>CAKJTW010000033.1:14365000-19165000 GCA_917880005.1 Nanger dama
CAAGCTCAGGTGACTTACTTCCCCTCTCCTTCCTCCCCTTTGCAGGGGTCTCCCTGCCCTCCTTGGACTGAGATCCCACTTCTTGTAGGGCAGCGCTCTACTCACAGCCCTCAGATCTCAGGGCCCGGCTGACCTGGGGCTTCAGGGCCTGCGGTCCCCCCGACCCTCCCCTGTCTGGGCTTGTGTTCCCCCTTGTGGTTCCCTCCCTGCCTGCACCTTTGTCAAGTGAAGTGAAGGGGAAGTCGCTCAGTCGTGTCCGACTCTTTGCGACCCCATGGACTGTAGCCTGCCAGGCTCCTCAGTCCATGGGATTTTCCAGGCAAGAATACTGGAGTGATTGCCATTTGCTTCTCCAGGGGATCTTCCTGACCCAGGGATCGAACCCGGGTAACACTCCTTTATTAAAGTTGCCTCAAATCATCTTAATTTGAGAGTGACATTGCTTAACAGCTCTGTCAAGACTCTGAAAAGAACTACTTCACAAGAGTGACATTCTTTTAAAACGGAACTCTCTCCCTGAAAAGCCAACATTTTCGCCAATACTCTTTGGCAGTCTTTATAAAATGCATCCATCATTTCCCTGCCATCTTAAAGAGAAGTAACTTCACATGATTGAAAATCCACTCTTGCTAACTCTTTATGAACATCAACTGTTGTCCTGTGCTGGGCACTGCAGACTTGGATGACTGTTACGGGCTGAATAGTGTCCCCCACCCAAATTCATATTGGGAGCCCTAATCCCAACTCACCGTATCCGAATCCAGAACCTTTAAGGAGGCAACTAAGGTTAACGATGTCATCAGAGTGGGTCCCGAATGCGGTAGGACTGTTTTTCTTACAGACAGAAGGAAAGGGCACCAGAGCTTTCTCTCTCCTCCTGCACCCACAGAGGAAAGGCCACGTGAGGACACAGTGCTGGGCCTTCCCTGGCGGCCCCGTGGCTGAGGTGCTGTGCTCCCCATGCAGGGGGCCCGGCTTCAATCCCTAGTCAGGGAGCTAGATCCCACATGCCGCAACTAAGGGTTCACATGCAGCAACGAAGACCCTGAGGCCACAGCTAAAGCAGATGTGAGCAGCTGGTGCAGGGAGGAAGCCAACTCTGACTCCTTGGTGGAAACTGTTTCTCTGACTTGCTCTTTGTTGCTTTTGTTATTATAATCATGATTACCGCCTTGCCTGGAGGACCCGGCCCCTCTGCTTCACTGTAGACTAAAGTGCCTTTGTTCAGCTCTTAGATGGTTTGTCCCTGCCCACCTGGGATCAGGACATGAGTTTGAGTAAACTCCGGGAGTTGGTGATGGACAGGGAGGCCTGGCGTGCTGAACTGAACTAAACTGAACTTGTAAAGGAGAGGTTAACACACCCCTTCCAAATGCTGGCCATTCCCTTGGAGATGTTTTGCAAGACTGAAGACCCTTTCACTTTACTTCCCCACTGCCCCTCCCTCTCTATTCTGTCTTCTGACTTTAGTTACTCATTGCTTCTTTCTCTCTTATCTATAAAAGAACCTTGTATCCAGACCCCAATAAGTTGGCTATTTTGAGGTGCTAGCCTTCCATCTTCTTAGTCTGCAGGCTCCCCAGTTAAAGTCTCTGCTTCCACACGTCTGTCAGATTCATTGGCCTGTTGTCCAGCAAGCAGAGTGAGCTTGGACTTCATAACACAGCCAAATAAATAGATAAATATGAAAAAAAAAAAAAAAAGAAAGTGTGGAGACCGCAATCTATAAGCCAAGAAGAGAATCCTCACCAGAAGCCAATCCTTCTCACACCCTGATCTTGGACTTCCAGCTTCCAACCCTGTGAGAAAATCCATGTCAGCTTAAGTCACCCAGTCTGCAGTGCTTTGCTTCCGCAGCCTGAGCACAGGCCCATCGAGACTCCAGAATGTAGAGAGGTTTGCCCTAACCCCGACTGACTCCAAATTTCAGCATCCACTCCACTCTGGTTTTATAGTTTCTTTGCCTCAGCTCTGAGCTATGGCCTCTTGCCGTCAATAAAGTCACTCTTTAGCACAACAGCCACCCCCTCTTCACTTAAATCTTACTTGTTTTCTAGTATTAAACTGTCCTGTGCGATCAGAAAAAGAAAGCTTGTTAGAAGTGTACATAAAGCGAGAGTTCATAGGTTCCGAGTGGGTCTGAATTCCTTTCCCTGAAGAGCACAGGAGTTTTAATGCAGAGACTTTATCGCGAGGACTTTTAGATGCCCGGAAGCCATCATTTTCTTACTCTGGAGTCCTTGTAATATTCTTGTAAAGCTGAGGTTGCCAAACGTTGGCCTAAGGAAAAACACGTCTCACTTTCCTGAACTGGATAGAACTCAGTGAAACTTCGGGTCTTGTAAGAGCAGGTCTTCACCTCACACCTGAGGATCCTCTGGCTTGAAATTATTAGAAACTTAGCTTCTGGCCCCTGCTACAGGGGCCCTGGTAGGAGAGAGGCCTCCAGATTCATCTGGCCCAGTAGGTTCCCGGGGTGTTTGATCAGCTCGCAGGCCCCACAGTAGCCATGCTTCGTCCGGGCCGGGACGGCCCCGCAGCCATCGATGGGCCGATTTTACGAGGGGCCGCCTGTGGAACAGCGTATACGATGCCCCTCCAGCCTCCTCGGCTTGTAATGCTCATTGACCGAGACAGCTAATCGATCATTGCTCCTTGCCGGCCCCCAAGATATCGACCTGGGGCTCAGGAAGACTTTATAAGGAGTCATCGGGGGATTCTTTCAGTTCAAATTGAATTGTGGGCCATTAAATCTCTTTAGTTGAAGACTGTGCCTCATATCGTATGCCAACGTGCCTTCTGAATTTTTAACCAGCATAGGAGGACCACCACCTTTCCTACAGACTTCTCAAGCAGGTCCCAGTTTTCTTTTTCTTTTTCCCTCCAGCAGATCTGGCTAATTGTTATGGATTTTTCCAGCAAGTAAAAGCCTTTGGAGTTTGGAAAGAGCAGGCTTTGTTTTTTCTCCTAAAGAAAACCAGCTCCGGTGCTTCTGCCTAGAGACACAGGTAGGAGGGAAGAAGGACAGAAAAGGAGAGAAGGTGGGACCTGGGGAGCCTGCCATCCAGGGCATCGCAGAGGAAACTGACTCTTGATCAGATGTCACAGGTGTGCACCCCACACTTGCAGCTCAATACACACAAGCAGACTCACATGCACAAACACACATTCACACCACCAGGCACATACATGTACACAGGTACACACATAAACGGGCTTCCCAGTAGTTCTGAGGTAAAGTAACTGCCTGCAAAGCAGGAGATGTGGTTTCGATCCCTGGGTCGGGAAGATCCCCTGGAGGAGGGCATGGCAACCCACTCCAGTATTCTTGCCTGGAGAATCCCATGGACAGAGGAGCCTGGTGGGCTACAGTTCATGGGGTCACAAAGAATCAGACATGACTGAAGTGACTGAGTACACGCACACATAAACGCACAGTTATGTGTGTACACGCACATTTGTGCGTGTACACATGCCCAAACATACACAGGTGCATGTACACACTCCAGCTCCATCACTGTTAGCACGTGACATTAGGTGAGTTATGTAAATTCTCCCAATCTTGATGTTCTCATCTAGAAATCTGGAAGCAGTCCAGGTCACGGTGCAGAATAGATTAGTCCATGGAGGAGAATCCTCAGGCACGTTACAGGTATTAAATGTCTGACCCTCCACCTGCAATCCTTGGTAAGGTCTACTGTGGAATCAGAGATGGGAGGAACCTATAAATATCCTTGTTGTATCCATGAGGATACTGAGGCTGCATAGAAGACATGCGTCATCCAAGGTCACCCAGCAGGTCAGTGCAATCATGTAAAAGAAAGCCCCTGTCTTTTGGTTCCTTGTCTCTTGAAGTAAAATGCTGACTCAAGAATTAATGATTGGGAAATGTGAAGATGTAGAAACAAAGAATAGCTGCTGGGCTAAGGTACTGGTAACAATTTAGACTATAATTCTGCCACGTAACAGAATCACCAAACTCCCACTTCCCTGAAAGGTATAGATAAAAGCCTGACACATATTCCAAAGTTGTTTTCACAGGAAGAGGAAAACTGCTGACCCCAAAAACATAGACCCTAGACTAGTAGAAACCCAAAGGCTGATGATGCTTGAAACTTCAGCTTGATGCCAAACAATCCCTGAATTGTCCATGAGCTGATCACACCCTGCTCCTTGAGCACTATAAAACTCTTCCCTACCCTTTCAAGGTGGGGGTCACATGGTCTTCAGGAGTTAACCCACTGTGCCCCGCTTTGACTAGCAAAGCAATAAAAGCTACTCTTTCTATTTCACCCAAAACTGTCTGCTTCTATTTGGCACAGGTGAACAGAGGCTGAGTTTCGGCAACATTAGTACCAGGTGGGAACACTCCTGGGCTGCTTTCTTCCAGGACTGTTTTCTATTACTCTGCCTCCATCAAGGAGAAGGAAGAGGCTTCATCGGCCACATGCTCAACCCCAACAAGATTAATAGTTCTTATTAACAACTCACATTTGTGTAGCATTTTACTCTTTTCAGAGAGCAGAGGCTAATTAGAAACTGCAGTCCTAAGAGAAGCTGCCCTGGGCCTCTGGTGGGCACCGCTGGCCAGGGGTGAAGGAAGGGAAGGGGAGCCCGAAAATAGGTCTCATTGAATACAAAAACGTCACCCCAAGTCTGAGCTCCTGGGGCCTGTGTGCCTGCCTCGAGAGGGCAGGGTCGCCCGGGAACAGCCCCAGGCTCCGCTGCCCAGCGACGCCACTGATTTCAGCACTGTGGGCCAGGCATTATGGGGACAGAGGCTGGGCTGGGAACCAGAGCTCAGACACACAACACAGCATGCAGTCAGGAGCAGAGGAGGCGCCAAGGTCAGGGGCACTGGGGTCAGAATCGGGAAAGAACTCCATTCAGTAGCTATCGCCAAGCACTCTGCTGGTCTGGGAATGGCTGAGAACACACACAAGGTGAGCGAGGCTGGAGACACCCCTGACCTTGTGGTTGAGTAACATTCGAGCACTCACCACAGGCCAGGTGCTATTGTCAGGCTGTCAGTGTAATCTCCCAGCTAATCCTCAGAATAAGTTTACGAGGTAGGGTCTGTCATTATGCCCATTCTACACGAGGAGGCAAAGAGAGCTCAAGTCTCTCGCCCAAGGTCTAAGTGGAGGAAACGGCGTCTATGTCCATACACTAATGATGCCGCTGTTCACTTGGGTTCCCCTACACAGGCCTGACCTGAGTCTGGGACTTGTGTGCAAGTAGCCTAGTTAGGAGCTGGTCCTGGAAAACTCAGGCAGAGGAGTGGAGAGGCGGTAGGGAAGGGAAGGAAGCCAGGACCGTGTGCACTGACAGTCAGATCCCCAGCGGATCCTGCGTCATCCTGCTGGGGGTCCAGGAGCCAGTGCAGCGCCTGCGCTTTGGGCTTGTATGCCCCTAGAGATGAGGGAGCTGGGGCATTTATACACCTGCTCCTGTCAATCACGGGCTGCACTGCTCCCGGGCTGGTTATCCGCAGCTCTTCCAGCCTGTAAGGTAGGGACACAAAAGCCTTCCAAGGTCAAGAAAAGCCCTCAGCCAAAAAAAACTGAACAAGCATTTGGAAGTGGGCCGGCGTGCACAAGAGGGGACAAGGGAGGGGCACTGACAGCGCTCGGTGAGGCCACTTAGATGCTCTAGGTGGCGGAGGACAGGGATCCCCACCGCTAGCTCAGAAGTGGAAGCAGGCAGGCCCCGAGGGGTGAGCGTTTGAAGATCTGAAATAGCTGATACACAGGATGATGTCCCCACCCAGTCTTGTCCAGGTTAACAGATGAGCCCCTGCAGCCCCATTCCATGAACTTCCCCAAATCCTGACACAGAACACACCTATCAGGCCCGAACATGGGGCACTTTAAGTTCAGATGAGACAAAGACCTCGCTTGATTGAACAGCTTCACCTAGCCTGCCCACACCCTCTGACCTTGAGAGACAGGATAACACCTGCACATTGAGTCCTGTTTAGGTGCCTAATTCTCTGCCCCTGGCTGGGGAGCTCCCACAAGGCGAGGCATGCAGGCTGGAGCAGGAAGGGACTGGATGTCCCGCTGCATAGGGCCACCCACCCCTGAAGTTGTGAGCCCTGACGCGTGCTGGGAGCAGCAGCCCAGCTCGGGAGCCACGGGCTGGTGGCACTAATATATACATCCCCGTTTGCTGCGAGTTGGTGTAACTGGGCTGAGTATTGGAGAACGCCAGTGGAACGTGGAGAAAAGTCAATAGACATATCTAAAAAGAAATCATTACATTTAAAATGATTTATCCCCTGCAGGCCTTGGGAAACTGTCGCTATCAAGGAGAGAAGTGGGCCTCTGCTGAGCCTGGGTGGCTGTGTGGTCCTGCAGACAAGACTGGCCTTCCTTATCTGCTCAGGAATGAGTTGTCAGGCACCACCCAGGGTGACATTGTTACTGGGTTGTAGATGAAGGAGGAGGCTGTTCACAGTGACTCCCAGCCCAGGGAAGGGTTAGAGTTATTCTTGATCTTGCTGGAATTTACATATATACGACTTCCAAGTACTCAGGGCATCACTGAGTTTCAAAAGTCTGTGGCCTCATAGACACAACAGCTTCTTCATTTGCAGGCTGGAGATAAAAACGACCCCCAGAATTGCCATCAGGGATAGCCAACATCTAAAACACAGCACAAAGCCTGGCGCTGGGTGTTACCATAACTACACTGTCTGGGCTGTTTCAGCTCTTTCTATCTGGAGAGTGGGCTCCTCGAGGGAAGAGGGGTGACTTTGACTTCCTCTTCACCAAGGCCACAAGCTTGCCAAACTGATTTTTGGTAAGGAGTGAATGAATGAATGAGTCAATGAGCGGAATTGTGACAGCTGCTGTCCATAGTAACCTCAAGCTTTATTGTGAAAGATTTTAACCCCTGATTAGGTAAATCTCCCTGAACTTTTCTCTCAAATACCCATCTCAACCCTATTTGCTAATATTTTCTATTGTCATTTGCTTACTGTCTGTCTCTTTTGTTACAATCAAACTTGGTGAGGGTGGGGCCGTGTCTCCCTCTTCACAGTGCATCCCCAGGGCTGAGCGTGGTCCCAAAGCTGGTGCCCAGTGGTTGATGGCAGGGAGGAGGGGCAGAGGGGAGAGGGAGACAACGAATATGAAAAGTGTGAGAGTGACTTGGAAAGCCGTAGGCACTGAGGCACCAGGGGCTCTCGCTGCCCTTGTGATGGGAAGGCAGGGTCCTTGGCTGGGACTGGGGGTAGGGACGGAACAGATCAGCGGGAATGAGTCTGAGATGAGGAGGCCTTGACTGCCCTGCTTGGGCTCTGTGACTGTCTCCCCTAGCCCCAGGCCCCCGCCTGGCACGCTGTTCCTGCTGCGGCCTCTGTGTTTTTGCAGGGAAGAGAGTTGGTTTGGGGTCATGGATGTCTGTTAATGAACCTGGCCTGTAGAGGGATTTCATTTCCTCCCTGCAAAGGTCACTCTCTCCCCTGTCACAAGGTGGAAGGTGGGCAAACCAGAGAGGGGACCAGGCGGCTTCTGGGGGAGCCCCCCCCACCCAACGCCCTGGAGCCTGCGCCGGCGCTGCACACCCCCAGCTGTGCTCAGGAAAGGCAGAGGGTCCCTGGTAGCAAAGAGCTGTCTCTTGGTAAAAAGCTGTGCTTTCCACCTGGCAATTAGGATGGCTCTGCCTGCAGCACGATGTTCCTTCTAATCACCAAAGGATAAGCTAGGAGTTAGCACAATGCAGCGTGCTCCTCCTCACACACAGGCAGGACAGAGAGAGAGAGAAAATGTTGGCGAGGGGTGGGGGGGGGGGGGTGGGGTGGTGATGAGCAGCAGATCCAGAGGCAGCAGGCTTGCCTGGGAGAGAACAGACATCTTCTGGAGCAGAAAGAAAACTAGAGCATCACCAGGGCTGGGGGTGGAGACAGTTACTGAGCTGGAGGCAGGCAGGAGCCCCCGTCTGAGGGGAGACACAGCCCTGCCCCCTTAGGAAATCCTCAGACTTACAGCAGAAGGGAGAGAAGTGAGCTCCACGAAGCTCCTACCTTGCGCCAAGGGCAGGCTAGATGCACCCAGCGCCTCACATCACCCTGTGGGGTAAGTAGGGCTGCGTGTCCTGCACCAAGGGCATCCCTGGTGAGGGCGGTGCCCTGAGGGAGGCTCGAGGCTTGCCTTCTGCCAGCTTACAGATGGGGGTGAGGGGAGGCTGAGGCTACAACCCAAGGACTCACAGCTCAAAGTACAGACCCAGGATTTGGTCTCCGAATTCAGGTCAAGGGCCCCTTGGGCAGTGGCTGGTGTGTGAGGGAAAGTGGGACACAGAGAGTGAGGCCTCCCTGCAGAGCCCACATCTCGGGTGACCTGCCTGGGGGACTAAGGCTCGCAGACCTTCCCTTTCCTGGGAAGTGGGCCCTGCGACCGGAGAAGGGGACACGGAAGGGAAAGAGCAAAGCCAAGTTTGCACTGCTGCTCTGGCCCTGGGGGTGAGCATCTGCTGCTTGGCTCCGTGGGTCATCTCAGGAGGCCTGGGACAGATATCTCAGGGCTAGACATCAGGTGATGAGAGGGAGGAAAATTTTGTCACCACCATCCCCTCTTGACCAAGGATGGCTGGTGCTTGCTGGTTGCAGGCCCCTGAGCGCCAAGTAGGTACTCCTGATATAACAGGGACAAAACCTACTCCATGTTGGATCTGTTTCTTTACTTTAACCTTTGTACTCTAGTGCTTTTGCTACAAGTGAAAAATGTTGCCCATAGCTTGAGACATCCAGGCTTCCAAGTAACACTGAGCAGAGTTCTCTGTGCTGCACAGCAGGTCCTTGTTGGTTATCCACTGTAAATGTAGCAGTGTGTACATGTTGATCTCAAACTCCCCAACTATCTCAGAAGGGCTGGGAGCTCTTGAAACTGCCCTGCTCTCTCTTGTCTCCTGGACTTTGCACCTGCCAGTCCCTCTGCTGGGCATGCTTTGCCCCTTCCCCATTTTGCTTTTCTAGATGACTTTCTAGATCTGAACAAAGATGACATGTCTTCCTGGAAACCTTTTAAGCACTCCCTCAGCCCGTGCGGCCTCATCTAGAAGGGCCTTCCACATTGGCCTCTGTGAGGTCGTGGACTGCCTGCCCTTTACTCTGGAACCTGGTGCAGGCAGGCACTCGGGGGGTGTGCAAGCTTCTTGCACTGCCTCAGAGCTTCCTATGGAAGAGGACCTGGGAAGTGAGGGAGTTTTGAAAGGATCGGACAGCTCCGGGCTGGCCGCGGATCCCAGCCTCTGTGCCTCCGGTCCATCTGCCAGCCCGTCAGCGGTCTTCTGCCCTCTCTCCCCTGGCCCCCAGCTGACTCAGCAACACCCTGGCAGGACTGTTTTTCTGCTCTCAGTGACCTGTGACCAAAGCCACTTGCAGCTAATTAGCACCGGCTGTGTGTCTGCCCCCTGCCCCCTGCTGGCTCTCACCACCCCAGCTCATTCCCATTTAATGGGCTCAGCGCCTGCTTGGCAACTTCCATCCTCTCTCCCTTCACATGACTGAGCTTCTAGCCTGAGGGTTTGTTCCTTATTTCTTTCTGGCTTGCTTCGTTTTATAATTAACACTTTCTTCTTGCTGTTCTCTTCCCTCCTCCACTCACTTTCCGCGTGATGCCGGCCTGGGTCCCCCAGAGACAGGCTGAGGAAGTCATGGGCCCCACGCCTGGGGCACCTTCAGTTGGGACTGACATGGTGATGTGGAGGGACAAGGACAGGGCACGGGGGTGCACAGAGGGAGGGACCCCAGAGAGCATGTGGTCCTGGGTCCACCCACTGTGCAGAGGAGAAAACAGGTCCAGAGAAGGTGAGGATGCTGACCGATGCAGCGATCTAAAATGTCTGAGGCCTGGGTCTCCCTAACCTCCAAAGCAAAGTCTGAAACAGGGTCTAGGGGTAAGGGAAAGAACAGAAGTAGAGGTCTGGGAAAAACAAAATAGGAAGGTGAATAAGCTGATTTGAATACTCTACCATCAAACTGGGGGCCTCTATGTGCTCCTAAAATGTCCGCTCACGGTCGGGGTGGGGGAGGGTGGGAGGGGACGGCTTGTCCTTCAGTTCCTGGCCATCACTGAGCGGTGGCTGTGTCGTGCCACAGCAGTACTCAGACCTTTTCACTTTTCAAGGTCGTTTGCACATCTGCATGGCTGGGCAGGTTCGAGGTGTCCACTGCCGAGGCGGGGAGAGGGGGTGGAACTGAGCAGACAGGATGCTGCTGGAGGATGCTGTGAGGAGCTGGTTCCCACAACAGCAGCCGTGACAGAAAGCTGGAATGAGAGGCTGGGCACATGATGGGCTTGACACATGACGAAGCCGTGCAAGGGTAAGGCAGTATGACCAGCTGCCTTGGTCAGGAATGTGCTGGGCAGCAGCGATCGGAAAACCCAACTTCAGTGACTGGAAAACCCAACTTCAGCATCCAAAAGAGAAAGAAGTTCATTTTTCCTCTCATAATAAGAACAGAATACAAGTTCAAGGCTGTCAGCACCAAAGTCTGATATTTTCTTCCGTTCAGTTCAGTTCAGTCGCTCAGTTGTGTCCAACTCTTTGCAACCCCATGAGTTGCAGCACGCCAGGCCTCCCTGTCCATCACCAACTCCCGGAGTTCACTCAGACTCATGTCCATCGAGTTGGTGACGCCATCCAGCCATCTCATCCTCTGTCGTCCCCTTCTCCTCGTGCCCCCAGTCCCTCCCAGCATCAGAGTCTTTTCCAACGAGTCAACTCTTTGCGTGAGGTTTTCTTAGTCTTTCCTTTATGAGCTCAGGATGATTGCTGCAGTTCCAGCCATCACATCTACAATTCCAACAGGAAGAAAGTGGGAGTATGGTGGAAAGGGGAAGGGCAGCATCTCTATTAGGCCAGCCAGAGCTGTCCCCATGGTCCCCTCAGTACACATTGATTGGCTAGAAGGGTTGTCACTCACTACTCTTGGGTGGAAGGGGAGGGGGTTAGATTGAGGGCTGGGGCAGTCAACTAGTGCTTTCTGCCACCCAGACATGGCCTCTTTTCCTTTTCTTTGTAGGGCAGCTGGCCTATTCCATTTCACTACCCATGTCCTTTGTTATTTGTAACTCACGGCTAGACCTGAGTGGCTCTGGTCTTTGGGACCATTTAGGCCACATGTTGGATATTTTTTTTCAGTGAGGCTGGTCAGAGAAGAGATGGAAAATCACCATGGGTCACTCCTGTTTCTTTCCTTCTTCCACTTTTATCTCCCTTTGAAAAAAGACGCCCCTGGGAGAGAGGGAGTGACTGTCACTTACTCCTTCAGTGGCTGCGCACCGGCCATGGCGAGCAGGATGTGTTTTGATGTGTCTGCTTCTCCTCTCCTGGCCAGTCGGTGATCTCACCCAGCGATGCACCTAAGGGCGGATGCTTAGGAGAGAAATGGGATCTGGGTCCCCACGCTGTCCCTGTGTCCGCTCAGGAAACCAGGGCCCTGGGCAGCATGGGGCACCTGCCCTCTGCACTCTCGACCCAGCCACCTCCTCCCATTAAGTTCAAGTCCCAAGCAGTTATTCAGACCCCCTCCATACTCCAGGTGGGCAGGGGCACTCATCTTCCCGTCTCTCTTGATAGCTTAGCAGGAAAGTCTTTGACTGGACACCCCCAAGACAAGAATTCAAGTGAGAATAAGGGACGTGAGAATAAGACAAGGAAGGGAAGAAGCCCATGGTACCATCTGAGGTCCCACTATGGGTGACGGAAGCTGATTCCATGGGCATCCTCTGGGAGACTGAGGGGAATGCAGTTCAGTTACCCACCCGAGATATATACACCTAAAACCCTAACCCTCAGTTACTGGTGAGGGCTGATCCTGGGGCCCATTAACTCCCAGTGTTCTGGCTTCCACGTGAGCAGGCAGAACAGAACCCAGCTGCCAGGGAAAGTCCTCTGGCGAAGAAATGCAGGTGCTGCCAGCTGAGAGTTAACCTGGGAGAGGCTAAAATAGTCAATGCCGGGACAAGTGGGTGAAGCTCCAGCAGAGGCTCCCACAGGAGGGCGGATCTCCCAGCTGAGGGGCCACCCCAGTGGGTGCTACCAGAATTCTGGTGGAATGACTTTTCTTGGGTGGAATAATTGCTCTTTGCAGGAGGTGGACAACCCCCGCCCATGCCACCTCCTTGTCACTGTGACAACCAACAAGCCCCCCCACACACTGCTCAACACTCTCCCTGCATTCGGGTAGGAAACATCCATTTAGTCCAACCCCTTTGTTTTCCAGATGAAGGCAAGTATCTTGTCCAGCAGCACACAGCTAGTTCTGAGAGGCCTAGACGAGTGTGGAGGGCAGGTTTCCTGAGCCAGGTTTCCTGGCTTGATCTGAAAACCACTTGGGCGGTTCAGCTCTTACTTGCTTGCTCACGCCTTAATGAAAAATGATTGTGATGTTCTCTGAGTCCAGGCCCCAGTGTCCCCTCCCTAACCTGGCACCCTCCTGCTGGGACCCAGGCCCCTCCTGCTTGTTCCAGCCTCCCTGGAGGGGGCCGTGTGCCCTGTGGCCAATGGGCTGCACTGGACAGGAAATTCACTCTTGAACAAGGCCTCCCGGTGCCCTTTCTGGCTGCTAACAAGGGCCCCGCAGCTGCAGTGACGGTAACAAGGCCCTTGACTAGGAACAGAACGCTATGGGGACGCTGCCCGGCAGACCCCCTCATCCCTGCCTCCAGACCATCCATCTGCCGTCGGCCCCAGCACCTGCATCCAGGCCCCTGGCTCCTCTGATTGGCAGCCCTGCTCGGGGCCTGGCGCCGGCTCCCGGCACGGGTGCCTGTGAGCGCAGCACCAGCCTCGGAAATGATGGCTCATCCCTGGCTGCCGCATTGAAGGGCCCAGTTACCCTCCCCGCCTCCAGCCAGGATCCGCCTGGCCTGGCTCCTTCTCTTCTGCGAAGGGCCCGGACCAGATGGAAAATTATCGGAGCTGATTTACAGCCACAATGAAGTCAGCTGAGGGCGAGGCATGGATGCTAGCGGGCCCTGCCCTGCAGGAGGGGCCTGCAGGGTAGCGACGGGGGATACTATGGGGAGAGACAGGACATGCCCTAAGGAGAGAAAGTTGGACCGAGAGCGAAGGAGGAGCGCGGGGCCGGGGGAGGAGAGAGAGGAGACGGAGGACAGAGGCTGGGGGACGAGAGGAGGGGGGCAGCCCGTGTTTATGGAGGCCTTGCCATATGTCAGGCCAGCATTTTCTCGTGGGCTTTGCTTTACCGCCGGGCTGCCCAATCTGGTAGCCACCAGTCTCAGGTGGCATTTTAAATTAAAATTGAGATTAATTATAATTAACTATAATTGAAAATTCAGTTCCTTAGTCACCCAAGCCACGTATCAAATGCTCCATAGGCACATGTGACTGGTGGCGGCTGCGCCATGTGGCGTGGATACAGAGCGTTTCCACCGTGGCAGAAAGTTCTACTGCACAGGCTGGCACAGGGAAGGCCGGTATTAAACAACAGTGGACACCTTCATGTTGTTGAGACGCACCTCTCTCTCCATCCATCTCTCCATCCATCTGTCCATCCATCCATCTACCCACCTATCTATATATCTACCTAACATCTACAGCTAATCTATATATATATCAAGCACAACATGTAATAAATCATTTATATCAAGCCTAGATGGTATTTATCCAAAAGGTCAGCAAATATTTGCTGTTAAGAACCAACAGTAGATACTGCAGGCTTTAATATTTTAGGCTTTATGGACCCTGCAGTCTCACAAGGTCTCCATTCTGCTGTGGTAATAAGGAACTAGTGGTATGGGGGTAGCTGTGTTCCAATAAAATTTAATCTATAGTCACTAAAATTTTAAATTTCATGTAGTCACAGAATATCCTTTTGACTTTTTTCAACCATTTAAAAATGTAAAACCCTCCTAACTTGTGGGTGAATAAAAAAACAGGTGATGCACGGGATTCGGCTTGGGGCAAGGTTTAGATCCCCATTTCACAGATGTGGAAACTGAGAAACAGGCACACCATCTAGGTTTTCTGAGGTCACACAGCTAGAAATGGCAGAGCTGAGATTTACACCCGGTAGTTGGGCTCCAGAACCTTACTCTTAACCTCTTGACACATTAATGAACAATGTCATTTTAGGGAGGGAGATTGCTTGGAAAATGACAAGTGTGATATGGCAGCAAACTGGCAGTGGGTGAGTGGAGTGGTCACCTGGAATTGATGAACATGGAAGACCTTACTGAGAAGATGCTTTTTGACCTAAGACAGGGATGACTAGAAGGATCCAGCCAAGGGATGAGCCAGGAGAGCATCCTAGGCGTGGAGGGGACAAGTGTGATGTCCTATAGCAGGACCACAGGCCAGTGTAGCCAGAGCACAGAGGCACAGACAATGCAGGCAGACATGGGTGTGGCCACAAAATTCATGAACCATGATAAGCAGCAGCACTATCTTAAGTGGGATGAGTAACCTTCCATGTGGGATGTCACCTTCGATATTTTCTCAGGAGGAGGATTGACACGACTCACATATAAGAAACAGCCCTAAAAAAAAAAAGAAAGAAAGAAACAGCCCTGGGTGCATAAAAGAGTAGGGCAGCTGTTAGGAGGCTATCACAACCACAGGCACCAGCAATGAGGGGCTTGTGGAGGTGCAGGGGTCGTGGAGATGTAGGTGCAAGGATAGTTACGGGTAATGTCTTGAATTGGAACCAACAGAATGTATTATTCATGTAGAGGTAAGGGGAGAGGAGAAAGTCTGGAACAGAGATAAAAACCAGTCAATCCTAAAGGAAATTAATCCTGAATATTCATTGGAAGGACTGACGCTGAAGCCGAAATGCCAATACTTTGGCCACCTGACACAAAAAACTGACTCATTTTCAGACCCTGAATCTGGGAAAGATTGAGGGCAGGAGGAGAAGGGGGACAACAGAGGATGAGATGATTGGATGGCATCGCCGACTCGATGGACATGAGTTTGAGCATGCTCTGGGAGTTGGTGATGGACAGGAAAGCGTGACAGGTTGCAGTCTATGGGGTCGCAAAAGTTGGACACAACTGAGTGACTGAACTGAATTCAGGGGTTTCAGTGATGTGTGACAGGTACTGCCATGTAGAGACTGGAAGAACAGGAAAGGACCAGGTCTCAGATGGGGAAATGACGACTTCTGCTTTGGGACATGCTAAGGTGGAGATGCCCTTGAGGATCCGAGCAGTGATGTCAAATAGCTGGCTCTGAATCGGGGTCTGAAGCCCAGTGGAGAAGCCAGGGCAGGGTTCTACACCTGGGACCAAAGAAGATGGGTCCCAGTGGGTCCCAGACCTGCACGCAGCACCTAGGGGAGGGCCAAGATGGAAGCTCCAGCAACGGAGGGTGAAAAGGAGCAGGAAGCAGAGCACAAGTGTGAGGTGACAGAAGCTAAGAGAAGAGAGAGTTTAAAAGATGTAAGAGAACTTAAGAACATGTCAGCGGATGCAGGATGGTCCAGCAAGACGGGGTCAGGTGACTAACTGATGGGATTCAGCCACATGGCAGGCAAAGGTGACCTTCCAAGAGCGGCAGCAGGTGGTAGAACCAGAAATTTCCAAAGCATTGCCTCCTGGTTATGTGGGGGCCAGAGCAGGGCAGCGGTGAAGGCGGCAGCTTGGGGGAGCCCTGTGGGTGGCTGAGGGTGGCAGGGATTAGGTTCAGCCCAGTCTTGCGATGCTCTGACCCCTCGCGGGAGTGGCATTCCCTGAGCTCCAGGTTCCCGAACTGCCGGAGCTGCAGCTTCCAGAAAACTCCACCGCCCCTTGCCTTGCTCACTTCACATCCACCCTGTGTCCCAGGAACCAGGGCACAGCTGGCAAGTGCCCTTCCACAAGAGACCTGCGTTGCTTTCCCTGCTCACCGGCGCCCCCTCCAGGTGATACTTCTCACCTCGCCTTCCTTCTCCACCTCGCCTTCCTAGGGTCAGCCTGGTGACCCAGGGTGCGTGTTGCCCTCCAGCCATGGGGTGCACTCTCTGCCCCCGAGGCCAGATAACCGTGGAACCTGTGCAAGGCTGCAGGTCACTGTAACCACCAAGGGGAGGGGACAAGAGTCACCTCTGCTTCCTCTTGGAGGAGCCACTGACCGCGTCGCAAGGTCCAGTGCAGGAGGTCACCAACGACCTCCCTTTCTGGCAGCAGTATGCGCAGGGGTGGGCAAACTTGGTCTGCGGAGGGCCACACAAAATACTGTCGATTACATGGGGAGCCCTGTGATCTCTGTCACAGACTTAACTCTGTCTTTGTGTCTTGAAAGCAGTCACAGACAAAAGATAAAGCTTCATTTATTAAATCAGGTGGTGGGCTGCAGTCTGCAGAATCAGGGAACTGGGACAGGAGGGGTCTCAGGGGGAGAGGGGTGGGCACTGGGCTCCAGCAGAGAGGATGAGAGGGCCTGGGAAGCACTTCAAACTGGGTGCTTGAGGTGGAGAAGTCGGAATGCCAGCCAGGTATTGGCCAGAGCCTGCAGAGGGAGGTGACGTGGTGGACAGTCTGGTGCTGTCCTCCGAGCTTAACTGCTTTTTGGCAGGAGGCAGAGAATCTAACCTGCGGGTACAGGAGAGACGGAGGGCAGGCAGGGTGGGCGTGGGCCCATGTGTCAGGGGAGGGCTAGCAGGAAGGGCTAGGGGTCAATCAAGGCTGGAGGATACATGGGCTGCCCATCAAACCACCTCCCGGGAGCTATAATTGCTTCCTGTGATTCAAGTCATCGCAGGCTTTCTGCTGTTACCCCTTCCCATTGAAATGGCAGCAAAGATGGTCCAAAGGGAAAGTAGCCAACACCTGCAGGACAGGAGGGACCAGAGGTCTCAGTGGAGAGCAAGGGTGAGACTGAGTCAGATCAGGGGAATCCAGAGCAGAAGGGCCACCGCCCAAACTCACCAGGACTTGGAGGGCAGCAGGGAGGAAGAGACTCCTTCCCTTGAAGCTGACAAACGTGGGGCCAGATGAGGACGGCAGGTCAAAGTCGAGGTGATTAGCTGGGAGCCTGTCTGGAGGAGGGCTGCGCTGTGGGCTGCTCCCAGGCCCCGGTGTGGACAGTGGCTACAGGGGTGGTGTTTACCTCGGGCTGGAACCAGAACGGTGCTAGCCGCAGAATGACCTCCTAGAGGCGGCTGGGATGCAGGGGTCACCCTCACGCCCTCACACCTTCCTTTCCGTGTCAGCATCCACGCTATGCGTGTTCACAGAGCTCCCTGGAAGGCCTCTCTTTCTGGGGACATCTGACTCTCGTTTTATCATTTTATACTCTTCTTTATTGAGGAATATTTACTACAAGCATGTATTACATTAAATTTTTTTAAGATGAGCTATGATAAAACATACCATATTTAATGAAATTCTAATGTTTATACTATTTGAAGAGTTTTTATAAATAATCATAAAGGCAATGCTATGAAAATGATCAAGGAAGATGAGTAGGTGATTTATAACAAGCAAAAGCCTGGTGTGTCAGCCCAGACAAGACACAGAGTTCACTCCCAGAGGGTTCAAATGATGCTAAGGCCAGGTGGTGCCAGAGGTAAGGAACCCGCCTACCAATGCAGGAGATGTCAGACGGGGCTTCGATCCCTGGGTCAGGAAGGTCCCCTGGAGGAGGGCATGGCAACCCACTGCAGTATTTGTGCCTGGAGAATCCCACGGACAGAGGAGCCTGGCAGGCTATAGTCCTTAGGATCACAAGGAGTCGGACATGACTGAGCAACTAACACTTTCACTTTTTACACAAAGGATCAGCTTATGGGGGTGAACAAAGTTAAGGGAATAAGCAAGGGATGAGGAGGCCCCTAGAGGCTGTCACCACTCAAGGCTAAAGAGATTTAAGTCCCACAAGAGGTAGAGCACGCAGAAGGGCTGCCCTGTGGGAGCTGTGGTCTCAGAGAAAGCAAACGCCAGGGACATGGGGGCTGAACCAGGGGAGAAATACCCCACCCTCTCTCCCGCCACCCTCCAGACTCCTCAGCCAGCATTTCAGAAAAATACTCCATATGCAAACTCACAGACAAAACCTTCACTGTAGCATTCTTCATAACAAGAGACTGGAAATACTGTTAATGCCTATCGAGATCAATGATAGTAATGCTGGTAAAGATCCTGAGAGATAATGCGTGTCTGTACACGCACATGTGTGCCAGGATCGATTCTAAGCCATTTGCATGTATTATCTCATCTAATCTCGCAATAATCCTGTGTGGCAGGTACTATTACAATCTACATTTTACAGAGACTAAACTGAATATTAATAGAGCTGAAGTGGAATTACAATACACTGCAGAAAATGGTACAGCCATTTAAAAAGAGGAAATAGGTCTAAATATGTGAATCTGGAAAGAAACACACTGAAGTAGAAAAGGTCACAGAAATATTTGTATACAGTAATCTCTTTCTATTTTTAAAGTAGCAGCTGTGTGCATGTGTGTGTGTGTGTGTAGAAAAAAGGTCTGGAAGGACACACTTGAAAAATAATGGTGGTTACCAGTGGGGAGGGGGCTACCAGGGGTTTCAAAGAGCTTCATTTTTATCTTACGTATAATTAGAATGTACTCACATATTTCCTGTGCACAGAAAAATGAAGGAATAAACAAGCGGAAGAAAACAGAACAAGCCCTCCTGCCGACACTTGGGTTTCAGTCCAGCAACCCTGTTCCAATGCTGACTGGGTCCCAGTCTGTGTGTTCTTAACCTTTTGCTTCTCTAGAAGTTTGTCTATGAAGCGGGGTACTAGTGGTGCTAGCAGGCTACTGTGCTCCCCCTTACAGCTGGCCACATGAGGAATGGATGGGTAGCCACTGAGGAGCGCCCTACAGGCGTGCCCAGGAAGCACTGTGCTCCCAGCCCCGGGACAGCTGGGGAAGGTGGGGGGCCCAATTCCGGCCTTAAGGCTCCCTAGTGTCCACGGCACGCTGTCCCCCTGCCCAAACAGACCTCAAAACCCAGACCAGACTTCTCAGGCGGTCCAGAGGTTGAGAATCCGCCTGCCAATGCAAGCGATGTGGGTTCAATCCCTGGCCCGGGAGGATTCCACACACCAGCAGCACTAAGCCGTATGCCTGGCCCAGGAGGATTCCACATACCACCAGCAACTAAGCCGCGTGCCGAGAGCCAGTGCTCTGCAGCCAGAGGAGCCGCTGCACGAGAAGCCCGTGCTCTGCAACTAGAGAAGGCCTGTGTGCAGCAAGGAAGACAGCAAAAACCCAGACCCAAGGTCTGACCCACCCCAGCACAGCCAGGCATGGCCTCTGTCCTTGGCTCCCTCAGTTTGGCAGAAAATGGCCTGAAGGGTCACGTTCTGGGAATCAGCAGCTATATCCCGATGAGAGCCTGAAACAGAGGCCAAGGTCATTTATTAGAAAGTGGACCCCATGCATTCACCTCTGTGACTTTCTAGACCTCAATGGTTTATTTACAGAGCGCTGCCAACCCCTCTGAAGGCCTGCTTTACTAAAGCTCGCGTGCTCTGAGCACTCTGATGAGTGTTGACAGGGAACTAAATACCGCCTGGGAGAAACAGCTGGTCTGCACCTTCTCTGGAAGCTGATTCTAACATGAATGTTCACCTAATGCTGACAAGGATCTGAATTTTGCATCTCCGTGGACTACCCTATAAACACATGAGTGCGTAAAGTCTGGAAAGGCAAACGCTAAGCTTGCACAGAAGTCACCTCTAATGAATGTTGTGTGTGGGTTGGCTGAGGTTGAGGGGTTAGGGGGTCCATGAAGCAGGTGGTCAGGAAAGATATTTGTTCTCTGCTCAGACACTGAAGCAGTGCTTGACGCTGCTGCAATGAGAGTGTTTGCAAATATTTCTTGCAGAAAAAAATTTCATAAGAAAAGGAGGAATGCACCAAATAGGATTTTTCTGTGGAATAAATAAGAGCATGGATAAGAATACATGGTTGGCCCTTAATATCATAAAGAACCATTTGAGGGTGTGTGTGTGCTCAGTTGCTGCAGGCGTGTCTGACTCTTTGCAACCCTATGGTCTGTGGCCCGTCAGGCTTCTCTGTCCATGGGATTCTCCAGGCAAGAGTACTGGACTGTGGTGCCATTTCCTTCTCCATGTTTTAGGCTATTTAGACATGAAACACGCATTGTTTATTGAACTCTGATGGGGTGCCAGCTGCTGTTAGACATATTATCCTGTGTTGACCAGATGACCCTGCCAGGTAAGTATTATTTGCCCCATTTGCAGATGGAGAGAGTCGGGGCACACGTGGAGATACACCCAGAGCCCTCAGCTGCACATATACAGGTTAGTGAAATCTCGGAGTCATGGGAAGTGGATTTTCTTCTCCCAGAGAAAAGCAAAGAACCTCGTGGAGAAGATGCCTCTCTCCCCACCCGGGAGTCCTTGGAGAGAGCCATGCACATCTGTCCGCGTGCTATTGAGAGCAAAGTGCTAGGGACACTGGAAATCCTGCAACTCTGCCTCTCTGGAATGCATCTGGGAGCCCAGTCAGCCCCCCTGCTGGGGAGGAAGGAGCAGGACCTGGCAGGGGACCACCCAGAGAAGCGTGCCAGCTTGCCCTTTCAGTGGGCACTGAGAGAAGACTCCAAACAGGGGGTTGGGGCAGTTCTGCCCCCTGGGATGGTCCAGCAGCTACTGCCCAGGGGATGATGAGTGGGGTTGGGGTCTAAGTGAGTCCCCTTCTCCCCCATAAACCGGGGCCGGCAGCCAGCTAGCTCACAGCTGCCCTCTCCCAATGCAAAGATGGATTTAGTAAGAGCAGCTAAATGGGCACAATCCACACATAGATAGGTTGTTACACTCTCTCCAGACTGGCTGTGCTGAACACAGGGCTCAGCTTTCAGCACCAACTTCCTGCGTCCTCCACTGCCTTCCTCACAGCAAGAGGCAGATGGGGCCTTAAATCCCCCACTGCTGAGCCTCACCACGAAGAGAAAGTCCCAGCTGGAACTGCTCTCCTGGTGGCCATGCCAACCCCAGCCCCGGGCCTCCTTGGAGCCCATGATGGGGGCCTCTCACCCCCTCACTCAGCAGCCCTCCAAGTTCCTGGGGGCTTTCCTTTCCCTCCCCAAAGCCTCTAGTCACTAGGTGGCAGATAGCCAGAGACCCCACCCCGACCCCACCGTGAGTCATGTTTAGCATCGTGGACAGTGTGTGTGTGCTCAGCTGTATTCGACTCTTTGCGACCCCATGGACTGTCACCTGCCAGGATCCTCTGCCCACAGGATTTCCCAGGCAAGAATCCTGGAGTGGGTTATTTCCTCTTTCAGAAGATACGCCCAACCCAGGGATCGAACCTGTCTCCTGTGTCTCCTCTATTGGCAGGTGGGTTCTTTACCTCTGCGCCACCTGGGAAGCCTTCAGTCAAGTTTACAACCCAATTATGCAGACTTCCCGTGGCTGCAGACAGCCCTATAGTTGAGACTACTCTCAACCTTGACTGGATCCTTTGGCAGGGGGCTCTGCCTGCTAATACAGGAGATGTGGGTTCAATCCCTGGGTCAGGAATATCCCCTGGAGGAGGAAATGGCAACCCACTCCAGTACTGTTGCTAGAAAAACCCCATGAACAGAGGAGCTTGGCAGACTACTCATGGGATGGCAAAGAGTCAGACGCGACTGAGCAACTGAGCACACACCTTCTGGATTCATCTACGAATTCACAGTCCCTGGAGCGGGTTAGTGTTACTACTCCACCTTGTGGACATTATTGGAACTGCACCCTGAGGAGGCAAACAATCTGAGAGGTACTGCGAGCGCAGAATTGATGCTATTAAACTGTGGTGTTGGAGAGGACTCTTGAGAGTCCGTTGGACTGCAAGGAGATCAAACCAGTCCATCCTAAAGGTGATCAGTCCTGAATATTCATTGGAAGGACTCAAGCTGAAGCTGAAACTCAGCTGTGGCCAATACTTTGGCCACCTGATGTGAAGAACTAACTCACTGGAAAAGACCCCGATGCTGGGAAAGACTGAAGGCAGGAGGAGAAGGGGACGACAAAGGATGAGACGGTTGGATGGCATCACCAGCTCAATGGATATGAGTTTGAGCAAGCTCCAGGAGTTGATGATGGACAGAGAGGCCTGGCGTGCTGCAGTCCATGGGGTCGCAAAAAGTCAGACACGACTGGGCGACTGAACTGAACTGCAACCAACCGGTGAAGATAAGGAGATGGGTGGGGAACTTGGCATGGTGATATTACTGATGACCACAGAGACGATGATGAGTCAGTGAGTTTGAAATCACTTGCTTCTTTCCACTTTCTTCACATATCACCTCCTCACAGAGGCTTTCTCTGACCACCTTAAAATAAGGCCCATCCATCTTTCTTCCCCTCCACGTTGTCTTATTTTTTGTAGCAGTTATCATCACCTAAAATATTATTAGTCTGCTTATTGGTTGACAGCGTGAGCTCCAGGAGGGCAGGAACTTTGTTTTGTTAACTGATGTATCCTCTCTGGCTAAGAGTGCCTGGTATATATGCAATAGGTGCTCAATAAAAATTTGGGGAATGAAGGCATTAACCAATGATTCACTAACCCACCCAGTAGTCCCCTGAGCCCCAAGCAAGCCCGCATACCCCTCTCCTGCAAACCTAGCTGTGCCCCTCGTGCTAGGAACAATTCCACTGTTGGACCCCGAGGCTCAGCTCCAGCCAGCCTGTGCTGGTCTGGCCCTTCATGGTCAAGCCCCTGCCTCAGTTCCCACCTTTAGTATCTGCATCCCTCAGCATCATTCCCCGTGCCTGTGGCCCAAGCCAGAGTGGCTTCAGCTCATTGCTCATCCACTGTGTGCCTGGCCCTGGGCTCGGAGTTTTGTGTGCGCTGCCTCTAATCTTCATAGCAACCTGCAAGGTGGATGTTAATTACCTTCATTTTTCAGATGAGAAATGAGTTCAGAGAAATTAAGGATTTTCCACACGTGATTTCTGCCACCCCGGTGTTTCCAAGAGACTGTGCTCTGTGATGCTAATGGGCGAAACAAGTAAAGAAAAATTTGTATGAAACAGAGTTTCCATGGTGAGAAATTTTAGAAAACATGACATACGGCAGGACTGCTTACACCAGGACTTCTCAGAACCTAGACAACACCCACAGGCGCTACAACCCTGCCAGTGGGGAGGAGCATATGCACGACACAGCTTTCCAAACTTGCTTGACTTTGGAATCCCCTAATCAAAGAGCACCTCACCGGGACATGGCTGGGGATTCGACACCCATAACCTTGAAATCATCAAGATCCATCTCAATTGCTCTGACCAGGGATGCCCACAGGGTGGGAGTGGACACGTGCCCAGCATTTCTGCATGTACCTCGCTTGATCTAGTGACAGGCTTGTGAGGAGGACTCATTTCTCCTCACCACTTTCTAGGTGGGGAAACTGAGGCTCAGAGATGGAATCTGCTCTGTTTGCCCCATGGATATTTGAAACAGGTAAAGGATGACTCTTCACTGGGATGATGAGCGTGAGAATAATTGTGAGGGCCCCTGAGGAACCTGAGGGCAGCCACGGGGCCTGCATGGAAGGAGCTGGGGGCAGGGGTGTGGCTGTGCCCAGCCCTGAGGGGGCCGCCCTCAACAGCCCTGACAAACAAAGGCCTACAGCCACAGCCCTCCAAGATCCTTTGGTCCACGTTCCTGCATGCTCCTGCAGTTTTAATTAAACACCGCGTATGGTGGCTCATTAAAGAGCCAACAGTTGTTCTATTTCTAAGTAGCCTCAGGACTCCTGACTATTTTTACTGCTCGAACAACATTGCAGAGCATTTTATACTGTTTGAACTTGGCATTACCTCTGAGCCAAGCAAGACCTCCAGGCCAGGGCTGAGAGACCATTCTCTCCGCTCCAGGACACCTCCCTCACGGCACCGAGGACCCACCGGGCCCCTCCTCCCACCAGCAGCACCCTCCTCATTACTGGTGGTCCTGTAATTACTGGAACTTCGCCTCACTTCGGAGCTCCGATACACACCATTTGGCTATTTGGTTCCCTGTTTCGTTCTTAGTGCTTTTCTGGGAAGCAGCCTATTAACAATATTAGCTTATCCTTAGATAGCACTTCCTGGGCACCAGATACTGTTCTAAGCTCTTTAACTGCATAAACTCACTGAAGTCTCACAACACACCTGTCAGCTAAGCAGTGTCATCCTCCCTGAAACCCACTGGGAAACTGAGGCAAAGAGGGGTTGGGTTCCTTGCCCAAGATTATAAACTCCTAGTTGGTGAAGCCAGGGCTCAGACACAGGCTTTAGAACTGGTACTCTTAACCACTATATTATGCCATCTGCTAATAATCTCCCAGGTTTGGCCCTGCTCGTGTCTACGACCTGCTTCAGGGCTGTAAGTTTGCCACCAGATCCCAGTCCAACGATGGGAGCAGGCTGGGTCAGCTGCCTAGGTCTCCAACAACCGCCTGACCCTGGGCTGGCCTCGCCTGTGGCAGACTGCATTTCCCGAAGATGCTGCAACGGCACCTCTCGCTCCACGTGCTCCTGGAGAACCTCCCCCACTCCCCCCTCTCCTTGAACCAGGGCAGGCCTTTGTGACGGCCTCAGTGAATCCAGTGTAGCTGAAGTGACACCGTATGGCTTCAGAAGCCTGATAACAGAAATACCACGCACATCTGCCTTCTCTGCGGGGACTCGGCCACCAAGGTGTGAGCAAACCCAATAACTGTCGGAGAGACCCATGTCTCCCAGCTGACAGCACCAACTAGCCAGCCGGCGGCCAGGGCAGGGGCACTCTGAAAGCTAGCTGTTAGCCTCCACTTGAGTAACTTAGTAGATGCTATGGGAAGTAGAGGCCAACTTCCCGCCCAGCCCTGCCCAAGTAGTTGAGTCCTGAGCAAAATCAATGGTATTGCCGTTTCAAGTCCCTAAATTTTCAGGTGGTTTGCTACATAGCACTAGGCAACCAGAACACCTGCTGTGACTGCCTTCTGAAGCCTTTTGCGACTCTGGGTGGTCCTCCTTGACGTACTGTGCTGCCTACCAGAGCAGACATCCCCCTGTTTTTCTGTCTCCATGATTCCTGCCCTCCCTAATAGAGAAAGTGAAGGCTGATGCTCTTCCATCTGCCATCTCATTTAGGGAACAGGGCACCATCAGGCTGGGTCCAAACACTACCCTTCCTCCCAGGAACTGAGATCCATCCTCTTCAGGACAAAGACTAAGTCTCCTAGGCAATGGGGTCAATTCCCATCTACTTTCTAAATCACAAATTCTCACTGCCACAATGGCTCACTCTGCCATGTGCCCCTTCTTTTGAGTTTTACATTTCATTTATGGATGTTGTATTTAGTTCTTTTGCAAATTGGTCAATTTTGGTAGCTGTTCTTTGCTTCACACCATACTTTCAATCCTTTCGTTCTTCAAACCTGTTAAGCTTCCTAACTTTTGTACTTGGCATCATGATTACAATAGTTCCCATTTGGGGGAATCTGATCCTTCAATGTGTTGTTTCTAATAACTCTTGCTCATGGTGGCTTGTTTCCTTGTGTGTTTGGTGGTTTTAAATTGTGAGCTCATGTTCTTTGCAATTTTTATCTGTGAGAATCTTTAACATCTGCATTTAAAGTGTGTTCTCCACACCAGTCAGAATGGCCATTATTAAAAAGTCTACAAATAACAAAAGCTGGAGAGGGGGTGGGGAAAAAGGGAACCTTGCTAACTATTGGTAAGTTTCTGCAGCCACTGTGGAAAACAGTATGGAGGTTCCTCAGAAAACTAAGCATAGAATTATCATAAGTTCCAACAATGTCACTCCTGGGCAGACATCCAGACAAAACTACAATTCAAAAAGATGCATGCACCCCTGTGTTCCCAGCAGTGCTGTTCACAGCAGCCAAGATAAAGAAACAGCACAAATGCACATCAGCAGACAAATGGACAAAGAAGGGCAGTGCATATGCATGCGATGGGATATTACTCAGCCACAAAAAAGAACGAGAAATAATGCCATGTGCAGCAACATGGAGGCAACTAGAGAGTATCATACTAAATGAACTAAGTCAGAACAAGACAGACAAATACCATGTGATATCACTTATATATGGAATCTAAAATATGACCCAAATGAACCTATCTACAAAACAGAAACAGCCTCATGGACACAGGACAGAGGAGGCTGGGGGAGGGATAAAGTGGGAGGTTGGGATTAGCAGATGCAAACTGTCATCTAGAGAATGGATGACAAGGTCTCAGTGCACAGCACAGGGAACTAGTAATATATTCAACATCCAGTGATAAACCACTATGGAAAACAATATGAAGAAGGATGTTTATATACCTTTAACTGAATCACTTTGCTGTACAGCAGAAATTAACGTGACACTGTAAAACAACTATCAGTTCAGTTCAGCCGCTCAGTCGTGTCCAACTATTTGTGACCCCATGAACCGCAGCATGCCAGGCCTCCCTGTCCATCACCAACTCCCAGAGTCCACCCAAACCCATGTCCATTGAGTTGGTGATGCCATCCAATCATCTCATCCTCTGTCATCCCCTTCTCCTCCTGCCCTCAATCTTTCCCAGCATCAGAGTCTTTTCCAATGAGTCAACCCTTCACATCAGGTGGCCAAAGTATTGGAGTTTCAGCTTCAATATCAGTTCTTCCAATGAACACCCAAAACAACTATACTTCAATAAAAAAAAGTGTGCTTTCCAGAAAAGATTTGGTTTCTCCAAGGCTCCTAGGGTACCACCAATCTGGAATCACTGGCAAATTTCACAGAAATTTACAGGTCTATCTTGTCTTATTGCACGGCACTTTTTGTGCTTCTCAGATACCTTTTTTTTTTTTTTTTAAACAAATCATAGGCTTGTGGTGGTCCTGCCTCCTGCAAGTCTACCAGTGCCATTTTCTAATTACATTTGCTCACTTTGTGTCTGTGTGTCACATGCTGGTAATTCTCTCAATGTTTCAAGCCTCCACCAGCAGAAAGATCAGGACTTGCTGAAGGCTTAGGTGATGGGCAGCATATTTTAACAATAAAGTATTTTTAAACTAAGGTATGCATATTTTCTTAGATATACTATTGCATGCTTAGTAGGCTACACTATAGTGGAAGCATAACTTTTATGCACTGAAAAACCAAAAACAGAAAAATGTGTGACTTGCTTTATGGCCATGATCTGGAACCAAACCCACAGTGTCTCTGAGGTGTGTCTGTATCAGATTAAATACGAACCTTCAAGGACATGTGGCCCTGGCCACAACTGGCTCTTTTCAGGCCCCCGAGGCCCACTTTTCCTCTAATGGTAGAAGCACTTGTTAATTGGGGCATAGTTACAACGTTGTGCTACTGTCCACTGTACAGTGAAGTGAATCAGCTGTATATGCACAAATATCCCCTCCCTTCCGGGTCGCCACACAGCATCACGTAGAGTTCCCCGCACTGCACAGCAGGTTTCACCAGGCCTCTGCTCCATGCATAGCCACGTATACATGTCAACCCCACTCTCCCAACTCATCCCACGGCCCCTGTCCCCCCTTGGCGTCCATACATTTGTCTTCTATATCTACTTTTGTTTGGCAAATAAGTTCATCTGTACCATTTTTCTAGATTCCAAGCATATGTGTTAATAGACTATATTTCTTTTTCTCTTTCTGATTTACTTTATTCTGTATGACAATCTCTAGGTCCATCCACGTCTCTACAAATGACCCACTCTTGTTCCTTATAATGTCTGAGTAGTATTCCATTGTGTATACATACCACATCTTTTTAGCCATTTCTCCATACATGAGTAGAAGTTTTTAGAAGAAAAGTCTGCTTCAACTTCCACTCTCATTCCAGTGTACCAATGTGCAAAAATTTGCCACATTTTAATCTGAGTTAGTTTTCCTATTTCTTTTCTTCCCCAAGATCCCCAAGACATGCTTAAGGTACTGTGTACCCCTGGAGGAGAAGAGGCTATTAGAAATGGAGGAGTTAGGGTTAAAACAACAAAGGAAAGACACATATTTTTATCGAAAAAAAAAAGAAAAGAAAACTCAATCAGTATCCATTGCAAGAAAAATATTTCATGTAACTAACAACTAAAATTGTTTTCTAAATGACTTGGCAGTTCTCCCTGACATATCAATTAAGTTAATTACAATTCAATTTTATCTTTCCTTGAAGTACATTCCTCTACCTAATAACAAGTGGTTACCATTTACTTTGGTGACTATAGGCCCTAAAAGCAATTCTCAAAATACTCTTTTCACTTCAAATATCTTAACTCAGTGGATCGTTCAGTGCTTCAGCATTTTTATCCACCTGGTTAATCTGCATGCAGCTGGTCTGACAATCTCTGCATTATAGCAGATGTGTGAGCTATATATTGCTACTCCTGAACCTAGTGGCTTTAAACCATAACATTTAAACAGTCCGTGAGCCAGTCTGGGCTCAGCTGGGTGGTTCTTCTGGCCTCAGTTGGGTTTAACTCACATGTCTGGAGCCGGGCTGTGTATTGCCTGACAAAGACTGGTCTTGGCTAGGAGGACTGGGCTGACTGTTCTGTTCCATGAGGCTCTGCTCAGGCTGGCCTAGGTGTGTTTTCAAGAGAGCATTTTATGCAAGCCTCAGAGGTGCCTCACCCTTGGATTTCACTGGACAAAGCCAGTTATATGACAAGTTGAGAGTCAAGAGATGGGTACCACTCTCCCAGCTGAGAACATACAACAAAGGGTGTGAATATAGGGAGAGAGAAGAACTGTGGCCAAATGATACAGCCTGTCACAGCCAGTGTCAGGCATCCCCCTTGCAGGGAGTGTGTCAGGCAGCTGGTGTAATGGACCATCAGGGTGTCCCACAGGCACTGGGGAGCAGATGGACAGAACTCTCCTCCCACCAACCACTTAAGTCATGGCTTCAGAGTCAAGGCGTCTCACTCTCTCACTACACACATGTTGCTCCTGGTAACACAATGTTAGGATGTCAGGGACCACCTAGGAAGGTGGCAGTCAAACAGGGCTGGTCTTCCTGGGGCCAAGGAGTCCACTCCCAGCTCAGGACAGGGCAGCGACTCAAGTCTCTGGACATGTTGCTGAAAATAAAATGTGGCTAGAGGTCAACCACTTAAAAAATGAACATCATTTCTTTCCTGTATTAACTGGTGATACCTTAAAATAGATAACCTAGAGAGAATCTATCAAATCTTCAGTTTGTCAATATCATGCCAAAGAAAGGAGCATAATTCAGAAAGCGATGATGAGAAATTGTGTAAGTCAGTGCAGAGTTCAAGGTCAGGGGCCAGGCTATCCACTTGCCTCCATGCACCAGAGCTCACCCCAGGGCTGGGGCACACCAGGTGTGCGCTTAACAAGTGCACACTGACCCTGGCTTCAAAGAATATACTTCTGATGTTTTGGTGCAAAGAGAACAACCAAGTAGATGAGCCTGAAAAAGACTGGGGGAGCCCCTCAAGGGCCTTTGGTCTGAATCTAAGGTTCATATGTGGTGTATCTGTCAGAACTGTCACAGGAGCAAGTGACAGAAACCTAACTCGGGGTCACCTGAAAAGAATGGGGGTTTATTGTCTTAGAACCCTCCCTGGGGATTTTCAGACAAAATCTCAGGAGACAGAGGCTTTTCCTGGTCACAGAATTTCCAGATGGAGATGAGTTTGGGGCTGGTTATTGATCAGCTCCTCAACAACTCCCCTCTTCCACCTCCACCTACAATGTGAACAAAAAGGTCAGTAAGATTAGAGTTTAGGCAAAGAAAAGCTGGGAAGCAGAGGAGAGGGAGGGAAAAAGACAGAGCTGCTGTATCCAAGCATTTCTGAAGCCAGCTTCTTTGCCAGCCTTCCTGGTTATTTGGTCACCTGAGACAATAAGTCCCCCATTCTTTTCAAGTGACCCCGAGTTAGAGGCCCCAAACTAGAAACAAGCCAATATCAATCAACAGCAGAATGGATACAAAATATGTGGCAGATTCACATGTGGAATATCCCTAGCACAGAAAATGAACACTTGTACACAACAGATATTTTGTTAGAAGCTACACACACAAAAAGAACATACTGTGTGCATGCATTTATAGAAGTTAAAGAAGTTAAGAAGAAGCAAAGCCAGTTTTGGTGACAGAGATAAAACAGTGGGTACCCTGTGGGATGGGGTAGAGACTGGAAAGGGGTACCAGGAAGACTGAGGATGTCCTGGAAAATGGGTTACACGGGTGTAGTCACAAATAAGAAGGCATCAAGCTGTACACTACAGAGCCGGGTGCTCTACTGTATGTACTCCATACCTCAACGTAAAAACAACCATTCATTATCAGGTTTGATTGAAGTTATAAGCCCTTCAAATCATTAAAAAGAGAACCTGGGGTTTCCCCATCTAGGCTTCCTACTGGATTCCTTTCTCAGTTTATCTCCCTACAGGTGATTTAGTGAGACCTCACTCAGGAGACCATTCTGGGGTTCTGCCTTCCCCTTACCCAGTTCCCAAATTCCAACCAAGTAAACCCAGAAGTTCCAAAGGGGCCCCCAACTTTCCTGGGCTCAACGATCAGGGTGATCTGGGGCTGAGAATGCCAGCTCTCGCACTCCATTCTCCTGAGCCAGGTGGCCCTTGTGTGGCCAGGAGGGGCTGGAGCTCCTTGGAGGAGCTGAGGAGGCATCCCTGAAGAGGCAGGATGTGGGGAGATCAGTCCTCCACACTTGCTCTGGAGGAGGACCATCGACAGAAAAACATCTTCATAGAAGGTTCTGGAACCAGACACAGGACCATGTTTATAGGGGCCAGACACTGGGGGAAGGTCTCTGTTTTGGACTTGCTTTGCAGGTTGGCTAATTCCTTACTTTCCCACTAGATGACTTTGATCTTGCCCATGTCAACTTCCTCACAGCAAAATGAACCCCAAACACCCACTCACAGACTTAGCTTGACAGATAGGATGGGGAGCAATGTGGGAGTGGGGTTCAGGATGGGGAGACACATGTGTACCTATGGCTGATGCTGATGTATGGCAAAAACATCACAATATTGTAAAGCAATTGTGTGCTTAGCCACTCAGTTGTGTCCAACTCTGCAACCTCATGGGCTGCAGCCCACCAGGCTCCTCTGTCCATGGGGATTCTCCAGGAAAGAGCACTGGAGTGGGTAGCCACATCCTTCTCCAGGGGATCTTTCTAACACAGGTATCGAACCCAGATCTCCCACACTGCCGGTGGATTCTTGACAATCTGAGCCACCAGGGAAGCCCTCTAAAGCAATTATCCTCCAATTAAAAAAAAGAGAGATGCTGCAGAAGGACTAATCTAGTTTACACAGTACCTTTTGTGTGGAAAAACACTTCCTCAAGAGGTTGTACTACCTTACATGGAAATTTATCATAAAATACTGACTTTCTTAGAATAAGATATAATTGCCATCTGTTGTAAAAATTATCATATTAAGTTTTCAAAGCCACAAAGTCTCTAATGTGACTGATAAACCCAGGTATCGAATCCAGGTCTCCCACACTGCAGATGGGTTCTTTACCATCTGAGCCACCAAGGAAGCCCTCTAAAGCAATTATCCCCCAATTAAAAAAAAAAGAGAGACACGTTGCAGAAAAATTAATCTAGTTTACACAGTACCTTTTGTGTGGAAAGAACTCTTCCTCAAGAGGTTGTTACATGGAAATTTATCATAAATTACATGGAAATTTATCACAAAATACTGATTTTCTTAGAATAAGATATATAATTGCCATCTGTTGCAAAAATTGTCATATTAAGTTTTCAAAGTCTCTAATGCGACTGGTAAACAGTAGGACTGTGCAGTGTATGGCCTGAGCAACCACACATATATATATCCCTGCCTGCAGGATATGAGGCCCTATGAGAATATATGAGGTTTGTCTCTTATTTTTCTAGCCAGGACACTTAGGTAACCTCCTTTATTCTTGCAGGGCATTATTCTATGGACTGAATTGTGGTTCCCAAACTCACCCCTGCCCACAAAAATTCATGTGTTTGAGGCTTTAGGAGAGAATTAGGTTTAGATGAGGTCACTGGTGGGGGCAGGGGTAGATGGACTCACGACAGGATTAGTGCCCTCATAAGAAGAAGAGGGCGACTTCCCTGGTGGCTCACACAGTAAAGAAACTGTCTGCAATACAGGAGACTGAGACCTGGGTTCGATCCCTGGATCGGGAAGATCCCTTGGAGTAGGGAATGGCAACCCACTCCAGTATTCTTGCCTGGAGAATTCCATGGACAGAGGAGCCTGGTGGGCTACAGTCCATGGGGCTGACAAGAGTCAGATACAACTGAGCACAGTAGCACAGCAGAAAGAGGAAGAGGCACTTGGCGCTCTCTGCGCCATGTGAGGACGCAGCAAGAAGGCAGCCACCTGCAAGCTGAGGAGAGAGCCCTCACCAGGAGCCAACAGAGCTGGCACCCTGATCTCAGGACTTCCAGCCTCCCATGAAATGCGTCTAAACCACTCAGCCTGTGGTATTTTGTTATGGCAGCCCAAGCTGAGTAAGGCATATACTGGTACCAAGAAGCAGGGTGCCGCTGTCACAAATACCTAAAAATATGGCACTGACTTAGGAACTGGGTAATCGATAGAGACTAAAGAGTTTTAAGATGACTTCTAGAAATATGAATGTTAAGGGGGCATTCTGGTGAGGCCTCAGACAGAAAAGAGGAACATGTTAATGGAAACCGGAGGAAAGGCATGACCCCTGTTTTCATGTGGCCAAGAACTTGGCTGACTTGTCTCCAGTGTTTTGTGGAAGATAAATCTCTGGGGATGAAATCGGATACTTAGCTACTCAGATCTCTAAGCAAAGCACTGAAGGAGTGGTTTGGTTCCTCCTGACTGCCTATAGTAAAACACAAAGGAAGAGAGGTGAATTGAAGCAGTTGTTAAGCAAAAGAAGCCCGAACTGGACAATCTGGAAAATTTTCAGCCTAAGAGTTGACTCATTGGAAAAGACTCTGATGCTGGGAGGGACTGGAGGCAGGAGGAGAAGGGGATGACAGAGGATGAGATGGCTGGATGGCATCACCAACTCGACAGACATGAGTTTGAGTGAACTCCGGGAGTTGGTGATGGACAGGGAGGCCTGGTGTGCTGTGATTCATGGGGTCGCAAAGAGTTGGACACAACTGAGCGACTGAACTGTATTACAAAAATGACATGCCTTGACCTGAAATGAAGATTAAGGGTGTGGCTGAACAACCATTTGATTAGGAGATCATGGGTACAACTCCAGGACTTAATCAGACATCACAGCAGAAGCCAGAAATGGAGATGGGATTATAGTGATGCCTCAGTATCCACTGGGGGCAGGGAAGGGGGCAGGTTCCAGGAACCTCACTTTAACAAAATCCAAGGATGTTCAAATTCCTCATATAAAATGACACTGTATTTGCATATAATGTATGCACATCCTCCCATACACTTTAAATCATCTTTAGATTACTTATAGTATCTAATAAATGTAAAAGCTATACAAATAGTTGTAAATGCTATGTAAAAATTACCTGCATGTGGCAAATTCAACTTTTGCTTTTTGGCACTTCCTGGAATGCTTTTTGCTGTTGCTGTTTTGGAATTTTTTTTTTTTAATAACTTTTTTGACCTGTGGCTGGTTGGAACCTGGATATGTAGAGGGTTTACTGCATACAATGACACTGCCCATTTGAACTAGAGGGGACAGAAAAAACAAGATGAAATGAAGGAAAACTGCTGGACTTCTTTGATGAGCAAACAGGGCTGGATCATAGAGCTGTTTGACTGTGAGCATGCGCTACTCTCCAGGAAAAGGAAAGATGGACCCCAAAGGCAATTCAGAGGTCATCAGAACCACCCTCTAAGTTTCAACAGGCCAGACAGCCCCCAGCTGAAGTCTAGGGGCCAGGACTGCCTTGTGGGTTCAGGACAACCTGTGGAATCTTGGGGTCAGAGTCTTGGGGCTAGGACCTCCACTCGGCAGAGCTGCAGAGAAGGGACTCCTGGCCCAGCAGGTCTGGAAGGTAGAGCATTGAACCAAAAAGGATTATCCTTGAGACTGAAGATCTAGTGGTGGTTCCTTTGCCAAGTTTTGACTTGCTTGGGATTTGTTATTTCTTTTTCCTTTTCTGTTTCTCCATTTTGGAATGGAAATGCATAACCTTTGCTTGTAAGCACATCTCTTGTGGATTTACAGGTTCACAGCTGGAGAGGAACGTTGCCTCAGGATGAACCCTACTCAAGTCTCACCCACATCTGATATTTAGGTGAGACTTTTAGACTTAATGCTGGAGTTACTTAAGGCTTGGGGGCTGTTGGAAGGGAATGAGTGCATTTTTATGAGAGGACACACATTTGGTGGGGGAGCAGGACTGGAATGTTATGGACTGAATATTTGTGTCCTGACCATTTCATCTGTTGAAGCCCTGATGGGACGGGATCTGTACACAGGGCCTTTGGAGATGATCACGCCACAAGTGCTGGAGCTCTTGAGACGGGGTCAGTGTCTTCACAGGAAAGAGAGATGGCAAGAGCTCTTCCTGCTGGTGGGCACACAGTGAGGAGGACGCTGTCTGCAAGCCCAGAAGAGGGCCCTCACCAGATCCACAGCCTGGCACCCAGGTCTTGAACTTCTAGCTTTCAGAACTCAGAGAAACAAATTCCTGACACTCATGCCACCCAGTCTGTGGCATTTTGTTATGGCAGCCACAGCGGATTAAGACAGTTAGCATCTGTTAAAGGAACTACCCCTCAAGATACAGTGCTAGTTCAGTTCAGTTGCTCAGTCGTGTCCGACTCTTTGCGACACCATGAATTGCAGCACACCAGGCCTCCCTGTCCATCACCATCTCCCAGAGTTCACTCAGACTCACATCCATCAAGTAACCCAGCCCCAGTAAACCCAGCCCCCTAAGAGAGAAGTGCTCCTGGTGGGCCTTTGAGCTGCACAGCTGTCACTGGGCAAGGGTGTATTTAAGGCATAAAGGAGGCACTGCCACCTCCTGAGAGACACCCTCCCTCATCAGACGGCAGCCAACATGCCTCTCTACCCACACCCGAAGACGGTCCTGGCTCTGGGTTCCAAGGCCTTGCTCTCTGGGAAGGAGGCAGATCCAGATGCCAGGGTATGAAAGTCCCCGAGGCAGGAGTGTGCCATCCCCACAGCCTCCTCCTGGCTGTAAAATTAGCCCTGCCTGTTTCAGGGAGCCATCTGGCGGGTGGGAGGAGTAGGGAGTAGGCTCTGACCCTGCCGGGGTGCCTGGCTTAGAGACAATAAGAAAAGTCATCGAGCGGCTTCTACACGCTTCCTTCCCTGCAGTTCCTGCTTTCATACTCTGGGAGAAAGAAAAGGCATTCTGGCGATGACAGCGGGCCCTGCGAGGGGAAGAACGTGGCTGCTCTTGGAGGGGCCAGACCCCTGGGGGAATCCACAGTCTCCCGAGCTCCACGGGGCTTCCTGGAGGCTGAGCCTCTTTGGTCCCTTGTTCATTCGGCATCTCCTAGGGGTGCCCTGGTGTGTGAGCCAAGGGGAGACAAAGATGTGCAGGAAAACACCCCCTCTCCTGCCAGGAGCCCACAGCCTGCCGTGGGAGTCAGGCTCGCAGCCAGTCATTGCCAAAAGCTGTGTGGAGTCCTGTGAGAGAAACCGCAGAACAATGAATCCCTGACCCTCAGGGAAGGCTCCCTGAAGGAGGTCACGTATACACACGGTTTGTCAGAGTTCAAAGGTAGAGACAGGGTGGTCTGGGAACAGCCGAGGAGCTTAGGATGGGCTGGCAGTGGACAGATCAGACATCCAGGTGGGGTGAGGTCCGTGTGGGCATGTGGGTGCCACCGTGTGCTTTGGATTTTATCCCAAGTAGGTGTTCATCCAGAGATTTTTGGCAAAGGCAGGAGGTAACTTCCCCAGAGAGGAATGGCATGCCCTCACCTGAAACCTGGACTCTCCCAGGAAGGAGCTGCGGGGGGTCCGAGCCCTTAGCCCCTCCTCCCTGGAGCCTGGCTGAGGCTGGCGCCCGGGACTTACAAGTCCAGCCCAGCCCTGACCATGCTCTGCGTGGGTTTGGCCTGCATGTGCTGCCATGAATATATGCCTTCAAGTCATTCGGGAAACCTTTGGTTCAGCTTCTGCGGTCATGGCTCAGGTTTTGTGATAACACGTGAGAGTCCAGGAGTAGGTGAATCTTGAAAGAAAAAATCACTGGGTCATATTGAGAAACTCACAGAGCTCCCTGCCCCACACGAGGCTGGGGGTTGAGCCAGAACTGGATCCTGGGAAGGTCCCAGCCCTGACTCTGCCCAGTCAGGGTCTCAGGCTCTCAGACAAGGCATCTGTGTTCCTCTTTCTCTCCCGAGAATGTCTACAGGAAAATATACATAGGCAGGCATGGAGCCTGGGCCACACACAACATGACTCACAACCAAGGAAATAGCCTGCCACCTTCCCTGCTCTGTATGTAGGGACTCTTGACTTCCTGCAAACAAATGAACTTGGCTTTAACTCCATTACCAGGGCTAATCTGTCCCATCTTCACCTGCCTTGCACAGGACATGGGCTCATTCATTAGGAATGGTGTGTGCACTTTGCTGAGTCCTCTGGAGGGATCTGCTATGCGGTGTGTAGTGACAGTTCACCCAGGAAAGGGTCAGAGCCCAAGGGCTAAAGGGGAAAGTGGCTCCTCTCCAGCCCTGCCCACCCCAGGGGCAGCCCTGTGCCCTTGGCCCCTCCACTCACCGACCCTGTGGTGAGCTGAAGGCCGCAGCAGCACCTTCCTGGGCTGTGCACATTTGTCTGTAGCCATTCTGGGTTTACAGGAGGGAGAAGAGGGAGTTTCAGAGAAAGAGCTCAAGTTAGGTTGTCTAGGGCAGTGACTCTCAACCTTCAGGTACATCAGAGTCCCCTGGAGAGCTGGGAAACTCAAGGTAGCTGGGCCTCACCCCAGAGCTGCTGCCTTTTTTTTTTAAATTTTTACTGGAGTATAGTTGATTTGCAATGTTGTGTTTAGTTTCAGGTGTACAGGAAAGTGAATCAGTTAAACATAAACATATATCCACACTTTTTCAGATCCTTCTTCCATATAGAGTATTGAGTAGAGTTACCTGTGCTATAGTAGGTCCTTATTAGTCATTTATTTTATATATAGTAGTGTGTATATCAATTCCAATCTCCCAATTTATCACCCCCCGCCACAACTGTCCCACCTGGTAAATGCAGCCATGAAATTAAAAGACACTTACTCCTTGGAAGGAAAGTTATGACCAACCTAGATAGCATATTCAAAAGCAGAGACGTTACTTTGTCAAAAACAGTCTGTCTAGTCAAGGCTATGGTTTTTCCAGTGGTCATGCATGAATGTGAGTATCGGACCATAAAGAAAACTGAGCGCCGAACAATTGATGCTTTTGAACTGTGGTGTTGGAGAAGACTCTTGAGAGTCCGTTGGACTGCAAGGAGATCCAAACAGTCCATCCTAAAAGAGATCAGTCCTGGGTGTTCATTGGACTGATGTTGAAGCTGAAATATTTCGGCCACCTGATGCAAAGAGCTGACTCATTTGAAAAACCCTGATGCTGGGAAAGATTGAGGGCAGGAGGAGAAGAGGGTGACAGAGGATGAGATGGTTGGATGGCATCATCAACTCAATGAACATGAGTTTGGGTAGGCTCCAGGAGTTGGTGATAGACAGGAACGCCTGGTGTGCTCCAGTTCATGGGGTCGCAAAGAGTAGGACACGACTGAGCAACTGAACTGAAACACGTTTGTTTTCTACATCTGTGACTCTATTTCTATTTTGTAGATAAGTTCATTTATACCATTTTTTTAGATTCCACACATACACGCTATCATATGATATTTGTCTAGAGAAGGTCTGGGTGGGCCTCAGACTCTCCTTTCTAACAAGCTTCCACGTGGTGCTGATGCTGCTGGCTGGAGGCCCACACTTGGAGAATCACTGGTCGAGCTCCTTACCTGGCACCTTCCTCCCAGTTAATGCTGGAAACACTACATCTGCATCTTCCTCTTAGATGCCTTTTTTCCAGTCACCACTCTCTACTGTTTTCTTTTCTTTCCTGTCTGATCTCTTCCCAGACTGTTAGTCCCTAGAGAGCAGGATCTGTGTCTTAATTACCTGTGGATCTCCAGAAAAATCTTAGCAGTACTCAAGCTGCTTGGAGAGCAGTGGGTCTCTCTCCCCAAAGAAGTGGCGTGGAGGAAGAGTGGGTCCCAAGAGGCCCTGTTACTCTTTCACGCTATATACTGCTACACTGTTTGCAGGTTTAAAAGGAGAATGATTCGTGTGTTACTATGTGATTAAAAAAATTATGTCAAGAGAATGAAAATACAAGTCATAGACTTGGAGAAAATAATTATAAAAGACATCTGATAAAAAATAAAACTGCTTCCAAAATGCACAAAGAACTCTAAAAACTCAAATAAGCAAAGAACCCAACTAAAAATTGGGCCAAAGACCTTAACAGATGCCTCATCAAAAAAGATATTCAGATGGCAAATAAGTATATAAAAACATGTTCCACCTCATCCTCCTACACCGTTGATGGGAATATAAGTTGGGGCAGCCACTATGGAAAACACTAGGGAGGTTCCTCAGAAGACTAAAAATAGAATTACCATATGATCCAGTAATCCGTTTCCTGGGAATATACTCAGACAAAATTCCAACTCAAAAAGATACACATGCCCCTAAGTTCATAGCGACACTATTCACAATAGCCAAGAGATGGAAATAACCTAAATGTCCATCAGCAAATGAATGGGCAAGGAAGACACGGTACATACATGCAGTGGAATATTACTAAGCAGTGAAAAGAACAAAACAATGCCATTTGCAGCATCAAGGATGCAGTAAGAGATGATCATATCAAGTGAAGGAAGTCAGAAAGACAAATACCATATGTCACTTATATGTGGAATCTAAAATACAGCACAAGTGAACCGATCTATAATCCAGAAATAGACTCACAGAAATAGAGAACGGACGGCTGGTTGCCAAGGTTGGGGAGGAGACGGATGGATTGCGATCTGGGGTTGAAGATGCGAACTATTACATTTAGAATGGACAAACAACATGGTCCTAATTCATAGCATAGGATATTCAATAGCCCGTGATAACCCATAATGAAAAAGAATATTAAAAATGAACATATATATATATATATATATGTATTACTGAGTCACTTTGCTGTACAGTAGAGATTGGTACATTGTAAGTCAACTATACTTCAATAAATAATAAATATGCTCTATCTCATACTGTCAGGAAAATGCAAATTAAAACAACAAGAAACTACTACTGCACATCTATTTGGTCAAAATCTGGAACACTGACAACACCAAATTCAGGCAAGGATGTGGAGAAACAGAAACTCTCATTCATTGCTGGTGGGGATGCAAAATGGTACAGTCTCTTTGAAAAGCAGATCGGTAGTTTCTTACAAAACTAAACATACTCCAGTCATACAATCCAGCAGTCATGCTCCTTGGTATTTACTCACAGGAACTGAAAACTTATGTCCACATAAAAGTCTGCACATGAATGTTTATAGCAGCTTTATTCGTAATTGATGTCCTTCAGTAGCAACTGAGATGCCCTTCAGTAGGTGAATGGATAAGTAAACGGGTACATCTAGACAATGAAATACTATTCAGTGCTAAAAAGATATGAGCTATCAAGCCATGAAAAGATGTGGAGGAAACTTAGATGCATATTATTAAGTGAAAGAAGGCAATCTGAAAAAGCTACCTACTGTATGTTTCCAACTTTATGACATTCTGGAAAAGGGAAAACTATGGAGATAATAAAAGGTCAGTGGTTTCCAGGGGCTAGAGGGGAAGGAAGGGATGAATAGGTGGAGCACAGAGGATTTTTAGGGCAGCAAAAATGTTCTGTATGCTACTGTAATGATGGATACATGCCATTATATCAAACATTTGTCCAAACCCATAGAATATGCAACACAAAGAGTGAGCCCCAAGGCCAACTATGGACTTTAGGTGATAACAATGTGTCAGTTTAAGTTCATCAGCTGCAACAAAGGCACCTCTCTGGTGGGTGATCTTGATAATGGGGAGGCTCCACACACGTGGGAGTACATGATAAATCTCTGAACCTTCCCTTCAGTTTTGCTGTGAACCTAAAACTGCTCTCAAAAAAGTTAAAAAAAAAAAAAGAACAAACGGATAAAGGACCAACCCTTTGACTAAAGCATCCTTTCTAAAGATACTAACTCTGCTATCCCACACCCCCGCTGAGTCCTAAAATGTATTTAGCTAATAGCATTACTAAGCGCCAGGTGCTGCTGAAAGACTTTTAAATACACAGACTTATTTAGTCCTCAGAACAACCACATGAAGTAGGTACTTTTTATTAGCCCTGTTCCCCATGTGGGGAAACTAAGGCACAGGGATGTCAGTTACCTTATTCAAGGTCACTTGTTTAATTAGCAGTGGGGCTGACATTCACCCCCTGCTGGATTAATTCTGGGATGTGTCCTGACCTCTAGGAGGGCTGTACCACGTAAGTTATGGATATCCTGAGGATGATCAAAAGATGGAGTCATATTTATTCACATCTAACCCACTTTCTTCTAAAGAAGATTTGAGGGAACTGTTACCTGATTGTTATCCAGAGCATACATTGCATAGAAAAGCTACCTTTAATTAAATTTCTGCTAGAAACACAATACAGAAACATAAGCTTAAGCACAATGGCTTACCGGCCCTACCCCCTCCAATAAAAAAAAAGCATGTCATCAAAGTAGATGAGACCTATGGCTTCTGAGAGTCCCTGTTCATAGTGGTCTACTGGCAGGCAAGCAACAGCAGGTGCCAGGAGTGGAAACGTTTATGGGGAGGGGGCAACTTTTAAATACAGAACATTCTCTACGTTAACTTGATTTCTTCCATGCATGGGGAAAGAGCTGCATGATTCGACTGCAGTGGAGGAACCCTTGGCCCCTCTCAGAGCCCCAAAGTTCTCAGTGGAGCCTGAAGCTGACAGACTGGAGGGCCTTAACAGGAGCTCTTCCTCTGAGCAGCTCAGGCCCCATCCAGCCTGAGTCAGCGTCTTCAGCAGTGAGAGAGGGGAGGAGCCTGGCCTTGCTCTCTCTTTTCTCTACAATTGCCCTCCAGGTGATCCCACTGTGCGGCTGGGGGCTGGGGCTGAGAACCACCAGGAAGGCTCCCTGCAATTTTAAAGTTCCGATTCTCACTCTAAAATCCCTCGGTTTTTAGAAGTACTGTGTGTTCTTATCCTCTCCCACAGCACCCAAGTCCTTGCCCTGCCTTTCCGGGGGCAGTGCTGGGTTGGTTTGGAATTTAATCAACTCCTTGGAACCAGCGCCCAGCTCCCCAGAGGGCTGCTTGTTCACCTCCGGTGAGGCCAGTGGGTTTATTTATGGTTTCTGATTTTATTTATCTCCCCGCCTCAGAGCTGTTCTTCTGCATACAGAGAACTTGGGCTGTCTGCTGCCGGCCGGCCCAGGGCCACCGTGAGCCAGGCCAGGATGGATGGCAGAGTTAGTCCAGCCCATTGGCTGAGAAGCTGGTCGCCTTCTTGGGGTGATTTATGCCATGTGGCAAGGTCCTGCCTGCGCCCAAACGTCTCCCCCACGAGCTTTCCCAGCACAGGGCTTTGGGGGAGAGGGGAGGGTGCCTGGAGAATTCTGTTTTAATTCAGAGGGCTCCGCTCTGCCTATTTATTCTTTCCCTTGAGCACCAGCCCAGGTAGGCGTCAGCCGGATCTTGTTTTAACGCATGTTTACCTCCCTCCCCCATCTTCCACGCCAAAGACCAGTCTGGAGGGGCGGGGAAAGTCTGCGTTGGAGGCGACAAAGAGGGGACAGGCCCATCACTGCTACCTGATTTCTATTTTTCCTGCATTATATACCTCACTTGACACCCACTCCTGCCCACTCCCTCCCCACCACCCTAACCAGGGTTCTGCCAAGTAGTTGGCATATCAGGCGGGATCTAAACAGGAAATCAGAAATCAATTCAAGCACACAGTGGATGGAATGTAATGCTGGGGCTTGCTCACAGAGACACCGGAGGAGTCAAGAGGCAAAAGGGCAGGAAAGCAACTTAGAAATCGTTGTGGTGGTTTAGTTGCTCAGTCGTGGCGGACTCTTTTGCCACCCCATGCACTGCAGCTCGCCAGGCTCCTCTGTCCATGGGATTCTTCAGGCAAGAATACTGGAGTGGGGTGCCGTGCCCTCCTCCAGGGGATCTTCCCAATCCAGGGGTCAAACCTGTATCTCTTATTTCTCCTGCACTGGCAGGTGTATCCTTTACCACCGAGCCACCTGGGAAGCCCAACTTAGAAATCAGCAGCATTCAGAAGCCATGGTCAGCTCTGAGGCTGGGAGGCGAGGGGAGGGATGAGTGAGGGGAGAAAGGAGAGGGTGTGTGTTGGCAGAGCCTGGAAGCTGGAGTCCAGGACAGCTGGGACGAGAGCGAGGCCACAGCCAGAGCCAGAGCTAGGCTGCAGCTGACCCCCGGCAGGGAGAGAGGGACCCAGACCCTGAGGCATCTTTCCTGAGCCTGTGCTCCCAGCCTGGGACATGAAACCCCGCTGACAAGGAGTCTGGAGAAGGCAGATGGAAAACCAGGGCAAGGACTGAGGCTAACAGGCCCACGACCAACCCAAAGGATCGCCAGACCACCCTGCACCTGCTGCGAGGCCACTGAGCCAAAACCCCACGGCTAGTTGGGGGTTGAACCCAGGCCTCTGTTGACCGCCGCAAGGCTGGGACTCCCCATCGCGGGCCTTTCCCTGGACCGGGACATAGCAGGCCTCTGGCCCTGGCCCGCTTCTTTAGAACCAAGAACTGCCTTGAAGGCAGATGGTGGAGAAGGGGTTGACTGTGGTGATGGAGGACTCACCGAGCTTCTCGTTCTAGGCTCTGGCCACGTAACTCCCTGCAGGAGAGTCGCGGCCACCCGCTCACCAAGCCGCCTCCTCCTCTGAGCCCGGGCGAGGCGGCATCTCCCAGCCTCCCCTGCGCCCAAGCAGGGCCCACGTGACCAGAACCAGCCAAGGGCGGGTGAGCAGGAGCCTCCGCGTCTCTTCCAATCCAAGGCTTTTAGAAGCCGGTGTGACGTTCTGCCTTCTTGTTTCTCTGCCACAGTCACCCGGGAGCTGGGGAGTATTGAACGCGACGCCGCAAGGCAGAAGCAGCCTTGATTCCCGTCCAGAGGATCACACAACCTACAGTGGAATGTGTGTGTGAGAAAAATCTTTATTGCATTAAGATGCTGAGATTTGTGAGTACTGAGAACATCCTGTATAATACAGGGAACTCTACTTACATAAAGCTCTGCGGTGACCCCCAATGGGAAGGAAGGCCCAAAGGGAGGGAATATGTGTATATGTATGGCTGATTCATTTTGCTTACAGTTGAAACTAACCCAACATTGTAAAGCAACTGTATTCCAATAAAAATTAATTTTACAAAAGATAGAGATTTTGCAAAGTGGCTGACACCAAGGTGGAAAGTAGCTGTTGGCTAAATTGATGAGTGAATTAAAAAATAAATAAAAGCAAGACTGGAACTAGAACTTGGCATTTACTGGAGCACTAGAAGGAAAACGCTCGATCCAAGGGAGGCAGAATGTAGCTCAGGAGAAGCTTCATGGATTATAAAAACGATCCACTTGGGACAGGTGAAATACAAGGCAAGGCTTTCAGAAGTTAAGCACAAACGCCCTCCGGTCCAGAAGGAGGCCAGGAGAAGACCTAAGGGGACCCAGGTGGTAGGGACCGTGAGCCTGATAATATCCTCAGGGAGGGGCCAGCCTCCACCACTGGGACAGGGCCCAGGAGGGAGGAAGCCGCACATGCAAGACGGGGTGCGATCATCCCACTGCACTTGGCCTTCTCCCGGCATCTTATTTTAGCTGTCACATTTAAGAAGGATTTGGAGATTTTGGAGGGGAGCCAGAGCCAATAGGAGAATGATGAAAAGTTGGGAAAAAAATAGAACTTGTAGAAAAAACCGAGGGAGTGGGTGGGAGTTATGCAGGGCCGGGGGAGGCAGGCAGGGGCTAATGAGCACCTCTCTAACTCAGAGGGACAGAACGAAGGGATATGGGTACCTGTAGCAGCAAGAAAGAGCCAAGTTAGACTCCAGACAGTGAACCTCTGTTTAAGGGAGTGATAGGTTGAAGGAGGTGGTTGGGCCTCTGGTGACGTCAGCACCTCCCTTGGCTGTCCCTCAGGACACCTCAGTGGGCCCCTCCCTAGTCCCATAAAAGGCTGGACATAAAGGGCGACTGGGAAATGTCGGAAGATGAAAGAGGTCTGATAATGCCACTGGTGTCACATGACAAGAAAGGAGAAGACCCTGACCAGTGTCTGCCTACTCTGGTTTATGTGAGTCTGGGGCAAGGGGCTGGATGAGATGACTTCTGTGGGTTTGGAAACGCCTCACATGACCTGAAGACAAGCATTGTGTGAGTAATTTGATATTTGACACGTTCCCCCTCAGTTTTATCCTGTATGGTTATATCCCTAGGAAATGTCTTAACATCTGTTGGAGAGATGACACGTTCTAACCATAGCCCTGGGACAGGCTTTAGAGAAGGGGTCAAGGGAAACTAAGGAAGGCTCATGGATCCCTGGATGTCAGGACTGGAAGGATGCTGGGTAGAGCTGGGGGCTATCAAATATGATTTTCCTGCAAGAGAAAATGGATCCAGTCCCCCTAGCTGAAGGATGTCTGTTCTTCACTGGCCTACGTCAAAGTCTGGGCAGGAGACGCGAAGTCCCTGGGCCAGGATGCACCTCACCTGTAGGGTCTTTGCTCCATCCTGCTCTGGGCGCGGCCCTGAGGCACGGCCAGGTGGCTGCCTCTTTCTCTCCACAAGGGGGCAGTCTCTGGGCTTCCTCTTGATTATCTGGTGATTTTAAGCCAAACCACGACACCTACTTGGGTCTATGGAGGTCCAAAAGGCTGATATAGCGCACTCCCACCAGCTGACTTGCAGCTAGGGACAGTTGTTGGTCTTATCGGGCTCCTCAATCCCACCCTGACCCCTACCATCTTTCTCCCACCTGAATGCTGCAGCCACCCCTGCACCTGGCCACTAGAGGGCAGCATGCCATCACCACCACCCTAGAAATCCCACCCTCTCCTTTCCCCCTTCCTTATAGAACAGGAGGATTCATATTGGCACAGCTAGGAAATCGCAGGGTAATCTAAGGAGCTTAAATCAAAAAGCATAAAAAGCTGAAAGATAGACAAAACTGCGTGCCCGGCACTGTGCCAGATGCCAAGGATTACAAAGTGAATGAGACCCACACCTGCCCAATTCTCAATCCTAAATGGGAAACAAGGCAATAAGTAATTCCTATGCAGAGCGGTGAGCCTAGGGAGTTAGAGAAATGTGCCCATTGAAAGAACACCCGAGAGGGACCGCCGCTCCCCAACTGTGGCAGGGGGCTTCAGGGAAGATTCCTGAAGGAGCCGAGTCTTGAAAGGTGAGCAGGGGGTAGGAGGTGGAGGAAAGGGCATCCCAGGCAGTGGGAACAGCATGAGCGGAGGCTCAGAGGCTGACAGTTTTCAGCCTGGAATGGGGGGTAATCAGAGCTATGCCAGAGTCTGGGCAGCGGGCTCTGCTGCTTTCCTTGTCAGAGGAAACCCCAACTGTTACACCAAAAGCTCAGTGGGGTACCCAGACTCTCTCGCAGACCGACCCTCCCCACTTCTCTTCTTCCTCCCTCCTGTGGGGGGTGGGTACCACCCTGTCCTCAGGTCCTCAGGATGCTGACCTCCTGGTTTAGGTGTTATTATCATTTTCGGTTTGCTGATGAGGAAGCCAGGGCTCCCTGAGATGGAGGAACCTGCTGTTGTTTGACGGCTAGTGAGGGACAAGGCAAAACTCTCATCCAGGCTCTCTGACCCCAGGGTCTATGGTCTGTGCTGGCCAGGAGAAGGGACAGCGCCAAAGGTTCTCTCTCCACACTGGCCTAAAAGGCTGGTCATCTGTAAGCAGATTTTTTTTTTTTAATGGAGGTTTTTATAGTAAATGGTTCTACAAACTTTTTTAAAAAGTTAATTTATTCATCTTAATTGAAGGATAATTACTTTACAATATTGTGGTGGTTTTTGCCAAACATCAACATGAATCAGCCACAGATGCACGTCCCCCTCATCCTGAAATCCCCCTCCCACCTCCCTCCCCACCCCATTCCTCTAGGTTTTCCCAGCTCACCGGCTTTGAGTGTCCTGCTTCATGCATTGAACTTGCCCAGGTCATCTATTTTACATAGATGTTATTCTCAGTTATTCTCTCAAATCATCCCACCCTTGCCTACTCCCGCAGCATCCAGAAGTCTGTTCTTTACATCTGTGTCCTTGTGCTGCCTTGCATATAGTATCATTGTTACCATCTTTCTAAATTCCATATATTTCCATTAATATACAGCATTGGTATTTCTCTTTCTGACTTACTTCATTCTTATAATAGGCTCCAGTTTCGTCCACCTCATTAGAATTGACTCAAATGCATTCCTTTTTATAGCTGAGTAATACTCCATTGTGTATATGTACCACAGCTTTCTTATCCATTCATCTGCTGATGGACATCCAGGTTGCTCCCATGTCCTGGCTATTGTAAACAGTGCTGTGATGAACATTGGGGTACATGTGTCTCTTTCAGTTCTGGTTCCCTCAGTGTGTATGCTCAGCAGTGGGATTGCTGGGTCATATGGCAGTTCTATTTCCAGTTTTTTAAGGAATCTCTACACTGTTCTCCATAGTGGCTGTACCAGTTTGTATTCCCACCAGCAGTGTAAGAGGATTCACTTTTCTCCACACCCTCTCCAGCATTTATTGTTTGTAGACTTTTTGATGGTGGCAATTCTGACTGGTGTGAGATGACACCTCACTGTGGTTTTGATTTGCATTTCTCTAATAATGAGTGATGTTGAGCATCTTTTCATGTGTTTGTTAGCCATTTATGTGTATTCTTTGGAGAAATATCTGTTTATTTCTTTTGCCCACTTTTTGATTGGGTTGTTCGTTTTTCTGGTATTGAGCTGTATGAGCTGCTTGTCTATTTTGGAGATTAATTCTTTGTCGGTCATTTCATTTCCTATTATTTTCTCCCATTCTGAAAGCTGCCTTTTCACCTGGCTTAGAGTTTTCTTCGTTGTGCAAAAGCTTTTAAGTTTAATTAGGTCCCATTTGTTTATTTTTGCTTTTGTTTCCATTACTATGGGAGGTGGGTCATACAGGATCTTGCTATGATTTATGTCAGAGTGTTCTGCCTAGGTTTTCCTCTAAGAGTTTTAAAACTGGTCAGCCACGTGTAAACAAATGAAACTAGAATACTTTCCAACACCATGCACAAAAATAAACTCAAAATGGATTGAGATTTAAATGTAAGACCAGAAACCGTAAACCGTTTTAATTTATTTGTTAGGTATGCTGGATCTTCATTGCTGCAAGAGATTTTCTCTAGTTGTGGCAAGTGGGGGCTACTCTCTAGCTGTGGGGCAGGGGCTTCTTATTGCAGTGGCTTCTCTTATTGCTGAACACGGGCTCCAGGGCGCGGGTTTCAATAGCTGTGGCATGAGGCCTCAGAGTTGTGTTCCCAGGATCTATAACAGACTCAGTGGTTGGGTGCACGGGCTTAGCTGCTCCACTGTGTGTGGGATCTTCCCAATCCAGAGATCCGACCTGTGTCTTCTGCACTGGTGGGTGGACTCTGCCACTGAACCAACAGGAAGGGAAGCCCTAAATGGAGCTTTTCAGATCACAAAAGTAATGACACTATTTTAAAAATCAAACAATGTAGAAACCCATAATATTGACAGGAAAAAAGGCCCTCCTAATCTCATCTCTCCCTCCCCAAAATACCTGGGGTCTGTTTTTTTGTAGAATTTCCCATGAGTTTGCAAATGTATGTTATTGTATGTTTTTAATAGAATTAAGTTTTTCTGCAGTTTGCTTTCTTCACTCGACAGTCAACCCTGGACAATTTTTTATACCTATGCACGCTGCTCTATAAAGCAGTGGGTGGGGTGGGGGACCCCCACTTAGTGCTGTGGAAGCCAGGCTCAGGGCAGGTTAGTTGCCCCTGGGTACACAGCCCACAAGGGACAGGCTTGGCACCTCCCCAGGATCCAGGCGTCCAGTGGGGACTTGCCCACAGCTACACCCGCCCACTCATCACTTTTCTCCCAGCAGCCTTGGCACCATCGTCAGCTGCTGGGAATTTTTAGGAATGGATTTCTGTGTTGTTTGTAATAGATCAGGAATATCCCAGCAAGACAGATTGCCTGAGACTTTTGGGTGGTTTTGTGTGAGTGTGTGTGTGAGCTGATAAACTCCTGTCAGTTGAAAATCAAGACTCATCCCTCTTGTAGGTTGATGATTCCGTCTTTTAGGAAGGCAGCTCCCGGGTGGAGGTGGAGGGTGAGGGTGTAGGGAGGGGGGGCGGTTGGGGCAGAATATAGCAGTGCAGGCCTGCTGACCCAGCAGCCTCCTGAAATAGCCCTACGTTGGCCTGGAGCAGGTGGGCACTGTGGGGATTCAACTACGGAGCATCCCTTTTCCTCTTGCTGCTCAATGTGTGGTCCCAGCATCACCCAGGAGCTGGTTAGAAATGCAGAATCCTGGGCCCCACCAGAGACCTGCTGATTCAGAATCTGCATTTTAACAAGATCCCAGAGGACCCCTGTGCGGAGCACAGTATGAGTGGCACAGTTTAGGCAGCCTTCTGGAGCCTGTGAAGCCAGCCTGTGGCTTCTCTTCTAGATGTTTAGCTGATGTGCTCAGTACTAGAAACTTAATAAGAGCTAGCAATTACAGGGACGTGTCTATGTGCCAGGCAGCACTGCGAGTGTTTTACTTGTAGTAACTCATTTAACCCTCCCAAGCACACTGCAGGGAGGTGCCATGACTGTACTGACCTTACAGTGGAAGGAACGGAGGTGCAGAGAAGCTTCCTAACTTGCCTGAGCTCACACACTAACCTGTGGGGGGCTGGGAGGCCACGCCTGGCCCCCAGGATCTCAACCCCCACATGGCACTGCCTGTAGGAAGCGGAGCTGGTCTGACACCACAGAGCGGTTCTGACAGGCACCTCCTGAGCGGCATTTCCCAGCACTGGCCAACACGGCTTGTTCTATCCCTTTCTACCTTCCGCTGCCCCAAATACCGATCACCTAAGGGACGCCAGAGGACTCAGCACTGGTGTCATTGCTAACGCTGGGACCAGGAAGTAGTGGCCCCACACTAACGCTCCATCATCCATTATCTTCCTTCATCCTCCCAGGACCAAGTGAGATGAGACAGGTGTCATTTTCGCCATCAGATACGTGGGCCAAGGGGGTCAGAGGCGCCGGGTGACTCAGCCAAGGTCGTACAGAGCTAAGCCACAGCTGGGCCTGCTGGCTGGCTGAATGTGTTCCTTTCATCTCCCCAGGCCGCCTGCTTTTCTAGAAGACTCCACCCCAGTCTCCCCACCCCAAAGACAGCCCACATCTCCTCTCTGTGCTTCCGCAGCTCTGTGGGGAAACCTGGTCCCTGGTGGAGCCTCAGCCTCCCTCCCAGGCTGCCTCCTGCCTGAAGCAATTATAAATCACGGCATTTTCCCTTCATTCAGACCTGATGTTTAATTCATCGCTATTCCGGCTGCTTTAATGCAGAACATTTATTCAGCGGAATAGCTTTGTTTTGCCTCCCAAGCTTTATTCTGTTTAGAATACCATTTCCATTGCGAGGAGTGGGGGCTTGCTATTAGCCAGCTTCCAAGAGGCCCCTCCTCCCATTCCTCAAGAAGGCCCAGCTCTGCCTTCTCTGGGGACCCACTCCCGAGGCCATGAGTCAGCTTCTGCTCCTGATGAGGGGTCCAGACATGTCTCTCCTTGGTCCAAGCACCTGACATTTTCCATTGGTTCACTCCCCCTCTCTCCCAGACCATGTGCCTGGTGTAAGGAGCAGCCTGGCTCCTTGTTTGCTGCTGCTGCTGCTGCTAAGTCGCTTCAGTCGTGTCCAACTCTGTGTGACCCCACAGATGGCAGCCCATTGGGCTCCGCCATCCCTGGGATTCTCCAGGCAAGAACACTGGAGTGGGTTTCCATTTCCTTCTCCAATGCATGAAAGTGAAGTCACTCAGTCGTGTCTGACTCAGCGACCCCATGGACTGCAGCCCACCAGGCTCCTCCATCCATGGGAGTTTCCAGGCAAGAGTACTGGAGTGGGATGCCATTGCCTTCTCTGGGCTCCTTGTTTACTGGCTCCCAAACACCGCAGCTGGGGAACTTAGTCCCTGAGATTTGAATCTGCCTCAGGCCCAGGTCACAGGAACTTACAAGTCCTGGGCAGGCAGCGTGGCTGTCATGTCACACACTTGTTCCTGACTCATGCCATTGACCACATTTTCAACTTCCCCCAGTCTAGATAAGTCTAGAACTCTGAGATCCTGGCCTTAGATGCGTATAGGACCCACCTTCTTGATATACCTCGCGATGATAATTTCAATCAACCTGGGTATCAACACATTTAAAGTTGAGAAAATGGCAAAGACAGCTTAGTGTCTACAAAATAGCCATTTCTCCCCTCTTTCGTAGCAACAAATCCCTTAGCTGAGCACAGGGCTTGAAACTCAGCTTATGTATAAAACTATATTGCCATCCTTCCTATAGTCAGCTATGTCCATATGACTAGATTCTGGCCAATGAAACCTAAGTGGAAGTGTTATGTGGGACTTCTGTGAGGCCTTCCTTAAAAGAAGGCATAATTTTCTTAATTTCTTTTCTCTTAGTTGCTAGTTGGAATATGGACACAAAGGCTGGGGCTCTAGCTGGCATTTTAGACCATGAGTTAGCAGTCACATGCCAAGTGTAGTTAGTCACTCAGTCCTGTCCAACTCTTTGAGATCCCATGGACTGTAGCCCACCAGGCTCCTCTGTCCATGGAATTCTCCAGGCAAGAATACTGGAGTGGGAGCGAGTCCCTTCTCCAGAGGATCATCCTGACCCACAGATCAAACCCAGGTCTCCTGCATTGCAACTATACTCTTTACTGTCTGAGCCACCAGACAGGGACCCGAAGTGGAAGGACCCCAGGTCCCTAACACTGAAGATCCACCCTGCTTGTGTCCTTGGTTCCTCTTTGAATTTCTTTTGCAACAGCAGCAAGCTTCTGTCTTATTTTAGCTACTATTATTCTGTATCTTTCAGATATAGATAGTTGAATTGATTCCTAACTAATGAAGATACAGCTACTTGATATGTGTGATAACTGCCAGGCCCAGTGCCTGAACCAGTTTCTGATACACCACCAGTGGATGTGATGTCTGATAGGATTGAAGAGCAGGAGAGAGACAGTGGAAGGGAAAAGGAGTCTGGGACACAGAATGAAGAGTATGTAAATACAATTCAATCTGCTCACTTTACAGATGAGAAGGCTGAGTTTCAAGGAGTCACAGACTCCTCCTACCCCCTCCGCTACCATTTAGAGACGCTTGGAAAACATCAGAGAAAAACTGACATGCTTTCCAGTTCTGCCATGGGCTGGGCCTGTTTGGGGGAAGCTCTGTTGTTTTTCTCTCGAGAGGTGCATTTATGTATAAGATACCCGTCTTTCCCTTATTATCACACAAAGCAGATGCAGGGGAAAGAATCGATCCTTCTTGGGATAAAGCTGCCTGGAAGGAAGTGAGTTGCCTCCACCTGCCTGGAGGTGGAGGAAACTGCCGGGAGGAAGGCAGTTTCTATTTTCCCATACCGAGGAGTCTGTCTGCAGAGGCTGACCCTCAAGCATAGGCTGGGAGAACAGGCTCTTCTGGTTTGAATCCTGGCTGTACCACTTAGTGACCACACGAACTTGGGACAATTGTTTAACCTCTCTGTACCTCAGCTCCTCCACCTAGAAAAGGAGGTTAGTTTATATCTGCCTCATAAGGTTATAGTGAAGATTGAGTTAGTCAGTAAGGACCCCAGAGTAAGGGGTGGCTAGTACTATTGTCCATGAATTGCTGATCAAGATCGCCCTGCAAGAGAGACCCTGACATGGTTGACATTTGCTCATTTCTCAAATTATCATATGCTTCCGGATGGTTCTTCGATATGTGGAGGGTGACTGTTAGTGAAACAGTACTTAGAATGGTACCTGATGACTTTCATGATCAGTTTGATCACACGGCCAGTTTGTCCCAGAGCTAGCGATTGACCCTGGGCTTCCCAACTCTCTGCCCAGTGTCCTTTTCCCTAGAACGTCTCCTGAGGCAGAATGGTGGACACATAGCGGAACTACATGGAGCATTTAATGAATGAACGAATGAATGAATCATGTCAGGAGAGAAGAGCTGCTCCAACACCGCCACCTCTTTCTCTGAGCTCTGGGCCCTGCCCCAGCAACGTAAGAACAGACGCAATGGGGAGGAAGGCTGACCCCTTAGTGTGGGTCCCCAGACCGGGTCCCATCCCCACCGCTCATGTGGGCCAGGGTCCCTCTCCTCCACCCACATTCTCTCCTCCACTGGCTCCCGCATGCCTGAAGGCTGTTTTCATTGTTCTCCCTGGAATGATCGTCAGACGTCCCAGGCCCTCCTCTGAGCCTCAGCCTCATTCCAGGAGTCATGGCCCGGGCCCTTGTGTCTGGGGCTCACTCTCTGCTCAGAGTCACCTGTTCTGGCCTCAGCACTGACAACAAAATGACTCCTGTCAGAACCCTGTAGCCTGGTGCTGGCTTGCCCTGGTTTTGTGTGTTTGTCTGGCCGCACCGGCTCTTGATTGCTGGGTGCAGGCTTTCTCTGGTTGTGGCGTGTGGGCCCTGTAGTTGTGGCACCTGGGCACAGTTGCTCTGCGGCCTGTGGGATCATCCCAGAACAGGAATTGAACTCGGGCTCCCGACAGTGGAAGTGCAAGGTCTTAACACTGGACCACCCAGAAAGTAGTCCTCTTTTTTTTTTTTTTTTACTGCAAGGTGGCACCCCCTCTTCCTCTCAAGGAGAAGAGGGGAATGACTTGACGCTCCTTTCCACAAAGCCCTCCCTGCAGGCCCGGCTGCCCCCGCAGCATCTTCCTCGCTGGCCCTTCCCCCGCGTTTCCTGAATGCTACCTGGCTCTTCAGTTCCTCCTTTAGCTGTTCTTGTCTTAATTCCATCCCCTGCAACTGGAGCCTGAATAATGAGTTATTTTACGGGAAGATGGATCTGGGTATTAGGGCACCGTTTAGTTCACCATTACAACAGCCAATTTTGGTTACATGCTCAGCTGTGAAGGGGGAAATGGGCCGGGTGGCTGGAGCTTTCTAAAGCCAGGTGCTCGTGGGTGGGTGGAGGGGGTGTGGAGCCGAGGGGCAGAGGAGGTGGGAGGGCAGAGGGCATGGAAACCTGTCCTGTTTTCGCCCACAGTCTTTATTCTTAGACTGGGACGCGGGGGAAGAAACTGCAGGACTGAAAAGGAATGGAACCCTTTTGAGAAGGGCAGGAAAGATCAGGGTTGTGAGGCTGCAGAGGCCAGGAGTGGAAAGGTATTTGTTAAATACCTGAGTGAAGGACCCCCCACCTCCCCCAAATAAAGAACTTTTCAGACTCCTCAATATTCCAAGGCAACAGAGGGGCTGAATATGCCTTTCCTCCTTGGCACATACTAGAGCCAGTGGAGGGCTTATGGTTCCTTGCCTGCTGGGTCTCCAAGTCTGACAGGATAGATGCGGCACCTACCCTCGGGGAGCTCCCAGTCTGACGGAAGAGGGAGGTTCTCTCTCATGCCGCCTGCACGGCGGGACCTCCCCACCTCCCACCTGTCTCTCAGTGTCCCGTCATCCTGTCATCCTCTTTATTCCCTCACGCCACTTCTCACAACCAAGCAGTCCCCTTTTATTTTGACTCACTTGCCTGTCTCTTCCTCAACTAGAACAAAGCCTCCCCGAGGGCAGCGACCTTGTGTATCCTGCTCACCTGCTTCCCTAGTGCGGAAACCAGTGCCTGAACCTCATGGTGCTCCATAAATACTTACCAGGTGAATGAATGAGCCCCGGGGAAGGCCTGGTTCGGGGGCTGGCCGTGGGAGACAAGATGTGGTCCTAACACTCCTGCACCCCTTGAACCCTTCCTGAAGGCGATAGAGCCTTGCCCCAGGAGGAACTGCACACACATCCTCATCAATGGTCTGAAAATAACCTCAGGGCCTTCATGGAAAGCCCTGAGGGAGCGGTAGTCCTCCTTGGAAGCAGGTTAAACAGAGCCCCCAGCACTGAGTGTGGAGCCCGCAGACTTGAGGTCTGCCCTTTGGAGAAGTGACCACAGGTCTCTGAAGTTCATGGTTCTCTCCTGTTCACTAAGCATCCCGTGCAGCCGTGTTTGTGATAATGCTGCCCCTGCACAGGCTTGTATGGGTGCTGTTATTAGTGGCATCATTCATCAGCGTGGTGGCAATTTCAGGATCTGTCTGTGACCAGTGAGCCCATGGGCATTGAGAGGAACCAAGTGAAGGTTATCCCATCAGGAGGCTCAACTCAGCCATAACTGAACAAAGCGATCTCTCCGACTCTGGGCACAGAGGGGCCATCCTCTGAGCCTCCGAGGACGTCAAGTATCCCAGTGGCCAGTGTGCTTCCAGTCTGGTCCATCCAGGAGATAACCCGAAGACCAGGGCATGATTTGCCTGAAGCATTTGGGTGCCAGTAGCAACATAAGTTGAACAGGCTTTAGCTACATTACCAAAGCTATTAAAGTTAAAAACCACTAAACAACCACAGCTTGCTTCCCATCATCCACCCCGCAGGCATCCAAAACAAAACCAGTAAGAATGTGTTAGAAGAAAGCAGACACTGAGATTCATTAATACCTGTGTTTGCCCTGAGCTTTAAAAGCCAGCCCCCGGGCACTGCGAATAAGCACCCACCAGGCACTGCTGAACAGCACAGTGGCCTCTCCCAGGGTACCCTCAACTCTTCCACCCTAGAAATCTCAAGGTCTGAAGTTTGTTTTGAAGACCATTATCAGAGGAGTTTCTGAGCATAGCTGTGACCTAGGGGAAGAGTGGGTGGGGGGATACCTTTGACGTGAGTGGTCCATGGGTCAGAGTTGAAGACCGCAGGGGCAGGCAGGGGCAGGCAGAGCCCTCAGAGAGGGGACGTACGGTGGGAACTGGGATCTGGGGAGGAGGGAGATCCTCTGTGTGGGAGCGGAGGCCCTGACTGTGAATCCCGGGGGCAGAAGTAAGCCAACAGCATTGGTCTGCGAATAGCCCTCATCCTGCAGTTGTCGGCTGGCTCTACAAGCAGAGGGAGGTTCTGCAAAGAGCACAAGTGTGGCAAGTGTGGCAAATGGCTCTGGACTCTCTAAAGAGCAGCTTGCTCTTATACAGAGAAGGATGCAGCCATTAGGGACCTGGTGAGCAGACGGTCACAGGATTCCTACCCCAGCATTAAAGTCACAGACAAAAAGACCATCTGCCGGTGTCCATAGGAGACAGACGGGGGTCTGTGTCAGTGTCCCAGCGATGCCGTCATAAGCAGGATGGGCCGAAGACCCACGCCACCCATCTCTCTCTGCAGGACACTCGTTGCCCTCACCTGGGAATAATCGGATGGGGGCAGTTTTCCAATCCTTCTCCACAGTTCCATCTCGGTCCACAGAGTAACACAACTCCTCATTGGGAATCTCTGGGTGTTTGACTGTGGCAGGCTTGGACCATACTTTTAATAATGTATGGTCGTAGTAGAGGGAGGTTGAGCTCCTCACAGAAGGCAGAGCCTGGTGATGATCCCATCATGCGGCATCGTTGAGTCCTTCTGGTTTACAGTCCATTTGGACATCCATTATTTATAGCAGCAGAGTGGCTGTGAACAAGCTGAGACTCAATTAAGATAACGTCTTCCCACACAGAAGCAGTGGTTAATGCTGAGGAGTTACTCCAACTCACCCTCTGCGCTGCACAGAGCTAGAGATGCAAGGGACCAAGGGAGACTCAGAGACAGAGACGGGAGCAGAGAACGGAGAGACAGGAAGAGAGAGAGGGCAGCAGACACATGCTGAGCCAAGAGTGGGCACCTCTGCCCCCAGCGCATCTCAGCCCTCATCCTCCGGCCTCCACACTGAAACCCCTGCTCCCTGTCCAGGAAGAGAGAGTGGGCTTCCTGGAGTTGACTCCCCGCAGTCCACTGTTGCCCTCTCCTCCTTCCCTTGAACTGTCCATTTGGCAGTTGGCTTTTCCAGCACATGGGAGAATTTGATTTGTCCCTTGAGAACTGTGACGCATCTCCAGCAAGGAGAGGGGACGCCAGTACCACCTGCTGAGGCTGTCTGCCTGGAGTTTCTGAGCTAGAAGACAGGGGAGGCAGGTGGGAAGTGAGGCCAGCAGGGGTCCTGGGAAAGAATGGCTGGGGGCCAAGGTGGAGAGAAAGTAGGTGGCCCACAAATGGCTAAGAACGGTGGGGGAAGGGGGGAGGGGGAGAGCAAAGAAAGGGGAGGGAGTAAGGGGGCTGTGAGCGACCTGCAAGGGAGGCAGGTAAGGGGGCACAGGCAGACAGTGAGGTGGGGAGGGGAGGAGCAGGGCGGGGCTTCCCAGGCTGCATTTCAGAGCAGGGTGGGCAATGAAAGCCCAGGATGGGCAATGATGGCACTTCGTTGAGAGGCTGCCAAGGGCACACAGAGTTGAGCATGCTGAGGGCAACGGCAGACAAGTTCCCCGAAAGTCCTGGGCCCCATATGCCCGCTGAGCACTTGGGGCAGCAGCTCTGCAGGTGGCAGGGGCCACTGCAGCCGCCAGAGGGTCCAGGCCTGGGAACTGGAAAGGAGTTTTCTTCGGGGCCTGCGTCCTGCTCAAGGGGGCAGCCTGAGGCCCCATCTGCTGCCGCAGGGGCGGACGCTGAGGCATCTCCTTCCCGCTCACCCCTCCTCCTGTGCATTTCTGGGGGTTCCGGAGGGGCAGTCCTCCAGGATGCCCTGCAGAGTCCCGCTGAGTCTCGGCCACGGTCACCCACCTCCTCCTGCTCAGACTGTGCCCCCTTCCCATCAACACCGCGCCAGTGCCACCACCAGCACTGGCTCGCAGTTTGTAAGCGTAGGGCCTCCCTGGTGGCCCAGTGGTTGAAAATCCCCCTGCCAATACAGGGGACTCGGGCTCGATCCCCGGTCCAAGAAGACCCCACAGGCTGAGGGGCCACTGAGCCAGTGCACCACAACTACTGAAGCCAGTGAGCCCTGGAACCCGTGCTCCACAACAAGAAAAGCCACCGCAATGAGGAACGTGCGCACGGCAACTAGGGGCCCCACTCGCCGCAACTAGAGAAAAGCCTGTGGACAGCAGCAAAGACCCAGAGCAGCCATAAATGAGGAAATGAAATTTAATTTGTAAGCCTAAGGGCAGGAGTTGTATGTCACTCACTACTGTGCATGCCCATGTGGACAACCCCCCACCCGCACACACACACAAAACACACACACAATCGACAAGACTCCAGACCTACTCCAGGGAGTGCAGTGTCGGTCGGGGTGTTTGCAACTCAACTCTGGGTAGTTTAATCAGAAGAAGACATCAGGCCTTTGTGGGAGCCAGACTCTGACGTCAGGAATGATGCCCAACCCACACATCGGCTCTTCTCCCGCCAAGACCCCATGGCTGTTCGGTCAGGCCCATCTGTCACGGCTCCCACTGCGGGGATGCAGGGCCCTGGACCTCCACCACTGGCCCCCTGAAGCCAGACGCCTCCACCATGGCTCTGTCCAGGAAGCAGGCCCTGCCTGGCACCTGCGCCTGCACACCTGTCTCAAGCCCAAGCCTCCTGCCAGGGAGTCCCTTTGGCAGAGTCCTGGTCTACCCCTGTGCCTCAGCTGTCATGGGGGCTGGGAGGAAAGCCTGGTTTCTCACTTCAAGAGCAGGACTCCCAGACGGGGAAATTTTCAAACAGGACAAGATCTGCGGATGACCAGGAAAGTCCCCTAGAGGCTCTGGGGGGTGGCTAAGTACAGGAGTAGAGAGGGAGGAGCCTTGAGCAGAGGGACCACTCACCGAATTAATCCTCCACATTTATTCCAGTACTCCATGTGTGGAAAGCCAAAGGGGTACAGCAGACATGTTTCCAGCACTCAGCAAGGTACAGCCCCAGAGATAGGATGGACAGAGCCCATCATCAGTTGCCATGGAAGCCATGGGAAGGTACTGCTAAAGCACCTATGATTAGACAGGGCTGGAGGAACCAGCAAGGATAAGGCAGCCGAATCCAGCAGAGTGCTGCTGGGAAGCAGGTGAGGTGTACCCCTGATGTCTTTCCACCTGTAGATCACGTGCCTGGGAGCTATCTAGTCGAGCTGGAGAAGGGCGGATGGATGGGAGTGGCAGGGGTGCCCCTCACCTAGGTGTGTTTACTGGTAAAAAAAAAAGTTACCCAGGGAACCGGACTAGCAGGCACGGAGCAGGGCAGCCTGGCTGTGCACACATCATGTCAACCTGCTGTCAGGCTACTTCTGCCCATCAGCTGCCTGTGTCCCCTCCCCTGCCCAGCTTGGAGCAGGGCCATAGAAGGCAAGAGCACTCCCCGCTGGACGCCCCAGAGGTGGAAGACGCTTGTGCTGGATAGGGACCAGGGCTTGGTGGGCACGGGACCCCTTGCCTTGCACCAGGCGGACTCTCACCCCGCCAGCCATCACGCAGATGCAGATGGTAGGAACTCTTATCTGCCCACCGTTTCACATGTCTACCCTAGACCCTTTGCAACGCATCTGCAGGCATGAATTACTCCACACTTCCTTTTATCTTTGTGGTTTCAGCTTTAGAGATCCGGGAGCAGCCGGCAGGTTCCTGGGCCTCATCGGGCCAACACATCTCCAACCAGACAGGAAGTGTGCGTCTGAATTTGTCTCCCAACAGGCACAGATGTAGGAGGCTCTCACCCATGAGACGGAATCACTCCTGGGGACTGAGAGGCTCAGACGGCTCAGTCAGAGGCAGGCTGCACACCTCAAACGGGGGACAGAGTCTGCTGGCGGAAGCCCCTGCAACAAACAGACCAAGGTCAGCAGGCCCAGCACTTCATAAACTGAATTATGGCAGCCTCTGGCTGGACGCGGAGAATTTCTAAGGAGACATTTCTCATCATCTCCTCCCTATCACCAAGGAGTTCTTCCCAGTCAGTGCAGACAATGGGATGAAAAAAATTTCAGAGACAGAACACCAGGGGTGAAAACCCAGCTCCACGATCTGCGCACTGAGTGACCTTGGGCCAGTCACTTACCTGCCCCAGGTCTCTGTTAAGTGTCTGGCACAAGTGGGCCTGTTGGGAGCAGCCAGTAGACTCTGGGTGGCTGTCCAGTCTTCTGTGCTTCTCCTCCTACCTCTGTTAGGTGATGTCATGAAAGAAACCTGGCCTGTACTTGCTATGTGGCATGGGGTAAATTACTTAAGCTCTCTGAAACCCAGTTAGTTGACTATCTAAGAAAGAGATGGTGACAGTACCTACTGGGTCTTGCTGTTGAGGAGTTAACACCTGCGCAGCCCCAGGACAGGCAGATGCCCCTGATCCCCCGGGAAAGGCTGCTGGCTCTCTTGGTGGTGGTGGTGGTACAGGAGTGTTGTAGCCCCACCTCTGAGAGTTAGAAGACCCCCACTTGTTCATCTGCCTCTCCCACCAGCCTGGGAACTGGCCGGGGCCCTGGACTGTATCTGGCTTGGATCCTAGGGAGGGGGACACATTCCATGAACCCAGCTTTGATGAATCAGTGAAAGAGAGGCTGCCACATGAAGATAACATGTCACACAATACCGACTAGAGCTAGCAAGACCCCCCAATGGCCTCCCATCCACTGTGTCTCCTCCTTTCTGAATCTCAGTTTTCCCATCTGTGATGTGGGGACAACTGGCTTAAATGACGGCTCTGAAGCACTCAGCACCTTCCCTGGCTCATGGTGGGTGCTTAAAAAATGGTGGCTGGCAGTCATCCCATGAAGACTTGCTCAGGACTCTCCCACCTGTCCCTTCTGCCACCTGCTCTAGTCCAGGCCAGTGTCCCAGGCTCCAACATGACCCCAGCTCACTGCCGACCCCCAAGGGTCCTAGTCAACTGGTTATTGGAAGATGACTGTGAAAAATGAATTCTCACAAGGCATGAATAGGTTCTACCTTTCCCAGGGCCACCTGCATTTACAAGAAGTTTGGAGATGGCATTATTCACAAGGTAGAGGGCAGGTAAAGTTCATGGTTAGAGCGGTAAGTAGGACAACAGGGAGTGACAGGAACCAGAGAGAAGGAGAGAGCACAGCATTCAAATTCACAAGCGTGAAATGCTATGTTGACCAAACCAAGCACCTGGCTATGAGTCTCTGATTTGCCACCCATGAGATACAGGCAGCTGCAGTGGTGGAATTCAGGCTGAGTTGAGGACGGAGCATGAAGCAGGGAGGAGCACGTCCCCTCTCTGCCTTCCCAGGGCAGCTCTAAGTCTCCACAACCGGCGAAGAAAGCCTCTTCCCCGTTCTCTCAAAGGAAGCCCTAGAGTGGCCAATGCCCCACATGCTGCTGGAAAGGTCCATGTCCTCAGTGGCCACCGCCCCCAGCCCAAGCTGGCACCCACCTTGTCCTTTCCGCCTTTAGAAAGGCGGGGCCTAAATGTCAGAGCGCATGACAGCAACCAGCTTCAGCTGGAAGGAAGGAAGGAAAAGCCCCGCCAGCACCTACCAAGCCAGGCCAGAAGAGGAGCAGAGCCCTGCACAGCCACGTGAATCCCTTGCCTGCCTGGCCCTGGGGAGGCAGCAGCTGGGCACGAGGAAGTGGTGTGCTCAGGTGTGGGTCTCACAGGTGCTTCCCCCCTCTGGGCACAGGCACGCCGGGGGGGCGGGGGGGCGGGCGGGGCTTGGGCCTTCACCTCTGAGCCACCCAAAGCCCTGAAGTGCCTCCTCCTTCCAAGCCGACCTGCTTCTGGAGGCAGCGAGATGGTGGAGGCGAGTCCTGCAGGGCCAGCACAGCCTGGGCAAGTTCCCAGGAAACGCTCCTGACAGTGCACGCCCTTCTCCAGCCGGCCTTCTTGAAGGGGGCTGCTCACTGGGCACTATTTCCTCCCTGGGATCAGCTCAGTCCTCAGACTCACGGTGAGCTGTGGTCTGGATTTGCTTTCCTGTTCCTTTCAACTCTCTGGAGGAGGGAGGGGCCCTTGGCCTCTGAATGAGTGCGGTACTGGGTTGTTTTTGAAAGGCTCTAGTTGGAATTGCCACCATCTTTCTTTCCTGTGGCCTCCACATCAGCTGGGTCAGTGAGTCCAGCTGGCAGTCCCTCCTGGCCACGCCGAGGGCCTCTGATGCTGGTTTTCCTAACACCTGCAGCTTCTTCTCCAAGACATCACGTGCTTATCACAGACACCAGCCCCATCAACTACCCCCTCCAACACCCAGGTCCCCTTAACCCCAACCTAGGTCCCTCGGGGCTCCTTTGATATGGAACCAAATCCAAAGGCAGGCTGTCCCAGAGGGCACCAGGCTGGGAGTCAGAGTTCAGAATGCCTGGGCTTTAGCTGTGCACACATGTGGCTTCTCTGAGCCTCATTCTCAATAAATTCATCCTTTACGTCCTGACTGGTGGTGAGACCCTGAGATTTCTAAATACTGTTTTTATGAACAGAGTGGACTTGGCCACAGACATACATACATGCAAAGCCCCCGGGAAGCTGGGCACAGCTTTGCTGGGTCAACACAGAGTCACTGGCCAACTACACTCAAAAAGGGTTGAGGGACGAAAGATGCTGGGGAAGGAGTGCAGCTGGAGATGAAGGTGGACAGAAAACCGGAACTGCCTCCAGCTGATAACCCATCCCCGTCTCCTGACAATACACCTCCCCACCCACCCATCCCCCACCTGACAATGCACCCCTCTAATAACTCATCCCCCTCACAACCCATCCCCCACCAACCCATCCCCCACCTGATAACCCACCCCATCATCTGACAATACATCCCCTCAACAACTCATCCCCCACTACAATCCATCCCCCCACCAACCCCTTACTTGATAACCCATCCCTCACCTGATAGCTCATCCCCTCACCTGACAACCTGATCCCTTAACCAAGGCCTTGTGGTTTGAGGGGCCCCTGGCCCAGACTGGGCTAAGAGAACCTGCTCAGGGCAGGCTGGAGGGAGGGCAGAGGAAGCAGGCAGTGGGGGAGACTTAGAGAAAAACTCGATGCAGGTAAGAGCAGGAGTGAAGGATGCGGTCCACACAGGAGGAGAGTCTGAGCTGGGCCAAAGCCGGGTGCTCAGGTCTCTGCTTCCCCCACTATTGCCTCCTTGGCTCCGGTCTCAACGAGGCCCTCCCAGAGCAGTGGATGCCATAGCCGTGCCCATGACCTTGCGGCTGCACTGCCAGCTTAATCCACATCAGTGTCAGACTGAAGGCCTAATTGTCACTCAGGGATATTTTTAACCTGCCTGCCGGGCCCCACTACCTGGTGTCTGTCTGGAAACTAGGCCACAGGAGCCATGGAGGAGGCAGGTCCTGACCCCTGCTCCAGCCTCGGAAGGCTCCCGGTGAGTGGGACCTGAGTGAGGGGACAGAGGGGCTCGCTTGCCCAGCCAGAAAATTTGTGCCACCCACCAAGTGAGTGGAGCTTCCAGAAAGGGCTTCCCACGCCCATAATAAGTGTGGGTTATTAGGCTGTATCTCCCACCCACTCCTAACAAGTGGCCCCTCAACAAATGCCCCAGCTGTGTGCATCCTCCTGGTGTGCTGGGGGTGGGGGTGGGGGCAAGCCTACACACTCGAGTACCATGTCCAAGGCTTTCACCCACACCACCTCCCCACCAGCTCCTTCTGGAGGGGATGGTGGGCCCACTAAGGACTCAGATGGGCTAGGGGTCAGTGCAGACTCCACTGATCTCTGTGACCCCGAATGACTGCATGTGAAACTTTCTGGGTCTTAGTTTTCTCATCTGTAAGATGGGCTCAACAACAACATGACTAGAAGGCTCAAGATGGTGCCTGGCACATTGTAAGCACTAAGTGTGTGCCAGATTGTATAGAAAAACTTATTAATTAGGAGTAGAGCTCCAGACCAAGGCTACTTGAGTTTAAATCCTGATGCTGCCACGCACTGGTGGAGCGTCATTGTGTGTCCGTGCATACTCGGTTGTATCCGACTCTTTGTGACCCAGTGGACTGTGTAGCCCTCCAGGCTCCTCTGTCTATGGGGTTTTATAGGCAAGAATATTGGAGTGAGTTGCCATTTCCTAGTCCAGGGGAATCTTTCCAACCCAGGGATTGAACCCTTGTCTCCTGCATTGGCAGGTGGATTTTTTTATCACTGAGCCATCTGGGAAGCCCCAAGTGTCCTTGTCCCCATTACTTGGCCTCTCTGAGCCTCAGTTTCTTCCTCCCTAAGATGGGAAAAATCTTTACTTCACAGGATCATTGTGAAGATTAAATGAGCTAATATGTAAAGCTCTGAGACTGGTGTCTGGAACACAGCAGGTGCACGGTTAGCGTTAGCACTGATGATTAATGACGATTCTGTAAAGATTTTCCTCCAGCTGGGCTCCCCCTCTCCTTCCGGCCCCCGCACTTAGCTGGCACAACTGCCCTCTCTGTTTTGTTCTCTTTCCTTTCCTTCTCTCTCAAGTTCTGCACTTCTTTCAAATCCCACCTCCTCCAGGCTGCCTTCCCCAGCAACTCTGATGGATTTTGCACCGCTTCCCTTCTCCCATCCCCTAGGCCTGACCCCCCACATTATTCCTCTGAGCAAATTTCATCTGCTAGTCTGAGGCAGGGGCTCAGCCTGACCCACCTCTCCTCCCCACCTCAGTGCATGGAGCCCAGCCTTGTGCGGGGGAGCAGCAGCAAAGCCAAAGACTTCTTAAGTCGCTCGTCCTTGCCGAGTCTGGACCTGTCTGCTCCATGCAGACATCTGTTTCCAGACGGGGGACAGTGTGTCCTAGGCCCCACCACACGCATGTGCATTCACACATGAGCACACGCGCGCGCACACACACACACACACACACACACACACACACACACACACTATGCTTATGCCCTAGTTAAGGTAGAGTCAGGCTGTTTCCCCCAAAAGAATCCTCCATTCCCACTAATGGTAACCAACATGCATTTTCCCCAAGCCCAGGCATTTTCTGGATTTTTCAGTCCTCTCCACCCCTGAGAGATGGGGCACACCTAGGAGGCCAGGTGGGGCTGTGGCCGGGTAACACCTGACCCCACAAAGGGCACCAAGACAGGACACCCCAGGGACCAGGGACCAGCGTGGGGGCGGGAGGTGATGGAGGGGCTGAGGCACACAGTCCCCCTCCTGGGCTGGCAAGGGCGCCAAAATGTTACTGTTCTCTCTCCCCTGAAGGCCCGACAGACAGCAAGTCAGCCTTTCTGACCCTGATGCTGTTCATGCTTGCCGTCTGCAGGCCACACTCAGCCCCAGGCTCATCAGAGGACTCTGCTGACCAGTCTCCCCCCCACTCCCACCCCACAGGCCTGACTGGACTCCCAGGAGCTCCCTGATCCCCAAGACCTGTCACAATGGCAAGCTGTCCCCCCAGCCCCACTTCCCTGCCTCCCCCAGTGACTGCCTCTCCTCCTGGGCTGCATCCTGACAGAGGCAGACTCACTCGTCCCACAGGAGCCTCCTTTGGTGGGTGGCCCCCTTTCTCCTGTGACCCAGGATAAGGAAAAGGGAAGAAGGGGGTTCAGCGGGGCAGGGGAAGTGCTTCCCTGAACTCATCGTTCTCTTTGGGTGACAGAGGGCCACTGTCACCTCCCGAGTGCTCAGCCCTCTCTAGCCCCCACATCAGTCTGCCTCCAAATGAATGGGAGTGGGAAGAGGTCACTCTGCAGTCACTTTGGGGGAACCTTGGGCCTGTCTGCTTAGCCCTCATGCTGCTGTCTTGCTCTGGTCTAAGAAAGTCTGAAAATGGTCCTTACTTGCATCTGTGAATCTATGAATGAGAACCAGAAGTTAACCCTCTCCACTCTGTAAATTATCCCCAAGGATAATATCTTCCCCAAAGGAGGTTTGCTTGACAGAGGGAGCCCAGGCCAGGGGAGAGGGGGATGAGAGAAGCCTATGACTTGAGCCAAGTGTTGGTCTGTGCACTCCAGCCAAACACAAAGTTAAATCTGAGTCCTCTTCCCTAAACCACATGGGGTTAATGCAGTAATACCAGCAGGCATTTATGGCGCGTGTCACAGCTAAAGGATGCCTTCCATGCACTCCATCAATTAGCTACCCTTCTGCTCTACAAGACAGCAGCGGAAGACTGTTTACTCCTCTTCCACGTGGGAGGGACCTGGGCCTCAGAGTGGCTGGTTCAAGTCTCAGCGTTGAAGAGGGATCCAATGTCTCTGGTGCCCTACCCAGATCTCCACCCGCCAGGCACCCGCCCCATGCTGCCGTGGTGTTGGCTGCTAATAACTCACACTGTGCCCTTGTCCAGAGGATTGTCCGTAGACATTAGGAGCCTCTTCCCTGGGAGATGACAGCCAGGAGGTTAAGGCCTCTGCCACATGCCCCTCCCCTGGGAATGGCCCTTGGCTGATGACATGGGGCAGGGATGGAAAGCCAGCATCTTGTCTTAAGGTGGGACAGCTCTGCATGCCATTCAGGCCCAGAGCTGCCCGTGGTCAGGCTTTGGCTTAGCCTCACCTGAAGTGACTTCTTGGCCCAGATTCTGCTCTTCCTGTTCCCCTCACTCCCTCACAGCTTCTCCTGAGAGCACTCTCTCAGCAAATCACACACAGGGATGCCAGTGAAGACCCCACTTCTGGGGAACCTGAAGGGCTGGAACACAGGGCTTCTGACCTGAAACCTGCATGTTCTTAAGACAGTTCTTGGGGCATCCTGGGGTGCTGTTGTGATGAGAACCTAGCTTTCTGCCAGGGTGTCATCTTCCTCTCCTCCCAGAGGAGAAGCAGGTTCTTAACCCCTTTCTAGGAACCTGAGCCCTGGAACCTCCCACAAGCCACAGCCTGCTCCCTCTCCCCTCTCCCTGTCCCCAAGCTGTGGCAGCCAACACCATGACTCCATCCATCCGTGTCCTCCTGGGCCCCCAGATCGCTGCCCGGTGCCCTGACTTGTTAAGCAGTGCAGATGGCAATTAACTGCATGATATGAAAATATCCAACCCTAATTATTTCAGGGATGAGGCCAGGGACCATAAATAAACGATGAGTCTTTCCAGTGTCTCCTCAGCTGGCCCCTGCCTAGTGTGTGGAAGGCTGGGGGGTGATGAGAGGGACCCTTCCCCACACGGAGTTCATCAGCATGGGGGTGGTGAGACGAGGGGTGGTGCCCAGGGAGGGGGCATGAATTTACCAGGGAAAGGCAGGCCGCTCTTCTGGGCATAGAAATATAACCATTAGGGCTACTGTCCTGGTCCTGCAAACAGGAAGCAAACGGTGGTGGGCTCCCTGGATGCCCTCGAATGAATAATTGATTGTAGAATGCAATCTAGTGAACCAATTCCAGGAGGATTCCCAGTCACCTCCTTCTCCCACATCTGCCTCTCCTTTCCTGTCCCCTGCCAGGCGGAGGCGAGGTTTTCATTTTTCCCAAATGATTAATTTCCCTCTCTGCCTCACCCCGAGGTGGGCTCCCTTGGGATATGCCCCTAGGGAGCTGTAGTCGGCCGCCACGCAGGATAGTCCTAACGCTCAGATAGAGATCTGAGCTGCTCGGGGGACTACCCTTTGCTAAGAACAGTGTGTCTTTTTCCAGCAACATATCACAACAAAGCCAGGAAGAAAAGGAAACAATTTGTATTCATGGATTCTTTTATGCGCCAGAGTGAATGCCGGTCCACACATACACGAAGACACACACACACACACACACACACACACACACACACACACACACACACTTGAACAGATGGGGCTCCCACACTTTGAAAGCCTGAATATGAACACTGATATTTATGGAGGGAGAGCTATTTACTTCACAAGAGGATTTGCAACAGGGTTGCTTTAAACAGTAAGCAACCAAACCGCATTGAATAGCATTTGATTTACAAAAATGTGACTTACCTGTACATTTTCAGAAGCCTGTGCACTGAAGGGGTGTGGATGTGTGTCTGTAAATAAGCAGGACTTGTCAGGGCCTCTGGCCATCTGGTTGTGGGAGGAGGCATTTCTGATGACTGGCTACACACCTGAGAGGTCTGGTCACTGGGTGGGCTCATAGCTGGCCCTACATGCCAGTTCCTGCTCCATCTCCAGCTGGTAAAGAGGGAACCAAACCTCAACCCAGGGCTCATCTTCAAAGAGGTCCCCCAACTCTGCATGCTCTTCTTATACCCCTGAGCACCCCCGTGGTTCAGACTCCCATGAATGTTTTGATGGGAGCAGCTAGAAAAGAGCTTATTAACCATATCAACCAACTCCCTCATTTGACAGTTAAACAAAATGAGGCAGGGGCTTCCCTGGACATCCAGTGTTTAGGACTCTGTGCTTCCACTGCAAGGGCCACAGATTCAATCCGTGGTCTGGGAACTAAGATTCCGCATACAGCTGCAGTGCGGCCAAATAAAAGTGAAAGAAAAGAGACAAAGAAAAAATGGGCCTGTCACAAGCCCAGAGCCCACTTGGTCTCGGGTCTTTCACGCCTTACCCCAGCCACCTTCACCGTGCATGGCGAGGCCAAGAATGAGAAAGAAGGCTGCTGGGAAGTAGCCTTGCTCTCTGCTTTCCTCCAGGCCCAAACCTGTCTCTCATTTTCTCTGCCTGCCTCCTCCCCTTTCTCCAGGTGATGGATGTGTCTTTTGAGGGTGAGCAAGCCTGTGACTCAGTTGGTAAAGAATCCACCTGCAGTGTAGGAGACCTGGGTTTTGATCCCTAGGTCAGGAAGATCCCCTGGAAAAGGAAATGGCTACCCACTCCAGTAATTTTGCCTGGAGAATTCCATGGACAGAGGAGCCCGGCAGGCTACAGTCCATGGAGTTGCTAAGAGTCAGACACGACTTCAAGACTAAACTATGAGTATAGGACAGTCTTTTCATGGAATTAAAACTCACTTCCTGGGAAACAATCTTTTCTTGTTAAGGTCTAACCCTTCAGAACCAACTCCCATGTCAACTGCTTAGCTGGGGTCCCACAAGAATGTCCTGGTAACCCTTAGTTCAGTTCAGTTCAGTTCAGTTCAGTCACTCAGTCGTGTCTGACTCTTTGCGACCCCATGAATCGCAGCACGCCAGGCCTCCCTGTCCATCACCAACTCCCCGGACTTCACTCAGACTCACGTCCATCGAGTCAGTGATGCCATCCAGCCATCTCATCCTCTGTCGTCCCCTTCTTCTCCTGCCCCCATCCCTCCTAGCATCAGAGTCTTTTCCAGTGAGTCAGTTCTTCCCATGAGGTGGCCAAAGTACTGGAGTTTCAGCTTCAGCATCATTCCTTCCAAAGAAATCCCAGGGCTGATCTTCTTCAGAATGGACTGGGTGGATCTCCTACAGAGCAAGGGACTCTCAAGAGTCTTCTCCAACACCACAGTTCAAAAGCATCAATTCTTCGGCCCTCAGCCTTCTTCACAGTCCAACTCTCACATCCATACATGACCACAGGAAAAACCATGGCCTTGACTAGACGGACCTTAGTCGGCAAAGTAATGTCTCTGCTTTTGAATATACTATCTAGGTTGGTCATAACTTTTCTTCCAAGGAGTAAGCGTCTTTTAATTTCATGGCTGCAGTCACCATCTGCAGTGATTTTGGAGCCCCCCAAAATAAAATCTGACACTGTTTCCACTGTTTCCCCATCTATTTCCCATGAAGTGATGGGACCAGATGCCATGGTCTTCGTTTTCTGAATGTTGAGCTTTAAGCCAGCTTTTTCACTCTCCTCTTTCACTTTCATCAAGAGGCTTTTTAGCTCCTCTTCACTTTCTGCCCTAAGGGTTGTGTCATCTGCATATCTGAGGTTATTGATATTTCTCCTGGCAATCTTGATTCCAGCTTGTGTTTCTTCCATTCCAGCGTTTCTCATGATGTACTCTGCATATAAGTTAAAGTGAAATAAGCAGGGTGACAATATACAGCCTTGACGTACTCCTTTGCCTATTTGGAACCAGTCTGTTGTTCCATGTCCAGTTCTAACTTGCTTCCTGACCTGCATACCGATTTCTCAAGAGGCAGGTCAGGTGGTCTGGTATTCCCATCTCTTTCAGATTTTTCCACAGTATATTGTGATCCGCACAGTCAAAGGCTTTGGCATAGTCAATAAAGCAGAAATAGATGTTTTTCTGGAACTCTCTTGCTTTTTCCATGATCCAGCAGATGTTGGCAATTTGATCCCTGGTTCCTCTGATTTTCTAAAACCAGCTTGAACATTAGGGAGTTCAAGGTTCACATATTGCTGAAGCCTGACTTGGAGAATTTTGAGCATTACTTTACTAGCAAGTGAGATGAATGCAATTGTGTGGTAGTTTGAGCATTCTTTGGCATTGCCTTTCTTTGGGAACGGAATGAAAACTGACCTTTTCTAGTCCTATGGCCACTGCTGAGTTTTCCAAATTTGCTAGCATATTGAGTGCAGCACTTTCACAGCATCATCTTTCAGGATTTGAAACAGCTCCACTGGAATTCCATCTCCTCCACTAGCTTTGTTCATAGTGATGCTTTCTAAGGCCCACCTGACTTCACATTCCAAGATGTCTGGCTCTAGATTAGTGATCACATCATCATGATTATCTGGGTTGTGAAGATCTTTTTGTACAGTTCTTCCATGTATTCTTGCCACCTCTTCTTAATATCTTCTGCTTCTGTTAGGGCCAGACCATTTCTGTCCTTTATCGAGCCCATCTTTGCATGAAATGTTCCCTTGGTATCTCTAATTTTCTTGAAGAGATCTCTAGTCTTTCCCATTCTGTTCTTTTGCTCTATTTCTTTGCATTGATTGCTGAAGAAGGCTTTCTTATCTCTTCTTGCTATTCTTTGGAACTCCACATTCAGATGCTTATATCTTTCCTTTTCTCCTTGGCTTTTCACCTCTCTTCTTTTCACAGCTATTTGTAAGGCCTCCCCAGACAGCCATTTTGCTTTTTTACATTTCTTTTCCATGGGGATGGCCTTGATCCCTGTCTCCTGTACAATGTCACAAACCTCATTCCATAGTTCATCAGGCACTCTATCTATCAGATCTAGGCCCTTAAATCTATTTCTCACTTCTACTGTATAATCATAAGGGATTTGATATAGGTCATACCTGAATGGTCTAGTGGTTTTCCCTGCTTTCTTCAATTTAAGTCTGAATTTGGTAATAAGGAGTTCATGATCTGAGCCACAGTCAGCTCCTGGTCTTTTTTTTTTTTGCTGACTGTATAGAGCTTCTCCATCTTTGGCTGCAAAGAATATAATTAACCTGATTTTGGTGTTGACCATCTGGTGATGTCCTTGTGTAGAGTCTTCTCTCATGTTGTTGGAAGAGAGTGTTTGCTATGACCAGTGCATTTTCTTGGCAAAACTCTATTAGTCTTTGCCCTGCTTCATTCCGCATTCCAAGGCCAAATTTGCCTGTTAATCCAGGTGTTTCTTGACTTCCTACTTTAGCATTCCAGTCCCCTATAATGAAAAGGACAGAATGTGGTCCACTGGAGAAGGGAATGGCAAGCCACTTCAGTATTCTTGTCTCGAGAACCCCATAAACAGTATGAAAAGGCAAAATGATAGGATACCAAAAGAGGAACTCCCCAGGTCATTAGGTGCCCAATATGCTACTGGAGATCAGTGGAGAAATAACTCCAGAAAGAATGAAGGGATGGAGCCAAAGCAAAATCAATACCCAGTTGTGCATGTGACTGGTGATAGAAGCAAGATCCGATGCTGTAAAGAGCAATATTGCATAGGAACCTGGAATGTCAGGTCCATGAATCAAGGCAAATTGGAAGTGGTCAAACAAGAGATGGCAAGCATGAACGTTGACATGCTAGGAATCAGTGAACTAAAATGGACTGGAATGGGTGAATTTAACTCAGATGACCATTATATCTACTACTGCAGGCAGGAATCCCTCAGAAGAAATGGAGTAGCCATCATGGTCAACAAAAGAGTCTGAAATGCAGTACTTGGATGCAGTCTCAAAAATGACAGAATGATCTCTGTTCATCTCCAAGGCAAACCATTCAATATCACAGTTATCCAAGTCTATGTCCCAACCAGTAATGCTGAAGAAGCTGAAGTTGAATGATTTTATGAAGACCTACAAGACCTCAGGACTTAGGCACCTCCCAAATGCCCCACGCACTAATGCTATCACCTTTGGGGGCAAGAATTTTCACATATGAATTTGCCAGGGAGAGGTTGGAGGCTGACACAAACAATCAAACCAAAAGCGCTGCCCAAAGCCTCCTAAAAGGATAAAAAGAAACACTGCCAGATATTCTCAAAGAACGAAGAGTAGTGTCTGGTCTAGCTAGCTGAACTGGAAAACCCCATAAAATAATTTCATGTAAATTATATGGTGTACACAGAAGGATCTTGCCTCAAAGGTGGGGAATAATTAGCCCTAGATTAAACACTGCAATGGCTTTATCTGACAAATCTTTAAACTAAGACCTGAAGGACTGAACTTTTTCCAAATAACTTAACTGAAACCCAGAACAAAGCTCAGGAATATTTATAGGAATACAGAAATATCCAAAACACAATATATTAAAATTCCTAATGTCTAGCATCTAATAAAAATTACCTGATGTACAAAGAAGCAGGAAAATATAACCCATAATGAGGAGAAAAAAATCAATTAAAACCAACCAGAATTGGCAGCAAATGTTAGAATTAACAAATACAATGGATGGGATTAATACAGAATAGACATTAGAGAAGACTAGTAAATTTTTTAAGACACAGGAGATCGTGGACACCTGTGGCTGATTCATGTCAATGTATGGCAAAACAAATACAGTATTGTAATTAAAAAATAAATAAATTTTAAAAAAAACACTAAAAAAAAAGACTTTAACTGATTTGAATAATCTTATTGCTTAGTAAGCATTTACCTGTCCTAATCAATAAAGTAATTTGATTTGAATATAAAAAAAAAACACTCAGCAAAATCACAATAAAAAAATGAAAAGAGCATCAGTGAGCTGTAGGACAACTTCATGCTGCCTAGGCTGCCTATTATACCTATGATTGGAGTCCCCAGAGGACAGGATAGAGACCAAAAAAATCTGAAAAAAATGCTGGCTTAAAATATTAAAAATATGATTAAAAATACTAATCCACAGACTCAAGAAGGTCAACAAACCCCAAGCACAAGAAACACAAAGAAACAAGACTAAGTCAAATCATAATAAATTTACTCAAAACCAAAGGTAAAGAGAAAAGTTTAAAAGCAACCAGATAAAAGTCAAAGACAATACAAGCCAGACTTGAAGCAGCATCTTCAAAATACTGAAAGAAGCTAAATGTCAACCTAGAATTCAATACCCAGTGAAAGTATCTTTTGAAAACTAATGCAAATGAAGAATTCACACCCTGCAGGACCACACTGCATGATTCGCTAAAAGAAATCCTTCAGGCAGAAGAAAAGAATACCAGATGGAAATACAAATTACACAAAAATTGAAGAACACTGAAAATGGTTGCTATATGGATAAATAATAAGATTTTTTTATTATAAATCCCTTTGAAAGATAATAAGTTTTAAGAAAAAACACTGTAGTGTAGAGTTTATAATATATGTAAAAGTGAACTCTATAACAGAGATATAAAGGCTTCAAGGAGATAAATGGAAATATGCTATTGAGAGATTTATAATATATATGATGTAATATAGAATCATTTGAAGATAGGTTGTGATGAGTTAATGATGGATATTATAAATTCTAAAACAACCACTAAAATAGCAAAACAAAGAACTATAAACCACATGCCACCGAAGGACAGAAAACTGGGAGTAAAAATTCAAATAATTAAAAAGAAAGCAAGAAAAGAAGAAAGTAAAAGTAAAGGATATGGGGAAAATACAGAACAGATTGCAAGATGATGTACTTAAACCTAACTATATCAATAACCACATTATGTGTAAACAATAAAGAGGCAGAGATGGTTAAAATGGGAAAAAAGCAATCCCCAGTATTGCTGCCTACACAAAACTCACTTTAAATACAAAGACACAAAGAAGTTAAGGTAAAGGAATGAGAAATGATAAGACCAACTTCCTTATCTTCTTTCCCTCTTTTCATGGAAAAGTGTTTAGTTTTTCACTTTTAAGTGTGGTCATGTTTGTAAGTTTTCCAATGATATTCTTTATCAGGTTATGGAAGTCTTCTTCTTGTCTTACTTTGCTTAGAGTTTTTATCAGGAATGGATGCTTGACTTTTTTCAAGTGATTTTCTGAATCCACAATGATCATATAACTTTTACCTTTTAGTTCCTTAATATGGTAAATTATATTGTTTTTATAAATATTAAACCAGACTTGAATTTCTGGGATAAATCCCACTTGGGCATAAAACATTATCTTTTTAATATTTTGGTGAATTTGATTTAAAACCTTATTAATAATAATTTTTGCACCTGTTTTTATGACAGATATTAGTCTTTTATTTTCCCCTACCTTTTGGCTGCATCATGCAACATGTGTGATCTTTCCTAACCAGAGTTTGAACCCGTGCCCTCTGCATTGGAAGCACAGAATCTTAACCACTGGGTGACCAGGGAAGCCCAACAGATATTAGTCTTTAGTTTTGCTTTCTTATAATGTCCTTGCTTATTTTTATCAAGGTTATATTGGCTTCATAAAGTAAGTTGGGTAATACTCCCTTCTTTCTAATGTTCTGGAAAAGTTGCTGTTGAATTATTATTATTTCCTCCCTGAGTGTCAATAGGATTCACCAGTGAAGCTACTTGGGATGAAAGGATTTTTATTTGAAGGTTTCCAGTTAGAAGTTAAAATTTTAAAATAACTCAGGTTATTTTTTTTTCTTGAAGGTTCTGCTGCTGCTGCTGCTAAATCGCTTCAGTCGTGTCCAACTCTGTGCGACCCCATAGGCGGCAGCCCACCAGGCTCCCCCGTCCCTGGGATTCTCCAGGCAAGAACACTGGAGTGCGTTGCCATTTCCTTCTCCAATGCATGAAAGTGAAAAGTGAAAGTGAAGTCACTTGGTCGTGTCTGACTCTTAGCGACCTCATGGACTGCTGCCTACCAGGCTCCTCCATCCATGGGATTGTCCAGGCAAGAGTACTGGAGTCGGGTGCCATTGCCTTCTCCGTACTTGAAGGTTCTAGCCAGAGCAATAAGGCAAAGAAAAATAAAAAGCATCCACATTACAAAGGAAGAAATAAAACTGTCTGTATTTGTAGAAGATTTCTACATTATTTTCTATGTAGAAATTCTATGGAATCCACAAAAACAGTTATTAGAATAAGTGAGTTTAGCAAGTTTGTATGACACAAGGAAGTAGAAAAAAATCCATTTTATTTCTATATATTAGTAATGAAGAATAGAAAATTGAAATTAAATCAATACCATTTACAATACTATTCAAAATGTGAAATACTTAGAAATAAGTCTGACAAAAGATGACCAAGACCTGTACACTGAAGCCTATAAATCCCTGCTGAGGCAAATTAAAACAGACATGAGTAAATAAAGAGATATGTTATGTTCATAATTTAGAAGACTCAATATTGTTAAAATGTGAATGCTCAAATTTACCATTAGACTCAAAGCAATTCCAATCCAAATGTCAAAAAAGTGTTCTGGGGGGCGGGGTTTGGTCAGAATTCACAGGCTAACTTCCATATCACATGGGAACTAAAGAACCCAGAATAGCCAAAACAACTTTTGGAAAGAAGGATAAAGTTGGTAGATTAATGCTACCTGATTTCAAGACTTATTATAAAGCTGAAGGCACTGGAGCACTGTTAGGAGTGCTTGTATGCTCAGTCGCTTTAGTTGTGTCTGACTCTTTGTGAGGCTATGGACTTAGCCCGCCAGGCTCCTCTGTCCATGAGATACTCCGGGCAAGAATACTGGAGTGGGTTGCCATGCTCTCCTCCAGGGATCGAACCTGGGTCTCCTGTGTTGCAGGCGGATTCTTTACCCACTGACCTACCTGGGAAGCCCAGCATTGGTATAAGAATGGGCAAATAAGTCAGTGGAACAGAATAGAAAGTCTAGAAATAAGCCTACATATATGCGAACAAATTACTTTTGACAAAGACACATATAACAATTAAGTGGGAAAAGGAATAGCCTTTTCAACAAATGGTCTTGGAACAATAGAATATCCATATGCAAAAAATAATAATTTTCTGTCCATACCTTGCATCATAGACGAGAGTTAACTTAAAAATAGGTTGTATAACTAAATATGAAATCTAAAAGCAAAATGCATCTAAAGAAAACATAGGAGAAAGCATTTGCAACCTTTGGTGAGGCAAAGATTTTTCACATATGATGTCAAAACCATGACCCATAAGAGAACAAATTTATAAATAGTACTTCATCAGAATTAAAAACATCTGTTCTTTCTTATATTCCTATGAGAATGAAAAAACAAGCTACACACAAGAATAAATACTTGTGAGTTATATTCCTGACAAAGAATTTATATACAGAATATATAAAATCTCTCAAAACTTAAGCCATACAAATCTATAAGAAAATGGGCAAATAACGTGAACAGACACTCCACCAAAGAATATACATGGATGGCAAAAAGCACCTTAAAAGATACTCACCATCAGCAGTCATTAAAGAAATGCAAATTAAAACCAAAACAAGATACTACTACACACATTACATAATGGCTAAAATTAAAAAACAAAACAAAACTGTGCTAAGTATTGGTGAGAATGTGGAGGAACTGAAACTCTCATATACACTCTAGGGAACATAAAAAGCACAGTCGATTTGGAAAATAACTTAGCAGTTTTTACAACATAGACACATCATGTGATCTAGTCATTCTATTCCTAGGTATTTATCCAAGAGAATGAAAGCATATGTCCTTACAAATTTTACACTAATGTTCATAGTAGCTTTATTTGTTTTAACTAAACTGGAAACAACACAAGTGCTCATCATCAGCTGATAAATATTGATAAACAAATTGTTGTACATATTTCCAATTTGATTCTGTTCTGCAATAGTAAGAAATGAACACTAAAACATGGATGAATATCAAAATAATTATGCTAAATCAAAAAAGCCAGATAATAAAAGACTGCATCCTTTATGTTTCCATTTATATAAAATTCTATGAATGCCAAGTTATTTACAGTGACAAAGCAGGTCAGTGGTTGCTTGAAGGAATGAGGAGTGAGAGGAATTACACAGCGATACAAACAAACGAGTTTAATTGCTCACTAACTTGACTGTAATGGTGATGATTTCACTGGTGTTTATAATTGTCAGAACTTATCAAATTGTACTTAAATACATGCAATTTCTTCTGTTAATTATACCTCAATAAAACTGCTAAGAAAAGACTTTCAGGTGGAAAAATATTTATAAGATGTCCTTCTGACTGGAATTGAAAAGCAATCTTTTATTAAACAATTCTTAAATGATTACAAAAATGCCAACAGGAAATAGAGAATTCTGGAAAAATAAAAGAATAATTAAAACACTAAATATCCTATCAAGACATATTTAACACATAGATAAGAGGAAAATTCAGTCATAAACATATATATTGCTCAAAAGAGAAGAATAAAAATAATATGATTAAAATTTCACCTCAAAAACCAAAACAATGAATTACCCCTAAAAAAAGCAGAAAAAGAAAATAATAAAGCTAAATACGTAAATAGCTGAGACAGACAACAGTGCAGTAGTAAAGCTAAACAATAAATATAATCCCAGGGCGTTTTTGGAAATTAACAATAGAGACAAAATAGTAATTCATCTAATTTAGAACAAAATAGAAAAACATGAATTTATATAATAAGAATTGGCAAGGAAGAAATAACCATTGATATATAGAAAGTTTTTAAAATGTGCCTCTTGGGACCTCCCTGGTAGTTCAGTGGCTAAGACCCTGTGCTCTTGACACAGGGGCCCAGGTTCGAAGGAACCCTGACCAGAAAACTAGATTCCACATGCTACAACTTGCCTGCCACGATTAAGACCTTGTTTTTGTTGCTGAGTCACTAAGTCGTGTTTGAGCTTTTTTCAACCTCATGGACTGTAGCTTGCCAGGCTCCTCTGTCCATGGGATTTCCCAGGCAAGAATACTGGAGTGGGTTGCCATTTCCTACCTGGTGCAGCCAAATAAAGAAAATGAATACTAAAAAAAAAAGTGCCCCTTTCTACACATGTATGCAAATAAACTGGGTGAAAAAGAGTAAGGGATTGAGTAAAAATTCACTGATTATGCATTGTATATGGTTTGAAATTTAGAATCATGTTAATATTTAACATATTCAAAGAATAAAATTGAAACAACAGGAGGGAAAAGATATTTACATCATCTCTAGGTATCTTCCAACAAATTACTTATTAGTTACAAAAGAAAAAAAGTAACAACTTTACAATGGTTAAATCTGGCTTAAAAACATTTTGAAATGATGAACATTAGCACTATCAATAATGGGACAAGCCAACATCATGGCCTTCTTATGTATTTCACTGACAAAATTCACTTAAGCAGAGTTTCTGCCAAGAATACATTAACTGAATCCAATCTACATGTAATAAAATACAAAAGAAGAGGGAACTGTTTCAAATTGAAGACACTGCAACGACTAAAGACAAACAGTTATGCTGAATTGAATCCTGGGCTGGAAAACATAATTGGTGTAAAGGACACTGCTTGAATAATAGAGGAAATTAGAATACAAATTGTTGATTAAATACTAGTATTGTATAGATGGTAACTTTCCTGATTGTTAACAATACTGAGCTCATACAACAGAATTTCCTTATTGTTAGGAAAAAAATAATTATAAAGGAGTAAACAGGCATGATGAAATTACTAAATGAGAAGAGAGAGACAGAATGATAAAGCAAATACAGCAAAATGTTAACCATGAATAGATCTAAGTATGCATAGATAGCAGTTCATGTACTATCCTTGGGACTTTTCTATAAATTGGCAACTAAAACAAGATACCTGTTAAATAACTGTATTCACACCACTCCTATAGCAATGATTCCCTTCTGTACCTTAAGTATCCCAATTTTTAAATTCCATAACACTTAAGTTCTAATAGCAAATACATAGTTTGTGTATTATGAATCTCCCTCCGTAAAAATACAAGTTCTCAGGGACAGGAATCTTTGCTATTTTGTACAATGAAGAAATCCTATTTCTACAACAATGTACCTAGTGTTTTGTAGAGGGAAGACAGATACTCTTGAATTAGAGAGTAAATGTATAATTGGATAAAATAGGCTCTAGAGTCAGACAAGTCAAATCCTGGCTCTTAGTGATCCTTCATGCAACACGGACAGGTTACTGTACTTCCTCAGAATTTAGCTCCTAATAGCACTTACTTCAAAGGAATATGGGGAAGATGACACCCACAAACACTGAGAAGTAGGAACTCCAAAAGTTTGTTTTCCACAAAGGCCGTGAATGAACTAGCAAAAACTAACAATAATCAACTTTTTCAGAACTCTGGAATCAAATCAAAATTTACCACAAGCAGGAAAATAAATAATTAAGGGAAAAAAACAGATGAGTCTAGGTAAGAGAGCTTTGAGACATTTTAACTTACCATGGTACAATACCATCTCCTGCTTCCCAGCTTGCAGTGGCCTGAAGACAATGGCTGGCATTCCCAGTGTGTACCTGGTACCAGAGGGAGCAGAACACACCTTATTCTCAAATGTGGTTTTTGTTTTAACCTATCTGGTGGTTCCTTGAAGAACTGTCTCAAATGGCTTGCTTATTTTCACCCAAGAACATTCCCAGGGTTGAAGCAGCTACCTAGGAAAAATTTGCTCAAAATATTTAAAGGCAAATGTAGAGTTGTTGCTTCTGGAAACTGGGAATAACAGTTGGAGAAAACAATAACCTGAAAGCTTGGAAGGAAAGGCCAGGGAAGGAGATGCTTTGAGGAATAAGGATTTTGAAAAGCTGTCACGTCCTTCTGGGAATCTAGAAGTCCATGCACACTTGCACGGCTGGGCACATGCTCAGAAAAGACCTGAGAAGGCCCTGGGCTCTTACCTTTGGCTGGCTTAAGGCTCTGCAGGAGCAAGGAGTGAAGGCTTAGGCTGAGTTGTAATCTGCTTGGCCGAGTGTTGAATGCATGTACACAAACACATGCACACGCACACACACAGTCCATCTGCAAAGACTAGGAGATTTTTTTTTTTTCTTTTCTTTTTTTATTTCCTTATAGCTATTTTTTTAAACTTTATTTTACTTTACAGTACTTTATTGGTTTTAGTTCTAAGGACATAAGGAAATTTCTCTTGAATCGCTGTGTGTGTGCTTAGTTGCTCAGTCATGTTCAACTCTTTGCGACCCCATGGACTGTAGCCTGCCAAGCTCCTCTGTCCATGGTGATTCTCCAGGCAAGAATATGGAGTGGGTTGCCAGGCCCTCCTTCAGGGGATCTTCCCAACTCAGGGATCAAATCCAGGTCTCCTGCATTGCAGGCAGATTCTTTACCGTCTGAGCCACCAGGGAAGCCCTAGCTGACCATTAATCTAACAGAACAGACTTTAATTACCATATATGACAAAGGAAAAGAGGATGACAGAGGATGAGATGGCTGGACGGCATCACTGACTCGATGGACGTGGGTTTGGGTGAACTCCGGGAGTTGGTTATGGACTGGGAGGCCTGGCATGCTGCAATTCATGGGGTCGCAAAGAATCGGACATGACTGAGCAACTGAACTGAAGTATTAATATTAATTTAAAAAGCCAGACACAAAGAGTTATATACCTTGTGATTTCACCTACATAGAAAGTCTAGAAAGTCTAGAATAGCCAAATCCATCAAAGTAGAAAGCTGATGCGGGGTTGCCAGAGGCTAACAGGAGGTGAGAATGGGGATGAACTGCTTAATGTGTGTGGAATTCCTGGAGGTAGAGATGTATAAAAAATGTCCTGGAATTATTAATAAGTAGTGGAAATGACTGGACAGTATTGTGAATGTACTAAAAGCCACTGAATAATACACTTAAAAATGGTTAAAATGCTAAACCTTATGTTATGTGAATTCTATTTCAGTTTTTTTAATGGGATCTCATTTCCCCACCAGGGCTGAACCCTGACCTCTGCAGTTAAAGCACAGAATCCAAACCACTAGACTACTAGTTCAGTTCAGTTCAGTCACCCAGTCGTGTCCGACTCTTTGCAACCCCATGAATCGCAGCACGCCAGGCCTCCCTGTCCATCACCATCTCCAGGAGTTCACTCAGACTCACATCCATCAAGTCCCTGATGCCATCCAGCCATCTCACCCTCTGTCGTCCCCTTCTCCTCCTGCCCTGAATCCCTCCCAGCATCAGAGTCTTTTCCAATGAGTCAACTCTTCGCATGAGGTGGCCAAAGTAGCCATGAGGTGGCTCCAGCTGAAGCTGGAGCTTCAGCTTTAGCATCATTCCTTCCAAAGAAATCGCAGGGCTGATCTCCTTCAGAATGGACTGGTTGGATATCCTTGCAGTCCAAGGGACTCTCAAGAGTCTTCTCCAACACCACAGTTCAAAAGCATCAATTCTTCGGCGCTCAGCCTTCTTCACAGTCCAACTCTCACATCCATACATGACCACAGGAAAAACCATAGCCTTGACTAGTTGGACCTTGGTTGGCAAAGTAATGTCTCTGCTTTTGAATATGCTATCTAGGTTGGTCATAACTTTTCTTCCAAGGAGTAAGCGTCTTTTAACTTCGTGGCTGCAGTCACCATCTGCAGTGATTTTGGAGCCCCCAAAATAAAGTCTGACACTGTTTCCACTGTTTTCCCATCTATTTCCCATGAAGTGATGGGACCAGATGCCATGATCTTCGTTTTCTGAATGTTGAGCTTTAAGCCAACTTTTTCACTCTCCTCTTTCACTTTCATCAAGAGGCTTTTAGCTCCTCTTCACTTTCTGCCCTAAGGGTGGTGTCATCTGCATATCTGAGGTTATTGATATTTCTCCTGGCAATCTTGATTCCAGCTTGTGTTTCTTCCAGTCCAGCATTTCTCATGATGTACTCTGCATATAAGTTAAATAAGCAGGGTGACAATGTACAGCCTTGCCATACTCCTTTTCCTATTTGGAACCAGTCTGTTGTTCCATGTCCAGTTCTAACTGTTGCTTCCTGACTTGCATACAGATTTCTCAAGAGGCAGGTCAGGTGGTCTGGTATTCCCATCTCTTTCAGAATTTTCCACAGTGTATTGTGATCCACACAGTCAAAGGCTTTGGCATAGTCAATAAAGCAGAAATAAATGTTTTTCTGGAACTCTCTTGCTTTTTCCATGATCCAGTGAATGTTGACAATTTGATCTCTGGTTCCTCTGCCTTTTCTAAAACCAGCTTGAACATCTGGAAGTTTACTGTTCACGTATTGCTGAAGCTTGGCTTGGAGAATTTTGAGTATTACTTTACTAGCATGTGAGATGAGTGCAACTGTGCGGTGGTTTGAGCATTCTTTGGCATTGCCTTTCTTTGGGACTGGAATGAAAACTGACCCTTTCTAGTTCTGTGGCCACTGCTGAGTTTTCCAATTTGCTGGCATATTGAGTGCGGCACTTTCACAGCATCATCTTTCAGGATTTGAAATAGCTCAACTGGAATTCACTACTTATTTCAATTTTTAAATAAGTAATATGAGATGCTGAAATACAATGAAGTGTTTTGAACTTTTCAGGACTGAGTCTTTCAAAATAAGTGGCCAATAAAAATGGTCTCCTGCATTGCAGGAAGATTCTTCACTGTCTGAGCCACCAGGAAAGCCCCAAATAGTAACACAAGGGCCTTTTCTCTAAGAAGTCAGAGGCATCCTCATCTGCTAAGCAACCCTCTCCGATTGGCTTGAAACCATGACTCTGGCTTATGGGGATCTCCCCTTCCAGGAAGATGAGAACTGCTATAAGGATTCAGTAAGGACCCGGGTCCCCAGGTCCTGCTACAGGGATATAAGGAAGCAGTGGATAATGGCAACTAGTCCTAGAAGACTCTGGGTCCCCAAAGCTGGCTGAGACTGGTTAAAGCTTCCTTTATCGTGACAGGGCCTTGGTTGGTTGGAAGAGGTTGAAAGTTGTCAGTAGCAGGATCTTAACACCATTTCTGCCCCTAACCCTCACAAGGCCTCAACCTCAGGGCCTTCTGGATGATGCTTTTCTCTGAGGTAAAACAGAGGTGAGGACCCTGGGATCAAAGGCACTGCATCATCATCAGTGTGGTTTGCTGGTCTGCTAACTATAAAGCGCAGGCCACTGCTCTCAGAGGCCACACTGTAGCCTATCTCTATCCTGGAAGGTTCTGGGGGCTCGCATTCCCTCTCCTACTTCCCCTTCTGCCGCCCCAACCCCACACCTCCACCTCCTTGCCACAGTGTGGCTCATCCAAGACACAGACGTTTCCCAGAAGCCCCCAGACTACACGGAGTCCAGCAGGCTTCTCTCCGTACACTTCTGCCTTGGGACAGCTGGGCTGAAGTGAAGTTGCCCAGTCGTGTCCGACTCTTTGTGACCCCGTGGACTGTAGCCTGCCAGGCTCCTCCGTCCATGGAATTTTCCAGGCAAGGATACTGGAGCGGGTTGCCATTTCCTCCTCCAGGGCCTCTTCCCTACCCAGGGATCGAACCTGGGTCTCCTGCTCTGCAGGCAGATTTACCGCATGAGCCACTAGAGAAATTCCTCAGAGGCTGTGGAATGTTCTGGCAGGGCAGAGCCCCTCCCCCACACTGCCTCATACACACAGCGGGGCAGAAGGAGCAGAGAGGGAGGAAGGCCTCTGATTGGAGGAGGCTTGGTGAGGGGGCGGGGTGATGGGCGTGTCCAACGGCCCCTGAAGAAGTCGTTGGGATCCGTTAAGTTCCAGCGGCACTTCGCTCATTTTTCTCTAAGATGGCATGAAGCTGACTTGGAGGACGGGCTTATGGGGATCTTCCCTTCCAGGAAGATAGGAACTGCTATAAGGATTACAGGAAACCCCTGAGGCCCAGGATGTGGAGAACTGGGCGGCCCATACTTCACCGCCGGTTGGTTGTAGACATTGTGGGGGAGGGGTGCAGGGGTTTTGTGCTCTGGGTCCCGCCAGGAGATGGGCGGTGGTTGGAGATGGGCCCCAAGTCCTTAGCAAGCAAGCAAGCCCCTTCCCCCGCCTCGGGCCTCATCCGAGCATTTCTCCGCTTTTTCTCTGTGTGTCTCTTGTGGAAGGATTCCATTCTTCCATCCCAAGGAAGAGAGCCACTCGAATGTCCTGAAAGACATTGGGACTCTAAAGACAGGTATGTGCCTGCCCATCGCTGTGCGCCCCGGGCCTTTCCTCGGCCTCCCTTTCCCAGTTTGCGGGTATCTTTCCTAACTTCTTAGTCTCATTTATCACCTCCCTCCCTGCTGTGATTGGTGAAGGGTTGGGGTGGATGAACTGGAGATCTGGGGGTTGAGGGGTGGGGGGTCCGGGATCAGTTTCAAGTCCAAAGATGCCCCTCAGAGCTCTGTGTGATTGTGGGAAATTTACTGACCCTTTCATGAGTGTGTGCTCTCACCTGAAAGTGACAAAAATCATAATGCTCATTGAATCATTGTGAGAACGGGAGTGATTATGTCAGTGTCTTTGGAAAACAGATGTGCTGCAAATTAGTTATTGGGGTTTTAACTCTGTTCTTCCTGCTGCCCTCCCCCAGCTGCTGTCTTTTCTGTGTACCAGGTTTCTGCCTTTTTCCTCCCACAGGATGGGTCCGTCAGACCATAACAATGCATGGAGGTAGTCCCTTTGTCCACCCTGTCATCTTCTAGGAACTAGGAAGCACCCTTCCCAGATCCCCGCTCCAGTGGACTTCCCCGGCTCTTCCCTCCCATCCTTTGCTGTGGCATTAGCCATCTGGAAAAAGAGCTGCTGGCAGGACCTGGGACTTTTGTTCATACCCACAAGCCTTCCCTCCAAATATCCAGTACTCTGCCTTCAGGCACGAGACTTGAACTTCTGGCAACAGGAGAAAACCAAACCTTCAAGGGCTTTGGTTCCCTCCAAGGCCAAGGTTCCCAAGATCCTTGGTTAAGAGGCCTGGGCCACTGCCTTCCCTAACTTCACTCTCCTTTTCCCTGCTTGTCCCAGAGTTCTGCTATAACCCCAAAGCTTTTCTGTTTACCATCAACATGGAAACTTGACTCTTCATATAGGTATATTTTCCCTCTTTTGTGCATCATCTTGTTCCCCGAAACTGCCTTTTCGTGAAGGAGGCTTGTGGAACTCAAGGGGCCTGGCCAGTCACCCAGGCTCCCCCAAAGCCTCTCAGACCACTGGTAATGTGGAGAAGTTTAATAAAGATGTCATTACTTCTCTCCTGTTGTAGCTTGTGTTCAGTGTGCTGATTCAGAAATGAAGACTCACAGGGATCCTTTTTATCCTTCCCACTCAAACCAGGTGGAAGGTGTTTGCATCCCCAGGAAATGAGCAATGAGAGGTGGGTGGAGGGGATGTTATAATGGGCACGCCAGCCTGCCCACCCCTGCCTTTGAATAAAGCTCATCGCTGTCTCCTCTAGGGACCTGGAATTACCTGGTTTACTAGACACCTGGGCAGAATTTTCTGAGCATTTGCATTGTAATAGGGCAGGGACTAAAAGGGAACAAATTTATCCACCAGAAAGTCAGGTCAGAGGAAGCAGGTAAACAGTGATTCATATTAAGGCCCTAGAATTTTATTAGTTGCTATTTTTATAACTTTGTTCTTTTAGTCCTTGAGGATAAAGGGAGAACTGGAAAGGAACAAATTGCTGGCGGGAGAAGGGTGGAGGAGGGGGTCGTCGTCCTCATTCGAGCAGGGATGGAAGCGCACAGGTACCACATCACTGGCCTGTGGTGTGCACCTGGGAGGTGTGGGCAACATCCCTGGCTCCCACAGGTGGGAGTGACCGTCCTAGAACACAAACATCTGCTTCCTGGGGCCCCAGAGGTTGCCCAGCGCCTCTGCCTCTGCCCTGCCGTCTTCCCCGTGTACCACGGATACCAGAGCTGATGTGGCAAGAGAACAGACCCCCTAAGACTTTCCATCTGGGGCCCTGGTTCTGTTTTCCTATGTCAGTGATGATCACAGAATATTCTTGGAGTTGTCTTCTGTAATGGCTCTGGGCACCTTTTAAGGAGGAGGAATGGTGGAGTCTGTATAAACCTGGAGCTCCTTGAAGCACAGAATATGTGTTCTTCACCTGTTCCGTTCCTTGGTGGACTTAGGAATGAAAGGTAGGGACTGTTAGTAATCATGCCACCCAGCAGGAATACTGGTGAGTGGAGGAGGCTCCTTTGGAAACTTCTGATCTTTTCAGCCTTGAGACTCTGGGCCTAATATGCATATAATAGTTCAGTCGCTCACTCATGTCCAACTCTTTGCAACCCCATGGACTGCTGCGCACCAGGCCTCCCTGTCCATCACCAACTCCCAGAGTCTACACATTCATGTTCATTGAGTCAGTGATGCCATCCAACTATCTCATCCTCTGTTGTCCCCCTCTCCTCCGTCAAGGCTATGGTTTTTCCAGTAGTCATGTATGGATGTGAGAGTTGGACTATAAAGAAAGCTGAGCACTGAAGAATTGATGCTTTTGAACTGTGGTGTTGGAGAAGATTCTTTGAGAGTCCCTTGGACTGCAGGGAGACCCAGCCAGTCCATCCTAAAGGAGACCAGTCCTGGGTGTTCATTGGAAGGACTGATGTTGAAGCTGAGACTCCAATACTTTGGCCACCTGATGCAAAAACTGACTCATTGGAAAAGACCCCGATGTTGGGAAAGATAACAATCACTAGTGGCCTGAAATCTATAACAGTGTTACCATTGATCCATATCATTAATCATCATGAATTTGCTGCTGCTGCTGCTGCTGCTAAGTCGCTTCAGTCATGTCCGACTCTGTGCGACCCCATAGACGGCAGCCCACCAGGCTCCCCCGTCCCTGGGATTCTCCAGGCAAGAACACTGGAGTGGGTTGCCATTTCCTTCTCCAATGCATGAAAGTGAAAGGGAAGTCACTCAGTCGTATCCGACTCTTAGCAACCCAATGGACTGCAGCCCACCAGGCTCCTCCGTCCATGGGATTTTCCAGGCAAGAGTACTGGAGTGGGTTGCCATTGCCTTCTCCGGCATCATGAATCTGTAACTTCTCAAATCCTATGGGTTATTTGTGCTGTAGAGAGCTCTGTGATTTGGAGGTATAGAGATACTATGGCCATTTTACAGATGAGCATTTTGAAATGGGAAAAAGAACCCAACTCCTTTGAAGGGAGGGGTGTGCAGCGCGCTTGCCTTATTGTTCTATATTACTTCTCCCCTCTTTCCAACCCTTACACTTTAGAAAGTGAAAACAAAACAAAACAAAAACAAACAGTGACATGGGGTTTATTTAGTGCTTAGTTTGTCAGGACAAAGTTTGACTCAAGACGCACAGGGAGAGGCACGGAGAAGTCACTAGATATTTGCTCAGCGCATCTCTCCATGTCTTCTACTTTTTAATGTCAAAGTCCCTCTTCATTGCTCACCTTCCAGAAAACTCACTGAAATTCTAATGTCTTTAGCTGTTGCATAGGTTACTTTGGGGGCGACTGCAGTTATTGAGTGATTAAATCTCCAGCCCTCTCCCTAACTGTATGGCCTACAGCCAGTCATTAGCATCTCTGTGTCTGTTTTCTCAGAAAATGGATGATCTAACCCCTAGGTCACCAGGATGGGTGAAGACTATGAGGAACAATACATGAAGTATATGAGATGCTTATCACACTGTTTGGTAAATAACGCTAGTTCCCTCTCTCCTGCTTGGACAATCTTTTGTATTCTGAAAAGAACTAGCCTATTTAGGGTGTATCACAGCCAAAAGGAAGGCATCCCCAGTCCTCCCTCCCCAAGCTGGTTCAAAGCCAACCCAGATTCCTTAAAACTTTCTGAACGATTTCCATCTTTCTGTGCGGCAGCCCTCTTCCCAGAAACTGGCTGTGGCAGGTCAGTGCATTCTGGAACAATCTGAAAGGCCTGGGGCTCATCACCTTCCATCATTCTCCACTCATCTAGTCTCCAGCCATCCTCTCGTGGAGACCTGGAAGAGACAAGTGGATTTGGTGGTGCAGCTGTGACCCAAAGCCTCCAGTAGCATGGAGAAGCCAGCCCTTTTTTCCTTCACTAGATCTTGAAATGCAGGTGCAGACATAGCCATGATTTTTCAGTGTGCTTCTCTTACTACATGGGTCAAGAATCTTTGCCAGACTGGTTCCTTTGAGAAATCAGAGCCTCAAAGCATATAGCACAATCACTCAAATCCTAAAAACAACCAGCTCCTGGTGGGCCCTGCTAGCCCCCTGGCTTCACTAGGTAGAGGGCCCTCAAGGCACTCCTTGTGGAGTGCACCCCAGCCTTCTGCTCCTTCCCCCTCTTCTAGATGAGGACGGTGGATGGGCTGGATCCACACCTTGGACCTGCACAGCTGTCCTCCCACCTGCTCTTCCCATCCTGCCTTGCATTCCTGTCCTGCTCATCCTTGCCTGGACCCCTCTCACACCCGTTCTTTTTGCTTATCCCAAGATGGATTAGAGTCTATGACCCGTCTCCCATCTGGGCTGTCCCCAGAGGGCCAAACCTCATATCCACATAGAATTCCTGCAGAGCTGCCCTTCTCATCCCCATCTCTCAACTTCCTAGAGTCCTGTAGCCTTTGTCTGCCTCCCAAGACCTGCCTGTGTGGTTGTCTGTCCTGCCTCTGGCTGCCTGCCTTCCTGGTGTGGCAGCTAGCATTGTGATGGCTGAGTGTCAGGGGTGTCATGTGAAGGGAACTCCAACTGTGGGGTCAGAAAATTTAGTTTGAGACCCACTCTGCTTCATAAGCTCTATAAGAACTTGGGGGAAATGAGCAACTTTCATCCTCAGTTTAGAAAATCTGTAAAGTGGGGGAAGCAGTAATGTATAAATTGGAGTTTTTAGGTAAGGAATGGAAGGAATGATAATCCATGTGAAAGAATTCATTTTTGATAGTGAGATGCCATACAATCTCTCTACCTCTGCTGCTGACTTTATGTATCATAAGTGTCTCCAGTTACATTTCATCCTCCACCATTCTGCAGACAAAGCTGGATGTAGGGAAGGAACATTGGTTGACCACCCCTGGAACTGGATACTCTTTAATTATAATTTTATTTATTTTCCCCTAATTATAATTTTATTTATCTTTCCTCAATATTGTATTATCAGTGTTATATAGGTTACTTCAACATGTTATGAACCCCATGATACATTGAAAGTATTATTGTTTTAAACAGCAAACAGTCTTTTAAAGAGTATGAAATGAAAATTTTGGAATTTTCAAATTTTACCATTTATGCCATATCAAAGTATCAAATTCCTTGCAATAAATCTAACAGAAGATATACAAGCCCTCTATGCAGAAAGTGGAGGAAATATTGGAAGACATTACAGACCTAAATTAGTGGAGTGAGACACCACATTTGAGTTCTGAGTCAATATTGCAAGGATGTCAGGTCACTGCAGCAATTTGGTCTTCAGATTCAGTGCAATGCCAATCAAAATCTCAAATGTGTAGAAGTGTATGTGTGTGTGTGAAATTTTAAAATCTTAGCCAAGACACCTGAAAAGAACATGGCTCACCAAAGATGGTGTGAGTGAGTGATCAGTCGTGTGCAACTCCTTACCACTCCACAGACTATAGCCCACGAGGCTCCTCTGTCCGTGGGATTTTTTCCAGGCAAGGATACTGGAGTGGGTTGCCATTTCCTCCTACAGGGTAGAACTGGATACTCTTGTCTAGGCCCCCTCCATCTTGTATTTTACTCCAAACCAAAGATGGAGGCAGCTCAGGCAAGGGGATTTTATTATGCCTGGAACAGATCCCCATTTTCCCATAAATCTCAAGGAGGACGGAAGGCCCTAGAGCTCAACAGAACAGCCCCAGGAGAAGTCCCAGCCTCTGCTTCCCTAGCAGGTCAGGGCTGAATTAACCTACAGCCGTTTGAAGGATTCCTCAGAAGGTAGAATCTCAACAGAAGACTTAGAAGTGTGACGAAAAAGGAAGAATGAGGCCCCGCGATTGCTGTTGCGGTACTCCCCACCTCCTCCCAGACCTCTAGGGTGACCCACAGTTGTCTCCATTCGTGTTTCGACATGGAAGCCAAGCTCTTGGGGTGTGGGGGTCACTGATCCCCAGTATCATGTCCCGTTGCCCTTCCTGAAGCACCTGTGTGCTGGCAGCTCTCATGAGGGGCCTGTCCCGCTGTGCACCAGCCCCTCCACCTCCAGAGCGGGTGAGATGTTTCTCTAACATTCTTTCTTCATTCAGGCTGGGACCGGTGTGATGTTTCAGAAGTAAAAACCAAACTAGGAGCCAATTATGATTCTTCCATCTCAAGCAGATGGATGTTTTTGCGACAGGAGACCTGGATGTTAAGGAGAGGCAGAGAGGGCTGGTGAGAAGGCTGCCTGGGGTCATCCCACCACCCCTTGGAAGTACTCGCCACCTGACTCCAAAGGGGGACCCTCTGGCCCCTCTACTTTCTTGAACAGAGCCAGCCTCTCCCTGGGTGGTTTACCTGGCACCTGACAGAGTCTTCCTATAAGTAAGGGCCTTTTCACCCAAAGGAATAAGGAAAAGCCAGCAGGAGGTTTTTAGTGGCAGCACTTGTCATTCCAGAGCCCTGATGGTTTGATTTTCATCATTATGTCAGACCTGGGACAAGGGTGAAGGGGGAGCAGGGATTGGGGAATCGATGAGTGGGGAACCTAGGGGAGAGGTCTGGAATCTTCCAGGTCCTTCCTAGCTGCTGGTTTCTGCTCCTTTCCTGCCTCCTTCCTTCTCTCAATGGCATGACCAGGGTTGATTCAGCAAGGAAACAACAGCTCCTCCCCTCCCCTGACTGCACCCAGGGAGATTTTCCCTGCAGGACTGTGGCTCTATACCTGGTTTCCTACCACTGTTGGGCTGCGGCAGTCTCTGTGAGTTACTTTCTCTCTGGGCTCTGGATTTCTTGTGAAGGAAGGAATGGTGGCTCTGCAAGTCCCACCAGGAAGCATAACCATCAGGCATTGGTCTGACTGGAGTACAGGGAGCCGCCCCTTGTCTGGGGTGAATTCTGAAATTCATCATGCACAAGCTTGCCGTAATAAGATTATTAACAGTCTTCATGGATACTGAACAGGTGATTCTAATGCCCATTGAGGGAGGCTAGCATGGATGACCTCTAATAGCTCTGTGAGCCCTGAGATTCTGTGAGCCTGAGATCCCTAATATTATTGCTAATATGCAGTAACTTATAATAATGTTTTCAATGATGCATATCATTAATAATAATGACCATTATCACTCTGCCTTTCCCAATCTGATATGTGATAACTAAATGGTAACTCCTCAGGCATACTTACCAGAGATGATACTTACCGCTGTTACTTTATAAGAAAGAAAACTCAGGTCAAAAAACAGACTCTGAAACCAGCTCCTCGTGCTGGATGGCCCTCCTCCTCCAGGAGCAGGTGCTCCTGCCTCAGGCTATTCAGGACCCTCCAATTCTTTGCAGCTGTCCATCTGCCCTCTTCCAGGCCTCCTCCCAGCCACCTCAGAAGCTCCTGGGATTGCCACAGTTGTCATCCTTCTGACCCTGCTTGTCCAGTACAGGATTCTACTCCTGCCTGAGTCCTTTAGGCCCAAAGCTGGTCACGTCACCATGCTGGTCCCTTTGGAACTTAAAATCTAGTGAATTCTTCCAGTCAGAGGTGCCATGTGGGCTAGAGGCCAATCCATCCACCCATACGTCTCCTCCTGGGTAGTAGATCTATAGGTTATCTTTAAAAGAGTGAAAATAGGCCATCTCTGTAAAACCAGAGATCTGGAAAGCAGCTTAAGCCCTGCCCCTTGAGGAAATGTGAAGGCCCTCCAATGTATGTCCAGTGTCCTTCACTTTTATTTTTATTTCTCTCCATACTAGGGAGTGCTCGGCATGCAGTAGGTCAGCAAATGCTTGCTGAAAACACCAGTGCTGATTGCTCCAACTCCCTCACTTTCTCTTCTGGATCATTTTCTCAAATTCAAGGTTCACATACCAAGATTCAGGCTCTGACCTGAAACCCAGCAAGCTCTGCATCCCTAATGGTCTCTGCAGTTCTCTAGGTAACTTCAGTGTAAATCAATTTATTGAATGTTTACCCAGCTCTGCCACTCACTAGCTGTGTGACCTTGGGCAAGTTATTTAACCCTTCTCTACCTTAGCTTCCCCAGTGGCGATGATAATAGTAACCCACTTGATTGGACTGTTTTGATGATAAATTGAGATGATCTATGGGAAGCTCTTAGAACAGTGCATGGCACATAGGAAACTCAATGCATGTCAGCTGTTATCAATGTAATCTTGCCGTTCAACATCAGCTTGGAAAATACCAAGCTTGTGTCAACCTAGGAAGGGATGAGAACTTTCCCATAATTAGTCAGGGTAGTTAAGGCAACCAGCCAATCCCTGGTAGACAGGCAGAATATTATCCTTGAGAGATCCCCCAAGGAATGTGTGGAAAGGGTATGATAGGAAACCCAGGAGGGTAACATTCAGGATTACTGGATGTAACTGAAGGCTTTATTCTCTTCTTCTTGGCAATATCTCTTCTCAAATAGTGAACAAGATACTTGCTTGTTACCAGGACATGCCAAGTCAAAGATGGAGGGGACAGGTGTGGGGCTCTGAGGTTTCGTCTCATGAGAAAGTGGGATTGGTCACAGAAAGGTCAGCTGATAGATGGAACCATGGTTTGGGGAACTGAGGACGCTGCAGATACAGCACTGGGGACTCAAAGGGAAAACATTCACCCTGGCAAGACATATAAACGCTGGGTTTACACTGCTGCTGGATGTGCCAGAAAGCACCAATGAACATATGTTACAGAGAAGGTGAGAAACGAAGAGGGGGTGTGCTCATCATCACCAACCAGAGGGGCAGCCTGGACGGAGGGTCCCAGTAGGCTGACTGGCTGTGGACCAGATGGGCTTGGGGATCCCATGAAGATGGGTGAAATTCCAGATTCACCCTCTCATCAACAGGAAACCAAGTAAGTACCTGCAGGCTGCACTGACATCCCAGGAAGGGCCTGGATAGTGAGGTCTTCCTCAGCGCAGCCCCAAGAGACTCCAGCACTCAGTGGTGGAGAGAATGCTGGCTGTGATTCACCAGGAGTGCACTCAACTGTTGGCTAAACAGGTCGGAAGATCCTTATCCCAACAAAGCAGGACAATAACCAGACTAGAGCCTGCAATCTGGGTCCATTTCCCCAGAGTCAGTGAGCCGAAGAAAGATGCCAAACATTGTCCCAAATAAGATCATGGGACAAGACCGCTGCAGTTCTCCGAAGACGCTGAATGGCCCTGCTGGGGATCACAAGGTAGCTGGAAAGGGAAAGGTCAGCTTCCTTCTTTGGTCTGTTGGGAAACATATTAATTTCCCTCTGCTAGAGGCTGCAGGGAAGGGAAACCTATGAGCCTTGTAAACATTCACTACTGTGAGCCTGGGAACTTGAAATAAGAAAATGAAAGCTGAGAATCTAAGATCTTTGGTTTAAAGGCTGAAAACACAAATAGATATTTTTAGACTGTGAAGGGGGTAGTGTTCCTTTGAGATGTTTGCAGAGCAACCCGTGTAGGGGTCTGATTTTATTATTCAAAGGTAGAAACCTCAGTTGTTTGCCTGTGAGAAGCTTTCTTTTCACAGCAAACTTTTCCTGCTGCCAACTGCATCACACGGGTCTGGGGATCTAAGCGTGATGTGCAAAACTATGTGTTCAGATTTTGCCTGCTCTTTGCCAACAGTCTTTTCTTTCAGATGCCTGCATGCTTAGTTGCTCAGTCATGTCCGACTCTTGGCAACCCCATGGAATTCTTCAGACTTGACTGGGTAGCCATTCCCTTCCCAAGGGATTTTCCCTACCCAGGAATCGAACCTGGGTCTCCTGCATTGCAGCCAAATTCTTTACCGTCTGAGCCACCAGGGAAGCCCTTTCTTTTGGATAAGTGTGTCTATTTCACCAGCAGCCATTTGCAGAAATCCCCATGGCTGCAAAAACAGAGGAAGCCCCACCCAGTTTACTGAAGCCCTGAGGCCTTTACTGCAAACACACTAACAGACAACAGAAGACACAGAAGTACTCAGCCTGTACTTAGAAAAATCGATACCCAGAGACTCTGGAAGAAAAGTTACTACCCATGTGGAAAGGGAGACATCTGAGACAGTGACCTTCCTCTTACCTGGTTAGAAGTGATACCACTAATAAAAAAAAAAAAAAAAAGCAAGTCTAAGTTCTTTTGGAATTTTTAGTGCTGTAATCATGGCAAAATGAAAAAAATCTCTTTTGAGGAGAATCTTTGGACTGTATCAATTTGTGGACTGAACTTGGGGAGAGAGTGTTAAAGTCTTGCCAGAAAGATTAATAATTCAGCCAGGCTCAGAGTGTATCAGCTACCTCTCTTCTGCAAGAGATCAGAGAGCTAAAGCCTTCTGTCTATCAGGAAAGAGGATCTGGTAGGCAAACACCTCTTCAGTTAGAGGTTTTTGAATTAGGAAGAGACAGGAAGATGGTTTGGTCTTTGGAGTGAGCTATTGTGGGGTTTTCTGTCTTTAGGGGACAGAGTTACAGGCTTTCAGGGCGGAGGGGACCAGACGAGGCTGGAGGTGGAAAACTATTAAACAAGGGGCCTCTAGAGGTTACCAGGCCAGGAGGAGGAATGGTAAGGTCTGGGCAGAACCATCTGAAGCCTGGGGATTTTCCTGGCCAGAGTAGGAATGCATACAAGCCAAAAAAGCGAAAAAGACTAACGTGGGGTCAGAAGAAGCCACTTAACCAAGAGGACCTTGAGTCAACATTCTGAGAATTTTAGTCCTTGAGGCCAAACCAAGGGCTTTCAGATCAGACTATAAATTTGACTACTTCAGCCAGGACAAAATACCGTCTGAAACGAATGAGTTGAAGTGGGGAGGAAGAAAGGGTGGGGTAGGTAGTGTGATGTCATGGGAAGAGCTAAGGGTTTGCAGCCAGACTTACCGGGTGACCTTGTGCAAGTTACTTAACCTTGCTGAGCCTCAGCCCTTCATCTGAAACACTGGCATAATTTACCTTGAGAGGCTGCCGTGAGGGTTCAGTGATTCGTGCAGCTGAAGCAGCAGCACAGGACCTAGAACTGTAGGAGCTCAGTAACTGTTAGCTTCCTTCCCCTTCCAGAAACTGTGCTTGCAAGTCAGTGCCTGTACATGTGGAGCTGACTGCACGAGCTCCATGCGGTTCTCAAGCATGTTAAAGCCAGTGAGTCTGAACTGAGATGTGCCGTGTGACACACATGTCAGATTCCCAACACTACTGTACAAAAAAAGGATACAATATCTTATTAATAATTCTGTAGTGATTATATGTTGAAATGAAAATATTTTTTGATATATAGGGTTAAATAAACTATATATTAACTTCACCTGGTTCTCTATACTTGATTTAACGGGCTTCTAGAAAATTTAAAATTACAGTGCAGCACAGACTTTATACGTCTTAGACGGTGCTGACCTAGACACTAGAGGAAGACAGGGTTGGGGAGCTGTGTTCCAGAAGCTCATTTGTTTCTCTACCGCGGTCTGTGCGTTGGTTTGCTGTCTTGCGTGCATGCATGCCCAGTCACTTTAGTTGTATCAGACTCTTTGTAGCCCTGTGGACTGTAGCCCGCCAGGCTCCTCTGTCCATCGGATTCTCCTGCCAAGAATACTAGAGTGGGTTGCCATGCCCTCTTCCAGCAGATCTTCCCGACCCAGGGATCGCACCTTAGTCTCTTGTGTCTCCTGCACTGACCCGCGGGTTCTTTTCCCCTACCCCCACCTTGTTGTCCTGTTTCGCCAGTAAAAGACCCTTTTGAAAAAAAAATGCCATCTTGGGCTCACCCAAAGTGGGTGGCAGGTACTCTGGCGCCCCTAGTGGCTACGTGCGGTGGTGGCCACTGTCCAGGAAAAAGGAAGCCGGGCTGAAGGTGAGAGGTGGTAGGCAGCCTGGACAGAGGGAACTATTCCCTCAGCCTGGAGCCTCATTCCAGACCCTCTCCTGACCTTTACTCCAAGAGGGCGGGCCCATTCTCTCTGAGTTCGGAAGGCTCCCGTCTTATATGTGAACTTGGCAGGAAGCAGGCTCTCACCAGGCAGAACCAAACACAGGTATGAGAGAAAAACGCCATCTCAAGGCCACCTTCAGAAAACCACAGAGTTTCCAGAGAAATAAACAGCAGACTTCACAGACACAGGAATGTTCTTTTTTTTTTGTCTCTCCGAAGAAGTGTGGTTAGTTGTTTTAAAACTGTACATTTTACTGTACACTTTTTTTTTTTAGCAAAGGAGAAGGTTGGCATTTGTATTCTGCCCACAGGGATGTCGCTTTCCAAACCTGACAAACACGAGTGCTAGTACATACCATGTCACGACAGAGCTTGGAGCCGCTGACGAGAACAGACAGTTGGTTCCCCTCGCTTCCCAAGTCTACCACTTGCCCTCTAGGCGTCTGAACCCAAAGGCAAAAAGAGAGTGGCATTTGGGGTCACCTCCTCAATGGCTACATTTAGAAAAGGCTGAGTGAGAAAGTGCAGAGGGAAAAAGGAGAGGAGGCAAGTGGGGCAGAGAAAGAGGGAGGGTGAGGGAAATTTTCTTTCATGTCACCGAGGCTAGAGGTCTCCCATGACTGCAGAAAGCTTCTGCTCCAGCACTGGGGCTGGAAGTGAGCTTGTGGTCTCAGAAGAGCCCGGCCCGGTCTGTTGATGACCTGGTCTGGACCAGAAAGGGGGCTGGGGGAGGCAGAGAGGCACCAGCAGAAAAGGAATGAAGACGGAAGAGAGGAGGGAAGGTGAAGAGAGAGAGGAGGCGGGCAGGCAAGGAGGAAGGCATGGGGTCTGGAGGCTCCTGGGCGGGAGCCAGAAGGCAGTCCTGCATAGACAGCTCGCCCTCTGCCTGTGTGTTCCGGGCGGGGCTAGGGGACCACCAGCTTAGCTTCAGGGCTGAGCCCATCAGAACGTTTCCAGCCCCAAATGGACTCACCTGAATGCTTTGTAGGCTGGGTGGTTGGCAAGTGGCAGAAGGAGGGAGAATGAGAGACGGAGGCTAGAGCTCTGTGGTGGAGGTTTGGGAGAAGAAGGAATGAGGTGGGGAGAGGTAGTGTGTTGAAAATGAGGCGAGACCTGGGACAGACAGGGACCAAGAGAGACAGAGATGCGGGGGAAGACCCTCCAGATGCTTCCAGATGCCTTCCCCCGCACTGGCCACAGGTCCTCTGTCTCCTCTTGCCGGAGTCTGTGAGTGTGGGCTTCAGTCCCCAGATGGATAGGAGCCCGTGTGCCCCTCATCTTGTCATTTCCATGACAGATCTGCCTCCTGACTGGCATCATGGAAGGCAGCCCCTATGTCCCTGTGTCCCACCCTGAGCCACCTTCTTCAGGAACAAACGAAGGACAGGCTCTAGACACAGAAATGCCCTAGCCATGGTGAAGACTTGGTAACAGATTTCAGACAACATCCCCAAGAGGTACGTGGCCTTGGGCCCTGCCCTGACTTGGTCACTAACTCACTATGTGACCTTGGGCAGGTCCCTTGGACTCTGGAGGAAAGGAGAGAGAAGGTTAAGGGGGAAATGATCGCAAACACCTCTTCGAGCTTCAAAATCCTACAGCTCATTTAGTCAGGAAGAGTCCTTAGTCCTTCGAGCTGGAAGGGAGTTGGAGATTTGGTACGCTCTCAGTATTTTATGAATTAGAAGCCTGAGGTTCCAGAGAGAAAGGGTCTTGCCTGTTGTACTCAACCAGGTATTGGGTGGTGGCTCTGAAAGCCGACTCGAAGCTTTGGACTCTGTCCAGTGCTCCTTCTGCTCCTTTGAGTCTGCTCCCCTTAAAAGAAAACCTCTTGGCAAGCCCCTCCCAACCATGCCCCACTCCACATCCCAGCTTCCCTTAAAAGAAGCAAAACTCCCAAAGCACCTCCATAAGTTAACATACCTTATACCCGTGGGTCTCATAAAACCCTTCTCCCTCTCCCGAATGTAGAGTCCAGGAAGTTACCCTTCTGGTTTAAGCTGATGTGCTGGGTGTGGGGCGTTGTGTTTGAGAAGCAAAGGAAGCTGGGCCATCGATCGGGGGTCCACTCACCCCTCCTGAGTGTGGGGACTTAGGAGTAATGAGGGGGTCTAGGCAGAGGACTTCAATCTTCCCCCAAACAAATGTGCCCCCAAATCATCCACTGCTTTGCTCAGCTGGCAGCGATTGCCCACCACCTGCTAGGACCTGCTTTTGTGTGTGGCATAAATTCTCCATTATCTGTGTCACTGAAGAGGGGGAGTCTGGGACATGGCAGAAATAAATTAAGAAACAAAAACGACACTGGAACCATCCGCAATCCAAAGCCGCTTGCTTATAGGCTACGTTTGTGATTAGAAGGGCAGGAGCCCTGCCTTTCCAAACACTCAGGGCTCAGTCTGACATGTGAGCGATCGAGTCCGCTTTCCTGAGCATACCCCGACGGGTGGTGGGGGACGGGCCTGGGAAGGTGTGTGTGGGTGGTGTAGTGGGGCGGGGGAGGCCGTTGACAGGGAGACAAAATGGTCCCTGGATGTAAACATCACCATGGAAACTCCACAAAGACTTGTGGGTAAAGATGCTTCCCCTTCTCCCACCCTGGTAGGGTGGGAGGGAGGAGGCCCACCCCCAGGCCTACACTGTGCTCTCCATCACCCACTCGGAGCTGCCAAAGTTCCTCAGGGCCCCCACCAGGCCACTCTCCTCGAAGGGCAAGAGCATGCCGTTTACAGAGAGGCTGCGCTTTGTCCAGATGTTCGAGACCCTCCGCGGGGGGCTGTAACCACCAGGGGCGACCCCGCCCGCAGCTGCGGCCGCAAAGTCCCCCATGTCGAAAGAGTGGCTGCGTTTGGCCTTGCCCTCCAGGGGCAAGGGGAGCAGGCTCCTGGCCCTGGCCGCGGGCGGCCCCAGCAATGGCTCTCGGTCCGAGGGGTGGCCCTTGGCCGACGTCCCAGACACCCTCCCGCCTGGAGTCCTGGAGTCCAGCAGCTCCTCCTTTCTCTGACTTTTGAGGTCCAAGGAGGCGAAGGCCCCCATGAGGCGGTCAAGGTTGGGCTTGGGGCGGGGGGCGGGGGGTGGGAGCCTCCAGGGGCCCCGTCCCAGCCCCTCCCCGATGCCCAGGGAGCTGGAGGAAGAGGAGTCGCTGCCTCGGGCCAGGCTGGCACTGAAGTCCATGAGCTCGTTGCGCACCACCACCTTGGGCGGTCCAGGCATGGGGGCCCCACTGGGCACGCTGCCCAGAGCGGGCGGCTGGGCCCCGTTGGTCTGGGAGTGCACGTTGGTGACGGCAGCTGTGGGCTTCCCCACGCCCTCCTGGTTGCAGACCCTGTAGCGCACCATGAGGATGACGATGAAGACCAGCAGCGTGGCCACAATGATGCCGCCCGATGACCAGGATCATGGTGCCACCCAGGATCTGGCTGTGCATGGACTGGCACTGCGGGTAGTCGGCCTTGGTGAAGAACTGGGCGCAGCCCACGATGTTGGTGGCCGTGAGCGTGGTGGCCGTGTCGTCCCACATGGCCAGCACACACAGGTCGTAGCCAGTCCCGGACACAAGGTTGTTGACAACAAAGGCCTTGTTGGAGGCTGGGATCATCCTGGGAGGTGGAGGCGATAGGTCCAGAGGGGGAGGGATGGTGCAGAACATTAGGGTGATGAGGGGACAGGGGCAGAAGTGGAAGACAGAGGGTGACAGAGAGGAGACATGGAGAGGGAGAGAGCCACAGGCACAGAGAATGAGGCAGAGAGGACGGGCGGCAAGTGGAGAGGCAGGAAAAGGGAGAGAGGGCGAGACAGAGATGGGGGGTGGGCAGGCCCAGGCAAGAGAACAGAGGTGGGGGAGAGAGAGAGGAAGGTTCCGGGCCAGGGGGTGGATGTATCAGAGCCAGGCACACAGAGAAAGAGACATCGGCATCCAGGGGCAGAAAACACCCCGGAAGATGTGGAAATAAATCGATGATGAGTGTGATCAAGAAGGGAATGGAACAGCAGGCAGTTGGCGGTGGAAAGCGGTTAGAATAGGAGGTTCGGAGACCAAAGGGGAGAGATTCAAGGGAGAGAAGAGAGAGGAGGCATGGGGGAGGGGCAGAGGGGGAGGCAGAGAGATTAAAGATGTGAAGAAACAGCAGTTAAAGAAAAGGGACTCCCCACCTCCCCGCTTCTGCCTCATCCGCTTCAAACAGCCCCTCAGTCTCTGGGCCATGGGGGGTGAGTGTCAGGTCAGCCATGACTGCCCAGCGCAAGGGCTGCCTCCACCCGCTGTCTGTCCTGGGAGATTCCCCAGCACTGACTGAGCCTTGTTCAGAGCCTGAGCTGTGCTGAGTCACGGACAAGGTCCTGTCCTCAGGGGCCAAGGCCATCCTCCTCTCCGGATGGCTTTCTAGCGTCTCAGGAGGGACAACTTCACTGCTGCAGACTGGTTGGGGTGGGGGTGGGGGTCTAGGCAGAGGGAAACTGGAGGCACGAAGAGGGGTGTTGCTTGGAGGGGAAGGGCAGGGTGCAACATTGAAGACTGGGAGAAACTCTGCTTCCCAGAGGGAAGGGAGCAGTCCTCCATCACTGCCATAGCAGGCCAGGGGCATCCAAAACACCCAGGGCAGTATCACTGGTTGGGGAGGCCTCGACGGCTCCCTCCACCTTAAGGGAGGGTCAGAGCGGGCAGCAATCTCCCCACAATGGGGCCGGTCCACCCTAGCCTCGGCCCTTCCAGCATGCCTTCTGGTGGGAGTTCCTAGAAACGACGCCTGACTCGTCCCACATACGTTCTTGCAGAAATACTCACCTTGGCCGAAAGGAGCCACATCTCCCTGCAGCCTCCCCGCAGCCTCCCCCACCGCCCCCAGCATCCCCCCATTCCCAAAGAGCCCGGTGTGCTTCTGTCCCCTGCTACTCCAGTGCCATCTGTGCCCATCAATGGCTCACACCCAGGGCCCGGCAGCTTAATTGAGACCTCAAACATGAAATACTGGAGCCTGAAGACTTCCACCTGGGAACCGCGCACAGAGGCTGGGACTGACAGGCAGGTATTGACGTGCCGTCAGTGGGCAGCTCTGGAGGCTCCTGCTTCCTGCCTCACTCTCGGCCCCTCTAGGCTGCTGGGGAAGCCACATGAGGAAATTGAGTCCTCTGCTCCAAACCCACCTCCATCCTATAGCTACAGTGCGTGGGGCAGAAGAGGTGAGTGGAGGAGTTGGGGGCCTGGATCCAGCAAAGGCACTGCACCTGGCCCCTTAGGTCTATCTGTTCCATCTGCTCATCGCAGCAATCCTGGGCCCTCAGGTCACAGAGGACTGGCCAAGGCTCAGAGAGGTTAAGTGATTTGCCTGAGGTCACACAGCTGGGACTGCCACGATGAGGCAGCTGGGGCTTTGACACTAGCTTCTAGATCCACAGCCTGGTCTTATTCCTTTCCACAAATGAGGATGATTTTCTTCATCTGAGTGAAAACCCTGCCTGTTGCAGATCAGCCAGCCCCTTCCACGGAGCAACTCAGCTCACTGAGGCTCACTCCTCCACAAACAGAACCTCGGTTCTGCTGGGCCCACTGCTGTGCAGAGTCCACTTCCTTCCACCTCAGGGAAGTGATGTGAGCGTCGTGAGTTGGAGCGGCAGGAGCTATGCACACCCAGAATCGTGCAATAGTAGGGTGTGTTCTTAGTTGCTTCAGTTGTGTCCGACTCTTTGCGACCCCGTGGACTGTAGCCCACCAGGCTCCTCTGTCCTTGGGGTTTCTCCAGGCAAGAATACTGGAGTGGGTTGCCATGCCCTCCTCCAGGGGATCTTCCTAACCCAGGGGTTGAACCCGTGTCTCTCCGTCTCACGCATTGGCAGGCAGGTGCTTTACCACTAGCACCCTGGGAAACCCGACGAGGGTAGAGCAAATGCTTCAAGGCAAGTGTGTTCAGGCTCTGCTTTAGCAACCCCATGTCTATCAACTTGCTTAGCCCTACAGCGACTCTCTGAAGCAGCTGCTGGTGTGGTCTTTTTTCTGCAGAGGTGTTAGGCAAATGTAACATGGCAGAGTTGGCATTCAAACCCAGGCAGTCCAGCTCCTGTCCACTCTGACCCACCTCACTCGGCCACCTCTCTGGGTCATGAGCAATAAACGAACATATCCCTTCAGGGCGGGGATGGGTTGGCTGGTTTATTGAACCTCTGGCATATGACAAGGGTTTTCACACTCAGTATTGTATTTAAACCTCACCACAATCCCAGGACACAGAAGAGGGACTCATAGCTAGAAATCATCTCAGTATTTAGGCGTCTTATCCTGGAAGCAGACCCAGCTATTACTACTACTACTACGAAGACTAGCCAACATTGAGGGCTTCCTCTGTGCCAGAATCGTTAAGAGGATTGACTCATTTAATCCAACAATTGTTGGGAGGTCATTATTATTACTGTTTTACACGTAAGAACCTGAGGCACAGAAAGGTTAAGCTGCCTGCCTGAGAGTGCCCAGCTAGTAAGTGGCAGAGGTGGGATCCGGACCAGACAGTCTGACCCCAGAGCCTCCGCTCCTAATCGCTGTGTCTTGCTGCCTCACAGCCCTGTCTTCCTGCCCTCCCTGGGGCGACATTGTGTGGACCCTGCCTGGCCTCTCCCCATCCCCCTTGCTTCCGGAGTCAGGGAAGATCATGATGAGATGAAGCTGCAACTGGGCTGCTGTTAAGCGAGGTGTTATAGGGTGAGGCTGATCCTTATCAAGCAGCTGGCACTGGGGATGAAGGGTCAGGCTGGGGAAATCCTTGCACTGTAAATGGTCCATCAGAAGCAAGGCCAGATAGAAAAGCCTGCTTCCCAGGATTAAGAGCAGAAAAGCAGCTCTTGTTTTCTCTGGGGGTTGAGGGGTGGAGGTGGGGTGTTTGTGTGTGTGTGTGTGTGTGTGGACTTAACAGGAGAACTAGAACCAGCTGGCTCAAACCGCCTTGGAAGTCAAGCTTTCCTTTGCTGACAATAATAACCAACATTCACCAAGTGCTAACCTTGTGCTGGGCAGTTTACATGAAGTATCTCATTTAGCATCCTGACAATTGTAACCTATCATTCCCACTTTGGAAAGGAGGAAGCTAAACAGTTTTCACTTTCCCTTGGGGAATGGAGCTGAGACCACATTTGGATCCGGGATTCAGAGCCCAGTTCTTAGTCACAAGCAAGACTGCTCCCCACTCCAGGCAGCGAAAGGACGGCCTGCGTGAGAAAGTCATGTGAATCAGGCACTATTCAAATCCTAGTGACGGAACCAACCTCATCTCCTGCCCATGTGGCCATGTTCACCCCATTTTGTTCCTGACTACTGACTGCCCCCAGGCTAGATCTGGGGAGCCTGGATCCCTCTTTGAGACAGACTGGGACCTGGTGCCCTTCACTTCAGTGCTAGTACCTGGACAAATGTCTCCTCGAGCAACGGAATACAAAGAAGATTCCCTTCTCCAGGGAATCTTCCTGACCCAGGGATCAAACTGGGGTCTCCCACATTGCAGGCAGATTCTTTATCATCTGAGCCACCAGGAAAGCCCTACAGAGAAGCTGCTGCTGCTGCTAAGTCGCTTCAGTCGTGTCCGACTCTGTGCGATCCCATAGACGGCAGCCCACCAGGTTCCCCATCCCTGGGAATCTCCAGGCAAGAACACTGGAGTGGGTTGCCATTTCCTTCTCCAATGCATGAAAGTGAAAAGTGAAAGTGACATTGCTCAGTCGTGTCTGACTCCTAGTGACCCCATGGACTGAAGCCCACCAGGCTCCTCCGCCCTTGGGATTTTCCAGGCAAGAGTACTGGAGTGGGTTGCCATTGCCTTCTCCAACAAAGAAGTTACAAGGGACTGAAAGTAACTGCGTGCATGTGCAGTTGGGGCAAATGATGAACAACAAGCTTACAAAAAGACCAAAACCCAACTGCCACTTCTGAGATGCTGGAAGCAAAGCAGGGTCCTATGCATGATCTCTGCATGCAGCACCAACACAGGGGTGGGCAGACCACCCAAGCCACCCCTTGAGCCTGACCCACCAATCTGTCCCACGTTTCTGTCCCATTTAAGGGATCAACTCAACCCCCCTCTCCCCGCCCCCCTCTCCCCGCTCAGTGTCTCAGCGCAGACACTGAGAGTAAGCTTTAAGAATGTTTTACAGCCATTTAGCACTGGTTGTGACTCCTAAATGAGTGATTATTTTTTTCTGATAAAGTGTTTCTATGATATTCTTACAAAAGCACTGGTCTGCAAAAAGGGCACCTGTACTTGTTTCTGCTTTCTCGTGCTGCAGCAGGAACCCCAGTAAAGCCTTGCCTAAATTTCTCATCTGGTCCTTAGCAATTTCCATTGATTAAAGGGTCCAAGAACCCAGGTTACTAACAACTTCACTCCTACCCACACCCTACTATCACTCTGGCTGGGAGGCTGTACCTTCTGAAACTCTCCCTCGTTCCATCACCACACTCATGCTTTTGCTTGGGCCTCACCATTTCTGGTCTGGATGGATGCAGAGTGTTCTTCAGACTGGCCTCCCGCCTCTGGTTGAGCTTCCTGGAAGTCTGTGCTCCAGCACCATCATCTCCAGAATGCCCCAGCTAAAGCACAGCTCTGGGTGTGTCCCCTGGCCGCTGAAACAGTCTTCAAGGGCTAGCCAGGACCCACAAGGGATGTCCAGGGTCCTGAGCTGGGCTCCCAATCCAGACTTCCCATCCCATTCTTCTCCTTCCACTCACACACCCTCATCCTAGCCCACGCTCTTAAAACAACTCAGAATCAGTCAGACCTTGTGGTGCAGAGGGCACACTCACGGAGAAACGGGATGATAAAGGACCACTTGTAAAGGCACTCATTACAAAGACATGGACATAGGATGGGGGACCACACAGCACAGGCAGTGACCCAGGGCTAGTCACAGCCAAGCTGTTTCCAGATTCAGGAAGCGGACTCACACAGGTCTGCGCTACTCAGAGTGTGGCCAACAGGTGGGTGGTTGTTCACGAGCTGTTTGGTCCTGGCCCATGATCAGACAGCGCAGACATTGAGAGTAAGCTTTAAGAGTGTTTTACAGCCATTTAGTGCTTGTTGTGACTCCTAAATGAGTGATCATTTTTTTTCTGATAAAGTGTTTCTATGATATTCTTACAAAAGCATTGGTCTGCAAAAAAGAAAGCTGGTCGTTCACCACAAATACCTTGAGAAGCACTGACCTAGACAGAGCAGGTTGCCTCAGCCTTGGCGCTGCTGACACTTGGTGATGAGTCTTGGTGGCGGGTCTGTCCTGTGTACCATATGTGTTTATTAGCAGCATCCCTAGCCTCTACCCACTGGATGCCAGTAGCCCCCCTCCCCAGTTAAGACAACCAAAGATGTCTCCAGACATTACCATGTGGGGACAAAATCACCGCCTGTTGAGACACATCAGTCTAGAAAACTTGGTTGAGGGACAGAGACAACCAGTGGGAACTGTACAGGGTGCGGACCAGACAAACAGGTACCCCAGGTACCCCAGCCTCAAGCCTCTTCCCTCTTCCCAGGCTTCTGCTACTGCTCCCCATGACCAACCCAGCTGAAACCCAGATTTCATGGGTACAAATTGGTCAGCCTTTCAGGGCACACAGCAATGGGCAGGATGGGCAAATGGATCTGGAGAGGCAAGAAAAGAAAAAAAAAAAGATGTTTGGCACAACTATTAGGTCACAGCCCTCTTTGTGAAAGACTCATCCTGAAATCCTGATAAATTTCTTTCCGTCACATAAACTGCCAACATCTCTTTTAGCAGAAAACATGAATTGCTATTTTAAGTTGCTCCAAAGTGTTAAATTTAATTAAGCTCATACGCTCTAAAGCGCAATTTAAAACTGCCACCCCAAGTGCTTACCCAGGAAGAACAAAACAAGTGTTAAGTGGCTGCTTCTAAGCTGTTTTACTTCCTTTTTTTTCCCTATTAATATTCTTTTGGTATTTGTTTATTCCGTTTAACTCTAGCAAATAAATCTACAGCTGATTTCTACAGTTGATAACAGAGGTTTCAGAAGAAATCACACAGGAGCATATTGGTTACTCTCTCATAGTGGATACCATTCTCATACTGGTTATTCTCTGCCATCTGTCTTCCCTTCACCTGCCCTCTCCTGAATGACGAGGAACTACATTTCCCAGACTCCCTTGCCTGTTCCCAAGCTCCTTTGCCTCCCAGGTAGAGTTGGCCAATGGAGGCCCTAGCAGGTAGGAGGAGGGGAGAGCCAGGTATTTCTTCCTCTTTTTCTGCCTCAAGTGGTATCTGCTTTATCAGCTTCTGAGCCTCCTCTATGATCCCACCTTCAGGGGTTCTAGCTCCTGCAAGATAGACCTGGGTCTTAGGCTCTGATCAAACCGTCTCCTCCATGTACCTGAAGTCCTGGGGGTGGGGTGGGTGGTGGCAGTGGCTTCCGGCTGTAGCTAATCTCTGTGATGCTGACCCTCAGCAATTCCATCACCTGTAACCCAACCCCAGTACCAGATTCCTTCTTAGATCTAGAGTGTTCATTTTTTCCCCTGACTGAATCCTAGGTGACACAAGAACATATACTTTACACGACATGAAGAAAAAAATTGTTTTTCCTTGCATTTCTGGAGAAAACTGTCATCACTTCACGTCAGTAGCATCACATCTTATCTAGTAGAACTCCAGCTGAAGGAAGCACTTTGCCACCTTCTCGGAATCACTCCTCACTCCCCAAATCTACCACCTGGCACTTTTGCACAGAGCAGACCATCATCTTGGAAATCACTTGTGTTTTCCCACCTGGTGACCTCGTCTTTTGAGGCCTGACTCGGCCTCGACCCCATCTCTGACCCCATCTCTGCTCTCTGCTCCGACAGCCCCTCCTGCCTTCCTCCAATAGAGCCCTTCTCCACAGATGCCTATGTCTCCCTGGAGGACATGGGCTGTGTCTTCATCTTTGCATCTCCTCTGCCAATCATAGTATCTGGCCTTGAGTCACTGCTGAGTAAATATTTACCCTATGGTTGAGCAGTGAATGAAAGAGTGCTTTGCTAAATGTTAAGGCCTGTACAAATTTGAGGGATTCTTAGTTAAATATAATACGATGGCTGGTGACTCTCAGACGCTGGCTGGTCCTAAGGAAATCTTCCTGGAAAGGCATTTTTCTACATCTTTGAAGGGCACCCCTGACAATCTTTATGAACTTGCATGTAGATACGTGTTGGACTGTGTGAGTGCAAGTGAATGTGCATGTGTGTGTGTGTGTGTGTGTGTGTGTGTGTGAAAAGATGTGTGGGGGACATGTCTGTGTGTCTATCATTTGAGAGTTGACTGCCTGAGTATTTGTGAGTGTGTGTGTGTTTGTGTGTGTAGGTGTTCACATACAAATGGCACGCAAAGTTTCTGGTTCCATACACTGTTGGTCACTGCTATGTCCCTCTCCTACCCAGCTTCTGCAGTGCCCCAGAGACTCCACATGCCCCCAGTACTTCTGAGGGGACCCCCCCGCCACGTGGCCTCTCCCAGAGACACTGCAGGCCAAGTCTACTCTTCCCCAACTGCTGCCTTTAAAGCTGCTAGTAGCTCTACTGCTACCTCTGAAGCTACACTGTTCCTGGAGCATCTGGGAATGGGGATGAGAGAGGTTCTTAGAGGCCATCTGAGCCTGGGGGCAAAGCCTGTGAGCGGACCACGGATGACGACTGCCCCCCTTTCGTGGGCTCACTCCAGACCACACTCCCCAGACACCTGTGCCCTGGGCGCTGTCCAGGTGGTGAGTTCTGGCGAAGGGGACATGGCAGCAGCAGTGTGCATACCTCTGGGCCAGGCCAGGGAAGAGGGGGAGTCCCTGCTCCATTCTCCCTGGACTTGGGCGCAGTGAGCAGCCTCGGCCCACCCGAGGGGCGCTGGAAACCTGGTGCTCAAGTCTGCATGTGAGGAAGGCATCCTGACAAACCTAGGAGACCGCCGTGGACCCCGGGAGAGCAGAACATCAAACTCCTCCATGCTTGAGCCTTTTGTGTTTGCCTCCATTTGCCCCAGGAGCTGGCCTCTCCTGACTAATCCAGCCCCCTGCAGATATGATGAGGTGACCCTGAGGAGTTCATTATGTACAGGTGTGTGACAGAGAAAAAGAGAGGGGGTGAGTGTGTGTGTGTGGGGGGCGCGTGACTGAAGGGGAGCGTGTGTGTTTGTGTAAGAGGAAGCAGTCGGTGCTGGTGTCTACACAAGAAATGCAATTCTTGCCTTCCTGGAGTTGGGAGCAGACACCACGTCTTTCACCCCAGTCTCCATCCCCTCAGCTCCCAGCACTTTGCAGTGCTCCCCCTTCTCCCCCTCCCCCCCCCCCTCCCCCATCAGTGATGCACCGGCCTCCTGCTGAGCCCCGGCACTAATTTGGAGACCATGTCAAGCTGCCCCCACTCCACTTCGCTGGCTCTGCACCCTCATTACTGGCTCGTCACAGAATCACCAGCCTGCCAAGCTCCCTGGCCGGCCATGACATCTCAGGGCACATGAAAGGGCCTCATTAAACCCAGGCAAGCAGCCTGGCTCCCCAGCCTCTCCCTCTATCTGCCAGTCCCAAAGGGGCCGGCTGGCTTCCCTGCACAGCTGCAAGGGAGCAGAACCCATGTGGCTGGGTCTATCTGGCATATGATTTGTTGAGTACATACTATGCACCCAGCACTTTATAGGCAGGGTCTCTCTGATTCTGCACACTGACTCTGTGAGTAGGCATAATTATCCCCACACTACAGATGAAGAAACTGAGGCTCAGGCAGATCAGTCACTTGCTCAAGTTCACACAGCCGGAAGGCTGCTGAGCCAGCTTTGTAAGCCAGGGCTGCCAAGGCCACCCAGCATGATCTTCCCTGTACTGTGTTATTACCTCGAATTGAAGTGGGCAGAATCAGCTTATAGCAGAAGCAAATCTCAGTGTCTAGCTAACTGTTTGACAGCAAGTAAAACACAAAACCACAAATGTATATTACTACAATGGTGGCTAACATTTATTGAACACTTACTATATGCCAACCAGTGTTCTGAGCACTCTACCTGTATTAACTGATTTAATCCCCACAGCAGCTCTATGAGAGAGGTACTATTATTACCCTCATTTTACAGAAGAGGAAATCAAGGCTCAGAGGAGTTAAATGATCTGCTCAACAGAGAAAATATTTGTGCCTGGCCGAGATTTGAACCCAGCACTCTCAATCAATGTTCTTGATAACCCTGAAGCACCTCTCGTAATAATGCTCCCCGTTTTAGAGATGAGAATTAACTGAATTGACCTGAAGCCACAGAGCTAATTAGAGACGAGCATTCCATGAGTGGTAAGTGTTGTCCTACTGCTTCTGAAAGCTTCTGGGAGGCCTGAAGGAATGAGGGGGCTGCCTGGTTCTCTGTGGGCAGTTTTCCCATAGAGGGAGCCGCCGCCAGTGCAAAGGCCCTGAGGCAGGGACAGTGAGAAGACCAGTTTGGCCAAAACAGAGTGATGGAAAGGGAGCGTGGTGGGAAATGAAGTCACCAAATTAGGAGCCAGGAGCTGGGTTCTAGAGGCCTTGTCTTGTGTGCCAGCTCCAAGGATTAGATGAGCACTGGTGTTGAGAAGAATTCTGAGGCTGTGTTCAAACTCAGCAGGACAGACTGCTGTGGGTCTGGAAGGACCTGTCTTTTGTATTTGTCATTCCTGGTCTTGGGATCAGAGAACAGTTAGAAAGAAGAACTGTAATTACCAGTATGTATCACAGAGTCCCCTCTTCTGGTCTTGCTCCAGGTGCTGGCCTTCCCTGAATGCAGGGCCCTGAGTGATAACAAGCACAGGCCCGTGGCTCCTCCTTAGAACGGGATTCCCATAGAGCCAGCTTGACTCAGTGAGGGCTCCGAGAATCAAGAGCCTCTCATTAGCTTCTGAGAAGGGCCAGGGGCCAGGCCCGGTCACTGCCCCACAGCCCCTGCCCCTCCTGAGAACACGGGGGCTCACCTGGGTACCTGAGGCACTCTGTCTTATTGGCAATGATTTTGCCCATCAGAAAGTAAAGGAGCCACATTCAACAGGAGTGAGATTCTGAGGCAGAGGACCCCAATATCCATTCCCACAGCCCTGAGAATAGCAGGTGGGGCTGGGGATCAAAACTCCCGGTTGCACCAGCCTCAGATGACCTCCCTGGCTCCCCACCCCCACCTCTCCTCTACAAACAGCCAGTGCGTCCTGTTAAAGCCCAGGCCAGGTCAAGTCCTTCCTCTGCCCAATGGCCCCAGGGAGGCCTGTCTCACCTAGTCAGTCTCATGTGCCCCACAGGCCCTTTGTGATCTCTTCTCACCCTCCCAGTTCCCCTCATCCTACTCCACCCACCCACTCTGCACCGGTCACCTGGCCTCCCTGCTACCCCTCAGACTTGCCAGGGGTGCTCTTGCCACAGGGCCTTTCCACTGCCTGTTGCCCTCACCTGGATGCTCCTCCTCCAGGTGTCATACACTCCCTGCCCCATCTCCTTCAACTCTGCTCCAGTGTCACCTCCTCTAACTGCCCTATTTAACACTGCCAGCTTCCCCATCTCTCCCTTGCCCCCTGCAAGCCCCTTACTCTGCTCTTCCTTTTCCCACTGCCTTTTTATTGCCTGACAGACACTATCATTTGCCTGTTTACTAGGCTTCCTGTTAATTACCTCTCTCTCTCTCTCCTTCCACTAGAATCTCAGTTCAGGGTTAAGATCAATTCAGTTCAGTCGCTCAGTCGTGTCCAACTCTTTGCGACCCCATGAATCGCAACACGCCAGGCCTCCCTGTTCATCACCATCTCTTGGAGTTCACTCAGACTCACGTCCATCGAGTCCGTAATGCCATCCAGCCATCTCAACCTCGGTCGTCCCCTTCTCCTCCTGCCCCCAGTCCCTCCCAGCATCAGAGTCTTTTCCAATGAGTCAACTCTTCGCATGAGGTGGCCAAAGTACTGGAGTTTCAGTTCAGGGTTAAGATCAGGGTTTTTTGTCTCCTTTGCTCCCTGATATTTCCCCAGCCTCTCAAACAATACTTGGCACATAGTAGGCCCTCAAAAACATTTTGAATGAAGTGAATGTTCTGCACTGGCCCTTCCCAATACACTAGCTGGGCTTCCCAGGTGGCTCAGGTGGTAAAGGATCCACCTGTAATGTAGGAGGGTGGGGAAGATCCTCTGGAAAAGGAAATGGCAACCCACTCTAGTATTCTTGCCTGGAAAATCCCGTGGACGGAGGAGCCTAGAGGGCTGCAGTCCACGGAGTCACAAAGAGTCAGACACAACTGAGCCACTAACAAATAAATACAATGCAGTAGCTACACGTGGCCTTTTAAATTTAACTTCAAACTAATTTAAATGAAATTAAAAATTCAGTTCCTCCGTCACACTAGGCATATTTCAAGGGCTCAACAGTCACAAGTGGCCAGTGGCTGCCACACTGGACAGAGCAGCTGGGAAGCAGCCCACCATCTCAGAGTTCAACTCGCCGAAGCTCTCATTTATGGCCCTCTCCAGCAGGTGGTAGGAATCCTGCCACCTCCCATGTGAGCCCTGGTACTCCCCAAACGGTGGGCCCAGCACACAGACTCGTTCCAAACAAGCACAATTGGTCTTGTAGGCTTCAATCCAGGCCTCCGAGCTTTCTGTCTTCCTAGGCCTTCTCTCCGTGACTCTGGAGAGCTTCAGCCCTTCTTTTCAGCTTTCCTTGGATCCTGGGACTTCTAGGTTCACTGGGGTCTCTCTGGCGCTTCCCCAGGCCTGACTCAAGCTTGTCGCCCCTCCCCCACAGTGCTCTGACTCTTTGCCTGTCACTCAGCCTGTGGTCCAGCCCCCTTTCCAAGCAGCCTCCCCTTACCTACAGTCCACAGGCTGGGCCAGCCCCAGGCCAAACCAGAGAAGCCTTGGGCCCTCCGGACCCCATTGCTATAGCGTTCCTGCATTCCCACTTTTCATCTACTAGCTATCCTTGGACTTCTGCTGTGTCTCTGTTAAGAAAAGTCCCTGATGACTCCAGTCACCATCATGACTGTCACCCTTCTCAGGAATAGACACCTTTAGAAAGAGACGTGGTAGAGGGCTGTGGTGACCCTGGAGATAGACAGATGCTGGGTTCAAACACTGCTTCTGCCCCTTCGTAGCTGAAATCACTTACTGGTTCTTTACCTTTCTGGGCCTATTTTCCTAGAAATATCCTATTTCTGTAAAATGAGGCATTTATAATCTCCGCTCTATGGGGATGTTATAAAGCTTAAGTGAGTCATGATTCATGAGGAACCTGGATCAGTGTCTGGCACACAGTAAGAGGCACTGGAGGGTTTGTTATATAAAAGACTGGGTGATGCTGAGCTAAAATAACGTTTATCTCTGACAGTGGAAATCCAGGCCTCAAGGGTTCGTGGCTGGCAAATCTCTTGCAAGCATCTCATGGGAGATATGGGAGGTGCCTGGATGCTGGCTGGGCCGACAGGAGGCCTTGTGGGTTCAACAGCATGTCTCCCCCATCCCGTCCCCCCTGCTCCTGCCGCATGTGACTCCAAAAGTCTTTTTCAGATGACACGTGGTGACAGTGTTCACTCAGCCCTGGCTGAGTGATTGCAGAGGTTACTGGAAAAAAACCAAAGGGAGCCAAGTCCCAGTACACTGCCTCTTCACCCACCTCCCCAGAGTCAGGACTTAGCTGATGGCAGGTGAGGATCTGACCTGGGGAGGCTCTGCCTTTGCTCCCTGACCCAGCACTTGTGACAGACCCAGCTACCTGCCAAGGGGTTTGGGAAACCATCAGCCTTCACGTTCGGCTGAGACCACAGTGTCAGGGCAGGAATTTCTCCCATTCCACGGCATCCCTTCATCGAGAGGGTAAAGCCGAGAGGTCAGCATGTGAGCCTGGGGCTGGACCCCCAGAGTTCCAAGTCCAGTGCCATCGCTCACCTGCTCTGTGACCTTGGACAAGCCACTTAACCTCTTTGTAAGGGGGACAGAGACTAGAGCCTCCCTCACTGGATTGCTATGAGGATGAAATGCGCCAGTGCCTACTGTGTCCCTGGTCCATCGTGAGCTTAGAGGATGCTAACAATTCTGACCGAGGGGGTCATCTGGTCCCAACGAGGCCAGAGATGAATCCACAGCATGAGGTTAGATTAAATACTAGCTGGGGAGGCAGGCACACAGCCCCACTCCTAGGCCCGCTGGCCGAGTTCTGGCGGCCGGACTCTGCACTGGCCCAGCCAGCCCTCCAGCCCAGCCTGTCTCCGGTTGACCTGCCATGATGCTGCAGCTTCTTCTAGTCCTCCTTCTGCCACCTCCACTCACAGATCACAGGAAGGGTGGGCCGAGAGGGCCAGCGACCCCTCTGGCTGTTGGCCCTCCACTCACACACTTCCACAGACACACCAGACAGCCCCGCTTCCAGCTTCACGCAACTCCGGGCAGCTCAGAATTCCTGCTGTCACTGCTGAGGTCTGACAGTTGCCGCCTGCTCCCACCGGCCCCAACTCAACCCAACGGGGACACCCACGGGGCAAGGCGTTTCTTTCTTGAACATATGTTGGCGCTTCCCAAGTTGTGCAGCCGCTCTCTCACCCCGCCTTGTGTTTCCACTTCTCCGGAATGAACATTTCCATCCCTCCCCACCATCTCCTCGGGACTCGCTCTCCAGCTTGCACCCCAGCTGCGCCCCTCTGATCACACACCCATCTGTCTTTGGCCCTCCTCTCTGCATATATGAGTGTCGGAGGTGGGTATGAACTCTGAGAAAAGTGTCACTTTCCCCCAAGAAGACCCTACTTTTCCTGAGCCCCCCAACCCCAAGACAACACTCAGAAAGCGGCATCGCACCCACAGCTCACCCTGAGCAGGCGACTAATGGAAATGCCCTGAGACTCCCCACATTTAAGCCATCCTGCTCCCATCCTGCTCCCTGAAGTCATGTTTCTACCACTGTCGGCTGAGCCCACCCAGGCAAGGCCCCCTGCTCACACCAGGCCTCTCTCTCTCTCTCTCTGTATAGCCTTCTCTCTCTCCTCATCTGAGTTTCTATGGATGTGGGACTTTTCTCTGCATTTAACTGTCCTTAGCTTCCAGCCCCCAAGGATTGAGTCAGCACAATACAAAATATAAAGCGCTAGCCACTCTGTCGTGTCTGACTCTGCGACCTCATGGATTGCAGCCCGCCAGGCTCCTCTGTCCATGGAATTCTCCAGGCAAGAATCCTGGAGCAGGTAGCCATTCCCTTCTCCAGGGGATCTTCCCTGACCCAGGAATTGAACCTGGGTCACCTGCATCGCAGGTAGATTCCTTATCGTCTGAGTCACCAGGTCAGCACATCGCAGGGAAAAAAATCTGTGTGGGCTTTGGAACCTGGCTGAAATCTCTCCTTGAAGGCTAGTTCTGCCTCTGACCAACGGTGTAACTCAGGGTCACTTTTTCCCTCTTTCTGAACCTCAGTTTGCTCAGTGAGAAATGGGGAGAGCAGTACCAACCTCCTGCAGTGAGTGTGAGACATGATGTATGCTGGGGAAAACACGACTGCCCCGCCTCTCCTTCCCAGGGCCACTTGGTACCCCAACGACGATGATGACGGTGATGATCATTGCCATTTATCTCCTCAAGGAGCTGAGAAAAACTTGCTCAATAACAATTCATCACTTAGAGAAACACAGAAGGTGTCAGACCAATTATACCTCGTTGTAAACACAGGAGTGAACAAAATGAAGATTTCCCCACCAGCCGCCTCCAAACGCATTAGAACAGCCAGCAGATGCCAAGTCAGTGCCACCCAGGATGTACCTGATCAGACAACCCTGCCCAGCCAGCAGATCTGTGATTTCCCAGGGGCACTGCACAGAGGCAAAGTCACCTGTGGCACCAACTCCTTAAAAATGCCATGACGGTGCTTGCTTTAGCTACACATATGCTTGAACTGGAACAATGCAGAAGAGATTAGGATGATCCTTGCACAAGGATGACATGCAAATTCATGAAACATTCCACATTTCTGTGAAATGTTGACACATGTTACAGCTTGGGCGAATCTTGAGGACATAATGCTGAGCGAAATAAGCCAGACACAGAAGACAAATATTGTGTGTCTCCCTTACAAGAGGTAGCTAGAATGGTCAAATTCATAGACTGACAGTAGAAGAATGTTTACTAGGAGCTGGGGAAGGAGGGAATGGGGAGTTAGCATCAGATGGGGACAGAGTTTCAGTTTAGGATGATGGGAAAGTGAAGATGGATGATGGTGATGGTTCTACAACAATGCAAATATACTTAAGGTTCTTGCACAATAGACTTAAAAATGGTTACAATGGTACATTTTATGTTATGTATATTTTAGCTCAGTAACAAAGTGGCCAGAAAGATGCTTGTTGCCTTTTACCCCCATTGTAATCCCCTCCCTCTATCAGATCAGAAGCTTCTTGAAGAAGGAAACTATATCACTCCCCAGGTTAAGTCTGTGCTAGGGTGAAAAAAGCTTATTGACCATGCAATGTAGGTAAGTCACTTCACATCTCTAAGTCTCCCTCAGTTTTCTTGCCTACAAAATGGGTTAATAGCATCAAATCTACAGTATCTTTGTGAAACTTAAACACAACAGTATTTGTTAAGTACTGAGTACAGTGCTCAAGATATGTTTGTGCAATAAAAAGCAGCCATCAGAAGGAATTAACAAATTTTAAATTAATGCTTCAACAAATTTTTTTTTAAATAGCAGTAATCAGTATTACCTTTAGTAACTTAGCAATAAATGTTTCTCTGTGCTGTTTCTTAGAGTCTCAGAGTTTACTGGGGAAGAAAAAGCAGTCATGATGATACTTGGATTTGGTGCCTGAAGATCAAGTTCACACCCTGGCCCTGACAGCTACTAGCTGAGTAAGACTAGGAGATTGTTGGGAAAACCTACCAAGCTCCTATCTGCATGTGCTAAAGTGCTTGCAAAGGTGAGGTGTCATTTGTTTTTTTTAATGAGGACCCTCAACAGCTCTGCATGGGTGAGGAACTGAGAAACTGACAGGTGCTCCAAGTTACAGGCCTGAAGCTGGACCCCACGACCGAGGGGACTGCTCGACTTCTGGCTCACTGAGCTGCAGGGCCATCGTGCTTGCCGCCTTACCCCACGAGGAGATGTCCTTTCAGCTGGTGGTCTCGTGGAGCCCGCTCGGCACTTCTCCAGCCTGCACTTCTGCTGATCCTGCCCTGGACATCTCTGCCTCTAACAAGCAGGCTGACTGGGAAGGGATGACTCAGGGTAGGGAGAAAACCTCTGCGGGCAATGGGGAGGCCACTGTGTCCAGTGGATGGAGAAGCAGAACTGTCCACACCCACCAAATATTCTCCAGTCCAGCTGGAGGGACAGGCTCTAACCCTGGCTCTCTCATGGACTTGCTGTGTGACTGTGACCTTGGGCAAGTCACCTTCCTTCTCTGTGTTCCAGTGTCCAATTCTGACATCTAGAACTCCACAAGAATATCACTGGGAGAGGGGTAATGGGAGCGAGGGAGAGGCAGGAGGAGGGAAGGCCAGGCACAGTCATCAAAGGGCTGTGGGAGTTTGGGTCCCCGATTCTGAATGGGATTTGACACCAGAGTGACCTGGGCTCTGGGCTTCAGTCCTAACTCACATCTTACTGGCTTCATAATTTTTACCCAGTGTTTAACTTCCCAGAGCTTAGTCGTCTTGATTGTAAAAGCAGTCTGCAAAGCTAATCTGCAGAGTTGTATGAGAATTAGAAATAAAGTAAAGAAGGCGCTGACATGTGATATATACTCAATAGATCATGTACATATCTAGTGAATGCTTACTTTATCATCTATCCATCTATCATCTGTTTATCTATCATATCTATTTGTCTTCTACCTATCACCCATCTAACTATCTATCATCATAGTTTCTATAGAGAGCATGAACACCATCCAACTCACCCACCTCCCAGTAGGACCTCTTGCAGTGGTGAAGGTGAACTGCCTGGGGTCACTGGTGGGGTGTCTGGGGGTTGGCGCTCCTGTACTGAGTGGGAAGATCAACTTCGCCATGGGACTTCCTCACAAGTTGGGAGTTTTCAGGTGAGGCTGGCCTGGGCCCAGCCAACTGGGAACAACCATAAGCGGTATTCTTATCTTCCCCTCCCTCACCCCCTCGCCCAGCCTGGGGGCAGCAGCTCCTGTGGGGACAGTGAGCCTCCAAATGTGCTTCAGGGTCCCAGGAGGACAGCCCACCAGCGGTCTCTGATCTCAGCAGGGAAGTAACCCTGTGAGCAGAGCACAGACAGGTCTGGAGCTTCCTGGGAGTCTCTCCAGCGCTGTTTATTGGGGGTGCACAGGTCCAAGGCCACAGGCTCACTTTCTCCCTCTCCTGGTCGGGCCGGGGAGGGGCTCTGCTGTGGCTGCAGCGGGGGCAAGGCTGGTGAGCCGCCTGCCACTCTCCCACCCACACAGGCGGGGTGGAGGGTTAAGCCCAGCGGGGGAGCTGCATATGTGTCCACTGACTGGTGCGCAGGTGTGTGGGTGTGTTGGGTGTGCATGTCTGCTGACGAGGGTTGAAGCCTCATTAGTGCGTCAGGAGATGAGAGTGCTGGCTTGAGGCTGTCAGGGAACGTGAGCATTTCGATGAGATGAGCATTTGAACAAGCCAGCGCGTGGAGAAAACATGCTCCAAGCGCCTGCAAGACTCCACGTGGTCTGGTCCCATGACCTCCCTGCCCAGTCTCCCGGACCCTGCCCCTCCCTGGCTCCCTCCATGGCAGCCACCCTGGCTCCCGCTGCTCCCCAGACATGCTCCGCCCCTTGAGGCCTCACCCTGGCTGTCCCCTCTGCCTGAAATGCCCTTCCTGCAGACCCCTGCTTGACTCACCTCCTTCAAGTCGTTGACACGTCTCACCTGCTCAGGGAGGCCCGCCCAGCCCCCTGGCCACACCTCTCCCCAGCTCCGTGCCCCTTACCCTGCTCTGTGGATGGATTCTCCTGGGCAGAGCACTGACTGCTCCCCGCACGTCTATAATCTGCCCATTTATCCTGCTTGTTGCCAGTTTCCCCATGAGGTTGAGGATCTCCGGGTGTTCTGTTCACTGACTGCATGCAGAGCCCCCAGAACAGCAACATTTATTTTATGGCGTATTTGCCTCCAGTTCCTCATCTGTAACATGAGGACCATAACAGAAGCTATGCACTTTGAAGAGCTGTTGGGCAAGGGAAATGAATGAATTACCTAAAAGCACCGATAACAGTGCTTGGCACAGAGCTCAGGCTGGCTATTATCACTACACTCCATCACAGCCTGGGAGATGGAATCGAGTGAATGATCCACGCAAGGGTGAAGATGCTTAATGCACACTTATCGCCTCGCTCCCCCTCTACCCCTGGAAAACTCTCAGGAAGGAAAATTCCCCGGCATCCTCCAATCGTGGGACCCGTAGTTTGGGGCCTCTTTTTGGTTGGGAACCTAATTATCAGCACATTTGCTATCTGTTTGGGGTTTTGTTGGTTGTCATTGTTTGTTTGTTTTAATCAAGGGAGGAAGCAAGCCAGACCTCAGCCCACCCCACCCCAGGCTGCACAGCTCTGGGGTCCTACCAGTATTTAATAGCATGTGACCAGCAAGTGCGTCCTCTGATGGGCGTGAGAGCAGCCTGGACCACACAGCACCTGGAGCCCCCCAGAGGCAGGTGCCCAGATACATCTCCCCAGCTCTGCAGCCCCCACTAGGCTGGATAGCCTGGGGCAAGCCACATCCCCGATCTGAGTCGCCACTCTTCCCTGGTGAGGTTGCGATTACTTTTGCTAAAGTCTTCCCAGACTCATCTGTTCATCTGGCTTTCATGGGGCATCTATCTCTCGTGTGCCATCTATCTGTTGTGTGCCAGTGCCGCTGCCGAGGGTCCAGCCATGGGCATGAGACACAAGTCCCCACCCCGTGGAGCTGACACTCTGGGCAGGGAGAAGGCAGACAGCAAGTGATGAACACGACTGGTGAATCACATAATATGTTACAAAGGGGAGTGTGCTATGGGAAAAGAAAAAGCATAGCAGGTTAAAAAGAAGGTGAAAGGGCTGGGGGCTGGGAGGGAGGGTAGACTCAGCTCCATGTGGGCTGGTCAGGGGTATTTAGAGGTGACACTTGAGGCAAGGGACATCTTACACTCCACCAGCCTATGAACCTCAGGGGTCTTGGCACCACTCTATTCCGTTAGGGGTCCCCTGGAGTCCCCATCTCTTCTTTTCTGTCCTTCTCTGAGTATACTGAGCCCCAGCTCACCCAGTAGGTGATGACGGGGCCAGAAGACAGATCAGCCAAGTACCCAGCGGCGGTGAGTGATTTAGCACTGTCTTTATTCACACTCCGATATTTCACGGCTCCCGTGGCTCTGAAGGAATAAATATGACCTTTTATTCTTCACTTTGCTTAAGACTCAAGGTCAACAGCCCAGCTGTGATCTATCGGCTGCTCCCTCCACTGCTTTCTGTGAGCCAGGGAGCCCCAGGGCTGTCAGACTCACGGTGCCCCCTCCCCGCCCCACAAGCCCCTGGCTCTCGGCGCTAGGCCTGGGCCTTGCTTGGCCGAGGAGGCAGCAGCCACGGTGCTCCAGGGGATGACGGCTCACAGAGGGCAGAGGCCGAGCCATAAATCTCCCTCCTCTCCCTGGAGCATCCCAGTCACCAGGGGCTGAACTCACGACTTGGGTTTCATTTCAGCCCTGGGAGGAGGCAGCCATGGTTCAAAGGGCTAGTCACACATTAGAACACCCCGGGTACGGTCATCAGTATTTTTTTGGCATAAAGGAGTGAAAAGCCTGGCTGCCTCAGATGGAACCCTCCAGGCCCTTCAGGCAGCCGAAGCCTCTTGCTCTGAAAGAAGCCTGGCTTTGCTCACCAGACACCACCAGGACTGCCTGGAAGTTCTTCCCCGTGTCTTAACTGAGACCCTCCCTGAAGCACTCCCCACTCCTGCCTCTCCTCTAGGTTCCTCCTTATGTGCGCATGGGGGTGGAGGGGTGGTCTGGTCTGGTTCAGACTCCCCTGTTTCCTCCTGGTGCTTCTGAGTGACCTGGGTTTGCTAATAGACCAGGGGGCTGGGAAGGAGAGGTTAGACTGTCTGGAAAGGAAATGTGGTCACCAACCTCTACTCTGAACACACCACCTGTGACCCCGAGACACTTGCCTTGCTCCTCTCCATCCTAACTCATGTCCTGGGAAGGAAAGGAAGGGTCAGGAGCTCTCTGGAGCACAGCCAACCTAGAGTTGAATTCTGGCTCTGACACTGTCAAGCTGGGAGACCTTAGGCGGCTTACTTACCCTCTCTGATCCCAGAGATTCCTACCCTGTTAAGTGGTCTTAGGCCTAACAGCTGCCTCCCAGGGGTGGTGTGCATGCTCGGTGTCCTGAGACGCACACAACAAGCACTCAGATGTACGTACTATCAAGGCCTCGAGGTGTAGGCTCCGGGGTCAAATCCCAGGTGGGACACCTTGACCTCTTCGGGCCTCAGTTTTCTTATCAGGATCATAACAGCACCTTCTTCATTGGGATGTTGCAAGAATGAAATGAGTTAATGAGTGAACTTAGATGAGTACCTGGCATGTAACTGTTTCTCAGAAAGGTAGGTTCTCACTCTCATTGTCATGGCTGGAGGAGAGGCCATCCACGGCCACTCGGTACTTCTGACCTAACCCCCATCAGCTGACTCTGTGACTTATAATTCCACTCACCATTGACCTGAGCAACCAGGGATCTCCTGGTGGCCCAGATGGCAGAGAATCCACTTGCAGTACAGGAGGCACGGGTTCAGTCCCTGGGTCAGGAAGATCCCCTGGAGAAGGGAGTGGCGACCCACTCAAGTATTCTTGCCTGGAGAATTCCATGGACAGAGGAGCCTGGCGGGCTACAGTCCATGGGGTTGCAGAATCGGACATGACTGAGTGACCAAGCACACACACACATGTGACCTTCAACCAAGTGCATACAAGGACTTGCAACATAAAAACGTATGCAAAACACGATGAGTAAATTTTTAAAATGTTTTATGGCAGGTCAAAAGTCACTAAGAAGGCTTGAACTGGAGGACTCCGGGATGTTTGTTGTGATACCCAAACAATGACCTCACTTATAATGCCCACATACCAACCAGGTGGCCACACATCCCTGGGGCCACTTCATCCTGGGAAGAACCCAAGGAGGAGGGGGTGTGGGGGCTTCAGAACAGGTGAGGGGAGTGGCTTTGTAGGGTCACCTTGTCTGTGTGGGAGTTGGATCAGAGACCAGAGGGCCTGAGGCTGCCTTCAGATGCAGGGGCCCCTTGTCCATGAGGAACTGCCCCAGTCCACTCTCCTCTGGTCAGGCCGCATCCAGTTGCTGGGTCCCACACATGCAAGAGGGCACGACCTGACATGCATCTGAAGCAAAGGACACACCCCAGGTCCCTTCTTGCTCCAGGGACAAACACAGCAGTCCTTTACCTGCAGTGCCGCCCACATTTCTTCACTGATTGAGCTCCTACTTGACCTTCTGGGTCACCTCCTCCAGGAAGCCTTCTCTGACCTCCCCAGGATCTGCTCTTGCCAAGCCTCACCCAGCTTATCACAGCTATGGTATCTGAATCAGTGACACACGTACGCAGTCCTTTAATGCCTCCCTCCCTGGGAAATACGAGCTGCAGAAGGGTGAGGGTGTCCTGTTCCCAGGTGTCTTCCCCACGAGTGGCCAAGACCTGGCATCATAAGCAGCAGATGAAAACCTCTAGAATGACTAAAAGTGAAAGGCAAAAGTGGAAGGCAGCAGGGAGGGAGGATATTGAATTTGAAAAAACAAATAGTACTAGGTGAACCAGGAGAATTATCTGCAAAAATTAAATATTGTGGAAGAAGAATGAGTTTTATGCCTGATGAGGATGAAGACAGAATCTAAGGTTAGGCGGTAGAAAGGAGTGAAGTTTGGGGCCTGTAAGGAAAAAAAAAACACCTCTCAACTTAAAGGCACCCAGCGGTGGTCTGGGCTCTTGAATAAAGAGGAGGGCAGGTTCTTGTGTCTGGAAGTTATCCCCCATGTGGGGCCAGTTAGCATTCCAAGAAGGTGGTAGGGGTGGGGGTAATGGGTAGGAAGGGTGGTGGGCATTGTAAGGATTGGTGAAGAAATGAGAAGGCGGGCCTGGATGACCTTGAACTGTCCCCTTTTCACTCTGGACTTTTTTCAGCCTATGGGAGTAGCAAGAACTATGCCCATTTTAAAGACAGAAGAACAGAGTCACAAAAGAGTTTTAAAGAATGAACAACTGAATTAGTTCCAAGACCTTGACTTCCCTCCCTCTCCCTGAACTCTCTCAAGCCCTTAGCAATATGTCCACACAAGGCAACTGGGCTTCAAGGTTTCCTAATGACCCGTTCCTGACCCTCCCTGCAGCCTCCTGTTAGAACCTCCACTGCAGCCTCTGTTATGTCTGTATCCTCTGTTTGTCAGTCCCAGAGGAAACCGCCTGAGTATCTCCCATGACAGACGGAAAGAAACACACCTCTAATGGTGGAATGTCAGACCTCCTGATCTTACATGAGGGCAGTATTTCTGGGTGGGATTCTATTCGTAGGCCCCCTCTAGGAAAGATGAGGGACAATGGAGGGACTCCTTTCCTGACCTCAGGAGGGCGGGCTCCACCCACTCACTTTTGCTGCAGGACTGAAGCTTCTTTCCAGCCTCTCTGCCAGAGGGAAAGGACTGCGGAGCACCGGCCTAGCCAACCTGGGAATTTTCAAAGCCTCCCTGTTCCACACAGGCCTTTCTTTGATCGACAATCAAAGCTTGAGGGAAAAGCAGCCTTTGGAAGCAGCCCTTGGCAATGGCTCACACGCAGTGGCATTCTGACGGGTGGTAAAAATATCTCTCTGGTGTTCAGTGCCGGCTGTTACCACCGTTGCAATTTCCAAGATCTGTCTCCATGCCCAGGGCCTTAGCAGCCTCCTCACCTGTCCACACACACACACACCCCAGGAGCCAGAACATAGGTCACCCAGCCCCTGACCACCAGCCACCCTCAAACCCTCAAGGGCCGCCCCAATGGTTGCAGCCAGGCACCAGCAAAAACGCTCTTAAAAGCCACTAGAGAGGGAGATTTAGTCTCAGAAATACTGCAGCACATGCCTAATGAGCTAATTAAACAGGAGCATAAATAATTACTCCCCTATCAGAGTGAGAGGACTTGGAGGGAGAGGGCGGGATGCTGACTGGAGGAGCTGGGAGAGTGATGGGTGAGCTGTGATGCTTTGGAGGGGGAGATGGGAAACTCCTGTCTCCACCGTGCCTGTGGGCTGGGCCTTGGGGAAGTTCCCGGGCCAGGCAGACGCAGCTCCAAGGGTTCTACCAGAAAAATCACAAGATGCCATTTTGTTTCCTTTCCTGAGTATTTCCTGCTCACTCACATCCCCACACCCTGCCCTCCCTTCCACTATCATAACAAGCCCAGGAGGGGAAATTTCAGTGGAAGAGGTCCTTCTCCCATTGAATGGATATAGGCATTAAGGAGCAGGAGGGCCTCAAGACATAGCTAAGACTCCAACAACCATGGTGTACCTGGTTTCCCTGCTTCCGCCCCTGCCCGCTGTGGTCTCCAGATTCTGTAGTCAGCCAGAATTGTCTTTCTTAATCACGTCATGCCACTCTCCTGTGCTCATCCCCGTGATGACTCCCATCTCATCCCACATAAAGTCCAGCCGCATCCAGTTCTCTGACCTGACTCACTGTCACTCTCCCTCCAGACGCAGCGGAGTCTGGCTGCGTCTCCCAACAGGACAAGGACATCCTACCCCAGGGCCTTTGTCGTTGCTGTTTCCTCACTGCCTGCTCTTCTCTGCTCCAATATCACTCTTTAGAAAGGCGTCTCTGGCCACCCATATAAAACAGCGCTTCCCAGTGCATCCTTACACTACTTGTTTCTTTTCCTAGCGCATATTTAAAATTTTTCATCCCTTTCCTCCATAAGAACGTAAGCTCCTTGTAAACCAAGGCTTTGCCTATTTTGTTCTAACCCTATGGTCTTGAGTAGATTCTACCCCAAAGCCGGCACTCAACAAGTGTTTACTGGTTGAATAAATAAAAAAATCTAGATACCAAGAGTCAAAGTGCAGTTTGTGCCTAGACCATCCAGTTCCAAATCAGGAGTTTTTCCGTCACAGGTCGTTTCTCCCCTCAGAGCTTGACACTGGCTCCTCACGGCCAAAAGGAGAAAGCCTGAAGTCAGGACTGCTACAAAATCTAGCTTCACCACCTCCAAACTGGGAGATCTTGTAAGTCACGATGCTTCCTATCCTTCAGAGTCTTCATCCGTCAAATGGCAATGCCGTAGGCTTAAAGCACCACGTAAGAGAATGAAATACACTGCTGCTGCTGCTAAGTCGCTTCAGTCGTGTCCGACTCTGTGTGACCCCATAGACGGCAGCCCACCAGGCTCCGCCGTCCCTGGGATTCTCCAGGCAAGAACACTGGAGTGGGTTGCCATTTCCTTCTCCAATGCATGAAACTGAAAAGTGAAAGTGAAGTCGCTCAGTCGTGTCTGACTCTTAGCGACCCACCCCATGGACTGCAGCCTACCAGGTTCCTCCATCCATGGTATTTTCCAGGCAAGAGTACTGGAGTGGGGTGCCATTGCCTTCTCCAAATGAAATACACAGCACATCTTTAAAACAATACCTGGAATGTAGTTCAGTTCAGTTCAGTCGCTCAGTCGTGTGCGACTCTTTGCGACCCCATTTATCACAGCACAGAAAGCAGTTAGGGCTCAGTAAACACAGCTACTGCGTGTGACACTCCAGGCCACCCACAGTCTACTCTCTTCTCTTCTCTCTGAACAAACCTCCTATTGTTTCCACAGACCAGAGGGTATCAAAAAGTGGCCCCGGAGGGACAGCATCAGCACCACTGGGAGAATATGTTAGAACTGTAAATTCTCAGAGTCCACTCCAGACCGAATGGGTCAGAAACCCAGGGGGGTATGGCCCTGCATTGCTGTGCTCACAGTGCTAAGTTTGGTGGGTGATTCTGACGTGTGCTCAAGTTTGAGACCCACTGCACTAGAGATCGGAGAAGGCGATGGCACCCCACTCCAGTACTCTTGCCTGGAGAATCCCATGGACAGAGGAGCCTGGTTGGTTACAGTCCATGGGGTCACAAAAGAGTCAGATATGACTGAGCAACTAAATACAAATAAAATGAAATCTCCACAGTCTTTCCATGGCCTGACCGTGGGTGATGTGCATGCCCTGCCCCTTGACTTTGGGCTTGGCCTTGTAACTTGTTTTGCCCCATGAGATTTAGCTGATGTAATGCCAGCAGAGGCTTGATGTTTGCTTCTTCACCTGCCCTCTTTATTTATGCTATCACCATGAGAAAAACATACTCTGAATGACCACTGCCCCCGTACCTGGACTCCAGAACAAAATACATGGAGAAGATTTAAACCAGACTTGGAGCCTGGAGCCTAGCCCAGCTGAGACCCAGCGAATTCCAACCAACCTGCACACCCACAAGGAAGAAGGTTCAATAGGCTGTAAGCTACTGAGATTTTGGACTTGTTTGTCACGAAGCATTATTATTATGGCAGCACTGACTAATACACCAGGGTTTTCAGGGGTCTTGACCAGGCCTGATCATTCCTGCCTTGGCCTCTTTCTTATTGGTTCCACCTAAAACAATGTCCCCAGAAGCAGCCCCATATGCCAAATCCCACCTACTCCCCAGGACACAGCTTATAGCCCACTCCACCTACTTCCAGAAGCTCTGCCCACCCAGCCCCAGAATACACTCCTCCCCACCCAGGCTTGTGAATGCACTTCCATTAGCTCATGAAAAAGCTCAAGTAGATCAACTTCACCAAGCAATTCATTGACATTTTCACCTTTTAGGTGGTCAATTACTAAATTGAACAGCCCCCTAACTTAGTATCATCACTAATGAATTACCTGGTTAGAAGGTTAAGTGTTTAATAGTTCCGTGTGACATTTAATTTCTGAACAGGTACCTTCTTGACAAGGCAGTTGAGTCCCCACATCTGGACCCATACCCCACCCCCCCCCCCCGCCCAGCATCAGCACTGCAGCCGCAGCGCAGAGTGGGAGGCCATCTCTAGAGCCCACCCCAGCTAGAAATAGCTCTCCTTTGTAAATAGTTAATGAGCTTATTCATCCACATTGCACGTCTCCGTGGCCCCACTCTCACCCTGGGCTTGCATATCACAGTCTGTGGTTCTGTGTGATCCTGCTCGCTCACCAGCCCCTACCACCTCTGAGGCTCTGAAGATGATGGGCGTTAATTTGACTTCACGTCTGGAGCCCTTCTGTCACCCACAGGGTGCCCACTCTCATCACACACACACTTGCCAGATCATAGGTCTAATTGGCAAAGACTCAGACATCCCCCTTGGCTTCTTTCTCTGTCTCAGCATCTCTAGAGATGAGAAAAGAGCGTTCTCTCACACAGAGCAGAAAAGCAGCCCAGATCATCTCCCTTCCCCAGGCTGGATTCAGCTACACGTGCAGGCTGCTGGCTCCTGGGATGGTGTGGGCAGGTAGGTGCCAAGAGATGTGAACGACACTGATGCTTTCACCCATAGAGCTCTCTGGGGCTGCACACCGGCTGGACATCCAGCCTCCTCTCCTGACTCCCCAGCAGATCCCTGACTTTATTTGGGAAAGCATCATGTCTGAACAAACAGCCAACTGTCTCAGCCTCTGATGCAGACTGAGAAAATAAAATGGATAGAAGTGGGAGTCATGGGGTGGGATTCCTGGGGGACTCTTTCAGTGGGCTGACTCAGGGGCTTTTCTGGCAGTTCGATGGTTAAGACTTCACCTTTCAATGCAGGGCTTGTGGGTTCAATCCCTGGTTGCAGAGCTAAGATCCCACATGCCTCCCAGCCACAAAAAAAAAAAAAAAAAAAACCTAACATAAAACAGAAGCAGTATTGTAACAAATTCAATAAAGACTTTCAAAAACTAAATAAATAAAGGGGCTGACTCATCTAAAAGATTGGTGCCTGTCTTCTTTCATCTGGCTTTCCTGGGAGCAGACTCTAAGACAAAGATTTGAGTGCCAATAGTTTATCTGGGACCAGGACTCTCTTCTTTTGGGGAAGAAGGTCCATATAGGGTAGGTATGTCGCTAAGCAAGTTACCATTGTGAGCAATCTGGGTTCAGTCGTATCGGGACCCTCTGGGGGACTGCATAGATTACGCTTCAGCTGTCTTTCTTCCCCACCTAGGGGAGGACGCTGGGGTGTTAATCCTCCCCTGGCATATGGGGCTGCTTCTGGGGACATCAGCTCTCCTCCACTTCAGCAGCCCTCTCTGTGGGCTGGGCACGCAGGAGGAAGTCCTGGGGGAAGGGTCAGTGAGCACAGAGGCAGAGAGCCACATGTTAAAGGTTGTGCAACTTGAGAAGGAGCCTCAGTCCCTGAGGTCCATGGAACTCCCATGCCAGCCCTGAGCACCAGCCCTCTGGAATTCCATTACATGACAGAAACAAATCCCCAGTTTGGTCAAACCGCTATAGTCAGATCTTTGGGATAAGAAGCACTTCACACTATCTGAAGCTGCTCTTCTTCACGCCTTACATCTCTTCCCATTTCACAGCACCTTTGGGAATCACTAGCATCCCCATTCTGCAGATGAGAAGCCTGAGGCTCAGAGAAGGAAAGGGAGGGGAGATGAGAGCCCATGTCTGGAGTCCCTGATTCTAGCCTCCTGGTATTTATCACTCAGCCTCAGCCAAAGGGCAAGAAAAATGACTCCAGCAACTAAAATGCACAAAGTGCGTTTGTTTCCTAAATGTTTCACATACTTTATCTCTTTGGAGATGACCCTGTTTGAAAGAGTTTATATTTCAGTGTTACAGATGAAACAAAGTCTAAGAGAGGTGAGATGATAAAGGCATGGGAGAGCCGGGATGGGAACCCCGGTCTGCTGACTTCTCTCACCAGAAGTTCAGAAACCAAAGCCCTAGCTGTGGGATTTACAGCAGCTCACCTCCCAGCAATTCCCACTCCCCAGGCACAAGGGCCCCATGTGGAACACACATCAGAGTCGCTGGGGGAGTTTTAAAAACATGGATGCTTGGGCCCCACCTGAAGCTGGCTTGGGATCTCCTGGAGACAGGATGCAGCCCCCATGGATTCCAGCCCAAACCAGGCTTGGTGAACACCAGGGTGATGGGAAACCTCAGGTTCGGTGTCAGAAACCTCAGGTTCAGCCTAGGTTTCACACCTGCCTGACTCCCGGCTCTCCTGGAGCTGTTATGAGGCTGAAAGGAGCTGACTCTCTGGTTCTCCCTTCACTACAAGGGGGAAAAGCCGCATTCAGAAGAAAAGCAGGCTGGACACACACTGTAATAATTTTACTCCTGTTAATTTTTCTCTCTTCAGATGTCTTCAGACAGAACTTTCTGAGAATAGAGGGAATGACACGCAGAGAATTTAGTCACCTCTGAACTGATGCCCTGAAGGTTTTGCCTCTGAGTGGTGTTCATCTTGTGTGGAGCAAGCAGGGCAGGATGAGAAAGTAGTGACGTGATCTGAGATGCTCCTGGAAGGCACCCCTGAAAAATGTCTCTCCTATGCTGAAACCTGCTCTGGGCTTTGAAATTACACCCTTAGAGATTCACTCGTTGGGGTCTTTCAGAGTTTCCAATTGAACTACAAATATTTCTGAAAGGGATTATGTCTTACACCTTGATCTCTTAAAACATTATCAGATTGTTTTCCCAGTTTACAGCTCTCTTGGAGTAAGTTTTGAAGAATGGAGCTGCAAGAAGAAGCCTGGAGAAACAAGGACAGGAAGAGGGGGCTAAGCAGGGAAAGTTGTCAGGGTCCTAATAACAGTAAGTACTGACATGTTTCTGATACTTCATAGTTGACCATGTAAATGTGCTTCCAAATATGTGACCTCATTCAGTTCATGCCACTATTGGTATAAATATGAGAGTGGCTTAGTGATTTGCCCATGATCCCAGGACTAGTAAATGGTAGAGCTGGGGTGCAAACTCAGGTTCTAAAAGTGCAATATTACTGGCAGTGCATTTGGCCTAGCTTTAAAAACTACATTTCCAAGCCTCCCTTGCAGACGGATACGGCCAAAAGAGATAGAAGCAGAAGTTACTGGAGGGAGAACCTCCCCTCCTTTGCCCTCTTATCCTTCTGCTTTTCTTCTTTCCCACTGTATAGAAAGGAGATGTGATAGCTAGCACGCCAGCAGCCATTTCTCACCATGAGGAAACCTTAAAGACAGAACCTGTGTGCTGAGGATGGCTGAGCAGAAAGGTGGGAGCTGGGTCCTTGGTGGCCAGGCTGCCCAGAAACCCAGACCAAACTCCCTTCCACTGACTTCTTTTACACAAGAGACATAAACTCTTAAAACTCTTATGAGTTTAAATCTCTTTTGGTTGAGTTTTCTGTTCATCCTAATTGCTATGGCTAGGCCTTAGAAATGTGAAGAAAGTAACTAAAACCAGAAGAGAAAATCTCAGCAGCCTCCCAGTGAATTACCCCACCCTTCTGAGAAAAAGAAGTCACAGTTGGTGTCCCTCAGCCCAAGTCTCCAGCCTTAAGGAAAATTCCTTGGGATATTAGTGAGAAGTTTCACACAGCATGTACCTGGCATTGGACGTGGGCATGATATTTCTAGTCTTTGCTTTGTGGAACCTTGGGAAATCTCCTCAATTCATTAAAGACTCAGCTTCATGAGCTATAAAATGGGTATAATATTTGTCTTGGCCATCCCTGCTTGTTGATGTCAGATTTCAATAGTCAAACAGTGTAAAAAAACATAAAATCCAAGGCAGGCTGATTTTGGCTCTAACCAGGGAGTTCCTGGGAATCTTTCTGCCCCATTCATCCCAACTTTCTCCTTTACACATTTTTTTCCCTGACAGTGGGGTCCAATCCAACCTTTCAGTAGAAGCTGAGATGTCTGTGGGAGCAGCTGAATCAAAGAACCCTCCCCCTGCATAGATGGGAGCTCTTATATCTGGTATGGCCCTCCCTGGCTTCCTTGGTGGCTCAGATGGTAAAGAATCTGCCTGCAATGCAGGAGACCGGGTTCAGCCCCTGGGTTGGGAAGATTCCCTAGAGAAGGGAATGACTATCCACTCCAGTATTCTTACCTAGAGAATTCCACAGACAGAGACACCTGGTGGGCTATAGACCATGGGGTCACAAAAAGGTGGACACGACTGAATGACTAACACGATAGGGAGCATCCTCCCCAGAAGTTTCTCCCCATATCCACAGGATCGTAGGTTCATTAGTAAATTCCCCTCTACCCTTTTGTGGAGTCCCAATTTGCTGCACGTTCATGGGGTAGGGGGCAGGGGCAATCTCCACTGGGGTACTGGTTCCGAATGATGGAGTAGGCAGATTGAATCTGCCTTATTTTTTCCCTAGATGCGAGACAGACCAACAGTAATAATAATAATAAAATGCCCCACTCTAGCCCTGCAAAACTCAATAAGGTGAGTTCAAGGTGGGGATTATGTCATGGAGGAATATGGTACGGGAAGGGGGTTAAAGATAAAGTTGCAGTGGGTCATAGAATGGCTACTATCTTCCACCACCTTCAGGGTCTCTTGCCTCATAAGCCCTCACTTTTGCTACATGGAGATGATGACAGCAGAACAAGCCTCGCGAAGACAAGGCTGCATCCCGGCTAATTCCATGCTGTGCTTTAGAAGTACGCTGGCTGTTCCCCTGACCCTCCTGGGGACCGTTCCAACATCACACCTGGTGACAGATGTTCTTGATGACTCTTAGAGACAAGTGTTTGTGAATGTCACTTGGGCTGATAATGACATGCGGGCACTTAACCTACCATGTCATACCAGGGATGGGGCACAGCTGGGATGGACTGTTGCTCTCTCCTTGGCGAGGGGAGGTCCCCTTCTTTCTGACTCCCCTCTCCCAGCCTTCTTCCCCTCATTGACTCCCCCACCTCTGACACTGCCCCCATGAATGCTGGTCACTTCCTGAAAGGGCAGGCCCTGGGCCTGACAGATGCAGGAGTCAGTCTTTCCCCAGTCATCTGGTCCCACTTGTGGACTGTCTGTGTCTAGTATGACCCAGAGCTGCCTGCAGGGCTCAGCCATGGGTACTCAGGGAAGGCAAATGCCTTGGGAGGTCAGCAAAGCCCTTAGATAATTAGAGAGCTAATCATCTGATAATAATAATAATAATAAAGCAAGACACTATTTCACAGCCAAATCCAAATCTGGAGTTATCCACGGTTTGGAATTAACCAGGCCTCTGCTTCCCCTTCCTGGTATGTAGATGGGTGTTGTTTGTCATTGTTCAGTCACTAATCGTACCTGACTCTTTTTCAACCCCATGGATGATAGCCCACCAGGATTCTCTGTCCATTGGATTTCCCAGGCAAATCAACTGGAGTAAGTTGCCATTTCCTTTCCCAGGGGATCTTCCTGACCCAGGGATCAAACCCGCATCTCCTGAACTGCAAGCAGATTCTTTACTGCTGAGCTACCAGGGAAGCCTAGGTATATAGACTAGAACCTGATGGTCCACACACAGCTCCCAGCTCCCAGGGTTTCTGCAGGCCCATGGTGTCAGTCAGTGGTCACCTGTCAATGACATGTCCAATCTGGCTGGACAATTAAGGCTCCACCAAGGTCCCTGTCTGTGACCTCAGGCACTGGGCTCAAACCCCTATGAGACAGGGCACCCCTAACCCTGAGAGGCAAGATGCCATGTGGCCCCAGTTGGCAAAAGCAGATGGATTTAGCAACTGTGGTAAGCATAGTGTCTTGATCATGGGATAATAAGCCTTAAACACAGTCACAGACCATCAGGGTGGGATCCTTAAGCCAAATGTTACAGTCAGGCTGCCCATTGGGCATCCCCGGTGTGGGATCAGCTTGAATCATCCTGGTTGTTTTGTATGCTGTCGGGCAGCCCTGGTGTTCACTCTCATTCTGTTCGGTTCACCAGATATTGACCCACTAGCTGTCGTGGGCCAGGTCTCGCTAGGAGCAGGGGATACGGAGATGAGTATGCATGAGTGGTACATGTAAGAGAGGAAGAAAGATACAAGCCAAGTCATTCTGCAGCCAGATGGAGAGCAACGAGAGAGGTATGTACAGGTGCTGCTATTGGAATTTTTTGTTGTAATGGGCCGATGCCTGCTTTAGAAGGGGGGGGGGGGGGTGTGTGTGTGTGTGTGTTCTCTTCTACTCGTATGTCCTATGAATAAATTAAGGGACATATGACTTCTTTCCCAAATCCTGTCATCACCAACCTTTGCCCATCTCATAAGATTCTAGAATCCCATTCTCATCAGTGGGATCTCTGGATATATTGCCACTGGTGAAGATAATCTCGGAATCTGTCTTCCTGTAGTAAATGTGTTACAGCTCTGCTCTGACCAGCTCAAAATGACTCAGTGGTTAAAACAGCAACCTCTCATGATCTCAGCACTTGACTTCTGTTAACACAGCCCCCAATTATAGGAGTCTTTTGGCAGCTCCATCACTTTTCAGCCACAACATCCTTGAGATCAGCTAAAACTCTGAGCTGATGCCACACAAAATTCCCATCAAGCCAGATTTTCTTCATCTTGAACTATGGCAGCTGAGTTTTTGAACCAAAAGAATATATATTTTCTGTGTCATTATTCATGTCAATAAGAAAATATTCTGAGCGCTGCAGAATGGGGCAGGTATGAAGGTACAAGCCAGAGGCTTTCTCCCACGTGCACAGCAATTTGGTAAGCAATCTGGCCCCAGAGCACTGGGCTGAGCTCTCTGCGCTGTACAGCACCTTCCCACTAGCTGTCTATCTACACATGGTAGTGTATATTGTGTCAGTGGGGGTGGGGTGGGAGGGAGGCTCACGAGGGAGGGAACATATATATACTTACAGGCAATTCACCCTGTCTCATGGCAGAAACTGACACAACATTGTAAAGCCATTATTCTCCAATTAAAACTAAATTTTTGGAAAAAAAGGAACTAAAATTAATCTGGTTGACCAGTTACAAGTTCATTTCACAGTTTACGCATCTCCGTTTTGGCTCAAACTCAGGGTGGGGTTTTTGTCAACTGTCCTTTACAGTTGCGATGCACTCTGTTTACGGCACTGAGTCTCAGCCACTGGAAACCCACTAGGATGTTTTCCAACAGCCTCTATCACCCCAGAGGTTCTGGTCCACCTCCCCAATGGAGACGCATGGAGATCAATGTGTCTTGTGGAGAGAATCTCGTGTCAGGAGGGATGTCACTGGGAAGGGCTGTCCTTGTGAATGATGAGGGAGGCAGATGAAAAGAACTACTGGGTCACAAAATAGTGAATATAACATAAGAAGGACTCACAGATATAGAGAATAAACTAGCGGTTATACCAGTTGGGCAGAGGGGCAAGATTGGGATAGGGGATTAAGAAGATTAAAGATTTAAAGATGAAGAATAATTTAAACTATTACGTTTAAAATAAATAAGCTACAGCGATGCATTGTACAACACAGGGAATATAGCCAGTATTTTGCAGGAGCTATAAATGGAATATAACCTTTAAAAACTGTGAATCACTATGTTGTACATCTGTAAATTATGTACATCAACTATACTTCAATTAAAACATGAAAAAGAAAAAGAACTGGGTCATGGTGTCCCCTGAAGACAGCTCAATACCTGGGCATGATTTGCCCCTTGGAGGTCCTTGTAGGGTTCTGGCAATCCGCATTCTTTGCCAAGAGCTTACAGCCATCTGTTGAGCAATCCTTTCTGGAATTTCGAATGTCCACACCCAGCCTAGCATCCTATGCTTTATATGAGTCTAGTCAGAATATCTGCACTTTTCCCATCTTGGGCAGTCCTCTTTCTGTCCCTGCTGTCTCAAGCTCACTCCCACGGGCTTGGAGCCTTGGCTTGTATCCTCTAGTCCCGGGACGTGACCCTTGGTGCCTGGGGACCCGAACAAACGCAGGGTGATATGACGTGTCTCTGTTGGCCTCGGTCCCTCCCTGAGTATTGGTCTTGCCCTTTCCACATGGCCTGGATTCAAGTTCTGTCTCTAAAACCTTGAGCCAGTTTCTTATATGGGAAGTGGATTAATGGTAGTTCTCAACCCCGGGTTTTGGAAAAACTGTTGAGTTCATATGTATAAAGTCCTCAGAATAGTGCCTGGTTCAAACAAGCTCTTGATGCAAATTTGTACCATTATTGCTGTGGCTGTTCTTGCCGGGGAAAGGGAGGTGATTTGGAAACTGCAGCTTTGCCTGCTGCTCTTGTCTAGTCTTCCTGCAGCCTCCTTCTCAGCCAGCAGATGTGTCCTTCCTGTGACAAACATGGATTAAAAGCCCTGCCATGAGCATCTTTGTATCGGATATTGTTGTTTAGTCATTCAGTCCTGTCCAACTCTTTGCGACCCCATGGACTGCAGAACGCCAGGTTTTCCTGTCCTTCACCATCTCCCAAAGTTAGCTCAAACTCATGTCCATTGAGTCAGTGATTCCATCGAACCATCTCCTCCTCTGTCATCCCCTTCTCCTCCTGCTTTCAACCTTACCCAGCATCAGTAGGCTCTTCCCATTAGGCGGCCAAAGTATTGGAATTTCAGCATCAGTCTTTCCAATGAACATTCAGGGTTGATTTCCTCTAGGATTACTAGTTTGATCTCCTTGCTGTCCAAGAGACTCTCAGGAGTCTTCTTTAGCACCACAGTTTGAAAGCTTCAATTCTTTGGTGCTCAGCCTTCTCTATGGTCCAACTCTCACATCCATACATGACTACTGGAAAAACCATAGCTTTGACTACACGGACCTTTGTCAGCAAAGTGATGTCTCTGCTTTTTAACATGCTGTCTACGTTTGTCATAGCTTTTCTTCCAAGGAGCAAGTGTTTTTAAATTCATGGCTGCAGTCACCATCCACAGTGATTCTGTAGTCTAAGAAAATAAAATCTGTCACTGTTTCCACTTTTTCCCCATTTATTTGCCATGAAGTGATGGGACTGGATGCCATGATCATAGTTTTTTGAGTGCTGTCATATTCATCTTCGGGTAGAAACCCTTCTGCCCACCGTGTGAACACATCGCTGTTGAAGGCTGAGCGTATCACAGAGCCACTGTGCAGCCTGGTTGGTGTCTCTTCTTTCCTGTGGGGACAGCTCACTTTCTAAAAACCTACTGCTCTTCCTTGGAGTCTCGTATTTGTCCTAACAGCCAGTTGTACTGTAAGGACAAAGGCAGAATGGCCATGGTGGCTGAATTTCGGAACTGAAGTCAGGGGCGCGAGCTTGGGAGAGTTTAATTCTCTTGGTCTTTTATACTTCCTGGTATGTGCAGGAGAATGAAATGAGATACTTACTTCTTGGAAAGCTACGTGTAAAACCCACAGTAAGCTGGAAAAAATGCTGTCTAGTGATTGCTGTTACTATTAACTGGCTACAGATGTACACTGGCCTTTTCCTTTAAATTTTGGAAATCCGGCTTCTTAAAGATTGAGCTGTGTGTCTAACCTTCCTCTTCCCTTTGCCCCTCAGGATGGCAGACAAGATAATGGTCTCACTCTCACCATTACTGTTACTCCTACCCCTATTGCTAATAACAACAATAATCACTTGTATTGACTGAACACTTACTATGTGCCTGCATGATTCAGAAACCTTTCTATGATGTTTCTCTTCTAATCTTCAAGACTTCAATAAAGGGAAGTCAGCACTGTGATCTGGATTTTTCCCCTAAGCTTCCTGATGCTTCCATTTACTTTTCTTTATTGCACTTTGCTTATTACACTTGGCAAATGCTATATTTTTACAAATTGAAGATTTGAGGCAATGCTGCACTGAAGAAGTCTATAGGTGATTTTTTCTAACAGCATTTTCTCACTTCATGTCTCTGTGTCACACTTTGGTAATTCTCTCACAATTTCAAAATTTTTCATTATTATTATATTTGTTATGGTGTCCGTGACCAGTGATCTTTGGTGTTACTACTATGATTCTCTGAAGGCTCAGATGATGGTTGGCATTTTTTTTTTTTAGCATTAAGGTATTTTTAAATTAAAGTATGTACATTGTTTTTTAGACATAATGTTATTGCACATTTAATAGACTACAGTATAGTGGCAGCATAACTTTTATATGCACTGGGAAACCGAACAATTGATGTGGCTTGCTTTATTGCAATATTCGCTTTATTGCCATGGTCTGGAACCCAATCCAAAATATCTCCAAAGTCTGCCTATATTTCTATTTATAAAGCTAGTTGTCTCCAAGATCTCAATCACCAAATAAAAGTGGTTTGAATTCAGCTTTGAGTGACTTCAGAAGCATGACTCCGACCCCTCTTGGGGTCCTTCCAGGATTTCTGAGATGCCCCAGGGAAGGGCTCCATCTTGGCAGTCTTGGCTTTTTGCCACCTTAATGCCAGCATCTCTTCCCTTGCAAACTGCATTTCCTTTCATCCTATGCCTGTGTAGGCCTCAGAGCTGGCAGCTTTTCGCCTTTACACTTTATATCAAAGTCAAAACCATATAATAAATTCACAAGTGAAGCAATATACTTATTTTCAAAAGGTCAACCTCACACACTATCAAAGAAATGCAAATTAAAACAAGTTCCATTTTTCACCTATGAGATTGGCAAAAATGAAAGTAATTATATATCTATAATTGGCAAGGGTGTGGTCAAAAAGGGTACCTCTCACTGGTGAGAGGATAACTAAGTGTTTAGATAAAATGTATATTATTTACAAAGATCATTATTTACCTATGAAACCAGTGACTCAACCCCTAGGAAAATAGGCGAAGGAAATCATTGAAGTTTTGCATAACTATATTTATGTAAAAAGATATATCCATTGCTGCTTCACTGCTTTTTTTGCTTTTAATACCGAAAAATAGAAACAGCCTAAATGTCCAAAAATAAAAAATTGATTAAATAAATTATGTTATAGCCAAATAAAAATATTTTAATATCGTGAGATCTAAGCGAGGTACAACGTTGAGTGGAAAGAATTAAGAAACAAAAGGACATATTAGGTTGATCATGAGTATTGTTTTAAACTGAAATAAAACTTAGAGACCAAATGCTCTGGTTAACTGAATGGTGGGATTACAGGCAATTTTTCTCTATCTCTTTATCATTTTGTCAATGTTCCAAAATTTCTACAAAGACTTACTTTTGTAAGCAGAAAAATACATATGTATATTGTTTAATTTCACATGTATGTCACATATATAATGATATGTATTATTTAATTTCAAATATATATATGTGAATGCATATACTTCAGTTAAGTTCTACTGCTGTTTTCGTTATATCCTGAGAAGGAAACTGCCCCCAGACAAGCCACATATGTGACGCAAGGTAAGGGTAATTCCTTGGCTCCACCAGTGTCCACGGTGTACCCACCGTCCATCTCATGGACTTCATTTGGTGAATAAATGCCTTTTTTCGTCCACACCTTCCCATCCAGAGGCCTATTCATCAAGTGAGAAAGTCAGAGCTGGAAGAAACCTCATCAATGGATCAAAGTTCTTGAGCTCTCTTGCACCATGGACCCTTCAGCTGTCTGGTAAAGTCTATGGGATCCCTTTTCAGAATAATCATTTTGAGTGCATAAGATAAAACACACAGGACTTCAAAAGAAACCATACATTCCTTGAGCTGTAAGACTCTAAGCCACATCTGTCATTTTTAACACAAGCAGGAATCTGGCTGCAAAGGAAACACACCTGTGGTCAGACCCTGACCCTTTAGCTTGGATCCATCATCTGATAGAGCCTTCCTTCTGAACAACATAAGCAGTTCTGTTGCAGCTTTTGAGTCTTCACCTCCTTCTACCAGCCTAAGAAATGACCCTTTGATCCTCACAGCAGATCAACAAAGTCAACACTATTGTCTCCATTTTACAGATGAAAAGACTGACACCTGGAGAGCTCAGGACAGCTGGGCAGGATGACCTAATATCCACTGGCTCACATGACCTGTTCTGGTTAATCAGAGCTCATCCAGGACTTTGGCGGAACAACTGGGACAGGGAGGCTCTTCTTCTAGGGCTGCCCAGAGGAAAGAGGTGCGTGACGGTGAAGGCAAACCCAGAAGAAAACGAGACTTAGGGAAGCAAAGAAACTGAGTGCAGGGTGCTTGCGGGCCCTTTGATCTAGCTGGGTCTGAGGCAGGATGCTGAGTTTCAGTTACCTCTGCCTTTTTCTTCTTCAGCCAGTGTGGGCTTCCCTGGTGGGTCACACAGTAAACAATCTGCCTGCAGTGCAGAAGACTCGAGGTTGGAAAGATCCCCTGGTGAAGAGAATGGCTATCCACCAGTATTCTTGGAGAATTCCAAGGACAGAGGAGTCTGGTGGCTACATTTCATGGGGTTCCAAAGACCTGGACACAACTGAGCAACTAACAGTTTCACTTTCACCCGCAGACTAAGTCAGGCGTGGATTATCCCCATTTTACAGATGAGGAAAACTGAGGCAGGGCAAGAGAATTAAGTGATTAGCAAATGGCAGAGTGATGATCTGAATTCTACACTTCCTAACCTTAGCCATGACTGCCTATAAATCTAGGTGAAGGCTAGATTCATCCTTCGTTGGAGGAATCAGATCCTCTGGCCAAGAGATCTCCTTATTTTTATTGTGTGTCTTCCACCTAAGGCTCAAATGTGGCTGATTCATGTTGGTTGATATATGACAAAACCATCACAATATTGTAAAATAATTATTCTCCAATTAAAATAAATTAATTAATTTAAAAGAAGAAGAAACCTTGGAGCTCACAGTCGTTGAGACCACCTAGCACCACCAGACCTCTGGGAGGCACCGTCCTCCCACATACACATCTCTTCAGGCTGCACATGTAGGGCACCCTCTCCTTAAACTTGTACATAATGTTCATTCTATTTCCTCTCACCTGCACAAATGGCACAGTTTGTCCCTGGAATCGCACAAACACCTCTAGGGGGTGGGGGTTGGGGGCGGCACAGGTAGGAACAGCTCTAAACCCTCCCCATCACTTCCTCCAGGCCCATCTGGACGCTTCCCTGCATTGCGGCAGCCCCGGCTCACCTGTAAATCAGTACCTCATCGTCGGAGCAGTTGTACTGCAGCTGGTACATTTTCACCCGCGGGGCAGACTTGCTGACCGACCACTTGACCAGGGCCGAGGTGGTGGTCACGTCGGACACCAGCACAGCCCGTTCCGGGGGGCTTTTGGGAGGCTCCCCGCCCCCACTTCCTCCACCTCCGCGGCTGGTCTTGCTGGAGCCGGTGATGTCCGAGAGGCGGGACTTGGGGGCGCCGCCCGGCTGGTGCTGTTGCTGAGGTGCGGCAGCTGGACGATGGAGACCTCCACCGTGGCCGTGGCCTCCCCAGCGGCGTTGGCGGCGATGCACGTGAAGGCACCGCTGTCCTGAGACGTGGTGATGAGGATGTCCAGGGTGCCATTGTCATACACGGCGGTCCTGGAGGAGTTCCCCCACCAGGCGGTCATCGGGGGCCACCCAGTGGATGAGGGGGCTGGGGTCCCCGATGGCCTTGCACTTGAGCGTGGCTGCCTGGCCCTCCAGGACAAGCAGCTTGTGCGTGTGCTGGGTGATGAGCGGCGGTTCGCACACAAACTCCTCCTCGCGCACGTGCCAGAAGTAGCGGCCCTTGAGGCTCCCGGGGAGCCGCACGTCTCCAGGTCATCGTCCCGCTCCAGCCTGCGGAGCCAGAGAAGCTCGCAGTTACAGTGCAGCGGGTTGCCCCCAAAACTAAAGGATAAGGGTGGGGCGAAGGGCGTGGCGGTCAGAGCCGAGGCCTGGGAGCGGGCGAAGATGGGATCCGGGGGCAGCTTCTGCAGCCGGTTGGAGGTGAGGTCCAGGCGAGCCAGTTTCTGCAAGTCGGTGAAGGTGCCCTCCGCGATGTGGTCCAGCAGGTTGTGGTCGAGGCTCAGCTGGTGCAGGTTGATCATGCGCCGCACAGAGCCCCAGGGCAGCCCGTGGAGGTTGTTGTAGGAGAGGTCCAAGTCCTCCAGCGTCAGCAGGAAGTCCTCGAAGGCCTCATCCGCGATGCCGCCCAGCTGGTTGTTGTTCACGATGAGATGCTGCAGGTTGACCAGGCCCCGCAGCGTGTCCTCCCCAGGCTGGGCAGCCGGTTGCTGTCGAGGTGCAGGGAGCGTAGGCTCTCCAGGTCCAGGAAGGAGAAGGGCTGGATGTGACTGATGGTGTTCCTGGACAGGGTCAGGTCCACCAGCCCCGTCATGTTGGCGAAGTCCTGGCGGCCAATGTGGATGATGAAATTGCCGCCCAGACGCAGCTCCACTGTCCGCCGATCAATGTCTGGCGGCACGAAGAGCAGCCCCTTGGAGGGGCACAGGGTCCCCAGCGACTCAGACAGGTTCTGACAGACGCAGTACTTGGGACAGGCATCGACCACAGCAAACGCCATGCCAAACGCCAGCAGGCCGCCAAGCAGGGTCTCCATGGTCTGGTCACTCAGGGCGTGGTGCCTGGAAGGGAGAGACACAAGGTCAGGGTCGGGATGCGACTTCCTAACACCCTCAGGCACAACGCCCTCTCACACCTACCGGCTGCCCTAGGGAGCAGTGGAGAACGGCATCAGCTCATGCAGGAGTGATCTCTTCTAGCAATCCTGCTGATAACGGTTCCAGTGTTTCCTTTCTCCTTAGCTCTTATCGCCTTGGAACAGCCTACTTGATTTACTTATTAATTATGTTTATGGAATATTTTCTATCTCCCCCACTGGAATGTCAGTTCCAGGAGGGCAGGCGCTTTGTCTGTTCTATTCATTGCTCTAATCACTTTCCAGGTGGCTCAGTGGTAAAGAATCTGCCTGCCAATGCAGGAGACACAGGTTCAATCCCTGGGTTGGGAAGATCCCCTTGAGATGGAAATGACAGCCCACTCCAATATTCTTGCCTGGGGTAATCCCGTGGACAGGGGAGCCTAGCGGGCTGCAGTCCTTGGGGACCACAAAGAGTCGGACATGACTTGGTGACTAAACAAAAACAGTGCGTCTAGCACAGTGCTTGGAACACAGTTGGTGCTCAATACTTGTTGGATGCATGGATGGCTGGATAATTCCATACCAGTGGTTTGTCTAGTAATCTTTGGATTTGAAACATACATTATAGCAGCCTTTTGAAGTAGTTTTGCCTTCTTAACTGGATTAGGCTCACTGTGAAATCAGATCAGACCAGCATTCCCTAAGAACAAGAAGGCGGACAAGGAGAGAGCTGTCCCTGGGAGTCAAGGTAAGTGGGGAGCTGGCTTTGGATAAATTATTTATCATGGAGAATCCACAGAGTGGGTAAGTCTCTGGGAGCTTAGGGGAGTGATGAAGAGGGTGGGATGGGAATACCAAGGCACAGACTTCTTCTGAGCACTCAGTACGTACTGGCCCCCTGCCCAGATCTTCATATATATCACCTCATCTGGGCTTTGGGAGCACCCTCTACAGGGAAGGACTTATCAGTGTATATAGATAAGGACTTGTCTGCAGTCTAAGAACCTCCTTCAGGTCCTTATGAAAAAGTCACTTTCTCACCGAGGCCTTACCTTCTGTGCACATCCCTCTTTCTTGCTCTGCTTTCTCCTTGGAATTGATCACTATCTACCTTACTGTATATTTCATCTATGCGTCTTGTTATTGTTTGTCTTGTTGAATGACAACAAAGCTTCAAACAGTTGGGACTTGTTTTTAATTCACCACTGAATAAAAGGCCCAAAGCACCGCCTGGCACATAGAACGTGCTTTAGCAAGAATGGCTATCCAGGGAAGGAAGGGATGGGGCTTTGGTTCAGGTCTTTGGACCTTCGAATCTTATAGTTTTCTCACTATTCCATGTTGCACACGGTGTGGCTCTATTTACGTGGTGCTAAAAACATCCACAGAGCTGGACTTTTGGAAAATTATCCACACTGGTTTTGTTGCATCACGCAGACCAACACCTCTCTATTTGCCTTCTAGGAGTGTGAATTGGGAAGCACAGCCCTCTCTTACTCTTGCGAAAGCTCTCTATGCACTAGCAAGTTCAGAAGGGTTGAGAAATTCTGTGGCAGTAAAGAAATTTGGATTAATGTCTAATTCCGTGTGGCTTCTTTTTTAGTTAAATATACTCCTTTTTTGCATAACAACTATTAATATCTTGAGAAAGCAGAGCTCCATTGCTCCGTTTGAGGAACACAGATGCAGACAACTAGCTGATACAAAAAAAAAAAAAAAACACCAAGATATATAGTAAATTTTAAACCTATTCTAAATTAATTTAGACATCTCTTTATATAGCAAGACTTTTTTTTTTGCATCTCAGTAAATATTTATGGTTTTCTAAAAAAAATGCTTTGTAAATAAAAAAACCTATTCTAATTGAATATTACTTTACTGTGAAGATTTGAATTCCATCATTATATCTCTTTAAAGGTAAATCTCCTGCCTGAGATCCTTTAGGGCTAGAAACTTACTCTACATTTCATCTGTAGGATTATTCGTGAATAACACTGTCTAATAGAAATGCACCATGAGCCATAAATGTAATTTTAAATTACATACATATTAAATTACATTTAAATTATACAGCCATATTAAAAAAGTGAAAAAAAAACAAGTGAAATCAATTTTGATCAGGTATTTAATTTAGCCTACTGTATCTAAAATATTATTTCAATGTGTAATCAATACAAACAATTATGAATGAAGTGTGTAGAAATCTTTTTATTTGTACTAAGTGTACTTAGAGAACATTTCAAGTGCTCAGTAGCCTTTTGTGGCTATGGGCTTCCACACTGGACACCATCATTAGAGCAGGGGTTAGCTAACTGTATTCCAAGGGCCAAATATAGCCTGCCACCTGTAGTTGTAAATAAAGTTTGATTAGCCTTGCACACATCTGCATATTGTCAATGGCTCTTTTTTTTCATGCTACAATGGTGGGAGTAAGTAGTTGCAACAGATAGAATGGGGCTGGCAAAGCCTAAAATATTTATTGTCTTGCCATTTACAGTAAAGTTTGCTTACCTCTGTTCCACAGGATATCTCTCCTTTTCATCTTCATTATGGTCACGCTCATTAAAAGTCTTTGTCAACATGCCTAATTCCATGCAACTCTGCTCTGAAGTCCCGTGAGCAACTGCCCACCTTGCAGTCCCTGCTCTCGCTGACCTCTTCCATGAAGGGTACCAACCTGCCCTGACCCTGGTACCACCAGGCACATCCACCCCAGAGGTGTCTGCCTGCCACTTTCTCAACATGCAAATACGTCTGACCTTCTAGGTTCACACTTAACTTTGTCTTAATAACACAAACAGGAATCTTCTCCATCTACATTGACCTTCTTCTTATCTTTTTGGCATAAGAACAAGTCTTTGCAAGAGCTGATTCTGCCCATTTTTCACTTTACTTCTCCCAACTCTCTCTCCCTTTGTTCTTCTTGCTCCAAATACATTCAACCTCTTTCACTTATAAATGCCAGGCTGCTCTTCCTCTGGGACTTCCTCCTTGCTCTGGTCTCTTCCTGGCTTCTCTCCCACCTCCACTCCTGGGTAACCAAACTCTTAGTCCACCTCTAGGCTCAGCTTAAACATCACCTGCTCCAGGAAGCCTCTCCAAAACCTAGACCAAAACGGACCCTTCTGCTATTTGCCCCTTAGTACTCTATATCAAAAAAAAACCTAGACAGCATATTAAAAAGCAGAGACATTACTTTGCCAACAAAGGTCCGTCTAGTTAAAGCTATGGTTTTTCCAGTACTTATGTATGGATGTGAGAATTGGACCACAAGGAAGGCTGAGTGCAAAGAATTGATGCTTTTGAACTGTGGTGTTGGAGAAGACTCTTGAGAGTCCCTTGGACTGCAAGGAGATCCACCAGTCCATCCTAAAGGAGATCAATCCTGAGTATTCACTGGAAGGACTGATACTGAAGCTGAAGCTCCAACACTTTGGCCACCTGATACGAAGAGCCAACTCCTTAGAACAGACCCTGATGCTGGGAAAGAATGAAGGCAGAAGGAGAAGGGGACGACAGAGGATGAGATGGTTGGAGGGCATCACCAACTCGATGGACTTGAGTTTGAGCAAGCTCCAGGAGATGGTAAACAACAGGGAAGCCTGGCATGCTGCAGTCGCAAAGAATTGGACATGACTGAGCGACTGAACGACAACAACAACCCTCTCCTTGTCCTGTGTATCACTCACCACACTTCCATAGTTCCTTAATCACTTACACATCTGCCTTCCTAGACTGGAAACTCCATGAGGCAGGGAATGTATCTATCATGTCCACCTGTCACTGTATCTTAGCACCAATACCACACCCACCTCATAGTAAGTTGCCCAATCATGACTGCTCACTGCAGTGATGAAATATGCCTCTGGCCACTGCATCTGCTCAAGGAGAGGTGAGAGGTATACCCTGTACTCAAGGGGGACACAGGGACCGTGACAGCCACACCCAGGAATGAATGAATGAGTGAATGAACCAAGGCGCTGAGCCCAGTGAATTTCTGGCATTGTCACTGAGTTCTGAGTTCTGTCTCAACACTGGCCGGAGCCAACACTCACTTGGCTAATCAGCTGAGAAAACCATCTTTGTGGGGTGGCCTGGCCACACAGAAGCTTCAGAAGCATCTTCTGCCAGTCATCTGCTATGCTCTCCAGGTTGGCTCACTGCAGTCATGGAATATGCCTCTTGCCACTGCATCTGCTCAAGGGGAGGTGAGAGGTATCCCCTAGACTCATGGGGGACACAGGGGCAGTGACAGCCACACCCAGGATGTCCCGTGCTAGTTAAACGGGGAGGTGGCTGTGTGCCTGCGTGCATGCATGTATGGGCACGTGTATGCGTATGGAGGAAGGGGGCAGGCTTTGAGAAAGGCATCCTCCTCATGAGCTCTTGTCACACTGCATTTTCTTTTTCTTTTAAATTTTTTATTTTGTATTGGGAGTGTAGCTGATTAACAGTGTTGTGATAGTTTCAGGTGGATGGCAGAGGGACTCAGTCATACATATACATGTATCCGTTCTCCCCCAACTCCCCTCCCATCCGGGCTACCACATAACACTGAGCAGAATTCCCTGTGCTATACAGTAGGACCCTGTTGGTTATCCATTTGCAATATAGCAGTGTGTACAAGTCCATCCCAAACTCCCTAACTATCCCTTCCTCCCATCGTTCCCCTCCGGCAACCATCAACCCTGCATTTTTGGAGGCTGAGCAGCACTTCCCAACGTCTCCCCCTCGTAGCACACACAGCAAACGGTAATAATCATTGTCAGGTACAAGTGAGTTCAGGGCCAAGGCTGCTGGTGGCCTGTGGGGGTATCTTCCACTGCCCCTCCAGATCCTCTCTCCACCCTCTCCAACCCTGCCCTGTGTCCTGGAAGGCTGACCAGTATGGCAACATCAGTGTCACATGGACTGACTGCCCTGTCTCACGGCATCCTTGTGCCTTTCAGTCCTGCCTCTGTTGGCTGCCCTCTGGAGGGAGTGTGACAAAGCATCAGCCAGCAGGAAAGATATGGATATTTGGGGATGCATGGAGCCCATGGTTTCAAACAGTTTTGTCCTTGCAAATTATGCTAAACAAACCACAGTTTAAAAAAAAAAGTTTGTTGAGGATTAACAAACGTCTAATGAATTCAAATCAATGACATAATAGAGCTGGGTAAATATATTTTAAGTAATCAGCATGGAAGATTACTGACAGAGAAGTGACTATTGAATCTTAATTAAAATTGTATTCTGAGAACTGTCACTTAATATAGTACTCTCATAGCCAACAAAAAGCAGCGTAAACCCTAAGTTGGGAGGGAGGTGTGAGGAACAGGGTGAATAACAGGCAATTAGTGCACACCCTAGGGGGCAGAGGGCTCTCTCTTTTGAGAACGGATTTTAGCAAACGCTAGAAGGAGCAACCCAGGTCCCTCTTAGCATCTCGGAATGGTGTAGGTGGTGGAGGGGACCATGGAGGGGTGGAGATTAGGAGTAGAAAGGTGGTATCAGGAACAAAGAAGCCGATGAAAGCAGGCAGGAGGGGCCATAGGATTATTTGTGGGCAAAACTGAGAGAGGTGCGTGGGGATCTGAAGGAGGCTGTGAAATGGATGCTGGTATCAAATGTCAGAATCAGCCTTCATGGGAAGAATCCATCTGCAAGGCAGCCAGACCTTGTCTGCTCGGAATGTCTATGAGCCAGGACTTGGGGAGGGGAGCGGCGAGTCGGGAAAGTTGCCAAAGAAACAGAGGCAATGAGCTGAAGAGGAAGAGAAACAGTTTCCTCTGGACCTGCAGTGCCTGAGAAAATAAGCACGTCTGTCTGTATGAGTTTACCCAGGGTAGGAGTGGTGTCTCCTCTCTCCTTCCCTAGGTTCTGCACTAGGTTTTCACTCTGCAAGGTGAGTGCTAAGGCTCGTCCAACGGTGCTCTTGTGTAATTAAAAGAGGTGTCCCCACTGGCGGAGAAGGCAATGGCGACCCACTCCAGTACGCTTGCCTGGAAAATCCTGTAGGCGGAGGAGCCTGGTGGGCTGCAGTCCATGGGGTCGCTAAGAGTTGGATACGACTGAGCGACATCTCTTTCACTTTTCACTTTCATGCATTGGAGAAGGAAATGGCAACCCACTCCGGTGTTCTTGCCTGGAGAATTCCAGGGACGGGGGAGCCTAGTGGGCTGCCGTCTATGGGGTCGCACAGAGTCGGACACCACTGAAGCAACTTAGCAGCAGCAGCAGTCCCCACTGTGCATGTGGAGAGCTCCTTAGCCGAACAGGTTTGTCCAGTGAGTAATCTGCCCTACCATACCGGACGACCTGAGTATTGCTACCCCTATTTTAACCACCAGGAAGGTTCAAACAGATTTGGACCTGCCCAAACTCTCCCAGCTCCACCGAGAAGAATCACAATTTGAACTCAGGAGAGTCTAGCTCCGGGCCATCCTAATAGCAGAAGAGGAGAGAGAAGAACCTGATAGAAAGAGACACTCCAGAGGCTTCCACATGCCTTGTGTTCATAGAAAGTGGCTGCCTCTACTACGAGATTGCTTAGTAACCTGGGACGGCCCAGCTGTTCAGCTAAATTTGGGCACTTGTGTTTCCTGCGTGGGGAGGGGCCTAGAAGGAACGCTAGTGTTCTCAGAAGCTGAGGCTTCATTGGCTCAGGAAGACCCACCTGTCAGGCCCAATGGTAGTGAGTCACTCATGTACACACACACACACACACACAATGCATGCACACAACTAAATATACTGGCAGTGAATTTAGAGTTGTGGAACAAGGCTGGTGGTTTGTACAGAATCTCCAGATGGGATTTTACATTTAAAACAAAAGGGAAAAAAGAAAGATGAGGACAGAAAGGGGAAAGCTAAGGGACACGGCAGACAAGGTGGCATAAAATGAAAGTTCCCCTTCCTTCACTTGATGTGGAGACCACAGACTTCCCTCCCCCACTTCCCCCAGCCCCTGGGCCTTGCTTCCCCCGTCAGAACCACCTCAAGCTGTTCCAGACAGAAGAGGCAACATTTAGCAGATGGCTGGCACGATATATGTGATATCTCTCCACCCTGATTTCCATTTAAAAGATACCTTAGCAACCAGCCGAGGAGCCACCCGCCCCTGGAGCCTGTAAATCAAGTAAGATGCCTGTCTCTGCTTCAGGTAAAAGAAATGGCCCCTCCAGGGTGCTCCAGGCTGATGGGAAAGTGTGAATTAATAAGAGTGGGAGGGGTCTGAATCTGCTAGGAGAGGCAGCCGCCTGCGTTTTGCCCTCGCAGAGAGCTGGTTGCTCCCCATAAATCACACCACTCAAGACAAGCTCCAAGGGACGAACTCTGAAGCCAGAGGGCTAGAAGAGGAAACTTGATTTCCAGACATGGGCTTCCAGAAGACGCTGCTTCTCTGGTCTAGGAGTTGCCAGGTGCTGACCCTGCCCCCAGCCTGGGGTGTGGTTCCAGTTGGACACTTCCAGCCCTGCCCTTGCCCTATCTTCCAGGCCCACCACCTTCCAGGCCCTCCCTCCAGAAGTAACAGTTTGGGGCTTCTTCTAAGGGTAAGAAAAATGAGTTAGTATCAGAGAACTGGTATTCCCCATTCCCCTCTCTGATGCTGCCTTGTATAGGAATCCTTCTAGAACCTTGAGAAAGAAGGGAGGGTACAATTGCAATGAATGTGTTGGAGAGGGAGATAGCTCCTGACTGCAGAGATCTCTCAGTCTGATGGGGGAGGCATAGTCTTTGACCTCATGCTAAGTTGCTTCAGTTATGTTTGACTCTGCAACCCCATGGACTAGCCTAACAAGCTCCTCTGTCCTTGGGATTATCCAGGCAAGAATACTGGAGTAGGTTGCCATGCCCTCCTCCAGGGGATCTTCCTGACCCAGTAATTGAACCTGCATCTCTTATGTCTCTTGCAATGGCAGGCAGGTTCTTTACCACTGGCGCCACCTGGGAAGCCCAGTCTTTGACATCAGGCAGCTTCAGTTTTGATATTGGAGTTACAGCTTCTAGTTTGAAGAGAGAGAAGGAGAAAGAGACAGAGAAAGAGAGGCAGAAGAAGCCAAATCCCCAAGGGATCCTTCTGCCCTTGGAAGGTCCAAGTTCCATGGCTGCAAAAGACACCCACACAGGATGGGCAAAAACATTCCCTGTGCTGTCCCCAGGCAAAGCCACAGAGACAGAAACCACATCCTGAATCCCAGGACTGCTTCATAAACTAGCTGGAAAGAGTGGTCTTAGATAGCAGAGGTAACAGGAAAGAAAAGGGGAAATGGAATCTAAAACATCCAAGGGCAGATTGAGCCCATTTAGAGTCTGTGTAAACTTCTATTGTGCAAGGTAAGCAGTTGTTTCGGTAAGTAAGTTATTAAGCTCAGAACGGCTTCCTCTCTGTTCTGGGTGACAGCACTCTGCCTCCGTGTTAAAGCATCCCCGGTAGCGTTTATTGTATTGCAGTGTAGTTATGTGTTTCCCTGTCTTCTACCCCATTCACCTGGGAACCTCTTCTTGGCAGGGACTGTATTTTGTTTAGTTCTGAATCCCCAGTAGCAAAGCCAGTATCTAGCACAGAGCAGGTACCAGGGACGTTTGAGGAGAGAAGGAATGAATGAATGACCAAATGAATGGGTGTATGAGTGCTCCAGCATACACCTTGACACCTTGACACTCTGTTCATGCCCTCTTATTGCAGGCCAGGCAGGCTGGGGCAAATTCATGCCCTGGAGAGCAGACCCCCAACCAAGGCCAGTAGCGGGGTTGAAGGATAAACACAGCTTCCTCACTGGTTGGGTAGGATGACTCCCAAAGCATGTTCTGCACAGTCTCCTTCAGGTCCCCAGTGAGAATGAGCCCTGGTGGCCTTTCACAGTAACCTGCTTCCTACACAACCTGTCCTGGCTGTGTCCCCCTCCTCATCTCACCCCCGACCCATCTTCCTTTTTCCGAATGCTCTGCCATCACGGGCTGAATAAACCACTTAAGCTCAAATCCTTGTTTCGAGTCCATTTCTGGGGAATTCAGCCCAGGGGACACTTCTTAATTATAACTTTCAGGATTTAAGGTACCCACTGAGCCTGGACCATTGGGAATAAAAGAAAAATTGATTGAAAAGCCATGTACATTCTTATCAAAGACTAACACAAACAGGCCACTCACTGAAGGAAAGGGACTTTTAGTTGCCATGTAAATGGTTGGTATTGAGAGTTGAATGGAAAAATGTCTTCTACCCAATGTAGTCACAACTGGGGTTGTGGAACAGGAGTCCTCTTTTGTCTTGAGACCTCTGTGAGCCAATATGCAGATGAGTGTTTGCGCGGTGAGTGTTTATGTGTGAATGAAGAAGACCTGTGAACGGAGGGGTATGGAGTGTGAGTGGAGAGGTGTGTGTGTGTGAAGAAGCGGTCGTGTCTGACTGAATGTGCCTTTGTGTGTGAGAGGGGGCGTCGCATGAATGGAGGTGATGACTGAGAGAACTTGTGTGCTTGGTGAATGGAGGGCTGTGTGGGTGAAAGAGGGCCTGGTTTTACAAATGAGGGCCGGGATGTGAATGAGGCTGTCTGCGAGTAGAGGGTGTGTGAGGGACGGGAGGCGAGCTTATTCGTTCGGCTTTGATAGGGACAAATAGTGTTTTGTGGGCGTGTTGTCAACTACGAACGCATTAATCTCCATGGTTGCCTGTGATCTGGCCCTGCTTAGGGGACACAGACAGCCCACAGGGCTGGCAGCTCGCAGCAGCAGTTTAGGCGTCGGCCTTCCTCCCCATATCCTTCTGTCAGCGTCCACTTCGGCCCTCAGGTGTGAGGGGTGTGGGGGCTCTGGTTCCCCCAGAGATTTTGTGCTTTTATTCAGTCATGACTTTCAAGACTCTCTTTCTCTCTCTGCGATACCCCTGGCCCCCATTTCAAGCGTCTTTTCGATTCTGTCACCTGAAGCCTCAAGCAAGGCTTCAGCTCTCGGAACCTAGGTGGCCTGCTTCCTTCTTACCTCAGAGGTGGAGTGTGGAGAATGTGGATACACAGGGATACACTTCTAGTCAATCCAGCCTTTCAGTCCTAGCTCTCTCTCCCAAGGACTTTTCCAGCAGATTCACATCCAATGACCCAGTCTGTCATTTTAGCCCTTTCATTCTTCTCTGCTCTAAATCACAGAGCATCCCCAAGTTCACCGACTCACCAGCACCACCCTCACACACCCCTAACCTCTCCCTAGTCCCCACACTCAGGGGAGCAACTGAGTGTGTGGTCCCCTCTAGGACCCTGGTGAAGGGAGCAGTGGGGTGGATAATTCAAAGCGGCAGATAAGCCGAAACTCATTTCCATTTGGCTGGGGAATGTTCACTCCATGATTTACTCTCCTCATTATGTTTGGCTCTGGCTAAAATTAAAATTGGCTTTTCTTCTTCAAGCCACCCAGGCTACAGTGTAGGCAATGGTGGAACAGCACTGAAGTTTAGTCCAGCTAGGGAACTTAATTATAGGCTAACATCTGACTAGGATATCAGCCTTGAAGGTCAATAGAAGTAGGGGTTGGATTTCACTCAGCAGACTGGGGCTCTCTGAGGCGGGGCTGTGTCTCCCCTCAGACTGGGGCTCCATGAGGCAGGGCTGTGTCTCCCGAGACTGGGACTCCCTGAGGCAGGGCTGTGTCTCCCTCAGACTGGAGCTCCTTGAGGCTGGGGCTGTGTCTCCCCTCAGACTGGGGCTCCCTGAGGCAGGGCTGTGTCTCCCCTCAAACTGGAGCTCTCTGAGGCAGGGCTGTGTCTCCCCTCAAACTGGAGCTCCTTGAGGTAGGGCTGTGTCTCCCCTCAGACTGGGGCTCCCTGAGGTAGGGCTGTGTCTCCCCTCAGACTGGAGCTCCTTGAGGCCAGGGCTATGTCTCCTCTCAGACTGGGCTCCCTGAGGCAGGGCTGTGTCTCCCCTCACTGGAGCTCCCTGAGGTAGGGCTGTGTCTCCCCTCAGACTGGGCTCCTTGAGGCCGGGGCTATGTCTCCCCTCAGTCTGGGCTCCCTGAGGCAGGGCTGTGTCTCCCCTCAAACTGGAGCTGCCTTAGGCAGGGCTGTGTCTCCCCTCAGACTGGAGCTCCTTGAGGCAGGGCTGTGTCTCCCCTCAGACTGGAGCTCCTTGAGGCAGGGCTGTGTCTCCCCTCAAACTGGAGCTCCTTGAGGCAGGGCTGTGTCTCCCCTCAGACTGGGGCTCCCTGAGGTAGGGCTGTGTCTCCCCTCAGACTGGAGCTCCTTGAGGCAGGGCTGTGTCTCCCCTCAAACTGGAGCTCTTTGAGGTAGGGCTGTGTCTCCCCTCAGACTGGGGCTCCCTGAGGTAGGGCTGTGTCTCCCCTCAGACTGGAGCTCCTTGAGGCCAGGGCTATGTCTCCTCTCAGACTGGGCTCCCTGAGGCAGGGCTGTGTCTCCCCTCACTGGAGCTCCCTGAGGTAGGGCTGTGTCTCCCCTCAGACTGGGCTCCTTGAGGCCGGGGCTATGTCTCCCCTCAGTCTGGGCTCCCTGAGGCAGGGCTGTGTCTCCCCTCAAACTGGAGCTGCCTTAGGCAGGGCTGTCTCCCCCCTCAGACTGGAGCTCTTTGAGGCCAGGGCTATGTCTCCTCTCAGATTGGGCTCCCTGAGGCAGGGCTGTGTCTCCCCTCAGACTGCGCTCCCTTAGGGCAGGGCTGTGTCTCCCCTCAAACTGGAGCTCCTTGAGGCAGGGCTGTGTCTCCCCTCAGACTGGAGCTCCTTGAGGCAGGGCTGTGTCTAGCATCTGCCTACAGTTCTTTCTTCAGGATGAGGATTATTATCAGTGTCCTCCTGCTCCTCACAGCCCCCTCTCCTCTCCCCACCCTGGGAAGCCGAGGCGAGGGCCCAACCTCCCTGAAGCAGCCCTTCCCACAAGTCCACAGCTGGGCCTCGTCAGGGGCTGCTCACCGGCATTCTATCATGAGAGCTCACAGGCTGCTCTGAGAAGGACGCTGTCTCATTGCCCAGGCCTGTGGTTATTACCCTTCCTTGTTATTGCGCCTTTGGTACTACATTGAGCATAGCATGTTTAATCTTGGACTCCTAATAACACCTCTGATTATTAAAAAGAATTTAGGCAATCAAATTGGCTTGATGGGAGTTTGTTTGGTTATTTGTGGGTAGTAGGGAGGTGGCTGCTCAATGGGGGACACAGTTACAGACAAGGACTCCCATGTTGCCACCTCCAATGTCAGGTCTTCAGTTGGCCTTGGGACAGAATCCTCGTCACCTGTTGGCCAACCTAGATTCACAAGGTGACACAAGAAAGCAGGAGGATTTTCAGGACTTTCCATTCGGGGCTACCTTTGCTAACCCCAGCCCCACAAATTCCCTCAGCAGACATAAGTCTTGAGAAAAAGTCTCACTAGAGAAAAGGCTGCGTGAGACTGTCCTGTGCCACATGCCCCAGCCAAGCAGCACTAAAGGGGTAGGAGGGGCGGTGAGGCAGGGCTGTCCAGCCCTTCAGGGGGTGGTGGTCTGGGATGCCAGGCCTGTGTGCCTTCTCCACCTCTGTGCAAACTCCTCCTCACAGTCCAGATCTAGCTCCAGCCCCTGAGGCTTCTCCCACTTTGTGAACAGTGTCCTCTGTGCCCACCCATTTCTGAACAGAAGGGACAGAGAGACATCAGTCAGGGAGGAACAGATGACAGAATCGCAGGTGTACCTGAGGGATGTTTCATGAAGGGACTGTTTACAGAGGTGTGGGCAGGGTTAGATGTGAGTTGGATCCCTGGGTTGGGAAGATCCCCTGGAGAAGAGAATGGCAACCCCCTCCAGCACTCTTGCCTGGAAAATCCCATGGACAGAGGAGCCTGGCAGGCTATAGTCCATGAGGTTGCAAAGAGATGGACACAACTGAAGCATGCATGTATGGGCAGGGTTAAGGAAACTCAAGAAGGGTGACGAGGCCCCCAGGGGCTAGCAACAGAAGGGGGCTTTTCAAACCCTTTCACCCCAGGCCCGAAGGGGTGAAGGCAGAGGGCAGTTCCCAGAACCCATGCAGAGTTACAGCCACAGGAGAGAGACAGGGATGGATACAACCTACTGACCTACTACGGCCTGGGAGGGAGCCAGCCAAGGAAACAGGCCCCCTCTCTCATCCTCTTTCTCACCTCCTGCTGCGCCTCCCAGCAACCAAATGCAGGACACCAGAGGACAAAGGATACTGTAGGAGGCAGTTCAAATAGGCCAGCTTCCCAGGGCAAAGGGCAGGGCAGATAAAGGAGGAAAGTTCACTTGGAGTAGCAGATGGGAAAAAAATCTGCACACATAGAACAGCCTTCTCTGGTCAACTTTCCCAGTGAGTTGTCGGATAATAAAAGTACTTGTAAGTGTAAGGAGAACAGGGAGGAAAAGGAGGAAGGGGAGAGAGGAGATAGGCATGAATCCATTGGAAACAATAAACCCCACAGACTCAAGGGCAGTAAATATGAATTCAATTTGTTTTTGCCATTTACACAGCCCAGCCTTCTTAAGCGCTGACAGGCTGATCAGATAAAAGTCACTATTGCCACCAGGACGGCACATTTAAATTTTTATTGCAAACACCAGGCTCCATTACCCTGGGATTTGCTCTCTGCATTCCTAATGTTGTCTTTCTTCATGTCGGAATAGGAGCACTCTGGCTCCCAGGGGCAGACTAATTCGGCAGGAAGAGTTTGGTGCAGGAGTTCTGAGACCTGGGTCCAATCCTGGCTCTGCCCGGGACTTCGGCAAGCCGCCTCTCCTCTGCAGGCCTCGGTTTCCTCATCTGGGCAATTTGGCTGGATGGTGTGGGGGGCAGGAGGTGTGAAGAGTCATCTGCTCAAATCCATTTCCTGCCCCAGCCTGGTGAGATATGGGTGGAGAGCAAAGGAGACTCAGACCAGCTGAGCACCCTAGCCCACTCCTAACCTGGTCCCTTCCTCACATATGGGAAATGAGAGACCTTGGCTGCCTCTCTCTCCATCCTAATGCCTGAAAATCTCAAAGAGCTTCACTTTTTCCTTTATTTTTGTTGTTTGCAGACTCATCTCTCCCTCCCCTTTACCTCCTTCCATTTCTTCGTGCTCCTCTTCCTCTCATAATCCCCCATCCTTCCCAAGTTCCCTCTGCCTGTATGCGTCATCCTCAGCCTCCCCTCTGGAGATACCAGAATTGAAATCTGAAATGGTACTGTCAATGCCTCCCCACTGTGACCTTCCACCCACCCCTACAGACTTGGGGATGAGCCCGATCCCACAGCAAGGGCTCAGTTGTTCCATCAGGCTTCCGTGGAGCAGCTGCTCTATGTGGTAAGCAGGGTGTGGGCATGAAGGTGGACAGAGTCAGATGAGACCTCTCCCCTTCCCTCAAGAGGAGCTGACATACACACATACTTGAATAACTGGGAGCCACCAGAGGAGGGGATTGTATTGAGCGCATCTGGCACTTTACACATGGCATCTCAGTTAAACCATTTGCTGCTGCAATACTATTTACCATTTTACAGGTGGAGAAACTGAGGCTTGGGAAGTTTCTATAACTTGTACAACGACTGAAGACAAAAGACAAAAGGCAGAGCTGTAATTCCAGTCCAGATATGCCCAGCCCTACCACAGATGGCACTGTCCTCACAGAATTTTTCAGAAGACATCCCTCCTAACTAGAGTGATGGAATCCTCCTTGGAGGAAGGGGCGTGAACTGTGGTCTTGAAGGATGGGTGATAGGATATCAACAACTAAGGTTGATTCTCTTATGGAAACTATTCTAGAAGAACAAAGATTCACAGTACTCAGTAGACGGAGGAGGATCTAACGAAGCAGGGTAATTACAGAAACCTTTTAAAGGAAAGCACTTCTGAAGACCCCAGTTTGAGAAGCACTGGGGTTAGAAGCTTGACTTGGAGGCATGTGGATTCCAGAGTCCAGCCCCCTTCATGGGCAAAAGGTTACCACTCACAAGCCTCGTGACCTTGGGCAAGCTGCTTCCCTTCCCACTACCTTGGCGTGCTCATCTGTAAAACTGGATGATCTCACAGGGTTGTGAATGCTGACTGGGTCCCTCCATGTCAAACACCTCAGCAGGGCCACACACAGTGAAATCTCAAACCTGTACCACCTCCTATAATTCTTTTTCTGGGGATAGTCTTTAAGTTGCAACTGGATGTTTTCTTAGATTGCTACTAAAATCAAAAGCTAAAGGTAAAACATATTCATAGAACTCAGCACCCACAAGGGACCTCAGCCACTAGTTTAAAAAATCTTGTCATTGTAGGCTCCGTGGGAGGAGTTAAGGCCAGGAAAGCTGGGGTCTAGGAGCAATAACTGAATCTTCCTCCAACCCTGCTGCTCGGATTCCAGGATTAGGCTTGAGGGTTGCTTTGGATGTAGGATGCCTCCAGCCCAGGGAAAATGTAGCCAGAAATGAAGAGAGAGTAATTTTTTTTTTTTTTTAAGTGAAGGAAAGAGTCTTCAAAGGCAAAAGTGCTTAGAACCTATGAAAGTCATAATGAAGCTCTGCTCAGGGTATTTTATGGCCACTCACTACGAGGCCATAGAGAAAGTGTCCCCGCCTCTCCTCTCTTCTCACTCCAGGCTTTTTAGTAATTCCATCCCCAGCCTGTTTCTTGTCACCAGTGACCCCACCAGATCAGCAGCTTCATGCTCTGTTCATTAGGCTTCTGTCTTTAGGTGTTGTGTACATATTTATTGTGCTAAATCATTAAGCAGCTATAAATATTTATTGAGCACTTGCTGTGCTGGGCACCATACAGATTTTTCAATAAACAGTTCCTTCCTGTCCTCTGGGAGACTGCAATCTATTAAAGGCAAGACAGGAAGAGCCAGCCCTGAGAGAAGGGGAAGAGATGGACCTTGCAGCAGACACATGACGGAAGCAAGGTCTGCCCTGTCTCCTCCCTCACCCTGCAACTCACCGAGAAACAGGGGCTGTCTCCCCTCAGACTGGGGCTCCCTGAGGACAGGGCTGTGTCTCTCCTCAGACTGGGGCTCCTTGAGGCGGGGCTGTGTCTCTCCTCAGACTGGGGCTCCCTGAGGCGGGGCTGTGTCTCCCCTCAGACTGGGGCTCCCTGAGGCGGGGCTGTGTCTCCCCTCAGACTGAGGCTCCCTGAGGTGGAGCTGTGTCTCCCCTCAGCCTGGGGCTACCTGAGGCGGGGCTGTGTCTCCTCCCAGACTGGGGCTCCCTGAGGTGGGGCTGTGTCTCCCCTCAGCCTGGGGCTACCTGAGGTGGGGCTGTGTCTCCCCCAGACTGGGGCTCCCTGAGGCGGGGCTGTGTCTCCCCTCAGACTGGGGCTCCCTGAGGTGGGGCTGTGTCTCCCCTCAGCCTGGGGGCTACCTGAGGCGGGGCTGTGTCTCCCCCTCAGACTGGGGCTCCCTGAGGTGGGGCTGTGTCTCCCCTCAGCCTGGGGCTACCTGAGGCGGGGCTGTGTCTCCTCCCAGACTGGGGCTCCCTGAGGTGGGGCTGTGTCTCCCCTCAGCCTGGGGCTCCCTGAGGTGGGGCTGTGTCTCCCCCAGACTGGGGCTCCATGAGGCGGGGCTGTGTCTCCCCTCAGCCTGGGGCTCCCTGAGGTGGGGCTGTGTCTCCTGAGACTGGGACTCTCTGAGGCAGGGCTGTGTCTCCCCTCAGATTGGGGTTCCCTGAGGGTGGGCTGTGTCTCCTCTCAGCAACTGAGGCTCCCTTGTACCAAAATCCTGTATTTCACTCTCATAATAATAATTCTTCATAAACGCTCTGTTTATGCTTCTTTTGTGCAATAAAGGAACACCTGGGGCTTCCCTGGTGGTCCAGTGGTTAAGAGTCTGCCTTGCAATGCAGGGGATGCAGGTTTCATCCCTGGTGGGAGAACTAAGATCCCACTTGCTGCAAAGTAACCAAGTCCACGAGCCACAACTACTGAGCCCTGATGCTACAACTAGAGAGTTTGTGAGACACAGCGAAAGGGTCCACAAGACACATCAAAGATCCCAAGTGCCACCACTAAGACCCGACACAGCCAAATAATAAAAGAAAAAGAACTGAATACCCCATTGACCTTTCCATTAACCTCAAGCTCAGCTTCCTCCCAGTTGGTGCATCAGTTTTCCCCATGTAAATGTGGGCATTAGTTAGCTTTACAGTTGCTGTGATGTTATGATGTTAACTACAGATTCAGAAGTGAGCCTCACCTTCAGTGTCTCTTCTTTCCCCAAACTTGGCTCCCTTTAGCATCCCCACAGGCACAGCCGTCACTGTCTGGTAATGCCTTCTCCCACCTGAACTAACTGGGGACCGGTGCTTAGAGAATCTTGGAAAAGTTTGTCCTTAAATTGATGTGTTTCTCTGAAGGCCAAAGACTTGAATGTGGCTTCAGTAATTCTTACTCTTCAGCACTTGAAATGTACATGACACCATCATCATCATCAACCTCATCTATCATGATCTAATGGTGAACACTTTAGAATAATCATTACTCTTTTACAGATGAAGCAAGTGAGGCTCAGGGAGGTATCTAGGTGACTTGCCAAGTCATCTTTTTAGTCAGTGGCTGCTGGTGCCTCTGGGTTTGCCAGTATTGCCAGTCTTGGGACCCTAGGACTCACTCATTCTCCTGGAGAGGCAACCAACAAAATGCACCAAGGCTCTAGCCCAACAGTCAGCACAATCACTTTATTATCACTTAACTGAAGGAGAATGGGGAGCTCATCTCAGAATTTCAGGATGGAGGTTCCCTGCCCTGACATGTCAAAGGTCAGAGTGCTCCCATAATTTGAGCACAAGTACATGAGAGGTCAAGGGTCTGGTTGTTCCAGAGTGGTCTCCTTCTTACTGGCCTTAGCTGGGGAGTTTGAATCACACCATCACTTGTCCTCAGGCTTCAGGCGGGTGGCCAACACAAGGAAAGGATTCATATCTTCTTGCTGTGAGTGGGAGAAGTGGATCAGTGCTCAGTTGAGGCAGTAAGTTTTATGTTTCTCCTGTAAACCTCGGGGGTTTAGTGCTCAGCAAGCCAGTGCTTCTTTTGAGATCCCAATTCAGGTAAGGTAAAAAAAAATCCTTATTCTGATAAATTAGGGGATCAGAGTGAACTTGAAGCCAAGGGGAGCCATCCTTGGTGCCGTGTGACCATACATGGCTAGCCTACCAACCTCAGTTGCCTCCAACGTACATGGGAGGGGAGTTTGGGAGCAAGGCAATCTCTGAGTCCTCTTCCAGACCTAACTTTTCCTAATCCTATTCTTGGGCTGCAACACTTTAAAAGAGCAAATAAATCAATGGTTAAACTATTAATGGCTGATTAGGTTAAATGAGAATTCTGCACTGCCTTAACCAAGGGACTGGGTCCCTAATGAAATTTTAGGCATTATTCCCTGACTTGTGGGAGTGGTATTTGGTGAGACTGCAAGGCTGGGGAGAGTCTGATCATTTACCCTAATTCACATCACATAAGTGCCTCCCATCTTTTGACAGAAAGCAGGACCAAAAGGACAAAGGCCTGTGGCTTAAGGTCTCATGAAGAGCTAAGGAGAGTGGATGGAGGCTGCTTAGCTGAGTAAAGGGGGACTCAGCCTACTTTGCTGAAGGAAGGAAACAGGGCAACTTCCTTCTGCAGTTGAGTGGCGGAGTAGTGGGGAAGTCAGGTTGGAGAGTTGAGAGGGCGATCAAATCAGTCAGCTCTTCCTTGACACCCAGCATTGTGCGCTTCCTCCATGAAGTAACAGTATGGAGTCTCCAGGCTCTATAGTTATTATTTGCTGTCCTCTGATATCCATTCTCCGCTCCTCTCTAGTAAGAATTTCCAAGTGTTATTTGGCCACAAGGCTATGCAGAATAAAGACCACATTTCCCAGCCTCCCTTGTACCTAGGTGCGGTCATATGATCAAAGTTTTATCCAATGATCTATAGGCCAAACACTAGTATGTGATATCCTGAAAGTGAAAGTCTTGTCCAACTCTTTGTGACCCCACAGACTGTACAGTCCATGAAATTCTCCAGGCCAGGATACTGGAATGGTTAGCCTTTCCCTCCTCCCGGGGATCTTCCCCACCCAGGGATCAAACCCAGGTCTCCCACATTGCAGGCAGATTCTCTACTGGCTGAGCCACAAGGGAAGTCCAAGCATACTGGAGTGGGTAGCCTATCCCTTCTCCAGTGGATCTTCCTGACCCAGGAATGAAACTGGGGTCTCCTGCATTGCAGGTGGATTCTTTACCGACTGAGCTATCAGGAAAGCCCTTTGTGATACCCTAGTGGTGTATTTAAAAAGGATACACCCTCCTTTGCCCCTCCCTCTTTCCTAAGACTGGAATTTGATGCATGTACAGAACTTGAGCAGCTATCTTGGTCCAAGAACTGGCAGCCAAGTGTTGAGGATACAAAATTACGAAACAGAAGGAACCTGGGCACCTGGTGATCATGGCACCACTATTCAGTCCTGGAATCTCTGAAGGTTTTGGCTTTTGTTTAAATTTTAACTTTAAAAAATGTTAAAGACATAAGAAGCTTCAAAAATAGTAAGAGTTCCCATACACACTTCACCCCACTTCTTCCCAGGATAATATCTCACATATCCATAGTATCAATACATTTTTAAAGCAGAAACTTGACCTTATTACAGCGCCATTCACTTGACTATAGACCTTATTCCTTGCACTTTCTATAAGAGAGAGAAATAAACATCTTTTTCATTTAGGCTACTTGGTTTTTATTTTTTATCACTCACAATGAAATCAATTTCTAACTGATATAATTTCCAAAAGGTGTAAGAAGGCATCCGAACCCCACTCCTGAGAAAGGCAGAAGGAGCTGGTCCAGATACAGGGAACAACCAGACAACCTTCAGGGCAGTGTGGAGAAGTCCTTTCAAATGGTGGGAGGCATAGAACTGTCGCAGCATCTTCCCTTTGATGGTGCTGGTGAACGGACTGTCCTCTCCCACCTCCTTGCTCCGCCACTGCCCTTGGCAGCCATCCCTGTCCCCACGCTTAAATCTTTGCTCATCTTTCTCTTGCTGGATCCACCTCCACCCCCACCTCGTATCTATGCAGAGCTCTGCATCCCCTGCCACTTCAGGGAGACCTGAGATGCTCATTAGTGTTGCTGGTTCCTGGCCCATCAGAGTCACATGTCAGGACAGGGAAGCGAAGGCGGGTGACATTTGTTGGTATTTTCAACTCGGGTGAAAACAAACAAATTGCAATGGAGTTAAATGTCAAAGGCTCCTGAGCGTGCTGCCTAGGAGGGAGGGAGGACCATCTCCATGGGGGACAACCTTCTCTGTATCCCTGAGGCGGGTGTGTGTGGGCAATGCAGCTGTGTTGGAAGTCTACCAGGAAGGCCGGGTGGGCTGTGTTTGTCAAAGTCCACCTTCATCCCACTGTGGGCAGTCTGGTTAGACATGCGCAGTCCCCAAGGGAGGACATGCATTCCTCATCCATCGCTTCATCCAGAGAACATTTACTGAGCACTTGCTACATGCAAAAGACTCTGCAAGAGGGGCTGAGGGGCAATTGATGATGAGACAAATATGGCTGGTCCCTACCTCCTGGGAACAGGTCTCCCTTAGAGAGGACAGGGGCATTTAAACATACAATGTAAGAAGAAAATGGTCATCCTGGCCAGGGGTGCAATGCTCTTTGGGTCCTTAGACAAAGAGGGAAGGAGAAATCAGGGATGTATTTCAAAGGCTTTCCCACAAGGCTTGAAGGATTTACCTTTAGATGTGCACGGAGGAAGGTTTAAGGGGACAATCAGCTCAAAGATAGCACAAGCCACATCTACCCACATTGCTATCAGCTCTACTATCATTGTTGCCCCCAAACTGGATGGAAATACACTCATGGAGCTGAATGCATGTGACGTAACCCAGTAAGGAAGGGTTTCTGGGGTCCATGAACTTACTGGAATTGTGTGCTGAATTTTGAAGTCAAGCACTTTTCTGGGAAGAATATGCATAGCCTCCACCAAATTCTGCAAAGTAGAGGTGATCTCCCCTAAGTTGAACCCCTGTTCTAGAAGCTGGCAAGAAGTAAGACCTTGCTGGATCTCAAACTATGACTTGTCTAAATGCACCCACTCCATGAAGAGCAGGTTGGAGATTTCTAAATGCAGCCCTTCCTTCACAGACTCTATTCCTGAGATCTGATTTGGAGAGACTAAACCAGTTCCAGCCCCAGCCACAGCTCGGGGAGTGGGGCAGAAGGCAAAGGACAAGGAGGGGGGAGTCTAGGCAGGACCAGCTCTTCTCCAAGGGAGCAGCATCCTCTGCTTAGGTCCAGCCCCACAGTGATTGAATTATCCACCCTTTCACTTAATGAGCATCTCTCTGGACTGGCCATGAGACCTGTGTTCAGGAGAGCAGACATTTCATTAGCAGAATTCAGTGGTGCTGTGTTGATCCTGGTTTCCTGACGATTAAGAGAAGGAGCCAGAGTCCTAAGTACAATTCTTTTGTGAGCCTTGCCTCGTTCAAAACATGCAAGCTTTCATCCACCCCCTAGTCTCACGTGTAGCTGTGTGTGACCAGGGAAGGCAAGAAGGCCCTTATAGGGGACTCCAAAGTACGTGAAGGCCTAGTGGGGCTGTGCCCTTGGACCTGGACCACTCTGACTGCTGAGAGATGATGATGAAACACGTCACTTCTCCCTTTCAGACTAGGAATGAGCAAGAACTCCACAGGTGGCTGGTGGACAGTCTTCCAGGAACCATCCCTCCTTCATCTTGTCAGTTCCAAGGGTACCTCTCCCGATGAAAATGACATTATGGACATGCCAGGTCACTATCAGGATCACCATTACCTTCCTTGCTACACAAGGAGAAGCAGAGGCCCAGGAAAGAGGCCAGGGGCATTGACGGAAAACCCTGGAAGGACGTTTAAAGGGATCAATGTTACCAGATTTGTTGTGTAATAGGACAGTGCACAGGTTTCCAAGGCGATGCTAGTGGTAAACAACCCACCTGCCGATGCAGGAGACACAGGAGATGCAGGTTCTATCCCTGGGTCAGGAAGATCCCCTGGAGGAAGGCATGGCAACCCACTCCAGTATTCTTGCCTGGAGAATCCCATGGAGAGAGGAGCCTGGTGGGCTACGGTCCAGCGGTTTACAAAGAGTCAGAAACGACTGAACTGACTTAGCATGCACACACATACCTGACAGTCCAGTTGGGAGTTCTTCTAGGTCAGCCCGCTTACCATCCATGGTATCAGCTGGCCTCAAGGCCAGAGTTGTGGCTGTTCAACATCATAAGTCCAAGGCCACCTAATCCTGAGTCCGCCATGCCATCAGTCTGCTCCTGCAAGACCAGTAGCATGATCCATAAGGAACCACATGAGCTGTCAAAGTTACAGCAGCCAGCGGTGACACCAGTCAGGATTATAACGGCCCAGTCCACACTGGTGAGCTCTGGGCCCAGCTGAACTCTCACCTCAGGGCATCCTGGGAATGGTAGAGAGAGGTGTTCTTTAGTCTTTGGGTCTGTAGTGTATAAAGGGAACCTGCCCCGAATCCTCTACATCAGAAGTGAAAACTGAGGGATTAGACACACCTGATCATTCCATCAGGTCCAGAAGAACTTACAGACAGGTGACAGGGGCTCTGAATGAAGCCACACAGGCACCAACAGGAGAGAAATGACTGACAACGTTAGCAAGGTTCCCCGCAGTCAACCGTGAACAAATGGAATAATCCTTCCTCCCTGGCTGCTGCTGCTGCTTTAGTCACCCAGTCATGCCCGACTCTTTGCGACCCCATGAACTGTAGCCCACCAGGCTCCTCTGTCCCTGAGATTCTCCAGGCAAGAATACTGGAGTAGGCTGCCATTTCCTACTCCAGGGAATCTTCCTGACCCAGAGATTGAATCCACATCTCTTGCACTGGCAGGCAGATTCTTTACCACTGAGCCACCGGGGAATCTCCCTTCTTCCCCCACCTCCCTATAGCACAGGAAGAGGAACCGATATGGAGAGAGGGAGGGAGGGAGTTAGAGAGAAGGATAGAGTGAGAAAGAAAAAAGGGAGGAAGGAAGTTGAGGGGGAAGGAAACAGAGAGAGAGGAAGAGAGAGGGAGAGAATTATAAATGAATACATGGAGCTTTGGAAACAGACACACTGGCTCCCAAGGGCAGGAGGCTGGTTGTAGCTTAAGCTACCAATGCAGATGTGTCCTGTTGTCAAGTACAGACGATGAAGCCATAGGTGACTTCTTTCCCATGGGGGAGATCCCATGGCCCTGCTTCACCGTGATTCACCACTGCAGGTGGATCCAGTGGACACTCAGCCGTGCTTCCCTATGTGTGTCCTGTAAGCTGCTGCCACCCTGGAAAGTCGCTGGTTGTGTCTGGAGCTTGGAAGGAGAAGGAAGAGGGGGAAAGGAGAGGTGGAGAGTGGGGCTGTGGCAATGGTGTTGTGGAGGAAGGGCGATGTGACTGGCCAGCCCCGATAGTCTCAGTGATATCCCACTATGGAGGATAGACGAAGTCTCAGCTCCCTCTAGCTTTAGGGATCTAAGAGGGAGGCATCCTTATAAACAGCACTGCCCCCATCACACCCACGGCCACCACCCTTAGCAAATCCACTCCCCCAGCATAACTCCCCAGTAATGGAAGTCCTCCCTCATTCCCCTACCCAGACACAGACACACACAACTCTCTTTGAGCCTGGCTTTGCTGTCTAGATGCTTCTTTCCTTTAGGTTCAAAAACCCCTCTTTTTTCCCCTACAGGCATTTCCCCAAGGGAAGTGTGGTCAGGACTGGGTGTTTTGCAGGAGGGCTTGAAGTTATACTCACTGATCCTTTACAGAGTCTCTGATTTTCTGGGGGCAAGTTTCATGTCCAGGGTCAGAGAGTCACTCATACTGACTATCCTCTACAGCAAACTAATGTCAAGGTTGTCACAGACATGCCAGAGCTCAAAGTCAATAGGCATGTAAGCCCCATCCATCATTCATCAGGTTCAAACATCTACCAGCCTCTCCCTGATTCGAGTTAACCCTTAGTTCCCATGAGCTTTTGTGCTTGACTAACTCTCTGCTCCATCTCATCCTGTTAGGGGTGACCCTGTTCAGCTGGGATGCTCCAGACCAAGAGAATGGACTGCCAGGTCCAGTGGGCAGGTTAAAAAGTCAGAACTTCATTACTTTAAAACTCCCTCAATGTCTAATGTTCTCAACCTTATGCATAATTAAGAAAATGCAAATGAAAACATCTGAATATCATCTTCCATTGAGAGGGTGATAAAGACCGTTACTATCCAGTGCTGTGAGGCTATAGGCAAATAAGCACAACCAAACACTATTGGGGTAGTGGGGAGAGGGGGTGCAAATTAGGATAGATTTCCTGGAAGACATTTTGGCAATACCTGCAGAAATTCAAATGACATCCACCAGTTCACATCTAAGAAGTTAATTTTACATAGATACCTGTGCTATGTCGCTTCAGTTGTCTCCGACTCTGTGTGACCCCATAGACGGCAGCCCACCAGGGTCCCCCGTCCCTGGGATTCTCCAGGCAAGAACACTGGAGTGGGTTGCCATTTCCTTCTCCAATGCATGAAAGTGAGAAGTGAAAGTGAAGTCGCTCAGTTGTGCCTGACTCTAAGTGACCCCATGGACTGCAGCCTACCAGGCTCCTCCATCCATGGGATTTTCCAGGCAAGAGTACTGGAGTGGGGTGCCGTTGCCTTCTCCAACATAGATACCTGTACATCTGCACAAAGTAGATACAATGATTTCATTACAGCATTGTTTGCAACAAAGTCTTTATATGATTTAACTGTTCACCTATAGCCAATCTATACTTGAAATGCTGAGTTGCCAAAACCTAAAGTATCATGAGACCCTATTTGTACCCAGAAAAGGACACACACTTTATCTATTTGTCTATCTGTCTATCTACCTATCTTTGATTTACAAGCCAGACAGTTTTTGGAAGGTCACACAAAAAAATCGTGGTTTCTCTGGGAACTATACTTGGAAATCTAGGGCATAAAAAGACTTTCATTTTATCATTCACACTTTTTTTTTTATTGTGTCCATTCTTTATTTAAAGGTACTACCTCTATAATAAAAAAGTAGTTATAAATATCTTTATTCCCCTCATACACCATATTGTCATTGCTCCTGCCTTTGAGCCATTTCCTCCACGTGGACCACAGCAGGTACTCTCCGTTGCCCTTGCTCTCCCTCCTCTGTGAGTGGCTGCCTTTGCCTCACCACGGGATTAGTGTGTCTCACTCTACCAAACACACCGTGATCTCCTGGCCTCACCTGCCTCCCAGATCATTAGCTGTGTTTCAGTCGTCACCCTGGCAGAACACTTCCATGCAGACGAGGGTGGCCTAGAACCACACCCCACACCCCACACCCCCCACCCCACACCCCAAGGCATGGGATCTGGCTTCTAAAGCAGCTCTATAAAGGGGCCAATGGAAAGCAGGAGATAGGAGAAAGCCAGGCAGCCAGCTTTCTCTGTTGCCTCTTCCCGTCAATGGACGGATTTCCCACACAACCTGTCCAGAGAAGTTTTGCCTGGCTGAGCAGGTTTGTCTGACGCCTCCTTGTGGGCTGTTGTGAATCCATGGCCATCACAATGATAATGACCCATCACCATGCGTGCCTCCCATCCTTCCCTGCCTTTCTCCCCTTTGCCCTGGGACTGTACCTCCTAAATCAGCATCAGCACTTCATCCCTGCCCCAGGCTCTCATTTCTAGGAAACAATTACTTGTTTCTAGGCCTCTTTGCATCTTTCATATTTAGGGTACCAGAGAAGACCCAATCTTTGTTGAATAGAGTTCAGCTTGAACTGAAACCTCTTGGATACTGTAGTATGAAGAATGCTCAGATGGCCTCCAAGAGGCCCAGCTCTTGTAGAATTCCCTCCCTACTCAGGGTGAGGAAGTGGAATATGGGGACTTGTGAATATGCTGGCATGTTACTCCCATGATTATGTTACATTATATGACAGAAGAGTTTTGTGGATGTTACAGAAGAAGGTCCCTAATGAACTGACTTTGAGTTAATCAAAGGGGAGGTTATGCTGCATGGGCCTGATTTAATCAGGTGAGCCTTTAAAAGGGACTCAGCCCTTTCTAAGATCAGAGAGATTTCTCCTGCTGGCCTTGAAGGTGCAAACCACCATGCTGTGGAAGGGCCATGTGGCAGGGGACAGCAGGCAGGCTCTAGGAGCTATGGGATTCAGCCAACAAGAGAGTAGGGGTCCCAGTCCTACAGCCACAGGTTACTGAATTCTGCCAACAATTTGAGAGAGCTTGGGAGTGGTTATCTCCCTAGCTGAGCCTCTGGGTAAGAATTCCTTCATCTCAGCCATGTGAGATTCTGAGCAGAGGGTCTACAAGACACAGTGAGGCAATGCATCTGTGTTATTTAAGCCACAGCATTTGTTGTGTGTGTGTGTGTGTGTGTGTGTGTGTGTGTGTGTGTGTGTGTATGCTCTGTCACTCAGTCATGTCCTACTCTTTGTGGCCTCGTAGAGTGTAGCCCGCCAGGCTCCTCTGTCCATGGGATTTTCCAAGCAAGAATAGTGGAGTGGGTTGCTGTTTTCTCCTCCAGAGGATCTTCCCAACCCAAGAATCAAACCCTCATCTCCTGCATTGGAAGTTGGGTTCTGTACCGCTAGCACCACCTGGGAAGCCCCGGTTATCTGTTGTACAGTGATTAAATCTAACCCAGATATCCAGAAGTGTGGATTCTTTTCAGACTAAAAGGAGGAGACACAGAGAGTCAGAGGGAAATGAAATCATACCAGGGGGAACTGGATCGAGGAAAGAGAGGCTGAGGGAAACCAGACCCAGGCAGGCTGACAAATTTGCTTCCTAAGCCGGAAATAGCCAGACCCGATAACTACTCTGGACGCCAGTAATTGCTGCTCTCATATACAGGAGTGAAATAACGGTGAGGATGATGTCGACAATGACGATCGTAGCACAGTGGTGACCCCTTAGTTTGCACAGCTCTTTACAGTTAAAAAAAAAGAAAAAAACTGGTACATTCGTAAGATTCTCCAAGAACTCCAGAGAGAATATTTTCATCTTCATTTTACAAGTGAAGAAAATGAAAACAGAGAGTTAAAGCCTCTCTGTGGTTACATCATTATTAAATGGTTGTCCAGAGCTCAAGGCTCTTGGGTGCCTCCAAGGAGGAACAGAGAAGGGAAGAATGAAGAAGGAGCAGCTCTGTTCCTTGGGTCAAGGCCATGAGAACAAGTCTGAAAGGCAGCCCCACTTAATGCTTACTTAGAGGAATTTTGGCACCTGGGGACCCTCTCCCCATACATGCTTTTCTCTAGCCAGTAACAGGTCAACCACACAGTTCTTCAGTTTTTACTCAGTGAAGGATTAGGCTGGTCAGCGTCTCTCCCCTCTGGGCATCCCACACTCTCCCTTCTGCACCCTCCCCTCCCTTTCCTCCCCCTCTTCCCATATTGAAACATACCTGTTCTGATTCCCAGTCTCTGCCCGCTAAGAATACCATCACCATATGGAGGTGTGAATGAATAATGATGGTTGTACATGCCTGTCTCCAAGCCAAGAGAAAGTGTGCATTTTAAGAGGGCTTTCCCACGGCTCTAATCCAAAAAAGGGATGGTAATTATGTGGATTTGGGGCCTTGAAATATAAGTAAGCTGCCTACTCTGCAAGAAAGCCTAGCATCTCACAAGAAGGTTCTGGTTATGGGATTAGCCTTTTTCTCCCCTAAATCACTATCTAATCAGTCACAGAGGTAATTATTTGTTGTCATTCCTAGGGGAAAAAATAGGTGGAGCTTGCCTTATTATCAGACTAGGGTTACATCAGAAATGAGAAAACTCTTAAAAAAGCTTGCCGTTGCTGTTCAGTCTTAAAGCTGTGTCCGGCTCTTTGCAACCCCATGGACTGCATCACTCTTCCCTGTCCTTCATTATCTCCTGGAGTTTGCGCAAACTTATGTCCGTTGAGCTGGTGATGCCATCCAACCATCTCATCCTCTGCTGCTCCTTTCTCCTGCTGCCTTCAGTCTTTCCCAGCATCAGGGTTTTTCCCAATGAATCAGCTCTTCCCGTCACGTGGCCAGTGTATTGGAGTTTCAGCTTCAGCATCAGTCCTTCCAATGAATATTCAGGGTTGATTTCCTTTAGGCTTGACTGATTTGTACTCCTTGCAGTCCAAGGAATTCTCATGAGTCTTCTCCAGCACCACAATTTGAAATAATAAAAATAAGGCTTTGTGCCATTATTTTCCATGAGATCTTGAGCAAAAAATTCATGTCCAACATTCACCCATACCCATCTCTTCCCACTTCCAGACACTTCTCAGCTCCCTTGCAGGTCTGTGAGCTCTGTGACTCCATCACAATGGAATGTGAGCAGACTGCGTATCATCATCAGACATGATACCTAGTCTCTTTCTTGCCCTGCTTTGAGGACCAAAGAGCCGGCTTCATGTTCCAGATGATGAATGTACAAGAAGATGGAGCCGTCATCATCCTGGATCTTTGAGGACCACATGGAAGACAGCTGCCCTGAAGAGTCTCTCAGGCCCTTTTTACTTTGTGTGGGTAAGAGGTAAACTTTTGTTGTGTTCGGGTACCGAGATTGGGGGCTGCTTGTTATGACAGCATAACTAGCTTATCCTAATTAATACATCTAACTTCACTGAGCCTGCCTTCTCTTTGATGATATGGAGAAAATCTGCCAGGCTTCACCCTAGGGTAGCCACAAGGAACAGAAACCATAGAAACTGCTGTGCAAACATGAACCAGTGTCAGGTTAGATCAGAGAATGGGCAGTTCACCAGAAGGGAGGTTTTTGACCCTTGGTTCTCTTCTTCCATGTGAGCAGGGATGGCTCTGGTGCAGGAGGCAGGAAGAGCTGGACAGTGGACATTCTCATGAAATGAAGTCCTGCTTAAGAGCAGCAAAAGCCCAGCTTTCTCAGAAAACAGCAACACATGTTCCTTTTAATGCTCAGCTCCACAGCTGCCTGGGTTTTCCAGGTGGTGCAGGGGTAAAGAATCCACCTGCCAACGCAGGAGATGCAAGAGATGCAGTTTCTATCCCTAGGTTGGGAAGATCCCCTAGGAAATGGCAACCCACTCCAGTATTCTTGCCTAGAAAATTCCACGGTCAGAAGAGTCTGGCAGGCTATAGTCCACGAGGGCACAAAGAGCCAGATACAGCTGAGCACACACCACAGCTGTCCACTGTTATTTTGCAAAATTGAGCTCTAAGTTCCGGTTTCATTGGGAGGTGATGGTCCGGAGCAATGGGAAATAAATCTCAGCTGCCTCTATTTCCTCAACAGTTAGAGCAGAAACATTCACACTGATTCATTATGCTAACAGAACCCATCCTTTCCCCGGGGCTCCACTGGGTACAAAGTACTAGCCAGAGACTATTTCCCAGCCCCTTGCAGGGTTAGGTGTGACGATGTGATCTTGTATTTTCAAAGGAGAGTGTGCAGAAATGACGAGTGCAACTTCTGCATCGCTTGCTCTAAGGAAGAGCCTTTAAGCTCAACTTCTCTTTCCAGTCCCCACGTGTTAGAAAGCAAATGCGCCAGTCTCACAGCTCCAACCATGCAAATGAGAACAATGCCCAGGGGAGAGCTGAGCCACAAGATGGAAGGAACCTGGGTCTGAACATTCTGTCAATCACAGTGGTCCCAACCAGCCTGAACCAACTAGACTGTTATATGAGAGTAAAACACACTTTCCTCTTATTTAAGCCACTCTCTCAGGACTCTGTAACAGCAGCTTCACCTTTATCTTAACTGAAATGCTGGGTGAAAAGAGGCTGCAGTGAATGCTTTAGTTTATTTCACACATGCTTTCCAAGAACCCATAGGGGCAATTGCAACAGAAGCAATCTTTCCTGTTTCTGGAAACTGGTTAAACATTGCTTCTTCCCTAAGAAGGAAAGCCAGGTTCTTCTCCTAGGCAGGCAAGTTGGGGGCTCTGAAGAGTCTAGTGATCTATTGCCCCCATCATCTAACACTCCTCTTTCCCTATTAATCCAAGGAAACTGTATCTCCAGCTTGGCTGCCACGTTCTCAACAAAGTGGACAGAGTTTATGATGGGACTGTCAAAGAAGTAAAATCTCAGACCAGAGGAGCTGCCACAGAAAAGAATGACACTGGGCCCCTGGTATCCCTGCCCAGGGGTGATAGATGGGATCCAGTAAGAGACTTGGGGAGGATGTGAGTAATGTATAACTTGTTTGTAAACTGCAGTGAAATTGAAAACACTTTTCATGTAAATAGAGATATTTTAGGTACAGATACAAACATGTGCCCTTTGTCCTGGTGCAAAGCCCACCGTTGCTTGCTTCCTAACGGCCTCCATCTCCTCTCTGTCAGTCTTATCAGTCTTATAGGGCCCAGAACAAATGCTACCTTTTTCCCTTGAAAAACCTTCATGTTGTCCACACCCAGATCAATTTCTCCCTTCTCTAAACTGGTAAAGCACTTTTATCTGTGTTCCCTTGGGGACCCTTGGAACTTTGTGCCTTGTAGATGAGTTGGTGAAAATACATAAGGAAGGCTTGAGGAGTGGCTGGAGAGAGGACCCTTTAATGAGAGCATCTAACATCTGTCTCTGGCTTTCTGCTAAAGACCTCAAATATATGCTCACTTGATTTTTTAAAATTAACCTTTTAATTTTTTTGGTTGCACCATGCAGCAAGTAGGATCATAATTCCCTGACCAGGGATCGAACCCATGCCCCCTGCATTGAAGGTGTGGCATCTTAACCACTGGAGCAACAGGGAAGTCCTTCTCTCTTGATTTTTATGTCAATCCTAGAGTCAGGTACTTTAAGGATAAGGAAACTGTAGCACCAAGAGGTTAAGGAATCCACAGTCACCCAGTTAACAACCAGTGGAGAAGAGATTCCAAGCCAGGAAGCTGCAGTAGAGAGCTGACAGTTATGGCCACTGCATACTGCTGCCCTCATTCATGAGAGGGACAAGCGGATACCCAAGAAGCTGGGCACAAGGAACGTGTTCATGACAGAGGAGGTGCTGCAGACAGGAGCAGGCACCCCTGTGTTCAGAAGCCCCTTGGCTCATGGAGAGCCATCACATAACAGCAGGCTTGAGTTCTGAGCTACTCAGCGGAGACAGCAAAACAATTCTGCCAATTAAGCCAAACATCTGGTCAATGTAGTGAAAAATCAGCCACGAGGGGTCTAGCCACAGACCCAGGACTCCTTCCAGGCAGTAGATTCTTCCCCCAGGTCCCAGGTGATGGAAGCAAGCCTTCCCTAGTTCCCAGACCCTAATTCGCATGCTCCCCTTTGATTAGAGATTCACACCTAATGCGGCCCTAAGGACGTCAGGAGAGCAAAGGAGGGACAAATCCTGTGGGCTCTAAAAGCGCTTCAGAATGGAGAGCCGCGTTCACCACAGTTCCAAAAAGCACATTCCCAAGCCGGGTGGTAAATTCTGTACTGCCTGCTGTAGAAATGCAAATTGCCATAATAAATGCCGATTATCCCAATTACCTCTAATTGTCTGGCTTGTGTAGCAAGAGCATTACCATAGGAGAGACCGATAAGGGAGCCGGTGTATTTAGCAGAACACCCTATCCTGGGAGTTGGGTTACAAATGAAGTAGGTGAGCTGGGCCAGGAAGCCCCTCTGTGGTCCCTGGGAGGGATGTCGCAGAAAGACATGGGGGCTTCACAGTCTCCCAGCTGCTTGGGGACAGCACTGATGCAGTCACATCTTTATGCAATGGTCATTAAATGCTATTTTAAAAATTGGCCGTGTGCTGGAGAGATAAGGGCAGAGAATATATGCTTGTTCTCCATGCCTCCTTCCTTCTGGCCAGCTGGGTCTGCGGAACAGCAAGGGGGGAAGGGAGGTTATCGGATGGAACATGACATTATTTTCCATCATTGTAATGTAACATTTGATTCATCCATTTATTTAATCAACCAGCTGGGGCAAGTATACATTACATGCCCAGCATCTGGAAACACAAAATTTTAGAGCCAAAAGTGACATTAGAAACTGTGCCCACTCTGCACACAACCATCATACCAGGTGATTTCATCCCTTCTGGTAGCAAATAATTTCTTGAGTTTCTGTCATGTGCCAGGCACTCTTCTAGGCACCAAGGACAGACACAGCAGTGAATAAATGAGACAAAACAGAGGAGAGACAGAGAATAAACGACTTAAACAAAATAATGAGAACACTAGAAGGCAGTAAGTGTTGAGAAAGAACAAGCAATGGAGAGGATGAAGATTACTTATGACCAGACTTGAGGCTGAAATGCAGTGTAATCAGGTTGACATGAAAGAAGATGATATAAAACCTGAAACTGTAGCAGAAATGATAGACTGGCCCTGCCACTAAAAACACACATCCTTTTAGTCAATAATTGAATAAACTAGAGAAAATGTGGTACAAGACAGAAAAATGTGGTCCCAGTTATCGACAAGTACATTAGCTAAGGTCTTGTGTGTAGTTATGTACGCTCATTTTTTATTAGCTTAGGTAACATCACAAGGCTTGCTGGGACCTCTTAATTCTCTTACAGTATTGATTAAAGGCATAATAAATGCAAAATGCACGATTTGCACGCACCCTTGTGAAATTAAAACCTTTCCGTTCACTGATAGAGCAATAATTACTACAAGGAACTAAGGGCACCTCAGCTAAACCAAGCAATTATTTCATTTGCCCATGAAGAGGAAAACAGGACCTCAGCAAGTAATCTTCACCTTGGTTGGGTCCAAGGACAGAAGCTTTGTGGGGTCAGATGATGGAGGAGGCTCCAAAGATGACTGGATTGTGAGGGAAGCTATTTAACTGCTTTCATACTCTCTTGCCTGATTCCAGGTACAGCCACAGGGCTTTGCTTGAAGATGTCTCCTCCAGAGATAAGTGGACACCCCCAGGTGCCCTCAGTACCTGATTCACAGCCTCCCTGCCCTAAGCCCTCTCAGTCTGGAAAAAGTGCCAACACCACATTCCTCGCTTCCCTCTTCCATCCCAAACATTTTGGCTGACATCCTAGTAAAGCAGTTCCTACTCATCAACGGGCCCCAGTGCATACAAGCTCAGAGATATCTCACAAGGGACAGCACTTGACAGTTTATAAAGTTTTTGTGTCTGTTACACAAACAGTCCTTAGAAAACTGTCCTTACATCGAGTCCTTACAAAACTCCTACAGCACTGTTTAAGGAGAAGGGCACCCAGGTCCAGAGGAAGAGTCCAACTAAGGTAACAAAGAATGGAAGCCAGGCCTGTCTGATCACATTGCATATGACCACTAGTACCTCATCATGACCAGCTGCTTCCAGAGTCCACAGTGCCCTTCTCTGTGGCTGGCTGGGCATATGGCTTCTAGAAAGAAAGCATTTCCCAGCCCTTCCTGCAACTAGGTGTGGTCACGTGACTGAGTTCTGGCCACAGAGGTGTAAGCGGTAGAGGTAAATGCAACTTACAAGATGTGTCCTAATGACACAAATGAACTTATTTACAAAGCAGATACAGACTCACAAACTTAGACAATGAATTTATGGTTGCCAGTGGGGAAGGATGCAGAAAAGGGACAATTAGGGAGTTTGGGACTGACACTTCTGTATTTAAAATGGGTAACCAATGAGGTCCACAGGGAACTCTGCTCAATCTTGTGTGGCAGCCTGCATGGGAGGGGAGTTTGGGGAGAATAGATACATAGGCATGTATGGCTGAGTCCCTTTGCTGTCCACCTGAAACTCTCACAACATGGTTAATCAGCTATGCTCCAACACAAAATAAAAAGTTAAAAAAAAAAAAGAAGTGTCCTTACAGGAAGGTGTGATACACTCTTATTAGAATATAATTTGGTCTTCATCCTGGTCCTGGCCCAGAGCTCCTAAAATCCTTTAGAATTTCCTATGATGAGAGTCATAAAGGGATCTTTTGCTATGTTAATGGTACTTTTGGAAAACACCCAAGGATGGGGGCTGGTTGCTAGGGAGTTAACCATTTGGTTAGAATTTGAACTTTCAGTCATACCCTACTGACCTCTTGGGAGGGGAGTGATACTGAATCAGTCACTAGTAGCCAAAGGTGAATCAACCATGAATGTATGATGAATCCCCAGTGAGAAGGCTCTGGAGAACTTCCAGGTTGGTGAATACCTCGTACAGGACATGGAAGTATTCCCTGCCCCTTCCCACACATCTTGCCCTGTGCATCTCTTACAAATGGCTGTTCCTGATTAATGTATATATTTCTATAAGAAACTAGTGAGCTAATAAGTAAAATGTCTCTCTGAGTTCTATGAGCTGCTCTAACAAATTAATGAAACCCAAGAAGAGGACTGTGGGGAACTTCTAATCAATAGTCAGTTGTTCAGAAGCATAGGAGACAAAATTGGACTTATAACTGGTGTCTGAAGTTGGGGGACAGTCTTGCAGGACTGAAGGCTTCAGCTGTGGGATCAGATACTATTAATATCTCCAAGTAGATTGTGTCAGAATTGAGTTGTAGGACACACAGCTGCCTCTGGAGAATTTTGGGGTGGAAAAAGAACACACGTTGGAATTAGTGTCAGAATCATAGAAAGTTTGGGTGGGTCCTTCTCCTTCCTGGTACCTGGGATGTAGATGTGATGGCTGGAGCTGCACTGGCCATTTTGGGCCAAGAGGTGAGTTGGAAATGGAGGCCATAGTTATAGGTAGAAGGAGGCCCAGCTGCCTACCTGGGCTTTTATGTAAAATGGAATAAATTTCTATTGTCCAATTTGGATTTTCTGTAAGTCAAAGTCACACTTCATCCTAAACAGTGTTTCATCTATAAACACAGCTGGCTTTACAACACAGACATAGTCTTTCTACCTCTGCAACCAGAATCTTAATCTGAAGGTTCTTCTCTCCTCTGGACCCCTGCAATAGCTCCCTGCTTCTAGGCTTGCTATTTTATATACTAGGGAGGGACAGCGGCACCTACCAAGTATGACCATCTGGCTATATTTCTTACTGTCTCAAAACTTCAATGGTTTCCCCTTTGCTACAAGATAGGGCTCAAACCTCTTCTGGTGGGAGATAATGCTCCATGACCACACTTCTGCCTAGCTCTACAGAGGAATTCCCACAGTCCCCCGCCCAGTGTTGGAAGCCAGGCTGCTTACTCCACTCCATCTCCTCTGCATGCATCATACCATTGCTTTCCCAGGTTTGTTTCATGCCATCTCCTCCATAAGGAACAGTGACCTGCCCCTGTGATCTGGCCAACTCCTAAATGTCCTTCAGTGTGAACTCAGGCTTTAGCACTGCAGGAAACCATCTCTGATCTACCCATTATCCCTCATCCAGACCACGTAACTCTGGCGCAGGCCTATACTAAATAGACCACACTACATTACAACCATCTTCTATGTGTCTCCCCTTCACAGAGTAGGGACTGGCATCAACTTCATCATTCTCTCACTGGGACTTGGCAACGACCTGGCCAAATCAGACATTCATATTTCTGATGAATAAATAGATGAATTAACCGTAGCAGACCCTGTTGATGAGTGGACCGTATCACCTCAGGACCATTCCCAAGGTTGCTGATGGCTTCATACTCCAAGCATCTGGGACTCTGTCTAAAGCTTTCTCTGGCCACAGGAGTTCCCTGAGCTAGGACAGACAGGCCAGAAATGCTGAGAAGTTACTTTCCCCTGTAACCAGTCTTGGATGGGAGTGGATAAATACTCTCACTTTCTCACTCCTTGTGTGGAACAACTCTGAGGTGTGATTTATAAAAATTCCTTTGGTGGACTCCTCAAAGATGTCTACATCCTAGCCCTGTGTATGTTTGGATATGTGGCAAAGAGGAATTAAGATTGCAGATGTAATTAAGGTTGCTAATCAGCTGACCTTAAAATAGAGGTAATCATGGAATATCTTGGTAGGTCCAATGCGATCAAAAAGATCCTTAAATGTGGAAGAGGGAGGCAGAAGAGGAGGTCAGAGTGGTGCAATGTTAAAAACTCTGTGGCCACCTCTGAAGGATGAGGCCACGAGCCAATTAATGTGGGCAGCCTCTAGAATCTGGAAAGGGCCAAGAAGAGGATTCTGCCCGTGAGCCTTCAGAAAGGCAGCATTGCCAAGACCTTGATCTCAGTCCCATGTGAACAAGTGTGGAGTTCTGCACTATAGAACTATAAGGTAATACATTTGTCCTCTTAAGCCACTAAGTTTATGCTATTTGTTACAGCAGCTACAGGAAACTAATACACTCCTAGAGCTCTCCAGTGGGACTGAGTTCCAGTTGTTCAAACCAATAATTTGCTCATTAACACACCTCACCCTGGCTTCCTGCCTTTCCTGATCTCATGTCCCCATATTTCTACTAATGCTTCTTGAGTTCATCCCCCACCATAATCTTTTACCCTCAAATCCTCGCCTTGGTTTGCATCTGGGGGACCCAACATAAGGCATTAGTTAATTGGAATAACTAGAGTATTACTTGAACAATAAGGCCTGGGCTCTCCTGACACAGAATTTGAACTGGGTCTGATACGCAATAGCTTCAGGAACTTTGGAGGTGGGGGGATTAAGTTCCCAGGATGATCAAATTTATGGGAACTTGGAGACAGACCTAAGAGATATACCGCAGTGACCAGGGGTGAGGGGAAGCCCAGTAGGGCTCAAAGGGAGAGGTGAGCTGGAGGGCGTGGAACAGAGGGGAGGAAGGGCAGGTGGAGCAGCAGGGGCTCAGAAGGGCCACCCAGAGAAGGAAGGCAGTGACTTCCCACTCACCCCCTGCTTCCTTCAGAACGGTGCCTGCAGGAAATAAGAGGCTTTAGCCTGGAGAAGAAGAGGTTGGGGAGGGACAGTAGCTGGAGAATAGCGTGGTGGTGGTGACGTGCAGTGCCCTAAAAGCCCAGTTTATGGACAGGAGAGAGTGGTGCCACAGTAGAAGTCAGATTCCAGCTGTGAGCGGGGCACTGTCTCTTGAGCCACAAAGCACATCACATCTTTTGAGTGTGGAATTTCCCTGCAAGGGATCCAGGAACTAGAATAAATGGGATGACCTTTGCAGACCCATTCAAATCTGAGTTTGGAGCCTTTATGACCTTAAAACCACCCCAGGGAACAGACAGCATGGCCAAAGACAGGAAAAACCAGGAGAACCTATAAATGCACTAAGCAAAGGTCTTGCTGGTACAACCACCACCTCCTCTGAGGCAGCAGTCCCCAACATTTTTGACACCAGGGACTGGCTTCATGGAAGACAATTTTTCCATGGACAGTGGCGGTGGGGTAGGGGATGGTTTCCAGACAATTCAAGCACAGTACGTTTATTGTTCACTTTATCATTATTATTACATCAGCTCCACTTGAGATCACCAGGGATTAGATCCCAGAAGTTGGGGGACCCCTGCTCTAGGGGAAGGGCCAGAAGGCAGAAGCAGAGCTCTGGCCTGGAGAGCTTCCAGTCTGAGGACAGAGACCCAGTCCCATCTTTAAGGAGACCCTGATATCATCAGGGAGTGGGGGATCAGGACACATGCCTGGAAGACATTCATTGGCCACACACCCAACAAAGCCTTGGAAGTGTGAGCTTCTTCACTATGATGTGATGTGAACAGAAAGGAGAGGACCCCACTCAAGCACCTGTCAGGATCACTCCTCCTAGAGGATAAGCCACAGGGTCTTGGGCTCGGCACAGCATGAGATTTACAGAGAGAACATGCTCTGACCTCCTTCTGCTTCTCTGTGCTATGGTGTCATATTCAGTTCCATGGACTGCAGCCTGCCAGGCTCCTTTGTCCGTGGGATTCTCCAGGCAAGAATACTGGAGTGAGTTGCCATTCCCTCCTCGAGGGGGTCTTCTCAACCCAGGGATCTCCTGTGTTGGCAGGTGGGTTCTTTACCTCTAGCACCACCTGGGAAGCCCTCTGCCACTCAGATCACCCCAGACAAGCTACTCCTGTCTCCACCTTAACTTTCTCAATGGCAAAATGAAGACAACATATGTTTTACTTATCTCAGTAGCTGGAAGTTTGAATGAGATGCCAATCGTGGTGATGATGGCAATGATGATAGTGTGTATGGTCCAAACACGAGGCCTTCTCCCCTTCCCCTCTGCCTGCCTCCCAGGTCCCTGGTGTCCTTTCTTTGACATCAGTTTGCGGCTAGAGGGGAAGAGCTTCCTTCAGATCCCATCTCGGGGCAGGCCCAGCTGCCCATGTTCACAGACACTGCACTCAGCCTGCAGACACTGTAGCAAGCTCTGGGCTGGAGCCAAGGCCTGGATTACAGAACATGGCATCCTCTCTTATGTCTGCGTCCCCCTGCAGTCCAGCCATGCTCATATCTCAGAAGTTCAGAGCTGGAGACACAGTGTCTAAGGAAGATGGTAAGTGACTCTTGGCAAAGTCCAGTGAGATGCAACAGGGATTTTTTTTTTTTTTTTTTTCAAGGAGGTAAGAAGGGAAAACAAGGATGCCTCAGAGAGGTCTGCACTGCTCAAGGACATCTCAAGGGCAGGAAGCAGGGGGCCAGTTCTGCTTTCTGGAACCATGAAGGAAAATTGCACCTTCTTTTTTGCCCAATGGCAAGAAGACAGCTCTCACTGCAGGAGCTTCTGATGGAAAAAGAAAGCCACCCCAGCCTTACAGATGGTCCAGTCTGATGGAGAGATACAGCCCTTGTCTTCAGGCGACTCCCTGTCAACTTCCCACCTTCAATTTCAGGAAAATCTCTTTCACCTGAGAGCTGATGGGGGAGACAGACCTGATTTATGATACCTCCCCTCATGGTGGAAGAGACCCCGTGGCTGTGGCAGGTGGCCCCAGTATAAAGGGGATGGATGGCCTCTGCTTCAGAAATCTCCGTATCTGATTCAGGACCTGACCTCAGATCCCCAAACCTGGCCTGAAGGATCTCCTAGTGAGAGGATTAGAACATACATAGAGAGCGTCTGTCACAGTCCAGTGCAAATATCATGTAGAAAGGGATATAATGGATTCATCTGGGAATGATTCCCTGAGTCAGATATGGAATGGGCTGCCTTGCAAACACCTCCACCCATCCAACCCCAGAGCTTGCTCATGACTTTCCTGAGTGGATCGCAGGCTCCGCTGACCTACAACAAGAGGTTTAGCATCTACTCTGGAAACACTTCTGTTATTAATTCTATCAATTCTGCTTACTGAGCCCCTGCTCTCAGCCAGGCAGTGGGGCTTCAGAGACGAACCTCTTTGAATCTGGCCTCTACCTTCCAGAAACTCCCACCCACTGTCAGAAAAAGGGAAATGAACAAGTTATCCGCCCATTGCTCTTCTTCCCTACCCCAAGCACTTGGAGTTTGGGTCGAGGATGACCTCATCACCTTAACTGAATTACATCTTCAAAGACCTCCTCTCCCAAGTCATGCAGCGTTCACAGGTTCTGAAAGTTAGGTGGTGGACTTATCTTTTGGGGAGTGGGCCATTCAACCCATTTTAACGGTCATCTTGGGCGAGCCCTTGTCCCTTCTCGATGTCCTCGACACGTGTCACCTCAGTGCCGTATTGAGAGGTCCCATAATGCCCTGTTGACATGTTCTAACCTCACCAGCTGTCGGGATTGCCCACCTCCCTGACCTGTGCCCAGGATGGGGTTCAGTCCCAAAGTTGGTGCTCAACAATGACAGGCTGCATTTAACACACAGCAAGGCAGCTATCAATAACACTACTTTCTACACTTTTCTGGATGCTTGAAATTTTCGTAATTTAAGAGAAGAAGAAACATGCTGAGAAAGACATGCAATAGAGCCACACAGAAAGGAAAGCTAAGGGCAATGTCCAGGATTCAGAGCAATGGGGGATTCACATCTGGGGGACCAGGGGTGTAGGATGGGGGAAGTGAGTGCAGATGTAGGTTATGTTCAAGCTGCTTCCTGAGAGTTAGTGCATGCCCTCCATTACTAAAGACAGTAATGAAACAGCCACATAAAAGTGGCTCATAGAAAACCAGTGAGGCATGCAACTTAACCACGTCTGGGTACCTGAAACCCAAAGAGGGAAAAACCACAGAGTGGAAACGATACAAAAAGATGAGTGGACAGAGTGCTGAGGAGCTGAGAGTGGGATGATCTATGTCTGTTGGATTGGGGTGGGGGTGAGGGGTACATGACACGGAAAAGCAACACCCCCAGGCTCCCCTCCTGCCTCTACTTCTTGCTCGCATCCTCTCGGGCACATCTCTTCTCTTTGGCTTCATCTGTAAACTGGAAATAGAGTCAGCTCTTTCTTCTTTTCTGGCCAGTTCTGAAATGCACCAAGGTAACACATGCAGGGGACATTGAGAAGGGATAGGCACTTGCCCGAGATGACCATTAAAGCGGGTTGAATGGTCCACTCCCCCAAAAGATAGGCCCACCTCCTAACTTCCGGAACCTGTGAACGGCTGCCTGATTTGGGAGAGGGGGTCTTTAAAGATGTAATTCAGTTAAGGTGATGAGGTCATCCTGGACCCAAACTCCAATGACAAGTGTCCTTCTAAAGGACAGAAGAGAGGTGATACAAAGACATAATGGAGAAGGTCATTGAGGACAGAGGCAGAAATCGGAATGTTCCTGCCACCACCAAGGGACACCTGGAGCCCCCGGAAGTCAAAAGGGGGAAGGATTATCCCCCGGAGCACTGGAGGGGACACCGCACCAGAGACTTCATTTCAGACTCGTGGCCTCCAGAACTCAGGACATCTTCCTGTTGTTTTAAGCCATCCGATTTGTGGAGGAAACAAAAACAATTCGCATCACTGGCTCACGTTGTCTATTCTCTGGATCGACCCCTCTCCAATTCATTCTCTTTCCCGCTCAGACCCCTGAGGTCTGGTCCCCACCAGCTGCACTTCACAGACTCCCCTTTGCTCTGGCTTTCTTGGGTTTGGTCTCCAGGGGCACCGACAGGAGCCTGGAGAGTGAGGCAGGGCATTTTCCCCACTGCCCTGCCATGGCGTCGGCTCCGTGGCCATCTGGCCATGGCTGTGTCCAGCGGCCGCAGCTCCTGCGGGACGGCTCCTCTCCCCGGCCGCAGCTCTCAGTGGTACCTCTGCCCCCTTGCTCCGCAGTCCCCAGGGATGGTAACTGTCCCCGGCCTTGTGCTAGGAGTGCACTTACCCTGGTGGGTCCTGCTGCCCTGCCCACACCTCTGCAAACCATCCGCTCACTCATCCCTCTGATAATGCTGGGAGTCAGTCATCCTTGTAGCTGGGTTCCTGCTAGCCAGTGCCCACCAGCCTGGGGCAGAGGGACAGACTTCTCACCTCAGAGCCAGCCCCTTCTGTTTGAATTCTCACTGGCAGAGTTTCCTCTCGGAAACTATCATGTGTGGTGACAATGGGCCCCTTGTCACCTGGAAGCAGGTGCCCAGGCCTCCGTGTCTTCACCTGCCACACATCCCCAGCTTCCCTGTGGAACCCCACCCAGGACTTCCTGTCCCAGCCAGCTCAGTCCGCTGGGCCATGCCGGCTTGGGGCCCACAGGCAGGGTGGGCCTGCCTCTAAGAAACACAGCGCCCCTCCTCATGCAACAGAAACCAACAGTGGAATTATGCCAGCTGTTTATGCCAGTGATCGAAGAGGCTGCTTTCTGCCTGCTCTCATCGGAATTTGCTGAGAGAGGAGAGACATTTGGGAGGTCGAGCAGCTTGTGATGACCCTCAGCCCCCATCTCCTCTGACCTCAGCACCTGCACCCTCCTCCTGCTCTGGCCCCTACATCACCTCCCACTGCTCTGACTGTTCAGCTCTGACATATGCAACTGCCAGGCCCGGGCCCACTTCAGGGAGCACCTAGATGGGGGTGGAACGTGACAGGCAGGAGACAGGACAGGGTGGAGGATGCACACGGGTATGGGCTCCAGTGTCAGAGCTGGACACGACATCAGAGCCACCTGAGCCAATCTCTGTCTCTACAGATGAGGCCGAGGACCAGGAGTGGCAGCTCACACCCAGGGAGTCCCTAAGCCAGCGGACAGCAGACTGAGAAGAATGCTGGCAAAACTGAGCATGTCCAAGAGGCCCAGGCCTGACAAGTGAGAGGCGTGGGAGCTGATGGCCAAGAAAGAGGAAGGGCTGAAGGGCCAGGGGACCCTACCCGTGCTATCTGAGTCTGCAGGTTCAGGTAGGAAGCTTGGCCTACAAATATCTGAGGGATCTCAGGCCGAAGGGACAGACTTCTCAGTGGTTCTAGAATTTCAGCCAGGGCAGGTGAGAGGCAAGTCTGGGGCTCAGCATCCAAACATTTTTTTTTCCAAAACTCCAAACTCCGGGAAGATGGGCTCAGCCTCCTAGAAAGGTAACAAGCAGCCCATCACTGGATGCGTTCCAACTGGGCTGTGGGATCCAGGGGTGTTGCCATGTGGATCTCTGTAAAGGATGTTACTCTGATGGATAAAATCTCTTCCTGATACCCTAAAGCTGCCCTGCAGGGGTGGCATGCCACCGAGTCCAGAGCACAGATTGGAGGCAGCTGACCTGGACTCAAATCCCCTCTATGTTATTAACAGCAGCGTGGCCCAGGGCAGCTGGCTGAAGCCCCTGCTGTACAGTGGGGGTAAAAACGACAGCACCCCCTTCGAAAGACCACTGTTTCGTTCTGTATCACGTCAAGAGATGCCCTCTGTGAGGTGACTTGTCTACACCCATAGCCAGAGCAGCTTTGCCCATAGGAAGAAGGTGAACAGGGGACCCCATGTCTGCAGGCAAGGCTGGAGAGAGGGTGCAAGTGCCCAGAATCAGTGAGGACCACCATTCACACTTATTTAGTAAACATTATGTCCCCAAGCTTCCCACATGCTGGGGTACAGTTTCAGGGACCCAATAACCTGTCTGAACGCATGCTCCACCCACACAGGGGCCTTGATGATAAGCCTCCCTTATGTGTGCACAGAGGTAAGAGACAAGGTGGTTATAAAAGCTGGACTCTCCCCCACCTCCCCTTGCCCTCCCCATCGATGCTTCCCATCTTCCTCCCTGTTCCCTCCTTCCCCTTCAGTTTCTCTTGTTGCCTCTTCTCCCAGAGCTGGAATAGGTATTTCCAGGTCAAAACAACTGGTCGATTCCACCAGTTCGGGGACCTAGCGGGAAGGGCTTTGTGAAAGCTTGAAATCCAAGGACTTATTCTCACAATAACCGCCACTGCCTGCCTGAACTCACTTGTTCACCAGCTGAGCTGGCATCTGAAGACCCGACCTGTTAGAGGGAGAATTTGAGGGCACGAGGAGCAGTGGGGCCACTGTAGTCATTTCTAGTCCAATAAGGACTCCCAGGGGTCCAGCCAATGACCTTGGGGACAGTCTGCTGAGTGCCCCCTCAGGCCCCACAGAGCTCCAGATTGGTCCTTGGGAAGTCCAGAGGCCCAGTGCATGTCCCTCCTCCTGATGCTGCTGTTGGTATGAATCATTCAAGTAACTGCATCCTGTGGTTCCAAGGAGGCCCTGTGGGGAGCCCTATACATCTCATGACTCCAAGCATCAATGGAGACAATGATGTCATATTCTCGCCCTCGGCCTCTGCTCTGCCCGGGGCTGTCATCCCCACCTTCAGCTAACCTGGCGGGCCAACAGGCAGGACCCACACCATTCATTCCCCAAATCTCATCTTCACTGGCTCTCCACTTTCCACGACTGTGATTCTCCTTGGCCTGGAATCTCCTGTGTCTTTCCATCCTGGTGTTCACACCCTTCATTCACTATGGGCTGCATCCTCCAGGAGCTCCTTAAACACCTGTGTCTCAGGTTGCTATGGGAACGGGTCTCACTGGCTGAGATGCGGGGCCACGTGTGCCATCAGAGGAACGCAGTGCACACCTGGCCCATTCCTGTTCCTCTGGGTCTGGCTCCCCCATCCTCCATGACCACGCACACCTCATCTTCCCATTTCCCTGCCTCCAGGCCCCGCCTCTACCTTCTTTTCCCTCATAATTTGAGACCTCTTGGGCCCCAGCCCAGCTCCGAGGCTCTGCTCTCTGCCAGGTGGTGGCCAGGAATGATGGTTCTAAACTGACAAGCACAACAGCCCCCAGCTGCCACCCCTTGACAAGAAGCCCTGTTAAACAGCTCAGGTAACGTCACACCTCCCCTCAGCTTACATGTCAAGTCTCCAGAAAGCTCCTGAAAAGGAGACAGTGTGTCAGACTAGAAAGCAGCTCTGCTTCAAAGTCAGAAAAACCTAGAGTAAACTCCAGCCAGGCCATCTGGTAGCTGGGGTTAGGAAAGTGACATAACCTGCCTGGGCCTCCACTTCCTCTCCTCAGCCGTGAGGAAGTGATAGATAATGACTGAGACTCGCACGATGCCCCAAGTGTCATTTGTGGCTGATTCAGTTAATCCTCCCGACAGCCCTGAAGGTGGGCATTGCACGGAGGCATTCAATCCTCCACTGAATGGAGGTTCCCACCTCCATTTCATTGATGAGGAAACTGAGGCACCAAGTGGTTAAATCATCTGCCCAGGGACACATGACTAGACAGTGGGTCTCAGCTCTACTGTGGCCTTAATCATGATCACACACAACTTCTCACACACGCCTTTCTCACCCGTTACAATGCAAACATCCAGATATTCCCCGGCCCACAGCAGGCACTCGGTAAAGGCAAGATGGTCTTATGGTTGTTGGTAATCTAGACACTCAATATACCAGGAAATCTGGAAAACTCAGCAGTAGCTACAGGACTGGAAAAGATCTGTTTTCATTCCAATCCCAAAGAAAGGCAACGCCAAAGAATGTTCAAACTACTGCACAACTGCACTCATCTCACACACTAGCAAAGTAATGCTAGGCTTCTAATTCTCCAAGCCAGGCTTCAATAGTACATGAATGGAAAACCTCCCAGTGTTGAAGCTGGATTTAGGTAAGGCAAAGGAACCAGAAGTCAAATTGCCAACATCCATTGGATCATAGAAAAGCGAGAGAATTCCAGAAAAACATCTACCTCTGCTTCATTGACTACACTAAAGCCTTTGACTATATGGATCACAACAAACTGGAAAATTCTTCAAGAGATGAAAATACCAGACCACCTTACCTGCCTCCTGAGAAATCTGTATGCAGGTCAAGAAGCAACAGTTAGAACTGGGCATGAAACAACGGACTGGTTCCAAATTGGGAAAAGAGTACATCAAGGCTGTATATTGTTACTCTGCTTATTTAACTTATATGCAGAGTACAGTATGCAAAATCCTGGACTGGATGAAGCACAAGCTGGAATCAAGATTGCCAGGAGAAATATCAATAACCTCAGATATGCAGATGACACCACCGTTATGGCAGAAAGTGAACAGGAACCAAAGAGCCTCTTGATTAAAGTGAAAGAGGAGAGTGGAAAAGCTGGCTTAAAACTCAGTATTCAGAAAAACTAAGATCATGGCATCTGGTCCCATCACTTTATGGCAGATAGATGGGGAAACAAGGGAAACAGTGATAGACTTTATTTTGGGGGCTCCAAAATCAAGATGGTGACAACAGCCATGAAATTAAAAGATGCTTACTCCTTGGAAGAAAAATTATGACCAACCTAGACAGCATATTAAAAAGCAGAGCTTTGCTGACAAAGGTCCGTCTATTCAAAGATATGGTTTTTCCAGTAGTCATGTATGGATGTGAGTGTTGGACCATAAAGAAATCTGAGCACCGAAGAATTGATGCTTTTGAGCTGTGGTGTTGGAGAAGACTCTTGAGAGTCCCTTGGACTACAAGAGATCCAACCAGTCCATCCTAAAGGAAATCAGTCCTGAGTATTAATTGGAAAGACTGATGCTGAAACTGAAACTCCAATACTTTGGCCACCAGATGTGAAGAACTGACTCATTGGAAAAGACCCTGATGCTGGAAAAGACTGAAGGCAGGAGAAGGGGACGACAGAGGCTGAGATGGTTGGATGGTATCACTGACTCAATGGACATGAGTTTGAGCAAGCTCCAGGAGTTGGTGATGGACAGGGAAGTCTGTCCTGCTACAGTCCATGGGGTTGCAAAGAGTCAGACATGACTGAGTGACTGAACTGAACTGACCGAATCTAGACACGGCGTCTTCAGGCAGGCCATGGGACGGGATTGGCGCAGTAAGGAGACTGGGAAAGGGAGAGCAGGGACTTCCCTGGTCGTCCAGTGCTTAAGACTCTTGCTTCCACCAAAGGGGGCATGGGTTCCATCCCTGGTTGAGGAACTAAGATCCCATGTGCCAGGTGGAGTGGCCAAAAGATTTTTTTAAAAAATAAGGAGAGAAAAAAGAAACAGGGAGAGCAGGACACAGGCAGGTACCTCATGACTCTTCTCCAGTAGTTTCCTGGGGTGACCTTAACAAATTGCTTTAACAGAAATTGATTCTTTCATAGCTCTGGAAGCCAGAAGTCTGAAATCAAGGTATCAGCAATGCCACGCAACCTCTGAAGGCTCTTGGGAGGAATTCTACCTTGGCTCTGCCAGCTTCTGGGTGCTCCTTGAAATCCCCAGCCTTCCTTAGCTCATGGCCGCATTGCTCCAATCTCTGCCTCTGTTTTCATGTGGAGGTCTTCCCGGTGCCCTTCTGCATCTTAGGAGGCGTGGGGGAGATGATGCCTTTTGTTTGTTGCTTATGAAGACACACACCTGGGGATTAGGGCCCAGCTTAATCCAGGATGATCTCATCTCAAAGTCCTTATTATCTCTGAGGTCCTTAGTGCACTTATCTTTGGAGCCATGATTCATCCCATGACACATTCTTCATGCTCCTTACATAGAGAAGACGGTGCTAGGAGACCATGTGCTCTTCTGGGTCTTGACGGAAGAGGAGGATTGCACCACATCAACCAATGAGGCTGGACGGCCGCTAGTGGGGGGTGGCCCTGGCTGCACCCACCCTCATGACTGCTGGAAACTGGGGTTGCCATGTGTACCCAACACATGAAGGAGGGGCAGAGCCTACAGAGTTTGCCAGCAGACAGGGGCTGGGCTGGGAATCCCAGCACCCGCTGAGACTGTGAGACTGCATTTGACTGTAGCCTTACTGCTTGAGAAGGCAGCTGGGACAAAGGAGCATCACAGGAAAGAGTCCAGGATGAGCCCAGCAGCGGCTCCGGAGGGAAAGTAGAGAAGGATTTGGGATTCCGCTCAGTATCACAGACAAGCACTGGCTGGCCTCCCACCGGTGCTGGCCGCAGCATTAGACAGAGCTGAGTGCAGGGCGTGCAGGGTGGGAATAGACAGAGTCGGATCCTGGGCCTTGGGGCTGGGGGGTGTCAAGGAGCGTGCAAACAGAGCTATGTAGGTTGTGCAGAGAAAGGGTATTATCAGCACTTCAAAATGAGTGGGTCTCTTTGTTTTAGTGAGAAGACTTGATGGGATGTGTAGGGAATAGGGATACTGAAGCTGAGAGACAGGCCCTCAATCCCTTAACTACGTGCTAAGACTAAGGCTCTCATCAGAGTTGCCTTTTTTTTTTTGAGTGGTTTCACACCTCCTATTTTGCGGAGTCCTCACTCTTGTGGCCCCTTCCATCCTGTTGCACGTTCCAGAGCACCTTTCTCTACGGACCTAGGTTGGTGGCACCCCCAGAGGGCACTGCTTATGAGCTGGGTCAACGGCCTCTGGTTTCATAAGGGAAGTGCCACCAGGGCCTCCCAGGTGGCACTAGTTGTAAAGAACCCACCTGTCCATGCAGGAGACCCCTGGGTTGGGAAGATCCCCTCGAGGAGGGCATAGCAATCCACTCCAGTGTTCTTGCCTGGAGAATCCCATGGACAGAGGAGCCTGGTGGGCTACAGTCCATGGGGCTGCAAAGCGCTGGACACAGCTGAAGCAACTGGGCATGCAGAGAAGGGAAAACCGAGGTTCAAAGAAGATTGGTGATTTGCCCCAAAATGCACAGTTAATCGAAGGTAGAGCTCGGAAGAGGATCTAGGATGTAGAATTGCCAGCTGAGCTGTCTGCCCCAGGGTGACATTGTGACTTTCCCAGGCTCTAGACATGTTTGCCTTGTTGGGCTCCTTCTGCCACAAAAAAATATTAAAAATTGTATTTTATGATTGCATTGGTATAAAGAGGAATACAAGCCAGGCCTGATTAAACATTAAAATATTTTATTCAACTTTAAAGACTTGAGAATGGGTCTACTTAGCCCAGTGGGTCTTCTAGGGACATTTACCATCCTGCCCCAGCCTGATCTGGTGCAGCTCTGCTCAGGCACCTCCCTGGACCTCAGTCACAGGGGCCTCCCTGCCCCACCCATACCCCAGACCATGTCAGGGCCTGGGTCACCAAATATGCAGACTTCCTGCTCTCCCCTGCCCATAGCTACTGTAGTCCCCTGAAATGTCACCTGCTTCCTGTGTGCCGTACATTTCTGCAGACTTTGCCACCTCCAAGCAGCCTTCCCAGATAACTAACAAGCCTATTAGGAGACCCTACTTGGAATTCCCTTTGTATGGAACCATCTTGAAATCCCCTTTGAATTGTGTGTCTTATACTGTAAGTATAAGGGTGATCCCTGACTCTCCTGTGGGCACCACTTCCCAGGTACACCAGGAAAGCCTGGTACAGTGCTGGGCACACAGGGGGCCCCCTGAGCAGGAACAGCCCCCAGACCAGACACACAGAAGTACTCACTGTTTCCTGTTTCCTGCTTAGGAATGCTGCTACCTCTCCTGCTTTCCACCAGGCAAACTTATATACATCCTTCAAAACCCCAGCTCAAGTCTCTAGCTTCCAGAAGCCCTCCTTTACCTTCCCAGAGAGAAGCCATCTCTCCTCTTTCCCACTCTCCACAGTTCCCAGCACACATCCCACTGGAGGACAGATCATACAACCCCCTCATCATGCTTTACAGGGCTGTTTTCCCACCGCACTGGGGTTCCCTTAATAATAGGGCTCAGCCCAGGCCTCGGGAGTCAGTAGTGACCTGATGGATGTTTCCTGCCCCAGCCTCAGCCCATGCTCAGTGGGAAGCAGAGTCAGGAGCAGCATCCTATTTCCAGCCACCTGGGCTGGACCCCAGGGAATGTCTCAGGTCTAGATGCCAAAAGACCTAGACGTCTGGTTCCCCCAAATCTCTTCCCATCTTCTTCATTAATTAAAATCACCTTCAACTCTGGATCACTAGGGGAATGGATTATCTAGGTCATATCTATGGCTCTCAGCCCTGGCTGCATGTCAGACATGTGTGAAGCTTTTATAAAATTCCCATGCCTGGGCTCTGGGCAGATAAATTACATCAGAAACTCTGGGAAGGGGGACCCCACCTGCCCTCACATTAGTATTTTTTGTTGTTTTTAAAAGACTCTTCAGGTGATTCTAATTATCAGGGGGGTGAGGAGCATTCAGCCTAGGGTTGAATGAGTTTTCTCATCAAAAGGGTTCCCTTCTGTTCTCACGATGTTCTATTTCTAGGCTCATTTCCTAAGCCAAGGGGAAGGCTGGCTGGGAAGAATTTCCCCTGGATGGTATGATTCGGCTGCCTGCCTTTAACATGGTTTTCTCCGTTGTCTCTGGGCCCAGAGACGTTGAGTGTCTTTCACAAGGTCACTCAGCTAGGCAGATGGCAGAACTGAGTGATGATAGGTTCTTTCAACCAATGATTCAGTGGCAGGCAGGGCAGAGGGACTCTCACTAGGGGACAAGTGAGACGGACAAATCTTGGGGATGGTGAGCAGCGTGTCTTTCCCCAGCACCCGGGGCTGTAAAGGCGTTCCCGCTCTGTCTCCCTGGGTAACACCTCCTCGGCCTCTCCGTGGCCAGCTCTGGCCAGCTCTGGCCACATCCTGCCGTGTCCTCCCACGTGTCCTCTGTCAGTAAACAGACCCCCAAACTGTAGCTGCACACTCCACCTCCTATCCACTCCTGAGCACTCGCTCTAAGAGCTCCACGCAAAGCTCTACAGTGGCCCAGGCGATGAGTTGCCTGCACTCTCTTTGGGGACCCAACACTCTTCTCCAAGCCCAGAGATGTTTCATTTCCAGACAATGCCACAAGAAGCTGTTTACACGCACACAGGATGTACTACAGACTCAGCAAACCGTGAATATCGAAAACCTGTTTGCAGCTTCTCCTCCCTCGCGTGATAATTAGACAGCTTGGGTCACACATGCGCAGTGGCAGCGCCGGGGCGGGAAGCCACAGGCGGGCGCATGCTGGCACAAGGGGGACCAGGTGTCCTGTCTGCTGCCAGGCCTGGCTCCAGGCCAGGGCCTACCCTGCCACCCTCTCCTACCTCCTGGGCAGGGGAACAAGTTGTTTGGTATTCTGCACCCCCTTCTGTCCCTGATGCGAGACATGAGTCAGGGCTGAACCCATACTCTGGGTCCTCACACTTTTGCTTGGTCCTCAGAATAACCCTAAGAGGTAAATGCTATTACTAGCTCATTTTATAGGCAAAAAGCAATAAATGATATTATCACCATTATCCCCACAATCATGGTTAATATCTGTGCATATTTACTATCTGCTAAGCTCTGAGTCTTTTCCACATATCAATTTATTTAATTCTTGCAAGTCCTACGAGTAGTATGATTATTATTCTTGTTTTACTGATATAAGAAATGGGGAACGGAGGGGTTGAGAAACTTACCAATGGTCACACAGCTAGAAAGCAAAAGTGAGGAAATAATCTAGTCATTTGCTGAATGAGAACAACTGGAAATTCAGGGGCAAATGAAATAGCCACAGCCACATCTCTCACAGGGCAGGCAGATTAGGTTGCCAAGCTTCCCTCTGCTGGACAGCAGTGGGGTTAGGACTTGATTAGGAGCTCTGGGTCTCTGAATTCAGTATACTTTTCTGCTTGACCAAGCGCTCAGCCTTTTCTAATGAGTGGGTGTGTGTAGGTGTGATAAGTGTGTGTATTTGTGTGTGTATGTGTGTGTGCATATCCACCTGTGTAGCATATTGAAAGGTTAGATCTGAAATTCATCTTATACTGATACACTTAAGAACCAGTCACTGTCTGGGGCTATCCTGCTGATCATATACTGTGTGTGTGTACGTGTGTGTGTGTGTATGTGTATTTAGTCACTCAGTTGTGTCTGACATTTTGCGACCCCGTGGACTGTAGCTTGCAAGGTTCCTCTGTCCATGGAATTTTCCAAGCATGAATACTGGAGCGGGTTGCCATTTCCTACTCCAGGGGATCTTCTCAACCAAGGGTTCAAATCAGCGTCTCTGGCATCTCCTGCATTGGCAGGTGGATTCTTTACCACTGAACCACCTGGGAAGCCTCAATTATATAGTAGGTCTCAACAAATATACTGATGACATTAAACTGCATCAAATCCAGCACCATTCTGTTCCTTGCACGTCTATAGACTCGAGATGCAGAAACATTACCTTCCAAGGAGTCAGTATAGACAAATAGTTGAAAGGCAGGCTTTAGAATTTTGTTTAGCTCAAGACCAAGTTCCTGGGGCTTCCCTGGTGGTTCAGTGATAAAGAATTAACCTGTCAATACAGGAGACACGAATGGGTTCAATCCCTGATCCGGGAAGATCCCACATGCTGCAAAGCAGCTAAGCCCATGCACCACAACTATTGAGCCTGTGCTCTAGAGTCTAGGAACCACAGCTAGGGAGCCTGTGTACCACAGCTCCTGAAGCCCAAATGCCCTAGAGCTCTGCTCTGCAACAAGAGAAACCACCCCCAGGAGAAGCTCACACGCTGCAGCTAGAGTAGCCCCACTCGCCACAAGAGAGACAAGCCCAAGCAGCAACAAAGACCCAGCATAGCCGAAAATAAAAAATAAATAGAATTATTTTTTTAAAAGACCAAGTTCCTACAAGTACCAGATGGGAAACCTCAGGCAAACTGCTTATCTTCTCTGTGCCTCAACTTCTCCTTGTAAAGGAAGATGAAGATGGTTCCCACCTCCCAAGATTAGAAGAATATTATGCACTTAGAACAATGCCTGGCACCAGGACTCAGTAAATTACGGCTATCATCACCATCATTACAATTAACAGCACACGTGTCTCTCTCCATCTTTGTGCCTCAGCTCTTGAGAAGATTCACTTTCCTCAAGCTGACAAGGAATAAAAATGCAGAGGTTGCGGGGAGGGCTGCGGTTGCGGGCAGGCAGGGGGCGAGGCGGGGGCGGGGGGGGAATGGTCAGGTTTCACACTCCTGAGCTAACAGCTGCTACAGTGTCAAGATCCCTGGGCCTGCGAGACTGGAACATGTGTGTTTCCTCGTCCCAGCACTGACATCACACAAGGCACTTCCCTTGCCATGGGGCCTCACTTTTCTCATCTGTAAAATGGGAAGTGTACTAAGTAACTTTTAAAGATCCCTTCCAGCTCTCACTTTCTGGAATTTCTATGATCTTTCTCCTCTCTTCTTCCTGCTATGAACATCTGGTACTGTCACTCGGGGTTCTGAGGGGCACTCTGAGTTGGGGGGACATCAATCTGAGTCTGTGTTGCTAAAACACAGGAGCAAGGTCCTTGATTCACAGGTGAGGAAGCTGAGACCCAGAGCAGGAACCCAGCCAAGTGGAAGGACTGTCCTCACCATAGGCTCTCCCTAGAAAGGCCTAGGGCACCAGGGAGGGTGAAGAATGTGCCAGGGTCTCCCTTTTATGAAGGACAGAACTTGAATTCCAAGTCAAGTCCATCTGGCTCCATATTCCTTTCTTCCTCCTCTAGGTGAGGCCCTGCCAACCCGAGGAATATGTGCTGTTATGAAACTCTGTGTGTGCACGTGCATATGCGTGTGTGTGTGTGTGTGTGTGTGTGTTCAGTCATGTCCATTAGTCTGGCAAAATAGTTTCAGCATAAAACCTGAGATTTTTTTAAGGCCTGCTTCTAGGAAAATCTCAAGGACTCTTGAATATCAGTGTTTGGGTAGGGACTCACACTTACTTCCCTTTTCCAGGTCCATATATGGAAGCCTCAAGGGCTAGTAGAAATGATAAAAGTAAACACAAATTTAGCACTTACTGTGTTCCAAGCTTTGTTCTAAGAGCTCTGCATATATTAACTTGCTTTTCTTTTTTTTTTAACAGCAGCAGATTAGTAGTATGATCTCTGTTTTTCAGATGAGGAAATGGAGGCCTGAAAACTGGCTTCACATAGCTGGATACTGGGAAAACTGGAATTCAGTCCCTCTTGCCTGGTGGGGAGTTCAGACTCTGATCACCAGCAGGGGTCATGTCTTAGGACCTGAACATCTTAGAGCTGAGTGTTCTTAGGTCTGAAGCCTGACTCATTGACCAGGTCACTGTGTGGCCTTGAATGAGTCCACGACCTCTGAAATGAGGATAAGACTGCAGAGTTATGATGGGGAATTATCACTAATGTATTAATCTATCATCAAGACTCAGAAGTGACTTCAGTTCAGTTCAGTTCATTCGCTTAGTGGGACATAAACACTTAGCAGGTGCTATTATTTGTGGTTTATAAAAATATCAGATGGCTGAGGGTGCTTAATGCAAAACCTAATTATGCTGAACTTCATAGTAACTGAGATGGAGCCTAAAATACTATCAGCTATACATGTGGAGAGCAGGTTTAAATAAATGTTCACGGGAAAACATCCACAAGAACCTTTCTAGAGCACTTACATGTTATTTGCAAATGCCATGCTAATTTGAGTGAGTCACCAATGGCTGACAGGCCCCTGACAAGTGTCTGGGTCTGTTTGGGCTTGGGCCTGGAAGGAAAGAAACTACTTATTGAAAAGCAGTGTCTGATTCAGACTGTCATCAATGCTGACAGGTCCTCCCTGAGGACCGAAATCAGCTTGTTTGAGGTTTGTTTATTTTTCTTGCTCAGAATTCTAGAAATGGCAGAAATGGAAAGCAGCTTAGAGAAACTGAGGTCCAGGGAATCTGGGTGCACAGCCAGGCCCAAGGGTGCCTGCAGAGGCTGGCCTGAGGGAGGGGGCTCTCCTCCTCTGCTTCCACATGGCTGGGGGCTCCCTGGGCCCAGGTCTGAGAGGTCCCTATGCCCGGGGACAGGAGATGGGGTCTCCAGGAGCTCAGTGCCACAGCCCAGCCATCAAAGCCTCAGTTGCTGAGGCTGAAGATTACAGAAAGCCTGCAGTGCCGGTCCAGACCCATGACCCTGCTCGAAGTGTTTTACTTACGCTAACACATGAAGTCCTTCCAACAACCCAGTGAGATAGATGTAATTATCATCTCTGCCTCGCAGGGGGAAACTGAGGCACCGTAGCTAACCAGCCCAAGCAGCTAGAAGGGATGCTGGGGCTGGGACTCTGGGGTCTGGAATTTGTCCCCTGGGCCTCTTGGATGCATGTCAAGCACTGTGCAGAAGGAGGAGGTACTTTTAGGCAGGAGTGGGGAGAGCAGGACAGGGAAAATGTTAGTTTCTGGAATCCCCTCTTCCTGGTGGGCCCAAGTCTGAAAAGACTTTCTCTGTGAGTCCCTTGGCCAGACCTGGGTGACAAGCCCCACAGAGTCCCCAGTTCTTGACACAGAATCTGGGAGGCAGAGTATAGCTGGACCAGCATGCCAAGAGGAGAAGATGCCAAGGTCTGGGGTCCTAAGGCCCACATGAAGGAGAAGGCTTCCATAGGGGGCGACTCACATACTCTCTTCAGAAGGAATCTTACCTCTGACACCCACCCACCCACCCACTCAGCATTCCCCAAGCTCCCCACTCCTCCTCCTGCAAAGGATGCGAGGACAGCCAATAAAATCTCCAAACTTGTAGTCTTTCTTCTTTTTCAAAGATGTCGCCCATCTGTGGTTGCCATAGCGACACCTGCCAGCTCCTCTGAAGTCAGGCGTCAGCTCCCTCCCGTGGCCTCGGCAGCTTCCCCCCCTCCCCAGCCCTGCACCCTCTTTCTGCACCCCTGCCCTCCCAGGGCCGTCTCTGCCCTCACAGGTTCCCAGTGCCAGCCTCCTGTTCCTCCTGGCCAGGCTGGTTCAGATGCCATGGGCGGAGGGGGAGACGGCTCAGGCTGGAGTGGAGAGGACTTCAGAAGAACCAGGCACACAAGCGGGTAACCGATAGCAATGAGCTCCCGGGTGGCAGGGACCTCTGCCAGGGACGCCCGGACATGACCGAGCTGTCCCAGGGGCCAGGCCAGCTGTGCCACCAGCTCACTGGCCCTGCGGCAGCCTCCATCCCCTCTGTTCCCCCGGCCTCTCCTCTGTCCTGCGGGCTCTCTATTCTTCCGCCATAGCCCAGAAGGCTCCCGTGTAGTCGAGAAGAAAGATTCTGTGAAAACGGATTGACTTGATCCTGGCTGAGGAATTTTAGCGTTCAGAGCCTCACCTTTTCCACCCACAAAGGGAGACTGAGACGTACCTTAAGCGTTGCTGTGGGGCATAAATGGGAAGTGTGTGCAAATATCAGAGACACAACAGATGCCAGAGCAACACTCTCCCCGCTCTGCTCCCACTATTCCCATCCCTCCTCCCCACCCGCACTGCCCTGTGCTCCCCACTATTCCCATCCCTCCCCCCCACCCGCACTGCCCTGTGCTCCCCACTATTCCCATCCCTCCTCCCCTGCCTGCACTGCCCTGTGCTCCCCACTGTTCCCATCCCTCCTCCCCCACCCGCACTGCCCTGTCGACTTCTGTCTCCGTGAAGCCACTTCGCTTTCCCCTCTTGGCCAGCGTCATCCTTGCACTGTCTGCTCTCCACCCCTTCCTCCCCAGGCTTTATTGCTTCCAGCCTGGAGTCATTGGTTCTTCCCTGAGGTGATAGGACTTCTTGGGGAAGGTGGGGGTAGGGGGTGCTTGGTGTCCAGAAGGGACAGCCTTGACCTCTGATGGGAAGCCAGTGAGAGCGCTAGAACGACAGTGATGGATACCATCTATCAAGCACTTCCAACGTGCCAGATTTTATTTGAGGAGTTTTCCATGAAGCAGCTCATGGAATCATCCCACCGCCCCCTCCGTGGCACTTAACTACCACCATCCCCACTTCATGCCTGGAGAAGACAAGCAGTGGCAGGAAATAGAGAAGGAGCTGCGATTCTACAGCGTGGGACACAAGAGGGGAGGAGGAAGACGGGACCTGGCACCTCAGGGGACAAGCAGCGTCTTCTTGCCCTTCCATTTGCCAGGTCGTAGTTGGCTTTGACACAGGTCCTGCCATCACATCTCAGCTACTCTGAATCCCCGAAAGCATCCTTGATTCAAGTTCAAGGTCACCCACCAGCCTCCAGAGTCTGTCCACGTACCCAATGCAGAGTACGTGGCCATCTCTGTCGACTTTCCTGCTAGGAACGGGCCCGTTCCTGCAGGCAGCAGAATTCTCATTCTCCTTTTGGCAAAACCTTCACCATCCTGCCGGCCCATGCCTGCTCTGTAGGGCTGGGTCCTGTTACTCACCTCTCACCACCTTTCCTCAGCAGTGACGCTGTGCCCGTTGCCACCCCACTATCAAGGAAACCACCTCATTCCAAGAGCAAGAGTTTAGTAGCAGGCAGACAGGGACAGCAGGCCCTGCCAGGGACGCAGTGTGGTGAGGTCGAGGGGCAGGCCTGGCTGAGAGCTCTCATTTCCAGAGGCCTCTGCCCACTTACTGCTCAGCAGCTTTTTGTTTTCTCAGCCCCCTGGCTATTTGTCATTTCTAAATCTCACCTGCTCCACTGCAGGTCCAAACTGAGGAGGGAGGTCTCCCCTCTCTGGACCCTGCCCCCACCTTCTGAGTCCCAGAGTGGTTTCTCCCTGCTGCCTCTGTAGAGTGAGCCAGAGCTGCACACACTCAAATGCACACACAAACCCCCTGGGACTCCGGGAAAGAGCAGATCCTGATTTGGAAGATCCAGGTGGGACCTGAGATGCTACATTTCTAGCTGTCTGGACATTATTTGGGAGAGCCTAGATGACTCAAGGAGATCCAACCAGTCCATCCTAAAGGAAATCAGTCCTGAATATTCATTGGAAGGACTGATGCTGACGCTGAAACTCAAATACTTTAGCCACCTGATGTGAAGAACTGACTCATCTGAAAAGACTCTGATGCTGGGAAAGATTGAAGACGGGAGGAGAAGGGGACTTCAGAGGATGAGCTCATCACCGACTCAATGGACATGAGTTTGAGTAAACTCTGGGAATTGACAAAGGACAGGGAATCCTGGCGTGCTGCAGCCCATGGGGTTGCAAAGGTTGAACTGGAACTGAGATGACTTGGGATGGCATCCTAAGAGCAAGACCTTTGAGAGCCAAGGGTCTAGGGGGTCCCCAAAGCCTCATATGGCCCCCCGCTAAGGCCTTCTTCCGGAGAAGGCAATGGCACCCCCACTCCAGTACTCTTGCCTAGAAAATCCCATAAAAGGAGGAGCCTGGTAGGCTGCAGTCCATGGGGTTGCTAAGAGCCAGACACGACCGAGCGACTTCCCTTTCACTTTTCACTTTCATGCATTGGAGAAGGAAATGGCAACCCACTCCAGTGTTCTTGCCTGGAGAATCCCAGGGACAGGGGAGCCTGGTGGGCTGCCATCTATGGCGTCGCACAGAGTCAGACACGACTAAAGTGACTTAGTAGCAGCAGCAACAGCAAGGCCTTCTTCTGAGATGCCTCCTTTGGAACTAGACATCACATAATTGCTCTCAGCTGCTGCCTACCAGTCATACAGGCCTGCCCACGAGCATCTTCAGACTAAGGCCGTGAGTTCTGAGCCATGGAATGCAATACCTCCAAGCCACGAAACATAGCACCTAGTCCCTTCCATGGAGGAATGCAGTCTTTAGATCCCTCCAGACCTCACACACCAACAAGCACGGGTGGGTGAGAGCTGTGCAGAAGGGCTCTGCCGTCCGCACTCACCCACAGTCTGATCCCACAGACGCTGGCAGAGTTCAGGAGAGATGAGAAAGCTCAGGAAGACACAGTGAGAGTCCAGATGTCAGCTTGCGTGTCAGTAGCTCAGCAACATCCGACTCTTTGCGACCCCATGGACTACAGCCAGGTTCCTCTGTCCATGGAATTCTTAGGCAAGAATACCAAAGTGGGTTGCCATTTCCTTCTTCAGGGTTTCTTCCCAGGGATCGAACGCAGGTCTCTCGCATTGCAGGCAGATTCTTTACTATCTGAGCCACCAGGGATGTAGTCTTGGCTACTAGAAAAACCCTCAAATGAGGATCTGAGGGGCACAGTGAACCACTCCCAAGGAGCCTAAGAATGGTAAGAACCCCATATCCACTTTGTGAATTGCACTCCAACCTCGTGCAGAAAAGGTCACCATCAACCTACTTCCCCTTGGGTTTACACTTCTATCTGTAAAAGGTGTATTTCTCAGCCAGGTCATTCCTAGAAAAGATCTCATCTATCAGTCCAAGAGGGCCTGTGTGTATTCAGACACAAGGGGGTGGGCCAGGCGACATATCAAGGTCACTCACAAGTCAGAGAAAATCTATGAATTCCCTACTATCAACGGGGCATCGTGGAGAGAAAAAGTCCCTTCCCTACAGCAGTGTGTGGTTTTGGCTTTGATTAAATCTCAAGATTAATTTTTCCCAGTGACAGAGTGGCCAGCCTGGAAGCCATAATCCTTTCAGTAGTTCAACATGTTTATGAGGGTGAGAGGGTGCTTAATGTGCAGTTAAAATGCTAAGCTGAGTAATCAGTTCATTAGGAATTTACTCAATATGTTTGCTGTCTGCAGCTGGGCCCCACTCCGCTGGACAGAGATAAATCAGCAGACAATGCAGATAGTGACAAGATAAACTCTTCCAGCTTTGATGTCTGTGCTCAGCTATACCCTGACCCAGAGGAGCGGTCTCTGGCCCAGCACCCCATGAGGTCTTGGACCAGGTCAGGCTGCTAGCTGGCCAGAGCTGGGCAGAACTCAATGAGGAGTTCACACAGAGACTGGACTTCTAGCACCCCCAAAATTAGGTGAGTTCCAGCCCAGAGACTCTGGTTATCACGGCCCAATGAGCCCAAGTGATTTTACATTTCCGCAGGAAATCCTGAGACACAGATTCGAGGACACATAGTTTACTTGGAGAGTCACCCCTGAAAACACTGGGTGTATGGGAAGTGAGAAGGAAAACAGAAGGCAACCCCAAAAATGTGTGTTATTGAGCAAGTTGCAATGATGAGCAACGGAGCTCAGTCCCACTGGGACCCCTGGGCAACTTGTAGGCCCCACATCAGAGTTCTCTCTGCTGCAGGGCGAGGGTGTTAGGATGGAAGTGCCCAAAGGTCACTCTTTGAGGGCAGTGCCAGCAGTGAAGTCCCCAGGACTTCTGGCCCAGAGACTTGCCTGCGTAGAGTGATCCAGCTGCCAGGGAAGGCCCGTAAGCTGAAGATGCAGGTGGAATTGGTGAGAACTGACGTGAATGTTATGCGGTTGAGGTTAAGGGTCATTCCTGCTCCAGAGAGAGTAAGCAGAGCCCAGTAGGACTACAACCCCCACAGGAGTCATCTTAGAAGAGACTTGGGATGCATGGACCAAGTAGTTTCACTTTTTGACCCAGTAAGAAGAACTGCACTCATCTCTGAAAAGGGCAGGACCCCAGAGCCCCAAAGCACAAGGACTCCTCAGGGAATGGGCAGGTAGCGAGCCCTTGCTGTGGATTGATTCAGGCTTACAGAGGGGCCCTTGGGATGGTGGGAGGGCCTCTCAGCGGCACTCTTTCTGGGTTAGAAACAGACAAGAGTTTGGAAGATGCTCTGGAAGCACTTCTCTGGATGGAGAACGGCTAACAGAGGCATCCTGTGTTAGGGCAGGGAGTCTTATTTGAAATTTTAATGTATCATCTGGAAGAGAGTGTGCAGCAGCGAGAGCTGGAGATGTGCAAATGGCACTAAGTTTTTGGGGGAAGCGAAATGTCAAGCCAATGGGCACACACGACAGAATCCTACAAGGGTGTGTGTGAGTGGGCAGAAAAGCAACAGATGAGACACGGTGTGGGCAAGTGTAAGATAGTATATTTAAAGACCAATATCTCAACTTCTACAGGACTTCCTTCTGAGATGATGCACGCTGTGGTGGTTTTATTTTGGGAAGAGTAAGGAGGGGGCAGAACTGACATTTACGGAGTGGCGACTAGGTGCCAGGTAAATAAGACATGTCAGTTTTATTGAGTTCTCTGCTTGCAGACTGGAGAAGTGTGCTTCAGAAGGGCAAAGTAAGTTGTCCAAGGCCACACAGCTGGGGGTGGGAGGCTGAGACTGGGCTTCCGATTCAGTCTTTGTTCTTTGGGTCTGTTCCCTGAAGACGTGATGAGCTCACTAGTGAAATGGTCTGAAGACCACCAGGGAGCAGCCATAACAGGAAGACACTGGAATCAGACGTCACTCCTGGTCTCTCCCGCTCACCTCTTTGCCGGTTCTTTCAACAAAACACCGAAGTGCCCCAGGCCCTTCCTAACCCTTTCTTTTCTTTCTTCCTTTCCCTTGGAGTAATATCATTGTATGCTGATGAATCCCCTCCAGTCCCCAGCCCTGACTTCACCCCAGCTCTTAGACCCACAATTCTACCGTCAGGACCTCTCCCTTGGGGTGACGGACAGACATCGCAGACCTAACAGGGCCACATAAGCTCTACATCTCCAGACCTAACAGGGCCACATAAGCTCTCGCTGCTTCCCCTGGAGCCTGCTGTTCCTGCAGCCTTCCTCATCTCGGGAAATGGCAATCCTGTGGAGCCCATCCTTCCACCTTTGTACCTTGAACATGTCCCAGGAAAGTCAACGGAAAGGCGGGGAGGTAGGCAGATGGCTGTGGAAGGGGCAGGACCTCTTACTTTTGGAAAGATGGAAGTAAAACAATGGCTAGGATCACGAAGAACCAAGACATAGATGGTGAGAAGTCCGTGTGTTTTACCAGCAGCTTCAAGGGTGGTAGGTAAGGGAATGGCTAGGATTACAGACCCGCCCCCGAGAAGTGTGGACAATACACGGCAGGAGCAAACCAAAGGACCACCCAGGCCCACCACCCACTGCCACCTGTGAGCCCTGCCCTGCACTCCTAACCTGATCGCTGGACTCAGTCTGCTCCTCTGCACTAATCCCCTCCACCCACCAGGCTTCAAGGCAGCGGAAACCGCCCACTCTCTGCATGCCCTGGCCCCAAAGCAGCAGCTCTGATGTGAACACTGATCCCAGCCTGAAATGGCCTAGAGTGGAGAGTGGGGACCCCAGACCCATCTGGCAGGTGCACAGGTAAGGGCTCTGCATAGCAGGGCCCCGGGCCCCCAGTCACAGCCGTGGCCCCCAGTTCTTCCCCATCCAGGAGTCGGTCGAGCAGGAGAGGGAATGGCTCCTCTTGCTGTTGGGAGGATGGAGCCGAACAATAAAAAGCCGTTAAGTCACTGGATTGGAAAATGAGAACGCAGGATAGATAGGCTCCTGGGAGGGAAATAGGTCTTCCCCGCTCTTTGAACAGGGATAAACAGGAGAGCGCCTGTCAGGAGGGGACTTACACCAGGAAATAGGTGGCTTGGCCCTGTAAGGAGTCCCTGAGGAGAGGCCTGATTCTTCTCTCCAGCCAGGCTTTCCTTCTCCTGGACCACCAGGCAGCAGGGATCCACTGTGTTAGTCATCTGCCTGTCCCTTCCCCATCCACACCTGGTCTTTATTCCCTCCACCCCAGTACTCCCTGACCCCAGCACCCCTCTGCCAGAGTGTCCTCTCCTTCACTGAAGCAAACCCACCTCCCGTCAAAGCCTCACTTCCTGTGGAAGCCTTCCTCACCTTTCTCTTCTCAGACCCGCTGAGTCACAGCCACACATTCTGGGCACCGCCCCCACCACTCAATCCCTTGTCTGGCTATTTGCCCCACCTCCCATGGCCCTTAGAGTATAGTGATGACTCTGTTTATGTCTCCTCCTCCAGGAAGTCCTCCCTGATTTCTACAGCTCACTGGCAGATTTAATGCCTCTTCCCTGTACCCAGTGCAAATTGGAGTAATTCCAGTTACAGCATAAGCCCCCTGGTCTGGTCTGAAGGTGAATCACTCCTGTTTGAAGGAGCCTCGCCTTCTGTGCCTCCTTGAGAGCAGGTCCATTCTGTATTCCACAAGGCTTCAGGGTGGTGGGTTAGGGAATGACTAGGATTAGGGATCGCCTACAAAGTGTGAAATGTTCAGAGCAAACCCAAGGAGGAGAACTGACTCAGCCACACAAAAAGCACCTGCTGGAGGAACATTGGATTGATTATGGTCAATTTTATTTTGTTTTCAAGGTGTTGGAGTAAACATTTCACACAGCATGAAGCACACAGCCTGGTATAAACTTCGTCCTTTGTACAGGGACAAGTACAACTCTAACCTCTTCTTCTACATACATGTAGGCACGTGCCTCACAGCATGAACAGCATAAACAGGGACAGACACCCTCACACAGACTGCCTCCACCCCACTGCCCTCTCTGATCCCTGCTGGTCCACTTTGTTGCACTTAAAAACCACTGACGATCTCTTACCAACATGAAGCCTTACTACAACAAAACAGCGGAGCAACCCCTTTCCTCTTAACTCCACTCAAACCATCTCCACCTTGCAGAGCTGGAAGGGGCTTTGGAATAAGCTTGACTGACCTCTTAACTCCATGGATTGGGTATCTGAGGCCCAGAGTGAGGCAGTGCCTGTCTGAGAGGGCACAGCTGGGGTGGCATCAGCAGGCCTGCATTGTGTCCCCAACTCTGCCACTCTAGCTGCGCCATCTCAGACAGGCACTGCCTGGGACCCCGTGGGCCCCTCATCACTCATTTAACAATGTCACTGGGTGCCCATCTCAGTGTGTGCCTGGTGGGCAGGCAAGGGGCAGGATGTACCCCTGCCCTTGTCAAGACCACCTCGTGGAAGAGAGAAGATTCCCTCCCCAGCAGTGACTACAAAGAACACCAGGAGGGACTCTGGTGTCCCAGGCCCTAATTCTACTCTGCCACTATTATGCTGTGTGACTTTGTGTAAGCAGCTTACCCTCTCTGAGTCTCTAACTTCCTCTCTGGAAAAATCAAGGGTTCAGACCCTGGGGTCTGGGGTGCCTTCCAGCCAAGCCACTAATTCTCCTGGATCCAAGGAGGGGGCCAGTTAGGGCAGGGTTTCCCACAGGAGCCCTCACCTGAGCCCCGAGGTGGGGGAAGCCAGGAGGCAAGGTTCCGGCCCTGATCTGTCCTAACTCCTCCTCTCCTCACTGCTGGGGAGACAGTGGGGTGATGGACGAGGGCCACCTTGGGGAGGTGATAAGCAGATGTGGTGGGAAGGACTCAGGTGAGGCTTAGAACTGTGAGGAAAGAAATACAACTTCCCCTTCTCCATGCCTCCTGAGGAGGTTAAGCGCCTTCCCTCAGGGGTCTGTCCTCTGCTTGATTCAGGGGAAATGTAAAGGTGCAGAGTAGAGACCAGAGAGAGGGCCTGCCCACCAGCTCCTCCCTCGGCTGTCTGTCATCAGTCCCCATTCACTGCCCCTCTCTGACTCACGGCCGCCCACTCCATACATATGCCTGGGGGGCCCGCCGCTCCAGTCCCCTACTTGGCCCACCTCACCCCCATCTGCTTCTCCTGCACTCCCAGCCCACTTCCCCACGGCCTCCCCGCGTGCCCTCTCCGTCCCACCTGCCAGCTCAGTCTGCCAGGATCCGCCCGCCCCAACCCGGGTTGCGGATCTGCCTGCAGGGGCCCCCACGCCGGCCCCTTGCTCCCGGATGGCGTGGGCAGCGGAGGCCGGGCCGCCGCTCGCCCGGAGCCGGGACCGGGAGGTCGGCCGGCGCCAGAAGGAACGAGGGCCCAGCGTCTGCTGCTTCGGGCCCGCGGCGGGAGAAGGCAGGCCCCGGCGGAAGCAAACATCTTGTCAGGGTTCCACGGCGGCCTGGGAGGAAATGGGACCAATTAATCCACATTTGCCTCTCCAGATTGGAGTACAAGCGGAGAGATGGAAGAATTAACCTTTTCAAAAATGTAATTTCACAAAATCCTCTCGCTTGGAACAGACTCTCGTTATTACTGTTATTGATGACCATGTCCGCCTCAGGCCACCAACGGCCTGGAGAGAAGAGGAGGGCCCCCAGCTACCCCGTGGGCAGGGCGGGGCTGCCTGAACCGCAAACCCAGGCTCGGGTTCAGTCACAGAGCCCCCGGAGCCCCCACAGCCCTCGCGGGTCACTGGCGGCCCCTCTGCAGAAGCGCCCTCCCTGGGACTGAGTCCCACGGCACTCTCGACCATCAGGTGAAAACGGTTCCTGTGGCCCTTCTCCGCCTGCCAACCTCTCTCACGCTGCCTGGTCCCTGCCCTTCTTCTGGAGCTCGCGTGGCTGCTGCTGGGGGTCCTTCAGCAGCCACCCCGCATGTGAGGCCCACCAGGACAGGGACCATGAGGAACCTCTGCTGGAGGCCTTCTCCCCGGCTCCAAGAAATGGGTATTAGGCCCCGTCTGCTGCCCACATGCCTGTCCACCCTCCCAGGCTGCCACCTTCACTTACGCCTCTCGGCCCCAACTCCTTCAGAGTCTATGGCTCTTCCCTGTAAAAGGGGACCAGGAGGGAAACCAGTGTGGCTGTAGGGTGGTGAGAAATCAGAGGAGTAGCCACGAGGTCAGGGCAGGATCACGTGAGGTCTCCTGTGCCTACGTGACCCTGGAAGGTCTTGGGCTTTTACTCTGAGTGAACTGTGTAAGGTTGGACCCGGGGGGCCATGATGGGCCGCCCCTCCTCTCCCCTCCCGCCCACGAGAAGGTCCCCAATGACAGCACACTTCGCCAGTTGCCATGACGAGCCGCCCCTCCTCTCTCCCGCCGGCCGGGGAGTCCCTAACGGAGGGAGGCTTCCGGATCTCGGGGACCAGTGACAGCACACTTCGCCGCCAAAGCCGCCTCGCCCCAGCCACATAGATAAACCTATCCAAACCCTTTCCGCTAACCTGGCCATCCCCCGCAGCGTGCATATATAAACAAACTTTTGGCGTGGTCTGGCGCGCGTGGACTTCCTGGACCTGCCTCCTTTGGGTCTGGGAACCCCGCCCGGGAGCGCTTCCCCAGTTAAGCCTGTTAAAAACTCTTTTGGGGTCCTGGTCATCTTTACCTAACAAACTGCAGAGCCCAGCAGGATCTGGAGCAAGGGAGGGGGCATGATCTGCCTTGTGTGGTCAAAGATTGTTGGTTACCCATTCTCCGGAGCCTCATCTATTCAAGCTGGCCTATTGCCTCCCCACAAAGTCTTCTGTCCCTCTGTGGGACCCCATAGACCCCTCTTCACTCATTTAACAATGTTCACTGGGTGCCCTTCTCATGCTGATCTCAGGGTGTTCCTGGAGGGCAGGCAAGGGGCAGGATGTGCCCTGGCCTTGTCAAGGCCACCACCGCATGGAAGAGATAAGATTCTCTCCCCAGCAGTGCCTACAAGGCCCTGCCACTATTATGCTGTGTGACTTTGGGTAAGAAGCTTACCCTCTCTGAACTTCTAATTTCTTCTCTGGAAAGTCAAGGGTTCAGACCCTGTGATCTAAGGTGACTTTCAGCCAAGCCACTAATTCTGGATCAGAGGAGGAGGAGGAGGACAGTGAGGGCAAGGTTTCCCACAGGAGCCCTCACCTGAGTCCCAAAGGTGGGGGAAGCTGGGAGGCGAGGTTCTGCCCCTTGTCTGCCTAGACTCTCTTCTTCTTCCTGCTCAGCTGTCCCCACTAACTCTGCAGCTTTCCTCGGCTCCATCTGTCCGGCCCTAGCTCCCCTGCCAGCCCCATCTCTGCCTCTGAGCGGGAAGCACATTGAAGCTGCCAGGTCAAATCAGATCCTCACGCACAACAATCTAACAAGAGATGGATCTGACGTATGTATGTGGCTTTTAAACAGAGGTTCCTAGGAGCCGGTTATTTCACTCAGAATGAAAACAATTGATTTTCTTTAGAGCCACTTACTAAGGCTTATCAGCCTTGATACAACCGGCCAGGGGTTTCCAGGGGTCCAGTGCTGCTCACTTGCCCTCAGGTGAGGCCTTGCTCCCAGGAAGCGGGTGAGCATCACAGCATGGCAGCCAGGGCCCCCACCTCTGCTGGGAGGAACAGGACTCCCAGGCAGGAGGGGCTGGATGGAGCTGGACAGGGAGGTCGGCCTCCCTGCAGACCTAACCTCAGACCCGGCTCTACAGAGCATGAGGCATTGAGAGTTGGGGTGGCTGCAACTCACCCATGCCCGGGGAGCTGGGAAAGCAGGAGAGGCCACAGGGCACCCTCCCAGCTCACCGCTGAGGCGGGCCCTTGTCCTGGGATCTGAAAGACAAGGAAAGCCAGTTCTGACCTTGGGGGCTTCCCAGTGTGCAAGCGTGCGAGGTGGACAATAGCAGTATTCACATGCATTCTGAGATGTCAGGTGTAATATGTGCTTCTGAGAACAGAGAGTAGGTTCAAGGCTGGGAGAAGAAGGAGGTATGAGGCCTGAGGGTGGTCAGGAAAGACCTCTCCTAGGAGGGGACGTGTGAGGGAGCTGGGTCTTGCTGGGGGAAGAGCTTCAGGGCAGAGGGGACACCCTCGAGTCCTCTGTGCATGAGGGTCTGAACGAAGGCTGGGGTTGGCGGGGGGTGGGGGGTGGGGGAAGAGGCACCCCTGCTCCCATCTGCCAGCGGGGCTTCCGCATGTTTCTCTGGAGGGTGTTCTGGTGCGCTTGGTGTCTTGACTTGTACCCTGACACTGGTTCCTGTATCTCAGGCTAGGTGGGTCCTCTGGGCGTGGGCAGACAGCTCAAAATCAAGATGGGATGCCCATCTGGCCTTGGGTACTGCCCTCTGCCTTCATGTCCCTCTTGACATCTTTGGGCTGGGCATGCCCCCTGTATACAGCTCTGTCCAGCACGTCGCTTACTGGTGAGTCCCATGGAAACTATGAAAAGCCTCATGTGCTCTCCAGCGTCTCTGAAAGGCCTCCATTTCTGTCTCCTCCCCTCCTCCCAACCCTCCTCCATCTCTTGAAGTCTAGTTTCTGTCCCATTGCCTTGCAGCTGGCTTCTTCCTCTCAACCAGGCTGATGTCTGACTTGGTCAGTCCACTTAGCTGGGTGCCGGCCTTATCTCCGGGCACTGATTCCTAGCCTGTGAGTCAATCCTGCTTCACCCACGACCAGCCAGTGCTCTAAGAGCCCAGAAATGGGCGAGTCCCAGGCTGAAGTTAACCCTGGACCCCTGAGTTCTGACCAAGGACAGACCCTGCAGCTGAGTGAGTGCCTCAGCCATCCCAGCCTGGTTTTCACCTAAGCCTAGCCTCCTACTATGGTAGGATGGTGTTGTTTTTGGAAAAGAGTAGGCAGGATGAAATGGACCTCGCTAAGGACACTCTGGAGAGGAGCTTCCTGCTAGAGCTGTGGTCAGTCTTGTGTTTACAACAACAGACTGTTAGGAGCCTCAGGGAAAACAGCACAGAACAGGAAAACAGGTTCTGAGTAGTGATGGAAGCCAGGTCCCTGTGGGAGACAGGAAGCCTGGGCCCCATTCTTCCTCTGTTCCTAACTACCAGGGTGACCTTGGAGTAGGAGCATTCTTGTTCCTCAAATGAAAAATAAGGAGCAATGGATTAAATCAGGGGTTTTCTAACCATGTGCCGTGGAAGTTTCTGTGGAGCCCTTCCAAAAGCCCCTCAGAGCAGAGGTGAGAATTCGGGCCTCAGACCTCCACCCTATTTTTAACAGTAGATGGCTTTCACTTTCACTGTTTGTTTCAAGCTGCCTCAAAATGCTTCCTGTAAACAAGAGTTGAGAGTTTGACAAATCGTTTTAAAACCACTTCACTAGATGACTTGGAAATTCCAAGAATTAAAGATTAGCCGCCCATTGATAAGCTCAGCACTTGGCTCACTGCCTCTCTCTTTTCCTCTCCACCATGTTCCTGCCATCGTCTGCAGCATCTTTAGCGTCCCTCTGATGGTCTGTCCCACACCCTGGCCTCTCAGTTCATGGACCACCACCCCCGCCTTAGCACCAAACGTCTCCTGTCCTTCTTCTCCACCTTCCACACACATGACTACACTGCAGGCCACACCATCTCAGTAACAGCCTCACTCAGAATGCCTAACTTCAAGGACCCCCAGTCTAACTTCATCCCCTTTAGTACTCCAGTTATGCTGTGTTAACAAAACTTCCATCAACTGAGACCTCCTAATCCGGTCATTACTCAGCCCAGATTCCACAGATTTCAGCCCCCACAACTATCCCTTCCCAGTTCTCTTGATGTCCTTGGCCCCTCACCCTCCTTCATATTCATCAGAAAACAACCCCACCCTGGTTAAACCCCACCATCCACTGCCTCAGCACCTCCAGCTCACCAGCCAGTTGCTCTCGGAATTCTCTCTAGAGAATATCATACCACCTTGTGGACTAATTCACATTTATGACTGGACATACCTTTGAACTCTGCCAGGTAATGTTTCTGTGCTTTCCTCGTAAACCTACTTTCCAGCTCTCCAAAAACATTATTTCTAAAATCCCCCTCATCTCTCAAATGATCATCTTCTCTGCTTGGCCCTTCTCACCAGATGATGACTTTGATGTGCACTTCATAGAGAAATCGATGACATCAAAAACCTGTCTCTTCTTCCTACCCATACCTCACCCACCTACCTACATCTGTCCTCACCTTCCTGGCCTCCCTTTGTCTTGAAAAGAAAATATATGTGTGTACACCATTGATTTCAAGCTCTTCCCCTGTGAACAGGAATTCTATCTGGGCTCATCTTCTCCAAGGTTCTCCTGCAAGGATTTCCTCCCTGCATCACCACTATCTCTCTCTCTCTCTCTCTTTTGGATCAACCCAATTGACAAACATGTCCTACTAGTTCACATCTTAGAAGATATAAATCTTTCCCTTGACTCCACATTGCTTTTTAGCCCCTCTGTTTTCTTGTCCTGTCCCACTGTACCTCCAGCCAAAGGTTTACTAGTTAGTACTGTCTCTACTGGGGCTTTCCTCATAGCTTAGCTGGTAAAGAATCCCCCTGAAATGCAGGAGACCTAGGCTCAATCCCTGGGTTGGGAAGAAGGGGACAGCTACCCCCTCCAATATTCTGGCCTAGAGAATTCCATGGACTGTATAGTTCGCAAAGAGTCAGACATGACTGAGTGACTTTCACTTTCACTGTTTCTACTGGGCTTCCCTGTGGCTCAGTGGTAAAGAATCCACCTGCAATGCAGGAGACGCAGAAGAGGGTTCAATCCCTAGGTTGGAAGGATCCTCAGAAGGAGGAAATGGCAACCCACTCCAGTATTCTTGCCTGGGCAATCCCATGGACAGGGAGCCTGGTGGGCTAGAGTCCATGGGGTTGCAACTGAAGGGACTTAGCACATGACACTCAGAATTTTACCTCCAGCCTGGACCTTTCCTCTTGACTCTACCAGAACTGCTACCAACATGCCATCTCCACTTGATGTCTATTTGGCTTCTCAAAACAAAACAGAGCAATAAACCCCCTCTTCCCATTCCACACCTGCTCCCCTTGGAGCCTTCTCCATCTCCAGTGCCCCACCAATCCCTCATTCAGTTGCTCTTGATTCCTCTTTCCCTCACATCTAATACCCCATCTATCTCTGAACCTTGTTGGTTGAACCTCCAAAATGTGTCCTGAATCTGACCCCTTCTCACCACCTCCACTGCTACTGCCTGGTCCAAGCACCATCATCTCTCAGCTGGACCACTCTATTTATCCTCTAATTTTCTCTATCCTGTAGTTCTGGCCCGCCTTCAATCTGCCCTCCACGGAGCACCTGGAGGAAACTACGTACACCAGAATCAGGTCAGGTCAGCTCACTGTTTTAAAACCTTTCAGAGGCTCCTGTTACACAGGAGATAAAAGCCACGGTCCTCATTGCAGCCTGCAAGCCCCGGTGTGGTCCAGGCCATGCCCACCCCTCCAGTCTCATCTTTCTCCAGCCCTGCTCTCAGGCTGGAAGCTCCAGACCCCCCGGCTGCAACTCTTCCCTGTCTTGGAATCTTTGCACTTATCCCTTCTGCTTGGATCCCTACTCTCCCCCGCCCCTCAGCTTCACACACCCACTCATCATCGTTCAGATCTCATTTCATGTGTCACCTCCTCTGAGAAGCCACCCCTGACCACCCTGGTCACAGGGCTGCAACCCCAAGCCCACTGCATTGCCCTCGTCCCTTATACTAACCTATTCTATCTTGTTCAAAGATACTGAAAAGCATCTTTACTGGGCTTCCCTGGTGGCTCAGTGGTAAAGAATCCGCCCACCAATGTAGGAGACATGAGTTTGATCCCTGGTCCGGGAGGATCCCACATGCCTCGGAGCATCTGGGCCCGTGGCCACAACTATTGAGCCTGAGCTCTAGAACCTGGGAACCGCAACCGCTGAAGCCCACACCCCCTAGAGGCTGTGCTCTGCAACAAGAGAAGCCACCACGTTGAGAAGCCCGAAACTGCAGCTAGAGAGTAGCCCCTGCTCACTGCAAGTACAGTAACAAAGACCCAGTACAGCCAAAAACAAATACATAAATAAAATTACTTTTAAGTGTTTTTTTTTTTTTAAAGCATCTTCCCTATGGACTTGTGTGTGATTCTCAGCTTCCTCCGTCTGAAATACTAGCCCCTGAGGGCAGGGCTTCCATCTAGGTGGTTCCTGACTCTAATCCTAGCATCTAAAAATTATCTGGCACACAGTAGGTGCTGATTAAGTTGACCTACTAGTGCTAGATCTTCGGTTCCTTGCTGATTGTCCCTAAAATGCCTTCTTGGTTTTTAAGGTAAGTGTTCCAACCCTGATGTGCCTCTAGGGGCTGGTATAAGGTTATTGGATGTGACAGAGCTTTACAGTCTGTAAAGTGCCCTGCAAAGGCTTTGGTCCCCTACCTGACTCAGCAGAAAGGGGCTTGCCTCGGAAAGGAGTTTATAGCATCCCGAAGTGAGACTCCTCCGAGCCCACTGTCACCTGCCTGTCTAGCTCAGAAGGCTGTTCTTTTGTTTTCACCTTGCTTTCTGCTCCTTGTCCCAGCCTGAGATTCCCCATCGGTGATTCCTCTGGATTCTCTGCCCCTGTGGAGTAGACTGCTCCCCAGTTCTCACAGTCTGAGGACCCCAGCACTGAGGAGAGAAGAAGCTGAGTGTCTGATGATGCCTCAGTTTCCATGTATGCACAGAGGAGGCTGTGCAGCGTAGATGCCCTAGATTTTCCAAAACACACCCCCACCCCCACCCTGCCTTCCTGTCTTCCTCAGAATTGATGCCTGGCCTTTGCAGAGAAGGCCTTGGGCTCCCAGGATGCTAGGATGATAAAAAAAAAAAACACACCAAAATCGGGACAGCAATCAGCTGCACACAGGGAATTCTTGGAAGACTAGAGAAATGTCATCTCCCCAGTCTGAGACCACAAGAGCCATTTATCATCCTTACTGTTGGGTGGGGGGCAGTCCTGAGATGGAGCTGACCTTGAGGAAGGAGAGAATCACTTATGGGGGTGCCCGCTGGGGTGCCCAGAGACCAGGGGCCTGGGAGGGCCCGGTAGAGATGGGGGAGGCAAGGAGAGGGGGATGAAGTCCAGACTGTCTAGAGGGAACACGGGCCAAACGACAGTGGGTGTCCAGAGCTGTGTCCACACCAATGGCTCTTCCAGAAGGTCAGGAAGACTGGAGAGACTGAAGGGGGAAACTGAAAGATGGCTGGAAGGGCTGTCACAGCCAGAGAGGTAAGTAATGAGTGTCTGTGCCCAGCAGTCCAGGTTCCTGCCTCCAGGTCCTTCCTAGTAATTGAATCTAAGCTGTGTTTGTGATTGACGGGTCTACAATTAAGACCTGAATCCAGACATGCCAAGGGCTATAGGCAGAGAGGCCAGAGCCTGTGGGAGAGGAGCCTGGCATATTTGTAAAGATATTTCTAGATATTTCAGGCTTCCCTGGTGGCTCTCAGATGGTTAAGAAAGAATCTGCCTGCAATGAGGGAGATCTGGGTTTGATCCCTGGTTCAGAAAAATCCCCTAGAGAAGGGGGTGGCAACTCACTCCAGTATTCTTGCTTGGAAAATCCCATGGACAGAAAAGCCTGGCAGTTTATAGTCCATGGGGTCACAAAGAGTTAGACATACCTAAGCACGCATGCACAACAAACACGCACAGACACTTGCTCCCAGATGCAGATACATCCAACCTGGATACTCCTGGGCACCTTGATATACAAAGACATCTGTTCTCACCCATCTCTTTCACTCACTATGCGCATGCTTAGGCCAGCCAAGACCCCACACAGACATGCAGATACACACAGCCCCACAGTATGAGCTTGGCTATGTCAGTGAATGAAGCTGACCAGATCCCTGCCTTCAGGGAGGTAACATTCTAGGGCACCATCCACGGAGATGCACAGACACATCCCCTCAGTTGGGCTCAAACTGACTCCCAACACACATGTATTGAGCACCTGCTTCGTTCCAGGAAGCAAAGCTGTGTGGAGGAGATACAGGTGGGCAAAACCAGTATGGTTCCTGCCCTCATGTGTGTTAGCCGCTCAGTTGTGTCTACTCTTTGGGACCCCATGTGGGATTTCCCAGGCAAGAATACTGGAGTGGGCTGCCATTCCCTTCTCCAGGGGATCTTCCTGACCCAGGGACTGAACTGGAATCTCCTGCATTGCAAGAAGATTCTTTACCATCTGAGCTACTAGGGAAGCCCCCATAAAGGCACCCTCAGAAACATAAGCCTAACAACGTTACATGCAACCTGCATGCACACACTTGTGTGCACACACATGCACGGCTCTTGCTGACTTTAAATACAAACCCAGAGTCAAGGCATTTTTATTAGTAAAGGCTCCAGGAAGCAGTTCATTTGGAATGAGGAGCAAGTCCAAAGTCAGATCTGTAAGTTCCTCTCCCCATCTGTGTGCACCTCTCCTCCAGCCTCAAGTCATCTTCTCCGCTCCACCCTCTCATGTCCTTCAAATAATGACAGTGTCAGGGGCTGCCTGCAGCCTTGAGCTCCCCCTTTGCTGTTCAAGATGCCTCCCAGCCTCACCGTCAGGACAGGAACCAAATGCTGGTCCACCAGCCAACGGTTTTTGCTGAGCCATTTCATGACAACAGAGACTGCTCCTTCCAGACTTTTTTTTTTTTTTTGCTGCTTCTTTGGCTTTTAGAGAATCAGAAATACCTTGGCAGTAAAAATGTTCTTTGGGCTGAAAGCTGACTCCCAGGGTCAGAGCCCAGGAGAAGATTTCTGCTACAAAGTTTCAGAGAAAATAGCAGGTGCTAAGCAATTCTTATATTCCAAGGGATAGAGAGAAAACACAATTGGAGTGGATTTAGGGCTTTGCAGGGCTCCTCTTCAGGTTGTGGTGTGTGTGCATGTGTGGTTTCTCTTTATTCCCCTGCTGGTCAGAGTGGCAACAGAAAGAGTGGGCAGAGAAGAGGAGGTCAGAAAGCTGGGTCTGCGGCTGGTCCCTGCCTGAGATCAGGGACCCGCTGGCCCCATAGTGGGTCCTGGGCCGTGGATTTGGAGCCACTGAGCCAGGTTTGGGCCCCCAGTTCTGCCTTCTCTTAGCTGCAGGAGAAGGGCTTTAAAAAAAAAAATCTCTCTATGCTTCAGTTTCCTCATCTATAACATAGGAAAAACAACAGCAACTACTTCATAGGGCTACTGTGAGGATTAAACAAGTCTATATACTATAAAGAATTGTATACACGCCATTCAGAGGAGGTCCTGTAAACCCTCAGAGGATGTCGGCTCCTGTCAGCCTCCCACCCTTCTCCCTTCTCCCCAGACTGTGGGGACCAGCTCCCAGACTGCGGGATGGATGGAGGGTGAAGCTGTGGACCCATGGATGGATGGTCGCCGCTGAGAGGACTATTCTGCTTGCCCCTGCATCCTCTCTGCAGCTTTCCTCGCCCAGCTCTGTGCTCTGGGAGCCTGGCCTCTATGGACTGCATCCCTCAGACCCTCTTCCTTCTCTTTCCACTTGGGTTGGCCAATGAGGGGGCAGAGGACAGGAGGAGATGAGGCTGGATACCTCTGCTCACACTCCCTCTGGCTTCAGCACCTCGCTTTCGTTTCATCTCCTGATCACTTCCGGCCGGGGTAGGTAGCTAACGGCTCCTACAGTGCTAGTCTTTGGGTGCCTGGCATTCTTGTGGATCTGTCAACTCTGCCCACACCTTTGTGAAAAATCCCTTTCTTAAAAACTCTGGAGGACAGTGAAAGCAGCAACATACAAGGAGACAGTCATGGCAGCACATGAGGTTTTCACATAAGGATGTTGATTACAGTGTTGTTTATAATGACCGAAAAAAAAAAAAAAAGGAAGGAACCTAGAGGTCCAACCACCAGGCATTGAGGGAGTAATCCAGACAGTGCACTGGACTGCAGCTACTGAGAACAATGAGTGCAAACATATTCACCAATACTGGGGAACAGTCACTACACCTCTCAGAAAAACAGTAGAGAAGGCAATGGCACCCCAATCCAGTACTCTTGCCTGGACAATCCCATGGGCAGAGGAGCCTGGTAGGCTGCAGTCCATGGGGTTGCAAAGAGTCGGACACGACTGAGCGACTTCACTTTCACTTTTCACTTTCATGCATTGGAGAAGGAAATGGCAACCCACTCCAGTGTTCTTGCCTGGAGAATCCCAGGGACGGGGAGCCTGATAGGCTGCTGTCTATGGGGTCACAAAGAGTCGGACACGACTGAAGCGACTTAGCAGTAGCAGCAGCAGCCAAGTCTACGGGCAGTCTGACACCACTGAAAATAATATCCACAGGTTTGGAAAGAGAATGTATGTGAAGGACATATACAAAAATGTCAACTGCATCACCCTTGAATATGCAAATTATGGGCAGTGGTTGTTTATTCCTTAGTACATTTCTGGGTGGAGAGATGCCTTTTCTTCAATGAGCAAAAATTATTCCACTGACTAGAAGTTATTAACAATGTAAGTGCAACTACTAAAAATTGTATTTTAAAAACTATTTCAGGGACTTCCTAGTGGTCCAGTGCTTAAGACTTTCCTTTCCAGTGTAGAAGGTACAGATTCAATCCCTGGTTGGGTAGCTAAGATCCCACCTGCCTCAAGGTCAAAAAAACTAAAATGTAGTATAGAAGCAATATTGTAACAAATTCAATAAAGACTTTTAAAATAGTCTACATCAAAAATCTTTTTAAAAAATGCTTAGAGTCACAGGAAAATAAACATCATAAAATGTTAAGTGAAAAAAGCAAAATTTCTTCGTGTACACACACACACACTCACACACACACAGATTAGACATTAAACCAGGGTCTCAAACCTTGCTCAGAACTAAAGCTCCTGTCCCTATAAACTGCCTGCCCCACCTGGGTTGGGGAGCCCTCTCACTTACCGCCAAAGGGGTTTCATGCTGGACTATTTTCGGAATATGTGAAGTGATGGAGCCCAGAGTGGAGGGGGGAGGATGTGTGTGCAGAAAATTCACCTGGAGCATGCACAAGACAGTCCCAGGCTTCTGCCGCAACAAAGCGGGCAACAGGCTCCTTCTGCAAGGGGGCGTCTCTCCTCCTTCAGGTTTGTGTCTGTGATTGTTTATAACCTGTCAGCAGGGCCTCGCTGGGCTCTGTGGGTGCAGGGGCAAGGCGGAAATGTTGGTCACTGAGCTCCCTAACATGAGAAAATGGCCTCACAGTGCGTCTAATCACCACTTCCCACAAGGAATTTCACCGTCCGTGCTCATTTGCTTTTTAATCATCCTCTAAATATGCATTTTCACGTTGTACCCTAATGGCACCCAGAGAATCATTAGGATCTGTTGGGACCTTAATCCATGGCTTCAGAAGTCTCTAAGTATGTAATTTCGCTCCATGACGCAGGTTCCTAAAAGTCCACAAATAACCATTTGCATGATAAAGTCACAACTCCAGAATCAATTACAGCTTTGGCTGGAGAGAATTTATTTCCTTTTTGAAAATTAAAATGTGAAATCGGGAAGTTGCAGCACAAAAGCCTCCCCTTGCCCAGGTGGGAAGAGGGAAGAGATCACAGCACCCCCTGGGGCCCTGACTGACTGGGCGCCATCGTGGAATCACCAGGCAGGCGGCCTTGGCAGGGCCTCTAGGGTGGCTCTCGGTGGGGCTGGCTGTGGGATTTCACTTCTCACAGGGATCATTCGTCTTCTGAACCCCCCACCTCCATCTTAACTTCTTGCCTACTAACAGGCATTGGGGGTCCCAGCTGTGACTCTCCAGAGAGCCCCAAGACGTCTAGATATGTGAGGGGGCCCAAGTGACCCAGAGGTTGCTGCTGCTGCTAAGTCACTTCTGACTCTGTGCGACCCCATAGATGGCAGCCTGCCAGGCTCCCCCGTCCCTGGGATTCTCCAGGCAAGAACACTGGAGTGGGTTGCCATTTTCTTCTCCAGTGCATGAAAGTGAAAAGTGAAAGTGAAGTCGCTCAGTCGTGTCCGACTCTTAGCGACCCCATGGACTGCAGCCCACCAGGCTCCTCCATCCATGGGATTGTCCAGGCAAGAGTACTGGAGTGGGGTGCCATTGCCTTAGTCACTCAGTCGTCTCTGACTCTTTGTGACCCTGTGGACTGTAGCCCGCCAGGCTCATATGTCCATGGAATTCTCCAGGGAAGAATCCTGGAGGGGGGTTGCCATTTCCTCCTCCAAGGGATCTTCCCAACCCAGGGATTGAACCAGGGTCTCCCTCACTGCAGGTAAATTCCTTAGCATCTGAGCCATCAGGGAAGCCCACAGCAGATAAGGTACCACTGTTAGGTTTAAAAACACAGCATTGGGTCTTCCCTGGAGGTCCAATAGTTAACCTTTCTACATTTCCACTGCATGGCACGTGGGTTCAGCTCCTGGTTGGGAAGCTAACATACTGCCTGTGGCATGGTACAGCTGAAAGTGAAGTCGCTCAGTCATGTCCGACTCTTTGCGACTCGTGGACTGTTGCCCACCAAGCTCCTCCGTCCATGGGATTCTCCAAGCAAGAATACTGGAGTGGGTTGCCATTTCCTTCTCAAGGAAAAACAAAAAATGACACCGATAAGCCAACTGATGGCATCTAATGGTAATGATTCAAGTTGACTCCCTGTGTTGTGGGGATACCATGGGCCCTGGGTTTGGAGTTGGGAGCCAGGATTTGATGCCTGCAAGGCTCTGCTCAGCATCCCTGCTAGACCCAAAGAGCCTGGACTCGTCTCACACCTGGCTGGCTCTTAATAACTGCTCTCCAATGCCTCCAGCTACTCCTGTGTCAGACTCACACAGCTTGGTTTAGTTCATGATCTAAAGAGGGATATCTCCCCCCACCCCGCCTCTGTACCCTAATGAAACACAGATGGAATTTTGAACACTACAATTTACTGAGTGCTTGCTCTGTGTCAGACATGCACTACACCCTGAACACACAGCATCTCCTTTCATGCTCACAACGGCTTGCTGAGACAGGCTCCATCTCAGAGAAGGTAAGAGACACAGAGCCGGCTGGAAGAAGGGTCCTCCAACACCATCCAGCCTCTCTTAGGGGTGAGCAGATTCTTCAGACCCTCTGAACCTCGGTTTTCTTATCTGAAAATTGGGCAGGATGATGCTTCTCACTTGCTGCTCTGAAGAGGAAATAAGGAGAAAGTGCTGGCACACTGCACCAGCCAAGAAGGCGCTGGGCCATCTTGTTTTGACTTGTCTTTTTGGTCTTGCCTCTAGTGGATTCTTAATGATCTACTCATGAAACATGAAGGCCCTGAAAAGTTTCAGATTCTATCTGAATCTGATTAAACCTTGAGCCGCAACTCATAGTCAGGCATTCTGATTCTGACGCCATGATGACAGTAAGATGAATAAGTCTTTAAGAAGCCAGACGCCTGATGGCGATCCTAACTGTCCTCAAGGTGGGAGACCCCTCCCCGCTGGAAAGGTGGGGAAGCCAGGGTGTAGAGCTGGTCACTAGCCTGCAGTTCAGCACCAGTGCGGGGAGAGCAGAGGCTCGGGAGCTGGGTCAAGCTGGTGCCAACACCTGGCTCTGTCCTGACCCAGCTGTCACCTGGGACTAGTTTCCCGTCCTCTGAGTACCCACTGCTACCTCCTAGTCTTGGATCTGATGATCCAAGCACGGTGCTGGTGCCTAGTACCACTGGCCATGGTACTAGCCATAGTACTGCATAGTACAGCTATGGTCTTTCCTGCCCGAGGACACTCCATGGGGAAGGGGGTGGAGCCGGGCTTGGGTTTCCTGCCCTGTGCCACTCCAGGGCCCCCTCTGTGACCCCACAGCCTCCTGCACTGAGCTGCCCCCTCAGCCTGCTCCCTCCCTCTGCAGCCATCATAGGCAGGAGGGGGGTGGAGGTCTCTGGAGGGGTCTGACCTGCAGAGGGGGAGGGAGATCCACCCAAGGGGACCTGGGTATTTTGCCTATGTTCAGAGAGCCTCTGCTTCCCCTACCACGCCTCCAGCAGGAGCTTAAATCCGTGCCTCACCACAAACTAGTGGGCCACTGAGAGCAAGCCGCTTTACTCCTCTGTGCCTCAGTTTCCTCCCCTGGAAAGCCCTGCAATGGAAGGAGACCTGGATTGATAAGGGAACCTATTTCTAAGGTTGGCACGTGGAGCAAAGGGCTTAATACATGTAAGACATTGAAAGCTGTGTTCAGCAGGCAGTTAGCACCCTGTAAATGCTCAAAGACACCATCATAACTAATAGGAAGAGTCATATCAGAAGCACTGAGTTCTAGTCCCCAAAGTCTAGACTCTCCCCATTCACCATACGGTCTCAGCACCAGCCTGGGAGCCAGCGCACGGCCGCTCCCAGTTGCAGCCCTGCCAGTGACCCGGTCGCGATCTCGGACAGGCCACGGCTTCTCTCTGGACCTCGGTTCCCACTGCCATGCAGTGATGAGTGGACAAGATGATTTCCGGGTCTTCTTCCATTTCTGGACTTTGAAATCCCCTCCTTCTAAGGACCACAGCAACCAGCGTGCCAGATTCTCTCTCCACCGGCAGGATCTGTGCTGGAGGCGTGTGGGGATGTAGGGGGAATTCACTCACTCATTCGGTCAGCACTCTTTTCAGACAGCCTCCCACTGACAAAGCGGGCTCTCTCTTCTGGAATGACCCAGCCCATAAGGGCGCACCTGCACCTCTTCCTTCCCCAGCTCTGATGGAACCACCCAGCTCCTCTCTAAGAATAATCTTTCTCTCTTCATAATCGTGAGTTTCTGTCCCTGGTCTCCCAGGCGGGACTGCCCACTGGACAGAGCACAGGCTTTGTGTCCAGCAAGTCTGCATGGACGGTCATCCTCCACACCAGGTAGCTCGGGGACACTGGGCCACATTTCCCAGAGTGAGGGTCATGATTCATTTGTGGGTCATAAACATAGTGTAGTGGGTTGTGTCTGGCATTAAGATGTAATGAGGGTTTCCCTGGTGGTCCAGTGGTTGTTTTTGCCTTGCAATGCAGGAGACAACGGTTTGATCCCTGGTGGGATCCCTGGGCTTCCCAGGTTGCGCTAGTGGTAAAGAACCTGTCTGCCAACATAGGGGACATAAAAGACGCAAGTTCCATCCCTGGGTCAGGAAGATCCCCTGGAGGAAGGCATGGCAATCCACTCCAGTATTCTTGCCATGGAGAATCCCATGGACAGAGGACGCTGGTGGGCTACAGTCCCTAGCATTGCAAAGAGTCAGACACAGCTGAAGCAACTTAACAGCTGCACCGGGAAGATCCCACACGCCCAGGGCAACAAACTCAGTGCACCACAACCGTCCGAGAGCCTAGAGAAGCCCCTGCAATGAGAAGCCCGTATACCGCAACTAAAGGGTGGCCTCCATTGTACACAACTAGGGGAAAGCCTGCATGCAGCAACAGGGACCCAGCACAGCCATAAATAAACATTTTAAAACTATAATGAAAGAGCAGAAAGTGGAATAAAATGGCACAGCAAATAGAGTGCTGTGCAGAGTAGGAGGCAGTACAGATGTGAGATGTGAGTCGCATGCATTACCATAGGACGTGTCACAGAAGTTTGGAAGCCACATTCCTAGAGCACATAATTTGACTTCCCAGGCCTCAGTCTCCTCCTCCACCAGGAAGGTATTTTGAGATGAGACTAGCATCAACCCAGGCAAGGCTGGAGACCCCAGTGAGTTCTTCCCCATTGTCTGGAGCCCCCGCCTCTGTCCTGACATGTGAGCTTCAATCTGCGAGACGCTGAGTCCCCGGTCCCACCCCCACCCCCAAACCCTCTGCCCTCAGGTCATCAACAAACCAGTCACAGGAGAAGAAAATGCATATCCATTCTGCAAACATTTGCAATCCCTGGTCGGTAAGCAAGAAAAATGCATATAAATCCCATAAACATTTATCAAGCACCTGCATCACTCCAGGCCTTGGGCTGGGTGCCAGGGTGCAGTGATGAGTAGACAGGCCACTGCCCCAGGGAATTCACAGTCCAGCATGAGAAGCCAATTAAAAGAAAACCCACAAACATATGCCCGGGATGCCAGGCTGGGCAACGTGCTAGAGGAAATGAAAGCAGGGTCAAGGGCAGACAGAGATGCTCTTTCAGATTGGGCGGCCACATTGCTGATCTATGCATGCCTGGGCCATAAGCAGGCAGGGTTCAGGAGTAAGTGTGTAATGATGACAGGGCTCTCGGCTCTGAAGAGCAGCAGGAAGATGAGATTTACAGCAGAAATAGAGGAGAGTTGTCCAGACACCTGGGTTAAAACTGGGTGGGGTGGGGCGAACTACAGATTAGCAAGGGCAAGCCTAGGTGTAGCCAGGATTCCCTTTTTGCAACAAGGAAAAAGCTGATTAATGTAGGTGAACAGGAGACAAGTGGGAATCCCAGGGGATAGGGAGAAAATGGGCAAATGGGGCGTAGTGCTGGAGGGCACAAACAGCAGTTATCATGCCCCCAATGGGGTCATTGAGGGGAGACCTTGGGAAAAACCGGAAGGTCAGATGGAGTCTACTCTTGCAACAACATTTATAGCAACATTTGGGAGGCACCTATCACATGCCAGGCCTGTGATGAGAATTTTTCACGTGTTATGTAATTGAATCCTCACAACCCTTGGAGTAGACGTTACAACATTTCATCACATCTAAGGCTCTTTAGATTAGCAAATGGACTGTTAATTTTGGTAGCCCCAAGAAAGAAATGTCGCGGCTATTTAAACTTTGACATGTCATGGATTGTCACAGGCATTCCAATCTCAGAGATGTTAAAATAAAGACCTTAGCATTGGGAATGTGGCCTTGTGATCCACAGGAAGTCGGGGCAGTGGGAGAGTTGGTACCTTGATCCACATTCATACAACTCAGAAGGCCCAAGGGGACTTGAATGCGGGCTGGTCTCTGCTCCTGACTCTGTAGCTTGTTTTCTGCCCTGAGAACATCTCCTTCCTGTCTGTGAGAGGCCAGGGTCACAGGGAGGTGCTGTGGGGTTTTGAGAGGAGGCATGAACTGTGGTCCAGGAAGCCCACCGGGCAGATCGGAGAGGAAGCGACCACTGAGAATGTGACTGTGAGGACCAGGCGCGGGGCAGTGGAGATGTGGCCAGCTCCCAGCAGAGAAAGGAGATGAGGGGAAGAATGGAGGTGTACTATCATGATCCAAGGTTTTAATATGATGACCCTTCCCAGCCAGAGGCAGGGTTTTCTATAAAGCAGAAATAATACAAGGGTATAGGTTTCAAAGCGGAGAAAGCAATGGTGACCCACTCCAGTACTCTTGCCTGGAAAATCCCATGGATGGAGGAGCCTGGTAGGTTGCAATCCATGGGGTTGCTAAGAGTCGGACACGACTGAGCGACTTCACTTTCACTTTTTACTTTCATGCGTTGGAAAAGGAAATGGCAACCCACTCCAGTGTTCTTGCCTGGAGAATCCCAGGGACGGCGGAGCCTGGTGGGCTGCCATCTATGGGGTCGCACAGAGTCGGACACGACTGAAGCAACTTAGCAGTAGCAGATAGGTTTCAAAGAATTACATCCATCACTGACAAGACGGAAGGACAAGAGACAGAGAGAAAGGAGGGGGAATGAAGGGGAAAAACAGGCAAGGGAGGGACCTGGAGGGCGGCTATATGAGAAATGGCAGAGTGGGTGGTTGAAGGGCCTTTAAGAGTCACTTTGTAAGCCCTGAGTCAACAGAACCCTAGAGAGAAGCAGCCTGGGGCCGATGTCAGACTTCTGGACCCTTAGGAGCCAGATCATCAAGGCAGGGACGCCCACCCCTGCCAGCTTCCCAGGCACTAACAAGGGTCTCCAGCCCCATGAAGAGACTCTCCTGCACACTTCCCTAAGGGGAGGTTGGCGAGATTAGAACCAACCTCTGTGCCTCTTGCAAACCCAAGACCTCGAGTCATCCTTCTCTTCTGCCCAGGTGTCTACTTAACCTTCTACCGCCCCTATTTCCTGTGGGTAAGAATGCCATGCTTCAACAACCCTCAGATGTTTCTTATTTCTGAAACTGGAATGAGTCTTAGTCAATGCCATGTCAAAGCTTAATTGGCAGCGGCGTGACTTTCTTAGGCATAGGAAAAATAACAGTCCATCTTCTAATTAAAGAAGTCTTAGGTTCCATGCCATATTGTATCCCCTTCAATATCTGGGACACATTCTAGTGGCAGAGACGATCTATACCCCCAGAGCCAGGTCCCCAACCCTGGTTCTGGCCCTAGTTCAGCACTGTTGGATTCTCCCCTTCGGTGCATTGAAAACGGACAGAACAGACCCTGGATCCCTCCTGAGACTTCACCAGGCCCCAAAGCTTCCTGGACCCACTGTCTGAGCCACTGTGGGATAAGAAAGGGCCCCTGGAGGACACCAGGACCCCACGCTTTACACAGAGCCTTTAAGGAGAGACAATCCCTGCAGGCTTCTGCCCAGGAAAAAAATTAACTACGCTCAGAATCCCTGAGTTGTGGGACAACAGTAAGCCAGGGAAAGGAGAGAGCAATGAAGACAGAGTGCCCTGGGCTGAACAGGGTCAGGGGATCACAAGATCCAATCCGCTGTCTCCAAGCTTAGCCAGGAGGAGAGCTGTCTTCTCTGTCTATAAAAATCCAGATAATGCTCATAACAGTGGTTTGTTCAAGTCTATAGTGGCAGAGACTTACCAGCTGCTGGGATCCAGAGGTGGGGCCCAGAACAGTTGCCCCTGAGAAGCCAGGGAGCTGGGGCAATTATTTGTTTGCAGGCCTGAGTCTTGTATGGATATAACAATTGTGCATTGAGGTGATCAAGGCAGAATGGCTGAGGAAGTGCTTACTATATCCTGTCTCTTAACAAATATTTTTGAGTATCTACTCCGCACTAGGCCTGGTGAATGGAGAACAACATGGACTGTGGTCCCTGCCCTCCTGGAGCCAACGTTCAGAAGATGAGAGATGGATCACAAACGATACACAAAACAAATAAGGTAACAATACAGATAGGAGTCAAGGAGGGGGAGGGGAAGAGTTCATTCTGGGGTCATGGGTTGTGATTTTAAGAACGATTAGGAAGGCCTCTTTAGATGGTGACAAGATCAAGGAAAATGTCCCCAAAGTGATGGCTGGACTGAGTCTGAGACATGAACAGAAGCTCACTAAGCCAAAGGGGGTTAGAGGGAAGACCCTCCTGACACGTGGAGCAATATGTGCAAAGGTCCAGGGGTCAGCAAGCTCAGGGTCACCCCAAGGAGCTACCAAGAATAGGGAGCCCAGCAAGAAAAGATATGAGAGAAGTAGCTAGCTCATGAGGGTCCGGTTAAACCAGGCTAAAATTATCTGAGCACTGCCCAATATGCTTGGGGAAACGTGAGGATCTGAAGCTGAGAAGTGATGAAGTCCTGTGTTCTGTTTTTAATAGGATTTGATGCAAATGGGGTATGAAAAGCTCTGGAAAAATGCCAAATGGCATTCCCAGAGAATGTTCCACAGGGTACTCACCCAAGCCCTAAGAACTCTGCATGAAACAAAGGTTTTCACGATCTATAGAGTTTGGGCAAAAACAAACAAAATATATGTAAGTGTTTACGTTTGTGTATGCGTGCATGCATGTTAAGCCGCTCCAGTTATGTCCAACTCACAGACTGTAGCCTGCCAGGCTACTCTGTCCTTGGGATCCTCCAGGTAAGAATACTGGTGTGGGCTGCCATTTCCTCCTCCAGGGGATCTTCCTGACCCAGGGATCACATCTGGGCCTTTTCCGTCTCCTGCACTGGCAGGTGGGTTCTTTACCACTAGCACCACCTGGGAAGCCCATATTTATGTATACCACATTCCTTTTTTTGGAGAAACACAACGCTGATTTGCATTGTAAAGGATCTGAGGATGTCTGCAGTAAAGACACTTTCAACCTTGTCAATTCTAGCGTGGTCAAACTAACCTGACCACACAGCTCTTTTTCATTTCTCTCTCCCCACACCCTCACACTTCTGAACCCTCCCGGAGAAAGAGCAGATCGAAGGACATGATACCAAGCAGTTCCCATTTCCCGTAGCACGTGTCCTCTTCATGCAGTCCGCCCCCATCCCGCCCCAGCTTGAGGTCCCGTTTCTAGAACTCCTCAATGGCAGCCCCACCTGGCCGGCCATCTGGGCAGCCTCCAACCCAGTCAGCCTGCAGCAGGTGAGCCCAGCAGGCACTGGTCACTCTCCCCAGAGATAGCATAATCCAAAACAGCAGATAATCCAAAAGCCATTTATTTTGGGCATGCTTAAGTGAGTTTATTTTTACTTCAGCCTTACCTTCCTGATTTGGCCTCACTCAGACACATGCTAAAAAGAGCCCTTTTTTTGGAACACACGCTGACAGAAGGGAGGAAGGGGGCCCATGGAGATGCTTGGGAAAGCCGCTGGGGAATTTCATGCACACTGTAGCTCGTGTCTCCTTCCTCACTCCTGACTGGAAACTGTATGCTGATCTGGTGCTGAAACTGTGCTCCAATCAGCAGTGATGGAAAGAAAAAGAGTGGAACATGTGGTTCAGAAGGATTTGTTGCAAAAAGCACAAACGAGCTGGGGGTAGGGCTGGGGGAGTTTCACTCACTGAGATCCGAAGCTCTCTGAAACGTGCCCCTCCCACAACCTGTTCCACGACAGTGCCCGACTCCCAGCTGCCAGCACCTGCATCTTTCTCCCTGAGGACTTCTCTTGTACTAAAGCCACTCTGTCTGCCCACATGGTAGGTCAAAAGTGCCAGGAAATTAACACCTCCCCCATCCCAAATGCAAGAGGTCCTCAACCAATGCTTGCTGGAGAAGGGTATAAATACCCCAGCTCACTCACCACACAGGAGGTGCAATTCTGAGGCTCGTGTCTTTGCTGGATTTCTAGATTCCCCAGTAGGATTAAGCTGGAGTTGGCACTGGGGTAACTGACTTGAAAACCCACCCCTTCTGGGCTGCATACGCTGCTCTGTCTTGCCATCCTCCATCCACACCACCCATCAGTGTTTCTTGAGCCAAGCTACGAAATAAACTGCTTACACTCAGATCTTGTCTCAGGGTTGACTTCTAGGGAACATACACTAAGAAACCTGGCTCTTCCTGGCTGGAGGAGCTGGACACAGCCTGGTGTGAGTCTGGTTTTTGCTGGCATTGGAGAAGGTGCATGACCTGGCTCCATACACTTCTTTGGAAGGTTCTGGGGTTGCCTACGGATGCTGGATGATCCTGAGCCCTTGTTAGTATCTCCAGCCTGGGGACTTCATCTTTCAGTATCATATCTTTTTGCCTTTTCATACTGTCCATGGAGTTCTCAAGGAAAGAATACTGAAGTGGTTTGCCATTGCCTTCTCCAGTGGGCTACATTTTGTCAAAACTCTCTACCATGACCCATCCATCTTAGGTAGCCCTATATGGCATGGCTCATAGTTTTATTGAGTTAGAAAGGCTGTGATCCATGTGATCAGTTTGATTAGTTTTCTGTGATTGTGGTTTTTCAAGTCGGTAGGTGCCCAATACGCTACTGAAGAAAAGTGGAGAAATAACACCAGAAAGAATGAAGAGACAGAGCCAAAGAGAAAACAATGCCCACTTGTGGATGTGACTAGTGATGGAAGTAAAGTCCAATGCTGTAAACAGCAATATTGCATAAGAAACTGGAATGTTAGGTCCATGAATTAAGGTAAATTAGAAGTGGTCAAACAGGAGACGGCAAGAGTGAACATCGACATTTTAGGAATCAGTGAACTAAAGTGAACTAGAATGTGCAAATTTAACTCAGATGACCATTATATCTACTATTGTAGGCAAGAAACCCTTAGAAGAAATGGAGTAGCCCTCATAATCAACAAGAGTCTGAAATGCAGTACTTGGATGCAATCTCAAAAATGACAGAATGATCTCTGTTCGTTTCCAAGGTAAACCATTCAATATCACAGTTATCCAAGTCTATGCCCCAACCACTAATGCCGAAGAATCTGAAGCTGAATGTTTCTATGAAGACCTACAAGATCTTCTAGAACTAACACCCCAAAAAGATGTCCTTTTCATAATAGGGGACTGGAATGCAAAAGTAGGAAGTCAAGAAACACCTGGAGTAACAGGCAAATTTGGCCTTCAAGTACAAAATGAAGCAGGGCAAAGGCTAATAGAGTTTTGCCAAGAGGACGCACTGGTCATAGCAAATATCCTCTTCCAACAACACAAGAGAAGACTCTACACATAGACATCACCAGATGGTCAATACCAAAGTCAGATTGATTATATTCTTTGCAGCCAAAGAGGGAGAAGCTCTATAGAATCAGCAAAAAACAAGTCCGGGAGCTGACTCTGGCTCAGATCATGAACACCTTATTGCCAAATTCAGATTTAAATTGAAGAAAGTAGGGAAAATCACTAGACCATTCAGGTATGACCTAAATCAAAACCCTTATGATTATACAGAGGAAGTGACAAATAGATTCAAGGGATTAGATCTGATAGGCAGAGTGCCCAAAGAACTGTGGACAGAGGTTTGTGACATTGTACAGGAGGCAGTGATCAAGACCATCCCCAAGAAACAGAAATGCAAAAGGCAAAAGGGTTGTCTAAGGAGGCCTTACAAATAGGTGAGAAAAGAATAGAAGTGAAAAGCAAAGGAAAAAAAGGAAAGATATACCCATATGAATGCAGAGTTCCAAAGAATGGCAAGGAGAGAAAAGAAAGCCTTCCTGCTGATCCATGCAAAGAGATAGTGGAAAATAATAGCATGGGAAAGACTAGAGATCTCAAGAAAATTAGTGATGACAAGGGAATATTTCATGCAAAGATGGGCTCAATAAAGGACAGAAAAGGACAGAAAAGGTATGGACCTAACAGAAGCAGAAGATATTAAGAAGAGGTGGTAAGAATACATGGAAGAACTATAAAAAAGATTATCATGGCCCATATAATCACAATGGTGTGATCACTCACACTCATCTAGAGCCATCCTGGAATATGAAGTCAAGTGGGACTTAGGAAGGATCACTACCAACAAAGATAGTAGAGGTGATGGATTCCAGCTGAGCTATTTCAAATCCTAAAAGATGATGCTGTGAAAGTGCTGCACTCGATATGCCAGCACGTTTGGAAAACTCAGCAGTGGCCACAGGACTGGAAAAGGTCAGTTTTCATTCCAATCCCAAAGAAAGGCAATGCCAAAGAGTGTTCAAACTACAGCACAATTGCACTCATCTCACATGGTAGCAAAGTAATGCTCAAAATTCTCCAAGCCAGGCTTTAACAGTACATGAACTGTGAACTTCCAGATGCTCAAGCTGGATTTAGAAAAGGCAGAGGAATCAGAGATTAAATTGCCAACATCAGTTGGATGATTGAAAAAGTAAGAGAGTTTCAGGAAAAACATCTACTTCTGCTTTATTGACTATGCTAAAGCCTTTGACTGTGTTCAGTTCAGTTCAGTCACTCAGTTGTGTCTGACTCTTTGTGACCCCATGAATTTGACTGTGTAGATCACAATAAATTGTGGAAAATTATTAAAGAGCTAGGAATACCAGACCACCTGACCCACCTCCTGAGATATGTATGCAGGTCAAGAAGAAACAGAATGGTTCCAAATAGAGAAAGGAGTACATCAAGGTTGTATATTGTCACCCTACTTATTTAATTTATATAAAGAGTACATCATGCAAAATGCCGAGCAGGATGAAACACAAGCTGGAATCAAAATTGCCAGGAGAAATATCAATAACCTCAAATATGCAGATAACACCACTCTAATGGCAGAAAGTGAAGAACTAAAGAGCCTCTTGATGAAAGTGAAAGAGGAGAGTGAAAAAGTTGGCTTAAAGCTCAACATTCAGAAAACTACAATCATGGCATCTGATCCAATCACTTCATGGCAAATAGATGGGGAAACAATGGAAACAGTGACAGACTTCATTTTCTTGGGCTCCAAAATCACTGCAGATGGTGACTGCAACCATGAAATTAAAAGACGCTCGCTCCTTGGAAGAAAAGCTATGACCAACCTAGATAGCATATTAAAAAGCAGAGACATTACTTTGCTGACAAAGGTATATCTAGTCAAGCTATGGATTTTTCCAGTAGTCATGTATGGATGTGAAAGTTGGACTATAAAGAAAGCTGAGTGCAGAAGAGTTGATGTTTTTGAACTGTGGTGCTGCAGAAGATTCCTGAGAGTCCCTTGTATTGCAAGAAGATCAAACCAGTCCATCCTAAAGGAAATTAGTCCTGAATATTCATTGGAAGGACTGATGTTGAAGCTGAAACTCCAATACTTTGGCCACCTGATGTGAGGAACTGACTCACTGGAAAAGACCCTGATGCAGGGAAAGATTGAAGGCAGGAGGAGAAGGGGACGACAGAGGATGAGATGGTTGAATGGCATCACTGAGTCAATAGACATGAGTTTGAGCAGACTCTAGGAGTTGGGGATGGACAGGGAAGCCAGGAGTGCTGCAGTCCATGAGGCTGCAAAGAGTCAGACATGAGTGAGCAATTGAACTGAATTGTTAGTATTTCCATCAAAATCATTTCTACCAAGTTAGGCCTGGGAAGGTCATCAAGAAGGCTTCCCAGGGACCAAAATATTCACAAAGAAACAGGAACAAGGATGCTTGGTCAAAGGAGGATGCAGCCTTGTCTCATCTGGGGGCAGCAGAGGAAGCTTGTCACACACTGTGGGATGGCAGGAAGGGGTCACCTGATATAATTTGTAGGAATCACTGGGCGATCACTCGTTTCCCTAATTAGAAAGTTACCCACCCAAGGGCTTCTCCCCTAGCATCGGCCCACTGTCTTGCAGACACGTGGTGGTGCAGGCCTTCCCCACCTCTTTCACACACAGTTGTCTCTCACACACACCCCCACGCTGGTCATGGACTGCTCCTACTCAAATCTCCAGGTTCCTGAAAGATTAAGGGGTGGCCAGGAGACAAACAGTCACCCCCAAGGGGCCAGGGATGGATGAGTCCCCAGTCTGAGCCTTGGGAAGATACCTCCATCTCTCTGGATCTCCTCTTTGAGGAAAGGGCAGGGAAGGAGCCCTTTTCACCCTCATCTGTGATGGGTTCCTTCCGCCACATTTTTTTGTTTTTGAGCAGCTTCTATGCACCAAGCCCTCTTCTGGGTGCTCAGGATGCATACTATGAATAAGCCTGCTTATTAAAAACAAACAAAAACACAGCGCCTTTTTGCACAGGGTTTATATTCTAGCTCTTGCTGGGATGCAACTTCCCTGCCAGTGACAAAAAGATTTGGTCTCCCAGGTGTTCTGATAAGAGAACTGGCCCCATTCCTCTTGGCCACCTTCCTCCACACCCCCAGGGTCAGCCCCAAGGTCCCAACCTAAATCTACTGGATTGAATTGACAGGCTGTCTCCACCACCTTGTAGCAGGTTAGTTCTACCTGTGACACAAGGGGAATGAAGGTTCGGTTCTCAGGTAGAGGACCTAAGCCCTTCAAGACACAGAAAGCTCAGGATGCAGAGACAGATCCCTCCTATAGGACACACCTTTCCACTGACCCCAATCTCAGATTCTTAAGACAAAATGCACGCTGCACCATGTGAGTTTCAAACAGAGTAGAGCGTCAGGCCCTGGTCTCTGCTACAGATCCTGGACAAGGGCAGAGAAAGGTCTTAAACTCCCTTCTACCTGCAGAGCCACTGATCTCCCTGGTCATCTTGGGCACCATCATCCCAGCCAGGATCTCCCACCAAGGATGCTCCCCACCTCTCCCTGTGCAGAGGCATTTGAAAGAAGGAGGCTCATTTCAATATCACTCCAAAGCCTGATTAGGGGTGTCAGTGAGTGACCTCCCCTCACACACACACACACACCCAGCAGCAGTCCTCACACGATGGCACAGTGTCATGGGTCTGGGGAGAACGGTTTGTGCGATTAGCTGCACTTGGGGATTATCTCTGCTCCATTAGTGCGGACAATTGGGCGTTGACAACAGAAATCACATCACTCGAGTGCCAAGAGGAGAGCAAGGGTGGAGCAGGCTGGTCTTCCCCACTTCCCACCCTCTCTGTGCCAACCTCTCATCTCCCAGCTGACCTCTCTCCAAGTAGAAGTGGGTGGTGAAGTACACGGAGCCTGGGCATCAGGCAACCTGGTTTCTAGTCCCAACCCTGTTCCTAATCCGCTGTGTGATCTTGGGTGAATTCTCGCCCTCTCTGAGCCTCAGTTATTTCATTGGTCAAGCGACAGGATTTGGACTCGAAGGCAATAGGCACAGTTGTGAACATTTAGTGTGTGCTGTGAACTCAGGCTTGTGCTAAGCAGTTTCACGCAGCATCTTATTTGATCCTGTGCTGATTTTATTTTGTCTCCTGCTCTCTCTTCAGTGCCTGGCACGTGGCTGATGGCCAATAAATATTGGTTTGTTTGAGAAGTGCTTCCAACTCCTCTATGAAGCCAGAATTATTTTAATCCCACTTTTCAGAGGGAGAAACTGATGGACAGCAAATGAAATGCAAATTGCTAAGGTCACTTCCTGTTCTGCTGCACTCAGATGATCTACTGACTACAGAAGTCAACCAGGGGCAGGGACTTGGTCCAATAAACCCCGAGTCCCATGTAGGGTAAGTGCTTGGTTAATGAGAGGCTCAATGACAGGCAGTGGGCATCATTTCCTATCATCTTTCCCTGATAACTCCACAGTACTAACAGCATCTGACACACAGTAGGTGCTCAATAAGCATGCACTGGGTACATGAACGAATGAATTTTTTAATTCTCATAACAGCCCCATGGAAAATAAGGAAACCGAGGTTCAGACAGGTGAAATGACTTGTCTATATTGATAAGCAGGGAGTCAGAGATTCAAACAGTGATGGGGGCTCAGATCTACCCACCCAACCCCCCATATTCATATTCTTTGCTTTAAAATGCTTCCCACAAAGGGACACGTGTACTGCCCCACTCTTGACTTTAATCTGTCTATCTGACTTGCTTTGGCCAGTAGAGCGGGGGGACACGATGCTGTGCCAGTTCCAAGCCGAGGCTTCAAGACACCGTCCAGTTCCTCTGGCTTTCTTGAGCATCTGCCACTGCCATGCTGATATGCCTGGGCTAGCCTGCTGTCCAGGAAATGAAAGAGAGACATGAGAGCAGAGCTGCTCTCGCCCAGCTTATCATTGCTGGTTTAGCCTCTGGCTGTGAGTGTGGCTTGTTACTCAGCAGCAGCTGACAGATACAGCAGGTCTGCTTCCATTTCAGGTAGGAAAAGTGACACATAAAGCTGTCCTAAGAACACACAGGAGGTGCAGGCAAGTCGAGGGCGGGTAGAAATGGAAAAGGAGGAGACATTTGAACTGAGGCTAGATGATGAGTAAGGTCTACCACTCACTCGACAAACACCAAATGAGCACATGCCATGGGCCAAGCACTGTTCTAGGCACTGGGATTTTTCAGATGAGAAGGGACAGGGAAGGGCATTCCAGGCAGAGGGAATGGCGTACACAAAGGTATGGTGGTCCTGGAACAACCTGGCATGGCTGGGCATTGGGGGACAAGGCTGCAAGGGCAGGCGGGCCAGGTGGATGAGGTGGGTCTCATGCTGAGGTGACAGAGACCTCTTGAAGGATGTTAAGTAGTGTGATGATGAGACCTGGCTCTAATTTTAGACAGAACCCTCTGGCAGCCATGAGAACTGCTGAACAGAAGGCAGGAAGGCCAGCCAAGAGGAGAGTCGCTGCAGCATTTCTGACTCAGAATGATGACGGAGGGGGTGGATGATGGGCAGCTTTTGGATACGGATTGAAAGGGAGGGGCAGGATGGAGGAGCCAAGGATGAGGCCCTGGTCTCCAGCTTGGGCAACTGGGCTGGGGGCTGGGGGAAACGGGAGGACGGTCAGTTCTGGGGATGGGGGTGAGGGGGGAAGGAGACGTGGCTGGGGTGAGCTGCCATTGCAGGAGGTGGGGGGGGCGGTGCCCTTCCTTGCAGCCTTGGGTCCTATCTCACCACTAGGTCATCTGTCCAACCCAACGAGAGGCAGCTTGGACTTTCTGTCTTCCCCCGGCCCCCAATCAGGAAGGTCCCTCAAATGGCCATGCTGTCCTGAGGACAGGCAGCTGGCTCCGTGCTGATGTGGAGTGTCCAGACAGCGCCTGTCTGGAGCGGGGGCCTTTGGAGGCAGGGGGTGGGGATAGAGGGTCAGGCAACCACCGCACCGGAGCCCCAGTCCCTTCTGCCCACTCCCAGCTTGGAAACAATAGTGACCTGGACAGGGAGAGGCAATGAGAAAGCCAGAGAGGAGTGGAGGGAGGCGGGGACAGACAGACCCGCTGAGGCCGTCAAAGATGCGGAGCTGCTGTCCTCCCAGCTGTCCAGCTGGAGAGAGACAGAACTTGGGGCACAGAGAACCCTGGAGCCAGAGGGAAAGGAAAAAAGGGAGGCAGGCAAGTGCAAGGAGGGGGTGTGTGGAGGAGAGGGAGAGGAGAGGGAGGACGGGAGGGAGCACTCTGATGAGAAGGGGCTGCGATTCTCACTTCTGTTCTGCCAGCAGCTGAGATCTTGGGGCACCCTGAGAGGATGGAGGGTGGGCTGGGAGAGGCTTAGAAGGGTCTGGATGGAAGACACCACTAAGAAACCCTCTCGGGGGGGTGCCGGGCCCCCAACCAGGATCTCAGAGCCCAAAGCACCTGGGAGCAGAGGCAGGGGCACCAGAGCAAGGGGGCTTCTCTGACAATTTGAAACAAAATGGGCACAGTGTTCTAATACTAACAGCCTGTTATTAAAATCAAGTGCTATTTTACAAAATGCATTTGCCAGGGAATGGCTAATTACAGGCAAGGCGCATTTCTGTGTGTTGGTACCGATTAATCCTGAGCAGTTTAAGCAGTCGAATTTTATACATATAATTATCACTCAAGACTCGCAAAACAGCAACAAGATGCTCCAGGGCTCTGTCCTTGAGGGACTGTGACTGAGGGCTGTCATGGGGGTGTGGAGGGAGGTGGGCAGGGAGCTTTTTTGTGCTGAATCACACCTTGAGCCACCTCTTTCTATCCATCTCTTACTTCCCCCATGGGAAGGAACAAAGCCACCGAAAAGGAGGGGAGGGGCCTCTTGAGCTGGGGAAGCTGGAAACAGCTTCCAGAAGGGCTGCTAGCAAAGTTCCACCCCTTCAAGGCATGGTCCCACTGTGAGACGGTGCTCGATGTGGGGTTTGAGACAAGGCGAGTTTCACAGCCCAGGTTTTCATGTGTGAGATGGGCAGCCTGGGGAGTGAGTCAGGGAGGGAAGCCATACCTCCAAGGCCGGAAGTAAGGGAGAGAGTCTTTATATGGGGTCCTAGGTACTGCTCAGCCAATGGAGATGCAGGAAAATCACACAGCCTCTGGGGTGGATGGGTCCTCATGGCAAAGCAAGAGGTAGTAGGTGGTGGCTGCTGCCAGCTGCAAGGCATGCTGTGAGACCCTGGGGGAGAGTGGCAGGGAGCTAGGGCAGGCCTGCCCAGTGCAGGGAGAAATGAGGAAAACTAATCCACAACCAAGGTCTGACTGCCCACTCTGGCAGAAAGGGTGCACCCAGGTACAAGTCAGGCTGAGTCTAGAGGGTGCCCACAAGTGTGGAGTCAGGGGGGCATGTGGGCCACAGCCAAGGGAACGTGGTGCTCAGAGATGATATGATGGAGCCAGAAAGCTGACAGTCCAGCCTGTTTTGCTGGGAGAGAAGACCCAGGGCACAGTCCACCACCCAAAGCACCTGCAACCTTGCTCCGGAACCCACGAGAAGCTGGAGAAGCGATGTGTGGGGAGAAGGGAGGGTGAAACAGAGAGTTTTCTGGCTAAAGCTACCGGTAACCCACTTCACTGCTGGTACTGGAGTGGAACCCAAGCAAGCAAGGTCAGCAAGGGGACTGTGTGAAGGTCATTGTCTACCCGCATGGGAATTCCTGGGGCCCTGGCCTTCACTGCTTCAGAGCTCCTGGGGGCGGGGCCCTGGAATCCTGTGAGCACTACAGTTTGCAAACCATTGGCGTGGAAAGGCAGCAGCATCTCCATGTGAACCCAGAGTGTTTAAAGGAAAACGAGAGCAGAGAGCCAACGCCTCTGATGCTTTAGCTGCTTCCTGTTGGCTGGCTTCTCTGCTCTGTGTGGTGGGCTAGGAGCTGGGCTGAGTCCCGGGGTGGGGGTGCCACTGGATGTGTGCAAGGTGGGTGAGGGCCCAGGACTGGATTAATGAAGCTGCTGTCCCAGCAACGTTAGAGAGACCAAGAGCGTCAAAGTGCTTGAGGACGTAGCAAGTCTCCACAGGTGTGAGCTTTTACACGCCTGTTATCATTTTTGTACAGTGGCTTAGAGGCGCAAGGGACTGTTTGAAGGCCAGGGGGACAAACGTGATAATACCTAAGTGCCTGGCACGCAGTAGGCGCTCAATATATGCTCAGTATTGAACCCCTCCTTTTCCTCCCCTCTAAATGTCCATGGAGGACTCCAGTTCCGCCCCTTTGGACAGCTGCTTGATGGCATCACCACTGAACTCACCGGGAGTGGGTTTTACAGGCTCAGCCCCACTGCTCAGCAAAGTTAATTACACTGAGTCATTAAACCAGAGCACTCCCATTGCTTTTAGTGCTGAAGCAGCTTCAAGTGTTTTATCACCAAAAGCTCTTGTAAGTTGGCATAACTAGACCTTCTTTTATCAGAGACCCTGTGAATAATAGTTCAGTCCACTGGGCACCTACTGTGTCCCAGTCCAGGACCAGGTGCTGGTGTGCGTGGCCATGAGAGCTAAGCTTGGTGTCAGCCCTGGTTCCCCCATGAACACAGGATACTGGCTGGAGAGGCCAGGTGAGACACCAGGGTCACAGGCAGTCAGTGACAAGAGGGTCAGCCACCTCCCTCTGCCCTGAACTGCATTCTGGACCCTACATCGTGCACACACACCTGCAGACCTCTTCTCCCTTCCACTGTGAAGTAGGTGGAGCTTGGCCTCTGGTATTTCCCCTTCTTGCACCTTTTCCATCCTTCTTGGGGTCTGGCTCACCCAGGCAGGAGACCAAGGTTCTCCTGCTTCATTGCCTATTCCCATCCCAGCCAGCCTTTAGACAGTATCTTTTTCTTATGTCATGAAAAGCACTTTCTGTCCTTAAAGAAATTTGAGGAATCAGAGGGATGGTGGAGGAGATATTCCCAGGGGCGAGGAGCCACCCGGTACCCTGAACTCAGGCTGTGACAGAGGCTTGGGAAGAAATACATCCTAAGAGTGGCAGATCCAGCTTGTCTTCATCCTGAACCCTCAGGCCTAAGCCCTGCTCCAGGAAATGGGACTCGGGGTTCAGGGGTTCCAGAAGCTCTAGACCCTGGAGAAATGGGTTCTTTCCTATTAGAAAGAACCAGCGTGGCATCACAGATAAAGCACTGCTCTTGGGGTGCAGAGAACTGGGGTCTAGTCCTGGTATTGCACTCACCTGGCTGTGTGACCTTAGGAAAAGTCACTTTCCTTCTCTGGACTTCAGTTCATTATCTATAAAACACAGGGCTGGTAGAGACGGACTTCAAAGTGTCCTCCAGTTCTGTAAATGTATGGACACTAAGGAGGGGAAAGTGGGTGGGATGAATTGGGAAATTGGGATTGACGTGTATACACTACGATGTATAAAATAGATAACTAATGAGAACCCACTGCATAGCACGGGGAACTCTGTTCAGTGCTCTGCGGTCACCTACGTGGGAAGGAAATCCAAAAAGGAGCAGATATATGTATACCTGGACTTTCCAGTGGGAAAGAACCTGCCTGTTAATGCAGGAAATGTAAGAGACGCAAGTTCAATCCCTAGGTTGGAAGATCTCCTGGAGAAGGAAATGACAACCCACCCCAGTATTCTCGCCCAGAAAAGTCCATGAACAGAGGAGCCCGGTGGACTACAGTCCACAGGGTCACAAAAGTCGGACACGACTGAAGCAATTTAACACAGCACATATGTATACATAGAGCTGATTCACTTCATTGTACAGCAAAACTAACACGACATTGTAAAGCAACTATACTGCAATGGAAAAAAAAAAAAAAAAGGATGTCCTGCCATTCTGGCCACTGGACTCTGACTCTGTGACAAGGCAGTGGCCTCAACTCCACCTGACCCCAGTGGGGCAGGCGGGTGACTGGGGACAGGGAGCTGAAGACAGGAGCAGTCCCCAGGCCACCGGTGCCCACCTGCCTGGAGCCGAGCTGCCTTGCCAGTCTCAGAAATCACGCAGTGCCTGCAGGCTGGCGCCACAAGGCAAATTACAGCCTCTCGAGGGTGCCTGTGACAAATGACGACTAAATGGTTTGCTTTCCGTATGCAAATGAAGCCGCCAATTTACATTCATTTGCACCTGATGGGTGTTTGAAATGGATGAATTTGATTTGTGCTTGATCTGTAAGTGTCTAATTTATTAATCAATAAAACGTCATGTACAGGCACAAGGATTCCCCAGTTCCAGCCAGCCTCCATATATATGTAAATAATGCAATCTCTCAATCTACTTGTTATGTAAATGTTAATATAAAACCGACAGAAATATGCATCTGCAGAACTTTATGAGCTGAGGGAACTGAGATTTACACCAGCTCCTGCCCACCCTCTGCCCCTTGGCTCTTCCTCTTGCCACACCTTCCTCTCACTTTTTCCTTATGCCAGCTCACCCCTCTCACCTCCTCCAGGAAGCCCACCCATTCCTCTGGCCTTCCAACACTGTCCGACCTCTACCAGGGGCTGTCACTGTTACCTCCTACACAATCTTGTCCTGGAACTCTGCCCTCAAGACCCCACCTTACATGATCTACCCACCCACATATCTCTACTCTCTCCATCTCTGTGTGTTAAAATCTACCCTCTCAGGAACCAGCTAAAAGTCACCACCTTTTGCCAATGTGGACACTGAGCATGCGGGCAGGAACCTATTCTGGGAAGAGGAAGGGATCAAAAGTCCCAGTCTCCAAGATGCTCCTGGTTTAATTTCATCCTCTGTTTGCTGGGCGCTGCTCTGGGCACGGCTTGTGGAGCATCCTCTGCAGGGGGAGGGGGGGCGCTGCTGTTGTCCTGCTGTCCAGCTGATGAAAATGATGCTTCTTCAGAGAGCTTACCTGCTAGACAGGCGCAAACTGGCAGGATTGATTCCAGGCAGCACCATCAAGAGTCAGTCTCAAAACCATATTATGGCCTTTTCCCAGTGAGCAGAAAAGGTCATTCCAAGCCGTGGAAGCCAAATTAAACTTCTTTTATGGTTTTCTTTGAAGGGGCTGAAAAACAAACCTTAGCAAGGCCGGAAAATTATACCTTTCTCCAGCCTGTCCCACCAGGAAGGCGTCATGCCTGGATCGCATGACCATCCGTCTTTAGCACATCAGTTCTTCACACTGGCTGGAAGGTCTCTCTCCATTTATTCCCCCCACCCGCCGCCTATTACTGTGAGGGCAAGGCCAGCTCTTCCTGTTCCACCGGTGCCCTCAGGGCACCTGGCACTCGGAAGACAAATGTGTGGAGCCACTGGAGGGGCCAACAGAACCCCCCACCATTCACCTGCTTCCTGCCCCTCTCCTCTCTGCACATTCACCACCTCCTTAACCCCAAGCTTTAGGAACCACGCTCAGCCCACGCTTTATAGATAGAGTCTATAAAATTTGATAGAGAGGGACAAGAAAGAGTGAGCGTCCACTGACATTTATTCTGCACGGGGGACTTGGCAGATTGAGACCCAGGAGGTGAGGCAGCGCTCACAGCATCACATACCCAGGTGAGGGCACAGCCAGGCTCAAAGCCAGGTCCGTACACAGTCAGGTCCATCCTTAGCCAGGGTCGGTCAAGGCCTAAGCTGGATGGCCTGAAAAGGGCTGAGAAGGATGCCCCTGCATATCTTCCCAGCCCGTCGTCTTCACTGACTCTTATCCTACTATTCAGGGCCTCTTCTCTCATAGGAGGGCTCCCCAGGTGGCTCAGTGGGGAGGAATCCACCTGCCAATGCAGGAGATGTGGGTTTGACCCCTGGGTCGGGGAAGATCCCCTGGAATAGGAAATGACAACCGGCTCCAGTATTCTTGCCTGGAGACTACCATGGACAGAGGACCCTGGCGGGCTACAGTTCACGGGGTCATGGGGGCTACAGTTCACGGGGTCACAAACAGCTGGACATGGCTGAACACACACTTCCTATAGGAATCACCTTTGAGAGGCCGCGGATCCTCACTGCAGGAACCGAAGGCAAGAATCCAGACCGAGTGGTCTGTGGCTCTGCCAGATCCCTTCCTCCTCAAGGTCAGCATTAAGTGATATGTTCCTGGTGAGAAGGGGCTGCAGAAAGGGAGGAGCAGGCAGAGTTTTGATGAAGCCCATTATATCTCCATCAAGAGGGAAAGACAAACGCTTTGTATTAAAAGGTGCCACTGAGGGCAGAAACTGGGTTTGCAAGTGGAAGTTCGTTCCTAGCTGCACCAGCTGTCATGGCTGAGGGAAGTGGCCCTGAATGTGGGACCAGTTATTCTAGAAATTCCTCTGGGAGACGGGTGTTTCACTCGCCCTTAGCAGTGAAATGGAAATTGACCTTCTCTGCACCGGAGAACAGTTCTCCAGAAACTTTTTAAAAAGGAAAAGCCTAGAGCTGCAGTCAGATTAAGCCTCAACTTGTGGTCTCCTATCCAACAATGCAATATGCCAGGACAGCCCAAGGCACGGAGATGAAAGGATGGAAAGGAACAAGGAGGAGACTAACATCCACTGATGTTAATCCTAAACCAGAGGTTGCAGATTTTATTTTATTTAATTGGTCCCTATCCTGTATGAGGTAACATACTATTTATTATGCCCAAGGAGCTAGTGAGGCTCAGAGAGATTCATCTAAAGCCACACAGCTAGCAAGTGGCAGAGCCAGAATTGGAAAGCAGGTCTGTCTAACCACAAAGCCTGGACTCTTTCCAGCGCCCAGAGGCTCTAGTTATGAGCCACTACAGATGATGTGCCAATCAGAAAGAAAATTAGGAAGCTGGACTCCAGATCATTTAGAAAGAATGAATATGTGCCCAGCCAGAGATATACTGAGTGTATAAATGATTAAGTAGAAAGCTACCCTATTGAACTTGAGAAGAGTTTGAAAATGATCTAATATAAATTCTTCTATCCATTCATGATTGCTTAATGATGCTGTTTTTACATTAATTAAAACAAAACATGCTGAAGTATTTAAAACTCCATGGTCAGATCCTAGATTTGGAGCCAAGTTCAGCCTGTAGTTCGGGTCATGGAAAGGAGATGGAGGGACATCCTGTCACCAGATAATAATAATTGTAACTTCTCATAGCTATAATATGCAGTTACTAACTGCATGTACTTTCAACACACAAAATCATACAATCCTATGAAGTGGCTGCAGTTATTCCCAATAATAGAGCAGAATATGGAGTCTCAGAGGTTGACAAACTTGCTCAAAATCACACAGCTGGTTAGCGCCAGAGCTGGAATTCAAATCCATTTTTCTTTGGTGCCAGAGCTCAAATAGCCCCTATAGCATATCCTAGTTTTTTGTTTTGTTTTGTTTTGTCTTTAAGTATATTAAAGGAAGCAATTAAGTTTTTGTTGCCAACTCTCAAACCCATCTTCCCCCTGGCAGCTTGCTAAGGGAGACCAGGTTGAAAGCAGTAACTCCTGGATGTCCAAGCACTCCAGGTACCCTTGTGGGCATGTGGGCCCAACAGAGGAAACTGATGGGCGGGCACAGCTTTCTCAGCTCTTAAATACACATCTGTTCTTCGACACGAAGAGGAAGCTCGCCTAGCTGACCCTAGAGAATTCCAGCGCTCAGAGATGGGAGCCCTGGTTTCTGTCTTCCATTGTTTTCTCTAGGGTTCCCTCTTTGGGGGTATTAAGTGTCTCCTGTCCGCCCTGCTGCTACTATACTGGGGGTTCCAAGGTGGAACCCCACCAAAGCCAGGAGGCATGGCTCATTCCAGAGGCTAGGGGCTCTGGGTTAGACTAATACTCCTTCCTTCCTCTTCTGAGAGGCAGAGTCTTCTGGGCTCTCTGATCTTCACCCTGGGTCCCCTCAGATTCTCTAGGAGGCCTCCTAGAATGGCCACTCCAACTAGGCATACCAGTGCCCCTATTCTCACCGCCCAGGACATCACCTGGGCTCAGTTCATTTGCAAGTCTGGGGAAGGCACTGCCGGGGCACCTCCCACTCCTCTAGTATACAGGGACCTCCCCATGGACACGCATGTTCTAAGTTGTCTTGACTCTCTCTCTTTCTTTTTATTTTCCCCCACAGGCTTCAGGAATGTTCTCAGGATGGAAAGTAAAAGATGCTTGAGGTCATGGCCCCTTTTGTCTATTTTTAGGAAAAAAGTATAAATTTGGTGAGGAAATTACTTGAGGTGTTCTAAAGAGGAGCTCTGAAGTCACTGATAAGATGCGGGAGGGCAGCCAGCACTCCAGAGGACCCCAGGACCTTTGCACAACCCTCAGCTGAATAAGAAAGAAAAATCCCAATCATGACAGAAACTGAAAGTCTGTATCAATCAAAGGTGCCAGGAGAGGATTCAGGGTGAGTATTAGGGTCGTCGAAATAAAATCAAGAACGTATGAAATTTAGTCCCCACCTAAATTTGTGACCAATCTGTGTACCTAACTATCCACATTGTTTCCTGGAGTTGGTCAATGTGGCTTTAAGGGAAATATAACTCAGCTTAATATTTGCTTAGGACCTCCCTGGTGGTCCAGTGCATAAGAGTTCGCCTGCCAATGCAGGAGGGAAGGTTCCACATGCCGAGGGGCAGCTAAGCCTGCGCGCCACAGCTACTGAAGCCTGGGTGGAGGAGCCGCCGCGGTGAGCATGCCTCTCCCGTCCTCTCTCAGCAACAGGAAGCTCTCTCACAGCAACAAAACGAATAATCAACTGATTTTAAAATTTAAAAAAAAAAAAATGGCAGTAAAAAAAAAGTATTTGCTTAAACCAAATAGAATACAGAAAGGAAATAAATTTGTTGTTAAGTCATCAAGCAGCATTTTAAGCCCAAAATGAAAGGACAAAATTGTCTTACGAGTAGATTAGGCATACTTTGCCCTAGCTTGCTGTGTCCACATCACTCGTAATATTTCATGAAGGGCAATAGAGAGTCTGAGCTGTCCAGGGTTTAAACCATTGCTTTGTCACTTACTAGCTGAGTGACTCTGGGCAAGGTGTGACCCTCTCTGTGCCTCAATTTCCCCAGCTGTAAAAGGGAGCAATCATTGCATACACACCCCACGCGGTCCATGTGACAGTTCAATCAGGTTACATATGTGCCTGCTGGCACATAGTAAGGCTGGTTCAATAAACGGTAGGTAGTATTATCATTGTTGTTGTTATTTGAATGTGAGGGATTCTTGTGGTTTTGTAGGGGTTTTCTCAACTTCCTAATTTCATATCACAGACACCCAAACAGAAGTATAGATTTTCACTTCTGGTGGTTAGAAATCATTGTGGTCCCTACGGGGAAATGAATTAGGCAACATGCCTGCTGTGACCTGGGAAATGGCAGGCCTGGGGCAGGTGATCCAGAAGGAATTGAACCCAGAGACAGACACTCTCCTTGGGATGCCAGCTGCCTGCTCCACCCAGACTCTGGACTCTGGATCACCCAATATCCAAGCCTCACCCTCCTCCATTCTCCTCTGCGGCTGAGACAGAAAGGTGAAATCTAACAGACATAAATGGAAAGTTCTGCATTTGGGTTGGAACAATCGATTGCACAGGCATAGGATACGGGAGCTCTCGCTCGGAAGCAGTTCTAGGAATGCAAAAGGGCTTGAGTCAAGTTAGTAGACGTGGGCAGTGATGTTCAGAACAGGGGAGGCTAACTGGACTAAGTAGATCGTTATGAGAGAAAAGATTTGGAGGCAAGTAGTGGGAGTGGAGGATACAGCAGGCAGTGGTAGTGGTGGTGACGGTCGAGATGACCAGGCTTGAATGTCCGCTGGATCATCGAAAAGCTTTATTGACTATGCCAAAGCCTTTGACTGTGTGGATCACAATAAACTCTGGAAAATTCTGAAAGAGATGGGAATACCAGACCACCTGACCTGCTTCCTGAGAAACCTGTATGTAGGTCAGGAAGCAACAGTTAGAACTGGACATGGAACAACAGACTGGTTCCAAATAGGAAAAGGAGCACCTCAAGGCTATATATTGTCACCCTGCTTGTTTAACTTACATGCAGAGCACATCATGAGAAACGCCAGGCTGGAAGAAGCACAAGCTGGAATCAAGATTGCCAGGAGAAATATCAATAACCTCAAATATGCAGATGACACCACTCTTATGGCAGAAGGTGAAGAAGAACCAAAGAGCCTCATGATGAAAGTGAAAGAGGAGAGTGAAAAAGTTGGCTTAAAGCGCAACATTCAGAAAACTAGGATCATGGCATCCAGTCTCATCACTTCATGGGAAATAGATGGGGAAACAGTGGAAACAGTGGCTGACTTTTTTTTTCTGGGCTCCAAAATCACTGCAGATGGTGACTGCAGCCATGAAATTAAAAGACGCTTACTCCTTGGAAGGAAAGTTATGACCAACCTAGACAGCATATTGAAAAGCAGAGATATTACTTTGTCAGGAAAGGTCCATCTAGTCAAGGCTATGGTTTTTCCAGTGGTCATGTATGGATGGGAGAAGGCAGTGGTAACCCACTCCAGTACTCTTGCCTGGAGAATCCCGGGGACAGGGGAGCCTGGTGGGCTGCCATCTATGGGGTCACACAGAGTCGGACACAACTGAAGTGACTTAGCAGCAGCAGCAGCAGCAGCATGTATGGATGTAAGTTGGACATAAGGAAAGCTGAGCGCAGAAGAAGTGATGCTTTTGAACTGTGCTGTTGGAGAAGACTTTTGAGAGTCCCTTGGACTGCAAGGAGATCCAACCAGTCCATCCTAAAGGAGACCAGTCCTGAATATTCATTGGAAGGACTGATGCTGAAACTGAAACTGCAAAACTTTGGCCACCCGATGCAAAGAGCTGACTCATTTGAAAAGACCTTGATGCTGGGAAAGATTGAATGCAGGAGGAGAAGGGGACGACAGAGGATGAGATGGTTGGATGGCATCACCAACTCAATGGACATGGGTTTGGGTGGACTCTGGAAGTTGGTGATGGACAGGGAGGCCTGGCATGCTGCATTTCATGGGGTCGCAAAGAGTCAGACATGACTGAGTGACTGAACTGAACTGAACTGACCTCTCCACTAACATGTGACCCTAATGACCATTTTCTCCCAGAATCCCACCCCTTCCTGGGCTTGAACCTCTGACTACCCCCTCCCAGCTGCCTGTGAGAATCTCTCTCCCTGTCTGTCCTTGAACCCTGGTATTCCCAGCTCCCGACTGTGCAGGCTTCTCTCCTCACTGTCTGCACTCCTTGTGGGTGACCTGCCCCTGTTTCCAGGAGCCCCAGGTGGCCAGCCATCCACCTCCTATCCCAGCCCCAGGGCTCAGTTCAGTTTCTCTTGACTGATCCCTCAGGCATCCTAAATCAACCTCAGTTCAGTTCAGTTGCTCAGTCGTGTCCAACTCTTCCCGACCCCATAGACTGCAGCATGCCAGGCTTCCCTGTCCATCACCAACTCCTGGAGTCCACCCAAACCCATGTCCGTTAAGTTGGTGATGCCATCCAACCATCTCATCCTCTGTCGTCCCCTTCTCCTCCTGCCTTCTATCTTTCCCAGCTTCAGGATCTTTTCAAATGAGTCAGCTCTTCACATCAGTTGGCCAAAGTATTAGAGTTTCAGCTTCAACATCAGTCCTTCCAATGAACACCCAGGACTAATCTCCTTTAGGATGGACTGGTTGGATCTCCTTGCAGTTCAAGGGACTCAAGAGTCTTCTCCAACACCACAGTTCAAAAGCATCAATTCTTTTGCGCTCAGCTTTCTTTATAGTCCAACACTCACATCCATAAATGACTACTGGAAAAACCATAGCCTTGACTAGATGGATCTTTGTTGGCAAAGTAATGTCTCTGCTTTTTAATATGCTTTGTAGGTTGGCCATAACTTTCCTGCCAAGAAGTCCAAACCAAATTCTCCCCTGCTCCAGCCCTGCTATTGCCATTGTGTTACTGACCTTGGTTACTCTCATCACTCTTTGGCTGGTTGCTCCAAACCCGATCCTTTCTGGGGGATGGAGAAAGGGAATATTTTTAAAAGCCGTTTGTGGAGAGAATTCCCTGGTGGTTCAGTGAATAGGGCTTGCAGCTTTCACTGTGGGACCCCGGTCTGATCCCTGGTTTGGGAACTGAGATCTCACAAGCCTTGCAGTGTGATCAAAAAAAAAAAAAAAAGTTGATTGTGGGACCACAAGGTCCCTTCCCTGGTGGCTCAGAGGTTAAAGCGTCTGCCTCCAATGCAGGAGACCTGGGTTCGATCCCTGGGTCGGGAAGATCGCCTGGAGAAGGAAATGGCAACCCACTCCAGTGTTCTTGCCTGGAGAATCCCATGGGCGGTGGAGCCTGGTAGGCTACAGTCCACGGGGTCGCAAAGAGTCAGACACGACTGAGCGACTTCACCTCACCTCACCTCAAGATGCGTACAGAAAAGTTTCATGTTATAAGTTCAGTGAATTTGCACAAAATAAACACACACATAGTAGCATGGAAACACCACTCAGATCAAGAAACAGAACAGGCCCAGCCCCTCTAGAAGCCCATCCCCTACATGGGTGACTATTGTCTGGACTTGTTTCACCGCAGATACATCTGTTTCTGTAATTTATATCAACAGGCTCCTGCTGTCTGTATTCTTTTATGTCTGCCTTTTTTCAAATGTTCAAGAGACTTTGTTCATGAGACTATCACAGAGTGCGCTGTGATTTTCACCTTTCCTGCTTTACTGGGCAGTGTTCTTTAAGTCACATCTCCTCTCCTCTGCTGGGGAGCATCTGGGCTGCATCCCATTGGAGCCATTGTAGATATATAGCGCTGCTGTGAACACCGGAGAACACATCTTTGGGGGCATATGCATGCATTTCTGCCACCTATACAACTAGGAGAGAGTTTCCAGGTCCCAGACTCTGCACAGAGACAGTTGTAATCAGTCCTGCCCAATGGTTTTCTAAGTGTCTGCCCTGACATCGCCTCCCTCCAGCAGCACAGGAGAATTTCAGTTGCCCTTGAAGCTGTGTTGACTCCTCCCTCCTTCTCTCTTGTCTCCAAGGAGCATTTACAGCTGTCTTATCTGCGTGCTGGCTTTTTGTTTTTGAGGGTGCTTCCCCTGGGCCCTGAGTCCTGCTGGTTCTATTTACCCAATAGTCTTTTAATCCCTGCCATCCTCTCTGGTCTCACTGCCATCCCCTCTTCTGCCCTCGTTCTCTCCTGGCTGGGCTGTCACCAATTCCAGTCCCACTTTAGGAGTCTGAACTGCCCTTTCCCGACTCCATCCTCCACCTCTCAGCAGGATGTCCTCCAGCATTGCCACTTTCTGCTCAAAAACCTTACAGTCCCCAGGTTCTACACTTGATATTTGCCAAAGGCCAAGAAGCAACAGTGTCCAGCACCTAAAGCATAAAGGAACCTGGGAGCACCTTGTGGGCAGATGCTGGGTCTCCTCACAGCTCCTGGAGCATCCCCGTGCTCAAGACACAGGAGATGCTCCACTTCTCATTCTGCCCCCATGCTCCACTTCTCATTCTGCCCCCACTGACCCTTCCAATCTCACCCTCTGAAGTTCCCCTATCAGCCCTGCACCAGAGACGGCTGCCCCCTGCACAGCCATGGAGTCACCCAAGGATTATTACTGCACACCCACCATGTGCCAGGTAGGTGCCCTTCCCTTGACCTGAAATTCTTTCCCCCTTTTGGGGCTTGTTTTAGGCAGACAGCACAGGCAGCAATCTAGTCCTACTTGGAGGTCATCAGTCCCAGAGGTGGTGGGAATGGACCTCCAGTTCATGGTAGCTCACCTTGCCCACTCAAGAGTGAACTAAAGCTGCCTTGTTCATGCCCAAGTGGGCTGGGAGGGGTGGGTGGGACCATTTCCAGGGCAAGACACATTCATCCTAACGTGACTAAATTGTAGTTTGTGCCCGGCTGCAGAAGGACAGAAGCTGACACACTTCCCAACCATCTAAGTCGCCACAGGTACATGAAGCTACTCATATCCCATAAAAGGGCCATTTTGGCTTTTCAAAGGCCAAAGAGAATCCCTGTTCTGCTCAGATGGTCTTCTAGCCAGCTGCACTCCTTCTTATACCCAATGGTCAGGAAATACAGACAACTATGGGCAAATGCTGCCCAGCCTCCACCTCTAGGTCGCCACCGAGTGTGTAGTCTCACGTGAGGGCAACGTGCCCAGTGGTCATGGTCATCCTGTGACAACCAGGTCCCCCAGTGTTATTTTTCACTTTTTGTCCCACATTGGATATTTCATAAGAGAGCATCACATGTTTAATCTCTTTATGTAATAGCACTATGAGTTCATGTAACAGCCTGAAGAATTGATGCTTTCAAATTATGGTGCTGGAGAAGACTCTTGAGAGTCCCTTGGACTGCAAGGAGATCAAAGCAGTCAATCCTAAAGGAAATCAACCCTGAATATTCATTGGAAGGCCTGATGATGAAACGGGAACTCCAATACTTTGGCCATCTGACGCGTAGAGTTGATTCATTGGAAAAGACCTTGGATGATGGGAAAGACTGAAGGCAAAAAGAGAAGGGGGCAGCAGAGGAAGAACTGGCTAGATAGCATCACCGACTCAGTGGACAAGAACTTGAGCAAACTCCGGGAGATAGTAGAGGCAAGAGGAGCCTGGTGTGCTACAGTCCATGAGGTCGCCAAGAGCTGGACATGACTTAGCGACTGAACAACAACAAAACAGAAACAATAGCCTTGGGATACTGTTACTCTCACTTCCTGGATGAAGAGACAGGCACAGAGATGTGAAGTCACCCGCCCCAAAGCACTCAGCTAGGAAGTGGCACTGAGATTAAACCCAAGTTGTCAGACACAAAATCCAGCCCACCCCCAGCACCTCTGCCCTGCCTACAGAAACCCTGACCCTCGTCCCAGAGGCCTCAGCACTTATCCCTTACAAAGCAGTTCCGGATTTCCCAGTCAGAATTAACCCATCTCTCCTCTGTGCACTTTATCTGAACTTTTATTATAGTAATTATAGCAGCCTGACTTTTATGATAATTGTTATTTACGTGTCTGCCTCCCCGACTGGGGCTGGGAGCTCATTAAGGGCGGAACCCTGTCAATTTTGTACCTTGAGCCCAGCAGGTGGGTACTGAACATAACACAAGAATAACATCAGCAAGACAGTTATGAAGGCCTCCAGCCTTCAGGCTTAATCAAGTCTTCAGCTTAATTCACCTGGACTGCAGGTCAAGTACAGAAAGGTGACAGGTTGCCTATGGTTGTAAAAATGCAACAGAACTCTTAAAGGTCTTAGTGGCAGGGTCTTAGGCTCCGACAGAGGAGGATGTTTCTCAGGGCTTTTTAGAATGTCTTAGTGACCATTCTCTTGGTTCACTCATGGGTCTGTTTTCTGCTTTGCTCTCTCTCCTCCTTCCTCTTTCTCCCTTTCTCTGTCTCCTTGTCTTTTCTTTCTCTTTCCCTTAACTGGACAAAAAACAGAATCAAAATATATTTTCTGTTGCTTGTTGTACCAACTGAATCTTTTTCTCTGCTCTGCTCTAAAAAGTATCTGAGTGGGTAGTTTCTACTTTACTGCTCTCTTGCTCAACACACACATACACACACACACACACACTCACACACACACAAGATTTCCTTTAAGGGATGCTCAGGTCATCTCCTCTGTCAATTACTGACAACTGACAGGGGAAAAAAAGCACCATGTCCATCACCCCAGCCAAACTAAGGTACAGCTTCTTAGATGGCATCAGGTCATCCAGCCAGCACCAAATGCCCCAGGAGCAGAGGACAGAACATCCCTTCTTTGAACAAAAAATAAAAAATCGATGCATGCCCTGGGTGTACGGACCCGACATCCTGATGAAGGAGCCGAGCACTGCACCTATGGAAAATGAAAGTGAAAGAACGTGAGAGTCGCTCAGTCGTGTCCAGCTATTTGCGACCCCGTGGACTATACAGTCCATGGAATTCTCTAGGCCAGAATACTTGGGAGGGTAGCCTTTCCCATCTCCAGGGGATCTTCTCAACCCAGGGATTGAACCAGGTCTCCTGCATTGCAGGCGGATTCTTTACCAGCTGAGCCACAAGGGAAGCCCCTATGGGAAGGGGAGTTGCTAAATCATAAGAAGCATGTTGTGGAGGAGAGGGGAATTGGAAGCCAAGCGTGTAGACCTCAGCATAGCCTGAACTGAGGAAAAAGTGAGAAGGCAAGGAAGATGCAGAATCGAACAGCACCAATGTGCTAATGTTATGACATTAATATGATGAATAGCCACATTCACTGAGCACGTAGACTCCATCAGGCACTGTTTTAACCCTTTTCCAAGCACTGGCTCATTTAATTCTTAATTCATAAGTAGTCTTATAACCATTATCCTCATCTTCCAGATGAGAAAACTGAGAGCACACAGGGACGAAGGAGCTTGCCTGTGGCCACACAGCTGGTAAACAGTACAGGCCAGGCAGTCTGAGCTGCAGAGTCTGAATCACTTTCTAAACATTCGAGGGGACTGGGAGCCCCAAGGCCCAGTATTAGCTTTGTCACCTTGTCGTGTGGACCCTGGATAAGGCACGGCGAGATGGGCAGGCTTTGAAACCGACTGTGCAGCTTGCCAGTGCCTCCGTTTCCCCTCCTGGAAGTGAGCTTCATAGTAATAGATACTTCATAAGGACTTTCTGAGAATTTACTGAGAAGCTGCATGTAAAGAGCTTAGGGTGTTGCCTGGCACAGAATAAGAGGCTGATATGCACTGGGAATTGCTATTAATAGTGTCTGAAGTCATTCTCTGCCTCCCTTATCTGGTCACCCTCCTTGGGACCCTGGACACAGGCCATGGGCCCACCTTGCTGGGAGGGAGAGGAAGGGGCAGTGGACTGTAAGACGAGACCAGGCCAAGAAGGATGCCACTTCCTGAGCACTGCCAAGTGCCAGGCGCCCCTGCCCGCTGCTCCTAAAATCCCTGGGCAAGAGGCCACCGCTCCATCTCACAGATGAGGTGCCAGAGGCCCCGCAGGATGAAGCCACTTTCCCAAGGCCCACGATAGAGAACAGCAGGGCTGGGATTTGGACTGAGGTCCATCTGGCTCCAGTACTCCCAGGTGGCGCTCGTGATAAAGAACCTGCCTGGCAATGCAGGAAGCATAAGAGGTGAGAGTCCAGTTCCTGGGGCGGGAAGATTCCCTGGAGAGGGAAACGGCAACCCACTCCAGCATCCTTGCCTGGACAGAGGAAACCTGACAGGCCACAGTCTATAGGGTCGCAAAGATAAGGACACGACTGAAGAGACTTACACCTATGTCTGACTCCAAAGCCCAGGCTTCAGATCACCTCCCTAGGGCAGCCAAGGGTCAGGCCTTGGGTCTCTATCACTCCAGAAAGCAGAAAGGGGCCAAGGGAGAGGGGCCTTGGTGCCGCCATGCTGTGTGATCATAAAAAAATCCTCTCGATATCACTGCGTCTCAGCCGCCCTGCCTGTCAGATGTGATAGTGGCAGGGAGTGCCCTTTGGCGGGCATCGGAGCATTTACAACAAGGCTGCCTGATTAGTGTCATTATCAGAATGATTACGATGGCTCACCCCGAGTAAGCACATGGACAGCTGGGTCCTGGATGCTCAGGAGAGCTTAGGGCAGCCAGAAAGCCAGGTTGTGACTGAACCAAAGCTCCAAAGAGGAGGGAGGAGCAGGGCTTGGACCATCCCTGCTACTGCCTTGGTGTCCCAGGGATGGGCAGGAACTGCTTGGGGTTGGGAGACATCCCCGCTCCAGCCACTGAGACACCAGCTCTGACGCGAATCCACTAGCCACCTGGATCTGTCCTCCCCAATTCGGTCACCCCACTAGCAAGTGGCAGGACTGGGAGCCAGCACCCCCACCCCCAGCTTGCCTGCAGCCCCACTCCCAGTCCTGCAACCATGCAGTGGTGGTGGTGCAGGGGGAGGGGGACGGGAAGGTGCGAAGGGCCTGCGCTTTGCTGATTATACATCAAGGCTCTCATTATACCCATCTCATCGCTGTGCTCAGGATTTCCAGCGAGTGCAGAGAACCTGCGTCTGTTGATGCTTCGTCTGACGTGCTCAACGCAGAGGAAAAATAATTCGATTAGAGAGAAAGGGGACCAGAAAGACAAGGAGAGGGAGGGTGGCCTGGTTTTGCAGCTGGCTCAGCGATGTACAGGCAGATGGTCTGACCCGAGTTGGGATGTTAGAAAGATTCTGTCCAGGCCCAGAATCGGGGAGTCAGGTGAGAGATGAAAATAAAAGAGGCTGAGGTCAGGTGCCAGCTGCGTGTGACCAGTCACCAGACAACTCTTCAGGCAGAAGCAGCACAGAAAAGAGACGTGGAAGGATCACAGCAGGAGGGGAGAAGGATGAAAAATAGTCTAGAAGGCAAGCAGAACCTAGGAGAGCTCTCACACTGAGGGGAGAGACAGTCCTGCCCTCAGGGAGATGTAGTTTGTAGCAGAAGAAATAACCTCTACTTGCATAAAGCTTCTGGTGTGAAAAAGTTAAAAGTCTTGACTTTCCCAAAGTGATGCCCAGGGAATTTACGTAGGTATTAACAACACCCCGAGGTCAGGACTAAATAGAACTAAATAGAATGATGAGATTGGTACCTGGATTTTTTCCTCAGCTTCACTGAATTATGCAAATGAAAAGAACCAGAGTAATGAAACCAAAGGGTCTGTGTCTATGTTTAGATAAAGGGAGGTACAGGGAACATGAAGAGGAGCCTGTTTTCAGCTGGGAGCAACTAGGAGGTTGGTAATAGCCGGGGAAACCCAGCCTCGTCCAGCAGAGCAAGAGGAGGGCTGGCCTGGAGGGGCTCTGTGCAAGATGCAGCCTCCACAACAGAACTGGAAGCCCATCTTCTCAGAGGGCAGGTTCCTGAATGGAGGACAGATAGAGGGCAGCTAAGAAGCCAGAAACTCAGATCTGGTGGAGCTGCTGAGGCCTTAAATCTCATCTCCTGTCCCCAGGCAAAGAGAAAACCCCACAGGATAATCACACCAATAATTACCACTATTCGCATAAAGCACCATTCATTGAGTACTTAACCTATATCCGGCACCATTTTCATGACCTTCCCCGTATAAGCTTTCTTAAACAACATTATGAGGTAGGTTATTATCCCTGTTCTTCAGGTGAGGAAACTGGGGCACAGAGAATGTAAGTTAGCACCAAAGTTTAGCAGCTAGCACATGGCACAGCTGGAATTTGGACCCAGGGGGTCTACAATGTGGCTATCCATTTTTTTGCTTGATTGCTTCCAGGGACTAGGAGCTAAGTACCTGGAAGGCTGCTTTCGTTAGGGTGCCTTCTGTGAATAATCTGAAGCCGAGAGCAGAGGCTTATCACCCCAGACATAGAAGGTCCAATAGGACAGTGACCTAAGCTCCAAGAGTGCCTGGTACACGTCCTCAGGAGTAGTCGTGAAGCGAATCTTCTCCAGTAGAGACATCCTCCAGGGCCACATCCCATCACTCCTGGGCCACAGCCAGGGCACAGCCACAGGTTCTGGCAGAGCCCCACACTCAGTGTGGCCAGAAAGAGCCCCAGGAGCGGATACCCCAGCAAGTAAGTTCCCACGGAGCGAGCACCACGGGAACCGCAAGACTGAGCTGAAAGCAAGGCCCATCTCAAGTGCCCCCTCCTCCCGGAAGCATCCCTGATGGCTCCTGCTGTGCCCCTCCTTTAGACTCCCCCTGTCTTCACCTCTCCCCAGAGGTGGTGCCCTCCTCCAGGAAGCATCCCTGACATCTCCCGCTGCGCCCCTCCTTTAGACTCCCCTGTCTTCACCTCTCCCCAGAGGTGGTTCTGAGCCACACCTGATGGGGTTGGTTCCTGTCTGTGCGAGGGACCCCAGTTTCCCATTGACCCACAAGCTCCAAAGCAGGGGGCAGAGACTTGGCATCATGTGCCACCCAGGCCCTCAGTGCCTTGGCATAGAGTTAGGAACAGGGGCCCCCTTGGTGTTAAAGATGGATGGCTGGGACTTTGCTGGTGGTCTAGTGGCTGACTCAGAACTCCCAATGCAGGGGGCTCGCGTTCTATCTTTAGTCAAGGAGCTAGATTCCACGTGCTGCAACTAAGGTTCCCAGGTGCCTTAGTGAAGACTGGTGATCCCGTATGCCACAGCTAAGACCTGGCATCGCCAAATAAATCAATAAAAATTTAAAAAATGGATGGCCATCGAGGTCATGGGGAGCAGCTGGGGCACATCACCCGCCCCAACTCCTTCAGTGCTCCAGCTGCAAATACGAGACCCTAGGACCTCCCAGAACCTGATGGGGCCCTGGATGGCCCAGGGAGCCCCCTCTCTTGTGCCTCATCATCTCCCCTGTGGCTTCAACTTCACTGTGCCTCAGGCTTGAGGGTCAGAAAGAGAGGGACGCCCTGGAGCCTCCTCCCACCACCTGTCTCTCTGGGTGCTAAGGGGAGGAGCTGCCTCTTGGCTTCCCTCTTTGCTGTTTTGAGAAAGGGTTGCAGGAGAAACAGTTACTTGAGTCCTGGGCATTCAGGGCTCTTGGGAGGGGCCAGAAGTGAGGGGCTGCCCCATGGAAAGAAGGGGAAGGGGCTGGGGCTCAGTGGGGTGATGGGAAGCCACAGGTCCAAGGACACCCCAGCATCCAGGTCTCTGCTCGGCACTGCACTCTCCCCTCTGCAGGGCCCCCAGCTGCCCACCGCCCACACCTTCCCTGCTGACAGCTCATTCTAGAGAAGGCAGCCCCAACCACCAACCATAGCTCCAGATTCCTGCACCCCAAACCCAGTGTGAATTACCATAAACACAATGGGCCCAATTAGGAGATTGGCTGGTTTAAGGAAACATCCACCCACGGCCCTCTCTCCCTCCCTTCCAGCGCCAGGCAAATTGGCTACTGTACTCTCCTCCCTGCTCACAGCCTCTCCTAAGCACACCCAGTCACCACAAACCCAATCACCTCTTCCCCAAATCACAGCTCTACCAACACCTCCCAAGACACAACCCACTCCATCCCCAATCACCACCGTCCACATTCATCCTCTCGATCCAGGGCAGCTCCTCACGACAGCCCCACGTCCATCCTGGCCCCCCATTCTGTGACACCCATTCTTCACCAGGCCCAGGACAGGGGTCCGCAGGGCAGGGAGTGGGGTCCGTTGTGTAAGCACCCTATCGGATCCTGTCTTTTGTGTTTGTCATAATTGTCTGCGTATTTTTTAAAGAAACATTGCATTGAAAGATTCTTCAACTCAATTGCCTGTAGCATCCACTTAAATTTTGCAGCCAAGCTGGGCGCCTCGCCCTGTTCCTGCCCGACACTATTCCCTGTGGTTGGGGGAGTCTGGGACCCCCTCCAGTCTCCTCCATCTCTAATGACACAGGGCAGCTGACAGCCTGATACTCCCCCTCCCCTCTCCCCCTCCCCAGCCTCAGGTCCATCACCCTTCCTGTAGAATGAGACACCTTCCCCTCCATCTTTCCCTCCATCTGCCCCCCGTCCCAGGGCCATGCCTGAGGAACAGAGGGCAGAGGCTGGAAGCACTGGCTAGCACAGGTATCTCACACCTTCTGCAACAGAGCTGAGGCTGCCTTTCCTTCTGGGGGTCACTGACCACCCCCATCCTGTCCACACTGCCCCAGAGGTACAACTTCCCCAACCTCAAACATTTCGATGTTTCTTCCCCCGACCGCCACTGACAAGGGTTCGGTAGAAACCAACACTAACAGTTTGGTCCCCAGAGGGAATAAATAAAGCCAAGGAGTTCCACCGATGGAGGCGGCAGCCACTCTGGGCAGCCCTGAGCGGCTTCCAGTTCCATTCACTCATTTGTTCAATCAGCACATCGTGGGCACACCCATTACGTGGCAGGTGCAGTTTGAGGAGCCACGGATACAGCAGGGAAAAAAACAGACTCGCTCCCCTCAGAGCTTCCCTTCTGGGTCCCAGGGGGAGGCACAGCCCCACTCACACAGACACCCCACTCACAGACCACACCTGTCTGCACCGGCACTGGATTCACAGGCCCCGTGATGCTGGGTGGCCTAGGAGGATCCATTGGAGTGTCTCTGTGTCTTGAGCAAAGAGTGAGGACAGCTCTAAGCCCCTAGGTAGGGCAGAAAAGCGTACAAGGGTAGGAAGCTGGGGTCTCAGGTTTTGATCATGGCACCTGCCTTACTCACTGTGGGTACAGCAATTCCTGACTCAGTTTCACCACCTGCAACCAGGACAGGCTAATCCTCACTCCTCCTCTCCCATCCCCATCACCTCTCTGGGATGCTGTGAGATACCAGGAGAGGAAAGGCGCTGTGATGTTTGAAATCTTGCAAATCTCCCCCAGTGCAGAAAGAGTGCTAGACCCAGAGTCAGGGTCATGTTGCTGGTGTGGCCACAGACCATGTGCACACGCTAAGTCACTTTGTGACCCCATGGACTGCAGCCCACCAGTCTCCTCTGTCCATGGGGATTCTCCAGGCAAGAACACTGGAGTAGGTTGCCATGCTCTCCTCCAGGAGATCTTCCTGATCCAGGGATCGAACCTGCATCTCTTATGTCTACCTGCACTGGCAAGCGGGTTCTTTACCACTATCACACCACTTGAGAGGCCTGGGCACAGACCGTGGAGCCCTGGCAAATGAGTTGCTGAATTTGACTTGGTTCAATACCAGCTCCAGCCCACCAAGTCCCAGGAACTTGGGAAAGGCTCTATGCCTCAGTTTTCTCATAGAGTGCGTGGGGGAAAACACTACCCCCATGCCTGATAGTGTTACTACAAATAAAATATCCAGAATAATCCCTGGCACTTAGCAAGTGCTGCGGACATGTGGACCATCAGGAGCTTGCTGGGTGACCTTGGGCCAGCCTGTGCCTCCTCTGGGTTGCAGGTATTCCATCTGGTGAATGAACAGTTTGGACCTACGCTCCCCTCTGGACTCCAAACTTTGGTAAAGCATCTTCCCTCTGGATCGCCAGCCCTAGACCCTTAGTTGGGGTCTGCCCACTCCCCCATCTCTGATGGCACAGAGGCCTGGAGCATCTCTAGGTGCCACGGCCGGGGGAGGAGGATATAGCCAGAGCGGTTGCGGATGCTGCGGTTGTCTTTGTGGATCTGCTGTGACTGGCAGCACGGGGAAAGAAGATGTCACCCAAGGGGCGGCCAGCTGCCTCTGCTGAGATATTGCTGAGAGCAGAAAATGTAATGGTATTTTCATTATGAAAGGGAAGCTCGGAGTGGGGCTAGCCTTCTGCAGAGACATGTGTTTCTTTCCTCCCTCCCTGGAGGGCAGCTCAGCCCAGTGGTGGAGATGGCCTACGGGGCTGGGGACCCAGAGACAACTGGACCCGCAGAGGCCCAAGGGGCATAGTAGGGGCCTGTGGTGCCCAGAGAGGCAAAGTTCTCCTTGATGGAAGAGGGCAGCCAGCAAATGAAGTCCTTCTCCAGCTTCTTCTTGGGGCTGGAAGGAGCCTGCCTAGAGGGTGCAGGAGGAGGGAAAGAGGAAAAGAGATTTCTCCCCAGGAAAGGAGGGTGGGTACCTTAGAGCCTCATACCCAAGATGTGTCCTAGAGGCTCACGTCACCCCCCTCATCTTGCAGCAGCAGGGTTGTGAGTACCCAGAGCCAGTAGACACAGGGTACATGTGTCCTAACTCTGCCATGGGCACCCCACTGGAAGAGGCATCATCATGTCCTGACCCTTGCCTGGGTGACCCGCAGCAAGCTTCAAGCTTCCTGCGATGAGTGGCCATTTCAACCTGGGGTGTTTCTGCCTGGCCTGGACTCTCCCCATTTATGCTGCTGCACCCCAGTAACCTCCCTGTTCAAACCGTGCCGGATGGCACCTGTCCCACACATATGTATGTGTCTGGCATGCATGCGTGCTACGTCACTTTGGTCGTGTCTGACTCTTTGCAACCTTTGGATTGTAACCTGCCAGACTATGCAGCCCGTGGAGTCGCAAAGAGTCGGACACAACTGAGCGACTGAACTGAACTGAACTGAACTGAGGCTATTCTATGGGAATGAGGCTCTTCCATGAGACTCTCCAGGTAAGAATACTGAAGCGGGTTGCTGTGCCCTCCTCCAGGGGATCTTCCCAACCTAGGCATCAAAGCTGCATCTCCTGAAACTCTTGCATTGCAGGCAGCTTCTTAACAACTGAGCCACAGGGGAAGCGCATGTGTCTGGCACATCTGTCCGTTCATTCATTTAACCTCATGTTCCCCCAAAGGACCTGTCTGTGCCAGGCCCAGCCCCCAAGGAACACGTAACTGAGCTCCGAGGCAGAACATGTCCCCTGGGGACAGCTGGGGACCCCCGAGGTCTTTGTTCACCATAACCCCCACTTTCACTGAGGTGTCAAGAAGGAATAGGGTCCCTGAGATCAAGGATGGACTGTAGTGGGGGTGAGGCAGTGACAGAGGCAGACACCACAGTGCTGAGGGCTTAGGGGTGCCCTCAGGGGCCTTCTCTGCCCAACCAGAGAGCGAAGATGACAGAGAGAAAGCTCAGGGTTGCGGTGGGTGGGCAGCAGAGCCCAGGGAGACACTGAGCTCACTGACAAATCCCCGACACGCTGACCACAGGTGTCGGTGACAGGTCTCACATGCAGAGGATGCTGGAAAACATGGCTCGGCTGGACAGGGGCCACGGCCAGGGCAGCCACAGCCCCCCAGGCCTCTAGCACCACCTCTCCCCATAGACACACATCCGACAGTGGACTTCCGGCCCATTGAGAGACGCTCATCATGTTACTCAAACATGCACACCCATCAGACACCATAGCAGCATGCGTTGTCATACGGGCACCCAGAAGATCACCCCCGCCTGTGCGTGGAAGACGCACATATATCTACAGAGACACAGACAGCTGAGGATGCCCGCGTGCCCAGACACACGCACACACACACACAAGGCAGTGCCCCATGAGGAACACACCACCTGCCTCTGTCCTCCCGGCCAGCTGCAGGGACCTCGCCACACACAAACCTGGTCACTCAAACACCCGCATGCACACGTACACACACACACACACACTCCATTTCCACGTGGGCTTGCTGCAAGGTCTGCTCCCATTGTTTCTGACAGGAGGAGTGAGAATATGGTGGCCGGAGGAAGCCCACATACTCCACCTTGAGCCTCCTAGGCCCCTGGGTGATTGCCTTTTCCAGGGTTGCAGGCTGTGAGTTTTCCAATTAGGGAAACCTGAGCCCTGAGAGGCTCAGGGGCAGCAGGGGGGTTATTGAGGACGCAGCTCAGGCAGTGCTGGTGGGAGGAGGAAGGAACCGGGGCAGGCTGGGCGGGAGGCGCTGCAGCACAGCTCAGCAGCCCCAGAGAGGCTTTCAGAGGCTCTGCCCACAGGTACAGAGAGCTGAGGCCCTGTGCCCACGCACCCAGCCTCAGCCAGCAGCTTCCTCATCTCTGCCCAGGACACCTGCACCCCCTGGCCTCTGAGCCTGGCTGAGCGCAGAGAAGTAAGATGCTCAAATAACCCTCTGCCTCATTGGCTCTGTATATCCAGCCCAGCCTCCAGCTGTGACCACACCTTGCCTCTTTCCAGAGGCAATACTCACCTGTGGTCCCCCTGGCTCTCCTAGCTCCAGCCAGAACGTAAGTCCCTCAGGCACTTGCCTTGAGCCTGCACCCAGAGGGCTGGGCACCCCCAGCCACCCGCTCCTCCTGGGAGGAGTCCTCCACACCTCTGGATGCAGCAGGAGCTCTGAGTCCCCAAAGCTACCCATCAACATTTTCCCCAAGATGTCTAACACCAAAGCACTCCATAGACAAAAGCAGGGTTCCAAGGTGAACAGGGGCTACGAATCAGAGTGCTAATTCCCTGCTCCCCATCCTGCCACCCACGTGACTTCTCTGCAAAATGGGCCACAAACCATTCCCAGAGTAAGGGATTGGGCCTGATGACTTCAGGAGCCCCTGCCAGCCCAAAGCTGGGGTACTCTCAATTGACCTTGAACGATGGAACTTCGACATCGTCAGGCACACTGATGGACGTCTCCCTGGCTTACTTGGTCCCTCCTTGCCAAGAAGTCCAGAGGAGGTTCATCCCTCTCCTTCTAGCTTCTTTGTTTCTACCAGTCCCATCGAGCCTTTAGACGGGCGCCTGGGGCGCCTGCTTATGACACCCATGTGTGCATGTATGTACCTTTCTCATTGCCACCAGAGACGGTGAGCTAGGCCTTGGGCAGCCGAGTCATATTCTTGGCTTCCTTCAGCTCTGGTCCACGCTCACCCAGGTGTCTTGCACATCCGTATCCTGCCTACTCCCACCTGTGACTCCCCTCCTCCTAGTCTGCTGTCCCCTCTCCCCTCCACCCTCCACGCACCTAGGGAAACCAGCTGTGGGAAAATAAGACTGATTTTTCACTGTGTTTATAAATCTCTTAAGCTCTGCATGGTGCTTTTTCTTTCTTTCTTTCTTTTTTTTTTTTTTTTACAGCTCAAAGCCTAGCTGGAATGTTGCTGTTTTCGCAGAGAAAAATCAAAGGAAAGGGATTATAATTATGGGTCAAGTCCTGAGCAGGAAGCAGCTGCGGGCACTGGGAGCTCCCTTGCTCGGGCATCTTTTGTATCAGCAAAGAGCCAGGCATCCTAGAGGCGGGCAGAAAGGGACGTGACCAGGGTTTTCCCTCTTCCCATTTTCTCCCATTTCTTGCCCTCATCAAATGCCGGGCTCCTGTCGTCTCCTGAATTGTTCTCGATGAAGCAAATGCCTACAGCCAGGTGTGAAATGCCCAGCTCATCAGCCGCAGAGGACCCTGGGCCTGGCCCGTTCACTGTGTCCTAGCCCCAGTGGCCCCCAACTTCCTTACGGGACAGGCATGGACCATCCCCACCCACCACCACCATCCCCACCCACCACCACCATCCCTACCCCAGGATTCTGGGCTATCCAGAGACTCTCACAGTGGGGCACCATTCATCAGTCCTACCCAAGTCTCAGAAGTGCTTTTCCAACCTGGCCAGCTGGGAGAAGGAAAGAGAAAAGGAAGAGAGAGAAGGAATAGCAGCCCTCGCTTTGTGCTCAAACTCTCCTTCCTTCCTCACAAGCGCAGCAACCTGCCTGACCCACAAAGTCTCCAGAGTCTCATCTGCCTCCACTAATGCCAGACTTGAAAGTCCCACCTGAGGCTCATGTTTTCAAATCTCTCTCTTTTTTTTAACACAAACTTTCAGCATCAACTTGAAGTTGCTGTTAAAAACCCCAGGCCTGGCGGTCCTGCAGTTGAACATTTCCACCTGGATTTGAGTAAACAGCCATGAATAATCCAGTGTTTCCTACAGGGCCACATGCCCTGCCCACGCCCCCATCCCTCCCCCGCCAAGGGTCTGGGAGCCCAGACCTCCCTGTCTCAAACCACTGACTCGGAACCTGTGAGCTGGAGAGTACTGAAGTCACTGGCTCCAATGCCCTGCTGTGATGGAGGAGAAGAAAACCACCCAAGCTCAAAGGAGGGTGAGCAGCAACCACCTGCCTTCCCTGCTCTTCACAAAACAGCCCTGCAGCTCCAGGGATGCCCAGGACCCCAGTTCCTACAGAACCTAGGGTAACCTGCATGTTTACGGTCCTGGCCAGAGACAGCAAGTCCCTGCTCAGTACTGGCCCCATGGGTGACCTCAAGCAAAGCGTTTTCTTTCCTTTGACCCTAAACCCACGTCTTTCTAAGGAGGAGGATAGAGCAAGTGGGTGGCAGTGCCCCTTGCAGCTTAGGACACATTCACAGAACAAGCGCTGCCCCGCAGGAGGGTGGTTGGGAAATTCAAATCCAGCCCTCCCAGCTAGGGGGCGGATGAGCCAGGATCAGCCACTCCTCTTCACTGAGCCAGGGTTTCTGCACTGAAATCAGGGGTAACGGGAGCCCACCTGATGGAACTGTGGGATCCAATGAGCTGGTTCATGCAGAATGCTCAGCACAGAGCGAGGTACACAGTGGGTACCTTAGCACATGGTATTATTATTTTCTTCTCTTGGAAAACTAATCAGATAACAAGGCACCCAGTCCTCTAATTCTGGAGAACAGTGCATGATGGAGCCCTGGAGGTGTGGAACACGGATGAAGGCGAGGTCACTGGGCAGCACGGGATGCCCCTAGGGCTGTGGCCCCTGCAAGACCACTCACTCATTCCTGCTGCAGAGCCAGACTCGCCGGCTGCTACAGTGTGCTGTTGGTCAACAAAGGGGAGAGCAGGAGTTGGAAACAAATTGACTGAATGATTTGCATTCCCCCAGCTCCCACACTCAGGCACTGGGGCCTCCCCTGGAGCATGTTAAGTGGGAGACTGTCTGCAAGTGGAGGCAGGAGGTGGGGGAGAAGAGAGGGAGACACAGGAGGCCCCAAGGTGAGGGAGAGGAGGAAGGGGGTGAGAGAGAAGGGGGTGGTGGGGGAAGGGAGGAGGTGGAAAGAGGAAGGGGGAGGGGGAGGAAGGGGGAAGGCAAGGATGCAGGGAGGAGCAGAGGGCAAGGCGGCAGCAGTGAGCCTCAGGGTCTGGACGTGGTGAGCTGAAATGGTAATTACAGCACAATTCCAAAGGCTGCAGACTTCGAGTAGAAAGGAATTTGAAAAGGAAGCTCCGTGAGGGTAGGGACTATTTTTAACTGCTTCTTTTTTACTCTTTGTTGAGCGTGGTATCTTCAGGCCCTAGACTCATGCCTGTCCAGGGAAACATACTATCACCACTTAGGGAATGAGAATATATCCATGCAGGCTATCAAGCAACAGGTTGTAGCCCAGCAGCTTCTGCCCTGAGCTCAAGGAGAGACAGGGTGGGGGACTCAGAGAATCCCAATGGCTAATTTTGAGGATCTAAGCTGGGCTGAGTCAGGGGACTGTGGTAAAGAGAGCTGAGCACTGCAGCCCCCGGATGGTGGGCGACAAGTGGTTTTGCGGGTGGGCAGCACAGGACAGGCAACACAGAGCCAGCGTGGAACACAGCTGAAAAGGCGGGTCAGGTATTGAAGTTAGGACACGTTCCAGAGGATTTCATGCCAAATCCTGTGCATTGCAACTCTTCCTTTCTGGAAAGAAGGTGGCGTCATCGACTCCAACGACCTGCTGATACTGACCCCGAGTCTCCTTGCAGCCTCTGTAAAGCCCCCAACTGTTAAACCCCAATTCAGCTGGAACAGAAGTGAGTAGCCAGGTCCAAGTACATTAACCACCTCCTGGCCGTGCTGGTGGGAAGCCCAGGGAGCCCTTGATGACAAACTCTTCCTCACTGGCTTGGCCAACTCTGTGATATGGGGCCACTTGGAATCTGAATTCAGCTCAAATTGGCTTTGGAATCTGAATTCAAACCGCAGCTCTGCAGCTTCCAAACCACACAGCTGGAGGCACTTGGCAAATAGGATAAACTCATGTTTATCAAGAATTTACTGTGCTCCAGGCACTGTTCCAGGTGTTTGCATGTACAGTCAATACCCCGAGTGGCAGATACTACTATTATCCCATTTTTCAGATGAGGAAGCTGAGGCACAAAGTCACAAGAGTGAGGGGTAAAGTTAGGATCTGAACTCAAGCAGTCAGCCTTCCCAGCCCCTGGCTGTTACCTTCCATGACACCTGTGTAACCTCTCCGAGACTTTGTTTCCTTATTTTTCAAACAAGGCTCATCACAGTACCTTCTTTTTAGAGTTACTGAGATTTGAAATAACATTATATAAAGTACTTGGGAAAGGATAATATGTGTTCAAGAAACAGCACCTGTTATATTTTACTGATTTAAGAGTGTATTTCTGTTGTAAAAATGGCCATAAAGTATATCTTGATTCATGTCAGTAAATGGTTCCAAACCATGGTTGCTCTTCTGTCCCATAAAACCTCTTCTATCTAGTACGTTATTCAGCTTATTATGAATTAGTGCCGCCCTTTGCTGAGAATTTTTTGTTTCCCCTCCAGATCCACCGTCCAGCCTCTCCACCCTCATCACTGCCAGAAGGCTAGTCTGTGTGCCCACAATCAATGGCCCTCATGCTCTCTGCTTCTGCGTGCGACAGGACAAACAGGGAAGAGCGGGAGCGGGAAGAGGGAAAGGAGTGTGGATTGGGGTTATTTACCCCGCCCCCAGTGCCTCCATGTGAGTCTCGCTGTGACATTCAAGCAAAGGTCACACTCTCTGGGTTTTAGAAACTACCCCTTCCCTTTATCCCTTGAAGTTTAGGAGTACTAACAACCCTCACTGAACCTAGCCTTTCACCATCCCTGTGGCTTCTTCCCAATGCCATACCTGCACCTTTGGAAACAGTTCCTTTAACCCTTTTAAATAACTCATTCGAGTGCGTCATCTGTCTCCCAATAGGGCCTGACCCGTGGACAGCATCAACTAGATGAAGTCTGAAAGCATCTTTTTCACTGAAGTTTGGCAGACTTTGGGTCAGATCTTGTTCTAATACTTAACATGTGACTTAGGTAAGAACTTCAATTTTCTCATCTCTTTTCACATGAGAATAAAATTGAGAGTAAAAAATAGTACCTACTTTATAGGTTATTTTGAGCCAATGAACATAGAAGGATAATAAATAACAGCCATCACATTATTAGTGTTTGCTATATCAGGAGTATAATATGGCTATCTTCCCCCAAGTCGTGATTCTGCTTGGGGAGTGATATGGTTCTGTGAAGTAGATTCCACCCACTCCCAGCAGCAATTGGCACATTTAATTCCAGAGGCCATGGGGATTGGTTATGAGAGGAACATATGGCTCCAGCAGGTCCAATCAGAGTGGGACTCAGAACTCCTCCCAAGACTGTTGGGAAAATGTATTATCTCTCCTTCTAGATGGCCTGATCTGTGGACATGCAGCTCACACCTGCTGCAGCCATCTCACTACCCCCAAGGAAAGCATCCTGAGGATAAAACCAACTCACAGAGGTTGGGGAAATGGAGCCAGATTTTGGTGAATCCAGCCTAAAGTTCACACTGCTTTCTTGATACACAAACCAATAATGTTCATTTTTAGAAGTCAGGTTAAATTAGGTTTTTGACTAATTGTCTTAAATTGCATCTAGTGGATTAAGACTTTGTTACCAGAAGTGGAATGTTGACATAATTGACCCTAAACATCAGGCAAAGTGTTTACAACACGCCGAAGAGATTTGCTGGCAAACAACAAAGATGCTGCCATCTAGGGCCACCGTAGACAGCGCCCTACACAGCCCCAGGGCGTGTTCACCGAACCTTCATAGCCATCAGAGACCTGTGGCTTCGTAAGACAGTTTTCTTGCAAATGGCAGTAGAATGACTCAAAGAAGGGGAGGTTTTTTAAAAAATTGGCACAGTGATGTCAACTGGGGAAGCAGCAGGCTATCATTACCCAATCTGGCAAACTGTCAGCACTTGTATATAACAGCAAGGAGGGTGGTTAAAGTGTTGCCCCAGTCTCCTGGGGTCACAGACCTGTGTGTACAATAAGGCTATGGCAGGTAAGAAAAATTTAGGATTCTGGAATATACTGACTGCTTCTTGTGGTCTTCAACAGTGGGGTCCCACAGTACAGAGACAAACTATGGTTCAAGGTGGCCCTTTGAGAGCAGAAGGAAAAAAAGAAAATATGGCTCTGCTATGAGAAGCTGTCATTGCCACCTGTGGTTTATAATCCAAATTTTCTTGAGATTATGGTAATCTGGATCCTGGCAGGGATGGAAAAGTGATGCTGTGGTGTGTGAGCGAAGCAAAGTATAGGTACCATAGTGGCATATAAGACTGAGATCCATAGGCGGTCTGAATCCCTGGACCACACACAAACATCTCTTGAAAAGACTCCCATCCTGTAAAGGAGGACAATCTCTTCTGTTGTAAGGAGGCAGCCGAGGTGTAGGCAATGAGCAAAGGGCAGATCAGTGGGGCCTCCCTTACCCAAAGGACAGACCCCAGGAGGTAGAGTGTGGAGACAGAAGCTATGAAATTAAGGACTAGGGAATAAGCAGAGCAAGGAGGTCTGTTGCTAGGAGACAATTCTCAGACTTAAGACTTACTCAGCAATATCTCTTGGCTGCTGTTATTGGCACATGGTATTGACTGGGAGGTAAACAGACTGGAAATCTAAGGTCTTTAGAGAGAGTTACATTGTCAAGTCTGGCTGACAACGACCTTTGATTACGCCAACCTAAGGCGATGCCCAAGTTCTAACTGCTAACATAGTAGAAAAGAGAAGCCCTCTGCCATATCCACCTTAGAGGGGGTCTTGAGAGGACAATGGCCCAGGGAAAGCCTCCCACCATGACGGGCTAACCAAGGAATGTGCACACTGCCACAGAAGATGCTAGGGACCACACACCATAGCAATGTGGCTTTCGGTTTTATTGTTTTCCCAATGGAAGGAGTATGTTTTTGTTTGCTTGATTTATTTTTTTTGCCATTCTCATATTCTTTCTCCATATGTGTGTTGAGACATAGATAGCTTATCATTTAACAAATCAAGGCCTGAAACATCAGCAGATTCATCTGGATTGGATGGAGAGAATTTGGAGCACTGAAAGATGCTGGACTAGGAGCTGTAAGAAGCACCTGGGTGAAGTCTCATACCTTGCTCTAGACATGAGGTGAGTCCATTGGATGCAAGTGGGTGTTCTGTAACGTGCCCATGCTGTACAAGAGTATGTGTTGCAACCAAAGAGGTGGAGTGCAATGGACATCTGTGGTTGCCTTCCAAAGATCCAGCACTGAAGCACACAGATTCTATGGGACCTCCCATGGGTCAGTCTGGGGAAACTGATTCAAACTCTAGCTCCATGTACAGGGAGCACGTGCATGACCCAAAGACAGATAGTAACTGCTCATGACCTGAGCCAAAAGACTATTTCCTGAGGAAACTGTGGGCCAAATCTGTCCATTTAGAGTGACTCTCAGGGACACAGTACTCAGCAATAAGTGGTTACAGAGGCCATCTGCATCCCAGGCACTGTTCTAGGCAATGGTGGATCCTACAGTGAACAGAGCCATGGTCTTTGCCCTCCAGAAACTCACATTCTTCAGGAAACCACAGGATACAGATGCAAGACCAGAAAGGAAGTCAGCGGAGGAAGACAAGGCCAGCACACAGAGGACAAGACACAAAGAGCCAATGAGAAATGAAGCCCGCAGCCTGCCCAGGCTGCTCCTTAAGTCCATATTATTGCCCAACTTTTCAAGCACGTGAACCAAAGCTACTCTTGATGGCTTTAGCTTTCAGTTGGGTTTTCCATTACTTACATTCAAAGATATGCTGTGTATGAAACTCTCAAGCTTAATCCACTTCTCTGGATTTCATCAGAGCACCCAAACCCACTGGCAGGAGATCATGATTGATAAATATGTGTTGAATGAGTCAATAAATATGACAACCATGAAACACGGGAGAAGTGGCTGTTGAGGGCTTATCCCAAGGCAGAACTATAGAGGCCTGTAGATGCTATGATGCTATCTTAGTGAGCAGTCAACCTAGCAATTCAGGAGGGTGGCTGAAGAATGAACAGAGCATTCTCCATACAGACAGTACGCGTGCATGCATAGTCGTTCAGCCGTGTCTGACTCTTTGCAACCCCATGGACTGTAGCCCACCAGGCTCCTCTGTCCATGGGATTCTCCCAGGCAAAAAATACCGGAGTGGGTTCCCATTTCCTTCTCCAGGGCATCTTCCCGACCCAGGGATTGGACCTGGGTATCCTGAAAGGCATGTGTATTCTTTTCCATCTGAGCCACGAGGGAAGCCCCAGGATGTCTTAGAAAAATAATTACTCTGATCAGCTTTGACATGCAAATTTGACAGAATCGAATATTAAGAAAGATCAGAGGCAGATGGAAGATTTTAGTCCATCACGTCCAATTCACCCGCTTAACTGATGAGGAAGTTGAAGCCAAAAGAGAAGACAAGACCCACAGATATGACAATCCGTTTACACAGGTGAAGGGCACATCAGTTGCCACACAGCTCTCTCCTTGGGGGCCAGGGCATTTCACTCCATCCAGAGCAGAGTGGTTTTCAAAGTCTGATCTCCAAGTGCAGCCGCAGCCTCACCAGGGAACTCAGAAGAAATGCAAATTCTCTTGGGTTCCACCCCAGACCTACTGAATCTGAAGCTCTGAAATGGGCCCCACAATCCTCGTCTTGCCAAGCTCTCCAGGTGTATGCTCAAGCCTGAGAACCACTCTTCTAGAACAGTGGTTCTCAAATCTGAAGGTGCATACAAATTACCTGAGGATCTTGTTAAAATGCCAGTTCAAATTTAGCAGGTCTGGGGTAGGACCCAAGAACTGTCATTTCTAACTGGTTCCCAGGTGATACCGATGCTCTGTGAACCAACCACAGTTTGAATAGCAAAACTCTCTGTATTAAAGCATTATCTTGCATCTGCTCCCCATCACTTGTACAAATTAGAACTTCTTACCAAGATAGCTGAGCAGACACAATCATGGGGGACTTGGAAAAAGTAAAATCCCAGAGAAGTACTATACCATGTAAAAGAAGGTCTATTTATAGCTAAAGACATTAGATAATTCAAATATAAAACATAGGCCACTCAAGTCCCCAAACCTATTTTTCTTGTCTTTCTCACTTAGAAAAAAAAAACAACCTTTCATTGTAAAAGCAATATCAGTAAAAGGGCTTTTAGAAAGGAAAGGAAGAAAAACACTCATACTCTAATCACCCCAGCAACTATTTTTTTATATTTGCATAATCCTTCCAATCTTTGTTCATACATATCCAAAAAAAATAAAATAAAAACCAGCTCCTATCATGTACTATGGAGTCTACTGAACTAGAATAATTCTATACTGGAGTGCTCTTATCCAATTCTCATTTATCTTAATCAGTAAAAACCCTTAATCAGTCCATTAATATACTCAGCTATTCAACAAGTTAGTTAATTCTCTGGGCCATAGAGGTCCATCTGCCCTGGAGAGTGTTGTTCAAGGACACAGGGGCCTTTGTGTCTCCCACGGCTTCAAGCATGGGAGACCCTCCCCTCCCCTCAGCTGACCTTTCAAAGTCTGCAGAGAAGGAATCACCCTCAACTTCCTGCTTCTTCCCTCCTACCTGCTCTCTTGGGTCCCTTCATCCCCACCATCTGAGAATAAGGGCTTCCTTATCGGGTACAGATTCCTTCCCCTTATCCCCATCCTCTCCTAAGAGGGAGAAGAATGGTCCGTGTGATACATGAAAGCAAAGGGCAGAGTTTGTGGAAGAGCAAGCTGCCCAGAGGCTGCCCACAGGTCTGGGTTGTAGGAACATGTGAGTGAGTCTGGGATTCAGTTTATGAGATCACCTCCCTTCTGGAGGCTTCTGCCTAAATGCACTAACCTCAGACCTCCTCAGGGTCTTTCTTCTTGGGCCTTCCACATGCTGTCTTTCCTACTTTGGTTCCACCAAAGAGTAAGCTAGAATTCAAGACTGATAGATGAATGGACTAACAGATGGATGAATGAGATAGACGGACAGGTGGGTGGATGAATGGGATAGAGGGAGGGTGTGAGTGGATGGAGCGATACAGAGATGGATGGGTGCAGAGACAAGTTGATAGGAGATAGCTTGGATGGACAAACTGACAGAAAGCAGGAAGGTCCCAAAGAAATAGGTAGTTATCTGTACTCTTTTCATTGTCTGTTTTTCCAAGAGCAATGATTAATTCAAGGTAAAGAGGACTCAAAAATTGGATGTCAAATCATAATCACACCTCCATAAAACCACAGACTAAGCTAAAATGGGGCCCCCTTTTACAGATGAGCAAACTGAGGCCCAAGGAGGTCCAATGATTGGCCTGAAGTCTCAAACACTGTTTATTTTTCATGCTTTCATTTTCCAGTCTCTCAATCTCTCTCTCTCTCCCCACTCACCCTCTCTTCCTTCTTCTCCCTCCCTCCCTCCTTGTCTCTGAAAAAAATCACTCTTATCCTTTCACCTGCATATCTTCCATCTATCTTTTGTCTCTGCTCCCAGCCAGTTTCCTGGTTCAAAGTCACCCCACAGCAAATCAACCTACAAGCACAGTGGTTTCCACAGCAGAAGCAGGAGGTGAGACCAACATTCTGTTTCTAACAAAGCCGTTTTCAATGATGTATATAATTAATTATAAGCTGTAAGAAAGGCCTTTTCCTTGCAGGCTGGTGGAAAGTTCTTCCTTACATCTAACACAGCTCCGTCCTTCTCTTTACGCTTGATTAAATAATCTGCCCCCTTCTCTTTCCCTGAGAATGTAAGGCATTGTCTTTGACAGCCTTGGAAAGACCAGGACAATGGAATGCACTCTGCTGGGGGCCCTCCTGCCGGCTCCTCCACGGGGGCGGGGGGTGGTGGGGGGGGGTGGGGAGGCAGGCAGAGATGAGCTCAGCGCTGCTTAGGAGAGGAGACCCTCCTGCTCTTTCTTTCCCCTCTGCGTGCACGTGAAGCTGAGCCAGCAGGATGCAGGAAACCTTTCTCAGAGTATTGATCACAGAAGCACGAGTGACTGCCAAGGGCTGCGCTGTCTGTCGGGGCCCCATCCGGGGAGGTGAGAACTGCGTGCAGAACCCCCCTCCTCACAGGCCCTGCTCCAGGGGGCAGGAGTGGAGTCTGCAGCTCCTGGCCTTGTGAGACACATCCCTTAATGTCAGCTCCATACCCCTGCACTCCCTCTTTGTTCCCAGCCAGTTTCTCTCTCATCCTCCAAAAGAGCTAAAGAACCAGGCTTCCCAATCAGGAAATCTTCTCGCCTGAAACAGATGAGAGGCGGTGGGGATTCTGGGCCAGCCCTCTCTACCCTGACCTGGAACCCCACCACGGAGCACCCACCCCACCTACACGTGTCCCTGACATGCATCCTGCCCAGAGAGTTTCCTACCTAGAAACTACGGATGGTTTTACTGCGCCTTGTCTTTCTTTTTATGCCTACATCTGTGTCATCTCAGACTGGGAGCTCCCTAACAACAAGATAGGTATTAAAAATAGATAACCTTAACAATAATAATAATACCTGGAGAATGTACTCTGTTCCTGGCTCTGTGCCAGCCATGTTCTGGGCACCGTGACTCTCGCTGTCAGCAGACCTGGCCTCCTCAAGCTCCACCCACCCCACTTGCCTGAGCCACCTGGGAAGGGCCCCACCAGCTGCTGGGTCTAGAACTGGCTTGGTGTCTGAAGAGCCTGGGAGGAGCCGTGGCCATCAGAGGGTCCTCTGAGGCCCCCTCCCAGGCGTTGGCCCAGGCTTTGGGGCCAGCTCCAGTCTCCAGATTCTGCAGCCTGCAGGAAACAAGCCCTTCTGGTCCTTGTCTGAACCCTGACACCCTGTTGTGTGTGGGTGCTAAGTCACTTCAGTTGTATCTGACTCTTTGTGACCCCATGGGCTGCAGCCTACCCAGTTCCGCTGTCCATGGGATTCACCAGGCAAGAATACCGGAGTGGGTTGCTGTGTGGGCTCCTCTGACCCCAGGGCAGGGCCCTTCTGCCCAAAAGGAGGAATGTAATCTGAAGCTGCTCTGAAGGGCCAGAGCAGTAGGGAGGAGAGAGGCCACACGCTGTGCTCTCCTGAAAGGGCAAGCAAGGGGAGGGAGGAGAGAGACACCTGGAGTGTGATCATTCTCCTAGGATGCCCCGGCCCTGACTCTGCAGGACATCCCACCACTACAGCTTCAGAAAGCCACTTATCCTCAGGACGGCATGCAGGTGGTGGGCACAAGGTCACCCAGCTGGTTAGTGATAGGTAGTTAAGACTCAGTGGCTCTCTTACACACACACACACACACACACACCTCTCTCTCTCTCTCTCTCTCTCTCTCTCTCTCTCTTTCTCCCCTGCTAATGTCCTAGGCCCACTTCTGAATGGCTGATTTCTTGGATGGCTGATTTCCTGTCTCCCTGTCTAAGTCATCCCAAATCTGGCCCACTCCAGAATTCCTGAGGCCATGGCCACCAACACTGAGAGCACCAAAGAAGCAAATCCAGCTCAAGGAACTCTCAGTTTTGTGTGATTTATGTCACTATTGAAGGAGAGCTCCTAAGACAAGGGGCATAATAATACCCAGGACCATAATCCTCACCCAACTGCCCCATATCCCCCAGGCACTCTTTCCTGATTGGCACACCTCCAGCCTTTCTCCATCAGGGGCTCGCTTCGTGCTCTGCGGGTCCCCCAGCCTAACACCCTGGAAGGGTTTGAGGTGGGGTGGCTGTGAGCTCACAACAGAGGATGCCCCATGATCCACCAGTCCCTCCTTCAGTCAGGGGCAAGGCCCCCACTGGTCCAGCACATATCTGACCTTCGGAAGACGTAAGCCTGCCCTCAAAGCACTGACATGTGGCCAGCAGAAGTGATGTCCTGACTGTCTCACAGGAATGATACAGAAAGGGAGGAAAAGGTCAGGAAGCAGAGGTACAGGGGTTCAGAGAAGGGACAAGAATAGTGGAGATGATGGTGGGGCCAAGGCTGCCACTCCTGGCCTCCGCCCCGGAAAGCCACAAAGAGACAAGATCCCCAGGCAAGGGTCTGTGGAGGCCTTGGGGTCAAGGGCTAGGCTTGGCCTTGAGGGCCCAGCAGGATGTCGACCAGTAAAGATGAGGGTGAGGTGTACTCACAGAGGAAAGAAACTGGGGCAGCAGAGGTGCTACAAACCATTACATCAGAGATGCTCCTACACACCTGTGATTAAGTATGCAGATCCTGGCTCTGCTGTGTGACCTCGGGCAAGTTCCTCACCCTTTCTGTGCTTCATCTATGAAACTGGAATGAGAGCAGCACCTACTTCGTAAGATCCCTGAGAGATTTAAATGAGTATTTACAGTGTTATGACAGTACCTGGCATGCACAAAGTACCCTGTGAGCGATAATTATTATTGATGTGGATGATAATGATGTTATTTCATTGCATGGGAGCATTTTCTAACTGAATCCCCAGCGAGTTTGCTGTTACCTGGTTTCTAGAATTTGGGTAAGGGTTTATTTGCCCATTTACGTGGAAAGTAACAGATTTCAGGACTGAGCGGTGGAGCTCCGTGAAGGGATGCCCCATGCCTGCTGCCTCCCTCAAGAAGGGAAGAGGGGAGGAGAAGAGGTGCCTGCTGGTTGATGGTGCTTTCTGGGGCTCCGGGGCCTCAGTAAGCAGAAGTCTGCAGAGAAGCTGTCTTGATCACCCAGAGGGATCCTCCGATACCATGGCTCCTTTGGCCCAGCTCGCCCATGGACCTAGGCAGGAGGAGCCCCCCCTGGGGCCTGGGAATGGGAGCAAACTCCCATCCTGCACCCTTGGTGCTCCCAAGTGAACCATGTGTGGCTTCTCTGCTGGCCACAGAGAAGCAGCCAGGACTTCCTTTCCCTGGATGGCTGGAGGCCTGGGCCAGCGCTCTCTGCAAAGGACCTGCCGTTCTGCTCTCCAGCCCCACGGCCAGGATCAGCACAGACGGTGGGAAAAGGCTGCGGCCACGTGGCTCCTATGGGGGCTTAGACGGTCAGTGAGCCGAGCATGAGAGATCAGTGGGTCACAAGAGGGCAAGGGTTGGGGGCACAGCGGGAGAAGATGCCCTCCATCTGATAGGGAAGATGGTTCCTGACTTCTGGAGTTTGGGATCTAGTGGGGAAAGGTGACGGCTATACGTACATTAGAATCATTCAGTAATAATAAATATTATTATTTGTATTATCAGCTCCTACTCATATTACTCAGAGCTCCTCCTCTGCTCCTCCAAGCATTTTCCTTGCATCCTGTCATTTAATCCCTACAAACCACCCTGGGAGGTGGGTGATGTCATCATACAGGTGAGGAGAAGGAGGCAGGGGGGAAGCTATGGAACCCGCCCAAGGTCCACAGCGGCCAGGGGCAGCTCAGGGTCCACAGACCTGGCTTCACCGTGAACTGTGCTGGAGACAGAGGCTGCCAGCTGCACGTACCCAGGGGAGGGCCAGCGTCAGGGGAGGTGGCCGCCGGGCTGCTTTCTGAGGACAATGAGGATGAATGGGGGATGCTCAGCGAGGAGCTGTGTTGGGGTGTGGGTCCCAGCAGTGAAGCGTGTCAGGATGATGAGAGGAAGCTGCTGACTGATGGGCATGGGGGTGGGTGAGGCAAGGCTGCCCTGCTCTCCAGAGGGTGTCTCCAGAGGGTGCAGAATGGGGTGAGGGGTGGGTGGTGGGGAGGGTCAGCCTCTAAATGCTCCCCCAGCAGAGGGCAGGGCTGCCTGATGATGCTGTGAGTCAGCACTCCTCAGCGAACTGCTCAGACTGTTGCCTGATGCCACTGTTTGAGTTGCGACTGGAGTTTAGTTTATGACTCCAGCCTCCGTAAACCCTGCCTAGAGCACAGCAGGGCAGGAAATGCAATGCCCTCGTGCCTTGGGCATCCCTAGTCCAGCTAGGACTGTCCCAGGCCCGAGTTGGGGAGGCTGTCTGGGACTGTCAGGGGAGCCTAGCACTGTCTGGGGGAGAGAGGGGAGAGGAAGAGAAGAGAACCCGAGGGGTTACTTAGTCCCTTCTGTTAATTACCCATTTTTTTGATTACCCTGAGAAGTGAGGCTTGAGATTAGTGAGGGATCAGAGACCCAACACGCTTCCATGCTGGGATCAGCATCCCAACAAAGCTCCTTGCCATGTCCCCCCAGTCATCCTCATTGTCCTCAGAAATCACTCCTGCAGGCTCCTTCTCTGATGCTGGCACTCCCCTGGGCACATACAGCTGGCACCCTCTGTGTCCCACACAGTTCAGGGTCAGAGTGAAGCCTGGCCTGTGGAGGGATGTGACTCAAGCCTGCCCGTCCTCCCTGGCCTAGCATCCTCTCAAACTGGGCTGCGCTGACTCCCCTTCTCCCACCCTGCAGACCCCCCGCCTCCCCACCCTGGTCAGTCTCCCCCAGGCTGTTCACAAGTCCTCACTCCTCTGCCATTCTCCCCAACCCCACTCAACCAGTGCACAAGGGCTGGTCTTTCTCCCTCTTCCACTTCCCAGACTCCGTCCTGACTCGGCCATCCCAAAGCCAAAGGACAGCTTTAAGCAGCTGTCCACACACATACCCCACCCCTCCCCCAGACACCAGCTCCTGGAGAGCAGGACTGCGTCTCCATCTCTGCCTTGTCTTGATTAGCCCTGGGCAGAGCGCTCAGAGGAAGCTCGATGAACTTTTAGTGAGAGATCTCTTTGTTCCTGTGGCCTTAATGTATCACTGCGTGGGAAAGAGAAAGTCGCTCAGTCGTGTCCGACTCTTTGCAACCCCATGGTCTACACAGTCCAGAGAATTCTCCAGGCCAGAATCCTGGAGTGGGTTGCCTTTCCCTTCTCCAGAGGATCTTCCCAATGCAGAGATCGAACCCAGATCTCCCACATTGCAGGCAGATTCTTTACCAGCTGTGATGTATCCCTGGGCAGGGGAGCACTTGTGAGGCCAGGGATCCTCACATGTTCAGGAATGCCTGGGCAGCACCGCAGAAACACAGGGGCAGGGGTGGCGGGTGGAGGGCATGCCTCCCTCCCACAGGGAAAGGGTCTGTGGTTGCTGGCACCACAGAAACACAGGGGCAGGGGTGGCGGGTGGAGGGCATGCCTTCCTCCCACAGGGAAAGGGTCTGTGGTTGCTGGCACCACAGAAACACAGGGACAGGAGTGGTGGGTGGAGGGCATGCCTTCCTCCCACAGGGAAAGGGTCTGCGGTTGCTGGCACGCTGCTGAGTGAAAGTCCTCTGTCGGGATCGGTCAGCCGGAAGATGGTCCAGGAGGAAGGCTTTCCTCACCAACACACATTGGAACAGACAGACGCTCCCAGCATCCATCCCAGCAGATCTGCCCAATCACTCTAGGTCAGTGGTCATCAAATTGCGGTTCAAGACCCACTGATCGGTGGTGGAATCAATGCAATAGATCATGACCAGTGTACTTAACAGAACAAAACAAAACAGGGTAAGGTAGGATCAGATGCAATAAGACAGAATAGAATAACATAGGGCATAGTACCTATTAAGAATATTAGTTCACAAAATTTTTGTTTCTGTTATAATTTCCACTATACACACGGGTGTTTGTATGTGTCAAATGTACCTACTAGGTTGTGATGTAAAATATACTTCTTACTCTGAGGTTCCAGTCCAAAAAAAAAAAAAAGTTCGAAAGCCACTAATGTAGGTGACCTACATTGCTCACAAATCTACCAAATCCACCTGACTTGTGCCCTCTCCTTACCATTTGACTCAGCCATGAAGTAGCATGTCCATCTGCATTAGTGATATTTTCAACAGACTCTTTTTTTTTCTTTAAAAATATTGTAATAGTCTTCTCTCTTGTTTCCATCTATAACACACTGTTCCCCTATTCTTGGGCATTTCCATTCTAATTTTTACAGATAATATTTTTTTTTTTAACTTATCAGGGTTTACCTGATTTGACTCTGTGGAGCTCCAACCAGTCCATTCTAAAGGAAATCAGTCCTGAATATTCATTGGAAGGACTAACGCTGAAGCTGAAACTCCAGTTCTTTGGCCACCTGATGTGAATAAGCGACCCATTGGAAAAGACCCTGATGCTGGGAAAGATTGAAGGTGGGAGGAGAAGGGGACGACAGAGGATGAGATGGTTGGATGGCATCACTGACTCAATGGACATGAGCTTGAGTAAACTCTGGAGCTGGTGATGGACAGGGAGGCCTGGAGTGCTGCAGTCGATGGGGTCACAAAGAGTTGGACACAACTGGGAGACTGAGCTGAACTGACCTGACTGACTGACTGGAGCTGTCCTCTCCCTGGCGTCTTAGCTGGGCATGTTCAGCATGGCTGTGTGTTTTACACATAGTTACCAGGCCACGAGGCAGCACCGTGAGTTGAGGCCCCAGGGGAAGGGCAATGGAAACAACCCCTTGAAGCTCATTGCAGCTCCCCTGCCTCCAGAGAAACAGGAAGTAAAGGACAAGCTTTGTGTGGCTGCAGGAGAGATGGCCTGCTGGAAGGGACCCCAGGCAGTTTTTGCGGCAACCCTCATTTTGTAGTTGGGGAACCTAAGGCCCCTGCAGAGGGAGGCCAGTGTCTGGAGGCTGCCTGGAGTAGAAGCCACGTCTCCTACAACTTCCCCTGAGCGCAGCACCCACTGCTGCCCAGGCCTGCCCCAGGGGCTGGCACACTGTGCCACAGGCAGGCCACAGTGATGGTGCCCTCCCCTGAGCTGGCTGCTATAGACCCTGCTGGCTCGGGGGGCTTCCGGGAGCAGCTGGACCCACTGTCCACAGGAAGGCACCTTCACGCAAGGATTTGACAGGAAATTGCTCAGAAATAAAGCAAAGCGAGGCACAGCCATTTCAGATACTAGAAAAACAAGAGCCCTAGCTTTCCTGCACTTAGCCCTGATGGGAAAGCTGGGATGAGGAGGGAATGCCAATGAGGATAAGTTCCAGAAGGGCTGGAGGCAGGGGATGGGCTGCAGCAGGCCTGGGAGGTCCACCCAGGCTGCTCTCTCTCCTGGGCTCTGGGTGAAGACTCCCCCAGTTAGGGCCCCGGACCCTGCTCTCCAACCTCAGGCTTCAGGGAACCCCAGGGCATCCCCGTCCATCTGCTGACCTGGAGTCAAGGAGCCCCAAAGCCGAAAAGCATTAGTCTCCCTCACCTCCATAGCCCCAGGGCCCAGTCCAGGGTCTGGCTCATAGCAGACAGGAAATTCATTGAGTGTTTGGGGAATAAATGAATGAATTAAGATGAAGTCCAGCTAGGGCATGAGGATAGTGACAAAGAGATTTAAAAATGAACATATGATGAGAGGCGGAGGAGGGTGCAGAGAGGAATGAGGTGGGTAAGGCTGGGCTGGAGCAACCACAGGCGGCTTCCTGGAGGTGGGGGTTACAGGCCAGCAGCAGGAGGCATGCGGGCAGTGGAGTGCCAGGATTGGAGAGTACAGGACACCCGAGGGGACAGAGGAGGGGGTGTCAATCTCATGTTCAGACCTGGAAGGTGCTGGGGGGTGCTCCTGAGTTTGGATGAATAGAAACAGCTAGGAGTTGGCCCAGGGGATGCCAAGGAACAAAGCAAAGAGGCGGAAAGGGCCTGGAAAGAGACAAGATTTCCAATCTCACATCCCCAAGGGGAAGCAGGGTCTGCCTGGGGAGTGGGCCACTTTGCCAGGACCCTGTGTCTCCAGCCAGAGGCAGAGCTTGTTGGAGCCGCCCCCAAGCTGAGGGGCCTTAGCCACTGGAGAGCAGCAGGAAAGCGGGCCCTCAGCTCTGCCATCACACGCGTGTCAACCCGCGAGAGAAAGCACTCCAAAGAAACTCGGTCTATTTCTGTCACCACTTGGAAATGAAGACTTCCCTAGAAACTGACTGTTGAGGTTCCATTGTACGTGTAAAGGCACTTGCGTGCGTAGGTGTACACACACACACACTGCATTATTCCCGAGAGGTCTGATGTGGGGCTTGCCCACGGCTGTGCCCCCTCAAGGGACCATGGGTGAGCCTGCAGGCGGGGCTGGCCACAGAGGACACGAGGGTCAGGACCTGCGCCTCTGTCTGTGCAGGAGTGTGTGTCCTGTGGGGGTCTCCCTAAGGCAAGTCCAGATCTTGACCCAGGTTGGCTTCTGGTCCCACCCATGTCTTCCCGAGGGTTGACTCGAAGCTGACAGAGGGCTCAAGGGGCACCACATGCAGAGACCCCTCCCTGCACCCCTATGTGGTACCCACAGAAGACTCAGGTGTGGATGGGCACCTCTCTCTGCCCTGCTCTAACTGCATCCAGTCAGTAGCTCAACATCTGGGACTTTCATCTCCGCTTCTCTGCAGTGTGGACACAAGAGGACAGCCACAGGGGCAGCGGCTGGGCCAGTGAGCTCCCTCGCCTCCTGTTCTGGGATGCCCTCGGGGGTCCTCAGGCTTGAAGAGTCCTCACTTTCCCATCAAAAGGAGGAAAGGCACGGACAGCAGCCGCCGCCAGGGCTCCCTGTCAATCCACACCGCTCATCATGAAGCAAAGGCCATTAGGGAGCGGTGGGTTTGAGAGGCTTCTGTCTGGATGAACATCACCTGTTGCTGTTTTAAAACAGCTTTCTTGTGACTCGGCTGGAATTCAACAGAAGCAAAGGTTGAGACGGGAACAGCGGAGTCCCCAGACATTCTGCCTTCCCCGTCGGCACTCAGGGCCTATCAGGAGCCTCGAGGGTGGTGTCACAGTCTCACCTCCTGGACTGCTGAGCAGCAAGAATAGAGATCAGAGTGGAAGCGATGCGATGGATGTGGAAGGCGCACCAGTCTCCCAGTATGTCCAGCCTATCTCCAAAGTCTTCAACAGCTTCCCCAGCTCCACTCACTTCCTCACCGTCACCCCCACAGACATACTCTCTGCGTGCTGACACAGTGTTGGATGCGAGACACGGATGATTAATTTTTGTTAAATGACTACCGCTAACAACCGCGGTCCAGGAACTGGGCTTAGTGCTATACAACATTATCTCATTATATTACCTTCTGTCATCGGTGCACCAACCTTGTCAAATGAGCACTCTTTTTATCCCCATCTTAGGGGTGAACGTTGTGGCTTCCCTGGTGGCTCAGATGGTAAAGAATCTGCCTGCAATACTGGAGACCCAGGTTCAATCCCTGAGTTGGGATGATCTTCTGGAGAAGGGAATGGCAACCCACAACCCACTCCAGTAATCTTGCCTGGAGAATCTCATGGACGGAGGAGCCTGGTGGGCTACAGTCCATGGGGTCAAAAAGAGTTGGACATGACTGAGCGACTAACACACTGGAGGTGAACATACCGAGGCTCAGGGGAAGTCAAGGAACTTTCCCCAAATCACTCAGCCAGTAAAGGAAGGCTTTGGGATTTAAATTCAGGTTCATCTGAGGTTCAGCTCTTAACCATTCAAATATTAACCGTCTGTGGGCCAGCTCCCACAGTGTTTGGTGTCCTGTGGAGGACGCAGGCATTGGAACCAAAAATATACACTGTAATATACAGGGCCTGTTATGATCGGGACCAAGGGTCAACAGCAATAGTCATCCAACCAACGTACACTGAGGGTCTACCACGTGCCAGCTGCTGCTTGAGGGCCTGGGAGGACAGGTGGGCCCAACAACGTCCCTGCCCTCGTGCAGCTTACAATCTAATGATCCGTCCAGTTTCCCAAGCCAGAAACACAAGGTTCATTCATCTTTAATAAGGTAAACTCGTCTCACTCTTCTCTGATCAAGGTGTTATTCAATCATCACCAAGTCCCATTGATTTAACCACCTAACTAGCTCCAGCACCTGCCCACTTCTCTCCATCCCACCTCTACCACCTCAGTCCAAGCCACCATTTTCTCTCTGCTGGACCACTCCAGTGGCCTCTTAACTGGTCTACATTCAATTATTCCCACTGTGCAATTAAAATAAGCTTTTCAAAAAGTAAATCTGGTTCCCCTTCCTTTAAATTATAATCCTTCAATATATATCCTTCCTATTATATATAGAACTGAGGTCCTACTGTACAGCAAAGAGAACTATATTCAATCCTATGATAAACCATAATGGGAAAGAATATTTTTAAAGAATGTGTGTATGTATGTGTGTATATATATACATATATATAATTGAATCACTTTGCTGTATAGCAGAAATTAATACAACATTGTAAATCAACTATGCTTTGATAAAAATAATAGTAATTGTTCAATGCCTTTCCATTGTCCCTAGCGAAAATACTTCTTAACTACTTGTGATGCTCTATCTCTCCAGCCTTTCCCTACACCGTGACCTCAACAACCATCTCCACCATCACGGTAGTCATGCCCTTCACGTGCACAATCACCCCAACCTCCTCCACCACAAGCCCTCCACCACTGCAGTCCTCAACATCCGAGAAGCCTGACTCTTCACAAAGCATCCTTTCCACATATGTGCCTGAGCTATATGCTGTGATGGAGGCAAGCAGCTCTGCCATCAAAGCTCGACGACTTGAGACAGACTCAGAAATACATCATGGCACCTGTCTGCTAAAAAAAAAAAAAAAAAGCCTTAAGACTGCTGTGGAATTCCTAGCCTTCCCACATCTCTAAGAAAAGTTCTCAGCCCATAATAGAGGGCACTCTACTCTCCCTGCTCTGAGGAAGGGTGTATAATAGCCAGGATCATCTGTAAGAGCACTGGGACCGGAAGATCAATCACGGACCCCGAACATTTATATTCCAGCCAAACCTCAGGACGATGACCTTTGAGAGCAGCCTTAAAGAGAAGCACAAAGAGTGGACGTAAAGCAGAAAGAGGCAGGCTCGTTTCCTTAGAGTCCTTAGGATATTATGTCTGTAACTCTTCTATCTCCCAGTGTTAAAGATGAGGAAACAGATTTTTCATGACTTCATGGCAAATAGAGGGAGAAAAGTGGTATCTTCTTGGGCTCCAAAATCACTGCAGACGGTGACTGCAGCTAAGTTAAAAGACGCTTGCTCCTTGGAAGAAAAGTTATGACAAGCCTAGACAACATATTAAAAAGCAGAGACATCACTTTGATGACAAAGGTCCATATAATCAAAGCTATGGTTTTTCCTGTAGTCATAAACAAATGTGAGAGCTGGACCATAAAGAAGGCTGAGTGCCAAAGAATTGATGCTTTCGAACTGTGGTGTTGGAGAAGACTATTGAGAGCCCCTTGAGCAAACCAGTCAATCCTAAAGGCAATCAACCCTGAATATTCATTGGAAGGACTGATGCTGAAGCTCCAATACGTTGACCACCTCATGCAAAGAGCCAACTCATGGAAAGGACTCTGATGCTGGGAAAGATTGAGGGCAGGAGGAGAAGGGGCAGGCAGAGGATGAGACAGTTAGATAGCATCACTGACTCTACGGATGTGAGTTTCAGCAAACTCAGGGAGATGGTGAAGGACAGGGAAGCCTGGCATGCTGCAGTCCATGGGGTCGCAAAGTGTCGAACACGACTTAGGAACTGAATAAAAGGAACAACAGAAGAGGGCTGGAGAGGAGACCCCCTTAGTCCTACTGCAAGTCCCTGGGACAGCCAGGATCCTAGTCAGACTGAGACTCTGTCCCTTTAGCCCATCTGGCTTCCCTGAGAAAAGGAAGTGCAGAGGGGAGCCCCTTAGGGCGGCACCAGCCTCCTGCTGCCAGGATGCTCATCCTTGGGCCCCGACAAGGACAGAACAAGACGTGCTTTCTCTGGGCTCTGCTGATCCTTCACAGCTGAGAGAAGAAAACAAAACGGTGGCCACAATTGGCTCCCCTCCAGCAGAATGGAATTACGGTGGATGGGAGAGGAGCTTTGCTGGATGCCATCTTGGTTAAAAGAAGAAAAAGAAATCCCTTGACCCCAGACTTTAAAGAATCCAAGGCGGGCAACCTGACCATTGTATTGATATGACTTGAAAGGCTGAGCAACAAGCATGACAGAAGTTTCTAATGTAGCTGTCGGGCAGCGTGGAAGGAAGCATGCTGCTCTGTCCAAGTTTCGCTGATCAGACGTGCCAAGGAGGATTAAGTAATTAAACAGAGCAAACAATTCTCCTTCTCTGTATGAACCAGGCCCTGAACTGCTCTTGTGGTGGTAGAAGGGCTTCTGTCCCCTGACCTCCAAACCTTCGATTTCATTCACAGCAAATCATCCTCCACACATCTACCCAGGCCAGTTTCCTTAGAGGCAAACCAGACAGTATCATTTCTGCCTTAAAAGGCTTCCAGGCTCCTCACCAGCTTCCCCACCAAGCCTAAGCTCCTTAGCGTAGCACATAGCGACCCTGCCTGGCTTGGCCCTGCCTTCCTGCGCCACCCTTCAGCTCCCCTGCCTTAGCCTCTTTCTCTCTGCTCGCTCCTCCAGCAAGGCCTTCCAGCTGCAGGATGTTTTTGGTGTTGTGAGCACCTGCCTTTCCCCATCTCCATGGTTCTCAACCCTAGAATCGAATCCCAGGAGAGCTTTAAAAAGAAAAACTCCAGTGCCCCAGCCATACCCAGAACAATTAAATCAGACTCTCTTGGAATAGGGGTCCAAGCATCACTGGTTTTAAAACCCCTCAGGTGATTTCAATGTGCATCTAGGCCCGAGAACCACTGTTTTCTTTAACCAACCCCAACGTAGTCCCTTCAAGATTCAGCCCATGTGTCTTATTTAATCAACTATTTCTTTGTTGGGCACTATTCTAAGCATGAGGTATAAAAATAATAATGATCACTAATATTTATTAAGCATCTGCCATACGCCAGACTGTGTCCCAAGTGCTTTACATACATTAACTCATTAAATTGGAACAACACCTTGATGCGGTAGGTGCCAATATTTCCCCATTTTATACATGGGGAATCTGGGGTACAGAGAGGGGAAGTGACCTGCCCAGGTGAGCATTGTGGCAGGACTTGCATGAAGGCAGCCTGAGCATCTGTCTGGGCTTTGAATTCCTGGCCCCCTGCCATTCACAGGTTGCAAGAGTGAAGCCACAAAGGAATGAATAGAGTAGACAGAGGGATACGGACAGGGGGAAGCTGCCCGTGTGAGCAGCAGGGGGCTGACTTTGGGTGGCCAGGCCATCCCCAGGAGCGGTATTTAATCTGGGTCCTGCAGGATGAGAAGGACCCGGCCAAGCAGAGTGTGGGAAACGGGGTTCCAGGCGGGGTGCCAGTGAACACGACACGTGCTAGGAACTGTGGAGGCCCAGTGGGGGGTGGCGAGAGGGCACAGACAAGTAAAGATGACGCCAGGGCAGTGCCTCTGCAGGCCAGCTAATGAGAGCAATCAGCAGGGCACACGGTGCTCACCTCAGGGTGGGCCGGAGGTGCCCGCTGCAGCCATTTAGCCAGAGGCATTTCCGGGACCTAGAAAGACGTGCCTCCTCCAGGAAGCTCTCTCGCTTCCTCACCTCCAATCACTGCCCCATCACAGTGTGTTGTGGGCTCCCCAGGTGGTGCGAGTGATAAACCACCTGCCTGCCAGTTCGATCCCTGGGTCAGGAAGATCCCTGGAGAAGGGAATGGCAACCCACTCCAGTATTCTTGCCTGGAGGATCCCAGGGACAGAGGAGCCTGGTGGGCTACAGTCCATGGGGTCGCAGAGTCGGACACGACTGAAGCGACTTAGCACACAGTGTGTTATAATTGCCTATTTAACTCTCGGCCTCCCCTCCTGGCCTGGGAGCGCCTACAGAGGCCACTCTAACTGGCCTCTGTAGCCCAGCCACTGACCAATATTAGCCGCTTGGTGAATATCTGCAGCAGTGAAGGCAGGGCCTTCCCAACAGTGAAGGCAGGGCCAGGCTGAAGCTGGAGCTTCTGTGGTCCTTCTGCTGCCACTGCCGTCACCAGCAGGGCCCCCAAACCAAGGGACGCCCCACCTCTGTCAAATTAGAGGAGAGCAGAGGCACGGGGGCGGGCAACTCAGAGGGATCACCTAGGTCGCGTGACCCGTCGGTGGCAAAGCTGGCCAGGACTTAGGTTTCCAGACCCCCAGCCCAGAGGTTTCTCCACTGGCCACTTCTCCACCAGCCTTCTCGCCCCTGCCTCTGCTCACCATTCCTTTAGGAATGTCTCGATCTGTGTGCTGAAGCCGCACAGAGCCAAGAGCACCTAGAACAGAGGAGCTGGCCTGTCTCCGGGGAAGAAGCAGCCAGCTGGGTGCCCCAGGGATGGCAGGGGGCCCTGGTGACTATCACGGGCCATTCGGTTTTGAGGTCGTGCTAACAGCATGATGGTTAAGCACGTAGGTTCAAAGCACAGTCCTGCAACTTCCCAGCTCTGTGGTCCTGGGCAGGTGACTTCAACTCTCTCTGCCAAGTCTCCTCACTATAGAATGGAGATGACAGTGACAACAGTAACCCTATGGCCTAGATGGGATTAAATGAGTTAACAGGTGTAAAATGCTCAGAATGGTTCTTGGCCGGAAGTGCTTAATCAATAAAATGTGTCCAATAAATGTGAGTGAGAATTTCCCAGGACGGGCTCAAGAGACTCAGGTCCCTATGTGAGCCTGAGCTATTTACCAACGCACTGTATGGGGAGTCATTCATCTCTATGAGTGGCTGGAGGACAACCATGAAATGCCAAGAATCCTGAAAAGAGTTTAGAGGTTAAAAAGAAAAGAACCTTAGAAGTGGGAGGTCAGATGGGCAGGTGACCCTGTGGCCGAGGCAGGGCCCCATAATTCACCCTCACCCCAGCAGGCTGCCTGGGTTTTTATGGGCCCTGGGGGCCAGGGTACTTTCCTGAACATCATTCAGAATTTATAGACTCTTGTCACTGTCCTTCCCAACTCTTTTTATGTCGTTGCCTTAGAAGGAAACCTGGCGTTAACAGAGACTCTGCTGCCCTCCCAGGAAAATGCAGCGCACCCTGCCTTCAGTTCCCTGCTGGTGGGAGGAGGGAGCTGAGAGGCCAGCAGGCGTGTCCACTGCAGCCAGGTGCCCCCTCTGCCTGCCGAGGCCGGAGCACAGGAGGGCAACCTGGAGCCCGAGTCTAGGAACCAACCTTCTGCATAAGGGACCCCGTGATGACCGAGACCGCAGGCCTCAGACCTCCAGGAATTTGAACAGCACTGGGCCGGGCTGGGCTGGGGGCCTCCTCCGAGATACAGAACACGGAAAGCACAGGGGGAAGCACCAGCTGGGAGTGCCTGCCGCAAGCGCTCTGGCTTGTATCACTTACAGGCCGTGTCATAGGCTAAGTACCTTGGCCTCTCTGCGCTCCCGTTTTCCGACCTGTACACTGGCTGAAAGTGCCTGGCCCTGTCTACTCCACAAGCTACCAGGATGAGGAAAGAAGACCACGAGGGTGGAGAGGACTGGGAAGAGACATAACGAGAGCTGCAGCCGCGTGACCAGGTGTGCAGGTGCCAAACTCCCGCCTCCTGACTGGGGGACCTGAGCGAGTTACCTTCCCCTCTCTCTGCTTCCTCTCCAGGAAGCTCTGAACGTCTGGTTCCCAAGGTTGCACAAGGATGAAATAGCTTAGCGTCCCTAAAGCCAGCCAGGGCTCAGCAAACGCGGGCAGCTGTAGAAGAGGCACCACCCCCGAGGGGATCAAGAGCACTGGGTGAGGGCACGGAGCAGGAATCAGACACGGCGGGGCTCAATCCTGGCTCGGCCACTCAGCGTCCGCGTGACCTGGGACGCCTCCCGGTTGGCCTGGGACTTCTCTGGTTTCATAACGGAAAGTCTAGCATTCCAGAATCCCCTGGGTCCCAAATAGGGTCAGTTGGTCACCTTAGACCCAAAGAAAATGCCATTGCTGTTCTGAGCTCCAGCTTCCGCGTCAGCACAAAGGGAGGTAACACTTACTTTGTGAAGGTTGTAGGGGAACGAAATGAGAGAATACATGTCAGTTACGCCAGACACAGCGGCTCATTCACATCAATGAACGAGATGGCCAGTGAATGTTCACTCACTTCATCCTCACCAAGACCCGGGGGCAGGGAGGCAGTGCTCAGCAAGTGTTCCCCAGGGAGGGAAGGGGCTGTGCCCAGCACAACATGCGGGAGCCCAGGCACTTTCAGCTCCTCCTTTGATGCCCACTGGCCTGCCGGGGCCCCTGGGAACCAGTCCAGCCCTAAGCAGCTCTGCCTGTGATCAGAGCTGAAATCCCCCTCTGGGGGCACATCTAGCCACCACGAAGTTCCCCAGGCCTTCCCCTTGGGTGCAGGAGAACTATTGCAGACGCTGAAGGTGTGCAAGAATAAGAAAGTCTCTCTGAGGAAGAGGAGATATATGTATGTATATATATACACACATATATAGTTATGACTTATTCATGATGTTATACGTCAGAAACCAACACAATATTGTAAAGCAATTGCCTTCCAGTTTAAAAAAAAAAAAGAAGAAAGCCTCTCATACACAGGGAAGCTCCACCTCTATTCCCATCTCTCACCATTACACATATCACAACATGTGACAGCTTGAATCACAGATAAGAGTGTGGGCTCAGGAGCCGGCTGCCCAGGGTTCACATCCAAGCTCTGCCCTCTGACTAGCTGTGTGACCTCAGGCAAGTGACTTAACTTCTCTGGGCCTGTTTCCTCACCTGTAAAAATGAACTAATCAGCACCCACCCCGCAGAACTAATATGGGGATAAAATCAGTATATAAATCTTATATTAGAACAGCGCCGGGCCCACCATAAGCAGGCAATACCCAGGAGCCATTATTGTGATGATTTAATATAATGTAATTCAATCCAAGCCTGACCTGGTCATTCCATTAGCCTCTTTGAACCCATTTCCTTACCTTTAAATGGAGACGACTCCGCTCACCCCTACTTCCTCACTGTCACGGGATCCAAAGTAGATAAACGTGGTTGTGAGTTACGCTTTAAAAACCATCAAGAGCCGTATATGTGAAAGGGCTGAAAATAACACATCCTCTAATAAACATAAGGTAATAGAAACATAGCACTACAGGGTAACATGAGCCGATGTAAGATAATACTCCACGTTAAAAACTGAACTGTGAGAGAGAGAAGACAGATGGAGAAAGAGGAGGAGAGGCGGAGAAAGGCCAAGCGAGACAGGGACGGCGAGTGAGGGCTGAACCTGGAGAGCAGGGAATCAATGCCGTACTGTAATTTAAAAACCAATATACAGTAAATATCAGCCCGGCACAGAGAGCAGCAGCATGGCAGGGTGGCCCTGCCAGAGATAACTCACAGCCCCAGCTGGGCCAGCCCCGGCTCCCTGCCGGCCTCCCCGGTAACTCACGGGCCACCGCTCTCTCCCTGCACCTGGGTGCCACCCTAGGGCCGCAGGTACCTGCAGGGCCTCCTCGTTATGTACCATATTCACGCGGCCCAAGATCTATGGAACCGGCTAACCACGAAGTCCTGGAAATGGGCTTAGGGACTGGACCTCTCCCCTCGGAGAGGAGGCCTGGGGTGGGGCTTGGGTTCCTGGCAGCCCGGCTTTGTGCTGGGGGTGGGTAGTCCGGAGGCTCAAGCCCCAGGGAGCGCCCATGGCAGCTCTTCTCTTGTGGCTTCACTGCCGGAGTTCTGTCCCCTCCCCCACAGTTACCCCCCCACCCCCATCATCACCCCGTGTCACACCTGAGACACAGATCCCTTCATGCATCCCTACGCCTGACCCTCCCAGCTCCTGAAACCCCACCCCCACCAGCATGCCTCTAAATCCGGTTTCTCCTGCTGGGGAGAGCTCCTGCCCTCTTCTGCATCCTGCTCCAAGGCCTATTTTCCTGACCCCCAGCTTCTTCCAACCCATATCCCCAGGAAGTCCCTCTTCCCACCACCTGGCTCAGCTCTGGGGAACAGGTTCTGAGGGCGGGGGTGGGGGCAGGAATCACGGCCCAGGGATGTGTTGCTCTCTGGCCTTCTCTCCACTTAAGAGACCAGGGTGAATCAGACGCCTCCTCCTTTGATAGAAAGTTCCTCAATCCAGGTTCCACATTCCCATTAGACCCCACAGTACCGCCCCCACCCCCATCCAGTGCATGCACAGTGGTTTCGAAAGGACCCAGAGCAGCATGCCCTGTGGCCCTGCCACTGACTCCCATCCCCTGAGAGTCCGCCTTGTGCTTTCCCATGAGGCACGCGCTATAGACGCCGCCTGAGCCTGTAGACTGTAACATCCTCCCACAACGTGGCTTGATTGCCCTGTAATCTGACCCCCAAACAAAGAAGGCCCACGTGTGAAGTCCAGTTCTGAATCCACTAGCCGTCTTCAGACAAACCTCTCCTCCACAAAATTCCTCAGCCGCTAAGCTGAACACAGTATGGTTACCAGGTATAATAAGAACCCAACTGCATCGGTAACTACTCAGTGACCTCTGTGCCTCAGCATCCTCTTGTGCATAATGGGTGTAATCATAGCCTCCGTCCTTCCTGCTTGCCTGGTAGGAACTTCTGTAGAATCAAATGAGATCACGTGGAGAGTATTATGAAATCCCCCAAGGTGCTGGATGCTTTAGTGGGTGGTTGTTGGAGAGGAGCCTCCATTAAGATGATCCCCAGTTGCTCCCCTCCACGCTTAGAAACAATGCCGCTCGTCTATCTACCGTGAATAATAGTAATGTATACTACACAGAGGGCTTCCCTGGTGGCTCAGACAACAAAGAATCCACCTGCAGGATCTGGATCAGGAAGATCCCCTGGAGAAGGGATGGCAACCCACTCCAATATTCTTGCCTGGAGAAGCCCATAGACAACAGGAACCTTGCGAGCTATATAGTCCATGGGGTCACAGAGAGTTGGACATGACTGAGTGACTTAGCATGCGCACATGCACGCACACACACACATGCACTACACAGCATTCGGGCACTGCTCCAGCCCCTCACATACAGCAATTCATTAAGTTCTCCTAACAGCCCTATGCTGTGGGTACTATTATTGTCTCCATTTTGCAGATGAGGAAACTGAGGCCCAGAGCGAATAACCTGCCCAAGTCCACATGATCAGGAAAAGAACACGGTGTAAGCCCTAGGAAAGGGGGCCCCAGTGCACCCAGGCTCCCTACATAAGAAGGAACCGTGTCCACGTATTTTAGTACCTAAGCATTCAGGGATAATGTGTATGTTTCTCTGCTCTGCCCTCCTCTTAGACCTAAACTTCCCGAGGACAAGAAGTGGGCCTTTCCCCACCCAAGGATGGCTTCTCAAGAGTAAGGAACCCTCCTTGCCCACTTGCAACCTCTCTTGGCTCACCCTCCCCCTGCCAGAAGCTCTCTGTCCAGATTGTTGTCCGTTTAAGGACTAGAAAATCGTCCTGCCCCCAGTGCAATGGCCCGCATTTCTCATGTGCTTAGAAGCTGTGACCAGACAGAGGGGCTGGGATTTATGTCTATTCTAGGGTCTCCCCTCAGTTCCCCTTCTCCCAGCTCAGCCTCTGTGACGTACACGCCCGGGCTGGGAGGAAGATTAAGTGGTTCCTTTAGGGTCAGCTGCCCCTAAACAGGGACCACAGCCCCCACATCTCCTCATCCAGTCACTTCACATTTGGGTGAGAGGGTGAGAAGCCAGTTAAGCAGCGGGGCGGCAAGGGATCAGGGAAAGCAGCTTGAGAGCGCATTTCTCAAGGGGTCCACGGCACCCCTCCACCTCCAGCATTGCCACCACTCTTGTCAGCTTTACATCATGTGGTTAATCCTGCACGACCTTCAGCTGAGTCCTGAGCACATGCACACACACACACACATGCATGCGCGTGCACAGGAACACAGGTGAGGGAAGGCGGTAGAAATAAGCCTGAGTTGGGCACCCCCACCGCCATCCCAACCCCAACCCCCAGCAAGTCCTGGAGTCCACATGCAAGGCTGGAAAAAAATACAGAGGGGAAATCAAACAATGAGGGTGGTGGAGGGCTGCGTGCAGTATCTAGTCTGGGGGTGGTACACAGTAGGTGCTCGATAACTGCATGTTGAATTAAACGGAATCAAGGACTGCTGACCAGTCAGTCATGATAGGGAAGGTCTAGGGAGCATGAGCTTGATCACCAAATCCTGAACACTCAGGCTCTCCAGACTTTAAAGCCTGATGGGCTTGAGGGCTTTCTGGGTGGCACTATTGGTAAAGAACCCATCTGCAATGCAGGAGATATAAGAGAAGTGAGTTCGATCCCTGAGTTGGGAAGATCCCCTGGAGGAGGGAATGGCAACCCACTCCAGTATTCTTGCCTGGAGAATCCCATGGACAGAGGAACCCAGCAGGCTACAGTCCATGGGGTCACAAAGAGTCAGACACTACAGAGGTGACTTAGCATGCACGAGGTGGAGGGGACACTTTAGAACAAATCAAAGGAGACCTCACTCTCACACTGGCAGCAAAGTACAGAACTTTGCTCAAGAGGTGGGGTGGACTGAGACCGTGAAAGTGTTTCTAGCAAATCACGACACCCATACCTTGACCCTTAATAAGCATAATGCGAAATGGCCATGAGAAGGCTTCTTCCACGGTGTGAGCACAGAAATCGCCTAGCCCTCTCCCACACTCCATCTCGGTGGAAATGAGGCAGAACTGGGGCTAGAACTCGAAGGAGACTGACCTCGCATGGGATTTCTTAATTGTGGGACGTGTGATATGAATCAAAGCTCCCGAGAGCAGACTGACAGTCAGGAACAATCAGCAAACAGCCACACAGGAGCAGATGTAGAGTACACAGGTGTCCTGGCAGAGACAGGGCTCCAGTGTGGCTCCATCACTCAGGCTGAATCTTTGGTAAGTTCCTGGCCAAGCTCCCCCAGCAGCCCAGAGAGTCCTCTACCACTTGGTGCCTTGTGCTGTACAAGGACCTCTAACCTCTAACCTTTGATTTCCGTGTCTCCAGGTCATCCGTGTTCTTCCCTTCTGCCCTAAGAGGACTTATCTGGGTATTACAGAGGCTCCACTGGGGCAGGGGAAGGGAAATTGAATCAAAGGATCCACTTGCCCACCCAGGAGTCCTCAATACCTTTTAGATTGACTAGGCCTCATCTTATGGCCCTTGTTGGGCATTTCCAGGGCTTTCCAGGAGCTCAGGTCAAGCATGCCTACACCTCCACTGTTGTCCTCCAGGGGGCCCCAACATCTCTTTCTCATCAGCTACTGAGATGCAAGCTGGAGCCTAAACCTGGCTTCCCACCCAATCTCCACCAAGTCCTGTAGGCTGAGTGACCATATGTCACTCATTTGGGGGACCAGAGGGAGTCGTGTAACAGCAAGACCTAGTTTACAACTAGTCTGAAGTAGGAGTCTACACAGACTCCCAATATTAGTTGTGGATCATAGTAAATCCCCACCCCCAGCTATTTTGCCTAAAGCTGCCTTAATAGAACAGATCAGGAAGGGTAACTAGAAAAGATGGTGCTAGCTTTGGGGAAAAGGAGTAGAAAGTCAGTCTTCGGGAGGGAAGGTGGATGGACCAGACAGATTTTTGCATTTCTGTGAAGCATATTAGAGATCTGAGTTAAGACGAAAGGGAAGACCTTCCTGTGTTGGCCTTAGACCAAAGGAGAGGGTGTTAAGGGGGATGGCCTAGAAGGGAAATACAGAGGAAAAGGGGGTTAAGACAGACCCGGCATCTCACTTTTCTCGCTGTGTCTGCTGTGAATAAGTTAACGCAGGGTATGCCCATAATACGGTTGTTCTAGTATCTAGGACTCCCACAGATGCTAAAATCCAGAGGCTCTAATCTCTTTATAAAATGGCACAGTATTTGCACATAACCTGTACACATCTTCCCATATATTTTACCTTTTTAACTTTTTTTATTTTGTACTGGGGTATGGCCGATTAACAGTGTTGTGATAGTTTCAGGTGAATAGAGAAGGGACCCAGCCATACATATACACTTATCCATTCTCCTCCAAACTCCCCTCCCATCCAGGCTGCCACATAACACTGGGCAGAACTCCATATGCTATGCAGTAGGTCCTTGTTGGTTATCCATTTTAAATATAGTTGTGTGAACATGTCCATCCCAAACTCCATAACTACCCTTTCCCCCATCCTTCCCCCCCCCCCCCCACAACCATAAATTCATTCTCTAAATCTGTGCCTCCCACATACTTTAAAATCTTCCCTAGATTACTTATAAAACCAACTACAATGTAAATGCTATGTAAATCAATGTAAATGCTACGTAAATAGTTGCCAGTACATGGCAAATTCAAGTGTTGCTTTTTAGAACTTTCTGGGATTTGTCTTTTCTGAAAATTTTTGATTGCATCCACAGATAAAGAACCCACAGATAAGGAGGGTCGATTGTAAATGCATTGAGTTCTAAAGAGTCCAAGTTTGGGATTTTTGCAGTCTCTCATGTTCTGGGATTACCCTGTATATATAGGACTGTGACAAGGTGTCCCAGGCTCTATGCAGACAACTCCAAGCAGATTGATAAATTACAAAGCTCAGTTTTGCTCTTTAATCCAGTTTGACCTTGTTTAACACCTAAGTCTTGTGCCTACAGTTCCAGTCTGTCTCTTGGGTTGGTCTGGTGCCCATTAACCTTGACCCTTGGGGATATTCAAGAGAGCAGGCCTAGATCTGTCCAAATCAGACGCCTGGCCTTCTGTTGCTCAGGAGCAAAGCCACACGCTGCCTTGCATCTTCTGCACGGGACCCCCACACCCTCTACACAACGTGCAACTACAATGTAAGGAATCGTGGAGAAAAAAACAAAGGCAGACAGTGTCATTGCTTAAACGTGCTCAGCCCATCAGGATTCAGCTTAACAAGCCATTTGACCCAGCACATATTTGTCTCTGGCTTCTCACCCCTTTTCCTTTGAACTTCTGTTCACAGACTAGCCTTGTTTTCCAGGATCACGCATCCAACCCTGCCCTTACCCCTCATTTCAATAAAATGGAGATGCCTATTCAGGAGGTTGGGGATTTTGCATCCATCTAGCCTGCTTCTGGGTAACGCTGATGCTCCTGGTCCATGGACCACACTCCAGGCAGTGACATGCCAGTGTGGATCTGTCCTTACCATCTCCTGGATTCTCCTTGCCTTAAATATACCTCATTTTCTAATCCTAGTTGAAAATTGAAGTCGCTCAGTCATGTCCAACTCTTTGCGATCCATGGACGGTAGCCTACCAGGTTCCTCAGTCCATGGGATTATCCAGGCAAGAGTACTGGAGTGGGTTGCCATTTCCTTCTCCAGGGGATCTTCCGAACCCAGGAATAGAACCTGGGTCTCCTGCACTGCAGGCAGACACTTTACTGTCTGAGCAACCAGTTCAGTTCAGTTCAGTTCAGTTCAGTTGCTCAGTCGTGTCTGATTCTTTGCGACCCCATGAATCATAGCATGCCAGGCCTCCTTGTCCATCACCAACTCCTGGAGTTCACTCAGACTCACGTCCATCGAGTCCGTGATGCCATCCAGCCATCTCATCCTCTGTCGTCCCCTTCTCCTCCTGCCCCCAATCCCTCCCAGCATCAGAGTCTTTTCCAGTGAGTCAACTCTTTGCATGAGGTGGCCAAAGTACTGGAGTTTCAGCTTCAGAGCCACCAGTGGTGAGTCCTAAAACATGAATTCTCATTGGTGGCAACAGCACCCCCAGGGGGTAAAAATTTGTTGTTGGGAGCAGCTTACTCTTTGTATACAAAGCACAGGGATACCTAATACAGTACATAAACAGATATACAGTATGCATTAACATTTTCTGGGAGTGAAATTATAAGAAATAGAGTTTTCATCAAGAGGGCAATAAATAAAGGTTGAGATACACGGGCTGAAGGCTAGCTCCCTTCACCCTCTCTGGTGCCAAAGCTTCAATAATGACACCTAGTTGCAAAAGTAAATGATATGACATGATATGAAATGACGTCAGTGTGTCCCTTCCCTGCTGCCTGCCACTGATCCCACCCAATTGTCTGGACCAAAGGCCCTTCTTCTGCAGGTTTTGCATCCCTTTTCCCAGAAGGCACAGCGTCCACCTGCCTCACCGATTATATTATTAGGGAACTCCAGTCCACACAAACTCCACACAAAACGGATACATTACAGCCTTCATGCGTGCATGTGTGCTAAGTCTCTTCAGGTTGTGTCCGACTCTTTGAGACGCCATGGACTGTAGCCCACCAGGCTCCTCTGTCCACAAGGATTCTCCAGGCAAGAATACTGGAGTGGGTTGCCATGCCCTCCTCCAGGGGATCTTCCCAACCCAGGGATCAAACCCGCATCTCTTAAGTCTCCTGCATTGGCAGGTGGGCTCTTTACCACCAGCGCCACTTGGGAAGCCCCAGGGCCCTCATACCTGGGCAGCACTGCCTTTGACAGTTTAATTACTTGATCTAAAATTAGGAAGGTCACAAATATAATCCTGCGTGCTAAAGGGCTTGCTCAAGGCTGAAGCACATTCACATGGGCCTGACCTTACATCCACCTTAGAAAGTCAACATCAGCATCCTGACGGATCAGTAAAGGAACCAGGCCTCGGGGGTGTCCCAGCTAAGTCACACACATGGTAGAGTCGAGACCCCTAACTCACAGCCCAGTTCAGCCTACCATCTTCCAACCTGTCCAGAAGGACAATGCTAACTATCTGACGGGAATTTTTAAACAGATGTGTATGAACCAGAATGGCAGGCAGGGAAGCCCGTGAGAAGACTGAGCCCCCAAGGGCTCTGTGATGAAGACTCTGAAGTCACCTCACCAGCCAGGCCAGGAGGCCAGCAGAGCACACACAGGGACCAATCCATGCTAATCTTACTGATCCTCCCCTGGGGACAGAGGCAGTACAGAGGGGTTAAGAGTGTGGGGGTTGATCCAGACAGATGTGAGAACTCAATCACAGCTCTGCCACTTACCAACTAATTGGCAGGCACCCAGCTTCTCTGAACCTCTGTTTCCCCATCTGTAAAGTGGCGGTACCAACAGTGACCATTTCACAGGATTGGAAGAATTCAATGAGAAAAAAATATGAACCTCTTAGCACTGTGCCTGGTACATAATAAACAAACAAGAAATTGTTCGAAGGAGCTGGTCTTGATAGCCTAAGAAATACTCAGAATATCCATTCCACTTTCCACACCTGAAACTCCCAAATTCCCAGTGATCTCTGAGAATTTATAAGACAAAATCTAACTTCTATGCAGTTTTATGGGCTTTTGTTGTTCCTAAAATCTTCATCTCCTCCAAGAAGCCCTCTTGACTGCCCTCACTCTGAGCATACCGAACATGGCTCTTTCCCTTGGTCCCCGTCTCCAGACGTGACTTCCTGCTCCCTGAATATACCTTTCCTTAGGCCCACCCATGATGGTTAGACTAGTCCTCCAACCCTATTCTAGTAATGCATTAGTCAGATCCCACTAAATACATGTCTGGGCCCAAGCCCCTCTTCCTGATTCGGTAGGTCACCCAACTCCACAAATGGGACCCAGGTCCAAATACAGGCCCTGTAGAGGCTCCAGCGGAGCTATGTCCATTCACTTAGGCTGGCCCTGGCACCAGCCCTGTGAGGCCACTCTTGGGGCAGCAAGAGGCGGAGCCAGGGAAGGAAGGGCAGGGGCTGAATTCTGGGAGAGATTTCACACTCAGGCTTGAGATAGGAAAGCGTGACAGATGATACTTGTAAATCACAGAGTCAGAGCATCCTGAGCAAATGTGCATGGCTGTAAAAACCCACAGCAAACAAGAGGCAGGGAGAGAAGCAGGTGCCACAGCCCCAGAGGTGAAATCTGCTCCTCGAATATCAATTCTCCAAGTTTTCTTGGAGGGTTTCCTGGAGTCTTTTAATGACCCGCTTATGTCGGATGGCATCAAACCCTCCTGGCAGTTGTGTGCAGGGGAGGCTGGGGACACTCTCTTCCTGGTTTCTGAGGGCCCCTCCCTCTCTCTGAAACTTCCCCTCCAACCAAACACGCCCCCAGGTCTATAAGGGGTTTGGGGGCACTGGGGACAAATATGGGGCCATAAACATCTGCAAGGCACATGCTATTATTTCCTGGTGAGAGTAAAGAGGCTCTAGCGGTTAACACAGATGTGGCAGAGCTAGAATTCCAACCCAGGCCTTCCAGGTGCAGGGTCCATTCCACTCCAGGCACATCTTGCTTTACTGTGCTTCATTTGATTGCCCTTCATAGATATTGTGTTTCTTTACAAATTGAAGGTTTGCGGCAACAACCTTGAGTCAAGCCAAGTATATTGGGGCCATTTTACCAAAGTCTCTGTGTCACACTTTAGTAATTCTTACAGTATTTCAAGCATTTTCATTTTTATTGTTTTTTCTATGGTGACTGGTGATCTGTGATCAGTGATCTGTAATCGGTGATCTTTGATGTTATTACTATGACTTTCTGAAGGCTTACAAGATGGTTAGAGTTTTTAGCGATAAAGTCTTTTTAATTAAGGTATTACGTTGGTTTGCCTTTTTAGATATAATGCTCTTATGCACTTCATAGACTACAGTAAATATAACTTTGATATGCACTTGGAAGCCAAAAATTCATGACTCACTTTATTACGATATTTGCTTTATTATAGCAGTTTGGAACAGAACTGCAATATCTCCAAGGTATGCCTGTGTATGACAACTCTATCCCTTCAAATAAACTGCGCTCAAAAACTACAACTAAACTTCAAATAAACTGTGCTAAGACTCCAACTATGCTCAAAATAAAATTGCAAAACACTCCAATAGTTCTTGCTTCTGTCCAGGGTCCTGTTACATTCGGCTGCCTCTGGTTGGTTTCTGCTCTCAGTCTAGAAGCTCCCCCATCAGATTGGGAAGCCAGGCCCCATATTCCAATACTGTGCTCACCTCCAGCCTGGGACAGGGGACTTTCTGAAGGAGAACTGCTCCATCTCACAGGCTGGACAGGCTTGATGTACATACCTGACACTGGAGGCAGAACCCCTGGATCTTTGATTTTATTTCAAGACTGAAGGCAAGACACAAGGCGATTTTCACTGTAGCCAACCCAGGGCCTGGGTGCCCAAAAGGCTGCCTGCTTCTCCCAGTGGCCCCACCCACCTCATCTGCATCTCCCACCCCTTCCACCCTCCCTCTCCTCCTCGGTCTCGTCTCCTGAAAGCTCTCTGCTCATCCTCTCTCCGGCCAGGACTCCTCAGCGTCTCAGATTTCAGGGCCTGGGAAAGGAACTGGCACCTCAGAGAAGGCAGCGAGCGCCCAGTCCAACCCGACAGGGGATGGAGCTGGGAGCCGACCTCCCAAAGACACATCGCCAGAGGCTGAAACTGAAATGCCAAGTTAGCTGTTTGTATCCCCAGGGCCAGGGTAGGAAGATACGTAATTACATTCCTGAACAGGAATCAGACCAAAAACTCTAAATTGAGGACTGGGCAGAGGGCTTGAGCAGAAGCAGGGGAGGGGCTGGAGGACAGAGATGGAACTCAGCACCCCAAGCCCGAGTCAGAAGGGAGAGACGACATCCCAGCGTCAGCAGATGGGCCCGGGCAGCTGGCGTGGTCTGCGGAGGCTGCCCGCAGGCCCTCTGGAGCTTCCCCGTCCTCCCCTGCAGGACCCTGACCCCCTTCAGCCTCCAAAGTACCGCACAGGCGAGGCCACAGCTGGCTGGGCTCTGCTGTATGTGGCTGTGTACAGCTCTTCGCAGAGGACAGCGATCAGCCCAGGACACAACCCCAAAACTCAGAATCTGAGCTCCCAGTCTCCCCATAATCCCCCATCTGTGCTCCTAGTCTCCCCACAAGCTGTGAGTTCCAAGACTGCCCCCACCCTCATACAACAGCCCAACAAGAACCTCTCAGCCTGGTCCCAGGGAACTTCACAGCTCAGAGACAGGCAGTTTCCTGCCCAGCTCTGCTCCTCCCGAGTCATGGGGGTCAATTTCCTGAAGCCTTCCGCCTCCCACGGCCCCTCAAGGCCAATAAGCCCTTTGCAGCCACAGAGGACCCCCTCCCTGACACACGCATGCACACACACACACACACACACACACACACTTCACTGTCATGAGTGCAGAGGGTCATCGTCTACAGCCATTCCTGTAACACCAGCTCGGGGTGCGGGCTCCGCCAAGCTCCCACTCCCTGCAGGTATCTGCCTGTCTGTCTGTGGCATCTCAGCAGGCGCTTGGTGCTGGCCTGGATCAGTCCCCCTGCAGTCCCCGCTCAGGCTCCCTTCTCTTTCTCTTTCAGGTTGTCGCTTTCAAGAGCTCTGTCTCCCTGGAACTCACTGCCTATGTCCTTTGTACTGGGATGATGCAAAGATGGGTAGGACACCTCCCTGTTGTCCCCTCGGGTCTGTGCAGAGCGAGGCTCTGCTGGCACTGACTGCCCACTGCTCTCCCCGCTCCCTGCCCAGGCCAACCTTAGAACCCTAGAACCAGGGCAGGGCTGGTGGGAGACAGACCTACCAACCAGGCGCAGCTAATACCAGTTTCCATATTGCTTCATCATGCCATTCTGATGCCCCAAGCTGCACACACACCATCTCCCCAATTTCTCTGCCTTCTACCTGAAGACAGGAGAGGGTCCCTGAGGTTGCCCTACATGCCTGTCTCCCTGAATTGCAATGAAGCCTTCCTTCCCTCCATCAGCACTGAGTCAACTCCTCCACACCCGGCTCTACCCACCCCACCCCACCCAGCCCCTGGCGTCCGACCCAGCCCCCAGCAACCGCTCCAGCCAGGCTTCGCCTGTGGGCAGATGCAACAGAGTGGTCTGGCGGCAAAGTTCTCCTGCTGTTTCAACGTTTCTGTCTACCTGCAGCTCCCGTCTCTCCCTCCTGCTCTCTGGCCTCAAACGGAACTCGCTCTCCCCACTCCTCGCCAGAGTTTCGCCCCCCACGATCAAAAAAGAAAGAAAGAAATGAAAAGGAAACCTCCCGCGATAACGATGGGCGAAAAGAGACGAGTATCTGCAGGGCTGCTCGGGTGAGAGAGCCCTCAAGTGAGAAAGAAAGGGGTGCAAAGTTCCCAGCTCCCCGGGCGCGTTCAGCCCCGCGCCGAGCTCCCGCAGACACCCGATCGCTGAGACGCGGCGGCGGCGGCGACCACTCACCTGGGCGAGGCAGCATCTACCCCCGGCTGGGAGGCACCGAGGCCGGTTCCGCGGGGCGCCCGGGCTCCCCGGCTCGGCCACGCATCCTTCCCCGCCCGAGGCTGGCTCGAGCTAAGCCCTGGCGAATACAGGCAGATGGTGGCCTCGGATGTCCACGCAGGGAGAGCCCTGAGCGGCTTATTCAGTTATATCCACGGCATTTAGCACGAAGAAAGAGAGAAAAAGCACAACTTGTTCTCTTCCAGATTAAAAACAAAAAACATAATCTCTCCCTAGGAGGACGGTGGTAGGATTTTCCAAATCGAAGAAACCCGGGCATCCCCAGGAACCTAGGGCATCTTGGAATGTGGGGCGTCTTCAAGTTCAGACGAGCCAGCCAGTTGTGCGTGAGTGTGTGTGTGTGTGTGTGTGTGTGTGTCTCAGAGAGATCGAGCCAGGCACTCACACCCACACGCACAAAAACACACTCCCCCGCACGCCCCGCATGCACACTGCCCCCCACGCGCGCACACACACGCGCGCCCCCGTCACACATACACACACACACGCACGGCGATGGCAGGCATGGAGCTAGGAGGGAGCCGGGCGGGCTGCGGCGGCCGCCGAGGGCCGGCGGCGAGAGAGCCCGGCGGCCAGAGGCGCCCGGTATCCGGGGCCGTGCGCGCCGTCCCCGCCGAGCCCCACGGCGAGGCCGCCCCCAGTGGCGGCCGGCGGAGCTGCAGGAGCCTCGGTGAGCCGGCCTCGGGCCCGCCGCGCGGCGCACTCCCTTCCTTCCCGCACGGCCGCCGGAACTGGAGAGCTCGCGGTCCCCGCCCGGGTGGCGCGAGGGCAGCCGTTGGCTAGCCGGGCTCGCATGGAGCGGCGGCGAAGGCGGCGGGCGGGCCTCGCGCCCAGGAACCGGCAGGGCGGGCTGGGCCGCCCGGCGGCACGGGCAGCCAGCCCCTGCGCCAAGCGAGCCGGGCGGCCTGGGCTGCGCGCTGCGGCCGGAGCCGGTGCTGCCGCCTCACGTGCAGAGCGCGCCGTGCAGCTTTCAGGAGAACCCCGCCGCGCCGGCCCTGGGCTGAGGGTGGGGGCTGGGACGATCGCGTCCACCCAGCCCTGGCCTTGTTCTGATCCCCACTAGCGGGGCGACCCAGGACAAATGAGAGCCCGGTACAGGCTGGCCTGGAGAATTCCATGGACTGTATAGTCCATAGGGTCGCAAAGAGTTGGACACGTACCTTTAGATTTCAGAATATCGTCAGAATCTGAAAAGTGTGCAGTGGCGCCAACTGTTTGCACAGCACCTTCCCTTGTTTGATCCTCCCACCAACCCTCAGTTGACATTGGCGGAAAACGAGGCCCAGAACAGTAAAGTGACTTGTCCGAGGCCCGTGGTGTGTCATTAAAGCCCTGTGGGCTTAACATCAGAAGGTCTGGGTCTGGCTGAGGTCTCATCTAACTTTGGTTATTTATCCTCTCTGTCCACTGGGATCAGCAACCAGTTTCCATAAAGGTAGGACCAGGCTCTGCCTTACTGGTCTTTCCAAGAGGTTCAGGTACCTTTCCCACAGAAAGAACTGAAAATTTAAGATTCCTGCTTGTACTCCAGTTGCTAAATCCAGGGAGACTGTCTCAGTTGCTCTCTGCTCTCCTAACACCTCCCGTGCACCTGTCCCAGATACCCACAGGGGAGGCACATGTGGCATGTGGATATGTCTCTGCAGCCCAGGATTGGCTCAGCTGCTTAAATCTGTAATCTGAAACCCTGCCTCCTCTCTGACTGTGCACTGTGAAGTGGATGAAAATCTGCCCAGATCCAGGCACCTAGACTTCCCGTGTGCGGCACTCCCATGGGCACTCAGGGAAATCGCCAAATTAGAATTCTGCAGACCCTGAAAGACAGGCACTTCCTTGGGAGGATTCTAGAAAGCCTAAGGGGAAAAGGGCATGATCAGGATGAAACTCAAGGTACATCAGAATGGGCTAGAAAAGAGAGGTAGAAACGGGGTAGGAATAGAGATGTGTGCTGTGCTTAGTTGTTAAGTGTCTGACTCTGCGACCCCATGGACCGTAGCCTGGGGTCCTCTGTCCATGGGGATTCTCCAGGCAAGAATTACTGGAATGGGTTGCTATGCCCTCCTCCAGAGGGTCTTCCCAACCCAGGAATCGAACCCAGGTCTCTTACCCTGCAGGCATTGTTTACCGTCTGAGCCACCAGGGAAGGGAAGATAATTGATGAAAGCAAGGAGGAAGGAAAGGCTGAGTAGAAGTTGGGGCAGAAACAGGAGGATTCCCCAAGGGAAGAGGTGGGGGAAGGAATGAAGGGGGGAATCAGCAGGGAGGTGTTTTTTCCTTGTTTACCTTTGGTTTTGCATTCCATAGGTGGGAATTCCAAGAGGAGGAGTTAGGAGTGGAAGGAGGAGGTTTAACTTAGATTCCTGTCTCTGAATTCCCCTCCAAGGATCAAAGGCATCAGGCTAGATTATCTCTTTACACCAGAGTCACCCAGGAGAGGACTGGAATCTAGTGGCAGGGATAAGATGAGACTGGAACCAGAGCAGAAATGAAGCTGCACTCAGAAACCAATAAGATATTAGGATGGCATGAAGGCCAGGGATGCTGAGGGTAGCCCAATGCTTGCTCCAAAGGGAACCCAATACGCCATCAGGAAGTTGTCCCAGGACTTCCCTGATGGTTCAGTGGATAAGAAGGACTTCCTTGGTTGCTCAGACGGTAAAGAATCTACCTGCAATAAGGAAGACCTGGGTCTGATCTCTGGGTCAGGAAGATCCCCTGGAGAAGGGAATGGCTACCCACTCCAGTATTCTTGCCTAGAGAATTCCATGGACAGAGGAGCCTCACAGGCTACAATCCATGGGATCACAAAGGGTCAGACACGACTGAGCAACAAACACACATACAGTGGATAAGAATCTGCCTGCCAGTGCAGGGGACGCGGGTTCGACCCCTGGTCCGAGAAAATCCCACATGCCTCGGAGCAACTAAGCCTGCAACTACTGAAGCCCAAGCTCCTTGAGCCTATGCTCTGTGACAAGAGAAGCTACCACAATGAAGAGGAGTCCCTGCTCACAGCAGCTAGAGAAAGCCTGTGCACAGCTACGAAGACCAGTGCAACTAGTGCAACCAAAAAGAAAGAAAGAAGAAAGTTGTCCCAGCTCAGAGAAGGGAATGGCTATCCCATAAAGAGCCAGGACCTGGATCATTTCTCGTACTTTGGATAATTCTGAGGACAACTGGCTTATTTTTTGAATAATATTCGCCTCACCTGAGCACTCAGCACTGGGCTAAGAGTCAGGCGGCCTGGATATTCAACATGCCTCTGTACTAACAAGCGATGTTGACAATCCCCATCCCCTCAAAGGGGCTAGCCTGTGTGCTTTCTAACAGCCTGCCCAGCTCTAGGAACCCATGAGCAACCTTGGCAGATGGAGCAGGGTGGGGACCCAGATACTCCTCAGGAGGCCAAGAAAAACCAGTCTGCTGTCATCGTTCATGGTGGAAAGTCCCCAGCAGATAATTTACACGTCAGTAACAGAAAGAGATGGATGGTGGGTTTCTTGTTTCCTTGAGCAAGCCCAGAAGGGTTGGGTAGGGGCACTGCTGTGCTAGCTACCTGGCTGCTTTTACTGACTGCTGACCACAGAACTGGACCAAGGCTTCCCAAAGGGGTGCTACTGCCGTCCTGTGAAAGAGAGGTGGGAGTGGAGGCAGAGGGAGAGAGAGGTCCAGGGAGGAGATGACTCTTCCAATCCAAGTGACTCTTCTACACTTTTCACTTTTCTAAATAACCCTATGGTGAACAACCCTTAGGTTGTACCCTAAGTCTTTGCCCACCTTCTCGCTTCTCTGGGTTAGATTCCCTGCAGTAGGATCACTGCGCAGAAGGGTACGAGCATTTGCAGGGCTCTTCGTATAATACATACCTCTTTGTTTCAGTTTTAAAGCTAAGGCACTCAAGTGCAGGGCAGATAAATGATTTCCCAGAGAGCTCCCAGCAGGTGTCTAAGAATGTTTTCATACACCTTTTCATGTCTCTATGCGGCAGAGAGTGATGGTGCCTTGTGCTTCCCACTGCACATCAGGGCAGCGCCGCCTCCCCAATGATAACTCTATGTCCCAACATGGAGAAAGCTCAAGCTCCCCTGGCCCCCATCATGAACTGTCTTCCCCTGCTCTCCTGGGCGCTCCTGACCAGCTTCACCTTGTTGTCTGCATCCCCTGGCTTTCCGGTTGAGCTATAGGTACTGATCCCCACTACGTACTTCTGGGCAGGTGGTGATTACTCAGTGGGATCTCAATGCATAAGGAGAGGAGTTCTTGGGAGGGGCTGGAGGTTGAGAGGCATTCAGTCTGAGGAGGAGAAGGTCAAGCTGGCCTGGGTCCTCATAACCAGCAGAAAGACTCCTGTGCAAAAGACAGGGAGGAGGCTCTCTATATCCACCCAGTATGGAGAAGAGAGGGAATTGGCCTAAAAAGCAGTGAAGGGGACTTCCCTGGTGGTCCGCTGGTGAAGAATCTGCCTGCCAATGCAGGGGACATCAGTTTGATTCCTGCTCTGAAAAGATCCCACATGAAACTAAGCCTGTACTCCACCACTGCTGAGGCCTGCACGCCCGAGAGCCCTCACTCAGTAGCAATGAGAAGCCAGCACACAGCAACTGAGAGTAGCCCCTGATCCCTGATTGCTGCAACTAGAGAAAGCCCTTATCCAGCAACCAAGACCCAGCGCAGCCAAAAATAAACAAATGATCAATCAATAAAAATTATTAAAAAACAAAACAAAACAGTGAGGGATTTGGGTAGATGACAGGACACAGCCAGGTGCCTGAACATATGGGATCACAGAGTGAGGACTGTTGAGTCTGCTCCATAAAGAAGAGCATCTGTAATCCCCGGAATTCACTAGATGCTTCTTAGTGTCCCCCTTGGCACATCGTGGACTGATGACAAATTTTGTGGGCCAGAGGAATCAGAGAGATCCTGGGACACAGTCTCATGAGGCCATGGGACCTTCCTCCACTGAGTTGATTGCATGGCTAGAAGCTAGGAGCCATTCCTAAATCCCCAGGCGCATTCTCTGCTGCTACCAGGACCAACAGCCAGCCTGATCCCAGTTTATCCCACAGGCCTAGTAGGTCTTGCCATGTTTCCTCTGGAGCCAAGGCCTAGCCCTGGAGCGAACTTGATAGAGATTCAAGTCCCATGTCTTTTAATCCTGCAGTGCCCTCTACCCCTCCTCCCTTCCCAAATGCTGGAGTAAGAAGCAGCCAAAATAAATTCCTATTAGTATGCATATGTATTCCCAAATTCCTTAACAGAATGACTAACACCACCTACAGCCATTAGCTGGAGTTTGTTTTCTAAATCCAGTTTACTTTTCATCATCAAGCTCTCTGTTTATCTCTCCCCCTCCCCCAGGCCTCAGGGGGCTCCCTTCACAGCCTCACTGCCTTGCCCTAATACCGGGTCTGGGATTGGGTTCCTGATTCATCAAAGGGTCAGACAATCCTGAAAGATCACATTCAGTCAACACGGAAGTCTTGACTGTGTGCCTTTGATACACTCCCTAGCACTCTGCTCCGTACCACAGGGGAGAAGACGGGAATGGAGAAGGCAGAGTCTCTTTCTGGAGAGAAAGGACACAGATTGACACCGGCCCAGCGTCCTGCAGTCTGTAAAGGGCATTCGTAAATGCTGTCTCACTAGTTCGCCATACCAGTCACAGGCAATTGATCATTACCCTATTTTATAAACAAAGAGACTAAGTCCTATACAGGTAACATGGTAGCTCCAAGAGTTTGGAGCTCTTGGATGGCACTGGATTTCAATCTTCTGACTCCACATCCCAAGACTCCTTCCTGTGTACAAGGCAACCTCTCTAATACTAGCCAGGGTGCCAGTAAGTGTTAAATTACCAAGTGCGTTTGAAGTGCAGTAGACACCCAGCAAAGAGAAGGCCAGGGCAACTAGGGCCAACTTGGTGGATGTTTTGCAGCCCGAGAGAACCACCCTGACAAATGCACAGTGTTAGGAGACCCTGGGATTTAAGGTAGTGTGGTTGAAAGAACACCAGAGGGGAAGACAGGAGATCTGGATTCTGGTTCTTTAATGTGACCTTGGGCAACTCTTCCTCTCTCTGGACCTTTGCTTCTCCATCTCTAAAATGGAAGTGAGAGGAAAGGTAAATAATTTAAAAAAAAAAAAAGGTTAAAATTTACTAGAGCTTTAGGGCAACAGGCCCTCTAGTTAATCTTAAGACAGACCTTTATCTCAAGAATGTGTAAGGAGCTCATCTCTCAGGAATGCAGCCTCCGGGAGGCTTTCCGGGAGATGTTTACCTCAAAAACCATTCAGCCGTTTTGGCCTGATAACAAATGGACCTATCCCTGAAAATATCAAAGACCTGTACACCAATCAGGCCACTCCACCCTAGCTGTACCTGTTTGTGGTTTTAGTGCTTAAAAACTGCTCTGTAACGAATGTTCAGGGTTCGTTCTTCCCCTAGTGGTGTTCAAACCCCGTTGCGCCGGCCTAATAAATCCTCTTGCGGTTTGCATCGAGTCCGTGTCTTGGCGATCTCTTGGGTGACTGATCTCTGGAAAAGGCCGTGAGGTCTAACAGAAGCTTTGGAGCAAAATGGTCTCTAGGATCCAGAGAAGAGCAATAAAGGAAACAGTCCTCAGGAGCCGGACTTGAGGCAACAGATGTCATTGACGTCCCTGGCTTTTGCTTCCTGCCAGGGTGGCTCAGTCAGTGAGGAATCTGCCTACAACACAGAAGCTAGGAGCTGGTCGCTCCGTCGTGTCCGACTCTTTGCAACCCCGTGGACTGTAACCTACTAGGTAGGCTTCTCTGTCCATGGAATTCTCCAGGCAAGAATACTGGAGTGGATTGCCATTCCCTTCTCCAGGGGATCTTCCAGACCCAGGGATCGATCCCAGGTCTCCTGCATCGAAGGTAGGTGCTTTAACCTCTGAGCCACCAGGGAAGACCTGGGTTCAGTTCCTGGGTCAGGAAGATCCCCTGGAGAAGGGAATGGCAACTCACTCCAGTATTCTTGCCTGGGAAATCCCATGGACAGAGGAGCCTGGAGGGCTACAATCCACGGGGTCGCAAGACGTGGGCATGACATAGCAACTAAACCACCACAGCCACCACCAGGGAATCTCCAAACCTTCAGGATGGTATTGAAACAGAAAACGCTGAGATCTGGGGCCGGTGCCCAGGAAGATCTGGGAAGGACGCAGCTGTTAGCTCCGCCCCGGCACCACCAGCGCTCCACCAGGTCTCCCTGCCGGCCCCAGGCTCCTCTCTTGCCATCAGATATACACCAGCAAGAGTGCTAGCACATTTAGGCCACACATGCACTAGCCACTCCTTTGCACACTGGTCAAAGGTCATTTTACTTATTTTTCCACAAAAGCCTCTGAGGCAGGTACTATTACTGCCCTCACTTTACAGATGTGCAAACTGATGTGAAGAGAGGCCGAGTGGCTTCCTAGGTCAGAGTGAGTAGCAGAGCTAGAATTCTCACCGTGGCACTCTAAGTCCAGAGCTGGAGTGCTCAAAGTGACTGGTTGTGGAGTCAACTTGTTTAAGGAGAATCAAGGTAAGGATTCATTTTGCCATTCATTCATTTTGCCACTCTCAGAATGGACAGGCTGATTCCTCTCTCTCACACCAGCTCCCAGTGCCTCCCCTTCGCCTCTCCTGCCTTCTGTTATGTATTGTTTGGAACATACAGTCATAAGTATGTGGTTTGTTTTATAATCCAACCGACTCGGGGAGCAGAGCTATCGTCATTTATGTCCCTGCCTTACCATCCTTCACCCCAGAGATTTATCGCAGCAGGAATTGACTGACTACAAAATTCTTTCCATTCCTTAATCAAGCCCTTGGCTTTTCTTTCAGAGGGACTTGGAGAGCAGAGCAGAACCCATTCTAGATACCAAGCAGGACAATAATTCAGTTTCATCTCATAAAACTGCTTTTGTAAGCTTCATGTGAAAAATACAGAGAAGGATTAAGGGGGAAATCAGCTGAGGCCCCATCTCACATGCTGGTCGAGCAAATGATTGTCATATAAAGAAACAAGGTAAAAATTAAAAGTTTGGGAAATGTAGTTACAGAATAGAATCACTTCCAAGAAAGGAAATCAGACAAGACTTCAAGGAGGCATTAAAATGTGAATGACACTTGAAGGATGAATAGCATCTGGAAGAGGGTGAAGAGATGAGAGAACCTGGAAGGCCAGGTGGGGAAAGGAGTGTGGGTGAGGGTGGGGGGGCAGGGCAGCACAGGAAATGTGCAAGGGAGAGTGGGGGGGTGGAGGGCGTGGAGGCGGGGCAGCACAGGAAGTGTGCGAGGGAGGGGGGAGGGCGTGGGGGCAGGGCAGGAAGTGTGCGAGGGAGGACGGACGGGGGTGGTGGGGGAGGAGGGCATGCGGGCAGGGCAGCATAGGAAGTGTGCAAGGGAGGGCGGGGGGGAGGGCGTGGGGGAGGGCAGCACAGGAAGTGTGCGAGGGGGGCGGGGGGGGGTGGGGGGGGGCAGGCAGCACAGGAAGTGTGCAAGGGAGGGTGGGGGAGGGTGTGGGGGCAGGGCAGCACAGGAAGTGTGCAAGGGAGGGTGGGGGGAGGGCGTGGGGGCAGGCAGCACAGGAAGTGTGCAAGGGAGGGTGGGGGGAGGGCGTGGGGGCAGGCAGCACAGGAAGTGAGCGAGGGAGGGTGGGGGGAGGGCGTGGGGGCAGGGCAGCACAGGAAGTGTGCGAGGGAGGGCGGAGGCAGGGCGTGGGGGCAGGGCAGCACAGAAAGTGTGCAACGGAGGGTGGGGGGGTGCAGATGGGTGCCACCAAAGCAAGAGCAGCTTAAGGCATGGAGGCTAGAAATGGGCTTTGAATACAGACTCAGTTTACATTCAAGTCCCCACCTCCAAGGGAAGTTAACCTTAAGCTAGTTGCTGAGCCTCACTGTGGTTCCTTCTCTTCATCAATAAAGTGAGAATAATAATAATGACATAATATAGCCTGATTGAGAGGATTAAGTGACATAAATAACCTTAGAATATTAGATAAAGTGGCATATAGTAAATTTTCGAGAAATGTTAGATGTTATTACTGTTTTTGTTATTCAAGAGCAGAGTGGGAAATGAGAGAGCAGAGTAGGCTGGCACCCGCCTGCAGGTGACACAGCTGAGCATGCACACACCATGAAGGTCCGGATCCCTTTATGCAGATCAGTGAGCAACCCTGAGTGCTTTGAGCAGGCCTGTGTAGGGATCTGGTGGTCAACCTGCTAGGAGAAGTTTCTGAATAAAAGAAAAGCATGCACAAATGTATTGAAATCATCCAGCTTGCGGGGGTGGGTGGTGGGGACTATCGTATGGAACAGTAGTGGCCATGAAAGAGGGCAGTGCGAGGAGCAGAGTGGACCAGACCTCAGAGAAGCCCGGCTGCGAGGTCTGAGGGCAAAGATGATTGTGGCCAAAGCCCACTTTACGTCATGGAGTCTACTTGGCTGGAAGGATGGTTGGTGTCCTTGAGAAATGCTGGAAAGATGGCAGAACATGGGAGGGGAAATGGGGAATGATGAGTGCCACGTTGAATGTCTGGAGTCTGAGAATTTGGGTACACCCAGATCTTCTTGTTCAGGAAGTAATTTAATAAGTGAGTCAGGAGAAATAGTCAGGGGTATAGGGAAGGTGGAAGCTCAAGGGAACAGAGGAAAATCCCCAAGAGCAGAGTGGGAAATGAGAGAGCAGAATAGGTTGGCACTCACCAAACTGTTGGCGAGTGAGAGCGCAGAGTGAGAGAGTGAGAGAGCAGGAGGTGGAGGTTAGAAACCTCCGCTCAATGGACTTTACTCCACCAGGGTCCTGCACTGGCCATTTTACACGTTAGGCATGGGCCTCCCCGCAAAGCAGAAACTGGTTGGTCCCATTTTATGGAGAAGGAGGCTGAGACTCAACAAGACTAAGTAGCTTGTCCAAGATCACTTTGTTAGAGAAGCCAGACAAGGAGACAGAGAAACATCCCACAGAAGAGAAGAATAAAGCCCCTTATCAAGGGATTCAAAGAAGGGAAGAGGACTTGGAGGTTTGCTCCCCAGTGTCTCCGTACCAGGACTCACATGGAAAATATTTGTATGGCACATGGCAGGTCAGTAGAGAGGCTGATCTTCACAGGGTGATTTGCCCTCCAGACTCCCCTGACTCTACATGGCTAGTCCCAGTCCTGAAGTAATCAATATCTCACCACAGCATTAAGCTCCCCTGATGGCTCAGATGGTAAAGAATCTGCCTGCAATGTAGGAGACCTGGGTTCGATCCTTGAGTCCTGAAGATCCCATGGAGAAGGGAATAGCTACCCACGCTAGTATCCTTGCCTGGAGAATTCCATGGACAGAGGAGCCTGTCAGGCTACAGTCCTCAGGATAGCAGAGCTGGACACAACTGAGCGACTAACACAAACACACACACACACTGACACTGTAAAGATCTAACATCTGGTATATCCAGGCACCCACTAATAAGAGCAGAAACCCCCTACAACACCAAACATCGTTTTGTTACATAATGAAGAGGTCCATCTTGGGGTCCTAGAGTAGGGGCTTAGGGAACCAGGTGGTAAAAAGGGACACATGGGGGACTCTGGCAGTGGATTGAAAATATTTCTCTATTTTCATCACCCATATGGCTGAATGCTGCATCCCAGGCCTGTCTGTGACCAACCTCCAGCACACCCGTGTGCCATGGCACACCAGCTGGGACCGTTGGCTCAGAATTTGGTTATATAGTGTGTTTGACCTGGCAGAGGAGTAGGCTGGGGGATGGTGGTTGTAAAGCAGAGCTATCAGGCTTGGTGATTCGGAGGTCATTGATGGCCTTCAAGAGAGCAATTTCTGCAGTGATATGGATGTGGAAACCAGATTGCTAGTGGTTGGAACTGAGTGGGAGGTGAGGAAGTAGAGGCGGTGAACGTATAATACTTTTTCAAGAAGTTTAGCTGTGAAAGGAGGGTGGAAGGTGGGATGGAAGCTCAGGAGAAATCAGAGTGGAGGAAAGGCTTTCTTGGGAGTGGGAAGCACTTGGGTGTGAGCCAGAGCGAAGCATCCAGCATAGAAAGAAAACAAGAAGAGATCTTCCAAGAGAGGGTAAGGGAGGGGCAGGAAGTGTTCAGGCAGGGGCCCAGGAACGTAGGGTCCTTCTACAGAGACCAGAGGAAATGAACAAAGAAAAAGGAGATGACAGGCATTTCAAAGTGGATCTGTGGTCTGGATCTCCCAAGTTGAGTGGTACAGAAAGAGGAAATGGGACTTGAGGGGAGAGGAAGGTTGGAACTGCCCCTTGAAGATGAGACGGGCAGTTTTCCAGGGAACATATATGGGTGTTTCAGGCAGAAATGAGGCCCACTGTTTTCAGTATATGGTGGTGGAAACTCAGAGAGGTCATGGGACTTTGTCCTGCCATTTGTCATCCTGAGAATGACAGAAAGAACCAGTATGTATGTGCTCTAGGATATCAAGTAGTCAGGAGCAAGTGGGACATACTGAGTGTGTGGCGAACTTGTAGTCCTTGTGAAAGATGGACTGTGGGATCTGAGGTAAGCAGGCTAGTGAGGATGGGCAAAGCAGGCTAGTGATGGGGAGTGGACTTGCTCTGAAGCGGGGCTGGGGTTCAACGGATGTATACTGGGAGATGGATAAGAACATGTGGCCAAGAGCAAATGAGAAGATAAAGTTCCAGGTTTGGAGGCTGGTGCTGTGTTGCCTGTTGATAGGAGACCCGTACTTGCTCTTTCATACTCTCCCCTGCACCACAGGGTTTCCCAGAAACCCTGCCAGAATCTGCCTGCCAATGCAGGTTCGATCCCTGGGTTAGGAAGACCCCTGAAGTAGAAAATGGCCACTCATTCCAGTATTCTTGCATGAAAAATTCCATCAACAGAGGAGCCTGGTGGGCTGCAGTCCATAAGGTCACAGAGAGTCAGGCACGGCTGAGCACTGCACCACCACCTGCACCACAGAGATATCAAAAATTCATTCCCAAGACTCCCTTGACAGCTAGATTCTGCATGAGACCCACTGAGGGCAGGCGCTCCAGTGAGACTAGAAGGCATGCAGAAGGCTGAAGCTGCTTTCTGCGGGAGGCAGCAGCGTTAGCAGGGATGTGGGCTTCTGGGCCTCTGGCCAGTGTCAGCAGAGGTTTCACCCGTGTCTCGCAGTGCAGGATCCCGGGATCTGGACCCGCGCCCCTTTTCACTCTTCCAGGTCTATGAGCAGTAGTAGCTATGTGAAGTACCGATCTCTGGGGAGCTGCATCTTCTCTTCTTCGTTTTTAAAATCCAACCACACCCTTTGCTGCGTATTCCCTGTATTAAATTCGTTCTGTTTGAAATACCTGGGATGGTTTCTGTTTTCCAGATGAGACAGTTTTACCTGTTAGAAAGCCCAGGTTGTGACTGGGCATATGATATGGATGGCTGAAGTGAAGAGGAGATGAAGGGCTCGGGATGGGGAGTTCTGAGGTCAAATAATTGAGAGATCAGGAGTGAACAGCTCTGCACAAGAATTCATAGCTGAAGCTAGAGATTCTCAACCCCTCTTTAGGGCTCTGAATTCTATTGGGATCAAGGGCTCTTCCCTCAAATGTTCCTTCCCAGCTTTCACCCAGCCAGAGCCCTGTCCTTACCCCACCTCCCCAAGTTTATGTTATCTTCTGTACCTCATGGGTCCCACTGACTGATCAAACAGTGATATGTATTATCCCCATTATCCCTGTTACTCCCTCCTAAACTATGTCCACTTTATAGTTTTCCCACCTCCCCCAGATCTCTAGGGATGTATTTTGTCTTCTGTTTTTGACAGTATTATTCCTCAAAATAATTTATTAATCTGGAGCCCGTGGAGATTCTAAGGGTTAGGATTTGCACAGTTAATTTCACATGTATGTGCATGTGAACTGAGAGAGAGGATATCATATTTATCACAGTTTCAAAGGGATCCCTGGTCTCTTCACATGGGGTGTGGTTCTAGGAAGAAAAAGAACAATCACTGATGAGTCTCCAGAACTTAATTTGATCAAAATCTCTAACTCTTTCCTGTGATCTTGAGAAATCCATTTTCACTTTCTAGGACTCAGTTTCTTCATCTGAAAAATGGAAGCAATAATTCCTACCCTTCAGGATTACTATAAGGATTAGAAATAGTATAAAAGTCAGCACAGTGCTGGGCATGGTGACTTTTAATAAAAGTCAGATATTGGAATTGGGGCTTTCCTGATGGCTCAGATGGTAAAGAATCTGCCTGCAATGCAGGAGACTGAATTTGCTCCTTAACGTTGGGAAGGTCCCCTAGAGAAGGGATTGACACCCACTCCAGTATTCTTGCTTGGAGAATTCCATGGACAGAGGAGGCTGGCAGGCTACAGTCCAGAAATTCAAACTGAGCTAGTTTGGGTTCCTCCAGAAACAGACCATTAGAGGAATTTCAAACCAAGTTTGGGAGGTGACCTGAAAATGTCAGTGGGGAGTGGGATAAGGTAGGTGAGAAGTGAAGAAATAAAGGGGGTAATCCAATAAAGCAAGTATTTTCAGCTGGAGCTCATTCTACTGGGGATCTCTGAGACACAGTGTGAGGCACTCTGAATTGTCCCCTCTAGGGGTGAGGAAGTGGAGGATTTATCTACCTAGTTGCCATCTATCATTGACTGAGAGCTTCCAAGGACATTAACTCTCCAGCACAACTGGCTCCCTTGGCCAGGAAAAGCCCTCCGGCATGAAGTGTTAGGTGTTTATAGTAGCAAATTAGTTGTATGAAGATGAATGCTTAAGAGATAACAGTAGAGCAATGACAGCAACTGCCGCAGTGACTAATATGAAGCCTTTCCCCTATTCCCACAGTCATCATTGATAAAGTCCCCAGTCCTTGCCCCAGTGGCCCTTAGCTTGACCTCTGGGCTCTGTGCTGGACTAGCACTAAAGTAACTTGTTCTCTTCAGGAGAACTTGAAGCTCTTTGAAGGCAGGGGTTGTATCTCACCCTGATTCTCTGATACTGGAACGTGACATAATGGCTGACACAAAGTGGAAATATCTGGTACCTGTTTATAATGAATGAACTGCCCTCAGAGTGGCTGTTTGGAGGTTTCTAAGAACCTCACTCTGCCAGAGGGGTGATACCATTAGACATTCCACTCGTGCAGTAGGAGATTTATGGCCTCTCCTGTTTCTGTGGCAGGTGCCTTTATCACAGCGTGTATGATTCCTGAATCATTTGCCAGTGGATTCAGGTCTCAATATTTTAATCTCCAAAGTGATGATATTAGAAATTCAGTTTTTAAAAGGAACTGTTTAGGGTGTCAGCACATTATAATTATCTGGGAGGATTGCCTCCCCCTCCCCATCCCCCACTTCTTCTTGAACTGCACTTGTAAGCTCTTTTTCACCCTAATACAAAGAATGGGAAGAATACAAACTATTTATGTGTGTGTCCCCCACCCCCAACCTCATCCTCATCTCCCGTTCCCATATTGCCAACACATGGGGAGTGTACTCTGTTCCCCAGAGCACATGCCTGAATAAGCCTGATTGCTTTCCTGTACTTCTTTATAAAACTTTAAATATTCATTGCGCCATCAAATTAAATGGGATTCTTTGGCTGTCATTCTTCTCAACACACTGAGTACTTTTCTCCAGGACCTGTCCTACCACCATCTGAAGCCTCTAGAGATGCGGCATTTATCTAACATTATCCCCTATGAGCGTGGCTCCCAATCAACTGAGAGAGGGATACTAATAGAAACAGACGATTGGGCCTTGTTTCTGAGATCAGGTGCTCAGCTGGAGATCTGAGGGACAGCAGTGAAAGACCCTTTCTCGTAGCTCAGAGAAGAAGATTTGAGAATGAGAGGCCACACAGAAGAAGACACAATGGAGTGGGACAAAGGTGAAATGGAAACCACCCAACAAGTCTCTATCAACCACTATTCATCCCTCTTTACCAAGTTTAAGATCAGAATTCAGGATTTCAATATTCCTGCGCCAGAAACAAGGAACTGAGTTAGATGACATTTGGAAGTCCCTTCTAGCCCCTCTAGTCATTAAATTTCTTTGTCCGGCAGTGACAGAAGCTTAACAAGGCAGGCCTGATGGGACTCTACAAGAGAAATTGAGGGAGGGAAACGTGAATATGCAAATCCGGCTGAATATTAAGTATAGCATTGTGTTAGATTTCAATGCAATACATTATATTTTAATCTACTTCCTCTGCTTGTGCGGTCCTTTAACATGGGAATAGATCAGCGAGCTGCGGACTAACGTGCCAGGGACTGGGTCACCATCTCCGCACAATTGCATTTTATAACTAGCCTGAATTGGATGAAGCGCCGCGCAGGAGAAAGCCCCGCGCTGCGGCTGCAGCAAGTTCGGCACGCCGCCGGGTGCAGAGGCCGGGGCTGGGGCAGGGCAGGCCGCCGGTGCTGCAGACCGCACTGCGGGCCGCCCACCGTCGCTTAATTCACCGCAGTGCGGGACGCGGGAGTTTGCCCAGCTGCGGGCCGGCGTGCTTCAGGAGCACGCGGTGCTGGACAGCGCACTGCGCCCTCGGCCTAAGGAAGTCTCTGCGGAATGGGAGGGAAAGCATCGCCTGGACCACGAAGAGAGTACATGCAATGCGGAAAGCAGGTGATAGCTGTCTCCCCAACACAAGTACCAGGTGGCAGCCTGGAATTGAGTAAGGCCCGCCTCCTTACCCGGCCTCAACTTTTTTCATCCGCAAAACGAGAATTTGTTCCAGATGCTGTGACAGGACCTTCAGTGTCCTGGTCGGCTGTGAATCAGTCTCTTGTAAATGCGATAAATGCCCGTAGAACAGTAGCTCTCAGATCTGGCTGGCCGTCAGTATTACCTGTGGTGGGAGATAAAATCCCTATCTTCAGCCCTAAGTCCGGTTCTGTAGGCTTGGGCTAGGACTAGCAATGTGCATTTTTTAACATGCATCTTTATTGCCTCTTCCCAGGCACCAGTTCAGAGAAGTCTGAGAAATATTGCATTTAGAATATCTCTCTGATGTTTTGATTTTCTGATCTCTCCACCATGACTTCTCTGCCCTCATATCCCCTACCCTCTATGCAGTGCCACACACACACACACACACTCAGGAATCCCCGTTCACAAATTAGTCTCCAAACTTTGAAGGTACTCATTATGTTCCAGTGAAACCATAGTTTTCTCAAAGAAAGATAAACCATCTATAAGACAAAGCATATTATCTCAAGAGGTCTTAGTTTCACAGGGACGACAGAGAGGCAGACAGCTAACTGTGATGCAAAGCGATAAAGGCAGCCTCAGCAGGGTGTGCAGCTGAGTGCAGCATAGCACAGATGTGCAGGCTTCTGCTGTGTGCTCAGTGGGCGGATGGCTATTGCCCTCGGGCAGGTGTCACTCTCTCAGGCCTGCTGCATGAGTTTTTCACGCATAGTTTCCTCCGCGTCGTGGACAGCTCTCCATCTGTGTGGTGCATAGCACCCACCAAGTAGAGTGATAATTGCTTTGCTCATTCATCATGGCATCTCAGGGGACACCTGACTTGCTGAAAGAGCTTCCTCCATCTAGTCTTCTGTCTTCCCATGTATCCTTTGGTCTTTCTCTTTTCCAAGGTTCTCTTTCTCTCCCTTATTTACATGTCTCCACTTTGACATCCTTAACCCCCCAACCAAAAGTGTCTATTTCCCCTAACTCTATTCCTTGTCCCAAGCTGCCAGATACCATCTGTGCTGAGAGTGGTTTTGTAGTTGCTGCTAATGAGAGAGGTCCTTGAAGAGAGGAAGTTGGATTGTTCATCACAACATATTATGGTGAGAACGGAATGAGGTTTAGCTTCAGCACAGGGACACTTTGGCTAGCTTGGTGCTAAGGAAATAGAATTAGCAAAGCAGGACCCAGGTAGCAATCAAAGACCTTAGCAGTAACTGTAACCAAACTGGCTCAGCATTGATCATCTCTTCCTCTTGCCCAGAGGTCTATGCACAAGACTCCTTTCTCCTTCAGTTCAGCTCAGTTCAGTTGCTCAGTCTTGTCCGACTCTTTGCGACCCCATGGACTACAGCACACCAGACCTCCTTGTCCATCTCCAACTCCTGGAGCTTACTCAAACTCATGTCCATTGAGTCGGTGATGCCATTTAACCATCTCATCCTCTGTCATCCCCTTCTCCTCCTGCCTTCAATCTTTCCCAGCATCAGGGTCTTTTCACATGAGTCAGTTGTTCACATCAGGTGGCGAAAGTATTGGAGTTTCAGCTTCAACATCAGTCCTTCCTGAATATTCAGGACTGATTTCCTTTAGGATGGACTGATTGGATCTCCTTGCAATCTAAGGGACTCTCAAGAGTCTTCTCCAACACCACAGTTTGAAAGCATCAATTCTTCGGCACTCAGCAGCACCTTTCTCCTTGGCAGATACCAAGTCCTTCCATCCTTCACCCCTATTGCTTGTCTTGTGTGCTCTCTTTTGCTAACCTACTGCTTGGTATCCCATTGCTACTCATCTCATCTCTCCTCTTATGGGCCTGATGCTTTGGAGATCAGGTTAAAGCGTCTGCCTTCAACGCGGTAAACCTGGATTCGATCCCTGGGTTGGGAAGATCCCCTGGAGAAGGAAATGGCAACCCACTCCAGTATTCTTGCCTGGAGAATCCCATGGACGGAGGAGCCTGGTAGGCTATAGTCCACGGGGTTGCAAAGAGTCAGGCACGACTGAGAGACTTCACCTTCTGTGCCTGCTTCAGTTCTAAGCAAAGTTTCTGATGTGTGCCATACACACATAGCATCGGGATTCCCCAATTGTTCCCCCAGACCATGTCTTATGTTTGGCTTTCTTGCTGAGACTGTCCTGGAACATGCGTCCCAACTTGAGTGGTACTTTCTCCCTGAATCTAAGTCCTGTTTCTTGCATCAGCTTATCTGGATTGATGGCTGATGCCCCAGAGCAGAAATCTCATCTAAAGCCAAGAGTATGCCCCCCACCTCAGAACTCAGTGTACGCCCATAACCACAAACACCCACTATGGTGCTCCACCATCACACTGGCCTCTGTGGATGTGGAAGCCATTCAGATCCAGCTGCAGTTTCCCAGCTCCCCCTCTGCTGTAATATGGACTAATGAATGGACACTGGACATGGGGAACTGGACATGTTCCCATCAGTTCCCTCAGCTCCAGACCAACCCAGCCCTTCTCTCACCCCCTAATACTACTACTACTACCCTGTCCCTGTACTACTACCCTGTCCCTGGGATTCTCCAGGCAAGAGAGTGGGTGGGTTGCCATTTCCTTCTCCACTCTCACCCCCTGGCCCCCTGGCACTAATACAACTCGTCAAGGTATTAGTGCTCTTTCTTTATGGGTAGAAGCTGAAGTTCACAGGGGTTGAATAATTTGCCCATGGTGCTGCTGTGTCACTTCAATTATATTTGATTCTTTGTGGTCTCATAGACTGTAGCCTTCCAGACTCCTCTGTCTATGGGTTTCTCCAGGCAAGAATACTGGAGTGTGTAAGCCATGCCCTCCTCCAGGGTGTCTTCCCTACTATTAGCCTATAGTAAACAATAAGCCTGTGACTGTAACCCAGGCTATCAGCCTTTTCATCCAGGAAAGATTCTCAGACTGTGTGAGCTTTTAGCTTTAGGGTGAAAAGAATTTTCCCTATGAGTGCTTCCAAGAGGGATGGTTCTTCTCACTCTTAGTTTGGTCATAGGAAGTCATAGAATTTTAAGGATATTAAATATGCATGGCAAATGCCATCAGTGTCCTGCCCACATCCCCTTAGCAGTCACTGGTTCTGTGCCTACCGAGAGTGTCTTATTGCAAGCACCTGCATCTCCCCGCCTGAGGGCTTTCTCTAGCAGTAAGAACATGCACCCCCTCCCTCAACCCACAGAGAACACTGTAACACCGAGAGAAGCATCCAATCAATGACAAATTGGAATTTTTGATCGATTACCTTGTCACCCCCTCATGAGGACACCTCTGGAACACCTGTCCTACACCATCTCCTATAAGTTCCCAGTGGGACTGAATCCCAGTCATTCACAGTGGTAAACTGTTCATACAGAACTTATATTGGCTTCTTTCCCCATCTGACTTCCTGATTCTGCTACTGGTACTTCCTGGATTCATGTCTTAAATAAACGACTTGTGCTTGAATCCTAGGTTCAGTGTCTGCTTCTTGGAGAAGCCAGGATAAGACAGTCAACTTGAAATCTTAGAGGTGCTCTGGTTCAGCCATCTCATAACTAAATTAAGTCCCAGAGAGAGAGAGGAGACCTGCATACCTGGCAGCTGCATACCAGGCAGAGGTGGACTGGAGCCACAGATATCTCCTACTCTAAGTCCAGCTCCCACCTCCATTTGGGGGTTCCCTCCTGTAACCCCTGGCAGCCACATCCCCAGAAGTCATATATCACTGGGAATGCACCACTAGGAACTGGTAGAACTGGTTGGAAAGTGGAATGAGGATGATAGAGAAAGAGGGAATGAGAGTAGAAAAACCTAAAGTCCATAAATCTCATTATGATTCACCCCTGTACTTTGTCTGTCAACAAGTCATATCATTCTGCTTCTCTGGCCAGCTATGGGCTGCAAGAATCTGCACCCTCGACCCGGGTTAATTGCACAGTTCTTCTGAGACTTTAGAACCAGAGACGTTAAAACAAACTTTGTGTTTTTGTCCTGGCAAGCTGCTGTATGCCCTTCTCAAGCAGCCACTGGTATGGCTGAACACTGGCCTTGGTGCTGAAAGCTGGGTTGGCCTGGGTTGAGCTGGACTGGGTTGCTGGAGGCTAGAGACTGAGAACATCTTCATAGCTGAACAGGAGTTTATAATCACTTATATTACCTCCTTGTGGTACAGGGGGATATGTGAGACCCAGAGGACAGATGGGAGTTCTCCAACGGCATGATTATACCTGCTATTTAAGAAGATCAAATATAACTTGGCTTTGATTACCTCTGTCAATGGAAGGGAAGAGGAAGCTCATAGAATTCTAAATAGTGTGTAATACAAAATAATTTCTATTTTGAGTATAGACTGAATTCAAAGCCATTGGGGGAGCAGGGGTTGCAGGTGTACTTTTGTAATCATGTTGAGCCTTACTGAATGTGGCAAGAGACAGAAAGATGGAAAAGGTAGGGAGAAAAGTCAGGAGTAGCCAGCCTAGGGTCAAGGGTGCCATGTGGACAGGCTGCATGAGGGTAAACTATAAGCCATTCCATAAGTACAAACATATTTCCTTCACCAGGCCTTACAACATTGCCCCCACACACACAAACATTTTTTTAAATAAATACAATTCAGGATTTATTAAAAATCAGGGCTCCCTGCTGTGCCCTCCTGCTGCTAAATTGCTTCAGTCATGTCTGACTCTGTGTGATCCCATAGATGGCAGCCCACCAGGCTCCGCCGTCCCTGGGATTCTCCAGGCAAGACCACCAAGGTGGGTTCCCAAAAACATGGGTTTAAGAGCATCTCATCTGCCAACTTTTCCCAGAATCTCCAGCATCCTCCTCGCCTTGTCCGTCTACCACATGCTTTCTGAAGCCCTTCATCTTTGGTCCATCCAACCATCTTCCCCTACACCTCTGCTGCTGAGCCCTGGGAAGAAAAGGTGCATACTGAAGGTTTGATCCCTGGGTGGGGAAGATCCCCTGGGAGAGCATGGCAATCCACTCCAGTACTCTTGCCTGAAGAATCTCATGGACGGAGGAGCCTGGTAGGCTACAGTCCATAGGATAACAAAGAGTCAGATGCAACTGAAGCAACTCAGCACTTATGAACTGTGACCAGAGTTTGGATCTCGCACTACAATCTAGCCCCTTATCCCCCTTAGGACTTGGGCTTAGATGATCTACCTTTTTCTGGAGAAGGAAATGGCAACTCACTCCAGTATTCTTGCCTTGAAAATTCCATGGACAGAGAAGCCTGGCAGGCTACAGTTCACAGGTTTGCAAAGAGTCGGATACAACTGAAGCAAGTAAGCACGCATGATCTACCTTTCTCACTGGCTGCTGTGGCAGCCCTAACCTTCCTCAACGTTGATTTTCCTTTTCTGAAGTATTTATTTTTTGCTGCTTTAGGTCTTGGTTGCTGAATGCATGCTTTCTCTAGTTGCAGAGAGTAGCAGCTTCTCTCTACTTGAAGTGCACAGGCTTCTCACTGAGTCAGCTTCTCTTGCTGAGCACAGGCTGCGGGCTGCTCAGGTTTCAGCAGTTGCTGCTGTGGGCTCAGGAGTTACAGCTCGTGGGCTCCGCAGCGTAAGCCTAGTAGTTGGGATGCATGGGCTTAGGTGCCTCACAGCACGTGGGATCCTTGCGGACCAGGGATCGAACTGGTGTCCCCTACATTGCAAAGTGGATTCTTGACCAATGGACCACCAGGGAAGCTCCTTCAACTTTTCTGAAGATCTTTAACGTCCTGTTTACTCTCTGTAGATAACAACGCTTCCCTGTTAACAGTGAACAATTGGGCTATTCGGCACGGATTCCCTCAACTCCATTAAAAATCCATCTGCTCTCACAACTATCTCTTCCTTCTTTCTTTCTCTCATAAAGAAGGACGTGCTCTTCTGCCCGAGGAAAACCCCTCTGTGACGCAGAGCCTTCCTCCTATCTCGCTGAGGATATTTTCCCATCAGTTAGGCACTCTCTTCCCATGTACCTCTCTCTTCCACTGACTCTCACCTCTCAGCACAGATGTAGTTTCAAGTTTTTGTCATTTTATAAAGTCTTCTTCTAACTAATCATGTCCTTTTCACCTTCCTTGAAAAGCCAGATTCTCTTTAAAAAGCGGCATGCATTTCCCTCACCCCCATTCATCCCTCAGTCCACTGCACAACGGTATTAGTTAAATCACTTCACTGATACCACATTTGTTTAGGACACCAGTGGCCTCATAATTGCGATGTCCACTTAGACTCCTCCCCTGCAATTCACTTCTTAGTTCATTTTCCCTGCCACCTCACAGTTTTGAGCACCTTGAAAATCATTCTTCCTTGGTATCTGTGATCGTGGTGGCTTTTCCCCTCTTAGATCACTCCTGTTTCTTGAGCACGCCTTAAATGTTTCGGTGTTCGCCAGGATCCTGCACTTGATTCTCTCCTCTTCTCACTTCATTCATTCTCCCTGAGTAAGCCCAACCATGCTCCTGGGCTTCTCTCCCGAAAGTTCATTGCTCCCAAATGCATGGCCCAGCAGAGCCCTGTCCTCTAAACCAGGCATGAATATCCACCTTCACTGGGTGCTCACAAGCACTTCAGACTCATCCTATGCTCCTCACCCTTTCCCCACAAGTAGTTTTTTCTCTTATTTTCTATAGCAAAGAACTTGAGTCACCCTTAACTCTATTCCCCACCTTCCTCATACTTTCCTATACTAGTATTCCATACATTACACATCTGTAGTTACCCAATACCTAGTCTTAAGGTCACTCAACACACATTTGTTTATTTGCCAGTTAAACATTTTCATTTGATTTTTAGGTGCTTGTCTGTGTATGTGTCTGCCCTTGTTTTATTTTTAGTAAAAACAACCCTAGACAGGAAAAATGCAAATTATCACTCGTCGTCTATACTTTAGTGTCGTTAAGTTTTCTGATAGGAGAATATGAAAGAAATACAGGAAGAAAGCCTGAGGGCCTTCGAAGCTACCAAATGAAAACAACCCAAGGTGGCCGGAGCACTTGAGTCAACTCTGCCAACTTCTCAGTTTTCTCTCAGCCTCGGCATGCAGTGTTCACTAGCTTCAATTTACAAGAAGCTTGTTATTGCTTCACATCTATCTCAAGCCTGACCCATCTGTGTCTGGATCCCATTGACTCTTGCACCTTGGGAGATTTAAAGATTTAGGATAGAGTTGTCTGGTCTATAAACATAGCTATATTTTTCCTCCCCCTCTCTCTTTCTCTCTTGCTTTCTTTCTTGCTTTTACTTAGCTAGAATGTAATTAAATTTGAATTGCAGCCAAAGCCGATTTGTGAGACAAGCATTTGGTTAGTAATATCAAGCCAACCAGGTTAAAAAAACGTCAGCAAAACTTCAAAAGGCCAATAATCACATTGTGATTGAAATTCAGGCCTTCTCTTCTCATCCTCTCTCCTATTAACTCGGACAAGAGCTGGAATTCCTCTTGAGACTCTTGGCTCATTGCATTTTGCAGAAAGGTCTAGGTGTATGTGTGCACACTGCACAGAGGAGAGATGGGAGTAGGTGTTTATATACACATAGCACAGAGGGAAAGGCCACAGCAGCCCCCTAACTGTAAGCTGGGGAGTTCTAGTTTGACTAACAGATGCCAGGATATTAGAAGAGGACTAGATTTAGCAGAATTGAGAGGTTAGGAAATTGGGATATGATGGAGGAACAGTGAAAGAGCAGGGAAGAATCAGATGGCTGGAACATCAAATTTTGGAATATGAGGATGGAATATAGGAAGAAAAACAAGAGTAAGAGTCACAGGGAAGGTCTTTGAGGATCATTCTTTCATAAAACAACAGATTCTTAAGATTGGAAATGAACTCAAGTGGCATCTATTCTCACACCCCTTCACAATCCTGCTGCTGCTGCTGCTGCTCAGTCGCTTCAGTCGTGTCCGGCTCTGTGTGACCCCATAGACTAGGCTCTAGGCTCCTCTGTCTCTGGGATTCTCTGGGCAAGAATACTGGAGTGGGTTGCCATTTCCTTCTCCAATGCATGAAAGTGAAAAGCGAAAGTGAAGTCGCCCAGTCGTGTCTAACTCTTAGCGACCCCATGAACTGCAGCCCACCAGGCTCCTCCGTCCATGGGACTGTCCAGGCAAGAGTACTGGAGTGGGGTGCCATTGCCTTCTCTGTTCACTATCCTACTGATGTGTAAACTGAGGCTCAGGAAGGAAATGGACTTACTCGAGGAAACCCAGTTGCATCCAATCAATTACTGACACATAGTAACAGGCCCTAGGCTGTGCCTGCTGGTCTGGGAACTTCCAAGGTGTCCTTAGATACAGTGTCTGCCTTCCTGGGATATGATACCTAAGTAACAGTGAATGCTTCTCTCCCGACTGCCTGCACCCTCAACTTTCTGTGACCTGCAGCAACCTGCTCCTAGTGAGTTGTGACCTTGGCCCTTTCTTCCCCAGATTTTCTCAGGATCATTTTTGGAGAGCTCCTTGAGGGGAACTGAGTATAGTCAGGAGTGTGTGTGTGTGTGTGTGTGTGTGTGTGTGTTCACATGAGTGTCTTGGGCAAGCAGGAGCCCACTTGCCAACTCTCACTCCCTCTTAATACCAGAGAGAAAGAGTCATAGAATGTTTATTACTTTGGGTTCTCCATGCCTCTGTACCCTTTCTAAATGTGGCTCTCCTCCGTGAACATGTCAGATAGATCTCCACTACCTCCCAGTTGGTGTATGTAAACCCTAAAGGGCAGGGATGATAGAACTTCCCCACTGGACGTGGATTTTCTATCTACACTTGTTGGATGGATAGGTGGATGAATAAATGGACAGATGGATAAATAATGAGCATTAATTGAAGAAACAGAACCCCAGAAAGTGAAACAACCCACCCAAGCTTACATAGTTAGTATTGGGCAGAATTGAAATTAAAAGGCAGGGCTTCTAACTCCTAATCGCATGCTCCACGTGGCCCCCTGAGTGAAGACCTTGAAAGACAGAGACAGACATAGGAATGAACCAGAGAATGACCAGCTTATTGGTTAAAGCCAGCTCAACACCCTAGTGTGAAGTCCCTTAGAACTTAACAGCATCAAATCTGGAATCCAAAGAACTGGGTTCTCATCCAGGCTTTGATGTTGGGTATACAAGTCACAGCTCCTCGCTCAATGTCAGTTTCCTTGTTTGTAGGATGGCTTATATTTGACTGCATAGCATTCAAAGGGCTCTGATGGGGTATCCTAAGACCCCAACATTCTAGGTGCCAATGGATACTCAAGTTGCATTCGTTCATTTAGCCAACAAATAATAATAGCAATAATAAAAATAATCATTATGACTGCTATATTTTCCAGCTGGATGGGAGATATTTGGCTGGAAGGCTCTTCCTCCCTGTTGCTATTTGGGGAATTCAGAGCTAAATATAGCCCAGTGCCAGGCATTCCAAACACCATCATCTCAAATTAGGAAATACATTTGCACCTCCTATCAACAGTCCTGTGGCAGACATGCTGACAACTCTGGCAAAGATGCAAGAAGACTGTTTCCGCCCATGAAAAAAATCCATGTCTGCCTCCTAGAATAAATGGTCCAGAGATTCTGTGGATAAAACTGATGGCAGAGTAAAAGGGAAGCATAGGTAGGCATTGACCCTATCACTCCAGAGGCCGGGTATATAATCACTACTATCTACTGAACACCTACTACGTGCCAGGGTGTGTGAGAAGCAGTGTGTATATGCTACTTCAATCCTTATGGCAACTTTGGAAAGTAGTCTCTCAAGGCCACATAGCTTGGAAATGACAGAGGAGAGATATGTAACTTTGGCTTTCTCAACCCAAGGTCTATGCACCTTCCACTGCATTGGACACCTCTCTGCGGTTTCTTCCTCTCCTCCTTCTTGAGCACCATTGGATATTCAACCACATTTCTTTCTTTCTTTTGTTGTTGGTTAGTGGCCAAATCTGGGAGAAGGCGATGGCGCCCCACTCCAGTACTCTTGCCTGGAAAATCCCATGGATGGAGGAGCCTTGTGGGCTGCAGTCCATGGAGTCGTGAAGAGTCAGACAGTACTGAACAACTTCCCTTTCACACTTCACTTTCATGCATTGGAGAAGGAAATGGCAACCCACCTCAGTGTTCTTGCCTGGAGAATCCCAGGGACGGAGGAGCCTGGTGGGCTGCCGTCTATGGGGTTGCATAGAGTCAGACACGACTGAAGTGACTTACTGGCAGCAGTGGCCAAATCATACCTGACTCTTGCAACCCCACAGACTGCAGCCCTCCAGGATCCTCTGTCCATGGGATTCTCCAGGCAAGAACACTGGAGTGGATTTCTCCTTCATGGGCATACTGGAGGCTCCTCCTCCAGGGGATGTTCCTAATCCAGGGATAGAACCCACATCTGGTACATTGGCAGGCAGATTCTTTACCACTGAGCCAGCAGGGAAGCCCTTCTTTCTTTTTAATATATATTTATCTGGCTGCACCAGGTCTTAGTTGCTGCATGCAGGATTTTTAGTTGTGACTCTTAGTTGCAGCATGTGGGATCTAGTTCCCTGACCAGGAATCAAACCTGGGCCCCCTGCATTAGGAGTGCAAAGTCTTACCCACTGGATCACCAGGGAAACTCCACTTAACCATATTTCTGACCTTTTACTTAACATACAAAGGTAAATGGACTCCATTCTTGCCCCCTAAGGACCCTCCCACCCCCACCTCCACCCTCCCTCCCCCAACAGTTAATGCTCTATAGATATCATTGACCATCAAAATTCAGCATGACACAAACAATAGTAAAGATAAATACAGGGTGATGTGGGAACATAGACCAGGAGTGTCAGGATATACTCCAGAAAGGAAGTAAATTTCAGTCAACACATAAAGGGTGACCCGTAGTTAACAGACCATCAAGCAGTAGATGGCCCTCAGCAGAAAAGGCACACTGAGGTTGGGGGGTGGCACCTGGGGTACGATGGAGGCCTGCCCCTTCTGTATCACTCCATCTCCACTCCCAACATGACATGGCACCATGAATGCACAGGAGAAGAAGCAGATCAAGGCACGCTGAATTAAGACTTCTTCTTGCTTCATCAAATGAGAGAAGCATCAAGTCCTTTCCCTCGAAAACCTCAAACTCCAGATTCAGGGATTTAAAAAAAAGTAGCATGCAGGAACCTGGATGACGGTGGCCTGGGGCCAGAAAAACTCTAGGAAACCCCAGCCCCTTGCTCAGCCTTCAAGCCTCACTCTGCACCCCTGGCCTCTGAGACCAGACAGTGTCTCCAAGGGGTTGATGCTTTTCTAGTTGGAACTGACTGCTGCCTTTGGCTGTTAGTGCCTTCCCATGGGCAGGTAGCTCTTGGGAGATGAATGTAATGTCTCCCCAGGCAGCATCTACTCCTGCCTCCCTCCTCGGATACCGTCTTCCTCTACTCACCCCCTTGCCCCACTGTTCCCTCCTCCTGGCTGAACCCTCCCTACTCACACCCCCAACCTTCCTCCCACTTGTCACCTCCGTCCCTCCTCATTCTCCCCCAGCACTTCTCTCTCCCCGCCTTAATTTCGCCATGTCAGAATGAAATAAACAAGCCACTGTTTATGCTTTGGCCCTAAACCCAAGCCAATCAAATGCTCCTTTCATTGAGGAGAAGGGAAAGCAATAACTCAGGCATTAGCAAGGAGCCCAGCACACTTATTTGTAGTCTTTGTGGCGCTCTTTGGGGCTTCTCCCACATCAGCATCTGTTCCCAGAGCAGCAAGAACGTGGAGTACAAGATGCAGGAAATGGCCCGAGGGGCGTGCAAACAGCAGGTGTGACAGAATTGTGACCTGACACCTGTCCCCTGCCCATCACTCTTGGCCCCTCCTCTTAGGTTGTGGCTGGGTCCCACTGCTTCGCCAGGACCCTAGGACAGTCTCCACCATCTTCATACAAAGAGGCTTCAAAGAGCCTGAGCCCAGCTTAGGGGTGACTTTCATGGCAGGGCCAGCCCAGCCCAGCCCTGCTTTTCACTCAAACTGTAACAAGCTGCCATGAGCTGAGAATTCCCAATCTGAGGGATAGATAGACCCCATTCCTGGCCTCAGAGATTTCAAGTTTGATGAAGCCACTTAAGTCCATAATCTCAGAACTTCCAATCTTATGGTATCAACACAACCCCTCTCCTCGAGGAGTTCAGCTGACTCCCCTCAATACTTGAAAAATACTAGAGGGGTGATGCAGTAGAAAGAGGAAGAAAGCACATGGTCTTTGAGGCATGGGGTGATGATAAATCCCAGCTCCAAGCATAGCTGACATCTTCATCTGTAAACTGGGGCCTCTCTTCTTTTCCTAGCAACCTGCATCCCAGAGAAAGTCCATGGAAACATTTAACTGCCACACCCTCGAACATGCCTGTGGGCGGGACGATGACTCCTCATGATCTCTGCCTTTGGTGGCCGTTCCTGCCAGCCTCTCTTTCTTCCTCACCCCCGTGACTCTCAGTTCAATCTCTGACTCTCAGACTCTCTCTAGAGTAGCACGAGTAGCATCCTTCTATGGTAGGCCCACTCCATGCCAGACACTGGACTGGTTGCTTAAGAAAATCTCAATCCCATCCCCTTGGTTCTAGATCCTTTCCCCTTCTTGGGAATTTCTGTGTTGATTGCCAAAGGCAAATTCCACTTCCTGCCATTCTCATGCCTAACCCAGATTGGCTGCATGTTCTAGGGACTCCATTACTGGGATGTCAGTTGAGCAGACACCTGTAATCTGTAACCAAAACGTTACTATTTTTAAACCTGCCCAGAACAATCAGCCAACACAGTCTTCCTGGGCTTCTTAAACAGCTTAATACCCCAACTCCCACAGCCCAAAGTTCCCCTCAATGAGTTCATTTCTTGAACTCTTTATTATGAGGTTACAAATCCATTTTCCAGATGGTGTCACTGGCACAAGGAAAGCCTAGGACCCTGGCTCAGAGCCATCCTCTGACCTACACTGAGAAACAGAGAGGGAATTCCCTGGCAGTCCAGTGATTAGGACTCTGAGCTTCCATGGGTTTGATCCCTGGTTGGGGAGCCAAGATCCACAAGCATCATGGCATGGTCAAAAAGAAAAACAGGAAGAAAGAAAACAGAAATAGGGTAAGTATCTGGAGGTGATGGAAGCTGTGATGGAGAGGGCTGGTTTCCCCTCCCTCTTGCCAGGCTGCCCCATGAGTGTGCAGCCACCTGCCCCCCTGCAGGCCCACCACCAGGTGGGCTGTGCCTTGCTGCTCTGACCCAGGCTGCTGCAGTGGTCAGGGTGGAAGGTAGAGAGGCAGGCCCGACACGGAGCTAGCAGGGAGTCCCCCTCCTGCCAGGGGCCCTGAGGAGTTCTGAGGCTGGCTGCCATGCAGCTAGGGCAGGTCTTTGAGGATGACGGGGTTGGCAGCCTCCTTTCTCTAAACAGTTGCCCAGAAAAATGAGCAACCCGGCCTGGGATGACACTGTGCCTTTTCAGATTTCTCTGCTGAAAGGCTAGCAGAGAGAGGCCCGTGCCCATCACCATCTTTTCCTCAGTCTCCAGAATAGCCCCTGAGGTGGGGAGGGAGTAGGGAGAGAAGCCGCTCTTAGCTAGAGATTTCTGAGTCCTTCACACAGGCTCCTACCCACTCTGAGTTGGAGAACATCAGCTTTACCACCTCTGCTTCCTCAGGGATCCCCCAGTTTGGGGCCCATCTGCCTTCCCCAGAAGTAGGAGATCAGTAATGCCCTAGGCCCCTGAAGGACCAGTAAAGCTGTAAGGTAACCAATCACCCCAATTTGCCTGGGACTGAGGTGTGGGAGGCAGGTTCGTTGGGGTGTGGCACTTTCAGGGCTAACACTGGCAAGACCTAGGCAAACCAGGATGACCCACTAGGTCGCCCTAAACGACTGTCTTTTCCTGCCCACTATGGGCCCCAGGCTCCTGGCTCCCTTCTTCCTCCTTGTTCTGGATTGAATCTCTCTGGATTAAAAGTTCCTTGTTCAGCATTTATCCCCACATAAAGGACAAAGTGAGCATATTAGAGAGATGGGCAGCACGTGGAAGTGGAAGTGTTGACTGAGCTTGACTAGATACTATCCCCAAAGCCACAGCCCATGACCAGTGAAACTGAGAAAATGCTGGCTTGCAGAGCACCCAGGAGAGAGATGTAATGCAAAAGAGAGGAGGCTGGCTGTCCGTGCAAAGCAGGCGCTCCGAGCATGGGGCTGGCCCCTGTGGCCTTGACCACGCAGCTTTAAGGTTGCACACTGCTCATCTCACCCCACTCCAGTACTCTTGCCTGGAAAATCCCATGGACGGAGGAGCCTGGTAGGCTGCAGTCCATGGGGTCCCCTAAGAGTCGGGCATGACTGAGCGACTTCCCTTTCGCTTTTCACTTTCACGCATTGGAGAAGGAAATGGCAACCCACTCCATTATTCTTGCCTGGAGAATCCCAGAGACAGAGGAGCCTAGTGGGCTGCTGTCTATGGGGTCGCACAGAGTCGGACACAATTGAAGCGACTTAGCAGCAGCAGCAGCAGCAACTGCTCATCTCAGAGGACCTCAACATGAAGACCTGGCTGGGAAGGGGGGGTGGTGTCACAGAATTGAGAGCTTTCAGTGGCTGGTATGGCCAGGTGAGCCATCTCCCCCATGGGCATGGTACCCAGCAAGGTGTGCCCTCTCCCTCCACTCTTGTTCACCAAACCCCTGGAACATTCGCCGTCTCCCTTTGTTGGTTCTCCTGTCGTTCTCGGCTAATCTCAGAGCTCACCTCTTCCAGGAAGCCCGCCGAGTGAAGGGATTGCTGTGAGTTTCCACTAGTCTTGATTCCATTTCTGGTAAGATGCAAAGATCTGGCAAGATCTTTGATTAAGGGGCCGTATTCCAGTTCCAAAATTGGTGAAAGGTTTGTGTCTTTTAATCTGAACTTGGAAGGACAGAGTTCCTCAGGACAGGGCCTAGGCACAGCTGAATGGATATATCAAATCCTCAAGTGCAGTTGGGCATCCTTTTCACCAGTTGGCATGACCATAGCCTGCATACTGTGGTTTTTAATGTACATTTAAAGGCCTTGCACTGTAATTTAAACAGCTATATTTGCACTAAAGCAAAATACCTCTTTGCTTCCTATTACTATGTATGCATATGTGTGTGTGGTTTCTGTGTGTGAAATGCCCATTACAGATTTCTTATCATTGGGCATTTACATGCCAGAATAGGAGTAGAAGAAAGTTCCCAGACCAATCTCCCAGGGAAGGGAAAAAGTAGCTCTAAGGTTCTATATGTTTGGGGAGAAAAACAGAGTAACTGGCTAATGTTCATAAGAAGGGATAATTTGCCAATTAGGACTCAAGGTATTTCTTCCCCAAAGAGTAATCATTTGTTTGTCTTAAATGAACAAATGGGTTGATTACGATTATCAGCACGTGGAAGTGTTGACTGAGCTTGACTAGCAGCTGTGAAATGCAAACAGACGTGTCAGGACATAATCATATTCTCAATCCCACTAATGACTCTGATGAAGGCAGAACATCATACTAAACACTAAAAAGCTTAGCCTTGGGGTTATATGTTCATATGAAAATTCTTTAATTAATGCATGGCACCTCTGTTCTTTGGGGTAGCCTTTTGCTGCAAATCTGTCACTTAAAAGCTAAGCATGCTGGTTTTTATCATTATAAGGGAAACTTATTTCCCATAAATTTGGGGGTGTATACAAATACTTTCCAACAATATTTCCCTCATATTTTCCAAACATTCTTAACGAAAAATTTCAAGCAGACTGAAACGAGCAAGTAATTTGTCAATGACTATGATATACTCTCCTGGTGGCTCAGACAGTAAAGCGTCTGCCTGCAATGCGGGAGACTTGGGTTCAGTTCCTGGGTCAGGAAGATACCCTGGAGAAGGAAACGGCAATCCACTCCAGCACTCTTGCCTGGAAAATCCCATGGACGGAGGAGCCTGATAGGCTACAGTCCATGCAGTTGCAAAGAGTCAGACACGACTGAGCGACTTCACTTTCACTTTCGTGATATACTTGGGGTTTCCCAGATGGGCGTCGCTGGTGGCTCAGATGGTAAAGAATCTGCCCGCAACATGGGAGACCTGGATTTGTTCCCTGAGTTAGGAAGCTTCCCTGGAGAAGGGAATGGTGACCCTCTCCAGTACTCTTATCTGGAGAGTCTCCTGGACAGAAGAGCTTGGGGGGTACAGTTCATAGTGTCTCAAATGACTGAGAAGCTGAGCATGGATGGACTATATACTTATCACCTATATTCTACAATCAGTATTTTAGAATATTTGCTTTATCATATATCTATCATTTATCCATCCATTAATAAGTCTTGCTTTTGAGACATTTCAAAATGTATTATAGATGTCAGTGAAATTCACTTTTAAATACTTTGGTATTCACAACATTAACTAGAATTTAATATTAGTTTACAGTTCTTTTTCTATGAAATTTGCATATAGTGACTGCATCCATCTTAAATATACCATTTGATGAGTTTTCGGCAGATGCATATGTCTGTAAACCTAAATCATCAGTCCAGAAAGTCCCCTCTTATCTCTTCCAGTCATCTCTGCATCACCCTCATTCTCTGCAAAGATAAACACTTGTGATTTTTTTTTTAACCATAGAATAGGGTATTCCCTGGTGGTCCAGTGGTTAGGATTCAGAACTTTCACTGCCAACGGTCCAATTTTAGATCCTTAGCCCGGGAACTAAGATTCTGCATGGCCAAAAAAAAAAAAACCCAAACACAGAAAACCCATAGATTAGCTTGCCAGTTCTAGAATTTTATATAAATGGACATATACACACACAAACAGTACATACTCTTTGGCCTAAGACTTCTTCCACACAGCATGTTTTAAAGCTTCATCCATGCTGTGTGAGTCAGTAAATCATACCTTTTTGCGGCTAAGTTCATTGACTGGAGAGCTCAGGGTTTTATATTCCATTGTCCTGCTAACGGACACCCAGATTGTTTTCAGTTTGGGAAAATTATTAACAAAGATGATATGAACATGCTATACAATACTTCTTGTGAACATATGCTTTCACTTCATTTGGATAAATACCTAGGGGAGAAATTACTGAGTCTCGGGTTAGGTGTATGTTTGTGCGTGCGTGCTTCTGGAGAAGGCAATGGCTCCCCCACTCCACAACTCTTGCCTGGAGAATCCGAGGAACGGGGGGAGCTTGGTGGGCTGCAGTCCATGGGGTCACGAAGAGTCGGACACGACTGAGCGACTTGACTTTCACTTTTCACTTTCATGCATCGGAGAATGCAATGGCAACCCACTCCAGTGTTCTTGCCTGGAGAATCCCAGGGACTGGGGAGCCTGGTGGGCTGCCGTCTATGGGGTCGCACAGAGTCGGACATGACTGAAGCGACTTAGCAGCAGCAGCAGGTCAGTCGCTTCAGTCATGTCCGACTCTTTGCGACCCTATGGACTGTAGCCCACCAGGCTCCTCAGTCCATGGGGATTCTCCAGGAAAGAATACTGGAGTGAGTTGCCATGCCTTCCTCCAAGGGATCCTCCCTACCCTGGGATCGAGCCTGGGTCTCCTGCATTGCAGGCAGATTCCTTAACCCTGAGCCACCAGGACCCCAGGTGTTTATTTAGTTTTATTAAAAAAAAAAAAAAAAAGCTGCCAGAACTTTCCAAACCAATTGCACCTTTTCACAGTCCTATGAACCCACGTTCCGCATCCTCATCAAAAGTGGTGCTGTCAGTCATTTTAATTTTAGCCATCCAAACGGGTGTGCGGTAGTATATCATGCAGTTTTGACTTACGTTTCCCTGACGACTAATGATGTTGAGCATCTTTTCTCATATCATTATTGGCCATTCATTAATCTTTCTTTGTGAAATGTCTGTGCAAATCTTGGCCTATGTTTATTGAATTGTTTGTCTTTTCATTATTGAGCGGCAGGAGTGATATATATACTCTGGACACTCGTCCTTTGTCAGATGCATGTCTTGTAAACGTTTCCCTTAATCTGTGACTTTTTGCCTGTTTGTTCTCAGTAGTGCCTTTTGATGAGCACAAGTTTTTAAATTTTATGGAATCTGATTTAACCATGTTTTCTTTTATGGTTATTACTTTCCTCAATTCTGTCTAGGATATCCTGGCTACCCTTGAGTCACATAGATATTTTCCCAGTTTCTTCTTCTAGAGGCTTCTAGAATGTATGATCCATATCAAATTAATTTTTGTATATGTGTTAGGCAAGGGCCCAAATTCAGTTTTCCATATTAGTATCCGGTTCTTCCAGTGCCATTTGCTGGAAAGACTTTTCTCCATTACAATAACTTGGTGCCTTTGGTTAAAATCAAATGTTTGTTGACATATGAGTCTATAACAGACTCTACTCTGCCTCACTGATCTATTGGGGAATTCTTACATCAGTCCACACAGTTTGGATTAATGTAACTTTTATAATAAATGTTGAAGACAAGTAGTATAAGCCCTCAACTTTATTCTTTTTAATAAAGTTTCTTTGGCTATTCTCAGTCTTTTTTATTTTCATATAAAATTCAAAATTAGCATGACAATTTCTTTTTAAAAATCTGTTGGGATTATGATTGGATTCAATGAATCGAAGAGGAGAACCTAATTTAGGGCGACTTGTCACCATACCAGTTTGGAGTCTTCTAATTTATGAACATGGGCTAGCATTCCAGTTATTTAGATCTTTACTTTGTATTTCTAGTCTTGCATTTATTTTCTTAAATGTATTCATAAGTGTTTTATGATGTGTTTCTATTGTAAGTAGAATTTTAAGGATGGTTTGTTACTGGTATGTAGACATCCAATCATTTTTAGTATTTGACCTTGTATCTTATGATCTTTCTAAATCCACATGTTAATTTTCATAGTTGTTTTGTTACAAAAGCCCTAATTCCTTAGCATGTTCTAAGTAAACAATCAGCTCAACATTTTGCTTCCTCTTCACCACTCTTTGCATTCATTAAACTACTGTAATGGCTCTCATATCTAGCACACTGTTGAATTAAAGTGGTCAGAGTGGACATCTGGGCCTTGCTCTCCATCCTAGAAGTGTCGGGGAGTAATTCTGCATGAATCTCTCCAATGCGCGCAAGACAGATGTAAGAGAGACGTCTATGGTAGCGGCACTAGCCTCTGACCTATCTTTTCAAGAATGTTGGTACAACAAACAGCCTAGAGAGTCAGAGATACCGTATCCCTCTGGAGAAGAAAGGTAATTGACTTGCTGTCCAATTTGCCTGTTAGTCATTCCAGGGCAAAGGCTGAGCGTGATTTCTTACAGCCCCTTATGATGAAAGATCGAGGTACCGTAGGCTTGGGGTTCCTCCTCTGTGACACAAACCCACTTGGTGTGAGCATCCATTTAAGCCCAACAGGACCTAGGGAGGAATGATGAGAACGTGAAGCTCATGCTACCTGCTGGGTTTTGAGTAAGGAAGTCTTTTGTCTCTGACCCAGGAGTCTCATGTCCCCTGTCAGCATCTACTATGTACTGAATAGTGTTCCCCTCACCCCTGTCAAATTCATCTGCTGAAGCACTAACCCACTGATATGACTGTATTTAGAGAGAGAGCCCATAAGGAGATAATCAAGAGTAAAAGAGTAAGGATAGGGGTCCGATCCAATAGAATTGGTGTCTTTATAAGAAGAGACACCAGAGAACCAGCTCTCTTCCTCTGTCTCTCTCTTTCTCTCTGTCTCTCTCTCTCTCTCTGAGTGTCTCTCTCCTTTTCTCCCTGTCTATCTCTATTTCTCTGCCATGCTCAGAAGAAAGGCCATGTAAGGACAAAGCATTGTCTATAAGCCAGGAAGACAGCTTTCCCCAGAAACTGAATCCTGCTAGAAACTTCAGCTTGAACTTTCCAGCCTTCAGCAGTATGAGAAAATGACTTTCTGTTTATTTATGAATAAAATACCAATCTGTATTGTTCTATGGCAGCCTGAGTCTACTAATACAATATCCATGAAGCTGTGGTAAGCTAACTTGTTAGCTTGCAAGTAGGGTAAAATTCAGATTCTTCATATTTCTTGATAAGAAAGAACATTAAATCTTTAATCATTAAGTGTAATGTTTGCTATAGGATTTTTGTAGACAATTTTAGTCGAGTTGACCAAGTTTCCCTCTATAGTTAATTCACTAAGAGTTTTTAATGTAATTGGGCATTGCATTTTGTCAAATGCTTTATCTGCATCTGCCAATATGATCATTTTGTCTCCTTTATTCTATTAATATAGTGAATTACATAGACTGATTTTTTAGTGTTAAACCAATTTGGCATTACTAGAATAAAGCTTCCTTAGTCATGATGCCAGGTAAATATATATGCATTGCTGTATTCATTTTGCTAACATTTCATTATGAATCTTGTTCTTTTTTTTTTTTTTTTTTTAAGAATCTATGTTCATGAGGGATATTGGTCTGCAGCTTTTAATTTTTTTGTACTGTCTTTGTCTGGTTTGGGTATTAGGGTAATGCTGACCTCATAAAAATGGGTTAGAGAGTTTTTTCACCTCCTTTATATTATGGAAGAGTTTGTGTTCATCAGTTTAGGCTGCTGTAAAAAAAATACCATGAACTGGGTGGGTCAAAGATGAGAAATTTATTTTCTTACATTTGGAGGCTGGAGGTCCCAGATCAAGGTGCCAGCAAAGTCAGCTTCTGGTAAGAGCTATATCTTCCTGGCTTAGAGATAGCTGCCTTCTCCCTGAGTCCTTACATCACAGAGAGAGGGGAACAGAGTGATAAAGACAGAAAGAGTACTAGAGCTCTGTAATATTTCTTCTTATAAGAATAATAATCCCATCACGATGACCTGATTCCCATGACCTTAACCAACCTAACTATCTCCTAAAGACCCCAACACCAAATAGCATCACATTGGGGGTCAGGGCTGCAGCATATGAATTTGGTGGGAGAAGGACCAAAGTCAGTCCAAAGCGGAGTTTGAGTAGAACTGGTATTATTTCATTCTTAAACCTTCAATAGTATTCATTCGTGAAGCCACCTGAGCTTGGAGTTTTCTTTGTGAAAATGTTTAATTATGAATTCAATTTCTTTAATATCTCTAGAGCTATTAATACTTTTCTATTTCTTCTTGAGTCAGTTGTGGTAATTTGCTTCTTTCAAGGAATTTTTCCATTTAATCTAAGTTGTCAAGTTTATTGGAATAAAGTTATTTATATTTCCTTATCATCTTTTTCAGGGTCTTTAAGTTTTATAGTGATGTCCTCTCTTCATTCCTGACATTAGTCATTTATGTCTTTTCTCCTTTTTTTTCTTAAAGAGGGCCAGAGACCTCATTGTAGCTTTTGATGGGTAATTTTTTTTAATTGCTTATCTGTTTTCAACTCTATTGCTTTCTGCACTTAGCTTTATTCTTTCCTTCCTTTTTCTTACTTTGAGTTTGTGTCACTGTGTTTCTTAAACTTAATAAGGTGAAAACTTAAAAATTGATTTCAGACATTTCTCCTTTCAAATATAAACATTTAAAGCTATAAATTCCCCTCTCAGCACTGCTTTAGCTACCTCCCACAGATTTTTATGTGGTGTATTTTTCATTATCTTTCATTTAGGAGTATGTTTGAATTCCTTTTATGATTTCTCCTTTAATTCATGGTTCTTTAGAAAAGTGCTCCATTCCCAAATCTTTGTAGTTCTGCAGATATTTTATTGTTATTGGTTTTTAATTAGAGTTCATAGTCATTGGAAAGCAAATATATGTATTTTCCACCCTTTTAAATGTGCGAGATTTGTTTTATGGCCCAGCACATGGTCTGTCTTGTAGAACATACATGCATATTCTATAGCTGTTGGATATAGCATTCTAAAAATACCAACTGGGTCAAGGTAACTGATACTGTTGTTCAAATCTTGATTCCAATTTTCGCTTCTGGTTTACTTGCCTTAGACTAGGGAATTGAAAACCAAAACAAGAATTTGAACCTCTGCAAGCATTAAATAAGCATGCAAAAATATGCAAAATACTTGGTATAGGCAATGCTGAAAATGCCAGTTACTTCTCTCTTCCTCTGTCAGCCTCTCCCTGGGGTCTTTTGATCATCCAGGATGCATTTAATGAACCAACAGAGATTCCAGACAAGTGTGCTCTTCCTGATCCCTGCTCCTTCACCCCAGTCATCAGAATCTGACCCCACTGTTCTTTGATGAGTGATTCCAGCTTATCTCTTGGCTGCCTTAGAAAGTACTTTGGTAGAGGATCTGTTAGAAACAGGGGCCAGACAGCCTCAGCAGGTGAGTTACAGGTGCCAGTTTCCTTCATTTTCATATCTCCTTTCCATGACAGACCTCACAAATGGTCACAGCCCTTCTTTCCTCTCAGAATCTATGGGTAAGGCTGCTGGTGGTCCCCCTAGCCATTCTCCCCTCCTTCTTATATGAATCCATTATTGAGCCCATTGTTAAAATGAATCCCCCACATTTTAACTGGACATGAGGCCACTCAGACAATGGCATCACTTCCCAACCCCTTTTGCAAGAAGGTGTGGCCGTGGAGCTCAGGTCTGCCCAATGGGAAGTGAAGAAAAGTGTGTGTGTGCAACTTTCTTGTTATGCCCTTGCAGTGAGCGGGCATGTCCTCCCCTTATACTTTCACCTACTGGAATGCAGATAGGGTACTGCTGATCTGTCCTCTTGAAGCATCAAGACAGAAGCAGTCTGAATCCCTGGGAACCTTGGGAGCATAGAAATAAGACAGTTCTGCCTACACTGGATGACCTACGACAAGATTTTTAAGCAAGAATAAAGTCCAATCTTATTTAAGCTGGGGGTTTCTTTATTACAACAGTCTAACCTAAATTCTGACTAACACTGAAGCTTTCCCAACTCAGATGTCCAGGGAATCTTGGCCAGTGGATTGGTGTTTCACTTGAAACCTGTTTGCCATACTGATTCTGCCTTTAGATCCCAGTTGGGCAGGCTCTCATCTTTATATGGCCAGAAGCAGTATCTGTCTTGTTTACTATCAAATGTCCCAAGTATTTATTTTATGGGCTTCCCTGGTGGCTCAATGGTAAAGAATCTACTTGCCAATGCAGGAGACTTGGGTTCAATCCCTGCTCTGGGAAGATTCCCTGGAGAAGGAAATGGCAACCCACTCTAATATTTGTGCCTGGAGAATCCCATGGACAGAGGAGCCTGGTGGGCTACAGTGTATGGAGTCACAAAGAGTTGGACACAACTTAGCCACCGAGTACCCACGGATGCATGAGCTATCAAATGTCTGGCATCTAACTCAATGTCCAGCTCTCAGCAAGTGCTTAATTAATACACTAACAAATTTATGGGTGGATGAAACTTATTCTTCACAAGATGTATCATTGGCCATACCACCTCTCCCTGGAATAGGAAAAATTGCCCTCCTCTGGCTGTCTACTGTCCAGACTGGCTCTACTGCCCAGACATAAGGGCAAGTCACTGAACTTCTCCAAGTCTTGCTTTCCTCACTGGGAAAAGAGAACACCCACCTGGGTGCCCAGGAAGATGCTGAAGCCTTTGACCTCAGTCCCTGTGAATGTGATCATTATTTTTCTCCTTATTCTTTTTTTTTTTAAGTTAAAGGATAATTACTTAGCAATATTGTGATGGTTTCCACCCTAAATCAACATGAATCAGCCATAGGTACATATATGTCCCATTGCTCCTGAACCCCCTCCTACCTCCCTCCCCACCCCACCTCTCTAGGTTGCAATGTGACCATTATTTTGATGAGGTCTTTGTAGACGTGATCAAATTAAGATGAGGCCATTAAAGTGAGCCCTAATCCAGGATCATGGGGGTCCTTGTAAAAAGGGGAAACCTGGACACAGAGAACTGCACACAGAGAGGACATCGTGTGAAGACTGAAGTTCTGCTGCCATCAGCTAAGGAAGTACCAGATGCGAGGAGAGAGGCCTGGACCAGTTCCTTCTAGCCCCTTCAGAGGGAGCATGGCCCTGCCAACCTCTTGATTTGAGACTTCTGGCCTCCAGAGCTGTGAGACCAGCTGTGTATTTTTTTTTCTCCCAAGCCATCCAGTTTGTGGTACTTTGATACAGCAGTCCGAGCAGAGTGATACACCACTTGACAGGGGTCACGTCATGTGCCAAGACTTTGGCCACCTGATGTGAAGAGCCAACTCATCGGAAAAGACCCTGTGCTGGGAAAGATTGAAAGCAAATGGAGGAGGAGGCAGCAGAGGGTGAGGTGGTTAGATAGCATCACTGACTCAATGGACATGAATTTGAGCAAACTCTGGGAAATAGTGAAGGACACGGAAGCCTGGTGTGCTGCAGTCCATGGGCTCCCAAAGGGTTGGACACAACTTAGTGACTGAACAACAAAGAGTAAAATATGGAATGCTGTTGACACAACGTGTACACTGAATAAATTCAGTTCAGTTCAGTCGCTCAGTTGTGTCCAACTCTTCACGACCCCACAGCACGCCAGGCTTCCATGTCCATCACCAACTCCCAGAGCGTGCTCAAACTCATGTCCACAGAGTCAGTGATGCCATCCAATCATCTCATCCTCTGTCATCCCTTTCTCCTCTTGCCTTCAGTCTTCCCCAGCATCAGGGTCTTTTCCAATGAGTCAGCTCTTTGCATGAGGTAGCCAAAGTATTGCAGTTTCAGCTTCAGCATCAGTCCTTGCAATGAATATTCAGGACTGATGTCCTTTAGGATGGACTGGTTGGATCTCCTTGCAGTCCAAGGGAGTCTCAAGAGTCTTCTCTAACACCACAGTTCAAAAGCATCAATTCTTTGGTGCTCAGCTTTCTTTATAGTCCAATTGTCACACCCATACATAACTATTGAATCAATTATGGTGGGAATATTATTTTACTTTTCTGAGTCTTAATTTTTTTTATAATAAATAAATACAATATAGTGGGGCTGTGTGACCATGGAAAAATTTCATAATCTCTCTCTCTGCCTTAGTTTCCTTACCTACACAAGGGCAGTGATAAAGAGCACCTGTTTCATAGGTTGCTGTGAGAATAAAATCAGCTCAAATGTGGAGCACACTCACAACAGTGCCTGGCACATAGTAAGTTCTCAATGAATGGAATGATGATGATGATGATGATATAAAATGAGAAGGAAGAACAAGACGGTCATTTCTCCCAGGTGGTGCTAGTGGTAAAAATTTGCCTGCCAATACAGGTGGTAAAAGAGACACAGGTTCGATCCCTGGGTCAGGAAGATCTCCTGGAGAAGGAAATGGCAACTTTGCGCCGGTATTTTAGCTTGGGAAATTCCATGGATAGAGGAGCCTGGTGGGCTACAGTCCAAGAGGTCACAAAGAGTTGGAAAGAACTCAGCAACGAAGCAGCAGCAGCTAGAAAACCAGACACTATAACTGCTTTTAAAATGGCCAAGGTAAAGAAGTCCTCTTCTTTTCCTGTAGTTTGGCTACAGTAAGAGACTAGAGAGAAAAGGCAGACTTTTCCATGAGGTCCAGAAAGAGAAGGCTGTCTAGGGAGCCCTTAACGATGGGTTCAGGATTCATCTCTCAACTGGAAACTGCCACCAGGCCTGGAGTTTGTCCCTTAATGTTTGCTTACTCAAGAGTGTCTTAGCGTGAGGGCCCCTGGGGTGCCTGAGTAGAGACAGATGGCCTTGAGAAGCCACCACGCTGGTGGTGATGCTTCCCAGCTCAAGTGCCCGGGTGAGCCCAGGAGTGCAGGGGGTCTGGGGAGGAGCCGCTCAGCCCGCTGTGCTGAACAACCCCAGGGGGCCCTGGGGGTGGAGAAGATGACGGTGACAATCGCTGGGTCTTGCTGTGATTGGAAGACCAGCCCCGCCCACACTAGCTCAAGAGGTGGGGAGGATAAATCTGCCCTTTTTATTGATGCCTCCGTCTCGTCTCGTCCTCCCAGAGAAATCTGATTATCTCGGCTCTGCTGGCAGGTGTCAAAATGAAATGTTTGCTCCCAGATCTCCACTGAGGGGGTGGGGGTGGGTGTGTGTGGCTGGGGCCAGCTTCTGCCTTTCTGTCAACCAGCTATCATTAATACCCCTCTCTTACAGTCAATATCTGATGTCACTTTTTCTGGTTTATGTGGCTTCGTGACCTTCCCTTATTTCGTTCCTAATAAAGACAGCTCCAGGGGGCTGGGCCTGTGGTGAGCCCTGTGTAATTCAAGGAGCATTAAATCAGAGGGAGCCCTTTTGGACAGCAGGCAACTCCCAGGGTCAGCGCCTCGGGTCTCTGGCCCCTGCTGCAGCATGTTCCTGTGGTTGTGACGTGGTGCTTCCTTCATGGGAGTGTCTCACATTCTCTTAGTAAGTGTGCCTTTCAGAAGGTTCTAGATAGGCTGATCCCAGGGGGCACCCTGGACACCAGGGTTATGGCTCCGGTAGGTGCCCTTGTTGCACCTAGGACAGGCACACACGCAAGCACACACACGGAGTCCATCCTGGCTCCCCCCCCTCTCCCCCGCCTCTCAAAGCCAGAAGCTTCCTGCTGTAGGGCTAAGCCACAGAAGTTCTCAACCCACGTCATGTTCTAGTATCACCAAGGGAGCTTTAAAAATACAGATGCCTGGAGAGAAGCGTACCAGGCACTTCACAAAAAGAGGCTACCTAAGTGGCCAATAAACACATCCAGATGTCAGCTTCACTGGTCATCTGGGAGATGCAGAACCAAGCACAGCGAGATCCTACTGCACACCCCGCAGGTTGGTTAAAATGAAACACAGGTGGTACCAAGTTCTGCCTGGGCTGTGGAGCAACCAGAATGCTCACACACTGCTGGCATGAGTTTAACTTGCACAGTTACACAGCAGAAAAGTGTTTGGAAGTACCTAAACTAAATAAACACATACCCCACCCCACCTTGGTCCAACATTTTCTTAGGTGTGTATACACAGAAAGGCATGCACACAGCTAGCTAAACCCACGTCTAGCAGCATTCCTCATAGTAAACCAAACCCTAAAGTTTTCATATGTTCATCAACCAGAGAACTGAGAAATAAAGGGTGGCATACTTATACAGTGAGATTCCTGAGCACATTGAGAATGAACAGATAGCATTACAAGCCACGACTGGAATGGCTCCCACGAACAGAATATGCATAAATGAAGCCAGAATCACAAAAAGTACATAATTTCAAAATTTCATTTGTATGAAGTTCACAGACAGGCAAAACTAACCCAAAATGTCAAAGGTGGGGATGTTGGTTTACTTTAGGTAGAGAGTAGGAGGGGTGTGAGGGGGATTGCTGGTGGGCAGCAATGTGGTTTCTTGATTTGAAACGTGTGTGTATTCAGTTTGGAAACATCCATCAAATATGTACATTTAGGATTTGCCCACTCTTCTAGAAGAACGTTATATTTCAATTAATAGACTTAAACATTTACCAATACCCAGACTCTACCTTCAGAGATTCTGACTTCATTAGTCTTGGATTCAGCCCTGGCATGGGTATTTTTAAGTTCTACTGAAATGTAGCCTTGGGCTTCCCTGGTGGCTCAAATGGTAAAGAATCCGCCTGCAAGGCAGGAGACTGGGTTCGATCCCTGGGTCGGGGAAGCTCCGCTAGGGAAGGGAATGGCACCCCACTCCAGTACTCTTGCCTGGAGAATCCCATGGAAAGAGGAGCCTGGTGGGCTGCAGTCCATGGAGTCGCAAAGAGTGGGGCACGACTGAGAGACTAGCACATTCTAAAATGTAGCCAGAGCTGAGAACCTGGGTTTAGGGAGTGGGTGTTTGGAGTCAGAGGCAACGAGCCTGGAAGACTAGTTCTCCCATGCACTTGCTTCTGTAAGTTACTGAGTCTCTCGGGATCTATTTCCTCTTTTCTCTTCAGGTCTGTTTCCCCTGAGGTGACATGAGAGGGCTGGACAAAGGACCCAGTGACACTGAGAAGATGCCACCGGGGAGAAACAATGACAGCTATGGGGACTCGCCTCCTTTGACTTGTCCCCTTGCCCCCTCCCTATGGCTGGGAGTCCTGTATATCATGCACATCAAGGCAGAACCACTTTGACTGATGGAAGCACAGCGGAGGACTGTCCTCCCTGGAGGACTCTGCTGCATGAAGGCCAAGCAGTGCCCCCACTTACACCACTGAGAGAAGCGAGCTTCCACCGGTTTCATAAGCACAGCTTCCCCTACTTGTCCCTTTCCAACCTGCTATCATGAGAAAAGGGAGTAGGCTGGGAGTAAAGAAAAATAAGAGAGGAGTTGCCAGCTTTCCCCTTCGTCCAGGGAGCTTCTCAACCTTCAGTATTCCTAACTCTTTAACATCTCCAGCTGAATCCCAAAGACCTTCAGTTCTGGTTGTGCTCTGCCAGCCAGGGAGAAGTGTGCTTTCTTCACTTCCCACCCATGTCTGGGGGTTGGGGACTGTCCCCAGGTGTGGAGCCTGGAACCCCATTGCTTCAGCTGAAATACTCCAGTTCGATAAAGCAAGCAGCAGCAGAGCCGAGGAAAGCCGGGATGCAGATGCTGGCCAGCTCTGCCACCTTGAGAAAATGTCATCCCCTGAGCGGGGTACGGGGGGGGGCCAAGCTCCAAAGCTTCCTGCTCCTCCTCTGAGTTCACCGAGAATTCTGTTCCCACATTAGTCATCTGAATGTTTAAGAAGATGACAGCTGGGCTCCCAGATGGGGAAGTGGAGGCAAAAGGATGTGGGGGACGACCGCCAATCAGGCAATGGGGCGGCTGTCTGAGGAGGTGAGCCCTTCCTCATTTGCCTCTCCTCAGGAAGCGTAGGCGGGGGCCTTCCCCTCAGCACTTGCCCCAAGCTTAGCTGCCCCGGGGCCGGGGGAGGGTCGTGGGGTGGAGGTCGAGTATGCCCTTTATTGACCAAGAAATGCATAGTTAACCAAAAGTCCTCACACAGCCCACACACGCAAATATATATTTAGTGGAAGTTAAGGAAGATGACATCGCACAAGTCAGCCTCTGCCACAACTGAGAAAGCGTTCCTCAGAGAGAGAAGGGGATGGGTGTTTTGCCACGGCCAGTGGAGCTGGAGTACTTATCAGCTGTGAGGAGAAAATTCCATCTGCTTCAAATGCCATTTGTAGTTGTTTATCACCCCCAGACCTAAAATGTTTGCACTTTAAACTGAAGAAGGACTTTAGGAAGACCTGGTAAAGACCAGCATGTACTTCTAGAACATCGGCAAATACTAGCTCATATTTGCTGAGCATTCTTCTCACATGCAGGAAAAGGCAATGGCACCCCACTCCAGTACTCCTGCCTGGAAAATCCCATGGACAGAGGGGCCTGGTGGGCTGCAGTCCATGGGGCCGCTAAGAGTCGGGCACAACTGGGCGACTTCACCTTCACTTTTCACTTTCATGCATTGGAGAAGGAAATGGCAACCCACTCCAGTGTTCTTGCCTGGAGAATCTCAGGGACAGAGGAGCCTAGTGGGCTGCCGTCTATGGGGTCACACAGAGTCGGACACGACTGAAGCGACTTAGCAGCAGCAGCTACTCACATGGGAAAAAAGAAAGACTAAGAAGGACAAGGTGAAGAGAGAGAGACACACAGTGACAACCACTGAGAGAAAGATGGACAGACAGATACGCACAGAGGTGAACACAGAGAGAGACAGGCACCTAGAAGCAGAGAGAGAGAGTGATGGTCTTCCATGCCCACAGTTCAGTTCAGTTCAGTGGCTCAGTCATGTCCGACTCTTTGCGACCCCTTGGACTGCAGCACACCAGGCCTCCCTGTCCATCACCAACTCCCGGAGCTTGCTCAAACTCATGTCCATCGAGCTGGTGATGTCGTCCAACCATCTCATCCTCTGTCATCCCCTTCTCCTCCCGCTTTCAATCTTTCCTGGCATCAGGGTCTTTTCAAATGAGTCAGTTTTTCGCACCAGGTGGCCAAAGTATTGGAGTTTCAGCTTCAGCATTAGTCCTTCCAGTGAATGTTCAGGACCACAGAGCAAGATGTAAATCCACGGAGAAGGACAGAGGATCCGTTGACACCACAGGTAAGCGGACGACTCCTGTTTTTGTTACCTCTTCCCCTCCAGCACTAGAGGTCTCCTGGCTGCCTCCCTTGCAGAATCCAATGGTCCAGAAACTTTAACTTCTCCTTCTCCTTGCTCCAGACCCCTGTCTCCATAACTACACTATGATGAGTAATCCCCCGAATCCCTGTGTATTCTGCACATAAACCTGTTTGGTTGAGACTGAGGCTTCTTACTATAGGACCTGATGTACGTGGCTCTAAGCTCACCTGTGGAAGGAAAGCAGATCATCAGGGCCAACTGGTTGGTGGGCTTCCTGAGGGCTAGTGAGCAGAATCATGACCTTCTCTGAGTGCCTGAATCAGATAGCCTTGTAGGATCTGGGAGAGAGGATGCTGGTGGAACTACAGGTCCCAAGGGTGGGCCAGACATGCAAGCCAAAATGAGAGAGGAACTGAGGCTATTCAGGTTGGCTGGAGATGGAAATGGAGCCAGGGAGAGGGGAGTCACTTAAGAACTGATAGTGACAGAAGAGAACTGTTTCTACTAGATCACAGTTTAGCCTGTGGAGGCATGTGGGGCCCTGAGGGAAAGAGACCACCAGTGGCTAAAAATCTCTCCCTGGTGTTGGGAGTGACTTGAAGGACCTTTGCATCCGCTGAGATGCTTTGAGCTGTCAGTAACAGAGTATTTAATGAAAACAATATTTATTATCTATCTAACAAAAATCTAGAGACAGACCATTTCAGAGTCTATCCACATCTTGATGGGAGTGGTCAAAAATACATTTGAAAATAATGTTGTTTCAAACAACTAAGTTTTGGGGTGACTTGTTACACAGTATTCTAGCAACAGTGACTGACTGATACATTTCTAAAATCATATCTTGCTAGGAGTTAGCCACTCTTGTTAGGTTGGCCTAGTCTAGAGGAAATGGAACTAGAGAAAGGGCTTCCAGGGGGTCTCCCTGCCCCTGTGGTTGCTCTCCTTCCATCTTCTTTGCCCCCTCCTCGATCGCCCACTAGGCTGAAGGAGGCTACAGAAGCCCCTCTGCCCTTCATGTCTTACTCCTCTCATACCGTGCAGTCCCACTGCTGCATCTGCTGTTTGCAGACATCTTATTACAACCAAGGCTGCACAATCCCTGGTGGGACCTCCTCTTCTGTTGCTCACAAAGCCTTCTCTCTGGACCTATTTTCCTTAAGAATTCATCTCTTTGTATCACATGGCTCCAAAGAAGCTTTCTCAAGCTAGAGGCCAGCTCCTTGGAAATCCCGCTGGCCAGCCAATTTGCTGAGGCAATGAGACATTATCTCCTGCCTTTTCCCCACGTCCCTTCGACACTTTTAATCTTTATCCATCAGCCGTCTCTAGACAGCCTTCCGCAGCTCGCCTGCTCCCCCACTCCAGCCTCTGTGCTCATGGAGTGGTCTGGCTTCTGGTTTCTCCTCCTTACTCAGTGTCGACCTCTATTATGCCCTGAGTTCTGAGAACACCCTGGCACGCTAGAAACGAGGCTACACCATTCTGGGCCTGCTGTAGAGGGTGTGTGTGTACATAGAGAGACCTAGATAAGAAGTACAGATGTGCCATTAAAAGTTATTACAGGGCCTTCATATTTCAAAAGATGTTTCTGGAGCACCTCCTGTGAGCAGAGCAAGGTGCTGGGCACTGGAGAGGCAGCAGTGGCCCAAACAGATGGAATCCCCTCTTTTAGAGCTTCAGGCACAAGTCCTTATAGGATTCTGTCCAGAGTACGGAGGTATCCAGTAAGCAGGAGTACATCTCCCTGAGGGCAGGTGTGGTCAGTATTCCCCCACGCACTACCCCAGCTCATGCCTGTGGGCCCCACTCAAGCACCTGTGACCTGGCCCAGGGCCTTTTCCTCCCCATGCATGGGAGGATCCCAACTTCCAGGGGGCTGATGGGCCCAGCAGTGTCCAGGGATGTGCTGAAGCTGGAGGATAAATGTCCTGGCATCCTCACCCTCCAGTGGGACAACTGTGAAGCTCCTCTACGCAGCAACCAGGAGGTCCCCAGTGGGATGGAGACCACTTCACACTGGGAGCTGCTCAATAACACATCCAGCGGCGGCTCTCATCCCCTCCCCGCCTTACTTTCCCACATCCCTGTGGGCGCTTCCAGGGCTCACATCCCAAACAAACTACTTGCCTGCCAATGCAGGAGACTCAGGTTCGATCCCTGGATCGGGAAGATCCCCTTGGAGAAGGAGGACATGGCAGCCCACTCCAGTATTTCTGTCTGGTCAATCCTGTGGACAGCGGAGCTTGGTGGGCTACAGTCCATGGGAATGCAAACGAGTCAGACACAACTTAAAGACCAAATAAACTACTTGCATGCAAATCCACATCTCAGGGTCTGTTTTGGGGTAACCCCCAATAAGCATAATAATACTGATAATTATTATCATGAGTAGTAGAGTAGTAGCAGAAGACTGAGGCCTCATGGTGTGCCTGCTGCTTCTGCTGCTGCTGCTAAGTCGCTTCAGTCATGTCCGACTTTGTGTGACCCCAGAGACAGCTGCCCACCAGGCTCCCCCGTCCCTGGGATTCTCCAGGCAAGAACACTGGAGTGTGTTGCCATTTCCTTCTCCAATGCATAAAAGTGAAAAGTGAAAGTGAAGTCGCTCAGTCATCTCCAACTCCCAGCGACCCCATGCACTGCAGCCCACCAGGCTCCTCTGTCCATGGGATTTTCCAGGCAAGAGTACTGGAGTGGGCTGCCATTGCCTTCTCTGCATGGTGTGCCTGGCCGCTCTTAAACTGCAGTGCCTCAACGTGTGAGTGCATGCATGTAAGTCACTTCAGTTGGGTCTGACTCTCCGCAACCCCATGGACTATAGTCTGCCGAGCTCCTCTGTCCATGGGATCCTCCAGGCAAGAATACTGGAGTGGGTTGCCATGTCCTTCTCCAGGGATCTTCCTGACCCAGGGACTGAACCCTCATCTCCCCGTCTCTTGCATTGGTAGGCGGGTTCTTTACCACGAGCACCACCTGGGAAGCCCTCCTCAGTGTGCAGGTACTGCAGTTTGCTTCTCTGTGAATTGGAAGGACAATGCTGAAGCTGAAACTCTGATACTTTGGCCACCTGATGGGAAGAACTGACTCATTTGAAAAGACCGTGATGCTGGGAAAGATTGAAGGCAGGAGGAGAAGGGGACGACAGAGGATGAGATGGTTGGATGACATCACTGACTCCAATGGACATGAGTTTGAGTAAACTCCGGGAGTTGGTGATGGACAGGGAGGTCTGGCGTGCTGCAGTCCATTGGTTTACAGTCAGACACGACTGAGACACTGAACTGAACTAAAAAGGAGAAAACGGGCACTAGAGGGGAACTCTGGCACAAGGGGAGACCTTTGATAAAAATCTAGGGTCCCAGTTCCAGGTCTGGGAAAGTAGCTCAGGATATTGGGAAAGCTGTGTGACCCCTAAGCCGGTTTCCCCTCCTTTCATGGTGAGGATGACACTCCCTGCCTGCCCTCCTCACAGGACTTGGAAAGCTACTGTAAAGTGAGGGGTTTTACACTCCAACAACATAAAAGGCACAGAAAGCTTTTAGAGAGTATGAAGCTCAGGGTCAAAGTGAAGGTTGAAGGACCTGCGGACAGAGTTCTCCCAGGCCGCTGTTCTCAGCACTGATGAGTCCATCCAGGACGGGCAAGATCCTTCAGGGAGCCAACTTCGGCGTCCCAGACACAGAAAGTTCTTATCCAGGAGTCCTTATCCTCTTCTCCAAGGTCTTGGTTCTGTGTTTGCTTATATGCTTGTCTGAATTCTCTCCCTCAGACTGGGGCTCCCTGAGGCAGGACTGTGTGTCTCTTATTCCCACCAGTTTCAACAGTGGTCCTAAATGTGGAAAAAAATGTTGCCAAACCCCTTAAGTTGGGAATTCCCAGATCAGATGCAGGGCTCTTTGGGCAGGTGTGGGAACTGGCAGTAGAGACCCTGACCTGGACTGCCATGGAGCAGAGAGCCCGTGTTAACGGAGGTTGTCCTGATTTTGTTCTTGTAACATTCCAGTTGACTTATTTATAGGTGTCCCCACTGAGTGAGTTTACTGGCAATAGGTCTGCCAAATTTAGGGATCTCTGTGCTGGAGAGGTGGGGGTACAGGGTGGGGAAGCAAGAGGAGTGAGGGATGATAGGAAGAAAAGAAAAGGGCATTTCAGGGCAGAGCCAGTAAGGGGCACAGATCCTGGACCCTGTGCTCCCAGACGCCCACAGAAGTTATATGGGCTAATCTGTGCTATTTCACATGCTATTTTTTCAGAGATTTTGGTACAGGATATATTCCTGGGGAATGAAATTCATTTCTGCCTGGAGGCCTGGCCTGGCCCAAATCAGAAATGGGCAAGACAAATTTTTGGCTGTAGACCTTACCTCGCTAGGACTTCTGTCTTGCAGGTTTCCACCTGGCTGAGCTCTTTCATGTCCTGCTTCTCAACCTACTTGCCTTGTGTCCCTGACCTCAGGACCCTATTCTCTTCACCTCTGCCTCTTCGTGCTAATGCTGGGTCCTCCAGATGACAACCCCCTTGTGAGGACAGCCCCGGATCAATCCCAGAGGCACTGAACACTTCCCTTCCACCAGGGTCTGCTCTGAGAGGCTCACAGTCATTAACCTGGTTCCCCTCATAAGCTTCTTATGAGTAGCAGCCAGTGTTATTACCCATTTTACAGATGAGGAAACTGAGGGACAGGGAAATCAAAAGACTTGCCCAAGGTCACACCATTAGCGGCAAAGGTGGTTTAATCCCAAGCTGTCTGCTCCCGGTGGTGAGCACCTCCCAGAACTTGGGGGCTCAGAGTAACTCCTGCAACCTGCCAAACCTCCCAACTGTGTTCCCTTTTCCTTCTTCCAAACAAGTGGCACCTTTGTTCATGATGTAATTTTCCTTTGTTTATTGTTTACCCCTGACCCTTTGTGTTCCCTGACAGACCAAAAATCTCCCTGAGGGCAGGCACTTCCCGGTTCTTGGACCTGGATTTGTCACATAGGAGCCACTCTGTAGAAGCCTGTGGAATGAATGAAGAAATGATTGGCATTGGAATTAGTCACCCAATGAGGGTCTCCAGTCACCCAGGGAGGCCCCAGACCCAGACTCAGAAAACTGTGAGTGCATGACTGTGTGTGTGCACATCTGCGTGCATGTCTGCAAATGTGTATGCATGTGTACAAGTGCATGTCTGTGCACACATGTGCATGTGTGCATGAGTGTCCGTCTGTGCTCGAGTGCCTGTGTGCCGTGCATCTGTCCCAGCAGTGCTGGAAGCTGTCAGACTGTCGGGCTGGCTGGCCTGGAAGCAGCCTAATCATGCCTGACAGATTGATTAGAGGAGAAAGTTGCTGCGTCTCTATTACAACAGACAGGGGGAGCGTGTCTCCACTTAACCTTTCCCTTCACACAGGGATGGAGGGGGTGCAGGCTGGGGTGGGGTGGAGGGGCCGGGTGGGTGCCGGGGTGAGCAGGACTGAGGAGAGTCAGAGGCGGGAGGGGGGAGCAAGCCCAGGGCAGGGAGGGAGCGTGGAAGGAACAGGAGGAGGGGAGTTGTTGACTGAGGCTGGAAGACAAGGGAAGTGGGCATCCTGCTGGTGTGGCAAGGCCAGGGCTCGTCTCCGAGATGTGAGCCAAGGAGCCCCAGGGCCATGGATGTCCTCCTTGGAGCTAAGCCTTGCCCTCTCTTGTCCTGGGGGATAGATGAGAGGGGTGATCCTGCAGGGGGTCTGGAGACTCTAAAGCCTGGTTCTGCATATGCTCAGGAGGGCTATGAAGGCGTGTGGTCAGGACCTTCAGAGCAGAGCCAGGCCCACAGCAAGGGCAATGCTGAGGGTTCTTTACCTTCAACTGGGGGCAGAGAAGAGTGCTCAGTTGGCAAGGCTGCAGAGGACCTTGGAAAAGAAAGCAGCTGTCTGCCCCTCCTCCCTCTATGGAGCGAGAAGCAGTCCAGTGCAGAGAAGGAACCCTACCAGGGCAATTTCTCTCCCATCACAGGCGGGATCTATTGCCTGCTGGGGGCTGAGCCAGGTGAGCCCTGCAAGGAGGTGGATGATGGATAAGACGGGCTCTGAAGACCATTGGTGAAGGTCTTCCTGGATCTGTTCCTTCTGTCCTGGAGGCCTCACAGGAGGGGACTGGAAGGGTCCATGATAACAGAGCAGACCCTGGAGAAGGAAGCACCTTACTCCACCTAGGCCCAAGGTCTTCCCCACAATTCCATCAGGGTCACAGGGAGCAAAAAGATGCCTGCATTTTCATTCAGTCCACTCTGCCCGGGTAAAGTGGTCCTGTTGCTTCTAGCAACCAGAGGACTAATGTTCTGAATCATTATACTTTTTAAATTAGGAATATCTAGTGGCAGATATTATGTGTCACCAAGTCACTCTTTATAGTATCTTTGTGTAGAACTTGTAAATGTTACCAGTGACTCAAAGTTGAAACAAAAACTGTACATATAGTAGTTGAACCTAAAATATTTTATTTTAGAATGGTTAGGGAGGAAAATGAAACTGGACAGATCCAACAGAGGGATAACAGTGGTTGTTGCTGTGGAATCAGATCGGGGTAACATTTATATACAATTTTCTGCATCCCTTCAGTTTTATCATTACAACAATAGGCATCGCTCTCCAAACAGCAGTATGCCTGGTTTTGAGTACACAAAGGATCTCAATTCGGTAAATAAAACACACATAGCAAAACGTCTGGAAAATAAAATTTTAAAAAAGAGAAAGTAATAATGTCTGTGTTTTTGAGGCTGTGAGTGGTTTCTTTTATTTTTCTCCTCTTTTCATCTTCCTAAAGCATCTGCATCACTAAAACTGAGGGTGCAGGGTGGGCATCGGCCTAGAGGGAAAGAGAAGAACAGTATTTCAAACAAATAAGGAAATCATTCCAGTCATTCCTCTCATTGCCATCGAGAGGAAGAGAGGAAGATAATTGTTGCTCTGGGTATGGATCGGAGGCCCTTGGAATAACACACACAATGCCATCAGAGCAACAGTGAGCAGATTTGCTAATGGCCTTCTCAAATCTGTTCCCCTCTTTGTGTCTCTGCCAGAACTCTGGTTTGGTTCTGTTTACCCTCCTCTCAGAGGCCACATGTGCAGAGCAGGTGTCTCATTCCCTGGATCAGTCACCAGTGTTTCTCAGTAGGGCATTATTGGCATTCAATTATACGATGTATATAGCATTTCTCCACCACCCCCAGGAACAGTGTGCTCAGATGGACCCCCATATGTTAGGACTTCTAAAAACTCTTCCCCACATGTCCAAATGCCCCCCAGTGAAGCTGTTATACTCTTGGTGAGGCCCACTGGCAGCCAACAGCAATGACTTCATTTCTCTTCCCAGTGTCTCAAGAAAAGCAGGTGCAATGAGTTGAACTGCGTCCCCCTTTACCCCCATAAAGGCCTTCCCTGGTGGCTCAGAGGGTAAAGAATCTTCCTGCAGTGCAGGAGACCTAGGTTCGATTTCTGGGTTGGGAAGATATCCTGGAGAAGGGAATGGCTGCCCACTCCAGTATTCTTGCCTGGAGAATTCCAAGGACGAGGAGCCTGGCCGGCCACAGTCCGTGGAGTCACAAAGGGTCAGACACGACTGAGCGACTAACACTTTCTACACCCCCAAAAGGTATGTTAAAGCCTTAAACTCCTAGTACCTATGAATGTGACACCCAGAAATAGACTCTTTGCAGATGATCAAGTTCAGATGAGGTCTTAGCATGGGCCCTAGTCCACTGTGACTCAGTTTGTTCAGTTCAGTCGCTTAGTCATGTCAGACTCTTTGTGACCCCATGAATCAAAGCACGCCAGGCCTCCCTGTCCATCACCTTCTCCCGGAGTTCACTCAGACTCACATCCATCGAGTCAGTGATGCCATCCAGCCATCTCATCCTCTGTTGTCCCTTTCTCCTCCTGCTCCCAATCCCTCCCAGCATCAGAGTCTTTTCCAATGAGTCAACTCTTCGCATGAGGTGGCCAAAGTACTGGAGTTTCAGCTTTAGCATCATTCCTTTCAAAGAAATCCCAGGGCTGATCTCCTTCAGAATGGACTGGGTGGATCTCCTTGCAGTTCGTGGGACTCTCAAGAGTCTTCTCCAACACCCTAAAAGCATCAATTCTTTGGCGCTCAGCCTTCTTCACAGTCCAACTCTCACATCCATACATGACTACTGGAAAAACCATAGCCTTGACTAGATGAACCTTAGTTGGCAAAGTAATGTTTCTGCTTTTGAATATGCCATCTAGGTTGGTCATAACTTTCCTTCCAAGGAGTAAACGTCTTTTAATTTCATGGCTGCAGTCATCATCTGAAGTGATTTTGGAGCCCCCCAAAATAAAGTTTGACACTGTTTCCACTGTTTCTCCATCTATTTCCCATGAAGCAATGGGACTGGATGCCATGATCCTTGTTTTCTGAACATTGAGCTTTAAGCCAACTTTTTCACTCTCCACTTTCACTTTCATCAAGAGGCTTTTAGTTCCTCTTCACTTTCTGCCATAAGGGTGGTGTCATCTGCATATCTGAGGTTATTGATATTTCTCCCGGCAATATAAGCAGGGTGACAATATACAGCCTTGACCAGTTGGAACCAGTTTGTTGTTCCATGTCCACTTCTAACTATTGCTTCCTGACCTGCATATAGATTTCTCAAGAGGCAGGTCAGGTGGTCTGGTATTACCATCTCTTTCAGAATTTCCCACAGTTTCTTGTGATCCACACAGTCAAAGGCTTTGGCATAGTCAATAAAGCAGAAATAGATGATTTTCTGGAACTCTCTTGTTTTTTCTACGATCCAGTGGATGTTGGCAATTTGATCTCTGGTTCCTCTGCCTTTTCTAAAACCAGCTTGAACATCTGGAAGCTCACGGTTCACATATTGCTGAAGCGTGGCTTGGAGAATTTTGAGCATTACTTTATTAGCATGTGAGATGAGTGCAATTGTGCAGTAGTTTGAGCATTCTTTGGCATTGCCTTTCTTTGGGATTGGAATGAAAACTGACTTTTTCCAGTCCTGTGGCCACTGCTGAGTTTTCCAAATGTGCTAGCATATTGAGTGCAGCACTTTCACAGCATCATCTTTCAGGATTTGAAATAGTTCAACTGGAATTCCATCACCTCCACTATCCTGGTTCGTAGCGATGCTTTCTAAGGCCCACTTGACTTCACATTCCAGGATGTCTGGCTCTAGGTGAGTGATCACACCATCGTGATTATCTGGGTCGTGAAGATCTTTTTGTATAGTTCTTCTTTGTATTCTTGCCACCTCTTCTTAATATCTTCTGCTTCTGTTAGGTCCAGACCATTTCTGTCCTTTATCAAGCCCATCTTTGTGTGAAATGTTCCCTTGGTATCTTTAATTTTCTTGAAGAGATCTCTAGTCTTTCCCATTCTGTTCTTTTCCTCTATTTCTTTGCATTGATTGCTGAGGAAGTCTTTCTTATCTCTCCTTGCTATTCTTTGGAACTCTGCATTCAGATGCTTATATCTTTCCTTTTCTCCTTTGCTTTTCACTTCTCTTCTTTCATAGCTATTTGTAAGCCCTCCCCAGACAGCCATTTTGCTTTTTTGCATTTCTTTTCCATGGGGATGGTCTTGATCCCTGTCTCCTGTACAATGTCATGAACCTCCATCCATAGTTCATCAGGCACTCTATCTATCAGATCTAGTCCCTTAAATCTATTTCTCACTTCCACCATATAATCATAAGGGATTTGATTTAGGTCACACCTGAATGGTCTAGTGGTTTTCCCTACTTTCTTCAATTTAAGTCTGAATTTGGCAATAAGGAGTTCATGATCTGAGCCACAGTCAGCTCTTGGTCTTGTTTTTGTTGACGGTATAGAGCTTCTCCATCTTTGGCTGCAAAGAATATAATCAATCTGATTTTCGTGTTGACCATCTGGTGATGTCCATGTGTAGAGTCTCTGTGACTAGTACCTTATGAAAAGGCACTTCTAATGCCAATCATTTCTTCATTCATTCCACAAGAGTGTAGAGAGTGGCTCCTATGTGACAAGTCCTGTCCCAGAAGTCAGGAAGTGTCTGCGTTCAGGGAGCCTACATGCTCAGGGAACACAGCCATTCATGGGTAAATAACAGTTCAGTTTGGTTCAGTCACTTAGTCATGTCCAACTCTTTGCGACCCCATGAACCGCAGCACATCAGGCTTCCCTGTCCATCACCAACTCCTGGAGTCCACCCCACCCATGTCCGTTGAGTCGGTGATGCCATCCAACCATCTCATCCTCTGTTGTCCCCATCTCCTCCTGCCCTCAATCTTTCCCAGCATCAGAGTGTTTTCAAATGAGTCAGCTCTTCACATCAGGTGGCCAAAGTACTGGAGTTTCAGCTTCAACGTCAGTCCTTCCAATGAACACTCAGGACTGATCTCCTTCAGGATGGACTGGTTGGATCTCCTTGCAGTTAAAGGGACTCTCAAGAGTCTTCTCCAACACCATAGTTCAAAAGCATCAATTCTTTGGTGCTCAGCGTTCTTTATAGTCCAACTCTCACATCCATACATAACTACTGGAAAAATCATAGCCTTGACTAGACAGACCTCTGCGGACAAAGTAATGTCTCTGCTTTTTAATATGCTGTCTAGGTTGGTCATAACTTTCCTTCCAAAGAGTAAGTGTCTTTTAATTTCAAGGCTGCAATCATCATCTGCAGTGATTTTGGAGCCCCCCAAAATAAAGTCTGACACTGTTTCCACTGTTTCCCCATCTATTTCCCATGAAATGATGGGACTGGATGCCAATGATCTTAGTTTTCTGAATGTTGAGCTTTAGGCCAACTTTTTCATTCTCCACTTTCAGTTTCATCAAGAGGCTCTTTAGTTCTTCACTTTCTGCCATAATGGTGGTGTCATCTGCATATGTGAGGTTACTGATATTTTTCCTGGCAATCTTGACTCCAGCTTGTGCTTCCTCCAGCCCAGCATTTCTCATGATGTACTCTGCATATAAGCTAAATAAGCAGAGTGACAATATTTATTCCTTTCCCTATTTGGAACCAGTCTGTTGTTCCATGTCCAGTTCTAACTGTTGCTTCCTGACCTGCATATAGGTTTCTCAAGAGGCAGGTCAGGTGGTCTGGTATTCCCATCTCTTTCAGAATTTCCCACAGTTTATTACAAACAAGGGAAGATTATATTGCAATCAAAGATGCTAACTGCTTGAAAGAAGGGAAAGGGAACACAGTCAGGGTGCTGGGCAGGTGGTAGGTGTCACTTTTGGGTCCCCAAGATCTATAAGCTGCTCAGTACTGGAAGAAGACAGCTGGGGTTCAAGCCACCTCTGCCACTGATGATATGATCTTAGGCAAGTCACTTAATTTCACTGTTCCTCAGCTGCCTCATCTGTAAAATGGGTTGTAACACTAGATGCTCCTCACAAGGAGGTTATGAGGGGAATCAAGTTAATGTATGTGAAGCACTCAGAGCAGACACAAATATGCACAGGGGAAGACAGTATAAAGAGATCTGGGGCGAACACCATGTGAAAACTGGATGATGCTCCACAAGCCAAGAAGGCTCTTTTGGGGTAACCAGAAGCTGGAAGAGCAAGGAAGAATCCTTCCCCAGTAGGTTTCAGGGGAGCTTAGCTCTGCTGAAACCTTGATTCCTGACTTTCAGCCTCTGGAACCATGAGAGAGTAGATTTCTATTGTTCTGAATCACCCTGTTTGTGGCACTTTGTTATAGCAGCCTTAGGAGCTAATACAGCATGTGACCTCCTTTCTGGCCAATAACATTCAAAAGAAAGTTGTCTGGGAGGAATGTTTCCCACTAATACAAACAGACCCAAAATAAATAATGATTTATCTGATAATGATATTGTTTTTTCTGCATGTGATGGTGGGAACTGCTGCAGCGGTCTTGTGAACAAGAGAAATAAAACTGATATAATCAGCCGGTAGAGTATAGAAATCAAAAGAACGTGGGCCACTGATGATTACTGTTAAGTCTTTGAAACAACCAATGCTGTATCTTCTCAATCTTGGGACTTCTTGTTGTGTTAAATAATAAATTCACTGATGGTTGAAATCATTTTTGATCTTGGTTTTCTGTTTATTACATTAAAGTGCATTTTCAATGACACAACATATGGTGTCGATCAATCAACAGCCTCTCAGTCTAAGACCAATGGTGGATGTCATTGAAGAGGCTGCTAACTATTGATGGCTCAGTTTAGAAGTAGCCAAACCTTATTTTATCAATATTAAGTCTATGAGCATATGTCCCTAGAGAGAAATCTGAGGAAGTAATTGGTTGCTTTGCCTTAGTCAATCTTAATTTTTCAGACATAGGCACAAAGCTGAAGAGAATCACATCCTGCCCACACAGGGAGGGAGCTTAATGTTCCTTTCATGCAGGGGCCCTCAAAGCATGGTCTGGGGCCAAGAAGCCAGAATTATTTTTATAATAATACTAGAATGTTAACTTCCATTTTCCCTTTTCCTTTCTCATGAATGTGCAATGGGGTTTTCCAGAGGCTGCCTGACCTGTGATATCACAGCAGATTGAGTGCAGAAACAGGTAAGAGAATCCAGCTGTCTTCAAATAAAGCAGACTTTTAGATTTCAAAATATGTGAAAGAAGGCCACTCATTCAAACTTTGTTTGGTCAAATAGTTATTTTACCTAAAAGTATTATTTATGTTAATTTGTCATGGATTTGTTATTATTTTATAACAGTTTTTTTTTTTAATTCTCAGTAGATAAAAATAGATATAACTCCCATACATGGAAGTCCTTTGGAGTCCTCAGTAATACTTAGCAGTGTAAAGGGGTCCTGTGAGCAAAATGTTGTAGCGATTGTGATTGAGAGACACCACAGTTGACCCAAGGAGAAGAGAGGGGCTGTCTTATTGTTGGATCAGCAAACAAGGTGATGGAAAATGGATCAGCCAGAGATAACAAAAGCAAACACTTTCAGGCGCCCGCGACGGTCCAGGCATGGTGCGGAGAATCCACACTTGCTAACTGTGTCATCCTCACGTCAACCATTTATCCTTTACCACCTCTGCATGAGATAGGCAGGGAGACAGTCCCTAGGGAGAAGATCATGAACTCAGCAAGATAACTCTCTACCAAAAACCTCGCAGCCAGTAAGTGCGGAAGCCGGATTCAATCTGCCACCACCGCTGCTCATGTTTCTGAATCTAGTGTCTTTAGCCTCTATGCTTTATAGAGTGAGGAATTCAAGCCAGACATTTAGCAGTGTTTGAACTTCAGTTCAAGCTCTGGACTCTCTGGGACCCGCTTGTTTGGAAAATGGGCCTGAAAATAGTTCGGTAGCAAGGATCATTAGAGGTAATGATATGAGAGCAATTTGTAAATGGTAAACCCAATGGGATCATTATGACCCATCATTCCAGCCATGCTCTCCTTTGTGGGGACCATTTTGGGGACTATTAAAACCATGGACCCACTCTCATGATTGAACACATGTATGTATATGCATACACATGCTCACTGGCAAGGTGTCAGATGACATATACATTCTTATATTAATCCTCAAAGGTTTGCTTTAATCTGTAATTATTTAATTTCCTCTCTCACACACATGCACACACATACATGCACATACATTATCTCAGTAGCTTATGGTTCAGGCTCACTGAACCAGGTTTTAAAAAAACACCAGTATCCCCACAGTGAGAATAAGGATTGGTCCCCAGTGCTGGTCAGCAGGCCACCCTCCTCTCTGGACCACTGTCAACAGCACTTGAAATGTGACAGTCATTTGTAGACCTCTTCTGAGTCTTTCTCAATGCAAAGCTAAATAAGCACCATTCCCAGGCACTATTTGGTGAGGCAAGTAATAGAGTCTGAAGCGATGATTAGATATTTACTGTAGCAAAAGCACTGAACTGACATGTGCTTTAACAACACTAAATGGTAAACCAGGGAGGGGAAGGCGAGCCCCTGCAGACTGAGTGCCCGGGACTGACTCTGGAAGAGGAAAGCCATGTCTCAGGCTGCAGGCCTGCTGGACGCATCTTGGCATAGCAGTGGCCTCCTGGCCCTGCATTTGCAGTGGGGGAAGAGTCTCGCTTGGGTCAAGAGACCAGAACATCAGCACCTCTCCCCAGCACTTTGGGCAAACCACATCCCCTCGCTGGGTCTCAGTTTTCTCTACTGGGCCCTAAGGGTTGACCAGATGACCCATAGAATTCTGCACTCCTTGCCAATGAGGTCTTCAGGGGTCACATCACAGTGGGGCTGGTGTCCAGAGGAGTAGGGGTGAGCAATGGGAGGAAGAGTGAACTCTGGGCCAGAGCCTTTGACCAGGTGTTTTCAGGTTCCTTGGCAGCTTCCTAGCTCCCTAGAAAACCTCCTAAAGTGTATGTATTGGGAGTGGGAGGTCCTCAGAAAATGCTTTGGGAGGCACAGATGTCAAGAAAATGGAGGCAGAGACAGAGGGAGAGAGAGGCCCAAGGAGGGCATAGGAAAGCATCTCTCTGGCCCTTGTCCATCCATGATGCTCCTTCCCAGCAGCCCCCTTGGGCCGGCAAACCTTTGCTCCTGAAGCCCCTGGACTCCTCATGCCCACCTTCCCATGGCTACCCCTTCTCCTCCACCTTCTTTATCTGTCCCCATCCCTCCCCATCTTCTCAAGCTATTGGTCTGGTCTCTCAGGAACCCCAGAGCTACATTCCTGCCTCACTTGCAGCAACTTTCTGGTCCCAAATGTTCAGACAAACCTCATTCTCTGCTCTTGCCCCCTCTGTGTATAGCAGAAACAGATTCTCCTTTGCAGTCAGGAAAAAACAAACAAACAAACAAAAAAAAACACACCTCTATTACCAGTGCTGGACCTTCAAGCAAGTGACTTATCTTACCTGATCCTCAGTTTTCTTATGTGTAATTCAAGGCTAACAAGGATACTTGACAGAATGTTTTGGTGATTATACACGAAGGTATTTTGTCAGCCAATATGGCATCAGTTCAGTTCAGTTGCTCAGTTGTGTCCGACTCTTTGTGACCCCGTGAACTGCAGCACACCAGGCCTCCCTGTCCATCACCAACTCCCAGAGTTCACTCAGACTCACGTCCATTGAGTTGGTGATGCCATCCAGCCATCTCATTCTCTGTCGTCCCCTTCTCCTCCTGCCCCTAATCCCTCCCAGCATGAGAGTCTTTTCCAATGAGTCAACTCTTCGCATGGGGTGGCCAAAGTACTAGCATTTCAGCTTTAGCATCATTCCTTCCAAAGAAATCCCAGGGCTGATCTCCTTCAGAATGGACTGGCTGGATCTCCTTGCAGTCCAGGGGACTCTCAAGAGCCTTCTCCAACACCACAGTTCAAAAGCATCAATTCTTCGGTGCTCAGCCTTCTTCACAGTCCAACTCTCACATCCACACACGACCACTGGAAAAATGATAGCCTTGACTAGACAGACCTTTGTGGACAAAGTAATGTCTTTGCTTTTGAATATGCTATCTAGGTTGGTCATAACTTTCCTTCCAAGGAGTAAGCGTCTTTTAATTTCATGGCTGCAATTATCTACATGCAATAATCTCGCAACACTGCACTCCATTTAATTCAATGCCATTATCTCCCTCACAGCCCTCATGGCTATGGTGAACTTTGCACTCACAAGCATGTTTTAGGAAGAAAGCCAGTTTCTCTTCCAGGAGACCCTTTGCTTTTACAGACACACAACTGAAGCTCCAAAAGTGGAACTTGGGAGAAGACAGGTGAAGAAGAAAGAGTGGTACACCTCACAGGGAAGAAGGAAGGATAGGGTAGGGGAGACAGGAGAGGAAGAGACAAGGGGAATTCTTCTGTTCCTGTCCCTGGGTTCTTTCACTTGATATCCATTACTGGGTTAGAAGAGACTCATTACTGCCTTGATTGTGTAAAAGGACTCCTGGAAGCATCCCCTTCCCATTTCCTTTTCTGGATATTCTTTACTTCCTCCGTGGAATCATTGCCCGGATCAGAATGAACCATGAGCAGGACTGAGTGTCTAGGTTGGCAACTATGTGAACCCCAGTTCTTCCAGCTTCTCCGTGCAAGCTTACTTTGGGGGAAGGGGCTTGGTAATACACAAAGATGGAAGGAAAATGTCCCCTCCAGCTGGCCCTTTGGCACTCCATGTGACAAATGCTCCTGTTCTCACTGCCTGAGTCACACAAACTCCAGTAAATAGTACAAACATTGATCCACACATCTCACATTTATAGCTGCTGTTCTACCAGAATCCTTAAGCAGTTCCTTGGGTCCATTTCTTTGTCAACAGGTGGAGTGGCCAGGAGAAGGGTCAGCACCTTGTAGCCACCCTGAGCCTATACTCAGAACCCAGGGCCATTAGCCAACGTCAGTAAGATCTTAGCACCTTGACACAATACACCAACGTGCTGGGAATCAGGCTGGTGGTAATTGTCTATGTGGTATCTAGGTTCCAAGGAGAAAGGATGACGTCTTTGCTTTGGTCTGTACAATATTCAGCCTGGGGGCAGGAGAGAGGCATCAAAAAACCAGAGGACACTTCTGCAAGGGCCTAGGCCAGAAGGTGTTGGAACAGAAGATGGATAAAGGAGAGGAAAAAGGGTGAGACCGAAAGGTAAGGGTGGAAAGGAAGGAGGTGAGAGGACAGCAGGTCTAGGTTGCTTTCTCGCCTCCTTCCCCAGCTCCAGTAGAAAAAGAGAGTCATTACTGAGAGCCACTAATATTGCGGACATGTCTCCTACAAGTCACCTTGGAGAGCAAGTGTGAGGTTCTGGCAGGCACGTCAGCACCTTCAGTGCCCCTTAAAGATTAGTCCTCTCTTTGGAAATGTCATCTGGTCAGATGAGCAGAGAGGGAGGGAGGGGACATCCAACCAGACATGATCCCTCTCCACAATCAGCTACACGATCCAGCTGGTCCAGATGCCTCTCACCTCACCCCCAGGGACTCTATTCTCTGACCTGGTGAGAGCACAACCTATGTCTACACAGGCAAAACAATGAACATTTCCACACTTAGGTATAAGTTGTGTAGATGGAAGGTGAACAAGGTCACTCTCTCTAGGGGAGGGTTTCTCAACCTCAATGCTATTGACATTTTGGGCAGGATGATCTTCTTCTTACTGGGGGGCTGACCCTGTTTTATAGGATGTTTAGTCTCATCCTTTGCCCCTTCCCACTAGACTCCAGGAGAACCTCCATGGGGGACAACCAAAAAGGTCTCCAGATATTACCAAAATTGCTCCCCCTGCATGGAGAACTGCTGCTGTCGGGGCCATCTGCTTCCTGGAATGAGTGTTCAACAAGGGTCACTCTACCTTCTTGGGTCTCTGGAAGACACACCTCACAAGTTGGCCTCCATGGGTAGCCCCTACCCTGTCTCATATTCGATAATGCATTTTCCAGAAGCACCAAAGAGGAGACAGTTGGTGTGAACATCAAAGATGGATATTTTTATTCTACCACTGGGTCTACTCTCCTGACAGCCCCACAAAAGCTCATAGAGACTAGAGATTAAGAAGCTGCAGTGTTGGTCAATGAGAGCCAGAATCAGAGAAAAGATGCTGACTGGGCAAAGCAGATAATCCATCTCTGCATCTGGGCATGGGGACCATCCACCCCTGGAGACTTGGGTACTTCCATCAGGTCCCTAGTGCCAGTAGAAGCAGAGGCATCTGGGGGGCTGTGTCTACATGGCTACCCTTGGTCTTGATCAGGCCCCTCCTACCTCTGTCTTTCCATCTACACAATGGAAAGAGCAGAACTGGAGAACATCCAGTGTTTCTGCCCAACTCTGATGAACCGAGTTCTAAGATTCCCTAAGATCATGATTAGAAAAAGTCTGATCTTGTGGTGCTTTGAGGATGTGCAGAGCACGCTATGAACTCCCCAGGTTACCTCTTAATTACCTGAACGGATATAGGCAAGCATTGCTAACGCTAAAGGAAAAGATAAATCCAAACTTAATCTGCCTAGCCATCAAATGCTACACGATTCTCTCCTTCTCTCCCGACTCCACCTCTCTCCCTCCTCGCCTCCCTCCACGCCTCCCCCACCCCGCCCTCCCACCAATCACAACAAATTGACTTGGAGCGGAGGGCCTGTCAGGAACATTATCTGCCTGTTCAGACCGAAGGGGTTTTCTTTGTGCATCTTGCCATGATTCATCTTCAGAAAGGATCGATTCCTGGGCGTCCATCTCTGCGTCTGCAGAAAAACTCTCTAAAGCGGCTGCTTCCCCACTCCGCCCGGACCTCGGCTCTCATTGGACAGCAACAGCTCTGCGGTTTGTTTGCTTCCGCCCCTCCAGGAGAAAAAATTACCCAGGGGTGGGAGGAGATGCTGACACCACTGAGGTCCAGCTAAAAGCAGCTCCTTGGAGGAAACGAAGCCAGGACAATGGGCCCTGGGATGAGAAGCCCAGCCAGCGCCCATCCCCCTCCAACCACTCGGAGGGCGAGACTCCCACCTGTGTGTTCCACACTGTGATTATTTATGGACAGGTAAAGTGTCCTTCAAGCAGCCCATTCTTCTCAACAAGCTGTAAGGCTGGAGAGGGCAGGCATCAGCCCAAACCAGGCTGCTCAGGGAGAAGATGGAGGGCCTTGGGGGCTGGGAGAGACCCCTTCATCTTCCCTCACTCACTCGGCTCGCCTTTCAGGCTGGCCTTGAAGAGTGGAGGCTGGCTCGGATTTCCTGCGTTGTGTTCATCCCCTGAACTGAGGGCTGTGTGCTCCAGAACAAGGGAAGGCACGCACGGCTTGCTGGGAGGGCTGACTGAGAGCGGGTCCAGGGTCTGAGCAAAGGCAGAGGGAGGTCTCACCAAGTGTCCTGCCACCTCCCTCCCTGGACCTTCTCTGCACGGTCCCTACCTCTCCTATCTCAGGGCATAGGTTTGGAACTCAGAGCATCATCTGAACAGAGTGGCAAAAATGTGTCAGTGACATCAGACCCGATTCAGACACCCCTCAGTGTCTCTGTCTCCCCTGGACTCCCAGGGAGAGAAGCAGACCCCTGCCCTGCAGACAGACTGAGCACAGTGTCCACACACTCCATTCCCAGGGCTTAGTGAGCAGAGATCAGTAGTCAAGCCACTGGGAAGAGGCCAAAGCACTCTGGATGCCCTTCTGGCTGAGGTCAAGGGTGGGGCCGTGGGGTTCTCCTGGGGCCAAACCAAAGGTGATGGGGATTTCCTAAACATTTCTAACAATGATGGTGGTGGTCTGGAGGCCCCTCAGTCTGAGCTGAGGCAAGACTGGGGCTTCAGGAAAGGATTTCTTAGTAGCATGGCACATTGACCTGGGTCAGATTGACCATATCTCTGGTCGCATCTTTCATAGAATACATCACTCATCAAAGATCAGAATGGGAGTGGACTGACCTGTGAATAACTAACCACACAGAGTAGCCTAGGGGAAGGGCACCTTTGTTCTTGGAGTTAGTGATTAAGAGCCTGGTAATAAAGAATTGGACCCCCTGTGCGTTGGAGAAACAGGGATTCCAGGCTTGGAGGGGATCAAGGCAGTTAAGCACTCGGTCTCTGACATTAGATGGCCTATGTTTGAGTTCTGGCTACAGAACCAACAAGCTCTGCAACCCTGGGCAGTCCATTTACTCTCTCTGTGCTTCAGCTTCCTCGACTGTAAAATGGAGCTAATAATAGCAGATAGAACAGTGTCTGGCATATAGTGAATAGTATGTAAATATGACTTGCTATTATTTTTATAGTTATTACTGGACTGAGAGAACTTGAATTTGATTTCTACCTGACTCCAAGTCCAGCCCTTGAGCCAGGGACTTAAATTCTTTAGGCTTTGGCTTCTTGTATAGCCTGGTTCCTGTCTCCTGCAGTGGCTCTGCCTGTTAAAGACAGCAGCCCCTGCTGTGACCAGGTCTCTTCCACCCCCACCTCTGCTTCCCAGCCCCACCCTCAGCACTGTCTATCATTCAAGACCAGCTTTTTCCTGGTTACTGTAGAAGTCCAGTTCAGTTCTGTAGCTCAGTCCTGTGTGACTCTCTGAGACCCCATGGACTGCAGCACGCCAGGCTTCCCTGTCCATCACCAACTCCCGGAGCCTGCTCAGACTCATGTCCATTGAGTTGATGATGCCATCTAACCATCTCATCCTCTGTCATCCCCTTCTCCTGCCCTCAATCTTTCCCAGCATCAGGGTCTTTTCCAGTGAGTCAGTTCTCATCAGGTGACCAAAGTATTGGAGCTTCAGCTTTAGCATCAGTCCTTCCAATGAATAGCCAGGACTGATTTCCTATAGGACTGACTGGTTTATCTCCTTGCTGCAGAAGTGGACACTGACATCTCGAGCCTCACCCTCTGCTGCTGCTGGTGACACAGCAGCTGCCCTTCCTTCTCCCTTCTGATACACCTATTTTGGAAGGGGGGTATGGCAACCCACCCCAGTATTCATGCCTGGGAAACCCCAGGGACAGAGGAGCCTGGTTGGTTGCAGTCCAGGGGGGTCACAAAAGAGTCAGACAGGACTTAGCGACTAAGCAACAAACAAATCCCAAGCCCCAGGGTGTGAAACCTGTTTAGTCTAACTCAGTCCTGAGAATTCCATTCCCTCTCGCCAGTAATTGAGGAATAGACATGTAACCCTGCTCTGGCCAATGAGATGACAAAGAAGCCTGGAGGGGGCGTGGCCTGGGAAATATTCCCCTCCCCCCACCCACAAGGAGGGACACTCTGCCCCTTCAGCTGCTTGGGAGCTGGGCAGCCATCTTGCGACTTTAAGGGACACGTGGCCCCAGGCAGAGTGGACAGGCGAAAAAAATCCTGGGCTCTGTCATCTCTGCACTGCCCCAAACCTGGAATCACCTCCTGTGGGCCTCTGGTTATGTGACGTGAATAGACCCCTACAGCTGAAACCCTTGGCCAGATATCTGATTACTTGCTGCCTGAGAGATTTACCCAAAACAACTCTCACTGCTTTATTTCTTTCTAAACCCCATGAGGCAGGGAATTCAACCAACGCTGAGGCAACTATATTCCCACGCTCAGAACGGCCACCCTGGTGACACCTGAGGAACAAAAGCGTTCTTCAGGCCAGGTCTCAATGACCAACACACAATTAACTGTGACTCACCGTATATGTCAAGTCAAAATATATTCACTATCTAACCTGAAATACCATCATATGACTTTTTCCAGGGAGATGAAATTCCAATAATATCCTATAGAAAACTCCCCCATACGCAGATTGACACTTGCTTTCTTTTCTTTCCTTCCAAATGGAGATAATAACAGATGGGACTTTAAGAAACCCTCTGCAGGGCCCTCAAGTGTGTGATGTTGGGGTATGTGGAAGGAATGGCATTTTATACCTGGGAGGCTGCCTTATAAAGGATGCACAGACTATGAGCTGACTCCTGGGAAGTGGGCAGCCCCCAAAGCCTATTCCTACCACCGTAGGAATAGAAGGCAGCAGAGACTGATCAAGGGTTCCAATACTGATAGAGGTGAGTTTTCAACTCCTGATCTACATTGTCTGTGTGACCCTGGACATTTCACTTCACTTCTCTGAGCTTCATATACTCAAGAGGTAGGTGATATCACCTAGATTTGTTGTGAGAATGAAAGGTGCTTGGAAGAGGTTAGGGGAAATCGCAGCTACTGTTAGGACTCTGATGCCCCTGAGGCTTTGGATAAGGTGATCTCCAGGAGAACTACAAATCCCCACGGGGGAGCAGGCAGCGGTCACCAGAAGGGAGGGGACTGGCTATATCCACCCACTGAGGCACCCAGGCTGAGTGCTAGGGGCTCTGGGTGGCACTAGCCATCCAGGGAAACCCCTCTGTGCTTTTGGGGGCAGAGCTTGCCATGGATCTGAGTCTGTAGCTGCCTTGCTTGTACCCTTAGACCAGTGGGAGGAAGCTTAGGGCTCCATGGGGTGAGACCCTAGAGGATCAGGATGGACGTTCCTCAAGGGAGTGTGGAGTAGGAGGTTGTGTTCGGTAGCCAGAGGCACTGGAGGCTTTATTTCAGCTCTGTCTTGGCTGGCTGTGCTACCTGGGGAAGTGTGCTTAACTGGTACACGCCTCAGGTGTCCCATTTGGAAGATGGAACTCATAACCCCTCCATCATAGGAGTAGGTGGGATTTGATGGAGATGCCAGCTCTTAGTGACTGGTGCCAGGGGCCCTCTCCCTGACATCTGTGGGCATCCCAGGCCTGGGCTACCCTCTGGAAGGGCCCACTTTGTGGGGGAAGGGAGAAAATGTTCTGAGTTGAGGAATGAGCAAAGTGGCTCATTTTCAAGTCCAATTCCCCACGTTAATGAGTTTTGCTGAAAAGCCCCATGCAAGCACTTTTCCTGCCATTTTGCCAGATTTGATTCTCGCTGATAACACAAATACGGGCGGCTGCTCGAGATAGATTACTGCTGTTGGCAGTGGGACGAGATGGTGCTGGTGAACCACTGGGCCCGGGGCAGAGCAGAATGGACTTTGTTCTGATGAGGGTCCCCATTTTGATGTGTTTCTCCTTCACCTGGGTCTCCTTTTGGGACCCAGGTCACATTTCAGGCTTTTGCAACTCTATATGACTTGGAAAAGATCTTCGTAGCTTTGGTTTCCAAGAGGGCTGACTCCACCCTCCTCACCAGCCAAGAAACCACAAGGCAAGTTTTCTCCCACATCACTCAGCCTCATACTCCACCCATCCCACACACTTCAACAGGACAAGAAAACGGGGGCTGCGGTTGCCGTCAGTGCCGGGTGAGCAACATAAAGCAAACGAGAAACCAAACGGGAGTAAAAATCATCCAGCCGCCTTGCAGACAATCATTGCCATCTTTCACAAGAAACTCTAGTCATTTTCTTTAAATGGAAGATTCTTATCTGAAAAAAGCTTTACATGTAACTTGAAGGCAAATCAAATGAAGAAATAAAGGCTCTAATATAATTCTAACTCTGGCCCCAGAGGAATTCTAGATAAACACACATCTTAGGTTTCTTTTTTGATATTATATCTTCTAAAATAAGATATTTTAGACATAAAATATATAATGAATAACACAATGAACATCATGTATCCAGCAACTGCTTTATGAAATAAACATGACAGTTTCAACTGAAGCTCTTATTAAACTCTGCCCAGTACTGATCTGTGTTCCTGTGCCCAGGGCTCCCACACCCCCGATCTGGTGTGTGTCTATCATGCCCATTCCTGTATGGGCTTGTGTGCTCTTACCACGATATATGTATCCATAAACAACACGTAGCTCTGGTTTATATGTTTTTCAGCTTTGTACAAATAATATTATATAGCAAGCCACTCCAGTATTCTTGCCTGGAAAATCCCATGGACAGAGGAGCCTGGTGGGCTACTGTCCATAAGGTTGCACAGAGTCAGACACGACTGAAGTGACTTAGCACGCATGCAGGCACATTAATTATATGTGCTTTTTCTTTACAAAATGTTAAATGTTTGCGATTTATCCATGCTGAATCAGCAGCTCTGATCCAATCATTTCTCTGTCACGTGGATGGCCATTTTGGTTTTCTCCAATTGTTGCTATTGCAAACAAAGCTTAATGAGCATCTGAGTTCATATGTCCTTGTGCGCACATGAGAGAGATTCCAGGCACACACCTAGGAGGGGAATGGTTGGGTCAAGTGTGAGCCCAGCCACTTCTGCAAGCAGGTTAAGTGGAACAAGTGAGGTGATGCCACCGAGACCCACTAGTTGAGAACCTTGACGGTCTGCATGACAGGAGACACTTTGCCCAGGGGCAGGGGCATCCACACTAACAAGATCAGACCATGATCAAAGTATCCAGAAGCTTTATCCCAAGAGAAGGACATACGGTGAAGGGGGGTGGCTACATGTGTGAGTGGTTGTGTATGTGTGTCTATGTCTGTGTGGTATGTATGTGCATATGTACATGTAGACGTCCCCACACTCCTGTATGTGTGTGTGTATGTGTGTGTGTGTGTGTGTGTGTATGGGTGTATAATATCCAGGGGAGCAGTGTTCAAAGAGTGCTGCCTTTTTGACAAGCACATCCTGGCACCTAGAAAACTGCCTAGATCATTCAACAAGCATTTATTGGCTGAAACCCACCATGCGTGGATATGTGTATGTACACCCTGTAAGTGTGCTGGGCACAGGTGTGCCTCCCAGGTCAGGGGGTCTGAGAGCTGGGATGCTGTGGCTGGGAGCAGAGACATGGCCTGCACCCCGACCCCTCAGTGCAAATGGAAAAGCACACCGCCAAGCCAGGAAGAAAAGCCAAAAGTTTTGAAGCTTGAAACAGAGAGTGCACCCTGTCTGCATTTCTGGGCAAGGATCTAAGAGGACAGTTCTTGGTAATTAAACAAAGGACAAAGCCAAAAGGAAACCCGGAGGACGGTGTTTGGTCATCTTCCCCACAATAATAAAACTCCTTCTCAGCAAGTTTGAAGAACCAGCACAATGGAAGCCAAAGAATAACAAATAGAAGCAAAAGGATTCTTTTAAACAATTAAACAGGCAAGACAGAAAAACCAGTGCTAGAAAATGATAAGCAAAATCAGGTCTTGAGTAACCGCTGAATCAGAGGGAGGCTCAGTTCTCTGGACTTTGGTTGTCCTTGACCTTAGGTTGTCACCCTTGCCTTCCCAGGCCACAGCAGTTTGGGAGACAACGAAGAAGAAATAATCGTCTCAGCTGCTTCAGACTTTGTGTCCCCATGATAGGAATATACCAGGCAGCAGGGATTCCTCTAGAGAGATGATGAAGCCAATAGACAGGAAGAGAACCATGTAGGGGACCAGGATACGTAAGTGGCTGGGGAATATAGGTGAGCAGGCAGGCTGATGGTTCAGTATCAGAGGTCTGACTGCCAACTCAGCAGGGAGAAGGCACAACGCATCGGTCAGAGTAAAACAGTATTGTTCTGGCCTCTGGGTCAGTTACTGGCAAGAACAAGGCAAGGCAAGCCCTAGATGGAGAGAGGCTACAGGCTCTGGAGCTGGAGAAAGTGGTTAGTAGCTCAGTTGTGCCCAACTCTTTGTGACCCCATGGACTATAGCCTGCCAGGCTCCTCTGTCCATGGGATTCTCCAGGCAAGAACACTAGAGTGGATTGCCATTCCCTTCTCCAGGGGATCTCCATGACCCAGGGATCGAACCCAAGTCTCCTGCATTGCAGGCAGGCAGATTCTTTACCATCTGAGCCACCAGGAAATTTCCTGGAGCCAGAGGGCCAGGGTCAAATCCTGGGGCTGCCACCTGCTACACGTGCACCCTTGGCAAGTTACTCGCTTTCTCCATGCCTAAATTTTGTTACCAGTGAAATGGGAATGACATTAATAGGTGACGTTTTTGGTGCCTACCACGAGCCAGGTGTTGCCCTCAGAGCTATTTACACATTACATAGGCAGGTTTCCTAGCGCAGCCTACTTCATAGAAGAGGAAAGCAGGGCTTGGAGAGATGCCTCCTGGAACTGTTGTGAGAACCTCAAATGCACAACATGCGCAGAATGCTTCACACAGCTGTCTGTGCTGGGACTGTGGCTCCGTAGTGGGGCCGGGGCATCAGGCCGGATGCCTGGGCGGAGCCGCAGCACAGGAAGCGGTCAGGCCACCCGTCTTACTTGGGGGTCGAGAAGGGCAGGTGCCAGGTCTCAGAACCAAGGCAGGACCTGCCTTTGAGACCCTAGCCCGTCCGTTTGCTTCTCCAGCGCCCTCCCACCAAAGGCCTGCTGTGGACTAGCCGCTGTCCCCGACTCGCTGTGTGTCTTTTCCTGTGCTTTCCCAGGCGGCTGTGATTCACTCCCTCTGGGAATGATGCCGCCTGCCCAGATGGCTCAGTAGCAGAGCTGGGTTTCCAACCCCAGCCATGTCCCCCGCTCAAACCTCGGCTCTCTCCCTGGCCCCACGTACCCGCTTCCATCTTCTCTGCCCGCTTTCCTGATACCTCGACTTCAAGTCGTATCTGCCTCCAGCTCCACCCACCCTGCCCTCGTCGTGCTGGAGACAAACCTGATGGCAGCGCCATCTCACAGCCCTGAATTTTAGTCTGAAGAAGCTTAGAGTGTAAGCATTTTTAAACACCTTTAAAAATGAGATAATTTGCTCCCATAAAGCCTAAGTCTCACTCTTGTAAGGTAATAGGATAGGCCAGTGCCTGGCATGCAGATTGCCTCGCTTGGTACTTTGCCACTGTCAGACTGGTATAGTGACCAGAGAAGGAGCTCACACAGACAGACAGACAGACAGACAGTCACATGACACACGTGAGCCAATGCGTGCAGAGACCAGCCCGTGCTATCAGACGCAGCACGTGCCCACACATACGGACTCACAAACACAACAAGGGAGGCTGGCTTGCAGCCTACACTTGGCCCTTACACAGCACACAAACTCCATGTGCAGAGGCCAGGAGAGGCCCCCTACTGTCGTCTCTGCCTGTTGGGGTGCAGCCTATGGTTGAGAGTTGAGTAGCAGCCTTCTTTCCAGTCTAGGAGGACCCGTCATCCCCTGACCCACGCCGGTTGTGGTGCCAAAGGTGGGGTGGAACCGTGAGAGAGGCAGAGAGCCTAAAACACAGATGTCCCACCTCCCAGCAACCTCCCAGAGCTTCGGTTAATCTCTGACCCTGGTGACTAGATCTATTTATTTCCAGCAGAATAAATAATCGATCAGTATTGATTTTCTAAATAAAACACTACTTTGTGTGCTCTGGTACAAGAAGCAAGTGCTGGAGGCTGGAGTTCTGGAGAAGGAAACCGCTTGAGTCTCTGCCTCTAGCTGGCCTTTGAGTGGCCACCTGGTCCCTCCCCAGAGACCAGGGTGGGATCAGGGAATTGGAGGCATGGGACCCTCACCCCACTCCAGGAGGCCCCCAGGCTCCTGATGTCTTCCTCCTTTACCCAAGAATGAATTAATGGCCTTCAAACCTTATGGGGTAAGGGATCTAGATGAGTGTTTTGCAAACTTTTCTTCGTTATCACCCTTGGGACCTACCGTAGATAAACAGTAATTAAAGCTACAGATTTACCCTATATCCCTGTAGGCCATGAGCTGTTGTAATAACTGAGATGATTCCTCTTCCTCCCTGGACAGAAACAGGCTGTGATCCCGGGGTCAGTCTTTCCCTGATTGAAATGTTCCTGCTCTGTTTCAGTGGGCCCCAGGAGAGAAAGCCCCCAGCCCTTTAAGGGGAGCTCAGAGGGGGCCCTGTTCTCCCATCAGAGAAGTTGGGACCCAGAGAACCAAAGGCATGGAGTCCAGCCAGAATGATTAAGTCTCTGGAGATTTCTTATAGGAAAGAAAATGAGCTGACCTTCCTGGTCTCCAAAAAAATAAGGAAACTGCAGCAGTGGAGATGGATGCAGGTGTCAGGAAGCACTTCCTGGCACCCCAGAGCTGATAAGTACCATGGAGGCTCGAGATAATTACTTGTTTATTGATTGGTCGAGAGTAAGAGGGAAGCATCACAGGATGGATGGGATGTGGCGGGGGAGGGCCCAGGCAGACAGCTCACCACTCAGCACCCACCCTGATTGGCTCTGAGACTGTGGGCAAGACACCAAAGCACCTCTCTGAGCCTCAGTTTTCTCACCTGCAAAATGGGGTGAAACCTATCTTCGAGCTTGGTGGTGAGGGTGACATTGCAGGATGCCTAGCACCACCCTTGCAGATTCTCTGCCAGAGTGAGCTTTTGTTTGATTTTCTTTTCTTTTATATCCTTCCCACGTTTATTCTCCAGTCTTCTCGAGACTGCCCCATCTTCTCCCACAGCATCTTTAAGACAGTTGGGGATCCCTGAGACTGACGCATCCCCAACCCGCTGTGCACAGCCCTTCATGAAACACAGGACAGCTATGTTTTAAGGAAAACTAACCGCTAAAGTCGGACACTACTGAGCAACTTCACTTTCATGCACTGGAGAAGGGGATGGCAACCCACTCCAGTGTTCTTGCCTGGAGAATCCCAGGGACAGCGGAGCCTGGTGGGCTGCCGTCTATGGGGTCACACAGAGTCGGACACGACTGAAGCGACTTAGTAGCAGCAGCAACCATGTGTCAGGCATGGTACCAGGCATTAGATAAGAAGCTGTTTCATGTAATGCTCTTCTGGTTTTCTGTTGCTGCCTACAAATGCCCTGGAACTGTGACATAAAATAATACCAGTTACTTATTTTTCTCACAAATCTAGGGCTTGACCAGGCTCAGCTGAGTCATTCGCACTCAGGCTTTGTCCCCGATGAGTGCTGGTCAGATGGGGTAAAGGCATCTATCTCAGCAGACAGTAGCTGCTGGCTGTCACCTGACCTCAGCTGGGAGAGGAGAAAATGCCCACACGTGGCTTCCTCACAGCAGAGAGGCAGACAGACAGAGAGAGTTTGGTGGAAGTCCTGTTGCTTTTTACGACCCAGCCTTGGGAGTCAAGCAGCTTCACTTCCATAACACTCTTTCCACTAGAAGCAGGTTACTGAGTTCAGTCCTCAGTCAAGAGACAGAAGTGCCAGTCTTGAAGGGAAAAGTGCCAAGGGTTTCAGATGTGCTTTAAAATCACAGTCATTCATAAAACTCCGGCAACTTATCCATTATTGTCTCAGTACATAGAAGAGGAAGTTGAAGTTCAGAGCAGTTTTGTAATTTGCAGAAGAAACAATTTCACTCTCAAGTGGAGAAAGAGTTCTGCCTTCAGGCAACTTATAAAATAGAGGAGACCTACCAAGAGGGTATCTCAAGCAGAGGGAAGCCATCAGGGAGCCCTCTATCAGGGGAGCCCCAGGCTAGGGGAGCCCCCAACCCTGCCTTCAGGGGAGCCCCAGTCTGAGGGGAGACACAGCCTTGCCCTCAGGGATCTCTCAGTTTGATGAAGGGCTCAGAGTCACTTAACTTCAGGGATTTTTCTGATTGTTTCTGCACTCATTGATCTGCTTCTTGGTTGCTTCATTCCCTTGGATGATGCTTGGCTTCACAGCTTGCTTTGGAATATGGAGGGTATCTCCACCAATGTCTTTTAATTAATTAATTAATTAATTAATTAGGCTGCACCAGATCTTAGTTGAGGCATGTGAGATCTAGTTCCTTGGCCAGGGATGGAACTCAAGCCCCTTGCATTGGACCGCTGGGCTATGAGAAAAATCCCAGAAATAAAATGAATTAAAACTTCCCTATGTCTACAGGTCAGGATTTCAATCCTCACGTACTGGAAAGAAACTTGGACTGCGAGTGGGGTTTTATTCTCAGCCCTGGAAATAACCTAGGAGACCACTTTCCTCCTCCAGACCTCCATCCACACCATGGCAACCCCCTGGCATCACTAGAATCAGTGACATGTCAAAGACAAATCCCGTGCATGGAATGCATAGCTGAGCCAGGGTTAGAACCCAGACCCTACAAGGTGCACAGCCCAAGGCTGTGTGAGGAACATTTCCATGGGAAGGTTAATCCAGTGGGTGGAAGGTCCTAGTGGGTTTCTGGAGGATGGCGAGAATCAGAGTGGAGCTGGTGAGGAAGAGCAGAATTCCCACTCAACCCCAGGGAGGTGCCGGGTTCCACTCTTTCCTCCACATGCCTCCTTTTCTGACTTGGTCTCCAGAGCTCCCAGGGCCTCTGCCCTCCTGCAGCAGGTGTGGGGAGGGGTCATATGTACATTTGGACAGGACTCTGAGGCTGGAATTTGTAAGGAGGTGGAAAGAGACTGGAGTCCTCGGTAAGGCACGTCTCCTCTCAGAGTCCCATCTCCTCATCTGAGCGCTGGAAACAGGTCCACACCCCACGTCCACCCCACAGTGTGGTTGTAGGGGTGAATCTCCCTGCGCTAGTGTGCACCTACCTGGTGGCAGGAAATTCTGCTGAGGTTACGTTTGCTTTAAATTTTCACAGCAACGTTTGGAATCTTGTTCCCATTTTGCAGATGGGAGACTGATGAGGTTCACCTGGAAGAGCTAAGACTTGGAGGTGGCAGTGTCAGAGTCAGCACAGACTTTTAGCATCTGCTCACTCACTCGGCAAATACGCTTTGCCATTCCAGGTACTGTGCCGGACCCCAGGCAGAAAGCACTGACCCAAAGGCCTGGGTCTTGCCTCCCGAGGTGACAGTTTGGACAGGAAGATGGGTTTATAGACAGGTGAGCATGAGTGCACCGAGTGTCCCACACGTGAAGAACCTCAGGGCGCTGCAGGGCAGCCACGAGGAGAGCCCGCTGGGATGGAGACGGGGGAGGGTGTCCTGAGGAAGTGATGTGCCTGCTGGCGTTTCCAGGAGGAGCTAGAAACTGACTCACCAACTGGAGGAAGCATTAGGAGTTGCCCTGTGTCAGCAAGACCAGGGACAAGGGCCAGCTTCTCTCTGTGGGCACTGAGAAGGATGCTGGGCTGGGAGGCCTGGGGAGCTGGACTCTCCATCATGGGGGAGAGGGGGGCTTAGGTCCTCTGTGCAGTCTGGGCCCTGAAGGTAGGTCAAGACAGCAAAGTCTCCAAGTCACTCTGGATAAGCCACACTGGACCAGTCACTGGAGACACGCTGTTAGCCCCTTATCTCCTATTTTGGGTGAAAGAAGATGCCCCTCACATGTTCCCCTACCTGCCTCACCACAAAGCAGACTGGTGTGCCCACCAAAAACCTGGACCTGATCTCCAAATTTACTTCTGCCTTTCCTCTGGATTCATTCATTCCATGCCATTCTTTCTGGGTCTCCTGATCTGTGCCTCCATTTCCTTATCTGTAAAATAGATTTGATAAAAGCACCCATATCATGGATTGCTCAAAGATTAAAAAAGCTAATATAAGTAAAGTGATTAGAACAGTCCTCAGCACATGGTACTCGCTCAACAAATGTTATTTACATGTTACGATAGTCATCCCATAGATAGCAGCTGGGTCACTCTTTCTGTTTAACCCCTTTCAAAAGCATGTGTGTAATTTTGAGTGGTAATGGTGATAACAGGCTTGCCCAGTGGTAATGAATCTACTTGCAATGCAGGAGACCTGGGTTTGGAAGATCCCCTGGAGAAGGAAATGGCAACTCACTCCAGTATTCTTGCCTGGGGAATTCCATGGACAGAGCAGCCTGGGGGCTACAGTCCACGGGGTTGCAAAGAGTCAGACAGGACTGAGTGACTAAACAATAACAGCAACAGTGAGGCCTGTGATTATGATATGAGGAGTGGCTTCAGTGACGGGGATGGTCAGTTTTCACAGTGATGATGGTGGTGAGGATGGTGAGGATGACATAGCAATGATGAAGACCTTTTGTGGTGGTCAGTGACACCCTGCAATGGCAGCTTTGGGGGGCACATGTTTTCATCCCAGGTCTCAGTTGTTTTGATGAGGTTCCCGAGAACATGCTCTGTGTCTTGGTTCCTCCCAGCCTCAACCTCAGCTGAACCTGGTAACCAGCACGCAATGGGTACACAAAGCATGTTCGCTGGATGGATGTCAGACCTCATCCCAGACAGATCTCTCTCAAAACCTCATCATCACAAGAAAAGAAATCCCACTCTTTCTTATAGTAACTGTTTTATCTCTCGTGACTTAGTTAAGAGATCCTGGTTTCTTTACCCAAACCACTCTCACTGCAATGAAAGGTTCTTCACCCCTCCTGCTCTGCGGTGGGAACAAACTGCTGACACCTCACCTTTTTCTGGAGCCCCATGCTGATACAGGAGCTGATGGAAGGCATCAGCCCTGCCCTGCAAGATGTGGCTGGGGGTGCTCACTATTGACTATCAGTGACCAAGAGATGCTTGTGGAGAAAGGAGAACTCCTGCTTCTGCAAGACCTCAAGGACCAAATAACCCCAAAAGGTACTGGAGCCACACTTCCTGAGAGGTCAAATCATTCAGGTAGAGCCTGACCTGCCCGGGTCCCCCACCTGAAAGCAGATCCTTCTCCAAGCAGCCCTGCCCTTTTGGTGAGCACTCTCCAAGGGGCCAGATGCCATGCCCCCTTCTCCATCCACCACCATAAAGAACAGAATGGGCCAGCCAGGTCTCAGACCAAAGGCAAACGGGCCAAGACTGCTGGCTGTCATTTAAAATCCATTCTGTCCCCTCTTCCCTTTCTATTAGGATGTCTGCTATTTTGTTGGGGACAGGATTATCATAAACTTAGCATAAAGACAATCTTTTTGGCCTTAATTGCAACTTGGTATTGGGCTTCCCTGGTGGCTCAGACGGCAAATAATCTGCCTGCAATGCAGGACACCAGGGTTCCATCCCTGGGTCAGGAAGATCCCATGGAGAAGGAAATAGCTACCCACTCCAGTATTCTTGCCTGGAGAATTCCATGGACAGAGGAGCCTGGCGGGCTACAGTCCATAGAGTCACAAAGAGTCAGACACAACTGAGCAACTTACACTCTCACTTTCATGGACTATATGACCAACTTTTGGCCAATGGGATGTGAGAAAAAAAATAAAGAGTGCAACTTCTGGAGAATGTCAGTAAAGGAAGGGAGTATGTGCGTCTTCCCTTCTTTTGCCTTGCTGGCCGGAGTGTAGACATAAAGGATGTGGCTCCAGCAGCCATCCTAAACCATGAGGTAACGTGGGTCTAGAGGCCAGGAATGGTGGGAAAATTGATAGAAGGAGTCTTGATACCACGTCACACTTTGGCAGTCTAGGAATGACTACTTCTGGATTTCTTAGCAGTGAGAGAGAAATAAATCTCTCTTATTTAAGCCACTGATATTTTGTTCATTTGTTCATTTTCTATTACTACAGACTAAACTTGATTCTAATTGACACATCTGTGGACTGAAACTAGTCCCCAGGCATATTTCACTTGCCTACACACTAATGTTCATATGTTTTAAATTTGAGTCCCACATGTTAAAACCAAGATTTTTTTTTCACATAAAAATTTGAATTGTGATTTCTTCTGAAACTGCAGTTCAGCCTGGTGATATTGGAAGAAGCTGAGTAACAGCTGTCGTTTTCTGCTAGAACCCGGGTCCTTCTGTTCATCACAGTCTCTGCTGAGCCCCTTTCCTTCTATATTCCTCCCTGGTACCAATGGCTCTGGGCTTGAGTCCCTGGGGCAGGTTCTCACTGTCCACACTCAATTCCCGAGGAACCCTCCTCGCCCTGCCTTCTCCACATGAGCCCCTACACACCATCTAGCACCAGTCAGAGTCCTACTCTCTGGCCCAGCCATGGGGTGGGAACTTTCTCAGGCGGGGAATTATATCTAGAAGCAAAAGCCAGGTGGGGAACAGGTCTGGGACTGGAGTAGGGGCTTATCCTGGGCCACCAGCAAGTCTGTGGCAGAACAGACCTGGAGTCTGGAGTCCTGAGCCCCAGCCTGGTGACCCAAGCTCCTGAGTCTTTGGAAGAGAAGGTTTTGGTAGAAGAACTTTCCTCAGAAGAGACTGAGTTTTTCTGTTTTCCTAAAACAAAAATGAAAACAGAAACAAAACCAGCCCCACCCACTGTGTCCAAATCCAGGCAGTGGTGGGAGAATGTGGACAGGAAGTTGCATTGGGTGGTATCCTAGTAAAGACTGGCCACCTGCCTCCTCTCTGAACCCTAAGCTGTGGCAAGGACAGAGGCCACCTCTCAGTGAGAGCTGCTCTGTTTCAGTCCCAGGCAAGGAGTCCCTTCTCGAAGAGCTCCAAAGTTGGAACTCTTTCATTCTGTCACCCCCAGCTCATGAAGAGCCTAGTATGTGGAAGAGGTCAAATGAACATTGATGAATGGATGAGCTAACAAGTAAATGAATGAAAGAAACAGAGTTCAGGGCCTGTGCAATAGGATGGATGCAGGCATCGCCTGCAGGTGAGTTCAGTCGTGTTTGACTCTTTGCGACCCCCTGGACTGTAGCCCACCAGGCTCCTCTGTCCAAGGAATTTTCCAGACAAGAATACTAGAGTGGGTTGCCATTTCCTACTCCAGGGGAATCTTCCTGATCCAGGGATCAAACTCACGTCCCCTGCATCTCCTGCATTGTCACACGGGTTCTTTACCATGGCGCCACCTGGGAAGCCCTCAGAAGGATGGCGTGGTCACAAAAGCTCCCCTTCCCCTCGCAGGTCCCTGTCCTTAGGAATTACCAGAGATTCCTGAATGGAGGTTCTGGGCCTGCTGGTTCCAATCCCCCTCCCCTTCCCTTGACTCTGTAGACCCCTCCTGAGTGGAGGAGAGAGCCTAGGAAAAAGTTCCCAAGTGGCCAAGGCAGCCTCCTCAATGGCACCCCGCTGTTGTGGTTCCTGCTGGCCCTGGGAAGGGACTAAGACGCGGTGCTGCCCCATTTCAGCACCACAGTGACCGATGGGAAATTGCTCCACTATTAAGACCCATGCTTTGTCTCTACAAGCAGAAAAATTAACTAGAACAGCTAATTAATCAGAGAAATGTGCAACATCTCTGTTATTTTTAATTCCTCGCCCACATTAATGCATTATTGTTTTGCTTTAAAACTAATTCACAGCCCGGTCTTGATTCCCTTATCTCAGGGTTGCCAGCTCCGGGCTGGACGTGAAGCAAGCTCTGCTGCTGATTCCCCAGTCCTTCAAATCTTCTCAAAGCACATTAGAGTCACATAAACAGGACATGTAATGAGACAGCCCTACTTTGCTTTGATACTTTTAATTACCAGCCTGAGAAAGACAGGGAAGAGGCGAGGAGGCCCAGGAGAGACTCCTGGGGCCTGGCGATGCACACTCGTTGCCTGCTGCAGGGATAAAGTCAAAACCAGCTGGCTCTTCTCTGAACACCTTCCCTGTCTCAGGGGTGCTGGTGGTTTCTAGCAACAGAGAGGCACCGGGAACATGTCTAGTAGACATGCGACCTATGCCGATCAAGGTACACAGAAAAAGGTCTCCCTTTTTTTTTAGAATGTAAGTTTCCTTCTTCCCGCAGAAGGCTGGTAATTTGACAAGGAAACTTCCTGAATAGGAGATGCCAAGCAAGGACTTTCATCTTCCTCCGGCAATCATGTATTCAATTGACCAACACTTTACGAGTACCTGTTGTATGCCAGGTGAATCGCCGATTCTGGTCCTCACAGAGCGGCCACTCCAGCAGGAAAAGATATAACTATAAGCACGATAAAGAGGTGCATTACACAGTGTGTCCCTGGGTCTTGTGTTTCTACACATCTTGCAAGTAAGAAACTAATTGCTTCTTGTTCTGGATTTTCCTTTCAAGGATGTTTGTGGAGCAAACAGCCTTGGAAGCTAGAGGTTGTGTCCCTGCTGCCGCGGGAGGGAGGCATGCTTTCTGTCCAGTTTAGTAAAATTATTATCTCTTCTGGAGGAGAGGACAGGCGTCCTGTCCATTATGAACGATCTGACTTCCTGAGCATCTGTTCCCCTCCTGTAACATTACCCATCACGTGGGAAGATCTCATCCAGTCCTCTTTACATCACCCTGTGAGAACCGGGGCTCAGGAAACCAGTGTGAGAATTACACTAGATAAGGTGGGATGAGATTTGTGCCTCCCCCCACATGCTAGTGAAAATGATCAATGACACCACCTCTGCCCTTGGAGACACATAAGTCAGCTTCAAGGCACAGCCCAGGACCGTTGTTGTTGACAGAGTCGTCCTGACTTCCTCCCGGCAGGTCCAGGTGGAGTCACCTGTAGTCAGCACAGTTAGCACATCAGGAGGGCTTCTAAAAGAAGGAAGCAGCAGACACGAGTTCCATCCCTGGGTCGGAAGGATCCCTTGGAGAAAGAAATGGCCACCCACTCCAGTATTCTTGCCTGGGAAATCCCATGGACCGAGGAGCCTGGTGGGCTACAGTCCAAGGGGTAGCAAAAGAGCCAGACATGGCTTAGTAACTAAACAGCAAGCCTTGTGATCAAAGGCAGGGGAGCGGACCACTGTCTGAGCGCCCTGAAGCCCTCCCTGACTGCTCTGCCTTGAGGACCACTGACTCCTCTCACCCCCAATCACAATTAGTCCCTTGCTCCCAGCGTGGGGCCAAGGTCTCTCTCATTCTCCCCTCGGCGTGGTTTTTGTCTCCCTAACCAGGTTGTGAGCCCAGGGCAGGTACTGCATGTCTGAGTGTCTCCGATCTGTCACACAGCTGGCTCTGCTCATCACAAACCGTCAATAAATTCTCGGTGACAAGAGCAGCAAGCCTGCCGCTCAATGCCAAGCGCAGTCCTTCCACCACATAAACTGTGGAAGGGTCTGGAGGGAAAGTGGTGGGGCCTCTGGGGCCACCTGGCCCTCCTCTCTCCCCTCCAAGCTGTCTTCCCACTCAGCCTGCTCTGGCCTGGCCGTTTGCCCCCTTGCGAGGGGCTCCAGCCCCTCCTCCCCCAGCCCCACACGTCCCAGGAGAGAAGGAGGGGGAGATGCCTGGTTAAGTACTTTCCTGTCTGCATCCTGCTCCCCCAGCCTCCACGACTATTATTGGTAAGTGAACCAATTTTCTCTCCTGACATCTGTAGCTCTTAGCAGTGAATATATTTGAAAAACCCTTTATGATTACTTGAAATCTTCCCTGCAATTTGATTCCTGATATTTCTCTGTGCTCACTGAATGATTCTTTTAACTCACTATTTCTTACACTGCAAGCCTGCCCATCTCCCCACACCCCGACACACCACCTTGGATATTTATCCCCTTCCTCCCACAACCTGCAGAGATGCAGGGAGGCCAGGGTAGGGCCCACCTTCTCACCCGCACCCTCCCCATCTGCCCCCAGCACTGCTACCCCAGATGGACAACTCCCATCTCCAAGCCCCACACTCAGCCTAGGACTTTGTAAAAGGAGAACTTCTCAGGGAGCCGGAGTCTCCTTCTCCCCCATCTGCCATGAGCCACATACACCACCCGCTGCCTGGTCTCAGGATTATTTCCAGTCCCTTCCAGAACACTTAACGTTCCAGCCTCGGCACGTGAAGCTGACTTCCTCCTGGGGGAGAGTACAGTTGGGGAATTATACTAGTGATCAGAACAAACTAGAATGGGTTTCAGAATACCGGCTGCTGCTGGGGTGGGGATGTGGTGGGGCCTGAGCAGGGCACTGAGCCCTGTGCATGCGTGCTTAGTCGCTCAGTCCTGTCTGACTCTTTGCGACCCCATGGACTGTAGCCCACTAGGCTCCTCTGCCCATGGGGATTCTCCAGGCAAGAATACTGGAGTGGGTTGCCATGCCCTCCTCCAGGGGATCTTCCTGACCCAGGAATGGAACCGGAGTCTTCTGCACTGCAGGAGGATTCTTCACCACCTGAGCTACCGGGAAAGCCTGCATTGAGCTGAGCCCTGCTTGGCTCTAGAGACATTGCTGTGATGTACTTCCACAGTGCCTTCCTGGTGGCTCAGCTGGTGAAGAACAAATCTACAATGCGGAAGACCTGGGTTTGATCCCTGGGTTGGAAAGACCCCTTGGAGAAGGGAAAGGCTAGCCACTCCAATATTCTGGCCTAGGAGAATGCCATGGACTGTACAGCCCATGGGGTCGCAAATAGTCAGACACTGCAGCAACTTTCACACACTTCACTTTCCACAGTGGTGGTGTTCGGGGGGTGGGAGGGGGTGGTGAAGGTTCTAAAGGCACAAAAACATCATCAGCTCCAGGTTAGCTCTGCAGACTTCTCCCAGCTACAAGGAGCCTCTGTCCAAACACGGTGTTAAGAGAGTGAGTCTTCGTGGGGCTTTCCTGCTGTCCGATTGCTGCCAGACCTTCAGGCATTTGCTCTAGACTCCAAACACCGTGCAATGGCACCCGACACCATGCCTCTCACGCACTCAGTTATCCATTCATTCAGCTGATGATTCCTGAGCACCTGGCCTGTGCTAGGGAGCCTGGCTGGAGCTGGGGGAACAAAGCGGGAGCGAGCCCTGTTCTGGCCTCCTGAGCTCACAGCCAGGTGTGGGAGCAGGACGCAGAAGTGGCGGTGCAAGAAATGGGGTGGTTGGAGGCTCAGAGCCCAGATCCTGGAGTCAGACTGTCTGGGCTTGAACGCCAGCTGCTACTCTGTTCATAGTGGGACTTTGGGCAAGACTCAGCTTTTCCGGGCCACAATTTCCCCATCTATAACAATATTTACCTCGTAGGATTAATATGAGTTGATATATGAAAAGCTGGGGATTCCCTGGTGGCTTAGTGTAAAGAATCTACCTGCTAATGCAGGAGACGCAGGATTGATTACTGGTCCAGGAAGATCCCGCATGCCACGGAGCAACCAAGCCCATGTTGAGGCTGTGCTCAAGGGCCCGTGCTACGCATCAAGAGAAGCCACTTCAGTGAGAAGCCCACGCACCACCACTGGAGAGTAGCCCCTGCTCTCCACAAGCAGAGCAAGCCCGCGCAGCAACGACAAGCCAGCACAGTCATGACAAATACATAAAATTATGAAAAGCTGTTAGGACAGAGCCTGGCAGATATCAATGCTATATAAACGTTAGCTATCCCTGCTAAAAGATGGGATCGACTCTGTTTCCTGGTACCATTGTAGAAAGAGATCTTATTATATCGATCACTACTGCAGATATTCAAGCTTTCTGTTCTCTGGATAAAGGGAGACCAAAGAGGCCCCCTCCATTTCTCAGTAAGAAGAGCTGAGAACTGGAGAGATTGAAAAGACCATTTCAGGGGAAACAGAGTGTCCCAAAGAGATGAGCTGTGTTGAAGAGGCACGGTAGAGAGTGAGCAGGGTGATGGGTGTCCCTTGACCCCCATCCACTCACATCCAGGGAACATGCCTTGCTTATGTCCATGCAGGAAGTGGTTGTGGGAGTAGGCTCCCTCCAGAGGGACTCATGGGGTAAGATCACAGGTCTTCCTATGTTCCCTTCTCCTAAAGGGTCATTGCCCTCAATCCCAGGCTTCCCTGATAGCTCAGCTGGTAAAGAATCTGCCTGGAATGCAGGAGACCCTTGTTTGATTCCTGGATTGGGGAGATCCCCTGGAGAAGGGATAGGCTACCCAGTCCAGTATTCTTGGGCTTCCCTTGTGGCTCAGCTGGTAAAGAATCCTCCTGCAATGCGGGAGGCCTGGGTTCGATCCCTGGGTTGGGAAGATCCCCTGGAGAAAGGAAAGGCTACCCACTCCAGTATTCTGGCCTGGAGAATTCCATGGACTGTATAGTCCCTGGGGTGGTAAGGAGCCACACACAACTGAAAAATTGACTTTCACCTTCCAGGCAGTAGGTGCCTCTAGTCCTGCTTTTTCACTGAACTTTCTGCTAGCCTGTCCACCTGGACTGGCAGGTTCAGAGGGTGGGCCACATCCCCCAGTCAAACTGGAAGGGCCCAAGGCCCAGCACAAGCTCTTCTGGATCATGTCGTTTCCTCTCTGTCCTCAAAATGAGCTCAGCCCCCAGGGCTCAGGTCAGCTTGGGGGAGGGGGCGGGGAAGTCAGAAGCTGAGTCATGAGAACAGTTCTGAGGCTCAGAGCATCCTGTCCTTCCTGACAAGCTACTAGTGCAGATTGGGTTCTCATGGTGGAACCAGGCCCACCTGTCCTCCAGGCCCCATCTCTGCATCTACAGCGTCCCCCTACCCCAGATCTTAGTCCCAAGATAACCTGGGCACAGCACCTTGTTGTGCTGCTCAGCAAGGTCCACAAGGAGGAGCCAGAGGGCACCTGATCTCTCTGCACTATACAGGGAGGGACCTCCTGTGAGGTGAGTTGATACCTCCAGGCAAATATTGTTGCTGCAGCACCTAACACAATTTACATTCACTCAGCAAAATTCTTCAGTCCTTTGCACTAGTCAGGATGGGCTCTATTGTCCCCATTTCACAGATAAGGAAACTGAGGCTTCCAACAGTGAAGAGGCTTACCTGGGCATACAGCTCACAGGGGCAGCTAAGACCCTACCACTATGGTCTAGCTCTTCCTTGGGGCTCGTCCTCTGTGAGATTCCTGCTTACATCGGGTTCTCAGCTGAAGAAGAGCTCAGAAACACAGGCGCCCCAGAAGGAAGACCCAGGGGAGAGGCCCCTCAGGGATTGCCTGTGTCCTGTCTCTGTAAGTCAGAAGAATTTGGTTTCTGGGTCTTCCCAGGTCTGCCTTTGTGCCTGTCAGGCAGGCAGCCGGGTGCAGGTGGCAGGGTGAGTGTGCAGGGGCTTGTTGGGCTGTCCTGAGAGTGAACAGCTGCAGGCTGACACACAGAGCTGGCATGGCGGGGCTGCTGCCGCCGGGACCATTACCGCCTTGATTAATTAGGCGCCTACCACGCAGAGCCTCTGGGCTCCTGGGGCTGCCTGTCAAAACTGCAGGGCTCAGCAAACTGTGGGGCGCCAACCCGGAACCACCATCCAGACCTGCTGTGCTGGGGAGGGAGGCAGGGGGCGGGGTGGGCGACAGTCTCTGCCACTCTGCTTGGGTGAAATAGCCATGGGTCTTTCCTTGCTGGTCCTGAAATGTCGCAGGACCTCACCAGCTCCAAATACCATTTACTGAAGACCTGCTTTGTGGATCCACTTCCTCGGGGGCTTTATCAAACCTAGGAAAGAGGAGGGGAGGGGGTCCCATAGCCTCCAAATTGTGACTCCTAAGACCAAGGCCCCCTGCCCTTAGCACCCCTCTATCTCATTTAGGGAAATCACTCATGAATCACATACAGCAGTCACACTCCTCCTTACATTCTCTCATCCAAGATCCTCGTCTGGACTAGGGTGGGGGCTGGGCTGGAACAAGTGAAGGAGAATGAACTAGGACCTTTACCCAAGCCCAGGCCAGTGGAAATGCTCGCCTGCAAGTGCCCACATGCCTCTTCTCCAGGTACAGGCTGGAAATGTCTGACTAACAGATTACGGTCATCTTAGCATCTAGACTGCTCTCTCTCTGCATTTCCTAGTTTAGTAAACCAAGATGCTTGGTGGTGTTAGGGTCATGAATTTGGCTGAAAATAACAGCCAAGCATGTCCACAGCGAGGTAAGCATCACCACCAGTGGGATGCTTCTAGTCCTTCTCCCTGGGGACTAGGCATACTTCTACTCCATCCAGAGCATGTGGGTCGAGTGACGGTTGCAAGGGCCTAGGCACTCGGTGATATCAACACAAATGAGGCCCGTGGCTGCGCCTGTCCTCAAAGAGCTCCCCCTGGTGGAGAATACAGGAAGCGCATGTCTGTGAAGGCGAGAAAAGGTTGTAGAGCTGGTGGGCGGCCCCCAGGTGCTCCAGCCTACATTCCAGCAGCTAACGCTGGGGATAGGGAGGGAGGCAGAGGAAATTTTAGAGGCAATTAGAGCAAGTGCTCGCTTGAGGGGTCCACAGCGAGGACAGTAAGAATGAGAAGTGAAAGGCAGCCTAGAAGGAGTGAAGGACCTGGAGGTCTCAAACTCAGTGCTGTCCTGGGAGTGGTCAGGTGAGCCTGGCATGGGATGGGTGTAGACTCTGCATCAAAGAGAACTTAACTTATGCCAGTATCTGGGCTCAGTGCTTTGTCAGCATCTTTTCATTTAAATCCTCATAGCAATCCTCAGGGATAATGATGGTAGTATTCTCTTCCGCAAATGTGGAAACTGAGGCTCCGGAGTCTGCTGAACTTGCCCAAGCTTGCAGAATTAGAAGGGACAGAGGGCCAGCCGTCTGCTCTGTCGGCCAGATTCGCCTGCTGGCTTGGCTGGAGGAGGGAGGGCTGGGGAGCCCAGTGACTCCAGGTCACCTGTGATTGGTCTGATGCAGCTGGACTGCAGGACCGTACCAGCCTCTCGGAAAAAGCTAAACTGGATGAGGCTGCCCCAGAACCCTCACGTGTGTGGTGTAGTATTCCCACACCAGAGAATGGGCTACAGGGATGTGATTGCTGAGGATGGAAAAAGGCGGCGAGGAGTCTAAAAGGGGAAATGGGGTGTGTTAGTCTTCTTGGGCTGCCACTAAATACCACAGACTGCGTGGCTTAACTATTGAAATGTGCTTTCTCACAGCTCTGGAGGCTGAAGTTCAAAATCAAGGTGCCAGAATGGTTGGCTTCCTCCAGGGTCTCACCCCTTGTCTTGCAGAGGGCCGCCCTCTTACAGCCTGCCCACATGGCCGTCCTTCTGTGTGTGTGTGTCCTTCTGCTGCTGTCTCTGTGTCCTAATCTCATCTAATAAGGACACCAGTCAAATCAGATCAGGGCCCACCCAAGGGCTTCATTTTAACTCGGTTACTCATCTAAAGGCCTCATTTCCAAATACAGTCACTTTCTAAGGTACTGCAGCTTAAGGCTTTGATATATGAATTTGGAGGGGGTGCGTAATTCAGTCCATAACACCCCACCCTCTGGATCCCCCCAAAGCTATGTCCTTCTCACATGAAAAATACATTTACCACCAGCCCAATGGCCCCAAAGTCTTATCCCAACCCAACATCAACTCTAAGCCTCAGAGATATGAAATAGGTCCTAAAGGTAGAAGGGAGTTCAAAGAAAGAAAGAAGGTATTGCTGAAGCTATAGCTCCATAAAGCACAGAACAACCTTCGAGCGAGGCTGGGAAAGATCCACTGAAAGCAAAGGGCCTGGCACTAAGGTCTCACATGGCCAGGACCATCCTCATGGAAGAGGACTGTGTTGGTGAGGACAGGGTGGAGTGAGAGGTTAGGAGGATGGGGAGGTTGTGCCAAGCTCTGAGTAGAAGAGATGCGTCTGCCCGCTCAGCCTCTGCATGGAGACAACGTGTGTGTGTGTGTGTGTGTGTGTGTGTGTGTTAACACCATTATTGCTTTGCAGTCTCTGCATCTGCACCTCAGAGACACAGGAGCCAGGATGATGGATCTATTGATTAACATTTTTATTCACTTCAAGATATGGAATATGAGTCCCTTTTAGACACGTTTTGCTGGAGGCAATTGCCTTTACCTTGAATGTTATTGGGCCTCTTTGTGCCCTGATGTCTAGAAGAAGATGTGGGGCCCCCTAGAGAGGCAAAGAGGGACCTGATCCCAGGGTGGGAAATACCACAGGGGCCTGAGCTTCCCAAGTGGGGGCCTGTTCTTCGGGCTCTGGGGAAGCCAGCAGAGCCCAGCTTGCCAGCCCCGATCTTGAGTCTTTGGTGACTTGAAGGCCCTCAGAATGACAGGAACTTCAACCTGTGGTTCCCAGACGTCATTGCACGTGACCACCACGTGAGGGGCTTGCTACAATAACAGACTTCCAGCCTTTTGTTTTGAATGTCTAGGAGTAAATTGCACAATCCGGCACTTCGACAAGCAGCTCAGGGAGTTTTATGGCCCATTGATCAATACTGTGAAAGAAACCTGGATCTCATTCAGTCCCCTTATCAGCATGACCAACTGGAGAAGGTGGACCCAGAAAGTGGTGCGGAGGCGGCCTAACTGTACTACACCCTGGTCACCCCACGTGGCCTTCAAGAAGCAGGAAGACCTCTGTGGAGGGGGGGATTATCAACCCTGTCAGACTCACTAGAGGTAATACCCTTCCACAGGTCTGTCAGTGCCCAAGAGTCAAAGACCCTGGGAACACGCCAGCCGTGGAAGAAGTTGGGTTTATTACTCGTTGCAGGGAGGGAGAACATACAGGGAGGGGAGGGGCCTGACTGTGTCGTAAGAGGACAGAGCTAGAAAGAAGCCATAGGAGGATTTGTGCTTAGGTCAAGCGATTTGCAGAAGAGTCCAAGAAGACAGCAGTCTGCTCAGAAGAGAGCTGTCAGAAAGTGGGGCAATCTCGAGAGTGGGTATCTCAGTCAACTTGATCCACAGGGAGGCAGACACTATAGTTCGTGAAAGAGCAGCAGTCACTTTAGCTGGGAGGAGGGCTGTTTGATATGTTATGGTTTGCACAACATTCATGTCTTGTCTGTGGCCAGGCGTGGTTATGGAATAGACTTGTTTTTGTCTTGTTCTATCATGGTTGCAGATGGCCTTGTCTGATATTAACGTTCTGGGAAGTTGTTTACATTCAACAGGAGAGCACCAAGGCCAACTCCCAGATAAGAGGGCTGCTCTTCTCCTTCTCATCACCCTATCACAGGCCCCATCCAGGAAGCTGGGTGTTTTGTGTACAGTCCGAAGGAAGGACAACAGCCTCTACACTGACCTCATCACCAACCCCTCCACTGCTCTGAGTCCCAGTGAGGCTCCAGTGAGGTTCCTTCCCCGACTCTACACGTGGAGTCAGCTACATCCTCTGGCTCCTCCCTCTCAACAATGGTTTTTCTCCCGTCCCTTTAGCCGCTGCTCGTCCTATTAAAAGGCATACCCTGGGCAAAGGAGACACTCCCGCTCTGCTCCTTTGTATCTTGATTTCACGCTGCTGCTCTGCTGCTGAGTTGCTGTGTAGCTATGACTGTCACCAATGAGAGACCCCACAGTGATCTCTCCCTACAGTACTCGGCACACCAGGCGTCATACAACAGTAGTGAAGGTGATGTGTAAGCTGTTGAAGCTGATGGTGTTTCTAGTGTTGACCTGGATAACAGTGATGATTGGCTAGCATAGTGGTGATCACTATCAGAGCAACAATGAGAGTGATAGGGGTGTTAAGGACAGTGATGGGGGCGGTGATGAAGGTGGTGTGGTGACCGTGGTGACAAGCTGATGGTGATGGTACTGTTGGTAGTCGAGATGGTGAAGAAGGCAGTGCTGGAGCGGTAATGACCGAGTTCGTGGCCATCACAGTGATGGGGAGGGCAAGTGCGGTAATTATGGAAAAGATTAATTTGTAGGTTGAGACCCTTAAGGGTTTTCAGTGGTGTTCATGGAATAATCTCAGAGAGTTTATTAAGTCTTCTACTTCTTTCTTCAGGCAAGGAAACTCTAAATCAACTTTCTAAGGGTGCTTATGGGCAGACAGTGATGCAGAAAGAAGATGGTACGACAGATCTCCCATCTCCCGTGTCAGCAGCCCCAGGCTTGCCCTACTTCCGGGCCCCTGGAAAGGAGGTGCAGATGGCACCTTCACTTCTGGCAGCGTCCTCAGACAGAAGGGGGCTCCCTGATGGGCACCAACAGCTGTCAGGCACCTGGGGAGACTCAAGAGACCTGTCTCTGGATAAGACCTGTCATATGCAGGCATGGACAAGTGTGGATACAGGATAAGGGACTTGGAGCTGCAGAACCCATGCTGTCCCACAAGGCAAGGGTGCACAGAGCAGACGGTTTACACCAGGACACTCAGGCCAAGACACAGGAAGGCTGGGTGAGCTGACTCAAAGTGAACAGCTGGGAATGGAGAAGGCAGGGCTGACAGCCTGGGATGGAACTGGCTAAACCTCCCAGGGAAATCACTTGTTTGGAAAATGCTTAAGGCAAAAGGGCTTTGAACCCAGGTCAAATATTGCATCTAATGATGGACTGTTTTACCCACCCTGCTATAGGAGCGCCCAGTGACTGACCTTGGGGCAGGGAAAGGGGACCCTAAAGCAGGGGCTGTTACACCCTACCCTGGGCTTCCCAGGTGGCTCAGTGGTGAAAGACCCCACTGTCAAGGCAGGAGCCCAGAAGACATGGGTTGCTCCCTGGATCAGGAGATCCTCAGAGGAGGAAATGGCCACCCACCCCATATTCTTGCCTGGAGAATCCCATTGACTGAGGAGCCTGGTGGGCACAGCCATGGGGTCACAAAGAGCTGGACAGGACTGAGCAAGGAGCATGCGCACGCGTGCGTGACACACACACACACACACACACATGCACACACACACACCTACCCTGGGAGGGCCTGACCTACCCACATGGCCTCCACGACTCATCCCCCTAAGACACTCAGAAGTCAGAGGCAAGAGGCAGGGGCCTCACGTTTAAAGAGATCCCAGTCAGTTCAGTCATTCAGTTGTGTCCGACCTGTGACCCATGGACTGCAGCATGCCAAGCTTCCCTGTCCTCACCACCTCCAAGAGTTGGCCAAATCATGTCCATCAAGTTGGTGATGCCATCCAATCACTCAACCCTGTCATCCCCCTCCTCCAGCCTTCAGTCCTCCCCACACAGGGCTCCAGGAGCAGTCTTGCATCAGGTGGCCAAAGTATTGGAATTTTAGCTCAGCATCAACCTCCAATGAATATTCAGGAGTGATTTCCTTTAGGATCGACTGGTTGGATTTCCTTGCTGTCCAAAGGGCTCTCAAGAATTTCCACAGCACAGTCAAAAGCACAGCTCGGCCCTCAGCTTTCCTTATAGTCCAACCTCACATCCATACATGACTACTGGAAAACCATAGCTTTGACTAGATGGACCTTTGTTGACAAAGTAATGTCTCTGTTAATATGCTGTCTAGGTTGGTCAGAGCTTTCTTCCAAGGAGCAAGCATCTTTAATTTCATGGCTGCAGTCACCATCTGCAGTGATTTTAGAGCCCCCAAAATAATGTTTGTCACTGTTCCATGTTTCCCCATCTATGCCATGAAGTGATGGGACCGGATGCCCTGATCTTCGTTTTTGAATGCTGAGTTTTAAGCCAGCTTCACCCTCTCACCCCATCAACAGGCTCTTAGATCTTCTTTGCTCTGCCAAAGGGTGGTGTCATCTGCATAGCTGAGGTTATTGATATTCTCCCATCATCTTGATACAGCTGGCCACCAGTCCAGCATTTCTTACAATGTACTCTGTCTATAAGTTAAATAAGCAGGGTGACAAACACAGTCTTGATGTACCCTTCCCAATTAGAACCAGTCTGTTACCATGTCCAATTCAACTGTGCTAGGTGATCCTAGGGAACCTATGAATACATGGTGACCTTTGCAGTGCTGGTCATCTGGGGAACAGCTGCATAATTCCCCAGTGAACACTCACTGTATCACCATGGTCAATGAGGAGAACGAACCCAACTAGGTATCCATCGAGAGATTTAATACAGGAAACTGGTTACACAAGTATTGGAAGAGCTGAGGAACCAAAGGGGATGCAGAAGCAACCAGGGTCAGCAAGGCAGGAAACCACTATGACCCTGAGGGAGGGGGACAACAGAAATCAGGTGCCGAGGCTGTGGATAGGAGTTGGAACTGCGTTGGAGAATCAGCCATCCTGAAGAGATGCCTTAAAGCAGGACAAGAGAGGGAGAAATACCCTGGTTCCTCACTTTTCATTTTCTGCTGTCTCCCACTATTCCTCCTATTAGCTGACCCAGCAAGAGGCTAGCTGGCAAAGGAGGCTGGGAAGCATCATCTGCAGGAAGGCTGGAAAGAGATCTGAAAGCAACAAGGCAGTGACCACTCTAGGTTACGACCTTAGGAAACTGAACTACCTTAAGGTCTCAAGGGCTCAGTGACTAATATCCCTTCCCCCACACCTCGTTCAGAGTTTTCTGAGAAATAGATACGGGAGTCAAGCAAAATGGAAACCAAATATTGCCTTCAGTACCACTGAAGAACAGTGGAGACTGTGTCCTTAAGGTCTCTTAGCAAGGTGGGCTTGTAATACATCATGCCTAAATTTACCAGGCTTACTGAGTCTCAGGCAGTGCTAGGCATCTGCAGTCCCACCCTCCTCCCATGGTGGGAATAAGCAGAATATCTGTGCTGTCTGTCAACAGGAAGGTCCCCAAAGCGGAGAGCACTCAGATTCTCTCCCAAAGCTGCCCACAGAGAAGTCGCCTCTTCCCCAGGGGGCAGTGAGAGAAGCGATGGAAAGAGGAAAGGACTGTTGCTCTAATGAAGGGCCCTCTGTGTGGAATCAGAGACCAGATGACCTGAAAGCATAGCCTCCAGTTGGGAATGATGAGTCACCTCTATGAATCTGCCGAGTGGTCAGCCAGCCACTCCTGAAAATGGTGAGTAATGGGGACTCAGAACCATGTGAAATAGCACATTCCATCTTTATACAGTTCAAATGGTTAAAACGTCCTTTATAGTAATCTGAGTTTTTCCTGTAGTTTCCATTTCTCCCTGGAGTGAGGGCTAGGGGCTTCACATAACATCTCTGATCCATTTTCGGCAAGATGATGTTGAAGAGGTACTTAAAGAGGGCAAGCAAGGATATCATCCTGAGACACAAGTTCTCTAGGCTAAACACTCCCAGTCCTTTCGATTTGCTCTTCTGTGTCCTTAGTTTCCCGACCATTCAGCACCCTAGTGTCCTCTTTCTGGACAAACTGAGTTAGTCAATATCCTTTTTAAGGTATGGCACCTCAGCATAGGGGCTTTAGAGTTACCATCGCTAGTTCTACCCCCATGAGACAGGTACAATCGTTTTCCCATTTCGAGTTGGGGAAAACAGATTCAGTGAAGATATGACTTTCCTGGGGCCCCCAGCTAGCAAGGGACTCAGGACTGTCAGGTCACAAAGTCTCTGTTTGTTACCCGAGGATCCACAGTTCCCAGTGCTGAGAGTAACCCGCTTGCAGACCCTATGGTTGAGAGAGCTCCTGTGCCTCTGGATCCACAGGGAGTGAGAGGAAGATGACAGAAGGGGAGCCACAGAGGTCCTGGGTCCCAGCCCCTTCTCTGTCCTGACATGGATGCTGTGGCCCGGTGGTGACCCTGCCCTTTTCACTGGCGAACATGACCTTTCTTCTTCCAACAAACCCAAAGAGGAAACTGCTCAGAGCAGCAGTGTCTCCTGGCTCCTCCCAACAGGAAGCCTCAGGACACAGAGCCACACTCTTCTCCTATTTATTTCCATGTGTTTTAGGCAAATAGCTCCTGTAGAAATGCTCATCTCTGTCTATAGCAGAAGAGCTCTCAGCTGTTGCCAGTACTTGAGACAGAAAGGAAATCACGTGTTAATAATTCATCAGAGGCTCTGTGTGTGTGTGTGTGTGTATGTGTGTGTGTGTGGCTACCTGAGAACAAGTCTCATATTTCTCATTTATAGGTCTCTGATACTATCCGACAGAAATCCATTCTTAAGTGAAATATTGATAGGTTTACTCTGCAATCTTAAGCAGGCCTCCTAAATTGCTGTAATTAAGGGTAGTAAAGAGGGGTGGCAGCAGAGGGGAGACCAGAGATGCTGGGCCTGAGAACACGCGCACACACATAAAGCTGGTGATTAAACTCAGCTGATGGTTGAATTAAAAAAAAAAAAAAAGAGTCATAAAAAGACATCTCGGGCTGGGGCTCCTGCTCCCAGCTCAGAGTCCCTGCCCCATCGAAAGAGTCCCTGAGAGCCATAGCCCCTTGCTCAGGTGGCCTGCCTATGGGACCCCTGCTGCCTGGGGGATGGGAGTGTCCATGATGGGGTGATAGGAGGTGGTCAGATGGGGCTGCGAGGCAGTGGGCTCTGGAGACTCAAGGAGATGTGGATGGGCTAGAAAGACAAGAATTAGAAACACAGGAGCAGGGACTTCCCTGGTGGTCCAGTGGCTAAGACTCCACACTTCCAGTGCAGGGGGCCCAGGTTCGATCCTTGGTCAGGGAACTAGATCCCACATGTTGCACCAGGTGCAGCCAAATAAATAAAATAAACACAGGAGCATGCCATGGGGGGAAGGGTTTGTATTCTCTTCAAAATCGAGTTTAGGAATGCCCCAGGAGACGGTGAGCTTGCTCATGGGGGGTTTCAGAGGGGCCTCCTGCCTGCTCCTCTTCTAGGACCTTTTTCTTCCTGTGTACCCTTTCCTTCCTCTTTCTCTGCCTCCTTCTCTCCCACTTCCTTCCTTTCCGTCTTCCTCCCAACTTACTTTCTTCCTCTTTCCTGTCTTTCTTTCCTGACAGTATCAGAGGCCGTGGTAAATATTTTTCAGAAAGGCTTTAATTAAAATGTTAAACACTCAGCTGCAGCCCCAGCAACTTTCCCAGAACTATACATCTTCTCAGCAGCTAATTATTTAAAGTAAAATAGTGGCATTCCGTCTGTATATGAGAGATTAACCTATTAATGGGGAGGTAATTACACTTTAGCCCAGACGTTCTGTCCTGGAGCTGCAGCTTCAATGCGCTGTGTCCCCAGTGCCGGGCTCGCTACACCTGCACAGGTGTCTGATCTCCTCCTGGATCCCTGAGCTAAAGCGGGAGGCCGGGCTCCCTCCTCCAGACACCGTTTCTCTCTGTGAACGCTCCATCATAATGAAGCAATGCGTGAATCAGAGAAAGAAGGAGATGGTGGGAGCAAAATGTGGGGATGAGGACGAGTGGGAGCAGTGGACACAGCCACAGGCATGGGAACGGGGACAGGGCATAAGTGTCGGCGGGAACGGGGACAGGGCATAAGTGTCGGCAAGAGGCCTAGCAGCTGAGACAGATGGACAGTTCAGAGGGGGAGGCTCTTTCCTTCCAGACTGTCGGGGGTTGGTGGGAGAGTGGGGTGGGGCAGGGCAGGAAGAGGATTCAGACCTGGACTGGGGTCCTCTGGAGGGGTCATTTGCATTTAATCATTCATCTGTTTATTTATTCATTCATCAACAGTCTACGCACATGAGCAATGCCACAGGCATCTATCACGCACCGGGGGCCGGAACTGCCAATCTGCACCCCCTAGCCTCAGGGAACAGCCCTAAGAGCATATCACCTGCACGCATACTTGGCCCCTGGTTCATCTCCTTGAGACACAGAACCATGTGCTCTGCATTTCCGGGATGCAAAGATCATCAGGATGCAAAGATAATCAGAATAAAAGGCATGGGGGCCACAGAGAGGTGAACAGGATAAGATGTCTCTTCTTCACCATACCACCACTTACCCTGACACAGAGAGGTGCCTGTGTCCCAGCAGGTCACACCAGGAAGGGCCTCCACTGGATTAGTCTAAATGTCTTCTTGTATAGCTGAGAGATGGAGCCCAGAGAGGGTGTGACACCACTCAAAAGTCACACAGCTAGTCTAACTGAAATGGGACCAAAGCCAGGACAAACCCCACAGATACCCCTCAAGAGGTGATGTCAGACTTGGGGGACTGTCCATAAGAATGCACCGGTCAGGCCAGGTTCCACGTCTGCCCAGAAGCTGGCACCATGTGAGCGGTGGCGTGGGGGCAGGTTGACTCTCTCAATGGTGTGTGGCACTTGGAAGCTTAGTGTGAGAGAGAAGAGATCAACAGTTCTGGATCCAAATCCTGTCTCACATGCCTAGGTGCCGGGCAGGCTTGTGTAAGTTATTAGAATTTTTGGAATCTTATTTACCTCCTTTGTCACATGGGCACAATAAAGCCTGTCATCCCCAGAAGGTATAGGGACCAGAATGAATGTAGAGCTCTGGTACAGTGCTGGGCAGGAGATCAATGAAAGGAATCATTACAGCATGAGCTTGGCCACCAGGGTAAGTCCAATTGTCTTCTGAACAGGTGCCACTTAAGCCAGGGCAGTGACGCAGGAGTTTCAGGGGCAACAGGGCAGATAGACAGATTTTTATTTTGTTCTGTTGTTTCATGTTTTTTTTTTTTTTTTTTTTTTTTTTTAACATTTCACAGATAATCTGCTACTATAATTACCCCTGGGTAGCTGGGAACTCACTCACATTTCCCACTACGAGGCACTGCGGGGAGGGAAAAGCAAAAGGAGAATATCGTGTGCACTTCACTGTACAACATGCAAGAAACTGCCTCCTACATCATGTCTCTGTGTGTGTGTGTGTGCATGCGCGCACGTGCGTGTGCGCTCAGCTGTGTCTGACTCTTCAAGACCCCATGGACAGTAGCCTGCTGGGCTCCTCTCTCCTTGTAATTTTTCAGGCAAGAATACTGGAGCAGATGGTCATTTCCTTCTCCAAGGAGATTTTCCTGACCCAAGGATTGAATCTGCATCTCTTACAAAGAATCTGGCAGGCAGATTCTTTACCAGTGTGTCACCTAGAAAGCCCCAGAAGTGAAGGATCTGCCCTCTCTGAGGCTTGAACTCAGAACTTCAGATTATTATAAGACTAATGTGCTGTCTACTGCCCTAAGACGGCAGATAGTCTGACTTTTACTTCATGTCTGCACTCTAGTCTTTTTGTCTCCATCTGGCTGAAAAGCTGTGCAGACACTGGATGGGGTCTAGTCGCTTCTTGTGTATCTGTTCATTTTCCAGAGAAAAGAGTTTGTAGTTTTCCTCAAGACTTTCTTCCTCCAGGGAACCCTCAGCCTGTTGTTGGAGATTCATTTTCTACCTTCAATCTGAGGTAGAGAAAGCTCTGCCCTCAGGGAGCCCCAGTCTAAGGGGACACAGCCCCGCCTCAGGGAGCCCCAGGCTGAGGGGAGACACAGCCCTGCCTCAGCGAGCCCCAGGCTGATGGGAAACAGCACGACATCTAGGAGCCCACATCTGATAGAGGAGATACAACTGATATTTCCAGGCACATCCCAGTCTGAGGAAAACAAAAAATATCAGAAATAATTCACACATGCCAAGCAATGTTGTACCAACTGAGCCCCAGGCACTGAAGAAAGACTCAGCCAAGGCAGGGTCCAAGCAGAAGACCCCAGCCCAGGCTGCCCCAGCCCCTCCTCTGCAGCCCCCTCTAACTAAGGCTCAGGCTACATACAGGCAGAGTGTGGTTTCAGACCCTTCAGCCAGCAATTAGTATTCTAAACATGAAATTAATTTCTCCTACAAATACGAGAACCTAGTAATTTGTTTCACTTTTATTTTATTGTCAGATAGGATTCATTTTATACATGATTTTATGGTTGGATAGGATTCATTAGAAATTTTCCCCCAACTCTTTCTCTTAAAAAAAAAAAAAATCCTCCTTCAGCTGTTCAGTCAGCGGTTGAGCTGGCCTTAGCTTTCCTTCGAGTCACTGGCTCCCACACGATTGCATCGCCATAGCCCCAGGTTCTGCTCCATGGTTTCACTTTAATTTCCAACTCTGAAGAGCCAGGTACTGAAATGGAGATTAATCTCTCTGGAAACTCCAGCAATGGGACCTTTGATAGTGGAGCAGTGGAGAGAGTTAATGGCTCTGGGATTTCTCTGTTATTTACTGATGTGGGGACCCTCACTAGCTCAGACTAACACCTCTAATCTATTTAGTACCCATGCTGGGTCACTTAACTTTGTTACCTGCTCTTATTTCTACCTCTGCCTGTGTCCTCCTTACCCACAAGGTCACTGAAAGCTGACCCTCCTGGGGTATGCTCAGCCTATGCTGGGCAGGACCCCTAAATGCTAGCCTGAGCCCTTCCAACAAGACATCTTCAGCCTTGACCACAGACTCTGCTTTCCCTTCTGTCCTGCTCGCTGACCTCAGCAGTAGTCAGAGTTAGGCACCTTAGTAGTTCCCCCTTTGTTATACAAGCAGGGAGGACTCCTCTCTCCTTCAGACTAGGGCTCCCTAAGGGCGGGGCTGTGTCTCCCCTCAGGCTGGGCTCCCTGAGGCGGGGCTGTGTCTCCCCCTCAGACTGGGGCTCCCTGAGGCGAGGCTGTGTTTCCCCTCAGCCTGGGGTCCCTGAGGTGGGGCTGTGTCTCTTCCATTAGACAGGATCACACGGAGGTTGGCAGGGGCTAAGTATTAGGGTCAATTACTCCCACTCAGTCCAAGTCACCTTGTTACATTTTCACACTAACCCCTGCTTCTCTTTACAACACAGACCCTGACTGTAATTAATCATCTACATAATTATCTGTTTAATGTCTCTCTTCTCCTCTAGACTATAAGTTTCAGAGGGTCAAGGGCAAATTTGGCTTGGTCTCTGCTCTATCTAGCACCTGTGACACAGCTTGGCACATAAGAGGTCCCCAATAAGTATGTTCCTCCTGAATGACAGATGAAAGAACAAAGTGTTCTGTGTATTTATACACACTGTCATAGAGAGCATGGGAATCAGAACCCAGGCATGTGTCGGGACTGTGGACATTTCCTAAAGGACACAGGACTTTCTCAGATGGCTCTCCCGACAGCTGCAAGATGAGCACTCAGGGCAGGATAACACAGGATCTGGGAAGAAAGACCACGTGGGTCTGCAGACCACCTTTGCTCCTCACCATCTGGTGATCTCCAGCTAGTTTCTTAACCATTTCATCTAGAGGTTAATTACAGCAGCCATCCCACAGACATGGATCTTACAATAAATGGAATGCACTTAGGATAGTGCCTGGCATGTAGTAGACAGTTGACATAGTAGCTGCTATGATTACTATTATTGGCATTACTTTTGTACAGATGGAGACTGGGGCTTCAAGAGATTAACTAACTTGTCCAAGGTTCCAAGGCTAACAGTGACTGAGCAGGGCCGGGATTTCCTTAAACCCTTAATAACCACCAGACTTCCATGCCCCCTCTGATATTAATAGAACAACTGGGCCCTGCTGATTAAGAAGCACAGGAAGGGGAGGAATCAAGCCACTTTTGATGCTGCAGCCTTGGAGAAACTGACCAGTGAGGAACAGACCCAGCTTCTGATGGACAAGTGGAAGAGAGACAAGAGGAAACCACGAAGCGGCCAAGTCCTGGCCTCCCAATCAGGCTGGGATGATGTTCCAAGACAGCCCCAGGTCCCACCTGACCTGGCCCTTTTACCTCTCTGAACTCGTCTCCTACCACTGTTTACCTTAGTTATGCCAAACACACTCCAGCCTCAGGGTCTTTGCAGTTCCTGGAGCAGGAACCCAGTTCCATCAAGGTGAGGTCCATGATGGATTATAAACACGGAGCATTTGTCACCAGTCTCTTCCATCGCAGTGCCTGGACAGTGAGCATTTCTGCCTGGTCCAGGGGTTGAAGAAGAGCCTGCATTAGTCTAGCTCCTCTAAGAAGCAGATGCCAGGATTATGAGAGGGAAGACATGCCTGTGAAGGAAAATGGAGGGAAAGCTGGAGAAGGCTGGAGAAGCGTCAGGTTGCAGCACAGGTCTGATGCTGTAAAGGAGAGTGGGAAGGAAGGAAGTTAGGGTCGAAAACTCTTAGACTGTAGTGCAGGTGAAGAAAGTTAAGCAAATGGGATAAGGCCAGTGGGGGAGAGGAGGGCCTGAGCCTGATGTTTCCCCTTCCTCATCTCACGTGAAGGCCTCTGCCTTCACATCCCAGCCACGCTCGGTCACAAGCTGGGAAGCATGCCCTTAGTGCCAACACGGTGGGATTCAGAGCATGGTGGCCAAATCCAATACACTCTCTGAAGAAGGAGTTCTGAGGAGTACATTTTCATGGTGGCCATGAGCCAGACTCCTGCCTCTGAAATGCTAAACTCGGAAGCCTTTACAACCAACTCTTGGCCTGCCGCTAGTACCTTGTCAAGAATGATGGCCTGAAATTCCCCTCCATGAGGCACTACTGCGCTATCAGGGCTGGAGACGGTGTGGGCTCGCTGAGTGATTAGCTTCCAGCTGTAAGTCACCTTCCAAGGGTCTTGGTGGAGAAATCCAGGCTCACACAGTCAGGAGAATGGCCAGGGACTTCCTCCTCTGGAGATGACAACCCCTAGGTCTGGTTTTCCTGTCTCACAGGGGACACCTTTTCCAGCAGGTCTTCTGAGGCACAATCCCAACCAGCTCACCAAGACGGGGAAGCTTCAGGGTGGGAACCAGCGGGGTACAGGCTGGGCACCAGGAATCCAGCAGGACTTGGCGCTAGGCAGCTCAGCTTCAACTAGTCCCTTCTCTCTCCACAGAGATATTCTGATGCCTCTTCACTGGTCACTGTGAAGCTTCACAGACAGAAGACAGCTGCAAATAGCCAGCCTGGAGCCTGGCTCCCCACAGACCCTCCTGTGAAGTGCCTTGCTCCCCGCTTCTCTCACTCCTCTAATCTCACACTCTTCAGCAGACACATTGCCTCTGATGCCACCATAATTTGCTGGTTACATAACATACGTCCTCACTGGGTGGCAAGTCTCACTCACTGGAGGGGCTCCAAATTAATAATCTATTATTCATGCCATCCGCAGTGTCTCTCCACTGACAGTGGCGGTAAGAAAGAAAAGCTATACATGAAGGAAAAGAGAGGGAAGGGAAAGGCATCCTTGAGAGCAAGCGGGTACAAGAGAACTGGTCTCTGAAAACAGAGACCAGAATGGAAAACAGCCTCAGTGGAGCTGTCTCTATGGGGGTTGTTTTCTTTGCTTTCTGGAGGCCAAGGTCATCAGTAGGAAGGACAGGCAGGAAGCAGCTCCAGGGTTTCATAGTAACATTCAGGGCCTCAACTCCCCCAGTAGAGCTGCTTCTAAAACACTGAGGTGGAGCTGGAGGGAAGGAGATGTATAGAAAGGGAGAGACACATTCCCACCTCGGGGAGCCCCAGTCTGAGAGGAGACACAGCCCTGCCCCCAGCGAGCCCCTCAAGATGAGACATGGCCCTCAGACATGGCCTCAGGGAACTCAGGCTTACGAGCAGATAGAACCTCTGTGCTCAGGGAGCTTCTAGATAAAGAAAAACAAAACAAAACCAGACCCTTCTCCCCCAGACTCTAAAAAGACATTTTTTCCTGTGTGTGACAGAGAGGAGATTTCTAGTTATCTTAGTTAGAAACTAGAAGACAAGGGTGAAAAGGCATAACAGACATCTGGACTGCTCTTCCCAATGTTTCAGTGGAGGGAATGATCTAAGGGCTCATCTGTAAATTTTACACTTTCACAGTGCGTAAAATCTGCTATAGTTTCCAGCTGAATGTGCCCTGGAAGAGACACATTCACTTAGCTCTGATCCCTCCCCGAAGTAAAAAATGTGAATAATGGAATAAAGAAAATAGAGACAATGATTAGCTCTAAGAAAATTAAGAATAGTTTGGGAAGGAAACTGTTATCATACATGGCTCTTTCTAAGCAGTATTTATTTAATCACAAATGTTAATACAAACATTGAATACTTATTTTTAGCCACAAGTTCTCATAAAAACACTATTGAAAGGCTGGTGGGGAGAGTAATTATGCTGGGGGTGTGATAGGAGGAGTCATATCAGAGTGCAAAGTGCTCGAAGTCCTTATTAGGAAGTCAGTGGATAATGTCTCAAAGGAAAATATCAAGAAAGAGCCAATAATAAAGAAGTAAAGACCAGAGGAAATAACTAAAGAGTTGAAATGTTCCGCCTGAGGAGAGGGGTTCTGGATGGGTAGGTTATAACTGGTCACTGTTCCTTTACATTATCACCTATTTGACATACATAAAACTTGGATAAAAATAAAAATTCATATTTTGTAATGGCAGCAGAATGCTGTCAGACCTTTGCTATCTGCAGGATAACAGGTAACAGGTGGTTAAGCTGATCGTTGGAGAAAGTCATCAAATAGCATCAGAGGAAGGAGACCAGCAGGGCTGTCTCTACAGATGCCACCATCTGGCTTAGCGACACTCAGAACCCTAATGCCCATCTTGTTGGAGCACACACTGGGCTAGAGGGGACAGGGAAACCATCAGAGAAACTGACTCTAGACTAAAAATACCAGTCACAGCCATTCTCACAGTGAACAATCCAGTAGCTGGAATCTGAATGCCTGCCTTTTCAGGACTTTAATATCATCAAGAATTAAATGACTTTTCTTTTGTCTAGCCCTTTACAGTCCCAGGTAGACCTAGTGGTAAAGAACCTACCTGCCAGTGCAGGAGACATAACAGACGTGGGTTCGGTCCCTGGATTGGGAAGACCCTCTGGAGGAGGAAATGGCAACCCACCCCAGTATTCTTGTCTGGAGAATCCCAGGGACAGAGGAGCCAGTCAGGCTACATTCCATAGAGTTGCAAAGAGTCGGACACAATGGAAGCGACTTAGGATACACTTACAGTTTACAAAGCCCTTTCACGTGGATTATGTGAAATGTTAGCACTGGTCCCTATCTGTCCAGTAATACTCTTCTCCTTTTATGACCAAAACCCAGGGCTTGGAGAGGAAAGCAGTTTATTTAACATTACATGCAAGTAAGGCATGAAGATGATCCTCCTCCTGGGTGGTACTTTGGGATCAACCTGGGCAATTTAATACTCACACCCAGCTGAATGGGAGGTTTTTTCACGGTTAAAGTCTCCTCTAGTGATTCTGATGCCCTACTCCAGGCCACCTCTGGGCCCCTTTAACTAACCTCCTGTTCCACTACTCAATACACAGCCTTCTGTGGACTTCAGGGAAGGCTAGGTCTTCACAAAAACAGCACCACTAAAATTTCTGTGGCTTAAAATTGCCAACATCCACTGGATCATGGAAAAAGCAAGAGAGTTCCAGAAAAACATCTACTTCTGCTTTATTGACTATGCCAAAGCCTTTGACTGTGTGGATCACAATAAACTCTGGAAAATTCTGAAAGAGATGGGAATACCAGACCACCTAACCTGCCTCTTGAGAAATCTGTATGCAGGTCAGGAAGCAACAGTTAGAACTGGACATGGAACAGCAGACTGGTTCCAAATAGGAAAAGGAGCACATCAAGGCTGTATATTGTCACCCTGCTTATTTAACTTATATGCAGAGTACATCATGAGAAACACTGGGCTGGAAGAAGCCCAAGCTGGAATCAAGATTGCTGGGAGAAATATCAATAACCTCAGATATGCAGATGACACCACCCTTATGGCAGAAAGTGAAGAGGAACTAAAAAGCCTCTTGATGAAAGTGAAAGAGGAGAGTGAAAAAATTGGCCTGGACATCTAGGTTGCTTCGATGTCCTGGCTATTATAAACAGCACTGTGATGAACACTGAGGTACACATGTCTCTTTCAATTCTGGTTTCCTTGGTGTATATGCCCAGCAGTGGGATTGCTAGATGTCCATCAGCAGATGAATGGATAAGAAAGCTGTGGTACATATACACAATGGAGTATTACTCAGCCATTAAAAAGAATACATTTAAATCAGTTCTAATGAGGTGGATTAAACTGGAGCCAATTATACAGAGTGAAGTTAGCCAGAAAGAAAAATACCAATATAATATATTAATGCATTTATATGGAATTTAGAAAGATGGTAATGATAACCCTGTATACGAGACAGCAAAAGAGACACAGATGTATAGAACAGTCTTTTGGACTTTGTGGGAGAGGGAGAGGGTGGGATGATTTGAGGGAATGTCATGGAAACATGTATAATATCACATAAGAAACAAATCACCAGTCCAGGTTCGATACAGGATCCTTGGGGCTGGTGCACTGGGATGACCTGGAGGGATGGTACAGGGAGGGAGGTGGGAGGGAGGTTCAGGCTGGGGAAAAAGTGTATGCCCGTGGTGGATTCATGTTGATGTGTAGCAGAACCAATACAATATTGTAAAGTAATTAGCCTCCAATTAAAATAAATAAATTTAAATTAAAAAAGGATAAAGTTGGCTTAAAGCTCAACATTCAGAAAACGAAGACTATGGCAATCTGGTCCCATCACTTCATGGCAAATAGATGGGGAAACAGTGAAAACAGTGTCAGACTTTATTTTTTGGCCTCCAAAATCACTGCAGATGGTGATTACAGCCATGAAATTAAAAGATGCTTACTCCTTGGAAGGAAAGTTATGACTAACCTAGATAGCATATTCAAAAGCAGAGACATTACTTTGCCAAGAAAGGTCCATCTAGTCAAGGCTATGGTTTTTCCGGTAGTCACGTATGGGTGTGAGAGTTGGACTGTGAAGAAAACTGAGTGCTGAAGAATTGATGCTTTTGAACTGTGGTGTTGGAGAAGACTCTTGAGAGTCCCTTGGACTGCAAGGAGATCCTACCAGTCCATTCTGAAGGAGATCAGCCCTGGGATTTCTTTGGAAGGAATGATGCTAAAGCTGAAACTCCAGTACTTTGGCCACCTCATGTGAAGAGTTGACTCATTGGAAAAGACTCTGATGCTGGGAGGGATTAGGGGCAGGAGGAGAAGGGGATGACAGAGGATGAGATGGCTGGATGGCATCAGTGACTCGATGGAGTCTGAGAGAATGCTGGGAGTTGGTGATGGACAGGGAGGCCTGGCATGCTGCGATTCATGGGGTTGCAAAGATTTGGACATGACTGAGCAACTGAACTGAACTGAACTGAATATGAATGTGTGTGTGGTCAGTGGTATCCAACTCTCTGTGACCCCATGGACTGCAGCCCACCAGGCTCTTCTATCCTTGGGATTCTCCAAGCTAGCATACTGGATGGAGTTGCCCTTTCCTCCTCCAGGGGATCTTCCTGACCCAGGGATCAAACCTGAGTTTCCTGCAGCTCCTGCATTGTCAGGTGAATTCTTTACCACTGAGCCACCGGGGAAGTGGCTTAATATGGTAAGGATTTATTCATCACGCACCAAGTCCACTGTGGGTCCAGGTAACCTTTCCGGTAGCTCTTCTCCATCTCAGTGTTCTCAGCTCTTTGACCTGGTGGCTCCTCTGTCCTGACATAGGCTTCCATGGTTGCCATGGCAGCAAAGAGAAAGTGCTTGTGCCATCCATTAATGCTTTAGCATATGAGAAATACACATCAGTTTTACCTGCAATCGACTGGCCTGATCCAGTCTTGTGACCTTCACATAACAGCAAGTATAGGGGTGAGGGGTAAAATCTTCACCTATATTCTACAGAGAAAACTCAGTGTGGATAAGCACCAGTGATATCTACCACAGCCTTCATGACACCGTGGAAGTGGTCCCCCCCTCTCTGCATGGCCCCTCAAACCGCCATTCTCCTTTCTCTTACCCCTTGTTAAAGTCTGGCTGGAATCCATCTCCTCCTTGACCACTCCTTGGCCACTGCTTTCTACACTGATCTCCTCAGTTTGACCAACATCAATTCTCATTATCTGTGGGATGCATTTGGCACTTATAGCTCATTAAGCATTTTCAGAGTCTTTACATATCTTCTGTTTCAAATGATTTTATCTTCTGGACTTTGGGCAAAGTATTGAGAGGAATTGCTCACCTGGCCAACAGAGAAGAGTTTATCAGAAAAGTGGGAGGCATGGGAGCCTGTGGAGTGGACCCCATGACTTCTAAGCCTTTGTGCCTCGCAGCGAAGGGAGTCGAAGGTACTAGGGAGCCCTGGGCTTGGAAAGAATGTCTTCAAAAGCCCGTCATCTTGAGAAGCTTATGCTGAAAAGTGAACACCAATTAAGAGTTGGGCGTTTTGGCAGGAGAAGGCCTTCCTTAGAACTGATGATTATCTTAATGAGGGGATAAAAAGTATTGAAAAGGCCACAGGCTGCATGGGAAGCCCACTACTGAGCCCAGGACTTAAATGAACACGCACAAAAGATGGGAGGAAAAGGCCAGCTCCCTGCCCCTGCACTCCCACTGCACCCCAAGCAGACAGGCCCCTGCAATTCCCACATGCTCGGGTCACCGCCTGCTGACCTAGCTAGTTATTTATTTATCTTTAACGAACGTAGCACTTACTATGTACCAGACACCGTTATGTGCATTTTATGAATACTAACTCATTTCATCAACACTGTACGGATTATTTTTCCCCTAATCCCCTGAAGATGGCAAGGTTAAATAACTTGCCCAAGGTCATCACTACTGTGGGCCAGAACCTCTGGCTCCTTCACAACAAGAACATATATTTATCTGCTCAGCAACTGACAATAGCAAGCACACAAGAGCTATTTAAGTGCTTTCTAAATGAATGAATGCGATCTTGTTTCCCTCTGAAGCCGGACAGACAGGGTCCAATTCCCAGTTCCATTGCTTACTGTGTGAACCTGGGCAAGATATTCACCTCTGTCCACCTCTGTTTACTCACCTATAAAGTAGGGCTAGTAATAGGCTTTACAGGGTTGTTGTGAGGATTAAATTTTTTTTAGTTAATATATGTAAAGAATAACAATCCCTGGCAGAAGGAAACACTCAATAAAATGTAATTGTTATTCACATGCTATATCTTATCTCATCAAACTACTAGCTTCTGTAAATACACATTAACCATTTCTTTTCATTCTTGTCACTATCTAGAATGTGTTAGGTGGGCATTTCTAAATATCCTAGAATAGAGAATTGTCTTAGTTATCTATTGCTACATAGCAAAGCTTAGCAACTTAAAATGAGGAACATTCATTTTCCAACCATTGCTGTGGCTTACAATTCTAGGCATTGCTTAACTGGGTCTTCTATTTTATGAGCTCTCACATGTCTACAACCTAGATGTCAGCCAAGGCTGTGGTCTCATCTGGAGGTTCAGCTGAGGAAGGATCCACTTGCCAAGTTCACTCTATGTTTATTGGCGAGATTCAGTTCTTCCGTGGCTGTTAGATGGAGGGTCTCAGTCCCTTGCTGGCCATTGGTAGGTGGTGGCCCTCAGCTTCTTGCCATGAGGGCCTCTCCAACTCACTTTATCACAGCAAGTTCATGAGGAGAGGAGGAGCCAGGAAGAGAGAGAGTTGGTAAACTGGAAATCACTGTCTTTGTAACTTAACCACAGAAGCAACGTGGATCTTTCTTGCCATGTCCTATTGGTTTTAAGCAATCATTAGGTCCAGCCCACACTCAAAGGGAGGTTTGGGGGTCCATGTCAGAAGCTGCTGACTCCAGGCTCAAACTTACTTACTGACTGAACCCAAGAGTCAGCTCTGCTTCTGATGAAGGTAGGGAACATGGAGAGGCTGATGTGGGTCATGTAGATTCTAACTAGCTCTGCCTCTAGGAAAGCTTCCTTGAACCCTTTTGGGGCCTTGGTGTCCACGCCTATAGAATGAGCAGCTTTGACTAGAAAATGCCTCAAGTGCCCTCCATCCAAATTCTGGAATTCTAGATTCTTTGAATTTAACAGATCTTGATTCAACCAAACTGACAAAGTTAAGAGTTCTCTGCATTCTTGGAAAGTTGCCAAGATCATGTGCACCCCTCCCAGCCCTCCAGGTGAGGGTGGATCACTGCCTCCCTTCCACCACCCATGCTGCGCTGTCCCACACACAGCCTTAGTAGAAGGAAGGAAATGGGCGAGCAGAGTCCTCAGCAAAGAAAAAGTCCCAAGTGCTGCACTTGCTTCACCCACCTCCTTGACCTGGATTGCTCTGGAGGCTAAATCATTGCCTGGCCCAATTGGCCTGGCAGGCCAGCATCAAACCCTCAGTGAGATTAAAGGCCCTATTGAGGTGTATAAATCAGAGCAGCACACCCTACTGAGAGCATGTAATTAGAATAAATGTGTGTCCCTGGGGCTGAACACAACTCTGCTGCATGCTGGGCACCTGCGTCCTCCTTGGGATCCTTCCTATACATTGTCCCACTGCTCTTGTCCTTCCTCAACAGCTCAGCAGCAGCCCACCCAGCAGACAGTCCCTTTTGAACCACACCCTCCTATCCCTATAGAGAGAGTGCCACACGAGTACAGGAGCCCGAGAAATACTGTGGGGGATGGGGAGTCGGGAGAACCTAGTGTGGATCCTGGCTGTGCCCCTCACCTGCAGTGTGGCACTGAGGGGGTCCCTTTCCTTGCTGAGCATCAGTTTCTTCATTCTATCAATGAATAGGTTGTACTAGATGACTCCTGAAATCTCCTCGAGCTTTCAAATCCTACAGTTCTGACATTTATCTAAAGAGATTGGGGAAAACAGGATGTCCCTAGATGAGAGAGGATGAGTTTGGCTCTAATTAGCTGAATTGTGACCCCCCCCATAAAAAGTGGCTTCTGCATGTTATCTCAATCAGGAGAGAGAGAGGAGATTTCAGGGTTGGCGCAGTGATTCAAAATGTCACTTTCCCATCTTCCTCTGTTGTCAACACCAATGAGAGATGTCCACACCCCCTGGGGGCAGGGGCTGAGATGGCCACATCTTTCAGTATCACATTTCTCTGTGATGGTGTCAAGACTCAGGAGGGGGACAGAGTGGTAGGCTCTCCTGGGTGCTATATGTTACTAGGGGAAGGCCTTTCCCAAAGACTGGTGTTTGATTATTACTTCTCATGTCTCACTCCTCCCCCAAAAAGATATGCTAAAGAACCTCAGAATGTGACCTGATTTGGAAATAAGGTCATTGTTGATGACCTTAGTGAGTTAATATGAGGGCATACTGAAGCAGGGTGTGCTTCTAATCCAATATGACTAGTATCCGAATAAGGAGAGGAGAAGACATGGACATGTGAAAACAGATACAGAAAGAGTACCATGTGATGAGGGAGGCAGAGATGGGTGATGCAGCAACGCGCCAAGGAGCGCCCGGGCTGCCAGTGACCCCAGAAGGTGAGAGAAGGGCAAGGAACGGATTCTCCCCAGCAGCCTTCAAGGTAGCATGGCCCTGCCGACACCTTGGTTTTAACCTTCTGGCCCCCAAAACTGTGAGAGAATATATTTCCGTCATTGTAAATCGCCCAGTTTGTGGCTGTTTGTTGCGGGAGGCCTAGGAAACGAACACATGCCTCATGGGCTGGAACTTGAGTCACATCCCCTCAACTGCTGGCAACTCACCCGTGGTGAAGTGAGCTTGACTGCACCATGGTCAACCATGGTTCATCAAGGGGACTGAGTGCCTTGCTTCCAGGACACACCCAGGTTCTTAGAGACTGAAGAAGAGGGGATGGTATGACATCATCAAGTCTAACACACACATTTGGAATGTGAGAAGAGTGAGGCCCCAGCTTCCTCCACCTCCCGAATGGCCCCCTCCCCTCTGTAGGTGTGGGATGGCTCTGACCACTCTTTGTCTTTGTCGTGTGATTGTTTCATACCGGTTCCAGAAGATCACTAAGCAAAAGTTGACAGGAGGTGCAGTAAGAGGAGGATATGGTCAGAGCCTTCGGGTATCCCAGCTCACACAGGAGATTATAAGAAGGGACGTCCAAGGGCTGAGGGACGTCCTTGGTGATCCAGTGGCTAAGACCTCGCACTCTCAAAGCAGAGGGCCCAGATTCTATCCCTGGGTCAGGGCACTAGGTCCCACAGGCAGCAACTAAGAGTTCACATGTGTGTGTGTGCTAAGTCGCCTCAGTCGTGTCCAACTCTTTGTGACCATATGGACTGTAGCACACCAGGCTCCTCTGTCCATGGGATTCTCCAGGCAAGAATACTAGGGTGCGTTGCCATGCCCTCCTCCAGGGGATCTTCCCGACCCGGGGATCAAACCTGTGTCTCCAATGTCTCCTGCATTGGCGGGGGTGGGGGGTGGGGGGGTGGTTCTTTACCACTAGTGCCACCTGAAAAGCCCAAGAGGTCACATGCTACAACTAAAATAAATCCCCATACCACAACAGAGACCGAAGACCCTGCAGGCCACAGCTAAGGCCCTGCAAAGCCAAATTAATCCACGGTTTTAATAAAATAAAAGATAGAAGAACTGAGAGGCCTGGGTGTGACTCAACCTGGATGAGAGATGGATTTCGAAGACACAGCTTGACCTGCAGCTTCCGAGAAGCTGGATTCTCAATAAATGCTGAGGTTGCACAAAGGACTGAAAGTGGGGAGGAACAGAAAAAGAACGTGAGACTTTAGGACAAAAACACGCTTGGACTACCCCCTTAGGGGCCTGGCCTCAGTGGAAGGCCTCCTCATGAAGAGCCGGATAAACACAAACATATCAAGGAAAAACAACTCTACTGCAGCCAGGACTATTACAGCATCTCATGAGCATCTCATGCCCACATTAACTGATCTTTCCCCCACAGGCTCCTCATTTTGCTCTTCATTTCTGTCTCAACAGAAAGTATTTCCACTTGCCCAGGTGTCCAACCCACAGTCATGGGTGTCACCCTTAACCCCTTCCCCCCCTCCAAACTAATCATGCACCAAGTCCTGTCAACTTCTGTGCTAAATACTCCTGAAACCCTGCGTGATTACTAAAAATGTCAGCGCTGCTCCTGGAGCCCGGGACCCGCTCAGTAAGTGTCAGGTCCCCAGCAGCACTGATCTTAGGCTCCCCTCACTCCACCCCACCCCCTCACCCCACTCTTCAGGACTCCCTCTGCCTTACCCATTCCTCCCCACCCCATGGGGGACCCAGTTTCCAAGATGACTTCTAGCTGGCATGGGGAGAAGGATCTGTCTAGATTCCCCTTCCACTGAATCCTCTCCTTCTGCCTGAGACACATGTGACCTGCACTTTACCGTTTGGGGCATCTCATTACCTTGGTAGAATCAACAGAGCCTGTCTAGGTTGGAATCTTTGAAGTTCTTCTTGGAGGCAATGCGTGTGTGCTCAGCCACTTCATCCTGGAGACAGAGGGATGGACAAATCAGCCCCCCAAGACCCCCGATCCTGAGCCTTGACTAAGTGTCTCACTGCCGTCCCTCCTGCCTGCAGACTCTTGGCTGGGCTCTGGAAACAGATTCTACTGCTTATGATGAGAAAGCTGCTGCTGCTTGTCACCCTCCAATCAGTGTCCAGGCCAGGAAGGCGTGGCTGGATGCTCTTAATTTCTGTCTCAACAGAAAGTATTTCCACTTGCCCAGGTGTCCAACCCACAGTCATGGGTGTCACCCTTAACCCCTGCCCTCCCCTCCAACTTCTGTGCTAAATACTCCTGAAACCCTGGCACTCCCCTCACCCATCCTTGCTTGCTGAGATTAAACGACGGTCTCCTTTCAAATCTGCCTGCCTCCAGTCTTCCCTCTCCATTCCTTCCGTCCATATTCCCTCCAGTCAGAACAGTCTTCCAGAAACCCAGATCCAGTCACATCACAGCTCAAAACAATTGCTCTCCCTTGCACCCCATGGCTTTTGTATTGATGTCCAATCTTCCCGACTTTCTTTCAAGGCCCTTAATAACCTTATTCCTATTTCTTCCGAAAGCTTCTCTCCGCATGCTTCCCCTGACCCTCCAGCCCCTCATCTCCATGTGTCACAAAGCCACTCTCCTCACTTCCTCCAGCCAACACACTCTCTTGAGCCCCCAGACCTTTGAGCCTGCAACTGAGTCTCCCATGTCACCTGACTTTCTCCTCTTCTCTGAGTAACATTAGACACCACTTCTTGTGGGAGAATCTCCTAGAGCGCCCCCACCCCAGTCTGCTTTGAGTTGAGGCCCCTTGCCCTTCCCTGTTCTGCTCTTTGTTGCATGGTGGCTGACCCCCACAGGCCTCCCCTGTTACCTGGTTCTCAGACAGGGAGTGGAGGGCAAGAGAAAGGCACAGGACAGACATTTCATCCCTCCGTCTCTGCCTAAGGGACCGGCGCAGCAGCGCCCCCTGCAGGACGCTGGCTCTCGCTTTGTGACACACTCACTATGGATCTGCTTTCAACTTGGGACCCTAATGGGGGTCTCATCACATTGCCCCCACCCTTTACCCCTGTAGTGGAGTAGTAGCTGCTTCCTGCCGTTGCTACTTTCCAGGTCAGTTGATATCTTCTATCACCTTTTAGCCAATTTTCTCTATTAAATTACTTCAGTTATGAATATCTAAGTGACTGGTTTTCCTGGTTCCACCCAACTCGCATAGACCTTCCCCACAGAACGGCTCACTGCACTTCCCTAACTGTCCCCATTCACCTTGAACTCTAGGGCCAGTTTGCATGTCCATTCTCCCCTAATGCGAGTGTTTCATGAGCACAGGGACCACCTCTGCTGACTGGCCATTGTATCCCTAAAACAATGCTCAGACACTGCGACTATCTAATTAACATGTGAGTTGAGTGAATGAATGAACTGGTAAATTTCATGCTGAGTTTCTTGTCCATCTGTCCAACTGCCTGTCAAGTTCATTTTCTCTTTGTCCGTCTTGCAAATTTCCTTTCTTCAAGAAAATAATCCCTCCTGCTTGGTCTTACCCTGCAGGCTTCCTCTCTGCTTTACTTTAGTAAGTCAGTAGAAGTAATACGGAGTAAACAGTCCAAAGACCCAGGCTCATCCACACTGCCCACTTCCCCAGCATATCTCCTGGAGGGGGCTCAGCCAAGGCTGCTGGCCAGAGGGAACAAAACAGTTACGAGGTATGGCAAACTGCACAAAGCCAGTTTTCAGCTGGAATCCTAGTGGGGGCTAGAATCATGGTTCCTGTGGGAAGCTGCCTCCTGGTACCATGGAGAGCGGATCTGGAAGGAGCCTGGTGAACAGAAAGGTCCTTGAGTGGGTCTCTCCTTCCCAGGGATCTGAGCCCCGGGAGGCTGTCCTAAAGCCCAGCTTCGCTGGAGTCAGGTGGTGGTGCAGACAGGAAGATGCCTGGCTGCCTGGCTTTGTTCCTAGAGGTGGGCTGAGTGGAAAGGCCATGCATGGTTTAGCAGCCTGGCGCGGGAAGGGGTGGAGTGCCAGGCAGAGGGAGGGAAGCACAGGCGCTGACCCAGGACAGCGGCTGTGGTCTGAGCTGCTGTTTCCCCTCCCTCCATCCTGAGCCCACGCATCACATTTCAATCAGATCTGAGGATCTTTGCGGCAGCAGGAGACAGACGGGCTGCAGAGACACAGAGCATCCAGCCACGCCTTCCTGGCCTGGACACTGATTGGAGGGTGACAAGCAGCAGCAGCTTTCTCATCATAAGCAGTAGAATCTGTTTCCAGAGCCCAGCCAAGAGTCTGCAGGCAGGAGGGACGGCAGTGAGACACTTAGTCAAGGCTCAGGATCGGGGGTCTTGGGGGCTGATTTGTCCATCCCTCTGTCTCCAGGATGAAGTGGCTGAGCACACACGCATTGCCTCCAAGAAGAACTTCAAAGATTCCAACCTAGACAGGCTCTGTTGATTCTACCAAGGTAATGAGATGCCCCAAACGGTAAAGTGCAGGTCACATGTGTCTCAGGCAGAAGGAGAGGATTCAGTGGAAGGGGAATCTAGACAGATCCTTCTCCCCATGCCAGCTAGAAGTCATCTTGGAAACTGGGTCCCCCATGGGGTGGGGAGGAATGGGTAAGGCAGAGGGAGTCCTGAAGAGTGGGGTGAGGGGTGGGGTGGAGTGAGGGGAGCCTAAGATCAGTGCTGCTGGGGACCTGACACTTACTGAGCGGGTCCCGGGCTCCAGGAATGGCACTAGACACTTTTAGTAATCACGCATTTTATCTTTAAAATAGCCCTGAGATTGTGACTATTGTCCTCATTTTGCGAAGGAGGGAAACCAAAGATCAGAGAAGTGAAGAGACTCTAAAGGGTCACACAGCTAGGTGTGAGCAGCCCAGTCAGGCTCAGAAACAGGGTCTGTTTCCCTCCTTTGCAGTGACATCTGTGCTCTGATCCACCAGGGTGCTGCCCAGGGCCAGACACGGGCCACAGCTCCCTGAGAGCTAGCAGAGGGGGCGGCTCTAGAGTCAACGGAGCAGGACTTTCCCAGTGGTCCAGTGGTTAAGACTTTGCCCTCCAACACTAGGGGGAAGAGGGCTCAATCCCTGGTTGGGAAGCTAAGATCCTGCATGACTCTAGGCCAAAACAATACAAGATATAAAGCAGAGGATATATTGTAAAAAATTCAATAAAGACTTTTTAAATGGTCTACATTAAGAAAATTAAAAACAAAAAGTCAATGATGCTGGGTGGAGGAATCCAAGGATGTGGTTCCACCTGTTGGAGGCCTTCACTTAGGGCACCTGTGGCCCAATAGTCTCATCTGAGGTTTCTAATGTCTTTCTTGGTTATTAAGGCAGACTGAGGTTCAGCTTTGCCTCCATCCCTGCATCCTCACAGTAACTCAGTGCATGGCCAGCTCCCCAAGCATCTTCTCCACCAACCCCTGCACCCCCTGGGCTCAAACACTCGTTGTCTCTCACTGGGCACAGCTGGGCAGCCTCCTGCCTCTGACCCATCTTCCATGCAGCTATCACCACAATTTTTCTCAAAAACAAGTACAAACTCTTACTTGCAGCATGTGAGGTCTAGCTCCCTGACCAGGGACTGAACCCGGGCTCTCCTACACTAGGAACGTGGGGTCTTAGCCACTGGATCATCGGGGAAGTCCCCTGGTCATAGCGCTTTCTAAAGTAACTGCCAGCACCCTCTTGCCTTTGGGATAAAACCTAGCTCCATCGTCTTACATTCCAGCCTCTCCCAAGCCAGCCTTGGTCTCCTCTCCCCGGGCCTCCATCTCCAAATCCTCCACGCTTCCTGGACCTGAGGGCCTGGCTCTTCTCCTGAACGTGCCTTGCATTTCCACATTGCCTGCTTTTGCTCCTGTTCCCTCTGCCTGGGTTGGCTTCCCTGGCCTTGGTTTTTCCCCTCGGCAAAATGTCACCTTTCCAGACCAACTGAAATGTCAGATGCTCTGTGAAGCTTTCCCCGGCATCTTCTCCTCTGTGCTAACTGCTCCCCTGCAGACTCCTGAGTCTGTGATGAAGAAGATGATGATAAGCAAATTAATAACAGCTAACCCTGTGGAACATTCACTGTGTGCCAGGTGCTGTTCAAAGCTCTTCTCATGTATTAACGCCTTTAATCCTCGTAAGGACTCAAGGTGGCGGGTGCTATATCATCCCCATTTTGTAGATGGAGAAGGAAGGCCCAGAGAGGTTAAATCATCTGCCCAAGGTCGCACAGCTGGGGAGTGGAGAGGAGCATCCAAGCTCCTCTACAAGCATCCAAGCATCCAGCATCCAAGTACAGCAATGTGCTGCAGAGTCTGTGCTCTTTAGCACTCCACAAGGCCCCTCCAGAACTCTCAGGAAGGGAGTATCTGACAGCACCTCTCAAGGAGCAATGCTCATAGAGACCATCACTCACTTGTCTCCCCGAAGGCCTGAGAGCTCCTCGAGGGCAGTGCTTGTCTCCCAGGTCTAGACCCACACAGAGGACAAGAATAAATGAGGCATTCGTTGGCAAAACAAATGAGTGATGTTTCAATCATTATACCACTGTACCTGAGTCACCCCAGGAGGGAGAAAAAGCCCCCAAAGGATGCCCCAGTTGTGAGATGACCCGCTTCCCTGCTGCCTCCCAGGCACGTGAGAAATAAGGCCAGGGACAGTGTCCTCTGTTAGGGCCTTCATGAGGCTGTGTCCACGGAGTAAGGGCAGGGCTCACACATCCCTTCACTGCCCCTTCCTCTAGGGCTCTGGTTAGGGGAAAGAACCACCTTCTCCCACATCCAATACCTAGATTCCTGGTAACACCCAGTGGGCTCTCCTCTTCACGGGCTCCCCAGGTCCCAGAGGCGCACCCATCTGTCTGTTCTCTGACTCACTAGCCTGGCTGTAGAGCAGGAAGCAGAGCTGGACTTACAGAAGTTGGGGAATGGGTGATAGGTTTTAGAAGCCACTCAAATTCATTATGTCCCACCCTGAGTCTCCATCCAGTCTCCTGTGAAGCTCCCTTCTGCCTACCCGAATGCCAAACCTAGACACCCCACCAATGCCCCCTCCCCCTCATCCCCACACCCTATCAGTCCCCTGTGTCCTGTGATCCCATTTCATAAACATCCCTGAACCTTACCCCTTTCCCTCCCCAGGATCCCAGGGCACATCACTGCTGGTCTGGAATAGGAAAGTCCCCAGGGTGCCCCCACTGCCCCTCCCTTCTAGTTCTTCCTCTGCCGCCACAGGGCACCTTGTGATTTATGAATGGGATCATGCCTCTTTCCTGTTCAACAGCCTTCCACGGCTCCACGCTCTCCAGAGGATGACACTCATGACTGCGACCATCCTCCCCGCCTCTCCTGGCTCCTCCTATTTTCCCTGCCTCTGCGTGTGTACCGCTGCCACACCGCATAGGCTTGGCCGTGCCAGTCCTTCTGCCAGAGCCCCCATCTCCACCCTCCCCATTCTCCTCCTGGCCCTCAGCTCCTGCCTGTGGAAGACATGGCTTGGTGAGCGGCTCCTCCAGGAAGCCCTCCATGAATAGCTCCCTCTCCCTTCCCCCTCCTTTGAAATCTGGCCTCCTGCCCCATGGGCTCTCACATACGCCTTACGTATCCATTTCTCCTGGGACTTGCCAGAGTTTACTGAAATCATCCTGTTGTGCTTGTGGCCCCATTGAACTGTTGGACAGGATCTATCTTATCAGTGTTCCATTTCCTGTCCCTAGTTGGGCGCCCAGCAGGCACTTGGTGAATGTGAAAACAGCCCTGAATCATCCATCTGTAAATAAGTGAGCCCTCAGGGCTGCAGGGAGAACAAAAGGAGAGATTGCATGTGAAGTTCAAGTCTGCGCTCTGCCATCATTCACCATCATCATGATCTGTGCTATTATGACTCATGTAGTGCACTTGAAAAAGCACTAGGCTAGGCATTAGAAGATGCAGAGTCTAGTCCCAGACCCCACATTAACTATTGGGGTGACCCTGGGCAAGTCAATTATCCTTTCTGAATTAGTCCTCCATAGCTGTTATTTTCCTTCCTTGCTTCGCTTCCGTTATTGAATGGCTCCCTATATTATTCCCACCGCTCCCTTTCTTCAGCACAGATAATTAAGAATTTGTAGCATATCTTGATGTATGAACACTGCATTGATGAATACCCATAATACATAAGCAATCGCTATGATGCCCATCACAGGTGCGCCCATCACAGAGGAAGCCTCTTCCCGTCTCATCACCCATACCCCTAGATGTTTTTACATCAAAAAATAGAAAAAAAAAAATTAAGCAAGAAGACAATCCTTTAAATACATTACATGTTAAAACAACCAAGTTATGTATTTCTTCTTTTCTCATTTCTTTGTGGGCTGGGCAAACGTGATTGTGAATGCATAGGTGCCAGCCTGGACCACTATGTGGGAATCAAGCCCAGGGATGCGCCTCTATAGAGTTAAATCACCAGCAGCCTCTCACCCACCCAGCCCCAGCCCCACCCAAGAGGGAAACGACAACTTCTGCCAGCAGAGAGAGGACCCAGCCTTATCAAAAACAGCCCTGCAGATCTGTATCAAAGCAACATGCTCTTTCAGAAAATCACTAATATTGTGCCAGGCTATGGAGAAAAATGGTTTCTAATTACTCCCATTAGTTCTGGAGGAAGGAGAAGGGCTCCTCCTCACAGGAGCCTCTTTGAGATTTGAAGCCATTTCCTCCTAGTGGGGGCAGGGAAGAGGCAGGGAGCTACATTACCCACAATTCCTGTGGCTGAACCAGGGCTGGCCCCTGGCTTCCACTGGCTGGTAGTAGCCCAAGCTAATAGGCCAGTCAGAGCGCGAGACTGAGGATGGCATTCCCATCTGTCCCACCACGAAACTTAGGGCAGGAGTGAGGAATGGAAGATGAAAGTGTCGCTTTTTCTAAGACTATTATTAGGAAAGAAGATTTGAACAAAAACAGTCTGCTGGCAGCTAAGCCCTTAAACCATATCAAGATCAAGACAGTGCAGAGCCCAGACTGACAGAGCCACACTTCCCACCACTCTGTGCTCAGAGAATCCTTGTTCTGATGAGGAAGACACAGCCCCTGCCCCCAGAGAGCTCCCAGTCTGATGGGGGAGACACAGCCCCAACCCCAGGGAGCTCCCAGTCTGATGAGGAAGACACAGCCCCAACCCCAGGGAGCTCCCAGTCTGATAGGGGAGACACAGCCCCAACCCCAGGGAGCTCCCAGTCTGATAGGGGAGACACAGCCCCAACCCCAGGAAGCTCCCAGTCTGATGAGGAAGACACAGCCCCAACCCCAGGGAGCTCCCAGTCTGATAGGGGAGACACAGCCCCAACCCCAGGGAGCTCCCAGTCTGATGAGGAAGACACAGCCCCAACCCCAGGGAGCTCCCAGTCTGATGGGGGAGACACAGCCCCAACCCCAGGGAGCTCCCAGTCTGATGGGGGAGACACAGCCCCAACCCCAGGGAGCTCCCAGTCTGATGGGGGAGACACAGCCCCAACCCCAGGGAGCTCCCAGTCTGATGGGGGAGACACAGCCCCAACCCCAGGGAGCTCCCAGTCTGATGAGGAAGACACAGCCCCTGCCCCCAGGGAGCTCCCAGTCTGATGGAGGAGACACAGCCCCAACCCCAGGGAGCTCCCAGTCTGATGGGGGAGACACAGCCCCAACCCCAGGGAGCTCCCAGTCTGATGGGGGAGACAAGGCTCCAAAGTTATGACGGGTTCAAAGTCCAGTCATACTCTCAGCTTCTGCCCAGCCCTCTTCATTCCCTGCCAAGGTGTTCTCCGCAGCCTGCCAGAGCAGGCCGTGCAGCTGTGATGGACCCAAGTGGCTTGGCATTTGTCCTTGTCTTTGCTCCCTGGGCCTAAGGTTGGGCTGGCTCCGGAGATGAATGGATATCTCTCACAGCACTGGGAGAAGAGCTGTGGGGAAGCAGACAGAACCAAAGGTAACAGAACTTTGCAGCCAGAGCAAGTGGTCCACCAGGGGCAAACTTCGGCAGAACTCTTCTCGGGCAGAATTCTGTATTCCTCCCACCACCCCTCCTGGATACTGTTCTCAATTTTCCCCCTTCTTTCAAGAGCCGGCCTAGCCCACCTCATTCCAGAAGCTGTCAGGGTGCCCATCGCTCCTCTGTCTCCAGCATTCTGTTTAGCGTGAGGCAGCTGCACAGGGCTGCCACTGACATGGCTTTACTGATGTGACATTTCTGGGGAACTTTCTGGTCTCTTTGGCCCTTTCAGATGTCCCTGGACTCCCCCAGATTAGAGCTTGATTTTCAGTTTCTCTTCCATCTGGCCCAGTGCTTCCCAAATCCAGGATCTCTCTACGACCGTCATTGCCTGGGAGCTCCACAAGGGGGAGCCATCACCTCCCGGGGGGCTTGGAACAGAAGACCTATAATTGAATCCCATCTTTGCCACTTGGAAGCTGTGTTACTTTGGCTAAGATGCCTCACCTCTCTGAGCGTTGCCTTTCTCAAAAAATGGGGAGAAAATGAGAATTGCACTAGACTCACATGGCAGTGGAATTGCTAATAAACGGTTAAGTGGCCTGTGGCGCTAGTTACCGCTGTTGTTTAGCTAATACCCCTGGGTACAGCCAACGTCCAGAAAACTCAATCTTAATGTATGAAAGGGCATCCCTGGTAGCTCAAAATGTTGCGCGTTAGCTGGTAGCTCAGCTGGTAAGGAATCTGCCTGCAATGTAGGAGATCTCAAATTCGATTCCTGGATCAGGAAGATCCCCTGGAGAAGGGATAGCATACCCACTCCAGTATTCATGGGTTTCCCTGGTGGCTCAGAGAGCAAAGAATCTGCCTGCAATGTGGGAGACCTGGGTTCAGTCCCTAGGTTGGGACCCTGAAGGAGGGCATGGCAACCCACTCCAGTATTCTTGCCTGTAGAATCCCTATGGGCAGAAGAGCCTGGCGAGGTACAGTCCCCGGGGTCACAAAGAGGTGGACACAACTGAGCGTCAAAGCAGAGCACAGCACAGTATATGAAAACAGATAAAAGGAGTTGCTCAGTTTACAGCCGGAATGGGGTTCCTGGAAGCCCCTCCTTTATAGCCTCCCCCACTTCCTGCTTCCTTCCCCACTTAAGACTCTAAGGTCACTGAAGGGCATGGTTAGAACAACACCTAACAACTAAGTCTCTGAAGCTCTGCTCACCACCACTGACCTGCCAACGGAGGCCAGGAAAAGTCCTCACCCGCAAACGAATTGAAATCTCTCCTTCGGAGACTGACTGTAAGACAGAAGTGCATCACTAGAAAATGTGAAAAATTGTTACTATGGGCCATGTTCCAGGATTCCTCTCTCCTGAGGTGCTTGTGAATTTTGTTTCTGAGTCTTTCCTTGCACACAGTGTGGTGGGCTGGTTGTGTGTTTAATATTTCCGGGAATGATCTGGAAAGAAAGGATGCTGAGGAAAGAAGGAAGACAATTCAGAGATGCCAAAGATTGAGTTCAGGGGGTTTGATCTTTCCCATACCTTTTCCATCTAGAGAAAAGGTCAAGCCTGGAGTTTAGGGCAGTTTGGCCAAGATGGGGTAAAAATGGCAAGCATCTAAGAATACTCAGCTTTCTAAAGGCCAGAGCCACCTCTCATTTAACCGACAAGAAGAAACAGGGAGAGAAGTCCTGTGCTGATGGGGACCTGCTCAAATACCCCATCTTTAAAGCCACTTCAGTCCGCTCCACTCAACAACCAGTAAGAAATCCCTGAAGTTTCGGTGGGTAGTATAGGCTGATCTTTTAGAATCAGCCTGCTTTTGGCTCACCAAATGTATCATTAGAAATGCATCCAGCTGCAATTAACAGGCAACCCAACCACATAGGTTAAATTAAAAGAAGATTTTTCTTAAATATCGAGGAATCCAAGGATGGGTGTTTTGGTATTGATTGAGCTGTTCAATCATGTCATCAGAGACTCAGGTCTTTTCCATCATCCCTGCAAGCCAGCCTTCATCCTCATTGCTTAGAGTCTCAGGGACCCAAGACGGCTGCTACAGCTCCAGGCGTTACACTCTCATTTAAGGAAGGAGGAAATGGGGCCAGGGGAGGGTAGAATCCTCTGGTGTCAGGGAAAATGCTGTAGGGACATGACACAACCAGCGGGTTAGTCCCACCTACACAGGAGGAGCAGGTAGGCCTGTGGGAGTACATTCAACCTTTTGGACTGGTGACCTCACCCTCTTGCAACCTGCTGCTCACCCAGCTCTTCTTCCAAAGGATCACCTGTACAGGTGTGTGCTCACCTAGAGTGGAATTGTTATCCCTTACCAGGTGGAATTGTTATCCCTCACCAAATGTAGTGGGCGGGTCAGAGGGTCCCATTCCCGAAGTGTTTTCTTCCTCCTGGTGGCATTCTGTCTGGCTTCCCTCAAACACCGAAGACGGAATCTCTGGAAATGAAACTGTGCCCATGGGAGGCTGCGAGCTTAGTGACTCTGCTGATTATTCAGCCCACCTTCCTCTTAAAGCTATCCTCTGTAGAGAGTTGACTAGAGGCACACAGTGTGCCAGACAGAGGTGTTAGCTGCATTAGAGATGCAAGAGCATGAAAGTCTCCGTCTCTGCCAGCTGTCTCCTCCACAAGAGTTCCAGTGCCCAAGCTGGAAAGCGGTAGTGCTGTGTCCATCCATTAATTCATATTGACTTGCTGCCCGATAATCAGGCAGGTGATAACCAGAACAGAAGGTCACTGGATGCTGAAAGGAGTGCTGTGCTAGGGGTCCAGTCCTGATCCCATCACTAACTCACGGTGTAGCCTTGGGTAAGGCCCCTACCCTTTCTGCCTCCTCTTCTGTAAAATGGGAACGATTATTGTATGCATCATGAGAAGCTATTAAACCACTCAAAACCCATGAGAGCAACTTATTTTGAAATTGATTATTCAAGAAATTTCTGTAAAAATTTATAGGGAAATAAGTAAATGCTATAGTCTGAATTGAGTCTCCCCCAAAACAATATTCATTTTTTGAAGCCTTAACCCCTAGTGCTTCAGACTATGAGTGTATGTGGAAATAGGTTCTTATAAGAGGTAATTAAGTTAAAGTGAGGTCATTGGTTTGGACAGTAATTCAGTCTGACTGGTGACATGATAAGAAGGGGTAATTAGGACACAGACACGCAGAGAAGGAAGCCCATGAGAAGACACAGTGAGAAGCTGGCCGTCTACAAGCCAAGGAGAGAGGCTTAGAAGAAATCAGCCCTGCCAACACTTGATATCAGACTTCCGGCTTCTAGAACTATCTGTTTTTTAAGTCACCTAGTCTGTGGTAGGTCATTATGGATGACCTAACAAACCAGTACAGTAAGTAGGATAGATTTTTTAAATTTGAGGTACCTTTGGAAAGCAAAGTTTCACTTCCCCACCAGCACAACACGGGGTATTTCAGTGGAGAATCCCACAGGACCGGGCCCTGATCAGGCTGGGGATTCACGCCTGCTGTGTGGGGAGAATGAATCCCCAGCCCTGATGAATCCGCCCTGAACAGGAAGGTGCTATTTCAGGCACTCCCTTCAAATCAGAGTATTTGCATGATTCCAGCTACCCACGTTGATGTCACATGAGCATCCAAAAGTAACTAGCTCCTGCCAATCACTGAGGCAGAAGTGAGTCTATTGCTCATAACTTGTTAATAATACATTGGAAGTTACAAAGCTCATGACTAATTTGCTTGTTTAAAAAATTAGACAAGGTTCAGGGTTATGCCAGAGGCACTATCACTTCACTCAGCCATCCACTCACTCATTTCACTTACTCATCTTGAGTATTTCAAGAGCTCACTGCTTGCCGGGTATTCTTCTGGGCTTTGAGGACAGAGAAGAAAACAATCAACCTCCCTGCCTTCAAGGAACTTACATTTTCCTGGGTGGTTAATGCTTTAAGCAAATAAAACAGTGGAGACTCTTGAGAGTCCCTTGGACTGCAAGGAGACCCAGCCAGTCCATCCTGAAGGAGATCAGCCCTGGGATTTCTTTGGAAGGAATGATGCTAAAGCTGAAACTCCAGTACTTTGGCCACCTCATGCAAAGAGTTGACTCATTGGAAAAGACTCTGACTCTGGGAGGGATTGGAGGCAGGAGGAGAAGGGGACGACAGAGGATGAGATGGCTGGATGGCATCACAGACTTGATGGGCGTGAGTCTGAGTGAACTCCGAGAGATGGTGATGGACAGGGAGGCCTGGCGTGCTGCGATTCATGGGGTCGCAAATAATCGGACACGACTGAGCGACTGAACTGAACTGAACTGACACACACACACACAGTAAAGCTGCATAAGGGAATAAAACATGCAGGGAATATTATTTTTTACAAAGATTCATCAAAGAAGAACAGAAGAACTCTGATTGTCATCTGAGATAGACCTGAATGCAGCAAGGGGGCAAACCACGCAGCTACGTGGAAATCGAGCATTCCAGGCCACGGGAACAGCAGTGCAGAGGCCCTGAGGAGGGAGCAGGTTTGCTGGGATCAAGGAACATAGAGGAGAGGGAAGGGGCCATGTGACTAGAACAAGAGGGTGTGAAGAGAAAAGAGGGAGGAGACGGCAGGGGGGCCAGCTCCTGTAGGCACAACAGAGACTTGGGATTTTATCTGGGGTGTGGTATGAAGCCCCCGGGGATTTATCACAGATGCGTGGCTTACTTTAATAGGACCTCTCTAGCTGCCGTGTGACCTGAAAGGGCAGGCGATGAAGCAGGAGACTGGTTAGGAGGCTGATGTTCAAAAAAAAGAAAAAAAAAGCCTGGGGAGCCACAGGCAGTGGGGTCAGTCACGTTGAGGCAGATTTCGAACATGGAGCTGGCAGGATTTGCTGACGGACTGGATGCGGGATGTGACAAAAGAAGAGTTTCCGTTGTGCCAATATTTTTGCCTGAGCTCCTGTGGTGGGGGGCGGGGTGAGACATATTCTACACACACTCACACACAATTCTACAGGAAGGGCCAGGTTTATAGCTGTTTAATCTCCCCAGAACTGCACAGAGCCCACAGAGCCCCCTGGCTGTGCCGCTGTCTGGGAATGGATGACTCACAGGACATTATCTGCATCCAGCAGCACAGTAAAAATGTAGAAACCACTGCCCCACCACACGCCCAGAGTGAGATGGACTTTGTGCTCCAAAGGACCAAGGGCTGCAAGGCCATCAAATGTAAGAGCTGGGAAGGACTTTGCTGCTGCTGCTGCTAAGCCACTTCAGTCGTGTCCGACTCTGTGCGACCCCAGAGATGGCAGCCCATCAGGCTCCCCCTCCCTGGGATTCTCCAGGCAAGAACACTGGAGTGGGTTGCCATTTTCTTCTCCAGTGCATGAAAGTGAAAAGTGAAAGTGAAGTCGCTCAGTCGTGTCCAACTCTTAGCGACCCCATGGACTGCAGCAGCCTACCAGGCTCCTCCGTCCATGGGATTTTCCAGGCAATAGTACTGGAGTGGGGTGCCATTGCCTTCTCCGGGGAGGGACCTTAGTTAAGACCTATGAAACACATACATGAAGTCCCCTGAGACACTTGCTAAAGACAAGAGCCCGGCCCAGCCCACAGTATCAGAGTCTGGGGATATTCTGTAACGTGTTCTCTGGGTGAACGTCTTACTCTCCGAAGTCTCAGAACCACTGCTCTAACTGAAGTCCTTTGATTTGCAGGTGAAGAAACAAGGCCTCCCTCCCAGCTCCCACCATGGCCTGGTTCCTTCTACTATACCACGCTGCCAGGGTCACGGTCCAGGTGACGTCACCCTTCATGGCTTCCGCAGCTCTCTGCCTCCCCTCCAATATAGGACATCAGTTGCAAGGAGTCCAGAAAGGAAGTGGGATGCTCCACCCCCATTGCTGGGAGGATAGGTCTCACAGGCAGAGGAGGGGCCGTGTGTCTTTCCCCGGTATAGAGGACAGACGGCTTAGACAGGTGGGAGAAGCCATGGCTGAGTCCCTGTGATAGGTGAGAAGCCAGATGGGGACATGGGAGCTCTCCTAACTCTATTCCTACTGGGTGAGTATCACTGGAACTGTACCTTCCATAAAGCCACCCCTTAGCACATTGAACTTGTACCCAAAAGGCTAAAAGGTCATCCCATTGATCTATTATTATTGTTGCTAAGTTGCTAAGTCATGTCCAACTCTTTGCAACCCCATGTACAGTAGGCTGTCAGGCTCCTCTGTCCATAGCATTTCCCAGGCAAGAATACTGGAGTGGGTTGCCATTTCCTTCTCCAGGGGATCTTCCTGACCTACGGATAGAACTCACGTCTCCTGCACTGGCAAGCGAATTCTTTACCACTGAGCCACCTGGGGAGCCACTCATCCAGGACTCAGTTTTCTCATCTACTAAAGAGTAGCCTGAGTCTTTTCATGGGGCTGAATTGCCATCTTGCTCATAGCACCCTAAATCAGACACAGCAGCCAGGGCCGAGCGGCGCATGGCAGCCCTGGCAGCGTTTCGCTTGGCTGAGCCCCCGTCCCTGCAGCCCCCAGGCCCCAGGGAGAAGCCCTGCTGGGGGCCTTGCAGTGCGGTGAACTAGCAGACCCTGCCAACTTGCTAATGTACAAAAATTAGAGTAAAATCTGCCAGAGTTAACCCTGGCTCCTTGGAGCTCCATTAAACTATATGAGTTTAATTACCCTGATAGGTAAAACTTTGATTCCCTGCCTCCGCCATTCAGGTCGTCCAGTTACCCGGCTGTCTTCCCTCCCCAGCCCCTGGCAAAGAAGGCCTCTGTAGCATGGGGAGAATTTTCTTTAGCCCCCTCTCCCCCAGGGCCAAGTGGGCTCCTCAACTAGAAGGCGTGGGTCCCACATTCTGCCTGGGAAGGGGGGAGTTTATTGCCCTTAATTCCAGAGGTTCCACTCACACCTCCACAGGGATGCCCTTATGTATGCACACACACGCACACACACACACACACACACACACACACACACTGAACACAGATGCAAATAAATGATCGCATCCCAAGTGGGAGTGCACACAGTCACACATCCAAAGCACAGGAAACAAAGGTAGACATCATTCTAAGTGCTTACAATATATCAGGCAATGTTCAAATGGCTCTACAGGTGTTACCCCTTTTAACCCTCACAAGAAACTTGCAGGTAAGTCCACTTGTTATTGTCAGCTTGATTTCACAGATGAGGAAGCCCACTGGGGGTTCCCAGCTGTATATGCAGAGCCAAAAGTCTAGCACCTCTTCAGGGCGTATATCTCTCAACCATGACCTTCCCAGCTTCCCACCATGAGACAGGCCACCCAGGGCACATGTCCCCCAAAGTATGGTACCCCACAGCCCACTCTTGGTAACGACAGATACACACACGGCTCATCACACTGGGCCCTCAGGACATGCACTGAGTCAGAGCATCCAGTGTTTCTCCTGGTCTCTGCCCCCACCTGGGGATGGCAGCAGCTTTGGATGTTTCTCCAGGTATTCTTGCCTGGAGAATTCCATGGACAGAGGAGCCTATCGAGCTACAGTCAATGGGGTCGCAAAGAGTTGGATGTGACTGAGCGACTACACACACACACACACACACACACACACACACACACACACACACACACCAGGTTCATGGGTCCCTTTCCTGGGGCCTAAGAAATTGCACATTTGTCTCATTCAAATGTAGGCAAATTGCTGAGATGGGTTAAGTCTTTGTTCAGCCTTCTTGGCAATAGGCGGATCAGGAATAGAAGCATGGACTTTAAATCATCTTAACTAAGTCCACAACATTTAATAAATCTGTGGTCAGGAGCTTTTTCACTTGCTGCTGGCAGTTAAAGAAAAGGGCCGTTTTACAGCTAAGTCCTAATATGCCGGCTCACAACAGAATCACTCCTCGTTCTGACTTAGACTCCCTTTAGCAGGGACTTGCTGTTTTGTTCTGGCACTAACACCATTAGCTCAATATGCATGAGAAATAGTAAAAGGACAGAGGGACTTCCAGTTTCCAGCAAGTTCCTGAGGTGCAAGTCCTTCCAGATGGGGTGGAAGCCCTGCAAGAAGAAGTGGGCCCTGGAGGGAGAGGGGGAGAGCAGCTGCCTGGGCACTGCCAAGAGCTTTCCCAGTAGGGGCACATTAGCACCCTACTTCCAGGCTGCAGAGAAAACACTAGGGCTCAAGGCTGGGGAGATGGGGAGGTGGGTAGGAGAGGCAGGAGCACTAGCCTCACTGCTGCGGCTCAGCCTGGCTCCAGCAGGTACTGATAACATAGGCTCTGTGTGTGAAATCTGGCTCAGCATGTGCCAACCATGACCTTAGGCAAGTTCAACCTCTCTGGGCCTCAGGGTCCCTATCTGTGAAATGGGTATGATAAAAACAGCATCTGTTTCAGAGTTCTTGAAAGAATTAAGTAGAAAATGAGTTTACTCTGAGGGTTCTTGTTCTAGAAAATATCTCATCCCAGAGAACCAGGTTGGGCTTCCCTTGTGGCTCAGCTGGTAAAGAATCTGTCTGTAATGTGGGAGACCTGGGTTCTATCCCTGGGTTGGGAAGATCCCCTAGAGAAGGGAAAGGCTACCCACTCTAGTATTCTGGCCTGGAGAATTCCATGGACTGTACAGCAACTGACATGACTGAGCAACTTTCACTTTCACTTCCAGAGGACCAGGAGCATTTTAGGAAATCTTAAGAGGATCTGTACTTTCCTTGGAGGGAGAGGTATTGCTGCATCACAGACTAAAGATGCCAGAATTTAGAGATGGGGTTTGGGAAGCCAATCTTCCTGCTGGTCCTCCATGATTTCACCTCCCAGTGTCCAACCCTAGTGAGGTCCCCTCTGATGCTGAGACAGGTGGGCCTGTGCGACACGCAGCATGCAGTAGAGTTGTTGGGGGAAGCACACTGATTGAAACCGCCCACTCTGGCCAGGCACCATAGCAACTATTTGCATGAGTTGTGTTATGACAGGAGATCCTGATAAGGAATAGGAAACTATGACTGAGCGACTGAACTGAACTGAACTGAAGCCACCACCAACCGGAAGGGTTTGGGAAAGGTCTAAAGGAGACAGCATGTGTCCGTCCACTTCCCCGGAATCCCTCTCTCTAGCATCCATCTTGGCTGAGTGATGCATGCACCACCAAGAAAGACTCTGAATTAGAATGATTGGCCAAAGACCACCCGGAAACTAATCCCATCACCATAAAACCCAAGACTGTGAGCCACGTGGCAGAGCAGTTCTCCTGGGTTCCTTTACCCTACTGCTCTCCACCCGAGTGCCCTTTCCCAATAAAATTTCTTGCTTTTGTCAGCACATGTGCCTCCTCGGACAATTCATTCCCCAGTGTTAGACAAGAGCCCAGTTTCGGGCCCTGGAAGGGGTCCCTCTTCCTGCAACAGAGTGTTGATGTATGGCTTCTGAAGCCAGGTCTTTGAAGGCACGAAGCTTCCATCTTGGTAGCTGGGATTGTTTGGACTGGGGAGGGAGCCAGTCCCAGGCCATGGGGAGCCAGTCCCAGCAGGCCCGTGGAGAGGCCCAGTGGACAGAGACTGCGACCTTGGGCCAGCAGCCAGCTCCAAGTAGCCAGCCATGTGAGCCTATCCAACCTCTCAGTGACTGAGATAAGAGAGCCTGAGGCAGAACCACCCAGCCAGCCACTCCTGCACTCCTGACGCAGGAAAGCCCGGAGCTAGAGTTTCTTGTTTCAGGATAATATTACCCAGCCACGGGGCTTCCCAAGTGGTGCCAGTGGCAAAGAAACCGGCTGCCAATGCAGGAGACATGAGACCTGGGTTCAATTCCAGGGTTGGGAAGATCCCCTGGAGAAGGACATGGCAACCCACTTCAGTATTCTTGCCTGAAGAATCCCGATGGACAGAGGAGCCTGGCTGGCTGCAGTCCACAGGGTCGCAAAAGTCGGACATGACTGAAGGGACTTGGCACACAGCCATAGTGACTAGAACAGGGTCAAAAGCTTGATTTTTCAGATTAGGCAAGCCCAGAGAAAATGGCTTGCTCAAGGCTCATAGGAACACAGAGACTAGAACCAGACTTCTGGGTACTAACTAAGCTGCCTCTTTCCTTGTGCTACCTTGAACCCAGTGCCTGGCCTGGCCTCTGGAAGCTGAATTCAGCAGTCAGGGGAATTTTACTCTCTACCTCTCCCTGCTCTCAGCTTCCTTCAACGTATTTCAGGCTCTCAGTCAGAGACAATATTATTAAACAAGCCATTATTAAAGTATGCCAAAGAAAATTAACGCTTTCCAAATACCAGATGCATTCCCGTGTCTCCCAGCTTCCCTTGAAGTTAAGTTGGGATTTGCGACTGGTTCTGGACAATGGATTGTAAAGAAAAGTGATGTCACTTCCAGGCCAAAATATTTAAGGGTTGGTTCATGACCCTCAGTACTCTCCTTTCTGGCTTCAGCAGCCAGGAAATCACCTCTCCTGGAGTCTGTATCTATAAGACACAGCCTGGACCCCTGCATTGCTACTTGGAAGAGAACTTCTCTGGAGAGTCAGTGGCCCAAGAGCAGACTTAACATGAGCTGAAAATAAACCTTTATACCACTGAAATTTCAGTTAAATTGCAAGTTAAGCTAAATTGCAACTTAGCTTAACCTGACTAGTATACAGTATGTTTCAGAAAACGTAACTACTAGTTGGGGTGGGGTTACCTATCTCATATTGGACTATGGTAGAATGAGGAATAGATACTACTGGGTGAAGCCACTGAGATTTCAGGGTTTTATTCTGTTATTATACCAGAGCCTTCTATCTCATCTTTACTAATAAATGAATCATGATTGAAGCTCACAACTGAGGATCCCTTACAAATGAGAAAATAGAATAATAAAAGATAAAAACAAATATTATCAGTAAATTTATGTCTGAGTACAAGTAAAGGCAAGTTAAACTAGTGGTAACTAAAACTATGAAGGCACTTATTGTTTATTTGACAAGAAATTAGAGGTGAAAGTGAAGTCACTCAGTCGTGTCCGACTCTTTGAGACCCCATGAACAGTAGCCTGAAATGCTCCTCCATTCATGGGATTTTCCAGGCAAGAATACTGGAGTGGGTTAGCCATGTCTTTCTCCAGGGGATCTTCTGGACCCAGGGATCAAACCTGGGTCTCCCACTCTGCAGGCAGACTCTTGACTGTCTGAGCCACCAGGGAAGGCCCTGAAATTAGAGGTAAGTAGTTTAAATATTAGTTCAGCAGTTTAATGAAGACATAAAAGATACAGGTTTTTTCCCTCCTACCTCTGCCTCCTCAGCTTTTTGGTTTTCAACTTTGTTGTCTTATACTCAAAAGATGGCTGCCACAGTGCCAATCATCACACCTTCATATGACAACTTTTAAATAGAAAAGAATGGGATTCAACCTATTATGGGGCTCAATGCCACTTGGGAAAAATCAGGATTCTTTTAGCAAGAAATGAGAGTAATAACCATTGGGTTAGTTATCAGTAGCATTTGCTCCATGCATAAACAATCAAGCTGCATTGCTTAACGCCACAGTATTAAATGCAAAAAAGGTAAAATGTGGTAAGATAATGGTTAGAACATCCACTCCTCTCTCTAGCCAATCCATATCCTTGGATTTTGAGGCTTTTCCTTTGAATTAACTGAGGCTCCAAGAAAAAAGGGATTTTCTCAAGGTGTCCTGCTGATTGATAGCTAAGCTGGATCTGCAAGCTAGTTCCTCTGATTAGACTAAGGCTGGGTCTCTGTATCAGTGTTTTTCATTATGAGCACCAGGGAACACTTTTCACTAGGTGCCCTTCTCATCAAAAAAGGGCTGAGGAATCTGACAAGTTAGAGAAAGGCCACCTGCTTGATCCTCATTTTGGTGATTGACTATGCCCACTCACACAGTGAAGGCTCTGAGAAGTCCTGCAGCAAAAACACGCACCTTCTGGCATTACACCCAGCAGCTCCCTAAACACATCTGAGTATGGGATTGTCGCACCACCGCCCCGGTTAACATCGCAAGGGACTAGCATTCTGAAGAACATCTGTGGAAATGCTGCCCTCATCAAGGCGGCTCCCTTGACCTGACCCCATCATGGAACCACTGGGCTGAACGTGTCCATCTGCAGAGACAGGGATAATTAGTCCAGCATATGCTGCTGTGCTCCTACTGCGTTCTGGTGCAAGTTCCATTCCGGTGGCACATTTTTTCTCTGGTTAATGAAGAGGTTTATTTTTGTGTGTTCATTAGGAATTGCCATCATTTTCTAGAAAGAATGAGAGCGTGTGATTGGAAAGAATGAGCATGATGTTGGGAGGTAATGCAGAGATGCAGAGATGTCTCTCTGGCTGGGAGGATGCCAGCAAGGGCAGTCCACACAGTCCTGGAGTTCTACTGTGCACAGGCCCCTCTGCACACACCTGCACATCCGATGGCCCAGACCTGGGTTACCTTCTCACAGGGAGCCAAAGAGAGGTCAGTGGCTGTGCCAGCCACCCCATTCAAACTTTTGACAATTTCCTTGAGTCTGGATTCCCTTTTCATCTACCGATGAGGATACTAATGCCTAAGCTCAGGGTCCAGGCATTGATTCTGGACTACCTTACCCCCTCCACGGGGCTGTCCCTTCAGGAACAATAAAAGACACAAGTCACCTGACATCCCATGATTGTTTATGCAGTTAAAGTTTTGGTTGAAATTATCATGCAGAGAAGTGCACTCATCAAAAGTGTACATTGCTGCATATATATGTATAACTGGATCCCTTTGCTGTCCACCCGAAACTATCATAACACTGTTAATCAACCAATATAAAATAGAAAGTTAAAAAAAGAAACCCAAAGATCAACCCTGGTAAAATGTGCGAGAGAGAGAGAACTAGATTTTAATGTAAGAGACTATGAAAATTCATTAACATAGTTTCAGATTTCACATTATAAAGAATCTTTAAGAGACGTCACTTGTTGAATATTGGTGATGGTCCTTCTGATGGGTGTGTAGTGACATCACTTCGTTGCATTCGTCTGGAGAAGGAAATGGCAACCCACTCCAGTATCCTTGCCTGCAAAGTCCCATGGACAGAGAAGCCTGGTAGGCTATAGTCTATGGAGTCGCAAAAGAGTCAGACACGACTGAGCGACTTCACTCCACTCACCAATGCTGTCCTTGCCTCTTCTCAAGACCAGACTAACAGGTGAGACAGAGTGAGAAGCGGGCAGCACATTCATGCAGTAAATAATTGTGAAGTTCAGGCTCTGTCTGAGCACGGTTCTGGGGGCTGGAATTTTCCATTGGACAAAACAAAACAGACCAGTCCACAGGGACCAGGACGCTTACTGAGTGTGAAGGGTGTGCTCAGCCTTTTCTCCTCCAGAGCTGGGCCAAACTGCTCCCAAAGCCCTGGGGGAAGGGTAACAAATGCCCAGGCTAATAACGACAACAACGTAAGTGTAAGCTGTTAACATTTGTTTTACCACTTCCTATGTCTCAGCTGTTCCTCCAAGGGCTTCACAGGTGTTAAGCCTTTGACTCTCAGACTTGAAGGCACATTCCTGTTGCTTAGAGGGCGTGTTCAACAGACCACTATTGAGCCTGCCTATGCCTGACTCGGTGGGGCTGGGAGGGACCTGAGAATCTCCATTTCTAGCAAACATCCGGGCAACGCTAATGCGGGAAAGCTTTTTAAACCTCAGAGCAACCTCCCTGGGGTAGGCACTTTTATTATCCCTACTCCTCAGTGAGGCAGTACCTGTGCCCTTGAGCACAGTCGTCAGTAGTTGGCGGAAGCGGATTGGAACTGAAGCCTTGGGTTTGGATTGCTCACTCTTGACTGTTAAACTGCGCCACACTGTGCCCCAAGTAGCTTGCAAAAAGGCTCTTCCCAAAGTCCTACTTAACAGCTGAAATAAGAGCTTCCGATTCCCTTTAGATAAATCTGTCTTTCTCTCAGGGTTCCTGGATGGGCTATACATCTGCCTCATCCTGCAGTGAGGTGCCAGCTCCTGTGATGGGTGGATAAGCGCGGAGGTCAGGGACACACCTTTGAGTTTTGCAGCTTAAAAAAATCTATATTTGAAACACAACTTCGGGCCTCATTACCTTTGAAACCTTAGGCAAGTTTGGCAGGTATCTGAGCTTCAGTTTCTAAATAATTGTCAAAACAGAGAAATACAAAGTTATTTAAAACCCCAGCTGACTACAGCCACTTTATCCCAGCAGCTGGAAAAGAGAAATTCCCCTGCAGGCAAAGGCTCTTTGTTGGAGAGATTCTCCTGATGGGTGTGAAGGGAGAGGCCCTAGAGGGGAAAAGGACTTCAAGAAGGTCTTCTTCAATGAATGGTGTATAAAACTAGAAGAAAACAACAGAAAGGGAAAGATAAAGACCTCTTCAGGAAAATTGGAGATATCAAGGGAACATTTTGCCCAAAGATGAGCACAATAAAGGACATAAAGGGTAGAGACCTAATATATACAGACGAGATCAAGATGGAAAGAATACACAGAACTGTACAAAAAGATCCAAATGAACCGGACTGCTGTGATGGTGTGGTCAGCCACCCAGAGCCAAGCATTCCGGAGAGCAAAGTCAAGAGGGCCTAAGGAAGCACTGCTGTTAATAAAGCTGTGGATAGAGCAACTATTCAAAACCCCCAAAGGATGATGCCATCAGGGCATCACAGCCAACATGCCAGCAAATATGAAAGGCCCAGCAGTGGCCGCAGGACTGGAAAAGGTCAATCCTCATCCCGATTCCCAAGAAAGGTAGTACTACAGAATGGGCTAACCACCGGACAGTTGCACTCATCTCCCACGCTAGTAAGGTCATGCTTAAAATCTTGCATGCTAGGCTTCAGCATTATGTGAACCAAGAACTTCCAGATGTCCAAGCTGGGTTCAGAAAAGGAAGAGGAACCAGAGATCAAATTGCCAACATTCGCTGGATCATAGAGAAAGCTAGGGAATTCCAGAAAAACATCTACCCCTGTTTCATCAACTATGCCAAAGCCTTTGACTGTGTGGACCATAATAAACTGTGGAAAGCTCTTAAAGAGATGAGAATACCAGACCGTCTTACCTGTCTCCTGAGAAACCTGTATGCATGTCAAGAAGCTACAGTTGGAACCCTCTATGGAATAACTGACTGGTTCAAGATTGAGAAAGGAGTATGACAGGGCTGTCTGCTGTCACTCCGTTTGTTTAATCTATATGTTGAGCCCATCATGACAAATGCTGGGCTGGATGAGTTACAGGCTGGGATCAAAATAGCTGGGAGAAACATCAACAACCTTAGATATGCAGACGATACCACTCTAATGGCAGAAAGTGAAGAGGAACTAAAGAGCCTCTTGATAAGGGTGAAGGAGGAGACTGAAAGAGCCGGCTTAAAACTAAATATTAAGAAAACTAAGATCATGGCATCTGGCCCCTTTGCTTCATGGTGAATAGAAGGGGGAAAGGTGGAAGATTTCCTTTTCTTGGGCTCTAAAATCACTGTGGATGGTTACTGCAGACATGAAATCAGAAGGTGTTTGCTTCTTGGAAGCAAAGTTATGATGAACCTAGACAGTATGTTGAAAAGCAAAGATATTACTCTGCTGATAAAGTTCCATATAGTCAAGGCTTAGTCTTCCCAGTGGTCACGTATGGTCATGAGAGCTGGACCATAAAGAAGGCAGACTGCAGAAGACTTGATGCCTTCGAACTGTGGTACTGAAGAAGACTCCTAAAAGTCCCTTGGACAGCAAGGAGATCAAACCAGTCAATCTTAAGGTAAATCAGCCCTGAATACTCGTTGGAAGGACTGATACTGAAGCTGAAATGCCAGTATTTTGGTTGTCTGAAACAAACAGCTGACTCATTGGAAAAGTCCCTGATGCAGAAGGAGAAGAGGGGTCAGAGGATGAGAAGGCCAGATGGCATCATTGATATAATGGACATGAACTCGGGCAAACTTCAGGAGATGGTGAGGGACAGACAGGCTTGCAACCATGGGGTCGCAAAGAGTTGGACACGACTGGGCAACTGAACATCAATAGTGGAGGGGCAAAGGGCAAGGGGAAGGGATGGAGAGATGCAGGACAAAGCATTCCAAAATGACTTGGGGCTTCCAAAGGGATGTTTTTAAAGTAATTTGCTTTCCCTCTTTTATTGTATTGAGGTATAATTGATGAACAATATTATATATGTTTAAAGTATACAAACTTGTGATTCAAAACGTGCTAGTGGCTCTGTTATGTCCAGCTCTTTGCAACTCCATGGATTGTAGCCTGCCAGGCTACTTTGCCCATGGGATTCTCCAGGCAAGAATACTAGAGTGAGTTGCCATTTCTTTCTCCAGGAATCTTCCCAACCCAGGGATCCAAACTGGGTCTCCTGGATTACAAGGAGGTATAGTAGATGAACAATATGTTTAAGGTATACAACCTCGAGATTCACAATACTGAAAGGTTATACTCTATAGTTATAAAATATTGGCTATATTCCATGTGCCATATTCTTGTAGCTTACTTATTTATGCATAGTAGTTTATATTTTTAAGCTTCAACCCTTATCTTGCCACTTCTCCTTCTCAGATGAATGGATTAAAAGGTGAGGTATACACAAATGGGGGCTTCCCAGGTGGCACTAGTGGTAAAGAACCCACCTGCCAATGCAGGAGACATAAGAGATGCAGGTTCCATCCCTGGGTCAGGAAGATCCCCTGGAGTAGGAAATGGCGACCACCCGCTCTAGTATTCTTGCCTGGAGAATCCCCATGGACAGAGGAGCCTGTTGGGCTATAGTCCATACGGTAGCAAAGAGTGGGACATGACTGAAGTGATTTAGCATGCACATGCATGCATGCATGCGTGCACGTGCACCACACACACACACACACACACACACACACACACACAGTGGAATACTACTCAGCCATAAAAAGAATGAAGTTTTGCCATTTGTAGCAACATGGATGAACTTGGAGAGTATAATGCTGAGTGAAATAAGTCAGACAGCAAAGACAAATATTGTATGTTGTCACTTATATGTGGAAAACAAACTAGTGAATATAACAAAAAAGAAACAGACTCACAGATATAGAGAACAAACTAGTAATTTGCTTTTTGATGGCATGATGTCAGTATCATTTCCTTTTGTGTGTGTACTTGGTTACTCAGTGGTATTACATTCTTTGTGATTCCATGGACTATAGCCCACCAGGCTCCTCTGTCCATGGGATTCTCCAGGCAAGAATACTGGACTGGGTTGCCATTTCTTTCTCCAGGGGATCTTCCCAGCCTAGGGATGGAACCAGGTCTCCTGCACTGCAGGCAGATTCTTCACCATCTGAGCCGCCAGGGAAGCCCTCCCTTCTTTTGATTACCTTCAAATGCAGCTACTTACATGATTTCATATTCCTGGTATTCAGTGAAGTGAGTGAAGAGGGGTTGGATGTAAAGACAATTTCCCCACCCTAAGGATAGAGACAGACTCCCCTAAGGATGAACTACCATGGAAATAAGGTGCACTACTGTTTTTAAAAATTGGTATTTGTGCTTTAGACTGAAGGATCCCTGAGAGCAAGATCTAAGCTAGATTCTTTCCTGTTCAGACCCAATCAGACAGATTTGCATGAGGATGGCCACTCATACTGAGTGGACACTCTGGATGACCTTGAGCCTTTTTCCTGCCCTGGGTTCTTTCTTAAGCCAGCACCTGGGTTGGAAGGCTGAATGTGCCAGGTTGGATGGTGGGGCTAATGGAGGTTTCCTGTACATATTGTTTCACTGAGGCCAGAAAGTAGATCTGGGGAAGTTTCTCATTAAAGATGTAGTCCAGCTAAGAAATAAAGAATCCAGCTAATAAATGAAGAAAGAATAGTAAAATAGCACCATTTTGCAACCCCTGTGAATGAGTGGGTGCAGACATTTCTCACTGGGCCACTAACAGCACAAAAGAAAGACTTTTGTCCCTTCTGATGGTTGAATACAGCACCACCCATGAGGTTGCCTGGTCAAGATAATTCATAAAGCCAGCAAGTGGAAAACTGCACAGAACAAGCAACCTAATTTCATCAATAAGTTGCAAAAAGGAAAAAACAGAGATGGGAGAACCTATGATTTAATAGACTTAAAAGACATGTCACCCATTCAATACGTATGGACCATATCAAATCCTGACTCAAACAAATAAACCATTAAAAAATATGTCATGGAGTTTCTTTTGGTGCCTTTAAGTAGAACATCACCTAATCCATGTTGGGTTTGGTTTAGGTCTAAGGACAAAGTAAAAATATTCACTCATTGGGAAGGCTAAGTACATACCCAGTCCCCACGCTTGTGATTAATAAACAGCTTGGTCAGCACATCCTATCCCCCATTCCCCTTGAGTTTTCAGCAGAGGAGCCCTGAAGAGCCTCGGCTCCTGGCCCCTTGGCTCTACTCTCCCACCTGCTTGGGCGCCCCACCCGGCCGCCCCACGAAGGTCTTCTGCACTTTCCTTCCCATCCCTTCCCGGTGCCCTCCAGGGTTGGGGGTGGAGGGGGCGGATGGGAGAAGGATGTGTCTTTAAGGGAAGGAGCTCACTTGAGGGATGAGGGGAGAAAGACAAGTTTCTCTAGAATGGTGAGCCCAAACTGAAATCCCAACAGTGGATTGGGATTCCCTGATGTGGAAATCATCAGGACCTGAAATTGTGGCAGCTGCCTTGCCAGGAGCTATGAGACCCACCTGTAGCCACAGGTAAGCTGTGTGATGTCTGCAGGTCAGTGAAGGTTACGGATGCCCCTCAATACCAGAACTGGGGTCCCTGGGTGGCATGGAGCTGAGCCCAAGTCATGTAGCCAAGCTCATGGCCAAGTTATGCATTCTTAGAGGATATGAAGCTGGACTGTGCCGTCTTAGGAGCAAAAGGTTGATGCTCTCTTGCTGAGATATGTTTATATATTTTTGGCAGCCAGTTAGGAAATCACCCATAGTCCTCACTTGTGAGGCTGACCTGGAGAGAGAGAGGGACAAAGAGACAGTGAGAAAGGAAATCCTGAATCTACTCAAGTCTGAGTCCAACTTCCTAATTTGCAAGAATAATGGAGGACAGAAGGCCATTTTAAAGGGTATCATGGGGATGCAAGCAACAAAAGCTAGACAGTCTTTCAATCTCTAAGTCTTCACAGCCTTCTCCTTTCTCGCAACTTGCTGATGAACTGAGTTTCTGTCGCGTGGAGTTATCCACTGCCCACTCTCACGGTCCTGCAGAGTGCACTGGGGAGGGGCCTGGGGCGAGAAGAGTGCTCAGGACATGACCCTTGGCTTCCAACAATCCCTGAAGGGGAAAGAAAATGTACCCCTTCCTCCAGCTGGACCCAGCTGGGATCCAGGGAAGCCCCACTTAGAGCTTCAGCCGCCTCTGTGCAGTCCCCAAGCCAAAAGACTCTAAGTGGCCTCCTGGCGGCGGTGATGTGTATCTCGCTGGGGAGACAGGGAGATTTAGGGAAAGGTCCATGCACCCTGGGAGAGAGGGAGCAGAGGCGAGGGCGGTCTGACCCTGCAGAATCTGTGAGATGGTTTTTCAGCGAGTTTCTCCGCCTTCATGGACCTCCTCCTACTCCTACATTTTTCCTGAAGGCCAGTGATCTGGGGTTTGTTTGAATGAGATTGAGATGACAGTTGCAAGCAATAGATATAGACTTGTTTACCTGGAGAGTACAGGGAATCACTGGCGCTTGGGCTCCTACAGGAACCTGTGTGTCCCCCATGTAGGGTCACTTAAGAGGAGCATCATCCCACGCCTCTGCTACTGCTCCAGCCACTCCCCCGCCCCTTGGCATGCGAGCTATACCAATAAACCTGACCCTGCCTGGGCTGGCAACTGAGCAAGTGACAGTACCCTCAGCCCCCCACCTGGGCGCCTGCCCCTTTCCCTTTCATGCGTGTTATCCCCACTTGCTCGTGTTTACTGAGCACTTGCTATGTGTTCTGGGCACTGAGCCAAGCACTTTACACCCTCTCCGGGCTGGGCTCTGAGATGCAAGCAACAGAAACGAACTCTGCCTGATTTAAATAGGAAAAGAATTTACTCAGAAACACCTTTGATTACTCATCGCTGCTCTAAAGGGCCTAAAAACCAGGGCTGGGACCACGCACTAGAGAATAACTCCCACAGCGATGCCGTTGAGGTGGTCCAAGTTTGGACACTACTGCGTGAGCTGGCCCTACACCTGAAACTTGTACCACTGATGCCAGCTGGCCTCTGGCCACCCAAGGAGCATCACAGCTGCTAATTTCTCATAACTCTGTTGCAGCAGCCAGAGATCACACTTCATGGTTCCCTGGAGTCTGGGGCAGGTGTGTCTGACAGCAGAGCCTAGCCTTCGGTGGTGGGAGACGGTCTCCGCCCTTTGTGAGACTCCCCACAAAGGGCGAGAGGGAGGAGGTGCTGGCCCCAGAGAAAGATCTGTGTCTGGTTTACAGGCATGATCTCATCTGCATGCATGCTCACTCGCTACAGACATGTCCAGCTCTTTGCAACCCATGGACTATATAGCCTGCCAGGCTCCTCTGTCCGTGGCATTTCCTAACCAAGAATATTGGAGCGGGTTGCCACGCCCTCCTCGAGGGGAATTTCCCTGACCCAAGGATCGAACCTGCATCTCTTTCGTCTCCTGCATTGCAAGCAGGCTCTTTACCACTGAGGGACTGGAAAAGCCCGTGATCTCCTTCATCTCCTTCAAATCTTGTGAAAACGCTGTGAAGTAAGTGGATGCGTCACCCTCATGTATCAGAGCAAGTACTGAGGGTCAAGAATAGTAGCCAAGGACACAGAGCTGGAGGCCCAGGTGTAGGATTTAGGGATGTCTGACTCTAGGCAGTTCATCTCCTACCCATGTTGTCATCCCTGTGGCTCCTGTTGGTAGTACAGCCATTCAGAAAAGGGGCCTGTTTCCAGAGAGTGTCTGCAGGAGAGGAGAGCCAAAGGGAGAGAATATGTGTGTCTGTGTGTGTGTGTCGCTGAATCACTGTGTTGTATACATGAAATTAACACAACATTGTTAATCAATCATACTCCAATATAGAACAAAAATGTTAAAAATGTTTATGAAACAAAAAAAATAAATGTATATGAGCTTGTGTGTGTGAATGTGTGTGTAGGTGTGGTGTCTGGGGTGGAACAGGTTAAGGATGCCTCCTGGACTTTGCCCACTTTGGCTCCCAGAGCCCTGATCGTAACTGTCTGATGGCCTGGCCCTGTCTAGTCTTTCCAGGGGTGTGTACACGACAATAGCTACGGGACCCTCTACCTCATGACTCTGCAAAGCTCACCCGAGGCTCTGTGAGGTGAGCTGCACGCGGGCTTTGTTACTGGCACTCGTCACTTACACGCTGCCCTGTATGCTTACTGATGTCCATACCCTAGACAGCAGCTCCGACCATGTGCAGTTTGAGATGGATATTTAGAAACAGACTAGGAAGGAAACATGGGATCTTGTGAAATCAGTTCCCCTGGAGAGCTTCATGTCTTGCTCTCACAGCTCAGTGCTGCTGACACTTGGCATAGGAGCATGTGCCCAACCAAGACCTGTTTATTGAATGAATGGATGAATGTATGAGTGGGGGAGTGAGAGAACAAATGAACCGACTTCCTTGTGGATAACGTCATAACGCCCTTAACCAGAGTGCTCAGCGGCCAGGCGGGCTACTCCTGAAGCTGGTGTGTCCTTTCTCCTCCTCATCCCCACGTGGTCCTCCTGAAGCTTTGATGTTCATCTCTTTGCTTCTCCTTGCTTGTTCCCACATCTTGGTCTTTGCTTATTCATTTGCTTAAAAGATTCTTTCAGAGTCTGAAATCTGTCCCCATTAGTTTATACAGGAAAGATTTTATTCCCTCCAACAAGCTCTGAAAACCCTGAGCAAGTGGAGGAGCTGCTCTCCTTGCCTGGAGGGGGCAAGCAGGGTGCATGGGTTGGGCTGCAGCCGCCAAAGCTAGGAGGAGGCTGGGTCTGCTGATGGGATGGTGCAGGCCCCCACCAACCCTGACCGAGCGGTCAGGAAGTGCAGAAGGCAGAAAGGCTGGGGACTGTGCTGCAATTCTGACTTCCCAGCATTTCTCATACAGCACTCTCTGAACAGATTACTCCTTAGAGACCCAGGGTCTCAACTCCTGGCCAGGAGAGAACCCAGTCTTTCAGTGATGTAAATGTTCAAAAGAGGCAGCCGCATCCTTACTCTCTGTTGCCCAGAACATGGCACCCAGGGCTTCGAGGCTTCTTCGTTCATTCACGTTTGGAGTGTTGGAATTTGGAGAGCGGCCGCAGAGGCTGTTGGCCAACCCAGCCTGCAGTCCCATGTGCTGGAGTAGGCCTCCAGAAAGGGAAGCCTCGGAGCTGGTGTCTGTGCTCAGCGTTGCCCTGAAGGCACCGTGCATGCTGGTTTCACCTCCCCTCCGCTTGTGCCTGCCCTCTTTTCTTCTTTAGCCCAAGCGTTCTCTGGCAGCGGCAGGCAGGGAGAACGGTGTCACAGACAGGCGAGCTGGAAAGGGACTGGCTGGGCTGGGAGAGAGTGTGACCACTGTCCACTGGTGCTCGCGGTGATGTATGGTTTCTCCCGGGCAGCTTTAAGTCTGCATATTTCAGCCCACATCGGTTCCCCTCCAGGGAGTCCCGAGGCATGTACGATGATCCCTAAGAGAGGGGGATGCACTGGCATGTTTGAGGAAGATCCAGGAGGCCGTGTGGATGGGGCCAGGGGCCAAGAGGAAAGATGGGGAGACCAGAGCAGGGCTGCGAGGCCAAGTGTGGTTTCCAGAAAAACTCTGCAACGCACTTTAGCATACTACCTCATGTAATCCTCTTGAACCAAAACACTCAGACGTGAGGGCGATTATTATCCCCATTTTCCAGATGAGGAAACCGAGGAACAGGGAGGTTAAATATGTTTCCCCCAGGGCCCAGAGCCAGGATTCCAACAGTTCTTACCCAGATTCTGCACTCCTGACCACTTTGCTAAGTGGCCTGTATGAGTGACTCATCAGCTTTAGAGTTGGACAGATGCAAATTCCAATGCTGGGGGACTTCCCTGTGGTCCAGTGGATAACACTCCAGGCTCCCAATGCAGAGAGCCCAGGTTCGATCCCTGGTTGGGGAACTAAGATCCCACATGCTGCGGCCAGTGGGCCACAACTAGAGAAGCCAGCACACTGCCGTGAAGACCCAGCACAGCCAAAATAAATACTAATAATTAAAAAATTCCAGTGCTGAGTTACAACCTGGGAGCTGCCTGACCCTGGCAAGTGAATTCCCTCTGTGCTTCTGTGTCCTCGTATCCCACTCCTCACAGGGTTACGTTAAAGCGTGAGGCAGAAGTGCATGTGGGGCTTAGCAGGCCCTGTGGGTCACTGTCTCCTCCTTATCCCTCTTCCGGGCAGGTGGAGATACGTTCCACAGGCCAGGTGTAGGGACTAAAGTGTGAGGAGCAGTGAGCTGCTCAGTCACAGAGACATGGGCGGGGGAGGGGGAGGGCATCAGAAAAGGGGTAGCCACTTTCTGTGAAGAAGTCACCACTGAGAGGATGGGTTCTAGAAAGCATGGGGCTGTGGTTCTTCATTCAGGAGGGTGAGCACAGAAAGAAAAGGGATGCACAGAGAAGAGGAAGTGAGAGCCACAGGGAAGATGTTCAGATTAAAGGAGTGAGCTCAAATTAAAGTGGAGAGTGAGACAGCAGAGGCACAGAATGCTGAAGAAGGGGGCAGGAGGAGGGTGCGCCCAGCGCCTGGGTCCGGCACGACCGGCCGTGACCTCCACTCTGCTGGCCGCGCTCTGGGTACAGCTGCACTGGCTGCTTGGAGAGCTTGACACCGTGCGTCATTATTTGCAGAGCTCGGAGCTGTTTGCAGAGCTTGTCACCCTGGGTGTCACCATTTGGAGAGCGTGGCACTGTTTGTCATTTGGGAGTCTGGTTCTATTTGCGGAGCTCAGCAGCATCAGGAGAGGCAGGTCCTGTTGCTGTTTGTGGTGTCAACCGAGGGCATGCCTCTGGGGTTCTTCTGTTTGCTGAGCCCCTCCGTGTTGACGCCATTATCTCTGGATGTCCAGAGTCGGTCGCTGTCACACGCATTGTCCGCGGCGCCCCCGCCCCCACCCCCGTTTGCAGAGCCCGTCACAGCTGGAGTTATGGTGTCTGCACCGTGGCGGCCACAGTGTGGAACCAATCACTTGTGCTCCCTGAGCCTCATCGCGGCAGTGTTGCTGTCTGTGTAGTGTGTGCAGAGCCTGCTGATTTCTGAGCCTCTGTAGAGCCTCTCGGTCTGTGATGCAATAGCAGACCCTGACGCCATGAGCACAAATTTCCCATAGGTCACCAGAACCCTACCGAAAGCCCATCTCTGATCTCTGGCAACCACGCTCCCCCGAACCCAGACACCTGCTCCCACCTCCCCCGAAATATCCTCCAACCATTTTTGAGCACCAGCTTCTGGGGCCTCCTAAGACCAACCCCCCACCACTGCCTCCGCTCCCTGTCTCACCTGAGGGGCCCTACAACCTGCTTCTTGGAGCTTGATTTCATTGCAGAGTCCAGGCACCATAGGATGGCTTTGGGCCAAGAGCACAGGCCAACCTGCTGAGGAGCCAGGGATGGCAGGAAGGAAAAAAAATGATGGAGAAAGAGAAGAGCCATCAGGAAAGATGAAAGGGTTTTGCTTCCGCATCTGATGGGGCTTGAAGGCTGTCACTGGGAGGGAGATGGCTCCTTGCACACAGGGTATAATTGATTAAGGGCAAGGTGCACAGAGCACAGGCAGCCAGTGCAAGTGATAAAGTGGCATATCAAAGCCAGTCCCTGTCGGTGATGGAGATTAGGGGCACCTGTTGCATGCATGCACTCGCTTGCTGTGGTCAGTGGCGGGAAGCAGGCAGGGTCCTTCTGGAGAGAAGGTAGGGACTGGGAACAAAGCATTTGTGGGTAAAGCTCTGGCTCCTTCAGACCTCAATACTTTGAAGTTCAGCCCCTATGGGAAAGCCCGAAATACCCATCATGCCACCAATCATTTCTCATAGAACAACAAGAAATGAGACCAGGTGTTAAAGGGGGGAAAATTGAAAGATATGGTTAGAAAGAAAGTTAAAAAAATTTTTTGAGCCTAAGAAACCTGTACACTATTGAAAAAAATACAGAAAAGCCTCCTGAAAGCCTGGAAAAATGTGTGCTGAGGATCAAAAAGACTAGTTTCTAGCAAGAAGGGAAAAATATCCTCTGCATGGCTAACTAGCAAGAAAAAGAGGTCAGGCATGCCAAGAGGAAGGCACCAGTGATGTATATATAATCTATTCATATATTTACATTTTATTATTAATAATTAATCACAGGAAAAGGTCAGATATAAACTGGAAGTCAAATGTCCAGGAAAGCAGTGTGAGAAGCCCCCTCGTGAGGAATTCCAGAGCCAGTAACAAGAAGGCCTTTAAACACTTCAAAGTCAGGGAGGCAGGGGGAAGATATGAGGGTTCACAGTGCAGGAGGTACCCCCAGGATGAAAAGGGGCTGGACCTGACTCTGTGGGTGGCCCAGAGACCCTGCCCCCAAACAGCCTTTGATGCTGAGATTAAATGGATAAGAAGAAATCTTAATAACGAAGGTAACTCTTTACATCATTATATGGCTTACCTTTTTTTTTACCTTTGCATCCTCTTATTTGATCCACACATGTGTAGGAAAGAAATCTTCAGTAGCCCCGTTTCATGGATGGGAAAACAAAGATCAAACTGGCAAAGAATAAGCACCTATTGTACAGCACAGGGAACTCTACTCAGTGCTCTGGTGACCTAGACGGGAAGGAGATCCAAACACAGGAGACATACGTAAACATCTAGCTGACTCACTTTGTTGTCTGGTAGAAATTAACACAACATGGTAAAGCATCCAGTCAAATTTAAAAACAAAAACAAAAACTGGCAAACAGGCAAGAATTCTTAGCTAAGTTAAATCAACATTGAACTGAGAGCCAGAGGCTCTGACCCCAAGACCCAAAGGCTTAGCAGGATACCGTGCCATCTTGGTTTGGTTTGGTTTCCTGCAGAAGTAGACACCCAAGGCAAGGATGTGGGCGTGTGTAGCTTCCTTGGGAGATGAAGAAAGTGCTGGTAGGGAATGCAGAGAAGGCAAGGAATCAACATGAGATGTGTGGTCAACTTGGTTAACACCGAGGAAGTTGGAGCTCAGTTGCATGGGGACCTCGGGTCACAGGGTAGCCCCAAGCCTCAGAGTTTCCACCCCGAGGGTGAGGGAGCTGAAGGATTTATCTGCCAGCTTCCCGCAGCCATGGAAGGCTGCTCCCAGGGCTTTAATTCCCAGCACCTCTATCCTGTCCCAGCAGACTCCAGACAGGCCCCTCGGGCCCAGGGATCAGTGCTGACACTTGGCATTTGGGCAGGGTAATGGTAAGGGCTGATGGAACCCGGAGGCACAGCCAACATCTGCTATGCACACTGCCCAAATTCTGCCTTTCATTCAGAAATGGATATAACTAGGCTGTCAGGATCAGAGAAGGCAATGGCACCCCACTCCAGTACTCTTGCCTGGAAAATCCCATGGACGGAGGAGCCTGGTAGGCTGCAGTCCATGAGGTCGCTAACAGTCAGACACGACTGTGCGACTTCCCTTTCACTTTTCAGTTTCATGCATTGGAGAAGGAAATGGCAACCCACTCCAGTGTTCTTGTCTGGAGAATCCCAGGGACAGTGGAGCCTGGTGGGCTGCCGTCTATGGGGTCACACAGAGTCGGACACGACTGCAGCGACTTAGCAGCAGCAGCAGCAGGCCATCAGGATGAGTTTAAATCCACCTGGTCCTCCTCCTGGATGAACTCAAGAGTGATACTGTGAAACTGGCATGCAAGTTATTTCACTTGTTGTTCTGAACATCCACTAGCTGAGCTTGTGTCCTGGCAGATCGCCAACCGCACTTGTTCCTAATAAGTGGATCCTCAAAATACATGTTACCCTCAAGATAGATATTGTTGTTGTTGTTGCTGTTATCTGCAAGATAGATATGATTAAGCCCACATCTCATAGGTGAAGAAACTGAGAGATGAAAACTGAGAGATGAAATAATTTGCCCAGAATCACAAGGTGGGGAGCGGGGACTGGATTTGGACCCCGGACTTGTAAAATCCATACAACTTTCCCCATACCTCACAGAAGTGGTCCCTGTAAACACAAAAGGTGACATTTTACTTTCAGAAACACTCTTCCCATCCTCTCCCCCACCGGAGAAGATAAAGCAGGAAGGAATAGAAATGGGTAGAGTACAGTTTAGGCTAGTTCCTGGGCACCAGGTTTTCACTGAGATGAGAAGGGAAATTAGAAACAGAAATAGACTCACAGATTCAGAAAAGAAACTTATGACTACCAGGAGGGGATGGTAGTGGGGAGGGATAGTTCAGGTGTTTGGGATTGACATGTATACATTGCTGCATTTAAAATGCAATGAGCACTTACTGTTTAGCACAGGGAACTCTGCTTAGTGTTCCATAATAACCTAAATGGGAAAAGAACTTGAAAAAATAGTTACATGTATATGTATAATTGAATCACTTTGCTCACCTGATATTAATTGTTAATGAATTATGTGTGTGCGCGTCCTCAGTTGCTTCAGTCATGTCTGACTCTTTTCGACCATATAGACTGTAGCCCACTAGGCTCCTCTTTGTGACCCTATGGACTGTAGCCCACCAGGATCCTCTGTCCATGGGATTCTCCGGGCAAGAGCTGGAGTGGGTTGCCATGGCCTTCTCCAGGGTATCTTCCCAACCCAAGGATCAAAACAGCATCTCATGCGTCTCTTGCATTGCGAGTGGGTTCTCTATCACTAGGCCACCAGGGTAGCCCATAATGTTAAAAAATAAAATAAAAAAGAAGGGGATTTGGAACCTGGGAGATGGTCTCTCTGACACCTGTCTGCAACAAAGATGTGGTGGGGGCACCTGTGGGAATTGTGATGGTCCAGGTGTGTGTGTGTGTGTGTGGTGGGGGAGCCCACTGGGCATAAGCATAAACATGCATGGCAAGGGTGGGGAGCGTATGGACTTCCCTGATGGTTCAGTGGTTAAGGCTTCTCCTTCCAGTGCCAGGGGTGAGGGTTTGATCCCTGGTCAGGGAGCTAAGATCCGGCATGCCTCTGGGCCAAAAACCAAAATATAAAAACAGAAACAACATTGTAACAAATTCAGTAAAGACTTTAAAAATGATCCACATTAAAAAAAGTCTTAAAAGATATGCACAGGGGACCTAGATGGAGAGAAGCTTTTGGATGTGGATTCAGACGACCAAAGAGGCGAAATAACCTGTGGAGCTTTTGGGGCTGAGAAAACAGTCAGAGCCCTTTCACACCCACTGCCACCTGCTTGTCCTTCAGCCCTGCCACTTCAGGAAGGCCCCTCTTCCTCTCCTGCCTGGAATTCCTCTTCTTTTTTTTTTTTTTTAAGCCCAGCTCTGAAAGGCAGTAATTGTGAATCTTTTGTTGTACACAATCTCTGCCACACTCCTGGGGTTGCAAAGTTACTTTCTACTGCCAGGCACACGGGGCTTGGCCTTTTACATTTATTGGAACATTTACAGTCAGAAAGAGAGGGGGGGTGAGGTGTGTGCAGAAGGAGAGCCATAGAGACAAGCCTGCAGAGGGAGAGACCTAAAGAGAGAAGGACTGAAAGCAAGATCAGAGCTCTCAGAGAGACAGACAGAGAGAGAGAGAGAGAGAGAGAGAGAGAGAGAGGCAGGCAGAGAACAAGAGGAGAAACAGGAAGTGGGGGAAAAAAAAACAAACAAACCACGAAACAGTGAAAGCCTGAGAGGCAGCTGGGGTCCAGAGGAGCAGGAAGGAGACACAGAGCCCGGGCGAAGAGATCAGAGAAGAGGAGGGAGATAAACAACAGGGGGATGAGACAGGCAGAAAAGATGCACCCATATGAATAGGCACAAAATGGGGAGAGAGGGAAGGAATGTGAGCCGGCTGACCCCCAGTTCTCCAAGTCCTGCGGTACCTGCACACAGACCAGCCTGGAATGTTAATTACAAGCTGCTCCTCAACAATCCTGAAATCTGGCTGTTTCCCTGAAAGGAGGAGCTGGGAGGGAACGTGCTTGCAGCATGGAGCGCCTCCCTGCCCTTCCCAGGGAAGGGAAACAGCGGAACTTTTGTGGATTACAGAGAGAGGAGCAAGACAGTGTCCCTCGGGGGCGGTTAGCGTCCCTGGGAGACCGCAGAAGAGAGGCTGGCCAGCTGAGCAGAGGAAAGCCTGGGTGGAGAAACCAGGGCAGAGGATGCTCAGGAGGGAGGGGAGGAGGGAGGCAGAAGAGACGGAGAACCCTCGAGTTCCCCCTACACTACCCCGCCTTTTACAGGGATTAATCTGCTTCTGCCTCTGCTGTCCTGAGATGAAGTAGCCCCTCCCTCAACTCCACCCAGTATATTCTTTCAAACATATTAGTACCTTCCTTCAAACCAGTGCCGGGTCACCAGCCGAGTTCATGTAGGAAAACCTGACTCTTCTCCTCAAGGGCCCCATGAAAAGTGAGATTGCAACTCCCTTCCGGGTGATGAGACTCATCCCTCTACCCCTGGCCCTTCAGCCCACCTCCTCTCTGCACTCCACAGCCCCAGACCTTCCAGTTAAGATCTATCTTTGGATCAGGTGGGGAGATTTTTCAGGGGCTCCAGCTGCTGCTGTCTGGCCCCCTCTTGGCGGAAGGCCCCCATTTGCCTCAGCCTCTCCTCTGCCCAGGTGCCCAGGAAGCCCCCACACCCACCTCCCTCCCCTCCATCCCCAACCAGTTACAAGTCACCGCTCAGACGGGGAAAGGAGGCCAGAAGTGCTGGCGTGGTTTATGGTCAGGACCTGGCCGGGACCTGAGGAGCTGCAATGGGAAGTCCTTTGGTGGATGGAGGGCAGAGAGAGACCCTGGTCTCCTGAAGTTCCCCAAGACTGGGGAAGCTGGATTGCAATGGACCTGGGCCTTTCCTGCCCTCTGCGCCCTGAGGCCCCAGGCTTCAACAGCTTCTCTGAGATCCTGGCATGATTTGGGCGCTCTTCAGGATACCCTCCCACACACAGGTCTCCAATGGCTCTCATCCCACCCTTGCATCCCCTTTGCATCCTGACGCAGGTGCACACTGCCCAGAACCATCCAGCCAGGTGTGCATACAAGGTGGGTGAACACAGGCTGGAGTCCATCAGTGCATGGATATATGCCAAACACACACGCACACACATGCACACACACATGCCTGTCTGCCTGCAGACAGAAATGCCCGAAAAGAGAGCAGTCAAGCACACAGGCCTGCATAGGCAGCCAACCCAGGGCTCCATGAATACAAATTAAATTAAATATGCACAAGCCCACTCATGGCAAGTCATCAAGCCCCTGCTCTGTCCAAGGCAAGGGTGCTGGGCTTAGCAGCCAGCACAGCTAAGGAGCCTTTGATTAGACAAATAAATTACACTTCTTCCCCATTAAAGGAAAGGCTTTGAAGAGTTAAGGCCTTGGACCCAGAAGCAGTGACCACGCTGGGGGACGGGGCCACAGGTCAAGTGCTCCTCTCCCTGCTCCTATCAGAGCAGGAATGTCCCTGTCCCTGAGGCCTTGAAGGGCATGGAAAGTCACGGTTGTGGGAGGCTGAGGCAGGGTCAGGGGGTTCCACGAGGCCAGCTGCCTGGCGGTGGGAGGGCTGCCCGGAGGTCTCAGGGTGAGTGGTCTGAACACAGCATCGGTCCATCTTGGGGGTCTCTCATCTCTCTTTAAGGTCCCTCACTGTCTTTCCTTTATAGTGGCCTCCCAAGAGTCTGTCAGGCTAACCCCTCCAGTGTTAATGATATGACCTTTCTCATCTTTCTGGGACATCCTTGTAGTCAAGAGAAGGAACGCATTGCTGGGACAGAAGAGGCATCCCGGCAGGACCCTGCTCTGTTAATACGTAAGCTGGGCTGATTTAGGAAAGACTGGGCTTCCCCAGGTGGCGCTAGTGGTAAAGAACCCGCCTGCCAGTGCAGGAGACGTAAGAGATGCGGGTTCGATCCCTAGTCGGGAAGATCCCCTGGAGGAGGGCATGGCAACCCACTGCAGTGTTCCTGCCTGGAGAATCCCATGGACAGAAGAGTCTGGGGGCCTACGGCTCATAGAGTCACAGAGAGTCGGACATGACCAAAGTGACTTAGCACACACTCACCAAGGCCCTGGAGATTCAGGACAAGCCCTTCCTCCACCCAGCTCATCGCCTTCCTCTCCTGAGTGTAAATAATGCTTCTTACAGCCAGTTCTTGAGAGAAAGAAAGCATAACTGCCCTGTCTTACTTCTAGTCTTACTTCTAGTCTCTCAGCTCAGCGTGGTCCTCAGGCAGAGGGGGTCTCCAAGACACTTCGCAACCAGTCTTTCTACTCCAGGACACCTGCCAGGCCCCGCTCAAAAGCCTCTCAGGTTGATTTTAAATATAATTAAATCTGAAATGAGTAATTTTCTGCAAAGGTCACTGCAACTCTCAGACTGGTCTGCACCGCCTGGTGACCCCGGGGAAGTAGTGTAGTCAGTCCCGGAGGGGTGGAGAGGGAAGAAGGAAGACATGAGGAGGAAGGCCTCCTAGCCTGCAGTCCAGCTCTCTGCAAGCCCCTGCACACACCCACCTGAGCCTCCTTCTCTCCCCTCTGATCAGAGGAACATTACACACACACCACAGGTCATCAGAGTTAGAAAGACCCTCCGAGGTCACTCAAACCCCTTCCTTTACAGATGAGAAAGCCAAAGTCCCAGATCTTCCCTGGTGGCTAGTGGCTAAGACTCCACGCTCCCAATACAGGGGGTCCAAGTTCGATCTCTGGTCCGGGAACTAGATCCTGCATGCTGCAACTAAGACCTGGTATGGGCAAATAAATAAATATACTTAGAAAAAGAAAACCAAAGTGAGATAACTTGTGGCATAACTGGTCTAAGGGTGCACAGCCAGTCATGGGACAGAGCTGAGGCCCAGACCTCCTCCATGTCATCCATGTTTTTTCTTTAAATGTTAATTTCTAAAACATAGCAAGGCTCTTTCTTGGATTCTGAAAAATTATTATTTACAAATACTCAGCCCCTTTGTCCAGGCTGTTACCTCTGCTTGGCGTGCCCTCTTGCTCACACTCTCCCAAACATTCCTCTCTGGCAAGCTTCCATTCATATTTCAAAGTCCAGTCGAAATGTCACCTGCTCCTCTATTCACTCACCTGCTCCTCTATTCACTCACCTGCTCCATTCTCTTTACTCCTACCCAACAACTACAGATGGAACCACTCCTTTCCTGGGTCTCAGTAGCACTTCATAAGACTCTACTGGACACATAACAACTCAGTCGACTAGTTACATGCCCACTGCTTTCCCAGAGCCATGAACTCCGTCTGGGGTTGGGAGTTGGGGAATCACAGTAGAGTCTATCACAATGTTTGGTTCAACTGACATTACTAATTGAATATCCGTTGTCTGTGTCACTGGACTGTGGAGGGGAGGGACAGTTTGAGAACCATCCTCAGGATTCAAGGCCAGCTTTCTCGAAATATCGCTCAGACTGGGGATGATGACCTTGTGTATAGGGCTTTCCCTCTATGTATCTTTACATCTGTGAGGACTCCCACCATCACCCAGTAAATTCAACCAGGGAAGGATGGATCCAGGGAAAGGCATGTTTCAGAGGAGAGAGCTACTAGGTGACCTAAGAAGATAGCTTCATCCTTTTCTATTGGGATAGGGTTGAGACAGAAGCAGTCCCTGGCCTGAGGCCCCAGACACTGGTCTGCACTTGCCTTCACTTGGAGATGAGCAGGCCTGTTCTTTCCTCCTCTCCTTCCCCAGGCTAGTCATCAAAGCCTCACATACCCAGAGAGGTGTTGAGATGACCCCCTCTCCTCTCACCACAGGTGCACCCCAACTCAGTACTGCAGCCAGAAAACTGGGCTAAAAATCAAGTTTGAGATTGGGGGTTCAGGACAGAGTTTGAGTAAGATTAGACAGATCAGGTTAGGGTTAGATTTGAGAGGCTGGCTAGCACCACTCAAAGTTCCCAGACTCGTGAAACTCTCAGTCTGACCAGGAAACAAAAGGCACATATACAAAAGCAGACATCAGGGCCCAGCAAATAAACATGCATGCATGCTCAGTCATTTCAGTCATGTCCAACTCTCTGCAACCCTATGGATTGTAGCCCACCAGGCTCCTCTGTCCATGGGATTCTCCAGGCAGGAATACTGGAATGGGTTGCCATTTCCTTCTCCAGGGGATCTTCCCAAACCAGGGATTGAACCCATGCCTCTTGCATCTCCTACACTGGCAAGAGTGTTCTTTACCACTAGCACATAAACAGGACTAATCTATGAATGGAGAGGATGGGCAGAGGGAGGAAGCCTCTGAAGGAGGGTAGTGAACTGAGGGTGAACTGAAGAGTGGCTGAGGGTTCTCTGACCTTTCTGCTTAAGCTGGTGGTGAGCCCAGCAATGTGAGTCCTCTCTCTGGAAGTTTCTGGTGGCACTCAGTTATGATCGCTCTGTGTGTGTGTCCGTATGTCTGAATATGTGCCCATGTGTGTGTGTGTGTTTCTGTTTGGCAGAACAGGGAGAGATGGGATGGAAATGGGACAGGACATTCAGAGATGAAAGACTAATTTCCTGTTAATGGCTGGTTGCTAGGTAACCAGCTTTTTTTCTGCCTGCTGCCCTCAAAATTGGACTGCAGAATTTTTAGTGTTAAAGCACCTCCCATGGAAACTCAATGCTGTGAGAGGCCAACCAGTCCCTACCCAGCCATGCCCTGCTCCAGCCTGCAGAGTGACAGAGCAGGGCATGTATGCCAGGAATCAAAATCACAGACACAGTCAGCCCCACAGCCCACCAGGGTCTCTCATTCTGGCTTTCCTGCCATCTCCTCCACAGGCAGCTGTGTGCAAGTGTACATGCACACTCGCGTGTTTATGGAGCACTGGAGTACATGCATAGACATGGACTAGACCCTGTGTGCGTGCTAAGTCGCTCAGTTGTGTCTGACTCTTTGCCACCCTATGAACTGTAGCCCAGCAGGCTCCTCTATCCACGGGACTTCCCAGGCAAAAATACCGGAGTGGGTTGCCATGTCCTTCTCCAGGGGATCTTACCGACTCAGGGATAGAACCCGTACCTCCTGCATTGCAGGCAGATTCTTTACCATCTGAGCCACCAGGGAAGCCTGAACTAGACCCTGGCTTACCCAAAATAATAACAATAGCAATAATAATAAGCTGCTACTGTATTTAGGTACTTATGATGTGCCGAGTATTTTGTTAGGAGCTTTGTATTAATTTCCTTTTTATTTTTCTCTGTGGCCTTATGAACCATGTTATCCTCTACACTTCATAAAGGAAAGAAGCAGGAAAACTTTAGGGATCAGAGCACTAATTTGGAGATGTTACGGAAATCCAAGACTGAGGGAAGGCCACTCCAAAATGACTCCAAGAAGGACTCCCATCTACACCCTTGTTCCTACCCTCTGTGAGTCTTTCTGATGCTAGTTCTGTCAGAAAGTAAGAGTCCTAAGAGCAGGTGTTCCTTTCTTCTATCCAAATACCCAGACCTCAAGAGACCCCCTGTTCTCTGCCATCCTCCACCTGAGTCACTGGACCCAGGACTGAAGCTCAGGCTGGTTTGTGCCTTTGCATAAGGGACAGCAGTTTATACCAAGTATTCTGTGCCCCCTCTATCAGAATCATAATTTACTTAGAATGGAAATATGCCACTTAAGCAAAGAAACAGACAAACTGACAGTTCTCAGACTTCCTTACAGATGGAGATGGCTAATAAAATAGAAGGGGAAGTCATTGGTTGGGGTTTTGGAAAAGATTTTTAAAGGAGATTCTCTGTGTAGAGAAAAGGGAGCCCTGTGCACTGTTGGTTGGGAAGGTACACTGGCACAGCCTTTATGGAAAATGATCAGAGGCCCCTCAAAAATTACAAATAGAACATGTGATTGATCCATCATTCCCACTTCTGGGTGTATATCAAAGGAAATGAAATCACTATTTAAAGAGATATCTGCATCCCTATGTTTCTTACAGCCTTATTCACAACAGCCGAGCTATGGAATCAAACTAAGCGTCTGTTAACAGATAAATGGACAAAGAAAATGTACTGTATGTATACAATGGGATATTATTCAGCCATAAAAAGAAAGAAATTTGCCATTTGCAACAACATGGATGAAACCAAAGGACATTAGGCTAAGTGAAGTAAGCCAGACAGAGAAAGATCAGTACTGCATGGTATCACTTACATGTAGAATCTCAAAAAGAAAAAGTCTAATTCACAGATACAGAGAGTAAACTGGTGTTGCTAGGAGCTGGGGTTGTGGGGCCAGGGAGGCCAATAGGGAAATGGAGAGAGGTTGATGAAAGGGTACAAGCTTCCAGTTATAAGATGATGAATAAGTTCTGAGGATCTAGTATACGGCATGGTAATTATAGTTAGTAAAACTGTATCCCACACTTAAAGTTTGCTAGGAGAGCAGATCATAAGCATTCTCACAAAAACAAACAAAAAAAAAACACCAAAATAAGTGATTATGAAAGGTGATGGATATGCTAATTAACTTGATTGCAGGAATCATTTCATATATGTACATATGTCAAATCATCACATTGTACACTTTAAATAATACATTACCACTTTGTCAATTATACCTCAATAAAGCTAGAAAAAATGAAATAGAATAAATTTTAAAAGGAGGATTCCTTAGCTGATACATGCTCCTTCGCCTTCCCCAAATCCTCCTGCTTCCTGCCTGGAACACCTACATGATGGCTGGAATTCTAGCAGCCCCCTTAAGTTATGAGGTGACCTTGAGGAACAGAAAGATGAATGGAAACTGGGACATTGATGGCACCCTGAGTGGTGCCCTCAGCCAAGGAGCCCTCTTGCCTGGTCTGGATTGCTGAGCCCCATGGTTTCTTTTAGGTGGTGCTAGTGGCCAAGAATCAGCCTGCCAATGCTGAGTTCAGTCTCTGGGTCGGGAAGATCCCCTGGAGTGGGAATTGGCACCCCACTCCATTATTCTTGCCTGGAAAATTCCATGGACAGAGGAGCTACAATTCATGGGGTCGCAAATAGTCAGACACAACTGAGCAAATGAGCATCACAAAAGCATCATGGTTTCTCTCACATGAGAGAAAAGCAAGCCTAATTTATTTAGACCAGCATTTGGGTTTTCTGTTGTGCAGCTAAACCTCATACTAATGGATATATCAGGTCTCCAAAAACAGAAGATGTCACACTTCCTTGACCTCCTGGGAGCAGGGCTGAGTTGAGGTGAGCTGAGACCCCCACCTTGGCATGTGAGATCCTTTATCACAAGTCAGAGTCTGCCCATCACTGCCTTCTAGGAAAACGCCCAGTTGCTCCTGGGCCTCCGACTTTCCCACGGTAAATCCTGTCCTCCCTGAGGCTGGTCCGCTGGCCCTTCCAGCTCCCTCCCTGGTGAGACCTTCACAAAATCTCCTGAAGCAGTTTATACACATAACAAATGTGAGGTACAGAGGCTGAACTGTACCACAGTTCCATCCTCAGTCTGTGGGACACACGGATTGGTCAAGCCATTTTCTGGAAGGTCAGAGATGAAGAGAGAAGGTTTGGGAAATACCAGAGGGGACCCCTGACCTGAGTTGGGCTGAGTCAGGGAGCGAGAGGCTCGATCAGTCGACACTTAAATAGGGAGCAGCCCTATTTTGTTTTCCACTCAGGCCTCTACTGGGAAAACCGAGTGAACCAGAAGAACAGGGGTTGGGGGCTGGGAGCGGCAGATTGATGGTTGGGAGACCTAAGTGAAAAATCCTAGTTCTTCTTCACTTGACCAGATAACGGGGGTGGGCCAGGTAAGCTATGGAGTCCTCCTCTATGGACGGTGGTTCCGTGCCCCCTGCTTTAAGGAGCTTATCACCCAGTACTCAGAATTCCCTCTCCCTCGCTGTTCTCCACACCGGCCTCTTTGGTGTCCCGCACACACTCCAGGTACGTCCTCACCTTTGCCTGCGCCAGGCCCTCCCCCTAGACCACTGGCCCTCTGGACCCCATACATCCCGCGCGTCCCTCACTCTGGTCTCTGCTTAGATATTACTCCTCAGAGAGGCCCTTCCTGGGCCCCCTTATCCCAGGGAGCACCCTGACCACTCCCATCTCTCACTTTGCTTTGGATTTCCTTATTGGTGAACGTTTCTCTGTTCGCATATGGTCTCTCCCATGGGAAGCTAAGCTTCACCAAGACAGAGGTTTTGTCTGTTCTGGTGCATTGCCGAATGCTCAGCACCTTCAACAGCTCTTAGAAGGCATTTTAACAAGTAGTTAAAGGACAGAGTGAGTGCATACACATGCACAGATATCTGTATACACTACATGTGTATATATAACACACACTTCACACACACACACATCACACACACATAGTACGGACACACATCTATTAGCCTTTTGGTGTGAGGAGAAGCTCCAAAATGCTATTCCAGAACCTCTCAGAATTACACCAGCTGGAAAGGCAATTCCAGAATCTTATTCCTAGCAGATGCCAGCCTGCATAACAAAACACATGGAGTATGGCAATGAAATTTAATGTTCAAATTGCAGAATAAAATATTTGTATTTACATGCCTTTTATATTCTCTGTGTAATAAAAGCCACAGCATTTTCGAGGATGCTTTTCTTATTCAGCTTGTAGCTGCTCACCCCACCCCCTCACCACACTTCTTCTGGTTCTGCAAGAGGCTCCACTAGCAATACCTGTGAAGAAACATCTGGAAAAAGAGGGATGCACACTTCATTTGACTAGTTCATGGAGCCCCGGAGCCAATGGCAACTTTGTTGGACGATTCCTCATCTCCCCTGGTTGTAGGGAACAGAAGGGAGCCCAAAGGAGACAAAATATGTTTGCAGGACTTAAGCCTCCATTTCCTCCTCCCTTTCTTATGTATGCCACATAATTCATTAGTTCATATTTGCTAGTAGTAAAGAGAACCAGGTCAAAAGAACAGAGCTTCTCATTGGGACAATCTTTCCATTTCATGGATAAATATTGGTATTGTGTTACAGAATAAAATGATTTGCCTATTTTGAATGCTCATTAAGAGCTGTTAAGCTTTATCTTTTATTAATAGACTAATAATTCATTTGATTAAAAAAATTAAGTATAGTGCCACTAATGAACTCAATGTAAGTAATTAAGTCTACTGTAAGTGGAGAGGGCCTAAAGTAGAGAACTGTGTCTTGCTGAGTGTTTTGTGTGTGAAAAAAGAATACTATGCATGGTCAAATCCAAGGTTACACATGATGAAGATGTGTGTACTGAGCCCTGACTCCTAGGAAAGTGACTTCAGACTCTATGGATTACCACTTACATGACTGGTTACCCAGGGAGGCCAGAGCTAACCAGACCCAGGTAAGACCAGGAGAATGAGGCGAAAAATCTTTGTCATTGGACCACATTCAATTACTTGTGTGGGTTCCAACTTTCCCACCCCTGGACCCTTGGTTTGGTGGTTTAATCACTAAGCTATGTCCAGCTCTTGCGATCCCATGGACTACAGCCTGCCAGGCTTCTCTGTCCATGGGATTTCCCAGGAAAGAATACTGGAGTGGGTTGCCATACTAATCCCTGGGCTTTAGCATATAAAATTCTCAGGGAGGACCTTCCTGAACTTGACCCTTGCATACCACACCTGTGGAGCTAGCCAACTTCATGAAGTTTCAGAGCAGCCTCAGTCATCTTGTTTACCGGAAACTCTGATATCAGTGCTGCTCACATTTTCATGTTTACACAAAGCATTAATTGGAGATGTCATTAAAAACTCAGATTTGAATTAGCAAGGCTAGGGTGAGCATGAGGGTCTTCATTTCTGACAAGTCACAGCTATTGCACATGCTCCAGGGACTCATTTGTTTTCCTGGAGGCTCCACTCTCTCAGCCGCACATGGTCAACCCCAAGTCTTCTTACAGCCTGTCCTTTAGGCTCAGAGCTCATTCTGCTGGATAGGTTGGAGCATGGAAATCTCTTAATTAGTACTGAGTGACCAACTGTCTACTGGGAGCTGGATATGGAGCAGGAAATTCCCCCTGCCCCAGGTAGTTCATAAACCCTTAAGTAAGAAGCCAGGATTGCAAGGAGATCAAACCAGTCCATCCTAAAGGAAATCAGTCCTGAATATTCATTGGAAGAACTGGTGCTGAAGTTCCAAGACTTTGGCCACCTGATGGGAAGAACTGACTCATTGGAAAAGACCGTGATGCTGGGAAAGATTGAAGGCAAGAGGAAAAGGGGACGACAGATGATGGGATAGCTGGATGGCATCACTGACTCGAAGGATATGAGTTTGAGCAAGCTCCAGGAGTTGGTGATAGACAGAGAAGCCTGGTGTGCTGCAGTCCATGGGGTTGCAGAGTCAGACATGACTGAGTGACTGAACTGAAGAAGCTAGGACAATCCGCATGTGATGTCTGGTGTGGAGGAGATCTGCAGGGCCCGGGGTCTTATGGAAAGAGTAATTATCATGACCCAGGGCTTCAATCAAGGACCCCAGGAAGAAACCCTCAAGAGGAGACAGGAGGAGATGAGTTGGTGTTGGCCACGGGGGGTGGGGTGGGAATGGAGGGGAGAGAGATTTAATGGCAAGAACATGATCTAAGGCCCAGAGTGGGAAGTCCATTCTCTTTCTAGTATTTCCTGCTCCCGAACGCTGCTCTGCGAAGCATCCCCACCTCCAACCTTTTGAACCCCCAGTGCTTTGCTTCCTCCTTTCCCATGTCATGCAGCTTTCTCCCCTCTGATGTGATATCTACAAGTGAACTTGTTTAATTATCACTGTTGGCCAACGTTCCTGAAGGCAGGAGTAAGAGCTGACTGGCGGTGTGACTTTCGGCAAGTGCAGGCAAGTCCCACGTCACAGGGGTATGAGCATCAGCTGAGTCCCTGCTTGCAGGGCACCTCGCACCATGCCAGGCACCCATCAGGGGCTCAGGAAATGCTACAAAACACAGAGCATGACTAAAATGAATATTCTGGATCTAGGCTGCTCAAGTCCTACAATTTCCGTTTGTGTGACCTTAGGCTACTTAACTTCTTTGGTTGGCCATCTCCTCATCCATAAAACCAGGGAAATACCAAGCTCATAGGTTTATAAACTTTAAAAAGATACTATATGAACTATATACGTGTATATAAAAGCTGCCTAAAATACAAATCCAGTGGTAGCTGTTATTACTTGCTATTATGTGCCTATCTGGCAGCTGGGATCAAACTGTCCTCACATCCCAAATGTCCTCTACAATCAACTTCCTTGGCGGTTCAATGGTTAAGATTCCAAGTTTCCAACGCAGAGGTTGTGGGTTCAGTCACTGGTGGGATCTCATTTGCCACACGTCATGGCCAAAGAAAAAAATAAGTCTTCTACAAGTTTTGCTCAGCTTTAATTCTGAAATCACTACCATTTTCATAAGCAGTTAACCTGGGGCAGTGCTGGGAACCTTTCCCTTACCCTGTTCTCCTTCCCAGAAGTCTCAGCTGATCACTAGCCCTGCCTGTTTTCTGAGCAATCAACAAATCAGCGATGCTCCTGCCTTCGTGATTGAACCTAACAGGCTTCCTTGAATCTCTAAGGTATATTAAATTGCATCCAGAAGAATGATGACATTCTCTAGGTTTTGCTGCATGTTCTTTATGTTTGAAAACTCAAAGAGTGTGATACTTCCAGTGAATCTGTCCTCAGAAGAAGCAGGGTTTAGAAGTCGCACAGGTTGAAGGTCAAATCCCAGCTTGGTCACTCCCACAAGCGTCACCCCCACAGCAGAGGGTGGCATTCTGCCCTGGGGAGTCAGAATGCCTGGCTCCTGCTCCAGCTCCCTGCTAACAAAGGGTGTGCCTCAGGCAAATCAGTTTTCCTTTCTGAGCTTTAGCTCCCGGATCAGGGAGTTGGACTAACAATGACACCTTCTCCAAGGGTTCTTGAGAACTAAGATAGTGGCCAGACATCCAACCTGAAGTTAGATCGTATTATTAGCAGGCTTTCCTCTTCCACCCACCGCTCCAGCCGGTCTTGGAGCCTGCAGAACCTGCAGGAGGAAGAAAGGCACAGTGTTATGGGTGGGAATGGACACACAGGCGAGCCTGTACCCTGCCTCTCTTGTTCAGAAGCATTGGCTGCAGGTATAAAACAGCTTAAAGAGGTGGAAAGTGCCGGCCCTTGAAAGGACTTGATGGAAGATGACAAGGGCCCCTGTGACAGGGGACCACTGGGGATCAGTCTTGGGGAGACACTTTGGAACAGAAAATTCACTGCCCCTGGTCCTAGCATCTGCTAATGGGAGGTAGTCAGGGGCTGGGAAGAGGAAGATTTATTCTGGGTAGAAAATTGCATCCCTCTCCATAGTGGTATTTCTTCTGCCTCCCTTGAAATGTAAAAGCCAGATCCAAAAATCTCTGTGGCCTCTGAACTCAGACGTCCAATTTACATATAAATGGAGACTAGGAGCTTCAGAGGGAAAAGGATGTTGGGGACATTGTCCTTGGAGGACAGAGCCTCTGGGAAAATCCAGAAGAGCATCCCAAGAGAAAAGGACAGAGGAGGCTCCTGAGGTTGCATTTGTGTATCTAGGCAGGGGGCCCCTTGCCAAGGTCCAAATGGCCGGAATCTGGGACCTTCTTGTGTCTATGGCTTCCCAGACCGTTCCCTGCCCTGTGGTGAATGATAGTCCTAAAGTTAACGGGAACGCAGAATCTGCGACATGCAGCGTCCAAAACTGACTGCTTCATACTCACCAACCACTTCGCTCTCAAACTGACACCACCACCATTTTACAGATGAGGAAACTGAGGCTCAGAGAGGTGAAACAATGTGCCCCAGGCAGCTCTGGCCCTCTGAAGCACGAGAGGGTGCAGCCTCCTAAGTGGCTGCTGACAAGCGGCTCCCAGCCCCGCCCCTCCCAGCCCTGCCAGCCCATTCCCTGTTGCTCCCATGAGCCCGCATCCAGCCCCACCACAGCTGGCGCAAAGCCTCCCACGAAGCTCTGGATTCACCAAACTAGTAAATTAGAGAAGAGATGTGGCTTTCATCTCGCCCATATAGAACTCCTGGGAAGAAAAAAAAAAACTTCCAGAAACCCTCACAGGGAAGGTGTGTCCGTCAACAGAGGCATGTCTTCTAATTAGGCAGAAATGAAAGGGGAAGGTGAACCAACCCCAACCTTCTGATCAATTGGATGAATCAAAAGAATCATCAGTTTCTCATGGTTAAGAAGGTTGAAGGAGAAGAAACACAGAGACATCCAAGTAACTGGACGCGCAGCTGTTTTTGCTTTCGTTTTTCTAAGGACTAATATCTTTCCTTTTGACACTTTTCTTTTGTTTCATCTAGGTGTGATTGAGGCTCTGCGTGGTGATGTCACATCTTAGAGCTTGCTTGTGGCTCCCGCCAAGTATAAGAACACACAAAAATGCTTAGCTCATGCTTGCTAACGGCTGATTCTGTTTTTAAATGTCTTCCGGCTGTGGTACAGCCTCTGCCAGGGGCAAAAGAAGTTCACAAGCACAGAATTATTGGCTAGAAGAGACCTTAGAAATCCCTTTGTCCCACCTTCCCATGTTACAAGGAAGGGCGTGCAGGAGGTGGATGAGAGAATTTGTGGGGGGTCACACGGCCGGTTAGAGACCCAGCCAGGCCAGAGTCTCCTCACTCTCACGCCAGTGAGCTTCTCCTCCAGCTGTTTGGTGATGGAGGGAAATCAGGAAGCTCATTAAAAACACACTCCATTAGCAAACTCTGAAAACCTCATCAATTCTGAAAAGCAGGGGCCTATGCATGCAGCCAGGGGAGAGTAAGTACCCATCACTTTGTTTGCGCCATCAAAACATTTCTCTTTCTCTCTCTTCTTGGCTGTGCCCCCACGGCTTGCAGGACCTCAGTTCCCCAACCAGGGATTGACCCTGGGTCATGGCAGTGAAAGCCCGGAATCCTAACCACTAGGCCCCCAGGGAAGTCCCCATAACATCTCATTTTTAAACTAATTGCTTTTCTGCATTAGAGTCCTGCAAGGATGGAACACACCTTGCTGTCACAGAGAGCTAGGACAGTGCCTCGTCACCAAGGAAGGGAGAGAACGGAGGCCAAGATGGCTGCAGGCTTACTTAACACCTGGTGTTTTCGTGTCCTTAAACTTCACAGTAATCCAAGGGGTAGGGGTTTCTGAAATTCTGTTTTTACAGATGAGTATAAACCGAGACTAAGAGAAATTAGGTGACTTGCCTCCAGCGACACAACAAGTAAATGGCCAGGCTGGGTTTCAAAACCAGGTCATCCTGCTTAGCTTAGGACCCTGGGGGACATATGGAATCCAGAGCTGTCCCCTGAAGGAAAAGCTCAGTTTAGTAGGAAGAGCACCGGGCTTAGTGGTCAGGAGACCCAGACTGTGGCTTTCCCGCGAGGCAGGTCCCATGCCGTCTAGTTGAGCACATTGCCCGACCTGTAGTGGTGGCACCGAAATATTTCTTGGATGAATAATTATCCTTAGATCTGACAAAGGATGTAGATACAGGATGTATATAAAGAACCCCTAAGACTCAATAATTAGGAGATAAACAATCTACTTTAAGAAAAAAAAGGCAAAGGAGTTTAATAGGTCTCCAGAAGTCACAAGGAAAAAGGACTCAGCATCATTAAGCATGAGAGAAATATGAATTAAACCCATAATGACCCATCACCATGCACCCACCAGTTAAAACATGAAAGGGACTAACATCACAAAGTGCTGATGAGAATGCGGAGCAACTGGAGCTCACGGGCGCTCGGGCGTGGGAACGCACAATAGTGCAGCTGCTTCGGGAGAGGCCCACAGGTTTCTCGCAGAAGGAAACTGACATCAAACCCTATGACCCAACAATTCTTCTCTTGAGAATTTACCCAAGAGAAATGAAAACACATATCCTCAAAAAGACTTGTACAAAAACATTCATAGCACCATCATTCATGATCACTCAAACCTGAAAACAACCCACATTTTATTAACAACAGAGTAGATAACCAAATTGTGAAATTCACATCCTCTGGGTGGTATTCAACAAAAGGAATTAACTATTGATTTCATGGAACAATACGGATGAATCTCAAAAATATGTGGAGTGAAAGAAGCACTGCTAAAAGGGGATATATTGAATGACTCCACTTATGTGAAGTTCTAGAATAGGCCGAGTTAATGTATGGTGTAAAATATCAGAACAGTGGATGCCTGGGAGTTTGAAGCAGGGATTGACTCAAGGAGAACAAAGGAACTTTCTGGAGTGATGGAATGTTTTGTATCTTGGTAAGAATTTGGGTTACTCAGCTGTTTACGATATGCAGGTTGAAGCGTTTAGGGCTTGTCTGCCACTTTGAATGGCAGAAAATATAAGATGGATCAAGAGATGAATAAGGCAATACCATCCGTTCTCTCCTCCCACTCTCTAATCTCATACTGGGGTTCCCCACTGGCTAAACTAGAAGGAGATTGTGACCTGGGTTAGGGCTCAGGTAGAATTTTATCTGTGAGGTTTTATTTTTTCCATTAGAAAGAACTAAGGCATATATGCAAAGAATTGACTCATTGGAAAAGACTTTGATGCTGGGAGGGATTGGGGGGCAGGAGGAGAAGGGGACGACAGAAGATGAGATGCCTGGATGGCATCATCCTGAGTCTGAGTGAACTCCAGGAGTTGGTGATGGACAGGGAGGCCTGGTGTGCTGCGATTCATGGGGTCGCAAAGAGTTGGACACGACTGAGCGACTGAACTGAACTGAACTGAAGGCATATATAATAAAATATTAACAGTTATCCAAAAATATGGATAAGAGATGAACAGATATGTGAAAAAAACAGATAGAGCGAAATGCTAGTGTAGAATCAAGATGGTGGTTATACGGTGTCCACTATGCGTCTTATCAGCATGTTTGTTTTTCATAATACAATATGGGGTATTATGAAGGAAAAATGAGTAAAACTTAGATTTTCCCTCTTGATTGTAATGCCTATAGCCTTTAAGGATCCAGTCGCCTCTCCCTGCCCACCTTTGCAGCCCATTTCTCTTCTCTCCACCTCTCACTCTCCACACTGTGGCCTCAAGGATCTCCTTTCACTTCATCAAGCCCACTATGCACCACCTCGGGCCACAGGACCTTTGCCTATGCTGTCTCCTCTAGGAATCTCGCCTTGATTTTTTTTTTCTCAGATAATGTCTCAGACTTCAGCTCAGGTAGCGCTTTCTTCTGGGTATTTTCTCCATCATCCACTTGCACCAGCTCCATTGCTTTAATTCTTAGAGAAGCATACTTTTTCTATCATAGCACTTACTGTTAAAGCCTTAGTGTGACTATTCCTTTCATCCCATGCCCCAGGAGACTGGCAGTTCCATGACAGCAGGGCCATGGCACACCCACACTCAGCACAGGGCGTGGCTGGAGCCCATGCCCATGAAGGCTCTGCAGAATTCATGAATTTTTCTAAGCAGCCTGTGGCCCTGCGAAAGACACAGCCTTTCTTCACCCATTTTCTCAGCTATCGAATGAAGATTGGTGAAAAGCAGCCTTTCTTTTTGCACAGGGCCATTTCAGACTAAATATTCAGACACTGGGTGTTTTTAAGTCAAAATGAAAACAACTTTAATGAATCCTACAGAAAACATAATACATATTCCTTTCACTAAGATTATTCACTTTGTTGAATAAAAGAATTTCAATGAGAAAATTGATGCTGTTTTTAGCCACTAAAATGTTCCTAGTTGGGTGCTTTGAAAAGGAGCTCCAAGGCTAAGAAGCAGTTCTCTAATCTCCCACCTCTTACCATTTAGAGGGCATTAGAATCAGAAGGCTTATTCACAGCTATTGTCTCATTCCTTCTTCTAAAATAGGCAGTGTTGTCATCCATTCATTGAAGATGGTGACAGTGACTCAGAGAGGTAAAGTGATTTGCCCAAGGTCACACAGCAAGTTGATGACAGAATGCACTTGAGTTAGTTCAATCAATGGAATACTTTCTGAGCATCTGCCCACCCTTCCTGTATGTGATACCATGTCAGGTGCTGAAAAAATAGTGACAATAAGATGCATCTTCTTGTCTTGCCCAGGTTGGTACCCTCATCTCTTGGTTGTAGGATCTTTTCTCTAGCTGGTCAGAGAAGGAAAGACATTCACCTCAACGGTCTTAGATAGAGTTCTCCAGAAACAGACTGTGAGACAATGACGTGGGGACAAGTAGTCCACTGGGGAAATAACCTCAGAAAGTACCTACAAAGAAAAGAGGAAAAAAGAAAGTGAAGAAAGCTCATATAGGGAGTGAGTTTTACTGTGGGCAGCTACTGTGCGGGGGGAGGGGGCGGCTGATACCGCTGGGGAGATTTGGGACACTGTACAGGGCATGTCTCAGAGTTGTTACTGAACAAATCATAAACGTGTAAAAAACGTCATTACAGAGGTTAACATATTCTACATTCAACACCAGGGTTCTTTCTGTTCCTATCTTTTTCAAGACCCCACAGTAAAACAGAGACGTGGGGTGCGTGAGCCAAGAGGAGAGGCAGGCCAGCTCCTGCAGAGAATGTTCCAGCGCTCTCCCCAGAACGGTGGATTCATCTTGGTTCCCGCATTTATCATAGCGAATCGAAAAACTTTCATGTATCTGTCGCCTAAATAAGATAGGTGTTCTTCAGGGACAAGGACCATGTCCTTTTCTTTAGGTGAATTCCCCAGCGTTTATCAGGGCTGGTGGGGCTGTGTCTCCCCTCAGACTGGGGCTCCCTAAGAGCTCTGTCTCCTCGAACCCCCACACCCACCACCACTCCTGCATACATTCTTCACTACAGTCCATCTCAAGTCCTTCCTCTCACCAGTGGGCTCCTCCTGTTGACGAGCTCAGCATAACCCTGTCCGTGTCCTGTTGATGAGCATTTTTAATGTTTCAATCTGAATATTTTAAGGAACTGCAAACGCAGGGAGGGAAAAAGAGAGAGCAAAATGAAAACGGGGAAAGAAAGGCCAAGTAGTGGCTAAGTTCGTTCCAGCAGGCGGCCCTCAGCCTCGAGGGGAAACTCTAATGCATGCACAGAAGCCTCATGAATAATTATTTCTGAGCGGCTCAATATTTTAAATGCTGGAAATTTTTTTTTCCCTCCTCAGGAGCATTCCACAACTATTTATCTCAGTGCAGACACTGGATAGAAGGTGATTAAGTTTGATTTCTGGGTTGAGGGATGAGCAGAGTAGAAACTGGGGTGGAGGTGGTGAGCAGAAGTGGATGGGCACGTTGGGCGGAGGGGTGGATAGCAGATTGTACCCCCTGGCCAGCATCTCATGGGCCAGAGAAGAAAGGTCACCACCCAACAAACAAGCTTGGTTGGATTCTAGAATCTTTTTCTCCTAAGAAGCTTGGAGCTTGGTGTTCCTGTTGTCACCAGCCCTGACATTGGGCAGGTGGGGTGGGGGTGGGGAGCAGACAGCTGAGGTAGAGAAAAGATACAAATTCCAGCTACTTGACTCATGGTTAATGTCAAGGGTATGGAAAAATTAAAACTCACATGCATAGGCAACCTCTCAGCCTGTGTGATGATATGACTGTACCCTCTCCAGTTTCTCCTTTAGAGTGTCTACACTGAGTTCTCCCAATAGTTCTTGGGATTGGCTCTTAATACAGTACATTGGCTAAACCATACCGAGTGTAGCAACACCTCGAGCTCATCCTTATTGCTTTATTTTAGCTCAGCTCCAATCCTGTGAAGTTGAAAGGATAGGTACCATTATTCTCTCTCTCTTTTGACCTCATTGAGTGGCATGCAGGATTTTATTTTCCCGACCAGGGACTGAACCCATGCCCACTGCAGCTGAAACACAGAATCTTAGCCACTGGACCTCCAGTTCAGTTCAGTTGCTCACTCAGTCATGTTTGACTTTTTGTGACCCCATGGACTGCAGTATGCCAGGCTTCCCTGTCCATCACCAACTCCCAGAGCTTGCTCAAACTCATATTCATAGAATCAATGATGCCATCCAACCATCTTATCCTCTGTTGTCCCCTTCTCCTCCTGCCTTCAATCTTTCCCAGCATCAGGGTCTTTTCAAATGAGTCAGTTCTCATCAGGTAGCCAAAGTATTGGAATTTCAGCTTCAGCATCAATCCTTCCAATCAATATTCAGGACTGATTTCTTTTAGGATGGACTGGTTGGATCTCCTTGCAGTCCAAGGGACTCTCAAGAGTCTTCTCCAACACCACTGTTCAAAAGCATCAATTCTTCGGTGCTCAGCCTTCTTCACAGTCCAACTCTCTCATCCATACATGACTACTGGAAAAACCATAGCCTTGACTAGATGAAACTTTGTTGACAAAGTGATGTCTCTGCTTTTTAATATGCTGTCTAGGTTGCTCCTCCAGCTGTTGTTTGCTCAGTTATGTCTGACTCTTTTGCAACCCCATGGACTGCAGCCTACCAGGCTCCTCTGTCCATGGGATTCTCCAGGCAAGAATAGTGGAGTGGGTTGCCGTTTCCTTCTCCATGGTCCTCCAGGGAAGGCCCTATTACTGCTTTATGTTTAAGGAAACTGAGCCTCAGAGAGGCAAGTGATTGCCCCAAGTCTTCTGTTCTTCAACAGATGAAGCCAAGGAAAAGGCCCCCGATGTCTGGACTCCCAGGCAGCCCTTGTCTGTTACACTGTCACTGTCTTAGTCGCCCTCATGGTAGCAGTGATGAGACACCAGGCATGCGCAGACTGACTAACACGCCCTGTGCATCCTTCAAGTAGGTGTCCTTTCCCCTGAAGCCTCCCTCCACTGGCTCCTCTGCTCCCTACAGCATCTGCTGTCTGAATTCCCCTGGGCCCTTGTTTACATTCCCACCACTTTTGCCCATCATCTTCGCGTCATCCAGCCTCCTCAACAAGCTCCTTGAGGCCAGCTGTCATGTCTTATGCTTCTCATATATTCTCCCCCAGGCCCACCGCAGTGCTGGGCACAGAGATGGGGTGGAATGGCATCCCTTAGCACACTGGCATTATCATAATGGCAAGCTTTTATGCAGCACTTAACTCATGCCAGGTACTGCTGCTGTCCGAAGCTTGTTTACATGAACTCATTTCATCCACAGCAGCACCATTTAATGGATATCCTTCTCCTCCTTCTCACTGAACCCATGAAAGATCCGAGATCTAGGGAGGCTAAATAAAATTTCCACTGCTATATAGCAAGGAAGTGACCAAGTCAGGAACGAAAGGCCATTTGGCTTTAGCCTTAAGTGCCATGCAGTGGAGTGGTAATGAATGAGCCAGTGCAGGAGACACAAGAGACGTGGGTTCAGTCCTTGGATCAGAAAGACCCCCTGGAGGAGGAAATGGCAACCTGCTCCAGCATTCTTGCCTGAAAACTCCCACGGACAAAGTAGCCTGGTGGGAGCTGCAAAGAGTTGGACATGGCAGAGCAAATGAGCACACAAACACGCATGCTGCCTTTCAGTGCGGAGTCCATGCACGTGTGCTTGTCTCAGCAGCTGCCTTCCAGTGTGGAGTCCATGCATGTGTGCTTGTCTCAGCAAGTTTGCCGTTGTTCAGTCACCAAGTCATGTCTGACTCTTTGCGACCTGATGGACTGCAGCACACCAGACTTTCCTGTCTTTCACCATCTCCCAGAGTTTGCTCAAATTCCTGTTCACTGAGTCGGTGATGCTATCTAACAGTCTCATCCTCTGCCTCCCTCTTCTTCTGCTTTCAATCTTACCCAGCATCAGGGTCTTACCAATGAAACAGCTCTTTGCATCAGGTGAAGTACCAAAGCTTCAGCTTCAATGTCAGTCCTTCCATTGAATATTCAATGTTGATTTCCTTTACTAGTGTCTGGTTTGATCTCTTTGCAGTCCAAGGGACTCTCAAGAGTCCTCTCCAGCACAATTCAAAACCATCAAGTTAGCCCATTCGTTCACCCACAAATTTGCTACTATTTACTGAGCACCTATTATGTCCAGGGCACAGTGTTTGTGCTCTACCTACACCTCTAATTCTCACATCCAGACTGCAAGCTCAGTGCTATTAAAATCCTCATTTTATAGTTGAGAGGGGCCAAGTTGCTTCCCCAGGGTTGCACAGCTGGTAAATAGTGGGGCTGGGATTTCAACCCAGGTCTGGACTGAGTGGTTCCAAAGCCTGAGCTGTTTCTCCCGGTTGTGCTGTATCTACCTTCAGTTATTCTCCACACTCAGCCCAGCTGAGAACACAGCACCGAGGGACCTGCTAGCAGGAGGAGCCTCTGGCTCCTCTGGCAGTGGAAATGGTGATAATAAAGATGATTCTGGGCACGCTACCATGGCCTCCAGACCATATGGCCTTGCTACGCTGACTCCCGGTGGTGGCCATTCTCCAGCACTTATGAGAAATCAGACAAAAAGTATGAGTGTGGCAAGGTCACAGATGTACTCACAGTGTGCTCAGATGTGTGAGAAAGCCCTTTTCTTTATTTCCTATCAGCCAATTGGAGAGAGTGCTCCCATCCTATGGGTGATGGGGAAACGGAGAAGCTAAGTTTAGCCCAATACGGTAATCTAGGTTTAAGTCAATAGTTTATTTATTTTAAATATTTATTAATTTAACTTAATTCATTTATTTGGGTTGCTGGGTCTTCGTTGCAAAATGCAAACTCTTAGCTGCAGCATGTGGGATCTAGTTCCCTGACCAGGGATTGAACCCACGCCCTCTGCACTGGGAGCACAGAGTCTTAGCTATGACACCACCAGGGAAGTCCCCTGACTCAATAATTTCAACAGCCTTTTAAAGGAACCACACAGTTTCTGGTGGACAGAGTGCTGACCTCTCTGTTTTCTATGTGCCCTCCAGGATGGCAACTACATGAATGGGCAGTGGCCTGCATGACGCTGGGAGAAAAGGGCACCTCTGGCCTCAAGCCAATCTATGTATGCACAGTTTGGTACCCAGCAAGATGGGGTGGTGCGTTCTACCCCATGTTCAGCAGGATTGCTCTGCCGATGGTCGAGGCTGCTAAACCTCCAACTCTTTCTCCCCTCCAGCAGGGCTGGGCCATCCTAGAACTCCATATAGAACTGGTCCCATCTTGTCTCTTGTTGGTGCTGAGGATCCTCTGAGGTCCTACCTTGCAGTCTTCCCTGAACCCTCTAAGAAACTCCCCATCAGACTCACATAACTTCAGGATAAGCAGAAGCATCTGGGCTCCTTTTCCGGCACCCAGGAGCTCAGGGGTGTGCAGAGACCCGAAATCCTGCCCTCCGTCACCTGGCTGACCTCAGTGCAGCCACCGGCCATCGGGGCAGGAGCAGCCTGGGAGCTGATGACCTTCTCAAGCCACAGAGGAGAAGAGGATCAGACTCCTCTCTACTCTCAGTGTCTCCTTCTCTCACCCAGCACGCCTTTCTCCTTGGGGAGCTCGGCCTGGAGAAAGATCAGCTGAGGGTCTCATCGCCCACCCACTTATCTTCAGCTCCCTCGCCCCATAAAGATCCCTAGAACAGGAATGAATGGGATCCCAGTGCTGTCTGATGGATGTCCCCTGGGTGACGCTCTGCAACTGTGTCCTCCAGGCTTGCCAACAGGTGTGAGGCACATACACAGCACCAGACACTGTTGACCTCACAGCTGCTTTAAGGAGGCCTTGGGACAGCCCCTGGTGCAGATGAAAAGGGCCCAGCGTAGAGAAGTTACCTGCCAGGGTCATAGTGCATGAGCCACAAATCCCGCTGGGTTCTCCAGAGCCCTGGAGAGCATGGAGTCTTTATTCAGAGTAAACTCACCCTCTCCTTCATGGGGCTGACAGACTCACAGCTCAGCCTTGACGGAGGAAGGCTGCATGAGAATGCAATTTAGTGAGGAAATTAAAATACATTGATTTCATATCTGTGAAAGAACATCCCTATTACAGATTAGGTAGTTGTTATAAACTGTAAAACCTTAACAAAGGGTCATTGTCCTTACTGAGGCATCCATTGTTATTGAAAAGTTGGAAGAGGTTGTTCTTGCCCAAAGAATGGAATTGGGAGATCTGGGTTCAACTCGTGCTCTGAGATTTTGGGGAAATAACTCTCCTTCTCTGAGCCACAGTTTTCTCCTATGATGGAAATGGCTCTCTAATGCCTATGAGCTCTAAATTCTACATGCTTCTGCAGGTCATCGAGCAGCTGGAGGCCCCCTTGCCAACACCTCCAGACTCAGTCCCCCTAGTGGTTCACAGTAGGCCTGGCCCAGGGATGCTGATGCCAAGAGGCCAGGAGGTTTGGTCCCTCAGGGTCGCCTATGCCGAGTCTGGCACAGGGTCCCGCTGGGCCCACAGTCCTCTGCCTGTCCCTCCAGGCAGCAGAGGGCCCTCATCCTTCCGGCTGCACAAGCTGCACCCCTGATGTACCAGCTCCAGTGAGCTGAGGCTGACATCTGCCATCTGCCCACAAAGCCCTTCTTGTCCTCTGATTTGACAAGATGGCAAAGGTCAAGGTGGTTGTCCAGGGGGGTGGTGAGCTGACGAGAGGCATTTTCCATGAGAGCACTCCACACAGGTTCTGAGGTCTGGTGTGGTCTCCTGCAGATACATCGTTTTGTGCAGCGGCACACGTGGAAATGGACATCCTCTCCCCACCACACACACACACACAGATTAAACAGGACAAGGCACAGTTCACTAATAATAATAATACCTGTGCATTTATTATTGAACGCCTATCAGTTCTCTGCTCTTCACACACATGACTCGTATAAACCCCAGCCCATTCTTTGAAATGGGTTCTGATATTTACCCTCACTTTACAGATGGAATTCTCCTTCCCCCTCATGCCCCACAGCCCAGCCCCCTCCCCTCACAGCTGGGCTCCTTGTGTTCCAAGTGTGGACTCTACATCCACGTTGTGGGGAGAGGGTCAGAGTTCAAGCGGGGCGAATGAGGGCGGCTTTGGGATCAAGAGTGCAGGTGGCTCCATCTCCCCCATTTCTGCACAGGAAACTGTTTCATCCTGGTGTGGGACCAGGTTCCCTCACCTGCTCCTCCATGGTCCTCTCTCCACCCCCAGTTTGTTGCTTCAGAGGTCTGGATGCACTGCCTTTTATCTCTACCTGGAGTATTTCGAGTTCTAATTAAGTTCATTTCAGCCCTCTGATTTGAGAAGCCTTATCAGGAATACTTAACCTGTGCAAATAATATGAGGAGCCAACCAGCACGGGCCCTGCATGCTAATGGGACTGCACACAGGAGCAGCAGGAGGGCAGAGGGACCTGAGCAGAGAGGCCACCATGAGGCTCTCAGGAGGAGGGAGCGAGGAAAGGGCCCACCAGAGGACAGGAGAGGAACTGGCCTGGGCCTTCTGTGACCCTCAAAGCCCCAGGCCAGCTGGCAACTGGATGGCTCGGCAATTGGGTTTAGAGGGCTGGAGTAAGTAAAGAGGTGCTGGGTGTCCAGCACCACCCACTGGCCCGGCCCAGCTTCATGGGCTGTGCTCTGCACCTTGCATGCCTGGCTTCCTGGAGCACGTCTGACAAGCAGGGGAGAGAGCCAGCCAAAGATGACCAAGGGAGATGGTCTTGACCCCAGGGTGGTGACTGCGGGGACATTCAGAGGAAGCAAGGGTCAGGGGAGGAGTGTTGCCAGCCTGGAAATGCCCGTCACTGCTTTGCCAGTAACCTGCTCAGGTGAGGCACCCCCTCTGTTGCCTCTGTGTTCACACCGGGGTTGGACAAGCTGGGGGCTCTGGCCTGTGTCACATGGAGCCCTTGGTTCTCCAGGGCTTCGGGACCATCTGAGGCTGTGTGACTGGAGCCCCAGCCCCTAAACCTCTTCAATCAAAGCAGCTGCTCTTTATCTGTGATCTATTGGAATGTTTGTAGGAAATAAAAGATTATGCTTGTGCAAAATAAAAGATTCTGTAGCTAAAAATTAGTGCAAATCATGGGGCTAGGTGATTCCTTTGCTTCTTTTCAAGTCTAGCAGTCTTGGCTTCTAAAATCTGAACAGGACCCTGGTTCAGTGGTCTCTTTCTGTTCCCGGAACCATGGGACCCTGAATACGTTACATGTCGCTGTTGTTTAGTTGCCAAGTCGTGTCCTACTCTTCTGAGACACTGTGAACTGTAGCCCACCAGGCTCCTCTGTCCACGGAGTTTCCCAGGCAAGAACACTGGAGTGGGTTGGCATTTCCTTCTCCAGGGGATCTTCCCAACCCGGGGATCGAACTCACATCTCGTGCAGTGCAGATGGATTCTTTACCACTGAGCCACATGGAGAGCCCATATTCCAAGTTACTTCTCAGCAACATTTCTCTGGAGTCTGCATGGATGATTCTAAGAGCATCCTGCCTTCCCCCTCACCACACACGTGTCCCCGAGACATCGGCTGCGGTGGTACAGACACTAGAGGGGGAACTAGGGGAGATTCCAAAGAGCCTCTCCTTGGGAGTGATCGCAGCCTGGGAAATCTGTAAGACGTGCTGCCAGAGCCACATCCAGGAATAACCTGAACCTGTGAATGACGAAGGCCTGCAGAGCAGAGGCAAATGATGCAGGTGGGGTAATCAAGAAAGGCTTCCTGGAAGAAAGGGGCAGGGAAGGACCAGAATCCACCAAGCTGAATGAGTTAAGAGTGTGAGAGGAGCATGTGCAAAGGCTGCCCTGCTCCAACAGCTCCTCAGAGCCTGGACAAGATGAGAGCCAAGGCGAGGCAGGCCTGATATACCTGAAATAGGTTGATTTTCCCCATCCTCAGAGGAGCTGCGTCCAAACTCCTCTGAGGTCTGAGGCAGGTCACCGTCTGTGCGTTGCTTCTTCTCTGTATGAACATGAAGGGAAAACATGTTCAAACCAGGTTCAGTCTGTCAGACTAGTTCCCCTTACTTAATGAGCCCCGAGAGAGACGTAAGCTTTGATGAAGGCGAGGAGAGAAGGAAAGGGCATGGAGACACGGCCAGGAAAGGCCAAGAAAGAGGGAGGCCAGGCTCAGACGGCGAAGGCTGAGGCTAAAGCTTAGCTCCCACGCCTCTCACCCATTGCTCATTCTCCGCTGCCCACAGCCAAGGATCCAGCAACAGAGGACAAGAACGTGACTGCGGAGAGCCATGCTGGGCATCTCCTGTTGCCCCTCTCTTTCTCACCCCTGCCTCCACTGTCTGCACCCCAAGAGACTGCTCTACGGGGAACTCCTCAAGGGGCCCCCTGCTCCCGGGCTTCCAGTGGGCTTTGGTCAATGAATAACATCAGCGAGAGATCGGGGTGGGAGACCGGGGTGCTCATCTCTCAGGCCCCACCGGGTGGGGTCACAGTGCCTGTCAGGCAGTGGTCCTCCACACAACTCACTCTGCCTCTGGGTGCTGGTGATTCTGACCTTCCGCTGCCCCTTCAGATCTAGGAGTGGGGATAACCCCGGATACCAGCCCCCTCTGGTTTCTCTGCATCCTGCCCTCACCTCTAAATGGACCCTTTGTTAAACTCTCTTGAAATTACCCAATTTGAATGTGACCTCTTTTTCCTGCCTGGACCCTGGATATGATGTGAGTCTCTGCTTCAACCCGAGGCTCCCAGGTCTCGAGGCGCTTAATCCACTCACTCTCATCCTGGCTCCGTTCCCAAGCCCCAGCCCTGCTCCGTCTCTCCAAGGCATTATTTCCAACATTCAGACTCTGCTCTTTGGGTTTGTACCTGGTAGCTCACTTCTTTGTCAGCCTGTCCCTCTCATTACACACTCAGGCACAATCTGGTCACACTGAAGAATGAGTACAATGCCAGCGCTTAACTCCTGAAAATGCAGCTTTTCTCTTGAATTTCCTGGGTGTAGGCTTTGTTGAGCTGAACCAGGTTGATCTAGAAATTAAATAAGGATTAAGAAGTTGAAAGGCGCCTGCAATCCAGCAATCAGACAAACCTATGCAAAATCATCTTGCTTCCTTTCCTAAAATATGAATTTTGAAAAAAAAAATCAAACAATTGGCTCTTTTGTTAATTAGAAGATCAGCAAAAGGTGGACCAGTCGGGTAAGCATGTCCAGGGGGAAGGAAGGAAAGAGAAGTGAGGGAGAAGGCCCCCAGATATCCATGTTAATGGGAGACCCATGTGCCTGGCGGAGAAGGCAATGGCAACCCACTCCAGCGTTCTTGCCTGGAGAATCCCAGGGACGGGGCAGCCTGGTGGGCTGCCGTCTCTGAGGTCACACAGAGTCGGACACCACTGAAGCGACTTAGCAGCAGCAGCAGCAGTATGCCCCCTGGGGGTCTGCAAGGTTGCCTTCTCACCTTCATATCTAGCCTGGACCCCTCATCCTCTCTGGCAGTCTGGATTTCAACCTGTTTCCAAAGCTGATCTCTAGTTGGTATCCCCATGATTAGAGGGGCTTCCCTGGTGGCTCAGATGGTAAAGAATCTGTGTGTGATGCAGGAGATGCGGGTTTGATCCCTGGATTGGGAAGATCCCCTGGAGAAAGGAATGGCTACCCACTCCAGTATGCTTGCCTGGAGAATTCCATGGTCAGAGAGGCTGGCAGGCTACAGTCCTTGAGGTCGTCAAGAGTCAGACACAACTGAATGACTAACGCTTTGCACGTTCCATGATTAGAAACTCAGAGTCAACACCCAATTTTATTTTCTTCTCCCAAATTCACTTCCCAGGAAGACTACACATGAGATTCAAGATAGCATGGGAGGATCTACCCTAAACTCCTGGGACCAATTTAGCTCTGCCACCCCATGCCTGAGTGATCTCAGGTAAGCTGCCCTACCTGTCCCAAACCTCAGCTTTCTCATCTGTGAAATGAGTCTTAGATCATGGGGCTCTCGTGAAGATAAGGAAAATGACATAACTATCTGGCATGTGGTAGCTTAAAAATTCTTTCTTTCTTTATTTCCCATCCTCCTTTATTTCTTTCTTTACTTCCCATCCTCCTTCAAAGATAAAACCATTTTGGGGGCTTTCCCCCATTTAGATTATTGCAACAATGTCTGCATTAAGCATCCGTTTCCCCTTGAGTCCTACCGCCTCCCTTCTGCCATTTTCTGGCAGCAAATCCCTGAAGGCCCCACCACCCTCCCAGACCCTTCCCTCACCAAGGCAGCCCCCAGTCCTAGCTCTCTCTGTGTTCCAGCGACTTCCAGGCCTCTGTTCTCACAACTTGGAGAGTGTCTCAACTTACTCTTCACTTAAAAACCACTCAAACTTTGCATCTTGGGGAAAGACTCACTTCCTCTGGGACACCTTGCCTAGTGCACCTCCATCCTTTCCCCGATCTGGCTGAGCCCAGCAGCAGGTTCTTCTCACCATTTGTAATCACTTAATGATTAGTATCATTGCTGCATTAATGTCCATCCCCCTAACCAGACTGCAGGCTGCAGGAGGGCCAGAACCACACCTGTTTCTCTTCCTCTGAATCATGTCTGCTTGGAATATGTCAGCATAGTAGGTGCTCATCAAAGCTTGTTGAACGAATGAGTGCCCCACTTCCAGCCTGTGGCCTAATTTTGGTTCTCTTCATTCATGAAATCTCTCTTTCAGAATGCTTTTCCAGACTCCCTGGAACGACAGTGCATGTATGCTAAGTCATGTTCGACTCTCGTGCGACCCCACGGACGGTAGCCCTCCAGGCACCTCTGTCCTTGGAATTTCCCAGGCAAGAATAATGGAGTGGGCTGCCATTTCCTTCTCCAGGGGATCTTCCCAACCCAGGAAGCCACCTGGGAAGCCCTCCCGGAAACTACACTGACTTCTTAATTAATATTTCCCTTCCTGCCTCCAACCAATCCATCAGATTCCTTTTGCTTTAACCTCCAAAGGCTTCCTGTGTGCTGTGCTTAGTCACTCAGTCATGTCTAGCTCTTTGTAACCCCATAAACTGCAGGCCACCAGGTTCCTCTGTCCATGGGCATTCTCCAGGCAAGAGTACTAGAGTGGGTTGCCATGCCTCCTCTAGGAGATCTTCCCAACCCAGGGATCAAACCCAGGTCTCCCGCTTCCTAGTGCCCAATATATACAGAAAGCATCCACTCACTGGAATTCCCCAATCGACCCCTGCTAGAAGGCAGCCCCAGTAGCCCACTTGCCATCCCCTGACACCACAGTTCTTCACACGGCTGCTTATGCTGTTTCGCCTGCCTGGAGGTCTTCCTTCCCTCTCTTGCCATCTGTATCACACACCTTCCACAGGTCTCTGTGCATAACCACTGCCTCTGTAGAGCTCCTCTAATTAAACTCTCCCCACAGTAAGTCTCCTGCCTCTGTGTTCTCCTTGCAGCAATCCATTGATTATATTTAAGCTTAGAACTGTTTTCCAGATATTTCCTAATTGCTACAGTTCCTTTCAGGTCACTGAGCCCTTTCAAATACATGATCTGATTTGATCCTAAAAACTTGACAGGGAAGTAGGGGCAAGTATTTTAAATAAAAACTCACTGTAAGGATCAGAAACCCACCGAGTTAGCTTAAGTAGAGGGCTTTTATCACAAAGACACAGGTGAAGAGCTTGGAACCTCTCTTCAGGTAGCACCAGCTGGTCTCAGGGGCCCTGGAAAGGCATCCAGAAATCTTTCTCATCTCTTGATCTCTCTTCACCCACAACCCCTTCAACTCCTAACCTTCAACGTCTGGGGCAAGGCATTGACTACCTAGGAAACTGGGCTCTTCCCACTTGCAAACACTCAGGACTGATGAGGCTTCTCTATGCCTCTTCCTGCCACTCTAATTGCTCCATGCCATGTTTTATGTATTTTAATTAGTGCTTTAAATTTTGCACCTAAATCTCAAGGCACTCTAGCAAAAGGCCCCTCTTTAGAAACTGGAATAAATAAATGAAATCTTCCAGGCAGATGACAGCCAGGAACTTTGACATCATTCATATTAATCTATCGTTCGGCTACCGCCATTCTGTCATCTGGGTCAGCTTTGAGGACGTGTGTCTGGGGTCTCCCCACCAGTCCTGTCTGCCCTGCACTCCTCCTCCCCAAGGGGCCCTGATCCTCCAAAGGTGGACTCTTGATGGCCACCGCACCCCCACCCTCCAATTCTTCCCTTTAAGACACATGTTCTTGACTGGCTTTGTTCAAGTGCACTCATGGTTGCTGTCCAGTGGTGGTCCTCCACCTGCGGTCAGATACAATCACCTGGAGAGTTTGTGGAACACAGAGCTGCCCAGACTTCTGCCCAGAGGCCAGGTCCCATTGGTCTGGAGTGAGGTCTTAGTGTTGCTGATTCCAATAATGCCACAGGCCGGGCTGTCTTGCAGCCGAGTGCAGAACCAGACAGCGCTGTGGGAACCTGGAGCTAGACAAAATGCATGGGGCACACTCACCCGCCTCATTAACCATGGGCTCCATGAGGCTGCGATCCCGTCTGTCTTGCTCACTGCTGTGTCCCCGGTGCATCAGTGGGCTGCCTAGCACACGGTGGTGGTGTGTGTGCTCAGTCATGTCCAGCTGTTCATGACACCTAGGACTATAGCCCGCCAGGCTCCTCTGTCCGTGGAATTTTCCAGGCAAGAAAACTGGAGTGAGTTGCTATTTCCTACCCAGGGGACCTTCCCAACCCAGGGATTGAACCCACATCTCCTGCATTAGCAGGCAGCTTCTTTTCCACTGAGCTACGTGGACAGCTCCTGGCACACAGTAGCTTCCCCAGAAATATTTTCAGATGAAGCTGAAGCCACCCCTTCCCACAGGTGCCCTCTACTCTTCACACTCCCAGTTGTAGGTCCTGCCACTTACTACTGCTGCTAAGTTGCTTCAGTTGTGTCTGACTCTGTGCCACCCCATAGACAGCAGCCCACCAGGCTCCACTGTCCCTGGGATTCTCCAGGTAAGAACACTGGAGTGGGTTGCCATTTCCTTTTCTGATGCAAGAAAGCAAAAAGTGAAAGTGAAGTCGCTCAGTAGTGTCCGACTCTTTACGACCCCATGGACTGCAGCCTACCAGGCTCCTCCGTCCATGGGATTTTCCAGGCAAGAGTACTGGAGTGGGGGTGCCATTGCCTTCTCCGCCACTTACTAGCTAGGTGCTTTTAAGCAAGTCAACCCATCCTTTGAAGCCTCACTTTCCAGATCTTTAAAATGGAGATGATGTCAGTCATCTACCCACGAAATCGTCCTGTGGATTAAAAGAGAGCATTCACTTCCCCTAGCGCCCTGCACCTAACAAGCAGGTGGCAAACCTTGGTGGCCAGCACGGGACACATTCACCACCTCAGAGTAGTCCCTCTGCCCCTCCGTCCTGCTCAGGGTTCTTTGGGCTGCAGTCACACCCAGGGAGGCCAAGGGTGGAGGTGAGCAGGAACTCTGTGGAGCAAGGCCTGCCCTGGGAGCCCAGAAATGCAGATTTGGGGCATTGCTTCTGCTGACTTAGTCTGTGACCTTGAGTTTGTCTCTGAACATCTCTGGGCCCCTGACCCCCACCAGCTGCCCTCCTCACACACCTCCCAGTGCTGTCTGTGACGCTCCAGTTTGAAAGGTCCCTTTGGTGATGGTGGCTGCTGCCCTTGAAACTTCCATGCAATGTCTGACCAGCAGTCGCCATCCCTGGATGCTCTTTGGACGAAAGTGAAGCACAACAATTGCAGCTTTGAGGAGAAAAGTCCCTTGATTTGACAGCCCCTGCAGAATTCCTGTTGTAACAGAGAAGCTCAGTACCTCAGACACAGCCTGCAGAGCCAGTCAGATTCCTGGGCCTTGCCTCTGTTCTATCTGCTCTGGGAGGGGGCCAGAGGGCATGGAGGTCATTTCTACTCAATCATGGCATGACAGGCTTGCCACCTGTGATGGGGCTCCCCATCTGGATGGGGAAGAGCCTATTGGTTTGCTGACTCCTTCTGTAGGTCCTGGGAACTGGCTGGGCCACCTTCTTCTGTCACAGAAGAAATGTGGATTCCTTGGATGGGCTTATGGTGGAGAAGGTGAGAAGGAAACCTTCCCTATCCTGGAGGTGGGGAAAGACGGAAGCCAGCTTCAAGATTTTTAATAAACTACCTCAAAGCAGGACATGCTTGCTGCCCACCCCCAGCCTGCTGCAATCTTCCTGCTTAGAACTTCCAAGCATCACATGCTGTCTGCAGAATGACACACTCCTGCCTAAGATGTGAGGCTGGCTATTTCCATCTCTAGGTTTGTGCCTTTCTAAAGGAAGCTAATAGACTGGGCCGCATAACAGCTCAGAATCAGAAAGAAGACGATCAAAGCCCCTTTTGCTGATATCTAGCAGTATAGCCATGGACAGTTTACTTTTACTTCTTTAGGCCTCTAATTCCCCATCTGTAAAATGGGGATAGGGACGAGAACACCCATTACTAGGATTACTAACAAGATGAAATTAAAGAATCCATCCTGTGCTTGGTACAGCGCCTTGCCATAAGATATGCTCCATAAACGAATGGTAATGATGATGAAGATATTGTGTTCTTGTTTACATTCATCCGAGTCTGACTGTTTAGCAACCCCATGGACTGTATCCTGCCCGGCTCCTCTGTCCATGGGATTTCCCAGGCAAGAATACTGGAGTGGGTGGCCATTTCCTTCTCCAGAGGAACTTCCTGACCCAGGGATCCAACCCATGTCTCCTGCATTGGCAGGTGGATTCCTGACCTCTGAGCCATCATAGAAGCCAATGGTGATATTAACAAGTCCCAAAGGTCCTTCAGCATCTTGAGGATAGGAGCATGTTTTAGAGCTCTTTAAATCCGCTCGGCACACAGGTGAGGTCAAAGAAAGTCAAAGAAGACTGGAAGGTTTGCAGAGCTGGGGGAGGGGCCTGATAATTTGACTGCAAGAGTACAGTTCATGCCCACCTCCATGTACATCTACCCTGCAGTTTCCTTCTCCCAATCACCATAATTAATACCCAGTTATTCTGCCCCAGTCCTCAGTCACTGTCACCACTTAAGCATGGAGGACACATGCTGGCCTTTTCCCAAGGAAGGTACGGGAGAGTAGCTAGGGCCAAGGGGCAATGGTGGCCGGCTGCAGGGGAGCATGCCGTTGCCTTGGCAAAAAAAAAAAAAAAAAAAGAGGCATAATTAATCTGCAGCGCTCTCCTCTCATTAAGCCTTCACGTTTATACCTGAATTAACTTTTCACATCCAGTTAAGGTGCGTGGGAGGTTCTGTCCGCCACTGGCGTGACAAACGCAGCTGTGACTATCAGGGAAAGTGGGGGCTGTGATGACCCACCGCCTAAGCTATAGGTGGGTGTGGGGGAGGCTGAGTTTCCAAGCTCCGCCCTGCCTCCCTGGGTCCAAACCAGAAAGGAGCCTCCAGAAGAATGGGAGGGCGCTGTCTCTGGCCCAGGGACAGCGGGAGAACAAGTCCACATGGCCACATGGGCAAGCGTTGACCTCCCCTCCCACCTCTCCTGTTGGAATAGACAGAGGCCTTCCTTCGGGCTCAGATTTTACCAGCCCAGGCAGAGGTGGGGGAATGCCTGTTCCAATGAGGGAGGCTTATTCCATGTCCCCATCTAGCTCAAGTTGGGACCTAGTATGGCAGAAACACACACAGACAGATGTTGGTGGAGGTCACCTCAGGTCCTGTTTTTCTCCAGTGGGGACTTAGCTCTCTTTAGCTCCCTGGATCCCGACTCATTAAACCGCCAGTGTTCTCTCGGCAGCATGCTGGGATAAATAGTTAGCTGCTGGCACCTCCTCTCCGGGAGCTGGGGTCTATGAGGGCATTACTTTTCAGATGCCAGGAGTAGGAGGCCACCCTGCGTACCCAGTGTTAACAAAAGAGGATGAGTTAACATCCTCACAAATGGACTCTCTAGGGTGTCCCTCCTCCTCCCCTCTACACCTCCCTCCCTACCCAGTTCAAGACACTCAGATCTCCTCAATAAGCAGCCCTCCCCACTGCAGCCTTGAGTGGGTGCTTGAAGATGTTTGATTAAAGGAGAGAAAGGGACATGCAATGTCTTGTACATGCACTGTCTCAGTAAAGTACAAGCAAACCTCGTTTTATTGTGCTTCAATTTATTAAGCTTTAGCAGATGTTCTGTTTTGTACAAATTGAATATCTGTGGCAATCCTGCATTGTCAGATGAAGGTTAACATTTTTTAGCAATGAAGTGTTTTTAAATTAAGGTCTGTACATCGTTTTTTAGACATCATGTTATTGCACACTCAGTAGACTACAGTATAGTATAATCATAACTTTGATATACATTGGGAAACCAAAAATTGGCATGACTCGCTTCATTGCAATACATGCTTTATTGCGGTGGTTCGGAACTGAACCCAAAATGTCTCTAGGGGTGTCTGTATTTTCTTCATGATCTTTGTCCTCCAGTAGCTTAAAACCTAGTGGGGGAGACAAGACAGACAACACAGATAGACATGGTTTGCACGTCGGGGGGTGATGAATACTCAGAAGTGGTGAATGGTTAAATGCCAGGATGAGTGTTTGGGACTCATCACACTCTTCAGAGGAGGAAAACTATTGTGGGCTGGTTCTGAGTCACTAGCAATTTCTCAGAGGAGGCAAGATTTGGATGAAGCCTACGTGAGAGCCTCTGCGCCAGGCAGTGAGCTAAGTGCATGACGTCCTTCTCACTTAGTCTCAACTAATCCTAACAACCACCCCATGATCTGGGTATTATAATTATCTCCCTATCTGAGAGATGAGGAAACAGTTCAGGGACTCAGTGAACCGCCAAGGTCACAACGCTGGTAAGAAGATTTCAAGCTGGGCCTGTCTGACTCCTAAACCCTCTGGATCTTAATGCTTGATGGCCTCCTCCAACCTGGAAAACATGCAAAATTTCAAAGGAGAAGAACTAAGATCCAGAGCATTCCTGGAAAGGCAGACTACAAGAAGATAGGCGGTGCCTAACTCTGGCTGGAGAGAATTTCCAGGCCAGTGGTAAGAACTTGATTCTTTTTTAAGAAGTGTGTGCTGCCGTCCACAGCCCTAAGAGTCTTCATCAGAAGGAAGAGGCTTTGGGCTTGTACATTTCCCAGGACGCCCTCCAGGAAATCCACCTTTAAGTATAAACAGAAAGGCCTCCTTGTAGATCCTATCCCCCAAAACTTCAGGATATCAGGGCTTTCAGAGACTCTGCCACCCAGCTGATCCAATACTTTCTACTCAGTTCAGATCAATACACATTTATGTGCCAGACACAAAGTGCTAGAAATGATTAAGGGACAATCCTTGCCATTAGGAAGATTATAGTCTAGTGGGAGTGATAAGACACAAAGGAAAAAAAAATCAATATGAATGATAAATGCAAAGATGGAATGCATGGTCCCCACACTTAAAACATCAGCCCAGGAGGAAAGGACACAGGCTCGAAGGCTAAGGAAATGATTAAAACGCGGAACAGCACTCTGGCTTAGAGGCGATCACATAAGCAAGGTCATGGACACATGGAACAGGACATTTTGTGTTTGAAAGTATAAGTCAATCAATCAATTTATGAAGAACATGGTCATGGAGACAGGGAGTGAGGCATGAGCTGAGGTTGAAGAGGTAGGCAGGGGTGAAGCCATAAAAGGTTTTGTGGGCCTGACAAAGCAGCTTGCGTTCAATCCTGCAGAAGACTGAAGGGCTTCCAGCAGAATCTAACATAGTTCGTTCACATTTTAGAAACATAACCTTGGCCAAAAGGGGGCAGTGGCTTTCACTGGTCAAGATTGAAACCTAAGAGGCTGGAAAGGAAGCTACTGTCTATCACCCAAGATATGATGAGGTCTCAGATCATGGCATGAATAGTAGGGTTGGGGAAAAGAGGACTGGCTCAAGAAACACTTAAGAAGGGAAAGAGATGGAAAATCCCAGGGAGCAAGAAGGAAGAGACTGCTGGCTGCTGACTTGGGTGACTGAACAGGTGGTGTTGCCTTCAACTAAGACTTGGAACACAGGGAGAAAAGTGGGTACTAGTGAGAGGGGGGTGATGAATCACTTCTGATTTTGTTGAGTTGATGATACTTAAAGTGACATCCAGATGGGTGCTTCCAGTAGGTACCTGGAATCAAACTCAGGCAAAAGACTGGAGGTATGACATTGGGAGATGTAAAGAGATGAGGTTAAAAAGGGCGGGGGGGCAGGGTGGATGATCTCAGCTATGGAGATCAAGTCAAGAGAAAAGAGGGAAAATCCATAGACAGAATCCCTGGGGAACAGCCATGCTCAGGAGGTAGACGGAAGAGGGGACACCCAGAGGGAAACTAAACAGACACAGCCAGAAAGTTGAAATCCAAGGGGTCAGAGGCTATCGAGGAAGAAGTTGCCCCAATGTCAAAGGCAGCCAAGAGGTCAAAGAAGATCAAGAGAGAAGAGTCCACTGGCCCTGGCAAAATGGAGGTTACTGTGGCACTCTTTCAGGGTCTTGGCAGGAGTGAGATGGCACTCTTAAGTTTGGAAACTTCAGGAGGATTTAATAAAGGGTTTTGAGAACAGTGGCCATGATGTAGGGAGAGCCTCAAGGAGGATGTAGTGCCCTGGGAGGGATAACAGCAAATAGCATGAGTGGTCACCACCCTGAGCAGAGGAACCAAGAAGAAGCAGAGGTTAACAAGCCTGGAGACAGAGAGAACTGAGAGGAGAGAGCTGTCTGACAGGCTTGTGAAGTGGGCAGAGGGACAAAGCAAACCTGCTGAGATCCCACAGGTAGGGAGCAGGGGAGACGATCCCTGACCTCACTTCCTATCCTCATCTCCAACTGAGGCTCCCTATTGGGAAAACCCAGCTGTAGGTGAGTGATGCGGCAGTTTGATGCAGGTCCTCCAGGTCAGCCTCTGAGGGGTGGACAGTGGACATGGATGGACAGAGAGGAGATGCCCAGCTTGGAGCCTCCCCAGAGCTCTTCAGTGGAGCAATGGAAGAGACCCGAGGGCCTCCAGTGGGGGGACATGTGCAGAATGCCTGTCTTGATGCCAGCATCCTCTGAGTGCTCTTCCTATGCATGGCCAGCTTCTTAGGTGCAAGTCAGAAGCCTCTCTTTCCCAGCCTCCCTTGCAGCTAGGGTACCATCCTGTGATGTGGGCTCTAGCATCAGCCAGACCAGAGAGCCGCTGGATGGAGGAGGGAATGAGGGGGTGGAAACAGAGGCCATGTGGAATCCATTTTCAGCTGAGGATGTCTTTGGGGATCAATCTTCAGGGCATAGAACCTGAGGCTAGCAGAGCCTCCAGCATAGACAATGCTGGACTGTGGGCACTGCTCCCCAAGTTCAGGATCCAGGTCTTCTCTGACCTTCCTCAAGCTTCTGGGAGATTCACAGGACTCCTTCATTTATTTCTTTTCAGCTTAAACTATCTCGGGTGTGTTTTGTTGCTTGTTACTAGAACTCTGGCTGATGAGGAGGGAGTGGGAAGTGAGGACATGGGCACAAGAAGGCAGATTAAGCGTTTAGAGAAAAGAGGAAAAGGAAAGAAAGAGGATAGAGTGTTGGGTCAAGGAAGAATAGTTTTAGGAAAGGAAAGTGTGGGGCAGATTTATGAGATGAGAGACTCAGAGAAATGGAGAGTTATTATCATCCCCACTTTAGAGCTAAGGAAACTAGGGTCCAGAGAGGTTAATTACCTTCTCAAGGTCACAGACAGTAAGTAGAGGCACAGGAATTCCAGACCTGACCTGCTGGCTTGAAAACTTCCTACTATAAGCATCTTCTGTAACAGCCACCCAGGCAACCACCCAAGGTAGATTTCCTTAGAAGTTTACAAGTCGTGCTTGAGGCCCAATTTGAAAAGACAGAAAGGCCCCTAGGAACAGAGGGCAGAGTGAGGTGGTTGGCTAGTCAGAGTGGAAGAGACACCAGTTCATAGTGAATGAGTCAAGCTGGCTTCATAGGGGAGATCCCGCTGTGTATGGTGCTTAATTCATCTCCCAAGATGCCTCATCTTGGAGTCAAATCTTTGTTTCTAAATAGCTGTTGGGCTGTATGAGTTGCCAATTTGAAAGGGGCTCCCAGAGATAAGCAGGAAGGAAAAGGTTCTGGAGCAAACCCTCACTAATCCCTTGGGAAGTGAGCATTCCTGAACACGGAGGAAACTCCTGTAAGTGCCTGGACGGCCTCATCAAAGCCAGCTCTTGCATATGTGGCATGTCAACGTGTGTTCAAGGAGAGGAGAGGCAGGAAGGTTAGGGTGCATAAATGTATAGAGAGATTCTGAATTTTCACTTAGAGAATCTAGAAGTTGGGACAGTTTATAGAGATAATGTGTTGGGGTTGCATTTGCGCCCTTATGCATGGAGGGTTTTTGGAGATGTTGGCAGGGTTCACTCACCCTGGAGGTTTGGGCCTCTGGGCAGGGCCTGCCCACGTATGCGTGCAATTTGGTCCACATATGTGAAGACTTTGTCTTACAAGGTTGGCATTTACTCCCCACAAACCTCAAAGAGACCAGCTTTATATAGAGAGCCTGTTTCTCTATCACAACTAAGGAGCTAATTTCTCAGCTGTTTTTCAACTGACCATTATCGATTAAGTCTGGAAATCTGGTTATTTTAAAGCAACATATAAAGCTTTTTCCTAGGTGAACACACTTGAGTTTAATTTCAGTAATATTTTCATGAACAACCTATAATTAAAGCATCTAATAAACCTCAGTAATTCATTTAGCTGGATTTGTGTTTAAAAGAAAAAGAAAAAAAGTGTAGTCGTGGAAGTCAAATTCCATTCTTCTGTTAAATGAACATTATGGTTTTTCTGGGTATCTTAATTGAACCTCATTTTTTAACAGGAATATTAAACAAATTAAATTAAGCAAGCAATTTCCCTTTTTAGGATTAAAAAAAAAAGAAGCCATTGAGTGGAAAAGCTCCTCTAAAACACCCATTAGTGGGAGGCACTGGGCAACAGTGTGGGCATTTGCTTCAATTTATCAGTGCAGAAGCTCCAACCCTGAGTAGTCACTATTTGAGGCCAAGTCTGCCAGGCTCCAAGGCAGGGGTGTTAGACTAGGTCCCCCAAGAAGCAGACTCCAAGATGGGGCTAGATGTGCACATGATTAATAAAGGGCAGTACCTGTGAGGGGAAGCATGCAGAGGGTGCTGGGGAAGGCTGGGAGAGCTGCCAGACCCAACCCAGGTGCAGGTCTGATCCGGGAGGGAAGCAGAGTGGACAGGAAAGAAGGTTGAGTGGGAGTGTCTCAGGCTAGGGAAGGATCTGGCGAGACTGCCAGAGTCCTTGAGCCAGAGTGGCCCATCAGAGGGGTCCCCCTCTCCGGAGTGGGTTTGCCATGCTCAGACACTGACTGGGAGCCAGTGGTTTCAGACAGGAGCTGTGGGTCAAGTATGAGTATCATAGCCAGAGATCTGGAAAACGCATTTCCACACTCACCCCTTCAGTGTTCTTCCACCATGCCATGTGGCCTCCCTGGGTTCTGACAGGTTTGATACCAGGGACTGGCAAGGACAAGGCAGCTGAGGGATATCAATTTCCAAATCAAGTGATTTTCAGGCAATATTTGGGAATTGGCTCCAGGAGGCAATGACCTTTTGATGAACAGAGGGGAAGGAAGGACTCAGGCAAGGCTGGGGAGGAAGTAGGGCAGGGTGGAGGATGTGGACACCAACTGGTGTCAGGGTGGAAGACCTCCCTGAGAACGTGCTGGATGCTCCATAGGACTACATAAAACCAGAGGAAAGTAATTAAGCAGGGTCCAGGCTTTGGAACTGGCCAACCTGGAGGTCAAGAGAGGTCCCTCAAGAGGTGAGGGACTCAGGAGCCACACCTCTAACACATTGGGCCCACAGGCTGGTGGGAAGCATCGTCTCAACAGGAGAAAGGACCAGAGACACAGTGTTCATGGCTGGACCTCCACACCCCAGGCCTGCAGGGAGCTTTGCCTCCCTTCACCCCACTCTCTGACTGTGGTTTGTAAAGTCTTAGATCCAGGGCAGAGTAAAGAAAAGTAACTATAGTGGAGTAAGAGGGATGTAGTGGAGTAAGAGTGCCTTCGTGGTGAAGGCACTATCTCTGCCTTGGGGCGGGCAGGGCGGGGGGGTCTCCAATCTAAAGGAGAAAATACTGTTCCAGCCCTTGAAGAGTCCCTAATCTGACAAGAAAAACGCAGCCCTTGTTTATTCACTCCACAAACATTAATCAGGCACCTACTGTATACTTGATATATATCAGTTGTCAAGCAAGAATGATCCCTGCTTTTTGGAGGGAGATAGACAATAATTAATACATTATACTAAATACATTTTCTAGTGGGTTAGAGGCTGAAAACTACCATGGGAAAAGAGAAAATTTCGACAGTCTAAGGGAGATGGGGTGGAACAGAGAGGGGAATCTCAATTTTAAATGAAGTAGACAGGGTCAGCCCCAAGGAGTACAGTGGTGTGGGACAAGCCATGTGGAGACCTGGGGAAAGAGCTCTCAAGCAAGGGGAACAGACTGTGCGAAGCCCTGGAGATGGGAGTGGGCTTGGTATGTTTGAGCATGGCAAGGAGACTGCTGATTTCAGGGCAGAGCGAGTGGAAGGGATGAGCCCTGGGAAGGGAGGGCTAAGAGGTGGTGGGCACCTTCTCAAGCAGGTCCCCACAGGCCGCTGTGATGACTCTGGCTTTCCCACTGAGGGAAACGGTGGGCCGTGGCAGGATTTGGAGCAGAAAAGAGATTTAAATTTTAATAGGATCCCTCCCGCTATTGTGTCGAGAATAGACTGTGGGGGTGAGGAGTAAGTGGAGAGGACTGGGAGGTGATAAAGCAAAGAGCGATGAGGTGCCCCTGACCAGCGGAGGCAGACTGGCTGGTAAGAAGTGACCCACCGAGTCTGGAAGCAGCTTGAAGGATTTGCCAACACGTTGGATGTGGCCTGGGAGAGGAAGGCAGCATCTCCGCGAATTGAGGAGTATGGCTACTCAACCCTTTGCCCCTGAGGGCCCCTCTCTGCACAATCACATACAACAACAACACACAGGGCTCCTGAAGCCACGAGCACAGAGTCAGAGGGTCAGAGGGAGGAGCCAGTCAGCCCTGGCCCACCTGCACCCCATCCTGGGAAAGGCATCTTGGTGAGAGTCCATCCCGAGCCCTACACCCACAGACACCTCTTAGATCAACACCTCTGTCGCATGAACAACCCCCAGGAAAGCGCAGTAACTCAATTCAACTGCACCGCTCCATAATCTCGTGTCAACCTCACAGCTGATGATTACTGTTTTATCACAGGCTCGTAAAGTCCCCACACTGCCATGAATCACGGACACTCTGCCAGAGAGAGCCAGAAAATGCGGCCAACTCCAGAGAGTGCCGGCTTGACAAGCAGCTGCTGCAGTTCGCCTGAGGTCACCTTTCACCACGGCAAGGGTCTTCCACCTGCTCGCTCTGAAAATCAGGGAAAAGTCCAAATGACTCCAATCCCAGGGGTGGAGTCTCCAGTTCCCTTCTGCTGGAAAAATATTAAATGCCTAGTGTTCTCTGGTGTAACAGACTGAATAAATGGCTGACAGCATGGTATAGAGGGAAGTGCCTGGGGTTTTGAGTGCAGACATTTAACTCCTGTGTCTGCTCTTTACTCATGACCTTGGGCGAGCCGTTGAAGGCATCCTAACCTCAGCATTGTCATCTGTAAAAGGTATTGTGAAGCTTAAATGAGATAATGTCTGCAACACACTTTGAAAATAGTAGATCGCTGGACATTTAAATTGCAGTAGCTATTAGGTCACAACCCAGACTACCAAGCCCCAAACCAGGCAGACACCTTGAACCAGGGAGAAGGCCAGAACTGAGGCAGGGCAGTGGGTTATAGCCAGGCAAGGACAGCTGGCATCACAAAGTAGAGGCAGAAAGAGAGAAAGAAAGATTTGTTTTAAGGAATTGGCTCACGTGATTATGGATGTTGGCATCTTCAACATCTGCAGGGCAGGCCCTCAGGATGGAGATTAAGCTTCATTCTGAAGGCCTTCTACTGGCTGAATTCCTTCCCTGCTCTGGTGTTCAGGGAAGATCAGTCTTTGCCTTCCTGGATGAGTCAGGAGGGCTGAGGAGGGTACAGGAAGGCCGAGAGGAGCTACTCCACATTCAAGGTCAGGAGGGGAGACCGTGAGGAGATACCCCTCGTCCAAGGTAAGGAGCAGTGGCTGCACTTTGCTGGAGCAGCTATGAAGAGATACCCCACGTCTAGGGTAAGAGAAACCCAAGTAAGATGGTAGGTGTTGCGGAGAGGGCATCAGAGGGCAGACACACTGAAACCAAATCACAGACAACTAATCAATCTTCTCACATGGACCACAGCCTTGTCTAACTCAATGAAACTAAGCCATGCCCTGCAGGGCCACCCAAGATGGACGGGTCATGATGGGGAGGTCTGACAGGATGTGGTCCACTGGGAAGGGAATGGCAAGCCACTTCAGTATTGTTGCCTTGAGAACCTCATGAACAGTATGAAAAGGCAAAATGATAGGATACTGAAAGAGGAACTCCCCAGGTCGGTAGGTACCCAATATGCTACTGGAGATCAGTGGAGAAATAACTCCAGAAAGAATGAAAGGATGGAGCCAAAGCAAAAACAATACCCAGCTGTGGATGTGACTGGTGATAGAAGCAAGGTCCGATGCTGTAAAGAGCAATATTGCATAGGAACCTGGAATGCCAGGTCCATGAATCAAGGTAAATTGGATCTGGTCAAACGGAAGATGGCAAGAGTGAATGTCAACATTCTAGGAATCAGTGAACTAAAATGGACTGGAATGGGTGAATTTAACTCAGATGACCATTATATCTACTACTGCAGGCAGGAATCCCTCAGAAGAAATGGAGTAGCCATCATGGTCAACAAAAGAGTCCAAAATGCAGTACTTGCATGCAATCTCAAAAATGACAGAATGATTTCTGTTCATTTCCAAGGCAAACCATTCAATATCACAGTAATCCAAGTCTATGCCCCAACCAGTAATGCTGAAGAAGCTGAAGCTGAACGGTTCTATGAAGACTTACATGACCTTGTAGAACTAACACCCAAAAAAGATGTCCTTTTCATTATAGGGGACTGGAATGCAAAAATAGGAAGTCAAGAAACACCTGGGGTAACAGGCAAATTTGACCTTGGAGTATAGAATAAAGCAGGGCAAAGGCTAATAGAGTTTTACCAAGAGAACACACTGGTCATAGCAAACACCCTCTTCCAAAAACACAAGAGAAGACTCTACACATGGATATCACCAGATGGTCAACACCAAAATCAAATTGAGTATATTCTTTGCAGCCAAAGATGGAGAAGCTCTATACAGTCAGCAAAAACAAGACCAGGAACTGACTGTGGCTCAGATCATGAACTCCTTATTGCAAAATTCAGACTTAAATTGAAGAAAGCAGGGAAAACCACTAGACCATTCAGGTATGACCTACATCAAATCCCTTATGATTATACACTGGAAGTGAGAAATAGATTTAGGGGACTAGATCTGATAGATAGAGTGCCTGATGAACTATGGACGGAGGTTCATGACATTGTACAGGAGACAGGGATCAAGACCATTCCCATTGAAAAGAAATGCAAAAAAGCAAAATGGCTGTCTGAGGAGGCCTTACAAATAGCTGTGAAAAGAAGAGAAGTGAAAAGCAAAGGAGAAAAGGAAAGATATAACCATCTGAATGCAGAGTTCCAAAGAATAGCAAGGAGAGGTAAGAAAGCCTTCTTCAGCGATCAGTGCAAAGAAATAGAGGAAAACACCAGAATGGGAAAACCTAGAGATCTCTTCAAGAAAATTAGAGATACCAAGGGAACATTTCATGCAAAGATGAGCTAGGTAAAAGACAGAAATGGTCTGTACCTAGCAGAAGCAGCAGATATTAAAAAGAGGTGGCAAGAATACACAGAAGAACTGTACAAAAAGATCTTCACGACCCAGATAATCATGATGGGTATGATCACTCACCTAAAGCCAGACATCCTGGAATGTGAAATCAAGTGGGCCTTAGAAAGCATCACTACGAACAAAGCTAGTGGAGGTGATGGAATTCCAGTTGAGCTATTTCAAATCCTGAAAGATGATGTTGTGCACCAAATTTGGAAAACTCAGCAGTGGCCACAGGACTGGAAAAGGTCAGTTTTCATTTCAATCCCAAAGAAAGGCAATGCCAAAGAATGCTCAAACTACCGCACAATTGCACTCATCTCACATGCTAGTAAAGTGATGCTCAAAATTCTCCAAGCCAGACTTCAGCAATATGTGAACCGTAAACTTCCAGATGTTCAAGCTGGTTTTAGAAAAGGCAGAGGAACCAGAGATCAAATTGCCAACATCCACTGGATCATGGAAAAAGCAAGAGAGTTCCAGAAAAACACCTACTTCTGCTTCATTGACTATGCCAAAGCCTTTGACTGTGTGGATCACAATAAACTGTGGAAAATTCTGAAAGAGATGGGAATACTAGACCACCTAACCTGCCTCTTGAGAAATCTGTATGCAGGTCAGGAAGCAACAGTTAGAACTGGACATGGAACAACAGACTGGTTCCAAATAGGAAAAGGAGTACATCAAGGCTGTATATTGTCACCCTGCTTATTTAACTTCTATGCAGAGTACATCATGAGAAACGCTGGGCTGGAAGAAGCACAAGCTGGAATCAAGATTGCCAGGAGAAATAACAATAACCTCAGATATGCAGATGACACCACCCTTATGGCAGAAAGTGAAGAGGAACTCAAAAGCCTCTTGATGAAAGTGAAAGAGGAGAGTGAAAAAGTTGGCTTAAAGCTCAACATTCAGAAAATGAAGGTCATGGCATCTGGTCCCATTACTTCATGGGAAATAGATGGGGAAACAGTGGAAACAGTGTCAGACTTTATTTTGGGGGCTCCAAAATCACTGCAGATGGTGAGTGCAGCCATGAAATTAAAAGATGCTTACTCCTTGGAAGGAAAGTTATGACCAACCTAGATAGTATATTCAAAAGCAGAGACATTACTTTGTCAACAAAGGTCCATCTAGTCAAGGCTATGGTTTTTCCAGTGGTCATGTATGGATGTGAGACTTGGACTGTGAAGAAGGCTGAGCACTGAAGAATTGATGCTTTTGAACTGTGGTGTTGGAGAAGACTCTTGAGAGTCCCTAGGACTGCAAGGAGATCCAACCAGTCCATCCTAAAGAAGACCAGTCCTGGGTGTTCTTTGGAAGAGTGAGTGAAGAGTGAAGTCACTCAGTAGTGTCCGACTCCTAGCAACCCCATGGACTGCAGCCTACCAGGCTCCTCCATCCATGGGATTTTCCAGGCAAGAGTACTGGAGTGGGTTGCCACTGCGGACTGATGCTAAAGCTGAAACTCCAATACTTTGGCCACGTGATGTGAAGAGTTGACTCAATGGAAAAGACTCTGATGCTGGGAGGGATTGGGGGCAGGAGGAGAAGGGGACGACAGAGGATGAGATGGCTGTATGGCATCACGGACTCGATGAACGTGAGTTTGAGTGAACTCTGGGAGTTGGTGATGGACAGGGAGGCCTGGCGTGCTGCAATTCTTGGGGTCGCAAAGAGTCAGACACGACTGAGCGACTGAAATGAACTGAACTGAACTGAACTGACTGGACGAGGCTCACCCACACTACAGAGGACACTTTGCCTTAGTCAAAGTCTACTAATTTACTTATTAATCTCATCCAAAAAATACCCTCACAGAAACAGGCAGAACATCTGATCAAGTATCTGGTGTCTAATGGTCCAGCCAAGCTAACACATGATCTTAACCATCATAGACCTTACACAGAACTCTAGTATATAAAGCAGATAAAACGAACCCATCAGAGTTGAAAAGGGAGAGGAGGACCAGAGCCCACTGACTCTGTAGCCCCTCATCTTCTGCAATGACTACAGAGACTCCAAAGGACCCAGTTTGAAAAACCACTGGTCTAGCTTCCGTTAGGGGTGACTTCCATTCAAGACGTAAGGTAACCAAACTGCACACAGGTCGTTTGTGCTAGTTTCGCCGTGTCATAGCTCTGGCTCAACTGCAAAGTCCTTGAGTATCCAGCCCACTCGCCTCTGCAGGCCCAGCTCTTAAGCACTGGGCAGGTACATGGGAGGTAGACACTCAGTGTATAGGCTGAATGAATGAGTGAATGGATGGATGCAGAGACAAAGACCATTCAGAATCTGGAAATCCAAACCGAGAAAGAAGTTTCTCAGATTTCTTTGGATTCTGCCCAGAATCAGTGGCAGTGCCTCGGAACTAAAGCCTCCCTGGCACTGGCAGGAGCAGTGACTGAACTCTAGAGGAGCCCCCAGGTGCTGAGACACTGCCATTTGCACCCCGACAACAAACGCAGACAAACCTCCCCCTTGGCTTTCAAGTTCACTCCACAACGGTTCCTGCAGCACATTCACTGTAGGCTGCTAGAAAAATGAGTCTGCATCCTGGGAACACCTTCAGAGTGATGAGAGAAGGCAAATCGCCCAGAGAAGCTACTGCAGAAGGAGAAAAGAGACATTACCCCAGGGTGGCAGAGTCTAACAAGTGTGAGAACCAGGAACCAAATGCAGGATATTGGTCAGTCTTACAGGCATGCTGTCTGCCAGCCACTGGTCTGAGGGTCTTGGGCACAAGGCAGGACATGCGGCCTGAAGGAAAAAGTTGTTTGACACTGAGTGCGGCCTAGGAGCCACCTCTGGGTGGAGAGGGGCCTCCTGATACCTGGTAATTAATCAGGGACAAAGGTTCCATCAGCCTTGTCTCCTCTGTAGTCTCCGGAGGCTGAGAAATTTCCTGCCAGCTGTCAGCACAGCTGCTCCGGGGCCCCAGGGTGCCACAGGTAAAGGGAGAAGGGGGACTGCCAGGGCAGAGGAGGAACAATGAGCAAAGGAAAAAATAATGACAAAGGAACATTTTGGCAACTCTTCTCCCTCTGCCTGATGTTAGGAGACTTTCCTTTAAGGAGTCTAAGATCAGTGAGGGAGGGGCGCTTTCCTACAGGGTTGCGGTTCTATTTCTGAGCAAGACATACAAACCTATCCCCATCCTACCTCTGGACAGTGACACTGCCCTGGTGGCCCATTACAATCACCTGGGGCCTTTTAAAAGCTCTGATGCCTGGGCCGACCCAGGTACCGTCTTACTCAGTTGATTGGGGGAGGAGCCCAAGCGTTGGCATTTTTAAAGTCAGCCATACAATTCTAACGTGCATCCAGGTTAGAGAAAGTCTAATTTAGAGCTGTAGGCCCCCACCACTAAAACCTGCCCCTCCACACCCTCTCCCTGACCTCCAGATGCACAAAGGCATCCTTGGCCACATCCCTACCAGGCAGGACTTTTCAGGATGGCCTGCATTTATTTATGCTTCTGCGGAGTTCCAGACTTCCCACTTCCCCATCTTTGTTTCACAAATTCTTCTCCATCCTTCAGACCCTAGCCTGTGCCATCTCCTCTCTAAAGCCTTCCCTGATTTCTGCAGGCCAGACTAGCCAGTGTGCTTTTGAACCCCACTCCCACTTCTGTGCTGCTGCCTCTATGAGTGTGTCTGCCACCTGGTACTTCATCATCTCTATTCATCTGACTCTCAGTTAAACACTAAGCTTTTTGAGGACAGGAATGATCATGAATTAGCATACATTAACATATGTAGATTGTTGCTATTCAGTCATTCAGTCCTGTCCGACTCTATGCGACCCCATGGACTGCAGCATACCAGGCTTCCGTGTCTTCACCATCTCCAGGAGACTGCTCAAACTCATGTCCACTGAGTCAGTGATGCCATCTAGCCATCTCATCCTCTGTCATCCCTTTCTCCTCCTCCCCTCAATCTTTCCCAGCATCAGGCTCTATTCCAATGAGTCAGATCTTTGCCTCAGGTGGCCAAAGTTTTGGAGCTTCAGCTTCAGCATTAGTCCTTCCAATGAATACTCAGGGCTGATTTCCTTTAGGATTGACTAGTTTGATCTCCTTGCAGTCCAAGGGACTCTCGAGAGTCCTCTCCACATCATCATTTGAAAGCATCAGTTCTTTGCTGCTCAGACTTCTTTATGGTCCAACTCTCACATCCGTACAGGACTACTGGAAAAACCGTAACTTTAACTATTCAGACCTTTGTTGGCAAACTAATGTCTCTGCTTTTTAATATGCTGTCTAAGTTTGTCGTAGGTTATCTTCCAAGGAGCAAGCATCTTTTGATCTCATGACTGCAGTCACCATCTGCAGTGATTTTGAAGCCCAGGAAAATAAAATTTCTCACTGTTTCTATTGTTTTGCCATCTATTTGCTATGAAGTGATAGGACCAGATGCCATGATTCTAGTTTTTTGAATGTTTAAGCCAACTAAGTTGATGTTCTAATATAATTTATATAATTTAACATTAAAATATGTGTATAATTTAATATATTCAATTTACTTACTGCTTTATTTCATGTCTCCTATATGATGGATGATCTGAAGCCCAGGAATGTGATGTTATATAAGGTTACTGTCTTTCTTTTATATTCCCTATAGCGCATCTGCTACAAAGAAGCTCAATAAATTTCTGTCGAATGAGTGAATGACTTTCTGACTAGGGAAAAAAGACAAGAGAGCATATGAATCAGGAAGTGTGGTGCAGACAACGATGTGTGTGCCCATTTCTCAGCGCCCCCATGTAGTTAGATTGGGTGAGTCCATGGGATGTGGCAGACATGATGTAAGCCACTTCCAGCCCTGGCCTGAAATGCAGCCCGCGTGATTTTGCACTTCTCTCTGCCTCTGCTCAGTGACCCTGGGGGCCGCCGTGACACAGCCATGGGACACAGAAGGGCTGTTCCAACTCTCAGCGGTCTTAAAAGAGGAGAAATAAACCTTTGTGCTTAACCTACAAGATTTGTGAGTCAGTGTGTTACAGGAACAAAGTCAAGTTTATCCTGACTAATGTAGGATGATTTTGGCTACCAATAACAGTTCATGACTAAAAGCTGGATAAAAATAGGAGTTTACTCCTTTTGTAATAAAACTTTCAGAGGTAGGTGGTTCCTGGGGTTGAGCAGGAGCGTGTCCACATTAAGAGGGACTCAGACCATTCCCACCCATCAATCCTGCCACCTTCAGTGCGTCCACCACTCCTCCACTCACACTGGCGAGGTGGCGTCCACGGTTCCCATTATCACATTCTTACATCACAGCACACTGTCCTAAGCAGTAAAAAAAGGAAGAGGCAAAAGCACCCTCTCCTCATCTTTCCCTTTTTAGGAGAGAGCAAGGATTTTCCCAGAAACCCCAGCAGACCCTTCTTGATACCTCATCGGCCAGAACTAGGTCACCTGACCAACTCTGGCTGCAAGAAAAACTGAGAGGAAAGAATGAAGTATTTCCCTATTTTCTCTCAGAAAGTGGGCTGTGCCAGGTGGGAACAGCTGGGTTTCTCTGCCTCCACACCAAGCCTGGGGACACAGAAACTGCCGAAGGAGCCAAGCCAAAGGTGGGAGGTTTGCCTGCTTGGCATTAACTATGGCATATCCCGTGCAAGAACCTAATTAGTAATTGTAATTTATACCTGAGTTTGTGATTTGGGGAGAGCACCAGGGGACTCATTGTTGCCTCTGAGAGGCAAGATACAAAGGCAGGATCATTTGTTTTATTTCTTCCTTCAAAAGATTCTTATGAGGCATGTCTTTTATGGCTACATACTCATTATATTTCAAATACATTCAAGTATCCTTGATGTATTGCTAAGAGTGTGGATGAATTTTTTTTTTCCCTCCAATGCACTTGTATACTGCTACTGCTAAGTCGCTTCAGTCATGTCCAACTCTGTGTGACCCCATAGATGGCAGCCCACCAGGCTCCCCCATCCCTGGGATTCTCCATTCAAGAACACTGGAGTGCGTTGCCATTTCCTTCTCCAATGCATGAAAGTGAAAAGTGAAAGTGAAGTCGCTCAGTCGTGACCAACTCTTAGCGACCCCATGGACTGCAGCCCACCAGGCTCCTCCGTCCATGGGATTTTCCAGGCAAGAGTGCTGATACTTGTAGGTAAAATTGGGCAAGCTCATGGCAGAGTGGGCTTTGCTCTCTTACAGGAAGTCTGGGTTGGGGGAACTCCTCTGACTATAGTAGCACTGATAAGCCATGTGGGCCAGACCAGTGGCATGTGGGCTAAGGAAATGGTCTCACAGACACTGTGATTTAGGGGGCCCCCAGGGCCATGCTGCACCCAGGAAAACTCCTTTTCCAGATCCCTAAGTCCAGCATGGAATCACCCCTTAGGTCAAAGCATTACTCCTCCCGAGTTTCCTGCAATGTTTTCTTAATGGAAGATGAAAGCCAGTGGGCTCCCTGCGGCTGCTAGGAGGAGAGCCAGGACAGATATTCAGCCAGTTGTTGAAATACTGATGCACTCCGCAACCAGGCAGGGAACAGCTGCCCCAAGTCCCTGATGCCCTTTCCTCACTGCCGCCCCAGCCTCTCCCTTTAGGGCTCCGGTCCTCCCTGTAACCCAGCAATTAGAGGGTCCCCTTCTGATGTTACTGGGGTCCTTCAAGATCCTTTAGTTCTGATTGGTCACCACTCTTACTGGTTACTGAATAGTTTTTGGCTTTTTTTTCCACTTTACAATATTGTATTGGTTTTGCCATACATCGACATGAATCTGCCTCGGGTGTACATGTGTTCCCCATCCTGAACACCCTCCCACCTCCCTCCCCAGTTTGGGTCAGTTTGACTGTCACTTTTAAACACACTCCCAAGTGGTCTATCTGAAGGCTCCCTTTTAGCTGAAAAAAAAAAAAAAGATAGCAAATATTGCATTCTATGCCATAATGTACCAGTAATTGTTTTCATTTGAAAGCAAAGTTTCGAAATGCTATCCACCAAATGAAAATGCTGGTCCAAGAAGATGCGCAACAGTCCCCCTGTGGCTTTGGTCCTTCCAGCACAATTGCTGGGAGGGTAGTCGGAGAACCCAGCTGGAGAATCAGGGGGTTAAAGTGTGGTTGCCAGAACATCACTGCACAATTGTACATACGGCTCCTAGGAGGTGAAAACCAACTCCCTCAGTCGCCAGTGTGTACCCAAACCTTGTTTAAGACAAAACTCCACGGGTACTCCCAGCCGGTCGGCGCCAGGGCACCAGTCTAACAGGGTCATTTCCCGCTCCACCAGTCTGCTCACGCCTTTCTGAGTCTCGCTGTTTCTACCAGCGGGGCTGCTCTTTCCTTCAGCGCAGGCTTTAAAGTCAAGCTCAGAGCTACATCATCCCCCTCCAGAGCAGACCCCCAGGCTATAATCTCTTCTCCTTCCTTGTTTTTTTTTTTTTTTCTTTTAAACCTAGACTGTGGCTCACAATCCTTTCTGTTCAGCATTAGAGTTATTTATATTGATCTTTTGAACTCGGCTGTGAACTCCTTGGAGAGAGGGACCATGCAGAGTTGAACTTTTTATTCTGCACAGTATTCAGTGCTGTACTAGACATGGTGTTGAGCATGCAGAAAATGTTTGTTTAGTAACTAAAGGACAACATTCACCTTTTACATATCGACATCGGTTAATTACATTTTCATTTCATGAGAAGATGGAGAGAGCACGCAAAGGCAAAGTGAAGGTCACTCAGTCCTGTCGACTCTTCTGCGATCCCATCCATGGAATTCTCCAGGAACACTCCAGAATACTGGAGTGGATAGCCAGCTGTTCCCTTCTCCAGGGGATCTTTCCAACCCAGGGATCAAACCCAGGTCTCCCACATTGCAGGTGGATTCTTTACTAGCTGAGCCACGAGGGAAGCCCAAGAATACTAGAGTGGGCAGCCTGTCCCTTCTCCAGTGGATCTCCTTGACACAGGAATCAAATCGGGGTCTCCTGCATTGCAGGCAGACTCTTTACCAGCCGAGCTACCAGGGAAGCCCCAAAGGGGCAGGCCATTTTGATGGGAAGGCAATAAAAGGTTTAGGTGAAAGTGGGCCCGAGACCACCCTGAGCCAGCAGGAGGGTGAAGACATGAGGGGCACTTTCCATCCATATCACAGGTCTGAAGAGACAGCTCAGGGTCTCTGAGTGCCCTGAGTGTGGCTCTGGGGCCACAACACTTGGGTTCAAAGCCTGGCTCTCATACAGTGTGACCTTGAGAACTTAAGAAAACTCTTAATTCTCTGTGGTTCAGTTTTCTCATCTATAAAACGGATGCTAGTAGTTCCTACTCTTATTCATTTGTTTGAAAGGATTACTGAGTTCATATATGTAATTTCAATGATCATGCTCACTTGATATATATCTACCATTATCATGTTCTCTGGATCTGTTCAAATCTCAGTACAGCCTAGACAAGCTGAGTCTCCCATGTTTTTATCCCCCTTTCCTTTGTGATATTGGGTGATACATAGTCACCCAATCCCATTTTCCTTCACCTCCAGATATGTTTAACATTCTCAGGTTAAGCGCACTGGACTTACAGCTTTTAGAAGCCAAATTTCTCTGCTGACTGTGTAGGATGTTTTTGAAGTTAACAACAGCAACAAAAAGGCACATAAAAGTTAGCTATGTTCCAGTGCCCACCTCGGAGAAGCCGATGGCACCCACTCCAGTGCTCTTGCCTGGAAAATCCCATGGAGGGAGGAGCCTGGTGGGCTGCAGTCCATGCTAAGGGTCAGACACGACTGAGTGACTTCCCTTTCACTTTTCACTTTCCTGCATTGGAGAAGGAAATGGCACCCCACTCCAGTGTTCTTGCCTGGAGAATCCCAGGGACGGGGGAGCCTGGTGGGCCGCCGTCTATGGGGTTGCACAGGGTCGGACACGACTGAAGCAACTCAGCAGCAGCAGCAGTGCCCACCTTCTGCAAATTTTCCTTTTCCTTCCAGAAAATAATCCCTTCATTTTTGTTATGGTACTCAAACTTTTACACTTAGAAATTAATTCAGGGAATTCCTGGTGGTTCGGTGGTTAGAACTTGGCACAAGGCCTGGGTTCAATCCTAATTTAAGGAACTAAGATCCTACAAGCCTCAGGGCGTGACTAAAACAAAATAAATTAATTCAATGCAATAGATTTACTTTCATGAAAAAAAGGGGGGATTTTTTTTTGTGTGTGAAAAGTCAGCAGTCATTCACAATTTAGCATGAAGTTGTTCAATCAGATTGCCTTTGTAACACTGAGACCAATCCACTTGGGAAACAGAGGTATGGGTGGATTGCGATTTAAAGCAGGAAAAGGCAATTTCAGAGCATATGCAGAAAGGGCAGGCCTGGGGGACTATCCAGAGTAGAGGCGGAAATGGGTGAGGGGTGGCCCACACGTCAGTAAACCAGGAAACTTGAGTCCAAGAGCTAGATAAGGGCAGGGGAACAAAAGAAAGATAAGTAGGAACTGAATAAACATTTTCCAACTGAAAGTTTAGTCTACGGCTGCTTTGGATTTGAGTGTAAGGCAGATGTTATAGCCTAAAGCAATCCATTATTTCTAGCTGTACAGAGTGGGTGCTGCTATTCCATCTCCAAAGCCAGAGGGTTCAAAGAGCCACAGCAGCTGACTCTTGAGCGTCTGCCCTCCCTACCCCTACCCTGCCCTGAAGTGAGGGTAACAGTGTTCTCTCTGGTGTGCACAGCCAAGTCACGGCACAAACATAGCAAGCAGTTCCCCCAAACTTCATCCTATCCTGATCTCTGAGAGAGTGGACAATTCCAAATCCTCCTGCTCCATTTCTATAGAGAAAAAAATTGTCTCAGCCAGTCTTGGTGACTCAAAGGCAGTCACTGGAATAAACTGCCCATCCGCCACCCCTAACTTTAGCTCTCACCATCCCCCGTTTTAATTTTTTTTTAGTAAAGCCGCTTATTAGGTTTAGACAGATGACAACTCGTCAGAGAATCAGAGAGCTGGAAGGACCCTAAAAGAACATCTAGTCCAACCCTTTCACTTCACAGATAATGAAGTTAAGACTCAAGAGAGGGAGATGGCTTCCCCACCGTCACACAGCAAGCTGAGTGTGGAGCCACACGCAGAACCCAGAACTGCTGGCTCCAGGCTCCCCTCGGCCACCCTCTCAGCCCGCCTTTGTCACAGGGGTGGAGAGCCCTAACTAGGGCTGGACTGGAGTGTCTGCCTGTGAGCTGTGTCTTGTAAGGATACCAGAAGTTTCTCTCCAGTTACCACTGCCTGGTATAAGATGCTGGGTATAAGATGCTGTATTAGAAACCCCTTCACAGCCTAGTTCCAAAAGTATCACGGGATGCTTCGGGTTGAAAGTAACAGAAACCCTCACCTCAAGTACCCTCAGCCAGGAAGATTAATGATGTCATTCCACCAGATGCCCTGGAGTAGAGAGACTGCCAAAGCTGATACGTTCTGTGGTTCTACTTACTGTGCTTCTACGAGATTCTCTGCCTCTTTCCAACCCACCCTGTTCAGCAAGTCAGAATAGCTCCTCCTCCTGGTTGTAAAATGACTGCCACAGTTCAAGGGGTCATTTCTAGATGTGTTAACATCACATCCTAGAAAATAAGTTATTCCCTCTTGGATGTTTTTTTTTTCGTTACTGCAGATCCTTTTCCCCAAAGTCCCCTGGTAGTGTATACAGCATGAACTCTGGAGTAAGAATCGCTGAATTCAAACCCTGCCTCCACTGCCTGCTAGCTGTGTGACCTCAGGCAAGTTGATCTGCCTCTCTGTGTCTCAGATTTCTTAGGAAATATAATAGCATCTACTTCACAGGGCTACTATGAAGTCTATGTAAGTAAATGCATGTAAAATAGGCAAATATATGTAATACGCAAGAGACTGGACCACCACAAATATTATATAGAGGTATCTGTTGTTAGTTTCTTCCTAAATCTCTCTCCCACGCTCACAACCCATACGCCTACCATCGCTGTCACGAGAGTCTCATCATTATTCCAGAACTGACCTACATTTTTCAAAATTTGGGGCTTCACATATGCCAGCTCTTCCACTTATAAAGATAAACTTCCCACCATCTTTCCTGTTGACATTTAAGAGCCAGCTCAACGCCACCTCCGCCATAAACCTTTCCTGGTTGGCATTCATCTCTTCTCCTGCCCCACCTTCAGACTCTCTAAACTCCAGGGCTTCCACCCAGACTCCTGTAGATCTGCCTTGCTTTGCAGTCCAGATGGATATGTCAGTCTCCACCCTCCTCTAGACATGGCACCTTTAAGGGCAGGAACCTACTCTTGACCTCGCCTTTGGCCTCTCCTTAGGAAACAACTCGGTGCTCTGCATATAACGTATTCTCAATAAATGTTTACTGAGCCATATAGAATCGAATCAAAATATAGTCTCTGCCTTCAGGGAGTTTCTGGTCGGGTTGGGGAACAGGACAGACACACGTACAGCTGAGCCTATGAGCATTAGCACATCAGTGCGCCCCATGGACCTGGTGCTCCACCATACCCAGCTCTGCCATTCCCTCAAGGAGTCGGGCTCCCCTCACGCCCCCTTGCCTTTGCACACGCCGTTTCCCTGCCTGCAAGTTCCTTCCTTGCCCCTAGAATCCTTTTGCATCTGACGAAGTCCTCTTCACCCTTCAAGTCTGTGTGCTCCAGCATCGCCTCCTCTGTGAAGAGCCGCCCGCTCTGAGACTTCTCTACTGTAGCACTCGCCACGTGCATCGCACCTACCTGCCTCTCCAGCTTGGGAGCTCCTGGAGAGCTGGGACTCTACCTTCCCACCTCTGCATCCAGAGCCCAGTACAGGGCTTGACAGGTAGCAGACGCTCACTGCATCTTTGCCCAGTGGGTCCCAGGCAGCCCATGGACACTACAGTGGGATTTACATTAGCTGTCTTTGTCCCGGTCTCAGAGCTGCAGCCCTGGGGCTTTGGTAACAACTTAATAAGAGGCTGGGTTCTCAAGAGGGGCAGGCGGTCTGGGGAGCTGAGCTGAGGAAGCCGGCATCCTGGCCAAGGAGATAACGTACAATTAGCACAGTCCCTGAGAGCAGCGTGACAACACCTGCCCGAGCTCGCCTTCAGGGAGAGAAGCTTCACTGGGAGGGCTTCGTGGAGTAGGGATTACATGCTTCCCTGCGTCAGGCGGCTGGGCTGGGATAACAGGAAGTGATCTTCTTCTAAGGAGCACCCACTACTGGGCACAGCCGGGCATCCGTTGCGCCTCCCTCTGGACTCTGGGTGTTTGTTTCCATGAGTAATGTGTGTGTGTGTGTGTGCGTGCTAAGTCGGCCTCAGTTGTGTCTGACTCTTTGTGACCCTGTGGATATTATAGCCCATCAGACTCCTCTGTCCATGGGATTCTCCCAGCAAAAATACTGGAGTGGCTTGCCATGCTCTCTTCCAGGGGATCTTCCCAACCCAAGAATCAAACCTGAGTCTCTCACATCTCCTGCCTCCGCAGGCAGGCTCTTAACCACTAGCGCCACCTGGGAAGCCCAGAATAATGTCTGCTTTCTTGTAATTGTTGCTGTTGGCTTTCATGGTAATGCCTTGCTTTACAGTTTCCTGAGTTCCCTCTCATTTCTTACCTCAGCCAAGACTCATATCAACTCTGCAGCAATTATGCTGCCCATATTCCAGATGAGAAAACTGAGTCTCGGTGGGCAGTCAAAAGACTTTGCTCAACGGCACACTGCTGGCGAGTGCAGGGACTCTGGATCCAAACCTAGAGCTTGCATGAGCTGCTTTGGCTGGAAGATTTGACAACTGAAGTTTTCTTTGTGTTTGAGCGAGACATTGTCTTACATGGCCCCCCCATGGTGTCGGGGGCCACCAGCTCCCTACTCATTTGTCCCTTAGGGTCTGTTGAAGTGTGAGGGGGAAGAATGGAGACATAGGAGTACAGGAATGTTGTGGGGGAGGTTGTGGTGTGTATGTGTGTGCATTTGTACAGGTGTGCATGTGCCTAGTGGGCTCAGAGGTGAACTTCCAGCATCCCTCATGTCTTAGGCACATTCAGTGGGGATGATGGTCCCTTCTGACTGCCTTTAGCATTGTACCTGTTTCAAGGGCAAGATCAGGGGCCTTGGTGTTTTGCAGCCCCTCCCATTCACACGTCAATTCATGCTAGCAGGGAGCAGGAGGAACCGAAGCCGAGGTTCTGCTGTAACCTCTCATCATGCTGTCACTCAAGTCACCTTCTCCAGGAGAAATGGAGGGCTTCCTCTCTCACCACCCTGGGACCACAGCATCAGCAGACCCTCCCCCAACAACCCCTTTGTCTTCCAGTCCTTTCCCTTGTTCCGAGGGGAGGCATTGACATGAAGGAGTCCTCAGGGGCCCCCATCCAGCTTCTAAGCTGACCCGGCTGACAATAATGTGATTTCTGGGTGGCCGTGTTGGATCCGTGACTCCCACCACCTGGAATAAGTCAGCTGCTACGCTTTCATCTGTAAAAATCAGAGTCATAATGTGTCATGAGAGGATGAAACATGGAGATGCTTCCCAGACTGGAGAAGGCCCTGGGCACTGGTGTTAACCGGGCACCCCTTAGCTGTTGCTGGCGACTCCCAGAGGCCAGAGGCCCCACTGCAGCGCCTCCGCCTCTAGCCTGCCTTCCTCCAGCTCCGACTTCCCTCAGGCCCAGCAGGGTCTCCTTCCTTCTGCCCTCATCCACCTGTTAGTCAGGCAGAAGACAGGGTAAAACAGGGGCTTCCGATTCTACCTGGCACCGGTGGAACAGTCCTGATCTCCAGGTTCCCTGGAGAGGGCTGACTTCCGAATTCCCTTTGAGGCAGCCATGTGAATTGAGCTCAAGAGGTGTTGCCAGGATGTGTGTTCTAGACCCTCCCTACTCAAAATCTCGCTCTGGGACTGGGAGATTTCATATCATATCACACGGGAGTTGTTAGCATTGCAAAGTCTCAGCGCTGCACTTGAACAAACCCCCAGGTGATTCGTGAGCTCGGCATGGAGAGGGCTGGACTGGGAGGAGTAGCAGAAGAGGGAGGGAGAGAAAATGATGACAGCAACAAGGAATATTAGCCCTGCCTGGGGAGGACGCCTGTCGGCTGAGCGGGTGCAGGAGTGGGTTGAGTGACCACAAGAGGCAGGAGAGAGTCATAGGGGACGTTCTGCAGTAAGGACAGGGCACTTGGCGGGGGACGGAGGAGGAGCTGGAGGTAATGGTCCCAGGTGCCTTCAGCCCAGAGTCTCATTTGTGACAGGTCAGCTACGTTGGTCCTCTGGTGCCTTGGCAGTCTGTGGCTATGGGCCTTGGTATCAGGGAACCACTGGCCTCAGCGGTTCCTCCTCTTTGATTTTTTGGTAACGTTTGAGAAGGATCAGTGTTCATTCTTCTTTAAATGTTTGGCAGTATTTACCAAAGATGCTGGGAAAGACTGAAGGCAAGAGGAGAAGAGGCCAGAGGATGAGATGGTTGAATAGCATCACCGACTCAATTGACATGAACTTGGGCAAACTCTGGGAGATAGTGAGGGACAGGGAGGCCTGTTGTTCTGCAGTCTGTGGGCTCACAAAAAGTCGGACATGACTTAGCGACTGAACAACAGCAGAATTTACCAGTGAAGCCTCTAGTCCTGGACTTTTCTCTACAGGAAGGGTTTTTATTTATTTATTTTTAAAGTTTTTATTGAATTAATTACAGTATTGCTTCTGCTTTATGTTCTTTGTTTCTTTTTGGCCTCAAGGCATGTAGGATCTTAGCTCCCTGAGCAGGGACTGAACTCAAACCTCCTGCATTGGAAGGTGAAGTCTTAACCACTGGACCACCAGGGACGTCCCTATTAGAAGCTTGTTTTAAATGATTGATTTCATCTCTTCCTTGTTAGAGGTCTATTCAGATTTTCTATTTCTCTTTGAGTCAGTTCTAGCAACTTGTGTGTTTCTAGGAATTAGTTTGCTATAAGCGTTTTGACCTGGAAACCAAAATCCACCTTCCCTAAGCAGATGGTAACAGGATGATAAGGCCTAGGATTCCTGCTGCCAGGCTGGGCTGTTTCCCTGGTGTTCACCTTAGCCTGGCCCTGTCCCCACATCCAGAAACCTTGCTCCTTCATTTAGCTCCAGAGCAATGCAGGAACCCTGCTGACTGCCTTGTTTGGGACACAGGAGTTTCCTGCCAGAGTCCTCACCCCTATTATCTGTTGATGGGGGAGAGCCAGTTCACAGGGAAGTAGGAATCTTGGCCAAGTCAGCTGCATTCCCTCAGCTCTTTCCCTGAACCTGGACTCCCAAATCCTGCCCCTGGGTATGAACTCATGAGCATCTCTGATTGTTCTTAAATGAGTAATTAAGAATCTTCCCAGGCAGTCTGTAACTGAACATACTGTCAGTAAGTACCCGGTGATCCGAGCTGTCTTAGTAAAAGCTTTATTGAAGAACAAAAGAAACCCACAGTGTTCGAAGACTCTTCTGCAGAGACAAATAAGCTCTAAAATCCCAGTGACTTAACACAACAGTCTTGATTTCTCTCTCACACACAAAGTCCCCTGCAGGTCCAGGAACCCACCTTGGCAACTCGCCTCAAACATAATCAGGTCTAGGCTGTTCTCTCTTTAGCACTAAGATCCCAGTGTTGTCCACTTGCAGCCACAGGGTGGGAACGAGAGAGTGCATGGAGCTCACACACGCACTGTTCACTGCCCGAGAATGGAAAAGACACATCCCATCTGCTCACCTTCTCATCTGCAAGAATCCAGTCACTTGGACCACTCTAATGACAAGGGAAGCTGGAAAGCATGGCCTTAATAGGAGTTCACCTTTCAGGCCAGTTAAACAGAGAGAGACTGGGAGATTATGGGGTGGTCCTTGGGATTTAGGGCAAGAAACCCAGCCAGGCTTCTCCCAGGACTGGGAGCAGTCAACTAATGCTTTTGAACTGTGGTGCTGGAGAAGACTCTTGAGAGTCCCTTGAAGTGCAAGGAGATCAAATCTGTAAATCATAAAGGAAATCAACCCTGAATATTCATTGGAAGGACTGGTGCTAAAGCTGAAGCAGCAATACTTTGACTACCTGATGCAAAGAGCTGACTCATCGGAAAAGACCCTGATGCTGGGAAAGACTGAGGCAGGAGGAGAAGGGTGCAACAGAGGATAAGATGGTTATATAGCATCACTGACTCAACGGACATGAATTTGAGCAAACTCCTGGAGATGGTGAAGGACAGAGGAGCCTGGTGTGCTGCAGTCCATGGGGTAGCAAAAAGTTGGATACAGCTTAGCAACTGAACAACAAATGATGTGCATTGCTGTTCAGGGAAGATGCTCTGTCCCTCTCTGGGGCCATAGGTCTCTTATCTCTAGGATGACTAGCTCATCCGGTTTGCCTGAGGCCTGATTCTAGCACTGACAGCCCTGTTGTCCCAGAGGACTCCTCGGTCCTGAGCAACCACACCTCGCTGGTCACCCCACATGTTCACATGTCACCTTCAGTTTTTAGTTTGTCTCTTCTGATTGAATTCCTCTAGATCCGACCACTAGCCTAATGCATATCCTTAGGGTTCCAGATTTTCAGGAGGGAAAAATTGATTGCTCTATCTTAGGTGTGACACTCACCGAGTTGGGTAGAATAATCCTGGTCATCTAGGTCCATCCCTTTATGTGAAGGGACAGGGAGAAAAGGGGCAGTATGACCCATCTGGAACTTTCCACTGTTTAACCATATAAAGACAAAAATAGAAGAGGACTGTAATTGTTCTGCCAAAGGACAGTGCACCTGGGATTGCAGCTCTCCCTGGCCCCTCCTCTGAAGGCTGGTGCACACAGAACCCATCCCTGAGTTGGCAAAGGTGGTAGGCAGAAATCCAGAGCAGCATGCACTGCTGTCTGCGCCTGTATAACACCCTCTGCTTGACGGTGGGTCAGACTCGGAAACAGGATGAGATAGTCCTCACGTGGTTAGGTCACTTTATCCAGCTAAAGGAATCACCTAGACAGTTACTGTTCCTTCATGTGACTGTGGTAGCAGGCTGGAGAGAGGCTCTCCCACTGGCTTCGAAGAAGAAAACAGCCCTATTGTGAAAGACCCATGTGGCCAGGACAAAGGGCAGACTCTAAGAGCTGACCCCAGCTGGCAGCCAGCAAGGAAACAGAGATCCCAGTCATAAGAGGACTTGCGAGGAACCCAGTTCTGCCAACAATCCAAATGAGCTTCATCCCTGCCTCACCCCTTGGTCTCTGTGTCTGTTGAGATCCTAAACAGAGAACCCGGCTACGGCACTGTGCCTGGACTTCCAACATATAGAGATTAGGAGATGATAAATTCGTGTTGTTTTAAGTTATGAAATTCGTGGTATTGTGTTACACAACAATAGAAAACTAACATATCTAATTTAGGAAAGAATCATGGGGTGCTAGACATACCCAGGGGAATAAGTTTCAAATGTTCAATTTGAAATCAAATGTCTACATGAACAAAATGTTAAGAAAGGACCCATTTAACTGCTTTGCTCCAGAGTTTACCTTTCCAGGGTCACTACATCCCCTACCACCCAATCTTCACAGGTCTGGTCTGGGGCCAAGAGAGCCATCTACCCCATGGGGACATTGAAGGGAAATGGGCAGCCAGCCAGTTCAGGAAAAGAAGAGCATAATGCTGGTTTCACGTTAAACATTTGGATTTCCATAAAGGATTAATGACAACCAGTTGGCAAGGGGGACAGGAATCCAACACTCCCATCCATCCTTAATATGAGTATAAATTGGATCAGCCTTTCAGAGTACAATTTGGCAAGATCTATGAAACTGCAAAATGTACCTATCCTTTAATCCAGCAATTCCTCTTTTAAGAATTTGCCCTACAGAAATTTTAGCACAGAGCCCAATTATATATGTACAAGGATGTTCACTGCAGCATTGTTTGCATTAGAAAAAAACTGGTAATAACCCAGATGCCTATCAATAAGCGATTGGTTAAATAAATCGTGACACACTCATACTGGAATACTATTCAGTCATTGAAAAAAACGAGGTTCATTTATATGTGGTGGCATTTCCATGTCGTATCTATGATATACTGTTAAGAAGAAAAAGCAAGTTACAGACGCTAGGTATAGTATATCATTTTGGTTCAAAGTAATTACATATTTATATGTTAAAATATGCATAGAAAAAATGGAAAATATAAACCAAATTTTTAAGAACAGTTATTTCTTGAATTATGGGGAACTTTCTGTTTTATATACACTTCTGGATTATGTTATATGATGGGGAACTTTCTATATTCTACAATTCTGTATTGTTAGAAAAATTTACTATGCACATTTGTTAATTTTATAATAAAGCAAGACAACAAATATGCTTTTAAAATTTGGATTAAATACCTCTAGATCCTTTATCTACTCTCTGAGAAACTGATGCAGGCCTGCTAGACCATAAAGCTCATAATCTGAACAAGGCTTTCCATGGTCCTGAGGAGCAGTCAGGGGGCACCCAGAGGTCCTGCAAAGGACTTATGTGCCGTGAAGAATTAAATTTACCTAAGGAGAGGTCTGGGCTTCCCAGGTGGCACTAGTGGTAAAAAAAAAAAAAAAAAAAAAAACCCTGCCTGCCAATTCTGGTTAGACGTAAGAGACACAGGTTCGATCCCTCGGTTGGGAAGATCCCCTGAAGGAGGACATAGCAACCCACTCCAGTATTCTTGCCTGGAGAATCTCATGGGCAGTGGAGCCTTGCAGGCTACAGTCCATAGCATGGCAAAGAGTTGGACACAACAGAAGCAACTTAGCATACAAACACACGAGAAGAGGTCTGGCCTTTGCCCTCAGCTACTAGAAGGGGATCTCTAGGCCCTTGGAGTGGAACGTGTGAGAGCAGTGCCTTTCTTTGCTGGGGTAAGGGGACTTTCCTGGTGGTCCAGTGGTTAAGACACTGCACTTCCAAAGGAAGAGGTTCAGATGTCTGGTTGGAAAAATAAGATTTCCCTATTCCGCATAGTTGTTGTTGTTCAATCACCAAGTCACGTCTGACTCTTTGCAACCTCATGGACTGCAGCACACCAGGCTTCCCTGTCCCTCACCATCTCTCAGAATTTGCCGAAGGTCATGTCCATTTAGGCAGTGATGCCATCCAACCATCTCATCCTCTGTCTTCTCCTTCTCCTCCTGCCCCCAGTCCCTCCCAGCATCAGGGTCTTTTCCAATCATTCGGTTGTTCACATCGAGGTGCAGCCAGAAAACAAAATGAAAGATTCAGGTTTGTTAATTAAATTCTTCTTGGTTGGGGTTTTGCCCACTGGGCAGCTCTTGGCCACTGGACAGATTTGTGATGGGGGCCCTGGGCCATATGGTATCAGGTCTACCTCCAGAAAAGTCTGAAAACCACAGGTGTGCCTCACAGGCAGTGTGTAATGGAACCCCATTAAAATTCTGGATCCCATGGTCTCAGGTGAACTTCCCTGGATGGCATTATTCCAAATGTATCATCACACGTCCATGGCAAAAAAGTAGTGCTTTGTAGGGAGAGCACATTGGAAGGTCCAAATGTGGTAACTTTCCTGGACTTTGTACTTTCTCTCGTGGCTGTATGTTTCCTTTAATAAGCTATAACCTTAAGCATCACAGCTTTCAGTGCATTCTCTGAGTTTATCCAGAAAATCTTCAAACCTGAGAGTGGTTTGGGGACCTCTCCTAGGCTTGAAGAAGCAAGAGGAGAAAGCAGTTACTAGAATCTGGAGAGATGTGCTTATGCTTAGGAGAAGTAGGAGCTGTGGCCTGGGGCAGAGGAATGCAGATCCTGCCAGCCTACAGCCCAGCAGGATGGAAACCACAAGAATGAAATCCTCAGCCTCTGTCTCCTCTCACCTCCTGTCTCCCACCTCTGCCCATTGACCAAACCCAATCAGAAGGGAGAGGGCAGGCTGTCCAGGCAATGCAGTCTACACAGGCAAGCCTGCAGGGCACAGGCCGGGGCGGCGGAGGATGCAGAGTGGACTGGAAGTGGAAATGAAGATGCTCAGCACAGCAAGACCGCACCATCGTGCTCACTCACGCCTGAGTCCTTAGTGTATTGCCTAGTTCATAGCACCAAGTCAGCACTTAAGCAACATTGCTGTTGAGTGAAGGAATGAGCCTGTGAAGGAATAAATTCCTCCCTCACCTATAGCTCAGGGATATTGGAAGATCAAATGAGACCAGGTACATGAAAATGGTCTATGAACCATCAAGTGGCAAATACATAGAAAGGATTATCATCTTACTCTGATTCTTCTTCCATTTATGAGATCAATCTCCGAAAGGGAATCAGAGCTTTTAGAAGGAGCCAGCTGGCTACATATACCCTCATAGCCAGAGCACTTGCCCCTGAGAGCCCTGTTGATCTCCACACTGGACCAACTGAGGCATCTCTGCAGAACAAACTCACCCTCTGTTCAGGAGTAGCTTCTGGGGAGAGAACAACTTCACCACAAGGGCACTTATGTTTCCTTTGCTGAGTTGAAAATAAAGTAATGACATTTTCCAGCAGCAAGATGCTCCCTGTCATACCTGGGGACTAAAGGTTTATTGCGACTTTATTAAAATATATGAGATAAATTGAAGAGCCGTGCTCTCCAGCCAGCTGATGGAGCCACTGCCTGCCTGTAGATGTTTTGGCTTTTGTATTAAGAAAGTTGTCACAAGTAATTTGGACCGGAGCATGTAGTTATAGACTGCCAAATGTTGATTAATTAAGCCGATGTTTGGATTAGTTCTGCCTGATAGTTTCATTAGGAAAAAATGACTGAAAATGTGGAATAAAGGAGCAAGGGAGGAAAAGAAAGCATCATCCCACAGTGAGACTTAATATGAGGCAATTCACCTTGCATTCATGGATGTGTGCTTATGGATACACACAGGTGCGTCTTTTCAAGTGTTCCAGCAAAGGATGGGTCCATGACTGTAAGAATTACAAGTAGTTAATATGAATTCTACCCTTAAACTCCTTCAGCGCCTATTCTGATATCACCATCGACCTTGACCTCTGTGTGTAACCATTTCCACAGTGAACTCAATGTTCACTGAACCCTTAGCCCCTGAGCCAGAGGCTCCCAGGCTTCTGTGCTGATCATCCATGAAAGCCTGAGGGTAGGCAGGCAAAGCCTGACAGGGAAGACTAGGAGTCCATGTCACCCACCCAGAAGCTGGCAGAAATGCTGGGTAAAGGGCAAGACTCTCAGAGAGACAGGAGGATACTTTTCCCCAGTCTCAAAGGAGACAACATTGATGAAAATGTGAGCTGACCTCAAATGTCATGGTGCTTTTAGGAAATTGTATTTGAGTTAATCCCTAGCCCACAGAATGAAGGATGAGCATTTTTAGGAGTTTATAAGGATGCCTGTGGTGTTTTGCCCTCATAAATTCATTCATGCAAGCATTAACAGCAAGCATTAATACTCAGCCCTGAGCTGTTCAACTCACAAGAAGAGCAAAAGACATAGTCCTTGCCCTCAAAAATCTTCAATATGTACATGACGGTGAGTCTTCTGTGTATGTCTCACTAGCTCCACCTACCCCAACCAACATGCTTGTATTTTCTGACCATATTGTACTTGTTTCAAATCCTTAAATGCATCATGCTCTATCTCATTGCCAGGATTTCTCCCACGCTCTTGCCCTGCCTGCAACATTTTTCTCCCAGTCCCACTATCACATCTCAGTTCTCCTGGATGCTTCATACTTACTCTTCTGGTTTTATTGTAGCTTAAATGTCATTTCTTCCAGGAAGCCTGCCTGGATCACAGATGCACAGAGTAGATACAAAGTCTTCATTCCTCCTGTGCTTCCCTGATTGTAGGACTCACCACATCACATTGTTACTGCTTATTTCATTGTCCACCTTCCATCCGTATCATAAGCATGAGGAAGAGAAGGCATCTGTCTGGATTTCAGTATCCTCAAGTTCAGTTCAGTTCAGTTTGGTCGCTCAGTCGTGTCCAACTCTTTGCAACCCCATAAATCGCAGCACGCCAGGCCTCCCTGTCCATCACCGTCTCCCAGATTTCACTCAGACTCAAATCCATCGAGTCGGTGATGCCATCCAACCATCTAATCCTTGGTCATCCCCTTCTCCTCCTGCCCCCAATCCCTCCCAGCATCAAAGTCTTTTCCAGTGAGTCAACTCTTCGCATGAGGTGGCCAAAGTACTGGAGTTTCAGCTTTAGCATCATTCCTTCCAAAGAAATCCCAGGGCTGATCTCCTTCAGGATGGATTGGTTGGATCTCCTTGCAGTCCAAAGGACACTCAAGAGTCTTCTCCAACATCACAGTTCAAAAGCATCAATTCTTCAGCGCTCAGCCTTCTTCACAATCCAACTCTCACATCAATCTCCTCATTGCTTAAGATAACATGTAATAGGAGCTAATATGTGGAGAGAATGGAATGGAAAGAACTTAAACCAAGAATCTAGATGATTTCTACCAGTGCAGTTCAGTTCAGTTGCTTAGTCGTATCTGACTCTTTGCAACCCCATGGACTGCAGCATACAAGGCCTCCCTGTCCATCACCAACTCCCAAAACTTACTCAAACTCATGTCCACAGAGTTAGTGATGCCATCCAACCATCTCATCCTCTGTCATCCCCTTCTCCTCCTGCCCTCAATCTTTCCCAGCATCAAGGTCTTTTCCAGTGAGTCAGTTTTTCACATCAAGTGGCCAAAGTATTGGAGTTTCAGCTTCAGCATCAGTCCTTCTAGTGAATATTCAGGACTGATCTCCCTTAGGATGAACTGGTTGGATCTTTGGTGTCTTCTCCAACACCACAGTTCAAAAGCATCAATTCTTTGGCACTCAGCTTTCTTTATAGTTCGACTCTCATATCCATACATGACTACTGGAAAAGCATAGCTTTGACTAGACAGACCTTTGCTGGTAAAGTAATGTCTCTGCTTTTTAATATGCTATCTAGGTTGTTCATAGCTTTTTCCAAAGAACACGGTCTTTTAATTTCATGGCTCTAGTCACCATCTGCAGTGATTCTGGAGTCCAAAAGATTAAGTTTGTCATTGTTTCCCCATCTATTTGCCGTGAAGTGATGAGACCGGATGCCATGATCTTAGTTTTCTGAATGTTGAGCTTTAAGCCAACTTTTTCACTCTCCTCTTTCACTTTCATCAAGAGGCTCTTTAGTTCTTCTTCACTTTCTGCAATAAGGGTGGTGTCATCTGCATATCTGAGTTTATTGATATTTCTCCCAGCAATCTTGATTCCAGCTTGTGCTTCTTCCAGTCCAGCGTTTCTCATGATGTACTCTGCATATAAGTTAAGCAAGCAGGGTGACAATATACAGCCTTGAAGTACTCCTTTCCTGATTTGGAACCAGTCTGTTGTTCCATGTCTGGTTCTAACTGTTGCTTCTTGACCTGCATACAGATTTCTTAGGAGGCAGGTCAGGTGGTCTGGTATTCCCATGTCTTTAAGAGTTTTCCACAGTTTGTTGTGATCCACACAGTCAAAGGCTTTGGAGTAATCAATGCAGCAAAAGTAGATATTTTTCTGGAACTCTCTTGCTTTTTTGATGATCCAGCAAGATGTTATCAATTTGATTTCTGGTTCCTCTGCCTTTTCTAAATCCAGTTTGAGCATCTGGAAGTTCACAGTGCAAATAATGAAAAACTTGGCAAGCCATCTCCCTTTCTCGATATCTATTTCCTCATATGTAAAATGAGAATAATAAAGAGGATGGTCATCTCACATCCATTAATGTCCAAGACTGAGGTCCCAGCTGATTGGCTGGCCAAGTGGATATTCCCTTGCTCCCTCACTGCCACCCTTGAAGCAACATGCTGGACCAGAGAGGATGATGTCCCAGGGAGAGGTCTCTGTGGAAATCGAGAGCAGTTGAGTATGTGTGAATATTCCAAACTCATCTCTCCCTACTTCCTAAGCTCTTGGAGGTAAGAGTTAGAAGTCTTTGTCAACTGCCAACACTGGAACAGAAGTATTACTGGGTAAGGTCATCCAATAATATATACATGTCAGTGCCTTACAGCAGTCAGTGGCTAGATGAATAAAATTCTGCTCTGACCTGAAGAGGACAGTGAAAGTGAAGTCACTGAGTTGTGTCTGACTCTTTGGGACCCCATGGTCTGTAGCCTAACCAGGCTCCTCCATCCATGGGATTTCCCAGGCAAGAATTCTGGAGTGGGTTGCCATTTCCTTCTTCAGGAGATCTTCCCAACCCAGGGATTGAACCCGGGTCTCCTGCATTGTAGGCAGAGGCTTTACTGTCTGAGCCACCAGGGAAGTCCTTTGAAGAGGACATGCTATCATATATAAGATAGGTATAGATAGGGATTAGAGAAGGCAATGGCACCCCACTCCAGTACTCTTGCCTGGGAAATCCCATGGACAGAGGAGCCTGGTAGGCTGCAGTCCATGGGGCCTCTAAGAGTTGGACACAACTGAGGGACTTCACTTTCACTTTTCACTTTCATGCTTTGGAGAAGGAAATGGCAACGCACTCCAGTGTTCTTGCCTGGAGAATCCCAGGGACAGAGGAGCTTGGTGGGCTGCCGTCTATGGGGTCGCACAGAGTCGGACATGACTGAAGCGACTTAGCAGCAGCAGCAGCATAGATAGGGATATGGCTACAGACAGAGATGGGCTTCCCTGCTGGCTCAGTGATACAAAATCTGCCTGCAATGCAGGAGACTTGGGTCTAATTCCTGGGTTAAGAAGATTCCCCTAGAGAAGGAAATGGCAACCTGCTCCAGTATTCCTGCCTGGAAAATCCCATGGGCAGAGGAGCCTGGTGAGCTGCAATGCATGGGGTCACAAGAGAGTTGGTCACGACCAAGAGACTAAACAACAGCATGGATATAGATATAGACATAAGATATAGACATAACTATAGGCTAAGGATTGACACAGATGTAACTGTAGGCTGGATGAAGCGTAAGTGGGAATCAAGATTGCCAGGAGAAATACCAATAACCTGAGATATGCAGATGACACCACCTGTATGGCAGAAAGTGAAGAGGAACTAAAGAGCCTCTTGATGAAAGTGAAAGAGGAGAGTGAAAAAGTTGGCTTAAAACTCAACATTCAGAAAACTAAGATCATGGCATCTGGTCCCATCACTTCATGGCAAATAGATGGGAAAACAATGGAAACAATGGCAAACTTTATCTTTTGAGGCTCCAAAATCACTGCAGATGATGACTGCAGCCTTGAAATTAAAAGATGCTTGCTCCTTGGAAGGAAAGCTATGACCAACATTGACAGCTTATTAAAAAGCAGGGACATTACTTTGCTGATGAATGTTCGTCTAGTCAAAGCTATGGTTTTTCCAGTAGTCATGCATGGATGTGAGAGTTGGACTATAAAGAAAGCTGAGTGCTGAAAAATTGATGTTTTTGAAGTGTGGTTTTGGAGAAGACATCAAAGATCCAACCAGTCCACCCTAAGGGAGATGATTCCTGAATATTCATTGGAAGGACTGATGCTGAAGCTGAAACTCCAATACTTTGGCCACCTGATGTGAAAAACTTGCTCGTTGAAAAACACCCTGATGCTGGGAAAGACTGAGGGCAGGAGGAGAAGGGGATGACAGAGGATGAGATGGTTGGATGGCATCACTGACTCTGTGGACATGAGTTTGAGCAAGCTTTAGGAGTTGGTGATGGACAGGGAGGACCGATGTGCTGCAGTACATGAGGTCGAAAAGAGTCGGACACAACTGAGTGACTAAACGGACTGATAGGCTAAGAGGATCTGCAATACTTGCCAGCAGGCTGGAGGAAGTTCGTTGGCCAGTAGGCTGTTAACCTTGGACTTAAGTCTCAAAAAGAGCAAATCCTCTTCCTTTCATCCCCCTCTCCAGCTACTTTCATTTTTCCTGTTCAGGAGGACCTCAGTGGCACTCCATGGACACTTCACATAAAGGAGACGGACCTCGACCTTGGTGGTGGGTTTCTTCGCATCTCATCTGCCCCCTCACTGCTCCCTGGATCCTTTACTGCTCACTCAGTTTCTAACAACACCCTGTTCCTTCTTTGCTCTCCCAGTGAAGTCTAGCTGGATTATTCCCATTCCAAGGTGTAATTTGCCACAGGGTTTTGTGGGGAGGACGTGGATGAATGAACAATTAAGGACTATATTTCTTATGCAGTTTCACCTGCTTTAAAGCAGTCAGGAGTATGATGCTCTCCACGTCCACAACCCCCTGGGACCCCACCTCCTCTACAGTTTCTAATAAGAAAAAAACAAACATTAACAATGAAAACCCATCTTTCAAAGCCAGCTGATACAATAGCAACATTTTATTTGAAAGAAAAATAAAGATATAACACAAGTGGCAAACATAAGCTATCCTCAAGGTCTAAAAGTTCTCCAGGCACAAATGCTAGCAAAAATAACTTAGCAACAACCCAGGCCCTGACCTGCTTTTTCTCTGGAACTCGTCTCCTCTACAAGAGAAGCAGGCAGCACTAAGTTCTTTTCTCTGTATTATTTCACTCTCATCTCCTGTGAACCTAATAAAGCTACTCAACATGCCTAGAGACAGACAGGTGTGCCCTCCCAGGCCATCTACAACTGAGCAAGGCCAGGAAAGCAGAGGCGTTTCCTTCCTCCTCTACCCTGGAGGGCGAGTCTGGTTATGTGAGCAGAGACTTGGTTAAATTTAGTTAACCTGTTGTTTAGTCGCTGTCTTGTCTGACTCTTTGTGACCCCATGGACTGTACCCACCACTCTCCAGGCAAGAATATTGGAGTGGGGTTGCCATTTCCTCCTCCAGGGGATCTGCCCAACCCACAGATTGAGCCCACATCTCTTGCATTGGCAGGCGAGTTCTTTACCGCTGAGCCACCAGGGAAGGCCTCCGTCACAAGCTTGCTATTAATCAGTACCTGAGAGGAGAGTGAGAGTCTCTAGCATCCTCACTAAGTGTCTTCTGAATCTTCCGAGAGAGGATATTCAGTGTAATGCAAGTTTACCTGTAATAGCAGGTAAGCACATACATGTGTATGGCTCCCCTGGTCACACAGTCGTGGCATGAGGATTAGGTGTGTGGGCAACGGAGTCAGACAGACCTGGGTTTGAATTCTGGCTCCCTTGCTCCTCTTGGGGCTTTCCTGGGCTGCGTGCCTCATGCTTAGTTGCTGAGTCATGTCTGATTCTTTGCAACCCTATGGACTCTAGCCCAACAGACTCCTCTGTTCATGAATTTTTTCAGGTGAGAACACTAGAGTGGTTTGTCATTTCCTCCTCTGGAGGATCTTCCCAACCCAGGGATCAAACTCACCTCTTCTGTGTCTCTTGCATTGCAGGCTGATTCGTTACTGGCTGAGCCATCGGGGAAGCCCCTTTCTGGACTGAGGTCCCCAGAAGTAGAGCCTGGTTCTAGGATTTGAGGATTGTGTAGGAGTGACCCCAGGAGAACATGGAGTGGACTGGGAGAGGGAGATAAGGAGAGAGGAAGCTGGTAGGAGTCTCTGCAGGGAGCAGGCCACCACTGGGGACAGCTAGGCTCTCCCCAGTGGGGACATCTGGGAGAGGTGGCCCATGCCTAAGTCATCTTCCAGAGAGGTGAGAAAGCTGGGGTATTTACCCACCAACTCCCATGCTGTACAGATTGCAAGCTGCTCCCAGGTGTTAAGCCTATGCCCAGATCACACAGGCTTCCTCACCAAGAGCTTTCAGAGAAAGCCAACAGTGTGTTAGAGAAAGATACAAAAGTATGTAATATACATTTGCATGAATTCAAAATCGTGATACCTTTGTGTATAATAGAAAAAGCAGGTAAACCATCATGCATGTGCTGATTACGAAGTCTGAAGCTTAATGCAGAGAGTTTCCTTGAGAAAGGACAAACTTCAGGATACGTTTTTCAAACCCATAACCTTGGGTAGACAACCTAAAGCCTGAGCATCTTCGAGTCTCCCCAACTCCTGGATCCAGCGAAGTCAGTGCCTAAGTCCTGAGCCACAGCATCTCACCTGCTTTGAGTGACAAAAGAGTAAGGCAAATCTGGATTTGGGTCTACAAATGACCCACTAGCTATAGGGCCTCAGGGTTCTAGCCTCCAGAGCTCCAATGTACTCACGTACTCACGTCTAGACCAGCAAGGATCCATTTAGATTTCTTAGAGATATGGTAGGAATTGAATTTAGGGAGGTGTTTGCAGTGAACGTGCAGACAGAGAGCCTGGAGGAATGAAGGGCACCTGTTTTCTGTCCCTGGCCCTTGGGCCACCCCCCAGGGCTCAGAGCACTGCCAGCCTCTTAGCTAATCTTCACTGTCTCCATTAATTTTGTTAAACCCTCAAGAACAGGGGGCTTTCCTGATGACTCAGACAATAAAGATTCTGCCTGCAGTGTGGGAGACCCAGGTTTGATCCCTGGGTCAGGAAGATCTCCTGGAGAAGGGAATGGCAACCCACTCCAGTATTCTGGCCTGGAAAATCCAATGGACAGAGGAGCCTGATGGGCACAGTCCACAAGGTTGGAAAGAGTCAAACATGACTGGGCAACTAACGCACCCAAGGATGGAGAGTCCCATCTGCACCAAGAGGCATTGTTATTTCCCTGAACTAGGCTGTCTTTCTTCCCTGTGATGCTGTGTCCCCAGAACAACGAGAAGCCAGCCAACTTGGGGAGCAGGGGCAGCCGCTGGAGGGGCCCCCACACACTTGGGCCAGGTTTCATGAACTCATTCATATATCTTGGTCCCAACCTGGCAACATTTCTGTATCATTCTTCCCATAGGCAGTTGAAATCAGCTCCGCTGCACTGGTGCTTCTTCGGCAGGAAACAATGGCTAAATCAAGGAGAAAAACTTTAAAGGAAATGGTCTCCTTCTGTCCCTCTTTCTCTCTCTTACACACACACGCACGCACACACACCACTGGGGTGAAGAGAGAGGCAGTGACAGACAGAACAGGCAGAGAAAGGGAGAATGGAAGGGAAAGGAAACAGGAGAAGGGGCGCGCGGGCTCTGGCAGCAGGGAGGCCTGGAAAGACAGGACGGGGAGTCGGGAAGGTGAGGCGTGGAGGTGTGAGGTCTTCAGGGGGAGACGGGGCGGAGGCAGCCAGCTGTGCAGGAAAATGAGGCAGCCCTGAGGGGACCGTGTACAGTCTGCAGCGTCAGCACCCCAGGTGGTAATAATGGCAGGGTGTGCGCAGGTGCTGGTCGTGTGTGTGTGTGTGCACACACACCTCTGGATAAGTGTGCACCGATGAGTGTTACCAGCACAGAAACAGCACAGGCACAAAGGGAGGAAAGCGCAGGCGGCCTGGGCACCGTTCAGGGTCTGCCAAGGGACCGTCCCCTCCAAGGAGGGAGGACCGCCTCTCAGAGACTCTCCCTGCCTGTCAGTACTTGCTGAGTGACTTATTTTGTTTTGTTTTTCTATGCCTCCACAGCGTGTGGGGTCTTAGTTCCCTGACCTGGGATGGAACCTGTGCCCTCTGCGATGGAAGGGTGGAGTCTTAACCACTGGACTGCCAGGGAATTCCCTCTGAGCAGAGGCTGAGTGCTGCAGCCCACTCCTTTCCAAGCCAGACTGCAGGCGGGATGGTAAATGCAGATGTGGCCCTCCTACCCACTCTTCTCACTTTACCACCATCCCTACAAAACCAGCCGCTAGTGAAAAAGTGCCAGGTTGCTAGCCCAGAGCCCTGGGACTCAGAGCCATGCTTCTCTCTCGGGGTTGCTGCCTTCCTCCTTTTCCTCAAGTTAAATTACTTAGGTTCAGACCTTCACTTCCCAGCTATACTGAAGGCCCCTGGAGTGCACACCCCATCTATTATTTATCTTTGTTTCCCCTCTAGTGCCCAGCACCGTACCAGGAGCTCCATGAATGTTTGTTAAATAAATGGGTGGCATAGTGGGTCCATCACGTGCCCCGTGTGCAGAAGGGGCTACAGGGTCTCCACACACACAACATGCTGTGCTTTTCCTCCTTCTTTCTGTCCTTCTTTCCTTCCTTCTTCCCTCCCTCCCTCTCCCAGAATTTATCAAGCCTCTAGAAAAGTGCTGGTTTCCCAGATGACGCTAGTGTTGTCTGCCAATGCAGAAGATGTAAGAGATGCCAGTTTGATCCCTGGGTTGGGAAGATCCCCTGGCAACCCACTCCAGTATTCTTGCCTGGAGCATCCCATGGATAGAGGGGCCTGGCAGGCTACAGTCCATGGGGTCGCGAAGAGTCGGACACAGCTGAGCAACTTAGCACGCACGTATGAGGAATGTGCTAGATGGTGCTTCTGGGGCTGAAAGTGACCCATGCCCTTGGTTCCTTTGACTTTCTATATCCAGTTCGGGTATATATCCTGATACCTTTAAAGGACTGGAAAGGATGTGGATGCCTCCAGTGTGTGTCCAGGGGCGGATAAAGGAGGTCACATCCACTAACGGGCAAGATAAGCACCGCCTAGTAAGCTTCAAGCTCCTCAGGGATCTCAAGATAAAAGTTACTGACCTGCGGTTTTTGATTTCCCATAAAAAGAAAAACTGAAGGGAGTGAGGAGGAAGGCAGAAAGAAGGCGGGAAGGAGAGGTGGGAGGAAGGAAAGAAAGGGAGGGAGAAAGCAATCCAAAGCACCAAACAGCATCAAGGGCGAGTCCTGGGAGGAGCTCCCCAAGAGATGAGGATGCTTCCAGAATTCCAGGCGTCTCATGTTCTTTTCTTTTTTGTGTGTGTTTAAAATTAGAGAATTTAATTCATATCTTTGTTGTTGAAGAAGTTATATTTGTTATAGACAACATTTGTGAGTAACACCAAAGTAATGCTAATCAACTATTCTTACTGTTTTAGGACAAAGGTAATTCTTTTTAAATTTTTTTAATTTATTTATTTTAATTGGAGGCTAATTACTTTACAATATTGTATTGGTTTTGCCATACATCAACTTGAATCTGCCACGGGTGTACACGTTCCCAATCCTGAACCCCCTTCCCACCTCCCTCCCCGTACCATCCCTCTGGGTCATCCCAGTATAACAGCCCCAAGCATCCTGCATCCTGCATCGAACCTGGACTGGCGATTCGTTTCTTATATGATATTATACATGTTTCAATGCCATTCTCCCAAATCATCCTGCCCTCTCCCTCTCCCACAGAGTCCAAAAGACTGTTCTATACATCTGTGTCTCTTTTGCTATCTCACATACAGGGTTATTGTTACCATCTTTCTAAATTCCATATATATACGTTAGTATACTGTATTGGTGTTTTTCTTTCAGCCTTACTTCATGTTCTTTTCCATTTAATTTCCCAGCAGCTCCACGAATGGGGTATTGTTATGAGGAAGGCATTCACCAGTGTAGAAACAGGCTGTGAGAGGTGACTCCCAGGTGAAGTTGGGGTCATCTAGGAAGAAAAGGGGAGGGTGTCCTTGACCATGGCACCCAGCAGTGCCCATGACCCAGTCCTGCAGACGGTCCCAACCGGAGTCAGCCTCCTCTGATCTGCAGTGACCTGCCTCCTGATTACAGGACGGACAGACCCTCAGAATTTCTCTTTCGTGGTTCAGGACTGACAGCCACGCCCTGCCTGCCTCTCTCCAGTTCAGCCATTTCCTAAGTCAAACAGCTGATTCCTCTGAGCGATCTCAGCAGGTGGTCACACAGGGGACGGAGGACAGGCCTGCGTCTGGGGCTCTGGGTACTGATCTTGCAAAGGCATGTCAAGCAGGCAGGCCTCAAGAAGTGTCTCGGGGACTCAGTGTGGGTTCATTCAGCCTTTCGTCCTTGGGGACCCGCAACCTGTGGAGCCTGAGCAGACACCTGCAGAAACCCTGCGCCTGCCACCCAGTCCCTGCCTATATCAGCCTGGGGCCCGTTCACAGAGGCCCTCAGCAGAATCATCTCCCACAGACCAAATCACCTGCAGGAACTTCCTCATCCTGGGGATCCATAATGTGTTGTCCTAAATGTCCCAGTGGCTTGTCCGTCATCCAAGGTCTTGCCTGCTCCAGCCCTAGCACACAACATCCTTATCCTCTCCAAATCACAGCCTGACTCAGCACAAAGACAAAAATCTGTCTCGTCTCCTAATGGGCTGATGGGAACACTGGACCTTTATTTGACAAGTTGGGGCCATTCACACTGAGCCTCATTCTCATTCTGCTTTGATGTCTAAGAGCATAGGTGGTAGTTTTGGAGGAACTAGATTCTGCCACAAACGTCTTGACACTTATCCACTCAGCTCCTCATCTTTGAAGCAGGTTTATTGGCTTATTTCTCATGTTTATTGGTTGATTTCCATGTGGTGGCTGTAAGAATGAAATGTGATAATAAGGCTCACAAGCTGCCCACTCAGTGCTACAGTTTGACCCTGAGTAGGCTGGTTAACAGTCCCCAGGATGTCCATTTCCTGATCCCAGGGCGCATGAATATGTCACCTTACATGGGAAAAGGAACTTTGTAGATGTGATAAAGTTGAGGATCTTGCGATGGAGAGACCTCCTGGATGACTATTCTGGCGCGTTCACGGTATTCATAAGGGTCCTGATATAGGGAGGCAGGTAAGTCAGAGTCAGAGGAGGAGATGTAACAACAGAAGCAGAGGTCTGGGTGATCTGAGGAAGGGACCAGGAGCCAGGGCTAGAAGATGAAAAGGCAAGGAATCAGGCTCTCCCTGCTGCTGCTGCTGCTGCTGCTAAGTCACTTCAGTGGTGTCCGACTCTGTGCGACCCCATAGACGGCAGCCCACCAGGCTTCCCCGTCCCTGGGATTCTCCAGGCAAGAACACTGGAGTGGGTTGCCATTTCCTTCTCCAAATGCATGAAAGTGAAAAGTGAAAGTGAAGTCGCTCAGTCGTGTCCGACTCTTCGCAACCCCATGGACTGCAGCCCACCAGGCTCCTCCGCCCATGGGATTTTCCAGGCAAGAGTACTGGAGTGGGGTGCCATTGCCTTCTCCGTAGAGCCTCTGAGAGGTGCTCAGCCCTGCTGACACCCTGATTTCAGGCTTCTGCCCTCCGGAACTGTAAGATGACACATGTGTATTGTTATCAGTCACCAGGTGGGTGATAATTTGTTACAGCATCGGTAGGAAACTAGCAGAGTGCTGCTTATTAGGCTTCCTTTCCAAGGAAGGCAGGCTCCGTCATGGTTTAGATGGTAGAGAATCCACCTGCAATGAGGGATACCTGGGTTGGGAAGATCTCCTGGAGAAGGGAACGGCTACCCACTCTAGTATTCCTGCCTGGGACATGATTGACTAATATCTTCACTTTTCAGTGAAGGCAGTGGCACCATGAGCTGTTTTCCAATGACAGCCCCCGGAACATTCCCTGAGTCTGATCAGTATCTCTTGATGTGGAAACCCTTTTACTGGGTCAATTTTGTTCAGGACTGTTAGATTACAAGGACTGCATCCCAAAGTTCTCTGTGACTGGTACCATGCCCTGCACAGAATACCCCACCAGGGGCTTCCTTAAAGGTATGGAGGCAGCTGGTCTCAGTGTGAGTCCGGGTCTCTGCTTAACTCACTGTGACCTTGGGCAAATCATGTAACTTATTTGAGCCCCCATTTCTTTATCAGTAAATGAAGATCATGCCACCTTACGTGTAAACTATGAATACTCAGCCAGCTCTGCAAAATGGATGGGATCATCATCCATTTTCCTTTCAACTTCATCTGTTCAAGTGTGTCCATGCGTGCCTTCACTTTCCACAATAACTCAGTGGTGAACCTAACTCAGCACAAATACAAAAATCTACTTCTCCTATTTGACTGATGGGGATAATGGACCTTCTTTTAACAAACTGGGACTCTATTGACTTACTCGTAAAGCAAGTGGATGAGTCTAAATGGTTCCTAGGGGCTCCATCATCCTTTTGTTTATCCTTTGTTTAACACTTACTGACAGCTCACCAAGCATCAAGGCTGCAGAACACAGAATAGCCCTTGCCTTCGGGACGCATACTGTCTAACTGGGGCAAAAGTCTCCACAGTGCTGTGGGGTCTGTGATGGGACAAAGAATGCCAGGGTCATGATGCACATGAACTATGCATATTCTGCAAAGGAATAAAAACATCTTGCACCTTAGGGGCAGAAGGCCACGGAAAAGGGCTGGCTAGACCTCTCCTTGTTTGTTCCCCTGCATCCTAATAACGCGAAGGTTCTTCCTGTCCTGCAGACCTCTAGGGAAAGGTCTGTGTGTGGTCATTCCAGGAGTGGTCTCCTAACAACAGGCCCTAGAACATTCTCTGGGTCTGACCAATATCGTTTGACTTGAAACCCTTTTTCTGGGTCATTTCTGTTAAAACTTCTAACTTTCCCTTTTGGGGAGGTCAGATTAAAAAGTAGATGGGAGAAGGGGTGATGAGCCATGACAGATGGGAATGAAAAGGGGCCTCAGGGAGCAAGGGGCTTCTGGCGCTTTTTCCCAGGACACCTCTGAGCACATCAGTGTGCTGCAAATAAGGCATTGCGGCTAAAACTTGGATTGCCTCCCAGAAAGGACATTCCTCTGACCCAGTGGCCCCTGTCCTCCCAGGCTCTGGAGTCCATGAAGGGCCCAGCAAAGGCCCCCTGGGGTAAGGCATCCTGGCAGGACCCAGCTCCCTCCCATTCTAGGTGAGGGGTAGATTTCCCAGGGGAGGGCCCAAGACAGCTAGGGTCAGGCTTCCCACTAAGCACCCTCTAATTTGCAGCTCCTGACAATCTTAGCTGTGAAGGAGCAGCCTCATTATGTAGGAAAGCATTCTGGCTCTTCAATAAGAGGGTGACGTACCTGGCTTTCCATCTCTGATGGAGACCAGCACCACAGGATCAAGGAAGTCTCGTGAGGCAGGTTGGAGAACACCAGAGTTCTTGGTCAGCTGAGGGGTAAGCCGTTCAGCAGACTCTGCTGTGTATTCTGCTATAGGCCAGGCACCAGGCCAGGCACTGAACCACGTGGAATCATAAGGGACAGTCCCTGGTGTCATGGCACTCGCAGGATAATACAACCATATATTGATCTGACATCCCCAGCAACCACCAGGGATATAAAACGCAAGGAAGATATGATCCCTGCTTTTGAAGAGCTTGTATGCTAGTTCATTCATTCATAAAGTATTATTCGTGTACCTGTTGTGGGAGGCCCTGGGACTCCTACCTGAATTACTAATAGTAGCTTCAAGAGCTCACATTCTCCTGGTGCCCCCTGAACTGCCAGGTCTGGGTCTGGGGTGGAATTCCGGCATCCCTGGACTCTAGAAGTCACCTAGTTCACCCTTCCATTCACTGTGGGACTACGGGTGGCCACGGAACACTTCTGGCCAATGAGATTAATTGGAAGTTGTTGGGTGGCTCTTCTGGGAAAGCTTGTGCTAAAAGGCAAACTCAGGCATGCCTGCTTAGCTATAGGCTTCCCTGCTTAGAATACAGATGTGACATCTGGAAACACAGCAGCCGTCTTGTGATGCTGAGTGTAAATGCCTCAACGAGATAGAGAGGGGACTTCCCTGGTGGTCCAGTGGCTAAGAGTCCAGGCTCCCAATGCAGGGAAGCCGGGTTTGATCCCCAGTCAGGGAACTAGATCCCATGTGCCACAGCTAAGGCACAACTCAGCCAAATAAATAAATAAATGTTAAAAAAAAAAAAAAAGCAGAGAGACAGAAGGGACTTGGTTCTAATGGCAGCAATGATACACCTTTGAACAACCAAACAAGCCCCAGACAGACCCCGTGTTCACCATGCTTTATATGCTAACTGCTTTATAGATATATACATATAAAACTTATAGAACCTATAAGGGAGTTACTGTAATTATCCCCATTTTACAGATGAGAAAACAGAGACACAGAGACAGGAAGTACCAAGTCCATCTAGGACTTCTGGCTCTACAGCCCACCCCTTTAATTAACCACCATGGCTCTCATTTCAATAAATGTCCTCCACAATCCTAACCTCTTGTTTGGGTTTCAAAAATCACCTGTTTGGTAACACGCTGCCAGCCCCTTGTCCCCACCAGCAGAACGTATTGTCCTACCCTCTCTGTGACTGCATGTAGAGCTCCATTCGGACTCTGCAAATGACACAGTACCTAGGTATTTGTGTGGCTGTGTCTCCCACTGGACTGAGAAATGCTTCCTCAAGATCCGGGATGAACTAAGGTGAGTGTGTATGGACAGGAGTCTCCCCATCTATGTATGAGTGTGAGCGCTGAAAAGCAATGGCCTGTACCAGACACCCCTGCATTCTGCCTGTGCAGGGAAGCTGTCTCCTGAATGAACGGATGAATGGATGGTCAGCTGGAAGAACATGTAAACGAAAGAGGGGATGAATATATGACAAAGGACTATATGAACGAATAAACAACAAAGAGATGATATACCCACCTGAATGCCTTCCAGACCCTTCCCTGAGTGCGCTGGGGACAGGAGCTTTACCGTCACAATCACTAGTCAGTAGAACAGCGGCTCCCAGTTTTCACCAGGATCACCTGCAGAAACAGATGGTGCAAAACACAGAACAAAATAATAGCTAACACTTCTCAGTTCCTCCCTATATGTCAGGCACCTTCCTGAGCCCTTTCATATCCTAATGCATATATCTTCCCTCTCTTGGATAGGTATTATTGTTATCCACACTTTACAGGTGGAAAAGTTGAGGCACAGAGAGTTTAAGTCACTGGTTCAAGGTCACCCAGCTGGTAAGTGGTGGACCTCAGATTTGAACTAGGCGGTCTGGCCCCTGAGCCCATGCTCATAACCCTGCACAATACCGTGTCTGTACTGTTTTTTCACTCCCCTGTACCGCACAGGTGTTGCAAAGTGATTTCTGGGCACAATGGGTAAAGCTTGGAGGAATTTTTGAGGCAATAATACTTAGAAAAAGTGAACTTTTCAAAGGTGTTCAGGAGAAGGCTGTCAAAGCCCCAATTTGCAGCTCAGCCCATGGTGACAGGCTCAGTTAGGGAGGCAGGGAGAGTCTTTGTCCCCTCATCACCCTCATCATTGTCATGCAGCCCTCCCTGGAGTCCAGGATGGAGGAGGAAACACTGGCTGGCCATGCCCTCCACATCTGTCTCCTGAGCTCCAGACAGGGGAATGCGGAGGGCAGCCCATTGCCCACCCTATGGCACTCCAGCCAGAGGCCTTCCGACTGAGAGGAGAGATGGGGGCAGCCCACCCTCCTCCACTGCGGTGCACCAGGGTGGCCCAGGGACCTCCCGTGTCACTGCTGTGGCTCCAGGGCAGGCAGTGGAGGAGATGATGGGTGGTTCTCTCGAGGCCCCCTGAGTGCAGAAATGTTTAAAAGCCTTAAATAAATTCCCATCTAATTTCCACTAGCTCCCATCTCCAGCTCAGGCTCTCAGCTGGAGCATGAAATGAGCAGGCGGGGTTTCTCCTGCCAACACATCTCCTCCATGAGCCCCAGGGGACCCACTCCATGACCTAGCGGGGCTTTTCCATCTCAAATATCTATGGCTCCAGCCTCTCCCCTCTGGGCATGCTGACCTCCCTGGGCTGAGCTCTCCATCCCGGCCCCAGCCTTGCTCAGGCTGCCTCCCCAGCCTCTGCATCCTCCCCAAAGTGGACTCTAGTTCCTAACACATCTGGCCTTCTAGGAGGTGACTTACAGCTGCCTTTCCTTCCTCATGGTCTCAGCTCTTTCCGCCTCACCAAGAGTCCTTCTCCATCACCCATGTCCCTTAGGTCCCCGCATGAGAAAAGAGCCCTCCCACCTGGCTCTTCCTGCCCTTCTAACCACAATCTGGCCCGACACTCACCAGCCTCATCAGCTGTATCTGAGCCATACACTCCACACACATGGCTGTCTCTGGACCTTTGCACTTAGCATCCCCTCGACCTGCATGGTCCTCCCAGATCCCCAGGCACCCTGCTTTGGGTAATTCAGTCTCTGCTTGGATATTGCCTCCCCAGACAGGCCTTTCCTGGCCACCACCACCCCCCACCACAGCTGCCTTATCTTTCTGTGGCACATATCACATTCTGACATATTAGAGTTTTTACTGACTACAACACATATGACCTATACATGTATCACATGTGTATTTTATTATTGCCTGTTGACTTTACTAGAGCATCATCCCCATGGGGGTGTGAGCAGGTCTGCCCTCAGCACCCAGAGCAGTGCCTTGCACACAGGAGATGATTTGTCTGTTGAATGAACATGAGTAAAGGAAATGATGGGTGAACATGTTAATTCATTCCTGGGGAAGTTAAGCCAGGTTGCTAAGAAAGCTACTTAGGGACTGGATAGCCTAGGGTTAGCTTTCTGAGCCAGATAGGCTCTTGGAGATCAGGGGTGGCACAGTCTAGGTTTGGAGCCTGAATGTAGGAGCCAGGTTGCTGGGCTTCCAGTCCCAGCTCTCCACCTTCTGACTCTGTGACCTCGGGCAAGTTGCTGAACCTTTCTGTGCCTCAGTTCCCATGAACACTACACTCTTATAAGACAGCAAGCTTGCTTGACCAATGTTTTCTTGTGTTCCTGCTGCTCCACCTACCAGTCATTCCCCTGCCTCTCTCCCTCTCCTTAGGCCTCCCCATCCCCTGAGACACAACAGACCAATTATTAGGCCAATTAATTAGACCAATTAATAACTCTACAGTGGCCTTTAACTGCAAGTGAAAAGAGAGTAGTATGTCTCCTACTTTAAATCAAAAGCTAGAGGTGATTAAATTTAGTAAGAAAGAAAGAAAAAGTTAGTTCCTCAGTCGTGTCTGACTCTTTGCAGCCCCATGGACTTATAGCCTGCCAGGCCCCTGTGTTGGAGAAGGCAATGGCACCCCACTCCAGTACTCTTGCCTGGATAATCCCATGGATGGAGGAGCCTGGTAGGCTACAGTCCATGGGGTTGCTAAGAGTCTGGCATGACTGAGCAACTTCACTTTCACTTTTCACTTCCCACACTGGAGAAGGAAGTGGCAACCCACTCCAGTGTTCTTGCCTGGAGAATCCCAGGGACGGGGGAGCGTGGTGGGCTGGCGTCTATGGGGTCGCACAGAGTCAGATACGACTGAAGAGACTTAGCAGCAGCAGCAGCAGCAGGCCCCTGTGTCCATGGAATTCTTTCAGCAAGAATACTGGAGTGAGTTTCCATTCCCTTCTCCAGGGGATTTTCCCAACCTAGTGAACGAACCCAGGTAACCTTAACTCTAACCCTAACTTAATAAGAAAGACATGTCAAAAGCAAAGATAAGCTAGGCCTCTTGCCCCAGTTAGCCAAGTTGTAAATGTAGAGGACAAGTTAAAAGAAACTAAAGGTGCTGCTCCAGTGAACACACAAATATTAAGAAAGTGAAACAGCCTTACGGCTGATATGGGGAAAGTTGGAGTAGTCTCAATAGGAGATCATACTAACCAAAACATCCCTCAAGCCAAACCTGATCCAGAGAAAAGTCCTAACTCTCTTCAATTACATGAAGACTGAGTGGAGTGAGGAAGATACAAAAGACAAGTTTGAAGCTAGCAGTGGTTGGTTTAAGGAAATAAGCTGACTCTGTAACATAAAAGTGCAAGGTAAGTAGCAAGTGCTGATGTAGAAGCTGCAAGTTATCCAGACGATCTAAGATAATTCACGAAGGCGGCTTCACTAAACAACAGATTTTCAATGTAGATGAAACAACCTTCTGTTGGAGGAAGATGACATCTAGGACATTCATGCCTAGAGTTGCTCCTGTTGCTGTTCAGTTGCTAACTCGTGTCTGAGTCTTTGCAACCCCATGGACTGGAGCACACTAGGCTTCCCAGTCCTCCACTATCTTCCAGTCTGTTCAGCATCATGTCCATTGAGTCGGTGATGCTATCCAACCATCTCATCCTCTGCCATCCTCTTCTTTTCCCTTCAGTCCTTCCCAGCATCAGAGTCTTTTCCAGTGAGTTGTCTCTTTGCATCAGATGGCCAAAGTATTGGAGTTTCAGCTTCAACATCAGTCCTTGCAAAGATTACTCAGGGTTGATTTCCTTTAGGATTGACTGGTTTGATCTCCTTGCTGTCTGAGGGACTCTCAAGAGTCTTCTCCAACATCATCATTTGAAAGCATCAATTCTTTGCTGCTCAGCCTTCTTTATGGTCCAACTCTCACATCCATACATGGCTACTGGAAAAACTCTAGCTTTGACTATACAGATCATTGTCAGCAAAGTGATGTCTCTGCTCTTTAATATGCTGTCTTGGTTTGTCATAGCTTTCCTTCCAAGAGGCAAGTGTCTTCGAGTTTCATGGTGGCAGTCAACATCCACAGTGATTTTGTAGCCCAAGAAAATAAAATCTGTCACTGCTTCCACTTTTTCCCCTTCTATTTACCATGAGGTGATGGGACTGGATGCCACAATCTTCATTTTTTGAATGTTGAGTTTCCAGCCAGCTTTTTCACTCTCCTCTCTCACTCTCATCAAAAGGCTTTTTAGTTCCTCTTTGATTTCTGCCATTAGATACCAGGAAAATGATACTAGACCATCTGCATATCTGAGGTTGTTGATATTTCTCCCAGCAATCTTGAATCCAGCTTGTGAGTCATGCATGTATCCTGGCATTTTGCATAACATACTCTGCATATAAGTTAAATAAGCAGGGTGAAAATATACAGCCTTATATTCCTTTCCCAGCTTGGAACCAGTCTGCTGTTCCATGTCCAGTTCTAACTGTTGCTTCATGCCCTGCATACAGGTTACTCAGGAGACAGGTAAGGTGATCTGATATTCCTATCTCTTTAAGAATTTTCCACAGTTTGTCATAGCTAGAGAGGAGAAGTCAGTTCTGGCTTTAAAGCTTCAAAATCCAGGCTGGCCTTCTTGTTAGGAGCTCATGCAGCCAGTGACTATAAATTGAAGCCAATCCTCATTTCCCATTCCAAAAATCCTAAGGCCCATAAAGAATTATGCTCAATCTACTCTGCCCGTGGTCCAAAAATGGAAAAACAATCCTGGAAGACAGCACATCTGCTTACAACATAATTTACTGAGTATTCTAAGCCCACTGTTGAGACCAACTGCTCAGAAAAAGATTCCTTTTAAAATATTACTGCTTTTCCACATGCACTTGGTCGTCCCATCCAAGAGCTCTGATGGAGAAGCACAACAAGATTCATGCTGTTTTCACACCTGCTAACACAATATCCATTCTGCAGCCCATAAATCAAAGAGTCATTTTGACTTTCAAGTCTTATTCTTTAAGAAATACATTTCATAAGTCTATAGCTGCCAGCGATGCTGACTTCTCTGACGGATCTGGGCAAAGTAAATTGAAATCCTTCTGGAAAAGATTCACCATCTTAGATATCATTAAGAACACTGGTGATTCAGACCTTTTCTAGTGGTCCAGTGGCAAACACTCTGTGCTCCCAAGCAGGGTGCCTGGGTTTCATCCCTGTCAGGGGACTAAATCACAGATGCTGCAACTAAAGATCCCACATGCTGCGAATAAAAGGTCCCGCATACCACCACAAAGACTGACGATTCTGAGTACCACAACAAAGACCTAGCACTGTCAAATTATTTTTGTTTGTAAAAAAATCATGATTCATGAGAAGAAGTCAAAATATCAATCTTAACAAGGAGTTGGAAGAAGCTGAGTCCAACCTTCATGGATGACTTTGAGGGCTTCAAGACTTCAGTGGAGGAAGCATCTGCAGATGTGATAGCAACAGAAGAGAACTAGAATTCGAACTGGAGCCTCAAGATGTGATTGAACTGCAGCAAGCTCATGATAAAACCCTTAACAGATAAGAAATTGCTCCTTATCAATGGGCACAGACAGTTGTTTCTGGAGATGGAATCTATTCATGGTGAAGATGCTGTGAAGGTTGTTGAAATGACAACAAAAGCTTTAGAATATGACATGAACTTAGTTGATAAAGCAGTGGCAGGGTTTGAGAGGACTGACTCCAATTCTGAAAGAAGTTCTACAGGTAAAATGCTTTCAAGCAGCATTGCAGGCTACAGAGAAATAATTCATGAAAGGAAGAGTCAATCAGTGCAGCAAACTTCAATGTTGTCTTATTTTAAGAAATTGCCACAGCCACCCCGGCTTTCAGCAACCACCACTCTGATCAGCCATGGACATAGAGGCAAGACTCCACCAGCAAAAAGACCACAACTTACTGAAGGCTCCGATGGGGATCAGCACTTTTTAGCAACAGAATATTTTAAAATTAAGGTACGTACACTGTTTTCATAGACATGATGCTATTTATTGCGCATTTAATAGACTACAGTATAGTGTAAACAACTTTTAAATGCATTGAGAAGCCAAAAAAACTCATGTAGTCACATTTTCAAAGTGTTCTGGAACCAGACCCCCAGTATCTCCAAGGCGTACCTGTATTCTGAATCAGTTAGGCTGTGGCCAGTGAACAGCAGAGATCCCTTTGCCCTTGGAATCAACTAGGCAGATGGTGCTTTCTCTCTAGGTGAAAGAGAGGGGAGGGGGTTGCAGGTGGCAAAGCAGGATTCAAATCTTTAGGTCCTGGGCTTTAGGAGGCAGAGAGGAGGAGGGTTTGGGAAGCTTTGGACTTCTGGAAGACAGAATTCCTGGGACATGAGGGGAATGGGGAGGGCCTCTGGCAATTTGGGCAGGACCCAGAGGCCTACGGATGAGTCACAGGTCGATAGCTGGGCTCTGGGAACGACCAGAGAATGGCCTCTGAGACAGCAGGCTGACAGGTGGGATATATTTGCTCAAGAGATCAATATGTAATTCAAACCAGAGTGTTCCCTCCCTCTTCCCTACAGAGAATTTAAATAGGGGCGAAAAACAAGCAGTCTTCACTGTGAATGAGATGAAAGGTCAGGACTGTGCTGATGTATCTATGTGGGTGCTTCCCCCATCCCTCCTGGGAAGGCAAATGAGTCCAGAGAGGTTATCCCTGGGGAGCAGAAGGTAGCAGTGAGAGGAACACCCCATGCCATTGGCCCTTGGTGGCCTGTGTGGAGACCAGTTAGGGACCCCTGGTCTAGGCATCAGGAACCCACAGAGGTGGTTTCCAGTGTCAGTTATTTTGGAAATTGGTCAGCTTGCAGGGCATTAGAAAGATGTGCAGAACTTCCCTGGTGGTTCAGTGGTTAAGAATCCATCTTGCAATGCAGGGGGCGTGGGTTTGATTCCTGGTCAGGGAACTGGGATCCCACGTGCTACAGAGAACACCACGGCTGGAGAGTCTGTGGGCCACAACCAAAGAACTCAGGTGATGCAGAGGACTCAATGCAGCCAGATAAATAAATATTTAAAAAATAAATACAAAGTAAAAGATGTGCAACTGTGAATGAAGACAAGCTGAACCTAGATTTACCTGGGGTTAAGTAGAGGGAGAAAAACGTGAAACTGACTTAATTCTTTGCAAAGGTAGCAGAAGGCTTGCTGGGAAGTCTAGAAAGGCAGGAAAACTTGAAAAAAAAAAAAAAAACAACCAGAGAGCACAATTCCCACAGTGGACATCCTACCGTGTCCACAATGGGAATGGTAGCCCAGTGGCTTAAGGTATGAAGGGAAACAGACATGCGTCCCTGACTTCAGAATGGATCCTTCTAAGCCCACAAAGAGAATGGATCCAACAGGAAAAGCTGAGAAATAGTGGCATGAACAACTAACTTGAGGGAGTCAGGGGTTTCAAACAGAAGGTGACCATTGACCCAAGTCTTTAGGAATGATGGAGTAGGGTGTAAGTGAACCCAGCAGAACAAGGAAGGGTGGGCATTTAGGACAAAGGGACCAGCCTGGACAAAGACACAGGGGAGATCCGAGGTCAGGGAGGAAAGCAAACCATGCAAGGGAAACACCCTGGAACAGAACACAGAGAGAGGTTTTCCCAGAAGAGGACTAACTCAGAAGGAATGATGACAGAGAACAAGAATTACAGGAGATCCCCACATCCAGTTTATTTCCTAGTCTGTTCATGTCTGAACTCTATACAGAAACTGTGGAGCCAAAGAATAATACACTGTTAGGATCTGAATGTCCCTGAGAAATATGGAAACTAAGACTAGAGAAGAAAATGGGTTTGCCCAAAAATGCACAGCTAGTTAAAGGCCAAACCATTGGAACGCAGAAATTTGATTCCTTGAAACATAAGTGGCCCGGCCTGCAAACATCTAGAGAAATCTGCTTCAGAATTTAGCCTTCCTGTGACTTCCCTGGTGGTCCAATGGCAAAGAATCCGCCTGCCAATGCATGGGACACCGGTTCGATCCCTGGTGTGGAAAGATTCCACATGCCACGGGGCAATTAAGCCCGTGTGCCACAACTAATGAGGCCAGCGCCCGGAGCCAGTACCCTGCAACAAGAGGAAACACTGCAATGAGAACCCACACACCGCAATTAGAGAGTAGCCCCGCTCGCTCCAACTAGAGAAAGGCCGCACAGCAACAAAGACCCAGCACAGCCAAAATAAATAAATAATCCTATTTAAAAAATAATAATTTAGCCTCCCTTCAAAGTGTGCAGTGTGGCTCTGCACAGGTAAAGGAAAGAGATCCCACACACGTATTACAGATGCTCTTTAGTGAGCACTGGAAACGCTGCTTCATGGACTGATTTCCTTTGTGAATAAATGCCAGTCTGAATGCAAAGTAAATTCCTAATTCTAAGGAGGGCCCAACCATCAGCCAGCCCACCCCGTATCTAAAGGGAGGCTCTTTGAGGGAGCCGCCACGGCTTGTTAGGCTAACAAGTGGCCACCTTCTTCTGTATCCAGGACTCCCAGTGCCCCTCTTTCTGCCTCCTAATAAGTAAGCAGTTTGGCCCTGGAAATGGAACGCAGAGACAGGCAGGGGCGGCTCTGGGGCTGCCGGCAGCATCATCCTCATTCTCAGGGTGAAAGAGAGATGGTCCAGCTCCTGGTTTCTCAGACACGTGAGTGTGTATGGGCAGATCCTATTAAATTGCAGAGTCTGGTGTGCAGGGCCTGAGACCCTGCATTTCTAAGCAGTTTCCGGATGGTGCCGATGCCATGGCTTCTAACTGCACATTAATAGAGAAGCTCTGAGACCTGTGTGCTCAGGCCCCAGGAGAGGGGAAGTTGAGGTCACCGCAGACAGCAGACTATAGGAGGCAAAATTTTGTATCTTTCTCCCCAAACCTAACCTGACATGGGCCTGAAATTCTACCACTGGAGTCACTTCTTTAGGATTTACGTGGTAATGAACTTCAGCTTTTTGTTTTGGAAGGGTAAGTCCTACACAGTCCTTAATGCCTTGGCTCTACTCTGTCTAGCGACTCACATTCATCACTGAACAGAACACAGACACAGAAGAAAGGGGATGGGACTCAGCGCTGGTATGCTCTGACGAGATGGGCAGGTGGGATAGGGCAGGCTTTCAGGCCTTGCACACAAAGGCCAGACCCAGCTGTTTCTCAGTCACCAGGCCCAGAACAGGACTGATATGCCGCTTGGTTCACTCTGTTATTTTTCCTAGAGCTGTGTCCACAGGCAACCTCCACAGGCCCTATTCTCACAGGCCCCATCATCTTAAATCAGAAATCTCCTTTTGGATGTCTCTGAACCTAGATCACTGTCTGTCTCTAGAATTCAGCCTTTTCTGCCTTCAAGAGAGAAGGGAGAAGGCCCAGGATTTCTTGCCTTTTCCCACTAGAATGTGAGGCCAGCATTCACCTCTAGTCTCCACTGTACCTTCATCACTCAGAGTGGAGCTTCAACAAATAAGAGCCTAGAAATGTTTGTCGAGTGAATCAACGCTTGCTCACCAAGGTCTCTCTCCATCAGTTTCCCTTAAGGGGAAAGCAACTACGATGGCTGACCAACCAAACTGATTGGGGCATAGACTTGGATTACTGTGATGTTGACTGTTCATGGGGTTCTCATGGCAAGCATACTGGAGTGGTTTACCCCTCTCTCCTCCAGTGGACCACATTTTGTCAGAACTCTTCACTGTGACCCGTCAGTCTTGGGTGGCCCTGCATGGCATGGCTCATAGCTCCACTGAGTTACCCAAGGCCCTTCACCACAACAAGACTGTGATTCATGAAAGGGGGTTGAATCCTAGGACTTGAGAATTGGGAAGGAAAGAATTCTTGTCACTGAATCTCTAAGATGCTTGATCCTGGAACTCAAATACTTCACTTTAAGGATGAAGAAACTGAAGCCCAGAGAGGGGAAGAAATTCCCCCAAGATTACACAGCTTGTGGCAGAAGCAGACACCCCCCACCCCCTGCCCCCTCCTCCGCCCAGGTCTGTGACTTCTAGTTCAAAGTATTGTCTACTTCAACTTATACAGACAGGCATTCATTAGCTCCTATTCACTGAACAACTACTGTATTCCAGGAACTGTTTTAGACACTAAAGATCTAGAATAAATCAGAAGACAAAGCCCCTGACCTTATGGAGCTTAAATTCCAGAGAAGGAGACAGAAATAAGCCCATAAATCAGTAAATAATTTCAGAAAGGGATGGAAGCTATAAAGGAGCTAAAACTGGCTAATAGGGTATGAAATGTGTAGAGTGTGCATTGGGAGCAGGGGGTCGAGGTGCCCAAAGAAAGGGGAATTACCTGAAGCCGTGACCTGGGAGTGCTGCCCTGCCTCTGGTGTCTGAGTCCTCACTCCCACGTGCTGTTCTGTATCTTCTCCACATTCTCCCTCCTATCCCTTCCTCACACTGCTCTGAAGTCACCCTCGGGCCACTGTCATCCCATCATCTCCCAACCGCCTATGACTATCTCCCCAGCCCCCAGTCTTGCACCCAGAGTCCAGGCCGAGGACAACCTCAGTCCCCCAGGTGCCTCCTGCAGGGCCGGAGCTGGAAAAGACTGTGGTGCTCTTCTTAAAGTCCAAATCCCCCATTTTACAGAAGGTCTTGCCCAGAGAGGGCAAGTGACCTACCCAAGGTCACACAGGAGTTGGCAGAATTCCCTACCTTCTTGTTTCCCCCTGCATTTTCTCCTCTGTTCCCTGCCAACCCTCCAGGAGTCATCAGGGGTCTCAAGGAACGTTCAGCAGGCTTTCACCCTTGGTCCCCTGCCCCCGGCCCCCAAGGAGACAAGAGACACGGAGCTGGATGCAGTCTCTCTGCCACCTTGTGGCTGCTCTCCAGAATATCGCCAGCCCCGGCTGGCACTTTGGAAAAGCTGCCACAGAATTCTCACTCTGACCTTGACTTTCCTCCCTGCACCTGCAACTTCTGGCAAATAGCTCTGCCCACATAGACACTCAGCACTAAGAAAGAAGCCAGGGCTGCGGGGCCTGCCCCTTCCTGATCTGGATGGACCACAGCAAGGCCCCTTCTCCCACCTGTGCTTCTTTCTCTTCTGTAAAATGCGGGCAAAGTCTCTTCCCACCCACCTCACAGGGCAGTCGTTGCGTGGGAACGGGTCACAGATGTGCCACTGTTCTGAGAGGTTGAAGGTTATCACCAGCGCCCCTTCTCTGTCACTTAGCAGACACTCTCAACCACCTGGAAGTCGCCTGAAATAAGCAGCATGAGAAGGGGACTTCCCTGACCCCGCCTGCAGGTGCAGAAGGCTCGTGTGCAGAAAACAGGTGTCTTTGTTGCTTGCAGTGGGCTTAATCCTTCCCGTGGCCACCTGTCTGGCCTCTGTCAGGATGCCTGTCTGTGATACGGGGAAGGGACAGTATCTGAGTGGGTTTCCCAGGTGGCACTTGTGGTAAAGAACCCGCCTGCCAATGCAGGTAGACGTTAAGATACGCAAGTTCTACCCCTGGGTTAGGAAGATCCTCTGGAGGAGGGCACAGCCACCCTCCCCAGTATTCTTGCCTGGAGAATCGCATGGACAGAGGGGCCTGGTGGGCTACAGTCCACAGGGTCACAAAGAGTCAGCACGACTGAAGGAGCTGAGCACACACGAACAGTATCTGAGTGCTTCCCACAGCTCCCAGTGCCAGGTTCTGTGGTGAAGCAGGTGCCCCCAGGTGTGCCAGGTGCTGTCTGCGCTCCACCCGTACCCCCTGCCTTTACCCCATTAGTGTATCCTTTGTCTGGGGTTTTTATTTTCTGCACACTAAGGTCCACTTTGCCACCTGATGGTAGGTCAGAAATTTCTGGAAATAAATGCCACCCCAGAGCAGCTGTCTCTCATTCCCATGTCTAAGGGAAAGTGGTGGATTAGTACCCCAGCTCCCTCACCCCACAGGCGGGGTAACTCTGAGGCCTTTACTCCCAGGGCCACCCCCCAGGACTAAGTCCCACACACCCCTTGTGTTGCTGACTTGATAACAACCCTCTTATCTGTACTTCCCTACGCTCCTCCTGGAGTTCCCCTCACAAGTCAACAACGTATCTGCATTCAGTCCTCATCTCAGAGTTGGATTTGGGGAGAACTTAAGCCAAAACACCAGGATAATCGCAAACATCCTTCTTTGTTTGAACATCCATCCTTTGCTCCCTGAAGGCGCTGTGCAGCATACTTTGGGTGCAGTAAGGAGCCAGTGGAGGTGATGGAATTCCAGTGGAGCTGTTTCAAATCCTGAAAGATGATGCTGTGAAAGTGCTGCACTCAATATGCCAGCAAATTTGGAGAACTCAGCAGTGGCCACAGGACTGGAAAAGGTCCGTTTTCATTCCAATTCCAAAGAAAGGCAATGCCAAAGAATGCTCAAACTACCACACAGTTGCACTCATCTCACATGCTAGTAAAGTAATGCTCAAAATTCTGCAAGCCAGGCTTCAGCAATACGTGAACCTTGAACTCCCTGATGTTCAAGCTGGTTTTAGAAAGGCAGAGGAACCAAAGATCAAATTGCCAACATCTGCTGGATCATGGAAAAAGCAAGAGAGTTCCAGAGAAACACCTACTTCTGCTTCATTGACTATGCCAAAGCCTTTGACTGTGTGGATCACAATAAACTGTGGAAAATTCTGAAAGAGATGGAAATACTAGACCACCTAACCTGCCTCTTGAGAAATCTGTATGCAAGTCAGGAAGCAACAGTTAGAACTGGACATGGAACAACAGACTGGTTCCAAATAGGAAAAGAAGTACATCAAGGCAGTATACTGTCACCCTGCTTATTTAACTTATATGCAGAGTACATCATGAGAAATGCTGGACTGGAAGAAACACAAGCTGGAATCAAGATTGCTGGGAGAAATATCAATAACCTCAGATATGCAGATGATACCACCCTTATGGCAGAAAGTGAATAGGAACTAAAGAGCCTCTTGATGAAAGTAAAAGAGGAAAGTGAAAAAGTTGGCTTAAAGCTCAACATTCAGAAAACGAAGATCATGGCATCCAGTCCCATCACTTCATGGGAAATAGATGGGGAAACAATGGAAACAGTGTCAGACTTTATTTTGGGGGCTCCAAAATCACTGCAGATGGTGACTGCAGCCATGAAATTAGACGACGCTTACTCCTTGGAAGAAAAGTTATGACCAACCTAGATAGTATATTCAAAAGCGGAGACATTACTTTGCCGATGAAGGTCCGTCTAGTCAAGGCTATGGTTTTTCCTGTGGTCATGTATGGATGTGAGAGTTGGATTGTGAAGAAGGCTGAGCGCCGAAGAATTGATGCTTTTGAACTGTGGTGTTGGAGAACACTCTCGGGAGTCCCTTGGACTGCAAGGAGATCCAACCAGTCCATTCTGAAGGAGATCAGCCCTGGGATTTCTTTGGAAGGAATGATGCTAAAGCTGAAACTCCAGTACTTTGGCCACCTCATGCGAAGAGTTGACTCATTGGAAAAGACTCTGCTGCTGGGAACGATTGGGGGCAGGAGGAGAAGGGGACGACAGAGGATGGGATGGCTGGATGGCATCAGTGACTCCGTGAATGTGAGTCTGAGTGAACTCCAGGAAATGGTGATGGACAGGGAGGCCTGGTGTGCTGCAATTCATGGGGTCGTGAAGAATCAGACACGACTGAGCGACTGAAGTGAAGTGAAGTGAGGAGCCAGGATAGGGCTATTCGGAAAAGGTCTGGCTGCTGCTGCAGAAGCCCAAGCTGCAAGGGGAGCCTAGGAGTTGCAAGGAGACTTGTCCAGAGACCATCCTCACTGTTCAGAGGAGGAAAATGATGACTGAGACTAAGGCGAAGGAAATGTATGGAGATGAAAAGAAATTAAAAGACAGATTTCACCAATAAATCAGTTCACCCATGGACAACAGAAAATTAAGTGGTGAGAGGCAGGAGTTTGTAAGAGAAACCGGACAGTAACTTACCATCTAAGGATAACAAAACAAAAATATAAAACTTCCTTGATCCCCAAAGATGTAAAGATATGTTTAATTCTTCACCCTCTTGCAAAAGAGAAAACGACTTAAAATGAGGACACTGAAGGACATTCTCTTTCTTTCTCTACACACACACACTTATTTATGGGAAAATACAAAGGACACTGGAACTTGTTAAGCTATACCTCAAGGAGATAATCAGCAGAATTCATACTGCATGAAACTCTCCAGGACAAATGACCCAAATTATTTATAAAATCGGATGGCGATGAAAAGATGGAAGGGAGCATACAAAGTAAAAGGAATTTAAGAGACACTAAGCCAGTCACAGTGTGTGGCTCCTGCTGAATTCTAATTCAAAAAATGAAAAAATATTTTCTCAAGTCAGTCATGAAAATATAAATATCAACTGCATATTTTACTATTTTAAGGAATTGATAAAAAATACTAGGAGTGATGATGATAAGATGATTATGTTTTTTGAAAGGAGTCTTTACCTTTTACAGAAAATTGCTGAAATATTTATAGGCAAAATTATAGAATGGCTGGGGTTCCTTTCAAGACAATCTGAAAAGGGGGAGTGGGTAAAGTAAGATGAAGTAAAATTCACCACGTGATGATGCATTGAGTCTGGTGGTGGATACATTGGTTTTCTTATATTTTTACTCTTAGAGATGTCTGAAAATGGTCCATAAAGATGCTTACTGAAATAAGAAAAAATAAGATTTGAGAAATGTCTTGGAAGTAGCATTGCTTTCATATATTATTGGATGATGTGGGACTGGAGTGAGACTCATACACCTAGACCAACCAGCCAGGCCTGATGGAGGACCAAGAGGAAACGAGAAGCGTCTAGAACAACACCCAGGCCTCTGGCTTGTGGACTCTTCACATGGTGGCTGTATTAGCTGGGTCCGGCTGCAATAATAAGATGCCATGCACTGGGTGTCTTAAGCCACAGGGGTTTATGGGTTCACAGTTCTGGAGGCTGAGAAGTACCAGGTGAAGGTCCAGCAGGATGGTTTCTGGTGAGAATTTTCTTCCTGGTTTACAGATACCGCCTTCTCAATATGTTCTCACATGTGGGACAAATTGAGAGCACAGCACTGACATATACACACTGCTGCTGCTGCTGCTGCTGCTGCTAAGTCGCTTCAGTCATGTCCGACTCTGTGCGATCCCATAGACGGTGGCCCACCAGGCTCCCCCGTCCCTGGGATTCTCCAGGCAAGAACACTGGAGTAGGTTTCCATTTCCTTCTCCAATGCATGAAAGTGAAAAGTGAAAGTGAAGTCGCTCAGTCGTGTCCGACTCTTTCGCGACCCCATGGACTGCAGCCCACCAGCCTCCTCCATCCATGGGATTTTCCAGCAAGAGTACTGGAGTGGGGTGCCATTGCCTTCTCCAATAAACACACTACCATGTGTGAAATAGATGGCTAGTGGGAAGCTGCGGTGTAACATAGGGCACTCAGCCTGATTCTCTGTGATGCCCCAAGGGAGTGGATGGGGTGGAGCGGAGGGAGGGAGACTCAAGAGGGAGGGAACACTTATGACTGATTCACAATGTGGTACAGCAGAAACTAACGCAACATTGTAGAGTAATTGTCCCTCAATCAAGAAAATAAAAAGGTTTTTAAAATAAATTTATCTGGATTTTTTTTCAATGTATTCTCACATGGTAGAGAAAGAGCTCTTGTTCCTCTTCCTCTTCTTAGAAGGACTCAAATCCTATTGGATTAGGGCCCATTCTTCATTGTTATTTAGTCTCTAAGCTATGTCTGACTCTTTATGACCCCATGAACCATAGCCTGCCAGTCTCCTCTGTCCATGGGATTTCCCATGGACAAGTAAGAATACTGGAGTGGGTTGCCATTTCCTACTCCAAGGGATCTTCCCGAACCAGAGATCAAACTCGTATCTCCTGCAGGTAGATTCTTTACCACTGAGCCACCTGAGAAGCCCAGGACTCACTCTTAGGAACCTGGCTCAGTTCAGTTCAGTTCAGTTCAGTCGCTCAGTTGTGTCCAGCTCTTTGTGACCCCAAGAACTGCAGCATGCCAGGCCTCCCTGTCCACCACCAACTGCTGGAGTCTATCTAAACTCATGTCCATTGAGTTGGTGATGCCATTCAACTCTCTCATCCTCTGTCGTCCCCTTCTCCTCCTGCCCTCAGTCTTTCCCAGCATCAGGGTCTTTTCAAATGAGTCAGCTGTTTGCATCAGGTGGCCAAAGTATTGGAGTTTCAGCTTCAATATCAGTCCTTCCAATGAACACCCAGGACTGATCTCCTTTGGGATGGAACTGTTGGATGTCCTTGCAGTCCAAGGGACTCTCAAGAGTCTTCTCCAGCGCCACAGTTCAAAAGCATCAATTCTTTGGTGCTCAGCTTTCTTTATAGTCCAACTTTCACATCCATACATGACCACTGGAAAAACCAGAGCCTTGACCAGACAGACCTTTGTGGACAAGTAATGTCTCTGCTTTTGAATATGCTATCTAGGTTGGTCATAACTTTCCTTCCAAGGAGTAAGAGCCTTTTAATTTCATGGCTGCAATCACCATCTACAGTGAATTTGGAGCCCCCAAAATAAAGTCTGACACTGTTTCCACTGTTTCTCCATCTATTTCCCATGAAGTGATGGGACCAGATGCCATGACTTTAGTTTTCTGAATGTTGAGTTTTAAGCCAACTGTTTCACTCTCCTCTTTCACCTTCACCAAGAGGCTTTTTAGTTCCTCTTCACTTTCTACCATAAGGGTAGTGTCATCTGCATATCTGAGGTTATTGATATTTCTCCCGGCAATCTTAATTCTAGCTTGTACTTCTTCCAGCCCAGCGTTTCTCATGATGTATTCTACATAGAAGTTAAATAAGCAGGGTGACAATATACAGCCTTGATGTACTCCTTTTCCTATTTGGAACCAGTCTGTTGTTCCATGTCCAGTTCTAACTGTTGCTTCCTGACCTGCATACAGGTTTCTCAAGAGCAGGTAAGATGGTCTGGTATTCCCAATTACCCCCTAAAGACCGTATCTCCAACTATGATCAAATTAATGGTAGAGCTTCAATATAGGAATTTGGAGGGATACAATTCACTCCATTTGTTGAGATGGGAAAGACTGAGGAAGAAGAACAGGGGAAGGCAGAGCTGTCCTTGTCACACAGTGAGGATGTCTAGATTTCCAAATAACACAAAGCTGACTAAAGGTACAGGTGCCCAGAATCATAATGAAGGCGTAGAAAGAAGAAAACCAGCAGCATTGATTCAGGGCACACCTACCTTAACCAGAAACTGTGCTTAGTGCTTCTTAAGCGTCATCTCATTCAATTACCTTATGTTCCTCTTTTTCCAGATGAGAAAACTGAAGCATGTAAATGGCACTCGCCCAGGTCATTTCCCCAGAGCTGGTCCACGGTGGAACCAGGGCCTGTCTGATGTAAGAACTCATGCTTTGTTTTCACTCTGCCTCAGCAGAGGTCTGGCTCTGGGGTCCTGGGGGTCTGCACTGGAATCCTGATTTTATCATTTACTTGCTGAGCAGCCCGAATGCAATTTCTTGGAACTCAGTATCCTCCTCTATAAAACTGAGGTTATAATATTAACCTCAGGAGACTTCAAAGAGGCTGAGATAAGGTAGTACATGGGCAGGGCTTGCCACAGAGTGAGCACTTAAAGAAGGCAGCTGCTATTGTTATTAATCCTTGTTTTGCTATTTACCTTCATTTCTCCTAATTACCTTTGTCTGGAAGTTTCCAGGAGTGTTACTGCTCTTATATTACTGACGCTGCTAAGCCCACTTGAATATATTTATCATCCTTCCCACAGACTCACAGTCTAGGGTGTCCTTTGGGGGAGGGATGTGGACAGGATGGGCAGGGCAAGACTTTTGTGACTCATTTTTCCTTTCTCTCATGCCTGACAATCTAGGGCCGCCAACCAGGATAAGATGACCACATGACCAGAATTTCTCAGACATCTCGTTTCATGTGTTAACCTCACTGTCAAACCTTGTGTCTCCATCTCAGGGCTCATGCCATGTTCTGAGTAGTGATCAGTAGTGTAAATTTCTACCAAGGCTGTTGCAAAGCAGCTCAGTGGGTGTCCTGCCCTGTGCAGACCTTCCAATCCTCACTGATCACTGTTGCAGGAAGAAGTGGCTGTTTCTCAGCACAAGGCCACACAAACATCCCTGAGTGGTCAACGTCCAGGGTCAGTTCAAACCAACTCTCTGTCACTGAGCTGAACATACTCCATCTCTGGACCTTGGCCCTCACCTTGAAGGCTGCATGAATGTAGCTTTCAGGGCCTCATCAGCCCCAAGGGTTGAAGATGGTTTGGGTTAAGCTTAGGTAGGCTCCCACATTGATTTTTACATGAGATGAGATGAGGGCAAGGAATAGCTCGTCTGCATAGTCGTCTGCATAGCTGAGGGTCGGCCTCATCCACCAGCACACCTACCCAGTCCTAAAAATGTGCCAGCTTCTCCATCAGAAAAAAAACCTAGGAAGGTGAAAAGAAGATTTATAATTCCTTGTAATTCTCCTTGAGGGCTTTGCAGCATGGATTTTCTGTGCAATTACCTACAGGGAACACAAGAGATTAGAAATGCAGAGAGTGTTCTGGGTGTTGTACCAAAGTCTTTCCTTGTGAGTGATGAGGTTTAGAAAGAAAAAGAGAGCGTTTAGTTCCCATTTACCCAGGGCCTGTTGGGTGCCTAGCACTGTGCCCCAAATTGATTTTAATATGCAAACATTGTCCATGCCTAGCTTAATCAGCTTGGGCTGCTATCACAAGATACTATAGGCTGAGTGGCTTAAATAACAAACACTCATCGTTCACAGCTCTGGAGGCTGCAAGACTGAGATCAGGGTACCAGCACAGACAGGTTTTGGTGAGGTCTCACTTCCTGGTTTGCAGATAGCATCCCTCTTCTTGTGTCTTCAGAGGGTGGATAGACAAAGCTCTAGTTTTTCATCTTCCTAAAAGGGCATTAATCCCATCATGCGGGCTCCACTCATTATGTCATCTAACCCCTATTCTCTCCCAAAGACCCCACTCCCAAACACCATCACACTGGGGATTAGGGCTTCCCTGGCGGCTCAGTGGTAAAAAGAATCCACCTGTGATGCAGGAGAAGCAGGTTCGATCGCTGGGTGGGAAGGATCCCCTGGAAAAGGAAATGGCAACCCACTCCAGCATTCTTGCCTGGGAAATTCCATGGACAGAGGAGCCTGGCAGGCTAGAGTCCATGGGATCCCAAGTGTCAGCATGACTTTGTGACTAAACCACCCACCATAGGAATTTGAGGGAGACACAAGCATTCAGCCCATAGCAATGCCCTTAAGGCTATTACAATTTAGTTCAAAACACTGCAAAACAGCATGGTCCTCAGATTCCTGTTTTCTTCGGATATATGATGATCACAGTCAAGAGTTTCTGTGACTCTGGGAACTGCACTCCAGGAAGAGATGGAAGGGAATAACCAGGTCATAGAGCTCCAGGTATGGTCCATGGGAAGGTAGTTGTCACTCTGGTTTATGAGATACATTAGGGAGGAGAAGGGATGGATAGGCAGGAATGAGGCATGATTCCCTGATCAGGGTCACACAGGTAACTGGTCAGAGAAGAGCCCAGGAAAGGTCTCTGCCCAGGGCCCAAGCAAACCCTCCACCACCCACTGCCCACCACCCACTGCCCCACCGCCCACTGGCTCTAGGGCAGGGATCAGGAACTTGGAGTTAAGAGCCAGTTTTCTTAGCTGTATAATGACTCAGAGAGGTTTTGTCTGGGTTATCTCAATCCTGCTTTGTAAACTGCAGAACACTAGGTGTACATAGCCCATATATTTAGAAGACAAACTAAATCCTCATTATTGATATACATCACTGAGATTTTAAATTACACATATTAGCAACAATAACAGGATTAAGCCCATAGAATCCCAGAGCTAGAAGGGTTCTCCCATGCAGGCTTCCTTATCAAGTGTTGGCATCCCCTGGTCCCTGTCTGTGCCAAGTGGTATTAGTTGCATTACCAATAATGAGCACATTCAATTTCAGAATCCTCCCAGAAAGGTGAGCCACCCAAGGAGGAATTTTCACATCTATACTCCAACTAGTCCAGAACTCGAAAGCTCAAGCGCCAGGTCTGTAGGACCCATGGTTGGGGAGGGACAGGCCGTCACCCTGAAACACAGAGCTCTAGGAGACCAAGGGGAGACCTGAGCTGCTGGAGCTCTAAGTGGGGCTCCAGCTGAAGTCTCCTGGATGTTCACCTTCCTCCTCTCAAGCCGCTCCTGTTCTACTTGGATCTGAGAAGAAAAGGAAGAGGGGAGCGACAGAGGGCAGCTAACACCCTCTGTGGCCCCAGATGTATACCTCATTCTAGCTTTTACCATCAGAGGATCTCAGGAGGTTCCAGACATCCCTGCTATAGAGCCCAGGCTGGCCATGAGACATCACCCAGCACCCATTATTCATCCTCACCTTGGCAATCTCGTCATTTTTACCTGCCCACCCTTTCTCCCAGGGCTGGCACAACAACCCTACAACTCTGTATCTCTGACCCCAAGTTTCCACAGCACCAGGCAAACTGGTGTGTGAGTTCATTCTATGTAACGATAAGATTTCTGCCATATTAAAACCAAAGTCCTGGACTTCCCTGGTGGCTCAGTGGTAAAGAATCCACCTGCCAGTGCAGGAGACTTGAGTTTGATCCTTGATCCAGGAAGATCCCACAGGCCATGGAGCCATGAAGCCCAGGCACCATGACTAGTGGGCCTGTGTGCTAGAGCCCAGGAGCTACAGTTACCGAGCCCATGTGTTGCAGCTACTGAACTCCATGAGCCCGGAGCCTGTGCCCCACAACAAGAGAAGCCACCACAATGAGAAGCCCGTGCGCTGCAGCGAGAAGCACAGCCAAGAATAAATAATCAAAAAGCTAGAATAGGGAGCTTCTCCCACCAGACTATAGGAGCCAAAAGCAAGGCTTTCTGCTCAGGGGGCAGACTGCTATCAGCAACTGAGGCAGAGAGTGGGGTGCTAGGGTGTAGCACCCAGGGGCCAGTTCACAGAAGCCTCCCTCCCCTGCCTGCCTCTAAAACCCAGCTTCTCGCCACCGCAAACCACAATCTTTCGAGTTCACATCACTGAGTCCTAGTGGAGGCACACAAAACACCATGATTAAGTGCTTTCAAGGAGTGCACTGGAGCAACCAGGCACCTCGGGCCAAAACAAAACTTCCAAGTTCTGCAAGGTTACAGCCAAGGTTGAGGGGCTCCTGCCACTTGAAGGTGTTGGCTTCAATACTGATGGTAAATGGAAAGACCTCTAGGTCACAGCTGAGATGCGAGACAAGGAGACTCGGGGCAAGGATGGAAGCAAAAGCATCAGGTTAGGTGAGAATCTGTGCCAGGTGTGAGAAATTCAGGCAAAGGGCCCCACTCAGACTACTATTGCAAAAGCAATTACAGACAGAACTCTTTAAGATGTTTTAAATGTGTGGGTGGGCTTCTTCTCCCTCCTAGCACACAACTGCATCCCTGGGCAGCCGTCCTTGTTCCTATAACAAATCCCGAACAACCAAAAGTGGCTTCAAAAGAATATATAAAATCACATTCTACTAGCCCCAGAGAACTCAAATCATTCTTATTCTTGCAAAAGCACCAGCAGACACCCCATCTCACTTACAGGAAAGAAAACTGAAGCTAAATGTTTAAGGAGTTTTTCCAGATTTGCATAGGACCTCATCACCAGGCCAAAACAGGTGTTCTAACAGGAGGCTCCTACCTGGAACTCCTCTGTGCCCCCTCTTAGTTAACCCCAAACATCACACATTCAAAGGAGAAGTTAGAAGTGAGGCTGAAAAACAAAGCAACAGAAACAATGACCAAGAGCGGAACATAAAAATAAAGAAGCAAGACTTCCCTGGTGGTACAGTGGATAAGAATCTGCCTGCCAATGCAGGGGACGTGGGTTCAGTCCCTGGTCTGGGAAGATCCCACATGCCAAGGAGCAATTACGTCCGTGTGCCACAAACTCTGAGTCCACACGCTAGAGCCCACGAGCCACAGCTACTGAGCCTGCAAGCTGCGGCTACGGAAGCCTGAATGCCTGGAGCCCGCGCTCCACAGGAAAAGCCACCGCAGTGAGAAACCTGTGCACCGCAATGAAGAGCAGCCCCTGGCTGTTCCAACTCGGGAGAGCCCCTGCAGCACGGAAGACCCAGTGCAACAAAAAAATATATATAAATAAATAATTTTTTTTTTACAAAGAAATATCTTCTGTTTTGTTTTGTTTTGTTTAAAGGTTATGCAAAAGCTTGCAAGATTGACCAACTCTTGAGCATGGCCAGCTGGCCAGAGGACTTACTTTGCAGGCCCACAAGGTCTTCACTGACTCTGGTGTGACCTGTGGGGAGCAGCTAGAATCCACACACTGTCTAGTGGTAGAGAAGTGAGGATTAGGAAGAAAAACAGGGTTCAGCCAGAAGCAAGTGAGAGCCCCTGGGGGCCTGTGTGCAGTCCCTTCCTCAGGCTGGCCCTTGACCCAGCATCCCTATCCAGGGAGGAGGAGGGCACTGCAGGGGCCATGGAGATCCAGGGACATTTGGGCCACCTGTCAGGGGTATAAGTCACCATAAACCTAGCAATGCAGGGGAAGAGAGGCCAGCTCGCCAGGAGAATCAGGGCAGGATGGTGGCCACTTTCTGATGGCCCTGGGGTTGACAGCACTGTGAGGCGGGGGATATGGAGAATGGCCCATAATATACACTGAAAACTGCAAAGGCACGGCCAAGACCAGGCTCCAGGGGCTTCTGCTGTTGGTACCAGTGGTCCAGGCTCCTTACCAAGGGGCTGAGACACTCAAGTGGCCCCTGGTGACACGGGGCATATGGGCAAAGTGGAGACCATGCTGTCTAAGGAGAACCAAGTCAGTGTACTGACTGTGATACCAAGGCTGTGGCTTTAGTGTTGACCCGGGAAAGTGGGGTCTGTCAAACCAGACAATACACTTGAAGTAAACCAAAGCAGTGCAAAAATATTTCAATAGCTTCTGGAGCAGGCCACCACAGCTCAGGCCATGTGAGGGGTCCAAGGTATCAGTGCGGTCTCAGGGGCCTGCGGGGAGTAGGGCCTGGGCAACCAAGATACTCTGAGATTTGGGGAGGCAAAGCAGTCACTACCTTCTAAGGACTTTTGTGCGTGGCACCAGCGGTCCTGGCCCCTTGCTGAGGACTCAGTCATAGACTAATTGTGGGGCCCAACTCACAGGACTGACAGATCAAATACTAGATGTCAAATCTGAATTTGAGATAAGCAACAAAGGATGATATAGACCATACTTATTTGTTGCTCATCTAAAATTCAAATGGAACTGAGCATCCTGCATTTTTATTTGCTAACTTTGGTGACCTGAGGTCCTAGTAGCACAGAAAACATGGAGTCAGCACCAGAGGCCCTGCCAAGCTGGAGTCCCCAGTGCGGCCATGGGAACTGTACCAGGGAAAAGTGGGAAAAGTACCAGGCAAGGCATTTCCCTAGTGCCCCAGTGGTTGAGACTTTGCCTTCCAATGCAAGGGTGTGAACTCAATCCCTGGTCAAAGGAGTTAAGATCCCATATGCCTCGCGTCCAAAAAACCCAAACATAAAGCACAAACAATATTGTAATACATTCAATGAAGACTTTAAAAATGGCCCACATTTTTAAAAATCCTAAAAAAAGAAGTCCCAAGGCCACCCAGGGACACTCTTCTGCAGCCCTGCTTGAATGAGGCACAGGAAGGATTTACACTGTCTAGTAGCCGAATTTTTAAAAGTATAAAGAAATAGGGAAAATTAATTTTAATATGTTTTATTTAGCCCAGTATATCCGAAATGTTGTTCTTTCAGCACGTAATCAATAAACCAGTATTAATGAGATGTTTTACATTCTCTTTTAGGACTAAGGCTGTGAAACCTGGTGTGCAAATTAACAGCCCTTCTCAATCTGAACAGTGAATTTTCTTTTTTTTTTATTCTTTTTAAAAATTAATTAATTAATTTATTTATTTTAAATTACAATACTGTATTTGTTTTGCCATACATTGACACGAATCAGCCATAGGTGAACACAATCTCCCAATGCCGAAGCCCCCTCCCACCTCCCACCCCACATCCTCTACTTGAATCATCCTGTGCATCTACACTATGGAATACTACTCAGCCCTTAAAAAGAATAAATTTGACTCAGTTCTAATGAGATGGATGAAATTGGAACCAATTATACAGAGTGAAGTAAGCCAGAAAGAAAAACACCAATACAGTATACTGAACAGTGAATTTTCAATGGCTTCAGGGTCTGGCAGAACAGACCCAGGTCCCTTGCTGAGAGTCCTAGGCATCAGTATGGTTCTGTGATGTGAGAGGTAGGGTGACTATGGGATCAGGCAGCCAGTCAGTTCTAAGAACCAAGGCAGTTTGGGGATTGCTTTTGTACAACTCCTGGGCTTTCGTTGAAGGCCCAGCCCATTGCCAAGAGTCTGATGCTTTGGGGGTATCTCCAGGGATGTGGGGGATGAGAAGTGCCAAGGCAGAGCCTGAGTGTGTGCTGAGTCACTTCCATCGTGTCTGACTCTTTGCGACACTATGGACTGTAGCCCGTCAGGGTCCTCTGTCCACGGGATTCTGCAGGCGAGAATATTGGAGTGGGTTGCCATGCCCTCTTCCAGGGGACCTTCCCAACTCAGGGGGATCAAACCCACTTCTCTTACGCTGGCAAGTGTGTTCTTTACCACTAGCACCAACAGGGAAGCCCCCAAGGCCAGCTTAGTTCCTCTCTAATGGCTTAGGAGTAGCGCTGCAGGCCCAGATGCCCTGCCAAGGGTCTGAGATGGTGGAGTGGGGAACAGGGCTGGGCACTCAAATAATATCTGTGAGAAAAGCCAAATAATGCAGAAATTATCCTCTAATGACTGCAGTGGCTGCCCCAGAAATTAGGCCCTGGGCCACAGAGCTGAGGCCTTGAGGAGTCATGACGCTATGGGTCGGAGGGTGGGAAAGGTGGTAACCAGCCAGTATATATGATCTGGAAGGAACCAGGGCACATGTGAGTTCTGAAGGGTCTTAGTTATTGATATTGTCCACGTGACATAAAGAAAAGGGAAAGGTGGGCACCAATGCACTCTAAGAAGTAAATCCAAGGTGAGGTGGCCTGGAGTGTGGGGCTGGGCGGCTGCTCTGGTCAGTTTCATTCTCTGCCCAGTGACATGCCAAGCTCCACCCACCAGAGCCACCAGGCCCCTCCTGCCTGGACCTGTGCTCCTCATCCTGAGAGGGGTGGGTGGCAGCTGGGTACTGAGCGTGCTACTGGCATGATGGCCCTCCTCCAAGCAGACAGGCCAGGGTGAAATGATCTCTCTTTTTTCCCCCTGTTATGTCAATTCCTATAAATTTTCCTCTACCTTGCCTCTGGCCCTCAAGGCCTAAAATGTTTGCCAAGTCCTGCTCTATTCAATGACTTTCAAGGGTCAGTTTTCCAGAGGTCAAGGTCCCTGCCAGGGACCCAGGCTCCAGGGCAGCTCCAGTGATATGAGAGGATGAGGCCAGACAGCCAGCACACCAAGAGGAACCAAGACAGCTGTGCCGAACTCTAGCACTTTCTGGGCTAGCAGTAGATGCCAGCTTTCCTGCCAAGATTTGATCCACAGGATGGGGGCAGGGAGGGGGGTGGCGCAGGGCATGGTCTCAGCCCCAGGCGACAATGTAGCTCCTGATGATGGTCCCACTGAAGGGGTGAGTGAAGATCCTTCCTGAAGACAGCCTCCCTCTCCTGGCTGTTTCCAGAAGGTGAGTGGAATAAAGCAGACAGAAAGATTTCATTCTCTGGTCACTGTAAAAAATGAATGTGTAAGAGGCCCCCACTGACCGTAACCACATAGGTGTTGAATCACATTATGGCCCACGTTTTGTTAGTCTGCAAAGCCAGTGAGTGGAGGATAGCAGAGTGGCCCCTACTCTCGTTACATTGTCCTGAGATAGAAGGAAGCCATGGGTGTGTGTTCTAAACTAGGGGCTTGGGACACACCCATGGCTTAGAACTAGGGCTCCTTGGAAGGAAGGCTTGACAAAGCTAGACAGCATATTAAAAAGCAGAGACCTCACTGTGCCAACAAAGGTATGTAGAGTCAAAGCTATTGTTTTCCCAGAGGTCATGTATGGATATAAGAACTGGTTCATAAAGAAGGCTGAGCACCAGAGAAATAATGCTTTCAAATTGTGGTGCTGGAGAAGACTCTTGAGGATCCCTTGGACTTCAAGGACATCAAATCAGTCCGTCCTAAAGGAAATCAACCCTAAATATTCACTGGAAGGATTGTTGTTGAAGCTGAAGCTCTAGTACTTTGTCCAGCGGATGCAAAGAGCCAGCTCACTGGAAAAGATCCTGATGCTGGGAAAGACTGAAGGCAAGAGAAGGTGGCAGTAGAGGATGAGATGGCTGGATAGCATCACTGACTCAATGGACGTGAATATGAGCAAACTCCAGAAGACAGTGCAGGGGTCCGGTGCACTGTAGTCCACAGGGTTGCGAAGAGTGAGAGACAACTTAGCGATTGAACGATGACAATATAGTTGATTAACAATGTGTTAGTTTCAGGTGTACAAAAAAGAGATTCAGTTTTTTATATATGTGTGTATATATATTTCAAATTGTTTTTCCAGTTAGACTATTACAGAATGTTGAGCAGGGTTTCCTGTGCTATACAGTAGGTTCTTGTTGGTTATCCATTTTAAATATAGCATTGTGTACATATATACAACAGAATATTACTCAGCTGTTAAAAAGAATGAAATAATGCCATTTGCAGCAATAAGGATGGATCTAGGATTGTCATACTGAGTGAAGTTAGTCAGACAAAGAAGGAGAAATACTGTTTAGAATTGACAGGAATCCTTTTGCTTAATGCTTGCTAGTCACACCTACTCTCTTACCCTTGACCTTGGAAATATTTTTGAGAGAGATGGCCTAGGTCCCTTGGTGGAAAATGAGGCCAAAATGTCATGGATTCATCTATCACTACTGAGTAGAATTGACTGAAGCCAAAGAAGAGGAAATAGAAATTAATTACACTAAATAGATATACTTCTTTAAATACTGCAAAATCTGGTACCTCTACGTGCATCTCCAGGTTTGGCATAAAATATCCAATGATGTCAGGCTTTTGTAGACAAATCATTTTGTGCATTTGAACTCCTTTGGAGCACTTTTGGCACCAAGCCAAGTGCCTCAAACAACTGTGAAATTCTCACAACTGATGATCATAAGTACCCTTTTTTTTTTTTAAACATGAAATCTTTGGAATGCAACATCTGCTTGTTGCATAAGACCTTCTTCACATCTGGGTTCCCACCGCCTTTTTCTAGGACCATTCCCTCATTCATTTGGAAGCTGTGCACTCTCTAAGAATCTGTTCATGGTTGTTACATGTGCTCCATCGAAGTTTGTTTGTGATTTATTGTCCAAGTTTATAAGGTTTGCTTTTATTAAAGCTCTCAGAGATAGCATGAGTTCTTTCTGAGTGTAAAAACTTTCTATCCAGATTGATCACTGAATATTTGACATTCATGCAATGTGAAGAAGTACTGCTGTGAAATCTGCATTTGACAGCCATTATAAGAGGTTCCTAAGATGTTCTTGGTCCACAGCTTCCTATATTCTGATTCTCTGGCTTTCCTTTCTGGGTTAAATTACAGAATGGTCTTGTTATTGATGTTCAGTCACTCAATCATGTCTGATGCTTTGCAACCCCATGGAGTGCAGCACACCAGGCTACTCTGTCCTTCACTGTCTCCCAGAGTTTGCTCAGACCTATGTCCATTGGGTCGATGATGCCATCCAGCCGTCTCATCCTCTGTTGCCCTCTTCTCCTCCTGCCCTCAATCTTTCCCAGCATCAGGGTCTTTTCCAAAGTGTCAACTTCGCATCAGGTGGCCAAAATATTGAAGCTTCAGCATCAGTCCTTCCAATGAATATTCAGGGTTGATTTGCTTTAGGATTGACTGGTTTGAATGGTCTGGCTGTAGCAAAATGAACAGCAAATCTCCCACAACAACACGTTCCTCCAAGGAGTTATCTGCCCTGGCTGTTGGTTAATAAAATGCCTTTTCTTTTATTAAGACAGTTTTTCTCCAGTACAGATTAATACTTCCATTTCCCTTGTGTCTCAAATATTTAACTTCAGATATCTCAAGATAATCATTCATTAAGCTTTGGAACGGATAGCCGAGTAATCGAAGACAGCCTAAGCATTTCTCAAAACCGTGATCTAAAGTTGCTATGCCATCAGTGTAGGGAATGTAATAATGTAATGATTCAGCTAATGATTGAGTACCCACTGTAAGGATTTTTCAGGCCAGGTAGAATGTGAACACTCTGGAGCATTAGTTAATGTGAGAGGTGGGTGTGAAGCACGGGCCAAGTAGCTCACATGTGGGTGCCTTTAAGCTCCATACAAACACATCTTCATACATCTAAGTCTTACAGCTACACTTGGCAGTAAATGACCTACAGGCACATCAAATACAATGGCTAAGGAAACAGTATATAGAGAAATTGTGTAGTGTTATTGATGCCTTTTCGTCAAGGTCTAGTCAGGAAAATAGAATCAGTAGCAGTTTGTTAAAGACTTGGTTAGCAGTTACTAGGGAGTTTCAAGAGACTATAGTGAGGCTGGTTCTGGCAACATGGAAAGAACTGGAACCCAGGACTGCCAGCTGGGACGAGCAACAGTGGCTGGAATGACTCATAGCAATCAGACTCAAAACATCAAACTAGTCCCTGGCACTGTCTCAGCCTTCTGGTCACCTTCTAGTGCCCCCTAGTGGCAGAACCTAAGAAAGCGCTAGCGGGCAAAGGAGAAATAACAGTTTGCAGTGTATCAGCCCAGCAAAGTGTAAGAAGGTTGGTCAAGAAGTTAGAACAAGAGCTTAATAACCCAAACAAGATGTATGTGCATCTTATGCACGATCTAAATGCAGGAGAGAGAAGTGAAGTAGTAGGTTAGGTTTACTGTGTTCAGCTTATTACCATGACTTATCCTAGAAGCTCTCTTAAATTTAGGAATTAAATTTGTTTTTGCCCACTCTATGTTCCAGTGTAAGATTTTTTTTTAATCATCCCTTCAGTCACATACCAAAAGTCTTACTACAAACTGAAACTTACTGAGCTTTAAATCAATACAGTAAAATAATTATTCTGGGGTTACAGAAAAAATTCTCACACTAGGCTCATTCTAACGTTCTACAGAAAGCCTAACCCTGCTCTTTTGGGGAGGTAGTTACACATTTGGAAATGACAACTACCGAGACCCAGGTGCTGACAGGAAGCCAAATTGCCCTTTCGAATTATCTTTTCTGCCACCTCCCAGTACTTTACCACTTATCTAAAAGAAGACAAAATAATAGGCTCTTTTGTTTCCAGTACCTATAATGTGCATTTCCAGGTTTGTTTTGGAGTACAGCTGTGAAATCTTTCAGCGCTGACATAATTCTCTTCCCACCCAATTGTGAAATGTTCTTTGAGCAAATGTAACTGTTCCCCCACTGCAATGCTTACAGCCGCGTGTCAGCATGTCAATCACTGATTCTTCTCCCAGTTGATTGTTCCCTGCTGTGTTAACACCCAGAACGAGTCCTTCCAGCTGCTGAAAGATGTCAGCATATTCATATGAACTACTTCATATTTGCTAGAGAAAATTCCTGAAGACCAATATAGACCAGCATAGACCAGATATGTCTGGGCTTGCATTTAAATTTTCTTTGGGATCAGTAATAGTGTTAAGCATTGCAAATGACATATGTGAATACAGAGTGTCATTTTATCTTTACTGGGCTTTGATCATATCTATTCCTGAGAGTAGAGCAATCATATCATTCAAAATCACTTCTCAAAATGAGAAACTATTTTATCGTAGAGTCTCTAAGAGATCCAAAGCGATCTTTTATTGCGCTGCTTCTGGCTAGAGAGTCATCGAACTTTTTTGATATTTCAAGTTTCTCTGTCTTGACTTTATATGCCGGTTTCTCTAAGATTCCTAAAAGTGAAAAGTGAAAGTGTTAGTCACTCATTCATGTCCAACTCTTTGTGACCCCATGGACTGTAGCCCACCAGACTCTTCTTTCCATGGAATTCTCCAGGTAGGAATATTGGAATGAGTAGCCATTTCCTTCTCCAGGAGATCTTCCCCATCCAGGGATCAAATCCAAGTCTCCCACACTGCAGATAGATTATTTACCCTCTGAGCCACTAGGGGAGCCCCATAATCTGAATATAACACATTTTTCCTTCACTGACAAGGAGTTTCTTCAAGAATCTGGACTGGCTATCAAGCTACCAGCAGTATTTTTCACAGAACTAGATCAAATAATCTCAAGATTTGTATGGAAATACAAAAAACCTCGAATAGCAAAAGCAATCTTGAGAAAGAAGAATGGAACTGGAGGAATCAACTTGCCTGACTTCAGGCTCTACTACAAAGCCACAGTCATTAAGACAGTATGGTACTGGCACAAAGACAGAAATATAGATCAATGGAACAAAATAGAAAGCCCTGAGATAAATCCACACACCTATGGACACCTTATCTTCGACAAAGGAGGCAAGAACATACAATGGACTAAAGACAGTCTCTTTAACAGGTGGTGCTGGGAAAACTGGTCAACCACTTGTCAAAGAATGAAACTAGATCTCTTTCTAACACCACAAACAAAAATAAACTCAAAATGGATTAAAGATCTAAACGTAAGACCAGAAACAATAAAACTCCTAGAGGAGAACATAGGCAAAACACTCTCCGACATAAATCACAGCAGGATCCTCTATGATCCACCTCCCAGTATACTGGAAATAAAAGCAAAAATAAACAAATGGGATCTAATTAAAATTAAAAGCTCCTGCACAACAAAGGAAACTATAAGCAAGGTGAAAAGACAGCCTTCTGAATGGGAGAAAGCAATAGCAAATGAAACAACTGACAAACAACTAATCTCAAAGATATACAAGCAACTTATGCAGCTCAACTCCAGAAAAATATATGATCCAATCAAAAAATGGGCCAAAGAACTAAATAGGCATTTCTCCAAAGACATAAGGATGGCTAACAAACACATGAAAAGATGTTCAACATCACTCATTATCAGAGAAATGCAAATCAAGACCACAATGAGGTACCATTTCACACCAGTCAGAATGGCTGTGGTCCAAAAGTCTACAAGTATTCCCACCAACAGTGTAAGAGGGTTCCCTTTTCTCCACATCCTCTCCAGCATTTATTGCTTGTAGACTTTTGGATCGCAGCCATTCTGACTGGTGTGAAATGGTACCTCACTGTGGTCTTGATTTGCATTTCTCTGATAATGAGTGATGTTGAACATCTTTTCATGTGTTTGTTAGCCATCCGTATCTCTTCTTTGGAGAAATGCCTATTTAGTTCTTTGGCCCATTTTTTGATTGGATCATATATTTTTCTGGAGTTGAGCTGCATAAGTTGCTTGTATATCTTTGAGATTAGTTGTTTGTCAGTTGTTTCATTTGCTATTGCTTTCTCCCATTCAGAAGGCTATCTTTCACCTTGCTTATAGATTCCTTTGTTGTGCAGGAGCTTTTAATTTTAATTAGATCCCATTTGTTTATTTTTGCTTTTATTTCCAGTATACTGGGAGGTGGATCATAGAGGATCCTGCTGTGATTTATGTCGGAGAGTGTTTTGCCTATGTTCTCCTCTAGGAGTTTTATTGTTTCTGGTCTTACGTTTAGATCTTTAATCCATTTTGAGTTTATTTTTGTGTGTGGTGTTAGAAAGAGATCTAGTTTCATTCTTTGACAAGTGGTTGACCAGTTTTCCCAGCACCACCTGTTAAAGAGACTGTCTTTAGTCCATTGTATGTTCTTGCCTCCTTTGTCGAAGATAAGGTGTCCATAGGTGTGTGGATTTATCTCAGGGCTTTCTATTTTGTTCCATTGATCTATATTTCTGTCTTTGTGCCAGTACCATACTGTCTTAATGACTGTGGCTTTGTAGTAGAGCCTGAAGTCAGGCAAGTTGATTCCTCCAGTTCCATTCTTCTTTCTCAAGATTGCTTTTGCTATTCGAGGTTTTTGTATTTCCATACAAATCTTGAGATTATTTGATCTAGTTCTGTGAAAAATACTGCTGGTAGCTTGATGGGAATTGCATTGAATCTGTAGATTGCTTTAGGTAGTATACTCATTTTCACTATATTGACTCTTCCGACCCATGAGCATGGTATATTTCTCCATCTATTAGTGTCCTCTTTGATTTCTTTCATCAGTGTTTTATAGTTTTTTCGATACATAGGTCTTTAGTTTCTTTAGGTAGGTATATTCCTAAGTATTTTATTCTTTTCATTGCAATGGTGAATGGAATTGTTTCCTTAACTTCTTTTTCTGTTTTCTCATTATTAGTGTATAGGAATGCAAGGGATTTCTGAGTGTTGATTTTATATCCTGCAACTTTACTATATTCATTGATTAGCTCTAGTAGTTTTCTGGTTGAGTTTTTAGAGTTTTCTATGTAGAGGATCATGTCATCTGCAAACAGTGAGAGTTTTACTTCTTCTTTTCCAATTTGGATTCCTTTTATTTCTTTTTCTGTTCTGATTGCTGTGGCCAAAACTTCCAGAACTATATTGAATAGTAGTGGTGAAAGTGGGCACCCTTGTCTTGTTCCTGACTTTGGGGAAATGCTTTCACCATTGAGGATAATGTTTGCTATGGGTTTGTCATATATAGCTTTTATTATGTTGAGGTATGTTCCTTCTATTCCTGCTTTCTGAAGAGTTTTTATCATAAATGGATGTTGAATTTTATCAAAGGCCTTCTCTGCATCTATTGAGATAATCATATGACTTTTATTTTTCAATTTGTTAATGTGGTGAATTACATTGATTGATTTGCAGATATTGAAGAATCCTTGCATCCCTGGGATAAAGCCCACTTGGTCATGATGTATGATCTTTTTAATGTGTTGTTGGATTCTGATTGCTAGAATTTTGTTAAGAATTTTTGTTGGTGGGAATGCAAACTAGTACAGCCATTATGGAAAACAGTGTGGAGATTCCTTAAAAAATTGCAAATAGAACTGCCTTATGACCCAGCAATCCCACTGCTGGGCATACACACCGAGGAAACCAGAATTGAAAGAGACACATGTACCCCAATGTTCATTGCAGCATTGTTTATAATTGCCAGGACATGTAAACAACCTAGATGTTCATCAGCAGATGAATGGATAAGAAAGCTGTGGTACATATACACAATGGAGTATTACTCAGCCCTTAAAAGAATAAATTTGACTCAGTTCTAATGAGATGGATGAAACTGGAGCCGATTATACAGAGTGAAGTAAGCCAGAAAGAAAAACACCAATACAGTATACTGACACATATATATGGAATTTAGAAAGATAGTAATGATGACCCTGTATGTGAGACAACAAAGAGACACAGAGGTATAGAACGGACTCTTGGACTCTAAGGGAGAGGGGAGAGGGTGGGATGATTTGGGAGAATGGCATTGAAATAGGTATACTATCATATAAAAAACGAAGTGCCAGTCTATGTTCAATACAGGATACAGGATGCTTGGGGCTGGTGCACAGGATGATCCAGGGAGATGATATGGGGTGGGAGGTGGGAGGGGGCTTTGACATTGGGAGATCGTGTACACCTGTGGCTGATTCATGTCAATGTATGGCAAAACAAATACAGTATTGTAACGTAGAATAAAGTAAAAAAAAAAAAAAAGAATCTTGACTGGAATTGTTAAACCTCCAGTCAAGGGGGCTTCAGGATGAAGGGGACATAAGTAAGCCCTGGCCGATTCATGCTGATGTATGGCCAAAACCATCACAATACTGTAAAATAATTGTCCTCCAATTAAAATAAGTTAATTAATTAAAAAATAACTGTGGATTGAATCATGTCCCCCAAAATAATTAGTTCTTTTTTAAATATAAATTTATTTATTTTAATTGGAGGCTAATTAGTTTACAATATTGTAGTGGTTTTGCCATACATGACTCCACCACTGGTGTACATGTGTTCCCTATCCTGAACCCCCTTCCACCTCCCTCCCCATTCCATCCCTCTGGGTCATCCCAGTGCACCAGCCCCAAGCACCCTGCATCATGCATCGAACCTGGACTGGTGATTCATTTCGCATATACAGGTTTTAATGCCATTCTCCCCAGTCATCCCATCCTCGCCCTCTCCCACAGAGTCCAAAAGACTGTTCTATACATCTGTGTCTCTTTTGCTGTCTTGTATATAGGGTTATCGTTACCATCTTTCTAAATTCCATATATATATATATATGCATTAGTATACTGTATTGGTGTTTTTCTTTCTGGCTTACTTCACTCTGTATAATCGGCTCCAGTTTCATCCACCTCATTAGAACTGATTCAAATGTATTCTTTTTCATGGCTGAGTAATAATCCATTGTATATATGTACCACAGCTTTCTTATCTTTTCATCTGCTATGGACATCTAGGTTGCTTCCATGTCCTGGCTATTATAAACAGAGCTGTGATGAACATTGGGGTACATGTGTCTCTTTCAATTCTGGTTTCCTTGGTGTGTATGCCCAGCAGTGGGATTGCTGGGTCATATGGCAGTTCTATTTCCATTTTTTAAAGGAATCTCCACACTGTTCTCCATAGTAGCTGTACTAGTTTGCATTCCCACCAACAGTGTAAGAGGGTTCCCTTTTCTCCACACCCTCTCCAGCATTTATTGCTTGTACACTTTTGGATAGCAGCCATTCTGACTGGTGTGAAATGATACCTCATTGTGGTTTTGATTAGCATTTCTCTCATAATGAGTGATGTTGAGAAAATAATCAGTTCTCACTGAAGTTAGATAAGAAGTTCTAATTTGCTGAAGCTCTAAACCTTGATACCTGTAAACATGAACTTATTTGGAAATAGGATCTTTGTAGATATAACTAAGATGTAAGTTAAGAAGAGATTATACTGGTACAGGGTGGGCCCTTAATCCAATATGACTGATGTCCTTACAAGAAGAAAAGAGACACAGAGGGAAAAAACCATATAAAGTCAGAGGCAGCTTGTCCAGAAGTTAAGGAAGGCTGTGGGCTTCCAGAAGCCGGAAGAGGCAAGGAAGGAACTCCTGCCCCTCACCCTGCACCCTCCAGAGGCTTCAGGGACAGCATGGCCCTATCAACACCTTGACTTTGGACTTGTGGCCTCCAGCAGCATGAGAGGATACTTTTCTCTTGTTTTAAGCCACTTAGTTTATGGTGCTTTGTTATAGCAGCCTCAGAAATCTAATCCATCTTCCCAGTCTATCAGCTCAAATTCTAGCATGACAGGTTTCTTTCCTGTGTCTCAGTGGCCCTGTCTCTGTTCATTCTAAGTTAACACGTTCAGTGTGAGTGTGGGAGCTCTCCTGTCCTTGCTTGGGCTAGAAGTAGGGACAGAAGAATCTTGGACTAACTCCTCAAGAACACCACAGGTTGATGCTTGTGGTCCATATCTTTGCACGTACCAGCTGATAATCGTGGGGCGTCCTGGGAGCTGGTGCAGTAACAGATTTTTCTTCAGTGGCGTTGTTGCAGGGAGAGTGTTGTACACACTCACTGCTGCTACTGAGAGAGAACCCAGAAGCAAATGATGGGACCGCCAGCATCTTCACCCATTCCAATAAACTTGTTTCCCAGTCTCTTTGGATCTACAGTAATCAGTTTTCCACCAGCACGCTCTTCCACAGCAGGCGGAGTTAGAGTATTCCCATGGCATTCCTCTTTCTGGTGTCGGTGCAGGGGCATTTCGAGCTTTCAAGAGCACAGTCTCTAGTCCTGTCCTCTCTTTGATGTGCTCCCTGCTGCTGCTGCTGCTGCTGCTAAGTCACTTCAGTCATGTCCGACTCTGTGCGACCCCAGAGATGGCAGCCCACCAGGCTCCCCCCGTCCCTGGGATTCTCCAGGCAAGAATACTGGAGTGGGTTGCTGTGCCAACCTCCAGCGGATCTTCCCAACCCAGGGATTGAATCCATGTCTCTTATGTCTCCTGCATTCACAGGCAGGTTCTTTACCACTAGCACCACCTGGGAAGCCCCAAAGTTCATCTAAAGAGAGATCCTGCTGCTGCTGCTAAGTCGCTTCAGTCGTGTCCAACTCTGTGCGACCCCACAGATGGCAGCCCACCAGGCTCCTCCGTCCCTGGGATTCTCCAGGCAAGAACACTGGAGTGGGTTGCCATTTCCTTCTCCAATGCATGAAAGTGAAAAGTGAAAGTGAAGTCGCTCAGTAGTGTCCGACCCTTCACGACCCCATGGACTGCAGCCTACCAGCCTCCTCTGTCTGTGGGATTTTCCAGGCAAGAGTACTGGAGTGGGATGCCCGTTGTCCTCCCTAACTCCTAATTATGATTGCTCAGGTTATCCATCCTGCTTTTAGTGTTCTAGGGGCTTGTTACGAGACAATTCCTTATCCTTGCACATATACCAGAAGTTCTATCTTACACTGTCATAATGCTGACTATATCTGCGAGTTCAGTTAAGTTACACCAAAAGTAAGCATTGCAGTTTAATGTCTAAACAGGACACTTTTTTAGAGCAAAGGGAGATATTAAAAATAGCTAAAAGTCTATAATTTTTTGAAACATGTACTGACCAATGTTGACTTTTATTAAATTGGTAGCCTGAATCAAGTTCTATTTAAACTTTTTAAATGATATTTTTCTTTAAAAATCCACTTACATGAAAGCAGAATAAAACTTTTATATTGACAGTAAAAATTTCTAAATAATAAGGAGAATAATTGTCACTGGTATGTGACAACTTCTTTGACATTTTTCATTTTTCTGAAGATTTTTATCTCAATTTGATATTCTTTTCAATATTTAGCTTTCAACATGATTTGTATATTAGGAAAATAAGCTTGAGTTGATAGGTCAATTGACTCTTCTGTTGATAGTAATAGCTTTAATTGTGAAAATAAACTTTTTATAGGTGCTGAAGTACCAGGTCAGGTCAAAGCACGTCTGCTAAATGTAGACTGTTCTAAATTCAATTTTTGAAATTAAAATGCATAAATGTCAACCAAAATATCTTCAAATGTACTCTATTATTTTTATCACTACCCAGTACTTGTCTTCAACGAATATTTTGCCAAGACAATTTTGGTTAAATAAATTGCCTTTGATGCTCTGGAATTGTTCACTAAATTTAAATGTTTCAGAACTGGAAGTCTTATCAACTTCAGTACTTTCTGATATAGGATATAAATGTGTCCATTTAAAAAGAAGAATTTCAGCCAATGATTCCTCAAACAAATCCACACATCCCAGTCACAGTTACCAAACTTAACTTCTTAAATTAATAAATATTATTTTTACAGCAGTTTTAAGTTCACAGCAAAACTGAGCAGAAAGTACCAGAGTTCTCATCTAAGCCCTGTCGTATTGATGATTTTTAGAGGTTAGTAAGGGTAAGAGGTTAGTAAGTAAGGTTAGAAGAAAGTTGTTCAGTCGTGTCTGACTCTTTGCAACCCCATGGACTATACAGTCCATGGAATTCTCCAGGCCAGAATACTGGAGTGGGTAACCTTTCCCTTCTCCAGGGGATCTTCCCAACCCAGGGATCGAACCTGTCTCCCACATTACAGGTGGATTCTTCACCCACTAAGTCACATGAGAAGCCCAAGAATACTGGAATGGGTATCCTATCCCTTCTCCAGCAGATCTTCTTGACCCAGGAATCAAACCAGGGTCTCCTGCATTGAAGGACTCTTTACTAACTGAACCATCAGGGAAGCCCTTTTTATTATTTTTTATTTTACTTTACAATACTGTATTGGTTTTGCCATACATCAACATGAATCCGACACGGATATACATAAGTTCCCAATCCTGAACCCCCCTCCCTCCTCCCTCCCCATACCATCTCTCTGGGTCATCCCAGTGCACCAGCCCCAAGCATCCTGTATCCTGCAACAAACCTAGACTGGCAATTCGTTTCTTACACAATATTATGCATGTTTCAATGCCATTCTCCCAAATCATCCCACCCTCTCCCTCTCCCACAGAGCCCAAAAGTCTGTTCTATACATCTGTGTCTCTTGCTATCTCACATACAGAGTTACACTACCATCTTTCTAAATTCCATATATATGTGTTAGTATACTGTATTGGTGTTTTTCTTTCTGGCTTACTTCACTCTGTATAATCAGCTCCAGTTTCATCCACCTCATTAGAACTGATTCAAATGTATTCTTTTTAATGGCTGAGTAATAATCCATTGTGTATATGTACCACAGCTTTCTTATCCATTCATCTGCTGATGGACATCTAGGTTGTTTCCATGTCCTGGCTATTATAAACAGTGTTGCAATGAACATTAGGGTACACATGTCTCTTTCAATTCTGGTTTCCTCAGTGTGTATGCCCAGCAGTGGGACTGCTGGGTCATAAGGCAGTTCTATTTCCAGTTTTTAAAGGAAACTCCACACTGTTCTTCATAGTAGCTGTACTAGTTTGCATTCCCACCAACAGTGTAAGAGGGTTCCCTTTTCTCCACACCCTCTCCAGCATTTATTGCTTGTACACTCTTGGATCGCAGCCATTCTGACTGGTATGAAATGGTACCTCATTGTGGTTTTGATTTGCATTTCTCTGATAATGAGTGATGTTGAGTATGTTTTCATGTGTTTGTTAGCCATCTGTATGTCTTCTTTGGAGAAATGTCTATTTAGTTCTTTGGCCCATGTTTTGATTGGATCGTTTATTTTTCTGGAATTGAGCTGCATGAGGTGCTTGTATATTTTTGAGATTAATTGTTTGTCAGTTGCTTCACTTGCTATTATTTTCTCCCACTCCGAAGACTGTCTTTTCACCTTGCTTATAGGTTCCTTTGTTGTGAAGAAGCTTTTAATTTTAATTAGGTCCCATTTGTTTATTTTTGCTTTTATTTCCAGTATTCTGGAGGTGGGTCATAGAGGATCCTGCTGTGATTTATGTCAGAGAGTATTTTGCCTATGTTCTCCTCTAGAGTTTTATAGTTTCTGTTCTTACATTTAGAACTTTAATCCATTTTGAGTTTATTTTTTTGTATGGTGTCAGAAAGTTTTCTAGTTTCATTCTTTTATAAGTGGTTGACCAGTTTTCCCAGGGAAGCCCTTTTTAGAGGTTAACATCATTTAGGATTTTTCAACCTGCTCTAATGACAGTTTAGACTGGAATGTTCCTGCTGTGGGGGTGGGCAGGGGGTGGAAGGGGAGCTGCTTTATGAACTGTAGAAAGTTTAGCATTCTCTGGCTCTTTCACTTTTTTTTTCCAGGTTTATTGAGACATGATTGACATATAGTACATAGAGCACTGTCTACATTTAAGGTATACAGTATAATGATTTGATTTATCTACATTATGAAATGATTATCACAATAAGTTTAGTGAACATTTATCATTTTGTTTAGATACAAAACTAAAGAAAGAGAAAAATTGTTTCTTGTGATGAGAACTCTCAGGATTTACTCTCATCACATACAACAGTGTTAATTATGTGTATCATGCTGTACATTATATCTTTACTACTTATTAACTGGAGACAATTGTAGAATTTTAAAAATAAATCTTGAAAAAGAAATGAAATACATATAAATCAGAATGGAAAAAATAAAACCATTTTTACTTGCAGATGACATGATTCTCTCTACAAACAATTCAAAGGAATTTTTTTAAATTTCTAGAATAACTGAGTTTGACAAGGTTTCAGTTTACAAGGAAGACACACAAAAATCAATTGCATTTTTATTTACAAACAAGTGTGTGGAAATCAAAATGTTTTTTTTTTTAATACTTTATTCTACATTACAATACTGTATTTGTTTTGCCATACATTGACATGAATCAGCCACAAGTGTCCGCGATCTCCCAATGCTGAAGCCCCCTCCCACCTCTCACCCCACATCCTCTCCCTGAATCATCCCGTGCACCAGCCCCATGCATCCTGCATCCTGTATTGAACATAGACTGGTGCTTCATTCTTACAAGATAGCATACATGTTTCAATGCCAGTCTCCCAAATCATCCCACCCTCTCCCTCTCCCTCAGAGTCCAAAAGTCCGTTCTATACCTCTGAGTCTCTTTTGTTGTCTCACATAGAGGGTCTTCATTACTATCCTTCTAAATTCCATGTATATGTGTCAGTATACTGTATTGGTGTTTTTCTTTCTGGCTTACTTCACTCTGTATAATCGGTTCCAATTTCATCCATCTCATTAGAACTGAGTCGAATTTATTCTTTTTAAGGGCTGAGTAATACTCCATTGTGTATATGTACCACAGCTTTCTTATCCATTCGTCTGCTGATGGACATCTAGGTTGTTTCCATGTCCTGGCTATTATAAACAGTGCTGCAATGAACATTGGGGTACATGTGTCTCTTTCAATTCTCGTTTCCTCGGTGTGTATGCCCAGCAGTGGGATTGCTGGGTCATAAGGCAGTTCTATTTGCAATTTTTTAAGGAATCTCCACACTGTTTTCCATAGTGACTGTACTAGTTTGCATTCCCACCAACAGTGTAAGAGGGTTCCCTTTTCTCCACATCCTCTCCAGCATTTATTGCTTGTAGACTTTTGGATCGCAGCCATTCTGACTGGTGTGAAATGGTACCTCATTGTGGTCTTAATTTGCATTTCTCTGATAACGAGTGATGTTGAGCATCTTTTCATGTGTTTGTTAGCCATCTGTATGTCTTCTTTGGAGAAATGCCTATTTAGTTCTTTGGCCCATTTTTTTATTGGTTCGTTTATTTTTCTGGAGTTGAGCTGCATAAGTTGCTTGTATATCTTTGAGATTAGTTGTTTGTCAGTTGCTTCATTTGCTATTGTTTTCTCCCATTCAGAAGGCTGTCTTTTCACCTTGCTTATAGATTCCTTTGTTGTGCAGAAGCTTTTAATTTTAATTAGATCCCATTTGTTTATTTTTGCTTTTATTTCCAGTATACTGGGAGGTGGATCATAGAGGATCCTGCTGTGATTTATGTCGGAGAGTGTTTTGCCTATGTTCTCCTCTAGGAGTTTTATTGTTTCTGGTCTTACGTTTAGATCTTTAATCCATTTTGAGTTTATTTTTGTGTGTGGTGTTAGAAAGAGATCTAGTTTCATTCTTTTACAAGTGGTTGACCAGTTTTCCCAGCACCACCTGTTAAAGAGACTGTCTTTAGTCCATTGTATGTTCTTGCCTCCTTTGTCGAAGATAAGGTGTCCATAGGTATGTGGGTTTATCTCAGGGCTTTCTATTTTGTTCCATTGATCTATATTTCTGTCTTTGTGCCAGTACCATACTGTCTTAATGACTGTGGCTTTGTAGTAGAGCCTGAAGTCAGGCAAGTTGATTCCTCCAGTTCCATTCTTCTTTCTCAAGATTGCTTTTTGCTATTCGAGGTTTTTGTATTTCCATACAAATCTTGAGATTATTTGATCTAGTTCTGTGAAAAATACTGCTGGTAACTTGATAGGAATTGCATTGAATCTGTAGATTGCTTTAGGTAGTATACTCATTTTCACTATATTGATTCTTCCAACCCATGAGCATGGTATATTTCTCCATCTATTAGTGTCCTCTTTGATTTCTTTCATCAGTGTTTTATAGTTTTTCGATAAATAGGTCTTTAGTTTCTTTAGGTAGGTATATCCCTAAGTATTTTATTCTTTTCGTTGCAATGGTGAATGAGATTGTTTCTTTGACTTCTTTTTCTACGTTCTCATTATTAGTGTATATGAATGCAAGGGATTTCTGAGTGTTGATTTTATATCCTGCAACTTTACTATATTCGTTGATTAGCTCTAGTAGTTTTCTGGTCGAGTCTTTAGGATTTTCTATGTAGAGGATCATGTCATCTGCAAACAGTGAGAGTTTTACTTCTTCTTTTCCAATTTGGATTCCTTTTATTTCTTTTTCTGCTCTGATTACTGTGGCCAAAACTTCCAGTACGATATTGAATAGTAGTGGTGAAAGTGGGCACCCTTGTCTTGTTCCTGACTTTAGGGAAATGGTTTCAATTTTTCACCATTGAGGATAATGTTTGCTATGGGTTTGTCATATATAGCTTTTATTATGTTGAGGTACGTTCCTTCTATTCCTGCTTTCTGGAGAGTTTTTATCATAAATGGATGTTGAATTTTGTCAAAGGCTTTTTCTGCATCTATTGAAATAATCATATGATTTTTATTTTCAGTTTGTTAATGTGATGAATTACATTGATTGATTTGCGGATATTGAAGAATCCTTGCATCCCTGGGATAAAGCCCACTTGGTCATGGTGTATGATCTTTTTAATGTGTTGCTGGATTCTGATTGCTAGGATTTTGTTGAGGATTTTTACATCTATGTTCATCAGTGATATTGGCCTGTAGTTTTCTTTTTTGTGGTGTCTTTGTCAGGTTTTGGTATTAGGGTGATGGTGGCCTCATAGAATGAGTTTGGAAGTTTACTTTCCTCTGCAATTTTCTGGAATATCTTCAGTAGGACAGGTGTTAGCTCTTCTCGAAATTTTTGGTAGAATTCAGCTGTGAAGCCGTCTGGACCTGAGTTTCTGTTTGCTGGAAGATTTCTGATTACAGTTTCAATTTCCATGCTTGTGATGGGTCTGTTAAGATTTTCTATTTCTTCCTGGTTCAGTTTTGGAAAGTTGTACTTTTCTAAGAATTTGTCCATTTCTTCCAAGTTGTCCATTTTATTGGCATATAATTGCTGATGATGCTCTTATGATTCTTTGTATTTCTGTGTTGTCTGTCGTGATCTCTCCATTTTCATTTCTAATTTTATTGATTTGATTTTTTTCTCTTTGTTTCTTGATGAGTCTGGCTAATGGTTTGTCAATTTTATTTATCCTTTCAAAGAACCAGCTTTTTGCTTTGTTGATTTTTGCTATGGTCTCTTTTGTTTCTTTTGCATTTATTTCTGCCCTAATTTTTAGGATTTCTTTCCTTCTACTAACTCCAGGGTTCTCTATTTCTTCCTTTTCTAGTTGCTTTAGGTGTAGAGTTAGGTTATTTATTTGGCTTTTTTCTTGTTTCTTGAGGTATGCCTGTATGGCTATGAACTTTCCTCTTAGCACTGCTTTTATAGTGTCCCATAGGTTCTGTGTAGTTGTGTTTTCATTTTCATTCATTTTGATGCATAATTTGATTTCTTTTTTATTTCTTCTGTGATTTGTTGATTATTCAGAAGGGTGTTGTTCAGCCTCCAAATGTTGGAATTTTTAATAGCTTTTCTCCTGTAATTGAGATCTAACCTTAGTGCATTATGGTCAGAGAAGATGCTTGGAATAATTTCGATTTTTTTGAATTTATCAAGGTTAGATTTATGACCCAGAATGTGATCTTCCTGGAAAAGGTTCCGTGTGCAATTGAGTAAAAGGTGAAATTCATTGTTTTGGGGTGAAATGTCCTATAGATATCAATTCAGTCTAACTGGTCTATTGTATCATTTAAAGTTTGTGTTTCTTTGTTAATTTTCTGTTTAGTTGATCTGTCCATAGGTGTGAGTGGGGTATTAAAGTCTCCCACTATTATTGTGTTATTATTAATTTCCCCTTTCATGGTTGTTAGCATTTGTCTTACATATTGCGGTGCTCCTATGTTGGGTGCATATATATTTATAATTGTTACATCTTCTTCTTGGATTGATCCTTTAATCATTATGTAGTGGCCTTCTTTGTCTCTTTCCACAGCCTTTGTTTTAAAGTCTATTTTATCAGATATGAGTATTGCTACTCCTGCTTTCTTTTGGTCTTTATTTGCATGGAATATCTTTTTCCAGCCCTTCACTTTTAGTCTGTATGTGTCCGTTGTTTTGAGGTGGGTCTCTTGTAAGCAGCATATATAGGGATCTTGTTTTTGTATCCATTCAGCCAGTCTTTGCCTTTTGGTTGGGGCATTCAACCCATTTACATTTAAGGTAATTATTGATAAGTATGCACCTGTTGCCATTTACTTTAATGTTTTGGGTTCAGGTTTATACGTCCTTTTTGTGTTTCCTGTCTAAAGTCTATCCTTTAGTATTTGTTGGAGAGCTGGTTTGGTGGTGCTGAATTCTCTCAGCTTTTGCTTGTCTGTAAAGTTTTTGATTTCTCCTTCATATTTGAATGAGATTCTTGCTGGGTACAGTAGTCTTGGCTGAAGGTTATTATCTTTCATCACTTTAAGTATGTCTTGCCATCCCCTCCTAGCCTGAAGAGTTTCTATTGAAAGATCTGCAGTTATTCTTATGGGGATCCCCTTGTGTGTTATTTGTTGTTTTTCCCTTCCTGCTTTTAATATTTGTTCTTTGTGTTTGGTCTTTGTTAGTTTGATTAGTATATGTCTTGGGGTGTTCCGCCTTGGGTTTATCCTGTTTGGCACTCTCTGGGTTTCTTGGACTTGGGTGATTATTTCCTTCCCTATTTTAGGGAAGTTTTCAAGTATTATCTCCTCAAGTATTTTCTCATGGTCTTTCTTTTTGTCTTCTTCTTCTGGGACTCCTATAATTCGAATGTTGGAGCGTTTCATATTGTCTTGGAGGTCTCTGAGGTTGTCCTCATTTCTTTTAATTTGTCTTTCTTTTTCCCTCACTGATTCATTTATTTCTACCATTCTATCTTCTATTTCACTAATCCTATCTTCTGCCTCCGATATTCTACTATTTGTAGCCTCCAGAGTGTTTCTGATCTCATTTATTGCATTATTCATTATATGTTGACTCTTTTTTATTTCTTCTAGGTCCTTGTTAAACCTTTCTTGCATCTTCTCAATCCTTGACCCCAGGCTCTTTATCTGTGATTCCATTTTGATTTCAAGATTTTGGATCATTTTCACTATCAGTATTCGGAATTCTTTCTCAGGTAGATTCCCTATCTCTTCCTCTTTTGTTTGGTTTGGTGGGCATGTCTCCTGTTCCTTTACCTGCTGGGTATTCCTCTGTCTCTTCATCCTGGTTGTATTGCTGCGTTTGTGGTGGCTTTTCTATATTCTGGGAATTTGTGGAATTCTCTTTATTATAGAGCTTCCTCTCTATGTTTGGGGTTATATCAGTGGCTTGTCAAAGTTTCTTGATTAGAGAGGCTTGTGTTGAGGTTCTGGTGGGTGGAGTTGGATTTCCTCTCTCTGGAGTGCTGTGACGTGTCAAGTAATGGGTTATGGGACGTCAATGGTTTTGGAGTATTTTGAGCTGCCTGTGTATTGAAGCTCAGGGGCTTGTTCTTGTGTTGCTGGAGAATTTGCGTGGTATGTCTTGCTCTGGAGCTTGTTGGCCCTTGGGTGGTGCTCAATTTCAGTATAGGTATGAAGGCGTTTGATGAGCTCTTATTGGATAATGTTCCCTGTATTCAGGAATTCTTTGATGATCTCAGGATTTGGAGTTATGCCTCCTGATTCTGGTTTTCAGATTTATTTTTACAATAGCCTCATGATTTCTCCATCTATTCAGCACTATTGTTAAAACATCTGGGTAAATGATGATAGGTTTCTCCACTTTGAGGGTCGTCCCTAGAGGATCACTGAGTTACTTGGAGGAGAGAAGAGGGAGGGGGTAGTTAGAGGTGAGTGGAATGGGATGAGGTGGAATCAAAGAGGAAAAGGCAAACTAGCCCGTAACCACTTTCTTGTGTGCGCTCCAAAGTCTAGACCTCTCAGAGGTGGTCACAGAGTTATACATGGAAGAGGAGAGGGAGGAAGTAGATAGAGGTGGTCAGGAGGATGAAAGAGGGAGATGCAAAGGAGGGATACAGATCCGGCCAGTGACCAGTTCCCTGAGAATTCTCCACCTTCGGGAGCACACAGAGATTCATAGAGTTGGGTAGAGAAGAGGAGGGGGAGGAATGAGACAAAAGCCACCTGGTGGAGAAAAGAGAGATTCCAAAGGGGAGAGAGTGGTCAAGCCAGTAGTCTCGCACTCATGTAAAGTTGGGTACTGAAGATTAGGTTTTTAAAAGTACAAAATTGGCAACAAATACCAAAATGCTGAGATTAAAAATCTGGAGTAGAGATTGGATTTTCAAAGATAAAATATTAAAGATAAGAAAAAGAAGGAGAGAAAAATTTAAAAAATTGAGAAAGAAAAAGAAAAATAATAATAAAAATAGAATAAAATAAAAGATTCCAGAATTATTAAAAGACAACTTCCACCACCAATAGGACTATATACAGCATTTGCTTTAACGATAGGGTTTTCGGTTTTGTTTTTTTTGTAAAGTAATAATAGGTTATAAAGATAATAAATAGAAATATAGAAGACTTAAAAATTTAAGCAAGTTTAGGAAAAAAAACGAAGAAGAAAGAAGAGAAAACAAATTTAAAAAGAAAAAAAAATTTTTAAGAAAGAAAAAAAATCTTAAAAAAAAAAATCACACTTCCACATCATCCCCCACCCCCACCCCCAAAAAAAATTGTTCATAAAAGTAGTAATGGTATATCTGGCGCTTTCTCTGTCGTTGTAGACTGTGTGGGGTCGCTACCAAGGCAATTCCCTCTGTTTGACTTCCTCTGTTTGCTGGTCTCTTTCGTGTCTGATTTCCGATTTGACACAGGGAGGGTGGTGGTGGACTCTGCACTGGGCTTGCCCCTTCTTGCTCCTTGGGATAACCTTGTGGGGCCTGCCCTATGCTTCATGCACTTCCCTGGTCTTTGGCGCTCAGGATTGGCGGTCAGGAAGCCCTCCGAGACTTGAATTTGGTTGAACAGGGGCTTTGTTCCCTTCCCAGGTCTGAGTGGCTAGGGAGTTTGGCGCGCGCTATTGCGACTTCTGGGCTTCCGGGTCGCTCAATTTTCTGGGAGCTCCGCAGGGCTCTTTCTCAGGCAGATGATGACTGTTCAGAGCCCCCAGCAGTTTCAATAGCAAAGAAATCAGTTTGCAATTTGGTAGGTAATGTCACTCTTGAGCTGCAATTGCCCCCTTCTAGCACTTAAGGCTCTGGCTGCCTGTCGCCGGAGGGGATGGTCTGCAGCCGGCTATTGCCGATCCGTCCTTTGTTCTGTGTGCGCGGGCCCGTCGGTGTCTTATGTTTGAGCGTTTCGCGTGTTAGCTATCCCACAGTCTGGTTTGCTAGACCAAGATAGTTCTTTCTAGCCACGCACAGACCCGATTCTGGCCCCGTTACGCCCCAATTCTCGAGAAAAGCCCTGTAGCCTAGTCTCCCGCGGCCCAATTCTTAGAAAGCACTGTCGCAGGCGCGCTCCTCCCTGCCCAACCCCCACTGCTGTCGGACGCAGGCGTTTGTGCTGCTTATCCTCTGGGGGTTATACTGTTGAATTCGTAATCTGTTGGTTTTAATTATTTATTTATTTATTCTTCCTTCCTGTTATGTTGCCCTCTGTGCTTCCAGGGCTAACCCCATACACAGCTGTGAGAATGATCCCCTATTTTAGGGAACCTCTCTTTTAAGAGTCTCTTCCTGGGACAGGATTCCCTTCCCAGGACGGGATTCCCTTCCCGGGACGGGGCTCCCTCCCTACCTCCTTTGTCTCTGTCTTCGTCGTATGTATTAATTCCTACCTGGTTTTGAAGCCGATGATCTGCTTTGCTGGATGCCTGATGTCCTCTGCCAGCAGTCAGAAGTTGTTTTGTGGAATTTACTCAGCTTTGAAATGTTCTTTTGATGAAGTAGTGAGGGAGAAAGTGTTCTCCCCATCCTATTCCTCTGCCATCTTTTTCATCCTCCGGAAATCAAAATTTAAAAAGCACAATGCCGTGTATAATTGCTCCATAGAAAATAGGATATTTAGGTATAAATTCAACAAAACAAATATAAGATGTATATGTTGGAAAATTACAAAACACAGATGATAGAAATCAAGGAAGACCTAAGTAAATGGAGAGAGATACTCTATTTGTGGACTGGAAGATTTAACACAGTCAAGATGTCAATTTTCTCCAACGTGATCTATATATTTAATACAATTCTTATCAAATTCCCAGCAAGATGTTTTATAAACATACACAGGCTTATTCTAAAATTTACTTGGAAAGGAGAGGACCTAGAATAGCTTACACAATTTTGAAAAAGCAAAATAGCATGGGAGAGAGAAATCACTCTACCTGATGTTAAGACTTATACTACATAGCTGCAGAAATCAAGATAGTGTGGTTTTGATGGTTTCTAGACCCATAGACCAATGAAACAGAATAGAGAACTTAGAAATAGGTCCACACAAATATGTCTGACTGACTTTAGATAAGGTGTGAAAGTAATTCAATTTAAAAAAAAACCATACCTCCTTCAATAAATAGTGTTGGAAAACTGATATCCACAGACAAAAATAAAATGAACATTAACCTAAACTTCATACCTCATACAGAAATTAACTCAAAACATATCATGGTCTTAAACGTAAAACATAAAACTTGAAGAAAAACAAGTGAGAAATCTTTGGGATCTAGAGGTAAATGAAATGTTCTCAGATTTGACACTAAAATCATGAACCATAAAAGGAAAAAAACTGGACCTCAGCAAAATTAAAATCTTTTGCTCTGCCGAAGAGTCTCTGCTGCTGCTGCTAAGTCGCTTCAGTCATGTCTGACCCTGTGCGACTTCAGAGATGGCAGCCTACCAGGCTCCCCTGTACCTGGGATTCTCCAGGCAAGAACACTGGAGTGGGTTGTCATTTCCTTCTCCAATGCATGAAAGTGAAAAGTGAAAGAAGCCACTCAGTCGTGTCCGACTCTTAGCGACTCCATGGACTGCAGCCTACCAGGCTCTTCCATCCATGGGATTTTCCAGGTAAGAGTACTGGAGTGCCATTGCCTTCTCCTAAAGATTCTCTAGAGGGTGAAAAGATGAGCTATAAGCCAGGAGAAAATATTTGCAAACCATATACTCAACAAGGTTGTTGTATATAAAATATATAAGGAACACTCAATATTCAGCAGTAAAAGAAAAATGTCAGTCCAATTATAAAAAGCACAACATACATGGACAGACATTTCACTGAAAAGGATATACAGATAACAAACATGACATTTCACTTAAGAGGATAAACAGAAAGCACGTGAAGAGACATAAAACATCGTCAGCCATTCAGTTCAGTTCAGTTCAGTTGCTCAGTCGTGTCGGAATTTGCGACCCCATGAATTGCAGCACACCAGGCCTCCCTGTTTATCACCATCTCCCAGAGTTCATTCAGGCTCATGTCCATTGAGTCAGTGATACCATCTAGCCATCTCATCCTCGGTCGTCACCTCCTCCTGCCCCCAATCCCTCCCAGCATCGGAGTATTTTCCAGTGAGTCAACTCTTCGCATGAGGTGGCCAAAGTACTGGAGTTTCAGCTTTAGCATCATTCCTTCCAAGAACACCCAGGATTGATCCCCTTCAGAATGGACTGGTTTGATCTCCTTGCAGTCCAAGGGACTCTCAAGAGTCTTCTCCAACACCACAGTTCAAAAGCATCAATTCTTCAGCGCTCAGCCTTCTTCACAGTCCAACTCTCACATCCGTATGTGACTACTGGAAAAATAATAGCCTTGACTAGATGGCCCTTACTCGGCAAAGTGATGTCTCTGCTTTTGAATATACTATCTAGGTTGGTCATAACTTTCCTTCCAAGGAGTAAGCATCTTTTAATTTCATGGCTGCACCCATGATCTGCAGTGATTTTGGAGCCCAAAAATATAAAGTCTGACACTGTTTTCACTGTTTCCCCATCTATTTCCCATGAAATGATGGGACCAGATGCCATGATCTTTGTTTTCTGAATGTTGAGCTTTAAGCCAACTTTTTCACTCTCCTCTTTTACTTTCATCAAGAGGCTTTTTAGTTCCTTTTCACTTTCTGCTATAAGAGTGATGTCATCTGCATATCTGAGGTTATTGATATTTCTCCCAGCAATCTTGATTCCAGCTTGTGTTCCTTCCAGTCCAGCATTTCTCATGATGTACTCTGCATAGAAGTTAAATAAGCAGAGTGACAATATACAGCCTTGATGTACTCCTTTTCCTATTTGGAACCAGTCTGTTGTTCCATGTCCAGTTCTAACTCTTGTTTCCTGACCTGCATACAGATTTCTCAAGAGGCAGGTCAGGTGGCCTGGTATTTCCATTTCTCTCAGAATTTTCCAAAGTTTATTGTGACCCACACAGTCAAACGCTTTGGCATAGTCAATAAATCAGAAATAGGTGTTTTTGTGGAACTCTCTTGCTTTTCGATGATCCAGCAGATGTTGGCAATTTGATCTCTGGTTCCTCTGCCTTTTTAAAACCAGCTTGAACATCAGGAAGTTCATGGTTCACATACTGCTGAAGCCTAGCTTGGAGAATTTTGATCATTACTTTACTAGCATGTGAGATGAGTGCAATTGTGTGGTAGTTTGAGCATTCTTTGGCATTGCCTTTCTTTGGAATTGGAATGAAAACTGTCCTTTTCCAGTCCTGTAGTCACTGCTGAGTTTTCCAAATTTGCTGGCATATTGAGTGCAGCACTTTCACAGCATCATCTTTCAGGATGTGAAACAGCTCAGCTGGAATGCCATCACCTCCACTAGCTTTGTTCATAGTGATGCTTTCTAAGGCCCACTTGACTTCACATTCCAGGATGTCTGGCTCTAGATGAGTGACCACACCATCGTGATTATCCGAGTCATGAAGATCTTTTTTGTACAGTTCTTCTGTGTATTCTTGCCATATTTTCTTAATATCTTCTGCTTCTGTTATGTCCATACCACTTCTGTCCTTTATCGAGCCCATCTTTGCATGATATGTTCCCTTGATATCTCTGATTTTCTTGAAGAGATCTCTAGTCTTTCCCATTCTGTTCTTTTCCTCTATTTCTTTGCATTGATCTCTGAAGAAGGCTTTCTTATCTCTTCTTGCTATTCTTTGGAACTCTGCATTCAGATGCGTATATCTTTCCTTTTCTCCTTTGCTTTTCTCTTCTCTTCTTTTCACAGCTATTTGTAAGGCCTCCCCAGACAACCATTTTGCTTTTTTGCATTTCTTTTCCATGGGGATGGTCTTGATCCCTGTCTCCTGTACAATGTCACGAACCTCCGTCCATAGTTCATCAGGCACTCTATCTATCAGATCTAAGCCCTTAAATCTATTTCTCATTTCCTCTGTATAATCATAAGGGATTTCATTTAGGTCATACCTGAATGGTCTAGCAGTTTTCCCTACTTTCTTCAATTCAAATTTGAATTTGGTAATAAGGAGTTCATGATCTGAGCCACAGTGAGCTCCTGGTCTTGTTTTTGTTGACTGTATAGAGCTTCTCCATCTTTGGCTGCAAAGAATATAATCAATCTGATTTAGCTGCTTGCAAATTAGACCCACAGTGAGATATCACCACATACCTAGATAGTAATACCACCAAATGCTAGTAAGGAGGAACGGAAACTGGATTTTCATATATTTGTGGCAGGACTGTGAAATGGTACAGCCTCTGTGACCGTTGGTTTGACAATGTTTTTTAAAACTAAAGCATGAAGTTACTATATCATACATTCGTTGTGCTCTTGGGAATTTACTGCAAAGAAATGAAAACTAGGTTCACACAAAAGCCTGTTCACAAATGTTCATAGCAGTTTATACAAATTTGCCAGCACTGGAAACAACTCAGATGTCCTTCGATGGGTAAAGAGTTAGCCTGCAGGACAGTGAATGCTATTATAGCTGTCCCTTGGTCTCCACGAGGCGTTGGTTCCAGAACCGACCCCCAGCTTGGAATACCAAGCTCAGAGGATGCTCCGTCTCTTCTATAAAATGGCATACTCCGTATTTGCCTATTACCTACGCACATCCTCCTGGATGTTTTACATCACCTGTGTGTGTTCATGTTCAGTTGTGTCTAACTCTTGGCCACCGCAGGGACCTCAGTCCGCCAGATTCCTCTGTTCACAGAACTTTCCTGGCAAGAATACTGGAGTGGGTTACTATTTCCTGCTTCAGGAGAGCTACCCAACCCAGGGATCGAACCCTCATCTCCTACGAGTCTCCTGCATTGACAGGCAGATTCTTTACCACTGAGCCTCCTGGGAAGCCCCTAAATCTGTAGATAACTGTAGATAACTTATAATGCCTCAGCTCAGTTCAGTTCAGTTCAGTCACTCAGTCGTGTCCGACTCTTTGCGACCCCATGAATTGCAGCATGCCAGGCCTCCCTGTCTATCACCAACTCCCGAAGTTCACCCAAACTAATGTGCATCAAGTCGGTGATAACATCCAGCCATCTCATCCTCTGTCATCACCTTCTCCTCCTGCCCCCAGTGCCTCTCAGAATCAGAGTCTTTTCCAATGAGTCAGCTCTTCGCATGAGGTGGCCAAAGTACTGGAGTTTCAGCTTTAGCATCATTCCTTCCAAAGAACACCCAGGGTTGATCTCCTTCAGAATGGACTGGTTGGATCTCCCTGCAGTCCAAGGGACTCTCAAGAGTCTTCTCCAACATCACAGTTCAAAAGCATCAATTCTTCGGCGCTCAGCCTTCTTCACAGTCCGACTCTCACATCCATACATGACCACAGGAAAAACCATAGCCTTGACTAGACGGACCTTTGTTGGCAAAGTAATATCTCTGCTTTTGAATATGCTATCTAGGTTGGTCATAACTTTCCTTCCAAGGAGTAAGCGTCTTTTAATTTCATGGTTGCAATCACCATCTACAGTGATTTTGGAGCCCCCAAAATAAAGTCTGAAACTGTTTCCACTGTTTCCCCATCTATTTCCCATGAAGTGATGGGACCAGATGCCATGATCTTCGTTTTATGAATATTGAGCTTTAAGCCAACTTTTTCACTCTCCTCTTTTACTTTCATCAAGAAGCTTTTTAGTTCCTCTTCACTTTTCTGTCTTAAGCGTAGTATCATCTGCATATCTGAGGTCATTGATATTTCTCCCGGCAATCTTGATTCCAGCTTGTGTTTCTTCTAGTCCAGCGTTTCTCGTGATGTACTCTGTATAGAAGTTAAATAGGCAAGGTGACAATACACAGCCTTGACATACTCCTTTTCCTATTTGGAACCAGTCTGTTGTTCCATGTCCAGTTCTAACTGCTCTAATGCCTAATACAACATAAATGCTAAGTAAATAGTTGGTGTGTGGCAAATTCAAGTTTTGCATTTTGGAACACTTTGTGGAATTTTTTTCTTTTCTAATATTTTTGACTTGAGGATGAAGAACCTTGGAATACAGAGCGCCAACTGCACTTAGTAATAAAAGGAGCGAGCTATCATACACTTGAGAAATTAAATAGATCTCAAGGGAATGATAATAAGTGAAGAAAAGTCAATTTCAAAAGATTTCACACTGTAAAATAGTTAATAATAGTCTAGAATATTCTTGAAACAACAAAATTATAGTGCCTGCTAGAGGTTAGGAAAGGGGGTGAGAGAGCCGGTGCAGTTATAAAGAAGTGCCGTAAAGCCGTCTTGTGGTGATGGAATAGTTCTGTATCTTGACTATGATGATGGTTCCATGAAGCTGTACATGTTACAAAGTTGCATAAAACTGTACATGTGCATAAATGAACACATGAAAAACTAAACAAATGTGAATAAGCTCTGTGGACTGTACCAATGTCGATTTCTGGGTTTTGATGGTGTGGAATGATTATGTAAGATGTTACCACTGAGGGAGGTTACCACTGAAGATAAATTTGGAGTTTGGGATTAATTTATATACACTCCTATATATAAAATAGATAATCAACAAGGACCTACTGTATAGCACAGGGAACTATACTCAATATTCTGTAATAACCTATATTGGAAAAGAACGTGAAAAGGAAGATACATGTATGCATGCATGCTCAGTTGCTTCAGGTGTGTTCACCTCTTTGCAATCCTATGGACTGTAGCCCGCCAGGCTCCTCTGTTCATGGGATTCTCCAGGCAAGAATACTAGAGTGGCTAGCCATGACCTCCTCCAGGGAATCTTCCTGAGCCAGGGATTGAACCTTCATCCCCTGCATTGCAGGTGGATTCTTTACCACTAAGCCACTGGGGAAGGCCAGATACCTGTATATGTATAACTAAATCACTTTTCTGTATGCCTGAAACTAACGCAAGACTGTAAATCAACTATACAAATATAAAATTTTAAAAAATTTCTAATGTAAAACAAAAAAGATTTCCCATTGAGGGAGAATAGGTGCATGAAACATCTCTGCGTGTTTGTTGTAACTTCCTGTAAATCAATAATCATTTCAAAATAGAAAGTTTAGAGAATTAAATCTCCCACCAGCCATGCGTGTGTGATTCTGTTTCTCCACATCCTCTCCAGCATTTGGTGCTGTCATCACTTTTTATTGTAGCCATTCCAATGGGTTCAGTTCTTCTCTTGCTTTTCTAGGAATAAATTTCAATATTTTTCTGTTTACAAGCCTTGCTTTAAATCATTGCTTTTTCCATAAAATCTGAAATATTTTGGGACCATATTGAATACTTTGATTAATGTTTCCCAGCTGATTTTTTTTTCCTGTGTTTTCAAGCTTGACATGTTGTTTATTATCCAACGTGATGGACGGAGGAGCCTGGTAGGCTGAAGTCCAACTGATTTTTAAAATAACCAAAATGTAGACAGTTTGATTACAAAAATTCACTGCCACCATAGGACACTTAGATTGATCTACAGAGTGTTCTTCAAAGGTTCACACTTTTTAAAAAGTCAGTTGACAGGGCAATAGGAGAAAGGTACATTGCCATGCTGAAATATTTTACTATGTGCAACCAAAGCTTCATGACAAATTTTAATTCAGCTAACTCTGGCCAAGTGACCATAAATTAAAAATTGTGAAAATCACAATGTCTGTGTCCATTGTTTTGGAAGCTGAGTGTACCCAGATCATGACGCCTAATTGAGGAAGATTAAGATTTATTTCTGGTCCCCCAAATCAGTGGTTGTTTCTGAATCCACATCATATACCAAAGACCACTGAGATGACCTCAAAAGGTATCATTAAAGAAATAGACTAGCATTATCAGACAAAAATGTCTCAAGATGCCAGCCTTCAGAAAATGCCAGTACTCGCAACTGAAGAGCCACGTTGACCTAATGAAAGATCCTGCATTTGTGTGTTTACAATGTAAATGGGTTCTGCCTACAGTGATTAGGAGAAGGAAGGAGACCTAGCATCTTCATCGCCTCTGTATATTGTTGGTAAAACTGGAACATTTGAAAATTTGGAACATTGTCTACCTGGTAAACTGACTATGGCAGCTGGGCTCACTTCCAAAATCTCATTAGGGTGGTTGATGAGGGAACATGATGTATTCGTGAGGCTGATGCAAAATGCGTCTTTTCAACTAAGAAAGTTAAATTTGCCACAGTAGCACCAGCATCACCAGCTTCGACATAGATGACTGAAGCAGTTAAGGACTGTTCTTAGGAAAGTTTTAGAGAAACTGTAAGGTATCTGTCAACAGAGAACAGCTTCAGGAAATGATGTTCCTTAGTAACTCGTGAAGGTGAAGTTGCTCAGTCGTGCCCGACTCTTTGCAACCCCGTGGACTGTAGCCCACCAGGCTCCTCTGTCCGTGGGATTCTCCAGGCAAGAATGCTGGAGTGGGTTGCCATTTCCTTCTCCAGGTCCTTAGTAACTTAAGATGTCACTAACCTAGGAACCACTGCAGTGGAGGTGGGAGAGCCATGTTTATCACTTTGAAGATGATACTAGTATCAGCTGCTGGTCCCAGTGGTTGCTCAATCGCTCAGTCATGTCTGACTCTTTGCAGCTGGCAGGCTCCTCCATCCATGGGATTTTTCAGGCACGAATACTGTAGTGGGTTACCATTTCCTACTGTAGGGACTTTTCCCAAACCAGGGATTGGACCTGTGTATCTTATGTCTCCTCCACTGACAGGTGGATCCTTAACCACTGCACCACCTGGGTCCTGGAACCTCCCAGAAAACCACCTTCTAAAAACATCAAGTGGCCTGAGGTTGGAAGCGTATGTGAGCCTGCTGGAGGATGCCTTTTCTTAGAGAACAAGGCAGGTTAAAAACTCCAGATGGATTCAAGTGTGGTGCCAGGGAAGTCCTCGCTGTCAAAATTCAAAACTACAAAGAGCAACAGATTTAAACAAACAAGATGAAGACCGGACATTCACACTTAGTTCTCAAATACTTCAAGGATGGAGAATTATCTCAAGTAATATTGAAACCAAGGTCATAGGATACCTTTGGCTGGAATAGTTTGTGCTGTGCCAACAAGATCATAATTCATTTTCATGATTAGTATTTCTTCTGTGAATAAATATTTGTCTGGCCTTCCCAACTTAGGCAGCGCTTAGTACAACAAGTCTTTTATCTAGTTCTGTTGGAGATACATTGCTTTCTGAATCACCAAGAAGCTCTAATTTCTGCCTTAAACCTATCCTTGAGCCATCTTTCCCTCCCACAATTTAAGTTGTTCAATAGTCTCCAATGACCACTAATGCAGAATCTGACATTTTCCTGGAAATGGAACCCTGCATTTCCATACCTGGAAGCAACCTCCTTTGGTTTAAGATCTACAAAGTTACAGTAATTTTTACATTCAGTCCAGAGTTTTTAGTGAACACATCATTTTTGAGAAAGGAAGAACATGTTTTTCAGACTCCCTTTCTCTGACCCTCTGTGAGTCAGATACTCCCATTTACTTCCACCTGGACATCTGTCGTGCTAGACCCAGATCACTTGGCTGGGTTCCTTTTCTGAATTCCAGACTGTTTCTGGTTTTCAGGTTTTTTTCAGAAATGTTTTCTTCATAGCAAAACCACAATGAGCTATCACCTCACATAGATATCAATGAGATATCTATCACAATGACCACCATTAAAAAGTCTACAAACAACAAATATTGATGAGGACATGGAGAAAAGGGAACCCTCATACGTTGTTGGTGGGAATGTAAATTGGTGCAACCACAGTGGAAAACAGTATGGAGATTCTTCAAAAAGCTAAAAATTAGAACTGCCATATGATCCAGCAATTCCACCTCTAGGTATACATCTGGAAAAAACCAAATCACTGACTCACAACAATACATGCACTCCAACATCCATAGCAGCATTATTTATAATTGCCAAGGTGTGGAAACAATCCAAATGTCCACCAATAGTCAACTAGACAAAGAAACTGTGATATCAATATATATAAACAATGGAAGATGACCAAGCCCTAAACAAAAGAATAATATTTTGCTATTTGAAGCAACATGCATGTACTTGGAGGGCATTATACTAAGTGAAATAAGTCAGAGAAGATAAGTACTATATGATAGTGCTTATATGTGGAATCTAAAAAAATACACCAAAAATAAAAAATACAACAAACCAGCATGAAAGAAGCAGACTCACAGATATAGAGAACAAACCGTGCCTGTGTGCTAAGTCATTTCAGTTGTGTCCAACTCTTTGAGAACCTATGTACTATAACTTGCCAGGCTTCTCTGTCCATGGGATTCTCCTGGCAAGAATACTGGAGTGGGTTGTCATGCCCTCCTCCAGGGGATCTTCCTGACCCAGAGATCGAATCTGTGCCTTCTGTGGCTCCTGCGCTGTGGGCAGATTCTTAACCGCTAAGCCGTCAGGGAAGCCCTAGAGAACAAACTGGTGGTTACTGATTTGGGTGGGGGAGGCAATGTCAGACGGGGGAGTGGGAGGTACGAACAACAGGATGTAAGATAGGCTCAGTGATGCACTGTATAACACAGAGAGTATAGCCAACAGTTTATAACAATTGTAACTGGAATATAAAATCTTCAAAAATCGTATACAAATTTAAAATTTCTAAAGCAAGAAATATTTTCTTCTGTAGAAACCAGTGTCTTCCAGACAGTTTCTTTCTGGTAAGTAGTTCTTTATTTCCTTTTTTTTTTTTTTTTTAATTATGCCCTGGAGTCTAGAATACTTCCTTTTTTTTCCCTCAGGTGACTTCTTGGACTCTGGATGAATCTGTAAGAGTTAGCCTATCTGATTTGTTTCTTGAAAATTTTAGGCTCCAGATAGAAGCAATTTTCTGTTCTGGAGTATACCTTCCCAGAAATAATAAAACACTAGGGACTCAATTTACAAGTATTTTATTTGTCAAGTCTCACTCAACCAGCACAAACCTCTTCTGTTAAAATATCCGTGTGAGTGCTTAAGCACTCTATGTATGAGCGTGTGCTGGCGTCTAGTGCTATTGTTGCAACATTTCTGGTTCAGGCTGCGGGGTCTGCCCCTGACCCCTTCTGCCCATGCTCACATATAGCCAGACACACATCTCTGTACTACAGCCACAGATTACAGCATCACCTCTCCCAGCCTATCTCTAGTCTGCCTATAAGGGTCTCGGCAGGTCAAGCCTGTGTGTGTGTGTGCATGTGGGTATTTAAATCTCAAATCTCCATCTTGTCTCTATTCACTCTTCTCTGTCTTTCTTACCCAGAATCTTCAGTGGATAGATTTCCAGGGACTCTTATGAACCAGCTTCTGTTTTTAGTCGTCCATTAAAACAAAAAACAAAATATCTCAAATACCAAAGATCTCCTGCATGGCTACATGAGTTGGAAAGAGGCAGGACCATGATTAGTCAGGAGGCCTGATATGGCCAACCTGTTTAGGTTGGGCAAGTGGCGAAGAAAGGGACCCTCTTCAAAAGTCTGTATGAGGAAAAGGTGTGTGGGCTGGTTCTTGGCCCTCTGCACCACCTTCATCTTTTCTAACCCTTTTGTTGGGTCCCTTCTGGTTGTATTCTAACTATTGAGAAAAATTCTCAACAATGAGAGCTGCTGAACAGCACAGGGTTATGGTAAAAACTGTTTGGAGAAGGGAAGATAGTTGTTGTGGGACTGGCCAAGGTAAGGTTCTAGCTTTTGGAAAGCTATTAGCCAACTGTACCCTGTGAAATAGATATTCTTACTTACTTCTGAAAAGGTCATCCCAAGATGAATTATGATCTGGAATTTGCTTTTAAATAATCCAGTAAGGGATAATAGAAACAAGGCTGGATACAGGTTAACAATAAAACTTCCTACTTTTGTATGATTAAGAGTTTTCATAATATATTTTAAGTATCCTCAAGAGATTCCACTTCAGTTCAGTTCAGTCCAGTCGCTCAGTCGTGTCTGACTCTTTGTGATTCCACTTAGGAGATGTTTTATAAGTGGATTCCTGATTGTGTGTGTGTGTGTGTGTGTGTGTGTGTGTGTGTGCTCAGTCATGTCCAACTCTTCAAATGTAGCCCACCAGGCTCCTCTGTCCATGGAATTTTTCAGGCAGGCAAGAATACTGGAGTGGGTTGCCATTTCCCCCAGGTGACCTTCCTGACCCAAGGATCAAACCCACATCTCCTGCCCTGGCAAGGAGATTCTTTACCACTAAGCCACCTGGGAGGCCCCCTGATAATATAAGGACTGCCAAAATCCCAGGAAGGAGCCCGAGTCTCCTTCTTAGAGTAAAACTGTTGATGTAACATATGGCTTCTAAAAAAAAATATTATAATCATGTTTTCTATTGCTCCTGTGCTTCAAAGGAGTGTGCAGAATTTGAGGGAATTGACAGACGATTCCTAAAGTACTATCGAATGTGCTTTGGGTTGAGGGTGTACTTGCTTGAATATGCAGAGGATGTTTCTTGAAGGATTCACTAAGAATTGATGATGTTTGCTTCTAGACAGAGGAGCCAGGTGCCTTATGTGGGATGCAGCCACTACATTAAAAAATAAATTGACTAAAAAATAGACAAAACTCTGTCGCCCCTGGAGGATTAGGTTTGTTACCACATCTGATACTGTCTCAGGTGAAAGTGAGCTGGCCGGTCAACCTAAAGCCAGATTAATTCAAGATTGTGTGCCTAACCCCAGTGGTCAGCAGTTGAGAGACATATCATTTGGCACTCGACTAAATGAATCAGTACATTAGGTCAGAGCTCAAGCAACACCATTTAAACTATTTATTCTCAGCCTTGGATGCATCACGGAGACAATAGCTGTGCTCACATCGCTAAAATGCTACAGGAATATGTCCATAGCACAAGGAAAAGTGCAAGATTTGCAAAGCACGTCTCTAACCCACAATCAGACTTTGTAGGAAAAAATGACTTATTGGTGAGGTAGAAGATACATAAGTTGTATCAACTGAGTTTGGTACCCAGCTGTCCCTTCAGTGAAGGCAGATACAAGATATCCAACTTGGATGATGTCACTTCTGAAATGAAAATGTTATTGCACTTCTTTGTGGTTTCATCCTTAAGTTATTCCTATACCCGAAAATGTGGATTCCTCTGAATAGTTGAACATGGCCTGTTCAGCATCTGTTACAGAGATTTTTTGCATCCCGATCTTTACAATATAAAGAGAACAATGTTCCTCTGAAAGAACAAGCTGACAGTTTTTTCCTAGCTGTTGCCACAATATCCTTGTTTCAAAAGAAAACAGATGAACTGAAAGACAGAAAAGTCTGCTTAAGATTTTCGACTTTAAGACATGCATGTTGAAATTTATCATCTATCCTAAATTTAGGAGCATTTAAATATTGCTGTGTGGATGGAAGCTTTAGAACTGCTCCTGATGCTGGGGCAACTGTATACTGATTGAGTATTTGGATTAAACAAGTCTGTTATCATCTGCAGACAAAATAATGATGAGGCACATTTACCTACCGAGAGGTAGTGACTGAAACCCAGTACCATTTATGAATGGTCTTTGAAAGCAGCCAGAATCAAAGCAAATGTTATACCAATTTCCAGACAATGCTTAAGAGTCATACTTATGTCTCCACTGAAGCATTACTAGAAGTATTCAGACTGTAGGTCTGAGTCAGAGACATAGCTACAATTTCTAGTTAGAATACCACTTCAGGGTCTCTGTTCCAAAGATGGGAGACATATCTTACATTAATTGTTTCGGTTTGGTCCTTTTGCTCAGTTTTCTATGGACTGCTCCTGAAGATGTGAGAATTCCTAAATGTGTGATGAAATGTACCACCATATGTTAAATTGTATGATAAAGCTGATCATGGACTTTCTCCAAACCAGAGCATTCTGGGATGCTGGCAATCAGCAAAGATTAACAGATTGATACCAACACACTTTGTAAGGAAGACAATTTGGCAATGTACCTCAAAATGACGAATATGCAAAAGTGTTTCTACTTCTGAAATGTATCTTAGATAGGTATGCTCCAAAATGATGCAAGCAAGAGGCAATTTATCACAATTTTGTTATGACAGCAAAAAAATTAAAACAATGCCACATATTGGGGGGCTGGTTAATATGTGGTACATCTATACAGTGAAATACTATATAGTCATTAAAAAGGTAATTCCTTTAGTCATTTTGAAATCATGAAGACACGTTAAGTAGAGGATAAAGGTGAGAGCAGTAATGAACCTTTTATTTGTAAATTAACTGTCATTTTATAAAAGGGGATGAGTAGATAAGAACAGGTTTTATATTTGCTCCCATACTTCCATATATGTACAAAAGATCCTGTTAATACTAGTGTCCTCTGGGGTGGGAAACTCAAAGTCAGCAAGATTTTCCTCTGTACACTTGTAATTTTTCAATCATGAAATATCTATTCAAAATTTTGAAATTTTAATCATGAATTATTCATTCCAAAGGAAATATTTTAAGTCAGACTTTGAAATGACCAGAACAGCACCAAATACATAGCACACTTTTTATGGAATGATAATTCCTTGGATGTGCAGTTGAACCTGGAATTTCTGACTATAACATTATGATTATTAAAGACTTTTATCCTACTCAAAAGTTAACAAAAGAATTACAGAACATTTTTAACCAGTCCCCCCTTCTACCCTGTGTCTTTTATAACTATTCTAAAAACTGCTGAGAAAGTAAGTGTGGCGTGTGGGAGAAGCTCTGTGTCCTTGTACTTCCTGGGATTAAGCAGAAGTGCCAGGAGTGCTAAGCAATTGCCTGGAGCAATTTTACTTATGTTTATCTCTACCCACTGGGCTCTGGATTTTGTATATAAGCATCTCTCCTCTGGACTTCTCTCTACTTTCTATCGACAAACTACAAAAAAGAAGCCAGATATTTTGAGACCCAAATTACTGTGCACAATTTGATCACTTAGAAAGTCTTAGTGATGAATTAAGTTATTTGGTGACATTTAATGAAAAGAACTAATCAGAAACAAACCCTCTTATAAGTGATTTTCATGATTGTCTGATTAAATGAGAACAACATATAAATGAAACTCTTTGAATTTGGGATCAATATGGATAGCTCCTGGTTTAGCACAGTGGCGTACCTCCTTAAGAAATAAGTGGAGGGGTTTATTCTTGGGGTAAGTCTTCCCTGGTGGCTCAGATGGTAAAGAATCTGCCTGCTGTGCAGGAGACCCGGGTTCAGTCCCTGGGTTGGGAAGATCCCCTGGAGAAATGACTATCAACCCACTCCAGTATTCTTGCCTGAAGAATTCTGTGGACAAAACAGTCTGGCGGCTACAGTCCATGGGGCCACAAAGAGTTAGACACGACTGAGAACTGAGTGACTAACACACTCTTGGGATGGAGGAGGGGATGAAAAGAACTGTGATGCTATAAGACAATGATGTCTTGCATTCCTATAATGGACATTGTTCTTATCCCTACAGTTCTTTTTCATCTACCTCACAGGACTGGTTGAGGATTAAATGAGTATGGTATGTGTGACCATTCTTCATAAATTCTGGAGTGTGTTTCATATACAAGTGCTGAAGTTGCCCAGTCTCACAAAATGTGGAGGTCAGAAAGGGTAGACATGCTGAAAATGCTGTAAAAGCATTGATGCTTCACAGTTATGAAGCTTCCAAGTAACACACTGGATATTTCTGGGGGAAATATCTGGGGGATATCTCTGGGGGATATCTGGGGCATATCTGGATATCTGGGGGATATATCTGAGGGATATTTCTGCTGGTGTGTTAATCCTATTCTTGGATTTGGAGTTTCATTATTGAGCCTCAAAAAGATGCCTTGCTTCAAACTGACACAGGCTGCTTTGTGGCTTCAGAGCCCTGGTGCTCTGCTGGCAGACATAAGTTTGGTCCTCAGCTCAAGCTCTTTTCCTGTGCTTAGAGAGGAGGGACTCACAAGCTGAGTCTTCAGCTTTTGTTGAGGTGATGAGATGAAGATCCTGAACACCAGTCACTAAGCTGAGTCTAACTCCTAATGAGATTGAGTGTGGAGCCCTGGACTGAGGTCATAGGACAATATCTCTGGAATTAGCCAAGCTCCATGGCAACTGTTGTCATCAGCCATCTTGTTTGTCATGAGCTATCCTGAGCCTAACCAGCCGGCTCCCATCTTCATATTAAGTCACCATATAGAATCGTGACCTAATGCCACACCTCTCCATAAGAATTTTCTTTGTCCTGAGGCTATAAAAATTGGCTCCAAACACACAAAAGGGGTTTGCTCTCCCTTGAGCTGTCTCACAGTTCTAAATGCATCTCCAGTTCTAATAAACTGCCTCATATCTAGAAATTCTTTTATAGCTGACATGCAGACCACAACCTTGAGGACAAGAGTCTACAAGAGGACCAAGCTGCCCAAGGGTGGCTTGGATGGGTTGCTTCACTGCCCAGTCTTGGCAACAAATAGAGCTGACTGTACAGGCGTCCCTCCTTGCCCTGCACAAGAGTGGGGTGCTAGGCTCTGAGGGTTGGAGAGTGATTGTCAGCAGGATTGCAGTGCACAGACAAGATTTGAGGTTTAGTGTTTAAAAAAAAAAATTCCCTAGACTGAATTAGGACATCAGAGATGTATCTTGGCATATGAAGAGCTTGACTTCTAAGATGCTGTTTCAGTGGAAATATGCCATGAATGGTTCTAATGTAGCACTGACTGTGAATCAGCTTTCAGCGGAATAAAGATTCCAAAGGCTGATCTTTGTGGATGCTCTACGAATTTGTTTCTCCCTTCTCTCCAAGAACACTCTGGCAAGGTCAGAGTGAATGTAGTGGTCGACATGGAAAGAAATCTTCGTCTATACTGCTCCAAATATTCATACTCTCCTTGTGTGATCAGCTTTGACCTGGGTCACTTAATTAAGCTATTAATCTACCCTGGTTACTTGTTGCACATGGGTTGGAAGATGCAAGCTCACTCGGTCTAGGCAAGCATTCTGTTACCCTGTATAACATGGCATGGCATGTAAACGGTTCCAGGGTATTTGTTAGGAAGAAAGGAGACTACCTTATAGGAGGCTGCCGCTTTCACGGTTCCGTTTCTGGAACAAGCAGGGCCCTGATAAGAAGATTGATGCCAGAGGCTTCCCTGGCTGTCCAACGGTTAGGGGTCCACCTTGCAATGCAGGGTACACGGGTTTGATTTCTGGTCGGGGAGGATCCCACATGCTATGGAGCAAGTGGGCCCATGAGCCACAACAACTGAGCCAGTGCTCTAAAGCCCCAGGGCCACAACTACTGAAGCCCAAGAGCCTAGAGCTGATGCTTCACGACAAGAGAAGCCACAGCAATGAGAAGCCCACGCGCTGCAGGGTCTTTCCTGCAGCCAGCAGGGAACAGTAGCCCCTGCTGGCCGCAACTAGAGAAACACCCGCACAGTCAAAAAATAAAACTGATTGATTAATATTTTTAAAAAGAAGATCAATTCCAGAAATGATTGGGTTCTGATCTGTGCCTGGTGTTCCTGGGTCCCTGTCGGCCTCAGCCCCATCCCCAGTCTAGCTTTGGCACTTTGGGCTCCCAGTATCATCTTTCCAGCCAGCAAAGTTATCTTTTCTTCTCCTTCAAGCTCACAGCTGAGATGCCAAACCCAGCCATCCAAACTCTGGCTTGAGACCAGGGATGTGTCTGGGAGCAGGACAAAAGATGCCCAGAAAACAAGAGCTGGTGCCACCAAGACAACCTTCTCCACCACCTTTCTGCTACTGACTTCCTAAGTGGTCTAGCAGATAACAAAGAGAGCCAGAAAAGCCGTTGAGTTTAGAAGCTAACAGCCAAATGATGGTTTCACTGGTACCTTGGTGCAGAGTTATAGTTTGTTAACTAGAAGGAATAGCTGCAAATACTATGACTTGAAGAGATGGGCTGTGGGAACCGATGCTCCCTAGGACACGGACACAACCACACTGTGGGCATGGGGACTTGGTTTGAGAGGGAGAGCAAAGCCTGGCATCTTGAGTCTGTTGGCTGCAGTATGGACTAAGTGGGTGTTTTTTTTGTTTGTTTTTGTTTTTTTCTAAGTGGTTTTTAAACTCTTTGTTTTCAGGTAATCGCAGATCCATAGGAAGTTGTAAAGACGGTACAAAGTACCATGTGCCTTTCTTCCAGTTTCTCCTAATGGCTAGATCTTAACTATAATATATACTATATATTATATATATATACTAAATTTATGCTACATATACTGTACTGCAGTATCTAATATATACTATAATACAGTATCAAAGCCAGGAAACATATTGGTACAATGTGAGTATAGCGGCATGCCATTTTATCACATGTATGGATATGTGTAACCATCACCTCGGCTAAAATACAGAATTATTCCACTGCTGCAGAAGTCTCCCCCACACTCTCCATGCCATAACCACACCCCCTCACACACCACAATTACCACATCCCTAAATCCTTGGAAACCACTAATTTGTTCTCCATCTCTATAATTTTGTCATTCTGAAAATGGTATGTAAGTGGAATCATATAGTATGTGACCTTTTGAGGTTGGTTTTTTAATATATTGCTGAATTCTATTTTCTGATTGTTTAAAACGTTTGCATTTACATTCATTAGGGATTCTGGTCTTCAGTCTTTTTTTTTTTTTTTCTTTGTCTGGTGTTAGCATCAAGATATCGTAGGTTCGGTTTCAGACCACTACAACAAAGCAATTATCACAATTACTTTTTCTTGGCTTCCTGGTGCATGAAAATGTTACATTTACCCTAATAAGTGTGCAATAGCATTGTGCTTTAAAAGAACAATGTGCATACATTAATTTTAAATACTTTATTGCGGCTGCTGCTAAGTCGCTTCAGTCGTGTCCGACTCTGTGCGACCCCATAGACGGCAGCCCACCAGGCTCTGCCGTCCCTGTGATTCTCCAGGCAAGAACACTGAAGTGGATTGCCATTTCCTTCAGTGCATGAAAGTGAAAAGTGAAAGTGAAGTCGTTCAGTCATGTCTGACTCTTAGTGACCCCATGGGCTGCAGCTTACCAGGCTCCTCCGTCCATGGGATTTTCCAGGCAAGAGTACTGGAGTAGGGTGCCACTGCCTTCTCCTTATTGCTAAAAAAGGCTAACCATTAGGCTAACCACTACCTGAGCCTTCAGTGATTCATCTTTTTGCTATCAGAGGGTTTGAGATATTGAGAGAATTACCAAAATGTGGCACAGAGACACAACAGGAGCAAATGCTGTTGGAAAAATGATGCCAATAGGCTTGATCAGTGCAGGGATGCCACAAACTCTTCAATTTGGGGAAAATGCAGTATCTGCAAAGAGCAATAAAATGAACTGCAATAAAACAAGATCTGCCTGAATTGCCTTCTAAAGTGAATTGAAAAGTGTTCCCTCCTCTTCTGTTTTCTGGAAAACACCATTGTAGAAGCAGTATTAATTCTTCTTTACATGTTTGGTAGAATTTGCTAATAAAACCCTCTGGACCTGGAGAGTCCTTTTTCAGGAGTTTCTAACTTACAAATTTAATTTCCTTTACAGTGATAGGGCTACTCAAATAATCTCTTTTTACTGAGTAAATTATGGTAGTTTGTGCTTTGCAAGGAGTTGGTCCATTTCACCTAAATTTTCAAATTTACACTTGTAGAGTTGTTTGTAGTGTGCTCATATTATCTTTTTGATGTCTCTGAGATCAGAGGTGATATCTACTGTTTCATTCCTGATATTAGAAATCTGTATTTCTCTCTTTTTTCTTTGTTAGTTTTACTAGAAATTTGTCAATTTTATTTAATGTTTAGAAAACATTTTTGTGTTATTGGCTTTATTGTTTTTCTGTTTTCAATCTTTAATATTTCTAATTTCATTGTTTATTTTGTTCTTGTTTTACTAGATTCTTAAAATCAGAGCTTTGATTATTGATTTGAGACTTTTCCTCTTCTCTAAAATAAACTTGAAGTTCTATAAATTTTCTGCAGTACAGCTTTAGTGTATATAAATATAATATATATTTTACAGCATATCATTTTAATATATGTATTAATATTATGCTTACGTGTATATACTTTGCCCTAAAACATCCTGTCTGAACCATGGGTTACTTAGCTGTTCCAAGTGTTTAGAGATTTTCATTTCATCTCTCTGTTATGACGTTTAGTTTCAAGAGCACTCTCTGCATGATTTCAACTTTTGAAAAAAAAATTGAGATCATTTCCGTGGCCCAAAATGTGGTTTCTCTCAGTCTCTGTTCTGCGAGGGCTTAAGAATGGGTATTTTGCTCTTGTTGGGTCAAGTGCTCTACAAACGTCTATTAGATTCTGCCAATTGATAGTGCTATTGAGCTCTTCCATACCATCACTGGTATAGTTGATAGAGTTTTCTGTCTGATTGTTCTGCCACTTGTTAAGACATGAGCGTGCTGAAATCTGAAACTATAATTGCGGGTTTGTCTAGCTCTCTTCTTTTTCCTCACGTCTTAGCTTTTGCTTCACGTATTTCCCAGCTCTGCCTCTTGGTCCATTCACATTTAGAGTTGCCATGTCTTCTTGGTGGATCGACCTTTTCATCATCATGTAGTGACCCCCTCTGTCCTTGCTAAGTTTCCTTGTGCTAACGTCTACTTTTTCTGACATTGCTTTCCTTTGATTAACACTTGTATGGTATATCTTTTTCAATTCTTTTATTTTCAACTTACCTATATTATTGCATTTGAAGTGACTTTCTTGTAGACAGCATATAGTTGGATCATGTATTTTTATCCATTGGGCCAATCTGTCTTTTAAGTTCTTTTTCAGCACTTGCAAAATGTTGTACCACTTCCTTATAGCCTCTTATGAGAAATCTGTTATCATTCAAATTGGTATAACTTCTCTCTTAATGTTTTCAAATTTTCTTCTTTACAAAATTTCAGAAATCTGACTACGACATGTTTTGGTAAGGATTCTTTAAGATTATCCTATTTGGGGCTACTCAGTTTTCTGAATCTGTATACCTATAACTTCTGCAAAATTAGCTAAATTTTCAATCTTTATTTCTTTAGGTTTTGTTTAGGCCTACTCTTGGGAGACTTAAGTTAAAGTTGACACTGTCACCTTGGACAAATGACTTAACCCTCCTTGGCTCAGTTTTAATCATCTTTAAAATGTGCTTATTGGTGGACTAGTCCTTAAGGTTTCTTCCAACTGTTGGTTTGTAATCACTCTTAAAGGCAGCTTCCTCACCATTACAGCATGTGGACATGCATGCTTCTGCAGACAAATGCTCACAAACCACTTTGTCCTACAGAAGTCTTTAAAGGAGGATTTGGCAACTTGCTTCTATGAGACCTTTAAAACCTCACTCATCAGTTTTTGGAAATCTTACTCATTTAAATTGTCACAGCTCAAGGGCCCTGGGAGTTAAACCTTGGAAAGGGTAAGGCTTGTCAGCAGAATTTCTGTGTTAATTTTGTAAAGAGAGGATATTAAAACTTTCCCCTCTGCAGACGGCAGTAGAGAGACTGCAGATGAGGACTCCTGAGTGGTCATAGAGGGAAAGCCACAGACAAATGTCAAAAACTCTCAAGGCCCTGGCTTTTCTGCTGACCTGCCAGGCTTTCCTGCCCTAGAGGGATAAGAGGAGAGACGATCGTAATTGCCAGATGCAGCACTGGAAGGATCAGACACAAGAATAGGATCTGAATGTAAAGAAGTCAGAAACTTTATAAAGATTTATAAATATCAAAGTGATACATACCCTCAAGATATAAATGCACTCCAGAAAAGCTTTTCCTGTATTTTTATCTTTGCTCTGTATCACCTAAGCTACTGAAGGTGTTAACATTGTTTACAGTATTTCCAGGAAATGCTTATGCAATTCCTCTGTGTTCAGTGACTGGACAAATTGTTCAAATCTGTTAGAAGGAAGTACCTTTTTAAAACAATTTATGCTTCCTACCCACCAACTTTATTTATTTATTTATTGACTGTAGTGAGTCTGTTGCTGCACATAGGTTTTCTCTGGTTTCAGCAAGTGGGGGCTCCTCTCTTGCTGCGGTGCTCAGGCTTCTCTTTGTGGTGGCTTCTCTTGTTGGGGAGCACGGGCTCTAGCTGGGCAGACTTCATCACTTGCAGCACATGAGCTCAGTAGTTACCGCGCATAGGCTTAGTTGCTCCTGTAGCCTGTGGGATCTTCCCTGACCAGGGATTGAAGCAGCATCCCTTGCATTGCAAGGTGGATTCTCAACCCCTGGACCACCAAGGAAGTCCCCATCCACCAACTTAAAAAAAAATGAAACAGCTAAAAGAGGTGTTCTTCTCCTACAGACAGTCGTTGAGAACCTCCGAATGTGATGAGAGTTATTTCTGATGGGCTTTATGCAATCTAGATGGAGACGGAAAAGATGGAGCCATTAGGAGACAGACCATAGGAAATACAAGATCCACAAGAGACAGTTGGGGAACTGAGATAATGGAATTCTGCCTCTGGAGAGCTCTTCTGGCTGGATAAGGTGGACTGAAAGGTATCTGTAGAGAGGATGTGGGGACAGGTTGTCTAGTTCCAGATCTTTGGTTTTCAGTCCCCTCTCTCTCAAAACATTTTCCAGGGAATGTTTTGATGTTACCCTGGGTCACAAAGGAGGCTTTGTGACTCAAGAGATGAGAGCATCTATAAAACAGACAGTATTTTAAGTATTTTACTAACATTTTTTTCAAATGCAAATAAACATGTTCTGTTCTCCTGGAGGATCCAGGATTGATGTCTGACCAACAGGGTCATTTACATGGATCATTCTCTTGTCCCTACTCATTTCCTTTCAACTTTCCTTCATTTCACAACTGAAAGTCCACACCACCAGGCTCAGTGGGGAACACAGGAAAAGAGTAAGCCCACAAGCCACATGGGAACAGTGAACAGCAGTAGGAAATGGCCCTGGCACCATTCATAGCACTGCTGTGAAAGTGAAAGTGAAGTTGCTCAGTCGTGTCTGACTCTTTGCAACCCCATGTACAGTAGCCTACCAGGCTCCGCAGTCTATGGGATTCTCCAGGCAAGCATACTGGAGTGGGCTGCCATTTCCTTCTCCAGGGGATCTTCCCAACCCAGGGATCGAACCCAGGTCTCCTGCACTGCAGACAGACGCTTTACCATCTGAGCCACCAGGGAAGCACTGCTATAACAGGTGCTTAAAATCCTTTGAGTCCCAAAGGCCTGAGCTCATGAAAGAAGAGACAAAGAAATGTTAAGTGTGTGCTATGCATGTGCTTCTACGGGGGAAAAGAGAGGCCAAAGATCTAAGCAGAGTAGACACTAAGGATTAGCAAGAGAACATATTAAGCTTTAACATTAGGAGAATTTTGGTGATCTTAGCAAGAATAGTTTCAGTGAAGTTATAAGGGACTAGGAACTTGATGATACCAAGATACAAGGCTTAAGTAGAAGCTAAGAAGTGAAGACCAAGTTTGAGAATGAAAAAGCCTATTGCAGTAGGAAGAGGATCAAGGGGGATTATGGTGGGAGTCATAAGAAAAATGGTCAACATTCACGGACTGAGGAGGGAACATTAGAAGCTGTCAGGGAAGCATGGCTAATGGAGTGAGATTCCAGAGGAGGAGAAGAAAGGGTTCAGGTGAAGGATTGGTTTCAAGTCCTAAAGGAAGGAGGATGAAATGCTCTGAGAGTTGCAGCAGAGCCAGGAGAGAGCTGACCACTGTGGTTCTCTTGGCATCTCTATCAGAGCACAGCCCGCACTGGGTTTGGAGGGCACTGAGGTGTCTGGGCAGAGCTTTCTATGTGAGTCTGGAATGCAGGATGGGACTTCCCTGGTGGTCCAGTGGTTAAGAATCTGCCTTCCAGTGCAGAGGACACAGGTTCGATCCCTGGTAGGGGAACTAAGCCCTCATATGCTACAGGGCAACTAAGCATGCTACAACTACTGAGCCCACGTGCTCTAGAGCCCAAGGGCCACAAGGGAAGCCTCTGCACTTCCATGAAGACCCAGTACTTTTTAACTTTTAAAAATAAAAGGAGGTGTCGAATGGAGGAGACTTTGACAGTGGGGTGTGGGTTTGGGAAAACAGGTACTAGGAGCCAAGGCAGCAAGTAGATGGCAGTGGGGGAAAGAGCATATCATAAAGGGATGAACTACTACGTTGGAAACTGATGGTTATTAAAATAAAATCAGAAGTCACAGACCTGCAAAAGTCAATTTTGGTCTTAGTCCCTCAGGTGGCAGAACTTCTTAAGTAGCAACTTTCATGGATCTACTGAGGTGGTGGTGTGGGCCTTTGTCTGGCTGAGTTAGTCAAGTCAACAGAGAGGGCTCTGATCTCTAGGTGGAGAGGCACCTCGAGGTGTGGAAAGGTGAAGTGGAAAGGCCATGTCTGGTCCCAACAGGGACTGTCTTGCAGTGAACAGACAACAGGAGGTTAAAACAGGTAGGAGAAAGGGGAGATGAAGGTCAGGGAAGTTGAGGGGTGGAGGGAGTCAAGATTAAATGTAGGTTGAAAGGATAAGGTGGCTTTGGAGATAAATATGACGGCTGGGGCAGGTCAGTAGGAGACCCCTCCCTCCCTAGAGGGTACCTGTAGGAGAAAAGGTGCTGCTGTCCAGAAGGCCCCATCATGTGTGAATCTCATGTCTTCCGTGCCTCCTCTTGGTCAACCATTTCCATATCCTGCTCAGCTGCCAACTTCTCATCTCGCTGGCTTCTATCTGGATGCCTCACTGTAGTCACTGACATCTCTCAAACCAAACTGTCCCTTTCCAAGTGACTGTGCTTCCCAACAGCCTCCTTCTTAAAGCAATCACACTAGGAAGACCTGGAGTCAGTAGATAATCCTCCCGTATCCTGACCTGGTTTGGTACAACGGTCACTTGGTGCTCCTTCTCTTTTGTTCTCTGCCTTCCAAGAAAAACCCTGCTCCATCTCACTGAGTCAGAGTGTACCTGTTGAAAATTTGCGTAGTGATAGCAGCAAAACATAGGTTCTAGACGATTTAGCTACTTAGTAGCTAAGCAGAGTGAGTTATTTAAATTACCAATCTTTGGTTAACTATGTAGTCAAGTATGCAGGGTAGCCTCTGACCCTCATGGTAAGTGTCCAGCCAATGTTAGCTGTCTTTATTGTTAACGTGTCTTTTGTCAGAGTCCAGCTCCATAAAGTCAGGAAGTACTGAAAGTAAACTAGGGTTCCAATGATCATAGCAAGATGCCAAGTTAGCTAGCTTTATGCTAAGAGATAGATCTCTTCTCAATATCCATTGCTTGCACTCTAGACCTTTGCCAAGATCCTAGGACTCAAATGTTCTCCCCAGAGCCATAGGAAACCCAATGAATATCATTATGGGAAAAGAACAGAGCACTCATTTTATACTTGAGGGATAAAAGACACTCTCAATATGCATTCCTCCAGAATCCCTGAGTCTAGCTAGAATGCCAGAAAATTGCAGCCTGTAATGGTATTATTTTAGCTTCACATGAAGATGCCTTTTCAGAACTAATTTGTCATCACATCCTAATCCCTTAAAAATTGAGGTTAAGTATAAAAATCATATTTACAAATGTCCTGACATTAATCGTTTTGTCCCATAAAAAGAGAGTTAAAAGTACTTTTTAAGTTATTGCTACCTTTTCTGATATACTAATGTGCTTCTAGTTGTTCAATAATCAGAAGGAAGGAGGAAGAAAGTAACATTTATTGAGCCACTTAAGTCACTTCTGGAACCACTTTATGATGCTTGAGTAGGCATCCCTTAATAATAAACTTCTTGCTCTCTCCTCTCTCTTATCTCTCTCCACCCCTACTTTCTCCAAGTGTATAAATTTTTGAGGGACCAAGGTCATTGTTTAAGATTATATCTGTAGTGGGTGAAGATTTGGTCAGAAAAAGGATTGAGAAGAAAAAGAATTGAGGGGATTTGGAATAAATCAAGTGCTAAGGTCCTGTGGCCACACAACAGCTCTCTCATTTATGACTGAGCCCAGGGGAACTTGGGCTCAGTCATGTCCAACTTTTTGCAACGCTATGGACTGTAGCCCACCAGGCTCCCTATCCATGGAATTTTCCAGGCAAGAATACTAGAGTGGGGTAGAATTTCTTCCTCGAGGGCATCTTCCCACCCCAAGGACTGAACCTGCGTCTCTTGCATCTCCTGCATTGGCAGGAGCCAATGGGAAGCCCGAAATGGTTCTTCTCTCATTTGATATTTCTTCTTTCTATCTGCATGTCATGAAAACCCCTTCAGAAAGCTGTAGGCTGAATTCCCATGGCAACAGCTTTCCCTGACTCCCTACCCTCTATGACACAAGTTTATAGAGTCCTGTTGTTAATCATCAAAACCTTTGTGTAAAGCAGTGGATCTCAGGCTTGAGTATGCCTCAGAATCACCTGGAGGTCCTGAAAAACTTAGACCCCATCCCCAGAGTTACTGATTCAGTGGGTTTGGGGTAAATCCTGAAAATTTGCGTTTCTAACAAGTTCCCATGTGCTGAGAGCCAGTGTGAGGAACTCTGCCTATGGTAAAGGTCATGAGGAAGGAGGCTTGGCATACGCAAAGGTGTGATCAAGCCTCAGGAAACCCCCTGTTCCCGAGCATCTACCCCCCAAATCAGAGTCTGTTTTATGCTCTCACCTACACCTCTGACTTTGCGGGGGGCTCTCCCCCCATAACCATTTCTCTCAGAGAAGGAGTTAACTTGTAGGTCCAGTTAATAAAAATTTCTGGGCGCGACAAGAGTGTTTCAACTTACAAACTCCTCTGAAGGTTCTCTAGCCTGCCTAAGCAGGTGCGTCCAGCCACATGTGATTGTTTACAGCCTCTCAGCCGTGAGAGGCATGAGATGCTTTAAAACTCTCTAAATACAGACTCTTTTGAGAAGTTAGAAGATTATTAGTATAGTGGGTTGATTAGAAATTATATTGGTGAAGGGTTTTTTCATTTGTTGTACCAATAATTACTGCTAATTCTCTGCCCTGGGTGTGACAAGGGTGTCTCAGGTCAAACCTCTCTGCTGACAGACTAGCTTCTGTGACAGCCTCTCAACCATAAAACAGCACAGAGAGTTTGGAATATTTTGAAAGTCTTAATTAGCATAGGAATTTCCTCATTGTTGAGTCAATGATTGCCGCCAGGCCTCCATATCCTTAGGCACCTGGGAATATATTAATCAACGTATTTGGAATATAGAAAAGGAAATATAGTAGTTTTTGATGTTAGCAATACTAGACTTTTTGAGTTAATTAATTTTCTCTTTTGTTATAGATCACTGTACTTTGTTATAAATCACTGTGTCCTTGCTATGTAAAAATGTAACTTTATCACTATCTTAAGACTAAATAGATCTTAAGGGGAACATTGGTGAAGGGTTTTCATTTGTTGAGCTGATGTTTGCTGCTAAATCTCCATATTCCTTGCCCTTATAATGAATATAACTAGCATATAGGAGAAATAATATTAACTTTTAAGATTAATCATGTTAACCTTAAGTTAAATAAATTCCTTTCTTACTTATAACTCACTACACCCTCACCCTATAGGAATGCAACTTTATTTGGAGGGTGGCTCCTGATTTAAGAAAAATCACCCCTGGAAAAAATAAGTTTTCTGGTTAACTGACAGTTATCAGAAAAGGCCATAAAATGTCAGCAGGCCTCATGGCCAGAAGATGATGTAAAACCCATAAGACCTTTGTATAATTTTATATGAAGCACCTGATTGTGACAAGGGTCAGGTCTGCTGACCCCGCATGACTCTGTATTCATCCCTATGTATAACAAAAAGTATATAAGCAAACCTGAAAAATAAAGAAATCAGATCAGTTTCTGGAAAGACTGATTCCCCATGTCATTCTTTCCCCTTCTGGCTGAATTCCCATCTGGAATGTGGGTACTTACCAAGCCTGCTAATTTTGCCTGGGCTTCTAAGATCAGACCGGGGAGGCCTCAGTTCCTCCTCTCCTTCGGGAGAATGGAAAGACGCCTGTGGCCTACACAGGTGGTGATTGGTATTCCATGTAAACCAAGTTATTCAGCCTCTTTTTCTCCACTAATTTTCCTACTACACTATCCGTTTTTATTCTCTCTATATATCTGTAATCAAATAAGTTTTTTCCTAGGACGCCTACTCCATCTCCCCTTCGAATTACCCTGGATCCACCGGGGCTGGACCCTGGCACCCAGGTGACACTGATGCTGTTGGTTTGGGAACCACACTGAGAACCACCTAAATAAGGATCTCTGCTGGAGCCACCAAGGAGATCCTGCCCATGACAAGGTCATGTGGAAGAGAACTGTTAAGCAAGGCTTCAGGACTCAATGGGCTCCCTGGGCTTTCTCAAGCATCTACCCTCAAACCAGAATCTGTCTGTTTTACTATTTCATGACTTTCACCAACTCCTCTGACATTAACAGGGGGCTATCTCTGACCACCTTTCTCTGAAGAAAATCAACTTAGGGCTATAGCTAATAAGTCTCCTGCACATGAGAGGAATATTCCCAGTCAAAACCCCTCTGTTAGCGTTCTAGCTTGCTTGGCAGGTATATCCAGACTCTTACAGCTATGCATATGATTATTTACAGCCCCCCAACTGTAGAGAGGCATGGGAAGCCTAAAACATAGAGCCTTTCAAAGAGTTAAAAGTTATTAGAGTAGTGCTGGCGTAGGATTTCATTATTGGGCCAATGCTTGTTGCTAAGTTCCCATATCTCTTATCCACTGTGCACCTGGGAGAGCATTAGTTAACATAGTTGGAATGTAAGAAAAACAAGTGTAGCCTTGAAATTAATCACATCAGACTTTTGAGCTAACTGGTTCTTTCTTGTAACTCATTGCACCTTTGCTCTGTGAGAAATGTAACTTGTTTGATACTTTCTGAGGCTGACATAGATTAGAAATATAAAGAAAAAAACATTTCAATGGAAAATAAGTTTTCTGGTTGAGAAGCCTTTATCAAAAGAGGGTCATAAAATGTCCACAGGCCTCCAAGGCCAGAAGATAATGTACACAACATTGTCTATGGGAAAGGTTTGCAGAAAAATCCTGGTTTCAATAAAGACAAACCAGATGTAATGTTTGGGCTGACTCTGTATGACTTTGCATCTTTCATTTCCCTCTATGTACAAGTAAAGGTATAAAAGACCCTTTTAAATTTTTTAAAAAATGGGCCTCACTTGAAAAAGCTTGGTCACCCTGTGTTTTTCTTTTTTCCCTTCTCTCTCTTACTTTCTTTTTCAGGCTGATCCCTTGGAGCATAGAGGCTCCCTGCATTCACTTTCCTGCCTGAGCTTCTAAGACTTTATTAGCTTTCTGTGTAAACTAAGGAATATCAGCCTCTTTCTCTCTTCTATTTTCTTATCTACAATATTCTTTCCTTGTCTCTCTAAATCATCCACCAACGTGGTTTTTCCTTCAGGTTCCCCTGGATCCTGCAGGGGCTGGACCCCGGCAGATCTCCATTTTCCAGTTTCAACAAACTATGAATATAACAGCTTAAGACTACACAGTTGCCAATCACAGGCTCTTAACACTAGTTCATCTTCACTCCCTAAGCCTGAAGCTGGGCTGCTCCAGGCACCCTGGGATAGTGAAGTTTATATAGCAAAATAAATGACAGAAATGTATTTTCTCCCAGTTCTGGAGGTGAAAGGTCCAAGATCAAGATGTTGGCAGGATAGGTTTCTTCTTGGTTTGGAGATGGCACTTTCTCCCTGAGTTTTCACATGACTCTTCCTCTGCATATTGTTAAGTTGTTCCGTCGTTCAGTTGTGTCAAACTCTTCACAGCCCTATGGAGTGCCACATGCCAGGCTTCCCTGTCCTTAACTATCTCCCAGAGTTTGCTCAAACTCATGTCCATTGAGTTGGTCTTGCTTTCTAACCATCTCATCTAATCCTCTTCTCCTTTTGCCTTCAGTCTTTGCAAGCATCAAGGTCTTTCCCAGTGAGTCAGCTCTTCGCATCAGGTGGCCGAAGTATTGGAGCTTCAGCTTCAATATCAGTCCTTCCTATGAATATTCAAGGTTGATTTCCTTTAGGGTTATGTTATACCCAAGTTGCGAAATCTCCCAATGAGCACCAGGGAGCCAATATCCAATGCAAAAGTAAGAGAGTTTTTATTACCAAGCTCAAGCTGGGGCTCCCACCAATACCGACGCAGTGGCTATAGGGGAGGAGCCCTGAGCTCTGGGTTACATTGCTTATATAGGGTATTCTTGCCCCAGAAATTTGAAAAATGGGAGTTTCTGGGTTGGGAGACGTCTAATTGGTTACCTTCTGTGGAAGGGTTAGGTGTTGGGTTCTGATTGGTTCCCATTTCCCGGGCTCCACAGGTTCTGATTGGTCCACTGGTAGTGGGGGTGGGGTTAAGGGATTTCTAAAGGCTCTTGGATTTCCAAAGGCTCTTTTCCTGGAACCTTACAAAATAGAGTAGCTTAGATTCTTCAGGTTAGACTGGTTTGACCTCCTTGCAGTCCAAGGGACTCTAAAGAGGCTTCTCCAGCATCACAGTTCAAAAGCATCAGTTCTTCAGTACTCAGCCTTCTTTATGGTCCAGCTCTCACATTTGTACATAACTACCAGAAAAACCATAGCTTTGACTATACAGATGTTTGTAGGCAAAGCGATGTCTCTGCTTTTCAATATGCAGTCTAGGTTTTTCATAGCTTTCCTCCCAAAGAGCAAACATCTCTTAATTTCATGGCTGCAGTCACCATCCACAGTGATTTTGGAGGCCAGGAAAATAAAATCTGTCACTCCTTTCTTTTCTCCATCTATTTGTCATGAAGTAATGGGAATGAATGTCTTGATCTTTGTTTTCAGAATGTTGAGTTTTAAGTCAGCTTTTTCACTCTCCTCTTTCACCCTCATCAAGAGGCTCTTTAGTTCCTCTTCACTTTCTACTATTAGCGTGGTATCATCTGCATAGCTGAGGTTGTTGCTATTTCTCCCAGCAATCTTGTTTCCAGCTTGTGAGTAATCATCCAGCTTCCTCTGTCTTCATCTGTGTCCTGATCTCCTCTTCTTATAAGGACACCAGTCATATTGGATTAGTACCCACCTTAATGACCTCATTTTAACTTCACTGAAGATAGTGTTTCCAAATACAGTCCTATTCTCAGGTGCTGGGATTAGGACTTCAACATACAAATTTGAGAGGACTCAACTCAGCCCATACCATCATCTCGTCCTCTTTCTCGGGGCGAGGGGGTGGGGAGCAGGCTGTGCTCCACGCCTCTCACTGTTCACTCCTTCCATTCTTGCTGCTTTCTTCTCCCGCTGCCTGGCTTCCTGAAGGGACCAGCAGCCTCACAGATAATAACCTGGGGGCTAATTTTGCAGCAGGGCCCAGCCTGGCCTCAGCTTGGTGAAGTACACATCAGCTCCAGTCTCCGTGATGGCTCTGTGCCTAACAAGAGAGACTAGCAGGGCCCAGTCACTCTGGAGGAAGACAGCGGATTGCTTGTGGAGGAACAGTCTGCTCGGGGCTGGGTCATCATCCCCAAAATCTGCGTCCCAGGCAGCAGGCTGCCCTGCATTCTGAGGCCACCTGCCAGCAACCCCCTCCGCCGCCCCTGCCCGGAAGTAGTAATGGAAGAAACTAGAACAGGAAATGCTGAAGGCCCTGTGTGCCTGGAGCCCATCCTCTTACTGTAATGCAAACAGCTCCTAAAATATACTAGCATTCTGTTTTAGGGAGGAGAAAATCACTCTCCCTATTGGCAGCAGTCATTCCTGAGACTTTTATATATTCCAGAGCTTACCTCTGTGTCATCCCTCTTGATCAGGAAACGGATCCCATGAGGTCAGCCAGCATGAAGTAATCATCTTCCTTTCATTAATTTTTTTGTTTGGTGGGGGCAGGGTTAGACAAGGAAACTAAAGGCAATTCTTTATTAGGAAGGTTTCCCAAGTTCAGTAGGTAATACATTTTTTGTTTGCTTTTGCTCTATTTTTTAAACTTTTTAATTGGAGGATAATGGCTTTCAATGTTGTATTAGTTTCTGTTGTACAGCAGTGTGAATCAGTTATAAGTATACATAAATCCCCTCCCTCTTAAGCCTCCCTCCCACCCTCACCCACCCACATCCTCATTTTAGAGTTTAAGAATCAAGTCTCAATAAATGACGCAAGCACCTAGGTTGTGATCCAGCCCACTGTGAGGCCTGCCCTCGTGGTGATATTCTATGTAATTCTTTTCTTCTCCCTTCTCATTCCCAGAGACTGCTTCAGTTTTTACTCTAGTCATCCAACCACCCCTCACTGATTGATGAGGTCCCTGCAAGGTGAGGTCCTGATTTGATCCTAGTATTGAATAATAGATGGCACTCTTGTGGCTTGGTATGCTCATTTTTTCCCCTTATATTCACTAAAATCACTATTAAGTCCTTGAATTAAATTATTACTTTAAGATACACTCTCTTCCTGTTGCTATGATTTCTCTGCGGGGTTGCACCAGCATCTTGACAGCACTGTTTTTTACACTCTTGGCTGTGATCCATAGTAAGAAATAAATCACATCGCAACCCAGTACTCACATATATACACGTATATAAAACAAAAACTAGGTTCACAAGGTAATACTTAACCTGGGTGTGACATACACTATTTTCTGTTCTACTTTTTAATGCTTGTTGTGATCCACTAAATTGATTTTATGACCCAGTAATAAGTTGCTGCCTGCAATCGGGATAATAATCCTTTACCGAATATTCTGGCTGAACATCAAAAACCTGGCTTTCTGTTTTGCTTGCAACTCCAGCTCCGGGCACCCTCTTGTGACATATGTCACCAGGAGGCTCAGGCCCCTGCAGTGAGCGGCCTCCTGGGGAGGAAGAGGAGGCCTCCTGGACACTGAGATGGTTGTAGCCCTAAGGCTGCTGGAATCAAGGTGAAGTTCAGCATCTCTTCCACTCACCCCCAGAAAGAGCAGGATCCACACAATGGAGACCTTCCCATCAGATGCTCCTCCATACTCCACACTGGGGTGCTTTGGGAAGCCCACCCTCCTGACTTCCTTTTGACACCACTCTGACCCCATCTGAACCAAAAGCAAGCTTTGGTGCCTGCAGAGGGATGTTTGCCTGTGCAGTTTTTACAGGAATAAGTGCTAGTCACTCAATCGTGTCTGACTCTCTGTGACTCCATGGACTGCACCCTGGCAGGCTTCTCTGTCCATGGCATTCTCCAGACAAGAATACTGGTGTAGGTAGCCATTTCCTTCTCCAGGGGATCTTCCCCACCCAGGGACTGAATCTGGATCTACTGCATTCCAAGCACATTCTTTACTGTCTGAGCCACTAAGGAAGCCCTCTAGAAAGATCTCTCCACAGATGCCAAGATGCCACTGTTTGAGCTTTACTCCTTTGGTTTATGCAAGTGTGGCTAAATTGGGCTTCTGGGGCTCTTCCCTTCCAGTCTGGCTTTACCTGTAGGTTCCAGAAGGAGCTTCTCCTTTTTAAAGGGAAGCCTATGTATAAAATAGATAACTAGTGAGAACCTACTGTATAACACAGAGAACCCTACTCGGTGCTCTGTGGTGACCTAAAAGAAAAGAAAATCCAAAAAAAGAGGGGATATGTATGCACATGGTCTTCCCTGGTAGCTCAGCTGGTAAAGAATCTGCCTGCAATGTGGGAGACCTGAGTTTGATCCCTGGGTTGAGAAGATCCCTTGGAGAAGGGAGCGGCTCTCCACTCCAGTATTCTGACCTGGAGAATTCCATGGACAGAGGGGCCTGATGGGCAACAGTCCATAGGGTTGCAAAGAGTTGGACATGACTGAGCAACTTACACTTTCATATGTATACATATAGCTAATTCTCTTTGCCATACAGCAGAAACTAACATAATTTTGTAAAGCCACTATACTTCAATAAAAATTAATTAAGATTTAAAAAATAAACAAAAAGATCCCCCAAAATAAATAAAAGGATGCCTAGAGCAGTTATTGTGACTCTTCCCTTTGATATGGACCCCTTTAGCATGGTGATTTTGATTTAGGAGCTGCTTGGAGTCAAAATCAAGCTGCCATCTGATATAGCATCCCCAGGAACTTGGTGAGAATTGTCACCAAAGCCATCCCCCTGATGCTAGGCCCCTCCAATAAGACTGGCCACAGGTGGGCTGGGTTGCAGGATGTACACGTGAGGCCCACGGACCCTCCTCCAAATAATGTTTTAAATGCATGAAGTAAAATGCTACAAAGGAAGCTAGTTATTTATATGTGTGTCTTCAAATTTGTAATGTAGTATTAATAATACTTTTGATTAACCAGTTAAAATCTAAAGGCATTTAGAAGAGTAGAAACACCGTTTCGAGGTATCTGCAGAAAGTGTCAAATGGTGGAAAAGCCAATTTCCACTCATAGGAGTGTCACAGCACCACTAATGCTGCCTGGGTTTGTCTATGTTCATCGCTGAAGCAAATGCTAGATTGCCATTAGAAGTTATTGAAATTAAAGCTATGACTTTTTCCCACACAAGTTCAGGGGTCCCTGGAATGCTGTTCATGGACCCCACTTCAAGAGCCTGTGGTCTAGAGAGCTGTCTGCCACCTTTAGCGTTTCCTCTCCTGTTTCACCCTTCCAGATTCCAAGCTGGATTTGCTGAGCCCCGTTCCACAAATTCGGCATATCCTGCATCCTGCCCCATCATGGCCAGCCTAGCTTTAGTGACAATGCTCACCAAGTTCCCAGGGACATTGTATCAAAGGGCAACCTGACCTTGACTCCAAGCATTTCCTAAATCAATTACTCTTTCCCTGAATTTTTTCCAGAGACTATAATTATCTCTGTGTATTAATAATGTGAAGGAGAACTTGTTCCTATTTAAAGCAGAGCCTTTTTCATTATCTGACCCAGTCTATGAATAATATCTTGAGTCGCAAACCTTGACTCCGAAAGATAGATTCCTACTCTGCAAGTGGGAGTCTACCAAGCTCAGTGCAGGAGACAGTTAGCAGCACAGGCCCCATCTGCCACCACCGACCAAGGAGGAACCAGCCCTTTTCCCAGATGGTGCAAACAGGAATGCTTTTCGCATGAAGCCAGTCGCTTAGTGACATGTCAGAGTGTAAAAGACAACCATGTCTTAGAGATACTATGGCAAATACAAGTGTGCATGCTTTGCTTCAAAACAATCAATTTCAAATATTTTTAAAATAGGTGTTCACGATATAACAAAAAGAGGAATTCACAAATATATTCACAGATTCACAAACATATAGAACTAGTGGTCACCAGTGGGGAGAAGGAAGTGGGGAGGGGTAGAATGGGGGTAGGGGGTTAAGAGGTACAAACTGCAATGTATAAAATAAGCTACAAGGACATATTGTACAACATAGGGAGTGTAGTCAATGTTTTATAAGAAATATAGTAGAATTATTATTGTAATATAATAATTATTATACTATAATATTATTATATAACCATAAACAAACCATAACTATCACAATAACTGTAATATAATAACTATAAATAAATAATAACTATAATTTCTCTGGTGGCTCAACACAAGCTTCCCTTGTGGTTCAGCTGGTAAAGAATCCACCTGCAATGCAGGAGACCTGGAGTTCAATCCCTGGGTTGGGAAGATCCCCTGGAGAAGGGAAAGGTTACCCACTCCAGTATTCTGGCCTGGAGAATTCCAAGGACTGTATAGTCCATGGAGTCGCAAAGAGTCAGACACGACTGAGCACCTTTGACTCACCACTCACTACCTGGTGGCTCAAATGGTAAAGAATCGACCCACAATGCAGGAGACACGAGTTTAATCCCTGGGTTGGGAAGATCCCCTGGAGAAGAGAAGGGCTACCCACTCCAGTATTCTTACCTGGAGAATTCCATGGACAGAGGAGTTTGGCAGGCTACAGTTCATGGGATCGCAAAGAGTCAGACTTGACTGAGTGACTAACACTTTCACTCTTCACTATAAATGGAGTACAGCCATTAAATATTTGGCATTGCTATATCATTCACCTCTAACATATAACATTGTACAACTACACTTCAATTTTAAAAAATCTTTGCTAAAAATACATATATGTATAAACTAAAAATCTTACAACCAAATGAATAAATCAAGTATGGTTTATGGGCTGCTGGACTGCAAAGTTTTGACCTTGCAACAGCAGCTCTGCAGCCACCATGGGGAGTCCTTTATTTATTTATTTATTTTTTTGCTATTAAATATTTTTTTAATTAAATTTATTTATTTTTTTAATTACAATACTGTATTTGTTGTGCCATACATTGACACGAATCAGCCATAGGTGAACACAATCTCCCAATGCCGAAGCCCCCTCCCACCTCCCACCCCACATCCTCTACTTGAATCATCCTGTGCATCAGCCCCATGCATCCTGCATCCTACATTGAACAAAAGTCAAATAAATAACCTAACCCTACACCTAAAGCAACTAGAAAAGGAAGAAATAGAGAACCCCAGAGTTAGTAGAAGGAAAGAAATCCTAAAAATTAGGGCAGAAATAAATGCAAAAGAAACAAAAGAAACCATAGCAAAAATCAACAAAGCAAAAAGCTGGTTCTTTGAAAGGATAAATAAAATTGACAAACCATTAGCCAGACTCATCAAGAAACAAAGAGAAAAAAATCAAATCAACAAAATTAGAAATGAAAATGGAGAGATCACAACAGACAACTCAGAAATACAAAGAATCATAAGAGACTACTATCAGCAATTATATGCCAATAAAATGGACAACCTGGAAGAAATGGACAAATTCTTAGAAAAGTACAATTTTCCAAAACTGAACCAGGAAGAAATAGAAAATCTTAACAGACCCATCACAAGCATGGAAATTGAAACTGTAATCAGAAATCTCCCAGCAAACAAAAGCCCAGGGAGTCCTTTAGAAAGACACCAGCATCCTCTTCACCGGCTCCTGAGATGCCAGTCCCTGATCTTGAGATGCCCCTGGTCCCTGAGGGGCTACCCAAACAGGCCACCTCAGGGACAAGAGGAGAGATGGGTTGGCCTTGGTTCTGAGGAGTGGTTAGAAATTGAGCACAGACTATAAGAAGGATCACGACAATTTAAAGGTCTCTGGTAGCTCTGCTGGTAAAGTTCTGCCTGCAAAGCAGGAGACCCCGGTTCAATCCCTGGGTTGGGAAGATCCCCTAGAGAAGATAATGGCTACCCACTCCAGTATTCTGGTCTGGAGAATTCCATGGACAGAGGACCCTGGCAGGCTGCAGTCCATGGGGTCACAAAGAGTCAGACACGACTGAGCAACTTTCACTTTCAACAACTGAAGATCCCAGTGAAGGAGTTTTTTAAAAATCCAATTTTCAGCAAGGTAACTATGGCAAAATACTTATCTTAAGAGGGGAAAATGCAGGGTTAGTATAAATCACCCAGAGAAATCCTGGCCATGACTTAAGGAAAATTAGCAATCCATCCTGAAGATTTTAGGATAAATAAGGACAATGACTCCCATATCCTCTTATACCCCATTTTTTTGCCCCTGTGGGCTCCAAAATCACTGCAGATGGTGACTGCAGCCATGAAATTAAAAGATACTCCTTGGAAGAAAAGTTAAGACCAACCTAAATAGCATATTCAAAAGCAAACATTATTTTGCCAACTAAGGTCTGTCTAGTCAAGGCTATGGTTTTTCCAGTGGTCATGTATGGATGTGAGAGTTGGACTGTGAAGAAGGCTGAGCACCGAAGAATTGATGCTTTTGAACAGTGGTGTTGGAGAAGACTCTTGAGAGTCCCTTGGACTGCAAGGAGATCCAACCAGTTCATTCTAAAGGAGATCAGCCCTGGGATTTCTTTGGAAGGAATGATGCTAAAGCTGAAACTCCAGTACTTCGGCCACCTCATGCGAAGAGTTGACTCATTGGAAAAGACTCTGATGCTGGGAGGGATTGGGGGCAGGAGGAGAAGGGGACGCCAGAGGATGAGATGGCTGGATGGCATCACGGACTCGATAGACGTGAGTCTGAGTGAACTCCGCGAGATGGTGATGGACAGGGAGGCCTGGCGTGCTGTGATTCATGGGGTCGCAGAGAGTCGGACACGACTGAGCGACTGAACTGAACTGAAGAGAAAACCTTGGGCTGAGAAGTTTGGAATATTGCCCAAAGAACAGGTTTTCTGTCTTAGATTCCTTCTCCAGCTCTCTGACACAAGCCCCACACCCTGCCTCTGGGTCTGATCCAAGAGAGGGCCTGAGGCCTTGGGAAGACTGGTTGGGTTAAGGATGACAGTTGACATGTGGGAGGGGCCTGAGGAACATTCAGGAAGAGGAAGAACAAATGGGGAAGATAAGCAGGGAATGCACCATGGTGTAGATGGGATATAAAGGGCTGAGAGGCTTAGGAAACCACGCTGAGCTCATCTGCCTTTCCCACCAAGCCCAAGTGACTGAGGGACATTGCAGTTGTCCAGTCTGCCTGAACACACACCACCCCCTCTCTCCTAGTCAAGCTGGCCCAGACATGTGGACAAGAAGACAGAATGCAATCTGCACTCAGAAATATGCAACAAGCAGGCTGGGTCAAGTTGCTATGGCAACAGCAAGGTTACTTGAAATCCATGGGGGCTACTTGAAATCCATGGGGGCTACATGGTTGTGGAGGATGGAAGTCCTCCCCACCTGAGGGAGAGAGGGTGTTCTCTGTACTGAAAATTGGCTGACGGTGATTGCAGAGAAGAAAGACCTGGAGCAACCACAAGGCACATCTGTACAAGGAGTGAGCCGTGGTCCTCATGAGTCATGCCCATGAGCAGACATGCCTTTTCCATGGAGGAGGCCTCCATGGATGCCTCATCCCACTTAACCACAAAATGATTCCTCTAACCAGTGTGCACAGCCAGACACATCACACATTCACCAGCATGTGAGTAAAAGGAGGAGTAAGGGGACTTTCCTGGTGGTCCAGTGGCTAAAACTCTGCACTCCAAGTTCAATCCCCAGTCAGGGAACTAGATCCCACATGCCACAACGAAAGATCCATCAAGCCACAAGGAAGACCAAGGATCCTGCCTGCCTCAACTAAGACTTCTTGCAGCCAAAGAAACAATTTTTTATTTTAAGGAGGAGCTATAACCAGGACTCTGACAGGACCACCATGTCTGTTCCACTGCTTCTGGTACAGAATGTGCCGAGCCCAACCAGAGGCCAGGCTTAGAGATCTAATGACCTGAGGAATGTCCTCTCACCCTCCTTGGTGCCTCACATATGAGGGTTTGGGGAAGGAGTGGTCATCAGATGATTCCTCGACTTCCTTCTTATGCAGTCAATGCAGAATCTTTCAAAATGGTTTACATTCTCATTCTACAAAAATGTGGAGCAAGTGCCTCTTCCTTAGACATGAAGACCAGTGGTGTGTGGTGAACATGGTGATTGATGAGCATGGGAAGTGGCGCCCTGGCCAACTCGGGAGGGCCTCCCAGAACGTCTGCCTCCAGGGGTCACCGTGCTCCAGGGCTTGGTTGCCAGCTTCACAGGTTCAGGAACTCAGTACCCTCATCCTCTGCACCCACAGATGCACGACAGTTACAGGCAGAGAAGCTGACCAGAGGCCATGGCACAACGAATTAAAATAATTGCCCAAGTGGTAACGTGGAATGACAGAAAGGTGTATTTTGAACCCAGACATCTTGCATGGTAGGGTATAAGGATTAAATGAGCTGACAAACATGTAAGTACTTAGAATAGTACAGAACACTGTAGAAGTCTTGTCATATTATGATAAAACTTGTGCAGTTGTACAGGTTGGGCACTGCACAATTTCCAAAGCTACCATTCACAAAGACTCCGGTGTGAATGGTGCTCCCACAGTTGTGTAATATGTCATCTGTATAACTATACATGGTAGCCTTGAAATACTAATCCCCATGCAGGGTTATTATAAAATTATAGTTAGATGCATGTGAAGTGCATTTTACACAGAAGGCACTGTAAGTCATAGCTGCTGTCATTATTTGCACTGGGAGATTTATTCAGTAGTTTAGCAATGATATTTGCATAGGTGCTTCTTCCTGCTCGTTAGATTTGCATAGGGGTTAAACTTCATTACAAAGCTATTGAGGAATTTTAGATAAGTGAAAGGAAGTTGAATGTCATCTCAAGGTTCTTTTCATTCCATAAGTATAGAGGGGTCCAGCTTCCAGGAGCCTCTTTGGATACTGAGACTCATCATTTGGAAAGGGAACCTTCCTCCTTGGGCCGTAGAAATACTGATTTTTTTTTTCTTTTCCCTCTCTACCTACATTATCTCTTGGGCCTGCTTTTTTCTTTGACACTTTAATTTTTTAATTGAAGGATAATTTCTTTACAGAATTTTATGGTTTTCTGTCAAACATCAACAAGAACCAGCCATAGGTACACCCATGTCCCCTCCCTCCCGAGCATGGATTATTCTTTATTCTTCAGCTCTCCTCTTTTTGGGGTCTCCATCATTTGCCAGGAACCTCTCTCTCGACATTCCCTCTTGGGCCTGCTGCAATTAATTAGATGACTGCATCTCTTCCATCAGTTAATCTTTAAATTGGTCTCTTCATAATGAAATTTTAGGGAAGCCCCATAGGCTCCTTGATGAAATTTGGAAAGCCTCTTAGTCTCATCAGCCACATTTTTTAGAAATTATTAGCTTCCAGCAACATTACAGCCAAAAGCATCCACTGGGTATGAAACTGCAACACCCCATCTCTCTGAGTTCCTCCTCCGGTGCTATTAGACATTTTCCCTACATTCTAAAAATGCGTGCACCCTCTTTCCTGTTCTGCCTTTGGCATGCAGTGTTATTTCATAAACAAAACCTCAATATTAGCCATGTTTAATAGCAAGTTAGTCCAACAAAATAGCACTTAGCGCAGTGTGTTATGCTCCTCCAGTGACATGCTAGAAGCAGCTTAAAAGCCCAACCAGAAGATATGATGTAGCTAAGACATGGGGACTGTGAGGGCCTGGGAGGAACATGAAACAAAAACACAGAAATGAAATAAACTACACTACTCGAGGTGGAAGTATCTTAAGGGACTGTCTGGTCTGATCTTTTCATGGTAGTTGTGAAAACTGAGACTCAGAGTGGGACCACGACGTGCCTGAAGCTATGTAATTAATTCAGCTCCTCCATCAGTTAGGGACCAGCTCTGGTGAAGCAGGCATTGCCTCTGGCCTTTGGGGACCCAGAAAGACAGGCTCACACAGCAGGGGTGATGGATTGCTGCTGGGAGGACATCCCCTAGCAGCTCCCAGAAGGTCAGATCAGAGACATCCATCCCCAGATCCTGGACTGAAGGCATTCCGCTGAAGGGAAGGAAGGTGCCTCCTCAGAGCAAACATTTAGCATTCATCCGTTCCCACCTGGCACAGGGGGTGTGAAGTGACATCCCCAAAGGGAGAATTCAAAAGGGACAGGCGGCTAGGCACTCCTATACAGCTGGCTTCAGTGCAAAACACAGGCAACAAGGGGGCCAAAGCCCAGGTAGGAAGAGCCCTGGGAAAGTCGCAAACAGCAGCTGCGACATGATCCCCCGCCCTCCATGGAGTCAGTAGACTGATGCCAACGGGATGGTGGGACTGAGATGTGCTGCTGGAGCCAGCTAGTGCCAGTGCCTCCTCTGACAGATGTGCACGCCGCGACCCAGGGTCACACACAGAGGGACAGGCTGCAGAACGTAGCCGTCCTAAGCCAGCGCAGCACTCCATCCTGGAGTTCCTCTTTTACTGGGTTTAGGGAAAGTGAGCGGTAGCAACTAACAAAGAGACAGAGGTTTAAAAGATGACATCTGGACTTTCCTGGTGGTTCATTGATCGGGACTTCCTTCCGGATCAGGGGTGTGGGCTGGATTCCTGATCGGGAAGCTAGGATCACACATACCTTGTGGCTAGAAAGACAAAACACGAATCGGGGGCAGCGTTGTGGCAAATTCATTTTGAAGATAAGTCAGTCAGTTCAGTCGCTCAGTCACGTCCAACTCTTTGGAACCCCATGAATCGCAGCACACCAGGCCTCCCTGTCCATCACCAACTGAGTTCACTCAAACTCACATCCATCGAGTCGGTTATGCCATCCAGCCATCTCATCCTCTGTCGTCCCCTTCTCCTCCTGCCCCCAATCCCTCCTAGCATCAGAGTCTTTTCTAATGAGTCAACTCTTTGCATGAGGTGGACAAAGTACTGGAGTTTCAGCTTTAGCATCATTCCTTCCAAAGAAACCCCAGAGCTGATCTCCTTTAGAATGGACTGGTTAGATCTCCTTGTAGTCCAAGGGACTCTCAAGAGTCTTCTCCAACACCACTGTTCAAAACATCAATTCTTTGGTGCTCAGCTTTCTTCACAGTCCAACTGTCGCATCCATACATGACCATTGGAAAAACCATGGCCTTGACTAGACGGACCTTTGTTGGCAAAGTAATGTCTTTGCTTTTTAATATGCTATCTATTGGCACTCCACTCCAGTACTCTTGCCTGGAAAATGCCATGAATGGAAGAGCCTGGTAGGCTGCAGTCCATGGGGTCGCAAACAGTCGGACATGACTGAGCGACTTCACTTTGACTTTTCACTTTCATGCATTGGAGAAGGAAATGGCAACCCACTCCAGTATTCTTGCCTAGAGAATCCCAGGGATGGGGGAGCCTGGTGGGCTGCCATCTCTGGGGTTGCACAGAGTCGGACATGACTGAAGCGGCTTAGCAGCAGCAGCAGCAGCAACATGTTGGTTATAACTTTCCTTCCAAGGAGTAAGCATCTTTTAATTTCATGGCTGCGATCACCATCTACATTGATTTTGGAGCCCCCAAAATAAAGTCTGACACTGTTTCCACTGTTTCCCCATCTATTTTCCATGAAGTGATGGGACCAGATGCCATGATTTTAGTGTTCTGAATGTTGAGCTTTAAGCCAACTTTTTCACTCTCCTCTTGCACTTTCCTCAAGAGGCTTTTTAGTTCCTCTTCACTTTCTGCCATAAGGGTGGTGTCATCTGCATATCTGAGGTTATTGTTATTTCTCCCGGCAATCTTGATTCCAGCTTGTGCTTCTTCCATGGTCCACATCAAAAAAATTTTTGAAAAAATAAATAAATAAAAAGATGGCCTCAATTTACACAATTAACTCCAGCAAGTGAATCACATTCTCTCTTGCTGCTGCTAAGTCGCTGCTAAGTCGCTTCAGTCATGTCCAACTCTGTGCAACCCCAGAGATGGCAGCCCACCAGGCTCCCCCATTCCTGAGATTCTCTAGGCAAGAGTACTGGAGTAGGTTGCCATTTCCTTCTCCAATGCATGAAAGTAAAAGTCAGAGTGAAGTCGCTCAGTCATGTCTGACTCTAAGCAACCCCATGGACTGCAGCCTACCAGGCTCCTCCGTCTGTGGGATTTTCCAGGCAAGAGTACTGGAGTGGGGTGCCACTGCCTTCTCCAATTCTCTTAGACATCATCATTTATTACCCAAGTGGATCCATCTGGCTTTATTTGTTGTCATTGTTGCTGCTGTTGTTGTTCAGTCATTAAGTCGTGTCTGGCTGTTTGCGACCCCATGGACTGCAGCTCGCCAGGCTTCCCTGTCCTTCACTGTCTCCTGACGTTTACTCAGATTCATGTCCATTGAATCAGTGGTGTCATCCAACCATCTCATCCTCTGTTGCCCTCTTCTCCTCCTGCCTTCAGTTTTTCCCAGCATCAGGGTCTTTTCCAATGAGCTGGTTCTTTCCTTCAGGTGGACAAAGTATTGGAGCTTGAGCTTCAGCATCAGTCTCTCCAATGCATATTCAGGGTTGATTTCCTTTAGGATTAGACTGGTTTGATCTCCTTGAAGTCCAAGGGACCCTCAAGAGTCTTCACCACAATCTGAAAGCATCAGTTCTTTGGTGCTTAGCCTTCTTTATGGTCCAACTCTTTCTCTCAGAGTTGCTCAGTCATGTCTGAATTTTTTGACCCCATGGACTGTAGCCCGCCAGGCTCTTCTGTCCATGGAGTTCTCCTGGCAGGAATACTGAAGTGGGTAGCCATTCTCTTCTCCAGAGAACCTACCTGACCCACAGATCAAACCCATGTCCTACATTGCAGACAGATTCCTTTACTGTCTGAGCCACCAGGGAAGCCCATGGACCAACTCTGTGGTCTCAGGCACATTGCCTTCTGTGCCTCCATTTCTTCACCTGTAAAATGGGCCTAATAATAGGACCTACATTGTGAGTAGTGGTCTGGGTGACACGTGAAACACTTAGCACAACACCTGTGGTTACAATAAATGGTAGTTACATCATCACTCTACCCCATAAAAGGATCGCTTTTTTTCACCCCTGCAGGCTTCCTGGCATAGGAAGGTTTCCATTTCTCCACTGGGTCTACATTATCTGCTACCTTCTCAGTATGATATCTATGCATCTCTGCTTTTACCAAAAAAGAGCCAGCTCACCCCAAGTCCCAGAGGAGTATTTCCCATCTGGAATGTCTTATGAGAGTTATAAATTCTTGAAATGTTTTTGTTCATCTTATAATAATAGATTTAGGAAAATCGGCCTCATCCCTAGAGGAAAGAGAGATATCCCCAAAGCACCTGACTCTCACCTCTGCAGAAAGTTCCTCTCTTTCTGATTTTCATCTGGTTCTGTCATTCAGGATGAGAGAGGCACCAGGGACTAAATTAGAACTGGAAGGAAGGTAATGAGAAAAAGATCCAGAATGAATGACAGACGGTGAAAAAGGGCAGATCTCCCTCTGTCCTTTGGGAACCAACTCTATTGTGAAGGATTTAGGGAAATCCAGAGGCCCCTGGGAAGATGAGCGGCAGGGGGAGGGTGGGATCAGGTTCCTATAGATGAGAACTGAAGTTTTCCCATCAGCATCCAAGAAAAACAGAAGAGAAAACCGGTTTCTAACCCTGTGTTTTCTTTGCCCAAAATCCTTCTAACAGGCCAGCACTACCCCGCTGCTGGCCAGCCTGATACCTTCCCCTTCCCAGGGTCCCTGTATTACCAGGGCCCATGACCATCATGGGGCTAGTGGTAAAGAATCTGCTTGTCAATGCAGGAGACATAAGAGATGCAGGTTCAGTCCCTGGGCCAAAAGATGCCCTGGAGGAGGGCATGGCAACCCACTCCAGTATTCTTGCCTGGAGAATCCCCATGGACAAAGAAGCCTAGCAGGCTACAGTCCATAGGGTCACAAAGAGTTGGACATGACTGAAGGGACTTAGCACGCATGCACAGGACCAATACCTCCCTGGGAAATCTTTCCCAATCAATCAGCAGAGGTGGCTGGCAACCTGAGTGTGCTTCCAGTGGCTTCCAAGGACGGAAGAGGAAAGGAGATGATGACTCTGATAGGGTTCGCACACGCCTTGGTGCACTATTGAGAGAGCTTCCAGACTGCCTGGAGGGTCAGTGGGAACGGTCTTCCTTTGTCCAGAAATCAGTCACACAGCCCATGGTTGGGGGAACTTGAAACACTTGGCCTTAACCCTAGTGTGCAAGAAATAAATATAATTAATCCCAGAGGGAACATCGAGAAAGTGTTTCTTCTGAGAAAGTCCAAGCATCCCCCTTCTACAGATGAGATACCTGAGGCCCAGGGAGATTAAGGGCTTGTCCCGAGGGGTGGGCTCGTCCACAGTTGGAGGAAGAGCAGAGCCAGGGCCTCCTTCAAGCCCTTTCCTCTACAGTCACTCTCAACCCCCATCCTGGGGAGCCCAGAGTCTTCTCTAGGGTATCTGTGGCCCCAGGGCCTGCTTCCCCCTGAAGTCTGCGCTCTGTGCCTTTTCAGACGCCCTCCTGCTCCTCCTGTCTTTTCTGTCTCCTGAGTCATCATCTTTCGGGACCTATGCATGCTCCGTCTCTCAGTCCCGTCCGACTCTGTGACCCCACGGATTGTAGCCTGCCAGGCTCCTCTGTCCATGGGATTCTCCAAGCAAGAACACTGAAGTGGGTTGGCATTTCCTCCTCCAGGGGATTTTCCTGACCCAGTGATCTAACGCGAGTCTCTTATTTCTCCTGCATCAGCAGGCATTTCTCCTGCATCAGCCAGCAGGTTTCCTGCATTGCAGGTGGATTCTTTACCTCTGAGCCACTGGAGAAGCCCCCTCTTTCAGAGAGTCTCCTCTAAATCATCAGCCCTGCTCTTATAATTTTTCTTCCACTAATCAGCACTTTATCATTATAGTAAAGAAATGGGATGATTGGATATGCTTATTTGTACAGTTCTATTTAAGTTTCTATTAAGAAATTAATGTATTAAAATATTTGAGAAGGTACAACGAATACTATTGAAACTGTGATACCAAGTTAAGAAATAAAATACTATACATATAGTCAAAATCTTCTGTATTCACCTCCCTAGTCACATCCCCCTCTCCATCCTCCAGACCTAACCAGAAGCACTGAATCAAGTGTTTATCATCCCCTCACACTTCTGTATCCCTGATACATTATTCTTTACTTAGGTGGTTCTCAGTCTGTACAGTAGTTCAGGGCCATAAAAAGACCACACAAGCTCAAACTATGCAAAGTCATCTTAAAATCAGAGGGAAAATTTGCGACTTCATTGTGACTTTTAAAAATTTTTTGTTAAAATAGATAGCTGGTGGGGAGCTGCTGTATAACACACAGAGCTGAGCAAGGTGCTCTGTGATGACCTAAAGGGGAAGGATGGTAGGGGGAGGGAGGCTCAAGAAGGAGGGACTATATGTATAATTATAGCTGATTCACACTGTTGTACAGCAGAAACTAACACATTATAAAGTAATTGTCTCCAATTAAAAGTTAAAAATTGGGGATAAAACATTAAAATTCTCACTGCATGTTATAGGAAATATATAGGGAAACATATAGGAAAGTTCTTTAAATAGTAAAAACAATGTTCAAAATATTAATTTTATGTAATTCATTTAATTTAAAACATTAGAAACATTAATTAAAATGTTTTGTTTCTTTGTTAAAAAAATTCTCAAGCGTAGTTTGAATAGTGCCTGCCTTCTCATCATATAGATAGAGGGCAAACATCTTTCAACTCTGTTTTTTTTCCATTTTATAATAAAGAGCAAGTATCTTTTCCATCCTTCCTAAGTTTGAATTTTATCCTTTGCACTTCCAATGTCATAAATATCTCCAAGGATTCCTTTGATGTGAAGTGTTTGCCCACATCACTTCCTCTGAGATATCCTCACCCTTTTAATCACAATCTCATTAACGTCCATGAACTGTCCTTCACTAAGTTCCTCTTGGCCGCACATCTGTGGTCTCCCGAGTGGCAGCTGGGTCCACACACCCACGGTCAGCTATTTCTTCTGGAACTCCACCGACATTTGATTTTTATTCTAGTCCCAGTGCTGTCAACTCTTTGTGTCTTTGTAATGCTTTCATCTCTGTTGGCCGTTTTCCTCTTTAAATGATCCATTTTCACAAAATGCCACCACTAGAAGACACAGAAACAGCACAACTGCACACGTTGCTGTCTGTGCATGAGCTGATGAGTGGATGTGCAATGCCCAATCACTGCAGAGGTGAAAGAAGTGACATGACTAGTTGCTGACCGTGAGCACAGTTTTCTTTTGTTCTTATTGAGTGTTACATAGAATGAAGAACTAGCATCAGAGTCTGTGCCTTGTGCGGTTACTCACTGCCAACACACCGTGGTAACGTATATGTAAACTGTGTTGTTGGGGGACAGGTTTAACCAAACTATGACAATGGAAATCCATGTGTATTCCCATGTATACATACATATAAGAATGTATATATGTATGGAATATATTAATGTATGGGAATTGGATATATATGTGAAATAAGGGCAGGGGGCAGGGCACAACCTTTAAAAAGTATATATATGACATAAACTGATTGGAAACAAATAGGTCCAAGATCCAGAAGATTCGACTTCCGGTAGAACTTGATCCTTGTTATATGCTCATTGTAATACATTAGCATCTAAATGACACACCCACCAGTGCTATAACAGTTCTGAGACCAGCCATAAAAAGCCACAGAGTGGGGATGATCCAATTCCTGGAAATCCCTGCCCCTTCCCTAAAATAATTGGAATAATCATCTCACTCATTAGCCTGTGAAATTACCCAGCCTGTAAAAACTAACCACACCAAATTTCAAGGCACTCTCTCTGGCCATCCGAGATGCACACACTCTGTCTGTGGAGTATTTCTCTCTAAATAAATCCATTGTCTCCAAATTCTTTCCCAACGAAGTAAGAGCCTTAAATTTGCTGGCAACGTATGTGTACACATGTATATACTGGGGAATTGTTCAAAGCAAGGGCTGCCTGCACTTTATTCTTCATGTGTATGTCTGTCAAAACAACATATGGAATTGTTTTTCGTGCTTTAAAATTTCATATAAATGCTAATTATGCTGCACGAATATTTCTTTCTCTTCCAACTCTATTTTCCCTCTCTTGTTAGCATATTTATGTCCATCTTCCCTCAATGAGGCCAAGAGCCACCTGAAACCAGGAGCTCTGTTTCTCCCATCAGCTGAGGAGCTCCCCGGCAACAAGGTCTAAGCTTCCCTTTACCTGAGCTCACCTGAGAACCCAAGAGGCGCCCCCATGGGAGCACTGAGAGAAGAATGGCTGCGACTCACAGCAAATGGTTTGGATTGGCGTCACGCTCCCGTTGCTGGAAAAATTGTGCCAGGACAGCCTGCCAGATCTCTGTGTGCAGGGGTCCTCTCCCCAAGGGCATCCTGCAGCATCCAGCAAGCCCCTCCAGGCTGCAACTGCTGCCTCTTCCCATCTCCACCTTTCATGCCCTTTAGAGTTAAAGCAATTTTAATAACATCCAATTTTCTCAAACGCTGGAAAGGGGTTACAAAGGGGTGTTAGTACCACCTCCTTTTCCTTCTTGATTCCCAGAAGTGCTTTAAAAAGTCATTCCATCTGACATTTGGCCCCTGGCCCCAGGAGAGGCAGCTAGGGAAACAGTGTTGGACCTGGAGCTGGTGATTCAGACTACAAGCTTCCCAGTTTGCTACTCTTGGGAGGAAAAGAATAGAAGTTCACTGGCCACTTTTGGGTGTCTGTGGATGGACGAGTGTGTGTGTGTGTGTGGATGCATTTGTGATGAAAGTGAGCATCATTTAAACATGTCTCTGTGTAGGGCTTTGCCCCTGAAGAGATACAATTAAGGGTGCGTGTGTGAGTGTGCATGTGTAGGTAGGTACATGCATGTCTGGTATGTTCACAGTTTGGCACAGTGTGGGTCTCAGTAAACAAGCAGATATTTGTCAAGTCAGTGTACCCACCACTCCCCACTCAACAAGGCTGCACGCTGTGTACCTGCCCCTTCTGTTCCATGGGCACATCCGCTCTCTGTTCCTACTTACTGTCCTGAGAAACCAGCGAGAGCTCATCCAGTATCAGAGTGTGAGCAGCGTGTGTTAGGGAGCTATGTACCTACTGCCTTGGGGTGTCGTGTGTGTGTGTGTGTGTGTGTGTGTGTGTGTGTGTGTGTGTGGCAAGAATGGATCTCCATGTGTGTGTGAGCGTATATTTTCACCTGAAATCAAAACCTACTATCAGATGTCAGCCCACCTACCTCAGGACGAAGCCCCAGGTTGGGACCCCCATGCACCCGTCTCATCGCCACACCTGCCGGGCTTGGCAGTGTTCCCCCGCCGAGCTGGGCTGCACAGCTTTAGCCCTCACCTCCTCCCGGTGCCCCTTCAGCAGTGGAGAAGCAGCCACGTCACATTTGGCCAGTTCGTCAGACTAGAACCTTCCTCACCTCGTGCAGGTCATCTCCACACTCAGACCTGGGCCCTCAGAACTGGGGCACAACTCAGTGGAGCTTTACAGGGAAGAAAAGACTATCCCTTCCCCAGTATGCCTTGGCACACACAAGGTGTGTGTGTGTGTGTGTGTGTGTGTGTGTGTGCAGGCCTGCGTGCACTGCCAATGCCTGGCCTGGCCCCACGCCCAAAACAGTGGGGCAGATGTGATTGTGCTCTGATGTGTTATCTGGGATTCCTTTCTGGTGACTGCATCAGTGACTGCACCTGGTGACTGACCAGCCTGCCTATCTTTGGGTGTGTCTACCGAGCAAAGAAAGATAACAAACAGCATCTTGTAGGGCTTAGAACCTGGCTGGGAGCTGCAGAGTTGGCACAAGTCTCAAACTCAGAGGAACTAAACGAAGACATCAGCCAGAGGAAGGACATCATCCAGGCTGGGGGCAGCCAGGGAATGCTGCACAAGGAAGGCAAAAGTCTGCCAGGACCGGAGAGTGAGACAGATTGATCCTCTCTTTACATACATATTTATACATATATACATAAATGTATACACATATGTATATACATTTCAGTTCAGTTCAGTCACTCAGTCGTGTCTGACTCTTTGTGACCCCATGAATCAAACCATGCCAGGCCTCCCTGTTCATCACCATCTCTCGAAGTTCACTCAGACTCACATCCATCAAGTCAGTGATGCCATCCAGCCATCTCATCCTCTGGCGTCCCCTTCTCCTCCTGCCCCCAATCCCTCCCAGCATCAGAGTCTTTTCCAATGAGTCAACTCTTCACATGAGGTGGCCAAAGTACTGGAGTTTCAGCTTTAGCATCATTCCTTCCAAAGAAATCCCAGGGCTGATCTTCAGAATGGACTGGTTGGATCTCCTTGCAGTCCAAGGGACTCTCAAGAGTCTTCTCCAACACCACTGTTCAAAAGCATCAATTCTTCGGCACTGAGCCTTCTTCACAGTCCAACTCTCAATGTATATGCACATAAACATATACATATATGCATATAAATATATATACATGGCTGCGCCAGGTCTTCTGCATTTGGAATCTTTGATCTTCATTTCAGCATGCGAGATATAGTTCCTTGACTAGGAATCAGGGAAAAAAACATCTACTTCTGCTTTATTGACTATGCCAAAGCCTTTGACTGTGTGGATCACAATAAACTGTGGAAAATTCTGAAAGAGATGGAAATACTAGACCACCTAACCTGCCTCTTGAGAAATCTGTATGCAGGTCAGGAAGCAACAGTTAGAACTGGACATGGAACAACAGACTAGTTCCAAATAGGAAAAGGAGTACATCAAGGCTGTATATTGTCACCCTGCTTATTTAACTTCTATGTAGAATACATCATGAGAAACGCTGGGCTGGAAGAAACAAAAGCTGGAATCAAGATTGCCAGGAGAAATATCAATAACCTTAGATATGCAAATGACACCACCCTTATGGCAGAAAGTGAAGAGGAGCTAAAAAGCCTCTTGATGAAAGTGAAAGAGGAGAGTGAACAAGTTGGCTTAAAGCTCAACATTCAGAAAATGAAGATCATGGCATCCAGTCCCACCACTTCATGGGAAATAGGTGGAGAAACAGTGGAAAGTGTCAGACTTTATTTTGGGGGCTCCAAAATCACTGCAGATGGTGATTGCAGCCATGAAATTAGAAGACACTTACTCCTTGGAAGGAAAGTTATGACCAACCTAGATAGTATATTCAAAAGCAGACATTACTTTGCTGACTAAGGTCCGTCTAGTCAAGGCTATGGTTTTTCCTGTGGTCATGTATGGATGTGAGACTTGGACTGTGAAGAAGGCTGAGTGCTGAAGAATTGATGCTTTTGAACTGTGGTGTTGGAGAAGACTCTTGAGAGTCCCTTGGACTGCAAGGAGATCCAACCAGTCCACTCTGAAGGAGATCAGCCCTGGGATTTCTTTGGAAGGAATGATGCTAAAGCTGAAACTCCAGTACTTTGGCCACCTCATGTGAAGAGTTGACTCATTGGAAAAGACTCTGATGCTGGGAGGGATTGGGGGCAGGAGGAGAAGGGGACGACAGAGGATGAGATGGCTGGATGGCATCAGGGACTCGATGGACGTGAGTCTGAGTGAACTCTGGGAGATGGTGATGGACAGGGAGGCCTGGCGTGCTGTGATTCATGGGGTCGCAGAGAGTCGGACACGACTGAGCGACTGAACTGAACTGAACTGACTAGGAATCGAACTTGGGTGGCCCCCTGCATTACAAGCACAGAGTCTTAGCCACTGGACCCCCAGGGAGTCCCCAGATTGGCCCTGTTGAAAATGGCCAAAGTCTTTTCCAGTGGGGAGCCACGCAGGACACCAGGAAGAGGCTGGTATGATATAACCAACATCTACAAGCCAACCTAAACATCACTGAGCACTTTCATAGGGCAAGCAAGTTTGGTTGGTGCACATCCATGTAGCTCTCCTGGGAAGCAGGCAGCCAAGCACCCACTTGGTATCTGCGGCACATCAGATGTGTGCCAGGCATCGTGCCAGGCCCAGTAGGGTACAGACAAGGAGAGAACCTTTCCCAGACAGGAAAGCTGAGGCTGGAGAGGCTGGCTGCGCACGGTCAGGACCTAAGCAGGCAGGACTGGGAGTCAGGTCAGCCTAACTCAGAATGCTACAACCTCAGAGAAAGCCGATTATGGTGGAGGGAGTTGGGAGTGAGCAAGGAAGTCGGGGTGCTGGGCTGCCGGGGGTGTCCTGTAGATGAAACAGAGAAAATGACGGCCTGGTTAGGACCTGTGGTTTTCCTGAAAGGTGTCTCAGAGTTTGAGAGAGATACTGAGACGTTGGGGTCAGTGTCAGAGCAGAGGGCTGAGCGTGAAGTGGGTGTGCAGGCAGGGAGGTGTGGGCAGCCTTGTGGCTGGTGAGCATGGCCAGCTGTCTCCTTCCTGGGGGCGTCATCTCCAAGGCACGTGCAATCAGTCGGTGAAACCTGCCTCAGTTCTGAATCCATGAATACATTTATAGGTCATCACTGTCCTCCAAGTGCCTGTTAATGGCTCCATAAAACATGTCTCATTATGGCAGCAAGGCTTCCAGCTCTAAAACCCCTTTTGATTTTAAAAACAAAGTCTTAAAATCATTTTTTGATGAGAAAAGGATTCATGCTGACATTTCAAAGTGGCGATAGAGGAGGAGGGGATTCCTGGTGTTCCCCCTCACCCCTGCACCCCTGCCCCCGGCCCTGCAGGGGTGTCTGAGGCACGTGAGACTCCAGCGGGAAGTAGACCTGTCCATTCCTATTCCTGGAGGTTGCTATGAGGATCATTGGTTATCTTAGTCCATCACTGTGCTCCCTACCTGCCAACCCCGGCATCTGATATCATCTCTAAAATCACTATCATGACAAATCTCACGGAGCCTACAGGTTGATTAAAGATCTGGGCCATCTCTGGGCTTTAAGCATGGGTGGGGCTATCATTTTCACTTTGCTGCTGTTGGTGCCTAAGATTCTATCTCCAACCCACTCCTCTATCCAAGTCTGTGTTTCCAGCAGCCCTCTGGAGAGAGCACGATTGCCACTGGGTCTCTTAACCTTAATTAGCACCCCTCCAAACTTGTGACTTCTCTGTGCTTCCCTCAGTGCCATGGCATCAAATCCTTCATTAACTGAGCGCCCATCTCCACCTCCTGCAGGCCTCTAGGGTGCTGGGGCAGGGACTGGAGAGGGCCTTACTTACAGACTCTAACTAATACCCTCCCTTACTGTCCTTCCAGATAATTCTGGCAAAAAAAACAAAGGACTCACGTTCAGTGTTCCTTTCCACAACCCCCTCTCCCCCAGGTATCAAGTGCTCTCAGTGTTAGCTCCATTATTGTCAAATCTGCCCCCTTCTTTCCTCTACCCCATCCTGGTTCAGACTCTTTTCATCACTGGAGTAGATTACTGAACCCTTGATGAACTTCCTGGTTCTGATGTGTCTTCCTCCAGCTTTTGGAGGACTCTGGTGTTATTCTAACTTCCATGGGATCCACTGCCTTCAGAATCAAGACCAGACTCCTTCCCATGACATCGGGGCCCCTGCTGTCTAGACCTCACTCACTGTGGGTCCCACATCTCACCGCACACCACACGTACGGAATGCTGGATGTTCAAACAGGGGCTGCTGACCCTGATGACCCCTTGCCTCCGCCAGTTCCCCCAGGAGAGAGTTCTTTATCCCTCCCCTCCAACACATCCCACCAACACACACATTCACCATTGCCGCCCCCCTTTAGTCGCTAAGTCATGTCTGACTCTTGTGAAACCATGGACTGTAGCCCACCAGGCTCTTCTGTCCATGGAATTCTCCAGGCAAGAATATTGGAGTGCATTGCCATTCCCTTCTTCGCACCATCCCCTGCCTCTAAGATTAAACCTACTCATCCTTCCAGGCTCTCATGAAATACTGCTACTCTGCAAAAGTGCAGAGTATTTCCCTGGCCCCTGGGTAGAAATAGTCTCCCGCTGTCTTCTCAAAACAATTTACCTTTACCTTCAAGCCAGCATTGATCACACTTTATCCTGTATTACATCAAGTCCCCAGCACTAATAATAATTAGCATTGATTGATTGTTTGGGCTAATTGCTTACCGTATATTATTTCAAAATTCTCAAAAGGACCCTGTGAAGCAGGTGAGTTTTTTCCTACTTCACGGAGGAGGAAGTAATCTCAGGTAATTTAATTATATGCCTGAAATCACACAGCCAGTAACCGGAGGCCTTGTGCTGGAGGGTGCTGGCCCCAGAGCCCACACCTTTTGCCACCTCCACAGGCGCCCAGGAGGTCATGGGTGAGAGTTCAGCTGTGATGTTTCTGTGCCCGTCTCTGCCTTCAGCACAAAGCAAGATGCATGGGGTGGGTCGCTGATCCTGTTCAGTATTGATCGACGGATCCGTTGGTGACAGAGGAGCAGGGAGGTAGAGCAAAGAAAAGAGAAGAGAACCTGCTGGGTAGACAAAGAGAAGAGATTCCAGGGTCCTCTTAAATCATATACCTTCCATCTAGCCATGCCTCAGCTGTCTCCATTGAAATACTGCACTTTTTCCGCTCATATTCATTTTCGAGGGCTGTTGTAACAAAGTACTGCAACTGTTGTGTAGTAGCTAAGTCACGTCCAGCTCTTTGCAACCCCATGTCCATGGTATTTCTCAGGCAAGAACACTGGAGTGGGTTGCCATTTTTTCTCCAGGGGATCTTCCCAACCCAGGGACTGAACCCATGTCTCCTGCATTGGCAGGAGGATTTTTTTACCACTGAGCTACCAGGGAAGTCCAAAGTATCACAAACTGGATGACTTAAAACAAGAGAAGTGTATTCACTCACAGTTCTGAAGATCAGAAGTCTGAAATGAAGAGGCTGCCAGGTCACACTCCCTCTGAAACCTCTAGGGTAGGATCCTCCCTGCCTCTCCCCGCTTCTGGTGGCTCCAGGTGCTCCTTGGCTCGTGGCAGCATCATTCCAATCTCTGCCTCCATGTTCATGTGGCTTTCTCCTCTCTGTCTCTTTGTCTTCTCCCCTTCTTATAAGGACACTGGTCACATCGGATCAGGGTCCACCCTAATGCCTTCATCTTAACGTGATTACCTCTGCAAAGACCCTATTCCCAGTAAAGCTACAGAACCTCAAGGGTTATAACTTAATATATCTTTTGGGAGGACTTAATTCAACCCGTGTGTGTGTGTGATCAGTCACTTAGTCGTGTCCAACGCTTTGCAACTCCATGGACTCTAGCCTGCCAGGCTCCTCTGTCCATGGGATTCTCCGGGCAAGAATACTAGAGTGGGTTGCCATTCCATCCACCAGGGGATTTTTTCTGGCTGAGGGATCGAACCAGCATCTCCTGTGTCTCCTGCATCACAGGGGGATTCTTTACCCACTCGACCACTGGGGAAGCCCATAAAGTCATCTCTTTATCAGACAATAACACTTAAGAACACAGGTCTTTCATAGCACCAAGGACCCGGTAATCACCCACTGCTGCTGCTGCTAAGTCGCTTCAGTCGTGCCCAACTCTGTGCGACCCCATAGACGGCAGCCAACCAGGCTCCCCTCATCCCTGGGATTCTCCAAGCAAGAACACTGGAGTGAGTTGCCATTTCCTTCTCCAATGAATGAAAGTGAAAAGTGAAAGTGAAGACGCTCAGTTCTATCCGACTCTTAGCGACCCCATGGACTGCAGCCTACCAGGCTCCTCTGTCCATGGGATTTTCCAGGCAAGAGTACTGGAGTGGGGTGCCTTCTACTACTGAAAAAAAAACCGCTGGGTTTGTGACTGGCTCGAAGAAGCACTGCTTTCTGGGTCAACATTGCTGTATGATGAATCCCTAGTTCTTCAAGATATTTAACTCATGTCATTTTGAGACATGCGAATTGACAGCTGGGGATGAAGAGAGCGCGAACAAGAAGAGAGGAGCGTGTGAAGGCGCCTCAGGGCTAGGCTAGGGTGCTGCCAGGGGAGTCATGCCTGTGACAGCTGCTTATGATCCCACCCAGGTGCCTGTGCCTCCTTTTTCCTAATCATGTCTAGTGTGGGATTATCTGATGGTGACTCTCTCTGAGCAGGGAAACTGTGTTTCCCAAAGTGAGCCTTACCCACCCTGCGTTATCTGTCACTTCCCCCACGGACTGCCTGTTCACATGTCCGTTAAATCAGGAAACTGAGAACACGTGATTTAAAGCTAGATAGCTATGTGGCTCCCCTGTCTTGAACCTGGGTATCTCCCGGTGTGCCTGCTGGAGTCCTGGCTGCCCTCTGAACCCTCAGGCAGCTCTAGCTGCTGCAGAGACCTTAGAGGGCTTGCTTCTCTGTCAGAGGGTCCTGGCTGCTATGTCTGGACTTCTCCACAGAATCTAGAAACCTCAGGGCCTTCTCATTTGAAATGAGAGAAGGACTCTGGATGGAACAAGACTGACTATTGAATAGGAACTTTGCTGGAAAATGCTGTTAAATAACAAACCAGTGTCATGGTTATGACTGTTGAATCCATTTTACAGATGAGGAAACTGAGGCCAGGGACATCAAGGTACCTTACTTACCCTGAACAGCTGGTAAGTGGTGGAGTTAGGTCTGTCATGCAAGCATCCGGCCCTTGTTCATAGGGTACTGTGTCTGGACCCTCATGCCAGCCTTAACCACCAGCCGCAGCAGGCTTGCTACATCCAGTCCTTGTTCTTGGTGTATTGGCAGTTCCCATTTTCTCTGCTTCTGCCATTTCAGGTGAGAGGGTGTAAGCACTGCTCAGCAAGCTGGCAGGAAATAGTTCTTGGCCTTTCTCCCAGGCCAGTCATGATTTATGTATCACACGGGGTGCTGAAGTCACGAGGCCTCACTTCCCTAGCTCTCACTTAGTGTCTCCTTTGCTGACCCCACCAGCGTTCTGGGACCAGCACAAACTCCGGCTTGCTCAGTCTCAGGCATAGGAAGACAGTGAAGGTGGGAGTTGTCCCCAGGCCCCTGGCTCCCACTGCCTCTCCCCTCCCTTCTCCAAACCTTCCTGCGACCGGCCAGAGCTTGGAGAGGAGCAGGCAAGGCCCAGCATGGCCTGAAGGCGGGCACCGGCACTGGGCTTGGCTGACACCCACTCAGGGTCTGGGGCTCACGGTCCAGCTAGCATCTCTTTCTCCTTTATTGTCCCCATCCCTGTGTCCACTCTTCTTTTCTCGTCTTGCCATAATTTCTACCTCTGCCAAGAAAAGTCTGCCCCTGTCATTTTTGTCTCTTTAAAAAAAAAAAAAAACCCTGGATCCCTAAGCACTAGGACTGGGTTGAGAACTAGAACATACCCCCACCCTGCCCCAAGCAGGATCAGTCCTGAATCAAGTCAAAGCAGGAACCCACGGTGCATGCACACCCCAGGAGACCGGGCTGTGCTCTGTTTCTGCCGCCGAAGTTGGGGACCTGCCTGGGTCCCCATGTGCACTTCCCATGTGCATGGAGAGAATGTTGTCTGGACTAGATGCTCTGATATCATCGCCCAGCACGGACACTCTGTCATCCTAGGGAGATGGGCATAAGGGGAGAGGATGAGAGGCTCCAGGTTTCAAATCCACAAGCCCCTCTTCTCTCCTTCTGCCTCTTAGGGGTTCCAGACAGGGGTTCCAAAACCTCCAAACCCTGCAGCCCATAGGAGGCTCTCTTGCTGTCTCACATCTGAGGTCCCTCTTTTGCGGCTCTGTAGTCCACTTCCTGGTTAGATGGTTAGATAGCAACACCGATTCAGTGGATATAAACTTGAGCAAACTCCAGGAGGCAGTGGAGGACAGGGAAGCCTGATGTGCTCCAGTCCATGGGGCCATCGCGAAGACTCGGAGATGACTTAGTGATGGAACAAAGCTCACTTCCTTTAGGCAGAGCTTCACTCATAGACATGACCAACAACCAGCTGTGCACATGTTCCTGTAAGAATCTGCCTGTGGCCCCAGCCAAACATTTGTACTCTTCCTCGTCCTTGAACCTGGCACCCCTGGATAGCAGGGGGCCTGAGTGTGGCACCTGGCTGAAGGTCACTGTGGTGGATACAGGGGGCAAGACTGTGGGAGGGGGTGCCTGGAAGCAGGGACGTGAGATGGAAGCTCTTTCCCGACTAGACACTCTTGCTGGGAGCCCGAATGGGATACAGGAGGACCCTCAGCTTTGGAATTTCTCTGGGGAACAGAGCCCAACCACCTATTTAAAGAAAATCAGCTCCAAAAAGAAAATGAAGCCCAAAGAGAATTTTTTTCACCCAGGACATAGTATAAATCTCAACTGACTCCAAAGGAAGGAGGAGAAATCTCATCCATAATCTTGATGAATTGGAAACTTAATAAAATCCAACCCAGCCCAGTGAGGACTTAATTAGTGGCAGGAGGAGAGCTTCATTCCCTCCTTTGTCTTTGGGCCGTGGAAACTGGGGAGATCAGCCCTCCCCACTCCTAGAGAGACTCCTGGCTCAAGTTTAACCATTAAACTGGCTGTTCTAATTCAGGGACTGTCTTTGAACAAGTTAGAGAAAGAAAGTGTCTTCTCTCTCTCCCTCTTTCTTTTCTCCCTCCTTTGCTTTCTGTGCATGTTTGTCTGTGTGCGTGTGTCTGTGTGTGAGTGTGTGTGTGTCTGCATGTGTGTATAACCAGTCACTACAAACTCACCATCAGCCCTTGCAGGTCCCCTCTCCTGTCCACATTTCCCACTCCCACCACCTCCACATCTCTCACAGGCCACCACCCCATCCATTGGGATGTACACTGGAGATGTGTGGCATCTGTTTGTGTGTGTCCTTTTAATTGCACATAGATGGCTGCGTTATAGACTCCGTTCTTTGTCTTATTGAGATCCCAGGTGTGTCTCCACTGCTGAGTTTCTGTGACCAACCAGATCTGGGGTCCAAATTGCTAACCAGTTCTAGAGAGACCAGCCGTATGGCCAGACTCTGCAAAGTGCTGAAACTTTATTTTTATTTATTTATTTTTATTGAAGTGTAATTGAATTAAAGTGTTGTGTTAATGATTGCTGTAGAGCAAAGTGACTGTTATACATATATATAGATATAAATATTCTTTTTTGTGTTCTTTTTAATTGCAAATTTTGCAGGATATTGAATATGGTTCCCTGTGTTCTACAGTAGGACCTTGTCATTCATCCACTCTGTACATACCAGTTTGCATCTGCTAACCCCAAACTCCATGCCATTCCTCTTCCACTCTCCCTCCCCACTTGGCAACCACCAGTCTACTCTCTATGTCCTTGGTTCTGTGTCTTTGAAACATAATTTTTAATATCCAACAACTAGAAATATCTGCAGCAATAGAATGAGTACACTTATTGTAGCAGATTCTTATTCTTATTCAATCGACTTGTTGTATTAGATTCAGGCAATGGAATGCTGCATAGTAATGAAAAACAACAAGAGCATCATGAGTGAATTCGTATGCATTTTGCTGAGTGAAAGAAACCAGAAATTAAAGAGTTCATTCCAACTCTGTGAAGTTTAAAATCCTAAATAGGGAAATCCATAGAGACAGAAAGTGGCTTAACAGTTGCTAGGGGCAAAGGGCAGGGAAGAAAAACAAGGAATGACTGTTAATGGGCCCAGAGTTTCTTTTTGGAGTGATGAAAAAGTTCTGAATTAGATAGTGGTAATGGCTACCCAACTGGCAAAGATACGTAAAACTACTGAAACTATAACACTGAATTTGTGGAATGTGAATTATCTCAATAAAGCTGTTATGAAAAATTCATTGAGCTGGACACTTAAGATTCTGCATGTTACTGTGTAGAAGTTATACATCAGTAAATAGAGAAATTTACTCAAAAGCTAAGTTTAAAAAAAAAAAAAATCAGTGTTAAGAGTTTAAAAAGTGAAACACAAGACCATAACACTGTATTCTGGGTATAAACTCAGAGTCATGTGCATACAAAGCAACACTGCAATTCTACAAGGATTTGTGCTAATCCAGTTAGATTGTTCTTTAGGGAATCCTAATGTCTTCTGAAGTCAAATCGCTCAGTCGTGTCTGACTCTTTGTGACTCCAAGGACAGTAGCCTGCACCAGGCTCCTCCGTCCATAGAATTTTCTAGGCAAGAGTACTGGAGTAGGTTGCCATTTTCTTCTCCAGCGAATCTTACCGACCCAGGAATCGAACCCAGGTCTCCCACATTGATAGAAAGATGCTTTACTGTCTGAGCCACCAGACCTAAAGTGTCTGCCTGAAATGCAGGAGACCTGGGTTCAATCTCTGGGTCAGGAAGATCCCCTGGAGAAGGAAATGGCAACCAATTCCAGTATTCTTGCCTGGAGAATCCCTTGGATGGAGGAGACTGGTGGACTACAGTCCATGGGTTCGCAAAGAGTCAGACACGACCGAGTGACTTCCTTTCACTTTAATGTCTTCTGACTTGAGTTTTCCTCTAAGCTTTGGACTTGAGGTGCTGGCCCCAATTCCTACCCGGCCCCCATCTGAACTCATTTCTCTTGACTAAACCTAGGTCTGTGGACAAGCCTCCCAGGGTGACTGATATCCTACTTGCCTTCTGAATCGAATCTTTTCTTGGAATTTTCTTTACTAATCCCAAATACCTTGGTGCCTGTGCTTATCCAAATTTCCCATGAATTCTACACGCCCCTGGGGGCATGTTAACCAGGACCAGCTGGTCTCCAGGGCAACCCTCTGTGCTAGGTCTGTTTCCCAGCTGGAGAAGTATGTCTCTACACTTCTGGCTAGCTCAGAGATACTCAGGATCCAGCATCAGTGATACCCTAGTCTGCTGGTGCCCAGGCATAGATACCCAGGAATCAGGAGGGTTGTGTTCCCAGTTTCATTGAACTGATAGAATGTACATCTTGCAACACAGTGCAATAGACTCTGTCTGGGGCGTTTGAAACGGCAGACACTGACATTTGTCTTATCAAGTGAATGGACTGGTAATAGAGCAATCCTCTCGATGGTCCAGATATTGATTTATCTCAAGCACCCTTTAAGAGGCTCTTTACTACAGGGTAGGCCTCAGGGTAGAAGAGACTTGTACAATTACTGTGTGTGTTGGTTGAGTTTCTTAGTTGCAGACAACAGAACCCTTTCTAGGGAGTTTAAAGAGAGAGCTGTTTAGTAAGGATGAGGAGAGCTCACAAAATCATCAGAAGTGCAGAAACTGTCTTTCGTTCAGCAGCAGGAAACAAATACTGGGACAAACCTTAGACACAGCCTGCTAAGAAAATCTGTCTCTGTAACTGTTGGCAAGCTCTCATCACCTTTGGGCTTCCTTTGTGGCTCAGATGGTAAAGAATCCTCCTGCAATTCAGGAAACCCGGGTCCAATCCCTGGGTCAGGAAGATCCCCTGAAGAAGAGCATGGCAACCCCACTCCAGTATTCTTGCCTGGAGAATTTCATGGGCAGAGAAGCCTAGCGGGCTACAGTCCACGGGGTCACAAAGAGTCAAACACGACTGAGTGACTAACACATACACAAACATCACCTTCACCACAAAACCACACCAGCACAATGTGTGTGCCCCCAGTCATCTCTCATTTAACTCAGTTAATGAGATAAAAGCTCAATGAGACCAAAGCTGCCATTTGATTTAATAGCACTCATATTGGAGCTAGAAATAAGGTAACCAACCATCCCAGTTTGCCCCAGAAGGAGATTTTCCAAAATGCAGGACTTCTGGTACTAAAATCAGAAAAGTTCCAGGAAAACCAGGATGAGTCGGTCATCATAAGTAGAAAATGTGGTGCTTTTGGATTCTGCCTTGGAAATCTCCCCAGACATGAAGAGTAGGTCAAAGGTTTGGGGGCAACCACCACGACAGATCATCTCTAAACTGCATGAGAAAAATAATAAGTTAAAATCAGCAGATACTAATTTAGGCATGTGCTTGCAAGCTATTATTTTTCCATCATTATCTCACAGGCTTCCCTTGTGTCTCAGATTATAAAGTATCCACATGTAATGTGGGAGACCTGGGTTCCATCCCTGTGTCAGGAAGGTCCCCTGGAGAAGAGCGTGGCTACCCACTCCAGTATTCTTGCCTGGAGAACTCCATGGACAGAGCAGCCTGGCAAGTTAGAGTCCATGGGGTCTCAAAGAGTCAGGCACGACTGAGCGACTAACAGACACACACCATTATCTCATTTCATCTTCCCCACAAATCCATGACATCATATTATTTGTCCAATGATGTTATAGGTCCTGTCCTCATGGATCTTACATTGTTGTGGGGATACAGGCAAGAAACAAGGAAAAGTATACACCTGGGGGTGTGCTGAAGTGTAATGAAAGAGACCAGGGGTGGGGGGGCTACATAGATAGAGTGAAGGGGGCAGAGGCAGCTACCTTAGCTACAGTGATCAGAGGTCAGGGAAGGCATTCCTGAGAAGGTGACGTTTGAGCTGAGACTTGACAGATGGTGGAGCCAGATACACAGTGATCTGGGGAAAGGATGTTCTAGCCAGAGGGTGGCAGGTGCAAAAGGCTCATGGTGGGAGCAGAGCTTTGCACAACTGGGGAACAAAAACAGAGCTCAGTGTGGCTGCAACAGAGTGAGGGAGAGGGGAGAGGGGTATTAAAGGAGATTCAGATCTGGGAGATGATGGTAAAGAGTACGGACTTCATTTTAAGACCAGTGGAAAACTAGCGGAGGGTTTTAAACAGAGGAGTGGAATGATCTGATTTTCATTTTACATCCAAGGTCACAAAGCTGGTGAATGAGAAATGAAAACTGAAATCAGATATATATCACCATACAGCCCTGTTCTCAAAAACCATGCCTGCTGAGTCCAACCAGGACTAAGAAAAAAAGGTGCTTCTCTCTATTTCTGTTCACACATGTTTATTCTGTGTTTCTACACACGTGTGTTGCTTCTACAGCTCTGGTTCTCAACTGGGGGTGATTTTTGCCCCCCTGCCAGGGACATTAGGCAATGCTTGGAGATATTTTTAGTTGTTACAGCATGGGATGGGGTTGCTACTGGGATCCAGTCGGTAGAGACCAGAGATGCTGGTAAACCTCCTGCAATGTACAGGACAGCTCCTCAACAAAGAATTATCCAGAATATCGATACTGCTCTATAGGGACTAGCCTAGTCATTTCATTTCTCTCATGCAGTGACGGGTCAACTCAAATGAAATCTGAGGTTCCTGCCAATTCTCTTAATATGTCCCCTTCTTTGGAGACAATTCTTCAAAGCAGGCAGCATCCCTGTTGCTGTGTCCCGTTCTGAACAGTCAGGCAGGGATAATACATCAAGCAGCTCCCGGCAGCAGGCAGGCGATGAAAAGGAGCCAACGAGCTCTCCTCCCAGTGCTCACGTCTGGGGGCTGGGGCTGGAAAGGTGTTTGGGTGCTGGCTGTTCCCCAGGCTCTGCACAGCTGTATTCACACAAGCTGTGTCTGCTCCTGTGCTCTGTTCCCCGAGCGCCATCTGAACGTGTCACCCAAGCTACGCACCCCAAGGACCCCTTGCAATGCGTGCCTAGTCACTGTTCCCATGTGCTGAGAGGCCAAAGGAGTAGACCACCAGCTACTCGATGCGTGCGGCTATGGAGCCCACCCACTCACACTACTGCGATGAACAGGCCTTGAAGACCCTGGGCCTATGCGATGCACCCTCCCTTACCAACACAGTGGACATCAAACAGCTCGTCTACCCTCAGGAGTGGACTGAGCACTTCCCTTAAGACACTCGCTGTACCGAGCACTTTAACACATCATCTCTTTGATTTCTTTCCAATGCAAATCTCAAAGCCAAAATTTAGGAACAAGTAGTCTGGTTGGGAAGTGCTCTGGCCATGAGCATGCAGGAGTTGGGATGTACGTCAGGAGCAGGAGAGAAGCCCATGGAAGGTGCTCACGGATGACGGGGCTACTGCTCCAGGCAGCGGGGGCTGGTGCCCTTGGGGAGACCATGGGCAACTAACCTCGGGGTCGTCCCCCACCCAGAGGAGAGGGAGCTGGGCTGCTCAATCACCCACTTCTGTCCCTCATGAGAGGTGTTTGCAGGACATTAACCCCTTGGCATCTCCTGCCTCCTGCAGCCTAGACACTCCCAGCCCCCAGAGAGCGCTGTCAAGCAGAGACGCAGGGGGCAGGGAGTGCCGCCATGCATGGGTCACCCCCAGCTAGGCTGAGGGGGTGTAGTCAGGATGGCAAGAGCGTCTGCCACGTCTCCCGGTCACTAAGGAAGGTGTTCAGATGGGTCCATTTTAAGTGAAGCAATAGGGTCTGCAAGAGGTGACGTGAACTTGTTCAAGGCCACTGGTTAATGAAATGTGGAACCAGGATTCAAACCCAGGCCTGTCTGATGGCAAAGCCCACATTCTTGCCCACTGTATTCACTTCCTGGGGCCACCATCACTGAGTACCACAGGCTGGGTGGTTCAAACAACAGAAATGTACTTTCTCACACTTCTGGAAGCTAGAAGTCTGAGATCAAGGTGTTGGCAGGATTGATTCCTTCTGGAAGGCTCTGAAGGAGAGTCTTCCATGCTTCTCTCCTAGCTTCTAATGACTTGCTAGCAATCTTTGATGTTTCTTGGCTCTTACATGCCTCACCCCCACCTCTGCCTTCATCTTCACATAGCATTCTCCCCATGTTCCTGTCTCTATGTTCAAATGTCCCCTTTTTTATATGGACATCAGTCATATTGAATTGAGGCCCACTGCCATGACCTCATCTTAACTAACTGTATAGAATATCCCTATTTCCAAATAAGACCACATTCACAGGTTCTGGGGATTACAGGCTTAAACTATGAATTGTAATATCAATTTTGAGGGGACACAATTCATCTCATACCATCCACCACGCTGCCCCTCCATTCTCCATGGGCTTGGTTCTGCACAATCATTTTTATCCTTTGAGCTCGCCCACTGCTTCTGGACAAGAGCACCCATTAGCTTATGCCCCAGCTGCTCTTGGTGGCCCTACCTACCCGTAGTGAGTGTGACTGGTCACAGCCAGAGGGCAGAGGAGTGCAAAGAGTGGAAGAAATCTGGGAGAAGGCCTCAGTGCCAGGGCTGGGCCCGAGGTCCACCTCACTGTCACCTTAATCACCAAGATTCAATCATCAGACACAATAAAGAAAAGTATTATGGAAATAAAACACTGCCAAAAATCTTTCTCAAATTGCAAGTGCATGCAATGAGCAGTCTGGGTTTATGAAGAACAAATTATGCCAGACACACTTGATTGTGCCTTTGAGGGAACTAAGAAATTAAGGGACAGGAAGGATGAGAGAGATGTAATACATCTTGATTTTAATACAGCAATTGATACATTGTCTGGAGGAATTGTCCTGGCAAAATTAATTCAAATTGGCTTGGGGAGGAGAACTATCCCTGGGGTTGAAAACCAGTGGAAAGATAAACAAACAAATAATAATTAAAGGAGAAAACCAAAGCCTACAGCCCAGAGGTAGGGAAAGGGGGGAGGATGATGGGAAAGGAGGTGTGTGTGTGTGTGTGTGTGTGTGTGTGTGTGTGTGTGTGTGTGCACGCGCACGTGTGCACCACTCAGTGGTATCCAACACTCTGTAGCCCTCCAGGTATCTCAGTCCATGGAATTTCCCAGGCAAGAATACTGGAGTGAGCTGCCCTTTCCTACTCCAGGGGATCTTCCCCATCCAGGGATCGAACTCAGGTCTCTTAAATCTCTTGCATTGGCAGGTAGGTTCTTTACCAGCATCACCACTTGAGAAGCCTTGGGAGAGGGGAAGTCCCTGGCTTTTCAGTAAGACTCAGAAGTGCACAGAAGTACAGAAAAAAAGAATCTGGGGGTTGGGGAGGTGGAGGAAGGGTGGGTAGAGGAAGAGGCAATCCAGAGAAGGGGCTCACCAGGAGCCTGCCAGGCAGCAGGGTTTGCCCTGGTTCTCTGCCTGGTGGGTCACATCACCTATCCAAAGAGGCTGGGAACCTGGAGGCTGTCCCCTGAAGAGCCCACAGCCTGGACAGAGCAAACTCATTAAAAATAAACATGGCGATGCAGCTGATTTCAGTAGCAGAGTCAGGTGCTAGTCTTGATCAAGTATTTGCTTTTACAAATGCAGAACACTCGAATGGAAGCCACCCATTCTTCAGAACCATAGGTGCCTGACTTGGGCTCAGAGGGCTGGAGCTGGGAAGGACCTTGGTGAAGGAGGGCCTCCCTGCACAGAGGCAGAGGCTCAGACCCACAGAGAGAGGAGTGCAGTGTGTTAGAAATGCAGATTCCTGGGCCCAGGGCTCAGAGCTTCTGGCTTTTCATGGGGCTGGGATAAGGCCCAGGCAACATCATTTTTAACAGGTAGACCAGAGGTGATTCTGGTCTGTGCATTACACTGAGAAACCCTGGCCCACAGTCACACCTGATCCTTCCTTAACTTTTTATTTCTTCCCTTCCCTATTCTCTCTCCTTTCTTTCTTCCTTCCCATCAAAACATTTCGTGGTGTGCCTAGCTAAAGGAAGGCATCATCTGAGCTTCCAGAGATACAGAGGTGAAGGTGACCACCATCTCTGAGTTGTGGACAGTTAGGATACCCAGTGGAAAATCTTACAGGAAGCATGCAAGCCAGAGGTCATGTTCAAAGACACTATGTAAACACCACCCACAAAATCCAGACAGATGCAAACTGTGAGACAAAGACCTGGTTTCCTCAGTAAATACACTGCTAGGAGCAAAAGGAAGAGGGAGAGAAGAGCTCCAGATTAAATGGGACTGAAGAAGCACACCCATCACTTGCAAAGTGCGGCCTCTTCTGGATCCTGATCTGGGCAAACTGACTGTGAAAAAGAGAATCCATGAGACAGTCGGGAAAAGGGACATCTGTGACCATCTGAGGATTTTTAAGCAATGTTTAGGTACTTATTTTTAGGTGCTTATTTTTAGACAGTCCTTATCTTTTAGACATGGATTCTAAAATGTTCATGGATAAGACTATGTATCTGCAGCTGACTTCAGACTGATCATTTGTGTGTGTGGTGTAAGACAGAGACAAGGTTGTCCTTGAGTTGATAATTGTTCAAGCTGATGATTGGTATTTATGAGTTAATTATGCTATTCTTTCTACTTTGTATATATTTGAAATATTCATAAGTGAAAGAAAGAAAAGAAGGAAGGAAGAAAAAGGGAGAAAGAAAAAGAAAGAAGGATTGGAGAGGGAGGGAGGAGAGAGAGTAATGGAAGGCAGGAGTAGGGAAGAAGGAAGGAGGTGGGGAGGAAGGAAATGCAGGTGACAAATGAGTAGTGGATGAAATCACAGGCTAATGACCACACAGGATGCTTCAGGGAAGGTGTCCTGCCCTGGTGGCTGGGCTCAGCTCAGGGAAGGATTAAGCACTGGCTGGGCCAGGATGAGAGGAAAGGGAAGGTGGGATGCCTCCTCGCAGAGGAGGCCACAGAGAGTAACAAGGACCTGGTCATCCAGAGCTGTCAGAGCTATTCTCAGGAGCCTGGGATGCTGGGGGGTTGCAGGGAGAGACCAAACAATCTCAGACAGGGAGGCGTGGAGAGGTGGAGAGACACACGCTTGGTTCTGCCACCATGGGCTTCTCCGTGGATGTTGAACAGGGGTGGGAGACGAAATGAGAGAAAACACATTACAGCCGTAGCGAGGGTCCGGGTGAGAGTGAAAAGTGTCTGAACTAAAGCCCAGCGGTGGGAAGGCGCTTCTGGAGAGCTGTAGGACATAGAAGCCAGAGGGCTTGGTGCCGGGCTGAAGGGAGGTGTTTGGGGTGGCCCCCAGGTTTCCTCTTGGTGATGTCATCTTTCAGCCATGATGGGGCTCCCAGGAGAGGTAAGAGGTCCACGTGGACACCTTGCCCTGTGGGACAGCCATGAGGGGATGTATCACAAGTAGCTGGCTGTATAGCTCCAAGGAGAGGTTTAAACCAGAGGATGGACAAATCACCCTGAGGAAAAGGAGAAGAGAAGAGGGGAGGAGAGGACGAGGTTCGGGGAGGGAAGAGAAGGAAGCCAGGGTCAGGGTCTTAGAAAACCACTGCAAACTAAGGGAGGTACCAGCACAGAGAGCCCGCACACATCCCCCGACTCGCATCGGTGCTGCGCCAGATGCCCTCCCGCAGCTTCTGCCTAGTGATCCGCTGCCCAGGCTTCCAGGCCTGCTGGTGTCTCCGGGGCCTGGGTCAGCGCTGACTGTAGCCGTTGCATCCTCTCCGGGCCCTCCCTTATCATTCCTGCCAGGGGCCTCCCGCCCCTGTCTGTGGGCCCGCTGTTGCTCAGGAAGCTGATGGTTGCCTCCACCACTGAAACCCTTTTCCTTGCTGTCAGCTGAGCTGGCTCTCCCATATATGGTTTCCTTGCTCCATCCTTCCACACTCCGTCGAGTCCACCAGACCTGGGGTGAAGTCCTGGCTCATCCACCAGGCATGTATGTAAATTTGGATATTCTTCCACCCCTCCGAGTCCATTTCCTCCCCTGTAAGATGGGAGTGATGATCATACTGACCTCTTGAGTACCATACTGCACGGATAGCGCTTAGCTGTGTAAATGCGCTTAGCATTTGTGATCAAATGTCACTGTCCTTGTTACCGTTCTCTGTGTTTGCACAGACCTGTCTCCTGGACACCTGAGCAGCCCCCGTTACGCCTGGGGAGCTCCTCCTACGGACCACCTGTTTTCTGTTTTCATGAGTGCCGAGCCCTCGGCCAGCCCTCCCCCTCCAATGGTGACATTCCCCCATCTCTTGGGCATCTCTTGGCTCCTCTCAAGTCTGGCTCTCCTGCCTAATTCTGAATGTTGACCTCTTCCTCGCCCCAAACCAACACCTTCTCAGAACCATGGTCCAGCAGGACCTAAAGAGTGTCTATTGATCTCAAGGCACTTTACACACTTGTCAAAAAATTGGCAACATATGGCTATGTTCGTGATGCTGATTTTTCCAACTTTTAACTACTGAAGTGATGCAGAGATAAAAGAAGATTTTGCACAGGTACTGTCCTTCCCCCCCACCCCCCGTAAGCATAACGATCTCAACGAGGCAGCAGTGAGTAGTGCCTTGAAGTGAGACCCTAATTCCATGACCAAGAACTGAACCTGGGTAGCTTGGAGGAGAATCAGAAATCCCAGCCACCAGACCAGTAAGGCCTAGACTCTAGAAGCTGTTTTTCCCTGGATCTTTGCCAACCAATAAGAAATGGATTTCTCACGAAGGCAAGAACTGCAAAGGCAAGCACAAAGTTTATTTAGAGATATGCCACAAGTGGGAGCGCACACCGAGAAGCTGTTTAGTTAAGAGAGAAGCAAGGCAAGAGACGCACCCCTGGAAAAAGAGGGTGGAGGTGTTCCCCCTTAGCGAGGAAGAGTGCAATAAAAAGATGGCTAAATCGTTTATATAGGTCAGTTCTTCCGGGTCTTTGTTTACATTTAGTGAATTATCTGGTTTGTTTTTCCACATCTGACGTGCCCTGGGACCCTCTCAGACATGCATGCGTGTCCCAGATACATTCTAGTAAAGAGGCCCATGAGATGGCTTTAGCATCACACATTGCTATCGCAAAATGTTCCCCTCCTTTTGGACACCCCTGGGGCCTTTCTGAGACTGTCAAAGTCTCCCCGGTCCCAAGGATGAGACATATATGACCTCCTGATCTCTTAACAGAGTTTAGTCCCACTCTGTCCCTGCCATAAAAATGCCCAGTGTCCGGTTATTTACCCTATTCCTGTGGCTGGTTTTTATATCAAGGTGTAGATCTCGAAATATAGACAGGAGTCTGGTCATAAATACATTGTCCTGGAGCCCGTGTGTCTCCAGCTTCAGGAAACGTAAACAGGGAGCTAATGATGAATGTCCAGCCTGGAACTCATCTTCTCACCCCAGGAGGTGGGAATAGGGGGCCAGTTATAAACACCTAGCCTGGCACCCATCTATCTCTTGTTTCAATAGCAGTGATTCCAACTGGGGCTTGGGGGTACCCGTGGGGATGGGGCTGCCTGACCTAAGCAAGCAAAAACATACTTCCCATTCTCTCGGTGAAAACAAGATAAGAAAAGCTATTCGGGTTCGTGAAAAACAGCCTCCCTCCTCCCAGCTATCCCTAGACATTACAGAGATGGCCGCTTTCTAAAGCGTTTATTCAACAGCCATTTACAGGCCACCCACCATGAGGCAGGCACCAAGTGCTGAAATTGAATTTATTTCCTGTATTAAATCTCAGGAAAGATTGGGAAGCCTTGTCAGCAAGGCCTCCAGGTAGAATTTCTATGCCTTTACAGAATAACACGTGCATTCTTTGGTGCGCAATTTATTGTTCCTGTTGCTTCCTCGGAGGGGAGAAATAAGATCTCTGTCTCTCGGAGATGTGCAAATAAGATCTCCGTCTCTTGGGTCACTGAAAAACAGGAGAGTTGCCTACTTTAGTGATTGGCTTGACGGGACATGATTTGCCTCTTTTTTATCTGAAGCCATCTCAATTTGCTGCCATGATTCATGTAAAGTGGTATTTGAGGGAAGAGGGTTGTGGCTGTTTTTAAAGCTCATTTTGAAGTGTGAGATTCACTGGATCATGTATGCTAATTTGGTTCAGTTGTGTCCAACTCTTTGTGACCCCATGGACTGTACCTCGCCAGACTCCTCTGTCCTTGGGATTCTCCAGGCAAGAATACTGGAGTGGGCTCCTGTGCCCTTCTCCAGGGGATCTTCACGATCCAGGGATTGAACCCACATCTGCAGCTCTTGCATTGCAGGCAGATTCTTTACTGCTGAGCCACCAGGGAAGCCCTTAACTGGATCATTTGTATGATTTTTTTTTTTTTTTTTTTGGTGGCAGTGGTGGTGGTCCAATCTGCTACTTAGTCCCTGGTTTCCATTCTCTTCTCCTGCTTTTAGCAATAATATCCCACTGTTTTAACTCTGGCCTCCCATTGATTTACATTTCCCAGTTTCCCTTGTTGTGTGGAGCTATGGGGCCAAGTTCTTCCCAAGAGGCTTTAAAGAGAAAGGATGCCACAGCTTCTGGGTCTTGCTCTTAAAATGTTGAAGTGTTCATGCACCTTTCTCAGCTGGACAGGGTGCCCATGAATCAGCAGTGACCGTGTGTATGAGGGCAATATTCTACAAAAGGAGTCTGGGACCCGTGGCGACTTTACAGAGCTGTGCCACCTACCCACTGTGAACCATCTACCTATGTCTCTGGGTGATCACATAAGAGGAAAATAAACCCACGAATTCACAGGGTGCTTGGTCACAGCAGCCTAGCATATACCCTAACTAATACATTCTTTGTGCATGTGTGCTCCAATCCCTCTAGCTGTGTCTGACTCTTTGCGACCCTATGGACTGTAGCTCACCAGGTTCCTCTGTTCATAGGATTCTCCAGGCAAGGATACTGGAGTGTGAGTAACCATGCCCTCCTCCAGGGGATCTTCCCCACTCAGGAACTGAACCCATGTCTCCTGTGACTTCCATATCCCAGGTGGATTCTTTACCACTGAGTCACCAGGGAAGCCCAATACATTCTTTACTGCAGTAAAATCATTATAATCCTAAGTTCTTTGGGCACCTTTGGTACAAATAACCACAGACTCTCCTCCTCCCTCACCAACACTTACAGCTGTTTAGGCTCCCTCTGCTCTGGGCCGCATCCGAAAACAGTCCTATGACAGCAATTTGCTGGGGATTTGTTCTTTTACATTCTAACTGCAGAAGCATCATGTCCTTGCAAAACCTTAGAATGCATTCAGTAAATGGTTTTCTTCTGAAAGCATCATTTACCCTTGAGAAGTTGGGTTTTTCCACACATTTTCTCTGTATTGGAGAGTGTGTATGTGCTGTAGGTATTCCTGTTAGAGCAGCGAGGTGGCTTCTGTTTATATTGAGATATTTTCTAGCATCTCACATCAAACTGGAGGGCTCTTGGGATCCACTCTTCCCCTTCCCAGGGACTCGACCTCCCACTGTTCCGGTTAAGCCCGTGGGGGCGTGAGACAGTTGTAACTTGACAAGGAGGTGCCCACGAGGTGAGAGAGGTGGGGGAATACACAAATAAAAACATTATAGTTCCTTTTAGGCAGGAAAAAAGAGCAGGGGAAATCACAGTAATATAATTTTAAAACATCCTTGTCAGGCAAGTCTTTAGGCAGGAGAAAGGTGTTGAGAAATCAAGCAAGCAAAGACAGCATGCCACAACTCCCAGAAGACTGGACGTCACTTGTGTAAGCAGCCTGAGAAATGGAAAGGATGCATTCGGATGAAAATAAACAGAAACTGGATCACAGTGGGTGAGGAGAAATGAAAATGCGCCTTGAATCCAGGACTCTGTTACGCTGAGCAGCTCACAAAATGCACAGACCCTTTTATTGAAACAAAGATAGTGGTTCTTATAGCTCCTGCCACCTGCACCAGCGCTGTCCAGCGTGGGGAGGCAGGCAGCTGGCACAGCGCAGACTCCCTCCTGGCCAGCAGTGCAGTTAATTGTGCAGCCAAGGTGCCTCATGCATCTGGAGTGAGTCTCAAAGAGGCCCGCATTCACCGAGCAGCCTCCTCCCTACAGCCCCTCACCCAGCAGACAAGTGGAAACTGAATGTTGCTGTCATACCGGCCAGGGTTCAAATCCCAGGCCTGCTACTTGGCAGTTGAATAATCATGGACAAATTTCTTTATGATTCTTTCTCTCTGTTTCCTCCTCTATTCATTCCAAGAGTTGTTTATGGATTAAAGGAAGTGATGGATATTAACTGATTACCCTTCTGTGAAGTGTAACTTCCCAATTCCAGACAGAGCTTCCCTTCAGGACTGGGTCTCTGCACCCACCCCAGACCTCTGTGAAGGCTGCTCCCCCATGCGAACACCCCCCAAGACACCCTTGTTCTGGGCCAGCCTTGCAGCCTAGTGGCCAAGCCACCAGGGACCAACCCCCTCCCACAACCTGGGGCTAGCCTGACCTCCCCAGAGGCTAAGATGCTGCACTGGACCCACCAGGCCCAGAGGGAGGAGCTTGCTGGGAGGGGTTAAAGCAAGTTCAGTCCATAGGCCCGATGTACAGAGACGCCAAACAAAAATATCAGAGTTTGGAACAGAGAAAAGTTTACTGCAGAATGAGACAAGGAGATGGGTGACTCTTGCACTCAAAACCCCATACTCCCCAAGGGTTTCAGCAAAGCACTTTTTGGGTTTGTGTTTGTTTCTATTTATTTTTATTTATTTGTTAAGTTTTGTTTTGTTTTGGCTACGCTGGGTCTTTGTTGCTGCATGGACTTTTTCTAGTCAGGGCAAGCAGAGGCAAGCAGAGCCATTTCTTTCTTGAAGTGGCTTCTCGTTGCTAGGGCTTCTCTCACTGAACACTCTACATGGGCTCAGTAATCGTGGTGCACAGGCTTAGCTGCTCCAAGGCATGTGGGATCTTTCTGGACCAGGGATCAAACCCATGTCCCCTGCATTGGCAGGTGGACTCTTTACCAGTGAGCTGTCAGGGAGCCCTTTAGCAAAGAACTTTTAAAAGCCAGGTGAGCGAGGTGGGTTGCAGGGTCCGTGATCAGCTTGTACACAATTCTCTGATTGGCTGCCGGCGAAGTAACAGGGTGGTGTCACAACGGTGAACAATATCTGTCCTTAGGCTTCAGGAGGCCTGGGGCTATGTGCTCATGGTCATCAGGTACCTAACATCTTCTATTTGGTGGGGATTTTCATATATGCAAAACAACTCAGGAAATGTGCACAGATCCTGGGTACTTCAGAGAGGAGCTGAAGCAGAGGATAGGGAGGAAGTCCTGTCCTGGGAAGGCCGTTAGGGTTCTGCTCAGTTCAAGCTAAGGAGAGCTCCCAGGCTATTCCCTCAGACCTGTTACAAGCCCTGGTTTGGATCTTGCCTTTGCTCCTTCACAGCGGAGTGACTCTAAAGTCCACTTTTTTCTGCACGTTACGGGAGACAAATCCATGTCCTCACTGTCTAAGCCAGTTTGACTCAGTTTCTGTAACTTGCAGCCAAACAGGCACATCACCTATGATCCAGCACTCACAGGAGGGCGGGCCTTGAGGCTCTGAAGTTCTCACCACCTCAGTGAGGCCTCGTTTTCCTCATTATTCTGTCTGTGGAGCTTGATTTTCTTCCCCATGGGGTTTACCCTGGCCCCTCCATCCCTGTCTCTCCCTCTCGGCTTCTGGCAGCATCACCTCCCCTGCCAGCCTCTGCTATGGTGCTGGCCTTTGCGCTCCAGCCCCTTTCCCATCAAGGCCAAGGCCAGGGTAAACTCATCAGAGATGGGAAAAGGCTTTAAGGAGATCAAATCAGTCAATACTAAAGGACATCAACCCTGAATATCCATTGGAAGGACTGATGCTGAAGCTCCAGCACTTTGGCCACCTGACGCGGAGCCAGCTCATTGGAAAAGACCCTGATGCTGGAAAAGATTGAAGGCGGGAGGAGAAGGGGATGACAGAGGATGAGATGGTTGGATGGCATCATCAATTCAACAGACATGAGTTTGAGCAAGCTCCGGGAGATAATGAAGGACAGGGAAGCCAGGTGTGCTGCAGTTCACGGGGTCGCAGAGTCAGGCACAACTGGGCAGCTGAACAGCGACACCAAGAGTGGATCTAGGGTCCCACACCTCTTCCTGGGGCCCTAGAGGAGATGAAGGACTCATTCCCATTTGGATGAGCTGTCACTCAGACACAGGGGTCATCTCCCTGAGCTGGGGAAGGGGCGTGGTGGAGTGGGGGCACTCAAGGACTTCTTGCCAATTGCTTCTGTCGCCCTCTCCCAGAGGACACAAGAGGTGCCTTCTTCAGGGGTTGGAGAGCCAAGCTGGCCACTTGCCCCTCTGAAGAACGGCCCCCAAGCTCCCAGCAGCCTTGTCACCCTTCCCCCACTGATTCAAGTTCCAGCCTCTCTGCTGCTCCACCCTCCAGGCAGCTCAGTGGGCAATGAGCAAGCACCTGCTCTGGGCAGGCCTTGGGCCCGCCTTATCCCTGGGGACGCCTGACAGTCCTGCACCCACCTGCAGCACCCACTGATCACCACTCACTGGGAGAAGCAAGACAGGCTTGCGGACCTGAGCCTTCCTGCTCTTAAGGAAATGACCAAGTGTCCGAACTGGAAAAGAATCTGGGGACCATCTGCTTCGGGGTTTCTCGAATGTTAGTGGAGAAGCCTTTCTTCAAGTGAAATCTTAATCAGTATTCAATACAGAGCATGAAACAGACAAAGTGGAGGCTGCCTTGGTTGAAGCAGGGGAGGTACTAGGCGCTGTCTGCCCTTCATCCCACCCAGGGGCCCCACAGGTGTCCACAGACCCCAGTGAAGGCAGCTCCCGGCCAGGTGATGGGTCATGGTTTCATTCCTGTCTGGTTCCACGTAGAATCCAAATGTCATTTGCATTCCCCAGGGTGTTCCAAATGTAGTATGAAAAGCTACTGATCTTTCCAGCTCTTTAGGGGCTGATGGAGGAGAAAATTGGAACCTGGGAGGTGAAGTAACAACCCCAGGACCCCAGTGCCAGCTCCCCTCTCAGTCTTTCTCCACAACAGGCTGCCATTCTATGCTTCCCCAGGTTCATCCCCAGCACATCCCAGCTGGTTCCTTTCTGACTCTTCAGGACCCTAGAAAACAAGTCACTTTACTAAACGAGACCATGAGCAGGGGTGTGGAGTGAGAGGCCACTGAACCGGATCTTTATTCAGGGTGCTGACTGTCTGGGGCAATGAAGGTGCTGATGTGGGTCTAATTACAGGCCTGTCATTATTCATTAGTTCTGCAGAAGCACGAAGGGAAAGTGGGGAAGCGAGAGGGAACTCAGCTAGAAGGGCCCTGGGGAGATCAGGAAAGTGGGCCAGGCTGCCCTGGGCACCCCACTTCCTGCCCCTCCTACCTCCCCTCCATGACCCAAACTGTCCCTTCAGTTCCAGGAAGATGGTCAGATGGATGCTCGCTGCCCCTGTCCTTAGTCGTGCCGCAGTCTGTTCTCCTGCCCGCTGCTTCTGCACTCCCCTCTGACCGCTGCAGTTCGCTCATTCCCATATCCACTCTTGCAACAAATGTTCATTAAATACATATTATGTGCCCAGGATTTTCCTCGACACTGAGGACACAGTGGTGACAGGTCTGATTCTCAGTGGAGCGCTCAGAGAAAGTCTGAAGAGGTGACATTTGAGCGGGAGCCTGAATAAAGTGGAGAACTGAAGGGGCCAAGGCCTGGGGCAGGGCTGCGACGGGCCCAATGGGAGGAGCAGAAGGGAGGTGGAGCAGAAAGGCAAAGGGGGAGGACGCCGGGGACTGAGGTCAGTTACCCAAGCTGTGAGGCGCAAGGGTGGATCGGGGAGACGGGCCTGGGGGCTGGTTCAATGATCCATGTGCGAGGGTGGTTGCTGAGGTTAGACCAGTACAGCAGGGCGCCGAGGAGTGTTCAGAGTCTTTCATTGAAAGAGCTTATATTTTATACATTCTTTTTAAAATTTTTATATGTATTTATTTGGCAGGCTCAGTAGTTGCAGCATATAGGTTTAGGTGCTCTGAGGCATGTGGGATCTTACTTCCCCAACCAGGGACTGAATCCACGTCCCCCGCACTGGAAGGCAGATTCTTGGCCAGTGGACCACCAGGGAAGTCCTTGTATTTTGCATATTCTGCCTTCAGCTCTCATCATCTCCCTTCGTGATCACTCCCCATCTAGACTCTGCCTGTCCCAGATCACAGAGTGATGAGAATTTCTTTAACGCCAACTTCACGTCACACAAACTGTTGTTTCTCCCAGGTTTTCATCAGGTGGGTGGGAGGCCCAGCAATCTGACACAGGGGGGTTCCGGGAGCTGGGAGCAGAACGGGTGTGGGCAAAGGAGGGATCAGGTCAAAGTTCACGGGAATGAATGGGCAAGAGTAGTCATATAGATGAAACGGAATACTCAGGACACAAAGGGACCAGAGCCAGGGCAGCAAGAAGCGGGTGGGTGGGAGGGTGGGGAGGGGAGGAGAGCAGACCATCCCGTACCCTTGTCTCCCACCTCAGCCCCAGTCGGCTGCTGGAGCTGGCATGGTCCCCTCATGTGGCAGAGGCTTGGAGATTTTATGGAGTCCCCCGTGGGCAGTGCTGAACCGGTCATGTCACTCTTTCAGGTCAAACACTGCAGAACATCCTCTGGACGAGGGTGAGCAAGGCTGTCTGTGTGCTCCTCTCCTTCCCTGTCTTTGCATATTTAGCCAACAGGACACTTCTAGAGAGTAATCAGAGGCCTTGTCAACATATGGGCTGCCGTTATGGAAGAGAGACTGTATACCCTTGACAGTGCTAAATGGGAGATAATTATATGGCATTGAACTAGATAGCTGTATTAGATCACGTTATTATTTTTTTTTCCACAAGTATATGTTGTCTTAAAGGCGTGAGCAGCATATGGATAGTGGCAAGTTTGCTGAAATGCCGGACAGCCCTGCTTATGAGTGAGGAGCTTCTAAGCTTGACTAGGAGGTTCAGATGCTTGGTGTGTGTGTGTGTGTGTCCCCTCAACCGGACATAAAACTCCCAAGCACCCACTATGCCCCTGTTTTCGTGTCCACACTTCTGACACAGCTGATGCTATTTCTGTGCCTGCTAAGTGGTCGGAGGGATAAATGAAGAGACGAGAGGATGGCTGCCCTGTCCCTCGCCCAGCATGGTGCCTGGGTCACAGGAAAATTAACTAACGATCATCACAATGACATTGTGTCTATCCTAGGTCCCACTCCCACCAAGGGTCTACTCTCCTCTTCCTCAAGTGAAAGTGTCCTGACCAATGGCCAGGAGAAGGAAGCCTGAGTGTCGGGGGCTGTTACCCCTTCAAGGCAACCGACTAACGTGCTTTGACCGTTGTCTTCTGGAGATGAGCTTAGCTGTGGAGGTCAGCTGTGGACAGTCTAAGCACTTCTCAAATCCTAGGCTAATAGCTCACTTGGCTTACTGAGGTCCTGCCTAGCCTTAGCCCTTGGGTGATATGGGAGCAGTGAGAAGCGGGCTGTGGGCTCCTCTGTCCTGGTAACAGGCCCAACACCTCCCAGGCCTTCCAGGTCATGAGGCACCAGTCCCCACATCCTCTCTGACCTCCCTGCACCCTGGAGGGAGACAAGTGGTGAGGATTGCCCCTTCACCCTCAGAGATTCAGAGAGGGCCAACTGACTGGCCCAGCCTCAGTTTTGCAGGAGCTAAGAGCCAAGACTGAACTGAACCCCAACCTTCCAATTCCAAATTCTTGGTCCCCTCCACGACACCACTGAGCTCCCTCTGAGAGTGTGAAGTTCAGAAGGAGGCAGCCTGAACACCATTTATTCTGAGCCCATCACTTGACTCAGGGACTGAGGAAGGAAGAAATGAATGGGGTCCCCTGCCCCCTGGGGCCCAGCCCCGCGCACACACCATGCCACCTCGTCCCATTCCCCCGGGAAGTCCTGTCTTCTCGACATCGTGCCCCACCATCATCATTTTACTCCCCAGACTATATTACCTCTCCGCCGCCAGACAGCTGTGGCAGTTTACAGCTGTTTACCAGCAGTCAGGTAGAGGACGACCTAAGTGGAATATAAACTATCGAATTAAATTCTCCTCTCCAAATGCCACCCAGACTCGCTCTACCTGAGAATTTCAATCGGTGCTAGTGACTTCTGCCTGCTCTGTAATGGATGCAACAGACACACTCTCAGGCTGCCAGTGGAACTGGGCTGGGGCAGATGCAGCTAGAAGGGAGAAGGGTGTCCATGTGCAAGGGTACAACAATAAGTCCCCTGAAAGTGCAGCGCCCTTGGGCTCCAGGCAATGCCATTAAATGGGCTGGGAAACAGCTTCATTTCCTGGTGCTTGAGTATCAGACCGAGGTGTGCAGGGGAGTAAGGGGGTGTGCATGGGGTTCGGACCTTCAGACACTTTCTACAGACTCAAAGAAGCAGTGAATGTAGGGGAGGAAGGATAGGGGAGAAGGGACAGACGCCCCTCACAACACCAAAATCTAAGTAAAGCTCCTGCGTCCGTGCATGTGCTCAGCCGTGTCCGATTCTTTGCGACCCCATGGACTAGCCTCCTGGCTCCTCTGTCCGTGGGACTTCCCAGGCAAGAATACAGGGAGTAGGTTGCCATTCCCTTCTCCAGGAGATCTTCCCGACTCACGGATCAAAACTCTTGTCTCCTGTGCTAGCAGGTGAGTTCTTTACCAGCTCAGCCACCGACGACTATGAGAAAGTTCATATCGACATGAACTGCCAGCAACCCACCCTGTAACATCAAGCCAGAGAGATGGGACATGGGCCTTCAGCACCTCAGAGCACAGAATGGCTCTGGACTGGGAGTTCCCAGGTGCTGGTCTCGGTCCCACCACTCATGAGCCCTGCCATCTTGCCCAGGTCACTTCTCTGTACTTGCACGTCCCTCCTCCCTGCCTGCATTATGGGCGGGGGAGTTTTCTGAGAACTCCTGAGTGCTCTACATTGTGAGCTACAGGTACATTTGGAGGAGAGGAGAAGAGAGGAGCCCCCTGAGAGATTTCCCTCCAGACCCCCAGGCTCTAGGGTGGACCTCAGGTCCAGGGGGCGTGAGAGGGGCCAAGGCCATTTGTGTCTTGGGAGGAGGGCTTGGCCGGGGGGGCCATCCTGGAAGTGTCCTCTAGGAGGCAGCAGAGGAGGTGCTATGGAGCCCTGATTCCCTGGAGACTCAGGGCTCCTCCCCGCCCCAGTCCCTGGTGTACGCGGCATGGAGGAAGGCTGGGGGCGGAGGCTGAGTTTGCTTTAGAGATGGAGAGGTAAGTATCAGTTTCACAGGCTCCCTGGGGCCACTAGTCACCGGTGGTCACTACCACTTTGGTGTGGAGGGTGGCAGCTGCAGGCAGGGGGCGAGGGTTTCCTCATGCCTTTCCCTCCCCCAGAGCCTGGGCCTCCTTCTCCCAGCCATGGAACAGAAGACCAGCACCTTCCACATCCTCCTTTCCTTCCAGTGGGCTCCCTTGAGTGGTCAAGACACACCTTCAAGCCCCCTCTGTGTGTGTGCTCAGTCATGCCCGACTCTTTGCAACTCCATGGACTGTAGCCCGCCAGGCTCCTCTACCTATGGGATTGTCCAGGCAAGAATATTGGTGCGGATTGCCATGCCCTGGATCTCTGAATCTTCCCGACCCAGAGATCAAATCCATGTCTCCTGCCCTGCAGACAAATTCTTTACCACTGAGCTACCTGGGACGCTTACGCCCCTTTACTTGAGAGCAGAAGAACCCACTGTACTTAAGACGTAGGGAAAACACATCAAAAATAGTCATTGTTCACCTATTAAGTGCTGGGTGTTATGAGTTACATACTCTGATCGCATTTACTCCACAGAGTCCCCAGTTGAAGTGGGTTAGCCTCGCTTTACAGATGAGGAAACTGAGGCCCAGAAAAGTTAAGTAACATTTATAAGAACACACAGGTGGGAAAGTGATAAAACTGAGACTGCTGCTGCTAAGTCGCTTCAGTCGTGTCCGACTCTGTGCGACCCCATAGACGGCAGCCCACCAGGCTCCCCCGCTCCCCGTCCCTGGGATTCTCCAGGCAAGAACACTGGAGTGGGTTGCCATTTCTTTCTCCACTGCACGAAAGTGAAAAGTGAAAGTAAAGTCGCTCAGTCATGTCTGACTCTTCGCAGCCCCATGGACTGTAGCCTACCAGCCTTCTCTGTCCATGGGATTTTCCAGGCAAGAGTCTAGAGTGGGGTGCCATTGCCTGAGACTAGAACCTGAAATTCCCTAACTCCAGTAGCCGTGTTCTTTCCACCATGGCAACCATCTATAGCAGCAGGATGGTCAGGAAGCAGACTCCAGAAAAACTGGAAATTGCAAAGATACAGAAGAACCTAGACTTGGAGCATGTTCTTACTGATTTCTTCACCCATTCTGGATCTCTCCATAATAACATGCCTCTTGCAGCCAGCCTGCTCTTCTACTGAAAGTCCATTTGCTGGCTTCTTTCTAAAACTGCTCCCCTGCGGATATGACCTGTTTATCTTTTATATCCTAGTCCTAACTCACTCCCTTAGCTCTTGGCAACCCTATGCTGCTCTAAGTTTGTTTGCTTTTTTTTTCCCCACCAGCAAAATTATGTTCTCATTTTTATTCAAAACATGACATTTGAGCTCCAGTCGTGTGCTGGGTACTGAATGAGAGCCTAGGGGTCCATAGTGGGTACCACTTACTGAGCACTTGCTTCCTGTGAGCACACAGTAAGCTGTTGACCCCACCACACACCCTTGGATTAGGTATTAGAGCCTCTGTCTCACAGACAAAATAACTGAGGCCCAGAGTCACTGAGTAAGCTGCCCATTGTCACAGCCCATTGTTGCAGACGCTGTGATGTTAACCCCACCCGCAGGGCACGACAGGAAGATAACGTGCTTCCCTATCCTCTTCACCTGAATGCCTGACTCTTACTTTTAATTTAATGTGGGGAAATAGGTCTATACCATATACGTAGCAGTGGCACTCTGCTGAGACAGAATAGAAATATGTAACATGCCTTCAACCAAATTGAGTTCCATGACCTCTGCTGAGTCCTGGGATGCTCTTGCGTGTCCCCTCCTCCCTCTCCCGTGTTCTTTTCCATCTCTCTCTCAAGCTTCTCTCTGTCTCCACTGGTCCCTAAATGTTGGGGGCTCCACAGGGCTCCGTCTTCAGCCCCCTTCTCTTGTCACTCTACATCAGGTCTTGCAAATTTGAGTAACCCAAGGGGCATGCAGAAATCCACACATCAGGGGATGTGTTAAACGGTCTCTGCAAGTGTGATCCTCAAGGAAAATCCCTGCCTGGTGACAATCCTTGAACCCTCACCCAACCCAACAAAGCGCCCAAATGAAGCAGAAAAGGGCAGTCCACGGATGCTCAGGGCTGCAGCTCTATCCCTGGCTCCCACGTCTGTTTTCCTGCGATGATTTTGTCTCCCTCAAGTATTTCTCTGCTTCCTCTGTGTTGATCACTCCTGAATCTGCTATCTTCGGCCCAGGTCTCTTTCCTGAGCTTCAAACTTTGCGCATTGGCTATGTTAGCAGATGTTATCTGCTAACTGCTCCCACTGCCCCCAGGCCCAATATGGCCAAAACTGAGTGCACCACCCTTTTTACTCTGCATCTTTCTGCTTATATTCACTGAGTTTTATTCTGTTGTCCAAAGGTACTACAGCTTGCTTAGCTTTTCATTTACTGAAGATCAATTTTTGCTTCCAAGTTTTTAGCAATTATGAATAAAGCCACTCTTAACATCCAAAAAGAGAGAGTGAGAAGGGAAGGCCCTTGACCTGCCTTACTTCTGTCTCTGGACATCAGAATGTTGTCCGGGGGCCGGAAAACCCCCGCCATCTGATGGGTGATATCACTGGTGCATCAAGAAGAGCAGAGCAGGAGGGTGGCAAAAGCCTGGGTCCTTGGTGACACTGCTGTGCTGATAAGCTGGCAGCTTCTGGAGACCGCAGTTTCCGGAGACCCCTGGACTTTTTCTTGTTTCATGAGATAATGACTGTCTGTGTAGTTTGAGTCACTATCAAGTGAGCATAGCCCAACCCACACTCTCTAATGCCCAGAACACTGCCCATGCCGGATAAGCCCTCCAGGGGGCTGACTAATCAGTGAAATGCACACACACACACACACACAGAGTGAGAGTTTATGTGGGGAAACAGGTAAACACAAGGTGCTGCACGAATATGGAGAAAGATGAATTTTTCTGAGGCTGCTTTTCCTCTCTGAGGGGTTTGGGCTTCGTGGGTTCAGTTAGGTTGTTACTTACTCTATTTCAAGTACAAGAATAGATGATGGTCTATGGGACTTTCCTGGTGGTCCAGTGGCTAAGACTCTGTGCTCCTGATGAAGGGGGGCCTAGGTTCAATCCCTGGTCAGAGCACTAGATCCTGAATCACGAAACTAAGACTCAGAACAGCCAAATAAACAAGTAAGTATTTTTTGAAAAATAAAAGATGAAGGTCCATATACATGGGATGGACAGTAAACAATGGGAGAAATGCCCTAGGAATCTCCCCCAACAGTTCCTTGCGTATCCTTGGCAACTTGGCAGAGCCGGTCCAAGTGCAACACATTTGGTGAGAACTTTCAGAGTAACACATCCAAACACAAGAAGGGATGGTACTGGACTCACCCCAAGGGCCAGTCTCCAAAACAGAGAACTGCAAAGATCTATTTCTTCTTGGCCTTTAAGTCTGTAAAACTAAGAAACATCAGGTTCACTGTGGAGTCCTGAAGTCCACCCAAGGGACTTTTCATTTATTCACTACCAGCAGCTGGCAAGCCTGGCATGCTGCAGTCCATGTAGTTACAAAGTCGAACACTAAACAACTGAACTAAACTGAGCAGCTGGTAGTAATTCAGCAGACACAGGGTACAGTCCTGGTCTTTCTGTTGGCTCCACCAATCCAATTAGACCAGCGGGGATCACTGATCCACCACCCGGTGTTGCTCATGGGCCGCAAGGGAGTCCAGATGTACCATCTAATGCACCCCAGTGTTGGAAGCCAGCCCTCAGCCAACTCTCAAGGCCTCCCGAGATCAACCTCTGCCTGAGATCTGTGTCTGTGCACCTCCTACCTTTCCGAGCACCATCCCTGGCCATCCTTTGTGGAGCCCAATATGAAACTGTATACTAGTTCAGTGTTCACTCTAATGTTCTTGGAAAAGTCTGCACTCAGAGGAAGTCTAGCACCAGTCAGCGACATGCTAGTGTGAATTAAAGCCTTTCTCAGGGCTACTTGCTAACTAAATCTCCTTGCCCCTAAGGCATCTTTGTTGTATTCATCTTGCAAACTATGGGTCATGTCTTAACCATTGTTTTGCACTATTTCTTAGTATTATTTCATTTCATTGATTAGTTCCCCAACTAGAACATGAGTACCTTGGAAACAAAGCCGATATCTTCTGCCCATTCATGCTCAGTCACTTCAGTCGAGTTCAACTCTGCAACCCCATGGGCTGTAACCCTCCAGGTTCCTCTGTCCACGGGATTCTCCAGGCAAGAATACTAGAATGGGTTGCCATGCCCTCCTCCAGGGGATCTTCCTAACCCAGGGGTCAAACCAGTGTCTCCTGCATTGCAGGCAGATTCTTTACTCACTGAGCCACCTGGGAAGCCCATACTTAGGATTCATTTATTTTTTCATTCATTTATTCCAAAGCAACTATTGGGGGACTTCCTGGAAATCTAGTGGCTAAGATTTCACTCTTCCAATGCAGGGGCTTTGAGTTCCATCCCTGGTTGGAGAGCTAAGATCCCACATGCCTTGCAGCCAAAAACAAAAAACAAAACATAAAACAAATTCAACAAAGACTTTAAAATGGTCCACATTAAAAAAAAAAAAAAAAAGCTACCCTCCCCATCAAAAAAATAAATAAATAAAAACTACTGGATCATCCCAGGTATTGGGCTCCAGGCTAGATCTGAGGTTTCCAACAAGGATAAAGTATAGTCCCTACACTCAGGCACTTACACTCAGGCTTGTAGAGCAGACAAACTGTAGGAGTTAGGTCTCCTCCTCCTGGAGGTCCAGGAGTCCAATCCTCCTTATCACTTCTGCTTTTATCCTTGCCACACCACCAGCCTGTGTTTGAACAAGTCTGAGTACCTCTGTTTCTTGTCATCTAGAGAAACCAATTACAACATCCCCTAGGGCAAGAAACATTTGAACTGCCTCATAAAGGATCAGGGCAAGGGAAATGAGGGCGCAGGAGGATATTCCTGGCAGCGGGAACAGCACGAGCAGGAGCACGTGGCCAAGAACAGCTTGTTGTGGGCAATGCCAAACACAAGTGCGTTCACTTCTATTTCGGGGGCCTTCATTGTGGAATGGAAGGCTTTGTCCACAGGAAAGCAATCCCAGACATCAAAAGCCTGATAGAGGAGGTATTCTGGGACGTGCGTAGGGGAGAAAATCCCTCCCCTGGAGCCTGCAAAGACACACTAGGTAAGCAGCTGTCTCCAAAGACCCGTGCTGAAGGCCAGTCCTGCGGATTCTCAGCTGCTCCTTTGATGGCCAAGGATGCCTAGTTACAGGGGCAACCTATCCGCGGCAGCCAAAGTCCTGGGAGGGAGAAATGTTCTCAGAGGGGTAGTGGCCACACTGAAAGGCACTCTATGAGCTTCTTGCACTCAGCTGATTCCAAGAGCCTCACACTAAGATGGGAGGCATGTGACATGAGAGCTCAGCTTTCCATCCCCTGAGAAATACCATTTCCCCAGAAATTTGGTGTTTACACAACAGAGGAATTTAAACTCCCAAAACTCAGGAGGGTAGGAGTTGGGGAGTGTTAATACGATGAGCTACGTTTGATCCCCTCTAGCTTCCCAGAAAAGACTGGCTCCAGCACACAGAGCCAAGTGACACATGGCTCTAAAATAATCCCAAGCATCTACACAGGCAATGCTACCCCCACCCCCGCCATGACTCCCCCAGGCTGCTAGCCAGCCCTTCCTCGCCCACGCCCGGCTTCTGCAGAGCCTACATCTTGGTAAAAGGCTGGTAAGAGTCTACTTAATTCCACGGAAATTAATTGAAGACCTTCCATGTATAGCCCTGCTATGGGAGAAGAGTGAAGAGCTCAGATCTTCTTACTTGGAAGCCATCCCAACCATCCAACACCAGGGGATCAGATGTCCTTAACAAGAACACCCCTGCCCTGTAAGGACATTCTCTCCAAGCTCTGGCTTTCCTCCAGCCCCAGGGATTGTCTTTCCATGACCTAAAATGGCATCCTGCTTGCCTTTCATCTATCTGAAGCCATGGACCTCATTAACTTTTTTAAAAAGCAGTGTCCATTCGCTTCCCTCCAAGTTTAATGATGGCTACTGAAAGACAGCACATATCTGACTCTTTGCAACCCCCTGGACTATACAGTCCATGGAATTTTCTAGGCCAGAATACTGAAGTCTGTAGCCTTTCCCTTTTTCAGGGGATCTTTCCATCCCAGGGATTGAACCCAGGTCTCCCACATTACAGGCAGATTCTTTACCAGCTGAGCCACAAGGGAAGCCCAAGAATACTGGAGTGGGTAGCCTATCCCTTCTCCAGCGGATCTTCCTGACCCAGGAATCAAACTGGAGTCTCCTGAATTGCAGGCGGATTCTTTTACCAACTGAGCTATCAGGGAAGCCCAAGGAGAGCACATGCCCATTCAAACAGAAGTTCATTGAGGACAGAGACCTATCTTGTTCATGGCTTAACAGTGCCTAGCACATAACTGGTCAATCAATGTTTGTTGAATGAGTGAAAGAATTTGTTGACTTCCTTCCCCTCTAGACTCTAGCCTTGTGTCGTCTTTATTTACAGCAGTACCTGGCATATATTAGCCACTCAATAAACATTTGTTGAATGAATAAGCATGCAGATTACTGATTTTTTGACAAATAACTTTTCTTACAGTGTCACCAGCATGTATTCACGTATTCAATGAATAATTGAGCCTCTTCTGCATGTCAAGCCCTGGGCCAGGCTTGGAACTCCAAAGATACCCAGAATAGGATCCCTGCCTCGAGGTATTCACCATCTAGCATACGTGATAAATATGTAAACAATTAAGGTAGAAGCCTTCCAATCTGGCAAGACTGGGAGTCATCCTGTGCCAACAAATTGAAAATGTCAAAGGGGAGAAATACGTTTTAAAAAATGATACTATGCTGGATGTTTTCCATTTGACCCCCAACCCACTGTCCTCCAATCTCCATTCTCCATTCTCCATCTGCTGCCCACCTTAAAAGTTTTACCTGCATAAACTATATCACTGGGTTCCTTTGCCTTTTTCTCTCTACTGGGCTTGGCCAATAGGAGACAATGGCAGGCAACTGGAGGGAGAGAGGAATGAGAAACCAGGTATTATTAACAACAAATTAGCACTTGCCGTCTACCTCTGCAAGGACTAAACCATGTGTTGCTGTTGTCGTTGTTCAGTCACTCAGCCATGTCTGACTCTTTGCAACTCCAAGAACTACTGCACACCAGGCTTCCCTGTCCTTCATCAGCTCCCGGAGCTTGCTCGAACTCATGTCCATTGAGTCGGTGATGCCATCCAGCCATCTCGTCCTCTGTCATCCCCTTCTCCTCCTGCCTTCAATCTTTCCCAGCATCAAGGTCTTTTCTAATGACTCAGTTCTTTGCATCAAGAGGCCAAAGTATTGCAGTTTCAGCTGCAGCATCAGTCCTTCCAATGAATATTCAAGATTGATTTCCTTCAGAATTGACTGGTTTAATCTCCTTGCAGTCCAAGGGACTCTCAAGAGTCTTCTGCAACACCACAGTTCAAAAGCATCAATTCTTCAGCACTCAGATTTCTTTATGGTCCACCTCTCACATCCATACACAACTACTGGAAAAACCAAAGCTTTAACTATATAAGCCTTTGTTGGCAAAGTAATGTCTTTGCCTTTGAGTATGCTGTCTAGGTTGGTCATAGCTTTTCTTACAAGGAGCAAGCACCTTTTAATTTCATGGCTGCAGTCACCATCTGCGGTAATTTTGGAGCCCAAGAAAATAAAAGTCTCTCACTGTTTCTCCATCTATTTGCCATGAACTGATGGGACTAAGATACCATGACCTTAGTTTTTGAATGTTGAGTTTTAAGCCAGCTTTTTCTCTCTCCTCTTTCACTTTCATCAAGAGAGTCTTTAGTTTCTCTTCTCTTTCTGCCATATGGGTGGTGTCATCTGCATAGCTGAAGTTAGTGATATTTCTCCCAGAAAATTTGATTCCAGTTTATGCTTCATCCAGACCAGCATTTTGCATGATTTACATATAAGTTAAATAAGCAGGGTGACAATATACAGCCTTGACGTACTCCTTTCCCAATTTGGAACCAGTTTGTTGCTGCATGTCTGGTTCTAAATGTTGCTTCTTGACCTGCATACAGGTTTCACAGGAGGCAGATTAGGTGGTCTGGTATTCCCATCTCTTTAGGAATTTTCCAGTTTGTTGTGATCCATACAGTCAAAGGCTTAGGCATAGTCAATAAAGCAGAAGTAGATGTTTTTCTGAAATTCTCTTGCTTTTTCTATGATCCAGCAGATGTTGGCAGTTTGATCTCTGGTTCTTCTACCTTTTCTAAGTCCAGCTTGAACATCTGGAAGTTCTCAGTTCATGTACTCTTAAAGCCTAGCTTGGAGAATTTTGAGTATTAATTTGCTAGTGTGTAAGATGAGTGCAATTGTGCGGTAATTTGAACATTCTTTGGCATTGCCTTTCTTTGGAATTGGAATGAAAACTGCCCTTTTCCAGTCCTGTGGCCACTGCTGAGTTTTCCAAATTTGCTAGCATATTGAGTGCAGCACTTTAGCAGCAGCAATTTTAGGATTTGAAATATCTCAGCTAGAATTCCATCAACTCCACTAGCTTTATTCATAGTGATGCTTCCTAAGGCCCACTTGACTTTGCATTCCAGGATGTCTGGCTCTAGGTCAGTGGCCACACCTTCGTGGTTATCTGGGTCACAAAGATCTTTTTTGTATAGTTCTTCTGTGTATTATTGACACTTCTTCTTAATATCTTCTGCTTCTGTTAGGTCCATACCATTTCTGTCCTTTATTGTGCCCATCTTTGCATGAAATGTTCCCTTGGTATCTCTAATTTTCTTGAAGAAATCTCTAGTCTTTCCCATTCTATTGTTTTCCTCTATTTCTTTGCACTGATCACTGAGGAAGTCTTTTTATCTCTCCTTGCTATTCTTTGAAACTCTGCATTCAGATGGGTATATCTTTCCTTTTCTCCTTGCTTTTGCTTCTTTTTTTTTCTCAGACAACCCTTTTGCCTTTTTGCATTTTTTTTTTCCTTGGGGATGGTTTTGATCACTGCCTCCTGTATAATGTTATGATCTTCTGTCCATAGATCTTCAGGCACTCTATCAGATCTAATCCCTTGAATCTACTTGTCACTTCCACTGCATAATCGTAAGAGATTTGATTTAGGTCACATCCAAATGGCCTAGGGGTTTTCCCTACTTTCTTCAATTTCAGTCTGAATTTTGCAATAAGGAGTTCACAACAACCCCCTGAAAGGAGTTCAGAGTAGAGAGCAGAAATGAGGCACTGCGTGTCTGGGGAGGTGGGGTAACTGGCAGAACAAGTCTTCAGATTGTTGGATATTAGGAGCTGATTTTATGAGCCCAGTTCTTGTATCTCCTCATATCTAGAAAACACTAAAATCCTTCATGTTGACAACTGCTCCTTATGACTAGCAGATACTTCCTGCAAAAAATAATGTGGTTAAATGCATGTCCTCCCACTTCTCCAAAACCACTTACGCACCGATCTTCCCCCCGCCTCTTCGGAGCAGCTTCCCAGAGCATCTGAGGTTCTGCCCTCCAGGCTGCAGTCCTCACTTTGCCCCAAATAAAACTTAACTGGCAGCTCATGCTGTGCATTTTTTTCTGTCAACAGTATTATTCCCCAGCTCCCTTTTCTTAACCCCCAAACTCAGCTGCTATCCAGAGGAACCCTGGGTTCCTCTAAACTCTGGCTCTTTCCTTTGTGGTTTCCCTAATTTCTGCTCACAGTTTTATAAACAGTCCTTTTATTAAACTCTCTTCAAAGCATCTCATTTAAGCATGCCTTTTTTTTCCTGCTAAAACCAACCAACACACTTCCTTTTTAATCTTAAAACATATGAATGTACTAACTCTCCTCTTAGTAGGGAAGCCAAGCCCTTTTCTCAGAGTGTGGGACTGTTGGCTGAAGTTCCACCTCATTTTTCATGCATAAACAACATCCATCACGTGGAGACTATGATTTTGCCAGTTTCTTTCTCTTTCAATTGGAGCAAAAATTTAAGGACCCTTGTTAAAGCAATCCAAGTGCAGAATCCTTCCAGACTTTTATCGGTCTTTTTCTAATCTATAGTTGTTTCACCCACATCTAATTTCCCAGCAGTTTGTTTTCATGACTCACATGTAAGGAGTCTTGTTTTCCCTTTTAAAATATCAACATTTATTTCTTCATTTATTTTTTGATCAACCTACATTTATCTACCGCTACTCCATCATGGGCCTTGGGCTGGAACTCAAGGCGGAAAGATGAGTCTCTGCCTTCAAGTTCACCCTTGCTGTGGGGGAACACAGATATGACTAGATAAGAGCATTTCATTAAAGTCAGCTCATTCAAACTCCATGCATCAGCTTCTTGGTATGTCTTTCTGAAGCTTTCAACAAACAGCGCTCCCTCCCCTCACGCGTGTATTTCATTGGTTCGTGTCACACTTGATTAATTCCTGTAACTACTTAACAAGTAGAATTAGCCTAAGTGGGCTTGGAAGCAAACACAACCAACTCCTGGTAAGTGTGTAACTCAGCAGGCAGAACCAGAAGGTAGCCTCCCAGGCAGATGGGCTCAAGCGGTCTCAGGAGCTGATCAGCGTGTATCACAGAGGGGAGCAGGGTTTACCGTAGTCGGGCAGAGGTGCTTAAGAGAGGCATCACTATCATTAATGTTCTGAGTGAGAGGTACTTGCAGTGTAAACCCTAACAGTATTTTTTTTCTTTTTCTGTAAAGCAAGTGCCTGACTCAAGCTTTGATTGTTGAGACATCCTCTTCAAAGAGGCATCCACTTCAAAGATGGTGACCTCAAATAAACAGCCAGCCTCACAACTACATAAAGAGCCTGGCCTCCTCCCTGCTCTGAGACACTTGTGTGTGTTTGAGATCTTGGTTGATTTTGATAACTGACCGTTTGGGCCACTTGTTTTTCCTCTTCCTGTGCCTTAGATTCCTGCTCTTAAGCTTTAAATTCACCAACAGTGTGCCTGCGCAACCCGAGGCCCCCACCCTCAACCCCAAAAGAAGCCAGACTGCAGGCCTCATGTGTGTTCCCCACCTGCTGCCCCTCCCATGACCTCACTGTGTGGCCCCAAGTGTGGCTGCAATGTCCAGGTCCTGTAAGTAACAAATCCTTATTTTTAGAAGCTTCCTGACGGTTATTGCTGAAGGGCATCTTGCAAGCATAGTAAGACCCAGAAGGACCGGTCCAACCACAATACTGATTCTTGATGGGCTGAGACCAGCACAGAGCAGGATTTCAGTGGCAGCGCAAAGTTCTAGTGTAGAGATTTAGGGAGGAAGGTTCTCCAAGAAGATGTGGTATGAGTTGGTTTCAAGTTTGGCAGAGAAGAGAAGGACAGTGAGGAAGAGGGTCCAGGCTTATATAGAAAGACACTGAGTGTGAAAAGGCACATGGAGGGTGTGCATGCCTATAACCCTCCTGCAGGTAACACGTGCCCCAGGACCCCTGGACAAAATGTTCATGGTGGCCCTCTTTGGACAGGAAATAAAAACCCACCAATAAAAGCAATAGCAGGAGAATATCTTTAAAAATAAGGTGTAATTATACATCGAAATACGATTCAAGAGTGAAAATGAATGAAAGAATCTGAGGATTATAAAGCTGATCAAGAGAATAGCAGAAGGATTTGCACAAAATCTTTACTTATAAGACATTTATAAAAGTGTGCAAATCAGAATTCCCTGGCTGCCCAGTGGTTAGGACTCCATGCTTCCACTGCAGAGGGCCTGGGTTCCATCCCTGCTTAGGGAACTAAGATCCTATAAGCCATGCAGCCCAAAGGAAAAAAAAAAAAAGCAAAATGGTGTATTTTATTTATTGTTGTGGATGCAAGAAAAATGGTAAATAGTGAGGCCAGTGTGGCTGGAGTAGAGAGAATAACTGAGAGAGGAGGAGGTGGCTTCAGGGGCTCCTGGGGCAGTTATGATGGGGCCCACAGTCCTCTAAAGACCCTGGAATTTTCCTCTGAGTGGGGTGGGGAATCATTGCAGGGTTCTGAGCAGAGGTATGGAAGGTGTAACATGTGCATGAGTTCATTCATTCGTTTATTCAACAAAGATGATCTACCTGCCACCCCACTCCTTTCCCAGTTCTATGGAAGGGCCATGGTGCCATCCCTGAGGCTGTGAAGTCCCAGAACTGCAGTGTGATGGGCACAAAATAGAGGTGGGCATCCAGTGCCCTGGGGCACAGAGGATGGGTGACAGTTCCCTCTGAGGGGCCCCAGGAAAGTTTAACTGATCTGAGATTTGAAGGAGGCATAGGACCTTGCTTGATGAACATTTTAGGCAAAGAACACCCTGTATAGTAAGGGACTTGAGAAAAGGCATGGTACGCGATACTCTCAGATAATCCAACACAGAACAATCTGATCTGATGCAAGATGAGCAAACAAGACCTGTGTGTGTGTGTGAAAGAGAGATCGCCATGAGCCTCTCCACACTCCTGGGCATTAGGATGCACAGAGAAAATTTTCATGGACTGGGCCCTGAGGTCTGCGAAAATTGGGTCTGAGGTTCCCAACTGCAGGGCAGTTCTATCCTTCTGATCAAATCCAGCTAGAAAATGCCAAACATTTTGGCATTTCAGAGGTAGACCTAGCTATGCGTGGTTACTGGTTCACTCTGAAACACCTTGAATTAAGGGGAAGAAGAGGACAGACAACTTCTGCTCTTAAAGCACTGTTGTGGTACTACAGGGCCTGGATCTGAAGAAACAGCTTTCTGCTTTGAAGGAATGATGTGCCCCCCACCCCCACCCCCTCCCAGGCAGAATTCTGACATCAGAGCAGTCTCTTCCTGCATTCTTTCACCTTCCCCTGCTTGGGCTCCCCATCCGCTGTAGGGCTAAATAGAGACTTAGGGGTTATGCCCCAAGCTCTGCCCTTGTTATCACACAGCAAACTTCTCCCATGTCAACCTTACTGTCTTCTTATAAGGACACCAGTCATTGGATTTAGGGCCCAGCCATATCCAGTATTACCTCATCTTAATCTAATGAATTTTGCAAAGATCTCTAAATGAAGCCACATTCACAGATACTGGAGGTCAGGACTTCAATATATCTTTTGAGGGGACACAATTCAACTCCCAACCATTGGTAACTTAAAAAAATTTAAAAGATGGAGATTGTAAAGATTTCCTTTCAGAGGAATTCTGGGGCTGTCTCCAAGCTCAGAGGGAGACAGGTATCTACAAGGCTCTCCACTGTCAAGACAAGGGAGTTATGCCAAGTGTCTGCCGTGACTGGTTTAGTCTTAGGTCACAAGTAACAGGAAGCGATGGGATAAAATGCGAATTTCATCAAAGGGTAAATCCTGTTCCTTTAGGGACTATTCTTCTGCTGTTGCCAGTTTCCAAAAATCTTCATCTACCCTCCAACTCAGTCCACCTTTCCCAGGGCACCTCACTGTATGCATTTTTCTCTCCTCCTCCCTCAATCACCGTCTCTTGTCCCCTGTGATGTCCCTTCAGGCTTAACTCCCTGTCTAATAAACTAATTATTGCCAATGGCACAATTGGTTTCATGCCTTGCCTCTGCAACTGGCAATTTACCTCTTGATAGACATTTCCTAAAGACATAATTCTTTGACACAGAGGTGAGATGGAGTGCCCTGGGACTGTACCATGCTCCTTCCTTCAATCACAGAATCTGTGAGTAGTGGGACCTGGTCCTCAGAGGAAGCCAGCCCTTTGGGGATTGGCTTCCAAACTCAATGTTTACCAGATGACCTGGAAAAGTTGCATAACCTACTCTTTCTTTTTACATTTTTAAAAATATTGATTTATGTATTTATTTGATTTATTTGATTTTGCCAGGTCTTCATGGTGGAACATGGGCTCTTCGCTCTTCACTGAGGCATGTGGGATCTTTAGTTATGGCATGTGACGTCCAGCTCCCGAACCGGGATCAAACCCAAGGCCCCTTGCATTGACTATGGACCACTTAGCCACTGGACCACCAGCAAAGTCCCTCATAACCTACTCTAGAAAAAGAAAGGAATGAAGTAGATCAGGAATTACCAGGCTTGAGCTCCAGCCCCCAACTCTGCTCAGTTGCTTTGGGATTTTGGCTCTCTCATGGGCTCTCATGTCTGAAAAACTCACTATAATAACTATTACATGGCCAGCCAAGCACAGGCCCCTCCTATGCTCTGAAACTCAGTCTCTCCCACCTTTGAATGGGGGAATATCACAAAGTTCTCTTTTGAATGTGACATTTATTAGTGATTTTTACAAGTTGGTTTGACTCAAATTATATTTTTCAAAATCTAGCCTGTGTGCTTGAACACTTGAAATATTTTATTACTAGGTCTACAGTACATAACAGAGTAATTGTGTAATTAAGAGATAATGCTGATGCTATGAAACAATGTTGACAAGATAATAGCATTCTGAAACCACTTGAATGCCAAAGCAAGGGAACACATTTATAGGTGGAAAAACAGAAAAACAAGTGACAAATGGCCCAAAGACTCTTTGTAGTCCAGCTTGGCTCATTTGCTTCACAGCTCAGTTTCCACCGAGATACACAAGTGTGACCCATATGATGCTCCTGAGTTCCTGTTGTGTGACCCCCCCACCCCACCAACAAGCACGTGGGTCAACACTGAAGAAAGCAGGGTCATCTACAGAAGCTGGTCCTCCTACTCCACGTGCAGACTCTCAGAAACTTAGTCATGTGATTGCCAGGCTTGGTGAGACTGGAGATCCTGAGGTTCAGACATTAGGAAGTGCCCACCATTGATAGATGAAGAGGCTGAGATGCCAACTGAGGAAGGATTTTCTCTTGGCAAACTCTGAGCTGGTTCTTGGAAGGAAGATTGAGTCCTGGAGGCTTTTTCCAGTTTGCCACTTTTCCTTATTCTAGCCAGAATGCCTGCCTTAGATCAGGTTTCTCAAGAGAGCAGGAAGGAGCTGGAGGTGGAGGGAGGACAGGACACATGACCTTGAGACCCAAGTCACGGTGGCTTCCAGGAGCAGACAAAGGGTCAGGCATTGGACTGTCTAGAAAGATGAAAGCTGGAAAGGATGGAAGCATGAAGGTCATGAGTGGGGAAGAAGGCTTGTTCTCCACACCTTACAGCACTGGGAAAGGGCTGCATATCCTTAGCATTGAAGAAAAGAAAAAATAGAGCAACCAGAGAGGTGATGGTCACGGGGAGGAAATGGTCAGGCTATTCTCCACAGGAAGAGTGACATGAGTGTAACAGAGCACTGGCTTTGGAGCCAGAAGAACTGAGTGAGTTCCGGCCAGTAATTTGCAAGGTGAATCACCAGTTTCCCTTCCCTAGGCTGTAATTTCCTTGCTCCTGAAATGTGGCTGATGAACTGATTGGTAACGCCAAAATACCCCCGAACAGAGGCAACGTCTATTTCCAACTAGCTTTCTGGGTGATGGGGATGACCAGAGGGGCTAGGAGCTCCATGTAGCTTCTCCCCCACACTCACATCCACAGAGCCTATGAAGCTATCAGGTGGATTCACATGATTCTGATAAATTTCTGAATGCAGGAGCTATTATGGAATCCTAAATACAGTTATGGGGTTGAGGCACCCCTGACCCATGGGAGTAACGTCAGATGGAAGCACAGTCCCTTCACCTCCCTGTAGACACAGAACTCAAGGGCAGGTGGACCAGAAGTCCAAAGAGGTGTGCACCCTGTTTCCCCCATCCTTGCCTTGGTACACGCTGGTCCCTCCACCTGGAACCCTCTTCCCCTCCAACTGAACACCTTCCGATTCAACCAGTGGGTTACCAGTTAGGAAGCGTTGTTGATTCCCCTCAGCAGAGTTAATTGCTTTCCTTGTCACAGTGAATTATTTAAATTCTGACCTGTCAAGATTGTTTGTTTTCAGATTCATCTCTCTGGTTAGACTTCTTGAGGGCAGAAACTGTCTTTTCACCTTTCTAAATCAGGTAATGAGCATAGCGTCTACACAGTGCAGGAGCTCAGTAAACTACTGTTGAATGAAAGGAAGGGAAGATTGGGGGGTGGGGGTGGCGGGAAGGAGGGAAGGAGAGAAAGGGAGAAGAGCAATAAAAGGACAAGAGACGCTACTATTTTCCTGTGTTGCTTCACAGGGATGTGGTTGTGATTAGTTGCAATCACTATGTGATCCAATTTTTTATGCTGTTTTTTCATTTCATATTAATCTGTAAGCATTTTCCATTTTGCTACACAATCCTTATAATTATCCCTTTAATGGCTGCTTAATATCCCATCAGGTTGATGTGCCATAATTTTCTTAACCAAGTCCCTCTTTAGAACATAGCCTTTTAAAACATTAAACAGAAAGCCTGACAAGGTTTTAAAATAGATGTAGAAGGTGGTTTCTTGGCAACATGTGTGGCATTTCTGAGGTGCACGTGCTTAGGGAAAGAGGTACCCTGGCCTGACCAGGGTCTGGAGAAGCAGGGGTGGGTGCTGGGGCCTGACTCTAAGTGGATGAGAGCCAGGAAGGAGAAGGCGAGGCCAGGGGGAGCAGTCTGCTCCCAGCCCCCTGCTCCCTCAGCTGCCAGCCTGCGCCTTAGTCACTGATGATGCTTGGGAAACTATAGTAATAATGATAACAATAATAATAATGGCTTACATAGACTGAGCTCTGCAGCAAAAACTATAATATTCATCTCACTTAAATCTCACAACCAGCCAACAAAGTAAGTCCTATTATCTGATTCTCCATTTTACAGCTAAACCCACTGAGACCCAGAGGTCACACAGCCAATGGCTGGTGGTCCTGACCTCAGGCATTCTGGTTTCAGAGTCTCTCCCAGTCCTATTTTCCTCTCCTTCCCTCACCTGTGGCTTCTTTCACTTAATGATTCCCCAAGCCCTCTCTACACAGCCTGTTTAGGCCTGTCCTTACCAGTTAGCATCTGGAGCCCTGTGGGACTTCACAACTTTAGGCAACAACCTAAAGGATGTTAGGACAAGGATGAAGGAGACCCACTTGGCCCACCAATAGGGAACTGGACTTCCTTGGCGGCTCAGACAGTAAAGCGTCTGCCTACAATGTGGGAGACCTGGGTTCAACCTCTGGGTCGGGAAGATCTCCTGAAGAAGGAAATGGCAACCCACTCCAGTATACTTGCCTGGAAAATCCCATGGATGGAGGAGCCTGGTAGGCTACAGTCCATGGGGTCACAAAGAGTTGGACACGACTGAGAAACTTCACTTTTCACTTCGAGAATATGTGTTGGCAACAGGCACTGACTCTGTCACCCAGCAGATAATAAATAGGACAGAAACATCTAGATCTGGCTTTTCATCCTGGGCTCTGGTATTCACCAGCTCTGTAGCACTGGGCCACTTATATCTCTCAAAGACCCAATTGCCTAGTCTGTACACTGGAGATAATAACATCTACCTCCCAGGGCTGATGTATGGTCACAAGAGGGTGATGAGTGACATGTGTGCAGTGTTCAATATAGGGTAGCTATTTCTGTTATCTCAACAGACCAGATGGGAGCCAGGGAAGACAAATGCAGACACCAAGGGAAAAGAGAAGAGTATCCGTTTCCATTGGCTCCAAAGGCATGGCTAGTAGGGTGATGATGGTGATGGTGCTGTTGATAATGATGATGGTGATGATGATGACGATGATGGTGCTGATGGAGCTTCTACCGTGTGCCAGGCACAGTGCAATGCACGTTACCGGTGTTAACTCGTTTCATCTTCAAGCATTTGCATAAGGTAGGAGCTTCTATCATCCTCATTTTATAAGGGAGGAAACTTGAGGCACAGCATGAATTTCATGGCTGCCTGTGATGTCCCTACACTCTAGGCCAGGTGGACACCGAGACAGCATCTAGCATGAACCCACTCTGCCCTTGGAGGATCACTTTCACTCTAGCAGCCCTGAGCGTTGAGAGAGCAAGGCAGGGCTTCTGACTGAGCAGGTATAGAAAAGAACCGCTATGATGAGCTTCTCTTTGAAGAGACTCCCAACAGTGTCAGTGAAGACTCTGAGATCGCAGGGTTGTCCCATCAAAGAGGGATTTGGAGAGGGGCCGAATGCCCTCCTCAAGCGCTGTACTTGACTCTTATGACTCTCTCAAAACCCCTCTCCTGCCCATCCCAAATCAGGCAATCAGTAAAAGGGTGTTGTGTTGAGTGGATGAATGTGAAGGACAGGGTTTATGAGGCCCCAGGAGGTAGTGATGTACCAAGTATAGAAGCTATAGGGAAAGGCATCAACTAGGAGGATATCTCTATTTGAGTCTCAAAAGATATGTTGCTTTTGCTGATCAGTAGTGAATCTGCTGTCACTGGAATCATTCCAGGAAAGCTTGGAACCATCACCCCACCCAGAGGCTGCCACAAACAGAAGGTTGAACCACATGACATTCAGGCTCCTCCAGTCCTGGGGTTCTGGGCTCATGTCTCCACAATCTCCTCTTAAAACTTTCTTCTTCATTTCCCATTCTGGAGCCAGAAAGAAACTGAGAAGCTGATAAGCTACTTCCTTTGGAGGAGATAATAATAGAAAACTAGCTCTGTGTATTTCATAGTGAACTCTTGAAGACGGATAATGCCTGAGCTTAATGCAGAGTAAAAGTTGCATCATAAAATGCATCATAAGATGCATAATAATGCATCATAAAAGTTGGTGTGATCCCCAGAGTGCACCTCATGTTGGGGCGGGGATAACGTGGAGCCACAGATGGCCTTGGGCATCCTATTAAGACCTGAAGACTTCCATATAGGGACCACGTTTCTTGTGAACATCCAATCACAGTTCAGTTCAGGAGGATAAATGGCCAGGGGGAGATCGCTGGCCCCTTACAGACCCACTTGGGGGCCCCAGCCTTCCCTCTGTTTGGAAATTCACAGTCACAAACCACTCTGAAAATAGAACAGTCCTGCCCCCTGCCGGCCCCCTGCCCCATGCTGGGGGAGCTTGCAGCCATGATCTCAGCACAGGTGAGGCTAATTAATTCCATGTTGGCTTCCCGTTTGGCCGCAGCCTCCGACCCCACCACGGAAGTAAGGGACAAATCCAAGGGGTGTGTCATCCTGTTTTAGAAGTGTGTCCTGCCAGACAGCTGTCCTGCTTCTGTGCTGTTGCAGCCCCCAGGTTCATTTTCTTTGCTCACAACTGACCACAAACATAGAGGCTTAAAACAGCACCTGCTGATTATCTCCCAGTCAGAAGTCTGAGGGCTGAACTCCCTGGCAGCCCAATGGTTATGAATCTGCCTGACCAGCAATGGAGACGTGGACATAGAGAACAGACTTATGGGCATGGACTGGGGAGGAAGGAGAGGGTGAGATGAATGGAGAGGGTGGCATGGAAGTATGTGCGCTACCAGATGTAAAATAGATAGCCAATAGGAATTTGCTGTATCACTCAGGGAACCCAGACTGGGGCTCTGCAACAACCTAGGGGGCTGGGAAAGGGTGAGAGGTGGGAGGGAGGTTTGGGGGGAGGGCCTATATGTATACCTAGGGCTCATTCATGTTGATAATATGGCAGAGATCAAACCAGCATTGCCAAGGAATTATTCTTCAATTAAAAATAAATAAATTTTAGAAAGATTACTGCAAATCTTTTTTTTTTTTTTTTTAAAGAATCCACCTGACAATGCGGGGAACACAGGTTCTGTTCCCGGTCTGGGAAGAATCCACATACCAAAGGGCAACTGCTGAAACCCGTGCACCACAGCTACTAAAACCCACATGCCTACGATCCCGTGCTCCACAAGAAGAGAAGCCGCTGCAATGAGAAGCCTGAGCATCACAAGAAAGAGTGGCGCCCCCACTTGCCACAACTAGAGAAAGCCCATGTGCAGCAAGGAAGACCTAGCACAGCCAAAAATAAACAAGTAAATAATTTTAAATAATTATTTTTAAAGTCTGAGAGCTTGGCTAGGTTCTCTGCTTAGGTCTCACAGAGACAAAATCAAGGAGCTAGTGAAGGCCGCGTTCTGAAGCTCAGCGGAAGCTGCGTCACCTAGATCACCAGACACTAAGCTTCCACCGGAAGGCGCCCTCCAGAATCCGCCCAGCCTCCTGCAAATCCCTCCCCTGGGTCCCCAACACCATTTCCCAGAACCAGGGCCTCCTGCAAATATTTCCACTGCTGACTGGGGGCCTGACCACACAGACCCTGAAGCCATTTGGCCTGCATCTGGTTATCTCCCACCCTGGTTGCTTCTGATCCTCAATAGGAAAGAGGAGAGCAAGTCCTGGATTCACCACCACTTTAAACGGGGACATGAAATATTAGGATGATGACTGCTCTCTTATCCTTTTCAGCTGCCATTGCTCTTTTGTAGAGATGGAGGAATAGAAGGAGAGATCCTGTGTATCAGTAAATGAGTGGTCCAGAGCGTGTGACCAGTTTACCCATCTTCCGTGGTGTCCTGCACTCACCCAGTGCTGTCATACATCCTCAGTTTTTGTCTGCAGCAACTCTGGAAAGCTTCCACTAAAATTTCCTCTGCAATGGAGGAAGGCTCCCCTTGCCCCTCCTTCCCCATCCCAGTCTCCACGCTTCAGCATCCGCAGAAAGCCTCCAAAACACACCCTGTGTAGCCTTTGCTATGCTGCGAGCAGCCTGTGGGCAGAGACAGGGCCCTTTTCATCTCTGTGTCTTGAGCACCGGGGACAGTGCACAGTGTGGGGCAGGAACTCCGAGATTCTCATCAGGTATGTGAACCATTCACCTGTAGAATACAGGGGGGACCACAGAGGCTCCTAGAAGCTGCCTCTGGACCAGGCTGCCCCTGGTGGACCACTCAGATTTACTGACACACAGGGTCACTCCTTCCATTCCTCCATCTCTACAAAAGAGCAATGGCAGATGAAAAGGATAAGAGAGCAGTCATCATCCTAATATTTCATGTCCCCGTTCAAAGTGGTAGTGAATCCAGGACTTGCTCTCCTCCTTTCGATTGAGTCTCTATTTGGAGCCCATATCACAGAAACCAATGAGACTTATGGTAGAAGAGTTGGAAATTATCAAAGGTTGAAGTGGCAAGAGTCTAGCTAATCCTGCCCTGGAGTTCTCTTGGATTGACTCAGAACCTGCGAGGGGAAGGCAGTGATGGAGCCATGACCCGGGACTCACATGGGCAGGAGAGAAATGCCGTGCACTACCTCATGTATCATCCTTGCAGTATCGGGGGAAGAAAATCTTTATTCCTCCCTAATTCATCCAATTTATCTGGAAGCTAAGCCCCCCCCTTCACTGAGTTCACCGCAGCTGGCGCCCCCAAGAGAGGCGGTGTCAGCTGCCATCGGGCTCGTTTCAGCTGCTCACAGCTGCTTTAGCAGCAGGGTGAGAAAAAAGGGTTCTCTAGCTTGGTCTCTCTGGGTTCATCACAAAACATCTCTTGAAATGCTCCAGGAATCAGGCTGGAATTTATCATACTTTTGGGGCAAATAAGTCAACCCAATGAAAAGATTTGCTGCAACTGCTGAGCATTATAATCACACTAGAAATGGCCTTTCAGAAACAATGGTATAAAACTTGAAGTTTTATAGAGAAAAATTTCAGGTGAACATGTTTACCCAGACCACGCATGCAAGCTGTAAGGTTTGGATGCTTTAAACCATCACCTCCTCATAGATTTTCTTGAGACTTTTATTTGTTACTTATGTGACTGTCTACTTCACCCCTTACTCCCCCTCTGACTACAAGCTCCATGAGGTCAGGGTGGTTTCTGCCTTTTCAATTGACCCCATCAGCAAGCTTAGTCTCTTACTCAGGAGGCATTTATTAAGTATTGTTGGATAAATAATTAAGTGGATAAAGTTTCTCTTTAGAGCAGAAAGGAAAACCTGAGGACAACCCAGCAGTGATTGATAGTGTTTGGAAAATTACCAGTTGCACTTAGATGTGTATTTCTATTCTGCTAACTCTCGCTCACAGCTGTAGCACACATGTTAGGGAACAGGTACTATTTTTTAACTGAAGAGCTGATTTCTACAGAAAAATGTACTAGCTTACAATCAAGTGCTATTGGATTTGAGATGTTGCTAAACCGTCTGGGAGCCCTGATCATTGGACCAGGTTAGCGCGACCCAGTCCCACAGGCATAGTGCCCAAGGAAAGCAGGAACAAAAATCAAGCCAGTGCAGTCCAGACCTCCAGGCGTGGGAAGACCCCCTCGGGCTTTTACCAACACAGTCTACACTCCAGAAGATGAGCAGGGGGCAACAGAGGATGAGATGGTTAGATAGCATCACCAACTCAATGGACATGAAATTGAGCAAACTCCTGGACACAGTGGAGGACAGAGGAGCCTGGCTTGCTGCAGTCCATGGGGTCACAAAGAGTTGGACAAAACTTAGCGAGTAGATAACAACAACTAGCCCATCCAGGTTTTACCAACATGGTCTACCCTCCAGGCACAGGAAGACCCATCCAAGTTTTGAAAGCCCCAGCGGAGCTGGTGTTTGCTGAAACAAGAATACAGTCCTACCAGAGGAGCCTGGCACGAGCCTTTTTATTCCTGACTCATCTGCAAACTGACCTTCAACCTCCTCAGCCTGGCTGGGGAACATTACTTTGCAGCCATAAAAAGGAAGTCTTTTCCATCCAATTCAAAAGACATCAAGGTCATGATCCCCTTTCCTTTTTCTAACTTCTCTTCAGTGAATTTTGAGGGAACCAGATTTTTCAGTGGAAGTGAGTGACAGCAAATGCCCAACCACTTAAGAGACTGTAATGATGTACATTCATCTCACTTCCTGACCATCTTGACAAAGCCAGCTAAGTTACTTAATATTCTAGTATCCTGAATCTCTTGCTCAGAGAATCTCATTTGTTTATATAAAGGGAAACTGAAGCCATACAGTAGGCTCCATGAGAAATTGCTAGAGTTCCTGAATTAGATTTGTTGTAGGACACCCACAGCAAAGACTCCTTCCTCCAACAAATGAAACACCAACACAGCCCCATGAAAATAAGCTTCCTTGATTCTTCCCACCCAGCACAGAGTGTCAAAAGCATGGCCCGTCACCCTTCCATATTGCTTACCCCATGTCCATGATAAATTAAATCCTGTCAGCCTAGTTGAAATTTCCCTTTCAGGCATGTCACCCACCCCACAAGAAGGTGTTATACTATAAGGACTGAGAGTGTGCCTTCTGGAGTTCGAGTGCCAGAAAGAGCTTCCTATCAGCTGATTGACCTGAAGCTAATTATTTAACCTCTCTCAGCCTCAGTATCCTCATCTGTAAGATGGGAATAAAAAATAGCTGCAATGTCAAAAGGTTGCAATGCTGATCAAAATACACAGTCCTTAGTGAGCCCTCAATAATTGTTCACTTCAGTCATTCAGTCAAGCCTGACTATTTGTAATCCCATAGACTGCAGTACGCCAGGCTTCCCTGTCCATCACCAACTTCCTGAGCTTGCTCAAACTCATGTTCATCGAGTCGGTGATGCCATCCAACCACTTCATCCTCTGTCGTCCCCTTTTCCTCCTGCCTTCAGTCTTTCCCAGTTTCAGGGTCTTTTCCACTGAGTCAGTTCTTTGCATCAGGTGGCCAAAGTATTGGAGCTTCAACTTCAGCATCAGTCCTTCCAATGAATGTTCAGGACTGATTTCCTTTAGGATTGACTGGTTGGACCTCCTTGTAGTCCAAGGGACTCTCAAGAGTCGTCTCCAACACCACGGTTCAAAAGCATCACTTCTTCAGCACTCAGCTTTCTTTATGGTCCAACTCTCACATCCATACATGACCACTGGAAAAACTACACCTTTGACTAGACAGATCATTGTTGTCAAAGTAATGTCTCTGCTTTTTAATATGCTATCTAGGTTTGTCATAGCTTTTCTTCCAAGGAGCAAGCGTCTTTTAATTTCATGGCTGCAGTCACCATCTGCAGTAATTTTGGAGCCCAAGAAAATAAAGTCTCTCACTGTTTCCATCACTTTCCCATCTGTTTGCCATGAAGTGATGGGACCAGATGACATGATCTTCATTTATTGAATGTTGAGTTTTAAGCCAGCTTTTTCGTTCTCCTCTTTCACTTTTATCAAGAAGCTCTTTAATTCCTCTTTGCTTTCTGCCATAAGGGTGGTGTCACCTGCATATGAGGTTATTGATATTTCTCCCAGCAATCTTGATTTCAGCTGTGCTTCATCCAGCCTGGCATTTCCCATGATGTACCCTGCATATAAGTTAAATAAGCAGAGTGACAATATACAGCCTTGATGTACTCCTTTCCCAATTTGGAGCCAGTCCATTTTTCCATGTCCGGTTCTAAATGTTGCTTCTTGACCTGCATACAGATTTCTCAGGAGGCAGGTAAAGTGGTCTGGTATTACCATCTCTTTAAGAATTTTCCAGTTTGTTGTGATACACACAGTCAAAGGCTTTGGTTTAGTCAATAAGGCAAAAGTAGATGTTTTTCTGGAGCTCTCTTGCTTTTTCACTGATCCAACGGATCTTGGCGATTTTATCTGTGGTTCCTCTGCCTTTTCTAAATCGCTTGAACATCTGCAAGTTCTTGGTTCACATACAGTTGAAGCCTGGCTTGGAGAATTTTGAGCATTACTTTACTAGCATGTGAGATGAGTACAATTATCAGGTAGTCTGAACATCCTTTAGCACTGCCTTTCTTTGGGATTGGAATGAAAACTGCCCTTTTCCAGTCCTGTGGCCACTGCTGAGTGTTCCAAATTTGCTGGCATATTGAGTGCAGCACTTTTACAGCATTATCTTTTAGGATTTGAAATAGCTCAACTGGAATTCCATCACTTCCACTAGCTTTGTTCGTAGTGATGCTTTCTAAGGCCCACTTGACTTCACATTCCAGGATGTCTGGCTTTAGGTAAGTGATCACACCATCATGGTTATCTGGGTCATGAAGATCTTTTTGTGTAGTTCTTCTGTGTGTTCTTGCCACTTTTCTTAATATCTTCTACTTCTGTTAGGTCCATACCATTTCTGTCCTTTATTGTGCCCATCTTTGCATAAAATGTTCCTTTGGTATCTCTAATTTTCTCCAAAATAATCTTCAAGGGTTTCCCTGATAGCTCAGTTGGTAAAGAATCCACCTGCAATGAGGGAGATCTGGATTTGATCCCTGGGTTGGGAATATTCCCTGGAGAAGAGAAAGGCTACCCACTCCAGTATTCTGGCCTGGAGAATTCCATGGACTGTATAGTCCATGGGGTCACAAAAAGTCAGACACGACTGAGTGACTTTCACTTTCAGTAATTGTTAATTTTTGTTAATTCCAAATGCTGTGGCCAAAACCTAATTTTTATGTTTCCAAATATGCCCATGTTTGTTTGTTTGTTTGTTTGTTCGTTCTGCTTCTATGCCTCTAATTCCACCATTTTTCCACCTTCTCTTCTCTTTCCAGCTCCTCCACAGAACAGACTAAATGCTTCCTTTGCCAGGAAACCCAACTTGTTTTCCCCAAATGGAAGTTTGTCTCCCTCCTTAGAACCCCCTTTGTGCTGTGTCTCTTCTCTTGGTGCAGAATCCTGACTCTGGAGCCAACCCCCATCCTTGGACTTCTGGCTCCATCTCCGCTCAGCCTTGGGATGTTGGCAAATTTCCACATCTGTGTAATGGGTATAACATCAGTAACCATGGGAAGGATTAGATGAGTTACTTATCACAGTGCCTGGTAAATTTTTTTTTTAAGCTCTGTATTGTTCTTATCACCAGGTCATGTTCTCCGTCTCATCTACAGGTTTCTTGGTGCAGCTGGTAATTCTGTCTGTGCGGCATGAAGTCTTGCAGGTGTCACTAAGGTGACTGTATATCTAGGTTTGCCTGTTATCCCAGCATAGATATTAATAGTGATATTTAGTGATATTTAGTGATATTTAGTGCTTTCACCCTAAAAATGCCACAGTTTAGCTGTAAAATGATCCACCCCATTACCCACTTGGTGAATGTGTATTGAGTAACTAAAGGAAGGTAGGAATGAGGCTTATTGATCCAGGTTCCATGACTTGGTTACACCCCTCACTCCAAACTTAAAGCTGAAGACTGCTTCCTCACATTCTTCCCACCAGTGATCTCCAGGCATCCTGATCTTTTGGACCGCTCCACTCTATCAGCGTATTCTGATTAATCAGTCTCTCCCACTTCCTGTCATCTGCACACTTGAAAGCCCACACAAACTCATTCACATTAAAAGAAAAATATATGATGATAATTTAATGAGATGAGTGGAAAGAGTCTTTAGTTTAACATGAAACAGTACTTTAACCCCAAAAGATGAAAATTCTGACATCAGAGATAGGCTGTTTTAGGCATGGTCATTTGCCAGGGGAACTGCCATAAAACATCCTTTTGATGGATTTGTATTTATTTTCTAGAGTAAGATGTAGATGTCTATCCCTGCTAACCCTGTGATCCTCCTTAGCTCATTGCTAGTGGTGATGGGGCCTTTTAGCCTAACGACACATGACATATGAGCAAGAGCGCCTTGCCAGTCATTGACAAATTCCACTCTGAAGATCGAGATGATGACCCAGGGAAAAAGGACTTACTGGAGAACATTCCAGGAGCAGTGACAAGCAAATCCCAACCCTAGGGGTCAGGGATTGAAGAGGGAACTCTCAGGGGAGTGGGGTTCCCAGGGACCCACCCAGAGATGGAGATGTAACACCTACTCCACAGAGTAAAGACCTGTTCCACTATGATCCAGATTCCTGGAGTAATTCTCATCAGCCAGGAGTAAGATGAATCTCCAACCACTGACGGCAGAATTAAATGTACACATCCACTTCTTTAGCAAGCTCCTTTGCTGTTGTTGTTGTTTTTCTTTTTGGCTGTGTCATGTGGCTTGTGGGATCTCAGTTCCCCAACCAGGAATTGAACACAGCCACCTGGGTTTTCACTTTTCACACAGTGAAAGTCCGGAATCCTAACCACCAAGCCTCCAGGGAATTCCCAGCAAACTCATATTGAGTGCCTACTACGTACAAAGGACTGGGTGAGGCTTTAGGGTGGGAGAGGGTGATAGGCATCAGTGTGGCAAAAAAAAAAAAAAAAAGGACTATTTCAGCAAGATCCTTAAGAATTAGCTGTATAGGTAGAGAAGAAGCAATAAAACAAGAGTATGCTGGTGTTATACAAGGAATGGTATAGAGCTGGCTGGCACCAAGATTTCAAATCACCTGATGAAGAGCTGGAAAGGACATTTTAGGTACTGTCCCGGGGTTCTCAGTGATGGTAGGAAGTTGGATCCTCCCACTTTAAGAGGCTAGAGAGCAAGCCCAGTGTATGGGACCCTTCTATCTCACTCTAAAATCAGGAACAAGCACAGAGTAAGTCCAGAGTTGACTTTATCTTAACTTTCCTAGGAAAGTAAAAGAGAGGCTATGAAGATTAAATCTACCATCAGTTTTAGAAGAGGCAAGCCTTGTTCCAGAATTAACAGAGCAATTAACCTGCAGAGCCACAGAAACACATAGAACCTGGAAACTTTCAAAACATGTAATTTATCCAATTAAACATTTCAAGCCACTGCCAGCCATAAAGGGTTAGTATATTAGTAACCAACAAGGTCTCTAATTCCTTGACTCTTAGGTTATTTCGTCTAGCATCCAGGATACATCTGCTTGTATAATTATATCATCCAAAGCATACTATGAGATATAATTATATGGAATTTTATTTAATTCTATTTCTATTCTATGGCCCATATATTCCTCATAGTTTACATAAGGTGCTTGGAGATGGTGTTCCAGCTTTTAATAAAGCCTCTTTCCTTTCTTTCTTACTCTTGTCCATGAAGCTTTCCTTGACCCAACCCAGACCACAGAGAAACAGAGAACCACCCCCATCCAAAAAAATCCTACCACTACATCACTACCCTGACACTTGCCTCATGTTTGTCTTGCAGCTAGGAGAGCATAAACTCTTTCAGGGGAAGAATCAAGTCTTCTGTTTATCACTTGTGGCCCCTAGTAGAATGCTTGGCACCTAATGGATCCTAAATCCACAATAGACTCTGACCCACTGAAGCCAGCACGGCAACCTGCAGCTTTGCAAGGACGCAAGGCCGACAGCCAAACACACTTTTCAGTCAGATCTGCCCATGAAGAATGGTGTTTCAGTCTGTATCATTTAAGAACTTTCAGGTGGCAGAAAACCCAATTCAAATGCCTTAAACAGGAGACAGAATTAATTCATTCAGCTCGCCACAAAACCCAGGATAGTCTGGCTTCAGCGATATTCGGATTCGGAACTCAAATTATGTCATGAGAACGAAGTTCTCTATAATCTCAGCTGCATCTTCCCATATCCTGGCTTTGCTTCTTCTCTCTTCTTGGAGACAAAATGGCTATGGTGGCAGCCTCGGACCTAATGATGTCTAAGCCAATGGAAAGGAGTGTCACCATCTATCCTAAAGTGTCTCATGAGAGCTCATGAGCTCTGATTTTCTCACAGGCCCCTAGACCCATCACGAGGGCCAAGGAGTACAGTTCGCTGGGTGGCTTAAGCCGAGATCCTGTGCTCCACTCTTAAACCCAGGAATTTGTGCTTTTGTCAAGTTTTCCAGACTGTTCTAGTTTACATTAAAGTCAGTGAACCATTGGGTGTGGCCACATGAGTAGCCAATCAAGACAGTAAAGGTGGGAAGCACAGATGGTATTGTGTGAGACATACATGGAGTTATGGAGCTGTTTAAGAGGCGTCAGGACTTGAGTGGGGTGGCGGTCAGTGGAAGACTATCAGCCAGAGGTCCTGCCTGTCAGAGAGTAACTTTCACTTAATAAGACTCAAAGATGCATTGAGACTTTGGTCTCCCATGTAGATCTATCTGATTCAAAGTCATGGGCTTGGGAAATATCAGCTTAGAAAAGACCTTAAAGTGAGAGCAAAAGTGTTAGTTGTGTCCAGCTCTTAGTGACAGTGTGGACTATAGCCTGCCAGGCTCCTCTGCCCATGAAATCCTCCAGGCAAGAATACTGGCGGGGGTAGCTATTCTCTTCTCCAGGGGATCTTCTGGACCCAGGGATAGAGCCTGGGTCTCCTGTATTCCAGGCAGATTTCTTACCATCTGAGCCACACTGGCTCAAGCATAAGAAAAGACCTTAAAGGTCCTTTAATTCAAACCAAATCACCATTTTATCCACAAGCCCCCTAAACATTATGCCTTACCACCCAGCCACTGCATAAATAATTCTCCCAACAGAGCAGTCCTCACTCCTCAAAGTAGCCAAACCATCTTCTAATCCTCCAGATGCCTAAAATTTCTTACTCTGGCTGGCAGAAATCTTTTTGTAAATTTCTTTCATCAGTTTTGCTTGTATCTTGTGCAATGATATAAGACATTTCTATTCCCCGTTCCAAAAGGCAACCCCCTTGCACACTGCATTTGAAGAGAAGTTAACACTCACTGTGTCCTCGAGCCTCCAGGATAAATAGCCCTGGCTCAGTCCATCCTGCCTCAGATGATGTGGGCTCTTACCCTTTTACTCTCCTGGTTACCCTCCCTCTCTCATGAAAGTATTATAGATGGTCTGTGTCCACCCCCCACCCCCGCTCTTGAAAGCATAATGCTTAGAACATAGGTCCAACAGTGGTTTGATGAGAGAATACTAGAACTATTGTCCCCTTCTAGATGCTACATTTTTATTACCCTGTCTTAACATTGCTGTAGTTTTCCTAGAATCACCCCTCAGAGTTCACTCATATTGGGCTTCCTCCTAACTTTCCCTATTCTGACCTCATGCTGCTGCTAAGCTTCATCTCTCCCATTCTATACCCTGTGGAGCTTGTTTTGTGAACCTAAGTTTATTACTTTGGGGATAACTGAGTGAATTTCAGGTAGGAAGAATGAACTAAGCAATTCTATTTACTGCTGCCTACTCATGAACAACTGTATTCTCTCAAATAACATCTCAGAATTTACAAAATAAAACTGAGTCAACATCAAGCTCTTAACATGTACCAGTATGGAGAACATGAAGATGAATAGCGGGGGATGTGCTTGCTCTTGGTAGGGCTCAGGTTCTGGCTGAGGAAATGGAACTCATCCACAAGCCCCTGGTGCAGGTGGCAGGTACCTTGGTGATGGTATGCAGAAGCTGTCCTCTGTCTCTGCCCAAGGACTTTGGGGTCTTCCCTACGTGAGTTGACATCAGAGCCGGATATGAAAGGATGTGGTTTCTGCAGTAATCAAAGGAGAAACCAGGCATCCAGGCAGCAGGAGTAACGTGCAAGGTCCTCACCACTGGGAATCTAGGGAGAGTGGGGAGGGAGTGAGACTGGGAAGTTAGGTTCCAGCTAGACTGTGAGGGCCTGGAAGGCTCTACTGAGTCTGAATTTTATCCTGTTGTCTCTCAAAAGAGGGTAAAGATCCTCAAAGAGGAATTGACAAAAGGAGACAGTGGAAGCCAGAAGACTCAATAAGAGATGACGATAGTTAACTGAGGACTAGTATCTAGAATGGGTATCAATTTCCTACACATCAATAAGGTAAAAGCAGAATAGGAAAACAGGTAAGGATGTGAACAAGCAATCTGTAGATCAGAAAACATGAGTGGCCACTAAGTGTTTGTAAACCTCACTAGCAATCAAGGAAATTAAAATTAAGACCACAGAGTGCTGTCTTTTCACACTGATCAGATTGCCAAGAGTCTGATGATACCAAGCATACATGAAATACTCACATGCTGAGAGTGTGAGGATAAATTATAGGCCAGCTTTGGAAAGCAATTTGTCAACATAATAAACTTTCAGTGTGTACACGTTTGCATCCAGGACTCCACTTTCCAGTACTGGCCCCACAGAAATTCTCCCATAGGTTCACAGAGACATATACAAAGATGCTCATTACAGTGTTGTTTGTAAAAAGAATAGTTATAATAGCTGTTTGTACTGAAATGTGTCCCCCAAGGGACATATATTGAAGCTTACTTGTTCATTTATTGAAGCCTTAACCCTTCACTACCTCAGAATGTAACTATATTTGGAGATGAGGTCTTTAAAGAGGACTGGAAAGACCTTCTAGAGAAGGAAATGGCAACCCACTCCAATATTCTTGCCTGGAAAATTCCGTGGACGAAGGAGCCTGGCGGGCTACGGTCCACAAGATCACCAAGAGTCGGACACAACTGAGTATGCACACACACACTCTTTAAAGAGGCAACTGAATTACAGTGAGGCCAGGAGGGTGGGTCCTTCTCCACTGTGATTAGTGTCCTTTTAAGAGGAGATAAGGACACAGACAGGCACAGAGGGAAGACCACGCGTAGACACAGGGAAGTAATGCCAACTTTAAGCCAAGGGGAGAGGCCTCAGAAACACCCAGTGCTGCCAACACCTTGCTCTTAGACTTCTAGCCTCTGGAACTGCCAGGATACAAATGTTTACTACTTAAGCCATCTAGTCAGTGATACTTTATTATGGCAGCCCTAGAAAACTAAAATAATAGACTTTACAATGGGGTCATGGAATTAAAATTAATTCAATGAAAAGAATAAACTAGATCAACATATATCAACATGGATATAGCTTAAATGAAAAAAGTTGCAAAAAGTATATCCAGTATGAGATCAATCATATGACACAGCTGAGAAGGAGAAATGTCAGGCTAGCAGTAAAGGGAGAGGAGGGAAGGATGAGAATAGGATGACAGGGAGGTAGAAAGGGGCTTCATCAGTAAGATTAAATACCTAATGTATTAGTGTTGGGTTGGCCAAAAAGTTCATTTAGAATTTTCTGTGAGATCTTACAGAATATACATATACTATAATAATACACATAGACTGTATAAAATATTACTATGTATAGTGCATATGATGTGATTATATATAATGTATATATTGTGTGTATATAACGTATACATCTATATGTATCATATACAATGAGTGCATCGTGCATGCTAGGTTGCTTCAGTCATGTCCCTCTTTGTACAACTCTATGGACTGCAGCCCGCCAGGCTCCCTTGTATATGGGATTCTCTAGGCAAGAAAACTGGAGTGGGTTGCCATGCCCCTCTTCCAAGGGATCAAACCCACATCTCTTACATCTACCTGCATTGGCAGACGGGTTCTTTACCAGCGGCACCACCTGGGAAGCCCACCATATACAATATGTATGTATATAATGATAGAATAGAAACATTTGTTAAATTATGGTGGTAAGCATGTTTTGCTTTTCTCTGCATTTTCTTGTAGCTTAAAATATTTTCATCATTGGTAAACATTGTTTGACAAGGCAGTTCTGAGAGTCTGGGAGAGAAGTGTTGAAGACCTGAACTCCGGCAGCAGCTTGGGGAGAAACTCAGCAATCCCACACATTCAGGGACTGTTTCTTTGTCAGCTCTTGTTATATATCCCTTTTCTTCCAGGCGGTAGTGTAGTAGGCTTGTCCCAAAATGGCTGTATGAGCAGCTGTCTTCCAGTACAAGTCCCATGAGCTGCAGTGCCCTGAGACTTGCTTCATGTTCTCCTTTTAAGTTCTTCCAGCTCAGGAAAATGGAAACCTTTCCTAGGTGTACTTCTAGCTAAAGCCTTTGCCCAGGTGGTCTTGCACTTAATAATATCATAGCATATGTGGATAGCGGCCTTGGTGTTGAGTTTTTAGGTATCCCGGCATACACATGTCCATTTTGCCCCAGAATGTCATGACACAAGGCCCATGAAACCCGGGGACAGACATGAAAGGAGCCCCAGGGTGTATTTCTGGTTCGCTTGTGACCTCTAACCAGATTGCTTTCACTGGCTGAGTTGCCTGCCCATGAGCTGTTTCCCCTGTAGTGAAGCCAGAGCTTTGGACCAGATCTTGTTCATCCTCTGCTCTGACCATCCACTGGGTGGTGAGAGCTCAGGTCTCACACAAGCCTGGCAGGCGGGCTCAGCCCTCCCTCCACACAGTTGCCTGTAAAATTGTTCAGTACTTTTTATCTTGTCCTGAAGAGGCAGGTGTGATGCTCACTTTTGAATCTTAGCATATCAATCAACACCTCCAATGGAGGCATTGTGAGATTTTACAGCCAGGAAATCAACCCAGCCTTTGCTTCTCACAGCATGTTGTGGCTACAGAGGTTGTACAATTTACTTGCAAAGCAAAGTGTTCGGCTCAATGGGGATCTACATTTGCTTCCAGCTTGAAAATTGTTATCACTAAAATTCCAAATCCAGAGAGTCCGACACCCTGGGCTCTGTTTCTGAGGCTAAGGTGGGATGTGTCAATGGGAATCAACCAACCAATCAATCAGTACTTGTTGGCTCCTTGCCCTGTGCTATCAGCTAAACTGTGAACTAGGCAGAATTTGCCCACGGTGGTCCTGCTTTCCCATCCCCGCATCCCTACACCTTCTGGACCCCCTGCCTTGTACCAACACCTGCTGCTGCTGCTAAGCCGCTTCAGTCGGGTCCGACTCTGTGCGACCCCATAGATGGCAGCCCACCAGGCTCCCCCATCCCTGGGATTCTCCGGGCAAGAACACTGGAGTGGGTCGCCATTTCCTTCTCCAATGCATGAAAGTGAAAAGTGAAAATGAAGTTGCCCAGTCGTGTCAGACTCTTAGCGACCTCATGGACTGCATGCAGCCTACCAGGCTCCTCTGTCCATGGGATTTTCCAGGCAAGAGTACTGGAGTGGGGGTGCCATTGCCTTCTCCAGTACCAACAGCTAGCACCTTCCTTTTCCCACCTTTGCCTGATCCAAACTGTCTCAGTCACTGAGCCCTTGAGCTCCCCCTGTTCAGAGGACAGCTTTTCCTCTTCCTGGGGGACATACAAGCGTCAGAGAAAAGCGCACAGCAAGTGCAAGTTTTCTCTTCTTTAAAAAATTGTACTTATTCATTTATTTTGGCTGTGCTGAGTCTTCATTGCTGCATGGGCTTTTTCTCTAGTTGCAGTAAGCAGGGGCTTCTTACTGCGGCGCTTCTCTAGCGGTGGTGCGCGGCTGCTCGTTGCAGGGGCTTCTCCTGTGCGGAAGCACAGGCTCTAGGCACGAAGGCTTTGGTAGTTGCGGTTCCTGGGCTCTAGAGCAATAGTTACAGTGCGTGGGGCTTAGTTGCACTATGGCATGTGGAATCTTCCCAGACCAGGGATCGAACTCATGTCTCCTGCGTTGGCAGGCAGATTCTGTACCACTGAGCCACTAGGGAAGCCCAAGTGTAACCTTTCTAATCTGCCATCTTTCTTCTACCCTTTCAGCCTGATGCCTCTCTATCCATAATGTGAGAATAAATACTGGCACCTTTTCTTATTAGCTTGCAGCAGTGTGCTCAACGCTGAGCCTCAGTATCCTCATCCATAAAATGGGCAAACAGTGCCTACCTTTCCAGGCACTATCCAAGGTTGATGCACTCATGTACTGTAGGGGCACTTGGAGGATGCCCAGCAGCAACCGCTTTTGTTACAATCATAGGCTTAGAAGTGGGCAAGGGGCCTCCCTGGGCCTCCCGCTCACATCCCTTAAAGTGCTGGGTTACGTGCTGGGAATTTCAGAGGAAGAAACCCCAGTTCATGCTCCTGAAGGTCTTTGGGGGAGCTAACACCACAGCAGGAAGAGAGTGACTAAAGTCCAGTGGCACCAAGAGTAAACTAACCCCCAAGGATCACAGGACTAGAGACTGGAATGCCAAGTCTGTGACAATGAGCTGTGAAATTAACCCCAAATTGAGGTGCTGAGACTGAGAGCTTCCCATCCCCACTCTTCATCTAACTGCCAGAGAGCCTCTGGGCCTACATCTCCTCACCTATAAAACAAGAGATTTGGACCAGATAAATGTCTACGGTCTGTTTCCGGTCTTATACTCTAAACTGTTTTTAATTCTCTCACTTCAAACAGCTGCCACCCTTTCCACCTTTCTTCTTTCCATGTACAGTTTTTAATGCAATAAACAAACTAAAGGTTACTGCTCACACAGAGTACACACTTGAAACGGAGCGGTGAGAGGCGGCAATAAAAAGAAGCATGATGTGCAGAAAGCCAGGTGGATAGAAGGGCTCTAGAGAAACAGCAGGCAGAGGCCAGGGGGTGCGGAGTAAAAGGGGGTGCTATTTTAACTGAGAAATGTCTTATCCAGAGGCAGCAGATGGGTGAAGACCAGGAGGAGGAGAGAGAGAGAGAAGTGTGGACAGTTGACCAGCAGTAACAGGAAGCCAGGTGGAGAGGCAGAGCGCGGATGCAGGTGGCAGGCAGGTAGACATGCTAGGAATCCATGAAAGCTCCTCTTCCCATGATTTCTGTGTTCACAGCAAAACAAGAAGTGAGGTTATCAGCTGAGTGTAAAGATGAGGATGGAGATGTTAGTGGCTGGAGGAGAGGAGTGAAGCTATGAAGTATTTATATACGAGGGAGGAACAAGTATGGACAAGCTAAACATAATCCTTTTTGTGCTATGAGAAGCTGGTTCAAACGCCATTGGAAGGGTACAATGGAGCATTGTTTTAATCCATTCATACATTCAATTGGCAAAAGGTGAGTGAGTGCTCTTGGCTAGCAACGGGTTAAGCAGGGCCAAAACAGGAAGTCTTTAAGAAGGACCACCACACCTTGCTAATGGCCAGGGTTGTCCCTGAAAGACTTGAATGCAAATAGTTTTTGGGGAGGTGGGGGTAGGAGCATGGGAAAATGACCCAAGAAGGGAAGAAGTCAATCCAGGGTTTATTAAGGAGCAGATTACCTCTGTGGACAATCTCACCAGGGGCCTCTGGGAGACTATGTAAAACAGACTCATCCTAACAGAGAAAGCTGGGTACCCACATGCCATCACTGGCTGTGGGCTGCTCCTGGGTTGAGCACAAACCCTGACCTTTTCAGCATGATCCAGTGAACAAAGGCCTCAGGTCTGCAGTCAGAAAATGCGGGCATGTATAAGAACAGTGGGGCTTCCCAGGGGTCACCAGTGGTAAAGAACCTGCCTGCCAACACAGGAGACATAAGAGATGTAGGTTCGATCTCTGGGTCAGGAAGATCCCCTGGAGGAGGGCATGGCAACCCACTCCAGTATTCTTGCCTGAAGAACCCAGTGGACAGAGGAGCCAGGCGGGATACAGTCCATAGTGTCACATAGAGTCGAACACAACTGAAGCAAATTAACATGCACGTACACATGAGAACTGTGAGTGTCAAGAAAATACGAACAGGCATCAGCAATATCTATGCCATTGTTGGAAGCCTCTGGATTTAGATGGAAGATTATATGTCTCCTTATGTATAAGATACAGTCCTTCCTTTCAAAGAATTAATTTATTGGAGGAAGCTAAGAATAGGCTCGAGCCTGAAAGAAAGAAAAAAGAAAATAAATCTAAGAGAAGAAACAGGAAGCACAAGCTAAAAATCACCAAGTGAGTCTAGTCTACATGGGGTCAGAGGAGGAAGAGGTCTTCCGGAATGGAATGGAAGGCTTCGCAGAGGAGGGTACCCAACAGGGTGGCAACTGGATGAACAGAAAAAGCAACAGAAGGCTTCGGGCGGGGGGAACCTGCTTTCCTAGGGTAGGCCTATTCTGCCTTTGTGGCCAAAACGGACCCAAAGACAGGCGGCGGCTGCTGCCGACTCGGGGCCCCAAGGTGTGGCAGAGAAAGACTGATGATTATCCAGAGCCACCTCTGGCCACCTGCGCCCTGCAGGTGTGAGACTGCCTTGATTTGCAGCTGAAGCTGCTGTTTGGGAAGTAGTCGTGGTTCAGCAGCTCCGCTTCAGGGAAGCGTAAAACAAAGGAGATTCTCACGGGTTGTTATAAAGCAGTCTAAAAAATGTATCTGTGATATCCAACCTTCCTGCACAGGGCAGCTGCGGAAGACACAGCCGTGATTCACCACAACAAACGATCCTGCCGCATCCTCCTTCCTGCAATGCCACTGAAGCTTGGAAAAGTTTGGACTCTGCTTTACCCACCCCTGGTCCCCACACTCAGAGGAGGGGGATGGGCTGAGCATTTGAATAGCGTCTTCTGATGAGTGTAAATTAATTAGGACAACACAATCACAGACATCCACGTGGGTTTAGGTGTTCTAATGAGGCTGATGATCGGATGATGCTGAGTAAGGTCAGCATGGCCTGGGGGCCTGATAGCTGTTCACTCTGCCTGGAGATCCGTGGTGCCCCCGCGGTTAACCCTCTCCATTCTTGAGCATAACTTTCTCCCATCCCCACGCTCCGAGCTACAAACTCTTGCCTACTTTTCACCATCAGCCTCATGTCCCTGCTTCCAAAGTCATCCTTTTTGGGCCAGATAGCTGATAAACTGATCATCCTCACACAGAACTGGGTTCAGTTTGCCCCTAGGCCACAGGAACATTAATAGCTCCTTGTGACCCAAAGAATAAAATCCACATTTGAACACAAGTCCCCCATCAACCATCTCTGGCCCCTTGCCTTCCACCATGTCAGCCCCCGCCTTCCCATCAAGACTTGCCTGCACTAGCCAGATTCCTCAACCTGATCTCCCCCTGCGAGCCTTGTTAGTTCTGGTCCAGATGGTCACTTTTCCAGTTTCCCCACCTTGAAGAAGACTGTCCTCTCATCTGCAAATCCCTTTCTGTGGCTGAAGCAAAAGCGGTGCCATCTCTGAACCTTCCCAAAGACAAAATAGTACTGGGTGATGAGTGATCAGCTACGTCTGTCAGGTCGAGACCCACATGCTCCATGACTGAATGAACAAAGGAAGGAGCCCTTCCTGGGCACCTGCCTCTGAGTCTGATAATCCTCCCTGATATAGCGAAGTTTGGGCAAGAGCAGGTCTACCTTCTGGTTTAATGGGTGGCGATTAGTGACTCTGCGGAGTAGATTTTAGCGTTTTGTCGTGATGCCTGTGTTTGGGAACTGAACGACGTTCCTAGGGAGAGAGCCTGGCAGATAATCCAGCACTCAAATTTAAACTCGGCTTTTATTTTGCTCTGCTTATGCACCACACAGGCAGTGGTTGTTAGGAAATGGTGATAAGACAATGTTATTTCCTTCTGAAAATGACCACTTCTCCCCCGGGAAACTGTACGCTTTAGCAATGGTGCAGATGGCAGTCAGTTTGCAGGGCTGTTCGTGTCAGCCTCCCCCTGATTTGGCTGTAAGCTCTCTGCCTGCTTGATCCACTCTCAGCTTCTCAGGCCCTGGCATGTGGTAGGTGCACAATACTCAGTGAAATCAGGTACAAAAGCAAGTATTTCAAGTAAGAAATGAAATCGTAACAAATGATAAATTCTAAAAAGCTGCCAGACACTACCAGTGTCACATAATCCAGAAAAATACACTCATCTGCATTAAATAATTTCATTATTATTATTGATTAAGATAATTATTTAATAAAATGATTGTTTTTATTAACCAAAGAGATTGCCACACCCCTCGAATACTAAACTTTTAAGGACTAATAATTTTATGCATTTGATGCTTGGAAGAATTTCCACAGACTAGCTTCTGGCTCCATGTTTCAAACCTGACTTTTCTCCACTACCCACACACTTCTGGTGCCGGGTGCCGTGGGCTCTCTTCAGATACTAACTTGACTTTGGCCTACCACCTTTGTGTCCCATTACAAGGTGAATGGACAAAGGCACCAATAGACGCCTCCGTGGAAGCTCTTCCTCCACTGGGGTGACTGTGTGTGCGTGCGTGCATGTGTGTGTGTGTATACTCAGTCAAGTCTGACTCTTTGTGACCCCATGAACTGTAGCCCACCTGGTTCCTCTGTCCATGGAATTTTCCCGGAAAGAATACTGGAGTGGGTTGTCATTTCCTACTCCAGGGGATCTTCCCGACCCAGGGATCAGAGTCTCACGCATCTCCTGCATTGGCAGATGGATTCTTTACCACTGAGCCACCTGGGAAGCCCCTTAATTATAGGTAGGAGTGGCCAAAAACCATACATGTAACCAGCTAAACTCCAGCTGTCTACATTCTCAACTCAAACTCCCTTTATCCAGGTCTAAGAAAACCAGAGGGCCACCAGAAGCTCACCTGATGTGATGGAAAGTGTGCTGGCAAGGAAGCGGCCCTGAAGAGTCAACAGTTGTAAGCAATGGCTCTTTAAACATCATTGGCACATTTTATAAAAATATACGACCACGTGAAGACATCACAGGAGGTCCTGCCAGGGCTTCGGAAGGACCAGCATAGTCAAGAACCCTGAACCATAAGCCTCACAACTTCACGGGAAATCTTCACTCTCTTTGCCCTTCCCAGCTTCAGGAAGGAGACTGACCAACTGAAATAACGAGGAAGAAAGCCATTTTTTTTTAAATTTTGTATTTTGAATTGGGGTGTAGCCAATTAACAATGTTGTGATAGTTGCATGTGAACAGCGAAGGTACTCAGCCATAAATATACTTGTACCATTATCCCCCAAACTCCCCTTCCATCCAGGCTGCCACATAACATTGAGCAGAGTTCCCTGTGCTATACAGCAGGACCTTGTTAGTTATCCATTTTAAATATAGCAGTGTGTGCATGTCCAGCCCAAACTCCCTAACTATCCTCTCCCTATATCCTTCCCCCAACAACCATAAGTTCACTCTCTCAGTCTGTGAATCTCTTTCTGAAGAAAACCGTTTTAAATGTGCGTGTGTTCATTTGCTGCGGCTGCCTTAACAAAGTACCATAGACTGGGTAGCTTAAACAATAGCAGTGTATTGTCTCATTGTTCTGGAGGCTGGAAGTCCGCGATCACGGTGTCAGCAGAGTTGGTTCCTTTAGAGGGCTGTGAGGAAGGGATCTGATCCAGGGCCCCCTTCTGGCTTGTAGAATGATGACTTCTCTCTGTCACTTTATATCATCTTCCCCTGATGCATGTTTTTCTCTGTGTCCAAACTGTCCCCTTTTCCTAAAGGCACCAATTACATTGGATTAGCACTCACCCTGCTGCTGCTGCTGCTGCTAAGTCGCTTCAGTCATGTCCGACTCTGTGTGACCCCATAGACGGCAGCCTACCAGGCTTCGCCCCTGGGATTCTCCAGGCAAGAACACTGGAGTGGGTTGCCATTTCCTTCTCCAATGTATGAAAGTGAAAAGTGAAAGTGAAGTCGCTCAGTCATGTCTGACTCTTCGCGACCCCATGGACTGTAGCCCACCAGGCTTCTCTGTCCATGGGATTTTCCAGGCAAGAGTACTGGAGTGGGGTGCCATTGCCTTCTCCAGCACTCACCCTAATGACCTCATTTTAACTGGATCACCTTTGCAAAGACCCCATCTCTAAACAAGGCCACATTTTGCGTATTAGGACTCCCAAGATATTATTTTGAGGGAATACAATTCAACTCACAACAGTGTAAAAATGCAAATTGGTATGTGCATCTCTGCAGAAAATTGAGGGAGAGGGAGAGAAACCCAGAGAGACTGAGAGAGAGAGAGAGGGAGCTGTTATCTTGTTTACACTTTGCATTTAGAAAAATTACCTCATTAGCTGTCTGTCTACATCCAGGCCCAGCTGCAACCACTAAATCAATCATTTAGGGATCCATTTGCCTTTCTTGGACACCATAAATGGCACATTTTTGAATCTGTTTTGATTTTGGTGGCTGGTCTCAAATGTCAAAAATGATGGAGAGGATAAAGAGGCTGAAATCGGAGAACAGAAAATGGGGCCTTGTCTGGCTGAAGGATGAAACAGAATAAGGTCAAGGGCCCAGAGAGGATGGGACAGGAAATAAGGACTGCTCCCCCATTCTGAAGGAGCCTGTGATGGCCATCACTTGGCTTTTGAAAGAAGTAGGTTAGGGATGAGCAAGCCTTATTGACACAGAAGGCAGTGAATCCAGGGAACTTCGCCCAAGAAGTGACAGAATATGGAAATATGAATTCAAGACAAGGAGACTTCCCTAGTGGCCCGGTGTTTAAGAATCCGCCTGCCATTGCAGGGAGACATGGATTCAAGCCCTGATCCAGAAAGATTCCACGTGCTGTGGGACAACTCCGCCCGTGTGCCCCAGCTACTGAGCCCCTGAGCCTCAGAGCCAGTGCTCCGCGACAAGAGAAGTGACCGCAGTGAGAAGCTCACTTGCCGGAACGAGAGAAAGCCCACGAGAAAGCCAGCTTGCAACAATGAAGACCCAGCACAGCCAGCACTAAATAAATAAACGTTTTAAAAAATAAAATTAAGACAAGGTTGCTTAAGTGACTGGCTATCACGGCCTTCTCCAGTTCATTTCTGGGAGTCCCAAGAGGTGCCTCGTAGGTGCTTAGAGCAGCTGGACGTTGGAGAAGCTCTGCCCTTGCAGGAGGTGCACACAGCCCTTCATGGACCCCACTCGTGGACTTGGAACTCCAGCCCCTAATTCCTGAGGACTTGGGAACAATCACCGTGGGGGAAAAGTAGAGGTTAACTGTCACAGCCCTGCAATGTCCTTTCCTGCCCTATGCCCTTCTCCCAGCAACCAAAAGTTCTTAGAGCTACTGGTTCTTGCAAACTGAGTCCTGGAGGGAGCCCCAGACTCCCAATTCAGCTACAGCCTGAGTTCCAGCCTGACAAAGAGGAAGGAGGTTAAGTACGTGCTATGTGAATTTGCTATTGTTTAGTCTCAGTCCTGTCCAACTCTTTGTGACCCTATGGACTGTAGCCCACCAGGCTCCTCTGCCCATGGAATTTTCCAGGCAAGGAGTGGGTTGCCATTTCCTTCTCCAGGGGATCTTCTCTACGCAAAGACTGAACCTGCATCTCCTGTACCTTCTGCATTGGTAGGCAGATTCTTTACAACTGAGCACACAACACACATGTGACTATGAGCCTTGTTAGCAGTAGAATCAAAAGGCACATTTGGAAAAAGATGGAGACCAGACTTGCAATTCCAAATGATCACTATTATAGCAAAACTCTGGAGAACCTGCCGCGTCTCCTGGCTACACATATAGCCTGGGTTTCCTTAGACCAGGTTTGTTACTAACCACACATTGTGACCCACTGGAAAAGCAGTTTAATGAGTTATAATCAGCCTTTGAAAAAAATAAAAACAGGATAGAAAATTCAAAGTGCAGCATACATCAACAGTAGAGTTTGATGAAATTTCTGTTTCCTTGACAGATACTATGTGTGTGTAGGAACAGAATGTAAACATATTTCTTCTATGACTTGAGGCAGGAAACACTGAGGTGGACTGATCCAAACCAAGGCCCATGAGCAGGAAAACTGGCTGGGAAGCTCATTACAATGCAGATTTTCAGGTACTGCTCTCCAGGGGGTGGGGGTTGAGCCCATATCACTTGATGGGGCCTGGATCTGCATTTAACAAGCTCTCCAAGTGGTCCTGACATATTTGTTCTGCAGAATATAATGCTGAACAGAGATTGCTGTATTCAGCAGGGGAGGGGGGGAAAGTGTACTTGATAGGACTGTGCTATAACAGTCTTTAATGACAGGAAGATGCTTGCTTCATCTTAACCCAGTGTCTTGAGAAACAGAGAGCATAAGATGGGTATATGGGGCATAAAATGGATGAGGGAAGTGATATCCATCCTCTCTTTGGAGGGATAAATTCAGTATATTGGGTACCAGTAGACCATGCTTGCTCACAAGATTCAGAGCCAGGCATGCAAAAGGGCTAAATAGTTGCCCTGAGTAAAACCATCTACTGAGTAGAATTGTCTACCAGAGACCCAGATGGCATTCAGTTCAGTTCAGTTCAGTTCAGTTCAGTTCAGTCGCTAAGTCATGTCCAACTCTTTGCGACCCCATGAATCACAGCATGCCAGGCCTCCTTGTCCATCACCATCTCCAGGAGTTCACTCAAACTCACGTCCATTGAGTCGCTGATGCCATCCAGCCATCTCATCCTCTGTTGTCCCCTTTTCCTCCTGCCCCCAGTCCCTACCAGCATCAGAGTCTTTCCCAGTGAGTCAACTCTTTGCATGAGGTGGCCAAAGTACTGGGGTTTCAGCTTTAGCATCATTCCTTCCAAAGAATACCCAGGGCTGATCTCCTTTAGGATGGACTAGTTGGATCTCCTTGCAGTCCAAAGGACTCTCAAGAGTCTTCTCCAACACCACAGTTGAAAAGCATCAATTCTTTGGCGCTCAGCTTTCTTCACAGTCCAACTCTCACATCCATACATGACTACTGGAAAAACCATAGCCTTGACTAGATGGACCTTTGTTGGTAAAGTAATGTCTCTGCTTTTGAATATGTTACCTAGGTTGGCCGTAACTTTTCTTCCAAGGAATAAGCGTCTTTTAATTTCATGGCTGCAGTCACCATCTGCAGTGATTTTGGAGCCCAAAAAATAAAGTCTGACACTGTTTCCACTGTTTCCCTTTAGGGAAAGCCTAAACAAAGAAACAAAGAAGAAAGAAAAAAGGAGGAAGGTATTAGAAAAATGGACAGATAAAGGTAAAGATATACAGAGAAATAGAAAGCAATTGGCATAAAGTAAGTCTGGACTGGGTGGTAACAGTCCTGGGCTGGGTGACATCTTGAGATCATCTCTCATCTGTTTTGTCACAGATCCTAAGAGCAGCGAGATAGAGACGTTAGAAGACAGATTCTCTCAAATATATCCATCATTGATTAGGTCAGCACTTTTAAACTGTAGATCAAAACTCATTAGTAGGTCAAGAGATCAATTTAACATCTTGAAAAACAAAATAGAGTTGAACATAGAAACTACCATGGTGCCCCGTGTGTAGTTAGAATGGCTGGTTATCTATGGCTGCAGAACTAACCCAACCCAAAACTTGGTGAGCTTGGGACAATGATATCTTTTTCTGTGTGTGTGATTCTGGAATTTGGGCAGGGCTCAGTGAAGACAGCTCATCTCTGCCCCCATGGACACCAGTTGGGTGGCTCAATTGGGACTGGAGAACTCACTTTCAAGATGCCCCATGTGCATGGCTAGCAAGGTAAGGCTGTCTATTGTCCAGGAGCTCAGCTCAGGTGGGCATTCAGGGCCTCAGTGCACCAACCAGTGACCTCTCCATATGGCTAGTTTGGGCACCCAAGGTATGACTTCTGAGTTCCAAGTTGGGGGGGTGGTTATCCCAAAAGCAAAATTCCAAGAGGACAAGCCCTATTGTATAAGAACTTAGCAAGCCTTCTCTTGCATCATCCTTGTTAATGTCTTGCTTGAAGCCGGTTACCTGGTCAACCCCAGGGTCAGTGTGGGAGGGAGACTACACAGGATGTGAATAATGGTAAATGTGGCTCAAGGAAGACCATAAGCATAAGCATTATTCCTGAAAAAAATGTTTTTCCCAGTTATTCATGTGTCTAATTAGTGAGTAGCCATGGAAAATATATTCCTAATAATTAATGACAGTTTGAGAAACACAGTAGTAGAGAACTTGGGAAACGAGAAGACACTTACTTTATGCCAGTTGGTTCTATTTCTCTGTTGTTTGTATTTCTTTACTCATACTTGTCCATTTTTCTCATACTTTCCCTGCTTTTTCTCTTTCTTCTTTGTTTCTCTCTATTTTGCTTCTCTTCCTTCTCTTATCTCTTTCCTTCCCACCCTTAATCTCTCTGCCACTGAATCTATTTTTTACACCTTATCTTTCACATTCAAACATCTTCACTTTCAAATACATGCATACATAACCTTAATATAAACTGGTGTCCCGTGTGACCTATTTTCTGCACAGCATCACATATAAATGAGCACAGTTCAGTGGCCAAAAGTAATTTTACATTTATGTCAATTTCCCTGAATCTCTTCAAGAATAGTAATAGGGATCGAATTTAAATTCTGGAGACAGACTCTATGAAATTTCTCTCTCTCTTCTCCCATTTCCCACCTGGCAGCTGCTCTGGGATCTCCCAGTTGCTAAACCCACAAAACTTTCAACACTCTGCCCAGAAGACATTCCCCAACCACCTCCCCTCCACTTACTCCCTCTCCTAATACAACTCAGCTTAGCCTCCAGTTCCAACACTCTCCCCAGTGTCTTGATTCTCTCACAGAGGATTGAAAATCTAGATTGAAAAAACCAAACACGGCGAGGAGTCAAGAAAGAATCTGAAAATAAAGAAAACTCTATTTAGTTACAACTTCTTGAATAGTTATAAATTTCACCCCATTTACACACACAAAATACAGTGTCTTAGAAAGAGTCTTCAATAGTGAGTCAAGAGAAATTGATTCTAGTTCTGGCTCTGCTGCTGATGAAATGCACAACCTTTGACAAATCATTCAGCTTCTCAGCCCCAAGCTTCTTGATCTCTGTGGTAAGTAATAATATCTATTTCTGAGGGTCGTTGTGAGGCCCAGATGAGCTTCCTTATGGCATATGCCTGGAACACAACAGTCAAGCAAAAGGTTAATTCCTCTAGTGATCCCTCATCTGTAAAATGGGGTGATGATATATGCCTAGCTCGCCTCCCACAGTCTCTCTAAGGATCAAATTAGAAAAAGTATGTGGAAGCCCTTTATATACTACAAAGCACTGTGCTAATAATACATGGCATTTTTGGAACTTTATTGAACCTAGCAATCTCATCCCAGTCATATTTGTGTATAATGCCTTGTTCATTACAGGGCTCATAAATAGCTAACATTTTTGTGTGCAGCTATAATCATAAGAAAGTGAGGAAGCTTCCCTTCTCTATTGCCTCCCACTCCCCCACCCCACAATCAAGGGAATCCTGCCTCCAAGTTCATGGAAGAGGATTTTGTGACTGAACTCAAGGCGAGATGAGGGGCTCAGTGGTTCTCAAACTGTGGTGCCTGGACCAGCAGCATCAACATCACCTAGAAAATCAAAGATGTACACGTTAGGCACCCCCTCAGATCTACTGAGTCAGAAATTCAGAGCCCAGCAACTTATTCAACAAGCCCTCCAGATGATTCTGATGCACATTCAGTTTTAAGCATAATAAAGTCAGAGTAATGGCAGCGGGGGCAATGTGACTCTCCCGTGAAGATCTGATCATGGTTTTTGGCAAAGAAACCAGCCTTTGTGGTGCAAGATGGTCTACCTATATTCAGACACTTGAGGACAAGAAAAGAAAATTCCAACTATAGCACAGTGTGAAAGATAGTCAAAAGTGGTTCCTTCCTCTCTGCCAAGGGCCAAGTGTTTACGTCTCACCAGAATTCATATCTTAGCCCCTGATGTGACGGTTTTAGGAGGTGGAGCCTTGAGTAGACACCTGTAGGAGATAAGGGAGACTCTTCTAGGGGCAGAATATTCTAGGCAAAGGAGACCATAAGACAAAAACCCCTAAGGCAGGGGTGCAGGTGGGTCTTTGAAGACAAGCAAAGATGACAGTATACCTGGAATAAAGTTAATCAGTGGGAGAACAGGAGCAGTTGAAGTCTGAGGTATAGAAAGGTTTGGGGGCAGTTCTGACAGGACCTGGAGACCATTGTAAGGACACGGCCTTTACTCAAGTGGGGATGGGAGCTGCTGGGGGCTCCGGGCAGGGAAGGATCTGCTCTGACTTGGGGTTTCATTGGCCGCTGAGCTGTGAATACACAGAATGGTAGCCAGGGTGAGACTGGGGAACCAGTGTAAGAGATTTTGCCGCTGTGCAAATCTAGGCAAGAAAGAACGATGGCTCAGAGAGAGGCAGCAGGGGAGGCAGGAGATATCAGACAGATTGAAGGTTAAGGCAATAGTTTCTACTGAAGGATAGGGTGGGTGTGTGAGAGGAAAAGGGGAATCAAAATGAGTCTAAGGGGTTTTGTCTCAAGCTACTAGAAGAAGAAGCTACCACTAACCATGATGGAGGAGACTGCAGGAGAGCCAGGCTTTGGCTTGAACGTGTTACATGAGGTGCCCTTGGACTTGGACAATGGTAGACAAAAGGCCGCTGATACAGGAGTCAGTGCAGAGATGAGTTCATAGGACAGAGCCAGGCCTTGGACCCCAGGATTCACGGACTACATTACTGCTGAGAAAAGGGCCAGTCCCCCAAGCTCCAAAACGAAAACTCCATCATTTAGAAATCACAACTGAACACAGTATCAAGCTTCCAAATAGATTCCAAAAATTCTAATACATGCTGGTTTATCTGGCATCTTTGAGGCTAGGAATTCTCTTACCTAAGACTTTCCTATGTATTCCTTTAAGACTGAATTTTTTTTTTTTTTTTTTGAAGTCCACCACTTGAGAAAGGCTGGGCTGGTGATAAAGAAGCTCCACACAGTCCTTGGGACGAGACTGCACAGAGGAACAGCAGCCACAGAGGAGCTCGTGCACTAGAGCACTGACATTCAACTGGAGCCCATGCTGGGTCCAGAAACAAGTGAAGGTAAACTTCTCCCCAAGGTGCATCCATCCTTGAAGACCCTCAGGAGCTACAGGAGAGCTTGCATTGCAATGAGCTGTATCGGTTTGCTTAAGCCCTGCTCAGGCAGTAGAATGAGCACGTTTGACTAATGTTCTCTAAATCCACAAATCCCAAAGACCTGAGCTAGAGGGAAGACGGACTAGCCAAGGAGGGAAGCTGCCTGCTGGTATTTGCAAAGCATCCCCAATTGATCAGCAGGTACACATGGGCTGGGTTGAAAGGGAAGAATATTTTAAGGAGGCTGTGGTGGGATTCCCCAGAAGCAGAAGCTGAGGCAAGAATGTGGCTGGAAGTCGGTCTGGGGGAATCGAGCTTAAGAAGCAGCAGCAGCAGAATGGGGAACTGAGATGGGAATGAGGGTGCTAATGAACTCAGTTCCAGTGGGCACCCTCTGAGACACAGCCTAGAACACGCCATAGGGCTGTGCCACCCGAGAGGCAAGGAACTGGGCCATTTATCCTGTCATGCTCTTTTATTATTGGTTGAGGGCTCTTCCTGTTGGCTTTACCTTCCCACCACTTCTGCTCTGTCCCCTACCCAAACGCCCACTCTCCAGCAGCCAGAGAATTCTCTGGAGCAGAGAGCAGCAGTGCTTGCAGTAGAAAGTTGTTGGCGCGAGCTGAAACCAAAGCCAGAGTTCCAGGGCAGGGCTAGGGGAGCACCACAGTGGGTTCCACAGAAGCTGCCGTGGCTCTCGATCCTTAGCTCAGACTCTGAGAACTGTCTTCATCGCAGAAAACAGGACTGAGAGGAGTGACTCATCTCATTCCTGCACAGAGAGCTAGACAACAGGGCAGGGCAGAGTCTCCCTGGTCCCTGACAGAGGGAAGGCACCCTGGGGGCCTCTCAATTTGGAGACCAGGGCTGTGGTAATGCCCAACCAGAGTCATAATTTTGCAGTGTGTTGGAGAGACAGACTAGAAACAGACTGATCCCAGTTCTTTGGGCTCTTGGTATTTAAGAAAGTGCGTAAGCAGTGGCTAAGGCTCATGATGGAGGATTCTGGACCACAGAGCTGCAGGCAGAGCCCAGTTCTTTGGGCTCTTGGTATTTAAGAAAGTGCATAAGCAGTGGCTAAGGCTCATGATGGAGGATCTGGACCACAGAGCTGCAGGCCAGTTAGCATTCTAGCCTTCTAGTTAAGGATTTGCCTCGTTGCTTAGTGTAGGGATCTGGAGACTGACATCACACCCTCTACACCCTTGTCAGTTTATTATATGTGCCTGTGTTCTATACATCTGCCTGCATCTTCAATATAGACATTCACATCAACAAATCATTCTGTCAGCTTCATTGAGTCCCAAGTTTAAGGTCCCACCTTAAATACTGTCATTCACAGGCCTCTAGATGGATAGACCCTACTGACTATTTGAGCCCACTTTCTCATGCCCACACTGGACAAAACTAGCTAAGAAACATCCACCCCTCCCTCTCCAAAATTCAGGCTGAATGAGCAGTCCACTATGAAACAAGCTCAAATCTGCACAGCTGACCATTTGTCAGGAAACTGTTACTTGTAACTTGCAAGGTGGTTACAAGATAAATGGCAGAGGACCCCTGCTTTTCAAGAGCTTCCAAGTCCTGCAAATAAATACCTGCTTCTTTTGTCAAGTACTTGCTGAAATAGTTCCATAAAAAGAATGTCAGAATGGCTGTGACTCCCCGCACAGGCCAGAGCATTAGGGACTGGGTTTTTAGACCCAGGAGCTCTCTCCATCAGAGCCCTGCTCCTCCCCTCCTGTGCAGATCAGCTTCCTAGGTACTCACACACTGACCATTTTTCAGCCATCAGTATCCACCACCTCCTTCAAGCTGTGTTTGCAGCCTATCTTTGCATGGTTTTGTGAGGCGTGTTTTGTTTTGTTTTATTGACCATGCTGGTACGTCCACCAGCAGGCTGTGTGAACTTCAGACAGTTGCTTAACCTCTCTGAGTTTGTCATCAGAAAATGGACATAATAACATTAGGGTGAACCTGTGAAAGTATCCTTTTTAGGTTAAAACTGTTGAATATTGGCACTTTCAAAGGTTCCACCTAATACCCACTTTGTGGGGTTATAGGAAAGACTTAGTGAGAGAATATATGTGGCACTGCAGAGCCCCCATATCTTACTAGTTTGGGAGTCCCCAGGAAGGCCACATTCCCCTTAGTGCCAAATCACCCTGGAATGGGAAATGACTACCTGTGCTCTTGTCTGGAATATTCCATGGACAGAGGAGCCTGCTGGGCTACAGTTCATAGGGTCACAAAGAGTCAGACACAACTAAGAGACTGAGCGCGCACATCGCACACACACACACCCAAATCACTACTCCTCTCAAGTATCTGCAGGATGGGGTCCAAAGTCTTTTCTTCCACAGGCCTTCCAGTGATTGTGGAAATTCTCAGGACCTCTTGTTCCCTCCACCATGTTCCCTCCGTAGTGAAGGCTGATGTCAATTGCACACTTGCTCTCTCCCAGGTGTTGTGTTTCACCTATACACCCATCTAGTCCTCCTCTCCACCCATGGCAGCTGGGTACTGCTACCATCATCCCCCTTCCCAGAGAGGGAGACAGAAGTGCCAAGAAGCCAAGTGTTTTGCCAAGGTCACACAGCCAGGAAGTAAGAGAGCCACTTTAGCACCAGCTGCTTCCCACACCCGCTGGGGTCCTGCCACCACCGCCATCATGAAGTGTTCCATGCCAGCCTCCCACAGGTACCTCTTTCAATGAACCCATAGGTTCCAGGTCTGGGCACTCTATTTCTCACAAGTGCTGAGATCAAGCAAATTCATCAGAGGACTGATTAAAGGGAAATGAAAACAAAATCAAGCAGGATTAGGAATGAGAAAGAAGATATAGACCTAGATGCACTAGAGATTGAAAGATTAGCAGGCAATTCTACAGCAACTCTGCAGAAACAAAATAGGAAGTCCAGAGGTGGATATTTACTTAGAAAAATATAAATTACCTAAATTGACCCAATGAGAAGTAGAAAATGAGAAGGCCAATTACTGCAGAAAAGACTAGAAAGGTGATTAAAGATCTTCCATTATAAAAGGCACCAGGAACAGATGGTTTCACAGCTGAGTTCTGTGTAACCTTTAAAGAACAACTAATTCCAATGTTAATTAAACTCCTCCCGATCATAGAAAAAGATAAAGCACTGCAATTCACTTTATGAAGCCTACATTGCCTTAGTACCAAAACCTAATGCAGAGTGCTTAGAAAAAGGAGACTGTAGACTAATTATTCTTCTACATAGAAATGTAAAAATTCAAAATAAAACACTAGTAAATGAAATCTGGCAAAATGTCATTATGATCAAATGAGATTTCTCCTAGTAACACAGATTTATAACAGGAAATCAATTAACATAATTCATTACACCAACAAATCCAAGGGAAACATATGATCATATCTATAAATGATGAAAGTGTTTGATGAAATATAAACTCTAAGTAAAATCAAAATACAAGAAATTCATTCATTCTTTCAATATGTATGTACTGAATGCTTACTGTGCATGTAGGGATTGTAGCTGTGACCATATCAAGCAAAATTCTCTGCCCTCAGAGAACTCATATTTTAGTGATTGAGACACATAACATATAAGATGCATAAGGAAAGTATACACAATGTTAGAAATACATGCTAAGTAGAAAATTGATGCAGGGGGTAGGAAGTTAGAAGGGAGTGGTGGAGGATGAGATGGTTAGATAGCATCACTGACTCAACAGACATGCTTCTTCTGCTGCTGCTGCTAAGTCACATCAGTTGTGTCCGACTCTGTGCGACCCCATAGATGGAAGCCCACCAGGCTCCTCTGTCCCTGGGATTCTCCAGGCAAGAACACTGGAGTGGGTTGCCATTTCCTTCTCCAACAGACATGAATCTGTGCAAACTCCAGGAGATAGTGAAGGACAGGGAAGCCTGGCGTGCTGCAGTCCAAGAGGTCATAAAGAATCGGACACGACATAGTCACTGAACAACAACAAGGAAGCTAGAAGGTTAGGGCGGTCGGGGAAAAAGTTACTAAGAAGTGATAGCTGCAAACAGAGCCAGGAAGGCCATTCTAGACACAGGGAACAGTGGTGTGCCACCCAGGGCAGGCACGTGTGTGCTGGAGAAACTGCTCAAGGCCAGAGTTCCATGGAGTGCCTGAGGATAAGAAGTTTATTATCCAGTTGCTGCAACCAGATTAGCAGTGCCCTGGAAAGTTCACTGAGCACATGGCATAGCAAGGGCAAAACAGGAAGTGACGTATGCTGCCGCCAGGGATTGCTACTCTCGGGCTCACAGGCGCCACCCTCAGGGCTTCTGCCCACCCTTGGCAGGCACCATATGGTGAGCCAGCTGAGCACCCTTGTATCAGAGTTACTGGGTGCCCCCCCACTCCCCTGAGTCCCCAGCAGAACCTGCAGACCTAATGGAGCTGAGACGAAGCTGCGACGGGGTTATTTTTCAACAGAAACTCCACATCTGAACCCACAGGGCCTGGGCTCACTCCCAAGGCCAGACAGAGCCACCACAATAGCTGATAGATCCATCTCTCACAGTCCGGATTATTCAGTCTGAAACCACACTGTGTTGGGAACACCAAAACACATTTTCTATTTTTCGAATTCCCCAAGGACACAGACTGGTGAAACACATCAAATTTCCATGACTAGACAGAACACACCCTCTGCCAACTGAAAGAATGGGTGGCCAGATTTGGGTGACATCACCATTTTCTCCAAGAACAATGGCTGGGTGCTTGGTCTACATTGCTCTACCCAGGGCCCCAGTCTGCTGGTTCTCCTAAAACGAGAGAAGCAGACGCCAAAGATAAACTCACCTCTGGTTCCAGATCCTCACACTACCAGCTGCCTCCAAGTGACAGTTCTCCGGCTAAAATAAAACTCAACCCTCATGGACTCCTACACTTAGGAGGAGCACCAAGCACAATATCTGGCATGGAGTGGGCACTTGTAAAGCTCCCCGTCCTCCCCCTCTCTCTGTCTTTTCAGTTTTCCCCAATGCACCCTACAGGTGTCTAACATGGGTGTCAGCCCATAGAGCTGAAAGGGAAAGGTACCTCTTCAAACAGCAGGGAGAGGAGCTTTGCGAAGACAGATCTCCACACTCTGCTATGGACATCTTAGGATGAAGTTATATAGTCCCCTTCTGCATATTCTCATATAGACATTACAGCTTCAAAAAGTAAATACAGGGGCTTCCCTGGGGGCTCAGTGGTAAAGAACCCGCCAGTCAGTGCAAGAGACACAGAGTCGATCTCTGGTCTCAGAAGATCCCACATGCCATGGAGTACCTAAGCCTGTGCACCACAGATTTGGAACCTGTGCTCTAGAGCCTGGGAGGCGTGACTACCGAAGCCAGTGGATGCTAAAACCCATGCTCCGTAAGAGAAGCCACTGCAATGAGAAGCCCACAACAGCAACTAGAGAATAGCCCCTGCTCACCGCAACTAGAGAAAAAGCTCTTGCAGCTTTGAAGCCCCAGCACAACCAAAAATAAATAAAATTATTTTTTTTAAGTTGCATACATATATAAAGAAAATAGGACTTCTCTCATAGCTCAGCTGGTAAAGAATCCTCCTGCAATGTAAGAGACCCCAGTTCGATTCCTGGGTTGGGAAGATCCTCTGGAGAAGGGAATGGTTACTCATTTCAGTATTCTGGCCTGGAGAATTCCATGGACTCTACTACAGTCCATAGGGTCACACAGTGTTGACACAACTGAGCGACTTTCACTTTCACTTTCATAAAGAAAACAAATATGGAATGCTAGATACATACAGTAGATTTAAGAAGAGGGCATCAATGGGATCCCTCCTTGCTCAGCAACTCCCAGTGCAGGGCTTGCAGCAACAATTGCATCCTTCAGACCAGATGGGTTGGAAGCCTGGCTTTGGGAGCTGATGTCTGCTCTGAAGATGGAGAGACCGTGGCCACCAAAACCCCTTCGTTGACTCTGACCGTGTGGTTGATGTGGTCTAGAGGAGACCACCCATCTTAAGGTCATTATTGCTGTTGACAGTAAAAACGAAAAGATCCATGGGGTCTTCTTGCTTTGTACACTGCACTTCAACTTGGTATCAAATCATCAACACTGGGCTTGATATCAGAGGACTCCTGGCTCCTTGACCCACCACTTACCAGCTGAAGAACTGCAGGCAAGTTCCTAGAGCTTGCTGAGCCTCACGGAGTTTTGCCTATGAATGGAATGTTCATATCCCACCAGGGTTATTAAGAGGAGAAAATTAAATAGTGCTCATGCCAGGGTCCACCTTAAAGAGTGATGTTGCTCATTTAAAGCATCTGAGGTTCCGTAGGATGTAGGGACAGGCTTTCTCATGCTTCTCTCACTTCACATCTCATGATTTGACACTTCTTTCTCCAATTTGCTCATATGTTAGTAAAGCCTGATGTCCAGAGATCACCAGGTACACCCACAGAGTCAAACAAAGTTCAGTTTATGAAATTGCTATCATCAAGGAGAGCATGGGCCATGGGAAACCATGGAGCAGCCTCAGTAAGAGGTTGGTGTAGGGTTTGGACTTGTTTTGCATAATTTTAGAGAAGGCTTAGGAACCAAGGGTTGTTCTCAATTGAATGCTATCATGAAGCAGGAGCATTTTGCTGGTTGTGTGTCTTGATCATTTTTATCTAAGAGACAACAGGAATGAAGCAAGGCCAGAGCTGTTTGCGGTAAAGAAAGAAGAGTCATTTCTGTCCACTGAAAAAAAGGATGTCCATACATCCTTTTTGTAACCATACCTGTGTTTATCATCGACACAGAGAGGCCTTGTCTAATGCTGATATTTTATAAAGTTGTTTATTTCAACAGGAACCACTAGGGCCAAGGGACAAGCTAGTAGTGGCCAGTACTAATGTCTAAACTATTGTTTACTCTCAATATACACAAACATAGGTACTAACCACTAGAGAACTCAAGTGCTCCCTGACTCAAGGGTGATGTGTTTATATATTCTATATCATGTCTACTCTCAGCTTTTTCCAGGAAATGTTAGCCCTAGTCATTCCCCCAAGGAGGGCTCAACAGACCAGAAGATAGAGAAGCTAGCAAGGAGACAGGGGCCTGGGCTAAGAATGAGCTGGGCTCAGGCCCTGGATGGACAGAAGGGTCTCCAAAATGTGTGCCTGGACAGGAAGAAGCTGGCCTCAGTCTCTGCTCTTCACACCTGTGTTTGCCAGACCTAAGCAATAGGGAGCCATCCCCTCCCTGGATAATCAGGTCTGCAGGAAAATGTCTTGCATTTCACCAAGCCAGGAGAACAGGTCTCTATTCTCTGTTCTCTTTCTCTGAAGAGAAAGTTAAAGACTTTGGAAACATGCATTGATGGTAAGATATGAGAAGGGAATCTAACACCAAGGGCTGTGTGGCCTTGAGCAAGTTGCTTCCCCTCTCTGGACCACGGTGTCATTATAATGGTAAGAAGCAGGCTAGTCCCTAAGCTCCTTTTGTCTGGCATCCTGGGAGCTAAGAGCTGAAGAAATGAAGAGCAGGCTCTTCTCTCACTGAGGATTTGGATTGGTGGAGGGAAGAAAGAAGAGAGCTGGAACCAGAACTGAGCCAGGAACTCTCACACAACTCACCGTGGGAATGGGCCTCAAATTCTCAGACTGTGAAGATGATGTTCCCTGACTTGTGAGGATAAGTAATGATTACTCAGTGCTTATGATATGCCCAGTATTGCTCTAAGAGCTCTACATGCTTAATAAGTGAATTCTCATAACAACCCTATGGGGTGGACAATATTATTATTCCCATTTTATGGATGGAGAAACTGAGTCATGGAGTTAGTAAGTCACTCACCCAGGGTCCCATAACCACTGAGTGACTCGGCTGGGGTTGGAACACAGGCTGTCTGGGTCTCAAGTCCATGTTCTCAGCTATATCTGGTACTGCCTCTCTGAAGTATAAGCAGCCCTTCCGCATGAGGTCGGCAAAATGTGGACTTTTGTGCCACCAAAACAAATCCAGCTGACTCACTCCTATCATGAATAAAGTTGTAATGGCACACAGCCACATCATTTATTTATTGTCTGACTTTCAAACAACAGTGGCAGAGATCGGTAAACGCAGTGGTGACCACATGGCCCTTCATGGATCAAGGTGGCCGGCTCCCAGCCTAGAGCTGGCACTGCCACTTCCCATGTGGGCCCTGACTAAGCTGCTTTTCTGAATCTCCCTTTCCTCATCTGTGAAATACGCTTGTTTGGGGAATTTGGTGAGTTGATAATCGTTGTTTAGTTGCTAGGCCATGTCCAACTCTTTGCAACTCTATGGACTGTAGCCCACCAGGCTCCTCTGTCCATAGGACTGCCCAGGCAAGAATACTGGAGTGGGTTTCCATTCCCGTCTCCAGGGAATCTTCCCAGTCCAGGAATCAAACCCACATCTTCTGTATTTCTGGTGGATTCTTTAGCGCTGAGCCACCAGAGAAGCCCAAGCTAGTATAGGCGTGCACAAATGCCAACCCAGAGCAGGTGCTTGATAAGGGTTAGTTGCTATCATCACTAACCGTGTGATGAAAATTATGACTGAGTCTTACAACACCACTGAGGGCAGGACAGGGCCCTTTAATCCCACCCTGTGGGAGCAGGGTGGAACCCAGGCACAGGGAGAGGAAGCTGTTTGCTCAGAGTTTCGTGAAAGGTGAGGCAGAGCCCAGGTCTCCCGATGGAGACTCCTCTTTCCCCCTCCCCTGCAATCCCAGCCCTGGTCCTCATTTGTGTTCTCTGGCGTGTGGAGCTGCCTGTATGTATTTGTGAGTTTTCAGCATCTGTAAGTACCCACAGCCGCTCAGAGCTTGCTGGCACAGACATTTGTCAAAGATGACACGCCAGTGATCCATGCCACCAGAGACAGTGACGGATGTGTTCTCTGGCAGCGCCATGCAGGCAGCAGAGGATGGATGTGGTCCTGGTGCCCACTCAGCCAGCCTGTGCAGGGAGCCGTAGACTAGGCAAGAGACAAACTGCAGCCTGGTCAGCGGGCGAGGAGGTTCAGAGCCTGCCTCCCCTCCCTGCTCCCTGCCAGAAACCCGTCCTCTCTCCTTGCTCCTCTCCATCCAAGCCAGGCCTGCCGAACCTGCTGCGCACTTAGCACTTGTGTGAGGTCACAGATAAGGAGATGGATGCTCATGAGATTTGGGTCCTTTTCATTATAATCATAATAATGGCCAACACTCATGTATGTTGTGTATATGTGTGTGTGAAAGCCACTCAGGCGTGTCCAACATTTTGCGACCCCACGGACTGTAGCCCACCAGGCTCCTCTGTCCACGGGATTCTCCAGGCAAGAACACTGAAGTGGGTTACCATTCCCTTCTCCAGGGGATCTTCCCAACCCAGGGAATGAACCCGCATCTCCTGCACTGCAGGCAGATTCTATCCTGTCTGAACCATTAGGGAAGTGAAGTGAAGTGAAGTCGCTCAGTCGTGTCCGACTCTTTGCGACCCCATGGACTGTAGCCCACCAGGCTCCTCAGAAGCCCCTCATGTATATTGCACTGTCCTAAATCTGAGCATTTGTACTTAGCCATCTCAGTGATGACAGGGAGGCCTAGCGTGCTGCAGAGTAGGACACGACTGAGCGACTGAACTGAACTGAACTGATCTCAGTGCAGGGAAAGGACTCTAGGGTCAGATAGGTTAGGGGACTCCTCCAAGGTCACATAGCAAATGGCAGAGGCAGGCAATCCAGACAGTCTGGCTCCAGAGTCCCCTGACTCTCAGGGCTTCTATTTGAAGGTCTGAGGCGGAAGGGGACCCACTGCAGGCCCAAGACAGACAAGTGGAAGTAGAAACAAAGGAAGGACCCAGTTTTCCTGCCAGGCTCACCACTAACCCACTGAGGGGTCAGGAACTGCCATCCTGTCTTACGTTCCCACTTGCAAAATCAGTAACTGCTGCTGCTGCAGGGTCTTGTGGGGCCCCAAAGAGCTTCTAGCTTGGCCCCTGTCTTCTTCCGGGAATGCCACCCTTGGTTCCTCTGCCTCCACGCATTCACTGTCTCCACCCTGTGACTCCAAGTCAGATTCCTCCTGGAATACCATCTCCGGGCTCATTAAGCTGTCACCTCTGCGTCCCTGAGGCAAGCTCACAGTCCTCTGAGATTTTGTAGGGGTTTTTATCGCTAGTGACAGCAAAAGGGAACAGACCACATAAAACAGAAGAGAGACGAAGAGAGCTCTAAAAAGTTTCCAAAATCTTGCACTAAAAGCTCCTCGTGGGCATTTCATATACACGGACAGTGACCAATGTCCCTCTCCTTCTGGGTGAGATTTAGAGAGACCACAGTCTGAGGTCTAGTCCAGCCTGTCACTTGCTGCGGTGCCTTCCTTTCTCTGAGCCTTAGTTTCTCATCTGTAAAATGGGGACAATGATAGCACCTATCTCATTAAAATAATTGCTAGGATTAAAACGCTTAGAACAAATCCTGATACATAGCGAGGGCTCAGTAAATGCCAAATATTGTTATTCCCTGATTTTCAGTTGCCTCGATGGGAAAATGAGGGGGTGGGTCTCATTCATGCTGGGTATGGACTTCCGGCTGGAACTTTCTGTGATTTAGTGACACACCTGTGATGCTTCCTTATCTCCTCCCACACAACATTCTACTTGAATCTACTGAGCCCCAGACTACTGCTTTACACAAGTGGGAGGCGTTACACTCTTATTCACAGTGGGGAATTGTTCCCATTGCAACGTTGCCATCCAGTGAGCCACCTCTGTTGGTCGACATAGCTGGGCAACATGAGCTATGTGGCCAGGTCCCTGCCAAACACACCCTGCACTGACAAACCTCAGGGCCGCTCCCTAAGCTTCCGTGGAAAACAGTCCCCACCATCCCGTCTATGCAGACCCGGCCCCATCAACATAATGTTTGCAGAAACTAGTAGTTACAGCTTCCCTGGGATTCATGCAGAGGACACCCACGCTGGGTGAGAATTTCTCTTGCTGTTCAAGCAGTGTAAAAACTTGAAAAGTCATTTTATTTTTCAGTCTGTGGGCAGGTTGCCACCAAACCAGGAAGCATCGTTGCAGGACTTTTTTTTTTTTTTCAGCTTTTTTGGGGGCATGGGGTGGGGTTTGGTGATGGCTTTTTATTTTTCCCACTGATGCTTTTTGGATAAACACATAAATCAGCATCATCTATATTCATTAGATAACATGCCTTGCTCAATACAAAATTACCCCTGTTTTGCATGATTTTCCCCCTTTGTGATTAATATAAATGACTTAAGTTAATTATGTTTCTCTTCATGGAAAAATGTATTTGTCAAAGTGCTGAAACATCAATAAAAAGAAGCAGTGTCATTTGAGGAAGGGCAGGACTGCAAATGAGTAGGCAGGGTGTGGGGAAGGGAGTGAAAGCGGCTGTCTGGGGGTGTCATTCTGATTGAGTGGACGCCCTTTATATTTACCAACAGCGACAAAAGCATTTTTCTCAGTTAAGCACTCACGAGTCTGATGAGGTATATTGATGTCATCGTTCTTAGCAATAATGATACCTCAGACATAGAGAAAGTGGTTTTCTCCAGGTTCCCAAAGAATGCTGCATGGATTAAGCATCACCTGTCATTTCCAAAGATAGCTAAAGCTGGGTATCTTACCAGCCAGCCCCTTAAAACTGGCCCAGCATTGTGGACTGAGAGGAGAGAGAGAGAGAGAGAGAGAGAGAGAGGCAAATACAGATGATTAAATGAGCGAGGGGGAGAGAAATGAAGGGAAAGCAGGGGAAAGAGAGGGTGGGACAAACTGAGTAGCTTTGCCATGGATCACTGCCATGTGTGAAATAGCGAGTGGGAAGCTGCGGTTCAGCCAGGGACCTCAGCCTGGTGCTCTGTGATGACCTAGAGGAGTGGGAGGCAGGCTGGAAAGGGAGGGGACGTGTGTGTGCTTATGACTGATTCATACTGTTGCACGGCAGAAATCCACCCAACACTGTAAACCAATTAGCCTCCAATTAAAACTTTTCTTAAAAAATTTGAAGGAAAAGCAACCATGAGGCTGTTATGGAGTCCCAGAGCAAGAAGGAAGCTTCAGCTCAACCACCTCTTTGGACCAGTGACTAGACTAAGGTCCAAGGAGGGAAAGGGACTTTGCCAAGGACACACAGCCTATTGGTAGCACATCTGAGGCAACCCAGCACCCTTGATGCCCGGATCCTGGTCTTTTCCCTACTTGCTGCTGCTCCCCCACCCCCCACTCAGCCTGGGCACCAGGAATCAAGGGCAATGGTGCCCACAGATGGCCAGTGGGTCAGGACCACCGGAAAATCTCTGGGTTATTGCCTTTTCTATGGTACCAGAAATGCCTCTACGACACCCTCTTGCCTTGGTTCCCTAAAAGCAGACCCAGAGACAAGATCATGGGTGCTGGAGGTTTCTTTGAGAGGGGAGCCCAAGACACCCACATGAGGTGGAGGGGAAATAAGAGGGGAGGGGAGGAAAGCCAAGAGTGCCAGGGGAGGAGGGGGGAGGGGTGCTAACAAGGGGATTACTGCTTCCTTCGGGTACCTGTGCTCATACCCACCAGGAGACACTGGAGAATTAGGGCCTCCCGGTGCTAAACAGAAGGCAGAAACATTCATTCCGTCACTCCCAGGGGCTTTCATCCCCAGCCCCTCTGCCCCAGGCTGAGCAAAGCTCCCAGGTTGTTGTCAGAACAACCCAGAGAACTGGACCTGGATGTGTGAGTGGGGAGAGCCAGCATACGTGGGAACTGTTTACCCCAAATGCAGGTGAAATGTATTTAACCTAAGTAGCTCCTGCAGGAGGCTCTGAGCAAAAGGTCCCTGGTCTGGTGTCAAAAGACCTGAGTTGAGTCTCAGCTCTGCATTGCCTACATAGCTTTGGACCTTAAGCCACCTCCCAATTCCTCCTCATCTCCTTCATCCATGCCATTCTACCTCCATAGCCAGGTGTGAGATGCTACAGGTAAAAGCTCCTGGAACTTCTTAAAGAAGAGCAACTCTATAAATGGGGGCTGACTGCTGCTTCCCTGTCTTATCTGAACTTGAACTATTTCCCTAACTTGTAGCAGAATCAACAGCTCAAGCCTGCAGGCTATGGGGACACAGAATTATTTCGTTTGACCCGCAGGGCACTTATTACATGTTTCCCGCTTATTGTGTGAACATTACAAGGTTCTGTTTAGGAGTCCAGATGTTTGCTTTCTCTGGAGAAACTAATCATGTTAGTCCCATGGTTTTGTGTAGCATCCCATGTCATCAGTTGGAGCAGCAAGGTGGCCACACTCTCCACTGTCCTGACCCCAGGCTAGGAGTCAGCCAACACTTATCACGGTGCCTGTTACCTTGTTCTTCCAACAGTGAGAAGACATGTTTCTGCATCGGAGTTTGTATCAGAATCAGAAACACCATGCCTGGTCCACCAAGACTGCCCAGTATGAGATCATACCAGCAAGTACAATTCTTGGTAGAAAAGAAGAATAATAGTAGGAGCTTAATATGCCATGTGTGTTTCAAAACAAGCCAGCCTAAAGGGACTTCCCTGGTGGTCCAATGACTAAAACTCCATACCCACCATTCTGGGACCCAGGTTTGATCCCTGGTCAGGGAACTAGATCCCACACGCTGCAATTAAGGAGTTCACATGCCACAGCTAAAGATCTTGTGTGCTGCAACTAAGACCCAGTGCAGTCAAATAAATAATTTTTTTAATGCAGCCTAAATAAGGATCAGCAAAATGCAACCCCTCCCCCAGTCCTATCTGGTAGGTTACCTCTCTGGTCCTTATGAGACTTCGTGTTTCTGAAGTCTGATTTTGATAAACAAGAATTTTCTGGCCAAAAATATGCAGTATGTCTGCTTTGTGGAAATCTGCCACTGCCTCTTCCTTCTCAGTTGATCTAAGCCTTCAAGACCTTACCCAGTGACAAGACCCTAAACATCTTCTTTTTTTAGTATTTATTTTGCTGTGCTGGGTCTTAGTAGCAGCATGTGAAATCTTTAGTCGCAGCATGTGGAATCCAGTTCCCTGGTCAGGGATCAAACCTGGGCCTCCTGCACTGGGAGCTCGAAGTTTTAGCCATGGACCACCAGGGAAGTCCAACCTTAAACGTCTTGACAGAAAGCATCAGATCAATGAGCCAGACCCCAGGTATTCTGTACTCTCCAATCTCCAAGCTACAGGAGACCTCCAAAAGAAACGGGGTGATGACAGCTAATTCAGTTCCATCACTCAGTTGTGTTTGACTCTTTACAGCCCCATCGAGTGCAGGCCTCCCTGTCCAGCACCAGCTCCCTGAGCCTGCTCAAACTCACGTCCATCGAGTCGGCAATGCCATCCAACTATCTCATCCCCTGTCGTCCCCTTCTCCCCTTGCCCTCAATCTTTCCCAGCCTCAGGGTCTTTTCCAATCAGCCAATTCTTCGCATCAGGTGGCCAAAGTATTGGAGCTTCAGCTTCAGCATCATTCCTTCCAATGAATATTCAGGGTTGATTTCCTTTAGGATTGATTAGTTTGATTTCCTTGCAGTCCAAGGGACTCTCAAGAGTCTTCTCCAGCACCATAGTTCAAAAGCATCAATTTCTCAGCGCTCAGCTTTCTCTATGGTCCAACTCTCACATCCATGGATGACTACTGGATAAACCATAGCTTTGACTAGATGGACCTTTGTTAGCAAAGTAACATCTCTGCTTTTTAATGTGCTGTCTAGGTTGGTCATAGTTTTTCTTCCAAGGAGCAAGTGTCTTTTAGTTTCACGCCTGCAGTTGTTATGCTCCGAGTCCAAGTCTCTGATCTGACCGAATGAACAAGTCAACCATGGTAATGCAAAAGCATGAAGGGGTTTTATTTCTAGCTCGAGCTAGGGCTCTCCCGCCACATCCAACGAAGTGGAGTGGAGCAAGAGCCCCAAGCCCACATTTACAGCTGTATTTATAGGTTTACAGGGAATTGGCAAGGGCTGATTGGCTAATCTTTATTGGCTGCAGGGGTTTCCTTGTATTTACTAATTGGTTAATCTTTATTGGCTGCAGGGGGATGTCTTTTACGTCCTGATAAACTCAAACCAGGTTGTGGGGAGTATGCTGATTGGACAAGTCCTGGCATCTGCAGGGATGACCTCACTGGGCAATAACTCAGCTTTTCCCATAAGGCCTGTCTTAGTCCCTGAAGCCTATCATGGCATTTGTTAGGTCCCAACAGCAGTCACCATCTGCAGTGATTTTGGAGTCCAAGAAAACAAAGTCTGTAACTGATAATTCTGCCAGACTCCTGAGTTGCACTTATCAGTTTGTAAAGCACTCTCAGTCACTCAACATTTACTTGATTAATATATGTGAAGGCTCTGTTACAGACCAGGCACACTGTTACAGGCATGATGTTATACCAAGTAATCAAGATCTCTGCCCTTCAAAAGCTTCCAGTCTGTCAAGCAAACACTTTTAGAGTTAACATTTCCATAGCACTTAGCGTGAAACAGTCTCTGTCCTAAGTGCCTTACCTAGAGTAACTCATTTACAGTAATTAACTCTTCACAGTAATTCTAGGAAGTAAGTACTACTTTTATCCCCATTTCACAGATGAGGAAACTGAGGTTCCAGAGCTTAAGTATCTTGTTCAAGGTTAGTGGTAGAGCCAGCCATCTGATTCACAGCAGCCTGTTGGTAAAGGTAGCCTTTTGCAACCATAGATTGGGAAACTGAGATCTCACCAGTGAAGATTCCCAAGTCCAAGACCACAGGGCTGGATCATCCCATTCCACAGCCCTGGACCCTTCTCTCATGCCACTTCAAAATTCAGAGAGAGGTACTCATGGGAGAAGAAAGCACCACAGTGGTTGGTCTGGTCTAAGAATGCCAGGACTATGCTAGCAGGATTTATAGGTTCTGAGGCAACTTGCATCTCCTGTTGGAAGTTTTCCTCATCAAAGCAATGGAAATCAATGCTGTAAATATAGTTATAATGAACTGGCCTGCTCACATTCCCCATGTCTTCCTAAGGAAAAGAATCATAAGAGACATGTATTGGCTCCAACTCCATCACGTGCTTCTGCCTCACCCAGTCATCCCGCTGAGAATCTTCCTTGCTCCTGTCAACTGCATTTGAGATGTTTTGGCGGAGGGAGGCTTATTGGATGTTCTTTGTCACTACATCCATGAGGACTCAGCACAGCCAAGATTTAAGAACCGGGAGGAGTTTTACTTCTTCCAAGCATCAGAGTCCTTTCTCATAAGCAATCAAAGAAATGTAAAACAAAGCCATGAGATTTTGGTTTTCATCCATAATATTAACAAGGAATTTAAAATATAATATTCAGCGCTAGCAAGGGTGTGGTAAGAGAGACACACACGCATCCTTCTTGTTCAAATAAAAGCTGGTACATCTGTGGGATATAATTGAACTGTAATGCTCTTGAACCCAGCCATTCCACCCTTCTGCTTAGAACACAGCCTCAGACAGGTGTTTATGGTAGAAAGTTGTCCATCTAACGTGTTTTTGTATGCACCGAAAAGGGAAACAGCTTGAAGGTCCTGAAAGAGGGGAACTGTTGCATAAATTATAGTACAGCCATAGGCCAGAATAGATTTTGAAATAGTTGATTGGCATGGGAAAATGCTCACAAGCTGTTACACTTAAAAATCAGAGTCCAACATCAAGATGTAGTTTCTAATTATATACTCTTTACCAATTCACAGAACTATGACTGGAAAGAAATATGCAAGTGCCGCCAGTAGTAGTTCGTAGACCGGGTGCCCAGTAACATGTTTTTTCTTCTTTGTTCTTTCCTAGACTTTCCAAATTTCCTCAAATGGTCATGTATTGGATTTGTTTTCTCTGCTTTGGGGTATTACTATATAAAAAAGAAAGCAGCTAAAGATCTTAAGTCGCCTGACTCCTTCTGTTTATTACCAGCTGAGGTTTGCTTTGTAAAGTAAGGGCAATTGTACCTACACTGCTTCACAGAATTGTTGTAAAGACAAAATTTAAAAATGGATGTGACACGCTTTGTAAATTATAAGACTCTGTACAAATGTTAGCTGTGGTTATCATTATAACACAAAATTAACTCCAACAATCTAACAGAAAAGAAATCCGTAATAAGATAGGGCTTCGGGAAAGGAACAAGGAAAATACAAGAATGAGCTAAGAATAGAAAGAAGCAAAAAGGCCACAGGTATTCTGAAAAATGTTCACCAGGATCTCTCAGGGAAAACGTTTAACAAGAAGCCCAAAAAAGAGAAATCTTACAAGGCAACCAAATGTAACAGCACTGCTTGGCTAGCAAGCCACATAAGATGTTCTGACTTTGTTTAAAAAAAAAAATCTGAAAACTGAGGAAAATTTAAATCAGGAGAATTGGGGAGCTCACTCATTGTGACAGGCAGATGAAAATCAGAATTAACTCAGGTCAAAAATGTATTGGAAATGTATCCTGCGGAATCAGACTTAACTCTAAAAGTAAAAATAAGCACCCCAGGGGAGAAAACTGGAGGTGGGGGGCACTTAATTATCACGGGGCCAGAGCTGGACTCAGAAATGACAAAGACCCAGGAAAAGAACTCGGATTCTTTACCTTGCCAAGGAAGACTCGGGATCTGCCTCGTCAGGCCATCCCCTCCTATTTGAATCTCTGCTGTTCTAGTTTCTCAGACCCTCACGTCCTTCTTGCCTGCAGCTCCCTCTCTGGCTTCCCCTCCTCTTCTTGACCTCCGCACAGCGCCTGCTCCAGGGTCTTTTGTTTCTCTCTGCTCTTTCCTACCTGTGCTTTCTCCCTGTTCCCCGCTGGCACCTACAGATGTCCACCTCCACAGGAGCCCTTTCCTCAGCTCTCATGCTGTCTGTCTCTCCCTCTGCCTTGTGGACACACCCATGAGTAGAAGCTCTCTGCCGCTTCCCACAGTGCTGCTAAAGCCAAATGGAGCCTCTTAAAAAATGACCAAACACACACTGGTTCAGTGGATACTCATCGGCTGTTTCTGATAATAGATCTGCTACAAACACAGGCTTCCTCGTGTGTTTCTTCCTCTCTTCCCAAACCACATCATCATGTCTCAGATCCTACTGACACGTTCTTTCATGTTTTTCTCATATCCGACCCTTCACCTGACCCCACCCAGTTCAGATCCTCCTGGGCTACTCCCGCAGCCCCCCAACTGCTTGTCCTTGCATCTCCCTCCCCCAGTCCCTTCTAACGTGAAAGTGAAGCTGCTTAGTCATGTCTGACTCTTTGCGACCCTATGGACTGTAGCCTACCAGGCTCCTCCGTCCATGGGATTTTCCACGCAAGAGTACTGGAGTGGGTTGCCATTTCCTTCGCCAGGGGATCTTCCCAACCCAGGGATCGAACCTGGGTCTCCTGCATTGCAGGCAGACGCTTTACCGTCTGAGCCACCAGGGAAGCCCTATCCCTTCTAAAGGCCACTGTCAAAGAGAGCTTCCCAAGACCACACCCTCTCCTGATTTGAATTCTCCCAAGCGAGGCTTTCAATGACTATCTTGTGTCTATTGGACAAACAGCAAATGCCTTGCCTGACATTCAAAGTTCTCAAGCTCTCCCTAAGGGCTGGATGAATGACTTGGCCAAGTCCAGCTGAATGACTGGGCCAAGAGTAGATTATAGGCGTGAAGTTGGGGTTACCAGTTGCCAAGAGATAACTGAGTGTGGGCAGAGTGGTCAGTAGTCAGAAGGTCAAGACCAAGGAAGGAAACGTAATTGCCAACATCTGAGCACAAAAGACAACATCCCAAAGTGGGTCAAGGCAACGGCGCCATTCCAGAGATGGATAGGAGGAAAGAGAGGAGAAGCAAGAGAGTGGGTTCCGGAGACAAGGACCAAATGGGCAGAAGTGGCTGGAGCTGGAGGCAAAGAGGCCCTCCAGCCTAAGCAGTCAGGGCGTGCTTGCTCAGACCCCAGGAGGCTGAAGCCGGGTAATATGACACACCTGAAGAGAGATTTCCTGGGCCCTTGCTCCCCACACAATGCTTACCCTTCTCCATGCATGTGGAGCAAGTTGTAACCTCTCGAAAATCAACCACAATTAATTCTTTTGGTACATTTCCCTCTGCGTGAGCCCACCATGCCATGCTCCCTGCCCTTCAAACCAACTATGCATCCCCAGCTCTCGTCATCTCCATCATTTCCCCAGCCTAGAATGCCCTTGACCCAACCACATTTAATTCTCATCCAGCCTTCCTGGCACAACTCAAGTCCCATGACTACATCCGGTTCATGAGAAATTTCCTTCTTTCTGAGTTCCATATTAAAAAAAAAAAAAAAAAAAAAAACCAAGGGAATACAGGGTTTACTGGATCTGGATCTGTTACACTTCTGTTGTAACTGCCTAAATTGTCAGTGACATGACAGTGACATGTCAGTGACATGCCTAAGTTGTAACATGCCTAAGTTTTGCCATGTTTTTGGCTTCCCTTCTGAGGCAGATACTATAGGCTGGCTAACCAACACCCATTCCCAACCTTGTCTGTCTTCACCACAGAGGCTGGAAAGCCTAAATGTTCATGGTCCCAGCCTCTTTTAATGCTAGGGTACTCATGTAGCACTGCCGTAGCCAAAGATAAATAAGCTCAAGTATTATTCTATGGAGTGTATGGGAATGGGAGAGGGAGAGGGAGAGTTAAGGGAGTACTTCTGAAAAGCACTCATCTTTCCCAGTAAAAGAGACAGGAAAAGCTGGTATCTTGTCCTCCCTTCTTGTTTGTGTCTCAAACACTGGCGTGATGCTTGGGGCTGCAGCAGTCATTTTGTGACCATGAGACAAAAAGCACAAGGATGAAAAGCCAGTTGCTAAAAATAGATCTATAGGGCCTGGTCCCTAAGGACACTGTTGAACAGCTACAGCAACATCAGTGTTTACCTACCTCCAGACTACTTATTATTAAACAAAAAATTTTAATCTTACTTGTTTAATCTACTCTTGAGTTAATTTTCCTATTACTTGCATCTGAAAGCATTCTTAACTCAATCATCTTTCTCACCAGGCTGAGAGCTCTTTGATTGCAGGGACCATACCTTCCACATCTTTGCTTCATTCAGCATCTAATATAGGATCTTGCCTATAAACAACCTTAATAACCTCAGCTAGCAGATGGGAAAGGATAGAAGGGAGTTTTCTATCCCTCAAAGTGTCTGTTGAAGTAGACAAGACATGGCGTTACATGAAATAGTGGTAAACTAATGAGATGTTCTAGACCAAATTGAAAATTGTGATGTAAATAAATCCTGCCGACCAGGTGGCATCCACCCAAGAGCTCTGAGGTGTGTAACTGCATAAAATGCTGGCCAAAATGAGCAACCTATTAACATGAAAGTCCTCAGGTTCCAGAAGCCTGGATGATGCTCAATATCTCTCCCACCTACAAAGCTACCTGCAGAGGAGTCTGAGGACCAGAGAGCAATGGGTCTGCCTTCTTTTCCAAACACGTTGACAGAATCTGTAAGAGAGATGCCAAGACACCTAAACAATATGATGCGGTGGAAAGGTGGCATGGTTCTTCCTAAAGGAGACTCAGAAAGGGCTAATCTGCAAATTCTCTTTTTAAAGGGGAGCTTAAAAATTAAAGAGGACTGATGGTGGGAGAAGGAAGGGCTTTGTGGACAGGATACATGTAGAATTCAAAACAAAAGAACACAGGCTTATAAATATTCATCTGCTCTGGGATTGGCAAGACTGTGACCTCAAAACTGGAAATAGGATTAAATAAGCCTGTGTCTTAATAGAGACTTACTAACGGTAGGTTCCCTCAGGAATCCCACTCAGACCAACAGGAGTTATTTGGCAGACGAAATATTCACAGCAGCCAGTCTTCATCTACATAAGAGCCCAGCCCAAAACTCAGAAAACAGGTACAGGCTTGCCAGATAAAACACAGGACTGTGAGCTCTATTTGAATTTCAGAAAGACAACGGATAATTGTGTGGCATAAGTAGATCTCAAGAAGAGTGTGCCTCGTGCAATAGGTGGGACATACTTACCCTGCAAAATAATTCCCTGGTTCTCTGAAATGGAAGTGTTGCTAGGTGTCCTGATTTGGGGTTATTTTGTGAAGTTTGGGGTTTGGTTTTGTTTTTTTCATTCTTTGTGTATCTTTAATTTTGTTTTCTGCTAAGTCTTGTAACCTTAGGCAGGGTGATAAGGAGGGAAGCTGGAAGATTCACCTGAGGAGGCCGAGGGGCAGCAGAGAGGGACTGGACAGGACACTGAAGGAGGCAGAATCTCACTGGAGTCTGAGACCACGCACCCTGGGTCCTCAGGACCTTGTGGAGTGGGGCATGGGGGTGGAGAGCAAGGAATCACTGGTTAAGAGACAACAGTACAGCCTAGCAATGAAGGCTGTGGACTCTGGAACCAGTTAGGGGAGCTGAGATGCTGGGCACCAATTAGGTCTAGAACATCTCATTGGTTTACCACTATTTCATGTAACGCCCATGTCTCATCTGCTTCAACAGACACTTTGAGGGATAGAAAACTCCCTTCTGTCTTTTCCCATCTGCTGTCTAGCTTCAAGCCCCACTCCAGCATTTACCAGCTAGGTGTTTGGAGCAGTTGCTTAACCACCCTGTGCCTCAGTTCCCTCATCTGCAAACTGGCATTAGAAGAAAATCCGCCTTGTAGGTTGCTGAGGATTAAGTGGATGGACACATCTGAGGTGCTTAGAACAGTGCCTGGCACAAACAAATGTCAGTTACCATCTTGTGCAAAGATGAGCCAGACTGAGCCTGCACATTGGTGTTAACCTCTATCTAGCAGCCTTCCAAAGGCCTGGCTGGCTGGAGTCACTGGGTTTACACACTTCTCTGTCAGCCAGTGTCTTGTTGAAAAGCCTACATAGCGTGCCTGGGGATTGACTGCCTGGTGGGGGAGAGTGCAGGAATGTGGCGCAGGCTGTCCTGGGGACGACCATCCACCATCAGTCACACTTCTCCATACCCGGCACCCCAGATCCCCTCTGTTTGCAATAGGAGCACAAAAGCCTTCCTTCCCAACATCCGCAACCACCTCTGCATCCCCAGACCCAGCAGCCCAGAGCTGGGTGTTCAGTCAAGTCGGGCTCCAGAGCCAGCAGACTCTGTGATGCACTCTGCTGGAGCAGCACTGGCCTGTCCCGCCTCCCACAGCGTGGACCACAGCCTGACCTTGCTCTTTCCTGGCTCCTGGCTCCTGGCTTGCTGCTGACCACAGGGCAGCACATTCTTTGGCCCCCTCCAGACACGGCCTGGCCTCCATGTCTGTCCTGGCTCAACCTTGAAGGATTACAAGATCCTCAACCTCCTGCCTGCCTGTCCCTGTCCTTAGCTCTCCAGTTCACCCTCTCCTGCTCACAAAACTCACCCAGAGTGACCTGTGTCTACCACTGGCAAAGAAGAAACCAGTCAGTCCTCTAGAGTCAAATGGGAGGCTCAATACAGCTACTGAACAGACCCCGCCTCCCTTTCTCTGCTGCCTGAGGTCTTTCCTTCCACTCTCAAGAAGTGAGTTCTGATGTGGTGGCCTGTGGGTAGCACATTTAAAGTCTGAAGATAACCACAGTTTAGGAATTCTCCCCAGGCCTGCTATCAGACACATATGGATGAGTTCAGAAGGATCAGAGGCAGCAGAGTGAGGAGCTAAGTGGGTGATTCCAGAAGGAACATTTTGGTTGTGGTTGTTGTTCAGTCACTCAGTCGTGTCCAACTCTTTTCAACCCCATGGACTGCAGCATGCCAAGCTTCCCTGTCCTTCACCATCTCCCGGAGTTTACACAAATGCATGTCTGTTGAGTCGAACATGCCATCCAACCATCGCCCTCATCTCCTCCTGCCCTCAGTCTTTCCAGCATCAGAGCATTGGGTTTTAAAATTAAAATCCAATTTAAAAGGAGGAAGATGAGCAATGAGCCCCTCATACACTGCCGGTGGGATTGTAAAATGGTGAAGCCAATGCAGAAAACAACTGTGTGCTTCCTCAATAAGTTAAATACAGCATTGCTAATAGCCGATGACTCAGCAAGTCCACTCCCCAGCATATACACAAAAGAATCAAAGACAAGTTTTCAAACAAAAACGTACATGAATGTTTATAGCAGCTCTATTCACAACAGTCGAATCGTGGAAACCACCCAAATGTTATCAACTGATGAATGGATAAACAAAATGTGGTTTACCCACACAATGGAGTATTATTTGGCCACAGAAAGAAATGAAGTACTGATCCACGTTACGACATGGTGGACTTTAAACACATTATGTGAAATGAAAGGAACCAGACACACAACAGGCTACGTATCGTATGATTCCACTTAAATGAAGCGTTTGGAGTAGCCCAGTCTATAGAGACTGAAAGTAGATTGGTCACTGCCAGGGCTGAAGGGATGGGGAGATTGGTGAGTGGCAACTAAGAGGTGTGACGTTTCCCTGGGGATAATGAAAATGTTCTAAAATTGATTGTGTTGTGGTGTTAAGGCACAATTCTAAGGATATACAGAGATAATGAACTGTACACTTTAAATGGTAAATTGTGTGGTATCTGAATTATATCTCAATAAAGCTGTGAGTTGATTTTTTTTTTTTTTAAAGTTGGCAGATGGCCCAAAATAGGCTTTCAATCTTTGAAACTAGGCTGAAAGAAAGAATCAAAAAAGGGAGAACTGGATTCTATTATAAAGTGTTAGTCACTCAGTCATGTTCAACTCTTTGGGACGCCATGGACTGTAGCCCGTCAGGCTCCTCTGTCCGCTGAATTCTCCAGGCAAGAATACTGGAGTGGGTAGCCATGCCCTCCTCCAGGGGAGCTTTCTGATCCGGGGATCAAACCCAGTCTCACACGTTGCAGGAAGATTCTTTACCGTCTGAACCACCAGGGACTAGTTGTGTCTGAGGACAGCTCAAAAAGTGGGTTATGGGCCTTTTCTGTCTCCACTGCTGGATTATTTTCTTCTCTTGCCCCTTGGTGGTACCGCTGCACCCCACACATGTCTCTATTTCTTCTTTAATGAAACCAGATTGTAATTGCTGGCCAACCTGCTGCTCCTCTGCTAGACATTGGGATCTCAGGGTGCTGAGACTATTCCCATTGCTCCTCCTATCCCCAGGGCTTGGCATCTGATGGGTGCTCACTAAAGAACTATTGCATTAATAGACATTTTATAACTCCTGGTCCCTTTTATGCAAAGATTTTATTATAACCCAAGAAACTGGTAACACATTGCCTTGGGGAAAACCAGGTGGTTGGGGAAAGGGATGGGAGAGATGTTTTCCCCATGCCCTTAAGACCTTCTGAATATTATGCATGCCAATACATCACCTCTTCCTAATATCCATGATTTGAGAAGAAATTAATTTGCTTTTTTAATTGTTTTAAAATGCAGCACCTACTAGCAAAGACAGAGAATTCAAGCACTTGACAAACTAGGGAAGAGAAGAATATGACAGAGGTCTCAGGAGAGCAGAGTCAGGCAGCAGACCTGGGAGGTTTGCTATGGGAGGTTCAGGGGAGAGGGCTCAAAGGCCCTGGGAGAGATAGTGTGAGATTAATGGCTCCCTTCCCCTAACTCTAAGGAGGCAACCAGATCTCTTCCTTTACTCTTGGAAACGATATCAGGTCCCCCTGGGCAAGACCAGTCTCGACTAGCAGACCACTGTCAGTCCCAGTGTCTACACTGGTTCGTCAGGATCTTGTGGCCTTCCCATCCTCACCAACACGCATTACTGCCCACCCTTCTGGCCACTGTGTAGAGCTGCAAAGGCCATAAATCAGGAGAGACCTCATTACTGAGCATATTATTAACTGACCGAAGCAGGATGCGAGTTCCAGCCCTCATCTCCCCCAGGGGAGGTGGAACAGAGGCAAAACTCATTCCCCACACATTCGCCCCCTTCTCTTGTAGGCGGTGCCTCTCTCTCAAGCCCCTTCCCACGCAAGGCTCCTGGGTCCTCATACTATATCCCCTTGGATCTGGGCAGTGACCACTCTGGCAGTGACAGATTAGGAAGCAATGAGACTCTGATATCCCAAAGGACACTAGCCCAGGTCAAGGGATGTTTTGAAGTCGCCTGGCAAAGCCCCAGCCTCCCTGCCTTCTTGGCAAGTGTCCTGGAGGCAAGTCAGTGTCTCTGGAATCATCCATCACCAGCTCCCAACACAATCCTGTGTTAAAAGATAAACTGAGGCATACTACAACTTGATAGCATGGAAATTACTTGAGCAAAAGTCTATCCAAATCAGGCATCACCAAACTAGACATGGTTAGAAAGACCCTGTTGAGGGGAGCTAGAGGAAAGCTCAGTACAGAGAAAAGGCAGAAGCAAAGTAAGGAAATTATTGATAACCTAGAGTTTAAATCCTAATTGGCTATTTGTGACTGGTCCTGCCTGGGTTTCCTTTCATAACCCTGGAGTATTTATAGGCTTAGATATTGGATATTATTTATAGGCTTAGGTAGGTGCCAGGGCATCAGAGCCACCTCAGTCTAAGGGCCTCCTTATTTAACAATCCCCCTTTCTTGGTCATCCTGTCATACATGAGAGATTGACCAGAAATTTGGTCTTCCCACCATTCTCAGTCACCACATGAGTTTAATGCTCTTGTCTCTTTGTGAAACTAGTAGGTTATGATGTCAGATCCATGGAAGAATTGCTTTCACTGTTTATCCCATTGTACATCTTGTTTCTGGTTCTCTACGTGCAGTAAGACCTTCTGATGCACTACTGATGGTTGCAAACACACATTTAGGATCTTTGAGAGAACACAACACACCAGGGAGACTATAATGATGACTATTAGGCAGATAAGACTGAGAGACTAAAGTATACTCCTTAGCCAGACCCCCACTAACCAAACCAGTTGCTACCAAATAAATCAAAGAGTGCACCTGATGAGGTATCTATCTGTTTTAGCCAGGTAGCTTTTTGTTAGTTTCTTGTAACAATACCAGGGAACTGATCCAGGTACAGCAGGAAGTATTAACTATGGCACAGACTCTTCCTTGATCAACCAACAAGAAATCTAAAGCAACTGCATGATCTACAACTATCTTAGCAAGAGAGCCTAGGGACTTCCGTATGCAGCTGTGGCCTCAGCAGTAGACTCAGCAATGGTTGCTAGTGTTAAGGATAAGTTTCCAGTCACATGTTCATCTGTTCTAAGGCCAAGCCAAGGAAGAAGGAATCGTTCAAATGATGCCCATCCAGAGGGGTTATCACCTGCTGGTAAACTTCTTTTCAACTGATATATACATTCAAAAGGCTTCCCAGGTGGCTCAGCAGTAAAGCGTCCACTGCAATGCAGGACACACAGGAGATGTGGGTTCGATCCCAGGGTCAGGAAGATCCCTTGGAGGAGGGCATGGTAACCCACTCCAGTATTCTTGCCTGGAGAATCCCATGGACTGAGGAGCCTGGTAGGCCACAATCCTCAGAGTCACAAAGAGTCAAACATAACTGAAGTGACTAAGCGTACATGGATGCGTACATTCAAAGGAATGGACCAATGTTGAATTTCTGAGATAGCATGAAGAGACAATGGAACCATAAATACAGCAAGAGCACCCTGTCCTTTCGTCCCCCAGCTGTCAAGACAATGAGTTATCCAACCATAGGAACCGTTGTCAAACCCTCCACATATAAAGGAGTGGCCAGGAGATGTACACAAGGCTCCTTTGTATGTATTACGTTCATGGACCCATTCTTTGATATAGAAGTCTTAGCATCATTTGATCCAAACTCAAATGCTGAAAAACCACGTACTGAAAAGCCACCTACATCCTTGGGTCAGACAACAAGCCTACAAATAACCTGCTTTTCACTGCCTGCTCTGCAGTGCCTTTTGTATTTATATTCAGTGGATCTTGTTTTCCTACCCCCAGGGATCGGTTAAGCTGAGGCAAGGGCAAGGAATGGGGGTGTCAGGATTAATAGTATTTCAACTTTATAAAAAGAAATTGTGGAATAATTTAGGCATACTGTGGCATTTGGTACTTCATTTGCAGTGAAATTACTTACAAGGTGAACTAAGGGTTCTCTCCCCCTTCCTGTACTGATTTTGGTTTAGCATGACATATTCAGCCATTAGTTAAGTCTCCTGCAGTGGCTACTGTTTGGGAAATCCTAATTATTGGCAAATCCTCATAATATACAATTATTGTTGCCTGCCTGTGCATTGAGAGAAAAAGCAGTTTGCAAATAGGCAAAAGAGGCAAAGATTTCATATGACAGATGATCTTGATCCATCAGCTTGAAAAAACTGTTCACCTCAAGAGCTTGCCTGCTTCTGGGGCAGAATCACCCTGGTCAATCTTAACTTTAGATCTCCAGCATGTGTGCAGTTCCAAGAGTTTAGGGAGCCCTTTCCACTGGGAGACATGGACCCAAAGGTCAAGTCCTTAAAGTTTTGCTGCCTCCAGGGTAGTGAGGAGAATCTGGAACGAGGGTCATGGGTAGTTTTCCTTCTTTTTCAGTATTTATTTATTTGGGGCTGCACTGAGTCTTTGTTTCTGCACATGTGCTTACTCTAGTTGCAGACTGCAATACTCTCTAGTTGCCGTAGGTGAGCTTCTCACTGCAGTGACCGGTTACAGAGCACCGGCTCTGGGTGTGCCAGCGTAAGTAGCTGTGGCCCGTGGGCTCAGAAGCAGTAGTGCATGGGCTTGGTTGCCCTCTGGCACGTAGAATCCTCCTGGACCAGGGATCATACTGGCATCTTTTGCTTTACAAGGCAGACTCCCAACCACTGCACCACCAGAGAAGTCCAGGTGAGGCCTTTCTTAGATGTCATTTCCAAAAGACTCACTCTCCAGGCTCTAAGTTGCGGAAGGTTCGACCATCTGCAGAAGGCTTCCTCTATGTGGTGGAAATACACTTTGGCATAATTCAAGAAAGCTTTACATTATTGAGTCATATATTATGAGTACAGGAGACACATGTAGCTCTATCATCAAAGGCATGGGTCTTCCTGTTCCTATTTCATAAGGTGTTAATTTATGTTTTCCTGTAAGTGTTGATCTGTCATCAAAATCAGTGGCAGAAATTTTGACTTTGGCAATCCAGTTGATTCTGTTAATTTAGGTAGCTTTAGTTTAGGTTACATTTGTCCATCTGACTTTAGCAAATGACTGAGGATGGTAAAGACTACGGTAATACCATTGTGTCAGCAGCACCTTATTTAATTGCTTAATTATTTGTCCAATGAAATGAGTTCCCTGATCACTTAGAGATTTCACTGGGGATGTCCCATGAAGGAAATACATTTTCTTAAAGTTTCCTAGCCATGGCTGTGGTGTCAGCCTTTCTGCACAGGAAGGCTTCAATCCATCTTGAGAACACGCAAACAATTACAAGAACAAATTGGTTACCCATTGAATGAAATCTCTTTGTAAGTGTTCAAATCACCCAGTAGGTGGTGAGAATGCTCCATCTAATACCTTAATAGTCTTTCCAGGGTTATGGGTTTGACAAATAAGATGTTGGTCATAAACCAATTTTGCAACCTTGATGCAGTCATCCCACCAATACTTCTTCATAATTTGAGTCATTTTATCCATGCCATGACACACTGCAGAATATAGAGCTTTTTAGTTATCACATTTTAAGGACTCAGGAAGAACCAGATGGTTGCCTGGGCCCTCAGTGTCTTCATTTAATATTAAATTTGCAACCTCATTGGTCTCAATATTATTGTTCCAGCAAGGGTGCCTGATTCTGTCTTTTAGATAAATGATCATAAATAATTTGATTAGAATCAATCTTACGGAGTTCATTCAGGTTGCATATTGGAACGATTTTAGCACTGGCTGATTTAGCATGGAAGTCTCCTAGAGCGTTTCCCTGATATTCAGGTTTTGTTTTTCTAGTATGAGCTTCCGTTTTAATCACTGCGATTCACCTGGGCAACAGAATGGCAGAGGGCTGTTCATTTCCTTGGAGCCCATTTTTGATTTGGGTTCTGTTAGAAGTGTGGAGCCTTCTGTCTTTCCACAGCATATCAAAGTCATGGACCACCCCAATGGCAGATCTGCTATCAGTATTCTAAACGTTTCCTGATTTTCCTTTGGACAGCTAACAAGCCCAAGTTGAGGGCATGTATTGAATAGCTGTGCTGGTTGTGCAGACTTAAATTGGAGAAGGAGTGCCCTTCCTAATAGTTCATATTGAGCTGTTACAACATATCCTGTTGATATTTCCCTTCTGCATTCTTAGCATCGACTATTAAATCTAGGTTTTCTAGTAGTGTCTCCAGTAAGTCAATGCTAGGGGTCAATAACCATGACACCACATCTATACAGATACCGTGATCTGTATCATCGTCAGGCAAGGGCAGCAGGGCTGAGCGAGTTACAGTGCTTACGATGACGGTTAGTTGGTGAAAGATGGATCTTCTATGTTAGTCTGTTTGCTGAAAAATGTTGGGTCTGATCAGAATTTAATAGACTCAACAGTGTGAGGTGCTCGTAAGTATAAGTCATATCCTAATAACTAATTCAGCTGAGGCTTCCACCAATTTAGCTGTTGCAGCTACTGCCTCAGTTTGGAAGTGCTCTGGCTACTGGGTCTAACTGTGAGTTATTCTAAGCAATAGGTCTGTTTCCCTCCATGCTCTTGCGTTGGAATTCCTGGAGCCTGGTTATCATGCTTGTGGACAGATAAGATGAAAGGCTGAGTGTCTTTAGGGAACCCACTATGCTCTGCTCTGTGCTCACTCAATCCTGTCTGATTCTTTGCCACCCTATGGACTGTAGCTTGCCAGATTCCTCTGTCCATGGGATTGTACAGGCAAGAATACTGGAGTGGATTGTCATTTTCTTCTCGGCGGCGGGCGGGGGGGGAGGTGGCGGAATCTTCCCGACCCAGGGATCAAACCCGTGTCTCCTGCAGCTCCTGTATCAGCAGGCAGATTCTTTTACCAACTGAGCCACCTGGGAAGCCCCAGGGAGCCCTAAGGCTAAAGTTTGCTGCAAGGCTCATTTTATTTGGCTGAAGACTTGCTCAGGATTATCTTCCCATGGTAAGGGCTCTGGAATTGAGTTCCTTGTAAGTTTATTCTGGGGAGTAACAATCAGAGAAAATTTTGGAACTCAGGATCTACAACATCCTGCAAGTCCAAGGTAACTCCTTAATTGTTATCTAGCTGTAGATTGGGATAATTTTTGGATTGTCTTCCTTCGTTCAGGCGAGACAGAAATGCCCCCTTCAGTCAAATCATGTCCTAGGAGGTGGACCATCTTTTTTGAAAATCAGAGTGTTTCCTTGGACGCCTTATGGCCTTTACAAGTCTAACAGTTACAATAAATAAATCACATCTACTTCTGAGTCCTGCCCTGTAGGGGAACATAGAAATAAGTCACCTACATATTGAATGAATATAGAGTCCTTAGGGAACTATAAGTTTCCCAAGTCTTGATGTAAAAAAATCTGTCGAAATAGGATGGGGCTTCAGTGAACCCTTGTGACATTGGAGTCCAGGTATATTGTTGGATTTTCCAAGTGAAAGCAAATACTGATTCTCCTTGTCAACTGGAATGCTATAGAAAGCAAAGATCCACTGCTGTGAGTCATTTTGAGTCTGTAGATGCATCTGGTCACCAAATATTGGGATTTGGACCTACATAAATTTAGTATCACAATTTTCTTTTTCTTTTTACTTTTTTTTTTGCCCCACCGTACGGCATGTAGAATCTTTGTTCCTCAATCAAGGATCGAACTTCTGCCCCCTGCAGTGGAAAAGCAGTCTTAACAGCAATGCTGGGAAAGTCCCAGTATCACAATTTTCTCTTTTTGTTTCTAGGTCTATTATGACTTTTGTTTCCCCAACGATGACCAGGCTAATATAACATATTTTGCAAATATATTAGTTACAATGATAATTTCTAATTTTTACATTTTATTTAACATTGCTCCCCTTATTAGTTTTTTTCCTTGTTTTTTTTTCTTGTTTTAATTATCGAAGATGATTATTGAGAAGAATTCTTAATCGCCCTTAGATCATGAACAAATCGACGATCTTATGCATTTGGTTTGATCATGGGTGAGATCAGCGTGTTAGTGGACTAGTGCGTGGGATTTTAAGTCCTTGTTAAGTCTTCTGCACTTGGTAGCCTCTGGATAGCTGAACTGGTAACTTCTAGCGCAGCCTCTGGTTTCAATGGATGCTGAGGCCATTTAGGCTAGGGAGTGAAATTATTTATTTGAATGCATATGCATTCAGCACTCTTAATTCTGCCTATATCTGTTGAGGAAGAAATCTATAGGCATTCAGGAACCTTGGAAAGATTGAGCTTTCATGCATTACAGCCTCCATTTCATCAATTCCTGCTTGCAGAGAGCAGAGCAGCTCAGGTTCAGGAAGGTCAGGAAATTCTATGACCATTTTCCCTCTGAGCTAAATTTTATATGACTCCTCAATTTAGAAAGCAAATCTCATCCTCACAGGTTTACTGGTGCAGGACCACACAGAGGGAAAGTATGGCTTTCCCAAAATGGCCCTTGTGTCGTCCTGACTGGTTTAGACATGAGTACACCGAATTTCACTAGAAACTCCCACTACAGAAAACCCCCATTCTCCGAACTCTGAGAGATCTGCCATTTTATGAAAATGGGGTTTAACATAGATAAAGTGGCTCCAATATTCACAATATTGTATAAGATTCCCCATTTTTTTTTAAATCTTAGTTTCCTTTGCTATTTTACAGATATCACGAGGCGGATCCCTCAGACTCCAATCAATGTTACTTTTATTTCAGTAACATTTTTAAGACTTCCCCCAGGGAAGGATTAGTAGGTGGAGGTCTGGATTAGTAGGTGGAGGTCTATTAAAGGGTGAGTTCAGTGGGGAAATTCCCTTTCCCAGGGCTCTGGCTGTTTACAGTGAAGGCAGACATCTCGGGCTACAAGTTTTCTGAATGGAAGACTTCTAGGTCCTGGCTTGAAAAGTATACTGCGAAGGTCTCTCAGCCCTTGCAGCTGTTATAACGGCAGGATCAGTTATGTTTATTGGCTTTTGAAATTTACCTTGCTCCGGAGTTTTTTTCAACACGCTCAGCTAGGATTATTCATTCAGAAAGAAGGATAGCTTCCCAGTCCAGCTCGTGTCTCTTTATGTGTATTTTGGACAGGTGCCCACTCATGAATAAGGACATCAGGGCATTGGCTATGCCTGCATTCAATAAAGAAAGCTTAGAATATTTCATACACAAAAAAAGGTTTCCTGTTACAGTCTAAGACTGGTTCATTCTTTTTTGTTTGCAAGACTGAATGATAGACCAGTCAGTCAAGTAGGTGTTGGGTTATCCTTCTAGTGAATTTTGGCTCGTCCTTGATGGAGTGGTTATTATGTGGGTCTTTAATGTCACTCCTGGGACCTTCCCATTTGGCTTCAGCCTTCCATTTTCAGGCATCACCAGATCTTAATGCCACATGAATACATTGGGAGAGATCCAGGAGTCCCGGATCATAAATTCCAATTAGAATTCTAAATTCCTCATAAAATCTTTGAGGATTCTCTTTAGGGTTTGAAAAATCTTTGATGATGGACCTAAGTTCAGCCTTTGACCATGGAGAAAAGATGCTTACATCTGATTTTCCACTCTCATTGAAAGACTTCACTTTAAAAGCATTTGTTTAACCTCTGGCTCATCTTCAGTATGAAAGACAATTGAGTTAAGGGGATAATATAGTTCTGAATATTTAGGGGAAGGGAAAGGGAAAGAGCAGTCAGAGTGAAGTCAGTCAATGCACATGTCTTTTTAGATTTGCCATTAAGCTTTTGCAAAGAATCTTTCAAGAGGCTTTTTTTGTTTTGATTCATTTGGTTTCTTAGAAGTTTTTGCATACCACTAAAAAGTGTATCCCATTGTTTTGGGGGAAATCAGAGCCCTATTTTATTCTAGCAGTGAAGTGAAGTGAAAGTCACTTGGTCATGTCCAACTGTTTTTGACCCCATGGAATATACAGTCCATGGAATTCTCTAGGCCAGAATACTAGAGTGGGTAGCCTTTCCCTTCTCCAGTGGATCTTCCCAACCCAGGGATTGAACCCAGGTCTTCCGCATTATAGGTACATTCTTTACCAGCTGAGCCACAAGGGAAGCCCAAGAAAATTGGAGTGGTAGCCTGTCCCTTCTCCAGTGGATCTTCCTGACCCAGGAATCAAACCGAGGTCACCTGCATTGAAGGAGGATTCTTTACCAACTGAGCTATCAACATCTCATAAATGGATAAGCTTATCTAGGTTAAAAGTGCCCCACTATGGCCACTGTAATTCTTGTAATAAAAATATTTACTTATTTGGCTGCAGTGGGTCTTAGTGGTGGCATGCAGTATCTTTGATCTTCGTTTTGGCATGCAAACTCTTAGTTGTGGAATGTGGGATCTAGTTCCCTGACCAGAGATTGAACTTGGGTCCCCTGCATTGAGAGCACAGAGTTCTAGCCACTGGACCACCAGGGACATCCCAAGCCACTATAATTCAAGGTTATCCTTGGTGAAGGTGGGTAAGGGCAGGAGAAAGCAGAAGAATAAAAGGAAAGGAGAGGTGGAAGATGGAGGAAAGGCAGGAGATCCCTGGGTCCCAGGTTTTTGCTAAGCTCTGGAATTTGGTGATGGATAGCGAGGCCTGGCATGCTGCTGACCACAGGGTCGCAAAGGGTCAAACACAAGTGAGCGACTGAACTGAACTGAACTTGAACTTGGAAGGCAGCAGCTCTATTTGGTCAGTGACCTAGAGCTTAAAATTCTCCAAGCTAAGCCTAAACATTACATGAACCGAGAACGTCCAGATGTTCAAGCTGGATTTAGAAAAGGCAGAGGAACCAGAGATCAAATTGCCAACATCCGTTGGATCATCGAGAAAACAAGAGAATTCTAGAAAAACATCTCCTTCTGCTTTATTGACTACACTAAAGCCTTCGATTGTGTGGATCACAACAAACTGGAAAATTCTTCAAGAGATGGGAATACCAGACCACCTTACATGCCTCCTGCGAAACCTGTACGCAGGTCAAGATGCAACAGTCAGAACCAGACATGGAACAACAGACCGATTCTAAATTGGGAAAGGAGTACATCAAGGCTGTATATTGTCACCCTGTTTATTTAACTTATATGCAGAATACATTATGTGAAATGCCAGACTGGATGAAGTACAAGCTGGAATCAAGATTGCCAGGAGACATATCAATAACCTCAGATATGCAGATGACACCACCCTTACGGCAGAAAGCGAAGAGGAACTGAAGAGCCTCTTGATGAAAGTGAAAAGGAGAGTCTAAAAGCTGGCTTAAAATTCAATATTCAAAAACAAAGATCATGGCATCTGGTCCCATCACTTCAAGGCAAATAGATGGGGAAACAGTGGAAACAGTGGCAGAGTTTATTTTTCGGGGGCTCCAAAATCACTGCAGATGGTGACTACAGCCATGAAATAAAAAGATGCTTGTTCCTTGGAAGAAAAGCTATGACCAATCTAGACAGCATATTGAAAAGCAGAGATATTACTTTGCCAACAAAGGTCCATCTAGTCAAAGCTGTGGGTTTTCCAGGAGTCATGTATGGATGTGAGAGTTGGACCATAAAGAAGGCTGAGTGCTGAAGAATTGATGCTTTTGAACTGCAGTGTTGGAGAAGACTCTTGAGAGTCCCATGAACTGCAAAGAGATCAAACCAATCAATCCTAAGGAAATAAATCCTGAATCTTCATTGGAAGGATTGTTGCTGAAGTTGAAGCTCCAACACTTTGGCCACCTGGTGCGAAGAGCCAACTTGTTAGAAAAGACCCTGATGCTGGGAAAGATTGAAAGCAGGAAGAGAAAGGGACGACAAGGGATGTCTCATCTTGGTTCAGTGGCATCATCAATTCAATGGACATGAGTTTGAGCAAGCTCTGGGAGATGGTGAAGGACAGGGAAGCCTGGCATGCTGCAGTCCATGGGGCCGCAAAGAGTGGGACATGACTGAGCTCAGTTCAGTTCAGTTCAGTCACTCAGTCATGTCTGATTCTTTGAGACTCCATGAACCGCAGCACGCCAGGCCTCCCTATCCATTACCAGCTCCCAGAGTCCATGTAAACCCATGTCCATTGAGTCGATGATGCCATCCAACCATCTCATCTTCTGTCGTCGCCTTCTCCTCCTGCCCTCAATCTTTCCCAGCATCAGGGTCTTTTCCAATGAGTCAGTTCTTTGCATCAGGTGGCCAAAGTATTGGAGCTTCAGCCTCAACATCAGCTGAACAACAATAACTAGAGGCCAGACGTCAGAGATTGACCCAGGCTGTGCAAACCTTCAATAGACTGATGAATAGGTCAGAATATCATCAGTTCATGAGTTCCGGAGAAAAGCATGATTTCTGAGAAAACCAGAATCTCACGTCCATGGGTGGGAGGCCAAGGTACAAGAGAAATGAATTATTTTCATCAGCAGCCTGCCTAGTAAGCAAGGACTTCATGCCAGAGAGGAGCAGGATGATCTTAATGGCTCGTGTCGGTGAGTTATGATTGCCTGATGCTCCCAGTGTCTCTCGGGCCTGCCTGTCAAGCGGAGCGGATGTTTCTGTCAGCCAGAAGGGCCCCCTTGTTCTGAACAGTGCTAGAAAAACACTGACAAATCGCTGTTCCTTAGGGTCCCCTTCCTTGAAACGATGCACAGACTACTCCCCTTTAGCTAACACGTTTGTTTCCCAGACCAGGCATGTTGTGATCGATAGTATTTCACAATTGATTAGGTTTCCCCATCAGAGATGCTAAACTCCATTATGCATGGATTCATCGTACTAGTTTTTCTCTCAGAGAACAACCAAGTTCTGAAAAAGGAAATAAAAACAGAAACACTACTCTGACCTTTAGATTGATTATATCTTTTTCTCGGGCACGTCGCTACTTTTGGCTCCCAAGTCGGCCGTGATGCCCCATCCCAGGAAAAGATCCCATTTGTATCCTCACAATGTGAATATACCAGGACTGGTTGGAAGAGGAGTGTCATAGGATGGGATTGAAACCATGCCTGGATTGAGCAGGCAAATGTTGATTCCAGGGCAAAGGAATAAATTGTAATTGAAATTAAAAACAAACCAAGTTGGGTTATTAGTAGAGAAATGGATGGACCTAAAGTCTGCCATACAGAGTGAAGTAAGTCAGAAAGAGAAAAACAAATATTGTGTATTAATGTATATATGTGGAATCTAGAAAAACGGTACAGGTGAACCTATTTGCAAAGCAGAAATAGAGACCCAGATGTAGAGAACGGATATGTGATCATGGGGCGGGAGGAGAGGGTGTGGGATGAACTGGGAGATTGAGAATGACATACATACACTCCCATGTGGAAAATGGGCTTCCCTAGAGGCTCAGCTGGTAAAGAATCTGCCTGCAGTGCAGGAGACCTGACTTTAGTCCCTGGGTCAGGAAGATCCCCTGGAGCAGGAAATGGCAACCCACCCCAGTATGCTTGCCTGAGAAATCCCATGAACAGAGGAGCCTCCAGTCCATGGAGTCTCAAGAGTCAGAGGCGACGTAGTAACTAAACCACCGTGTGTAAAACAGATAGCTAGTGGGAAGCTGCCCCAAAGCTCAGGAAGTTCAGCTCGGTGCTCTGTGATGACCTAGATGGGCAGGACAGAGGAAGGTGGGAGGGAGGTCCAAGGGGGAGGGCTTGTATGCAAACATATGGCTGAGTCACTTCACTGTACTGCAGAAAGTAACACAACATTGTAAAGCAACTATATCCCAATTAAAATACACACAAATATATGACTTCACTCAAGCAAGTCCGCTTTAATCCTGGCTGCTCATGAAGGCCTTTGATAGGCTGCCTAGCTTTCTAAGTATAGAAAGCTACTTATCAATGGCGGAATTTTCCAATACTACTGCTAACAGCATTATTTAAATTTACTGAACATCTTCCATATTCTAGAGGCTGTGTCAAGCTGTTGCATGCATGTATTAGTTACTCATTTCCAAGAACCAAATTATCCCAATATTTAGCAATACACATATTGTCTCACAGCTTCTGCCGGCCCAAGCGCAATTTAGCTGGGTCCACTAGTTCTCATAAGCCCACAGTCTCATCTCAAGGCTTGACTGGGTGAACTCACTTCCAACCTCACTCACATGGCAGTTGTCAAGACTTATTTCTTCTTTAGCTGTCAGACCCTACTCCTCCTGGATTCTCAAGTGGGAGGCCTCCAGAGTTCCTTACCATGTGGACCTCTCCATAGAGTATCTCATAATACGGCAGCTTGCTTCATCAGAGCAAGCAAGAGAGAGGGCAGGAGAGAGTACCAGCAAGGTATAAGCCATAGACTGTCATATCTAATCATGGAAGTGGTGCCTATGTTCCACTGATTAGAATCACATCACTAGGTCCACACACACTCAAAGGGAGGGGATACACAGGAGCAAACACCAAGAGGTGGGGATAATTGGGAGCCATGCCTGAGGCACGTGATCTCTGACACACATGATCTCAGTGCCTGGTGTCCTCAAGGTAAGCTTACGAGATAGATGCTATTGTTATCCTCTATATTTCACAGATGGCAGAAGCTGAAACTCAGAGAGGTTAAGTAAGCTGTCCAGAGTCACACAGCTCATGGATGGTGGAACCATTCATTGGAATTCAGTGTGATCAGGGAGGTTTCTGGAATGACAGTGGCCCCAAGACCCCGCCCCTCTAAAAGGCCAGCTATTCTATCATTGGATAAAGTTAGTCACCTCTAATTTGAAGGGAACACAAACAGTGGCTTTAGCGTCAAGATCAAAACCTGAATTTTCCCATTCTAGGCTTTTAACCCCAGACTTGCTGCAGAGATGCAGACTTGCTCACAGTCCTTCGCCCCAGCTTTGCCCAGACAAGGCAGCACACTCTTGGTCACTGCCTGCTTTCCCTAACCTGTCATTACTGCTTGTGATTGTTCATCAACTTACTGTCCTTGGCAACCTGCCAGATGACTTGACTTAGCTCAATAATGTTTCATAAACATTTATTAACCACTAGTCTATGCCAAGAACTGAGTGATGCAGAGAGAAATCAGACACTGTGCATATTCTCCAGAAGTCCACAGACTCTCTTGAATCTAGAGCTGTCTGTCCAGGACAGTAGCTACTGGCCACATATGGCTAGTGAGCCCTTGAAATGTGGTTGGTCTGAAATAAGATGTGCTATTACTGTAAAATAAGAGTGGGTTTCAAAGACTTACATGAAAAAAAGTTTAAATAGCTCATTAATCATGCTTATATTGATTAAATATAGATGACATTCTGAGTATATTGAGTTAAATAGAACATACTACTAAAATTAACTTCACTTTTAATCTATTTAATGTGGCTACAATGAAATTAAAAATTGCCTATGTGGCTCATATCTGTGGCTTCTGTTTTATTTCCAGTGGGTGATGCTGGTCTAAGAGGTAGGGAGCCAGATAATAACAATCACGTGTGTAGCATGCTCTACCCATGCTCTACACCGGACCCAAGTCATTTCATTCAACCCTCATAGTAAACTCATGCAATGGGGGTCATTATCCCCTATTACAGATAAGGCAGTGACCCACAGGAGTGAAACCACCTGCCCAAAGTCTCAAAGTGACCAAAGTTCCAATTGGTGATGTGGGCTGTAATGGCGGAACAGGACCAGGTGGGGGCGCCCAAGAGAAAGCGGTCACGCCGCCGTGGAAGGCGAAGCAAACCGTCCAGATGGAGATGACTGACGCTTAGGCTAAGTGAGCCTGGAATAAAGACATCCACGTAGCCAACAATCAGAAGGGGTTTCCTGAGCAGAGGAAGAGCAGGTGGGTGAAGTCTCAGAAGCATGAAACTGCATGGAATGTCCAGGGAATGGCCAAGGAGGAGATAGCTTGTGCCCCGGGAGCAAGTGGAGAGAAAGTCGGCAGAGATAAGCAGGAGCTTTGCACGGAGAAGTCTGCACGCCACACACAGGAGTTTGAACTTTATCATTTGGGTCAGCAGTCTCAAGAGCATTGTAAAGATACCAATGCTTCCCTGGGTCCAGAAGAACAGTTCAAACAAGTGGTTCTCTCTCTCTCTCTCTCTCTCTCTCTCTCTCTCTCTCTTTTTTTTTTCCTCCCTTCTTTTTCCTTTTTTGTCTGTACCACAGGGCATGCGGAACTTCCTTGACCAGAGATTAAACCTGGGACCCCTGCAGACCACCCGGGGAAGTTCCCCCATTGCTTCTTAATCTCACCCCTCTGTTCGCCCTACACAAGCTGCCTCTGACTTCTTCCCTGTACTTTCCCTGGGCAGTCTACACACTCTTCATGTTCCCTGGCCTCTGTGGTTTTCTCCACCCTATTTTTTGTTTTTGCCCCTCCGTCCTTTTGTTCACACTCCTCGCTGGGCCTGGAATGTACTCTTCCAGCCCACTCTTCTGGCGAAATCCTGTCCCTTCCGCGAAAGGGGCTCTGTAGGAGTCTCTCCCAAATGGACACATCCTTCATCTCTACCCAGCCCCCAAGGGCTGTAAACCTCTTCCAGTTCTCATCTTTCCAGCCTTCTGTTACCCTTCTCCCAGGCTTGTCTGATCCTTGCTACTAGAAGCAAGGACCATGTGGGATTCCCTTTGGTCTCCCTTTCAGACCCGAGCCCTGTGACTTGCTCCGTAAGTAGCGTGACGGTTTTCCCCCTAAATGTGTCTGAACATCATGGCTGCTGTTTCCAGACTGAGGCAAATGAGCTGGCCCTGCTGTGAACCACACCATCACCTAGCTGTTCTATTCTGCTGCTCCTTAGATGCCAGAAGAAGAATGAGGTTTTCCTGTCGCTGGAGTGAATGTCGTTCGTTGAGTCAGCCAAAGGGCAAACCAGCACCACACAACTCTATCGGTAAAACATGTTTAATTGGAAGGGTGCAGACTCCTGTAGTCCTTTGCAGAGCCTCCAAAACCGAGTTCTGAGAATGGATTTCAATTTCCCTGGATACCTCAGACCTGAGGTGTTTCGGCGGGGCCTGGATCAGGCTGGAGTTCTCGACCCTAATGGGCAGTACAAATATCATTTTCTGTGTATTCATGAAAAGAAGAGGCTGAAATGCCCCCTTTAGGGATGTCAAATTCCTAGACCCCTAGGGCCGAATGTCATCAGAGTTTGATCCTATAAAGGCTTAGACTGTCACGGGGATAAGCACCAAATAAAGGGATTTGTAAGCAAAATGAGAGAGGATAATAAGAAGGAGTCCAGATATGAATGCGCTGGTTGAAAATTGTGATGAAAGGTTGTTCTGGGTTCAGACTCGGTGGCATAGATGAGAGGAGCTGGGCATGGAGACAGGTCAGAGCCACATGAACTGTGGCGAGGACAGGGGGCAATGGGATAGAGGGGAAGTGGGTGGGCTTCTTACGTGCTGAGAATGGGATGGATATGGTGGGGAAGCCAGGCTCTTTCCAAAAGTCCAGGTGGCTTCCTCAGTGTTTCCTCTCCTCCATCCTCCCAGAATCCTGACAAGTAGCCAAGCACAGATGAGCCTTATTCCAGGTCAATGTCCAAATGATGTGACAAAATCAGTCCTGCCCGACTGACTCTATTCAAGGCCATGTTTGTAATGGAGCCAGCTCTGGAAAAGCCCATTTATCATGAAGATTCAATGCTTCATGGCCCACTCTCTCTTTTTTTTTTTTTTTTTGCTTTATTCCCCAACACTAAATATGACTCCAGCCTCCCTCTACTTTTAAATGCCCAATGTCCTGTCATATTTCCACGCTGAGTTTTGTCCCTGCTCTCTCAGCCTTCCTGGGCTGCAAACAGCCACATGGATCTTTTTGCCAGTTCTTTTTTGTTCCTGTTACCATGGGCCCTTCTGCCCTCCCATCTCCTCTCTCAGCCGCTCAATGTCCTTTCCAATTTAAGCTGAAATCAGACTCCCTCTCCCTTGCTTTTGCTTCCCCACCTCCCATGGCCTCTCTTGTCATTTATTATTTAACTCAGTCACCTCATTATATATGCACAGGAACCATTTCTGAATATGGCTGCAGTGAAAAAAAAAAAAATTAGGATCCAAACCAGACACAAACTCACCTCTTCTCAACCTGCTTCCAAAATTCACTGTCATTCTGCTCCAGGCCTGAGCCAAGGCCCCCAGAAGGGCCAACCAGTGAGCACAGATCCGCTAGACAAACCCTCAAGCCCAATTAACAACTACTTAGGTTGGACATAATGGAAAATTTCCAGACGGCTACTTGCAGTTATCCTTCAGTTTATGTAAGTGATGTCTTCCAGAAGGTGGATGTTTGAATGAAATTTCGTACTTAATTCCAAACATTATAATAAGGGAGGTGGACAACACACAAGATGATTGGTTCAGGGGCCCAGGTTCTATTCCTTAATGTCCATCATTACGTTGCTCCTGGACCTTTAGCCTCTCTAAACCTCAGTTTCCCCATCTGTAAAACGAGAGAGTTAGACCAAGTTTCCTCAAGTTTCCAGCAGGGTGAAAATTCTCACAATCATTTCTACCCAATGATCCACATGATTCGATTGGAGATCCATCCCTGTAGTTGAAATTCAGTTCACTCGGAGTCAGTAGGTAATAAGGACACGGTCTATGCTGCTGCTTTTCAGGAAAGGGGACTTTAGATTAACCTGTGAACCTCGTCCTGTGTACAGATGAAGAAGCCGGAGCCCAGAGAGGAGAAGCTAACTAACCCAAGGTCACACAGCAGGTGAGAAGAGTCAGACAAGAAGTCAGGACTCCTGGCTCCTTGGATGGTGATTTCAGCATGACTGCAAAGATTTTGCCCTCTTTCCATTGAGTGGGGTCTACCTTCCCACTCTTCATCCTGATGCATAGGGTGTAGGGAAGTGATGCTACATGACTTCCAAAGTGAGGATTAAAATGGCCATGCAGCTTCTGCCTTGCCCTCAGAGATCTCACTTGCTCTTTGATCCCTGAGCCTCCAGTTCAGCAATCCTGACAACTCCATGCCCGAGAGGCCATGTGGAGACATTAGCCAGCCCATCCCGAATGCCAAATGTATGCAGGAAGGAACGATTTGAAGTGGCCCAGCCCCTCCAGTTGAAGGTGCCCTCACCATTTAAGTCCTCTTCCAAGACTCCAGACCCCACAGAGCAAAGAAGAGCCTCCCCCTGCCCTCTTCTGATTCCTGACCCATGGAGTCCAAGAGCATGACAAAACGGTGCTGTTCGCTACCCCTAAGCTTTGGAGTGGGTTTTTACATAGCCATAGAGAATGCCAGGAACTGCTCAACTCTCACACTGACTAACGACTGAGCTTGGGGCTCCCGCCCCAAGTGACCAATCCTGCCTCTAACACAAGCACTCACACAGGCTTTCACCCCACTCGCCAGGCCAGATTCTCTTCTGTCCTCCAGGAGTCCTTGTTTATGTGCATATCAGACCAAACACACTGGACAGTAAGTGATTTATTGATGTCTCTTCTCTAGACTGTGAGCTCTACCAGGGCACGGCTGTGTTCTGCACATTTCCCCAGCCAGTGCCTCACACATACTGGGCAGGAAATCAAAGGTGCGTGGAGTGAAACTGGCAAGGACCACATGATCAGTCACGCTCTGGACCTCTGCCTCGTCCTCCTCCAGGGAGGGTGCAGTCCTTTCCTCTCCAGGGGGCTCCATCTGCTTCACATCAACCCTGGAAAAGAGAAGGGGGAAAGCCTTGTGCTGGAGCAGAGGATGAAGAGAACTCGGACAGCTGCAACTGGGACCAGGGGAGAGCCAGCCATTCCAGAGAGCCAGACATGCGTTTTGTCAGTTGTTGCCTTTATGAACGTACATGCCCTGAAACCCCGGGTAATTTTCTTGTTCAAACATTGGTTTAAAATTGTTGGCTCTGGGAGAGATACTGTCCTTCAGCAGGTTCTCTTATAAAGTTTGCCACTCCAAGGTCTGATTCAGCAGCAAACTGGAAAAGTTCCTGGTTGCTAAGAGACCAGAGAGCAAATTACCAGCTCACAAAAGACGTAGCTAAGGCCGCTAAGACAAAACAAAACAGAATAGGAAATAGGCCACCTCAAAATCAAAAATAAGGTAAATACACCGGCTGGGAAAATGTCTGATTGGAAAAGACAATTATAAATATTCTTCACGCTGAAATGTAATGATGCGCTGTTGGTAGCTGTGCTCTTTGTGTTTTTGCCACTTTAAGGAAACAGCAGGGGAGCCCTTTCTGGCCCTGAAATTCTGAATCCTTGAGTCAGAGGGAAAAACAAACTGTCCCAGTTGATAAGGAGGCAGGGAAAAAAAAAAAAAAAACATGAATAAGGCTGCCTTTTTCATGAGCTCTGCCTGCCAGGTGGGTGAACAGGATGCCTGTGGCTGTGGCCCAGAAACATCCCTGCAAGAAAATAAAAACTCCATCCAGGAAAGGTTTCTGATCACTACCAGTAAGGGGTCCCAGAGCCACAACCCAGGGTACCGGCCCCCCAGGAGTAGGACAGAAACTTGGGGATCCAGCCTGGCGTACAACCATTAGCTGGGACTGGCTCAAAGAAAAAAATACCCAATGGGTCCCAGGTATTTCTTTCCTTAAAGTCTTGTTCTATCTATGGTTTTTTTAGTCATTGCTTTTCTAGCCAAATGATAAATATTAATAAATTTAATAAATTTATAAATAAATTTAATAAAATATTAAAATGTCTTGGTAATGGTGAAGAGAAAATAGCATGCTAACCTCTCTCAGTGAATCTAGCTATGGCAGAAATTCAGCTCCTCAGGCAGAAAGACTTCGAAGACCCCACTGTTTGGCTGGACAAACAGTAGAAAAATCCTATTAGTGGAAATTACCAGCCTTTTGAGAGAGGAGCTTGAAAATCTTAGATGACCATAGAGGAGTCACAGTTGCCTGGGTTTTGGAGCTCAGAGAAGAAATGAAGTTGGCAAAAAAAAAGGTAGGGGATCAGAGAAACATGAATTAAGAGAAAAGCAAGCCAGCCAGCAGGTGTATGTCAGGGAGTTCTGGAGTGATGTGGCTAATAGCTATGTGACCATACAGTTTCTACTCATCAATACTTGTTGAGCAGCAAAAGGATTTCAAACTATGATGGATCCAACAAGCATGAAATAATCTTTAGGGGAGAAAATACAATTCTCCACATGGCAGCCTCCTTCAGATCTTTTCTGACAATCTTTTTTGCCAGATTTCAAACAGCAGGCAACTGCTTTTTCAGGCAGAATTGGTAGCCACCCATGAAAGACTGTATTATTATCCCAAATAGTGTGTCCCTCCCTGTGAGAGAAACATACACCTCCGCTAGTTGCTAAGTAACGTCCGATTCTTTGCAACCCCATGGACTATAGCCACCAGGCTCCCTGTCCATGGGATTATCCAGGCAAGGATACCAGAGTGGGTTACCATTTCCTTCTCCAGGGGATCGTCTCAGCTGGGAGATCAAACCCGCGTCTTCTGCATTGGCAGGCGCATTCTTTATTGCTGAGCCTCCGGGAAAACCTGCCTGTTCACAGACGTGACCATGTGACTTGTAGCCCATGAAATGTGAGCGTAAGTCCCACATGTCACTTCTGGCTAAGTTTAAAGAGCTAGCACAGGCTTTCTGGCTTTCCTTTCCCCTGCTATCATGATGACCGTTAATGCTCTAGAAAGTGTCTTATCCAACAGCAGTGGTCGCCAAGAGGAGAATGCACGGCACACAGCTGCGACTGGATGGCAATGGACATGTAGGCCAGGTGAAAAATAAGGCTCTGTCAGAAGCCACAGAGATCTGTGGTTATCTGTGCTGTGATTCCAGCAACACCTAGCCTATCTGACTAATGGGCCACCCCTGGGACTAAAATGTGGCAGAATCATCCTCACCCAGACTCTCTCCTACCTGGCCACAGTCTACCAAGAGGGGAAAGTCAGTGGGAATTCCTAGAGGCCCAGTGGTTAAGACTCCATGTCCTCAGCAGGTTCAGTCCCTGGTCAGGGAACTAAGAACCCACAAGCCTCACAGTGTGGCCAAAAATTAGTCATTACATTCCCAACGGCCCACTTAGAATTCACACATGGTACCCAGCTGATTCTATGTTCTGGGAAATCAGGGCTGAAGGTCGTGAGGCCCTGCTGCTTAGTGTAGCTCAGAAACCACACAGAGCCCAAAAACAATGTGTGGAGCCAAGTGGGAAGAACATAACTTCATGTTTCCAAAATGCAGATGAGAGCAGACTTGCCAGTTCTGGTTTAACCCAAAACTAAACAAAACAACGAAATTACACCTTCTTGTTTGTCAACCTTTAGAACTCTGGAGGTTTTTGATTAAAAAAAAAAGTCTGGCTCCCAAAGTCATAGGAAATAACATAACATTTTTACCATATAACACAGGGAACTCTGCTCAGTGTTATGTGGCAGCCTGGATGGGAGGGGAGCTTGGGGGAGAGTGGATACATGTGTATGTATGACTGAGACCCTTTGCCTGAAAGCATCACAACATTGTTAATTGTCTATACTCCTATACTGCAGAAGGCAATGGCACCCCACTCTAGTACTCTTGCCTGGAAAATCCCATGGATGAAGGAGCCTGGTAGGCTGCAGTCCATGGGGTCACTAAGAGTCGGACACGACTGAGCAACTTCACTTTCACTTTTCACTTTCATGCATTGGAGAAGGAAATGGCAACCCACTCCAGTGTTCTTGCCTGGAGAATCCCAGGGATGGCAGAGCCTGGTGGGCTGCCATCTATGAGGACACGACTGAAGCGACTTAGCAGCAGCAGCAGCAGCAGCATACTCCTATACAAAATGAAAAGTTTTTTTAAAAGGAAATAACACAAGGTTTTATTGAAGAAACTTGGATTTTCTCCTCAAAGCTTCTTCACCCTTCCAAAGCCCACAGCATCCCACCTGTCAGAGCTGCTCTTTGCCACAAGCTCTCTCTTCTCTTTCCCCCAAACTCCAGCCTATGTCTCAAACCCCCAGCATCTATTTTCCCAGCTCCTTTCTGCCATTCTCTTCCACGTGTTACTAGATAAACATTCTTCCCATCTTCCTCACTCATTACCTCAATCTGCAGGTAAGATCACAGAAACCAAGCTGATCCAACATACATGCCCCTTAGAGAGTGCCAGAGAGGAAAAGCTCTGAATTCTCCTATTTTGTTTATAACAAACTTTTGCTTCCCACAGGAAACCCAGGTAAGAAATTAACCTTGATAGCAGCAGAGAGGGAGTGGCAAGAGATTCTTACTGGGAAACCGTGGAAAGGAGGGAGCAAGCACGGCCACAGCTCTGCACGTGGTTCCTGTGACCGCTTCAGGGAGCTGTACTGAGCCACCGGTCGAGTGTGTATTGGCAGACAGGTCCTGGGAAGGGGTCCTGGCCAAAGAGAAAGCTTGAACACTTCATGGAGTTTCGAATGAGACCTTCTGAGCAACTCAGAATTTCTGTTAACACCCCCAAAGTGGCAGACAGGAGGCAAAAGTGCTCCCACATTCTAAAGAGGAAGTGATCTGGGCGTACCTGCAGGATTTATTCAAAGCTGCATCACACAATCTTGCCACCCCACTTCTGACACCCCAAGAGAAAGACAAGGAGTGTAGTCCCCTGACCTAGGGGCATTTCTAAGAGTAGGGAGTCATAAGCTGAGTAGTGAGAAAGGCTGAGATGTTTCCCCATCCCACCCCTCCCCAGGGAGGGGCTTCTGACAGCCTTCAGGGCAGGCAAGGGGGTCCGAGATCAGTTCAGAAGGTGGGAGGCCTTCAAAGCAGAGAGTGAGTCCAACACCCAGCTGGCTGAGCCACAGAAACCAGTAGACTGACCTGGTGTTCCCACAGGACAGGACTTGGGGAGCATGCTCGTCCTTGCCCTCCAAGCCCTAGAACAGAGAGGCTGGCAGCTGCTGCTTTTCCCAGAGAACTGTTAATATAAAGTGATGGCCTGCAATGGGAGATGCAGAAAGGACATGGGGGCAGCTCCCCCTGATCAGCTGTAGTGACACCTGGGCCATGTGGACTCTGAAGGAGTGTGAAAAGTCCTCTACCCAAAGGGGGAGCCCAGAAGGTGGGGAGCGGTAAAAGTAGGTTATTCCTCCTCCCCAAGGCAGGACTCCAGCTCAGGAACGAGCTGAGGGGTAGGGAGAGGAAAAGCCTTGAGCTGGGTGTGAGATCAAAATTTTAATGTAGCCTGGGTTGGCCCCTTCAATGCCTGAAAGAGATGAAACAGCCAAAATAAGGATAGTTATTAGAACTGATAAAGAATCTGCCTGCCAGTGAAAGAGACTCAAGAGATGCAGGTTCGATCCCTGGATTGGGAAGATCCCCTGGAGAAGGAAATGACAACCCACTCCAGTATTTATGCTTGGGAAACTCCATGGACAGAGGAGCCTGGAGAGCTGCAGTCCATGGGGTCGCAAAGGGTTGAACATGACTACGGCACATTAGAGCTGAAAGTGCCCCAAAACTGTAACTTCTGCCTGAGACATCAAGGAAAGAGGAAGGAAACTTCAATGGAAAGCTTGAAAATGGGAGATGGAGGAAAAAAATAAAGAAATAAAGCCATTTCCTGATTGTGAGTCCACAGTGAGTCAAATTGGTATAAACAACAATAACACCAGGAGGGGAAGTTCACCAAACAGAGAAATGTTCTCCGTGAGCAATTATTGTTGAGAAGAACTGCCATAGGTCATGCCATCCTGCATCCCATTAAAGCAGGCACTCTCAGGAACAGCAGGGCCCCCAAAGGGGGTGAAAACTGGCTCTTAGAGGGGAAGACCGAAAAACCAGATATTTCAAAGTTTTATGATTCTCCAAAGGTCAACTCTAGCCAGTAAATACTATTAGTTTGTCTTGTTGTCGGTCCGTTGTATTCTCTTTGGGGACCCCGTGTACCACAGCACAGCAGGCTTCCCTGTCCTTCACTATCTCCTGGAGTTTGCTCAAACTCATGCCCATTGAGTCAGTGAAGGCATCCAACCATCTCATCCTCTGTCGCTCCCTTCTCCTCCTGCCCTCAATCTTTTCCAGCGTCAGGGTCTTTCCCAATGAGTCAGCTCTTCAAACCAAATGGCCAAAGTATTGGCGCTTCAGCCTTAGCATCAGTCCTTCCAATGAATATTCAGGACCGATTTCCTTTAGGATTGACTGGTTCGATCTCTTTGCTGTCCAAGGTAGTCTAATGAACTGAAATAGGGTGGAATTGTGTACTGATGAGAGCAATAACGAGGAAACGTTTTGGAAACATTGAGTTCTAGAGACCAGCCACATTCTACCCCAATTTAGAGTCGGTGCTTAGATGTTTTTTGGCCCCCAAGTAGAGTTGTTTTCACTCAATTTGCTTTGATATTTCATTTTGAGGACTTCATCTCCTGCCTCATAAGGTGTTCTTTTCATAAGCCTCCGAAGGAGAACTTTCTTTCAGGTCTCACTCTAAAGAAAAGCAGTGCTTCTACCGGATAAGTGGTTTGTCTTTTATGCATACTAAAAAAGCAAACTCAAATTAGGTCAAGTTTCCCTCTTTACTTCAGCCACAAGGGAGCTCAGGGCAGCTCTTGCAAGATCTAGAGAACTGGGTGATCTGCATGTCTGGGACTTCATCTTAACTGTGCTGTTAGTGTTTCTCTACTTGTAATTCTGCCACAATTCTATCAGCTGTGTTTTAACTCTTTTCCACTTCATGTTTTTATAAGCCCCTTAAAATCCTTTGTGGAGGAAGTGAAGTACAAATACAGAAAGAGGGATACTTCTTCGCTCTTCTTCCAAAGCGTTTTCTCCACCCACTGACACTATTTTCTTAACTCAGGGTAGAACTGATATGTATTCCAGTAAATTTGATTTTCATCCCAGTTTTCCAGATATCAAGATCCTCTTGAAATCTGATTCTGTGACCTGATGCATCCTCCACTCTTTCAGCTTTGTATTTTCCACAGCATCAAGCACACTTTCTTTGTTTTCATCCGAGTCATTGATAGCAATGTTGAGCGGTCGGAACCAATGCAGACCCCTGTGGAATGCCTCTGGAGACCTCTTTCCAGTCACTATCCACATAGTAGTCAGCTTTTTCCTTTGATGTGGTTGAATCAACTGTTAGTCCATCACATTCCTGTGATACCTGTGCATCGGAATGGCCAAGAGACTTAAATGCCTCTCTGGACTCCAAAGAACCTCTGCCCACACTGTCACTTGCAATGCCTTACAACAAAAGGAAATAGATGAGGGGATTCCAGGGTGGTCCCGTGGCTAAGACTCTGTGCTCCCAATGTGGCGGGCCTGGGTTTGATCCCTGGTCAGGAAACTAGATGCCACATACCTCAACTGAAAATTCCATGTGCAGCAACTAAGACCCCACGGAGCCAAATAAATTAATTAAATAAATTTTTAAAAAAATAAGGAAATTGATGGGCACTGGATGCTAGGAACTCAACTGTCTTGCAACTGTGCTTGTTGCCACCTCTGCCTTAGGTATTTGATATCATATCCCCAAAGCCAGAAGACTAGGCTGCCAGCAGCATCAATGAAACAATACCCAGCCCAGGGCTTTGCATTTGCTACTGAGTGGATGTCTCAGATAGGTTCTCCTGACTGGTGCAGCCCAGGTCACACATCTGGCCCCAGCTACAAGGGGAACTAAAACCCCCATTCTCTGGTTTCCACCATGGAAACTCCGACAAGCCTTAGAACAGTATTCAACAGGCACCAAGCTATCAGACAACCCGACGAATGTACGTGGAGCTCAAATCCTGGAGTGTGGCTGCTGTCCACAGCCCAGGCTCCACCCTGCACTTCTGCTCCAAGTTCCCAGGTGAGGAACCTGATTGGCTGAACTTGGATGGGATGATTTGCCCAGGCTCGACCTCCGGGCCAGGGCTGCGGGGTCAGGCAAGTTCCCAGGTGGGGAACCTGATTGGTTGACCTTGGATGGGATGCTTTGCCCAGGCTTGACCTCCCTGGCCGGGGCTGCGGGGTCAGGCAGTGCTCCTGGGGTGCAACCCCCTGAGTCTGCCAGTGTCTGAACCTCTGCCAGGGGCTGATCTGAGACTCCCTCATGCCTGGGAATTCACACCCTCCTGGGGCATCTCTTAATCACTGAGTGAGCATACGAGGAGTAGACATCCTGCTGCCTCCTCCCCGATAAAGACAGTTCCAAAGTGAGACCTGCACGGTGCACAGCGACCCTGGGACTTGCACTAGACTCCCTTCTCTTCCCCATCCACTTCCTCGTGCCCTCACTGATTTTTCCTGGGGACACTTCCTAACCCTTCCCTAACACTTTTACACAAACCCTCATCTCAGGGTCTGCTTCTGGGGAGCCCAGACTGAGACAGAGAAACATGGCTGCCGGAGGTCAACAGAGGTAAAGGAGGAATGAGGAAACCCTGAAATGCCCACCTTCCCCTGGATGGACCCTTTCCAGACAGTCCTGGTTCTGCTCACGCTCTCTCTTCCCAGTTTTGCTGCATAGTTTGCCAGATCTTAGTTCCCCAACCAGGGATTGTACCTGCACCCTCAGCAGTGAAAGCATGGAGTTCTAACCACTGGACCACCAGGGAATTCCCCCATCCTGGTTCTGAAAGTGAGGGCATAACCTCCAAACTTCTGCCCCAGCCCTGCCCTAGTCCAAGACCAGACCTGGGACTCAAAACCGACTCTCTTGAAGACACACACATATCTTCTCGGAATCCTGGGGTGAGAACATCCCAGCCCATGCGCTATGACTTCCAGAATCCTCTTTTCCACTTTTTGAATGTCAAGAGCGCATATGCCCATCTCTTGTCTTTGAGTACAAATCTCCTCTTCTATAATTTATCAAAGATGAATGACAGCGGCTCTGAAATCACTTGTCAGGTCCCTCCAGGACGACAGGACGTAATTCAGCAGGCTCAGAGCCCCCGAGTTCATTACAGCTGCTGGGCCTGGCTCTCCTGCCCTTGACTTCAATCACCTCTTTGCGATGCTTTTCCCACCCTCTCCAGTGGAAGACCACTTTCCCCTCTGGAGGAGGAGGTAAAACAGTAATTGAGCAGCAATGCTCTCATTTTGTCTTCAGCCCCGAACATTAAATCATTTTCTCTAAGCGATGCCTGCCCTTAATCTTTGCATGCTCCACAAAGATAAATAGGATTCTTCCCTAGAGTTCATAACTCTTAGCTCATTCAAGGCATCAGACTTCCTGCCTTGGTTCTTACAGATGAGGACACACTGGTGAACTCAGCTTAGCTTGTGTCATTAATTCAGGGCCCTTTTGCACAAACCTAACCTCCATGGCCACGTCTGAATCCCAGGCCAACTGTTTGGGGACCCAGCCTGCTGTTTGTTTTCCTGACAGCTGTTGCTCCTTCTTTATTCTTTGTCATCTCCCTCCTTAAGAGCATGACTAAAAAGTTCTCAAAATAAAGTACCTTCCTTGGCCCATACTTTCAATCTTCCTTGCCTTTTTTCCTGAGGGCAGAGCTCATGAAATCACCCTCTTCTGTCACTTTGAGAGGGGGCCCACGTGACCTGTCTCCAGGAAACACTCTTTCCTGCAAGTCTGGCCCCCAGACAATTGCCTTTAGGGTCCTCTGAATGCTTGAGATGCTCTAGCATTCAGAGCATTGACCCCCTGGTTCCCAGCTTCTGCCTTATATGTCCCCACTGTTTCCTGCTACTATTTTTTTTCTTTCCTTTTTTTTTTTTTTTTTTTTTTTGCCCCACCAAGTCTTAGTTGCAGCATATGGAAACAGCTCCCCAACCAAGGATCAAACCTGTGCTCCCTCCAATGTAAGTGCAGAACCTTAATCACCGGACCACCAGGGAAGTATTTTTCCTTCCATTTTCATACTATTCTCTTTTAAACCTATACCTTAAGAGACTGAGGGCTTCCCAGCTGGCTCAGTGGTAAAGAATTCACCTGCAAATGTGAAGAGATGCAGGAGACTAGAGTTCAATCCCTGGGTTGGTGAGTTTGATCCCTGGGTCAGGTAGGTACATTGGACTAGGTATTCTTGCCTGCAAGAGTCAGTGGACAGAGGAGCCTGGCAGGCTGCAGTCCATGGGGTTGCAAAAAGTCATGACTAAGCAACTTAGCACACACAAACGCTGAGATTTACCTCCTTCTTTGGCTAAAGTCCTTTTTTCCTCTTCAGCTGGATCAATGCTATTTTAAAACAACAATGATGCCAGGAAGAGTAAATGAGAATCTAATGAAAATAGTTAGTTTCAGGAAGTGGGTAGAAATGCAGTGGAAGCAGTAAGGATGAGACAGCCACATTTATACCTTTTAAAGTATTTTTTATTTTACAATCATTTAGACGTTTTACTTGTTTAAAAAATTAAAATTAAATCAACAGCTAGCTCTGTATTAAGACATATAGGGAAAAAATATTTTGGACACTATTTCCTGACTATACATATTTAGTGGATGTAATCTAAAGAAAAAGAACTACACAGAAGCCTCAGACCTGATTTGATAGGTCTGCTGTTAGTAGTATTTCAGCTGTAGTAATTCTAAAATGACTTGCTTGTATTTTAGGATCGAGAAAATTAGTAAATATATTGACATTGCTTAGAAGCGGCTTTCACTGTGAGAGAAAGGAAGCATCAATATGGAATATGTGGGGAGGGGAGGAAGAGCCTGTGGTGTTGGATTTGACTGGAAATATCAAAGTGAATTCAAGATTTGTTTTATTTGAAAAGAGCATTTCTTAGCTCTGTCCACTGAAAACAGCAAGAAACAACAATACTCTGACAATAATGAGCATACCAAGTCACCAGATTTTGGTTATTAAATACCATTCTCCATTAAAAGGAACCAGGCAGGGCCCCTTGGAGAAATGACTAATTCAATTCTGCAGCAGAGAAAGTACAAGGTGAGCCCAGGGTATCAGGTTATACTAAAAATCAAGGAAGTGCTTAAATTCTAATTTAAGACGTGTCACAGGAACACAAGAACCAATCTGAAGGGGCTCCCACTGGCCAAATTTGGGACAATTTGAGCTTTAATATTTGTAATGAATTATGACACACTGAATCTTTTTTTAAGTCCTTGAGTTCATGGTGATATTCAAAAGAGTAGAGAAACTCTACAGAAGAAAGTCTGTTAATGAAGTAGACGGAATGATAGAATTAGGAAAATTACCATATACCATGTTATAACGTATTAATCCCCTCCGCTAAGGATCATCAGTGTACTCTCTTACAATTAGGTAAGAATTGGTAGGATATTCAGACAATCCAAGTTTAATCCCTCCAGATTACTTGTTAATTAGACGGGTACAATGGAGAGATATGGTGGCCACCACTTGGCCAAAGGATCATCCTAGCATGACGAAGAGCAGTTTCAACTGACATGAAATGGCCCCAGTGTGCTACAGTGGGAAGCACGCCTCACCAGCGCAGTGTTCTTACCCACGTTTTTGCCTGAATTCAATCAGAAGCAACAACCGCAGAGACCCAGACAGTGGGAAACTCCACAATAGAAATTACGTGGATTCCTCAAAAATGTCCATGTCAAGAAGGACCAGAAAGTTGAAGGAAACTATTTCTCTATTAGAAAAAGTGCATGATCTTAAAGAAAGGATTTCCCTGGAAAAGGCTTTTCCCTGGAAAAAGCCCAGAGGCAAAAGATCAAAGAGAGAGAAAGGGGACGGAAGACAGTCTTTTACAGAGAGCCGGGTCACACTCACTCCCACTGGGCCTTTTAGGTACAGGTGCTATAGCTGTGTTATTCCCACCATATCTCATGAAATCCGCCCAACGCCCCCCACCACACATAAGGCAGGTACTACTCTCCTCCTCATTTTATGCCATGAAATACGAGGCTCAGAAAAGTTAATTAACTTGTCCAACATCACACAGCTTCACCCCCAGTAGTCTGGGACCAAAGTCCACAGCCTTAACCACTGTGCTGTCCCTTACTGCCTACAGGGGGCTTGAAGGGAAGAGAAGCAAGAACTGATATTTATTTATCAAGCAGCTGCAGACACGTTATCTCGTCGAGTTCTCTCTGCAGCCTCATGAAGTAGATCTCATCTCCTTCTACTGAGGAAGCTCAGCAAATGGACTCTGAGATAAAGTTGATTCTGTTCCCTCATGCTGTTCAAGACTAAAAGGTGCCAGCGTCTGCATTGGGTTTTCTGTGTGAACAGCACCCAGAATCTGCTGAGGCTCAGACACCTCCTCCCTGGGAGCAGTGCAATGCAGGACCGGAAGTGATGTGTCGAGGGTTACACGGCCAGGATTTGAAACCAAGGACTCTCAGACCCGAGCCCCCTTCCACTGCACTGCCTCCCTGGGAAAGCCCTGCTGCCCCTCAGCCTCTAAGGTAGCCAGACATCTCCTGCCAAGGAACAGAGCCCCTCTTTGTGCCGGGAGAGCGGTGTCAGAGGCGCAAGCTCTTCCACGCAGGTCTCTGCTGCAGAGGCAGAGGCTTCCGGAAGTAACACCTGGCCGTGTCACCGGCCCCATAGCCAAGCTTCTCACAGTGGCGGCTGCTCAGTGTGATTTCAGAGGATGGGAAACACACACACAGTCTCAAAATGATCTCTTCCCCAATGGCTCACCTCAGCCCCGGCAATTCCCCTGGCTTTGGTCCAGTGGAGATCTATGTAGTTGTTACTGTTTTTAGTATACACATGGCCCCTCTGAAAGCTGCGAATTAACCACTGGGGGTCTGGGACAAAGAGATGGGTTGTGCTGGGAGAGGGAGAGGGAGGTGGGAATCTGAGTCTTGTCAGAGAAGAGGCAGCCTTGGTGGAGGACTGGGGCGGTGGGAGGGCCAGGGGAGTTGTCTCTTGAAAAGGCAAAAGAAACTAATCACAAACAGGGAAGGACTCAGAAGGGCCCCCTCTGCTCTCCCACACTGTGGTCTGGTGCAGTGATTGAGTGTGAAAGCAAACAGACAGGGCTCAAACCACAGCAGTGCCACTGCTGAGTGTGTGGTCTCGGGAAGCTTGCTCAATGCCACTGTCTTCATTTGCTGTGTGCTTTGCTGTGCTCAGTTATGTCTGACTCTTTTGCAACCCCACAAGGCTGTTCTGTCCATGGAATTTTCCAGTCAGGAACATTGAAATGGGTTGCTATTTCCTACTCCAGGGGATCTTCCTGACCCAGGGATCAAACTTGTATCTCTTGCGTCTCCTGCATTGGAAGGTGGAACTGCACCGCCTGGGAAGCCCACAACTTTGGAGATGTTTGGAAATCCAGGGAACAAACCCAGAACCTCACACAAATGGAGTCATTATCTCCATTTATTTATCCTTAAACAAGGATAATGACAGTACCATCTTACAGGGTTTTCTGGAGGCTTCAATGAGGCAATCCATGTGAAGTGTTTAACCACAGTTCCCAGCCCTGAATAAAGGCACAGTAAATGTTTAATATTATTATTAATGTTTAAGCCTGTAACCTGTCTCCACCACCAGTATCTCCAGCCATAAGCTTCCTCTTAGAGTCTGCCAAAGGTCCTAGGGTTCACTGATGCTCTGGGAGTGAATTGCTTGTAAACTGCAACTGTAGAAAAATAAGAAATGTCTATAAATTGATTGTGAAAAGATCTCAAGATCCATTGTCAAGTAAAAAAGCAGAGCACAAAAAAAAAAAAAAAAAAACGAGAAAGTGAAAAAAACTAATATACTCTCCTATGCAGTTAATATGCTTAGAATTAACTCTGAAAGGAAACTCAAGAAATGGCAATATTTTCTCTAAGGAAGCAAAACCAAGGGGCCAAAAGACAAGACAGTCACTGAGCTGCCTTTTATACATTTTGAATTTTAAACTGTTAAAAATATATAGACTTTTGTTTAAGAGCACTGGACTTGAAATCAAACAGACCTGTGTTCAAAACCCAAAGCCAGTGGTTGTGATGTTGGGCGGATCTCTTCAATCTCTGAGCCTTGGTTTCCCCATATGTAAAACAAGGGTAGGAATCATACCTGAATGGCAGAGTTATTGTGAGAACTCACTGAGACTGTGCTAAACAACAAACAAACCAAAACATGTGGAAGTAGCTACAGCTAAGATGGCTTTCGATCACGTAAGCTGAATCTGAATGTATTTTCTCCTATGTGCCTAGGAGAGCATTGTAGGCTAGGTTAAGAACAGTAGATGGAATAAAAAATGTAAAAGTGTAGGAAGTGTCTTTCCTACAAGTTCTGGAGGATGGCAGGTCCCTTCACGCATACGTGCTGTTCACAGCAGTGGACCATCTCCAACACTGGTCACTGGATCTTAAGGGTCCTGTGACATAAACAAGATAGAGAGGCATAGCACCATTTTACAAGCTCCACTATCCCATGGAGCTGCATAGGAAGTTTCCTGTTATGAATCAAGCAAACATGGAGAGAGGGGCAACCTGTCAAAATTGAGAGTGTGTTCGTTCTAGGGAACAAAACAGAAAAAGTTCTAGCTGGTCATCTAATCATGCTAAGCCTCAGTTTCTGCACCCACAGAATGGAAATTATCCCAGTACATACTTTGCAAGATGTTAAATGATTTAGATACAAAATGGCGGGCTGGATGAAGCACAAGCTGGAATCAAGATTGCCGAAATCAATTGCTGAGAAATATCAACAACTTCAGATATACAGGTGATACCACTCTAATGGCAAGAAAGTGAAGAGGAACGTAAGAGACTCTTGATAAAGGTGAAAGAGAAAAGTTGAAAAGCTAACTTAAAACTCAGTATTCAAAAAACTAAGACCATGGCATCCAGTCCCATCATTTCATGGCAAATCGATGGGGAAAAAGTGAAACAGTGACAGATTTTATTTTCTTGGGCTCCAAAATCACTGCAGATGGTGACTGTAGCCATAAAATTAAAAGGCATTTACTCCTTGAAAGGAAAGCTATGGCAAACCTAGAGAGCATATTAAAAATCAAAGACATCACTTTGCCAACAAAGGTTTGTATAGTCAAAGCTATGGTTTTCCAGTAGTCATGTATGGGTGTGAGCATTGGACCATAAAGAAGGCTGAGCACCAAAGAATTGATGCTTTTGAACTGTGGTGCTGGAGAAGACTCTTGAGAGTCCCTGGTACTGCAAGGAGATCAAGCCAGTCAATCCTAAAGGAAATCAATGCTGAATATTCATTGGAAGGACTGATGCTGAAGCTGAAGCTCCAATACTTTGGCCACCTGCTGCAAAGAGCTGACTCACTGGCTTACTGGAAAAGACCCTGATGCTGGGAAAATTGAAGGCAAAAGGAGAAAGGGGTGGCAGAGGATGAGATGGTTAGATAGCATCACTGACTCAATATACATAAACTTGAGCAAACTCCCAGAGATGGTAAAGGACAGAAGAGCCCATGTGCTGCAGTCTGTGGGGTTGCAAAGATTCTGACACAACCTAGCAACTGAAAAACAAAGTGAATTAGAGATTTAAGCACCATGATAAAAACATGGTTGCAGTTCAATCAATAAAGTGAAAGTTGCATCTGACTCTGCAACCCCATGGACTGTACATGGACTATACTCCAAGCCAGGAGACTAGAGTGGGTAGCCTTTCCCTTCGCCAAGGGATCTTCCCAACCCAGGGATTGATCCCAGGTCTCCTCATTGCAGGTGGATTCTTTACCTGCTGAGTCACAAGGGAATCCCTTCTCTAGCAGATCTTCCCAACCCCGGGATCAAACCAGGGTCTCCTGCATTGCAGGCAAATTTTTTACCAACTGAACTATCAGGGAAGCCCTGAAATCCCACCATTATTTGTGTGGGATTTTTTAACTTTTTATGTTGGAGTATAGCCAATTAACAATGCTGTGACAGTTTCAAGTGGACAGCATAGGGACTCAGCCATACATATGCATGTTTCCATTCTCCCTCAAACTCTTCTGCCATCCAGGCTGCCACATGACATTGAACAAAGTTCCCTGTGCTATACACTAGGTCCTTGTTGGTTATTCATTTTAAATATAGCAGTCATTTTAAATATAGCAGTTACATGTCAATTCCAAACTCCCTAACTACCCTTCTCCCCATCCTTCCCGCCTGCCCCCCGCCGGCAACCATAATTTCATTCTCTAAGTCTGTGAGTCAGTCTGTTTCTGCTTCGTAAATAGGTTCATTTGTACCATTTCTTCTTAGAGTGTGCAAATAAGGGATTTGTGTGGGATTATTATTAGGAAGGTTTGTGTCCATAGGCACCAGAAATGGGCCTGAGCAACTCAAAGAACCTTTGTCTTCCAAGAGCTCACAGTCTAATGAGAAAGAGAGAGAAAAGAAGAAATAGGTGTCAATATGGGTATAGTCATCTCTCTCCATCCAAGTTCCTCTTAAATAAAGTCCTAGTTTGCATGTGTGTATTTGCCCCACGGCCATGTTCTGAAATAAGGTGAGGGTAGGTCGCGGAAAGGGGGAGGCAGGGCAAAAAAGGAAGGTGCAAAGATACTTGGGATAAAGGAAGGCCAGGTGAGTAATGCTCCCACTGGCCATGATTCTGAAATAAGAAGGTGAGGGTCCCAAGGAGCACATGTGCAAACCCCAACAATAGACAAACAGGAGGGGTTTTAGGAGGGACCCAAGTGCACCAACACAAAAGGCAAAGCACCCAAAACAGGAGCTATAGAGATCACACACTGCTATGTGCAGCAAGAGAGCCAATTAAAAACTTTGACAGACAACAAGCCCGCCCCCCCTCTTCCGCGGCGCCATCTGGCCAGGGGGGGGGGGGGGGGGGGGGGGGGGGGGGGGGGGGGCGTGTGCCCCAGTGGGCTGAGTATGTCACAGGCAAGTCCTCCTTTTTTTTCTTTCTTATGAACCTTGATTATTCTAGAAGCTGAGTCAACAACGCTGAGTCATGAAGTCAAAAGACAAAAGTCAAAAATCATAAAGTCAAAAGTCAAAAAGTAACAGCTGATAATACAGAACACAAGGCACATGCTCTGGTGGGAATGACCTCGTTTCATCTTGGAGACAATCCAGAGAGCACGTACTGTTTCTATCATCCCCATTCTACAGTTGGGGAAACAGGCTCAGGAAAACTAAGTTATCTTCCCTATCCAAGGTCCCACAGCTGCCCAGTGGAGAAGTCAGGATTCAGAGTCATGTTTGTCTGTTGACAAAATTCCTGCTCTTCCTCCCTGCACTGTAGGTTTTTAACATACTTATTCCTGCTGTGAGGAAAAAGCATTTAGATGTGGCGGTGGTGGTCTAGAAATCTATACATGTGATAAATGAGCCTAGAATTATGCCCAAAGACATATCCCATTAATGCTGCTGCTGCTGCTGCTAAGTCGCCTCAGTCATGTCCGACTCTGTGCGACCCCACAGACGGCAGCCTACTGGACTCCACCATCCCTGGGATTCTCCAGGCAAGAACACTGGAGTGGGTTGCCATTTCCTTCTCCAATGCATGAAAGTGAAAAGTGAAAGTGAAGTCACTCAGTCATGTCTGATTCAGCGACCCCATGGACTTCACCCCTACCAGGCTCCTCCGTCCATGGGAGTTTCCAGGCAAGAGTACTGGAGTGGGATGCCATTGCCTTCTCCGACCCCATAAATGAGCACCTGCAAAAGCTGGCAAAATCTGAGTAAGGTCTGTTATCTAATCCACCTGTTGACTGTATTGTGCCAATGGTTCAGTTCAGTTCAGTTCAGTCGCTCAGTAGTGTCCAACTATTTGCAACCCCATGATTGCAGCACGCCAGGCCTCCCTGTCCATCACCAACTCCCGGAATTCACTCAAACTCATGTCCGTCGAGTCGGTGATGCCATCCAGCCATCTCATCCTCTGTCGTCCCCTTCTCCTCCTGCCCCCAATCCCTCCCAGCATCAGAGTCTTCTCCAATGAGTCAACTCTTCGAATGAGGTGGCCAGAGTACTGGAGTTTCAGCTTTAGCATCAGTCTTTCCAATGAACTCCCAGGACCGATATCCTTTAGAATGGACTGGTTGGATCTCCTTGCAGTCCAATGGACTCTCAAGAGTCTTCTCCAACACCACAGTTCAAAAGCATCAATTCTTTGGCGCTCAGCTTTCTTCACAGTACAACTCTCAGTGACATGATCACTGGAAAAACCATAGCCTTGACTAGATGGACCTTTGTTGGCAAAGTAACGTCTCTGGTTTTGAATATGCTATCTAGGTTAGTCATAACTTTCCTTCCAAGGAGTAAGCGTCTTTTAATTTCATGGCTGCAATCACCATCTGCAGTGATTTTGGAGCCCAAAAATAAAGTCTGACACTGTTTCCACAGTTTCCCCATCTATTTTCCATGAAGTGGTGGGACCATATGCCATGATCTTCATTTTCTGAATGTTGAGCTTTAAGCCAACTTTTTCACTCTCCTCTTTCACTTTCATCAAGAGGCTTTTAGTTCCTCTTCACTTTCTGCCATAAGGGTGGTGTCATCTGCATATCTGAGATTATTAATATTTCTCCTGGCAATCTTGATTCCAGCTTGTGCTTCTTCCAACCCAGCGTTTCTCATGATGTACTCTGCATAGAAGTTAAATAAGCAGGGTGACAATGTACAGCCTTGATGTACTCCTTTTCCTATTCAGAACCAGTCTGTTGTTCCATATCCAGTTCTAACTGTTGCTTCCTGACCTGCACATAGGTTTCTCAAGAGGCAGGTCAGGTGGTCTGGTATTCCCATCTCTTTCAGAATCCCACAGTTTATTGTGATCCACACAGTCAAAGGTTTCAGCATAGTCAATAAAGCAGAAATAGATGTTTTTCTGGAACTCTTGCTTTTTCCATGATTCAGCGGATGTTGGCAATGATACTTTTCTAATTTTCATGATTCCTCATAATTAGTAACATGCCACCACTGTGAGGAGTGGGTGATGAGTTTATTGTAGTTTCTGGATTCTTTATGTAACTTCAGATAAGTCTATGATTTGTTAACAGTGAAAATCTGGGGGGAAAAAAATGTGTACATGAACATCCTGGGACTTCCCTGGTGGCCCAGTGGTTAAGACTTCTTCCAATGGAGAGAGTGTGGGCTCAACCCCTGGTCAAGAAGCTAAGATCCCCCATGCCTTGAGGCCACAAAACCAAAACACAAAACAGAAGCAATATTGTAACAAAGTCAATATAGACCATTTAAAAATGGTCCATATCAAAAAAAAAAATCTTTAAGAAAAGAAAGGAAAGAAACATCCTGTTGAAAATATAGGGCAGGAGGTGGGGGTGGGAAGAGTCTAAATAGTTACTAGCAAGAAAAGAACAGCCCATGGATTTTAAGAGTTCACTAGTGGCCCTGATTCTAAACATAATAAAAACACGACAGCTCCCCCTTGACTGAGCAGACTCTTCTTTATTTTAGGGTAATCTAAGTTTCCCATCTTACCTGTCTACACAGGGGCTCACATTTACATATGTCGCCCATGCTTCACCAGCTCTTGCCCCTACCTGCTCTTTCAGAACTCCTGCTCCAGCCCACATCTCACCGCTTGTCGCTGGGGGCTTCTGAGGGCTCTCCCACGAGCCCGCCGGTCTTGCACTGGCTTCTGCCGCTCTTATCCCATCTGCAGGTGCCTTCTGCCCTCAGTCACTCCAGAGAAGAGCCTCATCAGGCCCCCTCTCGCAGGTGGAGGTCAGCAGGGCCAGGGTTCAAGAAGCTGCCTCCTGGGCTTCCCTGGTGTGGAAAGAATGTGCCTGCCATTGCAGGAGACACACGTTTGAGTCCTGATCTAGGAAGATCCCACATGCCATGGTGCGACTAAGCCTGTGCACCACCGCTGATGAGCCTGTGCTCTGGGGCCACAACTACTGAGCCCACGTGCCACAACTGCTGAAGCCCACACACCCTAGCGTCCATGCTCCATAGGAAAGGAGCCAAGGCAATGAGAAGCCTGGGAACCACAGCTAGAGAGGAGGCCCCGCTCAACACAGCCAGAGAAAAACCTGTGCAGCAATAAAGACCCAGTGTGGCCAAAAATAAAAATAAACAAAATTATTTAAAAAAAAAAAAAGTTACCTCCTGATACCGGCAAACCCAACTAAGTCCACTGGTCTCCCTGGCCTAAAGCCTCTCAGTGGTCCATGTGGCAGGTGGGAAGATTCCCGCTCCAGGCCAGGCTTGGTCACCTGGGCACCAGCACAGAGGAGTCCAGGTCCAACAGCGCCCTTGTGAAAAACTGCTCCTCAATTCTCCACTGAGAGAATGGCTGCTAAGCCACTTCAGTTGTGTCCGACTCTGTGCGACCCCATAGACGGCAGCCCACCGGGCTCCCCGTCCCTGGGATTCTCCAGGCAAGAACACTGGAGTGGGTTGCCATTTCCTTCTCCAATGCATGAAAAAGTGAAAAGTGAAAGTGAAGTCGCCCAGTCATGTCCAACTCTTAGCGACCCCATGGACTGCAGCCTACCAGGCTCCTCCATCCATGGGATTTTCCAGGCAAGGGTACTGGAGTGGGGTGCCATTGCCTTCTCCGCTCCACTGAGAGACCCGGAGATAAATGCAAAGATCTGACACCCAAATAGCGTCAAACAGCTAACATTTACTACGTTCCAGGCCCCATGCCAACCAGTTCACGTGGGTAAACTCATTTAAATTCTGACAGATAGGTAGGCTGCTGTGACAAAGACATTCAACAATAACTCAGCGGCTTAAAAACGTTAGAAGTTTATTTCTCTTTCACGTAACATCTGAGGATGTCTTCCTGGTCAGCGGGATGCTCTGTCTCAGGCAGAGAGTCAGTGACCCTGGCTCTTCCCATCTTGTTTCTCTGTTGTCCCCCGAGACAGGGTCCTTGTCCTCCCAGGGGAAGCTGGGTCACCGTCAGGTCTCTCTGCAGCCAGCGGGGAAGAGAAAGGGGGTGTGGGGGAGCCATGCTGATTGCACGAAGGCCCCAGGCCTGGGAGTCTCCTGCCGCGCCCCCCTACTCCCAGTCTGCTGGTGAGCTTTGTCACCTGGCCTCCCGTAACTGCAGGGAGGCTGAGAAGTGTATGCCCAGTGCAATTCTTTTACCTCAAAGAAGTGGGAAATGTGTTCTAAGAGACAACTGTCAACCACCTCATCTCAGTTACGCTCAGAGATGTTCATGTGGAGAAATGTTTGCCCCAGATAACAGCCATACCATCTGACAAAACTAATTTTAGCCATCGAGGTAGAACTGGATCCCGTTCAGAGAATATGTGTGTTTTGTATGTTTTATTAACAAAGATCTAATGGCGATGCAAGACTTTACCCAGAAGTATAGTTCTAACGGGAGGTGGGGACTTGGGCAGACCTTTTCGAGCAGTATTATGATCCAGGTTTTAGAGTGAAGAGGCTTGGGTTTGAGTCCAGGACCTTTACTGAGGAAAATCACTGGGAACTTCCCTGGCAGTCATGGGGTTAGGAATCTGCACTTCCACCGCCGGGTCATGGGTTCGATCCCTGGTCAGGGAACTAAGATCCCACATGCCACTTGGCATGGCCAAATAAATAATAAACACATTTTTAAAAAGAAAAGAAAATCACCGAACCTCTCAGTTGTCAGTTCTCTGTAGAAGACAATCCAGGAACACAACCGATGTCTCGCGGCTGTTACACTGAGAAGAGCTGTCACACGTCTGGAATTATTGTTGGTTGGAGGGAACCTATGCAGTCTACCACCAAAGCTGCCCTTGGGAAACCCTGTCCAAGCTCTGGGCTTCAGATGAGTAGATTTCCAAAGGTGAGCCTGGAGAAATGTGGCAGGAACGCCTCTGCCTCTGCGTGTGTGTGTGTGTGTGAATGCTGTGTATGTGTGTGTGTGAATGCGCACGTGTGTGTGTGTGTGTGAATGTGTGTGAATGCTTGTGTGTGTGTGCACACGTGCATGCACGCTGCTTCAGCCACCTGGGCAGCCAGTCGTTTATCAACATGGATGACTTCATTTTTGATTGAGTTAACAAGTACTTATTGAACACTGTTTCCTGAAAGCCTGCTGTAAATTGGATGCTATACAGGAACGCTATAAATTTTTACAACCCAGCATTCTTCAAGAATTGGAATAGTACAAGCGATAACTGAGGAGGAAGGGGAGGGCAGGGCAAACACTAGAGAAGCAAGAGGCTCCCAGTGAGTGTGTTCACAATGAGACAAACCAATCCACTGTACAAATTTCTAAAATATATAATCTGTTTAGTCAGAGCTGATGCTCATTACAACAGCTCACATTTGGTGAGAGCTTGATGAGTGCCAGACACAAAGCTAAGTGTTTTCAAGACACTATCTCATTTAACCTTGACAGCCCTGCAGACTGGTGTTCTTACTGTGGCACTGCCCTTAGTCCCATTTCACAGATGCAGAAATAGAGGCAGAGAGACGTTAATCATCTCACTCAAGGTCACACACTTGTAAACGGCAGGCTCAGGTCACATTGCCAGGCTTCCAAGATTGGGCCTCAAGGGAATGGAACCACATTCTGCTTTGATAAAATTTAATAAATGTAAAGGCTCACCAAGGGAGAGAAACAAAGTCTGCAGTAAAGAGATCACCCGATCTCCTCCCAGGGATGGAATGTACCTTAGTCATCTCTACCTAGCTTGGCCCAGAAAGAAGAGGGCACATGGGAAGAAAGGACAATACAGGCACACAAAGAAGGAGAGCTTCCAGAAACTGAGACTTCCCAAGGGCTCAGGCTCTGGCGCCGAAAGTGGTCTGCTCCTGCCTTCTAGCCACACGTGGCCTCTTCGGCTGGAACTCAAGAAGACCCAAGCAAGACACGAAGGTTTTCCTGGCAGATCTTCAGGATGACCAATGCCACTGGGTGCCCTTCTCTGTCACCCACTCTTCTTATACTTTTCTTGAATTCCCAGGGGCAGGATGGCCAGCTTCCCCCGATCAAATGTTAGACTCTTTGTGATTTCCATCTCCCTCTCTACCTAACTAAGGAATTTTCTTACAATCCCATGGATACACACTTCAGCATTTCCTATAAATTATTGTAATTTTCAGATGGCATCTTTCTGAGTAAATAAAGGAGATGTTTTCCAAATAAGGAAAGCAAATCTATTCCCACTTGAGGGCTGAAGCTTGTATAAAGTACATTCCTGTCCTTAGGCTAACGTCTTTATGACTTTACAACACTAACCAGTTAGTATTGATGACAGATTTTTTTCTGGCCAAAAGCCATAACAGTCTACCTACAAGAAACTAGCATAGATTAGAACAAAGCCAGTGTGAGAAAGATTACCTGAAGATAAGAAAATAAATGAAGGATTCTAAGCAAATAATAAGTAGCCAAATATGTGCTGAGTAGATGAATAAACATACCTGTGTAAGGCTTTAAAAAGGATGAATGAGGATGACAGTTCTCATAAAAGAATGTTCCTGGCTTTTGAATATCAAAGACCAATAAATTTATTTGTTTTGTTTTTTTAAATTGGGAAGGGGAAGATCATCATAGGATCACTATCTTTTTATTTTGCCAGGTAAGGACATTTTAATAAAACTATCACTTCCGCTATTATCCTTTCATGAGATAATAGGCCCTTTGACACCAGCAAAGTAAAAAGGGTATGAACACAGAATAAAAGGCAGTCTTTACAGAGAAAAACCATGGGCACTTTGGATAGGGGTCCTAGTTGTACATGAGAGAGTCTCCCTCAAGCTAGTTTAAGTGGAAAGCAATAGATTATGGAGTCTAGAGAGTCCATGGAATCATTGGAAGGGCTGAGGAATAGATAAATAGGACTTCTAGTCCTGAGTCCCTGAACCCCATCGCAGCATCAGACCACTGAGAAAGCTGCCACGTCAGGAAGGTGCAGCCACAGCTGCCGGTTCCTGGACCACTTCCACTCCTCAAAAGAATCACCACCCTCTTGCCCCATTCAACACCCTACATTACGTTATTCAACACCAAGTCAAAGCCCCACCTGAGCTCAGCTGCTCAGCCGAACTTAAGCACATCTAAAGGACTTCCCTTTTGCTCAAATGGTAATGAATCTGCCTACAGTGCAGGAGACCTGGGTTTGATCCCTGGGTCAAGAAGATCCCCTGGAGAAGGGAATGGCAACCCACTCCAGCATTCTTGCCTGGAGAATTCCATGGACAGAGGAGCCAGGCTGGTTACAGTCCATGGAGCTGCAAAGAGTAGAACACCACTGAGCAACTAACATACACATACAAGCACCTCCAGATCCCTATTTGCCAGCGAGTCTGGGAAGCATAAGTTTAGTTTTCAGCCTCTGCACTACAGGAAGGCAAGTGGGGCTGGAGAAGGCGTTGAGTAGATCAGTTCACTATTGCTGGCAAGCTTTTGCTGCATGCTCGTGAACCGTGTCCAGTCTGATCCTGGATTGTGCAGGGATCAGAGAGATGCCCTGAGGGATGTGTGCAGTCATGCTATATTGAGAAGATTCTGCAAGTCAGGGAATAAGGCATGATTCTTTTCATGAGGAGAGTTTGCTCCCTGGAGCCACAGCATTAATCACACCCTGGCTATTGTGGACACCTGTCAGATTCACAGTTTCCATCAACTTTGAGTAGCTGTTTCCATATTTGGGAATATCTGCATACAAGGAGTCCCTTCTTCCCAAGAGTAAATTTCCAAAGTCCTTTGTAGCTAGGATTCACCATGTGATCTGGGCTCTGACACCCTGATGGCCCCCTACACACACATACACACACACACTAGAGATCTGATTCAGAAATGGGTAGCAAGAAAAGGTGGGAAATGTATGGAGCTTCCGTTTTTGCTGACAAGGATGGCAGCAGAGGCCTCAGCTTTCAGAGGTGATGATAAGACCTGGTTCCTGACTCAGAAGTAGCAGAAGTGGTGGCAGAAGAAGTTGCATAAAGTTGAAATTCTGCTCTCTAGTGCTCAGCAGCAGCAGCCACAGTAACATCAGTTTCCTCCCCTTGGGCTGACGCTTCCACACAGGGCAACAGTCTGGAAGCTTCACTTCAATTATATTTCTCAGCCCTTCAAATGATTGTTTATTCTTCAGGTTAATGCCCCATCTGTAATCCCCAGGAAGAGTGGATTCTGTTGTCAGCAACTAAGAACCAATCTGATGTGCTGGAGCTGGTGAGCCAGGAACACCTGACTCTGAATCCATCCCTCAGTACCATACTGCCATCTGAGCCATTCTTACAGCACAGAGGGTCTGCCTGGACCTATCTCCTACTTCCCTCTGGAGTCAGATGCAGAGCGAGATAGAAGGCAAGTGCTCATCTCTGACTCCCACCATCCCAGGAACTTCTAACAAACAGTGCTCTTCTTCACTGATTTTTTTATAACCAACACTTTGTACAGGGCAGGTGTTCAACAAATGTTTGATGAATTAGTGAATAGGCAAGTACACTATAAAGTTACTCCCAGCTGGATCCATAATGCAGATCTTCACTGTCCATCATGGTACCCACTAGCCAGACATGCCTACTAAGCCCTTAAAATGTGGATAGTGCCCCTGAGGAACTGAATTTTTATTTTATTTTAATTGTTTGAAAATTTTTAGTTCATACTTCACTTCATTTTTGGAAAACTTTCAGCTCACTTAACTTGTGTATATAAATGTACTTTTTCAGCTGTAATTTTATGAAAGCTAAATACAGACCTGCCTCTTGCGAAACCTATATGCAGGTCAGGAAGCAACAGTTAGAACTGGACATGGAACAACAGACTGGTTCTGAAAGGAAAAGGAGTACGTCAAGGCTGTATATTGTCACCCTGCTTATTTTATTGTCACCCTGCTTATTTCTTATATGGAGAGTACATCATGAGAAATACTAGGCTGGAAGAAGCACAAGCTGGAATCAAGATTGCCAACAGAAATATCAATAACCTCAGATATGAAGATGACACCATCCTTATGACAGAAAGTGAAGAGGAACTAAAAAGCCTCTTGAGAAAAGTGAAAGAGGAAAGTGAAAAAGTTGGCTTAAAGCTCAACATTCAGAAAACGAAGATCATGGGGATCCAGTCCCATCACTTCATGGGAAATAGATGGGGAAACAGTGTCAGACTTTATTTTGGGGGCTCCAAAATCACTGCAGATGGTGATTGCAGTCATGAAATTAAAAGACGCTTACTCCTTGGAAGGAAAGTTATGACCAACCTAGATAGCATATTCAAAACCAGAGACGTTACTTTGCCAACAAAGGTCCATCTAGTCAAGGCTATGGTTTTTCCAGTGGTCATGTATGGATGTGAGAATTGGACTGTGAAGAAAGCTGAGCACCAAGGAATTGATGCTTTTGAACTGTGGTGATGGAGAAGACTCTTGAGAGTCCATTGGACTGCAAGGAGATCCAACCAGTCCATTCTAAAGGAGATCAGTCCTTGGTGTTCACTGGAAGGACTGTTGCTAAAGCTGAAACTCCAATACTTTGGCTACCTCATGCGAAGAGCTGACTCACTGGAGAAGACTCTGATGCTGGGAGGGATTGAGGGCAGGAGGAGAAGGGGACGACAGAGGATGAGATGGCTGGATGGCATCACCGACTCGATGGACATGAGTTTGAGTGAATTCCGGGAGTTGGTAATGGACAGGGAGGCCTGGCGTGCTTCAGTTCATGGGGTTACAAAGAGTTGGACACGACTGAGTGAACTGAACTGAAATACAAATCATGTATTTCCAATGAAAATTTAGCACATTTTATATAAAATACACATGTTTCCAAATACTTTATGAAACAAGAATGTAAACTAGTCTATTAATAATTTTTATATTGATTACATGTGGAAATTATACTATCCTAGATATATTAGGTCAAATAAAGTGAAGTGAAAGTACTCAGTTGTGTCTGACTCTTTGTGACCCCATGAACTGTAGCCCACTAGGCTCGTCTGCCCATAGGATTCTCCAGGCAAGAATACTGCAGTAGGTTGCCATTCCTTTTCCCGGGGATCTTCACAACCCAGGGATTGAAGGCAGGTGTCCTTCATTGCAGTCACATTCTTTATCTGAGCTACCAGGGAAGCCCAGGTTTAATGAAATATATTATTCAAACCTGATTTCATCGGTTTCTTTTACATTTTTTGATATGACTACTAGAAAATGTAGGCTTCACAGTATGTGACTTTCACAGTATTCTGAGGGGCATCTTGAATCTGACCTTCGCACGAATGTCATTCCGGGAGGCAGACAGGGGGCCAGCGATGCGTGTTACCTCTGGGCACTGCAGCCTCTAACCCTGCAGACATGGACCTGACCTTTAGTTCACTCCCTCCGGACTCTTAACCCAATAGGTGAAAGTTCAGGCATGGGCTTCTACAACATGCATGAAGAAGTCACAAATCTGGTATTTTTAGAGACCAGAGAGGTAACCTACCTGGGAAAGGGCCGGAGATAGGGCCACAAGTAGTGACCAACTGCTCCACTTAAAGGCAGCACAAAGAAAAATCCCCAGGTGGATATCCCCTGGGTCTCCCGTGTGCCATCTCTGCACAGGACCATAAAATCCAGAGAGGCCCTTTGAGAGCCTTGAACATGGTCACTTCGTCCCAGTGTAGAGACTGAAGCCAGAGAGGAAAGAGCCAAGCTAATTAGCACTAGAATTGCTAAGTGTCCCAACGCCATGGGAACATGCCTTCTCTTGGCTTTAGGTATTGGTAAATATGTGCCAACTGGGTTTGATCTGAGAAAGGAAAGATCCACCTTACAGGCATCAGGCAGCTTGTCACCTGCCTCAAGATTTCCAAGACTCCGTTTCCCAGCTCTGTGAGCCCATCCTGATGGATTAAGGCTGCGGCCAGAAGGCAGTCTCTCCCATCCTAGAACCACCCTCCACGACATCCCCCATAGCTTTTACTCACAATTCCACAGACATAAAACTCCTAAAGTGACTTGTTCCAGGGTAAGGACTAACACAAAATAAAGATACCTTCGGCTGGTGTAGAAAACTAGGAAGAAACAATAGGTGATGAGGGGGAAAGGACACCAGACTCCAGGTGAGAAAGACGCTCTTAGTCAATCCTGAGCCAAATGAAGACAGAGAAGGCCAAGGTGCCAGCCTGGAGTAGCTGGCATCCCCCAGTGTGGTAGGAGGACTAACAGGATGGATAGGGTTAGGGGAGGAGGGAGGCAGTGGGGTGGTAGGCAGCGGGAGGGTCCCAACCCAAAGGCTTGCTTCTAACAGAATGGAAAGTAAACCTCCCTAATCTACCATTCTGGACCCAGATGACATTCATACTAGCAGTACAATCTACAAAACACCTCTCTCCAGCCTGCTCCCATCGGTACAGTTTTACCACATAAAATCATTCCTATCCACATCTGAATTTACCAATCTAAGCAAAATACAGTTAGTAACAAAGAAAGGCAATTTTCATATTTTATTATACAATATTGTTCATCATAGAAAAAGCTGTAATATTTTTTAATTAAATACAGAAGCAAATTGTTACTGTTGCCAGAGAGATCATTTGCCTGCTCTTGAAAAATTTAACAACACCTATTTGCCAACAAAAGAATTGCTTGAATAGAGTCAAATCCTTTGTTCTCCTTTCAGGACCCAGCCTATTGATTTATTTTCCATACAATGTCTAACACACAGTAGGTGCTGAATAAATAATTTACTAAATGGGATGTTCTCTAATCCCTATCCTCTCTCTCCTGACCCTAAACTGGATCCTGACTCATACAGTAAAGGACTTCCCTGGTGGCTCAGACAGTGAAGAATCTGACTGCAATGTGGGAGACCTGGGTTCGATCCCTGCATCCAGAAGATCCCCTGGAGAAGAGAGTGGCAACCCACTCCAGTATTCTGGCGTGGAGAGTTCCATGGACAGAGGAGCCTGGTGGGCTACAGTCCATAGGGTTGCAAAGAGCCAGACACAACCGAGTGGCTAACACTTTCTTCTTTCACAAGATAAAACCCCCACCCATCAATTCCTAGGGCAGTCTGGTGTCTTTCAGTAGCCTTAATACTTAACCATGGTCTCGAGACATTTGCCTGAGAGAAATGACTGAGGGTTTCAGAGAGAAAAAGAAACACACAAGGGCAAGCACAGTAACTAGGCAAAAACAGAAAGATGCTCAGACAAGCAGTGACCGAGAGATTCAGGCATGGAGCCACTGCAGGGGCCAGCAACAGCGAAATGCAGAGAGACTTAAAACGCACACAGTTTGAGATAAAGAGATTAAAAGGTTGGGCAACAGTAATAATCTTGAAAGTTTCTTTCCAGCTTTAACGTTTCATGACAGAGATAATGGCAGAGAGAGAGGAGGACAAGCCAAGAATGAGAGGACGGAGACAAAGGAAGTCAGGGAGACAGGCAGATCAGCTGCTGTGACCGCCCATCTCTAGATCTGGCCTTGAACTCTGGTCCTGCCCTCGCCTCACACTCACCGTGCTGGGCTCCTTGATGCCTCAGCGCCCATGTGCATTAGGCTCCTACTAAGTCCAGTCACATCTCTCCCTTTCTCCACCTGAAGATCTCTGAGCCACTCTGCAAACCACCTCTGCAACATCCTTCACAAGGCTTTCTCACTGCTCCAGCCCATACTCAGCCCCCTCCCTTCCCAACTCCTTATGCTGGTACACTTCATATGACATTCATATCCCTAAGCACAGGACAAGCGCTGGGAGTCTGCCCTCAGCTCCTACGAGGGCATCTTGGTTCCCCTCAAGAGGGGGTTTCAGTTCAGTTCAGTTCAGTTCAGTTCAGCTGCTCGGTCGTGTCCGGCTCTTTGCGACCCCATGGACTGCAGCATGCCGGGCCTCCCTGTCCGTCACCAGCTCCCGGAGTTTACTCAAACTCATGTCCATTGAATGGATGATGCCATCCAGCCATCTCATCCTCTGTCGTCCCCTTCTCCTCCTGGTCTTCAATCTTTCCCAGAGGGGTTTCACAAGGGTCCAAACCCGACCTCATTTATTCCAGGAGTTCCCATGATACCCAGTCCAATGCTGAGTATCACTTAAGTGCTCGGCGAGTACTCTGCGGACTAAGCAGTCCCCAAGGAGTGCCAACAGGGCAGTCTAACAGGGCACCGGTCTATTAAACAGCTTCCCGGAGGCCGGCCAGGCTGGGGCCATCTCCTGGGCTCCTGCGCCCCCTGCCGGCCAGGAAGGGCTCTGCACACAGGACGAAGCGGGCCGGAAGGGCGGTCCCGAAAGCGCGGGCTCACAGTGGCGTCCGGCCTTGCTGTGGCCCCGGGGAGCCACGCGAGGGTCCTGATGAGGTCGGTGGGTCCAGCCAGGAAGAGCAGCTGTTTTTCTTCCTGGGTGTCGGGGCACATCATCCACGGCCTCCCGGGGGACAGAGCCGCACCCTGCGCCGTAGCGGGGCGCTCAGAGCTTCTCGTCCAGCTCCAGGCCGTGGTTCTCCTGGGCGCCCGCGCGCAGCTGGGGCGGGCTGCCGCTCTGCGTCCCGTTCAGGTAGTTCTGGATGACGGAGGCGCAGTCCAGCCGCTCCATGAGGGTCATGAGGTAGTGCAGCTCCTGGAGGCTGCCATTCTGCTCCTCAAATAGCTCCAGGATGGCTGCCGCGGGGCTGCGCTGACAGGACATGAACCTGGCCGGGAGGGTGGGGGGTGGGGGGGTGAGAGGAGGGAGGGGCCCCTGCCCCCAGCTCTGGCCCTCATCATGCCTTCTTTCAGGGCACTCTAGACGGTGGGAGGACCCAGGACTTTGAAATCAGAGATTGCCTGGGTCACATCTGAGATTGCACTGGCTCAAAGTCTACTCTCTAGGCTTCAGTTTTCTCTTTTCTCACACCAGGGCTTGGATGAGAAGACCTCTGAGGATACAGAATATCCATCTGCGATGTTCTGTGTTTGCCTTCTCTGCGCCCTACCCTCACCCCAAACACTCCCCACCCTCCCTCTTTCGCAGGCCACATCCTGCCCACCACCGGATCTTCCGACCCATGGCCCTCTCCTGCTCAAAACCCTCCAGAGCCTCCAAGCCCACTCTCCTGACTTCCCTGCCCACCCACCATTTGGCCTTGCCATGTTTTTCTGACCTTTTCTCCTGGCTTCCATCCTGAACCTTCCTTCCCACCTTAAGCATACCAGACCTGCAGTTGACCCTGTGGCCCCCTCCCCAAGTTGACCCCCTACTTCCCTACCACCCGAAGCACTTGTTCCCACCTCAGGTGGAGGAGACCATTCTGCACCCCTTAGTCCAGACTCCCATTAGGCTTTGTTATTCTTTTTATTTAATTGAGATATATAGTTGACTCTCGAACAACACCACTTTGAGCTGTGTGAGTCCACTTACATGCAGATTTTTTTTCCAACAGTAAATATTACAGTACTACATGGTCCTTGGTTGGTTGAATCTGTGGAGGCTGAACTGTGGATGTGGAGGGAAGCTGTAAGTTATACTAGGATTTCAACTGCATGGAGGGTCACCCCTCTAACCTCTACGTTGTGCAGGTCAACTGTAATTGATGTAAGTCTTCATTGTTCTTGCTTTAGCCATTTTGTACCTGTTTTCAACTTGCCTCACAATACTGGGTACATAAAAATAATGTCAAAGGAACACATACCTTGATTTTTTTTTAAGCTCTCTGTATCCCTTAGTACAGAGTGACCTCCCTGGTGTTGGGACCATATTTTATTCATTCTGTATCCCAGTGCTTAGTATATTTTTCCAGGACTAGTAGGTACTTGATAAATGTTTAATAAAAGAGTGGTTTTATTTTTTGCTTTTGAGGGAGAATTTTTATTTATTTATGCCACACCCTATGGCATGCACAATCTTAATTCCCTAGCCAGGGGTTGAACCCACATCTGCAGTGGAAGCACAGAGTCTTAACCACTGAACCACCAGGAAGTCTCTTAAGTGGGTGAGAACTTAAGTCTCTTAAGCTCTCATCCTATCTCCAGGGTGTGGTCTTTGACCACTGCTGTCATCATCTGAGTGCTGGAGCGCAGCTCAGAATTGGTCTGCTCATCTCTCTATGCAGCGCATAGCTGCACTGCCTGTTTTGCCAATGTTTATTGAATTGCCATGTGCCATGCATTCAGCTACAGGCTTTACACACATTATCCTGTAGTCTTCCATTCTGCCCCGCAGGGCACAGCATGTCAAGCACTCAGCATGTACCAGTGACTTACATGTGAACTGATTCATTGTTAAATATTTACTGAGCCAATATTTATATACTGAACACTGGCCATGAACCAGGCATTGCTCTAGGTACCAAGAATACAGTGATAAACAGAAAGATGTCCAGAACCTTCCTATGGAGTCCCTCTGACTTCCCCTGGTCCTCTCCCCTGGCTTTTTCCTCTCTCACCTGTCAATGTCCTCTTCTCTTTGAAGCCATGAGAATAAGGACTGCTGGACCCAAACCAATGAGATCATTGCCAATGAAATCAATTCTCTTCTGGGAAGTAGGGTGGGGAGTAGCCATTCCCTGACTTTTAAGTCACTCTCATGTGAATGGTCCAGTCTCCAAGGAGTCCTGAGAACCCCCACCAGTCCACCCTCCGCTCCCACGTGCACACTTTATCCCTCTTACCGGATTTTCGTACCGCAGAGCCCCAGGTGGGAAGCCAGTCGCCGCCAGTCATTGCCAGTGATGCTATTTGGCTCCAACAACATCTGCAGCTGCTCGAAGAGCTCTGGGGGCAGCCTGAGGTGGAGGAAAGGGTGTCCTTGAAGGGGAGAATCAAAAGGCCTAGCCTGGCTCCACAGATACCTCAATGCTGTGCTCACCCTGCAAGCCCAGGGACAGCAATCCCAAGCATCCCCCACCCTTCACAGCAGCCCAAGCAACCCCCACCTCACCTATTGCAGGGGGGTGGCTGGGTGACTGGCGGTGGGGCTGCCCAGGATTCCTCCTCCGATGCCTGGAACCTGAGGATTTCCATGTACTTGGTCTCCAAGCCCTGAACCAACAGAGGGGCAGGAACACACTTAGGGATCATGAGACATCCCATGAGCAAAAAGCCAGGGCACCCACCTCCATTCCCCCATCTCTGCTTCCGCCAGGAGACACAGCCCCACCCTAACCAATACCCTCTACCCTCTGCTTCCCCGACCCCAGAGCTTTCAGCCTTGAGTTTGCTCACTGAGCTCTTTGGGACCTGGGACATGAAGACCAAACAAGGTACATCCTAGGGCACCAGGAGAAGTGGGGTCAAGGGCAGGGGAGGTCATCTAATAATAGAGATGCTGAACTCAGGCATACGTGCCCCCTTCCTCCATTGTTCTTGGTTACTCCTTCCCGAAGGATACCTTGAGGGGTATCTGCCTAGTCTCTAATAAGATGCCACATGGTTCCCCAAAGATTCCCCTGATTTCTTCATGTCTTCCCGCAGGAGGGCGGGATCTCTAATTTCCATCCCACCTACTCAAGCCCCCCTCCTCCTGGGTCATTCTCCACCTGAAGATACACAGCACTGTCGCCCAGATGCAGACAATCTGTCCAGAAAGAAAGCACTTCTCTTTGATGCCCAAGTTCCTCCAGGTTGGAAGAAACCCCTACGGGGTTCATGTAGGTTCTGGTTTTTTTCCTCCCACTAAATTCACCCATGGATGGACAGGAGAGTCAAAGATGGGGCGTCACTTGGAGGCCAGACAGTCTCTGCCCCTGGAAGAATGCCCTCTTGACCTCTTGGCTGTGTGATCAGAGCCATACTTGCTGGGCACCAGACCCTCGCCTACCTCGTCCACCCCTCCCGCAGCCCTGCCCTTCCTCAGCCCCTCCGCGCCAACTCACATCCTGGAAGGTGTGCATGGTGACGATGATCTCATTGGTCAGCACCGAGCAGTCCTCGTTCTCATTGGCTACAAAAAAGGAGATGTAGCAGGTGAGGGAGGAACAGGCCCAGGAGAGGAGAGCAGGACAGCAAAATAGACTTGCACAGAAAGACTTTGGAACTCGGAAGCAGCTGTGCCGGCCACCCCATCTTTCTCTCTGCGAAGATCTGCTATGGCCCCTATCTTTCAAGAGAAGGTCTGCACACGTGGCCGAATGAGGTGCTGCAGGGCTCCAGGGTGACCAGAAGGGGAGAGGGGAGGGGAGGAGGGGGACATGGGGCTCCGGGCTACCTGCTTTTCTCCGGGAAGCAGAAGGAGCGGAAAGGGCACTTCCCGTGCCAGATGTGCAGATGAGGCACGAGCTGACAGCTGCTGTCGTCCACGTTCTCCCAACCTGCAGAGAGCAGAGGGCCTCAGGAGGGTGGCCTTCGTTTAAGGGGGAGGTCAGGACAGGAGCAAAGGCAGGAGGGTGACTCCAGTGGGTGGCAGGTCCCAGGGCCTGGGCGGGGACCCTGTGGGTGGTCTTCCTTCTTCCAGCACACAGACCCACACCAACGCCCTTCCACCTTCCCATCCAACCCCCATCCTCCCATCCTCTGTCCACACCCACACAACCACACCCTTGGCCCCATGGACAATCCCCACAGCCAACCCACAAAGGAACGAGGGCGGAGAAGACTGGGCTTCCCCCTCTGACATGGGCTCAACCAGGCAGGACCACAGAAGCCTCCTCCTCCCTTCCTGCCCCTGCGGAGGCAACATCTCTCCTCCCACTGCCCACCAGCATCATCTGTCCTCCCAAGGAGGGACTAGGGCTGAGTGCAGCAGAGGGAGGTATTAAGCAAAGCCTGGGGTTCTAGGAGGCTGCAGGAGGAGCCAGAAGCACCCCCCTTCCTTCGTCCCCCCGCCAAGGCTGCTGCATGCCCAGAAGTCTCAAAAAGAAACTTGAGGCACCCAGATTCCCACCTTAGAGAAGGCCCAGACCCCTCCCTCCATGGGGCTCCCGGATGCGCTGTCCCCCGGCCCGGCCTCCCTCACCCTCTGAGATATATTTGAGTTTCAGGCACTGGTCTCCTCGGGCCCCGGTGAAGTCGAAGAGCTGGCAGGGCCCGCGCAGGCGCCCGCCCGTGCGGCTGCTCGTTGGTCACAGCCCATTGCAGGGCGCAGGGCGTGTTGTTGAGGAAGTAGACACGCAGCTGCAGGTGGGACTGCCCTGGGGCCAGCGGCGAGCAGAACACAGCCAGCTGCAGCCACTTTCGGGCTTCCCGGCCCACCGGCGCCTCCAGCACACAGGTGTAGAGGCTGCGGAGAGAGGCCGTGGCAGGGACCACGTGTGATGGGACCGGGAGGCCGGGACACCAACCCACCTGCCACCCAGCTCCCACTGCACCAGGGGCCTCTGTGGGGGCCTCCGGGGAGGAAAGGAGAACATTCCCGGCCGTGTGGGGAAGAACGAGGGGGAGGGGTTGGCTAGAGGGACGGAATGTGAGTCATGCCAGTGACTCTCACTGTGTCAGTGTAGGAAAGATGGAAGCTGAGCTTCGGGCCACCATGCATGGCCCTGCTCTGGTCATGGGTGGCAAGGAGACTCAGGGGCAGAGGGTCTAGGATCCTAGAAGGGCAGAGCCAAGGACAGATGTGACATGGACGGAGTCTTAGAGAACTGGAGGAAGCACCGTGCCCTAGGCAGCAGGGAGAGAGTCCTGAGCCAGGGCACAGGGAAGAGACAGCAATATTAGAGACAGAGGTGGAGACGGGACGGACGACTGGGGCTGAGCCAGACCTTTCTAGACAGACAGAGGGACCATGGGGGATGCACAGTCCTGGATGGGGTGGGAGCGAGACAAGCAGCCATCGGCGCTGGGACAGAGGGAGTGGGGAAGGATGGGAGGTGCGGGCCTTGCAGGCCAGCTTGGACAGAATAAGAGGCAGTCCCCGCAGAGAGGTGAGGACGAGGCAGGCAGAGACGGGCCGGGAAGTCCAGGCCCACAGGCGGGCGCCCACCTGAAGTGGGAGAGGTGGATGCGACATTCATCCCGGGAGGCGTGCTCTCCCGGCCGCCCCAGCGGCTTCCAGGCCTTGGCGTCCAGCAGGGCGGTGTTGCTGCTGTAGGTGCGGGCCTGGCTGGGCTGCTGGGCACAGTGCTTGAAGGTGAGGGTGCAGGGCTTCAGGAAGGAGGCCCCGTGGGGGCCGCACGCCACCACGGGGCTCACCAGCCCCTGAGCCCGGGACAGCGAGGGGGCATCCGTCAGGTCCCACACCAGAGTCAGCGACACCCGCTCCTGGCGGCCCACGGACACAGCACCTGGGGAGGACGGAGAGCTGAGGGGGGCTCTGGCAGGCAGGCACACCCCTGCCGCAGAGGAGGCCTGGCCACAGCGGGAGAGGAGGTGGGCCGGGAGTCCCGGAGAGGGGATGCCACAGGACACACGGCACAGGGGGCAGTGTGGAGAACAAGAGGGTGGCGACTGACTTGGGATGGAACCGCGGGCAAGTCGCCCCCTCCTCCGAGGGATGCTGCGAGCTCACTCAGGCCCTTGTGTGAATTTACAAAGGGTGCTCTTCCTCCACACACTTTACTTCCCTTTGGGGAGAACTGTCGTAACAGATTAGAACAAGGCCCTGTGTCTCCACCTGCCACAAAACTGTCATAAAATGTGTAGTATATCCATCTTTGGAGTCAAGAAAGACATACACGAAACATACAATTTTCAAAATTATGACGGTGTCTCTGAATGGTGCTCTCTCGGGGTTGGCGCCCTGTCTAATAACGTAACATGAACAGCTGTAGGCTGAGAAGGGAACTGGGTGCTGTTACCTGGAGGGATGAGCAGGGAAATGCCTGTATCCTGGAGCATCAGGCAGCCGCCGCGGTGGTCCACCTCTCGAGCAGAAAATACCAACAGTTTGTGCATCAGCTGCCGGATGACGGTCTGGCCTTGGGTGGGCGTGTGCAGTTCCTGATAGAAGGTGGCCACCTCCTGCAGCGTGGCCGGTGTGCCTGCCCTGGAGGACTCATCTTCCGGTAGGGGAGTGGGAGGGGGCGCTGGCTCCTCTTGGCTCTCCAGCTCCCAGCCGGGCCCCAGCAGCCAGCGAGGACAGCGCCATCGAAGGCACTGGACCAGGAGCACGGCGCTCGCCACTGGAACCCCCACCAGCAGTAGGAAGTGGGCGGGCTGGAAGGAGCTCTCATAGGAGCACATTCGCCTAGTCGCTCGATGCTGCCGGTTGCCCTGCACCCGCGTGCCAGCCGAGGCCAAGGGCCTGGGGGAGAGAATCAGTGTCACGTGAGCCGTCGGAGGCTAAGACCTGGCCTCTAAGTGGCTGCAGTGAGGAGGGAGCAAATTGTCTTCATCCCAGTATACCCCATGCACCCCAGTCAGATCAATTTCCTTAACAGAACTTTACTGATCTCTCCCTCCCTCCCTGTCTCTCTCTTTCCCTCTCTCTCCCTCAAGATCCTGCCGTGACTCCCCATGACCTAATTAATTTCACCGCTCACTAGACAGAAAGACCTTGGGTTTGGAGTTAGAGGATGTGAGTTCACATGGCACTTGGTCACTGCCTGAGTGAGCTTGTCCTATTGTTTAACGTACCTCCATTTCTAGCTTTATCTAAATAGAGCCCTTGATCTCCATGGGCCGACAGAAAGTGAAAGAAAGTGAAGTCACTCAGTCACTTCCGACTCTTTGCGATCCCATGGACTGTAGTCTACCAGGCTTCTCTGTCCATGGGATTTTCCAGGCAAGATTACTGGAGTGAGTTGCCATTTCCTTCTCCAGGGGATCTTCCTGACCCAGGGATCGAACTCAGGTCTCCTGCATTTCAGGCAGACGCTTTACCCTCTGAGCCACCAGGGAAGCCCATGGAAAGTCTTAAAATAGAAAAGCAAAGACTTTGCTGGTGGCACAGTGGGTAAGAATCTGCCTGCCAGTGCAGGGGACATGGGTTTGATCCCTGATCCATGAAGATCCTGAACCCAAGCTCTAGAGCCCTCAGCTGAAACGAATGAGCCCTTGCACCACAACCACTGAAGCCCGTGCACCTAGAGCCTGCGCTCAGAAGCCAGAGAAGCCGCTACAATGAGAAGCCTGTGCACAGCAGCCTGAGTATCTCCCAGGCTCCACAACTAGCGAAAGCCCAAGCACAGCAATGAAGACCCAGCACCGCCTAAAAATAAATGAATGCATGAATAAAGCATAAATGTAGCAGAGTGTCAACAAAGGTATATGACCTTTGTTGGTATATATACATAGGTGTATATATATGCAAGAAGGTATATATATATATATGCAAGAAGGATTTTTTTAATAGAAAATGAAGTCACAAAGGGCTAGACATCCTCTGATCTCATTAATGTAGATAGTAAAACTAGATGAAGTGTAGATATATATTTATGAATGTGTATATGTAAGTGAGGAGAAGGCAGTGACACCCCACTCCAGTACTCTTGCCTGGAAAATCCCATGGACGGAGGAGCCTGGTGGGCTGCAGTCCATGGGGTCACTGAGGGTCGGGCACGACTGAGTGACTTCACTTTCACTTTTCACTTTCATGCACTGGAGAAGGAAATGGCAGCCCACTCCAGGTTTCTTGCCTGGAGAATCCCAGGGACGGGGGAGCCTGGTGGGCCACCATCTATGGGGTCGCGCAGAGTCGGACACGACTGAAGCGACTCAGCAGCAGCAGCGTATGTAAGTGATGGGCTTCGCAGGTGGTAGAGAACCTGCCTGCCAGTGCAGGAGACATAAAAGACACAAGTTCGATCCCTGGGTTGGGAAGGTCCCCTGGAGGAGGGCATGGAAACCCACTCCACTGTTCTTGCCTGAAGAATCCCATGGACAGAAGAGTGTAGCGGGCTACAGGCCACAAGGTCGCACAGAGTCGGACACGACTGAAGTGACCTAGCATGCACACATGCACGCATTTAAGTGATAGAGAAAGGTCTGGAGCAGAGCTGTGTAATAAAAAACATAATGTGAGCCACAGATGTGCTTTTACACTTCCTAGAGTCTACATTAAAAAGTAAAAAGAACCAGGAGAAATTAATTTTTAATATATTTTATGCAACCCAATATATTCAAAATAATATCATGTTGACAGATAATCAATGTAAATTTATTGCAATATTTTACATTCTTTTTTCATTACAAGTCTTTGAAGTCCATGTGTATTTTACACTCACAACACAGTGCAATTGATATTCTGTCTACTTCAAGGACTCAGCAGCAACATGTTCTAGTGATTCCCGCCTTGGACATGCAAGTCTGGGAGGAAAACCTCCAAAGTACTCCTATTGGTTGTCACTGAAAGAGATGAGAAATTGAGGGAGCTGGAAGGTGTGAAAGAGGACTTTCTATTTTCTTAAACCCTTTTTTTCTGTAGTCTTTGAATTTTTCACAGACTTGTCTTTCTATTAATCTTGTCGTTCTTTTTTAAAACTATTGAAAGTGGAAAAAAGCAGCCTCTCAGACTGATGATGAGGATGGCATGAGATCACGTGAAAATCACTTGTAGATGATAAACCCTGTCCAAATACGTGTGTTTTATCTATGCCCCTCCTTCTGCTAGAAAGGTCAGAGGGTAACTCACAGGGACATATTTTTTTATATATATATATATATATATATTCTACAAGAGTAATGAAAGTTAAAAGTGGAAGCAGAAAGAGAAAGAAAAACCCAAAGTAAGGGTCTCCAGGTGAGCCCCACAGGTTCCCAGGGTCAGATGGGGGCCTGTACTGTCCAGCAGCACCCCCAAAGATGCCAGCTCTTGGGACTTCCCTGGTGGTCCAGTGGTTAAGAATCTCCCTTGCACTGCCGGGGCCTGGGTTCGATCCCTGGTTGGGGAAACTAAAATCCCACAGGCCACTGAGCCCACTAGGCCTGCGTGCCCCTACTGGAGAGTGTAAGTGCCCCAATTACAGAGGCCACATGCCACAGCTAAGACCTGACGCAGCCAAATAAATAAACAATAATTTTTTTTAAAGATGCCAGCTCTTCCCCAGGTCTTCTCCTCCAACTTATCCTCTTCCTCCCTTAATTTCCACCCTCAGCAAGACTGAGCTCTGCACACCTGGTGAAATCTAAGCTTTGGCCTCTGTTCCTGCTATCCTCTGCTTCACGCTGTCACCCTCTGCCTCCTTCACTTGCCTGGACCACTCTTACTTAGTATTGCCCCCTGCCAGCCCCCACTCACCAGCCCTTGACTGTTTCGCCCTCCCTGACCACCATCCTCCCGCCGTACTAGCTGTGTATTTTAATTTTTTCTTGGCCACACCGCACAGCATGTGGTATCTTAGTTCCCTGTCCAGGGATCGAACACACATCCCCTGCATTGAAAGCTCAGAGACTTAACCACTGGACCACCAGGGAAGTCCATCCCGAGTAATTCTTGATCACATGCTCTCCTGTATGGATTTCCACCCAAATGAGCAATTTCTGAACACCCTCTGTGGCCCAGGCATTGTCCTGACACAATGACATCTTACTCAGCTCTCAAAGAGCTTCTGAGAGCATGGGATTCATTTACTCCGAGGTTGAGTTCTGTGAGACACCACATCCTCCTTCTGAGTCCCCAGGGTCCCCATGGTTGATCGCCTAGGATCTGCCCTGGTGAATTATTCCCTCACTCACACCTTGTGGCTCAGCTGGTAAAGAATCCGCCTGCAACGCGGGAGACCTGGGTTCAATCCCTGAGTTGGGAAGAGCCCCTGGAAAAAGGATAGTCTACACACTCCAGTATTCTGGCCTAGAGAATTCCATGGACTGTATAGTCCATAGGTTCACAAAGAGTCGGACACGACTGAGCGAATTTCACTTCACACCCCTAACCCTGACCTGAGGCCGCACCCCCAGGCACCTGCTCCACCCTTGCCCACTTTCTTTCTTCCTTCTCCAAGACCCATGAAACCTAAACCCCCTTCCCAGCTCCCCCCTGGCCAGGGCCTAAAGCTCTTCTGTATCCTCAGGATGGAGCCCTGGGGTGGGATCTATTTCCCCCGTGTCTTCATTGAAAATATAGACAAGAAGGGAAGGCATGACATTGCTCCCTCAGTCTTAACATCCTAACCCTGCAGACGGTGGCCCTGGCAGGGCACATGAGTGGAGTAAGTGAGCTGGCGATGCCTGAATCTGGCGGAGATAGGGATCAGAGCCACAGGCTTCCCTTTACGTCCCGTTCAATCCTTGCAGTCTTTCCGCAGTAAAGATAATTGGAATTATAACTGTAATAATAATAGCCAACATCCACAGAGCCAGGGTGTTACAGCGCTCTACGTGGCCCAGCTCATTTGATCTTCACAGCAGCTGTATGAGCTAGCTGTTATTTTTATCTCATTTCCCAGATAAAGAAGCCAAGTTTCGTCCCCCAGTGAGGGCAGAGGATGGATTATTAAGCTACAACTGAAGGCAGAAGGGAAGGATGAGCAAGGATGACAAGAGCTTCCAGAAACACTCGCTTTCTCTCCCTGCCCCTTCTTTTTCCCCGAGGTCTCTTCCTTTTCACTTCTGGAGGAATTGAAGTTGAAAGAGAAAGAAATGAAAATAAATAGAAAGAAAAACAAACATAAGGAACTAAAGGCACATCCTTGGTGCCACAGCGAGTGACGCTCTCGCCTACCCCCTGCCCACCGAGGCACCAGCAGCAGGAGATGGGCCAGCTGTAGGGAAAGAAAGGAGGGGCTCACTCTGTTTCTATAGCGACAGCTTTTCCAGGGCCTCCAAAGACCAGAGTCCAAATCCCCTCCACTCCATCGGGTGGTGCAGCAGAGTCCCCTTGTCCTACCTTCCAACTTGGAAGGCCTCTCACAGGAGCCAATTCATTACCTGGCCTGGAGCAGGTAACTCCTCCCCTCCTCTCAGCCCCCCTTTCTGCCAGGCTGACAGCTCTCCAGGCTGCGTTGGTCCTCACTCCATCCTTCTCTTTGCCCCCAGGAAGGGAAAGGGTCCTGAATATATAGCATAACAGCCTGGTACCTGCAGACTGGACCCTTCCACCCCCATGGCTGACCCTTTGGTACCCAGCTCTCCAGTATGTCCTGCCCCAAACTCTGGGTCATCCTGGGCAGCACTTTCCCAAGATGAGAGTCTTTTAGGATGTGCCATCACCTGTCCCTAGGGAGTTGCTTCCTCCAGCACAAGGATCCAGGCTCCTGCTGCCAAGATCTGCTCATATTCTTTAAGGAAACTCTCAACCCCTCTTCCACATCACTGCTTCTTATTGGGTCTACTGCTGAAAGATCTCCAATTATACATAAGAGGTGTACCAGGATAGTGAGTCCCAGCCTAAGTCATGGGCTGCATTCACCGAGTGCCTCCCCTGGTCCTCCACACCCACTGGGCTGTGGCCCTCTGCCAAGCCCCTTCCTTCTCCCTCCTCCAGCACCGGGTCTCCACACCTGCCAGCCTCACCTGAGCGGGCCTAGCTCCACCCCAGGGCCCCAGGTAGCCCCATCTTAACGCTCAGCCCACCCCTGTCTGCCCCAGGGGGTGCTCACCTTACCGTGTAGGTGACCCCAGAGGCTGCCGGCTTGTCCAGGAACAGCAGTTCCTTCTCTGAGAAACAGAGAAGTCAGCCAGACTCCGTCACCAAGCCAGCAGACAAGTGGAGGTGGGCGGGGAATTCAGGCAGGAGTGGCCTGGCGCTTCCCGCTTCCCGCTTCGGCAGAGTCCTGCCTCCCAGCCGCCCCAAAGAGGGGTGGGGAGACTGTCCTGTATGCTGGTAAAGTCCAGTCGAGGTGAGGGAGGATCCTAGAAGTCCGTGGACTTACCCGTCTAGATCTGGAAGGGAGGGACAGAGGGAGACAACCTGCGTACAGGTGAGGCCTCTCTAGACTGCCCTCTGCTGGTCAGTGCCTGCTGCAACAGCGCAAGGTAGGAGGAACCCTAACCAGAGCTTCTCAAACTGGAATGCGTACATGAACTGTCTGAGGGACCTTGGAAGAATGCAAGTTCTGATCCCATTGGTCTAAGGTGGGGCCTGAGGTTCTCTTTCTTAGAAGCCCCCAGGTGATGGCACTGTGGGTCTGCCCAAGGAGCTCGGTAGTGGCTTAGTTGCTGAGTTGTGCCCAACTCTTGTGACCCCATGGACTGTAGCCCACCAGGCTCCTCTGCCCATGGGATTTCCCAGGCAAGATTACTAGAGTGGGTTGCCATTTCCTTCTCCAGGGGGTCTTACCAACCCAGAGATCGAACCCACATCTCCTGCTTTGCAGGTGGATTCTTTACTGCTGAGCTTAGACAATACCTAGTTCTCCCCACTTCCTGCACAGATATGACAGTGAAGACATTGGGCATTTAATGGCCCATGGGTTGCTGGTGGCACTGGGGCACAACCATATCCACTCCCTACCGAGGCTCTTTCCACTGCCCACAGGGTTGATGCCACTCTGGATGTTTGCCAGCCTGGTCCTTCGTCACTCTGCCACTGGGATGAAAACTCCCTTCTCAGAGGGAGGTTTTTCCAGCCATCTGCTCCATATCTTCAGCTCTAGGTAGAGCTCGATCGATCCAAAGTAGGTGTTTAATAAAGACTTGGACGAAAGAGTGGGCCAGCTGAGAGGAAAGAGGAAGCATTTTGGATCCAGTCTGCCAACACTGAACCCGATGACCCACTTGCTGACTGTGCAATCATAGGTTAGTTGTTCAACCTTTCTGAGCCTCACTTCCTGGCCTGTCAAAAGCACATGATAATATTTACCTTGAGAGGGATAAAGATGGTCATTATTAAGCTAATAAACATAAAGCGCACACCAGGGCATGGTTACTCAGAAGTGGTAACTTGTTGCCATGGTCTGGCCTCCTGCAGCAGAGGTCTCTCCCTGCCCCACATTGATCATCACCCATAGAAAATGAGTAACTGCTGCTCCTTTCATCTTAGTTAATGATTCTCTAGCTTCTTGTCCCAAACTGCAACTGCCACCCTTGTGCTGCCTTCCCTGGGAGGAGGGGATAAATACCTCCCAGAGGTGCCCAGGTCGCCAAAGTGGAGAGGTGAGGCAAAGGAAGGGTGGAGAGTAGCCAGCCTGGGGAGAGGACCACCTGTCTAAAGCACAAGCAAGAAAGAGGTGCTCGGAACTTCGGGGGATGAAGAAGGGAGCGGTTGGTCTTTGCTGGACAAAGCTCTGAGACACACAGGTAGCTGCCTTTTTCTCTGAGTCATGAGATTTCAGGGGCTTGTGAAACATCTGTCAAGTTCTGTTGCAAGCCAGGATGGGCCATGAGAGCTAGCAGTCAATAATGAGGGGCTACGTCTTATGAGATCATTTCTGAAGCTGGAGCTTGTTTCACAGGGGACAGCCCCAGTTACATCTGAGGGTCCCTGCCACCCCTACGGACACAGAGCTTGTTTGTGTGATGCAGAGACCAAGATGCCAGGCGTCAGAAGCCTGGCAGCCTGGGCCGAAGCTGCCTCAGGAGGTTCAGGTTGCACAGCACCAATGCCTCAATAGTTTCATCAAGGGGGCAGGCCCCTCCAGAGACTGGGTCTAGTAGACTAGGGGACCCTCTGCTGAGAGGAACCCTTCTGGGCCATACAGGCAGCAACCTGGACTCCCCAGCTAATGCCATCACCCTTGTCACTGGAGAAAGGCAGTCCAGCTGGGAGCCCCGCTCCACCCTTCTCCCTGTCCCCACCCTCCTCTGCCTTCCACACATCACACATCCCTGGCACTCAGTCTGGGAGGTGTGCTGCCTGAGGTAAGGGGAAACACAGGGCTGAGAATAAATAAGGAGGCACCAGCAGTTGGAGGAGAACAGGAAAAAAGCACTGGGGGTGGTGAGAGGGTGGAGACCTCCAACACTGGATAGAAAACTAGAAATGACAGAGAGACAGGAAGGCAGAAGGCGAAGAAACAGACAGTGAGAAGCAGAGAATAAACAGAAAGATGCGCAGGCCGACAGGATGGTCAGCCCCTGTCCCCAGAACCTCCAGAACATGTTCATGGGCCCTTGACAGGAGAGGATGGTGTAGACTGTCACTCCAGACACTGAGGAAAATCACCTCTTTTCCCCTTCAAATTCTGTCAGTCATGGCAACAAGGCTGAAATATCACAGGCAAATGAGAAGCATGATATTGGGTGGGGGATCTCCGTTGGAGGAACTACCCAGGTGGCTCAGAGATAAAGAATCCACTTGCAATGCAGGAGACTCGGGTTCCAACCCTGGGCTGGGAAGATCCCCTAGAGAAGAGCGTGGCTACCCACTCTGGCACTCTTGCCTAGGAAATCCCATGGACAGAGGAGCCTGGTGGGCTACAGTCCATGGGTTTATAAGAGTAAGGCACGACTTAACAGCTAAACAATAGCTTCCGTTGGAGGACGGTTTGTCCCTCACCCTGCTTGCAAAGGAAGACGTGGAACAAAACACAAGTAAGCATAGGAAGGAAGTCACTCAGTCGTGTCCGACTCTTTGCGGCGCCATGGACTGCAGCCTACCAGGCTCCTCTGTCCATGAGATTTTCCAGGCAAGAGTACTGGAGTGGGTTGCCATTGCCTTCTCCGCCTTACTTTGCTGCCGCTGCTGCTGCTAAGTCACTTCAGTTGTGTCCAACTCTGTGCGACCCCATAGACGGCAGCCCACCAGGCTCCCCGTCCCTGGGACTCTGCAGGCAAGAACACTGGAGTGGGTTGCCATTGCCTTCTCCATCCTTACTTTGCTGCTGCTGCTACTGCTGCTAAGTCGCTTCAATCATGTCCGACTCTGCGACCCCATAGACGGCAGCCCATCAGGCTCCCCCTGGGATTCCCCAGGCAAGAACACTGGAGTGGGTTGCCATTGCCCTCTTCGAGTAAGTAAGCCCGGCAGCGTTTTAATCAGAGAACAAGCAGTTGTTCCCTTGAGAGGTCAGGTCACAAGACATCTGAGTGCTTGTGTTTGTGGCCCCGACCCTCTGAAAGTGGAGAGATGGAGGGGAACCTCCCCCAGCCTCTCGGGGTAGATGAGAACTTCAGAGAAAGGAACCCGTAGTGTCATTCAGCTGAGTCTAAACTTGGGTGGGAGCTCTGGCAGAGTGGGCCCCTGGGGTTTTCCAGTCTTGTATAGTGAGAAAAGCCTGGGGCAGATGCGCTGGTTGGTTCTGGACTGGAACGGAAGCCAAGGGTTCTCTGGCTCCTGTCTTCCAAACGTGGTTCTTCCAAGTTGGTAATGTTGGCTTGGTTGAGTTTGATCTCAGACACTGCCCTCCATCAAGGGCCTGCTATGTACCTGCCCAAGTGCCATCCACTGTGGGAGGCAGAAGAGATGGGCGATCCTGGACCACCTCACTCCTGAGATCCAGGAGTCAGACACACACTGGGGGAGAGGAGTCTTTCACTGAGAAGCAGTTGTCAGTCCTAGATGGGACACTCTTGAGTCCCACATGAGTGGTGTGGAGAAAGCAAGTCCATGGAATGTGGAAAAGGGGAAGGCAGCGTTGGCTCAGAGGAGGGGCCTGGGTGCAGACCCCAGGGGGTGTTCAAGACTAGACCTCCTATGAGAGGCTCGGCCGGGGAAGAGTGTCAGGTGGGAGGAGAGAGACGGGCAGATGCAGGAAAAGTCACCATCAGCATGTTCTCTGCCTCCCCAGATCACACTTCCTCCAGGAGAATGTGTCCTCAAGGGGCCATCTTCGTGATCCTGCCCCTTCTGGGGCCCACCCTTGTCTGGCTGCTCATCCATCACTTAGTGTGGGCCCACCCTTGTCTGGCTGCTCATCCATCACTCGATGTCTGACTGGTGTGACAGCCTGAGAAAGCTGCCCTGGTGCCCACCCCACAGAGTCTTGTTGCTGGTGCGGACAACCATCTGCTCCATCAAGGGGCAAGTACCTGCTTCTCATGCCCTGGGCTGGGAGCAAGTCTCCCATCCCTGAATTGCTGCCACACGCTGGTCTCTAAAGGGATGGGACCTCATCTTGCCTCTTTCAGGGTGTCTCCTCTGTACCTGCCTAGGATTCCAGCCCACCCTCCCTTACCTGCCCCCTGCCCTCAAAGGATGTCTAGACCCACCTACCCCCTGTTTCAGCCCACAAAGGATTTTCTTTTGGCAACCATAAGGCCCCATTTGCCATGAATCGGCCTCCTCTGAGCGTTGTCCACAGCTATGCCTCCCACCTGCTGTGGAAAGACCTGGGAGGGGCTTTGGGCAGCCACTGGCACTGCCCCCTCGGTCTCTACGCTGTGCAGCTCACCATCAGCTGGGCTGTCCTGATCCTCCTGTCGGCAGCCCACACCCCGGCCTGATAAGGCACCAGAGCTCAGCAGTGGGGCAGGGGAAGGGGGCGGGGAGGCCGCCTGGCCTCCGGAGCAGGGAGTGAGGCCACCAGGTGCAGGCAGGTAGCGGCGGGGCGGGCTTCCCCGAGCACAGAGCAACTTGGCTCGCTGGCTCCAGGGTGCTGCAGAAAGGTCAAGGGCAACTCCCAGGGCAGCCCTCCTGCCTGCCCTGCCCCCGCCCAGGCCCTGCTGCACCTGCTGCTGCTCTTCGGGCTGGCGATGAGCGTGGCTCTGATCTGGCACCCCGTCAGCAAGCTGGCCACCCTGGTGCTGCTGCCCTACCTGGCCTGGCTCACCCTGTGCGTTTCCATCACCTATCACTTGTGGAGGGATGGCCTTTGTCCCGAGGACAGGCCCCCAAGGGGGAGAGGAGTGACTGCGGCCAGGATCAGGGGAGAGGAGGGAGGCGGGGGGTGGGGGCAGAGGGGACCACAGGCAGGGCTGTGGAGGGGAGGGCGGTGGCCAGAGGCAGCTGAGTCCCCTGACGGTGACTTGATCCAGTGCAGCCACTGTCCTGGGTCCCCCTCGTGCCACTTTCCATTAGGATTCAGAGACATGGGAGAGGGGGAGACAGCTCACATTTAATAGAAAGTAATAAATCCTGTATTAATAAGAATTAATTTAGTAGCATCAGTGAATAAAATCCTAACTAACTTTCCGGGTATGATGTGAAGTGTGTGAGGTTCGGGACAGCTGGGTGGAAATGGACATGTGTGTGTGTGTGTGTGTGTGTGTGTGTGTGTGTGTGTGTGTACGTGCGCACGCACACGCATGCATGCATGCACATGAATGAAGTGTGACTGCCCTGCCAAACCTCACTCAAAAATTGGGACTTGGATTTTTAATTACTTGAAAAACAAAGTTTTTGAAAAGCCACAGAAAGGTAAAGTAAGAAAGGATACCAATTATCTTGTCAAACCATATATTTATTGCTTATTTTATATTATGTATAATAATATATAAATATATTTTATATACCACCTATAAAATAATATATTCTATATTATATTAATCTTATTTAATTTTTTATATTGGCATATAGTTGATGAACAATATTCTACTAGTTTCAAGTGTGCAGCATAGTGACTCACTTATATATATGTGTATCTACACTTTTTCAATTTCTATAATTAATTTATTTTAATTAATCATATTAATTACACTGATAATATAATATATAGTTATATGATATATTATGCATTATATATGTCATACTGAGACCTTAAGTCATTATATCTGATAAGATTATAGTTCTTTTTATTTTTGCCTTCTTATACTATTAGTTTTTACATCAATTAATCATTATTAATAAGAAAACATGTTGAAAAAGATGTAAGCCTCAGTGCTGATCAGTGAATTGAGGAGGAGTTTTTTGTCCAGCCTGCTCTTACTTCTCTTTCTAAACCTTCCTAATTTTTTTTTTATTTTCCTCTCTTCCGTCCTCTTGCTTTCTTCCCTTGTTGTCTCATAGCCCTGATGGTGGCAAGAAGTTATGGCCCCAGGGCTGCCTCCTAAATCTTAAACCAGGCCAGCTGGAAGGCCCAGGTGCCTTGTGGAAGGAGCTTTTAAAAATATCAGCCAGACTCTAGGGATGCGCCTGGGCATTGGTGTTTTTAAAACTGCCAGGACTTCCTCATGTGTAGCCCACCTGAGAACCACCAGAGGGTGTTCCAGAGCATCTGGAAGCTTATTAAAAATTCATAGGGACTGCCCTGGTGGTCTAGTGGTTCAGACTCCATGCTCCCAGTGCAGGGGCATGGGTTCAGTCCTGGTCAGGGAACTAAGATCCCACATGCAGCCAAAACATTAATAAGTAAAAATGTGTGTTCCTCGTACCCTACCCAAGACCTAGGAACCAGAACTTTGGGGGTGAGCTTAGGCATCTTTGGATTTATTTCTTGCCTGGAGAATCCTAGAGACGGGGAAGCCTGGTGGGCTGCCGTCTCTGGGGTCGCACAGAGTCGGACACGACTGAAGCGACTTGGCGGCAGCAGCACCTCTATCAGCTGCTCACTGAAACTAGAGTGCTCCAAGCATGGATGGTCTTTCAGGGCTCTCTTTACTGTGACAACCTTAGAGCCTGTGAGTTGAGTTCTGGGTCTGGGACCAAACGTATCCCCGTGAGGGGGCCAAGGACCACACAGGGGAACATTGTGTCCTCCAGACCACAATGCCGGAGGACATCATTTGAGGAGACAGGCTGTTCCTGGAGCTCACCAAGGAAGGACAAGCAAGAAGGAATCTCCTCCTCTCCGCCTCCTCTGGGCATGCTCTGCCCAGCGGGGCCAATGAGTCACCTGTGTTCCACCTGCCCTTATGTCCCCAGCCCCAATGTGGCACAGGACACAGAGAAGCCATTCATTTATCTTTGATTAATTAAGTAAAGGAACACATTGTCCCATTAAAAGATAATGCTGACCAGCCCCCCACCAACACCTGCCCCTGACTCTGGACCAACTGAAAAAGCCTCTCTTTGCAGGGAGGGAATGGCAGTCATTGGAGAAGGGCATGGCAATCCACTCCAGTATTCTTGCCTGCAGAACCCCATGGATAGAGAAGCCTGGCAGGCTATGGTCTAAGTTCAGTTCACTTCAGTCACTCAGTTGTGTCTGACTCTTTGTGATCCCATGAATCGCAGCACGCCAGGCCTCCCTGTCCATCACCAACTCCCAGAGTTCACTCAGACTCATATCCATTGATTCAGTGATGCCATCCAGCCATCTCATCCTCTGTCGTCCCCTTCTCCTCCTGCCCCCAATCCCTCCCAGCATCAGAGTCTTTTCCAATGAGTCAGCTCTTCACATGAGGTAGCCAAAGTATTGGAGCTTCAGCTTTAGCATCAGTCCCTCCAAAGAACACCCAGGACTGATCTCCTTTAGAATGGACTGGTTTGATCTCCTTGCAGTCCAAGGAACTCTCAAGAGTCTTCTCCAACACCACAATTCAAAAGCATCAATTCTTCAGCACTCAGCTTTCTTCACAGTCCAACTCTCACATCCATACATGACCACTGGAAAAGTCATAGCCTTGATTAGATGGACCTTTGTTGGCAAAGTAATGTCTCTGCTTTTGAATATGCTATCTAGGTTGGCCATAACTTTCCTTCCAAGAAGTAAGTGTCTTTTAATTTCATGGCTGCACTCACAATCTGCAGTGATTTTGGAGCCCAAAAAAATAAAGTCTGACACTATTTCCACTGTTTCCCCATCTATTTCCCATGAAGTGATGGGACCAGATGCCATGCTCTTCGTTTTCTGAATGTTGAGCTTTAAGCCAACTTTTTCACTCTCCTCTTTCACTTTCTTCAAGAGGCTTTTTAGTTCCTCTTCACTTTCTGCCATAAGGGTGGTGTCATCTGCATATCTGAGATTATTAATATTTCTCCTGGCAATCTTGATTCCAGCTTGTGCTTCTTCCAGCCCAGTGTTTCTCATGATGTACTCTGCATATAACTTAAATAAGCAGGGTGACAATATACAGCCTTGATGTACTCCTTTTCCTATTTGGAACCAGTCTGTTGTTCCATGTCCAGTTCTCACTGTTGCTTCCTGACCTGCATATAGGTTTCTCAAGAGGCAGCTTAGGTGGTCTAGTATTCCCATTTCTTTCAGAATTTCCCACAGTTTATTGTGATCCACACAATCAAAGGCTTTAGCATTGTCAATAAAGCAAAAATAAATGTTTTTCTGGAACTCCCTTGCTTTTTCCATGATCTAGCTGATGTTGGCAATTTGATCTCTGGTTCCTCTGCCTTTTCTAAAACCAGCTTGAACATCTGGAAGTTCTCGGTTCATGTATTGATGAAGCCTGGCTTGGAGAATTTTGAGCATTACTTTACTAGCATGTGAGATGAGTGCAACTGTGTGGTAGTTTGAGCATTCTTTGGCATTGCCTTTCTTTGGGATTGGAATAAAAACTGACCTTTTCCAGTCCTGTGGCCACTGCTGAGTTTTCCAAATTTGCTGGCATATTGAGTGCAGTACTTTCACAGCATCATCTTCCAGAATTTGAAATAGCTCCACTGGAATTCCATCACCTCCACTAGCTTTGTTCATAGTGATGCTTTCTAAGGCCCACTTGACTTCACATTCCAGGATGTCTGGCTCTAAGTGAGTGATCACACCATCATGCTTATCTGGGTCATGAAGATCTTTTTTGCACAGTTCTCCTGTGTATTCTTGCCATGTCTTCTTAATATTTTCTGCTTCTATTAGGTCCATACAATTCCTGTCTTTTATTGTGACCATCTTTGCATGAAATGTTCCCTTGGTATCTCTAATTTTCTTGGAGACCTCTAGTCTTTCCCGTTCTGTTGTTTTCCTCTATTTCTTTGCATTGATTGCTGAGGAAGGCTTTCTTATCTCTCACTGCTGTTCTTTGGAACTCTGTGTTCAGATGTTATATCTTTATTTTTCTCCTTTGCTTCTCTTCTTTTCATAGCTATTTGTAAGGCCTCCCCAGACAGCCATTTTGCTTTTCTTTTCCATGTCACAAAGAATCGGACACAATTAAAGCAACTTAGCACGCACAAAGGCCTTCATAGCTGCTGAAGCTTCTCAGGTGGTTCTAATGTGCGAGCAGATTGAGAACAGCGGCTGTGGGGGCGTTGCCTCTCAAAGTGCAGCCTAGGGATCTCCTGGAGCCCTGGCTGATGGCCTGGGCTCCAGCCTTGCTCCAGACTCACGGAATCAGATCAACTTGAGGAATGAGGGCCCACAGATACCGTGCAGTGGTTTGCAGTTCCGACCTTGGAGACAGATCAACCTGGGCTTGGACATTGACTCTGTCATTCATTAACTGATAATCCGGTACAACTTACTTCATCGTCTATGCTTCATTCGCACAGAGTCGGACATGACTGAAGCGACTTAGCAACAGCAGCAGCATGCTTCATTTTCTTCATTTGTAAAATGGAGACCTCAGAGAATCTGAGGAGAGTGAATGCATCTGGCACAGAGGAAGTGCTCCATAAATGTTGGTTGTCCTAAGAGGAGACCCTGGGAGGCCACCTGTTTAATGAGCACCCGCGGTTCTGACCCACTCTGCCCTGAGACCCCAGAAGTATTTCCCGTACTTCCTAAGTGCTGGGAGGCTGAGTGACCTTCCCCACAGGTCTGCAGACCAGCCTGACTGTGCCACACGCACAAAATGGTGAACTCTTTATTGCACACATTCACATGAATTTTGACTTCACCTCAAACAGATTTTTTTTAAGCTGCTTTTAATTGAATTGAAAACTCCATTGATCCAGGTAACTAAATTTATAAATGACCAAGGACATGCTCAGGAGCCACACTGCCTAGGTTCTTATCCATTTCAACATATGGACCTTCCAGAGATATTTGTCATTGTCTTTACCAACACCATCTTATGTAGGCATTATAGATACTTCCTACCAATTATATTGCTGTTGCCAACTAACTCTAGAAAGTAAACTGTTTCTCTAAGAAGATGCACCATGCTGCTCATGTGACTCCAACCATCCAGAACAAATACCACAAGCCCAGACGTCTAGATGCCTCTAGTTTGGGATTTTGGTCCTAGAAGGAAGCTCAATTTGGTCAGTGTCCCAAGCCCTGGAACAGCCTGACTGCCTGGCAAGGCATGAGCCAAATAAAGGGCTTCCTGGCTTTGTGCAAAAACAGCCAGAAGGGACAGATCTCCAACCTCAAACTTGTCCTCTGACCCAAAGTTGTCCTTAATATCCTCCTCAGCACTAGCTCCTTGGTTTCTGAATGGGAATTCTGATCCCCGTCCCCCACCCTCCACCTCCCCACCTGCCTGGCCTCTCGCCCTTCCTCTACCCTGCTTTCCAGTTCTGAGCCCAGCCTGGAATACACACTGCCCTTGGTCCCTCCTCTCTTGTCACAGAGCTGCTACTGCTAAGTCGCTTCAGTCATGTCCAACTCTCTGTGACCCCATAGACGGCATCGTACCAGGCTCCTCTGTCCCTGGGATTCTCCAGGCAAACACACTGAAGTGGGTTGCCATTTCCTTCTCCAATGCATGAAAGTGAAAGGTGAAAGAGTTGTGCCTAAATAGAGTCGGAGTTGTTTCCTCCCTTTGCCAGATGTGTCCCGGGATTCCACAGTCCAAGCCATGTGTGTGTGCTTCTGTGTCCTTGGGCAGTGTTTTCCATTTGCCTCTGAGCGGAACATGGTGTCAGAAAATGATTCACTTGGTGAGTGGAGGAGAGACAAGCCCTTCACCACTGTCTGGAGAGGTGGGGAGCAGCTCCTGGTGGAACACCAACCCCAGGAGGCAGGGTGATCTCTCACTCTGCTGGATCTTCATCCTTTCTTTGCTCCCCAGTCCCTTTCTCCTTCCTCCCTTTGCCAATGTCTGCAGATGGGGATACACAGTGGCAGGTGAGGTGGGCAGGCTGGTAGGTGTATGTTCAGTGGACAAACGTTGGTCCTGCCCTGTGGGCAGGTAGAGGTGATACTCTAATGGAGGTGTAAGGCCCTCAGGTACTGTCAAGATCACGCCAGGGCTCCAAAGTCTTGCTTCCTTTGTGCTCCCCCATTCTATCTCCTGGGGTTCCCCTGTTTCAGAGTCTCTCCAGAGTTCCCTTTTCTTGTAGTTTCAGAACACAAGCACAAGATATTTTTGTTTTAAAGCTTTCTTGCTGATCTTCATCAGTGATGAAATTATCCCTCCAAACAAAGCCTGACTTTGGCAGGCATCCACTCAAATCTGGACTGCCCACCTCCACCCGCAGGCAGAGTCCACCCGAGGCCCCTTCCCCCAAGCTAGCTTTCAAGGACCTTTCAAAACAAAAGCCCCTCTTCTAACCTGCAAGCTAGGAGAAGCCCTCTTTGTCACACCAGGAGCCTCGGGGGTGTCTAATCAGCCTCTTTTGTCCCTCTGGTGTCTGTATCTCTGAGGTCCCCCCAGCCTGCCCAGAAATGACCTGGGCAGCCTTCCCACTCCACCTGCACCTACTCCAGCACATTTCCAAGGGCTGAAAGTCTCCTCTGAGAAGTTGATCATTAAGTTCATCGCTTTCTCCCAGTAGGTTTTGTGGCCCTGCAAACACCCCTTCAAAGGGGAATACTATTAGTCACCTAATGGGCACGATTCTAATCAGATCGCTGTCCTCAAAGACTCAAAGAGCCAGCCAGCCCTGGGGGCCGGGTGGTGCCGGGAGTGGCCGCTGGAATGAAGACAGAGGTGTCCAGGACTATGACCAGGACTGAAGTCCCAGTTGTCACCACTTTTCCCCAGGCCATGCATCCCGCATGGCCAGCCAAGCATGGTGTCCTGCCCAGGAGAAGACTGGAAACCCCATCCTTCCTTGTGTGATTTGAGTTCCTCCTCCCTTCCCAGGGAGCCTCAGACTCTGGGAGACCCGGGGCCCCCTCGCTGCACCCCGCCAAGGCTCCGGACACCCCCTGTTGTTTATGTCAACAGAGCGGTTGCCAGCAGGGGCAGGCTCCTGCCCACCAGGGGGTGCCTCATGCCCGTGGCCCATTGTTTGTGTACCTCGTCTCAGTAGTGACCGTGGGCGGGCACACCCAGGCTGCGTCGCTGGGGCAACGTGCTGTTGGGGAGCCAGCTGTCCCTGCACATGAAGCATCCATTCCATCAGCGGGCTCCCGAGGTATCTGCTTTCACAGAGTGAGAATTTAAACCTTCCCCTGGTGAGGCAGCTATTTTCCACCAGCCCCCCTCGCGGCCTCTCTACTCCCTTCCCAGTGAGGGCAGCTCGGCTTCTGGCCAAGACCCGAGGAAGAGCCATGCCTGACCCTGCCACCTCCTCCTCAGCGCCTCCTAGGACCTCGGAAGGTTTTCTGAAATGACCATGGAAACAGGGCCGAAAGAGGCAGGCCCAGGGCCTAACCCAGCTCCTCCCAGACACAGGGGGCTGGGTCAAGACAGCATGAGAGAATTCCCTTGTGAGTTTCCATTCCCACTCACCTGCTGTCTGCTGTCTCTCTACCTATACCCCCCACACACACACACACACACACACACACACACACACACACACACACCCCTCATACACAAGTTGCTCCCAGAGCTCAGTCTCCCTGCAAGAACACCTTCTCCCCCTGGTCCCCTTCTTGTCCCTCATTCCTCAGAGCCTGGCCTCAGAGGTCCTGGTAGCAGTCAGGACTGAAAGGTGGAGAACTTAAGACTCTAGAAGCCCAAAGCTCTGTTCTCACTAGCTGTGTGACTTTGGGCAAGTCACTTAACCTCTCTGATCTCAATTTCCCCCACCAATAAAATGAAGGAAATACTAGTACCTACCCCAACATCCTTACGAGGAGTAAATGAATTCATTTATGTGACCTGCTTAGAACCCCATCACGCCCCATGGAGGGTTGGTCTGGTGTCAGCTCTTGCATTACTGAATTCCAGGCTGCATAACACAGTGGGAAAAGCATGGAACTTGGAGGCTGACAGACATGAGTTCAAGTCCCAGCACCTCGCTGACACCACTGAAATAAATAAATACTTGTTTCTCATTTTCCTCCTCGACAGAAGCGGTTTATTGATAGAAACATACCCAAGAGTGCTAACATGGCCGGGGGGTGGGGCAGTGCCCGCACTAAAAAGAGGACAGTGGCAGCTGCAGGAGGAGGGGTCCGGCCCCTGGCACCCGACCCCCAGATTAACTGCTGTACTCTGGGGCCAGCCAGGGAAACTGGACTAGCTTGGAAAGGAAAGCCAGGGACAAGGCAGGAATGTGGGCCCCTAGGAGGTGCCATAAATAGCCAGAGGGAGTCAGAGGGCCTCCAGGGAAGGGGGTGCGGGGGAAGGAGCAGTGGGAAAGGAAACTGTCAGTCATCAGTCCAGGGAGGTCCAGGGCACTCTCCCCAGTGTATAGATATGGCAGGGGTGAGGGATCGCATCTTCAGGGAAGAGCACGGACCACCTCTGTACCATTTCCCAACATCACTCAGAAAATTTCCACCACACTGTTCATCCCCACACTACTTTGGGAGCGGCCCTGATTCCACATTTTCATCCCTTTGGCCATCCTAGAATACTAGCAATAACTAAGGCTTTGTCACAGGTGGGGACACTGAGGACCATCCAGAGATGCTAAGTGATTTGGCCAACATCATCACACAGTGAATCGAGGTCTGAGATGGGGATATAAACATGGATCTCCCCCCGCCCAGCCAATCTAAGACATACATGCGTGCGTGCGTGTGTGCTAAGTCGTTTTAGACATGTCCGACTCTTTGCAACCCTATGGACTGTAGCCCGCCAGGTTCCTCTGTCTGTGGGATTCTCCAGGCAAGAATGCTGGAGTGACTTGCCATGCCCTCCTCCAGGGGATCTTCCCAACCCAGGGATTGAACCTATGTCTCTTAGGCCTCCTGTATTGACAGGCAGGTTCTTTACCACTGGTGCCAGCAGAGAAGCCCCTAGGGCATACACTATAGCCAAAATATAAGATGATAGCTCATCAGTTGGTAAAGAATCCACTTGCAATGCAGAAGACCCCAATTCAATTCTTGGGTCGGGAAGGTCCACTAGAAAAGGGACAGGCTACCCTCTCCAGTGTTCTTGGGCTTTCTTTTTGGCTCAGCTAGTAAAGAATCCGCCTGCAGTGCGGGAGACCTGGGTATTGTATTGTGGCCTGGAGAATTCATGAACTATACAGTCCATGGGGTCTCAAAGAGTCAGACACGACTGAGTGACTTTTACTTTCACCCTCAGGAAGGAAGTCTTTCCCACAAGGGAACAGCGAGCTGAAAGGATCCCTCTCCCCACCTCCCACCCTGCAAGACATTTCACTCTTCCTTAGTCCAGTAGCTGCAGCCAGAAGTGGGAGATAATGCTTTAGAGATGTATCGATCAGAGCTAGCTGGGTGCGGCCCTGGAAATAAGAACAGAAGCTCAGAAGACCTGGACTTAAATCCTCGTGTGATCTTATACAAATCACCTTTCTGAGCTACAGGGCTCTAACCTAGAAAATGAAGACAATAATACATACCCCTGTGAGACAGGTGTGAGGACCAGAGGTGATAATGAAAGCCTGAGTGCCCGAATGCCCCCAAAGCTATTAAGACTGGGAGCTGCTCCTGGTGGGGCAGCACCTCATTCATCTCCGTATGCTTGGTGTTTACTCCAGGAGTGTCTGGCTCTTAGAAGCCCTCAATAATTGCTGATCAAACAAAAGGCCAAAGTGATCTCTTTGCATTTAAAGGTTGGTTGGCTGTGCGATGCTAATTATAATAATAATGTGTGTTTGTTATTTATCAGCTATCACTGCCTTTTCTCTGAGGACACAGGCACTATTACCACAACCCTGTGCCTTACATCCCCTGGAAAAACGCCTGAAAAATAATAGATAACTTCTGGATAAGAATGCCAGAATTAGCAACAAGCCTAATAAGGAAGGTGACCATATAGTCTCGGTACTGGGGCACTTTGGGAGTGACGGGGGAGCCAGTAACAGTTATACCTGGACAACAGATATAAACTATGACAGATCAAAATGCTTGGGCATCTTACTCATAGGATGCCATGCTGCCCAGAACTCTCTGGGAGGAGAGAGCCCCAGATCCTCCCAACCTTGCTGACTCCTGTCCTCTAATTAGACCATGGAAAGGGTCCCCTACCTTCTCATCACCACCCCCCCACTAGCTCTGGGAGCTATGTTCAGACTAGTTCCCCAACATTCTTAGGTTCCTCATTTCCAGCCTCTTGGTGGCTCCGACCCCCACCTTCTGTTGCCCTGAGAATGTTTGCACTGTCCTAGACACAAAAACCCATGGCCCCAGCTCAGCACCCACCATGTGAAAAACAAAATTCATCCAGTCCCCCTGACACTGCTCCAGCTCAGGGGCTGCTCCAGGGGCCTCCGTCATCTTTCATTCATTTCAATATGCTTCTAACCAGTCCTTCTGCTTCTGCTCTTTCTCACCTTTGCTCTGTTCTCAACAAAGCTGCCTGGGTGAGCCTACAAATATCTATCAGACCACGTGACTCATCTGTTCAAAGACAGTGTCTTCCTATCTCACTCAGAGAAAAAGCCAAGATCCTTAGAAGAGCCCCTAAGGCCCCAGCGTACTTGCTCAGTCGCTAAGTCATAGCTGACTTTTTGTGACCCCACGGACTACAGGACACCAGGCTTCTCTGTCCTACACTATCTCCAGGAACTTGCTCAAATTCATGCCCATTGAGTCGGTGATGCTAGCCTACTTAGCCTTTGTTTATCTCTCTGGCCTCACCTCCTAAGACTCCCAAGCCACACAAATGTCCCTACTTGGTCCTGAAACACACTAGGAATGCTCCCACCTTAGGACCTTCACATCTGCTCTTCTGCTCCTTGGAACACTTCCCCCTTAGATATCCCTAGAATTGTTTCCCTCAGCTTTTTCAGATCTTTTCTCAATTATTTCCTTTTCAAAGTTCTTCTCTGGCCACCCTATTAAAAAACGTGTCACTCTGTCCCCCTTCTCTGCCTTTTCTTCCTAGCACTACCTAACAGACCATGTATATTACTTACCCTGTATATTGTCCAACCCCCTCAAGCTGCATGAGGGCAAGGATTTTCATTTGTTCTGTTCTTTGCCATGCCCCAGTAACTGAATCAGCCCTTAGCATTTAATAAATGCTCAATAAATATTTATTAAATAAATAAAGGACCAAATGAGAGGGAACACACACAGCAGGTGAATGTTTGGCCTCAGGAACAAAAAGTCCTCATTTCAGTCCTGGCCCTGCTGCTTTGGGGCTGATGACCCCAAACAGGGGCCTTAACTTCTCTGTGTAAAATGGGGATGATCCACATACCCTCCCAGGATGGTTGAGAGCATTAAGTCCGATTTTACACAGAAAACACTAAACTGCCTGGCCTATTTCCAAAACTCTAAGCTTAGTCAATGGCAATATAATTACTTCTGGAGGCTGCCAGTGGATGTGATGTTGCATTAGGCATCACTATAGGCAAATCAGCATGCACTCCCTTTGAGTAACAGCTCACAGTGTCTTCCCCATCAGCAGTACTTATCCCCCTCACCCCATCTCAGGACCCTCCTTCCCTGAACCCAAGTCCCTCAGTCAGACTGGCCTGGGTCCCTTTCAACACAAGCCTTGTCCGGCTTAAACCTCTGAGAGAAAACTCACCCACCCTAGGTCCCTTCTGCAATCTTCCCAGGCAAGCTGGGTAGGGGAGAAAAAGAAAAAACAGAGAGGAAGAGAAAGGGAATGTGAAGACCTGTGTAACCTGGTACAGGGGGCAGGGGGTGCAGGCCAAGCCATCCCCACCTGCCAGCTTCCTGTCTCTGCTTCTGATAAATAGGGGACACCGATAGCCAGATTTTCCATTCCCCCCATCCCCGCACCCGCCGTCACTCCAATTTAAAAAGAGAAGTTGGGGGAGGGGCCTCTGGCTATAAAGCCTGAGGGCCAGGGGCTGAGTGCACTCGCCTGGCCTGCCCCATCCTTTTCCCGTCACCCCAGGCAGATTTAGCTGCTGACAGCTGCTTGGGACTCTGCCGCCAGGCCTTGGCCCAGACCCACCGCCTCTACCCTTTTTCTCATTGACTCCAGAGCCTCAGCCCCTCCATGGCTCAGAAAGAAGAGGCCGCGGCGGCCGCGGAGCCTGCCTCCCAGAATGGCGAGGACGTGGAGAACCTAGAAGACCCCGAGAAGCTGAAGGAGCTGATTGAGCTGCCGCCCTTTGAGATCGTCACTGGGTGAGAGCTGGGCGTGGGCTGGGCTCCTCCTCCCCGGCACGAAGCAGGCGGGACAGGCTGGGGACTTAGGACGGTAATAGTAGGGGTCAGGGTCACCACGCGACAGCCGTGAGAGCACCCAGGTGTGCACCACGTGGGAAGCAGCAGCAACTCACTCTGGGCCTCTCAGAGTGACACCTCCAATCAGCAGAGGTAGGGGGAACTCTGGGGAATCCAGGACCCTGAGAAGGAAACCAGCCCTGGGGCTTCCTGATGTTGGGGGCGTCACCTGCCTCTCTGGGTAAAAGCAGTTTAGTCCTGGGGAATTCGGTGAGATCATGGGATACCGCCAGCACGTTTCAGTAAGCTCCCAAAGAACCTCCTCCTTCAACTTCTGTCCCTGCTTCTGAGTGGGCCTCTGCTCTGCCTGTATGTCTCCCTCTCTTTCTTTAGAGCTTCTCCCTGAAGTAGAAGAGCCTAAGCCAGAAAAGATAGATCCATCCTTTCCCAAGCTAGAGTGAGACCCAGTCTGTTTTTCTTGCTGCATCATCTCTGAATCTCCCCAGGGGCACAGATTCGCATCCACCCCCAGGGAAAAGAGAGGTTACAGGCCAGGTAACCCAGGCCAGCGCAGGAGCTCTGGACAAAGGAGGTGTTGCTTCACCCTCCACCACAGCCTGGAGGGAGCAGGACCTAGAGCAGAGAATGTAGGCTCCAAAGAGGGTCCCCCTGCCTTGTCTAGATGATGCCACCTCCAGGAATAAGACAAGGCAGTCATCCTCCTCTTCTCTCCCTGTCCCTTTGGCAGAAGATTCTGCTAAATTCCTAAACAAAGAATAAGAAGGGAATTTGTTGTTATTGTTGTTGTTTAGGAGAAGGCGATGGAACCCCACTCCAGTACTCTTGCCTGGAAAATCCCATGGACGGGGGAGCCTGGTAGGCTGTAGTCCATGGGGTTGCGAACAGTCGGACAAGACTGAGCGACTTCACTTTCACTTTTCACTTGCATGCACTGGAGAAGGAAATGGCAACCCACTCCAGTGTTCTTGCCTGGAGAATCCCTGGGACAGGGGAGCCTGGTGGGCTGCCATCTGTGGGGTCGCACAGAGTAGGGCACGACTGAAGCAGCTCAGCAGCAGCAGCAGCTGTTGTTTAGTCATTAAGGCATGTCTGGGTCTTTGCGACCCTGTGGACTATAGCCCACCAGGCTCCTCTGTTCATGGGATTTGCCCAGCAAGAATACTGGAGTGGGTTGCCATTCCTCTTCCAAGGGATCTTCCCGACCCAGGGACTGAGTATGTGGGGGCGTAAGGATTCCTTCTTGGGAGTCTCCAACAATGCCCACAGGCAGAGGAGGGGGCGCAGGAAGAGAAATTCCAGGGAGAATGGAGGCATGGTGCCTTCAAGGGCAGAAGGCACCCTGGGAGGTGACTGGGACTTGCTGTTTGAAGCTGGGCAAGTGTTTTTCCAGTCCTGGCCAGGCTGCAGGTTTTCATTTGCAACCTTAGGAAGTTGCGCTACTTGATTCCGAAGTTCCCTCCGGGCTGAGACATTTTCCGGTTTCTAAGAGAACCTGAGGGAAATGTATCCTAGTTCCTGGGGCAAGGCTTCAGGCAAGAGCCCCTGAACTTGCACTTGTCCGTGGCCAACCAAGTAATGTCACCCCCATCCCAGGATTAAAGGAGCCACAGGGCACAGATTAATATAGACACAGGGAGAGCCTAGGGCCGCCAGGCCAGGGAGAGTCCTCCATTCCAGTGGCTTTTTATGGAAAGAGATCCTTTTTCTAACAGCTAAGTATGCTGGCCCATGCTGGCCTTGATCTCTCTCTCTCTCACACACACACACACACACAGAGGCACACCCACTCTGTGCTGTGTTGTAATCTCCCAGCACAGGGGCAGGGTCAGTTCGGAAGAGAATTAGATTATGTTTGCTGAGTTGAACATGCTTTGGGGGCTCAGGGTGGTGGGTTTTGAAAGATTAAATCCTCTGATGTCACGGACACACGTCTGGGGGTTTATGATGCCGGCACACTTACACACACCTGAGCTCATCCAGCCTCACCGTGAGGCTGAGAGAGGAGCTGTATTACCACCACACTATAGCTGGGGAAACAGGGAGGTCCAGCCACACTCCTAGACCACAGAACCAGTAACAGGCACGCTTTCTGACTCCAGCCTAGCGTCCTTCTCACTGGTCTCCCAAACAGAGCTCCCACCTGTCTCCATCCTCCAGGTGGTGAGGTGCAAAGGCTTCCTGGAGCCACGGCTCCCTAACGAAGCACAGAAGGGCCACTTTCTGGACGCTCTGAGAGCAGTTCAGGAGAGAGGTGGAGCCCTTCGTATTTCCTGGCCACAAGGAACAGCTGTGGAGATCTGTCTCCTGTGCCCCTGCGGGTAAACAGACAACTTAAAAATAGCCCTGAGGTGCGGCTGTGTCTGTGAGGGGACAGACACAGGAGAGGGGCTGTGTCCTCTCCTCCGCTCTCCAGGTGTCCTGACATCAAAGGGCCAGCAGAGTCTGGCCTTCCCGGGGAGGGTCTCACCACACTGCTCCTTAGAACGGGGCCCCAGACTAGAACAGCAGACAGTCTGAGGGCAGGGCCACTACCAGGTACGAATAAGGAGAAATGTGCCCACTTGTCGTGATTCTGGAGTGAATAGGGCACTTGGGATAGAAACCACGGAATTCCTGGGTGGTCCAGGGTTTAGGGCTGGGCACTCTCCCTCCCGAGGGCCCAGGTTTAATCCATGGTCAGGGAACTAAGATCCTATAGGCTGCGTGACTCAGTCAGAAAAAAAAAAGAAAGCAGACTTAAGAACATTAAAAATGATGTGATAGAAAATGCTAGCAAAGGTCTATAGCAGCAGCGGTGTGCCCAGGCCTGTTCCTGCCTCAGCTGAGGGCCCATTGGGTGCACCTCTTACCACATCTGTGTTCACTGACTTCCTGTTCGTTTCTTGAGATCTCCACAGCAGGTGTGTGTACGGGAAAGCAGCAAATGTTGGAAATCAAGGCTTTACAAAAAAAAAAAAAAAAAAAGCACTGAGAGAACCCTCTGAATAGGAATGGAAGCGCAGAGGAGGGATGTGCTTAAAGGGGAAGACCCGAGGCCCAGAGAAGGCACTATCCTTTAGTACCAGGTTTAATTTTTCAAAAGTCGACTGTTGTCCAAAGAGAGGTGAAATTACTCAGTCTGTCTTTTGGATGAGGAAACCGAGCCTCAGAGGGAAAGAGAATTTGCCCAAAGCTAATGGGTGAAGTCAGGTTTCCCAGGTGGCACTAATGGTAAAGAACCTGCCTGCCGATGCAGGAGATGCAACAGACTTGGGTTCGATCCCTGGATCGGGAAGATCCCCTGGAGGAGGGCATGGCAACCCACCCCAGTGTTCTTGCCTGGAGAATCCCCATGAACTGAGGAGCCTGGAGGGCTATGGTTTATGGGGCCACAGAGTTGGACACGACTGAGCAACTAAGAACGTAAGCACGAAGTGGATGGAGTAGGATGTGAATCTCAAGACTGGCTGACTCCAAATCACCACACCGCATCCAGCTGCTGCTGCTAAATCACTTCAGTCATGTCCGACTCTGTGTGACCCCATAGATGGCAGCCCACCAGGCTCCCCCGTCCCTGGGATTCTCCAGGCAAGAACACTGGAGTGGGTTGCCACATCCAGAAAAAGCCATAAAGAGATATCTTTAATGCAAATTCAACAAAACTTTTCTGAATAGGAGTTTTCACTGCCTGTTTTCCCCAGAAGTATTTTATCTCCATGAGGACAAGGACTCTGCCTTGTAGGTGTTTTCTCCCCAGCACCAAGAGTGGTACCCAGCTCCTAACTGGGGCTCAGTAATTACCTGTTGAATGAATGAGTGAACCCATGACTGAGTGCCTATTGTGTAGTAGGCTCTTTGTCAGACATTCAGGTAGGGAATTGATGAGGGGAGGGCTACATTTTGTAACTTTTTATTTTATATGGAGAGCTTTCCCTGTGGCTCAGACCTGCAATGCAGGAGACACAGGTTCAACCCCTGAGTCAGGAAGATCCCCCTGGAGAAGGGAATGGCAACCCACTCTAGTATTCTTGCCTGGAGAATTCCATAGACAGAGGACCCTGATGGGCTACGGTCCATGGATTGTAAACAGTCGGATACAACTGAATGACTGTCACCTCATAGCTGATTAACAATGTTGTGATAGTTTCAGGTGGACAGCAGAGGGACTCAACCGTACATACACATGTATCCATGGTCCCTCAACCCCCTTCCCATCCAGGCTGCCCCATAACACTGAGCAGAGTTCCCTGTGCTATACTGCAGGTCCTTGTTGATTGTCCATTTTAAATATAGCAGTGTGTACACATCGACCCCCAAACTCCCTAACCGTCAGGAGAGCTTCTTGAGGGGAGAAGTTCCAGATATATTATTAGTATATATTCAAAGATCCAGCAGCACTAGGCTCACAAGAGACTTCCTCTGGTTCTCTTTTGCTTCTGAACTCAGCTTGCTTGAGGGAAGCTCTGAATGGGTTGGTTCCCCATCCCTCCATCCCAGCTGCAGCTCTGCCTGGCAGCACCCCCTTGCTGTGTGTTTGTCTTTATCTCTAGTTATGTTGTGTATGATTTTACATAAAGTTGAACCTGCTATCAGAGGGGTTATTCTGGAACAGAGATAAATGGCACAGGCAGGGAGTCTCCTTTCAACCACTTCTTTAGCCACCCGTAGTTTACTCCACCCACGTGAGGAGAGAGAGGAGAAGCGGGGTTCAGAGAAGGGCTGGGCCAGGAGTTTAATGCCACTATTAAAACTGGGGGTGCTCGCCCCTCACCTGGACTCCTGAGCAGACTATGACGGGCTTGTTTCCTCAAGGAGAGAAGATGGTCACGGACTCTGGTCTCCTCTGAGGGTCAGGGGAAGGTGGAAGCACATGTGCAGGATGGCATTCCTCCGAGAAACAGGGCGGGCCCAAGAAAAGGGCGGGCCCAGGGCTTGCAGAATCCCATCCAGAACTGCCAGCCAGGAGCCAGCAGCCCATCAAACACCTTCTTAGCTCCAGGAAGTTTGGCTGTTAGAACTCTGTTTCCTCCTTCTGACAATGCCCACTCTGTAGCATCCACTTTGAAAAGTGATCTGAGAAAGGGGAAAGGAAACTCAGATTGGCAATTCTGCCTCTTTCAAGTAGGTCATGAAAAGGTCTAGTGAGCAAAGTGGAAATGAGTCATCACTCAATTACCTGTGAGTAGGTTTTCTGCTCCATGGATTATTTGGTGGGGGTAGTGGGGGCGATGTCTAATCTCAGATGAGCTTCCACTGCCCTCCAAGTTGCTTGCCTTCACTGTCTAGATTTATGCTTAGGAAATGCAAATGTTTTTAATGTAAAAGTGAGGAGGGAAAAGATATATATATATTACATTGAGTCACATCTCTTCTCCCTCCATCAAGCAGACAGTTGTCCCTCTTTTTCTAGATATAAGGATTCTTGGTTTCCAGCCTAGAGAACTGCAATGTCCAGAAACCCAAGTCTAAGGAGATGAAGTGTGAATGGCCTTGTTTGCAGAAAGTATGAGGAAATGGTTCCTAAGGAGGTGCCGAAGTTGGCAGGAGGGAGTAGGAGTTATGCTGTTAGTTTCTGTGCTTGAAGAAGGGACTGGGTCCAGGTGAAGAAATCTATCATCAGCATCTCTCTCCTGGCCACCACTCCAACATACACTCACACACACACACTCACACTTCAGCAGGAAAATATCTGCTGGGGTTGAGAGCAAAGACCTATATGTAAACATGGTACTGGAGCACGTCATGCTACTAGGAAATAAACGATGTGTGTGATTATCTACAGTCACTGTCACTATTTCTGTCTTTCCACCAGTGGGCATAATGTTATTTAGTCACTCTGTCATGTCCGATTCTTTTGCAACCTCATAGACTGTAGCCTGCCAAGCTCCTCTGTCCATCGGATTTCCCAAGCAAGAATACTGGAGCAGATTGCCATTTCCTTGTCCAGGGATCTTCCCAACCCAAGGATCGAACCCATGTCTCCCACATTGGCAGGTGGATTCTTTACTACTGAGCCACCAGGGAAGCCGAGTGGGCATAATAGTGTTGACTTACTTTGTGATTCTATAACATAACCTAAGATGACCATGTTGGCTAGCTCTCTGGAGAAATTTCAGACCACCTCTGTTCTCCTGGTGGCCCTCCAGGACCTGGCTGTTTCAGTCTGAAAAGCCCAAAGAACCTCATTGAACCTGTATGCTCCTTCTAGAAAAACCAAGAATTCCACTGAGAAGCCAAGCAGGCTCAGTCTCTGAGCCAGTCCCAAGAAAGACTGGGAGCCGAGACCTTCCGTGACTTTCCTTTGCCCCTTGAATGCACTTACCTGTCTGAGGAACCAGGTCCAGAAAGCCCTGCTGAGGGACAGGGCAGACTATGAGGCTGCTGGCCCCAGGGGTTGGAAACCGATATTTATGGAGAGGTGAACCTTCTTCCTCTCCACTGGCCTTCCCATTTCTCTGGGTCCTTTCCTCTTGCCTAAAGAAGAGGAGGACAGACTGAGAGAAGCATCAGTTGTAGACCATCCAGCCAACATGCAACCTCACACTGGGCCACACATGTCTCCTCGGTTGGGCTGTACTTGGCAAAGTTAGAGCAATGCTTTTAGTTTCTGAAAGGAAACCTGAGGGACCACATAGGAAGCTACTGCTGAAGCCCCCAAGCCAACCAAGCAGCTATGAATCCTTCCAAAACCTTTACCTGCGAATCCATCCTACAGGTGGCTCTGGATTGGACTTGGGGATGGTTGGGGTGGTGGGGGTGGGATTGGGGGTGCTCTGGCACTGATTAGAGAGGGAAAAAAAGGTTTACAGCAAGAAAAGTAGGCTTCATGCTTCTCAGGAGGAAAAAAAGCCACTCTAGGAAGTGAAAGGATCATTTAGCAACTGGCTGAGTTGAGGAGTGGTCTTCTGGGGTGAGTTTAAAGGGGAGAGCTCAGTGTAAGTGACGTCCCAGCAGGGACTGAAAGAGGAGAGGGAATCATCAGGCCATCCTTTCTCCCCAAATGTTAAGTAAATAATAAACGCATTCAACCAGGGACAGAGGGACTTAAGAGAGCTAAAGATAGTACCCGAAGGAATCCCGGGGCTGGGGCCCCAAACACATCCATCTCCACAGTGGAAACTTAACCTGACAGCAAGGGACATGGCAACCTGGGTGGGGAAACTTTGGTGATGGGGGAGGGGACAACTGCAGGGAAACAGCTCACATCTACTCAGCTCTTTGGCACCTGCTACTTATCACTAAGAAGCCAAGGCCCTGGGATACCAGGGATCCCCCTGCAGCCCAGGGAGTTGGGTGACCTCTCTGGGGGAGGAAAGGGGTGTAGGGAAGAAAGAGCAGAGCTACTAGTTGGGGATCCTCTGGGGCAACCACAGAGATCACATTTTTAAAGCTTTTCTGTTTTATTTTTGTCTGCACTGGGTCTTCATCGATGCATGTGGGCTTTCTCTAGTTGCAGCAAGCGGGGGCTTCTCATTTTGGAGGCTTCTCTTGTTGTGGAGCACAGGCTGTAGGGAGCAGGGCACAGCAGTCACATCATGAGGGCTTAGTTGCTCCTCGGCATGTGGAATTTTCCTGGAGCAGAGATCAAACCCATGTCCTCTGCATTGGCAGGCTGATTCTTAACTTGTAGACCACCAGGGAAATCTGATTACATTTTTTAAAAAGAAAAAAATTCAGCCTCTCCATCCCCTCCTCTCCTTCGGACCTTCTCAGTCTCTCGTCTTATAGCCTGTTCATTCTCCTTGGCGTTCAGCTCAGTTCAGTTCAGTCGCTCAGTCATATCCGACTCTTTGCGACCTTATGAATCACAGCACGCCAGGCCTCCCTGTCCATTACCAGCTCCCAGAGTTCACCCAAACTCATGTCCATCTAGTCGGTGATGCCATCCAGCCATCTCATCCTCTGTCATCCCCTTTCCTCCTGCCATCAATCCTCCCAGGATCAGAATCTTTTCAATGAGTCAACTCTTCGCATGAGGTGGCCAAAGTATTGGAGTTTTAGCTTCAGCATCAGTCCTTCCAATGAACACCCAGGACTGATATCCTTTAGAATGGACTGGTTGGATTTCCTTGCAGTCCAAGGGACTCTCAAGAGTCTTCTCCAACACCACAGTTCAAAAGAATCAATTCTTTGGCACTCAGCTTTCTTCACAGTCCAACTCTCACATCCATACATGACCACTGGAAAAACCATAGCCTTGACTAGATGGACCTTTGTTGGCAAAGTAATGTCTCTGCTTTTGAATATGCTATCTAGGTTGGTCATAACTTTCCTTCCAAGGAGTAAGCGTCTTTTAATTTCATGGCTGCAATCACATCTGGCCTTCAAACCTGCACAAATCTTTCCTATTTTAGAAAAACATACACATACAAACAAGACAATCTTCAACTCTGATGCTGCTTCTTTCGCTTCTCTCCTTTTTTTCTTATTACTACCAAACCTTTTGAAATACCTGGCCTTTTGCTGCTGCTTTCATCTGCTAATCATCCTCCTCCCCTGGAAGCCACTAGACATATTCTTCACCAAGTCTGGTGCCCTAAAACACCAAGTGGGCTTCCCAAATTTCAGACTTTTCCCCAGCTTCGCTGTCTCTGCCTAAAGTCATCCCCCATAAGTCTTCCATGGACCTCAGTTTCATTATACTTTTCTTTCTCGGGAACCTGTAACAATTCTCTATTGACTCCTGAGTCAAGGCTAAACTTTGACACTTCACCATGGGTCCTTACTCCACCTGGTCACTTTCAGCAGTTTTCTACTGTTTTCAGCTGTCTTACTCACATCTTTTCTTTCCAGCTAGAATCTAGCTGGTAGATTATAAGCATCAAAGGACAGAGGCTGTCTTTTATGGTTTTGAAATGTGTCAATACACACAAGTTAATTCATATCAAAGTACCCTGAGGTAACCTAGCCTCAAAAATAAACCTTCTTGGACACTTACATGACAACCATTCTTTCACCTGAGGGAAAAGATGACGTGAGAAAGTCCTTGGGGGAGCCTGGGACTGCACGTTTTAGGCCATACTTTACCTAAACTGCAATATCTGTGAGTGACAAGCAGAGATTATGAAAGTGTGAATTATTCTGCGCAATCTTTGCCTTGCTCTGTCATGAGAATTTTTACATGCTTGCTACTTTGTAATACTATTTGGACCCTGCTTTTCAAACCTGGCTACTTATTTGAATCACCTGGAGCATTTTTTTGTTTTTAACATTGATGCCCAGGCCTCCTCCAAATGTTCTGATTTATTGGTGTGGGGCACCAGCACGGACATTTGTAGCTCCTCCAGTGGATTCTAGTGTACAGTCAGGTTAAAGAGTCACTGATCTAGAAATCTGAGCGTGTGCCGTGTGTTGGGAGTGAAGGAGTGTTTGGAGATCTGTGCTGACGTGGCGTCCAGGATGCACACGTCACTCCACATTCTCTCTTCTTCAGATACACCATTTGAATTCCTTCGTGCCTTTGGCACCACCCTTAGCATTTGGCAAGGCCTGTTTCAGTAGAGAGAATGAATCTGTCCCCGGGGAACTGATCTTGGAAAGCCACTTACTGCAGGCAAGTCCTAGAACAAGAACTCATCACCCACTCTCCTTCCCTGTGCCTTTGTCTCCTTGACCCATAGGGAGCGACTGCCTGCCCACTTCTTTAAGTTTCAGTTTCGGAACGTGGAGTACAGCTCCGGCAGGAACAAGACCTTCCTCTGCTATGTGGTGGAAGCGCAGAGCAAGGGAGGCCAAGTGCAGGCCTCTCGAGGGTACCTGGAGGATGAACACGCTGCTGCCCACGCTGAGGAAGCCTTCTTCAACAGCATCATGCCTACCTTCGACCCCGCCCTGCGCTACCTGGTCACCTGGTACGTGTCCTCCAGCCCCTGCGCGGCCTGTGCGGACCGCATCGTCAAGACCCTCAACAAGACCAAGAACCTGCGCCTGCTCATCCTGGTGGGGCGGCTGTTCATGTGGGAGGAGCCCGAGGTCCAGGCGGCTCTCAGGAAGCTGAAGGAGGCTGGCTGCAGACTTCGCATCATGAAGCCCCAGGACTTCGAGTACATCTGGCAGAATTTCGTGGAGCAAGAAGAGGGTGAATCCAAGGCCTTTGAGCCCTGGGAGGACATTCAGGAGAACTTCCTGTACTATGAGGAGAAGCTGGCGGACATCCTGAAGTAGGCAGCTAGGTTCAGCCTCACGTGAGTCTGTTCACTGTCAACTTGGGTAGGTCAGGTGGAATGAGCGGTGTCTTTGATTTTCCTTTGAAAGGATTTCATCTTTTTTTTCCCCCTGGTTGGTGGTAACAACATTCTTAGATCCTGCCTTTTCTCTTTCCTCTAAATTCCTCTCCCTAAATCCTTTCTCTCCTACCCTTTCATATCAAACTGACTTTCTCCATAACTTAAGTGCTCAAGGGTGATAGAAATCCAAAAGCTTTGATGAGACTGAATAACTAAGATGAGGATGGTACAAGGACCTGTTGCGCATGTGTGGGGGTGTGTTTGTGCGTGTATGTACACACGTGCACGCATGCTCAATCGCTCGGTCATGTCCAAATCTTTGCGGCCCCATGTCAGGCTCCTCTGTGCATGAAATTTTCAGGTAAGAATACTGGAGCCGATTGCCATTCCCTACTCCAGGGGATCTTTCCAACACAGGGATCGAACCCTCGGCGACTCTTGCATCTCCTGCGTTTAGCAGGTGGATTCTTACTACTACACCAGCTGGGACGCCTGCAAGGACCTGTTACTGAACAGCAAAGATATTTCAGTCCTCTAACAAGTCCCCATGTCCACCTGTCCAAACTTAGAAACTCTAAATACCTTCTAGACACTCTGCCCCCCCATTTGCAATCTTACCATTCTATTTTTCCTTTAATGCTGGTTTTTCATTCCTGCAGGGGCATTTTTCCCCCTCATTTTGGTACTTTTTAATGTCCTTGAATGAATTTGTATTCAACTTTTTCTGACAAGGGAGGCAGAGAAACTCATGTTTTCAAACAAATGGTTCTGCTTTGAGGGAGACCAGGAATTGCTGTGCGAACATACAATGCAAGAACACTTCTCTTATGCTGAGAAGACCTCAGCAGAACTTGCAGAAAAATGATGAATTCAGAAATGGAGATAATAAAGCAGCAAGTTCTGCTATAAAGGAACGTTTAAAGGGTTAAGAAGATGTGTACAAATTAGGCAACAGCTCAGAAGTAGCCTCCCTAACAGGTATCAAGATGGGACAGGAGAACTGGAAGTAAAGATTAGCTACTTAGGCAAATAATTAGGACACAATTAAGGCCAATTCCGACCTCTTGCTGAAGGTAAATTAGCCTCTTTCAGAGAAACAGGCCAATTGCCCTCAGGAAAACAGGGTACAGGATCTCCTACTGTCTCCTTTTAAATTTGGTCTGATCTAGTTTGCTCCCACAGAAGTGGTATGTATGACTAAGTCCCTTTACAAGACCTGAGTTATTGATCAAAAATTTCCCTTACCAGAGAAAGGGTCTTCACACCCTTATCCAGCTTTAATTCTGGACACTTCACAGATTGAGAAAACATGAAAGGAGCTTGCTTCCATGAAGATAGTGCCTCTCAGTCTTAATAAAAGAGATGTTGCTTCATGGACATGTTCTGGAAACATCAACGTTCAAGAGCCTGATGTTGGCAGGTCTATGCACACAGGGTGTTGGATCATTCTCTAGCTGAGCATTCGCCAACCCATGAAGTCACAGTTCTCAGCCATTTCTTACAAAAAAGCAGGACCCATTCACTGAGTTCAGTGAGATCAGGATCAGATAGTGCCATGTGATACCTTGCTCACCTAAAATAAAACACCACTCAAGAGTGGTGGTGAGTAATAATACAAAGATTTCTAAAGGTGACCTCTGAAAATACAAAAATTCCTTGAAGATTTTATTAGTGTAGGGACTAGAACTCATAATTATAAACCCTACATAAATTGTGTAGAATGATGACTGGCAGCCTAATTTTAACTCTAGTATACTTTCTTCTTAAAGATCTTGTAGTCACAGGCCACTTTTTCCAGCTGCCAAACTAGCAAGACCTCAGAGATGAGTGTCTCACCTATTAAGTCAAATAATTAAATGGCTAAATCTGCTATAAATTAAGCATTTCAAGGATTAAAAAGCTTTTAATTTTGGATAATTGAGAGTTGCCTCTTATGTTGATTTAAATCAACATAAACAGATAAATCAGTCTGAGAGAAAAGTCCACTTCTAAGTCAAATTATTTTTTAATAAAATATCATTGGACATGTTCCACATTCTAAGCCTTCTTCCATTAGTGAACATAATCGTATTATCTGGACCCATTAACATGCTTCCCTGTACTCTATTTGAGTTGCTCATATTCCTGAAGGGAGAGGTTAAAATGTACCAAGTAAAAAAAAAAAAAAAAAGTGGCATGAGATCAAGTTGTAATCTAAAAGCCCCAAAGAACTTTGCTTAATTAAAATACTCTCAAGAAATAAGCATTTGTTAAAGAAAATGTGTCTCATATGTCTTCTTCCATCTTTTGAAAAAATGACAGAATAGGATTTAACCATATAGTTAAAGCAAGATAACACAGTTAAGCTTCCCAGGTGGCTCAGTGGTAAAGAAACCGCCCACCAAGAAGGAGACATGGGTTCAATCCCTGGGTCAGGAAGATCCCCTGGAGAAGGAAACAGCAATCCACTCTAAGATTCTTGCCTGGGAAATCCCATGGACAGAGTAGCCTGGCTGGCTAGTCCATGGACTTGCAAAGAGTCAGACATGACTTAGTAACTAAACAGCAGCAGCTGCAACATAGTTGAAGATCTCTTCTGGGGGCTTTCTCTGTGTGAACCACACCAAAATATAAATGAAACAAATCCAATCCTGAGTAAAACAGAAATCACAGGTGACTATGGAGAAATTCAGGCATTCATTGAGCAAGGCACAAAGAAACCCTAACTCAAAAGAAAACTCTTTGTTGTTTGGGGCCAGCAGGGCTCTCAGTAACGTTGCTTTGTTTTCTCACAAAGGTCTGCCTGCTGCCACCCAGAGACAGCAATGACATGTGGTCATCTGGGACATGCCTGACTCCCTAATACCGCTTGGAGCTGGACAACATTCAACACCAACCAATCCTGCCCAAGGCCCTCCAAGAACTCAAAATACACTTACGCTGTAAATCACTTAAGCTGTACCTCTCTCTGTAAGGCTGCTCTTGGAAAACAGGAACGTGAGTTGTGAAGAGAGAAATGGCACCAGGCTCCGTGGGACTGAAAGTCCGTATTATTCCCCCAATTGGGCTTAGGGCAAAGAGCCTCAGACCCAGTCTGAACAGATCTTTGCAACATGTCTAGAAATGCATCTCATGTTAAGTTGGGTTTTTTTTTTTAAACAGCAATATTAATAAAAGAGGTGGCGTGGTCTTTCTGTGACCAGGTTTTTTAAGAAACTAGAACATTTAGAAATTATAGACAGTGAACAAATCCCAGAAACAGGGATGTCCCAGGCTATAAACCAAGCCACACTGTATGAAGTGGAAGAAAGGCTTAAAGAGAACTTGCCAGGGCTACACGGAATGTACCAACTCCCATGCAGACTTCACACCTTTGTCTTGACCTTCAGAAAAGTCTCAAGATTACTCGTAAATGAGTGTCTTCTCTCTGAAAACAAGGAGTAAGCCAGAGGATGAAACAAAAGGCACAGGAAACCTGCTCCTGTTCCAGTTCCCAACTGCCAGTTCATAAGCAATTAGCTCCTTGATTAAAGAGGACAAGGCGAGAAGTAGCATTTAAATGTTTGGATATACATAATGTAGGGGTGGTCTGTGTGTCATATTTGATGGCGAGGGCAGGATGGTGTCAAAAGTCTCTTTCTTAAAAGGCTTGTCTGAGTCCTATGTGGAAGCAAAATTTCACGTGAATTTCTGGGTGTTTGCCAAACTAGGTTTCCAGGAATAATGTGCCCATTCTGATTATCAGGTCATGCCTCCTTTCCCCAGGCTTCAAGTGTGATAAGTCATCGGAATTTGACCCCAAGAATATCTGCAAATGACAGGGCACTTTTATCACATCCCTGTGGAATTCCAATTACAACCAGACCTTCATAAGACTAGGTTTTGCTAACAGAAATGTGAACGAGGCTTATACTCCATGAAACAAATTAACCCTAATCCTAGAAAACCAATATTTCGACCCAGCGATAAGATTTATTTGCAGTTAAGCAAAATACTTTAATTCTAAGTTTCCTTTTACCATCACACTCTCCTTTTCAGCTCTGTACATTCTTTCTTCCCTTTCAACCTCACTGTGTCTGTGGAAACAAAGCTTCAGGAAAAGCCTTGGTCTAAAAGTTTGACAATGAACTTGTTCCCAGCACTGCCTCTACCCCAACAACATAGAGAACTTTTCTGTTACACATACAGATACAGAAGAAGTCAAATACGTTTGGAAACTGCAGCCTCATATCAGGCTGCCACGCAATAAGAACACAAGTCTAAAGTACAAAGATTACATTTAACCAGTGCTCTCCTGCTGTTTCAACAAGCCCCTTCTAAAATCCTTCTAAAACCCAGTTCTTTTTTACACTTGGGAAAGCAGCAAGTCCTATGACAGAACAAGAATTCATTCTATGAAGAAAATCAATAGGTCTGTCTGATCTCAATACCACAGTAAGAGAACAGAGGGTGGAAATAGTCTCCATGTTTTCCCCACATTTCTGATACTGAAAGTGAAGTCGGCTCAGTCGTGTCCAACTCTTTGCGACCCCGTGGACTGTAGCCCACCAAGCTCCTTCGTCCACGGGATTCTCCAGGAAAGAATACTGGAGTGGGTTGCCATTTCTTCCTCCAAAGGATCTTCCCGACCCAGAGATCGGAACCCAGGTCTCCCTCACTGCAGGCAGACGCTTTAACTTCTGAGCCACCAGGAAGCCTGACACTGAGCCACTGGCTAAAATCCATGAGCCTTATTCTTCCAATGTGGAAATCAAGAGTGGGCAAAGTGCTTTTCTGAACTTAGAAGGGGAACAAATTTACTCTTTTCCATCCCAGCTGGACACACATCAGAATCCTCTGGAGCTCAAAAACACAAAACTGGCCGTTCTCCCGACCCCTACCTACCAGATTAGAATCCCTGTTTAAGAGGGAATGGACCTTTAAAGAGATGTGTATGGATTTTGTTGAGAACTGTGGATTCAGTCATTCATTAGTTCACACTAAGAACTTTGCCAGGTAGTTCATATATGTTATTCTGTTTTATGGCTGAATTCAGACAGGTTTAGTCACAGAAACTATATGGTGGACAGGAGAGAGGAAGAGTTCACCACAAGGCGATTCTAAAAGCCTGCCTTTCCAGTGTTCTTGCCCATCCTGATGTCTTCTCACCTTGCCACTCTTCCTACTGGGCCCTCTGACTCTTCCAAATTAAGTTACAGGTGAATCCTGTTAGTCAAGTACAGAACAACACAGACATGTACACAGAACCTCACTGGAGGCCCCCTCCACCAAAAAAGATATTTATTTTTCCATTTTGTCACCACAAATTCCTTGTAAACATAAAAATTTTGTAAATTAAACAAAAATCAAAGCCATAAATCTCTCCTAGGATCAATTTGTGCACAAATGACTCAAGATGCAAAATTAACTGAAAACGGACATCCTTCCTGAAATTTCTCGTAGAACAGCAGAGAAAAGCAATGCTGCCACCTAGTGGCAACTCAAACAAATCACTGGCATCCGCAGCAAAATAGGGGTCCTAGGCCCAACATTTATTTGGTCCCTCCCTTATCTTCCTGAAAAAGAAAAATTCCCAGCAACAAGAAACCCCTCCTCCAGTCCTATTCAATCCTGAGAATACAGCAACTCAGGTCTGGCCTGTGGCACAGACTACTTCACAAGAAACAGTCCTCTGAACATTTTAAGGTCTGTTTGCTCAGTCCTGTGGCCCAAGCGATGCAGAAGGTAGACACGTCCAAAATGTTCTTCTGTTCAGAGTGTGTACACCGTAATGCTGATGTCTGTTGCCTCAAAGACCTCCTCAATTATTGCGGATACATTTTCCCATTGCAGACGATCAAGACCACATCCAATCCTGAAAAAGACAAAATATCTCCACTGGTTATGACTGAGGAAAAGACTCCTTCCCTCTTTTCCTAGGCTGCATCCACCCAAAGCCAAAGATAACATCTGGCCTCACACCTATAGGCAACCACGGTGGGAGTAGATGTTAAAGCCTATTGTGAGTCACCTAAGACTGTTTCCTAGACAGCCCTACCATCCAATAGCTGTCACTTCTCTTTTGCCAAATAAAGTACCAATTCCCAGTTACTTCAGGGTACATTTAGAAATGTGTAACTCTGCCGCGAGACAGAAGAACTCATGTTTCTAATAGTGAAAACTAGCCGTGGGTGGATGGGAAGGGTGGATGGGGAAAGGTTTGGTACCTTTAAACTGTGTTAGTCATTCAGTCGTGTTTGACTTTGTGACCCCATGGACTATAACCTGCCAGGCTCCTCTGCCCATGGAGATTCTCCAGGTAACAATATTGGAGTGGGTTCCCGTGCCCTTCTCCAGAGGATCTTCCTGACCTAGGGATCGAACCTGGGTCTCCCACACTGCAGGCATATTCTTTACCAACTGAGCCACCAGGAAAGCCCATTTTAAAAATACACTTATGATAACAGAATGTTAAGGAAGATAACTGGCAAATGCCAAGCTGATTGTAATTCCAATCTTCCTGACACCCTGGTGAGAAACCTCAATCAGCCCACAAAACTACTACCTGGCAGCTTTCTTCCAAGATGTTGCTTTACTGATCCTCAATATCCACAGGGAAAAAGAAAGGCTTAAAACTGATAATTTTATATTAATGTGTTAAGTACCTGAAAAACTGTGATTAAAAAAAAAAGCTGCTGGTACATAAGTCATGAATATATTATAGACCAGTGTAAGATGAGGGATCAAGTAACCACATTTCTAACTCGGAGCTTGGAATAAACCTGCATGCACAGTCAGTACTGACTCAGAACTAGTCTATCAGGAAGAGAAGGGACCCCAAGCCTATTCCTGGAAAGGAAACAAAGAGGATACTAAACCCCCAACATCAGTCCCTTGAGTTCCCAATATCTAGGGTCTAAGACGTTACTACCAGCAACATAGCCTCTGGCTACTATCCATGCTGAACATAAATAAGCATGCAGTTTACAAAGCAGTGGCAACCTCCAGCTTTGTTCACACAGAATGCACAGGTTTGGGACACCTGCAGTGGCCCAGAGAGAAATCACAATTGCTCAGTCTTGATTCTTGAGCTGTACTAGAGGTTGCCTAGAATTCAACAAATAGTGGTGAACAATGGTTCCTCTCTACTAGGCGGGCTGAGGAAGATCTGTGTTTTAATCATCCTAATTCATTCAGCCCACACTATAAGATGGGCATGCCTTGAGCGAAGATCTGACAACTGGTTTACTGATGATTTTTAAATGTTTTGAAATTTGTCCACCTTTACATCTACATTTGGGGTTAAGATAGGCGTTTAAGTCATTTGTCAGTAAACCCCACCAATCAAGTCTTCATTTAGGGGCCTGGATTTCCTTGCCTTGGCATGGAAAGGTCGGTGACTCCATTCTTCAGACAATGAGACTTCATAGCCTCTAAACTCTTCCGTAAGTTTTCATAAGTTGGCTTGTGTGAAGCCCTTTTCTTTGTAATCTGAGTATGAAGAACAAATTCAAATTTCCATTAGTCCAAAAGGAGAGGCACAAAACGTCGTCATGTTCTCCCAACATCGTGATAATTAAAATAAGTATACTTTTATAGACTAGTCTAGATAACAAATGTCATATATTCTCTTCCAGCTAGGAAGCCCCTCAGGAATCCACTGAATAGAGCAAGAGACCCAGACACTGCCACATCTTTTCTTTTCCTAAGAAACCCAGATTAGCAGGTGTGCCTATGGTCTATTGTTTTTAAGCAAGGTAGGTGAAAGTTCCTGTGCCACTTCCAAGAGATAAGCTATTTATCTGTAACAAGAAGAACCTATAGCACCTAAAAATTTCCTTAGGCTTATTTATTTAGAAACAGTGCTTACTTTTTATTTCCCTATAAAAGCACAGAAACTGGTAGCATTCCAAACAAGACTGAAAGTCACAGGAGCCTTAAGGACAGCATCCCCACTTTGTGTGCTACCCAAATCAAGCTTGTAGTGAGTTGGCTCTGAGTCATCCAGCAGCATCACCAAGAAGCTGCACTCCTTCACAGGCCAAAGACCAGTGGAAGAAATCCACATGGAGGAAGCAAGCAGGAGAGGAGCAGAGTATTACCTGGCACTGCATTTGGTAAGGAAAAATGAGAGAAAAACTCTTGAGCAATCCGCCTCTTGAGACTTTATCGTCTCTATTTCACTGTGACAATGAAGGAATTAAGAGAAGCATCCCTAACTTTCACACATCATGTAACAGGTCTTTGGTAAATATCACAACTTCTTCCCATGGAGCTGGGATGCAGCCTCACGTTTCTAACCCAGTGCACCAAATAGACACCACCTCTGGATCTCAGCCAGCATCAGGTCAGCCTTTGGACATTTTTGATGGTCTATAGAGAAACATTGAGATCAACACAAAATGCAGCACAGCCCATCTGTTTGCTAATACTTAAAACTTACTGAGAACTGGTCTTACCAGGTAATATATATATCGTCCATCTCTCTTCAGAATAGCCACTTCTCCAGACTTTTTCTCTAAGAAAAACAGTTATTTAATGGTAAAAAGAAAACACCAAAACACTGATCTTCATTCTTAGATTTTTAAAAGATCTTCATAGATCTGAGTCTACTTCAGAACTAGAATTAATTTTCAACTCTGAAGAACTCTTTGATCCTTTTCAGCCTTCCTAAATACCATATACCTTGCTAAGTAGCTTCAGTCGTGTCCGACCTTGTGCAGCCCCATAGACGGCAGCCCACCAGGCTCTGCCATCCCTAGGATTCTCCAGGCAAGAATACTGGAGTGGGTTGCCATTTCCTTCTCCAGTGCATGAAGGTGAAAAGTGAAAGTGAAGTCGCTTAGTTGTGTCAGACTCATAGCGACCCCAAGGACTGAAGCCCATCAGGCTCCTCCATCCATTTTCCAGGCAAGAGTACTGGAGTGGGGTGCCACTGCCTTCTCCAACCACATACCTTAACTTCTAGTTTTCCTACTGTTTTAGGAAATCATGTTTTCAATCACGTTTTCCTCATACTCCATGTTCAGTCCTGCTACATTTTCAAATACCCTTTCTTGTTCTCTTAAAAAATGTTAATGTCTACTGCCTTGAAATGTTTTAGAATGTACAGCATTTTTCATTTGCAAAATGTGTATTTAATCATTCAGTAATTATATTTTTACATACAAACAGCTAATGTATTAAGCATTATGGGGGAACACAGATGTATCAACATTAAAAACTTAATTATTTAACAGTTTCCAGTCAGGAGAACTGTGTAGTATTTTGAAACAAATGTAATACAAAGCAGTAAGAAGTTGCTTTCTTTAGGCTGGGAGCAGAATCACCAGTGGCGACTGATTCAGTAAGCCTGGACTGTGGTCTAAGCAACTGTTTTCAGAAGCTCCACCTCTGATTCTGGTACACATTTCTGCTTTACAATCACTAGGAGCAAGAAACGGGAAGTGTTTGTAAGGAAAAGCTCTAAACTCTTTGAAGCATAAGCACAGTATGGGCAAACAGAGAATCCTGAATGCCGCGGTAAAAACTGTGGACTTTGCTAAGCATGCCAGAGTTATTAAAGGCTTCAGACAAATGGAGTAATATTATTAAGAAAGATTTATGAAAGAGGGAGAAGAAATTTAAAACTTTTACAAGAACTCAGGTTTCAGTGGGCCAACCCAAACTAGAGACCATCTCTGTAGAGGAAAAACTTAAATCTGCAGAGTTAAAAGGACTCGGTAGTTAGGAACCCCACCTATGCATATATATCTTGTTTAAATTATTAAGCTTAAAAGGAGCATCAAAAGATGGTCTGGTCAGGGCATGTGAGTTGAGGTGCTTTCAAAACTCACGTTGATTCAACAATTCCTGCACTCCTCCAAATTTCTTCTTGAAGAGGACAGCTATCCCAGCGCCCATTCGACAGTCCTCACTGATGCAATGCACTAAAGAGTCTGTCTGGGGGCACGCAAATAGGTCTCCTTTCACATAAGTAATCTAAAATGTGCAAAGAGAAAGAAAACTTCTGTTACATATAGAAAAATACTAAGCTACTTCTTTTCCTTTACTGTGCCCATCACCACCAGCTACCTCTCCCCGCCTCATCCCTCCTTCATTTAAAAGACAAATTTTCAGAATTTAATGAGTTACCTAAAGCAAATTAAAGCAAGTGCAAAGTAAAGTAATGAGTGGGCTCTGCCTAAGATTTTATCAGCCTTTCTAAAATAAATCAACAGGAGAGGAAAATAAGACAATTCAATTACTAGTTAAATTAAAAAATGTGTGTGCTTTGACCTCAATCATTCTGAATTTCAGTTCACCAATAAGTTAATAGTTGTTACGCACTCGGCTTCCTTCTGAATCTTCATTAGGGCTGCCAGCCATGATACTGGGTCGCTAGTTCCAGAACTTAAGTGTTTCTTCAGCTATAAAAGGGGAGTAAAAATGCTTAGGCAGCCCAAATATATTACATTCAGACTGCCCTGCCCACCCACGTTCTAACTCCCCCCCACCACCGTTTATCACTAACAGCGACTTCTCTAGAAAGGAATGCAAAAACCCTAGGAGCAAGGAGAGGAATAATGCCTGGGTTCGGAGGCGGCCGTGAGCCGACTGCATTTCGCGCTTCGCGGGAGGGGAAGAAAGGCAGTCCTAGGACCCGCCTCCTCCTTTCCCCGCGCCCGCGCTGAGCAAAACTGATTTAGGACAGTCTTTTCTCTGAAAGATGCAAGAGTACTTCCCCATTGGGTCTAGCCCAGGGACAAAAAGGTGGGACTTGGCCACAGTCCCGTTAAGTCGCCAACTAGAGTGTACCGGTCAGGCGGAGTGTACTGCCAAGGCGCGGGCAAGGGTGAGAGGGAAGGCGGCCCCCTTAAGGAAGGCTCACCCCCATCTTTTTGCGGGGGGGGCGGGAACTGGGGGAAGAAGCAGTGAGAGGCCTCCCATTCTCCGTCTCCTACCCTAGAGAGATGATCAGCCAGGGCGTAGGGCCTGTCCTGGGATCCCGTGGGAGGAAGCGAGGCTCGCTCAAAGACCCAACGTACTGCCGTTACCCTTCACCTGGAAAGGAGTTGGCCGTTACGAGGTCCCGCCCCGCGGGGAAGGGCTCTGGTAGGTGGGTAACAGCGGACGAGCCCACGATGCGAAGCCAATACCACCACAGCCTTTAATTGCGCGCACCTAAGATGGCCGCCCACCATCCGGGAGCCGGGCGGAAACGAGCCCCTCTAGCTAGCTAGCCGAACCTGCACTCTTTGGTGATGGCCGCCGAACTTCCGGCGGTGAACCCCGACCGCCGCTGCCGCTCGGGCATGCGTAACGAGACAGCCGAATGCAAGTTCGGTAGAGCGGCGCCTGCGCATTAAGTCCCAAGGGGTGTGTCTCCAGGGGCCGCAAAGAAGAGGGAGGGCAGTTGGCAAAGGAGTTACTCAGCGCCTGCGTAACTCCAGCGCCTGCGTAACTTCAGGGCTGTGTTTGAGTGGAAGGGTCTGGCGCCCCTAGAAGGCGCCTGCGTATTCCTTCGGCCGGGTGGGAGCCAATCAGGAAAGTGGGCGTGGCTAAGGCATACGCCTGCGCAGTGCTGCTTCTGCGGGGGTGGGGCGAGCCCAGCCCTCGGGGTAGGGGGCGTGGCCTAAGAGGCGCCTGCGCGGAGGCAGTTGGAGGGAGGCCCGATTCCCCCTTTGTTCGACTTCGCCATTTTGCGAGGCAGCGGCAGTGGCGGCGGCAGCGGCGGCTGGAGCCTCTGATTGGGTTTCGGGGTCCGGTACTGGAGCCAATCAGCGCGGGCAGCGAACCGGGGGAGCGAGGCACGGTGAGTGTGAGGAGCCAATATCCAGCGGCCCAGAGCCGGCCCCAGAGCCCCGATTGGCGGGTCTCGCTGACCACTCAGGAGAGGCCCAGGCGCCTGTCGAGCCCCGGGAGTCGAGCTGAGTCTAGCCGAGCGGGGCGACCTGCTGCCCCGGACCAGAGCCTGCGAAGCTCTCCAGGGCACTCCCCACCGAGGCCTGCAGGGGGCCGCCCCGCGAGGGGATGGCGCCCTCGGGAGCAGGCATCTCGGGGCCCAGACCCGCGCAGGGTGCCAGGGCCAGTTGGGGATGCGTCGCTGTTCTCCCTGACCCTTTGGCCCAGTTTCTCGGGCCCCAGACCCGGGGGTGTGGGGTTTGCCTGCCACAAGACCCCTACGTTCAGGTATACACCCACTCGGGCCTAGGCAGTTTCCTCCTGGTCTTTCTGGCTTCACAACTTAAACCTGCCCTTGCACTGAACACGCGGCGGCCCCCGGGAAGGGAAGTCTCCCCTCGCGGGGCCCGCGCACCCCCCCCCCTCCGTGAGCGGGTCTGTCCTGTCTGCAGCCCTCCTAGGTGGGCAAGGAGGACCGGGGAAGACGCGCGCCGTGGCCACCGGGCCCCGCGTGCAGCGCGGAGAGGGCCCGACCCGCCCCCGCCTCCACACTCTGCGGGCCCGCCCCCGCTGTCCCTCTGCTGGGGGCGGGGGGTTAGGGAGAGCGGAAGGGGTTCGTTAGTGCGCCCCCTTCTCGGACCCCGCTGCGCCCCTCCTCCCAGCGCACTCCCGGGTCTCTGGTCCCGGCGCCGTTACCACCCCCTTTTGGCTCGTCATTTCCTCTCTTCCCCGCCCCGATCGCCGGGCAGAACCGCACACCTCCGTCCTGGAGCCCATCCAGGCGGTGTCCCTTCCTTGCCCGAGCTGTAAGCCCCTGTCCATTCTGTGGTTGGAACCTCGCTCTTAGAAGATTGCGAGCTCTGTGCATTCCTTTCCCCCGAGGCTGCACAATTTGCTTTCATTAGTCTTAATCTGTTGTTGCTCATCTCTTGGATTCTCGCTCCCTTAGGAATGTAGTTTCTTTTCCTTTCACCTTTCTGTGTCACTTCGAACATGTCAGATTTCACTCGTTAGCTTGGTTCACAGCCATCTCTTGGTTTGTTTGTTTTTCCCAGTATGTTGACGTTTTCTTGGGTATTTATAGAAACTTAACAGTCTTCTGGGGTTTTCATTAGCGTGAGGAAATCTCCTTTGACAGCCAAGTATCGAACAGTTAGTATGAACCAGGCGTCCATCTGCTGGGGGGAGAGGGATTAGAGGTCGATGAGAACCTGCCCAGCCTGGTGGAGATTGACAGGTGAACAGGCAATTCATATCTCAGGGTTAGTGCTGTAACGGGGCCAAGTTCAATTCTGTGATGTGTGAGCTAACGACAGCCTCGGTGGAAGGCCAGCATTGCCACACTTTTAATTGGCCTTGAAGGATAATGGGGTTTCTTTGGGCAGGAAAGAACGGAAGAGCATTGCTCACAAAGAGAAGAGCATGTGCTGAGGCACCAAACTTTGCTGTGTTCTGGGGAAGAAGAAAATGTTGGGCAGTGGGCATTTGTGACAGTTCAGTAGGTTGGGAAACTCAGTTGGTAAAACCACTTGTATATTTTGCTAAGGGATTTTTCGGAAGCAGTTATTTTGTGGAGATTTCAGAAGTTAGAAGCACTTTTTTTTTTTTCAAGTTTGGAAAAATAAGTTACTGGCTTGTGAGATTCTGCTCCACAATAACAGCTGACTTTGAAGGAGAGGAAGGGAGATTTTTCTCCTAGGACTTTAAAATTTTTACTCAGGTGTACTATTTTTCACAGTATAGCAGTCCTTGTTACATACAGTCAGCCTTTAGTATATGATGCCTATTTTTATAATCACATTTACTGAAGTCATATAACTGGTAAGTTTCAGAAAGCTACACTAGTGCTCTTTCCACTACTAAAAATTGGGGAAACTTTTGTTTTCATTTTTGCCATGAATTTTTATTGTTGAACTCACTTAAAAAATTGATTTGTAAAATATCTGATAGATGGGGCACTGTGATTTAGATATTTTTTATAACATTTGCCTTTGGAGAGGATAAATACCTTGTGACTTAAAGATGGTAGTGTGTGTCGCTTTAAAACCAGCAAACGTTTTTGCTAGACTTCTTTCTAATAGACAGTTATTGTCTGGTCATATTATTGCTAAACCCCTCTAGAAACCCTACCTATTTGCAAAAGAACTTCTTTGCCTGGAATTTTGAGTACAGTAATCTGACCTTTAGCTTTCTCTTGACGTGTGGCCTTTTAGCCTGCTGTTTTATATGTGGAAATTTTTCTCTTTGTTTTTATGCTATGTCTTCATTTGGAGCACTCCATTCCCTTCCACTTCGTCACGTGTAAATCCTACTTGTGCTTAAGACCAGGTCAGATGCCACATTTTTTCTAAAGACTTTATGACTGTCCCCAGTTTCTGTCCTTCAAACTCTTTTGTTCGTTTTTTTCCTTTAGGGTTTGGGTATAGAATTTTACTCCTTTACTAAATTTAAAGACTCTTTGAAGTTAAAAACTTATAGTTTTCCTTTTATTTCTAAAACCTTCAAGACAGTGTTTGACAGGTGGTTCATCATTACTGGAGATTATGCAAATTAGGAGCTGCAATCCAGAAACCTTTTGGATGATGGGGATACAGGACAGCTCTTTGTTCCCTAGTCTTCTGTCAAACATAGATCAGGACCTGTTTGTTAAGTTGTGAAGGCAATTTAGTGGGCCAATGCTGGTAATTTTTACAGTAGAATAGAGAATACCACCATTTGTCTTAAGTTATACTTACAAAGGTCAGTCATGAAACTTTTAGTTACTTTTTAAAATATGTTCTCAGTGCATTTGTGATATGAAATGTGTTTCTTACTGTGAGCTGTCAAAAAGTTTAAAAACTGCTCTTCTAGTCTTTGCCTGGTAGTGATGATCAAATATGATAATTCTGCAGGGTTTTTCACTTGTTTATTAAGGTTGAGTTTCTGGTTGAGTTAAAACGTGTGTTGCTCCAAAACAAATGGATTTCTAAGTAGTTAGCTGCATTTCAGGTTCTGTACCTTGAAATGAGGAGGAAGAGATTTTCTTGCTAACCAGAATAAACATATGTTCTTTCTGTCTTTGAGGAAGAGACATTCAAACTTTGAGTTAGGAGCAAGAACTAGACAGACTAAATCCGGCTGACTTAATTCTGTCAGAATGTGGGCAGAAAAGCACTTCAGGAAAGACGATGTCAGATTAAATTGCAGTTCTGCTAACTGAAGCTCACAATAATGGGAACATATGGCTTCATAGAAGCTGGTGGCGACCGTTCTTCACCATTAGCAGTCTAAATATCATCCTCCAAGCTGAATCACTCCTTCATTAATATATGACAGGAAATTGCTGTTAAACTTGAAACCCCTTCTGTTTTGACCCATCAAACTATAGTGGATTTAAATGTTTTTAAGTTGTAGCATTTGTATTACGAGGATAAACTAGTTAAAAAGAAAACCTGCATGACATTTTATCAGCCATTTCTCTGCACTTCCAGTATGATGTAAATTTCTGGAAATTAGGGGTCAAGGAAAAAAATCTCACACAGGAAGGGGACTGAAGGTGGAGTGGGTTGTTAAAATACAGAAGACATTTCTTCATTAATCAACTCTTTTGAGATGTAGTTTAGACATAAAGGATAATCATTTTAAGTGTACATTTTGATGGATTTTGATAAAATATAAGACATTTTGTCACCCTAGAAAGTTCCAGATGCTCTATCCCAGTCAACTTCCCTCTTCCCCCTTTTCCATTTCCAGGAAACCACTGATCTGCCTTCCGTCTCTGGATTACTATTACCATCTCAGGGATTCATATAAATGAAATCACACTACTCATGACCTTTAATTTTTAATTTTATTAGCTTAGAAACATAAATGCATTGTGTGTATTGCAGTTAGAGACAAGATAGAATTTAGGAAAGACCATTCACTTCCCTGGAAGAGCCACTTAATCTGGCTGAAAATCTGGTTTTCTGTACTGTTCCCAGAATCTCTGAGGAGCCAACTCAGTCAACCAGTTTAGAAGAGACATATAAACATCAGAAGGCTGATTTGTCAGTACGCAGTGAGCATTAACTGTTAGGTTTACTTGTGTTACTGATCATATCTACTCCCTGTTGGCTACTGTATATGTGAATCCAAATTATAGCTAGATGGCGTGTTTGGTGAGCATTCCATTAGAGCAAAGGTGGTGAGATGGAGAACCATACGGCCATATATACTGTCAGGCTCAGTGGCATAGTCATCCTGTCACTCATTTATGGCTCTTACACTCATACCCTGTACTGATTTGGTTATAAGTAATAGGCTTGATTGAGTTTTACTAGATTTTCCTCCCAACATTTAGTATAAAATTTTTTAGATATACAGTCAAGTTGAGTTTTATAAATACCTGTGTACCCATCATCTAGAATCTGCTCTTAATGTACTATACTTGCCTTTTTAGAGAGGTGTCTGAATATATCTATGCCTAAACCTACTTCACCCATCAGTGCACTTCTTCCTAAATATTTGGGCATTCACAAATAACTGAGACACTTTACTATCATGGTGGGTAATTCATCTTATCCACCATGTGTGGATTTGTGGGGAGAGGTACATTGCTTTGCTGCTATAATGTGCGGCTCATGTAATTCAGTGTAACTCAAATGTAGCTGTCACTCAAATTTTAGAATTTATGGAGGCCTGGAGACAAGTTTGGGAGAAGATTTAAGGTTTTGAATCAAGCCTTTATTCAGGGTTCTCATTATTACTTCAGTTTATCTAATCGTGTCCTTATTTCAAAAAGGAGCTTTAAATTTGGTCCTTGACTGCATATTTAATATTTGTTGTTGTTATTCAGTCGCTAAGTCATTTCTGACTCTTTGTGACCCCATGAACTGCAGTACACCAGGCTTCCCTGACCTTCACTATCTCCCTGAGTTTGCTCAGCTCCTGTCCGTTGAGTCAGTGATGCCATCCAACCATCTCATTGTTGCCGCCTCTTGCCCTCAATCTTTCCCAGCGTCAGTCTTGTCCAGTGAGTCATTTCTTCACATCAGGTCGCCAAAGTATTGGAGCTTCAGCTTTAGCACCAGTCCTTCCAGTTAATATTCAGGGTTGATTTCCTTAAGGATTGACTGGTTGAATCTCCTTGGAGTCCCAGGGACTCTCAAGAGTTTTCTCCAACACCACAGTTCAAAAGCGTCAGTTCTTCAGTGCTCAGCCTTCCTTATGGTCCAACTCTCACATCCATACATGACTGCTGGAAAACCCATAACTGACTTATATGCACCTTTGTTGGCAAAGTGATGTCTCTGCTTTTAATTCGCTGTCTCAGTTTGTCGTAGCTGTTATTCCGAGGAGCAAGTGTCTTTCAATTTTGTGGCTGCAGTCTCCATCCACAATGATTGTGGAGCCCAAGAAAATGTAACGTGACACTGTCTCCACATTTTCCCCATCTGTTTGCTATAAAGAGATGGGACTGGATGCCATGGTTTTCATTTTTTGAATGTTGAGTTTTAAGCCAGCTTTTTCACTCTCTTTCACCTTCTCAAGAGTATCTTTAGATCCTATTCACTTTCTGCCATTAAAGTGGTATCATGGGCATATTGGAGATTGTCGATATTTCTCCTGGCAATCTTGATTCCAGCTTCTGCTTCAGCCAGTCGGGCATTTCACATGATATGTTCTCTGTATATAAGTTAAAGAAGCAGAGTGACAATACAGAGCCTTGACATCCTCTTCCAATTTTGAACCAGTCCATTTTTCCATGTCCAGTTCTAACTGTTGCTTCTTATCCTGCATACAAGTTTCTCAGGAGGCAGGTAATTTGGTCTGGTATTTCTGTCTCATTAAGAATATTCCACAGTTGTGATCCAAACAAAGGCTCTAGCGTGATCAATGAAGCAGAAGTAGATTTTTTTTGAGGGGGGGATTCCCTTGCTTTTTTTCTTAATGATATTAAAAACTTAAAAAAAAATTTAATGTTTGAAGTAATTGTAGAGACACAGTATCATTGTGATAAAATGATAAAGACAAAAGAATCCTTACTCTTTGGAGGCAGATGCTGAAGTATTTATGGAGCTATGGAGTAATAAGGTGTCTGGGATTTGCTTCAAAATAATACAGTCCATGGGGTCTCGAAGAGACAGACTCTGTCGACTGAACAATAGCAATGCAGGGGGAGGGTGAGTGGGAAAATGGATGAGATATATGTGAAATAAGATTGACCGTGGGTTGAAAATTGTTGAAGCTGGGTGATTGCTATGGGGATTAGGTAGAACATTATAGTGTTCTCACTATTTGGAATATATACTTGAAAATTGTCATTTAAAAAAATTAACAAAGGGTGGGGTATTATCAGGCATTCAGATTCATGACTGAGGAAAATGTAGATTCTTTTCAGAGAAAATGATAGCCTTGATGTGTAAAATTTTTTTCTTTAATCTGCAAATATCATTTATGTAATTCCTTTTTATTTATTGCTCTGGATTAAAGCCCAAACTCCTAAACCTTCACTATGTCTTTCTTACTTAACACTAATAAGCAATCTGTTGGACTTCAGATTTGGGTAATTACGTACTAAATAATAAACCCTAAAATTTTAAATTGCATATCACATTTAGTACAAATGTGTTACAAATTAAAGGCACAGTTCTCTAAAGTACCTGTGCAGGCCTGAAAATCTGTGTTAAGTGGGCCTTGAAAGAAAGTGATACTGTAACTTAATGAGAATTTCTAAGGTGCAAGTGTGGCTCTAGTAGTACTGAAAGGGAAAGTTGCTGATGAGAAATGACTAAGCATTTTTAAATATGTTAAATGGCATTATCAAGATGCATATTAACAATGAATTAAATACCTCGTGAGGCCTTAACTAACACTCTCACTTTCCTTTCTTTTCTTCCCTCTCTATTAGGAGTGCATCTGGCAGTCCTCTAGGATCTCCAGAGTGACACTGACTGTGGACAGGACCCTGACTTGGAGGGACCATGGAACAGTATGCAGCAAACAGCAACAGTTCAGCAGAGCAGATTGTTGTACAGGCCGGACAGATTCAGCAACAGGTACGGAAGTAAAACTGCTTTAAACGTCACAACAATGGAGGTGAGAACAGTGCTTCTCAGTTCTGGATTTGAGAGGCATCAGATTTCTAGTGGGTCTGGTGTCTTGTGCTGAAGTACTTTTCAAAGATTGGATTTATTGTGATTTCTCTGATTTTCTGTGTTCAGAAGTCCACCCAGTCCATAATTACTTAGAATTTGATGTCATGGGTTCCTGGTTTAATAAACTGCCCCCTTTGATTTTATTAAAAATCAAAAATACCTAGTCTGTTTTCAGATGGAGCTTTGAAGGGTGGTTTTGTTTTCCTGGATTAAATTTGGTTATTTCTCTTATGGATTAAGCCGTCTTATGGTCTGGTAAGGCTTTGGCCACAATAGACAAACCAAGATAGCTTCTAAGAAATCCACTATTTAATTTGATCCATCACAGTGTTTATTTTGAAAACCTCTAGTTCAATATGAAGATAATAGGTATCCACACTTATGGATAAGCACATATTAGAAAGGATCTCTGCTGCTAGTTTATTCCTAATTAAGATAGGTTGCCTTCTTGAATTTATACACAGATTACATTTTCTGATTATATATACCTGGGTTTGCTTTAGGAAAACTTCTCTTGTTTTTTCTCCCTGGAGGAAAATAAAGTTATTCTGCATTGATTTGGCCTGTAGGCCAAAATTGAAAATGTTTTGTTTCCAAAATGGGACCTAGATAATATAGAAAAGTCATTAGTGGGTGGAAGGGGGTAGGTGGGCACTGGGTGTTTTGATGGTAAGTTGTTCTATCTAATGACCAAAGGAAGGAGCTACTTTTTATTAAAAGAGATTAATTGTCAAAATTCCTTTGCTGGCTTTTCCTCGCACACAACTATAGCTTCTTTCAGCTGCCTGGATAGAAAGGGAGATTCCACAGAAGACCCTCCATTCATTCATACCAGTGCCCTAGTGAGTCATTTCTTGCTCTGTCTGAAGTTACTACTAGGGGTAATAAAAATTAAGTTTAATCTATGAATACATTGCTTCCAAGGTAGTCTAACTGAGTAGGAGTAATTCTAGTTTGGGGACATGAGAGCAGTGACCTCATGAAGATGTTTTTGTCTCATAGTGATTGCTTTATTCTTCCTTTCTGGTGATTGCATTCAAGTTCCAGAAGTTCTTCATTGTAGCTTCTAGGCTGCTAAAACCTGATGAACTATTTTGTTCTTGTTAACTCATTTGAGGAAATAAAAAGAACATTAAAATAACTGCATGCAGAAGGATCAAATGCTTAATTTTGGAGGGAAGGACTGCATTAAAAATTTTTTGTTAATGATGTCAGCTACATCGATGTTTTTGAGTCATGAAAGTGTATTTGAGTTCTGCTCTGGAGACAGAAGACTGTAATTTGTAAGACAGAAATCCGTAACCTGTTGCCTTCAACAAAAACCTTCAGTATAGGGAATCTCCAGTGCGAAAGTCCTGTGTAGGGTGGGGCTATTGAAAGAAGACCCTTCCTCTCCCACAAGAGGTAAGGTGATCTCATGTCTTGAAGTATACATTTCCTTCCTGACACATTTCAAGCTCTTCCTGTTCCTGTTCTCAGCAGCAGGGTGGTGTCACTGCTGTCCAGTTGCAGACTGAGGCCCAGGTGGCATCCGCCTCAGGCCAGCAAGTCCAGACCCTGCAGGTAGTGGTGCTCTCTCTGACTCTCTGTAAGCACTGCATGAACCTCTCTCCTCGTGTCTGGTGCTGTTCGTGGTAGGACCTCACGGAGGGACGGCAGAGCCAGTTGCATGACTTTGGTGCTGCTAACTTGCCTTTGAGGCTTATACGATGCCAGTTTCCTAATGCTTTGTGCTAAATCATGTAGTGATGCTGTATCAGTTTTCTGAAAAGTGCCATTTGGCCAGTATGTTTTGGGGGAATTCCTGAGAACAAATCAGTGAAGAAATTCTTACAAGTGGCCTTAGAACCTATTTAGAGCTCAGATTCTGTAATAAGATTGCACGGTAAATTTTCTTGAACTTTGTATTACAATAATAGAGAAGAAAATGTATACATCTTACTAGGCTAGATTGTGCTTTATTAAAAGGACAACTCAGATATAAAATAATGATTGCATTTGACAAGATGGATCTAATCACTGAATCTTGTTAATCTCTGCTGTTCTCTCACTATTTTTCTTGGGGAAGTCGTGACCTTATTATTGGATCTGCAGAGATTGCCCCATATCTCTTGGTTGGACAGAAGAGAGATATGCTGTCTGTAAATCTTAGGTATTATAGCCACCCTAAGAATTCCTACTTTAACAATGCAGTTTCTTAACATTATGTATGACCAAGTTAAATACCTAAATTTGGGTTATATTTAGGCCAGTTCCTATGTAAACAGAAGAAGCAAAAGTCTTTTCTGTATTTATTAGGTTACTTTAACTAAAATGACCATATTTTTGAGAACTTGGCAAAGTTCAAGTACCCTGCCTTTTTCCTCCTCTGAATGGAAGTGAGAAGGACCTAGAATGTAGAACTGGCATCTCACTTTACTATTAGTGCTGCTTAGCAAGCGTCCTGCAGCAAACTCGCCCTTACTGTAATCATTTCACTTTACCCTTTCGGCCCGACTCCCATACCTGCCACTCTTAATGTTTGATGATATACAGCCAATTCTAAACATAAATTAAGCTGAAATAAACTGAGTTTGTAGGTACTCCCAAACTATTCAAATCTCAGAGTTCAGCAGCTTGATACTCAAGTTTTTCATGCTTGCTTCATCTTATCGATACATAAAGCAGTATTGTCGTTAACCACTTGTGGAATGGGAATGTAACATGCTCTTAACTGTATGGCTTCTTGTCTGATGCATGTATCCTTGTATCATCATATGTTGTAAAAACAGCAGGTTCCATGGAGTCTCAAATGGTTCATCATGTGCATATATAGCCTGTCAGCGAAGGGAAAAGTTAAGATGATGGATAGCCAGTCCTTCTTATGCAGATTTTACTTAGAGAAATGGAAGCACTTTAGAGATAATGGAAACCTTTCCTCTAGGGTTCTGATTATTTGTGGAGAATTTTAAATACTTCTTTCAGTTAGTTATACAACAAATATTTTTAAAAATCTTTCCTAATAGAACATGTAGAAGCATTAGTATAGCAAAGGGAATTTGATTTGGGATGGGGAAGTGAGAGGAGAAAAGCAGAGGAGAATCAGATTTTAAAGTCTTTAAATAGTAAAGTGGAATTTGTCAAGGAGCAGTTTAACAAAACACAGAATTTGAGTGTTCCTAAAGATTCCAATATGCTCATAGGGGTGGGGAGGGCTTAATATCTAATCTACTAATCTAGGACAGATTAATCTTTTAACTAAATACTGTTAGTTGAACGTACTTTCACTGGCATTGAGAATGATTATTTCAGATATACAAGTTTTCTTTTGATCTGTTACAAATAGTTCCTCAAAACAAAGATAGAGTCTGAAAGTTTTGGATTTTCAGCGATTTTGTTGAACATTTCGATTCATGTCTAATGTGGTTTGGTTTTTGACTTTCAGAATGCATTGGGACTCAAGATGTTACGGCACTTTCAGTGCCCTGGGTTTTAGAGTGATCCATTTACTCATTGGAGATTGAAAATTGAGAGTTTGGTACTGTTGAAAATTTATATAATTTTCATGCTTTTTAAAGCTAAAAGAACTATGCAGCTATTGCAGGGTCCAGTGTGAGCAGCCCCACCACAAAAATTGTAAACTGACGAATATATTTCTAGGCATTTATACTAGTAGGCTCCTTAACCACAGGACAAGAATTCTCAGTGGTGAGGTAGAGGGTAAAAGGTACGTGTTTCATTTATGCTTGAGAAACTGTAGGGAGGAAGGGTATTCTATATAAGCTTTTGGAGCTGCTTGATAGCTCACCTGAAATCATTACCAGGTACAGTTTGATTTACTCCTTCCAAGTTATTTAGAATTTGCACTCCAACCACCATCCCCACCATCAGCCCTCCCTCTCATTGCCTACTCTCCAGTCTTCACCTGAGACTATTCCTGGATATTGAACTAAAAAGGCAAATAGTCTTGATGATTTGATTAAATACTTCTCATGAGTTTAGCCTGTATTTGATGATAAACACCTTGTATCTATTGAGACTTCCCAAAGATTCTGCTTATACCCCATTTTATCTGACTTTTAAGTATTCAGCTTGGCACTTCGTTACAGATACTATATTTTTGAAGAAGGCTACTTGAGGATGAGGACCTGGAATTATTTTCTTAGTGTCTCTCCTACATTTTCCTCCTCTAGCAAGATAGCAGAGTAGTTGCAGTGATTGTCTTTAGGTAAAAGTCATTTTGTGTCTTATGTTATTTCATTGTTCTACTTTTACTTTATTCTAGGTCCAGGGGCAGCCATTAATGGTACAGGTCAGTGGAGGTCAGTTAATCACATCAACTGGCCAACCCATCATGGTCCAGGCTGTTCCTGGTGGACAAGGTCAAACCATCATGCAAGTACCTGTATCTGGGACACAGGGTTTGCAGCAGGTGAGTGGTATTTTTTAAAAAAAGAATTATTTTAGAATATCGGGCTGGAAGTTTTAAGAAATAAGTTGTTACAAATTGAAAGCTGATATTGTATTTAATTGCTTCTTACCTTCCTTTTGCGTTTAGTTGCATTTAGTCAGTTTCCCACGTTTGTAGTATGAGTGATAGAAAGCAGAGCTGTAGAGAAATAGGACATCTCTGATAAGGACTAAGGTATTAGACGTGATCTTGAATCAATGTAAGTAATATAAAAAGAGAGCCTGCTAAGTCATTTCAGTCGTGTCCAGCTCTGCGATCCTAAGGACTGTAGCCCCCCGGACTCCTCTGTCCATGGGTTTCTCCAGGCATCAGTACTGGGGTGGGTTTGTTACCAAAAGAGTGTGGAGGGTCTGGCTGCTCACTGCTCAAAAGCCAATAAACAGGCCAGATTTGTGGAAGGGAGATAGGGAAGTTTGCTTTGTTTCAGTTGCTGGCAGCTAGTGAGGGGAAGGTGGTAGATATCTGTCCAAAGGCCGACTTTCTCCTCACCTCCCCGTCAGTGGCAAACGATGAGGCAAGAGCTTTTATAGATGAAAGGAAAGGGCTGCATACAGGAACAGCACAGTCAGCTCTGACAGTCGCCTTCAAATTGCTCTTCAGTGGCCTAACCACCATTATCTTAGTTGTTCTAGGCGTAGGTAATCGTCAGTTCCAGGCTCTGTCTGTCCCCATTTCTTTGTGGCCAGTTCTTGGAACTGCGGCAGCTCACGTCCTGGCTACAGTCTGGTCATCATGTAGTTAGCTTCTCCACCTGGTGTGTTATCATCTGTAAGACAGCTCACAGGGCATATCTCAGAATATTGTCTGTAGCCCTTGAGAAAGAACTAAAGGTCCTTGACCTTGCTTAATAACTACAGTACTATTATTAGTCTCCTTTGACTGGTTTCCTTTGTTTCCACGTTTCTCATTTCTCTGTTTAAACTTACTGTTTGACTCAAGTTTTTCACAGACAACAGGCAGGCAGAGGACATGGTTGGGGGCAAGGACTATAGAGTCCTGTTGATTTCAGGTTGCCATGCCCTCTAGGGGATCTTCCCAACCCAGGGATCAAACCCACATCTCCTGTATCTTCTGCATTGGCAGTCAGGACCTTTACCAGTGCCACCTGGGAAGCCCTTATAAAAGAGTATCTAATTTAATAAAAGTCATCATCAGTGTGTCCTTTGTTGGCTCTTCTGGGCCCTGAGGGGGAAATGTATAGTCTGCTTTGGAGATTGTTGTTTTGGGTCAGAAATATCCTTTTCATTTCCTTCCATGTTATTTATAACTTATCTAGCAAGTAATGAAAATATTTCAGTCCAAGCCTATCACATACACCTCAAGCTATACTTAGAGCAAAATTTGTAACCTTGAATATTTTGGAAGAACTGAAAATAATTTTTTTTAGGACGTTAGGACAAGAAGAAAATGAGCAAAAGATAGGTCAAAATGAATGAAGTAGAAAACAAAAATGTAAAAAACTAAATAAAAGCTGACTCTTTAAACAGACATGTAAAGTAGATAAATTCACTGGAAAGTAAACAAAAGTAAAACTACAGGCATTTTTATCTTGTTAGCAGAAATTTAAAACACTAATTATTTCCAGTGCTAGAATGGGTGTAAAGAAAATGAAGCACATTATTTTTGTTGATTTTCTAATTGTAAAGTCCTTTTGGAAGGTGTCTCACTCTTGAATATTTAAGCCTTTTGATGTACCTGTCCCACTTCTGAGAATCTATTCTATAGGAAGAAAAGATAAATATGTAGGGAGAAATATACAAAGACATTTATTGCAGCATTATACAAGCAAAAAAAAAAAAATTGTAGCCTGAGTGTCTGTTGGTAAACAATCAATTGAATACATCATACTATATTCTGTATTATGTCCTTGAACTTCCTCAGTGGCTCAGTGGTCAAGAATCTGCCTCGATGTAGGAGACGCAAGTAGACTCAGGTTCAGTCCCTGGGTTGGGAAGATCCCCTGGAGAAGGGAATAGCTATCCACCCCAGTATTTTTGCCTGGAGAATCTCATGGACAGAGGAGCCTGGTGGGCTACAGTCCATAGGGTCACAAAGAGTCGGATATGACTGAAGTGACTCAGCACACATTATGTCCTTGTTAAAAACGATGAACTGTTGACTTTGGGGGAAGGGTTAATAATAAAGTATTTTTAGTGAGAAATAATTTACAGAGAAGTATATGCTTAAGTCATATCACCTTTGTATTAATAACTAATAGCCAGATCTCAGTGAGTGTGTGTGTGTGTGTGTGTGTTTATGAACTTTTTACTAAAATTTTCTAAAGCTGCTTATATCTTCTGTGATTTCATTAATATCTTCATTTTTCTGGAGTAATGTAATATGAAGTGAAGTGAAGTCACTCGGTCGTATCTGACTCGCTCCTTCATCCACGGGATTTCCCAGGCAAGAGTACTGGAGTGGGGTGCCATTTCCTTCTCCAGAGGATCTTCCTCACTCAGGGATCGAACCCAGGTCTCCCACATTATAGGCAGACTGTCTGAGCCACCAGTTGAAAAAAAAATTGAGCCATGCTTGATAACCAAACTTTTAAGTTTTGCATATTCCCTTGTAGTTTTGTGCACACCTCTTGGGCATAGTTGTAATACAAGCATATAGTTTTATTGCTGTGTTTTTGTTTTACTTCCTTTGATTTTTAAATTCCTTCATAGTAGTCAATTTGATGAATCAGAATTTGTAATTTCACTGTGTACTTAGAGATTTTGTTTGTTTGTTTTTCTTGTTTTTGCTTTTATAGGTAAGGTTACTATAAATGTATTTGAATTTTATAGTTTGTTTTTTTTTTCACTTGAATTTAATCTTAGGGGAATATTTTTGGGAGTGGAAGAATTGATTGGGCAAAAGGGTAAGGTCATTTTTAAGGCTATCAGCATATTTTTGCCAAGATAGAGTTGTAGTCAGGATTAAAAATAGTTTCTGCATTTCTACATGCATAAATGTATGAGTCTTTAAATATACTTCAGTGTGTGTACTATCCTCAGTTTCACACTGCTATTTCATTTCTGTCCTTCCTGTCAGTGCTTCCTCTCCAGTCCCCCCACTTGGCATGCCCTCTTCTCTGTTGAATAGAAACAGTGTGATACAGAGCTAGGAAGACTGTATCAGGAATGCAGTGACCTGAATTCATTTGCAGGTCTGCCATTAAACAGACTTTTGCTCTCAGCCAAGTTCTTTGATTGTTGGTTTTCTCATTTGAAAAATGCAGTTTATATCATGTGGTTGCTAGTGTTCATTTCAGCTGTAAATTCTGTGGATTTTGTAGGATTTTTGGCCTTTAAGAGAAGACATTGAAAAGGTTATCTTATTCCCCTCACTCCAGGCAGCACTGTAACTAATCAAACCATCTTGGAAAAATTATTTTCTGTTAATGTTGCATGACATGGCTCTAGGTATGATTCCATAGCCTCCCATAAAACACTTAAAATTTCAATCCATTTTTATTAGAGGTTACTTTAGTGTGTGTTTTTTTTTGAATAACCATGTCTTTTAGAAGTATACTTCACCTTTTTTTGAATTGTACCTTCTGTTTTAGAATTCCGGTTAAGCCTATGCTCTCTCCTTAGATTAAGATCCATGGCGTGATATAGACAGTGGCGTAGAGAGCCAAGTAATGGGAGTAGAGAGCCAAGAAATAGATGTAGGAATATTGGAAATTGTTATATAACAAAAATCGTATAAAGTTTCAGTGAAGAAATGGTTCAAGAATGGTATCAAAAGGAAAATTGATCTCTACCTCATACTATATCAAAAATACTTGCTGGATAGATTACAGATCTAACTATAAAAAGGCATACTTGGAAACTTTTATATTCTGTTCATAGGAATATTTTCTTTATGATGTGGGGTAGAGAAGGATTTCTTAAAAACAACAAAAATACAATTCTGTAACTTAAAGATTTTGGTGTATGTCAAAATATATCATAAAATAAAGGTAGAAGACATAATATGGAGAAGATATTTTTAACGTATAATGGGGTTTGTATCCAGAATACATTTTTAAAAATTCTTTATATGTGTTGATATGAAAGTAACAGTCAAATAGAAAAATGGGCAAAGAATATGAATAGATAGAAGAGGAAACCCTATTGACCAATAATAGGTATTCCTTGCTATCCAAAACAGGTAGAAATAAGTCCAGATAACCAGATAAATTTCTTGTTTATTTACCAACATTTTCTAATTTAATTTGTTAAATTTCAATGTTGACTGCAGGGGTATGTAATATGATAATACCCCTTTCTATACAAAATCTTTTAAGGATTTTATGTGTGTGTGTGTATTTATAGAATGCCAGCTGGAAAATTTTAAGTTACTTAATAATTTTTTTCAATATTTTGTTATAAAAACTTCAAAGATAGACACAAGCAAAGAGAATGATACAGCGAATCCTCATCACCCATTTTAACACACAAACTAGTATTTTACTGTTTAAATCTATTTTCATCTATTTTCCCTGACTCAAGGGTTATTTTGAATATATACACTACCATTTCATCTATCAAAAATACGTCAGGGTGTATTTTTAGGTGAATAAGCTTTTAGAGATAACAGTCCTGATGCCAGCAGTATCATCTTTAATATCATCCAGTATCCAGACTGTGATCAAAATTCCCCAGTTTCATAAATGGAAAACAGGCTCTCTCTAATTCATAAGAGAACAGAACAGGACTTGTGTTTTTTCCCTCTCCAGAGCATTTCCTGCCTTCTAGATGAATTTGAGTAACTAACACTCCAGGACCGGTGGAGACCAGTGTCAGTAGGGGACTAATCTTGGTGTTCCCTTCTGCAGATACAGTTGGTGCCACCGGGACAGATCCAGATCCAGGGTGGGCAGGCTGTGCAGGTGCAGGGCCAGCAGGGCCAGACCCAGCAGATCATCATCCAGCAGCCCCAGACAGCCGTCACTGCCGGCCAGACGCAGGTAACTCCACGGTCTCTCTGCGGCGTCAACAGAGGAGCACGGCTGCTTTGCAAGGGTCAGACAACTGGGTAGAGTATTTCACAGGTAGTAGAAATGGGGAAGAAAACTATCACAAAAATGCCTTTTTCTTACAAAGCACTGCATGGTCCTTTTTTTCTTGTGGTGTCTTTGGAATTATTAAATTGTGTCATGATTTGTTTCCTACAGACACAGCAGCAGATTGCTGTCCAGGGGCAGCAAGTGGCACAGACTGCTGAAGGGCAGACCATCGTCTATCAGCCAGTTAATGCAGATGGCACCATTCTCCAGCAAGGTACGAATGCCCGGCATTTCTGTTGGACTTTGGGGGCATCCTGTTCATCTTGAGCAAATGACTGATTTAGAAATTTTGTGGTGACCTCTACAACAGCAAGAATGATTTCCTGTCACCAGTATACAACCAGTGTTGATTCTATTTTGTAGGAAAACTACAATAGTTGTTAAAGACAGCCACTATGACCCTAGGGATTATACAAGGTTTTTATTCTTTCTAAGAACTGTTCTCTAGATGGAAGATTAGAAATACGGAGTTTCTTTAGTGGTAGAGAAATATATCTCTGCTGCTTTTTTTCTTTTTCCCCCAGGCCACTTCATTATTAATTTATTCTAAAAGACTTAAATGACCACTGTGTATGTAGCACATTACTGAAAACAGTTTTCTTCTCAAAGACACTCTAGTAAGCGAGACATGAATGTGACCAACAAATACCGTGCAGAACCCTTATTAGTGGTATGTCTTCTGTGACTCAGGGTTTGACTTGTGACTAAAATCTGGCAGTAGACAAGATCCAGTGATCTTGCCTGGCGGTGTGCTCTCCTGTAACCCAGGAGAGAGCCAAAACAGGCATAGCTCGGAGAATGATGGACAAATCCTCAAGTGCTGCTGTTGAAGTCTGGGGGCTTGGCATGCCTGGTTTAATTAAGATTTAGTCTTGTAGCTGTCTGACTCATTGTCAGTTTAGAATAAACAGTTTTTTAAAAATCTTCATCCTGAAACAGGTCATTTATATAAGAACAGTGGCTATAACTGAAGTCAGACTGACTCATAGAAAAGGAAGCTTCCCAAATATTTGGTCACCCACTGAAAACTTTCAACTCAGTATGAGTAGTTTTATTCAGAACTAGAACCCATATAGTTATTAACATCTCTAAACTTGTGATTACTTGAATTATGTACAGCAAGCAAGGCAGAGAATGGAAGAGTGCTTTTTTCCCCTTGGCTAAAAGAGCATGATTTTCCAGGATTAATAAGTGTGTGCCAGATAGAAGAGGGACTAACTGTGTTCCCTTCTTTCTGTATACCTGTTTTTTTGTTTGTTTGTTTTACGTTTTATTTTCTTAAAGTTACAGTCCCTGTTTCAGGCATGATCACCATCCCCGCAGCCAGTCTGGCAGGAGCACAGATTGTTCAGACGGGGAGCCAACGCCAACACCAACACAACCAGCAGTGGACAAGGGACTGTCACCGTGACACTGCCAGTGGCAGGCAATGTGGTCAGTTCAGGCGGGATGGTCATGGTAAGAAAACTGATTTTTCATTTCATTGTCTATAGTTTATTTTTCCATGTATCTTTGTCTTTGAAAATTTCTTCAGCTTGTGTTTTAAAATCTCTCATGAAGCTTGTGTATAATCCTGACCTCTTGAGACTGAGATTCTTAAGACACAGTGAGTGGTCTACTTTTACAATAAACATTACAGTAAACCATAACTCATTCTGTGTACCTACTGTGTTCCAGAGACTATTCTAGGTGCTAGAGATAATAGCAGAAGAAAAGCAGATGTAAATATTCCCTTTTCTGGAATCTTATTCATAAGTGAAATGAAGAGAGTTATAGACTACTAATCTTTGGGAATTAAAAAGTATATGGCCCAAAGTGGGTGAAACAAAAACGTTCAAAATTAGAAAGGTGTAGTCAATAGAGAAACCAAAAAAAAGGTGTGATGTAAGATTGTAAACTCATATGTCAAAATAGAGTGTCAGTGTACAATACCTAAAATGGGTAAGCTAAGAAAGAAGTATTAGAAACTACACAGAAGTGCAGGAGTCCACTAGAAGAAACAGTATAACCATTTAAAGTTGTTATTATTGGGAAGGTAGTGGAATTAAAGTTGTTATTATTGGGAAGGTAGTGGAACCGGATTTGTTTCGGAAAATGTGGGTTGAATTGTATCGTAAGTTAACAGTTATGTAACCAGACGCTGCTTGGTCGATCCCTTGAGCTCTTTTACTGCCTCTGATTACTGTTCATGACCGTTAGATGGCAGCAGACATTCTTAGAAAATGGAGCTGTGCGTGGGCAAAAACCTGGACAGGGTTATGTTGTTTCTCAGTGCGGGTCCTTGGCCCCCTGTTACAGAATCATCTGGAACATTTGTTTAAAATGCAGGCCTTAAGTGTAAATGTTCTCCAGAAATCTGCATTCAACAAGTACCCTATAAAGCTACTCGTCGTAACATTCAGAAGAACAGGGACCGAGAAATTGTTTCCCATGTCTATACTTCATGTTACTACTTAATAAGCTCTGTTTTGCTCTTCACACAGATGGTACCTGGTGCTGGCTCTGTGCCTGCAATCCAGAGAATCCCTCTCCCTGGGGCGGAGATGCTTGAAGAAGAGCCTCTCTATGTCAATGCCAAACAGTACCACCGAATACTTAAGAGGAGACAAGCTCGGGCTAAATTAGAAGCAGAAGGGAAAATTCCAAAGGAAAGAAGGGTATGTATAACATTGGGACGGATACAAGATGAGAACAGCAGGGTTCTACTTCTGAAATAACCTTTTATGTGGTTAGTTTCCTTGAGTACCTTCCAGACTTTGAAGTTAGATAGCTGTTACCTTTGTAATGGTACTTATTATTGCTATATGGAGCTGCAACTATAACATTTAAAAAATACCTACAACATAAATAGTGTGTTATTGTTGTTGTTTTGTTTTTTAATCTTCCATAAAGTCCAGAGGTGGACTTCCCTGGTGGCTCAGACAGTAAAGAATCTGCCTCCAGTACAGGAGACCCAGGTTTGATCTCTGGGTTGGGAAGATCCCTTGGAGAAGGGAAAAGTGGTTACCCACTCCAGTATTCTTGCCTGGAGAATTCCATAGACAGAGGAGCCTGGTGGGCTATAGTCTGTGAGGTTGCAAACAGTTAGACATGACTGAGCAACTAACACAAAGTGCCGAGACCTATTGTCCTGGGCTGTGGCAACCCTCAAGAGCATTCTCCTCCCGTCTTGCTGTCCTGATTGCGTAGTGTGCTGTCCGTAGTCCAAGATGACCGCCTGGGCTCTAGTCAAGGAGTAAAGGGAATAAGGAAACTTTCTTTCAAGGAAACATTCAAAAAGTTCCTTAATCACATTAGCCTAAATTTAATTACATGGCCATACTTAGCTGCAAATAAGGCTAGGAAATGCCGTCTCTTTAATGAGACTGTACCAGCTAAAATTTAGTTTGTTACTAAAGCAAAAGGGAGGATATATATTGGGGGTAGGTGGCGATTACTGCTATATCTTTGGGGAATCTGTATTTAGTTATTACTCATCTGGCATTTACATTCTTATGATAGTTAGATACCGTTAGCAGCTGTTTGTGTTTTCTCCAAGATTTCTCCATAATACAAGGTCATAATTGCCCCTGGTGGTTTTGATCACAGCCGTCCTAAACTTTTGAGCATTGGAGAGCTCTTCTGCTTTCAGCTAGTAACTTGGTTTTTCTTGTTTTAGAAATACTTGCATGAGTCTCGGCACCGTCATGCCATGGCACGGAAGCGTGGTGAAGGCGGACGATTTTTTTTCTCCAAAGGAAAAAGATAGTCCTCATATGCAGGTAAGAGGATTTATACTTTTTATTCTTAGCTTTATTGCCTTGAATCTTCTTGGGTGGAAGCCTTCACGGTGTCCTCTTGCTATTTTCACACTAGGGACTCTGTAAACTGGATGCAACAATGTATATCTTACAGTCCCTTTCTTCTTAAAAGAACTAAGGTCTTTGATCCAGTGGCCTTTTTTTCCTCAGTCTTTTCCAGTTACTACTATTAATTCCTTCTTGAAATTCTCACTTTTTTTGATTTTCAGAGAACAAGTTTATTCCCTAGTGTAGTGGTAGCATTAGCTAACTCTTAACTGCTGTGTGCCAGCCATTACGTTAAGCACTTTCATAAGCATTTTATCATTGAATCTTTACAATAGCCTTGACCCCCATGAGGTAAGAATTACAGTTTCTGTCTTACATTTGAATCTGAGGTTTAGAGGGGTTAAGTCATTTGCCTACAGTAAAATATCTAATAAAATGGTGCAACTGAAATTCATGCCTAGGCTGTGTAATTCCAGAACTTAGTCTGTAGCCATACTGGTTCTTACATCTAATTTCACTGATTGTATCTTATTGGCATTTCTAGTCAATGTGTCCAAAGTAGAACTCTTGGTTTTTATTTTATTTTTAAACCTAAACCAGACACTCATCTCAATAAGTCACATGTCCCTGCACCCAATTATTAAAGCTAGAGTTGTCCAGTTTTGAAGTCCTCTTGGTTTTAACTCTAAACTATTCTCTGAATCAGCTTACTTTTTCCCTCCCAACTGCTGTCAGGCTAGTCTAACCCTCTCTTCTTTGCTTCAGTTAAGGCAACAGCTGTCTAATCTCCCTTCTTCCCTCTTGTGCCCCTCTAGTTCACTCTCCACATCTTCGTGTGTGTATCATATCACATCACCAGCCTGCTCCCTTCCACACCTGCCCCTTTTCCATTTGCACGCAGACTAAAATCCAAAGTGCTTACCATGGCCAGCAGGGCCCTGTAGGATCTAGCTCCTGCCCACCTTTGGCTTTATTTCCTCCTGCTTCTTGGTGTTTATGCTCTTGCTCTACTGTTCAAGAACCTCTGTCTTTAAAATAGTTTGTCTGTAAAGCTTTTCATGCCATTCTTCTGCATGCCTGTCTCCATATCTTTTAGGTCTTGGTTTCGATCTGAGAGGCCATATCCAGAGGTTTCTTCTCACATCTTCCTTTTGAGTGTAGTAATAATCATTTTATTTGTGTAACTATGTAGTGGTTGTCTACTCTAGACGATAAGCTGTGTAGAGAGTCAAGAGTTGTTGTTCCCCGTTGTGTTTGGCATAATACCTGTTCAAGATTGAGCACCAGTAAATTTTTGTTGACTAGGTTCCTCCCATTATTCTGTTCCTCCCATATAGAAGCTTTATTCTGAAGACTTGTCACATTCCAGCTTTACTGTGGTCCAGTCCATCTTTATAAGATAGTGCTTTTTAATCACAGTGCTTAGTACATGGTGAGAACTCAGTAAATGTTGGTTATTGGTCTTCCTATTTGATCAAGACTCAGCCTTTTGTCCTACCACCCCTAGAAATGTTTCAGCTTTGTCTTGGATCATGCCAGTTGAGGCATCAGAGCCTTGGTATGGAGGAACTGAAGGTGGCTGTTAGGTAGTGGGTTTTTGTGTATATGGTAGCACTGCGTGGCTCGCAGGATCTTAGTTCCCTGACCAGGAGTGAATTAAGCCACAGGAGTGAAAGCACCAGCCCACCCTGGGCCACCAGTGAATTCCCAGGACTGACCTTCTTCTTAACAGTGCAGGGTTTTGAAAAAGGCAGGCAGCAGGCAGAGTTTAGTGGAAAGAAGATTAAGTCGGAGCCAAGAGATGTGAGAATGAATTCTTGCTGGGCTTGTCACTTAGTCCAGGCTTCAGGTTTATCTGCAAAATGAGTGCATTAAAGTAAATAAAATCCAATGTCCTTTCCAGCCCTGCCAAGTGCTCAGTATTTAAATAATGAAAATATACAACATGACTTGGTTTCTCTAGGTCTTTTTTAGCCACCTAGGGATCCTTAATGGAGAAGGCAATGGCACCCCACTCCAGTACTCTTGCTTGGAAAATCCCATGGATGGAGGAGCCTGATAGGCTGCAGTCCATGGAGTCGCTAAGAGTCAGATGTGACTGAGCGACTTCACTTTCACTTTTCACTTTCATGCATTGGAGAAGGAAATGGCAATCCACTCCAATGTTCTTGCCTGGAGAATCCCGGGGACGGGGGAGACTGGTGGGCTGCGGTCTATGGGATCACACAGAGTTGGACACGACTGAAGTGACTTAGCAGCAGCAGCAGGGATCCTTAATCCTTAAGTGTGTAGAGCACAGTACAGGTGTTAAAAAGATGTTCTCTCAACTCTGGAGCACTCTGTCATGGAGTGCCAGGCCAGACTTGAAATCTTTTTCTAAAAATGAAAGTTATTGTCTCTTCTTTCCTAGTGGAATTGTACTGTAGTCCATGTGTGCAGACAGAGTGTTTGTGTACTTCCCCTTGGTGATAAGTAGTGAGAGCCATGAATTCCCGGTTGCTTTTGCAAAGAACTTTAATTGTTGCTGTGCTTCCCTTTGTAGGATCCAAATCAAACAGATGAAGAGGCTATGACGCAGATCATCCGCGTGTCCTAACCCCAGGCTCTGCGATGGAGCCGATGGAGGCCATCTTCCTCACGCTGTTTCCCACCGTTCAGGGAAACTGATCACCTCTTCCGATGGGACACTGACGACCACATTCTGCCCTTTTCTACAGGACAGAAACCACTTAGTTTTTAATAAGTGGCTCAGTATTATAATTGCAAGGATGTCTGGCAAATTGAAGTTGCAAGTCTTTGTCTCACCCTTTTAAGTCAGGACTTATCTCAGACTGTTGCTGACCTTGACATTTCATGGATTGGTATGATGCAAGGGACTCATGCCAGCCCACCAGTACACACAGCACTGGTGTTGACTGGTGATGCCAGCCAGCCATCTGAGCAGAGAACAAACTTCTCAACCTAAACTGCAATTGGGGAAGCTGCAGCCCACTACTTCCCACAGATTCTGAACAGTACCCATCCCTCTAATGGGAGATCTCAGGCTGACTGATGGACCTTTTGTATTCAGAGATGATTTCCAGGCAAGGAGGCTCCATCTCATGATATGGAAACAATAAATTCTGAGATACATTCATCTAATCTGTGGTAATAATAAGAATCTCTTCTACCCAGATGATAGATTGGGATTTTTGGACTCCAGCCAAGAAAAAGCTAACTCTGGGGATAGAATGATAAAGATTCAAGCACTAAAAACAAATTGCTGGTCTCTTGGCTTTCACAAGGTGTGGTCTACTTGTCTGTCTGGTGACAGGTCATATCGACCACAGTTCTTGCTGAGGCTACTTGTAAGACGATTTTGAGGGTACTGGACCTTGAAACTGCCTTTCCTTAGTAAGAAAACAAAATTATACAACTTTTGTGCTGAAGTATTGAGGACATGTATAGTAACTCCAAAACAGCAAAACTAGACATTTTCAATCATAGGCTTTGTGACAGCATTTGGGGAATAGAAAGGTTTGTGTGTATTTCAGTCCAGAAGGACGAAGACTAGTATATATACCCTTGTGATGTCATATAGCATGATTTGCCAGTGGATAGATGCCTGGGATGGATCATTATAATGAAGAGAAGAATTTACATTTATACTGTAACCTTTTAACAAGCATGGAAAGGGAAGTCTGAGATTTGATGCTTGACAGTTTCTGGAAAGCACTGTTCAGTCAAGCTAGCTGGGACACAATCCAGGTTGCCTGCTAGAGGGTGAGGTGGATGCTGGCTTCACTCCTGCTGTGCTTTGTGCTGGCCCAAGAGAGTGAACATTCACATTCTTCCCATGGCAGCTGATTCTTTGGTACCAGTTTCCATTCGTTTCCCCTTTTCTCCATAGGTCTTGTGCAGAAAGGCTTTCACTTTGGATCCATGTTCTGGGGGTAAAGTGGAGATAGAGATTCGTGCAGGGTCAGAAGCAAGGCTGGAGCCCCCAGAGTAGGCTGTGCCTCAGAAAAAAATGTTTCTTTTCTAGGAGAACTAAGGTGATTTCAGAAGAGTTGCTGGTTTTTTGTTGTTTTTAGAAACAAGGAAAACTTTGTAATTCTTTCAAAGAACATTTGGTTTTGATTTTAATACCAAGGCTAGCAATTGGCTCTTCCTTTGATATCACTCTAGCTGTATTAAGAGGGAAAAGAAATTAAACCCACCAAAGAAAACATTACAAAAGGAAATCAATGTAATGGTACAAAACAGAGGTACAGAGCTGTGCAGAGAAAGCAGGAAATGAATTATCTCCCTACTCCCTTGAGTCTACTCATCTGTGTCCTAGCTTCCAGATGTCAGGAGGGGCTGACCCTTTGGTATTGACTATTTGTTAAGCCCCAGGTTCTTCAGATGACAGATTACTAAAAATGAGGAGTTTTTATCGTTTGGTTTTGTTTAGGAGTCTTCAAGATGTAGAGTTCAGAAGAAATTCCTCAGACCTAATTTTAGTACTTAAGCCAACAACAGTTCTAAAATGCTATTTATTTGTGTCTGTAAGATTGTACATATACTACCAACCTCATACTGTTCTGGATTTTTTTTCTCACAAGTTTGAATTTAGGTTTTGTTTTGTTTTGTTTTTTAATGAAATGCTTCAGTTGTCATTTTGTCATTGCATTTCAGATAGCTCATGACCCTTTTATTGTGGTCATTTTAGCACATAATAACCCACAAAGTGGGGGTGAGGTTTGGGGTTTTTTTCTTTGTTACTAGTTCTTTTATTCATTTGTCCTTGTGACTGTAGTGATACAAAAAGAGTGAATGGATGAGTGAATAATTGGTTTAATACATAGTTATTTTACTTAAGTGCTTTTTTTGGCAGGATAATTGTAAATGTATATATTTTAATTGCACTGGTACATTGAACATGTCAGTGTCTATACCACTGGACCAAAAGAGCATTTTTAGAGCATTTTTCTCGCTAATGGATGTCTGGTGGTAATGTCTTGATTTTCCTTCCCGACTCAACTACATAGAAGGGTTTGGGGTTTTTCCCCCTCAGCAGCGGAAGAAGCACAGGTGATGGATCATGGATGTCATTTCAATTGTTATTTTTTAAAATAAACATAAAAATGCTAAAAAGTGTCTTTAATTTTAAGGAGTCTGCATCCCATGGGTTCCGGATTGTGTTTATTATGTATTGCAGTCTTTGTAAACACATGTGCTCTATCTATGGACAGTGTCAAACTTGGAGCTGTGTGTTGCCCCTTCAACTCTCTCTCTGCCTTTTGGCCCTCCCACTCTACTGAGGAGATACTACTGTCTCTGTGGGTTGATCATACATTTATTTGATAAGTCTCATAAGAGACAATAATTCCATGAGTAAAACTAGCCCTTTAGTTAATCACCAAAACAGCACTGACACGTGTACAACTAACCACAGTGAAGTTGTGATTTTTAATTTATGCAGAAAAAGACGCATTTCTGTGATTGTTAAAAAGCCATAATATACTCAGACCGGCAACCTTAAATAGTACCTTTTCACACAAAAGTGCGAGAAAAACCGCTCGGGAAATACTATGATACCGAATGACCTGGCAGGCAACAAAAAAGAAGAAAAGGACTGCCTGTGTTAAACCCTTAGTCTAACGGTATTAAAAACCATTCTGAGTTTGTTTTTGTCAGATGCCAAGTGGAATTCGTCCTTAGAAACTAAAGTGACCCAACTTTCAATGCCGGTGAAATGAAAAGGACCGCCCTTTTGATACTTATCCAGTTGACCAGTTTTCATTGTAAAAGCAGTTTCCTGTTTCAAACATTTTAAAACGTCGTTTTGCTCTCCGAAGACACCGCCCAGCGCGCCTTGCGCTCCGCCTTCCCGCCCACCGGAAGCCAGAGCTGGCGCTAAAGCGCTGAAAAACATGGGCTCGCCCCAAGGGAGTCCGCACTGATTGGTTGATGGGAGGGACCAGTCAGGGCCGTCGTTGAGGATTGGCTACTACGCGGAGGAACCCTCGTTTCCGGTAACTCGACGGGCAAGCCCGCCGCCGCCATGGCAACCGCCAAGCGGCTGGCGGCGCCGCCTCTATGGCCAGTAGAGGCCAGGTTGGCGGCGCTGCTTCCCGACCTACTGGTCTTCAGGAAGCCCAGGGGATCCGAACCCGAGCTCGCCACGGCCCAGGGCGTCCTCCTTGGCGTCCACGTGACGGGTGAGGGCGAAGGGAGACGCGTCGCTCTCCCGACCTGCTGGAGGAGTGGCCGTTGGGCTTCAGCTTGTCTGGGCCGCGGCGGTTACGGGCGTGGCCCCGGGGTGAGCTAAGGCGGAGTGTGTTTGCACTTTTCGCCGCCTCCGCCAAAACCAGAGGGCCATTTGCAGAGCAGGAGGACGCCTTTTCGGACGACTTGGCGTAGCCCTGGAATTCACTTCAGCGACGATGTAATTGAGACACAGAAAGGGGAAAGGATTTTTCAGGGTCATATGACAGGCTTTGAACCCAAGTGTTTCCCAACCTTGAGCATTTTCCATTAAACCTTCTGCTTCATCCAGTGATGCTATTTGCTCAGTTAATTCCTATGTTGAGTCTGTAAGTGCCCGCCACTGTGCTAGGAGCTGAGACCTAGCAGAGGGGCTTCGCAGACGGCGTTAGTGGTACTGCTTGCCCTGGGTGGGAAAGATCCGTATGAGGAGGGCATGGCAACCCACTCCAGTATTGTTGCCTGGAGAAGCCCATGGACAGAGGAGCCTGGCAGGCTGTAGCCCATAGGGTCACAAAGAGCTGGACAGGACTGAAGTGACTTCATATGCATAAACAACTGCTATGAGAGTCATTTATTTAACAGGTATTTATGGAGCTAAGTGTGTCATGGATATGAAATGAGTGATTCAGGTGTCTGTCCTCGAAAAGCTCTCCATGAGTTTTCCATAAGGCTTTAATCCATTCTCCTTGTCAGTGGTTTCTCTGTCCCTCACTTGGGGCAGGGGGAATCCCACAGTTTCCCTGGGCCAGGGAGCCTTAAGAAGGTGTAATGGGAAAGCAGTAGCTGGATTTGAATGAGTCTTCACCACGGGCAGCTCCTGGAAACATGGGGGAGGGTGGCCTTCCGGACTCCCAGAGGGAGCAGCAACCAGTCTGGCCCTGAGCACTTGCTAAGTAACATCATGTTAAAAGATAATGAAATGACTCATCTTGAAGAGGAGAAGGAAATGGCAACCCACTCCAGTACTCTTGCCTGGAAAATCCCATGGACCAAGGAGCCTGGTAGGCTATAGTCCATGGGGTTGTGAAGAGCTGGACACAACTGAGAGACTTCACTTCACTTCAGTTCATCTTGAAGAGATCTTCGGTTTTACTGGCCTGATGTGTGGAGGGAATAGAGCCTAAAAGTTTAGGATTTGCAGCTAACATAGTGATTTTTGCTTTGGTGGTCAGGGTTTACAGCATTAATGGACAGGTTCAGCCTGAGCTGCAAGTTGGACCATGACATGGACAGACTGGCCCACATCTTCAGTTATTACATTAGTGACATCGTGGAGCGTGAGTGACTATTGTGGGGGAGGAAAGAGGTGTGGTGCTGGGCCCCTGAGGGTTTGTAACAGAAGGGGACCTGGGGTACTTTAAAATGCACACTAAAAGTGACATCCTTTTAGTGTCATTCATCCTTAATATCTTTTGGTAAATATCTTAATATCTTTTTGCCACTGATGAGCTAGACGTTTGCCTGTATCTGCCATTATACCCGGTTTCACATCGTGTTGACTCATCCTGTTCAGACAGGGGAGGAAAGTGCTTCTTTTTACTTTAAATATTTGTATTCTATTTCAAAATAAAGTGTTCTTAGGTTGTCTCTTCAAACTGTAATATGTATCTCATGTGTATATCAGATAAAACATAGAGAACACCTTCCCATTCTGTTATTGCATTTTGATCTGTTGAAGTAGGGAATGAGTGTTTACTTTCTGCCATGTATTAAATTTGTGGATATTTGCCTAATCTGGAGAGGGGAGGGGCTTTTCATTTGTACAATAAACATGTTCTGAGTACCATCTCTGTGACATACCTTATAATAAATGCAGGGCATGCAAAAATCTACTCTTCAAAGAGCTTTGAGTCATTAGGTCTACCTAACATAAATTACTCTGGCCCTATACCCTTTAGTACTAATATAACATTACCTTCCTTTACTGACAGTATCCTGTTGAGTTATATCATTATTCCGAGATTCACCAGAATAATTACTTCGTGGCATTTCCTTTAGCCATGTAAAGTGACTATTTGACTGCCCCTGTACCCCTGAGGAACAAGTATAAAAAGTTTTTAGAGAATTCCCGGTAATCCAGTGGTTAGGACTCCATGCTTCCAATACTGGAATCCAGGTTCAATCCCTGGTCCAGGAACTAAGATCCTGCAAGCCGTGGGGTGTGGCCAAAATTTTTTTAAATTTAAAAATAAAGTCTTTCAATTGATTTCTTCAAGTTTAGATGAAAGGAGGAGACGGAAATCATGTATCATGTTTGTATTATAAGCAAGAACTGCTGGGTATTGGAAACACATGGGAAAATAAAATAGATACACTACCTGCCTATCCCATGGAGACTGTGTTACTGGAAACTAATGGAGGATAGGTATTAAGAGTGGAAGCTGGAAGAGGCATTTGGAGCAGTTGCAGCAAGATAATGGAGGTTTTCTCTAGGTTAGTGTTTCTCAACCTTGGCAGCACATTGGATAACCACTTAGGAAGCTTTTAAAAATCCTGTCTACACTTCACCCCAGACCAGTTAAATTAGAACATCTTGGGTGAGGCCCAAGAATGAGGATTTTTAAAGTTTCACAGGCAATTTCAGTATGCAGTAAAAGTTGAAACCATTGGTCTAGATATATGGCAATGAAGGGAGCTATATGGAGGTGATTTGAAATACAAATATTTCGAAGTTCAGAAGACAGGATTTTCTAATGTATCAGATTTCAGTGGGAAGCAGTGAGAAAAGGGATTCTCAAGTTTTCTGACTTTTATAACTGAGTTTATGGTGGAATCACTGAATTGTGATGGGAAAGATGGCTTTGAGAAGGAAAATTAAAGATTCTATTTTAATAGATTGAGTTTAAAGATGTTAATAAGTCAGTCATTCAAGAGGAGAAATGAAGTTAGTAGCTGTGATTGAAATGGTGCTCAGAGAATAGATCTGTTAGAGTTGAAAACTGAGTTGATGGCATGAAGATATTAAAGTTAATGAATGATTGAGTCTGTGTGGGGTGAGTGTAAATAAAGAGCCTAACACTAAGCCTAGAGGAATTCCAGGGGAGGATTTTGATTACCGAGAAAGAACCTACAAAAGAGACTGTAAATCAGCCAGTCAGGTAGGATTTTGTGGTATTTCTGAAGACTTAGAAGTAATGTCTCTAGAAGAGGGCTGTTCTAGCTGGGTTGAGAATGAAAGGGTATCAAGTGCAGTGATGTCAGAAAAATAGTGAATTTAGCAAGATGAACACTGTCGATGATAATTTTAGTGAATCGGTGGAAATGGCCAAATTGGAATAAACTGAGAAGAGAATGGTAAAGAAAATAAGCATGATTAGGATAGGAGGAGAAACTTGTGTATCACCAGTCTCTTGAGAATCGTTTTGCTGGGAATATAACAAAAATGAGCTAATAACTAGAGAAGAAAACAGTCAAGAATACATGGGTTAATTTTGTTGTGCTTTGGTTTATTTATATATATATATATATAATTTATAATTATATATAATATATAATTATATATTATATATAATTATATATATGTGTTATATATATATATATATAAACATAAATGGGAATGATGGAGTAGAGAGAAGATAAGAAAGGCAGTGAAGTTTTTAAGAGGGTGAAAGGGACTAGGATCCAGAGAACAAATAGAATGGCTTTGAAGATAATTTCAAAGCGTTTTTGAGGAGGACATTCCCAGTTTTAGAGAATACAGATAGAGGAACCACAGATTTGCGGGAGAATTTAGGGGAAAGAAAGGAGTCTGAGCTTTAGAGAGAATAAATTAACCAGAAAAAAATAGGAAAAACTCAGTAGGCCATTCTTTTCATCCTATATGACTCTGCCCATGATCTGGCATATCTCTGATTTTTTACTCATTTTCCTCTCTCTCCCTTACTTGATTTCAGATGTGCTCTGTTTTGGAGGAGATATCCTAAATATCACAGGTATTTTTCAGTTGTTTTTTTTTAATATTTACAGTACTATAAGTAAGACTATATTTAGATGGAATTTGGTATATAGCATTGTTTGGTTATTTAACATGTACTGGGCCCTGGGAAAGCAAAGATGAGGAAGGCACAGTCTCTGCCTCAGAGGATCTCTCAATTTAATGGAAAAGCCGTGTCGGTAGTAAGCTCCCATGTACTTTACATTTTGTTCAGATTGAATGATGGGAAAATAAGTACCTATAATGCACTCATGAGAAAACTAACGAAAACCTTGGTTACTAATAGCAGAAGCTAAGTATACGATAGGAAGAGAAGTCTAGCTTGTCTCTCCTTTCTGGAGAACTCAGGATCATTAACAGCTATCTGCCATAGAGTTGGCTTGTCCTTTCACTTAAATTTAATAAAACCACTTAAAAACTTAAAATTCAACTTGAATGTAATCCTACATTTTGTGAACTTGTTAGCTAGTACCTCTCCTCTGGAAAAAAGAGAAAGGGTTACCAGAAATAGCCTTAGTTTTAGGAACATTTCAGCTTCTACCTAGTAATGTTTTTATATGCCGAATAGTTTTGAGGATCTAAAGCAGTATTTTAACCTAGCATGATAAATAGGGGCAAGAAACCTTGTCTGACACCTTGCATGACATCTGCATTACTGTGGGCTTGCCCTGGCGAGTGAATTCAGATATTTGGTCTCTGTCAGCCTATTTTTTATCTCTGCAGGGAACGTGCTCCTAGCACTCTGGACAGTGGAACAAAATCAACTGAGTGACATCATCACTCTGGTGGCAAAATGCAGTCTGGAGATCCAGGAGAAATTTGGGATCTACCATACCAGAGAAGGCCAGGACCTGCAGCTCAAGATCGGTAATAGCTACTAGAAGAGTGACCAGTTAAAAATAATAAACCACTATAAAAATTCAAAAGATAAATGACAACCTAGAGAAAAAAACACTTGCAACTTATGTAGACAGCAGGTGAATTTTTCTAATATAGAAAGAACACCTAGAAATCAAGAAAAGACTAACATTCTAAGAGAAAAGTGAGCAAAGAACAAGTAGCACATAAAGAAAACATCCCTTGTAACTTGTAGAAAACTGGTCAACTTCATAATAAGAAAAATACCAATTGAAAGTACCAATTTAGATCATTTCTTATCTATAGATATGGAAAAATTCAGATGCTGAGCACACTGTTGATGAGGCTGTGAGGAATGAACCTCACACAGTGCTGATGAGAGGCAGCAGTGGTACAACTTCTATGGAGGGTGATTCAGTAATTTCTATCAAGATTGCAAATGCATTTTTTTCTTCAACCCAGCAAGCCTAATATTTATCCTTCAACCATACCATTTATCCTATCGATACATGTGAATATTTATAAAATATCATATGTGTAAAATTATTGGTTGCAATATAAATTGTGATAAAAGTTTGAAAACAGTACATCTATGGGAAGACTAGTTAAATAAACAATAACATGTCTACCTACTGAGATTCTCTGCAACTTTAAAAAAAGATGTTTTGCTATAGCAATAGCTCCAAAATATAGGTGAGAAAAACAAGATGCAAAGCACTGTGTTTAGTATGCTACCTTTTTAATAAGGAGGAAAAGTAAGAATTTTTATTTGTTTATATTTGTATAAAGAAACACCAGAAAGATATATAAGAAACTAATAGAAGTTACCTATTGGAGGAAAATAGTGTAGATAGATATATAAGTTTGAATCAAGACTTTTTAATGTATAGTCTTTATATAGTTTGGTTTTTGAACTATGTTACTATATTACATTATCAAAAATATAATACAATGCCATAGAAATTTAAAAACTGAACACAGGCCACAGTTACAACAATGGCAAAGTCAAGGCTGAAGGGGACGCTCTATACAAAAAACCGCTTCACAGGAGTCCACAACCTCCAGGGGTTTCTGAAGGGCAAAAGTTGGCTCCAGCTATTCATTGGTATTTTGAAGAGCAGAAGTGAAGAATAATATTCTGAGTTGAATGGCATCTCTCCTACCATCCTTTTCTGTTTTTCTGGTTTTTGTTTTATTGGTAGATAATTCATAATTGATACTGTACATAAACATATATATACTTTTGAAACCATCATGACAGTCAAAATAATGGACATATTCAACACTCACTATAATTTTCTGTGCCCCTTTATAAACTTTCCCTCCTTTCCCTCCCCATCCCCAAACAATCACAGATCTCCTTTCTGTCTTAGAGTTTATTTTTAATTTTTAAATAATGTTATATAAGTGGTATCATACAATATGTACTTTTTGGCTACTTTAATTCAGCATAATTTGAGGTTCATCATTCGTTGTTATCCATTTTGGGCTATTACAAATAAAGCTGCCATGAACACCTGTGTACAAGTCTTTGTATGGACATTTGCATTTACTTCTCTTGGTTAAATACCTAAGAGTAAAAGGGCTGGGTCATAATGGTAGATGCAAGTTTACCTTTTTCAGAAATTGTTAATTATTTTTTACCAAAGTGGTTGTACCATTTTACATTTCCACCAGCAATGTATGAAAGTTCCAGTTTCTCCATGTTCTAATCAACTTTTTTATTGTCTGTCTGAGGTTGAAGAACTTCCTTTAACATTTCTCACAGTATGGGTTTGCTGTAGATATGTTTTTTTGTCTGCAAAAAAAAAAAAAAAATTTCATCTCTGTTTTTGAAGAGTATTTCCCCTGGGTATAGAATTCTAGATCGACAGAGTTTTCCCCTCTTACATGAAAGCTGTTCTGCTGTCTTCTAGCTTGCAGTGTTTCCAACAAAAAATCTACTTTCAGCTTTATTTTTGTTTCTTTGTATATATTGTCTCTTCTCTTCCACTTGGGCTGCTTTTAATATATTTTCTTTATCACTGGTTTTAGGTAATCTGATAATGATGTACCTTGGTACAGTTTTCTTAATTTTTCTTATGCTTGGGAATCTTTGAGATTCTTGGTTCTATAGGTTTCTAGTTTTTGTAACATTTAGAAAATGTTCTGCCATTATTTCTTCATATAGCTTTTAACTCTTCCTCTGTCCAGTTATATACCTACTAGACTACTTGAAATTGTTCCACAGCTTGATGTTGCTATGTTCATTGCTTTTTTTTTCCCTCCCCGTATTTCATTTTAGGTGGTTTACATTGCTTTGTTTTCAATTTTACAGATGTTTGTAAAAACCAAAATTGTATACCAAAAGTATATACCTCTGTCATTCTTTTAAAATGAATGGGTGGATTGGGTGGATTGGGTGACTTACCTAAGGGCATACTTCTCCTGGTTATAGTCATGTCTTTCCTGGCAAGCAAGCCAGTTTTTCAGCTGTTATTAACAATAAAATCCTCCAGAGCAAGAAAATGGAGAAGGCAATGGCACCCCACTCCAGTACTCTTGCCTGGAAAATCCCATGGATGGAGGAGCCTGGTGGGCTGCAGTCCATGGGGTCGCTAAAAGTCGGGACTGAGCGACTTCACTTTCACTTTTCACTTTCATGCATTGGAGAAGGAAATGGCGACCCACTCCAGTGTTCTTGCCTGGGGAATCCCAGAGATGGGGGAGCCTGGTAGGCTGCCGTCTATGGGGTCGCACAGAATTGGACATGACTGAAGCGACTTAGCAGTAGCAGAGCAAAAGAAACAAGAGGCAGAAAAAAAGGGGCAAAGCCCATTCGTGGTAAAATACTGATTGTCTGCTCTCTCAGTCCTGGTCATTTATGAAGAGAGCTGGTGTGGTTACAGAGTGGCAGAGTTCCTTAGCATAACCATTTGGTCTCTGCTATCAGGACCTAGCTATCTATTAGAAGAGCAATATAGAGAAAAGACTCTTGGACGCCTAGGATCCAAGAGTTTCTTCCCTCATACAACACAGGCTTGTTTGAATGTCTGCCTCTAGGTGTATTTAACACAGAAGGCGATCCTGGGGCAAGGCATTATTTTTGAGGGTGAGCTCATCTAATACTTCTGCAGCTGTGGGCAATGAGTTTGGTATGATACATAAAGCAATGTGAGGATTCCAACCCCACCCCCCCACCCTTTGCATAGTTTGCAGGCTAAGTTTGTCTAGTCATCACTTGTCTTCTTTTCTCTGGATAGGTCTATCTGCAGGTCGGATTTCCCAGGTTATAGTTGGAGATGAGCAGCGCCAGTATCTCTTGGTGATTGGGCGGGATGTAGATGGTGTCCAGTTAGCTCAACGGCTGGCTCAAGCAAATGAGATTGTCCTGTCCTGGAACTGCTGGAAGCTCTGTGAGCAGTACATGTTTGAAGTGGAAATCATGCGGGAGGATGAAGCTGTGAAGGTAGGAGGCTGGTCGCATCCACTGAAAGTCCTGAAAAGGACTTCCTGCTGCACAGGGCAGTACTCTGGCGGTGCTCAACACCAGGCCAGACCAGTAACCACTGGAACTTTATTTTGGAGGGAGGTGAGGGATACTCTTCCAGGAAAATAAGGCAGAATAGTAAGGCGGAAAAGATAAGCAATAAGCAAGGGAAATGCCATCCTCAGCCCTCTATTAAAGAACCAAAGGTAATCCAGTTGGTGGGTGGACACCGAATTGAGCAGTTCCCTTTCTGTAGTTAAGAGATATGCGGATCATTGACCCATTTGATTTTGATGAGCATTTTTACAAGTGCCTCGATTATCTGCCACATTACCGGACAAGTGCTGGTAAGTTACTTTGTCCTTTATTATACTACCCATGCCCATTTCAAAGATTAATTTTTTGCATGGCTGGAGACATTTTGTTTGCTTTCCTTCTCTCAGACATTCTAAGAACCGCCCTGGAGTTGCATCCAGATTCTGCACTTGAGCAAACCCTGCGGAAGTACATAATGAAAAACCTTTTGAAGAAGGTTGTTTCCTAGTTCTTGAGTCATTGTGTGTAGGCTTTGTGTGTGTTTGTATAAATAAGTGTACATGTACATATGTGACAACCATACTGATCCAGTTCATCTCCTCCCCATTGTAATACCAGCAGATTTTCCCATCTGCACCAATTACTGACATGCTAAGTTTAGATTTCTCAGTCCTAGAAAGTAGAAACCATATTTGGTTTTTGTTTGTCCCTCTGGAAACTAACACTCTGTAAATAGGGTATAGAGTGTATGCTTGGTAAATACGTGTTGATTGATTCTGTATATGTGAATCCTGTAGTAAGTGATATAAAGACTAATAGAGTTAGATATATCAAACTATGTCTTAGAGAAGAAAATAGAAAAGCTTGACAAATTTCATCAGTAAGTCAGATTTAAAGTCCAATGATTTTAACTCCAAGTGCACTAGTTGGTACATGTTCTATGCCTCTTGAACCTGAATTTTAATTTTTTGTCTAATATCCAAAAGTTATTTTCTCATGTTTACCATGGACTATAGAACCTAAATGCCTAAACATGATACTGAAAGTTGAAGATACAGCAAGGTGACTCACCGTATCTTTGTAGATTGATGAAGGCCAGCCTATGGAGTATATATCTGAATTCCGTACTGTGACTATGGTTTTGGTCAGCCTCGAGTTCCACAAGACAGCGTGGATGTTGCCTTTGTGTCAGCTTATCCAGGAGGCTGCATTATACATCTCCACAGTGATAGAGACAGAGGGTGGCCAGCTGAGCCGAATCTTTATGTTTGAGACAGTAAGTACAAGGGAACTTGCCTTATCAACATTAAAGGTAAGGAATAATAGTCTTATGACCAGTTTCTCTCTCACTGATAGACACTCTCTCTCAAAGAAGAGACTAGAAATTGAATTTTTCAAAGTTCTTAACATATTCCTCTGGTGTTTTAAATTTCAGTTCTTTATATAGTTAAATGAAGTTTTTCTTTCTTTAAAAATTTCCCTGTTGATGTAGCCTAGGATGTCGATTTCATGAATCTTATAGAGTCCTTCATGTCTAATAGAAAACCAAGCCAGGAAAGGGGTCTGGCTTCACTCAGGGAAGCTGGTTCAGTTGAGGCAAGCTATATTTCTTCCCCAGGTCAGTTTCCCTTTTCTTTCTTTGTCACCTGTCTCAGAGCTGCATGTTCCTCTGTGTTTTCGGCCTTCCTGGGGATAAGAAGCCGGATGAGTGTGCACATGCCCTGGAGAGCTCCTTCAGCATCTTCAGCTTCTGCTGGGAGAATCTTGCTGAGACCAAGTGAGGAGGAAGGTGGGGCAGAGAGGAGCTTCTCCAGACCCAGTGGGGCTCTTTAGGCAGGGTAGGAGGTGGTAGCAAGTAGCAGGGGTTGAGAGCCTCCAGAGTCTGCCTGAAGGGGAGGGAGCATGCTAAGAGAAGTCAGAAGACAAGATATGTTAAGAAATCACTAGATACAGAACTGAGTGCTAGATTCCCAGGGGAAATGGGTGTAAGCCTTCGTCCAGTGGGGTGGGAGAGGGAAGGTGCAGAGTATGCATAGCAAGATGCTAGAACACTGCAAAGGAACAACCAATGTGTAAATTAATGTACAGCTGATAAATCTGTATGTGAAGAGATGGCTGCCTGTCTTTGGGGAGGGGAGGGGGAAGGAAGAGAAGATGTGGAGCAATTACCTCGATAGGAAGGGACCACAGCTGGTTAACGCTCTTCTTGGCTTTCACTCTTGGTCCTGTTGATTTTTCTGGAATTCACACTGAATTGATCTCCTGCCTCCATATCAACACCACTCTTCCACCTATAAAAGCCTAGTCCTAATGAAGTTGTGCAACTAAGACGTGATTGGTTGGAATTTTTCAAATGACCGTTTTGGTTTTATTTTTTTCCACTAGAAAGCTATAAGGAAAAGTGTGTAAATGAATAGATTTGAAAAATAGTCATTCCTAATGTCAATGCTGAGTCAAAGATTTGTTCACTTGACATACTTATTCAAGATGAATAAAAATTATATCACGTACTTTCATAATACTTTAACATTTTTAAAATACTTTAGTATATACTAGCAGTGTAACCATTTGTATCCTTTTACACATGAGGAAACAGGCCCCCAAAGAGGAGTTACTAGCATGTAGCAGAACTGTAATGACACCCAGATCTTCTGAACTCAAACCTGTGTTATTTTCATTACCTCATAGCTGCCTCTTACAAAATACAAATATTCCCTTTTCATACTGAAGAGGAACTTAGAGATTGTCTCATCCAACTTCTTACTGGGTTGGCCAAAAGATTCGTTCAGGCTTATCAATAAGATGTAACAGAAAAACTCAAACAAACATTTTGGCCAACCTGGTATTTTATAGATAAGATGCTACAGTTGCTTTTCTTGGTGAAAAGTGAAGTGTTAGTCACTCAGTTGTGTCCAGTTCTTTGGGACCCCATGGACTGTAGCCCACCAGGCTCCTCTGTCCATAGAATTCTCAAAGCAAGAACACTGGAGTCAGTAGCCACTCCCTTCTCCAGGGTATCTTCCTGACCCAGGGATGGAACCTGGGTCTCCTGCATTGCAGGCAGATTCTTTACCGTCTGAGCCACCAGGTATATGATGGCAGTTCTTTCAGGCTTGCTGAGATCCGCAGATACGACAGCCTACTTCCCAGTCGTACCTCCAGTATGAGTATGCTAAGCCATTCCTTCCAGTGCGGTCTATTCTGTTTCCAAATTTTGCACAGACTTCTAGTCTTCAACGGACCTACCGTTAGCCCTTACTGTTGAATAAGATAGTCGTCTTTGGTCATTAGAGACTGGTTATCCTACAGTGCCTTTAAGCATGCCTTCTATGACTCCTAGACCATAACTTGATCCTTTCAGTCTTTTTAGTTTAGAATATTGTAGATGTTCAGATGAGCTCTCAAGATCTTGTCTAGCTCTTGGTTCAATCCTGGTTTGATCCTTAGTTTGACCTGGGTTCGATCCCTGCGTTGGGAAGATCCACTGGAAAAGGGAAAGGCTACCCACTCCAGTATTCTGGCCTGGAGAATTCCATGGACTGTATAGTCCATGGGATCACAAAGAGTTGGACACAACTGAGTGACTTTCACTTTCATTTTCATTGTAGATGTTAAAAGCTAGACAAGATCTTAGAGTTCATCTCATTTGGCCTCCTTAACTTAAGTAAACTAAGACCCATAGGTCATGTTAGAAAGCCAAGTAATTTGACAGCGATAGATTCTAAAATCTAGTTTCCAGGTCAGTGGTTTGTTTTTTTTTTTTTCTTGAAGATAATTACTGATTCAGTAATTTCCTAAAATGTGTTTGGTAGAACATTAGTCCTTTTAAAAATACTGAAAGAAAATATCTCCATGGTCATGTATGTTTGGGAATTGATGCAACTATATTTCCTTCTTGAAGGTTCACAATATACATTAACATCAAAGTTTCTGAGTAGTCTCACAGTGAAGAAATTTGCTGTATTTTGTTTTATTCAACATTTCCCAAATTTACTTGATCACCAAACACCAAGATATATAAAAACCCAAAAGGATGAATGTTCTAAGGAGCATATTTTGGGAAATGCTTCCATCAGCAGCCTGACATTCTGAGTATTCCTTTTCTCTCACATTCTAGCATTATTTGATCCATTAATCCTGTATAGTTTTATTGATCTAATTTTCAGCTTGGGATTTTATGTGAAGTAGTGTGGTATAGTGGAAATAACATTGGTTTGGGAGTCAGGAGGCCTGGATTCTCATTGTGTTTCTAACATTAACTCATACAACTCTTGGAAAGTTAATTAATGGGTTCAGTTTTGTTTTTTTTTCCTTCTGTCAAATGGATTTTAAATATTTGCCCTACATACTTCACATGTTTGTTGCTAATTATCCCTCAAAGGATTAGATGAGGTAATGAATTTGAAAGTACTTCAAAGAGCACACATAAAGCATCTGATAGATACAAGGTATTCTTAGTGTTTTTACTACTAATAGCTCTTCAACTGCCATTGCTGGAGAAGGAGAAACATTTTGTTCCTTTGACCATTTCCCTAATATTCAGTACTTTGTACCCACCATGTGGTGCTGTCTGACAGCAGCCTCTGGCCCTGTGCATTCGGAGCCCTAAAACTAGATTTCTGGATCTAGGGAGTGCCAGTCTGGTGCCTGAAGTAGAGGTTTCTGAGTACATGGTTACCAACTGTTATTTTCTCATCCCCAGGCTTGTTTCCATCAGTATCACCAATGGACCAGTATTCTGTGGCATGGTTGGGGCAGTTTCAAGACACGAATATACAGGTAGGATAGGATATTGGACTGTTAGGTCTGTGATTTAGAGGGCAAAGATGGAGGAGGTGATCAAAAGTCTCCATCCTTTTCTTTATTGTCTCTGTGATACAGTTATTGGCCCAAAAGTAAGCCTCGTGGCAAGAATGATAACTGCTTATCCGGGTTTGGTGTCTTGTGATGAGGTAACATATCTGAGATCTATGTTACCTGCTTACAACTTCAAGAAACTCCCAGAGAAAATGATGAAAAATATCTCTAACCCAGGGAAGATGTATGAATACGTTGGCCATAGAAGATGTATGTGAGTGTCATGCGATAGTTCACTCCCATCTGTTTTATAGAATTGGGGCATAGAAATAATCAGTGCTTAATAGTATGAAATTAGAGAGAACAATGCTTCTAATACTGGCCTGATGGAATAAGAGACATAAGAGGAGGGTTTCATGTCTGCGATCTTTAGCTTTTATGTTTAGCTTTTAGCTCTTTCCTCAGTGAACTTCTTCTGTGCAACATGAAGAGGATAGTAGTAGTAGGTCACTAGTCTAGATGTTCTTTTTCTCTGTGTACTTTCACTGTTTACTTCCCTAAGCCTGGAAAAATTAATAGTTTTTCTCCCTTCTCCCTTTCCAATTTTTTTTTAGTTTTTAAAAACGTTTATACAGAACTCTGGACCTCTTTGATTGTTTGAAAATATTTGTTTATAAGGACAATTTGTCCTCTATTTAAAAGTATATTATCTATCTCAATCTATTTTTAATTAACACATTTCCCTTTGTCCTTTTCCCCAGAATGTTTGGAAAGAGACATTTGGTCACAGAGAGAAATAAAAATCACTCTTTGCTAGGTAAGTTTCCCTTTTTACCATAAGTCATAATTTTGTAGGTGATTAAATGTTATTTAAAAAGCAAAAGAGACTAAATGCATCTAAGCTTGTAATAGAAAATAGGGAGCAACCTTCTTAGTGAATTTATGTTAATTTTGAGGAGGACTTGCCATTTCTTTTCCACGCTGGATGTTTACATTTCAAGTTCCAACATTTAGTAAGAATCTGTGTAAGGATTCTCATCTTTAGGGGAGAAATCTTTAGAGGGAAATTCCTCATCCTCAGATGGTAACGATAGCACTGAGACTGTTCCACCCATACTGTGTATTCCCTGTCTGTATATTTCTTTTATCTATATCCACTAGACCATTATTTTCACATAGCAGTGACAGATTCTGAACACTCAATAGTTATAATGGAAATTTTTTTACAAAAAGCTGAGAAGATATAGTAGCTCCCATGTCCATATGGTGCCTCATTGTCCTCAATATTATTACTTAGGCTCTGGAGCAAGCCTGCAAGCCCAATACACATTTATGTATAGTCTAGAGTTGATTTTCTGGAAAAAAAAGATCTGAAGGTTTATCAAGTAATGGAATTCTGTCAAGGATTCTGGGGGAGAAGCCATTCTGAGAATTACCTTTACAAATTAATTCAAGTAAATAAGTATCTGCTAAGAAGTACAGGTATGGTATGTGTTCCTTGTCTCTTTAACAGACCGGGAGAAAGAACTGGAAGCTTTCCGAATGGCACAGCAGGAATGTTTGCACCGGAAGAAGGGACAGGCAGTTCTATATGAAGGTGGAAAAGGCTGTGGAAAAAGTCAGCTCTTGGCTGAAATAAACTTCCTGGCCCAGAAGGAAGGGCACAGGTAAAGACTCTTGATTTCTGACTTAGCGTGTATTTCTCTTGGGGCTCCTTTTCCTCACTGGTGAGATGCTTGTATCATTAGATTCGGCATCCTTGGGCTGCTGGAGTGAGGCCTCTCTGTGCATCAGGGGACTCCCAGTGACCTTAGTAATGTTCACCAGGGTGTTGCCGTTGAAGCTGAAGAAAGCAGATTCCAAGCAGTGCTTCTACGCCATCCAGACCCTCATGGCCATCTTCTTTGAGATTGATACATGCCCAGCCCATTACCGGCAAGAGCGCCTCCACAAACAGCTCAGTGGGATAGTGGAGGAGCCACTCCACTGCCTTTTTAATGACCTCTTCTTTGTGAAGGTAACGAAGGCGATAGCTGTGTGAACTGGATTACTGATATTACTGATATTTTTGGTAGATAATTGGACCCAGGATTGTCTTCTAATCTAAAACCCTTTAGCCATATGTACATATATCCTAAGGACACAGAGTTAGCAATGGCAGGATTGAGACTTGAAAAGTCTTTGACGCCAGAACCCAGACTTTTTCCTTTTTGAAGAGAATGGATTCTAGGACCAACTCTGAAACTTGCTAGTGGTATGTCTTGGCACAAATCACTTAGCCTTTCTGAGCCTCATTTATTTTCACCTGCAAAATGACAGTTGTAGTACTTTATGTGGTTTTTGTATGAATTTTAGAGGATGTAGGGTGCATTGTAAATGTGAAAGTGCTAAAAAGGTGATACTGACCAGTCAAGGATACGCAGCAGTGATATCCATGTGTTCTCGAGTTGGTTGCAGCATCTTGTTCTTTAATCTTCCCTTTCCATTCCTGCGTCATGGAGTATGTCACTTGAACCAGCATCTGAATCTCAAAAGCTTCCTGTGATCTAGGATTTACGTAGTACCCAATAGCAAGTAGGCTAAGAATTCCCTGGTCCATAATTCCATTTATTCATCCTTCTCCTAATCTACCCAGCATGCAGGGTATCTAATGAAAAATAGAGAAAACAAAAATCTTTCCAGTCCCTCAGCATACGACTGTCTTAAGACAGGCCTTCTCTGAAGTCGCCAAGGAGCAGTCTCACTTTGGCTCTCAGGTCCACGGGAGCCCATGCGCTCCAGCTTAGCACAGTGTTGGGGATGTCGATTGCAGTTCTTTCTCACAAGTCTGATGCTACATTCATTTTGGTATATTTAGAATAACCGGGGTACTAGAATTGTCCTGCATGACATTGCTAAGTCTGACCTGTCACTTTATTCCTCAGTCACGAACCTTTAAGGGTTTGCCAAAGTGCAGCATGAAAAGGAGATGTCTCTCTCTAGTCACCAGTGAGCTTTCAGTGTCACCCTCTGAACTATATATTGAGGTTTGATTGGTGTTTGTAACCCTATGCCCACTCCTGTAGAAACCCATTTTCACTCAAAACAGAATCATTTTCTCTTTGCTTTTGAGAACCTGTATATTTTTACTAGATTGTCATTTTGAATGATAATATATGGTTAATTTTCCTCATCAGTTTCCCCTATCCTTCAAAGTTTCACGCATGGATGACCTAGCCAGACAACAGAAGATTAAAGCATGTTTTTTTGAAGTGCTTGAGAAGGTGGGTATTTTTGCTACATACCATTAATTCTTAATAGGTGGAAATGATTTATGCTCATTGTAATCTATCCACATATTACCTGGACTTAGATATTTCTTGGCCTACAGATTTATTGATATCTTCATTGTTATTTTAACCTTGAATCCATCCTACAGCACAGCATACAAGAAAAGGTGCTTGCTCTTTCCTGATCCTGTTTCTTAATGAAATTTTAATAACTTAAAACAGTGATTTCTAGATGCAGGTAGATAGCTATTTTACCTCCTATTTATCAAAAATACAGATACTCAGTCCCCAGTCTAGGATTCCAGAGTCAAGGATCTGTATAAGAAGAAACTGATGTAGCCATTCTGGAAAGCTATGTTGAAGTAACCAGTCAAATTTTTAATAAAATTCATCATCTATACCCAGCAGTTCTTCTTCTGGATATAAATCCCAGGTAGCTGGTTCATTGCAGTGTTTTGTTTGTGAAGGTTAGGGAGGTGTTGGCATGAATTTATAGATGAACACTTGGGGTGTATATAGTGCCAATATTAGAAGTAAGGCAGAAGGTGAAAACATAGCAACACAGAGTGATCTGAAAACAATCCTGAATATTTTATCTTTTCTTATGGCTGAGTGTGTATATATACATATACATATTTATACACCACATATTCTTTATCCATTTATCCATCGGCCAGCACTTCAGCTGTTTCTGCATCTTGGCTATTGTAAGTAGTGCTGCAGTGAACATAGGGATGCATGTATCTTTCCAAATTAGTGTTTTTATATTCTTGAGATGAATATCCAGAAGTGGAATGGCTGAATAAAAAGATAAAATCTTGCCATTTCTGACAACATGGATGGAACTTGAGGGCACCATACTAAGTGAAATAAATCAGATGGAGAAAGGCAAATACCATATAACTTCATTCATGTTGAATATTAATAAATGAGCGAAAGCAAACACATAGATACAGAGAACTGAGTATTGGTTGCCAGAGGGTAAAGGGGGTCGACTATATGGTGATGGGTGGAAACTATACCTTCGGTGGTAAGCATGGTGTAGTGTATACAAAAGTTACAATAGAATATTGTACACATGAAACATACAGTGTTATAAACCAGTTTTTGAAATCCTGAGTAAAAAGAGAAATAATGAGACCTGTAATACAATACCATTTAAATAAAAACACTTTACTTGACAAAATAGCAATGCACATTTTATAGGAATGCAATGCAGGCAGAAGGTGGTAGGAAAGTATACTAGCATGATTACCTGTGGCAGTGGGGAGTGGAATGTGGGCAGAGAATGTGGATAAAAGAGAATGCTTTTTAAAGTCTACATGAGTGGAACATGATAATTGGTGGTTTTAGCTACCACTCCCAGGTAATTTTGATGTGCAGCCTGGCTTGGAAGTTACTCTATAAAAAATAATGTGAATTACCACACAGTTTGAAGCTTTTGCCAAAATGAAATATTTGAAAGCTTCAAGTTTGATTTGGAGAACATTTTGATGTTTGTTTCATATTTCAATTAGAGTATTTTCATGTTCAAAGAAACTCAGTACATTTCTTTAGGAATCAGATATACAGGCTATATTTTATATTTATAAAGTAAAATATTACCTGGGCTTAGTTTACATTTTACTCTGAAAATACCAGCATGTACTGACATTTAAGGTGTTGATGGGAAATTCATGGTAGATTTGAAAATCAGATGACTTCATTTCTAATCAGAGGTTGTCAATGTTTCTCAACTGTTATTTCCAGGCAGTAAGGGAAACACCACTGATTTTCCTCATTGATGAGGCCCAGTATATGGATGCAGCTTCCTGGGAATTTTCGGGAACATTGCTGTCCGGTGTGCCCATCATCATGGTGATGACGTTGACCCCTACCTCTACCCTGTGTGGCCAGGCCCAGCACTTCCTGCAGAGCCCTCCAGCTGTCCTGGTGCCCATTTCAAAGCTGGCAGCAACCTCACTGTTGAGAATGGCATGTTGGGAACTGGAGGTGGTGAGCATCCCCCAAGAGCTGCAGATGTGAGTGGCTAGGACTAGCTGGGCACTTGATTAAGGGAGGAGCCAGTGCCATAATATAAGAGAAGGCTCAGGTCTCACACCAGAGTTGGGGGAGAGAAGGGCATTAGAAACCATGATGAAGCCCAAAAGTGGATTTAAGAGTAGACAGTCTCCTAGTAACCCAGTAAAAGGGCTACCTCCCTGAACCATTCACCCAGGTTTTCATAGGACAGTTAGGACTTGGATGGCTTGCCTAATTTTTCCATTATGTGTGGCCAGGCCAATTTCTTCCAGACCCTTCAGCAAGGGGATATTAGTTCCTTTTCAACAAAATAGTTAAGCAAACACACTATTTCAAGCAAAATAGTTAAGAGAGAAAAGTTACTGCCAAAATACATTATGAAACCAGTCAGAAACGTCTTTTTACATTTCTATGCTGCTGCTTCCCTCTGTTAGTGTGTATCATCAGGCACTGACTAACAAAAGAAGTAGTCCTCATTATGAAATACCATTATGCTTGGCTCTCTGCAAGTGGGCCTCTTTAGTCAGCAATCCCCTGCTTACCTCTCTACAGCTACCTTCTCCGCAGGTGCTTTGGAAACCCCCTTTACTGTGAGGTCTTATGCCAGGATCTTCTCTCTCAAAACATATTGTGCTTTCATGACCTCCAAAAGGAGGAAGTGGAGAACAGCGAGTGGGAGACCCTCTCAGGTAAGCTGAGCTTCCCAAGATTCAACCCTGGGTCCGCTGCTGGAGTTGGTTTCTGAACATGGCATCACCTGGCCCTTATTAGGCATATGCCTATTCCCTGCTGACCTTATAAGCTGGATTAGGCCTTCCTGGCTAAGTGAACTATACAAATAATATGCAGCTATGTTTACCATCTGGTGGCTGAGGCCGTAAAGAATCTGCCTGCAATGCAGGAGACCTGGGTTCCATCTCTGAGTCAGGAAGATCCCCTGGAGAAGGGAAAGGCTACCCACTGCAGTGTTCTTGCCTGGAGTATTCCATGGACAGAGAAGCCTGGCGGGCTACAGTCCGTGGGGTCACAAAGAGTCGGATACAACTGAGCAACTAACACTTCTTTTACTTTTCATGTTGAAAACACTAATATCTGCCTCAGATAAAGTAATTGAGCCAATCTACTTTAGTTCTTTTTTGAGCAGCCCAAGAAGTGGGGATGTAAAAATAGGATTTATAAACGTCAAAGAGGATTGATAAATATGAGAGTCTAGTAGAGAATTGCATCACATCAGTTAGTGATGACAAGGGTAACTTGAGGGTTTGAATGGAGAATGGGAGAGGGGAAAAGAAAGAGGCATCCTCAAGCTGTGATGCAGTAGCAGAGAGGGATGTTGGGAGGTAAACAGGAAGAGTAAGAATGTTAGATACTGTGTATCACAGAAAATGTTGTTAGTTTCTAAGAGAAAATGAGAGAACAGGCAGGATGGGTGGGGTAAACCACTTTAAAGGTGTGTGCTCCATTCACCTTAAACCTTTCAATGTCTTGAGTACATTCTTGTAATCTTGTGTCTTTAAAACTACAGCCACTGAGCATTTTACTCAATCATAGTCTTCTTCCCCCTACAGCCAATGCCATGAAATCCACAATGTACAGTATTTCTCCTGCCAGCTCTGAAGACCAGGAACTTTATGTCTGCACAGTCAAGGATGATGTAAACTTGGATACAGTGCTGCTTCCACCGTTATTAAAAGGCAGGTCCCTTGAAGACCTCATGTGAATCAATTAGGGATGTCCTTGCACTTAGTAATTTGGTGGGTGATTGAGTATAGAACCCTCATTATCACATTAGCTTCATTTCTTCAAAAGGAAGCCTGCCTTTCAGAAATAAATTCTGGCACTGCCCGAACAGTTGTTAAAGACTTGTAATGCTACTTGAGTTATGTTTTACATAACTGAACCCACTGTTCTCTTTGAGGCTGACTTGGAAAAGTTTTCTAGTTATTTAATAAAAATTATGACCTGAGTTTCCCTTTGTGCATATTCCTGTGCTGGAGGAGATAGTAATCAAGGGAGAAAATGTTGCTGAGTTTTAAGAAAATCCATGGTGCTGGTGAAGAGACAGTGTTAGGGACCTAGCAGGAGTTTAAGAAAAAGAGGGTGAAGTATAAGCTTGTAATGACTGATGAGATGAAGAATAAAGTCCTCAGAATTGGCTAGGCATAATTAGACAGGGAGTGCTCTTTTTATACATGAAGGTTGTAATGTTCTATTCAGATGTATAGTGGCCAGGGTACTTTATTAACCGCTTTTCAGGAATATTATGATTAAGCATACCTTCAAGTCAACTGTGGTCTTACTGAGAATATAGACATGTATGTGAAACAGCAACACAGAATGCCTTGGTAATTAAGAGCCAGGGCTCTGGCATCAGAAAAAGCTGGGTACCATTGGTTTTCCCACTTCCTGGATGTGAAATGTTAGATAAACTTATCTAAGCCTTAGTCTTCTCATCAGTCAAGTGAGGATAATAATAGTCCCAACCTCATGCGGTTAGTTGAAGATTAAATGAAATAAATCATGGTATATAATAAACAGTCAGTGAATATTAGCTGTCATAAGCTGTTCACTCTGGTGGTTTTATGTTCATCTGGACAGTTCATATTCCTCCAACTGTGATGGGCCACACTTAGCTTTGGCTTCACTAACTGAGAGGCATACAGGTCAGGAAACACAGCACTCTAGGAGAACGTAGCCAGTGGTTTCCTTCAGTGGGGATCCTCACAACAGTTCCTACTGCTATCCTCTGGAACCTCAGGGAATAACTTAGATATGAGGGAATGAGACTATGATGGACAAGTGCTTAGGTGCCCCATTTCCCAATGAGAAACTGATATCTCTTAGAATAGTCTTGTAGGCATAGCTTCTAGGCACTGTGACCTATTACAGGAATCACTACACCCGAGGAACCCCCACAAAGCTGTGGCTTACCACCAGGTAGCTATAGCTTATTCACAGTTTTCCTAGTCCAAATTCAGTTTCCAGCCAAGGATCACTCTTTGCATAAGCAGTGTTACCTGGTAACTCAGCTGACATTCTAATTTTATGGGGATCCTAGGCAATGGCTAGAAAGTTAACACAAGGTCAGTATTGTCCACAGGGAAGGCAAAAGGATTTGTTAACTCATAAGCTAAAATGAATAGTTCAGTCAGCAAGTCTAAATGAAAAGCCAAAGCTACATTGTAAAAAGCCATATAAGTTATAAAAATATTTAAGAAGGGGGCTGACATTATGTATGTACTTTAGGTGTACAGTCTACCACTAGTTAATGTGTTATTGGGATAAGAAGAGGAGAAGACTGGTGATGTTCAAAATGGTAGTATAGTGATCCAGGTGAAAATGACTACTTAGACTAGAATTGTTTGGAAGGAAATATACTCAAGAGCTTTCAGAGAGAGAATGAGTGGGTGGCCAGTTGGTTGTGAGAGACAGGAAAAAGTTTAGAATTATTCCAAGATTTGGGGTTTGGTAATATAATTGGTTTAATAACAACTGCTTTAATATATGGATCAGAATTTGGAGAGATTCACTAAAGTGCTTGGAGTTTTCCAGTTCAGTTCAGTTCAGTTCAGTCTCTCAGTCGTGTCCAACTCTTTGCAACCCCATGAATCACAGCACGCCAGGCCTCCCTGTCCATCACCAACTCCCAGAGTTCACTCAGACTCGCGTCCATTGAGTCCGTGATGCCATCCAGCCATCTCATCCTCGGTCGTCCTCTTCTTCTCCTGCCCCCAATCCCTCCCAGCATCAGAGTCTTTTCTAACGAGTCAACTCTTCGCATGAGGTTGCCAAAGTACTGGAGTTTCAGCTTTAGCATCATTCCTTCCAAAGAAATTCCAAGGTTGGAATGGACTGGTTGGATCTCCTTGCAGTCCAAGGGACTCTCAAGAGTCTTCTCCAACACCACAGTTCAGAAGCATCAGTTCTTCGGCACTCAGCCTTCTTCACAATCCAACTCTCACATCCATACATGACTACTGGAAAAACCATAGCCTTGACTAGATGGACCTTAGTCGGCAAAGTAATGTCTCTGCTTTTGAGTATGCTATCTAGGTTAGTCATAACTTTTCTTCCAAGGAGTAAGCGTCTTTTAATTTCATGGCTGCAATCACCATCTGCAGTGATTTTGGAGCCCCAAGAAATAAAGTCTGACACTGTTTCCACTGTTTCCCCATCTATTTCCCATGAAGTGATGGGACCAGATGCCATGATCTTCATTTTATGAATGTTGAGCTTTAAGCCAACTTTTCACTCTCCTCTTTTACTTTCCTCAAGAGGCTTTTTAGTTCCTCTTCACTTTCTGCCATAAAGGTGGTGTCATCTGCATATCTGAGGTTATTGATATTTCTCCAGGCAATCTTGATTCCAGCTTATGTTTCTTCCAGTCCAGCATTTCTCATGATGTACTCTGCATATAACTTAAATAAGCAGGGTGACAATATACAGCCTTGATGTACTCCTTTTCCTATTTGGAACCAGTCTGTTGTTCCATGTCCAGTTCTCACTGTTGCTTCGTGGCCTGTATACAGATTTCTCAAGAGGAAAGTTAGGTGGTCTGGTATTCCCATCTTTTTCAGAATTTCCCACAGTTGATTGTGATCCACACAGTCAAAGGCTTTGGCATAGTCAATAAAGCAGAAATAGATGTTTTTCTGGAACTCTCTTGCTTTTTCCATGATCTAGCGGATGTTTGCAATTTGATCTCTGGTTCTTCTGCCTTTCCTAAAACCAGCTTGAACATCTGGAAGTTCACAGTTCATGTATTGCTGAAGCCTGGCTTGGAGAATTTTGAGCATGTAAGCTGAATGCAATTGTGCGGTAGTTTGAGCATTCTTTGGCATTGCCTTTCTTTGGAATTGGAATGAAAACTGACCTTTTCCAGTCCTGTGGCCACTGCTGAGTTTTCCAAATTTGCTGGCATATTGAGTGCAGTACTTTCACAGCATCATCTTTCAGGATTTGAAATAGCTCTACTAGAATTCCATCACCTCCACTAGCTTTGTTCATAGTGATGCTTTCTAAGGCCCACTTGACTTCACATTCCAGAATGTCTGGTTCTAGATGAGTGATCACACCATCATGATTATCTGGGTCATGAAGATCCTGTCCTGTTTGTACAGTTCTTCTGTGTATTCTTGCCATCTCTTCTTAATATCTTCTGCTTCTGTTAGGTCCGTACCATTTCTGTCCTTTATCGAGCCCATCTTTGCATGAATTGTTCCCTTGATATCTCTAATTTTCTTGAAGAGATCTCTAGTCTTTCCCATTCTGTTGTTTTCCTCTATTTCTTTGCATTGATTGCTGAAGAAGGCTTTCTTATCTCTTCCTGCTATTCTTTGGAACTGCATTCAGATGCTTATATCTTTCCTTTTCTCCTTGGCTTTTTGCTTTTCCTTTAACAGCTGTTTGTAAGGGTTCCCCAGACAGCCATTTTGCTTTTTGCATTTCTTTTCCATGGGGATGTTCTTGATCCCTGTCTCCTGTTTTTAGCTCTTTACACTAATTGGGGTTCTGGGACCAGGAAGCCCAGCCTCCATGTTTAGTTGACCACAAGAAATAGCTTCAGTGTTGTGGTGAAAACCCAATTGTTGGATAAATAATGAATGAGGAATGGGGAGAAAAGTAGACGTCGAGATAAGGTTCTTTCAAGAGATTTGGCTGAATGGAGAACAGGTGAAAGAAAAAAACAAGCCTTTTTTTTTTCTAATGAGCAGATTATTAACATGGTGTATTCTATGTTGGTAGAAAACTTATTCATTGCTAATTTCTTGTTCTTCAGAAATAGCAGTAAACCAACTAGATCAGCTGAGCCCAGAGGAGCAATTGCTGGTTAAATGTGCTGCAGTCATTGGCCATTCCTTCCACACAGATCTGCTGCAGCACCTCCTGCCCGGCTGGAGTAAAAATAAGCTACTTGAGGTACTGAAGGATCTTGTGGATATGCACGTGCTCCGCTGGTGCAATAAGGGCCAAGAGCTTCCTGCTGAGCCGATATCAGTGCCTTCCTCTGTCGAGACTGAGCATACCAAAGAGAAGACAAAGTCAGGTGAGCTGGTGCCTTGTTCTCAGGCCCAAATAGAGAGCTTTGGGTGACGGTGTGTTTGTTCAGAAAGAACATCAACATTATATGTCATGGGTCCCCGTCTCTTAAAGCTCATGTCTAAAGAATTGGGGAAATTATTGTTTTAATCATGGAAGAGCCATGTTTATAGTGAATGAATAGCTTTCATTTTTCAAAATTGTCTTAATTTCAAGAATTCTAGCTCCATGTTAAACCCCGTGCATTAAGTATTTGTATCTTGATTTTTGGTTTAGAAAATATTGCCCTAGTCTTTTATTGGCTTCTTGGGATACATAAGAGGAAAAGTGGGTAAATTATTTCTGATTTTAGAAATTTACAAGTGAGTTAAGCATGATATTGAAACAGACATGAGCAAAGCAACATATGCATTAAATAGCTGCACTCTCATATTCTCCCGATGAAAGAATAAAATTGTAACATAGGTACCCAAAGCACATATAATCCACTAACAGTTTCCCTTTGACTTTGATTTAAGTCTTATATTTGAACAGAGCCTTTCTGGTTACTTGATGTTTATAATAATTTATATTAATAGTAAAAAGCTCAATTTAGGAGGAATAACTAAGAAATCTGTCTCCTGATCATTTCTTCCCTGTTGTACTTTATCCTAAGTATGGTCAATATCACTGGTATACAATTCTTTATACAAAGGAAGCAATAATACCAAACAAGAATTATCAATAAAATTTTCTTATAAACTAGTAGCATATGCTTGGGAGTTTACTACCTTATGGGAGGCTCTCATTTAGCATTTCCAATGTTTCAGACGCTGACTCTCCTCTAAAGCTACAAGAGGAACTATCCCTACCTCAGATGGAGGTGCTTGAATTTGGAGTGCCTCTTTTGCGGGAGGGGGCTTGGGAGCTGTGGCCCAAGGCACAGCAAACAGCCCTACACCTTGAATGTGCCTGCTTTCTTCGAGATCTGGCCTGCCGCTGTGGGAGCTGTCATGGGGAGACTTTGTCCCCTTCCACCGTTTCGCCATCTGTTCCACTAAGAGCTCCAGCGGGACCTCCCGATTCTGTAGCTACAAAGACACTGGCTCAATACTAACACAAGTGATCACAGACAGATTGCAGCTGCCTTCTCCCCAAGGTAAATGAGGGAGCAGAAAGAAGCCATGTGGGTGTCACTTCTCTTTATTCGTGTACTTGGAACTCTTCATTCAAAAGATGAAATCAGATTAAGAGAGAACAATAGATGGAGAGAGTCATTTATCATTGAAATACCAGAAATTTTTTTTTTTAAACAGTGTGATCTCAGAGTTAAAAGGAACTTTAGAGATCATACTTATTTTGATTGGCAATATTGGGCAAGCTGTGGGTGTGTGCTCAGTTGCTCGATTATGTCTGACCCTTTTGCAAACCCAGGGACTGTAGCCTGCTAGGCTCCTCTGTCCATGGGATTCTCCAGGCAAGAACACTGGAGTGGATTGCCATTTCCTCTGCCAGGAGATCTTCCTGACCCAAAGATCTCCTTGCATTGGCAGGAAGATTCTTTATCACTGACCCACTTGGGGAAGCCCCTTGGGCAAGTTATTTAACTTCAATTAATTGAAGAAAATAACAGTACACACTTCATAGGGTAGTTGTGAGGATTAAATGAGTTAAGATATATAATGTGCTTTGAATAGTACCAGGCATATGGTTAGTGCTCAGTACATTTAATTATTGTTTTTATTATTATAAATTTTCAGTTCAGTACACATATACAGAGTCCTTATGTGTATCAGATGTTTCAAGTAGGTGTTAAGAATAAGAAGTGAAATTATAAGGGTTTTTGGTGGGAGGGGTGGTACAGACATATAAATAGATAATTCCAATATGGCCTGGTAAAGGTGATAAAATGGACTACATAGGGGTTTGGATATCTAGAGAAATGGCTGTTAGCACCAGCCTGAGGAATGAGTAAGATTTTTCCTTGAAGGAGATAATGCCAGAAGTGAGATCTGAGGGTTATGTAGGAGTTAGCTACCTAAAGAAGCTTTAGTGGATAGATGTTCGCCCAAACCTATAGCCCTCTACCACAACCCAAATAAGAGTTCACCCTTGGAATTCTCTGGTGGTCCAGTGGTTAGGACTCTGAGATTTCACTGCAGAAGGCCAACAGTTCACCCTCTTTGTTTTAACATTTTCAGTTAGCTTGCCTTGTAGGACAGCTCATTTTCATTCTCAGTAGCTGTTAGAAAACTCTCACCAAGGTGAACTCTCAGTTCAGTTCAGTTCAGTCGCTCAGTAGTGTCTGATTCTTTGCAACCCCATGAATCACAGCACGCCAGGCCTCCCTGTCCATTACCAACTCCCAGAGTTCACTCAAGTCGGTGATGCCATCCAGCCATCTCATCCTCAGTCATCCCCTTCTCTTCCTGCCCCCAGTCCCTCCCAGCATCACAGTCTTTTCCAATGAGTCAACTCTTCGCATGAGGTGGCCAAAGTACTGGAGTTTCAGTTTTAGCATCATTCCTTCCAAAGAAATTCCAAGGTTGATCTCCTTCAGAATGGACTGGTTGGATCTCTTTGCAGTCCAAGGGACTCTCAAGAGTCTTCTCCAACACCACAGTTCAAAAGCATCAATTCTTCAGCACTCAGCTTTCTTCACAGTCCAACTCTCACATCCGTACATGACCACTGGAAAAACCATAGCCTTGACTAGATGGACCTTTGTTGGCAAAGTAATGTCTCTGCTTTTCAAATATACTATCTAGGTTGGTCATAATTTTTCTTCCAAGGAGTAAGCGTCTTTTAATTTCATGATTACAATCACCATCCACAGTGATTTTGGAGCCCCTCAAAAATAATGTCTGACACTGTTTCCACTGTTTCCCCATCTATTTCGCATGAAGTGATGGGACCAGATGCCATGATCTTCATTTTATGAATGTTGAGCTTTAAGCCAACTTTTCACTCTCCTCTTTTACTTTCCTCAAGAGGCTTTTTAGTTCCTCTTCACTTTCTGCCATAAAGGTGGTGTCATCTGCATATCTGAGGTTATTGATATTTCTCCAGGCAATCTTGATTCCAGCTTGTGCTTCTTCCAGCCCAGCGTTTCTCATGATGTACTCTGCATATAACTTAAATAAGCAGGGTGACAATATACAGCCTTGATGTACTCCTTTTCCTATTTGGAACTAGTCTGTTGTTCCATGTCCAGTTCTAACTGTTGCTTCCTGACCTGCATACAAATTTCTCAAGAGGCAGATCAGGTGGTCTGGTATTCCCATCTCTTTCAGAATTTCCCACAGTTTATTGTGATCCACACAGTCAAAGGCTTTGGCATCATCAATAAAGCAGAAATAGATGTTTTTCTGGAACTCTCTTGCTTTTTCCATGATCCAGCAGATGTTTGCAATTTGATCTCTGGTTCTTCTGCCTTTTCTAAAAGCAGCTTAAACATCTGGAAATTCATGGTTCACGTATTGCTGAAGCCTGGCTTGGAGAATGTTGAGCATTACTTTACTAGCGGGTGAGATGAGTGCAACTGTGCAATAGTTTGAGCATTCTTTAGCATTGCCTTTCTTTGGGATTGGAATGAAAACTGACCTTTTCCAGTCAGTCCTGTGGCCACTACTGACAGAATATGGTCCACTGGAGAAGGGAATGGCAAACCGCTTCAGTATTCTTGCCTTGAGAATCCAATGAACAGTATGAAAAGGCAAAATGATAGGATACTGAAAGAGGAACTCCCCAGGTCAGTAGGTGCCCAATATGTTACTGGAGATCAGTGGAGAAATAACTCCAGATAGAATGAAGGGATGGAGCCAAAGCAAAAACAATACCCAACTGTGGATGTGACTGGTGATAAAAGCAAGGTCTGATGCTGTAAAGAGCAATATTGCATAGGAACCTGGAATGTCAGGTCCATGAATCAAGGTGAATTGGAAGTGATCGAACACGAGATGGCAAGAGTGAACGTCAACATTCTAGGAATCAGCAAACTAAAATGGACTGGAATGGGTGAATTTAACTCAGATGACCATTATATCTACTAGTGCGGGCAGGAATCCCTCAGAAGAAATGGAGTAGCTATCATGGTCAACGAAAGAGTCTGAAATGCAGTACTTGGATGCAGTCTCAAAAACAACAGAATCTCTGTTCGTTTCCAAGGCAAACCATTCAATATCACAGTTATCCAAGTCTATGCCCCAACCAGTAACGCTGAAGAAGCTGAAGTTGAATGGTTCTATGAAGACCTACAAGACCTTTTAGAACTAACACCCAAAAAAGATGTCCTTTTCATTATAGGGGACAGGAATGCAAAAGTAGGAAGTCAAGAAACACCTGGAGTAACAGGCAAATTTGGCCTTGGAATATGAAATGAAGCAGGGCAAAATAATAGAGTTTTGCCAAGAAAATGCACTGGTCATAGCAAACACCCTCTTCCAACAACACAAGAGAAGACTCTACACATGGATATCACCAGATGGTCAACACCAACATCAGATTGATTATATTCTTTGCAGCCAAAGATGGAGAAGCTCTATACAGTCAGTAAAAACAAGACTAGGAGCTGACGGTGGCTCAGATCATGAACTCCTTATTACCAAATTCAGATTCAAATTGAAGAAAGTAGAGAAAACCGCTAGACTATTTAGGTATGACCTAAATCAAACCCCTTATGAGTATACAGTGGAAGTGAGAAATAGATTTAAGGGCCTAGATCTGATAGATAGAGTGCCTGATGAACTATGGACTGAGGTTCGTGACATTGTACAGGAGACAGGGATCAAGAGCATCCCCCTGGGAAAAAAATGCAAAAAGCAAAATGGCTGTCTGAGGAGGCCTTACAAATAACTGTGAAAAGAAGAAAGGTGAAAAACAAAGGAGAAAAAGATATAAGCATCTGAATGCAGAGTTCCAAAGAATAGCAAGAAGAGATAAGAAAGCCTTCCTCAGTGATCGTTGCAAAGAAATAGAGGACAAGAACAGAATGGGAAAGACTAGAGATCTCTTCAAGAAAAGTAGAGATACCAAGGGAACATTTCATGCAAAGATGGGCTCGATAAAGGACAGAAATGGTATGGACCTAAAAGAAGCAGAAGATATTAAGAAGAGGTGGCAAGAATACACAGAAGAACTGTACAAAAAGATCTTCACGACCCAGATCATCACGACACTGTGATCACTCACCTAGAGCCAGACATCCTGGAATGTGAAGTCAAGTGGGCCTTAGAAAGCATCACCACGAACAAAGCTAGTGGAGGTGATAGAATTCCAGGTGAACTCTACCTTCCTGCAAATTTTTCACTCATTTTTCAGCTCTGAAGAGAGCTGTCAAGACCCAGGAATATCTTCTTTTTCTCTACTTTCATAAAGGAGGTGTTGGTGTTGGTGGGGAAAAGGGATGTGGTGAATTGGTGTTGGTAAAAGACTAAAATGAAGATTTTGATCTATGATCTTAATACCTCCTCTGGCTGTAACATTTTTATGACTCTGTGAAGGTGGACCAGTGACTTGGAGAAATTGGTCTCTGGCTAATGAGGTCTATGGTGATTTGCACTTTTGTACTTTCTGAGGGGAAGATCAAAGAAAACAGTGAATGTCCTGGTTGGTATTATGGAAAATATCCCACTATCATTCGTAATTGGTTTTCAGCCTTTAGTTTTGAGAGGCCAGTATTGACCTTTAGATGAGGCAGCTTGGTCAGTCTAGGCATGAGCGAGGCTCAAGACCTTTCCAGCACAGCCAAACTCTTACGGAGGCTTCCCCGACCCTGGGTCTCTGTGCACAGACATGCAGAACAAAGCATGCTGTTCTCTCAGGCTGCAATATGATGGTGCCTGAGAGTAGTGCTGCCAAATCCCAGTTTCCTTAGACCTACTTTACCTTATATGACATCATTAAATAATCAGCGAGCCAGTCCTTTTACTTAACACAAACCCTCCCTATAATCGTTCCTTTAGACTCCTTTTCAATCCCACCACCTGTGCTCCTGAGCCCAAATAGGTAACATCTCCACAGCATTTTCAAGTCTTTGCCTTTTGATCAGAAGTCAGCTGCAGAGGAAGAGGTGAATCTGGAGGACAGAGGCTATTTAGGATCAACCAGGTAAAGCTGAAAACCTCTTCTGGCTATTGTGACCCTGGTGGGATGTGACATCTTGTGCCCTCATGTTCTTCTCCACCAGGTCACTTCTTCTGTGGTCCTCTCCCATCTAGTTATAAATCTGATCCAGATATGTTCATAGATTTCTACTATTAGAATTAGTCATCAAACCAGATGGACATATTCTTTATTCATTTCTTTGGCAAACAGAATTAGGAATTGGTTTGGGAGGTCTGAGAATGAAAGGAATTACTATTGAAATCACAAGTAATTGCGTTTAAGGAAAAAAGAATTAGTACCCTAATCTTGCATGTAAGGTTACTATTAAACCTAAATTTACCATTTTTATAATAGGGGAAGCAATTTTCATGAAAGGTAGTCAGGAATTTTTAAATGTTCTCAATTAATACAAACACAAGCGATTAAGGACAGTCATCTTTTCCTCCCTACAGACACTTCTCAGTTCCAGACAGACTCATCCAGAAGTCAGGAAGCCTTCACAAGGGAATACTGCAGGTAGGTGGAGATGCTGAGAGTGGTCATGGAGGGGGACAGAAAGTAAGACACAGCTGATCATTAAACTAGGGCACTCACCTTACCTACAGACAAGGACCACCCAGGAATGGTGACTTCTGTTCTCAGCCCAAAATGCAAGTTAACAGTGAATTGGAAAGGCTTTGTTTGACAGTTTATAGGGAAATTATTTCTTAGTGATTAAGAAAAACTTTAATCTCCTTCATATGTATTATACACGTAACAGATTTTTTTGAGCTATAAATTTGCCTGCTCAATTACTTTTGAACCCAGATGATATTAAAATGATTTTATATTTCATAACCATGTACTTCCTGGCTTTCTAATGTATATCTACCAATTTTGCAAGTTCCTACCTTGAATTCACCAGCAACTCTGTTTCCTATCGTTTATTCAGCCTGATTTCCTAGTTTTCAAACAAAAATCTATATTCTACATTAGTCACCCCCATCCTTAATATGTCTTTGCTTACACAATTCTCCCTTTTAAAAATACTCAGTGACATCTACATCCTTCTACTTATCAGAATGTTCACTATCCAAAGCTGTCCTCAGTTCTCACTTTTTCAGTTATTCTATCTCAGAGAGATCAGACCTGTTTTGAACTTGTGGTGCTTGTGAAAAATACACCGGACTAGTAGTTCAGAAAGGTGAACTCTAGTTTTGGTTTTACTTAGTAGCTCAGAATCTGCCTGCACTGGAGGAGACCATGGTTTGATTCCTGGGTTGAGAAGATCCCCTGGAGAAGGGATAGGCTATCCACTCCAGTATTCTTGGGCTTCCCTGGTGGCTCAGATGATGAAGAAGCCACCTGCAATGTGGGAGATCTAGGTTCGATCCCTGGGTTGGGAAGACCCCCTGCAGGAGGACATGGCAACCCACTTCAGTATTCCTGCCTGGAGAATCCCAGAGGATTCTAGGGGGCTACAGTCCATGCGGTCACAAAGAGTTGGATATGACTGAGCGACTAAGTACAACACACACATCCGTAGCTGCGAGGTCATATGTAAGTTATTTAACCTCTCAGAGCTTCAACTTCTTCATCTGTAAAGGGAAATAATTTTGCCTACCTGAATGGCAGGGTTTTTATAGAATAAGATGGTGTTATTTCATAAAACAATATTTACATGTGCCATGATAGAGTTCAAATGGGCTGATAAATAAATTTATTATTACTTATTGCTTTGTATCATTTTTGTGTTTTCATGTAGCACAGTGTTAGTTTACTCCTGAGATGTGATCTTTTCCCCATTTCATTTGTGGGGTACTTAGCTTGGCTTTAGGTTTTTAAAACTCCCTAATAGGGCTTTGCCATTAAGAACAAAGTCCCTGTCATTCAAAACCTTGTGGATCGATGGAGGAGAAGGATAGACATAGGATTAATGAATCATAAAGGAAAGCTTCCCAGACGAAGTGGCTTTCGGACCTGGTAATGCCTCACCAAAAGTGGGTGCTGTGTGGCCACTGTTGGCTCTTCATCTTCTCTCCACAAAGAACAGAGGAAGAGTTCCTGGATAAAGTGAACAGGAGACTGGCGCAGAGCAACCCCAAGAAAGGCCTGCTGAGCACGAAGCCCTGCCGCTGTGGGGGAGTCCTGAAGCTAGTGCTCTCGCCCCTCGCCCAGCACTGCCTGGCCATTGGAGAATCCACTTGTGCATTTTACTACCTGCTGGAATCTGCTGCTGCCTCTTTGGAGCTGTCAGATAATTACATGGTAAGCAAGCTCTGCTCTCTACCCCTGAGCTGAGCCCTGTGCCCTGGGGGATTTGATTGGGATTTCTTACCAACAAGTGTGAAAAACGGAGGAAAGTGGGGGAGAGGAAGGAGCTGTGAGGGGTCTAGGCGAGAGTGCCAAGCGGAAGTGCGGCAGTGAAGAGCACCTCCGATGCCTCCCGCACAGTCCAGCTCCCCGTTTCCAGTTAAATCCTGACACGGTTCAGATTCTTCATAGCCTCGGTCCAGCCGTCGTCCTGATCACACGCTTAGCAGCATCTGAATCCTAATGCAGTTTCTCCTCCCCTTCTCTTGTTTGGAGGCCTTCTTTTATTTGAGGACGGCAAGCAGTCTTCTGGGCCAACCCTCCGCATTCTCGTTTTTTAAAAAGCACAAGGTGAAGATCTGTCAGTTTGAAGAAGCCACTTTCTGTCGTCTCCAGTCAGAGGTGAGGGCAGGGGTTAACCTTGAAATTCGCGGTATTTCTCCTTAAGGATTACCCTATTATTTCCTTTAAAGTCTCTTTGCCTTTTGTGAGCAATAATAAATGTGATTTAGATTCAAAACATAGAAATACATGTAGAAACTGAAAGAGCACTTCCTAATCCCTTGTCACCCCAGCATAGTTGATAGGTTGGTGAAAGTGATCAAAAGATATAAACTTCCAGTTATAAGTCCTGGAAACGTGATGTACAGCTTGTGACTGTAGTTAATAATACTGTATTGTGTATTTAAAAGTTGCTAAGAGAATAGATCTTAAAAGTTCTCTTCATAAGAAAAAAAAATTGTAATTATATGTGGTGATAGATGTTAAACTTGTTGTAGTGATCATTTCCCAGTATATACATATATTGAAACATTGTACTGTACACCTAAAACTAAGTTATATGTCCCTGTCCCCTTCAGTTAAAGAAATCATCACATTGTACACCTGAAACCTATACAATGTTATGTGTGAAAGATATCTTAATAAAGCTAGAAGGAAAAGAGCATACTTTTCAAACTCTCCCTGCTCAACCCTATACCACTCAGCTGGTGGGTGCTCCCTCCAGTGTTATATATCTGTATGTATTTTGCCAGAGGGGCTCAGCATACATTAATGTATAGAATCTACCCACTTCCTTTGTTAAATACAAATAGGAGTGCTCTGTACTCCATTCACATCTTGCTTTAACAGTAAACAAAACTTCCCTGGTGATCCAGAGGTTGAGACTCGACACTTCCACTCCAGCGGCAAGTGGGTAGGAGGAGGGTTCAGTCCCTGGTCAGGAAACTAAGATCTTTGGGTGCACTGCAGCCAAAAAAATAAATAATGTACCTTGTAGATCATTCAGTATCATTTATGACAGATTTCCTGAAGGAACTAGATTTGTATGACAAATAAAAACTCTGGGGCAAGCAAGGCATGAGACATTCCATTGTCAAATGACAAATAGGAGTAAACTTATTTATTCTGTATGAATAGCTCAGGACAGCTTAGTAACTTCTCCCAGCATCACTGCTGTTAAATCCACAGAAAAAAATGTGTTGGAATGATTATCAATTTATAAATAATGACTCCATAAAACCATGGGGGATTTTTGTTGGGGAGCCAAGATTTAAAATTTTTTTAAAGTAAGTAAAAATTAATTTCAGTGTAAACCTTAAGATACTTTGCTTAGAAGAATAAACCTAATGTGGATAAAGCCTTTGAACACCATAGGGAATATTACAGTAGCCCACAGTGTTGTATTATTTGTGTTTTAACCAAAAGGTCTTTGAAAGTGTTAGTCGCTCAGTCGTGTCCAACTCTTTCAGACCCCATGGACTGACTGTAGCCTGCCAGGCTCCTCTGTCCATGGGATTCTCCAGGCAAGAATACTGGAGTGGGTTGCTGTGTCCTCCTTCAGGGGATCTTCCTGACCCAGGGATCAAACCCAGGTCTCCTGCACTACAGGCAGATTCTTTACCATCTGAGCCACCAGGGAAGCAAAGTTTTAAATAATTCTTTCCATTTTAAAGAAATAATTATTGTACAGTCTTCCTAAGATTGTTCAGAAATTGCCATAGACTAGATCCCTTTCTTAGCCATTGGTTTAGCCGTAGAGCATGAAGGTATATGATAACTTCAGGGTAGTTCCTCAGCTCCTATCTTTATACACTGTGGTGGTACAACTGGTTTATGAAGAGAGTGATGAGATTTGGTGATATCTCAGATGCTTTCCATGGCATCTGAAGCTAAAGACAGTTTCATCTGAGTCTCCTAGCGTTGCTTTGTAAATCACAGCCTTTCTGTACTACTCACTGACAAACGTGTGGGAGATGAGAAGAGTGCTTTCTCCATAATTACATGTTCTCACTCCTTTGCTTGCTCATGGCCCTGCGGGTGCTTGTTAGTGTGGCCAGGTTCTGCTCTACCTCTGCTCCCTCTGGCACCTCAGGCCCCAGGTACGCATTCCAAAATAAGAGCCGGTGTGTTGTATCCAGAACCTTGTCCTTAGGACTCTTCTCATGTTTACACTGCTGTTTCTCACTTTACTGTCTCCAGGTCTGTTTCAACATGGGACAGATCACCCTGGCCAAAAAACTGGCTAGGCGAGCCCTTCGTCTGCTGAAAAGGAGTTTTCCCTGGACCTGGCTTGGTGTCATTTTCCAAACATTTCTAGAAAAATGCTGGTATTCCTGTTCCCTGAGTCAACCTCGAAACAACCCTAATGAGAAGTGAGAAGCTTTGCCAACTTGTCCTGGTTCCATTTAGGGTCACAGAGAGCTAAAGTTGGACCTAGGCTGGAGTTTTGCCTATTTGACTCTAAGGCTCCTCCTTTCAAGCATATGAACAGTCCTCATTCATTTACCTTACTCTGGGCCAATTCAGTGTAGCCGAATGAGTACATCTTTTGTCTTTGAAGTATGGTATTATCTTGTCTTTTTCAAATAAAGATACATATATGTGTACTGTGTGTACACATACACATATATGGAATTTAGTGTTATTTCCCTGATAGATAGACACATAATATTAAACACTGCCTAGTTATGGAGCTGTAATAATTTATAGGAAATCTGTTCAACCAAAAGAACAATTCAAAGAATGAACCTTTTTTTAAAAACCTCTCTGAAAACTTTTTTTTGGTCAAGAGGGATGAATTTGAAAAGCATACGAGGTTAGAAGTAGTGGGCTCCCAGGAATCTGAGTCTGGAAGTCTGTGGGTGAGTAGACTCCGATTTCTTCTGGGAAAGGCTGGTGGCCACTGGTAAAGGATAAGGGCCTGCTAACCACCCTGTGCCTCACACCAGGAAGAAGCAGCTGGCAGTCCTGCAGCAGCAGATGCACTGTCTCTCCCAGCTCCGGCAGCTCTACAGCCTGGAGTCCACAGCCAGCAGCCGCAGGTTTGCCTGCCTGGCCACTCTCATGCAGAAGAATTCAGTCAGGAGTTTCCTGGTGAAGCCCAGGTAAGCAAGCCCTTGCTTTACCTCTGGACCTCACTCCGAAACCTATAATGCTAGGGGAGAGACCCTGTCAAGTCCCTGTTAAAGCATGGTTCCACGGTAACCCAGACTTAACAGAACATTGCTGATTGTGTGTTTGAGCAGGGTTCTTAGAGGCTTTCATGTATGACGCTATCTGTGTACCCTCTGAACTGAATGTTGACATTAGTGTGTATTTGTGTGTACGAAAGAGTATTTAAGGAGTGATCAGAAGTAGGGAAGGGGTCATAGCTTCCATCAGATTCTCAAGCCAGTGGTCCAAAAATAAGGATAAGATTTGCTGACTTAGGGGAAAAGAAGGGAAATATATGTCTTCCTAATTTTAGTGTCTCTCTCTCTCTCTCTATATATATATATATATATATCCATTTGCTCAACAAATATTTGATGAACACCTATTCTATACTGGATTTCCCTGATAGCTCAGTTGGTAAAGAACCCGCCTGCGATGTGTGTTCAATCCCTGGGTTGGGGAAGATCCCCTGGAGAAGGGAAAGGCTACCCACTCCAGTATTCTGGACTAGAGAATTCATGGACTGTATAGTCTGTGGGGTCACAAAGAGTCAAACACAACTGAACGACTTTTACTTACTCTGTACCAGACACTGGATCTTCGTTCCAGGGAAACATAAGTAAAATATTTAGTTAGGTGATAATAAATGCAATGAAATAAATTAAGCAGAGGCCAGAGGACATAGAGTTCTGGGAACTAGGGGTGCAGTTTTAATAAGGTGGTAGGGAAAGCCTCACTGAGCAGGTAGCATTTAGGCAACTATCTGAAGGAGATGTGAAAGTAGGCCATGTGGGAGAAGAGTCTACTTGAGAGAAGAGCGGGCAAGAGGAAGGCAGAGTGAACGCACAAGACCTGCCCTCTGTGGTGAGAAGTAGTGCAGGGGCCAGTGTGACTGGAGGGGGAAGTGAGAAGAAGAGAAGGAGCCAGGAGGTGAGTCAGAGAGTCTAGGGAGGGGGATGGCAGATGGTGCAGGCCTTGTGGCCGCTGGGGGGTTTTGCTTTTACTCCAAAGAAGAAAAGCTGTTGGAAAATTCTTAGAAGAAGAGTAACAGAGTCTACTTATATTGGAAATCTAATGAAGACAGAGTTTCAAGAATGTCATCAAATGATGTCAAATGTACACACAACTGATGACAGAGATCTAGGCAGCAGTTCTAAAGAGTTCTAAGGAGCAATTAGATGCTTCAGTTAGAGAAAACAGAAGAGGTGCAGTTTGACCAGCGTTTTGAAGGGGAAAGTCTTAGATTGGGGAAAAGAAGAGGGGCAGATGGAGGAAGCTGTTTGTTTAAAGAACAAGCAGTGACAGTGGTCAAATCAGAAATGTAGGGATGAGAAGGAGCGTGTTTTCATATCTGGAGGTGAGGTGAGCAGTGGCCCCCGGGAGTGCTACATAGACTGAAGAGCAGGCACGCGGGGACTCTTACCCAGAAAAGGGATGAGATGGAGCTACAGCCTGACTGTGCAGTCTGGATATTCACCCCATGTTTGTTGTCCCACAGGTTGTCTCTACCTATGTGGCCCTCTCCCAGTTCTCCCAGAACATGGGTGACAAGGAAAAGTGGCTGCACCGTGAGCAGCTGGCCATTCAGAAAAGCAGCCTGTGCTGGTTCTCCAGGGAGGGACTGTTGGCCACAGCCCAGCTCATGCAAGCCTTGGCCTACACCAAACTCTGCCTTGGGCATCTCGACTTCTCCATCAAGCTGGGTAATGGGGCCTGGGGCTGTTGGGCCTGGGGCTTTTAGAGAGGCCAGGCGCACCTCTAGACCTCACGATGCTCTTCAACCTCCTTAGGTTTTCAAGCTCATGAGATATGCAGACGCCTCAAGAAACCAGCTCTGGAGAATCTGGTTCTCTCAGTTCTCTTCAGATCTGCATTTCTGAAGAAGAAGTATTAAGATCCTTTTCTGTCCTTTGTATTTGTTGCCTCAGAGGGGAGATTATGACCTACCAGAGCAGTTTAGAGTGGAGAGGGAGAAGCCATCTTGTCTCCACAGCCAGGACCGTCTCCAGTAGTCCTCCAGGAAATATCGTCTTAAGTTTGAGGGGTCAGGAGTAGAAATGCAGAGTCTGGGCACTAGATATCCCCGCTCCCTTCCCTCCACCCCCGCATGCATTTTACTGCAGGGAGGTCAGTAATTGCTCAAGACCCTGGAAATTGTCTCAGAGTCATTTTCCCGCTTCCTTTGTCTAGCGATAGGTCTGATCCCAGGCACAGATACTCTCTATAAATAGAATTACAGAACAGAGATCTAGGGGCTATTAGGCCACCTTGAAGGTGTAAGATCCCGTCCTCTCCTGTACAGCCCTTCCCATTCTCCAGCTGGTGCCAGTGGCTCTGTCTCTCGGCAGATTTGATCTGTGTGTCCACGTGCTGGAGAGTCAGTGGGCGCTCATTTCCCAGAGTCGTGATGTCCTTGGCCAGGCCTGCTTCTATTCTGCTTGCTTAGATCTGCTGCTCTACGGAAAAGGCAAGTCTCGTGCAGGGCTCTGCCATATTCCTGAGGGAGTCAGACCTCAGGTGGGGCCCCTAGGCTTGGAACACAGGCACTCATGGGCCTGTCCTTTGGGCATGGCCTCTGCTCCTCACCCTTGTTCCTTAAAGTCTAGGAACCACATTGTGATTCAGGGGGTCTGCTTTTCAGGTGGTGTCTCCTCCGCTGGACCACGCACCTTATATACCACATTAGGGCTGACAACTTACACCACTAGCCTGGTTACTTTCTCTGTCCACAGGATGGCTGTGTCGGCCCTTTGAGGAATGTCTGCATTTCATTCGACACTATGAGCACAGCTGCATTCTAAATTCTCAGAGCAATGTCATGCTGGGGGTCCACTCCTCTCTGGCCGTGTGGTAATGTAGGGTATCAGAGTGTTACTCAGGGCTGTGGGAAAGGGTAAGTTTAAAGACACCATGAGCTCATTTAAGCTATTGCCTTTTGCCCTCCAAGGCAGGATGGTTTCACATCTCCAACCCATTTCTAAAGACTATTCACCTCCCATTTCCCCCATGGTGTTGGAAGGGTTCTTCTTGTCCTTAAGAGGTTTGGGTTCATAGATTAAGGGTTCAGCTTAGAGTTACTTTAAGTGTGAGAGTATCCATGGCAAAGCTGTATATCATTGCAGTTCCCATGTGAGTTAGTAGCCTTTTGAGCCTCCTTACATGTGAGTTAGTAGCCTTGGCCCCTTACTAGAATCACAGATCTGACTGAAGGGGTCTCAGACCCTCAGAGTAGTGACAGCTCTGTGGAGGGAGCCATAGTGGGCAATTAAGGGAGAGAGCTGAGAGCTGTGGTTGTTTCCCTTCAGGTTTGCCCAGGACTCACAGTGGAATCAGTTTGAGTACCACTTCTCCAAGGCTCGCCAGTTGGTGAAAAGAACCAATGCCTCACTATTTGGTTCCCATGGCTTTGTCCGATTCCTAGAGTGCCATGTGCTAATTTTACAGAAAATGCCAGAGGATGTCTTCCTGCAAACTCTCACAGTGACTCGCCACCAAACCCTCACGGTACCTGTCTCCGTTATCCTCAACTAACACCTAAGGCATGGTACTCTTTCTGCCACCTGCCTCTCTCCCTTACTCTTCTCCTTGCTGCCTTGGTCTCTTTTTCCTCCTTGAACCTCTTTTTCCCCCTCCACCTACAGACTCTGTCCACCTACCTCATGTATCCTCCCAGATATTCTTGCATGTAGATCAGGACTGGATTTCTTACTGGATTTGCAGAAGCTACTACCCAATGCCATTAAAATGTTGACACTTAGCCCTTCTCAGTAGAACACTCTGGCTTTGTCTATAGTTTGACACATTCCCTACATCCTTTCCTTCTGAATCTAAAACATTCCAGTTCCTCTCTATCTGAGAACAGACTGTCTGGGCTTCCTTGACCATCAGTAACTCCTTCTTGTTCCCCTAGCCCTGAGTGAGTGTGCTGAGTGGGAACTGCGGTAAGTTCTGATGGAGTGGAGTGGAGGAGAGAAAATACTAATCCCCGAGCTAATGGACCTTCCTTTCCTTTCAGTACTTTGAGGAGTTCTTCTCTCGATGTGTGACCTGCCCTGTCTATCACCAGTGGGTCTCTGAGCTTAAAGCCTTTGTAATAAGAAATGGAAAGATGTCCTTTACCAACATCATCAGACCTTTTGACACCTGCCTGACCAGGATTTGGATAGAGGGAGAATTCCTGGAGGAAAATAACTCCTTTGAACAAAATTCGGAAATACAGAGTAAGCATTCCTTTCTGGAACTCTTGTCTGAGAGACATAAAGAACAGTCTCAGATTCTTACTCACAAGTAGTTAAAAGACACGTCCAAATAAGAAGGGACATCCAGATAGGAGGATTAGTCCTTGCTTTAGAGGTAGTTGTCATTCTCTCACAGTGCAAACCTCCGCCTCAACAGAGACTCCTTTATGTAAGGGATGTAAGAACCTCTTTCAGCCCTTTGTTTCAGCGTCTGTAACTCTTAGGCATGGGAAATTCCCCTTTGGTCCCTGCATAAACAAGTAGGTTGTTTCTGTGGAGTAGCTGGATGGTCACTAAGGGAGAAAGAAGGCCTTAGAAATCACAGTGTAATGTCTATGAAGGTGAATGATTAGAAATGAGCAAGAAAAAGAGAGGAAAGAATATAGTTTCTTGCTTTAGGACCCAGCAAATGTCCTTTTTCCAGGCCATGAGTTAAATTTGTAATAGCCAAGGAAATTCTTTGTGTTTGTATTACTCTTAATGTTCCTATTTTCAGGGTTTGTCAGAGAGGCTGATGTCAACAAGAAGGATAAAGAAGAAATTCAAGAATGTATCTGTTAATCAAACAAAAAGCCTCTGAAGGGACCATGATTGTTTTATTACATCTAACACAAAGATATGCCACCAAGTCTCCTTTTTAAGATGCTGTATATGTACATATTAAATATGCTAGCCTTTTACATTCACCACTATCTGTATTATCTTCGTAAAAATAAAAGCATGTGTTTCTAAAGCATGAAATTTAGATCTTTCTTAACTCTCTTCATTAATGCAACTGTGGAAGAAATTATTACTAGAACCAGAGCTAGACCAGAGGCCAGGGAGGCTTTGACATTAAGCTGATTCCATCTTATATAAGGTGAGATCTGCTGCTGCTGCGTCACTTCAGTCGTGTCCGACTCTGTGCAGCCGCACAGATGGCAGACCACCAGGCTCCGCCGTCCCTGGGATTCTCCAGGTAAGAACACTGGAATGAGTTGTCATTTCCTTCTCCAATGCATGAAAGTGAAAAATGAAAAGTAAAAGTGAAGTTACTCAGTCGTATCAGACTCTTCGTGACCCCATGGACTGCAGCCTACCAGGCTCCTCCATCCATGGGATTTTCCAGGCAAGAGTACTGGAGTGGGGGTGCCATTGCCTTCTCCAGGCGAGATCTATTAACAGGTAATTCTTCCATGTTGTAGCGTTTCCTTTTGTGGCTGAATAACATTCCATTATATGGATATGCCACATTTTGCTTATTTGTTCATGCACTAATGGATATTGGCTTGGTTCTGCTTTTTGGTTATTACAAATAATGTCATTATAAACATTTGTGTGCAGGTTTTTGTTTAAACATATGTTTCCGTTCTTCTCGGTATATACCCAGGAAAGGAATTGTTAGGTCATGCAGATGCTCTCTGTTTAGCTCTTTAAGGAACCTGTCATATTTTCTCCTAAATTGCTATACCCCCTTATATTCCCAGCAGCAATGTGTAAGGGTTCCAGTTTTTCACATCTTCACAAACAATTGTTATTTGCTTGTTTTTTTATATAGCCATCCTAGTGATTGTGAAGTGATATCTCATTGTGGTGTTGAATTGCATTTGCTTAATGACTAATGATGTTCATTTTTTATAAGCTTATTGGCCATTTGTATGTCTTCTTGGAGAAATGTCTATTCAGATCCTCTGCCCGTTTGTTATTGGAATATTTGCCTTTTTATTGTTGAGCTTGAAGAATTTCTTATATATTCTGGATGCTAAACCCTTATCAGATTTGATTTATAAATATTTTCTCTTATTCTGTAAGTTGTCTTTTCACATTCATGAGGGCATTGTTTTATAGCACTAAAGTGTTTTGTTTTGATGAAGTCCAATTTATCTGTTTTTGTTTTTTGGCTGCTTGTGGGCTGCCGTCTCTGGGGTTGCACAGAGTCGGACACGACTGAAGTGACTTAGCAGCAGCAGCAGCTTTGGTGTCATATCTTAGAAACCATTGCTCATCTTAAGTCACAAAGATTTGTTTCTGTGTTTTCTTAAGAGTTTTATAGTTTTAGCTTTTATTTGGGTCTTTGATTATTTTGATGCCATCCAGCCATCTCATCCTCTGTTGTCCCCTTTTCCTCCTGCCCCCAATCCCTCCCATATATAAGTATTAATATTGGTGTTTCTTTCTCTGGCTTACTTCACTCTGTATAATAGGCTCCAGTTTCATCCACCTCATTAGAACTGACTCAAATGTGTTCTTCTTTATAGCTGAGTAATATTCCATTGTGTATACATACCACAGCTTCCTTTTCTATTCATCTGCCGATGGACATCTAGGTTGCTTCCATGTCCTAGCTATTGTAAACAGTGCTGCAATGAACATTGTGGTACATGTGTGTCTTTCAGTTCTGCTTTCCTTGGTGTGTATGCTCAGCAGTGAAATTGCTGGGTCGTATGGCAGTTCTATTTCCAGTTTTGTAAGGAATCTCCACACTGTTCTCCATTCCCACCAACAGTGTAAGAGGGTCCCCTTTTCTCTACACCCTCTCCAGCATTTATTGTTTATAGATTTTTTGCTGGCAGCCATTCTGACCAGTGTGAGATGGTACCTCATTGTGGTTTTGATTTGCATTTCTCTGATAATGAGTGATGATGAGCATCTTTTCATGTGTTTATTAGCCATCTGTATATCTTCTTTGGAGAAATGTCTGTTTAGTTCTTTGGCTGACTTTTTGATTGGGTTCATTTTTCTGGGATTGTGCTGCATGAGCTGCTTGTATATTTTGGAGATTAATTCTTTGTCAGTTGCTTCATTTGCTATTATTTTCTCCCATTCTGAGGGCTGCCATTTTGCCTTGCTTATTGTTTCCTTCATTGTGCAAAAGCTTTTAAGTTAATTATGTCCCATTTGTTTATTTTTGTTATTTCCATTACTCTGGAAGGTGGATCATAGAGGATCTTGCTGTGATTTATGTCAGAGAGTGTTCTGCCTATGTTTTCCTCTAAGAGTTTTATAGTTTCTGGTCTTACATTTAGATCTTTAATCTATTTTGAGTTTATTTTTGTGTATGGTGTTAAAACGTGTTCTAGTTTCATTCTTTTACATGTGGTTGACCAGTCTTCCCAGCATCACTTGTTAAAGAGATTGTGTTTTTCTCCGTTGTGTATTTTTGCCTCCTTTGCCAAAGATAAGGTGTCCATAGGTGCATGGATTTATCTCTGGGCTTTTTTTGTTCTGTTGATCTATATTTCTGTCTTTGTGCTAGTACCATACTGTCTGGATGACTGCAGCTTTGTAGTAGAGTCTGAAGTCAGGAAGGTTGTTTCCTCCAGTTCCATTTTTTCTCAAGATTGCTGTGGCTCTTTGAGGTTTTTTGTGTTTCCATACACACTGTGAAATGATTTGTTCTAGTTCTGTGTAAAATACCATTGGTAGGTTGCTAGGGATTGTGTTGAATCTATAGATTGCTTTGGGTAGTGTACTCATTTTCACTATATTGATTCTTCCAATCCACGAACATGATGTGTTTCTCCATCTGTGTCATCTTCGATTTCTTTCATCAGTGTTTTATAGTTTTCTATATATATATAGGTCTTTTGTTTCTTTAGGTAAATTTATTCCTAAGCATTTTATTCTTTTCATTGTGACGGTGAATGGGATTGTTTCCTTAATTTCTCTTTCTGTTTTTTCGTTGTTAGTGTATAGAAATGCAAGGGATTTCTGTGTATTAATTTTATATCCTTCAACTTTACTATCTTCATTAATTAGCTCTAGTAATTTTCTGGTGGTGTCTTTAGGGTTTTCTATATAAAGGATCATGTCATCTGAAGATAGTGAGAATTTTACTTCTTTTCCAATCTGAATTCCTTTTATTTCTTTTTCTTCTGATTGATGTGACTGGGACTTCCAAAACTATGTTGAATAGTAGTGGTGAGAGTGGGCACCAAGTTTTCTGATCCATGAAAGTGACATATCTTTTCCATATATTCCTTAATTTCTTTCAGTAATGTTTTGTAGTTTTTAATGCACCAGCCTTACTCCTATTTTGTGAAATTTTTGCCTAAAAAGTTTATTATTCTTGATACTATTGTATATAGAGTTGTTTTCTTAATTTCATTTTGAGTTGTTAATTGCTAGAGTATACAGATAAAACTGATTTTCACATATTGGTTTTGTATCCTGAAACTTTGCTGACCTAATTTGTTAACTCTAAATTTTGGGGGATGAGTGGATTTCTTAGCCTTTTTTATATACAAGATCATGTCATCTGCAAATAGAGATAATTTTACTTCTTCCTTTCCAATCTAGATGCCTTTTATTTTTCTTGTTTAGTTGCACTTGCTAGAATCTATAGTATAATGGTGAATAAAAGTGACAAGAGTGGACATCTTTGTCTTGTTGTCAACTATCGGGGAAAACTTTTAGTTTTTCACCTTTAAGTATGATGTTAGCTGTGAATTATTTATAGGTGTTCTCTATCAGGTTGATGAAGTCCTGTGCTAGTCCTAGTTTGTTGAGTGTTTTTATCATGGATTTTATCAAACACCTTTTCTGTCACCCATTGAAATGATCATGTGGTTTGGCAGGGAGGAGTTTCTATTAATATGATGTAGCATACTGATTTTCAAATGTAGAACCAACCTTGCATTCCTAGAATAAGTCTTGCTTTGTCATAGTCTATAATCCTTTCTATTTGTTCCCAGGTCCTATCTGCCACTGTTTCATTGAAGATTTTTTGCACGTTCATAAAGAATGTTGGCCTGTAGTTTTCTTGTGATCTCTTTGTCTGGTTTTTGTATCTAAGTAAAACTGCTCTCATAGAAATGAGTTGGTAAGTATTCCTTCCTCGTTTTTTTTTTTTTTTTTTTGAAGAGTTTGTGAAGGGTTGGTTTTAAAATTCATTCAGTATTTGATTGAACTCACCAGAAAAGCCATCTAGTCCTAAGCATCTCTTTCTGGGAAGTTTTTTGATTACTAATTAAACCTCTTTACATGGTATAGATTTTCTATTTCTCCTTAAGTCATTTTCAGTAGTTTACATCTTTCTAGGAATTTGTTCATTTCATCTAAGTTATCTAAGAGATGGAATTGTTCGTAATATTTCTTATCCTTTTTATTTCATAAGGTCAGTAGTTCTTCCCTTTTCATTTCTGATTTAGTAATTTGAGTCATCTTCTCTTTATTTCTTATCCACTCTAGCCAAGATTTGTCAATTTTGGTGATCTGGTCAAAGAACCAACTTTTGGTTTTGTTGATTTTTTTTCTGTTGTTTTTCTGTTCTCTATTTCATTTATTTCTGCTCTAATTTTTATTATTTTCTTCCTTCTGCTTGCTTTGCGTTTAGGCTACTCTTTTATTTCTAGTTTCTTCAGGTGGAGAATTAGGTTATTAATTTGAAATCTCTTTTTTTTTCTAACATAGGTGTTTACAACTATAATTTCCCTCTAAGCACTGTCTTTGCTGAATCACCTAACTTTTGGTATGTTGTGTAATTATATTCATTCATTTCTAATTTCTGTTGTGATTTCTTCTTTTTCCTATTTGTTATTTAGGAGTGAGTTGTTTGATTTCCACATATTTGTGACTTTCCAAATTTTGCTTCTGTTATTGACTTCTAGTTTCAAACCATTACAGTCAGAAAAAATACTTTATATAATTTCAGTCCTTCTAAATTTATTTAGACTTGATTATGGTCTACCCTAGAGACTGTTGCATGTATATTTGAAAAGAATGTGTGTTCTGCTTTGTTGGATGGTGTGTTCTGTAGATATCTGAGAGGTCCAATTGGTTTATAGTGTTATTCATGTCTACTCTTTTGTTGCTGATCTTCCACCTCCTTGCTGTATTGTTTTTGAAAGTAAAATATTGAAGTCTACAACCATTACAACTTATTTATCCCTTCAGTTCTGTCAGTTTTTTGCCTCATATATTTTGAAACTCTGTTGTTAGGTACACATATATTTATAATTGTGATATCTTCTTAGTGGATTTATTCTTTTATCCTTATAAAATCTCCTTTGTCACGAGTAACAATTTTTGTCCTAAAGCCTATTTTGTCTGATATTAGTATAGCTACTCTGCCACTGCTGCTGCTGCCGCTAAGTCGCTTCAGTCGTGTCCAACTCTGTGCGACCCCATAGACGGCAGCCCACCAGGCTCCCCCCGTCCCTGGGATTCTCCAGGCAAGAACACTGGAGTGGGTTGCCATTTCCCTCTCAATGCATGAAAGTGAAAAGTGAAAGGGAAGTCGCTCAGTCGTGTCTGACTCCTAAGCGACCCCATGGACTGCAGCCCACCAGGCTCCTCCGTCCATGGGATTTTCCAGGCAAGAATGCTGGAGTGAGGTGCCATTGCCTTCTCCCATAGCTACTCTAGTGCTCTGTAACTACTTTGCATGATATGTTTTTCCATTATTTTACTTTCAGCAGACTTGTGTTTTTCAATCGAATGTTTATCTTCTAGAAGCAACATACAGTGGAATCACATATTTTTAAATCAATTTTGCCAATATCTGCCTTTTAGTTAGGATGTTTAATCTATTTACATTCTGTATAGTTACTGGTAAGGTAAGATTTATGTCTTCCAGCTTGTTATTTGTTTTCTACTTGTTTCATGTCTTTTTCTCCTTTATTTTGCCACTGTCTTTTGTCATATTAGATAATTTAATTCCGTTGTCATTTCTTTTACTGTATAATTTTGCATTATTTTCTTACTGTAGAGATTATAGTTAGCATTTTAATTTAAAATAATCTAGTTCAGATTAATATAACTTAATTTCAAGAATATATTAAGATAAAAACTTTGATTCTATGTAGCCCCATTCCTTCTTTCTCCCTCTTCATATTGTTACTGTCATAAAAGTTACATCTTAATAAATGGTGTGCCCATCAGCACAGGTATATAATTATTGCTTTATGAAGTTGTCTCTTAAATAGGAGTAAGGAGAAGCCATTTTTCTTCCATAAACACTCCTTGGATTGATGCAAGCCATTGGTTAATTTCCAGAATTCTAAAAAAGTTGACAGTGTTTTTGCCAATTTTCTTGTTTCTTTTATGAAGATGAGAATTTTCAAGAGTTCTTTAACGATTTTCTTTTAAAATTACTCTCAATGTACTTTTAACTTGTATTTTTCTTAGATGAAGTTAAACATCTTTATTATGTCTATATTTCTTTTGTGTGAGCTGTAGGTATATTCTATTAAGTATTTGTTTTCTAATTGATATGTAGGAGTTAGAGAAATGAGCCCTCTGCCTTTTAGGGAAATGAGCCCTCTGCCTTTATATGGGTTGCAAAATTTTTCCTTATTTTGTCTTTTGACTTTCATTTATGGTGTTTTGTCATAGAGGGAAAAGTATCAGTCTTAATTTATCTTAATGTGTCAGTTGTAATGTATCTATGAATTCTTTTATGGCTTCTGAGTTTTGTATGATACTTTAAAGAGCTTTTCTCTCTAAGATTGTTCTAACTATTCCCCAATGACCTTTTAAATACTTTGTAAAATAAATTTTATCAAAATATAATTTATATGCAGTAAGTTACACCTATTGGATAGGTTTTGACAAATGTATATACCATGTAACTACCACAATCATGACGGAGAACATTTAATTACACCCAAAGGTTCTTTCAGGCCCCTTTACAGTCATTCCCTCTCCTCCACCACTAGCACAAAATATTCTTATTTTTTTGTTATTGTCTTTTTATCTATGATTATTTCTCCTTTGTTGTTTATTTCATCCATCTTCTTGAGTAAGTTAGCTAACACTTTCTTTCAGTTTACTTCAAACAATAAACTCTTTTATTTATGTACTAGTTATGTCATTTTTCTCCTTTAAAATTAACTAGCTGTTTGAGTAAGATGCTTAATTCTTGTTAAGAGTGTGTATTTTCCTCTGAGCACTTCTTTAACTGAGTTCCAAAGGTTCTAAAGTCATCTCACCATGTCATTTGCATTTACTTTGTTTTTATAAAATAAATGAAATTAATTTTAGCATTTTCATTTTAGAAGTTACTTTTATAACTGTGACTCTGTGACTATAATTCATAGACTTTCTATCATAGGCATTGGTGGAATTAATATATTTTCCTTTCCTCCTTCAGTCTTCTCTACTAGTCAGCTGATTATCTTAGTATTTTCCTTTGCATTGTTAAATATACTTCTACTTCTGTCAGGTTCTGGAAAGTTACTTTCAGACCAAGTATAGTCATTTCTCCCAGAGGGGTGCTTTTTAGACTTTACTCTGCCCTTCCCCCATCTTGCCTTCCCACCAGGAAAGTTCCCAGTCATCTTAGCCAGGGTAAATGAGGGCTTAGCTGATTGGTGGGGAGCCACTGCCTCCACAAGGGACAGAGTAAATTTAGGTTCTGTCACAGGCTGAGACTCTATCAAAGGAAGCACAGAACATCCTGCCAGAGCTCCCTGCAAATAGCGTTACTAGGCTTAAACAGCCCCTGCCTGTCTCTTCACCTCATGTACCTAGGCTAAGCTTAGGGCTCTTCCAGATGGTTCAGACAGTGAAAACCTCTTTTTGCCTAGTTCTTCATGATTGTAAAAGACTGGATTCCTGAGCACCTCCTCTTCTCCATCTAAGTCTCTCAACTCAATATGGACAAATATTTTCAAACAGTTTGAGAAGAAGTCATGACAGAAACCTTTAAGGCCTTCCTATACCCAGCCTGGATTAGCTTTCATTTACACTTAACACATTGTTGGCCACACATTTACCATTTATTCTTTATTCCCCCACCTGCATGCCTTTTCTTCACTGGGCTCTTCCCAGGCTCAGAGTTAAGGCAACGGAGCTACCAGAAGACCACACAGTTGAGAAAGAGCCAACTCTGATAAAACTGGTGTCTGTGAAGATCTTTTATCTCCTGGTGCTTGAAAATCCTTTGTTCTACCAAGGAATAGGCTTTGTATCTGTTTCTGGCCCCATCTCTCCTACCCTATCTGTCCTGAGCTCTCTTTGTGCTGTGCTAAGTTGCTTCAGTCTTGTCCGACTGTGTGTGACCCCACCAGCCTCCTCTGTCCATGGAATTCTCCAGGCAAGAATACTAGAGTGGGTTGCCATTTCCTGCTCCTGGGGATCTTCCTGACCCAGGGGTCGAACCCATGTCTCTTACATCTCCTGCATTGGTGGGCGGGTTCTTTACCACTAGCAGCACCTGGCACTGAGGAATTATCCTCCCTCTCCCATCATATGTGTTATATCTTAAGATGTCACTGGTTTATGAGGTATAAAGCAGAAAAAGGAGATTTCTGTCCCAAGCAAATAAATCTATACTTTCAAGTGTCATGATAAAGGCAGGAAATGCTTTTGAAGAAATCCCCCTTCATGCCCCTTAAATCAGACTGCATTGCAGGAGTCTGACCAGGGAGGGGAATCACTTCCCCGCTGGCAGGAGAGCATTACAGCACAAACTCTGGACCACTCTTTTCAGTTCACGAGCAGTCAAGCCTGAGCCCTTTCATTCCCTCCCAAGCATCAAGAGCTCATATATTATCATTTAGAGTTTATTTAGTTCTTTGGTGTAATAACAGAGGCACTAACATGGCTAGTTTCCCAGGACACCTCAGTCATCCCAAGTATCACTTACCAGGTCAGAAAAGTCAAGACGTTAGATCCTAAAGATGGCTATGCAGGATGGCTACACAAAACCCTGAGGCTAATCTGCGGGTGTACAGGGTGGTGAACAGCTCAGCTGGGTGGAGCCTGGCTATTAGGCGGCTCCTGGGCTGGCTCGAAGGCAGCTTCTCCACTCTTGCCCTTTCCAGGGAAGATGACGGTAGCGTATGTCACAGGCTTGGAGCTGATCTCAACCTTAGGAGGCAGAGGGGGCACACAGGGTGGTTCTAGGGGTAGGAGTTTCCCTGACAGGGAATCAGGAGGAAGGCTGGTGTAAGTGGTATCATCAAAGGAAGGTGGTGAGTCAAGCTTGACATATGGTACATCTGATGGCAAATCAACAGCCAGTCCAGAGTCGCTGATGTGGTGGACCACTGAGGAGGGAGCCTGTAACAAAAGCAGGCCTGTCAGCAAAGAGAAAATGCCTTCCTCTACCCCGGTTCCTTGAGGTGGGAAGTCCAGGATCACACTGGATCTGTCTCCGAATCCTGAGTATGTCTGTGGCAAGATGGCTTCACTGGGAAGACTTTCAGGCCCCAAGTATCTCCCTAAATCTGGGCAGGTGGATGGCAAAGTGGGAAGGTGGAAGACTATAGTTGGCAAGTTTACTGCATTTAAGAAGTGGGTTTGGACCTCATGTCGGTTCCAGTCTTTTCTCTGTCCGATCATCCCAGGACTTGTCAGTGAGTATGGCAGAGAGAGGGTCTAGGGAATTTGGCTGGGGGCCTGCAGAGGTTTCTTACCGTGTTTGAGATTCCACTGCTCTGAAATTGTCCACTGACAGCGAACCTGTTTCCTGGTGGAACAGAAGCACAGACTGCTCCTTGTGCTGACTCAGTGCCTCCCACACGTGCACTCTCTTCAGAAACCTTGGCAACCTCTGTTGTAGCCCATACTCAAACATCCCCACTCCCACCAGCAATCTTCCCCTCCATCTCCCCAACCCCACCCCCAGCCAGCCCTAACTCCCCCACTTACTGCTTCCACAGCTCCCTTCATCCTGTCTCAACACTCAAGGCATCTCCTGAAATCCCCCATCTCTTCCAGCCACCTGTCCTCAGTGCCACTGTCTCACCCTCTACAATCCCTGTCTCTCCCCAGGCCACCTCCCACGGAATCTCCTTGCTCTCCTCCACCTTTCAGCCATGGGAATTGTAGGGCCTGGGGGCGCTTGCCAAAGCCCATCTGTAGGGGGAGCAGACCTGGATTCCCAGCCTCAAATGCAGGAGTGGCTGATTCAGGGCCGGGAAGAGCCCTGCGGGATACGCAGGTGGAGAGCTACCCACCTTTCCTTTTGGCCATCACAGCAAGCAGCACCACCGCCACCATCACCAGCAGGCCCAGCAGGAACACAGCACCCCAAATCCAGGGTCTGCTGAGACACACGAAGAAGGAAGTGAGCTTAGCCCTGAGCCTGGTGGGGAGCTGCTTGGCAGGAACCCTGGAGAAGTGGTGCAGAGGCGCCATTCTTGGTGTGCCATGGTCGGGAGGAAGAGCTTTTTTTTTTAATGGAATGAGGCAGGCAGACTCAAGCAGGAAAAAAAGAGAGACACGTTATCAAGGTATCCTGACTGGAGATCTACTGGAATAAAGGGTAAGTGCTGAACTGGGATAGAGAGGTATGCCTGTCTGTCTGCCTACCTGCCTACCTGTTGAGCAGCTCCCCAGGAGTGGAGAGAATTGTAAGGTTTCCTTTCGTTTTAGTCTGGGGCTCTAAACAAGCTGTATCTTCACCATCACCCTTTCCCAGCCACCCACATACAGTTCTTGTCAGTACCTCTTCTTATCCTGGCTGGTATCCAAAGGGCTGCCGCTGTTTACAGAGTCCAGAGAGGAGCTCTCACCCAGAGTCCCATCCTGATGGATCTCCTCCTCCTCCTCTTTCAGGCCAGGAGCTGAGTGAGAAGGATATCCTTATTGAGCAGGGCTCAAGGGCTTGCTGAGAGCTGAGGGACTGGGGAGTAGAACTGAGGAAGGTCTGGAGTAAGAAACACAAAGGGGGTGCTTGGGATATTCCTTAAGGGGCCTCTTATTCTGGAAGTCTAAGTCTTTACCTGATTTTGAATATGCTCACTTCCCCTCTGCTGCCAGCTCCCAAACTCTCCCTCTGAATTTCTTCTCCTTCTGCTCCCCCTGTGCCTTGTCTCAGTCAGGCTGCTCAGACTGTGCAGAAACCCCACCGTGTCATCTGTGCCCACTTCCCTTCCCCACCCCAGAATAGGCCTCTCTACTCTGACCTCCTTGGAGACCTTGCTCCCAGCTCTTATCACTTGGTCTCTAAAGAGGCTTTGGCCCAGCCTACTAGACCTCTCTGCATACTGGCAACCTTGTGACCAGCCCTGCTGGTTGGCTGGGCCCATCCCAAGCTCTGGAGCTAAGGAACACAGGGTCGGTCCTGAAAGGACACAATGCCAACTGACACTTGCTGAGAGCTTTGGCTTAGACCCTGAGACTCAGTTTTGTGACAAGTTTTTTGTCATTCCAACAACGTGCTCAGCTTCTGTCTGTGGGACTCAGGGTTGGTTTCTGTCGGCCTGAGGATCTGCCTTGGGAACCCGCCAGTCCTCCTAGATTCTCTGAGGGCAGGGTCTTGCCTGGTTCTTAGCAATCACCATTCCCACTCCCCACCCCACGGTAAACCAGGAACTGAGACATCCTTGACCCCAGTCTTGCGGCATATGTCCTGATCTGGTTTTTAAAACCACTATATATCCTCCCTGGATACTGGGCTCTACCCATTTGCCTGAATATCCATCCTCTACAGCTCTTAGGGTCCCCACACCTCAGATGTCCCACTGAGGGTACCCATCTCCCTGCCACCCTTTCCCAGTGCATTGTCTTGGGACCATTTGCCATTTAGGAAGTTCTAACCTTGAGTTACTAGACCTTAGATTGTCAAGGAAGCAGGAGAACAAAGGATAACCAGAGTTAACAGGAGTATGTTTATAATATGAGTAATAATTATGGACACAAGAGAGATTTCTAATGACAGCTTAGTCCCTCCTCATAACAGATGGAGAAAAACAGAAGGAAAAATGTCTTGATTTCATTATTTTGGGCCTTTGGCACAAATTACTTAAGAAAGGAATACTTGAAAATCAAAAAGATGTCAACATCCATAAGAGGAAGGTAGAACAGCCTGCTTCCTCAGGTAGCTGACCATGTTCCCAACAGAACAATTATTTTTTACAATATTGTACTTTTCTGAGGAATATTTAATACTTCGAAATGTTCTTTTAGTAAATATTTAGACATGAGAAAGTTATAGGCTGTAAAAATGAATCCTGTGAAGAGTACTTTGTACACTGAAATAGGGTCAAGAATATTGACTATATATTGATGAGACTCTTTTTCTGTTTTTAAAACTGAATAAATCAAAGGAATTCAGCCATTGAATGTACCCTGCCTGTTATATGAGACACATACTAGACACTCAGTAAAGGCTTATAAAATAAAGTATAAATTCAGTAGTTTTTAAGCCATTAATCTTAAGCCTGGAACATATACCAAAAAATTAATTCCGGTTGATATGTCTGAATCAAAACTTTGTTTAAAACATTTCTAAGGGGAAAAAAACAGCATATAGTATGTTGAAAATGCTGGATGAGGAGGCCAAGGCCCTGAGTGGGGGAAGAAGGATGTGACTTCCTGTGGGGAGACCCACCCATGCAAGAGCGGAAGGGGACTGCTCTTTGTCTGATTTATCTCAGACTTCTCACCCAGTTTGGCTTCCGTTCCCTGCAGAGCTGTCAAAAGAATACTGGGCGTTTAGCCAATATTCCTCACCCACAAGGGCTCCCGCCCACCAAGGACCCAAGAGCGGCAGGTTGGGGCAGGAAGGCAGGCCAGGGCTGCTGGCCAGGCTGGGGTAACTCACCTGCAGGGAGCACATCCAGAGTGACCCTGTGCACAGTCTGGGGCCCCGAGAGGCCCTCCACCACACAGGCATACTCTCCAGCATCCTCCTCCCGCAGGGCAAGCATCTCCACCTGGAGTAGGCCGCCTCCCAGGTCGGTGAGAAATATGCGGCTGCCCGCTGGGACCCCGCGACTCACAGCTGATGTCACCAAGGGCTGGCATCCCTCTGGCAGGACCTGGCACCACACCTTTCGTGACTTGACATCCTGGAGTCGGTAGTGGCACTGCACCAGGATGGAGCTCCCCACGGGCGCGTGCAGCAGCTCCGGGAGGCTGCCGGCCAAGCCCTGGCCTAGGGAAGGAAAGTTGAAGGAATGTCAGGCAGGGTACCTCCCTGTCCACCCACTGCCCAGGGGGTCAGGGGTCTAGAGGTCCACTTCTGGGCCTACACATGTAATTGTTTCCAGGGCAACGCCAAATATCCCTGGGCATGGAGCAGGGTACATGGGGCCCAGAGTGCAGCTCCTTCTGAACCTTACCTACTGGTCCCAGGAACAGCAGCAGGAGCAGTTTGGGGCCCATGGCTGGGCAGGGAGATGTCAGCTCTGAGGCTCGTCTGGGCACTGACACAGCATTCCCTTGGGGGCAGGAAATTTGGCCTCAGACACTCACGTGGGGCTCTCAGTGACCATGGGGTTGGGAAGCAGGCACTGGTGGGCCCCCGCCATGGGTGGGGAGAAGGAGCTGTTCCAAGCCCTGGTTGGCTCAGTGCTCCAGATAGGAGTGGGTGAGGCAGAATGAGAAGGCCCAGGGAAATACAGAAGCCTGGGATCCTGGGCGCCCCTAAGGCGTGAAGTCAGGGAGGAGGATTATGGCAACCAGGGAGCATTAGAGAAAGGGGGAAGATGATCTTCAGGGTATTCCAAATATAGAATCTGATGATGCAGAGCCGTGAAGGAGGGAAGTAAAATGTCCTCCCCAGGGCCTGAGTCCATCTTAATTTTAAATTCTGTGTGAGTGCCCTACCCCAGCTCTCCGGAGATCATCCAGGAAGCCCCCTCGATGGTGCACCCTGGTCTGACCTGTCTTCCCTCCCTGTGCTGAGTGCTCCCTAGACACTTCCAGTGTGGACCGTGTTCTCCACTTCCAGGCGCTGCACTATTGCTTTGATAATTAATTGGATATTGAACCTCCTGTACTCATCTCATTTTCATAGCTTTTCTATCTAGGTTTATTTCCATTTTCTTTGTCCATTGTGTTCTGATTCCTAGAAGATATCCTCATATTTTTTCTTCCATCCCTTCTATCCTTGTCCTTCAAATTTTTATCCCTTAGTGCTTTTAATTTACAGTATTTTTAATTCTCCAAGCGTTTCTCATATATTATTTTCATTTCATGAATGCACTGTCCTCTCTGTCGGAAGACAGTTCTCTGTGAATATGTTCATGTTTCTGCATGATTGCGGCCTTCCCAGGAAAGGGCACTGGCTGAGCTTTGTTCCAGGGAGCTTGAAGAGCAAACATGCCTGAGGGAGTTAGAGACAGCGTGTCAGCTCCAGAGAGGTTTGCTTCCATCCTGCCCCTTCCTCCCTGGAAATGATCAGGTTCTATTCCAAAGTAAAGATGTCTTTCTGTCCCACTAGAGAGGAAGATGGGCCAATGCTCAGCGTGCCAGATGCTCTATGTCAGCTCCAAGTCTCATAATTTGGGTTTCCTCTCCCATGACACAAACCCACTCCCTGCACAGGGTCCATCTGGTCCCCATTTGCATCACCCTGTGCAGAACTGGGGCTGGGGATCCCGAACAGAATGTGAGGGGGAAACCTGCTGACACCAGGGGTGCACCAGTGCTCAGACCGGAGCAGGCCAAGCGGGACTGCCTGGGAGGACACACCGCTCTGACCTAGATGCTCATGCCTGGAAAGGGGCCTGGGAAAAACAGCCCTCCCTCCTTTTTCTGTCCTCCCTGCCCTCCCTCCCCTCTCCCTGCCTCCTCCTCCCTCCAGGAGCAAGGGAGCTGAGAATGCGAAACAGGGACCAGGAGCCTGAGAAAGCTGTGTTTAGCCGAGTCTCGTGGACACGGTGATAGGGGAGACCAGCTGTCCCTGTTCACCTGGTGTGAGGGTTTTCTGGGGACCCAGGACTCTCAGTGCTAACACTGGCAGAGTCTCCAGCCTACTGGACACCTGGGTCTCCCTTGTGAGTGATATGGAAGGATGTATGTCTGTCCTGCCAAGGCGTATCAGGCTTTCTTTTATTTCCTTACCAGAAAATTATTTTTGCTCTAATAAGCCAACCTGGGAGATTTGTGCGAGGAGGAGAACTGTCTTCAATATTTATTGAGTGCCTAAAACAGACACAGTCCCCCACTGGGTGCCTGGGACAGAAGTGGCCAGGATCCAGAGAGGTGTCCTCTCACCAGGCGTTTGAGAAGAGGAAGAAAGCCAGTGCTTATGCAGGACCTACTATGTGCCAGACAGCTGGCCAGGGACTTTCATGTTATTTCTTTCAATCTCATAAAACCCACCAAAGTAGGGTTGTTGGGGTTTGGTTTGGTGTTTGGATTTTTGTTTGTCTTTATGTGCAAGGAGCCTGAGGCTCAGAGCAGTTAAGGAACTTGCTTAAGGTTTCTTAAGGAGGCAAACTTGACATTGGAAACGCTTTCAGTTCAGTGTGCACTCGAGTGAAAGGCGGGGGATCCCAGGGTGGATGTCTCTGACCTGGCAAAGCAGGGAAGGAGCAAAGGCTGAGTGCCCAAGAACAGGAAAGTTCCAGCAGCGCCCCCTCCACCAGGCACACCCCCGGAGCCTCCCCTTCCGTCCCGTCACCCCCAGTGCCCAGGCGGGGTGGGCGGTCGGGCACTGGCGTGGGCTCTGTTTGGGCTCTGCTCCGTCTTGGCTCCTAGACTGTGCCTGTGTCTGCAGGAAGAAGACAACTGCGCCAGGACCCGACGGGGAAGTTTCACTGAGGTGCAGCTGAGTCAGGGAGGGCAGGGAAACACAGACTAGACCAGGATCCTAGAGCTGGGGGCAGAGGCCAGCGGAGCAGCCTCGACTGAGTGGGTGGGGCAGGGCTGTGACAAGGGGAGTGACCTATTAACATGAGGCTGATACACAGGGCTGCACCGGGGGCTCTTTCCCAGTGATTCAGAACCCCAGGGACCCACACCCAGGTTAGGGAGCAATGCAGCCACATGTGGCCGTGGAGAGGGGCTCCTGGCCTTCCGCTCAGAGGCCGGGACAGAGAGCCTGCGGATATGGCCAGCCCACTTCCTCCTCAAGGACAGCCCGCCTTCAAGGTAGCTTCCATCTAGTTTCCCCCTCATTCTTGGCCCAGGAGGTGTGTGTGTGCGTGTCCTGAAGAGAGAGATGAGGTTCCCTGAGCTGCCTTGGTTGTTCCCTGTCTCGAACACTCTTCCTGCCTTGCTTCCTTGAGGTGTCTCTCAAGTGGTGCCTCCTGACCACCCTTTAGAACTGCATCATTCCCGGGCCTTCTGCCCTCCCCGTGCTCCCAACCAGCTGACTGACCGACACTGTATTTGTCTGTCTGCCTTCTTCCCATTAGAACAAGGCTCTGTGTGGGCAGAAATCTTTGCTTGTCTTGTTCACTGTCGAGTCTCCAATGCCTGGACTGGTACCTGGCACAGAAAATATCAGTTTTTATTGAATAAGTACATGAATAAATAAGTAGGATTGGGACTTCCCTGGTAGTCTTGTGATTAGGACTCCACAATTCCACTGCTGGGGCCCAGGTTCAATCCCTGGTCAGGGAACTAAGATGCTGCCAGCTATGCAACATGGCTAAAAAAAGAGGGGGATTATTTTAAGTAAATAAGTAGGGTTGAGCTAGAGGGAAGGGCACCTGGAAAGTCAAGTGAAAGTAGGATTTCCAGGCTGCACAGAGGACTCTGGGTAAATCTTTCCCTTTTGAGCCTCAGTTTCCCTTCTATACGATGAGAGGCTTGGGGGCTTAGACAACCCCAAGCCCTTGCCATTTCTCTGGAAGGAGCATAACATGATAAAAACAAACCTCTAGGGAGATGAATGGATGAGTCAGCTGGGAACTGGAGGGACTTGGGGGGGCTTGAGACAGGCAGAGGGGAGGAGGGGGCCTGGGGTGGGGACCCAGCAATAATCATAGGGAGCGAGTGGACAGGAGGCAGGAGGATGAGACAAGATGCTAGAGAAATTCCACAAAGGGAGGCAGAGCTTGGTAATCAGATCTCTAGGAGGGAGAGAGAAGACTTTAAAAGTCTGGCCAGTTTGGAGCCTGTGGAAATGGTGGATCATGGTATTCTAAGACCCTGGACCCTAAGGAGTCAGACCTTCTGTCTTCTCATCGGTGTTCACTCTCCTAGCCTTGTAGCAAAAACCTTCATGAGACCCTAAACCATCAAATAAACATGAAGTCTTGGGTTTATTTGTGAGAGTGTTTAATAGCCAATGTCCAGAAGTTGGAGGTATCCTTCCCACCTCCCATGCGCATACGTGCGTGGGTGAGCACACACACGCGCACATGCTTCCACGGCCAAAGGAAGAAGGGTAGAGGCAGAACGGCCTTTTGCCAAAGCAGAGCCAGGAGACTTGGTGGCCAAGGGGCGGGTGTGCAGCAGGCTGGGATGATCCGTGCAGACCTCTCCTGAACCCTCTCTCCACTGAGGATCCTCCTCTCTCATATATTTCTCAGCTCTGCAACAGACAGGGCACTCACTCAGCGCCTCTCTGCCCCACCTCTCCGGCCCCTGGCCACCACTGTGCTCTCCAAGCTCACCAGTCAGAGTTTGGAGCTGGTAACCTGGGTTGTGGCCACAGTCCGGTCCACTGGCCTGGGGTGACCGTTGTTTCTGCCCGTGCCAGGCTGCAGCCCAGAGGGCACTGGCTGCTAGAAGCTTGCTGAGAAAGATGCAGGCCAGAAGGAAGAGGATGGAAGTGGGTGGAAAGGGGCTCTCCTCTTCCGAAAGGCTCCTTGGAGAAACAAAGAGAGCATGTGGGAGGCCATGAGGGGACACACACGCTGGAATCTGTCCTCAGAGAAGGAATGGGGAGACCCCGGGAGCTCAGGAGACTGGGGACACCTCCCCCACCCACCGCCAGCCCTGGATGAGGCTTTATGGGGCTTGGTGGAGCCTATAGTCAGGAGACCTGAGTTCCAGGCACGGATCTGCCTGCTGAGTACTTTCAAACAACCACCTCCCTCACTGAGCGGTTTTCTGCCTTCATGATGGTATGATGTGTGGTGTGTGGTGGTGTGTTTTGTGTGTGTGCACACACATGTGCACTTCATGGTTATACTAACAGTGTTGAAACACCAGTACATAGTCAAGAACCAGTCAGAACTGATTCTGGTCCCGTCAGGGAAGCAGGGATCTGGGGGTACCATTTTTGTGCTGAAATATTAATCCTAAAACTTTCATTGTTGCTAAACTGTGAGGAATCTGTCTGAGGGCTGCCAGGGGAAGGAGTGGGAGGCCAGTCATTCAAGAATCTTGGAGCATCAGCTATTTATAAACTGTTAGGAAGTTTTGCAATATTTTAACAACTGGCACAGTCACACCAACACATACTGGCAGCTTGGAGGGGTGTTTAGACAAGATCATATATAGATCCCTTCCTGTTCCAGTTGCCTTGGAATCTGTACTTCTGGCACCCACTGCCCCCAGCTGCCACCCCATGCCTGGGCTCTGCAGGGTGGAGTCTACCCAGGGATCTTAGCAAAGACTTGTCATTATACCTGGAGATGCTGTGCTCCACCTGGGCATTCTCGAAGCTCTCGGACCCCTCAGGGATCCAAAGATCTGCAGAGTCTTGGTAATCACGGGGGGTCTGTGGGAGACAGAGCCTGTGAGCTGCTAGTCCCCTTCTTGAAGCCACAGTGGAGAGGACCCCTCTGGGTGGGGGTGAAGCTCTCTGGGACCTCACCCTGTGTGTATCAAGTTGTTAACGTCTCTGAGCCTCAGTTTCCTCACCTGTAGAGTGGAGCAATTAGGAACCCCTTCTTAATAACAGTGTTGGAGGATTTAGCGAGAACATCCTGTGTAGTGCCCATCCCCTCACAGAAGCTCAGTGACTGCACCCTCACCCTCCCATCACACAGGGTCTTTGGGAAGAGCAAACAAGATGATCAGTGTTTCTGAAAGCCCGGTGGGGACTGTCAAGCTGTCTATAACAGCTACAGATTATTATTGTTGTTACTCATTTCCTGCTGTATCTGTGGGAGTCAGCTGAGCCTTAGACTCTGATAGGATTACAATGTTTCCTCACCACCTACTCCCATGGAGGTGAGGTTTGGGGTCTAAGGCAGATGGTCTCCCCTACCCTCCCCATCTTAGACAAGTTTTTGACCTTCATTTCCATAAGGGGCCATGTTAAGGGGAAGAGTTGGACAAGAGAGAGAGTCAGAAAAGGGATCTGTAAGCTCAGATTTGTTTGGGACACAGGAGACACAGACAGAACGCTTTCCTGGAGGGCACCCCTGTGCAAGCTCAGGGCCAAGAAGGACCCCACCACTCCCTATCTCATCTAGTTAAGCCAGGAATGACGATCCCAAGCAGTTAGCAGCAGGAGACTGGGGCGAGAGCTGTCACTGCCCCCAAGCACTGTAAGACTCTGTCGCTTGTTTCTCACGGGAGCCATATGGGGTCAGCGGCAGACTCCATCACCACCATTTAAAGATGGGGAAATGGAGGCCCAGAGAGGAGAAGCAGTTGCCCCGGGTCCCAGCAGTGTTCCTTTCTGGGGCTGTTTTCCTGTACCAAGTTGGTGCTTAATCTGCATCAGTAGGTGCACTGGGTGGTTGGGTGAGGGAATGAGTGAATGTCCTCCTACTCCTTAAGGACCACCTCAGGGCTCACATCCCAACGGGATGCCAGATGGATAAAGCTGTTTGGAGGGGAGTAGGACCACAGCTAGCTCCTGCTGCTAAAGTCACTTCAGTCGTGTCCGACTCTGTGCGACCCCAGAGACGGCAGCCCACCAGGCCCCCCATCCCAAGTGTCTGTGAAGGAAGGACTGTACCCTTCCTGCAAGCGATGCAGTCCTCCACCAGGGGCGCAGCCTGGAGCGGGGCACAGGGCTGGATGGCGACCCCCTCGTGGGGCAGCGGGACAAAATCCACACCGTGGGATCTCCCAGGGCCCCCAAAGCCCCGAGGGTGGTCGATCTTGTGCTCAGAGCCCCAGCCTCAGGGGCGGGGTGCAGTCCAGCCGCCCACTCACCAGCCAGCACCTCCACCAGGACCTTCCTGAGGGTGTCAGCCTCGCTGCCACGGGAGGCTCTGGCACTGGTAGAGGCCGGCGTCGTGGGCCTGAAGATTCCGCAGCGTGATGGTGAGTGTGCCCCCCAGGGCGTCGTCCATGATGGCCGTGCTCCCGTTGCGCCTCTTCAGGAAGGACAGCAGCCACGAGGGTGGGTGCTGACCACTTGCTGGCACAGGCCTTCTTCACCCAGCTGGCGGCACCAGGCTTTGCGTCTCCCCCAGTGCTTCAAGGAATTGTAGGGGCAGGAGACCCGCAGGGACCGGCCCATCGTGCCCTGGAACACCGTGGTGTTGTGCGCTCCCGGACAGCTCTGGGGAGGAGACGTTCCTTCACTGCACCACGTGTTTACTGAACACCTACTATGCTCACTGAACAGAAGAGACAGCATTCCTGCCCTTGAGGAACTCAGTGTTGGCACAGCCCAAGTGTGTGTTTATCGGAAGTGAGGAAACCAAGAACCCTGGGTCCTGGGTCTGGCTTTATCACCACTGGACTTGGACTGCTTTAGAGAAGTAATTGACCCTCTCTGAGCCTATTTCCAGAGACATTTGGTCTTGAAGTTCCCGCGGGTCCTAGTCCACACATGTTCTTCCTGTTACATGGAATCATGCCCTCCTCTCTCCCCCTCCCATCTCAAGAGAGCAAAGCCAGTGGCCTCTCAGGCCTGGGGCTGGACTCACAGGGGCTGAACGCTCCTACCCCATGCCCGCCATGCTTGCTAACTCTGCAGCTGCCCACGCCAGTACCAGCCCCACATTCTCCTCTTTGTGACCTTTAGCTTCCAGCTTCCCTATTTCTGTGGCTTTGTTCCCCTTTCAGGAGAGATGCATCTCACAGCTATTTTGGGGGAGACATGAGGCTGCTATTTTAGGGACCCTCTTTGGAGTGGGGAGAGCCAGTCTGGTTCCAGGGCAGGGGCTGAAAGAGAATCACCCAGCACCCTCTGCCTCAGCCTCCCTTCTCTTCAATCACTTTGTCAACCACATGGGTGACAGAAACTTGCCAGGATCAGGGAGCTGGTGGCCTGCCTTTTGGAACCAGGGAGACCTGATAAGCAATATCCCCCATACCACTCCAGGCAGACCAACATTCCCCCGCTTTCCCTGCTCCACCTCCAGCTAAGAAACTCCAGCCTCACTGGAACATTGTCTCCCCGTCTACCATGTGACTTTTCCTCTGGGGGAGCAAGAGGCATCCCCCAAGGAGAAAAGGCTGTCATGTGCAAAATTCTGGGGTGCTCATCCCTGCAGCTCAATCACAGAATCTTCAGCCCCAGGACTGAGGACAGGAGGACCTTCAGACCCAGGAGGGGTACCCCAAAGATGCAGATTCCCAGCGCTGGGTTCTTTTCTCCCTCCCACCCTGCTACTCCTCTGGGACTAGTTTTATGCTCAAGTGGTTCAAAATGTTAGGGGCTCTTACCAGTGCTCCCCAAACTCCCCCCCAACTAGTAGCTAGTGCCTGAGATGCCACCATCAGAACTCCTTCCCTTTCTAGGTGTCCAAATCCACCAGCCTCTGATGCCTCCACCAGCCTCTGATGCCGCCACCAGCGTGAAGAGCTGATACTGGGGAGGGAGGGAAAGCGTGGAGAATACGGGGCATAGTGGGAAGTGGGGGTGCAGGACATGCGGAGGATTTCAGCCGTCTTTAGAATGTGGCTCAGTGCTCCCCCACCCACCCACTTGCCACATACTCAAGGAAGGGGAGGGAGAGTCAGCAGCGGGGGGAGGGACTCCTACCTGTGACAGCGAGCAGGATGAGCAGCGCGACAAGCTCCATGTCACCCTTCCCTTGTGGAAGACAGACGCAGGGTGCCTTGTGCAAGATCTTGTCTTTTCACGAGGTCGGGCTCCCCAGACACTACCCACAGGAACTGGCTCCTGGAGGTTGAGCAATCGTCAGGACTGGGATCTGGCTTCATGATTCAGGGAGGGGGAGCAGAGCGGGGAGGTGAAGACCGGAGAGGAGGAGCCACCGCTGCAGCCCAGCAGGGGGTGCTGTGGATCCCAGACCTCTGAGAGGGCCGCCCACTGTCCAGCCCGCACCAGCCTTCTCATTGGTTGAGAAGATTATCCTTTCTCCACTCAGTTGCCTTAGTATCTTCATTGAAAGTAATTTGACATGTAGGTCTCCATCTTGACTGTCCATTCTGTTCCATTGATCTATCTGTTGATCTTTTACCAATCACACCCCATCTTGACTACTCACTGGGGCTTTACTTTTTTTTTTAATTGAAGTACAATTGCTTTACGATGTTGTGTTTCTGCTGTACTAATAAAGTGAATCAGCTGTATGTATACATATATCCCCTCCCTCTTGAGCCTCCCTCCCACCACTGCACCCAATCCCAACCCTCTAGGTCATCACAGAGCACTGAGCTGAGCTCCCTGCGCTATACAGCAGCTTCCCACTAGCTGTCTATTTTACACATGGTAGTGTGTATATGCCGGTGCTATTTTCCCAATTCATTCCACCCTCTCCTTCTCTCTCTTAGTCCACATCTCTACGTTTTCCTGCCCTGCAAATTGGTTCATCAATACCACTTTTCTAGATTCCATACTTATGTGTTAATATGCAATATTTGTTTCTCTCTTTCTGACACTTCACTTTGTATGACAGACTCTGGGTCCATCCACATCACTACAGATAACTCAATTTCATTCCTTTTTATGGCTGAGTAACATCACTTCATCCGCTGGATCATGGAAAAAGCAAGAGAGTTCCAGAAAAACATCTATTTCTGCTTTATTGACTATCCCAAAGCCTTTGACTGTGTGGATCACAATAAACTGTGGAAAATTCTGAGAGAGATGGGAATACCAGACCACCTGACCTGCCTCTTGAGAAATCTGTATGCAGGTCAGGAAGCAACTAGTTAGAACTGGACATGGAACAACAGACTGGTTCCAAATAGGAAACGGAGTACGTCAAGGCTGTATCTTGTCACTCTGCTTATTTAACTTATATGCAGAGCACATCATGAGAAATGCTGGACTGGAAGAAACACAAGCTGGAATCAAGATTGCTGGGAGAAATATCAATAACCTCAGATATGCAGATGACACCACCCTTATGTCAGAAAGTGAAGAGGAGCTAAAAGCCTCTTGAGGAAAGTGAAAGAGGAGAGTGAAAAACGTTGGCTTAAAGCTCAACATTCAGAAAACGAAGATCATGGCATCCGGTCCCACCACTTGATGGGAAATAGATGGGGAAACAGTGGAAACAATGTCAGGCTTTATTTTGGGGGCTCCAAAATCACTGCAAATGGTTACTGCAGCCATGAAATTAGAAGACGCTTACTCCTTGGAAGAAAAGTTATGACCAACCTAGACAGCACACTGAAAAGCAGAGACATTACTTTGCCAACAAAGGTCTGTCTAGTCAAGGCTATGGTTTTTTCCTGTGGTCATGTATGGATGTGAGAGTTGGACTGTGAAGAAGGCTGAGCGCTGAAGAATTGATGCTTTTGAACTGTAGTGTTGGAGAAGACTCTTGAGAGTACCTTAGACTGCAAGGAGATCCAACCAGTCCATTCTGAAGGAGATCAGCCCTGGGATTTCTTTGGAAGGAATGATGCTAAAGCTGAAACTCCAGTACTTTGGCCACCTCATGCGAAGAGTTGACTCACTGGAAAAGACTGTGATGCTGGGAGGGACTGGGGGCAGGAGGAGAAGAGGACGACCGAGGATGAGATGGCTGGATGGCATCACCGACTTGATGGATGTGAGTTTGAGTGAACTCTGGGAGTTGGTGATGGACAGGGAGGCCTGGCGTGCTGCGATTCATAGGGTCACAAAGAGTCAAACATGACTGAGCAATTGAACTGAACTGAACTGAATATTCCATTGTGTGTATATACCACATCTTTATCCATTCATCTGTCAATGGACATTTAGTTTGCTTCCAATGTCCTGGCTACTGTAAACAGTGCTGCTGTGAACATTGGGGTACTTTTTTAAATTATGTGTCTTTTTGAATTATGGTTTTCTCAGGGTAATATGCCCTAGTGGGGTTGCTGGGTCATATTCATTGTAACTTTATAACAAGTCTTAAAATCAGGTGATGTAATCCAACTACACTCTTCTTTCTCAAAATGGTTTTAACTGCTTTAGTAACTTTGCTTTGGAATGTATATTTTAGAATCTGTCTGTCAATTTCTACCCCTTCCACTCTCCCCAAAGCCTATCAGGCTTTTGACAAGATTTCATTGACTCCATAGCTTAATTTGGGAGGAAGAAGGAAATGGCAACCTACTCCAGTGTTCTTGCCTGGAGAATCCCAGAGACGGGGGAGCCTGGTGGGCTGCTACCTTGGGGCCCCAGAGTTGGACATGACTAAAACGACTTAGCAGCAGCAGCAGCAGACATCTTAATGGACTTCCTGGTGGCTCAGTGGTAAAGAATCCATCCAACTGCAATGCAGGAGATGCAGGTTCGATCCCTGGGTTGGGAAGATACCCTGCAGAAGAAAATGGCTACCCACTCCAGTATTATTGCCCCCAAATAGCATGGACAGAGGAGCCTGACAGGCTACAATGCATGGGGTTGCAAAAGAGTCAGACATGACTTAGCAACTAAACAACAGACATCTTAACACTACTGAGTCTTTCAATCCATGGACACATTTTAGCTCACCATTTAGTTACTTCTTCTAGGTCACCAATGTTTTATGGTTTTCAGCATACAAATATTTCACATATTTTGTTAAATTTCTCTCTAGTCCATGATTTTGGTGCTATTTTAAAAGTGTTTCTAGCTTCCTATATCTTAGGCCGAAACAGAACTCTGAAATCCCATGAATTTTTACCTTATTTCCAGTACCATTTATGCTCCATTCTGACCTCTTCTTCCCACATCCTTCCTACCTGAGAAACAGGTATGATTATTGTTCCTCTAAGCCTCATAGCAAAGGACAGGCACCAAGAAATCTCTGCCAATTCATGTATATGAATTCACAGCGTGTGCATATCAAACTCTTTCTTCTCTAAGCTTGTGCTGATTTGTAGTTCAATCCCCTGATTCTCATATCTGAGCACAGGAACATTCTACATGACCCCACTTCCAAGCACAGAATCCTTCCTTTCCATTTGCTAAATCTGCATTCAAAGATACCCACGACCTCATACTTTGTCACAGATCTCTCCCCCTCTAATACATCATTCACTGTGAATGCCATCATTCTCTGATTATTGTTGTTATTCAATTGCTCAGTCATGTCTGACTCCATGACCCCATGCACTGCAGCATTCCAGGCTTCTCTGTCCTTCACGATCTCCTGAAGCTTGCTCAAACTCATGTTCATTGAGTCACTGATGCCATCCACCATCTCATCCTGTCATCCCCTTCTCCTCCTGCCTTCAGCCTTTCCCAGCATCAGAATCTTTTCTAATGATTCAGCTCTTCGCATCAGATGGCCAAAGTATTGGAGTTTCAGCTTCAGCATCAATCCTTCCAATGAACGCCCAGGACTGATCTGCTTTAGGATGGACTGGTTGGATCTCCTTGCAGCCCAAGGGACTCTCAAGAGCTTCTCCAACATCACAGTTCAAAAGCATCAATTCTTCCATGCTCAGCCTTCTTTATGGTCCAACTCTCACATCCATATGACTACTGAAAAAACCATAGCTTTGACTAGATGGACTTTTGTTGGCAAAGTGATGTCTCTGCTTTTTAATACACTGTCTAGGTTTGTCATAGCTTTTCTTCCAAAGAGCAAGTGTCTTTTAATTTCATGGCTGCAGTAATCATCTGCAGTGATTTTGGAGCCCAAGAAAATAAAGTCTCTCACTCACTATTTCCACTGTTTCCCCATATTTGCCATGAAGTGATGGGACCAGATGCTATGATCTTAAATTTTTGAATGTTGAATTTTTAGCTAGCTTTTTTACTCTCCATTTAACTTTCATCAAGAGGCTCTTCAGTTCCTCTTCATTTTCTGCCATAAGGGTGTTATCATCTGCATATCTGAGGTTATTAATATTTCTCCCAGCAATCTTAATTCCAGCTTGTACTTCATCCAGCCCAATATTTTGCATAATGTACTCTGCATAGAAGTTAAATAAGCAGGATGACAATAGATAGCCTTGACATACTCCTTTCCCAATTTGGAACCAGTCCATTGTTCCATGTCCAGTTCTTACTGTTGCTTCTTGACCTACATACAAGTTTTGCAGGAGGCAGGTAAGGTGGTCTGTTATTCCCAACTCGTTAAGAATTTTGCACAGTTTGTTGTGATCCATACAATCAAAGGCTTTAGCATAGTCAATAAAGCAAAAATAGATGTTTTTCTGGAATTCCCTTGCTTTTTCTATGATCCAATGGATGTTGGCAATTTGATATCTGATTCTTTTGCCTTTTCTAAATTCAGCTTGTACATCTGCAAGTTCTCCATTCACATACTGTTGAAGCCTGGCATCGAGAATTTTGAGCATTACTTTACTAGTGTGTGAAATGAGGGCAAGTGTGCAGTAGTTTCAACATTCTTTGGCATTGCCCTTCTTTGGGATTGGAATGAAAACTGACCTTTTCCAGTCCTGTGGCCACTGCTGAGTTTTCCATATTTGCTGGCATATTGAGTGCAGCACTTTAACAGCATCATCTTTTAGGATTTGACATAGCTCAGCTGGAAGTCCATCAGTTGGCAATGGCACCCCCACTCCAGTACTCTTGCCTGGAAAATCCCATGGACGTAGGAGCCTGGTAGGCTGCAGTCCATGGGGTCGCTGAGAGTTGGACATGACTCAGTGACTTCACTTTCACTTTTCACTTTCATGCATTGAAGATGGAAATGGCAACCCACTCCAGCGTTCTTGCCTGGAGAATCCCAGGGACAGCAGAGTCTGGTGGGCTGCCATCTGTGGGGTCGCAGAGAGTCGGACACGACTGAAGTGACTCAGCAGCAGCAGCAGCAGCCACTAGCTTTGTTCATAGTGATGCTTCTTAAGGCCCACTTGACTTCCCACTCCAAGATGTCTGGCTCTAGGTGAGTGATCACACCATTGTGGTTATCTGGGTCATGAAGACCTTTTGTGTATAGTTCTTCTGTGTATTCTTGCCACCTCTTCTTAATATCTTCTGCTTCTTTTAGGTCCATACCATTTCTGTCCTTTATCGAGCCCATCTTTGCATGAAATGTTCACTTGGTATCTAATTCTCTTGAAGAGGTGTCTGGTCTTTCCCATTCTGTTCTTTTCCTCTATTTCTTTGCATTGTTTACTTAGAAAGGCTTTCTTAACTCTCCATGCTATTCTTTGGAACTCTGCATTCAGATGGGTATATCTTTCCTTTTCTCCCTTGCCTCTGGCTTCCCTTATTTTGTCACCTATTTGTAAGGCCTCCTCAGACAACCATTGTGTCTTTTTGCATTTCTTCTTCTTGGGGATGGTTTTGATTACCACCTCCTGTCCAATGTCATGAACCTCTATCCATAGTTCTTCAGGCACTCTCTCAGATCTAATCCCTTGACTTTATTTGTTTCTTCCACTATGTAATCGTAAGGGATTTGATTTAGATCAATGCCTGAATGGCCTAGTGGTTTTTCCTACTTTTTAAAATTTAAGTCTGTTGCAATAAGAAGTTCATGATCTGAGCCATAGTCAGCTCCCTGTCTTGTTTTTGCTGACTGTATAGAGCTTCTCCATCTTCTGCTGCAAAGAATATAATCAACATGATTTCAGTATTGACCTTCTGGTGATGTCCATGTGTAGAGTCATCTCTTGGGTTTTTGGAAAAGGGTATTTGCTATGACCAGTTCCTTCTTTTGGCAAAACTCTGTTAGCCTTTGCCCTGCTTCATTTTGTACTCCAATGCCAAACTTGCTTGTTACTTCAGGTATCTCTTGACTTCCTACTTTTGCATTCCAGTCCCCTATGATGGCTTCCGTGGTGGCTCAGAGGTTAAAGCGTCTGCCTCCAATGCGGGAGACCTGGGTTCAATCCCTGGGTCGGGAAGATCCCCTGGAGAAGGAAATGGCAATCCACTCCAGTATTCTTGCCTGGAGAATCCCATGGACGGAGAAGCTTAGTAGGTTACAGTCCAGGGAGTCGCAAAGAGTCAGACACGACTGAGTGACTTCACCTTCATGATGAAAAGAACATCTTTTTGGGTGTTAGTTCTAGAAGGTCTTGTAAGTCTTCATAGAGACAGTCAACTTCAGCTTCTTTGGCATTAGTGGTTGGGGGATAGACTTGAATTACTATGACACAGAATGGTTTGCCTGGGAAATGAACAGAGATCATTCTGTCTTTTTTGAGATTGCACCCAAGTACTGCATTTCAGACTCTTGTGTTGACCGTGATGGCTACTCCATTTCTTCTAAGAGATGCTTGCCCACAGTAGTAGATATAATGGTCATCTGAGTTAAATTCACCCATTCCCATCCATTTTAGTTCACTGATTCCTAAAGTATCAATGTTTACTTTTGCCATCTCCTGTTTGACCACTTCCAATTTGCCTTGATTCATGGACCTAACATTCCAGGTTCCTAGGCAATATTGTTCTTTACAGCTTCAGACTTTATCTTTACCACTGGACACATCCATAGCTGGGTGTCATTTCTGCTTTGGCCGAGCCCCTTCATTCTTTCTGGAGCTATTTCTTCACTCTTCTCCAGTAGCCATATTGGGCACCTACTGACCTGGGGAGTTAGTCTTTCAGTGCCCTATCTTTTTGCCTTTTCATACTGTTCATGGAGTTCTCACGGCAAGAATGATGAAATGGTTTGCCATTCCCTTCTCCAATGGACCATGTTTTGTCTGAACTCTCTACCATGACCCGTCTGTCTTGCGTGGCCCTACACAGCACAGCTCATAGTTTCATTGAGTTAGACAAGGTTGTGATCCATGTTATCAGTTTGCTTAGTTTTCTGTGATTGTGGTTTTCCTTCTGTCTTCCCTCTGAAGGATGAGAATAACAGGTTTGTGGAAGCTTCCTTGTGGGAGGGACTGGCTGTGGGTAACACTGGGAGTCAAGGCCATATTCAATACATCTTTAATCCAATTTTCTGCTGATGGGTGGAGCTGTGTTCCCTCCCCTGTAGTTTGGCCTGAGGTCAAACTATGGTAGGGATAATGGAGGTAATGGTGACCTCCTTCAAAAGGACTTATTGGAGCATGCTTTGGCTCCCAGGACTGTTGTAGTCAGTGCCCCTGATTCCGTGGCAGGCCACTGTTTGATCCATGCCTCTGCTGGAGACTCCCAGGCCCTCACAGGCAAGTCTGGCTCAGCCTGTTGTGGGGTCACTGCTTTCTCCTGGGTCCTAGTACACACAAGGTTTTGTCTGTGCCCTCCAAGAGTCCATTTCACTGGGGGTTCTCAGTCCTTTTGTTGGATCCTCAGGTTGGGGAAATCTGTTGTGGCCCTAGAACTTTTGCAACAGTGATTGCATGCACGCATTTATTCACTTGCCATGTATGTGTTGGAGAACTCAGGTCTCTTGAAGCCTCAGGGTTCCTGGATACAATGACCACATAGCTGAGGGAACCCCTAGAACCAGAAGCATGACTTGTGGGAACTGATGTCTAACTTTGACTGAGACTTCACAGCTGCTGGGCCATTGTTTTCAAAATGCATAGAGGTGGGGGGCAGTCCTAAGATGATGGAGGAATAGGATGGGGAGACCACTTTCTCCCCCACAAATTCATCCAAAGAGCATTTGAACACTGAGTAAATTCCACAAAACAACTTTTGAATGCTGGCAGAGGACATCAGGCACCCAGAAAGACAGCCCATTGTCTTCAAAAGGAGGCAGGACAAAATATAAAAGATGAAAAGAGAGACAAAAGAGGTAGGGGCGCAGATCCATCCGAGGAAGGGAGTTTTAAAAGAGGAGACGTTTCCAAACACCAGAAAACACTCTCACCGGCGTCTGTGGGGTGTTTTGGAATCCCAGAGGGCAACATCAGTTCAGTTCAGTCACTCAGTCATGTCCAACTCATTGTGCCCCATGAATCGCAGCATGCCAGGCCTCCCTGTCCATCACCAACTCCCGGAGTTTACCCAAACTCATGTCCATCAAGTCAGTGGTGCAATCCAGCCATCTCATCCTCTGTCGTCCCCTTCTCCTCCTGCCCTCAATCCCTCCCAGCATCAGAGTCTTTTCCAATGAGTCAGCTCTTCGCATGATGTGGACAAAGTACCAGAGTTTCAGCTTTAGCATCAGTCCTTCCAATGAACACCCAGGACTGGTCTCCTTTAGGATGGACTGGTGGGATCTCCTTGCAGTCCAAGGGACTCTCAGGAGTCTTCTCCAACACCACAGTTCAAAAGCATCAATTCTTTGGCACTCAGCTTTCTTTATAGTCCAACTCTCACATCCATACATGACTACTGGAAAAACCATAGCCTTGACTACACGGACCTTTGTTGGCAAAGTAATGTCTCTGCCTTTGAATATACTATCTAGGTTGGTCATAACTTTTCTTCCAAGCAGTAAGTATCTTTTAATTTCATGGCTGTAATCACCATCTGCAGTGATTTTGGAGCCCCCAAAAATAAAGTCTGACACTGTTTCCACCGTTCCCTATCTATTTAGCATGAAGTGATGGGACCAGATGCCATGATCTTCATTTTCTGAATGTTGAGCGTTAAGCCAACTTTTTCACTCTGCTCTTTCAATTTCCTCAAGAGGCTTTTTAGTTCCTCTTCACTTTCTGCCCTAAGGGTGGTGTCATCTGCATATCTGAGGTCATTGATATTTCTCCTGGCAATCTTGATTCCAGCTTGTGCTTCTTCCAGCCCAGCATTTCTCATGATGTACTCTGTATATAAGTTAAACAAGCAGGGTGACAATACACAACCTTGACATACTCCTTTTCCTATTTGAAACCAGTCTGTGGTTCCATGTCCAATTCTAACTGTTGCTTCCTAACCCGCATATAGGTTTCTCAAGAGGCAGGTCAAGTGGTCTGGTATTCCCATCTCTTTCAGAATTTTCCATCATGATCCACACAGTCAAAGGCTTTGGCATAGTCAATAAAGCAAAAATAGATGTTTTTCTGGAACTCTCTTGCTTTTTCGATGATCCAGCGGATGTTGGCAATTTGATCTCTGATTCCTCTGCCTTTTCTAAAACTAGCTTAAACATCTGGAAGTTCGCGGTTCTTGTACTGCTGAAGCCTGGCTTGAATTTTTAGTATTACCTTACTAGCATGTGAGATGAGTGCAATTGTGCAGTAGTTTGAGCATTGTTTGACATTGCCTTTCTTTGGAATTGGAATGAAGACAGACCTTTTCCATTCCTGTGGCCACTGCTGAGTTTTCCAATTTGCTGGCATATTGAGTGCAGCACTTTCACAGCATCATCTTTCAGGATTTGAAATAGCTCAATAGGAATTCCATCACCTCCAATATCTTTGTTCACAGTGATGCTTTCTAAGGCCCACTTGACTTCACATTCCAGGATGTCTGGCTCTAGGTGAGTGATCACACTTTGTGATTATCTGGGTCGTGAAGATCTTTTTGTACAGTTCTTCTGTGTATTTTTGCCACCTTTTCTTAATATCTTCTGCTTCTCTTAGGTCCATACCATTTCTGTCCTTTATTGAGCCCATCTTTGCATGAAATGTTCCCTTGGTATCTCTAATTTTCCTGAAAAGATCCCTAGTCTTTCCCATTCTGTTGTTTTCCTCTATTTCTTTGCACTGATCACTGAGGAAAGCTTTCTTATCTCTCTTTGCTATTCTTTGGAACTCTGCATTCAGATGGTTATATCTTTCCTTTTCTCCTTTGCTTTTCACTTCTCTTCTTTTCATAGCTATTTGTAAGGCCTCCCCAGACAGCCATTTTGCTTTTTGCATTTTTTTTCCATGGGGATTGTCTTGATCCTTGTCTCCTGTACAATGTCACAAACCTCAGTCCGTAGTTCATCAGGCACTCTATCTATCAGATCTAGGCCCTTAAATCTATTTCTCACTTCCACTGTATAATCATAAAGTTAGGTCATACCTGAATGGTCTAGTGGTTTTCCCTACTTTGTTCAATTTCAGTCTGAAATTGACAGTAAGGAGTTCATCAATAAGGAGCTGATCTGAGCCACAGTCAGCTCCTGGTCTTGTTTTTGCTGACTGTATAGAGCTTCCCCATCTTTGGCTGCAAAGAATATAATCAGTCTGATTTCAGTGTTGACATCTAGTGATGTCCATGTGTAGAGGTAACATAACCAGGAGGAAAAATAAATAAATAAAACCCACAGATCATGTGCCTAATGGCAACTCCCAGTACTCGAATCTGCCACCACCAAGCTGGGGCTGAACAGGGTGGCGTGGGCTGCATTGCTTAGGGTAAGGACCAGGCCTGAATGCCCTGAGAGCAATCTGAGGGAACTAACATGAGATAGCAACCCAAACTGTGGGATAGCCAAAGGGAAAGAGAGAGAACTATCCTGGGAAAAGCCAACCTAAGGCACTGCCAGGCCTGCTCACAGAACAAAGGAGTGAGCGAATATCAGAGGAGAGCTAGCCAGCTGCGGACTGGCCCATCCCCTGCCCAGAGACAGGGAAGCAGGCGGGGGACAGCCAGAGCTGGAAAGAAGCAACCTCAGCCCCAAAGAGGCATCCTCTACCAAACTGCAAGCAGGCTGCCAGTCACTAACCAAGACTTCCTGGGATTCTGGACAGTTGACATCCACTGGGAGGGTTGCAGCCAGAGATCAGCTCCCCAGAAGAGACACATGGCACACTTGAGACAGGTGCGCCCACTGGCACCCAGGAAACTGAACGGCTGGGACTAGAGAGGTGATAAGATACACTCCCCACCTGGGGAGACTGCGCTCACCAAGCACCCGGTCACCTGAGCTGCTTGGACGTGGGAAGGACACAAAATGCAGGCCCAACCAAGACTGCGCCTTTGTGGAGTACCCAAGAACCTGAACCTGAGCGGCTTAGACCTGGGAAGTGCAAGCAACCCAGGGCCCGCCTCAGACAGTTCCTTGGCAGAGCAACCTGAAGCCTGAGCAGTGTAGACCATGAAAGCACACACGCTGTGAGCAGGGGCAAAACCAGTGCAGCCGAGACACTGGGAGCACTCCCCACACATGCCAGCAATATTTGTTTGCAGCGTTTCTCCCTCCCCACAGCATGACTGAAAAAGTGAGCCTAAATAAGTGACCACCTTCTCCCTTTTGTGTCAGGGCAGAAATTAGACATTGAAGAGACCCACAAACAGAAGAAGCTGAAATAAACAGAGGGAACGGCTTTGGAAGTGACAGGTGCAACGGATTAAAACCTTGTAGTTAGCACCGACTACATTGGAAAGGACCTATAGATCTTGAGAAGTATAAGACAGATCAAGGAACTATCTGAAACTGAACTGACCCCACACTGCCCACAACAGCTCCAGAAAAAATTCCTAGATATATTTTTACTATTATAATTAATTTTTTTTAGTTTTTAAGTCCTCTATTACTCCTTAATTTTCATTTTTATAACCTGCTATTACCTTGGAGGAAAAAAAGACCCTATTTTTAAAGCAAACTTCATATATATATTTTATAATTTTTGTGACTTTGTTTTGTTTGTTTAACATTATATTTTTGAGAGTCTAACCTCTACTCTAGATTTTTAATCTTTGTTTTTTGGTATTTGTTATCAATTTTGTACCTTTAAGAAACAAATTTTCCACAGTTTATTGTGACCCACACAGTCAGTTTTGGCATAGTCAATAAAGCAGAAATAGATGTTTCTCTGGAACTCTCTTGCTTTTTCCATGATCCAGTGATGTTCGCAATTTGATCTCTGATTCCTCTGCCTTTACTAAAACCAGCTTGAACACCTGGAAGTTCACGGTTCACATATTGCTGGAGCCTGGCTTGCAGAATTTTTAGCATTACTTTATTAGCATGTGAGATGAGTGCAGTTGTGCAGTAGTTTGAGCATTCTTTGGCATTGCCTTTCTTTGGAACTGGAATGAAAACTGATCTTTTCCAGTCCTGTGGCCACTGCTGAGTTTTCCAAATTTGCTGGCATCTTGAGTGCAGCACTTTCACAGCATCATCTTTCAGGATTTGAAATAGCTCAACTGGAATTCCATGACCTCCACTAGCTTTGTTCATAGTGATGCTTTCTAAGGCCCACTTGACTTCACATTCCAGGATGTCTGGCTCTAGGTGAGTGATCACACCATCATGATTATCTTGGTCATGAAGATCTTTTTGTACAGTTCTTCTGTGTATTCTTGCCTGGAGAATCCCATGGACGGAGGAGTCTGGTGGGGTCCATGGTGTCGCAAAGAGTTGTACACGACTGAGCGACTTCCCTTCACTTCACTTCTGTGTATTCCTGCCATGTCTTCCTAATATCTTCTGCTTCTGTTATGTCAGGAAGCAACAGTTAGAACTGGACATGGAACAACGGACTGGTTCCAATAGGAAAAAGAGTATGCCAAGGCTGTGTATTGTCACCCTGCTTATTTAACTTATATGTAGAGTACATCATGAGAAAGTCTGGTCTGGAAGAAGCACAGCTGGAATCAAGATTGCTGGGAGAAATATCAATGACCTCAGATATGCAGATGACACCACCCTTAGGGCAGAAAGTGAAGAGGAACTAAAAAGCCTCTTGAGGAAAGTGAAAGAGGAGAGTGAAAAAGTTGGCTTACAGCTCAACATTCAGAAAATGAAGATCATGGCATCTGGTCCCATCACTTCATGGAAAATAGATGGGGAAACAGTGTCAGACTTTATTTTCTGGGCTCCAAAATCACAGCAGATGGTGATTGCAGCCATGAAATTAAAAGACACTTACTCCTTGGAAGGAAAGTCATGACCAACCTAGATAGCATATTAAAAAGCAGAGACATTACTTTGCCAGCAAAGGTCCATCTCGTCAAGGCTATGGTTTTTCCTGTAGTCATGTATGGGTGTGAAAGTTGGACTGTGAAGAAAGCTGAGCCCCAAAGAATTAATGCCTTTGAACTGTGGTGCTGGAGAAGACTCTTGAGAGTCCCTTGGACTGCAAGGATATCCCACCAGTCCATCCTAAAGGAGATCAGTCCTGGGTGTTCTTTGGAAGGACTAATGCTAAAGATGGAACTCCAGTACTTTGTCCACCTCATGCGAAGAGTTGACTCATTGGAAAAGACTCTGATGCTGGGAGGGATTGGGGGCAGGAGGAGAAAGGGACGACAGAGGATGAGATGGCTGGATGGCATCACAGACTCGAGGACATGAGTTTGAGTGAACTCCAGGAGTTGGCGATGGAAAGGGAGGCCTGGTGTGCTGCAATTCATGGGGTCACAAAGAGTCGGACATGACTGAGGAAGTGAACTGAACTGAACTGAAGAAACCAATCTTCAGTACCCATTTTTACTTGGGAGTGTGATTACTGACTTGATTGCTCTCTCCCTCTTTTGACTCTCATTTTTCTCCACCAGGTCGCCTCTATCTCCTCCCTCCCCCTTCTCTTCTCTACCCAACTCTGTGAATCTCTTTGTGTGTTCCGGGCTGTGGAGAACATGTAGAGAACTGATTACTGGCTGCATCTGTCTCTCTCCTTTTGATTCCCGCTTTTCTCCTCCTGGTCACCTCTGTCTCCTTCCTCCCTCTTCTCTTCTCTATGTAACTCCGTGAATCTCTCTGAAGGGTCCAAGGGTCCAAGGGTCCAGACTGTGGAGAGCACATAGGGAATTGATTACTGGCTAGCTTGCTCTCTCCCCTTTTGATTCCCCCTCTTCTCCTCCTGGTGACCTCTGTCTCCCTCCTCCCTCTTCTCTTCTCCATGTAACTCTCAGGTGTCCCTCACTGTGGAGAAGCTTTTCATCATTAACCTAGATGTTTTATCATCGATCCTGTATAGATGGAGAAGTCTCGAAGCTACTGTAAGAATAAGACTGAAAACCAGAGTCAGGAGGCGTAAGTCCATAACCTGAGAACACCAGAGAACTCCTGACTTCAGGGAACATTAATCAATAAGAACTCATCCAAAAGCCTCCATACCTACACTGAAACCAAGCACCACCCAAGAGCCAACAAGTTCCAGAGCAAGACATACCATGCAAATTCTCCAGCAATGCAGGAACAAAGCACTGAGCTTCAATATACAGGCTGCCCAAAGTCACACCAAGCCCATAGATATCTCAAAATTCACTACTGGAAACTTCATTGCACTCCAGAGAGAAGAAATCCAGCTTCAACCACCAGAACACCGATGCAAGCTTCCCTAACCAGGAAACCTTGACAAGACACCTGTCCAACCCCACCCACAGTGAGGAACCTTCACAATAAAGAGGAACCACAAACTGCCAGAATATAGAAAGGCCACCCCAAACACAGCAATCTAAACAAGATGAAAAAGCAGAGAAATACTCAGCAGGTAAAGGAACATGATAAATGTTCCCGGCTCAATGGATACAAAAACAAGACCCCTATATATGTTGTCTACAAGAGACCCACCTCAAAACAAGGGACACATACAGACTGAAAGTGAAGGACTGGAAAAAGATATTCCATGCAAATAGAGACCAAAAGAAAGCAGGAGTAGCAATACTCATATCAGATAAAATAGACTTTAAAATAAACGCTGTGAAAAGAGACAAAGAAGGACACTACATAATGATCAAAGGATCAATCCAAGAAGAAGATATAACAATTATAAATATATATATGCACCCAACATAGGAGCATCACAGTATATAAGGCAAATGCTAACAAGTATGAAAGGGGAAATTAACAATAACAGTAATAGTGGGAAATTTTAATACCCCACTCACACCTATGGACAGATCAACTAAACAGAAAATCAAAAAAACACAAACTTTAAATGATACCATGGAGCACTTAGACCTAATTGTTATCTATAGGACATTCACCCCAAAACAATGAATTTCACCTTTTTCTCAGGTGCAAATGGAACCTTCTTGAGGATAGATTCACATCCTGGGCCATAAATCTAGCGTTGGTAAATTCAAAAAAAATTGAAATCATTGCAAGCATTTTTTCTGACCGCAGTGCACTAAGATTAGATGTCAATTACAGGAGAAAAACTATTTAAAATTCCAACATATGGAGGCTGAACAACATGCTTCTGAATAACCAACAAATTACAGAAGAAATCAAAAAGAAATAAAAATATGCATAGAAATGAATGAAAATGAAAACACAACAACCCCAAACTCATGGGACACTGTAAAAGCAGTGCTAAGGGGAAGGTTCATAACAACACAGGCTTACCTCAAGAAACAAAAAAAGGTCAAATAAATTACCTAACTCTATACTTCAAGCAACTAGAAAAGGAAGAAATGAAGAACCCCAGGGTTAGTAGAAGGAAAGAAATCTTTAAAAGTAGGGACGAAATAAATGCAAAAGAAACAAAAGAGACAATAGCAAAAATCAACAAAGCTAAAAGCTGGTTCTTTGAGAAGATAAATAAAATTGACAGACCATCAGCCAGACTCATCAAGAAACAAATGGAGAAGAGTCAAATCAACAAAATTAGAAGTGAAAATGGAGAAATCACAACAGACAACACAAAAATACAAAGGATCATAAGAGACTACTATCAGCAACTGTATGCCAATAAAATGAACAACTTGGAAGATATGGACAAATTCTTAGAAAAGTATAACTTTCCAAAACTGAACCAGGAAGAAACAGAAAATCTTAACAGACCCATCACAAACATGGAAATTGAAAGTGTAATCAGAAATCTTCCAGCAAACAAAAACGCAGGACCAGTTTCACAGCTGAGTTCTACCAAAAATTTAGAGAAGAGCTAACACCAATCCTACTCAAAATCTTCCAGAAAATTGCAGAGGAAGGTAAACTTCCAAATTCATTCTATGAGGCCACCATCACCCTAATACCAAAACCAGACAAAGACGCCACAAAAAAGAAAACTATAGGCCAATATCACTGATGAACATAGATGCAAAAATCCTTAACAAAATTCTAGCAAACAGAATCCAACAACATATTAAAAGACCATACATCATGACTAAGTGGGCTTTATCCCAGGGATGCAAGGATTCTTCAATATATGCAAATCAATCAATGTAATACACCACATTAACAAATTGAAAGATAAAAACCATGTGATTATCTCAATAGATGCAGAGAAAGCCTTTGACAAAATTCAATATCCATTTATGATAAAAAAAAAAAAACCCTCCAGAAAGCAGGAATAGAAGGAACGTACTTCAACACAATAAAAGCTATATATGACAAACCCACAGCAAACATTATCCTCAATGGTGAAAAACTGAAATCATTTCCCCTAAAGTCAGGAACAAGACAAGGGTGCTCACTCTCACCATTACTATTCAACATAGTTTTGGAAGTTTTGGCCACAGCAATCAGAGCAGAAAAAGAAATACAAGGAATCCAGATTGGAAAAGAAGAAGTAAAACTCTCACTGTTTGTAGATGACATGATCCTCTACATAGGAAACCTTAAAGATTCCACCAGAAAATTACTAGAGCTAATCAATGAATATAGTAAATGAATTTTATATGATATATAAAATTAGCACACAGAAATCCCTTGCATTCCTATACACTAACAATGAGAAAACAGAAAGAGAAATTAAGGAAACAATTCCATTCATCATTGCAACAAAAAGAATAAAATACTTAGGAATATATCTATCTAAAAAAACAAAAAACCTATATATAGAAATGGAGAAGGAAATGGCAGCCCACTCCAGTATTCTTACCTGGAGAATCTCATGGACAGAAGAGCCTGATGGGCTACAGTCCATGGGGTCGCAAAGAGTCGGACACGACTGAGTGACTTTACTTACTTGTATATAGAAAACTATAAAACACTGATGAAAGAAATCAAAGAGGACACTAATAGATGGAGAAATATACCATGTTCATGGACTGGAAGAATCAATATAGTGAAAATGAGTATACTACCCAAAGCAATCTATAGATTCAATTCAATCCCTATCGAGGTACCAATGGTATTTTTCACAGAACTAGAACAACTAATTTCAAATTTGTATGGAAATACAAAAAAACGCAATAGCCAAAGCAATCTTGAGAAAGAAGAATGGAACTGGAGGAATCAACCTGCCTGACTTCAGGCTATACTACAAAGCTACAGTCATCAAGACAGTATGGTACTGACACAAAGACAGAAATATAGATCAATGGAACAAAATAGAAAGCCCAGTGATAAATCCACACACCTATGGACACCTTGTCTTTGACAAAGGAGGCAAGAATATACAATGGAGAAAAGACAATCTCTTTAACAAGTGGTTCTGGGAAAACTGGTCAACCACTTGTAAAAGAATGAAACTAGAATACTTTCTAACACCATACACAAAAATAAATTCAAAATGGATTAAAGATCTAAACATAAGACCAGAAACTAAAACTCCTGGAGGAAAACATAGGCAAAACACTCTCTGACATAAATAACAGCAGGATCCTCTATGACCCACCTCCCAGAGTAATGGAAATAAAAGCAAAAATAAACCAATGGAACCTAATTAAACTTAAAAGCTTTTGCACAATGAAGGAAAATATAAGCAAGGTGAAAAGACAGCCTTCAGAATAGGAGAAAATAATAGTAAATGAAGCAACTGACAAAGAATTAATCTCCAAAATATATAAGCAACTCCTGCAGCTCAATTCCAGAAAAATAAATGACCCAATCAAAAAATAGGCCAAAGAATTAAACAGACATTTCTTCAAAGAAGACATACAGATGCCTAACAAACACATAAAAAGATGCTCAACATCACTCACTATCAGAGAAACGCAAATCAAAACCACAATGAGGTTCCATCTCACACCAGTCAGAATGGCTGCTATCCAAAAGTCTACAAACAATAAATGCTGGAGAGGGTATGGAGAAAATGGAATCCTCTTACACTGCTGGTGGGAATGCAAACTAGTACAGCCACTATGGGGAACAGTGTGGCGATTCCTTTAAAAACTGGCAATGGCAGTGCCTTATGACCCAGCAATCCCACTGCTGGGCATACATACCGAGGAAACCAGAATTGAAAGAGACACGTATACCTCAATGTTCATCGCAGCACTATTTATAATAGCCAGGACATGGAAGCAATTTAGATGTCCATCAGTAGACCAATTTAGATGTCCATCAGTAGACCAATTTAGATGTCCATCAGCTTTCTTGGATAAGAAAGCTGTGGTACATATACATAATGGAATATTACTCAGCCATTAAAAAGGACATATTTGAATCAGTTCTAATGAGGTGGATGAAACTGGAGCTAATTATACAGAGTGAAATAAGCCAGAAAGAAAACACCAATACAGTATACGAACACATATATAAGGAATTTAGAAAGATGGTAACAATAACCCTATATACGAGGCAGCAAAAGAGACACAGATGTATAGAACAGTCTTTTGGACTCTGTGGGAGAAAGTGAGGGTGGGATGATTGGAGAGAATAGCACTGAAACATGTATATTATCATATGTGAAACAGATCGCCAGTCCAGGTTCGATGCATGAGACAGGGTGCTTAGGGCTGGTGAACTGGGATGACCCAGAAGGATGGGATGGGTAGGGAGGTGAGAGAGAGGTTCAGGATGGGGAACACATGTACACCCATGGCTGATTCATGTCAATGTATGGCAAAACCACTACAATATTGTAAAGTAATTAGTCTCCAGTTAAAATAAATAAATTTTTTTTAAATTTAAAAACAAAACAAAATACATGGAGGTTTCCTAGTAAATTGCTTATAGCAAGTCTCCCAAATCATCAGTGTCTTCAGACACACACTCCCTCTCTTTCCCTAGAAATAGATCAGGACCATCATGTGTGAACATCCTCACCCTCTTTCAGATTCCGTTACCCTCCTGTCACCACTCTCACCACCTGGGCAGCCAGAGAAGCACCAGCGTCCAGTCAGGACCATGGCCAGCACCCGTCCCGGGCTGGGGAAGGGTGTGGTTGCCAACAGCTGGCAGAGAAACAGGTTTCTCAAACCTGGAACAACTCAAATTCTATCCAGGCATACCAGTAACCCAGCCTGGGAAATCCCCTGCCCAGCCCTGCCTGAGAAGTGAGCTTGAGAAAACTCTTGACTGGTTCCACCAACCACAGACATGAGAGCCTATAAACACCACTGACTGACGTTTACAGCCACTTAACACTTCCTTTTGTGGTCTTGTTCTGCTTTTACTTGATCTTGCCTTCCTGGGTCCACACCCCTTCCTTCCAGCCTCACGCTCTCGCATCTGATCCCTCCGACGTGGCCTGCTCCCACCTGTCTCTTTGTATTAATAAGTATATTGTCACTCCCGGCCACTTCTGACTGAGGCAGTTCTCCCATTATTAAGATCTCATATTTCTGAGCTAAGGAACTCAACCTCTGTCCAGGGGCCATAGTGATGCAGGACATCAGGTCAAAGGGAAGATCTGGTTGAGAACACAGGAGCTTGGAGGCACAGACCCATGTACTGAGCCTGGTGAAAGGCATCTTAGGTGCTGGGAGTCTTAATTGCTGCTTGACTGGATCAGAACTGGACCAGATCTGGCAGGGCTGGAGGAGGATGTCTAGCCTGAATGTGGGGCAGAGTGTGGGAACTGGAAGCCTGAGTGGGACAGATACTGAAACTACAGACTAGGGGTTAAGCATACAGGGTCTGCTTCTTACTGTGAGTAGGTCCCGCTCTATTATTTACTAGCTATTGGGCAGGTTTTCTAACTCTCCAGCAGCTTCAGTATCTGGGTATGTATAGGTATATGATGGTGAAGTGCTCAAAAAAGTAGCTGACATTATTTTCCTCCCTCCTCAATATATTTTTCTCTAAATTCTTCCTTTCTTCTTCCTGTCTATGTCCATCCCAGAGTTCCATTTCCATTTTCCTTTTCCGAGATTACCTCTCCTCCCTCTCTCTCTCTCTCTGCCCTCTCCAATCCCCAGGAACCTGCTTTCTCACCTATGTCCTGCTTTCTCACCTATGCCCTCCAGTATCTTCAAGCTCTACCGGCCTCCCACCTCCATGATCACATGGGCACAGTCTCAACTGTCCCGAAAGGCCCTCATTTGTCTCTGCTTCCCCTTCAGTCGCTGCTCTTTTATTATCTTGTATATATATTTTATTTTTGAAAAATTTAGACGGCTTTGCTGTTCATGCTTTTCAACTGCTTCTTTGACTCTGACCCCTACAAGTCACAGCAGTCTTGTCCCAGTCCTCCCCTTCTTGGCTTTTCTGCTGCCTTTGACATCCTTGACCACTGGGCCTGTCATTCTTCCCTCCTGCCCCCTCCACCAACTCATGTTCTTTCTGTTCAGACCTGCTCTGTTCCTAGCAGACTGACCCCTCTGGACTGTATCACCCAGGATCCCAGCCCACCAGCCTACTCCTGGGTTAAGTCAAAGGAAGATATTGGCAGGAGTTTGGAGGTCGGAAGAATAAGTTGGGATCTTTACTTTCCCCTACTCTCTCCATGTGTTCTGTGGTTTGGACAGAGTCTACTTTCCTCTGCAGCAACAGCTTCCATTGGTGGTCCCTCTTCTGTGGTTCTTGTGCTCACTCAGTTCCAATGACACAATTTTCTCTCCCTGCTCTGTCAAGTCTGAGGGTGTTAACAGCTCCCTGTCTTTCAATGCATCATGACCCCTTCCCTTATCCTTGACCACTCCTCTGTAAAGAACCTTGTTAAAACGGTTGATGTTGTTTTTGTGGTTTAGTAACTAAGTTGTATCTGACTCTTTTGTGATCCCTTGGACCGTGGCCCACCAGGCTCCTCTGTCAAAGGGATTTTCCAGGCAAGGATACTGGAGTGGGTTGCCATTCCCTTCTCCAGGGGATAGTCCTAATTCAGGAATCGAACCCACGTCTCCAGCATTGTAGGTGGATTCTTTACTGCTGAGCCACTGGGGAAGCCCCAAAATGATTGATAATTCAACTGTTTTGTGTAAAAGCCATCTGTTCCTGGCAGGGAACTTGGCCTACAAATGCCCTCTCCTTCTTGACTTTCCTTTCCTTCTTATAGAAGGGAACAGGAGAGCCTGGAGCATTCTTCTCAGGGGGCACATTCATTTATTGTGCAAATATTTTCCAAGCACCTACCATGTGCCAGGGCTTCCCTGGGAGTTCAGTCGGTAAAGAATCTGCCTGCAGTGCAGAAGACCTGAGTTTGACCCCTGGGTCAGGAAGATCCTCTGAAGAAGGAAACCAGTATTCTTGCCTGGAAAATCCCACTGACAGAGGAGCCTGGTGGGCCACAGTCCAAGGGGTCACAAAAGAGTCAGATACAACTTAGTGACTAAACCACAGACATGCCTGTGGACAGACGTGCCTGGTGAGCTACAGTTCATGGGGTCGCAAGAATCAGACACAGTTTAGTGACTAAACACTACCACCATGTGCCAAGCACCACGCCAGGTGCTAGCAAGGTGCAATAAACAAGAGGCAGTGGCTCTTGGTTGCTCCCCTGTGGAAGAGCTGTTAATGCTGTAAATCTGTAGATGCCAAATTCTAGACTGTGAACACCTGGGTTTGGGGAGTGAAAGGAGGCCTTCAAATGAGTCATCTGAGAAAGTCTGAGGCATATCTGGCCATCTCATTCAGAGAGGCAACTTTGGACTTCTGGTCTAAGATCGAGTTGAGAAGTCAGGATGCCTGGCTTTGACCACAGGTCTCTGCCAACTGAAGAGTGGCCTTGCCTTAGTCAGATGCATACAGCCTTAAAAATAAAAGAGAATTATTAGAGAATTGCAGCCTTCCTGAAAAGAAAGTTTCCCCACGGAGGGGCTGATTTGCACCTCTAGCACCAGCTGGACCCCACATGGTGGCGCTGTTTCCCTGTAATGCTTTGGCCTGAGCTAGGTCACAAGGCCTTCCTTCCACACCCAGAGCACATTGGGCAATCAAGGATCAACAAGGAAATAAATCTTGCCACCAGTGTGCATGTAGGTCAGCCCTTTCTAACATTATCCAGCCGTGAGATGCTTTTAAATCTACTCTCAACTTTGAGACATCTGCCAGAACCCCGGAGTTAAAGTAGAAACAGTAGAGCTAGATTAGATTAGATTAGAAAGGGGCTGGATTAGCATAGGAAGCAAAACTAGTCCTAAAGACAGATTAGTTGCTACAAAATTTGCTTGTTTTCCAAAAAAATTTTTTTAGAATTTAAAAAATCTCAATTTAGAAAAAATAGATAATTTGTAAAGACCTAGTATTGAAATTATAAGAATAGAGATTTAACCATGCTTACTAAATAGATGACATACAACAAATGATATCAACATTTATTTGGAATACTTCTTGTGCAGTTGAAACATCATAACTTCAAACCCATGCAATTTTCCCCAATATCAGCTGCCATATTTAGGTGGGGCCCAGCTTTAAAGGGAAGTTATGCCTATTAACATGAATAACTATATAAAATGTATTTAGCATTTGTAAAATATTTTAAAAGCTACGTTCAAATAATTTTTATGGGGAAAAATATATAAAAGTTTTCTCTAAAAAGGAAAAAGGGGTCCATAATCCCACCACTTAAATCACACTAATATTTATTGAGTGCTTACTATGTGTTAGGCATTGGTCTGAACAATTTATATGTTACATCATTACCCATCAAGTTGATAATATTATTGTCCCAGATAACTGAGATCCAGAAAAATTAAACAGCTTGCATAGGCTCACACAGCTCATATAAGATAGAAGTTAGATTTAGATCAACATAATCTGGCTCCCCAGTAGCTCAGATGGTAAAGAATCCACCTGCAGTGCAGGAGACCTGGGTTCAGTTTCTGGGTCGGAAAGACCCCTGGAGAAGCGAATGGTTACCCCCTCCAGTATTCTTGCCTAGAGAATACCTTGGACAGAAGAGCCTGCTACTCTACAGTCCATAGGGCCACAGAGAGTTGGACCCAACTGAGCGACTAACACAACACAATCTGTGTTCAGAGTCAATCCCCTTCATTATACTGAGTGGAATTTTCCTCCCCTCCTCTAACCCCATTCTCCAGGAATAATTGTAGTACTATTTTGGTGTATGTTCACCTCATCTTTTTCTATGATCATTCACAGACAGAAGTGCCCCCCACCCAAGGAATGACTCATAACTCTGGAAAATCCAGGCTGTGTGGGCAGAAGAGGGATATCCTGCCACATTTTGGGGAAGATTACTCAGAGCTGCAGATTCATCACTTCTCAAGGTCATCGAATCCTGTGGCCAACCAAGCAGAGGCCCCTGGGCAAAATCCCAGTGAATCATGCAGCCTCTTCCATCATCTCACCTCCTCCTGCTCAGCAGCTCGTTTGGGAATGTTTTTGTTAGGACCTTGCTTGCCCTCAGTCACGAGGAGATGTCCGCCTTGCCCACAGGACCTGAGAGTTAGGCTGTGACATGGCCAGAAATGGAGCAGAGGGTTGGAGAGGAGAAGGGAGGATGGTCTGAGGTCTGGTGGGCAGGTGTGTGAGGATAAGCCTTCCTCCAGGAGGAAGGCGGGGTGATCGCCTGTCACTTGTGCCTCCTCCGCCGTCATCAGCCACCCGAGAACCGTCAGGCAGGGCGGAGGAGAAGTCAGGCCACAGAGGGCAGTCACCTCAGAGTGTCACTCCCCTAGGCCCTTGCAGCTTGGAATGGCTCCCTGCCTGCACTGAAAGGCAGAGAAGTGCTGGGGTGGGGAGGAGGAAGAAGAAGGAGCTCTGGTCATGCCCCTGACACTGAGCCCTTTAAGTCCCTGATCTCATTTTATCCCCACAACAACCCTGTAAAACGGTGGTTCCCAACTCGGGTGGCTGTGTCCACCAAGGCAAATTAAGGGATTCCTGGAGACATTTTCGGTTGTCATGACTGTGCAGTCTGGAGGGTATTTGTGCTATTGTTATCTAACAGGTAGAGGCCAAGGATGCTGCTAAATATCCTACAACCTACAGTCCAGCCCCTCAAGACAAGGAAATGTTCAGAATAATATCCAAATGTCAATAGTGCAAAGGGTAAGAAATCTGGATATTAGGTGGGAATGTTATTGGTCCCATTTTGCAGATGAAAAAACTAAGGCACAAAGAGGTGACATGACCAGAAGCAAACCATCTAACTCCATTTCATCCCCTGAGAGCCAGGTATCCAGGGGAACGAGGTAGTTGGCGTCAATAGTGGGTGGGAGGAAATGAAGGGCTGCGAGGACCAGGATGAGACAACAGTAGCTGTCAGTGACAGGGTGGGAGGCACCAGTGGTCCTCCTGGTGCTCCTGATGGTGGGTAGTGCTGAAACTGGGAGGGTGACTGAGAGGGGAACATCCCTATCTAGCTGCCCCATACTCTAAACTCCCCACTTCTAGCCCCCACATATGGTCCTGCAGACACATGGAGGTGTTATGCCTCCCTCCTTCCCTCCAACCTGTGTTGTCACCCCTGGATAAATTCCTGCTCATCCAGCAGACCCAGGTGGTGTCACCTCCTCTGGGGAGTCCTCCAGGAGAGTCTATACCTCTGACTTTCTCCAGCAACCTGGTCCTTCCTTCACTGGACCTCCACCCAACATGCTTCTGTGATATCTACATGTATGACATGTAACATCATCAGTTCAGTTCAGTTCAGTTCAGTTGCTCAGTCGTGTTGGACTCTTTGCGACCCCATGAATCGCAGCATGCCAGGCCTCCCTGTCCATCACCAACTCCCGGAGTTCACTCATATTCACATCCATCAAGTCAGTGATGCCATCCAGCCACTTCATCCTCTGTCATCCCCTTCTCCTGCCCCCAATCCCTCCCAGCATCAGAGTTTTTTCCAATGAGTCAACTCTTTGCAGACATGTAAATAATCCTTCATTTACATGTTTGACTTCCTGGTTGGACTGTGGGCTTCTCCAGCTAAGGATGGGGGTCTCAAAGTTTTTGATTCCCCTCCCGGAGCTTAGCCCCATGCCCTCCATGGATAAAAGTGAGTCAAGGCTTAGACAGTATATGAGCCAGCAGCTGATCTGAGTCCTCAGGCTTCCAAATGGCTGGACAGGCTCACACAGGGTGGGAGTCTTGGAAGGTGTCTTTCAGGCCCTGACCAACCCAGAGAACACAGGGGATGCTTTAGAACTCTGAAATTTTTAGGAGGAGTATTTGAGGGCCTCGGGTTAGGGATGTCCCCAGACTTCTCACCCTGACACATAAGGTTTCTTACTATTAGGGGCAATTTCAGTCTCTCTGAGCTCTTGGCTGCTCATCTCCACCCCCAGGGCCTCTTGCCTGCCTCACCACCTGGCTGTCTCCTGTCTGTCCACATTTCTTGACCCCCACCTGGTTACCTGTGACCCATCCTGAGCACAGCCCTTTAGGAGAAGTTGGGGATTGGGGATGGCTGGTAATGGACCAATAAGCCAGTCTTGTTCAAGCTTGAGGAAGCTATGCGAACATCACACATTGATGGAGGAGTCCTGTGGGTAGCAACGGAAATGTTCAGAGAAATGTATGTGATGGGGAAAGCAGAGACCACCCAAGGCCAGCAGGTCTGCGGTCTGGGACTGGTTCTAGCCCTGAGGAGCCAGAGACCTTGAGGAAGGGGCCCCAGTTTTCATCTGTGAAAGGGATGCCAGAAGTGATTTTTAGACTCCTTTCCGGCTCTAACATCTGTGATTCAGGAAGTCTTAGAGGCGCACAAAAGGAGGAAAGAAACATGCCCTGGGACACACCAGACAGATGGTTCTGCGACCAGAGCTCCTGGAAGACTCGTGGCTTCCACACCAGTAGAATCCCGAGTCCTTTGCCCTGAGATCAGCAAAGTCATGATGAAGGAGCCCAAACTGAGGTCAGCCTGACTGGAAGATCAAGGCTCCCGGGAATTATCTGGAGCCTGGACCAGTGACTAACGCAGTACAATCGTGTGCAGAGATCGCAGAGATCAAATTGTCCTCATCCATTGGATCGTGGAAAAAGCAAGGGAATTCCAGAAAAACATCTACTTCTGCTTCACTGACCACACTCAAGCCTTTGACTGTGTGGATCAGAGTAAATTGTGGAAAATTCTTAAAGAGTTGGAAATACCAGACCACATTATCTGCCTCCTAAGAAATCTAAATGCAGATCAAGAAGCAACGGTTATAATCAGACATGAAACAATGGACTGGTTCAAAATTGGGAAAGGAGTACGTCAAAGCTGTGTATTGTCACCCTGGTTTATTTAACTGTTATGCAGAGTACATCATGTGACATGCCAGACTAGATGAAGCATAAGCTGGAATCAAGATTGCGAGGAGAAATATCAATAACACCAGATATGCAGATGACAGCACCCCATGGCAGAAACTGAAGAGGAACTAGAGTCTCTTGATGAAGGTGAAAGAGGAGTGAAAAGCTGACTCAAACTCAACATTCAAAAAATGCACGTCATGGCATCTGGTCCCATCACTTCATGGCAAATATGTGAGGAAACAATGGAAATTTTTATTTTATTTTTGGAGGTTAATTACTTTACAATATTGTATTGGTATTGCCATACATCAACATGAATCCACCACAGGTATATATGTGTTCCCCATCCTGAACCCCCTCCCTCCTCCCTCCCCATACCAGCCCTCTGGGTCATCCCAGTGCACCAGCCCCAAGCATCCTATATCATGCATTGATACATATATTGATACATATATTGTTTCATATATTATACATGTTTCAATGCTATTCTCCCAAATCATCACACCCTTTCCCTCTCCCACAGAGTCCAAAAACCTGTTCTATACATCTGTGTCTCTTTTGCTGTCTCGTATACAGGGTTATTGTTACCATCTTTCTAAATTCCATATATATGCATTAGTATACTGTATTGGTGTTTTTCTTTCTGGCTTACTTTACTCTGTATAATAGGCTCCAGTTTCATCTACCTCATTAGAACTGATTCAAATGTATTCTTTTTAATGGCTGAGTAATATCCCATGGAACATTTCATGCAAAGATTGGCTCGATAAAGGACAGAAATTGTCTGGACCTAACAGAAGCAGAAGATATTAAGAAGAGGTGGCAAGAATACACGGAAGAACTGTACAAAAAGATCTTCACGACCCAGATAATCATGATGATGTGATCATTAATCTAGAACCAGACATCTTGGAATGTGAAGTCAAGTGGGCCTTAGAAAGCATAACTATGAACAAAGCTAGTGGAGGTCATGGAATTCCAGTTGAGCTCTTTCAAATCCTGAAAGATGATGCTATGAAAGTGCTGTACTCAATATGCCAGCAAACTTGGAAAACTCAGCAGTGGCCACAGGACTGGAAAAGGTCTGTTTTCATTCCAATTCCAAAGAAAGACAATGCCAAAGAATGCTCAAACTATCACACAATTGCACTCATCTCACATGCTAGTAAAGTACTGCTCAAAATTCTGCAAGCCAGGCTTCAGCAATACGTGAACCATGAACTCCCTGATGTTCAAGCTGGTTTTAGAAAAGGCAGAGGAACCAGAGATCAAATTGCCAACATCCGCTGGATCATGGAAAAAGCAAGAGAGTTCCAGAAAAACATCTATTTCTGCTTTATTGACTATGCCAAAGCCTTTGACTGTGTGGATCACAATAAACTGTGGAAAATTCTAAAAGAGATGGGATTACCAGACCACCTAACCTGCCTCTTGAGAAATCTGTATGCAGGTCAGGGAGCAACAGTTAGAACTGGACATGGAACAACAGACTGGTTCCAAATAGGAAAAGGAGTACGTCAAGGCTGTATATTGTCACCCTGCTTATTTAACTTATATGCAGAGTACATCATGAGAAATGCTGGACTGGAAAAAACACAAGCTGGAATCAAGATTGCCTGGAGAAATATCAATAACCTCAGATATGCAGATGACACCACCCTTATGGCAGAAAGTGAAGAGGAACTAAAAAGCCTCTTGATGAAAGTGAAAGAGGAAAGTGAAAAAGTTGGCTTAAAGCTCAACATTCAGAAAACGAAGATCATGGCATTTGGTCCCATCACTTCATGCGAAATATATGGGGGAACAGTGTCAGACTTTATTTTTTGGACTCCAAAATCACTGTGGATGGTGATTGTAGCCATGAAAATAAAAGACGCTTACTCCTTGGAAGAAACGTTATGACCAACCTAGATAGCATATTCAAAAGCAGAGGCATTACTTTGCCGACTAAGGTCCGTCTAGTCAAGGCTATGGTTTCTCCTGTGGTCATGTATGGATATGAGAGTTGAACTGTGAAGAAAGCTGAGCGCCGAAGAATTGATGCTTTTGAACTGTGGTGTTGGAGAAGACTCTTGAGAGTCCCTTAGACTGCAAGGAGATCCAACCAGTCCATTCTGAAGGAGATCAGCCCTGGGATTTCTTTGGAAGGAATGATGCTAAAGCTGAAACTCCAGTACTTTGGCCACCTCATGCCAAGAGTTGACTCACTGGAAAAGACTCTAATGCTGGGAGGGATTGGGGGCAGGAGGAGAAGGGGACGACAGAGGATAAGATGGCTGGATGGCATCACGGACTCGATGGACGTGAGTCTGAGTGAACTCCAGGAGATGGTGATGGACAAGGAGGCCTGGCGTGCTGTGATTCATGGGGTCGCAAAGAGTCTGACATGACTAAGCAACTGAACTGAAATGAACTGAACTGAATATTCCATTGTGTATATGTACCACAGCTTTCTTATCCATTCATCTGCTGATGGACATCTAGGTTGCTTCCATGTCCTGGCTATTGTAAACAGTGCTGCAATGAACATTGGGGTACATGTGTCTCTTTCAATTCTGGTTTCCTCGGTGTGTATGCCCAGCAGTGGGATTGCTGGGTCATAAGGCAGTTTCTATTTCCAGTGTTTTAAGGAATCTCCACACTGTTCTCCATAGTGGCTGTACTAGTTTGCATTCCCACCAACAGTGTAAGAGGTTTCCTTTTTCTCCACATTCTCTCTGGCATTTATTGCTTGTAGACTTTTGGATCGCAGCCATTCTGACTGGCATGAAATGGTACCTCATTGTGGTTTTGATTTGCATTTCTCTGATGATGAGTGACGTTGAGCATCTTTTTTGTGTTTGTTAGCCATCTGTATGTCTTCTTTGGAGAAATGTCTATTTGGTCCATGTTTGATTGGGTCATTTATTTTTCTGGAATTGAGCTGCAGGAGTTGCTTGTATATTTTTGAGATTGGTTTTTTGTCAGTTGCTTCATTTGCTATTATTTTCTCCCATTCCAAAAGCTGTCTTTTCACCTTGCTTAGAGCTTCCTTTGTTGTGCAGAAGCTTTTAATTTTAATTAGGTCCCATTTGTTTATTTTTGCTTTTATTCCCAGTATTCTGGGAGGTGGAACAATGGAAATTTGAAAGAGTTTATTTTCTTGGGCTCCAAAATCACTGTGAATGTTGACTGCAATTGTGAAATTAAAAGATGCTTGTTCCTTAGAAGAAAAGCTATGACCAACCTAGACAGTGTATTAAAAAGCAAAGACATCACTTTGCCAACAAAGGTCCATCTAGTCAAAGCTATGGTTTTTCCAGTAGTCACTTATAGATTTGAGAGTTGGACCATACACAAGGCTGAGCACTGATGCTCAGTGCTCAGAACTGATGCTTTTGAAACGTGATGCTGGAGAAGACTCTTCAGAGTCCGTTGGACTACAAGGAGATCAAACCAGTAAATCCTAAAGGAAATCAATCCTGAATATTCACTGGAAGGACTGATGTTGAGGTAGAAGGACTGATGTTGTAGCTGAAGCTCCAATACTTTGGCCACCTGATGCGAAGAGTTGACTCTTTGGCAAAGACCCTGATGCTGGGAAAGACTGAAGGCAAAAGGAGAAGGGGGCGATAGAGGATGAGATGGTTGGATGGCATCATCGGCTCCATGGGCGTGAGTCTGAGCAAGCTCTGGGAGATGGTGAAGGACAGGGAAGCCTGATGTGCTGAAGTCCATGGGATCACAGAGTCAGACACGACTGAGCAACTGAACAACAACCACAACAATATGCGGATGCTTCCCTGCATGGATTTTCAGCTTTAAGCCTTGCTGGGGTGGGGTATCAGCATCTCACAGAGACTGTCTCATCCTGCGGATTACGCAGTTACTCTGGCTTCTGTTCCTGGCAGCCTGAGAATAAACTCTCCTGTCAGGAAGCCCCCAGCCACCAAAGCAGGGCATGAGATGAGGGCCTCCCGCTGCACGAGCCACCCTCTTCGTGCTCACACAGAATGAGCCCCAGAGCTGGCCCCCGCCGCAGCGCCACTGTCCCTTGCCCCTCCTCCTCACTGCCTCCTCCACGTCCAACTCCTCTCCGCCTGTCCTGTTCCCTCTGCTGAGCCCAGAGCACCAACAGGACAGGCGCAGCCGGGATGTGGCTTCCCAGGCCATGGGCCCTTTTCCTGACTTTGGGCGAGGGGAAGGAAGTGAGATAGCAGCAAGCCCCTGAAAAGGGAGAGCCAGAGTCCAGGGGATTCAGTTCGGCCACCAAAGCTGGCCTGGGAAGTGGCAGCCTGGAGGGGAAGGGGAGGCCTCAGCCTGCAGGCAGGACCCTTAGTTGCAGGTGCTACATCTGAGCCTTGATTGAGGCTCCGGGGAACTCTGACTCTCTCTGCCCAGCCTCTTCCCCATCAGCCTGTCTCCCTGCCTTTCCATATGGGTTAGGTTTCTTTTATTTTAACCTTCTTTTATTTTTTGGCTGCACCACGCATCATGCGGTATCTGAGTTCCTTCCCCTATGATGGAAGTGTAGATTCTTAACCACTGGACCACCAGGGATTGCTTTTGCTTCTGGAGAAGGCAATGGCACCCCACTCCAGTACTCTTGCCTGGAAAATCCCATGGACGGAGGGGCCTGGAAGGCTGCAGTCCATGGGGTCGCTGAGGGTTGGACATGACTGAGCGACTTCACTTCACTTTTCACTTTCATGCATTGGAGAAGGAAATGGCACCCCACTCCAGGGTTCTTGCCTGGAGAATCCAGGAACGGGAGAGCCTGGTGGGCTGCCATCTATGCGATCACACAGAGTCGGACATGACTGAAGCAACTTAGCAGCAGCAGCAGAGAATGTTGTTTATAGCCTGAAAGATACATAATAGCCCATTCTGGGCTCTGACCTTTCAGGTACAATGCTTCTCCATTTATGCAGAGATAAAAAGTTGCAGAATGGAGAATAACATTTGTCTTATTGGAAGTTTTCAGGGACTACAAAAACAAAGCATTTTCACCTCCCCTCCAGGGTCTGGCTGACACCAAGAAGTCTGCAATACCAACGCCCTTTTAGTATAAAACAAGCCTGAATTGAGCCCATTCTCCATCTGCTGGCTTTCCAAATGAAGTTGCTCTTCCATGTCCCAGCCTGTCCATTTATTTTCCTGTCCGTGCAGCAAACAATAAGAACTTGGACTTGTTAACAAATTAAGAACCTATTTTTCCTCCTTCTTTCTTCCTTCTCGATCCAACCTCTTCCTCCCAAGCCTCAACTTTCTCCTCTCCACTGAAAAAAGCAGGCGGCCAAAGGTGAATAAGAAAGTTCGGCGACACTTCTGAGGTCCCTAGAGGTCAGAGACTTCCCATCCAGACTTGCCTGGGGATTGGGATGTTCCATGGGGACTGAAGAAGAGGGTGGGGGAGATGGAGCGTCATCTCCAGAAATGGAGGTGCAGGGAGGGTCCCTGGACAAGGTGGGAGAGAGCAAAGTTGGGGGTGTGAACATCAGAGGGGACGGGTGGGGAGAGGGAGATGGGTGCAGAAGAAGGGGGAGGGAGAGAGAAGGGGAAAGGATCTCCGCCCGCAGGTCCTGCCTGTACCCCCAGCCCCCAGCTGGCCATTGTCAGTCCATAGTGGTTGTTGAAAGGCCATACTAATCAAACACATTAAAAAAATAATGGTCAGTAGATAAACTAACAGTTGTCACAGGCTCTTCATGGTTAATAAACAACAAAGAAGAGACAAGTCCATAAACAAGCCGCAGAGCAGATCAGGCTTATGGGGAGCAGCAACTGGCAGGGAATTTATACGCTCAGGGACAAGGCGGAGGAAGCGAAAGGTGAGAAACAGAATGGGCAGACGTCAGACTGCCCTAGGCCACTTGAGGAGCAGTTCTGGAGACAGGCCACCCTTCAGGATCTCCAAGAAGGCAGGGGTTGCTGAGGCTTCAGACTCTCTGTGTCAGTGGATGGAAGGGAACAGGTTGCCCTGAGAGGGGTCTGCCCCAGACAGACTCAAGGCCACCTTCTGCCCTCACTACTCCCAGCCCTGGGGCAGGAAGCCCCGAGGCCTAAAGAAGGCGCCCAGCCACACAGCACAGCGTACACCTGTCCAGGCTGATGCAGAGTGAGATGCCCACATGCAGCCACAGGGGACCGTGAACCCCAGCCTCGCCTGCTGGCCCTGCAGCAAGAACACGTGTGTCCTCCGGGCTCAGATCAGGGCTCACAGAGCGAACATCCCATGGGCGCTGGGCTTCCTTTGTGGCTCAGAGGTTAAAGCCTCTGCCTGCAATGCAGGAGACCTGGGTTCGATCCCTGGGTCAGGAAGATTCCCCTGGAGAAGGAAATGGCAACCCACTCCAGTATTCTTGCCTGGAGAATCCCATGGATGGAGAAACCTGATGGGTTACAGTCCACGAGGTCACAAAGAGTCGGACACGACTGAGTGACTTCACTTTCACTTTCACTTTTAGCCATGATAGGAAACCCTTCACAGGTGTGTCCTGTCGTCTCACCCACTGCTCAGAAAGTCCCTCATCTTGTCCACCAAAGGCAACAGTAGCCCTGGCCTGTCTGATACCTCCCCTGCCTTGCACTGGCCCGCCCTAGATCTACCGAGGATCTGGGTCTTCCTGGAGCTCCAGGGAGAAGGGCAAACAGGTAGCAGGAAGTGAGAGGCCAGGGTTTGGGGGAAATGTCCTGGAGGCGTAGAGGTCCAAAAACACCACCCAGGCCCCTAAGGGCTGGGGAGCTGGGGACATGGTCTGCACCTCCCCAGCGCTGTGTGTCTGTCCTTAGCTCGAGTCCACATGGGAACTGGCTCCAGGGGTGGGCAGCTTGGGCAGGTCCACCCGGTTCCAGGAGCCCCGCATCCTGGACAAACAGGGATGGTTGGTCCCCCTAACGACTCACCTGTATAACAGCAGGGCACAGAGGCCTCTGCCTGCGCCCAGCCCTACCTTCTGGGACCAGACCATGTGGCCCTCTTCCCTCACTACCCCTTTACAGTCGAGGACAAAATAGAGACTTAGGGTCCGACGGTCTTAAAGGTAGAGTGAACAAGCATCAGACCTGGAAAGAACTGGAGGACCAAGCATCAGTCTTTTAGTCAGTTGTGTAAGGTTCATGTGTTATTCCGTTTTATCCTGAGTACAGTCTTGAGAGGTAGGAATTAGTGTCCCCTTTCACAAGAGAGGAAACGTGAGGCCCGATAGGGTTAGTGACTTGCACAGGGTCCCACATGACAGGTGCACCCCTGGGTCCCGGTCCTGAGCCCCTGCAGTACTCTCCCCGACATCCTGCTCTCAACCGGGGCAGGGCCATAGGTGTGTGCTTTTCAGATGGAAAATTAACCCCCTCTTGGTTATACACCGGGTGTTGGCCACACCCTCCTGATAAGGAGGCTGGTTATCAGTGCACACGTGTGTGTCCTGGCACCAGGCCTGGCAGTTCCTCAGTCTGAGTCTCCCCTCTAGTGTCTTCTCCTGGACACAGGGGAGAGGGGCTGCCTCCCTGCTGTCCCTGCCAGGATTGCCCCCTGCCGCTTCCTCTCTCCCCACCTCCACCCTAGAGTGGCGATCCTGGGCTGGCTGCCCACCAAGGCCCCTCTGTGTCACTCCCCTGCCTTTGATGTTTGCGGTCCTACCCAGGAGGGCTATGACCCAGGGCTGAGAGCAGAGAGGCCACATCTACCCCAAGGCTCTCATTCCAGTGGCCCCAGGCTGGTGGACAGCCCTCCCAAGGGGAGGAATCCAGCCCCTATTCTTTAGCCTTTGCTGCTGAAGAGTCTGAATCTGAGCCATGAGCTGGAGGGGGCGGGGGCGGGGGCGAAGGGGGGCAGGAGAGACTCCTCTGGCCACTGCGCCCCTGACCCAGGCTCCTTGGCTCCATCCCCTCCCCAACCCCTCCCAGCCTGGCGGCTCTGAGTTGTCTTTGCTGTGTCACCGTTGGGTCCTCTTTTCCCAGGGGACAGTGAGTCCACTGGAGGGAAGTGATCCCCCCTTTCTCTGAGCTATGACTTCCCTCCAGTGGACCCCAGGCTTCCCCTGCATCCCCTCCAGGAGTAGAGACCCAGAGCTGGAGTGCGGGAACTGGGGGAAAGAGCCTTGGTCAGCCTCTGCATGCAGGTCTAGGGACAGGCTGGCCATGCAGGCGAGGGCTCTCAGCTGCCTGGTCATAGCTGTCCCTGGAGGGCCCGGCCAGCAGGCAGCAGTGGCGACGTGGGCTCCGCTGGCACCTGGGGCCTGAGGGACAAGCAGCTGCGGTCAGGCCGGGCGCATGCAGGGGCCCAGTAGAGGATGCTCAGCCCAGGGGGTGGGAGGCTTAGATAGCTCAGAGGTCCCCAGGGCCTCCAGTGACCCCCACCTCTTACTCACTGTTTCTCCTCCAGGATGGGACCCTTGTGACATAAGCTGCTTCTGAGACTCTTTCTTCCCCCAAGAGCATAGGGACGCTTGAGGGGAGCAGAGGGAAACTGAGGATAGGGCCCTGGGTCGGGAGGCGGGGCCCCAGCTGTCCACTCTTCCCCCTTCAGCTCTGTAGTAAGAGATTCCGAGGCTGATGATAGCAGAGGTTCTCTGTCTGCAGACAGCTCCCTTGGGGCTTGTCTGACACCTAGCTGGGGCCCCAGGGGCCTGTGGCTCATCAGAAGAACCATCTCAGCGGCACCCCTAACCCTCAGAGACTTCTCGCCTAGCGCCACGTGCTCTGACTCCCAACCCCGCCAGGTTCCCAGCAGCCCACGGGAACCGAGTAGATGTGGCACAACCTCCAGGAAGGCCTGAGTCCAGGTTGCACAGTCCTCACCCCTAGCCTGGCTCCAACCCAGACAGGTCTCCATCTTCACTCCTCTGAGGAGTCTCCTGGGGGTCTCCCGGGGTCCCTCTGGGAGAAGCTCCTCCCCACCCCACAGTTGAGTGGCTTCAGATCAAGCGGGCCTCCAGGGAGGTTCCAGTCTTACAGGCGAGTCCTTCCAGGATGTCAGGGTCAGGGCACACGTTGTAGCCTGCGAGGACGGGGAGAGATGCAGAGGGCAGTCCTGCTCAGTACCCAAAGCTCCCGGGCCAGCCACTCTGCCTCTGCCCTCCACTTCCAAGTGGCTGGGCCCCAGAAGGTTCCACTGCCTGCCCACCCTCCCCCTCTCCTGGGTGTCAAATGGTCCTCCTGACTGGATGCAGGTGAGAATCGACTGCCTGGAGACCAGGGGCAGTCGGGCGCTTTGGAAAGGGTGTCAGACTCCCCAGCTCTCTGTCCTTGGGGGGCTGCGAGAATTGGGTTCTACTCACTTCCCATGTGTCTCTTCTTCCAGAAGCCGTAGACCACGATCAGCATCACAAGCAGCACCAGCACCCCCACGAGCACCACGGGATAAAAGTCCAGGTATCTGGGGGAGATGGGACAGGGCCAGGAGGAGATGAGTACTGGGCACTCCACCCGGGCCCACGTCTTCCCACATCCCACGCAACAGGAGTGGGACCCACCAGTCCCCACGGGGAGCGACGGCCTCTCTTCCTTGGGGACCGAGCTGCAGGAGAAGGGAGTGAGGGAGTGCTCAAAGGTCAGGGGATGAAGCCCCGAGCCCCCAGCGAAGGCATGCATCTCTCCAGTATTTGAGGGAGTACTCTCTGCTGAGGGCAGAGGCTCTAAGAGACACCCATTTGTGACAGAAGAGGCCAAGAGTCTTACTCTCCCCAGGGTGACCAAGGATGGCACTTCCCACCTCGGTCCTCCAGAACCGTGCTGTGGTTACCTTACCTGTATCCTCCTCTGCTACATCACTTCCATCTACACTGGCCATCAGCACCTCTGTTAAAAAGACCTTTGGTCTGACGGCTTTCTCTTGTCCCTGGAGCCCTCCATGCCGTGCATGGCAGGCAGCCCCCATCGACCACCAACAGTGGGACATAAAGGCCCTGGCCCCTTCGCCCTCCCCACGGCTGCCTGACATTGGACCCCAGACTCTCCCCAGTGGGGCTGAGCCCTTGCTGCCCACGGTGGTGACCAGCCTGTGCAAGTGCTCTGCCTGCTGCCTTCTCTTCCCTGCCTCACTTCCCCTTGCTCTGTCCCGTGTTCCAAGTACAACATGTATTCTGGTCTCCGAGTTCACTCCTGGGGGAACCCACATTAAAGTGTCCCCATTTCCTACTCTCCGAGATGCTCCCCTGTGCGGTCCTGACTGTCTCCTTTTCATCCTCAGACTCTGTGCGGACCTAGCCCCACCCTCATTTCCCGCCGCCATCCTTTCTGTCCCTTGTCCTCCCCAGCTTCCCATCGCCCATTCAGCAACAGGCCAGACTGGATTCCCGGTAGGGTGGCGAGTGCAACAGGGGCTGCTCTGCCGTGACATCTGCACCTTGCGGTCTGCTCAGGCGGTCTGTGCCCGTGTCTAGGAAAACGGCATTCGATGCCGGCCCCCGCGCCAGGTACCTGCTGGGGAATAAGTGGTTGAGGAGAGTTCTGCTGGTGGGGCACATTCCCATGGTGGGGGCTCCCCCAGTGCAGAGGTGTGAGGCCTTAGTGGAGGTGGAGTCTGGGCCTGCAGCGGAGGCTCGGGTGTTGCTAGGAGACGCAGTCACTGTCTGGGACTCGGTGGCCCTCCCAGGCCCCGTGGTGGACAGGCCGGTGTTGGAGAAACTGGAGCCCATCAAAGAAGTTAGTCTGGTGCTCCCTGAGGTGGGAGAAGGCAGTGGTCTGGCAAAGGTGAGGAGTCCAGCTGTGAACACTGTCGCCTGGCTGATGAAAGGGTCCCCAGGGCCTGAAGTGGGCACAGGGCCTGTGGTGACAACCGTTTCACTCTGGAGGATGTTGGGCAGCTTTGTGAGAGGAGTGTTTCCCTTGGTTCTGGAGGCTGAGGAACCAGAAAGGGAGGAAGGTGAGACTCAGTGGGGGTCTTGGTTCCGGAAGCAGCTGATGGCAGCCCACATGCTTCTCTGGGGACTGGGGTGGTGGGGAGGCTGTCCCTTGGACCTAGGACCCTGCTTTGCTGAGGGACCAGGTGTGTGTGTGTTCAGGGGGTGAGGTCAAGAAGGAGGAAGTAGGCACAGCAAAGAAGAAAGAGTCTTTCACAAGTTTGCCAGTGTCCCCTGTCTGGCCACGGGGACGAGAGGACACTTCCCTCCCTGCCCCCACCTCTCTCGCCACTCTCTGGACCTTCCTCATTCCTGTAAGTCAGAGATTTCTCTGCTCTGACGTTGAATGTGACCTTTCCCAGTTGCTGCACGGTTGGCAACTGGGATCCGAAGATGAGGACGAGGACGCATCAAAGACCCCGATTCCCAAGAACACTATGAGCAGTGAGCTCAAATGCCTTCTTTGGGGGCTTATTGAGAGACACCGGAACTGGTCCTGCCACCCTCATGCATCAGGCAGGCCTTCACCATCCCCTTTTCTAGAAGAAGGCTGGAGTCTGGTTGGTGGAAGGGGAGCAGGCAGGAGCTTGACGGCTCAGTCTAGGGAGCAGTGTTGAGCCGATCTCATCAGGAGACAGGAGAACAGAGAGAAAGGGAGAGGGCTGTGGCTACATCCCGCTGCTGTGCATGCACGGACGCTCTCCGAGGGCCTCACCAAGGAAGGTGCCCATTTTTCTGGGCGAGGGAACAGAACAAGCAGAATTGGTGAGGTGGGGATAGGGGAAAGGGCCAACCTGGAGCCAGATCTCCCGAATCATCCTAGTGAACAGTGTGAAGACCCCCAAAGGACCCTTCAAAGAACATACACAGCTGCCCTGGGAGAGCCAGCACTTGGCCACAGAGGATCTAAGAGTAGGGCAGAAAAGGAGTGACATCCACAGAGAGAGAGAGAGACCTCCTGCAGGGTCAGTGACGTCACACAACTGTTTCCATCTCCTTCATCCCTACCTCAGTACACCAAGGGGTCGGGAGGTGCAGGACCAGGAGAAGATGATGAAGAAGAACCCTCCTCCCCTACCTCCTGTGATGAAGGAGGGAGATTGGACAGCAGCTGTCCCCCTTTCCCATCTCAGGTGCCTGGGGCCAGAAAGCTTGGTTTTCAAGATGCAGTGGGAAAGTAGAAGTTTTGCAGATTTTTCATTTCCTAGTATAAGGCAACCCACTCCAGTGTTCTTGCCTGGAGAATCCCAGGGACGGAGGAGCCTGGTGGGCTGCTGTCTATGGGGTCACACAGAGTCAGACATGACTGGCGCGACTTAGCAGCAGCAGCAGTAAGGTCTGCAAAGTTGTAATCTCCCCAAATTGTGGTTGAGATGGAAAGTGAGATCCAACATAGTACAGCGGGAAGATACACTAAGGGGAAAACCATTTCATGTTTACTTTCAATTCAGTTGCTCAGTCATGTCTGACTCTTTGTGACCCCATGAACGGCAGCATGCCAGGCTTCCCTGTCCATCACCAACTCCCGGAGTCCACCCAAACTCATGTCCATTGAGTCAGTGATGCCATCCAGCCATATCATCTTCTGTCGTCCCCTTCTCCTCCCGCCCTCAATTTCATGTTTGTGTCCCTACGAATGAAGACTTCAGTAAACTGGTTTTGACTACTTCCCTGGGGCTACAGCAGAACTGGAGAAGGGAGGAATGAGATTTGCTCTGCGTGCAGTTGTCCAAGTTCAGACCCAGCAGAAGATGGGGATGCAGTTGGGTGAGAGAAACTGGGAAGGGTGGAGCGTAATTTTTGCAGTCACTGGCAGCTTTTTGCAGGCTCTCTGTCTGGCTCCTCACCCTTTCCTATCTTGTAAATGTAGAAAGAGTGCTGGGCTTCATTCCTGGCCCTCCTCTCTTTGTCTATACTAAAGAGGGAGCTCTGATCATCTTAAAGTCAAGGCACAGTATCACCCCTCTAAAACTCTCCAATAGCTTCCTCTTGTACCAAGAATAAAACTCAGACCCCCATATCATGGGCATCGGGACTGCTGTTTGCCTCTCCAGCCTCATCTTCTATTGCTCTGCCCAATACTCAACATGCACCAGCTTCTTCTCACCTCAGGGCCTTTGCATATGCAGTTCTCCCCCCCCCCGAAAGCCCTTTGAACCACCCACTTTCAACAGGGCTAGAAAACTCTCATCCCACACAGGTTCTGCATGATGTCATCTGCTCAGGGAAGTCTTCTTTGACTCTCCACTAACTCAGTCGTTCCCCCCACCACAGAACTTCCTAGTTCATCCCATTGTCTTATTTGCTTAAGAACATTCACTGTTATCTGCAACTGTTTGTCTGAAAATGTGTTATTCCCTATCACCTCCCATAGGACAGGAATGTGTCTGGTTTTGCTCACTACTGTGTCCTCAGAGCCTAGAATCAGGGCACAGTGAATAAATACTGAACCAATGATTGAATAAAACAAAGCACAAAGAGTCCTGAGCTCGAATCTCATCTCGTCCACTTGCGAGCTCTGTGATCCTGAACAAGGTCAGAGCCGCAAAGGACTTTTTACATCTAATTTTCTTCATCTGTAAAATGCCCATGAAGGTGTCTGTGAGAGAACTGTGAAAAACCCACTGTCCATCATGTCCACTGATGGATTATTATCATCCTTGTTATCCCTGATGTCAGTGGACTACAGGGCGGGAGGACACCCCCAGCATCCCAGCACCCCAGTAGGCCTGCTCACCTGGAGACACTTCCAGCAGGAAGCCCATCAGAGGGTAGAGGATGCCAGAGCTGTTGCGCATGCACCAGTACCGCCCGAGTCCTGGCGCCTGAGGGCTGCCATGGTGACGTTGACCACCTTGGCCTGGGTATCGTCCTGCAGCAAGTAGCGTGGCCCCTGCACCCCCACACGGGCGAACCCAGTCTCGCACTTCCCTCCGCCTGATTTTGCACCAAACCTTACCCTCCACGTGGTTTTTGCGACTCTTGTAGGAGCACTGCACAGACAGAGTCTCCCCTTCGAAGTGCTGCAATTTTGAGTACACACGCTCCATGGGAGCACCTGGGGAGACACAACTGCTTGAGCAAGGTGGAAGGAAGCATCTTGAAACTCGAAACTTGTGAAGAGGCAGGTAGCTATTGCTCTGCTCTCAGGGAACTCAAAGGAGAAATACAGCCCAGCTCTGATAGAGGGGGACATAGGCCTCCTCCCCTAGGGAGCTCTCGGTCTGTTGGAGGAGATGCTAGCCCTTCCCGCTAGGAGTTCCCAGACTGATGGGGAAGACAGTAGTCCTGTGCGCTTGGAGAAATCCTAAAATGATGAGGAAGATACAGGCATAGCTAGATACATACAGGGAACTCCCAGTATAATGGTGGAGACACAGGCATAGTCCACAGGGAGCCCCTAGCTTAACAAAGGAAGCTTAGCCCTTACATTTAGGGAACTTCAGCAGACACAGCCTTTTCTTTGTGGCATTTTCTAGTCTGATGGGAAAGTGATAAGCCCTGTCTTCAGGGTCTTATCCCGCCTTCAATGAGATACAGACACAAACGCAAGTCATCATTCTGAAATTCCAGAGCCCAGTGAACTTAGGTAGATGAGAAAATTCAGGCTTGGAAAACATTAACAGTAGTTATTTGTTTCACAAACAGTTTCATTCTAGTCACCTTTTAAATAACAAGTTGTCTGAGTTCACTCTAGCTGATGTGTAATTTTAAAATATTCTAGTTACCTAAAACCCATAGATTCAGTATGTCCAAACATGTGTATCAACTCCTGGTTGTGTTTAAACCGAAGAACTCTATAGTGCTTCACTGCTCATAAGTTGCCCTCTATCCCTAGGAAGCAGATGTGGTCCGTGAGCTTCATAATCCACAGTCTGATGAGGAGAGGGTAGAACTAGGGAGAGGGTGGCAAGCCAGGGGACAGGAAGAAGGAAAAGGCTGCGGTGGGGGCCCTCCGCCCCTCTACCCACCTTCCGCTCAGCAGTTACTCCTCTAACACCCTCAGAGTCTTCTGCAAACACACACACACAGAGTAGAGAACAGACATTTTGGAGTCTAAATAAACATAGGTTAAAACTTGATTCTATCGCTGGCTGTGTGAGCAGACCGGGTAAGGTCTTTGCTTCTTGGCTGTGAGAACTGTGCCCTTGGACAGCACCTTAAATGTGGTGCGTGCGCAGAGCACACCTCCTTTTCCCCAATGCAGGTTGCTCCAGGCTTTCCCAACAGAGCCCAGAGCTGTGATGGCCAAGAAAGAGCCCAGCATCCAAGACGTCCACCTTAGTTTCCAACCCAGCTGCTGCTAGAGTTGAGGCTTGGAATAAGGTAACGCCTTCTCTCGTATCACTTTGTACCATGCAAATTAAACAGAATCATCCCACTCAATTATTTGGCAGGTGACAGGTTTGAGGGACCCCAGGAGACACTCTTCTGCCCTGGGAGGGGGGCCTTTCTGGGAGAGGTGTACAGATGGGACGACTTTGCAAAGGGTCTCCAGGGCACTGTGTTCGTGTGTGCCCACCTTTCAGCCCTTTCACAGGCGGTGCCCAGAACAGAACGGGAAGTGGTATCTTGGTTGCCATGGCAGCAAGGGAGGCAGAATTGGGTGAGGTCCCCTCAAAGAGCATTTAGTAGCTGTTGGGTGGGAGAGAGGGCTTCAAGGATTGCTTCCCTCCCCACCAAGGACTGGGGGTAGGGACAGGGGTTGTGGCCCGAATGTTCCAAGAAAAGCAAGTTCAGCACCCACACCCGTAAGGTAATGCTTCTTATAAAGAACCAACAGGGCCTTCCTGGGAGAGGCCCAAGGGAGGAGGTCTTGTTGTATGAGGAGAGGGAGTGGCCCTGGTCAGAGGTCCTGAGGAAGCCGGGTAGATAAAGGGGCCCGTGCAGAGAGGGTCCAGAGCTTTATCTTAGCTGGTGAGGCCTGGGTTAACTTTCCCCAGGGCCAGATATTAAGCTGGAAACTTCTCACTGATCTCTAGTAAGGGGCGACTAGGTCTGCCAGACCTCCTCCTCCTCCTCCAACCCCACAAGATCACTCGGCAAGAAAAGCAGGAAGGGGGTCCAGGGACAGACCGTTCCCTCCCCGCTAACCTCCCACCCACCCTCTTACCTGAGACAGGGCCCTGGAGCCGCAGCAGCAGCAGCAACAGCGGCAGGAAGGCGGGAGGCATGACTCCATGCAGTGGGGATGGGCACAGCCCAGTGGGGGGCAGGCATCCAAGGTTAGGGGCCCAAGCCTATCCTGGCCCTGCCATTTGGGTCTGCCAGGGAAGACCTGGGGTTCTAAATGTGAAGTTGCCCATTTAGGGAAGTGAGGAAGTTGTGGGACCCACTGTGACCAGAAGACCGGGGAGCCTGCAGAGCCTACAAGAGGGTGGTGCCGGGGCAGTTTCCGCCCCCTCTTCCTCGAAACTTCAGGCAGGTGCGGCTGCTCCACCCAGTCTGGGGCCTCCCCGCCCAGGAGGGCTCTCAGGGTCAGAAGATGCCTCAACCGCTTCATGTTGAGGTTCCCTCCCAGAATCTGGTGCAATAAGAGTACTGTCCTCTGAAGCCCATTATTCACCTAGAGGGGTAGTGTGAGGTTTCTAGAACCTCAGGTACAGATCTCTCTGGAATCCTCTGGCTCAAAGACCATGGGTATAGGCTATGGGGCTGCAGCAGGGCATCTCAGACCCATTTATTCACACACTCACATTCACACGGAGCTTCCTGTAAACTCCCATTCATTTTTTCATGCATTCATTCCTAAACGCACGCATTCATTCCGGCACTGCCTTTCTCTCGCCCAGGCTCCTGGCTGGTCCAAGCAGTCACGCATGCTCACACTTGCAGGTAAACCTTCACATGCCCCGAGGCAACCTTATTTTTGTCACTGTTAGAGTGTGGCAACCCACTCCAGTATTCTTGCCTGGAGAATCTCCATGGACAAAGGGCCCTGGTGGGCTACAGTCCATGAGGTTGCAAAGAGTCAGACACGACTGAGTGAGTAAGCACACAGCACAGAATGACAAGAAAAAAGAAGATGCAAACTGTAAGACTTGGAGTATAAAGTTTGGGTTCAGGAAGCAGCACCTGTGCTCTCACATGTGGGCACATACACACACACTCATACACACACGCTCACATACACTAACACATTCTCATACATACACACACTCATACACACTCACACACACATACACACGTCATGGTGCCTATGGGGTATGTGATATAACTGCAGTATCTCTTTGGGGAAGGAAAAATTCACATACACTAACACGCGCTCATACATACCTACACACACACTCTCATACACACACTGAAACAACTCATACACACACATACACACACACACTCTCATACATACACACACTCACACACTCTCATACACACACTGAAACACTCATACACACACATACATACACACACACACTCTCATACATACACACACTCACACACTCTCATACACACACTGAAACACTCATACACACACATACATACACACACTCTCATACATACACACACACACACACTCTCATACGCACATATACGCTCACACGCTGTTACACTGCTGCTGCTGGTGCTGCTGAGTCACTTCAGTCGTGTCCAACTCTGTGTGACCCCATAGACGGCAGCCCACCAGGCTCCCCCGGCCCTGGGATTCTCCAGGCAAGAACTGTACACACGAACACTCTCATACTCACATACATACTCACATAGAGACACACACCGAAGCTGCCTCTCCCTTTCCATACTCACATGTCTCCTTATCTTTATCCCTCTCTCTGCCTCTCCTACCATCATCTCTAATCACCCACCAGCTCCATCCAGACTCCTGCTCCCCGCTGCAGCCTTCCTAAAGCAGCCCCAGAGTTTCCCTTCCCCCATCTCCACTCCAGAAACCACACCCCCAGCCCCGCCTTCCCCTGCTCTGGCCCCCCAGCCAGCACACAGGCATGCTTCCTCAACTTCCTCTCAGCCCACCCTATCTCTGCTCTACAGCTGTCTGGCTCCAGCTAAAATGAGCCAGCATCTGGCACAAGACTCCACCCTTCAGTTACTCCTCAGGGCTGAGAATGAGAAGGGACTTCTGACAGCCAGGAGCTGCGTCACAGGCTCCTGGGCGTGTGGGGACCCAGGTGGACCCGCATGGCTATGCGCCCTCCCCCCTCCTCACCTATGCCAACTTTCTCCTTAAAGGGACTCAGAGTAAAACATCCTCAAGTCTGCATGGCCACGGCCTTAAAATGGCTTGAACCCCCAAATCCCAAAGCAAGGAAATTTTATTTTTGCTGATCCCAGATTTCAGTCTCAACATCCATTCATCCCTTTATTGGTTCTTTCCGTCTTAGGTGCTGCACGTGGCACTGGGCACCTGGGGTAGAAACGAGGTATGGTTGTCACTTTAGACCTCTCGGTATGCTTTCCTCGTTCACCCTTTTTCATCCCCCAGTCTAACACTGCTCCCCAGAACCCCGAGTTCAGAAACTCTCTCCTCCCAATACAAAAGGTATCTTGCTTTCTTTCCTCCATCTAAACAGTAAACGGCTTCGGGACTCAGAGCATCTCATTTATCTCTTGTGGCGACCACATGTGCTTAGAATCTATGCTTCTATTAACCCCCTCCTGCGCCCCTAGCCCTGAGTGAGGCCTTGTGAAAAATGCATTCACTGTGATAGCTGCATTGACAAGAAAGTAAAAACCCACATGCCCTCATTCCACTCAACACAGGAAGTATAAATTGGATTCAGTGTTTCTGAGGAAAATTTGGAAAGATTTATTTGTAAAAGATTTATTTGTATTTATGTGTAAAAATTTGTATACAGTAATTCGATTTTTATGTGCAAAATAATTTAACACAGCAAGATATTTTTGTGTCTATTTTTTATTAAAAAATTAAGGTCTAATTTACATAGGTAAAATTCACTTTTCAGTAGAAAGTTCTGGGAGTCTCATAAACCCATGGAGACTTGCAGCCACCACCACAATCAAGATCCGGAAGTGCTTCATTACCCCCCAAAGGTTCCTAGCGCCTTTCGGTAGCCTTCCCCCTCACCCCACCCTCAGTTCCTAGCAAACTGATCCGGTGTTTTTCCCTCTATAGTTCTGCCCTTTCCGGAATGTTATAAAAATGGAATGGCTCAGCGTCTAGCATATTTTTTAATTGAAGTTAATTTCTGCTATACAGCAAAGTGATTCGGTTATACATACATACATTATTTTTATATTCTTTTCCATTATGGTTTATCACAGGATACTGAATATAGTTTCCTGTGCTATACACGAAGGCCTTGGGTATATATTAGTCTGCATTGTGCTCTGTTGTGTCCAACTCTCTGTGACCCCATGGACTGTAGCCCACTGGGCTCCTCTGTCTATGGAATTTTCCAGGCAAGAATACTGCTGCTGCTGCTAAGTCGCTTCAGTCGTGTCCGACTCTGTGCGACCCCCAAGGACAGCAGCCCACCAGGCTCCCCGGTCCCTGGGATTCTCCAGGCAAGAACACTGGACTGGGTTGCCATTTCCTTCTCCAATGCATGAAAGTGAAAAGTGAAAGTGAAGTCACTTAGTCGTGTCTGACTCTTCGCGACCCCATGGACTACAGCCCACCAGGCTCCTCCGTCCATGGGAATTTCCAGGCAAGAGGACTGGAGTGGGGTGCCATTGCCTACTGCAGTGGGTTGCCATTTCCTGCTCTAAGGGATCTTCCCGACCCAGAGATCAAATCTGTGTCCTCTGTGTCTCCTGCATTGGCAGGTGGCTTCTTTATCACTCCGCCACCCAGGAAGCCAATAGCTTGCCTCCCTTCCCTCCCCCGGCCCCTTTCCCTTGGCAACCACAAGTCTGTTCTCCATGTCTGTGAATCTGTTTCTATTTTGTTGATAAGTTAATTCCTGTCTTATTGTAGATTCCACATACAAATGATACCGCATGGTATTCATCGTTCTCTTTCTGATTGACTTCACTTAGCATAATAATCTCTGGTTCCACTCATGGTCCTGAAAATGGCATTATTTCATTCTTTTTAAATTGAGTAATATTCTATTTATGTATGTATTTCATCTTCTTTATCCATTCATCTGTTAATTGACATTTAGGTTGCTTCCATGTCTTGGCTATTGTGAATAGGGATGCTCATGAACATAGAGGTGCGTGTATCTTTTTAAATTATAGCTTTGTCCACATATATGCCTAAGACTGGGATTGCTGGATCATATAACAACTCTATATTTAGTTTTCTGAGGAACTTCCATACCATTTTCCATTGGAGCTGCACCAACTTACATTCCCACCAACAAAGCTGGAGGGTTTCTTTTTCTCCAGTGTGTAGCATATTAGTTGGCTTCTTTCATTTGAGATGTTGTGTGTTGTTGAATATATCAATATTTTGTTTCTTTTTATTGCAAAGCAGGATCCTACTGTATGGATGTATAATTGTTTATGCATATCCCTCCCAGTTCAGGGATAATAAGATTTGGTTTCCAGTTTGGGATTATTCCAAATAAAACTACTACAAATATTTACACACAGGGTTTTGTGAAATAGGCTTATGTTTCACTTGGGTAAATACCTAGAGCAGGATTTCTGGGTTCTATTGTAAGCTTGTATTTAATTAAAAAAAAAAAACTAATTGTTTTCCAATGTGGCTGCACCATTCTGCATTTCTACCAGTGATCATCCAGTTGCTCCTCTATCCTTCATAGCATTATGAAATAGTCAAGTGTTGTTCTCCCTCCCCCATTCTAATAGTATGTAGTAGTATTTGTTGTGGTTTTATTTTGCATTTCTCTAATAACCAATGATATTGAGTATCTTTTGTTGTACCTAATTGCCATCAATATATCTGCTTTGAGATAGGGTCTGTTCAAATCATCATCTTTTATTTCTTTGTTTTCTTCTTATTGAGTTTGAGGACTTTTCATATAGCCTGATAGGTCGTGTATCAAATATGTGTTTTGCAAATATTTTTCCCAATCTGTGGTTTTTATTTTCTTAATAGTGTCTTTCAAGAGCAAGGGTTGTAAATTTTTATGGAGTCTCCAATATATCACTTTTTATATATCATACCTTGGTGTTATATCTAAGAATTTTTGCTTAACCCAAGGTCACAAAGATTTTTTAACAGTCTTATTGAGATGTAATTCACACAGTATAAAACTGACCCACTTAGAGTGTACACTGCCGTGGTTTTGGGGACATTCACTGAGTTGTGCAATCATCACCACAAACCTATTTCAGAGCATTTCATCACCCATGTCCATGAGCAGTCACATCCTGAATAAGTTTCCTATCACTCCTATTACTGCCAATGTGGTGACTTAAAACAGTAGACGTGTATTCTCTCACAGTCCTGGAGGCCAGGAGTCTGAAGTCAGTATCACTGAACCAAGATCAAGGTACTAGTAGGGCTACAGTGTCTCCAGAGACTATAGGGAAGAAGCTGGTCCTTGCCTCCTCCAGCTTCTGGCAGTGCCAACATTCTGCAGCTAGTGACTGCATCACTGAAGTCTCCAAAGCCAGCATCTTTAATAAAAAGGAATGAAATTGTCATTTGTAGAGACATGGATGGACCTAGAGGCTGTCATACAGAGGCAAAGTAAATCAGAAAGAGAAAAACAAATATCATATATTAATGCATATATGTGAAATCTGAAAAAATTTGTATAGATGATTTTATTTACAAAGCAGAAATAGAGACATAGATACAGAGAACAAATGTATGGATACCAAAGGGGAAAGGTAAAATGAATTGGGAGATTAGGATTGATATGCATGCTAAGTCGCTTCAGTCATGTCTGACTCTTTGCAACCCTTACAAACTATAGCCGGTCAGGCTCCTCTGTTCATGAGATTCTCCAGGCAAGAATGCTCTGAGTGGATTACCATGCCCTCCTCCAGGGGATCTTCCCAACCCAGAGATCTAACCCAGGTCTCTTATGTCTCCTGCATTGGCAGGCGCTTTCCCACTAGCACCACCTGGGAAGCCCTTGGAATTGACATATATACCCTACTGACATTATATATAGAGTAGGTAACTAATGAGAACCGGCTGCATAGCACAGGGAACTCTTAGTGCTCTGTGGTGACCTAAATGGAAAGGAAATCCGAAAGAGAGGACCTATGCATACCTACAACTGATTCACTTTGCCGTATGGTAGAAACTAACACAGCATTGTAAAGCAACTATACTCCATAAAAATAAAAAAATAAAAGGATCTTCAGATTTCCCTTTTTAAAAAAGTACAGAAACAAAGCCAGCATCTTCAAATCTCTGCTTCATATTCACACCACCTTCTCAGATTATTTTCTTTGTGTGTTCAAATCTCCTTCACCTCCCTGTTAGAAGGATATACATGATTGCATTTAGTACTAACCACCTAGTCCATAATAATCTGCCCATCTCAGAATCCTTAACTACATCTGAAAGAACTCCTCCTTTTTTTTAAATCATGCAAGTATCATTCACAGGTTCCAGGGATTAGCACGTGGAGATCTTTTGGGAGACCATTTTCCCACTTTTTTTTCCCCCTGTTCCTTCTTGTCTCAGCACTGCAGCCCCAAGCCACCGCTAATCTACTTTCTTCCTTTATAGATTTCTCTATTCTGGAAATTTCAGGAAAACAAAATTATACAATATGTGGTGCTTTGTGACTGGCTCCTTTAGCGCAGTGTTTTTGAGATCCGTCCATGTTGTAGCGGTACTTTCTACAACAAGTTATATCGGCACTTCGTTCCTTTAAATAGCTGAACAGTATTCCACTGTAGGGATATACATTTTGTTCATTCACTCACCAGTCAATGGACATTTTATCTGTTGAAACTGACTAGATGGTCCTAAAATTTATATGGAGATAAAAGGTTATAGAATAGCCAAAACAAGCTTGAAAAACAAAGTTGAAGTACTTACATTATCTGATAGATAAATTTGCTGTGAAGCTACAGTAAATAAGACAGTGTGAAATTAATGTAAAGACAAATAGATCAATAGAATAAAGTAGAGGATCCAGAAATAGGCCCACATATAAGTAAGTAAGTAAGTGTTAGTCAGGTGTGCCTGACTCTTTGCAACCCCATGGACTACAGGGCACCAGGCTCCTGTGTCCATGAGATTTTCCAGGCAAGGATACTGGAGTGGGTTGCCATTTCCTTCTCCAGGGGATCTTCCCAACCCAGGGATAGAACCCAGGTCTCCTGCACTGCAGGCAGATTCTTTACCGACTGAGCTACACGGGAAGCCCACATACACAGTACATCAATTTTTGCTAACAGGGACAAAGTGGGGAGGGTCTATATCTGCTTTGTCCAGGACTCTGTGTCCTCACCACTGATCTCATGCAAGCGCTCAGCTGTGCCATGTTAACTGGACTCTTCGGCTCAGTTAGAGGCCTGGGCCTGCAGATCTCTAGCCCTCTGTGTCTACTCCCCTTGTGAGCCCACTCCATGCTGGTCCTGCCTCAGGCCCTCCTGGAGCTTGCCCACTTCTCCCAATCCCTCCAAGGGCTGCTCCCCAACTCACCTCACTTACAAGAGGGCCACAAGGGGCCCCTCTCGCAAGACGCCAGTGCAGAGAACTCCCGGCTGCAGCAGCCAATCCACCCCTGGCCTGGGCACGTAGCCTCTGGGCACACATCCTGGCCCTGATTCTGTGCTGTGTTCTGTCACCATCCTGCAGCGGACATGCTTCCATGCTCTCTGGACAGCTTGCGAGTCCGCCAAGGGCCAAGCCAGCCTCTCACTTACTTCTGTGAGCCCGGCTTTGCTCAACCCTGCATCACTATTCTAGCAAGTGCCTTGTTCGCATGAGGAGGGGACTGCAGAGCGGGTCTCAAGCCTCCTGCCTTTTTCCTTGCAGAGGCTGTGCAGCAGAGCCGGCCAGTGACTTGCCCACATTTCACAGACTGCACAGAGAGATGCCCGAGTTGGGCATTTGAACCCTGCCCTCCAACCCTGCACACCCTCCCCACAACTCTTTGCTCACCACTGAGCAGCCCCCATGCACCCCAGCCTCCAGTGTAGCCTCATTATCTACCCAGATGGGCCGCACTTGCACTTGCTTTGAGCTAGCACAAGATGGCTTTGCAGTAGACTTGAGGGGAATAGGGCAAAAGGATTGAAGCACCACAATAGCACACAAACCCTTTCTTTGAGGAAGGAAAATTAAAATTCAGAAGTTTGATTCTCTAAGGGGAAAAAAATCTGCTTTAGTGAAATGGAAACTCTTAATCAAACTGCCCAGTTATGAAAATACAGTGTGCAGTCTGCTATAAAAAGTTGTAATCCGTATTAATAAGATGCTAAATTTATAACAAGAAACTGAAAGCTTTCTCAGCCAGTCAGTTTTGTTGAAACAGAAATAGAGAAAACAGCGCTGTCCCAGAAAGCTCCCCACAGTGGTGTGTTCCATGCCTCCCCAGCCAACACAGCAGCCACTCCAACGTGTGGCTGTTTGGCTCTGACATGTGACACGTGTGACTGCGGAACTGATTCTTATTTTTCATTTAATTTTAATTCATTTAAATGCACACAGGCACATGTGATTAATGGCTAGAGTATTAGCACAGCTCTAGATGGTGGAGATGGACATTCACGAGATCCTGCCCTCCTCCTCCTAAGGGACAGATTTCTTTGTTGTGTCCTGTTTGTGTCAAAACTGTAAAGCTAACAAAGTTAATGTATGAGAATATCTTTGAACATTGTGTAAAAGACAATATTGAAGATATTACAGTGCTTCAGGTTGAGAAGGACATCTTGAATAAGGTCCCAGAATCTAAGTCATAAGGGAGAAATGAATGGGTTTAATTACATTGTCGAAATGCTGGCTTCTCGAATATCACTGACACACCCTGTTGAAAAGGGAAAGATGAGTTTATTGGTCACAGAAGTCAAGGAGAACTCAGCCCCAGCAGAACTGTGCAACCATCTTACATAAGGAAAGGTCAGAATGCATTGGGAAGTTCGGTTCAAGGCAAGTCTTTCAAAGAAGGGGTGGGATTAACCCTGGGGAAGGATATCCCAGAAGACCTGCCCTTGGTTCCTAAAGTAATCATTCCTGATTTTATGATGTTCTGAAAACTCTCAATTTACAGGGAACAGCTTTTACTTATGTGGCTGCCAAGGAAGCTGAATTTTCCAGATGTCACTGTCCAATGAATGATCATGTCAGTATCCCCGGAACAGAAGAGACTGATGGGAAATAGTCATTTTTAAAACACACTGAAGTTTCCAAGAAAAGTACCACAAATTTTGGAATTTATTTTCTGGGTCTATATCTTGTTATGGCTTCAGGGTGATATATATAGCATATAATAATATCTAAAATATTGTTCTGGGGAAATAGGAAGTTGCTATTATAACATTACTTTATGATAGATAAAAGAATATATTTGCCATAACATAACAAAGAGAGGATGTTTGTTTTCTACTCAGTTTATCTTTCACTGACAGCAAGGGAAAAAAATCTTTAAATTTGAACTATTTGCATCTCAGTTTTGGCTGAGATTGTTTGGGCAAATGCTGCGGAATTAGCTTCCATTCCCACCTCCCTCTCTTGGGCCTCATGTAATGAAAGGTCTGCAAAATCACTTCTCAGGCTTTCTGGCAGCCATGGCTCCAGAGATAATTTGGGCTCCACCAATCAAAGGCATCTGTATGAAACTTAAACTTGGAACTGAGTTGAATAGGAAGAAAGGCATCCATTTTGCTGGTATAGAGCATGGCTGACATGGGGTAAGACCAGAAACAATGCTGTAGCTTCCTGGTTTGGAAAGTTTACTGATTCCTCAGAGTTCTGACTGTGGGACAAGCAGTGGCCCCTTAATCGCCCCCACCATGTATATGGCTTTGACAGTCATTCCAAGAAACTCAGGCGTAGAAATTAAAAGATGCTTGCTCCTTGGAAGAAAAGCTAGCTTTGAAAAATCTAGATGATGCATTAAAAAGCAGAGACACCACTTTGCTGACAAAGGTCTGCGTAGTCATAGCTCTATTTTTTCCAGTAGTCATGTATGGATGTGAGAGTTGGACCATATAGAAGGCTGAGTGCTGAAGAATTGATGCTTTCAAACTGTAGTGCTAGACAAGACTCTTGAGAGTCCCTTGGACAGCAAGGAGATCAAACCAGTCAATCCTAAAGGAAATCAACTCTGAATATTCATTGGAAGGACTGATGCTGAAGCTGAAGCTCCAATACTTTGGATGCGAAAAGCCAACTCACTGGAAAAGGCCCTGATGCTGGGAAAGACTGAAGGTAAGAGGAGAATGGGGTGACAGAGGATAAGATGGTTGGATGGCCTCACTGACTCAATGAACATGAGTTTGAGCAAACTCTGGGAGATAGTGAAGAACAGGGAAGCCTGCAGTGCTGCAGTTCATGGAGTAACAAAGAGTCAGACGTGACTTAGCAACAACAACTTAATATTCTATTTTTAAAGGATGCATTTCTATTGTACTTAAAATAGATACATTGGATTTTGTTGTCTGCAACTGAACTTCAACTAATATAAGTTCAAAGGAAAGATCCCACATTGCAGACTGAGCTGGGAGACCAGTATAACACATGCAGAAAGGTATCTAAACCTGACCCACATCAAGGATATAAAGTTGTGGGGATTTTGAAGACTAGGAGAGGATGTGGAGAGACAGTTTTGGTGTCCTATAACCCTAAGGGCAGAAGGGAGTGGATGCCTTCCCCCTACCTCAAGTCTAAGGAGAGGGGCTTCAAGGTCACAACTTGAAGAGCTTGTTAAGTGTCCCCTGGGGTTTGGAGGATACAGCAGACTGGTGTTTGACTCAAACCTGAGAACTACAACAGGCAGAGACTGCTGATGGCTCCCTGTCTCCATGGCAGAGTGAGGAAAGATGACCGTATAGGGATCCACCAGAGCTCCAGTTTGCTGGAAGCTCCAGTTTGCTGGAATGAGTAAAGTGGGTATGTCCCATGGACTAGATGTGAGCTTCACACATGGGAAACTTTCAGCAAAAGTTTAATAGGTCTGGTCCCAAATAGCTGCCTGGAGCTAGAGAGACCTCAATGGAGGAAGGAAGTTAGAAGTCGATAGGTATAAGGGAAGAAAAATCATTTTCCTTCTACCCTTCTGAGTTCTTGGCTGAGACCCCTTTAATAAAAGAAGATTAAGGACTTCCCTTGTGATCCAGTGGCTAAGATTCTGCCTTCTTATGCCCGGGACGTGGATTTCATCTCTGGTCCAGGAAGATTCCACATGCCGTGGGTCAACTAAGCCCACATGCCACAAGACCCAGCAGAGCCAAAATAAAATAATAGTGAAAATAAATAAATCAAATAAAAATAACTAGCTTAGTTTTTTTTTTAAGAAGATTAATAAGAGAAAAACAAACAAGCTTTTAAACATGCATACCTCATGTAAAGGTGGGAGATACCCAGGGTAAAATGAGGAACTCCACAAGGTGGTCTAAAACTCTGGCTTAAATACCATCTTCAGTTACAAACAAAAGAAAGACATGGGGAGTCTACGTGAACAGATCCAGCTGGTACTAACCTCTTTCTCTTCTCAAACCCTCAGTACCAGTGATCACCCTACACCTGGTTATATCACCACCATCCACCATAACTTTTACCTAGCTCCTACCGTGCCATAAACCCTGAGCCAAGAGTTTACATCAATCTGCTTTTATTTGTGTATTAATATTTATAGCTGGGCTGGGTCTTCATTGCTGTGCTCGGACTTCTCATTATTTGAGGGAAGTGAGGGCTACTCCCTAGTTGCCGTGCATGGACTTATTGCAGTGGCTTCTCTTACTGAAGAGCAATGGGGTCTGGGGCATGCAGGCCTCAGTAGTCGGGGTACACAGGCTTAGTTGCCCTGAGGTAGGTAGAGTCCCCAGACCAGGGATCAAATCCATGTCTCTGCACAGATAGGCAGATTCTTAACCACTGGACCACCAGGGAAGTCTGTCTGTCTGCTTTTAAACTCTCGGAACAACCTTCTGAAGTAGGTACCATTTACAAATGAACACTTCTGAGTAGGGACTGAAATGAGGAAAAAGAGGCTCAGGGAGGATAGAGGACTTCCTAAGGTCACATATTTGGAAAATGGCCAGCTCTAATTCTAGAGCCCTTACCTTCTTTCTACCCCCTCTCTGCTTTGCTAGGGGGCTTCCACCGTAATTTTGCCCCCATGTTGCTGCTTGGCCCTTTTGTTGTTATTTGCCCTTTCCTCTATTAATGTTCCTCTATCTTAGTACCTGATTCCTTTAGAGGGGGACTACCCTCTATATTTTAGTAGATCAAGGAGAGATTATTTGGTTGGCTTCACATAGTTTTCTCAACCTCAGGGTGCAGGAGAAGAACCTCCAGCGTCTATTTCATCACCCAGTCCCTGCTGGGACAGGGTCAAGCAGGGCAGTATGCATTCATGATCTTCCTTTCCTGCTTCTCCATCTCTAATACATACGTGCCCTGATCCCACTTCAGTCCCTCCTTAAGAAATGAGAGAAAACACCTCTTTAGTAGGTACCTCCCCTTAGCCACCTACATCCCTCTCCCTGCCTCTTCTTACCTGAGACCCGGAGCAGCAGCAGCAGTTGCCATGGCCACCCCCAGAGCCTTCCCCCTCCACGTCATCCCGCTCCCTGGATCCACTGTGCATCGGTCGCTTCAGCATCTTTATCGGTCGCTTCAGCGTCTTTTCCATTTACTGGAGGATGTTGCCTCACTTGGGTGTTTTCCATCTTCCCTGAGGAGGCTTGGTTGTCAATTTGCAGTTGAGAAACCCTGAGGAAAATGTGACAAGACAGGGCAGCTCAGGAAAATGCAGAAGAAAGAGAAGAGAGAGGTCACTGCCCTTGTGACATCTTCCTTCCTGCTTTCATCATGTCACAACCCAATTGGGCAACACTCAGCAGCTCCCCATTCTCCACCAGAGCAAGTCTAGACCCATCCATCTGATGTCCCACCTCTCTGCCACCAAGACTGCCTCCAGCCACCAAGACCTTCTCATCACTGGCCACTGACCACTACATCCCACAACCCCTCCTACCAATCTCCCTGCCCACCTGACACTGTGTATCCAGCTTTGACTTGCCTTTTGAGGCCTGAGTCAAGCCTTCCTGATGACCCACCTTCTTCCATCTTACTCCACACTGATTCCCAAGGATGGGCATGTATGTGGCTGAGTCACTTGGGAAGCTTGGTGAACATACACCTGTCTGGAGTTCACACACCAGAAACACTGATTTGATAAGTCTGGGGAGAGCCTAGGAACATGCATTTTAACAAGCATACCAGGTGATTCTGAAGCAAGTGGTCCAAATAGAGGATGAATCAGAGTTCACCCACATCCAAAAGTCCTGTAAGAGTCGGGTAGCCCCTGAAGTGTTCCTCAGGTGCTCTGCCTGAATCTAAGGTATGTGCTTCCCTGAGTCCCAGTCCAGACGTGAGCATAGAAACCACAGTTTTAATGGTATTAGGAGTGACTCCAAGGATTGCAGTCCTACTGTGTGCCAGATGTTTTACTCAGGTTGTCTCATTTAATTCTACCAGCTTTGGAATTGTGTAATAGATATTCATTGTCTTTTGGCTCTCCATCACCCAATACCCTTTCCATTTGGGGGATATTCCCCAAGGTGTGGGTCTCATGGGGCAATGAACTCTACTTCCCCTTCTACTGAGCATGGAGAAAGGTATTTCTCCTGCCCCTTCTCCCTGGCGTCTATGGTACAGAAATGTGACTTGACCTAAGTGGCCAAATGCATGATTCTCAGAGGGGTCAGTCCCCAGGTTGGTGAGGAAGTCCTCACAGGATGGCAGGGGGCTCAGGGAGGGGAGGACTGTACCTTAGCTCTCAGGGTACCTGTTTCGGAAAGGGAGGGGAAGGGCATCCTGGTGGTAAGAATATGGATCATGGGTGGTAGAGTATGTTTCCTCTCGGAGAATTTAAGACAACTTTGGCCTTGTCCATTCCTGAATGGGAATGGAAGGACTCATCATCTCTTCCCCACTAGTGGGGTCCCTTCCCCCTTTAGAGTTAGAAGAGGTAGAAAATTAGTAAATACTGATTTAAATCTGTTGATGGGCCTGGATACCTATTTCATGGATGAGCTTGAGAGTGAAGGGGGAGCTGTAGGGGCAGAGAGAGAGGCAGAGGAAGGCAGAGGGTGGTGCCAGCAGGGCATGTAGGAGACAACTTCTAGGAGTCTAACTGGTGAGAGCTGGTCACCACCATCCCTGCCCCTCGTGTGATATGAGGAAGAGTCACTTAGATAGAGCAGGCTCCCTTTTGTCCTGGGCTATATGGCTTTGCGGCGCTTAGTCTCCAGTAAAGGAGCTCTAGTTTTTGTCCCTGCCAGTAAGTGGCGATGCATTGCTCATGTGGTCGCATTCCAGGCATGGATCTCTGCCTTTGTGGGGTTGTTCTGAGGATCCAGTGGCCAGATGCACCCCAGCTGATGCCCACAGTAAATGCACACCATAGACAAAAGATATTGCTTTACCAGTCCTAAGCCATGGATCCTATCTCATCCTCCCAGTATTGTCCCAGGATACACTCTTCTGGTTAGCTCAGTTCCCCTTTCCCAAATATGGAATTCTTACCATGACATCTCATCTTCTCTTTGCTCCATGGTTTGCAACAATCTTCTGGGAGTGTTGGAAAAGGCCATAAATGAAAGGGATAAACCAAAACATCTGATTCTAGAGGAGAGGACAGCCCTGGCAGCTGAGAGAACAAGATGCTTCTGTACTGAGAACTCTGTCCAGTTCAAGCAAAAATGTTATAGTCCAGGGTGAGGACCAGGGCAGAGTTAGCAGCTGTAGCCTCTGTGCCTCACAACCCCCACAGACCTTGACAGTGAAAAGCATCAGGCAGTGTCTTCATTTTTTAATATTTATTTATTTGGCTGTGCCGGGTCTTAGTTGCAGCACGTGGGATCTTTGACCTTTGTTGCAGCAAGCGGGATCTAGTTCCCTGACAGGGATGGAACCCAGGGGGCCCCCAAATTGGGAACTCGGACTTAGCCACTGGGCCACCAGGGAAGTCCCAGGCAGTGTCTATATTTAATGCAAACCCTGAGCCGCCAGTGGAATGAGCAGGTGTGGGGCCATATCTTCTCTTATGAGAGGACAAAGCACACCCAAGGTTATCAGTTAAATGAGGGGAGGTAGCAGAGCCAAGAAGGTGGGATCCTGAGCCTTAGAAGTCACCTGAGTTACAGATCAGCTCATGTCACTGACCCCCGCCTCTTCCCCTTACACCCCTCTTCAGGCACAACTGCCAGGTGGACATGGGTGGAGGTTGGAAGTCATTCTTGTGGATTCCTGTGGCTAAGATGCAAATGACCTCTGCGTGACAGCAAACAGACCAATGAAGACCAGGGTCTTACTCAGGAGTCCACACGCTGCGGAAATGATGATGTTGCTCCCCGGGGCCCTGGGGGAGACAGAAGACTCAGCGTGGCTATGGACACAGATGCTCCCACATATGCGTGTCTGTCACAGGCTTTCACACCCCTTGGCTCATCTGCTCCCAATCCCTCCTTTCCCCATACTGACTGGCTCTGTCGCGCACATCTAGCTTGTCACAACACCTAAAACTACTGATTAGAACTATACTTAGTAGACAGCACAGAGTCCACATTCAGAAGAGGCATCAGGGAGAAAGGACAGGCAGACAAGGCTCCTTCCTGCTTTGATGCAGTAGAGAGACTGAGGGCTCCCAGAGCAAGGAAACCTGGCTTCCATTCTCAGCATCAGGACCTATCCTAGGAGAGTCACCGCACCTCTCTGGCTTCATTTATAAACTGAGATTCCAGTCCTCATCAAAATCCCATCATGAATTTTCATAGACCTCACCAATGTGATTCTAAAAGTCCTGGGTAAACATCAGTAGGTACCGTAAGGAAAGACGTGAATGAGTGGAGGAACTTGTATAGACTCAGCAGATGTGGAAATAGGTTGTGTGTGTGTTCAGTTGCTTCAGTTGTGTCTGACTCTTTGCGACACTATAGACTGTAGCCCTCCAGGCTCCTCTGTCCATGGGATTCTCCAGGCAAGAATACTGGAGTGGGTTGCCCTGCCCTCCTTCCTCTAGGGGATGTTCCTGACCCAGGGATCGAATGCATGTCTCTTATGCCTCCTGCACTGGCAGGTTCTTTACCACTACTGCCACCTGGGAAGCCGTGGAAATAGGTTATAGCACAACTAATCCATGGAGGTGAGACACCAGGTTGAAAAGAGAAAGAGCAGGGAAACAAATAGAAGTCCAGATATAGATCTAAGGATAGCTAAGAATTCATATCTAAGGAAATCAGCAGCCCAAAAGGTAGGCAAGAATTGTCTAGTAAATAAACAGTCTTGTGATTCCTGGGTGGCAAATGTAAGAAAAAGTCGTTGCTTCTATCATTCACACCATAGAGCAAAATAACACCCCCGCCTGATGGATTAAGATTAAAATAAAGTAAAAAAAAAAAAAATAGAGAAGGCACCAGGAAATAGGATAAACACAATTAAGGAATAAAACAAAGCAATAATTTAAAGATCAACACGTTTGCCTATGCAAAACTTAAACCTGAATGTACAAGCCTGCAAAGGGAGAAGTGATGAAAGCAGCACAGGTCCTTTTGTGCCAAAATCTACCCCACAGCACTGTCTTGCATCTGCAGAAACTAGATGTCTGAGGCAGCCAAGTTCAGCCTGGCTGCGCTGGCTGGGGACTGGGGCAGAGGCTGGAAGGCAGTGCCTCTCTAGACCCTCAGGCTTGCACTTAAGCCCCCTGCAGTGCAAGCCTGTGCCCGGTTCCAGCCCTACTGCCCAGGGAGGTTCCAGCTCTGGGCTCCACAAACTGTAACCTCTCCAAGGGTCTCCTGCCAGTGCCCTGCCCTTATCCCCTCCAAGCTCTGGAACATTTTCTTGCACAGAGCTCCTAGAACATGTCTACTCTCAAGGGCAAGCATTGCATCCCTTTCTGAGGCTGTATGCAGGCGGCCAGACACCCCTATCCCACCCCACCCCAAGCCACTCCAGCCACAGTGCTGGGGAATTCCTGTGCCCCTCACTGAGTGCTGGGAGTGCAAACACTCCAGCTCCCCAGCCCTCTCTCTGGACAGAACTCCTGTGATGCCCAGAAGCCCCTTCAGTCCCTGTGGGACTCGCCTTGGTTATGGCACCCTTTGCTAGGTTTCCTTCCCTCCCAGTCCCACTCCCCAGGAATAGTTCTTCCTGGGATTCCTTCCTAAAACATTTGCACAAGATTTTCTCCACAGTCTGCCTCCGTGGAACCCTCCGAAGACAGGGTGACAGCGGCTTCCTCTAAGGTGCCACACCCTCTGGCCCCAGATAGGCGCCTCTGCTCCTCCATTTCCTGGACAAACTGCTCCCTCCACTAAATTTCCTCTTTTTCAAATAACTCAGTGGCTTCTGCCTTCCCGACTGGACTCTGACACATAGAATGGTTCATGTTGATTAAAACACATAGTCAATAGGTGAAGGAGGTATAGCCTTTAGTAGGAAATGGGCAAATGTTTGCACTCTCAGTTTATACTCTGGAAAATTAGTGAAAAAAAGAATAGCATTTATTGTAAAGATTTGTTTTATTTTAAATATTTTAATGATCTCCTACTATGTACCAGCCACTGAGGCACAACAGAAGGGGAAGAGGGCACTCTGCCTCTACCCTATGGAGCTCAAAGTCCACAGTAAGAGATGAAAGCAAGTCCCAGCTCATGTCTGATACCATGCAGGGCCCTGTGGGGCTCCTGGGCAGAAGGTTTTTGTGTCCCCCATTTCTTTGATTTTAACAAACAACCTACATTAAGCCTCCATGGCTCTCCCTGAGCCCCATGGGGCAGATTCAAGCAGTTGTTAATTAGGGAAGGGAGGGGAAGCTAAAGGCAACGGAGGAAAGGAAAGATATACCCATCTGAATGCACAGTTCTAAAGAACAGAGATAAGAAAGACTTTCTCAGTGATCAATGCAAAGAAATATAAGAAAACAATAGAATGGGAAAGACTAGAGATCTCTTCAAGAAAATTAGAGATACCAAGGGAACATTTCATGCAAAGATGGGCTTAATAAAGGACAGAAATGGAATGGACCTCACAGAAGCAGAAGATATTAAGAAGAGGTGGCAAGAATACACAGAAGAAGTATGCAAAAAGACCTTCCTAACCCAGATAACCATGATGGTGTGATGACTCACCTAGAGCCAGACATCTTGGAGTGTTGAATTCAAGTGGGCATGAGGAAGCACCACTATGAACAAAGCTAGTGTAACTGATGGAATTCCAGCTGAGCTATTTCAAATCCTAAAAGATCATCATCTGTGAAAGTACTGTACTCAATATGCCAACAAATTTGGAAAACTCAGCAGTGACCACAGGACTGAAAAAGGTCAGTTTTCATTCCAATCCCAAAGAAAAGCAATGCCAAAGAATGCTCAAACTACCAAACAATTGCACTCATCTCACACACTAGCAAAATAATGCTCAAAGTTTTCCAACTGAGGCTTCAACAGTACATGAACTGAGAACTTCCAGATCTTCAAGCTGGATTTAGAAAAGGCAGAGGACCCAGAGATCAAATTGCCAACATCTGTTGGATCATGGAAAAAGCAAGAGAGTTCCAGGAAATTATCTACTTCTGCTTTATTGACTATGCTAAGGCCTTTGACTGTGTGGATCATAAGAAACTGGAAAATTCTTCAAGAGATGGGAATATACTTTACCTGCCTCCTGAGAAATCTGTATGTAGGTCAAGAAGGAACAGTTAGAACCGGACATGAAACAACAGACTGGTTCCAAATTGAGAAAGGACTATGTCAAGGCTGTCTATTGTCACTGTGCTTATTTAACTTCTATGCAGAGTACATCATGAGAAACAGTGGGCTGGATAAAGCACAAGCTGGAATCAAGATTGCCCGGAGAAATATCAATAATCTCAGATATGGAGATGACATCACCCTTGTGGTAGAAAGTGAAGAGGAAATGAAGAGCCTCTTGATGAAAGTAAAAGAGGACAGTGAAAAAACTGGCTTAAAACTCAGCATTCAAAAAATGGAGATTATGGCATCCATTCCCATCACTTCATGGCAAATAGATGGGGAAACAATGGAAATAGTGACAGACTTAATTTTCTCGGGCTCCAAAATCACTGCAGATGGTGACTGCAGTCACAAAATTAAAAGACGCTTGCTCTTTGGAAGAAAAGTTGTGACCAACCTAGACAACACATTAAAAAGTAGAGACATTACATTGCTAACAAAGGTCTGTCTCAAAGCTTTGGTTTCTCCAGTGGTCATGTATGGATGTGAGAGTTGGGCCATAAAGAAAGCTGAGCACCAAAGAATTGATGCTTTTGAACTGTGATGTTGGAGAAGACTCTTGAGAGTCCCTTGGACTGCAAGGAGATCAAACCAGTTCATCCTAAAGGAAATCAGTCCTGAATATTCATTGGAAGGACTGATGTTGAAGCTGAAACTCCAATACTTTGGCCACCTGATGGGACAAACTGACTCATTGGAAAAGACCCCGCTGCTGGGAAAGATTGAAGGTGGGAAGAGAAGGGAACATCAGAGGATCAGATGGTTGAATGGCATCACCTACTTGATGAACATGAGTTTGAGCAAGCTCTGAGAGTGGGTAATGGACAGGAAAGCCTGGCATGCTGCAGTCATAGGGCTGCACGGACTCAGACATGACTGAGCAACTGAACTGAACTGGGGCTGCAAGACCAGGGAGAAAAAGTCAAGAGCAGCCTCCGAGCAAGGTCCTGTTTTCCCATCAATCATTTTTGCCATTCAGTCATTCAGTTGGACTGCAGCATGCCAGGCTTCCCTGTCTTTCACTATCTCCCAGAGTTTGCTCAGACTCATGTCCATTGAGTCAATGATGCCACCCAAACATCTCATTCTCTGTCAACCCCTTCCTCTTGTCCTCAGTCTTTCCCAGTATTATGGTCTTTTCCAATGAGTCAACTCTTTCAAGTGGCCAAAGTATTGGAGCTTCAGCTTCAGCATCAGTCCTTCCAATGAATACTCAGGGTTGATTTCTTATAGGATGGACTGGTTTGATCTCCTTGCTGTCCAAGGGACTTTCAAGAGTCTTTTCCAACACCCACAGTTCAAAAGCATCAATTCTTTGGTGCTCAGCTTTCTTTATGGTTCAACTCTCACATCTATACATGATTGCTGGAAAAATCATAGCTTTGATTATACAGACCTATGTCAGCAAAGTGATGTCTCTGCTTTTTAATGTGCTGTCTAGGTTGGTCATAGCTTTTCTTCCAAGGAGCAAGCGTCTTTTAATTTTGTGACTGCAGTCACTATCTGCAGTGATTTTGGATCCCAAGAAAATAAAATCTGCCATTGTTTTCACTTTTTCCCCATCTATTTGTTATTTCAAGTGATGGGACTGAAAGCCATGATCTTAGTTTTCTGAGTGTTGAGTTTTAAGCCAGCTTTTTCACTCTCCTCTTTACCCCTATCAAGAGGCTCTTTACTTTCTCTTTCTGCCTTTAGAGTGATATCATCTGCATATCTGAGGTTGTTGATATTCTCCTAGCAGTCTTGATTTCAGCTTGTGACTCCTCATCAGTGGATACAGACAATATCTTTGAGCTGTTTTGCAGATACTGAAACCCCCTCCAGGTGGTAGAAGTTAATGAAGACTAATGATGGTCTGCCACCCACAAGCATGTAGACCCTAGACCAGTTGGACCTGAAGGATAAGGATGCGGACTCCTACTGATGTCATCACCATCCCATCAGAAGAATGTTCATGAGCTGATCACAATCTCTCTGAACAATTACTATGAAACTTGTCACTATCTTCCCCAAGTTGCAACACACAGTTTTGAGAACATTAGCCCACAGTGGCCCCCTTTACCTAGCAAAGCAACAAAACTACTCCTTTCTACTTCACCCAGAACTGTCTTTGAGATTTGATTTGGCACCAGCATACAAAGAATATGAGCTTTTAGCATCGCATCTATTTTGACAGATATATTTTTAAAATACCAGAGCCCTGCAGTGACACTGCTTCTCTTCTGCATTGTGCATCTCACTGCAAATTGTTTCCAACCTTTGGAAAACAAATTGGCAATATGTGTAGAGGAAAATGGCTTTCCAGGTAGCTCTGTGATAAAGAATCCACCTGCCAATGCAGGAGATGCAGGTTCAATCTCTGGGTCAGGAAGACTCCCTGGAGGAGGAAATGGTAACCCACCATAGTATTCTTGCCTGGAGAATTCCATGGACAAAGGAGCCTGGCAGGCTACAATCCATGTGGTCACAAAGAGTTGGACACAACTGAGCATGGAAGGACACATACAGAACAGTATAAATGTTGGGCTTCTTTTAAGGGAATTTCTTTTGAATAAACAATTTAAAAGAAGAAAAGGACATCTACAAATATAGTTCATCTCAAAGTTATCAATACTACAAAAAAATGAAAATAATCTCAATGTCTGAAAACAGGCAAAGGATTATGTGAGCAATGGCTTTCTATTGATAGAAAAGTATGCTGAAATTCTGACTACAAAGACTAGGGAGCAACACTGAAGAATAGTTTTAGCCAAGAAAAATAATGAAAATGTGTATAATTAGAATTAATGCCACATTAAAATATATCCAAGCATGAATAAAAGCTAAAAGAGAAGATGGACAAGAAAAGACACATTAGATTGGTAGAAATAAGGAAGAATATTTCTTTCTCTGCTAAATCAACATTTAGTGATAAACACACTCTAAGATAAATCAACATTTAATAATAAACTGTAGGAAAGGGTGAGCATGCAAAGGTCATGGTTTTTAGCTTTGCCTGCACATTTTAAGAGTCCTGAATATCTTATAAAAACTACTGAGACCAGCCTGACCTCCAGAAATTCTAATCCTTTTGGTGTGCAGAGGTCACATGCATCAGCATTGAAAACAACCCAGGGATTTCCCCAGTGGTCCAGTGATCAAGACTCTGCCTTGCAGTGGAGGGGATTCTGGTTATATCCCTGTCTGGAAAACTGAGATCCCACATGCTGCAGGGTACGTTCAAAAATTTTTTTTAAATAAATGAATAAAACAAGCCAAATAAAAACTAATGCTCCAGGATATCTTAAGGTGCCTCACTTGCTCAGAGCTGTTGGGCTAAATTATGGCTTCCAGCTCTGATTTTTTTTTCTACCTTCCCCTAATCCCTTCAACCCCAACCATAGAAACAAGAAAACTGAAGCCAGAGAAGAATCCTGAGTAGCCTGAGGTTACACTTTCAGTCAGTCTTGCTTACATTAGAATCCAGGGTCTCTTTTCCCACTACACCATTAGGGGTTTGCTGAGCCTTTGGAATTCAGCACAGATGCCATTTCCCTCTCCTTACCCCTTTAACATGCAAGAAGCAAACACAGAAGGAAACGGTGGGGAGAATGGCAGCCTCGTATTGCCTCCAAGAGCCTCCTCCTCTCTCCAGCACCAGGACACTCCTTCCTCCCCTGGGAAGGTCCACCAGACCGAGAGGACTCAAACCCACCCTGCCCTCTGCCCTCCCCCATCCCTCACTCTCCACCTCCCTCTCAGTACATGGACTGGGAATCAAAGGACTTGGTGTCCGATCCAAGGGCCCAGAGACCTGGAAGCCATACCTGGTGATGTGTGTCACATTTGTGGGAGTGACTGTGAAGCCAGGGAGAGGAGAGCCTATCAGCTGATGTGGGGACAAGTTGGGTCACGGGCCTGGGACTGGGCCTGGGCCTGGTCCTGGGCCTGGGACGCAGCTTGGTGGTGACGGGAGGTAGGGTGGGATTCTGAGCAGAGATCTGGCAAGGATACTCATCTGAGTCAGGGGTTCCCAAAGAATCTGCAAGAAAGCACATTGGATGGTTGGACAGATGATGGATAGATGGAAGGATGAGCGGTAGGGTAAATGGAACTGAGGAGGGAAATGAACATGGCCACTCATAAACCAAGGTTTCCTTTTGTTTTTACTTTTAATAAAGAAATAGTGTGACATTGCTTGGGTCAGAGATGGGGAAAAGGAAAGAAGGAGGGAGGGAGATAAGGAAGAAGGAAGGCATTTCCAGGCTATTCATGTTATTGGAAATGCACTTGCCTGCCATTCTTCTCCAATCCATATGTGCCCTTCTTCAAGAATAATTCCCTGATTATCTTATACCATTCTCTCTGGCTCGCACTCACCTGTACCTGTGGCATATTGCTTTGCAAGTTATCTTTCATTAATATAGTCCAGATATGTCTTGTCTTCTTTAGCTATGGGCTCCACAGGGGCTAGAAACTTGAATCTGCCCCCGTTCTAATCTGCTTTCCTTAATTCATCCAGTCAACATCTGTGGAGGCCCTACTATATGCCAGGCACTTCATCAGTTGCTAGAGATACAGAGTCGAATAAGGCACAGATTATTTCCTCAAGGTTCTCAAGGATGAATAGGGGAGACAGTTAAGGAAACTGGCCACTACTTCATCCAGTGAGATAGAGCTGTCTATGAAGAGAGCACCAAGTGAGCCCTGGTGCGTTGCTACTCAAAACAGAAGCCACGGGCCAGCAGCGTCAGCATTGTCTGTGAAGAAGCGGGAAATGCAGAATCTAGGCCCCATCCTAGATGTATTACATTTAAAATAAGCCCCCCAGGCGGTTTGTGCCCACTTAAGGTCTGAGGAGCACTGCTTTGGAAGCACCCAGGAGGGACCTCAGATGCATCCTTAGGAAGGGAGGGTGACTCACAGAGGCTTCCCAAGGAAATGACTTCTACATGAAGACCTGAAGCTTGAGACTAAAGTGTCCCAAATCCATCACTCAGCTTTCACCATGTCTCACTTCCTACAATAGCACAGCATGTTAGGTTCTGCTCCCAAAGAGGAATCCCATACAAAGAATGAGATGCAGTCCCTTCTTACCATTAGACCAAATGTCTCTCAAGGACCTCAGATGAGAAACAAGGAGCAAAATCATAAGCTTCTAGAAATCCTGAGCCACAGCCCTACTGGTGCTCCCACCACTGTCCCACCCGGCCCGATCTGGCTCTCCCACCCTCTACCACCCACCCCCAGGTCACTCACTCTTGGTCACCACCAGGCGGACTGGGTGGAACAGGATGATGGGGTTGCTGGGTCTCAAGATCACACATCGGTACAGTCCTGAGTCCTCCACTTGAAGGTTGGTCATTTGGATTTGCAGCATCCCTTCACTGGGGATGTCTTTTAGGAAGTACTTCTCCACCTGGACTTGACTGGACCCCTCTGTGACTGCCAGTGTTTGGAACTCCCTGTTATCTTTCAGCCTCTGCCAAGCCTTCTGGCTGTTGGAATATCTGTTGGTATTGGTAGGACAGCTCACGTTCAAGGTCTGCCCCTCTGCTAGAGTACACTTCTCCTCGAATAGTTCAGTGGCAGCTTGGATTTCTGTAAGCAGAGAATTTGAGTTAGAGAATTTGAGGAATAGCTTCCTTCTCTTTGGGGAAAAAAGAGAGGAGCCGCCTCTCTTTCTTGTTAAATCACCTAATTTTTAGACAAGATCCTCAAGGTCTCCAGAGAAGATGCAGCTTCCCCTGCAAGTTAGCATTAGACCCCAGATCTTATCACTGCAAGTAGTTTTGGGGGGGTGGGGATTCGTTTGGTTTGTTTGTTTGATTGATTGATTTTGACCACAAAAGTTAGACTGTGTATGATTTGTGCAAGTCAACTTTCATAAATAACTATTTTTGAGAGGAAGAAGTTGTCTGAATAGAGACAGAGCGTGGGACACATGCTAAGACCATGAGTGACAGGGGCATGATGGGAGGGAAAGATTATAAGGATGTACAGGGTGCAGAATGAGACTGCTGAATCCTAACCACTAGACCACCAGGGAGAGGGTGCAAAGTGGATGTGAAGAGATGTTACTATCAGAAAGTGACTCTTCAGAACAGCTAGAGGAACTTCTTCTAAGAGGAGAGAGACCAGTTCAAGAGACTATTGGAAAAATGGTGAGGAAGCCATCTCGAGGACATGGTGGACATTGATGTCTGGTGGTGTGGTCCTCACCTCTCCCTTCCTTGGGTAGCAGATCACCTCTTTCTCAGGGTGCTCATCTTTCTCATCCTACATACTTTTACTGATGGGGCTGCCCATATTCTTCAGGATGGACACAGAGACACAGGCTTAGCCAAAGAATCTCACCACCCTGGCCATGCTGATTGGCCTAGAAATGGGCACATGACTAAGACTGGGCCAATCAGAATCGTCTATTGAGACTCTGCTCTTTCTTACTGTGTTGATTGGTCTATAGGATGTTGCTTGCATCCAAAAGAGTTCTAAATATTACAGAATGTCAAGGAGTCACAGCAGTGGTCCTCCACTGGGGACAATTTTCCCTCTGGGGACATTGGGCAATGACTGTAGATATTTTTGGTTGCTATAATTGGGAGTTATGCTATGCTTAGTCACTCAGTCATGTCCAACTCTTTGAGACCCCATGCGGCTCCTCTGTCCATGGGATTCTCCAGGCAAGAATACTAGAGTGGGTTGCCATTCCCTTCTCCAGGGGATCTTCCCAACCCAGGGATCGAACCCAAGTCTCCTGCATTGCAGGTGGATTCTTTACAGTTTGAACCACCAGGGAAGCCCAAGAATACAGAATTAGGTAGCCTATCCCTTCTCCAGGGGATCTTCCCAACCCAGGAATAGAATTGGGGTCTCCTGCATTGCAGGCAGATTCTTTACCAGCTGAGCTTCCAGGGAAGCCCCATCACTGGGAGCAAGGAGGTGCTAATAGCATCTAATGGGTAGAGGCCAGAGATGTTGTTAAATATTAAACATCCTTCAGTGCACAGGCCAGCCCCCATAAGAAAAAAATTAACCCATCCATAATGTCAATAGTGCCAAGGCTGAGAACCTCTGGATTACAGGGACAAAAGTTTCAATCACACTCCTGAATGTTGAACTTAGAATTGGCATGAATTTCTGGTCTGGTCCAAGGAATCCTTGCTGATGGGAGGGCCAAGTAGAGCTGAAGTAATAAGATCCAGGTCTGTGTTTTCCCCTGGACACAGCAGGGCTCCCTTTACTGAGGGTCTATAGTTTATCCATCCAGGCCTGAGATACCTTCCTTCATGGAAAACCAAATAATGGGCTGGATAGTGGTGGGTCAATCCACCTACCATTACTAAGGTCAGGCTACCACTACCTACAATTATTGCTGCTTTTATTAATCTAAATGCTAGTGTCCCCCTAAAATTCGTATTTTGAAATCTTAAACTTCAAGGTGGAGACAGTTAGGTCGTAAGGGCTCTGCCCTCAGGAATAGGATTAGTGCCGTTAGTAATGAGGCTCCAGGGAGCTCCCTTGCCCCTTCTCCCACATGAGGATACAGTGGGAAATTGGTAGTTAGTCTGCAACTCAAAAGAGGACCTTCCCCAGAACCCAGTCATACTGGTACCGTGACCTTGAATTTCCAGCCTCCAGAACTGGGAGAAGTAAATTTCTGTTGTTTATAAGCCACCCAGCCTGTGGTATTTTGTTATAACTGCCTGGATGGGTCAAGACAGTAGGAGTCACAGGAGACAGATTGCTCACAAACCTGCCAGGCTCTTGAGAATGGAGACAGTGAGAAACTAACACAAAAGCAAAGTCTGTACATCACTTTCTGCACCATTTCAAGAAAAGACTTCTTTATATTATTAATGTAAAAAGAATAACAAATACCTTTTACTGCTAAGTGTTTAAGATGCTCTCTCATTTAATCTTTATAACATATCAGTTGATGCTGCTATTTTTCCTAGTTTCAAGACAAGGAAATTGGGGGACAGAAAGTTTATTTAATAACCCAGAAGTTATTATGTGATTTGGGCTTCCCAGGTGGCCTAGTGGTAAAGAATCTGCTTGTCAGTGCAAAAGACACGGGTTGGGAAGATCCCCTGGAGTGGGAATGGCAACCCACTCCAGAATTCTTACCTGGAAAATCCCATGGACAGAGGAGCCTGGTGGGCTACAGTGCATGCGGTTGCAAAGAGTTGGATGAGACTGAGAACACACACATTGTGTGATTCGCCCAAGGTCCCACAGGAGAAATGCGGGAAGTCAGGATTCAGACCCTCATAGTCAGACTCTAAAAAGTGTCTGACTCTTGGCAACCCTAGTCTCTAAACTAGGAATAATAGTAGTATCAATTTATAAGATATAAAGATTAAATGAGAGAGTGTCTTAAACACTTAGCAGTAACTGTGACCCCGTGGACTATAGCCTGTCAGGTTCCTCCATCTATGGGATTTTTCCAGGCAAGAATACTGGTGTGGGTTGCTGGTTCCTTCTCCAGGGAATATTCCCGACCCATGGATTAGAACCTGGGTCCCCGGCACTGCAGGCAGACTCTTTACCATCTGAGCCACCAGGGAAGACTCTAGAATCAGCTCTAAACCTCTGAGCTAGACTGCCCAAAGCAGCTGTCTAGTTGGGATTAAAGCCAGTGACAACCCAAATGAGAATAGCTGACTTATAATTCTATTCCCCAGGATACAGGGTCTAGAAGGAGCTTTTATGTTACACCCTAATCTACCCTGATGGGATTCAGTGGAAAAAAAAACCACTGGTTTCCTCTCAGTCTTCAACCTTCCGTCTTCTCCCAGTTCTCCTTTGGAAAAACATGAATAAGACACAAGGAGGGGCTTCCTGGTGGTCCAGTGGGTCTGGGAATCGGTCTGCCAATGCAGGGACACAGGTCCCATCTCTGCTTCAGGGAGACACCACCTGCCGAGGGGCAAGTAAGCCTATGCCCCGCAACCGCGGAACCTGTGCTCCAGAACCCTCGAGCTGCAGCAAGAGAAGCCACCCAAGAGAAGCCCACGCCCTGCAGCTAGAGAGTAGCCCCACCCACCGCAACCAGAGAGTAGCCCCACCCACCGCAGCTAGAGAGTAGCCCCACCCACCGCAACTAGAGAGTAGCCCCACCCACCGCAACTAGAGAGTAGCCCCACCCACCGCAGCTAGAGAGTAGCCCCACCCACCGCAACTAGAGAGTAGCCCCACCCACCGCAACTAGAGAGTAGCCCACGCACCGCAACAAAGACCCTGTGAGGGCAAACACATGAATAAAACTAAAAATCAATCAATCAATGCACACAACCTCCACTGCAAAATGAAAACAGATCTTTAAAAAAAGAAAAGACACAAGGAAGTGAGTGCACTGGTCCATGGGAACCGCACTCCCATGTACCCTATCCGGATCATCACCCCAGCTCCAAGGAATCCCGGAGCAACCCTGGTGTGCAGGCTCTACGGCTGATTATCCAGGACTTTGCTCAAGGCAGTGGGTCCCCAGAAAACATCCTCTCCCTAGAATCCTTTCTGTCTTTCCAAAGCAAACCTTTCTTTTAACTCCTTGTTGATATGCTCCCCTTCTCTGCTTATTTTCTCAATGTATTCATGAGGACTGGGAGCAGGAACAACGAAAGCTCCAAGTGCTTCCATTTTTAGTGAAGGTGTGAGCTGGGCAGGAAGAGGAGAGAAGGGCCCCAGCAACCCTGCGCAGCCCCAGCAGCAGAGCCTCAGGGCCCTGGGATCACGGCCTCTGTGAAAACGGGCACTTTTCTCCTGTGCACTTCTGTGTCTTCAGCAATAGCAGGTCTGGCCCATGCTTGGCCACTGGGAGATATTGATGAATGGACTATGTCTTTAGGGTTTAGGCTTCCCTGGTGGCTCAGTTGGTAAAAAGTCTGCCTTCAATGTGAGAGACCCAGTTTCAATCCCTGGGTGGGGAAGATCCCCTGGAGAAGGAAATGGCAACCCATTCCAGTATTCTTGCCTGGAGAATCCCAGGGATAGACATGGGGTCACAAAAAGTTGGACACAACTGAGTGACTAACACTCCTTTCAACATCCAAAGCACCATGATGGAATATAAAGGGGAAAAAATGTCAAACTCAAAAGCAAAATTCCCTTAGGTCATGTCAAGGTGAGATTTTCTCTACCATTAGTTTCCCACTTGGGGTTTTGCATGTCCTGGACAACATCAAAAGGCACAGGCATCTTGCTTCCCTAACCCGCCCCCTTTAGTTCTATTCTCAGGCCCTGTGTGTTCTCCTGATTCTTTTAAGTCTGGGTGGAGAAACCCAGCGCAGCATATCTACTGGATGGCTCTGTCTTGGGTGGCCACACCCCCGGAGCTTCAGAGGAAACGGGAGACCTTTCTTGTGGAGGGCGTGGCCCCAACCCCAGATCCTGGGCGGAGAGCTCACCTGCTCACGCCTCCTCCGCATCTTACCTGGGATGAAGAGCATCCAGAGCAGCCCCCAGAGCCTGGCCTTCCTCATCCTTCATGTGCACTGACTCCAGCTGTTCTGTGGCTCCTGGCACAGCTACAGAGGGACACTCTACCCCAGAGGCTCCAGAAAGTTGCACAACAGGATGTTATGCCATTGCTGGGAGGTGCTGAGTCTGGTGCTATGTTTCATCACTGGTTATCTTGCCTCCAGACGTCAAGGACAACATAGGGATCCAAGAATGGGCTCATTCATAGACCAGAAAAGATGCAGGATGATATAGTACAAGACAGTGAAATAAGAAGAAAGAAATCCAAAAGGTTCCTTACTAGAAGCAATGAAAGGCAGATTTGACAGTGTGAAAAGTCAATAACAGAAAAGATTCACTTCAGAAATAATCCCAAATGTAAAATGAAGAGGACATGTTAAAGAGCTCAGAAATATACTAGAGGACAAAGCATAGAAATCCAATCTACAGATCATCTACAAATAAGAAATGTCCTTGAAGATTAACATGGGACAGTGGATCATAAACAAGATTAAAAGTGATTATTAAATAAAAACACTTTCCAAGATACAAGTACCCCAATGTTCAGAGCAGCACTAATTACAAGTCCAAAATATGGAAATAACCTAAATGTTCACGAACAGATGAATGGATAAAGAAGATGTGGTATATATGCAAATATATAGGAATATTATTCAGCCATAATAAAGGATGAAATAATGCTGTTTGCAGCAACTGGAATGGACCTAGAGATTATCATACTAACTGAAGTAGTCAGACAAAGACAAATACCATGTGATCTCACTTATATGTGGACTCTAAAATATGATACAAATGAACTTATTTACAAAACCAAAAATAGACTTGCAGACATAGAAAACAAACTTACAGTTACCAAAGGGGAAAAGAGGGGAGGGAGGGGTAAATTAGGAGTTTGGGATTAGTAGATGCAAACCTATATACAAAATAGGTTTTTTAAAAGAAGGTCTTACTGTATAGTATAGGGAACTACATTCAATATTTTGTAATAAACTGTAATGGAAAAGAATCTGAAAGTATGTATATATATATATATCTGAAAAATTATATATACATTGGATCATGGATCACTTCACTGTATACAAGAAACTAACGCAGCATTGTAAATCAACTACACTTTCATAAAAATTACAAACAAAAAGACCTACTCTCAAGATCTGAAAAGATATCTGAAACTGGAAGTTGAGAGAATTTTTTACATTGGCAAGGAAACATTCATGAAGAAAAATCAAGACTGGACAGTTTCCAGGTGAGAAAATTTAAATTTAAATAAAAGCTCCTGCAGCTAAACAAACAGGAAAAGAAAACTTGATTTCTTCAAAAGGATTGAACTGAGTGGGACTCGAATTTCTTCCACCGAGTAACAAATACTGAGACACAGTGGGATGATGTATAAGGAAAATCTAGAATTGTATACAAAAGCTGATTGCTATTCAAGTATGAAAGCAGCAAAAAAAAAAGTACTATCAGGTCTGCAAATTATAAAAACAAACAAAAAAACACCCTCTAAGGTTAACTTTAACATTTTAAATTAAAACTGTTGAATGCAGCAACTTCTAAGACATCAACAATAATGAAGAAATTTAAATCCTACTATTACACCCTGCAGAGATCATGGTAGTTAAGATTTTACTAAAAATTTTTTCTATTCTTGCTTCTATAAATGATATCAGAAACCAGGCTTGCAACTGCACTTGGATTGAAATCTGCCAGAAGCTCTATTTGTTTTATTTGTCTGGCCCACAGAGAGGGAAAGAAGACAGAGAGATTTTGAAATTTTCTGACTCAGTGGGATGTCTGTTTGATTTTTACAAGGATGAGTCAGATTTGCACAGTTAATGTAACAGATCCCTCTTCTTACAAGATGTGTCTTCCAGACCTAAATGAATACTACAACACATGCCAATTTTTTGTATCTGCCTACTTTCAGGGTTCAGGGTCAGTGTTCAGGGTCAAATTCCTGGAAGATTAAGAGAAACCTTTTTTTTTTTTCCATTAGCTTTTGCTTCATGTCTTTTGAGGTTCTGTTATTAGCTGTATATTCTTACAAGATCATTCAGTCTTCCAGGTTGATTGATGCTTTTATCATATAAAATGGCTCTCTTTGTCTCTAGCTCTTTTCTTTGTTCTGAAGTCTAATCAGATATTAATATACCCAGGCTCCTCTGTCCATGGAGTTCTCTGGGCAAGAACACTGGAGTAGGTAGCCATTCCCTTCTCCAGGGGATCTTCCCAACCCAGGGATCACACCCACGTCTCCTCCAGCGCAGGCAGATTCTTTACTGCCTGAGCCACCGGGAAGCCCTGTTAATGTAGCCACTTCTGTTTTTTAAAAAGTTCATGTTTCTATATCTTGTTCCATCCTTTTCCCTTCAACTTACCTAGTCATTGTGTTAGAAGTGAGATTCTTACAAGCAGTATCTACCTGGATTGTGGTGTTTTATCCACTTTGTGTCTTTTGTAAGGGTGTGACAATGATTTACATCTAAGGTAAATACTGATGGGTTAGCACTTTACTATCTTATTCCTGGTTTTGTGTCTGTCCTTTGGTTCTCATTTCTCTGTTTCTCTCTTGGGAACTTTTCATTAAATAGCCCGAGAAGGATTTCTAACTAAACTTGAGCATCACAGGAAAATGATGGCTCCTTCATGATGTCCTAACTAGAGGCGGCACCTGAGTGCGTTTAAATGAGAGAAGTCTTTCTTTACCTGTCTGATCGTGTTGTGTACTTAAAGTAAACAGAACGTAAAGTATCCTCTCATTTTTAACCCCTGTTTTTCTGAAGAGTTCAGTGACCCATCCATTATTTTTTCTTTCTTTCTTTCTTTGGGAAGCCATGGGTGAAGCTTCAAGGTATGGCTTGCAAGATCTTAGTTTCCTGACCAGGGATGAAACCTGGGCCCCCTGCAGTGTGGAGTCCTAACTTTCCTGCAGCCAGGATTTTAAATTCTCAAACTGCTTCTTCCAACAAGCTACTGTCTTATGGCTTCTCATTAAGTAGTCTTGGGACTTGTGACCTAGGATCTCTTTTCATTTTATTAAGGTTCAGTTCAAAGTTCCTCCTTCAGAGGCCCCAGCACCAGGAGGGTTTATTTTTAAGGTACCAATCCCTGGGTTGGGAAGATCCCCTGGAGAAGGAAATGGCAACCCACTCCAGTATTCTTGCCTGGAGAATCCCATGGAGAGAAGAGCCTGGCAGGCTACAGTCCACGGGGTTGCAAAGAGTCGGACACGACTGAGCGACTTCACTTTTCACTTTTACTTTATGAGTCTTTTTGGTTTTATTCTTCAAACATTATTTTTAGTACTATTATGAAAGCCTGTGTAAACATTATTCTGGTTGGGTTCTTTTTCTACTTTAGTAAGTAAATCACTGGCCCATGTCAATAGGTTCCAGTCTTCACAGTGGGATAAGGTAACGGTTTCTTTCTTAATATGGATTGGTTAATCACATATCCGTTCTAACCTAGCTAGAATATGTGTGTGACATCTTTTAACAATGAGAATGTGCATGTCTTCTTTTTGGCTCAAAGGAGGGCCTTATGGATCCAGGACCCAGATCTCTGAATTCTGGTGCTAGTGTTTCTGAAGACGCCCAGTGAGACTTGTTGAGTCTTGCCCCTAAGGCCTTCCCTGGTGGCTCAGATGGTAAAGAATCTGCCTGCAATGCAGGAGTTGCTGGAGACTTGGGTTCAGTCCCTAGGTTGGGAAGACACCCTGAAGGAGGGCATGACAACCTACTCCAATATTCTTGCCTGGAGAATCCCTTGGACAGATAAGCCTGGCAGGCTATAGTCCATACGGTCACAAAGAGTCAGACACGACTGAAGCGACGTAGCATGCACGTGCACCCCAAGGCCACAGGTGTGAGACCTTGTAGCAAGGCCACAGAAGTAGAGCCCAGAAGCAAGGTCACCTCCGAAGCTGACTTAGCCCCTTTGTAACCATTGCCCAAAGCCCCCTGATCATCACCAACAGGCTTCCTGACCCCAAATTAGGCAAAAATGCTCACCCGGGTAGTTACCCTAAAGCACCCTATGCGCATGCGTGTTCAGTCGTGTCTGACTTTGCCCTAAAGAGTCACCTAATGCCATCCTTCCAGCAGGAATTTTCTTTGTCTTGAGGGTATAAAAATCGTCTACTAACCAACGAAAATGGCCGGCTCTCCCCTGTCAGGAGGTCGGCCCGCGCGGCGCGCACAGTGCCGGCGTTATCTCTGCTCTTTGTTCTTAAGAAACTCACTCCCCTCTGAAATGCTCTGTATTTGGAAATTCTTTTCCAACCTCAGACTGCCTCAACAAGACTGTCACCAGGAACAGGAAAAACTGCACACTGGAACCACTGCCCTTGCCCCAGTTGAAATGCAATGTTTGGGCAACACCCACAGGAACAGACGCAAGCAGCGTCTGTTTGCGTCTGTGCCTTCCTCCAGCGCCTGGTCCCCTCTAGTCCACCTGTTGACAGAGGAAAAATCTGGCTGCAGCATCTTAACCCAGACAAGGGTAGAGAAGTGCTCATCAGAGAGCCAGCTGCCTGAACAACCCGACAAAGCCATCCTGATAATGGGGGGTGGGGGTAGTTTTATCAGCCTTGCTGATGGTGACTATTCTAGGCTTTGGGCACGAGAACCCTTCTACCCACTCTTCAGACATCCATGCAGTTAAATAGGAACCTTTTTTTAATCAAGGAAAAAACCCAACCTATATATAGCACTTACTATCCATATTCCATTTTGAATATAATTATATTGGTCTATCAATTTGTCTTGATAGACAGGCTGCTATTTTGAGGGGGAGGGTGGGAGACCCAGGTTCGATCTCTGGGTCTGAAAGATCCCCTGGAGAAGGGAATGGTGACCCACTCCGGCATTCTTTCCTGGAGAATCCCATGGACAGAGGAGCCTGGAGGGCTACAGTCTATGAGGTCACAAAGGATCGGACACAACTCAGTGACTAACACCATTAACACCACATGTTGCAGCATGCGGGATCTGAGTTCTCTGACGAAGGATCAAACTCACACCCCAGCAATGGAATTTGCACCCCCTGCAGTAGCCCAGAGTTGTAACCACTAGACTACCAGGGAATTCTCTGCTCTTTCATTTTTGATGCTCACTAATCCCAGTTTGGCTATGAGAGTCTTTTCAGCTGGCCCCCCAGGTTTTCTCACTATCCCACAAGACCATTAAATGCTTCCTCACCCAACGGCAACAAAATGCCTTGCTGAACACACTCTTTTGCACTGACTATCCAAGGCAACCAGAATCCTAGCAGTAAGACTGAAATATAAATTTATAAGTGAACTTTCAAAATTACTGGTGTTAACTTTGACACAAACGCAAATTGGCATCCTGGTTAATGGCAAAACAAAACAAAAAATTGAATATAAACTCTTCAAATGGACTTTTAAAGGTACCCAATTCAACTTTAACATCACTGTCTATCATTTCCTATTGAATCTTAACATGAAAGCATATTATTTAGATTTCCTTCTTTTATTAACTTTTCCTTTCTTGTCAAAATCAGTTTCTTAGCCTTCAGTTCAGTCACTCATGAAATAAATATTTCCTGCATACCATGTGGACTGAAGCTTTAAGAGTCAGCACAGAATTCACATTTCTCCTTTCTCTAACATGGCTGTAGAAGCTTCTATCTACAAGCCAAGTCTCTAAAGTGAGCAGAGCTTTGATGGTTCATTTGCATCAGGCATGGGAGTACAAACTATCACAACATTGTTAATTGTCTATACTCCAATATGGAATAAAAAGTTAAAAAGAAATGGGAGGACAGGGAGTACAGGGCCCCGTGGTGCTCCTGGGCACAAGGCCTTTCTGTGTCCTTCATTTCTTTAATTACAGGAAACAGTCTTCAATCTGCCTCCTCAACCTTGCCTGAGTCCCAGTGGGGAGATTTGAGCACCTGCTGTTTAGGAAAGGGAGGGATGTCAGACCAGGGAGAGACAGTCTAGAAGAACAACAGAGTAGCCTTGGGTCAAAGTCCTGGTTCCCCATCAAGGGATACACACAATAGTTTTGAGCTGTTTTACAAATACTGAAACCCCCTCCAGGTGGGAGAAATGAATGATTATTGGATCAGTTGAAGCATCACTAGGAACAAAGCTAGTGGAGGTGATAGAATTCCAGTTGAGTTATTTCAAATCCTAAAAGATGATGCTGTGAAAGTGCTGCACTCAATATGCCAGCACATTTGGAAAACTCAGCAATGGCCACAGGACTGGAAAAGGTCAATTTTCATTCCAATCCCAAAGAAAGGCAATGTCAAATAATGTTCAAACTTACCACACAATTGCACTCATTTCACACACTAGCAAAGTAATGCTCAAAATTCTCCAAGTCAGACTTCAACAGTATGTGAACAAAGAACTTCCAGATGTTCAAGCTGGATTTAGAAAAGGCAGAGGAACCAGAGATCAAATTGCCAACATCTGCTGGATCATTGAAAAAGCAAGAGTTCTGCTTTATTGACTATGCCAAAGCCTTTGAAACTGTGGAAAATTCTGAAAGAGATGGGAATACCAGACCATCTGACCTGCCTCCTGAGAAATCTGTATGCAGGTCAAGGAGCAACAGTTAGAATTGGACATGGAACAATAACCGGTTCCAAACTGGGAAAGGAGTATGTCAAGGCTGTATATTGTTATCCTGCTTATTTAACTTATATGCAGTGTACATCATACAAAATGCCAAGCTGGATGAAGCACAAGCTGGAATCAAGATTGCTGGGAGAAATATCAATAACCTCAGATATGCAGGTGACACCACTCTTATGGCAGAAAGTGAAGAAGAACCAAAGAGCCTCTTGATGAAAGTGAAAGAGGAGAGTGAAAAAGTTGGCTTAAAGCTCAACATTCAGAAAATGAACATCATGGCATCTGGTCCCATCACTTCATGGCAAATAGATGGGGAAACAATGGAAACAGTGAGAGACTTAATTTGGGGGGCTCCAAAAATTACTGTAGATGGTGATTGCAGCCATAAAATTAAAATAAGCTTTCTCCTTGGAAGAAGAGCTATGACCAACCTAGACAGCATATTAAAAAGCAGAGACATTACTTTGCCAACAAAGGTCCATCTAGTCAAGACTATGGTTTTTCCAATAGTCATGTATGGATGTGAGAGTTGGACTGTAAAGAAAGCTGAATGCCAAAGAATTGATGCTTTTTCACTGTGGTGTTGGAGAAGATTCTTGAGAGTCCTTTGGACTGCAAGGAGATCCAACCAGTCCATCCTAAAGGAAATCAGTCCTGAATATTCATTGGAAGGACTGACGCTGAAGCTGAAACTCCAATGCTTTGGCCACCTGATGGAAGAATTGACTCATTGGAAAAGACCCTGATACTGGGAAAGATTGAAGGCAGGAGGAGAAGAGAACAACAGAGGATGAGAAGGTTGGATGGCATCACCGACTCAATGGACATGAGTTGGAGTAAACTCCTGGAGTTGGTGATGGACAGGGAGGCCTGGCATGTCGCAGACCGTGGGGTTGCAAAGAGTCAGACACAACTGAGCAACTGAACTGAACTGACTATCCAGAGTGGATGAGTGCTAAGCTGCTTCAGTCCTGTCCGACTCTTTGTGACCCTATGGATTATAGCCCATCAGGCTCCTCTGTCCATGGGATTCTCCTGGCAAGAATACTGGAGTCGGTTGCCATGCCCTCCTCCAGGAGATCTTCCCAACCCAGGGATCAAACCAACATCTGTTTGTCTCCTGCATTGGCAGGAGGATTCTTTGCCACTGGCACCACCTGGAAGCCTTGTCCAAAGTATCCTCTTGATATTAATTGTATGACCTTGGCAGATGTCAGTGAACTGCAAAGAATCACTTCCATTCTAACCTCAGAAACAGATTAGGGAGAGTATCTAATAATTTTAGGGAGAATTTCATATGATAAATGAAAAAGATAATACAGACAAGTACAAGTTTTTGAAGCCTTACCTAAAATCCACTAAGTTCTTTATTTCATTGCTCAAAATCATATGGTGTGAGTCTGTGTACATGTGCATTACTTATATTCATATATGAATGATAGATATTAGATCTTTAATTTAGATTCTGTCCATGATATATACTAGCATTTACTTTGACCATTGTTGGCTTACATTTGAACTCCAGTTTCTCAAAAATATTTAGATAGAAACATTCATTGTCCCAGTGATTTTGGCTTGGCAGCAGTGAATAGTGGCATGAAGCAAGATCTTAATTCTCTGCCCAGAAATTAAACCTGGTAGCCTGGATGAGAACCAAGAATCCCAGCAAGCACTAGAGGCTAGAAGCTATTTTGCCCTGGATCTTTGCCCCCAGTGAAAAATGCATTTATCACAGAGACAAAAACTGTAAATGCAGGAATACAAAGTTTATTATTGAAGACATAGCACGACAACAAGTGGGAGAGCACACAGGGAGACAGTTTTAGTTAGTTCAGCTCAGTTCAGTCGCTCAGTTGTGTCCGACTCTCTGCGACCCCATGAATCGCAGCACGCCAGGCCTCCCTGTCCATCACCAACTCTCAGAGTTCACTCAGACTCGCATCCATCGAGTCCGTGATGCCATCCAGCCACCTCATTCTCTGTCGTCCCCTTCTCCTCTTGCCCCCAATCCCACCCATAATCAAAGTCTTTTCCAAGGAGTCAACTCTTTACATGAAGTGGCCAAAGTACTGGAGTTTCAGCTTTAGCATCATTCCTTCCAAAGAAATCCCAGGGCTGATCTCCTTCAGGATGGACTGGTTGGATCTCCTTGCAGTCCAAGGGACTCTTCAAGAGTCTTCTCCAACACCACAGTTCAAAAGCATCAATTCTTCGGCGCTCAGCCTTTTTCACAGTCCAACTCTCACATCCATACATGACTACTGGAAAAACCATAGCCTTGACTAGACAGACCTTAGTTGGCAAAGTAATGTCTCTGCTTTTGAATATTGCTATCTAGGTTGGTCACAACTTTTCTTCCAAGGAGTAAGCGTCTTCTAATTTAATGGCTGCAGCCACCATCTGCAGTGATTTTGGAGCCCCAAAAATAAAGTCTGACACTGTTTCCACTGTTTCTCCATCTATTTCCCATGGAGTGATGGGACCGGATGCCATGATCTTCATTTTCTGAATGTTGAGCTTTAAGCCAACTTTTTCACTCTCCTCTTTTACTTTCATCAAGAGGCTTTTTAGTTCCTCTTCACTTTCTGCCATAAGGGTGGTGTTATCTGCATATCTGAGGTTATTGATATTTCTCCCAGCAATCTTGATTCCAGCTTGTGTTTCTTCCAGTCCAGCGTTTCTCATGATGTACTCTGCATATAAGTTAAATAAGCAGGGTGACAATACACAGCCTTGACGTACTCCTTTTCCTATTTGGAACCAGTCTGTTGTTCCATGTCCAGTTCTAACTGTTGCTTCCTGGCCTGCATACACATTTCTCAAGAGGCAGGTCAGGTGGTCTGGAATTCCCATCTCTTTCAGAATTTTCCACAGTTTATTGTGATCCACACAATCAAAGGCTTTGGCATCGTCAATAAAGCAAAAATAGATGTTTTTCTGGAGCTCTCTTGCTTTTTCCATGATCCAGTGGATGTTGGCAATTTGATCTCTGGTTCCTCTGCTTTTTCTAAAACCAGTTTGAACATCAGGAAGTTCACGGTTCATGTATTGCTGAAGCCTGGCTTGTAAAACAGGGATTCACAGCCGCAGAGAAAGGGTGTGGGCATCCTTCTTAGTGAGGAGGAGCTCAGTAAAGAGGTATATAGGTATATAGGTGTATATAGGTCAGTTCTTCTGGGTCTTTGTTTACCTTTAGCCAAGTATCTGGTCTCTTTGTCCACACATGACTTCCCCTGAGGCCCTCCCTTGGGCACACACACACACACACACACACAGTCCTCAGCCAAGGTGGATCTCAAAGTGAAGGCTTCTGGGAAGCGCAAGACTCATTCATTATGGCCTGGCATTATCCCCTGACTTCTGACCCACAGGGGGCCTTTTTGTGCACATGTAGTGTCTCCTTTGTCCCAAAAGGTGAGCGGAGATCCCTTAATCCTTTACTCAAGCAGAGTTTTGCCCCTCTTTGTCGTTGCCATGACCTCTATCTTGACTATTGCCAAGACTCTTAGAGTTTATAAGAGACAAAGCCTGGTTTCTTACCCTGTTTCTGTTGTTACTTCCGTTTTGGAGGGCAAACAGGAGGCTGACTGTAAATTCCTCAACTGGAGCCCATCCATCTCTTGTCTCAGGAAATGTGAACAGTTGTAAGTATCCAGCCTGAAGCCCACTGCTTCCTGCCCCATGAAATGCAAACAGGAGGCCAACTGTAAACATCTGACCTGGAGCCCACCTATCTCCTGCCTCATCAGTATTGTATTAGTCCAGAGTTTATTAAGAATCTCATAAAATGATTGTAGTACTATTAATGATTCAGTTATATGAAGAATTATTATCAAAATGTTATGCTTTTAATACTTTTTCAAAATGTCCTAGTGGAATGATAGCACAGGTTCTATTTTCAGTTTTATATGGATTTCAAAAGCCAGCTTACATAGACACCAGCTATTTGTACAATAATCAGTCTGTTAATGGCAGATCTTTCATAAAATAATGTTAGAAACCCTTAATCATGTAAGTTTTAATGGGGAAAAATGCCATTCATTCCACAGTAACTGCACTATTTTCAAACAGAAAAAACACAAACTCATTTTTTCAAGAAAAAAAAAGTTTTTAAAAAAAGTCAATTTAAAAATTTCCAAACTTAGCCTTTTGGAGGGGCCGTGGGCTGTGGTGATCACAAAACAAAACAATAAACCCAGTCTCAGTCGTGTATAAATGAAAAGTCACCACTAGAGGGAGCAATTTACTCAGTTTATCTTTGGATATGCTTCTGTAACTTCTCACCTATTAAGTGGAGGTAGTATTCTAAGTGACAGTTTTTAGACTCTGTGTCCTCAGCCCTCAATACTCAAAAAGTGTTATCCTAGTAATGTGCTTCACACTAAAATAATTTTAACCTAGAATTTTTTTAAATAGTTGCTGAAGTTTGCAAGGAGGTCTACCCATGAAAACACAAGGTTACCTTGTAGCCTGGCTGAATCCTTGTTTATACGTAGGGTTTATGATCTAGGGAAGTCCCAGAAACATGCAGGTCCTCTCTAAATGAGTTGTACTTATTCATGTACATGAATAAATTCATTCTGTACTTATTCATTCAGAATTAGCAAGGTGAATACCAAAGAAAATTCCAAAAAGAGTTTATTATCTTTTACCAAAAGTTCAGAGACATCTAGGGCTGGGCTGATCATCATCGAGGAATTTGGTTCCTTCTCTCTGCCCCACCATCCTATTCATGGCCTCCAAAGTCTATCATCTTGTGGCCAAAATGACTGCTGGAGCTCCAGCCCTCACATTTGTGCTTTTGGCAGCCAGACAGTATTTTCTGTACACTTCCTTAGCTTCAGTGGGTCTCCATCTCTTCCCTGGGGATGACAAGACTTGTTGCCCCTACCCCAGCTGCTTGATACTTTTGTTCCATAGAGAGTAGGGATCTATTTTCCCACTCCCTTGCTCCAGGTCCTCCCCACTGAAGGAGACTTTCCATCTTCCATCCTTCCCATGAGCACCTGGAAGAGAAGCTGAAAGTTGGTGTGAACACTCCTCTTGTGTCTTGGGATCCCAGGAGTTCTATACTGTCATGCTAGCCTACACTTTATCTTTGATAATTTGGTAAAACAGCTGAATTGTTCTGACTTGTTTGGTATTCTGCATCTTTTCCTCTCCTCCTGAGGACAGGTGAGCCAGTGATAACATCTTGAGTCTATGTGGAGTGGCCTCTCTTCCTTTGGGTTTTAGTTTATTCCGTTGTCTTACAACCTCAACTCCTTGGAGATTCAGGAAAATTTGTGACTCTAGTCTACCTGGCTCTTTCTTCTTGTCCGGATGGAAGCAGGTCTCTGCATCCTGGGCATAACTGAAGAGGCAATATGTGAAGAGACTGAGAATTTTCCAGAGTTACAACAAGTCATTAAGCCACAGGCACAAGCTATCACAAACCAAGCAACATAAACAAAAAGAAACCCTCACCTTGGCATATTGTCGAGAAATTGCAGAATATAAAACAGAGGAAGCAGTCTTCACTTATGAAGGATTTTAAATAGCAGCCTTCTCACCTGCAGCAACACAAGCCAGGAGGCAGTGGAATAAACGTCATCAAAATGTTTAGGAGGAATAACTGCTAAACTGAAACTGTTCACCCAACAAAACTCTCCACAGACAGCTGTATTCATTGGCACTGGGTTCAGTTCTAAAGAACAGAGAAACTCCAAGTGACGGTGCTTAGCACAGCTTAGAGGTTTGTTTCCATCTCGTGTAAAGCAAAGCTCTGCTGTCTAAGGGGTGGGTGGGGGCTGGGCTGCATGGTGTTCTCAGGTCCCCGGTTTCCTCCCTCTGCATCCTGCCGTTGCCAGATGTGGTTCTTACCTTCCTGATCCAATGCAATAAAAAAGTGCCTTCTCTCTAAAGAAAATGACGGTCATGGAACATGGAAGCAATCTCTATCAAATAAAAACTGGGGCTTAAGTCAGCATGTAACAGATTTTATCAAATGCTGGTGGTCTGACGCACTTCTGGGAGCTGTAGTTCAAAGTCTAGAGGAATGATCTAACCTTGAACTTACATCCTGGTAGTGATGAGAGTAGAACCAGGGACCTTCACCCTCCTTCCCTTTAGACTGTAGCACATCTGAGAGGTTCACAGAGCAGTCGTTGCCTGTTGATCTCCTCAGGCTTGGAGACACTATTCCAGGGGCCGTCAGTGCCTTCCATCCTTCTAAACTCACACAAGGCCTTCCTCCCTGGATGCTCCCCATTTGTCTGCTCCAGAGTTCACCCGAAGACAAGTCCTCATCACAGACCAAAAGGAGCTCCCACTGTTCTCAAGGGCTGACTGCTGGTGGCTTCCCCAACCTCCCACCACCAGACCCATTCTGAAACAAGGGTCAGGGATGCTCCTGAGAACTGGTGTTCTCAGGAGGGTCTCTGGACTGCGGGCAGGGGCCCTGAAAATACAAGAAAGAGTGACCAGGGTACTGAGAGGGCGATGCAGAGGCTAGTCACAGGAAAATAGACGTCTTCTCATTTTCTCTGCTCCTGGACCCATGGGCTGAAAGGCAGTAAGCAGGTGAGAACAGGAGGGAGAAGGGACAGAGGAAAGGTGCAGGCTTGGTGGAGCAGGGGAGGCAGGCGAGGGCCTCAGAGAGAGTCAGGGAGTGGATTCATTCCAATTCAGAACTTCTTCCCCCTCCTTTCTCCCCAGGTCATACAGAAATAAAAGAGAACATCAATGGAACTGCTTCCCATTCAGTCTGGACCACAGGGTCCATGAGCATCTTCAGCTAGCCTGGACACCCAGGAGGCACACTCACTCCCTTCCCTGCATGTCCACTGGGGAAACAGAGCAGGACCCTATAGTCCTTGCCCCTTGGGTCCTCTGTCTGTGGAAAGACTTTAGCCAAAGGATAAGTTAAACAAGTGAGAAAATGCAGGGGAAAAAAAAGGAAAAGGAAATCAAATAATAATGATGTAGGCCTTAAGCATAATCAAGGACCTTTCGTTCCTCTACAAGGACTACAGATAATACTCTGAGCCATATCCTGTGAGCTGTCTGACGCAAACTGAAACACCCATCGTGGGGAGAAGTTAACGACTGTCAGCCAGACCGAAGCCATGACTTAAGCTGCCGCAATTTCAAGAGCTAGCCTCAGGAAATGAAAACAAAACCTAAGATTAATTGCACTTAAGACAATCAAGATGACACTGGTCAGACCAAAGATGAGCAGTGTCGAGGCGACTATCAGAGCTGACTGCTGTTTCTTCGTGTACCGCCCTCCTGTCTATAAAAGCTCTTGCCCCCTGATTGTCAGGTCAGGGAGTCAGCCTTTGGACAGGCGTCCACCCTCCCCTCCCTGCAGTTGCCAGCATCCAGGATAAAGCAAACTTTCCTTTTCCATCAGCCTTGCCTCTTTATTAGCTTTCTGAGTGGTGAGCAGCCAGACCCCACTTTTGGTTATGCTGGGAAACCCCCAACCTGTGAACCATACAGTTCCTGAAAGAAAGACTTTGACCTTATATTCGAGAAGAACAACGCCTAGCACCTGGGGTGCATTCCTCACCCTACTGGGGAGAGGGTGGTTCTCAGACCTCTTCCTAGACCGACCCCTCCCTCCTCGGGCTCTCCCTCTATCACTGGCCCCACACATCTGCCAATCATCCCAGCTGCTCTCTCCCTTACCTCCCACATCCTCTTTCTGCCATCAACAGTCAGTTCCATCTCAACCTAACACTCTTGCACCTGCCACCACCCCCAGGTCCCACCTCCCTCTCCCCGCACGGCCAGTTCTCCCCAGGTCACCGCTGGCACCTCCAGGAGCTGATCCTTCTTCATGTTCTTTCTGCTCACAGTTCTCAGGCCATTCTTCCCTGAAGCATGTCTGTTTGCATTGCTTAGTTTTAGGAAACCATTTGTGGTTCAAAGAGATCAGTAAGAAACGGGCCAGTAACCTAAAAACAAATGCACAGGAACGGGAACAGGCAGGTCACGGAAAAGCAGCGATGCAGACAGTGCGTCAGTGCTCAAAAAGCCGCACACCCTTCCTGATCCCTGACAAGGTACAAAACAAAACAACAGAGTGTAACCTGGACCCAGCAGATTGACAGAAAGCAGTCGCTGACACCGATTTAGCATTAGCTGCGGGCACCTCATTCACTGTTGATCATGAGGACTACAGGTTTACCCTCGGAGGCCCAAGCATAACCTGTGACAAAGGCAATTTTGACAACATCAGTAGAAATGCATGTTCCCGCCAACCCAGCAATTCCACTGCTAGAAATTTACCTATTATAGACCTGAGGGCTTCCCAGGTGGCACTAGTGGTAAAGAATCTGCCTGCAGGAGACGCAGGTTCGATCTCTGGATCGGGAAGATCCCTTGGAGCAGGAAATGGTGACCCACTCCAGTGTTCTTGCCTGGAGAGTCCCATGGACTGGTGGGCTACAGTCCATTGGGTCGTAACCAGTCAGACAAGACTGAGTGACTGAGCGTGCACGTGCCACAAAATTACCATTGTACGGACCAATGTAGCATATGATGGGAATCCTGACTTTGGAAAAGGGAATGCATTCCCTTCAAATCCAGGAGCAGGACAGGCATGCGCACGTTCATCTCTTCTAGCCATCATCCTCCTGAAAAGCCAAGGCAATGCCTTAAGACTAGGAAAAAAAAAAAAAAGAAGCCATAAGTATCAGAAGCAGATGATAAAACTAACATTTTTTATAGTGATATGATTATCTGTGTTAGAAATTCCAAACATATATGACTAGAGTTAATAGGAGAAATTATCAAGTCACTAAATAGAAGATCAAAATGTAAAACTCAGTGACATTTCTATGCCTTAGCTAGCAACAGTTACAAACCTTAAGTTTTGTTTATCTTTAAGACAGAATTACAGCAGTTAGCTTATCTTCAGCCTGACTGGTTTCTGATTAAACGTATTTGTAAACCACAGCTTCCTCATTTGTCATTTTGCTTTTTACTTTTTACCTCAGTGAACTCAGTAAATTTTCGATCTATATTTCCAAAGAAAGGTACCTAGTTTCTTTCACGTGAAAACTCTGGGTTGTCTTTACACAATAAGGACAATTTAATGAGGCATGAATTACTGGATCATAATATTTCCCTCTATTCTCAAGAAAGAATAATTTGTTGTTTTCTGGCATTCATGCTGCAGCAGAAAACTCTGAAGCCAAGATTTTTAAGTCCTTTAGAAGTAACCCTTTCTTCCCTCCAACACTAATTTTCTCTTAGTTATTGTAAGAATTTTCTCTTAGTTATTGTAGATAAACTTTTTTTTTTTTTGGCATACAGGTGTATGGTTGACATTTCAACTGCTTGTTGGTATTCAGTTTATTTTTATTTCTAGGCATTGGGAGAATCATCATTTTCAGCTCCCTTGAAATTGGGCAAGGCAATATTATATTGATTTTGTCAAAAGAACTGTGCTGTGTCAGTTCTGGGTGAGAACATTTAATTGCTTCTCTTTCTGGCACTTTCTTCTGCTAGAGAAGCACTTGTTGATTTGGATAGGCCATCAGACTGAAGCAGCCTGGAACTCGGAGGCAGTCTCCAAGGACAATGTCTTGAAAGTTCACCAGGGACACTCAGTATACTGGAGAGAGGTCAACATTTGTCCTGCAAAGCCGTTGAAGGGTAGAGTATGTTTATGACTCCAGCATAAATGAGCTGATCCTGACAGACAGAACATAGCTCTTTTTTTCATTAACTCTGTTTGGAATGCAGGAAGCCCTTTTAATCAGCACTCTCCGTTTCCCTTCACTTCAACAAAATTTTCTTCTCCATTTTCAGTCCAGTTCAGTCCAGTCACTCAGTCATGTCTGACTCTTTGCAACCCCATGAACCCACAGCATGCCAGGCCTCCCTGTCCAGCATCAACTCCCAGAGTTCACCCAAACTCATGTCCATTGAATCAGTGATGCCATACCATCTCACCCTCTGTCGTCCCTTCTTCTGCCCTCAATCTTTCCCAGCATCAGAGTCTTTTCAAATGAGTCAGCTCTTTGCATCAGGTGGCCAAAGTATTGGAGTTTCAGCTTTAGCATCAGTCCTTCCAAAGAACACCCAGGACTAATCTCCTTTAGGATGGACTGGTTGGATCTCCTTGCAGTCCAAGGGACTCTCAAGAGTCTTCTCCAACACCACAGTTCAAAAGCATCAATTCTTCGGCACTCAGCTTTCTTTATAGTCCAACTCTCACATCCATATGTGACTACTGGAAAAACCATAGCCTTGATTAGGCGGACCTTTGTTGGCAAAGTGATGTCTCTGCTTTTTAATATGCTGTCTAGCTTGGTCATAACTTTACTTCTAAGGAGTAAGTGTCTTAATTTCATGGCTGTAATCACGATCTGCAGTGATTTTAGAGCCCAAAAAAATAGTCAGCCACTGTTTCCACTGTTTCTCCATCTATTTCCCATGGAGTGATGGGACCAGATGCCATGATCTTAGTTTTCTGAATGTTGAGCTTTAAGCCAACTTTTTCACTCTCCTCTTTCACTTTCATCAAGAGGCTCTTTAGTTCTTCTTCACTTTCTGCCATAAGGGTGGTGTCATCTGCATATCTGAGGTTATTGATATTTCTCCCAGCAATCTTGATTGCAGCTTGTGCTTCATCCAGCCCACCATTTCTCATGATGTACTCTGCATATAAGTTAAATAAGCAAGGTGACAATATACAGCCTTGACATACTCCTTTTCCTATTTGGAACCAGCCTGTTGTTCCATGTCCAGTACTAACTATTACTTCCTGACTTGCATACAGGTTTCTCAAGAGGCAGGTCAGGTGGTCTGGTATTCCCACCTCTTTCAGAATTTCCCACAGTTTATTGTGATCCACACAGTCAAAGGCTTTGGCATAGTCAATAAAGCAGAAATAGATTTTTCTGGAACTCTCTTGCTTTTCCAATGATCCAGCAGATGTTGGCAATTTGATCTCCGGTTCTTCTGCCTTTCCTAAAACCAGCTTAAGAAAATTATTTTCATATTCTCCTGTCCTTCAGGAAAAACACCAAGTTGTCTCCCTACTCCTGGTGGCTTTGTAAATCATTTTTTTTTTGACATGTGCACACTGCTTTGTTTGTTTGTCGCTGCGCTGAGCCTTCGCCGCCCCAGCGGGCTTTCTCTAGTTGTGGAGCGCGGGGCTGCCCTCTAGGGGTGGGGCACTGGCTCCTCCTGCAGCGGCTCCTGCTGCTGCTCCTCCTGCAGCGGCTCCTCCTGCTGCTCCTCCTGCAGCGGCTCCTCCTCCCGCTGCGGCTCCTCCCGCTGTGGAGCGCGGGCTCTAGATGCGAGAGCTGCAGTCGCTGCGGCACCTGGGCTCCGGAGACGTGCCCACAGGCTTGGGGCATGCGGAATCTTCCCAGACCAGGGGTTGAGGCTGTGCGCCCTGCCTTGGCAGTGGATTCTTGACCATCTAAGCCACCAGGGAAGCACTGGCAGCCGGATTCTTATCCACTGCACCACCAGGGAAGTCCTGTAAATCAGCATTTTAAAATTAAATTCCTTTTTCTCTCTACATTCTGGAAGATAGTTGTTATTCCATTTCAATAATGACTTACCACAGCAGCAACTAGGATTCAAGAGTATTAGAAGACAGGCATATACCTTCCCCCCACCCCAGATAAGAATGTTAGAAGATTCACTGGGGGAGGGGGGAGAGCGGAATGACTTATACTGAAAAGAAAACATGATCATAGTACATTGTTTCCATGGCTAGGCTATAAAAAAATATTTACAGGATCAGAAAATGTAAAATCTGAATATCCATCTTTTATGGGCAGTTGTGATTGACTGTGGGTTTACAGGTAGAAGTGGGATTGGGAGGGTTGGTGATGCATTAAATGATTCAATTCTCATCTTCGTTAATAGATGAAGAGATAATATGTAAAACTGGAAAATCAATAAATAACATTATAAACTTTACTTTTCTCTCATCTATATTTTCTCTCCCCAGAATATAGAAGTAAACATCTGAAGAAATAGATAAGAGATTTTAAGTGATTCCTTCAGGGGAATGGAAACTGAGGCTTAGAATGATGAAGAAGAGGAGTGTTTTTGGCTTTTTGAATCTTGTACAATTTTGTGTCTTTTTGAGATGTGAGCTGTGAAAGTCGCTCAGTCATTCAACTCTGCGACCCCATGGACTACACAGTCCATGAAATTCTCCAGGCCAGAACATGGACTGTTCCCTTCTCAGGGCATCTTCCCAACCCAGGGATCAAACCCAGGACTCCCGCATTGCAGGTAGCTTGTTTACAGCTGCACCACAGGAAAGCCCAAGAATCCTGGAGTGGGTAGCCTATCCCTTCTCCCGGGGGTCTTCTGACCCAGGAATCGAACTGGGGTCTCCTGCATTGCACACGGATTCTCTACCAACTGAGCTATCAGGGAAGCCCTGTGTCTTTTTAAACAGCAATCATCGCACATGTCAAGTTACTTAGAAAAAATTTCACAAACTGCTTCACTAAGTAGCTGCTTCTTTTGTTTTCCTTTTACTGCCTCTGAACAAAACTGTTCACAACAGCTTTATTCACAGCAGCCAAATCTTAGAAACAACCCAAATGATGGAATGAATGAATGAATGATTTTCTCTGCCTTTTAATTCACTCCTGGAAGAGGCTATCAATTTTGTCCTCCCAACAATTCACCAGAATTCCCTTTGCCCTACACCTCTCTAGCACAGAAGGTGATTATCATTATTTTCATCTTCTTTGAATGGATGGACCAAGCGTGAGAGCATTCATTTTGTGTTTCTTTATCAGCCATTTTGCACACGTGTTCATACATGTGTTCATATTGTTTCTTCTTTATTCTCTAATGAATTACTTGTTCATATCCTAAGCCTTTTTAAAAATGGAAGTGTTTGCCTGGTTCTTATTTTTTTTAATTTATTTGTTTAAAAAAAGATGTTTACTTACAAAAGCTATTAACCCCTTATCTGGCATATAGGATGGGAATAACTTTCCTTCATTGCCATAGACTTTTAAAATGCATGTGTTTTTGGAAATATCAATTATTACATTTTTATATGGTATATAAAATACTATTTTTATGTGGTATGAAATAATATATGTCCTTTAACTAGAAAAAGAGGAGTCAAAGCTGACTGCAGTGGGCAAGGGGGACCTGATCTTCTGGGTGATGGAGAAATGAATCCCCAGAGATGGAGAGAGGGGGAGGGTAGAGAAAATGCCTGTCAGTCGTGTTTGCTTCCACTGAGGTGAGCTGGGTGGGAAGGGGCAGCCTAGATGCTCCGGGAGAGTCCCACAGGTGGGAGACCCACGCTCGGAGACTTGGAATTGTATTGAGAGGAGGCAATCTGGGGGTCCTCAGCTCGGGGGTGGGCAGGGAGAGGCACCCCCATAGCATTGCGCTCAGGTGCTGGGAAGCCTCTTCCGGAGACACGGGAATGCCATTTCCTGCGAGGCCCCAGATCTCAGGGTCATAAAGGAGCAGGAGGAAGTGGGGGACCCCGGGTTCAGGCACAAGTTCCCACAGGCCCTGGTGGGGGCCGGGCAGCAATACTCCTCTCCCCCAGTACTGGTACAGCCCTGAGAAGTGAGGAGTCTGGGGGAGGCAGTGCGAGGGAAACCAGGAATGGGACCTTCTGTTCCATGCCTTCTCCCCCATCAGACCCGCTTCCTGGCCCAGGTCCCTTTTAATTTCTTGAAATCTCTCCTTCCTACTGAAGCCTGTCATCCTCATCAGATTTAGGGCCGTCCCAGATAAAATGTGGAGGCTTCTGAGCCTTTTCCTGGGGCCTGGAGCTGATGACTAACCTGGAGCCTCTTCTTTACCCCTTGTCCTTATACTCATCTGCCTGGGAGAAGCACTGATATTTCACAACTCTCTGGCCCTGCACAGCCCATACCACCCAGGAGCCTGGGAAAGACACCCTCAGCTCAGGCTTACTCAGATTGCATGGGTTTTTGCATCACAGGTTTATTTACATCATGGGTGAGAGGAGTCAATATTTAAGTCTTTTGAGTTCAGATTGTGAGGGAAATCTACATTTTCCACTTACCCAGGTTATACAGGAGCTAGGAAGACACAGAAAGGAGATGGAATTTCAATTTTAAGAAAACAAGACAGTAAAAAGGGGACCTTAGGAGAAAGAGGTAAAAACACACTTGCAACTTAGTTTCCGAGGCCTTGTCACCAGGGTACCTATCTCTGGAATTCTCAAACTTGTCGGCACCTTAGAATCACCTGGAAGGTATGAGAAGATGCCAAGGCCCACGCCGGACGCAGACCAATGAAAAGATCCCCTGGGGTGAGACCAGGCATCAGTGTGTTTAAAGATCCCCCTGGCGATCCCCGGATGCAGGTAAGCCTAAAAAGTGAAGCAGTCGTCACTTTCCTCTTTCACACTGAGGAAACCGAGGCACGAGGAGTCTTGTGATTCTTTTAAGGTTCCCTCGTGAATTAGTGGCATCACGGGGCCCAGAGGATTCCAGGCTCAGAGCTCCTTCTTCTGCCGGAGTCGCGCTGGAGGTAAACAGAGAGCGCAGCCTGGCTGCTCCGCGGAGGAGCAAGGCAGGGCCGGGAGCCGGGAGCGCGCTCGGGTGATGGACGGGCTGCCCCGCCCCCTGCTGGCCAAAGTGCGCTATAGGCCCTCCAGGCTGCGCGTGTGTGTGAACCGCGCCGCAGCTCCCTCCGATTCCTCCCAAGATCGCGTTCTGCCCACACTTACTCTTCGCAGCCCTCCTCCTCCCGACTTGCGCTTTTCTGTGTGAAAAGGGGCCCTCCCTCCGCCGCCGACACTGGAGTCACCGTTTCCCTGCGCTGCCGTTTCTCCACGTCGTTGGGTGAGCATCTTGCGTGCAGAACTGAGGGTCCCGGAGCCCCAATGGTGCCGTCTCTGCTGAGCATCTGGGCCTTTGTGGGCAGCTCAGTGGGACCTCGGGGAACAGAACCTGCCGAGAGAGCACTCACGCCCCAGGTCAGTCTCTGTTCCCAGTCCTGAGTCCCATGTCGGCTCACACGTGCAACTCTCCCAGGAGGAGCTGCGGGCAGATGGCTCTGTGGGAACTGCGCTCAGGCAAAGGCATAGTCTGTGGCCCTGGTACAGAAAACAGCGAGGGATGACGCCCATTACTCTGTTGACCTTCTAGGGGGTACCTGTCTTCTTCCCCACCCCTTAACCCCAAGATTCAGGACGTGAGAAGAATCTGAGAGAATCTGAGACCACAGTAGTCCCGGGAGGGGGTGAGGAAAGGCAGCTCCACCTGCCTGCTCCTCCCGCTCTGTGTGACTGCAGGGACAGAGGGGACTCAGTTTCCCTGTCTATAAAATGGGAATATTACACCTTCTGTTCCATCAAGACTATGAGGTCCACATCTCTGGCTAGACTTCCAATGGCCTTCCCTGATATTTCTTTTTCTAAAGTCTTCCTCCCTAGGGGGCTCTGGTCTCTGGCAGAAAAGTATGCTTAGAGCCAGATCTTCTGAACTTCTTTTCGAATACCTCCTACCACTCCCTCCTACCCCCAGACACACACACATAGGATCAGACTGAATCAGGACTCTCTTCACTCCTCCACGCTCCTTCTAAAGCTCAGCATGAATTTCGTGATCTCCAGAGAGCGGGTAGAGGGAGGCCCAGCTGGAACTGCAGGTGGAAACCCCAAAAGAAGATTCCAGTGGAGTGACTGCCCGTCAGTCAGGTGGAAGGAGTAAGATCTGGGCAGAGACAGCAAGGATTCCAGAAACTCTGAGGCTGGAAAAAGGGTTCTAGAAACTGAAAAAGATTTCCCTAAGCAAATCACATATTTGAAAGCCATTTATAATGTTGAGTTGCCCATTGTATTAATCGCTCAGTCATGTCCAACTCTTTGCGACCCTATGGAGTGTAGCCCACCAGGCTCCTCTGTCCCTGAAATTCTCCAGGCAAGAATACTGGAGTGTGTTGCCCTTCCCTTCTCCAGGGGATCTTCCTGACCCAGTGATCAAATCTAGGTCTCCTCATCACAGGCAGATTCTTTACCATCTGAGCCACCAGAGAGGCCCTTATAATGTTGAAGTTCAACACAGACTGGGACAGACCTGAAGTTCTAACACAGTTGACTCAAGTTACATATTTATCAAAGTTTTACAATATTCTACAATTTACAATAGTCTACAACAGAAAAAATACAAGTACTTGGAGGGGTTTTTCCTCATTTATAAAACTTTATTATTTTTGTTCCATCTTGACCACTGCAAGGGTTTAAAACTTATATGGTGGGGTATGGGGGAATTTCTCAGCAGCCCAGGGGTTAAGATTTGGCCTGTGTCACTTCTGTGGCTCAGGTTCAATCCTTAACCTGGGAACTAAGATTCTGCAAGTCATGCCGTAGGGCCAAAAATTAATTAGTTAAACATTTGCATAGGGAACCTCAAGCAGTCATTTAAGAGCTGAACTTGCCTCTAACTTTGACTCCAACAAGCACATGAATTCCTTGTCTGTGGAATGACCAAGACAAGTCAGACACAGACAGAATAAGGGACAGTCACTCTGGCATGATTAGCTTAACACCAGCTCAGGCTTTCTCTCCTCTTTCGTCCCTCTTTCTCTCTCTGCCATCTGCAGAGAGCTCTGTCCCCTCTAGTCCCAGATCTCGGAGCTTGTGCCCACCCCCTACCTGGCCCAGCTCTCACTTCCTCTCACTCAGGATGTCTGAACAACACAGGACACACCTGAGAAGTCTGGACAAGCCCAGGCTCAAGTCAGAGGCTCTCCAATGTACTTGGAAAGAGTCTCTGAGGCCTGGGGCAGGGCCTGCTGACGCATCCTTTCTGCAGATTTCTCTGCCTCTGCCAGGCAGAATCCAGCAGCCCACTGTAGGGGAAGAATTTTCCTCTACTCTTCTAGGTTCTTTTTGGCTGGTCCAATAACTGAATTGACAGAAGCCGGACCAACAGGAGAAAATAAATTTAATTTCATACGTATGGGAACTCCAAAGATACGAGGCTCAAAAAGTGACCAAAGTAGGCAGATTTTATACCTTTCAGATGAACAACAATTATCTGTGAAGGTTTGATAAAACAAAGGGGTTTGGGCTTGGGATCGCAAATCAAAGAAGTAACAAAGGTTGTTTCTACAGCTTTCTCGGCCTTGAACTCCCTGTCTCCTGTGATAAGCATGCTTCCTACCCTCCTCGTGCATGGAGAGTACCATCACATGGGGAGATTACTTTCCTGCTTTCAGGGGGACAAATGTGGGTCAGAGTGTTCTCGTGCCAGCTGTTTTCCAAGCAACTTTCATTCAAAATAACCAATATGCCAAAGGGGCATATTTGGGGGCAGCCAGTGCTAAACCCCTTCACCACTGACCACACCCTTCACCAGTCCTCCTGCCTGCCACCAAAAGTACCTGTCCCCTGGCATTTCCTGGTCCCAAGTTCATCTGAAGCTGCTCTCCCCAGGCCATCTTCTGAGAACTGTGTTCTCACTGTTTCTCCTATGCTTTCATTCAGTATATACGTTCCTCTCGACCTTCAGACAAGCCCCCTCACCTCAGCAGGGTGTGCAGACTTAGGGCTATCACCACCCACCCCTCCTGCACTGGCCTCGGGAACATAGATGCTGGTTTCTCTGGATGCCCATTTTCCCCACCCCACCTCCTTGACCATTTAAAATATAGCACAATATGTAAAATATTATCTTCATTACACACAACACATGAAACTGTGTATGTAAAGATTCTTTCTTAAAAACAAGCACCACCGTGGTAAACAGTTCCCTTCTCCACTCCTTCCCCCAACACTAACCAGGCTCCTCCCCTCTAAAGGTAGCCCTGTTGTTTGATGGATGAGTAGATTTTAGGCAGTTCCTGGGTTTCAGTAACTGTAGGCTTACGTGAGCAAACAAATGTACCATCTGAGTTGATCCTTCTTTGCAGAGATGAGATTATACTCTCCATGCCACTCTGCACGCATGCGTGCTCAGTTGCTTCAGCTGTGTCCAACTCTTTGCAACCCTATGGACTGTATGTAGCCCACCAGGCTCCTCTGTCCATGGGATTCTCCAGGCAAGAATACTGGAATGGGTTGCCATCCCCTCCTCCAGGAGATTTTACCGACCCAGGGATCCGACCAGCATCTCCTGCACTGCAGGCAGATTCTTTACCACTGAGCCACCAGGGAAGCCCATGCCTTTCTGCACTAACAATTAAACCCAACATGAAGTCTGGACCTGAAGCTGTGTTAACATCTAAGATGAGCCCCATTCTTTTTTTCCTTACTTTAAAAAAAAAAAAAACTTTTTTATTTTGCATTGGGGTATAGCTGATTAACAAACAGTGTTGTGATAACTTCAGGTGAACAGCGAAGGGACTCAGCCATACATATGCATGTATCCATTCTCCCCAGACGCCACTGCCATCCAAGCTGCCACATAGCATTGAGCAGAGTTCCTTGTGCTGTACGGTAGGTCCTTGTTGGTTATCCATTTTAAATACAGCAGTGTGTACATGTCCATCCCACACTCCCTAACTGTCCCTCCCCCCCGTCCTTCCCACTGGCATAAGGATGAGTCCCATTCTTTTGAGCTGCTCCGTGGTGCCAAACAGAAGAGATGCGCCGTTATCTTATTACTGCCCCACGGGGCTGCTGTGACTTTGTTAGATTAACACTTGTTAAGAGTGCTGGATAGGGTTCCACAAAAGACGACAAGGGAAATAGAAATAGTAAAGTTATCACTCACAGGTGCCTCGAGAGGCCACGTGGGGAGGTCAAGGCAGAGCACAGAGTCAAGACCTAGGGCCCAAGCCTTTGTTAGGGTCCATGGATGGGGTGCTTTGGGGTATCTGGGCTGAGACCAAATTGGTCACTTCAAACCAAAATAAGTGGGGTTTTCATGAAGGGAAGGCTCTGGGCCACAGAGAAGGCTCTTGACCACAGGGCTACTGGGGAAGTCAATCAGGAACTTATTTTTGTGACTCCAAGGGCTGCTCTCTAGGAGGGGGTTAGTGTCGGTTTAAGACTCCAGCAAGCCTCCTGGCCAAACAGCATCGATGTCCAGGCAGCAAGATCCCAGAGGAGCTTAGCTAAACCCTTGACAAGGGCTCACAATTACAAACAATGTGTGATGAGCATCTTTGTCTTTCTGAGCATGCTCCTGTGTGTGTGTGTGTGTGTGTGTGTGTGTGTGTGTGTGTCTCAGAGCTGAGGACCTACAAGTAGAATTGACAAGTCAAAGAATATACATGTTAAACTTCATAGATCCTCCCAATTCACCTTAAAAAATGCTGACCAACTTATATTCTGCCATTAACACCGATAACACCTGCTTCACAAGACCCTCACCAGCACTGACATGAAAATCTTCTTAATGATTTGTCAAATTAATAAATTAAAGTAATATTGCCATTTGCTTTCTTTTGTCAATGCCTGACTAGTAAAAAGGTACAACGTCTTTGAGGATATTTATTGCAGTTATTTGGAAGTTCTGTCCCATGAATTATTGCCATTAATTCTAAATTCAAACATTCTGTGTGCTTGTGTTAAATCTTTCTCTCTATGTAGTAGGAAAGTATATATTGGATTAGTTTCTTTTACTTTAACCTGTGTATTCTATTGCTTTTGTTTCAAGTTAAGAGTGTTGCCTACAGCCTGAAATATACAGGATAGCCATTCTCAAGGCTCCAACCTTTTTTTTTAATTGAAGGATAATTGCTTTACAGAATTTTGTGGGTTTTCATTATACATCACCAAGAATCAGCCATAGGTATACCCATGTCCCCTCACTCCCAAACCTCCTTCCCCATCCCATCCTTCTAGATTGTCACAGAACAAGGCTCCAACCTTTAAAGGTGTAACACTTTCCCATTCATATAAACATTTGCGGAACAAAGAGTAACATTTGTCTTATTGGAGGTTTACAGGAATGTGGTGTTCTGACCATGGGAACAGCTTCAAGAACAAAGGATTCCAACACCTAAAAGTTCACAGTAACCAGCCATCCACCACCTTTTTTAGTGTAAAAGAAGCTTGATGGTTCTCTGGGCTTCCCAGATGCAGCTAATGGTAAAGAACCCGCCTGTCATTGCAGGAGACATAAAAGACGTGGGTTGGGTCCCTGCATCCCTCCAGTACTGGAGGAGGGCATGGCAGCCACTCCTGTATTCTTGCTGGAGCATCCCATCGACAGAGCGGCCTGGGGGGCTACAGTCTGTACAGTCACAACGAGTCGGACAAAACTGAAGCAGCTTAGCCTGCAAGGTGGTTCTCTAGGACATTAGTCTGCCACCTTCCCAGACTCCCAGCTTTCCAAATAAAATCATTATTTCTTACCCCAAAATCTTGTCTATGAGGCCAGCAGACTGAGCTTGGACTCGATAACAATGCTACAGATTTTCCTCAAGTGGAATGAAGGGTATATTCTCCCACGTGTATCTCAGGCTGTTGAGCTTTCTGCTCTGAACAGTCTAATTTTCCTGATCTCAATTTTTAACCCTCAGAAATCGAATCTGTTGATGGTCAGTTTTCTTAATTTGGATTTACCTTCTTTTGCTATTTGTTTTCTGCCATTCTTGAAGATTGGGGGTGAGAAGAGAGAAACACCAGTGAGCCTAGTCCTTTCTTCCCCACATGCAAGGATGCTTGGGAAACACACACCACCTGTCTTTTTCAAGACTGAGGTTTTCTCTGTGTTTGCAGAGGCTCATTTGGGCTGGAGGTGGCAGGCCTTGAGGAAGCTGGAGAATAGAATTTCCTGTAGAATAGAAACCCTAGCAGGTGCAAGCAATGTCAGGCTCTGCCCATGAATGATTCACCATCTATAGAGCCCCTGGGGAGGTAGAGACTGAGTGTGAAGGAGTAGTAAGGGAGAGACACCTGGATACGGTGTGAGGTAGAACAGCCTGAATTGGGTGGAAATAAAGGAGGGAGGAGGGGGAGGCAGAAGGGAGCCAGCACTGATGGAGGTGGTGGTCTGGGTGGTTTCTGAACCCAAAAGCAGGAGGAGGAGCCCTGGAGGAGAAAGATTCTAGGGTTGGGGAGAAAGAGGCTGGGACATGGGAGCAGATGCCCACAGAGTGGTCCAGCGAGGGTGGGTCTGCACTGCATCACAGTGGATTCCAGGCTGGGAGCTGTCTTCCCCCAAGCACAGAACAGTCTTTGCTCAGGAAGGATCACAGTGAACAGGGAGGGTCAAGAGTAGATGTGGGCAAGAGGGTGTCATTCCAGGGGCCTGCACTGCATTGGAGGGCCATCAGAAACCTTCACTGCTGCTGCCCCCAAAGTGTCCTTCCAGCCCTGAGGAGTGAGAAGGAATTTCTCCGAGTGAAGTACAGACACTGCCTGGTCCTACTCCTTTTCCAAGCCTGCCCCGCCTCTCCAGGTGCCAGTCATTCTGTAAGAGACTGACTCCAGCTCAACAGATGTCATATTGAATGACTGAATGCGAGATGAGTGTGCATCTGTGTGAGTGTGGCAATGTTTAGATGAGACCTGAGGGTTTGGAGGTAGAGGATCTTGGTGGCTTATGAGAAGCAAAGAAGCAGCCAGAGATGGGCAGAGCCTTGGAGTGTTCAAATCAGGATCAAATCGATTGGAAACCTCAAAGAGATTGGAATAGATTGGAAACTTCACCTCTGTGCCTGCCGCCTCGCCCCCTTACCATCTTTCCCAGCAGGGCCGTCACCATCTCCTTCTGTCCCTGCCCTCTGTGCCCAAGCCAAACCCACCCACCTACCCAACAGCTGGAGCACAGGAATGCAAGCACAGCTGACAGCAGCAGGCCCTTGGCCACGACGAGGCCACACAGCAGGTTGACCAGCTATCTGGGGGCAGCCAAGCCAGAGGAGACAGAGCTTTGGATCCATGGAGAGAGGAGGGAGAAGCAGGCAGGACCCAGGCTGCGGTGACCGCTGCCTCGGGTACTCCCCAAGTCCAGGCCCCGGGACTCACGGAACTGCAGCCTGATTCTGTACCTGACCCACCCGAACCATTGTCAAGGAGCCATGGGCTCATGGCGCCAGCATGTGGAGCAATACCCACAGTTCCTCTGACTCATGGGAATGACCTGCTCTGAGCCCAAGTCTGGGGGCAGCTGGCACTCCAAGAGAGTCAGAGGCTTCCAAGGGGCCAGGAAGGGACCAGAGCCCGTTGATCATGGAGACAGGAATGACCCTGCCAAGAGGGGGTGGTGGCAGAGAGACTGGGCTGGAGGGAGAGCAGCGGTACAAGCAGACCAGTTAGGGTACCAGATCTGTCTATTGCAGAAGACCCCAGATCTGCAACAGACAGACGGGGAGGGGCACTACCCAGAGGTGCCCACAGAGAATCTCTCAGAGGTAGCCACATGACTGAAGACAGACCTCACGTCCCTCACATGTGAAACCAGCACTCATGGAATCCTGTCACTCCTGACATGTATTAACAGCTATCTCCCAGCCCCATCATACATGAAATTCAACCCCTCCTTCTCCCCTGCCAACCCAGCTCTGAGATGAGACCTGGGACCCCATTCAGACCTCTACACCCACCCCCAGTCCCCCTCTTCCTGAATCAGAGGCCACACAGTCACCTGTCCAGCCCTTCCTAGACCTCTCCCTTCTAATAAGACCCCCAGACCTACCTGTGCTCACAGACACTGATGCGGATTGGCCCGAACATCACCAGAAAAGCAAATGCAACTGATGGCAACACAGAGAAGGTGATGACTGCCCAGGGTCCCCAGGAGAGTGGGCCAAACCCCAAAGTCCTAAGAGGAAGAGGGGGAGGGATGAGAGCTAGCCCCTCAGGGTCCTTCAGGCCAGAGCTGGTGCCACAGAGGAAGGAGCCTCCCCAGAGCTGGTGGGAAGAGAGAGATAGGGCCAGGGAGAGAGCCTGACACTGAGCTCGTTGCAATGGTGGGGAGAGCCAGGGGCTCCTGTGGAGGCAGACAGCACAGGCACTCGTCCCCAAAGCCCCGCTCCTTCTGATCCTCAGACTCGGGGGCCAAAACAGCCTGCAGGAGACCCTAGACCCCAGGACTCACCCAGGCCCTCCTTACTTACATGGGGTGGCCAGCTCCAGGCAGGGTGAGCTTGTGTTTGAGTCACTGTGTGGATCCCCAGCGGGCCTCCAGTGCAGCTTCTAGCTGTTGAGTCGGGACATCCAAAGATGCAAGTGTCGGCCTGTGTCTGGGGACTGGGGACCCAACTGCCTACAGTCAGTGTGGGAGGAAGCAGGTGCCGGGGTCCAGCCCCTGCAGGATCCAGGGAAACCCGAAGGAGGAACGGCGTCAGCGATTGCGATTGATTTAGAGAGAGAGAGATAGATAAGAATGTTGTAGATAAGAAAATAGAGAAGAGAAGAAAAGAGGCTGATTTTCCTTGGTTTATACAGAAAATCAATAAAGTCTCAAGACGAGAGACTTGCACCGTCTATGTAAGGCCACAGATGCCCTCCTGGTCTCCTGAGGGAGTGAAGGCACAGGGCACCTTTCCATTCAGGTCTTAGAAACCCAGGCAAATAAGTAGACATGGTGGACCTCTGTACTCCAGATGGGAACTAGTCTGAAAGAGAGAATAAGAGGAGGAAAATGATTGACATGAGGAGATCAAGCTGCTTTGATGAGTGAGATCCAAAAGCTCTATTTTTCAAAAGGTACTTTTATGCCTTATACATAGAGGGAAATGAAAGATGCAAGGTCATACAGAGTCAGCCCAAACATTCCAGCAGTTTTGCCCTTATCAAAACCAGGATTTTTCTGCATACCTTTCCCACAAATGATGTTGTGTACTGTATCTTCTGGCCTTGGAGGCCTGTGGACATTTTATGACCCTCTTTTGATAAAGGCTGCTCAACCAGAAAACGTATTTTCCCTCAAAGTGTTTTTTTCTTTATATTTCTAATCTATTTCAGCCTCAGAAAATGCCAGAGTTACATTTTTCACAGAGCAAAGGTGCAGCAAGTTACAAGAAAGAACCAATTAGCTCAAAAGTCTGATATGGTTAAATTCAAGGCTACACTTGTTTTTCTTACATTCTCACTATGTTAACTAATGCATTCCCAGGTGCACAGTGGATAAGAGATATGGGAACTTAGCAACAAGCACTGGCCCAATAATGAAATCCTACACCAGCACTAGCACTACTCTAATAACTTTTAACTCTTTCAAAGGCTCTATGTTTTAGGCTTTCCGTGCCTCTCACAATTGGGAGGCTGTAAATAATCACATGCGTAGCTTTAAGAGTCTGGATATACCTGCCAAGCAAGCTAGAATGCTAACAGAGGGTGTTTGATTTAAAATATTCCTCTCATGTCCAGGAGACTTATTAGCTATAGCCCTAAGTTGATTTTCTCCAGAGAAAGGTGGTCAGAGTTCAGTTTAGTTCAGTTCAGTTCAGTCGCTCAGCTGTGTCCGACTCTTTGCAACCCCATGAATAGCAGCACGCCAGGCCTCCCTATTCATTACAATCTCCCAGAATTCACCCAGACTCACATCCATCAAGTCCGTGATGCCATCCAGCCATCTCATCTTCAGTCGTCCCCTTCTCCTCCTGCCCCCAATCCCTCCCAGCATCGGAGTCTTTTCCAGTGAGTCAACTCTTTGCATGAGGTGGCCAAAGAACTGGAGTTTCAGCTTTAGCATCATTCCTTCCAAAGAAATCCCAGGGCTGATCTTCAGAATGGACTGGTTGGATCTCCTTGCAGTCCAAGGGACTATCAAGAGTCTTCTCCAACACCACAGTTCAAAAGCATCAATTCTTTGGCACTCAGCCTTCTTCACAGTCCAACTCTCACATCCATACATGACCACAGGAAAAACCATAGCCTTGACTAGACGGACCTTAGCAAAGTAATGTCCCTGCTTTTGAATATACTATCTAGGTTGGTCATAACTTTTCTTCCAAGGAGTAAGCATCTTCTAATTTCATGGCTGCAGTCACCATCTGCAGTGATTTTTCCACTGTTTCCCCCTCTATTTCCCGTGAAGTGATGGGACCGGATGCCATGATCTTCATTTTCTGAATGTTGAGCTTTAAGCCAACTTGTTCACTCTCCTCTTTCACTTTCATCAAGAGGCTTTTAGGTCCGCTTCACTTTCTGCCGTAAAGGTGGTGTCATCTGCATATCTGAGTTTATTGGTATTTCTCCAGGCAATCTTGATTCCAGTTTGTGTTTCTTCCAGTCCAGCGTTTCTCATGATGTACTCTGCATATAAGTTAAATAAACAGGGTGACAATATACAGCCTTGATGTACTCCTTTTCCTATTTGGAACCAGTCTGTTGTTCCATGTCCGGTTCTAACTGTTGCTTCCTGACCTGCATACCAATTTCTCAAGAAGCAGGTCAGGTGGTCTGGTATTCCCATCTCTTTCAGAATTTTCCACAGTTTGTTGTGATCCCCACAGTCAAAGGCTTTGGCATAGTCAATAAAGCAGAAATAGATGTTTTTCTGGAACTCTCTTGCTTTTTCCATGATCCAGTGTATGTTGGCAATTTGATCTCTGGTTCCTCTGCCTTTTCTAAAACCAGCTTGAACATCAGGGAGTTCACGGTTCATGTATTGCTGAAGCCTGGCTTGGAGAATTTTGAGCATTACTTATCTAGCATGTGAGATGAATGCAGTTGTGCGGTAGTCAGGGTTAGTCCCCTGTTAATGTCAGAGGAGTTGGTGAAAGTCGTGAAATAGTAAAACAGACAGGTTCTGTTTTGGGGTAGATGCTTGAGAAAGCCTAGGAAGCCCCTTGAGCCCTGAAGCCTTGCTTAACAGTTCTCTTCCACATGACCCTGTCATGGGTGGAATCTCCCATGGTGGCTCCTGGCAAGCAGGGAGCTGCTGGGATCTGGGGTGATGGAGGCTGGGGAAGGGCCTGAGCGGCCTTATGTTCCAGGACACCCAAGGAAGGCCCCATCCCTCAGCAAAGAGCTCACCTGGGCAAACCTGCAGGAGGATTTTCTTGTACGGAATGGTGCCACCATTGGAATCCTTGGCTTCACCCTGGTAGGTTCCTGAATCCTCCTCTTTCAGCCCAGCCATGGTGACGTTAGTGAAGCCAGAGCCAGGGTCATCCCAGGTTGTATGGTGAGAGCATTTGACCCTTTTCCTGGGCTCGGAAGTGTAGACTAACTCAAGTCACTTAGATCCTTTTTGTTACACCAGATGGGTGGCCCTGCCCAGCGGTCACAGTGGCCAGACAAGGGGACGTTGGGTGGGAAGGAGCGGCTACACACCCTGACGCAAGACGACACTCCTGTATACCAGCCAGGCCCCCTCCCTGCCTCAGGAGGGTGCCTCCCCCTCCTCTGGAGGGTGCCTTCCCCCCTCAGGAGGGTGCCTCCCCCCTCAGGAGGGTGCCTCCCCCTCGGAGGGTGCCTCCCCCCTCAGGAGGGCGCCTCCCCCTCAGGAGGGTGCCTCCCCCCTCAGGAGGCGTGCCTCCCCCTCAGGAGGGTGCCTCCTCCCCCCTCAGGAGGGCGCCTCCCCCTCAGGAGGGTGCCTCCCCCCCCCCTCAGGAGGGTGCCTCCCCCCTCAGGAGGGTGCCTCCCCCTCAGGAGGGCGCCTCCCCCCCTCAGGAGGGCGCCTCCCCCCCTCAGGAGGGTGCCTTCCCCCTCAGGAGGGTGCCCTCCCCCTCAGGAGGGTGCCTTCCCCCCCTCAGGAGGGCGCCTCCCGAGGGCGCCTCCCCCCCTCAGGAGGGTGCCTCCCCCTCAGGCGGGCGCCTCCCCGTGTGGCGTGTCCTTCGGTTCCTGGGAGGGGGCGCTCTGCCTGCGCCATGCAGTTCTGTCTCCCGTCCCGCCTGTGGGCCCGACTCCAGCTGAGAGTCAGGTGCGGTCGGAAGTCAGAGGGCCTGGTCTGGTTCCATCCGTCCCTCACCGTCCGACTTTCAGCAGGTCACTGGTGTTTCTGGGCCGACGTGTGTGAGAGAGAAAAGCAACACTTCCATCCCAAACCTATTGCGGGAATTGAGAGGCAGGGCCCAGGAAAACGCTTCGGGGAGTAGCACTGTGTGAGAGGCCTGGCGCTGCTCCTTGGCTTCTCCTCGCTCTGAAGCTCCATCCTGCTCTCCCAGCTGTGGGATCCGCGGGCCCTCACAGGCCAAGTTCCTAACGTGTGCATCTTTTGTCTGTCCCTTTGCGCTTATCCTCGGTCTCAGCTCACTCCTACTGCAAGGAGGAGGCCACTGCACCGAGGAGGAGGAGGGGGGGGGGAGGCGGGGGAGGCGGGGGGGAGGCGGGGGAGGCAAAGCGCTGGACTAAGAGCCAAGTCCCCTTGATGGGTTCCAATCCCCAGGTCAGTCACTGACTCTGTACAGGGTTCCGGCACAGGTGTTAGGCTGCAGAGCCCCCAGTGGCCACAACTGGAATTACATGTCCCATAATGCACAAGCCAGTGGGTGGGTGCGTTCTCGGTCTGGTCAGTGGTATCTTGACCCTTTACAACCCCATGGACTGTAGCCTGCTGGCTCTACTGGGCATGAGATTTCCAGCCAAGGATACTGGAGTGGGCTGCCATTTTCTTCTCTGGGGGATCTTCCCCACCCAGGGATCGAACCCGAGGCTCCTGAATCTCCCGCCTCTGCAGGTGGATTCTTTACCTCTGAGGCACCTGGGAAGCGCAGGCCAGGGTCCTAATAAATCTCAAACTCTCCGTCTCTCTTCTCTCTTTCTCTTTGTAAATTTTATCTTTAAAGACATTTTATTTATTTGGCTGCTCTGGGCTTTAGTTGCAGCATCTGGGATCTAGTTCCTGGACCAGGGCCCCTACATTGGAAGCACAGAGTCTTAGCCACTGGACCACCAAAGAAGCTACTAAATTGAATCTTTAAAAAATTAAATCCTAGGAAATTCCCTGGTGATCCAGTGGTTAGGGCTCTGCTCTTTCACAGCCAAGGGTTCAGTTTCAATCCCTGGTCTGGGAATTAAGATCCCACAAGCCATGCAGCATGGTCAAATTAATTAATTAATTAGGATAACAAATCTTAAAAGTGCTAACACTTGCTAAAGGAAAAGATTAGGGTCTTTATGTATCAGTTACACCAGTGTTTCTCTGGTGCCCACCAGTAGACAGGTGAGGGTGCAGAGATGACGCCAGGTCCCCCAGCTCCTGTGTTCCCTTCCCTCCTTGTCTGTGATCACTGATCCCTGTCCCCTACAGCCCCTCTGAGGACTCCTGATCTCTTTGCTCTCAGCTTCCCTCTCCTGCTCCTTTGCCAGGGGCCCTCCCTGTACTTCCTTGCTGGAATTCAATCTCTGCCTCCTCTCTCCTGTCCCCTCCAGCACCCGTAAAACCTTCCTGACCCACCAGATAGGCCTTTCCTGACCAGGCATGAAGATTCTGACCACCCTGGGGGTCTGTGGAGCTAACAGCTCCTGCTCAGTCCCCTGAGGGCCCCTGGAGGCTGTTACCTGCCTTCAGCATGACTCACCCCAGAGAGGAGGGTAGAACTAGGAGCCTGCAGGGTACAGAGAGAGGAAGAAGAGAAAGAGGGGACAGCCCATCACCTGACCAGTTTCCTCCTGGCCTCTTCAGCTCCCTCCCCCAGGGGCAGGTCATGGTAGGGAAGGGGCAGGTGGGTACAGAGGGAGAGGAGCAGCCTCTACAGAGACTGGGGGCTGCGTGCTAGGCGGGCTTCAGCCTCTAGGTTCAGAGTCATGGTTTCGGCCAAGGGGCCCCCCTTCCCTCTGCCCTTGGGACCTGGCCCCCAGGTCTCCCTCTCCCCAGGCCAGCCCTCATCTCTTTCATTCTGTCCATCTCAGAGGCGCTGAAAGAGCCAAGTGGAGTCTCGCCCAGCTGCCAGTTCCCCGGAGACCCCACGTGCCTCCTCCCGCCAGCACACTGGAGAAGGGCCAAGTGGCCCGGAGACCAACCCCCACCGGCCCGCCTCGTAACTGCTGCTGCCTTTCCCAGGGGAGGAGGGAGCAGGGAGCTAGGGGAAGAGAGGAGAGAAAACAGAGCAGGGGACTCTGGCCAGGGGGCTGTGGGTAGGCCACGTGGCCCTGACCAGCGGCCTTTTCTCCACCGGTGGGAGCTCTTGAAGGGTCAGCACCCTCAAAAAGTATCAGGGCAGGCCCTCTTGGTGAGGTGCCAGTACCTGCACAAGGCCAGGCCCTACGAGAGGAAGGGGGCTAGTGTAAGGTGTCCACGCTCATGTGCACCAGGCTGGTCACTGGCTCTGTGCCCAGGGCTCTTGGTTCTCCATCTGGGACAACCCGAGCTTTGGCTTCTTCATTGTCAACGTGGAGCCCTATACCAAGGTCACAGGTATCAAGGCCACAGATGCCGAGCCCTGCGTCATCTCCAGAACTGACTGAGTCCCATGGCAACTGTTGCCATGAGCCCCCCCACCCACCCTGATCTAAACTGGCCAGCGTATTAGGTAAAAATGCCTACCCTGGTACTCACCCTACTGCTACTGCTAAGTCACTTCAGTCGTGTCCAACTCTGTGCGACCCCATAGATGGCAGCCCACCAGGCTCCCCCGTCCCTGGGATTCTCCAGGCAAGAACACTGGAGCTGGTTGCCATTTCCTTCTCCAATGCATGAAAGTGAAAAGTGAAAGTGAAGTTGCTCCGTCGTGTCTGACTCTTAGCGACCCCATGGACTGCAGCCTACTAGGCTCCTCCATCCATGGGATTTTTCCAGGCAAGAGTACCAGAGTAGGGTGCCATTGCCTTCTCCAACTCACCCTAAGGTACCCTAATCAATCACCTAATGCTTACCCTTCTGGCAGGAGTTTCCTTTCTCTATAAAAATTGGCAGCTGCTGCTGCTGCTAAGTCACTTCAGTCGTGTCCAACTCTGTGCAACCCCATAGATGGCAGCCCACCAGGCTCCCCGTCCCTGGGATTCTCCAGGCAAGAAAACTGGAGTGGGCTGCCATTTCCTTCTCCAATGCATGAAAGTGAAAAGTGAAAGTGAAGTCGCTCAGTCATGTGCAACTCTTAGCAATCCCATGGACTGTAGCCTACCAGGCTCCTCCGTCCATGGGATTTTCCAGGCAAGAGTACTGGAGTGGGGTGCCATTGGCTACTAAAAATGGCCACAAAAAGCGTCCGCTCTCCCTTGAGCCGACCCACTGTTCTAACAGCATCCAGTCTGCTCTCCCTGGTCTGTCAGGAGGTCAGCCCACTGTGCTTGCAGCACTCTCATTATCTCTGCTCTTTGTTCTTGGTAAACTCACTCCTTGCTGAAATACTCTGTGTCTGGAAATTCTTTCCCAACCTTCGCACAGACCACCAGTCACCATGACTGTTCTGAGGGAGGAAGACTCAGGGCACTACTGGTATCGCATCTACCACGCTTCCGGCCGCTCTGTCTCCAAGTCCGTGCAGTTCTATCCGGAGGAGTCGCCAGGTGAGCCCCTTCCCTGGGATTCCCTCGCTCCCTTTTGGTGCCTCCTGGTAACCAAGGCATGGAAGCCAGGCTGCCCTCCCCTAGCCGGGTCTCCTGGGGAGGTTGTAGGGAACACGTGCCCTGGGGACTCTCATGTGCACACACACATACACACACTTCACACACTGTCCCCATGGTTTACAAGCCTTCTCAAAGATGCTCAAACAGAGCCACTCATCTTTATGCATCACAGTTTTTAACCACTTTGGCAAAGACCCTGTTCAGTTGTGCTGATGATTTTTTTCATAGCAAGGCTTTCTCGATGAAGGAAGCAGTGCATTGCATCACACTGTGGCCCAAAGCTCCTTAATCTGAATGTTGATTCCAGGATGTTTTCCTGTTAACAGCAGCCACAGCCATCAGATCATACTCCCACATAAAACTTAAACCCCAAACCACTTGTCAGCAATGTAATTCTTCATAGTTTTATACAGCTCAGGGTTAGTTGTGTTTTAGGCAATGGAAGTAAATACAAAAAGAATTCCTTCATATCATTGTGTTCAAATTGGACCTGTAGTGAAGGAAGAAATATGTTGGCAATATTTATGCTTTTTCCAAGTTACTCCAAAAACACTGCTAGGTTTATTTTCAGAGTTGGTCTTCTATAACATTAGCCAATTCCTGAACACGTGGAACTAAAGGGTCAATGGAGAGTGATGCTTAAGCTCCTTCTTTGCCATGGGTTAACCCAATATTGTGGACCAAATTGTCTGTTTCAGTCTTTCAGTCATGTTTAGCAACTGCAGACAGATTTTTAGTCTTAGCAACAGAAAGTGTTACTTCACAAGAAGCTCACAAAACACTAGAATTTATGTGTTCAAGAGCTTTTTAATTAATATGCTTTTTTAAAAATAAGTATGTTTTGAACTTGGGTTTTTATCCTTTGCATGTTTTACATGCCGCTTGTTTTATGATGCATTTGCTTCATTCAGTTCAGTTCAGTCGCTCAGTCATGTCCAACTCTTTGCGACCCCATGAACCGGAGCATGCCAGGCATCTTTTAATTTCATGGCTGCAATCACCATCTGCAGTGATTTTGGAGCCCAAAATAATAAAGTCAGCCATTGTTTCCCCATCTATTTGCCATGAGGTGATGGCACCAGATGCCATGATCTTCGTTTTCTGAATGTTGAGCTGTAAGCCAACTTTTTCACGCTCCTCTTTCACTTTCATCAAGAGGCTTTTTAGCTCCTCTTCACTTTCTGCCATAAGGGTGGTGTCATCTGCATATCTGAGGTTATTGATATTTCTCCCGGCAATCTTGATTCCAGCTTGTGCTTCTTCCAGTCCAGCGTTTCTCATGATGTACTCTGCATACAAGTTAAATAAGCAAGGTGACAATATACAGCCTTGACGTACTCCTTTTCCTATTTGGAACCAGTCTGTTGTTCCATGTCCAGTTCTAACCGTTGCTTCCTGGCCTGCATACACATTTCTCAAGAGGCAGGTCAGGTGGTCTGGTATTCCCGTCTCTTTCAGAATTTTCCACAGTTTATTGTGATCCACACAGTCAAAGGCTTTGGCATAGTCAATAAAGCAAAAATAGATGTTTTTCTGGAGCTCTCTTGCTTTTTCCATGATCCAGTGGATGTTGGCAATTTGATCTCTGGTTCCTCTGCCTTTTCTAAAACCAGCTTGAACATCTGGAAGTTCACGGTTCACATTTGCTTCACTACAACTTAACAAATAACTCACTGGGTTTTAGTACTGTACCATCAAGTTTAATTACAAAACTCACTCACTCTGAGTGCCATCGTTACCTACTGCTGAGACAACAAACTGCCACAAACACAGTGGCTTAAAATGACGGACGTTTATGATCTGAGTTATGTAGATCAGAAGTTCAGTATGAGTCTCACTGGACTAAAATCAAAGAGTCAGTCAGCAGTATTCCTTTCTGGAGGCAGTTCGAGAAAATTCTTTTATCACTCATTCGGGTCTTGGGCAGAATTCAGTTCCTTGTAGCTGTACAACCACAGTGCTGTTTTCTTGCTGACTTCTAGAGTCTGCCACACTCCTTGGCTCATGGCTCCCTTCCTCCATCTTCAAAGCCAAGCTTCCTTCTCACGCATTTCACTCTCTGACTAGAGCTGAGGAACAGTGTGTGTGTGTGTGTGTGTGTGTGTGTGTGTGTGTGTGTGTGCGCACGCGCGTGTGTGTGCTTAGTCGCTCAGTCGTGTCTGACTCTTTGCAACCTGGTGGGCTCTAGCCCATGAGGCTCCTCTGTCCATGGGATTCTCCAGGCAGGAATACTGCAGTGGGTTGCTATGCCCTCCTCCAGGGGATCTTCCCGACCCAGGGATCAAACCCGAGTCTCTATGTCTCCTGCACTAGCAGACGGGTTCTTTACCACTGGCAACACTTACACAGCCTGCCTGTTTTATCTGGGAATGCCCTCTCTCCTCTGGCGATAGGAAACTTTTCACTTTGAAAGTTTGGGGTCCTTTTCCCCCAAGCCTTGTGTACTTTCTGTTTCTTCCAAGTGCCCTTTTGTGTCTTGTGTTCACTGGCCTCTGTCTTTCCTCAGAACTTTCTGGAAACCTCTGCTACTTCTCAGCAGCCTGTCCATATTGAGAAACTCTGACAGTGTGTTACAGAGGTTTGTGGATTAGACTGAATGTCTCCACCAAAAATTTGTGTACTGAAATCCTAACCACCAAGCTGATGGTATTAGGAGGTGGGGCCTTTAGGAGTGACTGGGTCCTGAGAGTGCAGCCCTCACGAATGTAATTAGCGCTCTTATAAAAGAGACCCTACAAAGCACCCTTGCCCCTTCTGCCACATGGGGACATGGCACCCTCTATGAACCAGGAAGCCCTCCCCTGACATGGAATCTCCCTCTGCTTTGATCTTGGACTTCCTGGCCTCCAGAACTGCGAGCAGTAAATGTTTGTTGTTTAAGCCTCAGTAGGAACTCAGTACAGTGAGTTCCCAACATACGAACCTTCACATTGCAAACTTTCAAAGATGGGAATGTGCGTCTAGCTCCAGAAAGGAACCATCAACATGAAGCGTAAGTGAAACTGAAGCTTGCCCTCCACTCACTGCAACTCGAGAAAAGCCCACGGCCAGCAACAAAGACCCAGCCTGCCCCCAAACAAATAATAAATAAATACAGAAATAAAAATTAAAAAAAAAAAAAACATTTATGGAGCTCTCTCTTTATTCTTCAGGATGGATTCAGGCAATTTTTACCCATTTACTGCCACCAACCTCACACAGCTTCCACACCTTCTTACAAGGAGCAGAGAGGGACCCCAGGTTTTCCATCAAACCACCCCCTCCCACCACCCAACACCAAGGGCAGGAGTGAGCAAGACCTCAGATTTCCAGTTGTTCCTGTGAAAACTCTGGGACCCCTAGACCAGCCTCTTCACACCTGCATCCATCCGTCTCCTCCAGTCAGGACAAGATGCCCAGGTTCCCTGGTCCTTCCTCATCACCCAGAATCACTTTCCATAAGGCCTTACAGATTCATTAAACTAACCCCATCCCCCAATCCCCAGGTCTTCTCACTCTCCCCTCTGAAGCCCAGAGCCATCAACACAAGCCCTACTCTCCTGCTCACATCTCAGGTGACGTCGCCACATCAGCCCTAAATCCCCTCTTTCTGGAAAAAAAGTTACTCCAGAAGTTCTCCTCTCTCTTCTGCAACATTTTTAATCCCTCTCTACCATGTTGTAACAATTACAATACAATGGGCTATGGACATAGTAAAATCCTTCTCTCGACTCCACGGCACCTCCAGCTACTGTTCCGTGTTCTATTGCTCTTCACAGCAACTCCCTCATAAAGGCTGAATACACTCTCAGCCTATGGTATTTGTCTTTGTTCTCTCTTGAACCCACTCCAATTTGTTTCAGTTCACTTCAGTTCAGTCACTCAGTCGTGTCTGACTCAGCGACCCCACGGACTGTAGCACGCCAGGCCTCCCTGTCCATCACCAACTCCTGGAGTTTACTCAGACTTGTGTCCATTGAGTCAGTGATGCCATCCAACCATCTCATCCTCTGTCGTCCCCTTCTTCTCTCACCTTCAATCTTTCCCAGGATCAGGGTCTTTTCAACTGAGTCAGCTCTTCGCATCAGGTGGCCAAAGTATTGAAGTTTCAGCTTCATCATCAGTCCTTCCAATGAATATTCAGGACTGATTTCCTTAAAGATGGACTGGTTGGATTTACTTTCAGTCCAAGGGACTCTCTCAAGAGTCTTCTCCAACACCACAGTTCAAAAGCATCAATTCTTTGGTGCTCAGCTTTCTTTATGGTCCAACTCTCACATCCATACAAGACCACTGGAAAAACCATAGCTTTGACTAGGCGGACCTTTGTTGGTAAAGTAATGTCTCTGCTTTTTAATATGTTGTCTAGGTTGGTCATAGCTTTTCTTCCAAGGAGCAAGCATCTTTTAATTTCATGGCTCACTCCCTGAAACATCTTGTCAATCTCCAGCGGCTTCCACATTGCTAAATCCACTGGCCAGGGCTCAAACATCATGATATTGGACAGATAAGCAGCAGTGGGTACGGCTCACCTCTCCTTCCTTCTTGAAATGCCTTCATCCATTGGCTTCTAATGAAAAGAAAAAAAGACTCGTGGTTTCCTTCCTAACTCATTTGAGGCTGCACAATAAGTTGCCCCCAAATTTAGAAACTTAACAAATGACACGTGTATTATCTCACCCTGGGGCATCCATGCTAACTGGGTGTTCCTGGTTCAGACTCTCTCACGTGGTGGCAGTCAGGGTGTCAGCACAAGCTGCAGTCACCTGAGAGCCTGGCCGTGCCTGGAGGACCACTTGGCAGGTGGCTCCCCACGTGGATGTAGGACCAAGGTCTTGGCTCCTTATCCAGAATGATCAATACTAGAGAGGGTGGTGGAGACGAATTCCCAGTGCCTTTTACAACCTAATCTCTGAAGTCACACACCACTACTTCTGCTGTATTCTGTTCATTAGAAGCTGGTCACTGGGTCCAGCCCTCACTCAAAAGGAGAAGGATTCGGCTCCATCTCTTGAAGAAAGGCATATTAAAGATTCTGTGGACTGTTCAGAAACTGCCACAGTACATACACGGGCCACAAGATATTTACGTTTCTCCCACATGCAAAATATGCTCATGCCTTCAAAAGGCCATCAAAAATTTCATCAGAATGAGGCCCAGGAAATTGCCATTTGGATGAGGCCCAAGTGTGGATGAAACTCCTCAGGTACAGTTCTCAATATGCAGACCTGTGAGCTAGAGAGATAAGTTATCAGACATATAGTGAAAGTGAAGTCGCTCAGTTGTATCCGACTCTGCGACCCCATGGACTGTAGCCTACCGAGCTCCTCTCTGTTCATGGGGTTTTCCAGGCAATAGTACTGGTTGCCATTTCCTTCTCCAGAGGATCTTCCTAACCCAGGGATCGAACCCGGGTCTCCCACATTGTAGACAAACGCTTTACCATCTGAACCATGATATAGCCAACAGACAAAGGTGCTTCTGGCATGGGATAACCCTGATAGAAGTGCTTATTCAACAGAGTGAGAACCTAAAAAAAGGACTTCCCTGGTAGTCCAGTGGTTAAGAATCTGCCTTCCAAGGCAGGGGATGTGGGTTTGATCCCTGGTCAGGGAACTAAGATTCCACATGCTGTGGGGCAGCTAAACCTGCTCACTAGAGAGCCCTCAGGCTCTAGAGCCCATGCCCTGCAACTAGAGAAGCCCCTCATGCTTCAGCAAAGAGACTATGAGCCACAAAGAAGACGCAGTGCCATCAAAAAGAAGGGAAAAAAAAAAAATTATATATATAAATTTTTATATATATATATATATGGGAAATAGGAGACAAAAGGAACCACAGATCCATAGAAAAGCTAAAAATCAGCTGGACAAGTGTTGGAAATTCCTCCATGAGGACTCTGCCCTGCTCCTACCTGAAAGTAATTCCCCAAGGCTCTTGGCTTCTCTTTCTGGGCTCTCAATCCTGCCCTCTGAGTCATCCTTCACTTTTCATGAAAGGCAACCCATGTTCATACCTTTGTAGTTTTCCCAGCCTGCTTCCTGCCCCTCCTTGGGAGATACAAACGCCTTTTGAAATTTTGTGCCCCCTTGTTCCTTTCAGTCAAGCTGGCAGTGTTTATGAATGTCATTTCTCTTAAAAAAAAAAAAAACAGTGTGGGTCTCCAATGTATCTTATCGGGATTCACTCAATTAGACAAAATAAACTCCCACAATTCTCTTCAAGACAGGATCTCTTCTGTACCTTGGGATTCTGCTGCTGAGTGATAATGCTTTTTCCCCTCTATTTTAAATTGAAGTATAGTTGATATATCATTTATATAAGTTACAGGCATACAACATAGTGATTCACCATTTTTAAAGGTTATACTCCATTGGTAGTTACTTTGAAATATTGGCTCTATTTCCTATTTTATACAGTATCCTTGTAGCTTATTTTATACAAAATAATTTGTAGCTCTTACTCTCCTAGCCCTATGGTGCCCCTCCACCCTTCCTTCTCCCCACCAGTAGCCACTAGTTTGTTCTCTATGTATTATGCTTCTCTTTTTGTTACAGTTACTAGTTTGCTGTATTTTTCAGCTTCCACATATAAGTGATGTTACAAAGTATTTTTCTTCCTCTGTCTGACTTATTTTACTAACCATACCTCAGAACCCTCCATATTGTTGTGAATAGCAAAATTCTTTCTTTTTAAGGCTAAGTAGTATTCCATTGTATGTTTGGATGTATGTATCAATAACATCTTCTTTCTCAGTTTATCTGTTGAGAGAAGCTTGGGCCATTTCCTTACCTTGGCAACTCTAAAAACTGCTGCTATGAACATTCGGGTGCATGTATCTTGTCAAATTCATGGTTTGGTTTTGTTTTTTTCAGATGTTTACCCAGAAGTGGAACTGATGAGTCATATGGTAATTCTATTTTTAGCTTCTTAGAAACGTCCAGACTGTCTTTAAGCTTCTTAGAAGACCTCATGTTTGATTGAAAGAATCTGTGAGGCAGTAGCCCTTAAACTCATTAAAGTCCTTTGGTCTGAGGCATTATCTTTCATCTTTCCGAGGTCTTCACAGGGGATTTATAGTCACACCCTTGGTTTCATCTTTAGACCAGATTTTCCTGAGAGTGCTCTGGATTTGATTTTAGCATCATTTAAGGAGCCTCTTGATGAAAGTGAAAGAGTGAAAAAGCTGGCTTAAAACTCAATATTCAAAAATGAACATCATGGCATCTGGTCCCATCACTTCATGGCAATTAGGGAAACAATGGAAACAGTGACAGACTTTATTTTCTTGGGCTCCAAAATCACTGCAGATGGTGAATGCACTCATGAAATTAAAAGGCGCTTGCTTCTTGAAAGAAAAGCTATGACAAACTTAGCCAGCATATGAAAAAGCAGAGACATTACTTTGCCAACAAAGGTCCGTCTAGTCAAAGCTGTGGTTTTTCCAGTAGTCATGTATGGATGTGAGAGTTAAACTATAAAGAAAGCAGAGCGCCAAAGAATTGATGCTTTTGAACTGTGGTGTTGGATAAGACTCTTGAGAGTCCCTTGGACTCCAAAGAGATCTAACCAGTCCATCCTAAAGTAAATCAGTCCTGAATACTCATTGGAAGGACTGGTGTCGAAGTTGAAACGTCAATACTTTGGCCACCTGATTGCAAAGAGCTGACTCATCGGAAAAGACCCTCATACTGGGTAAGATTGAGGGCAGGAGAAGAAGGGGATGACAGAGGATGAGATGGTTGGATGGACCAATTCACTGGCTTGATGGACATGAGTTTGAGCAACTCTGGGAGTTGGTGATGGACAGGGAGGCCTGGCGTGCTGCAGTCAATGGAGTCGCAAAGAGTCAGACATGAGTAAGTGACTGACTGACTGTTTGTCTGGAGAGGCTGAGAATTTTCAAAGCCATCAAGTACCAGCTCCTTTCACATTTAAGAGCACTGCCTGTAGTTTCTCCCTTTTCGCTCATGTTGCATAAGGAGAAACAAGGCAGCACCCTCAACGATTTGCCTGGGGACCTCGGCCACACCACTCGGTTCATCAGGCACGTTTCCCACTTTTCACATTACTGAAGGTGGCAGTGCTGCCAACATTTTTGCCACCACGTGACGAGGACCCTTTTTTCTCCTCACCTCCTGGCCAAGTGAACCTTGTCCCCGTTCTTATGGTGTCCACCTCCAATCTCCTTATTGCTAAAAACAGGACTGATCCTAACCACATTACCAAGCTATCTGGATTACTGTTAATAAGTAGGATCATCAATAAGTATCAGACACTTGGGGGACACAGAAGGAATGCAGAGCTTCCGAGGGGAGTGAGATGGAGGAGAGGCCTGGCCTGCGACACAGCAGACAGCTCGGGACGGATCTCAGCCGGAGGGACAGACGATCACATGTGGGCAGACGGTGAACTCCAGACCTATGGGAAGCTGGCTGCGCTTCTCAGTGGACAGCAGATGGGACACAGGAAAGGATCAGGGTGAGAAAGAGGACCAACCTGAGCCCACAGCACATACTTCCTTGTGGACACCTCTTTCTGACCCGCAGCAGCCAGGAGCAGCCTTCCTCCTTGCCAAGAGACTGTGGCTGCCTACCTGATACACGGTGGGAAGGGGATGGGGTTGCCTCTGCGTTTGTGTGCCAATCTGCCCCAACCTCAGCCTCTTCCTGGCTTCCTGTTCTGACTGCAGGGGTGTGTGTGTGTGTGTGTGTCTGTGTGTGTGCTCAGTCATGTCCAGATCTTTTCAACCCCACGGACTGTAGCCCACCAGGCTCCTCTGACCATGGAATTTTCCAGGCAAGAATACTGGAGTGGGTGGGGTTGCCATTTCCTCCTCCAGGGCATCTTCCTGACTCTCGTCTCCTTGCCTCCTGCATTGGCAGGCGGGTTCTTTACCACCAGCACCATTCTGCCTGCAGGGGGACATGCAGTGGAAAATCCTGATGGAACTCAGGAGCCCCGGACACCAGTACAAAGCCCCCTGCCACTTTCAGCAGGCCTGCTCTGGACCTCTTTCCTCACCCAGGTGTGTGGTATGTGTGTGCTCAGGCATGTCCGACTCTTTGCAGCCCCATGGACTGTAGCCTGCCAGGCTCCTCTGTCCAGGGAATTTTCCAGGCAACGATACTGGAGTGGGTTGCCATTCCCTTCTCCAGGGGATATTTCCCACCCAGGGATCCTACATCTCCTGTTTTGGCAGGCAGATTCTTTACCACTGTGCCACCTGGGAAGCCCTCCTCACCCGTAGGGAGAGGAATATTACCTCCATACTGTCATTGTGAGGGTTATAATAAGTAATGCAAATGAACGAGCCTTGTAAATTATAAAATTATATGAATATATTGATATATTGCTGCCTACACTTCCTGGTGTGCTACAGTCCGTGGGGTTGCAAAGAGCTGGACATGACTTGGAGACTAAACAACACGTTTCCTCCAGGCTCTAAAACTCTGCTCTGCATTCCCACCTTTGATCTCTTTGAAGGGGCCACCTTCTCCACTTGGCCCTCTGTTTTCCCATCAATCCCCTTTCAGATCCTCAGTTCTCTTGTTGGCCAACCAACCAGAAGACTTCCAGCCCCTTGGGTGCTGTTGGGAACCGGGAAGGACTCTGTACATAAGCCCAGTGAACAGAAGGGCTCAGAGTGAACAAGGCTTGGGCCCAAGACCCAGGCTAGTTTCTTAGCTCAGCCATGTGTGGGCTTGGGCAGGTCACTGCCCCTCTATGAACCCTTGTTTCTTCCTCTAGAAAATGGGTGGGATGAAGATAAGTCAGAACAGCCATGACTTCACATGAGGTCAGTTAAAAACAAGACACAGGCCCCAAATGGAGTCACTTTTGCTAAGCCCCATGTCACCAAAGTGAGACTTAACCTGTATTCTCAGCTCTCCCAGAAATGGAATCTGATTCAGTCCTCCAATGAGCCCTGTTTAAGCAATCTGCCTGAGAGACCCCTGCCAGAGGAAAGCAGCTTTGCAATAACCAACCTGCTTTTTCGCCAGTATAATTTCCTTGTTTTTCCACTCCTCTATGAAAGTCTTTCATTGTCTGCTAGATTGGATGCTGCCCAATCCAAATTGATTTTTGCTCAAATAAACTCTTAAACATTCTAATATGCCTCTTTTTTCTTTTTAACAGTTTGCAAGAGAGGGTACACAGTCCCAGGAAGATGCCGAAGCCACCACTCCATTGACACTCACCTCTAAGAGTCTGGCAGCATGCCACGTGTCCAGGAGCAATTTGGGCTCACAGGTTTGAGGTCTTTTCCTCAGAAACCCCAGTATTTCACTTCCTCTTTCCAGTTCTCTGCCTTCTTTCTGAGCTCCTCTGGGGACCAGGCTCCCCTCCAGATCCAAGGTAGGGGTTTCTGGAGAAGCCGGAGGTCTCAGTCAGATGGGTTTCTACTCAAGGTTAGAGTGCTGAATTTCCTGGGAAAATCTGAAAACCAACTGAGGAACGTGGGCTATTGAGAAATGGTTTTTAATTGCATTGGCTGTGATAATATTAATTTCCTATGTAGCAAGAGGCTCTTTTTTAGAGTTGCCTACTGAATTATTTAAAGGTGGAGTGTCAGGATATCTGCAATTTATTTTTAAATATGTCCTCATAAAAATACAGTGAGTTAAAAATAAAGAAATGGAGTGGAATATCTGGACCCCGAGCTCCAACGACAGTGCCTGCGGCAGGCAGATCCCGCTCCTCTCTGGAAATTAGACAAATGAGTCCCCACTTCCTGTGGGGAGGGGCCTGTTGATTAGAAAACTGCACCCCCTTCTTAGGGGGTAGTCAGGCAGCACCTGGTTGGATTTCAGCCTCATCTGTGCCCCCTGGGCAGCTCCTGAGGACTGGCACACCTGGGGTGTCCCACCTGGTGTCATCAGATGATAGCAGATGCAGCCAGCATCGCAGCCCCGGTCCCAGCTATGCCCCCGTTTCAGCAAAGCCCTGAACTGGGCGCTGGCCAGCAGGCCCCAGTAGCCACACCTCAAATTACACCTACCGCACCAGGTTTGCGGATTTTTTTTCTTTCCCTCTTTTGTATGTAAACTATGTATAAATGTCAATGATTTCCTGATTCTAAAAATCCTCAAGTTCACTAAACAAAAGTACATTAAATTCTTTCATCCACTTATTTTTTTAAGCAGCATCCACCGGCCTCAAGTCAGGTGGCGGGAGAGCTGAGGGACAGCTGTCCCCGCAGCACCACACAGCTGCCTCTCCCTCCTCCCAGAGCTCCTCCTGAGCCTCCCCTGCCCCTCTGGAGACCCCTGCCTTTCTGGAGACCGCTGCTCAGCACATTCCCCTCCTTTGCTCCCAGCTTTCCATCCCCCTCCAGCACCCATAAAACCTCCCAGGGGTGGAAACACATTACTGACTTACCAGTCAGACCTGGGCGTGATGGAGTCCAGTGGGGTCCAGTATGGGGTCCAGTGTGGGGTCCAGTGGGGCTTAGGACTATGGCCATGATCCAAATGATGTTCAGTCCCTGTCAACTGTCTTTAGTCTTTTAGCAAGACTTAAAACCAGGAACCCAGGAAGTGAGAAACACTGTGATGGTTGCCGGCGGGGGGGGAGCAGGAGGGGAGTGGAAAGAGTGGGCAGCCTTGAGATGCCCCATAGTTTTGTCCGGGAACTTTTCAACATCTCCCCTGCCTGCCCACCCCACCCTTGCCTCACCTCCGGAGCCAAGAGCACCTCCGTTTCCTGTGGCTGCCCCGGGGGGCAGAGTTGAGGCCAGTCGGGGCCCATCGATGCTCTGCGCACCCAGCAGGGAACGGGGCTTCTCCTGGCTCCTCTTCCCTCCTACCCTGTTCCCTTAGAGCCCATCAGCCCAGGCCCCCAATTTCTCAAGGAGGCCTTAATCCTTCCCAGTTCTCAGAGTGCTGGGGGAGCCCTGATGAATCAGGCCCATTTCCCAGGGACCCTGTCCTTCCCAGTTCTTCTCAGAGGTGCTGGGGGAGCCCTGATGCAATCAGGCCCATTTCCCAGGGACCGGGGGCCGGCCTGTCCTTCCCACTTCTTCTCAGAGGTGCTGGGGGAGCCCTGATGAATCAGGCCCATTTCCCAGGGACCCTGTCATCCTGCAGCCCTCCACCCCCTCCCACCAAGGGGCAGCCTGGCTGGGAGGACCCCTTCCGCTAACACCACTTCCACTCGGGGTGCAGGTGGCCTCGACTTCAGAGGAGGAGGGTTGAGGAGGAGGATGCAAGAGAAGGTGGGAGATGGAAGCGGGGACAGAGAGAAGTGACCCTGCAGCCAGAGGGCCAGCCGAGAGGTTTGCTTCCGGTGTGGCACTCCCCCTCCCCCAACCTGAGGGCCCCCTGGACCTGAGACCTGTATCCCAGGCTCCTGGGGAGAGACACCCAAGCCAGAGGGAATGGGAAGGGGCTTCTCTGGGTAGGACCCTGCCCACCCCAGGAAGAAGAGCTGTCGCCTTAAGGATAAATGGGCAACTTATGAGTAATGAGTTTAAGTTTTATTCTGGAACCCTTACTGAGGACTATCGCCTGGGAGACAGCTGCTTAGTAGCCCTGAGGAATCTGCTCCAAAGAGGGACGGAGAAGCCAGTGTATACGGGATATTTTTGGCCAGTCAAAGCCATGTGCAGTCAAGCTTTGCTGTTGCTCGGTCACAAAGTGATGTCTGACTCTTTGTGACCCCATGGACTGTAGCCTGCCAGGCTCCTCTGTCCATGGGACTTCCCAGGCAAGAGTCCTGGGGGATCTTCCTGAGCCAAGGATTGAACCTGCGTCTCCTGCAGCAGTCAAGCTTACATCTTGGTAAAACATTCCTGCTCATCACAGAGAGCAGACACCTCGAGTTAATGATTTTAGTGTTTTCCGTTGACTGGGAAGATGCAAGAATCTGGGGCCATTGGAATTCTTCCTGGGAAATGCATCTAACTCCCTGGGCTCCCCCCACCGGGGTTTATCCAAAGCTCATTGTGCCTTAGGTTGTTTCTCATCCTGAATTCCTCTCAGGGTGCAGTGAGAACTGGGTGGTGAGGAAAGTTCTTGGTTCTGTGTTCCCAGGGCAAAGGAGGGAGGCTCAGCAAACCTCGGTGACCTGCCAGACACCAGGCCCAGGTGTAAAGCAAGGCTATGTGCCCCCACATTGGCCTGGGTCTGGCTTCACTGTCCCCCTGACTGGTTCCAGAGGTGAGCCCAGGCACACGGGTAGGAAACACAGGGCTCCCTGCAGCCACCAGATCTTCATAATTATCCCCCGTGTCTCTGGTGAACTCCTTCCCTTAGGAAATGGGTCTCCATGGGCAGCAGACTTCTGGGAGAAATGCCCCAACCCTCTCCCCAGAGGACTGGCTCTCCACACAAGCAGCTCCCCGCAGAGAAGCCAGAAAGGAAAAGCCTTACAGATTTTCTACTTGGAAAACACTACTTTTCTCAAATATAATAAAACATACTATTTATAAACGATGGTTTTAAAAAGTGACGGAATCTTGACAGTCCAGGGGTTAAGTCTCCATGCTTCCAACTCGGGGGAGCAAGTTTCATCCCTAGTCAGGGAACTAAGATCCCACATGGTGTTCAGCATGGCCAAAACACTAACTAATAATAAGAAGAAAAGTGACAGGATAGAAAAAAATAATGTTATACTCAAAAAATTAAAAAAACACTATCCAGAATGTATAGGGAACTCATAAAATCAATCAGTAAAGGGTGTTAAGGAGAAAACGATAAGCCCCAAATGACGCCACTTTTGCCAACGCCCATGACATCAGATCCGGATGTAACACACTTGACCTAACTGTGGTCTCCACTCCCTCAGGGATGGTCTCAATCAACCAGCTTGGAACTCTGTGGTCAGCACCCATGAGCTAATCTGCCACGTGGACCTTCTCCCCCGCTCAGAGGAGGAAGAGGCCATCTGCATGATAAAACCCTTCCCCCACCCCCTCCAAAAAGATGTCCATGCCTAAAATAATCCTTTATTTTCTTTTGCTAAAAGCTTCCTTGCCCCGCCCCTTCTTGCTATAGAAACCTTCTATTCTGTGCAACTCCTCAGAACACCCTTCTAGATGTGTGCTGCTGATTCATGAACCCTAATTAGAGCTTCAGATTTACTGGGCTGAATGTGGTCTTATAATAAGGGCAACAACTCCATAGAAGAAATGGAAAAGGACAGAAATTGCAATCCAAAGAAACATCCATGGAAAATTCATATACAGAAGACAGGATCAATTTTATTAGTAAATGGGAAAATGCAAATTCAAGCAACTGGGAGAGGGGATCATTTTTCCACCCATTAAACTAATAAGAACTTAAAAGATTGGTCATTTCCAGTGGTGATAAGGCTGAGAAAATTGATAGTCAAAAGCTGTTGGCGGGGAATATAAATGAGCACATCCTTTTAGGAAATCAATTTGTCCAGATTTATCAAACTATTAAACAGGCACCCCCCTCCTGCAAGCAATTCAATCATTTCTGGGGTCCACATGAGAGAATATAGTCATGTGTGCACAGCTACGTAAATAAAAGGCTATTTGTCACAACATTTTACATAATAGTGAACCTGACAAGTAAGTCAACTGGCCATGAATAGGAAAGGAACTAGGTAAGTGATACTTCATCACTAGTACAGAGCACCATGCTGCGGGTGGGAAAGATCTGCGCGTAGGTCAGAGCACCAAAATATTTAGGTACAAAAAGAGTCAAGCTGCTGAGTGACACGTATTATAGTACTTCGTCAACATAAATTTAAACGAAGATAAAGACATATCCATAGATACTCAGGTGTGTGTCTGTAGGTGTGTGTGTATAGAAACAAGACAGAATGTGCAAGGATTGCCTCCTGATGCTAACAGGAGTTAAGTCTGGGTACCAGTGAAGGCGAACATTTACATTTTACCTTATGTTCTGCATTGTTTGAATATTCTTAAAATAAAATGCACCTGGGTAAAAGAAGATGGCAATATTTTCCTAGCTGTTGAAGTGAACAGATTGTGAGGATGTCAGAGGCTGCAGCACCCTGGCAACCCCCTCTCCCTCACCACCACTCTCGCCATCTCCACCTCCTTCCCTGGGACGATAGTGGGAGGTTGTGTGTGTCTGGTCCTGATCAAGTCTGCCAGTGGCAAGAAGTCTCAAGTGTCCTCTCCGGACACTCATCTTTCATGTGGTCTTCTCACTAGCTCCCTAACACTTTAATTATACATATGAGCTGTTCCCTCCATCATCCAGCGAGCTTAGCATGACCAACTGAAAAATTCTTCTTCCATGCCCACCTATTCCATGACTTCTCTCTCACTACACAACCCAGCAAGTAGTTTGACTTTACATTCATTAAAAAAAGAAACAAAACAGGCATGATGCTCACAGCACCCTTTTGGCATGACTGCCAAAAACTGGAAGTAACCCAGCTGGCAAATGGCTAAATAAACTGTGATTCCTCCATACAAAGGGGATACTACTCAGCAATACAAAGGGACAAACTACCAATACACACAAATAAACCGTATTTCTATATACTAGCAATAAATACATGGAAATAATTTTTTAAATATAACACCATTTATAATCACTCATTAAAGATAAAGTACTTATATATAAATCTAACAAAACACATACAGGAATTGCTATGCTGAAAGCTACAAAACACTAAAGAAAGGAAACATCTAAATAAATGGCGTGTTCATGGACTGGAAGACTTACCTTGTAAAAATAACAGTTTTCCCCAAAACTGATATACAAGTTTAATGCAATTCCTGTCAAAATCTCAGCAAGATTATTTTTTCATAGATAAAGATAAGATTGTTTCAAAATTTACATGGAAAGGCAAAGGAACTAGAAGAATGAAAACAACTGTGAAAGGAAGAACAGAGTAGGAGGAACCATAAATATAGCTAGCTACGTAAATTATTTATCTGCGGTAATCAAAGCTGAGCAGTATTAGTGGAGAGAACCCCACGGGACAGAAAAACACTGAAATAATGCCAACTGATTTTTGACAAACATGCAAAAGTAGTTCTATGGAGGAAGTATAGTCTTTTCAACAAATGGTGCTGGAGCAACAGGATATCCATAAGTTCAAAAGACGACTTTGATCTAAACCTCACACCTTATACAAAAATTAACTCAAAATGGAGCATAGATTTAAATGTATGGCATAAAACTATAAAAGTTCAGAAGGTAACCTAGAGGAAAACCTTTGGGACATAGAGCTTAGTGAGTTCTTACACATGACACCAAAAGCATAATCCAATACATAAAAGAAAAAGTTGATTAAAAAAGACTTCACCAAAACCAAAAGCTTTGGCTCTGCAAAAGCCTCCATTAAGAGGATGCCAAAATAAACTAGAATTGACAGTTTCTTTTAAAAGCTGAATGTACACTTGCCCTAAGAAACAATTATGATAAGGAACCATAAGCAATTGCACTCTTGAGCATTTATCTCGGAGAAATAAAAATTTATGTCTACAAGAAAACCTATATGTGACTGTCCAGAGCAGTTTTATTTGTAAAAACCCGAAACTGAAAAAAAAAAAAAACATATATTCCTCAATGGATTAATGACTAAACAAACCGTTTATGTGTATCTCCATGGAGTACTACACTTGATCTTAGCCAAAAGGCAGAGAAGACTCTGAAGAGTCCCTTGGACTGCAAGGAGATCAAACCAGTCAATCCTAAAGGAAATCAACCCTGAATATTCATCGGAAGGACTGATGCTGAAGCTGAAGCTCCAATACTTTGGCCACCTGATGTGAAGAGGTGACTCATTGGAAAAGACCCTGATGCTGGGAAAACTCAGGACAAGAGGAGAAGGGGGTGACAGAGGATGAGATGGTTGGATGGCATCACCGACTCGGTGGACATGAGTTTGAAGAAACTCAGGGAGATAGTGGTGGACAGAGAAGCCTGGAGTGCTGCCATTTATGGGGTCACAAAGAGTCAGATACACCTTAGGCACGACAACAACAACCGTGGAATACTTCTCAGCAATAAAAGGAATGAACTGTTGATACATGCCACAAATAGGATGGATCTCAAAATTGTTTCTGAGTTATAACTCTCAAAATTTCAAATAGTGTATGATTCCATTTATATATAACATTCTTGAAATGAGAACATTACAGAGATGGAAAACACATTAACAGTTGTCAGTGCTTAAGAATGCTGAGACAGGGAGGAGTGGATGTGGCTATAAAGGGGTACATAGAGGGGAGGGGCTTCTGGCTGTGTTGGAATAGTTATGACTCTTGATTGCAACCAGTCCATTCTGAAGGAGATCAGCCCTGGGATTTCTTTGGAAGGAATGATGCTAAAGCTGAAACTCCAGTGCTTTGGCCACCTCATGCGAAGAGTTGACTCATTGGAAAAGACTCTGATGCTGGGAGGGATTGGGGGAAGGAGGAGAAGGGGACGACCAAGGATGAGATGGCTGGATGGCATCACGGACTCGATGGACGTTGAGTCTGAGTGAACTCCGAGAGATGGTGATGAACAGGGAGGCCTGGCGTGCTGTGATTCATGGGGTCGCAGAGTCGGACACGACTGAGCGACTGAACTGACTGAACTGACTTGATTACTGTGATGGTTATAAGAATCCACTAATGTCCTAGAAGCATACTCAGGACCTCTCTGAACTATCTTTGAACTTCCTTTGAATCTACAATTGTTTAAAAGTTAAGAGCTAAAAATATTGATAATAATAAAGATTGTAGGAGTCATTTGGGGCACCGTCTTCTCTGTTAAGCTGTGAGCCCTTCCCCAGGCTGAAGGAGGTTGGGGGAGACTGCACCGTTAGCCTCTTATTAAACGTTTGTTGGGAGGTAACAATCCTGATGTTAGGTGGACACAGGTCGGGGTGGCCAAGCCTTCCCAGAAGTTTCACATGTCCTTCCTAGGAAACCTGTTTGGCTTCTGGTCCTGGGAAGAAAAGTGAGAAGATGGGAAGGCTAAGCCGCTGAGTGGGAAGGAGGCTGGAGGCGGCAGCCACATCCTCGCCCACTAGGGGGCAGCAGAGGATGATGAACGGCGCCCACATTTACTCTGGAGTGGAGGACTCTGCCCAGGAGTCCTCTCCCCACTGGCTGCAGGTGTAAAACCAGCTTGAGCAGTCCCAGAGCCCTGAGAAGAGGGGGCCTCGTTGTCAATCAGGGGCCTCCTGTCCCTAGAACTCAAGATAGAGAAGGAGAACTGAGTGGGCTCAGTATGGTCACCCCCTGCCTTCCCTTCCTCTGTGCCGTAAATGGTTTAAGAGCTACCCACTCAGAGCACTTCGCTTTTCCCATCAGGGACAAGGGTGCTCAACCAGCCTGAATCTCAGAGAGGGGACAGAGACTCCTAACCATGCAGCAGAACAGAGTTGTGCAGCTGTGTCCGAACTGGCCTCAACCTGCCGACCATGGACCCCTCTGAAATGGGCTTAGACCTGAGAAGGGGGAGAAACCTCTGAACATTCCTAGACACAGATTTGGAAGCTCAGTGCACCTGCTAAAGGCATTTTCTAGCTGATTCTTTAGTGCTAAAGGGAGGGCGCACTCCCTAGGATGGAGGCTAATATTTGTCTCTTAGCATACCCTATGTCACCCAGAGAGAGCACAAAACTAAGTCACTCTGCAATTTACTAGTTCTACGTTCTCAGACAGGGCTTCCCTGGTAGCTCAACTGGTAAAGAATCCGCCTGCAATGCAGGAGACCCCAATTCGATTCCTGGGAGGGGAAAATCTGCTGGAGAAGAGATAGGCTACCCACTCCAGTATTCTTGGGTTTCCCTTGGGGCTCAGCTGGTAAAGAATCCGCCCGCAGTGAGGGAGACCTGGGTTCGATCACTGAGTTGGGAATATCGCCTGGAGAAGGGAAAGGCTACCCACTCCAGTATTCTGGCCTGGAGAATTCCATGAACTGTATAGTCCATGGGGTCGCAAAGAGTCGGACACGACTTTCATGTTCAGACAAAGCACACTACCTCTCTTGTCCTCAGTTTCCTCGACTGGATAGTGAAGGATATGATAACTCTGTCTCCTGAAGTTACTTTGATGGTTAAACAGAGTAAGTGAAGCGCCTTGCGTGGCAGGCACCTGACCCCTCGTAAACCCGCAGTAAGCCTGCTCCGGCGCCCTCTGCGGTCCCTGGGACTGTGCTGCACCCAACACCGACCCCTGCTGCAGTATCCTCGTTGACCGCCTGGCGGCGGTGTGGGACCACGGTGCAGGCTGTGAGCACAGGGGGACTCACCGGGAGAAAGAATTCTGCAGCCGGAGCAGCGGAATTGGAGCGTCGCGGCGAGACTGGGTCTTCCCTTCTCACTCCAAAGTGGCCCTCACAGTCTCCACAGCCCGGAGAAGACCCAGGGTAGGTAAAGCAGAGGCAAGAGCTGGGATGGGGAGTCAGGAATCCTCCGAGGCTGATAAATCTGACCCAGCTAGCACATTTAGAGCCTCTAGCCACTGCCCCATTCTGGACATCTCCCTAAAAGTTATTGGTGGGAGGAAGCGGGTGCCGTTCAAGATGCTTTTTGGCTCTCTCTGGGGCACTCTCGCTTGGGCATGTATCTTTGACACGTTGGACTGAGACAAGCTGGAGGTCTGAGTTAAGGAGCTCACAAACCTGGAGAACTTCGATAAGGTAGTTAAATGCCATCTTTATTGTATAAGACGCAAGTTGTGTCGGTCCTTTTTAAATAAAATTCTCAAACGGCTTCCCAATCGCACCTAGTATATATAATCCCAAACCCTCTTCCCAGACCTACAAAGCTAGGCCTGACCTTCCATCTCACCTCCTCCATCTCACCTCCTCCCTCTCCCTTCCCTGTCAGGCTGCAAAATAGGCACTTTCCACATCTCCATCTCTGCACTGGCCGGTCCCTTTGCCTGGACCTTCTCCCTCCAGAGGTTGGCATGGCTCATTCCCTGACTTCACTCAGGTCCCTGCCTTTTCCCCAGAGAGGACCTTTCTAACCCCTAACCTTAATCTTTCCCTCACAGCACACAGGGCTACCCAGCCTAACATCGGATTATATGTCTAAATTTATGTTTACTATCTTTCTGTCCCAGGAGAATGTAAGTGCAGGGAGGATCAGGCTCTTGGCATTCTGTTCCTCTGTCACTTAGTAGGAGCTCACTAAATATTTGATGAATGACTGCATGACCTAATTAATTAATCTACAAAATGTGGAGGCTCAAGGAAGACTCTTGATGGTGACAGCTCTCTGTAAATTTAATTCAAGGTATATTACTGTGTTCTGATTTTTGCCTACCATACAGGCTTTTAGGCATCGCTGTTGTTATTTTAATAAGGAGAATGTGATGGGGGAAAAAAATCTGATCAGAGTCTGGGAGCCATCCAGTCCATCCTCTTTCTTCTGGTTCTTGGAGCTGGGGGTACCGGTCATACCAGCGAAGAGCTAATTCCCCGGGCTCCACAGAGGCGCTGGGGACTGTGGTCCTTCTTCTCTGTGCCCTGCCCCCCTTTCAGCCCTCTGGGCCTGGAGTTCAAAGAAAGAAGGAAGAGATACCCCTTTCCACCCCACTCCCCATACCAGGCTGCTCCACACTGGTCCCCCTTTCCCTGAGAGGCAGGTCGCCTGAAACTTGTGCCTCCGTTCCGGCCCAGGACAGCCTGAGCCCTCGGAAATTCAGGGGTTGGGGGTCACAGGACAGCGCGCAGGAAAATACCTTCCTGGAGCACCACGCTCCCCTGGCGGCTGGTGGAAAGCGGAGAGCCAGAGAGGCCGAAGGATCACAGTAGTGAGTGTCAGCGAGACCGGGAAGCGGACTGCGTGGAGAAAGAACCCGGGGCCGGAGTCCTTCGGCGCGGACAGGGAAGAGCAGCCCGCTTCCGGGCGTTGGATTCCGATCCCCGCAGGACGCCACCACCGCCTCCCCCACCTCCCCGCGCCAGGGGAGCCCCGACGCTTGTGCGGAAGTAACAAGTGTGCGATTACGAGTGCAACTGGCGTGTGCTCGGGAGCACTGACATGCTCCTGAAGAGGATGGGTGCAAGGAGCTTCACCATCCACACAAAGAGCTCTTCGATGAGAACCATTTAAATGAGGGGGTTGCGGGGGGTGGGGGGACCGAGGGAAGAGTGTTGGGAGCCTAGGGAGGGGGTAAGATACGGGTATTAAAAGCGCGATCTCGCCTGGGTCCGGGCGCCGCACCTCCAGAGAAGGGACCCTCCGGGGCGGGAAGCGCGGGGAGGGCGAGCTCCTGGGCCCGCTTCTCGCCCAATCTCCGCAGAACTTTTCCCCTCCCACTTCCCTCGCTCAGCCTCTCTCGGGGCGGTCTCCGGGGACTGTCTCTCACATCCATTCTCCTTTCCTCCTTGATTTATGCTGCAGAGTGGAACGACCTTCCCTGACCTCATTTTCATGACGGCGCGAGCACACCCGGAGCCGGCTACGCACATTCCGGAGCAGGCGCGCGCCGCACACACACACACACACACACACACACACACACACACACACACACACACACACACACACACACACACACACACACACACACACACACACACACACACACACACACACACACACACACACACACACACACACACACACACACACACGTCCCCGGCTGCAGGACGCTGCCCATCTCTTGAGTTCACACAGGCTCCGCCACTGTTCTGGGCACTGCCGGGGCTGTGGACGCTCAAAGGATAGATCCTCATTAGCATCTCGCTTTGAATATCATTTGCATTTTATTCATTTCATGTCAAAACGCTCAGAACTCTTCCCCAGCCCGCACCTCTCCCCGGAGCTCGAGAGTCGTGGCCCTCCAGCCTGAGCCTCTTCCCGGTGGGCCGCACGTCTGCTGGCTGCACCCCCCACCACCTTCACTCACCCTCGCCTTAACAGGGCACCCACCACCGACCACCGCCCGGACGAGCGAGACTAACGTCTCCTGAGCTCTTGGCAAGTTCCAGGCCCAGCGCTAAGGGTTTATGTGAAGTACATTTAGTCCTTACAACATCCCAAACCGCTAACCACTACGTTATACCCATTTGAGAACTGGGGAAACTGAGTCCCAAAGACGGCTTACTCAAGTGCACGGAGCTAAAAGAAAATGAAGGAAGTGGAACTGAAACCCAAGGCGGCGGGACCCCAAAGCCGGAAAGCTTAACCGCTTCGCCCGCCCCGCCTGGTGCAAGGTCAAAGCGAAGGTAATTGCGACAGGAGAAAGCAGGTTTTCCTACACGAAAGAAAGTCTTTCTAGGCTCCTCCGTGACCCTTCCCCCAGTCGGCCGGGGAGGGGACCCGGGCGCATTCCCCCGGCTGAGGCTCGCGCCTCCCCTCTCGTCGGGCCGCCCCCAACCGGTCCTGACCCCCTTCCCAGAGAGGGCTCGGCCGGGTCCGGCCGCCGTGCTTTCGGGGTCGTCTGTCGGCGCTGGCTAGTTAAGAAAAATAAACAACGTTCCAAATGGAGGCGATTCCTTTCAACCCAAGCCCCGCCGCCTGCCAGAGAAATGCAAACAGCGGGGGACGGCCCGAGTCCGCCCGGGGCCCCGCGCCCGAGCTGCGGGTGGGAGGGCTGGGCCGCGTAACCCGAGACGCCGCGCCGGCTCCCCGCGCGCTGCCCTCCGCCTGCCCCTTCGCCCCTGACCCCGCCGGCGGCGCGCCCGGCCCGCGCTCGCCTTCCCCGGCGCCCCCACCGGGCCGGGACCCCGACCCGCCGTCCTCGGCGCCCCGAACTGCCCCCGCCCCCAGAGCCATCGGCTCCGGCCCCCAGCCCGACCCGCCACCAGGGGAATCCCAGCCGAGTCCCGCGCGGCCACGTGGGCTCCCGGCAGCCACGGTCCCCTGTGGCGGCCGCGCGCCAGGCCTCAGTCCTATTGGATCATTAAACACCGAGAGGAAGATGGGCAGGGGTGACAGAAAGCCGCCTAGCAAAGTATTGCCTAGTGAGTGGAGCAGGGTGGGGAGTGCGGCTTCCAGAAACGCCCCCTCTCCATCCTGCGGTGCGCGACGGGAGAAGCTACAGCAGGGTATGGCCTCCCCGGGCCCGAAGAAGCCGGAGGGACGGCATATGCTGGGGCGGGTGCCCAGCCCAGGCCGACCAGGTGAGCATCGCTTCTCTCTTACTCGAAGGCCTGGTTCTCCCCCAAGTCCTCTGCCTCTGGGGAAACCTGCGACCCAGGCCACCAGGGGGAGCCGTCGGGCGAGCGAGGACAACTCCTCTCGCTTACAAACTGCCCTTCAAGGACACGCCGCCAGGTGTGCGGTCCACGCAGGACGCGACAGTGCCAACCTCATTTTTACTGCTGCGCTAGTGACTCTATGGACTCGCCGTGGCTGGTGTGCGACAAGGCGTCTCGAACAGTCCTCCGTGCCAGGCGCGAAGACCAGAGGGAGTCCTGGGACCCAGGCTCCACGGCCTCACCAGTTGGAGAAGAGGGGTCGCGGCGCCTCTGGGCCTGCCGGCCCCGCGCGTCAAAGTGGCCCCGGGGTTCGCGGGAGCCTCACCCCCCTTGCGGCCACGTGGCCGGCGTCCTCCCGGCCACCGTTCGAGAGGCTCGGAATGCCTAGGAGGGGGCGGTGACGCACCCGCTTCCTCCGAATTCTTTCCGCGCAAAGCTGGGCGGCGCCGAGATCGGCGGGAAATACCCAGTATCAATCTCCCGTCTGCTTCGAGAGCTCTGGGGACTAGCGAAGACCGGGAACTCCACCGGCTTCCGGTCTCCTTTAGCCCAGACTCCTTTTCTCGGGACAAGAGTGTCTGTCTGTCGGTCTGTGTTGAGTGCGTTCTTACCCTGCGTTCGCTTTCCGGCTCCAACTATTGGCCCAGTTGGGAGCGCTGGGCTCTCCCCCGAGCAGCGCTCTTGAACGTGCGCACTCGCGCGCACAGACGCCTGCCCACCTTTCCAAGTAAGGGCCCAGGGTCCCTTAGGACCGCTGCGCCGCTAAGCTCATCGGCTGCCGCGGTTCAAACACCTCTCCAACTCCTGGCATCGACTGTCCCCCAGTCTCTTGACCCGAACTGCAATCAAAACTCTCTAACGGTGCTGTGCGCCGGTCGGTTTTTCCTCCTCCCAATACCCACCCCGCACACACGTAGACTCCGCATTAGAGATTTTTTTCTCTAAATTTTTCTTGTGACACCGAGAAAATCTTTCTTCAAGGATTTCCTATCCGGGCTTCCAATGAGTTGGGGGTTTTTTTGTTGTTGTTTGTTTGTTTCCTCCTCCCAATATAGTAAAGGGGAGGGGAGAAGGTTTAGAGTGTAGGGGAAAGGTAGCTGTGAACAGCACCAACGCCATCTCTCCCCATCTCCCTAATTCGGTTCCTTTCCGCCAGCTGAAACCGAGCGATTCTACCAGGAAAGCATCTGTTCCTTTGGGGTCCTTCAAGAAGGGCTACTTTGGAGACGGGCGATAGATAAATCTGAGCGGCCTGAATTACCACCACCGGCACCAGCACCACCACCCCGCCCAACCATTGCTCCACCCCGACCCTACAGTATAGACGTGACCTTAAAGAGCCCACTAAGGGAGCGGGTTTGCAAGCCCAGCTCCGAGTTCCTGGAGGCAGCGTTTGACACTCGGCCCTTCGCTCTCCTTCTTCCTCCCCTTAGTCTGGTCTTCCTCTTCCACCCCACCCCCGATCCTCGCGTGGGATTCAGAGCTGATCCTGGGGCGAGGACGCGGCTGACAGTTAAATTGCAATGTAGGCCGAGGCAGGGGGTGGGGGGGGGGTGGGGAGAAAAAGGACCGTGTCTCTTTAACGGGCCCTGCAGACAAAGCGTTTCCCCTCGGAGCGAGCGGAGTCGGGCGCAGCCGCGCGCAGACCTGTCAGCGCGTCTCCCGCGCTTGGGAGAGAGTTTGCAAAGTCATAATTATATCTCTTAACCTGTCTTGCTCTCTGCAGAAGAAGGTCCCATTATATTGAAATGAGATTATTAGCCATCAAATACTTTCTTTCTCGGGAGTTTTTTTTTTTTTTTTAATTCAAATACCTTAACGACTTGGCAATTGCATTTTGATCAGATTTAGTTGGCGCCCCAGCCCGGCGCGGGAGCCAGGGCTGGAAGGCAAATGGTTGAGGAGGGAAGAGGGGGTGGCAGAAGAGTTTGCAAAGAGAAGCAACCTCCTCTCTTTTACCCTTCTCTTAGGTCTCATCTACCTGGTGGGGACCTCTGGATCTGGGGAGGAGGTGTGAGATAAGAGAAGTTGGGGCAAGGTAGGGGAACACCTATTCCCTCGGGATGATCGGCTTAAACCGCTTCGTGAAAATAGAAAGTGAATTTCAGGCGGGGCGGATGTGGACCGTGGAGCGGGGACCAGGATCGGGATGCGGAAGTCTGAGGGCTGCAGAAGTCTGAGGGCTGCAGATAGGGGTGGCTTTGGGACACCAGGTAAGGACCGAGGCTGCAGCTGGTGGTCTCGTGGGCTTAGCTGCTTCCTTTCAAGGTGGGCTCAAGCCTCCCGCTAGGATCCTAGTGGATGGAATTTCAGTACATCGTAATAAGTGGGGTTTTGCTCTATGCCCAAAGGCTGTCTGGTTTTGCCGAATATTGTGAGCCCCTTGAGGGAGAAGCCCGTCTTGTTTCCAGACCCTGGAATTCTTGTCCCCACTGCCAGCAGCGCCCTCCCTCGCCCCTCACCCCATCCTCTCCCTGGTCGGGGAGCTGGGGGCAGTGAAATGGAAGATTTTCCAGACTCTAATTGTAAAGCCTCTCACTTTGACTTCCCCTTGCAAGAGGAGCAGCCAGGCTTGTGTTTTCTTTGGCTTTAGCCCAGACTCAAGGAAAATGTAGGGAGCAAGACAGCTCCCCAGTTCCCCTCCTCCCGACTCTCATGCTTCATATAGAATCCTGGTGGGTCCAATGGAGCAGCTGGTTCCACCCCACAACCTCCCAGGTGAGCAGCTCTCTTCAAGTACTCAAATAGCAAAATGGGGATCTAGAATCCAAACACTTGGCTTCTAGACCAGGCTAGAACCACACCACCTTAGACCAGTCAACCCTTGTCTCTGAGCCTGTTTCTCCTTGTGCACAGCGAAGGCCTTGCCTTGGACTTGAGATCTAAATGGTCCCTTTCATCTCTGACCGTTTTATTTTCCTAAAAAGAAAGTTCTTATACAGGTGTGATCTTCTGGAAGATTCCAGGGAGACCATACCACTCTTCTCCCATCTCTTCAAAATAGCACCCAGGGGCTGAGGCACATCAATTTTGCTTTAAAAGCCTCCAAATACAAAAACTTTGAGATCCTTTCAGTATCCACTAAAGTCAAAGCATGACCATACCTATGCCCCAGCACTTCCATAGGCGGGCATTGCTGCAACAGAAATGCATACTGGATTTGCCAAAGGATATATATCCACTAATGTTCATATAGTGCTCCTCACAATAACTCCAAACTGGAAACCACCAAATATTCATTAACAGTAAATAAACTGGTATAGTCACACAATGGAACTCTCTCGAGAAAAGAGAAAGAACAAACTATTGCTATATAAACACCATGGATGGTTCTCACAATGCTGGGCAGAAGCAGCCGAACACAAAGGACTACATACTCCTTGGTTCCATTTATTAAAAGGACAAAAAGGCAAAATGAATCTCTGTTACTACAAGGCAAGATGGTAATTACTTCAAGAGAGGATGAAGTAATGGATAAAGTGGAAAGGAGTATGAGGAAGGCGTCTGGGTTGATGATGATCTGATTCTGGAGCTGGTTACACACAGTGTGTTCAGTTTGTGAAAATTCACTGAGATGTGCAACTCTGTTCAGTGCATTTTATGAATATTTTGAATATTTTATGAATATTATGAATATTTAAACCTTATCTTGAACATTTCTTCTCCCCAATCCTTGATCTCACCCATATACTCATGCCTTCTAATGCCTCAAACTCCATACTGGCAGGAAATCAATCCCTAAAATGTATTTGGCTCTCCTGCCCTATGCTTGGCCCTGTGAAAAATACACAGATGTATTTTAGTCCCCACCCTCAAAAGGTTTGCAGTTGAGTTCAGAGGCAGATGAATACATAGGAAACAATTGAGGAAATGACGTGTGGTATAGAGTGATTGGTTTGAGTGGGTGAGTTAGACAGCCTGAATTTGAATCCCACATCCACCACCTACTGCCTATGTGACCTTGGACAAGTGACTTGATCTCTCTGGGCTCTCGTATCTGAAATATGAAGAGGACCACACATGTAATCTACATTTGGGTCTGGTGTGAGGATTCTACCAGATAGTCTGTGCAACAGCTGGGATAAGTGCGCCATAGATGTTAGATACCATTCTCCCCTGCGATGGCGACAGCTCTGGCTCACACTGGTCAGAGTTCCGAGAAGAGGGGGATGAATGTCAGTTGGGGGAGGCAGGAAAGGCCTACTGTGGGAGAGACAGTTTGACCTGGGAGAGGTTGGTGAAAGAAGGGCTTTAGAAAGATCTTTTGGCATTGTCTAGAGATATTTTTAGTAGGCACAACTCAGAATGTGTGTGTGGTAGGAGGGCAGTGCTCCGAGTACCTAGAGGGTAGAGGTCAGAGATGCTTCTAAACATCCTCCCACACACAGGGCAGCCCTCACGACAAAGAATTATCTGGTCCAAAATGTTAATGGTGCCAAGGTTGAAAATCCTAATCTGGAGGGTAGAGAGGATTTACTAGCAATGGGAAGGTGTTCCAGCAGGAATAAGAAAATGCTGATACAAACTGGGGCTGGATGGTATTGGGGGATGTCCAGAAGTGCCCTCCAGTCTTCATCCCTCGGGCTGCAAGTTCCTCATCCACCTCCCAGATTTCAGAACTTCCTGACAGTTTAGAAGGCTCATCTAGTTTCTTTGCTGCTCTTACCAGAGATGGATAAAGCAGAGCAGATTCTCAGGAGATTTGCAAGTCCATGAGTGTCACATCTCATTTGAACCACAATTGGAGAAAACCCCTAACGTCTCAGGGGTCAGAAGGGGGAGGGACTTGTCCACCATCATGCAGTGCAGGTTGGTATGCTGGGAACTGACCCCAGAGCTCTATTTTTTAATCAAAGTTTTTATTGATTGATTGATCTGACTGCACAGCATGGCATATGGGATCTCAGTTCCCTGACCAGGGATTGAACCTGTGCCCCCTGCGTTGGAAGCACAACGTCTCAACCACTGGACCACCAGGGAAGTCCCTAGAGCTGTATTGTTGATGTACCACAAACTAGAGGAGAAGGGACTGCAGAAACTGATTAATCTAGAATTGGAAAATATGACACTTTTTAAAAGTCAGAAGGAGAGTTGAGACTGAACTTTGGAAGTGCCCAAGAGAATTATGTGATTCTCTAAGGGACAAGTATAATTCTGGGCTCTCAAACCATGCTTTATAGCCATAGGGTTTCAGAAAAGAGAAAATAGACATTGATTAATCAAAATTTTTCTTTCTTGGACTTCCCTGGTGGTACAGTGGATAAGAATCTACTTGCCAATGCAGGGGACGGGGGTTCAGTCCCTGGTCTGGGAGAAGCAGCTAAGCCCGTGGGCCACAACTACTGAAGCCTGTGTGCCCTAAAAGCAGCAAGCCACAACTACTGAAGCCCAGGCATCCAGAGCCTGCGCTCCACAACAAGAAAGGCCGCCACGGTGAGAAGCTCTGCAGCTAGAGAAAGCTGGCAGCAACCAAGACCCAGCTCAACCAAACATGTTGAAAAAGTCTTTCTTGAGGCAATTCCTGTATGCCAGGTACTGTTCGTAACACTAGGGACACAGCACTGGACGAGAGGCAAAGCAAAGCTTCATGGGGAGGGAGGTGGAGCGAGGAGGAGGAGGATAAATAAGACTGTACATAATGCAATGCCATGCATTCAGCTGAGCACCTACTTGGGTTAGCTGTTCTTCATCAATATTTCCAATTTCACAAGAAGCTTTAAGGTAGAAATTCTCTTCTCCATTTAAGATGGAGAAACTGAGTCCCAGAGAAGGTCAGTGGTTTCCTCAGAATAGAGGGACTAATAAGTGGAAGATTCAGGATTTGAAATCAGATGACCAATTTATGATTAAAAACATCTAGTAAATTTACAGAGGACATCCTTAATCTGATAAAGACTGTCTGCAAATAAAACCTTATAGCAATCATCTTATTTAATGATGAAATAGTGAAAGTTTCCTCCTTCAGATCAGTATAAGATACAGATATCCATTCACAACAATGTTCTATTCAAAATTATATTAGACGTATAAGGATTGGAAAGGGGAAGGATTGGAAAGAGGAAGGTCAAAATGTTATTATTCATAGATGACATGTCATACATAAGAAAATCCAGAAGAATCTACAAACTATAAAGATATGTGTACTTCATGAAGTCACTGAAAACAAGTGATATACCTACATACATCTATACCAGCAGCCAAAAAAAAAAAAAAGAAAATGATATTATAAAAGCAATACAATAGGCAAGTAATAGCTAAAGAAAACGAGGCTTCTTTTTGAAGTGATAAAATGTTTTAAAATTGATTGTGATGGTTACACATATTTATGAATATACTAAAAGTCATTGTACCTTTTTAAATAGGTGAATGTAGTATGTGAATTGGACTTCCCAAGTAGCACAGTGGTAAAGAATCCGCTTGTCAGTGCTGGAGATGCAGGAGACATGGGTTTGATCCCTGGGTCAGGAAGATCCCCTGGAGGAGGAAATGGTAACCTATTCCAGTATTCTTGCCTGGTAAATCTCATGGAAAGAGGAGCCTGGCGGACGACAGTCCATGGGGTTGCAAAAAGTCAGACATGACTGAGCATTCATGTTGACCATCAGTACATGAATTATAGGTCAATAAAGCTTTTTAAGGGTATTACAGAGGCCTCTCATTCCTACACTACCCATCACCAATACTTAGAAAAATCCTGTATAAAAATAAAATTTTCAACAGCAACAAAAACCATCCAGTGCCTAGGAATAAATCTAACGAAAACTGTATAAGACCTCTACACTGAAACTATAAAGTATTGTTGAGAGAATTTAAAGACCTAAATAAATGAAGTGATATAACCTGTTCATGAAGATTCATAATGATATCAGTTCTCACCAAACAGATCTGTAGATTCAATACAATTCCAATAAAAATCCCATCTTCGTGTTTATGGAAACTGAACCCTGGTGGACCTGACTCCATGGCCCATCAAAACTGGACACAACAGAAAAAAAATACAAGGGTCACAGTGTCCCCCATACACAGGGTTACAGGCAGACGTAACTGAAAGCCCATCAAGACCTTCAGTCATACAATCAGGACCCTAGAAAGCCCAATATGGAATAAAATTGAGAAGATATATTCTCAGTGAAAACAGATCCTTACTCTGCTCCCAGCAGTTACAAGAGAAAGACCATAACTGACTAAATATAGCTTTATTTAAAACAGAATGGTGGAGAGGACCGGGGTTTGTCCCCCTCCACAAGTGACATCACTGGGGACAGGGCTTCCAGGCTGAGGAAGTGGCTCCCTCCCAGTGGGATATGGGTGTGCAGGGGCTCCTCTGGCCAGGACCTGGAGAGCGGGTTAAGAAATCCCCGAGGCCACATGCCCATGGGTGCCAGCCTGCGTGGTGGTGTGGCGCTGCAGGAAGCTCTTGGCTTGTCCCCAGAGGCCAGCTGGGACTTGGCATTCGCCTTGGACTTTGGAGAACTCTGGGAGGACTGAGACTTAAATGCGGTCCCCGGAGAAGTCAGCTGCTTCCTTCCAGATAGCAAGTTGGGGAGCGCCTGAGAGGCTGGGCGGCAGACGGGCGAGGGCCGAGGGTGCAGCACGGCCTTACTCCTCAGGCTGCACCCGCAGAGGCAGGGCTCAGAGACGTGGGCCGCAGAGGGGCAGGGCCGGCCCCCCAGGCTGCACTCTGCCTCCCATCCCAACTCCCTGGGGTGCCAGCCTTTCCTAAAAGGGGGAAATGTCAGATCAGTGGAGAAGAGACCAGGGAGATAGATTTTTTTTTTTTTTTAATGCAAGGACAGTGCTTCCCTGCCTCAGTACAATACTCACTCAGCCTCTTTCTGGGGCAAGTTCTCTTCCTGCAGGATCGAAGACTTAGAGACAGACTCTACTACAGAGGATCTCTTCATTTTCTCTGAAAAGAGGAGGAGTTGAGAGCTGGCGGGGAGTGGGCTGAGGGCTTGGAATAGCAGAGCTGGAGGAGGTGTGGGGATGAAGGACCAGCAGAAGCAACGTGGGGCCTCCAGGCTGGAGGATTAGAATGCCCCCAAACCCTCTGTCCCCACACACACCTCTGGGAGGGGGAGCAGTCAGACTCACTATTGTACAGTCTGGAACTGGAAAATAGAAAGGTCTAACTGGGGAGAGAGGGGGAGTCTCTTATCCCACCTGCTGAAGCGCCTTTCTGAGTCCACAGAAGTCTGCTTGGTATGCATCACTCAGGGCCCCTGTCCCTACTGTGATGTCAGAAGGGTTCCAGCTGGTAAGGGCTGTGGACCCAGGTTCCGCCGGGAGCCAGGAAGTCTTGCCTCTTCCCCTGGTGGTACAGTAGGAGCCTCCTTTCCAGAAACACTTCAGGCTCGCTCTTCACGCACATTATCATGTGTCCTGCACGGCACCTCACAGGAAGGGCCTTGCAGTGTAGTTGCGGAGAAGCACACACGGGACACTCTGTGTACCCCACTGGTGTGTACCCTGAAGCACGAGTGAAGGCACCAAGAGCTAATAAGGTCCGTTTCGGCAGGCTGGGGCACCCTGAAAGCTCCCTGCTGGAGGACAACGGGTGGAGCCGGCCTTAAGGATGTATGAGATGTGGGTGGAGGAACCCAGAAAAGATGCCGAGGATGAATGCAAAGCGGGGTCAGGAGCCGAGAGACCAGCTGGGCTTGGGCCACGGACTCATATTTGCTTTTTGTTCATTTGTTTTTGGCCGTGCCACTCAGCATATGGGATCTTAGTTCCTCAACCGGGGATCAAACACACACCGCCTGCATTGGAAGCGCAGTCTTTCCATGATTATTCTGTTGTCTATTTGTTTTTGAGTGTGCTGGCTCTTTGTTGCTGCATGGGCTTTTCTCTAGTTGTGGCGAGCAGGGGATACTTTTTAGTCATGGTATGAGGGCTTCTCACTGCAGTGGCTTCCCCTGTTGCAGAGCACAGACTCCAGGGTGCTCAGTTTCAGTAACGGCAGCATGTGGGTTTCAGTAGCTGTGGCTCCTGGTCTCCAGAGCACAAGCTCAGTAGTTGGGGTGCATGGACTTTGTTGCTCTGAGGCATGTGGGATCTTCCTAGATCAGGGATCGAACCCATGTCTCTTGCATTGGCAGGTGGATTCTTTACCCATGAGCCACCAGGGAAGCCCCAAAGCACAGTCTTAACCACTGGACCAACAGGGAAATCCCTGGATTCACATTTGTGGGAACCAGGCGATAAAAGGTGTGAAGAAGCAGCAGGGAACCCTAGTGGGGAAGCTCTTAGGTCCCTAGGTGAGGACTGGGGAGTTACTGAGGGTAATGGAACATGCGTGCTCAGTCGTGTCCAATTCTTTATCACCCCATGGAGCATAGCCCACCAGGCTTCTCTGTCCGTGGCATTCTCCAGGCAAGAATACTGGAGTGGGTTGCCATTTCCTTCTCTAGGGGATCTTCCCAACCCAGGGATCAAACCCATGTCTCTTACATCTCCTGCACTGGCAGGCAGGTTCTTTACCCCTAGCACTACCTGGGAAGCCCAAGAATACTGGAGCGTGTTGCCATTTCCCTCTCCAGGGGATCTTCCTGACCCAGGGATTAAGCCGGCATCTCCTGCCCTTGCAGGTGGATTCTTTATGCTGAGCCACCTGGGAAGCCCCAGGGTAAGGGAAAGCCTCTGGGAAATGAGGTGAACTAGAGGCAGGGTGCTCACAGGAAACAGATGGTGCACTCAAGTTCGGAGAATTGAAAGAAAGCTTGATAAAGGATGTTTTCGTTTACTAGGGCTTCTGTAATAAATTACCAAAACTGGATGCCAGAACTACAGAATTTTGCTTCTCTCTCTGTTTTGGAAGCCAGAAGTCTGAAATCAAGGTGTTGGCAAGGTTAGTTCCTCTGGAGACTCAGAGAAAACTGTCACGTGCCTCTCTCGCATCTTCTGGTGGCTGCAGACAGTCCCTGGCATTCCTTGGCTTGCAGCTGCATCACTCCACTCTCTGCCTCCATCATCACATGGCCTCCTTCCCTAGGTGTCTTTACATGGCTTTCTTATAAGGAAGGACACCGGCTCTTGGAGCTAGAACCTACCCCAAATTGGTATGATCTTAACTAACTGCATCTGCAAAGACCCTCTTTCCAAAGGAAGTCACCTTCTGAGATTCTAGGTAGACGTGAATCTTGGGGGAGTGGGACAAGATTCAACTCGGCACAAAAAGACTATCATTTCCAAAGGTATGGACAGATGTAGGAAACCCCAAGGAAGAATGCAGCATCCAAGGCTATAAAAGGAGAGAACTGTGAGCACTTTTTAAAGGCAAGGGGAAGGAATGTCAGACAGAGAAGGCCACCTTGGACTTCCCCGTCCAGAGGCTAGTACTCTGTGCTTCTAATGCAGGGAGCCCAGGTTCAGTCCCTGGTCAGGGAACTAGATCCCACATGCCGCAACCTGGCACAGCCAAATTAAAATAAACAATGGAAGACCACCTTAAGAAGGGCTGTCAGTGTTGTTGGAGCCCAAACCAACCCCGTGGGGAGCACGGCAGGGCAGCACCTGCCATGACCTCTCCCTACTCCCTCACACCTGAGTCATGCTTCCCACCCAACAGGAAGCCAGAGGCAAGGGGGCCACTGAGGCAGCCACACAGAGCAGCCTCCCAGGATGGCCAAGGTGTTCTGGAGAGGCAGACAGAGGCCAGCCAAGAGGTCACATAACACCAGCAAGGCGTTGACAGTCGGCAAGACACACGGACAGGAGGCAGACGAAGGCCCCATGAGGGGAAAGTTCTGGACAGAGACTGTGGGGTGACGGTCCCTCCCCAACCCTCGAGCCTGGTGTTCTTTAGGCCTTAGTCATGCGGGTAAACCCTGGGTACCCATTTACATCAGGGAAGGAAGCCTTAGGGTAGAACAATGGACCCCAGATCCTGGGAGAGGAAGTTGGATGGGGGCACTTAAGGCACCTGAGTCCGCACACTGGCCCAGGATCAAACTTAGACCTGGTCACACTAGTTGGCAGGCTCCCCTTTTTAAATTTTTGGCTGTGCTGGGTCTTTGTTGTGGCACATGGGTTTCTCTAGTTGGGGCACACAGGCTTAGCTGACCTGCAGCATGTGGGATCTTAGTTCCCTGAATTCATATCCCCTGTATTGGAAGGTGGATTCTTAACCACTGGACCACCCAGGAAGTCTCTCCGTGTTTGAAAGTTGAATTTGAACATTTTCAGGTGGGGCCTTCATGCTCATTTACCTTTAGCCTCAACCATGCCTTCCTGTGCTGTCCAGGGGCCCACCTTACTGCTGTCCATTGTGTGCCCAGCCCCAGGAGGCATTTAAGTGGTCAGCCTCTACTTGAAGACACAGAGTGAAGAGGAGAAAATAGACTAGCCATTCAGGTCGAGGTTCCCCAGCCCTGTGCACCTCCCCTGCCCCAGACAGAGATACCCCAAGAAGGAGGGGATAGGTCCCTGCATATGGGGAAAGGCCAAGAGAGAGTATGGCCCAGGTGAGGGACTGGGGAAAGGGCATCTTTACAAAGAAATGTCTCCCAGGATGGCCCTGGAGCCATTTGGGTACAGGCAAGAACTAGTTTGTTGGAGTTTTTTTCTCCATCCCTTTCCAGGGTTATTTATCAGATCAATTGCCCCTTGGAAACAAGGAAAGAGCTTGGATTTTTGTTTCTGAAAACCTGGGTTTCTACACTCTCAGTCTGGCAAGGGCTGGGACAAATTCTCCACTATTGCTGGGCCTTGTGTTCCCTTTCTATAAACAATGATGCTCACCTCATAGGGTTGCTATAAGGATGAGGTAAGCAAATTCTCTTTGCTGGCTATAAAATCAAAGGCAGTGGTAGTCACTGTGTACTTGCTACCTGACCTTCCTCCTCTCCATCCTCTAGTTCACATCAATCATTCCACCCAGACTGGACAAGTCAAGGTCTCCAGTGACCTCCTCTTGGCCAGACTCAGTGATCAATTCTCAGTCCTCATTGTTATCAATGTATCTGGAGAATCTGGGGTTTCCTGTCTTCTTGAAATACTTGCTTCACATTTGCCTAGAACATCAAGTGCTCCCGGTCATCATCCTCCCTCCCTGGCTGCGCCCTTTCAGTCTCTCTTGCACTACCCTTTTCTCCTTTCTGACCTCGGTGAGAGTCAGTGTCCCAGAGCTCCATCCTTGGAGGCCCCTGCCGACACACACATCCTTGGTAACTGGACTAGTTACCCTGGACTGCAGTAACAAAGTATCTTATGGCTTTAAAAGCAGAGATAGGGTGGGGAGGGAGCTAAGAGAGGGGTTAAGGAGGGAGGGGACACATGTATGCCTATGCTGATTTGTGTTGATGTATGGCAAAAAAAAAAAAAAATCACCACAATACTGTAATTATCCTCCAATTTAAAAAAATATTTTTTTAAGGTGTATTTTCTTATAACTCCGGTAACTAGAAGTCCATCAGGGCACTACGCTCCCTCCAGAGGCTCTAGGCAAGACCCTCTCCTTGTCTCTCCTGGCTTCTGGGGGTTGCCTGCAATCTTTGGCTTAAACAGCAAAGCTCCAATCTCTGCCCCCCGTCTTCACATGGACATCTTCCCTCTTGTAAGTCTGTGTCCAAATTTTCCTCCTCTTAAAGGACACCAGTCATTGGATTTGGGCCTGTCCTAATCCAGAATGACCTCACCTTAACTTGATTAAATCTTCAAAAAGTTATTTGCAAATAAGATAAGATCACATCCACAGTTCATGGTGGACATAAATGGGGCCAGGCAAGGGGTGATGCTGTTCAACTCAGTAGAGTGATCTCATGTGATCTCATGGTTTTGAATACCATCCATACATCTTAACTTTAACTTGTGCTCTGCTCAGTCGTGCCCGCCAGGCTTCTTTGTCCATGGAATTTTTCAGGCAAAAATAATGGAGTGGGTTTCCATTTTCCTACTCCGGGGAATCTTCCCAACCCAGGGATTGAACCCACATTCGTCTCTTACATCTCTTGCTTTGGTAGGTGGGTTCTTTACCACTAACACCACCTTTATGAACTTCCAAATATACATCTCCAGCCCACACTTGGTGCCTGCTTTTCCTGCTCCATATCTCCTGCCCTCTCCACACATCTGCTCACATGCCAAGACATCACTTTGGACCTACAGTGTCCTGAGTGAGCTGCTCTGCAGCCGTGGTCCTCCACTTCCTCTGTAAACGGCAGACCCAAGAAAATCAAACCAGAGTCCACCTGGTGAAGAGCTCCCTAGACTGACCCTCCCACTCAGCTCTGGACACCAGTGTCTGGGCTCCTGCACAGAAGATGAGAGAAGCCTTCTCTAGCCAAATCAAATGACTCCACAGAAAAGGGCAACATACAGTGGATCTGGAACTTCCAATAGAAACAACCACTGGCCTGATCAAGACATGTGAGCCCATAAGCCCACCAAGGCTTCCAATAAGAAACATACAAAATTAAACAAGTATCTGAGAAAAGATTTAAACATTAAAGGAAAACTTAATAAGGGAGGAGGGAAGAAAGGAAATCATAAAGAAAAGAGGGAATTATAGAAAGCAGAATGATTCAAAGACATTATAATTTATAGCCTCAGAAAGATAATGGAAAGTCCATGACATGAAAACAGGATGCAGAATTTATTTAAAAAAAAAAAGACAGACTTCCCTGGTGGTCCAGAGGCTAAGACTCCACACTTCCAATGCAGGAGGCTGGGGTTCAGTCTCTGGCCAGAGAACTAGACTGTGCATGCTGCAGCTAAGACTTGGAGCAGGCAAATAAATTTTTAAAAAAGAAAGAAACATAAAGATGGTAGTCCAAATGTAAAAGTCAGGTTGATGATAAAGCCAATGAAATCTCCTCGAAAGTAGAACAAAAAGATAAAACAAGGGATAATAACGGAGGATAGATAAGAAAATTAAAGGATTAGTCCAGAGGATCAAAACTGACTGTTAGGAGACATATAATGAAAAGGACTAAAAGGAAGAGGCAATGGCAGCAGGCTGTATTCATATTTTCCAGAGATGGCTGCAATAGATCCTGTCTTACACACTTTTCTAGAATTTTGCCATACCCCATCAAGAGGTGGTGTCTAGTTCTCTTAACCTTGGCTCTTGAAAGGTTTTTCTGACTGTGTTTACCAATAGAGTATGGGGGAGGGCAGCCTGTGTGAATTCTAAAGCTAGGTCATCAAAGGTAATTCTCCCTCCACTTTGCTGCTGGAAGTATTGTCCTGGAGCCCTGAGCCACCATGGAAGCCATCTGATTGCCCCGGGGCCACCATGCTGCAAGGAAGCCCAAGCTAGGCCATGTGGAGAGAGCACACAGCCTACCCTGAGAAGAGAGAGAGATGCCCAGTAAGGCCCCAGCTGCTCCAGTCCTCACTATTCCAGCTCCAACCACCATCAGACTGCAACCCCCTGAGAGAGAACCATGTAGCTGAACTTTCCCCAGATCCATCAGAGGTTATAAAATGATTGTAATAGCTTTAGACTACTAAGTTTTGGGGGTGATGAATTACATGGCAATAGCTAACCAGTACATTGCCTAAGAGAACAAAATTTCCTGGATTAAAAGATATCATGAGTTGCCACGTTTAAAAGGTCCACTGAGGGTCCAGCAAAAGTAATGAAGCCATTCTGGGGCACACATGTGAAATTTCAGAGAAAAACTATTAAGTTAAAAAATGTGTTTAATTTGTGGGAGTGAGGATTACACACAGCAGAGAACACAAAACAAGTATTGGTATGGCACTGAATTGCTTAGAAGTGACAAATCGATGGAGGAATGTCTTTGCTTGAGGTTGGATTTGCCCTGTTAACAAGAAATCCTAAAATTAACACAACAGAAGTTTATTTTTGCTCACATAATAGTCCTGGATGGATGTTCAAGCAATAGGCAGGCTCTCTCCCATGGGACCCAACTGTACCACAGTATCCCTTCCCAAACTCTCTTGTGCCTTTGGTCCCCTTTGGCTGTCTGGTGAAGCCTGTGGCCTCCTTCTCAGGATATTTTCAAGTCTGTAAAACACAGCTCATAGCAGTAAAAACCAAACCAATTATATGGACATACAGTTATCAAAATACAAAAAGACAATCTGAGATGTAATAATTAATACGTGCTTCCATATTAATTCATTAGCTAATAAGACAATACAGTTAAAAGCACAGGTGATTTAACACTGCATTTATGGACTTGCCCGGTGGCCCAGTGGTTAAGACTCCTCATTTTCAATGCAGAGTGCACAGGTTCCATCCCTGGTTGGGGGACTGAGATCCCACATGCTGCGTGGCATGGCCAAAAATTTTTTAAAACTTGGAAATTAAGTTTCATTTATTTTTAAAGACTTATTGATGGGCAGGCTGACAACATTGGTGATCTACGTACCTCTCGATAGCAAGGAAAGTGAAGAATTCTTATTTGAATCATCTGGTTTTGCAAGCTTTTTAAAAAAACAAACAATGAAAACCACTCACCTCCCTTCACATATTAATTGACCGACAATGGCAGTCAGGTACCCCTGGAAAGCAGTACAAATCTCTCTTTACCAGTAAGAATGTGTGACTTCACTATTTGGCGGTTAAACTCCTCCTCTGCTCAGCGCTGGCCAGTTGTGTTACACTACTGCCTGTCAACAGGAAGGCTGCGATTACGTGCAGTCCCGTGGCAGGTCTAATCAGTGCCATAATTTCCAAGTAGTGATGACTATAATGATATTTTGAGATATCTGCAAGAACTGTAATGAGATATGAAAATATCTGTGATTTCTACTGGTGACAAAATCACAAGCACTGATAATACTATTGTAGTTTGTCATCTACAGCCGTAAAAAAAAAAATGCTAAATATCAGGATAGGGAAAATGAAGACATACTTCCCTTATCCAAGTTCATAGACGCTCCCTGACTTTTGGGTCCATGGACCCCAGGTTAGGAGGCTTGCTCTGGAGCACTCTTTTTCTTTTTTTTTTGACTACACTGGGTCTTTGTTGCTGCATGCAGGCTTTCCCTAGCTGCAGTGAACAGAAGCTACTCTCTAGTTCTGGATATGGGCTTCTCACTGCGGTGGCTTCTCTTGTTGCAGAGCACGGGCTCTGGGCATGCAGGCTTCAGTAGTTGTGGTGCACAGGCTTAGTAGCCCCCAGAGGCATGTGGAATCTTCCTGGAGCAGGGATTGAACTTGTGTCCCCTGCATTGACTGGTGAATTCTTAACCACTGAACCACCAGGGAAGTCCAGCCCTCATGTTCTGTCTATAGCCAACCAGTAGAAAGGAAGAGCATGCGAGGCTGCACACACGGGATAAGTCTGCACAGACCAAGCCTGAAATTGACACACATCATTTCCACTCATGTTCCACTGGAGACAATTTAGCCACGTGGCTCTGCCTTCCAACAAGGGATCCTGGGAAATGTAACCTCATCTGTGTGCCCAGAAAGAAGAGAACGAATCTGAGAGCCCAGCTAGGAGTCTCTTCCACAGTCAGAGGCATGTGTGGCCTTCTTGTCACTCATAGAATGCACTCAGCCCCCTTCCAAGGGTATCAAAGCAAAGCCCCACCCAGCCTCTGCATTCTACTTTATGTCTATATCCTCTAGGCGACGTGCAGTCTTTCCTAACAAGTCTGATGGAATCTCTCTTGGTCCAAACAATTAGGAACTGTGCTCCACTGTCCAACCCTGCACACACCCGTTATATAGGATAATTGTGGTTAAGATTGTGAAACACACACTCCCTGGTCCATCACGATGGTGGAACACTGTTGGGATCCACAGCCTTGGCAATGGAGATGATTACCTCTCAGGAGCCTGCACCTTCTCTCTTTTGGACACTAACCATTGTCTTCCATCACCCCTGATCTGCACTCTGGGAAATTTTTCATTATCTCCTGTGTTCACACATGCAGTGGGCATTGGGAGCATTCCCTTTTCGGGGTCTCACTACTTTCACCACCCATGTGTTGTTCATGGATACTTGGGAATCAAATGTTGTTTTAAAGATTTTGGGTGTAAAGTAAAATAAAAATAAAATTTAAAAAAATTTAAAAATGTAAAAAAGATTTTTGGGTGACTTTACTGGTGGTCCAGTTAAGACTCCACCTTCTAATGCAGGGAGCATAGGTTTGGTCCCTGGTCAGGGAGCGTGTGGCCAAAATTTTTTAAATAATAATAAAAAATTAGTCTATGTTTGTGGTTTCCTTGGGAATTAAATTTATTCTTTCAGATAGATTTTTGATCTGTTTGCCTCCCATTGATCACATGTGCCGGTAACCACATCCAAGGTTTCCTAGACATGGTTCTTGCATCTATTTGTTTGTTTTTTTGTTTCTTTGTCCTTATGCCAATTTCTAGCTGTCAAATTAATATCAGCTACTGTAAAGCCATCTGTATCCAGAGGCTTATTAGAGAGACAGTGTCCTTAACTTCATCCCACTACAGGGCTGAGCTCCTTTGTTTAACTGAGATGACTTCTTGGTCTTTGTGACTTAAAGACTTATTCAGTCTTATTAACCAGCTCCTTCATTAGATCCAGAAACTGTTTCTTCAAATGTGAATCTCTACATGCCTTCCTGAGCTCATCTTTGCCTGGTGACAACCTAAGTGAAGTAAAAACTGACAACAAAGCCTGTCTGTAGTTTTTAACCTCTCCCACTGGAAGTACAGTCTCAGTAGAATGTTAAATTATCTCTGGTATCAGTTTTATCAAATGCTTTTGTCCCAGCATAAGCAATATCACCTGCTCTCCATCCTGCTATATTTGTTTCCTCACCACCTACCCCTAGATAATGCCACTAGTTTTGTTTTTAGGATGGTATCACTCCACTCGTAGAATCAATTTCTGTACTAATTAGAGTAGATAAGACTGCATAACAAATAGACCTTAAAATTTCACTGGGGTAATAGATTTTTAACACAATAGGTGTCTATTTTTAGCTCATATCACATACCTGTGTGGTTGTTCGGGTCAGAACAGTTCTCCAGGTGGTTATTCAGAAACTGATACTCTTTTCATCTCTTGGTTTTTGCAAACCCATAGAATTTCATTTTCACCACCTCCATTCACCTTGCCAGAAAGGAGAAGACTATGGAAAAGCATACACAGGTGTTCCTGTGGTCTGGAATTTTAATTTCCATGAGGGGGAATTTAACGTCATGGCCGAACTTTCTTGCAAAGGAGGCTAGTAAATGCACTCAAACTGTGTGCCCAAGATTTTGGTGACGATGCCATGGTTATTTTCAAACTAAGGCTTTCATCTCCAGACAACTTACCAAACACGTATTGAATATGTGGACGGCAAAAAGACATTTACAGACACACACAGTCTGAAAAATACATCTTCCAGTAACCCTTTACCAGAAAGCTACCGAGAAGAGAAAGTAAACCCAAAAGAAGGCAAGGTGGAATCCAGAAAACAGGGAATAACAATTATCTTGATCTAGAGAGCCTTTAGTCCATGTTGGAGCAGAAGTTTGGAGGGCTCCAGGAGATCTCTCTCCAAGAAAACAGAAGAGTGGATCTGATAAATTACAGTGTGATAGAGTAGAAAAATGGAGAAGGCGATGGCACCCCACTCCAGTACTCTTGCCTGGAAAATCCCATGGATGGAGCTGCAGTCCATGGGGTCACACAGAGTTGGACACAACTGAAGCAGCTTAGCAGCAGAGTAGAAAAATGTAATAAGGTATATCAGAAAGAGTTGTTGGTGCTTTTTATTGGACTTACAGAAAGCATGAAAAGGCAAAATGGTAGGATACCAAAAGAGGAACTCCCCAGGTTATTAGGTGCCCAATATGCTACTGGAGATCAGTGGAGAAATAACTCCAGAAAGAATGAAGGGATAGAGCCAAAGCAAAAATGCTGGGAGGGATTGGGGGCAGGAGGAGAAGGGGACAACCGAGGATGAGATGGCTGGATAGCATCACGGACTCGATGGACATGAGTCTGAGTGAACTCCGAGAGATGGTGATGAACAGGGAGGCCTGGCGTGCTGCGACTCATGGGGTTGCAAAGAGTCGGACACGACTGAGCGACTGAACTGAACTGAACTGACAGAAAGTCCCTGGTGCTCCAGAGGTTAAGAATCTACCTTCCAATGCAGGGGATGTGGATTCAGGTCAGTCCCTGGTTAGGGAACTATGAGCCCACAGGCCATGGGGCAACTAAGCCAGCACTCAGCAAAATTTACCCTGTGCACCACAGCTAGAAAGAAGTCTGTTAGCCACAACAAAAGATCCTGCATGCTGCAGCTAAGACCTGCCACAGCCAAAAATAAATTTTAAAAAAAAATGTTTTTAAGTTGTTGAAAATTGAGATCTAATTAGTAGGATTCGGCGAAGGGGTATAAGTGGGCTAAACTCGTAAGACATATTATTAGTCAGGATGGACAGAGTTATTCTATAGTAACAACCCCAAAATCTAAATGGCATAACATACCAGAAGTTTATGTCTTCCTCATATGGGTTGTCAGAGGGCTCTGCTCCATAAGGTCATTCAGTTAGTGGTTCTACCAAAGTGTAGCTACCCCCATCTGAACACATGGCACCCTGAAGAATGTATGAGCTTGTCCTGCCTCAGGAGTGATAGGCATCACTTCCTCTTACAGTCTCATTGGCCAGAAATAGTCACGTGTCCCTGTCAACCGGAAGGAGACTAGGCAGTAGTCTTCCGCCGGCTCTGAAGGAAGGCGACTAGTAATGTTCATGAGAAGTTCACAAAACAACCTAAGATCAGTAAAGCAAGGGACAGCGTTTCAAGCTTACTACTTTAAATTGGGAAAGTAAATACCAGAACATGTTGAAAAGCTAAGAGGAAAAAGCAAAAAGTTTGAGAACAGCACCTCTAGTGAGCCTGGAAAGTAACCAGCGTGGGGAGTGAAGCGCAGGGAGACTGCCGGGTTGTGTCTGCGCCTCTGAGCATTGTCTGATTTTTAAACTATCCACATGTATTGTTTTTATGAAACTATATGTACCTTTTAAACAAAACTTGCTTGAACAATAAAGATAGAATCCAGGGAGACTGTCACAAGCATACCCTCAGGAAACCCATCAGGAATCACAGCTGAGGTCAGTGTTGGGTAACTGCTCGGTGGTCTACAGAAGCTCCGGCCTCCCTGGCGGCCCCAGGGACACTGATGTGCCTTGGTCAAGCTCCTTCCCTGGGTCTGTCCCAGAGGACTTGAATTTGCTTAGAGAACCCAGGGGCTGTCTCACAGCCTCTTAGTCCTTCTTAGGCTGCAGCTCTTAACTCCCATTTACCTTCCACTTGTCGACCCAGAGTATTCTCCTTATGAAGATGAATGCAAAATACCAGTTGAAGGCTCTCACTCTCTCTCTTATCTATTAGCAAAATCTCATTGGTCCAAGGCTTCTCAGCTCATCCTGACACTTGTTTCTTTTTAACTTTATGAAAACCTTAAATTAGGGCTCTAACCTATAGGCAATTTATATTCCCCCTCCCTTTGGTCCTTGTTACCTGCTCTTCTTAACCACCTCAGCAGTGTCTTGTTCACACCAGAGCATCCCCGGGGACACCCTGCCCTCCACCAAGTCAGTCCTTTGTATATCTTTTCATTTCCTTCCACACAATGGCCAGACAGAACGTCAATGAAGAGCATTTGATCATGGCATCCTTCATAATTCCTCTTTGTCATAGCAAAATATGCTGACCCTTTCCAATCCGTTCCCACCCTGCCCCCTTTCCAGCCTCATCCTTTCCTGCCCCCATGTTCAGATGCTCCAGTCGCACCCCTCCACTTGCACCCCCTCCACTTGCTGTTTCCAGAACCTGCCAGGAATCTTGGGCCTCCATCTTGGTTCCTGCCAGGCTTCCTGCCCGGAATGCCTTCCCCCACACTGTGTGCATCTCTCCCAGGTTCCAGGCAGTGATGGAGGAAGGGAAAGAGACTCATTAGAATGGGTGATATGGGTTCAATAGCCACTTAGTAATCCTAACGTTAGGAAAGTCACTCAACTTCTCAGACCCTCAATTTCTCAGCTGATATGAGGGTTTGTCTGGGTTATCTTTAACATCTCATTCTGGTCCAGTACTAACTTGCTGCTGCTGCTGCTGCTGCTAAGTCATTTCGGTCGTGTCCAACTCTGTGCGACCCCATAGACAGCAGCCCACCAGGCTTCTCCATCCCTGGGATTCTCCAGGCGAAAACACTGGAGTGGGTTGCCATTTCCTTCTCCAATACATGAAAGTGAAAAGTGAAAGTGCAGTCGCTCAGTCGTGTCCGACTCTAGCAACCCCATGGACTGCAGCCTACCAGGCTCCTCCGTCCATGGGGATTTTCCAGGCAAAAGTATTGGAGTGGGGTGCCATTGCCTTCTCTGCCAGTACTAACCACCTCCCCAGAACTGTAATTACACAGAATTGTAATTTAGTTTTTAAGAGCATAAATTCTGGAGCTAGAGACAAACAGCTTGGGTTCAAACCCCAGTCCTGCCATTACTAGCTGTGTGACCTTGAATGAGTTTGTAATCCACTCCGTGCCTCATTTTCTCACTATTTAATGGGGGATAGTAGTAGTAATGGGCTTACCAGGCGGCTCAGTGGTGAAGTATCTGCCTGCCAGTGCAGGAGCCGCAGGATATGTGGGTTTGATCCCTGGGTCAGAAAGATACCCTGGAGGAGGAATTGGCAACCTACTCCAGTATTCCTGCCTGGAGAATCCCAGGGACAGAGGAGCCTGGCAGGACTGAGGCCGCAAAGAGTCAGACGCGAATGAGGGACTGAGCACACGTGTATGCGTCTCAAAGCTGACAAGTGCAAGTGACAGTACTGGTGTCATAGTGTTGCTGTTAAAATTAAATGGTATGTATATTACACATACTCATATGTTGTGATACATATGTAGTGGTTTGTAATAGCTCTAATAAACTCACAATTAGTATCATTAGTCTCCTCCACCAAATTGAGCCATCTGAGAAAGCAAAGCCACATCCCCTTTCTCTCCTAAATCCCCACTGCCTAGGATTTTACCCAGCATATATAAAGATCTCAGTCAGTGAAAGATGGAGAGAATTGAAATAAACTGTCATTGCATCATTTGACTTATGTTTCAAGAGCTTTGCCTAAACTCCCACTAAATTTTTTTAGTGGGGAAAATCATCCCACTAAATCATGTCTAGCCTTTCACTCAACATTTGGAAGACTTGAGGGTAGAGGTTTGGGGGGAAGTTGTTGTAGTTGGGAGGAACAGAGCTCTTTTAAGCCTGCAGGGGCCAGTTTCTACCTCTGAGACTTTTAGAGGTATGGAAGTCACCCCTCTTTGGGAAAACTCAAGCAGCACTGGGCCTTCCTGAAATGTACAAAAGGCAAGTGACTTCTTCACTCCCAGCCACTATCCAGAGATGAGAACACTGGAAACGGAGAGGCGGGAGGAGAGTTCCTGAGCTCCCCCTGGGAGCCTCGAAAGCATCATCCATGCAGAGGTGGTAAAAGCTGTAGCTGCTAAAGGTCATTCAAGTCCGGGTCTGAACCAAAGGGAATGAGTGACAAGGGACAGCACAGAGCTGGGGAATTGATTAGCGAGGACCCAGAAAGGCAGAGGGAAAGGACAGGTCCCCAGAAAGCCCGGGGTAGGGAGGTGAGTAATCCAGACTGAGCCGGCACCTCTGCCCATCATCGCTATTGCAAGTTATTTAATAAAGAGCCGCCAAAGTAACTGCAATTTCATTGCTAATGTCCCCGTGCCTCACAGTTCTGCATCTTAACCTCATTGCTGGGGCTCCCAAGGCCCCCCTACCCACCCCTGCCTCCCCAGCCCAGTGTCCCCCTGCAGCCACTGGGGTGGAGCATCTCATTTTGCTAGGATGTCATCCATTTATCAAAGGACAGGATTAGCCCCCCTCCTCCACATTCAGGAGGCAGAACCTTCCTCTTTCTAATTTCAACTTGGCAGCAGCTTAGGTTATTAACCTACTGAAACATCCTCCAGGGTCTCCCTCTCACCCCACGCTCCTCCCCCCATGTTTTCCCAGCATTCACTCTCTGAGTATCTTTTACTCCAGGGCTGTGAAACAAACTTTTTCATTTTCAAATCTTTATATGCGGATAAAAGACGACATCCCTCTCGCCATTCCTATCTGATGCTAGACGGAGATGCAGGGCACCAGTGGTGAGTGGAAGGACTGAGAGGATGCCCCTAGGACAAAGGGGGAAGATGGGGGTGAGATGTGGGGACGCCAAGAGGGAAGGAAGCTTTGAACCTGGAGTCGGGAAACCTAGGCTCAGGACCTAATTCTGTCACTCCACCCTTGTCACTTTTCTCACATTCTATTGGTTATGCAAATCACTAAGGCCAACCCAGGTTCAAGGAAAGAGGTTAGACTCCACCTTTGAATGAGAGGGTTGCAAAGAGCATGCGGCCATCTTTAATCTATCACAGCATAAAAGAGAAACTGGTATAGCAGACATCAGAAGGTTCAAGTCCAACCCCAACCTCTACTTCTTACTACGTGTGCTTTCAGCAATTCATTTAATGCACTTGAACCTCTTTTTCTTTATGTATTAAACAACAACAAAGAAATAAGGAAAGAAAGACAGAAAGAAGGAACAGAGGGAGGGGGAGAGAGGAACGAAAGGAAGGAAGAAAAAAAAGGCAGGAAGAAGTTATCACTGAAACAAGTAAGATTGTTTTAATGAACCTACACACAATTTAATACCATCTAGATTCAAGGTGAAAAAAGCTGAGCGCCGAAGAATTGATGCTTTTGAACTGTGGTGTTGGAGAAGACTCTTGAGAGTCCCTTGGACTGCAAGGAGATCCAACCAGTCCATTCTGAAGATCAGCCCTGGGTGTTCTTTGGAAGGAATGATGCTAAAGCTGAAACTCCAGTACTTTGGCCACTTTGACTCATTGGAAAAGACTCTGATGCTGGGAGGGATTGGGGGCAGGAGGAGAAGGGGACAACAGAGCATGAGATGGCTGGATGGTATCACCGACTCGATGGACGTAAGTCTGAGTGAACTCCAGGAGATGGTGATGGACAGGGAGGCCTGGCATGCTGCGATTCATGGGGTCGCAGAGTCGGACACGACTGAGCGGCTGAACTGAACTGAACTGAGATCCACGGCTTTGTTCCAATTGTTTTTTTGTGTGTATGTGCTTTAACTAAGGTGACCACATGATTCATAGTTCAAAGAAGAACACGGTGCCGAGTGAAAGGGATTGCTATTACTGATTGTGTAACAGGTGGAATCAGGACTGAACTCAGCCTCCCGCCTGCATGGTCACCTCCCTGTAATAAACGGGCCCGTTTTCAGAGAAGAAACTGAGTAATGTGAACTGGGCCAGGTTACCTAGTGGGGGAAAAATAAGGAAACATTCTGAGCAGAATTTAGATTTAAAATTTAGAATTTAAAGAATTTAGGAAGTCAGAGGTCTAGTTGAGAATCTCTAATGGAATAAGGTGGGCTTTCCAGGTGGTGCAGTGGTAAAGAATTCACCTGTCAGTGAAGAAGACGAAAGAGATGCAGGTTCGATCCTTGAGTCAAGAAGATCGCCTGGAGCAGGAAACAGCAACCCCCTCCAGTATTCTTGCCTGGAAATTTTCATGGACAGAGGACACTGGCCAGCTACAGTCCATGGGGTCACCAAGAGTCAGTCAGACGTGCCTGAGTGACTGAGCACACACACAGTGGAATAAGGCAGACTGCAATAGAAACGGTGGGAAAAATCATTCTGGTTCAAGCCATTTCTCCATCCCCAGTGTCAAGCTGTCTATTCAGATTCCCCATTCCATTCCCAGATGGTGTTCATGCCTCCAGTCTCACCTGTATCCAGTCCTTTCTATGCTAGGCTTCCTTCCCCCAGGGAATTCTGTCAAGAACGCACATCTCTTGCATCATTCCCTGCCATAAACCCTTGCATGGCTGTTCATCTGCTACAAAAAATACCCTTAACTGCAAGCACGGAACAAGCTTGCTGTGGCCTGGCTCTCCTACCTGTCTCTCCAGCCTCCTCCCCGTGTGCTCTGACTTCATACTTTATTTACATGCTTAGGAATTCCAAAAAACATTTATCTCTTGGCCTTCAGTACTGGAGTTTATACTGGGATGCCTCCTTCTGCCGTCCTTTCAGCCTAGAATGTTCTTTCCCATTTCCTTTGCCTCTGTAGCCACCCAGGATCATCTCCCCGAAGAGCCTTTTGAGATGCCCAAGGACAGGGAGCGTGCTGTCCTCAGCGCTCCTTAAGCTTCCGGGGAGCCCTCCTGGCCTGCAGATACAGGGATGGGTAGGGCTCAGATGACCTGGATTCAAATCCCAGTTGATCTTGAGAAAATTACTTAATCTGTGCCTCAGTTTCCCCATTTCTAAAATGGATGTAATGAGATTCAACTCTTGGGTTTAACTATGTGAATATAATACATATCACTTAATACAGTGCCCAGCACATAGAAAGTACTCGATAAACAGCGAGTATCCTCTTCTGACGTGGCCTGCATCTGGCACCAAGAGCAAAGACTGGGTCTAATTCACGCTACTATCTCTAAAGGATCCCAATACGTGTTGGTTGGAATGAACTGAGATTTGGGAGCTTTTTGAAAACTTGAAGGAGACTCTCTGCTCCAGGGGAGAAAGATTAGAAGTCAGAGGGTGGCAAGAAGACTAGGATAAAAGGAGACTAGGGACTTCTCTGGTGGTCCAGTGGTTAAGACTTGGCACTTCCACTGCCCACGGGTCAACGGGTACTGGGAACTAAGATCCCACAGGCCAGGGGGTGAGGCCAAAGAGATGGGGGCAGCCTCTGACCCCCAACCTTTAGAACCACACAAGTACCTAACCCCACGAGGAGACAAGCAAATTTTATAAAGAAGTTTCTATTTGTTTTCTCACTCCAAGTTAAGGGGTTGTAGGTTTTTCCTCAATTTCAACTTTCCTTTTCTGGCCTCACATTTCTAAATACACTCAAATGAAGATATTTTATGAGCAAACCAAGTTATACACAAAGCATTTTTACATTCCTAAACTGACAAAGTGATTTAACTTTGTAAAGGGCACTAAAGTCAAAGTATTACATATGCTTCAAAATTTCCTCAAATTTCCACTTAAAGAAAAATAAAGATTCTGAGCAGCTCTAGAATTCCCAGGCATTTTCCTGCTCTGGGCTGACCCTTGAGTCGTAAGTGCTGTCCACAAAGAAACCTTTCCCAGGAAGAGCTCTCAAGCTGAGAAAACCAAAGCATCACCATGCCCTTTGTGTCTGGACACCAGCAGGCCCACCGCTCTCCCCTCTCCCCGCCCTGCACTGACCTTCACAAGAAGGAGAAGGCAGCAACAGCGGCAGCCGCCTCTGCAGTCTCGCTCCCAGAGGCCGCATATCTGGGCTGCTGCCCAGGACTCCAGCTTCTTTAGCCTTTCTCCATTCTGATGACATGAATGCCCCTCTCTCTCCCCAGGGCTCTTGGAAAATGCCTAACTACCTCGTGAAAAATGACACCTTGTAAAGGGCTTCATCAGGTCTAGGAAGAGGAGAGAACCCTGGTCAGTTTCCTATCCTAACAGTTCTTGAACCCAAGAGGTGGATCTAGGATAAGAGGGGGATCATTTTCTTTGTCTCACTCTAGATAACAGGGGGCTTACCTGTTATCAGTGGTAAAGAATTTGCTTGCCAAGCAAGAGACTCCGGTTTGTCCCCTGATTCCCTTAAGGATGAAATGGCAACCCACTCCAGTATTCTTGCCTGGAGAATCCCATGGACAGAAGAGCTTGGTGGGCTACAGTCCATGAGGTCGGTCGCAAAAGAGTCGGACATGACCGCGATTAAACACCAATAACAGACAACAGAAGGTGGTCAGAGCTATCTACATCAAGAGGAATTCAGGCTTAAAGTTCCTAAAACTCAGTGAGTGAAATGAAAACCAGGAGCTTAGAAACAGATGTTTACATAGTCAGCACACACTGTGATCTTGGCCTTAGGGAGAGTTTGACCTAAAGGCTCAGACTCTAGATTTAGTCCTAGGTTTGAATCCTGCCTCTGCTACTTACTGGCTGGGTCCTCAAGTAAATTTCCTACCCTCTCTAAGCCTTAGCATCTTCATCTGTAAAATGGGCATAAATAACAATAGTACAATCCACATCATGGATTAATTTGAAAATGAAATACAAAGGGACTCTATAGAGGGCTTGGCATATAGTAAGTACTCAGTAAATCTTACAATCACTATTGTTGCTCCCAAGGTTTGTAATCCTTTGGAATAATAATAAGATCAGACTCTAAGCCAACACCTGCAATACCACCACATAACGCGTCTCCATCACAAGGCAGGTGTCTAGTTCACTTCACCTGACAAATTCCTCATGCAGGCCCTCCAGCTGGCCACCCTCAGCTCCATCCTGGACTCCAAGTCTCACCAGTTACCTGTGCCTTCCTGTCTCCTCACCCCATCCCACCTCAGCTCAGAGAGGGAGAATTCTGATCAGGGCCCCGAGACCTATCTGCAACTCCCCAGCTTCAAGAAAGGGGGCTCCAACAACGCAGGGCAATAATAAGATGGAAGATGTGGGCTAATCCTGAGCCAAATGAGGGTCTAATTCACGCTGTAAAAATCTGTCAGCTGCTAGTTAACAGTTCCTCTGGCTCTGAACTGGAGGGGAGGGGTGGCCTCTATTCGCAGGGAGCATTTGGGCCTGTACCGAGGGTGTTGTGCTTCTCCCCTTTCCTTGTTTTTTTCGTTTTTGGAATGTGAATATAAAGTTTATGGAGGGGCCTGGTCTCTGTTCACACCGGGTGCTAATGGCCCACAGCTGAAAGCAGAGATGCAGAGGAAAACTGGGCCGAAGAGCCCCCAGAAGGCGAGGGGAACCAGAAGGAGGGGCGGAGAGGCTGGTGGAGGGGCCCAGGAGGAGGTGGAAGGATATTTAATATTGAATTTGCTTTTCTTTTTTTTAATGTGGAAACTTTTAGACACAAACCGGCCCTGTGTTTAAGTCATTAAAACATCTTTAAGCATTTTCTGGTTTGAGTTTGCTCCGCAGCCGTCCCGGTTCCTGGAATGTATTTTATTTTTCTTTTAAGTCGGTGAAAGCAGAAGGAGAAGGTGGGGGCGGTGGGGAGCAGGGGGAAAAAGTGCGTTTCCAACACATTTTTCTTTTTCTTGTTCCTGGGGTGGGAAAGAGGGCGGGGACGGAGGGAACAGGGCTCCCAGTGTCTGATCCTTAATCCCCAGGAACCCCGCTTGGCCTTTTAAAGCCGATGCACTTGCTGACGCGGTATCCAGATAAACACTCCCCGGTCCTTGTCAGGAGCGTCGCCCGCCCTCGCGGAGGCCCGGGGAATCGCCGCCACGCGCTGGGTTTAAAGTCGCCGGGCTTGGCGGGGTGGGCACGGAGGGGGGCGCAGTGGTGGCCCGCCCTGCATAGGGGCGCAGGCTCCTCTCTGCCCGGCGCACGGGCGGGATCTCATCCTCTTCCGCTTGGCACCCGGGGCCGGCGTCTGCCTCGGCCGCCCGGGCCCGGCGCCACACGAGGCGGGGACGGTGACTCACGCGGCCGCCCGACGGAACGCGCACGTGGCGGCGAGGGCCCGAGGGGACGCCGCCACGCCCGGCTGCCCTGACCTCAGGGCGTAGCCTTGATGCTCTCGCGCCGACGACTCTGCTGTCGCTTCTCCAAGTTGAAGGCCTAGAATCCGAATCCCTGGGCCGCCAGCTCTGAGCTGGACTCAGGAGGGAGCCCTCCGCAGGCCAGAGATTGCCTCCAGATACCCGCAGGAAACTGCGCTTTCAGTCCAGACGCCCAGCCAGGAGCGCCGCTGGGACTCAAATGGGGACCCCAGGCCAAGTCTCGAAAACAGGGCAGTTGCCTTGGCGCCACTCCACCCTCGTGACGGGGCAGAGGATGGGCGGCCCAAGGAGGGAACCCTCCGGGAGCGCTCAGGAGCCGCCCTGTAAGGGCCCAGTCGGAGCTCGCCCATCCATGGCGCGCTCAGCTCCCCCCCCCCCCCCACACCCCCCCCCCCCCCCCCGTCCCCAGCGCCGCCTCCCATCCCTACTCCCAGCTCTTCTCGGACCCTCTCCCCTGCCGAATCCTGTTTTCCCTTTCAACAGTGGGGAGGTCCGAACACCTTTGCGGGGAGGGAAGCATCCTCAGTTTTCTGAAGAGTTCCTGTTCACAAGATCAGAAAATAGGATGGAAATGCGTCTAAGAGCTTGGGCTAGCAGTCCCCAGGGGGCGGTGGGAAGCGCAAGGGGTGTGTTAGGAAATCTGGAGAGAGGCTGGGAGCATCCCCTCGGTGCACATTAGGAAAACAGCTTGCCTGGGAGAGTGCTCTTGTAAGATGATCCGCCTCCCTACCCCAGGGGCCACGCGTCTTCCCCCTCCTGAAGGCGCCCCTCCCACCACAGTCCTTGACTTTCGGGAGGCCTGATGCCTGGGGGGAACGGGGCCCAGGGAGGGCCTGAGGGCACAGAGGTGACTTGCAAGATGGCCATCAGCCTCCTCTCTTAGAGGCTCATGGCACTGCACGCCTCCGGTACACAGAGCACAACCAGCCTTGCGGAGGCTGAGAGGCGCTAGTGGACAGACGCCTTGTGCTTTGTATTTGAAATATCAGCCCTGAGCTGGATTCGTTTTTCCTTTGCCACCTAGTAATCTTCTGGGGTTCCTGGGATGGAGCCAGGGTGGGGAGACAAACAGGAATTTGCACCGTATAAGAGGGAGGAGGATGAAGTCAGAAGTAAGTTCAGGTAAAGTGCGCTGCTGCTGCTGCTGCTGCTGCTGCTGCTAAGTCACTTCAGCTGTGTCCGACTCTGTGCGACCCCATAGATGGAAGCCCACCAGACTCCCTCCATCCCTGGGATTCTCCAGGCCAGAACACTGGAGTGGGTTGCCGTTTCTGCCCTGGTGAAATCAACACTTCAGGTTCCAATCCTGACCCTGACTTCCCTTATGATGACACTCCTGCTTTGGGGGATCCTAAAACTGGAAGGCCTTTACAGGTCAGGAAAAGCTGAAGCTCCATGAGTCCCTAACTGCCCTACACCATGTCATGAACATAGGCCTATCCATCCTCCCACCCCCATAGTGCAGGCTGGGTTTGGGGGTTCTGCTGCCTGCAGCCCAGCCCCTTGTGTATGACTGGTACCCCTAGCCCCCAGCAGAAAGTGAAAGCGAAAGTGAAAGTCGCTCAGTCGTGTCTGACTCTTTGCGACCCCATGGACTGTATAGTCCATGGAATTCTCCAGGCCAGAATACCGGAGTGGATAGCCTCTCCCTTCTCCAGGGGATCTTCCCAACCCAGGGATTGAACCCAGGTCTCCCGCATTGCAGGCGGATTCTTTACCAGTGGCAGAACAGCATGGAAAATTAACACCTGCCCTCCCTGCCACCCCAAAGAAAAGAAACTGTCCAGGACCAGCTTCCGTTGGGGGAGCTCTTCTTCCCTAAAACACTCTCCTCCTCTCTTCTCCCTGGGAATGGGGGACAAAGAGTGAGGGCTCACAGTGTGAAGCTGAGCGACCCCTCGGTGGTGCCTGGTGGGTTGGGGCAGCAGCGACCTGGTGGGTGCTTCCCGAGGCGCTTCCCATCTGCCTGGACCCAGCGCTCCAGGCCACTGGGCACCTTCAGCCCTCCTGGGAAGGTTGGGTTCAATCCCAGCCCCGTGCTCCCTGCACTGCAGATTCCAGGGACCTTGGGAGTGTGAACTTTTCCATCTTCCAGATGCAGTCAGTTCTGTGCTGCAAAGGAGCAGGCCCTGGCAGTCATCTGGCTCTCAGAATGGGTGCCACAGAAACAGCTGAGAGCTGGCAAGCCTGGTGGCCCTGAGGGTCAGCGTCTGTCAGTCCGCATTAAGATATGCAAAGCCGAAGTGCCCGTGGGCAGCCGCTGTCGCCTCTCCGGCCTGGTGCGTAATTGGTGTCAACAGTTTGACTGCAATAATTGCTACTGTCTGAGGAAGTGGCTTCCAGGCCCCAGTGGGACAGAGTCCAGTTTGCAGGCGGCTGGGCCCACTGCCGGGGCTTCCTGGGTAACTCAGTTGGTAAAGCATCTGCCTGCAGTGCGGGAGACCTGGGTTCAATTCCTGAGTCGGTAAGTTCCCCTGGAGAAGGAAATGGCAACCTACTCCAGTATTCTTGCCTGGAGAAGCCTATGGACAGAGGAGCCTGGCGGGCTACAGTTTGTGGGATCACCAAGAGTCGGACACGACTAAGCGCTGTCTTTGTTTGGGGGTGTCCACTGCTGACCTTTGAGTGCCTCCCTTCCTCTTGGTTCTTCTGCCTACTGTTCCTGGAGACCTGCAGGCCTGGGACTCCTGTGGGACTCCCCACCCATCTCTCCCTCTTTCTGAGAAGGAGGAATGGGAGGAGCTAGGTCTGCCCCCTCCCCCAACAATACAATCAGCAGCTCCTTCTGGAGGAGCAGGAATGGGCAGGCTCAGGCCTGCAGGATTTGCCTCCAGCCCCATACTCCCCAGCCCATAATGGTCAAAATAGCAGTTACCTTCCTGGCCATTATCTTGGCTGCCCCTGACCAGAGTCTGCTATAGAGATGACAAAACCGAGCCTCAGGGGCTGGTCTGTGCATTACAGGACGTTAACAGCGTCATGTTCAGCCTCTACCCACTACGTGCTGACATCACAAACGCACACTTCTTCCCACTTGTGATCACTACAGATACTTCCAGAAATTGTCAAATGTCCCCAAGAAGGAGGGAGACAAACCATCCCCAGTTGAGAACCACTGGATCCAGCTGGACCCCCATGGTGTCAGGAACCAAGTGTCAGACTCACCTGGTTCAGTTCATTCAAAGAAAATTTTCCGCGTCGTCTGACTGTAGGAAAAAGACCTGAGGACCAGGTTTGTCAGGCCTACAGAGAACACTAAAGAACCCTTCCTGCTCTCAAAACTTAGCTTGGTAGTTAAATACATGGCATTTGCTGCCAGATGGCCTAGGTTTGAATCTCAACTGCCACTTACTAGGTGAATATCTGCGCCTCAGTTCCCCCATCTGCAAAAGGGAGGCAATTATGGTAACGACCTCATCAGCTTATGATGAGAACGGAACAGCTCATGTTTGAAAGACTTGATATTTAGAAGAGGCCTGGAACATAGTAAGCCCTCAATAAATGTTTGGTAAATAAAATAGAATAAAGCATTTCTATGTGGGTAGGGGGGTGTGAAGGCAATGGCACCCCACTCCAGTACTCTTGCCTGGAAAAGCCCATGGATGGAGGAGCCTGGTGGGCTGCAGTCCATGGGGTCACTAAGAGTCGGACACAACATTAGCGACTTCACTCTGACTTTTTCACTTTCATGCTTTGGAGAAGGAAATGGCAACCCACTCCAGTGTTCTTTCCTGGAGAATCCCAGGGAAGGGGGAGCCTGGTGGGCTGCCGTCTATGGGGTCGCACAGAGTCGGACACGACTGAAGCGACTTAGCAGCAGCAGCAGCAGCAGCAGCAGGGGAGTGTGGTGGTGGTGGTTTAGTCGCTAAGTCACGTCCAACTCTTGGGATCCCGTGGACTGTAGCCTGTCAGGCTCCTCTGTCCGTGGGATTCTCCAGGCAAGAATATTGAAGTGGGTTGCCATTTCCTTCTCCAGGGGATCTTCCCGACCCAGGAATCGAACCCAGATCTTCTGCATTGCAGGCAGATAATTTACCAACTGAGCTATGAGGGAAGCTATGAAGGGGTGGTGGGGAAGCATTTTCTCCAGTGTCTGCAAATGAGTACAATGCAGAACAGAATCAGGTAAGGGTTACCCAGAGGCAGGAGTGGTGGAGGAAGCAAGACTGCCTGGGAGAGAGAGGTGGCCTTGAGATGGGAAAAGGAAAAGATTTGGCCCTGGGATGGTAGGAGCTCCGTCCTGACCGGTCACCAAGACAAACCATGTTTTACCTGGATGAAGTGGTATGGGAAAGGCAAGTGATGCTCCTGAGGGCAGTCTGCTTTAAAGCTTAAATGAAGGGAATTCTCTGATTCTCCCGTGGTTAGGACTCTGAGCTTTCATTGCCAAGGGTGAGGGCTTGATCCGTAGTTGGGAAACTAAGATCCCACAAGTTGTATGACGCAACCAAAAAAATTTTTTAATTAAAATTTAAAAAGCCAAAATGAGGAGCACCCTCCTCTAGGAAGTCTTCTCTCACCCCTTGGCCTTTCAAAATAACCCCCTCTTCTCTGAGTCTCTGCAACATGACTGGCTCTACTCATTGGATACGTAATCAAATAAAGCCTTGTAGGGATTTCCCTGGAGGTCTAGTGGTTAAGAACCCACCTGCCAATGCAGGGGACATGGGTTCAATCCCTGGTTTGGGAAGATGCCATATTCTGTGAGGCAACTAAGCCCACGGGCCACAGCTACTGAGCCCACGGGCCACAGCTACTGAGCCCACGGGCCCTGGGGCCTGTGCAACAAGAGAAGCCACCCGAACAAGAAGCCCACGCACCACAACTAGCGACAGCAACGAAGACAAAGCAAAGCCATAAACAAATAAAAGCCACTGTATCGTCCATTACACAGGGGACAAGAGCATGAGCTTTGGCGTTTGAATTCATCTCTGATGCTTGCCAGCTGTGTAAACTGAACGTATGCGAGCCTCACAAGTCTCAGTTTTCTCATCAATAAAAATGGGCTTAATAAACCTACCTCCTAAGACAACTGTGGACATCAAGTGAACTAATAGATGTGACATACTAAATGCAACAGTTAGGCCAGGGTACAGATCCTAATAGAAACTCACTAGGTTCTTTACTTCTTAAAAATAACAGCAATGATGATGATTAACATATATTGCTATCTGCTTCTGTTTTCTTAACTTGTGTAGATTGGGAAGAGTTTGGAGCCAAGGTTTTGGGGAAATAAGGGGCCGTGAATATGCAAAGCCCAGTGGAGAACTGGGGTTGGAGGAGGGGGCGGTGGCGAGGCAGAGGGAGCAGTCTGCCTCAGGTGCAGGCAAAGAAAAGGTTCATTGTGTGACAAGAACTTTAAAACAATAAAATTGAGTAAAAGTCGGTCTGCTTTTTTTCTTATCACCATGTGCCAGCAATTCTGTGTCAGAGATAAAATATTCCTCCCTTGGAGAAAAAAAGAATCTTCTGTTGTGCTATGTTCTAAGCAATTACTGCTGTTACTGTAAGTTTCAATAACATAGACATGAACTTCAAATGAGCGCATCTCTGTTACTTATTCTTTCACAGAGATTGTACAGGGAGTTGGTTGGAAGAACTCTCCTGGCTACAGTCAGCTTGAAACGCACAGACCTGGCTACACTCTTCACTCCCAGAGTCAGTTTGTAACAATTCAGGGTCATTAGCGCTGGTTTCAGTCACAGTACCTCGGCTCCTGGAGTTCCACACATCCCTGCGACTGAACGGCAGTTTCAAAAATAAACCATGATGTGTAGTGATCCCAAAGACAAAGTCACAGACTCAGTCCTGTCATTCTCTGTGCAAGTCATTCTCAGCAGCTTGCTGACTTCACTCTTTGGGGAGCTTTCCTCCATCTATTTCCTTCTCCCCAGCCCCCAAAAAAGCCATGGCGTGCGTGCTAAGTCGATTCAGTTTTATCTGACTCTTTGCAGCTCCGTGGAGTGTAGCCCGCCAGGCTGCTCTGTCCATGGGATTCTCCCAGGAAGTATGCTGGAGAGGGTTGCCATGCCCTCTTCCAGGGGATCTTCCCCCACCTAGGGGTAGAACACACGTCCCTTATGTCTCCTGCGTTGGCAGCTGTGCTCTTACCACTAGTGCCACCTGGGAAGCCCCCAAAAGAGCCACTAATATAAAGTATTAGTCAATTACTTTTATCTTTTCTGCGGTATAATACTCATGTTGCTATTGCTATTGCTAAGTCACTTCAGTCGTGTCTGACTCTGTGCAACCCCATAGACGGCAGCCCACCAGGCTCCCCCATCCCTGGGATTCTCCAGGCAAGAACACTGGAGTGGGTTGCCATTTCCTTCTCCAATTCATGAAAGCGAAGGTGAGCGAAGTCGGCTCAGTCATGTCCGACTTAGCGACCCCATGGATTGCAGCCTACCAGGCTCCTCCGTCCATGGGCTTTTCCAGGCAAGAGTACTGGAGTGGGGTGCCATTGCCTTATTGGCTGATATGGTTATACAAGATTCTTTTGATGTGTACCATTTTTTAAGTCTTTGTTACAATATTGCTTCTGTTGTTTATGTTCTGGTTTTTTCAGCCAAGAGACACATGTGACCCTATCTCCTCAACCAGGGACTGAACCCACATCCCTAGCACTGGAAGGTGAAATCTTAACCACTGGACCACCTGAGAAGTTCCCTATATAAAGTTTAACAAAAGAACATTTTCACTGATTTTTTTCCAGCCATTATTATTTATTTATTATGACAATAATTTTTGTTACATGGGGGTTGTTTGAAAGGATTCACCTGGGGTGTCTAATAATTAGGTCCCCCACTGGTCTGGAAAGGTCTCCTCATGAGGCCACCACTACCCAAACCCTCATAGCTGCCCTGGGACCCCTCCTCCCCCAAGGGGGACTGTGCCTCTCTCCCACCTGTCTTCCCGAGGCCCAGCCTGTGCTAGGTCCCTCCCCCAGAAGCCCTTCCTCACCCCTGCCCCTTCTCCTCCGTCTGGCCTCCTAAGCCCTGCAGTCTCAGTGGTTACTGATTAGGGAGAGCTCCCAGAGGAGACCATGTGTGACCTGGGAGGCAGGCACACTTCAGCACTGGCCACCGCCTCCATAGGACCCAAGAGAACATAATGCTCAGATCTGGGGAAATTGAAGCCCAAGGAGAGGTGGTACCCAGGCTGGGTCACCCATCTTCTCAGTGGGTCAGGGAGCACTGGAGCTCAGCATTTCTGGCCTCCATGCTGGGCCCCCTTCCAGGACACCACCCAGCCTTAGCCCAACTAGAATGGGCTAATGGGGAACTTCAGGCATCAGGCACGAGCCTCCATGATGCTCTTTCTGGCCAACAGGGCCCCCTTCTGAGTCCAGAATAGCCTGGCTTGGGCCCACCTCTAGCTTGGGCTTCCCAGGTGGCTCAGTGGTAAAGAATCCACCTGCCAATGCTGGAGACACAGGAGATATGTGTTGGACCCCTGGGTTAGGATGATCCTCTGGAGGAGGGCATGGCAACCCACTCTAATATTCTTGCCTGGAGAATCCCCATGGGGTTGCAAAGAGCCAGACACAACTGAGCACACACACACACACATCTTCCCTTTCCCTCCCCCAGTGTGAGCTGAGAGCAGAGCCAGGTGTGAGATAGAATTCTCTAGATCCATGTCCACATGGCGTGCAGCCTGGAGGCATTGGTCTTTCCCTGAGGAACTGAGATTGGCCTCAACCCAGATCTCTGGACCTTTGGCCTAGACTGAGGAGGGGTGGATGGGGTGGGGTTGGGGGGATGGATCATCCACACAGGCAGGATGCCCTTCTTTTCCAGAAAAGGCAAATCCGGGGGTCTCTTCAAGCCAAAGATGCTCAGCATCTGTGAGTTCTACTTCCAAGAAACCCCTTCCCTCCTCCCGCTGGCTCTGCCGCTGCTGCAGCGGCTGCTGCTCCCATTTCAACCAGCACCAGACCCATTAATAGCATCAATTTTATCTGCACCAGCCTTGGCTCCCTCCCTGCTCCCCAGGGGCACTCGATCCAGAATGCCAGGCCCTGCTTCCTTTTCTCCTGGAACACGCTGACTCCCTCCCTTGGGCGCCCGGGGAGTTGGCAGGATAATAACCTGCGAGAGGAAAACTCTCTTCTCCCTGCCTCCTAATCTTCAGTGCTCACCAAATTAGAAAAAGGCGTCAGAAGCCCATCGGGCCGACTGCCGCAGGGGTGTCATGCCATTAACCCCGGGCTGCCTCCTGCTGGTACTGGCAAGGTAGGGGGAGCATGTTTCAGGCCCCCTAACCCTTTCGAGCTCCCCTCTCTAGCAGGAGCAGAATTCACCTTCACCTCTACTTTCCCATCCCCCACCCCCACTTCCACCATGTGGTGTGCAACCTCTACCCCATCCTCCTTATGTTTCCCAACCCCCTCTTCCCACCTCCACCCTCGTTTTCCTTCTCTGCATCCCACTGCTATCAGAACAGCCAGCAAGGCCTCTGGACTTCCGTCCAAGCCCTTTCTTCATGTGCGAGAAGACTGAGACCCAGGAAGAGGAGGGCAGTTGTCCTGCTCCTCCTTCAGGACGGAGCTCAGCTGGCTCTTCACCTGTTCATTCAGCAAAGACTGGCTCTGTGCCGGGCCCCAGTTCTCAGGGCTGGGGATAGAGCAGCCCTATCCATAGTTGGGACCCTATGGGAAAAACAGGGTCCCACCTCCGTGGGACCATCTATTGGGTTGGCCAAGAAGTTCATTATGGTTTTCCATAGCATCATATGGAAACCCCTGAACACACTTTTTGGCCAACCCAATACTTCTTCCAGAAGGCAGCCCCTCATCCCTGAGTTTGGGCCAAGTGTCCTCCACGTGGGACCACAACTGTGGGTTGATTCGCCAGCCTCCCCACTAGGCCAAGCTCATCGGGACAGCAGGACCACGTCCGGTTCCACCTCTGCCTCCTCAGTGCTCCCAAGCATCTTTAGCGAATGAATAGTCATGACAAACACTTATATTGCACTATGTGTCAAGCGCTAAGGGCTACATGCTGTCATTATTCCTGTTTTTGAAAAGGAAACTGAGTCCCGGATTTGTCCAAGATACCCAGCTAGCAAGCAACTCAAACCCAGGCATTCTGGCTCCAGAGAGCAAACTCCTAACACGTGGCTGTGAAGGAAGGACAGCGTGACGCCAGTGATGGGCACGCCAGCCCTTCTCTGGGCCCTTGTTTCCATGCCTCTGGGGCAGAAAGTTCTTTCTTGCTTCCGACACCAGTCTCTTCAATGGCAAACACCGCTAGAGCTTTGTTTTGTAACCTCCAAGGAGGAGGAGCATGCGGACAGCTCCTGATCTGTCAGATCATCTCACTAAGCACAGAAGCCAGGCTGGAACCAGGCTCCTGGGAGCCCCAGGAGCCCTCAGGTGTTCATTCCTTTCTCCCTGCCTCCAAGTCCTGCCATCCCAAATCCTACCCATGCCACCTCCTCCAGAAAGCCTTCCTGTGTCTGCAGCACCTGCCAGAGTAGGAAGGAGTCAAAGCCAGCCTGTGTGCCACCCGGTGTGTGGTTCAGCCTGGTTGTTCTCTCCAGTGGCCTAGGGTGGGGGCCCATGGTACGTGCTAAGTAAATATTGGTGTAGTGCAAAACCAGGGCTGAATCCTAGCCCAGGGCAAGCTACTCCCCTCTCGGAACATCAACCTCTTCCTGTACTTAGAGGGGTTGGGTGACTTAGACCATCTTTGAGTTACTTTCCTCTGTAAAATTCTAGGTTCCCTTTATGGGTCAGTGTCAAGGAAAGTTTCCTTCCCAGATCCTGGGTGAGACCTGTCAGCTGAGACAGGTGATCATGTGAGGAACATCTGCAAAGAGCCTAGAGAGGAGGCATCCTCTTCTGGGAGGGACTGGGCAACCTCTGGGAGAGTCTTTCCATAGAATCTTGGAGGCAGGAACAATTAAGGAGAATAACAGTGTTCCTGCCCTGTGCCTGGCCCTGCTGTGGGTACCCTACGTGTTTCCTTGCAGTCAGTAATCACCACCTCCCTGAAGGGAGAGTTCTCATGCCCATTGTACAGATGAGGAAACTGAGGCTCCAAGTTCACATTTACAACAAGTGAATACCTAAGGGAGGCATGGGGCATATCTGTCTGACTCCAAAGATCGGGCTTTGCCCATGGCATATAGCTGCATCTTTCAGCTGCCCTGATCTGTATGTGCCTGGACTGAGTCCTGTCCTTGTGTGTACACAACTTCCACATGTGTGCATGATGTCAAGGAGGGCATGCATGGGCTACCGTGCTCACTGTCTGTCTGGAGAGGCACAGCGAGTGTGCCTGCGTGAGAGAGTGAGAGAGGAAGAGAGATCACAAGTGAGCTAATAGGGACCCCAGATCAGGGAAAGGAAAGAAAGGAGCAGCTGAAAGAAGAGAGGGAGGGAGTTACCACGCAGCGTGACAAGGGTAACAATAATAACAATAATAAAAACAAGGATAGCGCAAACCTTGCCTTTTTTTTTTCCTCCAAGGCGAATGTGAGCCGAAGCTGGGCTGAGGGGATTAATCTCTTAAAAAATAAGTGCCGTGTGAGGAGACAGGCAGTGATTAAGGTTTTAACTGATCAGTCTGCATCTGACAGTGAACCAGCTATTATCTTAACGGAATCAAACGAACATTCAAAGCCGCGCTCAGCCCCAAACATGAAAGGAGATGTCATCTGCTGGCAGCTGGCAAGCCGCAGGGGGAGCCGAAGGGGAGAGAGGAATGGAGGGAGAGGAGAAGAGAGAGGGAGGGAGGGAGAGAGAAAGAGTGTCACGGGGCGGGAGAAGGGAAGATGGAGGAAAAGAGGAGTGACGGGAGCAGGATCGTTACCCCACTTCCTCCTCCCATCCCTGTCCTAGAGCATGGGTGTCGTGCCCACTTGGAAGCCCTCTGTGTGCCCCACTGGCGAAGATGAGGTGGGAGGAAGCAGAGGCCCAGGGCATGGGCTGCCAGCTCTGGCAGGAATCTTGTTTCCTAGAGAGGGGACATCAGGACTCCCACCCTCTCCGCCTCGCTCAGTTCTGACATACTGAAGGCTCAGAAAATTTATCTTAAATAAATAAAAGGAAACTGAGAAAAGAAACAAGGACCTCCCCCAAAAAAGAGAGAGAGAGAGAGAAAATGGCTTTGTTAGACACTTCAGCTCATTTTTCTAATTTCATTCCCCCAGCAACCCCACAGGAAACGTTACAGCCTGGATGAGGAAATACAGAGGCCAGTGAGGTGAAACCTCTTCTTGCTGCAGGTGCCACAGCTTGGAAGAGGCGGGGCTGGGAAGTGAACCCAGGCCTCTCTGGTTCCCATGTCTCTGCATTCTCCCCAGGAGGGAGAGCAGAGAACACACTGGGAAGCACCAGGGCAAAACCAGAGAGGTGAGCTGATGGGGGTTTCTGTTCTGACGCATCATGCCTGGAGAGTAACCAAAAGATGTTCCCTTCCCATCCCATGCTCCCAAAGCAAGGATGCCGGGGCAAGGGGGACTCCAGAATCCGCTGGACCCTGGGCCTGGACCAGTGCCCGATGCATCATTGGCGCCCACCACGTGTTTGTTGGGGGAGAGATGGAGAGAAGAATATGGACACAAGGCAAGCTGGGCAGAGGCAAGATAGGGAGAGTGACCTGATCTGTTACCCTAGCCCACTGCTGGCCAGGCCCTGACCCCACCCCACCCCCAGGAGAAGCCTGCGCAAAGGAGGGGGCACCCCCGCTCCTTGCCATCCGAGCTGCTAGACAGAAAGGACACCGTCTGGGGCTGGCACAGGTGCGTGAGCCTGGGGGAGAGAGAAAAGAAAAAAAGAAAACACCGGAAAAGGAAAGATTTCAAGACAGAGAAAGGAAAATATCCGAAAAATCAGAAAAACTGACACAAGCAGGGCCCCGCGTGTGGGACAATTTATTTGCTAATGTGGAGCTGATCCCCTAACCCCACTTCTCTTCTTCCTTTGCTGACTCTCTCACCCACTTGAGGAGACATCTGTTTTCCAGAGAAAATAGACATATGGTCCTTCCTCTTCCCTCCTTGTCACACACTCACAGTCTTTCTCACACACACAGGCACACACGACAAACACACAGACAACAAATACACTCTCTCTCTTAACACACACACAATCTCTGTCTCACACACACACACACACACACACACACACACACACACACAGGCAGGGCTGGGTTCCCCTCCCAGAACTGCTTCTCTTGGCGGAGGCCCACACTGGGGACCAGATGGGGTCCAGTCATTTCTCTGGGGGTGGGGCTGACCCTGTGCTTCCCCCCTTCCTGTGTGCTTCCCCCCTTCCTGGATGCAGCCGTCAAAAGCCTGACCCGGAAGGGAGGAAGCCAGGGTAGAAGCCAGAAGCCGGGCGTGGTGGGTGGATGGCCAGGAGGCTCCCCTAGAGCTGCAGTGGCTTCCCTCTCCAGGTGGCCAGTCCCTCCCTTCCCCTCCGCCACCTCCTAAGTCTGGGACCTGCCCATTTCATGCCTGAATTGTGGCCATGGTCTCCTAAGCCATCTCTCTTGTCTTTAATCCACCTGCACGCCACTGCCGGGGGCTCTTTCACACACAGCCCAGATGGCATCCCCCTCTTGTTAGAAAGCTGTAGGGATCAAGCCCAAACTACTCTAGCTGGGCTTGAACACTCCCACGGTCTGCCCTTCGCACTCCTCTCTGCCTTGGCTCCTGCTGCCCACGCCCCCCACCCTCACTCCCAAACACTCTCCCCATCCCTGAGCAGAGACACAGGCACAGTCCCACTGTACACCTGCAGTCCCTGTGTCCATCCACCCAGAGACCCCTGTCCCTCCTCTCCATCTAGCCCAAGTCTCCTCCTAGGAGGGTTGATGAGGTCAACTCAGCTTGCTGAGCAGCTCTTCCATGTCAGACACTGCTGCCTTTCCTAGGAAGTAAATCAGCTACTCCTCACTGGAGCCCTGGGAGATACACACGTAACAGAAAGGAAACTGACATATAGAGAAGCTGCTCATCTTGCAAGATCACAGAGGCACATCCAGAAAGTGGCAGAGCTAAGATCTGAAGGCAGGGAGCGTGGCTGAGTCTCTGCTGAAGCACTGGACTGCCATCCCCTCCGTGCGCACCCCTCCCTCCTTGCAAGCCCTCACTGGCCACCCAGCCCCCACGTCCAGTCTCTTTGTCCTCCAGCTTCCTCAAATATGTTATCTGTGCCTCTCATGGGCTCTTTAATTACACAATGCCTTGAATTAGTACTTTGATCTCAGCGTGTGTTAATTTTATCTCATGAACTAGATTATTTATTATCAGGAGTATAAACTGTTTTTGCCATTACTCTTATGGCCCTCCCTCCCCTCACCAGTTGCCTAGCACAGTGCTAGGCATATGGGTTAGAAATAAAACTAGCACCAGCTAATGTGTAGTGAATGCTCACTATGTGCCGGACACTGTTCTAAGTACTTTCCATGGATTTCCATGGATTCCATGTATTTATTCTTCACAGATGAGAACACAGATGGAAAATGAGGAAGGTTAAGTAATTTTCTTGCTCAAGGTCACACAGATGGTGATGGGTTAAAGATGACTGCAGATCCTTTGTCATTCCTCCACCAAGACGTGGAGCTTGTTTCTTCTCCCCCTGAATTTAGCCAAAAGGATGCAGCAGAAGTGAAGTCATTCTCCTTTGGGGCCTTCGCCTTAAGAAGACCTGGAATCTTCCACTTGCGTGCTTCAGGGAGTTCTGAGCTGCTGTGTAAGAAGTCTGGTTGTCTGCCTGCAGAGATCATGAGGAGAGGAGAGGTCCTGCAGACCCACAGAGAGCAAGAAGCCTGGCCATCCCTTGGTTAGTGGCTGAAAGCAACAGGTTCTCATGGGCTGGGTGTCTGGACACAGCCCGGGGCTAACTGCACTCTGAGAGTACAGAGCAGGAGGAAGAGTGGAGCCAGAAGGCAGGACCCTAGATACTACTCCCAGCCTCCCAACACCCCTCGCTCATTCGTCTGATTTCTCTAGAACTTTCAGAGAAGATTGTCATAAAAAATGCATCCTGGGTTCTTTTGGTTTCTTTTGTTTTTTACTTTACTGGGTCTTTATTTTGATGTTTCCCGGGTGGTGCTAGTGGTAAGGAACCCACCTGCCAATGCAGGAGACGTAAGAGATACAGGTTTTATCCCTGGGTCGGGAAGATCCCCTGGAGTAGGAAATGGCAACCCACTCCAGTATTCTTGCTGGGAAAATCCCAGGGACAGAGGAGTCTAGTGGGCTACATATAGTCCATGGGGTCATCAAAAGTCGGACAGGGCTGAGCACCGGCTCTAGAGGGCATGGGTTCGGTGGTTGCAGCTTCTCTAGTTGTGGTGTGGGGGCTTAGCTGCCCTGAGACATGTGGGATCTTAAAAGTCCCCTGATCAGGGATCGAACCCTTGTCCTCTGCGTTGGAAAGTAGACTTTTAACCACTGGACCACCAGAGAAGTCTCCTGCATTCTGCTTTAAAAGCCAGTGGACTAGATAATCATCAAAGCCCCTTCTAGCCCTAACATTCCAGGATTCCATGAGAATGATAGGAATAAACGGATGAGTAGATGGTCAAACCATCATGTTCCACCTCTGGATGAAAGGTGGAAGGGTACTCAAGAGAGGGGAGGAATCCTTGATGCACCTGCGTGACTTGGAATCCAGAGGAGCTCTGGAAGTTGGCAAGAGAAAAGGGAGAGACTGAGGTGCTAGAGATGCCTGCAGGGGCGAGAAGGGATGGAGAAGGGTGGCTTGCGTGGAGCAGGGGCCGGGCAGGCAAGCCGGGGAGTCTGGCACTCGGCATCAGGAGGCAGGGTGGCATCAGGGATGAGGCGCACGAACTCTGGGACCAGCAGGTGTGGGTTTGAATCCCAGCTCTGCCCTTTACTAGGTGTTTCCCTGTGACTCTGAGTTTAACTTCCCTAAGCCTCTATTTTCTCATCTGTAGAAATCACCTGTTTCATAGGGCTGGCCTGAGGTAAATGAGATGATGTGGGTAAAGAGCATAACCCAGTGCTTGTCGCTCGGGGGAGCACATCTTATTCCCTGATTGCGCTGCTGGGCTTAGTTGCGGCACGCAGGATCTTCCATCCTTGCTGCGGCCCATGGGATCTTTAGTTGCAGCATTCAGGACCTCTCAGTTGCGGCATGTGGGATCTAGTCTCTTGACCAGGGATCGAACCCTGGCACCCTGCTTTGGGAGCACAGAGCCTTAGCCACCAGATCACCAGAGAAGTCCCTGTAGCTTCCTTTCAGGAGACCTGGAGTGACTGGCTTTTGCTGAAGCCCTCATAGCTTACTTAGCTCACCCCAGGAAATCTAGAAAGGTACCCTTCCCATCCCCCAGGGAGAGGTACACATGGAATGTGGGTCTGGGGAAGGGAGGTAAAGTAGAATCTAAGGCTGATGGGGTTTGGGGTGTCATACAAAGAGAGAGCGGGAACGGGTACCAGATTCCCAGACACTTCTGGGCCTGCTGGGAGCTAGGGGCCAAGAAATGACCTGCAGGAGAGAGAGTGTTAGGACTGGGATGGGGCCCCATGCGACTGGGGTTGTTAGTGAGGTCATGCAAAGGAGCAGGCCACTTGAAAAGGCTGGAGGTGAAGCTAGGAGGCGCGGGTGCTATCACACCCTAAAAGCCGCCATGAGGGTCATCCCTCACTCAGGAGGATCCTCAGTATAAGGCAAATAGAATCCAGGAAGGATACGGCTGCAGGTCCACAGGTGGCACAGGTCAGAGAGATGGTGTTCCCTGGCGGCCAAAAGCTCAGACTCCGGAGCCAGGCAAGTGGGGTCTGAACCCTGATTCTGCCTCTAACCAGTTGCATGACCATGGACAAGCATCTCTGGGCTAAGTGCTGTGGCTGTAGTCACGACTCCTGATTCCATGGTACTTGTGCTCTAGCTGGGGAGGGGGAGGCTCAGAAACACGTAGGCGGCAGGTGACACGCCCATTCACCAGGGCTGTCAGTGCTGCGAACCAGAGGGAAGGGAATGCCGGTGTGTTCTCTACAAAGTCTTCAGGGACCATGAAATGCCAGCTGGGTTTGGAGAGATTAAGGAGAAAGCTTTCAGGGAGAGGAGAGCCTGGGGACAGGAACACCAAGAACCTGTGCCCCCAGAGCAGGAGGTGGGCTCGTGGGATGGGGGTTATGGCTAGAGGGGCGCTAGGATGCCTCGCCTTTAATGGAGATGGAGAAGTTTGAAGCCCCAGGCTCCATTCGCTCCCTCTGAGCTGAGGCAGGTGTGGGGGCACGAAGATGTGTCAGAAGGCCTCACAGGTGCCTCTGCCGAGGCTGCGTCCACACCACTAGCCCCTGCCAGCTGCCCCAGCCTCCCTGGGTCCCCAGGGTCAGGCTGTGATGGGGTGAGATTTATCATGGGCAGGTGTGCTCCGAGACGGTATATTATCCAGGATTATGAACTGTAACAGGATAATCTCTCTAATGTAATTCAAGCTCTCGACATGGCTTATGGCTCCTTAATGTACCTCAGACTGAAGAATTACAAGAACATTCTCCCCCAAGCTCCCCCATGTCCCCTCCCTCCCTCCTCTGTCAACCCCTAAATGATTTAGTCAATAGCCTGAAGCCAGATCTTGGCATTTAGTCATAATTCAGTGCAGTTCAGTAAACATGATGGGCAAGGAGCTTTCTCTGCCTGCCTTCTTCCACAAAGGCCTCTGTTTCCTCCCTCCCCCAAAATCTACCCCCAGGGACAGGCTGGGATGCAGGGCCATGCAGAGAACTCAGCTCCCCAGGACTCACCTCAACACGCCCTCTAGGCACCAAGGCTTAAGCTGCCAGGCGGGGGGGGGCCGCGGGGGGCCCGCCCCCCCAGGCTGAGAAAATCCCAAAGCCACAGACTAGCCGGTTCAGGAATCTTAGGATGCTCTGGTCCTGGGACTCCACCCTGTAAAACTCATGCTGTCGGGGAAACATTCAAATCTTCTGTAAGCTACACCACAAAATGTTGTGCCAAGCTTTATTTTCTATACTTTTGCCCCTCATGGGGAAAAAAACAATAAAAAACCTTCCCCAGAGAGCTGTGGTCACCAAACCAGAAATCACTCTACTGACACAGCCCCTTTCACTGCACAGGTGATGATCTTGTAAATTAGATGGGTCTTTTCTAATAATAGATTGCATTTATTGAGCGCTTACTATATTGCTGGGCATTTTCCTAAGTACATGACATGATTCATTCGTATAAGGCTTCCAAAAATCTCTGGGTGGGAACTACTGTTCCCCCATTTTACTGATAAGAAAACAGGCCCAGAGAGGTGAAGCCGAGGCCACAGATCTATTTAGTTTATCTTATTCATTTATGTTGACTGTTCTGAGTCTTCATTGCTGCATGCCAGCTTTTCCCTAGTTGTGACGAGCTGGAGCTACTCTCTAGTTGCAGTGTGAAGGCTTCTCATTGCTGCAGCTTCTCTTGTTAAGGCATTCAGGCTCCAAGGTGTGGTTACTCTGCGGCCTGTGGAATCTTTCCATACCAGGGATAGAATCCGAATCCCCTGCATTGGTGGGCAGATTCTTTACTGCTGAACCACCAGGGAAGTCCAACAGATCTATTGAGTGGGAAGCTGAGATGTGAACCCAGGCAGCCTGGCTCCAGAGCCTACATTCCGGACCACTGCTCTGAATGTACAGGGGCATACAGCACTTGAACCCAGGACCCAGTGTGCTCCACACCTGATCCCAGGCTGTTCTTTATCCACTTAGCATCCTGCTGATGAAGCAATGGGACACAGCAACCACGTCTTTCCTGGCTCTTGGTCTATTTTCACAATGGCCCTCAAGCCCAGCTTTGCTTTCCAATCCCTGTGGTGATCACAAATCCAGGCCTCCCCTCAACCAGCCAGTGAGCCAAATGAAGCTATTTGAAAGCCTCCCAGCTCAGTACAGGTAGGCAACCCCTCTTCCTCTGCTGTATTCTTTGTATCCATCACCCACTCACCCTCTACTTTAAGCATAAAGCTAGAGGCCCCTCCAGTCTGCCAGGATCCAAGGAAGCCAGCAGAAATCTCCTCTGTGGTGGGAAAGGGCTGCAGGTTGCAAGGACTTCCTCCCAAAAGCAGCTCAATAAAAATGAGATAGTCTCACGGGCAAGTGTTGTGTCTATCCGTGCCTTCTGTACGCACCACAGTGGTCTTTCCTCAGTGTTCTTCTTGACCTTGGCAAATCACTTGATCCTCTGGTGACTCACTATTATCTCTAAAGTGGGCTAATAACATCAAGAGCTAAATTAAAAGATGTAGGTTGGAAAATTTTTGGATAAAGCACTCCATACTTGCAATTACAACACACACAGCGCAGTGCACACACCCCTCTGGCTGAGTGGGTCATTTAGATGTGGATTTAGTTGTGTCCCCAGCCTCATCCCTGTAACCATACCCCGATAGAAAGAAAAAAAATCCAGGTGAGTGGTATATCTCTGATCTCTGGATCCAGAATACATTAACTCAAGTTATACCAGCCTCTATGGCTACAGAGTCTTTGGCATTTGTTAATCTTTGCCCTGGGAGAGAATACCGCTTAGTCTGGGGTCCTTAGGAGGGATGCGGCCAGATTTAGTGGGAATTTGCAATATACACTGTTCATTGAGTTGGATTGCATATGGTACTTGGTGTGACAGAATGAATCCAGCAAAAGAGTGTATGGACACTTGAGTCATGGTCCTACCCCTAACTTCCTTTTCCCTGAACCTCAGTTTCCTCATCTGTAAAATGGGACCTGGGAGGAGGTCCCAGGTCCCTTCCAGCCTAACATTCTGTTTCAGGATGTACTTCCTTTGCAGGTTTGCCCCGATCCTTTCCCAGGTCTTCTGGTTGTTTCTCTTCTGGGTTCTTCCAGCTCCCTCTCTGTGGTCAGTCTGGCCCCATTTCTTATCAGAGACCTGTTTTGTTATTCCAGGAAATACCACAAGGGGGAGCCTTCTTAGGATGTCTGGGGTCAGGAAGAAAGCCTAGGCAAGTGGAATGCAAGGCTATGGGGGAGTCAGCCAGTCCCAAGGGCTGGGACGTTCTATCTGCAAGACCCAGATAGAAAAAGAAAGTTGGGAGAACAAGGGAGGAGGCTGTAAGCTACACAGACCATACTCCAGGCTCCTGAAGGACTGAGACCTTGCTTCTTGTTAGTTCTTGTCTCTCTGTCATACACTTGTAAGTGCATATGATGAGTTTATCTCATTTGATCCTCAGTGTACTCCTTGAGTCATACAGTGCAGCTCGAATTATCTACTGCCTCTACAGTTGGGAGAACTAAAACTCAGACAGGCTCCAGGCTCACCTGGGGTCACACGCCCAACCTGGACCAGAGCTGTTGATGGCTCAAGTGTCCTGTCCACTGGCCCAGGTCTCCTCCAGGGTCTTGCCCCAGGCTGGACACATGGGAGACCTTCAGGAATGCTTCCTGAATGAATGAGTAGGTGCTCTGGGTGAGGCTGCAACCTCCGTGCATAAGCGTCCTCTGCTAACACCTTGGTTCCGCTTTCTACCCCTTGCTCTTACCTTCCCAGATCACAGCATTCATCTCTTACCAAATCACTTCTATGATCCAGACGTGCTGGCACTACAGTCATGCCATCACCAAAAGCCCTACTCACTTCTATTTATCTTTCAAGTCTTGCTTGGGTGTGTCACCTCCTCCAGGAAGCCTCCTTTGACATCTGCTCCCATCATGGGTAGAGTTGCGATCATTCTCCTGTCAGCCCCCCAAATAAGCTTCCTGAATACAACACACCAATCATTGTTTTAAAGTTATTAGATACTAGTCTGAGCTTTCCCAGAAAGGGAACTGAGTCTTAATCATCTCGGACTCCCAGTGTCTATAAAAGCTCAGCTCAGCCATCAAAGACTCATTTTGGGCACTGCCCCCTTTTCCCTCTACAGTAGTGCCTCTGCCCTGGGGACCCTCTGGTAAAGGCATTTGAAACGCATTTGGCCTGAACAAATTAATGACTGATTAGCGCACTCCTCCTCCTTTTTCTATCCTGACCCCTCAAGTATCAGGAAAGGTGTCAATTCCAGATTTCTGAAGATACTTCAGAACCCTCCTCAGCCCACCTTCAACCCCTCTAAACCACTCCCCTTGGGGATATTTTATACAGAAGGCATTTCCCCTGGTTTGGCTGGAATCCCCATGGGACTCTCAAAGCTGAGGGGACTTTCATTGGATCCAACTCCCTTGTACAGTTGAGAAAAGTATGGTCCAGAAAGGGAAGGTGACTGGGTCATTCTTTCATTTATTCAACAAATATTCACCCAGTGCTCACTATGTGTGAAACTCTGTTCTCCGTCGGAGACTCTTTTTAACTAAGTGGATTTTTTAAAATATTTACGTGTGCATGTATGTGTGTCCTCAGCTGCATGGAATCCCAGTTCAGCATATGGGATCTTGTGGTACACTAGATAGCATGTACATGCCACAGCATGTAGGATCTTAGCTCCATGACCAGGAATCGAACCCACCAACCAGGAACTGAACCCACGTACCCTGCATTGGAAGGCAGATTCTTAAAACACTGGACCACCAGGGAAGTCCTGAGCTGAGACTTAAAAAAAAAAGTCTCTGACTTCATAGCATCTACAATGGAAGAGCTAAACAAACAAATTAGCAGGTAAGTATGTAGCCTATATTAGATGGTGATAAAAGCTACTGAGATATGCAAAGCGAGAGAAGGGAGATGGGGAGCCTGGGGGTATTGGCTGATGGAGGGTAGAAAAGAACCTTAGCAAAATGAGTGAGAAAGCACTTTAGGGGAAAAGATTGTTCCAGGCAAAGGCAATAGCAAGTGCAAAGGTCCCGAGGCAGAAACGTGCTGTCCTGCCTGTACAACAGTGACTGAAGTAGAGTGAAGGGGAGAGGAGTGGGGGGGAAAGGCAGAGCACTGATCAGATCCTCTAGGATCTTTAAAGGATCCTTTTCTCTGCGTGAGATGTGCACCCATTCGATGTTTGAGCAGAAGAGGGATAGGCTCTGACTTTGATTTTAGAAAGATAACCCTGGCTGCTCTGCTGAGAACAGACTGAGGGGACAAGGGATGCTGAGTGACAAAAGGGGCGTCGATATTCCCGGCAGGAGAAGCTGGTGGGCTGGACCTGGGCGGGGGTGGGGGTAAGTGGGGAAAGTGGGGAAGGGTAGCAAGCAGATTCTGGGCATATTTTGAAGGTAATGTAAACAAGATTCGCTAAAGCATTTGGATGAATGACAGAAAAAGAGAGGGGTTAAGAATAACTCTACGATTTTCTTTCCGAACAACTGGAAGGATGAAGTTACCCATTTCGGAGATGAAGACAAAAAGGAGCAGGTCTGAGGGCAAAATCAGAATTTCAAAGTTGAACACGTTGAGTTTGAGATGCCCACTAAACGTTCAGGTCGAGATAGGAAACAGGATTGACAAGCTGGCAGATCAGGAAAGAGGTTATGGGAGAGCTAAGAGAACAAAAACAAAATCTCAAGCCTCGCGACTTGCCACAGTACAGAAAGGACTCTTCCCGTGGGTTGGAGAAGTTAAATACCTGCGCTCAAAACCCAGGGCGCAGGGAAAGGAAATACGGTAACCCTGCGCGCACGCCCCCAGCCTCAGCAGTGCCAACTATCAAGCAAGAGCAGGTCCGGGAGAGGAGGTGGCTATCCTGGGGCTCTTAGGCGAGACCAGAGAGGGCCAGGGCTCCGCGCACACACACATCAGGGGAGGAGCGGGGGCCGCTCGGACTCGGGGGCGGATCTTCAATGAGGTCTGGGTTTCTTCTCCCGGCAACGGTCTTGACTCGTTTCCTTGAGTCACCGTCAGATATTTATTTAACCTCGTGGTTCAGCCTCCCTGGGGCCAGCAGGAGGGATGGAGGCAGGGCGGGGGAGGCTGGCGGAGATGGGGAGCGAAAGGGGAAACATTTTCTTCCCTCCGACAGGCCGCGGCTGCCTCGCTCCTACGTGGGGTCCCACTCCGGGCCCCCAGACCTCCGGGGGTCAGCCAGCTTCTTGGAGTTAAGGGAAATAAGGAATCACGCTGGTCCACCCCCCACCCCCATCGATTTAAGACCAGAGGAAACCTGGGGAGGAGTAACTAGTCTAACGGCCTACACTGAATCCGAAGCGGTGCCAGGCTGCCAGTCTCTGGGGTCCCCCATTCCTTGTCCATCCAATTAGCGCCCGAGGCCCGGCGGTGCCAGGGCAGCCCACAGACCTCTGAGTTCTGACCAGCCTCCTGTCTGGGCTAGACACTTCACCTCCGCGCGCCTCCGCTCCTCGGTCTGTAAAGGGAGTCCTTACTCTTACTCCGCCTTCCTTGACTTGCTGAGGGACAAATAATGTTTTAAAAATACCAGCTGCCAGTTGCCGAGAGAGGCTGGCACTGTCCTGGGCGCCTCGACAGGGCCTACTGTTCTCCAGCCTCGCACACCCCGCCGCGGTCTAGCCAGTGAGGATGGGGGGCTGAAGAGAGGGGCGCGGGGAGGTCAGAACCCAGCTCTCGGGTCAGAAAGGAACCCACCCCTTACCTCCCCCGAAAACCACGTCCCCGCCCTCCCCCAACCCGGGCCTTAACCCAGGGGTCGGTGCTAGGAGCGCTGGGGGCGGGGAAGCTGGAGGCCCAGGGGGAGCGGAAGTCACCGCTCGGAGGCCCCACTTCCCCTCCCCGGCCGGCCCCGGGGCAGGTGAAGAGGGGACCGGGCTCCGCTCCAGGTGGCGGGGCAGCGACGGGGGGTGGGGAAAGGCAACAATAGCACTTTTATTTGGGACTGTTTGGTTCTGAGCGGGTGGGCGGAGGAGGAGGCGACGGGGCTGCGGGGGAGAGGGGTGGTGAGCGGCATCTGGCGACACACCTGCTCCTGCTTAACCCTGTGCGTGCTGGGGCCGGGCGCTCGGCCGCGGAAGGCGGGCGGACGGCGGGGCGACGAGCCCCCAGCAGGGGAGTGCGCGGCTGCCGGGAGGGCCAGCCCCCGGGGATCCCGGGCCCAGGCCCCCGGGCTCCGGGGCACGCAGGAATGGGGACCCCTGGAAGGACCCGGGGGAGGTCCTTGTCTCTGGGACTGTGCCCTAGGCCGGGGCTGGCCTCGCGCGCAGCCCCGGGCTCGGGCGTCGGCTTCCCCAGCGCGCCAGCTCGCCTCGGGCGGGATCGGGAAGGCAAGGGGTGGCTCCAGGGCCTCTGCGCGGATTCCCCGCCGCCCTCGGGCCGTTCCGGGAAACCGGCCTTCCGGAGGCGGCGCGGCGGCCACGGCTATGCCAAGGGCGGGGGGCGCGGGCCAGGCCCAGCGGGCGGCCTCCGGGCGGGGGAGCCTCGCGCTGGGCGCGCCCTCTCGCGCTAAACGCTTCCAGGCGCGGCGCTGCAGGTGAGCTGGGCGCCCGGCGCTCCCCACCCCCGTCGGGGCCTCGCCAACGCTCCCTGCCCTCCAGAGCCCGCGCCGTCGAGCCCTGCGCTGCACCTGCCTGCGCCGGGACCCCGGCCTGCCCACGGACCCCCACCCTACCTCCCAGCCCCGGGCTGGCGCGCTCGCCCGCCGTACAATCGGAGCTTGTTTGTGGGCGGAGGAGCCGCGCCGGGTGCGGCGGCTCCGCGCCAGCCCACTGATCCCATAAAATATTATTTGTGTTTTAAAATTCCAGTAATTGGCTATGCAGCCGCTTTTTCCGAGCCCTGTGCCAAGCTCAGTAAAATCGCAGTCCGGCTAGAGTTATTTTCATCATGCAAATTCCCATTTCTGTAAACAGGGTTAAAGCCCCTGGAAGAGGCTGGGTTGGAACCAGGGAAGAAAAGCAGACGGTTGTGTTCCCGAGTCAGGGAGTTAGTCAAACTCGGTCTCCATTCCTGCGGTGACCTGGGTAACTGGGGAGAGCTATTAAGATAATCCTCCCCAATCGCTTCTCTTTGAGTCCCAGTGACTGGACTCTATTGGTTAAACTCCCTGGTTTCCTTAACTTCCCCTGTCTCATCTGAATAACTTACATCAGATCACAGAATCATAATTCCTTTCTCCTTTTTTGAATCACAAAGCACACTGAGGCTCAGAAAGGGGAAGAGACTTGCCCAACAGTCACACAGCAAGTCTGTGCAAGAGCCCAGCCCAGCACATAGTTTGCCTGACTCCCCAGCCATCAGAACCTCTTTAGAAACAAAGAAAGAAAGTGAAGTCGCTCAGTCGAGCCCAACTCTTTGGGACCCTATGGACAGTAGCCTGCACCAAGCTCCTCTGTCCACAAGATTTTCAAGGCAAGAGTACTGGAGTGGGTTGCCATTTCCTTCTCCAGGGAATCTTCCCAGCCCAGGGATCGAACCCAGGTTTCTCTCATTGTAGACAGACGCTTTACCTTCTGAGCCACCAGGGAAGTCCCTTTAGGGCCTCGTAATAATAGTAGTAGTAGTAGGCTGCCTAGGGCAGCCAGCACCCAGAGCCCCAGGGCCTGGCTCTGGGATGCTGACTCCGGGTACAACAACTAAGGGAGGACTCCCCCTCTCCAAACACAGGCTTCCTGTCCCTCAGGAGCTGGGAGCTGCTCAGAGAGGAGGAGGGGGGCAAGGGAGTCCCCTGCCAGGATCTTGGAAACCCTGAGTAATTGGACAGGGGAGCCTCTGCCCTGCCCTACCCAGGGATGGCTGCTGTCTGCTGCAGGGAGAACCACACACGTGGGAAGAACAAATTTCTTAAACAGATACTGAAAGGGAGCCCAGATTCTGCAGCTGGAAGGAGAATTGGGGCTCAGAAAAGAGTGAATAATAGTATATTATTTGTAATATAATATTGTATTATATATAGTATGTTATTTGGTATTGACACTTAGTATGTGCCAGATGCTACTGCACAATTTGTCTCATTTAATCCCCACAACAAGTCTAGGAGAGGGGTATTAACATTGTGCCCACTTTCCAGATGAAGATACTGAGGCTCTGATAGGTTAAGTCACTTACCCAAGGTTGCCTGTAAGGAAAGCCCCTTTTCTGAGGATGTTTGTGAATCTGGGTTTCCTTCACCAAACTCAAGGTTTTCATACCAGCGCAGTTTCCTCCTGACCCCCTCCATTTCCTCCTACAAGCTTTTATGCAGGCTACCTCTTTACCCCAAGTATTCCTCCTCCCTCCTATTCTCCATCTTTCCCATTGCCTCCCCTCTTCAAACCCTAGGCTCCTCAGTCCCAGAGGCCAAGGAATATCTGCATCAGTTCAGTTCAGTCGTTCAGTCATGTCCGACTCTTTGTGACCCCATGAATCGCAGCACGCCAGGCCTCCCTGTCCATCACCAACTCCAGGAATCTACTCAAACTCATGTCCATCGAGTCGGTGATGCCATCCAGCCATCTCATCCTCTGTCGTCCCCTTCTCCTCCTGCCCCCAATCCCTCCCAACATCAGAGTCTTTTCCAATGAGTCAACTCTTCACATGAGGTAGCCAAAGTATTGGAGTTTCAGCTTTAGCATCATTCCTTCCAAAGAAATCCCAGGGCTGATCTTCAGGATGGACTGGTTGGATCTCCTGGCAGTCCAAGGGACTCTCAAGAGTCTTCTCCATGGAGAAGGAAATGGCAACCCACTCCAGAATTCTTGCCTGGAGAATCCCAGGGATGGTGGAGCCTGGTGGGCTGCCATCTATGGGGTCGCACAGAGTCGGACACAACCGAAGCGACTAGCAGCAGCAGCAGCATAGTGATATTGGCTATTTTTTTAAGCAGTTGCTTTAGACAGGGGTAGGCATTCAGGTCAGCAGAAGATATGGGCACACCCTGGAGAAAGCAATGAGACTGATAAGGCCCCTAGTTTACCACCCAAGCTTGATCAGCGCAGGCTCCTGTGCTAGCCATAGCTTCTGGATTAGCCCTCAACAGTGATGACAGGTTGTTGCCTGTGACATGACTCAGTCGAACTCTTGCTGTCCCAATTCTGGAAACACTGCTCATGTCTCCTCCCTGGGAAGGCTGACCATCCAGGAGCATGTCAAATGACCAAACAGGAAAACCAGAGGTCATCTCATTCATATGCAGCTCACTACCTCTAGTCCGTTAAGTTTTAGGGCATGGAATGGAAGACACTGAATCTAGAGGGGATCTTAACTGGTCCAACACACTCCCTGTATTGACAAGAAACTAAAGGGTAAGTACTTATGGGAAGGTCATGTCCATGGTGAGCACCACAGCCAGTACCTCTACTAGGTCATGCATTTGTATGTCTGCTTTTCTATAGACTTTTATAACTTAAACGAACAGAAAGAGAAAATGGGTATCACTATTCAATTCATGGCTACCAAAATTCAAGCTGCATGTTCTCATTAGAGTTGGTTATAATAATAGCATTTTTATACAATGGATAACCTAATAAAGTAAAAATGCATAAACATGTTTTTTATTTATAATAAAATATGTATATCTACCTGCTTCAAAAAAAAAAAGTCTTCTCCAACACTGCAGTTCAAAAGCATCAATTCTTCGGTGCTCAGCTTTCTTCACAGTCCAACTCTCACATCCATACATGACTACTGGAAAAACCATAGCCTTGACTAGATGGACCATTGTTGGCAAAGTAACGTCTCTGCTTTTCAATATGCTATCTAGGTTAGTCATAACTTTCCTTCCAAGGAGTAAGCGTCTTTTATTTTCATGGCTGCAGTCACCATCTGCAGTGATTTTGGAGCCCAAAAGAATAAAGTCTGACACTGTTTCCACATCTATTTCCCATGAAGTGATGGGACCGGATGCCATGATCTTCGTTTTCTGAATGTTGAGCTTTAAGCCAACTTTTTCACTCTCCACTTTCAGTTTCCTCAAGAGGCTTTTTAGTTCCTTTTCACTTTCTGCCATAAGGGTGGTGTCATCTGCATATCTACGGTTATTGATATTTCTCCCGGCAATCTTGATTCCAGCTTGTGCTTCTTCCAGCCCAGCGTTTCTCATGATGTACTCTGCATATATGTTAAATAAGCAGGGTGACAATATACAGCCTTAATATACTCCTTTTCCTATTTGGAACCAGTCTGTTGTTCCATGTCCAGTTCTAACTGTTGCTTCCTGACCTGCATACACATTTCTCAAGAGGCGGGTTAGGTGGTCTGGTATTCCCATCTCTTTCAGAATTTTCCACAGTTTATTGTGATCCACACAGTCAAAGGCTTTGGCATAGTCAATAAAGCAGAAATAGATGTTTTTCTGGAACCCTCTTGCTTTTTCCATGATCCAGCAGATGTTGGCAATTTGATCTCTGGTTCCTCTGCCTTTTATAAAACCAGCTTGAACATCTGGAATTTCACGGTTCACATATTGCTGAAGCCTGGCTTGGAGAATTTTGAGCATTGCTTTACTAGCGTGTGAGATGAGTGCAATTGTGCGGTAGTTTGAGCATTCTTTGGCATTGCCTTTCTTTGGGATTAGAATGAACTGCATAGATAAACTCTATTCAGGCTTCCCTTGTGGCTCAGCTGGTAAAGAATCTGCCACAATGTGGAAGACCTGGGTTTGGTCCCTGGGTTGGGAAGATCCCCTGGAGAAGAGAAAGGCTACCCACTCCACTATTCTGGCCTCGAGAATTCCATGGATTGTATAGCTCATGGGGTCGCAGAGCCAGACAACTGGGCGACTTTCACTTCACTTCACTTCAAACTCTATGTGACCAGCAATTCAGGCAAGTAAAGGCAATCAGGTTATGAAGCTCTTTGCACAACAACAGAACTTTTTTCCAAGAAAACTGGTTAGTGTTTTAGAAGTGCCTCCTACATGCAACCCCTGGAAGAGGACATGGCAACCCACTCCAGTATTCTTGCCTGGAGAACCCCATGGACAGAGGAGCTTACAGTTCATTGGGTCACAAAAGTAGGACACAACTGAAGTGACTTAGCATGCATACACCTACATGCACATCCAAACACACACACACACACACACACACACACACACACACACACACACACACACACACACCAAAACAGGAGTCTCGGTTGTGGTTCCCAAAAGGAAAGTGTTTCTGGTGGTGCAGGATTATTCTGCCGCAGAATGGGCAGCCTTGTGAGGCACTGAGCCTCCCATCACTTAAAATGTGTCAGCAGAGCCTAGAGGCCCCCAGCCCAAGGGTGGTGCCAGAGAAAGTCCTGAGTCCTCCCTGGCTTGTTTGCTCAGAAATCAATCCAACCCCAGGATTCCACCTACATTACTGTACAAATGTAGGTCCTACTTGTAATTAAATTGAATTCACAGTTAGTGTGTAGGTTTCTCTTCGATCTCTGAATTGAAATACCATCCAGGCAGCTGATGTCCATGGGAGAAAGAAGGGCCCTCGGGTGGGAGGACAGCTTTTGGGGGCGAGAAGGGATACATTCTGGTGGCGGTCCTTGAGAAGTCCATGGTGTGGGGGAGGGGGTCCTTGAGAAGACGGTGCATCCCTGAAAGAGTAAATGGGAAACAGTGTCCAGTGGATTCTACTCAGGGGAAGAGGTTAGCAGCAGAAGACTCTAGCAGGAGGAAGGACACGAGAAAGCCAGGGACCTCCCTGGTGGTCCAGTAGCTAAGACTCTGAGCTCCCAATGCAGGGGGGCCTGAGCTCGGTCCCTGGTCAGGGAACTAGACCCCACATGCTGCAACTGAAGATCCTGCCTGCCACAACTAAGATCTGATGCATCCAAATAAAGAAATTTTTTTAAAAAAGAGAAAGAGAGAAAACCAGTGCCTCGAATCCCCAGGGCCTAGTGGGGTTCCTGGAGGGCTCTCCTCCCCCTGGAAGCTCATCCCAGGCCCTAGATTTCCTGCCTTCAGTCTTGCTTCCTGCTCAGGTGGGTTATTTAGAGTGTTATGTTCGGGTGGAGGGGTCCTTCGTCCTCCCAGCTCTGGAGGCCTGGATACGGGTTCGGGTTCAGGGTCCAGGCGTGTTTGAAGGATGCCTCTTCCTGCCCTTGCCTCCAGGTCCTATCACCCTCCTTCCCAGAGCTCATCACAAGAATTAAGATGTGGAGTTACTGCCTCATCCCTCAGAGAAGAAAAGAGCCTCCCCAGTGAGCTGAGGGCCATCTGAGGGGCACAGGGAGAAATGGGGGTACAGCGGGCTTCCAGAGAGTCTGCCCAGGCCAGGCTTGGTAAAGCCACAAAGACTTCTTGGGGTGTATGCCCCACAGATATGGTGTCATGATGGGATTTGGAGGTGTGGTTGGCACCTTTTATCTCTCTTCTTTTTGGACCTTGAAGGACGAAGAAGGGGCGCCTCTTTCCTCCCAGGCCCCTGCCCCTTCACCCACTCAAGAGAGGGTAGGATGGAGTGGGGTGGGTTTCATAACCTAGAGGTGGGTGCTGGGTATACTTATTGCTACCGGAGTTAAAGATGTCATTTTAATGTTTTACTTGATATTGGTATTAAAGTTACTTTTTAGAGTCCGTATCTTTTTTTAATATACACAAATATTTATGGCTGAAGTAATATGCCTATGATTTGCCTCAAAATCACATAGGGAGAGATGGGACAAAATTGACCACAAATTGCTTCTTGTTGAAGCAGGGTGATGGGATACAGGGCTGCCCTCATACTATTCTGTCTACTTTCATATATGTTTGAAATGTCTGGAGTAAAAGCTTAAAATAATAGGACAAAACAGTCCCAGTCGCCCCATCTAGAAGCCGTTCCTGATTGCTCTCACATAGCCTGCTATCTGCTCCTGCTCTGTAGGTGTCTTGGGTCTCTGTTCACGGACAGCCTGTGGGTGAGGTGTCCCCTCGAAGTGGTCACCGTTGGAGCATCCCCGCTGTGGGGGTGCTCAGCCTCAGAAAGGGAGGAGCTGCCCCCACCCGCCATGCCCCGTGCTGAAGTGTGGCGGGCAGCGCACCAGGCATGTTCACAGATACAAATTATTTCTTGTCGTACAGTCCTGGGAAGTGAACTTTATTCTTACCCTGGATTTACGGGTGAGAAAACATAGATTAAGAGAAAAAGGTTAACAGAACTTTCCCTCTTGATCCATTTCCCCAACTGTTCACCTCCCTTCTGCAAAGTCATCTAAGATGTAATAGAACCCCAAGAGTTCTGGTGTGGCTCCCCACAACTCCTCCCTCAAGTTTTCAGGAAATGGTATTCACATCCACCAGTCTGCCCAAAGCTCAGCCATCCTCCTTAAAAAAAAAAAAAGTATATATATATATATATATATATATATATATATATATATAAAACATTATATTATATTTGGCTGTGCTGGGTCTTAGTTGCGGCATGTGGGATCTTCAGTCTTCCTTATGACATGCAGGATCTTTAGTTGAGGCATGTGGGATCTAGTTCTCTGACCAGGGATCCAACCCGGGCCCCCTGCATCAAGACAGTGGAGTCTTAGCTACTGGGCCATCAAGGGAGTTCCATCAGCCGTCCTTCTCTCTTATCCTTACTCCTCCTCTCCAACCCATCAGCCAGTCCTTCAGGGTCAAATTCTCAGTCACACTTCCACTGCTACCACCAAGGTCAGTCCCTCTCCCTTCCAGCCTGAGCTTGGCTGAGCCTCACCGAGCCCCTGCTCCCACCCTTATCCTCACCCGTCTCAGAGCAGCAAAGACAACCTCGGAGCATTCATCCAATGGTGTCTCTCTCTCTCCTCTTTCCTGTGACCTCCAACTGCATGCAACAAGGAGCTCCCAACACCCTAGGACAGCCGATGGCATCCTACACACACAGCAGGGCCTCTCAGTGGCCTCTCCCTGCCTCTTATTCGCTCTCTCTTCCCTCCGGCCTCCACCCCGGCTTCCTCTGCACCGTCCGGCCCTCTGCCATTGTGCTTCCCTCAGCTCCTTCTCATCCTGCAGGTTCACGTTCCACACTGTGCTTTTGGATGACCAGCCATTTTAGCCTCTGGTTAATTTTCTTGCAATTCTTTTGTAGTTGTCTTATGCATCCATTCATTTTTTTTCTTTTGGTCTGTGTCACTCCACTAAAATGAAAGAAACGTGAGGGCAAGAAACATGACCATCTCCTCAGCACGACTGGTCTAGTGTTGGCCTCGGCACATAAAACATGTTAAAAATTCTACATTTGTTCAACCAAGAAATTCTCCATCATTCCTAAAAGGCCAAGGCCTTTAGGAACTCGGTAAAGATGCTGAAGACCATTTAGTTGCCATCTTGGTCCATCCCCGAACTCCTCCAGACTTCTCGAAAGCTCTCGGCACCAGGAATTCTTTGAGCCTGCTCTAGTCTGCCTATCATCTGGCCACCTTGGCCTTTCCTCCTGCTTCTGCTCTCCCCAGGCATACCTTTAACAACATGCCTGGAATAAAGCTTCATTTCTAAAACACCTACTATGTGCCAGGCATAGCTAGTCCTCCCAACCAACTCCAGAAGATAGATTTTTAAAAAGAAATGAAAAGACATGGCCGGAAAGAGGCTAAATCATTTGCCCAAGACCACACTAGTGAGTGGGAAGAAAGGAAGAAGTGTTAGTTGCTCAGTCATGCCTGACTCCGAAACCCCACAGACTGCAGCCCACCAGGCTCTTCTGTCCATGAGATTTTCCAGTCAAGGATACTGGAGTAGGTTGCCCTTTCCTTCTCCACGGGATCTTTCCAACACAGGGATCAAACCCAGGTCTCCCGCACTACAGGCAGATTCTTTACTGACTGAGCTACAAGGGAGAGTGGGAAATACAGGGCAATCTGATTTACTTTAACTGTCCCAAATTAGTGGGTGGGGCTGTGAGAAGGTTTTTGTTTTTTAATATTTATTTTGTATTTGGCTGTGCGAGGTCTTAGTTGTGGCATGTGGGATCTAGTTCCCTGCCCAAGGATCGAACTCAGGCCCCCTGCATAGAGCATGGAGTCTTAGCCACTGAACCACCAGGCAACATCCCTGTGAGAAGGTATTTAAGGCCTCCTTCCTTGTAGCATGCTTACCCCTCCCTTGATGCCCCGTCTTGCCCTTCAGCCCTGGGGGTTCCATCAGAAGCAGGAGGTAAGAAATCAGGACCCCCAAAGTTAGAAATCCAGGGAGGGTAAGGTCAGGGTGATAGTGTCGGGGGATGTGGGGTTTGGTCTTAGGCAGGAACAGAGCTCTGGCTTCAGGTGGACATGTGAAAGGAGGGGATGGTAAAAGGAAAGATGGCCAGGGTGGGGCGTGATGGGGAAATCTAAGCACCCCAGTTCTGAATGCCTGTGTCTCCTTGCCTCGCCTGCCACACAGCTCCGCTTAGGAGGCTGCAGGTTTGCCATTCCTACTTGGGCAGGCAGGGCAGGGCAGGAAGGGGACCGCTCCTCACTCCTTGACCTACCTGCTTGTAGTCCCCACAGCCCACCTGAAAGGCAAAGCATTCGCAGGAGCTGAGGTGAGAAGAGGGGGCACAGGTGGGAGGGAGGTGGCTCTGCTTATCTTGGGGAGAGAAGACTGCAGCCAGGAAGGAGGGGGCAGGACAGTGCAGCCAAGTAGGGGTGAGAAGCCAGGGCTGGCAGAGAAGGAGGCGCTCTGGCGGGGTGGGGAGAGCAGGACCCAAGGTGGACCACTGTCAGAACAGCCTCTCCTCACCCAGTTCAGCCCAACCTGGGAAGGAAAGTAGGGAGAGGTCCTGTCACCAAGAGACCCTTTGTACTGCCAGCTTTTGCAGCAGAAATAGCCCCTTTCTAACCAGCAGCCTCCTACTTCCAGGGCTGATAGGAATTCCCTCCCACCCCCAGGGCCCCAGGCCTGGAGGGTTAGGGGACAGAAGGAGGTGTAGGCCAACCCCACACGCCACCCTGAGTGCCAGCAGACTCTTGCCTCAACTTCAGATCCTGATCCCATCCCAGCCTGGGAGAGGAGTGCCAGGGCTCAAAAGAGTGAGACCAGGTGGTCTCTGGCATTCTTGAGAGCTTTCCCTGCTGTTAGGCCCTTCCCCTAGCCCAGGGTTGGGTGGGTTTACCATCCCATCCCAAACCCCTCTCCTTCCTGTTCAGACACCTTCTTCTCCACATTCATGAGAGGGAAGATTGTAGACACTCAACTCAGAAAAACTCAGTTCAAATACTGACCTTGCTTCTAAGTAGCTGTGTGGCCTTAGGCAAGTCTCTTAACCTCTCAGAGCCTGTTTCCCTGTCTCTAAAATGTCATATCTAAAAATCATGAATATAGGAGCTAGACTGACCTTATGATGTCTTAGGAAAGATGGAGCGACAGGACATCTGGTAAGCCAAAAGCATCTCACAGTATTGTCTACCGGTCTCTTTTCCAGGGAGGGGAAGCCCTGGCGAACTTCCTGGAGGAGGTGGCTGGGGCGTGCTGAGGGGCCGGTAGGAGTCGCTGTGAGTGCGCAGGCCCATCAGGACCTCCCTGGGGCTTTGGGGACGGGGGGTGTCAGGCGTGGAGAGGGCAGTGGAGCTTCTCTGAGCCGACAACAACCCTCCCCAAACACCCGCCTGGTCTCTTGTTCCTCCCAGCCCAAGGCGAGACTCGGGCCGCACCTCCCGGCTCTCTCCGCCGCCCCCCTACCCAGGGCCCCCTGACCCACACCCTAGGGCGGGCTGGTCTCCCCTTGGGGGCCGGGGCCAAGAATGGGCGCGTGAACTGGGGCAAATTAACACGTAGGGAAAACACCCCGGCACCTGGAGAAACAGGAGCTGGGGCCGGGGGAGGGCGGCCAGAGCCTTGGAAGTCAGAACCCGAACGCAGCGATAATTCACCCGAGTGTCCGCGGCCTCCCGCCCGCTCCCCGCCCCCCGCCGCTCGGCCTCCGGTTTCAAAGGCGGACAAACAGCACACTGTGCTGGTCCCGGCTCCCTCGCTAAATCTTCCTGTCTTCAGCTTCTGGTAACCTGAGCCGGCAGAGCTGACCCTCCCTCGGAGGCCTAATGGGTACCGGAGAGGGGAGAAGGCGGTGGGAGGAAGACGGAGGGGAGGGGATGGAGAATGCCGACCCGCGCCGCTGGGACCCCAGCCCTCACCCCCTCCTTCTCAAGGGCGCCCGGCCGGCCGCCTCCACCCCCTGCACTTTGGGGGTGGTGGGGCGAGGGGTACAGTGGGCGAATGTTGCTTTAGAGCAAGCCTTTGCTTTCACATGCACTGCCGCTTTGGCCTGTGTTTGCGCTTCTAGATGCTTCTGCGCGCGGACAGAGTGTGAGTCTGTGTGTGAGAAGGGAGGGGGTGGCTGTTGTGAACTCACACCTCAGCATGTGGAAAAGTCATTTTTGTGCTTAAGTCGGGCACCGTCGTCGTGGGAAGACCGAGAAGCCCCGCTCCTTCCCCCCTCCCTCCTCCCCCTCCCACCCCCTCTTCCCCTCCCTCCCCCCCCTTCTCCTCCTCCTCCCCTCCCTCTCCCCCCTTCTCCTCCTCCTCCCCTTTCTCTGCTCCCTCCTCCTCCCCCCTCCCCCTCCCTCCACCCCTGGGGGAGAGTGAAGTAACCCCAGAAAGGCTTCCCATAGCCACTCCTGACCAGAGGCAGGGCTGAAGGGGTTGCTGTCTGCCCAGAGTCCTTCTCCAAGGCTCTTCAACAAGGGAGCCTGCCTGCCTGGGAACTTGGCCCTTAGGAAGCCATCTGGGCCAGAACATCCTGACCCCCCTGTCCTCTCTTTGGGGGCAGGGTTGGGAGGGGGAGCGTGTTCACCTGGAGAGGTGTGCCCCCCCACCCCGGCTTTGGGATTTCCAGTGGGAGGTCTTACTTCAAGGCCCAGGGTGGAGTGGGTCCTCAAAGCACAGGGGAGTGGAGACTTCTGGGAAGGGCTGAGGACCATTTAATTAAGAAGGCGCTGACTGGATGGGGGAAGGGCCAAGATTTGATTAGTGAGGGCAGGGGTAAGAGCAGAGGTGAAGAGCAGGGCTAGAGCTGCGGTTGAATCAGGGGTCAGAGAGTAGGAGTGAGAAATGAGGGTCAAGAAATACTTAGGGGGAGGGGTTCATGTAGTGGCAGGCCTAACTGGAGGGGTGGACATGGAGTTGGAGCTCGGGTTCAGAGTAGGGAACTGTGGTGGGACAAGGCACGGTGGTAAGTGCAGAGTTCATTCACGCTGTCTTTAACCCTCAATATTTTAAAAATTTATTTGGCTGTGTCGGGTCTTAGTTGTGGCCTGCAAACTCTTAGTTGCAGCATGTGGGATCTAATTTCCCTGACCAGGGATGGAACCCTGGGCCTCCGCGTTGGGGAGCCCAGAGTCTTCTGAGCCATTGGACCACCAGGGAGGTCCCCACCCAGCAAATATTAATTGTCTCCCATGTGCCAGGTACTGTTTTACTTACTGGAAATAGATAGCAGAACACGAAACTCTGCCCCCTCCAAGGTTCCATGCCAGTGGTGGACAGACAATAAAATTAGAAACTGGATAAATGATATTTTAGATGGTGGTAAAGGCTGCAGAGACAAAGCTGGGAAGGGGGAGAGGGAGTGATGGGGCATGTCTTGCAATATGTGATATGGCCTCACTGAGAAGGTGACATGTGTCAAAACCTCCAGGAGGTGGAGAAGGCCGCAGATACCCTGGTGAAGAGCTCTTTAAGCAGAGGAACAGCAAATGCAGTTTCTGGTGTGTGTGTGTGTGTGTGTGTGTGTGTGTGTGTGTGTGTACACGCCCGCGCAGCATATTCAGTTCAAGTAACAGCAGAGCTGCTAGAAGGGTGGGGAGGGGTGGGGGGGGGGGGGGCGAGCAGGAGGGAGGAGGCCAGAATGGTCAGAGGCTAAGGTCAGGGGTAGGATCAGAGTCAGGGGTCTGTATCAGCTCTATCTTCTCTTTCTTGAGGCATGGGGAGGCAGACGGCCTGTAGGCAGGGGCCAGCAAGGAGGAAATGGGTGAAGCTGGGAGACCTGTGGGAGTCCGTGAAGCCAGCCCACCCCTGGGAACTGCAGGTCAGGAGAGCCTCTGCTTGGAATGGGGCGTCTGACTTCGGGGACCTCCTGCTCTTATCCAGGATCTCCCCTCCAAAGCGTGAGACACCACTTCACTTGGAGCTTCAAGAACTCTGTCGCCCACCTCCCATTTGTTTGCTAATAAAAAGATGAAGGGGGCCTGTCTGCCTTCTCCGGATCACTAGCCTTCTCCTTCCCTTCTCCCCTGCCTGCCTCCTCTCCCTCTCCTTTCTCTCCCCGAGAGCTGATGCAGTTAATTGGAGCGTCTTGGAAGTGCACATTAACACACAGAGCGCCAAGGAGACGTCTTGGCAGCGAAATATCATTATCACTTCTTGAGCTCCAGCCAAAATCCCTCGTGGTCAAAACACAATTCTTTAAACTAAACAATTAAAGATTTGTGCAAGTGTGGCTGCCATGAGGTATCAGCCTGGGAACGGTTGCCCCTGCCAGTGTGTCAGCAGAAGTTAGCAACCTGCTCCACGCTCCGAGCCAGGTGATGGGCCGAGCGTCTCCCGGGAAGGAGGATAAACAGCAGGCTCATGACGGTGGCCTGGCCACCAGTATCAACCTGCCCCCATCCTTATAGGCACAAAGATTTTGAAATGCCGGCCCCCAACCCCTTTTATTCGCTGCTTTGTCTGCAGAAGCTCCTGGCCCTAGAGTGAGACTCACTGGGCACCACACTGCCCCTTGTGGCTGGGGCTGGGAGTGCTGGAAGTCAGGCTAAGTTTCCTGGATTCCTAGAGCCCAGGCTCATGCCCACCCTCTCCAGCTCAGCCCTCTGACACCTGTGCACACACAGGGCCATGCACACCACACAGCTGAGGTTAGAGCAGAGAAATTCTGGGCCACCGCTCCAGGTCTACCCCATAATGTGTAGCTTCTACCCTGCACAGCCCTCAGTGAGGACCCCAAGTACTGTCATGGGTCAAAATCTGGGCTCACGAATCTCTCTGGATAGGTTGCAGGGTAACCGCCTCTCTCTGAGCCTCAGTTCCCATGTCTGTACCATACAACTTAGGCTTGATATTGAAGATTCTTCCAGTTTAAATATGCTGTGGGTCTTTGACTTCAGGTACCAATTGCAAGGGCCATATTCAGTGAAATGCGTTAGTCGCTCAGTCGTGTCTGACTCTTTGCGACCTCATGGACTGTAGTCCGCCAGGCCCCTCTGTCTATGAAATTCTCCAGACAAGAATACTGGGGTAGGTAGCCATTCCCTTCTCCAGGGGACCTTCCGAACCAGGGATGGAACCCAGGTCTCCTGCATTGCAGGCAGATTCTTGACCATCTGAGCCTCCAGGGAAGGGCCATGGAGGTGTTCAGACAGCAGGCTCAGAGAACCCTCTCCTTCCACACATAGAAAGTTCCCCCTGTGCTGTATATTTCAGCGATCCAGTTCAGATACTTGCCATGCTCTGGGCATGGGAAGTCAAGGAGATCAGGAATGATGGTCCCTCTGTCTCCAGCTATTTTGAAATGTCTCTCTCTAGACTGTCAAGGAAGCTTGAATCTGATGAAGCAAAAGACTCTGGAGCCAGACAGCCTGGGTTCAATCCCAGCTCCCTGCTCACTAGTTATGTGACCTTGGGCAAGATGTTTAACCTCTCTGTGCCTCGGTTTCCCCATCTGCCAAGTGGGATTAACCATAGAACCTACCTCTTAGGGTGGATATAAAGATTAAATGAGAAAAAAAAAATATTGAAACCAGAACAGTGCCTGGTTCATAGAAAGCACTCAATGAATAGAAGCTATTGTTATTTCTGTGGCTTTTCTAGTGGGAAGCCTATGGCAGCTTGTCTCTAAAGCTGGCATCTCGGGAATTTCCTGGTGGTCCAATGGTTAGGACTCAGCATTTTTCACTCTCTAGCTGTGTCCCATGGGTTCCAGAGCATGTGGCCTCAGTAGTTGCGGCGCATGGTCTTAGTTACTCTGCTGCATGTGGGATCTTAGTTCCCCAACCAGGGATGGAACTCTTGCCCCCTCATTGCAAAGCAGATTTTTAACCCCTGGACCACCAGGGAAGTCACTGCATCACACTTGAATAAAATCCAAAGCCCCCAAAGAGATGGCTCTACAGCCTACCAAACATAACATGTGCCCCACTCTCCCTCCGACCTTGTCTCCCATCATTTCTTTCATCCTTTCCTCTGTTCCAAGGACTCTGGCCTCCTCATAATCCCTTGAACACACCAAATAGGCTCCTGCCCCAGGGCCTTTGCTAGTGCTCATCCCTCAGCTGGCTGTCCTCTTCCCCTATTTTCTCAACAACTCAGTCCTCCACTTTATTGGGGTCCCTGGCCAAAGGTCACCTCTTTTAGGGAAGTCTTTCTTGAAATAGTAACCCCTTCCCAGTCCTTCTCGGAGAAGGCGATGGTACCCCCACTCCAGTACTCTTGCCTGGAAAATCCCATGGACGGAGGAGCCTGGTGGGCTGCAGTCCATGGGGTCGCTAAGAGTCGGACACCACTCAGTGACTTCACTTTCACTTTTCACTTCCGTGCATTGGAGAAGGAAATGGCGACCTACTCCAGTGTTCTTGCCTGGAGAATCCCAGGGACAGAGGAGCCTGCTGGGAGGCCGTCTGTGGGGTCGCACAGAGTCGGACACGACTGAAGCGACTTAGCAGCAGCAGCAGTCCTTCTAATATTCCTTTCTCTGTCCTTCCCTGCTTTATTTCCTCAGGTTACTCATTGTTGGGCTTCCCTTGTGGCTCAGCTGGTAAAGAATCTGTCTGCAATGCGGGAGACCTGGGTTCAACCCCTGGGTTGGGAAGATCCCCTGGAGAAGGGAAAGGCTCCCCACTCCAGTATTCTGGCCTAGAGAATTCCATGGACTGTATAGTCCATGGGGTCACAAAGAGTCTGACACGACTGAGCAATTTTCACTTCTTCACTCGTTGCTACCTGCTATTTTTTTAATGTGCATTTTATTTAATTATTATCTGCTTATTTGGTTATGTTGGGCCTAGTTGTGGCACACAGGCTGTTTGTTGTGGCATGTGCACTTCTTGCTAGTTGCGGCATGCGAGCTTAGTTGCCCTGAGGCATGTGGGACCTTAGTTCCCCAAGCAGGGATCGAGCCCATGTTCCCAGAATTGGAAGGAGGATTCTTAACCACTGGAACCACCAGAGGAGTCCCACTACCTACTATTAGACTGCACGTTTATTTATACATTCATGCTCTGTCTCTCTTCTTTCCACTAGAATGTAAGCTCCCTGAGGGTAGGAAGTTGGTTTGCTTGGTTGACCACTGAGCTCCAGGGCTTGCAACAGTGCCTGACACATAGCAGGTCTCAAGCAACAGTCATAGGATAAATGAAACTCCCCGATTCCAGAGAAGGGAACCGAGGCCTAGAGATGGGGCGGGGACTTGCCCAAGGTCCCCCGGCTCCTTAGCCTGAGCCCAGCCCAGGGCTCTCCCTTCCTGGCTGCCTTCACCACACCGCTTGCCCCAAAGGGCTCCCCGCCCCTTTGCGGACGAGCGGCCACAGCCACGCCCCCTGTCACTCAGGCGAGCCAATAGCCCTCAGTTCCTTCAGTTGTTTCTGTCAAACAGTATTTACAATAAACTTTGTTTGAACTTTTGTCTAAGTGATAATAATAATAACACGATAATTATATGGAGTATAACGTACAGCCAGCTGTATTTAATTAAAGCTGTAATTTCACTAAGGGTTTCTGGAAACAGTAAACCGCAAGAGTTGTACCACCCGTACCCCTGGGTGGGGGATTACAGCTGCTCAGGAGCGGGGTGGCTGGCGCGGAGGCCCCAGAAGCCAGAGGCCACCAGCAGGGTCCAGCTTCCGGAGTCTGAGCGCTCCCATCCTGGGGCCACATGCAGAGGTGGGTCTGCGGTGGCCTCGGGCCAAAGGCCGAGTCTGGAACCGCTCAGAACGCGCGCACGGGTTTCTTCCGGCCTTCGCTGGCTCATGAGAAAGTAGTTTCTCTCAGCACTCTGGGATAGAGGGCTGGGGGACCAGAAAGACACCAAATAGGAGCAGGGAAGATGACTGGGAAGGCCAGAGGCCCAGGGTGTGGGTCAAAGGGAAGGAATTCGTACTAGGAGGGAGGGCAGGCCAGGCATGGATGCAGTCAGCACACACACACACGTGCACACACAGACTCACGGAAGTTGCTCAGTTGTGTCCCACTCTTTGCGACCCCATGGATTGTAGCCCACCAGGCTCCTCTGCCCATGGGATTTTCCAGGCATGAATACTGGAGTGGGTTGCCATTTTCTTCTCCAATCATGTCCCCAGCATCACACAGGGTTAAGGAGACTTCGGTTTTGTTCTGCTGAGAGTTTGGTTGAGCAAGGAGACAGTCTGTTTTAAAAAAAAAAGAAGAAGAAGTTCTTTATTCATTTGGCTGTGTTAGGGTTAGCTGTTGGGTCTTAGCTGCAGCACACAGGATCTTCATTGTGGGATCTTCCATTGTGGCGTGTGGGCTTAGTTGCTCTGAAGCAGCTAGGATCTTAGTTCCCCAACCAGGGATCGAACTCACATCCCCAGCATTGCAAGGTAGATTCTTAACCCCTGGACCACCAGGGAATTTCCAAGGTGACAGCCTTGTATACCAACCACAAGAGGAACCCTCCAAGAGAGGGCCTGATAGCCCAGTGCCTAAGAGCCGTGCCTCTGGAGCTAGAGTCTGAATGGTTCAATCCTGGCTCTGCCCCCTCTCAGCTGGGCTTGCCTTTTTGCCTCTCTCTGCCTTCCTCTTTTCATCTGCCGAATGGGGATAATCGTATTTACTTTAGTGTTATTATGAGAGTAAAACCAGGGAATCCCTGTTGAGTGCTTAGGACAATGGGAGAGTGGGTCAATAAATATTAGCTGTTATCCTTGGATGGAGCACAGAAAGAGGCAGAATCATTTTGACCTGGAAATAGGGTGACCAACCATCTTGGCTTGGTTGTGGAACATTCTGTGCTGAAACCAGGACAGTCACAGGAAAATTGGCCCATTGGTCACCCCTACCTGGAAAGCCAGAGCCAGATCTCAGAGAGGAAGTGGCATCTGGGCCAGGCATGCCCTGAGGATGACAGGGACTTAGCTCAACAGAAGACAAAGGATGCATGGAAAGGTGTAGAACCTAGGTTCAGGCCCAAGTCAGCTCTGAACTCCCTAGGTGACCCTGGCATTCTCACAGACTCATTTGTCCCATCTGTAGCCTAAGAGGGGACTGATTGCTCCCAGAGGCGGGCCCCTTGGAGGTGTGCAATTTGGGGAGACGGGGGCTGCAGGAATGCCTGGTGAGACAGCGTCAGGGTCACCCACTCCTGCCCAAGGCCTGTGCACACACATGCACATGCGCACACACACAGACATCCATCCACACACAACAGTAGGGCAAGGGTGAGAGGTCAGCCTTACAGGATAAGGGAGACACTTACCTAGATGACACCTACCCCGTGGGGCCTGGAGCGGCCCCGTCGGGAGGTCTAACTGGAGAGTCAGCTTTAGTTGTCTAAAGAGGCTTGCTGCTGAGGGTGGGGGTTGAGCAAGAAGATCTCTGAAGAGATGCAGAAATATTCCTGGGTAATAAAATATCCCCTTTTCAGTGTCAAAGTTAATGTTCCAGGCCTCAGGTAAAACGGGATTCTTATCAGCCAGCGCTCTCCCTAGAGAAGGCTGGGCAGCTGCGGGGAGAGGTGGGTTCTCCTCATCCTCAGAGTCAGGGCTTGGTGGTCAGAGGGGCCAAGCTCCCATTGTGAGCCTGCCCCTCGGTCCCTTGGATGTGCCGCCTGGATGTCAAGCTGACGCCCCTCCCTCAATCATTCTCCCCCACCTGCCTGTCTCCATCCCTTCTGCATGTGCCAGCATCTGGGACTATTTATGTCTGCCCCACTGCAGTCTGTCCCCTGAGGCCAGGACAAGAGGCTGGAGGCCTGGCACACTGCTTGGGAGGAACACATGTGCACCGCACGCTCATGCACCCCCTGCAATTCTGCACCAGGTGGGCCAGGTGATGGCCTTGCCCCTGGACGCCTCGGCCATGCCCAGGGCTGCCGCCTGCACCCCTGCTTCTGTGCTGGGCCCCAAGCCCGCTGGCGTGTGCCAGCGGCACAGCGGCTCTGACAGGCCATGGGTTTAAATATAGAGTTGCGTATGCAAGACAAGGCTAATTTTAGCAGGAATGTGCTGGAAACTTTCTGAGGGCTCTGTTCTCTAGCTGTCTCCCCTGTGCTCATCACTCAGGGCTGGGAGTCAACCTGCTGGTCCCCTGTCCCTCACCTTCCCACTTCTCTCTCCCAGGTGGCCCTGTCCCTTGCCTCCCCAGGGCTCTGCTCCCAGGGGCCCTAGCCCACCCAGCTGTCTGAGATTCTGAGTCCCTCAGGTCCCCTCTCTTGCCCCAGTCTCTTGGGCAATACCAAGGCTGGCCAGCCCGGGGAAAATGATCCATCCAGCAAAATTCTCCTTCTGCCCCCACCCCCACCCCAGTGATGTGTCCTGTTGGAGCGCTACCCCAGATTCACATGCTCACCCAGTCACCGAGCAGTCACTGTGTGTCAGGCATGTTGATGAGTGCTTTCTGGAGTCACTTGTTTAATCAGTATGACAACCTGGAGAGAAGCATGAGAAATAGCCCCATTTTACAGAACAGCACACTGAAGCCCAGAGAAGTTCAAGGACCTGCCCAAGGTCATTCTACATCACAGTCTGGTCATGAAATACATTAATTTTCCCAGGGAGGATGCTTGTGTTGTAAACGAGAACTCTGGAAGGAGGGGGTCACATTCAGCACGAAGGAATTGCTGACACAGAAGTTCAAGGACTATGATTCTGGTAGAGCGCAGCTCCTTGGAGGCTGGAAGGGGGAAACCCCTTGCCTCTCATCCTTCCTGTGCCCTGTTGCCTCACCCGGGGGTCTAAGGCAACAGGCTATGCTTCTCCTCCAATCAAATCCCGCATTTATTTTGGTTCCTCTCCTGTCTTGCATCTATGGGGCACCAACTTTGTGCCCAGCACTGCCGCGTGTGCCCAGCTGCAAAGATAAAGGGAGCGAAGGGGCCGGCCGGGCTCTGAGGTCCTCCTGGCTCAGCTGGTGGCAGGCAGCAGCCTGCAGTAAACAATTAGCTGCGAGTTCGACGGCAAGGATGATAATAGGAGCTGGGAGGACAGAGGAGAGAAAGAGTTGACATCCAGAAGGGACTGCACCCCCCGTGAGAAACTCCAGAAGGCATCAACTCTTCCTCCCGGGCTGCTCTGACTGTTCTCCCCGGCAGCTCCAGAATAATGCCCTGTCTCCCCGCGGAGCTGTGTAACAGGCTGCGTGGTTGTTGTGCTTGAGCGTGAGGACAGGTCCCTGTAATGAGGATTAGAATAGTAACAGGAGGATGACATGCTGAGAGCAGTGGAGCTCGGGCAGCATGGCCCACCCTCGAGGGAGGGGGGATCCGGAGCCCCCACACACATCTGACCGTCCCTGGAGGGCCCATGGGGCTCTCCTTACGCCCTGGCACTGGGGGCGCAGAGGTTCCGCTTAAGGTTGTCCCTCTGTCTCCCTCCTGCTCTGCTTTCAGGTCTGTCCACGGCACTAAATTCCTTCTTATACATGAAGTAAGTTCTGTATTCATTTTTCTTACTGTCTAGAGTGGACTCTCCAGGTTTTGTCTCCTGCCACCTCTCTAGTGACTAGGACAGTGCCTGGAGCATGGTAGTTGCTCAAGAAATATGTGTGTGTGAAATATGCGGATTTCCATGGGCTGTGTGGACTTGCCGAACCTATGGGACTGGAGATGGGCTTCCTGTGGCTGAGCCTGTCTGTGGGAGGAAGGCTGTGAGGGGGTGTGTGTGTGTGTGTGTGTGCACGCACCCATGTGCATGCGTGTGTATGTCTGTGAGGGGTGTGTATATCTATAAGGTGTGTATGCCTGTGAATTGTGTGTGTGTGTCTCAGAGGCACACACATGTCTTCATGCGGGGAGTGTGTGTGTGTGTATGTGTAGGCTTTCAGCCTGGTCACTGACTCCCTGCACACCACGGAGCAGGTGGTTGTATGGGCTCAGGTACTGGCCTGGGTCTTTGCACAGATGCTTAGGGAGCAGAGGGGTGCAGGTGTGTGTCTGCGTGCTCTGGTGCATGGTGTCTCCCTGGAAGATCCCTGCTGATATCCTCTCCCCAACCCCCACCACACACCGGTCTCTGGGACCAACTCCATCAGGTGTGCCCACATTCAGTCATATCCCCCTGGGTGCTGGGGTCACTGTGCCAGCTTTGGAGCAAAAGCCACTGTCTGCAGGAGGAGATACCATCCGGGGGAGCTGATGGTCCCAAGCCGGTTTCCATGTGCTCCTCATGGAAAAGTCAAGGCCTCTTGTGAAAATAAGAATGATGGCCCGACTTTGAGTCGTGCCTGCTGCATGCCAGGCATTGTGCCAACAGCCTTCTGATTCTCCTAGCCCTGTGGGGTTGGTGCTGTTGGACAAACGAGGAAACTGAGGCACTGAGGGAAGAAGCAACTTGTCCAAAGTCACACAACTGGGATGGGGTGGACCCAGCACCACACTGATGCCTCCCGTCTCCTGCCACCCGTCTCCTGCCACCATCTGAGGGCTTCACCCAGGTGAGGCAGCTCCCTTCCCCCTTCCCCAGACACCCCACCACCTTGTGCAGGGAAGGGATGGAGAGTGCATGAGGGAGCTGCCTGCTTGCAAAGAGGCGCATGTGGGTTTATCACCCAAGCTTTACTGACAACCACCCCTGTCCTACAGTTGTGTCCCCCAAAAGATGTGTTCAAGTCCAAACCCCTCATGCCTGTGAATATCATTTTATTTGAAAACAGAGTCTTTACAGATCGGTCGAGGTAAGGTCACACCGGATTGGGGGTGCCCTGAATCGAATGTTTGGTGTCCTTATGAGAAGATGGGAACGCAGCCTCGGACGCAGAGACACGCAAGGAGAGCACCCCCTGGCAGTGGAGCAGAGCCTGAAGTGATGCCCCGCAGCCAAGGAACACGAAGGGCGGCTAGCCATTCCAAGAAGCAGGGAGAGCAGCGTGCAACAGACGCTCCCTCTGAACTTCCACACTGAACCAAGCTCACCTCAGCCTTGATCTCGGGCCTCTGTTCTCCTGAACTGTGAGAGAATCAGTTCCCGTTGTTCTAAGCCACCAACTCCGTGATAACATGGCAGCCTTAGGAAACGAGTCTGCCCTCCCCTCCCAGTATGTAAGGACACGTGTAGCACACACACACACACACACACACACACACACACACACACACGGTAACTTAAATACACAGTTACTGAGGCTCACACTTTGACCAGCTCTCACAAGCCCGTGTTAGGTGTCTCCTGGGTATGGTGCTCGAAGCTGCCCCACACCCGCCGGGCACATGCTTCCCCTGCACGTCACTGGATGGAATTCCCTTCTCCGGGCCCACCAGGAACTCACAGCGGAAGCCTTGCTGAGGACAGAAACCCCACTCCTCCTGGGGCTTCCTCCCGGGTGTCCCCTTGGTTCACTTCCCAGCCTTCAGTCTCCTGGTTTCCCTTCCTTCCTGCCTTCCTTCCTGCCTGCCTCCCACCCTCCCTTCCTCCCTCCTCCCCTTTCTCTTCCCCTTTGAGTAAACACAGCCCCATTGCAAGGCCCTGCCGTGTTCTGAGAGCTGCACATTGCCACCTGTTGCTATGGAGAAGCCTCTTTATCACAAACACTGGGTAAACAGCTGCTGCTGGGAGCCCCTTTCTGCTGGCCAGAGGTTTATTTGGAGAAAGTCAATAAGGAAAAATAAACATTCCCGGCCCTGTGTATATACAGCCTTGGGACGAGTGCTCCACAGAGGCTTGGGGCCTGCCAGCTCCCCAGAGGGTCCGGCAGGCTGAGCCCCCGCCCCTGCCTCTGATCCCAGAATCCTCCTTTTGGAGGCAGGGTGGGGCCAGACAGCCCAGGACCTCCCTCCAGACTTACCCACCCTGCCCTAGGCCAGGCCCAGCTGAGGGGTCAGCTTGGACCCCTCAGCAAGGCTGTGATGAAAGAAATCCTTTCAGGGATGCTCCCTCAGGACACCAGAATTCCTGGGAAGAACCAGGCTCAATTTGGCTAGACTCGGTTTCTCTCTTTTAAAAAAAAAAAATCAATTTCTTTAGCTGCATCAGATCTTAGTTGTGACATGTGAGATCTAGATCCCCAATCAAGGATCGAACCAGGGGTCCCCACACTGGGAGCACGGAGTCTTAAGCCACTGGACCACAAGAGATGTCCCTAGGCTTCTCTCTTGTTTGGCATCTTAGTTTCAGTTGAATTCAATGTTACATGTTTAATACTATACCCATTCATTCATTCAGCATGTACTTATCTGAGTTATGATGTGTCAAGAGATTGTGCTGGGTTCTGCTCGCTCCTGCCCTCCAGGTGCTTACAGTTCAGTGGGAAAGACAGAGCATCAGTTACCGTCGTGATAGTAAGTAAGTAAGTAAGTAAAGTCGCTCAGTCATCTCCGACTCTTTGCAACCCCATGGACTATAGCCTACCAGGCTCCTCCCTCCATGGGATTCTCCAGGCAAGAGTACTGGAGTGGGTTGCCATTTCCTTCTCCAGGGGGATCTTCCCAACCCAGGGATCGAACCCGGGTATCCTGCATTCCAGGCAGACACTTTAACCTCTGAGCCACCAGGGAAGTCCTCAACCGTCGTGATGCATTCCACTAAATATTTGTAAGGGTGTGACATGCAACACAGGAGATGTATAGGTGTTGTAGGATTGTGTAAAGGTGCTCATCTCTGTTATATGTTTTAACTCAGTTCATCCTCAGAACAATCCTGTGAGGGAATAATATTTTTATTCTCATTTTACAAATGGGGAAGTTACTTTACCTAAAGTCAATTAGCTTCTAAGCAGGAAACTTAGGATTTAAACCCAAGACAGCCAGAGGCAAAAGTCCCAGGCTCTAAATCACTGTGTAATTCTGTCAGGCTCACAGTAGAAAAGCCACAATCCCTACCCTCAAGGAATTCTCAAGGAAAGTTTTCTTGAAATACGTCCATGTCATTGTGGACAGGCAATGACCCGCGTGGTCAATGAGGAGCACCAGACATTCATTCAGAGAACAGTGGTGTGACACAGAGGGCTCGGGGCCAGAGGAAGCCATCGTGTTGAGCTTTGCAAGCTGAACAGAATTTAGATAGAAGCCAGATGGCAAGGGAGGGATCTCCCAGGGGTGAAGCTGGGGACAGTCTGGCTAGGGTTGAGGACCAGGAAGACCTGCTTTGGAGAGCCAGGAGGAAGCTTGCCACCTTGCTTTTCACTCCAGGCCCCTATGCATCTCTCTTAGAAACTCAACCCCCCATACACACCACCCTGCTTTGGGCCAGGACCTCATCCTCTCCCTCCTGCAAATCTAAGCAGCTTCCTTCCTGGTCTTCTTGCCTCCAGTCTTGCTCACGTATAATCCACTCTCCACCAGCTCCCAGGATCTTCCAGAAACACAAATCTTTTTTTTTTCCTTTGGCTGTGCTGGGTCTTTGTTTCAGCACATGGTGTCTAGTTGTGGCACTTGGGCTGCAGAGTGTGTGGGCTGAGTAGTTATGGCCCCAAGGCTTAGTTGCCCTGCAGCATCTGAGATCTTAGTTCCCCAAACAGGGATGGAATTGGCAGATTCTTAACTGCCGGACCACCAGGGAAGTCCCCAGAAACCCAAATCTACTCATGTTGCCACTCTCCTACTTGCCAGCTCCAGATAGACAGAGGCCACGCCAGCTTTGTTGGCTCTTCCTCTTTTCCATTAGCATTTGTGCTTGTGCACCAAACATGGAGAAACACTCATGCTTGCCAAATGCGTCGGTCTCTCCTGTGCCTTTGTGCTTTGCCCTCCTGCTTCCTCCTGCTTGGAAATCCTTTCTGAAGAGTCACCTTCATCCACAAACTCTCAGTGAGCACCTATGTGTGCCTGGTGCTGTCCTGAGCCTTGGGAACAAAACAGTCAAGAAAACAGCAATCCTCGTCCTCATGGAATATATATCTTAGTGAAGGATCTGCACTACAACAAAACAAAGAAGGACAATGCGCGCGTGCAAGAGTGGGTGCTGTGGAGTGCTGGGGGAAGGGGTGGGTTGGAGCTAGAGGCCACTGTGATGATTCTGAGTGAGATGAGGGACTAGTTCCCAGGTTTTAGGGAGATCCCTCTGGCTGTTGTGTTGAGAAAGGGCTGAAGAGAGGGTAGGGTGGAAGGGGATGGAGCAGGATTCCCTCTTCCTCACAAGGCTGGCAGGGGCTCTGTCCAGGCTGTCCTCCCCGTCCTGCCCCAGCTCCCCAGGGGTTCCTGGGGATAACCTGGGATGAGAAGACACCCCTGATGACCCTAGGTCCTGCCAAGGTGCTCTGGTTTATGGGCACATCCCTGCAGGCCTCCCAGGCCTGGCATTACTTGATTCTCTCCAGGCCACCTGCCCATCTCCCCCGCCCCCCCACCCAAAGCTCTGGGGAGGGCAGGAGCCCTGCAGAGTAGTGATCCACGTATCAGGAGCAGAGGAATTAACATTCTCAAGCTGTAATTATATCTTCCACGGGTGACACCTAAGGAAGCATCTTTTTATAAAAGCAGGTAAATTGAAGGCTTATGGGATTGTGGGAAATGGGTATATTTTTAGCATGCTCCCCTCACCACCGCTGATTGCCAGAACCCTGATAATTTCTCTGGTGCCAATGCTCAGTGTGGGGTTGAGGGATCCTTGCGAAGGGGATCTAGGAGGCACTGAGAACCTAGTTAAGCCAAGTGAGAGTCTAAGAAAGAAGCCTGGAGAAACTCCTCTTGGTGAGGGAATTATGGGATGAGTCATTCATGAATGGGTTGGGTGTAACACTTATATGGTACGTATTAAGTGCCAGATGGTGTTCTAAGTGCTTTCTGTTAATCCTCACAACAGTCATACGAAGTAGGTACTGCTATTACCCCCATTCTGCAGATGGGAAAACCAAGGTATTGAAGGTTCAAGTGTGATTTTGAGTCAGACATTGGAGATACATACACATGTCTTATACACATGCCAACGTATTCTGACTTCAGTGGTGAATGAATGAATTCCTTCATTCGGTATTCCTCAGATGTTTACAAAGAAACCTAAAGCTCAGCCAATCAGAAAGCTCTGAAGTTAGGAAGTCCCTACCCTTTGGGGTGGGGCCTCTGAACACACTTCCTGTTCCTGAGAGCGGGAGATCCCCACTCAGCGTAAAGTCAGCCATTTTTGTTGGTAGATGGCCCCTCTATGTCCTTAAGCACAGAACTCTGGAGCTTGAGGCTGTGATAAGATGTTTAGACACTAACAGCAGGAACTCTCAGGCTTACAGGATCTTCTGCCCATTTAGGGAACTGGTTGGATTAGTATATCTGCTGACACTGGAGGAAATGGAGAGGAAGAGAAGGAGGGACTAGGGTCTCCCTGTGTGTTGTCCAGTGGCTGCTGTTGTCTAGGGACACCCCTTCTCCAGCAAGGACATAAGCCTAGAGAAGGCACAGGAGAGAGAGAGGCAGAGGGGAATGTGATTTTTAATGCAAGCCTCTGTAATCAGCTATTTGTGATGGAATTTTATCTGTCCTGGTCTCTGAGGGACGCGAAGCGGGAGTGAGGGAAGAGGGGTCAGAAATTAGTATGCAGAAATATCTGATCAGCCAAAGTAATTTTCTTTAATAATCGTATTCATACTGCCTGCTCTCTGCTCACTAGAAGAATTAAGTATTTAATAGTAATATATTTCATCTGGCAGCGGTTCCGTTTCGTTAGGAACCGTGATGCCTCGTTGGTGTACGTGGGTGGGTGGAGGTCTGGTGGGGGGACAGGTAGGAGGTGTCAAAGCAGAAAGAAATAGATAAGCGAGGAAGGGAGTGGGTATGGGTGGGCAGGAATAGAAGAGGGGAAGCTGTGTGCCAGGGTGAGCCCAACAACCCTCAGAGACACCATTCAGGTGCTTTCAACACCCGAGCTGGGCTGTCCAGCTCTGTGCTCTGGCCACAGTTAACATGTCCCAGAGGTGCCCAGTTCTGACCCAGTTCCTTAAGCTTCATCCCTAACCATCAAAGATGGGTCCTCCTTTCTGACCACTGATCTGTCCTTAGTCCCCAGCATGGAGACTCTCCCAAAGACTGATATATGAGCTATATGGCATGTCTTGCTGGGGGTAGCATGACACAGTGAATCCCAGATTATGCACTGACACCCATGTCTAAGCTTCTGGACAGATTCCTGGGGCTGCCTCCATGTATTTCCTGGGTTTATGCCGTTCCTGGCTCATGCCTGAGCAGTGCTGGTACAGAGGAGAGAAGCAGCTTATATGCTGGCTAGCACAGCTGACAGCTGCCTCTCTGCCCCGGGGCTGCAGGAGCAGTGTGCTTTAGCTATTACATGATTTTAATAGTTAAAAGCGGGCCCAGCGCGTGCCAGGGATGTAATTGATGACACCTAGGGCTTGGGAACTCGTTCTCCACTGGAGACACTTGGAAAAGCTTTTGGCCTCTTTTGCCAGGCTCTCTGAGCCCAGCTGCCCCAGAGGAAAATGCCAGTGAGCAAGGTGCAACTACATTTGCCCGATGAGATGGAGACAAAGACACAGAGAGCCGAGCTACAGAGAGCAGAGTTCAACTTCTCACTGTTCTTGTAAGAGCAAGCTCCACAAACTGATGTGCAGCGATGCTGGCATTTCCAGGCACCCGACAGGCTGGAATTAAACACCTGTCCGTTAAACTGACAGCCCCGGGAAAGGAAAGAGAAGGGGAGAAAAGGGAGGTCGGGGGGTGGGGGGAGGGCTAGCTGGTAATCCAAGCACAGACTGACTCCTTCCCCTCAGGAGGTAACATTTCAGCTGGAGAGAGAGGTCAAGGTGGGAGCAGGCCACATCTTGGTCCCCACTCTCCAGTTTCTGAGGCAGAGTGAGGGCAGACTCACAGCAAACCAGATGTGGATGTTGGGGATGAAGAACGGAGCATGAGATGTCCCCAAGAGGCTGAGCCAAGGAGAAGCTGGGAGAGTTATCCACATTTACCGAAAGCTCCAGCTCATGCTATAACAGCCTCCCTAGCCTCTTCTACACAGATGTTCTTCATCTTCTCTGAGCCATTTCAGCATGTACCAGGCGCTGGGCAACTCATCCTGGGCTGCCCAAAGACACCTCTTGGGCTGTTGCTGAGCATCTGAGTGGGTCTAGCCTGCCTCCCCAGGCTTCCCAGATGGCTCAGACAGTAAAGAATCTACCTGCAGTGCAGGAGACCCAGTTTCGATCCCTGAGTCGGGAAGATCCCCTGGAGAAGTGCATGGCAACCCACTCCAGCATTCTTGTCTGGGAAATCCCATGGACAGAGAGGAGCCTGGTGGGCTACAGTCTTTGGGGTTGCAAAGAGTCAGACACGACTAGTTGACTAACACATACTCACACATCCTGGTTCCCCAACTCAGGAACTAGAGAAAAGGAGGTTCTTCTGCTTCATAGATTCTCCCATACAAGTGCTCGAGCTTGTACACAGTGGGTGGGGCTGAGGTGGACTGGGTTTATGAGGTGGAATGAGAATGGGATGATTGATGGGTGCACAGCTGGATGGACGTAATACTGAGAGTTGGATGGTATATACTGGTGTGCCGGTACTGGTGGTTAACATTTCCATACCAGTTAGTAAATAATCACTGCCCCAGCCCAATTCACTGCCCCTACCAGCCTAGCCATTGCCCTGGAATTTATTGGACTTCCTGAAGATTCAACAGCTAAACATTAGCACCCAGCCCAGCAGGGGGCCTCAATACCCTGCTCCATTGCTATGATCAGTGTCCATCCCAATGGGCCAGTGTATGGGCTTATTATTTTAACCCACACCCTTGGGTGGGTAGATGAACAGAGGCCAAGACTGAAGAGATTAGATGGTCTTAGGGAAGGTGGAACAGGAAGGAAATAGGGTGGGACAGAAATGGCAAATAGCTTGTCAGGTGGCCAGGTTTTGGTTCTCACACCTTGGGCTCTTCACTTGAGTTCTCTGAGCCTCAGCTTGCTCACTTCTTGAGTGAGGATGACGTCTGCCTTCCCTTCCTTGGAGTATGTGCATGCCCAGTTGGAAGCTCCACCTCGGGCCTCTGCTCATTATTCTTTGCCATATGCCTCCCCATTTCTCTAATAGCTATTGAGCTCCTTGAAAACAGGGATGCTGGGGTCAGCATCTCTATATCCCAGCACATGCTTGGTAAATGTTTGTTGAATGGATGGATAGATGAGTAATGGAGAAATGAGTGCAAGAAGTGGCAGACTCTGAAGAGTATAATAGGAAAGTGAAAGTGAAGTCGCTCAGTCCTGTCGACTATTTGCAACCCCATGGACAAGATCCTAGGAGCCTATGGGCTCCTCTGTCCATGGGACTTTCCAGGCAAGAATACTGCAGTAGGCTGCCATTTTATTCTCCAGGAGATTTCCCAACCCAGGGATTGAACCCAGGTCTCCCGCATTGTAGGCAGACGCTTTACCATTTGAGCCACCAAGGGAGTATAATGGGAAGGGGGGGTTACAAATGGGGAAGCTATTAGGAAATGGATAAGTAAGGGGGAAAAGGAGGCCTTGGGATGGTCCTGCCAGTTATCAGAAAAGATTATCTCACACCTTTGGCCCACCCTGCCATATGCCACCCCCAGCTCAGGACCACAGAATGCATCACTTAACTAACAATGTCTACCAATTATTGAGTCCTTACTATTTCTTTCTCTCTTTTTTTTTTTTGGCGGGGGTGGGGGTGGGGGGTTGCCGGAGGGGCAGTGCCTGCACCACGTGGTGTGTGGGATCTTAGTTCCCTGACTAGGGATCGAACCCACATCCCCTGCATTGGAAGCTCAGGGTCTTAACCACTGGACCACCAGAAAAGTTCAGCATTTAATTCTTTCCCATCTGGAGTAATTCCCGATTTGCCCGTGTGAGTCTGGACTGCCCGTGAGGGCAGTCTCCCAGGACGTCCATCACCCTCAACTGTCTGGGCTGATACAGCTAAGCTGTCATATCCTCTCCATCAGGAATTCCAGCAAGATCGAAGCTGCCACAAGTTGGGCAGGGGGCGTGGTGAGCAGCAGCTGGCTGGACCGAAGTGTGTTCCTGGCTGCCCCCTGCCAGAAATCACACGTATGTGAGCATGGATGTCAGAGTCCTAGGTTCAACTTCCAGATCTGTCATTTATCACCTGGGTGACTATGGACAAGTTACTTAAACCCCTCTGAATCTCACTCACCCACCCTGCCCCACTTTAAAGGGCTGTCTTGAGGATTTAAGGCGAGGAGGGATGTGAAAGCTCCCTATAACTAAAACGATTCGCAAATGCCCAGGAGCCATGCCGCCGTGATTGGTATCATTGTGCCGGTCATCACCAGTTTGGGTGCAGCTGAGAAAGCAGGAAGGAGCGACGGCCGGATCTTATTAAGGCTCTGCTGTGGAGCAGAGTGATAATGTGCAGACTTCTAGGGAGAAGAATTCTTTGCCATCTGTTTGTGTTAGAGCAGAGCCTTTAGCTGCTGCTCCAGCCCACACCGGCCCCCTCTGAACCGACCCTGAACCCCTTAGGACTCAGCATCAGCACTGCTCATCCTAACAGCAAGTTGTCCCCTGTCTCCAGCTGCTTTCAACCTCCTCTGACTGGTCTTGTCTCCTCACCCGGACAGACTGTAAATCTTCCCTGGCCAGGATGGCTGTTAGTGTATCTTTATAGCATTTATCACTTGGAGGGTGGGGGAAGAAGGTAGGTGGAAGGGGAGGGGGGAATGCCGGGCGGCAGTGGGCGGGGGGTGGGGGGGGGGGGAGTGGGCGGCAGTAGGAAGAAGAGGGAGACCAGCCCTGGTTTTGGATCAAATCCTAGCTCCCCCTAGTCTCACTAATTTGAATGGCCATCACCAAGCAGCTCAGCCTCTCAGTGCCTCAGTCTCCCTATCTGCTCATGGACTTCCCAGCACCTTCTGCACAGAGTCAGAGAACCAGAGACTCTCAGACCTCCTTTTTGCCCCCACGTCCTCTGCTAACCCCATCTCTGCAGGGAACCAGCCCCCTCGTGTTCACTTTCTGGACCCCTGATCCCCCACAGTCTTTCCTCCCCCACCACCTCCCACCCCCACCCATCTCCTCACAGGGACACCCCGGCTCCAAGCCTGTGTTTGTGAGCTCACCAGGAACCGCGGGACACGGGCCTTTCTCTCTGCCGTAATGAAACCCTTTAATCATATTCAAATAGGTTACTGTTCAGGGGGAAAATAGAAATATGGATTTGATAGCAATAAATTTCCCTGGCTGGCTAAGCCCAGTTCTTAATTGTCCTGTCCCAGGGCTCGCACATTTCATTGTTCGTTAGGTGCTTAAGTCCCCACTCTCATTTTGTGGCGGTGACATTACCGTTGATGGCTCTAATACTCTCATAATTTGAAAGGGGATTTGCATGATAGAACGCAGAGTATTAAAAGAAAAAGAAAAAAGGGAGAGAGAAAAATGGGAGGGGGCAAGATGGGAGGAGGAGCTCAGAAGGGAAGAGGGATGGCAAGGGGGAGGGGGCGGGTGAGGAACTCAATCCAGTTTTCACTTTAAAAAAGTCACTTTCTTCAAAGTCAAATCATTGTTTTCATTAAAGTAGAAAGGAAAAAAAAAGGGAAGAAGGAAAAAGCCGAGGCTGCACATTGGGCTGACTGGGCACTGGCATTCCTTATTGTTCCTAATGGTTATTAATTATTATTCTCTGGCTGTGCAGGGTTCTGTGGACGTGATGTCCCCAATGTCCTTGGAGTGGGTTGGGGGGTATCAGGGGAGGGACTGACTCCGAATGGGGGATGTGCTCCTGGGCCGCTGGAAGGTGCCTGTGCCCACCTTGTGGCCGATGCCAGGAGGAGCCAGGTTTGGGGAGGTGGAGGGGGAGGGGATACTTTCCTGGAAAGAAGGCCTCTGTCCGAGGAATCTAAGTTTCCTGGGTCACCGCCAACTCTTGAGTTTCCTAGAAGTTTCTTCTTTCTAAAAGCCAAGGACTTGGACACCACCAGCCTTGCTGGACATGGTACAATTTTGGTCACTGGTGGGGTCTTCCAAGCCCCTTTTACAAACTGAATTCCGCACTCCCCCCACCTTGCCCCCACCTTTCCTGTTTGCCCCCTTCCAGAACTGAGTCCTTGCACATGTTTGACTGATTCCCAAAAGGAGCTCTCCTAACTCCACCATTAGGGTCAAGGAATGCTAGGGCCAAGCTACCCTTTCCTCTCACTGGGGAGTCTCTGGTTTCCATGATCCCATCACCCCCCAACCCCACTGCAACAGACACACACACTTAGGCGGACGTAAGTTCTAGAAATCACTGCAGCCCTAGGTTTCTGAGGTTTGAGGGCTGGCTAATTCAGCTTTTGTTGAGGCGATGGATCTGTGTCTCAAGGGCTGAGGAGTATGGCCAGTCTAGGCTCCTGAGTTTTGGTAATGAGTCCCCTACCCTCTCTACAAACCCCATCTCTTCAGTTTTGTCACTTTCTAATCATCACCCTCACTGGCCTGAGGCCCTAGTATGCTAGTCCCTAGTATGTCCCCTCGGGGGACAGAGCTGGGCCCCCCAGAGAGCTCAGCCCCCCAGACACAGCCAGCCTGGGAACTGCTCATACCTTCATTTCCCTGGTTCCTGCCTGGCCCATCCTTACCCCCTCCATTTCCCGGGGACTCTCTTCTGGATTAGAACTTTAAACCAAATAAATTCTAGGATTGGAATAAAAGTCATCTGCAGAGAACTTATTCAGCCTCCTGCTTCTTCCTCTTTTGGGCCTGCTGTTGGAATTCAGGGTGCTGGGAAGGCACACCCCCAGGGCTGCCTCCATCCCCTTGGCCCCAACACAGCCCCCCAGCCCTGCCCTATCTGCTAGTCCACCAGATGCCCCACCCCCACTCACCCCCACCCCCTCACTGGGAGTCCAGGACACCATCGGGGCTGGCAGACACCCAGTTTCTGAAGGATGGGTCTAGGATCGGCTTCCTCAGATGGGTGGCCATTGCCCAGCCCTCTGCAACTACAGAAATCTAGATTATCCCCCATTTAATGGGGCTGGTCGCACAGAGTCAGACACGACTGAAGTGACTTAGCAGCAGTAGCAATGGGGCTGAAGTTGCAGGGAGAGGGAGGAAGGTGTAAAGGAACAAGGGGAGGTGATGGGAAAGAAATCTAGATCCCCACAGAACAAACTTCCAGTCTATACCAGACTGGAAAACTGTGTCAGTACATTCTTTATTGGCTTTTGTCCATTTTTTTCCCAATATTTATTTATTTGCCTGAGCTGGATCTACATTGCAGCACATAGGATTGTAGATCCGATCTTCCTTGCAGCATGGGAGATCTTTAGTTGCAGCGTGTGGGATCTAGTTCCTCGACCAGGGAGAGAACTCTGGCCCCTGCATTGGGAGTGCAGAATCTTAGCCACTGGACCACCAGGGAAGTCCTCCCATTATTGCTTTCTATTGTGAAGATCCAAGTGGAGGATGAACCAGGGTCAGGAGGCTCCAGTCTCCTCCCTCCACACAAGCAGGGCAGGGCCTGGCCTTTCCCACCCCCTCCCCCTGCCCCCTCCCCACTCCACCCTGGAGTGATAGAACACTACAGACCCAGCCTGCTCCCCAGCCTGCTCCCTTTCTGCTCCCCAGCCTGACTCCTGGACTCGTAACATTCCAGACATGAAGGGCCTGCAGTCTGAAGCTGCAGGGTAACAAACTTGGTGCCCCCCCTCCCTGTATCTCACCCCAAGCCCCCCAAGGAGAAGCTGTCTCCAGGAAAAGGGGGGAAAAAAAAAAGCCAGAGAGACAAAGTGATTCTTAAATATTTTCCTTCTCTGCAGTCACTCAGGGAGGAGGGCGTGGGGGGCGAGGGAGGCTGGAAGGGGGGACAAAGGGGGTTTAATAGGCTCCGGTGACAGCACAGTGTCCACATTGGGAAAAGATTAATGACGAAAATTAATCGCCTGACCTTTCTTTCCAGGAGCTGGAGGTGAGGCGGGCCATTAAAGCCTCTTATGTTGTAATTAACGTTGGAGGGGAGAAGAGAGCTGCCTTCAGAATGGATGTGATCATTTAATTAGGCTCAGGCGTAGGTGCCACAACAGGTCCGGAGAAGTCATAATTTAACTATGGCTTTAAATTACACAGGCCGAGTGGGGATGGCAGACTTTGACGGCAGGAGAGCCTGGCGCGGGGAACTCAGGAAAACAATGACATAAACACCCCCGAGTGAGGGAGAGAGACGGTGACAGACAGACAGACAGACAGTAGGTGCTGACAGCCGGGGCTGGTGGGGGTGCGGGTAAGGACTGGGAGAGCGCTGCTAACGGGGCAAAACTGGGAGTCAAGTGAGGCAGAGAAACGTGGGATCGCCAAGAGTTGGAGTGGCCTGGGGAGGGTGTGTGTGTGTGTCTGTGTGTCTGTGTGTGTCTGTGTGTGTGTGTGTGTGTGTGTGTGTGTGTGTGTGTGTTCACATGCAGGTTCTGGGGCGACTGCCTCTGAGCACCTTCACCTCCGACCGCATTCCACGAATACATCCCGACCTTGGAGAATTTTGCAAAGACGCCGAGCTTTCAAAATGCAAAGTGGGCCAAATATTTCACTTGCCTAGGCCCTCATGGGCGCCCTCTCCCCCAGTCTCGTCACCAGCGCTCGGGCGAGAAGAGATACCCCCTTCCTAACCTGGAGTCTGGGGGATCCGAGCGCCACGCACCTCCCGCGCGTCCTGGAAGATGAGCAGGGCCGGGCCCCGCGTGCTCGGGCCGAGGTCGAGGCGCAGGGCACGGGGCTGCGAGGTCTAGAGCCCGGCAGGACGGCGTGAGCGAGCGGGGTCGGCCCTGGGCCGGGCGGTTCAAGGCCGGGCACTGCGCCGCGCGGTGGCGGACGCAGCCGCGGTCTCCAGGGCGCCGGGGCCGGCTAGTTGCTCAACCAGCCGGATTAGTCACCGTCGGAAAACCGCGAACAGGCGCTTCCGCGCAGGGGAGGGGACAGAAGGGCCCGGAGGGCGGAGGAGGAGAGACTGGCGACGTGGCGCAGGCCGGCCGGGAGTGAGGGCCCGCGGGGCTTTTCCCGAGGGCCTGATCACGGTTGCCGCCGGCTTTGTTCTGGACGGTGGGAGGGTGGGAGCTGCTTCCTTCCGGGTCCAAGAAAGGCCCCGGGCGCGGCCTGGGACACCGGGTCACCGCTCCGCCTTCAGATGCCGGTCACTCTTGGGGCTCCCTGGGCCCTGGGGGCCGTGGTGACCTCACTGTCCCCTCTTGCTCTAGAAGGGATGGAGTCGCAGACGTGAGGCGGGTAGGACTTCCCTTAGGCTCCAAAGGGCTCCAGGGTCCTCCAGGCATTGGGCTGAAGCCAAGCCACCAACTTTTTCTTTCTTTCTCTTTTTAGTTCTTATTGAATTTATTGCGTCAGTTTCTGCTGTGCAGCAACTCTTCGTATACATATATCCCCTTTTTATATTTCCTTCACATTTAGATTGCCGCAGTACTGACTGAATAGAGCCCCCTGTGCTTTACAGTAGGACCTCATCAGTTATCTGTTTTACACATAAGTGTATATATAAGCCACCAACTTTTAAAACCTGTCCTAAATTGCACTTCTCCCTCTCGCTACTATCTAGGTTGGAAGAAGAGACAGGAAGGAGGAGAAGGAAGACAGAGACACCTCACAGCTTCCCACTCATTCACTAGCCCCCCACCCCAGATTGTCAACCGATGGGACCCTGCCTCCTGCCCCACCCCCAGGGTAAATACAAAAAGCATCAAATGGTCAACTGTAGGACACGGTTTCAGTCCCTGGGTTGGGAAGATCCCCTGGAGGAGGACATGGCAACCCACTCCAGTACTCATGCGTGGAAAATCTTATGGACAGAGAAGCTTGGTGGGCTACAGTCCATGGGATGGCAAAGAGTCAGACTCAACTGAAGCGACTTAACACATCACAGGACATTTTGGGGCTTCCCAGGTGGTGCTAGTGGTAAAGAACCAGCCTCCAATGAGGGAGACATAAGAGATGTGGGTTTGATCCCTCAGTTGGGAAGCTCCCCTGGAGGAGGGCATGGCAACCCACTCCAGTATTCTTACCTGGAGAATCCCATGGACAGAGGAGCCTGGCAGGCTGCAGTCTATAGGGTCGCAAAGAGTCAGACAAGACTGAATCAGCTTAGCACTCATGCAGGACACTTTTACCCCACAGAGCAAGGCAGAGTTTCCATTTTGATTAGACATCTATAAATTCTCCAAATTAGTGAACCTCTCAGTTGGAGTTTTGTCCCTGCCTACCTGCTTAATTGATGGATGGAATGACTGATAGTCTAATGGGTATCTTTGAGCTCTCTTGCAGCTCTGACCTCTGTTCTGAGAATGTCCATCCTCCATCCTGCCATTGGGGTGAAAGGGGAGCTGTGGGCTGAGCTGGGAGTGGGACCAGGAAGAGGAGCAGGGGTTCCAGATGGAGGATGGGGCTCCTCTCCTCAGACCAGGGCTCCAGCTATCCCAGGAGGCTTGGGATCATGTCTTGACAGTGCCCTCGGCTGCTGCTGCTGTGTCGCTGACCTAACGGCTCCACAGCCCAAATCCAGTCGCCACGTCATGCCTGACCTTTTGTGACCCCATGGACTGTAGCCCACCAGGCTCCTCTGTCCATGGGATTTCCCAGTCAAGAATACTGGAGTGGGTTGCCATTTTCTTTGACCCTAATCAGAGTCAGATGGGGAGGGAGGTGGAGGTTGCCTGGCACCCAGAAGGCTAGGTGGGGAGTGTAGAAAGAAGGTGGGGAATGAGGCAGAGGGGATTAGGGGTTTGTGAACAGAGAGGAGGGGAGGAGGAAAACCCCGACCAGGCCCACAGGCTTCCTTTGCCCCTTCACTGAGACAGACAAGGGAGAGTGCCTGCCCCCACCCCCTACGTGGGCAACATCCCTCACAAAACCCCAGCTCATAGGAGACCTCTTGTGGTACCTCCATGTCAGGTGATCCCTTCCTCCCTCTACAAGACTGTGGGCCTCTGGGCAACTCTCTCTTACCCTTCTTGTTCTGATTAGAGTAAAATCCAAAGGGGGTGGGGACTTAAAAGACCTCTTATAAGGCTTATAAGCTGTGCCTCGGCCCTCTCACCTCCAGCCATACCTCCCAGCTTTCTGTCTCAACTAGAATTTAAGCTCCTTGATGCCCAGACCAGGCTGTCAGGATCACTCATCTTCTGCAGAGCCTTAGAATGGTGCCTGGCTGGTGGTAACCACTGAGTAATCGACGTTGGTTGATTAAATCAATCTCACAGTTCTGTTTCTGAAAGCCTCCCCCACCCCTGGCACACACAGAAGGCCTCTCCCTTTATGGACCCTAATGTCTGGCTTTAGCTCTTCCTATGTTTTTTTTTAATAATGTTTCCTTCTTTGCAAAGCCTGGAATTGAGTGTTTCTGGGAGGTTGTTGTACAGGGGCCCCAAATTACCCCCTGCCAAAAGAAAACCCTCCACTTAGGGCATCTGACCCAAACAGCCAGGAATCGCTGGGGCTCTCCTGGCCAGCAAAGTGCCCCCAACCCACCCCGTCCAAGGCCCCAGCAGGGCATCCCTGGAAAATGGGGCAGGAGAAGCAACTGGGATATTCCAATAAAATTAAAATAAATTGAAAAGAAAAGCAGCTGGGGAAACAGCTTCTGGGCATGGACAGCAGGCTTCTCCCCTTTGATGAGCTGATGAGCTGAACGGAAGCACAGGGGCCCTGCCTGGAGGAATTTAGTTGGGGAGAGTCTGGGGCTAGGGGGAAGGGAGGATGGGTCTGCTTCTCCGTGAGAACAGCCCAGGCCCTGGCCTGTTTGTTTTTCTGTCTGACTGTTTGTTGGATGGGGGTGGGGAGATAAGGACATGGAAACAACCTTAAAATAACCTCCACAATTCCCTAAGCGCCCATGGGGACCGGGCACAGGGGGTCTAGCTTGGGGCCTGCAGCCTGGCTGAGGAGGGTAGGGCTCTGGGCCGTTCGGGCCTGTGTGTGTGTCTGTCTGTCTGTACTGGCACACTCTGCTCCTGCCCTGTCCCCGGCCCCCGGCTTGCTCCCTGAGGGCTCTGGGTGAGCCAGAGTTGACTGCAACCCTCTCAGCTGACACTAGCAGGAATAAATAATCCCATGACTTGAATTAGGAGTCAGGGCTCCAAGGAGGCCTAGCAGCTGCGTAAATCCTGAAGATGTGGGGCCAGGTGGGCCCCGAAGAGCACTCAGGTCAGTCCCTGGGAGTTATGGCGCCTTAATTCAACTCTTGCCTCCTCCTCCTCCTTTATTTCTGCCCAGTGGTGTCCCACAGAGAACCTCTGCTTGGTGCCCTAGGAGGCTTACAGAATGAGCTGGAAGTCCAGTGATGTCAAGACTCCCTCTTGGGCCCTATCTCCCAAAGCATCTCTCCTGGACTCCCCTTCAGGACTTCCTTCTCCCCTTTTCCCACCCTACAGAGCATTCACAGCCAAGCCCTGGAAGCCAGACTCTTCCACCTAAGATTACACCTGCATCTAGGAATCCACAGGGAGGCTCAAGATAATCTACCCTTCCACCTGGGCCTCTCTTGCCCCAGGGTCTTAGATAACAGTGCAGAATGCGGAATGTTTGTCTTAAAACCTACGCCCTTTGATTACCCTTCTCTAGGCCTGGACTGGGGCTCCCACTCTGCCACACTGGGAGCTTGACTTTGAGCAAACAGATTGATCTCAAAGGGTTAGGTCTGAGTTTTAAAAGAGGGCTTTTTCACCTAGAGATTTTTCATCAGGTGGGTGTTTGAGGATGGGGGATATTTCTGGAGAGGGACTTTCTTTTTTTTTTTAATATTTATTTATTTCTTCATTTGACTGCACCAGGTCTTAGTTGCAGCATGTGGGATCTGGTTCCCGACCAGGGATTGAACTTGGGGCCCCTGAATTGGGAGCCTGGAGTCTTAGCCACTCGACCACCAGGGAAGTCCCTAGAGAGGGACTTTCTAATGGATGGTCCCTGGTCTTGGAAGACCCCTTCAAATAGCAGACATTTGCCAGTTGGCCCCTTAACTTTGCAAAGAATGCACTCTCTGTCATCATCACCCCAAACCCAAAACAGCTGGCATTGGAGAGTTTTTAAATGTTTCTAAACTCAGGGAGACTGGGTCCCAAACTGCCGAATATAAAATCATTTTCCAATCAGACTTGAAAAGAGCATGTCATTCATACTTTCAGACATTAAACATTTATTGAGCAACACAGTCAAAGCACTGGGCACCCACACCAAGATCAAAACCAAGATAAGTAAGACAATCTAGATTCCATCTGTGTGTTGATGGCTTACCGTCTAGGAATAGGAAGTCAGTACAGCCATTCAGTGAGACAGAGACAAGAAAAAGGATGGGACAGGGACAGGGAAGGGACACGAGGAGAGTCAGGCCAGGCCCTTCTCTTCCCCTTGACCCTAAGGGGTACTTCTCTCTCTTGCTGGGTGGCTGATGTTCATTGCCTTTTTCTCCACCTCAACTATAACTGCTAGACTGAGCCTGAAGCTAGACTTGCAAATCACAGTTTCTGAGAAGTGGGGTGTTCTGCAGCAGGTTACACAGGCTATTGTTGATTCATTCAACAGGTATTTCCCAAGCACAGCTTAACAAAAGACTCCTAAACCACAGATGAAGGAAAGCTTTAGCCAATGGCGATGCTGGTCAGAGTGTGCTTAGCATCCCACGAAGGGGAGGGCTGCAGGGGCTCAAAGAGGGCAGTTGTGCCAGGTGGGCTGTGGATGGGCAGCAAAGGAAAGCTTCTGGAAAGAAGCGGTACTGCTGTTGTCTTTTGGAGATTGGCACAGCTGGCACAAACTGGTATAGACTAGAATAATGAAGGGAGAAAAAACTTCGGCCCTCAGGAAAGAGGAAGGAGTGAGATGGAAAAGAAAACATTGAGTTAGGCAACTGGCAGCGAGAGGGAGTGCTAAGTCTCATGGGATGTTGGATGGACTGGTTTGGCTGGACCTGAGTTGCTGGAAATGGGACTGGAGAGGTAAGTGAAGGGAGACCCGCTTGGAGATGACCTTGAGGCTATGTTAGTCAGCCAGCACCACAGTAATGCTGGCCAGCAAATCACATGAACACGAACACTCATGGTTTACAACAACAAGTCTTTGTTTCGCTCACAGACTGTGGGTGGGGCTCCAGACAGCTCTATGTTCTCCTTGGACCTGCAGGAGCTCAGGAGGCCAAGCCGGACCTCACATCCCTGTGCCCTGGCCACATCCATGGCCAAGTCATTGGCCAAAGCAAGTCACATGACCAACCCACCCAGACTGCAGTGGGAAAGTAGAGTCATGTGACAGGGGATGTGGCCACAGGATCCCTTTGCTGGGAGTGAAGGACTGAGACAATGATCCAACCTCAGCTGCTATGCAACAGCCATTGGAAGTGCCTAAGAGTGGACTGGTGTAACACCCTATGGCTTCCAGATTCTTCAGTTTCTGAAGCTCTTTTCCAGACACTACCCCATTTTTTTCATCTTCCCAACAATCCTCTGAAGGAGGAGTTGTCCCATTTTACAGATGACAAAGAAAGATTTAGAGAAGCAATGTGGCTCAAATAGATGACACAGCTGGTAAGACATGGAACTGAGATTGAAACTGGGATCTTTGGGCTCCAAGCCTGCTCCTCCCCGACCTCTTCCCCACCGTTTCCCCAACAGCTGATTTAGGAGGATGCATCTGCTGCTGTGTGCAGGCTGGGGAGAGGCTGCAGATGGCTGACAGCTGAGAGATGAAATGGCCATCTCCGCCCTGTGAGGAGCCCAAGCTAGGCTGGGGGCAGAGGAGGGGAGATGGTGATCTAAATGTTTTTGATTTATTTTTGCATTTCCTTCCTTTATTGAGGTATAATTTTCATAGAGTGATAAACACACAGATCTTAAGTGTACAGCTAATGAGTTTTGTCAGATGTAAATGTGTTATCGGTACCCCAGATCAAGGTAGAAAACATTTCCATAATCCCAGAAAGTTTCCCTTGTGCCCCTTTCCAGCCAATCCTCCTTCTCCCAGGCAACCTTTTTTTTTTTTTTTTTTGGATTGCTTATCACCCTAGATTAGTTTTGTCCGTCTGTGTACTTTATAAATGGAATCCTGGGTTACATGTTCTTTGTGTCTGGCTTCCTTCACTCAGTGTAGTGTCTTGAAGATTCATCCATGTTGTTGCATGTAGCAGCACTTAGTTTATATTTTTGTTATAATGCCTATTCCATGGGATGAATTTACCATAATTTAATCCATTTTCTTGCTGGTGGACATTTGGGGTTCTTTCCTTTTTTTCGTTTTTTTTGTTTGTTTTTCGGGAGGGCCTCTTTCTTGTTGGTGGATGTTTGGGCAGTTACTATCAGTGCTGGGATGAAATTCTAGTGCAAGTCCTTGTAAAGAAAGATTCTCACTTCTCTGGGTATATCCCTAGAGTAGAATTGCTAGGCCAGAGGGTAGGTGTATAAATAACTTCCATAGAGATTGACAAACAATTTTCTGAAGTGGCTTTTACCATCTTGCACACCATCTGCAAGGTGGGAGGGTTTCAGATGCTCCCCCTCCTTGTCGACATTTGGCAGAATCCATCTTTTTCACTTTAGCCATCTAGTGAGTGTGAGGAGGTGTCTCACTGTGGGACGGTCCATCTTCAAGTCCGGTTCTCCTCTTCCTTGCTCTCTTCTCAGTCTCAGGCATCTGCTCCCCTAGACTGCCCTGTGTTGTCGTTTAGTCGCTAACTCTTTGTGACCCATGAACTGCAACATGCCAGGCTTCCCCGTCCTTCACTGTGTCCTGGAATTTGCTCTAATTCAATGAGCACTGAGTCGATGATGCCATCCAACCATTTCATCCTCTGCCTCCCGCTTCTCCTCTTCCCTTCAATCTGTATCTCTAGCCACATCTCCACGGATCCAGCTCCCAGCTTACACCTCGCCATGGTTGCTGCTGAATGACTCCCATCTGCGGGGTCTAAAAACACTTCTTGCTTTTGCTTCTGTTGACTAGTGGCATCCATCCATTTGTTTCACCGATGCCTCTTTGTCTTCTCAGCTCTTCCTTCACCTGTGTAACCATTTCTTTTCTTTTTATTGAAGTATAGTTGAGTTGCAATTTTATATTAATTTCAGGTGTACAACGTAGGCTGTGTAACCATTTCTTGCCTCTGGGATCTTGTATTTGCTGTTCCTTCCATTTAGAATGCTCTCCCTCTCCTCCCCACAGATATCAACTCGGCTCTGCCAGTGTTTGCTCAGATGTCTCCATCTTCAATAATGCCTCCCTCCCATCACCATCCAACTTAAAATTAACCTCGCAGCATCCTACCCCTCTGTCTTGCTTTTTTATCTGTATTTCTCTATATTGTCATCTCTTCTTTATGTGTTTTACTTATTTCTATTCTAATTGCCTTTCTCCCTCCATCAGAATACAAGGTCCACGAGGGCATGATTTGCTCTCTGTTTTGTTTCTGGCGGTAGGTCTACTGACCAGTGACCAGAGTAGGCAACCAAGCCTTTGTTGAGTGAATAAATATCAGTAGAGAAAGCAGAAAGTCCTCAAATTCTGCAAGAGAATCCCAGAGTCAGAACTCCACAAGGCATCTTTTCTTTTTTCTTTTTAATTGTATTTATTTGTTTGCTTATTTATTTTTGGCTGCACTGGGTCTTTGTTGCTGCCTGCAGGCTTTTCTCTAGTTGTGGCCAGCGGAGGCTACTCTCAAGTTGCAGAGCTCGGGCTTCTCAATGCAGTGGCTTCTCTTGTTGCAGAGCACAGGCTCGTGGGCTTGTGGGCCTCAGTAGTTGCAGCACACAGGCTCTGTGGTTGTGGTACACAGGCTTAGTTGCTTCTCAGCACGTGGAATCTTCCCAGATCAGGGATGGAACCCGTGTCTCCTGCATTGGCAGGCAGATTCTTTACCACTGAGCCACCAGGGAAGCCCCACAGGGCATCTTTAAATCTTGTCATGGGAGTCCAATGGGTGGTAGAGTCCCAGCTGAGAGGGTGGGAGTGTGCTTCATCTCTCTCCCCAGTTTTCCTCCTGTGCCAGGGCGCTTCCCAGAAAGAGGTGAGCCAGGCACAGTTCAGGACCACACGTGCTGAGAGTTCTGCCTTGGACCCTACACAGAGACCCAGAGGGCTGCTTCTGAATTTGACTGTGAAAGGGCACATTTGGACACAAAAGCCTTTCTTGATTAAAATAGATCTTTCATTTGGAAGTGGATGAGGTAGGCCCAAGTTCAAGATGATGCTAGTCCATGTTTTAAAAATGAATCTTAAAAAACCAAAAATGAATCTTGACCCATTATCCCAGAGTATACACAAATATCAACTCCAGGTGGGCTAGAGAGACAAGTGTGAAAGGCAAGACAATAAAGCTTCTAGAAGAAAACATAGAATATCTTCATGACCTTAGGGCAGGCAAAAGTTCTTTCTTGAAAATGTTTGTTTGGCTGCATCAGGTCTTAGTTGTGGAGCCAGGCTTAGCTGCTGCACAGCATGTGGGATTCTAGTTCCTTGAGCAGGGATTGAACCCGTGTCCCCTGCACTGCAAGGTGGATTCTCAAACACTGGACCACCAGGGAAGTCCCCATAGAGTTCTTAAAGAAAGGACACAAAGCTATTTGTAAAATAGATATCCACCAAATGACTTATATCCAGAAGATAAATGTCTCCTATAGATCAGTAAAAAAAAGAAAAAAAAAGAAAAGAAAAATGGGCCAAAGACTTGACGTTCATCCCACAGAAAGATGCTATCCAAATAGCCACCAAACATAAGAAACAATTTCATGAATCAGAGAAATACGAAAGTAAAACCACAGTGCAACACTCCCATACATGGAGCAGAGTGGTTAAAATAAAAGACAGAGAACATCAAGTGTTGATGAGGATGTGGCAGCATCAGAATTCAGTTGCATTGCTGTTGGGAATATAAATTGGTTCATCGGTCCCTGAGAACCATTGGCGTTATCTAATAAAACTGAAGGCATGCATGGTCTGTGACCCAGAAATTCTATTTGTCAACAAATGTTCATGGCAACCTTATATGCAGTAGGAAAAAAATCTGGAAAAACTCAACAGTAGAATGCAGCAATAAATGGAGATAATATTGAAGCTATGGAATACTACAAAATAATGAGAAAGAACATGCTACTGATATACAACAAAGGAGATACAACGGCAGTATGCAGCACTGCAAATGAATCTTGTCAACAGAATATCCAGCGAATGGAAGAAGATGCAAAATGCTTACATATTGAATGATTCCATGTATATAAAATTCTAAAGCAGGCAAAACAAATCTATGGTATTAGAAGCTAATACAGAAGAGTGATGACTTTTGGGGGGCAGTGAGTGGGCAGTAACTAGCAAGGGGCACCAGGCAGTATTCCAAGGTACTAGTAAATGTTCTGTTCTTCCTCTGAACGTCAGTTACATGGTTGTGTTGATTTTGCAAAATTTCTTCAAGCTATACATTTATGACTTATGCACTGTTCTATGTATATTGTACATCAATAAGAGGATTAGTTTACAGAAGAAGGGTTAGACTGGGGAAAACTAGAGCAATGAAGGCAAGTAACCCAAAGGGGGAGGGTGGCATGGGGTAGAATGATGGGGAGGGCTTCTGGACTTGTCTCTTATAAAATCTTGTTCTTTCTCCTTGGGTATTGCAGCTATTCTTGGGTTCTGGGACTGAGATGTACGTAATGGAAATACAAAGAGGAACATGGTCACGGAGCAGCTCTGCTGTTCTCCAGAAAGCATGTCACGTCTCTGAGCCTCAGGAGAACAAAAAGAGGACGCTACCCTGGTGCATGGCAAGGAGCACTAGAACAGCCCACTGGTGCCAACTGGTGAGGGCTGCACCAATGTGAGTGACAGGGGAGTCCCTTTTACTCCACAGGGCAGAAAAAGAGAGACACACAGTTATAGCCTGGAGGTGGGCTGTGCCCCAGTGAGCTGGGATACAGGGCGTCATCCGACAGCCATCCGCTCTTCCCCATCAGCCCAGCACACCTCCCAGGGCCTGAACATCTCACTGTCCATGAAGAGGCTCATGTTTAAAAGAGAATTTTTTTTTTAATTTATGTATGTATTTATGTTTGGCTGTGCTGGATCTTTACCAACTGAGCTATTATATCAGGTACCAAAAGTTGCTCTCTTTGCCACCCCAGGGACTATACAATCCATGGAATTCTCCAGGCCAGAATACTGGAATGGGTAGCCTTTCCCTTCTCCAGGGGATCTTCCCAACCCAGGAATTGAACCAGGGTCTCCTACATTGCAGGCGGATTCTTATGATTATACAGTGGAAGTGAGAAATGGATTTAAGGGCCTAGATCTGATAGACAGAGTGCCTGATGAACTATGGAATGAGGTTCATGACATTGTACAGGAGATAGGGATCAAGACCATCCCCATGGAAAAGAAATGCAAAAAGCAAAATGGCTGTCTGGGGAGGGCTTACAAATAGCTGTGAAAAGAAGAGAGGCTAAAAGCAAAGGAGAAAAGGAAAGATATAAGCATCTGAATGCAGAGTTCCAAAGAATAGCAAGAAGAGATAAGAAAGCCTTCTTCAGCGATCAATGCAAAGAAATAGAGGAAAAGAACAGAATGGGAAAGACTAGAGATCTCTTCAAGAAAATTAGAGATACCAAGGGAACATTTCATGCAAAGATGGGCTCGATAAAGGACAGAAATGCTCTGGACCTAACAGAAGCAGAAGATATTAAGAAGAGGCGGCAAGAATACACGGAAGAACTGTACAAAAAAGATCTTCACAACCCAGATAATCATGATGATGTGATCACTAATCTAGAGCCAGACATCTTGGAATGTGAAGTCAAGTGGGCCTTAGAAAGCATCACTATGAACAAAGCTAGTGGAGGTGATGGAATTCCAGTGGAGCTGTTTCAAATCCTGAAAGATGATGCTGTGAAAGTGCTGCACTCAATATGCCAGAAAATTTGGAAAACTCAGCAGGGGCCACAGGACTGGAAAAGGTCAGTTTTCATTCCAATCTCAAAGAAAGGCAATGGCAAAGAGTGCTCAAACTACTGCACAATTGCACTCATCTCACATGCTCGTAAAGTAATGCTCAAAATTCTCCAAGCCAGGCTTCAGCAATACATGAGCCGTGAACTCCCTGATGTTCAATCTGGTTTTAGAAAAGGCAGAGGAACCAGAGATCAAATTGCCAGCATCCGCTGGATCATGGAAAAAGCAAGAGAGTTCCAGGAAAACATCTATTTCTGCTTTATTGACGATGCCAAAGCCTTTGACTGTATGGATCACAATAAACTGTGGAAAATTCTGAAAGAGATGGGAATACCAGACCACCTAACCTGCCTCTTGAGAAATGTGTATGCAGGTCAGGAAGCAACAGTTAGAACTGGACATGGAACAACAGACTGGTTCCAAATAGGAAAAGGAGTACATCAAGGCTGTATATTGTCACCCTGCTTATTTAACTTATATGCAGAGTACATCATGAGAAACGCTGGGCTGGAAGAAGCACAAGCTGGAATCAAGATTGCCGGGAGAAATATCAATAACCGTAGATATGCAGATGACACCACCCTTATGGCAGAAAGTGAAGAGGAGCTAAAAAGCCTCTTGATGAAAGTGAAAGAGGAGAGTGAAAAAGTTGGCTTAAAGCTCAACATTCAGAAAACGAAGATCATGGCATCTGGTCCCATCACTTCATGGCAAATAGATGGGGAAACAATGGAAACAGTGAGAGACTTCATTTTGGGGGCTCCAAAATCACTGCAGATGGTGACTGCAGCCATGAAATTAGAAGACGCTTACTCCTTGGAAGAAAAGTTATGACCAACCTAGATAGCATATTCAAAAGCAGAGACATTACTTTGCCGACTAAGGTCCATCTAGTCAAGGCTATGGTTTTTCCAGTGGTCATGTATGGATGTGAGAGTTGGACTGTGAAGAAGGCTGAGCGCCGAAGAATTGATGCTTTTGAACTGTGGTGTTGGAGAAGACTCTTGAGAGTCCCTTGGACTGCAAGGAGATCCAACCAGTGCATTCTGAAGGAGATCAGCCCTGGGATTTCTTTGGAAGGAATGATGCTAAAGCTGAAACTCCAGTACTTCGGCCACCTCATGCGAAGAGTTGACTCATTGGAAAGACTCTGATGCTGGGAGGGATTGGGGGCAGGAGGAGAAGGGGACGACCGAGGATGAGATGGCTGGATGGCATCACAGACTCGATGAACGTGAGTTTGAGTGAACTCCGGGAGTTGGTGATGGACAGGGAGGCCTGGCATACTGCGATTCATGGGGTCACAAAGAATCGGACACGACTGAGCGACTGAACTGAACTGCACTGTGCTGGATCTTTGCTGCTGCACATAGGCGTTCTCTGGTTACAGTGAGAGGGGGCTGCTCTTGTGGAGCACAGGCTTCAGGCGTGTGGGCTTCAGCAGCTGTGGTGCATGGGAATAGTTGTCCTACAGCATGTGGTATCTTCTGGGACCAGGGATGGAATCTATGTCCTCTGCATTGGCAGGCAGATTCTTAACCACTGGACCAGCAGGAAAGTCTGAGATTGATTTTTCAGTGAGCGAGGGCCCTGAAAGGAAACCAGCTGTCTCTTGGTTGCCTCGTCCAGGAGTGGAGGCACTGGCAGTGGAGGAGGGCAAATGCAGGGCAGCAGGGAGGCCTCTGGGGAACATCGCAGTAGATGCAATCTGCTCCACCACAGTCGAGCCCTCAGTGCTGTGTCCAGCCCCTTTGTGCCCCTCACCACCAGCATGGCCCTGTCTGCAAAACCCCACTGCCCTTCAGCCTGCCCACCGTCACCTGCTCTAGGGAGACCAAATGCTCATTTCCTCCCAGAGTCAATCCCTCCATCTTCTGGAATCCCCCATCCCGTTCTCAACTCCTGCATCAACAGCCATCAGAGCTCTTCTCACTGGTCTCTACGGTGGGATCCACCTCCAGTCAGAGAGTGTCTTGGGAGTAGGTTCTGTGTCTGATTCACTTTTGTGTTTTTGATGCTCAGCAAATAGGAAGTGAACAATAGATGTTTTCTGAAGAAGGGGAAGGGGACCATCCCATAACTAGGGCCAAATTATAAAGGATCTGCTAAACTCATTCCCATAATGATGATAAGCCAGTGAATTTCAGGCATAGGTTTTTTTTAAAGGATAAATACCTTAACCCAAAATACTGATTGTGGCATTGATCACAGACTGATAAGGGAAAACATATTTTAGCTGGGATCCCTTACAGTGACACTCAATGTCATTGTGTGAGCAGTTATCTACAGGAGAGCAGTCAGCATACCCATCATCATACCATCACCACCATCGCTGGTCGTACCCCAGCCAGGTGTGTTGTCCTGTTAATCCTCCCTGAGCCTATGAGGTGGCTGCTATTGTCATCCCTATCTTGCAGATAAGGAAGCTGAAGCACAAAAGATGTAGCAACTTGTCCAGAGACACGGAACTGCTAAACAGCAGAACAGGGATCTGAACTGGGGCTGGCTGACTCCCAAGTCCATGTGCAAATCACCGAGCTAGCTCTGAGACTTCCTATGATCCTGCCCAAACCCCCTCTGCAGGGTGATTTAAGAGGTCAGGGTCCCAGCCTTTCTGAGCATCTTAGAGTTTAAGGTGAATGCCCTAAATTAAGGCTAAAACATATATGAAATCTGAAAGGTGAGAGAGGGCAAACAACAGCCCGGGTGTGTGCTTGTGTGTCAGCATGTGTCCCTGTGTGCCTGTGCTCACATCTGCGTGCTTGTGCATGCGTGCATGTGCATGCACACACATACATGGGTTTGTGTGTGGATGCCAGAGCCGAAGGGAGGGATTGGCCAGTTAGGAGAAGGTAATCGATGTGAAGGCTCCTCACATGGTCAGCACACAGTAAATATTTGCAGAATTGAATTGAAATGCTAAAGAGAGGGCTCTCCAAATGTGTGGTGTTATTATTACTATTATCTCCAAATTGCAGGCTTTAGGAGAAGAGAGGCAAGTGGGGAGTTGGTTCTTTGGCCTCCAGACCACACTGAGCTGACTGCCCCCCACCCCCACCACGTGGACTCTCTCTGGCTGGTTGGCCTCCAGAGCTGGCTGGAGAGGGAGTTCTTGCAACCTGTGAGGATGGCAGTGACAATGATGAGGGTAACTAACAAAGGGTGGAACCGTCTGTGTGGTCTGGGCCTGGGCTCAGGGCCTGTTCCTCTTTCCCAGCAGTCCAGGAGGTGGGCACTGTTCATCTCGCTAGCATCCTCAAGGTGCAGAGGGGGAAAGTGAGGCTCAGACGGGGTTGGCCCCGAGAATGTGTTCATGGGTGGGTACTGAGAACAGACAGAGGCCTGGGGCAGTCCCTTCTCCACATCCAGAGACCAGTCCTCCTACACAACACTAGCACTGGACGAATTTACAGGTGGTCGAGGCCCTGCGGTGGGCTAGCTAGTACGGAGCCATGGGCCCTCGATCCGGTCAGCCCAGAGCTGGGCACTTCATCCTCCAGGACCTTGGTGTTTTCACTGGCAAAGAGGGACTGAAGAGTTGCCACTCAGAGGGTCGTTGTCATGACAGGCTACCTGTAAAGCCCCTAGCGCATTGTGAGCGCTCAAGTACATCAGCTATTATTCTAAACGTGCTTGAGTTTTCACTTGAGCCTAATAGTCACTCCTCACACAAAGCCATGAGGTTAGACGCAGAGGACTGGTGCGCTAAGTGCAGGAATGACCCGGTTCAACCCCTCTGGCGACGGTCAAGAAAAGTAAGGTCCCAAGAACAGCACCAAGGCCCCAGGGCTCCTAAGTGGCAGGGCCTGGATTCAAACACAGGTTTGCTGCTCCCAAGTGGGCCTCTCCACCTGCCAGGACTGCCTCAGGGCTGGCCTGAGGGCACAGAGGGCCCAGGACAAGTGTGGGTGGAGGGGGCACTGGGGTGCTGGGGCCCCTGCCCCCGCCTCCAGAGGAGGGAGGCGGGAGATTCCGAAGCATGGCTGCCACATACCCAGGCAGGAGGCCAGACCAGGGCGAGGACGCAGAGCCAAGAGCTGGCCCAGCGGAGGGCGGGAGACCGAGGGTCTCTCGCCAAGGCCCCAAGCCCCTCAGCCCTCCTCTTCTCATGAGGCAAAGCCCTGTCTTCTCCCCGCTCACCCACCTCAAGAATGTGGGAGCCACTGACCAGGCACGGAGCGAGGGGGAGAGCACCCCTGAAAGCCCTGTGTGCCCCTCACCCCCTGCCCTCCCCTGGGCCTGCCCCCATGCCCACCGCTTCCTAAGGCCTGTGCCGGCATCCTCAGCCCCTGTCAGCCTCCCGGCTTCCACGGAAACCCAGAGCCCACAAAACGCCCCTGTCAACCTGCCTCCTCCCGGAGGTCCAAGGCCTTAAAACTTAATAGTCTCTCAAATGCTGTAACGCTAGAGGGGCTTTTATGGACTCAACAGGGATAATAATATGAAGGGGCGTTAGCTGCCTCAAGCGGGCTGCTCACAGTGGGCCACCCCCCCAGCCCTCACATAACACTTGGAGGGCCTCTGGAGGGCCCCCTCCACTGCCTTCTGATGAGGTTATTACAGCCCAGTTCTCTGCGACAGGGGCCTAGTGTGGGGTGGGGACCCCTGTGGCCCTGGCTCTTGATGGAAACCGGACCGTTGTGTCCAGGGGAAGGATCTTGATGACTAATGAGCAGGCAATTGAAAGCGCCTTCGTGTCAGTGGGGGGCAGATGGAGAAAGAGGGGAATTCCTGTGGCCTGAACTCAGAGGTGTGGGTGGCTGGGAGGGAGGGGTGAGTGAGCTGTGTGGGGTCAGCAGGTGGGGGAGGGGGAAGCCCCCAGCTTCCACCGACACACAGAGGCACACAGGCTCCCGGGCCCAACCCAGGGGACCAGGCGCTCAGCTAGAGGCCAGACTCCGGCGTCTTATGGGCCACTTGGCTTTACCCTCTTCTCCTCTTCCAAGGGCCTTATTTTTCTGTTGTTCCCTTTCTTGCCCCCTCAGTAAGTACCTCCTGGTCTGTCCTCACCGGGCCCTCTTCCCTGCTTTTCCTCCCTGTTCCCACTTCTCACCCACCTCACCTATTATTACTGGGAGACCTCAAATAGAAATTCTACCCAGTCTTCAGTAGAAGTAGGCGGCCCCTCCCCCAAATAAACAAAATACTAAATAACACTAAATAGAATACCCTGGATGACTTGCCAACACCACACACACACACGCACACACACACGCAGGCCATGCTCACACACACGCACACACACACGCAGGCCATGCTCACACACACGCACACACACACGCAGGCCATGCTCACACATATTTTCTTCATTACCTCCCCTAACACTGTCTTTCTTCCATCTTGAGTTCAGTGTTGTTTTTTGTCTCTTTGCAACCCTCCCCCTCCACTTCCCCTCAATTTATTCCAGCTGTGAAAACCTTTTTCCCATCTCCTCTGTCACCCCGGCAGATAGGTGAGTGGCAGGCAGAGGAGTCCACTCCGCAGCCACCGTTGGTAATTGATGCCAGATGCCGAGCTGGCCACTGGCCCAGCCCCAGGCAGGGCTCCTGCGCCGCCTCCTGCATCTGGGTGTGAAAGGCGAGCCGCAGCCCAGCCTGGAGTTCTCAGGGGGCAATGGAGCCGGCTCAGGGGACGCCCGGTGGGACAGGCTGGGACCGTGGGCTGCCACAGGGCGGAGGCTGGGAGCAGAGGGTAAGGGGTGGAGGAAGACGTAGGCCACTGACTACACCTTGGGTGGGGTGAGCAAAGCCGGGACCGTCCAGAGGGAAGACGTGAGAGCAGCTTCCCTCGGCCCCTTGTCAGCCTTTCTATTTCCTGGGGATGAAAAGTTTGTTGTTCCTGCTCTTTATAAATATGTGTAATTTGGTAAAAACCAATTAGGAAATGGCAACCCACTCCAGTATTCTTGCCTCGAGAATCCCATGGATGGGAGAGCCTGGTGGGCTACAGTCCACGGGGTCGAAAAAGAGTCGGACACGACTAAGCGACTTAACTAACTAGAATTCTTCAGGATTCTTCTACTACCCTTGGTATTGAAACTAGTAAATATTTCTGGAGCATTTTAGGTGCTTTGTCAGTCACTGACCACAAACACGCTCATCCTCTCATTTCATTTTCACAACAATCCTGTGAAGTGGGGCCCATAATTGTCCCCATTTTACAGATGCAACAAAAGATGCCTGGAACATCTAATAGGCCCAGCTAGGAAGTAGTAAAGAATCCGCCTGCAATTCAGGAGATCCAGATTCAATCCCAGGATTGGGAAGATCCCTTGGAGAAGGGAATGGCTACCTGCTCCAGTATTTTTGCCTGAGAACCCCACGGACAGAGGAGCCTGGAGGGCTACAGTCCATAGGGTCACAAAGAGTCGAACACGGCTAAGCAACTAACACTCATTTTTCAGGAAGCGGTGGTACCAGGATTTGAGCCCAGACAGTCTGACTCCAGAAACCACATTAGGCTCTCTCGAAAGACTAAAATCTTCAAAGGTCAGAGATAGAAGGAACCTGGTCTAAACCCTTTTTAAAGGAGGAGTGGAGGTCCAGAGAGGAGAGGTGACTTGCTCAAGGAGGCACAGGGAGCTGGATCCTGAGCAGGGTTGAATCTCAGTGCTCCTGTCCCTGTTCTGAGCCTTAGTTCTGACTCGGGTTTGCACACCCTTGGCCAACAGCCAGGCTTCCTGGAGGAGGTGCCTTTTGTAGGACTTGGAACAAGACAAGGATCAAAGACTGGCAGATAGGCAGAAGGAAACACTTTCAGTGCACAGCCTTCTGTTCCAAGGTGCGGTTGGCAGACAGCATTAACTGTGTCCGACTGCCAGGCACCGTGGTCACAACGGGACTTAGAGACAAACTCTGCCCTCAAAAAAAAGAGAGGAGGAAAAAAAAAAGCAGGGCACGTGGGATAGGGAGGACCATGGTGGGCAGCAGTATGCGGCTGTAGATTTGTGGTAAGGTGATGTTTGAACAGACCTCAGATGAGGGAAGGAGCCATGTGGATATCCAGGAAAGTGTGTTTCAGGCAGAGGAACAGCACGTGCAAAGGACCTGAGGCAACAGTGTGCACTCTCCCTCCCAGAGTGCAGACAGCGAGGGAGAGAATGATTAATAGGAGGCACGTCAGAGGAGGGAAGGGGGCGGATCACGTAGGGCCCCACAGCTACTGTAAGGGTGCAACAGGAGCCATGGGGGATGCTGAGCAGAGGGGTGACATGGGCCCAGAAACACCGCAGCGGAGGTGCCGAGAAGTCATCAGATTCTGGATGTATTTTGAAATCACAGCCTAAAAGTTGGGTGCGAGATATGAGAGAAAGAAAGCAGTCAAGGATAACTCCAATTTTTTTTGGCCTGAGCAACTGGCCAGACAGAGTTGCCTTTTCCGAGACGGAAAGACGCTTGAAGGAGTAGACCTAGGGGCAGTTCAGGAATTTGCTTCTGAACCCTCTGCATTTGAGGTGTCTGCTATCAGACCACAGTGAAGCATACCGAAGACCGAAGCAACAAGGCAATCAGTAAAATGGACCATCTTTATTCAAAATTATGCCATTTTATTCATCATGGATGTTTTAGCATTGCTTTTGATTTTTAAAAAATTATATCAAAATATTATTTATCTTGATCACTGAGGTGTAGGGCCCCGCTTAAATTTGTTTCCTATTCTGGACCCTGCCTGTTACAGATATTCACGTGGAATGCAGGCTTGGGCTGCCCCCTCACTTGATTCCCACATTCTCTCTGTCCAGAGTGAACCATGGTCCTCCCAACAGGATCCATGGCAGGCATGTGACCTTAAGAGTAGCCACATGCAGCCAGGAGGTGGTCCTGATGGGGACCACAGGCAGGGTAGGCAAGGAGAGGGTCTGTTTGGATGTGTAGCTGGCTGACCTAGAAGCAGCCAGAAGGGTGTGCGTCCATCAGCTCACCGCACCCCACCCGGGCCCCCGTGATGGATGGCATCTGTCTTCTGCTTTATTAAACTCACACCGCTCAGTTCAGCCCTGGATTTGCAAACGGCTTAATAAGCATTTGGAAGGGATCGGGGAGGGAGGCTGGGATTTCAGGGGGTTACCAAGACCCAGACAGGAAATGGCTTGCACCCTGAGTGGGCCCCAGGAGGGAGTCAGGTGTCCGGGTGGGCCACTTGGGAGTGTTTGGTTCCACAGAAGGCACTGGGAGGGCCCAGAGGAGGGGGACCACAGGCCTCTGGTGCCACCCCCACCCCTGGCACTGTTGTTACCCCATACCGGTTCACAGCACCTAGAGGGGTGTTCCGGGCACTCGGGAGGGAAAGGGGTGCTGAAGTGACCAAGGGTCGGGGGGACAGAGGGGAAGAGGTGGCCCTGCCCTTTAGGAGTTCCGGCCACGGAGGACAGAGGGCTGCACGAGACAGCACCATCGGCCCCCACGCCATGCTCCCTTCCCACTTCTAAACATCTACAGATTCAATAGCCTGTGCCCTTGGTTTAGAATCTTCGGTTCAGCCCCTGGCATGGGCACTGAGTGTGGGTACCAGGTGCCTCTACTCTCCTGAATGACGCAGGAAGTTCCCAGGGGTGAAAGCAGGTACACGAAAGTCACCTTCTCTCTGCCCAGGCAACCTGGGCTCCACGTACCCAGCCTACCCAGGCTTCGGAGCAGATTGTAGGCATCTCTTCCGGATTCCTGTCCAGTCAAGGTCACCCTGGTAGCAGGGAGCCGGCCATGGTGGGAGTATTTACACCATGGAAATTGGCAAGCGCTCTTTTTCCCTCCTGGAGAACCTCTGCTCTGCCTGCCCTTCCACCAGCAAGAGCCACAAGCCCCTTTGATTGTATGAAAATCAGCTTCTCCTCCGGAAAAGGCAGTGGAGCTCCTTCTGGACAGTGGGGATGGGGACCATGTGTCTCTTCTTAATAAGGATGGGGATGTAGGAAGCAGTAGTGGACAGTCCCCAGCTGGCTAGGGACCAAATCACGGCTCCACCGTGGAACAGATTGATTGTGATTTCACAGTGCTCTCCAGTTAGCTCTTGGAGGGGCTCTTCTCAGATTTAAATGAAATAATACTGGAAAGATTGTTTAGAACAGAGGCTGCAAATACTAAGTAGCAAATAGACATCAGTCTTTACTCTGGGTCTCAATGATGCCAAGACCTTGTCCTAATTTGAACCTTACAACCACTGTTAAGGGAGATACTGTTGTTATTGCCATTCTGTAGATGGAGTGTGCTAAGCCACTTCATTTGTGTCTGACTCTGTGACCCTATGGACTATAACCCGCCAGGCTCCTCTGTCCATGGGGATTCTCCAGGCAAGAATACTGGAGTGGGCTGCCATTTCCCTCCTCCAGGGGATCTTCCCCACCCAGGGATCCAACCCCCATCTCTTATGTCTCCTGCATTGGCAAGCGGGTTCTTTACCACTAGTGCCACCTGGGAAGTCCTCTGTAAATAGGGAAAGGGAAGCTAAGATGTTTTTGTCCCTTGCCTAAAGTTAGGTAGAGGCAGAACACAGATTAGGACCCAGGACTCTTGCGGTCCAACAGCCCAGCTTTCTCACTGCGAAGCCATCAGAACTCTCCGACATGGAATGCAGTGGGGCCAGGAGTCTTAATTGTGGTGAGAGTGGCCCCTGGTTTTCCTTCTGTCTCCATCTTGCCACCAGCAGGAGGGATGGATCCTCCTCCTACATGACCCCCAAAGAAACCTCCTCAGAGCTGTGTCCCCCAGCCCATCACCCCACATCTGATGGCACCCATCAGAGACTGGGGGCTACCTTATCAAGGAAATTCACATTTCCCTCGGGCATTGTCTGTCCATGGCTTTTCCAATTCACTATCTTTATCCAGCTCATGCTCCATCTCCACCCCATTCCTCCCAAGCTATAAAAATACCCGCTCCAGACTGGCCCTGATCCAAGGCCAGGGTCAACAGAGCCAGCGCCAGGGAAGGTCAAAGGTCCAGCAGGACCCTGTGCAATTCTCTTCTAGGCCTCCATTCTCCCCTGGCTTCTTGCCTCATCTTCCTCTGTCTTCTTCTCATCCTCGTTTGCATCTTTGGTGTCTCTGGCTTTATGTCTTCAGCCCCCATCTTTCTACCTTTGTCCTTCTCTGGGTCTGTCTGGTGACAAGTGTGTGCGTGTTTCTCTGTCTCCTCATTCTTTGTGGATGTCTGTGTGTCTGTCTCTCTCTGCCTCTCCCCCGACCTGCATCTCTGCTCTTTTTCTCCAACACCCTGGAATGTGTGTGTGTGTGTGTGTAAGTGTGTAAGTGCGTGCTGTGTTCTTGGGTCTCAGTATCTGACTCTGCCTCAATGGTTTTCCTGTTCTCTGTCTGTCTGTCTGTCTTCAGGGCTGTTTCTTGGGCTCTCTCTCCAGCAGCATCCGTTAGGGCTGCACTTTGGAGGCTCCCGGAGGAGAACCCCCACTCACCCCTCCCAAAGTTCACTGCCTTGTCAAATGGAGCTAATCTCTTACGGGAGGAAAAAGCTTCATTCAGACTGGGGGGGGGTGGGTATGCATGGGGAGCGGAGGGGGAAGGGGAGGTCTCCTTGGCTGCAGCCTGAAAACACCCGGCCCATAATACCCCTTTTGTTCTAGGCTGGTGGGAGGGGGTGGGCGGTGGAATGAAAGAGGGGGATATTAAAGGAGCAGGTGAAAGACATGTGTCTTCAGCAGCCAGAGATAAGCGCTTACCCCCTTCTAATCTGACTGAGGCCTATTATCTTCCCGCCACAGTCATTACTATTAATATTAAACACCCCCAATCCAGCTAGAAAACGACCTGAAAGGGCTGACTCTCAGCCCCAGCCATTTCCAAGAGGGAGACCCTGCTCTGATACCGCCTGCCAGGACCTGACCACCTCCTCCCTCTCCCCAGACCCAAGTCCCCTTGAACTTCACCATGACCTCCAGCCCCCAAGACCCCCCTCTTCCCTCCCCTCCCCCAACCAAAGCTAGTGGCCTCTCTGATCACCAACCCTTGCTCTTTCTAAAAGAGCTCCCATTTCAGCTTCATTTCTAAGGGGGCTCTCTCTACCTTAGCCCTCTTCTCTGGACATGTCAGTACAACCTGAGATGGAAGACAGAAGCATGTAGAGGTTTATTCCCTGACTTTGACATCTGACAGAACTGGGTTTGCATTTCGATGCCACCACGAATAGACTGGGTGACCCTGGTTAAGTAATTTAACCTTCTGAGCCTCAGTTTCTCATCTCTTAAATGGGGGCAAGGGGACTTCTCTGGCGTTCCAGTGGTGAAGACTGCTCCCAAAGCAAGGGGCACAGGTTTGATCCCTGGTCAAGGAACTAAGATCCCCCATGCCTCATGATGTGGAAAAAAATAATTAATTAACTGAATTGAATGGGGGCAAATTACAATCTCTGTGACCCAGGGTTGTCTTGGGAATTATGTGAAAGAATAATAGAAGAGTTCTAATATACGCCCAACACATTTTAGTGGCTCAGTAAGCAGTGATGGTAACTCAGTCCTTGGACAAAAAGCAACCCAAGGCAGCAGCCCCATCCATTTATTCCTTCATTAAGCCATCAAACAGTCACTGGGTCCTTACTCCACGCCAACTTCTGTGTTAAGCACTGAAGGGAGGTACGGGGATGGAGAAGACAATTCCTCTCTCTTAGAATTCACAAGTCATATAAACAGGTAAACGCATCATTGCAGTGCTCAGCTGTATGAACCACAAGAGAAGTTAGTACAAGGAGCTTTGGGAACGTGGGTCAGTGAATTCCCCTTGGAGGGTGATGTTTTGTCTACACTAGTAAAGGATTAATTGCCTATTCAGTATCTACCAGGTGGCAAAGCCAGTTATCACTGCGCTCATGTCTATGATTATAGCTCCCTAGAGGAGATAGCCATAAGGTTTCTGCCAGGAGCAGCAGGAGGTTAGCTCAGGGCCTTGAGAGGGACTTCCTTCTCTGCCCCCATGGCCCTAGATTGCCAGAGCTGGCTTCAGGAGCCTGCAGACACAGGAAGGACCGAAGTAAGAGCTGACATTCACAAAGTGTCTTCCCTTCAAGCCAGACACTGGGCTGCTGCTGTTGCTAAGTCGCTTCAGTTGTGTCTGACTCTGCGACCCCATAGACGGCAGCCCACCAGGCTCCCCCGTCCCTGGGATTCTCCAGGCAAGAACACTAGAGTGGGTTGCCATTGCTTTCTCCAGTGCATGAAAGTGAAAAGTGAAAGTGAAGTCGCTCAGTTGTGTCCAACTCAGCAACCCCATGGACGGAAGCATACCAGGCTCCTCCATCCATGGGATTTTCCAAGCTAGGTGTTTCATTATTAGGTCATTTACTTCCTAATTGTAACCCTTCCCCCAAGCAGGCAGTGATGCACCCATTTTACAGGAAAGCAAACAGACTCACTAAGAAAATGACAGAGCAAGATTTTAAATCACATCTCTTTGTCTCCAAGATCCATGTGAAACTCAAATTTCCTACCCCATTTCCATCCTATCTCCATCCTTAACATCACAGAAGCTTGAAAAATGAGTAGGAAGCGGTTAGGTAAGGAAAACAGCCTGCTACAAGCCCCTCATTTTTGATATCTTCTGTTTTATCTTAGAAGTCTATATGAAGTTTAAATTTCATTCCAGATCATAGCTATGTGTGTTATAAATAAAAACCATGCTTAAAATGTCATAAAAGCTTTTCCCCCAAAATCCTGAAGCTCCAAGAACACATGCTAAGTCTATTCTATTCCTTCCTCTATCCCTTGTTCTAGGGGCATCTGTTATTTGTGTCTGCCTGGTAGCCTCATCCACGTTGGTGACTGCACCTCTTTCCTTCACAAAGGCCTGCTTCCCCATTCCATGGGGCTGTCAATCATAATTCCCCACCCCTCCTGACTTAGGGTGGGCATGTGCCAGGTCTAGCCAATCACTGCACACCATTTTCCCAGAAGTGGGCACATGACTCAAGCTAGGCCAATAGAAGTCCTCCCCTAGGATTTTATAGACAGAAGGTGTTGAGAGTGACAGATGCTCTCTTTTCTCTGAGATGTGAGTATGAAATTGTTGCCATGGTCTTTTACTGACCTCTCCCTGTCCTCTAACAGAGGAGAAGCCCTGATCTCCCTTTTCTTCTCCATTCCCAGTTGGGGGCGGGCGGGGAAAAAGAGACTCTCACACAACAAACAACACAGCCAAGATATGGATGAGCTCAAGAAAGAAAGAGAGAAAGTTGATGGTATCTTTATATGGCTTGGGACTGTCTAAACCGGGGCCCCCATTGCCACCCCACATGTTTGTGTGTGTAATACACCACTCCAGTCCTTCCTGCTTATGCTTATTTAAGTCAATGAATCCTTGCCTTCTGCTTAAACTCATCGGAGGTGGGTTTCCATCATTTGTTCCCAAAGCAATATCTCCTGTTACACTCAGTCCTACTTAATTCCTCACAGCTCACCAGCATCTGCAGACACGAGAAAGAGCAAGGGGCCCAGCAGTCTTTGGGGGACACCCTCCATTCATACAGAGAAGTTAACTTCTTGAGAACCTCTTGAGAACTCTTCCTCCCAGTTTTGTGCTGGAAAGGACCATAAACAGAGGGCTGTCAGGGCATCTATCCCAACCAGAAAGCTCTCAGGATGTCCCTGGTGGTCCCATAGCTAAGCCTCTACCCTCCCAGTGCAGGAGGCCTGGGTTCAATCCCTGGTCGAGGAACTAGATCCCACATGCCCCAGCTGAAAGAACCCACATTCCACATGTTGCAACAAAGATCAAAGGTCTCATGTGCCACAACTAACACCCGATACAGCCAAATAAATAAATAAAAATTTTAAAAAAGCTTTCTGCTATCTTCAAGAAAGACTGACTCAGCCTCTTGCCCTAAAAACACATCCCAAGAACCCCTACTCCAAGTCTTTTCAACTATAAGTCAAGGCTGGTTCACCTTGCCCTGCCCTAGTGGAAGTGAACAATGGCCAGTTTTTCCTCCCCTTTTCTCTTCCTTCAGAGGCTCAACCCAATCTTCTCTTAACTCTTCTTTCACCCTTGTTTGTATAGGTTCATGTACGTTGTGTGTACTATGTACTGGCTAAGAGTCCAGACTCTAAACAGAGTGCCTGGAATCCAGTCTCGGCTGTTACTTACTAGCTATGTGACTTTGGGCAAGTTGCTTACCTTCTCTGGGCCTCAACTACTTCATCTTCAGAATGATTATGATTGTAGAAATTAATGTATGTAAAGTGTTCAACCCATTCCTGGCACATAGTAAGTGCTCAATAACTATTAGCTGTTATTATTATACATTAAAGTCTCATGTGTGTGTATGTGTGTTTTCAGCCTCTCCCATCTGACTAGGAGTTAGTTCCCCAATAGCAGAACAGCAGAAGGCATGCCTTGTTCATCTTTGAAGACCTAGAATTTCAAAGTACTTGGCTTAGAGAGGAAACTAAAAAAAAAAAAAAAAGTTGAATGAATGGTGAATGGATGAAGATTGGCTGGTTGAATACCTTGAGAATCTGAATTCTCATTCCTATTCTTAGGTCTTTCTATAATCCCACATGGGCAGTCATCAATTCTCCCTACTCCTGCCCCAAGAAGGGAAGCTTTGGCAGGTAGAAGGGGTCTTGCAGCAGAGAAATAACAGGCAAGCTCAGCTCTTCCCTGTGTCCAGCCCTTGCCAGTGTCCAGAGTCTGTCACAACACCACACCATAGTCTGAGGTAGACAGAGTGAAGGTCATCCTTAGCCCATTTTACTGATGAGTAAACTGAGGTTTAGGGCGGTTGGGTGACTTTCCCAAGGACAGACATTGGGACCCAGCTGAAGCCAGAGCCCGGTCACCAGACTTGGCTAGATCTCACTTCTGTCAACCACCAGATGTTCCCTCCTTGTTCCCTCCTTAGCCGGGAGAAAAAGAGGAAAAATGAAACAAGGCTGGGCCCATGCAGCAGGTACCACACCATCGTGGTCCCCTGCGATCTAGGTAAGAACGGGGCAGCGGGGGATTCCAAAAGCGGAAGACTCTGAATTCATCTTCCACATATCCTGATGCTTGTAAGGCCCAGCGGGAGGGTGACAGAGAGGAAGGGGAAGCCCAGAGTCCAGGAGTGACAGTGAGTGGGCCACACAATAGCCCATTGTGCCCCTCCCTGTCCCCTCCCCCTCCCCCACACACAGCACACAGCATCCTGTTTACCTGCCTCCGGGACCTGGCTCCATCTCAGGTGCCACTCCAACTCGGCCCACGCACAGGCACTGCCAAACCCTCTGCCCACGAGCCTGGTTTGGCAGCAGCACACCCCCCAGTCTTTGTCCTACCCTCTTCCAACAGAGACGCCTCCTCCGAGCTCAGGGCACAGTATGTGGCCCGCAGTAGGCTCTCTGGAAATGGTTCCTGACAATAACGAGTCAGTTCCTTGGGGACACGATTAACCTCCAGGCACATGGGCCTTCATGACAGGCCTCCTAGCCTCAGAGGTGGGAGATGGCATTGTGGAGGAGCTGGATGGGGGGCTGAGCATCAGCAAGCTTAGAAAAGGCTTCCTTTCCTGCCCCTCTTCCCCAAGCCTGGGATTCTCGGGGGAGGCAGCGTGGGAAGACAGAGCCTGCCAGTCTCTGGGGACAGAAGACCCATATTAGGCACTTTCTTGGTCCAGCTGGGATGCTAATGCCCCACTATCTCAGAAGCCAGAGGTCAAAGGTCAAGGTACCACCCAAGCCATGAGGGACAGACCCCTCAGCCAGGAGGACAGGGGGAGAGGCCTGGCTTCTTGGGACCAGATTCTGTTTGGGGATAAAAAGCTGGGTGGAGTTGGGAGGAGGAAACCTAGAGAAGAAATCAGTTCATCCACACACTCTCTAGGTCTCAGGACTATGGCAGAGGAAGAGAGAGAGAGAGAGAGAGAGAGAGAGAGAGAGAGAGAGAGAGAGAGAGAGAGAGAAAGAAGAAAGAGAGCCAGACTTCCCTGGTGGTCCAGTGGTTAAGAATCCAACTGCTAGTGCAGAGGACATGGGTTCAAACTCTGGTCCAGGAAGATTCCACATGCTGCAGGGCAACTAAGCCCATGTGCCACAACTACTGAGCGTGCACTCTAGGGCCACAGCAAGAGAAGTCATCGCAATGAGAAGCCCGCACACCACAACCAGAGAAAGCCCATGCAGCAATGAAGACCCAACACGGCCAAAAGTTAATTAAAGCAATAAAAAGAGGAGCAGAGGAGGCCCAAGGGGAAGAAGAAGGGAGAAAGAGGGGATATCACAGAGAAAAGCCAGAGGCAGGTGAGAAATGGAGGAGTAGAAACCACACCCTCAGTTGAAAGGGGCAGCTTCCAGAAAAGAAGAGAAGGAACCCCCAGCTGAAAGAAGAAGCAGAGTTGCAAAGCTGCTTGAGAACATTCACCCATTTTACCCACGAGGAGTCTGAGTCCCAGAGAGGGGACATGTCTTGCCCCAGGACATGTAGCCAGTGAGGTCTCAGCTCAAATCAGAGTCACAAAATAGTGGCTCTAGGCCAAAAAGACATTTCTTGACTTTCTGCTGAGCAGGGAAAGAGGGCTTCAGAGGGTCCTCCTCTGAGCGGCTTCCAGAGACATGAGAGCAAGAAAAACAGCCGTTATGGCTCACCCAGTCCGTGGCCAGGTATCAGAGGGAGGAGAGGGCACACCCAAGTCTACCATCCAACTGCGCACAGCATTGTCCACCTGCTGTCACCTGAGCCAAGAGTTGACAGGTTTTCTCTTTACTCTGTGTACCCAGCACACTGTGCTGGTTCCTTAGGCAGGAGGGAGAGGCTGCAGGGAGGATGGTAGGGAGGCTGCGAGGTGTCCCTCCATATCCCCTGGAAGAAAGAAAACTAAAGTGGACATTCGCTCAGAGCTCACCATATGCCAGCTGCTTGCCCTGCATTATCCCACTGGATACTCACAAAACAATTGCTATTGTTAGTCCCACTTTGCAGATGATGAAACCAAGGCTCAAAGAGACTAAGAAGTCCTAGATCCCACAGGTGATGTGGCAGAGCAGGAAGCTGAACCACCATCTGGCTTCTGACCCCTTGCTCATAATCACTAGGTGTACTACCCCTAGGCTGAGCTCCAAGAACAAACGCAATGAGGCCTCCCCACCACCACCCAGGGTCCATCACACCCTCCTTCCAGCCCACCATGGGTGAGTCAGTCTCTCCACTGGGCACACCCTGAAGCTTTTATAAATGTCTTACTTGGGCTCTTAGTTTTTTCTGCCTTGTCTTAGAATTAACTGTTGGCTTGTCCATTTCTCTGGCAAGTTTAAAGACACAAATGGTCTTCCATCATCTCCAGATAGCTGGCTTTACCCCTGGTGGCTCAGGTGGTAAATTTTCCACCTGGAATGCAGGAGACCTGGGTTCAATCCCTGGGTTGGAAAGATCCCCTGGAGAAGGGCTTGGCAACCCACTCCAGTATTCTTGCCTGGAGAATCCCATGGACAGAGGAGCCTGGCGGGCTACAACCCACGGGGTCGCAAAGAGTCAGACACGACTGAGCAACTAAGCACACACGCGTCTCCAGATCCCCAGGGCTTAGCATGTGCTCAGTGACTGCTTTTTGAATGAAGACAGTTGGGTAATATCCTCTTTGGAACTGAAAACAGGGCCCAGTAGAGGCTTCAGCCCCCAGGGGCAAGGATCATCCTGCGTCTCCATACCCTGACACTAGCACATTGCCTGGCCTATAGCAGGTGTTCATAGATGCCTACTGGAACGATAGAGTCCAAACGCAGGATGCTTTTGCGGGCCCTGGAGGGCAGGGTCGGGAGGTGGGATTACATCCAGATAAGGGCCAGAACTAAGGGTGTCTCCCCAGGAAATCCGAGGCCCTGCCAAGGCCACCACGAGAGCCTGCAGAAGACTGGAATTCAGGGTTCTGGGGGCCTCTTTCAGGTGTGCAGGCTGTTCCTGGGGGGCTCTGCTAGGACACAGGAGCTGGAGGCCAGGGTGGGCTGAATGAAGATCAGTGGGCAGGTTGCACCGGAGCACATGCTCCAGGCTCTGCTGTTTGCAGATCCCTGAGGACAGTCCCCTAAGCCTATAACCTTCACTGCTCCCTTGCACAGCTGTCCCCGCAACAGGGGAAGGGAACAGCAAATGACTGTGCCCTGGGCTCCGAAGTCTAGGAGAGGAGGCTTAGAGACTAAGAGAGGGACAGAAAGGGATGAGGAGAGACCCATTGAGGCCTTTGGGGGTGGGCAGTAAAGAAGGCTCCTGAGGAGGGAAGTCTGTGCTCCCGGCCAGCCAGGCTCCCTGGCAGCAGCCCCACTGGGCCAGGGTCCCAGGGATTTATTGACTAATCCTCAAATGATACACTCTCCCTGATTCATTCTCCTCCTCCCGCTTCTCTCCCCAGATCCTAAAGTCTCCAAATGCTGCTGGCCCTGGGCCTCCACCTTGGAGCCTCCAGCCTCCTTTAGAGGCCCCTGCCACCCAAGCACCAGGGGCCTCCCTCTGCTGTGCTGTCCCGGCCTGAGGGTCGAGGTGCCAGACAGGAGGCTGGCAGCACCTAGCCAACCCAAGGAGCAACCGGTGAGCGAGCAGGGGTGACTGCCTGGAGCCTGCTGGCGTTGGTGCCAGCTGCTGGCATTGATACGTCAGTCTGAAGGGGGAGGCAGCTAGCTGGTTGGTAGGGGTGTGTCACCAAGGCAGTGGATGTCAGGGTGCTGGGCCCAGGGGGCAGAAGAAGGTCAGAGTGGAGGTTTTCACTGACCCGAGTGGGCGGTCATAAAGGGAATTCATAAAAAGTTTCTTTCTTCTTTAATGGTCTTTCTTCCCTATCCGAGGGCCGGCGGGCGCGGGAGGGAGCAAAGACCGGCGGGGGTGGGGCAGGCCCTCCACAAGTGTCACTTAATTCCCGGTCTGGACAGGGCCGGCGCTTGAAAGCAGCTAAATTAGCAAAACAGAAGTCAACTGTCGATTGCTTCATTGGAGGATTAAGTGTGATAAATGGGGGGTTTGTTCGCTCCCAGCTCCAGATGTTGTGTCTAAGAGAGGGTTTTTTCTAATTTTTTTTTTTTCTTTTTTTTTTTTTTTACATTCTTGGCCCAGGGCCCATATATATTTTGGATACTACTGGGAGTATATAATATCATTGGAAAATGATGCGGTCTGCTAACCTTTTTAAATAACATTTCCTCCCTCCTCTATTTTCTAATAGTTTGTTTTTCTTTCCATGTTTGCCTTTTATTGGGGGAAATTTTTTTGGAAATTAATGAGGCTCAAGTTTGGAGACCAAAATAAAAAAATGGGGGGGGTAATGTGAGAGGTAGAGGGGTGTGGAATGGGGCTGGGGTGCAGGGGGGAGAGCTGCTCTTTGTATCTTTTAAACTCTCCTGGTTTGATTTTTTTTTTTTTAATGTTCTCGGCGGAGGCCGCCGGTGGCCCTGCGGCGGGGCTGCGTGGTGGCGCGCGCGGGCAGGGCGCCCGGGACTCTCCGCCGCGCCCGGCGCCCGCTCGCTGTGCCCGGGGCCGCGGGGCTGCGCGCCGCGGGCCTCCGGGAAGAACCTGCCTTTCCCCCAGCAGCCGGGCCCGACGTGAGAGGAGGTGGGGGTGGGGGCGCCTCCTTCCTGAGAGAAACCTACGGAATCCGGCAGGAATTCGGGCCTCCCAGATTTAAGAAAACAAACAAAGGAAAGATTGTCAGAGAGGGGCCGCCAAGAGCCGCCGGGCCGCCGCACTGCCCTCCGCGCTCACCCCCGGGGCGCCCGGGCCTCCCGGCGGGGGCGGAACAAGAGGCTGGGGGGGCTCCCCGGGTGGTCCCCAGTGGGCTTCCCTGCCCTGGGCCTCGGCTTAACCTGCCATCCCCCGTCTCTGCCCCCTCAACCCCCGGAGGCCCCAGGGCGCCAGGGGAAGGAGGGTGCCGCCGCTGCCGCCGAAGTGCCTGCCTGGTTAGAGGAGGGACACTGCTGGAGTCATTCCGGGCATCCCCCAGCCTCCAGGCAAACTCCCGCTGAGCCCCCTCCTGCTCCCGCCCGAAACTTCTAAATCTCCCAGCCAGGACTGGGGGTGACCACTCGACGGCTCAGGTTCCTTTAGGGCGAGGGCTCTTCCTCCGCGCAGTCCCCCAGGCTCCTCGCCGCCAGGGCTAGGTGGCCAGGCGGCAGGCCCAGTCCCCAGCTTCGCCGGGGTCTAAGAAGAATTATAAAAAGTGAGAATGTGAGGAGGTTCTTTAAAACAGGAGGGTTGGACACCCTTGCGTAGACTCGCAGCAAACGCGTAGGTCTCTCTCGGCCTTCCACGTGTTCCTGCCTCTTGATTTCGCTGTGGAGTTAGTCTGCCCTGCCTCTGTTCTCTGTCTCTCCCGCTCTGTGTGTGTGTCTCTGCCTTTCTTCTGTTTCCTAAATCTGAACCTAGCTCTCCCATTGTCCAGCTCTGTCTCTTTTGAGAATGTCTCCGTCCCTTGCTGTCTGCCTCTCTGCGTGTGTCTATCTGTCTCTAAGTCCCTGTCTTTCTCTCTCCTTCCTACCCCCTCTACCCCCACCCCGCCGCCGCCCTAAGTTGTTCAGCGGACCGGACCGGGGCCAAGGCCGCCCCGGCAGGGCTGGCCGGCGCTGACAGAGCCTCGCGCCCGCGGCCCAATTAGCGCGCGGCGCGAGGGACGCGGCATCTGGAATTGCGCTGCGCTCACGGCCAAGGCTGATTGTTTAGTCTGCGCGGCGGGGCGGGCGGCCTGCGCGGTGGCCCCACATCTGGAGCCGCGGCCAGACGGCCCTGCTGGCGGCTGGCCGGCGTGCGTGTGCATTTTTAACTCTGGGATTTGCTGACAAGTTAAGAAGTCAGAAAGTCAGTGGCGGCGGGAACTGGCGAGGCGCACAAGGAAGGGAGGGGCAGGCCGAGCCCCGGGGCACACGCCGTGGAGGAGACAAGCTCCCGGGCGCACAACCCCTGGCGCTTTGGACCAGCGTGGTTGTCCCCAAACCTACCCCCACCCGCAGCTGCTCAGACTCTTGTTGATTTTTCTTCCAAGATTGCTACTCCGCTCCCCCACCCTAATATCCTCTCCCACTTCTGCTTCATTGTCATTAATGAAGTGACTGAATTATCCCCAGATCCCACATTCCCACACTCCTCAGCTGGTCGGAGGCCAGCCTCGAAGGGGAAACCTGGGAATCTCAGGGCTCCCACGCTTTGGAGGAAGCACAGAGGCCCAGAGAGGTCTGGCAACTTGGCTGAGGTGGCTCAGCAGTTAAATGGCAGAACTGGGACCGGAAGCCAACTCTCTTGATCCTTAATATGGCTCTTGGCACAGCTCTGGGGCTGATCTTGGGGCTGATCCAGATTGATGAGTGTTCTCACGTTGTCAGAGCTCCTTTTCATCGTTAAGAATGTGCTTTGGTACTTCCATTCATTTATTTAACAAATACCTGTTGCACGCTGTGTGCCAGGCTTGGGGAGATACAGCTCTAAACAAGACAGTTGATTAAGCTGCAGAATTTACAACTGAGTGGAGAAGATGCAAGGGACATAGAGTCAGAGACTTTGTAGTGAACAAAGAAACTGCAAAGTTGCCAACTATCAAACAATAGGAACAAAACTGCTGTTTATTGAGCACTTACTAAGTGCTGATCACCATTACTGATATTTTCATTGACACTGACTCATCACATCCTCATAATAAATCTTCATCAGGTAAGTGTGTGTCCCCACTTTGCAGATGGACAGTCTGACCCCAAGGAGGTTAAGTGATTTGTCCAAGGTCACACTCATTCATAGGAGGTGGACCTGGAAGCTGAGGCCAGCCGGTGTGCCCAGGCTTCTTGGTAATAGGGAGTGCCTTTTCTTTCCATTTTTGGTTTCCATGGAAACAGATTTCGGCACCCACCTTCCTGCCCATGTTTCCCTAGGAGCAAGGAGAGACTGCTCTGCCCTGTGGGCTGTTGCACAGCCTCCTGGGGGGCCACACCCGCATTTCTGGTTGTGCAGAGCTAACCCATCCACACAGCCCCACAGGGTTAGGGACCTTAGGCTTCATCTGGCTCCATATGGGTCACTCAGCAGTTCATATCCTCTCTCTTGGCCTCAGCTTCCTCCACCTTTGACATGAGGGATCAGAGATAGAGCAAGTCTACTTTTGTTGAGTCATGGACTCCTTTGAGAATTTACTGGAAGTCCCAGATCACCAACATAGAGCAGTTCATAAGCACACATATATTCACATACTTAATTTTACAAGTATTTTCAAGTGATTTAGCAACTCCTAAAGCCTATCCACAGAGAAGGCAATGGCACTCCACCTCCAGCACTCTTGCTTGGAAAATCCCATGGACAGAGGAGCCTGGTAGGCTGCAGTCCATGGGGTCGCTAAGAGTCAGACATGACTGAGCGACTTCACTTTCACTTTTCACTTTCATGCATTAGAGAAGGCAATGGCAGCCCACTCCAGTGTTCTTGCCTAGAGAATCCCAGGGACGGGGAGCCTGGTGGGCTGCCGTCTATGGGGTCGCACAGAATCGGACAAGACTGAAGCGACTTAGCAGCAGCAGCAGCAGCAGCAGCAAAGCCTATCCATGGGTGTCTTAGGGATTCCAAGACTCTCAAGTGGAGTATTTTTATCCTAAATGGTTTCTTCATTCACCAGCCATTGGTAAACCCACCTGGTGGCCTAGAAATAAGGATCCACAGAGCATCCCTTTGGACCCCCTTGGCTCCCTTTGGGGTTTTCCCACAGAGGATCAGGAATTCAAAGCCTCTGGCATTTTCTTTCTTGGACCTTTACGTCTAGAGTTGTCATGGGATAGGAAGAGACAAGAGGCACCCCATTAGGGATAGGGGAACATGCCTGTGTGTTTTGACCATAGAGCGTGTATGAATTATGTGCCACTGGGTGCCTCTGACTTGACTTGGGGAACCTCCCCCAACTCCATCCCTGACATCAGCATCATCATAAGCATCATAAGTCCCACCTTCCCTGTTCTGAGCAGCCTCCAAAGACCATTCCATGTCATCGCAGAAGGACAATAGGATAGACAGAGAAGGTGGCAGCGTCCTGATATTACAGAAGGAGCAGATGAGGCCCAGAGAAGTCATGTGTCTTGCTCAGCATTGCACACTGAGTTAAAAACTGAACAGTGCAATTAAAAGATAAATAAATAAATAAAAGAATTACGGGAAATGAGACTACAAAATAAACACATAAATAATAATAATAATTAACTGAACAGTAGGGAGAGTTCAGGTTTTCCCATCCCTTAGCCCAAACATCCTTTTGGTCCTTAAATAATTATGGTGCTCAGTTCAGTTCAGTTCAGTCGCTCAGTCGTGTCCGACTCTTTGTGACCCCATGAATCACAGCACGCCAGGCCTCCCTGTTCATCACCATCTCCTGGAGTTCACTCAGACTCACATCCATCGAGTCCGTGGTGCCATCCAGCCATCTCATCCTTGGTTATCCCCTTCTCCTCTTGCCCCCAATCCCTCCCAGCATCAGGGTCTTTTCCAGTTATGGTGCACCTGCGTACTAAGTCGTTCCAGTTGTATCTGACTCTGCGACCCCATGGACCGTGGCCATCATGATCCTCTGTCCTTGGGATTCTCCAGGCAAGAATACTGGAGTGGGTTGCCATGCCCTACTCCAAGGGATCTTCCCAACCCAGGGACTGACTCCACGTCTTCCGTGTCTACTGCATTGCAGGCAGATTACTTACCCACCAAGCCTCCTCAGAGAAGGCAATGGCACCCCCACTCCAGCACTCTTGCTTGGAAAATCCCATGGGTGGAGGAGCCTGGTGGGCTGCAGTCCATGGGGTCGCTAAGAGTCAGACATGACTAAGCAACTTCACTTTCACTTTTCACTTTCATGCATTGGAGAAGGCAGTGGCAACCCACTCCAGTGTTCTTGCCTGGAGAATCCCAGGGACGGGGGAGCCTGGTGGGCTGCCGTCTATGAGGTCACACAGAATCGGACACGACTGAAGCGACTTAGCAGCAGCAGCAAACCTCCTGGGAAGCCCGACTGTGCTGTGATTATACCTATTTTACAGAGTAAGATTAACCTGCTCCAGGGCCCTCTGCTCAGCGGTAAAGCCCAGCTGTGCACCTAGGCCTATCCACCTCCGGTAGTGACTGAGTTGGGCTCCCAGGGGGCCAGGCTGTAGGAATGAGCCAGGACAGGTCCAGGAGGACTGGGGGCAGGGAGACTTCCTGGAGGAGGTGGGGCTTGGCTTGAGCTTGAAAGATAGAGTAGGTTTCAAACTGACCAGATGGAAAGGAAGGAAAGTTCTGGGCAAGGATTAAAGAACTTTGGAAACAACAGAGAGGAGCTGGGTCTGGCTGCCCCAGGATGTGTCTGGGGATTGGAACAGATTGAATCCAGGCTGTGGATGCAGCCTCTTCCTTCTCCCTCCTCCCCTAGTTGGCCCATGTCAGACAGGGCTCACCCCGGGTTCTCTCCAGGAACAGGGCAAGGGAGTTAAGGACTGGCCAGAGGAAGCCTGCTTAGGGGTGGGGCATAAAGGGTTCCCACCTGGCCCGATCCTATTTTGTGGCCCAGCACCCCTGGATACTGTCATTTCCCCACCCCCATTTCCAAGTAGTGAATAGATGTATAAAGCAACCGTTTCCATTTAAAGCTCTACAGACCATGGGGAGGAGGGCCCACAGGCCATCTGGGCCCTTGTTTGGCAATGTTTGTGCTCACAACAAACCTGGTGGACAGAGATTTATCGCCCTTTTCATTAGCTGGGGTTGGTTTGGTTTGCTGCCTTTCCACCACAGCACCCCCTCTACCACCCCAACACACACGCTCCAGAGTTACAGATTTATGGTGAGTGGGAGGGCCATGGGCTCTGGGAGAGGCGAGGGAGGAGGCTGGGGTGAGGTGTGGGCTTGGAGCGCGGGTAGGAAGGAAGTCAGGGGCTCTGGAGGGTGGGATGGCTGGGAGTAAACCAGCAACAGAGAAATGAGGGAGGGAATGTGTGTGCGTGTGTCAGGGAGTGGCCCAGAAAGACACCTGCATTTACATCCCCTTCCCATGCATGCGCATGCATGCCTGCACACACACATGCATACACACACATCACAGAATCACCAGCATGGGCAAGCATAGAAGCTGGAGAAAGCCAAAACCATCACTAATCCTAAAGGCAATCAGTCCTGAATATTCATTGGAAGGACTGATGCTGAAGCTGAAGCTCCAATACTTTGGCCACCTGATGCGAAGAACCGACTCATTGGAAAAGACCCTGATGCTGGGAAAGATTGGAGGTGGAAGGAGAAGGGGACAATAGAGGATGAGATGGTTGGATGACATCACTGACTCACTGGACATCAGTTTGAGTAAGCTCCAGGAGACGGTGATGGACAGGGAAGCCTGGTGTGCTGCAGTCCATGGGGTGGCAGAGTTGGACATGACTGAGTGACTGAACTGACTGACTGGCAATGCAGGTCCAGCGGCTAGAAAGATGCTCAGCTCTGGCAACCTCAGGGTCCTCTTTGGTCTGACTTTACTGAAAGCTTATGCAACTTTCTCCAAGTGCCAGCTGCATTTCCAGGGCTTTCCATATGCTAACTCATTCCACCCTCCAGCAACACACTGAGGTAGACACCGTTATTATTACTATTTCCTAGATTCTGGTTCTTGCTCCACTCCTCGCCCCCCGCCAGCCTCACAGCAGGTCATACCCTGCCCCTCTGTAGGAAGAAGCCTGGAAATGTTCCCAGCTGTGGTGGAAATCATCTTTACCCCTTGGTGCCCCTATGACAGTCACATGGATGCCACCTGGGAACCTCTTTCTTGCTGTTTTTCCCCACCTCTCGTGTAGAACTCCTCCACCCGGGCCAGGCTGGCTGTGCACAGGTGTCAGCCATGCCCTTCCCTGTCTCTACATCTTTTCTCACATCCTGTCTCCGGCCTGGTATGCCCTTCCCACACCTCCTCCCATCACAGTCCTTCTAGCTTTCAAGACCATCCAGCTTCCTGCATGTCATTCCTGCGCTTTCTCCACGTGGTTCTGGCCTTGCCAGAGAGACATTTAGAGCTGCCCTGGAAAATTATCTAAAAAGAAGAGGAAAAAGATAGAGTATGGGTTCCCTATCTCTCAGAAGCAGAGCAGCTCAGCTGTTTGCAGAGGAGCCCTTTGTTGAATGGCATTAGAATTCCAGGTCTCATTGTTAAAAGGAAAAACAAGGCTTCATCCAGTGATCAATACTAACTTCCTCACTGTATGGATGAGAAACAAGATCAGAGAAGGCAGGTGACTTCCCCAAGGTCACACAGTGGGCTCACATTGGGGCCAGAAGGCAGGTGCTCTTTCCATAAGAAGCTCCTCCAGGGTGTGTATCCATCATCCTTTGAGACTGTGAGCTCTTGAAGGCAGAGGCCAGAATCAAATGTTGGTCTCCACTCAACAAGCAAACGATGGCTACGTGTCTCTTCACGGGCCTTTGCTCCCCATGTTGGGCAGCGTTCCAAGGAGCCCACGTCACCAGTGTTGTGGTGAGGAAGGAGCAGCTCCTTGTCCTCATAGAATCACCTCCAATGGGAACCTGTACTGTGCCCCAAAGGCCTCTTCCTCAGAATTGCAAAAACACAAAGTATCTTCCTTTTCAGACCCACTCACAGCCCTCCTCCCTCGAAAAGAGAGCTTCATTTTGTTTGCTTGTTTTTTGCCTGGAAGGTCCTCAGCAATAATCTGAAGGAAAACAAAAGAACTTCCTCTCCCAGACAAACCAGATCTTCAGCCTGCCATCAGCCAGCTAAAGTGCCTGCTATCCTCCCATCAAAGTGTCTCCATCAGAATAGGGCCTTGTCTCCAGCAGGTCTAAACTCTATTCCACGGGAATGTCACAGGAGCTCCAAATATGGCTGGAGTCCTCCTGGGAAAGAGAGTGGACCCCAGCCACTCATTCTTGGGTGCTGGTTCTGGCTTTGTAACTTATCTGCTGAGAAATCCCAGCCCAGTTTTTTTAACCTCTCTCTGCCCCAGTCTCCTCCTGTATAAAACAGGGACCCCAGTATCTGGAACCAAGTTCATAGGATTATTTAAAAGGATTGAATGAGACAGTGTGTTTCAGGCCGTAAGCACAGTGCTGGGCTCATTTTCACCCACTGACATCTTCCTGTGAACAGGGCCCTTAAGAATTTGGGAGTGGGCAGTTCCCTGGTTGCCTAGTGGTTAGCATCCTGGGCTAAGATCCCACACGTCCTGTGTAAATGAATTGCTTGGCCAGGCTTCCAGGGAATGGAAGGATGGAGAAGGTGAAGCATGAAGAAATAGCAGATAGCTTTGGTGGTGGATGGGGGTGGGGGGTTAGAGGGGGTCAAGGGGAAGGACAGCTTGATCACTGAGTGACTCCTCGTGGGGAACTTGGAAAGTGGGAAGAGGGACTGCCCTGGTAGTCCAGTGGCTAAGACTCCACATTCCCAATGGAGGTGACCCAGGTTCAATCCCTGGTCAGGGAACTGGATCCCACATGCTGCAACTAAGAGTTTGCATGCTCAATTAAATATCCCATACACTGCAAAAAGATTGAAGGTCTCACATGCCACAACTAGAGCCCAGCACAGTTAAATAAACACTAAAAACTAAGGTAAAATGAAATACATTTACTTAAGTTTATACATATATTATAATGAAAGTCACTCAGCTGTGTCCGACTCTTTGCCCATGGAATTTTCCAGGCCAGAATACCAGAGTAGGTAGCCTTTCCCATCTCCAGAGGATCTTCCCAACCCAGGGATTGAACCCAGGTCTCCTACATTGCAGGTGGACTCTTTACCAACTGAGCCACAAGGGAAGCCTAAGAATACTGGAGTGGGTAGCCTATCCCTTCTCCAGGGGATCTTCCTGACCCAGGAATCGAACAGGGGTCTCCTGCATTGCAGACAGATATATATATTATATATACAATGTATATATATATATATATATAATTTTTAAAAAAATAAAGTGGAAGAAAAAGATCCATCACCAAAGCCAACTTCAGCTCCTTTTTTGCCAGGAGCTGCCCTTTAACTTGGCTTAAAAGTTCCCTCAAAGGGACCATTTTATGTGATAATAGCAGCAGTAACTACATACCAACACTCCCTGCCTCTTCCCCCCAGTGCTCTGCTAGGTAGGGATAATTAGGGATTATTTTCATTATCCTGTCCTACAAGAACCACACAGTCTTAAAGAGCAGACAGAGGTGGGCTATGAATGAGGCTGTCTGTGCCTGGGGTCCCAGCTCCTCACCGTCTAGGCCCCAGCCCATGTCCTCCCCACCCCCTGCCCAGGCTGCACCATCCAAAGGCCTCTGCAGTCAGTTGCCTGATGAACCTTCCCCCTGGGGCCAGAGCAAGTCCACATTTCTCACTACCAGGCCAGGATCTGACTCTCGGTCCAGCTGGATGGAAATTACCAAGGCCCAGGGGCCCGGAGATGGGGGTGGAGGAGAGAGGGTGAACAAGGCAAATAAGATACAATCCCGGCTCTGGGGAGTTTTCCACTCACCCCTCCTGGACCGGGCAAAAGTACAAATGGAGGCCCACATTCCATATGTCTAAATATTTAAAAGTTATAAATCAAGTTAACAAACTGTTAAATAAAATATGTTCTATTCTCCCAGGCTGACACATACACCTTCTACGGATCTGGAAAGCCAGGTTCAAATTGAGAGTTCTCAGGCTTCCTGGAGTTCTGCACAGGGCAGTGTAGGGAAGCTGGGCCTCTGAGCTCCCTACCCACACCCCCAAACCCTCCTAGCCTCCCTCCCTTCCCATCCCCAGCTTCACCTGGGCTGAGAGGGGCTTTAAGAGTACCACATGGCCATCCCAGTTCCATGTGATCCCCCACACTCAGCCTGCAACCCAGACAGGCTTCACCCTGGAGGGTGAACCTGGGGAGGCGGCCCACATAGACCCTGCACGTGAAAGTTTCAGGGCCCTGGGTATCTGAAGAATGGTCTGGAAGGAGGGTGGTCCTGGTGGGCTCTGCAGACTCCTTGCCCTGTGAGAAGGGTCCTAAGCAGGGGGCCTCATTCCAGTCTAAGGGCCCTGGAGCTCAACAGGGGTCACTCTTCCTTCTTTGTTTTCTAAGCCCTTTTCTCCAATCAGCCATCAGCTGAGCATCCTGACAACTTTCCATCAGGGTTCCTGTGGTCCAGGCCACTCCCGTCTGTAACCAAGTCAGCCTCCTAACTGGCCTCCCAAACCCCAGTCTTGCCCTTCCCCCTTCTCCCCATCCGGAGTGGCCTTTGTCCCACATAGATTGGATGGGGAAGTGGTCTGGCTTGACACCTTTTGTGGCTTTCTGCTGCCTACTAAAGGAACCCCAAACTCTTGAACAGGGTCCCACCTCAGTGTCTGTCCCCATCACCCCGTCCTCTCCAGCCCCAGATTACAACACTCCCTGCTGCTAAATGATGCTTTGACCTGCTACCTGCTCCCAGCTCTCCACAGTACGTGAGGCTCACACCTCAACACTTGCTGACCCCTCTGGCCAATCTCCCATCTCCTCTTTGGACCGATTCCTCCTCATTTAAGGTTGAGCTCAGTGATCAAGCTCTCCAGAGGATTGCTGGAGAGCAATCCTCTCTTGTCTACAGTCCAGCCCACCGCCTCCTGGTTCCTCAGGGGTCCTGGACTTGTGTTCTCATAATTGTCTACTTGGTTATGTATCGTAATGTATCATATTGATCTCTATCGAGATCTAACGTATTGAATGGATCGTAATGATCTCTAATCTGACTACTTCCCAGTACCCCAGCCATCACTGGCTCTTGCTAGACTATTACAGTAGCCTCCTAATTCGTTTCCCTCCTTCTCCTATTGCCTCCATTCCAGGCTGTTCTCCATCAGCAGCCAAAGTGAGCCTTTCAAAACATGTTCATATTTCTCAATATCCCCACTCAGTATCCCCAGTGGCTCCATCTCATTCTAGAACCCAAAGCCCTTGCTGAGTCTAAAGCCCCCATTATGATCTGGCCCCTGTTTCTTCTGACTCATCTCCTCCTCTCTTTCCCTTGGTTGTTCTTCTCCAGTTATACTGGCCTCTTCAGTCAGTCATGTCTAACTCTTTGCAACCCCATAGATTGCAGCTCGCCAGGCGCCCCTGTCCTTCACTCTCTCCCAGAGATTGCTCAAACTCATGTCCATTGAGTCAGTGAAGGCATCCAACCATCTCATCCTCTGTCGCCTGCTTCTCCTCCTGACCTCAGTCTTTCCCAGCATCAGGGTCTCTGGCCTCTTGCTCCTCCTTGAACACACAGGCAGCTCTGCCTCAGGACCTTTGCACAAGCTGTTCCTGCCCTCCATTCAGATCTCTTTTCAGATGGCCCCACCTCCAAGGCCCTTCTCCCCCTGCTTTGTTTCCCTTCGCCGGCTCCATCTGGCAGATTACGTATCTCTCTGCTTAGGTGTTGCTGCCCGTTTCTTCTTCCACCTTATAAGCTCCACAAAGGTGGGAACTTTATCCGTTTTGTTCACCTCAATGTCCCTAGAGCCTAGGGCAGCATCTGACACATATTAGGTGCTCAACAAATTTTCGGCAGAGAAATTCATTTGTTTATATTTCTATGATCCACCTAAAACGTGTCATTCTGAAAGCAGGATGAATTAGTCATCTTAGTGTCCCCACTGCTGAGCCTGATGCTAGACACATAAATAGATGTCTGCACTGGATGATGGGGAGTGGAGCGCAAGAGCGCAGCGTGTGAAAAGGCGCAGGGGGGATGGAGCTAAGGGGAGGTGGGGCCAAATTATGGGGGGCTCAAAGGCTGTAGAGCACTTTCGATCCTATGTAATATGGGGCCTTGTATGGTCCTGGGCCAGAGAAAAGAATTCTGTATAGAAATCCAGTCGTCCAGGGGCTAAGAAGTCTCCACGTTCTCCATGCAGGGTACCCAGGTTTGCTTCCTGGTCAGGGAACTAGATCCCACGTGCCGCAACTAAGAGATAGCATGCTGCAACTAAGACCCAGAACAGCCAAATAAATAAATAAATGTTAAAAAGGAAAAGGAACCAGAACTTGGAGGACGAGTAATCAGTAAGGCATGGAGAGGTGAAACTGACTTAGAGATTGCAAAACCCCCCGTGCCTCTGTAGCAGAAGATCCCAGCATCTTTGAGTCAAATACCGCCAGACTTGCCATCTGACCCTTCTGGACCTCCTTACCTTAGGTTAGTCTGATCTCTGAAAACTGGTCGTGAACACACCTGCTCCGACCACTTCTGGAGATGCTGGGCTTTGCATGAGAAGGTGTGTGAGAGCAGGTTTAGGTGCGAGGGGTTCCCTGGAGGTGAAGGCTGGGGGAAAAGACAGGGAAGTTTCAGTGACTCTGCTAACTGGAGACAATCGAATATTCATTCCTTTTAGCATTACCCCTAGTGTGGTTCTTGGTCACCAAGAAAGGCCTGGGGAGCAGAGTGACAGAGTGTCTTGGGTCTCCCCCGCCGCCCCCCCACCCCCTCCCACCCCCTACCCCCACTCCCCAGGCTTTATCCTGGGTCAGTTGGAGCCTGAAGTGGCTTTTAAGCAATTAGACTGAGCTCAGGGCACTTGCAAATCTCCTTGTTTCAAAAGCCCTTGAAAGGTTTGAGTCTGAGCTCTTAAAATGCCAGCGGAGAGGGAAACCAGTGGTGGTGGGAGGTGTACTGGCCCTGACTTCTCTTCCCTTACCCTCTTTTCTGCTCCGCATTTTCAGGGGTGGTGGTGGAGGAAGATCCAGTTCAGGGCAGTAAGGACCCTCTCCCAAGCCCTAAAGACCGTGTCCCTCACCCATCCTCATTCATTTCTCCAAGTATCCAGCTGATTCAACTCAAGGCCCTCCCCCTAGCTTAGTTGATGAGCCCTAGGACTGTCCAGTAGGCAGACTCTCCCACAACCACAAGCAAAGCATCTCACCTTCACCCCAGAAAAAATGTCAACAGCTTCACTGTGACTGCACACTTTTCACAGGCTGGATGCTTGAGATGAAAAAAGTGCCCCTGACTTCAGTGAACCCAACAGTCTGATGAGGGAGAAAAGACCTGCTTCCTGAGCAGAAATGCAAGGGAAGTTGGTCCCAAGAGAGGTGCAAAATCAGCCAGCTCTGGGAACACCAACCGGAGCTGGCGTGGGGCCAGAATCGCATGAGAGAATTGGGGAACATGAAGAGGTGACATTTGGGCTGAGCCTGAGGTGGGTAGGATTTCAGAGGTCAAGTTAGAAAGGAAAACACACATGTGTTTAGGGGAAGGAATGTGAATCCGAAGTAGACCATGGAGGGTGGAGGACCCTAATTAGGGGCCCCCGTCCTCCCCATCATGCTCTTCACTTGTCTGTAAGGTGAATCACGGAACGAGCTTTGTGGATTCTATATGTGCACTTCAAGCTTTGGAGTTCCATGGGGAGCTCCGGACCACTCAAGGGGTAATTGGGAGAGCAGAGTATGCAGGGTCCAGCCTCTCCAACCTAGAAGAGAGGTACAACTCTTAGTTGATTTATATTCAGGGTTACAGTGTAAATTAAGTTTATTAAAAGGCTGTACTACTTTAAGCCCCTCTAGCCTCGTGGGCCGCAGTCCACGGGGTCGCTAAAAGTCGGACACGACTGAGCGACTTCACTTTCACTTTTCACTTTCATGCATTGGAGAAGGAAATGGCAACACACTCCAGTGTTGTTGCCTGGAGAATCCCAGGGACGACGGAGCCTCATGGGCTGCTGTCTATGGGCTCGCACAGAGTCAGACACGACTGAAGCGACTTAGCAGCAGTAGCAGTAGCAACAGCCTCTGTAAACCAGACTAGAGTATTCTTTGAGTCTCTTCCACCTCTGAGCTCAGAGTCTTCTCTTAAGAGCTCACAAGTCAGCTCTTTCTTTATGGAAGAGAACAAAGGGAAATGAATCCAGAACTTTGATTCACAGTGGCCCCCTTTGGAAATTCCATCCAAGCTCTGATATTCTGAATGGGCTCCTGCTCAACTGCCCTAAGGAACTCAGCCCGACAGCCAGACAGGCTGAAGAGTAAATTGACTGGGGACTTCACTGGCAGTCCAGTGGTTAAGAATCCACCTTCCAATGCAGGGAAGGTGGGGTCCATCCCTGGTTCGGGAACTAAGATCTACGTGTCGCAGGCACCTAAGCCCTGGGAAAAGAATATGTATATATATAAACTTTTTCAGATTCTTTTCCCTTAGAGGTTATTATAAAGTATTGAGTACAATTTCCTGTGCTACACAGGTAACTTTGTTGGTTATCTATTTTATATATAGTAGTGTGTCTATCGGAGAAGGCAATGGCACCCCACTCTAGTACTCTTGCCTGGAAAATCCCGCGGACGGAGGAGCCTGGTAAGCTGCAGTCCATAGGGTCACTAAGAGCCAGACGTGACTGAGCAACTTCACTTTCACTTTTCACTTTTATGCACTGGAGAAGGAAATGGCAACCCACTCCAGTGTTCTTGCCTGGAGAATCCCAGGGACGGGGGGAGCCTGGTGGGCTGCTGTCTCTGGGGTCGCACAGGGTCGGACACAACTGAAGCGACTTAGCAGCAGCAGCAGCGTGTCTATGCTAATCCCAAACTCCTAATTTATCCCTCTCTTCCCTTTCCTTTTGGTGATTATAAGTTTGGTGTTTCCTATGTCTGGGTCTATTTCTATTTTGTAAAGAAGTTCATTTGTGTCTTTTTTAAGTTTCCACATGTAAGTGATATTGTGTGATATTTGTCTTTCTGATTTACTTCACTTAGTATGATGATAATCTCTAAGTCCATCCATGTTGCGGCAAGTGGCATCATTTCATTTCTTTTTATGGCTGAGTAATACTCCATTGCGTGTGTCTTTCACATCTCCTTTATCCACTCGTCTGTCAGTGGACACCTGGGCTGCTTTCATGTCTTGGCTATGGTGTCTAATGCTGCACTGAGCGCTGGGATAAAATCACCACCCTTTCTCACTTAAAGCAAAGTCTCCCAAACTTTTTTCCCAGGAGAATGAATTACCTTTCATTTCACTGAATTGTGAAAAAGAGAGTTTGTGTTGCTGCCAGGATACCTATGATGTATAATAGGGTAAGAGTGTCATTTTGGCAAAGCCAAAGCTTGGATAGCGGCCCATCAAACAATTCAGAGCTGGCCAGATAAGGCTTTCAGATGGGATGGAGGGTCCCCAGGAATGCCCAAGGAAACTGTTGAATAAATCAAAGAATGAATGGACAAACAAAGAGGCCATTGCCAAAATGCGCTTCTCTCTTGAAGGGATGGCTTTAGAAGCTGCTATCTGTGGTGGTTCAGACGGTAAAGAACCTGCCTGTAATGCAGGAGATCCAGGTTCCTGGGTTTGGAAGATCCCCTGGAGAAGGGAATGGCTACCCACCCCAGTATTCTTGCCTGGAGAATTCCATGGACAGAGGAGCCTGGTGGCCTACAGTCTGTGGGGTCACAAAGAGTCGGACACAACTGAGTGACTTTCACTTTTCATCAGTCATGTTTACCTTTGTGTGAATGCAATGTTTTAGAGCAAGAGTTGCTAGGAGGGGATGAAAGGTTTTAGAAACTTGGTGTCATGATATAAAAAAACAATACAAAAAGAAAGGTGACAAGTACAAGGCAATCACGTAATTCTGTCCTAGCCTGGGCTACCGCCTACCTCCCCAACTTTCCTATACCCATGCCCAGCCTCCTCATCATATCTCCCCCTTTCTTCCCTGGAAGCTGGGCCCACCCAGGTCCCAGGTGCTGAAAATTGCTTTCTGGGCGCTGGGAAAGTTGTTTGGCTCAGAGTAGAGGGGATGAGGGAAGGGGGTGTCAGTCTGTGCCATCCTGAGGGGTGTGGCCTGTCAAGTGTAAACACAGAGGAGGGGCAGTGGCTTCCGGGCCAGGAAGGAGTGGAAATTCCTACCTGCCTTCCCTTCCCTTCCCCACCTGCCACGACAGCCCCTTCACTTCACGAACAAAGCACAGACGGAAGTCAGCAGTCTTTGCAATGACATCCGCCCTTGCCCAGGGCCTCTGCCCTGGCCCACTTCCCTGGCCCCATTCTCCTCTTAGGAGCAGCTTCTGTCTACAAAAGCCCAAGTAGGTTTCAAAACAAAAACAACATAACCTCCCATGGGTCTTTCATAGGCTGAGAAGTCAGGTGTGCAACTTACAACAGGCCACTCAGTCTTTCCTCCTCAGTGGACAAAATAAACCTGAAGGCAGCTTTAAAAGGATAAAGCCCTCTTCAAGTGTTAGGAGTAAATACTAGGCCATTTAATTGTGGATTTAAATCCACAATTTGAATTTGGCCTTAGGCAGGAGAAGGCACTGGCATCCCACTCCAGTACTCTTGCCTGGAATCTCCCATGGACGGAGGAGCCTGGTGGGCTGCAGTCCATGGGGTCGCTGAGTCAGACACAACTGAGCGACTTCACTTTCACTTTTCCCATTTCCCTTTCATGCATTGGAGAAGGCAATGGCAACCCACTCCAGTGTTCTTGCCTGGAGAATCCCAGGGATGGCGGAGCCCAATGGGCTGCCGTCCGTGGGGGTCGCACAGAGTCGGACACGACTGAAGCGACTCAGCAGCAGCAGCAGCAAGTTACTGAGATCCCAGTGCCTCTGTTTTCTCATCAGAGGTGGTCACAAGATGTATCTCAAAGCTTTGGGAGGTAATGAGAAAATGTATGCAACCCACCTGGCCCCTGCCCACAAGTGGTAAAGATTCAGTCCTCTTTTTTTTTTTTTTTAAATTTCATTTATTTACTTAGTTGGCTGCATCAGGTCTTCGTTGCAACACCCGGGATCTTTCCTTGTGGCACACAGGCTCTCTAGCTGTGGCTCAAGGGCTCCAGAGCCCTCTGGTTTTGTTGCTCTGTAGCTTTGGGAGGGATGTTAGTTCCCCAATTAGGGGTCGAACCGTACTCCCTGCTTTGGAAGTCTGGAGTCTTAACCGTTGGACCGCCAGGGCAGCCCCCTCAGGATACACTTTAGAATATAACGCCCAGACTGCCTCCCATTAAACCAGAACCTCTGGGGTAGGTCTCAGTCTCTCTGTGCCTTGGTTTCCCTGTCTGCAAAACTAGGGTAGTTATAGAATCTACCTCTCCAGTGAAGTTGCTCAGTCATGTCTGGCTCTTCGGGATCCTTTGGACTGTAGCCTACGAGGCTGCTCCATCCATGGAATTTTCCAGGCAAAAATACTGGAGTGGGTTGCCATTTCCTTCTCCAGGGATCTTCCCAACCCAGGGATTGAACCCCGGTGTCCCACATCGTAGGCAGATGCTTTACCCGTCTGAGCCGCCAGGAAACCAGAATCTACCTCTAGGGCTGCTGTAACACATGAGCTAATTCATGTGAGCACCAGGCCGCCAGAAATGCTGAAGTCAGAGTTAACAACTATTCAGCTCTGTAGTCCAGGTTCTTGCACACAGCTAGGTGCTTACTAAACGTTGGTCGAATACAAGAGTAAACATGGTCACGTGACTGCTGCCCCGGGTCCCTGCCCTGGCCCCCTGCCAAGTAGGAGAGGCCCACTCTGGCCTCTGTCCAGGGGGTGGGGGCCCTAGAAGAGGCTCACCTGCCCTAAGGCCTTCCGTCCAAAGTTCAAGGGAGCCCCACCCTGCCAGGCACGGCACCCCACTCCCTCGGGCAGCAGCTCGGTGGGCACAGCCGCACCAGACCTGCCACTGGCCTCCTGGAGTCAAAGACAAGAGCCAAACTTCTCCCCCAGTCTGCACCCCTCCCCTTTCCTGCTTTCCCTATTTTCTTTTCCATAAAGATTAGTCTGTGTTGCTCCTCTATCAAGGCCTGGAGGATAAACATGTGGTCCGGAGGCAGAGAAACCCCAGGCTCCAAGCCCCACTGCCCCCACCCCAGCAACATAAACCCAGAGCTTTTAAGCAAGGAATGGTTTTCAGTAAATCTCTCCTATCAGCAGAAACCTTTGAAAGAGTTTGTTTAAAGGCCAGGGAGATAAACAGCAAGGAGAAGTGTTTGTTTAAGATGTATGTTCTGTGTGGCCACTCTGGGGCCCAGATTCACATCCAGGGAGAGGAGCCACTCAGAGATCAGGGTGGGGGCCTCCTGGGGGTGCCCAGGGCCCCTGGGTGTGGACTCCAGGCCAGGCAGGGACCAGTCCTGGGGGAGGGAAGCCAGTCAGACTGCACCTGCAGGCCCCTCCCCGGCTGGGAGGAGGGCAGGGCTGCTGAAAGGAGCTGCGGGAAGAGGAAGGGGGGACCCAGAAAGACCTGTTGGGGGGTGTGCAGGCAGAAATCCCCCAGCAAGCCAGCTAGCTACCCTGCCCCTCCAAAGCTCAGAGCAGGCCTCACTTACAGCCCCTATACTCAGTAGCTCCAAATGAATGAGGACTTGAGTCTGGGTATCGCCAGCTCTGTGACCTTGGCCAAGCCACCTAACCCATAACTAGGGCCCTGGTTCCTCTCTGTTGTGAAATTAACACTCCTTGGTTTTAAGTATTCCTCCATTTGACAAATATGCATCAGGCACCTGCTTTATACTAGGCTTGGTTCTAAGTGGGGATGCAATAGTAAACAAAACGAACAAGTCCCTGCCCTTCTGGAGGCTAAAGTGGAGGAAAACAGTGAGCCTAATAATGAGAATATCCTATATGACATTATAAAGTGATAGGAACTGTGGGGAGAAACAGGGGTACCAGGAAGTGGGAAAAGATGGTTAGGACTGGGATTACTGAGAAGGTGGCCTTGAAGGAGAAACAGATCTCAGAGGGGACAGGGGTCCAGGCAGAACCCTCAGCCAGGGAAAATGCCCAGGGAATTGAGTAAAATGCCCTACTTTAAGCACATGACAAGCTCTGGGGCTAGACCTATGGTCATAAATAATTGCTGATGTTGTCATTAAAGCAGTTACTGAGAACAGGGGACCTTTCAGGGAGGAAGCAGGACTTGAGCTGGGTTTCCCTGGAAATCCTTCTCCCTGCTGAGGAGAGAGGAGAGAAGGCATTGGGTCCCTGGAGCAAAGCATCCTGGAGGGGAGGAGACAGGCAGAGCAATGACGGAGCACAGGATGCTTGCTGGGCCTGGGGGCAAAGGCAGTTGGGTGCTCAAAGCAAGCCTCACAGGGATGAGAGTCTGGGTTCCAATCTCACTCTGCCCCTCGGCCACTGGGTCTTCTGGGGCAAGTGACTTACAGCTTCCTGGGTCTTTTTTCTTCTACAGTGACACTGTAACAGTATATCCTAGCCTCACTGGATGGGATGGGTGGTGGGGATTTGTGTTGGGAGCCAAGTAGGTGCTCAGTAAACACTGGATTAGTGTTGAAACACCTCCCTTGTCCCTTCAGGTTCTTTTTCAGCTCTTTCACGGGAGGGTGAGCTAGGTGTCGATGGGCCCACTGGGCCCCAGAACTGAAGGAGAGGATGTTAGACAGCTGAGCACGGTCTCCATGAAGCTAAAAGGCTATCCCATGAGAGACAGTTTAGATTAGTCCCTGGGCTCCAAAGGAAGGTAAGAAACCGTTTCCACTCAAGACGAATTTTCCAGGAGTCAGTGCTGTTTAGTGGAAATGCACCTCTTTCAAGTAGTGAGCTCCTACTGGTAGGAGTCCTAGGAGAGGAAGCAGGTGAGTTTTGGGAGAGGGATCCCCTGCATTGCGAGGTGTTTGGAATACTGGTTTGGGGGCCCCTCAGTGCTGGGAGATCTGGGGATCTACTTCCATTCCTTCCCTGGCTTTACAGTCCACGGCGATCTGCCCACACTGCGGACTTTCTCCATCACACTGTGAAAACTTGCCTGGTCTGCGTGTCCTTAGGCTGCTGCCCCGTGACAGGCCAGCACGTGTGACTGAGAAGTTCACGCTAAATTTGAAATGGTCACAGATTAGCAAGTTAGTCCTGCCAGGTACATAAACCAGGGGAGGTTTAACAGGGCATGTATGTGTGTGAGTGTATGTGTGTGTGTGTGTTTGTGTGCCCACTCAGTTGTGTCCAACTCTTTGTGACCCCGTGGACTATAGCCCTTGAGCCTTCTCTGCCCACAGAATTTCCCAGGCAAGAATCCTGGAGCAGGTTGCCATTTCCTCCTCCAGGAGATCTTCGCGACCTGGGGACTGAACCTGCATCTCCTGCATTGGCAGGCAGATTCTTTACTACTGAGCCACCTTGAAAGCCCTTAACAGGATATAGGATGTATTAACTCAAACGCAGGAGAAATAGTGGAAACTCAAGCCCTGGAAGAGGGACCAAGGGACAGATAGATGTGTTTGGGGAAACATGTGTGGGTGGTTTATCAAATAATTTCTAATATCCTCCAAACCCCTAACCTACAATAAGATTGACTTTAGCAAAGATCACAGACCACAGTTCAAGGCTGAAGAGGCTGGACTACCTGCGTCGACCCCTCCTTAGAACCAGCGAAGTTCATGGGGACCTCTGGGCAAGTCTCCCTGCCCCACGGACGCCTCAGAGAACCCTCGCCTGGCAGCTGGAAGCCAGCACTTTTCTTTTCAAAGCTCTGCATCTCCTTCCCCTCCTCCTCCTTCCTTCCCGCCTACCCCCACCCCACCAAAAAAAAGAAGGATGCCCCTTCTGTTGAGTACACAGCCTGTAATTTTGCTGTCAGATCTCAGCCAGGAGGTCAGTGTTGTGACTGACTGTGTAAGGATCGCTCCCTTAAGGGTAATTACACTAAATTCCCCTCTGAAGGACAGCTCTCTCTGGATAGAATACAAGAAAACTCCGCATCCCCCATTCATGGAAATTCATGATTTCTGCGGTTGTCACGGGCACCATGGCAGCGAGACACTTCCAGGCGCTGTGACTCCTCGGAGGTGAGGCTGTAGGGTGGCAGGACCCAGGGGGAGGGAGGAGGTGGTGAGGCGTAGTAGAGTAGCAAGCAGAGGGACATCCAGAGAGGCCACACCGGGGACCTGGGACCCTGAGTGGCCAGCAAGAACCGGGCCAGAGCCAGGATCTTCTCCACACCAAGATGGGAAATTCACACTCTGAACTGGGGAAGCAAGAAGGGCCCCCGCTGACATCCACCCCAGGAGAGGAAACCGTTTGGCATTCACTGTTTTCCAGACTGGCTTTGAGCACTCATCGGGCTTCCGAGGTGGCACAGTGGCAAAGAACCTGCCTGCCAATGCAGGAGACGTAAGAGATACAGGTTCGATCCCTGGGTAGGGAGGATCCCCTGGAGAAGGGAATGGCAACCCACTCCAGTGTTCTTGCCTGGGAAATGCCATGGACGGAGGACCCTCGTGGGCTACAGCCCATGAGGTTGCAAAGAATCAGACAGGACTGAAGCGACTTAGCGTGCACACCTGCCCTGTGCTGTCCTGGGCCCTGAAAAGGTCCCCTAAATGGGCAACAGCCCCGCTCCAGAGAGAGCTGGAGGGGCCTCAGGCAAAACAAAACACTGACACTTGGAAGGCGAATTAATATCCAAGTTCCCCATTACCAGCATCCCCAGACCCCTGCAGAGGGGCCACGCCCTGACCCTGGTCTCCATCCGCCCCAAGGGAAGATGGCAGAAATGGCCAAGACCTTCCTGATCCGGCATCTATGCCCAGGCATCACCCCGAGCTGTAACTTCTCGCCACCCCAGGGAGACCCCGAGAGAGCTGGGGAGTCACTCACCCACGACAAACAGTTAAAAGGAAGAAAGCAGGTCTGGCGATATCAATGCACTTTGATAACAATAAACTCTGCTTTTAATTTATGCTAATGTGTAGGGCTGTGGCGACAGTGAGAGCTAAATTACAGAGTGGCTTTCGCGCTGGTAATTATCCCTCCATTTTTCGCTGCTCTGGAAGATGGACACACAATTATGCTCTCTTGCTGTATATTAATACAGATTCTTGACATCTTCAGCAGACCTGGAGCTGTCATCGAGCTTTTTGTCTCCTTTAATTGAAAATTAATGGTTACTGGGTTGCCACGGAAACAGAGGCCACGGACGCCAATGGCGCTCACGTCTCACCAAGGGACTGGCGGCGTCAGGAGTCCGGAATGACCTTGAAAGTTAAAAGAAAAAAAAAACTTAAAAGAAGGGGAGAGGAGGGGAAATGAGGACAGGAGGGTGGGAGAGTGTGTCGGAGCTGAAAGAGAGAAGAGAAAAAGGGGGAAGAGAAAGAAAAAGGAGGTGGGGGAAGAAGAAGGGAAAGAGCCCTGCGGAGGGCGTGGATGCTTGAGGGGGAGATTAAATTAGTAAGTTTTACCTCTCATTTTTGTCCCTTACCTCTCAACCGTGTTAAAGACCCATTGAAAAATGAGGAGCTGGGTCTCAGCTCCAAAACCCCTGATTCTACAAATCTGTCTAAGGAAGAATGACAGCATCCACCCAGAGCCCCTCAGGGGAGGAAGAGACCGAGCTCCTTGGTACCACGGAAGGCAGGCGGCGGGCAGAGCAGGGGGCAGGGCTGAGGGTGCCCTGTGGGCGCTTCCCAGGGCCTAGGGGCTGTGCTGTCAGAAACGGGGGGTGGGGTGCAGAGAAGGGGCTGCTTCAGGGGGAGCCCGGCTAGCTGCCACAACAGTAATGAGCAGGTGAAAGGGCTCTGTCGGCTAGGCCTTCAGCCTGCAGACATAACAAAAGGACTCAAATGAGTCAGAGGTGGGGATGGTGGTGCAGGGGGGAGGGTCCTGGCAGGGGGAAGCCACGGAAGGTTTGCCCAGGAAAAGATAAGAGATAAAGGGGAGCAGTTCAGCAAGCCTCTGGGACGGTGGTAGCTCTGGGCTTGCAAATGTTTTTTTTTCCCCAGAAGTTGGCAGACCCAACAGAGGGCACTGGGGACCCCTGAGTGTCCTAGCAGGGAAGATGAGTTTCCTCTTGATCAGCCCATCATCCTAGTTCCTCAGTCTGGAGCACAAGCCCCAGAAAATGCAATTCAACAATTACCGGAGGTCTACAGAGAACCAGGAGCCAAGCTCTGGCTTCGGATGCAGGGCTGTCCCTGGAATATCTCACACTCCGGACTGGGGTAGACAGACAAATAAACAACCATAAAGTTAGCCACCCCTTCAGAGATTTCTCTACAGTGATGTTTGTCACAGCACTGCTTATAACAGCAAAAATCTCGAAACATTCTGGATGCCCAACAATTGAGGACAGATAAAAGTGTATGCCTTACAACACACTCAGAAGATGGGGCACTGTGCAGTCATTTTATTTATTTTATTTTTTTAAGTTTTCTTTTTTTTGATGTGGACTATTTTTAAAGTCTTTATTGAATTTGTTACAACATTGGTTCTGTTTTATGTTTTGTTTTCTTGGCCACGAGGCATGGGTGGCTCAGACGGTAAAGAATCTGACTGCATTGTGGGAGTCCTGGGTTCGATCTCTGAGTCCAAAATCCCCTGAAGAAGAGAATAGCAACCCACTCCAGGTTTCTTGCTTGGAGATTCCCATGGGCAGAGGGGCCTGGTGGCCTACAGTCCCGTGGGGTTGCAAAGAGTCGGACATGACTAACACAACAGATCTGGGATCTCGGCTCCCTGACTGAGGGTTACACCCACATCCTTGCACTGGAAGGAGAAGTCTTGACCACTGGGCCATCAGGAAGTCCCCTGTGCGGCCATTTTAAATGATGCTGGGGGAGAATATTTAATGATCTGGAGGAAAAGTTCCTGATGTCTTACTTAATGAAGAAACTAGTTCTATGAAACTGTATTCATTATTCCATGACGCTGTTTCTACATTTTTTGAGCTATAGGTACATCAAGTGTGTATTGTTGTTGTTGTTTAGCCCCTACGTCATGTCGACCTTTGAGACCTCATGGACTGCAGCACACCATGCCCCCTGTCCGTCACCACCTCCTGGAGTCTGCTCACATTCAAGTCCACTGAGTCAGTGATACCATCTACCATCTCGTCCTCTGCCAGCCCCTTCTCCTTTTCCCTTCAGTCTTTCCCAGCAGCAAGATATTTTCCAATGAGTCAACTCTCTGCATCAAGTAGCAAAGTACTAGAGCGTCAGCTTTAGCTCTTTTTCTATGCTTTTTTGCATTTTCCAAATGTCCTACAATAAATATACACATAAATTGTATCAACAGGTTTCTTTAAAAGAAGCTTTTGAAATTAGCATCTCCCGAAACCAGTCCCCTAGAGATACAGTCCCCAGCTCAGGGTGCCCCACTCACACCCCCACAGAGACCAGGCCCCCTGGCCCAGTACCTCCCCCAGCACTCCTTTCCTCAATTACTGGAACCCACACCGGGCTCTCACTCCCACCCAGACCCTTCTCTACTTCCAGCCTGCAGTCAGGGTGCCCAGAGATGGGGTGAGGGGCTGAAGAACCCCAAGAGGAGCTTCAGTGTGGGCCAGGGTGAGCAGGCCCCGTAGCAGCTCTCCCCGAGGAAGCCAGGAACGAGCTGTCGTCTGTTTCTGTGTGAACCTCTCTGCTATGTCACAGACCAGGTGACGAAGGCCCAGAGAAGCTGACTGACCTGCTCCAAACAGCTGGTCAGCGGGAAAGCTGGAACTCAGCCCCAGGGACCATCTGCCTCCACGTTTGTAGTCTCAGCGTGTTTACTGCTTGTCTTGTCCCTCATTAGGTCCAGAGAATGCAGGTGCCACCGGAAGCTTCTCTGAATGGCTTGGATTTCTGGATCAAGCCCAAGTCTTTGAAGGTCACAATGATCAACAGCATCCCAGGAACATCCTTGGCAAGCCTAGGAGACAGTAGTCATATTAGCACTAGTGAGAGCTAGAACCCTGGAGAAAGGATGGCCCCAGAAAGACTGAAATTCCCAGAAAATGAATACTTGTTCCTCTCCCCTGACATATCCTTAAATCTCCGCCCCTCTCAGGCCCTCCACTCTCCAGGCAAACAAGGGGCTTTGTCTCTCAGCCCCCAGTTCACTCTTACGTTCCGATCCCGTCAAGCCTCCGCTTCCAAAGTCAGACTCCAAACTCCTTTCTCTCAGAAGCTTTCAGGTGATTCACTGTGGATTCCCACTCTTACTCCTTCCCTCTGCTTCACGATAAATGCAACCGCCCTCAGCACACCCATCACCTGTGTCCCGCCCTATCCCAGGCACCGCTCATGTGCGCACTCCTTCCATCTTAACAGCCTCAGAAGGGGGTGCTACCGTTTCCCCCACGGAGGCGTAGTTTAGTCGATAGTCCCACAGCAAGTCAGCAGCAGAGCCAGAATCAAACCCATGCAGCGTGAGGCCAGAGGCCACGCTTTCAGCCACCCACCAGGGGCGATGCGTCCGGGGCTCCATCAGCTGCTACTGACGCTGCGCTGCCCACCTGGCTGGGCTCTTGTGACATTTCAGTGTGGAGGCAGGTCGGAGTGAAGGCCCTTCTGCCGCAAGCTTGCATTTGTGGGCAGGTGGAAACCGGCTGGTCCCCATTCTGGGAGGTGTACTGAGCCTGTCTTGTTGGCTGGGAGCCTCTCTCAGAGCAAAAACAGCTCTGTCCTCACGAGTCCTGCCACTGGGACAGGCTCTGCACATGAGGGACAGTTAACAGGGTAGGTGATCGTTGACCGAAGGCCAGCTGGGGACAGTCGCGGGCGAAGGGTCCCGAATGAGGACCACCGTGCCGCTGCCTGTCCTCCGAGTCCTGAGGACCAGAAGAGAACCCATTGCTTTCCATCCCAGGCCTGCCTGTCTCCACCTCTCCCCTGTCCTTCCCCCACTTCCCTGCCTCACCCTTGCCCACATCCCTCTCCACCCACTTTCCCAGAGAACAAACAAGAAGACAGACCTAGAAGGCTGGGAGGAGGCTGCGGTGGCAGCAACAAGGGGAGCAGGGAACTTGCTTGTCTCCCTGGCTTCCCTGATCCCCACCTTAATCCCCGCTCAGCATCCTGTCAGCCAGGTTGTTCTCAAGCTGACATTGCTGCAGGCGCCTTCTCGGCAGCCTTTCCTCAGATCTGCCTCCTCCAGGGACTTCTAAAGAGGAGCCCGAGGTTTCTCTGTTACAGCCGGCTTCACTCGCTGCCCTCAAGCAAAGCCCGGGCTCCCAGGGGCTGCCAGGAGAGGGGAATGCAGCGGGGCTGGTTGGGGGGGGGGCAGTGCCAGGCCTGATGTTTCATAGGAAGAGGGGGACGGAGGCGGGCAGCGGCTTTCAGAGTGAGGGTCAGACCTGGGGCAGGAGCCCGACTAGGGGCTGTCTATCTCCTCAAAGCCTTGCTCAGGTGTGTGGGCCTGAGAGACAGAGGGAAACTGAGGCTGGGGCCCTCGGAGTTCAGGATGGTGCTAGTTCTGGCTGCAGAGAAAGCAGAGGGCTCTGCAATTCTCTGAGTCTGCCTCGCGATCACAGCTCAGGGTGGGTTTGGAGAAAGGGGCAACTGGAGACTGTGCTGATTGTGTGTGAAAGAAGACCCACACATGCACGAGGATCGGTGGACTTCCTGAACACATCCTGGGTGCTGCGCTGGGCACTGGACGCGGGAGAGAAATGGGAATGGCAGCCTGGGTGACAGGGATCCCAATCCAGCCCTGTCACGTAGGGGCTGTGTGGCCTCAGGACAATTACTTGGCTTTTCTGAGCCCCGTTATTCTCATCTCTAAGGATAGTGGGTGATTATGTTAAAAACTTTCTTGCAAGACCGATGTGAAGCTTAGAGACAAGGTGTGTAGAGTGTGTAATGTTTAGGATGATTTTTACTATCAGTTCAGTTCAGTCGCTCAGTCATGTACGACTGTTTGCGACCCCATGAATTGCAGCACACCAGGCCTCCGTGTCCATCACCAACTCCCTATACGTGTCGCCATCCACAGGGGACATTAGAAACCAGAGGTTTCTTCATGAAAGGGGGCCCTGCATGCAAGGGAGGCACCTGAGAGTATGTGTGTACACAGGTGAATGTTTGTGGGCAGGACCCACCATACCTGGGAAACTAAGCTAAGCTTGCAGAGGGGGAGAAGCAGACGACAGAGGATGGGACGGCTGGATGGCGTCACCGACCCGATGGACATGAGTGTGAGTAAACTCCGGGAGTTGGTGATGGACAGGGTGAAGGTGGTGGTGAAGCCTGTCACGCTGCAGTGCATGGGGTCGCAAAGATTCAGACACAACTGAGAGACTGAACTAAACTGAACTGCAGCCTAAACAAACTTCCAGGGTGGGGCCTCTGTTCAGCCCTGCCCCTCCCCCACACTGTTGAGCTCCAGGTTGTGACACATCCATCCTGCCAAGGGGATAAGGATGCAGGGGCCTCCTGGAAGCCTAGGCAGGGGGTGCTCCTGGAGCCCCCTTCATGTGGCGCCTCTCTTGGGACCCTCTCAGAGCCGTAAGTGCTCCCAGAATGAAAAACCAGAGACCCCGGGTGCTCAGCCTCTTGTCTTGGGCGTTTGCCTGCAGTCGGAGAGCTCTGAGGCCAGGAGCTCTTAAACAACTGGACCACCAGGGAATCCTATAAAGTACTTAGAACAGTGCCTGGAATGTAGTATGAGCTCAAAGGTGTGCTAATCGCTCAGCTGATATAAAAAGTTTGGACTCCGGGTGAGGTGGGTGTGCCTGTATAAGAATTAGCTGGTAATAAGAATAAAATGTTGACAGCGTTTCAGGTTCCAGAAGTGGGTAATGGATGTCTCTAAGTCAGAGCAGACAGATCCAAATGCCGTATAACTGAGCCTGGTGCCTGAGTGTACCAAGCTCATTTTCCTTCCTTCCATTCCTCCACCCTCCCTCCCTTCCCCTCTCCCTTCTTTCCAACCAAATCAATTTCATTATTCTTCTGACCGATTCATTGCCATTCTTTGAGGAAAGTCAGATTTTCTCCTGACTGTGAAGCTTCCTCCTCACTGGGGGAGGGGGGCTGCGGGGGGCCTCCTGAGCCCACTGAGGACAGCGCTGTCTCCAAGCCTCTGGGAAACCACTCATCTCAGGACTCCCAGGACCTTGCCAGCCATGTCGATTCCTGGACGCTTTCCACCTTCTGAACTAACACCCAGGCATGAGCCTGGGCATCAGCGTTGAATTAACTCTCTTGGGATCCTGACACCCAGTAAATTTGAAAACCACCTCCATTACGCTTTTCTCTTTTTCACCGAGTCCTCCCTGTGTGTTCTTATGCTTGTCAGACACCCGTTCAAAAATCCTTGTCTTGGGAATGTGGCCTCTTCTCCCCAGGAGATTCCCTGTGGAGCGGTTCCCGAAAAGATCCCTGAGGCCACTAGGACTGACCCTGTGTCATCTGTGCACGCACACACACACTAGCATTCACACGCCAAATCTGCTGGAGTTGGGGCCTCTCAGCCCATCTTCCAAGGAGACCCTGCATTCCTCAGAGGTCAGTACCTTCTGGGGTTCCCCCAACAAGTGGCCTGGGACCACCCCCACAACAAGGCTCCATGTCAAATAAGGCATGGGCTCCCTGCCCTGGCAAAAGAGACAGGCTGCAAGGGGGCAGGTTGTCTTTAAACTTCCCAAAGCCCTCTCTGCACTGGGGGGTCAAGAAGCAGGACCACTTCCTACCGCTTCTTCTTTCCCCAAAGCATCTCTCAAAGGATGCCCGCCTTGGTCCTAGGGGAAGGATGGGGAGGCAGCCCACTCTCAGACCTCTGACAGCTCACATCTACCACATTCCAAGCCCCCACACCCTGGTAAACACTCCCACATGCGCTGGGAGAGGGGAGATGGTGAGTGGGGTGAGTTTGAAGTCCTGGCTCTTCACAACCAGGTGAGCAGACCAAGGCCGGTCAGTGCCTCTGTGTTCCCATTCCTCAGTCGCTCTCACCTGGGAAGGAGCCACTGAAAGGGACGAAGCCTCAGATAGACTGTGGACACGAAAAGGCTAAGTGGACACAGGACATGGATCTATGATCCGTGCTCTAAAATGTCATTTGCTTGGCTGCGCTGAGTGTCAGCTGCGGCACGTGAGATCTTTGGTTGCCGCGCCAGGACTCTCCGGTTGTGGTGCTTGGGCTCAGCAGTAGCTGCACTCAGGCTCAGTTGCTCCGAGCAGGTGGGATCTTAGTTCCCAAATCAGGGATCGAACCCACGTCCCCTGCATTGCAAGGCAGACTCTCAGCCACTGGACCACCAAGGAAGTCCCTGTTATCGATAACAGAAAGGATTCTTGTGTACCCTCCTCCCTAACAGGTGCAGGCTACCTGGGAAACCCCTGTCACACCTACTCCTTTCAGGGAGTCCTAGCCTCAAGCTGTGTGGCTCTTAAACTCATCTGTTTGAGGGGTTTCACAGGCAGCTGGGAGGGGCCCCCAACCACGCTACCGCCTTGCAAATCAGTGGAATCAGAAAACCCAGTTCTGAGGCAGCCTTATGCCATGACGTTGGCCTCGTCGGCCTCAGCCTCGGAGCCGTGGGGGAGGCGGGAGGCGGGGGGGGAGGCTCCAGGGGAGGACGACTCTGGGAACCAGATCCCGAAACTCCCATGGGCGTGAGACCAGAAACCCAAACCCCGAGCCCCCCCACCCCGCCCCCAAGCCACCGTCCGGAAAAAAATAAACTATTTCCTGCAACCAGCTCCGAAACAAAGTCTGTGAGTGAGCTGTGACACATGTTACATAAATAGAAGCCGCAGAGGGGAAAAGCCTGTTTTCTCTTTCATTATTTATCACTCTCTAACCATCTCCAGCTGGGTGAGTAAACAGGCGCATTGGCCCATAATGAGGAACAGACTGCTGCCGTGGGGCTGCCGGAGGGGCACGGGGCTGAGCGTGAGAGCGTGCGTGCATGTGTCCGAGTGTCTGTCTGTCTGCCTCAGAGAGGGAAGAGTGGGAGTCCAAACTGGAGAAGGCTTGTTGGGGGCTCCAGGTCCCAGCCGGCAGGGGGCTCTCCACCTGGTGCCCGGCTGCAGCAGGGCAGGGGGACCCCCCAGCCCCACCCTGGCTGGCTGCTGCCTCCCGACCCTGAGGGTTGCTTGGGGATACAGTGTGCTGGATGGAGGAGGAGTCAGAACCAGAGAGACTGTGTGGGTGGGAGAGGATGTGAGAGGTACAAGCCAAGTGTGGGTCTCAGAGCATGACCCCCGCGGGGTGGCCTCTGAGTGTGGCCCCGGGGTGGGGTGAGGAATGTGTCAGAGGGAGGCTGGGCATGCAGGCGCATGAAGGAGCAACTGTGAGGGGTGTGTAACACCAGGAGACTGAAGCAGAGAGTGTGTGTGTGAGTGTATGTAGGGGTGTGTGTGTGTGATCCTGGTGGCGTATGTGTCATCCTGTGACTATGAGAACGTGTGAACATGTGTCTGCGTGACTCTGAGCATATACATCTGTGTGCCACTGTGGGGATATAATATGTACCTGTGAAATTTTTATGGCTGTAAGGTGTTGTTATGGGTCAAATGTGTCCCCCTCAAAAAGATATATTGAAGTCCTAACCCCTAGAACCTCAGAATATGACCTTACACTTGGACACAGGGTCACAGCAGATAGAATCCGTTCAGACGAAGTTACACCAGAGTTGAGTGGCCCCTCGTGCAATGACGAGTGTCCTGAAACAGAGGTGTCTGTGTGGAAACACAGAAACCCACATCTGCGTGACGCCGGAGGCAGACATTGGAGCAAGGCAGCTGCAAGCCAAGGGATGCCTGAGGCTGACAGAAGCTAGCAAGAATTAGAGAGGAGCCACCCCTACCAGATCTCAGCCAGAACCGTGGCTTTGGATGTCTAGCCCCCAAAACCGTGAGACAATAACCAAATTCTGCTCTTTGCAGTCATCCAGTGTGTGGTACTCTGTGATGACAGAGCTAGTAAACTAATACTGGTGTGTGTGAACATGGGGTGTGAGCATGGGGGTGTGTATATCAGTGTGGGAAACCATAGGAGTATGTGAGAGTATGAGTGTGAGATCCTGGTAGTGAAAATGGGCAGGGTGTGGCCATCTGCCTATGGCAGTGTGTAAATACATATGTGAGGCCAGTGAGTGTCTGCCTATGGGAGTGTGTAAATACATGTGTGAGGCCAGTGAGTGTATATGTGTTGGTACCGGTGCCCACACAATCCGTATCCATATAACAATGTTCATATATCCTGGAAAGGACCCCAGCAACCATCCTTCACTTCTGGCCGCCTCTGCCCTCCGGCAGGCCCCTTCCCTGGCCATGGACAGCCCTGCCTGAGGCCAGGTCAGCCCCGGAGGAGGGCTGTCCACAGCCTGCCCCCACGTTGGGGTCATCCCCAAATCAAGGTTTAAACCACACCCTGGCCCGCAGTCACCAGAGCGCGCTCTTCAGGGACAGATGGGGCCAGGCCCGGAGGCTGGAGGCAACAGGTGAGGGGTCAGATTCGTTGTCTGTGTCCCGGGTATTCTTGCCTGCAGCCTAATTTCCCTCCAGCTCAGGACTACCAGGCTGACATCACCTGTCCTCCTTGGGAGACAGACCTAAGCCCAGGGACTCTTGAAACAGAGCTGGGTTCCTGAGAAAATGTGTTGGCCATGCCCATCCCAGGAGACTGACCCTTGGATGTCACAGAGTCCGCCAGAGACCTAGCCTCCCAGGACATGTCTAGACTAGCCTGTATTTCTGCTGGCCCAGCCTCTGCCCTCTAACTAGGGCATACCATAACTGTTCAGTTACTCACTCAGCAAAGCACCCGTCCCAAGGCTCACGTCTTAGAATCCTCAAAGGTACTTCAGAGAGGCCTTGCTGGGAAACCTCAGATGAGTCACTTTTCTCTGAGCATCATTTCCTTTCTGTTGAAAGGGTACAACCATACAACCACCTTTGCCCTGCCTATGTTTTTAGGGATGGCATTAGGTTCCTGGAGCCTAGTGGACTCGAACTAGTCTTGAAAGAAATGTCTGATAAAATGTCCTATATCCTGACTTTGTGAATGGCAAGTCACAAAGGTAGGCCCACACCTGAGGCCCTGTGGCACTGACGTTATCTCCACCATCAAGGTGGTTTGCTGTCTCCTTCTCCAGCGTCCCAGGTCTCTTCCTTTAGCTTGATAATAGTTTGATTTCATTCAGGAAAGAGGTCTGCAAACTTTGGTCCCTGGACCAAATCCTGCCTGTTGTTTTGGTTGATGTTTGTTTTTTTTTAATTTTTGGCTGCACCACGAGGCATGCAGGATCTTAGTTCCCTGACCAGGGATCAAACCCATGCCCCTTGCAGTGGAATCGCAGAGTCTTAACCACTGGACCACCAGGAAAGACCCCTGCCTGAGTTTGTGGGGGGTTTGTTCGCAGGCCCCGGTCTGTAAACTGAGTAATTTTTACAGATGAACGTTTGCCATCGGCCTGATGGTAAGGAGCTCCACCTAAGCAAAATGTTATCCCACCCCTCAACCAAAAAAATCCCTTTTTCCTCACTAGCAGACCATTTATTACCAAAAATTATACTTGATTATTATTGTAATTGTAATTCCATCCATAAAAATTTTGTGGAAATTTGTTTTCTGTCTTGTTACATTGGTTGCTACATAATATCCTTGATTTTTGCTTCAGCCCACCAAACCTAAAATATTTACTATCTATCTTTTTATGGAAAAAGTTTGCTTATTTCTTCCTCCATTACTGAACTCTGCCGCTACAGAACAGCTGGCCATAGTTTACCAGCTGCTGAAGTAGAATGCGCTAAGCTCTTGGACATTTTGATTGATTTGGAGAGGAACAGGTAACTTCTGAGACAGGTCTCAACAAGTCAGCATTTGCTTCAACAGTTCACTGCACTGAACTGGGCAGGATGTGAGTCTGAAGTTATGGGACTCCCTCCAAGGACTCTAAGAATGAAGCCCACCCAGGGTAAGGCAGAGCTAGCAACATGGAGACTACCGCAGCATCGTTTCTTAAGCCCCTGGATCACACATCACCTGCAGCAAGCCCTACCCCTTGATGCAATTACACAAGTCAATCTATTCCCATTGTTATTTAAGCCCATTTGCAGTGAATTTTCTGATGCTTGCACCAATGTAAGAGCACAAAAGAAGAGTGTCTAATCCAGCTTGGAGCATTCAAGGAAAACTTCTGAGAGAAGGTAGCATCTAAGCTGGGTCTTAGAGTCAGCAATGAAAGCAAGTTAAAAAAAAAAAAATACCAAGCAGAGGGCACAGCCTGAGAGGAAAGAGCAGAGCACACACCACAAGCCCAAAGTAACAGAGCTGGGAGTGGCCAGGGAAGGAATCCAAGGTTCAAGAAAGATACCTCGTGCCCTGTGCACCAGACCAACATGCTTGAAATTGGTGGCCCTTCAGGAATGGGTCTTGAACAAGACATTGAAAGTTCAGGTTGGCATTGTAGACTGAACTCTTTGACCAGTGTGGAAGGGGAGCTAGAAGGAGGTACAGGGTGGGGATAAGGTTGGAAACGGGAGTCAGTTAGGAGGCTACTGGAACATGCCAAGTAAAAGATGATGAGGGTCCAGTCAGTGGCAATAGGAGTGGGGATGGAGCGGAGGGAATGACTCACAGAAACATTTTGGAAGCCACATCCACAAGACTTGGAGACTGGATGTGAAAAGGAAGGGCTGGGGAGAATCAAGGGGTGATTTCTAATAATAGTTTCTAAAGTGACTGAGTGGGTTATGATGCCACCACGGACAGAAGATGCAGAAGGAGAGCGTGTTTTTGGATACAGATGATAATTTGGGTCTGGGACACATTGGGAATGCCAGCACCGGAGGTTCACAGACATGGGGTAGGGGTGGAGAGAAGTCCAACACAACTTGGACCAACTCAGATGGTAGTTGAACCCATGAGCGTACATAGGATTGTCCAAGGGGACATGTAGCTTGGAGGAGAGCCATGGGTCAGGAGCCTTGAGAACCCCAAGCATTCAAGGAGATGATGCAAACCCACAAAGGCACATGAAGAGATGTCAAGGAGGAGGGCAGAGTGTGGCCAGTGCTGGCATTCTGCCCATGTCTCTCGGCCCTTACCTCCAAATGAAGACGGTTGCTTACTACCAACACCTGCCCTTTGCCTGAGGGTTATTTTTTCCCTGTTTCTGGCCATGGAAATACCCTTAGCTCAAGCTCAGAACAATCCCCAAATGCTGGAGAATTATTGTATCTGGAAGCAATCTTCCAACAATGGCAAAGAGGAGTTGGTGGATAAATACCCCAACTTTCTTGCCTTATCATATGGACAACTAGGGGCATGTCTCAAATGTCTTCTGGGGTTCCCCAGTGGGACAATGCCCCTCTCACTTACAGTACATGCTAGCACTCCTAGTGTGAGCCTCCTGTCTCCCCAGTCCCCCACTTTTCCACTCTCAACTCGAGCTTGAACTCTTGCGTCAGAGTCTGCTTCTAGAAGGTAAACTAAGACAAAGGTGTCATGAAACCCAACCAGGTAGAAAATTGCATGATATTTTGTCCATAGAAATTTTGTCTTTGTGGGGCTCAGGTCACCCCCACAAAGTGCCCACCTTCATATTCAAGGAAGACACTGGCCAGTTTCTCCTGTGCCTGAGGTTCCCAGAAAGGGACTTTCCAGAGTCTGAGGCTGAGCAAACTCCACTATCAAGACATCTCTTCCCACCTCTCACCCCGGTTCCTCCTCTTTACAAGGGCTGTTGCATGTAGGGAAGTCTGATCACAGGCAAAGAGTCAGAAAGATTCCTCAGTCCCGAGTCCATCAATCTTCATACGTCTGGCTCTCTCTTCTTTTCTAGCACTCCAAGTGGCATTCACTTTTTTCCATTCATCCTGTAGGCAGTCTTGTGGGTGTTCGCATCTCTTTCTGTCCATGATCCAGAAACTGGCTCTGATTCCTGGCTAGGGGCCCACAGGGAAGCAGGGAGGGCTGGGTGACCTGGAAACACTCTCTGTTTCCAGCCAGTGCACAGCCGACCCACCCTGCTCCCCAGACTTTGGGGGCAGAGCGGCAGGGCCCTCAAGAAGGCATACAGTTGAGCAATAAAGAGGAGGGCGGGATGAATTAAGGGAGTAGCTGACATATATAGGCTACCATGTGTAAAACAGAGAGCTAGTTGGAAGCTGCTACATGTCACAGGGAGCTCTGTGATGACCTGGAGGGTGGGATGGGGTGTGTTAGGAGGGAGGCTCAAGAGGGAGGAGATATATATATACAAATTGCTGATTCACATTGTTGTACAGCAGAAACTAAAACAACATGATAAAGCAATTATACTCCAAAATTTTTTTAATTAAAAAAAATTTTTTTAAAGGCGTATGGTAGAGCAATGAAGTGGAGTGGATATTCTGGTGTCTAACCAGCCAGGGTATGAATGCAGGCACTTCCCTTACATAATTGTGAAACTGGTTGTGAGTTTCAATCTCTCAAAGCTTTGAGTCTTCTCATCTGTAAAATGAGGATGACGGTACCCGCCTGACTTAGGCTGGGTTCCCCAGAAGCAGGTATCCTGAGACCACTATTCCAGTGTACATGAGTGATTTAGGTGGTAAAGGAAACTCCAGTAGAGAAGTAGGGGAGCAAGATAAAGAGAGGAAGAAAAGCAATCAGGATGGTCATCAAGCCAGCTCCTCAGGTGGGTTCCGTCCTGCTGGGAAACCCTGGAAGTGAGTATAGATTTCACACCTCAGTGAGCCCAGCACAGGGTTGAAGGAGGAGGGTTATTTATACACCACTGTCCTTCCATTCGGAGAAGGCAATGGCACCCCACTCCAGTACACTTGCCTAGAAAATCCCATGGGCAGAGGAGCCTGGTGGGCTGCAGTCCATGGGGTCGCTAAGAGTTGGACACAACTGAGCGACTTCACTTTCACTTTTCACTTTCATGCATTGGAGAAGGCAATGGCAACCCACTCCAGTGGTCTTGCCTGGAGAATCCCAGGGACGGGGGAGCCTGGTGGGCTGCCATCTATGGGGTCTCAAAGTTGGACACGACTGAAGCGACTTAGCAGCAGCAGCAGCAGCAGCAGCCCTTTCATCATGGGTTCAGGGCTCTCTTGGATGGTGTTAAATCCCCAGCACTTCTGGTCTCCCACATACTGGCAAAGAATGATCCAAAGCCCAGAGGAAGCCCTCAGGCAAAGATAGGCAGGTAGGTAACTGGAAGCCTTAGGGGTATAAGTGATGAGAGCAGGGTGAGGGCACCCACAGCATCCACTATGTCATCCCAGAGGGTGGTCGGGAGCTGAAATAACGTCACCCGTAAAGAACGCTTTGCACAGTGACTGGTGCACAGTTGGTTCTTCTCTAATGAAGATTCAGCCTCACTTCAGCCTTTGGATGCCTGGCTCTGGGGAATTCCTGCTGCCCAGCAACCATGAGAGAGGTCTTGAGGGCTGGAGGGCCAGGGGTCAAGAGCAAAAGAATCTGGAAGAGAGAAGACCAGAAAGAAGGGGGGATGCAGGAGAACTGGGAAGGAGGTGAGCCCTAGAGTCCTGGCCCGGCATGCAGTGGACTCCAACCAGAGTGAGGAAGCCCAGGAAAGTGTGTGAGCCCCACTCCATGGGCCCTGCCGGATGCCACACACAATCAGTGACTTACGAAGATGCCCTTGGGACTTTCCCGGCCGTCCAGTAGCTAAGATTCCACTCTCCCAATGCAGAGGGCTCCAGTGGCTAAGACTCTGCACTCCCAATGCCGGGGGCCTGGGTTCGATCCCTGGTCAGGGAATTAGATCCCACATGATGCAATTAAGAGTTTGCACACCACAACTAAAGATCCAGCATGCCGCAATGAAGATGGAAGATCCTGAGTGCCGCAACTGGGACCCAAGGCAGCCAAGTAAATACGTAAATAAAAGAAGACTGTCACTTCTTTCGCCTTTACCCACCCTACATCTATTGCCTCTGCCATTTAGGGAACTGCTTTCTCTTTACAAACAAGCAAAATAAAGTTCGACACTAGGACTACCGTGAGGATCGGGCGATACATATGAAAAGTGCCTGGTAAACAGATACTCAATAGGTAATGGCTATTTCCAGTGTGAGGCCATCTTGGTTTTGACTTTCCTCCTTCACATCCCACCTCATCCTCCAGTGACCGAGACCCCCAAACCCCAGGCCCTCCAGTTTCCTCAGGGAAAGAGTTTCCCTTTCCGAGTACAGAGTTCTAAAGGCATCTCCAACAGTGGACACGCAGAAAGGGCGCAGCAAGCGGTGATGGAAAGAGCGGGAGGCACACAGAGGCAGGGACAGCCCCGAGGGAGTGAGGAAGCTGTCTTGTCCCATTTTCAAATTTTCACTTGTTTTATTTTTGGCTGTGCTGGGTCTTCGTTGCTGTGTGTGGGCTTTCTCCAGCGGCAGAGAGTAGGGGCTATGCTCTAGTTGCAGTGTGTGGGCCTTCTCACCACAGTGGCTCCTCTTGTTTCCAAGCACAGACTCCAGAGCATGGGCTCACACGTGGGATCCTCCTGGACCAGGGATCGAACCCCTGTCCCCTGCATTGGCAGGCAGACTCGTAACCACTGGACCACCAGGGGAGTTCTATCACGTCCCATTTTCAATCCAAGTCCTCACTTCAACCCCCAGCTCTTTCCCTCCAGTCACTGAAGGCACGGGAACTGCATAGGTTCTACAGCTCCTTCACTATTACCTGCAGTGCACTGTCTTGCCCTGAGGTGTCAGACTATTTTTTTTTTAAACTATCAAATAATAATCAAACCAAATCAACAAGCGTTTACTGTGCAAAACATACTAGGCTGGGCGTAAGAGGAAATCCCAAAATGACTAAAATCATGGGCTCTGACCTCAGTTTATTATCTAGTTAGAGAGATGAGGCATACTTGGTTAAACAGTGAAGGAAGAAAACAATGTATTTGAAGTTACTTGGTGCTTATGAAATAATAATTATCCAACAACACATTGTAACATCAACACAAGCAGCTAAGGAGGAGAGGGAAAGAGATGGAAGTGGGCTGGGGTGATCAAGAGAGACCAATCGGATCGTAACTTCGATCTATAGCATGCCTCCACAGAGAGGCCTACAAGTGTCACACTCTCTCACCATCTCTGCCAGACCATCTTTCTCCCTTTTCTGGAGTTGAAGAAACTGAGATTAAGCCCTGTGCTTCAGGATTTCAGGCTAGAAAGTGACAGAATTGGGATTTAAATCTATGGAGTTTTCTTTCCTTCTTTTTTAATATTTTAATTATTTGGTTGTGCTGGGTCTTAACTGCAGCACTTAGGATCTGTGCTCGTTAGTTTCGGCCTGTGAACTCTTAGTTGTGGCATGGGGGATCTAGTTCCCTGACCAAGGATTGAACCCCCAGCGCCCCCTGCATTGGAAGCCTGGAGTCTTAGCCACTGGACCATCAGAGAAGTCCCAATCAGAAGCATCTTTCTGAGGAAGGAAGAAGTGGGGTAGCTCTTAAAGGATGAACTGCAAGAAAAGAGAAGGGATTCTCATCTATGCACTCCTCCCTGGCCTTTGTCTCTGGGGCATTCCCCACCACCTCTGCCTTGGGGAATGGCTGGGTGTGGTGCGTGGACAGAGGAAGTGCGCTTTTCTAGGCCCATCCCTGCCTATGTCCTGCTCTCTCTCTCTGTGAAAATCCCTCCATGGGATTGGGGCGGGGCCGGGGGAGGGGGTCGTCTCATTTCACCCAAAGACACTGTGTCCTAATTGATGGAAAAATTGTCCACTGCTTGTCAGGTTATTGTTCATTTCTCGTTCCTTAATGAATGATTTTCCACCAAGGAGCAGCAGAGTCCCCTTCCCACCACCCCATGGACAAGGCCTGCATCTCTGAGAGCCTAAAAATGAGCCCTGCAAACATCTCCCAGGACCCAGCACTGGGCCAGTCTGCTACCAAGACGGGCAACCTGGCCCCAACCCCAGGCCTGGGTGCCTTCCCCCTCCTCCACAGTCCCCTGGGACAGCTTCCCACACTGCATGGTCCTCTACTCAGGGCAATATGGTAAACTGATAAGCCTCCCCCATCCCAGGGTAGGAGCCCCCTTAATAAGAGGGAGAGTCTGGAGAGTGCCTTGGAGGTTCCTGGCACAGTTCATTAAGATATCAACCCTTAATGAAATATTTCTTTGTTTAAATCGTCATTTATCTTAGGGAACAGGGGCCTTTGTGGCCAAGAAAGAGGCTACCCCCTTCCATCCCTCCCCCACCTCCACCCAGCACAGACCCTGGGTTTTTCTGAGTCAGAAATATTGGGAAGCAGGGTGGGGAGGGACAGCTGGGAGATGGGGAGGGGAGAAGATTCCAGAGTGAGTGGAGGAAACACAGAGAGAAAGAAGGTCAACTTGACTGAGCAGGAGGCAAACAAGGAGAGAAGCAGAAGGCCCTGGTTGGGGGGTGGGGGGTGGCGTTGGTGGGGGGACAGTGCTCAAAGGAAGCCCACCGCAGCATGACCGCAACAGCCAAACAACCCAACTGTCACTGGGAGGCTGGGTAGAGAAGCAGGCGCACACAGATGTGACAGAACGATCTTCATCCATCTTTTCAATTAATGACCCAGAGATGCACGTAGCAAACCTGAATTAACCTCAGCAACATGAAATTTAGTAAAGAATACCACCACCAACAAATAAAAGCAAGGAGCAGAAGGATACATTTTATTTAACATTTTAAGACCCCAAAGCCACAGTAAATGACTAAGAGTATAAAACTTACTTGGGAAGACTACCTCCTAGCTTTTGGAAACTGGCTACCTCTGGCAAAGGAAGGATTGAGAAGGGAAGAAGGGATATTGAAGAATCTTAATTTTATCAGTAACAATTAGTAGGCTTTTTTTTTTTAAAGCATAAAGATGTACAACCCGTAAGCGTACACCAGCTCAGTTGTCATAAAGTGAGCACACCTCTGTAACCAAATCCCAACGTCAAAAAACACAAAGTATTCCCAATCCCCAGGAACCCCAAGTTATTCCCCGCCTAAAGCTGCCACTATCCTGAGTTCTATCTTGTCAATTTCATTCAATCGATTTTTGAATTTCAGATAAGTAGAATTTCTCTCTGTGACTGGCCTTTTTTTTTTTTTTTTCACTCCAGGTCTTTTAGATTCTTTACACCCATCATGTTATAAACTCACAGGGGATTGGCTCCAACAGTTTAGGCTTCTTTCCATTGATTTTCATCAAGTATGCTTCTCTGGGTGGAGCAGGCTGGCAATTCAGTTGAACCTAAGTATCTTTCTCTTTGGCTTCCTTCTTTTTTTTTTTTTTTGTGGGGAGGGGGCGTTTATTGATTTATTTTTCGCTGCACTGAGTCTTTGTTGCTGCATGAGAGCTTTCTCTAGCTGCGATGAGTGGGAGCTACCCTCTCTTTCGGTGTCCAGGCCTAGGCTCAAAGGTTTCAGGGTCGTGGCACCCAGGCTTACTTACTCTGCTGCATGTGGCATCTTCCCGGGCCACGGATTGAACCCATCCTCCCTGCATTGGCAGGTGGATTCTTAACCACTGGACCACCAGGGAAGTCCTTCCTTCTTTTTCCTGATCATTTTCCTTCACAAGTTTCAGGAAGCTATCTCGGCTCTTAGAGTGCTTAATATGTTTCTAGGCGTGTGTATGCTAAGTCACTTCCATTGAGTCTGACTCTTTGCGACTCCATGGACTATAGCCCGCCAGAATCCTCTGTCTTTGGGATTCTCCAGGCAAGAGTGGGTTGCGATGCCTGCCTCCAGGGGATCTTTCCACCCCAGGGATCGAACCCACATCTCTTAGAACTCCTGTACTGGCAGGTGGGTTCTTTGCCCCAAGCACCACCTGGGAAGCCCCGATATACTCTATATGCACATTAATTCTCTTGACAAGAGTCTTGCCCTTAAGTTGTTTACAATGATGCCAAAAGCATGCTGGGTAACATGGTAGACTCTTCCAGTTTTGTCCTGGTATCATTTGGGGGCATTCCTTTTGAACAGTGTCCATTCCCTTGATATCTACAACATCACCTTTTTTGTAGATCCCCATTATGTGGTCAAAGGACTGACTCCATGTTTTCTGAAAGGCCTAGAGAGAAAGGGGTGGGTGCCCCTCCTCCTTCCCTTTGTGTTGGACATTTTGGTGAATTACTGGAAGATTGGAGTTCCAGCCAAAGGCGTGACTGATTTTTATGCTCAACATTGTTTGTGAGACTTCTCCTCATTGCTGGGTGTGCCTATGGCTTGTTCATTCTTATTACCAAGTACTAGCCAATGCATGAGAATATCAGCATTTATTCACCCATTCCACTGTTAATGGCTATCCTGAATGGCACTTTTCTACCATTCAACCATGTTAGTATCTGTCTTTTGCTGAACACATTATGCATTTCTGTCAGTATATACTTAGGTGTTGAGCCACTACATTATGTTGGTAATGTTTTATTCCTTAATTAACTAAAAAACAGTTTGGGTTGTTGTTGTTGTTCTTATGCTGTGTGGATCTTTGTTTCCCAACCAGGGATTAAACCCCAGGCCCACAGCAGTGAAAGTGCCTAGTCTTAACCACTGGACTACCAGGGAATTCCCTTAAAAAAAAAAAAAAAAGGTTTTGAAGGGGGAAAAGAAGTAAGATTCAAGCAATCAGATGAATGGAAACATAAAATATCTGACTCTAGATGCGTTGGGACTATGGGAATAGAGGGTACCCCCACCCCCAATGTCGAGGTTGGTTCTAAGAACATACCCACTAACCCACTTCATCTGGTCCCATCACTTCATGGCAAATAGATGGGGAAACAGTGGAAACAGTGACAGACTTTATTTTGGGGGCTCCAAAAATCACTGCAGATGGTAATTGCAGCCATGAAATTAAAAGACGCTTGCTCCTTGGAAGAAAAGTTATGACCAACCTAGACAGCATATTAAAAAGCAGAGACATTACTTTGCCAACAAGATCCATCTAGTCAAAGCTATGGTTTTTCCAGTAGTCATGTATGGATGTGACAGTTGGACTATAAAGAAAGCTGAGCACCAAAGAATTGATGCTTTTGAACTGTGGTGTTGGAGAAGACTCTTGAGAGTCCATTGGACTGCAAGGAGATCTAACCAGTCCATCCTAAAGGAAATCAGTCCTGAATAGTCATTGGAAGGACTGATGCTGAAGCTGAAACTCCAACACTTTGGCCACCTGATGCAAAGAACTGACTCACTGGAGAAGATCCTGATGCTGGGAAAGACTGAAGACAGGAGGAGAAGGCGACGACAGAGGATGAGATGGTTGGATGGCATCACCAACTCAATGGACATGAGTTTGAGTGAACTCTGGGAGTTGGTGATGGACAGGGAGGCCTGCCATGCTGCAGTCCATGGGGTCACAAAGAGTTGGACATGACTGAACCCAATCCATCCCCAGAACAGGGAGGTAGCTGACCCTGGGAAAGGGCATCTCTTCAGGGCATGAAGACCTGAGAGTGAATCCTTGTTGCACCACCTTCTAGGTATGTGACCTGGGTAAGATGCCTGACTTCTCTGAGCTTGAGTAGCAGTAGTGTAATGTGTGTTCAGTCCTGTCCGACTCTGTGCAACGCTGTGGACTGTAGCCCACCAGGCTCCTCTGTCCATGGGATTTTCCTAGCAGGAATACTGGAGTGATTGCCATTTCCTCCTCCAGGGGATCTTCCCAACCCAGGGATCGAATTTGTGTCTCTTGTGTCTCCTGCATTGGCAGCGTGTGTGTTTTTTTTTTAACCACTTTGCCACCTGAAAGCCCCTGAGCTTGAGTGCCTCACTGTAAAATGAGAAGAGCCACTTTGCCCAGGGTTATGCAGCTGAACAGCATGTGAATCAAGTGCCTGGCACTCAGTAGGCGCTTACAAGTATCAACTGCAGATACTTAGTACGTATGATCTACAATTTTGTGAAGTCAGTATTCTTGTTTTTAGGTGAGGAAACTGGGGCTCACAAAACAGAAATTGAGTGTTTATGGAAAATATGTGATGAATAGGCATGGAGCTAGATGCTTTGCCCAGGCTTTTTATGCTACCCTCCAAAACCCAGGAGGTATTCTCCCAAGGTCATGGATGAGGACACTGTGGCTCTATCCTGTAACTTGCCCAGATCACACAGCTGGTAAGTGACAGATGCTGAGTTCAGCCCTAGGCTGCCTCACTCCAGCCTCTGTGCTCTTAATCATGGCTTCCCTAGTAGGGCCAGGCCTTGGGCCCTTTTTCTTGTCACATCATAGGCCCTGACCCTGGGACCCTTTGAGGAAACAAAGACAGACGGAAAGAGGACCCTCCTACCTATTCACAGTTGCTTCTGCTTAGGATCCAAAGCCTACTCTTTGGAACCTTTTTCTGGAGCCCCTGCATCCAGAAAGAAAGGCTTTGGACTGGCTGTTTTAATCTGGGGGTGTGTGTTCTGTATATGTATTCGGTAAGACCTTGTTTCCTAATTAAACTGCCCTTTAGTTGAGGACCAGACAGGATCTTTGGCCTCCCTTGGGCCTCCCACTGTGACTCATGGGGTGCTGGGAACTGAACTAACCTGGAGATAATGGTAAACTGAAAATCATTTCTTAGGGAAATCCCTTTGGGCAAGTGAATCCATGTATGAGGTGCAGAGGGCTGCTGCAGGAAGGTGATGGGAAAGGATGCAGTGGGCCAGGAAGCCAGACAGAAAACAGCTGGAGAAACCCACTGGACGTCACCTCATTGCTTCTTCTGTATTGAAAGTCCTTAGTTCTCACCCTACTCGAAGAAATCTCTGCAGGAGAAGGAGGGAGGAGGGACGGAGGCCCGAGGGGCATGGTCATCATCCAGCTGGGCTTACATAGGACCTGTCAACTCCAGGTCAGGCTCAGGCCCATCCACAAGCCCTGACTCCCACCAGAGCTGACTCTCCACAGAAAATAAATAGAATCACACCACCAAAGACTTCCTTCCTCCTATACTGTACTCCTCAGGTAACCCACAGGCAGGCAGCTCTGTTCAAAGGCCTCACTGGAGTAGCTCTGGTTGGAATCCTGCTTCATCCCTTACCAGCCAGGTAAGTGTGGACAGGTGAACTTAACTTTTTTGTAAAATGGAGGTCACAGGACTGTCTACTTACAGGGTTATGGCAAAGATGAAATGAGTCCTATGCCTGGCATGTGGTACAACTCAAACGTTAGCTGTGGTTATTTTATTCATAATGCTTCTGTTATTGCTACACTGGAAATGACCTGTGGTACGCACATACAAGGCGCTCAGGGTCCTCCTCTCAGTGATTTCACAGATAGTTACCTGAAAAGCTCCAGCAGAACCTGAATATGCCTGTCACACCTGCCCCATGCAGAGCAGACACATAGGATCTGGACCTGGACAGGCAGCACACACATGACAACTCCACCTGGTCATCTGCCCCCACAGAAAAGGGCCGGAGTAAAGCGAGGAGAACCCAAGAGGAAACCTCCTCTTTTCTTCCAAGTCCCCTTGGAAAGGCTTCTCTTCCAAGAAATCCTCTCTCCCCAGGCCACAGCCCCATCATCCCTGAGGCACCCGCAGCTCCCAATCCACCGGAGCATCCCGTGTCTCCACCTGCCTCGGGGGATTTGGGCCAGAAGAGCCTTCTAGGGCCACGGCCTTCCTAGCCTCCTCTCACAGCCGGGCCCTCCCTTGGTCACGGGCCAGTCCGTGACAAGCTCTGAGGTGTCCCTCACCTCTCGTCACTGCAACACACAGAGCCAGATCGGAGATGTTTGGGGGTTAGAAGGCGGAGAGAGAATTTATTCAGATTTCCACGAGTCTCTGCGCGTGGGGCTCCTGCTACCAGCACAGCCCTCCCCCCTTGGATCTGGGGCCTTTCCTCATCCGGACTTCCCCCTTCCAACCCAAAGATACACCTTGGCTCCAGCCACAATCCCTCGGGTTCCTCCTCCGCGCACTTCCCCGCCCTCAGGCAAAAGACGTTGAGTTTTGTTTACAATCTAATTTGTCCGGATAATTGCTTCTACTTTGCACTCCGCTCAGCCCGCGCGGATCCGGCTTTGGGCCCCTTTTTCACTGGTTCGTAGAGCACTTTATGGGAAATTCCCCTTCCGGAGGGGGAGGCGGCGCGCGCCCGGGGTGACAGTTTCACAAAGCCCAGGGGAGTCTCCCCCCCACCCCCTACCCAGCTTCAAAAGCACACGCCCCCCAGCCCTACACAGCGGGACGCAGAAGGGAGGGGAGGAAGGACACCGGCTCCGGACCCAGGACCCCCCTCCCCCGCCCCCCGCCACTCCCTGCGCCGGGCACAGCCCGCCGGGAACCAATGAACCGTGTGGGAGCAAGGGCTTGGCCGTCCCTCCAGACTCCAGAGAAAGGCTGGGGTTTGCGTAGCGCGCCTTGGGATTCGCAAAGCCAGAGTGAATCCCTGGGGTCCCTCCACTTCCCCCTACCCCCACCTCCTTTTACAGATTCGCAGCCCTATGTCTTCCCCACTTTTTCTTCCTCTAAAGTTTGGCCCACGTGGTCTCCTTTCGCTCGCTACCAGCTGCGGGGCCGGGTGAAAGTTGCTGCACCTGCTTTAGGCGAATTATGGTAGCGCTAGAAGTTGGTCTGCCCTCCCTCCGCCGCGCGCCGGCTCCCTCCTCCCTGGCTCTCGGCGCGCTCCCTCCTTCCCCGCCTCCCCCGCCCCCTCCCGCCCCGCCCGCGTGCCGCCCGCTCGCAGCCACTCGCTGCCCGGGCTCAGTCGCAGCCCCTCGGAGTCGGGGAGCCGGCCGCCCCTACGGACCGGAGCGTGCAGCCGGCGGTCGGGACGGAGCGCCCCCCACCCCCTCCAACCCGCGAAGAGGGCGCGGCGCAGGCGGCGGCGGCGGCGCGGCGGGGAGGAGCCCGGGCCGGAACCAGGGCTGGGCCGGGGGCGGGGACGCCGGGGTCCCGGAGCCCCGGCGGCGAAGCGGGCGGACAAGCGTCGCGGGAGGATCGAGAAGGAGGAGCAGAGCCAGAGCGAGCCGAGCCGCCCCCAAAGTGCGATGCCCCGGCGAGGCTAGGGCGCGCGGCGGGCGGGCGGCCGGCGCGGCGCGGAGGGAGGGCGCCCGGGAGCTGCGCGGCGCCGGGCGGCGCGGAGGGGCAGCCCCAGCAGTCGGCGGCGGCGGCGGGCCCGGGCGGCGACCCGAGCGAGCCCAATGCCCCGCGCGGGCTGACGGGCCGGAGCCCGCACGGAGCGGCCGGGCCGGACAGGTAAGGTGGCCGGCCGAGCCCGGGGACGCGGGTGGGGGGCTGGGCCGGCGACCAGTCCAACTCCCTCGCTCGCGCACTCTCTCGCCCGCTCACTGGCTCACTTTGTGTTTGCAAACTGCCCGCCGGAGACGCGCCGGGCGCCGGGAGGAGCCGGGCCCAGGCCGGCGCACTTTGTTCCAGCTGGGGCCGGCTGCGGCGCCCTGACCCCGCGGGGCCGCGACACCCCACCCCCGGCTCAGGCCCCCGCGGCCGGGAGCTGCCTGGGGAACAGGTGGGGTCTACGGCGCGGCGGCGGGGGTGATCAGCGGAGGTCTGCCGGGGTGGGGGTGGGGGGCTGGAAAGGCTATTAAGGCCCGCCATCCCCCAAGAATCTAGGACAGGCCCCCTCCCGGCCTAGCCACGGGGAATGGGGTGTCTGGGGGAGCGACCACCGCACCCCCCACTCCCCGAGTAAGACAAAGAGTACTTCTCGGCCTAGACTTTGCTGAGCCGGGGAGGAAAGCGGTGAAGTGGGCTCCCCCAACCCCAGTCCAGGACTCCCCAAGACGCGCCGGAGGCAGACAGATGGGGACGGGGAGACCGTAGTCCAACTCGCCGCGTCGCCTTGGATGAGGAGGGGACTTGGTTTGGTGGGGTCGCATCTCGGAGGTTCCGGGGCCAGTCGTCTCCTTTCCTCCATCCCTGGGTCGGCTGGTAGATACGAGAGGAAAACTTCTTGGGGACTTGAGAGCGTCTAGAAACGGCCTCTTGTGATTTTGTGCGCCGGTGCTGGAGGGTTGGGGGCTGACCCTTTTGCATCTTTATTCGCCCCATTTGAAGAGAGTCCCGCCTCACCATACAGGGGAGGAGAGAAGGCTGAAGCAGGGTTCGGAGGTCGCCTGAGAAGAATGTCCCGGGATAACCAAGTAGGACCCCCTCCTCAGACCCAGGACTGTGGCATCTTCCCAGACAGGCCCCCCCGCAAACACTTCTCCCCGAGCTGCGGTCACCCCGGCAGCGCTCCAGCCTTGCGCTCCCCATCAACGCCTAACTTGAGCTGAGCCCGGCTAGAGCCCGAGGCGCTAGAAAGCGGGGCGCCTTGAGCTGCCTGGGGTCCTGGCCTCCCCGGCGAAGGAGCGTGTGCTTTCGCGGGAGGCGGATTCTGAGTCAGAGGCCCTAACGGCTGCAGATTCCTTCTCTCCAACTGGGGCGACCTCGTGAACACTTGGGCGTCCCATCCGGACTCTCTTGGTTGGGAGAAGAGGATATGCGAACGCTGAGACCCTGAGCCCATATAGAACCCCCGGCTCTGCCCTGTGCATCGCCGGCTTCTCTTGCCAACCCCCAACCCGCTGATTTCGTCGCTCCCTCGGTGCCTGGGTTTAAGCCGTCTGGAGATCTCCGCATGTCTTGCATCCTTTGGCCGGGTCTCCCTGCTGATTGACCTTGGAGACCGGAGCAGGGGTTGGAGGTGAGGTGCCCCAGGAGAAAACCGGAGTCTGAAGCTGTTGTTGAGAAAAGCCCAGGAGCATTTTGGCCAATGCGGGTTTTCACTTGAACTTGAGCATCTTCATCCGACGTTAAAGCACGTGCTTGGGCTGTCCCAGAGCCGAACTGTGTTGGGTCTGAGATTGAGGGGTTGAGGAGCACAATTTGAGAGGCAGCTAGGGTTGGAGCTGGAGGTTCGCCTGGGTGCCCCCTTCTCCCACCCAGAAGGAAGGAGCTGTGGGATTATCTATACAGCCTGTAGCCGAGGAGAGTCTAACCGTCACATTGTAGAATACAGCGGGTAATGGAGACCTCGACACCAAGAATTTGAACCCAGAAATTCACTTTTTGTGGGAATCCGGGACTGAACGCTACTGGCACTGGGCATTTCAAGCTGATGACCTTCCTAGTAAGCCAGTAGGTGGGGCAGGGGGGTGGGGGAAGGGGCGAAGGCCCAATAAGCTTGCCAGGGCCCAGCTGCTTTAAGGAGAGCCACCCACCTCAGACAGCCCCTGCCTCAGCCAACCCTGCCCAACTCGGCAGAAAACTGCTGCAGGGGAGGGGAAATCTGCAGGCTTGTTTTATTTTTTGTTTTAACTTGAGAAACTTTGTTTTGCCTGGGTTCTCGGCTCTTTGTCACCTGGCAGGCAGGAGGGAGGCCCCTGGGGCTGTGCTGTGGGCACCTGGACAGTCTGCCCTCTCCGGCACCCTTAGATCTGAGCCTCTCAGAAGCATGTCTGTCTCCTGGGCGCCCCATCTGGTGTCTCTCCCACTGTCATCAGTGGGGCAAAGTGGCATCAGGTGGAAGTGGCTGTGCTCCCCAGCCCCCTGCAACTTGGGACCCCTGTAAGATCTGAATCTCTCCTGGATTCCCCCTGGCTACCTTACCCCTCCCCCATCCTAACCTTGGCACTACGCTGGGGGAGACCATGGGAACCTTTTCTTCTGGCACTAAGTGCTAGATTGCTGAGTGGGGTTTTCTCTCCCTCTCCCAGTCCTGGGCATGTTTTGCAGGAGTTATGGAGCTGGTGAACCCCTGAGCCCTGGGGAGAGAAAGGCCTGACACCAGTGTGGGGGAGTACGGGGGGTGGGTTGGGGGGTGGGGCTAGTGTGGGACCAACTAGCAAAAGGACCTGTCCCTATCCCTTCTCACACCTGGACACCCCTGCCCCACCCCCTTTCCTCTGCCTTTGGCCAGAAACTTCCTTTCTGGCTGCTGGCAGGTAGGTCCCTTCTTGCCAGGAATGTGCATATCCTGCTGGGCCCCTACTCTAAACACACCTCTTCCTTAGGGGCTGGAAAGTTGGAGCTGTGGTGGAAGGGTCCTTTAATCCATTAATCCCCAAGGGTTTGCTGAGCCCCTATACTGTCTGGGCGGCTCCCAGGTTGGGCATTGGAGTGCCCAAGCTGTGAGGGCTGGGGTCTGCACATTGTCCAGGTAGGAAAGGCAGACGAGACATTAGAGAGAGGAGGGTGGTGCAGGGTGTCTTTGTCAGAAGAGAGGTGTGAGGTGCAAGGAGGGGAAGGGTCATCTCCCCAAGAAGGCTTCCTCCCTGATCTGCCACGCCTGGCGTGGCTGCACCCTTCTTCCCTACCTCCTAATCCTTTGCTGCCCCGATGCCCTGATGGCTTTCCTGTCTCTCCAGCTGAAATGCAAACTCCTCCAGCCCAGCCCAAGCAGGCACAGTGCCTGTGCTTTTCTGATAACCTAAACTGTATTCTTGCCTGGAGAATCCCAGAGACAGAGGAGCCTGGTGGGCTGCCATCTACGGGGTCGAACAGAGTCGGACACGACTGAAGTGACTTAGCAACAGCAGCTGTGCAAAGTAATACTTTGTTCCATTCAGGGAGCTCTGGCACAGTTTCCCTTCAAAAGCTCCCAGCTTCCCAGACCAGGGCAGGACAGGCACTGTTTTTGACTGGATGCTGAGACTCCAGTGGCTGAAGTGGCTTCCTATGACTTGGTGCCAGGACTCTGGAACTCAGGGCAAGGAACTCGGGCCTCCCCAGGGCAGAACATGGGTCACAAGGGAAAAGGCTTTGGAACCTGCCAGTGGTGATGGGACTCTGGAGGACTTAATTAAGCTCTTCGAACCGCAGTTTTCTTACGCATAAAGCAGGTCAGTGATAGCAGTTGAGAGCCTGTTTGCCAGTGGGATGAAAGAGCAGGTGTAAAGTACCTCGAACAGTGCCTGGCGCACCACAGTACTGACCAAGGGGTAGCTTTTACTGGATTCCCAGCACTGCCAGGCCACATGCTGGACTGGAAGTTAATCTCCATTTTAAGGGTTAGGAAAATAAAGCCTCGAGAGAAGAAACAGCTTGTCTGAGGCCACATAGTTAGTGGTGGGGCTCCTAGAACTCCCACCAGTGTAACTGGTAGGGCTTGAGCCTCTTTTGTGGGGAAGGGAGAAAGGAGAGGATGGGAGGGCCTGCCACTTCCCCTCTCTTTTCATGGGCTCAGGCCTGGGTCCCCCTCAGCCCTCCAGCGAGAAGGCTGGATTTCCCCTTCCTGTCTTCCTTTTAAGGGAGGATCTGGGCTCAGGACTTGGGATCTCTCAGCTGCACAAGACCCTGGAAAGTTCACCTCCCCCAGCATCCTAAGGTGCTCATGGACACAAAAGTGGGAGGGATAATACCCTAGACACAGAGGAGTAAAAATGGTACCATCTTTCTCCAAAAAAGGAGACTCCTATGGTTTGGAACCCTGGCTCACACAGTCTAATGGAAGATAGATTTGGCTGGCAGTCTCAGATCAATCTGGGACCCACCTCTGGATGGATCACCTTGAAGAAGCAAAAAGCTCCTTCCCTTGAGGGTGAAGTCACTGTCTTTTTCAGTGTTGCCTTCCTGGATTCTCCATGGAAATGTATACCTTCAGCCACGGCCAGTGCTGCCCTGTTGAGGGGCACAGGAACCGTCTATTCCAACACCCCCAGCCCCAGGTTTGCAGACCCAGTTGGCTTGTGAAGTAGCGTTCAGGTGGGCCCTGGGAGGAGCCTGGACTCAGAGCATGCCTGCCTGAGCTAGAAACCAGGAGCTTCCTGCACAAAAGATACCCATTTGGACAAGGCCACAGTGTGCTGGGCTATAGAGTCAAAGCTTCTAGTGCCTCAGAGAGTGAGCCATTCTGGCCTAGGCCAGGCTGGTGGTCTTTCTTCCTTTGATCCTTGTCCCCTGCAGCCTGTTCCCCTGGGCCCAGCAGCTCTGCCTACCTCTCCAGGCCCCATCCTCTGCCCAACTGGAGCCTCCCAAGCTGGGACCAGAAGCTGGGTGGGGTCATTGGTGGTGCAGAGTGTGGGGAAAGGGGTTTTGCTCTCCCACTGGAAGTTTCTGACCATACCTACCTGGGCCACAAGAGCAGATGGGAAGGAGTGGGGGGTGAGATGGTGGGTTTTTCTCAGACGGTTACAGAGTAGGGTGTTTAGTGACCCCCCGCGTTTGTTCAAGATAGGCAGGGTCAGCGGGTGGAAGTTACCCAGAATTTCCTTGGGCAGTGAAGGAGAGACAGATGATGGTGACTGGAGGGAAGGGGTGGGTCTGGGACTGGAGACCGGGATTCCACAAACCTTGTGGAGCCATCACTGTGTGCGGTTGCCTTCCACCGCTGAGCTGCCGGAGTCTCTCCGCAAAGAGGTTTTAGAAGAGGTGGCTCGCTTGCAACTTGGAAAATCAGAAATGGAGCAAGTGCCCCAGTGAGGATCTTTCCCACAGGTGCTGATGGTGAGGGGCAGGCTCTGGTTCCAATACTGCCCAGCCAGGACAGGATGCCAGGTCCTAGCAGAGCCTGCAGGAAGGCTGAGCTGTGTGGACAGAAACCGGCCCAGTGGGCTGGTGAAGGGGCTTCTGTTGTTTCTTCAATACAGCGGGCAGCGGGCAGACTCCTTCAGATTCGGTTTCCCAGCTCTGGAGCCCAGGCTTCCAGGAGACCCAGGCCGAAGGAAGTTGGTCCAAAAGAGGGTAGCATATACTTCCTCTCTCTCCTTCAGGGGGTTCTTTGGGCAGAGTGTATGGCAACTTGAAAGAAAGGGCGCGCTGCTGAGGAGCATTTGGGGGAGGGATGGGGACTCGGGATTTACAGGAGACCGAGGGAGGGGCGGCTGCCGCTCATGCTTGGGCTCAGTGCTTCTCCAGGCATCCGCATCTCCAGTTCGGGTCGTCTCCGGTCTGGGTCAGAGTCGCAGGCACTTGCGAAGGTCGGATTGTTGAGGGTGCGTAGTCGGTCCATTTGGGGGAATCTTTCCCTTCGGAAGCCTCCGGTGTTCCCAGGAGAGGCCGAGTTCCGGGTCCTCGCGCCCGGCTGAGCACACTTGTTCAGGATTGCTCGCCCGGCCAGTGTTTCCCGGAGCCTTCGCGAGCTCATCAGTGCAAAGTGCCGGCAGCTCCTCGATCTCTGAGACCTGAGCCCTGGGACGTGCGCCGAGTGTCTTCGGCTCTCTCCGAAAGGATGCTGGGGGCTTTTGAGAGGTCCAGGGAACGCAGGAAGAGGGGCCGGGTGGCCTCAGGTCTTTCAGCTACAGGGAGAGTCTCCCACGCCTTGTACTGACCTCCTTGAGCTTGGGGCCGGTCTGGGTTGCGCGGGTCTGAGACTCCCTGGTGAGCGGCTCGGGTGAGCGCACCATTACTCGCTTGCTTATTCCCTCTGCAACCTTGACCATGGACCATGATGCTCCCTCTCTGAGCCCCGGTTTTCCTGACTGTACCGCTGGGGAGGGAGCACCCACACTCTCCTCTCCTTGCTCCCCACTTTCCTGCAGCTGTGGATTGGAAGTTGGGTGAGAGAGGAGACCGGTTCCCTTTGTTCCACCGCCTCCGCGGGTCCTGCCCGACAGGGGCGCTGTGGAGCGCAGGGCAGCGACCCTGCGGCCCAGGCAAGTCTCCTCCCCAGCAATTAGGCAGCAGAGCCTGATTAGAGGGGCCGCTGCGTGCCCCCTCCCTCCCGATCCCCATCTTCGAAGATTTCCCTTCATCAGAATCTCACATCCTCCAGAAATTAATTTGATGCCTCTTGTTATCAATTAATTGAATCTCCTTGGGAGAGAGAGCTCAGCGAGGCGGGCTGCAGCTTGGCCCTCGTGTGCTGTGTTTCTGCCCTCCCCCTCACACCAGGACAGCCTCACCCCTTCCTTATTTCTCTTTTCCTGCTTTGAAATTTATTTTCTAAAATAAAACCACTGCTTATGGGCCCTTTAGCCCAGTTTGGCTTTGATGGTTACCCATGGACTGGACATTACCTGAAATTCACACTTCTAAACTGATGGGGGAGGGGGCAGTCTTCCTCTCCCCTGGGCCTGGTTTGATCCCTGCATTCATCAGCAAAACCAACCCCTTTGGAAATTTGACCATGACCTTCTGTGTGATTTGAGGTCTGCTGGTGAGAAACTCGGAGAGGAGGACCGGGGTAGGGAAGATCTGGGGGACAGAATCATATACGCACAGATACACATCCTAGTTGGTGGAGGAGACATTGATGGACCAGGGTAGGGACTGTCAGTCACCAAGATTTTATTCTTGTGAAAATTCTGTCCTTTTTAGATGAGGCATTTAAGATCTGTTGCCCCCGCTAGGGCTAATCTGTTAAATGTACAGCAGAGGGCACAGGTGTGTACCTCCTGCCAAAGACACCTACAAGGTCAGACTCTGCCTTCTGCATGGAAGATGGAGGAAGAAGGTTCTAGAAGACATCCCAAGTCTGGGAAGGGATTATGGCAGGTACAGAGTGGAATGAGGTGGTTACCAGACCCTGACTGAGGGACTGTGATTTGCCATTTCCCATACCTCCTCTCCTTGTTCTTTTTAACAAGTGAGGTCCCCTGGCCCAGAGAGGTGATTAACTTGTCCAGGGTCACACAGCTGACCGGAACTTGCCCCTCTAGAATGCTGCCCACAGGACTGAGATCACAGATGGGCTAACTTTGTTGGCTCTCACAAAGTTTATTACAGTGGTAAATTTCACATAAATATCCCTGCTTGGCTTCTTTTGAAAAACCCAAACACTATCAAACATGGAGCCTGCATTTCTGTGGGGTAAAGATAGGCTGGAGTTGAGTACCTTCCAAGTCCCACTTGGCCCCCTTGGGGACTGACCCTGAGGGCATTTCTGTTAGCAGCTTTGTCATGGAGATTTTGCTGAAATGGCAACCCACTCCAGTATTCTTGCCTGGAAAATCCCTCGGGCCGGAGGAACCCGGTAGGCTACAGTCCATGGGGTCCCAAAGACTCGGACAAGACTGAGCGACTTCACTTTCACTTCAGTATTCTAGGAAGAGCTAGGCAGGGTGGGTGTCGGAGAGGCTTTGCAAGGTCTGTACAAGCTCATAGAAGACCTTTAAGGACACCCTGACCCACATCTAATTCTTGCACAGCTGCTTAAGAACTGATTGTGGTAGATGAATTTTCCCCCCTTCTTTCTACTACAGAGGGAATTTTAGGGTCTGATGTCTTGAGGGGGTCTGTTATAAGCTGAAGTTAGCCCTAGGTGAAGTTAGTTCCTAGGTGAACCCCTCTATGAAAGTCATCACCCTCTTACCTGCCATCCCCAACAGAAACTTAGTATACTTTTTGGTGGGGGAGAGGAGACTTTCTTCCAAGAATGGAACCACAGGTGGGGACTAGAGAAGCGCTGGGCAGCAGTAACCTTTCTGGAAGTTATCTTGGAACAGGGAAAAGATGTGAAGGATGCTGTATCTTGCACGTTTGAATATGGATATGTTTTTTGGATGCCTCTGAGTTGGTACCCAAGATTCCTATAAATGCCACTGCTAGATATCATCAGGGGAGACAAAGAGAGGGGCCAGGGCCCAGAGAAGGCCAGACCACTGGTCTGTCCCAGGCTGGCAGGAGCCCTTCCTGTGCCCACGGAGCCCCCTGGTGCCAAGGGCACTACCAGAACCAGGCTCCAGATGGCCTCTCAGGCCCTGGGTGAGTACCCCACCCTTTAACCAGCAGGCCCCCACGAAAGACGGCACTATTTAATTAGCCATCTCTGATTAACCAAACTTGGCATTCGGCTCCTCTTGCCCTCATCTTTCCCAGCTCCGAATCAATGGCTTTGATATGCTAATTAGGGAGTAATTTAATTTCAAAAGGCCGCAATTAACAAGGGTGTTGTGGACATGCTGTAGTTAAGCGGAGTAATCTAATTTGCATTAGTAACAAGCAGGGACTAATTAGAAGCTTAATTAGACACTTAGATGGCTCTTATGTTTACTTTCTTAATGAGATGGAGTGGGCTCTTTGGTTCTCTCTTTCCTCTTTTTCTTGCTGTTAATTCTTTCTTTCGGTCATGGTACTCGGAAGAAGTGTTGAGGGAGGCCACCTTGCTAGGGCCTGGTGGAAGCATTTTGGGGCCGGAGCCAGTGAAAAGTGAGCTGGGGTAGGGGCATGGTGTGGTGGTGAGGAAAGGTTCAGATTCCTCAGAAATTCCAGTGACCGCCCTCCAGGCTTTGCCACCTTGAGATGGAATTCCAGGGAAGAGCTCTGGTGTGGGAGCTGCAGGGTTTCGGTTTGGCTCACCCTCCTAGCGGCCAAGAAACCTTGAAACATCACTAAACTTCCTCAAAGTGTGGTTCCTTCATCTGTCATAGTGAGTGCCTGTGTGTGACAGGATATGGGAAAGAACTTGCAAGGACTCTGAGCGGAATAGTTGTTACTAAAATATATTCACAAATTGTGTGCCCAGGCTTCACTTACTGAAGACTTAGCTCAGAAGTCACCTCCTACAGGAAACCTTCCCAGAGCATCCTCCTCCCTCGAGGCGTCCATGCCTCCCTCGAGGTGTCCATAGCCAGCCCCCTTCTCCAGTATCTGCTGAACATAACACAGGTACAGTTGTGTGTTGTGTAGTCGGTTCTCAACCCTGGCTGTACCGGAAATTTAGAATACTGTTAAAATTATCCATGCCTAGATTTGACTCCCCAGAGAATCCAATTAAATTGATCCGAGGTAGAGCCCAGGCTGGGGCTTCCCAGGTGGCACTAGTGGTAAAGAACCCGCCTGCCAATACAGGAGACTCAAGAGACACAAGTTCAATCCCTGGGTCAGGAAGATTCCTTGGAGGAGGGCATGGCAACCCACTGCAGTATTCTTGTCTGGAGACTCCCATGGACAGTAGAGCCTGGTGGGCTACAGTCCATCGGGTTGCAAAGAGCTGGGCACGACTGAAGCTACTTGGCACACAGAGCACAGGTATGGATATTTTTTAATGCTTGTGTTTGCCTGTGTCTCTCTCTCTCCACCAAACTATAACCCCCTCCCCCAGCAAGGGCTGTGTTTTATTCACTTCTGTGTGCCCAAATGCCAGTATCCTCTGTGCCCAGCGTCATTCAAACAACTCTGTGACAACTAAAAACTGATTAAAATATTTGATGTCATGTGGAAATGGTTATGATAGTAAGTGGTGAGTGGGAAAACAAAAATTCAAACCATGTACAGATTATGAACCCAAGCTCATGTTTTAGAAGTTTATATGCCCAAAGAGAATGAAAATGGACAAGACTGAAAGGGGTGGGGCCCCAAATTTTAGCTCTCCAGCTGATAGACTTACAGGTACTATTCATTTATTTCCTCTTCCCATGCTTCTACCAAGATGTCCTACTTTTATGATTAGAAGATAAAGTTATTTGAAACTTGGAGGACCTAGAACAGAGAACCCCGGGATGGTGGCTCACCTTCCAAATTAGAGGTGGCTACAGGGTTTTAAGAGGCACGTCCTTATCCTGGCTTGTGCACTAGCTCCTTGGGCTTGGAGGTTTTGTGCTAAGAAGAGGCCTCAAATGATCCCTGAAGTTGGACACCAGATAGTTCCCAGTGTGTCATTCAGGAGACTCTTCGGCTGAAGTGAGTTAGCAGGGAGCCCAGGGTGCCAGACTCTGACCCACACAAGAGTGTCCCACAGTCCAAGGAGGGCCCTGGAGAGGGACTGAGCTTTTTTCTGGAGCTCCAATGGGCCTCTCTGCCTGAGGAGAGACACTGCCCAGTCTGATCTTAGCGCCAAGCAGTCATGGGTCTCGCATCACCCTGCCTTGCTCTGAGGACCCGATTGAGATTCTCTGGAATCCTTGGGTTCTGTCTCACTTTCCTCAAGGGCTGAAGAGAGTGAAAATGGACAAGCCTGGAATGGGTGGGGGGGCCCCAGTGTCAGGGCCGGGATGAGGGGATGGCATCTGGACTTGCTGGGTCCCCACAACAGTAGTAAGTAGCCTTCTCTGCACACCTTCAGGCAGCAATACCACGGCAGCCCTGTAAGAAAGGGTTACTGTATTAGCTTCACGTGACAAATAAAGAAACCAAGGCTCAGATGGTGACCTCACTGCTCATGTTCTAATTACAGAGCTAATAAGAGACCAGAGCAGGGTCAGCAGGTAGGATGTGCAATGAGGGGCTGGGAGGAAAGGCCAAGGCCCCCAGGGCTCCTGCTGGAGTCCTCCTCTCACCTGGTGGCCCGAAGCCAGTGGGCCTTTGGGGCCTGAGCTGGATGGGCAAGGGGATCCCCGGACCTTGGGATGACAGATTGGGAAGTATCCTTCAGGTGCTTGAAATGCCAGTGCTCATTGTTGTGAAGAGCCCTCTGCTTCACGTCCCTTGACACAAGTGGGATCTGATAGCAGGACAGCTAGAGGAGGAGGAGGAAAAGAAAGGGAAGGAGGGAAATAAAAGGCAGCCCCATGTTCTGTTCCATATGGTACCTGCTTATGTGTGGCTTTTTTTTTCTCTAAATTATACCTTATGAGAACCTATCTTTGAAAGTCCCCCTGCCTCAATGTAGTACTATAAAGTCTTTTATTGAATTTATTAGAACATTGCTTCTGTTTTACGTTCTGAGTTTTTGGCCACGAGGCATGTGGGATCTTAGTTCCCCAACCAAGGATTGAACCCACGCTCCCTGTTTTGGAAGGTGAAGTCTGAACCACTGGACTGCCAGGGACGTCCCATGTCTTTTATATAATCCAGAAATGCATCCGTTTCAAGACTCTCTGCTCTGAAGGAAGCCTTCAGAGACCAGTGACTGCTCTTGTAAAATCAGGCCTTTTGCAGACGCTGTTCCCCCTGCATTCAGTGGACACTTTGCCTGACCGATACCTGCTTATTCTTCATTTCTAAGTATAAATGCCAGTTCTTAAAAAGAAGCCTTCTTTGCCCCTCCATATAAATTGAGTCTTTTCTTTGTTCCCTGTACTCATATTTATAGAATTTATTTTGTTTGAGCTTATCTACATGTGTCCTTATTTATCATCTGCCTCACCTTGTGGGGACATAGCTCCCGGAGTGCAAGGCCTACTCAGGTCTGCACACAAATAGCCTGGCACGTGGGTAGGTGCTTAAATATTTGTTGAACCAATGAATGGATGAAGGGTCGTTGCTGGTAAAATATTCTCCTGGGCAGCATCAGAAGAAAGAGAAGAATGAGTTTGTTTGTGGCCAAAACTTCACACTACTAAACTTTCAAAAAACAAATGTCAAATTTACCCAGGAAAAAGGGAGGTGAAATTGTACCTCCGTTATTACCAGTTGCCCTGAAAACACCCAGGACACCTACGCTGGCTTGTTTGAGTTTTGTAAGCCAGTTGGAGGCCAGGACCAAGTTTTAGTATCCTGTAGATAGGGCCTCACTCAGTGCTTGGCTTAACTGGGCACAAAATCCACGTTGAATGAATGAACGGTCTTGGAGGTAGATCACCTCGTTTTGGCCACCAGGAAGCTCTTAACTGCCGAATCAGCATCACCTAGGAACTTTTAAGAAATGAATTCTCAGGGCATTCCAGGCCTAAAATCAGAAGCTCCAGGCCCAGGGGGCCCAGTAATCTGTATTTTAACAAGCCCCCAAGGCGATTCTGATGCACTGAAGTTTTGAGATCCTCTGGCTTAAGGTCTTGGCCCATTTATTCTCCCTTGTAATACCCCATGGTATTCTATTTTAAGTAGCTTTGTCTGTCTTTTATTGCAGTCTGCTTCCCAGTCTTTCTTGGAAGTTGATAGGGGTATATACATCGTAAACAGATAGCTACATCTAGTCCAATTTCCCCCATCATCCTACAGAGAAGAAAAGGGAAGAACTTGACCCAACTTAAACTGCTAATTGGTGACAGAGGTAGGGCTAGAAGCCAGCTTTGAAACTTCTAGTCTCAGGCTTTCAACTGCCCCCTTGACAAGATTCTAGGTTTCCCAAGGGCTGGACCCCGGTGTCTGCTATTTCAACTCAAATGACCACCACTGCTCTGGGTACAGGTTACCTGTGGTCACGCCCCCGCCAGCCGGGCTCCCCCTGAGAGCTGGGGTGCGCCCCTTCTCAGGCTGCGCGCATGCACGTGTGCGCCCTGCCGGACAGCGGCCCCTAGCGAGAGCGCGCTGGGGGCTGCCCCGCCCCCTTCCCTCGCTCCCTCCCTCCCTTGCGGGTAAACTCCGGGCATCCATCAGTCTGTTAATTGCACTAATTAGAGATCGCGGAGGTGTTAATTGGAAAACCCTGGTATTGTGCCTGTTTGGGGAAGAAAACGTCAATAAAAATTAATTGATGAGTTGGCAGGGCGGGCGGTGCGCGTTCGCGGCGAGGCATAGGGTGTCATGGCAATCGCTCAGATTAAGCGATCGTTAATTAAAAAGCTACGGTAATTAATACTCTGTACACCATATGGGCCCGCGGAAAAGGCACAAAGGTTTCTCCGCGTGTGGGGCTCCCTGTTCCTTTCCCCTCCCCCCAGAAAGCACCCTAACCCTTGGGTCCTCCCTTTGGCCCCAAGGTGGGTGGAACTCGTCACTTCCGGCCAGGGAGGGGACTGAGGCGGACCCGGCGCGTTCCAAGCCGGTCCGTGCTTCGAGCCCGAGTCCTTCGAAGGGCCAGGAGCCTCAGGGGAGGTGGGAGAGCCCCCGGCGGCCCCGCAGACGCCCCCAGAGCAGAAGAGGCAGTTGCGGCTTTGACCCTGCTTGCTTGCTTGCTTCCTTCCTTCCTTCCTTCCTTCCTTAACTGGCCAGAGGTTCTCAGGTGCCCTGGTGCCCTAGGGGAGCCCTGAGAGACCAGAAACCAGGACCTGTCCAAGGGTAGGACCACCACCCCACGGAGAAATCCTGGCGCACAGGGGATGACTCCGCGCTGCCCCCAGCTTGCGGCAGGGCAGGGTTCAGGGAAGGCTGGGTTGGCCACGACCGAATCAATTTCAGGGAATCCTAGGAAGATCTTGTTCCCCTCTCCTTACGTGTCCATTTGAAGGAAGAAAAAGCAACCAGTGACTGGCCCAAGGTCACCCAGCTGGCCCTTGAAACCAGGTGGTCTCCTTCCCAGAGCACCTCTTGGCTCCTGCAGATGGTCAGTCAGCAGCTCTTTGCTGAGGACAGGGGTCCCCAGGGCTGGAGCTGGCTTGGCAGAGGGGTGGGAGTGAACGGAGGAGGGGGCTCTTGGAGGGCCCCCCTCAGTACCACAGCTGGCAGCCCAGGTCTCCACTGGGAACTTTGAGGCCCGCATTTCCCCTTGGGAAAGGGACAGCTGTGATTCAAGCGGACTCTCCGTGTCTCGGCCGCCTCTAGAACTTGGTGGTTTCTTATCCACACGCTGACTGGGGAGTTTTACTCCTGGAGCTTCTAAGTCCAAAGAGACCTGCAGGACCACCTCGCCACGCAGAGACAGGGAAACCAGAGGAGGAAGGGAAAGGATTCACAGCTGCTTGTGACTGAGCTCAGCGCCCTGACACTCAGGCCCCTGTCTCCTCCAGCCAGAGTCCAGGTTCCCATGGACACTGGCTTTCTCCCCTATCCTTATGGGAACCAGGCACTGATATCAAGGCCTGCCTCCAGCACCCCACCCCAGCCACCCCACCCCTACCTGGCTGGGCCCCAGGCACCCAGAACCTGCTCACCCACAGTGCAGGGAACACCCCAATGCTGTTACATCATCCAGCGGAGAGACAGGCATGAGGCTGCCCTCTGCCCATGTGCTTCCCCTCGGGAGGGCAGGTGTCTCAGGGCAGAGGTGAGGGTGTGGAGATTTCCTGGGAGCACCCACCTGCAGGTTTGGGTGCCTGCTGGTGGGTGGGCAGGACCCTCGAAGGAGTTGAAGGCCCCGGGAGGGGGCAGAGCAGAGCGCCACGTGGGAATCAATGCCATCCATACACCCTGCGGAAATGACTTTTCAGATGCATATAATCTCAAGCATGCAAATGAGAGGCTTGCTTCACCCTGTTTAATATGAATGATCAGCCCTTGAATAGCTATTATTACACGCCACATTGCAGCAATTATGTTGTTCACTGGGTGTAGCTCTATATCCCCCCCACCCCAATAAAAAAGAAAAGAAAAGGACACTTCTGTTTGCATCCTCCTTCCTTTTTCTCCTTTTCTCCAAACTTGCTGTCTGATCAACTTTATGGTGTGTGTGGGAGGGGGCTACTTTCTCTTACCCCAAGGAAGAAACTGCTGGATTCTCTCTCCTTTCTCCTGTGCACACACACACACACACACACACCCCTGAGGCTCTGGTCTTTGTGCCCAGGGGCCCAGGAGTTCTCAGATCTCAGGGCAGCTAGACTTGGAATCAGGGCCAGGATCAGGCCGAGGGAGAGCAGAGGGGCCCTGCTGTCTTCCCCTCCCCGCAGGTAGCGGGGAGTCCAGGCCTGAGTGCAGGAAGGTGCTCTGTAGGCTGCTGGGGGATTGGAGCGGGTGGTTGTGGGGAGGGGGCTGGAGCCCTGTGCTCTGGTGGGTGGAGAATGGTGTCCATGCCATCCATCATTTGGCAGCCACCGGCCCCCGGGCTGACATGGCCATTAAGGCCTGAGACCGAGTGCTCAATCTCTTCCAAACCGTCACCCCCAACCTTGCCCTTGCCCCCCGGCCCAGCTCCTCTCGGAACCCAGGATTGGAAGCTGCAGCTGGGGGCCAAGGGGGTGGTTGTAAAAAGCCCTTGGGAACATGCAGAGAAAAAGGGACACTCCAGCAGCATAGGGTCACCCAGGAGGCCACACAGGTCACAAGAGCAAGTGTGACGTGGTGCACATGGACTCGTGGCCTCCCCATGGGCCCTCAGCAGTGTTCTGTTCCCCCAGCTCCCCCCACACCCTCACTGTCCTTCCCATTCTGCCGACACTGGGGACAAAAACAGCAAGGGGCTCAGTAGGGTGACGGGAAAGAATTCTTCCAGGGTGAAAGAGAATTTGGGAGCTGCCTCCATGGAGAAGAAAGTAAGGCAATCAGTCTCTTCCAGCTGTTGGTCTGTTAAGGCCCGCTCGCACCCGTTTATTGGGTCAGGGACTCCATGTGTCTGTGGGGTCTGCAAAGGCCAAAAGGGAATCAAGAAGGGAAGGAAAGATCACTGACTGGCTTCCACCCCTTGATCGCTGTGAGATCTTGGCCAAGTTTTCGACTTCTCCGAGCCCAGGGCCTTCACCCTTACAAATAGAGGGCAGGTGAAGAAGGGCCCGATTATCTTTCGGCCCTTAACTCTGCAGGTGATTTGTGTGTGCTGTTTTATTTACTCCTCACGGGACTCTGAAGCTGGGAGAAATTCCTTCTACAGACAAAGAAACAGAGATTTAGGAAGGTTAAGACTCCTGTCAGAGATCAGTAGTGGATACCAACTGTGTCTTGTTGGCTGAAATCAGTGTTCCTCTCAGGGGACTGTGGCTTTGGTGATAGCTGGAGACCGTAGCCTTTGAGAACAGCTCTACCCACGGAAGCCCCCCATCTGCTTTGGTCTGTGTAACAGGTATCTGAGCTAGTGTACCCTCCATGAGATGCAGAAGGAACCGCAGGCCCCCTGCTCGCTGGCCTTGACCATCCCAGTCATACCCTCTTGTCCTTCTGAGCATGTTTTTGCCACTGCTTGAGAAGCAGTTTGGGGACGTGGGGGAAGAAGACACAGGATTCAGGTCTTGGCTCAGCCTTAGGTAAATCTCCTGATGCTCTGGACCCTCGGTTTCCCATCTGTAAAATCAGGACGAAAGGAACGGTCTCCCACAATTCTTGTGAGAAGGGGTCCAGGTGCCTGTGGAGACAGTAAACACTGAGAATCAGCTTTGGGCCAGCCGGACCACCGGCTGCCCCACCTCCTGGAGCACAGCTCCAGGCCCAGCTAAGGGACTGGCATCCAGTCGTGGGTGCTGGGCAGACGGCAGCTGCCTGTGCTGCAGCACGGAAAGGAGGCCCTGCCCTTGGGGAGCTCCGGTCTGAGGGGAAATAAACACAACGGCCCTCACAGGTGTTGAGGGGAAGCAATATGGTGGCTCCCAGTGAATACCTCACCTGCTTCTAAGTCCTTGCAGACCCCTGCCCGTCCTGGCTCTGCCTTACACACTAGCCTGGAGGGAAAGGCCTGAACTGGTTTGGGGGTGGGGCATCGCCCCTCGAGGAAATATGGGGCAATGGGGGCACCTCAGCTACAGCCTGGAGCTGCCCTTGCCTAGGCCGGGGGGAGGGTCACCCTCCTAATGTCACCCCAACAGGGGTCCCAGGGTCAGCCTCCAGGAAGCTGAGAGGGAAAAGCCGCCCCAGGACTCGGTGGGGTTGTGTTGTTTGGGGATGGGGGTGTTGGGGGCATCCCTTGCTGGCCCTGCCCGGCAGGCCTTCGCGCCTCAGCCCCTCCCCCACGTCTCTCCTCCCTCTCCAGGTCCCGCTAGAGCGACATGATGGTGGAATCCGCCTCGGAGACAATCAGGTCAGCTCCGTCTGGTCAGAACGGGCGTGGGCAGCCTCTCCGGGCAGGCTGATGGCGGCGGCAGCGGCAGTAGCGGCGGCGGGGCTGCGGGCCCTGCCGCAGGCGGTGCGGGCAGGGACTCGGCCGTGGGCGCGGACAGCAACGGCGAGATGAGCCCCGCGGAGCTCCTGCACTTCCAGCAGCAACAGGTAGGAGCCAGCACGCCTCCCCAGCCACCTGGGAGGGATGCCGGACCCCTGCTCCTACATCCTGGCTCTCCCCCTGGTCCTACATCCTGGCTCCCCCAGCGGCCTCCGCTCCCAGCCTAGCTGTCTTACTTTAACCTTCTTGAGAAGGTCCAACCAGCAGGGGACCACCCCCTCTCCCTCTAGTGATCACTAAGGCTAGGGGAGAGCAGCCCTTCCAGAAAGGGTGGTGTGGCTGGGGGCCCTGAGATCTCCGGGCTTAGGCTCAGAAATGCCCACAAGGGCAGACAGATGGCTGGGCAGCAGGCTCAAGGGGGTGCATCTTGGGCAGGCAGGCACCTGGTCTCTACTCCTGTGCTCTGGGTAAGTTAACAAACGGGGTTGGGGGAGGGAGATCCCGCTCTGGGTGTCTCCTCTTTGGCCTGGGGGGCTCTGCACACGTTGGTAGCTTTACTTTGTTTGTATTGTAATGCATTCCCCACCTGCACCTCTGCCTCGGGCCCCTGATCCAAGCTGTGAGTCAACTCACAGGCACCGGGGGTCAGCGCACCTGGGACGAGTTCCCGAGCTGCAGGCAGAGGCAGGTCTCCATGTTTAGTGCCCGGACTGGAAACCTCTGTCTGTATCCTCCTCCCTCTTCATCATTCCCACCCTAAACTGCAGAGTTCAGGAGTCCAAGACCAGCCTCTCTGAGGATCAGGAGGCCTTAGGGTGGGGAGCCTGGTTGGGTTATGACAGAGCAGGGCCCCCAGTTCCCAGCCCCACCCGGGAAAAGGGAAAATCATACTTGACAAGTTCAGGAGAACCGGCCCAGCCAGGGCTGGCCTTGGGATGCGCCTTCTCTTATTTGACTTTGGTTCTCAAGTCACTGCTGGTGGCACTACCCTGGGGGCGATTCTGCACGTACCTCCCTGCCTGTGCCCCTCCCTGCCCTGTGTGCACAGGTATGTGCCCCTATCACCCTCTTGCTCTCCCCCAGGTTTGCCCTGAGGTTCCTTCTCCCATTTCATAGCCCCTAAGGGGCCCTTTCCCACTACACTTGAAGCCAGAGGTCAGATTGGAAGCAGCACTGTCAGAAGGCCGACTCTAGGGCTGGTTAGCCAGGACTGACATAGGAAATGAACAAACCCAGGTTCCGTCTCCACCTCTTCTTCCCGGCAGTCCATCTGGGCCAGTTCTGGGTTTCCCTGAGCCTTGGCCTCTTGGCGCCTGAAGCACAGGGGACTGTTAGGATCAGATGCAATTTAGGTGTGAAATCCTTCCCCCAGTGACTGATCCATACGGGTGTGAACAGAGTTGAGGACTTTAAAAATTCCTTCCTCTTGCAAACAGTGGGAACGTGAGCAGAAAAGGCCTGTCTCCTTTCTCCAGGGAGATGGTCCTTGGGAGTTCGCTGGCATCTCCCAAGCTTGCCTAAGCAGGTTCCCTGAAGAGACCCACAGAGTCTGTACTATCTATGGGGGACAGAAGGTCAAAGGGCAGAACCCTACCCTTTATCAAAACAAAACATACCAGGCCAGAGATTTCCCAGGCCACCCCATTCTGTGTGGGTGAAGACTTCTCCTCTCGCACCTCGAGGCAGACAGAGCTATGAAAACTTGTGAAAGTGGAGGGAAGGCTAGGGGAAAGTTTCTTTTAAAAATTATTTAAAGAGAAGACTGAGCGCCAGCGAGCAGCAGGATAAGTGGGGAGCGGTGTGGGGTGGGGAGAGACAGGACTGTCTGTACTGATCAAGTTTCTGTGTTCTGTGTTCCACTCAGGCCGGTGTTTTACCATCTATATTCCACGTTCCAGTTATCCCTGTTTGTTTTGGTGAATATCCCAAAGTCCTGGAAAATCCTATATCTGTTTCACAAATAAACTGGGGTGGAGATTTGGAGGCAGGCGGAGGGAGGGCTGGTTTATCCATTTGCACTCACTACGGGCATAGTGCCTAAGGCCAAGGAAAATATTTGAGAGTTAAAAAGGTTTTCTTGGCCCCAAACTATGAAAAGAACCCTGCAAAATTAAAATTACAAAATTGTCAATTAAAAGGAAACAGTCTGTGGGCCATCCTTCTGCCTCCAATATATGAGTGAAGCTTTTGGGGGTGGGGCTTCAGGGTAACGATTTCTGGTTACCCCCTCCCTGCCAACAAATGTCTCTGTCTGTTGGGAGAGTGAATGGAGGAAGAGGGCTGGGCCCAGCAAGTGCCTGCTCCCTTTCAACCCCAATCAGGAAGTCCTTGGAGGACAAACAGAAACCATGCCTCTGTTTGATGCTTTGGGTCTTTAATCCCCTTACCTTCTTAGGGAAGTTTGTGTTGTTGTTATTCCCACATCACAGAATGGGGGGGGCAGCCAGAGGCAGCACTGACTTGTCTAGGTGCCAGGGATGGTAGATCTCGGTTCTCCTGCCTCCTAGTGTTTCCTCGTGCAGGGCTCAGCTGCTACCACACTTCGCAGTCCCTGAGGCAGCAAGGCCTGGTGCCTACTAGGTGCTAAATAAACCACTGTTGGTGAGTGAATGAGAGCTCTCCACTCTCAGGCTAAAAGCGCTCTTAAAACAAACCAACAAAAAGCAGCGCTGGCCGCCAGCTCTAAGTGGCCACTCCAGAGGTTGTGAGTGGGTCTGTGGGTGGCGCCTGGTCCCTCCTCCTTGTGCCCCCCGTGGCTCCTCTTCCTCTGTCCGTCTGTCCATCTGTCGGTTGGTCCCTGCCCTCTGCTCTGGATAAACAGCCCTGGAAATGCAGTCTTGGCCTTTGAGAGTAATGAGTTGACAAAGGAGAGAGAGAGATAAACAGGGCGAGTCAGAAGTCAGGCTGGTGACAGGACTTTAGGCTGAAACAAACAGTGCTGAAGAGGGCAGCCACGTCACTCTGGAACAAGAGGCGCCGGTTTCCATGCAACAGCAGGCCGAGAGCTTGTTTAAACAGAGGCAGCCAGGGGGTGGGGGTAGGGGGCAGGGCTGGGCTGGGCTGCCTGGCCCCAGCCGTCTGACTGGAGAGAGGGTCCCCGTCTGGTCTGGCTGCCCTGCCTCGGTCCAGCAGCCAAGGCCCCAGCTTCCTGCTCCCTCCTCCCAGCCCCTTTTGGTGAGTGACAGAGCCACGTTGCCTCCACTCAGTCCTTGGGGCATTCACCTGGTCTCCAGTCTCCTGGTGAATCTCCCCTGAGAAGGAGGCAGGGGAGGACTGTGAGCCTTGGAGCGCGCATTCAGTCAGCAAACATGCATGGAAGCTCGTTTTGCACCCAGCACCCTGCTGGCCCGCTGGGGTTAGTGATCCTGTTAGAGATGCCTTGAACCCAACAGGCGTGCCAGCTGCCTATCAACCCCTGCCTTCCTTCTTCAAGCCAGAGTCTCCTTTGGCCCATATTTCCCCCTCTAGGATGGCATTTTTTCTTTGAAGGTTGCCCTTGCATTTTCTGCTAATCTGACCACCTGTATGAACACGTTTCCGGTGTGTAGGGCTTTCCCTGGGGTCTCCACAAATATCCTTCGGGCTCTCCGGTGGGGGCACAGCCAGGGCTGGAAGCAGTGTGGGGCGGCTCTAGGGAAGGGAGGTGGAGGGCCTGGGGAGGTTTCGGGGGCCGGGCTGGATGCTCGCTGGACTTGGGGCCAGGAGGACTGGGCCAGGCAGGCGGTGGGGGGGCGGGCAGCGGGCAGAGCCGCTGGGCTGGCTGGGCTGAAAGGAGTCGGGGCCTCCAGAGCTGCCTCTCCTATTGTCCTCTGGTTGCGGGGGTGACAGGTCAGCCAGGGTCACGGGAGGGTTGCCTAGCGTCTGGGAACTCCCACTGCAGTTGCTGTGGCAACCGGGGCCAAATCCCACCCTGTTCACATCCTGTGAGGAGATTCAGAATGGTTGGGGGGCTCTGCACATTAATGGGCTTTACCTCAGCCCCCTCCATAGAGACGGGGCTGGGCAGTGTCAGGGAGTTGGGGGAAGAAAGAATGGAAGAGATTTCCTTTCCCTCCCCCCACCTGACTCTCCCGGCCCCAGTTCCTGGGGGATGGGGTGGAAAGGGGGGAGTCTTCGGAGGTAAATTAGCACAGACACCTCACCCGTGCAGCCAGCAGTTGCCTTTCGACTGCCCCGTCTGGGGCCCATTTCTTCACGTCTTCACTCCCGCCCCAGATCCCGTTCTTTCATCTCCAGTCCCACACCCTCCAGACTCCCCTTCTCTTTCTGTAGAATGAGTCCTTTCCCAGGAGGTGCTGGGGGCCCCGAAGGAGAGTCAGGGCCCACACTCCTCAGAGGGGAGACTTAGAAAGTTCACGCGGGGGAGGTCCCAGACAGCTGCAGGGAGTGTTAGAAACTCCCTGCGTCCCTCCTGCCTGGGAACAGGGGGCAAGTGGGAGGTAGGGCCAGGTAGTAAGGTGATGGGCAGGGTCCTGAGAAACCAAACTCCCCTTCTCATACCCCTCCTGGGTGACTAAGCCAAAGTCCCCCCTGTTTTGCATGTCTGCCTCCTCCTGGTCCTACAGGAAAGGAAGTTTCCTAAGAGGAGAGAGAAAGGTAGAGGAGGGGTGTCCCTAGGCCCCTGCTTCCTCAGGACTAGGAAAGAGACTGCCCACTGTACCCCCAGGCTTCCCTTCTGCTGTGGAATTCTGCGATCCCCTCTTCCCACCCTCCCACCCCCGCCCCTTTCATCTCCCTTTTATACCAGAGTTCGTGTCCTTACTGATAAGGAGTTTGGGGAGAACTGAGGGGGAAGAAGGTGAGTGTTTTCTCTTCTAAGGGTGAGGACTGAAGCCAGGTGGGCACATCCCAGGACCCCCTTTCAGTGGGTCAGCTAGATGTTCTCCTGCGGGAGCCCCAGTGGGAGTCGCTGGGGAGGGAACTGTATGCTCCACACAGCCTCAACTCCAAACCCCACTCTTAGGTGGCTAGCATGAGGACAGTGGCTGGGTTCACGGGGGCTCTGAACTCAGACCTGGGAGCAGACCCACTTCCAGAGAACTCCAGTTACTGGGACATGTCTAGGAGGGGAAGCACCACCACCCCGCAACCCTCAGCCCACAGTGCTTCAGTTCCTTCCAGATGCCCCTGTTGGGCCTTCCTGGGGAGCTGATTTTGGACCCGAGAGGCTGCACCCATGCCTCTGGGGCAAGAATGGAGGGGAGGGCCAGCCTCTAGGGAGGGCCTTGCCCTTCTAGGCCCTGGTGGGTTCTTTTGTTAATCATCTTCCTTGGAGGGGTCGCATTCTCAACACACTTGTTGGGGAAGGGGTCCTGAAACTGGGCTGTGTGTCTCCCACCCACGTGGGCCTGCCTGTATCTGCGTTGCTGGTTTTCATTTTAATGGTTCTAATTTGAGAATGTGCCGATGTCATTTTTACGAGGTTGGTGTAAAAAAATTTACAGCCTTACCCAAAAGCTTTTTTTTTTTTTTTTTTCCAAGGGAAAAAGGTGTAGAATCACTTCGGGGTTTTATGGTCTCCTCTCCCCCATCCTCCATGCCCCTCCTTCTCTGCGTAATTTCATTTTTATGTCTCTTTGCTGGAGGACAAAGCCTAGCTGGTAGAGAGCCTGGATCTCCCCAGGTCAGCACCCTTGGTGGTTGGGACCCCTGACTGCTGACCCTTCTCCCTGTCCCCTTTCCCTCCACACTCTGGTCCCAGATGACTTGTATTTCAAGGAGTAGACAGAGGTTTCCTGTACCAGTCAACAAGTACTTATTAGGTACCTACTGTTTACTAGCAGTGGGTTAGGTATCTGCTCTCAGAGATTATATCCGTTCTTGCTTAAAATTCTCCAGCAATTTTTCCTCGAGTATAGAATGCAATAAAAAAACAGCATCCCTGTGATCTGGCTGCCACTCATTCCTGAGACTTCCTTGGAAGCTTGGCCACACTGGCTTTTTTGGTTCATAACGCTCCAGCCTTACACCCACTTCTGGACTCTTGCACCAGCTCCTTCCAGTCGTATATCCCTCCCCTGAAAGAGTAGCCCCCCATCCTCAGTGTGTCCTCGGAGGGGTCCTCCCTGGCCGTACAGCCTAAGTAACCATCCCGCCGTCCTGCACAACATGGCCACCATCTCACAGCTCGCTTCACTGTGTTATAGCATCTGCCTCATTCTATTAGGATGTGAGCCCAGTTAAAGCAAACACACCATGTCCCCAGTGTCTAGGACAGTGTGAGTGCCCTGCGGGACTTCATAAATACTCCCTGAATTATGGATAAAGGAATCAAAAGTCATATTCCAGGGGGACAGGTGATCAGAGGTGATAGGCCTTTCTGGGAGGACTTTTCAGGTTTGGGGTCGGCTGGCCCCCTAATTACCCTTCTAGGGCCCCTTCCTCTAAATCTAGCCAGCTCTCAGTTGAAACTATCCAGACAGTTGAGATCCCAATTTTGCCAAAATTAGCTAGATGCAAACAAAAGTTTCAGTTTTGTTTATTTTGGCTGCCCTTCACCACCATTGGAATTAAACCAGAGTTTTAATTCCTGAGGGTCCTCCATCCTGCCTGCCCACCTCCTGGCCACTCTTCCCTATTCAGAGCCCATGCCAGGCCCAGGGGATTCAGGTTCTGCTTCAGCTGCTGTGTGACTCTGGGCACTTCACTGCTTGTCTCTGAATTTCCATTTCCTTATCGATAAAGTGAACTACACCAGTGTTTTGCAGATATTTTTGCTGGAATCTGTCGTAAGAAATACCTTTTGTTTGGAGCAGCGGCGCAGTTTCATGAAACAATGCTTATGCTTATGTATTAACTTTGATATTTTCATGTGTGTGTGTGTGTGTGTTTTCCTTTTTTTTGACCTTCTCAATTGATGTTCTATGACCCACCATTAGATCATGGCCAGGCCAGCAATTTGGAAAACACCAGACTTGATAACCCTCTAACCCTCCAGCTCACCAGGTCTGTGATCTGTGTGATTCTGCTCCTCTGTTCTCAAAGTTCAGCCCTTCAAGCTTGTCTTCCCGAGCACCACATCCTCACACACACACATGCACACGCGCACGCACACAGCAAGGCTGGGACCCCAACGCAGACCTGGAATCCTCTAGCTTGGAGAAAGAACTGGTAAACATCCCTGCACCTGACCTCCGCACAGAGGTCACTGGTCCTTCCCTGAATTCTCCCAGACAGAAATGAGGGTGTGGTCTCATCCTGTAGATGAGAGACCCTTCTGCCCCAGGACTTGTTTTTCTTTTCCTAGCAGCTCCCTGTTGCCCTCCAAGCACTAGCTTTGTTCCCCCTCCATCCGCACGGCCCTCCCTGGGTGCCATCCGTTATAAACCATTTGTTCCTAATTGTGGAGATCCTGCTAATGACTTCTGAATGGGCAGTTGGGGGAGAGGAGTTCGGCTTCATTAGCGAGACTGAGTTCTTAGGCTTGAGGGGGAGTGGGGGTGGGTGTAGATGGAAGAGGAGTTGGTTCACAAGTCCTTCTGGTGGCAGTGGGCAAAGGATCAGGGAAGGTGAAAGATTAGTAATCACCATCACAGGAGTTAACGTCCATCCAGGACCTGCTGGGGGCCACACTGTGCTGAGTACTCCATGTACACTGTCTCATGTATTCTTCACAACAAACCTCTGAGCTGACTACAGGGTTATTCCCATTTTACAGAGGAAGAAACTGAGGCTCAGAGCAGGACTTAGCCAAGGTCACTCAGTAGATGGTAGAGCCAGGATTTAGATCCAGATCCCGTTGACCAGGGTTCAGGCACTGAAAGGACCAGTGCTGCCTCCTTGAGAGGAAAACTAGACCTCACTTCCCAAACCACAGAGCTGGGCACTTGGTTTTCAGTCTGAGGGGTGGAGGGAGAGGGAAAATAAGCTTGAAAAGGCCAAATGGTTCCCAGTTTCCTGTTGCTCCCTGAGCCCTCCATGCCTTCTCCCTGGTGGGATTTTTGTGTGTGGGGGCGGGGGGGTGATGGGCACTGTACCATGTGGCTTGTGAGATCTTAGTTCCCAGCCCCAGAATCAAACCCTTGCTCCCCTGCGGTGGAAACACAGAGTCTTAAGCATTGGACCTCCAGGGAATTTCCAACCCTGATGGGATCCTAGATGCCTCTTTCCACCAAAAGCTGTATCTGGGTATCTCTGTCCTGCAAGGAGGGGAAACTGAGCCCACTTTCCTCCCAGGGAGATTGTGATTGTTTTTTTGGTCTTTCCCCCATTTCATCCAACTGTACCTCCCCTTCACATCTAGATAGCTGCAAGCTCCCAATACTTCGGGAAGGCACATTTGTAGGCCTCACCAGACTGTGCATGAGATCACGATGATCCCTCCATGGGGTTGAGGGGGGCTGGGCAGTCGGAGGAGTCTGAACTCCACTTCCTAGCTATGGGACCTTGGGCCTCAATTTCCTTGTCTGTCAAATGAATCCAGTGACACCTGCCCTGTCTAGCTTGAGGTTGGGAGGCTTCACCTAAATGTAGAAGTGCTTTGAAAACTGCCAGGCCCTGTTCTCATGCTGGCTCCTGAGCTCTGTGTCACCCTGGGCCTGCCTTCCCTATTCAGCCTAGACTCAAGTGCATTTCACAAGGGTGTCTGCCAGGTGCTGGTGGCCGGGCAGGAACCCACAGATCCATTTAACAATGTCTCTGTTTTCAAGGAGGCCAGGACCTGGTCGTCATCAGTGGAGAAGGTGGGGCTGCATCTGTCAAGGCTGGGAGTGGGGAGGTGTCATTTCCCACGTGTCTCAGAGGTGGGCAGTCCACAGTGATGTATCAGCTGAGGCAGGCAGGGTAGACTTACGCCTGTAGTGCCAGGGTGGTGACTGTGAGTCAGGTGGGGCTTTCGGAAGTCTCAGACCTACCTGACCCCATGGGTGACCACCCTGGGGGAAGACTTCCTAGGCCAAAGGGTCTCTCCTGGCCCGCCCTTCTCTTCCTGGAGCACCACCCCTGGCTAGGGATCTGGATGAGGGTGAGGATGAAGCAGCATCACAGTGCTCTAAGCATAAATGACCAGGACATTTGGAGAGGGGAGCTTGGGCCTCAATCCCTGTCCACCCATCACCCACCCCTGGGCATCTGTAGGTGGAACCAGGTCCCTCACTGGGTCGGGTGTTGGGGCTGGGCTGTAAACAAAGCCCATGAAATGAGCGGGTGCTGCCCACTGTGGCCTCCCCCATCTTTTCTGTCACCCCTCAGTCTTCTTCAAGCCAGTAACGAGGCAAGTGACCATGAAAGTGAATGAATGAGTAAAGTGCCTGGAGGAACAAACCCCGTAGGCTCTCCAGCCTCTCTGCCTACTTACCCCCAACACAACTTGATTTTCTGTCCCTGGAAGTGGTTTCAAGGTACCGGACTCACTGTCCATTTCTGTTGTCTGTTGGAGGGGGGCCGCTATGCTTTCGCCCTTCTCCCTTCACCCTCCTGGTGAGTCCTGGTGAGCCTGCCCTTCCAGACTCCAGTCAGCGCTGCCACCACCTCTGGGCTCCGGCGCCCATCGCCGCTTCAGCCTCTGACGTCTCATCACAGCCCTGGGACAGGGCCGTGTTCTGTTTCTTTTGTTTCCCCAGCACCTAGCACAGTCCCGGGCACACCGGAAACCGGAAGAAGGAGTGTGGGGAAGGCTGCAAGGTCAGAAGAGGTGACACTCTGGCCAGGCCTAGAATCTCACCTGGCCTAGCGGGAGGAAAGCTCAGTGGTAGAAGTAGGGGAAGTGGAGGTGGGAGGGGTGGTGCGGTGATGAGGGCCTGCCTCAGGGAGTTCTCACAGGAATGAGATTGTAAGGCCCTGTCATTTTTCCCTGTACGTCTTGTAATTTCATGCTCCAGGGGCCCACAAAGTAGGATAGTGGGGAGTGAATTCAGCCCCTCAGGCCACTCCCCTACCAGGAGACTGCTCAGTGCCCACCCCCCCAGCTTCCCCTGGAAATCCTTCCCATGTGGCTCCCTCTGTTTCTACTAGAGATCTGGGTGCATCCTCCCCCAACCCTGATCAGCGTCCTCTCTGGGTCGCCTGGGCTGCCGGCTCCTGACCCCTGACCTTTCTACCCCGTATCTACCTTTGGAGGACATAGAACATCTGTCTAGCTTGTGTCACTAGACCTGGGGGGTCCCTAAAAATGAGGCACATAGAAGCAGAGCCCCTTCCTGATGACAACTCGGCCACCTCCTTTCCTCTCCCTACCCCACACCTCCCACAGCCTCTCGGAGCCCTTGACTCAGGTCAGATTTCTACTTTCTGATGTGTGTCTTGAAGAGAAGCACCCTGGGCGACTTCTCCAGGCTGAGGTCTGCAGAAAGAAGGGCATGGGGGAGGTCTAGGATCTAAAGCGCTGGTTAGGGCCACGCTACTCTGGATCCCAGTTCTTCCCAGGGACACGTTCCCATAAACACCAGGGTGTGTTTAGATGCTGTCCTAAGGTGAACTAGATTTAAGCCTCCGGGAGGCTCAGCTGTTCAGTGAAAGGGCTGTGAAGGGGATGTGCCTTTACGCTTGGTACACAGTGGGCTCCCTGAGTGTTTGCAGTGGGGGCCGGGGGAGGTATGCATGCATCCATGCCTGCTCTTCCAGAGCCACCTTGGTGGTGCTCAGCTTGAGTGGGCATGGGAGTGGAAGTCCACATGAGGGTAGACAAGGGTTTGTGTGGGCAGATGTGTGAGGGGGCCACAGGTGGATTCATCTAATAGATGTGCTGGGGAGAGGCTGAAGGAGGTGACAAAGAGGAAGGCAGAGAGATTCAGAAAGGAAAGGAGCAGATCCTGAGAATGCCAGCTGTGTGCCAAGCACTGGTCCTTTAACACCCCCATCCCCCGCGAGTTTTGGAGCTGGTTGGTGGCCCAGGTTTGCAGAGCAGGAGGTCTCGATGCAAGGAAAGGGGATAACTTGCCCACGATCACACCACAGGGGTGGTGGGGGCGATGGCACAGCTGGACTTCACACTCAGGTCTGCCTGATGCCAGAGCCTGCTGTCCATGGCCTGGACACGACCACTCTGGGCCCCGAGGAGGTCTTCGAGGAACCTGGGGACAGACAGATTTTTTGCTTCTGGAATGTGGATTCAAAACTAGTCCTGTACCTCCTGCCTCTGCACCCCCTACTGACCTGGAGTGGGAGGGGGTGTGGGTGAGGGGCAGGGATGGAGGGCTTGGCAGACCTTACAGAGAACTTCCTGGGCCCTCCCTTCCTATCAGACCTCTCCTACTCAACCTCCCACTCACTGCCCATCTGCCCACCTCCCCTACCCACTGACTGGCCAGAGATGCTCCTCCTGCAGACTCTATGCACTTCCCATTCCCATGATCCCACCACCTCAGAGTCCAGTCTGAGCCACCTTGGCCTCACTGATAGTTCACACTCCCTTCAGGATTTAGTTCAGTTCCCCAGCTGCCATGATGTCCTGAGCCCAGACCACCCTGGACTCCTAAAGCCATGCAGTGCTCAGACCCTCATCCACCCAACTCTGTGCTCTGACTTCAAGTGGATGATATTCCCATGAGCCCTCATACTGACCACCTAGTAAGACAGATGGCTTGGGAGCCAGGCTTCTTGGCATCAAATCCTAGCTCTGATGCTTTTGAGTTATGTGATCTTGGGCATATTACTTCCTGGGGACTCAGTTTTCTTATCTGCAAAATGGGTCTAATAATCCCTACCTCACACCTTCCCAGGAGAGAATCAAATGAGATCATCCCTGTAAAGCGCCTGACATGTACGTAGTAGATGCTTGACAAATAATCTCTGTTGTTAATGTTAATACTTTCTCCTGGATCATTGTTTGACCACCCACCCTTCCATTTGCTCCCCCATTGACACGTGTGTTATGGGCTCCGGTCATGTCCGACTCTTTGGGACCCCATGGACTGCCCTCCAGGCCCTTCTGTCCATGGAATTTTCCAGCAATACTGGAAAATACTGGAGTGGGTTACCATTTCCTACTCCAGGGGATCTTCACGATCCAGGGATTGAACCCATGTTTCCTGCATTGGCAGGCGGATTCTTTACCACTGCCCTCATTGAGTCCCAACAGTTCCAGAGTGAGTCCCTACAGGCTCTGATCCCCAAAGCCTGGTAGCTTCTCTCAATGACTCCTAGCTTTATCCACAAGCCCAGGTGGACCCCGTGACCCTCTTGTTGTAGCCACGTGTTCCAGGAAACAAACTCACTCAGAAGGACAGTGCAGATAGTGGAGTGCAGTTTATCACACCGGTGGGCCCAAGGCAGAGTCTCCTCTTAGCCAAGGACCCCGACCAACATTTGTGAAAATCTTTTATACCCCATGTGTATGTGTCTGAACCCACCACTCCAAATTCCTTGAGACTTACATAAACCAGGGAAAATACAATCCCAGTAACCCCATCATTCACATGCTATGTGCTCATGTGCTCAAACAATTAGCCAATAATCAATAAACCCGAGGTTACACTCCGATAGATACAGAAAAATTTATGGCCTGTCTGGAGGAAGGGGTGATCTAGTGTATGGTTTCTCTTAGGTGATGAGTAACCTAGATACGATCTTCAAGTTTCCCGTGTCTGGAGGGGGTCTTATCCTTCTGTTGTTGTTTTCATAGGCACTAAACACAGAGTTCAGAGTCCATTGGAAAGGTGGCTGAGCATGATCAGCATGAACAGGCATAAGATGGAGTCCAGGCCCTATGAATTCCTTCTTCACTCATTCCCATGACCTTCCACGTGAACCTGACCTCCTCCCCTTCATTCTCTCCAAATGTCCCTTAGAGCTGCTGGAACACTGATGCGCCCCTGTCTTGCAGGCTCTCCAGGTGGCCCGGCAGTTCCTGCTGCAGCAGGCCTCCGGCCTCAGCTCCCCAGGGAACAACGACAGCAAACAGTCGGCCTCTGCTGTTCAGGTGAGGAGGACACTGGCCAGACTGGGCTGGTCGGGGTAGACCAGGCACCGAGGGAAGGGAGGACCCGCTGGAGAAGTGCTCTGGCCCATCCCCAGTGCCATAGAGTGGGCAGCTTCTCAGCGGGAGCCACAGTCACTGCCGGGTGGGTGGAGAAACGCTGCCCTCCCATCTGTACCTGACCTTCCCCCAAGCCAGTCAGCTCAGAGTCTGAGTCTGATTCAGCCCTCCTCTTCTGCACCTCTCTGCCCATTGCCTCTGGTCTCTCCCCAGCACTTCTGGGTCACTCAGCCTGTCCCTCCTCTCCCCAGCTCTATCATTCACTGAGGCCACTGTGCCCAGCCCTCCCCCTACCTCGTCTCTCACCCACCAACCCTCTGTCTCCCCACAATTCTTGTCTCTTGATGTCTCTCTGTCTCTTTTGTTTTCCTTTGCACAATCTGCCCCTTTTCCCCCCCTCTCCCTTCCCCACAGTGTGCTGGCCCATCTGGCCGGCTGGGGGAGGGGAGATGGGAGTGGGGGCGGGGGGTAAGCCAGGCCTTCTGTTTACCTTTTGTGTCACAAAGAACTTGGGAGAATTGCAGTCTGAGTCGAGGTGGGTCACAGCTCCTCGAGCAGCACCCCCCCCATCCCTGGGCCCAGCCACCAAGCTTCCTCGCTCTCCCCACCCCCTCTTTGCTGGGAGGTGGGGCACTCCGAATTGGGGAGAGGATTAAGCGGGGTTTTGAAAGGAAGTTTATCTAAGGGAGGAAGGGTGAGCAAAGCTGGAGCCTTGGGGGGTGGGGTGCTGAGGAAAGGAAGTGCGGACAAGAAGGGCAGGGCAGGGATGGGGTACTGGGTACCTGGACAAGGACCCAAGCCTAGGTTTTGTCCTGGGGCTCTGAACGCAGATCTGTGTTTTGTATAAGTGCAGTCAAGAAGTTAAAGGTGCCAGACAGTGGCCCTCTTCTAAAAGCCTCCAATCCAATGAGACATCTCTCAGGGGGAGGAGCCAGGCACAGAGGGGTAGTGGCCTGGGCGGGAGAGGGGAGGACAGAATCCAGAGAGCTAATGGGAATGAAGTATAAGGATCTCATGTCTCCTGTAGTGTCAAGACTGGGTCTGTTTAAACTAGGGAACGCAACCCCTGCCCCCCCGCCCGGTCTCCCGCCATCTGCCTGCAATGCAAGAGACCTGGGTTCAACCCCTGGGTCAAGAAGATCCCCTAGAGAAGAGAATGGCTACCCACTCCAGTATTCTTGCCTGGAGAATCCCATGGACAGAGAAGCCTCATGGGCTCTAGTCCATGGGATTGCAAAGAGTTGGACACAACTAAGTGACTAACACTTTCATTCTCCACCCCCTGTCCCACCCCCATATACTCCTTGGGTCTGAAGTAGCCCTCAGGCTACTGTGCTGAGTCTGTTCTGAGTTTTCTACCCTAGGCCCAGCCTACTGCTTGCATGCTCAGTCATGTCCGACTCTTTGCTACCCCATGGACTGTAGCCCGCCAGGCTCCTCTGTCCAAGGGATTTTTCAAGCAAGAATACTGGAGTGGGTTGCCATTTCCTCCTCCAGGGGATCTTCCCCAACTTAGAGATCTGAACCCAGGTCTCCTGTGGTTCCTGCATTTGCAAGTGGAGTCTTTACACTGTGCCACCTGGGAAGCTCCTGGTCTAGCCAATTGAAAGAAAGCTTGAAAATGAAGTCGCTCAGTCGTGTCCAACTCTTTGCGACCCCGTGGACTGTAGCCCTCGAGTTTCCTCGACTGTAGCCCTCGAGGTTCCTCCGTCCATGGGATTCTCCAGGCAAGAATACTGGAGTGGGTTGCCATTTCCTTCTTCTAAAATCAGGGAGGAGTCAGCTGGGGAATGGTTGGAATGTTCCCCAATGCAGAGAGCGCCTGTTGACCCAGTAAGAGGAAGGAGCTGGATGGTAGTTTGAAGGACCGAGAAAAGAAGGGACGCTGTGGAATCCTCCTTAGGAACCTCCCCCGCCCCTCCCCCACCGCCAACAGTGAGAGAGGTCACTCAGCAAACACTTACTCAGTACTTCCTAAACTGACAACATTTACATGGTGCTTACCATGGGGCAGACACAAGGTGGTTTACAAATATCATCCCATTTTATCTTCACCATCCTAGGAGATAGATGCTGTTATTAGCTCCGTTTTGCAGATGAAGCCACTCAGGCCCAGAGAGGTTAAGAAACATGGTCAGAGACACACAGCTAACAAGGGGCCAAGCCAGGATTTGAACCCAAACAACTAGCTCCGGAACACACACTTTCCTGCCTACATTGTGATGTTGTCGCGTGCTTAGCACAGTAGTGAACCACAGTCCCGGTACAGAGGGCTGGCCTGATGGTTCTCTGGGCTCCAGGAGATGGGGGTTCTTAGGTCCATGTCTGAACTTCTCCAGGAGCCTGGGGTCCCAGCCAATGATCCTCCTCCTCCAACGCTGGACACCCTGTTTGCCTCTCCTCCTCATGCTCAGGTTCAGTTTTCAAGGAAGTGGGGCTTCTGACCCCAAGTGAGGTCCAGGGCCTAGAAACAGCTTTTCTGTGATCTCACAGCTGGTGAGAGGACCTGGGAGAGTGCATTTTGTCAATCTGGAGTTTGAATGAGGTGAGTCAGGCAGCTCAGTGGCAGCCGCTTTCCTAGTAGTCCCCAACTCAAGGCAGGATCGCCTGCCCGCTCAGCCCCCAGCTGTGTTCACCCCCCTCTCTCTCAGAACCAGCTTCACAAGAGTTTCTAATGCCAGGTTAGGTCTCCAGCTCCAGCCTGGAGATTGCCTGGTTTGGGCCTGGGCTCCAGGCAGGGAGAGTCACTCACAGAAGGCAGTACAGGTAGCTAGGAGTTTCTTCTGAAGGGTGGTTGGGGCAGCCCCTTAGCTAAGGCAGCCACTGTTTCATCTTCTCAGCCCCCTTGCTATTCCTTGAAGTTCTTCTTGGTGTCTCACCACGATCTTTCTTGCTGCAGCTCCAGCCAGGACTGAGGACTACTCTCTGGTTATTCTCAAGGGTTATTTGCAGGTTTGGCCTAGTCTCCCCACTCACCCATTTAAAAGAGGTTGAGTTTGGGTCCTTGATTCTGGCACCAAATTGTATCTATTTCAGCCTCCAAATGAGCCTCTTCTGTATCAGGTGCCATCTCTGCTCTTCCCAGCCCAGCATACCACATGCATGGTGGTTGGAGGGCCCCGAGCCTAAGCAGGGTCGCTGAGGGCGGGGCTGGAGGCAGCTGGCGGCATTTTGCCCGGGACTCACACTGCCAGGGCTTTTGTAAGCATTTAGCTTCCCTGGCCGCCCTCCAGATGGTGACTCACTGGTCTTGCCGAGCTGACTCGCTGACGATGCCCATCCTGACACATCCCAGCCTGGTGAGGGGGGGTCACTGGGGACACCAGGGGAGCTCCAGTTCAGTTCTCAGAACCCCCAAGGGGCGGGAAGGGAAGGGATGGGTTCAGGCGGTCTAGGAGATCAGCAGGCAGCAGCCACCTCACTGACCTTTCTTGACCCTGCTGGGCCACCTTAGAAACGAGTACACACAAGGTAATCTGTCCAGATTGCTGTAGCCACCTCTCCAGCCAGCTGCTCGGCCAGTTGGCAGGAACAGCAGAGGCTGGGGAGGCCTTCCAAGGTCATCTCTTCCATTCCCCTGCCTTCAAGTAGGAAAGCCCCAAGGAAGGAAATGCCGCATCCTTTCCTGCAGGCCACTTGCAGTGACTCACAGCCCTGGTGCCTGGAAAGACCTCCCGGGTATCTGGGCTCAGTGTTCCTGGCCGGAGCCCTGGCCATCTGCTCTAGGTCAGTCCCCACAGCCACAAGCATGGGAGGGCCAGAACTCTGGTCTCAAGTGACCCTTACCGTGTAATGCCCCTGGGGCCCAAGTGCTGCGGTGCACTCGTGGAGGAGTTGGGGGACAGAGGGAAAATGGAAAATCCAGAGGGTTTTCAAAAGTAATTGTCTTTACGTTTGTGTAGTTTCATGACACACAAATAACTTCCACTTACCCCTTTTCCCATTGTCCCTCTAGGCCTCAGTTTTCTCATCTATAAAATGATGACCACGATGGTGCCCTCTTCCCAGGGTGGCTGTGAAAATTCAGGGAGATGATGCACATACAGGGCTTAGCCTGGTACATTATCAGTTGCCAACAACTTCCTCTTGAGTAATCCTGTGAAGCAGGGAAGGCACGCCTGCCCGACCCCAGTTAGCGGATGCAGAAAAGGAAGCTTAAGGGATTTCAAAGGACAGTCAGTGTCAGGGACAAGAACCTGGGTCACCTGACTCAGAAATCCATGACTCTGAGCTCATCACTACCTTGTTGGGGGCACCCAGCAAAGGATACAGGCTGGCTCTGCAAGGCGGGGGTGGGTCTGTGCTGTGGTCTGCCCTGCACTGCAGGCCCCTCCAGGGGAGGAGACCAGAACAGTCCTGCAGCCTGACTTTTCCTTGTCTTCCGCAGTGACAGCTATAAAGAGGGAGGTTGGGCATTGGAATCTCCAACCTCTGACCCCTTCAGCTCTCTGGATAGCTCCATTTCTGCTCATTCTCCCAGCCCTTCTCAAGAGCTGCTCAGATGGGGCAGGCAGTACAGGACCTGGGCACAGAGGGAACTATGGAACGCACAGACCTGGGCATGAATTCCAACCCTGCACTTGGGGCACCCTCATTCACCCAGTGTGACCGTGGCTAAAAAGCAAGGTGCCCCTTCCAGGGATGTTTGCATGGAGAGGGCTTGGGTAGAGGAGGGGAGCCCAGGGCTGCTGCTCGGCCACTGCCTATGGGCTGGGAGCGGTTAGACTTGCTGGTGTCCCTCAGTCCCCTGCATGTCCCACCTTTGCCTGGGGATAACCTCACTGGTGGCTTTAGGCTGAGCCCGGCCCCTGCCAGGGATCCTGAGTGGAACCACCTCCTCCTCTTCTGCCATACCCACGAGGCTGGGGAAAGGTGAAAGGGCCCAGGAGTCCTCTGGGGACTTGTCCTGTCCTGACCAGGACAAGTCTCTGCAGGACGCTCCTCCTGGACTGGGCCGCCGGCTCCCCCTCCCTTCCTGCCCCAAAGCTGATCTGCAGGGGATGGTAACTCAGCTCAGGGAAGCATAACCTTACACTGAGTGCCGGTGGTGTGCCAGCTCTGCTGGGGCTGTGCTGGGGCTGGGGAGAGAGGCAGGAAATCAGAGTCTTGACCATGTAGGCCTTGAAGACTGATCGGAGGCGGCCGATGGGCTAGTCAGGACACCTCTCCTGCTAAAGCAGAGCAACAGGACAGTGTTCCCTCTTGGACTACCCTGGCTATGAATGCCCAGCTTGGGGATTTCAGGGGAGGTGGGAACTGGGAGAAAGAATAATGGTACTGCTTTTCCCTGAACCTTCTGCCTGGAGCTGGATTCTCTGGGCCTCTTAGAGAGGCCTCCCCAGCAGGGGACAGAAAGCTGCCGTGTTTTGAGAACCATGCATGTTCCAGCAGGATGGAGGCATCTCTCACAGTCCGATCCCTGTTTTATGGGAGAGTCTGGAGACAGCCAGTGGCTTGCCAAGAGGTCACATGGCACATTCAGTGCCCAGCGAGGAGCAGTGGCCTGCCTCCCTGTGCCCCTGCCTGGTATTTCACCCCACTTGGACCTCCAGTGGACCACTCACCCAGGATGGCACTACCAGGCTTCCTGGGCATCAGCTCCAGGCTGTTGCATGTGCTGTCTAGGCAGATGGGCTGGAGTATGTGACATGGATGTGAGCTGGGCCAAAGTCCAGATCCTAGTGCCATGTGGGCATTTTGAAACCATCCTGTGGCTGCAGGCTGCCCTCCTAGCCAGGCCCACCTTGTGGGTGCTGTTGTCAGAACACACTGAGTAGGAGTTGGCAGTGGCTGCCTACATGCTGCCCCTCCCCATCACTTGGTGGTGGTGGGGGGGATATCCTGCAAAGCATGGGTTCTACTGACCAGTGTCACTAGGTTCTAATCTTCCCACACAAAGAACTGCATATAAGAGCTTCCCTGTGGTGGTTCAGATGGTAAAGAATTCACCTGCAATGCAGGAGACCTGGGTTCAATTCCTGGGTTGGAAAGATCCCCTGGAGGAGGGGCATGGCAACCCACTCCAGTATTCTTGCCTGGAGAATCCCCATGGACGGAGGACCCTGGCGGGCTACAGTCCTTGAGGCTGCAAAGAGTTGGACACAACTGAGCGACTAAGCACAGCACATCTGCAGGCTCTGTTCTAAGTATTAGGTCCTCAGCCCCTGTGGTAACCTTAAGAGGCAGGCACTGTCACTACTTCCAAGACTGTCGCTATTTCAGAGACAAGAGAACCAAGAACAGGGACTTTGCTGGTGGTTTAGTGATTAAGACTCCACAGTTCCACGCAGGGGGCATGGGTTCCACCCTTGGTTGGGGAACTAAGATCCCACAGGTTCTATGGCCAAAAAATTTTTGTTTTCTAAGAAGAAAGAAAACCAAGAATGAAGGAGGTGAGTCACTTGTCCGGAGACACAGCTAGCAGGTGGCAGAGCCACAATGTGAACCCAAGGCTGCTCACTTCGCAGCCACTCTGCCCTGCTAGGGCCGGGGCCCTGGGTGGGGGCCTCTGTGGGGCAGGGGTGGAGGTGAGCAGTCTGACCCGGCCCATCCCGCAGGTGCCCGTGTCAGTGGCCATGATGTCGCCCCAGATGCTCACCCCCAGCAGATGCAACAGATCCTATCGCCCCCAGCTGCAGGCCTTGCTCCAGCAGCAGCAAGCGCTCATGATCCAGCAGGTGAGTCTGCCCCCAGGCTGAGGGAAGGGCAGGGTGTTCCCGCCTCCCAACTCCCACCCTTACTAGCAACATCACCAAGGGCCCACAGCAGTGGCGGAAACCAATGAGACTGCTCAGGCCAGACTGACCTGCCTTCCTCCAGGACAGCTGGGGAGAGGTCAGAGGTCAGGCCTCTCCCACAGCAGACCCCCTACCCCCTACACCCTCACAGCCTGCTGGCCCCACCTGTATCTCCAGACCCCAAGGGAGGGAGAGAGAACATCCCCACCTTTTCCTGACCTACTAAGGGAGAAGGAGGGCGTGGAGTGTGAGGGGCTCCCCTTGCCCCTCTCAGTCCTGGCTCTACTCGGAATCTCTCTCCACGCAGACGGCAGACCAGGAAGGGCAGGGCAGCCCTCCCTGCTGGGCCATCTGTCTCTCAGCAGCCCAGTCCTGAGAGGGCTGGTGCTGCCTTGGGGTCAGCAGCCCGGCCAGCGCTAACCCCCTCCCGCCCTGCTATCCATCCCCAGCTGCAGGAATATTACAAGAAGCAGCAAGAGCAGCTCCACCTCCAACTCCTCACCCAACAGCAGGCCGGGAAGCAGCAACCCAAAGAGGTGAGGGGCTTGGGGAGGGCGGGACATGCCCTTCAAAGGACACCTACCCTTCACCCGCCACTTCAACCCCATCCTGGCCAGAGGCTGGGCATCCCAGAGTGGTCGGGAGAGAACTGCTTTGTGGGAATAGTGGAAAAATCAGGAGAGGCTGGGGAGGGAGTTGAGGGTGGGGGGTGAGGGGTGGAGGCATATTCCTCCATCTTCCCTCAGCCCCGTTCAGTCCTCATCTCCTTGCCTTGTGTTGTGGGATGAGGAGAGCAGGTGCGCCAAGTCCTGGGTTATCTGAGCACACATGTGTCGGTGTGTGAGTGTCCTCATTCAGGACAGGCTGCCTAGTGGTCCTGCCCTCTTCCTGCCTCCTCATCTCAGTGACCCAGCACCTCAGCCCTTCAGGCCTGGTCCTGAGAATCTTTCAGTCCCTTTAGCTCTATTCCAACTCCTGTCATGTCCTGTAGCATCCTGTGCTGCCTCTCCAGGGGACCCCTCAGCCCACATCACTCTCCCTCTCTGTGCCACAGTGCCTCCTAAGCTTCCACACCAGGCCCTGTACCACCCCCCGACCCCCTGCCCCTGCCCCACGCCCCGCTCCTGCCACCCATACACAGCCATGTTCTGAGTTGCCTCTTCCCAGAAGCTGCCTTGCTGTCACCCAGTCATTCCCTCCCAGCCTCAGCCTCCCCTTCGGAAGTGTTGTATTTGTTACATTCTCTGCATTGTCTCTAGAGTGCGTTTACTGAGAAGCTACCCCCTCCTCATCCTCCCACCTCCAGGGCGGGTGGGCCCAGCCATCCCTGCCTCCTAAGCACCCAGGACTTGCTTGGCTCCTGGGCCTTTAGAAAAGACTTACTGACAGACTGACTCGCTAGTGCTTGCGTGAAGTACTGAATCAGGGGGTGGGGGTGGGGGGCTGGTAGGGAGATCAGGGGCCAGGGCAGGGAAGAGAGAGCCAGCAAGAGCAGAACGAGCAAGTGCAGGCGGGTGGCGGGCACCTGGGCAGCAGCGATGTGTCTGTTCCCCTGTCTGGTGACCTGTCGATGCTGATCTGTTAAAGTCCCATCAGACTCCTGGATTCTCTGTATCTAAGAAGCAAGAGAGGAGAGGAGCTGGAGGGAGAAGGCCCCCTCCTCAGAGCAGAAGGGGGCCACCCTGGGCATGTGGGAAGGGTGCCCGCCAAGCAGGAGTGGCCCCTCGAGTGTGACAGGCTCATCTATCATTGTGATGAGAGCCCCCGTCCCCCCCACCTCAAGGCGAGCACAGCTGTGGTGCGGGAGCTGAAGCCATGGAAGGAGGGAGGCGGGAGCAGGGAGGGCGTCGTGCTGCGTGTCTGGGTCTGGCTGTGTGTGTGTGTGTGTGTGTGTGTGTTTGCGCGCCTGCGTGCGTGCGTGCAGGCGTGTTTACCGCCAGGCGGCATGCAGCCCTATGGAAGCTGGGCCGGGAGCAGGGAGGCTGCAGCGGCGGACGCCACCACGACAGCTCCGGGGGCCGAGAGGCCCTGGGAGGGGGTGGCTGCGGGATGGGGGCCAGACGGCACACCCGAGGCTGAGGGGACCCCTCTCTGCCCGCCCCCGCGGGCCCCCCACCAGGCCCTGGGGAACAAGCAGCTGGCCTTCCAGCAGCAGCTCCTGCAGATGCAACAGTTGCAGCAGCAGCACCTGCTCAACCTGCAGAGACAGGGGCTGGTCAGCCTGCAGCCCAGCCAAGCCTCGGGGCCCCTGCAGACCCTCCCGCAAGGTGAGTACCCAGACCCCACCCATCCCCAGCCCCACTGCCCTCGCTTGCCCCCAAGGGTTCCCAGGAGCCAGCTGCAGCAGGGGGCCTCCTGTGTTCCTGGGCCCCACCAGCCTACCCTCTCTGCCCCACAGCAGCTGTGTGCCCCACGGACCTGCCCCAGCTGTGGAAGGGCGAGGGTGCCCCCGGGCAGCCCGCCGAGGACAGCGTCAAGCAGGAGGGGCTGGACCTCACCGGCACGGCCACCACCGCTACCTCGTTCGCCGCCCCCTCCCAAAGTCTCACCCCCCCTCTCCCACCACACCCTGCCCAATGGACAGCCCACTGTGCTCACACCTCGGAGAGACAGGTATGGGGCTCGGGCCGGGAGGAAGCACTGCACACCTGCCTGGGGACTGGCCTTGACTCTAAGGGCTGTCATAGCGGGGGCTGGGAGTTTACTTCTCCCAGGGCACACACAACTGTGCTCGGCCTCTGGGGAACCTGTATTAGGGACTGAAACCTCATCTGTAGGGAAGCTGGGGCTGCGCAGGACCCAGGCTGCTGGTGTTCAGGTTCCCTGACCCCCGTCTCCCTTCGGTCCTTGCAGCTCCTCCCATGAGGAGACGCCTGGCTCCCACCCCCTGTACGGACACGGAGAGTGCAAGTGGCCAGGCTGTGAGACCCTGTGTGAAGACCTGGGCCAGTTTATCAAGTAGGTGTCCCCACCCCTCTTCTTTGTCCCCCAGCCTGCCACCCAGCTTGCCCAAGTGTCCTGTGTCCTCACCCCAGTTTGAGGGGGGCACCTCGTTCCTTCTCTGCACCATCGACTCCCTCATTGCTCCTACCCGCCCCCCAACAATCTGTGTTCCTGGTCCAGCAGCCTCCCCCGCCCTGTCCCCCGTCCCCAGTTCCCAGTCGCCAGGCAGCTGAAGCCCAGCAGGGTGGGGGGTGTGAGGAGGAGGAGGAGAGACCTTCCACCGCCCTCCCCAGCTTCCCCCAGGCCCATCCCCAAGAGTGACGGCCTAGAGACGGCCTCCGGGCCTGGCGGACAGGCGGCTGGCAGCAGGCGGCCAGCTGCCACAGCCGTGCCAGGCTCTGTCACTGACTGATTAACTCCGCTGTCTCCCAGACCCTTGCAGCATCAGGGTCAAACAAATTGTTTTCACGCTTCGTCAGAGGTTTACTTAATTAGTTCATTTGCAATTAGATCTCTCTGTAGCTCGGATTTTAGCAAAGACATCAAAGGAGGCTGACGAGAAGGCGGGCTTCCTCCGTGGCCCTGTTGTTTTTTTTTTTTTTTGTCTGGTTCCCTTCTTTGTATGTCATGGTCTGTCTGCTCTCCAGGCTGTGGGCGGGATTAAAGGAGGGGAGGGAGGGGTGGTGAAGGCGAGAAGACCAGGGCCAACTTTCTCTTGTCCCCCTCCTCCCCACCGGAAGACACCTCCAACACGGAGCACGCCCTGGACGACCGGAGCACGGCCCAGTGCCGTGTGCAGATGCAGGTGGTGCAGCAGCTGGAGATCCAGGTGTGGCCCCAGGCTGTGGGGGCAGGGCGTGGGGGGGCTTCTGAAGGGTCATCTTAGGCTCTCAAGGTCTGTGAACACAGCTGGATTCTGAGGGGGAACCAGGGTTGGGGGCCACTCTGCTGGGAGGTCCTAAAGAGATGCATACTAATAGAAACAACAAAAATAAACAGGAATAGCTAACATATTGAGTACCTGTTTGTGCTATGCTAAACACCTAGGTGACTCAAGGGATCCTCTGAATGATCTTACATGGTGGGTACTATTATTATGCCTGCTTTGTGTGCACGCAGTCGTGACCAACTCTCTGCACCAGAGTCCTGGCCCATGGAATTTTCCAGGCAAGAATATTGGAGTGGGTAGCCATTTCCTACTCCAGGGCATCTTCCTGACTCAGGGATCGAACCTGTGTCCCTTTGTATTTGCTCCGTTGGCAGGCAGATTCTTCACCAGTGCGCCACCTGGAAAGATGCTATACCCACTTGACAGACATAAACAGAGGCACACAGAGGTGCAGTAACTTGCCTCTGGTCACTCAGCCAGTGGGTAGCAGAGCTGGGATTAGAACCAGAGCAGTCTGGCTCCAGAGTCCACGCTCTACAGCCTGGAGTACTTCGGAGGCTACTCGGGACAGGCCCTGAGGCAGCCAACCAATGTTTACCCACTGCCTTCCAGTACCCAGCAGAGCACCTTGGCGTGAGAGGGTGGTTGTGAAAGATCCGTTGAATTTATGAATAGGGGTGAATGAATCATCCGTCCATTCCTGTATCCCCATTCAGTGTGTGAGGGCACTCTCACACACAAGTGCTGCTGAACTTCAGCCACAGCCTCTGCCCTTGATGGGGAGAAAAGGCGTGTGCTGTTGGGGAGAAGTGGGGCACTGACGGGCAGCGGCTGTGCTGGGCTCCAGGCTGCGGTCAGAGTCCGGATAAGTGCAGAGGGTTTCACGGAGCAGGAAACGGAGGGAGACACCAGGGGGCAGGGATGAGAGGTGCTGGGGTTGGGGGGTTTGGGATGTGGAAGGGGAAGAGGGCCCGGCTGCTCCTAGCACCGGCCCCCCGCTCACCGCCCGCCTCTCCACAGCTCGCCAAGGAGAGCGAGCGGCTGCAGGCCATGATGACCCATCTGCACATGCGGCCCTCGGAGCCCAAGCCCTTCAGCCAGCCAGTGAGTGACTCTCCCCTCCCTGCGGCCCTCAGAACCGCGCGCCCCCCCGCCCCTCACTGGGGGCCCCCGGCTCAGCACCCTGCCCCGTTGCTCACAGCTGAACCCAGTCCCCGGCTCCTCCTCATTCTCCAAGGTGACCGTCTCCGCAGCCGACTCGTTCCCGGACGGCCTCGCGCACCCCCCGACCTCGGCCGCCGCCCCCGTCACCCCGCTGAGGCCCCCTGGCCTGGGCTCCGCCTCCCTGCACAGCGCGGGGGGCCCGCCCGGCGGAGGAGCAACGACAAGTTCTGCTCTCCCATCTCCTCAGGTAAGGGCCGCCGCGGGGGGGCGTCTTCCGCCGCAGCCGGAGCCCCCGCTCCGGTTACCTCCTCATGCCCTGCCTGTCTACCCCCAGAGCTGGCCCAGAACCATGAGTTCTACAAGAACGCCGACGTCCGGCCGCCCCTTCACCTCACGCCTCCCTGATCCGCCAGGTGAGCCAGCCGTGGGGAGGCAGAGGGAGTGGGTGCGGGGCGGCACACTGGCTGCGCACCTCCCTCAGGGTCCCGGCCCCCAGGGGATCCTGGGAGCAGAGAGCATCACGGGAGTCCGGTCCCGCTCGCACCCGCGTTTTCGTCCTCAGCCAATGGCCTCTCCCATGGGACCTCGGCTGATCCCAGCCTGCTGGTCAGGTGGACCTGCCTCTGAGAGCACACTCGCTGTTTTTGCTGCTCATACCCACCGTGTCATCCATTCTGTCTTTTCCACATACAGGTCACCCCGTGAGACTACTTACTTACCGTCACTCATAGCTGTCTCCTTTTCTCTGTCTCTCTCGCGCGCGCACACACACACTCCATCTCATGCTTGGGGTGCCCTTTGCCAAAACCAGGATAAATTCCAAATGGTCTGCTCTACTTTCTCTCAAGAATGCTGCTTTCCTTCCCAGCTGAGGGCAGGGGCTGTTTGAGCCATGTTCCCTCCAGCAGAAATTCACACGCTCCTCCAACAAATGCATGGCCCTTGAGACTTGTGTTCCCTTTAGCCTCTGGTTGGACTGCAACCAGCCTGCCCCTCTCAGAGGACCAGAGAGCACCCCCAGGCTTGTCCACGTGCTTCCTCCGTGGATCTCTCCTGCCCTCAGATGAGTTAAGGGCCCTAGAGGAGAGCTAGGGAGAGCACACAGGCCTGTGACCCTTGGAGGCCCAGACTGAGGGTCCCTGTACTTCTTCCTTGTCCATAGGCCATCCTGGAAACCCCCGACAGGCAGCTGACCCTGAATGAGATCTATAACTGGTTCACCAGGATGTTCGCCTATTTCCGCAGGAACACGGCCACCTGGAAGGTAAGGCATGCCCCTTCCTCCTTACCAGGGCCCTGGGCAACCTTGGACATCTCCACATCCCTTTGAAACCAAAGCTGGCTAACAGGCCCCTTGGAGAGGCAGTTCAATACAAATGACTCAGCAGGCCCCAGGCTGGGCCCTGGGCCCCTCCACCCACACCTCCACTTCTCTAGAGGGCCCCCTCTTTGCCCCAAAGACCCCAGCCCCCTGAAGTAGGGCCTCCAGGAGTCAGTAGTGCCTGAACCTGGTAGGGAGGCCTGGGTCCCATTCACAGGAGTCCTTGAAGGTCCAGATTCCTTGCCAAAGTACACACTCTGAAGCCTAGAATGGGTATGGGGGTGGGGGGGGATGGGTGATTGCAGGCCTGGACATGTGTGTAGACCGAAATCCTGGACTAGACTGTGGGGCACAAACACAGACACTCATACTCTCCCCAGCTCCACCCATCAGTGGCAGGAAGATAATTGTCTTCATCCAATTAGTCATTTGAACACCTTCAGCTGTAGAGTTTTCCTGGGGGACCAGAAAGAGCCAAGGGAAGGACCCTAGAAAAATGAGGTGCAGAGATGTGAGCTGGGACACTAAGCTGTTTATTTTTCTAGAGTCAGCATGGGGGTGTGCTGTCTGTCTGTCTGATGGGTGAAAGTATTACGTTCTGTGCAGCAGGGTGGGAGCGGCTGAGGGGAAAGAAGGAAGTGTCCGCGCCCTGTGGGAAAGGATGGATACCAGGGCCTGGTGTCGCAGGACCTGAATCGGATCCCTGGCTCTTGAGTCCCTCTGCTGGCCAGAGCAGAAGCTGCAGTTAAGCAGCCTACCTCCCCTGGTCCACCAGGTTTCCACAAGTGTCACGGGGACCCCCACTCCCCACCAGTGATCAGGACAAGTAGGGTCTGTACAGAGCTCAGCCTTCACTTCCTTGAGAGTGCTAACTTCAGCAGGAGAGACTGCTTCCTGACCTGTATCCCCATGCCCAATTCCCAATGCTTGCCAAAGACGCAGCAAGGCTGGGACAGCTGCTCTGATTGGCTGTGAGTGATGTCATTTCCTGCCAACCACAGTCCTGCCCTCTCTCTGAGCCAGCAGGGCCTTCTGGGGGCCACCTGGTTCAGTCTCTAACCTGCAAGCCGGTTTGGATACCAGGTTTCATAAAGGACAGAGTCCTATACAAATATCGGGATCATTACAGTTGTTATGTAACATTTGCTTTACTATGTTAATCCTCTACCTTTAGGGGAATCAGTGTGGAGCCTCACTGCTACAGAGAGCCTCCTCCTGGGGGCCAAGTGCCTCTCACCCACCTATCCTCCTTTCCTGTCCTCTCTTATCACCTCTACAATCCCTCTTGAGGTCAGGAGGAGCTGGTTTAGGTGACTCCTTAAACCCCTTGATGACCATCAGGAAGCCACCCCTCCTGTAGCTCAACCCCCTGGGCCTTCATACCAACCACCTTTGACTGGTGGCCCAGCCTTGGTCGTCTCAGCAGTGTGTCTCCTTCTGTGGAGGTCTTCACCCCGACCTCCCCTCGCCTCGTTTAGGTCCCAGCAAGAAGCCCACTCGGTGAGTGACCGTCCCATTGAGCTGTGCTCTGCTGGTGCTTCTGCCATGTGTAGGGCACCACCTGTGCCCTCCCTGTGGCACAGCAGAAACCATCTCAGCTTGTGGTCCACGCTGACTTTCAGGATTTTTGCCGCCAAGCTGCCACTCATGTCACTTGGGAAATGCACCTTAGGTACACACCCAACTCATCTGTTTCCTTTCCACCCATTCGTCTGCTCCTGAGGTCCCTCCTCTTCTCCACTATTTCAGCTTCCTCTCCTCCCTCCTCCTTTCCTTCCTCGGGCCCCCCAGCCTGGGATGCTGTCCGCTTCAGACCAGGGCAGAAGGGTCGGGAGCCAGCGTGGGCCAGGCCAGCTGCCGTTCAGCCGGGGACAGAGCGGCCATCTGCCAAGCTGACAGTCCTTGCCGGCCCTCCCCCTGTGTCCGTCCCCTCCCAGGGCCCGTGTTGTGGGCCGGTCCTTTTGTTTACGCAGCCCCCGCCAGACCCCTTAAATTGCCGTTAATGTTTCAGCGTAACGAATTAGTCTCTCATCACGAATCAGGCTTCGAAATGAGGGAAAAAAGCCCCAGTGAGGCCATCCTCGGAAAGTGGGGTCATTCTCATTTGCAAAGCGGAGGATCGGAGCCCCGTAATGCGGGCAAATTTATTCCGAGGCAGGAGCCCGGCGTGATTAGGCCCTTTGTAATTATCGCTCCAAGAGATTCCACTCCAGCCGCCCGCCTCCCTCGTGGATTAGCAAGCGAGTTGGAAAAATACACAGGATTTAATTAGAGGCAAATTAAAATTGGTAATGAAATCGGGCCAGTTGCAAGTGGCAAGAGTTGGAAGGGAGAGAGGGAGAGGGGATCTCCAGGGGCACGAGCTGCCCGCCCAGCCTGCTTTCTTCCCCGTTTAGAAATGTAAAGAGGAGACAAGGATTGAGATGAGGTGGGGAGAATCTGGGGGGACAGGTAACAGGGGCAGGGACGGCTGGGGGTGTGAAGCTGAAAGAGGAGAGCGGGGGACAGGAGTGAGGGACATGGTGGGCGGTGGGGGATGGATTAGGGCCCTAGCCCAGGCTCCCAGGGGACGATATGGGCCAAGCACCCTGCCCCCACCCAAGTGTCCTACAAACCAGATGACCTCAATTCCTGAAGTTATCCTGCGGGGAGGAGGTGGGACCGCCAAGGTGACTTTTATTCTTTTCCCTCCTCTTCCTGCTGTACAGCCACTAAACTCACACGCTCCTTTCTCCCAGCTTCCTTATGTTAAGAAGCATGCAGTAGGCCCCTCCTGTATACTTCGTGCTCTCATTAAGCTATGTGTTCTGAGCCAGAGGGCTTCCCTGGTGCCCCAGTGGTAAAGAATCCACCTGCCAATGCAGGAGAAAGCATGTTCGATCTCTGGGTGGGGAAGATCCACTGGAGAGGGAAATGGCAACCCATTCCAGTATTCTTGACTGGAAAATCCCATGAACAGAGGAGGTTGGCAGGCAACAATCCATGGGGTCACACGACTGAGCGGCTAAACAATAACAGTCTAAGCCACAGCCCAGAGTCAAGGCTCTCATGCTCCAAGGGGATAGAGGAAGTTGCAGCAAGGCTTCTGAGTTATTCCCAAGACTTCTGAGGCTTAATGGAGACTGTGTGTGCCTGAGCTATGACGTCCCAGGCTCACTGAGGGGCCAGGGCCTGAATGGGATCTCGTGTTCTTCAGAAGCCCCAACAACTGCATGCGTCTGCCTGATGATGGTGGCAAAATGGGTTATTGCTAACGAGGTATCAGTCACTTGGTAGACAGAGTTTTCTAAAATGTGGTGGGGAGCAGACGATATAGCGGGCTGGCGGTGACGAGGTGTACTGGGAACCCCTGGCTCCAAGGGTGGAGAGGGGCCTTCCCTCCGCTCCGGCCGCGTCATCTCCTCCTGCCCACCCGCCTCCCGTTTGTCACTGGGCCGGGGAAGGTGGGACCTGAGAACTCTCCTGCCTGTGCTCCCTTGCATGGAGGAGGGTCCCCCTCTGAGCATCTGCTTCCTGTCCTTGTACCCCCAGAATGCGGTGCGACACAACCTCAGCCTGCACAAGTGCTTCGTGCGCGTGGAGAACGTCAAGGGTGCCGTGTGGACTGTGGACGAGCGGGAGTACCAGAAACGAAGACCGCCAAAGATGACGGGGTGCGTGAGCCACACACCTCCCATACCTCCCCAGGGTGCCTCCATGCACCAGAGCCTTCCCCCTGTGGGGACGGCGGTGAGAAATGAGGCCACAGGGGCCCAGGAGAGCCCAGAGTCTGGAAGTGACTGGTGATTCAGGGAGACAACATTTCAGTCCTCTGCCTCTGACCGAGGGAGCAGCTGAGAGGAACCGGGGATCAGGGCGTGGTAGATGGTGGCCAGCGTGGCCACTGATGAAGGGGCTGCCATCCCCAGAGCCGCGCTCCCCCGTCTTGTCACAGGATGAGCCAAACCTGTGAGATCCCTGGGCCCCACTTCTTCATTTTTCACAGGGGAGAGGCGGCCCAGAGAGGGCAAGGGACTGGAAGGCAGTCGCCCAGCAGATCCCTGGCAGAGCTGAGTCTCTGACCTCTCCTACATAGTGCTCTGAGTGAAGACTGAGGAACCTGGGAGAGGGTCAGAGCCTCCTCTTTCAGCTTCCCTTCCAGCTCCGCCACCTTCCACCCCAGACATCTCACGTGGGCCTGCCTGTGCTTCTTGGGCCAGAGGCCTGTGAGGAGGCAAAGAGAGGTGTGAAGCAAGTTAGATATATATCTGTGGGTGCCTGTACCCCTCAAAGATTCCTTCTGCCAGACAAGAGCCTCCTTACCTTCCAGGCGGCAGTGGGGACTTGGGCAGGGTTGGGACTCAAAAGAAACCACACTCCTGAGTGCCCTCACATGCCAGTCCCAACACTTGAAATCTTGATGTCCCGTTTTCACCCTGTAATCAGAAGATCTAGGCTCTTACTGTACCTCTATTTCTCCTCAGCTCTGTGACACTGGGCCAGTTTCTTAACCTCTCTGAGACACTCTCTAAACTGGGGGTAGTCACTGTGGAAGGATGGCCTTAAGCCATTGCTTTTCCTGACCCAAATCCTGGAGCACATTTTTGTATAGAAAAACCTATGGTGTAGAGCATGTGGGGACAGGCTGAGCCCATGGCATACTAGATGTCCCAAAATTGAGGATGGCAGGAAAGTGGATTTTATAGAAAAGGCACTGTGGAGGCTATCACTCAGACCTTGTCGGATAGGGGGAAATCTAAACTGAAGAGAAAGCTCCTGGGCTGCCTGGTGTGCAGAAAGACACAGGGAAGAATCTCTGTCCCACTCATCAGCTCGGAGACTCTGGGTGTGTTCAGGGTCCCTAGGAGCCCGGGCAGCTCTCCTGTGAAGGCGGCTCTTGGTTCCTGCTGCTTCAGGTCAGCAGGCAGGCTGAACAAGATGGGCACAGTCGGCTATGACCCCCAGGATAGTGAATGGGACCTCCCCTGGCACAGAGCAGGCCCTCAGTTAGGGTCAAGGCCTGAGTGAGGAGTAAGCCAATGAATGAAGCAGACATGCCTTCTCTCTCCTCCAGGAGCCCCACGTTGGTAAAGAACATGATCTCGGGCCTCAGTTACGGAGCACTTAACGCCAGCTACCAGGTAGTGGACTGGTCCCCGACCAGTGCCCTCCAGCCCCGTCACCTTCCCTCCAGCTCTCTGGCCTCAGAAGAGAGCCTCCCCTACCCTCTCCGGCAGAGACACGGGGCACAGGGCAGGCAGGTTGGCATAGATAGGCAATGGAGTCCCTTGCCCTGGCTTGTCCGTGTGTGGGAGGGGTCCTCTGTCTCCCTGGAGGGGAATAAGTCAAGCCCGGGTTCTCAGTAAAGCTGAGAGGCAGGTCAGGGTCAGAGGCAGGAGCACCAGAGATCTGCCAGAGCACAGACACGCAGCACAGGAGGCTCCTGAGGGTTGGGGAAGGGACATCACCCGACCAAGCGGAGCCCACTGATGGGCCTCCGCTTCTGTACCCTCCAGGCTGCCCTGGCCGAGAGCAGCTTCCCCCTCCTCAACAGCCCCGGCATGCTGAACCCTGGCTCCGCCAGCAGCCTCCTGCCCCTCAGCCATGACGACGCGGGTGCCCCTGTGGAGCCGCTGCCCAGCAATGGCAGCAGCAGCCCGCCTCGCCTCTCCCCCACCCCAGTACAGGTGAGGCCACGGCACAGACCCCAGCCCACCCCAGTGCCCCCCAAACCTTGGGAAGGTGGGATCTTGTCCCCCTGCAGCTGGGATCCCCAATTTGTCACCTTTGGTCCAGCTCTCTTCCCAGGACCAGTGGCCCCGCACTCTCCTCATGGCTCCCCACCCCCATCCTCTATTTTTATTTCCTTCCCTCCTCCACCCTTTCTCATCTCCCTTCCTTTCTCCTTCTCAACCAAGGACCATCTCTGCCCATCCCGACACCTCCTTTCTTTTGAAGAAAGCCCCGGGAAGACCAGTCTGATGTCAGCCCTCAGTCCCTCAGAAATGAGGGGCTCCTGGGGAGACACCCCCCATGCCCCCAGATTCTGGATGCGTTTGGGGTGGGAGCAGGCAGGGGAAGGCCCCCTGGGTGTCCACATCACCCCTCCCATCACAGCCACCAGGTACAGGTGAAAGAGGAGCCGGCTGAGGCCGAGGAGGACAGGCGGCCCGGGCCCTCCCTGGGGCCCCCCAACCCCAGCACCGCGGGGCCTCCAGAAGACAGGGACCTGGAGGAGGAGCTGCCAGGAGAAGAACTGTCCTAAGGGCCTCCAGGGGCAGGGGTGAGACCCCGCCCTCGGGACCAGGCCCCACTGACCCCCGTGCCCCTCCCCGCCCAACCTCAAGGCACTTCCAGGACTCAGATGGGGGGCTGGGCCAGCAACTCCCAAGGTGACCTGACTGACCCTCGACACTCGGGGCAGGGACGGTCCGCCCCCACCCCGAGGGGACACAGAATCCCTGGTCTGGGACCGGCAGAGGACACGGAGGGCCCAGACCCCTCCTCAGAACCCCCCGCAACATCTGAATTCCACGCCCCCTGCCCCCAACCACCAGCAGCAACAGGGCCCTCCTCCCCCACCAGCTCGCCGCTACAGGGCCCCTCAGCGCCTTGGAGACCCGCAGGCGGGGCTAAGCCACCCTCTCAAACCCAGGGCACCGTACCCTGGCTCTGGCCATGTGGTCTGGCCAGAGGTCCCCTCCTCCATCTGTGCTCCCTTCCACCATCTTGTCCGTACTGTGAAGAAATAGCTCCACCCCCAACTCCTTCCCCTGCCCTGGCCTGGGTCAGGGCAGCTAAATCTCAGAGCAGCCCCAGGAGAAACCAGCCCCCTCAGCTCTGCCTATTCAGAAGCCACAGCTATTGTGGGGGGAGTCCCAGGGTGGAGGGGAGAGAACCCGGATTGGGGGCAGGGTCCATGGAAGCAGGGTGCCCAGCTCCAGGCTGAAGCAGGCCTCCACCCCTGTTTGCTGGCCGCTGCCCCCCACGCCAGGAAGCACAGGAAGAGGCCTGTGCCCAGTGGACTCATGGAGGTGGAGCCGAGCTACCCTTGAGGCTGGAGTCGGACTGAGGTGGAGCCGGGGCTGCAGGAAAGCGTCTGCCTCTGTCCGGGGGAAAGGCCAGGCTGAAAGTGGGCGGGCAGGCGGGCGGGATGAATATGGTGGCTGCTGTGACCCAGCCGGTCACTGCCACCCCAGCCTTCAGGTCCCCCGTTGCAGTCTCCCCTCACCCGCCCCCCACCCTGCACCCTCAGTTACTCGGATGACCAAAGACCTTCCTTATGCCGGGAAGCAAAACCAAAACTTTTCGCTGGCTTCTTCCTTTGTCGCCTCCCACATCCCCTGCTCCTCTTGCCCACCCCAGCCCCAGGCTGGAAGCCCTCCCGACTTAAGTTATTGTTTTAAACCAAAGTTTACAGTGTCTGTTGGTGGCCAAGACCCCATCTCTCCACCCCTGCCCCGAGGACCCTGGGACTCAGTAGAAGCTGGGGCCCTGTGCACCTCCCCTCTGCTCTGGCCCAGCCTGGGGAAGGAGCAAGGGCAGAGGGGAGAAGACTGCCGCCCTCAGCTCCCCCGCAGGGTTCTAGTCCCCTTGGGCCGTGGGCACGGGGAGCCCTCCTCCCAACCCTGGGCTGCTTCCTGGGGGCTCTTCAGACGCCCCCTCTCCAGGACCAAGTTCCCCATCACACTGGGAGTGTGGATTCCAGCGAAGGAGCTGGAAAAAAAGTGAGACTCTCCACAGACCCCCTATGGGGACCCCAACTTAAGGCCAAGGACTGGGTGTGTTTGATGCTTACATGACACCCCAGGCCAGGCCCCTTTGCTGAGAAGACTCCTTGGACTATTTCCCAAGAAACTCCCACATACACCCCTTCACAAGCCACCCCTCCCAAGAGGCAGGGGGCCCTCTGCCCCCTCCCCTATGTACTCCCCACCTGTGTTCTGTTTGACCAGCACAGAAATATTAAACGTCCTCTCTTCACCGGGCCCTGCGTGTGTCAGCAAGGGAGGGGAGGACGCTCTGGGCAGCAGGGGCTCCTGGAGGGGGTGCTTGCTGCAAGTGCAGAAGTGGACTGAGCCCCAGCACCAGCGTCTCCACCTCCATGATCATTCACAGCTTTGTTCCAGCTCCTCTCCGCTCCACCTGGCTTCCTTTTCCACTCATCATCCGGGGAATTTTCTCTCAAGCCAGGTCTCCATCATTCTGTTTTCTCCCAAAATCACAACTCCTGGGCCTGGCTCCTTCATGGGTTTGAAATCCAAGTTTTCCTGCCTGGACGTTTTCACTGGGCAGTAGATTTCCTCCAGGGATCCAGAGGGTTCTTGCTGCAGAAGTGCATGCCGGGAAGCCCTCTGGGCCCTCCACCCATGGGTGGAGGCTACCTGGATAGGTGTGTGTAAGGGAGGGAGTGGCATTGAGATGCTTGTCCTCCACTGTGCATTGTAAGCGCTTGTAAGTGTAGACTCGGGTCCAAAAAGGGTTATTGCAGCCCATGCAGAGGGGACCCTGGACAGTTGGGGGAGGGAAGGAAGAGGTTCAGGCTGTTGAGGGCAGAGCAGGGTAGGGAGCAGCACCACACTGGCCCACACCAAATCCTGACTCCCCACCCACTACCCACCTGCAGTAGGGGAGCGCCCCCCTCAGACCCCAGCTCCCTTCCAGCACCATCGGCAGTTCTCCACAGCAGGTCCTGGGAAGGAGTGTGCGCTTGGGGGAAGTGTGGCCAGAGGAGGGAAGGTGTTGAGGAAGCGGACCGGCATCAGTAACCCCACAAAGCATCAAAATGCTGGAACTTTCCAAAAGCTAAGCTTGAGGAAAGTGGGGGCGGGAGGGAAGAGCCAGCAGGATCTGGAGGCTGAGTCTCCACTGACTTCCCGTCTCAGGCCTTTCCTACTCCTTTCAACCATCATCTGTGTCCTCCCCAACCTGTCCAGCCCCATCTACCCTGCCTCCTTCCCCTGCCCTAATCCTCTGGACTCTGGTGCAGAGCCCGGGGTGAATCCCCTGTCCCTGCCTAACTAGGGAGGGCCTCTCCAGGACAGGCAGGCCAGGGGATCTCTGCCCACCAGGCGCTATGAAGTAGCACTGCTCAAATCATAATCTGCCCCCATCACCCACCATGGAGGCTGCCAGGGTTCTACACTAGCTGCATGTAGTCTGTGTGGACAACAGGCATTCTCGACAATGCAGCAAAGCAGTTACCCTCAATTTCACTGTGGCCGCTTCCTTCCTCCTGCTTTCCCATGGAAGCCACCAGCCTTCCAGAGAATCCAGAGGTGTTAGCTGCTACCCGCGAGCTCCCAACTCCACTCACAGGAGAAGGTTGGTTCCCTGGGTGGCCCTAGGAGCATTCTTCCCACTTGGGAGACTCTAAAAGGACAAAACAACACCTAGCCTCAGTGTCAGGACAGCCCTTCCAGTGGTCCAGCTTCAGTTTCTCCTGCTTCAAACTAGTCTTTTTATTCCTTCCCCGGGGATATGGCAAATATCTGGTCAGTACATTTGGATGTGGGGTGAGATCTCTCCCAGGTGTTGGCAGAGAAGGTCTTAAAATGTAGGGAACAGGAGGCTGCCATGGACCTCCATCTCCTGAGTTAGACTCAGGCATTAATGTCCTTACTGTTCTGACAGATCCCACGTGGGACAGCACCCCCCCCGCATCATTTGGTGTTCAGATGCTGTTGTGTCCAACTTTTGCCACCCCACGGACTGTAGCCCACCAGGCTGGTTCCTCTGTCCATGGGATTTCATTACCTCCTAAATAAGAACCACCTCACCCACAGTCTTGTTTTGCTGTCAGGAAGTTCTGCATACTGTCTAGCTTCTCCCTACTGTTATTGGGAGCAGGTTGTTAGCTCTGGCTGGCTGCTTGTCCGGGTCTGAATATTTCTGCATTTACTGGGTTAGAGCGAAGCTGTCTTTGGAAGCTGTTCTCTGGATGGCAACAACAATAACAAAAAAGGATACTCCAAGCCAAACATTTTGAGGGTGAGAAGGTAACAACAGTGGCTTCCCAGGTGGCGCAGGGGTAAAGAATCTGCCTGCCAATGCAGGAGACACCGGATCCCTGGATTGGGAAGATCCCCCGGAGTAGGAAATGGCAACGCGCTCCAGTATTCTTGCCTGGACATTTCCACAGATTGAGGAGCCTGGTGGGCGGCAGTCTGTGCGGTCGCAGGGTCGGACATGACTGAGCACACACACCGGTGCCTGTGGACTCTGCACTGGGCAGACATTCCCCTCCCCTCACGCTCAGGAGGCTCCTTTCCCCCTACTCGCCACCCTCGACCAAGGCCTTGCCAGTGGCCAGCAGAGGGCGCTTTAGACAAAGCTGAGCTGCGGCTCCTCTTCGGGCAAACTTGCCCTCCAGGGAAGGTCGGGAGGTGGAGTGTGGGAGGAAATGCTCAACCTCCTGTGAGAACTAGCGCCCTGTGACCCCGTGTCCCAGAGAGCAGTCTCTAGCCCAGGGCAGGAGAGTGTTCCTCCCGCTGTTTGGGGGCTTCTAGACCCATCCAACTTTGACCTATGAAGCACCTTGAACAAAAACGGAAGAAGAAAGGTGAGAGCGATCTGGAGAGAAGACGCCTCTGGAGCCTAGTACACTGGGCACGGTAAAGGGCTCAGTAAAGATTTTTAATGGTAACAGTAATTACTAACATTTAATGAGCTCTTATCACATACCACATCCTATTATAGAAGCCTTTTATCTTGTCTAATCTTCGCAACTGTTCGTTGTTCAGTTGCTAAATCGTGTCTGATTCTTTGAGACCCCATGGACTGCAGCACACCAGGCTTCCCTATCCTCCACCATCTCCAGAGGTTGCTCAAACTCATGTCCATTAAGTGATGCCAGCTAACTCTGAGTTAGATACTATTATTGTCCCCATTTCACAGATGAGGAAACTGAGATGGGGAATCAGAGACTAACAGGTGAAGCATTAAAAGAATGAGGAATCTGGTTGAATCTGGGGGAAGAAAAGAGAGCAGATTGTCCCCCCGCCCCCTTTCTCCTTGGAGACTCCAAAGGGGAAACAGGTACAGAGTACCTCAGAGCTAGGAATCAGGCCATGGCTTCAGAGTGCTCTAGGCAGAATCAGGTGAGTTGAGGCTTGAAATGTCACTGAGGGACAAAGCCTGAGAAAGAAGGCTGAAACGCCCTATAAAAATAATCACACAGGGAGGAGGAGGTAGTTGCGGGGGGAGGGCTTCTTCTGGAGTAGAGTCTGAGCAGTGAGGGCAGAGAGGCCGCTGGGCAGAGGAGAGGGGTGGAGAGGATTCACAAGGACCACACACACACACAGGCACACACCTGAGCACGTGCACAGACACATGGGCACACACGTGATGCTAATCAGCTACATTTACACCAAAAGTCCCTTCCATGTTGAAAGCCTGCAATTATCCTGTGGCCACCCCAGGCAAGGACACAAACCACACGGCAGTGACTGTGACATCCCATCACACAGGCCCAGGTCACCCGCACACCTGCAGTCTGTCTCCACCTCAGGTTCAAAAGTTTAGAAAAACAACCCCTCCCAAGAAAGTGGCCATGGTGGCAGCCAAGGCTGAAAGGCCCTCTGTTCTACCCAAGAGGGGCTAGGAAGGGGGCATTGGTGACCTTTGAAAGATGGGTTGAATTAACAGGAGTGGTACTGGGTGGGGTGGGCATGCTGGAGTTCCTGGTCCTGTGTAGAAACCTTTCACCCCCACTAAGGGTCAGGGCCCCTCCTGCTCTCAGACTGGAACTCAGACTGTCTCCATTGGCCGCTGCCTGGGGTCAAGAGCAGCCAAGCACGGTAACGGGTGGGTGGACAGCAGAGAAGCCCCGGACTCAGCTCTCAGCTGGTTCTCTGGCTGGGAAACTGACGGCAGTCAGGGCCAAGGACTGCAGGGGAGAAACTCAGGCCTTGCAGGGGTTCAGATCCTGCCTCTGCTACTTGCTAGCTCTGTGGTCTTGGGAAAACTTCCTGACCTCTCTGGGCTTTGGTTTCCTCCTCTGTAAATTGGGATAGGGTGATCATCACTGACTTGTTGAAAAGATTAATGAGACATTTTTATATGTCTCACATTTTTATATGTGTCATGCGTATTAGGTGCACATTAGGTCCACAGCCCATAATAGCTGTTAATAAAATATAATCTTGGCTGCCAATTGCCATGGGACTCAGGGGCCCCCTGTGCTCCTGAAGGACTTCCTGGAAGAGAGGCCACAGCTGGGAAGGGGAAACTGACAGGGAACAGGGAGAGAACATTCTAGACTTGTGGAGGGGCCTAGATGGAGCTTCAGGAAGGTTCATGTGGCAGAAAGCAAAGGTCTGTATGGAGAGGCAGGTGAGGAAGACTGGGCTGACAGAAGCCTGGCCCACCACTGTCATTGCTGAACGCTATTTACATCCTCTGGCACAGGCTGGGCCTCGGGCAAGTGACTTCTGGAGCAGTCTCCTTATCTGTATATATATATATTTTTTCCTTCTCTATACAAATTCCTTATCAATGAAGTGATGATGAGAATTCCTGACTCTGGGACTTCCTGGTGGTCCAGTGGTTAAGACTTCACCTTCTAATCCAGGGGTATGGGTTCGATCCCTAGTCAGGGAGCTAAAACCCCACATGCCTCATGGCCAAAAAAAAACAGAAGCAATATTGTAACACATTCAATGAAAACTTTAAAAATGGTCCACATCACTGCCTCCAAATCTTTACAGAGAAGAAAGAATCCCTGACTCCTCAGATCGAGGGGAGAATTAAATGAACTCGTGAAGCCTGCACATGGGGCCCATACTGGCTGGTACCCCATCAGTGGCAATGCTGCTTGTATTGCTGGTGAGATTCAGAGTTGTGACCCATGTCACTGAGTTTGCATCAGAGGGGGACAGTCTGATTCTTCAGGTGAGCTTTACTGTGATCATTGCTCAGTCACCAAGTCGTGGCCAGTTCTCTGCGACCCCGTGGACTGTAGCCTCAAGTGAGCTTGGCAGGGGCTAAATCTGGTTCCATCACCTTGGGCTGTGGCCTCCAGAGGTGTTCAGAGCAGGCTTCTTAGAGAAGATGTGGTGCTAGAGGAGCCTCGAGGGGAAGCTAAGACTCAGCAGGAGAGCTTGGTAAGTGGAGCAATATCTGAGAGAAGGCAGGATCGGGCGGGTTAGAATGTTTAAAGCCCTGGCTGCAGTAGTGGGAGTGATACGGGAAATGAGGGAGTCAGGCTGTGGAGAGTCCAGGGGCCAGCTGAGGGTCAGCTGAGGGCGGGGGGCAGCGCCCAGGAGAGGGTTTAGAACTGAGGCTACCCAACCAATATCAGCTCTGGGGAAAAAGTAGCTGTGGGGTGAGTGGGCTAGGCTGGGGCTGTGGGGGCCAGTTAGGTGGCCACTGGGGCTCTCCCGGTGACAGGTAATGGAGTTCTAAAAAGGGAGATTGCTTTGGGAAATGATATCAGAAAGCTTTTTGAACAGAATAGAAGCTGGGACCAGGTAGCTGCACGAGAGAAGAAAGATCCCAAATGGCGTCAGCTGGTGTGTCTGAAATGCCTATTTATGGGAGAGCGAGAAGGTCAAGTGTGGCACATTGTCACAGTGGAATATTAGACTGTGGAGAAAAGGAGTCCACAGCACAACTTTTCTTAAGCAGGGTACATCTGAGGGGAAAATGGAAGGAAAATACACAGAGTGCTGCTGGTTACACAGTGCTTTGAAGCCACGCGTGTATAAGCCACATATACATGTCACGAACATTTACAGAATTTGTAGGAATGATAAACAACAAATTCAGGATGGTGGTTGCCTCTCTGGGGAAGGGAAGACGCCATGAGAAGGGGTACTCAAGGAGCTTCAAGTATATCGATAATATTTATTCTTGAGCCAGCTGCTAGGAACACAGGGGTTCATCCATTATTCCCAATACCTTTGTGTGGCTGGAATATTTCATTTAAAAACAAAGAACAATTCCAAGGTTTGGGTCCTGGGCCAAAGGAAGAAATCTCACTCCTTCAGCCCCTCTGGGCTCAAGACAGGGCCAAGGAAGAGGTCTGTTATTCAGCTGGGCCTGCAGGGAGGGCCAGGACAAGCAAGCTGGCTCTGCCCAGAGGGGCTGGAGAGATGGATCTTCCTGAAATGCTGGTACATCTGGGCCCACATATGGCTGTGGGCCAAGACACAGGGCTGTGAAGGAAGGCAGAGATGGAGGAGGCAATCAGAGAGGAAAGCCAGGTGAGAAGGCAGCCTGAGGCCAAGGCAGGGGTTCTGCAGGGAGGGGTGGAGGTGCTCAGGGAGGGCAAAGCCTGGAAGAACCACCCGTCCTCAACCACTACCATGGCAACAGGAAGCCCCTGGCGCCCTAGGATGGCAGCTACTCTGAGAGAAGAGAGTTGTATTAAGGAGTCCATGCATGGAGCAGAAAGGGGGCAGGGGTGTAAACCTCTCTCACGGAGTTTAGCAGCAAAGGGAGAGAGCAAGTGAAGACCCCAGAGGGGGAGGGAAGGGAATACCCTAATGTCAAGAGAAGGTTTTACTATCCGTATTTTTGACTGTATTGATGTTGTGGGTTTTGATACATGTTTAAGTGGGGGTAGGAGAGGGCAGCAGAGATTCAGCGTGATACTCCCATGAGGACCCACCCTTGTCCATCAAACTAGGTGCCTCTTATACCCCCTTCCTTGTTATCTCCCTGAGGGCTCGGGCTCAGCTGCTCAGGAAGAGGGGTGGGGTCTGCTCTGGGAGGAGGGGTCTGGACACAATCATGGGACTCTCAAATGGCTGGGGGAGGGAGGGAGGTGGGACGCCATCCAGGAGCAGAAGCCCTGGCCTGGACTTGGTGATGCTGATCCAAGGGAGGGGAGACCCAGCCTTGTGAGGGTGAAGGTGAAGTTGGCTCTGACACCTGACGTGGAGTTGAAAGAGAAGTAGGGAAGTGGAGGTGGGGCTGGGGGCTGGTCAGGCTCTGATCCCCTGAGGCCTGGACCCCGGAGGCATGCCTACCCTCTTCATCCCTGCCCCACTGCGCTGGCCACCCTCACCCTGCCACATTCCTCTCCTCCATCTACCCTCTTCCTCATTCTGCTCTTCTCCCTACTTCCCAAAGAACACTTGGCTGTGTTGGGCTGTTCCCAGATGCCTTCTCCCACGGTCCACGCTGGTCCTCACCATCACCCTCCCCCAGGCCTGACCCAAGCCCAGCTTGGCTACCTGATTTTGCTTCCACATCAGAAAGTCAGTCACCCCAGACCAGCCCTCTGATCCTCCCCGCACCTTGGAGCACATGTGAGTCCATCTACAAATCTTTATGGAGCCCCTGCTCTCTGCCCAGGCTGGTGCCGAGTGCCATGAGGAATGCTGGAAGGAACAGCTAAGCACAGACCCTGCCCTTGTGGGGCAGACAGAACAGTTAGGGAAGAAAGATACGTAAAGGAGTGAAAAAATAAATCAAGTTAAGGCAGCATGCAAAAGAACATGCTCTTTTCTGTTTTGCTGTGAGCAATCTTTGGTACAAAGAAGGTCCTTCTAATGACACTTTCAAGGAGTTTAATTATTTAAACAATCTTCCTATCAAAGTGTTATTAATATGGTGACAATGAAGGCAGCAGCATAGAAAAGAATAGACAGACAAATAATGAAATATAACTATAAAGTCAATCACTCACACATTCAACATTTATCAAGGACTTAATGCATACGAGATACCGAGCTAACCCCTGAATATACAGGATGGATAAGACCCAGTCCCTCCCCTCAAACATCCCCAGAGAAGGACAGATATGTTAGCCAAACATGGCAACATGACTTTTGATTCAAGGTTGGAAACCTAGAAGAGGCTGTGGGCAATTTCTGGGGTAACTCGAGGAGCTCGGTGTCAGAGGCAGCATTTACAATGAGTTTTGGGAGGTGTGCGGGCAGAGGGATCAGGGTCGGGAAGGGACCAGTGTGTTCAGAGTGGCTGTGACCAGGCCCAGTGGTCTTAGCAGGAGAAGCAAGCTGGGAGAGGCAGATATAGTAGTCATATTGTGGAAACTCACCTGCCTACTCAGAAACTGGGACTTTTTGCTCTAGACAAAATATTTGGGGGCCATGAATGACATGACTATGGCAAGTTTATTTGTTTGAAGACATTTCATAGGTTAGATGTGAAGGGAAAATACTCAAAGATCACTATCAGGCTGTTCGTTCAGGCCTGGGTAAGAGAGGCCAGATCTTGCTGTGAACAGAGGAGGGGAAATGGGAGGGACCCCAGAGGAAGAAAGAAGGGGAGAGTGTCCACAAATAGGAGGCAAAGGACACAAAGGTGCAGAGAGGACCCTGTGGTGTCAAACCGTAGGTAACAGAGCAGCAGGAGCCACTGGCAGAAACCAGGACCTACAGAGAATCAGAACCTTATTTTGCAGAAGATGGGGGAGTGGACTGGATCAAGTTGAACTTGAAGTGACCACAGAGATTTCAACTGGAGCACCTCTAATTAGAGGTGGCAAGTTGAGCTCATGCGTTTTCCTCCTGAAGCCCTGCTTAACTACACAGAGGGCCTTGTTCTTAAGGTGTAGATTCATAGAAACCAGGAGAACAAGGGAGGAGACAACAGCAACAAGTTTTGGAAGCTGGAGAGAGGATGGCAGAGAAAGCTGAGTCCTGCCAGAGATGAGGGCAGCTGAGAAGCAGCCCCACTCCCCAATTCAGGGCCCAGGGCTCCAGGCTAGATTGGCATGGGTTACTTCTAGAAGCAGGGATAAGGGTGAATTTTAAAAGGTAAAACGGAAGTGGTTGTCAGGGGGTTGGGAGGAGGGAGGAATGAATAGATGGAGCACAGGATTTTTAGGGCGGTGAAAATAATGTGAAACTATATGGTGAGTATGTACATTTATACATTTGTCCAAACCCATAGAATGTTCAACACCAAGAGTGAACACTCATGTAAACTATGGACTTTGGGGACAATGGTGTGTCCCTGTAGGTTCATCCACTATAACTAATGTCCCCTGGGGTGAGAATGTTGACGGCCAGGGAGGCTGTGCGTGTGTGGGTGGGAGAGCAGGGGTGCACGCGAACTCACTCGACTTTCTACTCAGCTTTTCTGTGAACCTAAATCTTCTCTGAAAGGAAAGTAATGACCAACTTAGACAGCATATTCAAAAGCAGAGATATTACTTTGCCAACAAAAGTCCGTCTAGTCAAGGCTATGGTTTTCCCAGTGGTCATGTATGGATGTGAGAGTTAGACTGTGAAGAAGGCTGAGCGCCAAAGAATCGATGCTTTTGAACTGTGGTGTTGGAGAAGACTCTTGAGAGTCCCTTGGACTGCAAGGAGATCCAACCGGTCCATTCTAAGGGAGATCAGTCCTGGATGTTCGTTTGAAGGACTGATGCTAAAGCTGAAACTCCAATATTTTGGCCACCTCATACGAAGATTTGACTCATTGAGAAAGACCCTGATGCTGGGAGGGATTGGGGACGACAGAGGATGAGATGGCTGGATGGCATCACCGACTCGATGGACATGAGTCTGAGTGAACTCCAGGAGTTGGTGATGGACAGGGAGGCCTGCGTGCTGCAATTCATGGGGTCGCAAAGAGTCAGACACGACTGAGCGACTGAACTGAACTGAACTGAAAACTTCTCTAAAAAGAAATTAAGTCTATGGACTTCCCTGGCAGTCCAGTGGTTTAAGGCTTCGCCTTCCAGCGCAGGGAGTGTGGGTTCAGTCCCTGGTCAGGGAACTAAGATCTCACATGCTTCCTGGCCCAAAGGCCAAAAGCCATGAAACAGAAGCAGTAGTGTAACAAATTCAATGAAGACTTTAAAAATGGTCCCCATCGAAAAAATCTTTAAAAATAAAAAAAGCCTGTTTAAAAAAAAAAAAAAAAACACTAAAAGTCAATTTAAGGAGCAGTTTGTTCTCCAAATCCCCTCTCTTACTCTGCAGGTCAGTTCCTTTTCCACCCTGTACCATCGCAGGTGATGGAAGATGCATATTCTAGAGTGAGTAAGACAGAGAGTCTTTGGGCTGGGAAACACAGATGTAAGAGAGGCAGGGTCACTACAGGGGACTGGGTGAGAGACTCTGACATCAAGAGAGACTTTTTTAGTATTTTTAAAAATGTATTTATTTATCTATTTAGTTCTTGTTGCCCTGGGTCTTCATTGCTACTCGAGGACTTTTCTCTAGTTGCAGCAAGTAGGGGCTACTCTCCGTTGCAGGGCATGGGCTTGCCATCGCGGTGGCTTCTCTTGTTGCGGAGCACAGGCTCTAGGCGAATAGGCCTTAGCAGTTGTGGCCCACGGACTTTGTTGCCCCACAGCATATGGGATCTTCCCAGACCAGGGTTGAACCCATGTCCCTTGCATTGGCAGGCGATGCTGAACCACTGTGCCACCAAGAAAGTCCTCAAGGGTTTCTAAAGGGTAGAGGCAGCAAAGACCCACCCATAGTCGCAAAGCTTTTAGAGTTCCATTCTTCAGCAGGAAGCCAAAGATTCACAGACACATGAGGAAAGCATCTAATATGAAAAACAGAGATCAAAACAAACAGATGAAAGCAATTTGGAGGATACTGTTGTGCAGACGGAAGGAAACTTTTAAAAAAATTATTTATTCTCAGAGAAATATGATATTGCAACCATGCGATCAGAATAAGATGGTATAAAAATGAACACTCAGGGAACAAAATAAGGTCTCAGAGATTTAAAATATAACAGGAATGAAAATTAAGCAGAAAGACTGGAAGTTAAAGATATCCTCCCAAACTGTAGCAAACAAAGAAACAAAATCAAAGAAAAAAAAACAGAAAAGAGAAAAATCCCTTAAAAATTATTTCAAGAGTTCTTTCCCTTCAGCAGGCCACAGACAATCCACTGTGCCTGGTATTAACCGGTATTGTAAGAGCAAGCCATACCCAAAATCTCCCTTCTGCTTATACCGCGATGTTGCTGATGCTCAGATTAGCATCCAGACAATCCACTGTGCCTGGTATTAACCGGTATTGTAAGAGCAAGCCATACCCAAAATCTCCCTTCTGCTTATACCGCGATGTTGCTGATGCTCAGATTAGCATCACTGACCCGGGGCAGAAGAAGGCAAAGTGGATGAGTTCCTACTCTGTGGCCACATGGTATTGGATGAATATCAGCAGTTCTCCTCTAAAGCTCTGGAGGCTGCCCGTATTTGTGCCAACAAGTACATGGTGAAAAGCTGTGGCAAAGTTGGTTTTCACATCCGAGTATAGCTCCACCCCTTCTATGTCACCTACATCAACAAGATGTTGTCCTGTGCTAGAGTGATAGACTCCAGACAAGTATACAAGATGCCTTTGGAGAGACCCAGGGCACAGTGGCCAGGGTCCACACTGGCCAAGTCGTGATGTCCATCCTCACCAAGCTGCAGAACAGGAAGCATGTGACTGAGGTCCCCTACAGAACCAAGTGAAAGTTTCCTGGACACCGGATGATCCACATCTCCAAGAAGTGGGGATTTACTAAGTTTAATGCAAATGAATTTGAAAACACAGTGGCAGAAAAGTAGTTCATCCCAGATGGGTGTGGGGTCAAATATATCCCCAGTCGTGGCTCTCAGAACAAATGGCGGGCCTTGTGCTCATGAGAGCCATGGCACTGTCCCCTGCTTACTTACACCCACCAATAAATACTACTTTCCTATATTAAAAAAAATCACTTCTAGAGCATTTCCCAGAATTGATGGACATGAGTTTCCAAACTGAACAGGCCAAAAAGTATATGAAAATGTCCCTTCACCAAAGCACAACATCATAGAATTTCAGAACACTGGTGACAAAGAGAAGATGCTACAAACTTCTAGAAAGAAAACTGAATCACGTGAAAGGATCAGGACTCAAAACAGCATTGGTTGTTTCAGAGAACTGCCATAGAATATGAGGGAGCGTTGCCTTCAAAGTTCTAAGGGAAGATTTTTTTCCAACCTAAAGTTCCATACCCTGCCAAACTATTAAGTATAAAACAAAAAAATGCTGAGACATGCAAATTCTCCCCAAATTACAACTTCCATTGACCATTTCTACAGTGGGAGGGTGGAGGTGTGTTCCCTCCTGCAAACACAAGACAAAGACATCAGAAAATCAACAGGAGAGAGAGATTAGGATCAGTGCCTGAAATAGAGAGCCAGTAGGTCCTTCTGCAGAGGTGAAAGGGCTCTGGGAGCAATTTTTTCAAGAAGATGAAATGCACAGAATGCCTGAAACTTGGACTTATTGAAATGAGATCTACACTACCAGGAAAGATTTGGGGACCGAATCACTAACATGGATAAGGAAAGCAAAGCAAATTTTTAAAAGGGCAGCTCACTCCATAGAGAACAAATGTTGAAATAATATTAATAATCTACTACATGGTTTAGCTATAAATAACAATTAGTCATAAAAATGAAGATGTTGATGGGACTTCCCTGGTGGCCCAGTGGTTAAGACTCTGAGCTTCCGCTGCAGGGGGCCTAGGTTCAGTTCCCCCGAATGGGGAGTTAAGATCCCACAGGCTGTGAGGTGTGGCCAAAAAAATTTAATTTAATTTTAAAAAGTGAAGACATTGAGTTTCTGTCTAACCAAGAGGATGATATAACCATATTGGGAGAATGGGGAGACAGGCAGGGGTTCTAGGTTAAGGTTCTAATGGGGAAGATGGATAAAAGAAAATTTAATCTACATCTTATAAAGTGAGAACTTAGGGACTTCCCTGCAGTCCAGTAGTTAAGACTTCACCTTCCCATGCAGGGGGTGCAGGTTCCATCTTTGGTCAGAGAGGTAAGATCTCTCATGCCTCCCAGCCAAAACGCTAAAACAGAAAACAGAAGCAAGATTGTAACAAATTCAATAAAAACTTAAAAAAATCTTTTGAAAAAATTAAGTGAGAACTTAATTGGGACCTAATACTGACAAGTCCAAAAATAGTGCTGCAAGTCTCTTCCACAGAAATGTGCACTGCTAAAACTCAAAGGAATCAGCTAAAAGAATTGACGGTGCCTGTACCTGGGGAGTGGGGGATGGGCTGAGGGGGTGGCAGTGGGGGCCAGAGAGCCAGGTCACTGCTGCTTTCTTCACAAGGCTTTTTTTCAACCACCGCGCAGCACGTACTCCTCTCTGGTCTAATTCCATGCGTATTCACCTTCCTCTCTCCTAGAAGGCGAGCTTTACAAAAACCAGCACCCAGCCCAGTACCTGTCAGACAGCAGCACAGGCTTGAGGACTGAATCATCATAGGTTCAAACTGGGAGGAAACTTGCATTTCAACCTGATCATTTTACAAGTTAGAAAACTGAAGCCCCTCAAAGAAAGAGGATGCTCCCTAAGGCTCAGGTGGTGAGTGACAGCTCCCAGGCTGCACTGTCAACCTCTGGATTCCCTGTCCATCCTCCTGCAGGCCCAGGGGCTGCCCTCAAACCTGCAGAATCAGTGACAGTTTGAAAACTAAACAGCTCTCGTGGGGAGAGGATTTAAGGAGGGAGGAGAGGCAACAGGAAGAGAGAAGACAAGCGCCCAGGCAGAGATAGAAGTGGCTCCTACCGGAATGCCATGGCCTGGCCAAGCCGGGAGAACGGCAGCATCTCCCAGAAGGGGAGATGGCCACCTGGGACCCACCAGGGGTCCCACTGACACTCAGAGTTCCAGATCATACCTCATGGCTTGCCATCCAGGGATCAGCATGATGCTACTACTGCTGCCAAGTTACAGAATGGCCCCTGGGAGGCTACAGCAGAAAAATGGCACATCTCCTCCGTGCTTTCCATGAGCAAATGCAGCCCCAAAGGGCACTCACTGCTGCTTCCAAATACCACCCAGTGCATCCACGTTGGGATTCCCAGGTGGCTCTAGTGGTAAATAACCTGCCTGCCAGTGCAGGTAGATATAAGAGACACAGGTTCAATCCCTGGTTGGGGAAGATCCCTTAGAGGTCACAGCAACCCACTCCAGTGTTCTTGCCTGGAGAATCCCACGGACAGAGGAGCCTGGCAAGCTGCAGTCCATAGGGTTGCACAGAGTCAGACACGACAGAAGAGACTTAGCACGCACGCACATCCACGTTAGGTGGAAATCGACTTTCACCCAGATCCCTATTGTCAGCAAGGTCTGCAGCATCTGGCTTTCAGCTCCATGACTTCTACAGAGAAGGGTGGACCGGAGGCTGAGGGTGACGCTCCACTGTGCCCTCTGGTGATCCCTCGGCATCCCTCTCGCCTCTCCCTCTGTCCCAGGCTGCTGCACCGGGAGTGTCCTTCTCTTCCCAGGGCTCCAGTGAATGCCTGTCTGTTAGTAAATTCACACAAACTGATGCCTGAGGGTCCCCTGGCTACCCAGCTCTGAATCCTGGTGTGGGCTCTACAGGCCCGAGGAGATACTAATCTTGTCAGTCTAAGCATCGAGGATCAGAGGGGAGGGAAACTTCAGGTTTAGCTTGTGACTCAGGAAGACTATTCAGCAGGATGCTAGGAGACAGGTAGGAGGGAGTCCTGTGCCAGGGACATGCCTACTGTGGGCAGCCCCGTATCCATCACAGCTGGCCACATGGGTCCCCAGGTTAGCCAGCTAGACAAGCCAGGTGACCTTTTTCAGATATAAGATCCAGTTGGGATCACTTGAAGTCTAGTGGCGGCCCAGGCAGGGTAGGGGGCTGGGAATCTGTCTGGGTCAAAGAGCTGGTGGCTCAGGACTTCTCTGGTGGTCCAATGGCTAAGACTCCAAACTCTCAGTGCAGGAGGCCCGGTTCCATCCGTGGTCAAGGAAGTAAGTCCCACATGCCACAACAAAGACCTGATGCAGGGCACCCCTGGTGGCTCAGTGGTAAAAGAATCTGCCTGCCCCTGCAAGGGACATGGGTCTGACCCCTGATCCAGGAGGACCCCACATGCCTCGGAGCAGCTAAGCCTGAGCGTCGTAACTGTTGAGCCCGTGCTCGAGAGCCCGGGAAACAACTACTGAGCCCACATGCAGCAACTATTGACGCCCACGTGCCCCAGAATCCACGTTCCACAACAAGCTAAGCCACCGCTGAGAAGTCTGTGCACTACAACGAAGAGTAGCCCCCACTCTCCACAGCTGGAAAAAGCCCATGCAGCAACAAAGACCCAGCACAGCCAAAATACATACATATATACATAAATACAATTTTATATATATATATATATATATATATATATAAAAGACCTGGTTCAGCCAAATTAATAAAAAAATTTTTTTTAAGTTGGTGGCCATGGAGCCCCTTTCTCCCAGCATTAGCTCTCAGTGCAGAACCTGGCCTCCTCAGCCTGCTGCACTTTGGCTGGGGGACCAGGAGGGTCCTGGACTGGGAGCAAGTTGGGTAGCATCTCTCTCTCCCCACTGGCATAGGAATGCGGGATCCCTGCTGGTCTCCCCACCATCCCCTTGCCTCGCCCATCTTGGAATCAGACACACTAGGTCCAGTCTCCACTCCAGTACTTTTCTATTAATAGCTATGAAACCATGGGCACAGTGACATCACCTTTCTAAGCCTGCGTTCTCCCATCTGTAAAATGGAGTGAAAGGTACCATTCTCCCAGGAACGCTGTGAGGATTAAACAAATAACACGTGTAAGGCTGTTGGTGGTGCTTGGCACACAATCAGGTGCCTGTTGCTATGTAAAAACTGCTCCAAAATGTGGTGACTTAAAGCCGCAGCTATTTGCTGTCTCTCACGATGCTGGGGGGCTCAGCTGGGGTGACCTGTGTGCCTCATGGTGGTGGTGGGCTCACTCATTTGGCTGCATTCAGCTGGCAGTTTTGCTGGGGCAGCTGGACCTCCTTCTCCAGTTGGGTGGGTTTCTTAGCCGGCAGTCCAGAGCTCCAAGGAGTCCGGGCAGAGGCCATCAGTTAACGCTTAGGCTGAAAGGGGCGCACTTTCACTTCTGGTGCATGCTATTGGTCAAGGCGAGTTCCCAAGGCCAGCCCAGACCCACAGGGAGGGGAGATGGCCTCCGTCTCCTGGTAGGAAGAGGGACACGGCACAGGGATCGCGGAGCTTGTTGGGCACTGTCTTTGGAGACAGGGTACCAGCACGTAACAGTAGGTCAGTGGCAGGTGGGGGAAGTTCAGTTTGACCACTCGGATTAGCACTGTCTGGAGTCTGGCCCAGAGCAATGCTTCGCAGACAATGGGGGCTGTATCACTGGTGTCCCAGAGATGACTTGATGGCAAAAAGTAATTGCATTTTGAGTCCTTTTTAATCCTTTTGATACCATCAAAGAGAAAGATGTCAGCTTAGTGCTAGCCTGTGTCTAATAACATCTCTATCAGACTAGCTATCTCTGGCCCGGCATTAGCGATATCTGGCAGGCACAAGATCTCGACAGAACGTAGTATGTTGCTTTGTTTCCTCCTGCATTTATTTTTACAATTGCCAAATGGGCTGGCTTTCCACTTCTGAGGGTAATAGGGCATTAGCTGAAGTAAAGAGAGCCTTCTCAATGGAGAGATCAGAGCCCAAGGGCTTCCCAGCTCAGGCTACGATTTCTCACCTGATCATCCTACCTGTTAACCCTACTACTCTCAGAAGGCAGTGGCACCCCCACTCCAGTACTCTTGCTTGGAAAATCCCATGGACGGAGGAGCCTGGTGGGCTGCAGTCCACGGGGTTGCTAAGAGTTGGACACGACTGAGCGACTTCACTTCCACTTTTCACTTGCATGCATTGGAGAAGGAAATGGCAACCCACTCCAGTGTTCTTGCCTAGAGAATCCCAGGGACGGGGGAGCCTGGTGGGCTGCCGTCTATGGGGCCGCACAGAGTCGGATGGGACTGAAGTGACTTAGCAGCAGCAGCAGCAACCCTACTATTGGTGAGTCTGTTGTCCACCCCCAAAGAAAGCCCCAGCACCCTCATCACTCTTACCTCCTTCACCCCTCATGCTTTCCTCCTTAACATTAAATTCCACTCCCACAGACATTCCTTTTCATCTTAACTGGCCTCTTTCAGAAACTCCTCTGTGCTTTATTCTTTTATCCCTATTGAAATATGGTAGGAGTCATTTTATTTTTTTGATACAGTATTTTGTTTACTTTTTAAAATTAATTTTTGCTGGAGCTTAGTTGCTTTACAATGTTGTGTTGGTTTCTGCTGTACAGCAGAGTGATCCAGCTATACATATACAAATACCCACTCTTTTTAGATTCTTTTCCCACATAGGTCATTATGGAGGATGGAGTAGAGTTCCCTGTGCTATGGAGTTAGGCTTTACTCTTCCCCAACACCCTCCCCATTCTCTGCAAGCAGGCAGTGTGGGGCAGTGGGGAGCACTTGGGGGACCACTTTGGTGAGGTCTGGGGTCTATCCTGTACCAGACACAGCCCTACCCTTCATGTTTACAGCCAGAGCAAGAGTGCAAAGGAGACTCCCTCCCACTTCCATATCCTGATAGTTAAAAGCTGCAAATAAAGCCAACAATCCATTATGTAAAATAAGTTCCAATTTCCTAGGCTGACAAAATATATCTTACTTGTTTTAAGTAAACATGTCTGTGTGTATATGCTGAGCTATGCTTTTTCTATGATGACAGAAAAATTTAAAAATCACTGAATTTTGTGTCATTTGATAATGTCTTTTAAAAAACATTTATTTATTTACTTGTCTGTTGTTTCTAGTTTTCATCAAATTTGAGAAGAAAGCTATAATTATTTCTCCAAATATATATATTTTTATTTCCCTGTCCCAAACTGAGTCTTCAATTTCTCACGTGTTAGATGACTGGACAGTATTCAAACGTCGCTGATGTTCTATTTATGTTTTTTCACCTCTTAATTTTTCTCTGAGTGGCAGTTTAGATTTTTTTAACTGGTATATCTGAATATTCACTGATAATTTCTTCTACAATGTCTAAACTGTTCTTACTCACATTCAGTGTATTTTTAATTTAAGATATTATATTTTTCATTTAAAATGATGAAGCACAAGCTGGAATCAAGACTGCTGGGAGAAATATCAATAACCTCAGATATGCAGAGGACACCACCATTATGGCAGAAAGTGAAGAAGAACTAAAGAGACTCTTGATGAAAGTGAAAGAGGAGAGTGAAAAAGTTGGCTTAAAAGTCAACATTCAGAAAACGAAGATCATGGCATCTGGTCCCATCACTTCATGGCAAATAGATGAGGAAACAATGGAAACAGTGAGAGACTTCATTTTGGGGGCTCCAAAATCACTGCAGATGATGACTGCAGCCGTGAAATTAAAAGATGGTTCTCCTTGGAAGAAGAGCTATGACCAACTTAGACAAGCATATTAAAAAGCAGAGACATGGGGTGGGAGGTGGGAGGGGCTTTGACATTAGGAGATCGTGTACACCTGTGGCTGATTCATGTCAATGTATGGCAAAACCAATACAGTATTGTAAAGTAGAATAAAGTATTAAAAAAAAAAAAAAAAGCAGAGACATTACTTTGCCAACAAGGTCTGTCTAGTCAAAGCTACCGTTTTTCTAGTAGTCATGTATGGATGTGAGAGTTGGACTATAAAGAAAGCTGAGAACTGAAGAATTGATGCTTTTGAACTGTGGTGTTGGAGAAGACTCTTGAGAGTCCCTTGGACTGCAAGGAGATCCAACCAGTCCATCCTAAAGGAAATCAGTCCTGAGTATTCATTAGAAGGACTGATGTTGAAGCTGAAACTCCAATACTTTGGCCACCTGATGAGAAGAACTGACTGATTGGAAAAGACCCTGATGCCGAAGGCAGGAGGAGAGGGAGACAACAGAGGATGAGATGATTTGATGACAGCACCGACTCGATGGACACGAATTTGAGCAAGCTCCGGGAGCTGGTGAGGGACAGGGAAGCCTGGCGTGCTACAGTCCATGGGGTCACAAAGAGTCAAACACAACTGAGTGACTGAAGTGGACTGATTTTTCATTTTTGGACACGACAGTTGGATTTTTTCAAACCTCTGTTTCCCTCGTGTTCGTGTTTGTGTGTTTTTCTACCTTCTTGAACACATGAGGCATATGAGTGAAGCAGTTATACTGTCTCTTCAGTGTCTTCCTCTGCTAGTTATTTCATCTCTTCATTTCTGAGTCTTTCTACTGATTGATTTTTCTCCTGATTGTGGGTCATCTTTTTCTACTTTGCATGCCTTTTGTTGTTGTTTGTTTGTTCCCAGATTTTTTTTTGGCTGTACTGCTCAAGGCTTACAGGATCTTAATTCTCCAAAAAGGGATTGAGCACAGGCCCAGGGCAGTGAAAGCAATGAGTCCTAACCATTAGACCACCAAGGAATTCCCTGTTTCTAGACATTCTTCATCAGACGGAGGAACTTTCCTTCTATTGCTAATTTTCTGAAAGTTTTTTTAATCAGGAATGGATGTTGGATTTTATCAGTTTTTCTACATCTATTAAAATGATCCTATGGTTTCCTCTTTTTTCGTATGTTAATATGGTGAATTCAATTGATTGGTTTCCAAACATTAAACCAACTTTGCATTCCTGAGATAAATCCCACTTGATCATAATATATTATCCTTTTTATATATTGTTGAATTTGATTTGCTAAAACTTGCTTTAAAATTTTTGCCTCTGTGTTCAGGAGGGATATCTGTCTGTACTTTGATTAGAAGCTAGGCATTGTGAATTTTCCATTGTTTGGTGTAGGAGTTTGCTGCATTCCTTTAAGTAATGTTGGACTTTGTTCTGGCACATAGCTAACATACTTGGAGTAAGATGTATACTTGTGAGGCTTGCTTTTAAGATTCTTAGGACACATACAGAGTAGCTGTTAGTCCAAGGTTAATGTAGACCTCTGCTAAGGCCTTACCCTTCTGAGGACTGTACTCAATACCCTGTGTATTAGGACGTCTTTCTACTCTGCCTGATAGGAGCACAAACTAATTCCTGCCCAGTGTGAGCTCCAGGCATTGCTAGGCATTGCTCTGCTTTCAGCGTCTCTTTCCCCAGCCTTTTCTTTCATGTCCGTGCAAATCAGCGCTCAGCCAGATTCAAGGAGACACCTCTGCGGATCTTGGATGTGTGTTCAGCTTCCCCTCACTGGGACTCTGGCCTGTGAATTTCTAGCACCTTTCTAAATCTGTCTTCTCAATCAGCAAGACATTCAGGCTCTGTTTGGATTCCCTCCTCCCCACACTGAAGTCTGGAAACAGCCTGGGGCGGGGAGCTAGGGTAATTACAGGGCTCACCTTCTTCCCAGGGATCAGTCCCAGGTTGCCTTTGTCCAAAGTCTGAAAATCGTGGTTTCAGCTGTTTTGTCTGGAGTCCTGGTTTTTTTAAGGCAGGAGAGTAAACTAGCCCCTGTCACTTCATTTCAGCTAGAAGCTGAAGTCTCATCCTGTTAGTAAATTTCTTTTCACATGCGGCTGTGACACGCCGAGGCTTCTAAACAGTGGCGACCTGGTCAGAGGCCACTTTGCCTGGTCTAAGACACAGGTCACTAACAGATGTGCCAGTTTTGGCCAGTTACTATTCCTTCTGGTGCCTCCATTCTCTTTTTCCCTTTTTAATTGTGTGTGTGTGTGCGCGCATGTGCGCATGATATGGACCATTTTTAAGTCTTTATTGCATTTGTTACAATCTTGCTTCTGTTTTACATTTTTTGGCTGCGAGCCATGTGGCATGTTAGTTCCCCAATCAGATATTGAACCTGCACTCCCTGTACTGGAGGGCAAAGTTTTAACCACTGCTCCCCGGGAAGTCCCTGGTGCCTCCATTTTCATTTCTGTCAGATGGAGCGGACAAGAAGAGTATCGACCCTAAGGACGGTTGTGAGACACAGGTAAGATTTTATGTGCTTATTGCCTAAAACTGTGCCTGACACATAGTGAATGGGTGTTCGATAAATGTGGATTATTGCCGGGACAATCCAGACCACCCAGCTAGGGCTCCTGCAGTCTCTCAATCTCCTCCCACCTTCTTGGCTTGTAGAAAGAGGAATCCATCTATTCTTTTTTTTTTCTTTTAAGGCATCATATCCCCCTGGCTGATGAGTTTAAAAGATCCTTTCTGGACATGTTTTCTCATCATTCCTTTTTCCCCCTGATTTCTCAGCCTCTCTCTCCTTCCACAGACTCTTTCCCCTCAGACCAGAACATACTCCTGTCTACTGCCTTCTAAACACAAACATTCCCTCTCGCCTCCCTCCTGCTTACACGCCCTTCCTTGGGCTTTATTTCCTTTCTCTGCCAAGTTTCTTGAAAGAGGGCTCTGTGTTCTCTGCCTCCCATCCCTCACCTCAGGTTCACCCCGAATCTCTGCACAGCCTGCCCTGTGCAGACTCTGCTCTCACCAAGCCTGAGGTCACTTTCTTGGGCAGCAGCCTCCGCTTAATCCTGTTTCATTCAATCTCCCTGGAGAAGGTGACATCGGATGAAACCTGCTCTTAGGGCTTCGACTGTTGTTCAGCTGCTAAGTCGTGTCTGACTCTTTGTGACCCCATAGGAGTGTATGTACACACCAGGCTTACCCGTCCTTCACCATCTCTCAGAGTTTGCTCAGACTAGTGCCCAGTAAGTAGATGATGCTATTCAACCAACTCATCCTCTGTTGCCCCCTTCTCCTCTAGCTTCCATAATTATCCCCAAATGACCTTCAGACCCAGACAACCAGAGTCCAAGACAGAACAAGGAGTTCACAAGGCCAAAGAACATGGCCCCCTACCCCAGCATGTGACCTGTCTTCTAGGCCACACTCCAGGTACCCAATATTTGAGCATCTTTGCCCAAAGAGTCCTAGGCCCCCTTCCAGAGCCTACAAACCCAGGCTTCCACCCTTGGTTTGTCCCCTTGAGGGTGAAGCATGACTGGTGTGTGTGCCCTGGATCTGAGGGGCAATCAGGGGGCAGTGGTTTGAAGATGGGGGTATGTATAGAGCTGGGGTGTATGGTTGGAATGTATGTGCATTCCATTAATAGGAGACCTGGTGGTCCAGTGGCTAAGACTCTGCCCCCAATGCAGGGGCCCAGGTTCCATCCCTGGTTAAGGGACTAGATCCCACATGCGGCAACTGAGCGTCCAGCTAGGAGATCCCTTCTTCAGATGGAAGATCCTGCAAGCCTCAACTAAGACCCAGCACAGGCAAAGAGATAAATAAAAATAAGTTGCTTTTTTTTTTTTAAAGGAGACTCTCACTCTGCAGGACAAGCTGAAAATGTGAAAAGAAAAGGGGAGGGGCGGGCAAGGAGCTGGGAGCCATTGCCTTTCTCAGGCCTTGAAAATGTCAGGGATGGGCTTGATCTTGCCCCCTTGGTTCTCCTGCTAACTCTCTGACCTCTTTGCCTGGTCTCCTTCGCTGACTTTGCTCTATGTAGACCCACTCTCCTGGAAAAGGGCTTCCCAGGAACCAGCCTTTGGCCTCCACACACTCACTCCCCTTCCTGCCTCTAGGGGGCGCACGGCGCAGTGAGGGAATTCAGCATCTGCAGCTCTGCCACCTCCTCCACACAGAATTCGTAGAGTCCCCTTGGTTTCAGGAGCACAGAGCTGGTGCCCACTGGGCTCTCCGTCCATGTTTGTTTAATGACAAAGGGAATGGAAACATGAAGTTCACTCGTTCAAGACCCAACTTAAATGTGCCACCTCCTTGCGGTCTTCCTAGATTCCCACAGCCTGGTGCCTCGTCCCCAGTTAAACACTCATGACATGCTTCCTCTACGTCACAGTCCTACTCTACCAGGTTATGGCTATGCCTGTCCAGGCCCTACTCTTCCCTGATAGGGTTGGAGCTTCTTGAGAACGGGGATCAATAGTTGGTACTTAATAGATGCTTACTGAATGAATGAATGTTTGCAGAGTATTCCAAATGCTCTGGCAAGGTCTGATAAATCTGCAAAGACTATTTTTTAGGTTGCCTGAACTAAGGCCTGTAAGATAGCAAACACCTCAAACTGACCCTTTGTTTTGTTTATATATATTTATTAGGTTGTGCTGGGTGTTAGTTGCAGCATGTGGGATCTAGTTCCCTGACCAGGGATGGAAACCAAGTCCCCAAAATTGAAAGCGTGGAGTCTTAGCCATTGGACTACCAGGCAAGTCTCTGACTCTTTGGATTTAAAGGGTTTCTGAAGAGCAACTTCCAACTTGCAGAGTTAATTATCAGCAGGGAGCTGACCCAGGAGGGAAGAAGGGCAGAAGATCCTCCCCTCTGTCTGTTCTGTAAAATCGGAGAGACTGTGGTGTGGAGTGAAGATGTTCTGAAAGCCCCCGCCGAGTGCCTGGGGTGAAGCTGGCCCCCAAGAATGACAGCATCAGCACCAATCTTTTTTGATTGTTGTTATTATTGGGAAGAATTGAGTTTGCAGGGCAAGAGGGCTGGCCAACTGATTCATCTGCAGTTAGTAAGTAGCAATTTCTGCTTGAGGATTGCATTTCCACTTTCAGCTCCATGCTTGTCAGCACACGTATTAGTTTCCCATCGCTGCCTTAACCAATGCCAGAGGCTTTTAACGCTGCAGATGTATCACCTCATGGTTCTGTAGATAAGAGATCCAACACAGGTCTCATGGGGCTGAACTCCAGGGTTGGCAGGGCCATGTGGCTTCCTGGGGCCCAGAGGCCCTTCCTCCATCTGCAAAGCTGCGTCAAGTGCTAATGCTGCCGTCTCTCTGACCCTTTGCCATGGGTGTTGCAAGTCGCGGACACTGTGTGCCTTCTCTCCACACTTTCAGCCAGGAAAGTGTCTCCAGTTTTAAGAATTTGTGTGATTACATTAGGGTTTCTCTGGTGGCTCAGATGTAAAGAATCTGCCTGCAATGCCAGAGACCTGGGTTTGATCCCTGGGTCAGGAAGATCCCCTGGAGAAGGGAATCATGCCAGTATTCTTGCCTGGTAAACAGAGGAGCCTGGCGATTGGCACTCCTGTACAATCCAGGGTAATCTCCCCATCTCAAGGTCCACACCCTTTATCACATCTGAAAGTCCTTTCTGCCACATAAGGCAATGTATTCATAAATCCCTGGGACATCTCTGGTAGAGTGAAGAATGTCTTTATTCTGCCTAACACAGCATACTGTCTTACAGTTTGTCTTGGTTATGTTTTCTGTGTAGAGAATGTCCAATCTCTTCTTCAGAGGGGCTCCCCATTGTCATCATAATAGCAAATCATTCGGAAGAGTTACCATATGCCAGGCACTGTTCTAAGGAGAATATATTGGCTTGGCCAAAAGTTCATTTGAGTTTTTCCATAGTTCAGTCGGTCAGTTGTATCCGACCCTTTGCGACCCCATGAACTGCAGCACGCCAGGCCTCCCTGTCCATCACCAACTCCCGGAGTCCACCCAAACCCATGTCCATTGAGTCGGTGATGCCACTCAACCATCTCATCCTCTATCATCCCCTTCTCCTCCTGCCCTCAATCTTTCCCAGCATCAGGGTCTTTTCCAATGAGTCATAAGATAATACCAAAAAACCCAAATGAACTTTCTGGCCAACACTACATTTCTGCATTTATTCAGTCTTCACCAGTTCATTATGAGGCTCCCCACTCGTGAAGCATGGGCTGTGGGCAACCACTTTCTTCCCAAGAGCACAGCCAAGAGAGGTGGGGGGATCAGTGCACAGCACAGAAGCCTGGCAAATACCATCTCAGCCAGGTGATCTAGGTCAATATCCACAGCTCGAAGTCACACTGATAGGATATACTATTGAGACAATATGGTGAGAAGTGTGCTTTATTTACCCCTATGACTTCTCCCCTCCCCAAATCTATAATCCCAGTCCAATTATGAGAAAAACAAGACAAATTTCAATAAAGGGGGCCTTCCCTGGTGGTCCAGTGGCAAAGAATCCGCCTGCCAGTGCAGAGGACACAGGTCTGATCCTTGGTCCAGGAAGACTCCATATGCCTCAGAGCGACCAAGCCTGCGTACTGCAGCTATTGAGCCTGCACCCGGGAGCCCGAGCCTCAGCTACCAAGCCCACGTGCCACAGCCGCTGAAACCTGCACACCCTAGAGCCGGTGCTCAGCCACACGAGAAGCCATCACAGTGAGAAACCCACAAACCACAGCTAGAGAAAACCCGGCACACAGCAGCAAAGAGCCAGCACAGCCAAAACAAATGAATGAATACATTTCTAAAAAATTATAGACAAATTCCAATAAAGGCACACCTTGACACCGTGCAGGACTAGCACTTGACTGCGCCTGCATGCCAAGGCGTTTCAGTGGTGTCCAACTCTCTGTGACCTTACAGGTTGTAGCCCATCAGGCTCCTCTGTCCATGGGATTCTCCAAGCAAGAATATTGAAGTGGGTTGCCATCCCCTTCTCCAGGGGATCCTCCAGACTCAGGGATCAATCCTGCATCTCTTATGTCTTCTGCAGTGGTAGGTGGGTTCTTTACCACTAGCAAAACCTGGGAAGACAGTACCTGATTAATACTCATCGAAACTGTCAAGGTCATCAAAGACAAGAAAAGTCTGAAAAGCTGTCACAGCCAAGAGGAGCCTAAGGAGCCATGACAAGTAAATGTGATGAGAAGTCCTGAATGGGATCCTGGAACAGAGCAAAGACCTTTAGGGAAAAGCTAAGGGAGTCTGAATAAACCACGGGCTTTAGTTAATAATAATGTATCAGTATTGCATCATTACTTATAACAAATGTTAATAACAGAGAAAACTGGGAACTCTGCACTAGCTTCTCAAATTTCCAGAAATCTAAAAGTTTCAAAAATAAAATTTGTCATCATAATTAACTTAATAGAACGCTACAAGATAGGTAGTACCAACATTATCCCCATCTTACAGATAAGGTAACTAAGCACAAAGAGGTAACTTGTATAAATGGTGAAGCCAGGATTTTAATTCTGTATTCTGGCTCCAAGTTTCAATGTTCTTTTTTTTTTTTTAAGATTTTTGATGTGAACCATTTTAAAAGTTTTTATTGAATTTGTTATAATATTGCTTTCTATCCATGTCTTGGTTTTTTGGCTGTGAGGCATAAAAACTCCCTTAGACCCCAACTTAGGACTGAATCCACACCTCCTGCATTGGAAGGTGGAGTCTTAGCCACTGCGCCACCGTGAAAGTCCCCGAAGTTCAGTGCTCTTGCCACTATGTTTTCCAGTTTATCCAGGGGCTGTCCAACCTTCCCCATTAGTCCAGAAGTTCCCCAAGGTCACAATCTGTCTCTTCCCTCAGACTAGGGCTAGGATTGTTCATCTCTCCTTGAGGGGCAGGACTATATTTCCACCAGACTGGCACCATCTCCTGCCCACTAGGCATATTTAGTATAGAGATACATCCTGAGTTACAGGGAGATACCAGTGCTATTAACTGGAGTGCTTCCCCTACCTTGCCCCAGAGGACACTTGGCAATGTCTGGAGACATTTTCAGTTGTCACAACTTGGGGATGCAACTGGCATCTAGTGGGTAGAGGTCAGGGACACTGGGAAACATCCTACAATACCCAGAACAGCCCCACAACAAAGGAATCATCTAGTCCCAAAACTTTTGTCACGAGTGCCAAGATTAAGAAACCCTGAGATAGACCCTGTTTCGAACAATGTCTCCTTTGTCCTCATAAGGAAATTCACATGTGTCTAACCATGTGTACCATGATTGTAGTTTGGGAAATATGGTCACAATTTTTAGCATATTAGTAAAATATGTCAGTGTATCAGAGTCTCTGTGATGAAGTGCTGCACCCTGGGGGAAAGAGGGGCCGGTGCAAGGTCCTCCCTGCCTATTCTAGCTCCTGCCCCCATTGACTAGACTCCCCGACCTCCAGCCTGCCTGACCCTTTGGGCAGAAGCAACAGAATGCCCTATTTCCTGGGGCAGGAGGAAGTTCTCAGCCCTGAGGAGGTCACGGCTGAGTCAGCGCTTCTTGGCCCCAGCTCCTAGAGCACATGCAGGCATGAAAGAGCTGCGTCCTCATCTCGGCTCATAGCTTGCTCCAGGCAGCCAGATCGAGAGGCGTGCCGGGGAGTGGGGCGCGGGCAGCTGCCAAGTCAGCCTGGTCCTCTTCCAAAACCTTCCCGAGACTTGCCAGACAGGCATGTCATGGCTGCTTGGGCCTTCTGGGCAAGTCCTGACTTTCTGGACCTTGGTTCCTTCATATGTTGAAAGCAGAGAACATTCAGTGTCTCTATCGGTCCGGAAGAACAGCTTTATTGAGCACTGACTCAGGTACCTGATTCCAGGTGCTGGAGGAAATGTGGTGGACAACAGCACCCGTCGTCAAGGAGAGCGTCCCGGCAGAGGGCAGAAGAAAATGCAGGAGTCCACGTGGATCTGCTTCCAGTGGGGTCTGTGTGGCTGCTGTGGCTGGCTGGTGCTCTGCCTGTCAGCTCCCAGCTTCATGCCCTCCCTTCTGTGTCCTGCAGGCCCTGGAAGCCTGCAACTACACTTCCCAAGCTCCAGTTAGGTTCTGCAAATGGGAAGACACAGTGAGAGGTGAGGAGCCACAAGGAAGGGAGAAGCAGCATTTTCCGCTTCCGCAGGCGCCTCTCAAGTGGCAGCTGCAGAGGTGGCACTTGGAGTGGGCACCTCTGCAGCCTCAGTCCATGAAACTTATACTGGAAATGCTATGAGTATTTGAGGGAGGTTTTTTGGAGAGTGCCCATAACTTTCATCAGATTGTCAAAGAAATATGGGATCTTTAAAATAATCAGGAAGTGAAGGCAAGGCCGTCTGTCAATCACATGTATTCCTTCGGGTAGAGTGGTACCTCACTGTCTCCAAGATGGGATTTGGGAAGAAACACTTACTTATTTTTATTTCTATTTGTATTGTATTTATTCATATTTATTCTTTGTCTCAACTTTTCACTTTGAAGCATCTTTATTATGTACATTAATATTAACAAAATAGCATAGGCATATAATTTACAAGCAAATGACACATAGGAGGTAATTTTTAAAACTTGCTTGATGGGCAGTTTTAAAAAGTTGATGGTGCGCTGTCCAAACACTTTAGAAGAACCAGTGCTTGAACACCAATGCTCACTGCAGCGTGATTCATAGTAGCCAAAAGATGGAAACAACTCAAGTTCCCAACAACACACGAATGGGTAAAATATGTGACATATCCATATAATGGAATATTATTCAACCATAAAAAGAAATGAAGTTCTGATACATTCTGCAACATAGATGAATCTCGTATAATAAGTTGCTTTTGTCTTAAGCCATCTGGTTTTTGGTAGTTTGTCAGGGACACCGGAACAAACTGGGAATCACTGCTTAGTAATTCCAAAATGCTGTTTGGAATAAAGAAAAAGATTTGGAATTAGATAGTGGTGATGGCTGCACATTTTGAATGTAATTCATGCCACTGAATAGTACACTTAAAATTTTTACAGTGGAAAAAGTATATTGCAAATGTCTTACCACAATTTAAAATAATTAATAATGTAATATACCCAAACCCATTGGTGGGCTACAGTCCATGGGGTCGCTAAGAGTCAGACACAACTGAGCGACTTCACTTTCACTTTTCACTTTCATGCCTTGGAGAAGGAAATGGCAACCCACTCCAGTGTTCTTGCCTGGAGAATCCCAGGGACAGGGAGCCTGGTGGGCTGCCATCTATGGGGTCGCACAGAGTCGGACACGACTGAAGTGACTTAGCAGCAGCAGCAGCAGCAAAGTCATTAGAAAGTGGTTTGTATACGGAGGGGCAAAAGACTCAGAGTAAAACACATCATTGAAGAAAAACAAAGTTGGAGAACTGGCATTATACAACATTAAGACTCACTGTCAGTTCAGTTCAGTTCACTCAGTTGTGTCCGACTCTTTGCGACCCCACGAAGCACAGCACACCAGGCCTCCCTGTCCACCACCAAATCCCGGAGTTCACCCAAACTCATGTGCATCGAGTCAGTGATGCCATCCAGCCATCTCATCCTCGGTCATCCCCTTCTCCTCCTGCCCCCAATCCCTCCCAGCATCAGGGTCTTTTCCAATGAGTCAACTCTTCGCATGAGGTGGCCAAAGTATTGGAGTTTCAGCTTCAGCATCAGTCCTTTCAATGAACACCCAGGACTGGTCTCCTTCAGAATGGACTGGTTGGATCTCCTTGCAGTCCAAAGGACTCTCAAGAGTCTTCTCCAACACTGCAGTTCAAAAGCATCAATTCTTTGGCACTCAGCTTTCTTCACAGTCCAACTCTCACATCCATACATGACCACTGGAAAAACCACAGCCTTGACTAGATGGACCTTTGTTGGCAAAGTAATATCTCTGCTTTTTAATATGCTATCTAGGCTGGTCATAGCTTTCCTTCCAAGGAGTAAGTGTTTTTAATTTCATGGCTGTAATCACCATCTGCAGTAATTTTAGAGCCCCCCAAATAAAGTTTGACACTGTTTCCACTATTTCCCCATCTATTTCCCATGAAGTGATGGAACCAGATGCCATGATCTTCATTTTCTGAATGTTGAGCTTTAAGCCAACTTTTTCACTCTCCTCTTTCACTTTCATCAAGAGGCATTTTAGTTCCTCTTCACTTTCTGCCATAAGGGTGGTGTCATCTGCATATCTGAGGTTATTGATATTTCTCCCAGCAATCTTGATTCCAGCTGTGCTTCCTCCAGCCCAGCATTTCTCATGATGTACTCTGCATGGAAGTTAAATATGCAGGGTGACAATATACAGTCTTGACATACTCCTTTTCCTATTTGGAACCAGTCTGTTGTTCCATGTCCAGCTGTAATTGTTGCTTCCTGACCTGCATGCAGATTTCTCAAGAGGTAGGTCAGGTGGTCTGGTATTCCAATCTTTCAGAATTTTCCACAGTTTATTGTGATCCACACAGTCAAAGGCTTTGGCATAGTCGATAAAGCAGAAATAGATGTTTTTCTGGAAATCTCTTGCTTTTTCTATGATCCAGCGGATGTTGCCAATTTGATCTCTGGTTCCTCTGCCTTTTCTAAAACCAGCTTGAACATCAGGGAGTTCACGGTTCACGTATTACTGAAGCCTGGCTTGGAGAATTTTAAGCATTACTTTACTAGCATGTGAGATGAGTGCAATTGTGTGGTAGTTTGAACATTCTTTGGCATTGCCTTTCTTTGGGATTGCCTTTCTTTGGGATTGGAATGAAAACTGACCTTTTCCAGTCCTGTGGCCACTGCTGTGTTTTCCAAATTTGCTGGCATATTGAATGCAGCACTTTCACAGCATCATCTTTCAGGATTTGAAATAGCTCAACTGGAATTCTATCACCTCCACTAGCTTTGTTCGTAGTGATGCTTTCTAAGGCCCACTTGACTTCACATTCCAGGATGTCTGGTTCTAGGTGAGTGATCAAACCATCATTATCTGGGTTGTGAAGATCTTATTCTTGCCACCTCTTCTTAATATCTTCTGCTTCTGTTAGGTCCATACCATTTCTGTCCTTTATCAAGCCCATCTTTGCATGAAATGTTCCCTTGGTATCTCTATTTTTCTTGAAGAGATCTTTAGTCTTTCCCAGTCTGTTGTTTTCCTCTATTTCTTTGCACTGATCGCTGAGGAAGGCTTTCTTATCTCTCCTTGCTGTTCTTTGGAACTCTTCATTCAAATGAGAATATCTTTCCTTTTCTCCTTTGCTTTTCACGTCTCTTCTTTTCACAGCTATTTGTAAGGCCTCCCTAGACAGCCATTTTGCTTTTTTGCATTTCTTTTCCATGGGGATGGTCTTGATCCCTATCTCTTGTACAACATCATGAACCTCTGTCCATAGTTCATCAGGCACTCTGTCTATCAGATCTAGTCTCTTAAATCTATTTCTCACTTCCACTGTATAATCATAAGGGATTTGATTTAGGTCATACATGAATGATCTAGTGGTTTTCCCCACTTTCTTCAATTTAAGTCTGAATTTGGCAATAAGGAGTTCATGATCTGAGCCACAGTCAGCTCCTGGTCTTGCTGACTGCATAGAGCTTCTTCATCTTTGGCTGCAAAGAATATAATCAATCTGATTTCGGTGTTGACCATCTGGTGATATCCATGTGTAAAGTCTTCTCTTGTGTTGTTGGAAGAGGGTGTTTGCTATGACCAGTGTGTTCTCTTGGCAAAACTCTATTAGCCTTTGCCCTGCTTCATTCTGTACTCCAAGTCCAAATTTGCCTGTTACTCCAGGTGTTTCTTGACTTCCTACTTTTGCATTCCAGTCCCCTATAATGAAAAAGACATCTTTTTTGGGCGGCTACCAAGAGTGCCAGGCTGCGATGGCACAGGAGCGGGCAAGAGGAGCTACCCCATGCCCGAGGTCAGGGGCAGCAGTCAAGATGAGCTACCCCACATCCAAGGAGGGGGCTGCATGGGCACAGGAGGGCCAAGAGGAGCTACTCCACGTTCAAGGTCAGGAGGGGCAACCTCGTCCAAGGTAAGGAGCAGCAGCTGTGCTTTGCTGGAGCAGCTGTGAAGAGATCCCCCATGTCCAAGGTAAGAGAAACCCAAGTAAGACGGTAGGTGTTGTGAGAGGGCATCAGAGGGCAGACACACTAAAACCATAATCACAGAAAACTAGTCAATCTGATCACACGGACCACAGCCTTGTCTAACTCAGCGAAACTAAGCCATGCCATGTGGGGACAGGTCATGGTGGAGAGGTCTGACAGAATGTGGTCCACTGGAGAGGGGAATGGCAAACCACTTCAGTATTCTTGCCTTGAGAACCCCATGAACAATATGAAAAGGCAAAATGATGGGATACTGAAAGAGTACCTACTCCCCAGGTCAGTAGGTGCCCAATATGCTACTGGAGATCAGTGGAGAAATAACTCCAGAAAGAATGAAGGGATGGAGCCAAAGCAAAAACAATACCTAGTTGTGGATGTGACTGGTGATAGAAGCAAGGTCCGACGCTAAAAGAGCAATAGTGTATAGGAACCTGGAATGTTAGGTCCATGAATCGAGGCAAGTTGGCAGTGGTCACACAGGAGATGGCAAGAGTGAACATCAACATTCTAGGAATCAGCGAACTAAAATGGACTGGAATAGGTGAATTTAACTCAGATGACCATTATATCTAATACTGTGGGCAGGAATACCTTAGAAGAAATGGAGTAGCCATCATGGTCAACTAAAAAGTCCGAAATGCAGTACTTGGATGCAATCTCAAAAACGAGAGAATGATCTCTGTTCGTTTGCAAGGCAAACCATTCAATACCACTGTGATCCAAGCTTATGCCCCAACCAGTAATGCTGAAGAAGCTGAAGTTGAACGGTTCTATGAAGACCTACAAGACTCACTATAAAGCTACAGTAATCAAAACAGTGTGGTATTGGCAAAAGAATAGACAAATAGATTATTGGAACAAAATTGAGATCCCAGAAATAGACTCATATAAATACAGACTGATTTTTGTCAGTCAACTGATCTTTGACAAAAGAGCAGCACAAAAGAGCAAAGACACTCTTTTCAACAAATGGTGTTGGAACAATTGGACATCCACATACAAAAGATAAAATAAAACGAATATAGGGGTACTCTTTCTACCCCCTTCTGATGCCTATGTCAGAAGCTTTCTCTATCTCCTTTATACTTTAATAAAACTTTGTTACACAAAAGCTCTGAGCGATCCAGCCTCGTCTCTGGCCCCGGATTGAATGCTTCTCCTCCGGGAGCCAAGAATCCCAGCGTCGTGATTCAACAACAACCTTTCATCTTGGGGGCTCGTTCGGGATCCTTCAGGACAAGGTAAGATGCTTGGAGCTCTAGTTCTTTGTTCTCTTAGTGAACACATTCTCTGCTGCGCTTTACTAACCATACAGTGTGCTTGTGTGAATGAATGTCATGCCCTGCGCGAAGCAAGTGAGGAGCCCTGCTCTGCGGTTCCATGGTGATCTCATGCGGCGTATGGCAGAAGCCTGTCAGGGGTTTCTACCAACCTGCCAAGGCCAAGAGGCACCTAAGGTCTCTGTTGGGAACCGACCAGAAATGGGCAAAGCATGTGGACCGAACTCTCCTTTCTCGGTCAAACTTTTCGGTCTCTTTGACCATTTCATAACTCCTTGGGAATTAGAAGTACTAACCTCGTCTATCGGATCATATAATTTAAAGGGACTTGTGATCTATACTGTTACTGTGTACTGTGGCAAACTTGGATTGGTAGTCAAGAAAACGCCTAGCTTCGCTAGGAATTGAAAGTTTGGAAGCTAGATGGAGCTTTATCCCCAAGAACATCTCTGAGGTTAAATGTTACTCAGATTGGGACTGCAATGGGTTTTTTTTTCCTTTGGTAACACTGGCTCTTTTTTATCTCTATTTAATATTTAAAATTTTAATAATTAAAAAAAAAGAATATAGACACAGACCTTACAGTCCTCACAAAAATTAACTCAGAATGGATCACAGGCCTAAATGTAAACACAAAACTATTAACCCCCAGAGGATTACTTAAGAGAAAATTAGACGACGTCAAGATTGGCCATGACTCTCTAGATACAATACAAAAGACACAACAGGTGAAAGAAATAACTGATAAAGTGGACTTAAAATTTAAAACTCCTGCTCTGTGAAAAACACTTTCAGAAGAAAGAATAGACAAGCCATAAACTGGGAGAAAATATTTGCAAAACACATATCTGATAAAGGACTCACCCAAAATATTCAAAGAACTCAAAAGAATTCAACAATGAAAAAAATGTACCACTGAATTTAAAAATGAACAAAAGATCTGAACAGACACTGAAGATGACATACAGATGCAAACAAGCATATGAAAAGATGCTCAACCTCATATGTCATTAGGGAAATGCAATATAAGCAACAATGAGATACCACTACACACCTATCAGAATAACGAGACTGCAAAACACTAACAACTCCAAATGCTGCTAGGGATGTAGAGTACAAGGAACTCTCCTTGCTGATAGGAATGCAAAATGGTACAGCCACCCTGAAAGATAGTTTGGAGGTTTCTTGGAAAATTAAACATTCTCTTACCGCTAGGAATTCCTCATGCTGCTAGGAATTTACCCAAATGAGTTGGAAACTTATGTCCACAAAGAAACCTGCACAAAGATGTTTACAGCAGCTTTATTCATAATTGCCAAAACTTCTAAGAAACCAAGATGCCCTTCAGTTAAAAAAAAATGGATAAAGAAACTGTGGTATATTCAGACAATGGAATATTATTCAGTGATAAAAAGAAATGGGCTATCGAGCCATGAAAAGACCTGGAGGAACATTGAGTATATATTATTAAATGAAAGAAGCCAATCAGAAAGGCTACATAATGTATGATTCCAACTACACGACATTCTGGAAAAGGTAAAATTATGAAGACAGTTAAAAGATCAGTGGTTGTCAGGGGTTAGGGGAGGGAAGCATGAGCAAGTGGAGCTCAGAGGATTTTAAGGGAAGTGAAAATACTCTGTATGATACTACAGTGGTAGATACATGTCCTTATGTTTCTCAAAACCCACAGAATGTACAATGCCAAGGATGAACCCTGATGTTAACCATGAGCTTTGAGTAATAATGATATGACAATGTAGATTCATCAACTGTAAAATATGTAGCATCTGGTGTGGGTTGTGGACAGTGGGGGAGGCTGTGCATGTGGTGGGAACAGAGAATATATGTTGCTGTCATTCAGCCCCTCAGTCATGTTCGACTCTTTGCAACCTCATGGACTGCAGCGCACCAGGCTTCCCTGTCCTTTGCTATCTCCTGCAGTTTGCGCAAACTCGTGTCCATTGAGTCGGTGATGCTGTCTAACCATCTCATCCTCTGCCGCCCGCTCTTCCCCTGTTGCCTTCAATCTTTCCCAGCATCAGGATTTTTTCCAGTGAGTTGGCTCTTCGAATCAGGTGGCCAAAGTATTGCAGCTTCAGCTTCAGCATCAGTACTTCCAGTGAACAGAGTTGATTTCTTTTAGGATTGACTGATTTGAACTCCTTGCTGTCCAAGGGACTCTCAAGAGTCTTCTCTAGGACCACAATTTGAAAGCATCAGTTCTTCGATGCTCAGCTTTTAATGGTCCAATTCTCACATCCATACATGACTACTGGAAAAACCATAGCTTTGACTCTACAGACCTTTTGATGTCTCTGCTCTTTAACACACTGTCTAGGTTTGTCACAGCTTTCCTTCCAAGGAGCAAGCATCTTTAAACGTCATCGCAGCAGTCACTGCCCACAGTCATTTTGGAGCCCAAGAAAATAAAATCTGTCACTGCTTCCACTCTTCTCCTTTCTATTCAACATGAAGTGGTGGGACCGGATGCCATGATCTTAGTTTTTTGAATGTTAACTTTTAAGCCAGCTTTTTCACTCTCCTCCTTCACCCTCATCAAGAGGTTCTTTAGATCCTTTTTTCACTTTCTTTCCATTCGAGTGGTATCATTTGCATATCTGAGGTTGTTGACATTTCTCTCAGCAATCTTGATTTCATCTTGTGATTCATCCAGCCAGGCATTTCACACGATGTCCATAGAGGTTAAATAAATAGGGTGCAAATATACAGCCTAGTGAGATATACAGGAACTCACTATACTTCCACTCAATTTTGCTGTGAACTTAAATCTGCTCTAAAAATAGGTTTTTAAAAATTTTAATCCAATTGCTGGCACTGTCCAGAAAATTTTAACGGGTTTACTTAAAATTGTTATAAAGTTGAATTACTAAGAAAAAAAGTTTGGAGGCCTGTGCATGAAGACATTTATACATGATTAACAGCAGCTTACTCTGGGAGTTAGTGATGAACAGGGAGGTCTGGTGTGCTGCCGTCCACGGGGTCACAAAGAGTCAGACATGACTGAGCGACTGAACTGAACTGAACAGCAGCTCAGAGTTAATTAACTCACCAGGGGGATGAAGAAGATTTATCCAGGAGTAGAGGATCAGTGATAACCTAAGTCGCCCTGGTGCTGGAGAAGACTCTTGAACTGCAAGAAGAGTTAGTCCTAAAGGAAATCAACCCTGAATATTCATTGGAAAGACTGATGCTGAAATTGAAGCTCCAGTGGCCACCTGATGCAAAGAGCTGACTCATCGGAAAAGACCTTGAAGCTGGGAAAGATTGAAAGCAAAAGGAGAAGGGAGTGGCAGAAGATGAGATGGTTAAACAGCATCACCAGCTCAGCTCAGTTCAGTTCAGTTCATTTCAGTTGCTCAGTCGTGTCCGACTTTTGCGACCCCATGAATCACAGCACGCCAGGCCTCCCTGTTCGTTACCATCTCTTGGAGTTCACTCAGACTCACGTCCATTGAGTCTGTGATGCCATCAAGCCATCTCATCCTCGGTCGTCCCCTTCTCCTCCTGCCCCCAATCCCTCCCAGCATCAAAGTCTTTTTCAATGAGTCAACTCTTTGCATGAGGTGGCCAAAGTACTGGAGTTTCAGCTTTAGCATCATTCCTTCCAAAGAAATCCCAGGGCTGATCTCCTTCAGAATGCACTGGTTGGATCTCCTTGCAGTCCAAGCGACTCTCAAGAGTCTTCTCCAACACCACAGTTCAAAAGCATCAATTCTTCAGCGCTCAGCCTTCTTCACAGTCCAACTCTCACATCCATACATGACCACAGGAAAAACCATAGCCTTGACTAGACGAACCTTACTTGGCAAAGTAATGTCTCTGCTTTTGAATATACTATCTAGGTTGGTCATAACTTTTCTTCCAAGGAGTAAGCATCTTCTAATTTCATGGCTGCAGTCACCATCTGCAGTGATTTTGGAGCCCCCAAAAATAAAGTCTGACACTGTTTCCACTGTTTCCCCATCTATTTCCCATGAAGTGATGGGACCGGATGCCATGATCTTCGTTTTCTGAATGTCGAGCTTTAAGCACCACATTTTTTTTTCCTCATGATTAAGCTAACTTTTTCACTCTCCTCTTTCACTTTCATCAAGAGGCTTTTTAGCTTCTCTTCACTTTCTGCCATAAGGGTAGTGTCATCTGCATATCTGAGGTTACTGATATTTCTCCCGGCCATCTTGATTCCAGCTTGTGTTTCTTCCAGTCCAGCATTTCTCATGATGTACTCTGCATATAAGTTAAATATCACCAGCTCAGTGGACATGAATTTGAGCAAACTCCAGGAGACAGTGGACAGGAAAGCCTGGCATGCTGCAGTCCATGGTGTCACAAAGAGTCAGATATGACTTGGCGACTGAACAATGACAAGAGGATCAGTGATGACCTGAGGCCCCTCCCACTCCCCCGGGAAGATGGAGCTGAAGGGAAGGATGTGGGGCTCAGGCAAGTTACTTAAGCTCGCTGTGCTTCTGTTTGGAGACGGCAACGGCACCCCACTCCAGCACTCTTACCTGGCAAATCCCATGGATGGAGGAGCCTGGAAGGCTGCAGTCCATGGGGTCGCTAAGAGTCAGACACGACTGAGCGACTTCACTTTCACTTTTCACTTTCATGCATTGGAGAGGGAAATGGCAACCCACTCCAGTGTTCTTGCCTGGAGAATCCCAGGGACAGGTGAGCCTGGTGGGCTGCCGTCTATGGGGTCGTGCAGAGTCGGACACGACTGAAGCGACTTAGCAGCAGCAGCAGCAGTGCTTCTGTCTCTTCACTTGTGAAATGAGGGAAATACTGGTATTTAATATAAATTGATATTTAATGTTGTGACTATTAAACTGGTTAATTCACGCAAAGTGCTGTGATCTGTGCCTGTCACATAGTAAGCACCATATAAGGGTTTGAAACAAGACTTATGAAATAAAACTCAGAACGGACATGTATGTGTCCTGTGAGGCCTCCCCTCCTTTGGGGGATGAATGTCCAGGAGCACAGAACCAAGGAACTATCATTTACTGAAGCCTGTGATGTTGTACCAGGTGGTCATTTAATTTCTCCCCAGTTGAGGGACGGCAACAGTCCTCTTGGGTTCACACAACAGAACTGGAAGCTCAAATAATTCAAATCACTTTTCCCAAATCACAGAGCTAGGTAGAAGAGACTGCGCCAAGGTGCAAATTTGGTCTCCATGACATTAAACCAAGCCCCACTCTTTCTAGGCTGTCAATTACCAATGATCAGAGGAGGGGAGCAGGGCCACGCCTCCATCTCTGGTAGCCAGCTTGGAGATGGGGGACACCTCCAGAGAAAATCACACTTCTCCCTCTGTGGTAAAGGCCCTGTCAGGGACAGAATGATCACTGCACTAGGCTTCAGAAATGTGGTTCAAGGAACTTCTCTGGTGATCCAGCGGTTAAGACTCCATGCTTCCGATGTAGGGGCAGCAGTTCAATCCCTGCTTGGGCAACTAAGATCCCACATACCACGTGGCATGGCTAAAAAGTAAAAAAGAAATGTGGTACAAGTCCCAGCTCCACTCCATACTAGTTGTGTGGCCATGGGCAAGTCACTTCACCTCACTGTGCCTTGGTTTCCTCATCTGTAAAATGGGGATAATAGCTATCCAGACTATGTGGGTATTAAAGGAAGCAACAAGTCTAGAACCGTCCAGCAAGGGGCTGGCACACAGAATATACCCAGCTCATGTGTACCGAACCACTGTCTTCTGATCACCAAGAATACAGAGAGGAACAGAAGCAGGCCTGGGACCCAGAGCTCCCTGCCACTTCCACATGCCATGTCCTCCAGAAAGGGCGGGGAGCCCCATCCTCCACTCTGCTCATCAGGGACAGTGATCCTGGCTGGGCACTCACTTTCTATCCAGCCCCTCCCCCAACGACACACAAGCACTCCCCCTTGGATGCAAGTCCTCCGCAGGGAGATTGCGCCACAGCGGCCCGTCCCCCACTCTCCAGGGCACGGAGACCACAGCTGTGGTCCAGCTGCCTGAACCCAGCCCAGCCACCGACTGGTCCTGTGCCAGCGACAGGAAGCCGAGAAGAGCTTGTGCACGCCTGCAGGACACTGGGGAGGGGTGGACGCCAGGGGCTGGAGCCAGGCCAGGCTCTGCAATCACACTGTGAGGAAGGGAGCTGACAGGAGAGCCACGAAGGGCGACTGTCACCCTTCACTGTCTGGAGGGCTGTGGGGGTAAGGGGGGTGAGGAAAAGCCCGGGAGGCAAGAAAGAGCACTGAGTTGGGAGTTGGGAAACCTGGCGCTTGGTAAGCTTTTACCACCAGCTCACTGCGTGACTTGCATTAACCCCTTTCCCTCTCTGGCCCCTTGTTTTCCCATCTGCAAAACTGGAAATATATATTGAGCTACCTGTGTCAGACCCAGTCCTAGGGAGTACCCCAGGAGACAGAGCAAAGTCCCCTCTCCCCTGGAGCTTACATTCTACTAGTCAACAAACAAGTACATAAATAGGAAAAGAGGTGAAAGGTTTATGAAGAATAATAAAGTGGTGGGAGGGGACAGAGAGGGAGGGGTCTGGGATGGCCTCTCTGAGAAGATGACCTAAGTAGGGAAGACAAGGAAGGGGGCCAAGTGAATAGCTAGGGGAAGCACATTCTGGGCAGAAGGGAGAGCAAGTGCAAAGGCCCTGAGCAAACACACGAGACAAGCTGAAAAAACAAACTCAGGAAGCAGCAAGGCTGGAAAGAAATGAGTGAGGGGAGATGAAAGTGAAGGCGGGTAGAGCCCAACTCTAGGAGCCTGAAGGCCATTGTGAGCACTTTGCATTTGGCTCTGAACTAATTATTGGGCCCCAGGAAAGCTAGATCTGGGCTTGTCTGCAGAGTCCACTTGGTGTTGTAGGGTGGGGGCTGGAGGTGGTGGAACCATCTTCAGCCACTAGTCATTTACTCTGGGGTCCTAGTCAGGTCCTTTGGGAAGAGACAGTAATAGGCCAAGGACAAGGGTGAGGTGTGCAAGGCCTAGAGTGAGTGAGGCTCAGGCGTGAAACTTTAAGGGAGCAGAAAAAAAAAAAACCACCTCGGTAATTAATATAAAACAATATTTTCCTGCAATATATCTAAAAATTGAAATTAATGCAGAAAATCTCTAACAAACAAAATGCCAACATTTTAAATGAAGACAGGATCTAAACCTGAATTTTCACGATCCCATCTCACTCGTTTCACTTTAATTTCAGCCCTGGTTCCAATAAAACTTTATTTATAAAAATAGGCAGCTGGCTGGCAGGGCTGTAATTTGCTGATTTGCTTTTTAATATCAAATTACAATGTTTTTTATGTTGGCACCTTACCAAATTTCATACCCCAGCAGAGTCTCCCTGTTACCTCATCCTAGTCCTGATCCTGGATAGCACTGAAACTATTAAGGTCCCCATGGAGGGTCCCAATGTGCGTTCCTCCTGAGGCTCAGAGAGGTAAAGGGACTTCCCAGGAAAACAGGTAGATGGTGGAACTGAAGTCTGGAACTGGAGTCCCATGCCAAACCCCACCACCTGGTCATCACACCATACTGTGTTTTATCCTGGAATGCTGATTTTAATTAGTGGGTGTTTTTGTTTTCCCAACTTTTTATTCAAGTATAATACTCATATTTTTAAAGAAAGTACCTGCACTATAAATGTTCAGCTTGCTGAATTTTCACACACTGAGCACACCTGGATAATCAGCATGAGGGCTTAAATCTAAAGCCTGTTTTTACGTTTCCAACAAACCAGACATATTACTTGGTGCTGGGCCAGAGTCAGGCGACTCCTGATCCCAAGCAGGTGATTTCAGACAGAGAGGCTGGGAGACTGGGCGGATTCAGAGTTTAGGGGCTGGGGATAGAGACTGAGAAGAGGGGTTGGGGCGGGGGGCTGGTTAATGGTGCAGGGCTGGGGTCTGCGCTTAGGGAGGGGCCGCACATGCAGGAGAGGAGAGAGACAGTGGAGGCTGCCCTGGAGACAATGTCCACCCGCCCACCCCGCTTATGTCCTTCCACTTCCAATCTTGGAGGCGGATGAGGCCAAGCTCCGGGGCCCAGGTAAACCGGGAAGAATGCTGCCGTCGCCAAGCCCCGCGGGTGCGTCCCGGTGACTCAGCCATTGCCAGGAAACGGGAATCCGCCCCGCTCCCCAGAACTTCCAGACAGCACCCTGATCCCGGCTGGCTCCCAGGGCTCCAGGCCGGGCTCCGTAGCAGGCAGCCCGGCCCCGGGAGTGGGACCCCTTCCTCCCCACCCAGGGGCCCCACTTCTGGCCGGGAGGCACCTGGGCTCGTCGTGGGGACGCTGCCTCTTGGTGGCGAGGCCCCTGGGGGCCACAGTGGCCCTGGCTGCGACGGCGCCACGCGGACCTTTGAGCATCGTAAGTAGCAGCTGAGCGGCGGCGTGGCGGCGGGGGAGGGTGGGGGGGCGGAGGTTGGGGAACACCGAGAAGAGGCCCTGGGTCCCTAGCTCGGCCCCCGCGTCCCAGCCCCGGCTTCCAGCTTGGGCTTGGAAGGCGGAACCGGGAGAACTGGCCTGGCGCCGCCGCCGCCTCCCTAATTGCTCACCGGCCCTCGTGGTGGGGGAGCCCAGACGCGGCTCCCAGGCGTCCTCGGTCTAGTGCGGCCAGACGCCGTCACCCCCAGCGGGCGGCCCACCTGATCGTCTCCCGGGCCCGCCCACCCCTCACCCGGTGGGCCGCAGGCTCCACGCCTCCCCCTTCCTTGAGATGGAGTGCCAAGCTAGGGTCCCTGAACTAACCCCCACCCCCACCCCCACCACGACTGTTTGGTCGCAGCTCCTTCCTACCCTCGCCCTGAAGAAGGATCCAGCTCAATTCCAGATGGGTCGCCAGGATGCCCCTCCTCCACACACCCCACCCTCGGGGGGGCTTACTCTCGCCTCTTTCCCAAGCACCCCGCAATTTGGAAGGCCTCGGATTCCAGTGTGGAGCCATATGAAGGGCTGAACTCCAGAACCTCTTTTTGCCTGCAAAGCCGGGTTTTTGACCCAAATTCCCACGTGCGGCTGATGGGGGTGGGGGAGTCAGGGATGCTGAGGGCTGCTCTTGGGACACGGGAGGCTCGAATGTCACCAACCGGATTTCCCGAAGGGATAGCTTCTGGCGGGATGGGCACCCGGTCTATGCCACAGCTTAGGACCGAGGGCGGGGACCGAGGGGGTGGGCGAAGCGTGCCTGAGAAACTCGATCACTCCCCATCTTTGGCACAACGAGATTTGGGGGCCACAAATATTCAGACAATTGGCACGAGGTAGTTGTGATCACCGTGGTTTTTCTCTCTCTCTCTCGTTCTTTTGCTTTTTCCAAAACTTTTGCAGAGTTTAGCGCAGGCGAAGGGGAACTCGCGGCCCCCTTTGCAAGCTTCCCGGGGAGTTGGGCCTGGGAGGGGGCGGAGATTTGGGGAGACTGGGGCCCAGCTCCGAGAGCGCGGAGGAAACGCGCGGAGCCGGCTTCCTGTGGGGGCTCCGGCCGCGGCGCCCCGCGGACAGACGTGTCCGGCCCAGGCAGCGCCTAGCCGGGCGCGGGGAGGGACGTGGTGGGGGGGCGCCTGGGAAGGCGAGGAGGGGGGCGGGGAGAGGGTGGGCCGGAGAGGAGGGGAGGGAAGAGGCGAGGCGAGCCGGGGAGGAGCGAGGGGGCTGCAGGGAGAGGAGGCAGAAGCAAGGGAGCAGGAGGCGCGCGCTGGCGCCGAAATGCGAGAGAGGAGCGAGTGAGAGGGGAGGGGCGCGGAGAAGCCGAGTGGCCCCTGGGCTGGGGCGCCCGAGGCGGGTGCGCATGGCAGGCCCCGCGCGGTGATCCCCGCGAGGCGAGAGAGCGGCGCGCAGCTCACCAGAGTAAGTCAGTCCCGGACCGAGCCGGGAGGGGGTGGGAGCGCGGCTGCCGCTGGATCGCCCCCTACCCTGGCCCCCTTTTCCCCGGCGCGCGCGCGCGGGGACCTTCCGCCACACCCGCTGAGCCTTGTTTCTCGCAGGTCCCGGGCCGATGTCCCAGGTGAGTGCCCAGCACCCCCCTTCACTGCGACGCGCCCCATGGAGCCCCCAGCGCAGCCCCCGGGCCCAGGTAGGAACCAGGGATGCAGAACAAGACCGGACGGGAGCGGGGGTAGGCGGCTGGGGCAGGGTGGCTGGTAAATTCACCCCTCTCCTCTTTGAGAAGTGAGGAGACGGTTCGGGGGACCTTGAGTGGAGGTGGAGGCGAGAAATCTGTGTATCGGGGACCGGGTCCAAGGAGAGTGGAGGGCTGGGACGATGGGGGCAGGGCCCGAACGGAGGCAGCGGCCGCGCCAAGTTGGCTCCAGCTCTCCCCACTCCCAACACCAGACACACACACACCGCAGTGTCTGTCTGTCCGTCTGGGATTTGTGTCCCAACCGTTTCTGCCCAGTGTGTAAATATTTATGGGGGCCTCAGGCGGAGGTGGGGGTGTCTGAGTCTTTCTCTCCTTCCCTTCCCCCATCTTAGCCGGAGCCTAGTGCTTCCCGAAAACTTTTGTCCACAGCAAGCGGCTGCAGGATCGGCCCCTCCCCTCCTTGCCATCTCGTCTAGCTCGCCTTCCTCCCCCACCCGGGCCTGGCCAGCCCCCACCACTCCTACCCTGCTTGCACACACAGACACACACAGGCACACACATACGCAGTTTCTCTCCCCCAACCCCCCTCTCCTTCTCTCTCCCCACTTCTGTTTCAGGCACTCACCCCAACCAAGTGCCCACCACTCAAGTGAACTGTCCCTTCCCCCAAACACAGGATCTGTAGCTTCCCTGGAATTATTCCTGCAAGAGCATCCCCCCTCCCAGGGTTTGCGACTCTCTAAGGGGACCTGGGAAGGGGGCAGGGGCCCTGGGGAGTCCTGGTGATGTGGCTCTCTGTCCACCTTCTCACCATACACATGTGTGCTGAGGCTCCCAGTGGACAGCAGCAACAGGGGGAAGTCAGGAACATCTTGGGTTTGTTGGGGAAGGCGAAAGGGTGGCGGGCAGGAGCACAGGCCTGGATGTCATGCCATTAATCTCAGTTCTAGGTTAGTCTGATCATCTGCCTCCCTCTCACCCAGCCCCATTAGCCCTTTCTCCCCTCTTGGAGTCTCCAAATAATGGAGGTCTTATCCTGGACCTCTGACTTGAACTTGCTGCATGGCCTTGGACAAGTTTCTTCCCCTCTCTGGCCTCAGTCTCCACATCCACCCATAGGGACTGGTCTGCCCATTTGGAAAGACCCAAGTCTACCTGGTGCGGACATTGGCCCTTTGGAGACCCAGGGCTGTGGAAGTGGCGGGGGAGGGGGTGGTGTTGTCTAAAGTGGTGGGAGGGCAAGTGGCAGATGGCTGGCCAGGGGCCCGCACATACATGAAACCAATGTGTCTGCTCTGCATCCAGCCAGCCCTCAGGCTGCCCCCCTGAATGTGGGGGCCCTTTATATAAATAAACTCCTTCAGGAATGGGCTCCTGGAGCCTGTGGGGGAGAGCTCAGGGCAGGGGCCTGGGAAAGCTCTTTCTTTATCTTGCCCCTTTTCTTTCTTGGCCTCCTGATTCTCCACCTCTCTCCCCCGTCTCCCCTGCCTTCTTCCCTGGCTTATCCATCTTCTCTGTTCTCTCCTCCACTCCCTCCTTTCAAGACCCTCTCTCCTGTGTGACCCGTTCTGCCCCAGCAGTGGGGAGGAGGGGCTGAATGTGCTGGAGCCTGGAGCCGGGACAAGGGCCAGGGTGGGCCACTGGGAAAGGGCTAAGTCCTGGGCTGTAACTTGAGGCCCGAGCCCCAGCAAGCCCCCTCCCAGCCTGGGCAGGGCCAGACAATGTGGCTTTCATAACACAAGAAGGCCTGGCTCTGCCGCCTTGGGAGATTGAGCTTGCTGCCCAGGAAGCCCAAACCGCAGGAGACCCAGCCAAAACCCCACAGACGCCTGCATCCGAGACCAGAATCCCCCACGCTCCCTGCTGAACGCTGACAGACAGCAAGGCCACGGCTACCCCGGGGGGGGCGGGTAGCAAGTCAGCCCCTCCCTCAGCCGCCCAGGATGCAAACAGGGAGCAAGGGGGCTCAGGGCAGCTCTGGTTGGGGGTGAGTGGCCAAGCCCCCACACCCTTGGCTCCCCAGTGGCCTCCTCCTCCTTCAGCCCTGAGAGCCCCGGGAGCCTGGCTCCCTAACCCACAGCAAATTTCTGTCCAGCACTGGGGTGTCACATTCCTGCTCTTGGTTCTGAAGTGAATTTCCTGGGGAATTGGAGCTTTCAGACCTAAAATAAAACCAGCCGGACCCAGCCTAACTGGTCAGCTCAGGCCCTCTCCAGTCCTTGGCCTGGTGGCCTGGGCCTGTGTCCCATGGGTCACAGTGTGTATCAAGCAAGCCCACGTTCTTACTGTCGAGGTGCCAGGAGCCAACCCTAATCCTCACCTTCTGGTTCTCTCTCCTCCTCCCAACCTGGGGCATTCTAGACACCAGAACTCAGTCCTCACCATCAGACATTGGCTCAGTGCCATTGAGGGTGCAAGGACGACACCAACGCCGCCCCAAGCGAGAGCTGGGGAGGGCTGGTTGAGGACCCACGCTTCACTCCCAGTCACAGTTCACAGCAGGGAGCTTTGGGCGCTGAATCCTCAGGAAGTGACCACTCTGAGGAGAAACTGTTGGCTCGAGGGTCAGGGAAGTCTTTCTGGAGGAAGAGGTGAACCTCCAGCTGGGTGGTGAAGGCTGATTGGATATGGGGAGAGGGGGAGGGGTAGGACCTTCTGATCCAGAGGGACAATAAAAGCCTGGATGGATTGGGCAGAAGGTCCAGTGGTGGCCTGGGACCACAGAGAGGTCAGTCGATCTGGAACACAGGATCCTGTCCATTGATTAGGTTGAAGGCATAGACTGAGGCCTTGAATACCGGGTCAAGGAGGGACTGGGATGAAGGTCTCCAGTCACTGCTCTCTGAGCAGATCAGATCCTGGGTGTCTCTGCAGAGATGGTAGGAGCTCCAGGGGGAGAGGCTGGGCCCACTGTCCACAAAGACAGGGGAGCAGGCTCAGCTGGAGGAAGCAGGCATGGGAGCTCGAGGACGTGGGTCCTGTGGGCCCTTTCCAGGCGTGGGCTGAACCCATCCCACCTGGAAGGGGGTCCCCCAACTCCCTCTCGGTCCAGGAATGACAAGCAAAGGGAGCGCACAGGGTCCAGCTGAAGCTCGAGTCTTTCCGCTTCCCTCTTGGGCTTATGGATTTAAACATGACCTTTCCACCCTCTTCTGAGGCTGTCTTTCCAGAACTCAAGGCATTGTCCTGTGCCAAGGAAGAGAGTATATTGAGGCATAGGGGCCCTTACCTTTCTGCATTTCTCCTTTGGAGACTCTTAGAGAGGTGCAGGACTGGGGCTTCTGCTCAGAGATGCGACCACGTGGCTGGCTCCCAGTATACAATTATCTTATTTTTAATTTATTATTATTATTTCGGCTGCATCTCAAATACGCAAGAGCCTGGTAGGCTGCAGTCCATGGGGTCGCACTGAGCGACTGAGCGACTTCACTTTCACTTTTCACATTCATGCATTGGAGAAGGAAATGGCAACCCACTCCAGTGTTCTTGCCTGGAGAATCCCAGGGATGGGGAAGCCTGGTGGGCTGCCGTCTATGGGGTCGCACAGAGTCGGACACAACTGAAGCGACTTAGCAGCAGCAGCAGCAGCAAGACATATAGGAGGTGCAGAGTCCTAACCCCTGGAGTGAGTGAGTGAGAGTCACTCAGTCGAGTCTGACTCTTTGTAACCCCATGGAGTACAGCCTACCAGTCTCCTCGGTCCATGGATTTCTCCAGGCAAGAATACTGGAGTGGGTTGCCATTTACTGGCAATTACCCCTGTGCACATTAGAAAAAAGTGGCTGTTTGATCAGATGGGGCAGATGTACATGTGGGTGAGCAGATGGTACCTCCAGGGAGGGCAGGACTCCAACCAGGGATTCTCACACCACCCTCACCCTGGGCAGATGCCTTCATGCCTAGGCAACTTAAGCTGCTTGTCCACCCGGTGGCCCTTGGCCTTTGCTGGCCTCCCCCACCCTCCAGAAGTTTCTCCTTAGAGATGTTCTCCCCTCTGGGGCTGAGTAGGGGTCTCCTGGTCCCAAGAAGGAAAACTAGGGTCTTTTGGCCTCTTGATGGTTGGCCTCTTATCTGGGCTTGCTGCCCCATGTGCTCACAGTGAGAGCTGCTTTTGGTCCAGCATCTTGGCGTCGCGGCCCCCGGGCCGTGCGTCACCCACAGACAGGGTTCCCCGCCGCTTCTTGGTCCTGCTCAGCCTTCTCCCCATCTCTGCGCCCTCTGCAGTTTGCTCTTCTGCCCTCAGGGTTTCTCCTCCAGCGTCTGCTGGGTCCCCTCCGCTGCCCTCTGGCTCCAAGAGGTCTGTCTGTGTTTCCAGGTCAAGATAACTGGACTGGATTTACTTTCCTCCCTGATGCTCACCCCAGAATGGCAGGCTTCCTGCAGGAGGGGCCTCCTCAGGACCTCGTCTGGGCTCTCTGTAATTTCCTGTTCCCACCAGATTCAAGCTCACCAGCCCTGTAGGTGACTGTGAGGAGAGACTGCCCAGAGCGTGGCAGTCGACAGTGTCGGGAGGAGGGCCGGAGTGGGGACCCATCTCCTAATCCTGCTTTCTCAATTTCCTCCCTCTCCAACCCTGGGGGCCCAAGAGAGCTGCAGGCTCGGCTCCTTCCACTCCAAAAGAGTGACGGTGTCACCTCTGGAGTGCCCTGGTGACCTCAGGAGAAAGCCTGGGACGTGACCACAAGGCCCCCCACGCAGTTACTCTATCTTCCCTCGTTCACTCCGCAGCTATTCACACCGGGGTCTGCTGCTGGTCTCAGAACATCCTTTCCCCTTTCTTTGCTGACTGATTGATTATTCAAGACCCGATATGGGCATTGCCTTCTCCAAGAAGCCTCCTCGACTTGCACACACACACCACACCCCAGGGATGAGTGCCCGCCTTCTCTGCTTCCACAGTCCTCAGCTGCCCCCGCTATAACCCTTGCCCTTCAGTGTGTGTGACTCTCACCCACCCCCACCCCAACAGAGAGCTCCTGGGTCAGTGACCTGCTCTTTCTCACTGTGGTCCACCCAGTGCTTGACGTATTGGGGGGTGTGTCGTCACTGTCACACCAAACAGCACAGGAAGGAAGGAGGAAAGGAAGGAAGGGAGAGGAGAGAGGTCAGGCAGGGGACGGGTGGGGGAAGCGTATGGGAGTGGCCCCCTGTGTGCCAGGTACTGCTGAGGGTTTCATTTATTCTTTGAAACCCTGAGGGATAAGCATGCTTGTCCCCTTTTCATGCAAGGTGACCTAAGTCCTAGTAACTCGCCCAAGCTGGTATCCGGTAAAAACCAGGGCTTGGGTCTTCCAGCTCCTGGCTCGGGCCTCTGTCATTACAGTGCCTGGGAGGGTCAGCACTCTCACTTCCGGGCTCTGGCAGGATGCCTCTGGGGCCAGAGGCTGGAGCTGGGCACCCCCCTCCCTTCCTGGGAACTAGAATTCAAGCTGTGAGCCTCCCTCTCAGTTTGGTCTTGGCCTCCAGCATCCCCTCTGCTCCGCTGTAGACCAGCCTCCACCACTAGGCAGGCAGCCTGGCTCCCCCTTGGAGGTCGTCTCTGCTCCCCTGCTTCCCCTAGGCCCAGCAAACACTTGTCCTCCTATTAACCTATTAGCCAGGTGGTGAGAGGAGCTTAAGGAATGGATGGGGCTGGGAGGAACCCACCCCCTGCCTCCCTGGGCACCAGGAGGGCTTCCCAGCACATAACTGCCACCCTTCAGGGGTGGCTGCAGCCCCAGTGCTCCCTCCTCCCTGTCCCAGCTCCCAGCTCCAGGCAGGGCCAGTGGTTTCCCGGGCAGGCTGGAGCACACCTGCCACTCTCTGTGCAACCTCCATGGGGCCCCTGGAGCCTCCACCCCCTGGCCATGGGAGATCAGAGTCTTTGGAACAAGGATCGTCCAGGGGTCTCTGAGGCCCTGGGTCGTCCCCTCCCCTCCAGATGCTCCTGCCCCCTAGACCCGCGTGCCCAACCTGAATTGCTCCTTCTTATATCTCCCCGCCCCATCCTCCCCTGCCCTCATTTGGAGACAGCTCAGAGAAAGACCCTGTCCTTAAGGCCATCTGTGCTCTGCGGTTGGCTCCGCTGCTGTCTCTAAGACTAGTCTTTGTCCCTGCGGGTGTGTCTCGTGATCTCTCCGGGCTGTGGACGGACGGGTGGGCGCTGACCTCTTACTGTCTGGATTTCATCACCCTTTCTCGTCGTCTTTCTCTGTGGCTCCCTGTGTAGCTCTCCCCTCCCTGGGCCCTTTGGTCTCCATTTCCATTGGGGTGCCCCTGTCATTCCCACTGCACAATCTGGGGGCTGATGGGAGGCCCAGGCTGTACCCCGTCATTGCCCCACCTCAGCCCCTGGCCCCGTGACCCCAGGCCTCACTTTCTCCTGTCCACCCTCAGGCTTTCCCATGCCCGGTCACCTTTCTGCCTCCCCGTGCCACCTCCCAGCCCCCAGAACTTTCCTCCCTGGGCCCAGCCGGCCCTGGTCCTGCTGCCTCAGGAACTGTGGGTTTGAAGGTGGCTCCATGTCTGCCCTCCGCCCACCCTGGAGAGCGGGATCAAGCCACTCACTGTAATTACATGTGGCTGCCGGCCGCCTCTTCCAGCCCTCTTGGGCCGTCTCCCTGTCTCTCTTCCTGCCTGGAGCCCCTCCGCCTCACCCCAGGCTTCTCGGACTCTTTCTCATGCTATCGTCCTCTCTCTCTGCCCTGGTTTCTCACCGTTTCTCCATCTGTATCTTGTGCCCTCTCCATCGCGTCTGCCTCTGCCTCTGCCCCCCATCTTTATCTTTCTCTCCATCACTGCCTTGCTCTTAGTTGCTTGCCTGTCCTGGGCTGTCTGTCACTGGGTGTCTACGTGCCCGGTCTCTCGAGTTCTGATGCACTGTCTCTCTTTGCTTCTGCCTTTCACATCCTTTTGAGTCTTTCTGTCTCCACGTCACTCTGGATGCCTGTTCCTATCTCCCCATCGCTGACCGTCTGTTCTCTCCTGCGCTGTCTCTGCCTCCTTCCCCCACTTTCCTTTGTACCATGCATCTCCATGCATCTCTGGCCCCCTCCTGACCACACACACACACACACGTGCACACACCCTTGCTCGCTCATGGGCTGTGGTTTGAGAACTTTCTATTTTAGAGGCTGGCACCGTTACCAGATAGGGTAAGCGCTGGGTAACTGGTACAGAGACCAAGAATGAGGGCTCAGGGCATTCTGGGCTGCGGGGGAGGGGACCAGGGCTGGGCCAGCCAGAGGGCACCAGGAAGATGTCCCTCAGTCATCTGCTTTTTTTTCTAGCCCAGACCCCATCCCTCCTCCCTGTGCTGGAGGTAGTGACCGGATCCGCCTCAACCCGTGGAGGCAGCGCTGGAGGAGGGCTCCCTGGAGGAAGCAGCGGCACCCCCATGACCCAAGGCAATGACCCTGGGGCCCCCAGGCCCTGGACAGCACTGACCTCAAAGTCCCCATAGAAGCTGTGACACGTGAGTCCTAGGGGTCTGGGGTTTGGGGTGGCAATAAGTGGGGGGTCACTCTAGGGAATCCAACACAGATGGGCTTTAGGTGCCCATGGGAGCCTAGCCTGGGCCAGGACTTTGAGGTGTGGGCAGTGGAAGGGGTGTAAGACATTGTCACTGTCCTTGCTGTCTAGGAGGACATCCACATCATTTCTATCCACAAAATGATTTGGATAAAATTAGTTCAGAGTGAATGTGGACAGGCTGCAGGCAGTGTGGTTCAGAACGAGAGCGCGCGTGCAGTCTGTGGAGGGGGGGCTGGGGCTCGGGGGCAGGAAACCGGAGCCCGAGGCAGCCCTGCTTTCAGGGTGTCAAGACCAAAATGGCAGGAGAGACGCTAGGTGCTCTGAGTAGGAAGGAGCAAAACTCAGCTGTGTTCCCGGGTTTGGCTCCGTGTCTCCGAGGAGGTCCTGGGGGGGAGATTTCACCACCATCACCCTCAGAAGCAGAGGAAGGGGCTTCCAAAATCATTTTGTAATTACCAGTAAGATCGGCAAAATCTATGGGACACATTGGTACTTTTCAACTTTCTTTTTCTGTATGAGCTCTCAGACTCTCCAAATCAGCCTGTAGTAAGGCAGCTGGATAGGTCTTGCCAAGCCCATTTTACAGATGAGGAAACTGAGGCTCCCTCACCCCCGGACACAGACCGGGGAGCTCAGGTCTCCTGGCCCAGAGCTCTGTCCTATGCCTGCCTGTCCTGCTGGCATGGCAGAGTCGTGCAGCCACTTTCAGGCAGGGCATTTGGGGTAAGCTGGACACCCTGGAAGTCGGGGTTACTAATCCTGCTAGCACACTGCCCTCGAGACACACCCACCAGCAGGACCTAGAGAAAGAGGTAAACGCTGTGGCCACGGAGGAGAGGGCCTGGAAGGGACAGATGCTCCTGTGTCCATGGGCCCTGGGTGTTTGCTCTGTGACTCAGCCCCCACGGCCGTGGCCACAGGCGAGCTCTGTGTCCGCCCAAATCTCCCGGGGCCCTCAGCTCACCACACGCCCCCGCCTTCTGGTCACTGTGCCTGTGTTTAGGCAGCAGGGCAGAGGGCACCAAAGCTGGCTAAGGACTCAGTGCAGTCATCCCCCAACCCCTGCCACCCCCCCATGGAGCCCAGAGGTGGGGGCAGGATGATTCAAGCCTGGCCACTTCCCATGGCCTTACCCCTGTTTACCCAGATGCAGGCACCAGCCACTGCTCAGGGCCAAAGGTTCCCGGTGTGGCTCTGTCTCCCATCTTGCCCTGACCCCCGCCACCCCCAAGCTTGTCCTCAGCTCCTTTCTCCCAATCTCCATCTCCTTCCCACTCCACTGCCTAGCTGTGGAAGCTCTGGCAAGTTTTACCCTCTCTGGGCCTTGGTTTTTTTCATCTGTAAAATGGGCTAGTAACAGTAGTTCTGTTTGATGCTTAACGAAATTGTTACACATAGGACTCTCAGCGCTGTATCTGGCACCTCATCACAGCTCAAAGCAAGAGTAGCGCTGGCTGTGGTAGTAGCGATTCATCCCTCAGCCCCTTCTCTCCCGACTTCTGCCCCCCTCCTCACCCTCTGCCCTTGGAGTCCCACCTTTTAGCCTCCAGGCTGATCCTACCTCTGATCCTTATCTGTGTGACCTTGAACAACTTTCTATACATCTCTGGGACTCAGTTTCCTCATCTGTAAAAGGATAGCGCCCCATAGCAATACAGAGAACAGTTCGCACCCCGAGTGCTCCGAACAGTGCCAGCGAGCAGTGGGTGCCCAGGGAAGTGCTCCCACCATTACTAGAAGGCCCAGCACCCCCAGTCAGGCCCCCTTCTGTCCCCTCAGCCTCCAGCACCCCCTGCCGCCCCCGACATCTCCTGCCATGATCCAGACCCGGAGGTTTGGCCTGGGGGACCTGGGGATCCAGACCCCAGGGCCAGAGAGAAGGAAGCGCCCCAAATTTACACATTTACTAAGGGTCCTCAGGGCCAGAGGATCCCACCAGGAGTCAGGGGCCCTGAGCAGAGGGGTCCTCGAACTCCTGTGACCCCTTCTCAGACTCCTGCCCTGACACACACACACACACACACACACACACCTGCCTTCATCTTTTGGGGATAGAACCGTACCATCCAAGTGGGCAAACCTGAGTGAGGTCAGGGAAGGAACCAGGTGCTGGCATGCTCTCCAGGACCATTTTTCCCACACCCCACTGATAAGCTGGTTTGGTCCCTCAGTCTGGGATGGGGACCCAGGGTTCCTGGCTTACGAGGTCTCCCTACTGGCCTCCCTCTTCCCTCTCCCGCTCCCCACCTGGACCCCAAGGGCCGCTCAGCAAACTTTCTTCCAGTGGGGACAGGGGAGCTGGGGGCGGAAGGAGCAGGAGGTAGGGGGCTGCTGTGAGGACCCCCTGGATTCCAGGGCAAGGCGTTCATCTCCAAACAGATGTTTCCAATGAATCACCCGGCACTCGAAGGGCAGAAGCAGCTGGGGGGCTTGGCAGGGGCCAAGGTGACGGTTAACTACTTCCCAGCTGCCCCTCCGCCCCTCTCCACCACCACTCTCACCAAAATCCCCAGACCCCAAGAGCAGGAGAGTGGAATTCACGTGGGGTAAGAAGGTGGGGTGCAGGCCCCTGCACTTCTCCCCTTGCCCACACCTCTATCTATTCTCGAATGACCCCCCAGCCTGGAAGTCAGGCGCCAGGCTCCACTTGGAGGCTATTCTGTGATGCGCCTCTGGGCAAGTCAGTTCTGCTCTATGGGCCTCGGTCTCCTCGTCTTCAAAAATGCAGATCAGCTAGGTAACCTGGGGTGTATCTAGGAACGAAGCTAGCAAGAGTCGAGCAGAGCCCTGGGAGACTGTGCTGGCCACCCCACCCCCACCTTCTCCTCCATCACCCTTTTCTCGTGATCTCTCTAGGCCAGCCCCAGGGGAACCCCTTGGACTGCACCCCACTAGTGGCGAATGGCTCTGGCCACCCCTCAGAGCTGGGCAGCACCAGGCGGACGGGGAACGGAGCCCTGGGTGGCCCCAAGGCCCACCGGAAGTTGCAGACGCACCCATCTCTCGCTAGCCAGGGCAGCAAGAAGAGCAAGGGGAGCACCAAGTCCGCTGCCTCCCAGATTCCCCTCCAGGCGCAGGAAGGTAAGCACCCCACTCCGCCTCCCCAAGGGAGAAGCCTCCAGAAGTCTGATGCAGGAGCGGGAGCAGCATCTTTACTAGGTTGCTTAGAAGCGAGGCACCCTATCCCCACACCAGGCCCTCAGGGTCCAAACCTCTGGGTGGGACCCAGAGTCTAGATTTTAACAAGCTCTCCAGGGAATCTGATGCAAGACAGAGAACCTTGCAGAGGACACTTGCTGGGTAAAGGGAGACACATCTGAGCTCTCAAAACCACCCCTTCTCATCCCTCCTCTCTCAGAGTTGTTGTAACAGGGAATGGAACCATCTGGGCTGGTCCAAACAAAGCCACCCCATTTCTGGAAACAGAAATTTTCCTTGCGGAATGGACCGTTTGCCTAGTGAGAGCACAATAGCAGAATAAAATGATGCCCCATCAGATGCTTAATTGGGGGAAGGTGGGGGGGTGCAAAGTGCAGTGGAAGGTCAGAGCACCTGGATACACCTGCCATTGTTCCTGCCACACAGAGGTCCTCTGGGGGGGCTGCCCTGGGCAATCAGGTCCCCCACCCCACAGGCATGAGTTCAGCAAGGTGACAGCTGCCTGTAACCCAGTGATGCTTGGCCTTAACCCCAGAACTTTTAAGTAATTTCTCTCCATGTTGGGAGACTCTGGCTGGTCCTCTGCAGACAGAATTCAGTGTAAACCTGAATTCAGTGTACAGAATTCGGTGTACACCTGAATTCAGTATACACTTTTGCACATGACATATTCATAACTTTCACCCTTCCCCCAGAGCAGATTATACCCAAGAACCTTATTTATAAAGAGGATATTCGTACATTGAAAGTGAACAGGGAGGCATTCCTTCGTGGTCCAGTGGCTAAGACTCTATGCTCCCAGTGCAAGGGGCCTGGGTTTGATTCCTGGTCGGGGAATACCACAAATAAGACCCAGCACAGCCAAATAAATAAATAAATAAGTTTTCAAATAAAACAAAGTTAACAGAGTATGACCTGTGAGCCAGGCACTGTGCAGTGTGTGGGTACCCAGGACATGGTTTCATAAAGCTTTCATGAGAGACACAAACAGGTCATCTCACTCTGCGATATGATAAATGAGGAGTGATAAAGTGAACACGGGGATACCCACACCAGCCCTGAAAACTGGAGAGGGGAGTCTGGGAAGGCTCTGAAGGTGTCTGAGCAAGCCTTAAAGGACCAGTAGGAGGATCCAGCCAGGGTGCATTAGCACGGAGGTGAGAACTGGCTCATGCGGCTAGTTGATGAAGTTCCAGGGAAGGAATGGTGAGAGGTGAGGCTCCTAGTGGGGCTTCCAGGTAGTGCTAGTGGTAAAGAACCCACCTGCCAACTCAAAAGACCTAAGAGATATGGGTTCCATCCCTGGACAGGGAGAAGCCCCTGGAGGATGGCACCGCAATCCACTCCAGTATTCTTGCCTAGAGAATCCCATGGACAGAGGAGCCTGGCAGGCTACAGTTCATAGGGTCACAAAAGATTCCCTGTACACAGGACCGGGGGTGTGGGCATCAGAGCCACCGTGGCAGTGTGAGACTCCCACCGGACCAGCAGCCTGTGCCAGGGGCCCGCCTGGTCAGGGGAACTGGACACGCCCTCACGGCCTGGCCCCTGGGAGGAGTGCCAGCCAAGCACCCTGGCCACACGCTGAGCAGTTCCGAGCCTGGGCTGCTGAGTCAGCACCGCCACGTCCAGCTGGATGCCCAAGGGCGGGAGCGTGCGTTAATTCCTTCCCCTTATATTTATTTACTCAGCACCCACAGTGTGCCAGTGTTGGACGCCCGCCCTTTTGGTGCTGGTACTCTAGTAGGTGGCAGAGCTGTGTAAGCCGTGGAAGGTGATGAGTCTTAGGCAGGGAGGTAGAGCAGGCCAGTGGGAGGGGACGGGGGTGCTGGGGTCAGGTGGGCAGCTTGCACTATTGAAGAGGATGCTCGAGGAAGGCTTCACCGAGGGGAGACATTTGAAGGAGGAGAGATAGAGTGAGCGGAGCAGGTTTCTGGGGCCAGAGCACTGAGGAACAAGGGGGCCTGCAGGACGGGGAGCAGCCTGTGTGGCCACGGCGGAGTGATGGGAGAGGGGCCTGGGGGGGGTCACTGAGCACTCTGGGCTTTTCCTCCCAGGGAAGTGGAAGCCGCTAGAGGGTTCTGAGGGTGGGAAGGATGGAATCCAACAGAAGTCTTTCAAGGGTTCTCTGGCCTCCCGTATGAATGCAGGGGTGGCCAAAGGCGGGAGTGAGTGAGGATGCTGTCACTGGGCAAGAGCTGAGCAGGGTGGTAGGATTCCGCATAGATCATCTATTTATTTCTCTTTTGTCTGTGCTGGGTCTTCATTGCTGTGCTCAGTCTTTCTCTAGTTGCAGAGAGCGGGGTCTACTCTAGTCACAACATGCAGGCTTCTCATTGCTTCTCTTGTTGCGAAGCAGGGCTCTAAGGCCCCTGGGCGCGGCAGCTGCAATTCCCAGGCACCAGGGCACAAGCTCAGTAGTTGTGGTCCCTGGGCTTAGCTGCTCCACATCATGTGGGCTCTTTCTGGACCAGGGATCCAACCAGTATCCCCTGCATTGGCAGGTGGATCCTTGACCACTGGACCACCAGGGAAGTCCCTAGATCGCTTTGAAGAGACTTCTCCAAGCCTCCGTTTCTTCATCTCTATCGAGGGGTTGACACAGCCCCACCTCAAGGAGTTGTTACAAGTTTCAGTTCAGTTCAGTTCAGTCCAGTCGCTCAGTCGTGTCCGACTCTTTGCAACCCCATGAACTGCAGCATGCCAGGCCTGCCTGTCCATCACCAACTCCCGGAGTTCACTCAAACTCACGTCCATTGAGTCAGTGATGCCATCCAGCCATCTCATCCTCTGTCGTCCCCTTTTGCTCCTGCCCCCAATCCCTCCAAGCATCAGTCTTTTCCAATGAGTCAACTCTTCTTTGTTACAAGTTTAAATGAGTTTAATTCCTGTGCAACACTTAGAACAGGGTCTGGAACATACCCATCCTGGGTATGTTCATGAAACTAGATGAACAACCGAGGGAGTCAGTCCCTCGGAAGCAGGGACTCGGGATCTAGGCTGCTAGGTTTTAGACCCTCGCTCCCTGTGACTTCCCTGTGCCTTGGGGTCACCTGGAAGGTGGGCCCCCATTTACCGGTATCCAGGGAGGGGTTGCACGAGCGTCATTCCTCACCAAGCGAGCCCCCGGCCCTCTCACCCGCAGACTGCTGCGTGCACTGCATCCTGTCCTGCCTGTTCTGCGAGTTCCTGACGCTGTGCAACCTGGTCCTGGACTGCGCCACGTGCGGCTCCTGCAGCTCCGAGGACTCATGCCTCTGCTGCTGCTGCTGCGGCTCCGGTGAGTGTGCCGATTGTGACCTGCCCTGCGACCTGGACTGCGGCATCCTGGACGCCTGCTGCGAGTCGGCCGACTGCCTGGAGATCTGCATGGAGTGCTGCGGCCTCTGCTTCTCCTCCTGACCCCTGCATGCTCCAGAGGCCACCCGTGTCCCTGGCTGTCGCCCCAGGCTGCGCCGCCCCTCCCTCTGGGCCCTTCCCATCTGCCCTGCACCCTCCTGGAACCCCAGCCCGGTGAGAGGGGGGTGCCGGTCCTCCTTCCCAGTTTCCCAGGACCTAGTCAGGGGTGATGGGAGGGGGAGCAGCTCCTGGATCAGCTGCCAGGGCTGCCGAACACTGTGAAAGTTGGGGGAGGGGCAGGGACGTGGGGGAGGCTGGGGCACGAGGGCTGTGCGCTTCTCTACCTCTCACTGCCCCTGTGCCTCCCTCCCTGACCCCCATCCCAGGCTTCAAGGACAGCAAAATGTGAAAAGAAACACACCCCACCCGACCTCAGCCAAACCCCTCCCCAGTCCCCCTCCTGGGGTCTTGGTGGGGGGCCTGACCCATACAGTGACCCCGGAGGGCAGGGCTGGCCTTGGGCCCAGGGTGGGGTGGGAAGGGGGAACAGTATAGAAAAGACTGGAAGGGGAGAGGGAGGGACTGAGGGTGGGTCTGTTCTATTTGTTGCTGTAAATAAAGATGTATGTCCATCTCAGATTTCTCAGGACTCAGGAGTAACAGCCGTGGACCAGGACTCTCAAAAGCAAACACTCCCACAGCCCTCCCCCCACCCTCCCTAATGAATAGGGCTTTCGTGGCTTCTGGGCCCCCCCGCCCTTGTTTCATGTCTCCTCCTGAGGGAAGGAAGGAAGAGGGGTACCCACTCCCCACCTTTATTTCCCTCTTCCGGCCAAAGGGATGGAGAAGCCCAGACAGGGAAGAGTTAACCCTTGGCATAGAATTAATTAACAGCAGATGTGTTCAGGTTTTGATTAATTAATCTCCTGCTGACTCCAGATTCTCGAAGCCATGATGGCTCCAAGGCATAGGGTGACCCTGTGTCAGTGGCTGAGCCATGCCTGGGGAGGGGGCAACCAGCGGCACTGGAACACATTTGTGGCCTGAGTGGGTTTCACGTGGCCCAGCTGCAGTTGACCCCCTGATTGCCAGGGGGCTGAGATCGAAGAAAGCTGCCAGGACTGGTGGGGAGCCTCAGAGGCCATGTGTCCAGGGCCCTTGGTGCGGGGTAGGGGTTGGGGGTTGGAAGGGGAAGACCTGAGCACTGAGGCTGAGTGTGGGGAGGGCTGCCTGGACCAAGCCCCCTCCATCCGGTCCTGGACCTGGGGGAAACCAGGATGGGTTCAGGGTGAGTGAGAGGACGTCTCGTGGTTGGCCTTGGATTGTCCTGAGGAGAAGACGTGGCCGAAGAAGCCCTTGAAAGATGGAGACCTCCTGGGAAACTGGCGGCGCTGCTTCCAGAAACGAAGGGTGGAGAGGCCCCGATGGATTCTGGAGGAAAGGAGGGAGCTCAGGAAAAGGGCCAGATGAAATCTGAACTCTCTGAAGGAATGCCACGCTAGGAGCAGCCCACGGCCTTGGGCGTGGGCTGCAATGTCAGCAGGAGGAGGTTATAGGAGGTGGTGAGGGAGGACAGCCCCCAGCAGCGCCCACCCCCTCACCCCCCGCAAACTCGTCACACATGCACTCAGCCCTCACTTCACCAGCACCACCGTGGGCTGCAATGTCAGCAGGAGGAGGTTATAGGAGGTGGTGAGGAGGACAGCCCCCAGCAGCCCCCACCCCACCCCACCCCCCGCAAACTCATACACATGCACTCAGACCTCACTTCACCAGCACCAACGTTTTCTGACTTCTGGGAGCACTTCGGAAACTCAGGACACAGAGAGGAACTGACCTCCCCAGAATCCCATCAGCAAGGTCAAAGTCGAGAGAGAAGCCCCATCTTCTTGCCCCCTCAATGTACATTTATCTGCTCATTTGTTTTGGGTGTTTTTGGTGTTTTTTTTTTGCTTAGTTATTATATGCTTGACGTACAAGCGCTTCAGGTCTAATCTGTGCATATACGAGCTTTTACCTCCATCATTTTCCTTTTTATTTACAAAAATATCAGCATCCCCTGCACATTGCACTGTTTTTATCACTTGACCATTTTGCCTTGGGGGCTCTTCCTTATCAGCATATTGAAGAGGGGCCTGGAGCTTCCCCAGGGATAAGCCACCATGATCCAGGTGCCCAGCTCCCTTGAATCCCATCCATTCATTTCTCTGTTATAAACAAGTTACATGAGCATGTCCTTCTGAACAAATAAGCAGTTTCTGTAGAATAGTCCTGAAGGTGGGATCAATGGGCCTCAGGGCATGTGTCTGTGACTTAGCTGACCTCAGTGAGGGGTGCCGTCTCACCATGACTGTGGGGAGTGTCCACTTCTCTCACTGCTGCCTCCCTGTCCCCAGGAGGGTGGACGATGGTGGGAGGGCTCCTCTTCACTCCCGGCTCAACCCAGTTCCTTACCAGGGCTGGGTTCAAGGAACTTGAGGGTGGCTGGGAGAACCAGGGTTGGGGGTGCTCCTGACCAACTCAAGGTCTGGTCCAGGTGGGCAGGAAGGCCCCCTCCCTGGCCCTCTCCCCTCCACAGGGGCTAAGGCAGGAAGAGGCACCTCTGCAGTCCAAATAGTAATTTCCTGCTGCAGGACAGTGGCTGAAACCGAGAGGCTAAGCTGGGTGGGAGCAAGACAGGGGTGGAATTTAGCCAGCCTCCCCCAGCATACATACACACAGACACACACACACACATTCTCTTTCTCCCCCACCTCCCTCTCCTTACAGCCACATACTCACGTGCCTTCCACAAAGTTAAACACATACCACTCACACACACATACGCACACTCTCCTTCCAGCCACATATTTACACACATTCCACAAAGTCACACACATACCACACACACAGACACACACCAGACATATACACACATGCGGTCACACACCGCACGTTGCAGAGCCTGCAACACCAGCAGCCCTGTTCAGCCTGTCCTCTGTCTGCTGCCATCTGCCCACGCCCCCATCCCAGGCCTGCCCTGCCTTCCCCCACCTCTGCATCCTTGCCCAGGTGGTCTCAACTTTGCTGGGAGGTAGATGGCATTTAATGGTACTGGAGGTGATGGAATTTCAGTTGAGCTATTTCAAATCCTAAAAGATGATGCTGTGAAAGTGCTGCACTTAATATGCCAGCAAATTTGGAAAACCCCAGCCACAGGACTGGAAAAGGTCAGTTTTCATTCTAATCCCAAAGAAAAGCAATGCCAAAGAATGTTCAAACTACGACACAATTGCAGTCATCTCACATGCTAGTAAAGTAATGCTCAAAATTCTCCAAACCAGGCTTCAACAGTACGTGAACCGTGAACTTCCAGATGTTCAAGCTGGATTTAGAAAAAGCAGAGGAACCAGAGATCAGCATCCATTGGATCAACAAAAAAGCAGCAGAGTTCCAGAAAAGCATCTACTTCTGCTTTATTGACTACACCAAAGCCTTTGACTGTGTGAATCACAAAAACTGTGGGAAATCCTTAAAAAGATGGAAAGAGCAGACCACCTGACCTGCCTCCTGAGAAACCTGTGTGCAGGTCAGGAAGCAGCAGTTAGAACTGGACATGGAACTACAGACTGGTTCCAACTTGGGAAAGGAGTACATCAAGGCTGCCTATTGTCACCCTGCTTATTTAACTTATATGCAGAGTACATCATGAGAAGCGTTTCATGTACATCAGAGTACATCATGAGGAGCACTGGGCTAGATGAAGCACAAGCTGGAATCAAGATTGCCAGGAGAAATATCAATAACCTCAGATATGCAGATGACAACACCCTTATGGCAGAAAGTGAAGAAGAACTAAAGAGCCTCTTGATTAAAGTGAAAGAGGAGAGTGAAAAGTTGGCTTAAAGCTCAACATTCAGAAAACTAAGATCATGGCATCTGGTCCCATCACTTCATGGCAAATAGATGGGGAAACAATGGAAACAGTGAGAGACTTCATTTTGGGGGCTCCAAAATCACTGCAGATGGTAACTGCAGCCATGAAATTAAAAGATGCTTGCTCCTTGGAAGAAAAGCTATGACCAACCTAGACAGCATGTTATAAAGCAGAGACACTACTTTGTCAACAAAGGTCCATCTAGTCAAAGCTATGGTTTTTCCAGTAGTCATGTATGGATGTGAAAGTTGGACTATACAGAAAGCTGAGCACCGATGAATTGATGCTTTTGAACTGTGGTGTTGGAGAAGACTCTTGAGAGTCCCTTGGACTGCAAGGAGATCCAACCAGTCCATCCTAAAGGAAATCAGCCAAGTATTCATTGGAAGGACTGATGCTGAAGCTGAAGCTCCAATACTTTGGCCACCTGATGCAAAGAACTGACTCATTGCAAAAGATCCTGATGCTGGCAATGATTGAGGGCAGGAGAAGGGGACGACAGAGGATGAGATGGTTGGATGGCATCACCGATTCGAAGGACATGAGTTTGAATAAGCTCCGGGAGTTGCTGATGGACAGAGGCCTGGCATGCTGCAGTCCACAGGGTCACAAAGAATCAGACACGAATGAGTGACTGAACTGAACTGAACTGAAATGACATTTATCGTAGGGGCCACCCACCCACCCACCCAGCTCTGCCCACACATCCTTCCAGGGCAAGCCCTGGTTCTAGACCCTTCCTATCCACACCATGGCCCTTCTCTGGTGGCTCTCAGTCTCTGCTCTCTGACCCAGTGATCTCAGCCAGGTTCTGCTGTGGGCCACGGGAAGAGGCCCTGCCACTCTTTGGACCTTAGTTTCCTAGTGTACACGGTGGAACAGTGATGAGGCTCTGGAAATCTAATGACGGTCCCAGTGTCCAGGGAAGTGGCCTGCCTCTCTGGTTTGCTTTCACCCGTGGAGCAGGGCATCAGCCCTCCCATTTGCCCAGGAGACTTCTTGAGAGGCACCCTCCTGCCCAAGACAAGCATGATCACATTTGTGTGAGGACAAGATGGTCAGGCTAGATTGAGTTGTCCCTGGCCAGGACTTCCCATGACCTCCGGGTGATCCCATGTGTTTGCCCTGTAACCAAACAAGAAGCTGAGCCAGGGGCTGGCTTGTGCGGGGAGAGGTGCTCACCCAGACCCCATCTGCTTCCAGAGCATCCACCAGCTTCTCCCACTTGTTTGGCACATTTAATTGGCATTTCCTGTACTTGAACTTAGAACTGGGCCAACTTGACTTCGGGCCTTGAATCCCTCATGGCTCCAGGGCAAGGAGGGGATATCTTTAAGCAGCATCAGTGATGCTGAATTGCCTGTAGTCATGCCCTAGGGACTTCTCCAGTTCCCTGGGAAGATGGGGTAGTCTGGGGGGGCAAAGGGGTGATCCCCAAGGCTCAGGAGGATTGCTTCAGACACTCCCCATTGCTGAGCAGCAGGAAAGAGGAGAGGATTTTCAGGTGGCATAGAGGCAAAGAACCCGCCTGCCAGTGCAGGAAACACAAGAGACGTGGGTTCGATTGCTGGATCGGAAGATCCACTGGAGTAGGAAATGGCAATCCACTCCAGCATCCTTGCCTGGGAAACTCCATGGACAGAGGAGCCTGGCGGGCTACTGTCCATAGGGTCGCAAAGAGCTGGACATGACTGAGTACACACATATTCTCAGGACTGGCTGGGACATGCAGGGAAGGGTGGGAGCCTCAGGGCACATGCAGGGGCGGCAGAGGGAGCAGAGATCACAGATCTGGCTGTCGCATCCGTGGTTATGCTCCTTTCTACAGTCCAGCTTTCCTAGGACACTAGGGAGACAGAATGGTACCTGTGGCCAGAGGCCCCCGCTGCCCGGCCATCCCCTCCCCTCCCACCTCCTCCAGAGAAAAGCCCCCTCACAGCCTTCCTTGCCCTGTACCTGGTTTTCCTACCTTTCCAGACCCTGCAGTGGCCTCTGCCCCATGGTTCCTGCCTTCTCTGGGTCTCTGGGTGACAGTCTGGCTCCCTCAGGAGGCAGACAGGTAGCAGGGCTCAGAGGTGGGAAAGAGCGGTGTGTTCATGTTCTGTGTCTGTCAGGCCTTTCTCTGGGGGCCCAGGGAAGGCGATAAGCCCACCACGTCAGGGGACAGAGGGCCACAAAGAGCCAGGCCTCTGGTGGGTTACCTGGCTGCCCCGCCAGGACCAGGTGAGCATGCTTCCCAACGAAATGGGAGTGCTGTGACTGAAAAAGGGGAGACAGGGTGGCAGATTAAAAAACGGTAGTCGCCGTAGGTGGGTCTAGGATGCCGGGCTGGAAACCTTGAGCTGCACAGGGCTTCTGGCTGGAGAAGGAAAGCCAAGGACAAAGGCCTTCAGGGAACTCCTTGGTGGTCCAGTGGTTAGGACTCCAAGCTTTCACTGTCGAGGCGGGGTCCAAGTTCAATCCCGGGTCTGAGGACTAAGATACAAGGCTTGATCCCCCCTCCTCCCGAAAAAAAAGAAAGAAAAAGGACAAAGCCATCAAATATCTGAAGTCTGGGAGGAGAGAGAGGCTCAGTCTCAGGCTCCAGCAGCAGAGGTAATACCCAGAGGCAGATGCCTGCCCTGGGCAGGAGACAGAGCCGCCCCATAGGCAGCACTGCAGTGGTGGTATGGGGGGCAGGGGTCCTCCCTGTTCCAAGGACTGCCCTGGGGGAAGGGGGTGATGAGGGGTCCCCAGAGAAGGAAGGACAGATGGAGGAGGGTGGTTACAGGTGGCCCCCACAATTCCTACTAAATCACACTGGCTCTGCAGCAGCCAGTGACTATCTGATAGGAGCGAAGCAGAGAGAGAAGCTAGACAAAGCAGAGATGGAGTAACATGCTGAAAAGGAGGGGAAGAGACAGCGAGGCAGAGGGGACAGTGCAGACAAAGCGTCCCCAAGGCGGTGGAGACAGAGGCGGGCAGGCTGCGGGCACGCGTCCCTCGGCTGCGCCCAAGGTCGCCCGCCGGGGCTGCGGGTGCAACGGTGCCCCTCCCAGGTCCCAGGTCCCTCCCACACTCGGAGCCTCCACACCGTCCGGCAGCGGCATTAATTAGGGGCCTAGCTAATGGCTCGGAAGATTGGCCCGTTCCAGGGACGCTGCTGAATAGAGACCTCGGTGAGATTTATTCCTAATTATCTCATTTGTCTCCCCCATTACTCTTTATGGCTGGGATTTATGGGGCCATTAATGGGGCCTGGCCAGGCCAGGATGAGTGTGAGCCTTGAGATGCTTCATAATAATAACAATAACAACGCTCACCCTGGGCCGATTATCAGGTTCTTGCCCTCCCCGCCCCCTGTCCTTGGGACCCCAGCTACCTGCTGCCCCGTGTGTCCCTCTCGCTCCTGGGACCTCTGGCGCTCAGCTCCAGGTCCTCAGCCACCTGTGGAGTTCAAGCCTTCCTCTGCCGCACTCCACCCCAAGCCTCTTTTAGCTCTTTTCTGGTGCCACTGACCGGGAGCTTCAAGGTGGTAGCTGGAGTGTCCAGTCCAACAGCAATGCTTCCAGCTCAAGGCCTGTATCAGTAATCAATGAGCTTGGCTGCAAGCAGCAGAAAAACCAGCGAAAGATGGCTTCACCTGTAAGGACATGCCCTGTCTCCTTAAAAGAGGTGCAGAGGTCAGCCAACCCGAGTTGATCTGGAGACTCGGAGGTGCTCTCAGGGAGCCTGGCTCCCATCCTTTGGCTCTGTTATCCTCAGCATGCGATCCAGGGCTCCCCTCCTCATCACAAAGTGGCTACTGCAGCCCCAGGCAGCAAGCTCATGCAGCATCCACACAGAACAAAAGAAGCAGAGAGGGGGAGAGAGACTTTCTCCCCTAAACCTTTCATGAGAGGAGCGAAAGCATTTCCAGAAGCTTGCAACAGGCCTACTTACATCTTTGTCCAGATTGGGTTACAAGTGGTCTAAAGTTGACCTCTCCAGAAAGAAGCCCTAGACAAAGCCTCAAGTGCAAGTAAGTTTGTTCAGGAGGAGATTCCAGGAACCATCAGGAGAAGAGTGAGACTGGGAGAGGAAGTGGCCAATAAAGGGTGTGTTATCAAATCGGTGCGTGTCGCTGGTGCTCAATCTTGCCTTTGAGGGAGCTGAAGTATTTATACACCAAACCCACCATCTCTGGTTGAAGGCTGTTCCCAAAAGAGCGTTTTCTGGCATTTGCTGCCTGCTTGGGCTGCTGGAGGAAACCCTCGGGCAAAGGGGTGGAGATGCTAAGAGGCAGGGGTTGGCCAGAGAGCCCTTCACTGGTAAAGCCCAAGGGGACAGGCAGTCCCATCACCGTCAGTGGGTGTGCAGGGACTGGCGGACAGGCCCACCTGGTCCACTGCTGGGCAGGGAGAAGGGACCCGCTGTTGGGGCGGCTGCCACAGGGTCTCCCACAGGGACTCTGTCACCAGGGGCTGATCACAGGCACAGAGCAATTTCTACATCAGTCCAAAGGAACGTGAGGACAATTCACAGAGAGAGAAGGAGAGTTTCAGGCCGAGTGCCATTGGCGTTACCCCGGCCTCCTCTACCTGCTTAGCTCGGGAGGAGAGCAAGAGACGGCCTCCCAGCTCTTCCTGTGGCTACAGGCTATTACTCCTCCCCCATCTCCACTCCTGGGTGTCACTGCCCCTGCCTCCACCCCCCACTCTTGAGATGGAGAAGCCCAGCTTTTTCCATCCAGGGGCCAGCTCCCACACCCCTCTTTCACTGTAGGCAGAGACCGCCTACTTCACATTTCAGAACCTAGAACCCTTGTGCACCGCCACTGAGAGCCTTAATCAGCGCCTCTGCTTTGGCAAAATGGCCATCTGTCAACCACTGTCGTTTTGCTGCTAAGTCATGTCTGACTCTTTTGTGATCTCATGGACTGTAGCCTGCCAGGCTCCTCTGTCCATGGGATTTCCCAGACAAGAATACTGGAGTAGACTGCCAATTTCTTCTCCAGGGGATCTTCCTGACCCAGGGATCAAACCCGAGTCTCCTGCATTGGCAGGCAGATTCTTTACCACTGAGCCAGCAAGGGAGCCCTGTATCAACCGTATAACCCAGCAATTCCCTTCTGGTTGTATATGAAACACGCATCTTCCCAAAGGCAAGGACCAGAATGTGGGCTTTTTGTGTTTTGTTCATTTGTTATAGATTTAAGTCATTTTAAAAAGATTTATTCAGAGAAGGCAATGGCACCCCACTCCAGTACTCTTGCTTGGAAAATCCCATGGGCGGAGGGAGCCTGGTAGGCTGCAGTCCATGGGGTCACTAAGAGTCGGACACGACTGAGCGACTTCACTTTCACTTTTCACTTTCATGCATTGGAGAAGGAAATGGCAACCCACTCCAGTGTTCTTGCCTGGAGAATCCCAGGGACAGGAGCCTGGTGGGCTGCTATCTATGGGGTCACACAGAGTCGGACACGACTGAGCGACTTAGCAGCAGCAGCAGCAGTAGCGAAAAGATTTATTTGTTTATTTAACTGCATTGGGTCTTAGTTGTGGCATGTCAGATCTTTAGTTGAGGAATGTGACCTCTTAGTTGCAGTATGTGGGGTCTAGTTCAATGACCAGGGATCAAACCCAGGCCCCCTTCATTGGAAACGCCGTCTTAGCCACTGGAACACCAGAGAAGTCCCAAGGACTAGAGTGTCTGCTGAAAACTGTATTCATAATGGCCGCCCTGGGCGAAACTCACTTGTCTATTCGTGGTGGATTGGAGAAATAGACTGCAGAGTAGTCGCGCGGTGTAATTGTACACAGCAGTGAGAATGAAGCAACCCAACAGTGGGAAGCGAGCCAGACGCAAAAGAACAGACTATGGACTCTTTTCACATAAAGTACAAGGACATCATCAGAATCAGTCTACAGTATTGGAAGTCAGTTACCCCTTCCCATTGTTTCTTCCTTCTCTGTTTGCTGTATCTGAGATTCAGTAAATAAGATACACCAACGGGTGCTAACTGAACCTATTATGATAATCATTTCACAATATATATAAATCAAACCATCATGCCGTACATGTTAAACTTATACAGTGATGTATGTCAGTGATTTCTTGATGAAACTGGAAAGGAATAAGAAAACATATTGGCTGATTTACTTCGCTTTCCATGACATTAGTTGCTCTGCAAGAGGAAAGAAAGGTTTGCACCCAAAGTCTCACTTTCCTGGAGAGCTCTGTTGTCTACCATGCTAGTGACAGAAATCCTGTGCAAACCGACTTAAACAACAACAAAGGAATTAATTGGCTCTCATAGCTGAAAGGAACACTTTGGTATTTGAAAAATTAAAGATCTTCAGCCATCAGTGGGAGCTGGGGACCCAGTGTCTCCAGGATTCTCTCTCTCCTTTCTGTCTCAGCTCTACAACTCCTTGTGTGTTGGCCTTAGAGTCTCCTGTTGCAGATACATCTGCATTCTGCTGGATGGGGAGAGAGCAGGGCAGATCGAAGCCAGAGACGCCAACAACCCCCAGGGGGAAAGGACTCTCACCCTCAGAGAGGTCTCAGGATGGATCTCTGGGATCCTGTGGCCTGCTCTGGATGGATCACTGCTGCCAGGAGCATTTGACTCTTTGATCCAATCAAGCTAACGTGACTATGAAAAGTGAAATTGCTAGTTGCTCAGTCATGTCTGACTCTTTGCAGCCGCTTGGACTGTGGCTGCACTAATTGGTGGTCTGGATCATCTGTTTACTCCTGTTGGGGAGGGGCTTTGGTGATTAAGAGCCCTATCAGAACCACATGGAGGGGAAGAGGAGCAGTTCCCCAAAGCAGAGACATTGTTTTAAAAGGAGGAAAAAGGTTGGTGGGCAGACAAAAGAAAAATAAATGGTTAAGACACACCCCTACTTCCCCAAGGAGAGAGCCCCCACCTTAAGTGGTTCTTTCTATTAAAAGCTGGCATGCATCTTGCTGGTGTCCTGAGTGAAGCCCACTGGTCAGAGAACTGCTTCCCATTGAAAGACTCCAGAGGCTGCTGTTCACACTGACTTCTGTGAATGGTGCCCCTTGAAGCCCGACAGTGTGTGGCAGCCCTGAACTTGACCATGCCCGGCTGGACCAGGGGTGGGTGGCTGGGCCATGAAGGAAGCATTGAAAACTATGAAACACTTAGTGATAAATCAGACCAAAAATGTATAAGGCTGAACACTGAAGAATTAAAATACATTGTTGAGAGAAATAGAAGAAATGGGAAGATAGATTATGTACCTGGATCAGAAAACTCAATATTGTTACAATATCATTTTCCCCACCAACTGATCTATAGATTCAGTGCAATCTCAATCAAAATTACAGTAGATTTTTAAAAACATTCATTTATTTGGCTGCATCAGGTCTTGCTGGCATCCTACAGGAGCCTTCACTGTGGTACATGGACTCTCTAGTTGGGGTGTGTCAGGCTTAGTTGCTGTACAGCCTGTGGGATCTTAGTTCCTCAACCAGGGATGGAACACACATCTTCTGCATTGCAAGGCAAATTCTTAACCACTGGACCACCAGGGAAGTCCCTCCAGTAAGCTTTTAAGTGGAAATTGGCAAGTTGATTCTCACATTCATGAAAGAGACAAATGGCATAGGATAGTCAAAACTTTTTTAAAAGAGCAAGAATTTGAAGAACTTATGCTCTTGATTTTACAAATCTACAGGAGATAGGACAAATGGATGGAATTGACAGATGGACAAATAAATCAATGGAATAGAACAGAAAGTCCAGAAATAGGCACATGCATATATATCAATTGATTTTCAACAAAGATGTCAAGGCAATTCAAGTTTCAAAGGTGTCCCTTTCCTAGTTCCTGACATACAGTAATTCATTGTCAACAAAAGCTGGTTTGAGGCAAAGGCAACAGTACACATGACCCCATATTTTGTGGTGTTGGCAGATGCTTTTCACTCAGTTGCAACTCCTGGAGCTCAGGCAGCAGGACGGGGACACAGACCAGTGAGAGGCATGCGGAGGACCAGGCCTCCAGGGGATGCGGAGGGATGCGGGGTTAGAGGCAGAAGAGAGAGCACGGATCAACCAGCTTGTTTTCTGGGCAAAGCCACCAGGACAAAGAAAACCAAAATGTTGTGATAACATATTTCTTCTCCAAATTTCATCCTGGTAGAATTACTGGCCAGTAATTACCTAGCAAATTAGAGAATCTACCAGGACCCCAGTTAGGTACCTGAGGACATAACTGGTCCCTAATTAGAAAAAGTTGTCAACTGGGAACAATTATCTCTGTTCTATTCTCCCTCCCTCCTCGAGCCAGATCTCTCTTCCTCACCTCCCCCATTGGGACTTCTGTCTGCTCTTGCTGCTGGGGGTTGGGAGACAGGTGGGGGAGGCAGAAGCTCCCATCTACCACGACCACTAGGAGGTGGTCAGCTCAGGAGGTGCCAGCTCAGGAGGTCGTACCAGAGCCCTGCCCTGTGTTCCCAGCCATGCCCTCACCACCTTGTTCTGCTCACATGTTTCTTCTCCCACTAAACTATAGGCTCCCTGCAGGCACAGGTTTGTTTTAATTATCTCTCCATCTCCAGATTTAGCCCAGGGCCTGGCTTTCCAGAGAAGACACAGAAAAGTTGGTTGAAATGAAATGAGGACTCTGGGCCCCAGAGTGATAGTGCTGAGCATCACCATCTGAACACAGCGGAGGGGGCTCATTACACCACCTCACTTGCCCGGCCGTAGCCTAGAAACACCACGTTCTGCAGAGGAAGCCTGGCTGGAGGTAAGTGATGTCAGCCAGGCTCCCGAGTCCTGAGCTGCTCTGCAGCTGGAGACATCACTTCAGGTTGAGGGATCAGAAAAAGCTTCATGGGAGCATCTAGTGTTTAGTTTGGGGGATTTGGAGTTAAGAGGAAAAGCCAACAGAAGCAGCACACAGGTGCGGAGTTTGGTCTAGCTGAATTATTGGAAGTTTGCAAGAAGGAAGGAAGGGAGAGAGGAAGGCAGCTGGGGTTGCAAGAAACCTTGAAAGACCATGAGGGAGTGTGGGCTTCATCCCATAAGCCTTGGGAAACGATCCAGCAATGACGTTCCCAGAAGTGGAGTCGAGTCGATGCTCATGAGGGAACCGAAAGGGAGAAAGATGAGGGGGAGGCCTGAAGTGGGGCAGGGGGATGGTATAGACACGAGAGAAAGGTGCCTGTCCTGGGCAGGGATGACCCCCAACAACTACGATCAGACAGTAGAGGCAAGAGGGAGTGGGGTGTCGGTGAGACTAAGTGCCCCAACTCGTGTCCTAGCAATCTTCCTTTTAGGGATTTACCCTAAAGAAATTATTTAGCATATATATAAAGATCTTGTGCTTCATGATGTCTATCACAGTATTATTTAAAATAGTATTAACAAGAGAGGGGGAAATATTACGCTAAATAAGAGAAGCCAGTAGAAGACCACGTCTTGTCTGGCCTCATTTATATGAAATGTCCAAGTTGGCATATCTGGAGCGACAGAAAGCAGATTAGTGTTGCCTAGGGCTGGGCTTGGGGGTGGAGGGTGGATTAGGGGGTGACTACTAATGGGTACAGGGCTCTGTTTTAGGGAGATAGAAATATTCTAAAATTACATTAGAGTGATGATCAGACAACTCTGATCATCTGTACTAAAAGCCATTGCATTATACATTTAAAATGAATGAACTTTATGGTTTGTAAATTTACCTCAATAAAGCTGATCAAATTCTTAAACAGGGCAGGGGGGGTGCTGTGTGCTATAAGGAAAGCGGTTTCTGCCTGAAGCCATGGTCTGCTCTGGACCCCAACAGAAAATAAGGCTGCCCTACCTTAGGAGTGGTACCCCTCTGGAAGAGAGTGGGATGAGGTGGCAGGGGATGGGGGAGACTCAGGCAAACAGCTGGCTGGGAGCTGAGGGTAAGAAGACTCGTTGAATGTGATGCTCCAAAGACAACTGTGGTCTCAAGTCCATCCCTTGTGGACAGCCAAGTAGCTGGGGCTCCACCACCAAGCTCTACCTACAGCCTCGGCCTGCCTGCGGAAGGGCACCCAGGGTTGTTCTGCACCCAGCCACCAGGCCAGGTCCTGGCTGAGAAACAGAGGAAGGTGGGATGTTCAGGAAGGAGGAAGAGAAAAAGTAAGAAGAAAAGAACCCGGCAGTCCTGGGGTGGCATCCCAGATCCTCCACTTAATTGACTGTGTGACCTTGAGCAAGTTTCACCTCTCTGGGTCCCAGTTTCTCCATCTTTCTCAAGCGAGAGCACCTGACGTTACTGGCTTTAGCAGGTGTGGAGAATGGGGTTCCATGCCTTAAGGAGCTGTGCAAGGACATCATCACTCACTGGGGGAAACAAACACTGGTGATGGGGAGCCTCACGGAGCCCCCCGAATCTCCATGACCAGAGCTGCGCAGCTGGGGCCGGGGCCGATGAAATCGCCGATCCCAGGACTCGAGGAAGAGGGGCTCAACCTGAGGTCTCTCCTTGCATCCATTCCCCCACCCCTACTCCCACTTTCCATTCCAGAAGCTTCCAGCATGAGGGTCTTACGGGCTTCTCTAAAGAAGGGACTAATTAAACCTTAATTGACACAGCACTAATTAGCTTCTTAATTACACGGAACCACACGATTAGCCACTCAGCAGACACTAATTGTTCATTAGGAAGCAGTCTCCCTCTTCCTCTTCCCTTTCTAGAACCTACCGGCTAAGGCACCTGACAGGCTCATAGTAGTTGGTGCCCCTCAACCCCAGCCCAGCCCAGCCTCTGAGCCCACCCTGATGGTGGCGGGGAGGGCAGGAGGTGCAGCTGGACGAGCTCATGATGCCCTGGCCTGAAGTCACGTGCCGTGTCATGATAATAATCTAAATATAACAACTTCTATCATTTTGAATATCTCAGATTCAGGAGCCTGTAGCCTTCCGCTTTCGAACCCCTGGCCTGAATCAGGATAGAACTGTGGGTTCCGGAGGCCTGAATTTCAGCCTTCTTGGGGTGAAGGGAGCCCAGGGCAGGCCCAGCTTGAAGGACAAGAGGACAGGGAACCAGTCTCTGACACCAAACAGGACAGGTATTTTCCAGACGGCGAGGCTGAGGCATCATGAGAGTGAGAAACGTACCAGGGGTTTACACAGCAAGTAAGTGACAGAACCAGAGTCAAATCTGGGTCTACCTCCAGAGCCAAGCTTCTTTCTACTAGTCCAGCTTCCTCCTGCAGAACTTTCAGATTTCATGATGTGCAGAATTGGGACCTGGAAGGAAGGGGACTTGCCCCCCTCCCGAGGAGCCATCAGCCTCCAGCAACACAGCTTAACTTCTCAGAGGTTAAAGCATCTGCCTCCAATGTGGGAGACCCGGGTTCGATCCCTGGGTCGGGAAGATCCCCTGGAGAAAGAAATGGCAATCCACTCCAGTATTCTTGCCTGGAGAATGCCATGGACGGAGAAGCCTAGTAGGTTACAGTCCACGGGGTCGCAAAGAGTTGGACACGACTGAGCGACTTAACCTTCACCAAGCCAGGAGCAGGGCCTCGGAGGACGGGGAGGGGCCACCTGGGTTCAGCTCCCAGCTCTTCCTAAGTTGTGAGGCATTAGGGTGAGTTTCCTGGACCTCTCTGTCTCAGCTTTCTCTTCCATAAAATGGGGATAACAGGACCACCCCAACCCCTAAGTCTTCCTGGAGGATTAGGAGAGCTAGGGCATGAAAAGTACCCAGAAGAGTGTCTGCCTTGCAAAGCCAGTGCTTTATAAGGGTTACAGTCACTACCTTCTATAGTGGAGGTTGGTGGTACTTCCAGGAAAGCATCTTTGGATTTGGGATCCACTACCCCTCCTTCCCACCTCTCAGATTTCCTCTCCACTGTCGAGCCTCAGAAAACACTCCCAACAGCTCAGAAGTCACCTCTCCCTCCTGAGAGTCTGCCCCCACTTGGGACCCTCTCTATATGTCTCCTCTGGCAGGGGCTAGGCAGGCTCCTGAGGGCCCAGAGGTGGTCAGGCCTGCGGGCTGATGGGGTGCACAGACCCCTGGTGCATCCCACCAGAGGTGTAGGCAGGAAGGGGACCAACATCGCCAGCAGATCCAGTGACCACACATCCTGCTTCTCCCAAGACAGGCCTACTTTTCTCCGATTGCACTGATGTCATTAGTCACAGGACCCCCCTTCCACTCTTTTTTTTGTTTGTTTGTTTGGGGTTGCACTGGGTCTTCATCGCTGCACGTGGGCTTTCTCCAGTTGTGGTGCGCCGGCATGTGGGATCTTCCCAGATCAGGGATCAAACCCGTGTCCCCTGCATTGGTAGGCAAATTCTTAACCACTGGGCCACCAGGGAAGTCCTCCACCTCTCACTCTTAAATGGTGCTGATTTGAACAATAGAAGACATGGTCCCACAACGTACACACCCTCCTCTGCCTGCCATGGGCCAGGCGCTGTCCACACCAGTGGGTGGGAGACAGTGCTCACCCACCCCAGGGAATACCCAACCTAGGGGTTGGGCTGTGACCATCCTCTCCTCCAACACAAGGCAAAAAACAAAATAGGTGGAGGGCTTCCCCAAATTCTTACCACCAAAAAGGGGAGGAGTTGAGATGCTGACCCACAGTTGAGGGGCCACTGCCATGCTTTCTCCCAGTGTTGGCAAGGGGGCACAATGAAGGAAGGCTCGTATGTGATGTGGAGCGCCAGGGGTACACGTAGGGAGTGTGGCTGGGGACGCTGGGATTTAGGGAAAGGGGTGAAAGCAACGCAGTGTCTGGAGTAAAGGCTGCTGGGGGCAGGCATCGGAGAGCAGGGGCCAGGTGACGGACTGGGATCAGGGGAGAGGGAGGACCCTGCAGAGGGCAGGGGACAAGGGCTTAGTTCAGCTATCCAGAGAGCTGCCCTAGTGGGTGAGGCGTATCCCCTTACGCATGTTCTGCCATTGGCCGAGACACAGATACAGGGTGGATGGCCCCAAAGTGCCTGAACTGAGATCTTTGTGGAGGACGGAGCACTTGCGTTGGCTGGGTATCAAAAAAGGTACCACAGATGGCAAGAGCTTGTGCAAACACTGAAAAATACATCTCTGGTCTCTTCAAGGATGATGAGTGGACCAGCCTGCCAGGCCCTGGGACGCTTTTATAGACGTGAGGCCCAAAAGGGATGTTGTGGCCCATCTGGGGAGAAACTTGGGGGCCTTTTAATCTGTGTACTCAGTTGTGTCCGACTCTTTGCAGCCCCGTGGACTGTAGCCCTCTAGGCTCCTCTGTCCATGGAATTTTGCAGGCAAGGATACTGGAGCGGTTGCTACTTCCTCCTCCAGGGGATCTTCCCGAACCAGGGATCAAACCCGTGTCTCTTGGGTCTCCTGCATTGGCAGGCGAGTTCTTTCCACTAGCGCCACCTGGAAAGCACGCCCTCCCTTTTTTTTATATAGCATACTTTATTTCTTTTTAACTTTTTTAAGTTTTTTTTTTTTTAATGTGGACCATTTTTTAAGTCCTTATTGAATTTGTTAAAATATTATTTCTGTTTTTTTGTGGGGGCATTGTTTTGTTTTTGTCTGCAAGACATGCAAGATCTTAGCTCCCCTGCCAGGGATCCAATGAACCGCTCCCCCACCTCACCCCCCACCCCCCCACATCCCCTGCATTGGAAGACAACGTTTTAACCACTGGACACCTAGGGAAGTGCCCCTGGTGAGCATTTATTCCTTATGGAGGAGTGCGAGGGAACCAGGCCCTGGGATGCGGCCATGCTGGCTTCAGGACCAGGGGTAGACATTTGCTCACTGCCCCTCACGGCCTCCTCCTGCGCCTTCTTGCCCTCCTCGGTCTCCCTCTGGTCCCTTTCCAGGGAGCCAGGCCTGGTTTCCAGGGGTGGGATTCTCAGCATGGCCTGCCCCCTCCCTATCTGGTCTTTGGTGGGGGCAGGAGGAAGAGGTGAAGACGCTCCAGCATCTTTGGGCAGTGCCAGTCACCCCACCCCCACCGGGTCCCTGGTGCCCCACAAGAGACGCAGCAATTGGGTCAGAAACCCCCTCCAGATGCTTCTCCCCCTCCTCATTATCTGGAAACTGATACAGTGTATCAAGGAAAGCCCCTGGGGTGTTTTCCCCATCTGTTGCCTCTATTTCTGACACAAGCTGCTCTCCACCTGGAATTCCCAGGCCCTCCTCTCCTCTTGCCTCACCCCTTCCTGACTTTGGGCATCAGTGACCTAGTCTCTCTGGGCCCTTTTCTCCTCATTCATAATGTGGACATGACCGTACCCACCTCCTGGGGGTCACTGAAGACTCGAGGGGTTTAATTCACACCAAGGGTTTAATGTGGGACCCAGCACAGAATAGGTGTGCAATGAACAGTGGCTACAGTTCTTCTCAAGGGCCAGCTCAACTATTCCTCCAGAAAGCCCCTCCCCTGACCACCTCAGGCTTAAGACGGAACTCTGTCTTCTGCCTTCCACTGCCCACCCCCTAGTACCTCTCACATCCTGATGTGCATCCTTTGTTTCTGATACACACCCCAATAAATGGGGGGCTTCCATGTGCCAGGCACTAAGAGCTTTGCATCTGTTAACTCATTTAGCCCTCACAACACCCCTATCCCATTTTACAGAGGCAGAAAACAAGACACAGAGAGGTTAAGTAACTTCTCAATGTCACACAGCAAGGAAAGTGATGGACCCAGACCAAGAACCTAGGCAGTCAAAGTCCATGCTTTCACCCTTTACTATAAACAGGTTGCCAGCCATTCGCCCAGGGTGGGGTGTGGGGGGGCTAGTATATACACAGGACACGAAGCCATAAGCTTCCAGGGTTCCAGTTTCACTGCTGCGCACCTGCGGTCTAGCCCAGGGCTGTGCCTGTGTGGTCACTGCATGTGGATCACGTCTGCACAGAAATGTGTCTAAAGGCCACATGCTCGAAGAACTCAGATACCATATGTTCAGAATGTGTGTGCCTGTGTACAATGTCTGTGTGTGCACCCAGTGTGTATTTCTGCAGGGGTGTTGTAGGAGCACGTGTCACACACCTTTATGTAGCTGTCATTACGCCTTGACAAGAGCTAACTATTCCAGAGGGAAGTAGGACTTATTTCCCCTTCATTAGAAAGTGAGGTGCCAGAACCTGGAGCGGCTGCATGACTGGCAGCCAACAGGCCTGTGGAATGTGGACAGTATGTGATCCAAGCACATACGCACATGTGTGTAACTGTGTGTGCGTGTGTGCGTGCTAAGCACACCCACATGCCTGTGTGTCAACAGCTCCTGGGTGAATGCCCGCACAGTGCATTGGTCGCTGTATTTGGGTGCATGGAGGTTATATGTGACCTGTGTGTGATAAACACATGTGCATGCACAGGGGTGTATGTGTCCGTAGGCGGAGAGCTGGATAGGCAGGTACACATAAGAGGACACGTGGTGGGTGCCAGGATGGCAGTGAGGCCTGATTTCCACTCCTGCCTCTGCCTCCGTCTGCTGTGTAACCCTGGATGGGCTGGGCATCTCCCGAGGCTCACTGTCTGCATCATAAAATGGGGCGAGTGCGGAGGGTGAGAGAGAACAGAGCCGCAGCACCGTAACTGCCCAGCACACGCGCCCCCTACTTGAGGACGCACTATTCGTGAGCACATATACGTGTGCACCACGAGGGTGTGTACATGGAGCCGTGTGTGTTCCCAGGGTGTGGCGTGTCAGGGGTGGGAGTGGGTGAACACGGGTGTGTATGCAGGTGCTGTTCACACTGCGGGTGTGTCCTCAGGCTGTAGGGGACACAGTCGTGGAAGTGTGTGTGCGCGCGCTGTTGCACCGTGCGTGCATGGGGGGTGGAGGGGTGGTTGAGCCCCCAGGCCCCTGGTTTGGAGAGGGGATGGGTTGGGGGGCCTGGCGGGGAGGAGGCGGGTATCTCCGGCTGTCAGGCCCGCAGTGGGTGGGGGCGCCCCGGCGGCGGTGATGGAGTCCCCGCTCTCCCGCCAGGCCTGCCAAAATACAGCGAGACAGGGTGTAATTACCGGCACTTACCGCGGCCATTACCCCCCTCGCCGCCGCGCGTGACACACGACCCGTCAGCTCGGCGTTTGCACCATTAAGGGGCCTCATTAGCATCCCGGCTCAGAAGCAAAATTACCCTCACTGCTCATTTCAAGATGTCATCAATTTTAATTTAGGGCCCAAAAGATAGTACAATGGGAAGGCCCTCCCGGCCAGCCGCGCATGGAAAGGGGGAGAGGGCGGGGGGCAGCCAGGGCCAAGGTGGGGGAGGGCGGAGGGGGCGCGGGGCGCGGCGAGGCGGGAAGGGAGGCGCTGGTCTCCCCCGGCAGAGGTCCCCAGGCTAGGGCGCCCCCTGGGGAGGAAACAGGATTGTGGGCACAACCAGGGCCCACTCATCCCTCAAGGGCCGCCTGGAAGTGAAGTCTGGAGCCAGACAGTAGCGAGATGCTGTGCCTGGTGTTTCCTTTCGGTTATTCCTTTAAGGAACATGGGAAACTCCGGGGTGGGCTGCAGTCCGTGGGTTCGCAGAGTGGGGCGCGACTGGGCGACTGAAGGACAATTCCTTTAATTCCCACAACGACCTTGGGTGGTAGCGATGGCAGTCCCTTTACTGAAGGGGAAAGGAGACAGAGAAAGTACCCCCGCCCCCAAACTGCCTTAACACACAAGCCGTGGCAGAGACTGCATGTCCACATGGGCCTATTTGGTTCCGAGGCGCTCCGCCCCTGGACCCAGAACCTGTGCTCATGGAACGGTCTTCTGGTCAGTGTCTGCCCCCCCTGCCCCCCCCCCCCCCCCCCCCCCCCCACCCCCCCCCCACCCCCCCCACCCCCCCCCCCCGCCAGGTCTGCAGGTGGCTTTTGTTTGTGCCTGGAACGCCCCCTCCCTCTCCTTGTCAGCCAAGTCCCTCGTGATTCAGTGTAATATCACCCCTGTCTTCCTGTCACCCCCCTCACTGAATCATCTTGGCTGTTCACGTGTCTGTCTCGTCACCCCCACCTGTCTGGGGACTGGCTACCAGGGAGTAGGGGCTGTCCCTTTTTCCCCTTGGGGCATCCCAGTACCTGGCACAGAGCCGGCTGTGAGGGGTGCTCAGGGTTTGCTGAGGGAATGAACAATCACTATCTCCTGCCTTCCCGCCCTCAGGTGGAGTCTGGAGGCCAGAGCTGTCGTCCAGGTGGAAGGGGACCACGGAGGTCTCCCCAGCCCACCCTCCGTCACTCAGATGAGCACCTGGGGCTCAAGATGGGGCAGGCTTGGCCTGGAGAAGGACTATTTCAGTCTGTCTGTGATGGCTCAAAGTGGGTATGCTCCCAAGAATGAAAGGGGAAAAAAAAGAGTGGGTATGCCCCAAATGTTTGTTGAGTGACTGAATGATTGAACTCATGGACGCACGCACAAGTAGGTGAGGAGCAGCTCTCCCTGGGGTGCTTCTGGGTCCCTCCGGAGACAGAAATCTTAGTTATTTCCTCTGCGGACCTCACAGCCACTTGACTTATCAGCACTGCTGGGACATTTTCCTTTTATAAGCTGAGCCTGGGCACATGTGATGCCCGAAAGGGTCTCTTTCTTCTAAAAGGGGAACTACATGGGCCAGGGGATATTTTCCAGAAGGCTTGGTGTGGGGAGGGTGGGGGAACATTCTTGTTATTTCCAGCTGGTTCCACCACCCCAGTCTGTCTTAACCCATGGTGAGGTTTAGGCCCAGTCTCTGAACCCACTGGGCCTTGGTTTCTCCCAAGTGTAAAGGAGGAGGCTGTAACCCACACCTCAGCTTCTCAGGCCATGGCGTGAGGCTCAGCGACAAGCCAGCAGGAATATGGCTGGGCTGAGATCACAGGGCGCCGCCAATCACCCCCATATGCCCTAGTCAGACCCAGTCCCACCTGCCTCCCCTGCTGCCTTCAGCCATCCAGCTCCCTGGACAGAGCTGGAGCGAGAGGAGAGGAAAGGGCCTCCGTCCTGAGCCCGGAGACGGGTCCTCACTGGCGGCAGGCGCCGCTCCCAGCCTCACAGAAGACGGATCGCTCCCTTAATCACTCTGGAAAAGAACCCCAAGCCGATATAATATTATAATTAATTAATTCACTAAAAGGTATTAAATTTCTCTCCCCCTGTGGATATTATCTGAATTCATTGACCTTTAGAAAAATCACCCTCTAATTGTAACCAGGTCCAAAAGCATTTGCAGCCCCGTCCCTTTTACATTAATAATATCTTCCCGGACTTGGCTCTGGCTGCTTAAATATTGTATAAATTCCACTGCCCCCTTGGAAAAGAGAGAGCAAAGAAAAAGATGAGACTGGAGGAGCCCAAGAGATGGATGGGGCTGGACCCCAAGAGGCAAAGGTCTCAGGAAGTGAGGGGCAGGGGGTGAATTGAAGGGGCTCTTTCTATCTGCTTCAGGCAGCGTGGAGGGGGCCCAGGCTTTGAGATGGGGAGGAAGGCACAGGTTGGGAACAGGAGGGTTGATTTTAGGTTTCGTTTTTTAGGAGGCTGGGGCAGGGAAGATCCATAGTTTATATCAGACTCTCATCCAAGCCAGTGGCTCCAAACAGTGAAGAACCTCTGATTTAAAGGACCAGTGGGTGATGGAAAAGAAATTCCAAAGAACATTCTGACCTCCATCTTCTTCCCCACCTCAGGATCCCTCCTCCCTCCTGCCCCAGGCTTCACTCCACTTCCAGACGGCCCTGTTCTGCAGAGGGTGGGCCAGGCCTCGAAGGAAAGATGCTGTGAGATGTCCAAGACTTCCTAACACTGAGGAGGTGGGTTCTAAGGAGTCGAGAGCCAGCACCAGCCCTTGCCCGTTCTCAGCAGGGCCTCGAATCCACTCTTGGCTTCCCGTCTGAATGAGTAGGGAGATGCTCTGTGGATGGTGGGGTGGAAAACCACCTTCCTCTGTGTACACCGTGATAAGTGTGTCTGCCCTGCTTCTTGTCCTCAGATCCCAGCTCCCTCCCAGTACAGGAGATGAGAAGCCGGCAGCTGGCAGGGGATGGGCAGATGGCGGGAGTGGAGCGAAGGATGGCAGGACCCTCGGCCAGTGCACCTGCTTGGCTTTGGGGCTCCACGGTGGACCCACGGGAGCTGCAGCTGCTCATCCTTCCCTGACCTGGCTTGGAGCCCTTCCCAGATCCCACTGCCTTTTCACATTTTTGCTTGCTCTCTAGTCACTGGGGGGCTTCCTCTGGGAAATGAGGGGGTTCAACGGGTCCATCTCTGCTTTCACACCAGTCCTCACTCACTCCACCTGTTTACAGATCCCCTCCTCATGGACCTGATGTCTGGAAGGTGTTGTGTACCACATAAAGAGTGTGGATGAAGACAGCATCCTCTTCTTATTTAATCAGAGATGTTCATAACCTGTAGTCAGAAACTGTTGACCGACTCCATCCCAGCTACTAGCTAAGGGTCGCACAGACCAGTCTCAGATACGTGAACACTTTTTGGTGGCTTGCTGAAATTCTGGAGGTACTCTGTGTCTGCTGAAATCTAACGTAGGATTGCAGCTTGAAAAGCACAAGCAAGCGGAGACGGCTCACCTTCTGGCCACTGCCCACGCCTGGCTCTGAGCGCCCTCTTGTGGGCAGAACCCCCCACCCACACCCTCAGCACACCCCACTGGGCCGTCCAGCTGCAGGTGGTGGCCAGGCTGAAGGAAACTCGGGGCGGGAAGCCAGCAGGCAGGTGAGGATACTATGGTCTAGGAGGCTCCTTGAAGAAGTGGGAGGGCGGCGCGCTACTCCCTTGAGTCAGTCCCAGGGTGAAAAGGAAGAACAGATTGAGGGAGGAGAGAGCCTCTGTGGCCTGAAGGAGGGCCTCAGATTTCCATACCCCCACGCCTCCCCCAGCCAGGGCTCAGGACCTGCCTCAGGAGAAGAAAGGCTCCCAGGCCGTGGGCAGGTCCCGGCTGTGGGGTGGGGCCTGGAATGGGCAGGAGGTGCCCATGCTTGTGCGAGCTCCTACTCACAAAGGCATCCACAGCTCCATCTGACCTTGAGATTAATCCCCGGCCCGGCAGTCATCAGCACCCACACGCCCGGCCCCTTTCCACCTCTCCCCTCACACGTTAATTGCTCCAACGTTGATTTGATCTCCCGTTCTGCAAGGAGGAAATTGCCCTCTTAGCCATTTTCATCTTGGGATTTTTTTTTTTTTTTTAATTAGGCCCAGTTGTCCTCACAGGGCCCCAAGAGGGGGAAGCCATTTTGGTCTTTGCCTGAAGAGACTGTGGGAAGTCGAGGGAGAGGCGGGCAAAGCTGGCAAAGATGCTCTCCTCCCTTCCCCCAGACACCTCCGGCACCCCCCTCACCCCTCTGTGCCCCAAGCCCATTTTCCCCACCCTGAGTGAGGCCATAAAGCCCCAGGATCTTGGGCAGAGCCCCCTGCCCCAGGAACTATTGTGGGGTGAGGGAGCTCTTAGCCCAGAGGAAAGGGTTTGGGAGGGGTCTCAACGCCTGAGGGTGCCGGAGCAGAACCTTTGCCCTGGTGCCACCTCCTCCCTTAACCCACAGGGCAGAGCCCCTCATAACCTAGGGAGCTTGTCCTGGGCCTTGCCCCCACAGAGCAGGCAGCCCACCTATGTAGAGGAAACCACTGGCAGTGGGGACGGCCCCTGGCCCGGGTAGTCTGGGCCCACAGTGCCCAGCAGCTGTAGACTTGGTTTCAAGCAACAGGGTCTCCCAGTCACCCGGCTCCAGCCAACTCAGGCCTCAGCGGGAGGTGTGAGACCAGCGGGGCGGCAGCGCCACCTTGCGGCCATGGGGAGGGACACAGCCCCCAGAAGCACCCAAGACCCCCAAGGAAGGCTACATCTCCAGCTTCCATGGGGCCCTGCTAGGGGAGCTAGGGGAACCAGGCGATGGACTCAGCCCCTTCTGTCTGTACCCTCATCCCTGATCCCCTTCGGGGGCATCTGAACTGAGTCCATTGGATTGACTCCTCCCCGTCATCTGTTGGCCCCCAGACCCCCTCCAAAGAGACAGGACAAGCGGGTACAAAGCACAGTGTTTACTAAAGGCACAAAGTGGGGAGCCTTGAGGGAGCTGCTCTTCCAGCAGTGACCCCACATTCTAACTTGAACCCAGCGCCCCCTCTTCTGGCCACCCCTGCCCTCACACCACCTGGAGGAGAGCTGTTAGCACCAAAGGGGGGTGGGGGAGTGCCAGAAAGGCAAGCCTGGGCACCCCTGGACCAGTCCATGCCTCCAAGAAGGAACTTCTGGACCCCTGGTTCCAATAAGTCCTCCTTCACTGATGGGGGACCGGGCTCAAAGGTAAGGTGTCTTCTTACCTCCAGCACACCTGTCCCCCCCTCTGCGGCGCCCCCTCGCCTTGCCCTCAGGATTTCACCTCTGGGAGGAGCTGGGCTGGAGGCCTATTCCTGCCCAGCCCCGTGAAAAGAGCTGCCCCTGGGTGGGGGCTTCCAACCCACGGGCTGCCAGCGGGCACTAAGTCCACACGGGGTGGGGGGCCGACGGGAGGAGTGAGGCCGGGCAGGGGCTACTTCACACACAAGTGCAGCCTGAAGGGTGGGGGGGCAGTGGCCCTGGCCCCCCAGACCCCAGGCCCGCCCCCTGTCACCCAGGTCACAGCACGTCGCCCTCCTCCATGCTGAAGCTGCTCCTGCGGCTGCTGGCCTTGGAGGCCTCAGGGGACATGGTGGAGAAGAGGGGGTCGGAGGCCAGGGGGAGCAGGGAGTCGTCTAGGAGCATGAGGTCCAGATCTTTCTTGGACAGGTTGGGGAATGGGGAGGCATGCTCTGGCCCCAGAGGTTCGGGGGTACCCCGGGGCCCTTCACTGCCCCCGCCCCCAAAGCTCAGGTTGTGGCTGTAGTCCAGGTGGTGGAATGGGGATGGTGGCTGGGGCGGCTGGGCTGGGAGGGGCAGTGGGGCCTGGGGGGGCAGAGCCGGCAGTGGCTCGGGGTCGGGGACCTCAGCCCCCAGTAGCAGGGCCTCCCCGGGCCCTCCTCGCTGGGCAGCTCCTGCTTCACCACCTGCTGGGCCAGCTCGGCCATGTTCATGCCAGAGGGCGAGGTGGTGGGCAGGCCGTGCACCCGAGCCTGCATCTCCAGCTCCTGCGGGCGGGACAGACAGAGGCTGAGGCGCCCACTCCTGGGAACCCGCTGCCGCCCACCCCAACCCCCACTGCCACCCTTGACCCTCCCTTTGTGGCACTCAAGACCACAAAATATCTCAGCTGGGAGCAAGCATAGGGAGCTCTAGAGTCTTCACCAGCGTGTTTTCCAGCTACAAGTCTCAACTCATTAGTGGGTTGGGAAACCACTACAGTTGAGCCTTGACCAGCTCTCTATTTTTTTTTAATTGAAATAGACTTGCCTAGACTAGACTAGACTAGAAATTATCAGAATGCATTGCATCTATTAAGGATGAAGTTTCTTTCATGAAACTTTGATTTTTTTTTCACTTTGAGCTGACTATGTGTGAATCGTATTATCTACCATAAGAAATAGAAAATCTTTGAAGCTGCAGGCCAATTGCCCTTTATATAGGTGACCAGTGTCAGGAGCAAAGAGGACAAAAGGCCTTCAACAACAGAGCCAGGACTAGGTGGCTCTAGGTGGTAGCATGGACTTTCCCAAGCCTTTGTTCTTTCTCTTGCTCACTGTGGGCCACTCCCCGCCAAGTAATTCCAGCTCTTTGCCTCCCACAGAGGTAGGTTTACCCTTTCCTGCCCCCTTGAAGTTAGGTGTAGACATGTGCTTGCATTGATCAAGGAAATGTGAGCAGAAGGGACCCTGAGAATGACATGGGGCTTTAAAAACCAGCGTTAGATGTACTATCCACCAGTCTGGATCCTAAAATGAGTCTCACAGAGCAGACCCTCTAGCTGACATCTGTTGCTTAAAGTACTGGGGATTGTTTGTTACCCAACAATAACATCCTGACTGATACGTCTTCCCTTCCCCATGGGGATCATCCCTCCACCTCCAACTGCAGAAGTGTAAGCACTGCCCCTGGGGTCAGGACTCAGGCCAGGGGTCAGGAGTCAGAGCCACCCAAGAGGACCAGGTTCAAGACCCAGACCTGGATACGGAGCCAGAGCTGCTTGTTGGTCATCTCCAGACGCCGAGAATGGTTCTCCAGCTCCCGGGACTTCTGCAGGTCCTTCTGCATCCTCCGGGATGTAGTCAACAGAGGCCTTGAGGATGGTGCCCTTGTTCCAGCGCACGTCCCTGCAAGCCAGGCAGAATCAGAGGCTCATGCTCAGAGGAGGGGCTAGGATTGGCCAGGAGTTTCATGGGTGGATGTAAAACCCTGCTGTGGTTTCAGAATTGATGTTGCCTGTCTCAGTTTTGCACCAAACCCCAGACCTGACCAACCCCTATTTATGGAGGAGGCCAATCTCCATCTGCAAATGTGCCCTCTCAAGTGACTACGGTGCCACCACCCACCTCATTAATCCCAAGTGAAAGGGCTAGTTGCTCAGTCGTGTCCGATTCTTTGCAACCCCATGGACTATAGCCTGCCAGGCATCTCTATCCATAGGATTTCCCAGACAAGAACACTGGATTGGGTAGCTGTTCCCTTCTCCAGGTGATCTTCCCAACCTAGGGAGGGAACTCGGGTCTCCCTAGGAACCAGGCAGTTCAGAGCAGCCTCCTTCCCCAGGCCTCCCATTCCTGCCACCAAAACTCACACCTGTTCTCGACCCTCACGACTCCTGTCCCCAGACCACCTCTGCACCAGTCTGGTGGCCTCAGCAAACTTTCCTAGCATGACTCCTCCTCTAGGAAGCCTCCCTGACCCCACCCTTACTTCTGGGACCTGGACTCCTCCTTCCTGTCTTGAGCCTTTCTTAGTTAGGGGATGGAAGGTTCTTCTTTTCCCAAACAGATGATAGGATCTTTAAGAAGCAAGGGGATTCTCTTCCCACCCCTTCCCCCTGGCAATCAGCAGGTGATACCTGTGAGCTGTTGCCTCCCTCCCCCTTCCTCCAGGAAATCCACTCACAAATCATTGGCCTTGGGGATCAGCATGCCCAGCTCCTTGATGCGGTCATTGATGTTGAACCTCCGTCGCCTTTCAACTAGAAGTAACAAATATTGGGGAAACAATTAGGGAGATGAGGACCCCACCTTCCAGCCCAAGGAAGGACGCCTTAGTTCTTCTGGGAAGGAATGGGTGACATGAGCAAAGAGCCAACTCATTGAAAAGACCCTGGGAAAGACTGAGGGCAGGAGGAGAAGGGGGATGACAGAGGACAAGATGGTTGGATGGCATCTCTGACTCGATGGACATGAGTTTGAGCAAGCTCTGGGAGATGGTGAAGGACAGGGAAGCCTGGCGTGCTGCAGCCTGTGGGGTCTCAAAGAGTCGGACACAACCAAGCAACTGAATAACCACCACCACCACCAAATGGGGTGGCTGTGGGGGTAAGAGGGTTGGGACAGGCCAGACATGATTAAGGAGGGGGAAGGCTGTAGCAGACAAAGCTGCCTAGAGAGGCCTGATCCACTGCTCAGAAGGCTCCACGCCCTGAAGAAAACAATCTGATAAACTCATTCCCTCTGAAGTTCTGGGAATTTCATGAATATCTCTTCCCTGGAGCACCTCTCCCCCCACCTCCTAGCAAGGACTGGTGGGAAGAGGCTGAATCCAGTCAAGCCAGGATTTTAAGGCCTCATGTAAGGAATCCTTCCTAGAAGCTGCAGGTCAGAGGGTAGGTTTGGAGCCAGCCCAGGTGAGAGGAGGAAGGGCAGGGAAGACTCACTGAGGTTGTGATTGTCTTTCTTCTGCCGCTCCTGGCCAGGGCCCGGCTCTCAGCATCTGGAGAACAGAAGAGGAGAGCTGGGAGGGGAGGTGCTGGGGGAGACACAGCAGGGATGGGGGGCACTCTGGGAGGCAGCGGGGCAGTACCTGTGAGCTCACGCTCTGCGTCAGGTCGGCTGGGCAGGAGCTGCTGGTGACGCCCACCAGGGAGGCAGTGACCTGGGGGTCTCCACTGTACACATTCAGGTGACTGCTGGACAGGGGCAGCTGCAGGAAGAGGCGGGGAAGAAGACTCGGTGAGAGGCCCTCATTCTGCGGGGGCCTCTCCCCAGGGCCCATCACCCCAGGAACAGCGATTCCCTGGGACAGCTGGGGAGGCCACGCTGGGGGTCAAGTCTGGGCAGAGTCCAGAGCTGAAGAGATAGCCCCTGCCCTCAGCAGCCACCCAGTGCTGTGGGAAGCAGCGGCAGGAGGGGAGATAGGGCCTGTAGAAGCCCGGGGAGGGGGCACCTAATCTGGAGTTTCTGGAAGGTTTCCAGAGGGCGTGGTGAGGAAGGGCACTAGAGGCAGGGGGTGGCCGAGCAGAGAAGCAGACCGGAAGGGGGCTGTTGGAGCGCAGAGCGTGATGTGGGCGATGCTGGGGGACCCAGGAGGGCAGGTTCCACTTGCAGAGACCCTGGCGCTTGGTGACAGGCAGCCATTGAGGGGTTAAACGGGGCCCCACAGGAAAAGGTCTGAGTTCTGGAAAGATCTCCCACCACACATTCACAAAAAGCAAAATCACAGGCCCAGAATCCCGCAGAGTACAGGGGAGCCACTGACAGGGCCAGCCGCTGTGCCCTGCCCTCTGCCCTTCCAGCCCGCCACGGCCCTGCTGGCAGCAGCAGGCTTCCCATCCTGCTGAGCCACACTGGCACCAGGGCAGCAGTCGTGGAGAATTGACTCCTGACCTCCCACAGCATCAAGGGCTGGGGCCCCAAGGGCAGGAGTGAGCAGCTAAGGCTCATGGAGCTCCAAAAAGGGAGAAGATACCCCAGTTTCACCTGCTCAATGTAAATACCTGTCCCCCATTGCACAGAACTCATCCCCAATGTCTTGCCTTATCTAAGTTGCCCACCATCCTGTAGGTAGAGGCACCATCCCCAGGGGTTCAGAACAGTTAAGGGACTTTCCAGGGTCACAGCCAAAGATAGGCGTCTAGATTCTAAGCCTGGCCCCTTCCCACCCGCCCAGGAACCTGTAGGGAAGGCTGGACCGTGAATGCTGCTAAGGCTGCTGGAGGCGGAGGACCAAGCAGGCCTGACAGCACTTCCCCCCTCAGAGGGAGGGGCACAGGCCTGCGCTCAGCTGCGCCGCGGGCTTCGTAGGGGTGTGTGCATGTGTGTGAGTGGCTCAGTCATGTCCAGCTCTTTGGGAACCCGTGGACTGTGGCCCACCAGGTTCCTCTGTCCATGGGATTCTCCAGGCAAGAATACTGGAGTGGGTCACCATTCTCTTCTCCAGGGGTTTTTCGCAACCCAGGGATCGAACCTAGGTCTTCTGCATCACGGGCATATTCTTTACTGTCTGAGCCACCAGAGAAGCCCTTGGTAGAGGAGTGAAAGTGAAAGTCGCTCAGTCGTGTCCGATTCTTTGTGACCCAATGGGCTATACAGTCCATGGAATTCTCCAGGCCAGAATACTGGAGTGGGTAGCTAGCTTTTCCCTTCTCCAGGGGATCTTCCCAACCCGGGGAATCGAACCCAGGTCTCCCACATTGCAGGCGGATTCTTTACCAGGTAGAGGAGAAGAGCCCCATATCCCAAAGGAACTCATCCGCTCCAGGCCTTGCTGGAGCCACACTGCTCCCCTCAGCACCAGTGCCCCCCACCCGCCCCGTCCCAACTTGGGCACCCCTCCCCAAACCCCCTCCCCACTGAAGCCCCACCACGCACACAGGCTAAGGGACATGTCTCTGGATGCACAATTCTCCTGGGCCTGGGCCCTCGTCACATGGCTGGATGGAGGCGACTCTCATCTCTGCAGCGAGACACCATCTCCGCCCAGGTGAGGGCCCTGTCTCTAGTTCTCTCCTGGGTCACGGCTCTTGGGCGGCCTCTGCCCCTCCCCTGAAACACCCGCCCTGCCCTGGCCAGCAGTACCGTGTTGGGCATCTGAGTTTCAGGATTGATGAAGCCCAGGACATCATCCAGACACATAATGTTGTCAATGACATCAAACTGAAACAAACAAACAAAAAAAAACAGTCCCTTTGTGGGAGAAGGCAGTTGGAGAAAGGCAGAGGGGAAAGAGGTACTGGACAGCCACTGACCTGAGGGACCTTAGAGCCCACCTCCCACCCCACCCGCTCATCTGGGGATAAGGGAACAGGCCCAGAAAGACCTGAGCTGTCCAGGTCCCCCAGGCCCCAAGGCCCAGGTTAGGGCTCTTCCTAAGAAGCCAAGTTGCCCAGGGAGATTGCTTTATCCTTCTGTCAGGACATGGCTTTGCAGGTGTGCTGGGCATTCTGGTATGAGTCTCTTGTTTCTTCTTAGCAGGGCTTTCCGAACTAGGGATGATGTTTCTCCTGGGAGGCTGGGCCTTCCTGAGGGCAGGGCTGTGTCTCCCCTCAGGCTGGGGCTCCCTGAGGGCAGTGCCTTGCCTCTGCCATTAGACTAGGAGCCGCAGGGGCGCAACACGGGGCCCCAGCTCTGCCGGTGGCAGGCACGGGCCAGCTCTGCACTCACCTCCCGCTCGGGGTTGGAGCCGATGTGCAGCATGGCCATGGGACTGTTGGGAGCGCTGTTGCCGGCTGAGGATGACAACACGTGTGCGGGCCGCACGCCTGGGGAGGCGGCTGGCAGGGGCTTTGGGGAGCCCTGGGCGGGGCTGATGTGGGCGGCAAACTTGTTCCCGTGGGTCTCAGACAAGTACTCCCGCACCTTCTGGTCCCGGGACTGCTGTAGGTGGTAGGAGGTGGGGTTCTCCAGGTAGGACTGCACCTGGGAGAGGGGGGAGGAGGCGAAAGGTTCCAGGCTGGAGCTCCTAGGGACCCGGGCGGGGGCTGGAGGGGACCGCCCGAGCCCCAGGCCTCACCTTCAGCACCTCCCGGGCACTGGCGGCGGAGATTGGAAGTGGACGGGGGGTGTTGATGGCTGGGGTGGGCGGCCCCCCACTGCTGCTGCTGCTGCTGCTGCTGCATGTAATGCATGACGGCCTGCTGCTGCATGCGCTCCCGCTGCTCCTCCTGCTGCGCCTGCTCCCGCATGAGCTGCATGCGGAGCCCGATTCGTGACGCCATGGTGGCTGCCGGCTCCCTGGGGACAGGAAGGGGCAGGGCTGTGAGGCAGGGGGCCCTGCAACTTGCACGGGGGTCTCAAGACTTCCCTGGGCGTCCAGTGGTGAGGACTCCGAGCTTCTGCGGCAGGGGACCTGAGTTCAATCCCTGGTCTGGGGACTGTGTTCAGTCGCTTCAGTCATGTCCGACTCTGTGCGACCCTGTGGTCTGTACCCTTACCAGACTCCTCTGTCCATGGGGATTCTCCAGGCAAGAATACAGGAGTGGGTTGCCATGCCCTCCTCCAGGGGATCTTTCCGACCCAGGGATCGAACCCATGTCTCTAATGTCTCCTGTGACTTTCCTGGTAGTCAGTGCTTAGGACTCCACACTTCCACCCCAGGGGTCCCGGGTTCAATCCCTGGTCTGGGAACTAAGATCCCGCAAACCACATGGTATGGCCAAACAAACACAAAACAACAACAAAAACAAGCAAAACCAAGTGCATGGGCTCTTGGGGAAGAGACCAAGACAAAGGTGACCGCATTTCACGGGAGCAGGAGGCGCGCGGGAGGTTTGCTCAAGGTCACTGAGCAAGTGGATGGCAGAGCCAAGGCTTAAATCCAAGTCTGCTGGTTTCTTGGGCCAGAGATTCATTCACGCTCCCTTCATTTGTTCTAGTATGCCAGCACCCCAAACTTGGAGTCAGTCTTGACCGCTTTTTCTCTCTCATGCCACCTGGTAAGCCTGCCAGATACGACCCCAAATACATCCTCCTCTGCCACCACCTTGCTGCCCCCAGGGAGGGCCCAGCCTCTGCCATGCCTTACCTGGCTTCCTGACGGTGCCTCCTCACCTCCAGCTGGCCCCACGACATTCTGCTTGCAACTCGATAATTAGAGGGATCCTGTTACAACCTAAGTTAGAGACTGTCTCTCTTTCGGCTCAGAACTCTCCATGGTTCCCATTTCTCTCCACGTAAAAGCCAAAGTCCTTCCCATTAAAAAGCCCTCTCTGATCTGTCCCCACCTGATGGTCTCCAGTGACCCCATCACCTCCTACTCTCCTCCCTGTTCCACCTGTTCCAGCCACACCTAATGCCTCAAACACAGGAGCATGTTTCCTGCCTCAGGGCCTTTGCACCTGCGCTTCCCGCTGCCTGGGATGCCCATCCCCGATGCCACCATGACTCACTCCTTCACCCCCACCGCTCAAGTGTCACCTCCTACCCTATCCAACATTGCAAAACCAGCACCCCCACCCCCAACTCTATGCCCCTTCCCTGTTTTAAGTTTCTCTCTGTCACTTATCACCATCTTAAATATTATGCATTTTTGCTTAGTTATTTCAATTCATCCTCTATCTCTCTCTCAGCAGGAATGCAAACTCCCCCAGGGCAGGCATTTTGTCTGTCTTGTTCACTGCTGTGCCTCAGGCCTCTACAAACGTATACAGGGAATGTTTACTATTTATGAACCAGCACTGGCCAGCCAGCACTGAGCCAGCTGTAGGCCCTGAGCTCGAGGCATCTACAGTCCAGTAAGTGAGAAAGGCAAGTCCCTGGGTCACGGTAACCCCGCAGAGAGAGGGTTGCTTCGGGCCACCTCGTCCTCCCTGGGTGCAGCGAGGGCACTTGGTAAACTGAGTCGGTAAGTGGTGGATCAGCACAGGACTGGCAGGTCAGCTGCAGTGTAGACCAGAGGCCGGAGTTGCACCCCAAGGTCCTAAGAATGAGACCCATACATGTGGGGGTGACAAGGGAAAGCAGTACAGGCTGGCATGTTCTGCCGAGTGCCAGACATCAGACTACGTTGGCACTAGAGGAAGGTACTGGTAAATACGGGCTTCCTGGTGGCGCTAGTGGTAAAGAACGCATCTGCCAACGCAGGAGACACGGGTTCAATCCCTGTGTTGGGAAGATTCCCTGGAGAAGGAAATGGCAACCCACTCCGGTATTCTTGCCTGGAAAATTCCTTAGGCAGAGGAGTCTGGCGGGCTTCAGCCCATGGGGCTGCAAAGAGTCAGAAGCGACTGAGCAACTGAGCACACGCTGGCAGATATTCAGTGAAAATCACCAGATCGTGGAACTAATAACAATCTGCATCCTATCTGAGCATTCACTGTGTGCTGGGCAGGGTTCCAAACACTTTCACCTCAAACAGCCCCCTCTGGTAGCTTTGGTTATTATTCTCCTACAGATAAGGAGGGACAGGGGCACAGCGAGGTTAAGTGTGCTGCAGCGGGAATAGAGCCGGGACCCAATGCCAGCCTGGCTCCCCGGCCCGTCGCGGGCAGGGGTGGGGATTCTGCAGACCGTCATGTCTCCGTGTAGAGCTGGGAAGGCGTTTGTCCCAGGTTGCGCGTCTGGTTGATCCAGGGCCAGGAATGGAGCCCCAGCCACCTGGCCCCAGGCCAGGGCTCCCTCTAACCACCCACCCTGCAGCCTGACCTATAAAGTGGAGCGGCTCCGTCCACCTTGCGGGCTGAGTAGTAGGTGGCCATTACCTCATCTCCCTTCCTCGCTTTTCTGCCCCCATAGGCTAGGAATTCCTGAAGAGGCCGCTTCAGCCCCAGGGGCCTCTTGCCAGCTCCCAACAGGACAGTCGCCATGGAGAAAGGGGCAGACGCCCCCCTTCTCTGTCCTCCTCCGTCCTGTGCTCCCACAGAGGGGTGGCCTGTCTTTGGCCCTCCTCCCCAACTGCAGCCTTGTAAACCTCACAGGCTCTGACCACAGCCCACTCCCCTCACAGCTGCACCCCCTGCCTGCTCACACAAGCAGTGAGCAGGAACAATCTGACTTCAGTTGGCCCCAGTGGGTGGCGAGGCGATGCAGACACTGGGCCTGGCAGTGCCAGCCGGCCCCAGGGGACTCGGGGAGAACGAGCCCCTTGTTTCTCTGACAAAGGGCTGGGCAAGAACCTGGGCTCGGGCCCCAGCTAAGCCTCTCACTGGCCGTGCCAGCCTCAGTTTGCTCATTTGTAAAATGGACGCAGGAATCCCACGTAGGATCTAGGAGAGCCTTGGGGAGAGGATGTTGAATTGCAAACCGCAAGGTGACTGCGTATCAGAGGGTGTCAGATGCCTTAGCCTGTCCCCTGTCCTCTGACAGAGGGGGGCTCTCCCACCTCCACCCCCATTGCCAAAGCTGTCACCCCCCCACAGAGCCGCTGCCACTCGCTGAGTCCCAGCCCCCTCCTCTGCCCACCCCACCTCCCCGCCTGGCTTGCTCTGGGTGTGGTGTGGCTCGGTGGGATGGGTGTGGAGTTTAGGGTGGGACTTGAGGGGTGAGGGGAACAAGGGCAGACGGGGTGGTCCCGGAGAGGGCACAGATGGTAGTGGGCTCTCGTTGCCTCGAGGCTCCTCTCCCCACCAAGCCCCAAAGCACACGTGCTCACTCAGCATCTGAGGGCCACTTACAGCTTCCCTGGTGCCCAGTCTGCTCAGGAGGGGCTGAGAGGAGGGACACGGGAAATGAAAACGCCCCAGACCCTCCCCCAACATCTGACCTCAGACCTGCCAGGCCTGGAAAGGGTCCACTGTGCATAACTCAGTAACACTGGGAGCCTGCCTCTAAGCTGAGTCTGGGTTCTAGTTTAGTTGTGACCAAAATGGGCTCCTCCGTCCAACGGAGGCAGCCGAAGTGCCTGCTCTGCCCATACTGGCTGGGTGGTGTCGGGAAAGCCCCTCAACCTCCCTGTGCCTTGGTTTCTTCCTTGGTGAAAATGGAGCCAATAATGGCAGCTGCCTCCCTGGGATTGTCGTGAGGATTCTAGGAGACACAGCAAGTGTGCCCTTGTGTGTGTCTGTGAGTTGCTCAGTTGTGTCTGACACTTCGTGACCCCATGGACTGCCCACCGGGTTCCTCTGTCCATGGGATTCTCCAGGCTAGAGTACCAGAGTGGGTTGCCATTGCCTTCTTCAGGCTAACAGCCCTTAGGCGTTCGATAATGGGTGGATCCTGCCTCCTCTCTGAAGCAGTGCCCTTCTCTGGTCAGAGGCCAGAGCTGGTTTCACACTAGCCTGTGTGTGGGCCTCCCTTGTCAGTCATTTACACCTTAGTATGAACAGCTGGTCAGAACCTTTCCCAAGGAAAGATGTGGACAGAGGGAGGGGAAAGATGGGGAGAAATCAGTGAGGAGAGGCAAATAGAAAGAGGGTCCCAGGACAGGAAGGTCTCAGGTATCAGGAAGAAGATCTCAGAAACACAGCATTGAATGGACAAATCAAACTGCAAGATAAAATGTACAGCCAGAACCCGCTGAGGCAGGAAAAAAATAAATGTGCAGAAAAGACTGGAAGAACCAGGATGCTTCTTGAAAACTTACCAATGGTCAAGGCTGCACTAGATGCTTTTCAAATATTAACTCATCTGTTCTTCACAACAACCCGAGCCATTGACTGCTAGTATTGCCCTCAATTTCCAGGGAGAAACTGAGGCGCAGAAGGGTGAAGTCATTGGTCCAAAGTCACATATCTGGTAAGTAGCAAGATGGTGATTTGAACCAGGCAGCCTGACTCACTGGGCCCCCAACATCCAAACTGATTGCTGTGGTTACCTCTGGGGAAGACCAGTGGGCTGGGAGAGGCAAAGAGGAGTTCTTAGAGTTTCTCATCCCACTTTTCGAAGGAGTTAACTCTTAGGATTATGAAGACGTGCTACTTGTACGATTCTTGTGTGTGTGTGTGGTCGCACCATGAGGCATGCAGGATCCCAATTCCCTGACCAGGGGTCAAGCTCGCACCCTTAGCCATGGAAGCACAGATTTCTAACCACTGGACCACCAAGGAAGTCTCTGTTGTAATTCTTTAAAAACAAGGGGAAAGGAAGTAAGGCATTTTCTAGGGGTTTGTGAGGGGCCCAACTGGCTTCCAATCCTGTCCAAAGGTGAGATCCCCTAGGTCCACCTGGAACCTGGCCCAAGCCCTGCCTTGCTCAGCACAGTGATTATTAGGCCAGCTGAGGACCCTGAGTGGAGACACTGAGTGGCCTCCAGAAGCACAGGTCAGGATCAGAAGCCATGTGCCAGCACCCAGGGCCCAACTCAGGTTCCCCTACAGTCCCAGATACCAGCCTTCGGAGGGGATGTGATCTTCATGAAGGGCCCCCAAACAGCCCTGAGCTGAGGCACGTCTCTTCAATTGTGTGCAGGGCCTGAACTGCGTTGGGGACTTTTCCTCCTTCCAGGTGATCTTTTAAAAATACGAGCAGGAAGCAGAAAACACATAGAGCCTCAAGAACCAGCAACTCCATTCCTAAGTGTCTGCTCAGCAGAAAAGCACCCCTGTGGGCACCAGAGGACATAGACTAGAATGTTCACAGCAAGCGCTATAGATAGTGGCCAAAACTGGACACCACTCAAATGTCCATCAACAGGAAGATGGATAAAGAGGTGATATCTCCGTGCCCTGGAATGCTGCTTAGCGATGGGAGTGAACCAACTATTGCTAAACACAACTCAGATGACTCTCACAGACGTTTAACGGTGAACAAAAAGAAGGCAAACGGGAGCACAGAGTGATCGATATACATATGGTTCAGAAAGGGGTAAACAAATCTTCTATGTTAGAATTCAGGATCCTGGTTACTCTTGCGGGGAGTGAAGGGGGGGGGACACAGGACAGCTTGGGGTGGGAGCTGGGAGGACTAGGAATGTTCTGTAATGTGAAGTGGATATTGGTGACATGGGAGTATCGAGTTTATGAAAATACATCCAGATGCTCACTCAACAATTTGCACACTTTTCTCTAAGTGTGTCGTACTTTCATTAAAATTTTACAGAAGAATGAGGGCAGACCTTAAACAACGTAAAAGAAGAGTTGAACAAATTACCCTTCCCCACCCCCACCCAAGTGTGGCTAAAAGAAGAGTTGAACAAATTACCCTTCCCCTCCCCCACCCAAGTGTGGCTAAAAGAAGAGTTGAACAAATTACCCTTCCCCTCCCCCACCCAAGTGTGGCTATGACTTTAAAATGCCTTTGGTACCAAGCAGCTTCAACACCACCGCCCAAGGGTAGCTTGCTATCAAAGCCTTTAAAAATATCAAAGTCTTTAAAAATATCCACCAGCTCGAGGAAGAAGTCTCAGATACAGAAAAGGCTTTTATGCAGAAAGATGTCCATTATATTCTATAGAGAAAAATCAAAAATAATCTCAATGTCCAGCAATAGGATGGTTAAATTATGTTGCATTCTGGAATTCTCTGGGGCTCCAACTGGTTAGCACTCTGCACTTTCACTGCTGAGGACCCAGGTTCCCAGGTTCAATCCCTGGTTGGGGAACTAATATCCCACAAGACACAGGGTCCAAAAAAAAGGTTGTGTTCCTCCTCGTAGAATGTTGTGTTTACAATAAGTAACACAGGGATATGTCAAGTGACCAAAAGTAGTATGTAAGTTATATATAAAATCTGATCATCACTGTGCAAAATATGTGTAAAAAAACCTCCTGGGGAGGAAATAAACTAAAATATTACTGACTTCTTTGGATGATGAAATCACGAACAATTTTTTTCTTTCTTTTTACCTTTTGGAATGTTGTTCTTTTTCTGTAATGAACATGTATATCTTTTTAATGATGAAAAATAAACTAATGCTTATGGACCAGGTATGGACCTGTTTATGCAGCAGGTATGCTTAAATACATCTTATTTATTAATAATTATCACAATCACTTTATGATTTGAGTACCAGTACTATCCTGCCCACCCCACTCCCCTTTATAGATGAAGAATCTTGTACAGAGAGTTTGTCACTTGCCAAAGGTCGCAGAGCTAATGAGCGGCTAGGCTGGAGGCTGGCAGTCTGACTCCACCATCCTAATCCTGGGGCTTAGAGTTTGGCCCTGGTCCCACACTTGGGGCAAGGTGGTCACATTTTATTTTAGGGATTCCCACTGAAGAAGCCCCCTTCCAATCAAAGGGTTTCAGCAGCTGATCTCTTTCATCTAGCTCGGGCCAGAGGGTCCTGGGACAAGGGACTGGTCTGGAATCCTCAAACACAGCAGAAAAAAATTCTGCCCTTCCTCAAAGGGCAGAGATAATTTCCTGTATTCCTAGGAAAAAACATTATGTCTGGCGGCTGAAACAACAAAATGTGGACGCTCAGAGGCCAGGGTGCCTGGTTAAGCCATTTATTGCGTTCTATGCCTCTGCGGTTGGAAGAAGTTTTCTTCTGATCCAGTCTGTTACAAACCACCAGCTGTGTGGGAGCTGCCCAGCTGAGATGGAGGGGAAATCAAACCAATCACTAAAGGAAGGCCTCCTGAACAGGTGCTGAGGCTCCCGGAGGCAGTGGGGACGGACCCCGCGACCTCCTGGGTAACCTTTCAGCCTTGGGAAGGGAAGAGAGGGGAAGACTCCAGGACTGGGGGTTGTTTTAACTTCTCAGAGACCCCTCTGGCAGAGAGCCTGGCAAAGGAAGGCCTGATGAACTAGGAAATGGAACAAGAGTGTCCACAGAACCCTCATGCCTTAGGACAAGGCCGTTCCTAATTTTCAAGGCAGTCATGGGTCCCCAGAGGGTCTGAGGGGCAATACTTGGGTGGCACCCAAAGAGAGCTAAGGGTAGGGAGGTGCATTAAGATCGGTCCCCAGGAGCCAGCATACCTGCCCATAAGATGATGTGGGGACTTGGCAGCAGGATGTCTGGGGATGAATTCCAGACATGGGCCTGACTCTGTCCAAGCCTAGCCTCAGTCTTTCCATCAGCCAAGTGGGACTCACCAACTGGGGAACCTCTCCCACAGAGCTGCTGTGACCTAAGCTGGGATGCTGTGTGCAGGCCTCTGCAAGCGTGAAAGCATGGGCACGGGGGGTGATGTCACCACTGGGTCGCTGCTCACCACCGCTTCATCCATGCCCACCAGGGGCATCCCTGGGCAAGTCTCCTCCTCCTGTTCTTTAGTTTCTTTTGAGGAAAGGGTCCCCTCCATTCCTCCATCCATTTACATATCAGGGCCCCAGGTAGGGGGAGCCCTGCCTAGTGGTCACCGAGCTTCTATCTTTCGTTACAGACTGGCCAGAAGACTTGCTAGGCTTTGGCCAGTTTTTCCCAGCACTGGACACTTTCTTTGTTTCCTGTCCAGAAGCCTTGGGTTGCAAAAGATTTTCTTACCAAAGCTTGTCTATGATACGTAATTCACTGCAGTGCCATGGGAGAGGCGGGTGGGGAGCAAGGAAGCCCACCTCTCTGGGTTCTAAAGAGATCAAGAGCAGGCAGAGTACTGAGCGCAGCGCCTGTGCTGGAGCCACTTGGTTGGGTGGGTTGTTATCATCTTAGCTGACCCAAGCTCCTTGGGGGTCATGAAAAGCAACAGTGGGCCCTCTGGCTGCCTCCAACATTGAAAGAAAGCAACTGGGAATCACACTTGCTCTGGTAGGTGTGACCCACAGGACACTGCAGGGCTGGGGGCAGGGAGAGCACAGTCAGGGGCTTGTTTTTTGGGGGAGGGGGCCATACCTTGTGACATGCAGGATCTTACTTCCCCACCCAGAGATGGAACCTGCATGCCCTGCTCTGGAAGTGTGGAGTCTTAACCACTCGGCCACCAGGGAAGTCCCAGGGGCTTTAGATAACCTGACCAGCCTAGACAGCATATTAAAAAGCAGAGACATTATTTTGCCAACAAAGGTCCATCTAGTCAAGGCTATGGTTTTTCTAGTGGTCATGTATGGATGCGACACTTGGACCATAAAGAAAGCTGAGTGCCGAAGAACTGATGCTGGTGAACTGTGGTGTTGGAGAAGACTTTTGAGAGTCCCTTGGACTGCAAGGAGATCCAACCAGTCCATCCTAAAGGAGATCAGTCCTGAATATTCATTGGAAAGACTGACGTTGAAGCTGAAACTCCAATACTTTGGCCACCTGATGCAAAGAGCTGACTCATTGGAAAAGACCCTGATGCTGGGAAAGATTGAAGGCAGGAGGAGAAGGGGACAACAGAGGATGAGATGGTTGGATGCCATCACTGACTCAATGGACACGAGTTTGAGTAAACTCTGGGAGCTGGTGATGGATAGGGAGGCCTGGTGTGCTGCAGTCCATGGGGTCGCAAAGAGTCGGACATGACTGAGCGATTGAACTGACTGACTGATTGAACACAGGCAGGAGGTGGAGAGGTTGGAGAGGAAGGAGAAGGGACATGAAGGGCAGGCACCGGAGCTCCCAGGCTGCTGAGTGGCCTCCAGGGCCCACGGCTCAGGCCATCAGCCCCACATCCCGGCTCACATCCCGCAGGAAAGGGTGGGAGCTGGCGCCTTCTGGTTGGCCCCGGGCAGGGGAAGGGGGGGCAGCTTCAAAGGCGATCCCAGACCAGAGAGGCACCCGTCTTGTCCCCGAGGGATCAGCTGGTCCCTGGCAGGAGGTTGGTCCCAGGAGAACTGTCACTGCGCTTTGAAGGATGGAGGCCGCGGGTGGGCAGGGGGACACGTGGCTGAAAGAAGCAGGGAGAGGAGAAACCAGAACAGTCCTGGGGAGATGTCTGCCCTTGTGATATGCATAGACTTGGGTGGCCCACATGCACAAAGGCTCTGCTATCTGTCTGTCTCACACCTAGACACAGTGTGGAACCCCTCACCTTTGCCGCTCGGTGGGGAGCTGCCCCTTTCCTGGGTTGGAGCAGGGTGAGGGGGCTGAAACCCCGTCTCTCCCTTCTCCACTGCAGCCCACGCCAGCCACCCCACTCCCTTGACCAGCCTGCTTGTGGTTCACACGGTTTTATTCTCTGGTCGTTTCCTGGTCACCGCCAGTCTCCCCAGCTACAAGGAAGCTCCCAGAGAAATCTGCTTTCTTCCTCAGAACCTCCGCCCCATCCCAGCCAGCAGACTTCCCAGAATGAGACTAGGGGCCCTGGGAGGCTGCTTGTCCAACCACCCATCACGTGCTCAGTTACCACCTGTTCACTCATTCAGCAAACAGCCCGAGTCCCCTCCATGGACCAGGCAGAGTGCTGAGCACATGACCGAGATCAGACCTCACCCGATCCCACAGACACTTCACGGGACAAACGGAGCTTCTGCAGATGAGAAAACCAAGACTCGCAGAGGGGTTCCAGGCCCTCGGCAAGGTCACACTACAAGGATGCAGTGAAGCGGGAGACCAGCCCAGCTCTCTCCTGCAGGTGTGTGGCCACCACCAGCTCCAGTATCAGAAGGAAACCAGGGGTGCAGAGGGAGGAACCCTGGAGATGGATTATTGTCCCTGTAAACTCCCAGCCCCGCCTCACCTCTCACTCTTTGCTGTCCTCTGCACACCCCTCAGCCCTCCCAGAGGCCCCAGGACACAGACCAGGCCTGGCCCACCTGCAGGCTCTCTGCTGCTACACAGCCAAAATGGATCCAGGCCGAGGGCTCAGGAGACCGACCAAACATCGGGATCTCAACTGAGGCAGTTAATGTGGGCCATGCAAGGGCCTCAGGGGGAAATCATATCAAACAGGCTGGACAGAAACGTGATTGCATGGCCTGGAGTCCTGACACTGGGCAGCAGAGGGAGGGGCTGGGAAGGGAAGGGCAGCCCACAGGCGGTGCCCCAGACGGGAACGGGGCCTGAAGAGCAGGGGTATCAAGGCTGGATCTCCAAGGGGTTCAAGCCCTGTGCGACACCCCCCCTCCCCTGCCGTCCCCAGCCCACCCGAACCCCTCCCCGTGCTAAGTTCTATGGGTGGTAGGTCAGCCTGTAAGGTCATCAATACCCCCAGGAAGCTGAGGCCCAAGACTCCGCCTGGTTGGTCACTGCGTGCCATCATGGATTTGGGGCCCAAGAGTTTGGAGCCTCTGGAATGAGTCTGTTCCCAAAGGGCCGAGTAGGATTGAAAAGCTGTGTTTAGCTGTCCCATCGCCCAACTGTGTGAGCCCCCTTGGGGCCCCTCTCCCAGTTGGGTCTCTGGTTGGTCATGTGAGAGGCAGGGGGTCTGGTGGTGGGCCCCCTTCCCGCTCTGTCCGGGCAGGTGCAGGGCTCAAGCCACACGGATGGTCCGGAGCTGGATGCCCGGCGAGCCGCCCCTGCAGGCGGGGGACAGGGAGAGCCATCTCGGGCGCTGTCTAGGGAGCTCTGTCTCTAGAGCTGCAGCAGCCTTGGGGACCCAGTCTTCACTTGTTGGTCTCCCCAGCCCCAGTGCTGGCCTTTTGTGGAGGGCAGGCCTGCTGACCCGGGTGTGAGAGGACACAGCCTGTGGCAGCGAGGAGCACACGGCCGGCACACGGAGCGGCCTCTGGCTCCAGACCCAGGGCCTCACTCCAAACCCAGGGCCTCACTCCAAACCCAGCCTTCTCTGCCCCAGGGGCACCTGGCTCCTGCCCCTGCCCTTGGGGGCTTCCTCTGCTTCCCTCCCGGCAGCAGCTGCCTCTCCGGTCTCCAGCCTCCCTGCCCACCATCCACTGCAATGAACTCCTACTGTTTGGCTTCCTTTTTCAGAATTTAATCTGCCTCTGAGGACGACGAAGACAATCTCTTTAAAACTGAAGCATCCAGGCTTTGCCTAATACAAGAAGATTTTGGAAGAGAGGAGGGACAAAGGAAGGAAGAAAGACACGTATGAGCCCTGACAACTGCATTAAATTCGCAGGTGGCCCATGGCGTCTGGGAACAAACCACCAGGCATTCATTACTATTTGCCCTGATTCCTTTGTGTAGTTCTAAGCTGAAACATGGTACTGATGTCATCCTCAAACTATACACCCCTGAGGATGCAGCAATATACTCCCCATTTCACAGAGGGAGCAACTGAGGCAAAGAGGCTGATAGCTTGCCCAAGGTTGCATGACAGTAGGCAGTGGAGCTGGGGCGCCTGGTCTGCACAACCAACCTCCGCCTGCAGAGTCTCATGAGTGCCCAGAGACTGGCTGCACGCTGGGTGCCCAGGCTGGGATTCAGCCTGGAAAGGGCCTGAGGAGGCAGGGAAGGAGTCATAAGGCTCTGGGCTAGGCAGCTGGGGCTGGACGCTGCTCCCTGCAGTGCACCCCCTCTGCCATCTCCTTAGCTGCATCCCTGCCTTCTGAGTCTGCTCCCTGGAAGATGACTGGGTTCAGTAAAATGCTCATATGCTGTGGACCCGTCAGACCAGAGCTCGTCTGGCTTTGTGACAGTCTTCCGCTGTGTGACCCAGAACAGGTACTTAACCTCTCGGAGCCTCAGTTTCCCCACCTGTAAAATAGGATGGCAGTCATTCCACCCTCTCAGAGGAGGTGAGGGGAATCAAAGGAGCTGGAGTGTGTGAGGTGCCCAGTACCTAGAGGGTGGCCTATGAAGGTCAGTTCCCTGGCAGGGTGAGCTGTGTCCATCTGGCTGACTTCACCACTGAAAGCATGACCCACAGACATCACATCCCCGACAGCTGGTTAGAAATGCAGATTTTCAGGCCCCAGCCCAGACCTATGGAGTCAGACACTCTACGTTAGCGCTTTAACACGGCATCCTAGGAGACTGGTGGGCACATTAAAGTCACTTCACTTGCAGCTTGTTGGGGCTTGATCACTTGCTGGTTTCAAGAACGACAGGTGGGAGAGGGAGCCGCGAGGTGGAAAGAGATCTTAAAGCGACAGGCACAGGCCTTCGGAGCCCCACAGTGAACCTAAGCAAACTGCCCAAACTTTCAGGCCCCGGGGTCAAGGTGGAGCTGGGAATGAGGGCTCCAGGCCGGTGGGACTCCTGATTACCCGGTGTCGGGCCTCTCGCCAGGGCAGGAGGGAAACAACCTGCAGGGACCAAAGGGAAGCCGATAAGGTTCCCTGTGGTGGGAAAGCAACCCAGACAAGCCTACTCACACACACACAGCATCTCCTACACAAACCATTGCACGCACGTGCACGTGCACACACACATACACACACCCTGCCCCAGAACTTGGCTGCCCAGAGAACAGCCCCAGCAGGGAGCGGACAGTCAGTGCTGGTGAGTGGTGCGTGAGGCGTGCGGGCTGCTGGGGCCCCTATAGCTGGCCTGGATGACCACTCTACACATCGCCACTGCTCGCCCCTCCCCTTCACCTGCCCGTGCCCAAACCCAGCTGAACACCAAGAGACCCAAGATCGGCTCCCCTGAGCTTCAAAGGGACCCATATTCTAACTGGTCCCCTCACATCATGCCCGCTGATGGGCCCCCACCCCAGGTTGCTGGATGGCAGATAGCAGGATGGAGCACTGACCTCAGGGTTTCCCCAGGAGGCGGCAACACCCAGTGGATGGAGCCCACAGCGGTCTCCCACGCATACACGAGCAACAGCAAAGCCCACCCTCTCCCCGGCCACACAGCTTCAGGAGCATCAGGGACCTCCGTCCCTGGACCCACAGGTGGGTAGCAATACTCTCACAAACATCCTCAACTTCAGCTCAGAAACATACACCCACTGACCTCTTTCACCTCCGTGGACTGGATGGCCAAGGGCCCCCAGGTTCATAGGACTCCAAACAATCCTAAATTTTGGGCCCTCAAGCCTGGGATGCCCGAGAGAGAACCATTGACTAGAGGGTCACCGGGGCTGCTGCAGGGTGCATGATGTCACGGGTTCTGGAAAGGCCCTTGGCCCAAAATATGCCCCCTCTGCGACCGGAAATCCCTCCCAAACCTCCAAGAGTCACTGCCGGGAGAGGCTCCCACCTGAAGCCTGGTCAGCTCACAACCCCGGTGAGAGGCCACCGACAGCTGGCCTGAGTGGCAGAGGAGGGGCAGAGGGAGGATACATGCCAGACCGGCAGAGCCAGCTCCCACCGGGAGGGGGCACCCCCTGACACCCCAAAAGGCCGGTTCCAGAGAAGATAGCACCTCTCAGCCAGGGAGAAGGAGGGGTCCCACAAAGGGAGGGGGCTTTAAACAACCCCACCTCCACACACGCCAGGGGACATGGGGTCCTGCCCCGGCAGTCTCTACAGAGAAGGCAAAGAGCTGGAGACCAGGAACCCAGGAACAGGGCGGGAGGGTGGGGGGGCTGCCCTGAGTGATGAGCGCTGGGGGACAGGAGGGGGAATTAACCAGGTTCCAAAATAGCACTGCTGGTTCTGCCTCGCTTCACCCGGTGCAATGTCTGGCAGCTTCTGCTTTCGGTCTGACTCATGCCTGGTGGGGGCAGGACAGGGCGGCTGGAGCAGGCAGGGGCCGCCGGATGACCACAGGCTGTTCTCCCCTGGCTACTGGCCCCCACCCGGTGGCTGGGCCTTCTCCCCGGCCCCGCCCGGCTTGAGCTGCACTTCTGGGAACTGGGAACGTTCAATCGGGCCACAAAATCCAGGGGTCCCCTGCCTAGGTCCTCGCCCAGCCAGCCCACACTCGGCCTAGGGCTTCCTGAGCGGCAGCTGCCCCAGACCCAGGGCACGGCGTGACTTCTCTGCTGCCCAGCCCAGGTGCCCAGCTGGCACTTCTAACTCACCCGTCTGGAAGCCAGAGGAGAACTCTCTCCCCAACACTTGAAATGACCTTGTACCACAGCGTTACCCCTTCCCAGCCAAGGAAGCGGAGGGAGGCAGCCGCCTTCACCTGTCCCACCCTCGCCTGCCACCAGAGATCTCACGCTCAACGAGCACACAGCAGGCCCCCACCCCATTTTCTGTCCTGAAATGCCACAAGGAACACTTGCCCTTTGCCAGGCAGAGGGAGGAACCCAGCACCCTGGCTTTTGAGCTCATTGGGTCGGGCGGAGCCTTGCTCACTCTGTGCTCCCCATCCAGCCCTCCCCCACCTGTGCCCCCCGACCCCTCCGCCCCGCTTCCCACGGGGGGTGAGACTTGATCAAAGATGCTTAAGCTCCCACCGGAGACAAACTGAAAGCCACGTCCTGAGTCCCCCATGCTAATCTCTCCCACGTCCTCCCAGCCCTCACACCGACACATGCCTGCCCCGAATAAGCACAGCCACCTTTCTATCCAAGTGGGGCAGGTACAACTTCAAGGCCCAGTTCACTCTGCCAAAGCCGGCCCTGCCCTCCTTGGGGTGGGAAATAGATGCCACCGGTAAGTAGGGAGGAGAATGTCAGAGGGCATGGGGCTGGCCATCCCAGGCCAGCATGTTCCTCCCTCCCACCCCGCCCCACTCACCACCCTGGCACACGCACGCTGACCAAACCTGGTTTGGAAGTGAAAACATCAAGGGGAAAGTCTGTGGGTGCCAGCCAGAGAGATGAGTCAAAAGGGACCGGGACTTGGCAGGCCTGCCGGTGGCCCATACGGAGTCTGGAGCATGTGCTGTGTGTGTGCCCGCCAGGCTGGCACCTGCCCTCCCTGCCTGCACAGCAGGTGGCCTTACCTACACGCCCCTCCCTCCTTAACTCTGCTCCTTCCCCGCACCCCCAAGATGGGAGTGAGTCTAGTGTGAGTCTGAGGGATGGGGGCAGGAGTCTAGAAGGAGAAGGCCCCTCTCCAGGAAGCAGGTACCAGGCAGTGTTTTCCCCCAGGGACAAAGAAGGGCGCTCACGAATAAACCGACCCCCCCACCTTTATTGCACCGTGAATTGCATCCTGTTCCCCATAGAGATTCAGCGAGAGGGCACTGGAAGGCTCAGTTCCCCACTGACGAAAAGGCAGCCACGTGGCAGCCATGGGTCTGGCGGCCTCAGGATGGGGGAAGAGGCAGGGGGCGAGAGAAAGGAAAAGGAAGTCAGAAAAACCGCTACAATCACAGCCTCTGCAGAGTTCTGCCGGAAAGAGACTCAGAGTGGCTCAGGCTCTGTGGCCACCTAGAGCGTCGCCGCCACCCTCTGGGAGCGGATGTCGAGCTCAGAGAGAGAGAAAGGGCCAGAAGGGGCCGCTGTGTGTGGCCCCTGGTAAGGACCCCCTGCACGCCTGAATCCCTTCCCTCTGCTCGGAGCATCTAGAGGGGCCCTGGCAGCTTCTCCTCTTGCAGTCACACCCAGCACAGAGCAGGTGGTCGCTGAATGCGGTGAATGTCGTGACCATGACTGGTCCCAGTGGGAAGGGTCTGCCCAGGGGCAGCAGGAGAGGGTGGTGGCAGCTTTGTGGGCCTCGAGAGAAGTGAGCGGTGACAACAGGGCTTGGCAGGAGGCACACTCTTAGGGACTGGCTGGCCACCATGCCTGCGTTCAGTGAGAGCGGCAGAGGCTCTCAGGGCCCTGGCCACAGACCCTGGCCACTCCCAGTCCCGACCTGCCCACCTGAGCACCTCCATCAGCCAGCACCTGCACACAGCTGCACCAGAGCCAGCGGAGGCAGCGCCTGCCTTGCCCCAGCCAAAGACGGAGGGGAACTGGTAACAAACCCCCAGTTCCAGCCCCTTGTCCCGAATGAAGTGAAAGTCGCTCGGTCATGTCCGACTCTGTGACCCTATGGACTATACAGTCTATGAAATTCTCCAGGCCAGAATACTGGAGTGGGGAGCCTTCCCCTTCTCCAGGGGATCTTCCCAACCCAGGGATCGAACCCAGGTCTCTTGCATTGCAGGTGGATTCTTTACCAGCTGAGGGGTCCCAAGGCTGGGAATCTAAAGCACTTTCTCCAGAGCCCACAGTGGTCACCTGCTCTGAACACACATCTCAGTGGCTCCCTTCCCTTCCCCCGCCTCACTCCACCTAATCCACTAAGGGGACTTCCTGGGATCATCACCCAAGTAAACCATCTGCACTCACAGCCCTGTCTAAACCAAAGGGGCCCGAGGAGGGAGTTTTGACCTGAAATTGTGCAGCTAACTACAGCTTAGAAAGCTATTATTAAAAGTGCCAGAGTAAAATGCTGGCTGGGTGTCCTAGGGAGAAGCAGAGAGGCAGGTGTGCAAGAGCCCAGTTGCTGCAGAGAGACTGGTGGGGTCAGATGCAGTGGCCAAGCATGTACCTAGAACTTTCCCACCTGTGGCAGACAAGAGTGCCCTCAGAAGCAGAGTTGGCCTGATGAAGAGAAGAAACAAGGGCGTGCTGGGTTGCAAGTTGCACCATCAGGAAGCCTCCACTGCAGGTGTGGGGCTGGTGACATTGTTACCGGTAGCAAATGCCAATAGGACTGTAAGTCCAGCGGGACTTCTGCCCCCGGGCTGCTCCCCGGATAGAACTATGGAACTCGGCATTCCAGAACCTGAGCTTGCCTGTCCATGCCTTCAGAAGCAAGGCTGTCATGTTCCACATTCAGAAAGAGGCACTGGGGACACCCAGGGAGCCCACTTGACCCCACACTATGAGCATGAGTTTTGAAGCAGAGAGAGCTGAAGTCCAGATCTGTTGCTCATTGGCTGCGTGATCTCCAGCAACTTCTCTTCACAGGATCCTAGGGTCCTCATGTGCAAAAGAAAGATAATGTCTATCTTGAAGAGTTTCTGTAAGGATTAAATGTAAAGCAACTAGTTTGGCACTCAGGAAATATTTGGTAGATGCATGGTTAGATGTATGGATGTAATGGATGCCCAGATGGACATAAAGGATTAAGGGACGGATGGATGGTGGATAGATATGATGGACAGGTGGATGAATGGATGGGTGCATGGATGGATACTGTGCATGAAGTGATGGATGGATATCATGGACAGATGGATGGCTGAATGTTTACAAGGTGACAGAAGAGGGTGGTTTTCTTCAGTCTGGTCCCCACTTGGTTCAGTACCCTTTTAGGCTAAATTTAATAGCAAGAAAATGAAGGCCTATCACTCTCTAATTTTTCTGTTAGAGAAATCTGTTTCCATTTATCAGGTTGAGAAATGCGAAGTAAGATCCTCCTAATGGGCCTTAGCCACATTACTGGGGGTCATTCCCTGAAGAGGGTAGCGGGCTAGGTAGGGGAGAGTGTGTCCTCCTGGCTCGGTCACCAGCACCCGCGTTCCCACTGTGTGGTCGCACCACGCTCGTATCCCACTCCCCTCAAATTCAAGTCCAGCCGACCCCAATCCCAGGGAACATGGGTGTGGGCCAGGGAGAGGAAGCAGGTAGGGGGAGCAGGCCAGGGCAGCTAAGCAGAAAGCCAAGAACAAAGCATGGATACGTGGGCTGGGAGTGAGCAGGGATCAGAGAAAAGGGACCGAAGAGCAGAGAGGGTGTACTGTCTTTAGAGAAGTGGAGAAAGGAATCAGCACTAAGAGAACAAGGGAGCAGAAGTGAAACACACTGAGCAACACAGGAAGGTCATCTCCCTGCTCCATCACCCCTACTGTCCACCAGATAAAGCCCAAACTCCCCAAGAGGACACTCAAGGAACTCAGGATCCCCCTGTCCTAACCAAGTCCTGGGATCAGTGAATGGGGTCCCATCACTTTCTCCCTGATACCATCCAGACCTCCAGATGTGCCTCCTGCCCTATCCTCCTTCTACAGATTATATAATAATGCCTGTGTGTCTCTGGAAGGCCTGCTCCAGAGCCACCTCTTCCAGGCAGCCTACGCTGACTCCACCCTCCTCTGATTACCATTTGGAAACAATTACTTAATTGGCTCTGTGCCTGACACCAAGAAGACAGTCCCTGTCCTCACCAGTACTCACAATCTATTTTGAAAAGACAACATTACTTGATAACATATACTGTATTGTACTTCTGTTTAGAATGACCATCTTACTATGACTGTGCTGTGCTTAGTTGCTCAGTCGTGTCCGATTCTTTGCAATCCTATGGACTGCAGCCCGCCAGGCTCCTCTGTCTATGGGATTCTTCAGGCAAGAATACTGGAGTGGGTTGCCATGCCCTCCTCCAAGGGATCTTCCCGACCCAGGGATCAAACCCAGGTCTCCCACGTTGCAGCTGGATACTTTACCATCTGAGGCTCCAGGGAAGCCCTTACTATGCCTACTACCAATAAACCTGAACTGAGCACTTCCCGTTTGTCAGGAAATCTTCCTAAAGGCTTTACTGTGTCTTAATTCATTTGTCCTTCTCAACAACACTGGGAAGTAGGAAATATTAGTGTACCCATTTTATAAATGAGAAACTGCGGCACAGAGGAGTTACTCTGTCGAGTTTTCTCAGCTGTAGTAGAAGCTCCCCGAGGGCTGTCCCCAGGTTTTCTCTTTCTCAGCATCTCCCAGGGAGAAGGCACTCAAACCTGGCCCTTCTGGGCTTGATGTGCCTTCCTGTGGCCTGGGATGACGGTGTTCTGGCTTTGTAGGGGGCAGCGTAATCAGAGAAAGCTGAGCCCGAGCAGGCTGGGCATGGCAGGGCTCGCGGGTGGGGTGAGAGGGGAGCCAGCCTCCGTGTTCCTTCCAGCCTCCCTCTTACCCACCTGTCCCAGCGGCCCAGCCTTGGCATTGCACAACCTTGCAGTCCCCGCAGACTGCCCTGTCCATTTGCTGTGAGGGTTGAGGTGGCACCGAAGGGGAGCCAGGCCTCATTCCCCGGATGGACGGGAACAAGGAGGTTGGGCCGGGATAAGGGAGAAGCTTTAGCTCCGCCTGATCCCATGGGGGGTCCAGGGCTCGTGAGCAGATAAATTGAGCCCCATAGGTGTTGGTTCCAGGCACCCTCCAGGCTGGCCTGAGGCCCGGGCACTAGGCAGAGATGGGACCCCTCAAAGCTGAGAGCTGGGCTGCCCCCTTGGCAGCCTCTCTGGCCTCAGAGGCCCCTTCAGGCTGGGAAACCTGAGGAGATGGGGCAGCTCAGGACGGATTCTCAGAATAGAAGCAACAGGAGGCCTTGCTCTAGGCTGGGGATGTGGAGCCTCCGGGCCAGCCTATGGAGCACAGGAAAAGGGGGTGAGGCTCCAAGTTCAGCCCTGGCCACACCTCTCCTCCACATTCCTGTGTCTTCCCGAGAAGCACAGGGGACACTCAGTGCCACCACAGCCGAGGAACTGAGGCAAAGAGCCACCTTCCGATCCTGGGGACTTGTTCTGCCTGCCCAGCCACCAATACCATCTAACCTCCATGCTTCTCACAAGCACATGGGGACTCCAGACCCTACTGTTCTGGGATCCCCTTCCACCGTTGAGACTTGTACTTTCTAGAAAGTAGCCTACCTGGCTCCTCTAAGTTGGGCTAGGGGAAAGAAGGAGCCGGGCCTTTCCCTGAGCCCTGACCTGAGGCTGGATGTGCAGCACAGTAAGTGGTGCTGAGAGGCTGTGGACCAAGGCTGCTTGAACTTGAACCCCAGCTCCATCGCTTGCTAGCTCTGTGCCCTTGGGCCAGTTACTGCAGCCTCTCGGGGTCTCGACACCTCGATTTCCTCATGTGAAAGGGAGACAGTGATCCCTACCCTACCCTACCCTTGAGGTGCTTGGCTCCTCAAGCATCTGCCTGGTCCCCGCTTCCCCGCTCAGGGCACCCCCACTCACGGCCTCACCACCAGCCCTCCCTCCTCCTCTCCTCACCGGGGGCCCAGTGGCTCGGGCTCTGGCAGGGGCTGCTGAGGAGCTGACGGAGCCACTGCTGTGGACGGAGCGGGTGCCAGGCCCACGGCGGGCACAGGGCCCAGGCGTACAATGGGGCTGTGTGTGCACCCAGTGTTACCCCGGAGCAGAGATGGGCAGGCCAGCATCTGGGGTCCAGCCAAGAATTCATTTCCCTGGAGAGGGCCTCCCCACCCCCTCCCAGGCTGCCCAGTCCCCTCCCTCCCCGGGGTGGGGACAGGCACCACCCATGCCCCCACCGAGCCCAGGCACTGGAATGGGGACATGCCTGGTGGCTGGCGCTGGGGAAGAGGGACTCCTGAGTCCAGCTGCCAGACGGGGCTGCCTACTTGTGAGGCACCCGGGACCCATTATGGTGATCTGGGGCTGTGGCTACTAGGAAGGTGAAGTCTGTGGGGGCTGGAGGATACGAGAGCGGTAGCTGGGACCCCTCCTCGTCATATGGAAGGAGGGCCTCCCTGCTCCTCCCAGGGCCCAGAGGCTCAGGAGAGGAGCCGGCTAGTTCCCCGGGGGAATGAGTCACCGGCAGTGGCTGCAGCCAAGACTGCTGAGCAGGGAGCCGGCGGGCAGGTGGAGCCTCTCCTCACCCCTCCCCGCGGGTCTCCTCTGGCTGGAAAACCACTCAGCCGGTGTGGGGTGCTGACCACGGCGTCCCAGGCTGGGCCTCCGGAGGACACTTCCTCTGGCTCAGAGGATTAGCTGTACTAGGCCTGGGGGTGCACCGACTCCTAGAGCTGCAGGCACGGACCCCTCGCCTCCCCCTCCCCGCCCACACAAGCTGCCATGGAGAGGAGTCAGAGTGCAGGTCAAGGCAGCCCCCCTCCAAAACCCTGAGTGAGACACAGGGTCTGAGGCGAGGCAGGAGGGGACACGGGCTCTGGTGAGTGGGGAAGAGGGGAGGAAGGCCAGGCCACCCTCCACCTCAGGCTGTGCCTAAAGTGGGGAGCTGGGCAGGGGCGCCTCGCATGAAGTCACTTTCCATTCTCCTCAGAGCTCAGGAAGCTCCCAGCAACGGAGATAACCGCCCCAGCCCGAGGCCGCCGGACCCACACAGCCTCTCACGTCCAGTCATAACGACACAGATGCGTCCCTATGGGCTGCCGCCCACGCCTGCAGAGGGCCACACACAAGAGCCACGGCGGCGGGCCCAGCCCAGCGGACACACTCGGATGCCCACCCTTCCTCTCACACCCACGGGCCCCTGCCTCCCCCGCCCAGGCCCCTCACACCCCGAAGGCCCCTGAGGACACCTCTCCCCGCCACTGGTGAGAGGGGCTGGACCTTCTGGGCATGTGTGACCTGCCCTGAGAACGGAGGCTGAGACGCCGGAAGGGGCCTCCCAAGCTGAGCCCACCATCCTCATTTCACCCGTGAAGAAACAGGCTCAGGTTGGGGAAGTGTCTTTGTTTATGGTTATGGGCAGGGCTGGGGAGCTTAAGGCTGGTCAAACGAAGCAGAGAACAGGGAAGGCAGAGTGAAGGGCGAAAAAGAAGAGGAAGGGGATGGACTTCCCTAGTGGCAGAGTGGATAAGAGTTCGCCTGTCGATGCAGGGGACACAGGTTCGATCCCTGCTCCGGGAAGATCCCACACATGCCACAGAGCAATTAAGCCCATGGGCCACAACTGCTGAGCCCACGCGCCGAGAAACTCACGCTCTGCAACCAGAGAAGCCACCACAGTGAGCAGCCTACACACGGCAACGAAGAACAGCCCCCACTCACCACAACTAGAGAAAGTCCGTGTACAGCAACGAAGACCCAGCACAGCCAAAAATAAATAAATAAAAATTAATTAAAACAAAAAAAGAGGAAGGGGGATCTGCCACCCTCTCAGAGGTGCAGCTGTCCAGGGATGCTGTGGTGCCACTTCATTCATTCCTTTCAGATATTCTCGAGTGTTCACTGTGGCCAGGGCTTCTCTGCCCAGTCTCAGCCTGCGCTCCCCCGGGAGAGTTGCTGGTGAGGCTGAGTATTAGACACATAGACAGCGAGGCAGGGCAGAGCTCAAACCTCTCTCCCCAGGCACAGCTTGGCAGCCCCCGCCCCGCCCCCACGCCTCACGGGGGCACCAGCGCCCTCTGGACATCAGGGCCCACGGCCCAGGGCACCTCCAGAGTCAGCGCCAAGCCACACAACAAGGAGCCTGGGAGGTCACCCCTCTCAGACACTCCCAGGCTGATTTCAACAGCAGAAGCCCCTTTTCAGACAAAATTTACCTGGAACTTTGATAGCTAAACATGAGAATGAAGCAGTTCTATGCAGAGTAGGAAGGACCAGATTACCTGGCCTCCAACTGGGGCCTCCCTTCCCCAGCTCCCTCCGCCTAGTCCTTCACCAAGACACCCCCAGGGATTCTGAGAAAGAGTCTTAAACTCAGAGTTTTCTCTGGCCACTGTGTTACAGAAACCTGGGGGATGTTACGTGTGTGGATCACCCAGGCTCATGGAGAGCTAGGACCCCAGCCCCAACACTCCAAACCTCCAGGCCAAGCTCTCCTCCAGGACCCCTCATGGCACCCCATCCCTCACATGGGAAAAGGGACACAGCAAAAAAAAAAGGAAGAAAAGTTTCATGGATTCAGATCCTCCCATGTGCCCAGTGCTTGGCAAAATGCCCCCACAAACATCAAATGCTTTATTTTTCATAACTCTATAGCCTACATAGTATCATCTTTGTCTTGTAGGTAAAAAAAGAAAAAGAAAAATGGACATTCAGAGAAGTTAAGTGACTCACCCAACTTGTGAAGGGCAAAGCCCACATTCCAACTCACCTGTGTGCCCTTAATCCCTCGGGACAGCCTGGCAGAAACCACCCCATCATGATGCCCAGGTACGACCCCTCCTTCTGAGCCCCATCCCAAGCTTCACCTCACTCAGCTGACACGCCTCCTTGCCCAGCTCAAGGCACAGGCAGAGCTTCTTGCTAGTAACAGTAACATTAGCAACAATGACAAAGCCAGCAGCTCCCTACACCACAGCGCTCACTAGGTAGGCTTTTCGTCCATTATTCTACTTCATCCTTACAACACTCCACTCCCATCTCACAGAGGAGGAAACTGAGGCACAGAGAGGCTGATGACTCGCCCAAGGTCACACAGCTAAGGAAGCCGCAAAGCCAGGGCTTGAGCCCAGGCAGTCTGGCCCCCAAGCTTGCACACCTCACCCCTGGGCACTGTCGTTCCCTACAATGTCTGCAGTTTCTCCGCAGTGGTGCCCCAGCTGGGGGCTAGCCCTCTTCCCCCGAGGCCCTTCTCTTCAGGGGTCAGAGGCCAAGTGGCACCCCTGAGGGACGGACAGGGGAACGCCTACCTGAGGAGCACCATCAGCTCACTCACTCTCCGGCTGGATGGTAACCCTCATCCCACCTTCCAACCCCCATCCCTGACATCTGTGGGCCCGCCTGCAACAAACAAGCAGGAATAGGACACCTACTGCGTACCCAGCTTCAAGCAACGGGCAGGTGCAGAAAGCAGTGTCCTCACTGTCTGGCCAGAGGCTCGGGTCCCCAGTCATGCCCAAAGGGGTCGCCCCTGCAGCCCCCAACCCCCTTCAGCACTGGCTGCACCAGATGTTGGCAACACTTAGAAACAGGGCTAAAAATAGTCTCTCTAATGAGTCAGTGCTAAGAATAACCCGGGCAAACAGCCCTCTGGGTGAGGACATGCTGCCAGGGAGGCACCACCTCCTCCCACCCCCCAGCCTTTTCCTCAGCGCCCACCGCAGCCAGCAGAGAGCCTGGGATGTTTACACCCCCTGCTGAGCGGGGGGAGATGCAGGCACGCGCACACGCTCCTTGATTGAAGGGGAAGGGGCATCAAATGAGTAGGCGGACTCCAGAGACCCATCCCCTCAAGGCGGAACTGAGCCCAAGCCTGGAGACACTTGAGTGTCTTTCCCAATTCTAACAACAACCTCCCACAGGACACTAGGAGGCCAAGCTCCCAACTCCCTACCCTCCCCTCATGCCTCCTCTGTGAAACGGGCCTCTAGCATCACTCAGACTGGTCACCAGCGGAACTGGGACCAGAGAGGACCAGCATTATCCTAACGGGCAGATGTCAAACATGGGGCACGAGTTGGACCGGGGAGTCAGAACCACATCAGATCCCATGACCAGGGGCCCCCTCATTTCTTCCCTGTTCTTCCCCCAAATGATCAGAACTGCTAGACTCATGGACATCTGGACATCAATTGTAGGTGAACAGAGCACATTCGCACGATGTCAGAGCCAAACCTCTCACCTGCAGGTGGGGGACAAGGTGACGAGCATCACTCTGCAGCTGAGGAGACCGAGGCTCAGAAAACAGAATTAACTTGTGAGGAGCTGCTCAGCTGGGGTGGTGCCTTACTGCCATCTGCCAGCCCGGAAGCATCACCCAGGGGGCCGGGTGCTGGGCACAGCCCCATCGCCCAGCAAGGCCCAGAAGGAACAGGATACCCTCTATTGCTGCTGGGAGAGAGAGGAAGGGGCCAGAAAAGGTGAGGCGCCTTCAGGAAGAAAGCAGAACAGAGGAAGGAGGGAAAGAAACGGGTGTCCTGGCCATGGAGTCAGGAGCCCTGGCATCTAGTCCACACAGCTCAGTTATAGGAAATGATAACATGGGAAATTTCCCATGATCTGGGAAAACCATTTCCTAGCCTTCCTTCCAGGACTCAGTTTCTCCATCTGGAAAATGGAACTTTGAACAGCAGGCCATTGAGATATCTGGAAGTATATCATGACCACACATGGGGGTTGCATAATGAATATTAGCATATCGAAGGCTCTAACAAGTCCTGTAGCAAAGAAATCCATCCCTCCCCCTTGCCCGCTCTTCTTTTAACTCACACTCTCCCAAACCTGCTGGCTCACCAAACCCTTCCACAGAATGCATCTTGAGAAACTCTGGAGCTGGATCTGGGGTCAGCACTTCAAAGATCTGCACAAGCCAGAGGAAACAAAAGCTTGAAGCCAGCCCAGACAAAATACATCAGGACCTGCAGGCAGCCCCAAACCCTGAAAAATTCCTGGTAGCTCTGGGCGCTCAAGAGTCTAGGATCTCTGTTCTCTGGAGGCCTCCCTCAGGACCCATCCAGGGTTTTGATTCCATCTGATCCTCAGCAATCCTGTTGAAAAGGGTAGAGAAGGGGTTAGTATTCCATGCCACACAGCTGGAGAGACTGGGACCCAAGAGACCAGAGAACTCGCCCAGGGCCACAAAGTTGGTCCTTGGTGCAGACAGGAGAAACGGTGTCCTAAGCACTAAGCACTTGACCTCCATGATCCCACGTAATTCTCCCAACAACCCTTTGAGGAGGGCACTGGGGTTCTGCCCGTTTCATTGAGCAAGAAACGAATGGGCAAAGAGGTTCAGGCTCACATCCGAGGAAGGTCGCACAGCTGGCAAGTGCTACTGCCTGGGTTTCATCCCTGGTAGTCTGAATCCAGAACTCAAGCCCTCAGCCAGCACTGCCACTCACTAGTTAGCAAGAGATATTTCACCATTCTGAGCCTCCATTTCCTCACCCATAAAATGGGATGTATAAAAAGACTTGGGCGTTAGGTTATTGTGAGGATGAAATCTGCAAATATACAAAGCGCTTAGCACAGTGTCTGGCATACAGTAGGTACTCAATATGCATGACCTCTCATTAAATACCACATCCTCCTATGGGAGTACAAGCCTGAGCCTCAGGGCTGTGGACTCCGCAGGCTCGAAGCCACCCATAGCTTCCTGGAAATTGACTTCTGCCAACAAGTCCCAGGGCGTGCCCCTCCACATGGCCTCACAGTCCAAGCTGGGGTTCCTTGGGTACCCTATGTAGGTGGGGGCTCTAGCGGCTGGGTTTCCCAGCCTGGGTCTCATCCTCTGGGGCCCCTAACGGGCCACCTCCCCTCAGATCCGGGGATATCCCCAGTTCACCATGGGTCACAGGCCTCTCTCCACCCTTGCCCCAGGTCACGGGATGGGAAGGTAGGGGCTCTCCAGCCAGGCAGCTGATACCCTCATGACCTGCCTGAGCCTTCCCAGCCTTAGAGACAAGAGTTACAACCCACCCAGAGTTTGCCACACTTCCTGTAGCTGCTTATCCCTGTGAGGTCACAAGATGGGCATCACCACCCAGTCGGCTGGCTGCTCAGGGATTCGTATGCCCACTTTGCAGACAAAGAAACGGAGGCCCCGACTTATCCTGGGCAGAGATCTAAATCATAGAAAGTCTTCTGGCTCCTGGACCAGGACTCAGGGCTGAGTCAGGTCTCAGTCCAGGCAGGCCCACCAGAGCTAGTAGGGGCAGCAAAAAAGAGGAGATGAAGGCTCAGAAGGCTCCCAGGGGGCCAAGGGGAAGAGGGAGAGGTCTGAGCTCTGAGTCCCACCTGTCACTGCAGACCCTGCAAGTCCTGAGATCCGGGAGCATTCCTAAACCTGAGTCCTCCTCTGCTTGACCCCAGCAAGGAAAAACGTGCCCAGCCCGACCTCAGACAACCCTCACCCTCACCTTTGGAGAGGTGAGGCTCTGAGCCCTCCACGGACTGGGAGCCTCCACTGGGGCGGGGGTTGCTCTCTATCTCCAGATCCCAAGTCAACCACTCACCCCAGGCACTGCTTCCTCTCACTGTCCCCATAAGCACATGTCATCACCCAGGAAGCCCTAACTGACCACCCCCCAGCCCTTTGTCTCTGCTGACCCCACAGGGCCGGCTCACCCAGCCACTGTGCTAAGATCTGGGCCCTGACCCCCTCCCCCATTCTGGCTCCCACACATGGAGCTTGGTCTCACACTGAGTAGATGCTCCACAAATACCACTACGTGGAGGGAGACCATCTCGCAGGCAGTGACTCCAAACATTTTGACCATGACTCACAGAAAAGTATATTTTATTTGACCCAGTATACACACACACGCACACAGCCTGGAGTGCGTATTCACATGCACATGAAACCCCCCAAAGTTGTACAAAACAACACTCACCAGCACTGTGCATTACACTTGGACGTTTCCTATCATTCTTTTTCATTTAATTTATTACTTCCTTTTCATTTCATTTTCATTGAGACCCAGTAAGCTGATTTCATGGCCTGATTAGGGTCCAAACAGTGGCCCTGATCCACAATTCAAAAAACAGCCCTCCAAGGAAATCCACGTAGCCCCGCTCCCAGCCTGGCACCCAACCCTCCGAGCAACAGGTGCCTAAGAGAGGCATCCATTTGGCGGACACTGACTCTGGCCAGGCTTGTGCTAAGCATTTTATTATGGTATCTCATTTCATCCTCCCCATCATCTTAGGAGGAAGGGACTGTAAGGAATTTTACATGTGAGGAAACTGAGGCCAAGGTCACAGGCTCAGGCAGGAGTCAAAGCCAGGGCCGCCGAATCTGGAGCCACATGCTTAACCATCCTGCCCCATCCTGCCCCCCGGGTGAGTGGCCTTTAAACCCAGAGAGCTCCACCTAAGGAAGTCTACTCCCTCCAACCATAAAAAAGCCATTTCCTATATCAATGTCATTCTTTATATTTGTTGACTGTGAGGTTGGAGATGGTACAGGGAGAAGACAGTACTCCCAGGTGGAGCTGATGGGCAGCAAGGCCAGCCCCCAATCTTCCTCTCAGTACACCCTGCTCCTTGGAAGAAAAGCAGTGACAAACCAAACAGTGTATTAAAACAGCAGAGACCTTTTGCCTACAGAGGTCCATAGAGTCACAGCTATGTTGTCATGCACAGTTGTGAGAGCTGGACCATAAAGAAGGTTGAGGGCCAAAGAACTGATGCTTTCTAATTGTGGTGCTGGAGAAGGCTCTTGAGAGTCCCTTGGACTGCAAGGAGATCAAACCAGTCAATCTTAATGGAAATCAACCCTAGCTATTCATTGGAGGGACTGATGATAAAGCTGAAGCTCCAATACTGTGGCCCTGATGCCAAGGGCTGACTCATTGGAAAAGACCCTGATGCTGGGAAAGATTGAAGGCAGGAGGAGAAGGGGATGACAGAGGATGAGATGGCTGGATGGCATCACTGACTCAATGGACATGAGTCTGAGCAAATTCGGAAGATAGTGAAGGACAGGGAAGCCTGGCATGCTGCAGTTCATAGGGTCTCAAAGAGTTGGCTATGACTTAGCTACTAAACAACAACAGCTGTCATGGAGAGAGCCCTGGAAACAGGATCTCTTATTATTATCTGCAGTCTACATGCCTAATCCTTGCCATCAGAAAGAATCAGCGTGAATCTGGTGTTTTGCTGTTTGCACACAAACATACTCACATACCGTATGATGTATACTCGTGCCACGTGCATTAAGTCCTTTAACCCTCAGGATGAATACACATGCTGGGCCCTGTGACTCTCATCTCCATTTGACAGAAGAGGAGACTGAGGCACCAGCATCACACAGCTGCAAAAGCAGCAAGGACAGAAATCGAGCCCAGACTGACCGGCGGCGTCTGCTCTCAATCCTGACGTCAGCGAGGAGCTCCTGCAGCCTGGCCGCAGCCCACTAAGCACATCACTCCTACCCCCTTCTCACCCGAGCCTCGCACGCATCTGGGAGACAGCAGAGGAGGCCAGGAGCGGCTCCTCAGAAGTGGGGCTGGCAGTCAGCTCTGGGGACTCCTGACTCCACAGGCCCCTCTCCTGCCCCCTCCCCTGCATCACCTGCTTCTCTGACCCTGCTCGAAAGATAGCCCCAGGCCAGCGCAGCCTGTGTGACCTCATCCCCACTCACCCAGCTTCCCAGAGACACCCCCAACAACAGACACACACGCCAGTAACATTGGCATCTAGTAATGCTAGATGCCAGTAACATTCCCTGTGTATGTACACACACATGCCCACGTACGTGGGCGAGGGGAGCCCCTTGGAAGGGAGGCCCCCAGGAACGCTCAGTTCCTCCAGGGGCCAGAGCCCAGGGCCAGGCCCCTGCCCCAGGGCCAGCCCCAGTTTCCTCATTTTCCCTAGGGCTGTTTCTCACCCAGCCCCTGCACCTTGGCCTGAGAGGAAGTTACACAATCCCCTGAGAGCTGCAAACTCTGCTGAGGACTACTCACAGTGCAGGGGGAACCACACGCCCGGAAGGCCTCGCACACCCACAACCCCATCCGAGGCAGACGGGCTCCCAGCTCCCATCTCACTGACCCGGGGCTCCAGGCCACTGACTGGGCCCCTCCCTGCTCCCAGACTGCGTCTCTGACAGCCTCCACCCCTCACACAACCTGGCCTCACAGGGCCCCAGGCCAAGCTGCCCCTGCACCCAGACAGAGAGGCACAGAGGGGCAAGAATTTGCAGGACTCCTGCTGGGTCCCGAATGGGCCAAACCCTAACCTGCATAGCCTCCCGCCCCTCCTTAGTCAGAAGCCCTGCAGTTCACCTCCTTTCTGACTGACCACATGTCTGTGACCTCAGCCCCGGGCCTTCCCAGGGTCTCCAGACACCCAGTTCACAGCCTCACTCTGGCCCACCTTGAAACGGACTCTGAGACCCAACACAGTCCTGTGAAGCTCTGAGCCACGAGCTTGTGGGAAAAGGCTCTCACTACAGGAGATTTCGGAGGTTCCTCAGCCCCCAACGCACTTCTCTAATAGCCCAAGATACTTGACGTTTCGCTAGTGTTTCCTTCTCGGAGCTAAGGGATTGTCAACATTGATAGGTAGATACCGCTTGTTAAGAAAGGCTGGAAGTCGCTGAGCTGTTATTAGTTGTCTGCACCTCAGGGTGGATGAGTTTACTAGGCCCGTTCACCAGTATATCTCAGGAAGGGACAACGTAGCAGCGGGGAGACCAGGCAGGCCAAGGGACCTCAAGATGCATGGGGGAGTGAACCCCAGGACTGGGAGATCAGAGGGGCCCTGAGAGCGCTGACCCAGACTCTGGCTCGATCCTGGGCTTTCCCCTGGGAAAGCGCACTCCAGAAGGACACAGAGCCTGGCCTGGGTGTACAGAGCCCCTAAGGATGACCTCTGGCTCCCACCCTTCACCGCTGGACTTGCAACAGAGCCTCAGATAAGGAATATGATAAGCACCTCTTATCATCCCACACAACCTTGGACTCCCACCCAGCTGAAGAAAAAGTCAGGAATGGTTTCCTGGGGCCCCAGGGCTCTCCTGAGTGCCCCTCATTTCTGCAGCCCTCATCAAAAGACGGGGGCCCTCAGGGCCGTTCTGCCACAGCCCGCTGAGGCCTGGAGTGGCAGGAACGAGGGCCAGGCTCACGCGCCTCCAGTTCTGTGGACAGACAAGGGGAAGGGCTGGTTCTAGAAACCCCTCACCTCCTGGAAACAATGGCCCAGGGCCCCTTTGCAGGGACACCTTCCGAGATGCCCACACAGCCAGCCCCCTCTCTCCAGTCCCAATGACCACCCGTGGTGGGAAGGGGCAGCGACACCGGCCCCCTCTCCTTTGTGATGAGGAGACCGAGACTCACAGCACTCAGGGGACGTCCCGAAGGCCACGCAGCAAGTTCACAGCAAATCTCAGGTTCGTGGCTCCCTTCCTAGGTCACAGTTTCTCAACCTCAACAGGACTGACACTTGGGGCCAGAGTAACTCTTTCTTGAGGGGCTGTTTGAGCACTTTAGAACCTTTAGCAGCATCTCTGGCCTCTACCCACTAGATGCCAGGAGCATTCCCTGAGTTCTGACAACCAAAAATGTCATCAGACATCACCAAATGTCCCCTGGAAGACAAAGAGAACCGCTGCCCTAAAAGGACCTGAGAGCCAGGCGCCTGCCAATTCTAACTTAAAGGGTATCTGCTGAGAGAGCTGTAGATGTGCCAGGCAGGAGGGCCTGGAGGTGCTGGTGAGTACCCCGTGGGCTCAGTACCCTCTGGGCAGAGCTGCCCCCTGGCAGGCAGTACCACTTGGGAATCTCATCCCAAGACCACCTCCCCAACCCCAACTTACAAACCAGCCTCCTCCCTGCCATTCAATATTTCAGTGGTCTTTCAATTATTTTGATCACACACCCCTGTGAGTAACAAATTTTGAGCACCCCCAATATAAGCTTCTTTTCTCAGGAAGTGTTAATAAATGCCAGTGTATGAATATGTCATGCATATGAGCAAACATACACAAAAATAGATCTATAAAAAGACGAGGAGGGAAATATAAATTACACTCAGGATGAGATACTGTTACAGTTTCAACAGCTCACCAGGACAGAAACAAAACAGTCTACTGATACCAAGTATCGGTGAAGATACAGAGCAATAGGAACTCTTAGGGGTCATCAGTGAGGAGCAAATTGGTGTAACCACTTCACACGGAATTTACTAAAATTGAAATATGCATCATATAACCTGCAGCAATACTCTAGCAATTCCACTCTACATGGACTCTGAAGAAATATACACACCAACACAGCAGGAAGCACATTCCAGGATGTTCTTCCAGCATTGTTCACAGCAGCCAAAAAGGCAAGCAACCCAAACGTCCATGAGTGGTGGGATGGATACAGATACGGTATCAAGTTCACACAGTGGATGCTGATAGGTGAACGCAGCCACTCACAACAGTGTAGCCAGATCCCTCCACTGGCCAACGAGCATGCCCAGTGTTACTCCAGCTGCACAAATTCAAAATCGCGTGAAACTAAGCTCTGTTGCTACAGGCCACAGGTAGAGGGGGTAACATGATCAAGGCGAGCAAGGAACTGATTATCTTAAAAGTCAACAGAGGGTGTTCCCTGGTGGTCCAATAGTTGGGACTGCAGGCTACCAAAGCAGGAGGCAGATGTTCAATCCCTGTTTAGGGAACTAGGTTACAGCATGCCCACACTGGGGGTGGGGGGTGGTGGGGGGTAGTCAGGATAGTGGTTCACTTGGGAAGGGGCTAATGACCAAGGTGGAGCACACAAGCTGATTTCAAATGCAGGTTACATTCTGTTTCTTCACTGAGGTGGTGGTAACCTGGGTGTTCACGTTTATAATTATTTGTTATATTATCCATATAGGTTTATGCTCTTTTGACAATAAAAGGGGGGAGAAAAGGATGAGATATAAATACATCGAAATAGAAGTTCTAATAGTTTCTTCCCTCACCTGGCTTTGAAAACCATTATGATTCTGCCAAAGCTGATGAGACCCTATATCTGGTCACGGGTCTGGAGGAGCCAGTGACAACCAGGGGTGTTTGTAGAGGGCTCTTCCAGCTGCCCCTCCACCCACAGGACCTGGGCACCACAGCCGTTTTCGTCTCCGTCTGAACCCTGGAGCATCCCAGCCACCATATGCCCCTGGTGGCCCAGGGGAGAGAGTTGCATGAAGCTAGGCTCTCTCATGCCCACTTCACCCTGCCCTGGTCTGCGCCTCCAGGTCCCTGACAGCAGAGTTCAGAGGCCCATGCTGGGAAGGCACCGGAGGAACAGGGCAGGCCCCACTCATCCTATAAATACACCGAAAGAAGGAAGGGAGGCAGAAAAATGAAATGAAGAAGATGGAGAGGAGGGGGGACAGAGAGCAGGACAAGGAGACACACCTGCATCGAGGGCTGAAGTTCCAGTTACTGTGGAAATAGAGAGAGAGTCAGAGGGATGGGGGTGGGAGGGGCAAAGGAAAGAGGGAAAGGAGAAGAGTGCTTCAGGCAGGGGAGCAGACGCACCGCCTGCAGTTCCAAGCCCAAGTCTCAGGGCTCAGCATAGGCGGGTCCAAAGAGGCCTGAGTGTTAGGCCCGATTAGCACCACGTACCCCAGGGTCCAGGGCCTCAGCGAGAGGTGAGGGGCTCAGGGGCCAACAGCCTCCCCCGTGGCCTCACCTGGCACTCAGCAGACTCCAGGTCTCCTGGAGGGGAGGGCCCGGTCCAGGGGAGAGGCCCCTGGGCCTGCAGAGGCCACCCCCACCCCAGTGGGAGGACCCAGGGTCAAGAGAACAAGCCCTTCCTGGAGCCTTCTCAGCGGGTGAGAAGCACTGAGCCAAGTTCTAGGCACGGGCCCAAGCCCTTTTGTAAAAACTTTCCCTTGGCCAGGGAAGAAGTCTCTTCAAGGGTGAGCAGGGGGAATAAATTGGGAGATTGGAATTAACATATATACATTACTATATATTAACATATGTAAAATGGATAACCAATAGGAATCTACCTATAAGCAGTAGGTTACTGGATAGCACCGGGAATGCCAATCAATACTCTGTAACCACCTATTATGGGAATGTGTGTGTTCAGTCACTCAGTCACGTCTGACTCTTTGCAACCCACGGACTGTAGCCCTCCAGGCTCCTCTGTCCATGGGATTCTCCAGGCAAGAATACTGGAGTGAATTGCTATTTCTTCCTCCAGAAGATCTTCCCAACCTAAGGATAGAACCCAAGTCTATTGTGTCTCCAGCACTGGCAGGTGGATTCTTTACCACTGAGCCACTTGGAAAGCCCCACAGAGTCTACAAAAGAACGTACATATAGCCTGGCGGGTTACAGTTCATAGTGTCTCAAGGAGTCAAACACGACTGAAGCAACAGCACGCACGTGTGCCTAACTGATTCATGATTCACTCTACTGTACATCTGAAACTAACACAACATTATAAAGCAACCATACTCCAATAAAAATTAATTAAAAAAATAAGGAAGAATATTCTTAAGACCAAAGGGCCAGGTGCTGGCACGTATGTGGTTATTTAGTCCATGGCTCTGTACAATAACACATCCCTCTGCCTTTCTCTGTCCTCTGCAGATATTGAAATTCCCCCTCCCCGCTCCCAGGCCATCAGCTTTGGGAAAGTAGCTATGTCTTTATTCCCACCCATCCTGCTTGGTTTTCACAATGCTAGGCACCCAGTCAGTCCGTGAGTGCTGACCCTAGTGGATGCTGGAGTGGTTCCTCCAACCTCCCTGGGCCCCAGTCCCCTCCTGTCGAAAAACACGGGGCAGTGCCAGCCGGCTTCTGAGGCCCACAGCCCTGCAGCCCCAGTCAGCTGGCCCCGCGCTGGCAGAGGCAGCTGAGAGATACAACACCTGGCCAGGGGCGAGGGGGGCGGGGGACAGAGGCGGCGGGGGGTGGGGACAGGATAGTGTGTCACCTCCTGGCCACCCTGCACCCCTCAGGGACTGTAGGGGGCTGGGGCAGCTGCTGTCCCCAAACCAGTTATAAACAAGGCAGAGGACAGGCTGTGACTTCCCTAGGCAAACAGAGGAAAACAAGCCAGAGCCCCACCCCACAGACCCACTGGTGGAACTGGGGAGTGGCGGGGGTGGGCAGGCAATGCACAGGGCTGCTGCAAACTCTGCGCAGGGAGAGACAGGCTGGGAGCCCACCAGTGTGGGCTGGGCCTGGATCACTGCGGGTGGGTGGAGGCAGGGGGTTCCTGCTTGGTCGCGTCCCTGGGTGCCGTCCCTGGGTCTTAGGTGGTCTCTGCAGGGCAGAGACCTGCAAAGCATCTGTGTGTCCTTGGGTCTGGGCCCATTTCACACTCAGCTACTCCCTCCATGAAGCTGTGCTGAGCACCCGGTACATAGCTAGCTTCCCCTGGCTTCCAAGGAAGACTCTGCTACTACAGGCCTTGGGGCAAGCCCACAGGGTCACCGCAACTATCTGCTGCCCTCAAAGCCCAGGACCCCTAAAAGATGATGGGGACATCTTCGACCCCCAACAGTGACCCCCATCTGCCGGTCCGGTGTCTCCAGGCTGAGGAGAGCGGAAGGGAATGGTTGTTTCTTGTGTGTGGTTTATCATTTTTATTATTCACCAAAAATGCAGTTCAAACAGTGATCAAATACCCTCTATGGGGTGGGAAAGTCAAATAACATGGTGGACCTTTCGACAGCCTCACTTAGGTAGAGTGAGGGGCTGTTCTGGACACCCACTCCCTGAAGCCAGAAATGCTATTCTGGCTCCAAGGACTTGCCCCCAGTACTGCAGATTCTCGGGGCTGGCGCTGTCCACCTCATCTTGCCTGAAGCAGTCACTATTTCCTGAGCACTCGTCCCCAAGGGTGGGGCCAAGACTGAACACTGGTTAGCTTAATGGGAGGTAGGGGCAGAGAGTCAGGATGGAGGAGGGAAGGATGGCCATACCAGAGACTGCTGCTGCTGCTGCTAAGTCACTTCAGTCGTGTCCGACTCTGTGCGACCCCACAGACGGCCGCCCACCAGGCTCCCCCGTCCCTGGGATTCTCCAGGCAAGAACACTGGAGTGGGTTGCCATTTCCTTCTCCAATGCATGCAGGTGAAAAGTGAAAGGGAAGTCGCTCAATCATGTCCGACTCTTAGCGACCCCATGGACTGCAGCCCACCAGGCTCCTCCGTCCATGGGATTTTCCAGGCAAGAGTACTGGAGTGGGGTGCCATTGCCTTCTCCAATAGCAGAGACTAGTGGTCACCAAATGATCTCACAGTGGTCCCTGCTCCTGGGGACCTGGCTTGAAAAGCAGACGGGCCTAAGAGACCCCGGGCAATCGGAGACCCAGGAAACAGAATGCTCTGGCCTGGGTAGTCACAAAAGAGTAGGTTATCAAAATGGGGCCCCAGGACCAGAAGCATTAGTATCACCTGAAAGTGCGCCAGAATTGTAAATTCTACACCTATAGAAATTTGCAGATCCACTCAGAAACCGTGGGTGGGGCTGGGGGACAGTTAACGTTCTACCAGTCCTGATGCTGACGCCCACCTGACTTAAGAATCACTGTGAGACAGGGCATCAAAATCATCACACATAGTAAAAAAATATATATTGATGCCCAAGCCTCTCCCCCAAAGACTCAGGTGCAATGGTATTTTTTAAGAGCTCCCCAGGTCATCCTAATATCCAGCCAGAAGTGCAGACGGAGCAGTTCCCTGGAAGGGTAAGCCTACAGGGACAGAGGATTTGCCTATAGGGAGGGAAGCAGAGGAGGGACCATCAGGAGAAGGGACCAGCATGAACAAGGGCTAGGATGAGGGAATATGGTCCTTGGGTTTCCAGAGAGCCTGTTGGAATTCCTGGATTAATCTCATGTCATCCCATTTGACTGTGGGACCCCGCCGTGTGGACAGGAGCCAAGAATGCAGCCTGGCCCCCAGGAAGATGGACAAGGGTGGGGATGACCGGAGCTCACTTTCTTCCTTCATAAGAGACAGTAAAAGAAAGCTGATGATGACTCTGCCTCTTGCTTCTGCCCCTCTTGGTTGCCACCTGCTCTCACCCATTGCTCCGCAGGCAACAAAGCACTTCCTGTGGGCATGATGATAAGTCCCAGATCCAGCCTTATAGCTGAGATCTTATCCGTGTCTTGGTGACACTGCAGACAAGGAGATCTGTATGTATCTCTGGTGCAGAGTGCAGGAGGGCCAGGCAACACGAGGGGCAAGGGGAGGGCCTCTGGTCAGGAGTCGGTAGTAAGTGACCAGGCCCGATGCACTCCATGCAGTCCTGGGGGCAGGGCAGGGCAGGTCAGGGGTGGTAGAGACGCTGCAGGCCTGACCATCTGCTCTGCTGTCGACTGTGGAGACCAGGCTGGGTGTGGTACAACAGAGGGAGCTCGGGACTGTGGCCACCGAGTCTGCAAAGCCCCACTGAAGGCATTTTGCTTGAGGATCTTAGACCCACGAGGGAGGCCTGTTTGCCACCCATAGGTCTTTATTTCTCCCCTAGAGCTCTCTATGCCTCTATTTCCTCACCTGGAAATGAGAAATAAAGAAGTTAAAGGAGTTAATTGCGATAACATTTCTTGGAGCCCAGCAGTGTTCTAAGTGCTGTAAAGACAGCGAGCAGCAACATACTCAGCCCTCCTGACAACACTGTTTGCAGGCACTACCACACTCCTCGCATTCTGGGTGTGGAAACAGAGGCGCAGTGCAGGAGAGCAGCTGGCCCAGGGCCACACAGCTAGCAAGTGGCAGAGCTGAGATTCCACACCAGGAGGCCTGGCCCCAGAGCCGGTGCTCTTGACCGCCCCCCAACTCGGGGGCACTTAGCCCAGCACTCAGTACCCGGTGGCAATGGCTCTGTCCTAAGAAAAGCTAGCTGATGGCTCCACGGGAGCCAGCCTTTAGCGAAAGCTCTGCGGGGTGGACTTGGGCTGCCACCTACCTCCCCCGCACCCCACACTCCACCCTTTCTGAAGTATCTCCTGTCTGGGTGCTTTGGCCAAAGATGGATAGAAGGCTCACGCTGGGGGACCCCACCAGTGATGGAGGCTCACAGATATGGAAACGGAAGCTAAGGGAGACAGGAACTGGCCCAGCCACATGGCCTGTCAACACAGGGTCTCCTGGGTTCTTCTCAGAACTTTCGCTGCCATCCGGCTCTCACCCAAGTACTTTCCTGGCTTTTTCTCCTCATCTGATTAAACAAGTGCCTACTGAGGGCTGCACTGTAAAGGCATGTTTGAGGTAGCCAAGGAGACCCAGGAAGCCTTGTCTGAACCCATCTCCTCCCCCAGCCAGGCAGGAGAGTTCTCGCCAGGGACCCTTCAGTCACCTGGGTTAGCAGCTCGGAAGAGCAGTCAGAAGACAGGTGTGCCCTGGAGAAGGGGCTTCAGCAAGTCCCATCACTGTTCAGAGCAGGAGATCCCAATGGGGAAAAGAAGGTTCCTGTCACACCACATCCCAGCCTTGTAAGGGAGAACTCCTGGGAACCCTGAAGTGGTCTTCTGCAGGGACTGGGGACATGGATTTTGGATTTAGTTCAGCTTGGGTTAGAATCCCTACCACTTCCAGGCTATGTGATTTCAGGCAACCTGCTTAACTTCTCTGAATCAGTATAATGAAAATAATAATTTCTACCTCATTCTGAAGAGTAAATACACAATAAATGTTGGCAACTATAGTTTATGACTAAGTTTTATTACAACACTGCTCTATTATAGCATAAAGAGAGTAGATGCACATTCTATTATTTTTACATGCTCATAGACATGTGTGTACACAGTTCATCTACATACATGTCTCTAGATGCCCATGATCTCATAACCACACACACAAACTCCCACCAACCACACACACCCGCACAGATACAGAGCAGCATCTGGACTCACCGTGTGCCAGGCACCTGACTCCTCACAGCTGCCTGTGAAGTGTGTGCAATTTTAGCTCTCTTTTCAGACGTGGATACATACATCATATGCAAAAACACCCACTGCGTCCTGGGATGTGGACACTGCTGGCAGCTCCGGGAGCCCTGAACCCCCCTCCCCCTCTGTATCAGAAGAGGCCAAACCAATTTCCACGGTCATCTCCAGGGCAGCCCCAAGCTGGGCCCCAAGTGCTGACTGCCCTCCATCCCTAGGACAAAGGCCCAACCTGGCTTGCATGCCAGCTGCGGTTGGGGAAACCCCAGTCCCCAGTTGCCGGCAGAAACCAAGTCGACTTTGAAAAGGAAGAGACAGAAGCCAGGGGGTGGCTAGGCCACTCCCTGTGGGGGCAGGTGCTAAGTAACTCTATAAACTCTGGCTAATGATGCAGTTACAGCCATAAAAGAGCCCCAAGAGGGATGGGGCCAGAAGCCAGACCCTCAAAGGGCAGCCAGGCTTGAGGGGTGGGAAGCCTCTGCTTTCCAGCTGAGAGGCAGGAGGGAGGCCTCACTGGCCATGGGGTGAGCGCTGGGGACCTCCATCATCCCCAGCACTGGACAGGCTCCTGCGAGCCCCGCCCCACCCTCCTACCCACCTCCAACTGTGAGTTACCAGGCCATCAGGTCCTCAGAAGCCCAGGGGTTCTCTCGGGATTGAGTGCTCACCTGAGGAGATGTCCCCAACCATTGCACCCTTTCCACAGAGCACAGAATCAGGAAACCTGGGCTCCCATTTGGCTGCACCTCAGAGAGCTGAGCTGTGGGCAAAATAGCACTCACTGCAGCTGTAACAGGCCTCGTAAACTGTAAGCAACGTTGGCTGCGCTCCCAGACAGGCAGAGCACACGGTCACCCTAAACAGCTCTTCGTTTCCATTGCCTGGTTTCCAGCTCTTCTGCCTGAGAAGCCAGGAGGCAGGCAGAATGAAGGGGTCCGTGTGAACTGCTATTTTTCCCCCATGGCTGGGGAAACTGAGGCAAGATCCAGGCACACCTCACACTACCAGGTAAAGCTCCCGAGGCAGCCAGCCCTTCCCCCGCCTGTCTCTTCTGGCCTGTCTTTAACTCTTGCCGGCTGTCTCTCCCAGACTTGTGATCTCCCTGAGGGCAGGGCCTGGTTCTGCTCTGAAGACACCCACACGGCCCAGCCCCCACCTTCCCCTCCACCCCGAGTTGGCCAAGAGTGCCAGGTCTTGGGCGGGTGGAATCTCAGCCATCAGGGTTCTGAACCCACATCCCAGAGGCGTCACTGGGGACCTACACCAGCCTTGTCCCATTCCCGGCTCAACTAAGTACCCCCTCCCCACTTAAGGGTTAACTATCACGATCACAAGGATTAACTATCACTTTCCCAGAGAACGCTAAGCCAAAGCGCTCGAGTTTGGTCCAGGAACTGTTCACGCATAACCACCCCCAGAACACACGCGCGTGAGGTCGACGGCAGGGGTGGGCGCGGCATCGGAGAAGGACTCAGCGGTGGGGGGTTGGCCCGACGAGGAGAGGGTGGCGGAGCCCAGGACAGACGAGCCCCGCCCCGGGCGCCCTCCCTCCACTCCCAACCCCCGCCTCCCTCCCTCCCCCCTGCGAGCCGGGCCGGGGAGCGCCGGGCGGCTGCGGCGCGAACCTGCTCGCGCAACCCTGAGCAGCTCTGGGCAGCCGTGCGTGAAGCCAGAACTCCGGGCGGGAGGGAGCTGAGGGGGCGGGGAGCCGAGCTGGCATCAGCCCGCTCCCTTCGAGAAAGCGAGCGCACTCGCCGCTTCGGCCGAATGGTTGATCGGGGTACCGGGGGCGGGCGAGGACGGCGAAGAAGAAGTGCTGACTTGGGGGTGGGACAGCCTGGGGTTGGGAGGTGCAGACTCAAGGAATGGGGGAAGGGGGCGTGTTTTCCGGGATTCAGGACCGGGAAGGAGGGGGATACTCTGGGGGCGGGTAGATGGCTGGGAGCTGCCGGGAAGGCAGGAGTGGTGTGCTCTGGGGTTGGTGTTCCCTAACGTCGAAGAATAACGCAAGGGGGAGAAAAAGACTGCTCTCGGGCACGCTGGGGGACGCGGCTGGGGCGGCTCCTTCCAGAGACCCAGTGGGAGGAAGGGGCGGGAAGGGAGGGAAGGATGGTACTTCCACCCGCCCCCCTGCAGCAGCCCGGCCCCCGGGGCGTGGCGCCGCTCCGGCCCGCCCACTCTCCGGGACCATCCAGGCAGGGCCTGGCCCCGCCGGACTCGGCCCCCGCACACCCCCTGCCTCCGGCGCCCTCCCCCGTGCCACCCGCCGCCCCAGCCGCGTCCGGTGGAGAAGAAGCGGGCGCAGGGCCCACACGCCCTCAAAACTTCTTGCAAGTTCACCCCACGCCTCCCGCCCCTTCGACTTCCAGCTCCCGGACCGGGAAGGCCCATGCCCGCCACGGCTCCTCCCGCCTGGTTACATAAGGTCGCGGAGAAGCCGCCCCCGGCCCGGGCCTGAAGGGAGGGGCTGGAGGGGCTCCCAAGCTCCGCGGGCAGCGCCGCCCCGGCCATGCGCCGGACAAGCCGGGCCGGCTAGACGGACGGCGGGGCGGGTGGCAGTGCGGCGCACACGATCTAGCTCCCTTTCCAGTCGACACCCCCACCCAGCCACCCACCTGTCTCGCGGACCCACGGGATCGGAGCAGCGGAGCCTGGGTCGGGAGTTCCGGGCTCTCTGCGCACCCCTTGCCCCCCGGTCCCGCTCACCTAGCTATGAAGGTCAATCCGTCCGCCGCCCGCGCCCCGCGACTCCGGCAACTTGTCCCAAGTTCAGGTGTCGGGCCCGAGAGCTGCGCCGGCCGCCCCCTCCCGGGCTCCTCCGGCTCCGCGCCACCGGTGAGGCCCGCCCCCGTCCGCCCTGCCCTCTGCAGTCGGCGCCGCAGCCGCTCCCTACGTCCAGCCCGCGGCCGCCGCCTCCGCTGTCACCGAGCCCCGCGCCCGGCGCCGGGGCTCCTGCTGTCACTCGGCACTCACTTCCCGCCGCGCCCGGCAGAGGGCAGCACCCTACCCCGCGGCCCCGCCCCTCCCGGCTCCGCCCCTCCCCGCCCTACCGCCTGTCTGCCTGCCGCAGAGCCCGCTGGGAAACGTAGTCCTCCCTGCTGCGCGACGCCTCTGCTAGGCACGTCGGGATTTGTAGTCCCACCCTGTGGGCTCAGGCCTGTGCTGGGACTTGGCGTTTAATTTGGAAACTTTGATCCACTTGGTTTCTACCCCTTTTGCAAGTTTTCTCTTTTCAGGAAGTAATGTCACGAACCACAGATCATTACAATATATCCTGTGGCCTTTTGACCCCAGTGAGGGGCGTGCAGTGTGCTGGCTTTCCTGGAGTCTAGGAAAGAGGTAGGGTCCCGATGGTGTGCTGTTGCCATAGAAACCCCTCTGTGTCAACCCTCATCCTCCTGGTTTGGAATGGGGTACCAGACCTGCGTCTGGAGCATAAGGAACAAGGTTGATCAGCGTGGTGAAGGAAATATGACTGTAAAATGGAGCCCACCTCCTCTCCCATCATGAGTTCTCCATTTACCTAGGTGGGGGCCCTCCCCACCTAGACCTCATTAGCTGGAGCTTGCAGGTACACCACCACCATGTTGCTGAACAGAAAAACTTTCTGACCTTTTCATGTCACCCTCCCCTGCTGGACGTCACAAGATGCGCTGGTGGCGTCAGGCAATGTCTCCCTAAAGGACCCACATCTGTTACAATGTTCGGTGTCCTCCAGCCTTCTTCTGAAAGCTCCTAGGGCAAACTTGATCACTGATAACGAGGAAGAAGCCTAGATTTAAGACACATGGGACCTCTGGTCACACTGCTAGTGATATGTGTGGGGTAACTCTGGTGGTAGTTTGGTAAATTAGGTCAGCAGAGTACTTTGGATTGTCCCTTACAGAGGAATGCCCTGCCTGCATGCCACTACCACTGTCTTCCCTCTCCAGAGAGAAGCTGTGAAGAGACTCCAAACTTTGATGGGTACAGGGCCCACCCCCAAGCCTACCTCATGCTCTATTTCTCTTAGAATCTCAGTGACCCACCATGAACCTCCTAGAAACTCAGGAACAACACATTCCAGTAGAGGCAAAGTTGCCTCTGATTCTTATTGTCCCATTCCCTGAGCCTTACAGGCTGCGACTGCCCTCTAAAAACAACAGGATGGCCAACGTGGAGAAGAGCTATTTATTGTTAGAGAAATTCCAGAGTCCAGAGAAGGGAGGCTAAGTGCAGAGAGGAAGTGCAGAGAGAACCCCTGTAGGGTGGAGTGTCCAGAAGGAGAGGGAAGCCCGGGAGTCCAGGCGCTGAGTCTAGGCGGCTGTGGCGAAGCCCACCCTGTTGTTGCCCAGGTCGTAGACAGAATAGTATGACCTGAGAAAGACGTCCCCAAGGATCCACAGGGGCTGGCCATTCTGGGAGGGTATGTAGGTGACCTCCACCCCCAGGATGCAGTAGCTGTCGTCATTCTGCACAACACACAAGGGCATCACTCATTCATTAGCTCACAGATGGACAGTGCACTGCTCAGCCCAGAGCCCCAGGCCAGCAGCACAGATACAGAAAAGGATGAGCCAGAGTTTCTACCCTTGAGGCCTCACAGGGCAACTGAGCTGCCAGAGTGGGGCTGGTTGGGGATTCTAGTGTGGCTGAGGGCAGGTTGCAAGGGCCCTCCCTCTGCAGGATCTCCTCAACTTCTGGTAGTAAATCCTTGGAGCCAGATCAACTTAGGTTCAAACCCTAGCTTCACCCTGACTTTAAGCCAATGAGTTAACCTCTCGGAACCTCCAAGTTTTTACTTGTAAAATAAAAATTCATATCTCCCTCATTAAATGTTATGATGAGTCATCAGGAAAATGTAGACAAAGTGCTTCACTTGGTGGCTGACTCTTGTAAGTGCTCAACAGAGAGCCAGTGCCTCTCCCCCTTAATTAATAATAATTATTAATAATAGATGATTGCTCTGCTCTTTCACAGCCTGGTTCCAGAGAAAGGGGTTAAAATCCATGAGAGGGGAAGAGAAATCAATGCTTTAAGGAAATGGCACAGTTAAGGGGACCGAGTGTTTCTGGCTCCTCACAGCTTCCTCCCTCCCCTCACCCACCTCTATCCCTGATCTTGTGCCCACTGGCTCAGCCTGCAGGAACCAGGACTTACACTGAGGATGTAGGAGGTGGGAGGCAGAGGGAACTGCACGCCATTGATGACAAAGGTGAGGGTGGGCAGGTTCTGGATGTTGTTACAGTCCACAGGAAACTGCAGAGAGGAACAGCGCCGGGTCGCCTCATCTCCCCACTAAGAGGACCTACCAGCCCCATCACTGAAGCCCCTGGGGTCCTGGGCCCAAGCGTCAAGTCTGCTCTTGGACTGGAGGCTGCAACACCAATACTGCTGGTGTTACCCATGAGGGCTCCCGTACAGAACCTCCAAGTTGTAGAAGCTGCTGTACAGAGGGTGGGTTGTGGGGGACCTGAGTCATCTTTCTCAAAACATGCCTCTTTCTTGAATTTCCCCCATGAAAGTTTAAATCTACACCTCTTCCCTGCAAGTGTCCTTTTAAAATAGGTCTGATACACTACTATGTGTAAAATAGATGGCTGATGGGAAGCTGTTGTATAGCACAAGGTGTTCAGCTGGGTGCTCTGTGATAACTAGAGGGGTGGAATGGTGGTGGCCCGGTGGGAGGTCAAAGAGGGAGGGGATGGATATATGTGTGCCTCTAACTGATTCTCTTCGTTGGATAGCTTTACACAGCATTGTAAAGCAACTATACCCCAATAAAGATTAAAATAATAAATAAAATACACAGGTATGTAGAAAGTATATCTCATCAGCCTACCAAAGTTAGTGAGAATACCTTAATTATGCAAACCCTTTGGTAGGTTCAGGAGGGGGTAAAGATGGGGGCAGGGCCTTGCCCCATCCACCTCCCAAGGTGGAGGTGAGGGAGCTCTGGATTCAAGAGTTATTCCTTGTCACTGTCGGGCTTGGTCCCACATTCTAGTTATTTAGCTCTTATTGCAAAACCCAGCAGGTGTTTAACCTGTTTCCTCTAAAGATTGAAGCTCAGAGGAAATTCTGCCTATTAGTGACCTCCCATACCAGCACAGGCATCTGTCCCCCCTGAATCAGCCTTCTGGCCCCCAGCCAGCCCCCAGTCATCCCGGGGGCCCCACCTCCAGTGACAGGAGGCAGCAAGAAGCATGGAAGCCAAGAATCAGGCTATTCCTGTGCTCCCAGGAAAAACCATAAATGCCCCCTGGCCTCTCCCCAGGAAAAGGCACGCCTCCGCCGCATGCACCTGTCCATACTGGTCCCTCTGGGCCCCCGTGGCCTGCAGAAGGGCACTCAGGAACTGCTGGGGCACCGTGAGCAGAGATGTGCCGGTGTCCACGATGGCCTGGCAGCCTGCGGAGCACCAGCCCGTAGGCTGGTCACCAATGAGGAACCTGAATGGTGAGAAGATGGGCAGTCTCAGCGCCTCCCAGCTCAGGGCAGCTAGGGGATGGGCCACCGAATCAAGGTGCACCTCAGGAAGATAAAGATTCTACAGAGGTCAGTCCAACCACCCCCAGCCTCATAACAGTCTGTCCAAGTCTGCCTGAATGGCCATGTATTCTGTTTCTTAAAAGTTCCACAGATAGTTCTAGAAAGACTGATGGCCAGGGCTATTGATTCGTTGTAAATACTTTGAGTACATTAGTCCCTCCCCCCACACACCCCAGTTTCTAATCTCTAAGGCCCTAGGGTTGGATGACAGGGTCTGAAATGTCTGGGATTCCAGACCCTGCCTCTTCCTGTGTTGTCCCCACCACACCCACCTTCTCCAGGCCGACCAGGGTCTTGAAACCCCAAGTCCTGGATGTGTGTGTGCAACATCCTGCCCAAATGAAGTGCCCCCACCCCTGGGGCCCACCACAGACTCACTCCTCAATGCCAATCTGCCAGTACAGCTCCTGGGTGACGGGGGCCCAGTAGATCTGCCCCGTGTACAGGCTGCTGTCCACACCCCCAAAGATGACTGCTCCCCATCCTGAGAGCCCTGTCGGCTGCAGAATGTAAAGCAAAGGTGAGTCAGGAAGTGGCTGTGGGAAAGGCAGGAAAATAGAAGTCCTGCCCTGGCTCCAGACTGGGACTCCCTGAGGCAGAGTTGTGTCTCCCCCTCAGACCGGGGCTCCCTGAGGGCAGGGCTGTGTCTCCCCTCAGATTGGGGCTCCCTGAGGCGGGGCTGTGTCTCCCCTCAGACCGGGGCTCCCTGAGGTGAGGCTGTGTCTCCCCCTCAGACTGGGGCTCCCTGAGGCAGGGCTGTGTCTCCCCTCAGACTGGGGGTTCCCTGAGGGCAGCCCTGTGTCCCCTCAGACTGGGATTCCCTAAGGGCAGACGTTGTGTCCCCCACCTCTGACCAAGACTGGGAATTCCCAGTGCCTCTGGCTCTCAAATGAGGCCGCTCCACCAAGTGCTTCCTCTGGGAAAGCCTCTGGTCATCTGGCCTGCAGCCCTGTCCCACCTCTCTCCTCTGCCTTTCATTTCATGCTCCTGGTGGAGCGTGTCAGCAGGAGCCTGACCGGGGCCCAGTTTGTTGTTTTTCTGCTGGAATTGGAGGGAGGAGGGGCCCAGGGGGAGTGGAGGGCACGACCTCCCTGTGAGACAGTAGATGAGCAGGAGTGTGGCACTGGCAGCAATCCTCTGGGCTAAACTCAAGAGCACTTGTAAACAGAGGTCAGCAACCTTAGTAACAGGATAATATTGTTGAAAGTCAGGTTCAAATGACTAAGTCCCGGAGAGTAGATGTTGACTGTCTCTAGAAGGTGGTCGTCTAATTCTAGAGAGGAAAGATGGAAAGTCCCCTCCAGGCCACCCACCCCTTCCCACTGCTTGGCTCCAGGGCCCATCCGTGTAAATAACCACGTAGGCTCATGTTTGTGGTAAGAACAACAATTTGTTCGAGATCATGTGGACTGAGGCCAGAAGACCTGGCTAGAACAATAGATCAAAGGAGATGAAGCAATAGATTATTACACAAAAGAGGTGTCCAGGTAGAAAACATTTGGTCAGAAGGGAGTGAGCTCACTGCGGCTCTGGGTAGGCAGTCAGCCCTAGAGGTAGGAGAAAATTGAAAGTGTTAGCTGCTCAGTCGTGTCTGCCTCACTGCGACCCCATGGACTGTAGCCCGCCAGGCTCCTCTGTCCATGGAATTCTCCAAGCAAGAATACTGGAGTGGGTTGCCATTCCCTTCTCCAGGGGACCTTACCCACCCAGGGATTGGACCCAGGTCTCCCTCATTGCAGGCAAATTCTTCACCATCTGAGCCACCAGGGAAGCCCCATAGAGGTCAGAGAAGCTGCACAATGCCCCAAGCAGAGTTCTGTCGGAGGAAGGGGAGATTCTATCTTGGCCAGGAAAGGCAAAGAAGAGACCGAGTGGGCTGGGGACAGATGCGGGAATGGGGAGCGCGGGAAAGGAAGACTCAGAAGCCCAGGAGGAAAGGTCCTGCCAAATGACTGCCTCCAAACTCCAAAGTGTTTGAACCTCAGCTGTCCGGGCCCATGGAAGCTAGTGGGCAGGGAGCCGGGGACTGCCGGGTAGTTCCTTACCTGCTGAGGTAGAAGCTGAAGATCGGGCTGGTGAGGGCACCCTCCTGCACCATGCCCTGAAGGACGGTGGTGGCTCCATCCACGGACAGGGAAGGGTAGGCCATGCCCATGATGCCATCGAACTTCGCATAGAGGAAATTGGTACCCGGCTCCGTCTTACTCAAGCCGAACTCCTGGTTGGGGACCTGGATGCCTTGGACCTGGAGAGGACGCAGAGGATGGGAAGTGATGAATGTAACTCTACACACCTCCCTCTGGATCCCCCTCCTGAGAGCCATCTGTCTGTTCTTCATCCCTCCCTCACTTCTGCCACCTCGCTTCTTGACAGGTTCACGAAAGCCCTTTCTCTTCCAAGGAGCCACCCTCACCTGCTGCAGCACCACCCACCCCACCTGCCTCTCCCCGAGGCTTTAAGCTCCTTAAGGAAAAGGAGCAGGTCATCCCAGTCACTCTGTGTCCTCGCTACCTGGCATGTGGTGGCCCACAGTGAGGGGTCTATAAGTGAATGGATGAGCCTTTTCTGGGTTTTTTGGCTGCACCTTACAGCATGCAGGATCTTAGTTCCCTGACCAGGGGTCAGCCCCTTGCATTGGAAGCTCAGTGTCTTAACCACTGGACCACTAAAGAAGTTCCTGGACGAGTCTAATGTTATGATTTTCTGGCCTGTATGGTAGAGTATGGGCTTCCCTGGTGGCTCAGTGGTAAAGAATCCACCTGCCAATGCAGGAGACATGGATTCAATCCCTGGGTCAGGAAGACCCCCTGGAAGGAAATGGCAACCCACTCCAGAATTCTTGCCTGAGACATCCCATGAACAGAGGAGCCTGGTGGGCAATACAGTCCATGGGGTTGCAAAAGAGTTAGACACAACTGTAAATATCAATAACCTCAGATATGCAGATGACACCACCCTTATGGCAGAAAGTGAAGAGGAACTAAAAAGCCTCTTGATGAAAGTGAAAGTGGAGAGTGAAAAAGTTGGCTTAAAGCTCAACATTCAGAAAATGAAGATCATGGCATCTGGTCCCATCACTTCATGGGAAATAGACGGGGAGACAGTGGAAACAGTGTCAGACTTTATTTTGGGGGGACTCCAAAATCACTGCAGATGGTGACTGCAGCCACGAAGTTAAAAGACGCTTACTCCTTGGAAGAAAAGTTATGACCAACCTAGATAGCATATTCATAAGCAGAGACATTACTTTGCTGAGTAAGGTCCATCTAGTTAAGGCTATGGTTTTTCCTGTGGTCACATATGGATGTGAGAGTTGGACTGTGAAGAAGGCTGAACCGGAAGAATTGATGCTTTTAAACTATAGTATTGGAGAAGACTCTTGAGAGTCCCTTGGACTGCAAGGAGATCCAACCAGTCCATTCTGAAGGAGATCAACCCTGGGATTTCTTTGGAAGGAATGATGCTAAAGCTGAAACTCCAGTACTTTGGCCACCTCATGCGAAGAGTTGACTCATTGGAAAAGACTCTGATGCTGGGAGGGATTGGGGGCAGGAGGAGAAGGGGACGACAGAGGATGAGATGGCTGGATGGCATCACTGACTCGATGGACGTGAGTCTGAGTGAACTCCGGGAGATGGTGATGGACAGGGAGGCCTGGCGTGCTGCGATTCATGGGGTCGCAGAGAGTCGGACACGACTGGGCGACTGAACTGAACCGAGCAACTAAACAACAACAAACAATGGTAGAGCTCTGGGTGTTTCCCATATTTTTCAAAGGCCTCCGTCTAAGTCTCCCCATCAGACTCTGAGAACTATGAGGTTAGAATCAAGTTCACAGTCCCAAATTACCTTGCCTATATCCTAGGAATAGGTGAGGGCTCAGCCGGCAGCATCACTCACCGTCAGAGTATCATAGCCTAAGATGCCAGTGAGGCTGCCGCTGCCGTACTGCAGGGGAGAAGGTCTGCTCATTGGTGGAGTAGGTGGAGGACAGGCTGGGGTTGAAGCGGTTGTGGCTGGCTGCAAGGAAGGGAAAATTCGGAAAGTCATGCTGGCCCTCTCTAAGGTCTGCAAGGCTGCCCAACTGTCTCCCAGCCTGTATTCATATCCTAGAGCCTCAGCATACACACACACACACACACACACACACACACACACACACCACACGCACACGCACACGCACATACCTCCCCCTGCCGGCCAAGGAGTCAGGTGGTAGCCAACTGACATTCCTGGCATTGGAAGACCCTTAAGAACTGGGCAGCCTTGACCCCAAAGCACCACCCCCCACAACCTAACATAATCACAGAATTGTCAGATGCCCTAGGATGGTGACCTCCCTAGGACTGTAGTGTGGGCAAGTTGTGTAGTATCTATCTTCCTGGCCCCCAGCAGATCTCCTGATACATGGCAAGTGTCAAGAAATTACTCATCAGATGAAGGAGTGAATGGACCTCCAGGGTATTCCCTGACCCTTGCCTCACCCCAAGGAGAAGCTGGCCACACCAGGATCCTGAGACAGCCTAGGATGGGGCCAGTGAGGGACCTTCTGGACTAGAGGTGTCAAGACCCAAATCCCTGGCTTTGGCAGGGGTCAGGGCCATCCTAGGAAGTGAACATCCCAAAGACAGTGACAGGAGGAGGACCGCATCTATGTCCTTCTCCCGGGTCCTTGGGAGAGTTCAGTAAGAACTTAGTAAATCGTAGAGGGGGAGTAGCATAGAAAGAGTGTTGTAGAGTGGAGTGGGCCGGAATGGCACTGCCCAGAGTGAACAGAACGGAGTGGAGTGAGCTGGGCTAGGCTGGAGTAGGTGAAGGAATATGTCCTGGTAATCAGAGAGGCCACCCAGGCTCGGGGCCAGTTCCTTCCCTCTGGCTTGGACATGTGCCGTGTGACACTGGACAAATCCCTGGACCTTTCCAGGACTGGAGCTCCCTGCCCACCCCACCGCCCCGCCCCCAGCAATCTTTACGAAAGTGCAGCCCTTCCCCAGCAGGTGTCAATGCCCTCCCCTGCGCAGCCCAGCACTCACTGCAGGCCTGGCTCTGGCAGTAGACAGAGGGTACCCACAGGTTGGAGGAGCCAGTATCAAAAAGGACCAAGAAGTTCTGTGGTGGTGTCCCAATGCTGATCTCGCCAAAGTAAGCAGCCTGGGTGGGGAGGAAGGGACATGGGCAGGCTCTTAGCTCTGGGTAGGGGTTGGGGGTCAGGTCCTGCCTGTGGTGGGGGCATTGCAGCTGGTCACTCTGCTGCTCTGCCCATCAGGCCCAGCCTTCTCCATGGCCAGAGCAGCAGAGTGGCCAGCCCCACAGCCCACACCACAAGCAGGGGCTTGAGCCTGCCCTCCACACTTGCCCAGAACCCACAGGCCCTCAGTCTGAGCCCGCCTGGGGCAGCAGCAAAGGTCTGCGTGGACTCAGCTGCCAGGTCATCAGGGGTCCCTCCATGCTTTCTCAGGCCATGAAGTCTCCAGGCTGACAGGCAGGTCTGAGAGACAGGGGCAGCCTCCAGGGGCGAGTGGGAGGGTGCAGAGAGGGAGAGGGCAGGTCAAGCCCAGGCCTGGCCCTCAGCCTTTGGCAGAAGGAGGAGGGGGAGCCCCAGGGGAGGGTCAAGACTCACGTCCATGTAGTCCATGGGCTCGGTGGCCACGCTGAAGTCACCAAAGCGGTACTTCTGGGCCGGGTCGTGCTTGTAGGTCCTCAGGAAGTCCTCCAGGAGGCCCTTCTCCTTCATGGTCTCACGGATGGACTTAAATTTCTTCAAGGGAATTCTGCAGAAGGGCTGGGGTCAGGGCAGGGCCTCCTCTTTCCTACTGCACCTCTAATATCCCAAGCTCTCTCCATCCCTAACTGCCTCAGGCTCCCCATCGCTCTGTCCCTGGGGTCTGTTGCTTGTATGTGTCTGTCTCCCTCTTTCTCCATTTCTGTCTCGATCTCTGGCTCTCTCTGGCTCTTTCTCCCTCTGCCTCTCTTTTTCTTCCCTCTCTCTTTCTCTTTTTTGGAAAACTCTTTTCAGGACTTGCTCCAAGATTCAGAAAACAGCTACCTTCACCCCTGGCCTGCCCCGACCTCATCCCATGGGTCGTCATCCCATCCTGGTCGTCCCCTCTCAAATACCCCATAAACTCTTTTCCCAGGAAGGGGAGAGGAACTTTAGACATTACTCCTCGCAAGATTTGTGTGATTTGTTTGTTTGTTTTGGCCGTGCTTGTTGGATCTTTGTTTCCTGACCAGGGACTGAACCCATGCTCTCGCAGTGAAAGTGCAGAGCCCTTAACCACTGAACCACAAGGGAATTCCCAATTTGTGCATTAAAAAAAAAAAAGTTTCAGAGGGACTTCCTTGGTGATTCAGTGGTTAAGACTCCGCACTCCGAATGCAGAGGGCATGGGTTCAATCTCTGTTTGGGAAACTAAGATCCCACATGCTGCACAACACAGAAAAATAATAAATTAAAAAGCAATACATAATTCAAAAAATGAAAAGGCTTCAGAGATGACAAAGTTAACCCAAAGGGAGTCCCCTGGAATGGTGGCCCTCAGGCAGCTGGCACCGGCTGGATGTGCCAGAACACGGGCCCAGGGGCGCAGCACTAGACTGGGGGCTCAGAAGACAGGGTCCTGGCTCTTCTGCTCCGTGTCTGTCCTGGGTCAGTCATGCTCCTCACAGGAGCCAGGGACCATGGGGAGGTTGGCTTGAGTGGTCCGGAGCCCAGATCAGCCTCTGGAACTGGATCTCCTGAATTATGGGTTTCTGCCTTCCCAGACCTGCCTGCCTCCATTGCCCAGGGGTCTCTGCCAGTGCTCCCAGGCCTTGCTCCAGGCTTCTGGATTCCTGCTTCTTTGCCCATCTCTTCCCCATTCCCTCAAGACCTTGCATTCTCCAGAAATTCTCTGCTAAACCCATTCACCTTGAGATTTGAAGGCTGACGATTGCTTCACACCAACACGACTCCAGAATTGGCATATTCAAAGAAGTTTCTGAGAGAAGCCAACTTCTCACCAAAAAAAATACCCTTTTAATGGTGCAATCGCAGGCAATGAGGCAGACTGGGAGCCCTTTTGATGTCCTGTGAGCCTGGCCACCTTATCCCATTTCCCCTGACACCTCAGCGTATAGAGATTACATGACTGGTGTTTCTGCTTAGATGACTTGGCATCTGTCAAATAAATTGGGGACCCTTAAGGAAACTTCTACAAACATCACCCTATCTAGAAATAATTGTACCAGAGCCTTTCAAGGTCTTTTTTAAATTTTTTATTTTTTTTGTTAGGCAGGAGTTGCCCCTACTCTCTCTGTTTCTGGTCTATCCTTTATCATCAGTGGGAGAATGGGTGATGCTTCTCCCTCTGACTGGAAGCTTCCTGAAGGCAGAGGCCGTATCTCTTCCCATCCTGAGATCTGTCCAGTGCTAACTCAGGGAGCCTTCCCTGCCTCAGAACAGAAGCAGGTCACCCAGAGAGCTTCAGCGTCCTTCCAACACATGAGGACAGCAGAATGATGAAGGTATGCATATGAACTAGGAAGAAGATTCTTGACCAGACACCAAATTTACTGGCACCTTGATCTTGGACTTCCCAGCCTCCAAAACTTTGAGAAAAAAATTTCCGTTATTTATAAATCATCCAGTCTATAGTAGTTTTGGTGTAGCTTTTATTTATTTTTTTTTTTTACTTATTTTCTACTGAGGTATAGCCGATTAGGGCTTCGTGGGTAACTCAACTGGTAAAGAATCTTCCTGCAGTGCAGGAGATCGTGGTTCAATTCCTGGGTGGGGAAGTTCCCTTGGAGAAGGGATAGGCTACCGAATCCAGTATTCCTGGGCTTCCCTAGTGACTCAGATGGTAAAGAATTCACCTGCAATATGGGAAGTCAGTTCAGTCGCTCAGTCATGTCCAACTGTTGCAACCCCATGAACCACAGCACGCCAGGCCTCCCTGTCCATCACCAACTCCCAGAGTCCACCCAAACCTATGTCCATTGAGTCGGTGATGCCATCCAACCATCTCATCCTCTGTTGTCCCCTTCTCCTCCTGCCCTCAATCTTTCCCAGCATCAAGGTCTTTTCAAATGAGTCAGCTCTTCGCATCAGGTGGCCAAAGTACTGGAGTTTCAGCTTCAACATTAGTCCTTCCAATGAACACCCAGGACTGATCTCCTTTAGGATGGCCTGGTTGGATCTCCTTGCAATATGGGAAACCTGGGTTCAATTTCTGGGTTAGGAAGATCCCCTGGAGGAGGGCATGGCAACCCACTCCAGTATTCTTGCCTGGAGAGTCTCATGGACAGAGAAGCCTGGCAGGCTGCGGTCCATGGGATTGCAAAGAGTCAGACATGGCTGAGCAGCTAAGCACAACACAGCACATAGCTGATTAACAATTTGTGAGAGTTTCAGGTTGACAGCAAAGGGACTCAGCCAGGCAAGTACATGTATCCATTCTTTCCCTAACTCCCCTCCCATCCAGGTTGACACATAATATTGAGCAGAGTTCCCTGTGCTATAAGGTAGGTCCCTGTTGGTCATCCATTTTAAATGTAGCAGAATGCACACATAGATCCCAAATTCCTTAACTATCTCTTCCCCCAGTCCTTCCCTCCTGGCAACCATAAGTTTGTTCTCTAAGTCTGTGAATCTGCATCTGTTTTATAAAATAATATAAACTTATTTATAAAATAAGTTACTTTAAAAATATATTTATTTTTATAAATAAATTATAAACTGTTTATAAAATAAACCAAGTTTATAAACTTATAAAATAAGTTTGTTTATAAACTTATTTATAAAATAAATAAGTTTATTTTTTTAAAAGCTGCCAGGGCTCCTGTCCCAGCGTTCAGGCCCCAGACTCACTTGACCAATGCTGCTGCCTCCAAGGCCTGGAGGCAGACCAAGGCCAGTACCATCCACTTCATGATGCTGATTCCCAGCTGGCTGCAGCAGAGAGGCAGCTCTGAACTGTGCTGTTGCAGTGGAGTGAAAGCCTGAGCAGTCCTTCCTGCTTTATACCTCTGGGACCCAGCCCAGTCCCTGCCTCCCTGCCCTGGACAAGCATGGTCTCAACCCCGGGTGTACCCTGGGCTCCCGGTATCAGTCGTTTCCGTGTGTTTCCCTTTGTGAGGGTGGCCTCAAAGGACTTTTCATCCTATTGACTTTTCAGAACAAGCAGTGGAGGCCAGGAGGTGTGAGTGATAAGAGATCAAACTTGCCGAAAGATGGAGTGGCAAAGATGACTTCTTTGCCCAGCAACTAGAGGTGTGAGCTGGGCATTTTGGGGTGAGGGCCAGAGGAGGGCAGAATGAGGGCTGTCAGGTCTATAGGCAAGTCTACAGAGAAGTCCGTAATTCCAAAACTTCGGAACAAAAAACCTCTTTGTTGTGGGGCTGTCCTGGGCATCGTAGGATGTTGAGCAGCATCCTTGGCCTCTACCCACTAGATGCCAGTAGCAGTCCCCCAGTTGTGACAACCAACAATGTCTGCAGGCACAGCCCAGCATCCCTTTTGGGAGCAAAATAGTTGAGTATCACTGGTCTAGAGGTGATACATTCAAAGATTCTGACTTGAGTCCTGGTTCAAGTACTCCCAAGCCCTTGAGGGATGCAATTAGAGTGTCTGGGGGATGATGGAGTCAGTAGCTAGGATGAAGGTAATGAAGATGGTGGTTAGTGTGGTGCTGATGGTGGCAGCATTATTAGCATGGATGCAGGTGATGGAGCTGGGTCACCAGTGACTGAAGTCAGAGCTACTGGGGTTAGCTTTAGAGGACTTCCTCGTCAAACGGAGCATTTGGAGAAATTCTCATCATAGTTCACTCAGGACACCCATGTGTAAGCTACACTGTCTTCTGGTTGTGCAGACACTGGTCTGCAGCAGCAAGAGGCCTGGGCAGGGGCATGGGAACAGGGGGACGTCCCAGGCCCTGCTTCTGTTCTTTGTTGTCTCTCTTCTTCTGTCCCGTTGCAACTCTGCCCGTGTCTTTAGTTCTCCTAAAACACCTGTGTCCCCCATTACCCTCTTCCCCCAGCCCTCGTCTGTCCTCCTTCCTGCTCTGAGCCTGACCTCCCGTGTCCTCTTCTGTCCCTCATCTCCAGGTCCTGCCAGCTTCCCGGCAACAAGCTTCTCACCACCTGAGGTGACCTAGAGCTGGCCCGGTGCCCACCAACCTGGCACTAGAGAACTCTCCATTTTAGGGTGAATGGAAAAAGTCCCCACCCTGTACCCCTCCGCCACCTCATACCCCTCGCTCAATGCTCCAAACAGATTGTTAGGCCCTTGAGCCCCAGGAGGGAGGCCAAAACCAGGCCTGCAAAACACCTATAAAATCCAGCCCGTGGGGACTTTCCACTCTGGCCACTGCCACCCACTGCCCTGCCAGAGCCCTGGAGTCTCCCTGGCCCTGGATGGAGGAGGGGCGGAAGGGCTCTAGAGGTCTGCCCAGGCCTGGCAGAGAGAAGGAGGTCCTTGCCTGACTGTGTCTCAAAGCCAGGTCAGCTCTCATTCCTGCCCACAGTCTCCAGGGACACGCTGGACTCTGGGGTAGAAGGCAAGGTAAGGAGGCAGTGCCTTCCCCCGGGTCTGGTTTTGGAGAGCAGACAAAGGAAAGTCATAGGAAGGACTCCCCTGGCAGTCCAGTGGTTAAAATTCTGAGCTTCCACTGAAGGGAAATGGGTTTAATCCCTGGTCAGGGAAGTTCTGAATGAATGTATAGCAACCAGGATGCAAAAATGCGGGGCTGACTACAATAATGAGGCATGGAGCTTACTCTCAATGATCAGAAATATGTGGTTTTGAATTTTATTATTTATTTTTCATCTTCGGCCGAGCTGTTCTTCGCTGCTGTCTGGACTTTTCTCTAGTTTCAGCAAAAGGGGGCTACTCTCTAGTGTGGTGCACAGGCTTCCCATTGCAGTGTCTTTTCTTGTTGCAGAGCGTGGGCTCCCGGCACACGGGCTCAGTAGCTGCGACCTCTGTGCTCTAGAGCACAGACTCAATAGTTGTGGCTCACGGGCTCAGTTACTCCGAGGCACGTGGGATCTTCCTGGATCAGGGATTGAACCTGTGTCTCTTGTACTGGAGGAGGGTTCTTTACCACTGAGCCAGCAGGGAAGCCCAGAATTAAATTTTTTTTTTAAAGGAAATTAGAGAATCCTTAGAGTCTTGCCACATCCTGTGAATATAGCAGAATCCATGGGGTCCCCTAAGTCTTGTGAGGCCAATCACACTCCCCAGTATGGGCCTCCTGGGACACTTTCTTTATCTGGCAGATCTCAAGGAGTCTGATGACTGCAGCCAACTGTCCCCAAATCCCGATCACTCCACATCCCTTCTGAGTATCCCTGGCCTAGGATGTGTATCCCTGGCCTGACTGCATGGAGCCGGGGTACCTATTTGGTTGCCAGACCCTGGGGGCTCTGCTGCCTCAGCCTGCCCAACCTGACCTGACAAAGCTCAGTCAGTCCCCTCGGTGTCCCCATATGTCCTGAGTCCTTGTCTGCTCCGGCTGTCCCCCACCACCCAGCTCCCCATTCCTGGGAAGCCCATTTCTCTTCCTTCTACATGTCCAAGTTCTGCCCATCCTTCAGGACAGCTCCTCCTAGAGCCAGGGATGTGCAGAGTTGGAGGACCCCTTAGAAGTCATCCAGGCTGCCCCTCTCCAAGGACAGGAGCCCCAGGAAGCCTGACCCACTGGCTCCCCACCAAGTTCATCTTCTACTCCTAAATGCTGCCCCTCAGCTGGTGTCCTCCCTTTGGTGCCCAATGGCACACTGTCTAAGATTGGTCTCCAGTTGTCCTCCCTCCATAGACCAGAAACTCCTCGAAAGTGGAGGCTGTGGCTTCCACCTCCCTCTGTGCTTGGCCCAGAGCTCAGGGAATCCTAAACAGTGGACGGAGCCCGTGGGGTGGTTCTCAGTGGGGTTTGGTTTTATCTCCCACACCTCGCGATCCCAGTGCTCTGATTTCCACCCCACACTCCAAAGGGATCATATCAAAATACAGGGCCTGGGGTCCTCTCATAGTGATGGTCTCCCAGGAAAGAGGCATTTTCTTCTCATCCTCCGGTCTCCTCTCTAAGTACCACCTGTCTCAAAACTCACCAAAGCCTCCCTGTGACTGACTAAATGAAATTCAGACTCATTACCCTAGTCTTCAGGACACACTCTGGCTGGCTCCTGCCTCCGTTTCCATCTTCACCTTCCACTGCTAACCTAAACACGCTCTGTGCTCCGGTCATAGCGATCCTCTTGCTCGCTGCCCAGGAGGCCTGTTATTTTCCAGCCTCTGTGCTTTATCCATGCTGTGACCTCCATGCAATACCCTTTGCAGGCATCTCCACCTGCAAAATCTCCTCATCCTTCAAGACCCAGTACAAAGGCCATAAAGCCTTCCCTTCTGTGTCTACCTACCCTCAAATTGGCCTCTATTGTGGAGGACTTTGCTTTTCCTACCCTTATGGTATTTATTTCATACCACCATTTTTTCTTTTTAATATGTATTTATTTATTTGGCTGTGCTGGATCTTAGCTGCAGTGTGCAGGATTTTTTTTTTTTTTTTAGTTGCGGTATGTGGGATCTTTAGTTACAGCATGCGAACTTTTAGTTGTAGCATGTGGGGATCTACTTTCTTGACTAGGATTGAACCCAGGCCACCTACATTGGGAATGCAGAATATTAACCACTGAACCACCAGGGAAGTCCCTATTGCATATCATCTTGTATCCATCCCAGTGACTTGCCCCAAATCCTCAACTAAAAGAAGAGGTTATTTCTCTCACCTGGCTCCTTAAACAGCTCATTCACCTTTCAGAGTGACCGCAAGTGAAACTGGTTGCTGGGAGTGTCTCAAGAAGAGAGAGCAGGTACTAGCCTGCATACTGCCCCTGCTAATCCCCATGGCAGACATCACTAATCAAACAGATCACACCCTTTCATGGAGTTGAGACATGACCTCAGAATCCTTCCCAATCCAGTGCTCATTCAGCCATTCCCAATTTTGAAACAACAACCCTCACGTCCTTTAATGGAGGATTTAAGAAAAAAATTCTGTGTACTAAACTTAATTTAAATTCTATACATAAACCACTTTTTTAAAAAAATCAGAGCAACATGGAACAGCAATTATTTGCACCATTCTAAATTACTAAATTATCTCTAGCTCTTAATGTACACAGCAAGATTTTAACATAGCTGTAATCAGTGTGTAAATGCTATTTCTGTTCTCTTCTTTTCCTGAAGATTGTTATGTGCACACTTCCGTGAACTGAGATAAGCCACATTCTTATCACTCTTGGTGGCTATACAGTGCCCTGTCATTTTGGGAGTTGGCTCTACTTAGCCCTATGATTTGGGTTGATTCTAATTTCTCATTCCCATCAGTAGCACTTGGGCACAAACTCAACATCAACCAAAGGAGGAGAGTTGTGAGCTTCTCATTATCAGAGTCACCCACATGCTCACACTCAGTCGCTTCAGTAGTATCCGACTCTTTGCGAGCCCATAGACCGTAGTCCACTAGGATCCTCTGTCCATGGGATTTTCCAGGCAAAGATACTGGAGTGGGTTGCCATTTCCTCCTCCAGAGGAATGTGTGAGAGCAGGCAGACCTAACATTTGTAGAATGACCCAATGAGTGAATACATAAAGGGCCTAGAACCAGGCATGGTATATCATTGACACTCAGTACACATTCTGAGTGGATCCCATAGGTTCTGCCTCCCAAAGGCATTCTTGGTGTGTTTGTGTTTCTCCATCTTCACCAAATTTGCCTCATCCAAGCCTCCATCACCTCTGGCCTGAGCAACTAACCAGTTTCTAACTGGCTTCCCAGAGGCACCCACACAGAGGCTACAGGAGCACCTTTTGAGGAATCCTGGAAGATGATAGGTCTCTCGCAGTGGGTGTGAGACTGCACCAAGGAATCTGTGTCTCTGTGTGTGTTCTTACTCCTGAAATAAGCTCACAGAGCTAAGAGGCCTCACCTCAACTCCAGGGACGGCTACTATATAAACCTCACATCTTTGGCAGCAGTCTATATGAATTTTAGTTACAGCTTTGGCTGTTTACCTTGTTTTTATCGTTTCTTCCTTAAGTTTTGTGCATTTTATACTTACACCATTATATTGATTTAATAAAACTATTGGGGGCAAACTGGAAAAGAGGGCTTCTTTTTCAAGTTCAAGGATTCATTTTTCCCCCTCCTTTTCCTTTTGATATAATTTTGAATTAAAGAAAAGTTATATAGTACAGAGAGAACCCGTATACCTTTCATCCAGAATCTCTTAAAGTTAACATCTGACATCATAACCACAGTACCATGATCAAAGCCAGGAAATTAGCCCTGACCTAATACTATTAACTGATTTATAGACCTTAGCTGAATTCCACCGGTTTTCCTACTAATGTCCTTTTCCTGATTTGCATCTAGTTTCCCACGTCACGTGCAGTTTTTCATGTCTTAGTCTTCTCCAATCTGTGCAACTTCCTTGGCTTTTGTCTTTCATGACCTTGCTACTTCTAAAAGTGCTGAGCAGTTGTTTCAAAGAATGTCCCTCAGTCTGGGTTATTCTGATGTTTTCTCGTGAAACTGAAGGCATGCATCTGGCTGCAGAAACCACAGAGGTGATATACCCTTTTCAGTGGATGATATCAGGAGGTACCTGATATGGAAAGGTCTCATTACTGGTGGTTTAACCTTAGTAACTTGGTTAAGGTGAGGTCTACTAGATGTCTCTAGTGAACAGTAACTATCTTTCCCTTGAAAATTAATAAGTATCTTCTGGGGAGAAACTTTGAGGCTATGCAAGCCTTCTCTTTTTCATCATTCTTCTGCCCATCAATTTTTTTAAATTTTAATTTAATTTTTAAATTTTTGTTAGGGTATAGTTGATATATAATGTTGTGTTAATTTCAGGTATATAGCAAAGTGGTTCAGTTATATATATATTTCAGATTATTTTCCATTATCGATTATAAAATATTGAATATTGTTCGATGTGCTCTACAGTAATTTCTGTGTTGATTATCTATACTGTATGTAGAAGTTTGTTTCTCTTAATCCCAAACTCCAAATTTATCCCTCCACTCCCTTTCCCCTTTGGTAACCATAAATTTGTTTTCTCTGTCTGTTTCTATTTTGTAAATAAGTGAATTTGTATTACTTTTTTAGATTCCACATATAAGTGATATTATATAATATTCGTCTTTCTCTATCTGACTTATTTCACTTAGTGTGATAGTCTCTAGGTCCATTTGCCTTGCTTCAAATGGCATTATTTCATTCTTTTTTATAGTTGAGTTATATTCCATCATGTGGCTATATATATACACACACACACATATATATCATACTGCCCACCAATTTTAACATCCGTTATTGGTCCTTGCCTGCAACAGTCATTATGGTGGTACTTTTTATATCCATCATCCCTTCTGTGTTTATTAATTAGAACCCTGACATAAGAAAGAGCTAGGTTCAAGATTTTAAAATGGATTCTTCCTCCCCTACAAAAATATCCATCATTGAAGTTGTGCCAGGCACGATACTTTATATTTGTTTAATCAAACAACCTCACAACACCACCATAAGGTAGGTTACCTTACCCCCATTCAATAATGGAGTCCATTTTATCCATCTGTATCTCAAACAACTGGAAATTGATCTCTGTGTGTATAAATGGGTAAATAGACTGGTTGTTTTTTCTCTGGCCCATTGATTAATGTGTCCTTGCTCAGAGACAACAGCTAGCTTGTCTGGCTTAGGTGGAAACAGGAATGCACTGGATGGATGGTGAGGCATATATATTGCGACACAGCTGCAGGAAGAGGAAGGATGGGGCAGAGCCTTGGGGTCAACTGAAATCTGGGATCCAAATGCTATCAGGATATCTGCTTTTCATTCCTGCTTTCCCCATTCTCTTTCCCTCCCTCTCTCACTGCAGGCTGCCTTTCTCCAAATAACTGAGCACCAGCATGTGAGTTTTTCATTTCCAGAGAAAGAATGAAACCAGAATTCCCAGGAAGCTCTCTGCTTAGCTTATCTTGGGTCAGGTATCTATTCTTGGAGCAACCAATTGTGGTCAGCAGGCAGAGCCCTAAAAGAACTTGGTGGCTCCCTCAGGAAGCCTTTTAAAGAGTATAAACAATAGTCCCCAGAATAAGTAAGGGATGTTTCTGGGCAGACAGATGTCCATGAAGATTATTTCTTATGACCTGTGGAGCCTACTTTGAACTCTTCGTTCACCTCTCTTTGCACACTTTTAAGAATGTGATGTTCTGCTATATTTAAGATGGATAACCAACGAAGTCCTACTATATGGCACAGGGAACGCTGCTCAATGTTATGTGGCAAGCTGGATGGGAGGGAAGTTTGGGGGAGAATGGATACATGTATTTGTACGGCTGAATCCCTCTGCTGAACCCCTGAGCTTATCACAGGATTGTTAATAGACTATACTCTAATATAAAATAAAAAATTTAAAAAAATATGACACTGATGTGTGATATGGATTGACTTGGGAGACTAATCTTCACCATTTGTTGACCACTTGACCCTGACAACTCATTTACCCTTTCAACCCTGAATTTCCTGACTGTAAAACAGAGATAGTCATCTGCCCCTCAGGGTTGCTGGAATTATCTAATAAAACCATACTTATTATAGTGGCAGCACAGAGTAAGCCCTCAATAACCGTCAACTGAGTCAGACTCTTTTTCTTTACATTGGACCGGGGCTGAAGAGAAAAAGAAACATCTGGAGAGGGCTGATGATGTTCTGCTTCTTGACAGGTGTTCAGGTCATGTGGGTCTTTGAGAAGTCAATGCTGGATACTCACAGTATGTGCACCTTTCTGTATGTATGTATATTAAACATCAATTACAATCTTATAAAGTCACATTTTAAAAGGAAGAAGGAAGAGAATTCCCTGGTAGTCCAGTGGTAAAGACTCTGCTTTCACTGCTGAGGGCACAAGTTTGATCCCTAGTTGGGGAACTAAGACCTTGCAAGCTATGTGGTGTGGCCAAAAAAAAGAGGAAAAAGAGGAATAGAGACAGAACACTCTAGAGGAGGAAATGGCAACCCACTCCAATATTCTTGCCTGGGAAATCTGTGGACAGAGGAGCCTGGCAGGCTACAGTCCATAGTATCCCAAAGAGTCAGACACAACTTAGCAACTAAACAGCAACCACATTCGACAACACACACACACATAAATATATATATAAAATAATGTTGATATAACTTGAAAGCATTACGCTAATAAAATAATTCAGAGAAAGACAAATAGTAAATTTAAACACCAAAAAAAAAGAAAAAGCTCATAGGTACAGAGAACAGATCTGTTATTGCCAGAGGCAAAGCATGAGAGTTGGGCAAAATGGGTGAAGAGGATTAAAAGATGCAAATTTCTAGTTATAAATATTAATAAGTAATGGGTTTGTAATGTATAGCATATTGCCTATAGTTAATAATATTGTATTATACATTTGAAAATCTGTAAGAGAGTAAGTCTTAAAAGTTCATCATGAAAAAATGTATAACTGTATATGAAGAAGGATGTTAATTAGAATGATTGTGATGATAATTTTGCAATATATAAAAATAGTGAATCATTATATTATACACTTGAAACTAAAAAAAAGAGAGAACACTTGTCATCAGAGACCCACCACCACTCCACTCCAGCCAAAGATGAAGCAGAGAGGCAGCCCCTGCTCAGGAGTCCCGAACTGGTGGGAGAAGCATGCATTCACCTGGGCTAACACCTTCCACAAGAGCAGAGAAGCAGAAATGACTTTAGGTGCAATGAGGATGAGCATGTCTTTTATATGTAGCTGTGTTTATTGTTATATATTTTAGCACACATATATATCAGACTCATCTCACCCATGATTTCATGGACTATGGGAGTTCGGGACACACTTCTAACTGAGGAATACCAGGAAGCAGCATAATTGCAGTCTGAAATCCTTGTCACCAAGGAGTGACAAGACCAGCCACCTCGCAGAGGGGCAGAGCCGAGGGCCTGGGGGCCTCAGCCCTGGAATCTAGGTGTTTGATTTCTTCTCTCCTCCCTACTCCGGCCCTGGGCCCCATGCAGAGGGACAGACAGCCTCCTACATGTGAAATCCAGCCAGGAACTCCCAGAGCTTGTCCCCCACTGGCAAGGCACTGCCTAGAGGTGGCCCTGTCCATTTGACAGGCAGGACAACTGTGAGCTTCTCAGGGTCAGCCGCCCTGCCAAATTGGAGACTCTGTGTCTGTGTGTCTGTCCACACCACCGGCTCAGCTTCCTCCCCCAACTACTGTCCCACATCTCCAGAAACAGCACCTTACACAAGCCAGAGAACTGGCGGGGAAACTTGACCTGACCTCCTCGCCCATTCCCACATCAGCAGATTTTAACCAGCAGCCACACACAGCTAGTGCAGAGATCATGAGGGTGGTATCTGAATGACAGATTTGGGACCCACTGACCTATATTGCGGAGAAGGCAATGGCATCCCACTCCAGTACTCTTGCCTGGAAAATCCCATGGACAGGGGAGCCTGGTAGGCTGCAGTCCGTGGGGTCGCTGAGAGTTGGACACGACTCAGTGACTTCACTTTCACTTTTCGCTTTCATGCATTGGAGAAGGAAATGGCAACCCACTCCAGTGTTCTTGCCTGGAGAATCCCAGGGACGGCGGAGCCTGGTGGGCTGCCATCTATGGGGTTGCACAGAGTCGAACATGACTGAAGAGACTTAGCAGCAGACCTATATTGAGTGGGCCTGAGAGTAGAACTGATCTCAATCTCGTATTTAACTCTCCAACCACCCACCTTGTTCCCCAAAGCCAGGCCTAGAGCTGCTTTATTTGGGGTCTCCCAGCTCTTAGCCCTGAGAAGGAGAGTTTGGCTGGAGTGAGTGAAATGGACACTTCTCAGCTTCCATGAGACCCAGACGGAATGCCTTTGACCAGGAAACAGGCAGAGTCAGTCTGTACAACAGCAGCCACACTGACCTTGTGTTACCATGAGAGATGGAGTAGTAAATTCTTAAGAAGACATCTTCAGGGAGCCCTGGGGGCTGGTGGCTCTCTGAGAGCAAGAGTGTGGGCTAAAACTCAAGGAGGCCATTATTGCACTGACCTGGAGGAAAAGTAGTTGAAGCTGTCCGCAGGCAGGTCTCATGGGTTAAGGAAAGAACCTGAGCTCTGAAATCAGAGAAGCCTATATACAAATCCCAGCCCACCTCTGCCTGGCTGCGTGACATTGGGCAAGTCACTTAACCTCTCAGAGCTTCGGCTTCTCCATCAATTGAGGGACAGGGATAATATGACCCATTGCTCTGCTCTGCATGACAAACACAAGTCAGATAGGTGAAGGGAGTGAGGAAAGAAAATTTCTGGCAGCAAAATAGCATGTGCAAAGGGCCTGAGGTAGGAAAGAAGAAGTGATGGGGCCAGCAAGGCTGGAGTATAGCAAGGAGAGGGGTCGCCTGAAGGAGACAAAGGCCCAGTCACTGAACTGAGGCCTTTGTTTTTTTTTTAACCACAACTCACAATTAGAAATATATTTTACACCATAACCTTATGTACACATACATACAAAGTTTAATTAAGACAAAAGCTTCACCCTCCCCCAATAATATTCTAGCCCATAATACATGGGATGCACTCTAGTTTTTCTCTTCTATTTAACTGTTCTTAAGTGTTGGTTCCAATCAACTGAATTGACTTCTAACGTGTTGTTTGTGAGCTGCGATTTCTTTTTAATGTATGTATATATATGTTTATTTATTTTTGGCTGTGTTGGGTCTTCTTTGCTGTGCATGGGCTTTCTCTAGTTGTAACGAGCTGGGGCTACTCTCTAACTGAGGTGCTTGGGCTTCTCACTGTGGTGGCTTCTCTTGTTGTGGAGTACAGTCTATAGGGTGCACAGGCTCAGTAGTTGCGGCACACAAGCTTAGCTGCCCCGCCGCATGTGGAATCTTCCTGGACCGGAGATGGAGTCCATATCCTCAGCACTGGCAGGTGAATTCTTAACCACTGGAGCACCAGGGAAGTCTATGAGCCTCGATTTGAAAAACACTCCTCTCTATGACATTAAGCCCATGTGTGCGTGCACACACAAACAATCTTGCACTCTTAGCTGTCATTTGTCACATAAACTGTTAATCACAAGTGTTCAGAGGACAGAGTAGTGTCCCCTCCTTCCTTGTGTCCCCTGCACTAGCAGCACAGAGGGTACTCAATGCATATTTGTTAGTCAGGAGCAGGGTGGAAGGCTGGGAGAGAAGGAGGGCCCAGCCCACTGCCATTGAATATTTGGAGAGGACCCTGTGACCATCATCCCTCTTGGGCAAATGGAATGGGGACTGTCTATGCGTGGTAAAGACCATGTCTCAGGTTTAAGAAGGGGTTGAGAGACCCCTTGTGGGGGGTGATGGTGGTACCCACTTCTGGAATTATCAGGAGGATTTGAAGAGCAAACATAAACAGAACCCTTGGCTCAGCATCTGAACCAGGAAGTACCACCAGCGCTTATGGGGCGCTCAGCATGTGCCCGACCCTCCTCTAATCGTTCTACGTCTACTAGTCTAGTTAATCTCACCAGGACCTTATGAGGTAAACACTGTATTGTCCCTATTTTACAGATACAGAAATAGAGGCTCAGAGATGTTCAGTGACTTGCCAGAGGTGGCAAGGCCCAGAAGTGGCAGAACAAGGATCGTAGTGCAGACGGAGTGAAGCTCAACCACTGCGCACACAGCATCTCAGGAAGCTCTGGATAAACGGCAGTTCCTGGTATTATGCTTGTGGAAGAAGTCAATAAGATGACCCTTAAAGTCTTATGCAAATCGGACATTCCAGAGCTCTATGAGCTTCCCTCCCACCCGGCCTCCTGGGCTCCCCAGTGCCCCAGTACGAAAGGGAAAGGGGAGAGAGATGTGGAGAATCATGGGGCGGAGGTGCTGAGCACTCAGCAGAGGAAGTGGGTGCCACTGATTGTGAAGGGAATGGTGGGTGGGCTCTGGCAACTTCCGCAGTTGGTGACAAGCTGGAGAAACAAAAAGGGAGGCGGAGACAGGTAGCTGATGCCCGGAACAATTGAAGGCAGGAGGAGAAGGGGACGACAGAGGATGAGATGGTTGGATGGCATCACCGACCCGATGGACATGAGTTTGAGTAAACTCCGGGAGTTGGCGACGGACAGGGAAGCCTGGCGTACTGCAGTCCATGGGGTTGCAAAGAGTCGGACATGACTGAGCGGCTGAACTGAGCTGAGACAGGTAGTCAGAACCTGTTCCCTCAGGGCTCCAGGGAACGGAGGTGGCTGGTCTCACAACTTGGAAATCCATCCCGCACCCAAATCCTTCTACCCTGATCCCTCAACCTCCCAACTTTCCTCTCCCGGCTTCACTGCAGGTAAGTCCCCACCCCAGACTGAATGCCCCAGTGAAGACATCAAGATGGAGTCCAAGCTGGTAGGACTGAAATATGAGCAAGGGGCTGCTGCTGGGGAAGTCTTTGAAGAAGAGGGGGTCGGAGGAAGGGGCAGGGAGGTCCCAGTGTACCTGGCACGAGACACCTGACAGGGAAATGGCTTGCAAATCCTCAGGAGAAGCCCCTCAGGTCAGTATCCTTTGACTGCCCAGTGACAGCGGGTTGGGGGTGCCTCCTTTTCCTCGGTTGTTCCCTGGGGCCCCAATAAGCTGACCACAAATCTGTTCAGGGATAGTGATGAGAGAGGTGCCTGTGTCCATGACAGCCAGGCAGCCCTGGGAGCACCAGTCAGTGGTTTGGTTCCCTATGGATAACCTGCAGGAGCCATTAGAGGTCAGAGGTCATGCCAGTCTTCCTCCAACCTCCATGCAGGCCCTCCTTCAGAGCAATCTGCAGGTCTGCCCTGGGCTGGGAAAAGCCCTATATGTTTCCCAAAGGAAGCCCCCCATGCCTCCTCCCTTAGCGGGGGATGGGATTTGAATCTCCCCACCCCTGGAAGGTGATCTGCTGGTAACCTGGGTAACCACAGGGCTCCAGGAGACCTCGCCTGTGCACAGCTGGCTGTTCTTGCCCCCAAAGGTGGCTTCTCCCATGATGATGTCCTCTGTTAACCAGGGACCAGAGACATAGTCAGACTGTGGAGGAGGCAGCCGTGGGGTGACTACACCCCTATTTCTGAAGCCTACTCTCTGAGTCAGCCCAGTGGGCCTGATCCCCAGTATCACCCTCCTGTTCTTCTTGGACACCCCCAGCCCCTGGCTCGGGGCAAGGTTTCTAGCCAGGCCTCCAGAAGGCCCTGTCCAGTCAAGGGCTGACCGTTTGCAGAGCAGAGGGATCTCCCAGGCGCGGGGTCCTCTCTTATGGTGAGGTAGAAGCTGACCACGGGCTCTGGCGTCAGGCTCCAAAAGTCACCCATGCCCGTGGAAAAGCCAGCCAGCCCCCCAGCAGAGACGGAAGAGGAGGCCAGGTCCATTATCCCATCAAAGTGGGTGCTTTCAAAGGTGGTGCCCAGCTCCATCTGGTTCAGGCCAAACCCCTGGTTGGTGATGGCCAAGCCCTGGATCTGCCTGGTGACAGGAGGGAAAGCCCCTGGGAGTGGTCCCCTGCAGCCTCCCTCAGCAAGAAGGAGGTTCAACTCGCACTCCCAGGACTCGGTGAGAGCGTGGGTCCCGTGTGGCAAAGAAACAGTGGCCTCTGCAAGGAGTTAGTCCACAGAGGACTCTCAGGGCTGGAGGTGTGTGTGCATCTGGAGCAAGGAATGGAGAGCAGGGCCCCTTGCTCCTTCCCTCTCTCCTCATTTCTCTGTCACTCCCTCTGCAGTGACCTAGACCCCCACCTGGTCACAGGGACCTCCTGTGACCTCCTTGTGATGTTCACAGCAGGCTGGACTTTCACAGGAAATTGGACACCCGCAGGTTGGCGGAGCCTGTGTCAGAGATCATGAAATTCTGAGGAGGGGTCCTCACACTGATATCTCCACCGTAGTACATCCAAGAGGGAAACTCTGTCATTGAGGATGTTGGGCCTCAGGCCCCCAGGGACCTATAGCCTCTGGCTTCCAACAGCTCCCCGAGGGCCTGACTTGGACTCTTATACATGACAGCCCAATCGACCTGACTCTACGGTGTCTCCTCAGACTGGGGGCTCCCTGAGGCAGGGCTGTGTCTCCCCCTCAGACTGGGGCTCCCTGAGGCAGGGCTGTGTCTCCCCAGACTGGGGCTCCCTGAGGGCAGGGCTGTGTCTCCCCTCAGACTGGGGCTCCCCAAGGGCAGGGCTGTGTGAATTCAATCTGGTAGATCCTAAAAGGGCGTTTTTTTCAAATTGGAACAGAATAAATCAGAGTGCCGTGTTCAGACAAATGTTCTGTGCGTGTGTCTATGTGTGTCCTGGCTCATGATGCAAAATGCTGAAAAGGCCCCACGCTCACACAGTGCAGGATGTACACGCATGAACACACAGGCACATGCGGGGACACGCTTGCCCATCTACATGCTCATGTCTAGCCCCAGGCTGTGCACAAGCTCCTGCTCCCCAAGAGGCAGCTGTGTGTGTCTCTGCGTGTGCCCAGACACACCTTTCTCTAAGCTGGGCAGCAAGGAAGGCCTCCTCCATCCTGCGCCTGTCCCCCTCTCCTTTCCCCCGCTCCTTCTCCTCTTACTCCATATGACCCTCCACTCTCCTCTGTCTCCCTCCTCCTTCCCACCCTTCTCTGCACCTCACCTCTACAGTGCCATGTCCCCCTGACCCCTTGCTGAACGGTAAGCCCAAGACCCCCTCTCGGTGCAGCATCCAGACCAGGGAAAGCCCTCTGTGTGACTACATCTCCCAAGGAGGAAATGAGGCCGAGGGGTCTGGCTTTAGCATGAGGCAGTCAACCTCAGGCCAGTGCATGGGTTACCCCATGGGTCCACACCATTGTGATCAATTCCTCCCCCAGAGAGAGTGGCCCACTTGGCAGTGGGGGTTGGAAACTTCCAGTGACTCCCTCCTGTTCTTGACCAGTCTCACCTTTAAGTTCCCAGACCTGTCCAGGGGGCCAGGAACCCATGCTCCTGTGCCCCATGTCCTCTTGAGGCCCTGCGGGGCTGGGCAGGTCAGACAGGCCACAGGGAGGGGTGATTTGGATGGAGCTGGCCTTGGCCACAGACCAGTCTCTGTGGGTGGTGAATGCTGGGGCTGGGTGGCAGGGCTGGGAGTCCTGTGTCCCAGACTGAGGCATATCAAAGGCCAGACTCTAATTATCAGGGCCTGGATAAGGAGCAGGAACTGAACCTGTTCCGAAAGTCCCAAACCAAACACTGATAATGCATTTAGAAAGCTCCGTCACCTCTCTCACCCAGGGCCCCTAATCGGGCCTCAGAGAGATGTGGTTATGGTCCCAGGACTGAGGAGCCAGAGCTGGCCCCACCCCCAGGTCCCCGCCCATCGAGTTTGGGTTCTGGAGGGGTGGGCCTGTGAGTTACAGCATGGAGCCTGCCAGGGCTCTCCCTCTGCTCAGTGCTCCTTGTGTGGGACACCTGGGGGCAAAGTGGGGGCCAGGGGTTCCAGGCAGGCAGCTGGGGACAGGTAACTTTGGGAGGGACCCCTCCTGGAATGTATCGTCAGCCTCCCCAGCTCTCCCTACATCCTGGTGTCTGGAGGGCTGGCTCTGCCCACTGTACAGGGAAACCCACAACATCAGAGGATCCTCACGCACTCAGCAGGGATGGAGGAGAAGAGGCATCCAGATGCCTGGACACTCCCCCAAAGCCACCCCTATTGCTTTCCAGATTCTGAGCTTGTCTGGAAGGAGTCTGGCTGACCTTGACCCTGCTTCCTGCCAAGTCCAGTCACACCCCCCCATAGCCGGCCCAGATTCTAGGAAGCTGAGACCACGATCCTGAGGCTCCAGGAGGATTTCTGAGGGTCTCACTTTTGTCCCTTTGTAGGAGAAGGTGTCACCGCAGCTCTGTGCCAGGGCCAGCCTCCAGTGGCTCATTCTCCGGGTGCTCTCAGCCTACATGGGCCACCCTCTGTGTGCCAAGCTCCTCCAGGCCTGCTCTGGACAGCAGTGCCCCCTCCCACTGCATTGCTGCAATCTCACGTCCCAAAGTCCCAGGGGGTAGGATGGGAGCTCAGCATCCAGGTCATTCCTGGTCACAGATCCGGCAAAGAAGAGACACAGAATCACAAGGGAAGGAACAGCAAGGTGGGCCCGGCAGTGCATGGTGGAGCCCTCAGCTCTGAGTCGTGGTGTCTGAGGACCCAGCTCTTTAACCTCTGGTCCCAGGCATGGATCACTGTCAGGGGGCATTCTCCCAGGCCTCCCACTGAAATCTGCCCGTCCCCCTCACAGTCCTTTTCCATTCAGTAGAAGGCATCCGTTCCCATAGGCCTAGATAAGGAGCAGGCCCCAGACCTCAGAGCCCTCCTTCCCCCAGCCTTTATCTTTCCCACATCTCACCACCCCTGATCATTTCCTTTGCCAGTCCTCAGTTGGATCTACTTCAGAATAGATCCCAAATCTGTCCTCTTCTCTCCTTTCCCATGGCCACCAATGGGCTCCTCAGCACTGTCACGTCTCCCCAGATTCCAGCAGTAGCCTCCTCATATGTCTCCCCACTTCTGCGCTTTCTACCCAACAGCCCCACCTCCACCCCAGGCCGCAGCCAGAGCCACTCTATTAAACTCAAGTCAGGTCTCTGCTCCCAACCTGCCAGTAGCTAGTCCAGTGGCCTCCCTGGCCCACAGGACTCCCTGTGTCCTGGATCCTCCTCCTGCCCTCTCTCAGCTCCTTAACCCCTTTCCAGCTGCACAGGCCTCCTGGGACCCTGTCACTTTTCCTGCAGGGGCTTTTCATGTGCTCTCCCCATAGTCTGGAGCTTCCTTTCCCTTGGCTGTTCACTCAGCCTTCTTCATGCCTCTGCCTCACAGTCATCTCCCCAGCAAGACCTTCTTTGACATGTGGCCCCTTCCTGCCCTTCAATCACATTGCTCCTTCTGCAGTTTCTTCAAAGGAATGTTCGTCCCTGAACTTGACTTGTTCATTGTAATTAATTAGGTGGTTAATCCTCTCACCGTCAGTAGAAGGTAAGCTCAGGAGGGCAGTGCCCTATTTGTCCTGATGGCTGCCTTGTCCCCACCCATCAATGTGCCTGGCACCTAACAGGCACTCACTAAATATTTGTTGAGTGAGTGGACAGGAGAATGCCCACACCCGATCTGGTCCGAGCCCCACAGCTGCCTCTTCCAATCATGGGCACACGGCCTATTAAGTATAGTCACCTCCCCCTCCTTCTTCCCCAACCATCATGTTCCCCCTCTCCCCATTGGCTCCCTCTCCTCCCATGTCCCCACCTTAACTGCTAGGCCCACACTTCCAATTCCTTCCCCTAATCTTCCCCACCATTCATGATTCCCTTTCAGCCAGCTTCCCCATGTCACCGGCAGTTGCTATGACAACCATAGCACAGGAAAGCTCGAGCTCTGTGCCAAGTGCCCACTGTGCACTTTATGTGCATTTTCTTATTTAAGACACAACAACTTCCGAAGGTGCTATTAGCTTCCCTTAATAAATGAGGAAACAGGTTCAGAGAGGTTGGGTGATCTGTCTGAGGTCACACAGCTCTCCATGTGCAGAGGCACATGGTCCATAATCCTGTCTTGTGTGAGCCTCACTTCTCCAACTTGACAGTGAGTTCCGGGGAGGTGGGGTTTTGTCAGGAACTTAGCCCGCATGACCCAGATTTTGAACCTTGGACCCACTGTGTCTAACCATGGCTTCCCAGGTGGCACTAGTGGTAAAGAACCTACCTGCCATTGCAGGAGACATGAGATGCGGGTTTGATCCCTGGGTCTGGAAGATCCCCTGGAAGAGGGCATGGCAACCCACTGCAGTATTCTTTCCTGGAGAATCCCATGGACAGAGGAGCTTTGTGGGCTACAGTCCCTGGGGTCGCAAAGAGATGCACACGACTGAGGCGACTTAGCACGGCACAGCAGATACTTGTATGCCTGTATACAAGTCATAGATTCATGGGGTCCCCGACCCCCACTCTGATAAAGCAATACACTGAAAGATTCCCCAAGCCCTTTCATCCCAAGACAAAAGGCGCTTAAAAGGAAAGATTTTGGCCAGCACCAGCCTATCTGGGCCAGAGAGGCCAGGTGCCTCAAGAACACCTGGAAACTCCCTCACCCCACTCACTTCCTCACTCACCCTTTCTTCCATGGCTGCTCTCATCTCCCCTCAAGCCCTCCTCAGACTCAGCTGCCTGGCTTTCCCCAGCCCACAGCATGCAGTCAAAATCAGAGGTTTCACTGCTTTTACATTCCCTTCCCCAGACCCAGAGTCCCCAGTCCATCATCTCTCACCCCCACATCTTGTCCCTGCCACACCCTTTCTGGGATCTTCTCACCAAAAGGGGAACCAGGTCAGGCTAAAGGAGGGGGCAAGTGGAGGGAGACAATGGGGCTCCCAAGGAGCCAGGCCTCCCCACTAAAGGAGCTGGAAGAGATGGCTAAGGAAACAACTCCATCAATCAGCAGGCACCAGATGGGGTTAAAGTCCCCTTCTCACCCCTACAGTGCTCATTAGCTCACTCATTATATTAATAATCCCTCAAGAAGGAGTATAATGACAGCGCCCACCTGAAGCATCACCTAGAGGGATGCTGTTACTCTCCTGACCTCCCCAGCCCCATCCCCAGAGAGGTCAGGAGAGGGGTCCACCTGCAAGCAAGGCAAGTGGGGGCAAGTCTTCCTACCAACCACTGGCAGGCAGAGTGAAGCTTCCAGGAAGAGTTGGGCTGAGAGCCCCAGATGCCGTGGAGACCCTTCGTGATCCATCGCCCACGGAGAGCCCTTCCCACCCCCACCTCTGCTTTCCCATCACCTCCAGGTTCACTGCCAGGGCTGGTGCCTCTAGATGCCAGGATAGACACAGGCAAACAACAAGAGACGTCAGCTGAATGAGCAGGAGGGTCTGGTCTTTGATTTAACAAACCAAGGTAGCTGCTGATGTTTGTATGGAAAGACCTGGTGTCAGTCCAGCTCTGAGGTCCCAAGAATAAGAAGGACCTGTGGAGTGAGTGCAAATTCAGGCGGAGGTATAGCATCTGGAACAACAATGGCATCGGGCTGAAGGAAGGTGCAGCTCAGTCCTGAGCCCTGCATTCAGTAGTTCTGGGTCAAAGTAGGGCACACCAGGGAATTCCCTGATCCTCACACTTTCAAGATGGAAGAACTTATAATCCCCGTGTCACAGATGAGGAAACCGAAGCCTGAAGAGGTCAAGTTGTTAGTAAGCAATGAGGCCAGGTTTCAAAATTCAGTTTCCCTTGGCAGAGAGACTAGCCTTAACTGTGTGGGTCTGTGAGCAGAATTAGGGCCCACCAATGGACAGTTTAGGGACATCGTAAGCCCTCCCTGGAGAGAGCTCTTGTGAAGCAGTGAGCTCCCCATCCAGGGAGTGTGTCAACAGAAACCTGATAAGCATCCTGAGGAATCCTGTCAAAGGGACTGCTGGATGGGTCCCAGCCTAGCCGACCTGCAAGATTTCCATCTTAACTTTGTGATTCTGTAGACACGGATCCCAGGCCCTCAACCCGGCTTCAGCTGCCCATGGCCTTCCTGGAGTCATGGGGCCCCTTCACTATAAACCCTTCTCCACCTGGAAGTATGACTCCTCTTTAAGGTGTTGGTCAGAGAACCCCCAGAGCCCAGGGGGTGCTGGCCTGACCTGACAAGCCTCTTGTGGGCTTGAGATGCCTGGAGGAGAGGGTGGTGGGGGTGGGAGGGTTCAAGCCCCTTCTGTACACCCACCTACAGAATGGGAGCCATTCTAAGGCACTGAAAGAGTTGAGTGGGGTTAGGGCCTCCCTGGTGGTCACGTGGTTAAGACTGCATTGTCACTGGAGGGAGCTTAGGTTTGATCCCTGTTTGGGAAGTTCCACATGCCTTGAGGTGTAACCAGAAAAATAAATTTAAAAAAATTTTGTTTAATTTAAATATATAAAAGAATAGAGAGGCAGGATGTGTGGGTGGATGTCAGGCCAACCTGAGGGGAAAGCAGGTCCACCTTGCTGTCAGCCAGGCAAGGCCCTGGCTTGGAATTCAAAAGGATTCCTGAGTGAGAACACTGGAATGTGGCCCCCACCAACACCTGGCCCACTTCTGTCTGGGGCAGCACCCAACATGTTCACCCCGCAGCCCACCTGAGGAAACTCAGCACCTGCAGGCCAGGTTGGGAGAAGGGCCTGGGACAGACACACGACTGGCAGGCAGCCCCAGCTCAAGCCACTAATTAACTCCATGGCTCCAGGCAAGTCACTTCACCTCTTGACCTGTTTCCTCCTCTGCACTGCAGTGATAACAATCCGGCCCAGTGAGCTGAAAGAGATAAACCGTCTATAAGCTGCCCATGTTTATACCGTTGTCAAGTGCTATTATTACCCAGGGGGTGGGCTTGGGGAGGGCCCCTCCTGGTCTGACCTGAAATGTCACTCCTGGACAGGATGCTGGCTCCTGTCCTTTCCTGAGGGCAGCCCGGGAGGTGGGTAGGGCCTGATTCTAAAGAAGAGAATTGAGCAGTCAGCAAACATTCACCATGTTGGTGGAGATAGTTGGATGATGATGGCAATGGAAACGGATTCGGTCCGCACACCACACCCTGACGCTACCAGGGTAGGCTCAGACATAGGAGCGGCAGTCACCCTCCTCGGCATCACTCCCTCCCCAATGCTCCCCTCCCCACCGGGAAAGCCATCCACTCACAGCCCACCCGCCACACCAGAGGAAAATTCCTGCCGCGGCCTTGTGGGTCACAGGCAGTGACCTGGGGAGGGAACAGGGAAGCTTGGCGGCCACACTGGGCTGGGAGCCAATCCCTGGGATGTGCCCTGGACCCCCACCCATGCCCCACAAATATGCAGACTAGAGTGATTACAGCTTACTATGGGGGAAACTCTGGGCCTGACCAAGACCTGGCCACCCCTGAGAGTGAGTGTTCAGCAAAGGAGCAGCAGCAAGCCTGAGGTCGGTCTCTGGGGCTGAAGAGTTATGACAGCCAGTGGTTTTGTTCCCTGGGGAGCGGTTGGGGCAAGAGCCTGCCCAGGTGGATCTGCTTTCCAAAGCGATGCTATTTTCATCATCTCATTAGCTACTTCTCACGATTAGCTCTGTGCTTTCCAAGGGCAAATCCAAGGTCACTTGGGGTGACCAAACACTCAAGAGAGCAGAGATGACAGCCAAGTCAGCCCCAGGACCCAGCCTTGACTCAAGCCAGACCCCTGAGTCCCCCATGACAGAGTTCACGAGTAAGAAGGAGCCTGAGCACATTCATGAGTCACTAGCACAGCCAGGGGCCCTAGGCCTGGTCCTGGCACGGCCATATCTGGCCCCCAGTCTTGGTGATCCTGTTTGAAGGGTCCACTGATCCTGACTGTGGAGGCCAAAAGGAGGAGCAGGGGTCATGTGGGAGGACACAGAGAAAGCAGAATTGAGCTCCCTGCCTGGGTAAGCAGCAGAGAGAGGACGGTGCTGCCCTACTGCAGTGTGGGAAAAATGCATGAAACCTAGCCTGCCGTGGGTGAGCCCTCTGGTCTAGAGATCAGAAGGGTGTAAAGGAGAAGTGTTCGGAGCCAGCCACACCCTGGGATCCTACTGGGCCCCAGGTGAAGGGCCTCTCACATCTTCTGTGGCCAGTTCTCTTTGCCCATTTCCTGCACAGAGAGGGACACCCAAGGTCAAGGGGTTCTGGAAGCTGGTTGGTTTAATTCCCGCTCAGGGAAGAGGGCACTTCTGGAACTGAGGCCCTGGGCAGTGGTTGAATAGCAGGAGGGGAGGGAGATGGCCTGTTTCCTTGGTGTGGAGGACAGGTCTGCTCACTCCACTGGACAGGGAGCTGGGGCACAAACAGTGATCAGAGACAAGAAGGCTTGTCCCTAAGGCTTGGACAAACCCTGCTCTCTCTCTTCCGCAGGGCCCTGAGTGCCTCATTAGAGACGCTGGATTTTCTGGAGATTAACCATTCAGGGGTTTGAGACAGAAAGGGGAATTTTGAGGCAGGGAGGCTGGTGGGAGGAGGAAGAGGAAAGAGGCAGCCTCCTTACATGGAAGGGAGCTTCCGCAACCACAGCCTCAGTCAGGGGAGCATGCAGCCCTGAGCAGAGGGGCCCAGGCAGGAGTTGCGATGTGAGGGCTCTGTGAGGGTCCCATCCCTGTAGTCGGTCAGAAATGCCCCAGAGAGCTCATTCCTAGGGAGGACTTCTCTGGGAGTCACACTTTGTTAAGTCTGACTATTTAGTTCCGTATTACTCTGTTTTTCCCCCTCTGTTTTTTTTTTTTTTGCTTTTCCTGGGTTTTTAGTAAAGTGCTGTTTAAAGGTTCTAGTCTTGACCCTGCTATGTGGATGGCACTGAAGGAAGATCCAGGGTTCCCCTTGGGGCCAAGGTGGGAAAGGAGGGCAATACCCAATCGGATCCACCTGGGGGCAGAAGGGGGACTCAGTGAGGGAGTCCAGAGAAGGTGAATATGGTGCAGCACCCAACCCCTCAGTTCCACTCCCACCGACTACAGCCTCAGAGGGTCCAGGCAGTTTTTCTTACAGATGCCCTTTGGGGCATCTGGACTCCAGATGGAGTCCAGGACTCCATCTGCCGTCAAGGACTCCAGCTGCCTTGTCACTTTACTTTGACAGAGGAGCCGTCCCTGGCAATTTTCAGTTTCCGGCCAGGGCTTCTTAGAGGAGAAAAAGAAATGGTTGTTACTTGTCACAAATCCACAATCACCCTAGAGTGAAGACCCTATCTCTGTGAGGCCTCCTGGACTCCTACCCCAGCCATGGCAGAAAAAAACTCTTTAAAAATGTGACGTCATCCACGTCAGAATTTAAAAATAATTATATTAATAATAAATATGTTAAATTACATTTAAAACAATAAATAGAAAAATAAACTGATAAATAAAATCAACAGGTACAAAATGTTTCCAAATTTCAACCAAAAAAACACACAGACGACAGACGCGACAGATGACAGAACGGGAGGGTGCTAACTGCCGTCGGGGGCCCTTCACAGTTTACACCGCGGCTCCCTCCTCGCCTGGTCACCCTCTCCTGTCCCCAACTCGGACACCGGGGGACTCTGCAGCTGATATCTTTGGGGACTCTGGCCAGTGCGGGAAGCATCTGGTCCACCTCAGTGCCCTTCTGCGAAGCAGCCCCGAACCCCGGCGTGGGGCTTCGGGGCACGGGAGCGGGAGGCGGAGGCTGGGCCGGGCGGAGGAGGGGCGCCCCTACAGAGGCAGGTCGGTGCTGTTGTGCCGGGTTTTCCGGGCGGTCCCGTCGTCGCGGGGCAGCGCCCTCTGCAGGTTGGACATGGCCACGGTCTTTTTGAGGTCGATCACGGCGTAGGAGTCTGAGCTGCGGGTCGGGTGCGTGGTGGACACAGGGCCTCGGGGGGCGGAGGGGTTCGGGGGCCCCTTGGAGTGGTCTCCACCCCAGCCCTTCAGCTCCACCTGGATGTAGTTGAGCTGCCTCGGGGGCTCCCGGGCCCGGCCGGCGGAAATCAAAGTTGAAGACCCTTGGGGAGCCTCGGCGCCGGGTCAGCGGCACGGGGAAGCCACCGTGGCTGCGGAGGGCAGCCCGGGTGCTGGTGGGCTTCTGCAGCGGGGTCTCGTCCTCCTCGCCTTCTGGGAAGCCGTTGGAGGAGGGTGTGAGCCCGTCCCTTGAGTCTCCGTCATCCCCGGCCTCCTCCCCTGGCTGCAGGGCCTGGCTCTCCCACACGGGGGGCAGGGAGGGCAGGTTTTCATAGTGCAGTAGTGCAGCCCGGGCGCTGGGCCAGGCCGTTCCTGCCCGGCTCCTCCCGGGCTCAGTCTCCAGCCCGCCCCGGCCGCAGCCCCCCGCTGACGTTCTCGTAGGTGCACTTGGGCTGGGCCGGGCACTCTGAAGGGCCCTCGTTGTTATTGTTGTGGTGGGGGGCGTCCTGCACGCTGGGGCACAGGCCTTGGCACTTGGTCATGTGCCGCCGAGCTGGGGTGGGGCCCAACACGAACTTCACCTGGCCCGGCTGCAGGAACACCTGTGGGTCCCGCTGGTCGGGGGCCCCGGGCCTCAGGCAAGGGCTGCAGGCAGTGCCGGCTCGGGCGCTGCTCCTCCTCGCTGGCTGGCGTGTTGACGTAGGTGTGGGACTGGGCGTTACAGTCCAGGGCGGGAGGGTCCAAGGGCAAGAAGGAAGCAGAGAACAGGGGACAGGATGAGAGGAAAAGCACGTGGGACGAGGGCTGCAGTCTCCTCCTCTTCCTTGCCCTCCAAACCTTCCAGGGAAGCGGCCTCCCTTTCTTGGGACAGGAAGGGGCCCTATCCACTTTCTTCCCCTCCCATGAGCCTCAGTGGGAGAAAGTGCTGTATTTTCCCACCCCCGACCAGACCAACAGGAAGACCCCGGGCAGCCAGCTGCTCACCTGTTCATCTGGGGCAATGAGGGCATGGGTGGACTCTTCACCAAGCGAGGGGGTGGCGGAGGCTGCTCGTTGAGGGGCGCCGGGGTGCTGAGAATCGGGGACCCTCCCCTGGGCAGCCAGGGAAGCCATTGGAGAAGCTGGAGACAGTATAGCCTAGAGCTGGGCACACAGGAGACAAGGGGTCCTTAAACCAGCTGGCAGCTGCCTGCAACCGTGCAGTGTGGCAGCCTAGGACTCTACCAGGGAGACAATCCCAGGGTCCTCGCGGGCCCACCCACCGAACTGGCAGTCCCCATTGTTTTCACCTTGTGTCTGATCTTCAACCTCTGCCATTCTTCTGAAAGCTCAGCTTGAACTCCACTCCCCCATCACAGCCTTATCTGAAACACTTAAGGCACACCTTGCTGTCACTGAACTGATGCTACACTTCATTCCAGCTCTGCCAGTGAGCTCCAGGGAAGCTCCTCAAAATCAAGGACCGTGTGTCTATTTCTTCTGTCCCTCATGGGCCAGCTGATGGAGGGCAGGACACAGAGCAGGTGTTCAATATGATTTAGTGAATGAGCAAGCAGAAACTGTGGGACCCTCTCCAGACAGCTATGGGCAGAGATGGTGTACCAGCTGTCAGGAAAGGTATATGGGTATGACCCAGTAGACAGAAGGAAGGAAGCAAAGCGGCTCCAGACTGCCATTTCCATGGAAACCCAATGTCTTCCTGTCTGCTCCCCGACCATCCGTCAATACAAGGTTCTGGATTCCCCAGCCTCAGCTTGAGTCACCTGATTGGTCCAGGCCACGACTTAGCCATCCCTGGGAGTTGTCTGATGATGGATGATGGTCCTGGAAGCCTGGCTCACCCAGCCATCCTCCACCTGCCTGCGTGACTCATGCCTTCAAGACCAGTGCTCCCTGGAACTATGCTTGTGTGTGCGTTGGGGTGCTGAGGAGAGGGGTTCCTCACCATTGGGAGGCTGGGGGGGCCCGAGGGAGGTCAAGCTCAGCCGGGTGGCTGTTGCGGGTGATGATGACTGGCTCTTCCATCACATTGATGCTGTTGCACTGCATCAGATCCTGGAGGAGGTTGAAGATTTCCTCAGCCCTGGAGCACTTAAATGCAAATATCCCTGAAGAAGGAGAGGAAGAAATGAGGCTCCTCTGACCCTGCATCCTACAGGGGAGGACCAGAGGGGCTAACAGGATGCACAGAGTTCAGAAAATGTCCCTGAACTTCAGTCCCAGGCCTGAGGGATTAGGGTTAGCATCCCGACTATTCTCTGCACACTCTCGAACATCCAAGAGCCATGGGAGGAGCCGGCCCAAGGCCTTCACTCCCCTCGCCCAACACACACTATGCATTACCATCATCTTAAGATCTAGCGTGCTGTGCTTAGTTGCTTAGTTGTGTCCGACTCTGTGACCCCATGGACTGTAGCCTGCCGGGCCTCTCTGTCCATGGGATTCTCCAGGCAAGAATACTGGAGTGGGTTGCCATGCCCTCCTCCAGGGGGTCTTCCCCAACCCAGGGATCGAACCCAGGTTTCCCACATTGCAGGCAGATTCTTTACCATCTGAGCCATAAGATCTGGTACTTCAACTATATTCCTGAGGTTAAATCACTTTCATAAGGATGTGTGTGCACAGGGGTGAAGGAAAGTGAAGTAAAAATCAAAGTGGAAAGAATGGTGTCAGATACCCCTTGCTCCACAGGGAAAAAGAGCTCTGCCAGTGCCCCAGCCCTCAGCTCTATGCCCAACAGTCTCAAAGCTCTTTGAGGGTGGGAGGGTCTGTCCTGTTCACTGTCTGTTCAATGTATACTTAGCCCAGTGCCTGGCCAGAGAGTGACTGTCTACTGTGTACAGGCTTCTGACCTCATGGAGCTTGAACTCTGGTATAGAAAGGAAGGATGGGCCATCTATCTAAAGGACAAATATGGCATGGCAAGCATGTGGCTCCTCCATGCGGGTACCCCTACAGCCCCTCAAACTCCAAGGCAGCAACGCACGGTCCTCAGCAGGATTGGGCTGAGGATGCATGACTCAGGGAATCCAAAGATGTCCTTAGGGTGTTGGGCCAGCCTGGGATTCTACATCCTCCTTTAACAATGGGGACCAGGACTCAGGGAAGCTATTTGGGATGTGCATGTGGGTGTCCACACAAAGACAAACTAAGCTGGCATGTCAGGTCTGCAGGAATGGAATGAAAATGGTAGAAGGGAGGAAAAGAAACAGGACTATTCTTTCCTCATTCTATTCTATTACATCTCATTCCAAGATATGCCAAGGGCTTAAAAGACTGGAATTTTAGAAGAACCCTGTGTTGGGATCTGTGGTGTTCCTCTGGGATCCCCAGTGTGGATTAAACCCACCAGGAGCAGAGAGGCCCCTTCCTCCCCTCTTGCTGCTCAGCCAGCATTAAGTGTCTCTGCCTCTTGAGTTCCACAGTCAAGTGCATGGAGGGAAGGGCTCCCCGGGCTACTACAGCCACAGAGACGCACTGCTGTGCTGGCGGCCTCATCAGAGGAGCTCTCTAGTGCCATCGCTGCCGTCACAGCCCCACACTGCACTGAACACAATCCTGTGGGGGATTCCTTCTGGCAGCTCAGCTCAAAGACAAGCCCAGACCATGCCGCCCTTCAAAGAGCAATCGTTGGCCCCAGACTTAACATCATGAAACAAACCACTCCTCCCCTGACCTCCAGCTGCAGGGAGAAAGGGGAGGAAGGCCGAATATATCATATTTCACCACCCACAGGTGACAGGAGACAAAGATTAACCTTGCGAGGGTTACTCCGTACACTGTGGACCTCTCGGAATCTTATCATTCCCACCCCGCACAGGCCCAAGGCAATGAGCGCTCCTGCCTGACCTTTCATTATACACAGGGACCTGGGCATATGATGTGGGGCTGTTTGCTCTTACTGAGGGGGCAACAGGGACCCCCAAACTAGAGTAACAAAAGGAGGAGGAACTGCTTGCTTTCCCACGCAGCCTCTGCCTGGGACCACTGCCTGCTTCCCATGGGTTGTGCAACAAATGACCCCACAAAGCCACCCAGGCTGGAGCTGCAGTGACTGAAGAGAAAAAGCACAGGCATGGGAGTCCACTTACTCCTGTGTGCCCTTGGCCATGACCCTTCCTTTCTTTGGGCAACACCTGCCAAGTCAACGGACTTCCCTACTGCCCCTCCAGCTGCGACTCCGGCCGCAGAACCTGTTTCCCATGGACAAGTCCCCATCCCAAAGTGGGGCAGGGGCTGGCACTCACCCTGGCCAGTCTGACACCGGCGGCCACTCTCAAAAGAGAAGAGGTTGGAGTCGTAGCCATAGCGCCGCAGGCAGAGGTAAGGCCAGCGGACAGCCTCTCGCCGATGCAGGTGCAGCACCAGCTCGCTCTGGGTCAGCTCCATAACGCCGGAGCCCAGCTCCACCCCCTCATCATCCACGTTCGTCACCTGGCAGGCGCACAGGACAGAGGGGTCAATGACTGAGTCCCTCAAGTGTGTGTTGGTCCATGAGCCACTAGGAACATCACACGATTACTGGGACATGGATGAGACAGTGTCAGTGACCCAAGACAATTCTCTAGGCTTTAGTTCTGTCATTTGGGCGGTGCAGGGATGGGTGGTGAGTTGACCCTAAGGTCAGATAGTTAGACATCCAAGTTAGATGATCCCCAAACGGTCCATGGCTAGTATCCAAGGACCAGATGTTAATGTGAGAAAAGGTTTCATCGTGAATTCAAAATCGTAAGACCCTGGGAGAGTCAAATTCAAGCTGAACAAATATAAAGGCCTCCACCCCTCCCCCAACTGGAGGACCTTGTTGAGGGCTCCCTCTTCTGGTGAGCGGGAGAAACTTGGGCTTCAAGACGCGCGGGTGAGGAGGAGGCGCCCCCTACAGGAAGTGGAAGGAGTGGGCGGTGTACACCGGTCCACTGGGCCTGGCCGTAGCCTCCCAAAGCAAGCAGCAAACTTAACAGTGCACACTTCTGTTGTTTAAAGATACACTGACAGGAGTGAACGTCGGTCGTGCTGAAAGCACAATCTTTACTACTCTCAGCATTTCTTCATTCTTAGCAAGACTAAGAGCTGCAAAAACGGCAATGGACTGAGCCTGTTTTCCTTGGGCCTGCTCAGAGATTCTGAGCTTGAGAATTCTTAGTAAGTCTTAAAAAAGCCCACAGACTCAGCAGGTCATTTCACCTTCTCTAGGCAGGCAACTCGGCAGCTTGGGCAGAACCCAGGAGCCCATTCCGGGTACACGGGAAAGGAGGGGGCTGTGGATACCTTGAACTTGGTGGGGTGGTTGTCCGAGACGCTGTCTCGGTTCAGGCAGCTGCAGCAGCTCCCCATGGTGTCAGAGCAGCCTGCCTGCCCTAGCGAAAAACACAAAGGGCAGTAAGGTCATCAAAGCCAGCTCTCCAAAGCCCTGCTCTGGGGAACTCTGGCAGAACCACCCCGCTGTGATCACCTACTCTGTCCAAGACTCACAGTCTCTTTCTCAAGGAATTCACACTCTCAATCCAGGGCCAGACACACACTGGATAAACATTAACTCGAGTTAGGATGTGTTAAGGATTAATGCTGATGAGGGGATGGAGAGAGCTTCTTAGGGGTAATGCTTGACCTGGACCTTGAGAAGTATGTAGGATTCTGACTGACAGTATGATAGGAAAGGGCAGCCTGGGCAGCATAAAAAACATGGCTAAAAGGAGGGACCTAGAGGAACGGATCTGCATCAGGAGCTGGGTGCCAGCTGGGGGCCTCATCCAGATTCAGCAAAGAAACTGTAGGAAGTCCCAGACACTTTGGCCTGGAACTTTCTCCTGTTCCTCCTGTCCCACCTCACTCAGATCCTCTCTTCTCCTTTCTTACCACCACTCCAACATCTCAGTTCAATTCAGTTCAGTTGCTCAGTTGTGTCTGACTCTTTGCGACCCCATGGACTGCAGGATGCCAGGCTTTCCTGTCCATCACCAACTCCCACAGCTTGCTCAAACTCATGTCCATTGAGTCAGTGATGACATCCAACCATCTTTTCCTCTGTCATCCCCTTCTCCTCCTGCCTTCAATCTTTCCCAGCATCAGGGTCTTTCCCAATGAGTCAGTTCTTTGCATCAAGCGGTTAAAGTACTGGAGCTCCAGCTTCAGTCCTTCCAATGAATATTCAGGGTTGATATCCTTTACGACTGACTGGTTTGATCTCCTTGAGTCCAAGGGACTCTCAAGAGTCTTCTCCAACGCCACAGTTCAAAAGCATCAATTCTTCGGTGCTCAGCTTTCTTTATGATCCAACTCTCACATCCATACATGACTACTGGAAAAACCATAGCTTTGACTAGATGGACCTTTGTTGGCAAAGTAATGTCTCTGTTTTTTAATATGCTGTCTAGGTTGGTCATGGCTTTTCTTCCAAGGAGCAAGCATCTTTTAATTTCATGGCTGCAGTTACCATCTGCAGTGATTTTGGAGCCCAAGAAAATAAAGTCTGTCACTGTTTTCACTGTTTCCCTATCTATTTACCATGAAGTGATGGGACTGGATGCCATGATCTTAGTTTTTTGAATGCTGAGTTTTAAGCTAGCTTTTTCATTCTCCTCTTTCACTTTCATCAAGAGGCTCTTTAGTTCCTCTTCGCTTTCTGCCATAAGGGTGGCATCATCTGCATATCTGAGGTTATAATATCTATCTCAAATTTATTTTTGATGTTCTCTTCAAATGAGATGTAATGTTATGGTTAAGAGATATATTCAGGCAATTCAAATTGAAAACAGAGCACTATTTTCATAAACTTGAGTAGGCATTTCTTCATTAAAAAACAAACATTTGGTTTGTTCCCCTTTGTCCAAACGGGAGACCAGAGGCCTTACAATCCGGCTTTTCCCTCCAGTATTACGGGACTCAAATTAGACGTCACAACATTTGGGCCTGTGGCTGGAATGGCGATGACACCACCAGGCTACAGTGACCTAAGGGACCAAGAAAACCCATGGACCAATCCCAATCAGAAATTATGGGTTTGCAACTTGCTGCAAGAAGTGAATCGGTGGGACTAGATACCTTCTAGAACTCCCATTGAAAGTGTAAAGTCTTGAACAATCCTGACCTGCACCCTCAATTCCTCCCAACTTGGGAAATTCTAGAAAAGTGGCTCCTATACACAGGTCTCACCTCACCCAGGCCATTGGAGAGCTGACCATGGGAGGGGCATGGGGAAGGACCCCCACTTTATTCCCCCTGTTCTTGGTGGGGTGGCATGGCAAGCAGTCTGCAGAGAAGTCACCTGGATCTCCCTGGGACACACCTGGGGCTCACCTAGCATAGGAGACAGAGACCATAGGTTAGTGGAAAACTTCTATCCTCACCCCTCAATGGTTAATGAAACTGACTTGCTGTCAGTCCATCCCACTGGGATATCTGTTCCAGGCACTAATGGTATATAAATGCCAATGAAGAAAGATCAAGGCCAAAGGAACCACAAATTCTAAGCCCCATAGGCCCTGAGAAGGAAAGACTCCCCTGGAAACAGTGACTTTGAAGTCTGAGACAAGCCAGAACATTTTAAGTCACTTCTAGACCCCCTCTGAATCCTGTTACAACCAATATCAAAATCATCACCTTACCTTTGCAGAGAACTTGAACTCTACAGAGAGATCTCTCAAGAAGACATGAAGATGTATTGGAAAGAGCAATGGCTTAAGACTCAGGAAACCAATATTCTATGTTGCTGCTAAGTATCACAGAGAGTCTGTCAAGCAGATCCTCCATCGCCACCCACAACTCCCATCCCAATGCCTTTAAGGGAAATAGCTTTCCAGTTTTTACAGGAAACAGCTGTAAAATATGGAGCTTCACCTCTAGAAGTAAGTACATAGGACAAACACCACTAAAATCAACATTTTCCTCTTCTAGGACAAGCTCCTTCAATCTCACATTTGGAAACTTGATAGACTTTGTTCTCCAAGCTCCAAAAGGCCTATAATTTAACAGAAATGCTATCAACCAAAATTTCAGTAATCTGAGCCCTAGGTGGACAAGTCAACAAGCCAGGACCCTGGAGATCCTTGAAATCCCACCCTCCTGCTCTGGAAAAACAAGGTCATTTCCCAGGGCCCCACGTGCTCTGCATCTTTGGGTACTTTCCAGGTAAAAGGACCCCTGCCCTCTGCCTGGCTTACTCTCTGGAAGGGGCAGTGGGATGAGGAAGATGTGCACAGCTGGGTAAAGATGGGCAGCTGGGTAAATACTGGGGCTTGAGCTACCAACAGGAGTCTGGGGGTGAAGCCAAGAACTGCAAGGTGCAAAATGGGAGAGGGCGCTGTATCTTCTCCTGTTTCCTTCACTGCTCTTAAAGATACCAGAACGTATGACAGCCCAGCTAAGGGGGTGACATCGGGTGACAGGAGGAGAAGGCTCTGCTCTGAGACAGATGTGGACTGGGAGTAGGAGTTTGAGGTTATGGAGACTCAAAACGTGTGAGAGGGATTGGGGAAAGGTGGACAAATGCTTTGGATTTGAGCACAGTGCAAGGAGAATGGAGAAGCATGAAGACTCGGAGGAATTTCAGGACGGTGGAAGCATCTGGGTTCATCCCAGAGAGAATGGTGGTTCTGGGGGGCGTAGCAGGGGAATTTGCAGGAGACAGGGGTTCTCGGGACTCCAGGACACGCGAAGGTGTGTCGGGGGTGGGGATGGGGTGGTTCTGGGAGGTTAGAGGCAGATTTAGGTAACAGAATTGACGGGAATTTCTAGATGCCGGGAAGGAATAGGGGAGGTCAGGGCCGCCCGTAGTCCCTAGATGCCCGCCCCCAGCCCCGGGGCTCCACCGCCCGCCCTCCCGGGACTTCCTCGGGAGGGAGCGGAGACTGCGGCGAGGCGCGGTGCGGCCTCGGTGGAGCCGCTTCGTCCCCGCCCCGCCGCACCCCCGACTCACATCGCCCCACGGCCCGGGCGGCGCCGGGCCCCGCTCCCGGGTCCCACTGCAGCAGCCGCCGCCCGCCCGGAGCTAAGGCCTCCCCGCCCCGCGGCGGCGGGGTCGGAGGTCACCGGCTGCACCAACGAGACGCTGCGGGCAGGCGGACCCGATCGGGGGCGATCGGCGCGCAGCCTAGAAGGTCCCTTTGGAGGACTTTGCAGTAGCGAGCAGGGAGCATGCGCAGACACCAGAGGGCGCTCCGGGCCAGCGGCAGAGCTCGCCTAGCGGGGACGGGGAGGAGCCTGGGGCGGGGGCGGGGCTCAGGGCGGGGCCGAGGGGACCAGAGGTGGGACCAAAGGTTTCCACTGCAGGGATAAGAAAAGGACCGGAGCCGGGGCGGGACCCCGGAGAAACTCGAAAGATGGGGGAGGAATTTGAACGGATGGAACGGGGAAGGGCCATACAAGGGACCTCAGAAAGGGGCTGGGGACAAGGGGGAGGGAACTAGGTGGAGGTGGGGGACACACAGACAAGGGCGGGTCTAGGAGACCAGAAGGAAGGTCTGGGGGACCTGCAGGCTTCGAAAGGCGTTCTGTTCAGCGAGTGCTTGAGGACCCGGCATAACAATGGCTCCTGGGTGTCTGCTCAGCGCCGGCAGAGATGCGGTCCCAGAATTAAACCCACGGGCGTGGAGGCCGTGGAGCCTGCACCGTTTTCACCAGATATCCCTCAAATGCTTTCCTTCTCTTAGCAGCTCTAGGCCCCTCCCCGAGCCGTTGGGCCCTACCAGCCCCGGAGAGGCTGTGCTGGGAGAGGAAGGGCCGCGCTCCCGGGGGCGGGCAGAGGCGGGCGCTTAGACCTGGAGGTGGAGACTGGGTGAGGGGCCCGACAGCGGCGTCTGTGCAGAGCTGCCCGGACACCAGCGCTCAGCAAGGGTGAGACCCCAGCGGAGTCCCGTCCCCTCTCCTAAACTCCAGCAGCTGGACTGGGCACCCCAACTGACTTGAGAACCACACCGCGTCCCGCTTCGGAGGTGGGCCCCGAGAAAGCCAAGAAAAACTTGGGGATCTGTCAAGAGGGCACTTGGCAGTACCAGAAACTTCTCGAACCTTTCTTCCTCTCACTGTCCGGGGAAATCTTTCATCCCTTACACCCCACCCCTCAACTTCCCAATCCCTGGCCTCTGCCCTTCAGGAAAGTAGAACTCCTGAGCCCGTTTACATCTGTGCTCGACGGGGAGGGAGTTCAGTCTTGTATTGTTTGTAAGAGGGTGGGGGAGGAGAATTTGGGAAGGAATCCAGCATGTTAGTAAGATGGAGACCAGTGCTAAGTGAACGTGGAGTTATCCAGTCCTGGGGTGAGGCGTGAGGACTGATTTCTGAGCGTTTGTCCTGTGTGAGACGATTTCATGCAAACTAGAACCTGGAAAAGAGGGTCTCAGTCCCCTCCTGGCCCTGAGTATGAACAGCCCATCCTGGCTGCTTTCCACAGGAAAGGTGACCTGAGGGACAGACAGGAAGGAAGCAGACGGGTGTGGAGCCAGGAAACTGGGAAGGGTGGCAGAGGGTGAGGGCTCAGGGCTGGGAAGCCATATAATTTTTATGGTCCAAACCCTGTACCCAGCCCGTGTATCCTCACGGAGGATAGGGATTGATTATCCCTTACCATGCCCAGCTGCCATCTCAGCTCTCAAAGGCAACTTCCTCCTCTAAAGCTTCCCTTAGCCTTCTAATGTGACCTCAGACAAGTTAGTTAACCTCAGTTTGTTTCAACCATAACATGGGATAATAGAAACTACGTCACAGGATTGTTGTGAGGATGATTATGTAACATGCTAGAAGTCTCTGCATGCAGTGGGTGCTAAGTTGCTTCAGTGGGTTGCCATGCCTTCCTCCAGGGGATCTTCCCCACCCACAGGGATTGGACCTGAGTCTCCTCTGACTCCTGCACTGACAGGAGGCTTCTTTACCACTAGCACCACCTGGGAAGCCTCAGAAAAGCCCCTGGCACAGAGTAAATATTCTAGAAAAGTTTAGTTGTTTTTTTTTTTTCTTCCTAGGATGCTGTGTTTATCTGCCCAGAATCCTGGCCCCATGCTGTCTCGTTTCATAGATGCCTGACTGGGTAGATGATGAGCTTGTTGTGGGCAGGATTCATCCCTTTACCACTTCAGTAGTCACCTCCCATCCCCAAGATAATGTAGCTATAGCAGGACTCGCCCAGAGGAGGGCTAAAGAATTGCACTTAGAATTATCCAGTGAAGTTGCTACTGGAGACAGAAGATAGAAGAACAGGATTTTCCTCTGTCCTGGAAGAGCTGATAGACCAGATGAGGAGCTGAGAGAGGCACAGGAGGCAAAGAGGAACATTAGGTGAGAAATCTGGGGACACTCACTGTACCTATTTCTGGAGCATAGGAAAGGTGAGCTGGTATGGGCTGGAGAGGCTAAGGGTCTCCTGGTGAAGTGGTTCTTTCACCTGGCCAAAGCCTACAGCCGGAGAAGTGAGAAGAGATGAGGAAGCAGGCTTCCTGGGTGCTGAGTGCCCAGTGAGAAACGGTGGGAGTTATGACTGGGGAGGTGGGGAACAGGGGCCAGTCCACCCAAAGGCTCACGGGAAAGGTGGCTTGTCTCCCTCTTCCATTACAGGGCTCTGCTTTCCTCCATCCCAGTGCTGGGAGACCCTAGAGTTGGAGCTTCAGAAATTCTGGAGCTGAAAGCTTTGGCCTCAAGATCTGACTCTGCCATTTATTAGCTTTGTGACCTTGAGCAGAGCACTTACACTTACTGAGCCTGTAAAATGGTGACTAGAAAACTACCTAACTCATGTAGCTGATGGGAGGACTGAAGGAGATAATGCCTGTAAAGCACTTAGCCTGCCTAGCTCATTGTTATGGTCAAATAAATGGGAGGCCTCTTGCTGTTTTCTGTGCAGACTTTACCACCAATGTCACTGCTGAATTCTGGCTGGCCCCATCGAGCAAAGAGGCTGGCCTCTCCAGAGCTGAATCCACCAGTCAACTCAGACAGTGACCCAGACCCCATGCCCAAGGAGGACCCTGAGGAGACCTCTGCTCAGGTCGGAGGAGTCCTGCCCTTCCCTCTGAGATTGCCATCCCCTTCATCCTCTGGACCTCTTCTCATTTCCACCAAATGGGAGGGAGGTAGTTAGCCTTTGTGCCCAGCTTCTTGCAGCCCTTTTCCTTTGCAGGAATCCCTGTCCATATAGCCCTCTCAGAACACAGGGCTTCAACTTCTCTACCTTATTTTTTTCCCCCAATTTGGTTGTGCTGTACAGCTTGTAGAATCTTAGTTCCCCTACCAAGGACTGAACCTGGGACCTTGGCAATGAAAGCATAGCATCCTAACCACTGGACCACAAGGAAATTCTTCAGCTTCCTTAAACTTATTCACACGTATACATGAATTCTTTCCTATTGCGCTTATGTTGCCAAAGCAGAACCTAGGGAGTTTGGCCCTAAGGAGTGAAGGGGGTGATTTCAAGCATAAGAAGGGAAGATGTTTAGGGCTGTGTCCCGCTAACCTCCCTCAGTGAGACCACAAACACAAGAGTGGATCAACTATCCTTGTGATCTGAAGGAAGAGTCTCCAAATGCAGGAGGGTGGACATTGTCCCGGACTGATGAAGAGGTGGTGATGAAGGAGGGAGGGGCGGGAGGGGAGGGAAGGACAAACTGAGCTTTGCCCCCTCCCTGTGCTGTGTTTCCTCAGGATCCTGAAGATCTGAGCTGGGGCCACCCTGGCCTGGACACCACCCCAGCCCCCCAATTGGCTTGGGCTCCGGAGCCTCCTCCAGCAGCTCCCTCCACAGGACAGTGATGTGGGTCTCCCTCTCCCCAGCTTTCCTCTCTCTTGCCTCCCTCTCTTTACTTACTGTGGGAAGAAGTGAGGTACAGAAGGGAGGGAGGCACAAATTTACGGCCTAGATATGCCACTAGTTGGGGGAAGTCATCCCCCCACCCCTGGCCTGAGCTTTCCTGTCTACACAATGTGGGCAGTGACATCCGCTCTGTCCACCACCATACTTAGCTGAAGAGCAAATGAGAAAATGAACATGACCAGCTTTTGAACCTGTTAATGGAATGTACAAATGTAGAGCATATGGTGGTTAAGTATTTATTGAGGCCCCTATGTGTGCCCAGCCTAAAGGCTTACAATTCAATTGGGGAGGCAAGGCAGGAGAATATGGAATAGGGGAAATCCAGTAGAAAGTGATATTGAGCTACAGCTCATTGGGAGCCAGGATCTAAATACTGGGTTGGTCAAAAGTCCATTTGGGTTCTTCCATTTGATGTTACGGAAGATTCTGAATGAACATTTTGGCCAACCCAGTACAGGAAGATGGGCTAAGTGCTATGGGGCCATCACGACCTGAGCAATCACCATTCCTTGGGGGAATGAGACACAGGTGGATGTACTCCACCTCTCTTCCCTCTCCTCAGTGCTCATCTGTGCTGATATTTCCTGCAGCTCCTTGAGGTTTTACAGTCTTTCTTTGACCAAACAACTAAACCTCCTCTCTCTAGTCAAACCTCAATCCTGCCTGCTGGGGCTCTCCCAGTTACAGTGGACGCCTGTTTCTGCAGGAGCGCTACTGCCTGGCCCTTGGGGAGGAGGAGCTGGCCGAGCTGCGGCTCTTCTGTGCCCAACGGAGGCGGGAGGCCCTGGGACAGGGGGTGGCCTGCCTGGTACCTCTCAAGCTTGAAGAATGCACCTGTGAAAATGTATGTAACACCCGACCTGGCCACCGTATTCTCTTTCCTCCTCTCTTTGCCCTCTCACTGCTGCAGAAGGGGATGGCTTTGGGGACTCCGGAGAGGAAAAGGGGTTTGGGGGTTGAGTTTGGCAACATTCAGGAAAAAAGGGAAACCAAATGTAGGGGTTCTTGGTGGAGCCTGCAGTGGAGGTGGGTTTGCCAGAGGTGTGGGAAGAACAGTTAGGTTGGGGTTGGGATGGAAGAGCCTGGAGGATGGCATACGCAGCCTGTGACCAGCCCAGCACCCACGCCCCGCAGTGCCGGGAGCCGCTGAGGCCAGGGGAGTACGGAGTGTTCGCAGCTCGGGCAGGAGAGCGGCGCTGCTGGCACCGGGCTTGCTTTGCCTGCCAGGCCTGTGGCCAGGCCCTGATCAACCTCATCTACTTCTACCACGATGGGCGTCTTTACTGTGGCCGTCATCACGCAGAGCTGTTGCGGCCGCGCTGCCCGGCTTGTGACCAGGTACAACCTTGAAGGGAGGGGCTGGAGGGGGTCTGCCCAGGGTTGAGTGGCAGGGTGCAAGGGGATGCCTCTTTCAGTACCATGGAGTGGGGTACAGAGAACTGGAAATCAGCCTGGGACTTCTGTATTCACCTTGCTCTGACTTTTGAGCTCTGGGCACCTGGGGCCCGTTGCCTTTGTGCCCTTCCCCACCGCAAGCAGAGTCCCCCAATATTCTTGGACTCAATTTCTCCAGAGCAGGGACTCTAGGACAGACGATCATCTCAGTACGCTAGTGCTGTGCCTGCTCCAGCGAGGAACTCGTTCAGAGTCTGCACAAGAGGCAGTATAGAAACCTGGGTTGGGCGTCCCAGGCGACCTGGGTCACACTTCTTCAGGATGTGCCACCTGCTAGCTGGGGGATCCTGGCTAATCCAATCAGCCCTCCCTGCATCTGAGAGTGTTTGAGTAGATCAAATGGGAATGTCTGTAGACGTGCTTTAGCGTAAACTGGGTATAAGGCGTGGTTATTGGATGAATGAATGGGTGAATGAATGAATGAACCGTTCCCCTCTCTCTCTCTCAGCTTATTTTCTCCCGGCGCTGCACCGAGGCCGAGGGACAGCGCTGGCACGAAAATCACTTCTGCTGCCAGGACTGCGCCGGGCCCTTGGGCGGGGGACGTTATGCCCTGCCGGGGGCGGCCCCTGCTGCCCCAGCTGCTTTGAGCGTCGTTATTCGGATGCGGGTTCGAGTCCGGCCCCGACACTGGAAAGCAGGGCGTCCCCGGGTAAGGGAGGAGAAGGTGAAGATCAAAGGGGAAGGGGGCAGCGGCTCGGGCTGGGCTGAGGAGGGTGGTTCTCCCGGGCTGGGACCCTCACCCCGGTCCCACGCCGTCCCGCCCCTCCAGCAGCACCCCCCCAACGCACCCCCAGACCCGAGCTTCGGGGCCCGCAGCTCTCACCGCGCGTCCCTGGCCGGCGCGCTCCGAGGGCCTCCAGAACCCACCCCGCGCCGCCGTTGGGGCTGCGGCGCGGGACTCGCTCCTGGGCTGGGGCCGCGGCCGCCCTCTGCTGGGCGGAGGCGGGGAGGGGCGGGAGCCTGGAGCGGACCCACGGCGGCGGCGCGCACGGCTCGGGGCGGGGCGGGAGGTTGGGCCCCTGACTGGGACTGGCTTCTGGTCGCTGCCCCGCCCGACTCTGGGAGGAGACTCGCGGCTCTGAGATGGGCGTTTCTGACCCCGCCCGGAACAGGAGAGGAGGGGCTCTGCAGAGTTGGAGACCGGGACTGCGCCCAGCCGAATGCCGCGACCATCTCCCGGGCAACCCTTCTCGCCACTGCCGCCAGCTCTAGTCTGGAAACCCGGAGCGGGATGCTTGGATCCAGCGCAGAGCAGGAGTATCGAGCTGGGTACCAGACGGAGGCACGCCAAGGGCAAGGGCAAGCGCAGGGCCGCCTAGAGACGCCCCTTGATCCCAAGGAGGACGCTCCCTGCCCTACCTGCTCCTCTTCCTCTGAATCGGAACCCGAAGACTTTTTCTTAGGCCAGCGCCTTCCCCGGCCCTGGGAGACCCCGGCCCCTCTCCGAACTGGGGACAGCGACGCCTCCAGGAAGCACTGTACCATTTGCTAGGGGCGCAGCCTGGAGAAAGGGGGGTTGGGGGGTTGTGATCTGTAAGGCGAGAGAGCGAGGCTCTCCTACCCCTCTAAGTCCTAGACTGAATGCCATCAGGACCACGTCTGGGGAGGGGCGGCGAGATGACAGGTTTGAGTGCCTCCTCTCAGCCCGCGCACTTTATGACTCTTCATGGAGACACTTGGAGAAGCCCATTCCTCAAAGCTACGCATCCCCCGCTGAGTGCCCCTGCCCCACCCCCCACAGGCTGGGCGGCCCCATTCCCAGCGTCCCCCTCCCGAACCAATGAAGTTGGTTCTGAGAACACCTGCACTGAGCGGGTGCGCCGGCCGAAGGCCAGGACGGAGCTGGAGGTAGAACTCGACCAGGGAGACGAGCGCGGCAGCGCTCCACCCCTGGCCGAGGTGGGACGCGCACCCAGGAAGTTCTGCAGGCGCCCGTCGGAGCGCGAGCCGCTGCGCCCTCTGTCGGCTGGTGGCCGGCGGAAGTGTGAGGCCGGAAGTTGCGTAATCTGTCGGCGCCCGCCCGGTGCTTGGAGAGCGTTCCTACAGAGCGTGGAGGTGCTGCTATGGCTTCCAGTGGTGCTGGCGTGAGCGCTACGGGCTCAGCAAATGATGCTCCCGAAATTCCAGACAACGTGGGGGACTGGCTTCGGGGCGTCTACCGCTTCGCCACCGACAGGAATGACTTCCGGAGGTAACCGAGGCCCGGCGGCTCGGTCCCTCTCCGGCCCTTTGCGCGCGTTATGCGTACCCCCTAGATTTCCCTTCCTTGGAGCTGGTTCCTCCAGTTCTTACACCACCCACATCTTGGCCTCTTTATGGCTCTGGCTGTGCTTTGCTGAGGTCCTTGATCGGGAGGATTTCCGTGCTGCCGAAGCGCTCTTTTCAGTCACGGAGCTCTGTCTAGAGAAGCTCTGCTCACGGGCACCCTGGGGGAGGGGGCGCCAACAGGCTTTTCGGCCCTGGACAAGTGCTTAATTGGCCTTTGCGTTTGACCCTGCTCTTATTAGACGTAGAAACGAACCTTAAACAACCATGTGGTCTTGGGCAACCTATTACGTACCGGTCAGTGGTCATGCGATTCTGAAGTGCTTCTGCCTCAGGAGGGGACGGTTTCCTCCTGTGTGTGATGATGGGAACCGCCCCCGCCAAGTTTCTAGTTAACCAGACACGTGACTCGGTGACCACAGGGTTAATTGGATGCGTTCCTTTTTCCAGGAACTTGATTCTCAATTTGGGACTCTTTGCTGCTGGAGTTTGGCTGGCCAGAAATTTGAGTGACATTGACCTAATGGCACCTCAGCCTGGGGTCTAGCCTGTGTAGGTAAGCACTAACCACTGTTAAGTCCTAATAACTTAGATCAACTTCACAGACTAATAAGAAAGAGACTTGACAAAAGACCTTTGGCTGTTCCTAGTTAGATAAGTTTCCAGATGTTGCAAGGGATTTGAGTCTCAGCAATTTTTACTCCAGTAATTTTACCTTTCTAATGCCACCTGTTGTCTGATTGCAGACACATGGAACCCCTGTGCTGTACTCGACCCCTTCAAAAACAGCCTCCAATCTGTGACCATCACAAGACTTGCCCTGATGGCTGCTGAAGTTTGTCAGATGGCACCTTCCCTTCCCTGCCCGACTTCCTTTTCTTTGCCGAGTCCACTCAGGACACCCTTCTCTGCTCAACAGGCAGGCTTCAGCTAAAGTATTGTCTTCTGTTCTGTAAAATGCTGTACATAGTTCCTAAGTTTCTGCAGGGGATGATCTTGGCTCTTGTCCTGAGGAATAATCTAACGGTATTTTAACAAATAAAGCGTGTACACAAAGATATTTTATTCTTTTAATAAGAAAACTTCAGCTTACAAAAACAAGGTGTAAAAAGTCGATTTACAAAAATCATAAAAACATGATTTATATTTCACACTCAAGAGACAGGAACAAGTCCCAAACATGGATTTTAACAGATGGTTCACTTCATAGTAAAAGAAAAAAAGAAATGGAAACTGTAGCCACTATACAGTGATGTTAGCATAGGTAATAGCTTATTCTTGAGGAATTTCCATTTTTGAGCAGTACTATGGGAAGAAGCCATTTGGTGTTGCATAGCATTTCAGTGCACCAGGTGGGTTTTCCAGGCACCAGGGAGGCATTGTTGCGATAATATAGTGGGATTCGAGGGCAGTAATGTTCAGGTGGAGGCAAGGTGTGAGTAAGCCTGGGCAGTGGGCTCAAGCAACACTGCTTGAGGAAGCTGCTTCCTTCACAAGTAAAGAGATATTTTCTGATCCTAAGATTCAGGGTAGTGCCACTGTCCAGGAGTTTGGGGTTCTTTGGAAATGGAGTTATGTAAGGAACTGGCATGGAAAGAATGATGTAGGCTTAGAAGGGTGTGGACATACAAACAGGCTCCCCTTGGCAATTTTTTCTAGTTGATTTGCTCTACTAGGTGTTTAAAAAATACACATACTACTTTTTTGTGCCAAGTCTCCTCTGTAACTGGTATGGGATTAAAGGATAAGAATTGGGAAGGAGGGTCGGTATAAATATACCACAGTGGCCTATTTTTAAGTTAGGCGTTCTAACAGTCTGTTCACGAAAGGTAAATAGAATAAAATGGTCCCTTCTTGACCCTGCTGGCATAAATCTAAGAAAGCTATTAAGAGAACTGGGTTTTTATATGTTAAAGAAAAGCACCATTTTCTTAATGAGCTCTAATCAGGGGAGGTCCCAGCTGTTAGGAGGAAGGAGTTTGAGCCTGTATGAACTGAGGCCTGTGGTTGGCTTAACATGATGTCAGGATCCTTTAAGAATATACATAGTGATCACAGATGCTCTGACAAGTTTATATCTTACTAGGCTGTTAAAATGAGGAAAAGTAACATACATTAAGTAAGGCTTGGGTTTGAAGCCATCACCCCTCAAATGGTGACCACGAAGGAAACTTTTAAGCCCTGTCAGCCTGCATCAGACCACTGCTAAGCCTAGAAATACCAGCACCTTGTTGTTCTTTATAGCAGTGAAACTTACATCCTTGAAGTCTGCTACCTGAGCTACTCATAACTGAAAAGTTCTATTTGATAGCAATTTTCAAAGGTAAAATTCAAAACATGGCCAAAATTAAAGACATGACAGCTTCCAAAAGCGTAATTCAAGTTTCACTTAAAATGTGATGTCTTAGCTTCAAGTAACAGTGTTGCTGTTGGTTTATAAAGCCACAAGCTGATAAAGTTTCACTTCAACTGGCTTAATTCCTGAAAGTATTAAGAATTTAGCAGGTTAAAGCTACCAAATCTACACCGAATTTTGATGGATAATTAGGAATTCTGTAAATGAGAATCCTGGCTTTCACCATTTCAACACAACATTTTTCCTCAAGGGAAGTCAGTTTTACATCCTGTCATGAGGTGTTTAGCCCAGGCTAGTTAACACTACTATGAAAATCTCCTACACTACCTAAGTTAGATCTGAAATAGAAACATGCCAGTGGAAGTTAGTATGGGAAACAGTCCACAAAAATGACCATTCACTTCAGTGCTCTAGTGACTGAGGTGTGCTTAGAACAGTGTTTGGGTTGAACACAGTGGTTAAAGTCTTAGACCAAGAAAATGGTTAATTTAAACATGGAAGATAAAAACTAAACTCACAGTCATATTTAGAAGGCGCTTTTCAATTTTAGTGCTAACTTCAAAAAGAATCAACCACCAGGGAGACGCATACTTACCTGGTAAGGAAACTAAGTGGCCATGGGAGGTTTTATTCCACAGATACAACCTCCTCACCTAATTAGGCCGGTCATTAGGCTGAGGGACCCAATTATCAAATGTGCTTTGAGTAAGCTTTTTAAACACCCTTTGGTGAAGACTCAGGAGCTCAGTGGAAACCTTAAGGTGGGAGTAAAAGGAACATGGTGTTTACAGCCCTGCAGGTGAGCAGGCCGGGTCTTCTCGGCCACAGCTACTCAGTCTCGTCCCTGTCAGTGGGACTGGGTTGATGGGACAGGCTCTTGAGCCTTCTTTTTTGCATATTACACAGTGCACTGGCTTGCCTTATAATCTAAAGGTTCACATATAGGGGATTGTGTTTTACACTGCTTCCTGAAACTTTGTGCAGAAGAACTTCAGAACTAATGAAGGTGCCACTTCAGGAGGAATGGTTTTTGTTTGACTTGCACTGTATGTTGCCTAGCATTAGACAAACTAAATACCTTTTTCTGAACATTTGTGCTCTCCCAACCAGCTGGAAAAGTAACCCTTACACTTGAAAGATAAAACTTCAGATAGGGATATATTATATGTTTAGGAAGGGAAAGCCCTCCCAGCCTGATTTTAAAAAGGCCTGAGTTAATGTTCACAACATAAGGGGTGGTAAAAAGAATAGGGTATATAGTTTGCCTTGAAAAGGAGACACTGATGAATAATCAAACACAAAGATTTTGGACATTACAGTAGAATTTTCAGAACTTGCTGGTAATAATTTGCTTTCACACACATCATAAGATACGAAATGTTTTTAAAAAGTGATACCAAATGTCCTTTACACTATACAGACCCATTTGCCACTTGAAATGACAAGAAAGAATCCTTTCCCTTAATCTTTTCAATCCCATGCAAACCATAATTAGGTACAAGGCACCAAATTTTATGAATTGTATAAAATTAGTTCACAAAGCTTTATCAGTACGTAAAACAAACTCCCTTTCTCCCTCCCTGCCCACCCATATCCCACCCCACCCACCCACCCCCACCCCCACCCAACCAAGTTTTCATTCTGTACTACTGTCAACCTCTCACGTTTATGCTGGGACCTGGCTAGGGCTGTGCCCCACTGCCTGCCAACCCACCTCATCAGTTCTTACACTTGGATGGAACTGTAATCATAGCCAGAGTGGAAAACTCATAGAATTGTTGACTCTAGAAACCTTTACATTAAAAACAAAAATAAACTCTGCTATTGAGTCCATAGGACACATTAACACTTTTATAGTTCCCAATTTTATTCATGACCTTTAAGAGACATCTGGAAATTCTTTACGGTGTGGTGCTGTCCCCGTCAGCCTGAGAGGGACTGGATCAAAGCAGGCAAGAGGTCTGCCATCTTGAATAAGAGCTTCAGTTCCTAGCCATTGAGGGCATTCCTAAAATTTTTTTAACACTAGCATGAATGCTTGTCTCTGAGGCAACCACAAGTATGAGGGTCAAGCTAGATTGAGGTAAAATTTCGAGGGCCAGGGTGCATTCATCTTGGCTGGCTACAGCAGGAAGTAAACACACCAGCCAACTACAAAGGGTTCCTAGAATAGGGCTGTAACTACTTGTCTGGGAGAGAAGCAGGCCCGTAAGGTTCAGTTAGGAGATCTTGGATTTGATTTGGCAGCATCTAGTCAACTTCCATCTGGTTCTTATTTTCTTCTTTACAATGTTTTGACTTAAAGTAAGATGCAACTAAGAAATTCATCTACTTCCAGTATGTAAATAAATTAAAGGCAAAGGGACATTTCCCTCACAACAGCCATTGGCTTATGCAGCAGGAAACTCTTTAATAAAAATCTCCATAAATACTAACTTCTCAACAGCATCTATTGCTGCTGCCTCTGGGTACCTGAGGTGTCTGACTGCAGGGGCACCTTCAAGTGTGTGCAGCTCTTTGAGGACTCTGGTATTGGTTTCTGTTCCAACTCACTTTAAGTGATTTTATTAATTTGAAGCACTTACCCTATTAATACAAAGTCCTTAGTCTGCTTAATTCTTAACTTTTGGTATAAAACTTTTAAAAATTAAATTTGAAGATGTTTTAATTTTCCATGAGATGTTTATTTTTCTTATTCCCCCGGGACAGCCTGAGGGACTTAGTAGATGCTATATAGTACTTCTCTATTTGTCAGTTCTTTTTTTCTAGAATAATAAATATAACATTCAGTGAAAGATGAGGCACAATTTATATTTTCCTTTCCTTTTTACTTTTTTTTTTTTAAGTCAGTGTGCTTTTCTCTTGTCACAAAAGGTCATCACCAATCATACCAACTTAAAAATGTGGATCTAGAGACTATAGTCTCGTGTCAGAGCCTCTGGCAGCATGGGCGGCTGTGACACTTTAAAACAGTGTCCAGGTGAGGGTAAGCCCGGGCCAAGCTTGTACAAAGAAGCCTGCAGTAGACAGTATAAACCAAATAGCATAAAAAATGCCATACGCTATCGCTTCCAAATAAAAGCTAAATATTACAGAAACCTCACAGTGTTGGAAAAAGCAAGTTTAATTTAAAGTATAGTCACTCCCTTTCCTTATCATGGTGAGCCATCTTCTGTCTGATTTCCTCCAAATCTCAGTGCTGTCTGGTAGGTCCTATGGGAGAATTCATCTCAAAAGAGGTCAAATGCTATAGAGATCTGCTTGGGAAATGTGGTCTTTCAACATTGCTAAAGCTATGGCCCTCATCCTTTAGCCTCTCGCTTCCCAACTTCCCACCCCTCCCCAAACTTCCTTCACGTCTACTCCCTTCAGGTGACATCTGTACTTCTCCTGAACTGAATGTTAATATGACATACTCAGTTAAGATGAGCATTCCGAGTGACAGGCTGAGGTGCTGTGGCACTCCCACAGTGAGAGCTGCCGGATGCGCTCACTTTTACTAGTGAGTCAAAGTGAAGGACCGAGGAGGGAAACTCAGTGGTGCCTGATAGGGCAGAGGGCTTCCATATGGGCAATTTCATGCCACTTAGAAACTGACCCAGCTTAAAAAAAGAAAGCTATATCTTACTAGCACTGAAAGACAGGACACTTGTTTTTCTCTGATGGACTGAAGGTGGGTGGGTAAAGAAACAGTAGGGATTAGCAGATTTTGGAGGAAACCGGCCAGGGCTGTCAGCAATAAACTGTTCAGACATACAGGAGGAAGAGTCCTAAGCCTTCGAAAAGCCAAAGCTCCCACACCTTGTGAACAGGAAATAAGCTGCAGGTTAAGAAAAGCTGCATGCTGCACCAAGGTGAGAATGGGGGACAGGCATTTCGATAAGCCCTGGACCACTGGCTCCCCCACCCCCACCCTCTGAGTTCTGAGAAAGCCTCAGAAACCTGACCTAAAAAGACCAGTTTAAACCAAACTACGTCCTTGCCCTAGACCTGAACCAGGAGTGTGCTACCGAACTGAGTATCCAGGAGTGAACTCAGGCTCAGCGTGCCACAAAGAGCATGTCATGTACCAGTTTCTTGCTTCCCCATATGAACTGCTCCTTCTTTAGAATGAAGGGATGTTCGTGCCATCTCAGAAGATGTGAAATGATTAAATGACAGCAGCAGCCAGGTAGAATATGACATGCAAAACCTCCCATTTTTCATGGAGAAATTTGCTCCATGCACCTCCTTCCATTCTTCAACTGCTATCTCCTAAAAAAGGAAGTCTCTAAAATTTCAACCCTTGAGGACTACTTCCTCTGTAGGAAAAAGTCCTGACTTCACCTCCTGCTTTGGAACCAATCCTGTCCAGCAAGCTGCCAGCCCAGGGGCCCTCCTCGCTCTGCAGTGCTCTGCCGAAGGCTGCTCACATCAGGAGGCTCTTCCGGTGCTGAAGGGGTTCCCGATTAGCCGGGAAATCACATAATAGGAAGAAAACACAGCTGGATATGACCAACTCACTCCCTCTTTCCTCCACCCAGATCCCTCTATATTCAGAAGCAACTGTTGAAAGAGTCTTCATAGAAGTTACTCCTTTTGATTTGCTTTAACAAAGGAGGGAATTTTCTAAACCCATTTAAAAGAAAGTGACTACAGATTTTGTGACAGATACCAGTCACCCAGCACCTTCTGCTCTAGACCCAGTGAGGCAAACCTAGTCATCTGTTCCTGTAGTAAACCTTATTTCCTGTAAGAGGAAAGATGTACCAATACCAAGAGTTTAAAAGCAAGTCAGTCCTTGATAATGTGCCTCCCATTCAGGGGAAGGTCCGTGGTCTGCCCTCATCGTTGTTGCTGGAATGCACCTGAGTTTGGAGTTGGGTTGCTGAGATTCTTGCATTGCCCTGAACTGTTCTTTGAGTGTAAAAAGGATGTAGGCTTGAGTTTTGCACACTTCCTCGACACTGCATACATTCAGCTTTGAGTCATTGCAGTGGACCCAAAAACCTAGGAAACCAAATGAAAAAAAGAGAGAATATGACTACCCAACTGAAAATTTCAATCAGCAGGCAAACGAGGAGATGAAAAAGGGACAGGGAAGTTCTGAATAGATCTAACCTTTGATTGGTGGTGGTGGAGGAAGAGAGAAGTAAATGAAACCATTGGTTTTAGCCCCACCAGCCCCACCACAATACTGCTTACAGTACTAACTAATTTTTGTCCTCATTTCATTCAGGCTTTTTCACTGCCCATTAGGGACTTCTACAAAGACAGACTGGGGGCTAAGAGATGTGAAAAAAACAGGGAGGAGAGGGGAAATGTACATAGATAAAGGTATGGAAGGAAAGGAAAACTTAGAAGGAATAAAGTTATTTTTCACAGGCTCACTCTGGTAGCCACCCGAAGGGCTGAGGGGTTCAAAATGGGTAAACTATTAAAAACACATCCATAACCTACCTGCCTTAGCACAGTAGCTGGGAGGCTCTGCTCTGGGGGACAAGGACTGAAAGAAAGCTCCTTGGAAAGGGCCCTTGGATCCTCACACCTCCCATGTTAACGGAGGTGATCAGGACATAGTAAGTGCTCAGAAAGTGTCCTCAGCTTTACTATGGGCTGATGCTAGTGAGACTCATACAGTATGAATATGACCACAACATAGCTAGGTCATACTGTTTATGCAAAACCAAGAAGGAAACAGGTCTGCAGCAGAAGTATTAACAACAGCTATAACCTCTAGCATTAATTGGCCATTATGTGCTAGGCACCACGCTCAGCACTTTACATGTTAGTTCCTGTCAATTCTTAGAAGAGTTATATGTTGTCACTTAGTGATATATTCACAATTTGAATCCATCTTTCATAATTCTTTCCACTGGATTTTAATGTATGTAATATCCCCCTACAGATTAAATAAAAGGAGAGGAATGAAATGTGGACAAACCAACCCTTTTTGGTGTCCCCCACCCCACAGAGTAAAGCGCACGCACCTCCCTCTGTGTTGTAGCAATAGGCTGTGTAGTGTCCTGAGCCAAACCCTTTCCCGTGATGCATGACCACTGCGGAGAGATCATAGGCAAAGGTCTCTTTGTCAAGAGAGGAGAGCATGTCCCTGCAGCAGTAAGGTTCCATGGTTAATACCTGGTCAAAGACGACATGGACCCCAATCTTCTCTCGGTGATTACGGCCAGACCACCTGTAACATGGATATAAACTTCTTACCAGTAAGAAATGGCATGTGTGATCATAGGCAGAAGTAGGTAAAATAGAAGTGGAGAAAATTTAACCTGGATTTGGTTTTCACAGCAAGGTAGGGGTACTCAGTGTTCACATATATTTCCTGTGAACATTCAGATGTTCTCTGAAACTAGAAATCCCTAAACAAGCAATCCAGGCAATACTTTTTATAGTTTACTTCCTACCCTTCTTTTCACAGATTATCTCATACTTTATTCTGAAGATGGCTCTATATAAGCCCAATTGAGGCTATTAAATCTTCAAGCACAGACGCCCACTGCAGCCTAGATGATTTAATAGGGCTGTGAGGGCAGAAGCCCCATCCTGGTCCCCAACATCCACTTGCCTCACTGGGCAAGAACCATATACTCCATGGAAAGCCTAAGAACTCTAGGGAGCAGGCTTCTCCTCCCAACACCAAAGACATCTGCCCTCACCAAAGCCTCTGAAGTAGCTATTGCCACAGCTCACAGCCACCTGGGATGCCCCAGAGCAAGCTCACCTGAATCTTTTAAGGTGCAGCCGGAGGACCCTGAGGTAGTCTGTAGATCATTAACTGCTTTCTAGCTTCACTCAGAACAAGGGGTTTTGGATTGGATTTTCGTCGTTTGCCTAGATGGTTTGGGAAGGTATAAGACATGGATCGTGAGGAGACTCATTTTTTTCCGAGCCATGCAGAGACAGTGACTTGCCACCCAATATGCATTCTCCTAGTTTCTCAGTACTTCAACCTCAGTTTTATTTGGGAAGCAATGTGGTCCTCTCTAAGGCTGCATTTCTCAGCCTCACATGCCCACATGGTATGGCCACGGAAGTTCTGGCTGAGATGAGAGAAATGACTGTGTGGCTCTCAGGGGATGGCTGCTTAAAGAAGGCTGATGCAGTTGTAAGGTGTATCCTTTGTCCTTCCCACCATTTGAAAGGAATCTGTTTCCTTTCCTGTGAAATGGGGGATAATGCATGTATCTCAGGTTTAGGGAAAAGGTAAGAGGACATAGGGGGTTTCCCAGGTGGTTCACTGCTAAACAATCTGCCTGCCAAGGCAGGAGATGCAGGTTCGATCCCTGGGTTGGGAAGATACCTGGAGGAGGACATGGCAACCCACTCCAGTACTTCTGCCTGGGAAATCCCATGGACAGAGGAGCCTGGTGGGCTGCAGTCCATGGGGTCGCAAAGAGTCAGATATGACTTAGTGTTTGAGCATGCATGCATGCACAAGGCTCAAGATTACCAAAGGACAGTGTATTTAAAGAGATTTTTTCCCCACATGACTTGCTTGTGGCCTATACAAATATTTAGAAAAGAAACTTCACTGGTTTTGTATTTTTATGCCATACTTATTTTCTGAAACATGTTTCTTGGTAACAGCACTGCTAGACATGCAGAACAAGGCTGGCCATTGGCTAAATATACCCCATTCAAAACAAAACCAATGCTCAGGACTCCAATTTTGTTTCTAAAGATACTAAATTGTGGGTGAAATGCATTTCTAAATTACAGCAAGGAAACTGAAATGAAGTTCTCTTAATTTCCATTAGAAGCCTTCTCTATAACCATTTACTGATGACTGCTCTGTTATATTAATTCAGTCAGTGAATGGACAGGAATATAAAATTCATGGTCCACTGTGGTGTCTGCTAATTGTCTCTGAGCTGTTGATATCATGGTCTCAGTGTCTGAGGAGCCTGGCATCTGATTTGAAGTCCTGTCTGTACCGGTTGTGAAAAGTAGCAAATCACAGGCAGATGACGTATCATGGTGCTTTCTCTGACAATAGGTTGTGGAGCTGTTGCTTCTCATGATAGATTGCAGCAACTAGATTGCACTTTTTACTAGGGCTGGCAGTCATGGTATGTGAGGGCATGAGCAAAAAGAGAATTCAAAGAGGGGCCTGGCCTTATTTTATTTTACATTCCTGTTCACCAGCAGATTTTTGAATATTATTGCAGCTCTCTGCCTGGGAATCTTGGCAATGACTGCTGCTCTCAGCAGAGGGAGTATGTGAGCTAAAATGAAGACAATATAGAATCTGGCTTTGTTTCTCTCAAATGAAATTCACGAAGAAAAATCATTGATTCAGTTAAGACTGATCAGTTCTGTCTCCCATTTGATTAAGGTGGCTACACAGAGCGGTGAAAGACTGATAGTTCTGAAACTTTCACAAGCAACAGATCGGTGCATCTCATCCCTTCACTATAGCTTTCCTTCCTTGCTATTTGAACCTGTCTACAGAAATACTGATAAATGGGCACATCTGACAACCAGAAAAACAATCCTTTCTTGCGAAAATAAATAAAAGTGTTTCTTGCCTAATTTATCAGGTCCGAGAATGATAGACTTAAGGCCGTTAACATCTTTCTGTTCCCTACAAGTATGGAACTTCATGAATCACTATTTTAAAAAGAAAAAAAATACATATTGTTCTAATAAAACAATTTAAATCACTGCCTTTATATATCTGTATGTAACAGGATAGGTGAGTTTATGCTTAACCAAATACAGGATTTCACATTTTGTTTTAAAATGGCAAAATAGTATCAGAAGTGTGACTTTTAATTTTTGACTTGATTTTTCAGAGAGAAAAGGTTTCCCACAATTAACTACTTTAAAAAACCATATGCAAAAATATTAAAGGGGGTACCATAAAATTGTTATTCCCAAACCGAAACTTATAGTCTGAACTATAATATGGCTGTACATTGTTCTCAGATCTCTGCACAATCCATTCATCTTAGTTTCCAAATCTCTATATGCCAAAACCCCCAAACATCAGTTTCAAAGTATTTGCTCTGCATTTCCAGTGTACATGCTGGGTTAGCAAAAGCACTGTTAGTGTGGCAAGACACAGGGTTGGGGGATGCATAAGGTGCTCTCAGAACCATATGGAAAAAATTCCACTTTACAATTAAAGCCATGATAGAGAAATACTTCCTCTGACCCTTCTGAGATGTGAACCTTTCAGGGATGTGAAAATAAAGATGGAGCTGCCATGGAGCAATGTCTCATATGACTTCCTCTCTTGGTCTCAATGTACCCTTAGCATCACTTCTGACAGACTTTAATTCAGGATAAAAGCACACTTTTCTGACACATAGCCCTCAAACAGGCTATGCCACCTGAATTTAGACTAAATAAGAACTGTCAAACTCTATTCATGAATTCAAGCAAGACCCCCATAACCTATGAAGCTAAATACATTCTTGGAGTCCCCATTTCAAGGTCCATACTTTCAAATGCCTCCCAAGATAACAACTAACTTCAATCACAGCAGGAGTCCAAGGAGGTCCAACTCCTAGGTTTGGTTTTATTTTTGTAATATATAATGTCCATATGTTTTTCTCAGGAAAATAGGAGGAAAAACATCTTTTAAAGATGCTTTAGAACTACTCAATATTACAGTGTTATTTCTGACTAAAAGGGCAAATGAAATACCTTAAACTGATACTCTAGTTACCCACACCCTCCCCCAGGACTCACTGTTACACTGGTCACAAGCGTAGATTCTGCCTTCCAGAGCCTCTGTCTCTGTGAACTTGGCCAGCATCTCAGTGAGCAGGCACTCTGTCTGATTCAAAGGGACAAACCCCTTTTCTATGCAGTGATAGCGTTCAGGGAACTCCAGGGACAGATCCCAAAAGGGCTCGATGGTATTGGATTTGTAATTGCATGATACACAAGTGACCTAGGATGAAAAGATTAGTTTATAGGTTATGTACCTTCCATGCTTTCCACATTCATTTTTGCTAGCACATAACAACCAAAACTAAGTGTACAGCTTTCAAAAAATATTTCATATTTAAATGATAAACATAACTTTTAAGAGAATTAGAGCGTATTGTGTCTGATATGTATCTCTATGATGCTAGCTGGAACTGGAAAACCACACAGCACAGACAGTATTACCGACTCCCTTTCTCTCTTCTCTCCCATTAAGTGCCACAGTATTACAGACAGAAGTTATCACAGAGTCATCAAGGCATCAGTCTGAGATGGAGAATTTGCAGATTCCTGTCTGCTTCTCTCATCCTCATACTCCATCCTCTAGATTCTGCTCCTTCCATCCAATCCAGCTTTCCTCTTTTGCTGTTGTTTCTAGCAGCATCCCTACACTGATGCCTGTGCTCCAAGAGCCTCGAAGTACCTTGTGATTTGACCTCCTCCCCCACGATAACCTTCCCAGATGCACCTTTCTTCCTACAGACTCTCAGGGAGGTTGATGAAGTGCCGAGAAATACTCCCTTTTCACAAGCTGAAAAACAAAAGCTGAAATAAACTTTTCTTCCCATTCTACTCATCACTCTTTTAAAACCCTAACTACCTCAGTAGCATAATGCAGAGGTTTTACCTGAATCTCTCAAGTTGCCCACTTTTTAACTCTATCAATTCTTTCTGCATGTTCTCACAAAGCCTTACCTGAGTCCTCCCTCATATCCTTACATAGCTAAGGAAACGAAAGGAAGTGGGGAACCAGAAGGAGGGTTGCTTAGGCCTTTGGCATCTTCCTAGCCACCTCCCCACCTTGTATGTTGAAGAAAGGCTTTAGAAGGAATGATGCTCTTTCAAACAACCATGGAACCAAGGTTATGGGCAAACTCTTCAATTTCCTAAAGCTGATCAAATGGGATGGGATGCCAGCAAGGGGTACTTAATTATAATGAGAATATTATATTACTGTATCATCATTATAGATTAAAAGACATTTCCGGAAAGTGATTTGGCAAGTTAAACTAAAAATCTGCCTGGAAAGACAGGAGGCAAGTTCACCAACGAAGCCCTCACATAGTACTGTGAAAGGCACCGCGCCGCCCTCCACTGTGCATAGTTACAGCAAACGTACCCTCATTAGGCCAACAACTTGCGGAAGGCACTCAAGGGAAGCCTAGTACTACACCAGCCCCGCTCCAGCGTGGTGGGCAGTCAGGGCTGCGCCGAGCACACACCTACCTGGCTAAGTAGCTGCCCGTGAAATATGGTGTTCACCACCTTTAAGACCTGTTTGGTGAGCTTCCTCTGGGAGAAGGGGATGAGGATCCGGCGCGTCGTGCCTTCGGACTCGAGCTCCTGCTGCACTTTGTGCAGAAGCTCGCAGAGAAACTCCTGCGCGTCCTGCTGGTCGTAGCCGCGGAAGGCGGGGATCAGGCTCCACACCGAGTGAAGCATGGCGAAGGGAGACACCAGGGCCCACTTTCCCGACCACATGACGCGGAAGAGGGTGTGCAGTTCGTGGCAGAGGGAGATGTGCTTCGAACTGGGCTCCTTGTTCTGAATGAGCTCTAGCCTCCTGCTAAGGGAGGTCCCACCGTTCAAGCAGAGGCCCTCGCGCTCGCAGGCCTCGGCCCCGTCACTCCGGGGCGACGACAGCTCTGTGGCGGAGCTGCTGGCCGGCCTGCCTGAGAGCGGGGCCTTGCCGTTGGCGGTCCTGCGGAACAGCTGCTCCGTCTTGGACGGGTCGAGGTTCAGAAAGCACTCGCGGAACTTGCGCAGGTGGCTGAGCACCTGCAGGATGGAGTTCATGTAGCAGGTGTTGCCCAGGTTGCGCAGGCCCGTGACGCCGGGCGCCATGGCGGGCGCGCGGCGCGGCGAGGGGCGGGGCCCGGCGGGCGCGCGCGCGGCGGGCACGCGCTGCGGGGCGCTGCGGGGCGCGTGCAGCAGCAGGCGCGCGCTTTTGCGCGGAGGGGGCGCTGGCCAGCTCCTCCAGCAGCCGTCGCTTTACCTCGCGCCGCCGCTGCCGCGCCGCCTCCTTCTTGCGCTCCAGCGCCTCTTCCCGCCGCCGCTGCTCCAGCTTGGCCTGGCCCCGCGAGGTCTTCTCGAACCAGAGCCGCAGCGTCCTGGCCAGAAGGCGCTGGCGCCGATACCACAGAGCCGTGAGCATCTGCGGCTGTCCCTGAGGAGCGCGCTGCGGCGGGACGGCGTCCTCGCCCGCCGCCATGGACCGCAGCGTCCGCCCGCGCCTCAGCGGCGGGTCCTGCGTCTGGCCCCTGACCGCCAGGAGGGAGCTTCTCAGCAGCTTCAGGTCCCCCTCCGGGTTGTCGTTAAGCACGTAGTCCTTGCACAGGTAGCAGAACACGTAGAGATCCCGGACCTCCATGGCTAGCGGGTGTCTGGTCTCTTCGAAGTGTTTGAGGGCGTGATCTTCGATGTAGCGGCCGCAGGCCACATGCGAGCACTTGAGACAAGCCCACACCGACTCGGTGGTGGAGCACTCCCGGCAGTACCACTTCTGCGGGTTCAGGATGGAGTGGTCCTGGGCGAGCCGTAACCGCCCTACATGTTTGCATCTATCCATGTCTTAGGGAAGGCTCCACTCTTTCAACCTGGCACGATAAGGGTCCCCAAAGAGAGAGAGAGAGAAAAACTTTCAGCAAAATATTTTTCTAGAAAAAGGCCTGCAACCGGCATTTTCCACTCAATATCCATTAGTTTCCAATTCAAAATTGGTTCATTTGGAACGAATTTTTATAAAAGGAAAAAGCAATTTCAGCATAGACCGGGAATTACAGAAAGACAATTAAATTCCTTTAAAAAATTGAAGAATCATAAAATACTAAACGACAGACCTTACCACTGTGTAACTTTACATTTTCTAAGGCTGTTTTAGTTCTTGAGTATCAGCTAATTTTTACGTAAGGCTGATTTAGAAATGTCATTACCCTCATTTCACGTTGCACCCAACTGGCCACTAGGGGAAAGAAGCCCGTATTCTGAGCCAGCTCTGAATTGATGATGTCCTGGAAGTGAAAGCCTCTCTGACTCATGGTGACAAGATCCTGGCTGTGTGCAAAAGGGACAGGGCAGAGGAAAGGCAAGGAGAGACAAGAGAGAGCTCACAAACCAGTGACACCCGGACCTCATCACAAACCAGGACAGGTGAAGATACTCAAATACAAACGCAATCTTAGGTCAATTTCACTCTATTTCAAAGTAGGGATAACAAAATATGGTTTAAAAAGAGCGCGAGAGAAATGGTAAGAAAGAGAAAGTCCTTTGCAGTACAAAGTAATTTTATTTTGTGTCCAAAGATCCTAGCTAAGTAGGTAGACTGAGCCTCAATCTAACATTTTGTTTTCTGTGGTCTACAAGTTTGTGCCTTATTTCATATGCTAAAATCTTAAACCCCCTCCCCCAGGTGATGGTATTAGGAGGTGAGGTCTTTGGAAGATGCTTAAGTCATGAATGGGTTGACCCTCACGGGATGAGCCTTCAGGAATGGGATTAGTGCTTCTAAAAGAGCTCCCTCACCCCTTCCTCCATGTAAGAACACAAGTGAAAAGCCAGCCACATGTCTGTGAACCAATGTCTTTGACAGATATGGAATCTGGTGCCATGATCTTGGACTTCCCAGCCTCTAGAACTGTTATGTATAAGCCACCCAGTCTAAGGCATTTTTGTTACAGTAACTCTGAGGGACACTAAGCCAAAGTATCTGTTTGTAAATAACATTTACATCTTGTAAAAAGGATGGGAAAACATTTACCTCCCTTCAGTTCAGTTCAGTTGCTCAGTCGTGTCCGACTCTTTGTGACCCCATGAATTGCAGCACGCTAGGCCTCCCTGTCCATCACCATCTCCCGGAGTTCACTCAGACTCACGTCCATCGAGTCCATGATGCCATCCAGCCATCTCATCCTCTGTTGTCCCCTTCTCCTCCTGCCCCCAATCCCTCCCAGCATCAGTCTTTTCCAGTGAGTCAACTCTTCGCATGAGGTGGCCAAAGTACTGGAGTTTCAGCTTTAGCATCATTCCTTCCAAAGAAATCCCAGGGCTGATCTCCTTCAGAATGGACTGGTTGGATCTCCTTGCAGTCCAAGGGACTCTCAAGGGTCTTCTCCAACACCACAGTTCAAAAGCATCAATTCTTCGGCGCTCAGCCTTCCTCACAGTCCAACTCTCACATCCATACATGACCACTGGAAAAACCGTAACCTTGACTAGACGGATCTTAGTCGGCAAAGCAATGTCTCTGCTTTTGAATAAACTATCTAGGTTGGTCATAACTTTTCTTCCAAGGAGTAAGCATCTTTTAATTTCATGGCTGCAGTCACCATCTGCAGTGATTTTGGAGCCCCCAAAATAAAGTCTGACACTGTTTCCACTGTTTCCCCATCTATTTCCCATGAAGTGATGGGACCGGATGCCATGATCTTCATTTTCTGAATGTGAGCTTTATGCCAACTTTTTCGCTTTCCTCTTTCACTTTCATCAAGAGGCTTTTTAGCTCCTCTTCACTTTCTGCCATAAGGGTGGTGTCATCTGCATATCTGAGGTGATTGATATTTCTCCCGGCAATCTTGATTCCAGCTTGTGTTTCTTCCAGTCCAGCGTTTCTCGTGATGTACTTTTACTGAAAGAATAAGTAACTACAGAACTAGATAAATCTGACTTGGTGATATAGTGGCTACTGGTTATTACAATATTTAATCAAACTATGAGGCCAAAAAAAAAAAAGCAAACCTTCCAGAACAACTCTTCACATGAGGTGGCCAAAGTACTGGAGTTTCAGCTTTAGCATCATTCCTTCCAAAGAAATCCCAGTGCTGATCTCCTTCAAAATGGATTGCTTCAGATCATCCTTTGAGTACTGTCAGGATTTAGTTTCTACTATATTATTTTTCTAACTATTGACTTATTGCTAAGTGCCCTTTAAGTCATGTCTCTGTGGATGTATTTCTCCATATAACCTCCTTCAGAGAGGAGATCAAGTGTTACATTTCTTTTTTCTTTAACCTTTATAATTTCAAGACTTGCGGGTATGCTCATCTCTTTAGTGGTCAAAGGTATTCTGTCAGAATTACTTCTCCACATAGCCCAGAACAGTACTGAAATAACCATTTCTGTTTACTTTTTGTAGGGCATAGTCAAATTAAAAGACATTTTAGAAAGATAAGATGGTCAATAAATGAATTTTCTTTTTGCTCCTTATTACCAACCAAGAGTTTAAGTTGGATACACATGATGCTTACAACCAATTACTGGGGACACAAAAGAAAGTCAGTAATAAAAGAATGAAAAGGGGAAGTCAAAAGATTGGTAATTCCCAAGTTTGTCATTAACTTGGTATTTTTCAAAACATAGTCGCTGAACCACCTACCAGCAACAAAATTCCTTAGGGTACTTGTCATATGTACAGATTTCTGGTGATGACTCCAAACTTGATGGTTTGGGGGAGGGGTCTAAAATCTCCATTTTTCACAAGCTCTACAGGTGATTCATTTTTACATTAAAACGTTAGAATGTAATCCAGGAAATTATAATAGGGATGAAGAACATCTCATAGAAATCAAAGAAAGAATTTTATTTCCCAAGATCTTTCACTTAGTCAAACGCTGTCCGATAGAACTTTCTGCGATGATGGAAACATTCTTTATCTGCATCGCCCAATACTGCACTACTGTCACATGTGTCTCCTGAGCAGATGTGGCCAGTGAGACGGAGGGGCTTACTTTTAATTAATTTTAATTTAAATAGCCACATGTGACTGGTGGCTGCAGTATTAGATAGCAAAGATTTAAATACACCAGGACATACTATCTTTAGCTCACTTGGCTTTTCTGTTTTCTCCCTCCAGAACATTCAGTACTCACTGAATCATGTCTGAAAAGCCTCTTCTTATTCAAAACCTGACAAATCCCTACTTTAGCCAAGAGGAACCTTGATGTGTCTTTAGAAATTTAATTGCTACAGAGATCTTATCACATGAAACACAGCACAGCTTCAAATTCTATACAAAGAAAGTATATCTGTGAACAGGAATATAGCAACCCAACACCCAGAACACTGGTACCTTATAAAAGCAGCTTCTGTCTAGAAGAACAAAAAACAAAGCAAAACATGTTGGAACAACAACAACAAAAAGAAAAGCACTAAAAAACCATTCCACACCCTCTGCATGGAACGCTGTCAAATGGAAAGGGCACTCTGGAAATTCTTCCTTCCGATTTCATTTTCTGATCCATAAATCTGCTGGGCACGCACATCCTTTCCTGCACAGCCTTTTTCCTGTTACAAATCTGTCGTGGCGATTCACTAACCTGCCATATGGCAGAGTAAATCCATTCAGGAAGACACGAGGCTACTCTGTACCTTACTACACTGATTTAACCTAGGCAGACTAGCTTCTCTAGAGGAAAGATGTATCTGAGGCATGAAATGGAAATCACTCAAAAGTGACACAAAAGCCAATACACAATAGAGAATAATAAAGAGAACACAATCTTGGGTATACTCAGTTCAAGAAATTTTGGTTGTATTTTCTTTGTATATATAAACATTTAATTTGTCGCAGTTTGGAGTCAAAAAAATTTCCAAAATGTATGCTCAACAATAATCATTTAAATGTTTGCAGTGTACAAACAAACAAACAAGAAAAACACCAAAAAGGAAGACCATATGCTTCCATGGACCACCCCTCATACAACCTCCGACCACTTCAGGAACAAGGCCTCATGCTCACAGGCACAAAGAGGAAATTTCTTTTACATTTTTCTGACATATACCCCTTTTCTTTCATAATCACTCAAGGTAACAGAAGTCCTGACATTTCCAATTAAAAATATATCATCCAGTGTACAGGCACCATGTTTCCCAGTGTAACTGGGAATTAACAAGATGAGCCTTAATAGTTCTCCATTATCAAATAGATCAGTAACTGTAAATAAATGTCCAGGACACCTTGGATTGATCTGCATATAGGGAAAGCAAACCTGACAAAATACTGGCTTTTGCTTCTTCAAGTGAAATAGCTTTATATTTAAAAATCTGAAGCAGCTCGAGCTAAAAACCATAATTAATATTTAAAGGATTCTACTATAGTTAATGTCACCATATAGTAAAATAAGCTAATGAAATCTATCTAGTGTGAGCCTTTTGTTCTGATGAGAAACTTCTAGATTATTTTAAAAGGTCCCTTTTGAGAGAGAGATGACTGAACGTTATAAAATCTTTCAAAAATTGATAGCTTGAAAATATAATTTGTCTTTTAATTGGAACATTCCTGTTCTCAATGAGCAGATTTCTTAGCCAATCTGAAATGGATAACAGCACCTTATCACCAGAAATAAAATTTCTGGGGAGAAAATCAACAAAAATAAAATAGGAAAAATTTAAAAGAATCCACTTTAGGGAGATTTCCATTTCTTCTCTCTCATTGTCTTGATTTCTTCTCAGTTCTTAACTATGGATAGTGGAAAAATCCTGCTTGGTCTTGGTGAGACCAAGTGGCGTAAATTCCAGCTTCAGAGAGTAGACACTATGGTAACATGCTGACAGCCTTCATTTACATAAAAGAATACTAATTACGTGGTATCATCAACATCTGCGATTCTGCTCACTGCCATATGTGACAGAGCAGGGTATTTTAACCCTTCAACTTACTGTACATACCCTACATGACATGTCTCACAAAACCTGCAAAGGATGCTTGAAAACACAGTGAACATGTTTTTACAAATAACTAGTGTTAAAAATGAATTTTATTTTCAGCTAACGGTTTATGTCTGATATTGGAAAATATAATTTAATATCAATATCAAATTAAGAAAAAGAATTTTTTAAAACAAAGTAGACATCACATTAAGATACAGTTAATAGGACTTTCCTGATGGTCTAGTTAAGACTCTGTGCTTCCAGTGTAGGGGGCACGGGTTTGATTCCTGGTCAGGGAACTAAGATCCCACATACTGTGTGGCACAGGCAAAAAATAAAAATAAATAAAATAACTAAGATACAGTTAATAACCCAAAAGGGAAGAATGCTACATTTTAGAGTATTATATGGGGCTTTAAAAGGTTGTATTTTAAGTACAATGAAACTAGCCTTTTGAATTTGTTAATTCTGGCTAAAATAAAAATAAAACAAAGAAATAGATACAAAATAACAAAAACAAAAATTAGGGACAAAGACTGAGAAGGGTGAGGTTAGCTTCTGGCTAAGTGCAGTGTTGGCTTGAGACTCAACATTAGGAAATCTAAGATCATGGTATCCAGTCCCATCACTTCATAGCAAATAGACGGGAAAAAAGTGGAAGCAGTGACAGATTTTTTTTTCTTGAGCTCCAAAATCATTGTGGACGGTGACTGTAGCAGGAAATTAAAAGATGTTTGCTCCTTGGAAGGGAAACTATAACAAACCTAGTGAAGTGAAGTTGCTCAGTCGTGTCTGACTCTTTGCAACCCCATGGACTGCAGCCCACCAGGCTCCTCTGTCTATGGGATTTCCCAGGCAAGAATATTGGAGTGGGTTGCCATTTTCTTCTCCAGAAGATCTTCCCAACACAGGGATTGAACCCAGGTCTCCTGCATTGTAGGCAGACGCTTTACTGTCTGAGCCAGCAGGGAAGTCCTAGCAAACCTAGATAGTGTATTAAAAAGCAGAGACATCATTTTGCCAACAAAGGTCCCTACAGTCAAAGCTATGGTTTATCCAGTAGTCATATTCACATTTGAGAGCTGGACCATAAAGATGGCTGAGCGCTAAGAACTGGTGCTTTTGAATTAAGGTGCTGGAGAGGATTCTTTAGAGTCCCTTGAACTGCAAGGAGATCAAACTGGTCAACCCTAAAGGAAATCAATCCTGAATACTCATTGGAAGGATTGTTGCTGAAGCTGAAGCTCCAATACTTTGGCCACTTGATGTGAAGAGCTGACTCACTGGAAAAGACAAAGGCAAAAGGAGAAAGGGGCGGCAGAGGATGAGATGGTTAGATAGCATCACTAACTCAGTGGACATGGATTTGAGCAAAGTCCAGAAGATACTGGAGGACAGAGCCTGGCCTGCTGCAGTCCATGGGGTCACAGAGAGCTGGATACGAGTTAGGGACTAAACAACAGCAAAGTGCAGTGTGGAGACTGGCTGGGCACTGGAGGGGATGATGGCTAAAGGGGTGGAGAGTCCTCACAGCTGCTGCACTTTCCCTTGTCCCCCCCATTACCATTCTTCCTGAATGTGGGTGCTGGTGGTGGATGGGTGAGAGATGACCTGTAGGTCAGGCCATCCCTCAGAGACTCCCTCTAGGGGCTGGATTCTCTGAGATGGGTCTGGAAGCTCTGAGTCAATGTGTTCCTGAGCTCTTAGACCTGAGAGGAGACCGGCCACTTGAGCAGTGGCTCTTGGCTGCAGGTGATGGTATTCTGATGTGCTGGGTGTGTCGGAGGCTTGCAACATGTGCCATCACTCATCAGTAGCCGAGTGCTGATGTTCAAGAATGAGTCTGTCTGATCACGGGTTATAGCAGATTCAAGGTTATGTCCACGTGATGATGTCTCACTTGCATTAGGATCTGCTCTCTTTGATGATAAAGGAGGAGAGTTCATCTAGAGAGCCGGCCAGCACACAAGGCTGACTTGCCACAGGCGCGGAGATGACAGAGGACAGAACCTCCAGCACTGTACAGATGCTCCGCTTTATGCCAAGTACCAACTGATCTAACTGTATGAAGAGCCAGCACTGGGCGAAGCCCCTCTGTACCTTCAGTCTCTGCTCTTCTGTTTGCCTCCCTTCCTCTCCAGGTTCAAACGTGCCCAAGTCTCTCCTGTCTAAAAGACACACAGGCCCAAGTCTGCCCTGCTTCTGGACTCTCCTTGACGTTTTTAGGCTCTTTCTCCTTCTGCCTGCTTTATTTCTGGCAAGAGGAATGTGCAGCTTCATGTTTCCCACAAGTCACTCCTTCACACATTTATTTCATAGAAGCTGTTTTCTCAAAGGCCTTTGCAGTTTCCTCAGAGCTGAGTCCATCGGCTTTTTCTCAGTCCCCATCCACATCTGTTTTGCCCGACACTGAACACTCACTCACTTCTGCATTTTAGGTGACTGCTCTCTTCTGGGTTTCTTCCTGCGTCTTTTTGTTTTCATGTGTGTTCCTTGAAATGTGAACTCCTTAAGGTTCTATCCTCAGCTGTCTTCTTGGTGATTTCCTCTGTTCCCGGAACATCAAGTATCATTTCTATTAATTAATGTATTTTAACCTCACACTTTAGAAAAGCTATTTTACTGAGATATAGTTGACATACTGTAAAATTCACTCATTTAAAGTACACAACTCAATAATTTTTAGTACATTCATAGAGCCCCACAAATACCCTTGCATATAACATCTGTCCATTTCCTTGCAGAGGCTTGGTCTCGAGTTGCATCTTCACATTCTGATACCCGCATTATGGTATGCTACTGTTAATGCTACTTGCAGGATGAAGCTTCTGAACATTTGGTAGCAGGGATAATCATACACTGAGCTATACACACGTTTCATCCAAGTCTCCTGATGATTAGGACATATAAGATGACAGACAAGGGGTTAAGGATATGCCATCTGTGGAACAAAGCTAAGTAGCTGCCCTTGAAGGGATCTGTTTTTTTTTTTTTTATTCATTAACCTAATACTCTTGCCAAAGAGATCTGTGCCTAGAACTGAACCCAGGAGGATAGTAGACTGGGCACATGGAAGACTGTTCATACCAAATTCAGAAAATTCTGAATACAGTGGGAGCACACACACCCACCCACCCATATACACACACACAAATGTTATCTGTGACTATGCGAAGTGGCACACAAGAGAGGAGGATAACTAAATTGGCTATAAGGACTGAACACGTCTGCTTCTGGGCTTAGTAGTTTATGCTGCTTTCAGATCAAACCTGATGATGCTTTCAGTTTGATCTCCCGACAAGCTAGTGTTCAAGCAAAATCCAAACTAAAGGCTTCCTCTTCTGCTCCATGTGCTGTGAGTCTCGGTTGTGTCCAACTCTTTACAACCTTATGGACTGTAGCCTGCCAGGTTCCTCTATCTACGGGATTCTCTAGACAAGAATACTAGAGTGGGTTGCCATGCCCTTATCCAGGGTCTTTCCAACCCAGGGGTCGAACCCAAGTTTCTTGCATTGCAGGTGGATTCTTTACTGCTGAGCCACTGGGGAAGTCCTTCTACCCCATAGCCACATGGAAAAAGTCTATTTCTACTGCTGAAAGAATGAATTTACCCTTTAAATATCTGACCACCAGGAATTATGGTTTGTCCCTACAGTATGCCTCCAAAGCACTATGTCTCTAGAGCAGCTGGGCAATCATCAAAAATGTGTACATATGTCAGACTTCCTGAATTGTGCCCTTTAAATACATGCAGTTTATTGTACGTAGATTACATCTCAATACACTGTGCATAGACACCCACGTACAGACACATACATGCACATACCTCTAATGAAATAATGGATCTAGCCAGTAGCTCTGTCAACTACTAGGTGAAAGCTGACAGGAAACTTTACAATGGATGCATAAGGCTGACAGCACCTGACTCCACTGACCAATTTTACATCAAAAATAGGACAACCAGACATTATATGCTTTCCTGATAGAATGCAGTAAGAAGTTCACAGGAATATCACCTATTACCGTATTCTTGCTAAAAGAGCTGAACCTGAGTCCACCAAAGCCTTTGGATCTGGCACCAGATCATAAGCAATGTGTGACAGAAACATGCTGCAAGGCTGCAGTTAGCCAAAGCACCAAGTCAGAGTGCGGCAAAAGTTATAGGATCGATGGTCTGGAGTCTTTAACAAATAGACAACAAGAGGAAAAAAGCGGCTGGGTAGATCTGCTATAGGTTAGGAAACCTAGTAACATAGCAACCAAATGCAATGTGTGGTTCTTCTTTAGAGCCTAATTTGAACAAGCCAAATATAAAAATGTATTTTTGAGAAAACTGAGGGAAATGTTTAAAATACTGTTTGTCTCTAGCTGTACCACTCTATTAAAAAAAAATTTCACTGAAGTAGAATTGACATACAATGAACTGCACATATTTAAAATGTACAACTTGATAAATTTTGACATATGGTATGTACTTGTGAAATCACCACAACCAAAATAATAAACATGTCCATCACCCCAGAAGTTTCATGCCCCTTTGCAGTCCTTTCCTCCAGCCGCCCTTCTCTAAACCCTAAGTCCAAAATTGGAGAAATTTAAATACAGACTAAGTATAAGATAATACTAAGTAATTATTAGTTTGATGTGACAATGGCATTATGGCTGTATTTTTTCAGTCTTTATATGTTAGAGACATCTCTGAAGTATTTACAGGTGAAATATTATGATGTATGGAATTTGCTTTAAAATATTCTAGGGGGAAAATGTGGCAGGAAGATAAATGAAACACAATTGTCAAAATGTTCAAAATTTTTGAAGCTGGTTGATGGGGACATGGAGTCCATTATAACTAGTCCCTTTATTTTTGCGTATGCCTGAAAAGTTCCATGAAAAAAATATTTAAAGACAAAAAAGCAAACAATATACTCTGATAGCAAATAAGATCTTGAAATATGAACCACTGACAAATTAGATAAGTTATGAGACACCTTTCCTCTCTGCCATCTGCCATCATATCTAGTTGCACCCTGCAGCGCACCCTCCCGCCCCCTACGACACACCCACTCAAGGCGGAGCAGTTTTTTGAGGCAGTGTCAGTCATAGACATGGCTTGCACAGTCCTCTGGACTGGGCCTCAAGAAAACAGCCTGTAGACTCAGGTGGCAAACTCTGTAGCTTCCCCAAAAATTTCATCAGAATTCTGCTCACAAAAACTTCCAGAGGATATTTGTCTTTAGGGGGCACAAGGCCACTTTAGTGCATCTGTTGAAGTGTTCTTGCTTAGTCTAATGTTTTCTCTCTTTATGAAACTTCTTTATTGGGAAAGAACATTTTTTTCTTTTTTTGCAATTCTGCTTCTTCCTCACTAACTCTGATTTATCCAGGTGGCCAGGAGCTCAACCTATGCCTTTCTGAGTTTCACTGTAGAAAAATAGTAGCACAACAAATATTTCTGTTCCTCGGACTCCCGTCAGACGAAGGTTACTCCTGTCCATGCGACGTTTGAGGAAGCAAAATTTGGCCACAAAGAATCAATACAATATTTATAAACATACTGCTTTGTATTTGGCCCCTCCTCTTTGGACATTTGTCTTCTTTGCTCTTGAAATAAAATGCTCAAAAGTTGTGTTTTCATTCATGCAAAATAGGATGGACCTCTGTCCTGACAGATGTGCTCTAACATATTGTTGAGCCCATCATGAATCCTTGGTATCATACCAGAATACCAGTTATACTACTATGGAAGTTTACTCTCAAATGCATTATTCTGAGAAAATTTATTCAAAGTTTCAACTTGAAATGCCAAGAACTGCTTTCCCAGCTGCAGCCCAGGCAGGGAAATTGGGAATCTCCCTCCTCCCACTTTCCCCACATGGCTGAGGAGGGCTTTCCACACGTCGCCATTTGTATGGGAGACACATATATACATTAGGAACTGCCTGCAGAGGAAGAAAAGGGAACAATTTCTGTGAATAGAAAATAAATCTGAGTGGAATTTAGACATGGATCATCGGATGAGATGGTGATTTCAGTGGCTGCTCTAAGGAAAGGAAACCCCATCTTGCTGATGTCTTGTTTCTTAAAAAAGGATGGTAGTATATTTAATCCGGTGCTTTCCCAATGATATGCCAGGGCACATCTGTCAAGATTGAGGCCCTTCATATTTTGTATGAATGGAGAGACAGCTTTTGAGCACTTTATTTTAAGAGCAAAGAAGACAAATGTCCAAAGAGAAGGGCCAAATACAAAGTGGTGTTTGTTACATACACACAAAAGGAGAAGACTAGAAGCTACAAAGAAAACACTCAGGCTTTAATTGAGAACAAGTTATAAATTATAAACTGGCCATATAACTGAAACTACCAGTCGGTTTTCTTTTTTTTTTTTTTTTTTAAGCAGGCCTATGTATACAATACTTTAAAATACAGTATGTAAAAGAGAAAAGGGGTAGAAGAGTGCCTATAATATGCCATCAAGACTGGAAAAACTACGCAAGCACAATCTCCCTCTCTCTTATCACATGCCCTGTAGTGGCAAACTGGGGTGGAGGGGAGTAAAGGTGGGGAAAAAAGAGAGCCACTGACATTTGTACCTTTTGGGGGAAAAAAAAATCATGTGTTATCTATTTTCCAAAAGGATACAGCACTGAGGAAACTTTCAATTTTAAAAAGTCAGGCATCAGCAAGATGACAGAAGATAAGCACAGAGCATATATGATTTACAATATCTTTATTAGAAAATAGGATTCGGGGACAGGCAGTCTGATAGCTTATGGCATATGGAGAACCTAAGGAATTATATCCTAGTAGCACTAAGCATTCCAAAAGGAAGCGCCTCACATACTTCTTTCCTACAAGCTTATGACCAGCAAAGTGCAGACCTCTTTGGCTTATTGCAGAAGCCTCAGCCGGTCATGTCAATCATTTGAAATTTCATATCAGCCAAGGTACCAAGGTAATTTCCACTCTGCTTCCCCAGAGGCCACTACCGAAAATTGTCAATAGAAGGGAATTCTGTGAGCAGACTCTTCCAGCTCTCAAGAGAGCTTCATTTCCTTCATGGACAGCTCCTAACATTATTCCAGTTTACTGGGCAGCAAAGTAATTCTCTCAACACCTAAGCCACTTCTCTGAAGGAGCATGAGTGTGACAGTGCGGGTGTGCGCCGGGATGGGGAAGGCCGTTGACTGGGTGACGGAGGCCTCCTCCCACTGTACCACTCCAGGTACATCAGATACGTTAAAACCTCAGTGTCTTAAAGTCTGTAAACCTGAGGAGCAATAATACCTACTCTGAAGAGCTGTCTGAGGGAGATGCAAATGAGATGGCCGTGTAACTGCATTCTGAAAGTGGCTGACTCTAAACAAAGTACTGGCTGACTTGGCTACCTTGGCACTCATTCCCCAAAAGTTATTTTTGCTTTCTCAGGGCTGAGAGTTGGGCTGGCTAACTGAGCAGCTTACAGTAACTGACTATCTGGCCTTGACTTTACCAATAGTTTCATCCAAGAAGCCTGTCATACCAAAATATTATTAAATAAGAAAACAGAGGATACTTTCATAAAAAATAAGAAAAATCACTACCTTTCCAAAATAAACGAGAGTTTTATTATTTATTCTCTCTTTTTCTTAGGTTTTTGAAAAATTGTGTTTAATAGTAACACAGAGTAAGGATAGTAAAAGTCCAATTAAGATAATAAAAACCCAGAGCACCATAAAATGCCATTGAATTAAAGACGAAGACTCGGTCTCAGCTCACACTCTCCAATGGGGGTATGCCCATTGAATACTTACAGGTCCAATAGAATGTGCTGCGTGGCAAAAATATAAAGGGGGCCTTCTTTCAAATAAGGCATAGAAGGCATTTCAAAGACATGAACTGTGCATGAACCCTCATCTCTCGCTAAGAATAAAGCAGAAGTACTTCTGGGAACTCAACTATAGTGAGCTGGCACAAGAGAATAGAAGGCCAGTGCACACCCAGGCAACCAACTTCATGCAGTTTAAATCTCACAAGTCCCAGCCACTTCTTCTCCTATTTTAAATATATCCTGGCCTGCCGGTGGGTCCCAGCATTTAGATGAAGGCACAGACACTCCCATTAATGGCAAATAGAGAATCTTATAAGGGAAAAACATAAAGCCAATCAACTGCTATTAATTAAGTGTAGATTAATTTACCACAGAAGGAAGTGGAAAGCTGGTGCGAAGGGGCAGGATACTGCACAACTGAAACGCAAGGAGGAAGAAACTAAAGAGTGAAAGGAAAGTATGAATCACTGCCTGAGACCCGGAGAAGGAAGACTTGAGCCTTAAGGAGTATTTGACAGCAAGGAGGGAGGTCCCTACAAAACAATATGAGAAGAAAAAATAAGCTTTATTGACTTCATCATTTTTTTCCCCTGTATCCTTCCCATGTTGCCTGTGGTAACTATGCTGAACGTTGTCCATACCCATCAAGTTATAACCTCAGTGAGGTATAACAAAACAAGATTCCGGCAGGCCAGAATTAGTTATTCATATGTATTAAAAGCTACTTATTATCTGTAGCTTTTAATACATATGAATAACCAGAATGGTAATTTTTCTCAAGTTAAACCTTTCAGTTATGAATATGTGCTTTCTGAGTCTGACATCTCAGAAAACTTCAGTTTGTTATTTTTAAGTTACTGATCACTAACAGCCTACAGTCAAAGGTAAAGTCCCCATCAAACAACCCAATTCCACTACAGCCAACTTATCAAAACATATACATTATCACCATACCTATCACTCACATAAGAACTTACCAGGATTAATAAGAACTTAAACCACTTTGAAGGAACTATCAGTTAAAAAAAAAAAATCTTATCTAATATTGGCAGAAGCTGAACAACAGACATTACATATTCCAAGAGACCAATTAACAGTCTTCTGAGGGACCACTTAATACATTATTTATTCTAAGAGGCTAGCCTGAGTCTGCCAGTAAAGGAAATATCTCAGAATTTAGTGGGAAGTGTGGCAGGACACATTAAGGTGTTGATGTCATTAAACAGGTTTAAGAAATAAAGGAATCCTCACTTTGTGTTCATACATGAAGATGATGCAGAATGTCTCTGAAACTGCAGATAAGGCTTTATCTTCTAAGGCTGAAGTTCAAAAGAAGAAAAATGTAAATGTATTGGACACAATAATCTATCTGTTAAAAACACCAAAATCCTGAGGTCTGGATGACTGCAGAGTTCTGGGGCCCCCCAAACCCATTTATGAAAAGCCCAGGCAGGGCCAACATCATACTCAGTGATGAAAATTGAAAAAATTACCTCTGTTCATAGATGACATGATCTTATATGTAGAAAACTCTAGAGATAACACACACACAGTTAAAACTAATAAATTTAGCAAAGTTGCAGTATACAAGATCAATATATAAAACTCAATGTGTTCCTATACACTAACAATGAAATATGAAAAGGAAACTAAGAAAACAATTTCATTTATAATAGAATAAAACAAAAAGAATACATACTTGGGACTAAACCTCACCAAGGAAGTAAAAGACTTGTATACTGAACACTACAAAACACTGCTGAAAGAAATCACAAATACATGAAAAGACATCTCATGTTCACAGACTGGAAAACTTAATATGTTAAGATGTCAATATTACCCAAAATAATCTACTAATTCAATGAAATCCCTATTAAAATTTCAATGGCTTTTTTTTTTTGCAGAAATAGGAAAATATATCCTAAAATGCATATAGGATCTCAAGGAACTCCAAAGAGTCAAAACAATTTTGAAAAAGAACACCATTGGAAGAACACACTCATTTCTCCTTTCCAAACCTACCACAAAGCTACAGTAATCAAAACAGTATGGTACTGGCATAAAGACAAATACACCAGTGGAATAGAACAGAAAAACCCAAAATAAATTCTTGTGTATATGGTGAAATGAACTTCAGCAAGGGTGCCAAGACCACTCAGTGAAGAAGGAACTGTCTCTTCAACAAATGTTTTTAGAAAATTAATATCCACATGTAAAGGAATGATTGGACCCTTACACCATATACAAAAATTAACCCAAAATGGATTAAAGACCTAACCTAAAAATATACAAGTCCTAGAAGAAAACATAGGGGGAAATCTTCATGACATTGGACTTGTCAATGACTTCTTGGATATTATACCAAAAACATAGGCAACAAAAGCAAAAATAGAGAAGACTACATCAAACTTAAAAATCTTTGTGCATCAAAGGATACAATCAACAGAGTGAAAAGCAGCCTACAGAATAGGAAAAATATTTTCAAATAATAACCAAAATGTATAAAGAACTTCTACAACTCAACACCCCCCAAAAATCAAACAACTCAATTAAACAATTAAATATAAATCAAATAACCCAAAGGACTTGAACAGGCATTTCTCCAAAGATGATATACAAATGGCCAATATGCACTGAAAAGATGCTCAGCATCAGTAATCATCAGAGAAATGCCCATCAATGGATGAATAAACAAACTGATACATGTACAATGGCATAGATTCAGCCTTAAAAAGGAATTCCGACACATAATACAACATGGATGGACCTTAAGAACATTATGCTAAATGAAACATGCCAGTCACCAAAAGACAGATACAGTATGATTTCACTTACATGAGGTATGGAAAATATTCAGAGAGTCAAATTCCTCAAAACAGAAAGTATAATGGTGGTTACCAGGGACTGAGGAGAGGAGGAAAAGGCTATGTAGGGGGTTTTAGATTTGCAGGATGAAAAAGTTCTGTTTCACAACGAGGTGAATATCCTTAACACTATTGAAATGGCTAAAATAGTAGTTTTAAAAAATATCTCTTTATTTAGCTGCCTGGTTCTGAGTTGTGGCGCACAGGATCTTTTAGTTACAGCCTGTGGGATCTAGTTCACTGACAAGGGATCGAATCCAGGCCCTCTGCCCTGAGAGTGAGGACTCTTAGCCACTGGATCACCAGTGAGGTCTCAGTAGTTTTTTTTTTTTGCCTTTTTAAAAAAAAAACTGTATCATATTCTAACCAAAACTGGTTAAGATAATACTTTTATATGTTTCTTCCGTTTTGAAGAGACATATAACATTGTTCAGCACAACGAGAACTGAACATATAACATTGTTCAGCACAAATGAGACCTGTGAACTCAAGAGTTTCCAATCTCACATGGAAGAGGAGAAAGAGCCTGACTAGGTAAGGGCCCCTTATGAGGCTGCCAAAGCAAACACAGTAAAAGCTTCACCAAGAAGCAAGGTAAACTACTGGTATTTCCTGAGTGTACTTCCAACTGATATGACTGATGCAATCACCAGGGAGTTCACTCTACCCCAAGGTAATTTTTACCCCCACAAATGGATCTAAACCTACTAGTCTAGATGAAGACATTCCCCAGCTACTCTCCAGACCAATAATTCCACTGGCCAAGGTAAGATGCCTATCTGGTTTGTTCTTGGGAAATACTGTTGTTTGTTAAGAAACTACATCTCTCCAATGTTCTTGGTGTTAAGTCCCCATCTTTACAGTGATAATAGATTGATAGTTTGGGCTGGCATACATGTGCACATGCAAGTGTGTATTTTATAGATCCATGAAATAAAAAAATCTGGGAACTACTGTTTTAGATAAAGTCCTCTTAGACCAAAGCCTTGGAGAGCCTTCTAACGTTCTGAGCCTACGATTCTAAATGGCACAGAGAAAGGCTTCTTATGGTAATTGCCAACACTGGTTTTGGGCTCTTGACTATGTTTTCTTTTTGCAGAGAACTATTTCCTTATTAAAAGTACTTTTATTTCATCTTCAGCTTCCTGCCCTATAAAATAGTTATGGCACATTTTTAATGTGTTTTTACAAATAAACTAGAGGCAATATGTGCGTGCATGCTAAGTCACTTTAGTCATGTCCAACCCTTTGTGACCCTATGGACTACAGCCTGCCAGGCTCCTCTGTCCAAGGGATTCTCCAGGCAAGAATACTGGAGTGGCTTGCTGCGCCTTCCTCCAGAGGATCTTCCCAACCCAGGTATCAAACCCACACCTCTTATGTCTCCTGCATTGGCAGGTGGGTTCTTTACAACTAGCAGCACCTGGGAGGCCCTCAGAAGCAGGATGGTATTGCGCTTAAATGTTCAAGCCAAACTGCTGGGGTTGGAGTTCAAGCTCTATTGTTACTATATATGACCTTGGGAAAATAATCTTTCTGGGCCTCAGTTTCCTTCTCTATAATATGGAGGCAATAATAGTTTATACTTCATAGGGTTGTTGTGAGAATTAAATGAGTTAACATCTGTAAAAATGCTTACGGCAATGCCCAGGACACAGTCAGAGCTCAAGAAATGACTGTCAGCATATAAAGCAACCCTGTAACTTGCTCCACATCACAAATGGGCACTGCCAGCGAAGGGAGGAGTATAACTCTCTGTTGAAATCCTTCCACTACCCACACAAACAGAAGTATAACTCTCTGTTGGATTATGCTCTGAGGATTATGCCCTCTGTTGAAATCCTTCCACTACCCACACAAACTCCTCTTCCCATTGTTCCAATAATATAAAGGTAATGTACAGGTATTTGCGGGCAAATTCTTACTCTGAGCTCTTCTCAGTCACCTTACATTAGGTTCCTGGACCCAGTTCAAGGGGTGTGTGTGTGTCTGTGTGGTGTGTGTAGGCTTCCCCACACCAACAAGCAATTAATTCCTGGACACCATCAGCGTGTCTGAGAATTCAACTGAATTCTGACACTATCTACCCAGAGATGGAATCAGATTCCACAGGTAAAGGGTTCAGTCCTACAAAACCATCTCTGCTTCAGACACCAATTGAAACCCCAATTTGTGACCTGTGGTTCTGACCAACTGGCTATCAGTTAGAGGTTCCCAGGACTCCCTTTTGGGTTTGATGCATTTGCCAGAATGGCTCACAGAAGTTAGGAAACGCTGTTTACTTACTGTATTACAGATTTATCATAAAAGGATATGAATCAACAACTAGATGAAGAGATACAAAGGGCGAAGTCCTAAAAGGGACTTGTTTTCTCGTGGAACTCAGGGCTCAGCACAGCGGCACATGGAAACATTCTGGTTTCCCAGCATGGAAGCTCTTTGAGCCCAAACCTTTTAGTTGTGGCAGCTTCATTACATAGGCATGATTTCTTAAATCACTGAGCACTGGGGACTCATTCAATCTCCAACCCTCTCCCCACTGCAGAGGTCAGGTGGTGAAATTAAAAGTTTCCACCCTCTAATCACACGGGTGGTTCTGTGGGCAACCAGACCCTGTCCTCAGGTGCTTTTCAAAAGTCATTTCATTAACACAGCCAAATACACCTCCATCAATCAACACTTAGGAAATTCCATGGGGTTTTGGAGCTGTGAGCCAGGAATTATGCACAAAGACCAAATATATGTGAGAAACATATTTTGGTCATTTGCATGATCTATATATATATATATTTTATAAATCACATTACTGCACACCTCTTCAAGTAGAATCCAACTTAGTCCCTCACAATCTGATCCTGCCAATTTAATGCGGCAGGTTTGTTTACAATTTAAAACTACCTTCTTCTAGATATTTTTCAGATGAAAAATGTTTGCCCAATTCGAAATCTGACACACTTAAGGCTTTAAGAATATGTAATATTAATCGGCTTCACCACTTTCAGGAGCCTCTCTCTCAAGCATACTCTCTGAGATGCTCTGCTTTGCATTCTCAAGTAGCTGCTGTGTGATGAGCTGCACAGAGATAACTCAAGCAGAATGCGGAAAGGAAACACTTTGAAGACACACTAAAGCAAAACTTCAAATGATACAGCACCACTGGGGACCCAGAGAAATCACAGCGGCTGATAAGCCTAGGGAGCATCGACGAGCACCTGGAGTATCTCTTTCTGAAGAGAGGATGGCAGGTGCACACTATGTCAAGCTCCACACAGCTGCAAACCATGGACCAGCCTGGGCAGCTGGTGGGGACCCGCTAGCTAGATGGTAATTATTGGTCAGGCATCTTCAGCTACAAAGGCTAAGGTGTAGCTCATTACATCTGTATTCTTCAACTGGTTATTTAACTCAGAGCTAAAGTGATGGTTAGCCTCGAGGCATGTTTACCCATCTGCTAAAAAATAAAAATAGAATCATACACAAAGGGAAAACATATAAAGGGCCTAATAAAATTTGTAATGAGTCCTAGGAGAGATTATCTCTTCTCAGTCCTCTCTGTACCTTATTATAGAAAAGTCCCTTAAAATCTGAGAACGCAGCTAGATAAGCTCTGCTGCTGCTGCTGCTAAGTCGCTTCAGTCATGTCCGACTCTGTGCGACCCCACAGATGGCAACCCACTAGGCTCCTCTGTCCCTGGGATTCTCCAGGCAAGAATATTGGAGTGAGTTGCCATTTCCTTCTGCAATACATGAAAGTGAAAAGGGAAAGTGAAGCCGCTCAGTCGTGCCCGACTCTTAGCAATTAAGTCTAAAAGGAGGAGCTGGTCTTTGTTTGCTTGCACCTGGAGTAGCCACTCTTCCTCCACGAGGCCATGTGCTTCAGCAGAAGCTGACTTCAGCACTAGCTCCAGGGATGGGCCCTGTGAGGTCTCAGCCAGTTTGTGCACAGGCAATGGTCACAAGTCTAGCAGTGGGCATGTGGCCTAGCTTTGCCAATCAAACTGAAGGGGAAGGGCATAATCCACATGCAGGTTGAGTAATTTTGTATTGTATCTTGGACATTTTGAATACTGTGAAATTCTGAGTCTTGCTTAAATACTAAGGAAAATGTTGATATTTGCAATCCAACCTGGTGGGATTCAGATCACAAGTTCCAACCAACCCTTCTGTGAGGTATGGTTTAAATATCAGTTCTTCTATTGAGCCTGTGCTCCAGAGCATGGGAGCTGCAACTACTGAAGCCCGCATGTCCCAGAGCCTGTGCTCTGCAACAAGAGAAGCCACAGCAATGAGAAGAAGCCTTGCAGCAACAAAGACCCAGCACAGCCATAAATAAATAAAATTATTTTTTTAAATTATAAATAAATAAATAAATATCAGGTCCTCAGTGAAAGCCTTTGCAGAAATATTAGGACTGTCTGGCATGAGGGCTAGCCAGTGGCCAGTCTAGGCCCTGGGCAGTTATTTATCGCATAATCAATTCTAATAGTTTTTGTGTGCTCTTCAGGACCAGATTCATGCAGCGTGCTGTTGAGGAGGGGACCCAGGAGTGCACAGATAACTCTGCAGGCTTAGTTTCCTGAGCTCCTCCTCCTCCACTGTCTTCCTAGGTACCTTTCAGTTCCTTTCTGTCTTCCAGCCAGAAAGCCGAGGCCTTTGCTATCCTGTTCTCTCAGATATTTTGAGAGCTAGGCAGCAGGAAGACAAGGAGAAAGAAAAAAGTGAGGGGTCCTTTTTAGGACTATCGCTTCTCTAACTAGAGGGAACTCAAGGAGATCGTGAAGGACAGGGAGGCCTGGCGTGCTGCAGTTCATGGGGTCTCAAAGTGTCAGACACAGCTTAGTGACCGAACACCACCGACAACTGGAGGGGACGGTTCCCTTCCCTCAGGACTTCCAGGCGGCTGTGGGCCCTGCTGCTGTCACTGCCAGCAACGACACCACAAAACTGCCTGGTGGCTGGGGCCTGGGAGAAGAGAGGGAGGCTTTCTTAAGGGAGGAAGTTTCTACACCTCTTTCTCTGAGTGTTAGAAGTCTCCTTTCCCATAAAGTCAAGATTGGAGGGTTTCTCTTGGAGCTCTTTCTTTCCATGCCTGATTCCCACTTCCAGGGTGGGCTGCACTCCACCCAGGCCAGGGGATGTTTGTAGCTGTACTTCAAATCCTGGTCTTTTCTAATCCACCTGCTACTACTGACTTCTCAGAGTCCTTAAATTGCTGGTCCTTGAGTTCTAGCCAGGATTTTAGCTGCATTCAGCAGGAGACACTAGGCAGAGTATGCTTACTTCGTCTTATCCAGAAATGGAACTCTCCAGAGGCAAGTATTTTTAAATGCAGTAGTCAAATATGGTTATGTGTCTTATAAAATAATAGAAAATCCATATCTCCATAGGTATCTTTTTTAGGGTGAGGAAGTAGGCTTTTAGGTTAAAAAAAAAAGTAATCTGGTTTACAGAAAAATATTAAGTTAATTCAATAGATGTTACCGGACTGTGGTAAAAACCATGCAGTGGTACACACACGTCATGAGTTTGAGAAACACTGATCTACAGAACAGAAGCCACTTGCTTTTTTAGAGCTACTTATAAACAGTTCTATTTTACTACATATGAACCTGCTTATATTATTTGTTTTATTAACTGACCTTGTGGTTGTGTCCTTCTGGCTATTACAGCCTATAGAATACTGGGGAAGAACAAGCAAGGTCATTCAGGGGCCTGTAAACAAAGCTTTCCTCGGGAAAACAGGTCTGAGGGACTTCCAAAGGAGACAGTAGAAGGCAGCGCTACACACAGATCAGGCAGTAAGTGAAGAAGGTATGGATTCAGAAGTTACCTTCTCCTTTTAGAAGGTTGCCAAGGGAGGTGGTGGAGGCCAATGTCGGGTATTGCTCCTGGACTGGCTTTGGGCCACAGGCCTCTCAGCCTGGATCTTTGCAGCTGAGCCTGCTTAGCCAATGCCACAGCAGACAGGATGTCTAGGCGATTCACGGGCATGATCAAGGGTCCCCATGACAGATGATGGCAAGGAGCCATGCAATCTACCATAATTCCTTCACAGCTTGATTGTACATTAATTCAACCCCCCAACAAAGAGTATTCCAGAATATGAATGGATTCTCCTGAGAGCACAGTCTCTTTCAGTAGTGCTTCACTTGACAAGGTCCTGCTAAGTGTTACCAGAAAATCTACCCAGCTTCACCATTACTGTGACATCTGAGGCCAAAGAAAGTGATGAAACTGTCCAGACTATCCTCAAATCTACATACAGTAAGAAGTACCTGGATGAAGCACCCCTCTAGGAAATACTCTCCCAGGTAAACCTAGAAGATAATGATGTCACAGAATAACTTCACAGAAATTATGAATAATGCTGCAGACATTAAATTATCAGCATTTTAGGCAAGAAGAAAGCCCTGGTATGGTGATGCTCTTTACTTTAGTGACAGCAATGCAGGAAAAATTAAGTGAAAGGGCAGATCAAATAAAAACTATAAGAGAAGAAAAACAACAAAAAGAAGCAGAAGCAGCTGGAAAGCAATTATTTCATGGCGTCCCTGATACAGCTGAGAATTTCTTAAATTGGAAGGCCAAGTTTGATGCAGAACTCCTGGAAATTAAAAAGGTTAAAATAATCTTTAGAGATGACTTTTGGCCATTCACGTTTTGCAAGTCAGCTTCTTTTCCCATTAACATTCTAACAGTATTCCCAGTTGCGTGCATTCGGAAATGGCTGAAGTTGTGAGTGATACAAGAGACATCCCAATGCTGAGCAGGAGTCTGATGGCCGCATTAGTTAACCTTGCAGTCATTATTAAGTGATTCCATCTAATGAGCCAAGTAGTCTCCTTCTGTATAAAAGTCTATTAAATTATAGGGTCTTGGGAGCAACTCACTAGGCAATGAAAATCTCACACATATCTGAACACTTTCTCTTCAACAAATAAAAGACAGTTAGAATAAATTTAACATCAGTTGGTACTGATTTTTTTAAAGTTACACTTCTTGACAAAAGTGGTGCTGACTTTGAAAACAAGATAAGATTAAAACAACCACATGGTGACTGGATAGGCCCACTTTTATTGTTATATTGGGGTTCTAGATAAGATTTGAAAAATCCCAAACCGTTTGGTGCCTTAAAAAAAAATTGCAAAATGTCAAGCAGCTCCCACTTTATTCTCAGTTTTTAGACACTGAGAAACAGCAGTCAGTGTTCAAGATCCACCATAGCTGCACTGCCATGAACTCAGACTGCCCTGAAGAGGGAGCTGTCACTACAGCAAAAGACTCAAAGGCTGGGATGGAAGCCCCATGAGGGTAGTATAGGGGGTTTTTTTGCTGTTGTTGTTCACTAACATTTCCAGCCCTAGAACAAGACTCATCACAGATGCTCAATTAATACTGAAAAATAAAAGGCTGTCCAGGAAGGCCTTCTGGTCCTCCCAAAGTTGGAAACAACCAATAAAAGAACATTCTGACCCTGGGATGTAGCAGTGGGGTCACTGGCAAGGTTGGATGGTGTGCCTTCTTAAAATCAAACCCTCCTTTCTCCTTTAAGTGCAGGTTTCCACAGATTCTGATAATCTTTATCATATCCTCTAGCACAATTATGAAAAAGAAACAGTATTTTCACTTTCCTAATCTGGGGGACACAGCTGCACTCAACTGGGATGTCATTAGACTCTGCATGGGGTGCTGTGTGGCAGGCACAGTCCGCCCAGTCACTAGAGAGCGCGCCGTGACTTTCTTGCCTATATTGGGGTTGTTGTAATGTGCTAATGTAGAAATAAACCTCAGTAATTATCATTACATATCTAGTGAGAAAAGTGGTTGTATGTTACATTTTTACAAACCTTTTAAATGCCTAGAATAAGTAAGACAGCTGGATTCTGCTACTTCTTTTTTCCTTCCTTTCAAAGAAGAGGATATGTGTTTACCCTCCATTCTTTGTACATCATGCTGTCTTTGGAAAACTCTACTGCATACTCATATGCAAGTATGTTTTAATACTGTTATGAAAATAGCTAAAAGTTTCAGGGGCTCCTGGCCACCCTTTAAGATACTGTGGTAAAGAGTATCTAAGTGTGGTAAAGAGTACACTAAGAGCCATAACTGTTACGAACATTCAGGAGGGATTCTCAAACAAGGAAAGAGAGTTCAAAAAGATGGAGAGGGGGAAACATCACTGCTTGTAGCCACACTTTACAGGAAAGCCGAACTATTTCATCAGTGTGCTTTTGTTACTTTAAATGTTGCTTACTCTTTGTACTTTACCATATTTCAACAGGAAATGAAATTGCTATTTGAAGAAAAGAAAAGCCAGTATTTCTTTCTGACAAGACAAAACAGAACAAAAACCCAAAACCACGGACTCTAACTCCTTCCAGTTCCTATATAAATATCAACTGCGCATGTACATTTACTTTTTTAGATCATCACTTATAAGTGACACTCTAATTACAAGACCCATATCGCCTTCTCTCCTGCCTTTTCTTCTCTTCAACAACTTCCTGCTGACTGTCAGTCAAATATTATTTAACAGGACAAAAGAACAATTTCTAATTACCAACCAGTTACAAACTGCTGCACAGTTCAGTCTTTTCTGTCTGCATGTTTCCATGAACAGCAATTAAATAGTAATCTACAAATCAACTCACTTAACATGTACTGTTCCTTAGCTAGAGTCAGGTGATTTCCATCTACTACAAACAATTCAAAAATAAGTACAACAGTTGTATTCATTTAAGTATGGTCAAGAAAAAAACTAATTATTTGTGAATCTCACATCATCTCACACCATTATTTTTCCCAAACTTAAGAAGAAGCATGATTTAAAATTTTCTTTCCCACAAGCAAGCAGAAACAGATTGGTTATGGTGACTTTTTCAGGTGATATTTGACTTTATTATCTTACTTAAATCCCTGTGCACCTTAGCAAATCTAAGTTGATCAAAAACTAGGCCAGCACCCCACTGGTCAACGGCACAGGCTCCAGAGTGGAGGACCTGGGTTTGAATCCTGAAGCTGCCACTTGTGATGTGACTTTGAGCAAGTTAATCGATGCCTCATTTTTCTCAGCTTTTAAACTGAAGATAACAGCATCTGCCTCATAAGTGGATGTGGAGAAGGCAATGGCACCCCCACTCCAGTACTCTTGCCTGGAGAATCCCATGGGCGAAGGAGCCTAGTGGGCTGCAGTCCATGGGGTTGCTAAGAGTCGGACACGACTGAGCAACTTCACTTTCACTTTCCACTTTCATGCATTGGAGTAGGAAATGGCAACCCACTCCAGTGTTCTTGCCTGGAGAATCCTGGGGACGGGGGAGCCTGGTGGGCTGCCGTCTATGGGGTCACACAGAGTCGGACACGACTGAAGCGACTTAGCACCAGCAGCAGCAGCAGCATAAGTGGATGACAGGATTAAATTCACTAGTGAATAAATGAACAAAGGACTTAAAATGGTGCCTGACACAGAATACTCAGTGAATGTCAACCTCTGTTTTTATATATTTGTCTTCTAAAATAGTCACAGCAGAAAAAAACTTGTCCATTATAACCTAATAGAGCCCTGGAACAATACAAAAGGGAAACATTAAAAGAGATGACTGTTTCAGTGTCCTTCTCTCTTAAAATAAGTAGCTGCCTGTATCACCTAAGAAGTGCTGACTAGCCATGGAAAAGATACCAGACATTTTCAAAACTATTGTGATTCTGTGAAACAAGAAGAAAAGAAAACTCAAGAAGATTTGTCCTTCAAAATAGATTAAAGGAATCTTAACAGAAAATGTAACATGGCTATCTAGAAACAAGAGAACTGTGCATCCTTTTGACACAGATACTTTTATGGGCAAGATAAAACTATCACAGCCTGAAGATGCTTGCTAATTCATACATACCTGTAAGCAGTATTTACACCATATGATATGTAGTAAGTGATGAGGGTGTATAACTCTGTTCTCACACATAGTCTTGTAGCATACTCTGAGAGAAATGAAGCTTGAAGCCAAAAAAGAAAACACTCATGAAAAAATTTAAAAATCCTTGACATCAGGATTGACTTTATCCAAGAAGGCTTACCTCTTGCAGTGTATCACAAGATTCATCTATGGAAGGCTGGTACATAAAAATGCTAACTGGGATACATAAGAAAACTATAGCTAACATTTACTGAACACTCACTATGTTCGGGGCATTCTTTCAAGTTTTTTTTTTTTAATATAGATTAACTAATTAATCTTCAACATCGCTATAAGATAGGCATTTTATTGTTCCCACTTATACCCAAGGAACTAAGGCAAAGAGAAATTAACCTGCCCAAATGTCAAGCTAATAACGGTTAGTCAAAAACAGCCTGGTTCCTAAGTGCAAGTTTTTAACCAGTAGGCAAAGAAAAAGATATATCATGCACTTACATATATGGGGGAGAGGTTGGGGGTGGCTAAGATTCTAACAGAACGTTTTTGTTATTTGTAATGTTTGAATTATTGACAATAAGCTTGTATGGACTTGTATAAATTTTTATATCATAAACTTAGTAACACCTTTTATTGGATTTTCTGTAGAATTCTATTTGATTACCACCTGACACACAATCTGCACTTGGCTAAAGAACAGGATCCCCAGGGTGAGCCTAACATCACAGCAGCCGGCAGTATCTGGAGAGCGAGAAGGGGCTGCTAACATTCTAGACAGGTCATGACAGATACGGTCTCTATCCAATCAACAGTAAGCTTCAAGACTTACCTAAGAACTATTTTACTATGGGGGCTGGTCTCCAGGTCCTGTGTTTATTTTCAAATATAGCTGTGTCTCCTCTTAAGTTAATTCATAGCATTTAAAAAGTCACAAGGGTAAGAAGAAAGAAGGTGATGAAAGTTCAGAATTGTGATAAGACAAAGACAGTGGCTGAGCACTCACCCTAACAGGATACCAATCTCGGCCACCTACCGAAGCCTAGTATTACATAATACTACTGTGAATAGTTTCCATGAACAACTTTTTATTAGTTTGATTTCTTACCCATTAAACAAGTTTTTCCCATCTTCTTCCATATTACTCCACAGTCATTGGTTAGGTCTTCTCGTCTCTATTACCTACAGGGGGAAAAAAAAATCTGTCAGGCTGCTATATAGCAAAAGAAAATTTCACGAATTTTATTTATAAATTCAAAAAACAGGATCAGTGTATTACAGTGCACTTTAGTGAACTCCCACAAGTCCTCAAAATTGAGGTAAAGAGTGAGGATAAAAGCTGTAATTTTTTTTCCGCTAAGAGCAATCAAACATTAAGTCATTCAGAAATAGACTGATGGAAGTATGAAAGGTTTACAAGATGCACTTCTGCGTTTATTTTAGGTTTTAAAGATTACACACTGCCTTGGCATATAGCTTGAAACTGTCAGAAAAATCAAAACAAATTCATGGCAACAAAAATAATTGTGTTTCAAAGGCCCAAATTCTTTCTGTGTAAGTGAAACATGTAATGATGCAAGATGCCAAGTGGTGACATCTTTGTGTTAGGTGGGTTCATGACTTTTAGGTAAGCAGCGTACATTCTATGCACAAGAACACTGTATTAGTCTAAGCTATCTAGAATTTGGACACATTATGTGCACAATCATTTTTTAGGTTTCTGACACTGTATTCAGGAAGCAGGATTCAATAAGCTTGAGAGTAACACACTGTCTGCCACCATGTAACAAGATGAAAAGTTCTCTATTTTGCCATCCTAATAGCTAACACAAGAATTCCTCTTAGAAGACATTCTCTTTGTGAAAATGTTTCCCTCACTAGGGTCTCCCACCACTCAGGTCCAGTCCCCTTGGGATCGATGGTTCCCTGCAGAATGGCTGTCAAGATCCCAGAATGATGGTCAAGAAAGGGGAACTGCTTTACATTAGATGAGGAGAAGAACTTGTTTTATCTCTGAAAGGAACAGAGAGAAGGATGATGAGAGGAACAGGAAGAGAAGAAAAGAATAGTATAGCAGAGTGAAGCTGGGGTTGAGGGGGTAGGTGAAGTTCTCCAGTCAAGGGAGGTCTGGAACATTTTCAGAACAAGAATGCCTTAAAGGGAAGTTGCGTGAATGCAATATAGGGCTCACCCACTTGTTTTTCCTCCTTTCTTCAGTTAGGTGTACTAAAAAACACAAATGCCCTGTATGAACAGGGCTTTTCTGAGGATCAGAGAAGCCAAGTATCCCATCTGAGGACATCATGCTGCATATCAGAGGCACAAGGCAAGAAAAACAGGGCCCAGGAGGCAGAAGCAATTGCTTGATGGTAAAATCCAGGAAATGCACAAATATTTTTAGGAAGAGAGCTTACAACTTGCACACACTCTAGGTTGGGGGTTTGAGGCAACCTTATTCAGGAAGCTAAGCTGACACTGTATGGATGGGTGTTTTACAACTATATACTTTCCCTTGTTACTTTAGCTGGGGGGAGGGGCACACTATGCCACTTGCGGGATCTTAGTTTCCCAACCAGAGACTGAACCCACACCAGAAAGCACAGGATCCTAACCACTGGACCACCAGGGAATTCCTCATAAAATTTCCTCTTTCCTGTCCAAACTTTCAACCCTACTTTTAATATAAAAACAGCAAATGATTAAAAGTTAACTTAATTACTTTTAAATCCAAGTTACTTGAATTAATTCTGGATGTACCCAAAAGCAGGCCAAAACAATCAGTTCTATACTGAGCACCTAGTATACATAACTACATAGAAAGAAAGAGAGAAAAGAAAGAAAGTCGCTCAGTCGTGTCTGACTCTTTGCGACCCCATGGACTGTAGCCCACCAGGCTCTTCCATCCATGGGATTTTCCAGGCAAGAATACTGGAGTGGGTTGCCATTTCCTTCTCCAGGGGATCTTCCAGACCCAGGGATTGAACCTGAGTCTCAACTACACAAAGGCTAAGCTTAAAAGACCTATGAAATAGCTATTAATTTGTTGAGCAGTGACTTCAATACTTATGACAGTGATCTTGAAAACTGGAAAGTTATTATGGGTCAGATTAATTCTGCAAACTATTAATAAGACCACCCTCATTCACACAGTTTCTATCTAGGTCCCATTTATATTGTTTATACTACTGTAATATAGTTTTGAATGGGGGGTGGTGGAAATTCAGATATATAGAACAAATCACTGCAACAGGACCAAACTAAAAATGTAGAAGACATCCCTTAAATAGTTATTAGAGATAAAGACCCAAACAAGCAAATTCCAATTGTACCTATTATAAGTGAAACTTGCTGAACTCTCGGGCTTTGTGGCATGTGCAAGGCAAGAAGAGTATAGGATGTAGAGTAACAGAGACCAGTTATCATCATGGTGGCCATGCCAGACCTTACGCAAGCAATCTAATTTCTCTAAGCCTGTTTTCTACGTCAGAGCACTGGCATAAGGATTAATCGAAAATGCAGGTAAATCCTAGTAAGCTGCCTGGCACATTGTTGTTTAGTCACTAAGTCAAGTCTGACTCTTTGTGACCCAGTGGACTGTAGCCCGCCAGGCTCCTCTGTCCATGGGACTCTCCAGGCAAGAATACTGGAGTGGGTTGCCATTTCCTTCTTCAGAGGATCTTCCCAACCCAGAGATCTGAACCCACATCTCCTGCATTGACAGACAGATTATTTACCACTGAGCCACCTGGGAAGCCCAGCCTACCACATAGCTGATGATTAACCAAAGTTTAGTTTCCTTCCTTTATCTTGCTATATTTACAGTAATTTTCAGGGGCTGAGAAAATTCTTTCTTGAGAACTTTACTCAATTTACTTTTATCCTGCCAAACAATAATGATGATGATGATGATGATGATAGCTGCCAAGGACACTTCTATAGCCTCTGAAGTGTACCAGACACTCAACTAAGCACTCTAACATATAGCGGGGTTGTTGTTTGGGTTTTTCTATAAAATGTTATGTAAAAACCCAGGTGAGCTTTTTGGCCAACCCAGTATTAACTCAGTCAGTCCTCACAGTACTATCTTTATTATCTTTATTCCCATTTCACAGACATTGAAACGGAGATTCAGAACTTCCTTGGTGGTCCAGTGGTTAAGAATCTGCCTGCCAATGCAGGGGGCATGGGTTCGAGCCCTGCTCTGGGAAGAGTCCACATGCCATGGGGCCACTAAGCCCGTGCGCCACAGCTACCGAGCCTGTGCTTGAGAGCCCAGGAACTGCAACTACGAAGCCCGTGCGCCACAGCTACTGAGCCTGCGAGCCCTAGAGCCCACGATCTGCAACAGAAGAAGCCGCCACAAAGAGAAGCCTGTGTGCTGCAACTAGAGGAAGCCCATGAACAGCAATGGAGACCCAGTGCAACCAAAAATTAATAAATAGATAAAAATGCAATGAAAAAAATGTTAAAGAAAGCAACCGAGATACAAATAAGTTCAACACATATATATGGAATTTAGAAAGATGGTAATGATAACCCTCTATGTGAGACAACAAAAGAGACACAGATGTTTAGAACAGACTTTTGGACTCTGAGGGAGAGGGAGAGGGTGGGATGATTTGGGAGAATGGCATTGAAACATGTATACTATCATGTAAGAATCGAAGTGCCAGTCTATGTTCGATACAGGATACAGGATGCTTGGGGCTGGAGCACGGGGATGATCCAGAGAGATGATATGAGGGGGGAGGGGGAGGGGGGTTCAGGATTGGGAACTCATGTACACCCGTGGCTGATTCATGTCAATGTATGGCAAAACCAATACAGTATTGTAAAGCAAAATAAAGTTAAAAAAAAAAAAAGTGGCAGAGCTAGGATTCAAACCCAGGTTTCTCCTCTTAAGAAATACTGGCCACCAGGGACCAGCATCAGGGTGACAGCAGCAAGGTGCTTTCCTTAAGAGCTCTCTAATATTAACGTAGGGAATGTTCAGATGGTTTGCCAAGTACTAGAACAGATCCATATTTTAGGTAATTAAAGTTATCTAAACTGTATATAATTTATACATCATTAAAATATAGTTTTACATGTATATGCCTCAAAATATTTTATTACATATTTCATAGTTTTATATTTATTAACCTATGTTGTCTCTTGCCTGTAACTATCTTCCCCTGTGAGCTCCTGGAGGACAGCAGCAGCATCTTATTTTACTAATTGTGAACATTGGTGGTGTCCTAGTGCTCACTAGGTGCTCAATAAATACTGATAAAGAATGAAGAGACTGGTTATTAAACTGAGAAAAAATTTTCAAGTTTCATCTGCTATTTCCATGGGGGCTTATTTCCCACCAACCATTGACTCCTTATCTGCAAGACTTTGCTGGATTTAAGTGTTTTCCTGGTCTATTCCATTTTTGGTCTATTCCAACTTATGAACTCATGTAGCAAAATGTCTTATGACAAAAAGTCTCAAGTATACAATTAATCAGAAGACTCATGCATGAATGAAAGCATATAACATATTGTTATGGTTTTCAAATGCTTCCACACACGTCTGAGATGCCTCAAGACAACCCTGAGAGTACAAAGAAGGTATGATAATCCAGAAAGCTACATCAATGCTGATTGTTTGGAATGAAAATGTATTCTCACGTCTGAGCCACAGAACCAATGGCTCAGAACCGGAGTTCGATGTTTTCTCTGTAACTGGGTAAAAGTCTATGAATGACATATTTTTAAGTCATAATGTCATAAATACATTTTAAAATCATGAATGTTCAGTCATATCCAATTATAAAAAGAGGTCAAAAGGTTTGAAGATACAAAGGCACAGGAAACTCACATAACTAGGTAAGGAAAAGTTTTGCATGCATCTACAACTAAATAAAGAGGCCTCATATAAAATTTAAGAACACCACAGTACTTTTTTAAAAGATTTTTTTTTTTAATGTAGACCATTTTCAAAGTCCCTATTCAATTTGTTAAAGCACTGTTTCTGTTCTTTGTTTTGGTCCGATGGCCACAAGGCATGTGGGATCCTAGAACCCTGACCAGAGATGGAACCTGCACCTCTGGCACTGGAAAGCAAAGTCCCATCACTGGACCACCAGGGAAGTCTTGGCAGTCCCTTTTAATGTTAATAAAGTATTCATACTTTCAATTACAATTTCACATGGTATTTACCACTGCAAATTTTATCATTTTTCCATGAATACATTTTTGTGTTAGAACAAAATATTTCATGTTGTTTTACCCTTCTTAAATAAAAACAATTTGGGATCAATACACTGTATAAGAGATCCAGAGTCTCAGACTGAAAGATAAGCAAGCCCCACATTACAATTTTTCTTCCCTAAATGCCTGTGTGGTGGTTAGAATCAAAAAGTTTTAGAAATCCACCTGCCTTATTGATTAACATCCGTATACTAAATGGGTCTGCTAATTTATAATGCGAATAAGAACATGGGAGAATGAGAAAGCCTTAGATTTAGAATCAGAAGACTTGGGGTCAAGCCTCATGTTATCCACTTACTAGCAATGTGAGCTTGAGCAACTCGCGAATGTCTTGGGACCCCTATGTCCTCACTTGTTAATGGATATAATATTAGCTCTGCTCCTTTCCAAGACTGCTGTGAAGATCAAATAAGAAACTGCATCTGCAGGCACACTGTAAACTGACGAAAGCTGCCCATGAGTGGGCTTCTCTTCCCCTCCCACCAAGGAAAGCAGAGGCTTTAGATCACTTCTCTGGTGAGAGGAAGCACAGATATTCAAATGTTCCAGGGACTTGGGGGCATGCTAGGATAAAAGTTTGGTCACTCATGCAGAGCTCAAGAATTTTAAAATGTTATTTGGTATCTGGGTCTTCGTTTTAGTTAAATGACATTCTGGTCTTAATTAACTATTTAATAAGAAATAAAGAACTTACAACCTTAGCCAGATTGGGAAATCCTTTTCACCAAAAATAAAATGACCTAAAAGCAACAGCATAATATGCATCCTCAATTATGTACGATGCATATATGCCAACAAAGCAATACCAAAGCCCATTTAGTTTGTAGAGCAGCAGCGTCAGCCACAAAAAACATAGCATATGCCGGAGTTGCTATTTCATCACTGTGCTTAAATATAATCCTGTTTTTTATAATCTCCACATAGGACAGATATTATTAATTGGCAGAGTTTAGTCAGCCAGCATTCATAGAAGCCATTTTTAAAGCATTAGTTTGGTCATTACCAAGCACATTTTATAAATACTATACAACAATTTTGTCAGCATTGAACAGCAGTGTAAAATGGGAAGAGAACACTTATAAAAACATCATACTTTTACTAGATACCATGCTGTGTGCATGCGTCGGGGGATCACATTATTTGCTTAGTTAATTCTCACAATGAGGTAGGTGTCAGAGGCATTTTACAGATGAGAAATGGATACTCAAATTGGTGATTAGATGACTAGTCCAATATCTAATAGCAAGAAAGAGCAGCGCTTCGCAGGGAAGCTCAGCTGTTAAAGAATTTGCCTGCAATGCAGGAGACCCCGGTTTCATTCCTGGGTTGGAAAGTTCCCCGGGAGAAGGGATAGGCTACCCACTCCAGTATTCTTGGGCTTCGCTGGTGGCTCAGATGGTAAAGAATCCAGCTACAATGCAGGAGACCAGGGTTCGATCCCTGAGTTGGGAAGATCCCCTAGAGGAGGGCATGGCAACCCACTCCAGTATTCTTGCCTGGAGAATCCCCATGGACAGAGGAGCCTGGCGGGCTACAGTCCATGGAGTTGGAAAGAGACATGACTAAGATACTAAGCAGAGGCCCAAGATAATTACTTAAAGTTGCCCGTAATTCCACATAAGTGGCAAAGAACAGGAGGTTTAGGTGAAATTTTGTACCATGGTAAAATTTGGTTGGCAGATAGCAATATTCTACGGCATTTCATATGGCTTGTTCAAGGAGTTATTGAGCTATAAATCTGCACTCCTTCTATTGAAACGGTATCTAATTTTAAAATTTAAACATAAAGACTTGTCACTACAGCTAGTTCTTTTCAGAGAAAATACTGCAAAGGAAACATTAATTCACTAAGTAGAGTCAATAACTATTTTATAAAAGCTATCTCTTAGTGATCATATCTAAACAAGTACCAAAAGTTACTTGTGTCTTACAAACATGAAATATTTTAGAAGAATTTTGAAATATCATATTAAAAAATACTCTGTATAATCAAAGCTCTTTTAAAAGTTTCAGTTCAGTTCAGTCACACAGTCATGTCCGACTCTGCGACCCCATGGACTGCAGTACGCCAGGCTTCCCTGTCCATCACCAACTCCTGGAGCTTACTCAAACTCATGTCCATTGAGTTGGTGATGCCATCCAACCATTTCATCCTCTGTTGTCCCCTTCTCCTCCTGCCTTCAATCTTTCCCAGCATCAGGGTCTTTCCAAATGAGTCGAATCAGGTAGTCAAAGTATTGGAGTTTCAGCTTCAGCATTATTCCTTTCAATGAATATTCAGGACTGATTTCCTTTAGGATGGACTGGTTGGATCTCCTTGCAGTCTAAGGGACTCTCAAGAGTCTTCTCCAAAACCACAGTTCAAAAGCATCAATTCTTCGGTGCTCAGCTGTCTTTATAGTACAACTCTCATATCCATACACGAGTACTGGAAAACCAAAGCTTTGACTAGACGGACCTTTGTTGGCAAAGTAATATCTCTGCTTTTTAATATGCTGTCTAGGTTGGTCATAACTTTTCTTCCAAGGAGCAAGCATCTTTTAATTTTATGGCTGCAGTCACCATCTGCAGTGATTTTGGAGCCCCAAAAATAAAGTCTGTCACTGCTTTCATTGTTTCCCCATCTATTTGCCATGATGTGATGGGACCAGATGCCATGATCTTAGTTCTCAAACTGTCACTATTCACCACACTACAAATATAAGTGAGATTATGGGTTTTCCCTGAAAATTCCCATTAAAAATAATATTTATAAAATGAAAAATTTAGAAATGGATGATATAAAGATATAATATGGTTTAGATAAACTGATGGACTGTATATCTGCATCAAGCAATGAGAAGTTAAGAAATTGGGGTAAGATCTGAAGCCTACAGAGCTTTCCAACTCCTTTGTTTTAGCAGAAACAGCACAGAACTTGATGGCTATCCTGTGTTCTGGTTAGAGTATTCAAAGACACAAAAGACATAGATGCAGCTGTTAAAAGTATAAAATTGCATCAAATTATAAGACAATACCTTGATTAGGTGTAGTGGTTAAGAGAGCAGATTTAGGAGTCAGACTGGCCAGATTACAATCCCAGTGGGACCCAGTTCCTAGCTCCAAGACTCAATTTTCTCATCTATCTCATACAATTATTGGGAAGTTACATGTACAGAGTTCAGGAAAATCAATGGCAAGAGGCTAAGTGATCATTAAATGTTACCTGTTATTTCTCTAGTAATACCTCGTGTAAAAAACAAAATATACCTGTAATAACACTGAAGGCCTTTCATTACTGAGCTATTTTTCAAGTGTAGAAACTTTAAACATAATAAAGAGAATCAAACTCCTAACTTTCTTGGTAATAGGATACTGGTTAACCTGGGGTAGGTCATAAGGAGCAATCACACAAAGGGAATTTTAAATTTGTAGGATGTTACCCCAGCTTTTGTTTTTGCTAGTCTTTAATAAAACACACCTATGTTTTAAATGTATTTCATGTTTCACAATTTTTAAAAAATTGAAAAAAGTTACTATATTTCCAAAGCGAAATAATGAAAGAGCATTATTTAATTTCAGAAGAGGATGAGAGGAAAAGAAGAAACAAGAAAACAATGCTTTATGATTCTAAGTGTTCTAGGTTGCCTCAGATTATGTGTGTCACAGCTTAGCTCAGTCATGGAACAATGGACTCCATAAATCCACTCAATCCTAAGAGACACCATTTTTCTTTGTGGGTCACTTGTTTTAAAGTGTGTCATTGATTCACTGGGAGCACCTCTTTATGGTTCTGATATCTGGAAGCTGTAAGGACGCTCAGAGGGCTTCTAGTTCATTGGAGGAAACATTCAACTCCTTAGCTTCCAGCAACAGGCTGCCCCTGCTCTACTCCCAGCTATGACTGCTGGCCACCAATGTGACACCTAACTTCTCAGATGGCACTAGCAGGTAAGGAACCCACCTGCCAATGCAGGAAACATAAGAGACGTGGGTTCGAGCCATGGGTCAGGGTGATTCCCTGGAGGAGGAACTGGCAACCCACTCCAGTATTCTTGCCTGGAGAATCCCATGGACAGAGGGAGCCTGGTGGGCTACAGCCCAAGGGGTCGCAAAGAGTTGGACAAAATTGAAGCGACATTGCACAGCACAACATGACACGAAGGAACAGGCAAGAACAGTGACTGGAGAAAAAGGCGAGTATTTTATACCAACCATCAGCATCTGTCAAAGACCTAACATGGACCCCAAGATGCTGGCACCTACAGAGGAACCCAACACCTCAATGAAGGCACTCCATAAATGTATGCAGAAGTGAACTTATTCAAAAGTGCAAAGTAGGGTTTCTGACCCCAAGAATTCTACAAAGAAATGAAAATCACCAAAGAATCTTAGTCAACAAATAGTGCATGTGGTGGTGTTCTGGGGCAAACTGTACAAAGTACAAAATACAGGAGGGAAAGGAAAATAAGACAGAAGAGTTCTGTCATGGGATAAAATGCAGAAGGGGTCCTGGAAGAGAACTGAGAACTGCATTTAGAAAATTTGGTAAAGAAAGCATTCTAGGATTTCTCCAAAATTACAATCAGGAAAGAGTTTCTGCCCTCTCCCACAAAGTACTTTTGGAGGCCATGAGAAGGGAACAGTAGGAAGAAAAAAAGAAAACTTTTAAATTGTCAATATAAATTCCTCAAAACAGAAACAACTTTAGGGGTAAGATAGAGATTTTCTTGAGTTTTAAAGTTCACCCCAATAAAACTAGACCCCAAAGTTTAAAAAGGAAAAAAAAAAAAGTCCATGACTGCAACTTAAAGCTGACACTAAATTAACAGGACATTTGGGTGACATAAACCATGGTAAAGAGCACCTATTTCCAGCTACTTTAATGAGAAAAGACAGAACCACACTGGCAAGAAAAAGAACACTGAAGGGACTTCCTGCTGGTCCAGTGGCTAAGACTCCATGCTCCCAATGCAGCGTGCCTTGGTTCCATCCTTGGTCAAGGAACTAGATCCCACACATCACAATGAATACTGAAGATCCTAAATGCCAGAACTAAGTGAGACCCAGTGCAGCCAAAAAAATTAGTATGTAAATAAATATATTAAAAAGAACACTGGAGAAGAGACTCAATTCTAGCTCTAGATGGATGAATGAACATAGGTAAGCCACCTCTGTTCTCAGGGTCACAGTTTACAGATCTGTAAAAGGAATGTTTAAGTTACTTTATGACCTAAATTTCTAGTATACTATCCTCAAACTTCCTGAAGTCATTTAGATGTCATTCTTCATAGCAAGGCTTCCCTTGTGGCTCAGTGGTAAAGAATCCACCTGCAATGCAGGAGATATGGGTTAGATCCCTGGGTCAGGAAGAGCCTCTGGAGGTGGGCATGCAACTCACTCCAGTATTCCTGCTGGGAAAATTCTATAGACAGAGGAGGCTGGAGGGCTATAGCCTATGGGGTTGCAGAGTTACACATGACTGAAGCAACCAAGCAACCATACACGCTCTCATAGCAAGCTATAGGTTAGGCATTAATTCATTAGGGTAGAAAAAGACCAAATGAATTTATATCCTGTACAATTCTGTTACTGTGCAAAATTTTGCAATGGCTATAAACCATAAGCCTATTAAGTTTTGTGTTGAAACAGGGCATCAAAGAAAGAAATCTGGATCTTCAGTGAAACACGATGCATTGAACACCTTTATTTACCTCCCAAACTCCACTAAAATGGCATTAAAAACATAAAATTGCTAAGGATAAAGACTAGGAAAGGAAATGACCATAACAAAGTTTTTGGAAGCTGAAAAGTAGTTTTGGAAGCTGGTAAGTTACTTGATGTAGCACAGCAAAGAAACCAAAACTAAGACCATCTTAAGGGGAAGCCCAGAGCAAAGTGAACTTGCTTTATATTCCAGAAAAGCTCAGAATGATCTGAAAGTGGGGACATCAGGCAGGCCTTCATAAAGGAAAACAAGGTGAAAGTTCTACCCAAAGGCTCCCACCCTGACTCCAAGCAGCCACCGGTCAGAGTGAGGGAATTTACTCTGCAAAATAAAGAGCCCCTTCACCTAGGCACAACTAGATGCAAGTCTACCAGGCTAAAAAGACAGGGATTAAAAGAAGATTGAGATCCTGAAGGCAGGTTTCCCCAGCTCTTTTCCCACTCAGTTCTCCAAATGTTGCAGGCAGGAATGTAGGCCAATGATTGAAGCATTGTGTTTGGGGAAAACCTGGCTAAGAGAAAAGAAAATATCTATAAACACAGATTGCTAGAGGTGACCCACTACCCACCCCGCCCTGCTCCCCACACAAACACACTCCCTCCCCACACACACACAAAGGGTTCTAGGTTAGTCACCTTAAAATGAAGACCACCAGTTAACTTTTAGAAGCCCCTACTCAGGCAAATTCAGTTTGAAGTTTTTCAACATCTCATTCTGGAATATGGCTAAGATAGCCAAGACCATACATTTAAGGAAATTCCCTAAAAGAAAGACCAAAACAAATAATAAAGTAAGGTACTTTAAGGAAAACAGAGATGTACTAGAGGCTGCAGAAAACTTTTAAAACTGTAATTAATATAGAGAAGAGCTCTTCCATCCATGAAACAAAAATAGAAAACTATTAAAAAAGAGCATTGAGAAAAAAATCTTGAAAATTAAAAATATGACAAAGAACATATAAAACTAATTAGAAGAATCTGAAGATGAAGTTCAAGACACCTCCCAGAAAGTAAAACAGAGACCAAAAATAAAATGAGAAATGGATAAGAGGGTAAAATTAAAGGACTCCTCAGTCCATAAGTTCCAAACACAAATAATAATAAGAGTTTCAGAGAGAAAGAATAAGAAAACTAAGGGCAGCAGGGAGGAGGGGGAAGGGGAGATTTTGATGGAACTTAAGAATTAAAGAAAATCTCCCAGGACTGAAAAACATCCTTATTTCTAAACTGAAAAGGCTCTCAGTGTACCCAGTACAACAGAGAAAACAAGGCCTCGGTGACAGATTATCGTAATATTTCAGAATATCAGGGACAAAGATCAAATCCTGAAAGTAACCAAGGAAGGAAAAAATCAAGAATCAGAATATCACAGGGTTTCTCATAACAATAATAGAAACTAGATATCAACACAGCAATGCTTCTTAAACTCAGAGAAAATATGCTCCAATCTAGAATTCTAGAACTAGATAAACTATAAATCAAGTGTGAGAGAAAATGAAGACATTTTCATACATGCAGATTTATATCCCATGTACCCTTTTCTTAGGAACCTTCTGGAAGAATTGCTTAATTGAGGTGTATAAACAATGAAGGGAGAAGATATGGGGTCCAGGAAACAGGGAGTTACAACATAGGAAGCGAAGAAAATACCTATGCTCTTCAGGAAGGTAGATTCCAGGATGAGAGCTGTTTGGATCTACAGAAAACCCATACAGATTTTTAAACATAGCAGCCTAATATTTTGGCCACCTGATGAGAGGAGCCAACTCACTGGAAAAGAACTTGATGCTGGGAAAGATTGAGGGCGGGAAAAGAAGGGAGCAGCAGAGGATAAGAAGGTTAGATAGCATCATCGACTCAATGGATATGAGTCTGAGCAAACTTCAGGAGATGGGAAAGAGGAGAGCCTAGTGTGCTGTAGTTTATGGGGTCACAAAGAATCAGAGACAACTTAGTGACTGAACAACAAAGGCTTCTGTTTAGGAAAAAGTGGCATTAAATTCCAAAAGAACAGCTGGAGGAGTAGAAAATGGAGGTCTCTGGAGAGGCAGAATATTGCGAAGAAGAAAAGCAGGTACGATACTTTTATGCTCTATTCATACTTAGCACTGATAAATATTATATTTTAAAAGATTCTTGAAAAGGTTAAAGAGTATTTCAAAGTCACATCTAAAAATCTAATTTTCCAAACAAGATTTCTGAGTGAAAAAATAATGAAAGAAAAACAGTAATCTTCAAGGCAGAACAAAATCAAAGCCCTTGCAAAACTCTACATCTTAGCATAGAGTGTAGCTTAGTTTGAAAAAAATTATGAGCAGAAAATAATGTTTTGCTGATAGAAACTTATTCAAGAGGTATAACCACAAAAATCGGCAAAACAAGAACAAGGAGAAATTTTTTTTAAATCATATTATGGTATTATTGGGAAAAGCTCACAGCTTTGTCAATCACATCACAAATTAAAATTCCTTTTCCACTCAGTCAGGTAGATGCTAAACCAAAGTCAACATAACGATTTGATTGCATCACATCTTGGTCAGAAATGAAAACACTTAAAAACTGTACTGCTTCCTCAGAAAGGAAAGCACAAATACTCAGAAACATTCGAACAAGGAAAGAGCATTTTGAATCAGTCATGCCTTCTTTTCTGAGACCTGAAATGAACAGGAATAAGATTCACGAGCAAACCTGAAACTGCTGCTTAACTTTCTCTAGGACCCTGAAAAGTGGCATCTCAATTAGGAAATATGCTTTTCTCCATCCACACCACTTTAAAAATCAAAGCGTTCATACTTTCTATTGGGCTAGTGGTGGTGGTGCTAGTGGTTAAGAACTCACCTTGACAGTGCAGGAGACATAAGAGACTCAGATTTGATTCCTGGGTCAGGAAGATCCCCTAGAGGACGGCACAACCCACTCCACTACTCTTGCCTCGGTTCATTTCAGTAGAGTGTGACCCCATGGACTGCTGCACGCCAGGCTTCCATGTCCATCACCAACTCCCGAGCTTGTTCAAAAGCATGTCCATCGAGTCGGTAATCCCATGGACAGAGGAGCCTGGTAGTGCAAAGGGTCGCAAAGGGCCAGACACAGCTGAAGTAACTAAGCACACATATATACTTTCTATACCCTTTCATAGAAAAATGAGAAGTATAATATGGTATTTGTTCTTTTTTAAAAAAATATTATCTGCTTATATTCACGGAGAAGGCAATGGCACCCTACTCCAGTACTCTTGCCTGGAAAATCCCATGGACGGAGGAGCCTGGTGGGCTGCAGTCCATGGAGTTGCTAAGAGTCCGATACGACTGACTTCACTTTCACTTTTTGCTTTCATACATTGCAGAAGGAAATGGCAATCCACTCCAGTGTTCTTGCCTGGAGAATCCCAGGGACGGGGGAGCCTGGTGGGCTGCTGTCTACAGGATCGCACAGAGTCAGACACGTCTGAGGCGACTTAGCAGCAGCAGCAGCAGCTTATATTCAATGAGCGCTAAGAAGTACTTCTCAATCAAGTGTTGAGCTCTTCAGAGACAGGCAAGTTAGAGGCGATGTGTCACGTACTCAGTCGTGTCTGACTCAGGGCTTCCCTGGTAGTTCAGCTGGCAAAGAATCTGCCTGCAATGCGGGAGACGTGGGTTCGATCCTGGAGGAGGGCATGGCAACCCACTCCAGTATTCTTGCCTTGGAGAATCCCATGGACAGAGCCACCTGGCAGAGGCTACAGTCCATGGGGTCGCAAAGAGTCAGACAGGACTGAGCAACTAAGCACCATGGACTACAGCCTGCCAGGCTCCTCTGTCCAGGGAATTTTCCAGGCAAAGAGATGATGCTTCCTGCTATTAACTCAGCTTTCTGACACCTAGGGAGATTGTAAACAGGAGAAGCAGCTGGATCTAATTTTTTTTATAGTCATCCACTGATTTCTGACCAGGGGAGATTTTCTTTAACACAATGAAGCACTTTTCTACCAAATCTGTTCTGGCAAAAACACTTGCTCTCAGTGTTCAGCATACATGAAGACAATGAGAACAGATTAGTAAGATGCTTTAATTGTAGCATACTTTATGGCTTTTCAAGTTGGATACTTAGAAAAAGGTTCATCATCTCTTGGAATCAGGAAGAAAAACAATAAGATTCTGCATAAGGATGACACTCTTCCCTTTTTGAAGTTTGATAAAATATATTAACATGTTGCAAAATAAAATGTGTAACCAAAAGTTCCTCCAGCTTAAAAACATTAATAAAATACTATGTTCAATCCTTCATGCTCATTTCACAGAAAGGAAACAGCTAATTAGAATATGAAGAAATGCACAATTTTTTTTTAGAAATGCACACATTTACTAGTAATTAAAAAAATACAAATTAAAATGAGACATTATTAAGGGGCAAAATTAGAAATGTGGACAATACCACATGTGGGGGAGGTTGGGAACACAGTGTCTGTGGGGTGTAGAGTGATACAACCATTCAGCAGCCTGACAACATGCATGCCACAACACCACTCCTGAGTCTGTATCCCAAAGTTCTCAAATGTGTCCATAAGAACATGGACAAGACTGTTTATTGGTAGCACGGTTTGCGGTAGCCTAGGCAGCTATCACTATGGAAATGATGCACACCATGGAACACTATGCTGCAGTTAGGAGCAATTAGCCAAATGTACAGCCCAACACACACACACACACACACACACACACACACACACACACACACACAGATCTTAAAACAGTGCTAACCAAAAAAGTCAAGACTAGAGTACCATCTACAGCATTTTTACTGGGAGAATTCTCTAGCCAAGTTCTACAGCAGTGTGGTATGATGAACAATTTCAGAATTAAAGATACACACACAAAAAAAAATCACTAAGTATTTTATAAAGATGTATATAGAATCAAGCACCTATATCAAATCCATTAGAGAGGGTGTTTGTGGGGAGAGGAACATGGGCATGGAGACTGGAACTGAACAGAAGGCCTTTATACAGCAATGCTAGGCTGTGCCCAAATCACAGAGTATGAAGTCCAAATTCAGAATAATATTTTTCATTCATGTGTGTATTAATTTATTCAATAAAAGCTTACTGAACACCTCTTAAGTGTGAAGTGCTGTGCTTAAATATAAATTTTTCTTGTTATTTCGGCTGACTTTTTAAACCTCAAAAAAATAACTGTTTTAAGATACATTTTAACTGGAAGTAGAAAATAACTTACATTATAATATATAGTATAAAATGAGAAATCGACCATTCTTAAAAGTTTTATAAATATTTTTCATGAAATAGAAATATACCTTGAAGTTCTTTAAGTGACAAACTTCAGTGAAAAATCAAAATGCAAAGTGAATTTGCTTTACAGCCCTAAAAACTGCCCTGTCGCATCTTTAGCCCACAGGTAGAAGCCCTCAGCGGTGAAACAATTTCTTTTTGGTAGAGAATTTTTTTCTTTATTTGTTCTTTGTAATTCCCACTCCCCACCCCCACCCCCGCCCCGAAAAGATATTTCAATTGCTCAGGAATAATTCTCACCAGATTTCTGTTTCCTAAAAAGATTTCACAAGAGGACTGCTGGCTGCCAAGGAAGGTGTTGTAGCTAATATGCTCATTACATTGCACTGCTAACAAAAACTGATTAACACTTTCGGTGCAAAGTGACATTTCTATTCCACATCCCTTGGGCATAGAAAATGATGTTTTTCTCCCCAAATTATCTGTTCCCATCTTTTTACAGGCCTCAAATGTTAAGTAGTATACATGATAATACCGGTAAACAAACCCAAGAGCAACTTGTAGGACATCATTTGTCTAAAGCTCTAGAATTGTATTCAGATTTCAGATGTTGATCTAAGTGTTAGCAGGTGGGAGGACCAAAGGTGAAGAATAGGAATGGTTAGGCCAACCATCAACACTACTGGAAAAAAATCCAAACTACATGTCTGTCAATGGGATTAGCAGAATTATCACCACACACAACACATAAATTTATTCAGGCTTACAAAAGATGAGGTATTTTCATTCAATAATAATAGCCAACACTGAGCACTTACTAGGTGTCAGTCACTGTTTTGAGTATTTTATACAGGACGTCCTTGGTGGTTCAGTAATTAAGAATCCAACTACTAATGCAGGGGACACAGGTTTGATCCCTGGTCTGGGAAGATTCCACATCCTGTGGGGCAATTAAGCCCGTGTGCCATAGCTATTGAGTCCTCATGTTCTACAATCCGTGCTCTGCAACAAGAGAAGCCACTGTAATAAGAAGCATGCACGCCACAACTGGAGAGTAGCCCTGCTCACTGCAACTAGAGAAAGCCCATGCAGTAACAAAGATTAAAATTGATTAATTAATTAAAATATTTTATATGCATTATTTACTTCAATCTCAACAACTCAATAGGACTAGGTACTATCCTCATCTCCATAGACTGTTTCTCAAATCAAATGCAAGCTCACTCCTTTCAAATCTCCACCAAATGTTCTCGACTTCTACTACATCCCCTCTTCCTGCCATCCAGCCCTCATTTCTTACTTAAAAGCTTGACTGACATACCTCATGTATCTCTTATGAACAGAGCAGTTCTCTTCTCTGACCAGCCTCTCACTCCTCCCTTACTACCATGGAAACTTCCTTCATGAAAACGCTCTTAATTAACCCCTTCTTCACCTGCTATATAAAAGCAACCACTACAGAAGTACACAGAGGAAAAAAGTCAATTTGTTGCTGTTGTTTAGTCTCTACAACGTGTCTGACTTTTTGTGACCTCTATGGACTGTAGCCCTCCAGGCTCCTCTGTCCATGGGATCTCCTAGGCAAGAATACTAAAGTTGGTTGTCATTTCCTTCTCCAGGCAATCTTCCCTACTCGGGGATTAAACCTGCGTCTCCTGCACTGGCAGGTGGATTCTTTACCACTGAGCTGCCAGGGAAGCACAAAAATACCTTCCCTCCTAAACAGCAACACCTCTATAGCACTTCATGGACATCTTTCTACATCAGCAATAAGAGAGTCACTGCATTCCTTAATAGCTGAATGGTATTCCGTTGTATGGACTCCCTACACATTATTTAGCCAGTCCCTAGCGGATGGACATCACTGTTTTTGCAGGGACAAATGATGCTATAAAGAAAAACTTTATATTCATTTTTTCATGCAAGTGTATAAATATATTTATAGGACAAATTTCTAGAAGTAAAATCTCTAGGTCACAGGATACGCACATTTAAAATTCCAACAGGGCTTCCCTGGTGGCTCAGTTGGTAAAGAACCCAGCTGCCAGTGCAGGAGACGTAAGAGACGTGGGTTCAGTCCCCGGGTCGGGAAGATCCCCTGAAGAAGGAAATGGCCACCCACTCGGTATTCTTGCCTGGAAAATCCCATGGACAGAGGAGCCTGGAGGTATACAGTCCATAGGGCAGCAAAGAGTTGGACATGACTGAGAACGCACACTGCAGTGCATGTGCACGCACGGCCGATGCACTGTGCTGCACAGTGGAAGCTAACACTACATCGTGAAGCTGCTGCTGAGTCGCTTCAGTCGTGTCCGACTCTGTGCGACCCCAGGGACGGCAGCTCACCAGGCTCCCCGTCCCTGGGATTCTCCAGGCAAGAACACTGGAGTGGGTTGCCATTTCCTTCTCCAATGCATAAAAGTGAAAAGTGTAAGTGAAGTCACTCAGTCATGCCCAACCCTCAGCGACCCCATGGACTGCAGCCTACCAGGCTCCTCCGTCCATGGGATTTTCCAAGCAAGAGTACTGGAGTGGGGGTGCCATTGCCTTCTCCATGTGAAGCTACTATACTGAACTTAAAAGTTCAGCAGATGCTGCCAAATTTATCTTCAAAGAAACTTACATTCCCATCAAAAGTGAGACTTCCAATTTCCCCACATCGTCATCTACTACTGGCCACATCAACTTATTTAATCTCTTAATCTAACAGGTAAAAAAGTAGCAATTGTGTTTTATGTTATATTTATTTAAAGGACTAGAATTAGAATTTATAGCTTAAATAGGTTTTGAACTTGTTAGCTGTAGGCAAAGCTGAATGGCCTATGAAGAAAAAAAGAATTCAAGAAGTATATTAATAGTATAACTAGGAACAACGTTAATGTTTAACCATTTTGGGAATAGACAGTGATGCCCCCACAAATGAATTTGATCTCTTCACTAAGGCACACTTACTTACCTTTCACTTGAAACATACAGTTATCAGTTCTTCACACTATGCCATATATTATAGAAATGTTTCTTTTAAAACAATATATTCAATTCCATAGTCATACATTCACTTTCTTACTTTTAACTCACAATACCCATATGATCAAACCACTGTGATATTTTATTTTTTCACATGGTGTTTATTAATCTGACCTTTGACCTCTTTTAGATGTGAAAGCACAAAAGTGTAATCAATATCTCGCCATGAACATCTAATATAAACAAGACAATGGATATAGATGCTTATACTAGAACACAGGAAAAGGAGAGTAAAGAAAGTAAATGCTAGCAATAGCCAACCATAGAAACATTCAAAACGCTAGCATAGCCCCACATACTCAGTGAATGCTAACATAAACGAGATGTCCTCTGTTCATGAATACTGCTTCACTGTCAAAAGCTAGACATCTATGATTATAATGCTATTAGCAACGATGGCTGAACTGAGCTATTCACACATTTTCTTACCTGATTTTCTTTGTGGTTACCTCCAGGTAGCAATTTTTGTCAGGGAGACTCTAATTAGCTCTAACAGGGGTTGTGACCTTATTATCCTGATGAATGAGGATTCCTAACTGCAAAGATAAGTACCACAAATTATCAAGCATTCTAGAAAGGTTTTGTCTCAAAACCGATACATCAGTAAACCCCTCTCTACCCTTCCTTTAATTCTCAATTTAAATTTCTATGCCTCACAGAACAAACTGATCCTTAAGACTTTTATTTCAAAGTCAAAAGCTCCTGCTGCATTACCATGCTCACATCACATGGCCTATCCGAGTGAACACAGGACAGACACTACACATCCATGTCAGAGTCCCACGTCAGAGACTGAGAGAGCATGGGGCCAGGAGAGAGCGGAACACCAATGTGACAAAGTGCTCAAGCCAAGCTCTAAATGGTCTTCTGCTCACTGGCGGCTGCATTTGAAAACGCTGACGGAAAGAAAGGTAGGGCCTGCCTTTGCTTTGGAGAGAGTCAAGTGTCATATAAAAGCATGCTGTCCTCCCATGCCTCACACAAGCTGCCCGGCAAGAGAGGCACTGCTGACTCCTAGGACAATGATCAGGAGCTCTGTATTCTGTCCAAGGGAGGGAGCAGTGAAGACCAGCTTCCTGGGCTCTAAACTATGCCAGACTGCCCTGCTAATCCCCCCTAAATCCTACAGCGTGGGGGAGTGGGGGGCTGAGAACAGTCCGAAGTTGAAGCAAGGGCAGTAGCTCTGGACTGCAAGTCACAACGTTTCTGTTTGAATGGGGGAGGGGCAGGGGCAGCATGGCAGGGGATGCAGATACGAAAAGCCTATGTTTATAAAAACACAACACAAAAATAAATTTTATCCGTGATCCTTCTGATGTGCTAACAAACATCTGCCCCCATCATTTGCCAGCCCAGGCTGCATGGAAGGCGCAGAATAGCAGGCATTTTCACACGCTGAAAATGCGAGGCTGAAAGAGATGTTACTAGAGTGTAAATTACTAATTAGCTCAATAGGAGACAAAGAGAGAAAATACCTGTCACAGAATGCTGTTTACAACTTGACACATAATAAAAACAACCCTGGAAATTTCAGAAGAGTGTCTTACTTTTCAGACTTCTATTAACATGTAAATGGCAAAGGAACAGTAGCATAGTCTTTAAAACTGCCCATGACTCAGAAACAATAACACATGACTAGAAAGAAAGCTTTTCCAATAATTTGTAATTTTCTTATACTTTTAAAAGCAAAATGTTTTTCATTATTATCACCAGCTTTAATAACAGCTATATTTTATAGCTTTGATGATCACTTAACAGGAGCAGGGGGTGGGGCTGGCTACAAGTGCTATATTTCACCTTCAGTTCACAATTCCTTCAAGCTGAAATCAGACAGGCCTCATTCTGCAGGTTACACCTTTATCAAACGGACAGGCTACCATTTTCATAAAGATGAAGGATGAGCTGGATGGTAGCAATGGAGAGAGGGTCTGTGAAATTCCTTCATATCACAACAACTGAATATACTCCCCAGATTTAGGTTTATTTGGGGGAGGTAATAGAATGTTAAGATATTTATATTCATCTCTTTACCATAAGGCAAACCTACTTGTATTAATTGCAAGCAGTGTTTCTCAGGCAGTCTATTTTACACTTAGATCTTTTCCAGTCCCTTGAAGCAACAGAAGGGTTTTTAGGTAAAATGTGTATTTCACTTAAATATGTCTCAGTCAAGCAGTTGAACAGTGCTGTGGCTCCTGTTTTTATGCAGTAATTACCCACACATCATCCAGAGCTGGCATATGCTGAGGACCACTTTGTGTGAGCATACCGTCCAGGGTACTGAGGCGGCCCCTACAAAAGGGGCAGACCAGGACAGCTTCTGCTGATGAGGAATGTTTTTCAAAATATCATGAGGACAACAAACCATGAAACCGCAAAATCCACTCAAAGTCCAATCTTGAGATTCTTTTGCTTCACATGCTTGACTGAAATTAAACACATACCAACTTGCTGATATACTGAAACCATTCTTCCCTTTTCTTTTAAGATTAAGGCCTTCATATCCATTTTCTTTCAAACTTACTTCTTTAAAAATACACAGGTGAGGATATGTACGGCTGAGTCCCTTTCGCTGTTCACCTGAAACTATCACAACATTGTTTGTTAATCAGCTATACCCCAATATAAAATAAAATAAAACACAAGTGAGAGAAAATGATAAAACAAATGGGGCAAAATAAAACAATTCCTGGATTTGAAGAAAGGTATATATAAACTCCTTGTATCATTTTTCAACTTTTCTATAAAATTTGAAAACTAAAAAAAATCCAAAGTTACCAAAAAAAATCGAGTAAAATCCCCACAAAGAAGCTTTCTCCTAATGTTGTTTTGAGTTTCAAACAATTCACATACTTAACTCATGCTGGGTACTTAGAAAACACTAATAATAATAAAAATTATTACTTATTTTTTTAAAATGTCAATTGTAAGAAACCACTTTAGTGAGGGATATTGATAATAGGGGAGGTTATGCAGGTGTAGGGGCAGGGAAACCTCTGTACTTTCCTTTCAATTTTACTGTGAACTTAAACTGTTCTAAACAAACAAAAGAGTGGATTAATTATTTAAGCAAATTAAAGCATGGAGTAGGAAATGGCAACCTACTCCAGTATTCTTGCTTAGAAAATCTCATGGACAAGGAGCCTGGTGGGCTACAGTCCATGGGGTCGCAGAGTCGGACACAACTTAGTGACTAAACAACAAAAAGCATGCATAATGTCTTTAGCATGTTGCTTGCATAGGCACATACAAAGAGAATTCAGGGGAAAAATCAGCAAGAATCTGAACAGATTTTGTTTATGGATAGCTATCCACACTGAAACCTGAGTTCCATATTTCCCTCGGTGGGCAAACAATCTCTCATCTACAAACCTGTGTGGACTTGTTATATACCATAGAGGTCTGCAGATGAGAGACTGTTACCCACTGAGGAAAAGCCAATGGCCTCTTTCTAGCTAAAAAAAGTTGACAACAATCAATCTGAAATACAATTTGACATCTTATTGATTTGGATTTGTTTTGTTTTAAAAATATAATTTTGTAAGGAAAAATATACAACAATGTAAGAACCCTGATGCAATTTTTGCATCAAACACAGCCCTTATGGTGTCTGTCCCAAGCTCCTCATCTAGGAAGGACTGAGAAATGGTTAATTACAGAATCATAGGGCTAATTTAAGGATTGGCAAACAAGACTGGTTAGGGATAAAATAATCTGAAGAGCATGGTGATGGATCACTTCACAACAGTCAAGCAGAGGTAATACCAAAGTAAACTGCCTATAAAACACCAAGGTTCAAACCCTATCCCCACCTCACCCTACTTTATAAACTAAAAGATTAAATCTATCCTTTAGTTATTACCTAATTTTAAAAAAACCATATAATATGTACTACAAGATTATCAACTATCAAACAAGTAGCTGTAGAAATGTCTGAATATAACCTTGGGCAAGTCATTTAATCTCAAGGACCTTGTATTTCATCACATGTAAAATGGCAACAGTAGTATGCCACCCTCATAGGACCACTGGAAGGAGTAAATGACTTACAGTCTGCAAAGAGCTTACAACAGTGTCTGACACAAAAGCACTATACATGGGGAGTTACTATTACTGAGTTTACGAAGAAATAAGGTCAACTTGATTTTCGAGTATAAATATCTGCTTACTGTAGTATCAAGAATGGGGCAAGAGAGAACAAGCACAAATACTGTATTTTTGTTCTCCATTTGTTCTGTATTCTGGACAGAATACAGACTGTCCTGTTAGAGAAAATAATTAAATGCTGGAAATGTTGTATATTACCTACAAAGGTTGCCACATTACCTCTGAAAATTTACACAAAAAGGATACATTTTTATCTACCTGGGATGATTTAAGTGGGATATTGACTGAAGTTGCAGGATAAACTAGAGGTCCTTTCAAGGTCTCTTCCCATCCAAAGAATCTACGATTAACCAGAAAAACATTTAATTATATACAACCTACTGGTTGAATAAATAAACTTAAAGAAGTTTTCGGCTTAGCAAATAAGATTGTAGCCAAAATAAACTGAGTAGAATTCTGCTTGATGAAAAAATGGAAATAAAACTTAAATTTATCACTGAATTTCTTACTGACAAATAGTATTATTTGTACTAAAAGAGAAATATCAACTGAGAAATAACCATTTACAGTGAGAAGTGGAGACTTAACACACCACAGCAGCATACAGAAACAACAGCTAAGGCCCAAATGGACTTTCCTCTGGTTTATCTTGTAGTTTATATTTTCTTCTTCATCATTACCAAGTAAGTCTAGAGTAATTTATACTAAGATATCAAGTACAAAACAATCATAATATAAAAATGGCAATACCACACACAGAATACAACCTACTAGCACTGCCAAACAAATGTAGAAAGGACGGGGACACACACACACTTAGAGACAGGTGCCTCACACTAAAGTCACTCTAAAGTTAACATTTCAGACTAATCCTCTTGAAACTTAGCAGGAAAAATAGTAATTTTAAAAAATCCTGTCAAACTGCTAAACCAATCTAGTCACCTTGAACACCTGCTCCACAGAATCTTGAATCCATGAACATAGCAGCTGAACCCAGAAATTTAATTTAATATTCTAAATTACTCACCTACATTAATGACCAATGTTTCTGATGTCCACTAATCAAAATCTAATCTTTGCTAAGTATCACAGATGCCATAAAGGTGATCTTTGCTATTTATACAAATATCCAGAAAATAGTAGCAATCCAAAATTTACACAACTTTGAAGAAAAAGCATCTTTGTGTATCTGAACGTACACCAATGAAATAACCTCATATAAGAGTCTCAAGAACAATTTGTAGTTTTTTTCTTAAGTAAATTATATGCTGTCCTTTGGTATCATCAAATGCAAAGTAATAATCGTTCATATTTTTAGCTAAATGTAAAAGCTTCAGGATTAAAAATCATCAAAACAAAATACTTGGTTAAGAATAACCTAAATTTTGTCCCAAATTTATCTTCCTTTAAATTCCCCAAAGTGTCTTAAATATAAAAAACTTATTCTAGAAAAATATTAATTTTTTTATTCACAACTGCAAAACAGGAGAGGCGGTGGAGCTGTCCAAGGCTCCAGCATGCATTACCTTACAGGTTATGATAAAACTACTCATAAACCCATTATTTAACTGAAAAATAAATCCCACTGTAAAAGCCTCTACTATTCTAAATCTCCCTTTCTTTATTCCATTTTTATCAAATGGGTGAGTTCTCTACTACAGTATAAAAGTCACACACAAAGCTAAAGGCAGCTAAAACCCTCAGCACCCTGATTTAAATCTCTTCCCCTGCAAACTTCCCTGGTTGGCTATTTGCCTTTCTCTGAAATGATTTCAATGTTCTCCAGCCATCAAATACAAGTAGGCAGAAATTTGGTTGATTAAACAAAACAAAAAGATTTTCATCTTTATCTATCTCAACAACAGGGTGCTCGCCACTGAAAATAAAAATGCTGTCGAGAAAGCACTGCCTAAGCGCCTGTCAGGTACCACACTGCTACAAGCACAACACTGTCACACCATACAGGCACAACCACACTGGAAATACAACCCAGTTGCCTATGATCACACCACCAGTAAAAGGCAGAGCTTCTCAGCACCCAGTTGACACTTTATCATTCATACAAGAACAAAATCAAAATGGGTCTCATCTTTTCAAAGTGGACATGAAAAGTCGATTTAAAAAACCATGAAAGGTGGAAGCAGATTCAAGATTCCTTGAAGAGAGAAAGAGGTTTCTGGAATTTCCTACTTTCATGGACAAAAGGACTCACACTTTCAAAACACTAACAGTTCTCTTCTCAACAAAGAGTTCCTTTCCTGCACCCCCCACCTCCACCGTTACTTTTTAGTTTTTGCCCCTATCTCTAGGTCTCTTTTCACTCACCATGGTTCCTCCTCTTCTGCACCAAAGGCTCCCTACTCTTGATCCTTCGCTACAGCGTCTGTGCCCCTGACCCATGTGGACCTTCTGGAGCATCTCCCCCAACTGTGCAGTCTCCCCCAGGGTTGAAATCCATCAGGCTTCCCCAAGCTTCCCTTAACTCTGTTCTTTTCCCTCACTCCCCATCTCATTCTTTAAATCCGGGGTCCATCTCTTCCTTGCTCCCTCTCACCCTATGCTTTCAGCCTTATCTCTCTACCTCAGTCTGGACCTTGGATCTTGCTGAACCTCGGCGATTAATACAATTCTCCAGTTACCCTGTCCCAGACAGCCATCACTTCTCACACCCTCACTCTCTTTGAGCTTTTCTGGCCCCCTGAATTGTCCTACAAACGTCCCATCTCTCATGTCCATTGCTTTTCACCCTTCCAAATCGGCCGCACTTATTCCTAACTCCAACTGGTTACTAGTCCAGTGTTTAATTCCCCTCTTCCTCACTTTCAAGAATTCACACCCACTGCCCATCCACTAACCTATACCTTTCTCAGAACCTCGCAGTTTCCACCCATCGCCGGTCCTAGTCGTTCAGCTCATCTCGCTCTGCACTAGTTCACACCCTTGTCACGTCTGGCTCTTAATCACTCTCTCTCCTCTACTCCGAACTACTCCCCCAGCTCTGCCCCTCCTTGCCTTCCACTTCCAACTCTTAGCCCTGTAACCCTCGCCCCGCTACCATCCCCTACCAAGGTTTCCCCTCCAGAACCCTGCTCTCACACCTAACCCGGGGAGCCCTCTTCCCGGGCTCGGTCCTCCTAACCTCATTCCCGGCCCGGATTTCTTATCACCCAGCCTGGGCTTTGCCTCCTTCCCACCTCCTTGGCTGGCTTTTCCTCACTCCTTCTCTCCCTGCCTTCTATCCCTTTCTCCCCTTAATCCTCTTCATCTCATTCTCAGATCCAGTCCCCCGAAACGCCCCCAAGCCTGCCTTCCCTTCTCCCCTCCAGGCTTTTACCCCAAACCAGCGGTCGCCCACCCCGCCAAAATAAAGGGCCGGCGCGCCAGGACAGCCGGCTCTCGCCTCCCGCGGGCCCCCGCCCCGGGCGCCCCCAGCCCGCTGGCGCCGCGGTCCCGCCCCCTGCCGCCACTCCTCCCGCCCGCTAGCCGCGCGCCGCCTTTGTCGCCCCTCACCCGGTGTGTGAGGATTTTGCTTCTTTAAAGGGGGAGGGCCAGTGTGCCAGAGACTCCTGTCCCCGCCTCCGAGCCTCCGAATGGGATCCCTGGCCGTCGCGTCCTCCCCAGTTCCCGTCCCCCACTCTCTGAAGCTACCCCCTTTGCGGCCGCCCCACCTCCTCCGCCCCCTCCCCCGACCCCCCTCTATTTACCGCCATCATCAGCACGCGCGAGCTGTCACCAGGGCGCGAGACAACCGAACTCGGCCCCGCCCCCTTCCCGCCCATTGGCCCGCCCGCCGGAGCCCCGCCCCGCGCGCCCCGCATTGCGCCAACGGCGCAGCCCAGGGCCCCGACCCGGCACAGACATCCTCTCCGGGGGTTCGCGCGGCGGCCGCCAAGTTTAGGGTTAGCAACAGACGCGCCGCCGACTTGAGCCTGGCGTAAGGGGCGGTGGCGTAGAGGGGCGTTGTGAATCGCGGGTCGAAGTTTGGTTGAAGCACAGGAGGGTAAATAAGGAGGTTTCCAGACAAAGAGACTCTTAAAGGTACAGAGTCTTACGGCCGTCCCTCTTCTTAAAGGACCAGAGACTCACAAGAGCTCATCTCCGCCCCCCTTCTCCGCAGCCCTTCAGCCTGCGAAACTGTAAAGGAATCTTACGGTAGTTCGCCGCACTCCTTTGGGATGGAGCGGCTTTAACATCTCTTCCCACTGCCAAGCGGGAAAGCGTTCCTCATTATACCGTGGAAAGCGTTCCTCATTATATCGTCTAGGTTTTGTTTTGTTCTGTTAAAAATAAGACTATCAGTTTTCACTGATAGTCCGAAAGATCCTGAGTCAGCTTTTGAATAAGTTACTATTGGTTCCCAGGCGATTGAGCAGGTGTCAGACTTTTGCCACTGATGACCCAGTCGGGATTCCGCCTTTTTATGGAAATTCCCCTAAGAAAGTGGTTCGCTGCTGCTGTAAACTGAAGAAGTTCAGTAGAAGGTGGGGATGGAGACCCCAGGGAAACAGAACTGCGGCTATTTACAAATCTTCTCAACATCTGAAAAAGTTTCCTTCCCGAATAGCCTCTTGGGTGCATTATCTTGACATAGTTGGGGCGGGCGGGGGGGCGGGCGGGGAGGCCGGGCGGGGAGTTCCTCCAAATAAGACCAACACTGTTACATCACCCAACTGCAAGGTTGAAACAGGTAAAGGCTTACGTTTAAATACAAGCTCAAGGAAAAGAAACATATTCCTTACTACCTACACTTGCTCAAAACTACACACTTGTAAATATGAAATAGAGAATTAACAGAAGCCAAAGAACAACAAACAGAATAAGAAGGGGGCAGGGCATGTGCATGTGTAAGCATGAATCTACAACGCCTGGAATCAACTCTGTGAAATTTCCAAAGGTAACTAACTTAAACACTTTAAAAACTTCTGATGAAGCGATAAAACCTAGTGATTGATTAATTGATTTGATGAGGATCTGCCATGTGGTTCAAGAGTTCAGTGTTCCTGTTCAGTGTGTGACCCTTGGCCACCCCATGGACTGTAGCCCTCCATGGGAGTTTTCAGGCAAGAATACTGGAATGGGTTGCCATTTCCTCCTCCAGGGGATCTTCTTCACCCAGGGATCAAGCCTCCATCTCCTGCACCTAGTCACCTGGGAAGCCCGCAAGTTAAAACCTAAAATTTAGCACTCCCTTTGCTAACACCTTTAACATAATTTTAAGGACTCTGTATCTTACATTTTAACTCAATTATCTATTTTCTCCTCCTGCACCCCAAACCCTCAAGAAAATTTCTGGAGAATAAAGATCGTATTTTACTCAATGTTATTTCTCTAACAAAGTTCCTGACACATTTATGGGTACTTTTTTGAGTGAAGGATTTTGGAGTCACTTAAAACGTCTGAAGTAAGGGCTGGCTTGCAAAAAGCAGTTCTCAGTACTGTAAGTATTAAACCAGTGGTTCTCAAAGTGTGGCCTGTGGAGCCCTGGTGACCCAAAGACTTTCAGGAGGATCCCTGAAATCAAAACTGTTTTCATAGTAGTAAGATACTACTTGCCTTTGTCACTGTGATGACATTGGCGCTAATGATACAAAAGTAACAATGGGTAAAACTGCTGCTTCCATAACACAAATCCAGGAAATGGCACCAAACTGTACTAGCAGTCAACGCAGTCTTCACTGCCATCCAGTCACGGGAAAAAGAATTATACCTGTGTCACTTTAAGGAAGTGCTTGATGAAACATTAAAATCTTTGTTTTATGTAAGAACATATTTTTCCAATAATACTATTTTATGTGATCAAGTAGATAGAGACATAAAGCACTTTGGTGCCTTATAAAGTTTCTCTTGAGGAAAAGTACTTGGTCAATTTCTCTGAATTTTGAGTTGAATTAGCAATTCATGCAATACCATTTTCACTTGGAAGAACAGCTAACAGTCATTCAGCCTTGGGTATCTGACAGATATTTCCTCAGAAATAAACAAATTGAGCCTGACAGCATTTGTTAGTAATGATCAAACTCAAGCTCTCAAGCAAAACTTAGGATTTTTTTAAAATATATCTACCACTCTGAGCGCAATAGCTTCCCAAGACTTTTCTATTGAGATTGATGGTGATATTAACAAATATGATTTTTTTGATATTGTATAATGAAATGTGTCAACATTTAAAAGATCTGCAGTATTTTCCAAATGATCAATGCATGCTACAAAATTGTGTATGGTTAAAAGAGCCCTTCACAGTGCAAAATAAACTAATCAATGTTAATATAATAGAGTACAGAAAGCTCACTGATAGAATTTGAGATTCCACATTGCAACTAACCTTTAGCAGAGTTGTGACGGTGCATCAAAGAACATCCCCAATTATTGGAAGACAGTATCACTGTGGTGGTGGTGGTTTAGTCGCTCGGTCATGTCTGACTCTTTGCGACCCCATGGACTGGAGCCTTCCAGGTCAGTCTGTCCATGAGATTTCTGAGGCAAAAGTACTGGAGCAGGTTGCCATTTCCTTCTCCAGGGAATCTTCTTGACCCATGGTTTGAACCTGCAGCTCCTGCGTCTCCTGCGTGGCAGGTGGACTCTACCCCTGAGCCACCTGGGAAGCCCCAGAATGTGTGAAGTTGGATTTCTTCACATTCTTCAACTGAATAACAAATTTCAACAGACTGACTAAAGAAGCAGACACTAGGATCCATTGTCTTCGACTATGCCAGATAGTCAAGAGATTTGCAAAAATATAAAACAATGCCATTCTTCTAAACTTTTTGGAAAAAGTTACTTTTCATTAAAATATTTTATGTTAACATGTGATGGGTTTATTATTACCTTTAGATGAATTAATGCTTTTTCATTATAAATAAGTTTTAATTAACTGTCAATGATACAACCCACACTAAGGCTCTTTGGGGTACTCACTTAATTTTTAAGAGCATCAAGGAATCCTAATACCAACAAGTTTGAGAATTGTGCATCAGATGGAAGCAGAAAGAATAAAAAGGCTATTTTATTTTAGATAAGTAAAATAGGAAAAGCTTATGTAGGGTAGCTAACAAAAGGTTTTATTATAGCTTCAGAGTTAACAGCTTAGGTGGTTCATCAGTGAGGAATGGAAAACCCAATCAGGAACACTGAACTTGGCCACCACTGGCTGCAAGTAAAGCCACCACATACATCCGTATCAGAAACAGTTCAGAAGCAGGCACAACTAGGACTTGGGAACTGAGGAGAAACAGGGATGGATGTATTGCATAAAGAAGATACAGTAATTTCTATATATTTCTATACCCCCCGCCTTTTTTTGTTGTTGTTAGTTCAGCTTCTTTTCCTTTAGGCTGTAGGAGAACAAGTAAACACCTCAACCCTATGAGTGAATATTACAGTCCCTATAACTCTGCTCACTGATCTGGTTACAAAAATACACCTGTATGACAGAAACTATCTCTGGACCCTCTCCCCACATTGCTTGGTCTCTATTACAACTATTTCCTTTGTACTGGAGCAGAATTTTAATCTGCTACCAAATAGTAATGACCCTGTAGCTTCCCGTCTTCAACATCCTAACCATACCCAGTACCTTTGGTGCCATTAAAAAGATGCAAGAGCAGAGGCAGCACCACTTGCCTACAAGGCACTCTCACACTTCTTCTCCCTTGAGCCTCTCAACAAGCCTATGAAACACAAAGGGCATCATCACTCCCACTACACAGATGAGACCCAGAAAGGCCAACGTGACTGAAGCTACCTTGCAGGTTAGGGATGGTACTGTGGTAAGCACGCAGCCATCTGTCTCCTAAAGCCGTGTTCTCTTCCCTTTAGGAGGCTGCCTCGGAACATCTGTCCTGTCACCTCCACATTCCTAGCCTTGCCTTTCCCACGTGATAGACGATGTTCAGTATTGAATTCTGCCTTTATACAATCTAGAATATACATACGTGGACCCTAAATTCTTTTTTAAAGCCTCCAAAGAAAATTCAGTAGAATTCATATTATCTTTGAAAAACAGGTCTGTGCCATCTGACGCAGCAGGGCTGTATTGGTAAATAAAACAGAGACCACAAGAGAATTAGGGATCTTTGCCCTCAGAGTTCCAAGAATCTTTTCAACTCACTAATTTCATTTCAGAGGCGACGAACTATTTCTCACCTCATCAATCACACCATCCTGAAAAATGAAAATACGCTCATGAAGCCAGATGCCATTACAACAGGGTAATCTTCAGACCCCATGGACTGAGTCATATGGAAGAGTAACTCCTGGGCCACAAAGTGGGCTATAAATTTGCTCCTGACATAATTCCTCCTACTCATTTCTAAGAGGTTGTGTGTACATAGAGAAAAGAGGAGAAGCAGGAACCTATAGGAGGGAAAAGAGCAGGGACACGGTGCAGTTTCCCAGAACCTGACTGAAAGGCCGGAAGGACTATAAAAAATGAAGGAGGGAAAACCTTGGAGGGGATGGACCTGAGATGAAGGTCCGAAAGGCAGGGGACGCGCTCATTTGTGGTAAGTCAGCTGAATGTATCTCACACCTGCTTTATCTTCGCCTTGCTGTTCTTTCCTTTCAGGATGCTCTCCCTTCAGAGATTCTTTTTTTTGGATCACAGATCTTTGAGATACTTAATGAACCCTACAAATCCTATTCCCAGAGAACTGCACTTCTCCACAAACCTGTACCCACTTTCGAGGCATCTTAGGCTTCGTGAGGCTCCCTCAGGGGTTGAGAACCTGCAGAAGAGTTAGAACCATAGTCCACTCATACTCCAGCACCAACTAATGATCAATTCCCTCATTAAGCACCAGACGGTGTCCACAATCTGGGAGGGAAAGAACGGGTAGGTTTTGATTTTTGTCTCAGAGGTAGTGACAAAAGTGAAATAAACAGGGAAGAGACTTCTCTAGATGAGGTCAAGTCAAGGCTTCATGATTGCTGGGAGGGATGGTGTAAAGTTATGGGTACTGAATGACAGTCAAACTGTATGACCTCAAGGGTCCCTTGTAACCCAAGAGATTTTGGAATGCTCCACACAATGGCAGAAACGCGCCTTGGGGGAATTTTAAGTCTTAACTTTTGACACCTAGAGGATACACTTAGGTGGGAATTTCTAACCACTACCCTCACCTTCGGAGGCACTGGCGACCCACTCCAGTACTCTTGCCTGGAAAATCCCATGGACGGAGGAGCCTGGTAGGCTGCAGTCCATGGGGTCACTCGCTGAGAGTCGGACACGACTGAGCAACTTCACTTTCACGCATTGGAGAAGGAAATGGCAACCCACTCCAGTGTTCTTACCTGGAGAATCCCAGGGACAGAGGAGCCTGGTGGGCTGCCATCTATGGGGTCGCACAGAGTCAGACACAACTGATGCGACTTAGCAGCAGTAGCAGCCCCTCACCTTCTAGGATCGGGGGAGAAAATTTCTCACTACCCCTCGCATCCTGAAGCCTCAGGAATGAACACTGGATACAGTGGGCTGGGACAGACCTGGCGTAGGAAGGAGTGATCAATCCCTGGGTATTCCTTCAGTGACGCAGTGACACTCAAACACAGCGGGGGGGGACATGGGATGACTTGGCCCTTCAAGACCAAAGAAAAGCAAGCAAGCAGGAGGCAGCATGGCAACAGGGGGACAGAGAGTCAGAAGAGCACAGGAGAGATGGGGGGAACACAGCACAGGAGCAAAGGGCAGGAACCATCAAGGGATACATGCAGCGGATGATGCACAGGAGAACGCAGCATTCCCCCAAATTCTAGCATCCATCTTCCTCCTCCAGATTCTGCCTCTTGTAGGTATCACCTGTAGTATAACTTACTAGTTCCCTTTAAGAAGACTCTTTTAAGAAACTTATTTATCCTCATCATATAAGGCAAAAGTGCCAGTTACATTTCTAATATATATTAGAATAAGGCGTAAGTATTAAAATAAAAATGTATCCCACATTCCACTTAAAATCACCTGGCCCCACAGAGGTTCAGGTGCCACTCTCCTGACACATGCTGGGAGCCATGAGTCGGGAGTCTGAAGTTTGGTCCTGACTCCAGCCTCACCTCTCAGCATGATCCCCCATCTTATAGTGAAGGAGAACCAGGTAAATCTTAAAGCTGCCCTGCATGGCTCCAACAGGTTAGCGGATTTCTCTGTGACTGGCAAAGGTACCCACCAAGGTGACATGTTAGCAGGATCCTAGAAACATCCTGGTTTCTGCTCGTTTGGGTTAGATACAGATGGTGGCAGGGGCAAGGGATCTGGGGAGAGAGGAGGGAGGGACAAGAAAGCAGTCTGGTGTAGAAGGAATGTCAGGCTTGAACCCAAACACCCACTTTCTCACTGAGTGTAAGCTTTTTAATCTTAAAATGAGGCTAACCATGCCCCCTTTTTCTTATTCAAAAGCTTAACTTTCACTCAACTTCATCTTTCAAAAATTATATGCCAACAATACTAAACTAACTCTTGAAAGTCCCATTCAGACGTACATACAGAAGGTGGATGACATTTGGGCCTTTCCCACTAGTTATCAGTTCAGTTTTGGCAACTTTGCTAGTGGAGTTAAATTAAGAAATGTATTACTTGCCCTTTTTTTTTTTTTTTTTAAATAATAAGCTTCCTTTAACTGACACAAAGGACAAAGATGGACAAGAGTACGTGAGGTGGCAACTCTTACAGATTGATCTGGTGCTCACTGGACTTAAATCTGGTCAAATGTATGCTCAAAACAAGGGAAAAGAACAAAAGTGAAGACTTTCTGGAAATTTATGAGCCAAGATTGTATCTAAAAGACACAGGGAGTTAGTAATAGAAATCCCTCCTTATAATGCATAAATCTAGAGTCATATTTACCACGTTCGATTTCTGTTTATTTTCAGGAACACATTATGCTCAAAATGCTATCTCATCTCATAGAAGATTTAAAGCAGTCTACAGCAAAATACAAATGGGTAAGTCTGGACAAGAGTCAACATAAATCAGAAGGCCAAAAACATAAAAATATAACTATGTATTTTATTATGTATAAGTTAATATCTAAAGTATATCTCCATTATAAAATGTAAAAAAAAAAAAAAAAAAAAAAAACGAAGAAACAAACGAAGCCAGGGAAGGTGAGAACAGAAAACACGGATGACAGATTCTCCAGTTAGAAAGCTGAACTGCGCTTCCTGCCTGCCAAAGTTAAGAGGGAAACGTGACCACCACCTGATTCTTGTTACAGAGCCTTAGATCTGAGCACTTAGACCTGAAAACGGTTCCTCTTCCTGGGTTTCCGATGAGACACAGATCCTAGGACAACCCACAGTACATACATGAACTCGCTTTTTAAGACCAGCTTTGACTGTGACCTCAGAGTTAGCTGGACTGAGCATCTCTGAAGCAGGAGGGCAGGGGCAGGCGATAGAGGTCAAATGAGCAGCTGGGAGGCTCCCATGAGACAAGGAGTAAGCGTTCAGGACACCCTGAGGCGCAGTGTGAGCCTCAGGTCAACTGTTTAACCCCAAGCTCTGGGCTCTCGAGAACTGGAGAGGTCTTGATGCTGAGACTGACTCAAGGGGTGCAGAAGTGACGTCCCCATGTGAATAATCCAGCTAAAGTGGCTCTGATATCGCCCCATCCCAAGCCAACTCAGAAACAAATGGCTTACTTACAGGGGTACTCTTTGCAAAATAGCAATAGTCTTGGGCACGTCCATTGAGCTCCCTGGGGCAGAGGCTACTAACTGGGCCCCCACATCCATTTTCTCCTTCACCTTTCAGCCGCAGAACCCCCAGCATTTTAACTGGGCACATGACCACCCAAATAAGAGGCTCTCTATCCCAGAGCTCCCCTCAGCCAGGTGTAGCCAAAGTGACTGGAGCAACTCCAGGGCATGGCCTTTAGAAAAGAAAACTGTTCTCTCTCTCTTACCCCCAGGGAACTGGACATGTAGCTGATGATGCTCTGAGCTGCCCAAGGACAACACCCCAGGGGTGGCCGGACAACAAGCTCAAAGGAAACCAAGTTCCTGATGACCTTGTGGAGTTAAGGCTGCCCTGGGCTACCTGATTACCTCTGTACTATTAGAGAAGAGAAAAATAAACTTCTAAGAGCCTCTGTACTTTAGCTTCTCCTTATAGCCACTCAGCCTGTGCTTTAATATCATTCACTACAGAATGGAAAGATGGTCAGAGGGGAGACTTCAAAGGACTCAGGCAACACCCTAGAAAACTGAACTCACGATTTACCTCAGCAAACAGGTCTGAAAATGACAGCCATCAAATAAGCTTGGCCTCCTGCTTCTTCCCCAGGAAAGGCCTAGCCACATCCTCTGAGCAAAGCCCAAACGCAACCAGAGCCTGTCCACTGTGTGCCTGGACCAAATCCTCAGGAGCTGGTAACACAGACTGCCTTCCCACCGACACTCGGCAAGGACACCCCCATCCGACCTTTTCCCTTAAAGCAGCAGAGTTCCAGACGTCTCTGCTCTGGATAATCACTGTTCCTGAGGACAGGCCAAGCCCAGCAAGGCGGGGGCTGAAACAACTGTGGCGGGGGAGGTGCAGGAGGGACTGTGTGTGAGGCTCAGTGGAGGGGAGTCCAGCGCCCCCCAGAACAAAAGCCACAGCTGGGAACTAGACAGGGAGGGACACCCTCCCGTCTGCCCAGGATTTCCGGGGTCCAGAGGCCTGAGGGTGCAGCACCTGCTCCTTCTGTGGAGTCCCCCACCCCCAACCCCTGGTGACACAGCTCAGCCCAGCAGCTGCCAGTTGCTAACGAATCCCCGCCACCGGCACCTGCTGCTGCTTGCGGATCTTGTTGAAGAGTTCCATGTACTGGACCATGGTGTCTGCTGGGCTGTAGACAGCGTCATGTCTGTTCCCAAACACTGCGGGCGCCCCTGGGGTGTGGCTGCCTAGAAAGCTCTGCAGGAACTCCAACAACAAGCTCCAGCAGTCGCTAGCTACCACACAGGGGCCATACTCCACCTGGGGACCAAGAGAAGGGAGATGGAGGGTGAGTGAGAGCAAGGACAGGCCATCTGCCCTCTGCATCCATCCTCCCCAGCCCGGAGACCAGGACACAAACCTTCCAACCCAGAGTTGCCCCACAGGAAATATCCAGCTCAAACACCAGGCATCTGAAACCCTCAGCACTGTACCCTTTAAGCTCAAACATTCTCATCTTGGGATTATCAACTCACAGCCCTACGCACAAGACCCAGAAGCATAGCTCAGTCCCTTCAAATTATTTCTGACTTTTATAGACATTCATGGACAGCTTGGGAAAATTCTATGAGAGAAAACGAAGAGCAGGAGAAAGAGTCTGCGAGGGTGTATGAGTTGGGGGAATTGACAAGAGGGCAAAAAGACATATAGGCCCGTAAGTCACTTCAAGACCAACCATTATTCCCAAGATAGATATAACCTGGGCTCTGACCCTAAGAAATAATTTCCCAACTCATGTGACAGGGGCTGAAGGATACAGATCTTAGGCTTGCTCATTCTCCTCTCCCAGTTTTTCACTGGCGAGATGGCAGGGGAAATTACTGCCAAGTACAAGGAGAAATAAGTAACGAAACTGCCAGGTATGTGTGTGTTGCAAAGTTGAAAACGTGGAGGATAAACAAACAGTGAGTTCCCTATGGGTCCTGGCAAATTCTCTGTGTGTTATGAATGAAAAGAGTCAGGACATCTTAGCTCTAGAGGTCTCTGGAGTGTCGCAGTGGTCATGACCACTAACGCCGTTTTCTCTGCCTGTCCTGCTTTTGAGGACTTGCCTATCCCCAGGTCTCCACACTTTAATTCCCTCCTTAGATGCTAATCCTGCAGGAGGCATCACAGTCCCCAAAGTCAGCAGTGCTCTCTGCCCCGAACTCCCAGAGCAGTCTGTGCTTCCCTTACGGCATTCCTTACAGACTAACTTCAAAAACAGCTTGCACGTTTAGGCCCGGCTCTCTTATTAAGCCATAAATGCTCAAAAGGAAGGCCCTGCAGCTTATTCTTTTTTTTTTTTTTTAATCTCACGCAGTGCTGGGACTGTGTTAGATTGTGCAGACTCTCACTGGTCCCAAAGCCAGCTACTGCCACACTCCATCTTTGTCATTTTCAATATGTCATAGATGAAATCGTCACACATACCATGAAAGAAAGTGGACAGCATGTCAGAGGGAAGGGCACATCTTTGCTTCAAAACTTTGATTGGTCCCTCCATGTAACAGTTCACCTGCCCCTCCATGACCATCCCTCCTCTTCTCCTTCCTAAGCCTGCCTTCCTAAGCTTTCTACCTGCTGCAAATCCAGCTCCCCATTCCCATCCTGGGCTAGAGCGTCCCTCAGTGATTAAAGAAAGGGTAAAAATGCAGGGCAAGGAAGCGTAGCTGCTCTGCAGACAGGAATCAGGGAGGCAGACACATCTGCCTGCGGGAACCTGCAGAGCCAGGCCCTTCACCACATCTGCTCTAGTTTACTGAGGTCTTACCTCCACGGAGATGCCTCGGGCACTAGGCCCCATTGTGACCGTGCCCACCTTCACTAGGAAGTCACAGTACTGGTAACGGGTGCCCCGGGTCTCGATCTTGCTGGCCTTGGCACTCTGGAAAAAGCCCTTGAGTTTCACCATGAGCACGTCAAAGTTGGTGTCGGCAACAAGGCAAGGGCCATTCTCAAAGAGGGCGAAGCAGCTCAAAGGGTACTCAGAATTGTGCATCACGTACATCAGCTTCCCGGCCTGACCTGCAAGGGATGGAGATCCTGCTCAGCGACAAGACCCTCCTCAGCACATCCAAGTAGAGGCCAAAGTGCTGAACGAGGCCAGGAGGCAATCCAGCATCGCCCCAGCAGTCCTGGAGGGCGGTGGAGGCAAGGCCCTCAACAACAGCCTTTTCCAGAGAAGACCAGCAACCAGGCAGCATGTAGCAGAACCCACCCAATCTACAGAAAAAGGTGATGGGCACACTGGAACTTTTGACGGTCCAGATAATGGTTTATTTCATTATTTTCCCCAGCTTTTATATTTATTTCTGATAGTTGGGAGTAAGTTTTGCACCTTATTATTTGTAGTCAGCCCTGCATTTTTGCGTTCCGGTTGTTATGCCTTTTAGTTTTTAGTTTCTATTTTCTTTTTTCTTCTCTCTTGCTCTTTTTTCTTTTAGCCACACCGTACAGCAGCTGGAATTTCCCTGGCCAGGGACGAAACCTGCACCCCCTGCAGTAGAAGCACAGAATCTTAACCACTGGACCACCAGGGAAGTCCCTGGTTTAACTCTTAAGGTGAGTGATGGGCTCACAGATGGATGATTAAAGATGATGATTAATAACTCACACGAGATTTACATAAGGCCTTCTGTATAGTCATATATTACATAACAAAGAAAATAAAAGTAACAGCATTTGAGCACACCACACAGAAGCAGCTGCTCTCTTTTTGGCCCATCACTCCCTTCCTTGGCCTCTGCTCTCTTTGAAACAGAGAAAGTGGCCCCACAGAATTCTGCAGCACGGGGGAGAATCTGAACACGAGACTGGACAGCAGGCCAGAGCCTGTCTTCTGTGCCCAAGTTTAGTCTTCATCCTGAAGGCAATGGGGGGCAGGGGCAGGGGGTGGCTTTGGAGAATTTTAAGACATCTAGCTGACTTAGGAAGCAAGCAGTGCAGTACAACCGTAGTAGAAAGGACTTGGAATCTAGATCAGAAGAGCCAGTTTTAAATCTCAGCTTACCGGTTCCAGTCCCTGAGAAGTGAGTTTTCCAAGACCTTAAACTAGCCCCAACACTGTGCAAGGGCTGAAGAGGCATGTAAGTAGAGGACTTAGCTCCTGGCCTCAAGAAGCTGACAATCTCACTGAAGACTGTTATTGTCCTTCCCTGATAGCTCAGTTGGTAAAGAATCCACCTGCAATGCAGGAGACCCCTGTTCAATTTCTGAATTGGGACAAGAAGGGATAGGCTACCCACTCCAGTATTCTTGGACTTCCCTTGCGGCTCAGCTGGTGAAAGAATCTGCTTGCATGCAGGAGACCTGGGTTCACTCCCTGGGCTGGGAAGATCACCTGGAAAAGGAACAACTCCCCACTCCAGTATTCCGGCCTGGAGAATTCCATGAACTGTATAGTCCATGGGGTTGCAAAGAGTCGGACATGACTAAGCAACTTTCACTTTCACTGAAGATAGGTGGAAAAACTTTTTTAGAAGATCATGAAACCAAAGTGTTTGCCTGATGATAGACCAGAAGTCTTTGGAGGGAAGGAAAGACTTCAGGGAAGAAAGTAGTCAAAGTGGCAAGAGTCAGTTGGAAAAACCTTCATGGAAAAAATGAGACTTGAAGTAGGATACAAAGTGGGTAGGATTCAGGCCGGGATGAGAGCGCAGCAACGGGAATGAGCGCAGAGACAAGTGTGGGCTGCGTGGCCTCTGCAGGCTTTCACTGCGCTGCCACTGCCTGAACACCATCGGCTCCGCACCAACCTCGCCCCCACACCCTCCCAACTGCCCGCTGCATGCTCACACCTTTCACCTGGGAAGTCCAGTTCCAAGCATTTTAATCCTCCAATAAAGACATCCAAAGCCGACCTGTCATTCTGTTCTCATGCAGACTCACTGTGATTACATACTTAATTCATATTATGGGAGTCTGCAAGTGTTTTTATTCTCTTGAAAAAATTCTGAAAAGCTTTTAATCCCTGACCAGCCAGCACCCATATCACTACCTGGGAATCTGTTATAAATGTATATTCTTCACCCTACCCCACAGCCACTGGGTCAGAAACTCTGCGGGGATGGGGAGGAGAAGGAACCCATCCATCTGTGTGGTAACAAGCCTTCCCTCTAGGTGATGCTGAAGCTAGACGGTGTGAGAACTTCTGATTTAAAGGCGCAGAGCCGGTAAGCGACAGAACTGGAACTCTAATCCAGGTGTCCCGACCTCCTTCCATCCTAACCCACAGCCCACCAAGAACCTGCTGTTTCTCCAACTAGACTGTAGCTCCTTGAAAGCAAAGGTCTGATCAGGAAAACAGAGACCAAGCCAGGGAGTGTCACAGAAGTAGCATGTCATCTTATATCTGTATACTGCTGCTGCTGCTGCTAAGTCACTTCAGTCGTGTCCGACTCTAAGCTATGCTATGGGCTGCAGCCCACCAGAGTCCTCTGTCCACGGGATTCTCCAGGCAAGAGTACTGGAGTGGGGCGCCATTGCCTTCTCCACATCTGTATACTAGTGTTCTGTTTTCCAAATGCTTTCATAACTGTTCTCTCTTTTGATTTTTATATGCTGCCTTTTGCAGGCAAAACAAATGTTAACATTGCAATTGCACTGATCATGAAATTCAGTACAGCTCTTAAGCTACCATTTAATAGCTATTTATTCCATGACAACCTTGGTTCAAAGAACTTTGTGTGTACCAACTTATTTAACTAGGAGATAAATACTGGAATTATCTTCATTTTGCAGATAACTGTACTGGGAAGTGTGCAAAAACGGAGCCCACACAGGTAAGTTTCTTTAGAGGGGGTTTAATACAGGGAACGAAGTACAGGGATTGGTAGAACTGAAAAATCAAATGGAATGGTGAGGTCACCCAAAGATGAGTAACACAGGGAGCTGCTACCATCCCTAGGGCTGGAAGGAAAAAGGGCAGATGTGCTGTTCTGAGAGCCAGGAACAAGGGTTGCCTAACAGGAGATAGAACCAAGGAAGAGACACAGCCCAAGGCAGAGGGACAGGGAGAGAGGCTGTCTCTCTCTTGCCTCCTCTCTCCAATTTTTGCCAGTGCCTTTCACTGGCCAAAGGGAACTAAATGGGGTCCAGGCAAATGTAGTTCACAGGAGCAGGGCAGGGAATAAATCCCTGGGGAAACAGGCAAGTGACCGGCAAAGGAACAGTCACAGACTGCAGAATTACCTAAGGATGCAGTTAGTTGTGGCAGGGAGGACTCCATTATCCGGTTCCATGATTTAGGCTTATTCACTGTGCTGTGGAACCATCCAAAGTCAAGTTACTGAAGAGACAAGACTAAAAGAACCCAGGTTCCCTAACTCCTATTCAGAGATCCTCTTTACCTTCCTACCACCACCAGGCACAACACATCTCAATTTGAAATACATTTAAACAAAAGTTAATTCATCAATCAAGGTTATGCTAAGGTGGTAGCCAAGGCCACTGGCTAGGTGTGGGAAACAGGAAGCTTTTCTACAGAAAGTTCCCCAAACTCTAAAGCTCCAACAGAATCATATACAAAGGCTTCTGAGCTTAAAAGGAGACTTTTTCAAACTTTGGAGTGCATAAAGATCACCTGTGAAACTTACTATAATGTAGATTATGACTGATTACCAGTGAGTCTATAAGCTGGGCCAGGAACCTGCACCTCTAACAAGCAACCCAGATGATTCTGAGAAAATTAGTGACCAACACTTTGAGAAATGAAAAGTGCTTTAAAAGTGCAAAAAGACTACAACACAGGCCCAGACTAAGAGATGAAGGAAAAAAATTAATGAATTCAGAAACACATATACCACATATCCAAGAACACCACCCTCAGCAGACGAGCAGAAAGATTCCAATGAACATGAATGTCTATTAACTCCAAACCAGGTTCCAGCCATCCCACAGGCCCATCTCTCACTGACCTTGGCTGCCCAGGGTAGAGGCAGCTGTGTGATAGGTCTCACAGTCCACACAAAATGTTCCTTGCTTCTCTGCTCCAAGCATCTCCAATTTCCGGGTGAGGAGCTCCACAGTCTGCTGGACACTCTTGCCCTCGGCCACGGGCATCTGAGACACACTGGAAGGAAAAGGACCAAAATCATCAGAGTCATTCACTTGCCCGCAGAATCATAGCTCATCAGGGCCAGCATGTGCACAGACACCATCAACCTGAACCTTCTCAGTTTAAAAGAAGGAAACAGAGGCCCATAGTCTCTTGAGAACTCTACTAAGAACCAGAGCAGGTCTCAGGATGCATAACAGTGCTTTGAACTTCCTGTTTAGGGCACCTCCGTTTACGGAGTGTGGCAAGTATGCCAACGTTCAAGAGAAGATTTTAGGGGGCACACAGATTGAGCATTCAGTAACACAGAATCATACAATGAGAAAGGGATTTCTTCATGGGGATTTCTTTCAGTTTTGACTACATCAAGAAGAAAGCCTCAACTTGGAATTATTATTCCAATTATTATTACTCTCTTTAACACTCTGCATGCAAGCTGTCCAGCACAGTAGCCACAAGCCACATGCGACTATTTACATTTAAACGAATTAAAAATTAAAACCTCAACTCCTCAGCTGCAAAACCCACATTTCAAGGCTTGACAGCCACAAGTGGCTGAGAGCAGTGCTAATACAGAACATTTCCATCAAGGCAGAAAGTTTTAAGGATTCTGGGACCAAAGAGAAAGCAAGTCTCAAGTTTCTAAGCCTCAGACGTGAAAGGCAACAGCATGTACGTGAATTTAACCAAAACAACGAAACAAAAAGTCATTTCCAAGATTTCCTTCTATGGTGAGGGCAACTGGCTCCCCCTTTACAGAGTGGCAAATAACAATCACCAAGGACCAGCTATGTGACAGGTAGTGCCCAAAGACCTTTCGATGAACTAACTCTTTGAATCCTCACACTAGCCCCATAAGATATACAATTATCCCTTTGTTACCAATGAGGAAAGAAAAGTACACAGGGGTTGAATAACTCGCACACGGTCACACAGCTTGGTGTGGTGTGGCCAAGAGTCAAAGCCAGGCAAGCTAGCTCCATGTCCACGCTCTTAACTCTACCAGAATGCGTCCCCAGGAATACAGATGTAAATACTTTTAAGGAAAAGAAAGAGAATTAAAAGAAGACATTAATAAATAATAGTTCAAGTGCTACATGGCTATTTAAAAATCTTAAGTAGAATCATATGTGGCTGAATGTTGGCGGACACCGCATTACTTTATGACCAACCAAAATCAACTAAATGAAGCTATAAAGTCCTACTGTTACTAAAACTGTCTCTAATCTCCATCAGAAAAAGTACTAACAAGTAATGATGATGATGTGCCTTATTTTGAAATATAAGAGAATCCCTAAGGTGATGCTCCTGGGGTCAGAAGTCCCAGAAGCCTGCAAAAGTTGAGAAGCATCCCAACAGAGAGCCCTTTCCCTGCTTGCCTTCTGCCCTGAGAGAACAGGTACTTCCAGGGTTTCATGCCTCTTTGCAGCATGCTTTTTTCTGGTTGCGCCACAAGGCATGCAGGATCTAATTCCCCAATCAGGGACTGAACCCATGCCCCCGGAAGTAGAAGGTGCTTTCTGCAGTGGAAGCGTGGAGTGTTAACCACTAGACTGCCATGAAAGACCCTAGCAAACTTTTCATTCCCATTCTTCGCACCCCTCTTACCCTACAGGACTTTGAAGGAGGCTCATGATGTCAACTTCAGGGAACAAATGTGCAGTCACTGACAAATCTGCAAGACCTGGGCTACCAGAAGGAGTTCCCACAGGCTCTTACATGAGAAGCCTAGAGCCACTGCCTTCAGATAACCTGGTCTCTAAGCCCTCTCTGGGAGAGATGATCAAGATATATATTTTTTAAAGCTCTGAAATCTAGCATTTTGGAACTAAATGACTCCAAGAGAATTAAGCCCATACCTTTCCCTGCCACACTGACTTATAACATGTTAGAAATAAGTCCATAGAAACTAAACCAACCATGTGATTAAACAGAATAGGAAACAGGCCCTGAAGAGGTGATGTGCCTGTAATTCCTATCTCCTAATTCCCAACAGCTCCTTTTCCCCCTCCAGACTCAAGATCTTACAAAGGCCAAACTAGAACCAGACACAGGCTGATCTAACTGCAGTTAGTGGCTGTAAGGAGGGGCAGGCAAAACCTAAAAAGATACTATCTCCTTGTTGCCTATCCCCTACCCATCCAAGCCCTGCCTACAGACGGGTCCGAGTCCAGACATACTACTTTCAACCCTAAAGTTCTACCCCGGGCTTCACGGTCAAGAAACTGTACCAAGAACAAAGGAAGGAGGTACACGATCATTAACGGGTTCTTAAACCCTTCTTCCTGCCGTCTTCCAGGAAGAAGGCGAATCTCCGAGGAAAGGGGCCTGCAGATTCTGCAGCCCTCGCGGTGGCCCCCTCACCCACACAAGCCGAGGACATTTTGCTTATCTTCCGGGGGACCGCGGACCCTGGTCGGGATCCTCCTCCCGGGTATATTCGAGGCTCCAGGGGCCTTCAAGTCCCCAAACCCCGCCCCACAAAGTCCTCTGAAGTCCTACCAAGTCACTCCCATGGTGTCAGGCCAGGAGGATGGGAGGATCAGGCAACTGAAATGCGGTGTGCTCCAGCAGCCCACACGAGGCGAAATCACCTCGCTAAAGCGAGCTCCGACGGAGGGAGGCGCTCCGGAACTTACGTAAAAACACAGCGCCCAGTCGACACGCCCACGAGGAAGGGCGTGTCTAGGTACTTCGGTGAGGTCACTGTCCGTCTCCGCCCCGCCCCCCCATCCCCTGGTTCGCTGCTCAGGGAATTCCCATTCGCCTGGGCACCCTGGACCCAGATCCATGAAACTAGGGAAGTGTAGCTCTGACTACAACCACTTGGAGAAGACAACGTTAAATTCGGGAGGACCCAATTCCAGAGCCCGTGAGCTCTTTTTGGTGGGGGGTGGGACGGGGTTTCTGGCACACCCGGCCTCCAGACGCGAGGGGGCGCTGTGAGCTCCGGTGGGCTCTTGGGCGCTGGGTGTTTACTGCGCAAGCGCACTCGGGGCCTTTTTCCTCTTCCATACCCACGTGGGGAACTTCACGGCTCGGTTTTCTAGAAAAATGCCCAAGTTCAAGGCGGCCCGTGGGGCCGGGGGTCAGGAAAAGCATGCGCCGCTGGCCGAGCAGATCCTGGCTGGGGACGCGGTGCGGGCAGGAGCCCGAGAAAAAGGCGGGGTCGCGGAACCGGAGACGAGGAGGAAGAGTACGTGGGGCCCCGGCTGACCCGACGGATTTTGCAGCAAGCGCGGCAGCAGCAAGAGGAGCTCGAGGCCGAGCATGGGAGCGGGGACAGGCCCGCGGTGCCTCGGGAGCGCACCACGCGGCTGGGTGAGTGGCAGGGATGGGGTACGAGGAGGAGGGTGGGTAGCTGGGGCGGACGGCCGAAAGGTGTGCGGCAGGGGAATAGCTTGGAATTAAAAAAATAAAAGATAAACTGAGGCCCTTGGCAAAGGTAATGGGGTTGGGAGACCCAGCTCTGGGGCAGATTGAGGGTTGTTGCCGGAGCCCTCCACACCCATTCCTTAGAGTGGCACTCTTATAGGCATCACTGAGGTTAGGCCAGCAGGAAGTGGTTACTCACGCCGCTAAGTTCTCCTGGCATTTATTTATGTGTTTTGTAAGTAATTATGTAATATCTACTACGCACATCCCTCCGTGCTAGGAGTTTAGATGGTTTAGGTAAAAAATTGTAAACAGGGTAAAGGTATACCTAACGTCAGGATCTTCCAGTGTATCCCTAGAGAGAGAATTAAGTAAGCAATTAGAATAATGCACGCGTGATAAAGTATAGTTTCTCTGACAACAATAGCATTAGTCTTGGGAGTCAGGTTTTCCAGGTTGCGTGACTGTTGTGCTGAAAACTGAAAAGTGGGGAGTGCTGAGCACAAAGAACAATATTGTTTCAGGACTAGAAAGGGAGCGAGATTATTTAAAAGAGGGTCATTTTTCTTGTTATTACTCTGAGAGTGTTGACCTCCAAGTTGCTTAATCCATTTCTCAACACTCATCTTTCACATGTCTGTGAGCAGCGTTCACAAACGGAGAAGGCAATGGCAGCCCACTCCAGTACTCTTGCCTGGAAAATCCCATGGATGGAGGAGCCGGGTGAGCGGCAGTCCATGGGGTTGCTAAGAGTTGGACGCGACTGAGCGACTTCACTTTTCACTTTTCATTTCCATGCACTGGAGAAGGAAATGGCAACCCAGGCGAGTGTTCTTGCCTGGAGAATCCCCAGGGGCAGGGAGCCTGGTGGGCTGCCGTCTGTGGGGTCGCACAGAGTTGGACACGACTGAAGCGACTCAGCAGCAGCAGCGTTCACAAACACTAGCCTCCTTGCTACAGTATCTTTACTCTGCTTCTAAGGCATCACATCCTTGTTTTGCTAGTTTTTCACTTCAGTGGGCTTCCCAGGTGGTGGAACCCACCTGCCAGTGCAAGAGATGTTGGTTCAATCCCTGGGTCCGGAAGATCCCCTGGAGAAGGAAGTGGCAACCCACTCCAGTATTCTTACCTGGAGAATCCCATGGACAGGGAGCCTGACAGGCTACAGTCAGGAAAAGTCCACAGGGTCACAAAGAGTCAGACACGACTGAGTACATGCACGCACCTCTCAGTATCCTTTGCTGGCTCCTGTTCTACCCCTCCCGATGCCTGCTGGTGGGATATCAGTTCTCCCACCAGGGATTGAACCCTGAGCCCCAGCAGTGAAAGCCCAGAATCCTTACATTAGGCCACCAGGGAGCTCCCTTTGCTGAATCCTCGTTTGTTGCCAACCTCTTCCTGTAGTGTCACAGCGTTGCATCCTTGGAGCTAGTCTCTTCACCTCTGATGACTTCCCTGGTGCTGTCATCAGGGTCAAGGTTTAAATACTGTCTATTTGGTAACTGCTTCCAAGTTCATATTCCAGCCTCGATCTCTTCTATGAAACCCAAAGTCTTATATTTCAGCTCTCTCTTTAGCTTCTCCAATTTGAAGTCTAAGAAACATCTCAGATTTAGCATGTCCAGAACAGAAATCCTGACCATCTTGCCAAACCTGCTCCACTCCCAATCTGCTTCATCTCAATTAATGACACGATGTCCTTCCATTTGCTCCAGACAGAAAACTCAAGACTTGTCTCTTTCTCGCTCCATATCCAATCAATTAGGAAGTCCTATTGACTCTGCCTTAAAAATATATCCAGAATCAGATCACTTGGCACCATCTTGGAACACCATCCTGTTCAAACCACAGTGATCTCTCACCTGGATGACTGCAGTAGCCTCTTACCGAGAATCCCATATCTGCCACAGTCTACTCTCCACTCAGCAACTCAGGATTACCTGATCTACAGAGACCTATATGATCTATACCTGTTGTCAGTCTGACCTCTCCTGTTCTTTTCCCTTTGCCCTCTTCTCTCCATCTGGATCAAACCAGCCAGTTCTAAAAAGAGATCAGTCCTGAAATTTCATTGGGAGGACTGGTGCTGAAGCTGAAGCTCCAATACTTTGGCCACCTGATGCAAAGAGCTGACTCATTGGAAAAAGACTGATGCTGGGAAAGATTGAATGCAGGAGGAGAAGGGGACGAGAGAGGATGTGATGGTTGGATGGTGTCATCAACTCAAGTCCATCCATGTAGGCTTCATTGCTCCTTAAACATGGCAAGTCAGGGCCTTCACCCTGGTGGGTCCTTCTGTCCTTGTACTCCTGTTGGTTTCCTCCCTTAATTCTTCACCTGCTCGGAGAGGCCTATCCTGACCACCCCATTAAAAACTGCAACACATCACCCTGTCTGCACATCACAACTTCTCTACTCTGCGGTATTTCTTTGTCATGGCATTTGTGTTTTTTTAACATAACGTACATCATATTAGTTCGTTGTCTGTGTCCACCATTAGAACGTAAGTTCTGTAAGGGCAAAATGTTTTTCTCTTGTTTGCTGATGTATTTCTGGCACCCAGAACAGTGCCTCACATATAGTAGGCACTCTGAGCGTTTGCTGAATGGTGGTGAGGTAGATAAGAGCAAAAGCTACAAAAGTCTCAGTGGCTGCTCTGAAGAGTGGGAAACGAATAGAGACTAAGGAGACCAGTTAGGGGACTGTGGAATTATCTAGACAAGAGTTGAGACTGACCTAGGCTTTGACAGGGCTGTGAAAGCTTTGCGAGAGATTGTGTGAGGTTCAGTGGAAAAAGACTTGGTAGTTGATTGGGTGTTGGGAGTGGGGGCCAGTGGACAAGGCAGGCCTGCTGCCTAGGTTCGGTTCAGCATTGATGGGATGGTGGTTCCATTTACTTAGATGTGGAACACGGAGAGTAGATGTAGGAGGGCACGGGAGTGACAGACCAAGACTGAAGTGCCTGTGGGTCATCCATGAACAAGCTGTACAAGAGGCAGCTGGCGTCAGGGTCTGGAGCAAAGAGATTGCAACCCTACGGGGACAGATTTGGGAGCTGTTAGGAAGTGGAGACAGAATATCTGGTGCGTGTAACCCTCCCCCTTTATTTAACTTTCATCACACAGTATCTCTGGGGGTGTGTGTGTGTGTGTGTGTGTGTGTGTGCTGCACCTCAGGCCATGTGGGATCTTAGGTGTGTGTGTGTGTGTGTGTGTGTGTGCTGCACCTCAGGCCATGTGGGATCTTAGTGTGTGTGTGTGTGTGTGTGTGTGTGTGTGTGTGTGCTGCACCTCAGGCCATGTGGGATCTTAGTGTGTGTGTGTGTGTGTGTGTGTGTGTGTGTGTGTGCTGCACCTCAGGCCATGTGGGATCTTAGTTCCCCAACCGTGGCACGGATTGTACTTCTCGCTTCCTGCAGTGAAAGCATAGTGTCCAAACCGCTAGACCACCAGAGAATTCCTAGCAGACACTCTTGGGCTTCCCAACAAGCCCTCCTGCCAGTGTAGCCCAGGTCTAGTGACACACTCCTCCAGTTCCCATACTGCCCATCCAGAGCCTAGGCATCCTTTGCATCCATCGTCTCTTCTGAGTGCCTGTGGTATACATCGTCTCTGCCACTCATTTTGACACTAATCAAGCCCTGCCATGCATGTAAGAGAGAGGTGGTGAATGTATAATCTAGACCCAGACTGCCTGCAGTAGGCAAGTCAGTCAACTTTTCTGTGCTTCAGCATCCCCATCTGAAACTGGGTATAATAATAGTACCTACTCCTTGTGGTCATGGTGGTTATGTATGTTATATAACAGTTTAGTGTGTTTGCTCTCGTTTATGGCTATCACTGTCTCATTGGTTCATACATGTACATTTTGGTTCTCAAGCAGGATTGCACACCCCTGGGGTCTGGAAGGTAGCGTACATTTATTACAAGCGTGTGAGGCCCAGACCATGTCCATAATGGTTAAAGTTGAATTGACTTCTGAATTCCTCACCCACTGCTCGGCCTTGCTCACCCATTTCATCTCCCTCTTCCAGGTCCAGGAGTGCCGCAGGATGGATCAGATGACGAGGTGGCCCACCCTGGAGAAGGCTGCCACAATGGCAGGGCCGGGCTATCAGGCGGAGGTGGTCGTGGACCCCGAGGATGAGCGTGCCATTGAGATGTTCATGAACAAGAACCCTCCTGCCAGGTAGGGCTGGCACAGCCTGGGATTTGGGAGAGCAGGTCCTGGTAGCAACTAGGTAGGAAAGAAGCATGAGATGCAGAGAAGCGGATGCTCTGGCAGAGTTTTGAGTCCCCATCTCTGGGAAGCGCCTCAGCATTCATTGCCAGTTTGGGGTGCCACCTTGACAGAAGTGGTGCACCCTCTGAGGACTGCTCTGAATGAGAATGATGCACACTCAAGATAGCTACCCCCCTCTGTCCACCCGTCTTAGAACTGCCTGGATTGCCTGGTGACATCTCTGCAAGGCCTTATTCTGTCTCTGGGCAATCCGCCCCAGTGCATTTGGTCTTGGTATGCTCAGTTTTCTTAGCAGTAAGCTGGGTTTCTTTGGCCACATCTCTTTCACACCCTAACTGTCATTTTATCCAGGGTTTTCCAGCCCTTGCACCACTGGCATTTGGGGCTGAATAGTTCTCTTCCGTGGAGGCTGTCCTGTGCAGTGTAGGCTGTTAAACAGCATGCCTGACCTGTACCCACTGGACAGCAGTAGTGACCCCCTCCCCATTCTGTGATAACCAGAAATGTCACCAGATGCTGTTAGATGTCCCCTAAAGGACAGAATCATCCCCCAGATGAGAACAAATTAGAACCATTATGCTGGGTTAAAAACACGCAGGTTTTGAAGCTCCTCCTGTCAGGCTCCGGAGCCCAGGGTTTTGGCCCAGGAGAGAGGTGCCTCCGATGAGGGCCCTCAACCAGTTCATTCTAATGCTGTTCTTGGTTCCTCAGGTTGTTTGTGGGTTCACACACGCTAGCATCATTAGTATACTAGTATCAGTGGTATTAACGCTATGAAAGACATGGGGGCTGAACAGCAAGTTCCACGACCGTGTATTTGAGCCGTGAAGGCATGAGTCCCTTTCCCAGCTTGCCACCCAGGATCCAAGGTGGATATCACAGAACGTGTGCTGGTCTCTCCAGAGAGCCTCTCAGGGTCTCACTCAGCGCCTGTCCCTCTGCTTTGGCAGCTCATTCTGACGAGCTTGGCGGGATGGTTTTCAACAGAGGAGTAAAATGGCTAGGAACAGGGGCTCCTGACAGTCTTGAGGGGTGGCAGCCGGTGTCTGCAGAGAGCCGGCTAGACCCACATGGACTCAGCAGTCAGAGGCCGGTTAGCTGGGGGGCATGCATATACTGTAAGGTACCTGGCCTTCAGACCTTGAAAGACCAGGCTTTGACTCTTTCCCCCACTCAAGAGCTCTAGACCGTGGGTGGGTTACTGACCCCTCTGCCTTTTCATTACCATGTCTGTTGCATAGATGGTACAAGGGAATGTCTGGCTTCTGCCATACATTGCTTTAAAGTGCTGTGGTGGAAGGGGACATCTGGGGAAGTCCTGCCCTCCAAAGACAGGACTGGTTTTTATAAAGACTTCAGCAGCCTCTGAAGATGCCCTTATCGTACTGAAGCCCAATGTAATGGTAATTCTGAATCATCACAGTCAGATTGTGTGTAAGGAGGCTGGGATAAACAGATCATTCATCTTGGACCTCTCCCCATCAATTTTAATAAATTGAAACAGGGGAGGGGGCACGCCATGCTCTCTCCCTAATGATCTCAGCTCCCAGAAATCTTGGTATATCACTGAGGTGTGTCTGGCACTCTGAAGAGGTCAGAGAAGGGTTTTACTCCATGTGTTAACTTTATGCAGGTAGGTATGTTATCACCCCTGTTTTATAGGGGAGGGAGCTGAGGCTTAGAGAGGCAGAGTAGCCTGCCCAAGGTCACACAGGGAGCGGAGGGGCCATAACCTGAATCCAGCAGTCGCCTCAGAGCCCAGGTTCCTCCCCCTCCATGCAGCTTGAAGCTCCATCCTCAGCTAAATGACTGCCTGGTCCTTTGTGCTCCGCAGGGATTCTTTGCTGGGTGGGTAGGCCCAGCGGGGACTGAGGTCACGCATCCCAGCAAGGTTGCAAGTTTATCAGGGCTCTTGAGAGATGGCGTGGGGCATCCAGAGCTCCCCAGACTGAGAGCACGGCCCTGCTACCCCCTCCCTTCTGTTCCCCCAGGCGCACCCTGGCTGACATCATCATGGAGAAGTTAACTGAGAAGCAGACGGAAGTCGAAACGGTCATGTCCGAGGTCTCAGGCTTCCCTGTGCCCCAGCTGGACCCCCGCGTCCTAGAGGTCTACAGAGGGGTTCGGGAGGTAAGGACTGAGAGGAGAGCCATGACGGGACACCCCCACCAGGGCTCTGGGCTCCCACATCTCTTGTAGGCCTGAGGGCAGGCTCGGGGGTCCATCTCCCTGCTTATGACTCTAGGCTCAATTCCCCACTGAAAAATGAGGATGATACTAGAACCTCCTTACAGGATGGTTGTGAGGAGTGAGTGAGTTAATGGACGCAGATGGGTGCCTGACAAGCAGCGACGACGATGGTTCTGTTCCCTCCTGCGCAGGTGCTGTCTAAGTACCGCAGTGGGAAACTGCCCAAGGCATTTAAGATCATCCCTGCCCTCTCCAACTGGGAGCAGATCCTCTACGTCACAGAGCCTGAGGCCTGGACCGCCGCCGCCATGTACCAGGCCACACGGTAGAGCTGATGGGAGTGGGGAGCCTTGGGTCTGTAGGGCGGGCTGGCTGTGGGAAGGACAGGCTTTCCCCTCTCTTTGTCGTTAATTCCCTCCCAGAGCTCTCTCGTGCTGCTTGATGGCATCACTTCCCCAGCTTTTCCTATTTCCTCTTCTGGGGCCAAGGTCCTGTTACGAACATTGTGTGATGAATTTCTAGGGGAGAGGTGCCTAACTACAGGGACACAACCCTGTGGTGTCAGGGTGGCCTCAAAAGTCTGTGGCTCTCCAGGCAGGTGTAGGTCCCTGGTCACAGCAGGGTACAGGGGACCCCTGATAGGGAGGGGAAGGTGAACAGCTGGTGAAGGTGACAGTCTGCAGAGCTCTGGCTTGCCTGAAGACAAGACAGTGTTCACCCCCATTCAGGTACATCTTGCAGCCCCTCCTGTTCCCTCTCTAATCTGACCTGGGTGCTGCACATGCCCAGCTCCCCTCCCGGACCCTCAGATCTCTTGCATGCAAATATCCGCAGTGATATTTGAAGGGCCAACTCTGTCAACTGACCCGGGATCTTCCTCCTTCTTTCCAAAACCACTAGGATTTTTGCCTCTAACCTAAAGGAACGGATGGCCCAGCGCTTCTATAACCTGGTTCTGCTCCCCGAGTACGAGATGACATCGCTGAGTACAAACGACTCAACTTCCACCTCTACATGGCCCTGAAGAAGGCCCTGTTCAAACCTGGAGCCTGGTTTAAAGGTGGGGACCCAGGAGGCGATTAAGAAAGGGCAGGGCCGGAGCTCTTGCAGGACCTCCTTCTCTCACTCTGGACTGCTAGTGACCGTGCCCCTCTACCCCCTCCCCAGGCATCCTGATCCCGCTGTGCGAGTCGGGCACCTGTACCCTCCGGGAAGCCATCATCGTGGGCAGCATCATCACCAAGTGCTCCATCCCCGTGCTGCACTCCAGGTAGTGTTGCGGGCTGTGCAGGACCATAGACTGGCCCATCTCGACAGCAGAGTCCCAGGACTTGGGGGCGGGGTGGGGACACGTGGGGAAGGAGTCAAGCATAAGCCCTTGGGTTTGCAGTTAAGTCGATGGGTATATAACTCCACAAGAGTGTCAGTCCCGTGGGAACAAGGTCCCAGGGCCTGGCACATGCTAGGTGCTCAGTAAAGAGTTGAATGAATGAGAGAGAGGGCAACACAGGAAGAAAGTAGGTTGGGGCAGAGACATTTGGACACACTCTGAGACAGAAGCTGTCTGAGCCAGACGTGGGGACTTGGCGTGAGTCGGCGTAGCCCGGGGGAACAGGTCGAGGAGTAAGGGCAGGGGAGAAGAATGCAGAGATTTCCCTTTAGGGACAGCACAATGGAGGGGCCCGTGGTGGGGCCGGGGGTAAGGAGAAGCTTTCCCCAGCATTTCCCTGCCTCCCTTCCCCGCTAGTGCGGCCATGCTGAAAATTGCAGAGATGGAGTACAGCGGGGCCAACAGCATCTTCCTCCGGCTGCTGCTGGACAAGAAGTACGCGCTGCCCTACCGAGTGCTGGACGCCCTGGTCTTCCACTTCCTGGGCTTCCGGACAGAGAAGCGCGAGCTGCCCGTGCTCTGGCACCAGTGCCTCCTGACTTTGGTCCAGCGCTACAAGGCCGACCTGGCCACGGAGCAGAAGGAGGCCCTCCTGGAACTGCTCCGGCTGCAGCCCCACCCTCAGCTGTCCCCGGAGATCAGGCGTGAGTTGCAGAGTGCCATCCCCCGAGATGTAGAAGATGTTCCTGTGACCATGGAGTGAGGACTCAGCACTAGTCCGGGTCTGCGGAGCATGGAAGGACTCCAGGATCCCTGCTGGTGACTGGAGGTGATTCCGAACCTTGACAGCTGAAGACCCGGATCAGGGCCAAGACAGGTCGCGGGCCTTTGACTCCCCAGTTCTCAACAGGGGCCCCTGAGTAGGGCTGGTTCCCTCTTGCGTTCTAAGCCTGCATCCCTGCTCAGTTCTGGGACCTGACTTGAGGTCTCACAGCCCAGCACTCCCGGGTCCCAGCTAGGGTTGGAAGGGGGTACTTCCTCTCAGGCTGGTGTGTCAGGTCACTGGGAGGTAAAGACAAAAGGCAGGTATTTATTGAACCTCAGTGTTTTAATGTGATGGATGGAGATCTTTGCTTTCCTTGTTTCGCTGGAAGCGAGCACTGCTTCACTGGAGGCAAGCACTGCTTCCCCCTCATGCATAGCAGTGGATTCTTACCTATTTACATGGGAGCCATGCACTTCCCCCCACCTTATTCTACAAGTCTTCTCTAGGCTGTACCCACCCTGCCAGCCCCTAGAGGGCACAGCCTTTGCCTTCTCCTGACACAAGCTACTTGGGGAGAATGCCAGCAACCAGGAGGTTGTTCAAACACGAGGTCTCAGATTGGTTGGAAGAGCTAGAAGAAAGCACCTAGAGGAAGGTGGAAATTCAGGATGAGAAAGGTCAGACTCAGGGTCACCACCAGACCAGTTCCCTTTCTAACTTTCTTAGCCAGTGAAAGCGTTCAACCAGAGGTTGGCAAATCAGGGTTGTGTATGCCTGTTTTTTTATAGTCCATGAGAGAAAAGTGATTTTTACATTTTAAATGGTTGTTGGGGGAGGCAGAGAAAAACAGCAGCATTTTGTGATAGGTGAAGATTATATGAAATTTAAGTTTCAGTGTCCCTAAATAGTTTTATTGGGACACGGCCACATCCATCCACTTCCGTGTCCTGTTGACTACTTTCACTGCCCCTGCAGCAGAGACCAGTGCGGCCTGGCTAAAACCCTGTTACTTGCTTTTGCAAATATGAGTTTGTTCCAACCTAATTACTCTTTTTGGTCATAAAGCAAATTTCATTTATACAGTTTTGAGACACTAGATGAAAGCAAAAACTATCCCCAAGGAGCCAAGCCAGATGACACACACAACGCACATGCCCAGACCTGTGCCAGCGCCCCCAGCTCACCTTCTGGGTTGGCACCACACCCACATCTGGTGTCACAACGTGCCTTCCACATCCTTCCGACCTCTGCTTCCACAGCCAACTTCAGGTGTTTGTTTTTCAAGATAAAGGGCCATATTTATTACAGTATTTGTTTCTTAACTATTTAATGTGTAAAAACATTATCTTTAAAAAAAAGTGTCCTTCATTAAGTATTTTGAGTATTATGCCTCAAGCCCCATTTTCCCCATAAGCCATGTGGCTTTAATTGTGCAGTTTTGCATGGTGCAGCGATTTTTAGAAACGTGCACATCAGGTTCCAGAGAACTTTGGATAACACAGGCAGAAGCCATATGGCCCACAAAGCCTGAAGTATCTACTCTGGCCCAAGACAAAAGGTGGGATGACTCCTGCTCCAGACATTGATTTCTGCCCTCTTTTACCCCATGCAGTCTAGAAATAGGCTTTCCCACAGACTGCCCTCTAATCCAAGAAGCCAAAGTCAGTTTTATTCTAGAATATTTATTATAAAGGTAGCATGATGGTCCTCAGCCACCAGCCTGGACCTTGTGGCCTCAGGAAAGACCTGTGTTAACAGGGCCTGCCTCCCCTCTCCGGACAGGGGGCTTGGTCATCACCGGGTCATCCCCTGCTTCATTCTTCAACGCCCCGCGCTCCTGGAGGATGGGGCAGAGGGCCAAAGGGAGAGGAGGGCATGGCCCCACTCCAGGCATAGCAGCTCCTTGGCCACAAAGATCCTCTAGCAAGTAGCAGAGGGGAGGAATACAGCAACCACCAGGGTTACCACCCCTGTGGAGGGAGAGAAGGGCCCCACCACACCCTCATACAGTTGTACTCAAAGTAATTAATAAATTAAAACAACTTCCTTCCGCACTGACACCCCCCTCCCCCCAATCACACAGGAGAAGCTGAGCAGAAAGCAAAGCAAGGAGGTTGGTTCCTGCCCCTGGATGGTGGCCAGGGCCCCTCCTAGGAGCGGCTAGGATTATGCAGGGCCTCCAAGTGCTTGGAGAGGGGATGTCCACTCGCCTCTCACGTGTATCTAGAACATCTGAGGCTTCTTCAGAAAGACCCCAATCCAAATGCAGTAATTAGGGAATCCCTGGCGGTCCAGTGGTTAGGACTCCGAGCTTTCTCTGCCAGGGGCTCGGGTTCAGTTTTGGCAGTTGAGAGCCCCAGAGATAAGGGAGCCCCTAGAAAGGAATGCTGGTACATGTATTACACTTCAATGTCATCTCTGGCCAGCCTGGCCCACCCTCAGGAGAGCTGAGCTGGCTGGATGCAGGCAGGAGGAGGAGCCGGACTGGCCCCCAGCCGTGGCCGGCCAGGCCCCTTAGTGCACACTGCAGGGATAGGTAGGACCTGACCCCTCTGGCTGGTGAGGGGCAAGGGGAAGGAGCCCCCTCAGGCTTCAGCTGTGGCATGATTCCGTTCCTGCAGCCAGGGAGGGGAGTGGTAGGGTCCCCTCCTGCTGTCAGCAGCCACTCGAGGGGCCTCTCCAAGGCTACAGGTGGATGGCCGTGACGTCTGTGGGAGTGCTGGTCTGGCTGGGCCCCTGGCTGCTGGAGCCCCTGGGGGCTTTGGGCGCTGGGCTGGGAGAGGTCTGGGCGGCTTCCCTGAGGCTCTCCCTGAGGGCAGCTTCAATCTGCTCCTGACAGGCCCGCAGGCAGTCCTGGGGACAAGGGGAGTGGTGAGGAAGGTCTGCTTCCCACCCCCGCTTCCCGCCCTCCACCAGCATCTGGTACAGGAGGACACCTCCCAGCACAGGGAAGTCTGGGGAGGTTAGGCCACAGCCCAGCCCCAGGAATCAGCCTTCAGTTCTCAGAAACTGGCAAGAGGATGTGGCAAGAGCGTGTGAGAGCGGCCTGACATCTGACACCAAACCCCCACCCCCCACTCCTGCATACTGCCTGGCAAGAAAAGGGTACCCAGGGGCAGTGCCTTTCAGCCCACCCGCAACACTTTCTTCTCCGGACCAAGGCAGGAGATAAAAGACCACAGAAGCCGCAAAGGTGGGGCACTTGAAACCCGGAGTGGAGACCAGGTTGGGAGTGGTCCACAGCGCCCTCTGCTGGAAGCTCAGGGGAAAGTGCTACCTCGTGAGCTGAGGCCATTTGCCCAGCTGCCCAGCACTCACCACTTCAGTGCCTGTGATCCCTGCCAGCAGCTCTGTGAGCTCGTCCGCAGATGTGGAGCAGGCGCCCAGGCCTTGCACTGCGGCTCCGATGCTGCCTGTGGCAATCATGGATGGCGGGTACATGGCAAAGGTGTAGTCTAGGAAAGAGAAGGGACCATGAGGCAAGGATGAACACCAGCGTGCACCTTCTATTTCCCAGAAAGTGCCAGGCTGTATGAATAGAGCACGGGTATACTGGGACACGCTGGCAGTGAGTGGTGTAAGAGCAGCTGGGGAGAGGGTCAGGGTAGTAAGTGATCCAGGCCAGGAACCAGAGAGTGAATGGGTCTCTTCCTGGTATGGACACAAAATTAAGGTTAAGAGACCTGGGTTCTTGGCCTGGCTTAGTCACTGGGCAAGTCACTTCTCTAAGCCCTGGGTGTCCCCAGCTACATAATCAGGTGGGGGCTGTGGCATCTCTGAGATCCCAGACAGCTCTGCTGTTTTCTTGTGTTGATACTGGGGACTCAGAGGATAGAATTTTCACAAATTTTGAAGTTATAAACCGAATCTCCTAGTTCTCTCTCACCTTTCCAAGTCTTCTGATTTCCCTGGCTTGGCACGTGTGTGTGGGACTCTTACCTGTAGCACAGAGGGCCAAAAGGTCTGGGCGTGCTTCTTGACCAAGGCTTGTCGGTCGCGGGGCAGAGAGAGCCGGTGCAGAATCAGGGCCAAGAAATCATGAGCAATCACTGCAGCAAGGTCCCACTTGAGCTTCCCCAAGACCAGCACCTCCCAATCCTGGAGGCAGAGGAAGAGGGCAGGGTCAGTGGCTGAAGAAGGGAAGGGGAGGAAGTAAAGTGGAAGTCTCACAGGGAGCGAAGCCCATCACACTTGAAGGTCAAGACTCCAGGTCTGCTTTTGAACTTCAGGACTGGCACTGTGGAATGGGGAGTCCAGGGCAGGGAACAGCTAGGGGCACTTGCTTGGAGCATCTACTGGTCAACTTCCTAGATGCCAGAACTACATGCTTTACATAAATTGTCTCTTTTAATCCTGCTGGGTTATCTTTTGGGGGTCCAACTGTCCCGGCCTTCTCTCAACTTCCTGCAAGCCTCTGAGCAGGCCTCCAGTCATAGCTGAAAGAAAAGTCTGCAGACCACCATCACCAGGAACTGGAGGCTCTTCTGGCGTGAAGCAGAAAGACTCTCCATAATCCCAAGGATTTGTGAAAGGGGAGATCACTAGCCTCTCCCCCAACTCAGTATGCCCACCAAGTCCACACCTCTTGAAGAAACGGGGGGTGAGCGTGAGGCCCTTCCTCCTCTGACACAGCCCCTGAGCCAACCCCGAGGTTCCTCAAAGTGGAGGTTGCCCAACCCAACCCACATCCCCTTGGGGGCACACGGGTGGGTGGCTGAAATAGAGCACTCCACTCCACCTCTCTGGCTGAAACCCAGTGCCTAGTGTCATTTGAGTCTCAGGGGAGAAGTGGAGATCAAGGCAGACAGGATGGGTCCAGGTGATGATCCCTGAGGGACCAAACCATCTCTCCATCAGTCCCAGCCTCCCTACTACTGCTGGGTCCTGGAAGGAGACTGGGAGCCCCACCCAGTCCACTCCACTGGGGTTCCCAGCCCTGGCCCTATTTCTGAGTTGCACACAGGAGGATTTCTTCATTGTTTTATCTCAGGAAGGAACTCACGGGTTTGACCCTTAGTGGGGTAGAAATGGCAACCCCACCCAATCTCTTTCGGCCCTCAGTCACAGCTGCCCCTCTCCTGGCCCCCCACCTAGGTGTCGCGATCTTCAGCCTCTCACAAAGCCTCACAGAAATCAGCCTGGCCTGGAGCCAGAAGAAGTTGAGCAGAGAGGTTAGCATTCTACTCCCCGTGCTCACTGCAAGGGTCAAACTCCTAACTCAGAAGACAACAAAAGCATCCAGGAGCCAAGGAAACATCTGGAAGGCAGCTCGGAGTGGGGACGCATAGGGTCCTGCGTTGCGGGAGGGTGGCCACCTTACCCTCCATCTGGACAGAATATCTCCTGAGAATCTCAGTCCTCACTTGACAGAGAACACACCCCTAGCAGCTTCCATCAGAACCCTAACCTCTGAGGCCACCTGATCCCTAGAACACATCACCCTCAGTGCAACACTGAGCCAGGACCCTTCCTTCCTCCTCTGGGCCCCCACCTTCTTTGTGGCACGAGGATTATTTGGACTGACCGGAGCTCTCTGATGTCCCTTCCAACTCTGACCTTCTAGGAAGTCATCGATCGGTACGCTCCACCCCCAGCTCAGGCAGAGGGAGTGGGAGGAGAGGACTTTGGCCTGTTCTGAAAAACTGCCCTCACATAAAGGCACACATCCCATGCTCATCTTTTCACAAAAACGAAGTCCCCTTCCACCAGCCCAAACTCTTTCAGAAACATCTTGCTCTCTAGCCCTGGAAACCAGCTCCACCTTCAGACTTGCCCAGAACTACCAGATTCATCACAAAGAGCTGTGGAGCCTCCCAGATTCCCAAGTCTGGCCTCCTACTCCCATCTCCGAGAGCTACTTGGCAGGAAGAGGAATCCCGTTCCCCGACAAGCAGCACTCAGGGGCCCCAGTACCCTGGCTTTCCTGGCCAGCCAATCACAGCAGCCAGCACGCTGCCCTCCTCCCTGGGAGATGGGGCCCAGAGACGCCTCTCGGGTCAAGAGAAGACTCGACCGCTGTAGAGCACGGTGTAGGAAGGTGCCAGCTCACCCCTCTCCCCTGGGTCCCCCAGGAGATGATCTGCATGCTTCCAAATGACCTCTTCCAAATCCAAGCAACTCCCCACCTCCTCTCCAGGCTCAGTGGGGAAAGAAAACCATGACTCCCCTGCCCTGCCTCGGGAAGAGCCCAGCCCAAGTTCCCAGCAAGAGGCCCAGGGAGCCACTTCCCAAACCACAGGAGTGACAGCAGCTCCCACAGGGTTATGAAAGACCTTGGTCAGGGTGGGTGGGCCAGGGGAGAGGGCATCATTATCACATCGGAAGCAGCTGCAGTTCAGCCCCACTCTGTGCCTCAGCCCTGGCCTTTGGCTAAAGGGGAAAAGATGATTCCACCAGGCCTGAAGCAGCTGCTTCTGAGAGCAGAGTTTCTCAGGGTGAGACTAGGGAATGGAGAATGAGGGAAGGAGCTGGTTCTCCTGGGATATAAAAGGAAGGAAGGAAGTAAAGTGGGATGGAACTCCTCGGCCCTTCCTTACAGCAGCTGGGGCCTGGCTTTAATCGGCTCTGGGAGACTTTTTGATCACAAAGTCCACACACTGGGAGACAAGACTTAACTAGGGCGGCCCCTTCCCCCACGTGAAACACATTCCACTCCCCCACTCCGGTGGGGGTGCACAGGCATGTCCTGCTGCTGCCAATAAATAACTCATGGTGGCTGTGTAAACCCAGAGGCAAAGTACTAGTGAGTGCAGACATGCAGTTTGACTTGTTGCTATCTGGGGGAAAGACCATGAAGGAGTGGCACCCCCTGGAGGTCGACAGGGGATCTGGTTCATGCTGGGAGCGCAAGTCTGAACTGGGGCCACCCTGACCATCACACCACACTGTCCCATCTCTAGTCAAAAGAAAAGAAAAACAGCTGCTACCCTGCCCAGGGGCAGAAAGCCTCCCGAGATCTTAGCTTTCCTCCTCCTGGTACGTGAGGAAGGAGGCAGGGGGTGCCGGCAGGTGGGGAGGGTGTGCACGCACCCGCAGCTGGCGGGGGGAGACAGAGTGGTCTGTGTAGATGCAGAGTTTCTCGATGGTCAGGGGCGTAGTCTCGCGCAGCTTGGAGGCCAGCAGCATGCAGACCGCACCCAGGAGCTGCAACTGCGCCTTTCGGGTGGGGACGCAGGACAGGTAGCGATCCAGGTAGTTCATGGCCAGAGGGAAGACTTCCTCTTCACAGCGCTGCTCCTCACACACCTGGGGGAGGGCGCACAGTCACTTAGGGGGCAGAGGCTTAGGAAACGCAGCAACAACTAAAGGCGGGGGGTGCGGTGCGCTGAAGGGAAGTGGAATGGGGAGCAAGACGCGGGAGGGGGTAGGTGTACTCACAGTGACAAGGACTAACACGCAGGATGCGCCTTCCCCAAGGTGACACCCTCCCACTTCCTCTGCGGTGCCTCCTTTCCCCGGGGGTGGGGGGTGGGGGGATACGCCAGAAGCTCCCTTCCTTCAGGAATCCAAACTGAGGCTGATATACACCCCCATACCGAGGGAGAGGGGTTCGGAAGAGTCACCCATAGGAGCCAGAGAACTGGGACCTTACCCTCATTACTGCCACCCAGTGCACACACCCAAAAGGAAGGGAGGAGACTCCAGCGGCTGCCTCCCGCACTTTCCATTTCCCTGACGGCCGGAACAGCGCGCCACCCCCTCCGGCTTCCCCGCCAGAACCCCCGCGACACACACAAGGAACCGGCTCTGCGGCGGGGGCGGCCGAGCCCAGGGTTTTCCAGGCGCGCTCTCCCGAGAAGACCGGGCGTGGGGTGGGGGCGGGGGAGGCTTTGAGAGAAGTCAGAGGGGAGAGGGTGGCCCTCGCCTCGTTTTCCCAGCCCGTAGACAGGGTTATTTGGAGCTGCCAAACGCCTGGCGGTCAGGGTCAGAGAAGGGCAAGAAAAAGACAGCACGGAGGCAGCTGGCTAAAGGGCGAGCGAGTGAAAAGTCCAGGCCCCGGGGATCTGCGCCACAGAAACATCTTGCTGATTGTTGCTGAGGACCAGGATGTCCCGACAGGGCGGCCCCGGGATGTCCGGAGCCCGGGACGCGGGGGGTGACGGGGGAGGGGAGACCCGCCCGGGCGGTACCTCCAGCATCCAGTACGCCAGCATCTTCCGCATGTGCGGCTTGATCTCCCTCTGCACACACTGGAAGTAAGAGGCGCGGGGCACGTAGCGCTCCTCCAGGCGGAGCAAGCTCTGCAGGACACGCTGGTCCCCTAGCAGCCGCGGGTCCGGCCCGGCCCGGGGCGCGTGCCGAGTGCCCTCGCAGCACAGCAGCTCCATCCTCGGGCAGCGCGCGGGCAGGGCGGGAGTGCGGGCTCGGGAACCAGGACGCAGGCGGCGGGCCGGAGAGCGCGGGGCGCGGGACTGTGGCGCTGGCGCTGGCACTGCGCGGCCGAGCCTCAGCCCGCCCCCGCCGACGCGCGCGCGCCGCTTCCCTGACAGGCGCCCCCGCCCCTCGCGACCGAGTAGCAACCGTGGAATGCTCAGACGTCGCGACGCTCCGGGGGCGGGGCCTCCGGCTCCCGGACGGAAAGGGCTGGCGGGCGCTCCCCCTTCCCGGGGCGACCGCATTGGTCGGCTGGGCGCTGGCCGCCGGCTTCCGGGCGCTCCGGATCCTTCCGACCACCCGGTGCTAGAAGAGTGTGCTTTGGAGGTGGGCCTCTCCGAGCCCCCCGCCCCCACCTCCGAGCCCTTCCATTTTTGCATCTCCCGACTCCAGGCGCCCCGAAAGGTTATTCATTCATTCGTCAAATTCTACTTCACCCGCTGCTTGCTCTAGGAAAAGTAAATAATAATAAAATAGCTAGATCTTAGGGAGACTGGTCTGAGCACTTACTTATTAAAATCTTAATGAAGAAGCTGTGGGTTAGGTCTTATACTGATTTTGCAGTTGAGGAAACTGAAGCACTAACTATCATAATAGTTCGTCTGTGGCAGAGCTAGGATTGGGAAGCCGACGGTCCGCCTCCAGAATCTCCATTTTACCCCATGGCTACTTAAACTGATCCCCGAACCAGCCTGAGAGCGGGTCAGAAAAGCAGAACCTCAGGCCCATCCCCTGACCTACTGGATCAAAATCTGCCTTTAACAAGATCCCTGGTGATTCCTGTACATACTAAAGTGTGAGAAGAGGCAGTCCTAAATCCGCACGCTTGAGAACTACAACAGGGCGGAAGGGTCATGGATTCAGGGCCTCACCTTGTCTGTCATTAAGTTGGGTGTGTGGCCTTGGACAAACCCTGACGTTGGCCTTAGCTTCCGTTTGAGGAAATGATGGGCGGAGAAACTACCTCCTTTCTGGAACTACCTCCTTTCTGGAGGAGTTTCTTGCTCAGATTCTATAAAATCTTCCAGGCACCACTTTCACCTCCCAAGCTTTGGGACTTTGCAGTGTTTCCAAAGCTGGATTCCGCGTGACCAGGAGGCAAACACACCACAAGCCTCCAGTAATGCTCCAAATGGCAGGAAGTCATGGGGATCCCTGCCTCTCCTGGGATCCTCCAAGGAGGTGAGACACTAGAGAAATGACACTCTATAGAAAGAGGTCAATCTTGCACTAAGCATCATCCCAGTGAATTGTTCTTTTTTATACAATAAATTTTTTGTTGTTTGCATATCATGGAAATATTCAATGCATTGTAGAAGACAGAAAATAGTGATGTCACACAAAACGTAAATAGTACTGGCAGTTTCACCATCCAGATTGTTGTCCTTCAGTCACTAAGTCTTATCGAACTCTTTGAGACCCCATGGACTGCAGCATGCTAGGCTTCCCTGTCCTTCACTATCTCCCAGAGCCTGCTCAAACTCATGTCCATTGAGTCAGTGATGCCATCCAACCATCTCATCCTCTGTTGTCCCCTTCTCCTCCAGCACTCAATCTTTCCCAGCATCAGGGTCTTTTCCAATGAGTTGGCCTACTGCATCAGTTGGCCAGATAACCCTTTTTTTTTTTTTTTTTTTTCAGATAACCCTTTAAAATGACAATGTTTATTTTTTCTAAAATTGTTCTATTAATAAACATTTTTAAGAATGACATCATTGCGAACTATTTTGTAAATTTTTTCACGAAAAAGTATACTGTCAGCACTTTTCCATCTTATTAAATATTCTATAACTTTTTAAATAACTACCTAGTAAACCATTGAGTGAATATAGCATAATGTATTTCACCAAAGCTGTATTATTGGAAATCTAGGTAGTTTCTAGTTCCTCCCTATTAGAAATAATACTGTAAAATATTTTTGTGGTAATATTTTTGTGCACACTCATGATTATTTCTAGAAGTGAATTAATTTCTAGAAGTGAAATTTCTCAATCTGAAGTTATGAAACATTCTAAGGCTTTTGATACAGTTCTTATTACCAAATTTCCCTGCTGAAAGACTGAACCAAACTAATGAACAAACATTAGATATCTAATTTAAAAAACAAAAACAAAACTACCAACTGGTGAGATGAAAAGTGGTTTATTAGTAATGTGTATAAATTTTTAAATTCAAGAGTTCTTGTTGTATCAGTGTGAATGTGGGCTGTGTACCTTCTCTGATCTTTTAAGTCTTCTATTCCTGTCTTCAAAACTACAAGCAAGAAGTTTCTTGAGCTAACTAATCATTGCAGTGCATGCTTTTGTTAAAGAGAACAGTGTACTTAAAATTATAAAAATTAGATATGATGTTAAGGGGAGGCAAACATGTTGAAGCGTACAGGGCTTTTAGAGTGCAGAAGGACTAAAATGTAGCTTTTGAAGTTAGTACGTAACAAAAACCAGTTCTGTCCTGGATGTTTCTTTACTTTCAGAATTATTGAGTAGGACTGTTCTGTTAAGATGGTGCATCTTTGATGAGAGAGTAAATCATCATTTTTTTCCCCATAAGTATACTATTATTTCCCCCATTTTACAGAAAGGGAAACCAGTACTTTAAAGTAGCTAAATTATTTGCCCAAGGTCACAAAGCTAAAGTGGTCAAGGCTAGATACAATCTAGTGAGTCTGGCTGGAGAATCCATGCTCTTAACTACTTTATTCCGCTACCTCTTGTGCTGATCTATGAGTGCAAATTGATTTATTAGTTGTTGGTTTAGTGAGGAAGGGGGACAGAAACTACCCCGTCCTGGAAGCTTGGGAGTGAGCCTGCATCCTGGGGAAGGGGGCTCCTGGTAAGCCGGGCATTTTGAAGGATACCTCTGCCTCGCCCTTGACTAGGACTGACATGCCCAGAGCAGAGTCATCCGGGACCTCACGCCAAGGTCAGCTACAAGCTGGCTGGCTGTCCTCCATGGAGGCCGGCGAGCTCAGTGCCGGGCCATGGCAGAGGAGTTCCTGGAGGGTTGGCTGATCTGCCTGGGAACTTCACCAAGCACCTCCATCTCAAAGGAACAGGGCTCCCCCTCATTATTCATAAAAAAAGAGGGAAAAAAAAAAGGCAAAGCACTGACCAGGGCCAATATGGGGAGGAGTTTCTGCCCAGGTGCATTCAATTAGAACAAGTTGCTCAATGAAATGGCAAATGAGAGGAGGGGGTGGGAATGGAATGTCACAAGCCAGATGAAAAGCCCCAAGGAGGAAGGAAACAATGCTTTCTTCCTCTTCTTCCTTCTCCCACTCCCTCCTCCTCTTCAGCATTGAAATGTCCCCCTCCTAGAACTGAGGGGGTGAACAAGGTGATGGGTGAGGCCCATCACCCCACCGGCTACATTCTACGGCTCAGTTACCTTCGGACCCATTCAGATGACAGGTAGAGAGGCGAGGCAGCTTGGGTGGGGGGCTGGGGCAAGTCTGCTTGCCTTCAAAGCTGGGCTCTACCTTTTCTTTTTTTGTTCAATGAGAGTAAGAATAGTTTCAGCCGCAAAGGGGTTCTGAGGACTAAACAGGCAGAAAGCATCTTGCTGGTGCCTGGCCCAGAAAGCCTGTGAGCATTCAAAGATGGTAGTTTGTTTTTGTTGCTTTTACTATCATTCCCTCTCTTAAGGAGTACCTTTACTCTATGAACACACACCCAGAACCCCTCAGAGAAAAGTCAAAGTTTGCACAGGAGAAGCCATCCTTCTAGAATGGCACCTCCATGACATTTCACAGGGTAAAGTGAGTGGTCAAAGGGACGGTGGTCAACACTGGAGGGCTTGGGGCCACATCACTCTGTCCCTCCACCTACCCTGGCTGTGTGACTTTGGGCAAATTGTACCACCTTTCTGTGCCTCAGTTTCCTTTTCTGAAACTAAGAATGACAGTAATGAAACTGTGCTTCTGTTGCATGGTTTTGTTGCTAAGCAAGCCTGTTGGGTTTGGTAGTTAAGCAAACCTGCTTTCTTGAGTGATCATTAACTTACAGGGGTCTCCTATACTTTTTTTCTTTACTTACAATAGTGGGATTAACTTTTTAATTACTTGCTTTGTCCCTTCACTCTGTCTCTATGAGTAATATCTCCCCTTCGAGTGGCTAGAAGGATGGAATGTACTCATTCGTGTGAAACACATGATATAGTGCCTGGCATATGGTGAGCCATTTTTTAAAAGTTCATTGTGATTGTGGTACTTACAGACACAAACTTCTTTATGTGTACAGACTATTTATGGTAATAAATGTAACACAATAGATGTGAAGGCACATGGAAAATAAAAATGCCAGGGATTACTGTAGTGGTGGTGAAGACTTGGCAAATTCTAATACATGAAAACTGGTCTGATGGGCTATTATCAGATACCCTAGTTTTCTGAGAACTGGAGACACTTATCTGAATACTATTCATACTGTTCCCCACCCCCTCCCAATTTTTTACTTGGAAATATTTCAAAACTACAGGAAAGCTGCAAGAATAGCAGTGACCACTAACACACCTTTCACCTAAATTCCTATGTGTATTTTGCTGAACTATTTGAGACCTGATTACAGACATCATGATTTCTCATCTCTACATGTTTCAGTCTGGGTCGCCTAAGAATGCAAGTCTCCCACGTTACCATGAAACAATGATCCCAATTAGAAATGTATGCTAATACAATACTGCAATCTGCATACCAAGGTCCCTAGCTGTTCCAGTAATAACCCTTCATAGCTTTTTGCTTTCTCAACCCAAGATCCATTCAAGGATCGTGTTTGCAATGTAACCTCTTTAATTTCCTTTACTCTAGAACAGTTTCTGATCCTTTAAAAAAGTTTTTGAGGTACCTCCCCAGTGGTCCAATGGTCTGGACTGTGCCTCTACTCCAGGGGGCACCGGTTTGATACCTGGTCAGGGAACTAAGATCCCACATGCCTTGCACTGTGACCAAGGGGTGGAAGTCTTTGAGAACACTGGTATTTTGGAAAGCCAGTTGTTTTACACAGTGTGCTCCAATTTGGATGCATCTGATTGTTTTCTCAGAGAAGGCGATGGCATCCCACTCTAGCACTCTTGCCTGGAAAATCCCATGGATGGAGGAGCCTGGTAGGCTGCAGTCCATGGGGTCGCTAAGAGTCGGACACAACTGAGCAACTTCACTTTCACTTTTCAGTTTCATGCATTGGAGAAGGAAATGGCAACCCACTCCAGTGTTCTTGCCTGGAGAATCCCAGGGACGGGGGAACCTGGCGGGCTGCCATCTATAGGGTCGCACAGAGTCGGACATGACTGAAGTGACGCAGCAGCAGCAGCAGATTGTTTTCTCCTAACTAAATGAAGATTGATAAATATTTTTATATTTTTGGTAGAAATATTACCTAATGATGTTGTGTTCTGAACGTATATTTTTGAGTGCAAAAATCAAGCACAAAACCAAACTGGGGGCTTCCTGGGTGGCTCTGTGGTAAAGAATCCACCTGCCAATGAAGGAGACACGGGTTTGATCCCTGGTCTGGGAAGATCCCACATGCCACAGAGTAACTAACCATGTGCCACAATTACTAAGCCTGTGCTCTAGAGTCTGCAAGCCCAAACTACTGAGCCCACATGCTGCACCTACAGAAGCCTGAGAGCCCTAGAGCCCGTGCTCCGCAACAAGAGACGCCACCATAATAAGAAGCCTGTGCACCGCAACCGGAGAGTAGCCCAAGTGGTGAGGGAGACCCAGCACAGCCAAAAATAAATAAAATTATTTAACAAATTAAAAAAAAACCAAACATAATTTTTTTGAGGACTCAGGAGACACTTCAGGGCTTACAGTGATCAAGGTCACTATTTTCAGCATCTGCTGTACAATATTTTCTGTACGTTTCAAAAGTTCTTGTTCATCCACTCCTCAGTAAAAACAGAGCATAGTCTTCCAGTAGATATGGGAGACTTAATTTAGAAACTATGTCCAAACCTGCTACTCTAACATATTATGTCCATTATACAACACACTAAAAAAATGTAAAGAATAAGACAAAAATACATAGATCAGAATTTTTCACACTTTCTTCCCACTCTACAGTGGAACATCTTACACCCAGTGTTCAGCATTATTTGTTTACTCCACTCCCGAGACAGGCTCCACTGTTGATCACAACACTCCCAGTGAGCCCGGACGGACCTTAAAAATGTCAACACAGCACTCTGGGCAGTTCTATCAAATCAGAGGAGGCACATGAGCTGACCTGTTTTCTGTTTCTGTTTTACCCAGGAGGCTGCCTTCGACGACAACACACAGCATCTCTACACCCAGCTTCTCCAACATGGAGATCCTCAGCTTTCCTCAACAAACCTGCTCCTCCCACCAGCTTCCCCCACATCAGCACGTGGCAACTCCATCCTTCCAGGTGCTCAGGCCAGAACACTTGGTGTCATTCTTGACTACTCTCTTTCAACTCCCACATCCACCCATCAGCAAACCATGGAAAAGTCTACTTTCAAAATATCTGTAAAATTCAACCCTCTTTCCTTCTCTTCCTCTGCTACCTCCCTGGTCCAGATTCAGTTCTTCCTTGTCCTGACTGGTCTCCCACATCCAAAGCATTACTCATTTCTGGTTGGTTCTATGTCCAAAATACATCTCCAGTCCTTGCCTTTTCTCTATTTCCCGCTTCTCCCACCCTGGTCTAAGCGGCATCATCTGTTGCCTGGATTGGGATGGTGGCTCCTAAGGGGCATCCCTGGTCCACCCTTGCCCCCTCCAGTCTAGTCTCAACCCCCAGGGCTCTCCATTCACTCACGTAGTTGTCTCTCACTCACCCTGCTCTGGCCACACTGGTCTCCTTAATGTTCCGGAACCATATCAGGCATACATGTTCCCTTTGTATTTGCTGTTCCATCTACCTGGCATGTTCTGCCCCCAGTGACCCCGTGGCCCTGCCTTTGGGCTTTGACTAAAGTCACATTTCTCCTACAGCCTTTCCTGGCCATCCTATTCCAACCCTGACTGCCCCTGGGCCCCTTCACTGCTCGATTTTTCTGCTTACCACTAATCACTGACATACACCACACCTTACCTCCGTGTTCTGTTTGCAGTTTGTCTACTCTGCCCCACTGAAGCAGAATGGTGCTTGGTTCATAGTAAGTGTTTAAACGTTTTTTTTTTTTTTCTTCTGCCTGAATAAATGAATGCATGAATGAGACAAATTGGATGTGAGAAAAACACCAGCACAATCGCACGGTTGAAGGCTGCTGCGTGTGGAGGCAGGTCTGGAATTAGCACCACCAGCGCTTCCAGCTTTCCTGGATGGTGGTGGGCACAGTGGGTCCTGACAACAGAAAGAGCCATCAGGCAAAGTCACAAGGCTGGGGACTTGGACTGGGGGACTGCTGTACCCTAAAATGTGAGGTCCACGGGCATCGAGGTGAAAAGCAGCTGCACATGCTACCTCATCAGAGTGGGGATTAGAATGCCGTTGGGCACCAGAGCACGAGTTACAATCCTGAGTAAATGTATTTTAAACAGTTTTGTGCTCATTCGAAAGTTGTGTGTGCACCAGAACATCAAAGCTGGGCCTTCATCAAGCTTCCTTTTAAGATACATTTATTTAATGAAAAACTATTAATTTTGAAAATATGAAGTAGGATGTGGTGGTTGTGAGGGCATCATGTGAATGACAGACAACTGGGAATTCACGGAAAAGGAAGAAAACAGCATATTTTGGTATTTCCCCGCTGGTCCAGTGGTTGGGACGCTTCACTTTCACTGCAGGAGGCGTAGGTTTCATCCCTGGTTGGAGGAAATAAGATCTCTCATGCCCCATGGTCTGGCAAAAAAAAGGCAGAATTTTGAACCCAAAGACTTCAATTTAAGTCTCAAGACCTGGTTCTGTGCCAACTATAATCCCAGAACCAAGCAAGTGCTTTAACTCTGGGAGCTTATTTTCCCATCTATAAAAGGGGATAACAAGAGCCTAAACTGCTTAGGGGATGGTTCTAAGACCAGATGAAATAAGGAGCTGGTTAAAAAACACTAAGTTGGGACTTCCCTGGTGGTCCAGTGGTTAAGGCTTTGAGTTCCCAATGCAGGGGGACCCAGGTTTGAGCCCTGGTCAGGGAACTAGATCCCACATGCCCCAACTAAAAATTCTGCATGCCACAACTAAGACCTGGCACATCCAAATAAATAAATACTAAAAAATAAACAAACAAATAAATAAAAACCCACTAAGTAAACTGTGAAGTGCTAGGCAAATCCAAGGGGTGATTCGAAGAAATATCATGGAGAACCAGTAGGGATGGGGACTCCTACCCTGCCCTTCTTTGTGTGACTCCCAAAGCCCCCACTATCACCATCCCAACTTCAGCCTTGCAAACAGAACCCAGATTTTGTTGTGATATCAGATGACTGTTTTAGGAGAGGCTGGACACTCCTCTGTCTCAGAGGTTAAACCTAAATTATTCTAAACCAAATTAAGACAATTCCATAGCTGGTTTAGGAATGGGTAGTTATCATAATCTGGCCATAAGGTGTGAAATAAGTCTGCTAAGGGGCTTCAATAAATGCAGCTCAAAGGAAAAGACTCATTTCTGCCTTATGTGAGAATGGAGTAAGATATGCTAAAATTTATTGGATGTTTACTATGATTCTAAGCGGAGAAGGCAATGGCACCCCCACTCCAGTACTCTTGCCAGGAAAATCTTATGGATGGAGGAGCCTGGTAGGCTGCAATCCATGGGGTCGCTAAATCGGACATGACTGAGCGACTTTACTTTCACTTTTCGCTTTCATGCATTGGAGAAGGAAATGACAACCCACTCCAGTGTTCTTGCCCAGAGGATCCCAGGGACATGGGAGCTGAGATCCCTGGTGGGCTGCCGTCTCTGGGGTCACAGAGTCAGATACGACTGAAGTGACTTAGCAACAATGATTCTAAGTGCATAATTCTAAGAGTTTAAAAAACTAATTCATTTAATCCATATAATATTAAACTTCTGAGGTAACGGACTATTACCATCCCATATGACAGATAGGTTAAGCAGTTTACCCAATATCAGATACCTATGGGATCTGAAACCAGGTTTGGCTATGGAACCCACACCCTTAGCCATTTTGCTGTGATGTCCAGAGCAGCTGCAGCCATCTTGCAACAATGAGGGAAGGAGCTGACACCTGAGAATGATAGCTGAAAGATCAGAATGAGTTTCTCTCCCTAATGTTGTTGCACTGCTGATTTAACCAGTCTTGGAACCACCTACCACTGGGCTTTTTGTGATGTGTGAGATAGTAAATTTTCCTCATTGTTTAAGCTACTTTCACTCCCAAAATAAAAGTTCCTTTCTCTACTCTCACCCACACAATAGGACACCCTTCAATAGCAAATAGGCAAAGAGCTCCACCAAACATTCAAGAAAACAGTAATTTCAATACAAACTCTTTCAGAGAATATAAAAAGAGGGTTCATATCTCAACTCATTTTTAGTATAATTTTGATTCCAACAAGCATAATATGAGAAAAGACAATTACACTTAAGAACACAAATGTAAAATCCTAAGCAAGATATTAGCAAATATATAAAGGGTGATATGTTATTGACTTTATACAAAAAATGCATAGTTTATTTTGAATAGAACCATTATATTTTATCACACTAAAAGGTTAAAGGGCAAAAAATACTTAGGATCATATCAACAGATGCCAAAAAAGTTTTTTTATAAAAATTCAACATCCATTTACAATAAGAAAAACTCTTGTCAAAGTAGGGATAGATGAAAACTTTTCTAGTCTGATATAGGGCATCTATAAAATCCTACAGTAAACATCTTATTTAGTAGTGATGCACTGAAAGTAAACTAGGCTAAGTGCCAAGGATGCCAAGCCACTGGATAGAACTCTGAAGGCTTTAGCAGAGGCTGAAAAAGACCAAAGGTTACTGGATTCTTCTCCGTGGCAATCCTTTGTTCTCAAGGCCACCTGCACCCAATGTTCTCAAGGTAGACCATCATCTTCCCATCCCTCTCTTATACATTTTTAAAGGTATGTTATCTCTTTTATTTATTTAACGAATTAACTCAGGCCACACGGTGTGGCATGAGGGATCTCAGTTCCCTAACCAGGAATCAAACTTGTACCCCCTCCACTGGCAGTGCAGAATCTTAACCACTGGACTGCCAGGGAAGTCCCCTTAACTTGTACATTTTTTTAATGAATAGCATCATCTTTCTTCAGAGTCCTCAGACTTTAAGCTCTAGTGCCATCTTAGATTTCTTCCTTTATCAGGTTTCCTGTACCCAATTAGTTCCCTGGGCCAATGAAACCATTCCCTGAAGCTCACTTAGATCCCACTATTCCTATTCCTCTGGTAGGCTTTTGGCAAATTTCTCAAAATTTGCCACTAGTGGTCCAGTGGTTGAGAATCTGCCTGCCAATGCAGGGGACATGAGTTCAATCCCAGGGTCAGGAAGATCCCACATGCCTCAAGGCAGCTATGCCCTGCGCCACAACTATCGAGCTTAATAGTGTTCTAGGACCTAACAGCCGCAACTGTGGAGCCCAGGCGCCACACCTCCAGAAGCTCGAGTGCCCTAGAATGTGTGCTCCTCTGAAACAAGAGAAGACCACCACAGTGAGATGCCCGTGCATCACAACTAGCGACCAGCTCCTGCTCTCCTCAACTAGAGAGAGCTCTCTCCCAGCAACAAAGGCCCAGCACAGCCAATACATTAATTAACTAATTAAAAAAAAACACTTCACCTTCCAATGCAGGGGGTGCTGGTTTGATTCCTGGTTGGGGAGCTAAGATGCCACATGCCTAAGGGCCAAAAGTCCAAAACCTAAAACAGAAGCAGCACTGTAACAAATTCCATAAAGACTTTAAAAATGGTCCACATCCAAAAACAAAAACAAAAACCAAAGCAAACCTCTTCACAGCAGAGAGAATTCATCTCTCTGAAGAATCTGTTTGCATAATCTAAAATTGCTTTCTGCAAACCTGAAAGTCTAATGCATGCACGCTCAGTTGCTCAGTCATGTCTGATTCTTTGCCACCCCATGGACTGTAGCCTGTCAGGCTTCTCTATGCATGCGATTGTCCAGGCAAGAATATTGGAGCAGGCTGCCATTTCCTCCTCCAAAGGACCTTCCTGACCTAGAGAGCGAACCCGAGTCTCAAGTCTCCTGCATTGGCAGGTGGATTCTTTACCACTGAGCCACCAGGAAAGCCCAAAGTCTAATACACTGTATTTAAAATGTATGTACATTTGGCATGAGCTCCATAATACAGTAATAATTGCTAAAATATAAAAATAATGGTTTAAATTATCAATGCTTAAGGAAAATGAAACTCCGTGGAAGCGATACACATCATAAGACTGACCCCAAAGGAGTTTCAAACATGTCAATTACAGAAGCCTCCCTAGAGGCCCTAAGTCTTCACCCTGCTTCCAGATAGATTCAGGACCCATGGCCCAGAGCCATCAGATTAATCACTCATAGACACACCTTTCCTCTCCAGTCCAAGGACCTGTTTATCAGTCAAATTCAAAAGTCAACCAGCCTGTCTTTTAAAGTTCTTCAAGAGTGCCAGAGCACCCTAACCCATTTTATCTTAGCTGGAGCACTCCAGTCCACCTCAGCGCCTTATCACCCAACACTGGCATCCTGCTCCTTCCTTCAAATCTACCTCTTTACTTTAAGGCCTAGCTCCTGGCCCACCAATTCCAGGAACTTCCAAGGTTGTAAGATTGAAAGATTTACAGGAATTTTGAAGGTTGATGATGACACCCAGGCATACAACCAGTAAAAGGGTGTTACAACAGCAGCCATGAAATTAAAAGACGCTTGTTCCTTGGAAGAAAAGCTTGACAAACCTAGACAGCGTATGAAAAAGCAGAGACATCATTTTGCTGACAAAGTCAAAGCTATGGTTTTTCCAGTAGTCATGTATGGATGTGAGAGTTGGACCATAAAGAAAGCTGAGTGCTGAAGAATTGATGCTTTTGAACTGTGGTGCAGGAGAAGACTCTTGAGAGTCCCTTGGACCACAAGGAGATCAGACCAGTCAATCCTAAAGGAAATCAGTCCTGAATATTCATCGGAAGGACTGATGCTGAACTTGAAGATCCAATACTTTGCCAACCTGATGTAAGAACTGACTCACTGGAAAATACCCTGATGCTGGGTAAGATTGAAGGCAGGAGGAGAAGGGGACAGCAGAGGATGAGATAGTTGGATGGCACCACGGACTCGATGGACATGAGTTTGAGCAAGCTCTGGGAGCTGGTGATTAACAGGGAAGCCTGGTGTGCTGCAGTCCGTGGGGTTAGAAAAGAGTTGGACATGACTGAGTGACTGAACTGAACAAACTGTGCTCACTGTATTCCCCAAAGATTGGAAACTCCTAGGAGTAGGTATCACATTTATTCCTAAAGTTTGTTAACCTCCTGTAGGATAAAGACATGGCTGTGGTTCCAGACTTCCTGCTCAGGCAACTCCCCTGTGTGGAAAGCCTTTCCTCCACCTCTTGTCAGTCATTTACACTGGCAAATCCAGTTTAAGATTCCAAAATCAATAACCTCAGGTATGCAAATGACACCACCCTTATGGCTGAAGTGAAGAGGAACTGAGAAGCCTCTTGATGAAGGTGAAAGAGGAAAGTGAAAAAGCTGGCTTAAAACTCAACATTCAAAAACTAAGATCATGGCATCCAGTCCCATCACTTCATGACAAATAGATGGGGAAACAATGGAAACAGTGACAGACTTTATTTTCTTGGGCTCCAAAGTCACTGCAGATGGTGACCACAGCCATGAAATAAAAGACGCTTGCTCCTTGGAAAAAAAGCTATGACCAACTTAGACAGCATATTAAAAACCAGAGACATTACTTTGCTGACAAAGGTCCATCTAGTCAAAGCTATGGTTTTTCCAGTAGTCATGTGTGGATGTGAGAGTTGGACTAGAAAGAAGGCTGACTGCCAAAGAATTGATGCTTTTGAACTGTGGTGTTAGAGAAGACTTTTGAGAGTCCCTTGCACTGCAAGGAGATCAGACCAGTCAATCCTAAAGGAAATCAGTCCTGAATATTCATTGGAACGACTGATGCTGAAGCTGAAGCTCCAGTACTTTGGCCACCTGATATGAACAGCTGACTCACTGGAAAAGACTGATGCTGGGAAAAGTGAGGGCAAGAGGATGAGAGGGTTGGATGGCATCACCTACTCACTGGACTTGGGTTTGAGCAAACTCCGGGAGATAATGAAGGACAGGGAAGCCTGGTGTGCCGCAGTTCACGGGGTCACAAAGAGTCAGATACGACTGAGTGACTAAACGAGTGTTGTTAATGAGCAGAAAAATCCATACTTCCCCAAACACACAAATCCAAGCCAGGTGACTTTTCATTTTTAAAAATATTATTTATTTATTTGGTTGTGTCGAATTATAGTTGTGGCATGCAGGATCTAGTTTCCTGACAAGGTACGGAACCCGGGTTCCCTGAATTGGGAGCTCATAGTCTCAGCCACTGGACCATCAGGGAAGTCCCCAGGCGACCTTTTCTTCCTTTTTAAAAAAAAAAAAAATTTCCTCCAAGAGTGTTTGTATCATTTATTCTCTTATTTATTCATTTATTCCACAGATCTTCACTGATACCCGATCAAAAGCCAAGAACCTCCTAAGGCCATGACCAATACAAGAACAAATAAAAGATAGCTCTTTTCTCTTAAAGGGAACACAATCTCCTGGGGGAAACAAAACGTCCTTTGCTTTCCTTCTTAATAATTTACCTTTACTTGATTCTTTAATTGACTCAAGTATGTGGCTTTGGGGGCTTTGACTCATCATGTGGCCTGAAAGTTCTCTGAAATCAGGAATTGAATCTTCTAAATTTTTTTGTATCTAAGTAGACTATGTTCCAGTTAGTAGCATTTGTACTAGTATAATTATAAATGGTGCACCCTTTCACTCTCAACAGTGTCCCAGATTGGAATAACAAGTGTTGCTGAGGATATGGAGAAAGTGGAGCCCTCCTACACTGACTGCTATGGGAATATAAAATGGTGTAGCCACTTTGGAAAACAACTTGGCAGTTCCTCAAATGTTAAACAGACAGTTACCATATAACCTAGTGATTTCACGCCTAGTAGATGCCCAAGAAAAACCATACATCAACACAAAAACTTGAATACAAATGTCAGAGCATTATTATTATTCACGATAGCCAAAAATGTAAGCAATCAAATGTCCATCAACATATGAACAAATATAATGAACATATTCAAGAATGGTCTAATGAGTGGTATTCAGACGATGGAAGATCACTGAGACATTTGTAAAAAGGAATGAAGGGACCTCCTTGGTGGGCCAGTGGTTAAGAAGCCAGCTTCCACTGCAGGGGGCGAGGGCTGGAGAACTAAGATCTTAGAAGCCCTGCAGCATGGCCAAAAATAAATAAATAAAAAATAACATAACATAAAAAGGAATAAAGCACTGATGCATAGTACAACATGAATGAACTCTGAAAGCATTATGGTAAGAGAAGGAAGCCAACCAAAAGCCCCATGCATAGTATGATTCCATTTATATGAATTGTTCAGAATAGGCAAATCTATGGAGGCAGAAAATAGATCAGTGGTCAGCCTAGGTCTGGGGTGGTGGTGCTGATGAGGACTGACTGCTAATGGGTATTGCATTTCTTTTGAGGATGATGAAAATGTTCTAAAATTAGATTATAGTGATGATTGCACAAGTCTGTTAATATACTAAAAACCACTGAGGTGTGCACTTTATATAGGTGAATTCTATGATATGAAAATTATAGCTCAATAAAACTTTTTAAAAGCATTCTAGACTGGGGACTTCCCTGGTGGTCCACTAGCTAAGACTCTGTGCTCCCAATGCAAGGGGACCAGATTCGAGTCCTGGTCAGGGAATTATATCCCACATGCTGCAACTAAGAGCTTGCATTCTGCAATTAAAAGATCCCACATACTGTAATGAAGACTGAAGATCCCATGTGCTGCAATTAAACCCTGCAACAACCCCCCCAAAATAAATGGATACCCAAAAAAGGTGTTTCCGATTGGATACTAAATTATATGGTCACCTTTTATCTAGGGAAGCCTTAGCATGAATTATTGAGAGCACAGGTCTTTTGAGTTAGACCTGAGCCTGAATCCCACCTCTGCCACTTAACTTGTTATGTGTCCTGGGAGAAAGCCTTGGAAACTTGTTGTAATGTAAATAAGGTTATGCATGAAGAGGGCTGGGAGCCTCCCAATCCCATGTTCAAAGTCCTCAACTTCTAGTGGCTATTGACACAGGGAAATCTGATCTAGAATGGATGGAGGGACCGATGGGTGAAGCAAGCCTGAAGCAACTCAAAATTCAGGGACTCATCCCACAAATGATATGTTCTTCTTAAAAAGGAACTCAAGGAGAATCAGCAGACTGGGTTCCCCGCTGCCACCCATTCTGCTTGGTCATTCTGCCCGCACATTTGGTGCTCTATAGGGTGCAAAGCCCTGGGCTGAGCTTCCTGGAAAATAATGAGGGAGAGGTCAGGATTTCCACTTTCAGGAGTTTCTCCCCCAACCTGCCCCTCATCCCCACCCCCAGCAGTAGGAAGCTGGGTGTGTGCAGAGGAAGAAGCCACCTGCACAGAGGCCATGTAAATAACCCCAGGCTGACCAGAAGCACCGCTGGCTGGTCTGAGTGTCTCTAGGCAGATAACCCAGACTTGGTCAACCATGTGCCCTCTCTGAAATGTGTCCTCTATCACCTACCATCGGGCGCTGAGGTGTGTCAAACAGTCCCAGGGATGCCTTAATCAAAACACTCATCCACAGTCCCCCACCCCCGGTTCACCTGCCTCTGGAAGTACAAACGTCTTCCAGGCCTTAAGGCCCTGGTTTTCTCTTCTCACCTAGCACACCTCTTAGAGCTCACTCCATTCCTTCAGCCTCAGCTCTCATGCTTCTCCACCTCTAACCTCCATCCCAAACTCCCAACCCACAGCCCCTACCCGATGTCACAGAGACGCCTCAAGCACAAGATGCTCAATACCTGTCCTCAGTGAACCATGATCCACTGTTTCACCACGTGGATAAAACATGGACAGTATTCTTTGTCAGCTCCTCTGGCTCAGGCTCCACATCAACCTACAAGCCAATCCTGTTACCTCCTCTTCCAACCGTCTCTGGAATCTGGTCCCTCCACTCTAGCCTCCAGCACTCTTGCCGAAGCTGGGCACTCCTGCTGTGCTCCCTTCCCACGGTCCTCCACCTCCATTCACCCTCTCAGCCTGAGTTCCCAGGATTGCCCAAGTACTCTTTCAAAACTTCAGGAATGCACACACACTTCCTTTGCTTCTTTAAACCTTAAAATCTCTATGTCTACAGGGCAAAATCCAGATCTCTTATCTGAAATGCACACGCAAAGTCAGTCATCAAAAAAAAAAGTTGCCATGATCTACCCAAAATTCTCTCTCCGGTCTTATCTCCCCCAACAACACGTTCCACCCACCCCTACCTATACTTCTGGGCCACTGAAGGGTCCAACATGGATGTTTCTGCTCAGCTCATATACTTCTTTCTGTCTAAAACCCCATCTCCCCACCACTCTTAAAATGCTCCATGTCCTTTGAGGCCAGCTCATACACCACCTCTGCAAAGACACCCACCTCAGTTCTTCTGCTGAAGTCTGAAAGAGCTGTGGGATGAGACACAGAGGCCACTCTGACCACTGACCAGCCAAGGGGAGTTTGCCTTTGCCAAGCCACCATAATCCAGGGTCTGGTCCTCACCTTTGCAGGAAAAAGTGTTATTCTTATTATTATTTACTTGGCTGTATCAGGTCTTAGCTTCAGTTTCCTAGATTTGGTACAGGATCTTTTAGCTGGGGCAGATGGGATTTAGTTCCCTGACCAGGGATTGAACCCGGGCCTCCTGCGTTGGGAGTTCGGTGTCTCAGCCACTGGACCACCAGGGAAGTGTCCGAGAAAGTGTGCTTTTTGAAGCTGCTGGGGGAGAAGACATAACTGCACTGTCTCCAGCAAATACCAGGGAAAGAAATGGATGGACAAAACAGAGAAACCGAGCCGCAGATGAGTAACAGCCGATCTGCCCATGCTGTACTTGATATGGGAAGTCAGACTCCAGCCAGAGTGTGTCACGGTGGACGGAGCAGCCCACCCTCAGCCAAGGCGCCCACTGTCCCTGCAAAGACCATGTAGAGTAATGGCCTAGAGTGAGAGTCAGGAGTTACTGAAGTGGGGTTGAAGACTCAGCTCGGCCACTTCCTCTGTGATTCTGGATGACTTAACCTAGACTCTTGGCTTCCTCATCAGGCTAAAGGGGCTAGGGATCCCTTTGTCCTGGCTGTTCCATCTCCCTGGACCACCCTTCCCCTAGATTCCCTCACAGCTCCCTTCCCCTCCTTGTCTCATGTCTCTGCTCGCTGTTTACCTTCTCAGAGACGTTTCCTGACCTTTCTAGATAAACAGGAACCCCTTTTCTCACCCCAGGCATTCCTAGCTTCCTAACCCTGCCACATCCAGGCACCAGGGCTGGACCAGAGGAAAGTGCTCAACAAATGTAACAGAATGGATGAAAGAAGCATATAGACCTCAGAGAGGCCTGAGGATGTAAAGTGTACAGACCTGAGCATGGTCCACACCAAGCAGTGTCACACTTTATGAGGAGAGCCTCCAACTGCCATGTACCCGGTACCCAGAGATGCTGAAGGGGAATTGGGGGCTCAGAGTCTTGTTGGAAAAACAGACGGAAACCTCGGGAGAAGCGCGCCTGCTCCAGCCTGTGTGTGTGTGTCTATGTGGGGTCTTCCAGCAAAGACTTAGTGATGCTTAGTGAGGTGTGAGAAACTGGAACATTTGGTATGTGGTTCAGCACAGCCAGCAGGTAGGGCCCAAGACAGGATGGCAGCAAGAACAGAGGCCAGACAGAAAGCAGGGCTGGCCATGAAGGGCCTTGTGGCTGCAGCAGTATCTGAGTTGTGCTCCAAAGGCAATGGAGAGCTATTAAAGGGTTTTCATCTGGACTAGAGCCTGAGTACAGAAGTGTTCGGAGTTTGGGAAGGAGCAAGCTGAGTGAACAGTTAAGAGGTTCTTGTAATAACTTAGTGAGAAATTGCAAGGACAGCTTATGATAACCGAAGAAATGCAGGAGACAGAAACACTAAAAGTCAGTGGCCATTTGGGTGGTGGCTGGGGAAATAGTCCAGGCTGACCATCCCGAATCTGGCTTTGACAATTTGATGAAAGGTGTTTCTGTTTCTTCCGATTAGGAATCTATGTGGAAGAACAGATTTAGAGGGAAAGACCCTTTGAAGTCTCCATATTCACATAAAGTCTCACAGTGGCCGGACATAATAAATAGATGCCCTTTACAGAGTTCTTACTGTGTGCCTGGAATACTAAGTCTATTTTCATTCTCACAACAATCATTTAAGATAGATGTTACTATCCCATTTCACAGGTAAAGAGAATGAGATTAAAAAAATAAAATAACTTCTAAGGTCCACAGCCAATATGGACCCAGCTGGACTGTAAACTCTGGTCCTAGCTGATGATGCCCTCCTCTCTCCTCAACCTTGACCTTGATGTCTTGAGTCTGGACATCAGGGATACAAAACTCTGAAGTCCTTAGCACAGGCAGCCCAACTCCGGACTGGAAGCTGCCACCGAGGAAACCTGGTAGATTGGAATGCAGAGATATGCCACACTCAAGGGGTAAGCAGAGAAAGAGGAGCTTCCGAAGGAAATTAACAGCCAGAGAGGTAGGGACAGAAGGAAGCAAGAAGCAAAGAGCTGATGCTGGGGACTTCCCTGTTGGTCCAATGGCTAAGACTCCCGGTGCAGGGGGCTCAGGTTCGATCCTTGGTCTTGGAACTAGATCCCACATGCCGCAGCTAAAGATTCCACGTGCCACAACTAAGACCCAGTGCAAATAAACATGTTTTTCTTTTTTAAAGAAAGCTGACACCAGATCAGGACGCACCCAGAGGTCAGCAGGGGTGGGTCCTCTCCCTCAGCCCAAGCAGCACCCCCAGCCCCACTGACGCATTCTTTCTGTAGATATGTTAATAGAGGCCAAGGGTTAAGGCCAAGACTTCCTTGGCTCCCTAAGCCTCTGGATCTCTTTAAATCAGTTTGCATATCTCTTCCAACCCATCATGTATGGATTTTACAGTTTACATCAGAGCAGAGGATCTTAATGTCAATTCCTGGGAAGTTTCTCCCAAGCGGACCTTCTGCAGTGTGGAGTGGGGAGCTGCTGCATAGCACAGGAAGCTCATCTCTGTGCTCTGTGATGACCTGGAGGGGTGGTGGGATAGGGTGGGATGGGGTCGGCGGGGGTAGGGGGTGGGGGGGGGTGGGGGGGTTTCAAAGGGGAGGGGATATATGTATATACACATAACTGACTCATTTGGTTGTGCAGCAGAAACTAACACAATATTATAAAGCAACTATACCTCAATTTATAATATATATAAATATTTATATTAGGCCTTTTGACTCAGACCTAGATTTAAATAGAAGCTCTTCTGTATGATCTTGTCCCTCAGTATTATTACCTATAAAATGGGGATAATATAAGCTGCTCGCAGGGATGGTTCTAAGACAGGGCAATGCATCTCTGATGTCCAGTTTATAGTATATGCTGTCATTATTACATTGTCTCCGATTACTGCTTGGCCACACACCTGATCACCTGGGGAGCTTGAGAAGAATTTTTTTTTTTTTTTGGCCACTCTGCACAGCTTGTTGGGATCTCAGTTCCCTGACCGGAGGCTGAACCCAGGCCACAGGAGTGAAAGTGCCGAACCCCAACCACTCACTGGACTGTCAGGGAAGTGAAGTCCCCAAGCTTGTGAAGAACTCTGATACCCCTGCTCCACTCCAAGACCTGGAGACCAGCATCTCTAGGCCTGGGGCCCAGGTTTGTATGCTTATCCCCAGGTGGCTATAAAACACCTCCTAGGCTGAGAGCCACAAGTCCCCCTTCACCCAGGAATTACTCTCTTCGAAATGGCAACCCACTCTAGTATTCTTGCCTGGAGAATTCCATGGACGGAGGAGCTTGGTGGGCTACAGTCCACGGGTTGCAAAGAGTTGGACACAACTGAGCGACTTCACTTTCCCCTGATGCCAATATACCTCCGCACTGAATTTCTCAGTCAGTCCGGGAACTATCCCTTAGAAAGTATGTCTGTCTCCCAAGATTGGACATTCTCAGAAGAGGGCCACCCCCTCCTAGGATGAATGTGGTCATTCCCAAACCAACAATCCACTGAGTCATGCCTCTTACCCATTTACAAGAATCTCATTTTCAGAGGTCACCTCGGAGCTTTCTAATGTATTCACATATTCCCTCATTTACTGTCATCCCCTTTAGCTCTCTGCATTGGTCGCTCAGTTGTGTCTGACTCTTTGTCACCCCATGGACTGTAACCCGCCAGGCTCCTCTGTCCATGGAATTCTCCAGGCAAGAACACTGGAGCAAGTTGCCATTCCCTTTTCCAGGGACTCTTCCTGACTCAGGGATGGAACAGAGTTCACACACATCTGGGGTGAGATTAGAACCAATGCAAAGAAAAGACATTTAGCAGGAGTTTATCCATGTCTCCTCCAGGTATTAATATCTGCTTTGTAATTCATGATAACAACAGTTATATATACTGTATGTCAAGTGTGGTTCTAAATGTTTTACATAAACTAATTATCTTAATTCTCAAATTTATTGTTATCCTCACTTTACAGAGAAGGAAACTGAGGCACTGAGAAGTGAAATGACTTGCCCAAGGTCACGCAGCTAGTAAGAGGATGCCAAATTTCAACCCAAGGAATCTGCTTCTAGGATCTGGATTTAAGGATTCAAGGACAAGCTAAGGAGACTCAGACTGGACAAGCCCCCTACAGCCTCAAACCAGAGACCACAGAAGAAGAAGAGCTGACCTTGTCCCCAGGCCTTGGGAGAAGGCAGGAGGAGGAGGGGCGAGTCCCAGGAAATCAGACCAGGGGGTCACAGCTGACCGCAGGCCAAAGGCTTCCTGGATTCCCTGGCAGAGGAATGAGCAGCATGGAAAAGACATTCCTCCAGGAAAAGACAACATTTTTGAGGGTTTTTCGGCCTCATCTCTGATTTCAGACCCATGGTTTCTTTGCTGAGTCATGGAGGACACTGAAAGGGGTGGAGCGGTGGTGGAGTAGCATGTCCCCTCTCCCAAGGCCAGACTGGCCAGGGGCCTCCTGGGCAGCACAACTCCCTGCCCCTGGAAGGCTGACACCACCCAGCACCTGTTCTAAAAATAGTTCACCAGGAGGAAGTAGCTTCTACGCTATTCTTCTTCGTCTTCCCTGAGTCTCTTCAGTGAATAAATTAAAACACGTATGAATGCTTGAATGAATAATCAAGTCAGTAAGTAACATTTACTGATCCCCTACTGAAAGCCTTGGAATCAGACACTCCTTGGTTTCCAGCTCTGCCACATGACCCTAGACAGGTGATGGAGCCTCAGTTTCTTCATGCATAAAATGGGGGTATTCGGGGACTTCCCTGGTGGTCCACTGGTGACTCGGAGCTCCCAATGCACAGGTCCTGGGTTCGATCCCTGGTGGGGAAACTAGATCCCACAGGCTGCAACTAAGATCCAGTGCAGCCAAATAAATAACTAAAAAGTATTTTACATGGGGGGTATTTGTTTCAGCCTACAAGCTTAAGAAGAAGGCCACGGGAGGTAAGATAGGCAAAGCTCTTGGCACCCAGTGGACATCCCATATTGGTAACTCTTGTGTGCCAGGCACTGAGAGGGCTTGGAAATCAAAGAAGAATACCCCCACAACCCTCTAGTTGGCGGCCTGTGGGAAGGGAAATAAAAATACAGTGAATCAACACAACGGATGGGTACCAGCAGACAGGCCAGGTCCTGAGGTGAAGGACACAGAGAGGAAAAAGGCCAGCTGCCAAGTTGGGATGGAGGTAGATCTGGAAGATTCTGCTAAAGTCTCTGCTGCAGGGCTTCTCAGACAATCCCCTGCACAGAATCACCCAGGACTTGGTGAAGATGCAGACTAAGATTTGGCAGTTCTGGGTGGAGCCTGAGAGTCTGCATTTCTTTTAATTTTTATTTATTTACTGGCGGTTCTGGGTCTTTTTGGCTGCACGCAGGCTTTCTCTAGTGGTAGCAAGCAGGGGCTACTTTCTAGTTGCAGTGTGGGGACTTCTCACTGCAGTGGCTTCTCTTGCTGCAGAGCACGGGCTCTAAGCAGAGGGGCTTCAGTAGCTGTGGCCCACAGGCTTAACTGCTCTGCGGCAGGTGGAATCTTCCCAGACCAGGGATGGAACACGGTACTCTCTGTATCCATTTCAGGGCACCTGCTCAAAGTGCCTTCAGAATGTATTAACCTGAGCCCCTCCCCAGATCCCAGAATCAAATTCTCAGACACACTGTGGTAACTCTTGTCCATTAAGGTTCATATCCTTGAAGACGGTTATTTATTTGCTTCCTCCAGCCTTCCCTCTTTCTAGGCCAGATCGTCCAAATGCTTCAGATGTTTTCGCATCCGGTATTTTGTAATGAATTCCCTTTAAAAGGTCACAGATTTAGGAGAAAGAAGTTTAATTATGAGCCTTTTTTTTTTTGAGCCTTTTATTAATGTAAACAATTTTCATTCCATCTCAAGGAGTAGGAAAGGGGAAGCTATTAAGAAAGATTAGAATTTTTTTTTGCTGATTTGTCATAAAACAGTGATTATCGACGAAGATAACATTTAGCTGACAGCAAATGGCATAAAACATATCACTAATTTGAAGATTATTTTCGATAAATCATTGCATCAGAAAACACAGTTGCCCTAAAATCATATGGTTCACATATGGCAGGAATTCTGACGGAGACTTTCCCAAATGTGACAACTACAGGGAAGCCTGGCTTGCTGCTGTCCATGGGGTCGCAGAGTCAGACACGACTGAGAGAATGAACTGAACTAAACTGAATCCTAACATTTATATGACATTACCAGTCACTTGTAATGCTGAAATAAACTTCTAAACTATTGATAATTTAAAAAAACTTCCAATCAACTGTGCTAAATAACACTGGGTTATCTTTTTTATTTTCTCTATGGAGAGTGTCATAAGAAGACACACAAAAAAATGAAAATGCAGCCAAAAGATGTAAGGAAAAGTAACATAGAGGAGAATCAAGTAGTTAACACAAATGTTCTATTATTTTTCTGGATTTTGTGATGTTTGTGACATTTTGAGCCTTCACATTTGTTCTAGTATGTCAAGATTTCATTTTAAAATCTAAATAAATATTCGCTTTTGTACCATTTATATTTGCGATATTTGTACAATTTTTCTTAAAGCAGGCCCCCCGCCAAATTATATAAGGTTTAGGCTGAACAAAATCTGAATCTAGGGACTTCCCTGGTGGTACAACGGCTAAGACTCCATGCTTCCAATTCAGGGGGCACAGGTTCAGTCCCTTGTCATGGAACCAGATGTCCCATGTGCCACAACTAAGATCCAGAGAAGCCAAATAAATAACTAATAAATAAAATAAACATTAAAAAAAATCTGAATCTACCCTGGGCAGAAGGTACATGGGCTTTGGTGTCAGTCCTGGGCTTAAATCACAGACTTACCCCTTGATGGTTGTATGCGGGCGCGGCCTTAGACAAATTAGTCAACTTTCCCTGAACCACAGTTTTCTCCTTTATCTAAAATGGGATGGTAACATCTATCTCTCAGGCTGGTCTTAAGGATTAAATAAGATGCTGCATGTAAACTGGCTATTATGTGGCCATCTCAATGACCTTGTGGTAAAGAGAGAATTGAGACCATGAGAGGTTCACTTGAGGTCACACAGCTGAGGACATGTACTTTACAAAAAAAAAAATCTGATTTCAAGTTTATATTAACAATCCTCCTTCCTCTCCATCTCCCCCACCCCTTTCAAGACAGGAAGTAAAAAGCAATCCTGTGTTATCCCTGAGCCCAAGAAACTTTCACCCATCCCTCTTCACCAAACAGAGGTCAGAGCTGTTTCTCACCACCAGCACCACCCACCTCCATGTGGGGAACGTGAATGAGCACCCCTCTGACACTGCCTGTGAGAAACTGTGAATCAGATGAAATTAAGAAATACTTGGCCTTTTGTTGAAATCATATAGTTGGTTACCAGTTATATGTTCTTTTTTCCACCAACTCAGACAACCCCAAGATTCTTCTCTTTTTCCACAAACTTGTGCCAGTTTCTTTACCAGCATTATCTCATTTCTTTCTCACAGTGGCCCCATACACTAAATACTTATTACTCCCATTTTGTGGAAAAAGAAACTGAGGCTCAGAGAGGTGAAGCATCTTGCCTGGATATGAATCCTGGTCTGTCTAACATCAGAGCTCAGGCTCTTCATCATCAGGCCACGTTGTCTTCCTGCCAACTGTCCCCTCCTGTATTTCTCAGGGGGCTGGCTTTCCTGGTGACTCAGTGGTAAAGAATCAGCCTGCAATGCAGGAGCCGCAGGAGATGCAGGCTTGATCCTTGGGTCATCAGGAAGATCCCCTGGAGGAAGACAAGGCAACCTACTCCAGTATTCTTGTCTGGAAAATCGCATGGACAAAGGGAGCCTGGTGAGCGGGCTACAGTCCAGAGGTTCGCAAAAAGTTGAACACAATTGAAGCGACTTAGCACGCATGGGAACGTATTTCTCAGGACAATGGAATTGAAACTCAGATGTGTCCTGGAGGCAGGAGTGGACAATCAGAGAATCTCCGTGCCTGCATAGGGCCCCTGAACCTGAGCCTTGCCCAGTGGTCCCAAACTACTCCCTCCTCTCTTCAACTTGCCTACTGACTCATCCTTTTGCTCCAATCCTCCCAACAGAGTAGAGCTAAGAGCTGCCTGCCATTTGAGGAGCTATGGGGTAGGCATCAGAAGACTCTAGTTCTAATCTGGTTGGGCTACCATCTTGCCCTTAGGAAAGTCAATGGATCTCTCTGGATTTCCTTTGCCACAATTTTAAAATAAGGTAGGAAAAGAGACTCCCAAGATCCTTTACAATTCCAGCATTCTCCAAATGAGCCCACCTGGTGTACACATATGCAGGTAAGTGAACATGCTCTTGCTGATTTACTGAAGATTCCTCCCTCCCAGAGAAAGAGTGTCCTCTATTTACAGTGCGTCATGAAGGTTACAGAGTAGACATGGTGGGTGACACGATGTGGCTGCAGAGTTAGATTAGTCCTGGCTGCCCCTAGCCCTGGCTACATAGTCTTGGGCAAGCCCTTAACCTCTTGAAGTCTCCTTTTCCTCCTCTACAAAATGGTGGTCTCAGGATTTCCCCAGGGGTCCAGTGGTTAAGACATCGTGTTCCAATGCCAGGGGCATGGGTTCCATTCCTGGTCAGCGAACTAAGGTCCCACATGTTGAGGGGGTGTGGCTAACATTAAAAAAAAAAAAAATGGTGGTCTTATAGTGATTCTATCCCATAAAGTTGATGTGAGTATAAAAGCGATGGAGCCTGGAAAGCTCTCAGTGCCAGACAGAGGACTCAACCAATAAAGACCATTACCATGATTACCGTGTGTGATGCCCTCAAGCTTCCTTGTCTGTTTTTGACCTGGGATATATGGCTCCTGGGTGGCACAGTGATAAAGAATCTGCCTGCCAATGCAAGAGATGCAAGAAACTCAAGTTCGATCCCTAGGTCAGTAAGATTCCCCTGGAAATGGAATTGGCAACCCCCTCCAGTATTCTTGCCTGGGGAAATCCCATGGACAGAGGAGCCTGCCGGGCTACAGTTCAGGGGGTCACAAGAGTTGGACACAACTTAGCAATTGAGCATGCATATAGACACTGAAAGGAGTACCCCAGAAGGGAGACTGAATTGTTGGAGAGGGGCAGAAGGAGCAAGGGACATGGGATGGACAGATGGTGAGACTCCGGATGGCTGCACCTGGCTGATCTGGGGAAAAGAAGGGCCTCACCCTCTGCCCGCCCCACCCACCGGTGTCTGCACAACATCAACGAGATGTTGGGCTGGAAAATGCTAGAAAACATGAAAATATCCAAAGTGGGAATGATAGATATTTCTGAAATGCATTCCAAATTTTCTATCTCAGGAGGCAATGCCAAATCCCCGAGCTCAAGCATAGAGTCTGCTCTTTCCTTCTCTCCACACTGGCACCATTCCTAATCAGAATTTCATTCTCCATTCAAGCAGTCAACTCAAAGTCTCCAACACTTCAGCCTCAGGGAGCTCAGCCCATCTGCTCTAAATCCTTTAAAACAAACAAATAAACTGGTAAAACAAACAACATTCCTACCATTTCTCTCTCTTTAAAAAAAAAAAAACTTGGCATTTATTTAAAATGCTAAAAAATGGAAACAGCCTAAATGTCCAACAATAGGGGATTCATTAAATGAGTTATAACCTTATAATAAACTATTATACTACAGTAGGATATTTTGCTATATATTATGGTTGAATATTATAATATCAACCGTGGATGTACAATAGACTGGTATTTAGCAGTGTGACCCCTGGAAATAGACTGACCCCAGGGCTGCCACCTAAGTTGTGTGGCCTGGACAAGTCTCTCTCTGCCTTAGGTGTGTGTTGGAAAACTGACAATAATAATAAAAAGAGCTCCAACTCCACAGTCGGACTTCCTGCCCAGTTTAAATCCCAGTTCTGCCATATTCTAACAGCTGTACTATCTTGGCGAATTAAGCCTTCTGTGCCTCAGTTTCCTCAACTGTAAATGAAATCTACCACCAGGATTTGGGGAGGTGCAGATTAAAGATGTAAAACCCTTAGAATAGTACTCAACACAGCTGATCAGATACTGTCTTTTCCCACCCCCACCCCACTTTTAAGCCCCTCCAAGTGATTTCTAAATATAAATGAATATCCAAGTCGCTTAGAAGGTGCCACCTCAAAAAGGCACACGTGAGGCTCTCCAGTTGTGCAGCATGAGCGAGCATCCAGCTCACACAGGAGCCTTGGCAGGGGCCTCCGTCATCCGTCAGCACTGGCTGAGCAAGCACTAACCCTCGCCCCTTCCCCTCTGACAGTAGCAGCTGGGGGTTGCAGGGGTTCAGTCTGGAAAATCACAGCCTGAGCTCAGGGCCTGGTGAGCCACGTGATGGGGCGCTCTGCCCTTGAGCTTAACTGGAAGCTCACCGGCTGGCTGCAGCGGGCTCCTGATGAAGGGTCCCAAGCGCCCTTGTTACCCTCAACAACAGCCCGACTCGGCCGGGGGTCACAGGGGGGCAGCCACCTGCTGAACCACAGCACGGTTCAGTTCCCACCTTAGCTCTTCCTCTGGGTAAACCCAGGCCCTTCATCAATGCAACCCTGAAAACGGGGCAGGGAGGTGGTGGGAGGGGGGGCAATCTGCTATTGCTCTTGAGCTTAACTGTCAATTTCCCACTGTTCTTGGCTTCCAGCAGAACCACGGTAACTCATACGGCACACTACATTTCTCATAATGTACGCACACACAATCCCATTTTAAAGTGACGATCGCCATTTAAGTGTGTACAATGCTGAACCATGTTAGAAAGGGCTTTCTCCTCCACTCATTGGCTTCATCTTCACAAGAACACTGGGAGCTGAATCGGAGAAACCGGAGCGAGGTGAACATAGCGGGTGACTGCCTGCGGAGGCAGCTTCAAGGCCACATGGGCAGCGTGACCTCAGCGAGGGCACTGGATGCCTGGACCTGCCTCTTCAGTCTCTAGAATATGACCAGCCAGCAGGTCCAGAGGGGCCTCCACTCCTGGGGGCACACCAGGGAACCTGCACTCCAAGAAAGCGGGGCACCCCACACAGCCAAGTATTAACTGACAGTGGGAGACGCAGTCTGCTGAGTGAACAAGACAGAAGCACCCAGGGGTCCCCGGTCAGCACGTTTTCTCCCAGGAGGCTCTTCCTCAGGGGCAGGCAGAGGGGAATCGGAAGGGACTTGGCAAGTGAGGGGTGAACTAAGGGAAGGGGTTTCAGTGCTGGGGACACAGCCTAAGTGGCGACTCTTATCCACAAGAGGGAATAATCACCAGGCTTGGCCAGGCTGCCTGTCTACTCAGTGACCTCTTGCCGCTTTTAGAAAGTATCCAAGGCTGGGGATTCCCTGGCAGCCCAGTGGTTAGGACTCTGCACTTTTCACTGTTGTCCTGGGTTCCATCCCTGGTCGGGGAACTAAGATCCTATAAGCCATGCAGCATAGCCAAAAGGAAAAATTTTTAAAAAGTCCCTAGGGCTAACAGACCTTTCTCAGAAAATAGGTAGATATGTTAGTGTTCTGGTCCAATGACAATTAGGCCTTGTTTTTCTGGAAGCTGTTCTGTCTCTTTAAGGTAACTCTGTACACCTTTGCTCTATCCAGTATCTTTGACCCATGTCTACCTCTCAGAGTCTGATTCTGTTTTCCAGCTCTGGATGGAGGTGAGGGAAGTAGAGAGGGATGCATCTCTGAAGCTGTTAGATTGTATTAAAAATAATAATAATTATATATATATATACACACACACACACACACACACACACACACACACACACACACACACACATAGCCACACTGTATGTGGGATCTTAGTCCCCTGACCAGGGATCAAACCCACAACCCTTGCACTGGAAGCTTGGAGTCTTAACCGCTGGACGACCAGAGAAGTTCCCTAAATTGTATTATTATTACTTTTACTCTCATATTATATATGAGGAAACAGGCTCTGAGAAGTAGTGAAAACAAAACTGTCGTTTGTACATAAAGGTATCATATTATCAGCTCCTTGGAGTGGAGAGTCTGTTGGACTGACTTGGACAACACCTCCTGGCCCCATAACACACACAGAGTCTCCCCACCAGGAGCCTTCCTCTTGCACTTGCTAGTTCAGATGTAAGGCTGTCTGAGGCTATTCTTTGCTCAAGGGCTACATGGTACCTGTCCCCAGAACAGTCTCTGCCAGGGGGTATATATGAAGAACTAGACCTCAGCTGTAGTGGCAGAGCTGAATGGATCCAATCACATCTTTACCCAATCCTCCCAGCTCAAAGCTCACATTTGCAGAATGACTCACTGGATGAGGGGTCCAGCCAGGACCTAGAAATGAGAGAATCTCCGGGTCAGAAAGGGAGTCAGGGGTACCTCATTGAGCCTAACCAAATTATTCATTTTCCCCACAACTCTAGTTCCCAGAAATTTACATTTCAAAGACCAATAAAATTTCCCCCAAAATTTTGGAGACCAAAAAGTAAGACAGTTGTCAAGGTTATCAGGGAAAAACCTAGTCTATATATACCATATTTCATAAAATAAAGAATATGCGAAAACTAAACCCTTAGAGAGGGCTTAGAATAAAGGACAGTACCTTTAATGGAATGAATCTAGTTATATATCAAAAAATTAAAACCCAGTACATCCTCTGATGAAAACTAATTTGCAGTCACAGTCCTGTACCCGCCCCCTATTATGTATGTAGTACTTATGGGAACTTCTTCAATGATGGGAACTCACAATTTCTGAGATGGTCCAACCTATTTTCAAAAAAACTTTACTACGATTTTTAAAAGACTGTATAATGTAGGGCTTCCCTGGTGGCTCACTGGTTAAGAATTTGGCAGCCAAATGCAGGAGACGCACGTTCGATCCTTGGTCTGGGAAGATCTCACATGCAGAGGAGCAACTAAGCCTGCTTGCCACAGCTATAGAGCCCATTCTCTACAGCCTGGGAACGTCTGGGAACCACAGCTTCTGAAGCCTGCCTGCCCAGGTTCCACAAGAGAAGCCAGCACACCACAACGAAGAGCAGACCCTGATCACCGCAATTAGAGAAGAGCCTTTGCAGCAACAAAGACCCGGCACAGCCAAAAATAAAAATAAATAATGTATAATGTACAAATATATTCTTATAAAAATTAAGCTGTTAGGAATAATGCTTCAATAACCTTTGTCTACCCACTTCACTCCAGTACACATTCTGCACCCATCTTCAGCACTAATTCCACTAAGGTTGGGAGTAACAGGCTTAGTTACCCTGGGAGTAATAAGAATAGAGTTACTATTATTGACTGCTTACTATAAGCTGAACACTGTTCTAAGTGGCCAAAACATATTCACTCAGTTACTTCCTAGAACAGTCTTCTGCAGTAGGTACAATTATTATTCCAATTTATAGATTGTAAACAAGCAGAGAGTGATTTGCCCAAGTAAATGACCCAACTTCAGACTCAAACCCCAGCAGCCTGGCCCCAGGGCTCATTCTCTTAACCACTTTGCTTGTCTGAAGTAGGACTTCCATATATATCCATTCGATGGCAAAATACATTTTCTACTTTCCTCATCCTGTGGTCCCTGCCCCAGTTCATCCTCCTCTTCCCTTTCTATTGGACTCCTGCAATGAACCTAGCCCACATCCCCACCTTCAATCGACCCGTTCAAAATACTCCTCCAATCAACCCGTTCAAAATACTCCTCCAATCCTGGCCACATTTGTTAGTTTAAACTTATTCTCACTATAAAATTAGTTACAGTGCTCAATTAAAATTATACAGGCCAATTTTTAAAACTAGAAAATATAGAGAAGTAGAAGGAAAAAAAAACCAATCTATTTATAGTCTTACCAACCACTGAAACCATCTGTATTAAACATTTTGATAAAGTTCCTTCCAGTTTCCTTTTTTATATATGAGCTTTTTTATTCATACATGAAATTTAAAAAAATACTGGGTTCTAATCAGCCTATATCTAAAACTTTAGTGAAAATTATCTTGCAGGCATTTTTCACGTATCTGGATGGTGAAGCTCTTTTTGTACAGTTCTTCTGTGTATTCTTGCCACCTCTTCTTAATATCCTCTGCTTCTGTTAGGTCCATACCATTTCTGTCCTTTATTGAGCCCATCTTTGCATGAAATGTTCCCTTGGTATCTCTAATTTTCTTGAAAAGATCTCTAGTCTCTCCCATTCTGTTTTCCTCTATTTCTTTGCATTGATTGCTGAGGAAGACTTTCTTATCTCTCCTTGTTATTCTTTGGAACTCTGCATTCAGATGCTTATATCTTTCCTTTTCTCCTTTGCTTTTCACCTCTCTTCTTTTTCACAGCTATTTGTAAGGTCTCCTCAGGCAGCCATTTTGCTTTTTTGCATTTCTTTTCCATGGGGATGATCTTGATCCCTGTCTTCTGTACAATGTCACGAACCTCCGTCCATAGTTCATCAGGCACTCTATCTATCAGATCTAGTCCCTTAAATCTATTTCTCACTTGTACTGTATAATCATAAGGGATTTGATTTAGGTCATACTTGAATGGTCTAGTGGTTTTCCCTACTTTCTTCAATTTAAGTCTGAATTTGGCAATAAGGAGTTCATGATCTGAGCCACAGTCAGCTCCCGGTCTTGTTTTTGCTGACTGTATAGAGCTTCTCCATCTTTGGCCACAAAGAATATAATCAGTCTGATTTTGATGTTGACCATCTGGTGATGTCCATGTGTAGAGTCTTCTCTTGTGTTGTTGGAAGAGAGTGTTTGTTATGACCAGTGTGTTCTCTTGGCAAAACTCTTATTAGTCTTTGCCCTGCTTCATTCTGTACTCCAAGGTCAAATTTGCCTGCTACTTCAAGTGTTTCTTGACTTCCTACTTTTGCATTCCAGTCCCCTATAATGAAAAGGACATCTTTTTTGAGTGTTAGTTCTAAAAGGTCTTGTAGGTCTTCACAGAACCATTCAACTTCAGCTTCTTCAGCGTTACTGGTTGGGGCATAGGCTTGGATCATCATGATACTGAATGGTTTGCCTTGGGAAACGAACAGAGATCATTCTGTCGTTTTTGAGATTGCATCCAAGTACTGCATTTCAGACTCTTTTGTTGACCATGATGGGCACTCCATTTCTTCTGAGGGATTCCTGCCTGCAGTAGTAGATATAATGGTCATCTGAGTTAAGTTCACCTATTCCAGTCCATTTTAGTTCACTGATTCCTAGAATGTCAACATTCACTCTTGCCATCTCCTGTTTGACCACTTCCAATTTGCCTTGATTCATGGACCTGACATTCCAGGTCTCCATACAATATTGTTCTTTACAGCATCGGACCTTGCTTCTATCACCAGTCACATCCACAACTGGGTATTGTTTTTGCTTTGGCTCCATCCCTTCATTCTTTCTGGAGTTATTTCTCCACTGATCTCCAGTAGCATATTGGGCACCTACTGACCTGGGGAGTTCCTCTTTCAGTATCCTATCATTTTGCCTTTTCATACTGTTTATGGGGTTCTCAAGGCAAGAGTACTGAAGTGGTTTGCCATTCCCTTCTCCAGTGGACCACATTCTGTCAGACCTCAAGAACAAGTGGAGGTGATAGAATTCCAGTTGAGCTATTTCAAATCCTGAAAGATGATGCTGTGAAAGTGCTGCACTCAATATGCCAGCAAATTTGGAAAACTCAGCAGTGGCCACAGGACTGGAAAATGTCGGTTTTTATTCCAATCTCAAAGAAAGGCAATGCCAAAGAATGCTCAAACTACTGCACAATTCCACTCATCTCACACACTAATAAAGTAATGCTCAAAATTCTCCAAGCCAGGCTTCAGCAATACGTGAACCGTGAACTTCCAGATGTTCAAGTTGGTTTTAGAAAAGGCAGAGGAACCAGAGATCAAATTGCCAACATCCGCTGGATCATAGAAAAAGCAAGAGAGTTCCAGAAAAACATCTATTTCTGCTTTATTGACTATGCCAAAACCTTTGACTGTGTGGATCACAATAAACTGTGGAAAATATTTAAAGAGATGGGAATACCAGACCACCTGACCTGCCTCTTGAGAAACCTATATGCAGGTCAGGAAGCAACAGTTAGAACTGGACATGGAACAACAGACTGGTTCCAAACAGGAAAAGGAGTACGTCAAGGCTGTAAACTGACACCTTGCTTATTTAACTTCTATGCAGAGTACATCATAGGAAATGCTGGGTTGGAAGAAGCACAAGCTGGAATCAAGATTGCCGGGAGAAATATCAATAACCTCAGATATACAGATGACACACCACCCTAATGGCAGAAAGTGAAGAGGAACTAAAAAGCCTCCTGATGAAAGTGAAAGAGGAGAGTGAAAAAGTGGGCTTAAAGCTCAACATTCAGAAAATGAAGATCATGGCATCTGGTCCCATCACTTCATGAGAAATAGATGGGGAAACAGTGGAAACAGTGTCAGACTTTATTTTGGGGGCTCCAAAATCACTGCAAATGGTGATTGCAGCCATGAAATTTAAAGATGCTTACTCCTTGGAAGGAAAGTTATCACTAAACCTAGATAGTATATTGAAGAGCAGAGATATTATTTTGCCAACAAAGGTCTGTCTAGTTAAGGCTACGGTTTTTCCAGTGGTCATGTATGGATGTGAGAGTTGGACTGTGAAGAAAGCTAGTGCTAAAGAATTGATCCTTTTGAACTGTGGTGGTGGAGAAGACCCTTGAGAGTCCGTTGGACTGCAAGGAGATCCAACCAGTCCATCCTAAAGGAGACCAGTCCTGGGGGTTCATTGGAAGGACTGATGCTGAAGCTGAAACTCCAATACTTTGGCCACCTCATGTGAAAAGTTGACTCATTGGAAAAGACCCTGATGCTGGGAGGGATTGGGGGCAGGAGGAGAAGGGGACGATGGAGGGTGAGATGGCTGGATGGCATCACTGACTTGATGGACATGAGTTTGAGTGAACTCTGGGAGTTGGTGATGGACAGGGTGGCCTGGCGTGCTGGGATTCATGGGGTCGCAAAGAGTCGGACATGACTGAGCGACTGAACTGAACTGAAACATAGAATTGTCATTGTAAATTTATTTTTTTATAATTTTATTTTCATTTTAATGTTAAGTTCTGATTATATTAGTTATCACTCAACAGTTTCCAATATCTCTCCCAATGCCTATCAAATAAATTTCAAATTCCTTAGTCTGGCATTCAAGGCCCACTATAGTCTACTGCAGTGAGTTTTATCTCGTTTTTTTTTCCATATCTGCTCCAATACATGCATAGTCTTGCTTTCAGGATCTCCATTGTTGGAACACTTCCTGCATTTTTGCATACCCCCGGGTCTTTGCTGACATCTTTGTTTTGGATTTTAGAGGACACATCCAATGTTCATTGGTCTATGCTTAAATTTAACTCTTATTTTCCTCCTAAACCCAATTCCACCCCCTACCCCAAATCTAGCTGCATATCATTTGCTCATGACAAACTTTGACTATTCTCTCCCTCATGTGTGATACACCCAGTCCATCAGCAACTCCAGCGGGCTATGCAGTGGAATATCTACTGAGCAATTCTAAAGGAAATCAACCCTGAATATTCACTGGAAGGACTGAGACTGAAGCTGAAGCTCCAATACTCTGGCCACCTGATGTGAAGAGCCTACTCACTGGAAAAGACCTTGGTGCTGGAAAAGTTTGAAGGTAAGAGGCGATGGAGATGGCAAAAGATAAGATGGTTAGATAGCATCACCAACTTAAAGGTCGTGCTGCTGCTGCTGCTGCTGCTAAGTCACTTCAGTCGTGTCCGACTCTGTGTGATCCCACGGACTGCAGCCCACCAGGCTCCTCCGTGCGTGGGATTTTCCAGGCAAGAGTACTGGAGTGGGGCGCCATGGGCTTCTCCGCTTAAAGGTCATGAATTTGAGCAAATTGCGAGAGATAGTGGAGGACAGATGAGACTGGAGTGCTGCAGTCCATGGAGTCGCAAAAGTCAGACATGACTTACCAACTGAACGACAACAGCAACAACAAATCTACTGGGGATCCAGACACTTTTCAGGACCTGCCCCCAAACCTCTTAAATCCCTGCTGCCTGTATCTGCCACCCAAGTCAATGTAATAGCCTATATCTGGGCCATTCTGCTGCACTACGGCCTCCACGCAGACTGTTTCAAATGCAGCAAAGAGTCTTTTAACGAAGTAAATTAAAGCAAACCATTTCTTGCCTTAAAAGTGACCAATGGCTTTTCATCACATTTAGAAATAAAATCCAAAACACAGGCCCTGACTGTGTTAACACTCTCACCCTCCTTTACTCCCCTTCAGCTCACGTGCTTCCTAGTTGTACCTAAAACTCAAGAATCTGTCTGGATCTTTTGCTCAGAAAACTCTTCCTCTGTACTGGCCGATACAGTGGCCACAAGCTTCTACTGAGCAGTTGCAATGTGGTTCGTCTGAACTGAGATGCGCTTCTTGGGTTTTTTTAAAAATTATTTATTTATTTCTGGCTGCGCTGGGTCTTCGTTGTTGTGAGCTGCCTTTCTCTAATTTTCGTGCATGGGTTCCTCTTGCCCTAGTTGTGGAGCACGGGCTCTGGGGTGTGCAGGCTTTAGCAGCTGTGGTGTACAGGCTTAGCTGCTCCATGGCATGTGGGCTCTTTCCAGACCAGGGATTGAACCCGTGTCCTATTCACCGGCACGCAGATTCTTAACCACTGGATCACCAGGAAAGTCCTGAGATGAACTTCTGAATGTAAAATACATACCGAGTCTCAAAGACTTAGTACAAAAGATGTAAAATATCACACAAATCAATTTTTACATTGGTTACACGGCAAAATAATATTTTCAATGTATTAGGTAAATTAAAATGTTATTACAATTAATGTCCTTGTTGTTGTTTAGTCACTAAGTCATGTCTGACTCTTTGTGATCCCATGGACTGTAGCCTGCCAGGCTCCTCGGTCCATGGGATTTCCCAGGCAAGAATACTGGAGGGGGTTGCCATTTCCTTCTCTAGGGGAATCTTCCCAACCCAGAAATCAAATCCACGTCTCCTGTATTGGCAGGTGGATTCCTTACCCATGAGCCATTAGGGAAGCCCATGATTAATGTCACCTATTCCCTTTTCCTCCATAAACAAGGCTACTAGATTGTTTAATACACTTGGGACTTCCCTGGTGGTGCAGTGTATAAAAATCTGCCTCCCGGGCTTGCCTGGTGATTCAGTGGTAAAGAATCTGCCTGCCAATGCGGGAGACACAGATTCGATCCTTGGTCTGGAAAGATTCCACGTGCCACAGAGGAGCCAAGCCCATGAGCCACAACTATTGAGCCTGTGCTCTTGAGTCCAGGAGCTGCAACTACCGAGCCCACATTCCCTAGAGCCCGTTCTCCACAGCAAGAGATGCCACTGCAAACAGAAGCCTAGGCAACGCAACTAGAGAGGAGCCCGTGCATAGCAATAAAGACCCACACAGCCAAAGAAAAATCCACTGCCAATGCAGGGGACATGGTTTCAATCCCTGGTCCAGGAAGATTCCACATGCCATGGAAAAACTAATAAACCAGCGTGCCGCAAACAGTGAGCCCAAATTCTAGAGCCTGCAAGTTGCAACTGCAGCCCTCGCGCCTAGAGCCTGTGCTCCACAGTGAGAGAAGCCACCACAAGGAGAAGCCCGTACATCAAAACAAAGAGTAGCCCCCACTCACTGCAACTAGAGAAAGCCCGAGCACAGCAATGAAGACCCAGTGCAGTCCAAAAAAAATGTGTGAATTAAAAACATTATAGATGCGGTTTGAATTGCATTTCTATTGTCAGAGCTACCCTAAGCCACTGGGTCTCCACCCTGGGTTCCAGAGGTTCATGCTCAGAGGGCCTGGTGCCTGGCATATTTATCTAAGGGGAGAGGAGGGAACGCCTTGCAGCATGCAGGATCTTAGTTTCCTGACCAGAGATTGAACCCTCCTCCACAGCATGCACACCCTGGACAACCAGGGGACTCCCCAAAGCCCCCCAGGTGGCTCATGTCCAGCCCGGACTGAGACAGCTCTAGATTCTCCTATGGTTCCTCATTCAGGTCTCGCTTTAATGCTACCACCCTCCCTACCCAGTCCAATTAGAATGGCACCAACATGCCCAGGCAGTTGCTCTCCATGCCCAGACCCAGCTTTCTTTTTCTTAACTCTTTCACTGTCAGACATATTACACATTCATTTGTTTAGATGCTTATGTTCTGACTGCTTCATCAGAAGGTCAACTCTCCAAGGGCAAGAAGTTTGCCTTCTCTTTGCAGTATGTTCTCTTAGAACAATGTACAACAAGCAGACAGTGCTCAGTAATATTGGTTAAATGAATAAATGAATGCTTAAGCCACGGACCCATGAAGCTGAGGGCCCTGGTCTGCTGGAAGGAGCCACCAGCCATCAAGCTAGCCATGTTTCAATGAAGCCACCGTGAATAAATGACCGTATGTTGGCCATCCCTACCTTCCCCCGCCACTTTCTCCCCATTAAAATATTACCTCTAGAGTATAAATCTGATATGTTTCTGGAAGACAAATGGACAATAAGTAAACATTTGTAAGGGGGCATGCCACATAATGTGAAATTTTAGTTCCCCAACCAGAGATTGAACCCAGGCCCTAGGCAGTGAGAGTAAGGTGTCCTAACCACTGGACCAACAGGGAATTCCTAGCACCAAACATTTTAAAAGCATTCATATTCTTCCAGGAATCTGGTCAAAAGAAGACAAAGAAGGATACAAATATTTACATATAACAGGATAATCATCCCAAGATTCTGCAGAATTTTTTGAAAAAGGGAAAAATACTCACTGTATTAACTCAGGGGGAAATTGAGTAGATAAAGATTAAGATGGTTAAAAACAAAAGAAACAAACAAACTTGGCTAGAGAAGATGATTGTGACTATAATAAAGTATCAATGCATGATCTGGGGTGGGGGGCACTGACATGTTTTATTTCCTGATCCGGTGCACTGTGCATGTCACATGACAACCTGTGATTTGTGCTCCTGTTCTACACCCAGAGAGGAATATTCTAAGACATTACTATGTCATTTCTACATAGCAGAATTATGGGTGATCTGAATTTTTTCTTTAAAAATGTTCTTTATTGTCTAAAATAATATGCTATATTTCTATACTTAGGAAAAAGTGGGAAAAAATGCAAACCTCACTCCTATTAGAAAGGATCATGAGAAGGACTTCCCTAGTGGTCCACTGGTTAAGACTCTGTGCTCCCAGTGCTGGGTAGCCAGGTTTGATCCCTACTCAGGGAACTAAATCCCACATGGCGCAATTAAGGGTTCGCAATAAACTGTGGAAAATTCTGAAAGAGATGGGAATACCAGACCACCTGACCTGCCTCTTGAGAAATCTGTATGCAGGTCAGGAAGCAACAGTTAGAACTGGACATGGAACAACAGACTGGTTCCAAATAGGAAAGGAGTATGTCAAGGCTATATATTGTCACCATGCTTATTTAACTTATATGCAGAGTACATCATGAGAAACGCTGGACTGGAAGAAACACAAGCTGGAATCAAGATTGCCGGGAGAAATATCAATAACCTTAGATATGCAGATGACACCACCCTTATGGCAGAAAGTGAAGAGGAACTAAAAGCCTCTTGATGAAAGTGAAAGAGGAGAGCGAAAAAGTTGGCTTAAAGCTCAACATTCAGAAAACGAAGATCATGGCATCCAGTCCCATCACTTCATGGGAAATAGATGGAGAAACAGCGGAAACAGTGTCAGACTTCATTTTTTGGGCTCCAAAATCACTGCAGATGGTGATTTCAGCCATGAAATTTAAAGATGCTTACTCCCTGGAAGAAAAGTTACGACCAACCTAGATAGTATATTCAAAAGCAGAGACATTACTTTGCCGACAAAGGTCCGTCTAGTCAAGGCTATAGTTTTTCCAGTGGTCATGTATGGATGTGAGAGTTGGACTGTGAAGAAAGCTGAGCGCTGAAGAACTGATGCTTTTGAACTGTGGTGTTGGAGAAGACTCTTGAGAGTCCCTTGGACTGCAAGGAGATCCAGCCAGTCCATTCTGAAGGAGATCAACCCTGGGATTTCTTTGGAAGGAATGATGCTAAAGCTGAAACTCCAGTACTTTGGCCACCTCATGCGAAGAGTTGACTCAATGGAAAAGACTCTGATGCTGGGAGGGATTGGGGACAGGAGGAGAAGGGGACGACAGAGGGTGAGATGGCTGGATGGTATCACGGACTCGATGGATATGAGTCTGAGTGAACTCTGGGAGATGGTGATGGACAGGGAGGCCTGGTGTGCTGCGATTCATGGGGTCACAAAGAGTCAGACACAGCTAAGCGACTGAACTGAACTGAACTGAACTGAAGCCACCTCTAGAAGATTTTGTATGCCACAGCTATGATCCAGCACAGTCAAATAAATAAATGATTAAATATTTTGGAAAATGTTCACACCTTATTACAGGTCTTTTAAAGGAATTTATCAATAGGCTCAGAGGTTAAAGCGTCTGCCTCCAATGCGGGAGACCCGGGTTCGATCCCTGGGTCGGGGGAAGATCCCCCTGGAGAAGGAAATGGCAACCCACTCCAGTATTCTTGCCTGGAGAATCCCATGGATGGAGAAGCCTAGCAGGTTACAGTCCACAGGGTCACAAAGAGTGGGACACGACTGAGCGACTTCACCTCACCTCATCAAGGATTTTAAAAATTTTCAAACCAGGCAGAGAAAATATTTGGAAAGGGAATTCCCTGGTGGCAGACTGTTAGGATACCAGGTTTTCACTTGCATGGCCCAGGTTCAATCCCTTGTTAGGGAACTGAAGATCCCACAGGCCACGTGGTGTGGCCAAAGGGGAGAAACAAAGTTTGGAAAAATCCACAGCAAACCATTAATAGTGATCACTTCAGTGGAGTCTGTCTGCTGAAGGGGGTTGTTAGGAAACTTTTACTTTTTTACTTGGTATATTTCTATCCAATTTATTTATTTAACAATGAGCATGTACTACTTTCAGAGTCACACACACACATTAAACTCTTGACAAGAAATCCTACCTCTAGAAATATATCCTTAAAAAAATTACTAAAGGACAATTTAATAGCCCTTTATCTATTAAAGACACTGATTCAATAATTAAAAACCTTCCAAACATAAAGCACCAAGCCCAGATGTGTTCACTGGTAAATTCTACCAAATATTCAAAGAAGAATTTAAAATTTTCTACAATCTCTTTCAGAAGATAGATACAGAATAAATATGTACTAACTTATTCAATTGGAGAAGGCAATGGCACCCCACTCCAGTACTCTTGTCTGGAAAATCCCATGGATGGAGAAGCCTGGTAGGCTGCAGTCCATGGGGTTGCTAAGAGTCGGCAAGACTGAGCAGCTTCACTTTCACTTTTCACTTTCATGCATTGGAGAAGGAAATGGCAACCCACTCCAGTGTTTCTGCCTAGAGAATCCCAGGGACAGGGGAGCCTGGTGGGCTGCTGTCTATGGGGTCGCACAGAATTGGACACAACTGAAGTGACTTAGCAGCAGCAGCAACTTATTCAATTACATTAGTATCACCTTAACATCAAAATAAGACAAAAACATTATAAGAAAACAAAACCTCAGAGAATTCCCTGGCAGTCCAGTGGTTAAGACTCTGTGTTCCCACTGCTCAGGGCCTTGGTTCAGTCCTGGGTTGGTAAACTAAAATCTCATAAGGCAAGCAGCATAACCAAAAAAGAAAAAAATCCATAGACCAAATCTTCCATGAATATAGATGCAAAAATCCTCAACAAAATATTAGCAGATTGAATACACTAATACAGAATTGTGCAAAAATTAGACACCATGACCAAGTGAGATTTACTACAGGTGTGCAAGGCTGGTTCAACATTCAAAATCAACTAATCTAATTCATCAAATCAACGAGCTAAAGAAGAAAACTAACATAAGGACATCAATAGGTGTGGAAAAAGCATTTGATGAAACCTAAAACCCATTCATGATTAAAAAAGATAATTATGACTCTCAGCAAACTAGGAATAGAGGGGAACTTGAAAAAGAACATCTACCGAACTCAATTCTGACACTATCTAATCTACCTGGACACAGTATCGGATCCCACAGGTTCAGGGCTCAGGCCCCCGAGACTGCCACACGGAGATGCCAATTGCAAGTAGTAGGTCTCTAGATTACCCACAACTTCCGTCCCACTTGGCTACAAATCAGAGGTTCCCATGACATCCTTGGATTCAGTTCATTCACTGCAGCAGCTCACAGAATTCAGGGACATATTTACTTCAGTTTATCAGTTTATTAAAAGATATGATAAGGGATACAAAGGAGCAGCCAGATAAAGAGATACATATGGTGAGGTCTGGAAGGGTCCTGAGCAGAGCTAGTGTTCATCACCCTCCCGGTATGAGAAGGTGCTCATCCTCCCGGAAGCTCCTCCAACCCCATGCTATTGGAATTTTTAATGGAGGCTTCCTAATGTAGGCATGATCAATTATTAACTCCATTTCCAGTCCCTCCTCTCCAGAGACTGGGACGGAAAATTCCAAGCTTCTAATCATGGCGTAGTCTTTCTGGTGGCCCACCTCTATCCTGAGGCCATCCAAGAGCCCACTCAGAGCTACGTTATTAGAACAAAAGACTACTATCACCTAGGAAATTCCAAGGGATTTAGAAGACCTGCATCAGGAATGGGGGTTCAAAGACCAAATATTAGAACAAAAGATGCTCCTAGTGCTCTTATCACTTAGGAAATTACAAGGGTTTCCTCTGTGTCTGGAACCCGGGGCACACATCAGTGTACGTTTGTTCTTTATTTCACACTACTATACACTATGAGTTCATTCAGAACACTGACACACCAAATGCTGGCAAGGATGTGAAGCAACAGGAGCTCTCATTCAGTGCTGTTGGAAATGCAAAATGGTACCACCACACAGAAGATAATTTGGTGGCTTCTTTTTTAAATTAATTAATTGATTTTAATTGGAGGATAATTACTTTGCAATATTGTGATGGTTTTTGCCATACATCAACATGAATCACCCATGGGTACACATGTGTCCCCCCATCCTGAACCTCCCCTACCTCCCTCCCCATAGTATCCCTCTGGGTGGACCCAGAGCACCAGCTTCAGGTGCCCTGCTTCACGGATCACACTTGTACTGGTCATCTATTTCACACATGCGTAATATACATGTTTTAATGCTATTCTCGCAAATCATCCTACCCTCACTTTCTCCCAGAGTCAGTTTGGTGGTTTCTTACAAAACTCAATATACTGTCACTATACGATCCAGCAGTTATACTCCTTGGTATTTACTCAAATGAACTGAAAACTTATGTTCACATAAAAATCTGCACACGGATGTGTACAGCAGCTTTATGCATAACTGCCCAAACTTGGAACAAACCAAGATGTCCTTCAGTAGGTGGATGGATAAATAAACTGTGGTACAGGCAGACAATGGAATATTCAGTGCAAAAAGAAAAAGGAATTATCAAGTCATGGAAATACACAGGAATCTTAGATGCATATTACTAAATGAAAGAAGACAATCTGAGAAGGCTACATACTGTGTAATCCCAACTACATGACATTTTGAAAAACGCAAAACTACAGAGACAGTAAAGAATCTGCCTGCAATGCAGGAGACCAGGGTTCAATCCCTGGGTTGGGAAGATTCCCTGGAGAAGGGAATGGCAACCCACTCCAGTATTCACGCCTGGAGAATTCCATGGACAGAGGAGTCCTGCAGGTTACAGTCTACGGGGTAGCAAGTGACTAACACACACACAACATAGAAACAGTAAAAAGATCAGTGATTGCCAGGGTTCAGCAGGAAGAAAGGGATGAACAGGCAGAGGACAGAGAACTTTCAGGACAGTGAAACCATTCTGTATGATACTACAATGGTGGACACATGTCAAAATCTATGAATATATGACCCCAAAAATGAACCCTAATGTAAGCTGTGAACTTTGAGTGATAATGATGCAACACTGTAGGTTAATCAATGATCACAAATGTACTCTCTGGTGGGAGATGTCAAGTGTCGGGTTGGAGGGCTTCCCCAGTGGCTCAGTGGTAAAGAATCCACCTGCCAGTGCAGGAGACACAGTTTAATCCCTGATCCAGGAAGATCCCTCATGCCCAGGAGCAACTAAACCCACAATTATTGAGCCAGTGCTCTAGAGCTTGGGAGCCGCAATTACTGAGTGGCTCTGGAGCCCTAGAGAGAGCCTGGCTCATCAACAAGAGAAGCCACCGCAATGAAAGAAGTCTGAGCACTGCAGCTATAGAGTAACCCGTGCAGCAACAAAGACCCAACACAGCCAAAAGATAGATAGATAAAACTATATTTAAAAAAAAAAGAATGGGCTTGGTAGTGGAGGAGGTTGTGTATGTGTGGGGACTGAAAATATATCTCTATGTAATTTTCATTCAGTTTTGCTGTCAACCTAAATAAGAAAGTTTATTAATTTAAAAAGGACTTATGCATAGGAAAGGCTATTCAGAACAGCAAAAAAAAAAAAAATTGTAAACTAGCTTACACCTCAACAGAAGGAAATGACCATAGGAATTCCATCCACAACCATGTAGTTATATTTATGAAGCATTTATAACAGCAGGGCAAATGCTGAGATGTTGAAAAGAGCAGGGATGTATAATTGTATGAATGGAATGAAAAACTTGTATATTGCAAAACAACTAACAGGATAACACACTGAAAGGTTAGCCTGAGTTGTCTTTGGGTTTTAATTTTTTGTTTGTTTTTATAAGTGTCTACCTTTAAATTGCAAAACTCACAATAGAAAACTTAAAAATACAGGAATGTAAACAAAAATCACCTATAACCCCATTATCTGGAGATAACAGAGCTCACCTTGAACTGTGAGACCATGGGTAATTTTCCTTTCTTCCTGTGCTCTAGTATTTACAGGTTTTCTAGTACTCAACATATAAAACTTAACGGCAAAAAGTTAAATATACTTTAAAAAGTCCTCTTTGGGACTCAGGTTTAAGGCTACCATTGACCTTTTCATGGAATCATCAGGACCCTCCAGTTTGAATGGATCTTTCATCTTGGTCTACATGCTGATTTGCATCTGTGTTATCATATGATATAGTTTACTTTGCAGGCTTATTATATGGGTACTCGCATTTCCCTCACTCCTGGAAGGCAGGGACAAGTATTAGCCATTTTCATATCCTGCCGCACCCGCTCCAGCACCAAGCTCTGTCTAGAAATCCAGTGACTAAAGGTCCCTGTCATGTGCACCTGCTATGTCTCTGCCAACATCCTCATCTGTTCCCTCCCCAGCCAACAGGAAGGAAGCTCAGAGAGGAACTGTCTTCTTTCAGGGAATGTTGATGGCCTTCAATTTTCCCAACTTCCCAGCTGGAACGCTGTTCCATCTCTCCTTCCCACAGACCAGGACACAAAGGGTGGGGCGTTTGCTCCAGAAGGGCCCCAGTCATAATGCACCTTTGTATGAAGCAGCAACCTTTGCACCATTTCTAATTAGTACTTTCAGAGCAATCCTTTTACCAGATTAACTAGTTGGCACTGATGTGTAAAACATGATCCCAGGACAGAGATCTAGCAGAACATAGGTGAGGTGGTGATGGAGTGACAGAGTGAAGATCTGGGTGGTGGGGAACAGTGTTCCAGGGCAGGAAAGGCAGACTGGGGGGCTAAACAGGCAAGGGCGGGGGCAGGGATTGGGCTGGGGCAGCCTGGACTTAGGAAGCCATTAAAATAAATTTCACCTATTGGACCCAAGAGCTTAGAGCTATGGTGTGAGCTGGAAACCAGAGGCAGCACAAGAATCCAACTAGACACCAAAAACAGTCCATGGAGCTGGGGACTAGATCGAGTCCCCGCTAATAGTCCTTCCAGTCTATCATTTTAGGATTTCTTACGACCACTTCTTTTCTGTCCCTGACAGAATGATGACAATATCTGTCTTTACAGAGCACTTAATTGGGCCAGTCACTGATCTATGATTTTTATTATATTCACCTGCTTAATCTAAAAACCAAGGGAGGGAGGTATTATTACCTTTATAGTACAGATGACGGAGAAGGCAATGGCGACCCACTCCAGTACTCTTGCCTGGAAAATGCCGTGGGTGGAGGAGCCTGGTAGGCTGCAGTTCATGGGTTTGCTAAGAATCCGACACGACTGAGCGACTTCACTTTCACTCTTCACTTTTATGCATTGGAGAAGGACATGGCAACCCACTCCAGTGTTCTTGCCTGGAGAATCCCAGGGACGGAGGAGCCTGGTGGGCTGCCATCTGTGGGGTCACACAGAGTCGGACACGACTGAAGTGACTTAGCAGCAGCAGCAGCAGCAGCAGCAGTACAGATGAGGAAGCTGGCACAAAAAAATTAAGTGACTTGTCCAAGTTTCCACAGTGGACAAGATAGACTGTAACCCGTCAGAGTCCGCTTGGCGCTTGGCCACGCTCTGAGGGCTCCCTTTGGAGCCAAGTGCCGAGAGGGTACAGTGAGAGCTTCTCTTCCAGTTCCAGTCCCTTGGGGCGTCTGCTCCCGCAGTGTTACTTTTCCTTTTAGATTCAAAGGAAGGAAGTAGCCATACTGGAAAGCCTCTAGCACTGAAGTGTTTTCATTTGCCTTCAGGGGCAGTCCAGCTGTGACCAATAAACAAGCTCTTTTTAATAAAAAGAGGTCCTCCCAGCCCTGATTGCGCAGCTTTCAAAGCTCTCCTCCCTCCCCATCATCCCCTCTCCACTCTCTCTCTCTCTCTCTCACCCCTCCAAGTGCTCAGTTTAATTTACAATTATAAGTAATCTCTAAGCAATTCCTAGAGCTGAGAAAATTCATTCATTTCAAAAATACTTCTTGTATACCTACTAAGTGCCAAACACTGGTCCAGGTGCCAAAATAACTTTTCCTTGACTAGAAGGATTATGAAAATGAGCAGGGAAAACAAAAATGTTGGTCTTATCCAGCTGGGATTGAACACAGGGATTACCAAGGTGATGGCCCTCTGCTTTGTGGCCCGGGCTTTCTCAAGCATAGCAAAGGGTGCAACTCAGGACTCAGTTCGGTTCAGTTCAGTAGCTCAGTCATGTCCAACTCTTTGCGACCCCATGGACTGCAGCACCCCCAGTTTCCCTGTCCATTACCAACTCCCAGATCTTGTTCAAATTCATGTCCGTTGAGTCGGTGATGCCATCCAACCTCTCATCCTCTGTGGTCCCTTTCTCCTCCTGCCTTCAATCTTTTCCAGCGTCAGGGTCTTTTCCAAAGAGTCAGTTCTTCACATTAAGTGGCTAAAGTATTGGAGCTTCAGCTTCAGCATCAGTCCTTCCAGTAAGTCAGGAGTGGCTGCTGTCAAAGATGTTTCTGTGACAGCTATGGCTAAGATTGGTTAGAAGTCCACCAATCCCTTTTCCTCTTCCTGGGTACACAAAGAAACTACAATTCCCAGTATCCCTTGGCGGTTAGACCGCCGCCAGCCACTGGATCTGACCAATGAATGTGGGCAGCAATGATGTTGCCTCTTCAGGCACATTCATACCTGGCACAGTCCTCACTGTCGCTCAGTTGAGCAGAGTAGGATGCAGAAGAACTAATCAAGGACTTCCAGAACATGGACACTGTGTCACCACAAAAGTAAGAAGCCTGGATCCTTGACTTGGGATAACTGCTTGGGAGTTATGAAGTGAGAAGAGCTGTTTAATTTTATGAATCCCAGTCTATTGTGTTGGGAGAATGACAGACAGAAGATTTATACAGAGATGTTCATCAGTGCTTTATTCACAACAACCCAAAACTGGGAACAATCCAAACATCAATAGAAAATGGGTAAACAATAGTGTACAGCCTCCCATATAATGGAATAAACTCAGATGGTGTTTCTGGTATGTTTGTTGGAAATGGGGAAATGGGCTTCCCTGGTCCTGGAGCTTTCCCAGACTTGGCCACATCACAGGGCCCATCTCTTCGGTAGAGTCTCCTGAAACACCTGGTATGAATTTCTACAATGGCACTTCTAGCAGATGTTTTAGGGTCAGTCTTCTATTATGGTGAAGGGCTTCCCTGGCGGCTTAGAGGTTAAAGCGTCTGCCTCCAATGTGGGAGACCCGGGTTCGATACCTGGGTTGGGGAAGATCCCCTGGAGAAGGAAATGGCAATCCTCCAGTATTCTTGCCTGGAGAATCCTCATGGACAGAGAAACCTAGTAGGTCCCAAAGAGTCGGACATGACTGAGTGACTTCACCTCACCTCTATTATGGTGAGCTCCTTAAGGGTAGAGCTTGACATAAGCCCATCCCTCTGGTATTCAAGAAGCTGAGATGATTTGGTGGGGAGAAAGGATAAAGAATTTAGCTTTAGACAGAAGGCTTTAAATTGATGCTAAGATACTCAAGTATCTACTCAAGTATCTCAAGGACCTACTCTGCTAGCATTTTAAATGAGGGCTTCAAGCTCAAGCAAGAGGTTAGAGATAATTTGAGATGTTAGAAAAGTGCCAACATTTAAAAGAGCTCTAGAAACTTCCCTGTTGATCCAGTGGCTAAGACTCTGAGCTCCCAGTGAGGGGTGCGGTGGGGTCCCAGGTTCAATCCCTGGTCAGAGAACTAGATCCCACATGCCTCAAATAAGAGTTTGCATGCTGCAGCTAAAGATCCCGCATGCCGAAACAAAGATCAAAGATCCCACGTGCCGCAACTAAGACCTGGCACAGACAAATTAATTTAAATAAATATTAAAATAATAAAAAGAATTCTAATAGTAGAAGAGAGCATCAAGATTGAGATCATGGTAACTCAGGAGGGTGCCAAGTTCTTTTCATCATCATTTTACACCATTCTCAGAACAACACTATGAAGTAGTTATTATCATTCTGGCTTCAAAGATGAGGAAGCTGAGGCTTAGAGAGGTTCAAGAATTTGCCTACGGTCATACACTGGTAAGTTGAGGAGCTAGAATTCAGGTAAAAGCAAAAACAACATAATAATCGTAATCATAAAAATACCAACTTACTATTTATTGAACACTTACTATGCTCCAGATACTTTAGTACTTTTAATACATTTAATCTTGGAACCACTCTTTGAAATAGTATTTGCAAGTGCAAAAGCATGACTGTTAACCAACTAAGTTCTTAACCACTATGGCTTTAAGCAAGCTTCTGAGGACTCTCATTGTTAAGTGGCCAGGACAATAATTTGGAAAATACTTTAAAGTTTGCAAAGTGATTTCACATACTTTATCTCATTTGAATCTCATAACACTGGTGAAGAGGAGCTACCTTACTACAAGGTAAGTAGTCTTTTTTCTTAATTTTTTTTTGGCTGCACCACATAGGATGTAGAATCTTAGTTTTCCAACCAGGGATTGAATCCGTGCCCCTTGCAGTATTATTTCGAGTGTTAACCACTGGACCACCAGGGAAGTCCAAGGCAAGTATTCCTACGCCCAACTGAACAATGAGACTAGAAGGGGAGGTCTTCTGACTTCTAAACTGGGCCTCATTAAAAGTATTGGTAGACAAGAAATAAAAGCTCAACATTCAGAAAACTAAGATCATGGCATCTGGTCCCATCACTGCATGGGAAATGGATGTGGAAACAGTGTCAGACTTCATTTTGGGGGGCTCCAAAATCACTGCAGATGGTGATTGCAGCCATGAAATTAAAAGGCACTTACTCCTTGGAAGGAAAGTTATGACCAACCTAGATAACATATTAAAAGCAGATATATTACTTTGCCAACAAAGGTCCATCTAGTCAAGGCTATGGTTTTTCCTGTGGTCATGTATGGATGTGAGAGTTGGACTGCGAAGAAAGTTGAGTGCCGAAGAATTGATACTTTTGAACTGTGGTGTTGGAGAAGACTCTTGAGAGTCCCTTGGACTGCAAGGAGATCCAACCAGTCCATCCTAAAGAAGACCAGTCCTGGGGATTCATCAGAAGGACTGATGCTGAAGCTGAAACTTCAATACTTTGGCCACCTCATGCGAAGAGTTGACTCATTGGAAAAGACCCTGATGCTGGGAGGGATTAGGGGCAGGAGGAGAAGGGGACGACAGAGGATGAGATGGCTGGATGGCATCACCAACTTGATGCACATGAGTTTGGGTGAACTCCAGGAGATGGTGATGGACAGGAAGGCCTGGCATGCTTCGATTCATGGGGTCGCAAAGAGTCGGACATGACTGAGCGACTGAACTGAACTGAACTGAAAGTTAAATGATGGAAAAAATATACTGAATAAATACTAACTGAAAGAAAGCTGATGCCAAATACTCATGTGAGATAAAATGGGCTCTAAGGCAAAAAGTGTTGTAAGAGATAGTCACCATAGAATGACTTAGACATTTGCTACAGTAATAATTTATTGTTTGCTAGAATGATATATGATAATTCTAAACCTATACACCCCCAATAACAAAGGTTCAAAATATATAAAGCCAAATTTGACAAAACTATAAGGAGAAATTGATAAATTCACCATATATCAGTCAGGTAGGAGATTTTAATAAATCTTTTTTAGTAATTGATAGATCAAATAGACAAAAATCAAAAAGCATTTGGAATACTTGAATAATGCCATTAACAAGCTTATGTCTCAGTACTTTATTCACAACAGTCAAAAACTGGAAATAATCCAAACACCAATCAATAGGAAATGGGTAAATAATAGTGTATAGCTTCCCATATAATAGAATAAACTCAGCAGTAAAAAGGAACAAATTAACTAATGCACACAACATATGCTGAGTGAAAGAAGCTGGACACAAAAGAGACTATACGGTATGATTCCATGAAGGTGAACTTCTAGCCAAGTATAGTTTTAATGCTGATTAACTCTGGTGGTGAAGAGGAGATGGATCCAAAATGGGCCCCACTTGAATGGAGCTTTCTTGGACGAGGCAAATACCCTAGATCTTGATTTGGATAATTTGAACATCTAAGTTTACATGTGCCAAAACTCACAAAACTCTATAATTAAGATCTGTGCCTTTTATGATAGGTACGCCTGCCAGTGCAGGAGATGCAAGAGATGTGGGTTCATTCCCTGGGTGGGGAATATCTCCTGGAGGAGGGCATGGCACCCCATTCCAGTATTCTTGCCTGGAGAATCCTATGGACAGTGGAGCCTAGAAGGCTACGAACCATAAGGTTGCAAAGAGTCAGACATGACTGAAATGACTTAGCATGCATGCATGTATGGTTAATAAAGAAAAACACTTACAGGATGCAACCTAAATAACATTTATTGGGAAATACATAGCCTTAAGTGCATATATTAGAAACGAGAAAAAGGATTCAAAATTGATAAATCAAGGATAGAAATTAGGAAGTTAAACAAAGAGTAGCAGAATAAACCCTAAGAGAAGAAAAATGAAAACGACAAGATGAGGGTAGGATAAATTAGCATCACAGAATTAACAGTTATCCACTACTATAAAAAAACACAATTAACAAGGATTTAATGTATACCTCAGGGAACTATATTCAATATATTGTAATAACCTATAATGGAAAAAAAATTTGAAAAACATTACATATATATACAAGAATATGGGCTTCCCTAGTGGCTCAGATGGTAAAGAATCCGCCTGCAACGTGGAAGACCTGGGTTCGATCCCTGGATTGGGAAGATCTCCTGGAGGAGGGCATGGCAATCCACTCCAGTATTCTTGCCCGGAGAATCCCATGGACAGAGGAGCCTGGTGGAGGCTACAGTCCATGGGGTCACAAAGAGTCAGACACGACTGAGTGACTAAGCACAGCATACACAAGAATATAAATATATAGGAATATATGCATTGGAGAAGGAAACGGCAATCCACTTCAGTATTCTTGCCTGGAGAATCCCAGGGACAGAGGAGCCTAGTCGGCTGCCATCTATGGGGTCGCACAGAGTCGGACACGACTGAAGTGACTTAGCAGCAGCAGCATACATATGTATATATCCAAATCATTTTGCAGTACACACGAGACTAACACAACATTGTAAATCAACTACACAAAAAGAAAAAAAATAAAGTAGAAAAACAAAAACTGAATAAAGGCAAAATGAAATAGAAAATAAACAGAGAAAATCAATAAGGTCAAAAGTTGTACATCATAAAGACTAATCATAAAGAGAGACAAAACTTAGGTAATATTGATCAAGAAAAAAGATGCAAATAAACAACATGTGAGATTTTTAACATTGTATCAGAGTTTTAAAAATGAAAAAACTGTGAACAACTTTGGGCTTCCCAAGTAGCACTAGTGGTAAAGAACCAGTCTGCAATGCAGAACACATAAGAGATGCAGGTTTGATCCCTGGATCAGGAAGATCCCCCTGAAGCAAGGCATGGCAACCCATTCCAATATTCTTGCCTGGAGAACTCCCTGGACAGAGGAGCCTGGCAGGCTACAGTCCACAGAGTTGAACTTGACTGAAGCGACTTAGCACACATGCATGAACAACTTTATGCCAATAAGTTTGAAACAAACTAGACAACATTACAGAAAAATATGATCTACCTAAACTAACTCAAGTAGAAAAAGCAAAACCTACATAGTCCCATATATAGAATACTCACATATATTTTACTATGTGAACAAAGACATGAAAGGGCGCATTAGTAATAAATATGCCAGGAAATAGGTATAACCTGATACTAGCCCAGAAAAACCAGGATGCATATGGTTATTTTTTGGCCATGCTCTGTGGAATGCAGAATCTTAGGTCCCTAATCAGGGATCAAACCCACATACCCTGCAGGGGAACTGTGGAGTCTTAACCACTGGACCGCCAGGGAAGTCCCTGCATATGGTTATTTACTTTATATATAATGTAATGTTAGTTGCTCTGTTGTGTCTGACTCTTTGCAACCCCCAGGACTGTAGCCAGCCAGGCTGCTCTGTCCATGGAATTCTCCAGGCAAGAATACTGGACTAGGTGGCCATTTCCTTCTCCAACTTTACATATAACCATAAACAAAATTTAAATCAGTACTTTAAGATCTTCCTACAACTCAGCCATATATGAAAAAGATAATATATTATGTCCCAAATGAATTTATCCTAGAAATGCAAAGAAAGTTTAACATAAAAAGATTAATGCAATTTATAGCATTTGCAGATGAAAAAAAGAAAACCCGTAAGATCATTTCAATAGAAGTAGAAAAAGCACTTCATAAAATTTAACAATAGACTAGAGATAAAAAGAAACTTCCTTAACTGGTTAAAAAGCATCTACCAAAAATGTAGAGCAATCCTTATCATTAGTGGGAAAACATTAGAAGCATTTCCTTTCAATTCAGGAACACGTCAGGGATGTCTGCTATTCCTCCTTCTAGCTGACAGTGAATTGGAGGTCCTAGCAAAAGCAGAAACCAACGGAAAATAAAGGGATAGAATTGGAAAGAAACAATGTCCTTATGGGTAGATGATAGGCTTCTCTAGCCAGAACCCTTCAAATTTACAGCTTCTTAAAATTAATTAGGAGAAGGGTCAAATAAACAAAGTTTTGGAGTATTTCAGTGGAATATTATCATTTTTTAAATGAATGACCCAGAAAGGGGGACACGGAAGCTTCCATGGAACTGGTAATGTATTTCTCCTTCACAATTTATATATCTATATCGGCTTCCCTGGTGGCTCAGCTGATAAAGAATGCGCCTGCAATGTGGGAGACCTGGGTTTGATCCCTGGGTTGGGAAGAATGGGAGATGGGAAGGGCTACCCCTGACTCCAGTATTCTGGCCTGGAGAATTCCATGGACTGTATGGTCCATGGGGTCAAAAAGAGTCAGACATGACTGATCGACTTTCACTTTTCATATATATATTTAAGTATATAAATATAATTGATAATTCAACCAAGAAATGTAAAATAAATGTATTTTTACTTCCCACAGTATCCATTCACTAATGTTATTTTTTTAAAACAATGAAAATGTAAAAAGGTCTGTATTTAAAAGAAAATAAGAAAGAAAAAAATAAAAGCCAATGAAGGAGACTGGAATTTCAGGAAGGGTTTGATGGATGGGCTGGTGGGCGGTAGTGAAGATGGTTAACAAGGCCAACTCCAGTTAAAATCAGGACAAGGGCTCAGTCAAGGACTAAGAAGAAGCTGGTAGATATGGAGGGAAGACCGAAAGCAGTGACCTTTAAGAGGGCAGTTTTTATAGGCTGGCAGGAGGCGGGGCCCAAAAGAAGGGGGTGAAATCATGAATGAATAAATTGCAAAAAACTGGAAACCACCCAAAGACCTAACAATCAAGGCCTGGTGAAATAACCATAGTTCCATTCAGAGAAGAAATGATGCTGTGTCCATACACAGACAGCCTTACAAAATTAGGTGACGTAAAAACATTTCAGGACACAAAATAGTACTTGTGCAGATTACAATGATGAAAGGGCATGAGGGTGCAGTGAGAAGCAGACAGGACTGGACCAGATCAAGTCCTGTTTGTGGATGCTGTTTGAAGGCTATGGGATTTTTCTTTTTTTCTTTTTGGAATGCTGGTCATCGGCAAACAAAAACATGTGATGTTTCTTTAAAATCAAGAGAATGGCTGTTGAAGAAATGGAGGCAACAAGTGAAGGCCACTCAGTGGAGAAATCTGATGGTGACAGGAAGGAATGAGATGGCCCAGCAGCTGGAGGAGTGTGGAGGGCTTGGGGGCAGCAGCTGGTGTGGGTGAGCCAAGAGCTGCCAGGGAAAGGATGGGGGAGCGGGGAGGCCATCTATTTCCTTTAAGGCCTATATTTCTTTTTTTTTAAATTAAGGGACAGAAATAATCCTCCTTTTAACAAATTCAAACAGTCCAGTGTGTGTTTGTGTGTGTGGTGACAGACCTCACAGTCCTACTTCCTACTCCCTGTTAATAGTTCAGTACAGCTTTCCAGAGCTGTACCATTTTTTATTATTTGCAGTTCAGTTTTTTTTTTTTTTTTTCAATTGAAGGATAAGTGCTTTACAGTACTGCATTGGTTTCTACCCAACATCAACATGAATCAGCCATAGGTTTACCCATGTCCCCTCCCACTTGAACATCCCTCCCACCTCCTTCCCCATCCCACCCCCTCTAGGTTCAGTCCACTGGCTTTTAATTAGCGTGAGATGGGCTTGTTAAAATATAGGATTAGAGAAAGTAAACGGTGAAATTTCACATCTTCCTGAGCTGTTTTTTTATAACTTTTTAATTATTTTTTAATGTTTATTTATCTGCATGGGGTCTTAGTTGCTTCACAGCATGTGGGATCTTAGTTCCCCAACCAAGGATGGAACCCGAATTTCTTTTGCATTGGAATGTGGATTCTTAGCCACTGGGCCACCAGGAAAGTCCCTGAGCTAACTTCTGATGGCAATCTGCAAAGGGTCCTTCCAGAATTTTTTTTTTTCTGGTCTGTGGGCATGTAAGTAATTATGTATATGTTCATTTATAACTTTATAAATTGGCTGTTTTTTTTAACAAAAGCAGGAATATTTTCTGCCTATACTTGAGCAGTTTCACTCTACAATATGTCATGGTAGATCACTCCAAAGTCACCACATAAGAGATTAAATTCATGATTGGAAGAGCTGCCTAATATTCCATAGCAGATAGCTGAAGGGTAAGCATCAGAGAATATAGGAGCATCTCTTTCCCTACAACTGGCAGGGAAGAAGATACGGAAACAAAAGATTCAAGATGGCAGGAGGCATCATTTGGAGGGGGTCTGGCCATGGGAATGAGGGGAAAGCACACAAGGAGGGTCTTCTTTCTGTGCTCTTAAGCCACAGTCCCACCCAAACTGAGCTAAATCACACAGAACTACGAGGGGAAAGGGTTGGGATTTGAGCCTGAGTGATAAGGCCACCGCTGGGGACCCAACTTTCTTGAGTGACCTGGTCTCCCAGGGGTGTCTCTGCAGAGCCCATCAGAAATCTTAAGGGGACCTCTAGAACAGTGGTTCTCTAGGTGTGACCCCTGAGCCGGCAGGAGCAGCATCAACTGGGAAGCAAATCAGAAATGCAAATTGTCCGGCCCCACCTCAGTCCTGAGTCCGAATCTCAGTTGAACAAGCCCTCCAAGAGACATGAATGTACTCTCAAATTTGAGTACCTTTGTTCTAGTGAATGTGACTATGGATCCGATTCCCCATCACTACCCCACGCTCATTCTTTTAGGAGACAGGGAGGAGTCTGTCCAAAAGGAGGCAGGTGGGCCAACTTCATAAACCAAAGCTTCTCAGTGCCTGAGAGGCCATAGGTAAAGTCAGCGACCCAGGGCCCGCAACTGCCCTCCTCTTCTTCCCCTGGTTCCTAAGACACCATTTCCCTTTCTCCACCTTCCTGAAAAACAAAACAAAGCCCACCAGAACAGAAGGGGAGGTGGCAATGCAAACCAACGGCTTCCCACTTTCCCTTGATCATGAACCGCCCTCCCCGCACCCAGCTTAAAGCAACCCCTCCCCTTCACACACACACACAGACACACACACACGGTGAGGGGGAGGGTGTGCTGCCCTTTGATGAATGAAGGGTGGTGGGGTAGCGGGAGAAATGCTTTTGAATGTTGGGGAGGAAATGGGATGTTGTGGCTTCAGAGTGGCTGGGTTGGAGGAGGGAGCTGGAGGGAGAGGAGAAAGGAAAGGAGAGGAAGGCTGTCCTCATTTCACCCAGCTGCTTCTGTCTGCACCTGTTCAGCTGAGGCGGGAGGAAAGACGCCCGTAAATGGAACGCGGCCCCACCCGGTCTAGAGGGGCCCCTTCCCACAGTGCCCCGCGGCCGGGTTAACTGACAGGAAAACTGTGAATGGGTTCAGGTGGCTGAACCGAGGGGCTCGGAAACAGCTGGGCTCCTCTGGGGGGTGCAGCAACTGTCTCCTGTCACCCCCGGGCTCTTCGGAGTTTCGGGCAAGGGGTGAGGAGAGGGTGGTGAGACCAGGTCAGGGACCTGCCGATTTCCCTCTGATTCTGAAGGGGGCCATGCTGCAGAGAGGTTTTAAGTAGAAATCGTCCGTGCCAGCCATACCCCATGTTTTTCAGTCCTCCATCCCACCACATTCTTTAGTTACTCTATGGGCAACGACCTTCATTTAAAAGAAAAAGAGTAGGCTTTATTTTTGGAGCAGTTTTAGGTGCAGAGAAAAACTGACCTGTGAAAACTGGCAGGAAAAATTTTAAACTTTCCTCTTGCTCTGTCCCCCATAGACGCACACTGCTGAGGTTCATCTACGCAGTCAATGGGTCATTCAGTCAAAACATCATTTTGTAAACATCCCATGAGGGTTTTCAACAGCAACTCTCAAACGTATAAGAATACTGGGAAGTTTATTACAAAGGCAGGCTGTGGGTCTCCCCACCAAAGACTTGGTTAGGTCTGGAGTGTGGTCCTGGCTTGTATATTTTTGACACACCCCACAAAAAGATGTTGATAATTTGGCACAATCTGACACACTGGACCCCACTCTGAGGAGCCTGGGCTTGATTTAAGGTGCAAGGGTCCAGGGGCTCCAGTGGGAGGGGAGAATAGAGTTAACATAAAAGACCCGAATCCCATGCCTCATCCCCACCCAAGAACTGAGGACACACAGTATGGATCAAGGTAAACTGAGGCCCTGACCATCTCATAAGGAGAGGCCACCAACCAGAAGGCTCGCCAGCACTGAGATCTTTTTCTCCAGCAACCAGCAAAGACTCAAAAATAAGAGAGAAATACGCCAGGAAAATGTCAGAATCTTCTTGTTGAGAGGCCTTGGGCAAGTTAACATTTCTGTGCCTCCATTTCCTCACCTGTAAAATGGGTTCACGATCTTCACCAGGTAGGACTAAACGTGTATGCTGAGTAAAGAGTTCAGAACACTGCCTGGCACAGGATAAGTGCTAGACAAATGAAAGTTGTCATCACTAGGAAAAAGTGGAGGTCCAATTGGCAGAGACGAGCAGAGAAGGCCAGAAGAAAGCCTTGAGTCTGGGAGAAGGAAAGTGTCAGAAATGTCCCCTGAGGATGAGGAGTATGGCTGCAGCAGAGGGACCATGTATGAGGAAATGCAGGATTAGGCTGGAAAGATGGGGGCGGGGGAGTATTACAGCTTGAACTGTGTCCCCCAAAACAGTAGTTGACATTTCTAACTCTCAGTACCTCAGAGTGTGACCTTATTTGGAAACACGGTGGTTGCAGATTTAATTAAGATGACGTCGTATCACAGTAGAGTAGCCTTTAAATCTGATATGACTGGTGTCTTTATAAGAAGAGAAGGAAGATGGCCATGTGAAGACAGAGGCAGACCGGGGTGATCCAGCGACAAGCCAAGGAACAGCTGGGGTTACCAGAGGATGGAAGGAATAAGGAATCTCTCCTACAGGCTTCGGAGGGAGCATGGCCCTACTGACACCTTGCTTTCAGACTTCTGGCTTCCACAACTGTGAGAAAAATATATTTCTGTTGTTTCAAGATACCCAGTGTGTGGACCTTTGTTATAGCAGCCCTAGGAAATGAATACTGGGGGCATGTGGATTCTTGGTGGTGAGAAACATGGAACCACTGCGGCATCTTGAACAGGGAAGTCATTCTTGACGAATAAACCAAAGAAGCTTGAGGATCCATACCCAAGCCTTCTCCTAGTCTCAGCTCATTTTTTAAAAAGACTACTAAAAAGTCCTTTGCCTACCCATCAAAAATGAAGTCATGAAAGACAAAGAAAAATTAAGGAACCACTTCAGGTTAAAAGAAACTTATAGAGACACGACAAGTAAATACAACGTGTGATATGGGACTTCTTTCTTTTTGGCTACAAGCTTATCATTGAGACTATTGTGACATTTGAATAAGGTCTGTAGATTAGATACTAGTATTGTATCAGTATTACCTTCCTGGTTTTCATCATTCCATTGGGGTTATGTAAGAGAAGACCTTGTTTTAAGAATATACACTAGTGTTTAGGAGTAAAGGGACATTGTTATGTCATCAATTTACATTCAAACAATGTGTGTGTGTGTGTGTGTGTGTGTATGAAAATTAGAATGACAAAACAAATGTGATAAAATGTTAACTTTTGGGGAATCTGGGTAGACTATATGAGGATTTTCTGTACAATTCTTGCAGTTTTTCTTTATCTGAAATTATCAAACTAAAAGGTGAAGGGGGGAAAAGTCCACTGACCATGCTATTCCATGGCCTTCCTGTTGAACTTTTAAAGAAATCCTTTGAAGTTACTGGAGCCCAGGCCTGGACACCAAGCTAAAGTGATTAGTGAAAGAGTTCTTGAAACTTTGGATTTCTACATGCTGAGAGATTCTATTTACGCCCTTGGTGGTTGTTGGCTATTGTGGAAATTACTGTGGAAATATATGTGGCTGATGTTGGAATTATCTATGTTACAAGTTATATGCAGAAAATCCTTCTTCTCATGCACATTAAGACCTGGAACTCAAAGCAGCCATACCGATTAAGTCCAAGTTCCTACCGGACTCATTATATCCTCATTTATATCCTGAGATGGGTGAATCCAGGCTTTTTTTTTAACATGTTTGGAAAATGGACTCTGATCCTCTCACACAGCCCATTCCATTACTGGTCAGTTCTGACCACTAGAAAATTCTTCAGCTTGCTGAGTTGAAACCTACCTTCTGGAACCTCTATCCACTGATCCTGATCCTGTTTTCTGGATGGTGTTACAGCATCTCCATCTCCATGATCTATCTTATTAGACAGATCTATCTATTAGATATCCTATCTATCTATTAGTTATTCTATCCTAAATTCAGGTTTGTCAGTGTCCTTCTAGAATATAAATGCAATACTCCAGGTCCAGCTTGACCATCAGAAGCAGGGCAAACACGACCTTTCTAGTTCTGAGCATTCTGTTTACCCAGCCTCAGATAGAATTCGACTTTTTGGCAACTGCATCACACAGCTGACTCAATGAATTTAGACTCAAACCACAGTTCTCTTGTGAACCATGGTTCATTGCTCTTGGTTTCAGCAGTTATCACCACCCAGTATCACCCTGCATCTCTCTGAGTTTGCTCAGCATCAGTTTCTACCCACTAGAACATAAGATTCATAAAAGCAGAGGCTTTGTCTTGTTCTAAATCCCCAACACCTAGGATAGGTCCAAACCCATAGAGGATATATATTTATAACATATAAGCCATATCTCACTTTTTCTATACTTGTGTAACTTATTTATCATTCACACCCAGTCTACTAACAAGAGGGATCTGGGATGACTTGTTTTGCATGACTTTTTAACTTCAGAGAAAATTTGTTCTTTTTTTCAAAAAATCAATTAATTTGGCCACACCAGGTCTTAGCTGCAGCACCCGGGATCTCCGATCTTTGTTAGAGCATGTGGAATCTTTCATTGTGGCATGTGAACTCTGAGTTGCAGCATGTAGGATCCAGTTCCCCAACCAGGGATCAAACCTGTGCCCCCTGCATTGGGAGCTCGGAGTCTTAGCCACTGGACCACCAGGGACATCCCACAAACTTTGTTCTTGTTTATATTTTATTACATTTGTATCATTAGTTACAGCCTGTTGAGATCTAATTCCTGGCTCTCAACCAGCATATTGGTTACCTCTCTGAGTATCCAGTTATTCATTTCACTGCGGCCACATTGATCTTGCTATTCCTCAAACACTCTAAGAGACTCAAACACACTCCCAGGATTTCTACTTAGACTCTACCCTCTGCTGGGGAACCCCTTCCCCACTCATACCCATCCCTCCATATAGTTATATTACCAGTTCCTCGCCTTTATGTCACTGTTCAAAAGTTTCCTTCTCAGTAAGGGTGACACTGGTCATCCTACTTAAAACTACAAAATGTCCCCCTCTCCAGTCCTATCCTCCTTACCCAGCTCCATAGTTTTGTGTTGTCCATAATGCTTATCACTTTTTAATGATCTTTAAGAGACCCGGGTTCAATCCCTGGGTTGGGAAGATCCCCTGGAGAAGGAAATGGCAATCCACTCCAGTATATTGCCTGGAAAATCCCATGGACAGAGGAGCCTGGAAGGCTACAGTCCATGGGGTCACAAAGAGTCAGACATGACTGAGCGACTTCACTTCACTTTACTTCAGTTCATGGGACTTATGGGCCTTAGGAAGCATCACTACAAATAAAGCTAGTGGAGGTGATGGAATTACAGTTGAGCTATTTCAAATCCTAAAAGATGATGCTGTGAAAGTGCTGCACTCAATATGCCAGCAAATCTGGAAAACTCAGCAGTGGCCACAGGACTGGAAAAGGTGAGTTTTCATTCCAATCCCAAAGAAAGGCAATGCCAAAGAATGCTCAAACTACCACACAATTCCACTCATCTCACATGCCAGCAAAGTAATGCTCAAGACTCTCCAAGCCAGGCTTCAACAGTATGTGAACCATGAACTTCCAGATGTTCAAGCTGGATTTAGAAAAGGCAGAGGAACCAGAGATCAAATTGCCAACATCCACTGGATCATCGAAAAAGCAAGAGAACTCCAGAAAAACATCTACCTCTGCTTTATTGACTACACCAAAGCTTTTGACTGTGTGGATCACAATAAACTGTGGAAAATATTTAAAGAGATGGGAATACCAGACTACCTGACCTGCCTCCTGAGAAATCTGTATGCAGGTAAAGAAGCAACAGTTAGAACTGGACATGAAACAATAGACTGGTTCCAAATCAGGAAAGGAGCACGTCAAGGCTATATATTTTCACCTTGCTTATTTAACTTATATACAGAGTACATCACGTGAAATGCCAGACTGGATGAAGCACAAGCTGGAATCAAGATTGCCGGGAGAAATATCAATAACCTCAGATATGCAGATGACACCACCCTTATGGAAGAAAGTGAAGAGGAAGTAAAGAGCCTCTTGATGAAAGTGAAAGAGGAGAGTGAAAAAGTTTGCTTAAAACTCAACATTCAGAAATGGCATCTGGTCCCATCACTTCATGGCAAATAGATGGGGAAAAAATGGAAACAGCGAGAGACTTTATTTTGGGGGCTCCAAAATCACTGCAGATGGTGACTGCAGCCATGAAATTAAAAGATGCTTGCTCCTTGGAAGAAAAGTTATGACCAACCTAGACAGCATATTAAAAAACAGAGACATTACTTTGCTGACAAAGGTCCGTCTAGTTAAAGCTATGATTTTTCCAGTAGTCATGTGTGGATGTGAGAGTTGAGTGCCAAAAAATTAATGCTTTTGAACTGCGGTGCTGGAGAAGACTCTTGAGAATCCTTTAGATGAGTCCATCTTAAAGGAAATAAGTCCTGAACATTCACTGGAAGGACTGATGCTGAAGCTGAAATTCCAATACTTTGGTCACCTGATTCGAAGAACTGACTCATTGGAAAAGACCCTGAGGCTTGGAAAGATTGAAGGCAGGAGGAGATGGGATGACAGAGGATGAGATGGTTGGATGGCATCACTGACTCGATGGACTTGAGTTTGAGTAAGCTCTGGGAGTTGGTGATGGACAGGGAGGCCTGGCGTGTTGCAGTCCATGGGTTTACAAAGAGTCTAATGCAACTGAGCGACTGTATTGACTAACTGACTGGTGGGACTTCCTGGCAGTCCAGTGGCTGAGACTCTGCATTCCCAATGAAGGAGTCCCGGTTTCCATCGCCGGTTGGGGAACTAGATCCCGCACACCACCAACCAAGACTCAGAGCAGCCAAACAAGGCCTTACCTCCAAACAGAGTCACTCTGGGGATTAGGGCTCCAACAACAACAACGAAGAGCTCTGTAAGCTAGCTTATTTCTTGTGTGTAGTGTTTGCTCTCTGCCCTACCAATCCTGTCCCTTGCTATACAAGGGAAGGAATTTTTGCCTGTTTTGTTCATTGACGTATTCCAAAGTACATAGAACAATGCCTGGCACATAATGGATACGAAATAAATATTTGCAGAATGAATGAAAGAACAACTGCTCAGGACCCAGGAATGTATGTGACATCAAGACGAATAAGACACCAAGAAGCCAGCTGATCACATGCCACTCATGTTATCTCCCAAGTCACTGGTGAAAATATGCAATGGGACAGACCTCCCTTCCTCCAGAACAGTATCTATTTATTCATCAACTCCCTCAGTGTATCGTCTTTGGATCAGCAAAACAAAATAAAATGAAATACCATTAATACTATTTCAAAAAATATTTTGATGGCATTTGAAAAGGCTCATTTGATATACAACCAGGTCAGTGGGAGACTGATATACAACCAGGTCAGTGGGAGACAGAATACAGTATGTGGTCAATAAGATAGCCAACGGTTCCGATTATAGGACAATGGCTACCTACATAGAAATAAGACTGAGAAGAAATATCCAAAATGTTAACAGTGCTTATGTGGTCCAGTAGTTAAGACTCTACCTTCTAATGTAGGGGACGTGGGTTTGATCCCAGGTTGGGGGAACTAAGATCCCACATGCCATGGGGAAACAAAGCTCACAACTAGAGAACCCCACAAGCCACACCCACAATCACTCAGTGCAGCAAAAACAAACAAAAAATGACAGTGATTATTTGTGAGAAGTGGGATAGTGGTTTATTTTTTTCTTTTTCTTTTTCGAAGTGTCTACAGTGAGCAAGTATTTCTCCTATAAGGAGAGGAAGATCAACATATTGCTACTTGTTATTCTTGTTGTCATACCATTATCTGGATTACTCCCCACACATATCCTCATCAAGGCAGTGAGAACTCAAGTGATACCTTACCAGCCCTCAGGAAGTTTCCAGGCTAGTTAATGTCAGCACATGCACACAGAGTACCATTATCATTACTGTATTATAGATGAAGAAATTGGAGCTCAAAGACGTTAATTTGGCCAAGGTCATTTATGGGATGGAGTTCGGTCATGGATCTGAGCCTAGATTTTTTTTCTTTAATTTATTTATTTGGCTGCAACAGGTCTTAATTGTGGTTCGAGGTCTCCAGAGTATGCAGGCTCAGTAGTTATGGCCCGTGGGTTTACTGAACCCAAGTCCCCTTCACTGCAAGGTGGATTCTTAACTACTGGGCCACCAGGAAGTCCCCTGACCCTGGATTTTGAACTCGAGCAGCCCAAATCCAGAATGGATATTCTTAAACCCTCTACTAGGTTAAATAAGCTCAAACTAGCCCCAACCAAAGAATGATGATCCAGAATGATAGCGGTAAAGGCTAGAAGGAGGGGGTGAGAGACCACATTTATTGGGTGTACCAGGTGCTTGATATGTAAACTCATTTAGTTCTTACAAGTGTCCTGGGGAAAAGGTACTATTTTCCTTTCTGTGTTATAAATGAGGAAACTGAGACTCATACAGGGGTGTGACTCTCTGTTACATTTCACACTCACTAACCCCTTTGGCCTTCAGTTTCCTCTTCTACTCCATGGGATCATAATTCCCACCACACTGACTGTTGGAAAATATTAAATGAGAAAATAGATTCAAAACATCTCATCACATGGGACTTCCCTGGTGGTCCAGTGGTTGAGAATCTGCCTTCCAGTACAGGGGACTTGGGTTGCATCCCTGGTCAGGAACTAAGGCCCAGCTGCCTCAACGCAACTAAGCCTGTGCACCACAACTAAAGAACTAGAGAAGCCCATGCGTTGCAGCAAAGACCCAGCACTGTCAAAAGAAAAATCCCTCACCACAGTGTCCAACCTATGTGAAAAGTTTCATACATGTTAGCTACTCCGGCTATGACTCTCGATTCCAAAGTTCACACTCGTTAATGGCAACAGGCTGACTTGCTCTGTGAGCACAAGAGAGGAATCAGTTTTAATCGACGCCATCGGGACGCACGTGATGAATGAATGGAGTCGCAGAGGAGGTGCCAAAGGAAGGGGCCTTGATGGAGCAGGGTCTACCAGGTGGAGGAAGGCAGGGACCCGCCCTAGCAGCACAGAGGGGCACGGTTTGCTCGTTCCTGTCCTCCGCCCCCGGCTCGCCAGGGCCCTTCCTTCCGGTTCTCCCTCCCCCTCTGCCCTGAGTCCTTTGCCTCAGCTGTTTCCTTAATCAGGGCCTCACAGCCTCGGCAGCAGGGAGTGGGAGCCCCTGGCCCTGGGATGGCCCCAGATAAACAGCTGGAGCCCTTGTTTGCAGAATCTGTCATGTCCAAAGGAAAAGTAGAAAGAAACCTCTGGGGCCGGGAGGATGGCTGATAATAAGTCACAGCACTATTGGGGGCCCTGCACTCTGTCCTCCAGCCTCTGCCTGTGGGACCTCCCACTCTTCGTCAAGACCCAGCGTAGCAAAGTCATCTCTCCACAAAGCCTTCCTTGATGGCACCCTGACCCCCACCTCTTGCAAGCTTCCGTTGCAAGCAGCACAGAAGCCACTTCCAGCCATGTATTCATTAAGTGGAAACTGCTCAGGTGTTGGTGTCTCAACTAGTCTGGGAGCTCCAGAGAGCAGAGTTTGTCTCATGGGCCTAGCACAGAGCCTAGGGAAACGTCTGTGAGGATTCTGAATAAAATATGGGTGGACAGTTACATACATATTCAAAAATCTACATGTTCACATAGAAAAAGCTGTTTCTTAAAAATGGTATGGGCCTCTTACCTTTTGAGATGGCCCACACTCTCTGGAGTGTGTTTCTCTCTAAATAAATCTATTTCTTACCTAAAAAAAAAAAAAAAAAATCAGGACTTCCCTAGTGGTACAGAGGTTAAGACTCCAAGCTTCCACTGAAGGGAGCATGGGTTTGATCCCAGTGGGGGAACTAAGATCCCACAAGCCTAGTGGCACAGCCAAAAAACAAAAACAAAAACAAAAATAAAATCATTGGGCTATTTCCATCATGTTCTGAAAAGTACAAAGTAGATATTTCTGTGTTTTCAAGCAAATTACTCCATATTTTCAAACAGTGTTGTAAATTACAACCTATAACTGTGTCATATGTAATATGTTAACAGTATGGATTCATTTTGTATAATGTCAGATACTTATTTAAATTTATGTGGCATAAAAAATGTTTTTTTAAAAAGGATATGCAACATTGAGTGCAAAATGATCTTAACTTTGTAAAAAGAAAAATAAGTGCATATGAACAGTATCCTATAATCTTATTTTGAAAAATAAAACTGAATGTATATACACAGAAAAAAAAAGTTCAGAAGGACACATACTAGCCCTTAACACTGGTTTTCCCCAGGGGATGAAAGTTGGAGGGTGGGGCACCTTTATTTTCTTCCTGTCTATAAGGTGTTTTTAAAATGAAGATGTTTATAAAGTTTTACTTTCACAATTACATTTCTTACTATTCAAGTTAATGAATTTTTCCTTAAAAATTAAATATAAAATTAACAATTACTTAAATAGCTGCTTAAATAATTGCAGGGCAATTATTTAAATAATAAAGAGAGAAGGCTTACAAAATGTAAACTAAGGCTGTCTTTGGGTGGTAACACGATTTTTCTAGCTTTATCCTATTTTTGTGTATTGTCCAAATTTTCTATACTGAGAAAGTGTTCATGTTATAATTTTTTAAACCTTAAGAATAAAGGCTGAATGAATGAATGCATGACTTTCCCAAGCCCTCCTCTGTGCTTAAATCTGACCCAACATGCAAGAGATCCATGGCTGTCTCTCTGTCCTCCCTTGCTTCACCATATGGATCAGGCCTTCAGAAGGACTCTGTCCACGGATGTGCACGGTTAAAGCCTCCTTCCTCAGCGCCCTCCCCATATCTGGACACCGGCATGGTCATGAGAACCGGGAGTAAGAATCCTGGGCTTGGGTCAGGATGCTCAGGGCTCCTGCCCTGCCCTTGTCTCCATGTCCCAACCCTCCAGACTCCACCTGTCCACTCCAGAGACTGCTCAGCTCTCCCGGAAGCCCTCCCCTCAACCCCGCCTTCCCTGCTCTCCCTCACCTTGGAATGCCCACAGCATAGAGACTTGCACCCCGAGACTTCGTACTTGCAGCATCATCTGTTGGACCAGCATTAATCAAGAGCATATCATATGCAGTGATGGGTACATTAGAGAAACAAGGACAGGAGTCATCACGCACAGTCACCCTTCATATGGGCTAAATGAATGAATGAAAGAAGAAGGGATTTCCCTGGCAGTATGGTGGTTAAGGCTCTGCCAATGCAGAGAGTGCAGGTTCAATCCTTGGTCAGGGAACTAAGATTCTGCATGCTGTGCAGTGCAGTAAAAAAAAGAAAAAGGAAAAGAAAAGAAAAGATGGAAGCTAACTAAGACACAGACCGTGTTCTCAAGGAATTCATGGTCTAGTAAGGACAAGGAGCTGCACCCACACCCAACGTACATGAGGATATGCTATCCAAAAGGTGGGATGTGTCAGGTAGATTTAAACCAGGACATGAAGAACAGCCAAGTTTGGACAGACAGGAGTGGATGAGAGGAGGACAAGTTTCATCCCAAGAAATGGGGACAGTGTGAGACAAGGGATGGAAGCAGGGGTTCCCCAGGATGTCTCAGCATGCCTGTTGGGCAGAAATAAGGTGTGCTGTGCTTAGTCACTCAGTCATGCCCGATTCTTTGTGATCCCTATGGACTGTACCCTGCCAGGCTCCTCTGTCCATGGGGATTCTCCATGCAAGAATACTGGAGTGGGTTGCCATGCCCTCCTCGTGGGGATCTTCCCAACCCAGGGATCGAAACCCAGGTCTCCTGCATTGCAGGAGGATTCTTTACCATCTGAGCCACCAGGGGAGCCCAAGAATACTGGAGTGGATAGCCTATCCCTTCTCCAGGAGAACTTCCAACCAAGGAATTGAACCGGGGGTCTCCTTCATTGCAGGCAGATTATTTACCAGCTGAGCTACCTAGGAAGCCCAGGAATAAGGTGATGGAGGTTGATTGTGGGTAGAAGGGCTGGATAGGTGGGTTGACCCCAGATGCAAGGAGACCCAGAGCACTATGACAAGTTGAATTTAATTTCACAGGCCCAGAGAAGGAAGTCTCTGATGGTCTTCCAGCAGCAATGCTATGGAAACACACAGTAATCTAGGCAAGTGCACACAGAGCCCTGGGGTGGGCAGGCAGCCACAGGAGCAGAGCAGAGGCGCAGTGGGGAATACCACAACACTTGCTTCCCAAGGGCAGAGTGTGTCCTTAAAGGAAGAAAGTCACACCCCCAGGCCAAACGCCCTTTCCCCATCCCACCTTCTATACATTCTATGTATCTGTCATTTACATTGGCCAGCATCTGGCACTTTGCTGCTTCAGAGCACACCAGGACGAGTGAATGCAGCAAGGGATGAACAGGGACTTCCCTGGTTGTCCAGGGCCTAAGACTCCCATGCTCCAATGCAGGGGGCCAGGTTTGATAACTGGTTGGAAAACTAGATCCCACATGTCAGAACTAAGAATTTGCATGCCACATGCAACTTGCATTCCTGCATTCCACAACAAAGGCTGAAGATCCTGAGTGCTGCAACTAAGACCGCGCAGCCAAATAAATAAAATTTTTTAAACAAATAAATAAAGCATAAGGTCTTAAAAAAAAAAGAAATGGATGAACAAATGATTGGATCCTGGACTGGCAAAGAATGCCTCTGGGCGCACATTAAAAGGGTGGAGGTGGGGAGGGATAGGAGGGTAAATGGAAAATAAACAATTGTTCTGTTACCACTTCCTCTGGGGCCAGGCCATGGTTTTTAACGGTGTGCAGCAGGCACACACACAGTCTGGCACGCGCACATCCACACAGACACACAAAGAGCTATTTATTTATTTCCTTTGTGAGGGGTAAATAAAGATCGGGTCAAAACAGGCTCCCCCAAACGGCCAAGGGGGTCTTCCCCAGGTGTTGGTGCAACACTCGGCTTAGAGAGGTCACAGGTGGCTGCCTGCTCGTGTCACCCCACCTCCTTTTATGCACGTGTGGGTCTGGTTCACCAGGGAAGCCTCATGTGCAGTGAGAAAGTAGGGGAAGGGGGAAGGGTGGCAGAGCAGGGCTTCTTCACCCCTCCTCCAGTGCAGGCCAGGCCAGTGAAATTCACCCACCCACCCAAGAGAGGCAGCAGTGGTGCAGTATGGGTGATGGAGGGCCACGCTGGGCAAGGCAGCCCATCCTCAGATGCTGAAGCTGGAGGGAGGGCTGGGGCAGAGGGTATTAGGTATCTACCAACCCCTGGGGAGGTACAGTCATCCTCTATATTCACGGATTCTCCATTTGTGAATCTGCCTACTCTCTCTCAATGCTCCTGCTGCTTTTGTGGTCATTCGGAAGACACAGAGGTGTGAAAAATTCGAATCAGCTGATGCGCGTGTTCTTAGCTGAGGTTGAACAGGGCGACGTTCTGCCTCCTTGCTGCATCTCTCAGGCAGTAAACAAGCGTCCTTTCAGTCTACTCAGTGCCCCCTTTCCAGCATTTTTAGCCTTTTTGTTGATTTCACTGTTTAAAATGGCCCTCATGCATGGCTACACGGCTAACTACAAGAAGGCTGGGGTGTGCGTGAGCTAAGCTTCGTTCAGGCATGAGTTACAGTGCCTTAGGCCCTGAGTTCAGTGTTAATGAATCAACATATTAAAAACACTGTCTTAAAACAGAAACTCACATAAAACAAGTATGTTGATTGGTTGATGAAAACTGTTGGGCCCACAGGCTCAAAAGAAGTCAGCCTTGTGTTTCCCTCGGAGCAACGGCTCTGGACTCACTAATGCAGAGTTCATGGTGACTTTATTTTTTAATAATTTTATTTATTTATCTGTGGCTGTGGTGGGTCTTCACTGCTACCTGGGCATTTCTCTAGTTGCAGAGAGCAGGGTTACTTTCCAGTTGCAGGCTTCTCATTGCAGTGGCATCTTCTGTTGCAGAGCACAGGCTCAACAATTGTGGCGCACGGGCTAAGCTCCTGCGAGGCAGGTGGGATCTTTCAGGATCAGGGATCAAACCTGTGTCTCCTGCATTGGCAGGCGGATTCTCCACCACTGAGGCACCAGGGAAGCCCCCCACAGCAACCTTATAGAGCGTAAGTATTGTGAATAATGACAATGGACTATATTTCATCGTTACAATAATGGGGCAGCCCTATCTTTGGGTTCCTGTGAATGCCAGCCTGCATCTACTCATCCATACACTACCCAGCACCTACTGAACACCTGCGAAGTGCAAATCCTGCTGCTGCTGCTAAGTCGCTTCAGTCGTGTCCGACTCTGTGCGACCCCATAGACAGCAGCCCACTAGGCTCCTCTGTCCCTACTAAAAGCCAAAAACATGTAATGCAGACAGGACCCCTGCCCTCCTATCAACCATCTTAACTACAGAGATGGGGGCACGTGACTCTGAAGGGTTTCTTCCTTTCTTTGGTCTGAATCCCTGGGTTTACATTCCAGTTGGGGCCTCAAACTTTTGCTAGGTAGTAAGATCAGCGCATGAAGTGACTGAGAGGCCACTCAGGGTCCAGAGCAAGGCTGTGCCTCAAGGAATAAAGTGAGAGACGCCAACATGAGAAGGCGAATGGCAGGTCTGGGTGTGGGTCTGGCACTCGGAGGAAGCAGGAAGCCAGAGAGCCCTCTGTGGAGGCCAGGGTGTACAGCCTCTCTTCCTGGACTAGCTGGGAGGACTGCAGGGCAAGAGGGGCCCAGAGAGGATATCAGAAACCAAAGGGCCCACAGAGGAAGTGTCCCCACACAGATTTCCACTCCCCACACTCTGCACTTTCCTGGGGTCACAGGTAATAGGAGGAAGGATCCCACCCAGACCAGGGTGCTGGAGGAGGGGCTGGGAGGGGACGTGTCCCCCGGAGCAGAAGAGAAGTCACCAATCTCATCAACTGAGAAAAAAGTAGATTCCATCCCTAGTAAGTGAGGAGGAAGTGAAACACCCACTCCAATGCCTGCTCCTCCCCCCACGCACCCCCACCCAGCCCCACCCAGCTGCCCCAGGACAGCGCCCAGGTGAGACCTGCCACGTGCTTTCAGGGGCTACCTGTGGGCCTTTCAGGCTCTGAGCCACCAGAGTGGCTCTCAGAGCTGCGATGGCTTGGTCTGTCCTCCGTGGGGAGGCAGCAAGGGCTTGTAAGATCCATGAGGTCAGGGGCTGTGCCTGTCATGCTCTTTTCTCTTTCACCTGAAATGAACACAGCATCTGCGCAGTAGGCGCTCAATACACAGATAATGATGAACGAAGGAATGAATGAGCAAATGAAGGGATGAATGGATTAGCAACCAAACAACGGGCCCAGAAGACTGCATCCAGAAATTCACAGCTACAGAGGAAGAGAACCATTTCCCTGCTTTGAGAAAGCTGGACCCTCTGCCTCAACTCCATGTCCTTTGTCTCTGAGACTGAGACTTGGCCCTGAGAGCCCCGGGACTCTCCATCTCCTGATGCTGAGACGATTCCACCTGCTCACTAAGGTGAGGGGACGTAACGCTTCCCTCCTCCACCTGAGGACAGCAGAGCCCCCCGAAGGGGCAAGAGTGGTGCCCTTCACTGAGCTTCCCTCCCCCATCCTATGGTGCTCCCGACACCAGGGCTCTGGTCAAAAGCACGTGGAGTCAAATCCTCTACCTGTGATCAGGAGTGAGGCATCCAGGGGAGAGGGCGGTAGCCAGGGGGTGCTGGCCCCGCTGCCCTAGGCCTTCCCGAGAGAGAGTCCATCTGGGAACCCTTTGCTCAGAGGTTCCACGTAGAAAAGCCATCCTCACATACATGACACAGGCTCTCCTGGTCTCTGCCTGTCGAGATCCTAGGACGAAGGTTCCTAACCCCACAGCATCCATTTCCCCTTCTTATACCTTTCATACTAGAAGCTCTGCTCAGTATGATCCCAAAGGTCCTCTGTAGCTCAATATGGTGGGTGACCAACTTTTGGCTAATGGGATAAGGGATCTGGCAATTTGGAATCATGTCCTGAAAAGGAAGAGTTATGCCCCCTCCTACCCTCCTCTCCCTTCCCACTGGCTGGGTCATGGACCCAGGGGATGGGGTGGTGTGCTATCTTCAACATCTGAGGGCCTGGATGAACAACAGTCTGGGAGAAGTGTGGGTCCCCAACCCTGTCAAGGGGTCCAATTGCCCACCCAGACTTGTATGTGAGAAATTTCCATTTTGTTCAGATGCCTGATTTGGGGGGTCTCTATTCCAGTAGTCTGGGGCTAATGCCAGGTGGGGCTAATGGTAAAGAATCGGTTGCCAATGCAGGAGACACAAGAGACATGGGTTCGATCCCTGGGTCAGGAAGGTCCCCTGGAGGAAGGCATGGCAACCCACTCCAGTATTCTTGCCTGGAGAATCCCATGGACAGAAAAGCCTGGTGGGCTACAGTCCATGGGGTCACAAAGAGTCAGACACGACTGAAGCGACTTAGCACACGCGCATGCATTCGAGCAATCGAACCTCTCCCAGTGCCTATCGCAGTCCGTTTTCTGGTGCCAATGGGTAGAATGTGTGAGAGGGACCTTCCTCTTCATCTGCGTCCTCAGCCCTTCAGCTCCCCGTCACCTCATGCCATCAGGTCTGTGCACCTGAGTCAGAGAGGGCCCTCCAGGTAGACGGTGGAGTCAGATCCTCACCACGCCACCTCAGCCAACGCAAAGGAGGTGACCATCTCCCTCTCTCACAATACATAATCCACTCCTCTCTCAAACTGACCGTTTCTCAAACTCTGTCCTTGCTGAGAAAAAGTCTCCTCCATGCTCTAGGACCGCCTCACCTTATCAGGCCAACCCGCTCCTGTGGGACAGGCAGTGAGGAAGGCAGAATACCTATGTAGCCCTGGACAGACCTCCGAGCCTCTCTGAGCCTCGATTTCTTCCTTTATAAAATGTGGATGATAACCCTCGTTTACAGGTTGGAGGAGAGAATCCAAGTTTATCTATTTATAAAATGCCTAGAGGACTTCCGTGGTGGTCCAGCCAGTGGTTAAGACTCCGAGCTCGAAATGGAGAGGGCCCGGGTTTGACCCCCAGTCGGGGAACTAGATTCCACCTGCCCCAACTAAGAAGTCCATGTGCCCCAACAGAGGTCCCAAGAGCCACAACTAAGACCCAGTGCAGCCAAAATAAATTTTTTAAATGAAAATTTTAAAAAATTAAGTGGCTAGCAGTACAACTGACACATAGTAGATGCTCACTAAACTGTGGTTGTTACTGCTATGGAGATACTGAGGACAGAGCTGGAGGAGTCCTGAGTGATGCTCCCCCAACAACCCCCAGTGAAGGCTGGCTGGAAAGGGCATGAAGGAGAGAGCTGGGGGAGCAGAGACCATGGGGGAAAGAGGAAGAGAGACAGGCAGAGCTGGAGGTGCCATCGGGGGAGAGGGGGAAAGGCTCAGCGATGCCCACAATGGGCGAGAGGGTGGAGGGCACAGCTGTGGTGTCTATCAGCCGCCTGCAGCTCACACAGTCCCCGGGCCCATCTCACACCGTCTCCACCCAGCACTTCTGTCAGGGTTGGGTACCCTCTCCGCACTGCCCCTGTTGCCACACTGTCAGCTGCTGTTTGTTGCCTCATCTTCCTTCCTGCCCGACAGGACACAAGAAGGGACGGAAGCAGCTGCCTTGCCCAGCAACCACCCCCAGCCCCATGAGCTGCAGCGGCTCCTGGGTGGTTAAGAGCCCAGGCTCTGTAGACAGACAGGCTGGGTTCTTTCCCCCTGCTCTAGCCCTTAAGAGCTGATGACCTCAGCAAGTTATGCGGCTTGTCTAATCCTTCAATTTCCTCGTCTGCACAATAGGGAGAAAAGGGCCGCTGAGAGGAAGGAATGAGATCATGCGTGGTGAGCACCCAGCACCGGGTCTGGCATCACCGACAGTGTTCGATAAAGGGTAGCGACCCCAGGGCTGGCTTCACAGGCACGTGATCCAGGCAGGCACACAGAGCCCTGCACTCAGAAGGGTTCCACCCCTGGTTCAATGCTCTGTTGCCACCATCTTGAAATTCTCAATAATTTTTGAACAAGGGCCTCTTGCAAAGTATGTTGTCGGTCCTGGCTAGTATCAGCATGCATACACTGAGTCTGCTGGCTGGGGGAACGAGACCCGGGGTTAGGGGAGAGTTGCCCAGCAATCTGCTGGAGATGTGGGACATCAGAGGGCATTGGGGAATTCAAGGGGGTCATTTAAGTAGTGATGTGGGGACTCTGCAAGGTTGCCTGCAGTTAGGGACTGAGAGAGTGGTGAGACCCCTATGCACACCCTCCCGAGGCTTTGGGGTGGTGGAAGTGTCCCCCCCACCCCCAGTCGAGATCTTTCATTGTGGCACAAGACTGTGTCGTGTGGGCTCAGTAGGTACAGTATGTGGCACCAGCTCCAGAGCAGGCAGGCTCAGTAGTTCCAGCGCTTGGGCTTAGCTTCTGCATGTGCGATCGTAGTTCCCTAACCAGGGCTCGAACCTGTGTCCCCTGCATCACAAGGCAGATTCTTCACCACTGGACTATCCAGGAAGTCCACGTCTCCTTGATTTTAAGTCCCAGGTTAGCACATCTAGAAAGTGGTCTGGGGTAGTGACTTGAACCCTCAGGAGTCAGGGAGCCTTGGAGGGGGCTGCCATAGGGCTGGGGATGCCTCTGGGCACTACAGGGAGGAATAACCCCCTGGGGGTACACCTTGGACCTGCTGTCTCCCTTACTGGACTGTGAGCTCCCAGAGGGCCAGACTGGGCCCACCCACAGTGAGGACCAGATGTTTGAAGACCCGGCCATCAGGACCCCTGCACGCCCCTCCTCCCAGCCACCCCACGCTGGCCTTGGCTTCCCAAGACTGGCCACCACCACCACCACCACCCTCTTCTGTTCCTGGGACTTCCTGGGGTAGCCCCCCATGTGAGTCTGAGGGTGGCCCAGTTTGGCAGGTGGAGTCCAGCCCTGGATGAGGCCCCTCTCCATCCGTCTCCGGCCACCTGTCCGGAGCACTCACTCCCTTCCCGACAGCTGGAGAGCGGCCCTGGAACCTCTGGTTAAGGGGTGGGGAGTAGTGTGGGAAGGTTCGGAGGGACCTAAGCCAAGGCTGAGGGGAGGCCCTTCTAGCTGATGGGGGTGCTGAGTGTGCATGGGGTGGGGAGGAGAGCGAGCGAAGTGGGAATCGGGGGTGGGGCCACAGAATGGAATGTGGAGTTCATTCTCCTGGGGGCGCAGCTGTTTATTTTGATCTTCTCAGTCAGCTGCAGCCTATTCCTTATCTCAGGGCTCAATCCAGACTCCACCTCCTTCCCTGTTGCTGAGCTGCGGAAGGCAGATACTGTGGGACACAGCCCCGCACCCTGCTCTCACCGCCTTAGTCCTCCTCGGCTCCAAGTTGCTAAAAGGGACAGGAGAGAGCAGCGGCCCCCGCCCCCAACAACCAGAAATGCCTGCTCCATGTTTCAGAGAGGTAACTGGCTCGTGAAAATGAGTCATCTCACATTAAGACGCACCCCCAACTGCCAGGACAACCTGAGCTGTCACCCTGGGTTTGCCAGGGTATTTCAGCTTTATAGGTGGTGGCCTTGGACTTGAAGGGTCTGGCGGATAGTGCTGGCTTAGTTGGGGACTTGAAGCAAGGGCAGTTGTCAACTCCCAGCCACACCAGGCTGTCCTCTCGGCTGTCACACTTACTACTCCTGCCAACTTCTTTTTTTTTTTTTTTAACATTTTTTCCTTTTTTGGCTGTGCCACCCAGCAAGTGGGGAATCTTCGTTCCCTGACCCGGGATCGAATTCTCACCCACTGCATTGGATGAGTAGAGTCCTAAACACGGGACCTCTGGGAAAGTTGCATCGTGCCAACTTTTTAAAAAAAATTAATTTTTGGTTGTGTTGAGTCTTCATTGCGGGCGTGCCTTCTCGAGTTGTGGTATATGTGCTTCTCATTGCGGTGGCTTTTCTCATTGCAGAGCGTGGGCTCAAGGGCTCACAGGCTTCAGGAGTTCCACCTCCCAGGCTCTAGAGTTGTGATGCATGGGCTTAGTTGCCCTGCGGCGTGTGGGACCAGGGATCGAACCAGTGACCCCTGTACTGGCAGGCAGATTCTTAACCACTGGACCGGCAGGGAAGTCCTGCTGTGCCAACTGTTTACTTGGCACCTTATGTCTCCAATGCAATGATGTGAAAACAATAAGACTGATTTTCTATATGCTTATGGAAATACAACTCATGACTTGTTTTGCATTTCTCTTTGGAACATTTAGAAAAAGGGGAAAAAGTGAAAAAGAAATCACCCATAGTTCTACTGCTTCCCCAAACAACTGCTGTTAACGTTTTGGTATAGTTTCTTTCAGTCTCTTCTCTATGTGTGTGGATATCTCTATGTGTGTACCACAGACAGTTGTCAATGTTTTTTTAATGCTACACATTTATTTAAAAAGTCAAAAGTTTAAAAAGACTGAATATATTGGCAAGGATATGGAATAACTGGAAGCCCCAAGCTCTTCTGGTAGGAATACAAAAGGAAACAACCACTTTAGATCACAGTTAATGTGTTCAGTCTCTCCGTCTGGCTGACTTTGAGACCCCATAGCCTATAGCCCGCCAGGTTCCTCTGCCATGGAATTTTCCAAGCAAGAATTCTGGAGTGGGTTGTCATTCCCTTCTCCAGTAAACGCACTGTATGAACACTTTTGCATCCTAATTTTCTCCTTAACATTACTAGATAGGTAATTTTTGTGATATCACAGATTTTTTTGCAATTGACATTTTTAATGACTACCCAATATTCCATGAACTAGATATAGTATATCTTGCTTAACCATACTCTATTGGGAGACGTTTCAGTTGTTCCAGTTTTGTATCACTATATGCCTATCATCACAGACAAAATTTTTCCCTACATTTAGGACAGAGCCTGGAAAAGTGGGATGACCAAAGCAGAGGGTCAGAATATTCTGGAGCCATTTGATTTGACACCTTTAGCCAAGATGCTTTCTGAAGGGAGAATTTATCACACAGCAAGGTCATCAGCAGGCAAGAACACACCCATTTAGACCCACTGCTATCATGTAAGGGCGCCACTCTCTCTTATTTTTTTCTTGGCCACACCACACAGCATGCGGGGTCTTAGTTCCTGGACTAGGGATCAAACCCTCAGCCCCTGCAGTGGAGTGGAGTCTTAACCACTGGACCACAGGAAGTCCCTGTTAGGTATCTTTTATATGTCTAAGTCATGTCACCTTTTGCAGACTGTTCTTTTTTGGCTGCTGGTCCCCTTTCCAACAGCACTGTCACTTCCTTTTGGGAGGTTACCTCTCCCCTAGTGCAGATCCAGGAGCCAACCTGACTGACTTGCAGCATGGAAACCAGAGCATCTGGCCTGACCATTCCAACCATGCCGTCGGTCCTTCTGCTTAGCTCTTGGGCACTTTGTCAGTTTCTGCTCATTTCCAAAACTAGTTTTCCAGCCTTTCTGATGAGGCTATGGGTTCCCAACCTTCTTCCCATAAATTCCTTTTGCCTCATATTGGACAATCTGTTTCTGTTGCTAACAGAACCTTGAAAACATTGATACCTCGCCAACTAACTGTTTTTCAAATTGCAAGTCAGGATGCTTTACTGGGTCATGAAGTCATGAAGCTATCTTGACCAGCGTTTTAAAAAAATGAAACAACAGAATAAAAAAGATAAGTAAAGGGAAGTACTATCTAGTTAATGAAACTTGTTTGTTTTATGTATACATATGTGTGTGTGTGTGTGTGTGTGTGTGCATAAGAAATAGGTTAAAATGAAGACATTTCTAATTTTGAAAACATTGCCCTTATTGAACTTGAGTAACTTGAGAATAAAAATAATCAAGAGCAATCTCTCCTGGACGTATTATCTATTTCTCCCCAAATCTTTAGTATGTAGGAAAATGTACTTCCTTTCCAAGAGAACAGTATATTTCAAGGCCCACCCACTATTTTATCTCTATTAATAGCTTGACATCTCCACCCACCCTTTACTTGATGATGCTTAATGATAATGGACATCTTCTCCTTTGGTCTTTAAATTTCTGTTAATGGCACCAATATTCTGCCACCCACCTAGGCTGAAATATCCCGCACTAGTCTAGTCCTTGAACTCTCCTCCATTCATTTACTGACTACCTACTGTATCCCAGAAGGACAGAAGACGAGAGAGCAGCAAACGATAACACATGGCCACGTACTTCATCTTTGAAGTACACATGGTGCCTAACAAGGAAGAGCAGAGCGATTTCACGGTGTCAGTGACTCTTCATACCTTCCCACCAAATAACTACTGAGTTCTGTTGCTTCTACCTTCAAAATATTTTGCCAAATCGCCCCCTTCTTTCCATTCCTACTGCGTCACCCTAGTTTCAATCCTTTTTATTTTGTGTAGGCTCTCTCTTGCCTACTGCCCTACTGAAATCTATTCTGATCATGTCACTTCTTTGCTCACAAGTTTGCAATGATGGACTTTCCTGGTGGTCCAGTGGTTAAGGATCCGCCTGCCAATGCAGGGGACATGGGTCTGGTCCCTGGTCCAGGAAGATTTCACATGCCATGGGGCAACGAAGCCCATACATCACTAGTGAGCCCTTGTACCTACAGCCTGTGCTCCACAACAAGAGAAGACATAACAATGAGAAGCCCGTGCACTGTAATGAAGAGAAGCTCCCATTCGCCACAATATAGAAAGCCCGTGAGCAGCAACAAAAACCCAGCACAGCCTAAGTCTTCAGTGGCTTCCCATTACCTCCTACATGAGTCCAAACTCCCCAACCCAACACTGTTTATTTGGCTTCTCCACCACTGCCCCAAAGTTCTTTCTAGCTGCGTGTCCACTAAATCCACAGTCCACCGCGTCCTTTCTTCCCAACCACATAACTGTGTGAGGCCTGATTTTCTTCATACAAATCAATCAAAACAACATATTGAAACAGACTGAAGCGGGAGCAGATATGAGAACCCAGCTGTCTTCTATTAAGCCAAGCATTAAAGAGATTTTTGAAAAATGTAAAACAAGGCCACACTGCAAATTTTTTTGTTTTGGAAAATACAGTTATTATCTTATAAAAATATGATGCTATGTTAACATGTAATGATTTTTATTGTTACTTTAAAGGAATTAATAAATATTTTTAAAATTTTGCACTTAACACTTTTTATTAGAAGTCAAACGTCGGTAGCTACCACTTTGAAAAACAAAAACTCTTTGGGATTCTGAATCATTTTTAAGGGTGTAAAGTGATCCTGAGATCAGAAAGTTTGAGAACTGCTGCCTGAGCTCTAACAAGTCAGTTAAAGCAGACACGGGGTCTCTGAAATGCCCCAGCCTTCCCCCTTACTCATGTTTTTTAACTCCCTGCCCCAGTCTGTTGCTGGAGTTTTTAAACCATTAAAAAAATAAGCAGTGGTAATAGCAGAGCCATTGCTTTGTCAACAAAGGTCCATATAGTCAAAGCTATGGTTTTTCCAATAGTCATGAATGGATGTGAAAGTTGGACTATAAAGAAAGCTGAGCACCGAAGAATTGATGCCTTTGAACTATGGTGTTGGAGAAGGCTCTTGAGAGTTCCTTGGACTGCAAGGAGATCAAACCAGTCAGTCCTAAGGAAATCAACCCTGAATATTCATTGGAAAAGCTGATGCTGAAACTGAAGCTCCAGTACTTTGGCCACCTGATTTGAAGAGCCAATTCATTAGAAAAGACCCTGATGCTGGGAAAGATAGAAGGAAGGAGGAGAAGGGGACGACAGAGGATGAGATGGTTGGATGGCATCACTGACTCGATGGACATGAGTTTGAGCAAGCTCTGGGAGCTGGTGAAGGACAGGGAAGCCTGACATGCTGCAGTCCATGGGGTCACAAAGAATTAGACACGACTAAGCAACTGAACAACATATGAAGAATAATTATTATTATAGAAATAATAGTGACTATAGAAACAGTCATTAGTTATACTAGAATCAATAATAATATAAAGAATAAATAAGCCTGGGGACTTCCTGGGGGTCCAGTGTTGAGGTCTCTGCACTTCCACAGCAGGGGGCATGAGTTCCATCCCTGGTTGGGGAACTAAGATCACCTAAGTCATGCAGGGGGGTCAAAAACAACAACAAACAGAATAGGGACTTTACTGGTGGTCCAATGGCTAAGACGCAGGGGGCCCCAGGTTCGATCCCTGGTCAGGGAATTAGATCCCACACACTGCCACTAAGAGTTTGCTTGCCTCAACTAAAGATCTTGTGTGTTCAGAAAGATGGTAACAACGACCCTATATGCAAGACAGCAAAAGAGACACAGATTTAAAGAACAGACTTTTGGACTCTGTGGGAGAAGGTGAGGGTGGGATGATTTGAGAGAACAACATTGAAACATGTATATTACCATATGTGAAATAGATCGCCAGTCCAAGTTTGATACATGAAACAGGGCACTCAAAGCTGGTATGCTGGGACAACCCAGACGGATGGGATGGGGAGGGAGGTGGGAGGGGGTTCTGGACAGGGGGACACATGTATACCCATGGCTTATTCATGTCAATGTATGGCAAAAAACACCACAATATTGTAATTAGTCTTCAATTTAATTATTTTTTTAAAAGATTCCTGTGTGCCACAACCAAGACTTGGTGTACCCAAATATATATATGTGTGTGTGTGTGTGTGTGTGTGTGTGTGTGTGTGTGTAAAGAATAAATAAGCCTAATAATTGCCATAGGGTTTCAGCTAAAAACAAATTTCAGATATTCAGAGAAGAAAAAGATACAGAAACAACCATCATTCATAAGTGCTCCTGAATATCTTCCCATCAAGTCCACTCCACTTTCATTTTTCTCAAGTGGCACCTATGCAGAGACATTCCTGGTAAATCCATCCACAAGAAACTGTTCCTTCCTCCAGATTCCCACAGCACTGTCACTCCAACCTTTCCTGCCAGCCAGGAAACCAGTAAGAGTCCGTAAGTGAATGCATACTGAATTCCTAAATATGCACATTGAACTATCACAAATTCAGTGCCGTCCACCGGAAGAGGTCCCCAACAGCCTCAGAAAACCACTTACACGGGTTTCATATGATGTGAGCCCTTCCCCAAACTCAGCATAATGTTCCACCAAAGACGCAGCCATCTGTCTCAATGAAAACAGCTATTCTGGAGATCCTTAGATAATGTCCAAGCCATGCAAACTGTGTTTTATGAGCAGTTTAAGGAGACCTTAATAGTAATGTTGATGTGCTTTGCTTTTACACTGACTGTGAACCCAACACAGCACAAAACGTGGCTCTCAGGAGTAAAAGAACCCACCCGCCAAATGCAGGAGACGGGTTCCATCCCTGGGTCAAGCAGATCCCACATGTCGCCACGGAGGAGCTAAGCCCCTGTGTCAGAGCTCTTGAGTCTGAGCTCTAGATCCTGGGGATGTAACTACTGAGCCCTCACACCACAACTACTGAGAAACTTGTGCCCTACAGCCCTTGCTCCACGACAGGAGAAGCCACCTCAGAGAGAAGCCCCTGCACCACAAGGAGGGAGCAGCCCCGCTCTCCGCAACTGGAGAAAATCCTGCGCAACACTGAAGACCCAGGACAGCCAAAAGTGAAATCAACAATAAAAATAAATAAGATGTGGTTCTACTGTCAGTGAGGAATAGACAAGCCCTCTGAGGCTTACAGACATTGTTGGAGGGACATGCCAGGTGGCTGGGCCATGAGTCCTACATCGACGCAGTCCTGTCTTCCGGGCAGGGTACGTGGCCGCCACCCTGGGCTGGCGCTGCTGCCGCCCGTCCTGGGGTGGAGTATCTGGAAGGTGAAGGTTGCAGGCCCAGCACTAGGACCCAGCTTCACCGCCAACTCCAGAGGTGTGCCGCAGCCACTGCCCTGGTGCCACACCCCTGCCAAGGAGAGAAAGGAAAATGCAGGGGGAGGAGAGGGAGCTGGAAGAAAAGCTTGTTTGCACCATGTTGCAGTTAGGGCGGCTGTGGTCGGGCTGATTCATCCAGGGCTCCCCAGAAAGGTCAGGGCCCCAGCCCCACCTAGCAGAGCTCACATCGCCACCACCCACCCCTGCTTCCTGGGTAGTTGCAACACCTGACCTGCCTGCTGGGGCAGGGGCAGGGTCCTCCCGGTTCCTTCCCTGCCATTTTGCTTGGCTTAGGGGACAAGCCTGCAGCTCCAGCCAGGAGCACCGAAGGATAGGGGAGGCTTTGGGACACACAGAGGCAGCTCAGGGGCCTATCTGCCTGTTCTCCCCCGTCCTAATGCTGTGTTCGGGACGTCTTGACAGGGAACCTGGGGTCCACTCACACTCCTTGGTGGGAGTGCCCTCCAAAGTGCACATTCTCACACACACACACACACACACACACACACACACACACACAGTGTGCATGAAAGGTCTGACTCCAGTATGGCTGAGTTCCTTCGCTGCCCACCTGAAACTATCAAAATATGTTTGACTCTTTGTGACCCCATGGACAATAGAGTCCATGGAATTCTCCAGGCCAGAATACTGGAGTGGGTAGCCGTTACCTTCTCCAAGGGATCCTCCTAACCCAGGGATCAAGCCCAGGTCTCCCGTATTCCAGGCGGACTCTTTACCAGATGAGCCACCAGGGAAGACCTAATTGGCTATACCCAATATCAACTTTTTAAACTTTTTTTTAACTAAAAATATAAAAAGAAGTCTGACTCCAGTCAGAGTTCTTTCAGCCACTGGGCTCTCAACACTGACTGGCTGTATGACCTTGGGCAAGTTATTTAACCTGTGTGCCTCAGTTTCTCTACCTGCAAAATAAGGGAAACCTCAGAGGATTCCTGTGAGGAATAAATGATAAACAAGCTAATAAATATCCACATTTATTATCAATTTACATGAGCTTCCCAGGTTGGCCCAGTGGCAAAGAATCCACCTGCCAACACAGGAGATGCAAGAGATGTGGGTTCAATCCAAGGGAAGATCCCTTGGAGGAGGAAACGGCAACCCACTCCTATATCCTTGCCTGGAGAGTCCCATGGACAAAGGAGCCTGGGGAGCTACAGTCCATGAAGTTGCAAAGAGTTGGATATGAGCCACACACACACACAGCACATTAGAAATTTATGTACACATGGTACATATTACACATAGGCACTTCCCAGCACATGGAAGTATTTTGCAAACATGTGCTCTATTATCCCAACATCTTCGCTGCCACCTGTCTGCAAAGAAATGAGGGTTCAGAGAAAATCCACACAATAGATTCCTACAAGAAACACCCAACTCTAGGAGCGGCACGTGAGGTGAAGCAGGGGACACGCAAGACTTCTGAGGACCACCCAGGAGGCACCAAGCTCATGTCCAGTGGCTATAGAGTTTTGAGTTAGAGCCCAAGAGGTTGGGGCCTGGGCAGAAAAAAAATCTTGTTTCCTTGGAGACCAAGAGACTCAACAGGAAGAACTCTGCCTGGTCCTAGAGGCAGAATTCTAAGAGAAGATGGTGGCCACCCCTAAGACCAGCAGGTACCAGCTGACGGGAAAGAAAAAGAGACTGGAAACCATTTGAATGTTCTACACTCTGGCCTATGCTCAGCCACCCAGTACATCTGAGAGTGCGTAACCCTAAGATCCCCGCTCACTGTGATGAAAATAGATTCCATCTCTGAACAGTCTCCCGGTCTGTGGTTCTGTAGTAGATCCTGCTTAGAGAAAAGGGAACAGGGCTGGAAGGAAAGCAAAAAGCAGTCCTGACCCCCGGGGCCGTGTGCGGGGAGGAAAACACACTCTTCCCTCCATAATCCAAAGACAGCTTGTGATATCCACTTGCCAGAGAGGAGTAAATCCTCCCTGGGGTCTTATTCCAGGCTGTTTCCTCAGCACCCAGCAGAGTCAGCATAATAAACAGGAGCTTAGGAAGAAGAGTCTATGAAAGCAGAGAGATGCCTTCCGGGGGACATGCTGCCTGGCTGGGAGTGCCCTCTGCACCCCACCATCCCGTCCCCTGGCCCTTCCTCCCTCCTCCCACAGCCTCTAACACCCCCAGCTGGAGCCCAAGCTCCGCATCTGTCGGGAGGCCCTGCTCCTGGCTTCCTTTCCCAGAACCCGGGGCCCCCAGGGAGGGGCTGGGAGGTGCAGCCTGGAGGGGAGAGGACAGAGAACAGGAGGCAGGCTGAGCTGCAGCAGACAGTGCGGGGGGCCAGAACTGGGAGTTTCTGGGACAGTCCCAATTTCAACTATTCTGTCCAACGGTCTGACCACAGGCCAGAACTGTGGGCCGATTTTTATTCTAGAAAAGAGGATGAGATGAAGTCATCGGTGGGATGGCAAGCAAAGATACCAGGGCTGCCCTCTCGTTGCTAGATGGCCCCTACGCCCAGTCCCTGGAGCTCAGGCTGCGGGATGATCGTGAGGATGATATGCTGGTGACAGAAGCATCGCGTGTAAGGGTGTATGGCCTGCTCGGTGGCTGGCAGGGCTTTGAGCGTATTATCTCCTAAGCCTGGTGCAGAGCGTGGGCCCGGAAGCCTCAGCCCCTTAACTCTGTGTAACCATTTTGTGCCCCAGCTTCCTCGTCTACATAAAGGCATCGCAAGGGACTTCCTTGGCGGTTAAGAATGCCCCTGCCAATGCAGGGGATACGGGGTCCATCCCTGGTCCCGGAAAACTCCACAGGCCACAGGGCAACTTAGCTTGTATGCCACAAACACTGAAGCCTGGGAAACCGAAAGCCCACACTCTGCAACGAGAGAAGCCACCACAACAAGAGGCTCGTGCACTAGAGAGTACCCTCAGCTCACCACCTGCCCCCCCGGACCCCCACCGCAACTAGACCCCGGAGCAGCAGCAAATACCCAGTGCAGCCAGAAAGAACAAAAAAGGCATCATGATAGTATGTCCCTCACAAAACCGCTACGAGGACATAGAAAGATCCAATCTGGATATTATGAAGTGCTCAGGAGTGTCAGGACAATTAATCCACCCAATGACTCAGTGAGGAAGGGGTTACCCTTACGCCCACTTGACAGGTAAGGAAAGAGTTTCACACAGCCAAGAAGGGGCCGAGCTGGGACTCAAACCAGGGTGGTTTCTGTCTTGAGTCCAGGCTCTCTGAGCCACCCCACGAGAGAAAGCACGGGTTAGGTGGTCACGTGCACAAATCAGACAGGCAAAGGGCCACGACAGACTCCCAGCTCCGAAACTGGCCTGCTGCCTAACCCTCGGGGCCTTGCCTTGCTCCTATGCAATGGCCCTCCCGCTTCACAGAGTGCTTGCAACGGGCCGGTTAAAGGCCCTCTCTCCGGCGTGGCCTCCATGGCGCCCCCTGGCCCCAAGCTTTGTAACTGCACCTCTGCCCTGGCACAAGCGGAGCCCGGACTGACCTGAGGGGGGCGGGAAACCCCAGTGGTTCTGGGCCTTTCTAAAGGTCTGAGAGGCTAGAACGAAGATCTGGGCCAACAAACGAGGCACCAGGCAACCGCTCTGCCGCTCCCTCCTTCCTGGGGACAACGCCTGGGCCCTGGCTGGCTCTCCTTAGGAGTGTCTGTCCTCAGTTCAGTTCAGTTGCTCAGTCGTGTCCGGCTCTTTGCGACCCCATGAATCGCAGCACGCCAGGCCTCCCTGTTCATCACCATCTCTCAGAGTTCACTCAGACTCACGTCCATTGAGTCCATGATGCCATCCAGCCATCTCATCCTCGGTCGTCCCCTTCTCCTCCTGCCCCCAATCCCTCCCAGCATCAGAGTCTTTTCCAATGAGTCAACTCTTCGCATGAGGTGGCCAAAGTACTGGAGCTTCAGCTTCAGCATCATTCCTTCCAAAGAAATCCCAGGGCTGATCTCCTTCAGAATGGACTGGTTGGATCTCCTTGCAGTCCTAGGGTGGTTCTAAGCAGGGTGGGAGAACTGGGCAGGTTGCTGAGGACAAATAGTTTCTGAGAGGTGCGGTTTTGGAGGACCTTAAAAAAAGATGACACGATGCGGTGTCATGCCCTTGAAGGCTATGAAAGGCCCGCTGACAAGGGCTGCTAGACTTGCCCTCGGCTCCTAACGCGGGTCCTTCTCTCTTCAGGACAAAGGAAGACCAGGGGGAGGAAAGAGCAGGAGGGAGGGAGGGCACCCGGGACCTGGGAAGGGAGCCCGCCCTAGCCGGGAAGGCAGCCTATCACAGGGGCCCAGGCCCACACGTTCTGGCCTGAGCCACGAGGGGACCTGCGAGCACACTTCATGGGGACGGTGCTGGGTCAAAAGTGCCTCTCTGGGCCCTGGTGTGTTCACAGCTGGGGATGGGATCGGGAAAGGCCCCAGGAAACCAAGCCGGTAGCTGGAGGACCAGGTGGCGCTCTTCAGCCCATCCAGCAGCCTTGGAGCCACGCGCTGGGCAACAGCGCCACCTGGTGGACACATGGGAGGTAAGTGAAGTGCAAGTCTTTCAGTCTCTCTGCAACCCCATGGACTGTAGCCCGCCAGTGCTGCGATTCATGGGGTCGCAGAGTCGGACACGACTGAGTGACTGAACTGAACTGAATTGAACTGAGGCGCCTCTGTCCATGGGATTCTCCAGGCAAGAATACTGGAGTGGGGAGCCGTTCCCTCCTCCAGGGGATCTTCCCAACCCAGGGATCGAACCTAGGTCTCCCGCATTGCAGGCGGATTCTTCCACCATCTGAGCCACCAGGGAAGCCCAAGAATACTGGAGTGGGTAGCCTATCCCTTCTCCAGGGGACTTCCTGACCCAGGAATTGAGCCGGGGTCTCCTGCATTGCCGGCGGATTCTTTACCAGCTGAGCTACCAGGGAAGCCCTGGGGAGGTAAGCCAGTCAATAACCACATGGGAGTCTTAGAGGCTTAGAGGGGGTTTGGGGCTTCCCCTGGCAGAAGCCTCACCTGAGCATGTGCTCTAGACACCCCTAGATGAGGAACTCACTTCTGCAGAAAGAAGATTAGGCAATTATTTGTTAGAAAGTGTTTATGCTTTGTGGAAATCTGCCTCTTCCAGTCAGCTACCTGGGGGCTTCCAAAGGCAGCCTTTCAAATGTCTGAACACAGCTACAATAACCCTCCTAAATCTTCTCCCCATTTGCCTCAAACTTCCAGAGTTGTTTAGCACCCACTTAATCTTCCTTTCCTTTCCCTCAGTTATACGGTTGTCTTTTTTCTTTTTGGCTGCACAGAGTCCTATGAGATCTTAGTTGTTCCTTGGACCAGGGATTGAATCTGGGCCCTTGTCAGTGAGAGCGCCGAGTTCTAACCACTGGACCACCTGGGAATTCTATCCTTTTAATATTAACTTCCAGAGAATCCCTCTTCCAACTCTATATGCAGGCCACCTCCCTCCCCACACTAGCAGAACCATTTTAAAACATTTTTGGATTGGGACTTCCCTGGTGGTCCAGCAGGTAAGACATCCAAGTTCCACAGCAGGAGGAACAGGTTCAATTCCTTGTCAGGGAACTAAGATCTCTGCATGCCATGCAGCTCAGCAAACAACAACAAAAAAAAACCTTGGGATCTCAACCTCCAACTGTGCAGGGTCTGTGTTCAGGAAATTGATGCTCGGATCTGAGGATTAAATAGACATCTAGAGCACAGGCTCTGGAAACCAGACCAGGGTTCAAATCTGGGTTCTGCCACTTACTAGTTGAGGTAAGCTTCTAAGCCTTTCTGAAATTCAGTTTCTTCATCTGTAAACTGGAACTAGAAGCATTTACTAGTTGGCATTATGGTGAATGTGAAATGAGATAAGGCAGGCAGAACAGCTCCTGGCAACATCATTCAGTTCCTAAGTGGCTACTATAATCACATTTTCTAGTGTTTGGGGCTGTAGTGAGTGCTGTGGGCAAGAGTAAGGTGAAAGGGCAGAGACGAAAAGAAGACTTTGTGGAGTTAGCTAGCCAAACATCACAAATCCCAGCACAAAATCCAACAAATGAGTACTGTGTTGCAACCCCATTTCCGGGGGGGGTCTCTGACCACCTCCACAGTGCCCCCACCAACCTACACACACACAGAGAGACAGAGTACAGGAACAGGCCTTGACAGCTCTTTGAAACTCAGAGGGTTTAAAATTTAAATGTCTTTGAGGGCAAGAGAAACACACCAAAACAAACACACCTCCGCGCAGCAGAGAAAGGGAAACTTGGCAAGGGCCCCAGAACTTTCCTCACCCCCAGCCCTCCCTAAACTTCCTCTTGTGGTTTCTCAAGAGTACAACCTGTTCTCAAGCAAAAGAAGGGCGCCTGGGGCAGTGGGCTGGGGCATGCCAGGCTTCCATCACACCCCACCCGACAGGAGGAGGGGTGTGTGTGCTGAGGAGCAGCCTGGAGGTCCACACAGTTCTGATCTTCACATCCTGCTTACCTGTGATGGAGGGGTGACCACCATCTACCCTCCACTCCCAGCATCAAGACCCATCCCTGCCTCCCCCACCCCCACCTGCCCCTGAGACACTAGACCTAGTCTGACTGCAGGCAGACAGGGACAGCCTCTGGGCCTCTCCACATCTGTTTAGAGGCCTCATGTGAGAAATCTAGTTCCAGAACGATCATGGAAAAACAGCGGGAATCCATGGAGCCTCTGCCCTGTGGCCTGGCAGGCATCATGGGTGAGTCCCAGTCTGCCTAGAGGATGCATCTCAGACGTACAGATGCAGTTTTGGGACTCAGCTCTGGGATGCAGCAGCTGTGAGGAAGAAAGGTGCGCATCTTAAGACTGCTTAAGGTCACTCCCTGACCATCTTCCTGACTCAGCTACCAAGTTGGGGTCCAGAACATGAAGGTTTCTGCTCTTCTAAAAGATTCCCAACAAAAGAAGTGTCTTGGTTTCCCATCTCCGTAAATTCTGGCACGTCACCTCCATGCATCTTTCCTGCATCAAACCTTGGTTTATTCCTCTTTGTGAGTGAGGCTTACTCAGGAGAACACACACACACACACACACACACACACACACACACACACACACACACGGTCATTAGGAAGGGATACAAACTCTGTGTAGCCCCCACAGCTCTGATCCAGGCTTGCTGGGGCTCCCTGTAAACAGCAGCTGCACCCACACTCAGCTAACAAATTGCTCTCCTCTGCATCAGTTGAGATACAGGACCACAGACTCCCTTTGGGAAATTCCTAAGCCCCTGGCTTAAGGGCACATTCCATGCGGTCAGTCAAGGAGGTGGGCTAGTCCAATGGTTAAGAACAGGGCCTCCCAAGTCAAGTAACCTGGGTTTAAATCCCTACCCTGTCCTCTGGAAAATTATTTCCCCAGGCCCAAATTTCCTCATCTGCAAGAAGGGATATCCCATGGACAGAGGCACCTGGTGGGCTACAGTTCATGGGGTCGCAAAAAAGTTGGATATGACTTAGCGAGTAAACAAAGATGGAGATAATACTAGTGTTCACCTCACAGGACTGTTGGAAGGATTACAGGAGACATTACACCTAAAACATTTGGAAGAGTACCTGACGGTGCTATATAAGCACCTGAACCCTTGAGAGAAATGGGAAAGAGAAGGCACTTGGGCCATGGAGGTCATGATCTCAAAGACTGGGCAGAGACTGGGATGTTGAGATGCTTTTGATCCTGAATTCCAGGGAGTAGAAGCTCTGACTTGTTTGCCATTATGTCCTCACTATTTAGCCTGTGCAGTGTGGTCTCAGCAAACAGCTGAATGAATTCATAAATTGTTGTGTCAGCCATCTCTCAAGTGAGCCTGGGAATTGAAAATGCAGAAGCAGCCGCAGGAAGACAATGGCAGATCCTCTTCTTTTCACTCACGTCTAGTGCCAAGGACAACGGAGCTGGGGGCTTAGGTTTGTTACAGGAAACAGTCTATAGCATCCAGGGGTGGGGTGGGTACCCCAGCAGTGTGTGCACTGTTAGATCACCCCTGGAGTGGACTCTCCCTGCTGCACCTACTTGGGAATTTCTGGGGTCCTGGGAACCAGCCCAGAAACATGCCTTTCCCAGAATCCATCCTATTCATTCCTATCTCTTCTTCGTGTCTAGAGACAGAGTTAAAGAGAGCAGCAGCTGTTTCTGTGTCCCCATTGTTTCCCAATGCCCAACCCAACAGTCAGGGTTCAGTCCAGCTCTATAGAATGAGTAAGTTGCCCACAAAGACCCCACCATTTTTCTGCCTGCTGACTTTCCATCATTGAGAACCCAACTTAAATGTCCTTTTCTCTCTGAAGCCTTCCCAGCCACCCCAACTTGGCACCTTGTCTCTGTTGTTCTATGACTCAGGCGAGATCACTGGATGAATTACACCATTGTACCCTCAGCATCCCAGCCAAATCCCAGACACACAGTAGGTGCTCAATCAATGTTTGCAGAGGCTCCCTCAGTAACAGCAACCAATGTCTTCAGTTATTCCTCTTTTGACACATTAAAAGACACAGAAGAGGCTAGAGCCATCACTTGTGGGTAGATGCCATCTACCCATCAGACACCAGAGAGGTCACCATTGCAAGACCCCTCTTTCTGGTCCTGTCTTCCAGCCTGCTCCCCCAGCCCTGGCTGGCAGAAGGACCCAAGGCTCCCTGCCCACCCTCTGCCCTCCCTCCACCTCCCAGCTCATCTCTGAGGTACGCAGAACGACAACAGACAGCCCAGTGAGGTCACTGGGCTTCCAGTTCAGCTTGGAGGGGGACTGTGTGACACAGAGAAAGCAGAGAGCTTTGGGGGCTTCTCTGCCCTTCAGCCACGTGCAACTCAGAAAGAAAGTTGAGCTTTGAGAGACAACGGGAGGTGATGAGACGCAGTGACCTCTTTAACCACCGCCCCCCATCCCCGATCCGCCGTCAGTCTCAGCTTGGAGGTTCCAGGAAAGCGGGGTGTCGCTGACACCCATCTATCTTGGTTTCTCCAGCCCTCAAGCCTACCTTCTCAGCAGGTGAGCCCCCCGGAGCATCGATCGTGGCCGCACACACTCTCCCGCCGCCTCTGGCTTCTGTCTCCGGGGAGGGTGTGTGTGTGTGGGGGTGGGGTCGACACCTCCAGCCTCGGGGAGGGGCGTGCACCCTCCCCCAGGCGCCCCAACAGAACCAGCCTCCGCCGCCGCAGACGCAGCGTGTTTACAAAGTCGGCGCCTCGCCGCCAATCCCGAGTTTAAAGCTGGGCAGGAAGTGGGGAAGAGGGGGGCGGGGGAGACAAAGGGGCTGGGTGCTCCGCTCAGCGAAGGTTTGGGCCCCTGACTCCTCCCGGCGGCTCGCCGGGCGCCGCGACCCTGGCCCTCAGATCCCGCCCCACGCGTGCCACGCGCCCCAGGTGAGGGGGTGATGGGGGTGCCCCCAGGCACAAGTGCTCCCGGCGGGCAGGCGCGGCGCAGGTTTCCAGTCATCAGCCTCTGAGCATTTTCCACTCATCCGTTCGCCACACAGGAAATAAACAACATTAGGCGCTGTTTCTTGACCTCTTACTCTACGTCTGCATAGTCATAGACTCTTCGTCTGTGTTAGCTCACCCCCAACCCCTATCCATCTTATCCCATCCTAGTTTTACAAGAGAGGAAACGGAGGCACAGTGAAGTCAGGCAATGTATCCGAAGACCCAGAGCTGGCGAGTTCTGGGGTTCAAATCCAGCCTCTGCGTCCTGCCAGACACCCGCAAACGGGGCAGTGCACGGAAGACCACCCCCCCAATCCCGGAGGGGGCTGACCCGCCAGCGAACCACAGAAAACCACAGGCACCGCGTGGACGCAACGGCCTGGGAGGGAGACCGGCGAGCGACAGCCTCCAGCCAGCGGCGCCTTCAGGTTCGCCCGCTAACACCTGCAGATTCACACAGGGCGAGAGGGCAGCGTGACGCACCGGAACACCCGGAACTGGGTGGCTAGGAAGCTCTAGTTCCAAGTGGGGCTGCGGGGACCCTAGCACAAAATAGGGTTTCCCTTCAGATTTCCCGCTTATGAGAATCACCTGAAGACTTAAGAATACAGGCTCCCAGACCTCTCTCCTAGAGAGCAAATCATGGGGACCAGCGGAACCCCACACAACCATCCAGGAAAGTTCGGAGCGTCCAAGGATGTGCTTTTCATGAAAAGCGATTTCATTTAAAAACAGGTGTGAAACTGTGGGCTCATTTTCCGGGGCAAACTTCCGGGGCTTACTGAACCCACTGCTCACAAAGGGTCACGTGAGCCGGGGTTGGGGTTGGGGGTCACCCTGTGGACCTCGCAAGGCCTCGGAAAGCTCCGCCCGGCGCGCTTCGCCCCGCCCCCGGCCCTCCTCCCCGCCCCGCCCCCTTGACTACAAGTCCCGTGGTGCCCCGCACTCGCGCACGCCAGGGCAAGATGGCCGACGCGGCGGCCACTGCCGGGGCTGCGGGCTCCCGGAACGGTAAGAGCGGGAGGCAGGCGCGGGGCCGGAGCCGAGAAAGTCGGGGCACTCGGCAACTTTCCCCCTACCCTGGCTACAAGCCCATACCCAGAAATCGAGCTCCACCCTGAACCCTGCGTGGAGGAGGGTCTTTCAGGCCGTACGTGACTTCCCCCCTCCATCCCCCCACCCCCGCCATTCTCGAGACTTGGCGGCGGCCTCCGGAGTCGGTGGACCTGTGTACTGATTGGCCCGTCCTTTTTGAGGGGGTGGGGCTTGGGAACCCGGAACAGCTCCTGATTGGTCCACTGAGGCCGTTTTCGCCTTCTTATTGGCCCGCAAAAGTTGGGGAGGGATTCCCATTTCAAAATAATTTAGGTTTTCTACTTTTTGTGTCCTCTTCTCAGCATCATGTGTTGTTTGTTGCTTTGACTCTCCTCGTTAGTGAAATGGTGTGGAGATGGGAAGAACGAGAGAGAAAGGTCACTTTTTTCTGGGAGATGGGCACGAGTTCCAATCCCATCATGCATGTTTCTTCAGCTATATATTCTGAAAATCTGCTAAAATAGAAATAACAGCCGCTTTATGTTATGACATTGTTAAGTGTTAGGTAGGCAGAAAGGTTGTCTCCGAATTTAGAGCCCCTAGGATGCTCAGTTACTGTACATTTGGCCAAGAGCTATAAATCCAAAGTACCGATAAGTATTTAGCAAAAGAACCTTTGCTTGCCAGTGACAGTATGTGAGCTCTAATGGCATCACTGTCCAGTGAATAAAAATGTTCTCTGTTTCTGGGCTGGTGATTCACAGAGATCAGGAAGTAAACAGTCCACTAACCCTGCTGATAACTACCATCTGGCCCGGAGGCGAACCCTGCAAGTGGTTGTGAGCTCCCTGCTGACAGAGAGGCAGGGTTTGAGAGTGCTGAGAAAGCATCTGTGGAAACACTGACAGAGATGCTGCAGAGCTGTAAGTACCGGGAAACAATAGGAAACAGCAGGCCTTCCAGTCAAACATCTGTTCTGTGTCCTGTATCATGATAGTGTTGAAAAGGTTTAAGAAAAGGAAGGACATTGTTAAGCGACTAACAGGCTTTAGAATAAGATAGACCTGGGTGTAAGTTCTCACTCTGCCACTTAATAGCTTGGGTCAGCCACTAAACTTCCTGAACCTCAATTTCCTAATTTGTGAAAAGGGGTAATAATTTGCACATTTTGGAGTTTTGAGTATAAGTGAGATATATATGTAAAACAATCAAAGCTGAAAATGTAAGCCCTCAATTGTAGGTGGTGTTATTATTACTGTTTGTTCTCTATGCTCAAAGAATTTACACTTTTATTGGAGAGTCAGGATTAAGTCCCATGAAATAGATGCCACACATTATATAATCAAATGCTATATTATGTGATACAAAGAATGAGGGAGAATAAGTTTTAGAAAATGGAAAAAAAAAAACAAACCCACCACTGCTTTTAAAAGGAAGTATCTTAAGATTTAGGAGCCTGGAATGGTCTCACACAGGCTTGTGCATAATCAGTGTATTTCCCTCTTTGGGCCTTGGGTAGGGAAGGGAAGGATGAGATGAGGGATGGGGCATTAAGGTGTTTTGAGAGGAATCAGCCCTGTGAATGGAAGGAGAGAGAAAGGTTTAGGCAGAGAGGGAAAAGTTCAAACAAAGAATTGGCCAGCTCAGCAGGGAACCCTGGAGGGATTATTGCCCATCAGAGTTTCAGACATCAGGTCCCCTAAGCCCTGACTTTGTAGTCTTGATCTGTCGTGGATGTGGGCTGCTCCAGGAAGGGTGTAATCTGGGGTGAGATGACTCTCTGCAGCTGATGTTTGGGACTTCAAAATACCAAATGTTTTCCTAAAGCAGCTATCTCAAACCCCTTTAGATTTTTAAATATTGAGGGTCCTAAGGAATTTTGTATACATGGGCTTTTTATAAAATGATATCCTCTTTTTAAAAAAAAAATTAAGGTTTTTGGAGGTGGGGGGCTGCTCTAGGTCTTTGTTGCTGCGTGCAGGCTTCCTGCAGATGCAGCGAGCAGGGACTAGTCTAGTTGCAGTGCACAGGCTTCTCATTGCAGTGGCTTCTCTTGTTGCAGAGCACAGGCCCTAGGGTGCATGGGCTTCAGTCGTTGCAGAGTGTGGACTCGGTAGCTGTGGTACGTGGACTTACTTGCCTTGCAGCATGTGGAATTTTCCTAGACCAGGGATTGAACTTGTATCCCCTGCATTGGCAGGTAGATTCTTAACCACTGGACCATGAGGGAAATAGCAACATGTGCTTAATATAGAAAGATTTCGCCACATTAGAAAATGAAATTGAGAACATCCTAAAACATAAGGATGCACACAGACACATTCCATTAGCCAGCAGAGCCATGATGTCATCACAGGTGACATAGCCTCTGGAAAACATGACAGAGTGAGAGTAGAAAAAGTCAAAGAATGTCTCATTTTATTATGAAAATGCTTAAGTCCACAGGCTTTTTGTGTTTGTGTAAAATGGAGCACAGTTTCAGAATTTTCCCGAAACTGCTCATCCACCTCTGAAGCCCATTCATGGAGCCTAGCTTCCTGTTTCCCTTTCCCCTGAGGGACTTCTGAGTGACTGAAAAAGAGGTTTCAGCTTCAGGTAGAAGAAAAAAAACCTGACACCCAAATAATAAGACCTTTATTTATTTATTTTATTGATGGTACAATATACATACCATAAAATTACCATTTTAATTACTTTTAAGCATTCAGTAGTGTTAAATATAGTCACAGTGGTGTCAACCATCAGCACTATCCATTTTCAGAACTTTACTTTTTCATGGTTCTGAACATTAACTCTGTATCCATAAACAACAGCCCCTCATCCCTCCTTCCTCCCAGCTCCTGGTAACCTCTAATCTAATTTTTGTCCCTATGGATTTTTTTTTTTCTATATACCTCATTTAAGTGGAATCTTGAAATGTTTGACTGGTTGGGTTATTTCACTTAGCATGATGTTTTTGGAGTTCATTCATGGGCTTCTCTGATGGTCCAGTGGTTAAGAATCTGCCTTGCAATGCAGGGGACACGGGTTCAATCCCTGGTTCAAGAAGACTCCACATACCATGGGCCAGCTAAGGCCGTGAGCTCTAGGAGCACGTGCTCCACAATAAAACAAGCCACCACAGTGAGAAGCCCGCACTCCACAAGGAAGAGCAGCCCCCACTCTCTGCAACTAGAGAAAGCCTATGCGTAGCAACAAAGACCCAGCACAGCCAAAAATTTAAAAATTAATAAGTAAATAAACATTTTATAAAAACACAGGAAGTCTAGATGAGAGGGAGTTTGGAGGAGAATAGATACATGTATATTATCACTGAGTCCCTTTGCTGTCTACCTGAAACTGTCATAATATTGTCAATTGCATTGGCTATACTCCAATATAAAATACAAAGTTAAAAAACTAAAAGTTCATTCATGTTGTATCTTATATCGGAACATCATCCCTTTTGAGGGCTGAGTAATATTCCATTAAAGGTATAGACCACATTTTCTGGATCCATTCCTCTGTGGATGGGCGTTGGGTTGTTTCTCCCTTTTGGCTGCTGTGAACATGTAGATGCAAGAATCTGTTTGAGTCCCTGTTTTCCTTTCACTTGGGTATATACCTAGGAGTGGAATTGGTGGCTCATGTGATCATTCTGTGTTTAACCGTTTGGGAACTGAGAACAAGACGTTCTGCTTTTGATCCTTAGACATTTCAGAAATTGGAAGGAGTGCCAAGTCTTACTGTGAGCACACAGCCAGGACCCAGCCCACACTGTCAGATATTGTGGTCACCCTTGTCGAGATGGGTGAGTACATCTCCAGTTTCCATTTCTTCAGTGGAGCTGAGTTGGGAACATGAGAGAGAGAGGAGTCCCCAGGAGACAGGCCAGTCTGCTGAATGTCCTTGAATCTTCTCGTGAGTCTCCTGGTTTGCTTTCAACATGACAGTTATCAAAAGAGGGTTCCTCTGAACCTCTGTAAGAGACCTCTTAACTCCTTTGGGGGACTCTGTTGGAGCTTCTTTTGAGTGGCAGCAAAGTTGGGAGTTTAAACTATTTCACCGCAGCATTACTTCCCCTTCCATGTTTAGTAGCCTTGACAGTGATTTTTGTTTGCCTGTTTCTTAGGTTTCAATGTGGACACTCTCCCTGCATATGCAAAACGGTCTCAGAGGATGGTCATCACCGCCCGTAAGTGACTGTGAACTGAGATATCCGGTAGTGCTCAATTAATGCTGGTGGAGTGAAGTAATTGAATAGGGCAGGGACTGGTATGTAGCTACTGCCTCACTGCAGGCTCCTTTCCATGATTTGGGGTTACCTACAGTGTAAATCTTGATTTGGGCCGATGGAATTAGGTTGTGAAATTCACTCACCACAAAGGCAAACCATCTCGATGCTACTTGAGAAATATGAGAGTTCTTGTTCCTGCTTAGATCAAGAGTCAGTAAACTATGGGTACTGTGACCCACCACCTATTTTTGTAAATAAACCTTTGTGGGTACACAGCTACATTTACTTATTACCTATGGTTGCTTTCTTGCTATAATGGCAGGGTTCGGTAGTTGTAACAGACTGCATGGCTTACAAAACCTAAAATACTTACTTTTTGTCCCTTTATACAAAAGTTTGATGATCCCTGCCTTTGATACACTGAGCACCATAAACTGAGTTGGAGTAACTAGTTTGGGTTTATGGAACCTGGCAAGAATTCACTAGTTTGGTTTTTTTTTCATCATTCTTCAGGCTGGCATCTTTTTAGGAATACCTTTCAAGGCATCAGAGGAAGGTGCCGTTTTAATCCCCTCCTTGCTTAACTTTCCTGGCTCAGTGTTTGTCTTTGTTACCTAGATTCTTGAAAAGAGTGAGCAGCCCACCTAACTTGCTTAGTTCCTCAGGCCTCTCTTTTACCTAGTTAACTTGTCACAGCCACCAACCTGAGAGGCATGCGGGCAGATATTGTACATGGGAATGTCACCCCAGGTTATGCAGAGGTTGGGGGCAGAGGTGCCCTTTCAGGTCCTCAAGCCATCGAACGCCTTTTATTAGTAGAAGTACAAAGTGCCTATTGCATAGAACACTAAGGTCCAACATTTATTTTGAGAAAAGGTGGGTTGGGTTAGAGACACAAAACCTCTGGTGGAATAGTAACCAGTCATGACTCTGTTGCAGCTCCGGTGACCAATCAGCCGGTGACCCCAAGGCCCCTCACTGCAGGACAGAACCGACCCCACCCGCCACACATCCCCAGCCATTTCCCTGAGTTTCCCGACCCCCACACCTACATCAAAACTCCGGTGAGTGACAAGGCCCTGCTAGAGGCTGTGACTGATGCAAAAGCAGACTCATTTCTACCTGGCTGTCAGACTGGAGTCCGGAAGTTTATTGGTAACAGGGTAGTTCAGGCCGCAGAATGTCTCTCCTCCAAAATGTCTTCATTTTGGCAAAGGAGAATTATCTTCTGCACTTTGCTGGCAAAAATAGAGTTAATGAAGAAATTGAAGCTGGCACAATTTTGCCTCTTCCGTCCAGACACAAAAGTCGGTTCAGTTGCTCAGTCGTGTCTGACTCTTTGTGACCCTAGGGACTGCAGCACGCCAGCTTTCCTGTCCATCACCAACTCCCGGAGCTTAGCGCAAACTCAGTCCATCAAGTTGGTGATGCCATCCAACCATGTCAACCTCTGTCATCCCTTTCTCTCCCGGCTTCAATCTTTCCCAGCATCAGGGTCTCTTCCAATGAGTCAGTTCTTCACATCAGATGGCCAAAGTATTGGAGTTTCAGCATCAGTCCTTCAATGAATAGTCAGGACTGATTTCCTTTACGATGGACTGGTTGGATCTCCTTGCAAGCTAAGGGACTCTCAAGAGTCTTCTCCAACACCATAGTTCAAAAGCATCAATTCTTTGGCACTCAGCTTTCTTTATAGTCCAACTCTCACACCCATACATGACTACTGGAAAAACCTTAGCTTTGACTAGATGGACTTCTGTCGGCAAAGTAGTGTCTCTGCTTTTAATATGCTGTCTAGGGTGGTCATAGCGTTTCTTCAAGGAACAACCGTCTTTTAATTTCATGGCTGCAGTCACCATCTGCAGTGATTTTGGAGCCCAAGGAAATAGTCCTCACTGTTTTCATTGTTTCCGCATCTATTTGCCATGAAGTGATGGGACTGGATGCCATGATCTTAGTTTTCTGAATGTTGAGTTCTAAGCCAACTTTTTTCACTCTCCTCTTTCACTTTCATCAAGAGGCTCTTTAGTTCCTCTTTGTTTTCTGCCATAAAAGTGGTGTCATCTGCGTATCTGAGGTTATTGATATTTCTCCCGGCAATCATGATTCCAGCTTGTGCTTCATCCAGCCCAGCATTTCACATGATGTACTCTGCATATAAGTTAAATAAACAGGGTGATAACATATAGCCTTAACGTGCTCCTTTCCCAATTTGGAGCCAGTTTTTTGTTCCGTGTCTGTTTCTAACTGTTGCTTCTTGACCTGCATACAGATTTCTCCAGGAGACAGGTCTACTATTCCCGTCTCTTGAAGCATTTTCCACAGTTTGTTGTGATCCACACTGTCAAAGGCTTTGGCATAGTCAATAAAGCAGAAGTAGATGTTTTTTGGAACTCTCTTACTTTTTTGATGACCTAACAGATGTTGGCAATTTGATCTCTGGTTCTTCTGCCTTTTCTAAATCCGGCTTGAATTTGCTAGCATGTGAGATGAGTGCAATTGTATAGTAGTTTGAACATTGTTTGACATGACCTTTCTTTGGGATTGGAATGAAAACTGACCTTTTCAGGCCTGTGTCCACTGCCAAATTTTCCAGATATGCTGGCATATTGAGTGTAGCACTTTCACAGCATTATCTTTTAGGATTTGAAATAGCTCTACTGGAATTCCATCATCTCCATCAGCTTTGTTCATAGCAATGCTTGCTAAGGCCCACTTGACTTCGCATTCCAGGATGTCTTGCTCTAGGTGGGGGATCATACCATTGTGGTTATCTGGGTCATGAAGATCTTTTTGTATAGTTCTTCTGTGTATTCTTGCCATTACTTCTTAATATCTTCTAGATACAAAAGTACCTAGCCACATAAAGAAAAGACCTGTTCCACAAAACATTGGTATTAATTCTTGGTTAGAGTGTAGCTAACTCTTGTTTTGTGTATGCTTTTCTGAATTTTCCAAATTTTCCATAATAGGTAAGAGTTTTGAAATCAGGGTAAAATTACTTAAAACATACTTGGTGGGACTTCCTTGGTGGTCCAGAGGTTAAGACCACTGTTACATTGCAGGGGCATGAATTTGATCCCAGGTCGGGGAACCAAGATCCTGCATGCCATGTGGCACAGCCAAAAAATAGGTTGGTAATATGAAATGTAACTTCTCATAGGAGAAAGCAATGGCAACCCACTCTAGTACTCTTGCCTGGAAAATCCCATGGATGGAGGAGCCTGGTAGGCTGCAGTTCATGGGATTGCTAAGAGTCGGCACGACTGAGCAGCTTCACTTTCACTTTTCACTTTCATGCACTGGAGAAGGAAATGGCAACCCACTCCAGTGTTCTTGCCTAGAGAATCTCAGGAACAGTGGAGCCTGATGGGTTACTGTCTGTGGGGTCGCACAGAGTTGGACATGACTGAAGCGACTTAGCAGCAGCAGCTTATCATAACTGTGAGCTTTGGGTCTATATGGGACAAGTCTAGTTTTCGTCTGTGGTTTGATATGTCCTAATTTGCCTTCTAGCAATTTCTCCTTCCCTTGGAAGGCAATGGTGGCCAGGAGTTTCTAGAAGTTGTTCCACTCACTTCCTGTGTCCCCGTGTCCTGATGCAAATATGGCCACAATGCAGGGTTAGAGCAAGTCATCCGGGAGATTTTTCCACACCTCAAGATACAGGGGAAAGGGCAAGTGGTCACCCACCACTGCAACACAGACATTGCCCTTGACCAGTGTTTTCTGTATGAGTGTCCTAGGGCTGCTGTAACAAAGTGCCACAAAGTAGGTGGCTCGGAACAACAGAAATGCATTGTCTTACAGTTCCAGAGGCCAGAAGTTCAAAATCAAGGTGTCAGCAGGCTCCCTCTGAAATCTCTTCTCAGCCTCTGGTGGCTTCAGGCAGCTCATGGGGTCCTTTGGCTTGTAGATGGGTTACTCCAATCTTCACATGGCCCTCTTTCTGCATCTCCGCCTTCATGTGACTGTTTCTGTTAGGACACCAGTCATGTGGCTTCGTACTACCCTACTGTATATCACCTCATGTTCACTGAGTGCATCTTGCCCTGACCCTACTTCCAAATACTGTAAGATCATATTCTGAGGCCTCCAAGGTTGGGACTTTGACACGTCTTTCTTTAGAGAGCCACAATCAACCCACAGCAATCTCTCTCTCTCTTTTTTTAAACATTTATTTATTTATTTGGCTGCACCAGGTCCTAGGGATCTTTAGTTTTCTAACTCTTAGCTGCAACATGAAGAATCCCTAGTTCCCTAACCAGGGATCAAACCCAGGCCTCCTGCATTGGGAATGCAGTCTTAGTCCCAGGACTACTAGGGAAGTCCCTATCTCTAACTCTTCTGTAGTGCATCTCTGTCAGTAAAAATATTAAATGCTCCGGTATTTGTTTGCTCATTTACGTGCATGTTATAATGTAATTCCATATGAAAACAGTATACATTGGAAGATCATCTGACCCTTATTCAAGGTTCAGGAAACCTGTTGGCTCCTTTTTAGTGGCAACTACATGATAGCCTGTGTTCTTGCATTTTTGAAATCTTGGTTTAAATCTTGGTGGAATACTAAGTCACAGGTCTGATTGTAGGTTGTTTATTTTGAAACTTTAACAATGCTTATAGTTGAAAAGATACATTACAAAGATAGGTGACAGCTTAGGCTGTCCTTAATAAACCATAAAAGTAATTTTTTTTCATTCTCACCTAACAATTTATTTGAAGAATTTTGTTAATTAAATTTCAAACTTTTATGATAAATGTGAAGCAGTTGTCTTAAAAATAATCGTAAGATCTTGCTTTTTAATGTTTTTAACCAGAGTGTTCAGGATCTCATCAACTTCTTCATTTGGGGAAGATCTCAAATATGTCAGAAAATCTTGTCATCACATTACACCAAGGGACCTGGGTGGTCTCATCCAGGACTTGCAGGGGTTGGAGGTTGAGGATTCCCCCCTTCTCCCTTACGCCTGAGTCCAGCTGTCACGGGAGCTAAATGAAGGCCTAGGATCAATCACTATATAAATATTTGTACATTTCTTAATGTTTAATATTCAAAGAAATGTTAATGATAGTCTTACTGCTTTCTTTGTGCCCTTCCACCACCCTTGGAGATCTCTGCTCTGCGTGACGGTAGAGGGTCATTGAAAGGGTGGGAGGACAGAGCAACAGCAAGGCAGGGACCGGAGGAGAGCAGTGCAGTCATGGGTATTTTCTCTAGCGTCTTTGCTGCTCTCCTTTTAGACCTACCGCGAGCCCGTGTCAGACTACCAGGTCCTGCGGGAGAAGGCCGCGTCCCAGAGACGTGATGTGGAGCGGGCACTCACCCGTTTCATGGCCAAGACAGGCGAGACCCAGAGTCTTTTCAAAGATGACGTCAGCACATTTCCACGTGAGTCTCTCCCCTCTGTGGACCCTACCTTGACCTTGAGACATCATCCCCTCTTCCCTCCCTGATTGTGATTGGAAGAAACAAGTAAGCTTTGTCCTTATCTTGGGTGGAACTTGTTCTTCAGATTTCTGGCTCTTTTTCCAGATCTTCAGGCCCTGTCCCTAACTGATGACTCCAAAATAGTCATGACCTGAGTTGGAAGTGGTGCTTGAGGTTCGTTGAGTTGAGGTCACCTCGAGGGTGACTGAGCCCTGGGCATTGGAGAGGCTCATCCAGTGAGAGGGTAGCCCTGGTGGTAGAAGGACCTGGCGTCAGGGGCCAGGCAGTTACAGAGCTTCTGCCAAGCTTCGCCTTCGTGGCAGCCTCTCACAGGGCCCACCACTGAAGCTGTCATCTCAGCACTACCATTTCGCTGTGTGGCCCAAGTTCCTTCCTCCATCAGCCTCCGGGTTTCCCTAGGGGAGCGAGGGTGATGAGCTTGGATGGGTCAGCAGGCTCCTGGTGGATCCTCGCTGTGTTCCTGGCCCTGGATCTACAGCAGCTAGGTTACTAAGTCCAGAAGCTATGCTGATCACTTCCCTTCCGTTACCTCTGAGCTCCTCGAGTGAACCTCTGAGTCAGGAACTATTTCCACTGCCCTTCCGGGAAGCCAGGGCTTCTAGAGAAAACCAATGGCGTAATTGCCAAAGGTCACATGGCGAGCAGATGGTATTCAGACCTAGTTCTTTCTGTGTGCAGGACCCATATCTGAGCCATGCTGAAAATAATCTTTGAGTGTTTCCTGTTAATTCTACCATGGAAGTATGCTGCTGCTGCTGCTAAGTCGCTTCAGTCATGTCCGACTCTGTGTGACCCCATAGACAGAGACTTTCTTTCAATTTTTTTATTAAACAATAATTTCTCCTCAGCCTCATTGCTTTTTGGAGGAATTGGATCGCTCCTTTACCTGAAGTGCCCTCTAGCTCCATGGATATACTCCAGGCCAAGAGTTCTCAGGTCCACTGTCAGGACTTGAGTCCTTCAGGCTGAAGGGATCCATATCTTTGCTCTAGTAAATGAAGCTGAGGGGTTAACTGGCCTCGGGTATAAGATCACTAAGCTGATGCTTCGCTAGGATTCAGCCCCAGTCCTCTCTGGTGCTTGGTAAAAGAAGCTCTGAAGTCATATTTCCCGGGTTCATATCCCACTCTGCCACTTCCTATGTGTTTGAGGAGGGTGGCTCAGACAGTAAAGAGTCTGCCTGCAGTGCAGGAGACCTGGGTTCAATCCCTGTGTCTGGAAGATCCTCTGGAGAAGGAAACGGCAACCCACTCCAGTATTCTTGCCTAGAGAATCCCATGGTCATGGGACGCAAAGAGTCGGACACGACTGAGCGACTCACTTTCACTTTCATCATCCCTCCATTCAAGTTCCCCATCTGTACAATGAGCCTGGTAATTGTACTTGCTTAATATGGTGGACGCAAGGATTAAAGGTAATATGTTAGTGTTACCTGGCCCATGGTGAGTGCCCCAGCGTGTTAGCCATCCCTGCCGCTGGGTGCTGCTCGCTGATGGGTCGTAAGGCTCCCGGCCTCTTTTCCAATCCCCCAGTGATCGCTGCCAGGCCTTTCACCATTCCCTACCTGACGGCTCTTCTTCCGTCTGAGCTGGAGATGCAGCAGATGGAGGAGACGGATTCCTCGGAGCAGGACGAGCAGACGGACACAGAGAACCTCCCTCTTCACATCAGCCCGGTGGGTCCAGCCATCTGTGTGCTGCCGCACACCCCCGCCCATGCAGCTCACTGCCTGTCTCCCCAGGGGCTGGACAGGACCCCCTCAGTCTCTGGCCTCTTGTGAGGGGCTTGCACGATGGGCCTGTGGTGACGTGATCTCTTGCTCCTGGGGATTCTTTCAGTCATCCAGCAGATACTGAATGAGCCCTTGCCAGAGTCAGGCATGTGTCGGGTGCTGCGAAAGTAGCAGAAGGCAAAATAGGCAAAACGTCCTGCCCTCACGACATTAGGGGACAGGACTAGGTATGGGCCTGGGGGTATGGTATTACACTGGGTGAGTGAGAAGGCAGACAGGTGAGCAAAGGCCTGAGGGAACAAGCCTGCACTTTTCTGGGAGGGGAGCTTTCCCCGCAGAGGCAACGGCAGATGCAAAGGCCCCGAGGTGGGAACTGCTGTGCTGAAGAAGAGCAGAGGCCGTGGGGGTGGCCAGGGGCACCAGTAAGAGGGGAGCAGCAGGGGATGGGCTCAGGGAGCTCCCGGGGCTCGGGGCTTCACGGTGCACCGGCACTTGGGCTTTCTGTCAGTGAGACGGGAGCCATGGGACCCGCTAAGCAGAGCTGGGTCTCAGGATGGGTGAGGAGGTGTGGTCAAGGTGGACTGCACAGGGTGAGGACGGAGCAGAGGCCAGTCAGGGGGCTGGCTCAGGAAGCTGAGAGACAGTGCAGAAAGCTGAGAGACGGTGCAAAAAGCTGAGAGACGGTGCAGGAAGCTGAGAGATGGCGCAGGAAGCTGAGAGACAGTGCAGAAAGCTGAGAGAAGGCCCAAGAAGCTGAGAGACAGTGCAGGAAGCTGAGAGATGGCGCAGGAAGCTGAGAGACAGTGCAGGAAGCTGAGAGACGGTGCAGGAAGCTGAGAGACGGTGCAGGAAGCTGAGAGAAGGCCCAAGAAGCTGAGAGACAGTGCAGGAAGCTGAGAGACGGTGCAGGAAGCTGAGAGACAGTGCAGGAAGCTGAGAGACAGCACAGGAAGCTGAGAGACGGTGCAGGAAGCTGAGAGACAGTGCAGGAAGCTGAGAGAAGGCCCAAGAAGCTGAGAGACAGTGCAGGAAGCTGAGAGACGGTGCAGGAAGCTGAGAGACGGTGCAGGAAGCTGAGAGACGGTGCAGGAAGCTGAGAGAAGGCCCAAGAAGCTGAGAGACAGTGCAGGAAGCTGAGAGACAGTGCAGGAAGCTGAGAGACAGTGCAGGAAGCTGAGAGAAGGCCCAAGAAGCTGAGAGACAGTGCAGGAAGCTGAGAGATGGTGCAGGAAGCTGAGAGACGGTGGCAAGAAGCTGAGAGACGGCCCAAGAAGCTGAGAGACGGCGCAGGAAGCTGAGAGACGGCGCAGGAAGCTGAGAGACGGTGCAGGAAGCTGAGAGATGGTGCAGGAAGCTCAGAGACAACAGCAAGGGGAGAGGCACGACCAGGTGGATGATGTAGCCGAACTGTAGGCGATTTTCAGAAAAGAACCGATTGACGGAGTGGGTGTGAGATGGGAGAGAAAGAGAGTCAAAGACAAATTGCAAGGTTTTTGCCTGAACAGTAGGAAAAAAGGAGTTGCCTTCAGCAAAGAAAGGGGAGGTTTTTGGGTGGAACCGGGGTAGCGGGGGAACCAGGAGTTGAGGTGTACATGAGGTAAGTTTGAGATGCTTATTAGATATCCAGGTGGTGAGATCAGGTAGGGGCCTCCCTAGTGGCTCAGTGCTAAAGAATCCTCCTGCCAGTGTAGGAGCTGCAGGAGACACAGGCTTGATCCCTGGGTCAAAAAGATGCCGTGGAGAAGGAAATGGCAACCTACTCCAGTATTCTTGCCGGGATAACCCATGAACAAAGGAGTCTGGTGGGCTACAGTCTGTGGGATCACAAAGAGTCATGGTGATGTCAGGTAGGAAGGTGTTTGGGCTCAAAGTGCAAGTCTGGGAGTTCTCAGCATGTAAGTAGTGTTGAAAACCACGAGAGCCCAGAGGAGCGCCTAGGGAGCAATGAGGATAAAAAGAGAAGTACCGGGACTGAGCCCTGGGGCTCTGCACTGTTAGCAGGTGAGGAACCGGCCAAGGATGTGGAGAAGGCACAGCAGGGAACGTGGTGCGTCCTGGACGCCGAGAGAACAAAGTTTCAGGAGGAGGAGAGTGATCCTGCTTGATCTGCTTTGTCGGCAGCTGTGGCTGGTTTCAGCCATGCGAGGACCGAGACTTTGTCCCTTAGGTTTGGCAACAGCCATTTCAGGAAGAATGAGAGCAAGTGAATTCAGAGAGTGGGAGGAGGGAAACTAGAGTTAGTGAGTGCAGACTTGTGTTGTCCTCCACAGTGGCCAGCAGTCCACAGGCAACTAAGTCTAAATTGATGTAAATTACATGTAACAAAAACTCAATTCCTTAGTCACACCAGCTACATTTCCGTAGCCACCTGTGACTCCTGCTACCCTGCTGGGCAGTGCAGATATGAACAATTAAATCATCACAGAAAGTTCCATTAAATGTAGACCATGGTTTCAAGGAATTTTGCTGTGACGGGAAAGAGAGAAAGGGAGTGGTAACTAAAGGGAAAGAATTAAGGAGGTCAGAGAGGCGTAACAAGATGCCTGTGCTGATGGGAGTGGTCTGATAAAGCTGATTCAGGAGAGAATAACATTTTGGAATGATCTTTGGTAGGGCAGGAATCCAGTACCCAAAGGAGGGGTTAGCCTGATTGTGGACTTTTCCCAGCCAGGATAGGAGACAAAGAGTGTGGACAGAGACAAAGGTTGAGGAGGGGAGTGTGCTCGTGGAAACTTGGGGGTGTTCCTTTCTGGTTACGATGTGTTGTCCTTGGCAAGTAAGAGGGTAAGTGAAGTGAAGTCGCTCAGTCGTGTCTGACTCCTCGCGACCCCGTGGACTGCACCCTACCAGTCTCCTCTGTCCATGGGATTTTCCAGGCAAGAGGACTGGAGTGGAAGAGCCACTCATTTATGCATCAGGAGAGAGAGTTCCAAGTAGAGACACAGACCTGCCAGAAGCTCTAATGCCTTTAAGGCTTACTGGACCCTTAGAGTGAGGTTGCCGTGTTCATCTGTCCTTTAAGCCTGGTCCTGGCTTTTAAGCAAGAGATGGCTCAGTGGTCGTAACTGGACTGAGGGTTCTCTGAGGTGTGAGGTCCCAGGTAGCAGCCCGCAGCCCCGGGATACAGGTGGAGAGTGCCAGTTCTGACTCTGGTATTTACTGATGGTCTCCCTTGGCTGATCACATACCTCTTTAATGTTGAATTATTCCTTTCAGAATTAGGGCTGGCAGCCCATGGCTTTACATAAAGCAGAGGAGCTTGTTATCCTACGCTTCTGGTTTGGACTCTGTTAAATCGGTCTGAGATATGGTGATTGGGTCATGGACTAAGATGAGGTTCACCTTATGAGAAGGAGGAATCTTCTAAACAAACATCACAATCCCTTTGTAAGTAAGCTCAAGGGCTTGCAGTTGAGTTACCTAACACTCTGGGAAGTGACATAGGTGAGGTCATGGCGGTGAGTGCAGCGAGGCGGACTGGATGCCAGGAGCTGCCTGAGGACTTCTGGATCCCTGGAGGCCAAGCCAGACAGCAAAGAGTAAAAAGACCTGAGCCTTGGGAGTCAGACTGGCCTGGCTGCAAATCCAGACCAGGCTGCTTTCCACTAAGTGACGCTGGTTGCCTGATCCAGCATCTGGGTCTGTTTCCTTACAAATGGGAATGCCTACTTTAAGGGGAAGTGAGGATCCTGAGATAAAATCAGCTCATCTATGTTGGGTGCTTGGCATACGGCAGCCCATGGCACCCCTGCCCACCCCCTCCCCTCCCCTGTTGTAAGGCCATGTGCTCTTCTGTACAGAACAGAGAAATAAAAACTTCAAGAGAAGGATTCCAGCAACAATTTATGGACAATCAATTGGGCTTGTTATTTTGTTGGACTGGCAACAATCAAACATTTGAAATCTGGAATGTACAAAAAGATGTGTGGTGACTGCCTTTCACTCTCCCTTCCCCTCCTACAGAACAACCAGGGTCACCACTCTCTTGTGAATCCTTCTAGAGACTTTGAATTTATTTTTTTGGCCATGCTGTGCAGCACGTGGGATCTTAGTTCTCTGACCAGGGAGCAAACCTGTACTCCCTGCATTGGAAGCATGGAATCTTAACCACTGGACCGCCGGGGAAGTCCTTTGAGATGTTTTTCTAATTGTTGTTTTGAACATACACAGTAAATCACAGTTTTTGCCCCTTGCTTTCTTCCCTTGTGGAGCTACTTGGCGGTCATTCCACATCCTTGTATGCAGAGCTGTTTCGCCCCTCCCCATAGTCCCACCCTCTTGTGTGGACTTTACAAGCCAGTCCCCTGTGGACGTTAGGTTATTTCCTGTCTTTCATGTTTACAGACATTTTTAACAAGGAGTTCACTAACTGGTGTTTTAAAGTGTTCTTTTATCTGTGGAGGAAGAAGCTCTCACGGACTGTTGCTAGGTAGTTACTTTGTTGAGCTTGATTCTGGTTTCTCTATCTACAAACATGAAGGGGCTCTTCATTTTAAATTGGTGTATCAGGTGATTATTTTCTCATACATTTGAACCAGCTTCCGTCTGCAGGCAATCCCAGTGCCTCACCCTTTACTCTTTTCTGAACAACGTACCATTCACTAATTCAACAAGTATTTACTTAATACCTGGTAGGTGCCAGACATTGTTCTGGGTGCTTGGGACACATCCGTGACCAGCACAAAGACGACCGCTGCCTCTGGGCAGCCCGTGTGTTGGCAGTAGGGGCTTGACCATGAAGCGTAATATGTAAATCCATCACTGTGTAGTATGTTAAAGATGAAAAGTACTCTGGGTGGAGGCGGGGGAACTGAGTAGGGAAAGATCCAGGGTAAAGCGGGGAGGTTTCCGTTTTAAATAGGGTGCTCAGGGTACACATCACAGGGAAGGTGACATCCAAGCCATCTTGACAGAGGTGAAGAATTGAGCCTCAGGTTCTCTGGGGTAGTGTCCTGGAAAGGGAACAGTAAGAAGGCGAGTGGGGCTGTGACTGAGGCAGGTGGGATGGGCGTAGGGGAGAGGGAGAGGTCAGGAAGGGCCTTGTGAGCAGTTTGAAGAGCTGTCTTCCCATTGGGTGAAGCAGGAGTCATGAGAGGATGTGGGGCGGAGGGAGGGGCAGGTCTCAGCTTCTCCAGGGGGCACTGGCCGCGCTGGTGGCCACGGGGCAGGCAGAGGATGGATTGTGACGGGGTGGCTGTTAGGAGGCGGCTGTCCATCCAGGTGGAAGACAGCAGGGGATCCTACCAGGGGCTTCCACTAGAGATAATAATGGAAGTTGATTCTGCCTGTAAGTCCAAGAGGTCGATTCTGAAAGTAAGGCCAAGAAGTTTTCCTAACAGATCGGCTGGGGGATATATCAGAGAAAAAAAAAAAAAAGCAGGCATGACTGGATTTGGGGGCTTGGGCCAATGGAAGGATGGAGTTGCCGTCACCTATGTCAGTGGGAGGCGCTGTTTGTGCTCGGGGTTCAGTTTTGGTCACATAGAATTTGAGATGCCCGGAGATGGCAGGTGGTAGAATGACAGTGGCTGTGCAGGCCTGGAGGTCACAGGAGAGGTGACAGCTGGGAAGGTTCAAGTGGGAGATGTTGCCGTGGAAGTGATGTTGGAACCTGTGAGGCTGGAGGCAGCACCATTGGGCGCCTGGGGTTCACACGGAGCATGCGCATTGCCTGAGGTTGGCTTTTTCTGAGCCCAAGTCACTCCTGACAGTCCTTTTGCTCCCACCTTTCTTTACAAATCTCAGTCAGTTTAGTTCCTTTATTTCTTTCATCTACTTCTCCTATCCCTGATGACAGCATCCTCTGCCCTGCTGTCTTCTGACAGCGCCATCTCCTGCTTGAAGTCAGATTCTCTTTTGCCTCAAGTTACACAACAGCTGACCTGGTGGCTCAAACGGTAAAAAAAATCTGTCTTCAATGCAGGAGAACCTGGTTTCATCTCTGGATCAGGAAGACCCCTTAGAGAAGGAAAAAGCAACCCACTCCAGTATTCTTGGCCAGAGAATCCCATGGACAGAGGAGCCTGGCGGGCTGTAGTCCATGGGGTCGCAAAGAGTCAGACACAACTGAGCGACTAGCGCACACAGAACAGGAACCTCAGTGATGGAACCTTCGGCCTGTCACCAGGGGCTGCCGCCCAACCAGCAGCTTCTGGTCACTTATTGCCACTTGGGCCTGAGCCCTTCGTGTGAGTCCCCTCAACGCCTCTCCTGCAGCTTCTGTTCATTTTAAAGAACTTGGAAAATAGAAAGTGTAAAAGGAAAGGAAAACCAGTCACCCGTATTTTTAGAAGCAGTTTGTAAGCTTCCAGCACCATTACTGTGATCTATCTCTACATCCAATTGTGATTTTTTTTTAAAAATCTTAAAAATCATATTGATTCTACTGAAACTTATAAACTTTTCTTCAAAAATCACTTTTCTCAAAAAACAAACAGTGAGAGGCCTGATCCACAGGCCACACGTGGAGGTGGTGGATGACATTCCCATGTTGATGCCTTCGTGGGAGCTCTCGGGGCTCCAGCAGTTTCTGGCCTCCACCGGGAATATGACCATTGGCACCACGTTGCAAGTACCAGATGCTTGAGAATTTATGGGGAAGTAGATCATGATTTACATGAGCTTAGCTCCAGGAGGGCTCTGTGCACATGATCTGTTCTGGTCCTGTACCTCTCAGTCCTGCAGGGAACCAAGGACCCCTTCTCTCTCTCTCTCTTTAAGTTTTAAAAAGTATCTATTTGGTCACGCTGGGGCTTCCTTGTGGCACTCCGGATCTCTGATCTTTGTTGTGGCATGTGGATTCTAGTTCCCTGACCAGAGATTGAATCTGAGCCCCCTGCCCTGGGAGCGAGAAGTCTTAGCCACTAAGACTAAGAAGTCCCACTTCTCTTTTTCTTTATGTCCCCATAGGCTGAAGCGTCTGACTTGTAGTCCCTGATTCCCTGCCCTCCCAGGTCTCTGCTCCCTTCCGACTCCTGTCCCTGCCTTCTCAGGGTCTTGTGTTCTGTGTCACCGCTGGCGCTCCTGCCTTCTCTGATCGCAGCCACTGCCTGGCCTCCTCTGGGACAGAGAGAGGCACATTAGCCAAGCTTCTCATTTCTCAATGAGAGGGGTGCTTGTAGTTCTTAGCCACAGGTATGATCGCTTTCCTCACACTGCTGGTTGTTTTGCTTTATTTCGGCTTTGCTCAAAGGATGATTCTGGAGCCGAGAAGGAGAACACCTCTGTTCTGCAGCAGAACCCCTCCTTGTCGGGGAGCCGAAACGGGGAGGAGAGTATCATCGATAACCCCTATCTGCGGCCCGTGAAGAAACCCAAGATCCGCAGGAAGAAGTGAGTTGGAGGCTGGGGTGCAGAGAGGCCTCCCGGCCGACCGAGGTGGTCTTCTCTGCTCCTGGGCAGAAAAGAGAGGCTCTTGGTGGGTCTGAGCCTTGGGCAGAGCTACTTGGTGACAGGAAATGTTCCCCGCTTCCTCTCCATCGTCATTTCCTGCACGTACCTTTCTTGTTGCATGGAGGTTGAGCATCCTGCAGCCCAGGGACCAACCCGCACAGCCCAGCAGTTTTTGTTCCCCTCACCAGAAGGAGAGCTAGCAGGGGCCCCGCCAGGTGGGCTCCAAGGATTCCTCCTCTTTCTAGGTCCCTCTCCTGAGCCAAGAAGGAAGCCTGCCTTGTACAGAGATGTGGATGCCACCCTCTTGGGCGAGTTAAAGCCACACGAGGGAAGAGGAAGGTGGTCGTCTCGGGGTCAAGCCGAGGCTGTGGGGTGTGAACTTGGCATGATTTTAATAGCCAGCTCTCTATTACAATTACCTATTCTCACTGGATTTTTGGGTTGATGAAGAAATGAAATGATGAGACTTTTAATCAGGTGGCCATACTGTGGGGGTACAGGAATGGTGAATTCATTTAAAATCATGGAACTTGATTCTTTGAAACCTGGAGACCAGAGAAGGTGGCAGAGAGAAAGGGCTTTCTGCCTGCTGTGCTCATTGCCAGAAAGACGGTGTGCTTAGTTTGTGATTCAGGATATCTGGACCCTTTCATTGGCCAACAATTTGTGACACCAATTTATCATCCTAGAATCTCATTTCTCTGCCCACCTGGGCTGCAAGCGCCCTATTGATCTGGTTGAAGGTGACTTACCCTTTTTCAACATGTTGGAAGCAGGAGGCTCACCCATTGCAGCCTCATTGTAGGGTCAGCAGGAGTCAGGAGGCGTGACCAAGTGCCTTCAGGGGGGAGGAGAGTAGAAGACACCACTGACTCTCATCAGCATCTGATGAAATCTCCCTGAGGCAGGGCAGTGCCCTCTCCTGAGAGGTTTATCATTTACTGTCCCGTCATGGAGCGTGTGCTTGGGAACAACCAAGTTCTGCACCATCCTGGGAAAAGAGATTTTTCTTTGGCAAGAGCCTACATCCGTGGATGTATTATGCTGTGATTTGATAGTAGAATCATTGATTTTTATGCAATAGAAAAAGGATCGATGGGACTGAGAGATGGTGGGGATGAGATTTTGAAGGCCAGGCTTGGCCATATGGTCCAAAGGCTGAGAAACCTGGCGGGTCTGCTGGAGGCTGGCACAGATAAAAGGCCATGTGCCCACCTTATGGCAGAAGTGGGCCAAGAAGAACCTGCATGTCTGAATCTGCCCAAGCTCTTTGCCTCTTCATCCTTGATGTGCCTACAAACCAAGAAAGGAAGATGCTGGGCAAGCTGATACCTTTGGCTGGTCTCCAAAGGAAGAAGTTTTCAAACTAAGTTGGAGGAAGAGAAATCCCAGTTAATCCACAGAAAACACAAGACCCTGGGTAAAGTTCTTAGGTCCATCCTGAGCTCTCCTGATACTCAGCCTCCACAATCATCTCTTAGTCTTCTGTCTTCTTGGTTGAATTTGAAAACTCAAAAAGCCTGGTGGCAGCAGGCAGCAGGCTCCATGTGCTGGCCTCACCATTCTCTGAACACGTCATCGCACTGGCTGGAAGGAAAGTGCTGCTATCAGTAACTGGACAAGGGAAGCGGAATGAGAAAATCGGATTCCCCAGCTCTGGACCAAATAGAGTTTCCCCGTCTATAGTGACCTGAAACCTTTCCAGTTACAGTCACCAGACTAGGCCTGTGCTGACCCCTTCCAAGTTTGTCATTTGGCTCTTTGTTAAGTTTAAATACAGTCCCAGGGTCGAGCCATGGCAATTACAGGGCTAAAATTCCACTCCCTGGAGTGGTCATCCCAGCAGTTTCTCCTGATACTTTCCAGACAAGCACCTGTTGATGCTGTAATGCTGAGTGATGAGGTGAAATTTGGAAAAGAACTGCCCTTTGGCTATTGAGACCTCAGAGGCCATGCTGCTCAAACTCTGTCCTGAACGAGACACTGAGAGATGCTTGGACAACATGAAACATTGACCCAGCTCTTACTGTGTAAAAACTGCATGATCCTCACTGTATATTTATAAATGTTTATTTTTTATAACTTTGGAGACTACGTGGAGGGAAAAAGTAGTCACTGAAATCAGATTAAGTATGTGATTTATGAGTTCTTAATAAAAGGTCATAATAAACTTTGTAAATGAAACAATTACAAGCATTGAACTCAGTTTGTATGCAAAAGTTACAGCATTGAGCATGCTGTGTAAGTTAGGCTTAGTCCTTCTGAGCTGTCTAAAACTTTTTATTTGGGAAGTCTGCAAACACAAAACTAGTATTTTCCCTAAGTATTATCCACCCAACTTCAACATTTAGCAACATCTTTTCAATTCTGTTTCATCTGTGTCTTCTACTGTTTTATTTTTTTAATTCCTAGAATATATTTTAAAACAAACCTAAGAGCTGTATCATGTAATCTGTAAATATGTTGTTGTGCATCTCTGATAGACTTTTTAAAGGTTTTTTTTCAGGTAATTACAGATTGAAAGAATGTTACCCCCCCAAAAAAAAAATGTTTTACCAGGGAGGTCCCACTGGTAGCATCTCAAATAACTAGTATAATATCAAACTCAAGAAAATGACATTGGTACAATCCACAGAGCTTATCCAGATTTCACCTTTGTGTATGTGTGTAATTCTATGTAGTTATGTTGTGTAAATTCACAGTCAAGATATAAAACATTGGGGAGCAGGCAGGGATAAACTGGGAGGTTGGAATTGACAAACACACTACTACAGATAAAAAAGACAGGACTTCTCTGGCGGTATAGTGGATAAGAATCCACCTACCAGTGCAGAGGGTGCAGGTTTGGTCCCTGGTCTGGGAAGTATCCACAGGCAGAGGAGCAACTAAGCCCATGGGCCAGAACAAGAGTAGCCTGAGCTCTGGAGCGTGCAGGCCACAACTGCTGAGCCCTGTGCACCGAGAGCCTGTGCTCCGCGACGAAAAGCCACCGCAACGAGAAGCTCGTGCACAGCAGTGAAGATAGCCCCCCGCTCGCCATAACTAGAGAAATCCTGCATGCAGCGACGAAGACCCAGTGTGACCACAAAAAAAAAATTCACCATAAAAGTTATAAAAGATAACTAATAAGGACCTACTGTATAGCACAGATAACTCTACTCAATACTCTATAGTGACCTATTTGAGAAAAGAATCTAAAAAAGTGGATATATGTATGTGTATAACCGATTCATTTTGTTGTATAGCAGAAACTAACACGACATTGTAAATCAACTTGCCCCAATAAAATTTTTTTAAAAATTCTTAACATTCTCATAACCATGAAGTTCCTTCATGTTGCCTCCTTATAACCATATCCACTTCTCACATCTTCCCCATCCCTACCCTCTGGCAACCACTGCTCTTCCTTTCTCCATTTCTTTAATTTTATGTTTAAAATATTACATACATGGAATTTTAAGGTTTGTAGCCTTTTGGAATTGGCTTTTCCACGCAGCATAAGGAGTGAGAGCCATCCAGGTGGCTGTGTCAATAGCTCCTTTATTGCTGAATAGCGTCCCAGGTGGATGTACCATGTTTGTTTAACCATTCGGCTGATTCCAGTTTGGGGCTATTATGGCTAAAGCAGCTCTGAACAGCTGTGTGTAGGTTTTTATGTAAACATAAATTTTCATTTCTCTACAATAAATGCCCAGTAGTGCAACCACTGGGTCCTATGGTAACTGTATGTTTCATTAAAAAAAAAAAAAAACTATTCCACAGTGGCCTGTATCATTTTGCCTTCCTACTGGCAATGTATGAATAAGCCAGTTTCTCCACATCCTCACCAGTATTTGATGTTATCATTTAAACAGCTTTTTAGCCATTCTGACAGGCATGTGATAACACTCCCTGTGATCTTAGTTTTCCTGTCGATGTTGAGCATGGTTTCATGCGCTTTTTTTGCTGTCTGTATATCTTCTTTGGTTAGTTATCCATTTAAATCTTTTGTCCATGTTCTAACTGGATTGCTTCTTTGTTTTTAGATTTCTTTATATATTCTGGATACAAGAACTTTGTCAGGCATGTGGTTTGTAAATACTTTTTCACATTCTGTAGCTGGTCTTTTCATTCACTTCACAGGGATCTTTTGGGGAGCAAAAGTTTTAAATTTTCATGAAATCCAATTTATTTTGTCTTTTCTAGATTGTTTCTGTTGACAGGCCTAAAACCTCTTTATTGAGCCCTAGGTCCTGAAGATCTTTTTCTACATTTTTCTAACATTTTAATAAATACATGTTTTATGTTTGGGGCCTTGATCTATTTTTTTTTAATTGAAGGATAATTGCTTTACAGAATCAGTCATAGGTATACATATATCCCCTCCCTTTTGAACCTCCCTCCCATCTCTCACCCCTTCCCACCCCTCTAGGTTGATACAGAGCCCCTGTTTGAGTTTCCCGAGCCACACAGCAAATTCCCATTGGCTATTTTATATTTGGTAATGTTAAGTTTCCATGTTACTCTTTCCATATATCCCACCCTCTTCTCCCCTCTGCCCATGTCCATAAGTCTAGTCTCTGTGTCTGTTTCTCCATTGTTGCCCTGTAAATTCTTCAGTACCATTTTTCTAGATTCTGTATATATGCATTAGAATACAATAATTGTCTTTCTGACTCACTTCACTCTATATAATAGGTTCTAAATTCATCTGCCTCATCAGAACTGACTCAGATGCATTCCTTTTTACTCAGTGGCTGAGTAATATTTGCTCAACATTACTTAGTGGCTGAGTAATATTCCATTGTGTATATGTACCGCAACTTCTTTATCCATTCATCTGTCGATGGACATGTAGGTTGCGTCTATATTCTAGCTATTGTACATAATGCTGCAGTGAACAATGGGATATGTGTGTCTTTTCAATTTTGGTTTCCTCGGGGTATATGCCTAGGAGTGGGATTGCTGGGTTATATGGTGGTTTTATTCCTTGTTTTTCAAGGAATCTCCATACCGTCTTTCATAGTGGCTGTATCAATTTACATTCCCACTAACAGTGCAAGAACATTCCCTTTTCCCCACACTGTCTCCAGCATTTATTGTTTGTAGACTTTTTGATGATTAGGCCTTGATCTATTTTGATATACTTTTTATGAAGTTGGGGTTTAGGTTGAGTTCACTTTTGCCTGAGGATGTCCAACTGGTTCAGTTACCCTTTGTGGAAAAATTACCCTTCTTCCACTGAATGATGTTTGTGTCTTTGTTAAAAATTAGGTTTTTATATGGGATTGGTGGCTCAGATGGTAAAGAATCTGCTTGTAGTGCAGGAGACCCTGGTCCAGAAGATCCCCTGGAGGAAGGCACGGCAGCCCACTCCAGTATTCTTGCCTGGATATCCCATGGACAGAGGAGCCTGGCAGACTAGTCCATGGGATCGCAAAGAGTCAAACACAACTCCGCAACTAGCACTTTCGCTTTCACCAGGGAAGTACCCTGAAGAGTGATTTTATAATATCCTCATATCCAGTTCATACTCAAATTTTTCCTATTGTCTCAAAGATGTTTTTATTTTTTAATAGTTGGCTGGTTTAAATCAGGACCAAAATAAGATCCACACATTGCCCTAGGTTTTCACATCTCCCTAAGTGTACGACAGACCCTCCCAGCTCTGGCCCGGGGATGAGGTTGCTGGGCAGGTCTTTTATGATCATGAGGCAGTTAAATAAGATGATCAGTGGAGTTAATTGAGAAACTAACAACAAAGTGGCCTGGTTTGGGCGGAGCGGGTGGGACAACCCTAAATGGAACTAGCCTTCCTGAACTTTGATTTTCTGGAATCCTTAAGTTGCTCAACTTAATGGTGGTAATTCTATAAAACAAGACTCGGTGACATTTATTTGTACTTATGGCTCTACCACAGCCTACCAACTGTGTGTCCATATGTGCTCGGTGGCTTCAGTCATGTCCGACTGTTTGCAACCCTAAAGACTTGTAGCCTGCCAGGCTCCTCTATCCATGGGATTTCCCAGGCAAGAATACTGGAGTGGATTGCCATGCCCTCCTCCAGAGGATCCTCCTGAACCAGAGATGGAACCCAGGTCTCCTGCAATGCAGGTGGATTCCTTACCCACTGAGCCGCCTGGGAATCAGCTGTGAGATGGAGGGCAACTCCCTAAATGTCCAAATCAGTTTCCATAAAATGGATAATGATGATACCTCATCAAGAAGATTTAATGAGAACATCTGAACCTATGCTTTATAAGTGACAATGTTACTCAGTTGCCAAACTTTTCTTCTCTGTTGGATTAAAAATGACATCCAAGCTAATACTAAGTGAGAACTTAATGCTGGTCAGTCACTATTGTGTTTTCCACATACGGACTCTTAATCCTCACAATCACCTCAAATGTAGATGTCCTTACGCTCCTCACTTGCAGTGGAGGCCCTGAGGCCCCAGAGCTCAGAAACACCTCAGTCTGCTTGGCTGATAAGGAGCAGAGCTGTGGTCCTGCCCGCAGGGCATCCCGTTCGAGTCCCTGCTTGTTAACCTTTCATGCTCTTGCTTCATGGGCACACAATTCTGCTCCTCAAAGGCATTGCCACCACTGGGTGCCACGTGTCCCTGGGAGCTGGAAATGAAATCAGTTGCAGAGAGTGTTGGCGAGGCTTCTAGTCACTGTTACTCGTTTCTTGATGGAGTAGATGGCAGGTTTATAAACGTTTTTATCAAGGATTTTGAGTGGTTTCTGAGTAATGGCTCTGTAACAGTTCTGTAAGGAGACTTAACAATTCCTGGTATGTGGAGACTGTGAGTCTTGTCAAGGGACACGCCTGTGGCCCCTGTCACTGCCCTGTGGGGCCCCTGGCAGAGATGGGCTGGAATGACTTTTGGTCTGATCCAAAGTGGTATTTCTACTGGATTAAACGATATGTTCCAACCTGAGTTAGGCTGCTCTCACAAAAAGTCCCCCAAATAGAGTCGCTTCAGACAGACTGTATGCCTTCTGTGAAAGTCGGGGTGGGTGTTCCAGGCTGGCTTGGTGGCCTGATGCTGTCAAATCTCTGTCAGTCTCACGGTTCCCCCATCACCTCAGGTGACCCTCATGTCTGTGCGCTGGAAGACTGTGAAAGTCGGGGTGGGTGTTCCAGGCTGGCTTGGTGGCCTGATGCTGTCAAGTCTCTGTCAGTCTCATGGCTCCTGCATCACTTCAGGTGACTCTCATGTCTGTGCGCTGGAAGATGCTGCCGCCCCTTCTGCTGGGTCCACGTTCCAGTGGGGAGGAGGGAAGGGGGTGGAAGTGTGTATGTGAAGGGAGCTCGGAGCTCAGAAGCTTCCCCCCTCCCAGGCCCTGCCAAGCTGCACAGCAGGTGAGGAAATCGGGCTCTGTCAGGACAAATGTGGGAGGCTTGTCAGCAAGGAAAGAATGGATTTGGCAGACAACCAGCTATCTCTGACACAATGAGGGTTAGGACAGGTGCCTGGGAACGCTTTGGTGGGACAGGCAGCAAACCCTTCTCCAACACTGACCGCACCTGACTTGACACCGTCAACTCCCCCAGCCGGTCCAGAGGCAGCAGAAAGGTGCTCCTCAAGGATGCGACCCTCAGTGAGCTCTAGCCCGGCCTCGCTTCTGAGGAGTGGCCTGCTGACTGCCCCTTCCCTCTCCAGAGTCGTTCCTTTGGCTCCAGGACATTGCCTCCGTCTCCTGCTTGTGCCCCCTCTTGGCCTCCCTTTTGTTTGCTGGCTCTTATTCCCTTCCCTGACCCACCCAGCTGGGTGTGATCCCAGACCACCCTCTACTTACACAGAACGTGGCTCATCTGCTCTTCCACCCCTGGCTGTCACCACCCTGCGAGTCCTCAACATCTGTCTGTCGCTCTCCACTGAGCTATCTGGTTATACCCTCAAAGCAACAAGGTAGATTGGATTTTATTCACTCACCGCCACCCCAAAAACCACTTCCACTCCCCAGCTTTCCCACTTCATGCAGAAGTTATAGAATCAGCGAGGCCAGTAGCAGCCGGGCCCAGAGTACATAACTTGGGCCAGGACCACTGGCTTTGCAGCAGCATCTCATCCTCCAGATGGTCTGGACTCCTCATCCTCCATCTGCATCTGATCTCTCCCCAGTTTCTGCCACCTCTTCCTTCCTGCCTGCTGGAGGCTGCAGCAGCCTCCCTTCTGTAAACTCTTTCTGTAAGCTCCATCTTTCTTATCCCCACCCCTACTCCTACACTAGACTTGTAAGTTCATCCCTACCACTCTGCACGAAACTTCCAAACTGCCCAACCCAGTTTTCCAGGTCTTCCGCCAACTCAATGCTTCTTTTGGATAACTCATGTATCTTGCATTTATCTGACAAGTATGGATCTAGAGCCTTTTATGTATGTCAGACACGGCACTGGGCTCTAAGGATACCAGAGTGAACAAGACAGACATAGACACTGCCCCTGGGGAATCCATTCTAGCGGGAAGACATACAAAGAAAGCAAACTATGATCACCGCAGATGGTGAAGTGCTAAGAAGGACATACACAGGTATTTTTGCTGGCGGGGAGGCGGCATCCTCATCACTGCTGCTCTTTTTCCCCTTCGCCTCCTAAAATCTCAGCCTGTCCTTCCCGCCTCTATAGCCCCTCTCCAGATGATATGGATCCTTCCCTTCATTCACTCATTTGACGAATATTGAGCTACTATGCATAGGCACTGAATCAGACATTGGGATGCAGCAGAGGATAACTATGCTGCTACATTCTCTGACCTTGTGGTCTACTTGGGGGCCAGTTGGGGTTTGTGAGACAGCTCACAAACCATAGACATGTAATGGGTGGTGAATTGGGGTCCTAAAAGAAAAGCCATAGTATACTTGGGCTGGGGAATTTGAGGAAGGTTTAATAAAGGGATTACCTCCTAAGGTGTGGACGAGCTAATAGGGAGCATAACACAGGTAGCCGGACCTGGGTGAGTACAGGGGGGAAGCGCAGTTACCAGACCTGGAGGGAGGCTGTTGGGAGACCCTTTTGCCAGGAGCTAGGGCCAAGACCATTGAGGGAGCCAGTGGGCAGTAGCCACCCTGCAGGGAGAGAGCCAATCCAGGGATTAACACCCTGGCCTCCTAACCCCTCCCCTCCCATTCTCTGCTGAATGGAAGCCAGAGGGCATGGTGCCTATCCAGGCAGGCAGAACGGCCACCCTCTCAGGACCCTGTGCAGGATGGAGAGATGGAGAGTGAGTAGATCGGATCAGGAGGGGCAAGTAAAAGGGGCTAGGTCAGGGTGGGGAAGGAGAGCTGTCAGAGCAGGGCCCTGCCTGCATTAATAGGGCCAGCCACATGGAAAAGCATTCCGAAGAGAGGGAAGAGCAAGCACAGGAGCTCTGAGGCAGCGTGTGAGCCCCTAGACCCTGGAGAGCAGAGGGAGAGAGGGTGCTGGGGGAGGACCAGGGGGCTGGGGGGCAGCATGGCCCACACAGCACAGAGCCTGAGTGAGGGCTTTCGGTGCTATGCAGCGAGATGGATCACCAGGCGGTGACAGCCGTTGACTTAGCTTGTCAAAGGGTCATTCTGGCTCCTGGGTGGCCTTCTGGCTGGAAGGACATGAGAGATGCCATTTCTCTTCAATTACTTTCCTGTGGTCTGGTACTTAACAAACATAATCAAGCTGGGGCAATCGAGTCCTGGCCCCAGGACAGCCAACAAGGCCGAGAGGGACTGCCCCCTGCATCCTGAGCCCTGTACCTAGGGGAGAGGAGGAAACACAAACACCACAGATAATTAATTCCCTCCTCTGGGCGGTTGCAGTGTTGTCAGGGAGACAGATAAACACCAGAACCTGCTTACCACCACTCACCAAGACAGAGGAGCCAGGGTCAATAGAGGGCCAGACTTAAGGGATAAAGGGGCCCTGAGATCTGAGGAGGCAGGGAGGATGTGAGCAAGTGAAGCTTCCAGAAGAGGTGAGTAAGGATTGAGTAGGGCAGAGAGAGCTTGACCCAGCCTTGGGTGACCCAGCCTCGGCGACTCAACCACCCTAGCGCTGACCTCCTATAGTCTTCTCCCCTGAGGTTACTTTGCTATCAGTGGAAACCAGACTTCTGGTGGAGCTGGCGGAAGTCCTCCCACCCCCGCCAGGGCACTGGCCCTCAGATTGCACCGCCACGAGGCAGGTTGGGTTTTGGCGTGTGTCTGCCGGCTCTGTACCAGCCTTGCCCCAGGAAAGGGGTCACCTGATGTGGCAGGGTCCAGGGCTGGAAGGGGCCCTGGCCTAGGCCCTTTACTCAGATGAGTTGCTCATGATCCAGGAGGCTTTTAAATAGAAGGGCCAGGATCCTCGGAGGCTCTTAGAAGTGCTTGTGCTGTGGCCAGAGGAAGGGCCTTATCAGGTATTTGCCATCACGAAAAAGCCCTGGGGCCCCAGATTCTAATGGTGTTCCTTTTGGACTTTTAGGCATTCTTTTATGCATTTCTTCAACTACTGATAGTGGGTCTACCCTGCTTCTGTTTAACTAAGGCTCGTACTGAAACAAGTCTTTAATTTTCTGATGTCACCTGACAGTGCCCAGGTACAAGTGAGGAGCAGCTGGCCTGAGAGTGCATATTTCCCCGGACACTCTCAGGCACTGTCATCTCTATTTCATTATGGTGTTTCTTTTTTTCCTAGTTTACTAAAAAGTTATTTAATCTTAAATAGATAATAAATATGTCTACAATATAACATTTAAAAGACAGAAAAAGATATAAGTAATGACTAAGCAACCCCCTTCTCCCTCTCTCCCAGACACCCAGTTCTCTTCCCTGGAGGCCTCCAGTAGGTCAGTGTCAACATCACCCCATGTATTTTTCAAGAAATAGTCTATGCATCAAACACACATGCTCGTATATACTTTCTTCCCTTTTTATATAATGGGAGACGCTGCATAAACTACCCATGTTCCTCCCCACCCCCAACTTCCCAGTGTATATTTGGTGGTGGTTCCATGCTAATAATTAAAAGCTACTCCTTTCTGTTTTATGGCTGCACCATGTCCCATTGTATGGCTCTACCATGGCTTATTTATTCAACCCATTCCGAGTGGAGGGACATACAAGTAGTTTCCAACCTCCTCCTGCTATTTCAAGCATGAATGTGATAAGTGGCTTTGTGCTTCTGGGACTTCATTGCCTGTGATTACTAGCTAGATAGATGTGCAGGTAGGAGGTTTGCCTTCCCAACCTTCTCTCCACCTCAATGCTCAAACATCTCTGACCACCTCCACCAAAGCCTGCTCTCTAGTGGTCATCAAACTGGGAGTCCTTGAGGGTACAAGCAGCTGGGAGACTGGGCTTTAAAGCCAGATTATGGCATTTTTCAACCTCAGTCTGGGCTTCCCTGATGGCTCAGCGGTAAAGAATCTGTCTACAATGCAGAGACATGGGTTCGATCCTTGGGTCGGGAAGATCCTCTCAAGGAGGAAATGGTAATCCACTCCAGTATTCTTTCCTGGGAAATCCCATGGACAGAGGAACACACACGTGTGCACACACACACACACATACACAATTGTAGTCTACTGATATTTGGGGCTAGATTTGCTTACATTGTAGGACATTTAATAGTAACTGTGACCTCCACCTGCTAAATGCCCTTAGGATCTCACAGGTCTTTTTTTTTTTTTTTTTGGTTGCACCAGGTCTTAGTTGTGGCATGTGGGGTCTTTTAATAGTTCCCTGACCAGGAATTGAACCCAGGCCCCCTGCATTGGGAACATGGACTCTTGGCCACTAGACCAACAGGGAAGTCCCTTCTCCCAGATCTGACAACAACAACAATAAATATCTCCAGACGCTGCCCAGGTTCCCCAGGGAAGAACACCCCTCCTCACCATAAGAACCGCTGAACTAAAATTAGGCACCAGAGCTGCACATTCAGACACCAGAGAGAGCTGTCTGAAAAGAACTGGGAGCAATCAAGGCTTTTTTCCCCTCTCAAATCAGAATAAATCTCCTTTGGCTGATTCCTTTTATTTCTTTGAAGCAAGACCACAGAAATGTTCTAGAAGACAGTGTATGTAACACTTCAGAGCTTGCATAGGAATCCTGGCTGTGCAGCTTCCTAGCTCTATGACCTTAGGCAAGTTACTTTTCTCATCTGTAAACCGGAGATAATAAAAATACCTACGTCCTGGGGTCACTGGGAGGATTCCTTGAAATATGTGTAAATGCTCAGAACAGTGCGTGGTGTGTAACCAGCTGTGGCAGGACAGGTTCCTGGGACACTGTGGTTTGTGTACAGGATGTGTTTGGGGAGAGCCTTTAGGATGCATACTTGTCAAGTAGGGAGGGGTGAAGGAAAGCAGAGAGAGAAGGCCAGCCGCCCTGGGGGAGCCCAGGAGTTGTAAGGAGTCTTCAGAGTTGTCCTGGCTTGGAAGGAGGAACCATCAACACACACAGGCTGCCTCCAGGGAGGCATGACCTTGGGTGAGGTGGCTCTCATGGAAAGGGCAGTCAGTCTTTTGGAAAAAGGACCACGGGGAGGGACCTAGCGGAGCACAAGCAGTTGCAGCATCTCTGCCAGCAGGGGGAGCCAGAGCTCCAGTCCTGAAAAGGGAGGGGATCAGCACTCACACTGTGAGTGCTCATTGGCCAGTATTATGAGGCTATATATATATTTTTTTTTTTTTTCCTTTCTCTTTCTTCTTTAAAATGTTTACTTATTGGACTGTACCAGGTCTTAGTTGTGGCATGTGGGATCTAGTTTCCTGGGCAGGAACTGAACCCAGCATTGAGAGTGTGGAGTCTTAACCTCTGGAGTACCAAAGTCCCCCAGACTATATTTCAATAGAAGTAAAGTGCTTTTAAAACACTCTGGACCCCGGGAATGCCTCCCAGCCTAACAACGCCTCATGCCTCCTTTCAGCACCCTGCTTATCCCTCCCTTGTTCTCTCCTCTTACTGCCCTACTGGAATCAGGAGGGGTGCATGACAGCCACCCCAGCCACAGTGCCCTTGAGGCAGAGGGCGGGGCCCCAGGTGGTTGGATCTTCCCTGTTCTCCACCGTGTGGCTTAGGCCACGTCTCTTGGCCTGTTGGGAATCTATTTTCTTCGTTGATAACTGGATGCTGCCTTCCCAGAGAGGAGTGGGATGATTACTCACAGTGTGGTCCTTGGGTCATTGGAACTGGGATGTTCAATTGTTAAGTTGTGTCTGAATCTTTGTGACCCCATGAACTGCAGCACGGCAGGCTTCCCTGTCCTTCACTGTCTCCCAGAGTTTGCTCAAACTCATGTCCATTGAGTCGGTGATGCCGTCCAACCACCTCATCCTCAGTTGCTCCCTTCTACTCCTGCCCTCAATCCCAGCGTCAGGGTTTTGCCAATGAGTTGACTCTTTGTATCAGGTGGCCAAAGTATTGGAGTTTCAGCATCAGTCCTTCTAATGAATATTCAGGGTTGATTTCCTTTAGGATTGACTGGTTTGATCTCTTTGCTGTCCAAGGGACTCTCAAGAGTCTTCTGCACCACAGTTCGAAAGCATCAGTTCTTCAGCACTCAGCCTTGTTGATGGTCCAACTCTCACATCTGTACATGACTAGAAATGTGAATTCTCAGGACCCACAGCAAACTCACTGAATCAGGAGTGCTGGGAATGAGCCCCAGGGATCTGTGTTTTCACAAATCCTCCAATATATCTAATGCAGCTCGAGTTTGGGAAATACTGGCAGATGGGGCAGCACTTAGCTCTGTGCCTGGATCCTAAGGGGAGCCCTGTCAACCTCAGCATGAACGTCCTTTTCCGGGGTTAAGATCAGGTACCTGTGAGCAGAGCGCCACCTGCTGGTTCCACGCACAGCCAACCTTACGTGAGGTTCACACACAGCGGCTCAGCCTAGACCTTGGGGCAAGGACAGCAGCGCTATGACACAGACTTCTGCTCCTCACTCCCCTCCACTCCCCTGGAGAGATCAGGTTAAAGTGAATGTCAACGGCAGCCTTAAAGGGCCAGCAGAGGCCATCAAAGACAACAGCAGTGTGTGTGTCTGCCTCAGCAATAACAGGTACCCTTTCCCAAGGGTTTGCATGTCATACACTGTAGAGGAAGCAGGCAAACAGATGCCTGCCCTCTTTCCTCTGCCCGCTCATGCATGAGCTCCCCCTGGGGTCACAGGGCTGAGGGCGGCCTTGATGACCTGGTCACAGGCCAGCAAGGGGGGCCGCCCTTGGTGCTAGGCCAGCAGTGTGCCCTGTGTGGTCACCTGCTCTATCTAGCCACCTGGCTCCCCTGGGTGGGAGAACTTTGAAATGTCTTGCTTTATATCCTAGTTATTTGTGTGTGTGTGTCTCCTGCACTTGACTGTGAGCCTCTTGCCTGACTCCTTGCCTTTGCTTGTTTTCTGGCTGTACTGGGTGACTTGTGCATCTTAGTTCCCTAACCAGGGATCGAACCCAGGCCTTTGGCAGTGAAAGCATGGCGTCCTAGCCACTGGACCGCCAGGGAAGTCCTGTTGGCTCCTTGCCTTGCACTGTGCAGCCTTCTAGCACTGTGGGATGGAACTGCCTCAGGTTTGTGCTGCCTTGGATGTTTGGAACAAATGCTGGAAAGTTATGGACCAAAAGGCAGGAAGATCACAGATAGGGTAAGAGAGAGAAAGAGAAGAAGCAGATGCCTACCAGACCCTTTTGAGTGGCTCAGAAAACAAATGACAGTGACACGAAGTGGCAGGACACAGAACTCTCCTGGGAGGGAGTCTTAAAGGAGACTGGAGGCTCGGTCTGGGGAAGACAGATGGAAGAAATACAGTTTTCAGGGATGAGAAGGGAATGCCCCACAGAAGGGCTTCCAGCGCACCCCACCTCCGCAGCACCGGGAGCATGATGCCACACTGCAGTGGGAGAAATGGAAGACGGCCGTGTCGCTGGGTCCCCATTCTGTGTGTGGATCCCGCCTAAGGCCGAGAACTTTGTGCAGGGAGCTCGCTGTTTAACAGGGGGGTGGGAAAAGTGAAAACAAACCCAAACCCCTCGAACTGTAAGGCTTCCTGCTGAGGGAGGACTCTGGCATAGGGGGTGGGGGGACAGTGAACAGACTCATCCTGACTGGCTCCTGCCACCCTGCCCCCAGGCGTGCTGCTGCTTCTCACTGTCCGACCCACGTTGACCCTGGCAGCACCGGGACAGGCTGGAGACCGATCACGGTGCTAAGAATGGAAGGGCAGAAGGGGAGTGAACGTGAGAATGCAGGTCGTTGGGCTGCTTGGCGCTGGCAGCTCCGGGGGCAGCGGCCCTGAGCTGATACGAGGGTCATCTGAGGCTCCCATGCCTAGCCCTCTGAAGACCAGATGGACCATACCTGGTAGTACCCAGCTCCTTCTGCCTCCACTTAGAGGGCATCAAAGTCTTAGCGCACCAGGCAGGAGCCTCTTCAAGGCATCTTGATGCCGTTATGATGAAACCCACGAGGCCTGTCCCTAAAACCATTACTTTACATCCTGCAGGAACCTCAGCAATAGATCAGGTCACAGATATCTAGAAACAAGAGGGTTGGGATTTCCCTGGTGGTCCAGTGGCAGAGAATCTGCCTCGCAACGCAAGGGATGCGGGGTTCAATCCCTGGTCCAGAAAGACCTCACATGTCGTGGAGCAACTAAACCCAGGGGTTGCAACTATAGAGCCCGCATGCCACAACTAGAGAGTCCATGTGCCATAACGAAAGATCCCCCCCAACAATACAACAGAGATCCTGCATGCTGCACCTAAGACCCAGTGCAGCAAAAAAAAACCAGAGGGTTGTGTGATCACGAGTCCATAGGAGACATGGCCTTTGCCCTCAAGGAACTTAGACAGTGCATGACAGCATCTGGTTACACACTAACAGGTAGCCACTCAACAAACGCATATGAGTACCTGGTGCGCCCAGGAGCAGCCAGAGATGCCGGGGGTACTGTGATGAATAAGACAGGCATCCTTGTGGAGCCAACAGGCTGCTGGGGGAGGGAGATGTAGAGTGTCTGAACACCATGTGAGGGAGCTTTAACAGGAGCTGAGGTGGCCAAGGGCGTGAGGGATGTCTGGGGGCCTGAAGGATGAGCCAGCCAAGGGAAGTGGGTGCCGCGGTGTGGAGGAGGGAGGGGTCTCCGAGCGGTGCGAGGCTGGCTGGGCCTTGAAAAGCAAGTCAGCCTTGAGGAAGCTGAGGGGGCGGGTAGTGAGGCCATCGGTCTGACTGCTCTGGCCTCACGATTGTGTGGAGAGGGAAGGAGGGGAGAGGGGAGGCCGAATCTGAGTGGCCGGCAGGATCCACAGGGAAATGGCTGGGGACAGAGTACTTTCAAGTTAGCAATGGGGAGCTCAGGTGCAGGCCAGACGGGGGTGCCACTGAGTCTCCTGACACGGACGCTATGGAGAAGGAAGAATGGTCGTCGGAAGAAGGAAGGAGACAGGACTCCTAAAGGATGGGAGACCTCAGAGAACCATCTGTAGGAGTTCAGAGAGCAGTTCTCAAGGAGGGAGCGGGGAGGGGCTCCCCTGTGCCAAGTGTTGACGACGGTTCTAGAGCTCTGAGAACTGGGCAAGAGCACAGGACCATGGAGGTAAAGACGAGCATCCAAGGCGCTGCCAGGGTCTCCGCCCCCTCCCAGAAGCGCACCTTCCTTCTCTCACCTTCTTGGCCAAAAGCGCCCACAGAGGCCCCAGCAGCGGGTCCGCTGCGGCCGGCCGGCCCTGGGCCCTCGGGAGGAGGAGGCCCAGCTCCTCTGCCTGGACTCAGGGGCTGCCCATTCTGGGCAGCTGACTGACTCAGGGTGGGGAACCAGCACTGCCCTCGGGCTGCAGAGATGAAAGAGGCCACAGGCCGCCGAGGGGAGGCAGGTGAGGGGTGAGCAGGCGGGGCAGGCTTCCGCTCACTCCCTCACGCCTCCCAGTGGAAGGCACCTCTCTTTCCTGCAGCCTCCACAGGGGTGGGAAAAGGCCTCTCTGCTTGCAGGAAAGCCCACCCCAGAGAAAGCTGTGCTTTCTCCTTTGGGAGAAGAGGGCCCTTCAGACGTCACTGCAGGCCCCAGGACCGGACCCGGACCCGCTGCTGCTTTGGGCCAGGCCTCAAAGGGGGATGAGGGGGGTGGTTCTGGGTACCAGGACTTGGGCCACGTCCAGGAAGCAGTGAGGAGGCTCCGGAAACTAAGGTGCGACCACCCCGATCCAGGAACACCTCTGCCACCTACACCCATTAACTTTGCCTATTAGCTTTTCCCTCCTCAGGCCTTCCCCCATCCCTTCTCTGACAGGTACACAGTTTGGCGGGGGGGCAGCGGCCGTGATGTGACTGGGAGAGGGATGAACATGGGAATGGTGGGAGGCAGGCAGCGGTGAGGAGCAGAGGTTGGAGGCAGGTGGGCTATTCTGAACAATTCACTCTTCTTCTTGGAGCCCTAATTTTCTCATCAGCATGGAAGTAGGATTATTCCAAGCTGGCACTCCTTAGACAAATGTTGGGAGTAAACAAGCAAAAGAATGAATTTTCCAAACTGTCAAAATTAAGTACACTGTTGGTGGTTACCACAACCACGATTTCATCAGGAGTTCTCAGTGTGAAGTCCACGGAGCCCAGTCTGGGCGGAATCTGTGGAGTGCCTGAAGTAAGGTGTAAAAATGCATGTGGGGACATCTTTCTGGGGTGAGCATCCATAGCTCTCAACAGCTCTTTAAAGAAGTCTGGGACTAACAAGTTTAAGACTCAGACACAGGGTGGTCCAGTGGTTAAGACTCTGTTGCCAGTGCAGGGGCCCAGGTTCAATCCCGGTCGGGGAACTAATATCCCACATGCCATGCAGCAGGATCAAAAGATTAAAAAAAAAAACCACACACAGCACGCATCCATCCCGGTCACTTTCCAGCTGAGTTAGAAATGACTCAAGGTGATTCCTCTATCCTCCCCTCCTGCAGAGCAGCCAGAGGCAGGGCCCCATCCTTGCTCACAGTTCAGGGTGGGGACGGTGAGAGACAAGAGAACCAGGGAGCCCCAGGATGGGAGAGGGGCAGCCCTTCCAAGTTACCAGACAAATGAGTCACCCTCCCAGCCTCCCTTTCCCAGAAACACCCCCACAAAAGGCTCAGACACAGGAAACACAACAAGCACACACTCTCACACGGTGAGAGATGACCTCTGGTTCTCAGTTTCCTCTTCTGGGAAAGTTAAAGATGCTTTATGGAAAGCCATGCAGGGCCACACACAGGATGCAGTTTATTGAGCAATTACTGAGTGCCAGATGCATGATGGGTGCTTGGCTGGAACCACATAAACGGCACCGTTTCAAGAGGCCTCCCCTGACCAGCCAGTCTAAGTCAATCCGCTCCTCCCCTCCACTGTCCAGTTATTCTCATAGTCCTTGTTTTCTCCCCTCCCTACCATTCTTTATAATAGAGGCTGTTTCTGTGCATTCCTTCCATTCTCTCTCCTCCACGAGACTACAGTCTTACCATGGGTAGGAGGCATGTCAATATTGATGGCTGTATATCCATGCTAAGCACAGTGCCTGCTATCTCGTGGGCCACTCGGATCCCTGTTAAATGAATGCACGACTGTCTCTAGTCGTCACAACAGCCTCATGAGGTAGGTTATCACATCCATTATACAGAAGAAGAAACCGGTTCAGAGAGAGACTCAAGAGATTTGCTTTGGGGCACAGTCTGTTATCCCCAGACTTCAGCTCTACTCTCTCCCCTTGAAAGGACTTGGAGAATGAGAAAACCTAAGGGTCAGAAGAGAGAGTTGGGCTCAGCATAATGGCCCCAGTTCAGCCACCACCCTGTGCTTGGCCTTCTCCAGCTGAGTTCCCCCAACCTCTCGTCACAGCCCAGTACGTCTCAGTCATCCAATCTGCAGCCACAGGGCTGGAGGCCATCCAGACTGGCCTGTTTATTTCCATGCCAAGAGAGAATCAGTCCTTCCCTGCCAACCCCAGGGCAAGATACAGCTGGGAGTCCACATCCCACCCCTCAAGCCTTAACATAGCAGATAAATTAGTGAAATCTTGTATAAAACACTGAACAGGGGAAATACATACATATATATAGAGCCAGTGCTGGCACTGGGGTGTGGTTGGCTTTTTAGACACAGGTGACCAGATCCTGCCCCATCAGAGCACCTGCCCAACCCAGCACTCTTTCCCTGAAGTGGTCATCTGCTACCCACCACCCTGGTACTGTGAGTGGTTAGCACACATCACAGAGGTCCAACATCATGCCCCCAAAGGGAACTGCTTCCTAGGTGCCCCACCAGCTGTTCCTCTGAGGCAGGCACCCCTGCCCTATCCCCTCACCTAGGTAGCCTGCCTTGGCCTGGCCCCAGGAGTTCAACCCACCAAGACCTGAAGACAAGATGGACCAAGGAATACTGTTCTCTGATATGTCTGATGGCCAGACACCATCTACACCAGGACTTTTTGAAAGTGGAAGGGGCTCTAATTCACTGGAAAACAGGCCTAAACCCAGACTTCCCACCAAAGAACAAATGGTCGCCCTACTGATCAGGCTTCCCTGCTCTGAACAGGCCTGGTCCTGCACTCTTGATTTTCCAAATCACGGTCCCTACTCGCAGCAAACTCTTCTCAGACCTCTGTTCCCATCTCTGTCGCCTTCTACTCTCCAAGGCCTTCTGGCATCTTGGTTACATATTCCAAGCCCTCAATATTGGAGACATGTAGTACTGGGGTTGGGAGGGGTGGTTGGGATGATGCCCCTCCAAATCCCATACAGGACCTGACCACCACTCAAGGCCTTTGGTGTCAAGCCCCAGGCTTTCTGGCTCCTTGGGCCCAACCCCCAAATCATGGCTGCCTGGATCTGAGTAGAAAAGCAAGCCTCCACCCTGCCTTCCATCCCAGCCTTGCCAAGTCTCCCCTCTCTGGGCCCTTCTGTAGCTCAAGGCCAGGGAGAAATGAACCACCAATTCCCCCCATCCCCACTCATGGTCAATGCAAAGCACTTTGTTCTGGTATCTTCCCCACTTGTTGTGCCTGCATTCCTGGTCCCACCTCACTGTGGCTTTCATACCAGCAACCCCAGGTATCACCTCTGGATTGGCAACTGGTGGACAGGTGGAAGCTGAGATCAACCTGTAGCACACTGCACCCCTACCCAGACAGGGCTGGTCCCCAGCCCCTCATGAGAGCCTTCCGGCAACCACAGCCATTCTGATGGGTTCCCATTTGGAGCCAGTGCCGCTGCCCTTGCTTTTAGAACCTGCTCAGTAGGGCTCCTTGGAAAACTGCTTTCAGTAAGCCCTGCTAAGGCAAATAGTCCCAGATAGTGAAAACTCAGGCTCCGGGTCCTTGAAGGTTCCTTCTCCTCCCTCCCACCCTCCTCTGCAGACAGTCCACAGCCACACCAAGGCTTTGGGAAACAGAAGTCCAATCCTGATCTTCCTGGGGCCAAGGCTTCACTCGTTGTCCATCTGTCTTTGGGAAACAAAGACTCTTCTGTGTCTGGGTGAGGCTACCTAACACCAGTTGCATCCCTCCCAACCCCACCAAAACAAGCGCTTGGATCCGACCCCTTGGAGGAGAGCTGAGAAAACCCCTGAGCTCAGGAGGGGGCCTTCCAATGGGCCCCTGAGTAGGCATAGGAGATGGGATGGCGGGTCCCAGGCCTCACAGTGAATGTGTTGATGGAGCTTCCGTAGTGCATGTTGTTGTGGGGAGACCTGGCGAGAAGCAGGAGAGAGGTGAGGTTAGTATCTGCAGCTGGTTAACCATCACCCCGAGAATCTCCCCAGGGCCATCAGAGGAAGGATGGAGCTGCCCCTCAAGCCCAGGGCTTATCCTCCCCAGTGGGACCCCAGTATTGACTCATCAGCCACAGGGTTCCCTCTTGTCCAGGCCCTGTTGCTGGAGTACATGTGCAATACCCTCCTTCTCAGAACCCTTCCCTCCTAGCCTGGCTCTAGATGCATATCAGTGATGGGAAATCTCAGCACTCAAGGACCACTCAGCTTTCCCTCACCCCACACAGGGACTCTAGGAAGAGGGAAACAAGAGAGAGGAGACAAAGGAGACAGTGGGTGTTATGAAAGCAGGCCTCCCTGCCCCTTCTCTCTGCCCTGAGAGCCAGGAGAGAGAAAACCAAATGTCCAGGCTGATGGCTGCAGCCTGGGCAGCTCCGAGTGGTCTGGGGGTGAGCTTCCCTCTCCCCTGCCTTCCCTGCCCAGGGACCCTCTCCCCTGCCTTCCAGCCCAGCCCCCCTCTCCCCTGCCCAGGCCCCCTCTCCTCTGCCTTCCCTGCCCAGCCCCCCTCTCCCCTACTTTCCCACCCTGCCGCTCACCTGCCGGTAGCCGGGGCGCAACCATAGTCGCCGCCGCCGCCGAGAGCTTTGTACTTGGCCTCTCCGCGAGCGGCGCCCTCCAGGGACATCTTCCGCGAGTGCAGGCCGCCGGGGCCCGCGGCCCGCCGAGTTGACGCGCCGCATCTCCGGGACGCTGGGCGCTGCGAAGGGCCCCCAGGCTGCGGCCCGAAGCAGTTGGGGAAGCTCAGGCTGCGGCCGGTGCCGCGCGTGGGGCGGCCCTGGGTGGCGGTGGGGCTCCCCGACGTACAGGCGCTTCTTGATGAGCGAGCGGCCCCCGCCCCCCCCCGGAGAAGCGCCCAGGCCCCGGGCCGGACCTGGATCCGCGGAGAAGTGAGAGAAGCTGCGAGATGGGCCCGCATTCGCGAGCTGCCCCAAGTCTGAGAAATTGTTCCGGGAGGGGAACCCCGGCGCCCCAGATACTGCAAGGGGGCGGCCGGGGGCTCGGGCTCATTGCTGAATTCTGGCGGCGGCGGGATGACCTCAAAGTTGAACTCCTCCTCCTTGTCTTCCTCTGGCTTGTGGGAAGGAGAAGGAGGGGAAGAGAAAGACTTGGGCAGCAGGCGGCCCTGGAGGAGGCTGGAGGGCGCTGGTCTCTCCCAGGCCGCGGAGGCCTGGGGCTTCACCTTTGTGGAGCTGGGCCCGCGGCTCGACTCAGTGTCCTCCGGGTCCCTGCGGGGCTGGAGTTCCCACTGACAGAGTCCTTTGGGTTGTCCTGGCGAGGTTAGCTGGGGGACCTTCTCAGTCTCCTTGGACACCTTGGGGACCACAGTGAAGGAGCTGGGCTGGCCCTCGTTGTACAAGATGGTATCAGAGCCTGCCTCGGGCTGGCTGGGGCCTTGGAGACTCCCTGCCAGGGAGGGCCGGCCCAGAGCGCCCCCCTGGGCCTCCCCTTCTGGGCCCTCTGCTTGGCCGCAAGGAGCAAGGCCATCGGGGAGCCCCGCTCCACCACCTCCCCGTCACCGGGTGCCTGAGGAGTTCGTCAGCAGCCTGGGATGAGGCTGGGGGTTTGAGTGGCAGCTCCTGGGGCTCCTTCACCTCCACAGGCTTGCCTGACCCTGCAGCCTCTCCTCTGGACAGGGTGGGTATCACCACAGCCACCTCTCTGCTGGAGCCGTTCTGGCTGCAGTGGGGCTTGTAGAAACATGGCACCTCTTCTCGCCCAGGTGATATCTTTGGGGGAAGGCTGGAGATGAGCGGGCTCCCTGTGTAGGAGGCTTACTGGTATCTGAGGAGTGCCCCTCTTCCTCTGGCTTGGAGGGCACTGCAAGTTCTTCATGTTCTGGCTTCTCCCACTGCCCAGCTGGGACCAGATTCTTTTCTGCTATCAGTTGGGAAGATATGATGGGTAGAGGTGTGGCCTTGGGTGCTGTGGCTGATCCAAGCGTGGCCTTGGGTGATGTAGCTGGTCCAAGCGTGGCCTTGGGTGTTGTGGCTGGTCCGAGCGTGGCCTTGGGTTTTGTGGCTGGTCCGAGCGTGGCCTTGGGTGATGTGGCTGGTCCGAGCGTGGCCTTGGGTTTTGTGGCTGGTCCGAGCGTGGCCTTGGGTGTTGTGGCTGGTCCGAGTGTGGCCTTGGGTGGTGTGGCTGGTCCAGGCGTGGCCTTGGGTGTTGTGGCTGGTCCGGGCGTGGCCTTGGGTGGTGTGGCTGGTCCAGGTGTGGCCTTGGGTGGTGTGGCTGGCCTGGGCGTGGCCTTGGGTGGGGTGGCTGGTTCAGGCGTGGCCTTGGGTGGTGTGGCTGGCCTGGGCGTGGCCTTGGGTGGGGTGGCTGGTTCAGGTGTGGCCTTGGGTGGGGTGGCTGGTCCAGGTGTGACCTTGGACTGGAGTGGTGTGTTTGGCAGAGGGGTGGTGGATAGAGGTGGCAGATTCTTGGCCACAGGCTTGGGGAATTTGCTGTTATCATCTCTGTTTTCAAAGATTCTTCCCTCTTCTGGCTGAGATTTGGGAGGCAGAGACCCTCTGCTGGGCCTGGCCTCCTTCTCAGCTGATGAGGAAAGCTGGGCCTCCAGCTTCTTCCGGATCTCCCATACGCTAGGAGTTGGCGCATCTTGGGGAGGTAGTCCACAGGAGGGAGGATCAGGCTGGTGGCAGCCTTCTTTGGCCGGCTGCAGGGACTCTCCTCAGGAACACTTGAGGGGGCTTCCTTCTCTGGTAGGCTTGGGGGAGCCTCCTTCTGTAGCAGACTTGGGGGCGCCTCTTTCGCTGGCAGGCTGGGCTGCTTGTGGTCCTCTCTTTCCTGAGAGGCTGCCGTTGGACCTGGTCTGTGACTGGCAAGCCGGTCCTCTCTCCTGGAGCTGCAAAGATAGGCTGACAGCTGGTCCCGCAGCTTTGCCATCTGGCTGGGGTCCCGCCAGTCCATGGGCTCCGAAGAGGATGTCTCTTCTGGGCTGGGGAGGTCAGGTTTGGGTTTGGGAGCAGGAAAGCTAGACTTGGTTCTTTTCATCAAGCCAGCAGGTGGAGGGGCTGCCTTCTCAGCAGATGGCAGAGGAGGGGCGGCTGGGGGCAGTGGGGGTGCTGGTGGAGGGAGCGGGGGGTGCAGGAGGGGGCAGGGGAGGGGCTGGAGGTGGTGTCTCAGCTTGTTCACTGTGCTGGACCTGAGGCTGGCCTGGCCTCAGGCTGGCCGGTGCCACAGCGCTGGGCTCCTTGGGGAGTGCTAGCTCAGCAGCCCTGTCGGGGTAGGCCTGGCACGCGGAGCGGATATGGAAGCTAGGAGGCAGTGAGGGTCGACTGGGGCCCTTCTTGGTGCGTTCTTCATCCTCAGGAGGAGTCCCTTGTGCCTCTGGAATAGAGATGGATGAAGTCCTGACTGGGGTTGGGGGAGGCACCTTGAATGACCGGGGGAAGGTGAGGTGGGACTCCAGACCTGGGAGGGCCCCCTTGGTCTCAGCAGGGCTCCTGGGGGGCTGCTTCTGGGGGCCTCTGGCTGCCTGCCATTCAGCGCCACTTCTGATTTCCACTTGGTGACACCCCCAGTGGGGAAGAGGTGTGTCCCCATGGTATGAGGAGACCCTGGGGCTGGGGGTGTCGGGGCTGGCAAGAGGGGTAGAGGTGGGGCTTGAACGGCCTGGGGTGGGGCGGGAGGAATGAAGTCAGGAGGCGTGGGAGTGGATGGGGAGGAAACAGTGGGTGGTGGGGGAAGGGCCCCCATTCCTGGGGGCAGAGCTGGGGCTGTGCTGGGTGGGGGTGGGGGCAGTGATTCTAGCAGGGGAGGAGGCGGGGGAGCTGTGGAGGGTGGAGGTGGCGGAGAGAACTCTGGAGGCTGCAGAGCACCTAGGGGTGGCGCCGGCGCTGGGCCCGGAGGAGGTGGGGGGATGAGTAAGTCCTGGCCATAGTGCCCAGGCCTTAGGTCCCCCACAGAGCTGTATAGTCGGAGGTTGCCATTGACGAGCGTGCTGGTGCCTGGAAAGGAGGGAGAGGCAGAGGTGAGGAGGGTGAGTGGGCAGCGCGGGCTTGCTGACCTCCTGAGAGAGCAGCTGGCCAGTTTCTTGAACACCAAGTGAGGAGCAGCCATGTCTCCAGGCTCCTGACCTCTCCTGGGAGGGACCCCCTGCTTTCCAGGGAGGGACCCCTGCCCCTGCCTGTCCTTGGCACAGCCTCTGGAGCCTGTGCTGAATTTTCTCCATTGGCTTCCGAGGCTCCGGCTCCATGCTTCTCTGCCCTGCTCACAGTCCTATATAGAATTCCTTTACTAAACTCTCTTCAGTTAGCCCCTTGGAGTGCACCAGGTGTTTCTTAAAGGTACCTCAGCTGGTACAAAGCCAGAAATACCAGGGTTCAAATCCAGGCTCTCCACTTACTAAATGTGTGACCTTGGACTCACTGGTTAAACTTGCTGAGCCTCAGATTAATTATCTGTAAAATGGGAATAACGTCAGCAATTTCCTCATAAAGCTGTTGTGAGGATTAAGAGAATTTTTGTAAAAGCATGGAAAGAGCTTATCAGGTGCTGCTGCTGCTACTGCTAAGTCGCTTCAGTCATGTCCAACTCTGTGCAACTCCATAGATGGCAGCCCGCCAGGCTCCCCCATCCCTGGGATTCTCCAGGCAAGAACACTGGAGTGGGTTGCCATTTCCTTCTCCAATGCATGAAAGTGAAAAGTGAAAGGGAAGTCGCTCAGTCGTGTCTGACTCTTCACGACCCCATGGACTGTAGCCTACCAGGCTCCTCCATCCATGGGATTTTCCAGGAAGAGTACTGGAGTGGGGTGCCGTTGCCTTCTCTGTATCAGGTGCTAGATCCAGAGAATGGTAATCACTTTGACTACTACCACCTGTGCTTAACTTTTCATTCTGCATAAGACGGGAAGCTGGGAAGGATAAGAAGTCATAGATGGAAGTAGGGGCCTGGACACCTCAGTGAGGAAGTTTGGGTAAAAGTTTGGGAGGAAGAAATCTGCATGAGCAACTCTTGCTTTCTAAAGATCCTGAATCTACCAAGAACCCAGAGAACCTCACAGAGAACTGGAAGGGACTCTGGACTGCTGGATGGATGGGATGTGTAGAAATGAATTGACTTGGATGACTCAGGCACTAGAGAGATACTGAGTCCCCCACCCTGGCCCCAGAGGCTCAAATCCCCAGCCCCCGGCCCCAGTCCCTGCCCCCTCCCTAGTGTCTGCAGACCACCAGGATGCCCTGGTTACTCCTCTCTGAGGGGCATATATCCTTTACCTCCCCCACCTCTCAATTTCTGGCACAGAATGAAACAAACCCAGGAATGTACAGCTCTGAAGGGCTCCTCCCAGTTTCCTGACTTCAAAATAAAGACCAGACAACACCCACTGAGCACCCAAGTGTTAAGAGCTGGGACACAGCAGAGAAGACAAACCAAAAAATAATCAAAATACTGGCCCTCTTGCAGTTTGTGTTTTAACGGGACGAGATAGACAATGAATATATCAGTAAATTTCCACCACATCGAGGTGAAGAGTGATACAGAGGGGAAACCCAGGATCGGTGCTGGGGGTGCAATGTGAATAGCAAGGTCTGGGAAGACCTGGCTGAGAAGGTGACATTGGAGCAAAGACAGAATGAGAGAAAGAGAGAGAGCAGTGCACACATGCAAGGGAAGAACAGACTGGACAGCAGGAAGTGCAAAGGCCCGAGGGTGGAAACGAGCCTGGATGTTGAAGGAGCAGCAAGGAGAGTGGGATGAGACGAGAAAGCCAGCAGATTAAGCCAGGTGGGGCCAGATTCTGGCTGTCCCGGCAAGAACCCTTCCGTTAGGTGACAAAGGAAGTCACTGGCGGGTTTTGAGCAGGGATATGACAAGAAGTGACTCATATCCTATCCAGTACTTTGTTTGCGCCTCCAGAAGTGGAATTGTCTTGCCCAGAGATACAGAGGGCAAGGGGTTAAGTGACTTGCCCCAGGGAATGAGGCTAAATATGCGCTGGAGCTGAGATTCAAAGCCAGCGCTGCCTGACTCCAGGGTTCTTTCTATCACTCATGCTGCCCTTGTTCCTGCTCTGGCCACGTCCTTAACCATCCTTCCTCCTCTGGGCCTTAGCCCTGGCTCTCCTCATCTCCCACCCACAGCAGCTAGCAGCCAAGAGGCCTGGGGACTCCAGCTTTCTCACCAGCTGGGGAGGAAGGTCCAGATGCTTGGGCTTAAGGAGGAAAAAAGAAAGATGGACAAGTCTCAAGCATGGGGTCCTTTACCTGGCACTTGTTTGTCTGCAAAGCTGTCTGGTACACAGGGTGTGGGCACAGCCAGTCCATGGTTCTCCTGGGCATCCTGAAAGAGAGCAGAGCCATCAGAGGACAGGGAAAGACAGACAGTTCTTAACTTGCTGCTCCGTGAGGCCATTATAATTGCTGGAAAACCCACAGGGATAACCTTGTGAGTATACTGAAATATGGGCTCATTAAAAGGGTGAATTTTATGATATAGTCAAGTCTTGTTATTCGCGGTAGTTAGGGTCTGTGAAATTGCTGCAAACTGTGAATTAGTAAAAACTGGATCCATGCCCTGAGGGAAATACAGGGTAAGGATCCTATAAATCTTGGTCAAGTCACTTTAATCAGCTAATCAATACACAACTTTGTCTTTATGCGTGTTTCTCTTTAAAGACACCTTATTTAATGTCTGTTGTTAACTCACTGATATTGAACTCATGGCCAGCAGCACCATAACTCACGCCTTTGAAGCTTACCTAACACATATTTTCTCTGTAAGGCACCTCGTCGCTTCCTTGCACGTGGGGATGTTAGACAGCACATCAGCCCTGTGCTTAGAGGGTGTTTCATTTAATTTTTAAAATTAAAAATGTTTTTCTAGCCATTCCATGCAACATGTGGGATCTTAGTTGCCCAACCAGGGATCAAACCCATGCCCCTCTCCATTGAAGACACAGAGTCTTAACCATTGGACTGCCAGGGAAATCCTTGAGGGCTATTTTTAAATAGCAAAATCACCAACAAAAAGTAAAGAAATATGAAAAGCATGGCACTAAACAGAAAAGGACGCTTATTTATAGTACAAGGGCTGAAACAAGGAAGCAAAATGTCTTGTTCAACCTCAGCTGGTTCCCTGTGCAGCAGGTGACAAACTTTTCACTGCTCCACTCCAGCCAAAGTGTCTTGAATACTAATTTGGGGGTTACAAATAAATTTTAGCGAGTAGGCAAATTACAGATACCGAATTTGCAAATAATGAGAGTCAACTGTATATAAATTGTATCTCAATTGAAACAGATGAAAAAAAAAAAAAAAGCTGTGCATGACTCCCCAGGGATGTCCACAAGATCAAAAGCCAACCCCCCTTAGCCTTGCCTCCCGTTCACTCTTAGTTTTCATTAGGTAGTTACAGAAAAGTAAATAAGAAAAGAGTGGTGACCTGGAGTACTGACAACACTGTGGATGCCTTTCTGATCTCTAGGCTTGCAGACCATAATGCGTTTACACAGCTGTTGGTCTGTACATACTATTTTGCATTCTATTTTTTTTCCCTCCAAACACACATTTCCATATGTCAACAATGTCCACACACCTGTCCTTTGGAGGAGCTGTGGGGCATTTTATGGTAGCTTTCAAGGTCCTCAACATCCTGGCTGTATCCTTCAGGCTAGTGTTAATTTCCATTCACCTGTTGCAGCCAATCTGACAGTCTAACTGAACCAGCTCCCTCTCTGGGATCCTTCCAACCCACCCCTCTGGTTCATGTTCATCCCTGATACTGGGTGTTGGTCAGGCTGTGCCCCTCTTCCCACCCTCCATTTCTAACAGTAACACCCCTTGCTCTGTGCTGTAAACACATGCTCACCATCACACTATCCTGCGATGAAGAAGTTGTCCCCATGAGCCGGAGAACGCAGAGGTTTAGAAGTTTGCTAAGTTGTTTACACCTCACGACCAGTGGTGCTAAGCCCAGGTCTGTGGAGCTCCCACCCCTGAGTATTTTGCTTCACTAAAGTCCAAGTCTCTAATCCTAAGAGGATTCACAGAGCCCCTCTAGAAAGACGGTAGAGGGAATGAGAAAGTTCTAGAGCCAGACTGCTTGAATTTGAATTCTAGCTCTCCCTCCCACCGGCTATATGACTCAGCCAATGACTTACATTCTCTGTGCCTCAGTTTCCTTGACTATGAAACTGATTTAAAAATAGAATTCACTGGGACTTCCCTGGCGGTCCAGTGGTTAAGACTCCACACTCCCGGTGGCAGCGGGCACAGGTTCGACCTCTGGTTGGGGAACTATGTTCTCACATGCCACACAGCATGGTCAGAAAAGAAAAATAGAATTTACCTATTCTAGGGAAGTTGTGAGGATTAAGTGATGCAATACACAAAAAGCACTTAGCTCCTGGCATGCACTGAAAACCCAATAAACATTAGCTCTTATTATTCCTACAGAGCCATCTCTTGTCTGCACCAGGCCATACTGACCGACTGCTGTTCAGAGCAACACACAGCCAAGTCCCACAAGGGAGGACTCCTGTTCGCACCCTAGATATTCCCCTAGTTCCTCCAGTGAGATGTGGTTGCTCCTTGGAGCCCAGGGACATGTCTTATATGAATCCCCCAAACATGGACACATAGTAAGCCAAGCTATCACTCACTGATGGGCTGATGGTGCCAACTCTCTAGACTTAATGGTTTAATATATAAGAAGGGGGATTCAAGGCAGATGTTTCACAAACATCCACAAGACCTCGGAGTACCAAGGGGAGTCTCAGAATTACTCTCTGGTTATATGAGGGCAGCAAACAACTCATTTTATTCTTAAAGAATTCTGAAGAACTGGAATGGCCTTGCTCCATCATCTACTTTTTTCTGCCTCTGTTTGAGTCACATGGCTACATACTTGTTCTCAACCTCTCTCAATCCTGCATTCTGAGATACGGTACATACTGCATGAGAGGCAATACACAAGACTGTCCACCTCTTTGCAGTATACCCATGACTGACTGTCTAATAACCCTCATGGAGTATGTATACTCTGATTTTGATGAGATGGAGGCCAGGCCTTTAAAAGCCCAGGTTGAGCTCTATTACTCTTTTGCACATAATTGGAAAGTAGAAAGACCTAGGGACTGATCATCAAGAGTTTTTAGATTCTAGTCGTGCTCTGATTTTGCCTGTGCATGTGTGACGTTGCCAGTAGTGAGACCTTGGATGAGCCGCAGCAACTATGATGTTAATCTATCATTTAGGCACCTACTATGTGCTAGCACTATGTTATCTCAAATCCCTTAAGAGAGAGGGTGCAAACCTAGGCCTCCTAACTTCCCTTTTCTACAAGTCAGAGACTCATTGTCTTCATGTATAAAATGGAGATATTTCCTGCTTTGTGGGGCCATTATGATGACCACAGGAGAGAATGCTCCTAACCCAGGAATTTGTGTTCTAAATCTTCTCCCCACAAAAGTGAAAATATTGTGAACAATCAAAGCAAGCTGCCTGGAATCCTAGAAGCACCTTCTGGGTCACCCTATAATTATGTGTGAATGAGGAACACGGACGGACTTTATGGGCTGGAGGTAATACTGTCCACCCCACCTTTGATCTTAACTCTGAAAACGCATTAGATCCCAAAGACCACAGGATGGATGGAAGTCTGTCTCCTGGAGAGGCCTTGGAACGAACACAAACAGACACACACACGAGTCCAGAACACACCTATCACACCCCACAGTGCTTGAGGTGCTGTGGTACCCTGTTACCCTTGGGGTAGGTCCCAAAGTCCAGCCTCACTCCTTCAGTTCAGTTCAGTTCATTTCTGTTGCTCAGTTGTGTCCAGCTCTTTGCGACCCCATGAATCGCAGCATGCCAGGCCTCCCTGCCATCACCAACTCCTGGAGTTCACTCAAACCCATGTCCGTCAAGTCGGTGATGCCATCCAGCCATCTCATCCTCTGTCGTCTCCTTCTCCTCTTGCCCCCAGTCCCTCCCAGCATCAGGGAGTCAACTCTTCGCATGAGGTAGCCAAAGTATTGGAGTTTCAGCTTCAGCATCAGTCCTTCTAATGAACACCCAGGACTGCTCTCCTTTAGGATGGACTGGCTGGATCTCCTTGCAGTCCAAGGGACTCTCAAGAGTCTTCTCCAGCACCACAGTTCAAAAGTATCAATTCTTCGGCGCTCAGGTTTCTTCACAGTCCAACTCTCACATCCATATGTGACCACTGGGAAAACCATAGCTTTGACTAGACGGACCTTTGTTGGCAAAGTAATGTCTCTGTTTTTTAATATGCTATCTAGGTTGGTCATAACTTTCCTTCCAAGGAGTAAGCATCTTTTAATTTCATGGCTGCAATCACCATCTGCAATGATTTTGGAGCCCCCAAAAAAAGTTTGACACTGTTTCCACTGTTTCCCCATCTATTTCCCACGAAGTGATGGGACCGAATGCCATGATCTTAGGAGCCCCCAATACTGAACTGAACGCAGCCCCAAGCCCCAGCTGGCCCTGCTTCTTCTGCTCCCACCTGCCTGAGCTAGCTGTCCCTTCCACTAGTGTGGAATGGGGAAGGCAAATACCAACTCATTTTAATGCAAGCGCTAGTAAAACAGACCTGGAAGGTATGTCACACCCCTCTCAACACAGGAACCCAGGGAGCTGGCATCCAGTGCCCTGGCTTGAGTGGTGACAGAGTTCAGTGTGCAAATGCACAGGTGTGAACAGCATCCATCTCCATGGGGAGTGAACTTCCTCACCTGCCTCCCTTAGCCTCCAAGGACTGAGGTAAAGCCTCCTTTGGAAGAGGGGCTGGAGGTAACATCTCAATGCGATGGGGGAAGGGTGTGCTGTAAAGGGGTCTTAATGGACAATCAGCGATGACTGAATGTAAAAGGTATAGCAGGTAACAGTATCGTATCAATATTAAATTCCTGAATTTGCTAGTTGCGCAGAGAATGTCTCTGTGCTTACATAGCACACACGTAGTATGTAAGTTTGTTTTTTTTTTTGAAGAGGGAAGGTTTTGGTTTTTTACTAATTGCATAATAGTTGATTTACAATGTTAAGAACAGGTAAGTAGTTAGGAATAAAGGCATCCAATGTCTCAAATTACTCTTTAACATTTGGGAAGAAACAATGTGTAAATAACAAGAGAGAGAGCAAATAAAGCAAACGTAGCACAATGCTGTGAATCTAGGCGGCGGCTCTAGGAAGTCCTTTGTACTATCCCTGCAATTGCTCTGCACATTGGGGTTGGTTAAAAGGCAAGAGTTACTTAATACCCTTGAATAGTCCATTTCAAAATGGTTAAAATGGTAAATTGTATGTTATGTATCTTGAAATTTTAAAAAGTTAAAACACAGCAAACAAAAGACCAAGGACTTCCCAGGGGGCGCTAGTGGCAAAGAACCTGCCTGCCGAGGCAAGAGACTTAAGACAGGAGAGTGCAGTCCCCGGGTCAGGAAGATCCCCTGGAGAAGGGCACAGCAACCACTCCAGTATTCTCGCCTGAAGAACCTCAGGGACAGAAGAACCTGATGGGCTACAGTCCATAGGGTCACAAAGAGTCGGACACGACTGAAGCGACTTGGCACACACTCCCGCAAACAAAAGAACAAGAACGTCAAGAGGAAGTCTTGAGGGAGACTTAGAGCTTATCCATCCACTGGACAGACATCAGCATCTCACTTCTTTCTCTCGTTTCTAATATTCCCGACCTTAACCATAACCATAACAGCTGCTACTTAGCCCTTACTCTGTACCACGTGCTCTGTTTTCCATCTCTTAACTCATTTACTTTTCACAACATGAGATGTGATCGGTGTTATTATACCTCCCCTTTACACATGAGCAAACTGAGGCAGAGAGATTAGGTGACTTGCCTAAGAACTCACAGCTAGTTAGGTATCACTGTCTTTCCAGGCATCTACCCGTCACCCACACCCCCAGCTTTTCACCTGGCTCTGCCAGGCATATCCTGTGTCCCTCCCTTCCTGCTACCCCGAAAGCCTGGCCCTCCTTCAGTCCTCACTGTCTGTTACCCAGACAGACAGACTACTGCTATCATCTCCCTGGCTTCTGCCTCACCCCATTCTTTAAGCCTGATGCCATATGTTCTTTCTAAAATGCATCTCAGGGAATCCCCTGGTGGTCCAGTGGTTAAGACTGCCTCCCAGTGCAGGGGACACAGATTCAGTTCCTGGCTGGGGAACTAAGATCCCACCTGATTCAACTGCTGAGCCCCCATGTCTCAACTAGAGAGAAGCCCGGGAGTCACAACTAAGACCCAGTGCAACCAAAAATAAATAAATATTTTTTAAAAATAAAGAAATAAAATGCATCCCAGAGCAGGTCCCTTCCCTGTTCAGCATCCTTCTGTCGGTCCGGGAGGATGACACCCAAATGCCTTCGCATCGCGTTCTAGATTTTTCATAGCTGTCCTGTCCGCAGCTCCCGCCACCTTTTCCCACCCACTCCACAAACTCTGGGCTCCAGTTAGTGGTTCTCGTGTTTTTCCACCAGTGTCCCCAGAGACCTACCTCACTCAAGAACAAATGGGCTCCCTGCAGCAGGGATCTTCAGTACGGCAGAGAGACCACTCCTTGGAGGGAGTATTTCGAGGTTCTGGGGGTGAATCTATAGCTTGAAAGAGCCTCTAGATGATTTGGCTCTGCCTCCCTCCCCCACCATGCAAAATCACTGCAGCTGCTTGAGATTCACTCCCACATACTCTCAGACCTCCCAAATCTTGCTTTGCTTTATTATTATTATTATTATTATTATTATAGTAGATTTAAAATGTGTTAGTTTCTGCTATATCCATTCTTTTTAAAATTCTATTCCCACATGGGTCATTACAGAGTATTGAGAAGAGTTCCCTGAGCTGTACAGTAGATCCTTATTAATTATCTCCTTTACCTTTGGCTCTTATTCTTAGATGCCCTTCTTTGTCCAGCAAACTCCTACCTAGCCTTTAAACCCTAGATTAAATACCCCTCCTCCATGAAGCCCTCCTTGACAACCTCAGCCCGAGTTCATTTCTCTTCTCAGTGTGTTCCTCACCCTGTTTGTGCATTCTGATACCTGACATTTATTAGGTGCCTACTATGTGCTAGGCACTGTTCTGAGTACTTTACATGTAGCAACCGAGTTAATCATCATAGTAACCCTAAGAGGTAGATTGTTGTTTTTATTGTATAGAAGATGAAACTGAGGCACAGAGAGGCTAAGCACATGGCCTAAGGTCGTACAGCTAATAAACAGTAGTCAATACTGGAACTCAGAGCCTGCCCTCTTTGCCACTATTCACACTCACATTTTTCCTCCAGCATAAACGAAGCCTGTTGCAGGTGGCCGTGGTCTCTGCTGGCCCAGCCCAGTCTGTCTGTGGGTAGGGGGATGGCTGATTCTTTTTGCCCCACCTGGCACTGATGGGGCAATTCAGTGAGAGTTGGATGAGTGAAGAAACTCTTGGATGAATGAATGAGAGGTGGAAAGAACACAGGAGAGGGAGGTGTAAAGTCTGTGTTCAGGCGCCAGACCCATCACCAATTAACTGGGAACAAAGGGCCTCCTTCCTTCCCTCTCCTGTGAACACTCTTTAGGATCATCTCCAACCTGGCGTTCTGTGAGTCCCGGCCCATAAGGTGTCCCGTCTGTGCTCGGCTCACCTGTGCCATGTGGGCAGCGGCCTGAACACCGGAGGTCACCCTCTTCCACGACCAGGTGTTGGGACAGACCTCCGCCCTTGTCTCAGGAGAGTTCTTGGGGGAGGGGGGGTGGCAGAACAAGTGGGGGCAGGGGAGGAGGAAGGGGGAGGAGCGGGAAGGGAGGAGTCTGTGAAGCTGCTTTTCCAGGAGTCACAGGGCGAGGCCAAGCAGGCAGGACTGGGCCTGAGGTCACCGCTGGCTCCGATGTGGGCCTGTGACCGCAGCAGTCAGCCAAGGGCTGCCCCACCCTCAGCACGCTTGCTCTGGGAAAATCACAGACCCCACGCCCTAGGGGGCTGCCTGCAGGGGCTGGCGTGCCCCTCAAGTAGACTCAGGAGGGAGACCTGTCTGGCCCTTGAAGGACAGCGGCCCCACAGCGAGGGACAGGGTGTGGCCACCTGGTGGGCAAGGGAAGTGACCAAGAACATGGAAATGAGCATCTGAGCTCCTCTGCTGGGGCAGGCCCCTGGCGCCTCCATCCTCAGCCAGGCCACCCCCACTCACAACAGCAGCCCTTGCTCAACGCCTGGGGCAGAGTCCAGGTGGGGCATTCCCCCTGAAGCTGGGCCTCAGCCCTTCCCGAACCCACACCCGGACAACACCCAGATGCTAAGATCCCCGTCACCTTGCCCACTTCACAGGGGTGCAAGCTCCATCTCTCCAGCTCAATCAAGCAGCCCCATCACAGCCTCGTATACTGAAAAGTCACCCGGCAATCATTAGCTGGCAGGGAGCCTAGGGACGGAAGCACCATTCTGAGAATATTTATATATATTTCCTTCCTTATACTTGTCTCTATTTTCAGTTCTTAACAATGAACTTCTGTTTCCTTCACAATTAAAAAATACACACACAATACATAGTTTTTTGTTTTTTAAGTTCTTGTAATCAAGAAGAGTATGGGGACTTACTTCCCTGGTGCTCCAGTGGGTCAAAACCCACCGTGCAATTTGAGGGATGTGGATTCGATCCCTGGTCAGAGAACTAAGATCCCACATGCTGCATAGCAACTAAGCCTGCAAACCACAACTAGAGAGTCCCGGTGTTGCCACACAAGATCCTGTGTGATGCAGTGAAGATCCGGTGTGCTGTCCCTAAGACCCAGTGCAGGCAAATAAATGAATACTTTAAAAAAGAAGAAAAGCATGGATTTTGTAGGCAGGCAGACCACACTGGCAATCTTATTTAACTCCATCGTCTCAAAGATAGAATCACACACTCAGTGGTCAGGAAGTGTGCCCCCTTCTTGCCTTTTGAGGTTCAGTTTTCTCATCTGTAAGATGAGGTTGATCCCACCTCCGTGGGTTTGCTGTGACATCGGAGGCCTCCCCCACACCTAAAGAGATCCCACAAAGAAGCACTCAAGGAGTGGGCATCTCTCCGGGCCCCCACCCTCAGGTCCTAACAAGGCTCAGTGGGTGAGCAGTGGCCCGAGTCCATGGATACTCTGCCCTGGAGGGTGCTCCTGAGATGTGTCTGTCTGGCTGGGCCTGAAGAGATAGATGGGTACTTCCCCAAAGTCAGGGCCAGGTCACCGGGAATCCCCTACTGCCCTTTTGACCACAAATATTTCAGAGTTAAAGAGAAGGAGGAAAGAAAGCAGGAAAGAGGAGGGGAGGAAAGCATTCACTATTTGAGGACTGAGGCTGTCTCCCTGTTAAAGTTACAGGGAGTCAGAGCCCACCACTAGCCCCTGCTGCTCCACCACGGATCTGGGGGACAGCCTCCCCCCACCAATGGGCCCAGCCCAGCCCCCTGGCTCTCCCTGGGCCAGGACACACATCCTCATACCTGGGGTTCCTCAGAACACAGGCCAACCCCGAGGGTGGGTCACGAGGGTTGGGCCAACGGGCTACACACCGTTGACCTTGAGTACGAGCCAGCTCAGAGCCTTAGCGACACAGTGTGGAATGCAAACTTCCTCAGATTCCTCCAGGAGCCTGGTGGGGCACCTCAGGGTGGGGTGCAGAGCTCAGGGGTGAGGGAGGGGACCCTGAGTCAGAGTCAGAGCCAGGAATGGTTGGGAACACTGCTGTAGGCTGGGGAGCAGGGGGATGGGCCCTCGGAGTGAGGGCCACAAGGAAACCCCCTCCCGGCACCCAATGTCCCCAGCTGGGTGAAGCCCTGCCAGTTGTTTCCTGGCTTTTGGGGGTGGTGTGAGGGTCGGCAGTGTTTCACCCACACAGCAGCTTCTCTGAAGTTGGGAACCAGTGAGCATTTAAAATCAAGAGCTCCAGGACTTTCCTGGTGGTTCAGTGGTCAAGACTTCGCCCTCCAGTGCAGGGGGTGTGGGTTTCGGTTTGATCCCCGGTTGGGGAGCTAAGACCCCACATGCCTTGTCAAAACCCCAAAATAGAACAGAAGCAATACTGTAACAAATTCAATAAAGACTTTTTAAAAAATGGTCCATGTAAAAAAAAAATAACCTTAGAAAAAAATTTTTTAATATAAAAGAGCTCCAGGACTTCCTTGCCCCAGCCCTTGCTCTCTGCTGAAGCTCATGCCTCCTTCCTGAGGGACAGAGAATTCCACCAACAATGCCATCTTACTCTGGACCGACGCCCCCAGATCTCTCTTAGACCGGAGCTCTAGGGCCCGGCCCTGGACTCTCATCTGTAGAGGGCTGTGCTCTGTTGCCCTGCAGGACAAGGAGTCCATGGGGTCAAGGAGGCAAGCCCTAAGAGCTCACCCCACCCCCTTCCTGACCTTGCTCCAGACACGAAGGTCCCTAGAATCCTCCATTCAAAGGGCCCTTAGGCCTCTTCTGGTACCTCAGTGGTAAAGAACTGAAATGCAGGAGATCCAGTTTCAATCCCTGGGTTGGGAAGATCCCCTGCAGAAGAAAGTGGCAACCCACTGCAGTATTTTTGCCTAGAGAATCCTCACGGACAGAGGAGCCTGGCAGGCTACAGTCCACGGGTTCAGAAGGAGTTGGATACAACTGAAGCAAATAACACTTTCACACTTTAGGTCACTTCTAGAGCTTCTTTCCCAGTCCGTCCTTCTGAAGGCAGCCTGAGTGGGGGCACACATCCCTGAACCCACAGGGTGGCCAAGTGTGTGTGCTAAGCCACTTCAGTCGGGTCCGATTCTACAACCCTATGGACTACAGCCTGCCAGGCTCTTTTGTCCGTAGGATTTCCCAGGCGAGAATACTAAAGTGGGTTGCTATTTCTTCCTGCAGGGGATCTTCCCAACCCAGGGATATAGAACCCGTGTCTCTTATGTCTCCTGCGTTGGCGGGCGAGTTCTTTACCACTAGCACTACTCGGGAAGCCCCATTGGGTGGCCAAGGGGGTCATATGTGGTTAGGATGAGGGTGTATGTTGGGCTTTGGGGGTTCAGGCTGAGGCCCTCTCTGTGGAAGAAGAGCCAGGAGGGTGGCTTCAGCGGGGAACGGAGGGGTGTTCCATCTGTTCACTGGCTGCAGGCTTCCAACACCCACTCCCACAGGAACACCCGGAGCTCCCCCTACCCAAGAGCCGTGCCATCTAACTAACGTCAGCCAAGAGAATCACTCAAAAGCCAATCATGACCGACTGCCCTTCCCAGCTCACCCAAAGGAGCCCCAACCCCAAAGGGAGCCTGGGCCTTGGCTTCCGAGACAGCTTCCGGGGCCGGGGGATGGAGAGGACAAGTGGAAAGGAGAAATCCAGCTGACTCGGGCTGCATCTCTGCTGAGGAGGAGAGGGTGGGCCCCAAAACAGTCAGGCTTCCTGCCTGGAGCCCAGCCTGACATCTCCCCAGGCCCTGCCAGCCCTGCCTGACTCAGAGGGTGGGGGTGACCCAGGGAGCTCTCACCGCCCGAGGCACCCCAGGGGACCTGTCAGGCCAGTTCCCCATATTTGCCTCATTGGCATTTCTTTTTAATTCCTCACATGCACTGCCCTGGAGATGGTTGGGTTCAGACTGGGGTAGGGGCCAGAGGCAGCCCCAGAAGTTTGCCCTTCCCACCACCAGCCGTCCTACCATCTCAGCTCTGAGAAGCTAGGGACAGGCTCTGGCTTGAGTTTTGGGCCGAGCTTCCCCTTGGAGGAAGAAGGAAGTGGGGAGAAAGGACCCTTCCCAGACTCAGCCCAGGCCCATCCATGGTAGATGGGAATTGGGAGAAGACCTGGGCTTGAGGTCTGTCTCTGCCTCCATGGAGCTGAGGGAGTTGCATGCATCCCCCATCCCTGGGCTTCAGTTTTCTTATTCCAATGCTCACCAACGTCCGTGCCCACCCCCCACCCCCAGTTTTGAAGTTTGCCATGCTAATCCAGCTTCTTGGAGCGCTCAGAGCAGGAAGTTGGGGCAGGGTGGGGTGGGGGAAGCCCTGGTGGCTAAAGGGCCTCCTTTTCAGAGGGCCTGGCATCTCTGGGGGCCTCAAGAGAGCTGACCCCACCTCCTGCCCCTCTGTTAGTGAGTTATTTGGACACAGAAAGTCACAGCTGAGGGGACCCTAGCAGACCATCCCATGTAACCCCACTGATGGGTGAGGAACCAGAGGCCCGGGGAGAGGAAGGGCTGTGTCCCAGAGGCAGAGCTGGGACTGGGCACCCGAGGATCAATCCAGAGCCCGTCCCAGCCACCGAGAGATCCCAGGGTCCTTCTTATAACCGGCCTTTGGTGGCTAGCTGCCTGGGAAAGTATGGAGTAGGCCAAAATATTTCTCCATCCTTTGCACTTTCACCTCAATAGGCAAGGAAGGTCTAGGAAGGAAGCAGAAGCCCCAGCCGTGCCCGTCCCCTCCTCATCTTGCCCTCCCCTCTCACACCGTCCCACAGGGGGCTCATGAGGGGTTGTGAGAGCAACTGTGTGCTCAGAAGACGGCCCAGCCTGGATGGCACTCAAGGAAGAGCATGGGCCTGTCATGGACACTGAAGCCTGGCCCCTCCCCTGCCCCAGGGTCAGGCTTGGGAGGTGCCCCTTGAGTGTGGGAAGGCAAGACAGGGAGGGGCGAGGCCTAGCTGTGAGGTGTTGTCACAGCCCAGCTTCCCACTCAACCTGGCTCGGGGGGCCGGGCGGCAGGGTGTGCATGTGCACATCTGCGTGTAAACCTGCAGTTCTGTCCTCCTGCCTCTCATTCTCCCTGCCTTCTGCCCCGGTGAGAAGAAAGCAGAGGCCCCAGTCTAGAGTCTAAGGCAGAGGAGTTGGGTTCCCCGTAACCCAGATGCTGAGGCTGCTTTGTCTCTGAAGACCTGAGTCAGGAGCAAAACATTTCCCCGGGACACAGGCGGTCAGCTCAGGGCTCCTAATCTCGAGGTGCATCAAAGGTGGGCTTCTGGGGCCTGAGATCCCTGTGCTGGAATTGTAAGCAAGATCGTGTAGATGTGGCCCACAGCCTCAGCAGGGTCTCAGAGGGGTGTGTGATCCCCAAAAGGCCAGGCAGAAGTTCAGAGAGGCAGACACAAGAAATGCAGGTGGTTCTTCAGGCTTATGTTGGGAGGGAAGAAGGAAAAGGTCGTGGGTGGAAGGGCAGGTAGGATGGCCCAATAGAACTGGGACCCTGGAGCCTGGCTACAAACCCCAGCTCTGCCATTTATGAGCTGCCTATCCTTGAGCAAGTTACTTCTCCATCCTGAGCTTCAGTTTCTCTATCAGTTCAGTTAACATGTGCTAGCACTTGGGATGGTGCCTGACACACAAGAAGGGGCCCCCACAAGTCAGTCACGATCTCATGGCCCTGCTGTTGGCTAGGACCGTGCCAGCTGCACAGCTGGCACTGAAGGCATGGAATGACCTTCCCTTTCTGGGTTCAGTTCCTGCCAGTGTCTAGGGAGGCTGGTGTGGACCCTACGAGGTCCCTTTCAGTTGTGGATTCATGGCATGTTCATTCCCTCGTCCTCACCAATGAGGGGCTGTGAGTTTGCTGGGGAGAAGCCCCTATCTCCTGGGACTGGGTCTGAGGCTTGCCCTGAAGGACTGTTCCCAAGCCAGTACCAGCCAGCAGCCCCTAACCCTGGACAGTGCTCCCAGTCAGGCCCTGGTTGGCCCAGATCAGATCCAAACCAGAGGACCCAAACCAGAAGGGAGGAGGGCAGAAAGGATGGACCTGTGCTGTTAATCAAATGGTCCAAAGTGAGTAGGTAGGTAGAGGCAAGGATACAGGATGCTGACCAATCAGAACAAACTCAGTTATGCCTCATTAACACTTTACTTGCTGGTGCAGACCTGAGAGAGGAGCTAAGAGAGCAACAGCCACTCAAGGGGCAAGAGCCATTTATTTCAATATTTTATCAACCACAGTGGGCACGGGTGTGTCAGCCCTGGGTGCCCACCGCTGTAATTCTGAGTATGCGGTAGATGAAGGGAGAGAATCAAATTCATCTCTAGGACAGACAATCAAAAAACTGTTTCATCTGCATATATGGGTGCGGTAGCCCTGGAAACAGTTTTACGCATCTCTGGAAACAGTGAGGAGTGGACTCATTTGCTTTATACCTTTTCACTGGTGGTGTTGTACTTTCTGTATTTGTCTGTGATGTCCGTGAATTGCTTTTGTAAGCACAAAGTAAATTAAAGCCGTATGCCCAATGGTCTGTATGCTCAGCCCTCCACATACAGGCCTTGGGGACACAGCAAGGAGAATGTAAGACTCAGTGTCTCCCATCTGGAATCTCAGGTTTGTGGCGAGGTTGAACAACCAGAAAAAAATGGACGATGGTGTGAGGGAGGTGGTTGTGCCAGGCAGTGCTGGGCAGAATGTGTGGGTGTGGGGACTAAGGTGTCGGGTGCTGTGAGGTCTAATGGGCCCCTGAAAACTCAGATCACGATTTGGTGCCTTGTGAGTTGAGGCAGAACAGAGCCTCATGGAGGTAAGAGATGCTGTGACCCCTAGTAACAATACTGTCCCAACCAGGGCCCAGGTCTCACAGATGGTAATGAGCCTAGAATTTATGAGGCTGACTGTTTAGGTCTAAATCTGGGCTGTTGTATATGGTAGCTACTGACCACAAGTGGCTATTGCGCCCTTGAAATGCCATTGCTCAGAAGCAGGATGTGTGCTCCAAGTGTGACATGCTAGACTTTGACGACTTAGTGTGAAAGAAAGAGTGTAAAACATCTCAGTCGTACCTTCTACGTTGGTTAAATGCTGAAATGATTATCTCTGGACTAATTTCACCTATTTCTTATTCATGTTGCTACTAGAAATGATGGTTATACCTGAGGCTTGCTTTGTATTTCTATTGGAAAGCACAGGCCTAGGCTGTCTTAGAAAAGCCAGAGCTCTCGTCACAGTAAATAGAACCAGTCACAGAGAGGTTGTTTTGAGTCTCTTTCCCTTGTCAGAGAACAAAAGCCCAATCACAGGCTCCAGAAGGGAGTGTTTGGTTTCTGGCAGTTTCAGACCCACAAATAAAGCGGTCCACATGCTCTTCTCCCAAGGGTCACTGCTATTTGACCTTTGAGACAATCAGGTGTCACCTCTTCCAGAAGCCTTCCTTGACCAACCCCTGTGGCTAGGTAGGCTGCTCCTGCTCTGGTCTACGTATTAACAGTCTCTTTATTGACTCATCCCCTATACTGGGCAGAGGGTTCCTTGAGCAATCCTGGGTCAGTCATCTCTGAATCCCAGCATCCTGTGCAAGGCCTGGCATGGAGCAGGCAGCCCCTGGTGAGTGAAGAATAGGAATCCCATTGAGCTGGAGGTACCCGCCACTCCATTGCTTCTGCACCCATGTTCCCCATAACCCCTCCTTAGGTTTCGACTCAACCTGACACCCCTAATCTCAGCCTTCCTGTCGTGAGCCATGCCTCCTCCCAGTTGCCACCCTCAGTTGGCATCAGGAAGGAAGAGGATGGACAGAGAGTGAGGCTGATGACCACTCGGACCAGGGCAGGTGGGGCCACCTTCTCTGTGGCAGCCCAGGTGGCTCGCCCAGAGCAGACCCTCTGACGTCAGGGCAGAGCGTACTCACCAGCGGAAGAAAGGTGAGCAGGGGCCGGACTCTTGGCCGAGCTTTCAGCGTGGCGGTTCCTGACTCACTCACAGTGTCAAACCGGTTGTCTCCATAATAGATCCCATCTAGAGGAGACAAGACAGGGGAGACCGTGACTGGGGATCAAGGGTACGGGGCCGACTAAATTTAGTCTGCCCTGCAGTTCCCAGTAAGGAAAACCAAGCCCCTTGGTGGCCCCTGCTTGGCTCTGCCAGGAGCCTCTTTGTGACAAGATCCTACCGGTGGACATGCGCTGACGGGGCCACCAGAAACAGCACTGCGAGGGACTCCAGAGGTGGTTTCTCGGGGTCTCCTGAGGCTTTCGGCCCCCAGCTGCCATCTGTCTCCTGATCTACCCACTGCAGGATCTGAGCCTTCACTCCCACAAGACTCTCCTTTGGGGGCACTGAGAGCTTGGCCAAGGCCCCACCTAACACTTATCTCTGAGAGAGGGAAGAAAACAAGTTGTTTTCTCTCGATTATTTGAATTTCTAATCTGAAACTAGTAGAGCAGATGAGGCCACCCAGTGGCTCAGCACCCACCTTTTGGACTCTGCTAACCTGAGATCTTTTTATCTGCTTATTATTTATTCGGCTGTGCCGGGTCTTAGTTGCAGCACGTGGGATCTTTAGTTGCAGCATACAAACTCTTAGTTGTAGCATGTGGGATCTAGTTCCCTGACCAGGAACTGAACCCAGGCCCGCTGCATTGGGAGTGCAAGTCTTAGCCACTGGACCACCAGGGAAGTCCTTAGCCCAAGATTTCTCTAGCCCCCAAACCATCAGTGATTGAGGGTCATGGCTCCATTTGAGGTGCCCTTGAGGGTAGAGCAGAAAGAATAGGACAGTAGGGCCCACCTGATTTAATACAGATCCCAGCTCTGCCATGGACTTGCCATGTCATATAACCAGTCTGGATCTCAGTTTTCCCATCTGTACAATGGGAGCAATGATGGGCCCAGCAAATGTGGTTCTGTCCCCTGTAGAAAGATGATACAGAACATTTCTCTTCCTCTAGTTGCTGGCCTTGTGCTCTGGGTTGTTTCTATAGGAGTGGGAGGGAGTGAGATGCTAGTCACATTTTCTCAACCAATCGCCCTCGTGACTTTTAGCACACACTGATGGGAATTTCCCATCCTGCCCCAGATTCACACTGTCACCTCCGAGAGGCAGGAGTCACTGTGGGCCTCCTACTATGAGCAAGGAGGACTTTCTCCATTTATGGGATGTGGGGGACTTCTTCTTTAGCCAGAGAGGACAGAGGAGAAAATCCAAAATTCCAACAAACTAGTATCCTACTAACTGAAACATTGGATGAACGGTGATTACTTTTCCTCTTGTATGTGACTTTAGGAGGAAATTGCAAGAGTTTACAGATCTGACATAGAGGGCCTTGAATATGACATGGAGGCTCCAGGGGGCACCCTAGAAATGGGACCCAGAAACCTTTGTGTGTTGCCTTACTAGGCAGAGAGTTGGCTGGCACATTCCAGATTCTCCACCTTTCTGAGGGACCAACACGGCAAGCTTTCCCCTCGTCCCTGGAAATTCCAGTTCCCAGCACTGCCCTGTCCCATACACTCTGGGCAAACCTGATTTCCCAGTGTGGCTGTCAGGCTCCACGCCTGGGCCTGGAGACCAAGATGCCAGGGGTTGGGTGGGGAGGGAGAAGGAGGTGGTAAGAGTGTAGATTTGGCCCAATCAGAAATAAGAAAAGCAGAGATAACCACATCTCCAACCGCTAACACTAAAGCCCACCCGGTTCTTGCTGGCTTTAATGTCTCACCAGCGTGTCAACACCAGGGTTTCCTGGGACATTCTCTAGACAGGGCTGTTTTGAAACCAAGGACCTAGATCTGACCTGGCAGCCAGGTCCATGGCTGCCTGGCCCCTTATTAGGACAGGGGCAGGGTGGGGACTAACCCAGGCATGCTCCCTCCCTCTCACTATTTCATTTAAATCTGTACCAATGTTGGAGTCAAGGGAGCATCCTCTCTGCAGCTGAGTTACCACAATATTAATAGTTACTATTATTGTGTACCAAGGAGTTTTAGGGGTTCCCTTGTAGCTCAGCTGGTAAAGAATCCACCCGTGATGCAGAAGACCCTGGTTCAATTCCTGGGTTGGGAAGATCCCCTGGAGAAGGGATAGGCTAGCCACTCCAGTATTTTGGGTCTTCCTTGGTGACTCAAACAGTGAAGAATCTGCTTGCAATGAGGGAGACCTGGGTTCAATCCCTGAGTTGGGAAGATCCCCTGGAGAAGGGCACGTCAACCCACTCTAGTATTCTTGCCTGGAGAAGCCCCATGGAGGAGCTTGGCAGGCTACAGTCCATGGGGTTGCAAAGAGTCAGACACGACTGAGCTGACTAAGCACAGGAGTTTTAGAAGCAAGCAACCTGGCAAGCTGATCACTATAATAGCAGTGATAATATAATACCAGGTAGAATTTATTGGACACTTGTAATGGGTCAGGCACGCTTCTAAGCATCTTTCATGCATGCTCAGTCACTCAGCTGTGTCTGACTTCAACATCATGGACTCCTCTGTCCAAGAATGCTGGAGTGGGTTGCCATTTCCTCTTCCAGGGGATCTTCCCAACCCAGGAATCGAACCTGCATCTCTTGTGTCTCCAGCATTGGCAGCAGGATTCTTTACCTCTGAGCCACCTGGGAAGCCCACATATTCCATGACTCAGCCCATCTTCTGAGGCACTGTTGTCTTGGTTGGTTTGTGGTTATTTTGAACTGGGGAACCCTTTCTAAGAATATGATTGTTCTCTAGAATACCTGTGGAAAGGGAGCAGCTTAGTAGAGACAGGCGTGGAAGGCCCAGGTGGCTCCCTTCCACGGGAGCACCGCTTGGAAATACAAGTTGCTTTCCCAGTTCTAAGAGGTGTGGCTGGGGTTCAGGGAAGGAAATATGATGAGGGAAGCAGAGGCAAAGTGGTGTGATGTGTTAAAGACTCAACTGGTCGTTGCCATCTCTGAAGATGGAAGGAGCTGTGAGCCAGGGAGTGCAGGCAGAAGGTGGAAAAGGGGAGAAAACATTCTCTCCTAGAACCTCCAGAAAAGAACAAAGTGTTGCTGACATTTTAATTTCGGCCCAGTGAGATCAGACTTCTGATTTACAGAACTATGAGATATTAAATGTATGTTATTGCAAGGGGGGAAAAAAGAAAAGAAAAAGAGGTGTGTCTAGAACCTGACACACTTTCCTGGGCACAGTTCCCAGCTGGTCAAGTCACACCAGCAAGTGGAGGAAGTGTGACTGCTGCCATAAGCTGGGATACCCGAGAGTTCAAGGTCAGGGCTGGGGCTTTCTGAGCCTCAAGGTCAAGGTCCAAAATAAAGAGAAAGATAACAGAATCAAACTTTGGGGATTTTCCTGCAGAAGTAATGAACTCTGCTGGGATCAGTGTCAGGGACACTAGAATAACTTTCTGGGAAGACTCCTCCTCAACAGAGGAGATAAAGGAGGGCTTCTTGAGGGAGATGAAGTCAGGAGATAAAGCTGGTGACAGAGAGGAGGCTGGATGACTCTACCCAATGGGGCAGAGGCACCAGGAGGTGGGTGGCCCTTTGCTCCCTTGTCAGGGAGAACTCTAGAGTCTGGACCCTTGGGGCTGCCCTCTGTGCTGATGGGGAGACTGAGGCCCAGAATGGCCGATGGGGGGCAGGGGGGCTGGCCCAAAGTCTCAGAGCAGCAGTGATGCCAGGGCCCAAATGGGGTGCCCCTTGCAGTGTTGGGCTCTAGGCACAAATAAAGGGGTGCCCTACACATGGCATGTGGCTTACTGCCTCTCCCCAAATAGGCTGACCCAGTTTGGAGCAGGGTGTGTGTGCGCGCGTGTGTGTGTTATGTGGAAGGGGGAACCACCAGCTCTGGGGGAGCTGAAGACTGGGTACCCATGGCTGCCTCACTCCCAGCCCTTCCTTTCCGCTTCTCCCCAAAGGAGGAACCTCTCACTGGGCCTTCTTTCCTCACAGAGCCCAGGGTTGAAAGCCTGACAAAATGCTCTTCCTGCCCCAGCCCCAAAGCTGCCCATGGGTCTCCATGGAGGCTGAAGTCCAGGACAGTTGTTTAGCTCCTTTTTCAAATCTTAGGTCCAAACTAGAGAAGGAAATGAATGATAAAAATGTAACTGCCTAGGACTTGCCTGGCGGCCCAGTGGCCAACACGCCAGGCACCCAACGCAGGGGGCCCAGTTTCAGTCCCCGGTGTGGAAACTAGATCCCATATGCCGCAACTAAGAGTGTGCCGCAACTACGTCCTGCACAGCCAAATAAAATAATAATTTTTTTAATGTAACTATGTGATACCTGATACGCAGTATTATGAGCTAGGACCATTCTAAGCTCTCTTTACATCCCTCTTCATACACCTGTGTAGGAGGCACTTTTACTATCCTCATTTGCCAGATGAGGAAACTGAGCCTCAGAGAGGTTAAGTCCCCGGCCCAGGGTCCTACAGCTAGTGAGGAAAGAGGCCAGGATTCAAGTCTAGGCAACCTGGACTAGAATCCAATTCCCTCTGGCTACAGCCAGCACAGCAGGGAATTAACACAGGGATTCGACAGCCCTTTGCTCGGTCTCCAGTGAGCTTGAAGAGTTGGTGAGGCCTGGAGGAGACAAATGCATCCGGGAATCAGATCTGAGGTCTTGCCCCAGCTCCTCCATGTAGCACTTGAGGATTCTGAGCACTTGCTCAGGCTGGGTTTCCCCACTGCCAAATGCGGTCCTTTAGGGAGAAGCCTCCCAAAATCAAGGGAGAGAAAAAGCTAGCAGAACTGAGAGGAAGGCTGGAGTGACCGTACGGGGTCTCACACTGCCAGGAGCCCCCACATGACCCCACAAGCGCTGGCCACGGGTCTCATCAAATCCCAGGTGCTTGGGCTTCTCTGCCTGCAGATGTAGGGGACAGGGGTTTGATCCCTGATTCGGGAAGATCCCATATGCCGTGGGGCAACTAAGCCTGTGCTCTAGAGCCAGGCAACCTCAACTACCGAGCCCTCATACTACAACCACCGAGGCCTGCGTGGCCTAGAGCCTGTGCTCCAGAACAAGAGAAGCCAGCGCAGTGAGAAACCCGTGCACTGCAGCTGGAGAAAGTCAGCAAGGAAGACCCAGCACAGCCAAAAATATATAAATAAATGTTATGTTTTTTAATAAAAAATTCCAGGTGCTTCAAAAGAGTGGGGTTTCTAGCTGGGAGAGTTTGTTACCTTGACCAGAGTAACCCAGAACCCCAAAACAGGCCCCAACCTCCAGCCGACTGAGGTAGGGCATCTGATCCTTGTCACTTGGCTGGAGCCCCAGCCTTTCAGGGACGAAGCTAGGGGGCCCCATGTGAATGTAACCCACAAACGGCTGATGAGGCCCTTCCTTGCTAATTAACAGGGCCACATGACAGGAACCTGAAAAGGCTGGTCTGTCCCAGCAAGTCTCAGCCCGTCTGACCCAGGGTGCCAGGGAGAAGCCTTTGTCCAAGGGCAGAGGGGACGCCAGAGGTGGAGCTGGGCTGGGCTGGGAGAGCCACAGAATAGGGGAGGGGGAACCACTGGGGGACAGAGCCTCGGGGTTGGGGACTGGGAGAGGAGAAGCGTAGCAAACAGGCACCCCCCACAACCCCGCCCGCTTCCAGGCTAGGACACACTCCCCAAAGTACAGCCTACAGCCCTGGTGAACTTCACCTGAGAACGTGTCTGAGGTGCATCAGAATCTGATCTTAACAAGGTCCCGGGTGGCTGGATGCACTAATTTTTGAGCTGCCTGGAGTCAGACTGACTGAGCCTCTGAGTGTTTCCTCAATGGAGAAAACAGTTTCTAGCATGGTGCTTCTTTCAGTAGATAAGCGCTTGCTAATGAGACATGGGTTCAATCCGGGGGTCAGGAAGCTCCTCTGGAGAAAAAATGGCAACCCACTCCAGTATTCTTGCCTGGAGAATCCCACGGACAGAAGAGCCTGGTGGGCTACAATCCATGAGGTCGAAAAAGAGCCGGACATGACTGAGCATGAGGGGGAAAAATAATAATGATGATGAGGGTATTATTATCATTAATTTATTGGCTGGGAGAGAAGGGGGCACCCTGTAGCCTGCAGTGGTCAAGGAAGGGCCTGGCTTTCTAAGTTGAACTACAGGAACAAGAGGAGCTTATATAATGGGACAGCAGAGACGGGGTGTGTGTGTGTGTGTGTGTGTGTGTGTGTGTGTGTGTGTGTGTACTGAGCTGTAATGGGACAGCAGAGACGGTGTGTGTGTGTGTGTGTGTGTGTGTACTGAGCTGTAATGGGACAGCAGAGACGGGGTGTGTGGGTGTGTGTGTGTGTGTACTGAGCTGTAATGGGACAGCAGAGACGGTGTGTGTGTGTGTGTGTGTGTGTGTGTGTGTGTGTGTGTGTGTACTGAGCTGTAATGGGACAGCAGAGACGGTGTGTGTTTGTGTGTGTGTGTGTGTGTGTACTGAGCTGTAATGGGACAGCAGAGACGGGGGTGTGTGTGTGTGTGTGTGTGTGTGTGTGTGTACTGAGCTGTAATGGGACAGCAGAGACGGTGTGTGTGTGTGTGTGTGTGTGTGTGTGTGTGTGTATGTGTGTGTACTAAGCTGTAATGGGACAGCAGAGACGGTGTGTGTGTGTGTGTGTGTGTGTGTGCGTGTGTGTGTGTGTGTGTGCGTGTGTGTGTGTGTGTACTGAGCTGCCAGCAAACCACAGCACACCTCCAGGGAACACGAGTAAACAGAAATCTCCTTCACACCCCTGCCACGCACAGGTCAGCTTTCCTTTCGGGAGGCTGGTGCCAGCCTGTCCTGGGCCAGAAATATGTGCTCAGTGCCTGGAGTTCACGGCTTTCTTACCTGTTAGCCTGGCCTGAGACACGAGGTCCCCAGGAGCAGGACTAGTAGAATCTGCAACCACCTTAGGGAAAACACCCAGGGGTTCTTGTGGATAAGGAACTGGGACAGGCCCTATACATTCAAGTAGAACTGCAGGAAGTCCTCAGTGGGGAGAGAGCGGCAGCTGTATCTGGAGAAGGATTCTCAAATTTTCCCATACAAAAGAATCACCTAGGGGACTTCCTGGCAGTCCAGTGGCTAAGACTGTGCTCCCAACGCAGGGGGCCTGGCTTCAGTCCCTGGGCAGGGAGCTAGACCCCACATGCTGCAAGTAAGAGTTCATATGCCACAACTAAAGATCTCACACAGCCAAATAAATAAATTAATTTTTTAAAAATCACCTGGGAGTTGGTGAAAAGTCCAGAACCTGGGTCTTAGCCCAGAGATTCTGACTTTCTATACCTCAGGTGGAGCCCCCAGGAATCTGCATCTTAAATAAGCATCCTAGGTGGTTGTGAGGAAGGTGACTTACATTTTGGAGGAAGGGCCCCCAGCAAGCAGGGCGGCCTATTGGTGGGGTGGGGTGGAGTGACAGTAGATAAGGAAGCTTGGCTCAACTAATCCAAGAGCCAAGGGAGGAGTCCAGAGCCACTGGCAGCCTGGTCTCCGGCTGCAGCAAGTCCCTTATCATGAGATTTAGAAAGATCCACATCTCTGTTTTCTCACGTACTTTAAAATACAATTGTGTGGCCTTTTAAGACCTTTTTGTGGGCCCAGCCAGGAGGCCTAGGCTTCATTAGGAATGCAATTGCATCAAGTGAAATGCTTCTAATAGTTCCTGGATAAATACCAGGGAAATCCATCCTGTAAGGAAAAATCTACCATCACCACACTCACATGACTGTTTGCATTTTACCTGCTACACCCAGCCTACCCTTGTGCAAACAGATTTTTACATGACTGTAGCCAAACAGCAAGTGCGTACTCCTTAATTCCCTTATATATTCCCCATTGATTTTCTTCCCCCTGAATCCTACCGGCTGTATGGATCCTCCAAGCGTATGGATACTGCCAGCATCTCAGAGAACGTCACAGACTCAGGGACCCTATGAAACTCTAATCCCAACCCCTCTGAGACCGCTTCACAAATCAATTTCCTCTGGTCTACAGCAATGTTAGGAGGAGGAACTGAAGCAGGAAGTGCTCAGAGCTAGACATGCCCTGATAATAATAAACCATGCAGGAGTTGACAGATTTGCTCTGTAAAGGGCCAGCTAGTAAATATTTTTGGCTTTGTGAGCCACACTGTCTCTGCTGCAGTCACTCAATTCTGCCGTTAGTAGCATGAAGGTAACCACAGAAGATATGCAAATGATGGGAGTGACTGGTCATGTTCTAATAAAACTTTATTTACAAAAACAGGCCATGGGCCGTAATTTGCCAATCCTTGTTTTAGCATCTCTCCTTTCAATGCTCTTCAAAGCACTGCCATATACAAAATTCAAGCAATCATTCTGTAAGGAGCCTGGATACCAGACTGCTAGACCCACTTAACAGAAGCAAAAATACTAGGCCCATAGAGTGGCTAGGCCCCCAATTATTGACAGAGGTGGACTCCAAAATAGATCTGAGGTCTTCATCACATTCGAGAATCCTCAACAGTAGTCCTTCCTGTCCCTAACTCCAGCACATGTCCTGCTTAGCAGGAAGACTTCTGCTTCACCCACTGGGGCCCTGGAAATACCCTGGAAACACTGGAGAGACATTCTGCTGGCTGTGCTTTGCTTCCCACCTCTCCACGTGGCGTGGCGCAAGCAGGCTGAGTCAGCTGGAGACCCAGCTGTGCCCTAGGGAACGGGAGGCTCCCTGGGCTCCAAGCCCTGCTGGTGGAGGCAGCAGCTGGCCGGAGGTGACTGGGCACCATGCCCACATCTCTTTACTGACCCCACCAGAAGTCAGTTCGGTGTAGGGAAAATGTTGGGGAATTTATCTATGGCAAAAATGTAGAGAGGTATGTAAAGCAAAAATGTAGAGAAATGTGCGAGGAAGGCATTCCCCTTGGAGAAGGAGTGTTGGGGGAGGTGTTCTCAGGTAGATGCCTCTCCATTCGAATTCCTCCTTGATTACCTTCCACTTTAGAGGCTTCCCTGGTTGGCTCAGATGGTAAAAAAATCCTCCTGCAATGCAGGAGACCCAGGTTCAACCCCGGGGTCAGGAAGACCCCATGGAGAAGGAAATGGCTACCCACTCCAGTAGTCTTGCCTGGAGAGTTCCAGGAGAAGTCTGGTGGGCTACAGTTCATGGGGTCCCAGTGAGTCCGACACGACTGAGTGACTTTCTTTCATTCATACCTTCCACAAAGTCACCTCTGCAAGCTGGAGTGTGGTCTCTGGAGCCCCACAACCTGGGTTCAAATATTGGCTCTGCCCCATGAGGGAAATTTGGGGGCAATGAAAATGTTTTAAAACTTAATTGTGCTGACAATTACACAGCTTGATAAGTCTACAAAAAAAAAAAAAAAAAGAAAGAAAAAGAAAAACTCCGTGAACTGTACACTTAAGAAAATCCTGGCTCTGGCTTCCCTGGCTCAGTGGTGATCTGATCCCTGATCTGGGAAGATCCTACATGCGCAGAACAACTAAACCCATGCACCAAAACTACTGAGCCTGTGCTCTAGAGCCTGGGAGCTGAAACTAGCAAAACCTGCATGCCTTAGAGCCATGCTCAGCAAGAGAAGCCACCACAGTAAGAAGCCCTCGCACCGCTAGAGAGTAGTCCCCACTTGCCCCAAGCCTGTGCAGCAATGAATACCTAGCGCAGCCATAAATAAATATTAAAAAACAGAAAAAAAGAAAATCCTGGCTCAATCATTTAAAGCAGTGTGCTCTTGGGCATGTTACTTAACCTCTCTGCGCCTCCTTTTCCCCATCTGTCAAACTGGAATAACAATCCCTACATCAGAGGCTAGATGAGGATTAAACAAGTCAATAACAGGAGGACTTTAGAATGGTACCTTGCACCTAAGAAGGGGTCAATAAATGCTTGGGATTCAGGTGAGGAGAGGTGTTTAGGCTTACAGAGTTGTACTTGGCAGGACACATGTGTTTGCTAAGTTCCTAAGCCCTGCCTCCAAACTGCCCTGGCCCTCCTACCTTTGCTCCTGCTGTTTGCTCTGGAAATGTTGGGTGCCCTTCTCTCTCTCAGCTCACATGCTAGTTCCAGTCAGAGGTCACCTCTCTGTTCCTTTGCACTTACTCTTTTATAGCAAAGGCTCAGAAAGGGCTAAACGGCATTTGGTCATCTCTGTTCACCGGCCAGCCCGAGATCCTTGGGTCAGAGAGAGGCAATGTCTCATTTGCCCTCTCCTGTCCGGGTGTCTTGTGTCCTGCTCCTGATAAAGCTGGAGGGTAAACTGAATCCAACAGCAGGGGCTGAGGCTGTGACATCCTCTGGGGGTGCCCACACTGTGGCCATAAAGGTCAGTGAAGGTAAGAGGGTGACAATGAAGGCAGGTGAGCTAAAGCAGTGATGCGTGACCCTCCTTGGGCCCAGAACCACAGACCAGACACAAGAAGTGAATTCCTGGCCTCACTGGACTAGATTCCCTCTCAGTTATAGAAGGTACAAATTGCAGAAAGATGCAGTGATCAGATGACCCACAGGCAGAGCCCAAAGGCAGGGCAGGTATGATGTTCTCAAATACCTGCAGACACATCAACCTGATTCAGGGGCCAAGGGCGGCTGGCAGTCACGGGGGGCTTCATTCATAGGCACCCGTCGTTGACCTGACAAGGGCCTGTGATCCCAGAAAGAGACTGGGTGACTGGCACAGCCTGCTATCCTGCTGGCAGCAGTGGCTCTGGGCCTCCTCAGGGTAGAGGCGGGTGTGTGGGCACCCAGATAGCAGCTCCTCCACTGCCCACAGCGCCAGGCCAGGCGAGGCCGGCTGGGAACTGGGAGAGGGGAACCGAGGAAGCAGAAAGAGTAGGGGTTGAAGGGACCATCCCCAAGTCCTCAGATCCAGCCAAGGCTTCAGACTCAACGGAACTGCTTGGGGGAGGGGAGGGAGGGTTTCTGCAAACCCGGGGAAGCCTTTCTGACAACAATAAAGCAAACATAACTTCCTCGGAGGAGGGAAAACAAACACCTCGGGAGAGGGACAAGGATCAGAAGCGGCCTCCCCATCAAAGATCTCTGACCTTGCGGTGGGGAGGGGCCCCTCCTTCCTTTTCCCAGAGACCTCCCTCTGCCGAAGGCTCCTGCCCGGCCAGCGCACAGGTTCAAACGCGTTGCTTCCCCTCCGCGCTGGGCGCGTCTCCCGCCTTCGCGGCCGCGGATCACCCAGAGCCCGGGGAGAGGGGCCGCCCTCGCTCGCTCCCGCTCCCGGACGCACTCACCGAAGCCCCGGGTCCCCTCCTCCGGGGCCTCCTGGGTGAAGATCCAGGGGGTTCGTGGCGTAGAGGGAGGTGGCGGGCGGGTTGGCATGTTTCTTGCCGAAGAGTTTGCTGAAAGTGCCTTGCACCGTCGGGTTCTTTTTCATGCTGCCGCCGGCCGCGCGGGCGCCGGGGGAGGACCGTCCCTCCCTCTCCTGCTCTGGTCGGAACTGGACTCCGCACCGTCTCCCCGGGGGCCTCTACCAGGCCATGCCCCGCGCCGTCCTCCCCGCCCGCGCACCGGGCGACAGGTGCTGGGGGCGCCGCCGCTCTCCGAGAAATGCGAGCTACCTGGACAGGTAAGAGGCTGCCGCTGCGCCCCGGCCCCGCCCCCCGGCCGCCGCCGCCCCGCCGCCCGACTCCCCCGGCTGCATTCCTGCCGCCTCCTTCCACAACTGGCCATTGTTGGCGGGTCCCGGTGGGCCGGGGAACCTCGCCCAGCCCACGCCCAGCGCGGAGACGACCCACCCCCCCCCGCGCGGCCGCCTCCCGGGCCTCCTCCTCCGCCCTCTCCCCCCGAGGAAGGGAGGGGGCGGGCCGGGTCCCCGCTTCCAACGCGGTTCGCGACCGGGACAGTCCAGAACTTGGGAAACACCTTGTGCGTCCAGCACTGGGGCGGCGGCTGGCCTCAGCGCGCACGCAGATGGCTCCTAGAGGCCCTGGAAGAGTGGGCCGGGAATCATCCATGCCTGTAAGGAAATGCCCATAGGAAAAAAAGGGAAAAGCGATAAATAAAGCAATAAACTAGTGTCCCAGTCTGATGACTAGGGTGGAAAATATCCTCGTTGACAAACTCCAAAGAGAATGCAGGATGACTAAATCTTGGCGCGTTTTTTTTTAACATCAAATTCTTCATTTTTTCTGTGAAGTTGTGAATATATATATATATATACATTAATTGAAATACGGTTGAATCACAACATTGTATTATTTTCAGGTGTACAACATAGTGATTTAATATTTTTATAGATTATACACCATTTAAAATTATCATAAAATATCGACTATATTCCCTATGCTGTACAATAGGTCCTGTAGCTTATTTTATCCATAGTAGTTTGTGCCTCTTAACTCTCTACCCCTGTTTTGTCCTTCCCTCCTTCCTTCTCCACTATCCACCCCCTCAACTGTTAATAGTCTTGTTCTCTGTGTCTGTGGGTCTGTTTCTGTTTTCTTACATTCATTCACTTTATTTTTTAGATTCCACAAGCGAAAACATTTAGTATTTGCTTTCTGTCTGACTTTATAAGCATAATACTCTCTAGGTCCTTCTATGTTGTGGCAAATGGTAAGTTTTCATTCTTTTTATGGCTCAGTCTTGGCTCAGTGGTGAAAAATTTGCCTATGATGCAGGAGACACTGGGTCAGGGAAAATCCCCTAGAGAAGGAAATGGCAACTCTCTCCAGTATTCTTGCCTGGAAAAATCCCATGGACAGAGGAGTTTGATGGGTGACAGTCCATGGGGTCACACAAGAGTCAGATACAACTAAGCAACTAAACAACAGAAGTATTCCACTGTGTGTGTAATGTATATATACTTATATGTATACTTATAAATAAGGTATCTTCTTTATCCATTCATCAGTCGATAGACTAGGCTGTCTCCATGTCTTGCCTATTGTAAATAATGCTTCTGTGAACACTGGGGTACGTATATCCTTGAAACTGTTTTTTCATGTTTTTCAGATATGTACCTAAGAGTGAAATTGCTGCATCACACAGTAGTTCTATTTTTATCTTTTTGAGAACCTCCATACTGTTTTCCATAGTGGCTTCACCAGTTTACATTCCCACCAACAGTGTCCAAGGGTTCCCTTTCATCCTCTGCTGCTGCTGCTGCTGCTGCTGCTAAGTCGTTTCACTCGTCTCCGACTCTGTGCGACCCCATAGACAGCAGCCCACCAGGCTCCCCCGTCCCTGGGATGCTCCAGGCAAGAACACTGGAGTGGGCTGCCATTTCCTTCTCCAATGCATGAAAGTGAAAAATGAAAGTGAAATCACTCAGTCGTGTCCAACTCTTCATGACCCCATGGACTGCAGCCCACCAGACTCCTCCGTCCATGGGATTTTCCAGGCAGGAATACTGGAGTGGGGTGCCATCGCCTTTCCTTCACCCTCTAAGTGAATGTAATTTTTAAAAACTTCTGGTGGGTCAAGCTCAGGGAGGTTCAGTTCCTTCTCCAGGGAGTCGAGCTATGCGCCTTTAAGATGCTTCAGGCGCACCTTAAGATTCTATTCTAGCTCGGCCAGGGGGTGGCCTTCCACCAGGGAGGTCCCATCAGATGAGGACCTGAGACACTGTGTGGAAGATTCAGAGAGTTAAGCCATGGGGGTGGGGTGGGGTTGGGGTGGGGAGGTTAGATTTGAATGCTTTCTGGGGACCATGGGCGGAAGGCTAGTGTGTGTGTGGGAGGGTGGTGGTATTTGAGTCACAGAGTCGAAGTGCTTCCCCTGAGCTACCCCATCAGAGCCCCTAGCTGCATTCCCCTCCTCTTTCTCCCAGACAGTTGGAATGGCACCCCTCTTTTACCACAGACCTTTCCCCTCCAAACTTTTCATTTTGAAAACACTGAAACAGTAAAATGACCACCTGTGCGCACACATACACACACTTCATTTTCATTTTGCTAACGGTTCATAGGTGTGGGTATGGCACATCTCCCCACCCTGACCACCACTTCAGTATCCATCCATTGCCTAAGATTAAGGACATTCTCCTTAATGATCACAATGCAGTTATCACATACCAGAAATTTAACATCGATTGATACACTATTAATATCTAAAGTATACTCCCCATTAAAAATTTCCCACTTATCCCCCAAGGTGTCATTTTAGTTTTTATTTTTTTCCAACCTGCAATTCAATCAGGATTCACACACTGTGGGACTTCCTGGTGGTCCAGTGGCTAAGACTTCCTGCTCCCAGTGCAGGAGGCCCAGGTTCGATTCCTGTTCAGGGACCTTAATTCCACAAGCCGCAACTAAGAGTTTGCATGCTAGAACTAAAATGTCCCACATTCCGAAACGAAGATCCCTCATGCCGAAACTAAGACCTGGCCCAGCCAAATAATTTTTTTTTTAAAGACTCACCCATTGCATTTGCTGGTCATACTTGTTTAATCTCGTAATTTAGAGCAATCTTCTGCTTTTGTTTTTCATGACAGTGGTATTTTTGAAAAGTCCACTCCTGTGTCAAGGGACAGGATGAGAGGGGCCCTCAGGGCTTGTGGCTGGGAGGTCATCCTTTTCCCACCAAGAGAGGAGGGATTGAGGAACAAATTGGGGGACAGAGCATCTTTAAAGACAGTGTTCCCCAAATGTTTGGATTGGTGACACGTCTGTGGTCAACCTTGTCCTACCCCACCCACTCCCAGGGCATTGCTGGAGCCAGTCCCTGTTCCGAGCATTTGTGGAGGCTTCCCAGTTGCCTGCTGCCGTGCTGAAGGTTTGAGGCAACTGGAGCTAGAAGAGAATCATAGAAGTCTTATTTCTACCTTGCAGGGTCTTGAGATCTCATCAGGGATCTGGGTTTACGTGATTCAAGGCGGCAGACCACGATGACTAGGTACAGAACAGTGACTGCCGCCAGTGATCCATACACAGCATGAATTCAGAGGAGGGGAGAATAGCGTGGGCTTCCTGGAGAGGTCCAGGAAGGCTTCTTGGAAGAACTGAGGCTTGAGCTGGCCTCTGAAGGATGACAAGGATGTTGACAGAGATGGGAAGGGCATCCACACATACCCACAGGATCCGCCCCCTCCACCCCCTGCCTCTGCATCATGGCTCCTCCCACTGTCCACACGGGAAGGGCACAAGGGGACTCCTGATAACGCATCCTGCCCTGGACATCACCACAACCCAGCCAAGTGCTCCAGATACTCAGGCACGAGATAGGGGCTTCCTTCTTGGAGACCTCCCACCTTGGGTAGCTCCTAGGCTCTTCACACCTGAACCATCCCCAGGAGAGTCACCATCCAGCAACTCCATTCATATGCAACTTCCACCATATAAATAATATTCTTGTTTTTTAATATTTATTTATTTGGCTGCAGCAGGTCTTAGTTGTGGCATGTGAATCTTGTTCCCTGACCAGGGATTGAACCTGAGCCCTCTGCATTTGGAGCTCAGAGTCTTGGCCACTGAACCACCAGGAAAGTTCCTATAAATAATCTTGAGAACATCTGTGTGCCCAGCTCTGTACTATGAAGGATCCAGAGAAATCAGAGACATGGTTCCTGAATTCAAGTTGCTTTGGTCTATTTGGGGAGACAGTGAGAGACACGTGGAGAGGTGAAGGGTGGGGAGGTAAGTGAACAGGGGAGACAACAATGGGATTAACAGAGATTCAGAGTAGGAGAAAACAGGGTGGGCTGGAGGATCTGAGGAGGGCAGGCAGGAAGGGTGAAGACCTCTGCAAGGGCTCAGGGTAGTGAAACTAGGAAGTGGGAGATGGAAGAGAGGTCACAGCAAGGTCACCCAGGGTGTGACGGGCTTAAAAAGGCAGAAACAACCCAGATTGTCCAGTTAAAGATGACTGGTTAAATAAATGATGGCATAATCACACAATGGAATAATCATGCAACTTTAAAAATGAGTGAGTCAGCCAACTGTGTCCAGTTTTCTACCAGATAAACTGATAAACTGTTGACAAAACCATGTGTACGTATGTGTGTGGGTGTTTTACCATTTGGGGCAGGATCCTGATGGCTCAGAGGTTAAAGCGTCTGCCTCCAATTCGGGAGACCAGGGTTCGATCCCTGGGTCAGGAAGATCCCCTGGAGAAGGAAATGGCAACCCACTCCAGTATTCTTGCCTGGAGAATCCCATGGACAGAGAAGCCTAGTAGGTTACAGTCCCCGGGGTCGCAAAGAGTCGGACACGACTGAGCAACTTCACCTCACCTCACCCTGGTGGCTCAGACGGTAAAGCGTCTGTCTGCAGTGCAGGAGACCCGGGTTCCATCCCTGGGTTGGGAAGATCCCCTGGAGAAGGAAATGGCACCCCACTCCAGTACTCTTGCCAGGAAAATCCCATGGACAGCTGAGCCTGGTAGGCTACCGTCCATGGGGTCGCAAAGAGTTAGACACGACTGAGCGGACTTCACTTTCACTATGTATAATCTTATTTGCTTGTATTGGCACAGAGACACTAAGGAAAGATAACCTAAGAAGCTAGTAAAAGTGGTTACTAGGGGGACATGGTGGGAACAGGGCAAAGAGAGTGGGAGGGAGAATTCTCACTGAATGCTGTTTTACACTTTCTAATTTTCAAACCGTGGGAAATATATTTGCTGTTAAAATATAAAAAATAACTTGGCAGGAGAGTTTAGTTTAGAAGCACCATGGAGCTTCCCTAGTGGCTCAGTGGTAAAGAATCTCCCCGAAAATCGGGAGACTCAGGTTTGATCCCTGGGTTGGAAAGATCCCCTGGAGAAGGAAATGGCAACCCACTCCAGTATTCTTTCCTGGGAAATCCCACGGACAGAGGGGCCAGGCAGGCTACCGTCCATGGGATCGCAAAAGAGTCAGACGTGACTTAGTAACTGAACAACAAACGGACCCACCACAAACCAGCCTCTGCATCACCTGGGACTTTACTAGAAATATAGGATCTCTGGCTCCATTCCAGATGTTGAGCTACCTCTCGAGATGTCCACTTGTTCATCTGTAAAATTAGATGTTAATTTAAAATCATTATGAGATTTTGCATAGAGCTGTTGCATTAAGGTACCCAGCAGAAGATCTGCAGTATATTTTTTGAGAGTGTAATTTAAGCAGTTTTTTTTAAAATTCTATTGCAGTATAGTTGATTTAAAATGTTGTTAGTTTCTGCTGTACTGCAAAATGAGTGAGTTATATAACAAGACCCCAGGTAAGTCAGGAGCATGTTATAGTTTAAGTTCAGGCTGAGAGTTGGTGGTTACCAGGTGATGGAGCAGGCAAGGGTAACTGGTGGTAACAGCTGTTTGTAAGGATCTTTAGCAGCTGGATGAAAGACCAGGAGAAGGAGAAAGAGTAGGCTGAGGGACGATGGGAGGCTGTATAATTGATCAGTTAATTGCTTAATCATTTGGTTAATTGACATAAGCAGGAGGGGATTTGGGCACTGTGCTGGGGGTAGAAAATGAAAAAGTTGTCAGTTTGTGGGACACTTCTCAGGAAGAAGGGAAGGGCATGGTAAACAGCTTGCATATAAGGAGATAAAAAAACTCTGAGCTCGCTTCCTCATCTATAACATGGGAGTAATAACAGTACCCTCTCTGAGGGTCATTAGGAAGATTAAATAAGATAATAGATGTGAGGTGCCAGCACAGGGCCTGGCACCCAGGGGCCACTCCTCAAGTGTTTGCTCATTTCTTCCCCTTCTGGTCCCTTTGCCTTAGGGGTTAGCCTTGGTTGGGGGGTGGAGGAGAGGGGCGAAGCAGGGTGACGCATGAACATCCAGAAGGGCTTGAGGCTGCAGAGTAGACAGCAGGGCTCTCCCTGCCCTCTACCCCCATTCTACCCAGATTCCTTTTCCATGTTGGTGCGTGGAGAGGTGGGGGGCCGTTTCTGACAACTTTGGAGGCTGGGTTCCCTGGGGCAGGCTCGGGGCTTGATTCTCTGTCCAGCTCAGCCCCCCTGTTGGAGCCCCACTCCATCTAATGACGACATCTCACACCTGGTCCCCCAGGAAAAGAAACAGACAAATAACAGGCTCCCCTCCAAACAGCCAAAAGCCCAATCCTGTAATTAAATCTTGGCTTGGCAGTTACTTAGTCACCTCCAAGAGCCAACTTTCCTGGCTGGTTCTGGAATGTGGGGCGGGATGGGGGCCCCGTAGGTACAGTCTCCCCAGAGACCCAGCCGGGCCTTTGTCAAAGTGGTGGTCTCCCCTCCTACGAAGCCAAATGCTCCTGGCTGGGGGAGTGCATTCTGAGTGCAGGAAGGGCAGGCTGAGAGACACCAAGAGTCACCTCATCCCCACCCCAGGTCTCTGTGGTGAGCTCTGCAAGGGCAAAGTCAAAATTCCCATCATGCCAATTCCCATATCCACTGAGCTATGGATCACCTCGTCCCACCGCTGCTCCAGGTTGGAGATGCCTTCTACCAGACACTGTTCCCTTCAGCCTGCAGGGTGGAGTGGGCTTCAGTCTCCACGCACCCCGTCTCCTAACCCCAGCCTTCCTCTGGGCTGGGCAGGTGCCAGGAAATGTGGTCAGGCTAAGAGGAAGCCTGGCTAACGTGGACTCCTACATCCTGAGAAGGTGGTCAAGGTCAGTACCTGGTGCCGAGAGTATGAAGAGCCAAGAGCCAGCCCTGAGTGGGCAGTGGTGTGTTTGAGAGTGCTGGGAAGGGACACATTTCCCTTGGTGACCGTGGGCTCTGTGGGTGGGACCATGGCAGAATGGGAAGGATCCTTGCTGGGGAGAATAGGTTTGAATCCTGACTCTGTTGTTTAACAAGGGTGTGACCCTGGCTGAGATACCACCTCTCTGAGCCTCAGTTTGTTCATCTGTAAAACATGGGCTATTAATGTAGGTGGTTATGAGATTCAGTGAGATAGAGAGTTGAAATACCCAGCAGAGTCTGACGCATGGTGGGTACTTACTACCTGCATGCTCTCACCCCAGTTCCCTGCCTGGACTTTGGGCATGCACATGCTGAACAGAACAGACAGAACAGAGGCCTTGAGAGGCTGCACGAGAGCGGTACCCATTCAACAAAGAACCTCAAGAAGGAAAATTCCGTGGGGGCCTAGGAGACAGGGCGGGGTAGGTGTTTACAAGGTTAGGTTCAAAAGCCAGGCAAAAATATTCCATTGTAAAACACATCTTACCATCTGAAATCATATGTGTATATTTAAAAAGAGAGATTGTTCAGTACAAAAACAAAAACCCAAATCTCATATAGATTGTGACTACAGGTAGATAAGGTGTATTTGTGAATGAACAGCCAGGGGTTTGCAGGGACCAAGACTGGAGCTGACTGGGAGTGTGGGGGTAGTTGGGGCAGAGAGCAGGTAGGGAGTGCTAGGATAACAGGTGGGGCTTTTACTTTTCAGTAATGTCCTCTGTTGGTAGATCATGTGTCTTAACTTAAAATTCTACAAATAATAAAGAACATTATTTATTTTTTAATATTGGCCATGCGGGTTCTTTGTTACGGTGAGAGAGCTTTCTCTAGCTGTGGCTCACAGGTGCCCTAGTTGTGGTACACGAGCTTAGTTAGATGCCCCACAGCATGTGGGATCTTAGTTCCCCTACCAGGGATAGAATCTGCATTGGAAGGCAGATTTTTTTAAACCACTGGACCACCAGAGAAGTCCCAAAGAACATAGTTTAGCATGGAATGTATTTTTCCTTTTTTTTAAAAAAGAATACTGGGTGGAGGCCAGCATGGAGATGTGGATTTCAGTGCTGCTAACCTCCTGTTATGACCAACCTAGATAGCATATTGAAAAGCAGAGACATTGCTTTGCCAACAAAGGTCCATCTAGTCAAGGCTATGTAGTCATGTGTGGATGTGAGAGTTGGACTGTGAAGAAACCTGAGTGCCAAAGAATTGATGCTTTTGAATTGTGTTGTTGGAGAAGACTCTTGAGAGTCCCTTGGACTGCAAGAAGATCCAACCAGTCCATTCTAAAGGAGATCAGTCCTGGGTGTTCATTGGAAGGACTGATGCTAAACCTGAAATTCCAATACTTTGGCCACCTCATGCAAAGAGTTGACTCACTGGAAAAGACCCTAATGCTGGGAGGGATTGGGGGCAGGAGGAGAAGGGGACAACAGAGGATGAGATGGCTGGATGGCATCACTGACTCGGTGGACATGATTTTGGGTAAACCCCAGGAGTTGGTGATGGACAAGGAGGCCTGGCATGCTGTGATTCATGGGGTCGCAGAGTCAGACACGACTGAGTGACTGAACTGAACTGAACCTCCTGTGAGACCATCCAGGCTTCCTAAGCCTCAGTCTCTCCATCTGTAAAGTGAGATGCTCATGCTCAGTCCCCTAGTCATATACGACTGTGACTCCATGGACTGTAGCCCACCAGTCTCCTCTGTCCACGGAATTATCCCGACAAAAATACTGCAGTGGGTTGCCATGCCCTTCTCCCAGGGATCTTCTTGACCCAGGGATCAAAATTGCTTCTCCTGTGGCCCCTGTATTGGCAGGCGGATTCTTTACCACTGAGTCCCCTGGGAAGCCCTGTAAAGTCACATGGTGCGGTCAAACACTCAGGTGTAGTTTCCCGTCTGATTAATGTGTTCCTTGGCTGGCAGAGTGGAGGCAGAACAGCAGACGAGGATCTCTGGTGCCTCTTGTGCATGGGGCGCCCGGGGAAAGAGAGGTGAGCACCGGATGCAGGGAGCATTTCCCCAGGGTGTGGCCGTCTCCTCTGCACCAGCTCTGTGCTCTGCCTCCAGCCTTCAGGATCTGTCCCTAGCCTTCAGGATCTGTCCCTACCCTCTAGAAATCAGCGGAGCCCTGTACACTTTTCACGTGTTCTGAAGACCAACACTTGAATGGGGACTTTGAGCCCTGGGTGTGTTTCCATGCAACCTCTTATGGGTCCATCTTGTCTCTCCCTCTCTTCCTGAGACCTGAAAGTAATAGCAGCTGCATCTACCATTCACTGAGCATCTTTGCTGTGTGAGGCACAGGGCCAAGCGGACCAGGTGCATTAACCCAATACCATCTTAAAAATTTTTTTTTTTCATTTATTTTTTGGCCATACCACATGGCACGTGGGAGCTTAGTTTCCTGACCAGGGATCAAACTCGCGCCCCCTGCAGTGGAACTGTGGAGTCTTCCTAACCACTGGACCACCAGGGAAGTCCCAACCCACTACTAGCAAGTCAGCTCTACAAAGGAAGAGGACAATACATCCATTTTGTGGATGGAGGAAAAAAGACTTCAAGTGATATCTATTGTTGTTTAGTTGCTAAGTCATGTCCAGCTCTTTTATGACCCCATGGACTGTAGCTCACCAGGCTCCTCTGTCCATGGAATTCTCCAGACAAGAATATTGGAATGAGTTGCCATTTCCTTTTTCCAGGGGATCTTCCCTGACCCAAGGATTGAACCCGAGTCTCCTGCACTGGCAGGCAGATTCTTTACCAGTGAGTCTTCAGGGAAGCCACAAATGACCTCTACTCATACCTTGTGACCAGTCAATTCTCTATTAGGAGTCGGCCCCAAAGAAACCTTCACCCTGGCCCCTAAAGGCATGTGGATGTGATGTTATTGCAGTGCTGTTTGTGCAGATGGGGAGTTGGAGACACCTGGGAGGAAAGGCTTTGGAAGCAAGGAGTGAGGCTTATGCAGCAACACGGATGGATCTTAAAAACAGAAGGTAGAGATCAAAGTAAACAACAGAATGAGATCTAGAACACACAAAACCACTTATGTAAATGAACACTACCTGCACACAAAACAATATGTATTTTGAAAACACATTTGAACAAGAAGATACTTATTAAGAACATTAGAATAGCTGCCTCTGGTGGGCGTGGGTGGAGAGTGTGATTGGAGACTGGAGATAAAGAGGGAAAATTAATAGAACAAGAGAAGAGGCTTTCATAGACCTGTGGTGATAAGGCACCCTGATGTGAGCTGTAGGAATAGCTCAGTTGTTTGTACTTGAAGTCCAACAAAGGAAACTCAAGTAAGGATCAGAGAGGTTAAGTAATTTGTCCAAATCACACAGCAGACAAGGAGGAGTGGAAAGAGGATGTTCGAATAAGTAGGCTCCTTAAAGCAAGACAGTAGCAGGACCCTGAAAGTCACATGTCTGCACTGTAACAGCAAAGAGGGCAGGAGGGACAGAGGGACAGAGGACAGGTGTGTGTGGCAAGGGGTTGGGATCTTCTTGGGCTCCACAAGTCAGCCTGGCATGTCACCAGCTCTCCTCATCCTTCCCAAACACCCACTGAGTGCCGTGGGGTATACAGATCACCCTCCTTACCTTCCAGGAATTATGATGAGGAATAAAATGAGCTCATGCTGGGGGTGTGGCAGAGAAGTCAGAAACAGTGGGCTTCCAGGAGGCAGGACTGAGTCAGTGCTGTCTGGGGCTTAGAAACGATAATAGCACTGACCATGCAGCAGGCCCTCCTCCCCACCATCTCCCAAGCAAGATACCATCTGCCCAGAGCCTTGGAGATCCCAGATCAGAGGCTCCGCCAGGGCTGCCCCTTCCTCCCCGCTCGTCCCTGCCTGCCTCCCCTCCTGGTCCCTCCCATCCTCTCCAGAAATTAAGGGTCATTACCATTAGGGTGTGAGAGCTGAGCACAGCGTACAAGTCATTAACACCCCGACTCCCACTCCGCCTGGGGGCCCCCAAGTCTACGCCATACTCAACAGGCAGTGCTGACAGTTCCAGGAAGGAAACTGGCCTGGGCCCAGCCCTGGCCAGAGGGCCAAGGGCAGGAAGTCGCCAGCTGTCCTGCCTCCCTCACGCTGGCCCCCTTCCTTTCCTCCTCACTGGCCCAGGGAGAAGCTCAGGGCAGTCTGACATGGGGCATTTCTGACACGTTCCTGGAAGTCTGATGTTGCAGAGGTGGGACTCGAAGGAGGTGTGTCGGGGAGACATCTGGTTTTGAAGATGGCAAGAGGGCAGCCCATTCAGCCACCTACCCCTCAATACAGTTACCCACCCACACATAATAACAGCCAGTTTTATTTATTTATTTATTTTCTGGTCACATCGGTGCGTAATGTGGATCTTAGATCCCCAACCAGGGATCGAACTCATGCCCTCTGCATTGGAAGCATAAAGTTTTAACCACTGGACCAGGGAAGTCCAATAATAGCTAATATTTATTGAGTGCTTCCTCTGTGCCAAGCACTGTCCTAAGTGCTTTGCCCTACTCTATTATTAGTAGTTAGGGACCTTTAGTCCAACCATTTTACAGATGAGTAAACAGAAGTACAGAGAGGTCAGTTATTTATACTTGCCCAAGGTTACACAACTAGTAAAATGGTAGAGCCAGGATTCAAGCTCATAAAGTCTGGCTTTGAGCCTGCAGTCCCATCCTCTATACAACAACCCACCATCTATCCACATGGACCATCTTCCCATCCACTCACCCGTGGCCACCCCACTTAACCACCTGTCTACTCACTCATCCATCCATCCCTTCATCTTCTAACCCCCTTGTTTGAAGCGGTTTAGGAAAGGGAACAGCAAATAAAAAGACTTAGAAGGGAGAGAGCAGGGCATGTTAAGAAAGTAGCTGCTGCACAGAGTGAGGGAAAAGATAGCAAGAGATGAGACTAAGAAGATGAACAGGGCTCCAATCAGAAGGGTCTGCTCATCTGCTGTCTATCCACCTACTCACATCCATCCACCTCCCACTCTAATCTCCTACTCCTCTGTCCATCCATGAGTTCATGTATCCATCCATCCATCCATCCATCCATCCGTCCATCCATCCATCTATCCATCTATCCGTCCATCTATCCATCCATCCATCCATCCATCCATCCATCCATTCGTCCATCATCCTTCATTCCTATTCTTGAGAAGATAGATAGAGAGGAAGAAAGAGAATAGTTAGCTGGTTACATTTCCTCCATGCCAGTGATTTCTTGCGACCTTTTGTGGGGCTGGGGGAACATCAAGACTCCCCAAGGTACCTGAATAAACAGAATGATGTCCTCCACTCTCCACTCACCCCACTACCCATAGCTCACCAGTCCTGGGCACCATGGGAAGAAGGAATTGCAGAGTGGCTAGGTATTGAGGTTGGAAGAACCATCCAGACCTTGAAACTTCTGCCCCCAGCCCTGCCCCTGTATCTCCTTAGGAAGACAGAAGGAATTATGTTGTCAAAGAGGTGTCACAATGCCCCCAGCCCCATACAAGTTCTCCTAACTCTGCCCCAGTACCCTCCCAAGAGTCCCTGAGTACCTCTGAAGCCCTTGGCCACCAGAAGTTCCATCTCACCACCAAGGAAGGCACTGGTCAAGGATGTTCCAGGTGGGATGACATCATGGTGTAGGATCAGGGCAGCCCCAAGTGGCAAGAAGTTTGATTGGCAGGAAGGAGTGTGAAGGCCTCAGCCCAGCCCACCTGTGCAGCTGGGAGCCGAGGGACTCTTACCAAAGGTTTAGGTGTCGATGACACTGCCCGACTCCTGTTCCCCAGCTGTGGCGCTGTCCTTGTCTCCCCGGGTGGGGGAGGGGCAGGTGACCACCATTCAGCTCCTTTGCTCTCGGCCCCTTCACTTCCCTGAGAGGCTTCCTGGACCGTTAGTTTGCATGGCCCCACCTCCTAGGCACACTTGTGATAAGTAATAATGCTGGTCAACATTTACTGAGGGCTAAAGACATCCAGGTGCCTTAAGGAGAGTATCTCATTAACTCATAGTAACCCTATGAGACAGAGTCTCTGTTATCCTTCATAGATGGAAAAACAGGCAGAGTGTACTATGAATTACCGGAGAGACTCCCTGGTGGTCCAGAGGTTAGGACTCTGAGCTTCCACTGCCGGGCGCACGAGTTCAATCCCTGACTGGAGGACTAAGATTCTGCACACTGTGTGGTGTGGCCAAAAATAAATAAATTACTGGAAGAGCAGGTACCCAGTGGGTGGTAAAGGCTTCCTGAGGAAGCCGAGGCCCCCCCACTTGGCTTCTTCACTGACTCCCTTCAGAGTCCCCGTCCCCTCACTGAAGGCAAATAAGTGCTCATAAAGCTTCGAGCATGTGTAACACCTCTGTGTAACTTCTGGTCGGGGCTGATGATAATTAGCACTTTCTTTTACAGCTCCCACAACTCATGGTGCCCCCTCCACAAGCTGTTCAGTAGATAGCCTTATTAGCCCCATTTTGTAGATGAGGCAAGTCAAGCTCAAAGAGGTTCAGTGACTTGCCCAAGGATGCCCGATCTGTAAGGGCAGAGTCAGGTCCTGAGCTTAGACCTTCAAACTCCAAAGCCTGGGCATATTTCCAGCATCAGGTGCCCTGGGAGGCTTCACCAGCTGCCTCACCCAGTTCCATTTGCATTTTGACAGGGCACAAGGCCTTCCACGAAAAATGGAGGTGCAAATGGTGGATGTCAGGCACAGACTAGGCCAGCAGATGGGCCGGGGGGCCAGAAGAGGGGCCTGAAGTATTGAACCTCATCTCACATATGAAGTTTTTTTGCCTTACTCAGAAAGTCCACCCTGAAGTCTCTCTCTTCCTCATTCTCAGTCCGGGTATAAGGGACGGATGTATACATGATATATCTAAAAAGCCTGGGTGGGTCTGCCTGCGGGTGTGGGGGTCATGGAAGGAGGGGGTCAGATTCCTTCTTTTGGCTCTTAACTCAAAACCCAAGTGAAGACAGGGGGAGTGCGATTCAGCTGGGAGCAAAAGGGCTCGTGGGACCTCTCCTTGCCCTGTAAACTTCATTGCCCCCTGCGGAACGGGAAGACTAGGAGGCTTAAGGCAGCAGAAACCAGATAGGGAAGATGGGGGCCTTCCTTCCACCTCTAAACTCTTTTTCTCCGCCTCAGCATTGTGAGCTGATGGTTCTTTGCCATGGGCGGGGCGGGGGAGGCCGGTGTCCTGTGGGATGTTTGGCAGCACCCTGGCCTCTGGACACCAGTAGCACCTCCCAGTTCTGACCACCGAAAATGTCTCCCCCGCACTGCCACGGGTCCCCCGGGGGTGGGGTGGGGACGGAAATGCCCCCAGGGGTGAACCACTTCTCTAAGTGCACACGCACTGTGCATTTGGCAGGGAGGACCTGAGAGGGGAGGAGACGGTTAAATGAAACCAGATGTTAACCTGGAAAGTACGCAGTCAGGCCCCACCCTCCTTCCAGAGCTGGCCGTGCCGGGCTGAGCATGGGATGGGGTGTTCTCAGCTTAGTCACCTGGAACCTGGCTGGGCCCCCCGGAGGGGGTGGGACAAGGCTGGGGCTGCCTGGCTTCCTCCTCCTCTTCCAATCCGCCGCCTCCTTTCTCTCTTCCTCCTCCCTTGCTCCCCAGTTCCTGTAAGCGAGCCTCATCCCCAGATGTGCTGGGGGTCCTGGGTCGCCCAAGCAGGGTCTCGAGTACAGCAGCAGCAGCAGCGGTGGGGGCATGGCTGATGGGAGACTCGGGGTCTGGGCTGGGGTGGAGCAGGAGAGGAGGATCCAAACCCTGGTTCCTGCACTAACTGGCCACCAGTTGTGCAACTTCTGCAAGATTCTTACACGCCTCTCACTAACCATGTGTGCTTTGACCAAGCTTAGAGTCCTCCAAGCCTCAGTTTCTGCACTAGAAAGACAGGAGGCTCCTCTGTCCATGGTGATTCTCCAGACAAGAATACTGGAGTGGGTTGCCATGCCCTCCTCCGGGGGATCTTTCCAACCCAGGGATTGAACCCACGTCTCCTGCATTGCAGGTGGATTCTTTATCGTCTGAGCCACCAGGAAAGCCAGAAAGATGGGAATAACATCTCACAATGGCTCTTTGGGGCTTTTGCAGAGGTCAGTGTTTAGTCCCTGGCAGTTGGTAGATTCTCGATGCTATTAGTAAAGAGTGTTGCAAGCCCTTCCCCTTGCAGGAAGAGCCCCCAAGACAATTCCGGAAAGCACTTGCCTCTGTCACCTCTCACACCAGCTCCGGAGCCTGAGGGGCAAGGCCCAGGTGGCCAAGAGCTGCTGGGAAGCCGGGACTGGTGGGGAGCAGGGTCTCTGCAGTTTCCTGTCTCCACAGGCACAGACTGAGCCTCCCTGCTGTGTCAGGAGGACCAGAAGCCTATGTCCTCGGATTCATGCTTAACATGAAAAATCCGAGCTACTGTGTGCCCCAGGAAAGGAAAATTCTACACCTCCAGGCTCTCAGCCTCAACACTAAGGAAAGAGAAACTGTCATGGACTCTGCAGCACTGATTCTCACCGCCCTTGGAAGGAGCTGGCAATACCGAGAGATGTTCTCGGCTGTCACAGTTGGCTGGGGGTGCTACTGGCAGCTAGTGGGCAGAGGCCAGGGCTGATGCTAAGCATCCTTCGATGCACAGGGCAGCCTCAGAGCAGATGTATCCAGCCCAAAGTGCCAACGGGGGCTGAGACGGAGAAGCCCTGCTCCCCAGGGCTTCATATTTGTGTTCATGTGTGTAGTGTCTCTGCCACTTGTACACCCAGAGCCTGGTACATAAGAGGAGCACAAAGGGATAGAACAACTGACGTCACATCCTCAGCTGCGCTGAGAGATAATTCATAGAATAAACCTCACACTCCTGGGGTGTCATCCTGTCTCTGCCAGGTCCTCGGATCCAGAACTAAAACCCAGCATTCAAAACCCCACAGTGTCCCTGCCACACCCAGGACATCAGGCCACCCTCTCTCACCAGCGAGCCTGAGGACTGGGGAGGGGTCCCCCTAGCTGCTCACCTGCCTCCCAGCACATCTAGCAAGGGGCCAGCAAGATGCTGAAATGAGGACAGAAATGAATTGGCAGGCCCCATCCCCACAGTGCTGTAGACATGGCATGTATTGTGGGGTACAGGGTGTGGCCCCTGGAGTCAGCCATGCCTGGGTTCCCATCGCAGCCTAGCTCCTCACCAGTCACATGACCCTAAACTTGGGAATATCCTCCTGACTTCTGTTTTCTCAATTATAAATGGGGCTCATAATGATTCCTTCCTTAAAGGGTTAATGTGAGGATTCTCAGAGGAAATCCACTGAAAGAGTTTGGTGCTGTGCTTATGGGCGGTGGTGAAAACAATCGTGGATCATCTCTATTCATACCTCATTTCCGGTGTGAGCCCCTCTGTTTGTCATCTGTGTCCCAAGGCTGACCCTGGACAGGTCTGGGAAGGCTACTGACTGCTCGTGCACCCCTGTCTCCAGGTGAATAGGATGTGGTGCTGACCTCTGAGAGCATGTACAGGCTGTTGGGACATTAGGCAGAGCCCGGAAGGACCACTATATGGGATTAAGATGAGGCAAGCACAGGACCTAGCGTGCAAAATATTTGAAAGGAAGCACTCACCGTGCCCTTGCATGAGTCTGAATATGAGCCCCTCCTGAAAATGCATAGCCTTGCCTCATCCTAGTCCCAGTCCAGCGAAGGACCACCTCCCAGGAGGAGGGCCTGACGGCACGGAGGATGGTGAGATGGGTGCAGAGGCCACAGCATCGGAGGCTTCCTGGAGGAGGTGCCATGAGAGCTGCTGGTGTGGGAGGACAAAGGAGAATTTTGAAGTGCAAGGCTGAGGGTCATATATTGCTAGGTGGGAACTTATGGGAGCAGAGACTGCCTTGGAAAAAACCCTGGGCAAGTGTGAGTTGGGCAAATAATTTATCAATTAAACACAACAGAACGTACATTATGATTTGAGTAGTGGGGGTTTCGTCAACTTCCAATAGCTCCACAGCTAGGGGTTTCCTCCCAGTTCCCTGGGGCCTCTGCAGACAGCAAACCGGTCTTCTTGAGAATTGCAGCCTAGGGAGTGCAACAGAGCTGCCTGACACTCAGGGATCTCAGCCTTTGGGTTGTTCCATCACAGCTACGAAGATTCCTAGTGAGAGGGCACCCAGGATCTGGGAGACGGTATGGGGGTTCAAAGGTGAGGAAGGTAATTCAGTCACAGGGTGGTCAAGGAGGGTGGCAACAGAGGACCAAATAAATGTCAGTACCGTGAGAAAAAGGGTGCAACAGAGACCTCCTAGGAGGGTGGACCTCCATACCCAATCACCCAAGAGTGGTTATGAGGGGCAGACATTGTTGGGTGGGAGACACAGTCTGTAACAATGAGAAGTGTTCTAAATTAGAATGGGGCTGGCTGGTTGGAAGGCCAATGACCCCTTACAAGAATCCAGTTCTGTTGAACCAATAGTTATTGAGCGTTCGCTCAATGTCTTGGTCTGGAGTAAGAGAAGGAATAGGATTTTGGAGGCTATTATGTCAAGGGTAAGGGGAGAGAGCACTGCTCTTAAGGAGTTCAGGGCTGAACAAGAAAGAGTATCCCTGATGGGTGGGAGGGAGGGCAGGCTAGTCTCCCGGGAGGCCTGAGCTAAGGTGAGAATGCCTGGAAGGATCAGGTGTGACCAGGAAGTGACAGGCAGACTGGATGGCTGGAACTCAGGTTTTGGGAAAGCCCTGTCCTTCCAGACTGGGGACTTAGCCTTTATTTTCTGGGCAGCAAAAGATGCTTTGAGGACAAGCCATACATTCTGGCCATTAAAATATTGGATTGGTCCAAAAAGTTCATTCAGGGTTTTCTGTCGGATGTTGTGGACTTTCGGGGCAACCAATAGAGAGACTAATTCAGTGTGTGAAGCGCAGGCTGGGAAAACAAGAGATAAAGAAATAGGAAGAGTTGGTAGAAAGCTGGAGTCAGCTTGTGGGAGAGAGGATGGAGGCCTGATGGAGGGGTGGCAGAGGCGAGGAAGAGAAGGATGTGGGGGACATTGATGAACAGACCAGATGCAGAGGGAAGGGGCAAGCGTGGGGCTGGAGATGAACCCCAGGTTCCCAGCCTCTGAGCTGGTCGAGGTCTCCAAGAAGCAAACCAAGGTCTGTAGAAGCAGGTCTGGTGGAGGGACCTTGAAGGCTTTCTCCTGCCTGCAAGTGTCTAGCTCCAGGGCCAGCAGAGCTGGGCTCCAGGGGTAGCTCTGTGGGCCTCTCAGCAGTGCCCCTGCCCCCTGCCTCCTGCCCTTGGCCCTCCCAAAGTCCTCAGCTCTTCCCTTCTTTCCTTCCTCCCAGGACACACAGAAATCCTCGGTACCCAGTCATGGGCCGAAGACACCATCAGGCCAAAGGTGAAGGCTCCACACCGACCCCTGTCCTTGTCGTGGAAGCAGGGCCATGAGCAGACTCTGGCGGCAGCGTACGTGCCAGTGGTGGTGGACCCCAGAGGGCAGAACCCAGACAAGCTCAGGTTCAATTTCTACACTTCCCAGTACTCCAACTCCCTGAACCCCTTCTACACCTTGCAGAAGCCCACTTGTGGCTACCTGTACCGCCGGGACACCGACCACACCCGCAAGCGCTTCGACGTGCCTCCTGCCAACCTGGTCTTGTGGCGCTCATAGGCCTGTGCCAGTCCGAAGCTCCCCACCCTGCACCCTCACCCCCACAATGCTGGGTCCCCAAGAGGAAGGGCTGCTTCCTCCCGGAGGAGCAGAAAGTGCCTGGGCTAGGACGGCTGTGCCTTGCCCACTGTCAACAACGGCAAAGGGAGGTCTCACTTTTCAGCAGCAATTAAAGTTTCCTCTTCCTTTCCCTGGTATCTGAATGGGTGGCTGTGAATGGGTAAACTGAGGCCACAGGGGTGCTGTAAGCAGGGTTATCAGAGGTGCTTGAAGACTTGGAAGGACCTGATTCTCATCAGCTCACCCCAAGAGTAACCCCAACTTCCCTGCAGAGCCTGAGTCCCAAGCAAAACTCATGCTAGCCACACCCTGCCTGTGGTCCCGGGTTTGGCAACCTCTCCAATAAGAGCCACATCAATCGACCATGATCTGGGGCTGGAGCAGCCACTGGGGAAGGGGGGATGTCCTGCAGGGAGTGAACCTGATCTCCAGGGAGCCTCCTCTCTAGCTCCTAGTTTTACATAAAACTGCCTCTTCTGACTGGTGTTTTTTTTTTTTGGTGAGGGATGGACTTCCCATCTCAAGTCTCCCCTCTGGTCCAGCAGAGCTGATGCTGAGTGAGTTTAGTTAGGCTTATGGCCGTAGTTCACGGAGAAGGAGAGTAAAAGCAGACTGTGCTTGACTCCTAGCCAGAGTGAGTCCTTGGTCACTGCTGCCCAAGGCTGGATCCAATGGCCTGCTGGCGCCAGCTCAGACTGGCCTGTGAGAGCTGGCAGTGGGCAGCTCCCAACTCCACAATCAGTGACTTCATGCTGGTAGCTTGAAACCAGTGCAGTGGAAGTATTTACACCCAGGAAACCAGCAAACATCTATAAAACAGGATTTCTTTTTTCCAGAGAGCCAGTAGTTAAAAATTTACCAGCAGATGACTGAGTGATTCCAGCTGGTTTCATTTCTAGGAATCATGTCTTTTTGCAGGTAGAATGGTGGATTCAGTGGTGCATACTTCTAGGGCACAGGAGACAAGGCGGCTGGTGTGGGATGAAGAGAGAGGATACTGGGGACCCAGACAAGCAGCCAGTGCACTGGCCAGATTTCCCCTGGACACCCTTCTCTGAAAAGAAGATGGCAAGCCAGAGAAAAAGTATGAAAGGGTGTCCTAAATATCACCTAATAGCAAAGGATCCAGGTTTTTCTATGTATTATATTTGAAGTAGGCTGTCTTTCAAATTAGAGGCTTTCCTCGATTGTCTAGTGATCCTTGGCTGGAAGCAGGCCATTTGGCATCTGTATCAAGTCTCTCCTTCCTGGTTGCCATTGTTCATGGAGCCAGTGTGGGAAGGAGCTGGGCAGGGTCTCACTTTTCATATGCAGACTTTGCCATAACTTCCTGGTTTCCAGAGCAGCCCTTCTGTCCTCTCGAGCTATCTCTCGAGGCTAGAGCTTGTCCAGTTTAAGTCTCAGAATAACCTTCCCCCAGGGCCAGGAGGAGAGAGATGACACCGTAAGAGGTCCATTCTGCTGCCTTGAGGAGGGCCTCTGGGGAACTAGTTGCTCCTGACACAAACTTCCCACCAGTATCCCTACTTCTTTCCCACCGGTCCTGCACCCCAGCCCCCCACGACACCTTCTGTGCACACCTCCTGAGCTTCCAGAGTCCTGTGGTGAGAATTTAAAATTTTATTTATTTTTAATGTATTTATTTGGCTGCACCAGGTCTTAGCTGCTGCACTAGGGATATTTAGTGGCAGCATGCGAACTCTTAGTCGTGGCACGTGGGATCCAGTTCCCTGACCAGGGATCGAACCCAGCTTGCCTGCATCGGGAGCATGGAGTCTTAGCTGCTAGACCACCAGGGAAGTCCCCCCTCCTGCTCTCTGAGCACACGCAGGTTTCAACTTTCCGCACTCTGGTAAGGCACCACTCGTCCATCTGTTTCTCTCGTCCAAAATTTGTATTAGAACCTGTCATCTGCTGTCTTCTTCTTGGTCTCTGTGGATCTGCAGCTTTTAGAAATGAATTGCCATTTCAGTGTGCTTTTCAAAAGAGGCAGAGATAAACGCAAGTTTTCAGCCTACGCACAACCCGAAGCTGTACCTCCCAACAGTCATCCCACAGACACTGGGTGAACACCTAGCGCATGCTGGGCTCTTGGGCTACAAAGATGAACAAGAATCATCTCTGAGCCCCCAGACCCTACAACCTCGAGGAGTGAGGGCGGGGCCCCTATCTGCACGAGCTCAACTGACGCCTCCTTCTCGCTCCTGGAGAAGGTCGCCCCCTAGAGGTTCACCTTGGTAAAGCGGCCTCCACTGATGCTTCCAGGACACCTTGACAGAAGCCAGCAAAGGTGCCAGGTTGGCCTGGGCGGGACACTCTCTGGAGGCCCAGAACCTATGCTCAGGGCTCTGTTGTGTTTCTGTGGAGGTGGCCAGTGGGCAGACGGGCACGTTGGAGCAAGTCAGTCGGGACTGGGATTGCCACCCCTCCCATCCCTTCCGGGCATGGCTTCTGTCTCTACACCCCTGCCCACCATGTTCCCTCTCCTCGGCATCATTCAGCCCCGTGGGTGCTCTCACTCTGGTGTGGCATCTGTCCCGGGAAGGAGTCCTGCAGACAGCAGCCCGGGGAGGCCACGGTCCTCTCTCACGCGGCCACAGCATGAGCCGTCCACTGAGACCCTCTGTACTCCTCTCGTGTATTCATGCCTTCCTCCTCCCACTCTCACGGGTCTGTCTCTCCCTCCTCTCATGGGTCCCTGTCTTCCTCCTCTCATGTATTCATCTCTTCCTGGATGCCTCGCTATGGAGCCCCGTCTCCCTGACCTGGCATCTGTGTCTCTGGGGGAGAGATGGGGAGGACTGCTGGAGCCCCTGCAGAGGGGGAGGCTGGGCTCTGGGGCTGGGGAGTTGTGGATTCCATTCGCACCTCCGGCTGGAGTGAGGGATGGGGCCCCGCAGCCAGCTGGAGCAAGCTCCCTGTGGGGGATTGCTCAGGCAGAGGGGCCACAGGGAAGGAGCTGGACTCAGGAGCTTATAGATCCTCTAGGTTCATACAGCCTTTCCCCCAGAGACTTATTTTTTCCCTCAGCAATGTGGCTTGTGGGAATCTTAGTTTTTCTGACCAGGGAAAAGGTTGGCGTGCCACAGTGCATGGGGTCACAAAGAGTCAGATAGGACTGAGCGACTGAACTGAACTGACCAGGGATTGAACCCTGGACCCTTGGCAGTGAAAGTGTGGAGTCCTAACCTTACTGGACTACCAGGACGTCCCCTTCCCAGCGATTTGATGACTTAGGCTAAAAGCAAGAATTTAACATGGAAAATCTTTGGTACATCACAACTTAAAAATTTTGTGAACCCGAGAATGTGATTTTTCTGCCCCCAATTCCTCCTATCTCACATGGAAATAATAACATCCATCCCACAGAACTGTCTTGAGCCTGTTCATCGAGCTTAGCCTGGTGTTTAGGATAAAACGTCTGCCTGCAATGCAGGAGACCCAGGTTCGATCCCTGGGTTGGGAAGATCACCTGGAGAAGGAAATGGCAACCCGTTCCAATGTTCTTGCCTGGAGAATCCCATGGACAGAGGAGCTTGGTGGGCTACAGTCTACGGGGTCGCAAAGAGTCGGACACGACTGAGTGACTTCACACTCACACTCACAATCTATGTTAGCTCTCTTGAATCTTTTATCTTATCATTCATTCATTCAATAATGTTTTATTGAGCCCCTCCCAGTCAAATATTACTCTATAAAAGATAATGGAGGGGAGGGTGTAATGAAGGAACTGGTCACAGATAAGTGGGCATGGTTAAGGGACTGATGATATGCCCAGAGGGTGGCAACAGAGGGAAGCCCTTCTAACCCCTAAGCCTGAGGCGTAGAGGGATGAGGCTTTGTCACAGGAGCCTGGAGGGAGTTCTTGCAGGAGCTGTAGCTGAAGGTCAGAGAAAACAACCAGGACCCAAACTGTGGCCCAGCAGGGACGGAGGGGGAACAGATACCCAGCCTTGGTCTCTCTTCATCCTCCAATCTCCTAGCTGCTGCTGTTAAGTCACTTCAGTCATGTCCGACTCGGTGCAGCCCCATAGACGGCAGCCCACCAGGCTCCCGCATCCCTGGGATTCTCCAGGCAAGAACACTGGAGTGGGTTGCCATTTCCTTCTCCAATGCATGAACGTGAAAAGTGAAAGTGAAGCCATCAGTCGTGTCCGACCCTCAGCAACCCCATGGACTGCAGACTTCCAGGCTCCTCTGTCCATGGGCTTTTCCAGGCAAGAGTACTGGAATGGGGTGCCATTGCCTTCTCCGAATCTCCTAGCAGTGCTTCTCAAATGATGAAGCTAGCTTGAAGCCAGAGGGTCAGGGAGCCCAGGTGATCCGGTCCACAGGTTTCAGCCTCCTGGGGCTCAGAGCAGACCAAGAAAGGTAGCGGAGTGAGGCAAGGGCCAACGGCATAACCAGCACATGGCCACGTGGGATCCACGTGAGCATGAAAGCCACCTCCTCTGTCAAGCCTTCTGAGTCTCTGCAGAATTCACCTTCCCCGCCTCAGCGCCATGGTACTGGGTGCTGGAGTGTTGTAAAAAAATGAGGAAGACAAAGGTCTCTACTGGGGAGCTTGCTGGATTCCTGAGGACAGGCTGGTAATAACCAGCTGCTTATAATTCCAGAAAGAAATGAGTGTTCTGTCTATGTTATTGTAAAAGTGTGACTATCATAGACTTTAAAGTGAGCTGAAACGATTTCCACCTGTTGTTCCTGCCTTTGTGCAGTCCCCTCCCTCTGAGTGTGGGTGAGACCTGTGACTTGCTTCTGCTCCACAGACTATGGCAAAGGTGATGGGTGTCACTTCCTTGATGAGGGTCCACTCTATGAGATTCCATTTTAGCAGATTACAGAGAGGATCTCCTCGCTGACTTGATAAAATAAGCAGGCATGTTGAGGAGTCTTATGTAACAAGGAACCGTGGGCAGCTTCTAGAAACTTTGGGCAACTTCTCAGACCTAAGAGAGTCCTCCAGACAATGTCTAGCAGAAAGCCATGGCTTCAGTCCTGCAGTCACAGGAAAGGAGTTCTACCAAAGACCTGGATGAGGTAGAAGTGGATGCTTCCGCAGTAAAGCCTTCAGATGAAAACACAGCCCAGATGGTACCTTGATTCCAGCCTTGTGAAATCCTGGGCAGAGGACCCTGTTGAACCATGCCTAGACTCCTGGTCCACGGAAGCTGTGAGATAATAAATGTGCATAGTTTGAAGCTGACGACTTTGTGGGTAATTTGTTATGCAATGTAGAAAACTAATAGAACACATAAGCAAGATGTCAGAGTGCTAAGGCAGGGAAGGTGAATTCTGCAGAGATTCAGAAGGCTTGACAGAGGAGGTGGCTTTTGTGCTCACACGTGAAGAGTGAGGAGGATGTAAGCAGAGATGGAAAGATGAGCTGTCACCTCCTCCTTGACCTCTTCATTTCAAACCCTGGGCCTGAGAGGACTCTGCAAGGACATGGATCCTAGTCTGGGTCCCAAGCAAAACAAAGGGAGGAGCCCTCTCTGCCCTCTCACCCCTGGAAAAAACATGCTCCGGAGAACTTGATCAAAGCAGGCAGATCGCAGTGTCCCCCTCCCCTGCAATGCACCTTAAGTCGATCGTTTTAGGTGAAAGAGAAGTAAAACAGTCCCATTTGATTCTTTTTTCAAAAATGGTTATCTTCTGTTTATGTCAGCAACATATGTACATTATGAACTGTTATTTTTAAATTTTTTTATTTATTTTGGCTGTGCAGCATGGCTTGCAGGATCTTAGTTCCCCGACCAGGAACTGAACCTTGGCTCTAGGCAATGAGAACACCGAGTTGTAACCATTGAATTGCTGGGGAATTCCCATGAACCATTTTTTGAGACGCAGATTTTTTTTTTTTTAACAAAGATTAAAAATCACTGGTGATCTCTTAGCTTAGAGATGACCCTGTTAACATTTTGGTGGTTTCCTTATCGTAGGTGTCATGTTCACAAGTGACAAGGACAAGAGTATTGCCATCACTCTGGTCTCAGTCTTTCTCTCTCTCTGGTCTTCTAAAGGGGCATTCTTAACTCAGGTCCTTTGGATGAACTTTCTCAGGATAACGGGCAAAAGAACTAGAGAACTGGAAAGGAGATCATCTTGTGGATAATGGAAAAGAAGAAAACTGCTCCCTGGGGAAACCAGATTTGAGAAGGCAGACAGACCTGGTCCAGAGTAGAGCACATAGCCCCCCACCCCATCCCATCCTCAGTTATATCTGGCAGATGCCCACAGATCAGGGCCAGAGAAACAGCCCCCAGAGGCTCCTCTGTTCTCAGGGAGCTTTGTCTCATTCCATCTGAAGCATCTTGCTCAAGGAGGGAAATCTCTCCCTAGGTGCTTCCGGTGGTTCCTCTGAGCTGCTAGAAGGGGGTGTCCCCCCTGAGAGAGGGCTTCTAGGACTAAGCAATATTCAGGGGCACAGACCCTATCACTCCAGGCTCCTCCCTCCACCCAGCCAGTGCTCACAGCCCGTGGATACACAGGACGGGGCCCTGATGACTGGAAGGCTGTGACTGCCCTTCTTTGTTGAGCTGGGCCATATCCCTGAGCTGACCTCTCCAGGCCCAGTTCCTTCTGTCTGGTTCTGAGGAAGTGATCTTAGGATGACACCCTGACACTCTTCCCACAAAACTGTATAAGAACTGCCATCTTCCTGGTGCCTCCATCCTCAAATTGCCTCTGAAGGTTCTAGTTTGCTTTTTTTTAAAAAAATATGTTTTTGATGTGGACCATTTTAAAAATCTTCATTGCATTTGTTGCAGTATCACTTCTGTTTGATGTTTTGATTTTTTGGCCATGAGGCATAATGGGATCTTAGCTCCCTAAGCAGGAATCAAACCCAGGGATCTAACCTGCACCCCCTTTATTGGAAGGCGAAGTCTTAACCACTGGCCTGTCAGGAAACCTCCTCTAGTTTACTTTTAATTTAAATGAAGAGAGGGTGGTTCATGTAGCAGATGAGAGAAGCAAACAGGGAAGGGACAGGACAGAGCTAGGGCTTAAGTGCACTTGAATGTGGGCTGGGGACATCTCTGGGGGTCCAGTGGCTAAGAGTCCACGCTTCCCATATGCCACGACCAAGAGTTTGCATGACACAACTAAAGATCCTGCGTGCTGCAACTAAGACCTGGCAGCGCAGCCAAATACATTAATATTTAAAAAATTTTATATATATATATATATATATATATATATATATATATATATATAACTGGACATGGAACAACAGACTGGTTCCAAATAGGAAAAGGAGTACGTCAAGGCCGTATATTGTCACCCTGCTTATTTAACTTATATGCAGAGTACATCATGAGAAACGCTGGGCTGGAAGAAACACAAGCTGGAATCAAGATTGCCAGGAGAAATATCAATAACCTCATATATGCAGATGACACCACCCTTATGGCAGAAAGTGAAGAGGAGCTAAAGGACCTCTTGATGAAGGTGAAAGAGGAGAGTGAAAAAGTTGGCTTAAAGCTCAACATTCAGAAAACGAAGATCATGGCATCCTGTCCCATCACTTCATGGGAAATAGATGGGGAAACAGTGTCAGACTTTATTTTTGGGGACTCCAAAATCACTGCAGATGGTGACTGCAGCCATGAAATTAGAAGATGCTTACTCCTTGGAAGAAAAGTTAAGACCAACCTAGATAGCATATTCAAAAGCAGACACATTACTTTGCCAACTAAGGTCCGTCTAGTCAAGGCTATGGTTTTTCCAGTAGTCATGTATGGATGTGAGAGTTGGACTGTGAAGAAGGCTGAGTGCTGAAGAATTGATGCTTTTGAACTGTGGTGTTGGAGAAGACTCTTGCGAGTCCCTTGGACCAAAAGGAGATCCAACCAGTCCATTCTGAAGGAGATCAGCCCTGGGATTTCTTTGGAAGGAATGATGCTAAAGCTGAAACTCCAGTACTTTGGCCACCTCATGAGAAGAGTTGACTCATTGGAAGACTCTGATGCTGGGAGGGATTGGGGGCAGGAGGAGAAGGGGACGAGCAAGGATGAGATGGCTGGATAGCATCACGGACTCGATGGACGTGAGTCTGAGTGAACTCCGAGAGATGGTGATGAACAGGGAGGCCTGGAATGCTGCGATTCATGGGGTCGCAAAGAGCAGGACACGACTGAGCAACTGATCTGAACTGAAGTGATATAATAGTCTATGGCCAGAGAGTGTCCCACTAGAGATCAGAGGAAGGTGTTGCTGCATAGATGGGCTTCTATTCTCAGCCAGGGACGCTTCCAGGACCAGCAGGTAGCAGCACACTCATGCACCTGTGTGCCTGCACTCACAAACACACATACACATACACACACATGCCCCAGGCCACTAGGCACACTCTCAGTGTCCCCTTCCCCATGCCCCTGAGTGGTGATGGTGTCAGGTTTAGAGTGAGATGGAGGGCTGAATTCAAGCCTCCCATGATGGGAAAGATGCAGCTTCCAGGAACATAAGCGTGGTCAAAACAGGACCTGTGTGTGTGTGTGTGTGTGTGTGTGTGTGTGTGAGGCTATGTGTATTTGTGCAGTTTTATGTAAAAGGGGTTTCCCTCTGACTTCTCTGGTCTCATCGAGGAGCCCATAAACTCAGCATCACCCAGGCCCTCTCATATATTAACTATCTCTGGTGTGATTGGAACCCCTCTGTCATGATGGTCAAGTGCAGTGCACAGCCTGGGTAACTGTACATAGCAGTCCTCTCAAGGGCCCTCTGCTGGCCCAGCTCTGGAAGAGAGACCAGATCTTTCTCATAGGTATCTCAATTCCGTGTCCGAGGACAGGAACCAGAAATACTGAGCACCCATTCAACCCAGGAGAAGGGAGTGGAGGTGGCAGGATCGGAACAGCTGTTGGCTGGCCACCCACTCTGTCCCCATAAGAAGGGATCAGGAGATTGCAAATTGGGTAAGAAAATCCTCTCACCTCCAGCTCAAGACTGTAATCCTGGGCCTCTGGTCCCCTAAGCTTTGTTCTATTTTCGCTCCTCTTCTCAGAGTGAGCAGGTCTCCATTGGCTGCAAGGATTTAGTGGGGACTTTTAACACGAGTTCTCCGGCAGCCCTTGGATCTGGTGTAGGCTCGCACAGCCCTCGTGATCTCCTCTCTTCTGCTTACCTCCTCTAGTCATTTCCCTGCACTTTGGGATTCGTCAGGCCCTTCCTCGCTCAGATCTGGAGAACTCAAGCTTGTGAGCGAGGAGGGCCCAGTGTTAGGAAGCCCAGCCGCGCTGGTGTGGGGACCAGCGGTGAAAAGAACCCGGTCCCCCTTGGGCATCAGCCTCCCGCAGGCCTGAGCGATGGGGAACATTATGGACGGTAAGTCGGTGGAGGAGCTGAGCAGCACCGAGTGCCACCAATGGTACAAGAAGTTCATGACAGAGTGCCCCTCCCGGCCAGCTCACCCTCTACGAGTTCCGCCAGTTCTTCGGCCTCAAGAATCTGAGCCCGTGGGCCAGCCAGTACGTGGAGCAGATGTTTGAGACCTTTGACTTCAACAAAGTGAGCTGGGCTCTGGGTGGGGACCGCTGCAGGGATGCCCCGGGGCTAGTGTGGGGGTGGGAGGGGCAAGTGTGAGGACAGCTGGAGGAAAGACTGTTTATCTGGGAGACTGAGTGTCTACATCAGTGACTCCAGTTTTCTAGTGTCCATTGAGCACCTACTGTGCATCAGGCACTGGAGGTTTAGAAATCAATCAGCCCTCATCCCCAGGGAGAGAGAGAGAGAGACCCTGGCCAGTGCACTCAGAGGTTAAACGCTGGTTTCCTCTGCCTCTTCCAGATGCGCAATTTAACCCATAACAAGCGTGAACACTTACAAGACAGTTGACAAGCCCTACTAAGTGCTTGGTGCTGCACCCGATACCTCTGCACAGGCCCTCAGATGCTCCCAGGATGAAGAAGGCAGAGGGGAGGGGAGGGCAGAGAGCAGGGTGATGAGCTTCAGTCTGGCTTCAGGCCCACTGGTCTGGGGTGGGCAGGTCCACGTTGTTTGGGTCACCCATCCCACGATGATCTGTGGACCCTAGAACTGGGACAGTCAGGGTTGCCTGGTCACCGGGGAACCCAGGCCACTCCAGCTCCCAAGACCCAGGTGACCTCTGTTCATCCTAAGAGGAACTGAAGGTCTGTGCAGTGGTCAAATTATCGATGTCTCCCCAAGGGGTCACCTCAACGCACCAAGTGAGGGCTTCCTGAGAAGACAGAGGGGCACTGTAAGTTTGCGTCCCTAGTTTTCATCAGCTGGGTGGCCTTGGAGCCCATTTCTTCCCCACTCTGCCTCAGCTTATTCACCATCAACTGTCATGGACATCAGGAGCATTAGTTTAGATGTTTCTTGGTATTTCAGAGCAAATTTTCCATTTATTTGGAGCAATTCAGTCAAGATGTAGTGGTAGCAGAACGTGAATCCACACATCTATCTCCGCCACCCGCTGGCCCCCACCTCGGCTGCTGCCTCCTCCAAGGTGAGGACAGGAAGGTGCAAAGTGCCCATTGCACGCTGTGGAGACATTGCCCAGAGCTTTTCCGGCTCCCTAGCTGCCCACAGGGTCCCGACATCATTGTAGGTGGGGCTTCTAGGGAAAGCTGAGGCTCAGAGGCTATTTAAAAACTCACTAATGTTGAGGATCAAGGGGCCAAAGCAGCTTATGGGCTTTGAGTCCCAGCCTCAAGGGCAGCATTTGGTGCCTGAGGGCTTTCCTAAAAGGGGGTGCAGGGTCAGAGTACTGGAGCCCAAGGTACGGGAGACCAAGAAGGGATGGCATCCTCATGCTGGACCCCTGAAATACTCCAGAAGAAATGATCTTTCCTGAAGCGGTGTCAGAGTCCATGGTTGAGCCTCAACTCATTACACCCAAATGCACTGAAAGAGCTCAGCTTCTTGCCTGTTAAGGAAACCCTTTGGATCAAGATAACCCTTTGGATCTCAGATCTAAGATGACACTTATGACACCGGGTGGGGCAACCCCTCAACCCTATATTTGGCTAACTGAGTCATTCAAATACTAGCTCTTCAATTTCTGTCATATGTAGGCACCACTGATGACTCAGACAGTAGAATTTGCCTACAGTGCTGGAGACCCAACTTCTATCCGTGGGTCAGAAAGATCCCCTGGAGAAGGGAATGGCCGCCCACTCCAGTATTTCTGCCTGGAGAAGTCTATGGGCAGAGGAGCCAGGCAGGCTACAGTCCAAGGAGTCACAAACAGCCGGACACAACTAAGCAACTTTTTTTTTTAAGCGCCACTTGTATTGTCCCAAACGTGACCTCTTTGAGCCTACTCACACCCCCGCCTTAGGGCCTGGGTTCCACCAGGCACTCTTCCTCCAGAATTCCGCTCAGCTCACACCTTCCCCAGCTGCAAGGCTCTGGTCAAATGTCTCCTTTCCACTGATACTGCCCTGATGTCCTGGTTTCAGCTGTATTTAACTGGGACTAGTCCCCACCTGGGCATTTCCTCAAATTTCCCTTTTCCCCTAGAGCATGTCTCGTCTTTGTATTAGAAGATGATGTTGAATAACATTTAGCTGCTATGATTATGGTCAATCTCCCTGATGGAATGTGAGCTCTCCACAAAGGCAAGGATTTCTTTCTTTTTTCAGTGCTGTATCCTTTGCACCTACAACAGTGCCTAGAACACAGAAGGAGATTAATCAGTATTTTTACTTGAGTGAATGACTATATGAGGAATTATTAGTTTTATGGACTACTTATATATAACATATATTAATTAACATTCATACTTGCTAAACTGTAGAGCATCTTTGTAACATTTGAAGTGTCTTGTACACTGAAGGCAGAAATCACACTTTGGACACTCCTTCCGCCCACTGTCACCAGCAAAAGGCAGTGGGGCAGGTAGGCTACAAGATGAGACTCAGGACCAGGAAGTTTTGATACACAAGACTGGAGGTTTGGGGTAGTGCAAACAATAGCCCTTGGGCCCTATTTTTGTCAATGAAGTTTTGTTAAAATACACCACACGCATTCTTTTACACATCATCAGAACTGAAATATGTGCTATGTGGCCCTTTGTAGAAAAAAGTTTGCCAGCCCTTAAACTAGAAGAGAGTTGTATCCTAGGGTACTATACCAGATGGTCAGGGTTTTGGGGTACGGCCATGAGTAGGGAATGTGACAAGGGCAACCCGCATATGCTTTGCTTACTTCAGAGTTTTGCCTGAGCTTGATTATGCCTGGCAATCACACAGGTGCACACAAATCAATGTAAATCTCCCATCCCTGCATCTGAGCGCTAGGTGGCAATTAGGAGACTCAGTTTATTAATATTTATTTATTTGTTTATTGGCTGCGCCACGACGCTTGTGGGATCTTAGTTCCCCAGCTAGGAACTGAACCCACGCTCTCCTGGCAATGAAAGTGCTGAGTCCTAACCACGGGACAACCAGGGAATTCTCAAGGAGACTCAGTTTCTAGGCAAGCCTTTGTCATTCACTGGCGTGTGGCCTAACCTTTCTCACCTTCAGCTTTTCATCTGAAAATAGAGATAGAGATACCCAGAGGTGGTTGTGAGATTAAGTGAGTAAAGTGAGTGAAACACACATCACCTGAAGCACACAAATCAAGTTAGTATTGTTGTGGATCTAATCCAGACCACAATCCTGAAAAGCACACACGGTCCTTCTGTCTCAGAACTGAGACCCTGAGGCTATCTGACTTGTCCAAGGCCACACCTCTCCCAAGAACTGGTTTAGGTCTTTCTGGAACAAATGTACATGCCTTTCCATTGCCCGATTCTGGCCATTTTTTAATTGCAAAAAATTATCAAATTAAGAAAAATTTTAATTACCAAGAAATGATAGCTCATTGTAAAAAGTTTCCAACAATATAGAAAGACAAAAAACGAAAAGCAAAGTGTCCTTACCCTCTGTCCCCTTGCTTGGGGGAAATCTCCACAGTGGTAAGAATGCAAACCTCTTGCTTCTCTGAGCATGGCTGCAGGGGGCCTGGCTCCACCGTGACAAAGACCCTGAGAGGAGGGGTTGATCAAGGGGTGGTCGAGGGACTTCCCTGGTGGTCCAGTGGTTAAGATTCCGCACTTCCACTGCAGTGGGCATGGGTTCCATCCCTGGTTGGGAAACTAAGATCCTGCATGCCCCATGGCACAGCCATGTGTAGGAAAGCCCTTGCACATGGGCAAACACCCTGAAATTATTCACTGTGATTTTGACTTCCGTCGTGGAGCTCAGAGTGGTTGAGGCCTCACCTAAGGCCAGCACATGACTGAGAACTCTTGAAGGCCTTCTTGTCCCATCTCTGCCACGTCCCTAATAACAGTTTCCCAGCCTCTGCTCACACACTTTCAGGGACAAGGAACTCATTACTGCACGAAGCTGTCCCTTCCACTGTGGGCAATTCTGTCTGTTAAAGAGTGGATCCCAAACCTGCCACTCAGTAACTTCCTGGTTCCAGAGTGAGGGTTGTGAGTAAGTGGAGCAATAGAGGCTGGACTCTGGGTTCACAGGCTCTGAGTCCAATGCCCCTTTGCTTTCAGCACTCATCCTCTCTGCAAGGCTTCCCTTTTCCAGCTTCACTTGACTTGGGCGGAAGGTGGGCAGAGGCAGGCCTGTGTTTCCTGCTTCCCTGACCCTATTGGTAAGGCTGGCAGGGCCAGGTGGAGAGTCAGCTGCTGGATATATGGGGGCTCCTGGGAAATATCCTGCAGGAGTGTCTCGCACCACATTCTGGCCAATCCCTCCAAGACTCAGTGAGGGCACCACCTCCCCAAAAGCACCACCTCTGCTGCTTTTGCCTGGTCGCTTGTCCTGTCCTATCATTCCATAATGTCCCATCCAGATGTGCTGTCTCTGAACATATGTCATGATGGCACCATGATTTCATTATCGTGATGGTAATAATAATGCGTGTGTTAGTCGTTCAGTTGTGTCCAACTCTTTGCGACCCCATGGGGGTATAGCCCGTCAGGCTCCTCGGTTCATGTGATTTTCCAGGCAAGAATACTGGAGTCGGTTCCTTCTCCAGGGGATCTTCCTGATCCAGGGATCAAACTTGGGTCTCCTGCCTTGCAGGCAGACTCTTTACCGTCTGAGCTACCAGAAAAGCCTTGGTAATAATAATAATAGCTGACATTTACTGAGTGCTTACTATGTGCCAGGCAGTGCTGAGTGCCTTACATACCTGCATTTATTTAAGTCCACATCAATTCCAGGTGGGAGCTATTATAACTACTACCGATCAAGGGTCAGAGTCATGTTGAATCCTTCCTACCAGACCCTATATATTTGAGAAGGTGGGGCCAGGATTCCAGCCTGTGTCCTCAACGCTGCGCTCCCATCAGCATGGGCTTTATCTTACTGAGTTCTGAATCCTCAGTCTATCACAGCGCCTAGTCGGTGCTCAGTAAGCTTCCAAGAATAAAGGGAAGAAAAAGAAAGGCGTTTGTTTGCCTATCCCTTATCCAGGCGCGTTAGAGCGCATCCAAATTCCGCCCCTATTCCTAGGGGTTCGTGTCTCAACTACACACATCTTGCAACCACACCCACCAAACTGGAAGGGCTGTAGTTTGTTTGAGGATCACAGCGAAGGCTGGAACCAAAGTACCGGTGAAGTGATAGCAATAAGCCATTTACACCCCAGTGGGCGGTTGGTTTATCCGAAAAGATCAGCGTCTCCTGGGCCCCTGAGGGATCCGGGGGCGGAGGCGGGGCCGGGGGCGGGGGCCTGAACAGAGGGGCTCAGGCGGCCACGCCCCCCGCCCAGGACGGCTACATTGATTTCATGGAGTACGTGGCGGCGCTGAGCCTGGTCCTCAAGGGGAAGGTGGAACAGAAACTGCGCTGGTACTTCAAACTCTACGACGTGGACGGCAACGGATGCATCGACCGCGACGAGCTGCTCACCATCATCCGGGTAACTCCAGGTGCCGAGGGCCGGGCAGGGGCGGGGCCGAGCTGAGAGCCGGGGCTGGGTATTCAGCCGGCTGGGGTCGGTCCGCGGGCTCGGAAGGGGATGGGCTTGAGACTTACGGTCCCCGCGGCGGCTCGGGCCTTCACCAGCTGCGTGACCTGGGCCAGGTTCCCCTGGGCCTCAGTTTCCTCTTCTGCACCGGGAGCTGTAGAAGCGCATCCCCTACTCCGTCTGAGGCCCCGGGCTTCCTTGACCTCTACTCCCCTGGCTCCCGACTGTCCCGTCGGGAGCTTGACCAGCTCTCCCCGCCCCATGCACCGTTGAGACGAGTTAGGACGGGTCCTCTCACTTCTTCACTTCCAGGCCATCCGAGCCATTAACCCCTGCAGCGACTCGACCATGACCGCTGAGGAGTTCACCGATACAGTGTTCTCCAAGATTGACGTCAATGGGGATGGTGAGGCCGCGCTGGGTCTCCCCCAGGGGAGGGGTCACTGGGGCTGTCGCCAGTCTCCAGAAAGGGAGAGGACAGGAGGGGGAGAGGGAGGCTCCAAGGGGACGCTGCTGGCTACCTCCTCCACCTGCCTCCGCCCTGGCCACAGAGCTGGCTTTTGGGGATGTCTGCACCAGACTTTGGTCTCTGGCTCCTTGGCCGGCTCTGTTCACAGCCACTTCCTCCAGCCTTGGTTCTGTCCCCCTTAGAAGACTGAAGCTCTGGGCCCCGGTCTGCAGACGTGAACGCCTCCTGCCCATGATGTCCTTTCTTTCCACCCCAGGGGAACTCTCCCTAGAGGAGTTCATGGAGGGCGTCCAGAAGGACCAGATGCTCCTGGACACGCTGACCCGAAGCCTGGACCTTACCCGCATTGTGCGCAGGCTCCAGAATGGAGAGCAGGATGAGGAGGGGGCTAGCGGCAGGGAAACGGAGGCCGAGGCCGCGGAGGCCGACGGCTGAGCTCACTGCCTGCTCTTTCTGTTCTGGGGAGGATGTGTATGGTGGGTGCCTGGTGTTTCGCTGTTGTTTTAATACTAGATAGAGTCTACTGAACTCAGAGGCTCAGCTCACTTCTTAGGGGTCCATGGTGGCAGCACAGGGGCAGTGGTCCAGAGCGGGGACCTTTCCGGAACTCTGTGATTCAGCTGGTGGTGACGCTCCTTGCTGGGGCAGCCTTCAGCATCCGTCAGGCTCCTCCTTACTCCCTTCCTGCACCTCCCCCAGCTTTTACTAGCTCTTCCACTGAGCTTCTCTGGTTCCATGCTCTTTTAGACCCAGAAGCTCTGAGGCAGAGGTGGGCTTTCCCAGGACTCCAGTGGGACCCTGGAGATCTGGGGGCTGCAGCCTTCAACTGGGTGCTGTCACATGTGCGTCCTGCCCCCAGCATCCCGGAGCCTAAGCGGTCTGTGTTGATTCATTCCTCCCTTCAACAAGTGTTTCTCGAACAGCTACCTATATTAATGCTAGATGTTACACGTGCAAAGAAGAGGACAGTTCACATCCTCAAGGAACTCACAGCATCCTTATCAAACAATATGCCGAGAAGTTATGATACTGTAGACAGTCCTCCTTAATCCATTGGGAATCTGTATTTATTCAGGAGTGGTTGCACAACACCCTCATTCTTCCCCTGCTGGCCCCTCGGTGCCACGTGGTACCACATGGTACCCCATAGGATTTCGACTCATTGTTAATGGCAAGTGTCCTGACCATCCCTGATCTAACCTGAATCCCTCTTACCACAGTGAGACCTGACACCAGTTGAGAAGTGGAACAGTCTCTTACAGGGGCCCTCTCCCCATTCTTTGCACACTCCAGCTTTAAGAATACCTGACCAAGACCCTGGGGAGAGACACAGGTTGGAGTAGTTGTGATCACTTTTTTCAGAGATGCTCTTTCCTTCTGAACTTTTGAGTCTTCACTTTCAGCTGGGTGTGGGGGAGGTTCTGGGAGCAAATAAAAGTCCAAGGAGGTGGAAGGGAGCAAACAAGGGGAAAGTAGGGGATGAAGCCCCAGCCTGCAGAGAGCCCCCTGGGATAGAAGGGAGGAGGCATTTCATTTACACCTGTCCTGTCCATCACGTGGACTGCTCTAGATTGGAAGTCAGCTGGGGCCAGAGCACAGACATGGAGGGAAAGTGGAGCTCAATGCCAGGGGCAAGGGAGTTGACATTTCTGCTGCTTCTCTTGGTGGCTGCCTCTTGGGAAATGCTGGAGGTCAGAGCTGGGAGGGTATCTGGATAGAATTGGGACATTTCCCCAGCCCCATTCACATACCAGCTTCATGATTTGGGGCATATCTGTATCCCAGCTGGATTACTATTATTTTTAATTGACTATTTTTTTAACCTTACATTTATTTCTACAGTTAACTTTATATGGATATCATGCCCATGAAATCACAGGATCTACAAATTAGTTTTATTCTTCATACTTCAACACAAAAACATATCTATTTACATGGGTTTCTTTTTGAGTTCCTCAGTACCACCCCCTGCACCAGAATGACTGTCTTTCTTTTTCCTTTATTTTTGGCTGCACTGCATGATTTATAGGATCTTAGTTCCTGACCAGGGGTTGAATCCAAGCCCTCAGCAGTGAAAGTGCAGAGTCCTAACCCATGGATTGCCAGAGTGACTGCCTTTTAATCTAGTTTCTGTATGGAGGCTGCACATAGAGTTTGTATAACAAAAAGAATCCCATATCTAAAAAGTAATAATCTGAAAACTGCTTGTCGAGTCCAGCCTGCTCATGGTGCAGACAAAACACCTAGGTCAGGGAAAAGAAATGCCCGCTGTGGGTCACACAGGAGTTGGAGGCAGAGCCTGTTCTAGAACAGGTTGGCAGGCCCCAGTTCCCTCCAGAAATAGAAGAAAGGTTCCTCCATCCTTTGAGACATACTTGGCTTGTTGTGGGCTTGTGATGGCAAATTTTGGAGGGTCCATTCTGGGGGTGGGGGTTGGAGAGCTGAGTGTGAGGGATGAGGGTTAGGGAGTGGGGAAGGAGGGTTGGAAGGAGCTGGCAGAGCAGCACCAGGGCAGAGCTGAAACAGCCCCTTTAAGTACAGTCTACCCCCTCCAAGGGCAGGAAGAACAGTGCTCGGGATCCTGGGGGGATGTAATTGTTATCCATCCCTTCTCCCTAACTCTAACCTTTTCTTCAGCGTCAACAATACCTGCCAGCCCCACCCTTCTACTAGTCAGTTTCACACTGTGGGCATTTTCATTGCTAATTTCATCTATGGAACCTCTACCCCTAGATCTCCATGCTTCCAACTAAGAACTGTGTAGGAATCTATGGGAACCCCACAGTCACCTAGCAAGGCATAGCTTTCCCAGAATCAGCTGAAGGGGAGAGGAAGCCAAGTCCCTTCAGTACCCCACGGATCCTCCCAATGGACCAGCCCTGTTGGCCATTTCAGACTAATGACCCCTGCCCTCCCCACTCAGCCCCACCCCCCTGCAAGGGGATGCCAGGAAGTTCAAGCCAGGATAAGAGTGGGCATAAGCAGGTTGAACCAGGGACCCTCCCACTGCTCTGGAAACCTGGTGAGCCTGGAGTCTTGGAGGGCTCCCAGGGCCCCGGAGCCCTCAGAACATGGCACTTTTCCGCCTCTGCTGAGAGATCCAGCTACTGGGGTTCAGATCCATCTGCAGCATCTTCATCACCCACTTGTCACGACGGGCACCTTCAACGAACTCATTCAGGGACAGCTGGCCTGCACACGGGGTAGGAAAGATCGTCATGCCAGGTGGGGAATGGAAGAAATGGGGTGGGGATGGACACAGATGAGCCTGCAGTCTCAGGGCCTAAGCTTGGGCTTTCCTCCAGGAGTCTCCTGGAACCTCTAAGGGTTTCTTCAAGGGACTTGCTTTGCAAATGAATTCAAGTTTTACTTTTGCACGTGGGACCCTTGAAATGTTCTTTTGCAAATGAATTCAAGTTTTACTCTTGCACATGGGACCTTTAAAATATTTTTGAGGGCTCTTCTGGGTGTGTTCCCAGCCAACTGCCTCTTTGCACAGCCTGGGGCTGGGGTGCTGAGCTACAGCAATGAGAGTCCAAGTACGTGACCCCATTTATTCCTTTCAGTTATTCTTATTCCCATTTTCCAGGTGAGGAAACTCAGATCAGGCTGAGGGTACATGAAGCATCCTGGTCTGCCTGACTCCAAAGCTCCTCTTCTTCCATGGCACTTGCCTGGCAACTCCAGTAGGAGATTTAATCCCTCTTACAAGCCTCACAGGGATTCCCCGTTGGCTCAGCAGTAAATAATCCACCTGCAGTGCAGGAGACGCAAGAGATGCTGATTCGATCCCTGGGTCGTGAAGATCCCCTGGAGGAGGGCATGGGAAGTCACTCCAGTATTCTTGCCTGGAGGATCCCCATGGACAGAGGAGCCTGGGAGGCTACAGTCCATAGGGTCACAAAGAGTCGGACACGACTGAAGTGACTTAGCACACATGCACAAGCCTCACATGCTAGTGACATTCTTGTTATTTTATGATCTCTTCTCCACACCCATCTCACTGCTGGGAAGTGAAGGGCCTAGTCTAAGGTGACGTGGAGAAAGTGGGGTGACCCAGGATGGGGAGCCCCCTGCCCCTGCCCCACCATCGTCTCTGATCCAGTTACCATCTCCATTTTCATCCACCAGAAGGAAGATCCTGTCCACGACCTCCTCGGGCGTGAGGAGCTTGCCTTGCTGCTCGGCCTCCATCTCCACACTGCAGGCTTTCTTCAGCTTGTAGATGGACTGTGGGAGGGAAGCCAGTGACATCCAGAGACCCAGCACGCTCTGCTCCCCTCCCCCGCCCCACCGCGCCATGACCCATGTCCCTCGGCACCTCGTTCTCAGCACTGCCCCCTAGTCAGTACATCTGAGGATCACGGGACTCAGGTCCAGACTAAAAGTGACCTGTGCTAAGGCCATTTCCTCAGGGTTTCACAGCCTAATTCCCACCGAGGAGTTCCTGGCTTCACCCACTGCCCCATTCCCACGCCATTGGTGTTTCCACTGTGAGCATCAGAGCTGACACCCAAAACCTCTAACGAAGGCACAGGGATGGCCTAACCTCCACTTTACAGCAGAAGACATGGAGATTTCAGAATATTTGTAGGTGTGTGTGAAGTGTATGCATGTGAGATAGGATGATGGGAGACACAGGTGTTGGGCTGGAGGGAAAAGCACAGGTGTCTCGCTCGCCCTGTTTCCAGCAACGAGGCAACATTTGGAAGTGAAAACGGGCAGAGACAGACAGACATGAGGAGTATCCTCAGGCCTTGGCTGGGGCTTGCCTAGGACAGAGGTGTGCACTGGGGGTCCTCACGGCCTCACTGCCCAGCACAGCACGTGGCACAAATGAGGCACCACTACAGGCAGGCCAGCATCTCCCGCTGGATGAACTTGGGCAAACCACACAACCTCCATGGGCCGATTTTCTTTTCTGTAAAATGCGCCAGCATCTCCCTCCTCAAGAGTGAAGTTCTGGAGAGTAAGAGGCTAATGAGGGTTTTGTGCAGAGTCTGAGCCAGAGTATTTTTCCCCTTGCTCATTCTTGCTAGTAGTCAATCAGCTTTCTGATCTTTCCAGAGAACCTACTTTTGCTTTCGTTGACTTTCCTTGTGCGTTTGTGTTCTGTTTTGTTAATTTCCATTCTTTGTTAATTCTTTCCTGTTGCTTTCTTTGGCCTTACTTCTCTTTTTTTTTTAATTTGTTGAGATGACTTCTTGGATCATTGATTTTCATTTCAGTCTCTCTTATTTTCTGCTGCTGCTGCTAAGTCGCTTCAGTTGTGTCTGACTCTGTGCGACTCCATAGATAGCAAGCAGCCCACCAGGCTCCGCCGTCCCTGGGATTCTCCAGGCAAGAACACTGGAGTGGGTTGCTATTTCCTTCTCCAATGCATGAAAGTGAAAAGTGAAAGTGATGTCGCTCAGTCGTGTCCGAATCTTAGCGACCCCATGGACTGCAGCCTACCAGGCTCCTCCACCCATGGGATATTCCAGGCAAGAGTACTGGAGTGGGGTGCCATTGCCTAGTATATACATTTTAAGGCCACAGATGTTTCTGTAAGCTCAGCTTTAAGCTGCATTCCAAAGTTTTGTTATGTTAGTATCATTACTCAGTTCATGATATTTTGAGTGTGTGTGATACTATTTTTTTGATTCATGGAGTATTAGGAAGTAGCGTGATTTTCAAACAGATGGGTATTTTCTCATTCTCCTTTTGTAATTGATCTCCAGCTTAATTTCATGGTAGTTGGAAAGCACACTCTGAATGATTTCAATGGCCCTTCCCATCCCCAGGCCCAGGGGCCCCCTTCAGCATCCAGCATGCCCAGGTGCCCGCCGCCCCCCCAGCAGACACTGACCTGCACGATGTCCAGCAGCTCCTGGCGGTCGATGCAGCCATTGCGGTCCTTGTCGTAGATCTTGAAGGTCCACTTGAGCTTGTGCTCCAGGGTGCCCCTCAGCACAAGGTTCAGGGCTGCCACGTACTCCAGGAAGTCAATGGTGTTGTCCTGCATTGGGGGTGGGAGCTGTCAGGCTCCCTTCAGCCCCCCACCCCGTCTCCCGGGCGCATTGGTGGGAACTCTATTCCAGGCCACCATCCCTGAAACTCAGGGCTTGGCGTCCCCAGTGCACGCATGTGCCTCTCTGCATCTGTGCTCGTGGTGTTCTCTGCCCCAGGATCCATTCTCAGTCTCCAGGATCACCCAGTCCTGCCTGTCCTTCAAGGCTCAGCTCAATGGTCCCCTCCTCCAGGAAGCCTTCCTTCTCACACCACTTCAGCCACAGTGACCGTCCTCTCCCTTTTCTGACACTCCCAGCTGTTGCTGTTTTAGTAGCTAAAACAGTCAATCCTAAAGGAAATCAACCCTGAATATTCACTGGAAGGACTGATGCTGAAGCTGAAGCTCCAAGACTTTGGCCACCTGATGTGAAGAGCCAACTCACTGGAAAAGACCCTGATGCCCAAAAGACTGAAGGCAAGAGGAGATAGGATGGATGGTTGGATAGATAGGATTGGTGGATGGCATCACTGCCTCAATGGACATGAGTTTGCACAAACTCTGGGAGACAGTGAGGGGTAGGGGATCCTGGTGGACTGCAGTCCATGGGGTTGCATGACTTAGTGACTGAACACAACATGGACCTTAGCCCACCAGGCTCCTCTGTCCATGGGATTTCCCAGGCAAGGATACTAGCGGGGGTTGCCATTTCCTTCTCCAGGGGATCTTTCCGGCCCAGGGATCCAAGCCCCGTCTTCTGCATTGGCAGGCGGATTCTTTACCACTGGCCACCAGGAAAACCCAGCACCTACCATCTCTTCTACCCTTAACTGCTCTGTAGGTGTGTCTCATTCTCTAGCAACAGTCTATCCTCCAGGAGAAAGGAGAGGGGTTTACATTGCTTCTGTTTCTCCTCCACGCCTAGTACAATGCAACTTTTGCCCACAGTCTCCTAACTATTTACAAATCTATAAAGAAATGATTGACTTAAGTCTGAATATAAGACTAACATAGTTGTGAAAGGAGATTAGAAAGCAGGACCTCACATATTTCAAGGCTGGGATCTCAGCTATCCAAATCAAAAATTGGAATCATCAGCTCCCCCAGGAGCATCTGTCATTCCCATGACTTTGTAATCAGAATGGCATCACTAGCCCAGAGCCCCTCTGTCCCACTGGGTCAGGCCAAGTGGGAGCCTCAACCCTGTTCAAGGGGGTGCCTGGGTGGGCAAGGTATGGACAAGGGGAGAATACAGCTCCACAAGAGGGAAACAGCAAATGCTTAAGGAAAAACCAAGAAAATAAAACGAGCCCACCTCAACACCTCCAGAGTTTAATCAACATCCTTTATATAATTCCTCTGGTCCTCCATACTCCTCACTGTGTAAATATTTACCTAACTGAGGTCAGGCTGTAGCTATAGTTTTAGTTAGTGGATTTTTATTTTAAAATTTCCCATGCCTTCAAAATTATTTAAAATAATACCGTTTTCTCTTTTGAGGAGTACTGGGCAGTCCCTCTTGTTGAACATGGTTTTGATATTTCACATCACACAATGAACATCTTGTGCACACGCATTTTTCCTTATGTCTCTGGTAATTCCTGTGGGGCAGATTCTTAGCCGTTGCTATTTCTTCTGTTGTTTTTCCCCACTAGTCTTTAATGCACTATTTTTGTATAGTTCTATGGATTTTTAAATTGATGTGTAGTTGATGTGCCATATAAGTTCTAGGTATACAATATTGTTGTTTAGTCATTAAATTGTGTTGTACTCTTTTTCGACTCCATGGACTCTAGCCCACCAGGCTCCTCTGTCCACAGGATTTCCCAGGGGAGAATACGGGAGAGGACTGCCATTTCCTTCTCCCAGGGGATCTTCCCAACCCAGGAATGGAACCCAAGTCTCCTGCATTGATAGGCGGATTCTTTACCACCGAGCCACAAGTGAAGCTCCTAGATAGTGATTCATAATTTTTAAAGATTATATTCTATTTGGTATTCTTATAAAATTTTGGCTATATTCCCTGTGTTACACAATATATCCTTGCAGCTTATTTATGTAATAGTTTGTACCTCCTAATCTCCTACACCTGAATTGCCCCTACCTCCTTGTTCTACAAAATTGTATCACATGTGTAGACACATGTAGATACATAAATACCAGTAACTCTCAACACAAAGAACCTCTCTTGTGTTACCTCTCAAAGGTCACATCTTTCTCCCAACCATAACACTTGACAACCGCTGTTTGGTTCTCCATGAATAATATTTTCACTCTGAAAAGAGTATAAAAATAGAATCACATTGTGTGTAACTTTCTTTCACTCAGCACAGTGCCCTGTAGACTCATCCCAGTCACTGTAAGCATCAACAGTCCCTTTTTAAATTGCTGAATGGTGTGGTCCCTAGTTTGCTTTCTGTTCGCCCATTGAAGGTTATCTGGCTTGTTTCCTGTTTTTTTCCCCCAGCTTTATTGAGGTATAATTGCACAATAGCCTTTTAAAGAACACTGTGTAAGTTGAAGGCATACAATGTGGTAATTGGTTGTCCTTTAAAAGACTATTTTCATTAGTAATTATTATTTGTTAGGCTTTTGAAAAATAGATCTTGGTTTTTTTTTCATTGGCCATGCCCTGGAGCGCGTGGGGTCAAACCTGTACCCCTGCATTGGGAGCATGGAGTTTTAACCACTGGATCATCAGGGAAGTCCCTTAGGTTTCTTTTTAAATAAGAATTCAGTTTGAAAATTGTGCAAAATGGACCATTTGTTTGATATACATCATCTCCCTCAGGTCTGTTATCCCCATTTCACGGATGAGGAAACAGACTCAGAGGTTTAATAAGTTGCCCAAGAAATTCCCATCCAGCAAGTGGCAGAGTCTTTCAAGCTACATGCCTTCTGCAGTTCATCAGGTTGGGAGAAATTTCATACTCCATGAAAGGTCTATTACTGTTTTAAAAATGAACCTGGTGGCTAGCACCAAGGGGAGTAAAACACACAAACAAACCCCAAATCAACAGCAAATTTCTACTCTTCAGCTCTCTAGATTTCCCCCTCATTCTTTGTCTAGAACTTTCTATTCTCACAACATCCTGTATCAACATGATACGGTTTCCACAACGACCCCTCTCCTTACATGAGTCTCAATGTGGAGCAGCCCTTTCCTGACAAGTGATCTCATGTGTGAGTTTACTTCAAACCCAGGACCAGTTCTGGGAAGCTCCCAGCAGGGGCTACGCTCATCCACTGCGCACGCGCTGTCGTCAGCTTCAATTACCCACAAAGGCTGAAGATGACGGAAACGCCTGTCTACTCAAGAGTTGGAGCAGAAGTGACAAGCGTGTGATCTGCTCAGTGGGATTACCTGCCTCGTTTCTCCCTGAATTGGCGGCGTTTGTGACCTGACCTCCCTCCAGCACTCGTTACATAAGGACCCTGAAGGACATTTGACCTTCATCCTTCCTTTCCTCCATCCAGAGCATTACAGGCGAGCACCAAAGATGGCGTTACTCCCTCCACCAGGAGGGAGCATAGCAGCAGAGACCCGGTGCCCCTACCTCCTTGCCACCACAAAATTGTTTTCACCACCACAGATCTTAACGTGTGAGCTAGATGTAAGAGCTCTTTTGATTTTATCTGCCCCAGAAATCTCAGATCAATTGCCCAGAAATGACTGCTGATTATAAAGGTTTTTCTGAGGTGGGAAGTGGAGTCGGGCAGGAGTTTGGAGACAAAGACTAAGTGGGGGAAAAAAAAGGAAGAAGGCTTAGCTTCTGACAGAGGAGCTGAAAACACCTGCTAGGAGAGCTCTTCCTTACAGAAGGAGGCCAACTAATAAATAGAGAAGGGACAGCAGAGATGGAAAATTATCAACGGGTGCCAAACCTAGGGGCTGATCATTTGATGAGCAATAGGAAGTTTACTTAGTCTCAGAGTATTAATATCTCCCTATAAGATGCTTATTAATTACAAAGAAGAAATAGTCACTTTACAGTGGTGAAATCCGGCAGATACCACATAGCTAAATGATCAAAGGGACAAACCAACATCAGGTGCCCTCTGATGTCACGTGCTCAGAAGCACATAGCATCTCTTCCGGGGGCATTGATTTCTGCCAGAAGGGTAACCTGCATCTCATCTCAAGGCAACACAGGGTAAACCCAGATCATTGACTTGCGGTCTTCAAAAATGTCAGAGTCAAATAAGATAAAGAAAAGCTGAGACTAAACGATCCAAAGGGCATCAGGTCCAGGGCAGGAGTGGGGTAGTGGGGAAGGGAAGGGATGGACAAATTGGGAGATTAGGACTGACATATATACAGTACCATGTGTAAAAGAGATAGCTAGTGGGAACCGCTGTAACGCATAGGAAGCTCAGCTTGGTGCTCTGTGATGACCTAGAGGGATGGGATGGGGGTGGAGTGCAAGAGAGATTCAAGAGGGAGGGGATATATGAATACATATGGCTGATTCACTTCACTGTACAGCAGAAACTAACATAACATTGTAAAGCAATTATACCCCAATTTTTAAAAAAGGCTAAGGGGGAGATAGGACATTAAATGCAATGTGTGATCAAACTTAAAAAGAAAAAGGTTGTAATGGATGTCATCAGGACAGTCAACCAAACATGAATATAGATTGTCAGTTAGATAACAGAACTTATTAATGTTGACTTTCCTGAGTTTGATCATTTATTAGGTTAAGAGAATGCCCTTGGTTTTAGAAAATACATACTAGAATACTTGGGGTAAAAGAGTGTGATGTCTATACAATTCTCTCTAAAAAAATGCATATATTTATATGCATAATATACACATATATGAATATATTGTGTACATGTATTATACATGTATATATATATATATATAAAATACATCACACAGAGAGAATAGTAAAGCAAATGAGTCAAACATAAACAACTGGGGAATTTTGATAAATTGTAAATGGAAATTAGTTGCACTATCCTTATAATTTTTCTGTAAAGTGAACATCACCAAGACTAAGAAGTTATTTTAAAGATAACTGATGAATATTATAGGCTAACTTAGAAGAAAAGAGGTATACGAGGTTGCAGCTGTTTTATTTCCAGGGGGCTTCATAATCCCTTTGAAATCTTGAATTGTTACTATATTGAATTTTAAATGAATTTGAAGAAAATTGATTAATTCATGGGTGTGAACCTTGCCACATACTACCTGATATATTTGTTTACGTTTCTTCTGACATTCAATGCTTCAAAAAAATCATTTCCTCTCTTAAACAGCCCAACACACTGCCTTCTGGGCAGGAACGCTTGCCTGGGATGCAGGACCCCTGAGTTTAAGATCTTGGACAAATCAGTTCACTGAATTTGGAGTAACAACCTCGGCCTGCTCCCTTTCAGGGCTGCTGGTGACTCAGAGACGTTTATAGAAGGAACTTTGGGAAGGCTGAAACTCAGTTGAGACCTGGAGTTAGGGTTCACCTCCGAGGTTTTTGTTGCCGCGATGATGCTGACCCCGCCCTACCGCCCCCTACAGGCGCAGAGAAGATGTGCACTGACCGTTCCAGCGCAGAAAGAAGAAACGCGTTAGTCGCTCAGTCTTGTCCAATTCTTTGCGACCCCGTTGGACTGTAGCCCGCCAGGCTTCTCTGTTCATGGAGTTCTCCAGGCAGGAATACTGGAGTGGGTAGCCATTCCCTTCTCCAGTGACAGGGTGGGAACTAAGAAGCGTTCTCAGTGACTCACTCTGAAAAGTGAAGCTCTCCTTCTACATCTAGATCAGCCCCACTGGCCCCTCAATCTGAAGGAGTGAAACAGGGGTCTGAGGCAAACTTAATGGTTTAAAGGACTGCAGAGGCACTGGCTGGATGGCCTTAAATAATGAAGGGGTTTCAGTGCTCAAGGGCTTTCCTGGTGGCTCACATAGAGAATCTGCCTGTAAAGTGGGAGACCTGGGCTGGATCCCTGTGTCGGAAAGATCCCCTGGAAAAGGGAATGGTAACACACTTCAGTATTCTTGCCTCGAGAATTCCATGGACAGAAGAGCCTGGTGGGCTTACAGTCCATGGGGCTATAGTCGGACACGACTGAGAGACTTTCACTTTCACTTTTTTTCTATGTTTAAATTCAATTCCCAGGTGTGCATTTATAAAATATATTATCTTCTTAGCTCCTGGTGCCAACCAAGGACTTGTAGAAACTGTGTGGATGAATAATTTCATGGAATCTTCCATGGGCTTCCGTGGCTCAGATGGTAAAGCGTCTTCCCGCAATGCGGGAGACCCAGGTTCGGTCCCTGGATCAGGAAGATCCCCTGGAGAAGGAAATGGCAACCCACTCCAGCATTCTTGCCTGGAGAATCCCGTGGACGGAGGAGCCTGGTGGGCTACAGTCCACGGGGTCGCAAAGAGTCGAACAGGACTGAGCGACTTCACTTTCACCTTCAGCAAAGGGGCACTCATGGGCTGTGCCAAGATAGCTCCGCCCATTGAACCCCCTTATATTTAGAGCAAGGGGAGCCGTGATGGACGCGGAAAAACCATGTCCTGTGACTGCAGAGTCCTGTCCATAAATACACGTAGAGAGGACCATGGGTCTTTCTGCAGAGCCTCCCTTCAGCTCTCAGGAAGAGGACAAGTCAGATGAAAGCGGAGAAATGGAAAGAAAAGATAGGAAGGAAGAATGATGGGAGAGAGAGAAGAGTTTGGAGGAAGAGTGAGACAGAAAAGGCAAGAGGATGGAGAGGAAAGAAGAGCCGAGGCCGAGCAGGAGGGCTGGCGAACGGAGCGCCCACCGAGGGTGCTCCTTTAGTCAAGGATGAGCCCTGAGCTCTCGGTCCGCCCCCCGGGGCACCTTACCCCATTCGTGTCGAAGGCTCGGAACATGCCCTCTACGAACTGGGCGGCCTCCTCGTTGTCCGGGACCTTGAAGAAGCGCTTAAACTCGTGCATGAAGAGCGTGCCGCTGGGGCACTCCTCCAGGAACTTCTTGTACCACTCCTGCAGCTCCGCCGCGTCCACCGTGCCGACTGCGCCGCTCTCCTCCCAGCTGAACTGCTGCCCCATCCTGGCCCCAGGACGGCAGGGAGCAGAGCCTGGGCCTCCTGCTGAGACGCTGCCGACCGATTCCTTAGGCGAGGGCCCTCTTCCTACCCTTCCTCTGCTCTGCCAGCCTCTTCATCCCCTCCTGGCCCACCGAACAGGACAGGACGGGCAGCGGAGGGGTTGGCAGTGAGGGGGCGGGACCAGGCCAGCTAAGTGCCTTAAGATTAGAAGATTCCCCCTGGAAGGTCTGACCTCCAGTCGGCTAAGCTCCCCTAGCCTCACCCCCTCCCTTCAGTCTGGTCAACTACTCAAGTAAGCTGTCCAGTAGATTCTGAAAAGGGAGAAGGGGCGGAAACAGAGGTAAGCAGATGGAGGGGGAACTGGGAAGGCAGGCTGCGACCCTCCTGTCTTACACATGGGCCCTGGCACTTTCGGAAGGGCACCATGCAGCTCCAGGGGAGGCCCACCTTGGAGACACAGGAGACTAATATCCAGAGAAGATGCAAGTACAATTTCTAGCCCATAAATCAGAACTGCTGGTGAGCAGGGGCTGGCCCTCTACTTGGTCTCTGAGAAGTAGCAGGATCTGTGATGTGAAGGACTGGGTGAGCAGCTCTGTCCCCACATTGTTGGTCCCCAGCAACCAGGGGTCCCCAACCTCTGGGATCTAATGTCCAATAATCTGAGGTGGAGCCAATGCAATAATAATAGAAATAAAGTGCACAATAAATGTAATGTGCTTGAATCATCCCCAAACCATTCCCTGTCCCCAGTCTGTGGAAAAATTGCCTTCTATGAAAACAGTCCCTGGTGCCAAGAAGGCTGGGGACCGCTGTCCAGCACGATACCTGATGCTCCTTTACAGGCTAGACCCTTGAGTCTTAACCCATGACCCAGGGGAAGCTTGCAGTCTTAACTACCGGCCTACCAGGGTCCTCTCTCCCAGAGATGACTATTCCACCACCCTTCCAACCCTAGAAACATCCTCTCATTCCTGCATTCAGCTGATGACCTTGTCACATCCTTCACTTCACAGAGAAGGTGCATCAGACTCACCTCTCTGCACCTGCGCTCACATGTCCGGCTTTTCTTCCTGGTCCGATGGACGCAGAGTGCCTTCCCCACTTCTCCACCTGTCAGCTCCCCTGCTTGGTTTCTAGCTGCCACCTCCCTTTGGCCAACCAAGCACTGCAAGTCCACAGCCACCCCTTTCTCTTTGCACCCCCCCATGTATCCTGCGCTAATGGCTCATTCCCATCTGTAGACGTGCCTCAACATTACCCCTATTCAAACAAAATAAGACAAAAGTTCCTCCTTGACTCCACAGTCAGAGGCCACCTGTGAATTTCTGGGGCCTACTTTTGCCTTCATGGGTTATAAGGCAGATATTGATAATTAAATAGTAAATAATTAAGTATTAAATGTGCTATTTGGGACTTCCCCGGTGGTCCAGTGGTTGGGAGTCCACCTGCCAATGCAGAGGACGTGGGTTTGATCCCTGGTCCAGGAACTAATATCCCACGTGCTCCTGAGACCATGCACCCTGGAGCCTGTGCTCTTCAGCAAGAGAGGCCACCACAGTGAGAAGCCCATGAACCACAAATGGAGAGTAGGCCCTGCTTGCCACAACTAGAAAATGCCTGTGTGGGGCGACAAAGACCCAGCACAGCCATAGAAAAACAGACATTTAAAACATGAAAGTGCTATTGTACCATTCATTGGTAAAAAGAGGAATATAACCCAGTTCCAGTCCAGACTGCATTATATTATTTTTGAAAGAAATTAAATATTTAAATTAAAAATATTGTGGGCCCTAGACACGGTGCCCGCTAGATCCAATAGTCCTGCCAGTTACTGCTCCCCTCCAGCCGCTGTCCTCACCTTGGGCCCCTCTTACAACAAACCCCTAGAGGAAGGTGTTATTTTCTGAAAATGGCACTGCATTGGGTCTGGTCTCACATGTTCTTCGCATCGTGGGGAAGAGCCTCTTTCTCCCTCACTTCAACCTGGATGGGACTTTGCTATACTCAACGAAGAGAATGGGCAGACGTGACTCTATGTGACTCCTAAGGCTGGGTCATCAAAGGCCGCAGGGTTCATGCCTGGCTCTCCCCCAGGACTTGTCCTCAGAATGCAGCCGTCACGTTGTGGGGAGGCACAGAGCTTCTGGGTGACAGCCAGCGTCAGCCACTGGACATGTGGGGAAAGGGGGCCGGCGAACCTGCTGATGCCTCCAGCCCTGGCCTTCCAGCAGCCCAGCTGATACCACACAGGGCAGACCGTGTCCCCACAGAGCACTGACCGAGCTGTCATGAAGCCGTGGTGTGTTGGGCATTTGTGAAGGTAGCAACGGATAACTGAGCCTGTTTCACATCCCCTTCTTTTATGATTTTGGCTGCACTGGTCTTAGTTGCAGCACATGGGCTCTTTAGTTGCAGCGTGTGAAATCTAGTTCCCTCACCAGGGACTGAACCTGGGCCCCCCGCATGGGGAGCTCAGAGACTTAGCCACTGGACCACCAGGAAAGTCCCTCCTCTTCATTTCTTATTCTCTTCTTAATGTACTCCGACTGGATGCTCATCCCCGTCACTCCATGAAGGCTTTACGATGACCAACTTTTGCAGATTCAGCACCACTTCCCAAGTTCTTTCTTCAAACACTTTAGGGTTCAAGAACTCACGTGGAGCCTGGTTCCACTCCAGCCTCACTGATTGCTCATCTCCTTTGCCAGCACCTCCTCCTTTTAAACAAATCTCTCCATGCTTGGGCTTCCCAGGCTTGTCCTCAGGACTGTGCTCCTCTCTACTCATATGTGCTCCCCAGATGAGTTCATTCAGCCTGGACATCACACACCATTTGTAGCTTCCAGATTCAGGACCTCAGCTGCCTACCAAACATCTCCACTCAGACTGCAGATTTACCACGGCCAAAGCCCACGTACTGATAGCCTTCCTAAATCCCTGCTCAACCCTTCTCCACCTCAGTCATGGCATCACCATTTATCCAGTTGCTTAGACTAAAATCAAGGAGACATCCTGGAGTCCTTTCTCTTAGATCTCCTTTCAGCCTACTAGGAGGTCTTTCTGTCAGCTCTACCTCCAAACTTATTCTTAATATAACAATTTCCCATCCCCTCCATGCCTGCAGCCCTGTCCAGGCTACGTACTCTCACTGGTCCACTGCAGCAGGTTCTGCCCCACCCTTCCCATCACCCTTTCCTTTCAGTCCATACCAAGCAGTCAGAGGAGGGTATTCTAAAGCGTAAATCAGATCCCATCACTGTCCTGCTTCAAACTCTCCCATGGCTTCCCATTGACATTCAGGATAAAAGCCACACTCCTTCCCAAATCGAGGATCTGTCCCACCCACTTCCTCTTCACGTTGCTCTGCCCTTGTCCTCAGACACTTCACACTCGCTGGCCCTTAGCATTGACTGGTCCTGCTGCTTGGACGGCCCTTCCACAGACTCTCATACAGCTGCCTGCTTCCTGATGGTTTTGTCTCCTCAGACAACTTTCCCAATCTCGTCTCAAGTGACAGTGAAAGCATCAGTCGCTCAGTCCTGTCTGACTCTTTGCGACCCCATGGACTGTAGCCTGCCAGGCTCCTCCATCCATGGAATTCACCAGGCAAGAATACTGGAGTAGGGGATCTTCCCAACTCAGGGATGGAACCCAGGTCTCCTGCATTGCAGGCAGATTCTTTGCCGTCTGAGCCACTATTAGTGGCTTTCGTCCCAAGTAACCACTCAAGTAATTTTGCCTTTATCCTACTTTAGTTGCTGCCTAGTGCTTAACTGTATGTCTAAGAAATGATCTTATTTTTTTCCCCCCCATATGTGTCTTCTCCACTAGAGTCTAAGATCCCAGAGAAGAGGGGCTTCACCATACACTGGGCAGAATTTCCAAAGCCTAGAACAGTGCTTGGCACGAACAAGGAATTCTTGGCACAAACAAGACTTGTTGAGTAACTGAGCAAAGCGCTTGGCACAGGGTCAGAGTTGAATTCATGTGAGCTATTACTTTATAATTTTACAAGACAACTGCCCTTGATTCCTTGGAGTGTCTGGTTTAGCAGATATATGTTGATGTGAAAAGACAAGGTGATTTTAGCACTGAAGAGGCCTCCAGTGATTTTCAACCCTGTCCCCATCTCAGAACACTTGAAGACAACATATGCCGTCACCGTGGCCGTGTGAAGATGGTGCCACCCCTATCCACCTCTTCATATTTGTCGATATTTAGGCAATGTTGAGGAGTAATTAAAGGATGATACCTGTGCTCAAGAGACCGTATGAATGAAATAGAACTTGATTTAGCCTCTGGCTGAGGAATCTAAAATTCAATGGGCTTTTCATGTGGGTCAGTTGCCCATGACCTGCCCTTAAATACCGCTGAGCTGTTGGGATATAAATATATCGTTTTAAAGAGGATTAGGACTCCACAGACAATGATAGCTCGAAGTGAGTAACAATAGTAAGGCTTTAAGGAGGGCAGGGTTAGGAATTGAGCAGGGATTTGCAAAGAGAACTCTGGGGATCCCAGGCTTTCAGCCCTAAGCCTGGCTCCAGGGTTATGGATATGCATGTGAACAACAAACCAGAGTGCAGAGCCGGAGACAGGCCTGGCCTGCAGCCGCACAGCTGTCACTGTACCAGGCTTCCTGTGACCCTGTGTAGGCTCCCCCTGACTGGAGCTTAAACTCTCCTGTGCCTACGATAGACAGTCAGGACCAATGTCAGCCTTGAGACCACAGGGATCCAGCTGTGGGTTATGGTTCTGGCCTTTATTCACACACATTCACATCTTTTATTCCTTATTCCCCCCTATCTCTTTATTTCTCTTAAGGGAAATGAGTAGTATACTTTGCTAATGTGCAAGGGGACATAAATCTGGATTTTAGGTTTGAAAAGGCAACGGCACCCCCACTCCAGTACTCTCGCCTGAAAATCCCATGGACGGAGGAGCCTGGTGGGCTGCAGTCCATTGGGTCGCTAAGAGTCGGACACGACTGACTTCACTTTCACTTTCCACTTTCATGCATTGGAGGAAATGGCAACCCACTCCAGTGTTCTTGCCTGGAGAATCCCCGCCTGGTGGGCTGCTGTTTATGGGGTCACAGAGAGTCAGACACGACTGAAGAGACTTAGCAACAGCAGCAGCAGTCTGCCTTTAATATGTGGGCATTCCAGTACATATTTCCAGACTTTATTTTTGAAACATCTTTTTAAAAAAGTACTTCTGGCTGCACTGAGTCCTAGTCACCGCGTGCGAGATTCTCACTGCTGTGGAGATGGGCTCTGGGGCATGTGTGCTCAGCAGTTGCGGTGTATGGGGCTTAATGGTTCTGTGGCATGTGGAATCTTCCTGGACCAGGGAGCGAACTCATGTCTCCTGCATTGCCAGGTGGATTCCCAACCACTGGACCACTAGGGAAGTCTCACCCTAGCCTTTAAAAATTAGGTTCTGAGGCGGCTGTCTCTGTTGTTACTAACTGGAACTTATCAGTTTCACCTTTTTCATCCGTTTTATCTGTAAACTGAAAGGGCAACTGAATGGGCAAGTCAAACTTGATTTTCTCTTCCATAAAATGGGGATAATAAGAGTAACTATTGAGTTGTTACAAAGATTAAATAAGATAGCATCTGTAAAAAGATAGAATGTATGTGGATAGAATGCTTCGTAGAATGTATGGGGGTAATTATAATGAGCATGCTACATGTTTTCTCATCTAAATTAAACTTTGCAACCACTGTAAGGTATGATGCTCATCTTGGAGATATTCTGAAGTCTGTTCCTGCTGGTTTTTAAACTGTACAGCACACGAGCATCTGGAGTACACTGTTCGTTCTGCCACCTAGTAATAACTGTCAACTGAGCAAAACACACAATCTACAAGTGAGAGTTACGTTTATTTGCTGAACAAAACTGAGGACTTGGGCTCAGGACACAGCATCTCAGATAACTCTGAGAGGCTGCTCTGAAGAGGCAAGGCAGGGAGGGCCAGGATATATAGGCGTTTTTGCAACAAAGACTAGGTATTCAGAACATCAAAACATTACTGTAAAAGAAAAACCAGGTATTTAGAGTTAATGAATTTAGCGTTTTTCTAAGTATGGGAAGATACGAGAGTCTGGGCTCACTGAAATCCTTTCTTTCCTATCTGGAGCCAGTATCCTGTGCTTCTCATCCTGTGTCTCCTCAGGGTGCAAGTCGGGGTAGCTCTAATGTGATGGCTAGATGGCTGTGACATTCTTTTCTTTGTTCACTTATATGGCAGGCAGTATTTCTCATTTACATACATGATACTTATTGAATGTCTTATTATCTGCCTGGTACTGTGCTACTGTGTGAGTGGCTTTGTAAGTTATCTGATTTAATGTGCCAACCTTACTAAGTAGATTTCCTACATTTTACTGAGTAAATTGAGGCTCTGACAGGGTTAAACGTCTTGCCTAACTTTATACCAGTTCAGTTCAGTTCCATCACTCAGTCATGTCCGACTCTTTGCAACCCCATGAATTGCAGCATGCCAGGCCTCCCTATCCATCACCAACTCCCGGAGTTCATTCAAACTCACGTCCATCGAGCCAGTGATGCCATCCAGCCATCTCATCCTCTGTCGTCCCCTTGTCCTCCTGCCCCCAATCCCTCCCAGCATCAGTCTTTTCCAATGAGTCAACTCTTCACATGAGGTGGCCAAAGTACTGGAGGTTCAGCTTTAGCATCGTTCCTTCCAAAGAACACCTAGGACCTATCTCCTTTAGAATGGATTGGTTGGATCTCCTTGCAGTCCAAGGGACTCTCAAGAGTCTTCTCCAACACTTCAAAAGCATCAATTCTTCGGTGCTCAGCTTTCTTCACAGTCTGACTCTCACATCCATACATGACCACTGGAAAAACCATAGCCTTGACTAGACGGACCTTTGTTGGCAAAGTAACGTCTCTGCTTTTGAATATGCTATCTAGGTTGGTCATAACTTTCCTTCCAAGGAGTAAGCGCCTTTTAATTTCCTGGCTACAATCACCATCTGCAGTGATTTTGGAGCCCCCCAAATAAAGTCTGACACTGTTTCCACTGTTTCCCCATCTATTTCCCAAGAAGTGATGGGACCAGATGCCATGATCTTCGTTTTCTGAATGTTGAGCTTTAAGCCAACTTTTTCACTCTCTTTCACTTTCATCAAAGGCTTTTTAGTTCCTCTTCACTTTCTGCCATTAGGGTGGTGTCATCTGCATATCTGAGGTTATTGATATTTCTCTTGGCAATCTTGATTTCAGCTTGTGTTTCTTCCAGCCCAGCGTTTCTCATGATGTACTCTGCACATAAATTAAATAAGCAGGGTGGCAATATACAGCCTTGGCGTACTCCTTTTCCTATTTGGAACCAGTCTGTTGTTCTATGTCCAGTTCTAACTGTTGCTTCCTGACCTGCATATAGGTTTCTCAAAGGGCAGGTCAGCTGGTCTGGTATTCCCATCTCTTTCAGAATTTTCCACAGTTTATTGTGATCTACACAGTCAAAGGCTTTGGCATAGTCAATAACAGAAATAGATGTTTTTCTGGAACTCTCTTGCTTCTCCATGATCCGGCGGATGTTGGCAATTTGATCTCTGGTTCCTCTGCCTTTTCTAAAACAAGCTTGAACATCTAGAAGTTCACGGTTCACGTATTGCTGAAGCCTGGCTTGGAGAGTTTTGAACATTACTTTACTAGCGTATGAGATGAGTGCAATTGTGCAGTAGTTTGAGCATTCTTTGGCATTGCCTTTCTTTGGGATTGGAATGAAAATTGACCTTTTCCAGTCCTGTGGCCACTGCTGAGTTTTCCAAATTTGCTCGCATATTGAGTGTAGCACTTTCACAGCATCGTCTTTTACGATTTGAAATAGCTCAACTGGAATTCCATCACCTCCCCTAGCTTTGGTCTTGTGATGCTTTCTAAGGTCCAGTTGACTTCACATTCCAGGATGTCTGGCTCTAGATAAGTGATCACACCATTGTGATTATCTTGGTGATGAAGAACATTTTTGTACAGTTCTGTGTATTCTTGCCACCTCTTCTTAATATCTTCTGCTTCAGTTAGGTCCATACCATTTCTGTCCTTTATCGAGCCATCTTTGCATGAAATATTCCCTTTTTATCTCTAATTTTCTTGAAGAGATCTCTAGTCTTTCCCATTCTGTTCTTTTCCTCTATTTCTTTGCACTGATAACTGAGGAGGACTTTCTTAGCTCTTCTTGCTATTCTTTGGAACTCTATATTCAGATGCTTATATCTTTCCTTTTCTCCTTAGCTTTTCACAGCCATTTTGCTTGTTTTGCATTTCTTTTCCATGGGGATGGTCTTGATCCCTGTCTCCTTTACAAAGTCATGAACCTCCGTCCATAGTTCATCAGGCACTCTATCTATCAGATCTAGTCCCTTAAATCTATTTCTCACTTGTACTGTATAATCATAAGGGATTTGATTTAGGTCATGCCTGAATGGTCTAGTGGTTTTCCCTACTTTCTTCAATGTAAATCTGAATTTGGCAATAAGGAGTTCATGATCTGAGCCACAGTCAGCTCCCAGTCTTGTTTTTGCTGACTGTATAGAGCTTCTCCATCTTTGGGTGCAAAGAATATAATCAATCTGATTTTGGTGTTGACCATCTGGTGATGTCCATGTGTAGAATCTTCTCTTGTGTTGTTGGAAGAGGGTGTTTGCTATAACCAGTGCATTCTCTTGGCAAAACTCTATTAGCCTTTGTCCTGCTTCATTCCGTATTCCAAGGCCAAATTTGCTTGTTACTCCAGGTGTTTCTTGACTTCCTACTTTTGCATTCCAGTCCCCTATAATGAAAAGGACATCTTTTTTGGGTGTTAGTTCTAAAAGGTCTTGTAGGTCTTCACAGAACTGTTCAACTTCAGCGTTACTGGTTGGGGCATAGACTTGGATTACTGTGATATTGAATGGTTTGCCTTGGAAATGAACAGAGATCATTCTGTCGTTTTTGAGATTGCATTCGGACTCTCTTGTTGACCATGATGGCTATTCCGTTTCTTCTAAGGCATTCCTGCCTGCAATAGTAGATATAATGGTCATCTGAGTTAAATTCACTCATTCCAGTCCACTTTAGTTCGCTGATTCCTAGAATGTCGACGTTCACTCTTGCCATCTCCTGTTTGACCACTTCCAGTTTGCCTTGATTCATGGACCTAACATTCCAGGTTCCTATACCAATTAGTGGGTTTCAACTCTTATCTGCCTCAGGCCTTTTAGGCTCCTGAGTCCACATTTTCTTTAGTTGGCTACTCATGAATATAGTAAAGCTAATTTAATGATATAGTTTAAGGGAGGAGGAATGGTAGCTGACAAATAGAAATGTGAAGAAAATGGACTGAATTAAAACCACTGCTTTAACATGTTTACTGTGGCATATCTAAGTGGCCAAAGGACATATTAAGTAGTTCTCTTTGAAATCAAAACTACTAGGTGCTGAGCAAGTTTAACCTGTAGAGTCTACCAATAGTTTAAGACAGACCTTAACACTATAATATAAAAAGTAACTATACTTCAGATCAGAGAAAGCAACAATGAATTCAGGCATTCACTTCAATAAAAGACCACCTTAATTCATACCTGCCTTCTGGTCCATCCTGACAGCGGGTCTATGCTTCTCACTACCTCTCATCACCACCACGAACAGATAGTGAGACTTGGGCATTAATTCTAATTTTCGGAATGTGCATTTTACTCAGGAGACCCAGTTTAAAAGAAAAACAAAACTTTCTCAGTCTGAGAATAAAGAAGTTACCTAGTTTACATCAAGTAGGCTTCAAATATGCCAATCATTTATGTCAAGGAAATACCACCAATTTTAGTTGTGTGTGTAGTTTATCTTTGTATTGATCTTAAAATGAGATTTTAATATGTAATGTGAAGAGCAAAGTAATCTGGTTTAACAGGCTACTTTAGTCTGAAAACAGCTGGAAATGGAAGTATACCTTTAAAGGAGAGCCACCAGAGGCGAGGGTGCACGTCACCCTACTATAATCATGTGACTGATAGTCTGTAATAAAAGCACTAGAAAGGTTGAGATGTGGGTCTGTATTTATTTTTAAAGAATCTTTTTATAGTGAAAATGAGCCACAATGGCTGCTTTGTTACGTATATTTACTATTATCTTGCTTCTGTTTCATTGATTAGTTCTTAATCCTGAGGCTTATTCCTGGGGTAATCATGCTTTATACATTTCTGAATGACAGTCCACAACTGAGGTGAAAACAGAATGAGGTCTTGGTGGACAAGGCTGTAATTCTTTTCAAGTTAGTGACAGTAATGTAAGTCTGATACATAAGCAGTGTGCATTCAGAACACTCATACCTGACAGCAGGTCAGGGAAAGAGAACAGGGACTCCAGTTTAAGGAGGGGAAACTGAGAAGTCAAACTACCCCAAAGATGAGAAGGAAACCACAAGACAAGCACCCGATTCTTCTGTAAAAAGGAAACGAACCGGTCCCTTGGGGTTGATACCCCAATAGTCTCAGCCCATTGTCATCTTGCCTCTTTCAGAGCTCTTTACTACTATCTAATTTCATGGAAAAGTAGACATCTCCAAACAAAAAGAGTGTTATTCACCAAAAGAAAGAGGTCTTATCAGCATGGAACTTAATAAGGAAAAGTATTTATTTGTGCCTTGCATAACGTTTGAAAGCCATTATTGCTATTCAAGTTTTGGTATTCACTACAGTACTGGGTGCAAAGCTAACAAAAGAAAAGCTTACTGAATAAATGAATTGCAGAATGAATGAACCAATAATCAGTGATTTCTCGAGAGCTCAAATTCCATGACAGTGACCCTTCCGGCAGCCCCAGAGGGGTTCAGCGCAGGCCACAAACATGCTTGATCTGATGCAAAGTACATCCATTTTTAAGAATGTAAACTGCTCAAAAAAAAAACCAAACAAAAAAACCCAAGAATGTAATGCTCACATGAGGCAAAACTTGGAGGTCACCATCCCAAACTATCATATGCCAGCCTACACTAGGTAAGTATCAAAAACTCAAATTACTCAATGTTTTATTAACCAAAGGTTCCTTTTAGGTCCCTCAAAAGAAAAAAGTTGTGTGTGAGGAGTATGTGGAACACTCATTTTTAGATGAATGAAAAGACAGAAATCACTATCAGTACAAACTAATAACAATAGTAGAATAACAAAATGTCAATTTGCCTGTTTTGGCACAGAGTGGTCCGAATGGTTTGCTCGTATTTGTTAAAATCAGAAGTGAAATACATGAGGCTTACAAAAGAACAGATCAAGTGGTTCTTGCACAACAGTCCAGTTCTGATCCCCGTGTTATACTGATCAGGCCATGTGGCCTCAGGAGTGCAGTCGGGCAGACCTGAAATAGTCCTCACTGGAGGGTCCCTCCACTTGACATGTTCACTCCACATCCTGGCACAAGTGGTCACTGTGGGACTTTATGACTTGCTGTCTCCTTTTTCCTCTGGTGTTGTTTCCCAGATTGGCTTCTTAATGTGTTCTGGTAACTGTTCTAATCTTGTCTAGAGAGAAAAACAAAATTATAGTATAATGGACTTAACTGAACTCTTTAGCCACAAACTGAATGTATTCATTCTCTTCCCTCAAGGCCTCTAACCTTTTTCTTTTACCCCCTCATCTTGTTGCAGGACTTTGAAACAAAGAGAAGGAAACTCAACGGCAGAGAAACGCTCACATACACAATCTACTGCTCCTCAGTGATCTCCAGGGACCACCAATCAATGTGGAACCTGTGTTGAGACAACTGCTGAGAAGGGAGGCATCAGAAGTTGCTCTGGGAGGATGTGGGCTGCAGTCTGCTGAGCTGCCCCCACTGCTCTGGGGGCGTGGCGGGGGTGGGAGCAGGCAGAGAGCCCAACCACTGGGACAAGTCTCCTTCCAGGTCCTCCCCTCCACCAGGGCGGCTGGAATCAGGCAGCTATGTATCCACACAACAATACAGATCTCCCTGCAGCTGAGATGGAAATTCAAGCCATACCTTTGTAACTTCCATGGCAACTCCTTCAGGTAAGTTTCGCTGAATATATTCCAAGTAGACATCTGCCGTACTTCCAGTGAGATGTTCTAACTAAAATTTCAAACATGAAATTGGTTCATGCTATGCTGTTAAAGTAGAAATTTTAAGATTTTTTTTTGGGGGTGGTGGTTAAAATCAGCAGTCATTTCTTCATCGGTAAAATCTTCAGAATCCCAATTTAATAGGAAAAAGTGTAGATCCTCTGGTTGAACTGGGAAACATTACTCCTAAATGCCTTAATGTCAGGAATCCATGAAACCCAGATGGCAAACATGGTATCAAAACAGCACAAGAATGTCACAGAAGAGCTCAAAAGGAAACAAAAAACTAAATTATTTAACAGTGTACGATTTTCTGTATGCTCTATGGCGAGGTGAATAAAATTGTGGATTTTTCTTTTTCATTTAAAGGTAGGGCAATGTCTTAATACAATGCCTAGTACAGAGCTTCTCATATAAAAGATGCACAAGAACTTGTTTAATAACATTTAACAATCATTTATTGTGTGACAAAATAGTCTATGTGCTTTAGATAAATATCTCATTTAGTCCTCACATTAACCTTGAGAGATGAGTCCCATTATTATTTCCAATTTAAAGATGAAGGACTTAAGTAAGGCACAGGTCACACAGCTAGCAAATGCTAGTGCTTGGACCTGGCTGTCTGACCCCAGATCCCATGCTTTTCTCAACCACAGGACTGTGCTGACCTGGGTGGCTGCACAAATGAATGATAATCAATGAATGAAAAACCTTTATGTTGGCTATCATGGATGTGGGGAATTTAGTGAGGATGAGAAAAGAATTATTAGAGTTGTGTGAAAACAGCTACAGATTTATGAAATATAAGCAAAATTATTCCAACGCTAGCTTAGTATATAAAAATCAGTCAACATAGGGACTTCACTGGCTGTCCAGTGGTTAAGAATCTGCCTTCCAACACAGGGGATGTGGGTTCGATCCTCGTCACTAAGGTCCCATATGCCACAGGGCAACTAAGACCACGCTGCAACTAGAGAGAAGCCTGAGCACCACAATGAAAGACCCTGCATGCTGCAACTAAGACCTGTCACAGCCAAATAATTAAAAACAAAAAAACAAAAAAAAAAACAAACCAACTGCCTGCAGTTTCTTATTAAAAATACTAGTCAACATAATGTGCAATCCTGAGTTAAAGTCTGAACTACTCCGAAAAGGGTTTCCTTGGTGGCTGATACAATAAAGAATCCACCTGCAATGCAAGAGACCTAGGTTCAATCCCTCAGTTGGGAAGGTACCCTGGAGGAGGGCATGGCAACCCACTCCAGTATTCTTGCTAGAGAAACCCATGGACAGAGGAGCCTGGCAGGCTACGTGTCCATAGGGTCACAAAGAGTTAGACACAACTGAGTGACTAAGCAAACACACTCTGAAAGATGGCTTTACTTGAATATTTTTCTATCACATTTCTTCCATAAACACAAAACCCACTCATCTTCTCTATAATTATTGGACATGGACTGACTGAAAGGAAGCCCACAGGCAACGTTAAAGGAAAGTTATGATGTGCTCATGTGAAATTTGGGACGTAAAAAAAAAAAGCCTGAATATCTGAAATAAACTCACCTCTAAACATCTGTAAAGTGTTCTCATTTCATACTGAACTCTGTGCTTCTTGAAAATATGCACTGATTTGAGAAGAGTAAATCGTTCTATTTTCCTTGGAGGTTCGTGTCTGGAAAATTAATGGGCAAAGCAACACACTTAAGTGATGTTAAAACCTGAGTCACTGCTATCAAAGCATGATTCCACAATCTTGTAGGTCAGGCTCATGCTCAATTATAGGCATTAACTATCATTTACAAACTTCCATTTGTTAAGACTGTCATCTCTAACAACTGCTGCCATAAAGCTCAGGCCAAAATAAACCCACAGACAGCAACAGGAACATTTGCCACAGACCCAAAAACAAGCCTTGGCATGCAAGTGCTCACGCACACACACATGCCTCTGGCTTTCACACCGTTAAGACCTGCACAGACCAAATGTATGAGCTGGGGGAGCAGCACCGTGTGTTGGACACAGCTGTGGTATCTGCTGTGTGCATTACAGATACACTGGTAAGCAAAAACTATATAGTCTGTTACGGGAAACGTGCACGTTCCTTCAGTTTTGTTAGAAGGCAAGACTGGCAAAGCTCCAAATGGGCCTCATTCAGCATCAGAGAGCAGATGACAAGACAAAGGAAGTAGTTACACTTGACCCTGCAGAGACTTCAAGGCCATATGAAGCTCACTCTGCTCATGCATCAAAGTATTGGGTTGTGATGTTTCTTACAGCAGCTTTAAAACAATGGATATAATAGCAAAGATCATCAAATCCAACAGGTCTGAAAAACTGCGTGTTCACCTAATCCACCTCCCTGCCCCATGGAGATTCCAGACACACACGCTTCTTGGGACTCCTATGTCTATGCCATTTCTAGAGAAAGGATTCCTTCCTTTTCCTTGTTCACTCATTCTAGCATTTGTAAATTCTGGTAGACAGGAAGGAATGATTCTGCTTAGAATAACAAACCTCAACTTTCTCCATCATGAGTTTCTGTCTCATTTTAAGAGTTCAGACCTAGCTAGTACTGGCACCATTTTTCTGACTGTGTTATAACTGCTAACAAGTCAGATTATGAAATATCATACTTACACTTTAATAGAGATACCAAGTTCTTTAGCAGCAAGCACTGCAAAATATTCATAACTGTCCAATACTGCCTTATCATGGCCTTTCACTAAAACTGACAGGCGCTTATATAATGTGTCCGGTTCATCAGAAATGGTTATCTGCAATTTTAAAATCCAGAAGAAAAGCTTCAGTCATGGTTCCTCTAATATTTATACTGGAAAATTTTAAATACTATCCTCCACTGAACAACTTCAAAGTTTATCAGTAAGTGGGGAGAAAAACGCATCTTTAAATATCTAGATACGACTACATTCAGACTCTAGAATGACCCTTAAGAATCAGTTATAATACAGTTTGAATCAAAAGGATTTTCAAGCAACCTACAAAATCACCAATGGAACCCTTTAGCTTAAGTTACTGAACCCCAAATAAACAACAGGAAAGGACTTAGGGTTTGTCAGTAAAACTAGCCTGGTCAGAAGAACTGGACTGAGAATTACACTCTCCCATTTCCAGCTGATTTACAACAGGCAAGTCATACACTAACGTCAGTGCATTTTAGTTTTCTTATATATAAATAGGACATTACTTGTGCTATAGTTCGTGGCATTTCTGCTGGGAACAAATAAGAAAGCACAGATTTAAGTGCTTATAAATTATAAACATCATTAAACAAAAGCGAGCTATTGCTACTCATATTCTTTTTATTAGGTCTGTCCATGTTTATTTTGCCTGTCCTAATAGAAAAATGACTCATTTCTAATTAAAATGACTGTACATTTAACTTCTACCTCTTCTATCCTATTACTTAAAGATCTTAGAAATAATGGGTTTGACATCTCTGACTTTCTTCCAAGAGGTGAATTACCCTCGCTTCATTCATCCATCAAACCAATAATTTATATTACTAATCTGATGTTTCAGAGTTAAATCACTTTGCCCCTGAAAGTAGATCTACTTATTCACCAGGAAACTAGATACTCACTCGCAAGTACCCCCAAATATGGTTGTTGGAAGAATAGAAAATACCCACATACTATCCTTAAGTGAAGGGACAACAGAGGGGGAATATGGCCCTAAGATGTGTAATGACCAGTCTCTATAGAGTTTTAAAGATATGTTGAATCTATACAAATACTAAAAATCAAAAGATTTCACATAAATATTGGAATTTCATTTCGTGTGGAAAATGTAGACAATAGGACATCGCTAGATCTGATTTTCCACATGACACAAGTGGCTACAGCAAGTAGCAGCTATCTTGCTTAAAAGGGCACAGCCTGCCACTGCGGCCACCCTGTCACCTTTCCTTACAGGCCTGGCTCTTGCAGGCATCTGGAGACTCGGCATTTATATATGCTATTAAGTGAAAACACTGAACCAGCAGTCGATTAGATATATCACAATTCCAGTTTGGTGTGTGTGGTGTGCATAGATGATTATATATAGAGGTCTACAAGGATTCATACCAAACTGTTAAAGGGGATTATTTTTGAGGGTGGGACTGCAAGCATTTGGTTTGGAACTTGTAAGGATTTTAGAAAAACTACAAATAACCCCAAAACTGGGTTGATGGAACCATGACTTTCAATTAAAGGAAACAAGATTACATGGCTGCTCTTGGATTTTGCTTGTGATAATGCTCACTGTGAACAATAGAGCACTGTCCAGTCCCAGACTTACTGTCTTAAAATGAAAATAAAGATTTGAAGGCCACACACACACACACACACAAAACGCTTCTATACTATAATACCAAGTATTCAGCATCACTGATTATGACAACTCTGCACACTGTACTGAGCTGAAAGCAAAAGACTGCTCATTCCCACAGTTATCTGGGGTAAATAATTTGTTCAATTAGCTCCCATCTTGACAGCCTGAAAGCGACCCTAAGCACTCAGGGACATCAGAGAATACTTTCCTCAGGCTCACTGTGCGTCTGCCAGTATTCTAGAACACATTTTTTTATTCATAAAGTGTTTGGGAAACAGCCTCAAATGAAATAAGGACAAAAATTTATCGCTAATGTAGCTTCTTATGCCAAGAAATAGGGAGTGCATACCGTAGGCTTGGTCAAATCCTTGGGGACATCAACGTGTAGGTTTGAAAACTGTACCCACTTCATACTGGTGCTGCTATGTGTGGAAACAAAGAGAAATCTAAGTAAAACAGCATAAGAGACTATTTTCTTATCAATTTAGCAAATCCAATTATATACTTACAGAAGAAAGCCATCATTTTTGGCTATACTGCTCCTAGAACTGCTTACAGAAAAATTCCTTGAACCCTTAAAAAAAAGGAGATGTGTATTAGAATTGAAGTCAATTTCCAAACCAGTCATTGTTTCCATTAAAACCCAAAGGATACTTCAAACAACAGGTTTTCTCTTTATTTTAGATGAAGATATTGGGGTAACTGGGGCTTTCCAAATAGTGTAATGCAAAGAGTCCACCTGCCAATGCAGGGTTGGGTTGGGAAAATCCCCTGGGAAAGGAAATAACAACCCACTCAAATATTCTTGACTGGAAAATCCCATGGACAGAGGAGTCTGGCGGTCTACAGTTCATGAGGTGACAAAAGAGACATGACATAGAAACTAAACAAACAAAACAAACAATTAGGGTAACTAAACTGTCAAATTAGGCTTCGTGAGGGAAAAAAAAGATGACAATGGTAGAGCTGATCATCAAAAGGACTCTCAAAATACCACAGACTTTATCTTTTAAAGCTCAGGAGCAGGAATTTTTTAAAAACAAGCAATTCTCACATGAACAGCTATGAATTAAATATGTGGATATTAAGGAAGAAAACATGTGACTTCATTTGACCATTATTTTTACAGACTAAATGTATTTCAATATAATACATATTTTACTTAAGTATTTTTGAGCATTAAGAAAAAGTGTCTTTGTAATTTATTGGGCTGGAGTAAGAATTCTAAAGTACTCTTGAAGTTTTCATCCTTTTCCAGCATATTTATTTCTTGTTTTGGCTGGGATAACTAGCTTATAAGTAACTAGCTATAACAACTAGCTTATAAATAAACTGAAATACACATTGGAATGTACACCCATCTTCTATCACTACGGTGCCTCATACGGCAACAATCCAGCATTCCCAAATCCTTTATTATCAGCTCCCCCTGGTGGAACAGAACTTCCAGTTGTAGGAAATCTATCTTACTGTATGTAACACATAATCTGCCACTGCTCCTTTTTTTTCCCCTTAAGCTTTCCTGAGATTTAACAGTGCAACATGAGAAATTGGAAGCTTAACAGATCCTTAGAAACACTTCAAAGTTGAGAATACCAATTTAGTACAAACAAAATTAAAACAACAGAGGGTCACCTAAGTTGTTAAGAATGCCAATGCATAGCTCTCTTTACCAAACAAGGAGGCAAATCAGAACTTTCATAGTCTCCCTTGGATAAAGGGGGAAAAACAAAAAAGGAAAATCAAGCACAATACCACAAGGTGGTAAGAAGTACAGGCCTTTCTCCACACATCAGTTCAGTTCAGTTCAGTCGCTCAGTCGTGTCTGACTCTTTGTGACCCCATGAATCGCAGCACGCCAGGCCTCCCTGTCCATCACCAACTCCCGGAGTTCACTCCGATTCATGTCCATCGAGTCCGTGATGCCATCCAGCCATCTCATCCTTGCTCGTCCCCTTCTCCTCTTGCCCCCAATCCCTCCCAGCATCAGAGTCTTTTCCAATGAGTCAACTCTTCACATGAGGTGGCCAAAGTACTGGAGTTTCGGCTTTAGCATCATTCCTCCCAAAGAAATCCCAGGGCTGATCTCCTTCAGAATGGACTGGTTGGATCTCCTTGCAGTCCAAGGGACTCGCAAGAGTCTTCTCCAACATCACAGTTCAAAACCATCAATTCTTCGGTGCTCAGCCTTCTTCACAGTCCAACTCTCACATCCATAATGACTACTGGAAAAACCATAGCCTTGACTAAACGGACCTTAGTCGGCAAAGTAATGTGTCTGCTTTTGAATATGCTATCTAGGTTGGTCTTTTCTTCCAAGGAGTAAGCATCTTTTAATTTCATGGCTGCACTCACCATCTGCAGTGATTTGGGAGCCCCCAAAAATAAAGTCTGACACTGTTTCCACTGTTTCCCCATCTATTTCCCATGAACTGATGGGACCAGATACCATGATCTTCGTTTTCTGAATGTTGAGCTTTAAGCCAACTTTTTCACTTTCCTCTTTCACTTTCATCAAGAGGCCTTTTAGTTCCTCTTCACTTTCTGCCATAAGGGTGGTGTCATCTGTGTATCTGAGGTTACTGATATTTCTCTTGACTCCAGCTTGTGTTTCTTCCAGCCCAGCGTTTCTCATGATGTACTCTGCATATAAGTTAAATAAACAGGGTGACAATATACAGCCTTGACGTACTCTTTTCCTATTTGGAACCAGTCTGTTGTTCCATGTCCAGTTCTAACTGTTGCTTCCTGACCTGCATGCAGATTTCTCAAGAGGCAGGTCAGGTGGTCTGGTATTCCCATCTCTCTCAGAATTTTCCAGAGTTTATTGTGATCCACACAGTCAAAGTATCTGCACACATACTCACAGAGAAAACTGTCTCCCATGTTTGTGGGCCAATGAGCCCACAATCCAGTTGTGCTGAAGGACCACAGGTCTAAGGAATATGACACTTCTGTTTTTTAAAATCTCAAGCCTAAACTGCTATTACATCCACAAATGAACCTTAAGAAGTTCTTACCTTTTCTTTCCTTTCTTTTTTTGAGGGAGTAGAGCCTCTGCTCTGAGTAAATGTGTCTTAAAAATAATACAAAATTTCAACCTCTAACGCTACCTGACTTAAGGACAGTGGTTCTCAAAGAGTGGTCTAAGGACCTCTGAGGGACTTCTGAGACACTTTGAGAGGTGGCTCCCGAGGCTAGACTTATTTTTAAATAATAACAGTAAGATGCTATTTTCAACTTTCCCACTCTAGTCTCTCACCAAAGTACAGTGAAGTTTTCCAGAGACTGTATGACCTCTGACATAGTAAGAGACTGCAGAAGGAGCTAGAGAAGCTGTTTTCTATTAAGACAGACATTAAAGAGGTTTGTAAAAACATAAAACATGGGCTCCTCTCTCTCAATTTGTTTTGGAAAATCTAGTTGCTTTCCATAAAATCGGTAATTATGTTAACATGTAATGAGTTTTAGTGTTATTTTTAATTAAGAATTTCTAAGATTCTAGGTTGCATTTTCTAATAAGCTAAAAATCGATAGCTTAAAAAACACAAAACCCAAAGCTCTTTGGAGTCCTTAACTATTAAAATAAAAAGCACGTTTTCTATTGTATGGGGTGCAGCCGATTAACAATGTTGTGACAGTTCAGCTAACAGTAAAGGGACGCAGCTATATACATACACGTATCCATTCTCCTAAAGAGTAGAGGAGTGCTGAAGCCAAATAAGAACCGCTGCTGGAATTTTTTGCTTTTTCTCCAAAAAACCCAGCAGAGGATATTTAACCCATTCCTCTGACTTCAGTGACTGTCATCTGAGTCTCAGAAACCTGGGTATCAGAAAGGTATCTCAATCTGATTCCGTGAGAAGCGTCTAAACTCTCAAACTACCAAATTTTCGCGAAGTGTAGCTTCCTGACTTCTCTGAGCCTATTTCGCAAACATGAAAGACGAGGTCTGTAATATTCGCTGTCCAATATCCTTTCCACTTCTGAAGTGTAGACTTAACTCTTCTCGTTCCTGTCTTTGCCCTGACTCATTAACTTCTGTTTTATCCTGATTCTGAGAATTCGAGATAAAATCAGCCCTTTCTCGCTACCTTCTTCCAAACAGCGGGTCAAGGTGCGAAATAAATATCGCGGAAGATGGGAAGAATGACAAGTGGCAATCAGACGTAATGGTAACTGTCCCTGTTAGGCCGCCTAATCCGTGTAGCGCGCTCCTTACCTGCCAGAGACGCCGGCCCAGGGACCCAAACACCGCTCGCGCCGCCATCTTGCCGTTTCCGCTCCCCGGATCGCTTCCGGGGTCACAGAAGCGTCCTCTGACCATAGAGTTCCGCAGAAGGAGAGAGTGTATCCTTGTGTTCCGGCACAGGAACAACCATAGAGACATGATTCCACGCTCTCTTAAGAGTGAACACAGCCGGCTTCCTTCAGGTCCTAACGTGGCCCATCCGCCTTCTTGTTATAGCTTCAGCTTGTATCTAGGTAGTTACCGAATTCCGTCAGCGCTTTCCCTTGAAATCGTTTGTCCTGTTTTGTTGGAGGTAAACATAATCACACCCTTGGAACAAATGTAACTAATGTATTGACAGTGGTTATCTCTGAATTGATGGTTGATTGATAGTTGATTTTTCTATTATAACGGAGCAAAGTGCCTGTGGCTCGCAAAAAAAAAAAAAAAAAAAAACCCAGACTGACAGTGGGAGTTTGCAGGGAGTAAGGATTTATTGCAGAGCGCCAGGCAAGGGAGTATGAGCCAAACCTCAGATCCACTCCATGTTTGTCTTTGAGTTACGGTTTTCTTGTCTGTTTTGTTAAATAACCAAGAGGGTGGGTTTAATCGTCTTTTGAGTCGTAGTTTTGAGAGTCAGAATGTCTCTGGTTTAGGAATCCCTGGTCAGGTGGTCCACGATTTGGGGTCTGATACTCACCTTGCCCTGGAGAAACAATCTGCGTTTGTAACTTAGAGGTGAGATTTGTAACAGCAATAGCCTTGGCAGGCTGCCCAGTGTCCTTTTCAGAATCAAGCTTCCTCTTTCAGTTGTGACATTCAAAGTTGGCTTGATCTCTCTTAGCCAGTGGAGTTTTCCTAGAGCTGTCCAACTCTTGCTGCTTCTAAAGCATCAATCTCTTCTGGGATGGCTCCTCAACCTGCCTCTGCTGCCTTGAACACGCTGAGTGAAGGTTCTGCAGCAGCTGATGATGGTGACATTACAGCCTGCAAACAACATTTCCCTATGTTACCTAACTGGATCCTCACAGGGTGACGTATTTACCCGAATTTAATAAGGGAGGAAACTGAGGCTCAGAGATGAAATGACTCAGAGTCATGTGGTGAATTAGTTACAGCTGAACCAATAACCAGCTTCAACATCCTAGTTCAATGCCTTTTCCACCCCTGCAGCACCCCTAGAGTTGACTCTGTGACAAGGTCCAGTTCTACTTAAGTCTCTAGGTTGTGAGGCGTAGAGGTCCCTGCTTCCCTGTGCTCCTGCAAGAAAGGAGTTTATTTTTATTTTTAAAGACTGAAATGGCCTTTCCTACTCCTGAAACTGGAAACGTGGGTTCAAAACAGCCTTGGGAACTGGATCCCCTCTCCACCCCTCTGGCCAAATATGGTCTCTTTATGGATGGTCTTTGCTTACAAATTGTGTCTGCTCCCTCAGATTTCCGCCTTGCGCGTGACTGCTGCTTGCCGCTTTGGTTCATCAAGTTTCTCCATTCATACTCTAAAATGTGGGAATTGGATTTGGCCCCCTTGTTTTCCAGGGCTAAACTGTGTCATCAAACAGACTGTGGTCCTAATAACTTTTGGTCAGGTGCCAGCCCTGTACCAATTAGCTGGGGGCAAGGTGGGAGTCACTGTGTGGGGCCATCTGGGGTTTTGCCAGCAGTGGGGTTGTGGACAGGGTCTTTTGGTATGGTGTGTGGGCATAGACAGTGCAGGTTGTTTTGACACATTAAAGTTCTTAGTTTATTAACATGGACAGTGTTCTGAAGCTTGGCCAGTCTATTATAGGTCTCTTCCCTATGGTGGCTCAGACGGTAAAGCGTCTGTCTACAATGCAGGAGACCTGGGTTTGATCCCTGGGTCGGGAAGATTCTCTGGAGAAGGAAATGGTAACCCACTCCAATACTCTTGCCTAGAAAATCCCATGGACGGAGGAGCCTGGTGCAGGCTACCGTCCATGGGGTTGCAAAGACTTGGACATGACTGAGTGACTTCACACTTTCACTTTCCCTATGAATTAACCCTTCAAACCTCTGAACTAGTGTAAATGAACAGGAGATCAAGTGATTCTAGATGGCTGATGCAAATCTACCTTGCTTTATATCCAGGAAAAATAAGTGTGTGCATCAAATATTTCTAAGTTAAATCATACTTTGATTGCAAATTGTGCTGGTTTCATGGTTATACATTTATCTCCAAACTCATCAGGTTGTACACAATAAATATAGCATTTATGTGTCAAACATGCCTTTAAATAAAGTGGTTGGGAAAAGAAATATCAAGACCCGTCAAAAATAAAATTATAGAAGCAGAGGAAGTAATGACCCCAAACAGCCCAAAGAGAGATCCATGCTGTATGTTAAGGATGTGTGTGCTGAAATGTAGATCAAGCATATATGGCTGCTTGGCCTTTACACTCAAACAGAAACATTAAACACATCCCTTGAGGGATGGCTGGAGGATAGATTTTTTTCGATTCTCATATAAAGAAATAATCAGTCCTTTGGCTCGTTTATACAGGGATATCTGAGACTCAAAATCTATTATCTAAATAATAAGATATTAACTAATATTAGATAAATAATAATAATATCTAGTTTCTTAACATGACTTCCTAATTATGTTTTGCTTATGTCAACATTAAAACTCAGCCTCAGTCCCCAGCTGGCTGGCTGTAACCAAGGAAGGTAGACTGGAGGTCTGTGGAACTAAGAGTTGACTAGGTAAACTCAGAAGAGGTTTTATGTACACATACACACGCGCAGATAAGCATACCTGGAAGATTAGAGATAATTTAACAAATAGTTGCTGAGAACCTATTGCAAATTGCTGTGACTATGTGGGTGATGGTGAGATGGTTCAGTAATAGTAATAAACCATGAGCTTTGCTCTTCCCATTGGTGGACTTGGATCTGTTCCCAAGACCCTATATGTTTTTTCCAAGTATTAAATTCCTTGGCATGCAGGCAGGAATGATGTCACAGTTCTCTTTATCCACTCAACTCCCCCATGTGTAATGCAGTGTAGAATAGTGCCTGGTAGATGAGTAATGAATGAAAAACTTAAAATCTTCAGATTGGACACCTGAGCCTCTGGAAGCAGAATTTAAATTTCCAACACTGGCTAAAGGCACAGTGTTTGTAAAGGAAGAGCTGTTTTCTTTGGACCAGAATTGCCCAAATTAAAAATCTAAAACCCCCGAAGCATGTAGAAGATCAAGGTCTCAAACAGCTATGCCCCACTTAAATCAAATTCTGTGTAAAATCCAGAATTTCAGATTTCTCCTGAACTTTGCTGTTGGGCATTAAAAAGTAAACACACCTTTTAGAATTTGGAAGTCGAGATTAGCCATGCCTATAAATCAGGGTGGGCTGGATTTTGTTGGCAGTTCCTTGTGAGGTAAGTCGTGTTATTACTGAACTCCCCAAAAACGGCACTGTGACTACTGTGGGTTAGAGACCATCAACCCTTCAAATGGCTCATCTGCTTGGAGAAGCAGAAATATTCAGCTTGGCCTCCAGAGTGGGGGTGGGGGCACTTATATGAGCATTAAATCTGATCAACACCCCTCTAAACCGGTCTCTAGAAACCAACTAATGGTAAGAAGTCACTTCAGCAGCTAAAAAGAAGGAATGTTAAGCCAAATGAAACTCAAAAAGATAACATTTTATTTTCAGAGCAGCTGATGCAATATTGAATCAGGTTTTCACAAATAAATATGACAGTGTCTATTTGGTTACATCTCTGACGAATGCCTATCTATAAGAACTGTAATAAATTTCTGAGAAGGCTAATGACTGGAAACTTTTAAGTAAAATGCTCCTGGCTTTCTGAAAAATAGTATTGTGGCAATTAAAAAAAAATGCTCATCACTCAGGGGGACCAACCTAGAATGCCCTGGTTGTTTTTGTATTTTAAGGAATGCAACTTTTGAGGACAAGTCTATAAAACATCTTTATTTATTTGTTACATATGATGTTTAAATATAACTTTGCTTTCAAGCTTCAAACTTTTTTTTTAAACCCCTGGGAAAATAAGACTTTTGGTTCACTTTAACAAAAACTGACCTAGGAAGAAACATTTTTAGCAAAATGTATTATAAAATTCACTAGAAAATACTGTCCTCTTTTTTGCCAAAATGTTACATAAAATCCTTATTAAAAATACACACATTACAAAAGAAAAAGTATGAATATGCTATACATAGTGCTTTTGATATGGACCAAGGGACCTGCATTCCAGGAGAAGATACAGTGGAGCACATTAGATATTATGATGCCAACTGAAAATAGTGCAAACCAGAATAAATTACATCCTAACATGGCAAGGCATGCAAGACATTTCCTGCGAATAGAGCACAACGAAGCCAGAACAGGAAGCAATCACAACCACCATTTAAAAATGTTTTCGTTTTTATTACATTAATTTTTTTCAAAAATACTTTTCTTTACAATAGAACTCCTAGAAAATATTTACAACCGTCCTCTAATAAAATAGAACAGCAGTTAAATATATTTGAAAATAAGATGGGTTTTTCCATAAAATATATCTTTTAAACTTTTTATATACAAGCTTTCTCAAAGAGGTCTAAATTCACTAATGAAAAACTATCTGATAGTAAACAGTAACGGGTTGGAGACATAAACCATGGGGAAGAAAAGTTCTTTGGGGTGAGGAGAGATGGGCTGGGGAGCTAAACCACAACACGCACATGCAGGCAGAATCATTTCAGGAAAAACAGCAAGTGCAGTATTTTACTATGAAGTCATCCTCTACGCTGACACTGTGAAGAAGAACTAATTCAGCAAAGTGAACTGTCTCGTCAAGGAGTTCTTTGGTTATTTCAAGTTAAAAATGCTTATGGTATACTGCATGGAAAGTCAAAACTAAATTGTGCCTTATATTTTTGCCTTGGCAATTCAGTTTATTTTAATGTCTTAAACTGGAACAGCCGGGTAAATCTCCAAACAGAATGCATACATTTGCTGTACAAACATTTTTCCTGGGTGTCTGCTCCTTTGCCAGATAAACTTTCAGAGATCCAGTAGCAGAACCCTTCCAGAACCCTCTCATATACCCACATGTGGAGGGAAGCAGTCACTGGGGCAGATGGGATCTGCTGGTATTACACTTGGTACGGTTCTCAAATAGTTCTGCCACAAAGCTGATGCCCTGCCCAGGCAGTTCTGAACTCAAAACATAGAATAACTTGTCAGAAATGGTAGCAAATGACACATTATTTCCCTCCCTAAAAAAAAAAAAGGAAACTTTCAAGACCTCTTTTTTTCTGAGAACAGAAATGATGGCATGAAAGGAACCGTTGTATTGATCTTCTGTCCATGGCTTTCCTGAGATTCAGAGGACACTGCCTGCATGGGGCCGCTGTGGGTCGTGGGCTGCCCGCTAAACGCTTTTGCAGAGACAACGTAAACGATGCTTTGTTCCTATCCTCATCCTTCCACTCACATCTGTCAGCAAAGTGCCCTGGCAGGGCTGCCACGCCTGCAGGAGCTGGGGCATCAGCCTATCTGGGGTGGGGGAAGGCCGGAAAGCCCCTTGCTCGGAAGTCACCAGCCAGACGTGTCAGCTCTGAGCTGGGACTGCATTCTAGTCTGAAGGCGGGCACTCGTTTGCCCTGACGAGGCCAGAGAGCATTCTGACTCAGCTCAAAAGCCTGAGCTGAAAGCCATTTTTGAAGGATTACAGGTTTAATACCTTCAAGTATAAACAGCAGCCCTGCCGGCAGGGACAGGAGGCAGAGCAGAGTTATGTCGCTTGGAGAATTCTAGAAGAGCTTTGGTAAATGACTTTAATGAAAAGTTCACGGTTTGAATGCGAACAGTGGAGCCAAAGAGGCATCCGAAACTGTTTTTCTTGGCCTTTAATGCCATTTTCCTTGTATTCACCATCAGATTTGCTAGAAAACCCTTTTCCTCAGAGATATCATCAAAGTAAACTTTGGTCCTGCACAGATGCGTAACAGCAGAATCCCAGTGAATCAGGTTTCATAGTACTTCCAAGTGGCACAGAATAATTGTGGAACCCCACAGACCATTAACTGTGTGGCAAAAAGGGGTGGGCTCTTCTGAGCTTGTTTTTGGGCAAAAGAAGACTGCTTGGCATTCTAGATACTATGCTCTGTGCTCCTTGACTATCTTCCCTAAAAACAACCCTGGCAACTTAATAGTTGGGGTTATTTTCCTCTAGACGGACTTGCAGTCAGTCAGCTCAGGCAAGTACGCCTCTGCCAACCGGTGAATTGGAGTCAGCCGGTCCTCAGGGCACACGGGGGAAGAGGACACGCTTGCTCTATGAACCACCTTCTCAGTAAACCACTGTCCAGGAGGGAAAGCCTGAAATGATATAGTACTCAGGTTTTAGAGCCAGGCTGAGTGATGGGCAGGGCAGGCAGAAAGATTATTTTCACATTTGGTCAACTCTTCAGTGATGTGTATGTTGGAAGAAAGCCGTGGAACACAAGGCTGACTTTGCTCACTGGAGAGCTACTTCCTAGCAGGGTCTCCCAGCAAAGATGCCAAGTTCACTGCAAACTGTGGAATGAGGTCAATACAAAAATGACTGTTGGTGGGGAAGGATGGTCCAAGACCCCAGCAGAAAGAAAGCAGCCTGCTTTACACACACACAAACACACACACACACACTCGCTCACTCATGCAAGCTTTGGGATAGAACGCAACCAGGATGGTTGGCATCTAAAAAGCAAAAGAACATGAATATCAAGTTCATTCCCAGCCAGGAATGAGTTCTTGGGAATGTAGCCTAGCCCAGATGAAACACATCTTAAAGTAGAATTGTGCCAATTATTTATTCCCCCACCCATAAAAACAATTGTTTTTAAATAAAAGGAAGAAAAAAACCGATTTGTTGCTAAACCTGGAAAAAAAAAAGACCACTTTTTAAACAGGTAGTTTAAGATGATTACAAAACAAGCAGGCAGTCCCAGTTTCCTGACGAAAGAGGCTGGAGGCTGGAGGCTGTGGGTTTTGCTGTCTCAAAGCGACACGCGGGGCCTTTAGAGTTCTGTGTCACCCTGAAGCAAAACTGAAGCCTGATCATCCAGGAGGAGACCGGTGTCCACGACCTCGGCCTCTGCCATGACGCCTCCTAACTGCTGGACGACGTCGTCGCCGAGGAGGTCCACGTCCTTGATGGGTTTGATCAGACTCAGCTGGTCCAGGGGCAGCAGCCCCTGCGGCCCCACCCGGCCCCGTAGTCCTCTCGATTGTGGCTGCCATTTCGGCCGCAAACGCCGCCTTCTGCGCTTTCTGCCTCTGCTGTTCCTCCTGCTGTCTGTGAGTTTTCATGTGTGCATTTCGGCTTTTGATCTTGAAGAAGACTCTATAAAAATGAGAAAAAGGAGCATGAGACATTTAGAGCATCAGAGTTCTTGGAAATCCAAGGGTCCTAGAGGGAACAGTGGGTGTGTGGTCTGATGCCTGCTTTGGGGCGGTGCTGACAGTGTTCTGGTCTCCTTAGCTCCCAAGACCTCCTCCCCTAGTGACCTGTCACCTCTCTTCTCTCCAAGGGAAGAAGATGGGGACAGGAACACATTTATGTGTGTTGGGCTTTCTCCCTGTGACAATGGAGGATGAATTCTCAAAGCTTTCCTGTCTACCTGTGGCCTGGGGCCCACGCCCCTTTCCCTCCTTCTCTTCCCTCTTTCTATCTCCATCGCTAGGCAAGCCCTCTCAACCAACTGAGAACCCCCAAATCATGTAGCCCAGCCCCGCTGGTTCCCACCATAAAACAACCCCTCCTCTGCCTCTGGCCTCCAATCTCTGTCCTTCCCATCAAAATTCCAGGGGGTCTCTGGAGACATGGACTGCTCCCCCATCCTCCACACTCTCCAAGTGGAGCACCATCCCCTGTGCTCAGCCCGAGTGCTTGAGATCGCTCGCTAGTAATTGTGTGGCCAAATCCAACAGCCCCACCTCGGTCTTCACTGTACTTGACTTCTGCACCAAGCAGTCCTCTTCACCCAAGATCCCTTCTTGTTTTAGCCATCATATATCACAGTTGGCTCCTGTTAGCTTTCGAATGAAACAGTGGTTCTCAGCTGAGGGTGGGCCTGCCTCCCAGGGAGTAACGTTTGGAGATATTTCTGATGGTCACAATTGGGTGGTGCTGGCACTTCTGGCTTTGAGTGGGGTAGAGGCCAGGGATGTCACTAAACACTCTACGATATTGAGGGCAGGCCCTCTAGCCCAAACCAGGAATCGTCAGACCCAGGTTGAGAAATCCTGGGATGAGGGGTCTGCCAACTATGGTCAGTGGGCCAAATCCCATACGCTGCCTGATTTTGTAGGTAAAGTTTCCCGGGAATGCAGCCATGCCTGTCTGTCTATGTATCGTCTATGGCCAGTGGGCCAAATCCCATACACTGCCTGCTTTTGTAGGTAAAGTTTTCCGGGAATGCAGCTGTGCCTCTCTGTCTATGTAGCGTCTATGGCTGCTTCTGCACTAAAATGGCAGAGCTGAGTAGCTGTGACAGAGACAGAACGGCCTGCAAAGCCTAAACTGTTTCTCTCTGGACCTTTTCCAGAGAACATTTGTCCAGAGGTGAGGCTGCCTGTTTTAGGGGAGGGTGGGTAGCATAAATATTCATTCCTGAGCTCATAAAGGAGAAAAAGACCTGATTTGTAAGACCTGTGTCTTAGAACAGAGTTGATGAATCACCACATGACGCTGAAAACTGTCTAATGTGATGAACATAATTTCAGCAGCTAAAAGCAGCACTCTGCAAACATTTGCCTGATGTTGTTATTATTGTGGAAAACCATAGAAAATATTTTTATTTTCCATAAAATCTTAACTGGAGTTATGCTTGAAAAAGATCCCAAGCAACATAAAAACAGGACAAGAAAAACAATGTCACTGAAAGAGCTGGAAATACTTAGTTCTGGTTGTTATGTGCTTTGTTGCCACCTAGCGGAGTAGGGAGTTGTTGCCTGTTTGGGGAAGTGAGCAGAAGGTGCTGGTTCCTTGCAGAAGACACTGGTGTGACCCTCTTCTCTGCCTCTCTCTTCCACCCCAGGGCAAGTAGATGGAAGTCAGACTAAGGTTTCACTGTTTCAAGTAAATAAGCCTGATGGTCAATCCAGGGGCTCCCTTATTTCTTGGTGGCATGAAGATGGCATCATGTCCTGGCTCTGGAGGACATTAGAGCCTTGAGGAGGGGGTCCATCCTAAGTGTGTCTCCCCATCTCTGCAGGAAGAGAGCTGCTGGTTCCAACTTGCCTCGGCAGGTGCCACTGACCTAAGGCTAAGAGTACGTGCTTCACTGGGCTAAGGAATAAATTAATACATGTAAACATCCTTTAAAACAATGCCAGGCAAGCAGTGAGTAACTGATAAATGGAAGCAAAATGCTTGAACTATTCCATGAGGAAGAATACTATAAAAGAAGTACTGGGTGGCCTCACTCATACAACTAAGGATGTTCCCTTAGTAGAGTTTTGGCAGCTACCTGGTGGGCATCTCTCCGGGTAACCCTGCGTGTTTGCAGCACTGCAGGTTACAGGAAGAGCAACTTGGTAAGGCTCCTAAAGGAAGTCACCTCCTCTTAGCATAGACTCACTGAGTGGCAACCCCTCTTAGCACAGACTCACTGAGAAATAAACTGGAATTCTATACCGGATGCTGTGGGAAGGGCCTGTGTGTATCTTACCAGTGATAAATAAGCAAACAAAGCAAACCCATGGGATGGAACAGTGGCCAGACACCCACACTCTGTATCTGAACACTGATGGCTTCAAATCTCAGTTCTGCTCTTTCTGGGGGTGTGACCTGGGGCATGTCGATTTACATGACGTTCAGTCCTTATTTGTAACCCAAGGATAAAGTAGTATCTGCATCACATGGAGCTTTTCTGTAGGGATTAAAAGAGCTCAGGCACTAGAAGTGTGTGACAGAATCAAGTGCTCGGTAAAGGCTAGCTGTCATTACTGCCCACTGTCAGTTTTGCCCTTTTCACTGTTAAAATTATACTTAAAAGGGCAGAGATGACAAATAGGTTTTCTCTCGTGGGTCAAGTCTGATCAACTGGTTGTGCCTGCTTGAAGCATGAGGATTTAAAGGACTGAAAACACTGGAGTCTTATCTTAATACAGTAGCAAAGAGTGTAGCAATTGATTAGTGATGTCTGCCCTGGGCGCAGGGAGTCATCAGCGGTGCTAGAAAAGCCATTTCTGCTACAGAGAGTTCCTGACTAGATGTTTTAGAGCCATTCTCAATCACTGGGCAGGGACGCAAAGAACGCAGTCCTGGTGAATATGGTCTGGGTGTGAAGGGAAGAGGTGGGAATCAGTCCCATCCATCATTTCTGGAAAAGAGTGAAGTTCTGTCACTAGAGATCTGCTCTATGATGAAAGGAAAATGAAGTCGCTCAGTCGTGTCCGACTCTTTGCGACCCCATGGACTGTAGCCCACCAGGCTCCTCCCTCCATGGGATTCTCCAGGCAAGAGTACTGGAGTGGGTTGCCATTTCCTTCTCCAGGGGATCTTCCCAACCCAGGGATCGAACCCTGGTCTCCTGCGTTCCAGGCAAACGCTCTATGATGATGTCCATCCTTATTAGGGTTTAGGACATCAGAATGATCATATTCTGAGTCAGAGATAAGGTCCAACTGCCACGGGGTACCACGTCGACCGCAAGGATGGTACGAGGAAAAGCTGGAGAGTCTGGGTTCTTTTTCTACCTGGAGACATCTCAGACCACCCTGGCCCAGACCCCACAGGGGCCTTATACATCACACACTTAGATCCAGTCCCTGGCCCGATTCTACCTACTTGCCGCACTCTTTGCAGGGGAAGATGGTGGTGGGGTCTGTTTCACCACTGGTGGTGCTGTGGGAGGGTGAGCTCTTCACCGAGCAGTACCCACTCTGGGCACTGCCAGGCTTCTGCTTCCCAGAGGGAACAGCGCCCCGAGCTTTGGTCACCTGGTTGGTGCCACCGTGGATGCGGGCGTGGCCGTTCAGTGCCTGCCGGGAGCTGAACACCTGGGGAAGAAAGGGAGTGACATGACATCTACAGTCCTGAAAAGGAAATTAGGGTTATTAGTTACTCATCGGTAGAACACGGGATACTTGAAACAGAGTCTAATGACAAGGCACAGGGGTTTTACATAAGCAAACTCTGGGCAAATGCCACAGAAAGCAGAGATCAAATACCACGACCACAAATGCTGTGCCAACAACAACAAATCATTGTTACGATCAAAGACTGGGGGCTCAACCCAGCGCCTCCAACATACACGGAGGTCATTGGGCCATCTCCCCTCTGAACGCCTTATTTTTTTCCATCTGTAGAACGAGGGGGTTTGGACCAGCTTTACAACATTTTTTTCAGCCAGAAACTTCCTCCCACTTTTTTCCCTTTATTTCTCCCTCCTCTTTCCTTTTTTTTTCTTCTGTTTTCTGTTTTTCCTTAAAAATCTTATTCAAAAGCTCAAAGTTAAAAGCAGAGGTGCTCTGGCTGAAAGAGACAGCATCCCAGAACTGAGTCTATTTGCTCAGCTCTATCTATCTCCCCTAGGAATCCCTAGAACCCTAAGAGACACAGCTCTGAAAACACTGATTAGCTGCTCTGCTCTATTCTATGTTATATCTAAGCCTCAGTCAGTAGCCCAGTGCTGAAGCTACATTTCAGACCCCTAAATTTCACTGCAGGATGATAAAGGGGAATGACTCAGTCTTTTGAAGCTTGCCATAAACATGGTTTCCCAGCCTCAGCACTGCTGACATTTTGGGCTGGATAACTGTTTGTGGTAGGGCTGTCCTTTCCATCGTGGGGTGTTTAGCAGCATCCCTGGCCTCCACCCACCAGATGTCAGGAGCACCTCCCAGATATGACAAAAATGTCTCCCTCTGGACATTGCCAAATGTTCATGGGGAACAAGATCATTCCCCAGTGAGATTCACTGCTGTACAGGGAAGTGATCCACCCCCTGAATTCCTAGAGCCCTGACTTCCAAATCGCTAAACGCACCAGCTAATGTGAGTACTCACTGAACCACCCAGCCACAGACGGTTGCTGTGTTAAGTTCATGAGTTCTGTTTATAGTCTTGCAGGGAAAAAAAATCTTTAGTTGATTTAGCAACCCAAACTTCCCCCTGTAGTTTTTTTGAAGTCACGAAAAACATTCATCCTGCTGAACATTTTTGATTGGGTAAAGTAAAAGATGGTTCCCCTCACGGGAAAGAATTTACTGTAGACCCAAACTGTGAACTGAGAAAGCAACCAATTTCTAAACAAATTCACCAAAAATACCGTCATTTAAAGTCACTTTTTGAATGGAAGTGTTCTATACAGTACGGTAATGATGGAGTGAAGCATCTAGGTCTTTAAACATCAAAGACAGAAAGAAGCTAGCAATTTATGTTCTCTTCAAAGGCAATGCAAGATGTATATATCATTTTTTTTTTTACTTAATTTTTTTCTTAGATGTGAATCAAGTAAATTTCAGCTTTAGTCTAAAATATTTGAAAGACTGCTGCTATCTTCATCTAAGTGACAGACTCAATAAACAGCATTCAATACACTCTGGAAAAGAGTGTTATCCTATATAATACACAAGCAGAGATAAGCACTAACTTGAGGGAAACAGGGCTTCATATGAAATGAATCATATATTCTAATTTTTTTTTGCATAATACCTCTAGAACTTGCCTGTACAGTTGTGTACAGCTTTAAGAAACCTGATTTGGGAAAAGCTCAGCAACTCAGATGAGTAGGAGACCACTGGCCTGGAGAAGGAAATGGCAACCCACTTCAGTATTCTTGCCTGGAAAATTCCATGGACAGAGCTACAACCCATGGGGTCGCACGAGTCGGACACAACTGAGTGACTTTCACTTCACAGGAGACCAGTGGATGATTGACAGTCCAAAGTTAACAGTTTAAAAATCTATTCTTCAAAATACACAGTGAGTCTTACATTAGCCAGTACAGATTCTGTAAGGCTTTAGCACTATGAATGATCAAATGGTGAACTGGTTTTATTTTAGCAAGATGATGCTTCTAACGTATTTATTAATAAAAAGTACTAGGTTAAGTAATTAAACAGACATGCTTTCAGCCTGTTTACATGATTAATTTGCTTAGTAAATCTTTTTTTGCTTCCCTCAAAGAGTACAAAGATAAACTTCAGCCAAATCTTTGTAATTATGCCATAAAAGGAGACTCCTCCTCTGGGGGCTCTCCCACGGCATTCCAATGCATGCTTCCAGGACTGCTCAGAGGAGTGGGGAGGCACCAAGAAACAGGGAAGTGTGAGTTCTGGAGGCCAAGGCCACTGCAGAGCCTGAATCACCTGCTTCCTGAGGCCAGGAAAGGACTTGTATCCTCTGAGAATGTGGCACAGTATTTGACTCTGCTTGACTCCAGAAATATCTGTGGGCCAAACAAGTAAATGGATGAAAGAAAGAAAAGCACGGCCATGTGGATTCTCTCTGCTGGCTTTCACTCCCTGAAGAGCACCCTCCTTTGTAAAAGGCATCATCTCTTTAAGCCAGCTGTACGCACGGCTCTCACCAGTCCCAGAGCCTCAGAGGACGCGGAGACACTTACCGCTCCGCAGTTGGGCATTTCACAGATGAAGGAGCCGGAGGGCTGGCCCAGGGCCTGCAGGGGCGGCCCCTCTGTGGGAGCCAGGACCGGGCCCTGAGGCGGCTCCGGGGACTTGGGCAATTCACTCTCCTCTTCTCTTGTGGATTTCCGGTCTTCTTCCAGATCCTCCTCCTCCTCTACCTCTTCATCTTCTTCACTCGTCTGGTGTTAGGGGAACACAAGAGAAAGGGGGAAACCCCCAAATGACATTTTTAGTGATGAACAGAACCCAGGGGCCAGCGAAGGAGAGAGGGCCTGGATGCTGGGGCTGTGTCGGCATCTTTGAGCATGAGGGAGTGGCTGGCAGAGGCCTCTCAGGAGGGACAAGGTTGGTCACTGGACACCTGGAATTCTGAGAGCAACCAAGTCCCCGAGGACCACTCTGGGTCCCCTCATCACTTATAAAAAAAAAAATATGCTAAGGCAGACAGGAGAGATTTTTCTATGTAGAGTTTCTCTCCCTTATTGGAGACCAGCAGAACATGACATCAACCAAAACCCAGGCAGGCTGCCCCACTTGTAGCTGCTCTGCCTTCCAGGGGAGTGAGAAGGGTTCAAGCAGAAATGACACCATGGAACCGCTGGGCAGAGACCAAAGCGCTATCATTATTTTTTTTAGCTTACTACTTATTTTGGCTGCACCGGGTCATCGTTGTGGCTCGAGGGCTCTCTGGTTGCAGGCTTGATCCCTGACCATGGATCAAACCTGGGCCCCTGCATTGGGAGCGTGGAGTCTTAGCCACTGGATCACCAGGGAAGTCCCCGTGTTTGTTTGGTTTTTAATTAATTTATTTTTAATTGAAGGATAAAAGCTTTTCACTATTGTGTTGGTTTCCACCATGCATCAACATGAATCAGCCATAGGTATACATATGTCCCCTCCCGCCATGATTTGTTTTCAAAGGCTTTCTATCACACTTCCTTGCAAGACGCCCAAGATATTGATTTGACCTTTGGCAGGTACATGACCCATGGCATTCTGATGTGCTCCTGCTCTGTTCTTGTCAGAATATGGGATCAGAGAGTGAACCACAATGGCTCTGAAAGGGGCAGAAATGGAAGGGGATTGGATATTTCCTTTAACTTCTCATGTTTTTTTGTTTGTTTCTGGTCATAGGCTCTTGAAGAAATGCCTTTCAGAGGCACTCTATAAAAAGAACAAGAAAAATATTTCTGTGAATAATTATTTTCTCTGCAACCATGTCCCCTCCATTTACTTCAGAACAGCAACAAGATGAATTATGCAGAAGATCCTGACCACCCTTGAAGTCAACAAGACAGTTAAAGGAGCAGCCTGGAGGAGGTACTGGGTGGGCTGCGAGGGAGGGCAGGAACCTGGGCAGCCCTTTTATTGAACTGAGTGCCCTATTTTGCAGTCTCCATCCGCATGAGGAGGCGGGCTGAGGAGGGCTTGCTCCTAGGGCCTAGAAGGACAGAAGACCAAGGATGCAAACTCTGTGTTCCAGCAACCTCATTTCAGCTTCTGTTTCACAGCACTTCATGGTGTGTGAAGTGCTTTCACATTTGCTATGTCACTGGATAGACTGTAAGCAGTCCGCCTGTTTAACAAATGAGGAAACAAGAGGGTTGGCCAGCTGCCTCCCACCCTCACGGGTCACGGGTTTCTGCTGGGCTCTCTGCACACCCACTGCCTGAAGCATGTGGGCTCCAGTTTGGTTCACCCTGGCCAGTGATGTAATGCTGGTTGAGCCTATGAGTCTTAAAACCCAGAAGCCAGACCCCTGGGATCCAGACACCACCAGCTTTCTTTTTCCAGTTTGGACTGGAGATGAGAGTGAAAGACAATCCCAGTAACATGGGCATTAGCACACTCCTCACTCTTTCAGTTTTAGCCTTATTTAACATGGTATATGGGGCTTCCTGGTGGCTTAGACGGTAAACAATCTGCTTACGGTGTGAGAGACCGGGTTCAATCCCTGAGTCAGGAAGATCCCCTGAAGAGAATGGCTACCTACTCTAGTATTCTTGCCTGGAGAATTCCATGCACAGAGGAGCCTGGCAGGCTACAGTCCATGGGGTTGCAAAAAGTTGGACATGACTGAGCAACTAATACTCACTGACTCACAGTATGGTATATAGGGCTATTTGAGACCATGTATTAATAGGGTATACTTAAGAAAGTATCCCAGAAGGCAACGGCACCCCACTCCAGTACTCTTGCCTAGAAAATCCCATGGACGGAGGAGCCTGGTAGGCTGCAGTCCATGGGGTCGCAAGAGTCAGACACGACTGAGCGACTTCCCTTTCACTTTTCACTTTCATGCATTGGAGAAGGAAATGGCAACCCACTCCAGTATTCTTGCCTGGAGAATCCCAGGGACAGAGGAGCCTGGTGGGCTGCTGTCTATGGGGTTGCACAGAGTAAGACATGACTGAAGCGACTTAGCAATTAGGATTACTCAGTAATGATTATATTTGCAGAAAGACTTCAGTGAATTCAGATATAGGCTTAATTTATTTTACAGAGTGATTTGTGGTATAAACTTACAGTCTCTTACTAGTTTAGAACAGATAGGTTGATTTCACTTAAATGGCCTTAGTCTCATATGAATCTACCACCTTCCAATCTCAAGGATTTCAGGTAAAACCATGTTATGTCATACCTCATGGGTTCACTCCATTCCTTTACAGAACTGGAACTTTGTGGTGTCAAGTATCAGGTTATAAAGCAGACCAGGGCCTACAGCTCACCATTTAAAGTAAATCACACAGTAACTTTCAATGACAATGGCATTTATTTCATGGCAGTTGTTATAATTACAATTTTCTCACCGTGCCATTGTTTGGGCTTAAAAGCTCTTAGAAAAAAGTTCCATAGAGCCATTAAATAACAGACTAAATTATACTGTCTTGTGATTATATATGTCTCAGGAATGCAGACAGGTTTTAATTCAAATGGCAATCTATGCATGTTCACAAAATGATTTATCACCAAGCCAAAGGGCTCACGAAGGTGACTAATAGATGCAAAGACAGGATGAAACCCTAACATGTAGGACTCTGTATCAACAAGTTGGCCATTTCCTGATGTATTATGAAAAGGAAACATTTGGTAATATTCCAAACCTGGTAGAAAGGTAGGCAAATACAGGGCCGAGAGATGGCTATATATTATACAAGGGGCTCAAAACTTTGAGAGTCGAAGTAAGAATTTGTTGAGGAGGAGATTTTTATTTCTCAGGCCTGCAAATGGCATTGGTATTATAAGAAATTTACAAGTTAAAACACAGATGCTCAACAATCCAAATTTCTTCAATGACACAAATTTGAGTGTTACAGTCATCAGTGAAAGATGTTGGTGATGACAACACATTGAAGGCTTGCTTTGGATCAGGGACTACACACACACACACACACACACACACACACACAGACAGCTAGTTCTCATAAAATCTCTGCATATATTTTTTCTTCTTGTTTATTTTTTTCCTTTGTTTTTTTGGGGGGGGGTGGTGGTGCAGGGGGCATTGACATGCAGCTTGCAGGATCTTAGTTCTTTGACCAGGGACTGAACCTGGGCCCTCAGCATTTTGGCAGTGAAAGCATGCAATCTTAACCACTGGACCACCAGGGAATCCCCTACAAGTTTTTATTTTTTAAACAAATAAGAAATTTGCCAGAGAACTGATTTTCCCAAGAGCACACAGCTGGTAAAGAAGCTGAATTGAGATTTAAATCCTGTACCGTCTGATTGTAAAATCTCAGCCTCTGCTCCTTGCCTGCCTGCACATGTCCATAGACGCACATCTGTCCATCTGGGCATGGCTTAGATTTTCAGTTCAAACACAGAGCTTTTAAACCTCTCAAAACCATTAAAACCAGCTGCTTTTCTGTGTCAAAGGGAAGAAGGATGTTTCCCAGGCCCCTTGTCAGAGGACCCCGCTGCAAGTAACTCAGGCTGGGGACCTGTGCTCTTGGTGCCCTGACTGCTGTCTTCTGAAGTCAGTTACATTTCTCAGCTGGTTTCTTGAATTGCGCTAATTTTGCTCCTAGTCAGACCCACGGATTCACCCTGAGTTGGGGCAGGAGCCTGGGCAGGAGACAGGACGGTGTGGTCAGCACTTCCCTCCCACCTCCTCAGCAGAGCACATCTTGGCCCCCTCTTCTGCCCAAAAGGGTGGGAGAGGAAGGCGTGTGATGGTCTCAGGCTAGAAGTCAAGTCACCTATGAGGTGAGTGATGTGCTATGCTGAAGTCCTGGCCCCTTAAGAGCAGTCACTCCCCATCCTCCTTCATCACCCCCTCTCCCTGGGAAAGTCCCTGAGCTTCGGACTGTGCTCCTTCCAGGGGGAATACAGTCACCTGTCCCTTTAAAAATTACTGAACACACATGGTCAGGAGAGCTACCCAGGTAGGCCCTGAGGACCGAGAGCAAGACCCCCTCCTAGGACGGTGCTTCCTACACCCTCTCTGTCCTTGCCTGGTCCTAGTTTTTATCTCCACTTGGAAACCTATCCTCAGAAGGTGGACTGTGGGGCTTCCCTGGTGGTCCAGTGGCTAAGAATCTGCCTGCCAATGCAGGGGACATGGGTTTGAGCCCTGATTTGGGACGATTCCACAGGCTGCAGAGCAACTAAGCCCATGTGCCATAGCTACTGAGCCCACACGCCTAGGGCCCACGTTCTGCAACAAGAGAAGCCCCTGCAATGAAAAGCCTGGACATCTCAACTAGAGAGAAGGCCCCACTTGCCACAACTAGAGAAAGCCTGAGTGCAGCAACAAAGACCCAGCACAGCTAAAACACACAGGCGCTGAGTCACCTATGCACATGGCTTTTTGTTCTCTCTAAGCTCACAGGTCACAGGTGTGGCACATCTGACCCAGCTTAATACCAGCCCCTGGCAAATAATCCCAAGAAGGTGGGGTGCCTCGAGTGCCATCTTAACCTTTCCTCCTGGGTCTGAGGCTACACGCTGGCTTGGGCCTTTCCACCTACCCGCGAAGGCCTGCTGGCCCCAGATGGCGCCTCTGCCTCCGATAGTGAGACCGTCTTCAGCAGCCCTCCTCTGCTCAGAATCCCCTGGTTCACCCCATCTCCTCCCGGGGGAGCTCATAGAGGGATTGCTCCCATGACCCAGAGTGACTCCTAGCTGGGAAAAATTTTCACTCATTCACTCAACAAACATATACTGAGTGCTGATATTACGCCAGGCACAGTCCTGGGCACTTGGTAACACCCAAGCCAAAGATCTGCCTTAGGAAACCATATCCTCTGATTTTGCTCTCCTCCAAACATGACTGAACATTCTAGAATTGGAAGGGACTGTCCAGATTATCTAAACCATCGGCCCCATTTTACAGGTCGGTGAGCTTAGGGAGCCAGGGCTTAGGTCTCCCAGGCCGGGAGTCTTGGTGCTTCCTCATTTACTGTCTACCCCGTCGGAAAGCAATGCTCTGTGTGACTGTGGGCAAGCCCCTTCCCCTCTCTGGGCCTCAGCCTTCTGCCTGAGGACTGGAAGAGCTGGATAAGAGAGAATTCCTGAAGGTCATATCTAATACTTTCTGGTTCTCACCTCACAGTGTTTTTAAAGACTTGAAGTTCACAGTAAGCTTTCTCTTCGGGTATGGTAACATATGCCCTGGGGCAGGGGGCGAGGCAGTCAGCAGCTCTGGCTCACCCACAGCACTACAGATACAGCGAGGACTCAATTTCTTTTAGTGGGTTGAACCAGAAGAGATCACGCTGCTTTTTTAAACATTAGCCACAGATGAGAAAAAGGCTATTCAGATATAAGGCATCACTACTTAAGCCAGTCCAACAACAGTCCTGATCACAAGAATACTGCCATCTCTCATCAAATGAATGGCAATACCATTCTATTCTACAGATGCCTATTTTTTTTTATATTTGGGTCCACATATAACTGTATATATGTGTTTATATTTTGTAGTTGGGATCAAATTCTTAGTTAGGAACTCAGGCTTTGAAACCCTAATGCCTCCAGGTGGTTTTACTTCCCAGAAGGCTCAATGGTAAAGAATCCTCCTGCCAGTGCAGGAGACGCAAGAGATAGGAGCTTGATTCCTGGATTGGGAAGAACCCCTACAGTAGGAAATGGCAACTCACTCTAGTATTCTTGCCTGGAGAAGTCCATGGAGAGAGGAGCCTGGCAGGCTACAGTCCAGGGGGTTGCAAAGAGCTGGACACGGCTGAGGCCACATACAGGCATGGATGTTTTTACCCTTTTGTAAGAGGATTAGCATTTGCTTGCTCCTGAGTGTTACACAGGGGAGTCAGTCCCAGAAAACACACTCACCAGCCTTTGACCATGGCTAAGTTACCTAGGCTCTGTGCCTCCGTTTCCTACCTCACAGAACTGATATGAGGAGTAAATGAGTCATCATGCATCAAGTTCCTCTTAGTACAATGCCTGGAACGTATGAAGTGCTACGTGTAAGTATCTGTGAAAGAAATCAACCTGCACATGTGCTAGGAACACTTATGCATGGATACAATTGGGAATGAAAGTATAATGGTAAATTTCATGATATTTATGAATTCGAAGCCATTTCCTTAATGGCTGCAGACTGGAATTTAGTAATCTGTTGTAAAACGTGATTTCTACATACACATACGTGTTTTCTACAACATGCAAGATTTTCCTTGGCTATGGATGCAGAGAAGAGAGTTAACCACAAGGACGAAAGCAGTAGCCATTTCCAAAGCCACAAATCAGGGGTTTGGAGAAGATTTCGTTCTTGTGATGCCTTTAGTAGGTTCTTCATCTTCATCTGCAGACAACTTTGGATTTGTCTGCTAATGAAGGAAACGGATATTAAGGATAAATGGTGATGTGAGGACCAGAATAATCCACGCACTGCTAACCAGCTTGCCACTGATGGAGGGGGTTCCTGGCGCCATCTAGAGGTCAAAGCTGCTTCTTGCGCATGCTTCATAGAAGCTGTGTAAAATCCCAGAAACTTCATCTTCCTAAGGCAGGGCTCCCCAACCTTTTTGGCACCAGGGATCGGTGTCGTGGAAGAGTTTTTCCACAGACTGGGGGTGGGGTAAGAGGATGGTTTGGGGATGATTTAAGCACATTACATTTATTGTGCACTTTATTTCTATTATTATTACATCAGCTCCACCTCAGATCACCAGGCATTAAGATTCCAGAGGTTGGGGACCCCTGTTCTAAGGCATGTTAGTTCTCTGGTGAGGAGAACTATTGTGGAGAGATCAGGAAGGGCTATCCCAGGACACCAGGGTGCCTCTTAAAACCACACACGTCAAGGCAGGGACCACAACAGTTTAACTCCCCTGGCACCTTCCTGCCAGAAGGCAAGCCAGCCCTCACCTCCTTAACCGATTACTGGGCTGCAGGTCAAACTGGAAGCTGCCCTTCCCTTGCCTAGTTATCCCAGGAAGTCAAGGCCTGAATCCTGATTGGGAACTGGCCCATCACCTACTCACCACAGCTGCCTGGCAGTAAAGCCAAGCCAAACACTAGCCACTTATGAACCTGGGCGTGGGGTGGGGGTGGGGCCCGCAGAAACAGCACTCAGGCGCCTTCACTCACCACACAGTCGTCGATGATTTCTGAGAGCCGTGTCCGGTGTTTCCTCCCCAGCCTCATGATTTTTTTCCATGTGTAATAGTACTCCACACACTGAGCCACCGTCTTGGACTTCACCTGTTGGGAAAACCACCTTAAGATCAGCTCCAGCAGTGGGCAGGGTGCAAGGCAGCTAGTTTTCATGCAATTTTAAGTTTGTAATAGGTAGGAAGTTTACGCAGTTAAATAAAAACATGTACATGGTGGAAAATCTTCTCCTCAGCCCTGTTCTCCAGCCATCCATTCATCCGTTCCCTCCCCACCCCTGCAACTCAGCTAGCCTCCCTTGTTCATATCTTGAGGGATGTTCCAGAATTTCTCTACATGTATACTAACAACACAAAGATATATTCCTCCCCACCATTTTGCCTCACACAAGGTAGTAAGTACACTATATGTACTGTCCCACATCTTGACTTTTTCACAAGAGGGCCTGGAGATTTTTTTCATAACCATCCGTAGTGAGCTCCCTCCCTTTTTAAACCCACAAAGCAGCATGCTTTTACAAATGCTTGAATGAGTTTGGCTCTCCGAGTTGCTGACCTTCAAAATCTATTTATGAAAAGTGTTCCTTAGTAATCGAACAGGAATATAAGGCAAAGTTATGATGACAAGAGCTTAGTGTTTGCAGAAAACAAGCCTTGTCCTGTTCTCCCCTGAAGGGGCAAAGGTAAATGTGTTTTAAAGAGAAAAAAAAATCCTTTGTTTAGTTCACAGTTCTCTAAGCTCAAAGTGGGGTTCAATAATCTGAGTTTTCTGGAGGCAGGCTGGCTGTCCCATTGGGTGCAGAAAGAAGGCCACCCACACAATGAGAGTGAAAAGGGCACCTTCCAGACATCTGTTCTCCTCAAAGTTAACCCCCTTCACACACACCTGAAACAGTGAATTTCTACATTAGAGTTGCCCAGGGAGGGAAGACAGTGTCCCAGAGAATCCTGGTTTAAAATCCTGAATTAACTGGCAAGCACGTCATGTGAATCCGTCACCAGTCAACAAGGTGTGGGACCTTTAAGAAATAATAAAGCCTAGGACAGGAGGGGGTGACTCAGGACAGACGGGAGCTGCTGGAACACAGGGCAGCAAAGAGTGCGGTGGCCTCCAAGACAGAGTAAGGTGGGTGCGAATTCAGATCTGCAGATGAAGACAAGTCGGAGAAAAACTCCACCTATTTCCAATTCTCATTCACTCAAGGCCCAGGGTTAAGGACAGGAGACAGGAACCCGGGACAACACTGAGGCCCAGCCCAGAGCCAGTGGTAGTTGTCGTCTGAGACTCTGTTCTCCTTGGACCTGAGCATTTTCATGACCTTAATAACTCAAATATGGTTCCATCATTCATCGGTTTGCTAAAACACTCTGAATCATTGTAACTTTTAGCCTAAACCACCTCTCGGCCAATTAAGGCCTATTACATTTATTATGTGCTGGACAAAATGCTACTTCATCTTGGTGACAGAACTCTCTTTTGCTGTGAGATGCTGTATATGTAACATTTTATTGCTATTATTACTGTCCTTATGATCAGGGGCCCCACAGCAGAAACTCTGCTACCGGCTAGGGGCAGGGCTCATATTCTCCCTTCTCTGGATCCCTCCTCCTCCCACCATGTTCTGTCAGAAACATGACAGATCTGTCAAACACACATGAAATAAATTATATAAATTGTGAACCAGCAGCCCCAAGCTTATTTTATTCTGATAGAATGTATAAATCACACATCTTTATTGAGATAAAAATACCCCTCCATACCACTGCCACATCCAAATAATCTATGCCCTCCTCCCCTGACCTCCTCAACACCAAGGCCCCGCCATCCATAACAAATACCATCCTTTACCAACAAAAGATGTAAGACATTGTTTTGGTGACAGTCTTAAACCAGCAATAAAATAATTCTATATGTATCTTTAGGTGCACAACTTCCCAAATTTGGTTCAAGACAGCAGTGGGAAAAACATGCTTACCATCTTCTGTACAAAAATAAAGTCTTTGCTGTAAGTGGCTAGTGCTTTATTAAACAGTTTTCTTTCTAGGGAGGTCCACTTGTCCGAACCTACAACAAAACAAAAACTGCATAAAAAACAGCCCAGTTCTTCCCTCTTGTAGATGCTGGTTCACTTAGTGAAGTTACACGCTATAACTGTTCAGTGTGTGACATGTAAATACCCACACTACACTTCTTCTTTCTGAACAAAAAGCCAGTGCAGTGTAATGGTTAACAACCCTGCCACCTGGGTTCAAAGCTTAGCTGTGGCCTTGACTTGGCAAGTTACTGAACCTAAGACTTGATTTCTTTACCTATGAATGGGAATAATTCTGAGTGTCTCCACCTCTTAGAGGACTGTTGTGAAGGTTAAAGAAGATAACTCCCTAACTATTTCTTAGTAACTGGAAAATCGTGAGCACTCAGCAGATTTTAGCTACAGTTTTAATATAATTAGAGAGGGCAAGTATTCATGTAGGAAGGGCTCCTTGTGTGTGCTGGACTCAGCAGTCTAGTGGGGAGAAAATCAGGAGCCAGTGCATTCAAGGGGATGACTGCAAGGATGAGGGCAGGGGTTGGGTGCCAGTGGGGCACAAAGGAGGAACACCAGACTCAGAGAAGCTGGGAAGGCTTCCAGGAAGAGGAAACACCTGAGTAGGATTTTAAAAGACACAGAAGCAAGTCAGGCAAGAATGAGATGAAAGGACTTCCCTGGTGGCCCAGTGGCTAAGGCTCTGCGCTCCCCATGCAGGGAGCCCGGGTTCAGTCTCTGGTCGGGGAACTAGATCCTGCATACCACAGCTAAAGATTCCACATGCCACAACCAAGACTTGGTGCAGCCAAATAAAAAATAAATAAAATAAATATTTAAAAAGAAGGAGAGGGATGGGAATTCTGGGGGAGCGGAAGTGGCGAGTGCACAGTCAGAGCCAAGTAGTGAGAGGATACATTTTATTCACTTATTCAACAGATATTTGTTAAGACATTTAGATCGCTGGGTGGAGAGGATCCCCCAGAGTAGGAAATGTCAACCTACTCCAGTATTCTTGCCTCAAAAATTCCACGGTCAGAGAAGCCTGGTGGGCTACAGTCCATGGGGGTCGCAAAGAACAGGACACAGCTGAGCAACTGAGCACACACATGCAAGACACTAGGGGGAGAAAAGCTAATACTTATAAGTGCTCACTATATGCCAGGTTCTAAGAACCTTGAAGATACTAGTCATTTGCCTCTACAGACAACCCTATAAGATTGATATTACTCCTACCCATTTTATAGATGAGGAAATGGAGGTGTTCAAGGAATAAGCAGTAATCTGGTATGGCTCAGCTACAGGGTTCCAGCAAAGGGAAGGCAGATGAGGCTGGGAGGTAAGAGGGACCGGTTCCTGATAAACCTGCAAACCAATGAGGAAGAGGCCCAGATGTGTCAGGCTGGTGTATTTGCCTCATGGATGAGCTTGACATTCATGTCAAAGTAGGATTACGTAGACAATCAGAGAATGGTCCTGGTCTATTTCCAAGGGAAGTCCTATTTCTGTGGGCTGCAGAGAAGGCTCAGTTTCTGTGGCTGGTTAGCAGAAAACTCAGGCTCATTCTAATTTTTTGAATTCCCTATATCTCTGATTCTTTGGATGGTATATGTCTGGGCCTTTGACAGGCTTCTACTTTTCAAAGCTGTAATCTCCAAACCATAGTATTTTTTCCTTCCAAGTAGGACAAGCCTAAGATTTCCATTTTGCTATGGTTCACTGAGGGGCTAAAGTATAGAAAACCTGAATTGCTTTCTTCCCTCAAAAGATTCGGCCTGAATCAGTTATCAGGTGAAACCATGCCTGGCAGGCAAGCAGGAGGTGAAGATCCTAGGATCCTTGAGAAAATATGTGACTCGGTGATGTCAGCTCAGATTTCTGAAATAAACACCTTCTCCGTGGGACTCTCCTGAGGGGTCCTTAAGCCAAGAGCTCTGGCTCCAGTACAGAATACACTCTCCACATCAGGGCTGGTCCAGGTCTCTAAAAATCACCACCTGACTCCTTTGGTTTGCAAATTTCTCTAAAGGAAAAGCAACTTTCTAATTAATCCTCAGCAGAAGGAAGCATCTTGCGCTGGTTCTAGAGACCAGGACATCTCTGGTCGTGCAAACCATAGTGACAGGGAGAAGTAGGGCCAGGGCTTTGGTGAAATTCTGCTAGAGTGGATGTGAGCAGAGGAGGTTGGTGAGATTTCAGGCTCTTGAGTATTTTCATCACCATTCCTCAAAATTCTTCCAACATTTCAAGAACTTGGGGCCCTGGCTCTCATCTGCTCCCACTGTCCAGAGGCAGAGACAGAAAGAGTGAAACAGAAAGGATGGACCAACAATTGAACAACCACAGAGGAGTCAAGGTTCCTTTTAGGTATCCATCAAAACAGTAAACAGAGGTCAGAGAGGCGATGGTGTAAGTGGAACACGACAGGGACATGTCACACCAGTCGAGTCCCCTGACAGATGTATAAGGAGAGTTTTGTTCTGCCCTGATGCAGGTTCAGTCTGTGCAGCTCCAGGTGGCATCTCAGTTAGGAAGTTAGGGAACACTTTTTTTTTTTTTTGCTGTGCTGAGTCTGTTGCTGCGCAGAGACTTTCTCTAGTTTCGGTGTATGGGCTTCTCATTACAGTAGCTTCTCTTGTGGAACGCGGGCTCTAAGGCTTGCAGGCTCAGCAGTTGTGCACAGGCTTAGCTGCCCGAAGGCAAGTGGAATCTTCCCAGACCAGGGGTCAAACCCATGTCCCCTGTATTGACAGGCGGATTCTTAACGACTGGGCTACCAGAGATGTCGGTTAGGGGACATTTTGCTGATGAAACCCCTCCCAATGAGATGAGTAAGAATCCTTTCCGTCTTCAGCTGGACCCTAGTTTCCCCAGTCAAAGCGCAGCTTTAAACCCTCATGAGACACTCAAGGGCCATGCGGCTTTCTTGGGTCGGCACCCAGCCTCACACTGGATATATTTTCTTCCACCGCACACCAAGCTCACCACTGGATTACTGCCCAAACCATAGTGTGAAGTCCCCAGGTCTGTATAACTGTGAGATGTCCCTTCATGTCCCCAGGTGGCCTGCCAGTTGTAACCCCACAAAGAGAAGTCACTTCCTGGACCATCTGTTATGGGGGACCCTCAAGCCTCATAGGGGAAGGAGGCCTGCTCCCCATCAACTCTCTGGTGGTTTGAGTTTTTTTTTTTTAATTTCTCTAGTTGCAGTGAGCAGAGGCTACCTCGAGTTGCGGTGTATGGGCTTCTCATTGCGGAGTATGGCCTCTAGGGCTAGCAGGCTTCAGTACTTGTGGCTTGCAGGCTCTAGAACACAGGCTCAGTAGTTGAGGTGCATGTGCTTAGTTATTCCTCACCATGTGAAATCTTCCTGGACCCAGGATCGAACTCGTGTCTCCTGCATCTTCACCACTGAGCCAGCACGGAAGCCCTGCTCCGTTGGCTTCTAGGGCTGCTGCTCTGTGATGGGGCCTCCAGTCTTCCTGATCCCGGGTTGTTCACTCCATACCACCAGTCTCTGATTGAAGTGGAGAACCCTCTAGCTTTCCTCTCTGTGCTGGCCCGAATCCTGATGGCCAGGGCGGGGGAGCATGTGCTCAGACGCTGAGAGACCGCTCCTCTAATCAGTCCTAGGGTCCACGGTTTAGCACAGAGGACTGTGCTGTGCATGCGTGTCTGTCCGACAGGGGTGTCCATGAACTGAGAGACAGAGGCGCAGCCAGACAAGCCCATTCGTTCTCACACTCACAGTGGCAGGCTCTTTACTGCACCCTGATCACAGATTACTCATGGGGCCAAGAATCTACTCCAGGTCTCTTGGGCAGCATTCTCAGGCCAAAGCCTGGTGTATGGACATAATATCTGAATGTGCTCACCCCAAATAATGAGGTCACTGTGCTGTGATTAAAAAGGGGCAACTTTAATCAGGAGACGGTTTGCTGCAAACCTGGTTCTGCCACTTAACTCCTTCTGCAAATTTTACTTCTCTGAGTCTCAGTTTCCCTCTTGTGATTTGGGGATCGTGACAGTCATGCAGTGCCTAACAGCGTTTGGTCCTAAGGAGGGGCACAGTGAATGTCTCAGATCTGGCCACTTGGACAGAAGATTCCAAATAAGCTTGCCGCCATGGAAAACATGCTGTCTGTGCTGATGTCCATGTTAGTGGCACTCGTGGAAGCCCACTAGTCCCTGTCGGTGTTCCATGTTGCGTGTGTACACGCACAGTCTTACTCCAGGACGCTTGGCACTTGCACAGTCTTCTCCCTGCCTCGAAATCCTCCTGTAATCCATCGAGGTAAAGTTCAGCATCTGTACTCCTGGAGACTGTCTGGCAGGAGCGTTTTCCCATTCTAGGACAAGGTGTTTTTTTGTTTTGTTTTAAGCCAGCTCTTCTGGGATTCTGTTTCTTGGACAAAGTCCAATATAAAAATGCAAAAACCAAGGCAGGGAGCTGCCCCCACTTCTCGCTTGGCCACCCTCTCTGAGATCATTGCTGTCCACTCAGCACGTCCCTAGGGTCAGTGGGCTGACACCCTCCCCCCTCCCCACCCCACACTCATTCATTCTCCCTGGGGATTCCTGGCTAGTGGACTATTATCAGCAGGGGTCCCTAATAAGATGATTAAGCCTAATTACAAAGAGCCTAATTAACAGGAGGAAACCGGTGCTGGAACAGTATCCAGAGGAGAAACGTTCTGAGCTACGGTTGCCGGGAAACAGGCTCTGGATGGTGGTGAAATTTGGGGCACCTATAGAGAACACAGGCAATTAAAGAGAGACGTGGAGGGGTGAGAGAAAGTTTGGGCACAGTGTCTTTTAAAAGGGCCTTTCTGTCTTCCTTTCAATCTTTTAAAAACTGTTATTGATGCTGTCACAAAGGTTACATAAGAAAGACATGTTCATTGCAGAAAAAGGAGGACTTGTTTTTATATCAGATCTTCATTTCGTGAAAGATTTTCCATGATGGGTGAAGGCTGAGTAATTTTTTTAGGGGTGCATGTGAACTGGATGATACCAAAGTTCCCTCTGGAGGCAAAAGGCAGGGGAGGCCTTGGTCTGAATCCAGAACCTGAGCTTGTCTACTAACCTCTCCAAGCGCTGTGACAGGCCAAGCAGCGAAGTGCATAGTAACTTGGTTCCTGCCCTTTGCGGGGTCAGCCTCCAGCTAGCAACATGGGCTAAGAATGCCTGCGAGGTGACTTCACATCTATGCTTCTTTCAAAGTATTCTCTGGAGCATGTAATTCTGTCTCCCCCACCAAACAGGGGCAACCTCCAAGACACAGACCAGCCTCCTCTCGACTGAATGGGTATTTCTTCCAGGTCTCTCCCATCTCTGGAGTCAGGTCAAGGTTCAGGACCCCTTGAGCGCTTGGGCTGTGGGTGGAGGGGGCCCATACGAGCCTCTGCTGAACTCCTGCCAAGAGTCCCAGGGCCACCTCTGACGCCCCTCCACTCTGCTCCCATCTGTAGGAATGACCAGCTCAGCGGAAAACCAAGGATGCTGGAAGTCCTCTAATCACAGCCAGGCATCCTCGCCCCCTTGACACCCCCCATGCTCAAGCCTTCTCCACCCAATCCAGCTCCTGACTGGGAGCCACTGCAAACAACAGCTGCCCACACATGGTTGGAGGGTGCGGAGAGAAAGCTGGACCAGGCGCTTTGGTATCAGTTTGAGAGCCCTGAAAGCCACAGCAACAGCACCACCCTCAGGATCCCAACAGAGCTCCTCCAGGTTTGCCGAGCAGCCCCAGATCTGTGTGAGCAGCCCACCCACAAGAGCGTCTCTTCTGGGCTCCAGAACTGGCCGTTCTTCCCTCTTCTTTCTGAACTGCTTGGAGTGGGATGGGGTGGAAGGGCAGTCAGGGAAGTGATTTTCAAGGGCCCCTGTCTCTGTCCCCCCCACCCCCCAACCCAGTCTTTCCACCTTCCCTCCAGGGCACAAGCCAGGGAGGTCTGACTCTCTCTCTAGACAACTGGGAGTCTGGAATTTAACCCTCCAGTTGTGTCCAACTCTCTGTGACCTCATGGACTGTATAGCCTCCAGGCAAGAATACTGGAGTGGGTTGCCATTTCCTCCTCCAGGGGATCTTCCCAATCCAGGGATTGAACTCCCGGCTCCTGTGTCTCCTGCTTGGCAGGTAGATTCTTTACCACTGAGTCACCTGGGAATCAAAGTTTTTAGTCCTGTTTCAATGTTTTTGTTTTGTTTAGGGTAGGGGTAGTTTCCATCCCACAGTTTTCCCATCTTTTTCATGTCATGACACACATTAAAAAAAAATCACAATTGTTGCTTGGCATGCTGGAAAGAACCAGAGGGGATTTAGGTTCCAGAAGAGGTTGCTCATTGCTGGAGATGACCCGCCCTGAGGCGCCGGCCACCCCAGTCACCCCGGGGGCGGAGGGCAGCTGCGGCAGATGGTTGGGAAGTCTCACCCACTAAGCAAAAAGCTTGACACAGGCTCCAGGAGGCTGGACGGCCTGTCAGGGTTTAATGGGCAGCAGATGACGCTGGGAATTAAGAGAGGATAGAATTGTATCCACAACAGATTAGGGGAGAACTCCCACATCTTCTAGCCACATTCAGGGAAGACACAGAGCAGGAAATGATGGAGACGATATGAAGAAACTGGCTCCTTGATGCAGACAGTGGAGGCGAGGACAGGGAGCACTCTGAGAGCACTGTGATACCTGCAGAACAGCCTTCCCCGAGGCCAGATCTGGCCACCTGGACCGAGGCCTGGACTGGGTCCCCAAGGCCAGTGAGGTAGTCAGCACCTACTGTGCAGGGTCCCAACAGGCACCAGAGACACCTTCAAACGAATACCATCAAGGGGCACTGGAGGATCCAGCCCTCTCTGAAAGAGAGAACCTGGGCAGACTCGCAGAGATGCCAGAACAGACGGCTACCGCTTAACGGAAATACAGATGCTGACTTCAACTTCACTTGTCATCACAGGCTCCCCAACCTGTTTCCTTGTCTTTTCACCATTCTTACCACATTCAACTCTCTAAGGTGTGTGCTCCTTCCCTCTTATTGGTGATGCCATCATTAATCCACCCACTTCTAAGACAGTGTACATGCGTATGTGTGTATCTATGTGTACAAGTATATGTAAGTGTATATGTTTGTGTGTGTGTGCTCAGTCGTGTTCGACTCTTTGCAACTCCATGGATAGTAGCCCACCAGGCTCCTCTGTCCATGGAATGCTCCAGGAAAGAACACTGGAGGGGACTGCCATTTCCTACCCAGGGGATGTTCCCGACCCAGGGATCAAACCGGAGTCTCTTGTGCCTGCCTTGGCAGGTGGATTCTTACCACTAGCGCCACCTGGGAAGCCCCATGTGTATACGTATAGGTACATGTATACATGTGCATGTACGTGTCTTTCTCCTGCTATTCGTGTGACCTGTTGTTTAATAACTGCCTCCTCCTCAGACTCCAAACTGCACAAAGCAGTGCTGTGTCAAAATCTGTCACTGTCACTTCCTCATCTTAAATTGTTCAATAAATGAATAGTAATGGCTACTAGAATGTGCCAGGCAAGAGGGTCCATATGCTCTCTCTAGTCTTCACAAAATGCATAAGGGATGGAATATGAGCCCCACTTTACAGGTGAGGAAACCAAAGCCGCAGAGGGCCACGGGGAGCAGGCAAGATTGGATTCCAAAGAAGAGGGGCCACTGTGAGTTGTTGCCTCTGTGCTCTACCCCTCTGGGGCTCTCTCCCACTGCCACACGCGGGGCCCCTGTCCACTGTTGCCTAGCTCTTAGCACACCCAGGAAGGGAGGAGACAGACAGACAAATGCCCAACAGTGACCAGTCGGTGGACACAGCCGCCCCACGAGCCACGCCCCAGAGGCCCAGGGTAAACAAGCAGCACTAAGGAGCGAATAGGTCCTCTCTGTTAGTAAAGGGGACACAAGCAACATGCAAACAGTGATCCCCAGCAGGGCCCCGGCACCTACCGGCATAGTGGTAATTTGCTAAAGGATGACATTTTAACCTAACTGGTTTCCGCAACAGCAGCATTTCCAGAGCAGCCTGCAGACCCATGGGAGAGAAAAGGCGAGAGTCATTCATGGGGCTGCGCATCCTCGGAAGACCAACTATCCCACAAGGAAGATAAGCCAGCATGGCAGGGCCCGAGGTGGAGATGCTGGAAGGGAAACAATGGGAGACTCCCCTGTTTGGAGTCCTTCTTCCAGTCAGCACCCAACAGGACTCATCATTCTAATATCTCCTCTGCCCATGCCTGCGGCCAGCTAGTCATGTCACAGAAACACAGGTGGCAGCCCAAACACCACTCCTTCCTTGGTGAGGGCCCCGCCATCAGAGATACGGTGGGGCCTCCTATGAATGGAGGCTGAGTCTCTGGGGAAGGGTTCTGAGGAAATGAGTGGGTGACTTGGAACTGTTTTTGCAGAAAAAAATTACATGTTTCATTATAACTGAACACAAACAGCTGTATTAGTAATAACTGTACTCCACATTGTCCTTCCAGGGAGCCTCACTAAATAACCTATTCAAATCTGCCTCCTTCAGCCTTGTTGGGATTCTTTAAAAATGGCACAAATGGAGTTGAGTAGTGGATGGTTTAGGGGCAGAGCAAGGTCTGGAATCTTGCTACTCCAAGTGCGGTCCATGGGCCAGCAGCCCGAGCATCCTCTGGGAGCAGGTTACAAATGTAGGTCCTGGACCCCAACCTCCTGAACTGCTGCATTTTAACAAGCCTCTCCAGGGGATTCATGTGCATGTTAGAAGTTTGAGAAGCACGGCTCTGCAGCACTGATCTTAAAAGGTCAAGGGAGTTTTCCAGTGTTCTAGAGAATCTCTGAAGGGTATCAATAATCTTATGAGAAGGTAGTACTGGGACATTTGTTTGCTTATGCATTTTCATAAACTTACAAACCAGGAGGCTAGCTCTAGTATAAGAATCATGTATTTACTGAAGGGAAAGCTGAGGCTAGTGATGTAGTGCTCCAGCCCGGGTCCCGGTTGAGCAGGCAAATGATCAGCTCTGATTCTGGGAGAAGAGTCCCAACATCCTGGCATGGGTCTGCCAGAGAACTGTGTTAAAAGTGGAAGAATGACACCAGATGGTGTGCAGCAAACATCTCTCTTTGGTTAGGGCAGCAAACAGTTCTATGGACATCAAACTCTGATTTCCATGGTAGGGAAGAATGAAGAGCAGAGAATGACAGGCTTTTAGGCCAAGTCTTATTTCAGGAAGGCCTTCTACCTCCATCATTGCAGACCTGTTTTCTGATGTGAATTACAAGACTGCTGAAAAGAAATTCTAGTTTCCCAAGACAGATGTTCAAATCATTATCACTGAGGAACAGATGTGTATACAGAAGTCCAACCGGTGGTTTTCTTGCAGGCTTTCAAATTCTGACCTATGCACTGAGATAAGGAATATGGGAGGGCACACTGACTGGTCATCATCTTATGAGATGGTTACATGGGACGTGAGACAACACAGGAACTTGGGGAAATGCTTTTCAGAATTTCCACATGAAGAGTATGAACTGGGAAGCCTCCTTTTCATGGTTCCTTACCATCACATCACCTTTGGCCTCGAAGAGAGAGTGCAAAGCAAATTCAGAATTGGTCCCTCCACCTGGCAACGCACTTGAACAGCATAAATTCAGGAGATTCTCCACTGTTGGGAACAAAGACAGGGCACTGCATCAGAGAGAGCTCAGTGTCACCAGAAAGACACACTGATCCCAGAGCCAGAGGCCCCCGGGGAGAAATACAGCCCTTCCTGCCCACTTCTTCCCAGGCTGTCAATACCTCTTTGCTGGAGGTCATGGTTTTCCAGCTCTGGCCAGGGCTTCCATACTAGTGTGGCCCTGTGTGTGTCCTGGGCCAGGGAAGAGACATCCTGGAGTTCTGGGATCTCTGCTTGGAACCGCAAGCCAATGTTGATGCGTCTTTAAATCACAAGAAGAAAAACAACAGTGTGGTCTTCAATTTGAAACCAAAGGTAACTGTCAGGGACTTGAAAACGAAGGAAAACAGCTCCTTCTGCAAGAAGAATGCAGGGGCATTTCCTTGCAGTGTGATCTGAAGATTCCAGGCATGACTTTTTCACTGGGATAAAGAACAGCTTGAAGATTGGGGAGAGATGCCACGGGAAGCAAGGGAGAAGCCTGGCTGGGGATTCTTAGCTCCCTAGAGCTGGGGAGGGGCTTCCCTTGTGGCTCAGCAAGTAAAGAATCCACCTGCAGTGCAGGAGACCTGGGTTTGATCCCTGGGTTGGGAAGATCCCCTGGAGAAGGGAAAGGCTATGCACTCCAGTATTCTGGCTTGGAAAATTCCATGGACTATACAGTCTATGGGGTCACAAAGAGTCAGACACCACTGAGCGACTTTCATAGCTGGGAGAGGGAGGGTGCTAATGCCAAGGGGACAGCTGCCCAAAGCATGGCCAAAAGTACCACTTGACCCAATGGAACAAATACAAAGTCCTTATTTTATTTTAATCCTTTCAGGCCACTTTCACATAAACAATCCCATCTGAACCTCACGAAGGCCTGTGAGGTAAGCAAAGCAGTGATAAGTATTCCTACTTAATAGATGAGTTAACTAAACTCTACAAAGGTTAACTTTATCAAGATCAAATAACAAAATGGTGCTGGAACCAAGTTTCCTGATTCCCGACTCAATCTACTCACCACTCTACCATCTGGCCTCTTTTGCGTTTATCCATGAAGAGAAAAAAAAAAATTTTTTTCTTCACTTATACCCTCCAACTCAAGTATTCAACAAGCCCATTTGGAGGCCCAGCCAAAAAATCTTAGGGAGGGGGTAAAGGAGCAGAGTGGTGGGTGGAGCCTCCTAGGTAGCTCGGTACCCTGAGAGAGATGTCACTGGGGACATGAAGGCCTGTGGCCCCCAACCAAACTGGCTCATGGAGCTGGAGATGGGGACACTAAGGTTCTCCAAATACGAGGCTCCACATTTTTAATGCCTTTGTCTGTAGAAAAGGCCTTGAAATACTGGAAATTATAGGGTAACCATCATACTTGAGAAATACCATGATCCTACAATTTCTACAACTTCTTGCCCAGTGGCCACTCAGCCCCCAAAAGTACTAGCTATACTTCTTAAAGCTCCTCCTCCCTTTCCTAGGTTGAGGCTTCTGTTCTAAAGAATAATTGGCTCTTCCTTACGGTTCGACATCAACGGTCTGTTCTCCAGGCCCCGGGGTGACCGTCAGGTTGCTGCCATCGATGCTGTCTGAAGCACAAAAACCAGAGGTCACTGGTCAACAGAGAAGGTACTAAATAAACTAAACTAAATAAGCAGTTACCTGAACAGTCACGGTAGGGCCCCTCTCCTACCCAAACCATGCAGGAGTTACCCCAGCAGTCTCTGAGGAGCTGGAGTGTGGAGCAACGTGGCTTAGGGTTTCCCTGTTTCTTAACACCTGGCTTCCCTGGTGGCTAATACAGTAAAGAATCTGCCTGTAACGCAGGGAGGCCTGGGTTTGATCCTAGGGTTCGATCCTTGGGTTGGAAGATCCCCTGGAGAAAGGAATGGATACCCAGTCCAGTATTCTTGCCTGGAGAATCTCATGGACAGAAAGAGCCTGGCAGACCACAGTCGATGGGGTCACGACAGAGTCAGACACAACTGAAGCAACTTAGCGCGCACACACGCACTTACTTCTCAGAGTAAGGAGAGGCCAGCTATCTCTCCGGTCTACTACTCTTTTTCATTTTTTTTGCCTGCACTGTGCAGCTTTCAGGATCCCAGTTCCTGGGCCAGGAGTCACACTTGGGCCCTTGGCAAGTAAAAGCCCGGGGAGTCCCAACCAATGGACTGCCAGGGAATTCCCCTGTTAAGCTTTCTTGTTCTATGACATTCCTCTTGCTCTAGAAATAGATCCTGCTACAGGCCTTGATCTTTACACCGCGTGCTAAAATGTGGAGGTGTGGTCTTGCAGCTAATCCTATTTGTACGTGTACTTAGTACATTTACTTTGGGTGTCTTAACACGATTCTCCACGGCGCACTTCGACTTTTTTTTTCCCTCACTCATCCCAGAGAAACCCTAATGAGCTTTATGCGTTCGTTGGTCTCCACCGCTAGACTGCGATTCCCTTGAGGGTAAGTATTCTAAGAATTCCTAGCACGCAACACACGGTCTGAGCCACCTCGAAGGTCTGTGGGCCACCTCAAAGGTCTGTGAGGTGAACAAGGACAGAACGGGAGGCTTCTCAGGGCAGCACCCCCAGCCAGGGTGCCCGGGCCCGGGGTGGCGGCGGCGAGGTTGGGGGCGACTCACTGGAGCGGCAGAGCAGCACGCGCGGCGTGGGCGTCAGGGGCGTGAGGGGCAGCTGCGGGTGGGCGCCGGGGCCGTGGCCGGCGATGAGCACGTTGCTGAAGAGCCCCGAGCCCTGGCGCACCGGGCTGAGCATGGGCGGGGGCGTGTAGGGGGCAGCTCGTGGGCGGGGTCCAGGAGCAGGTGGTCGCCCAGCACCCGCGGGAGCGCAGCTGGCTCTGGTAGAGGGTGGCGCCCGAGTGCGAGGCGGCGAGGCTGGGCGTGTAGGAGGGCGGCGGCGGGATGAAGAGCGGCTCCGGCCGGTGCCGGAACTTCTTCTTCTCCGCGGGCGCGCTTCTGAGGGCTTCCTCGGCTTTGGCCGCGCCTGGCTGGTGCTTCTTGGGAACTTCCTACGGCGGGAAGAAGGGTCCGGTTCAGATGCGGGGGCTTTCCCTCAGGCCCTTGCCACGGGTTGAGGGAGGGGCAACCTGCGTTCTAACGGGAACACGCCCCCTCCCCCGCCCGGTCTGATCCCAGCGTTCCCAGCCTTGAGAAACGGTCACAGCCAGCTCCCATCTCCGGCAAGGCGAGATCTGGTGGCTTGGTTAAGGGAGCCGACTTTGGTTTGGGAGGAAATCCCTCATGTCTGGAGACGGATTGGGGCTGGGTGGGTGTAGGAACAGTGGGTGGGCAAGAAAGAATAAATTCACATTCTTTACTGCTTATCACCGCATTCCCATCTGCTGAGTGGACTCCAGCTGAGTGGGCCCTTTAATTCCCCACGGGCTCCCCAGGGACGGACCTCGGGGACAGATAACACATGTTCTAAGAAGGGGACAGAATCGTCTATTCAGGGAAGCTGGCAGAGGCTGTGGGGCAGGAAGACGGGGCGGGGGCGGGAGGCGGTCAGGCCTCAGCCAAAGCTCCCAGGGCCAGTGACCCGCGCGCTGGGCTCTCCCTTGGAGGTAACTGTCAGGGTGGAGGAGGGCCAGCTGGGATCTCTGAGGGCCCCTCTCATGTGCTCTCCTAGAAGTGGATCCGCTGACCCTTCCCCCTCACCGCCCTTCACTCCTGCTCCCAGCACTGGTGGCTCTCCTCTGTGGCAAACCCTTCTCCTAGGTTGGTTTCCTGTCAGCGGGGTTAGTTTATTTTATTCCAGCAGAACCAAGCATCTTCTGGAAGGAAGATTTGCCACATGGAAACAGATATACTAATAAGTAAACATATGCATGGAAGAAGATAAAGCAGGGCATGCCAAAGCCAAACATAAACAGACTTGGTGTGTGCCAACGTCAGCTCAGAAAACCCAGAGCTGGGTGAGGCCCGGGAGACAGTAGTGCAGTTTGGGGGGGCAGTGGGGGGGTTGCAGGGGGATACCTGCAGGGAAGTTCTGGGCAGTCTGTGGTCCCCTCCCAGGCCCTGCAGGCCCGTGCCTGTCACAGCTGTGGTCCCTGGCAATCCTGGTATCCACCTTGGTGCCTCAGTAGGAGGCAGCAGGGGGTGATGGGAAGGGTTTCCATGGTCATGTGACCTGCCCCCCGCCACCCCTCAGCTCTGGGCTTCTCTCCCTCTAACTAACCCCGCTGAAGGCCGTTCTGCTGCCTTCAGCACTTCAGGCTGCCCCTCCCTGTCTCCCCCTCAGTTTCTGGGGTGCCATCCCAGTCCCTAGCAGGGGAGTTTAGGGAAACAGAGAGGTGGGGAAAGAAGGGGCAGAGGAACTCACCCCCAGGGGGCTCTCCTTAGGCCACAGAGCCCCAGCCTGCTTTCTTTCCCCACCCCAGAGGGCTCCTTGCTGCCTGAGGCTCAGATGGAGAGAGGTCTGAGGAATGGGGAAAGGATGCCCGTGCCCCCCAACTAGGGGAGCAATCCTGGTGCTTTACACCCAGTTCCTGGGTGACTGATGAGGTCAACTGAGGACTCTGTATGTCTTCAACACTGCACCAGAATCCAGACCTCTGACCACAGACAGGGCCAGAGGTCCCTTTGGGGCCCTCTCTCCTTGAGCCTCTGGTTCAGTGACAACAGCTCTGAACTGGAACTTTTCAATCCTCCAGGCAAGGCTCTGAGACTGTGGGCCAGGGAAGGCCCCCAGAAGGTCAGACCTGGATATCACCGGGGAGGAAGTATATACAGAGTTCCAGCCAAGCAGGGCCAAGCGCTGAGAGGTTTTAAAAGCTCCCCAGAAAGGTGAAAGCCACTGAGGAAGCCCACTCCCTTCCCCTGAGGTCACAGGAGAAACCATGGTTCTGAGAAGCGAAGGGTCTCAGCTATCTGCACCCCAACTGACTAGGAGCACAGTGGGGATTAAAACCCAGGGCTCCTCCCTGAACATTTTCATCTCTTAATATATTAAGTGTCAGGACCTTGCTCGCATGTACTCAGTCCTACCTCATGCTTCCACTTCAGCTTATCTCCTCACAGTATCTTTCTCACCCTTGCCACAAAACCAAGTTCATCTCTGCCTTCAAAACTCTGTCTGGAACTCTCCTCATAATGGTCTTCTAACACCAAAGGTCCCTTGCCTCATCTTAGTCCCTAATGACCTGAGCTCTCAGGGTATATTCCCCACCAGCCCCACGCAGGGCAGTGCTGCTTTGGTGTCTCTGTCTTGAATTGAGGCAGACCTGCTGCCTGGGGCTCTGACCCCTGTGTCACTAGGAACCTGACTTTCTCCAGCTTCAGGCTGAAAGTTCCCAAAGGGTAGAAACAGTGTCTCTCCCAGCAAATCAGGCACTTCCTGGGCAAAGAGGGGGCCTAGCAGTGTGGTTTCATCTCTCTCCCTGTTGCTGGGCCCCAGGACCTGCCAGCTGAAGGGAATCCTTACCTCCAGAGGTTCTCCATCTGTCTTTTTCCTCTTCTGAGCCTTGATATTATCTAGAGAACCAAAAAGGCTCTTTCTGGACTTTTCTAGTTCTCTTAATTATTCTCCCTATCCTTCTCCTGGCCCAGCCCTACCTTTATGCCTCCTGGAATCCCAGTGGCCACTTATTCTATGAGAATAGGTATGACCCAGCACAGCACTTTGAGGGGAGGGGACAAGTCTGATGCAATGAACCACAGGGATTCCAGACTCCACGGGGTTTGGGGGCAAGGGTGGGGAGGGAAGGAAGGGGGAGAAGGAAGGAGACAGAGATCTCTGTCCCAGAGCCAGGCTAAGCTGCTTGGGTGAAGCACTTGGAAGCTGAGAAAGAGAAGGGCAGTAAGAAACACAAATCTCTTTGCTTTCTTGAGATTGGGGGTGGGTGTCTCAGTGGAATTACTTTGGGAACCTCAATGAATCAGGTCCTCTGAGAGTATTTACTTATGCAGAGGTGATATTGAAAATATTAAGCATCTGCTAAGGCTGACCATCAGCATGGATGCCTGGAGGACCTGTGGTGCCAGGGGGTTACATCTCTGGTGGATAGATCTGGGGAGGTCTGGAGATCCTGGGGGAGGGACCAGGGAGGGCCCTGGGCAGTAGCTCTTTGTGATCTGGAACAGTACTTCCATATTTTAATCACTGTGATCATCAGCTGAGTTATCACCTCTGTTTTTAATGCAGGAACATCTTCGGGTCTCTCAGAATCTAATCTGGAACATGAGCCTGGTAGAGTACTAGGCATTTACTGGGTAGCAGGTAGATTGGGCACAGATAGGAATTCCCAGGGTGGCCAGAGGGGTTCAGCCCCAAGGAGCCATGCCACGTCTGAGCTCTGGCCGGTGGCCCAGGCAGATGTGTCCCCATCTCCAAGAAAGCAAGGGATGTCCCCACCTCAGGCAGGTGGGGTGGAGCTGCAACTCACAGCAGGCGGGTTGGGGGCAGCCCCGTGGGGCGAGTGTGGGGGAGAGAGGGTCATCCTCACGAGCACGGGCATCTCGTCGTCCGACATCGAGCTGGCTGGCTTGTCTCTGGCCGAGGGGGCGGCAGCGACGCTGTTGGCGAAGCCCTGAGAGCTGGGCTTGGGCGGGAGAAGCTTGACAGGGACAGACACGGGCATGACCATAGGCGTGAGGCTTTCCGCCTCGGGAGGGAGCTGAGGTGGCGGCGGCGGAGGCGGCAGTGGTGGCTGGGGCTGAGGCGGAGGCGCCGGGGCCTTCTCTCCTTCCTCCTACACAGACAATAAAGGCTTTGATCCTGGGCTCAGAGCAGCTCCCATGGTGGGGCATGCAACTCCGCTCTTCCTGCAACGTTTCTGGACATCACACATAGGTGACAGAGAACCGCCTCAGGGTGGCTTCCTTCTCGCCACCCTGAGTCCCTCGGGCTCCAGTGATGCCCATGGGCAGTGGACAAGGCACTCTATATTCTACGTTTAAAAATCCTGACCACTTGTATATTCAAACAGACAGTGAAGAAAAATTTTTGTGTGGTTGTCTTTGCTTTTAACAAAAAGGATCTGGACTTAGAATCAGGCAAAAAAAAAGGAGGAGGAAAACCCCACATAAGCTCTCATGTAGGACCTTTTAATTCTTTGGGCTGCAGTTGACTCATCTGTCAAATGGAAGACCAAGATCTTTTAACTGGCACCGTCAAGAGACGGAGTGACCTGGATCACATCAAAGTTTTTGGCAAACAGCAAGTTAATCTCCTAGACTTAAAATTAAGATGCACAATATTCAAAGAATCAAGAAAATTCTTTTGAGTTTTAACCTAACTCTAAAACTGTGTGGCTAGATCACCACAAGCATATCCTGCCTGGATAATCCCGAGGGTATTTAAAGGTCTTTAGATGCTAGAGTCTAACACTGGTGCCCCAGTGAACAGAAAATGCGGCTGGGAGCCTGGTGGTCACACTAGCCTCCCTGGCCACTGACTACTGATCTGGAAGGCCTAAGGGACCCTGGTCTTGAGTGCTTCATGTAGCAGAAGTTAAAAATAATATTGCATCTCCATGTTTTCTTTGCTGTCTTCTCCAGGGCGTGGAGAGGCTGGGATCCCCTAAAAGGATTTCTACCACCGCAGTTCTGGATTTTTGTTCATGGTGCCAGTGGAAGTGGGGACTGTGTGACCTGGCTGGCTCCCAGCGTCAAAGCTTGAGCACATCTGTTAGGGAAGGACTACGCCTCTCCAGGTCCCCCAGGTGGGGCTCATATTATTCCATCTGATGGCAGCAAAGCAAAGCAAGCAGCACATGGCCGGGGGAAGGATAGGGGCTGGATTCCTGCTCACCTGTTTGAGGCTGGGGAGGCCCTCATCCCCCATGGGACCGCATGTGGCCATTCAGAGCGGGCAGGCTCTTGAACTCCTTCAGGCAGATGGAGCATGTCAGCTTGTTCTTGGCATCAAACTGCTCCCCAAACACTCCTTTGGGTTGGCCACTGCTCAAGGGTAGAGCCAAGAGGAGAGGACACGCACATCAACGAAGGGAAACAATGACTCATCACAAGGCCACACACCCCACGATGAACCCATTTCATTCACCCAGAGCTCCCACGGCCATGGCCCCTCACCAATTCCCTTCGGAGAATTGAGCCCAATTTGCAGATGGAAAATGGAGGCTCAAAAGTAGGAAAGGGTATGCTTAAGATCATGCAAAAGATGAACCAAACATCTTTCTTCATTCTAGGCCTTCACGTGCTGTCTTTTCCCCCCTACCTCTGGTTTACTACCCTTCTAGAAGCAGGGTGCTTGGTTCCTCCTCTTCTAGAAGCCTTCCCTTAGAGATATGAGTCTCAGTCCTCTGATAAGTCTTCAGATTACACGTCTTAAGTTTGTCAGGTTCTGGCTAAGTCTTGAATGATTTACCAGACCCATGAGAGGAGAAAGCAAGACTACTATGGCATCCTTAGTTCTATGTCTGGCACACAGTAGGTACTCAACAAACACTCACCGAATGGATAAGAGGGCAGAACATGGGCTTTGGGGGTCTATGCCAGCACCCCTACTTTCTCGATGTGCAAACTTAAGCTCTCTGAGACTCAGCTTTCTCATTTGTAAAATAATAATGATAATAACAGTTAACAGTGGTTGAGTGCTTACTACATGCTAGGCACATGGTAATCACACCCACCCTCACTGAGTTACTTTTATTAGACATGATATGAAATAATAGAAAGTGGCTCAACCACAATAGGTGCTATTATTGTTCTTATACATTTCTTTGAGGAACTGACTTTGAATTTGGAAATGAATCATGAGACAATCCAAGAAAACCTCCCAGTCTCCTGCATGCCAACAAGCGTCCACGCATCCATCCTACCTTGACTCAGGAGACCCCTGGCTGGGCTCGGCCATCAGGTAGGTGCATCTAATTTTGAGCAATGCAGGACACCAGAAGAAAGAAGAAGAAAAAAAAAACATGTTTCTGACAGGAGGGATCTTTGAGCAGTGGGAACACCAGGGCCTGCCCTTCCAGAATTCTTCCCCCTCTCTGCTTCATGCTGACTGGGCTCATAGCTACTCATGCCCTTGCCCTTCCACACCTGAAACTTCCAGTCTTCTTTCTCCCGATGCTCCTGGGCTTGGGGCCACACCCCTGAGGATGCCCCGCCAGCCACAAGCCCACTGGGACTCAGTCCCTCACCTCCTTTTCCTGTTCTCCTCGTCCACCCCTCTGTGCATGGACAGACTCCATTCCCAAGAGACACACAGAATGGAGAGCTGGATGGTACAGCCTCACACAAGACCTCCTGCTGGAATTCTTTTTAGCCTGAGCCATGTCATCTTATTCTTGTATTCACAAAGGCTCTCAGTTACTACAGGCCTGAGTCCTAAACAAAACAGGGTCAGAGGGAGTTATCTCTGGCCTTCAGCCTTGATCGGAGCCTTCTCTTCATCTACCCTGGTCTTATTCAAGGTACCCTCCTCCCTTCAATCTGTTATTACTTGAGTGTAGCACTTGGAACACACCAAAACATGAATGGTGCCCAGCACACAGTAGGCAATTTTATGATCAAATATATTTGGGAAACAAGAGTTAATACCTGTCACCCGCAAGCTGAATCTGATCTGCAGACATGGTCTGCTTGGCTGGACTGTTTTTAAACACCTTGACTATGGATATCATTAGTTGGGGCATCGGCCCTCCAGTCCACACAATCCAAACCAGGCCATTCTGCTTATTGACTTTACCTGCCTGGATCCTGTAGGCAGCTAAGGTTTTTCAACTCTGCAACTACATGAGATATCCCCTCATATTGATTTCTCCCAAGAACCCACTCCCTCCCCCGAGCAATGTCCACTAAACATTCTATGGAACTCCTATTCTGAGCAATAGACTTTGAGAAATGCTGTCATAATATGGTCTCCCTTCCCAAAAGGGAACAATTTCATAGGAAGTCCCCTAAGGATACAGACCTAAGGGGGACAAGACCACCCCCACTGTGTGGTCCCCTGGGCACCTGATGAGGCCTTGACCACGACATGCATCATTTGGGACCTGATATATTTTTTGGCTGCCTCTTTAGTGAGATTATAAGCTCTACAGGCAAAAGACTGAGTCACAATTGATTTCTTATTCCACAGTGTCTGGTTAACGTTTGTGGAATAAAGAAAAGAACGAAAAGTGTCGGAGGGGTTTGGAGGATGGGACTAGGCACTGCACTGGACTCAGCTCTGGCTGGCACATGTGCACCCTGAGATCCCGGGATTAACGTCCACTCTGAGGATACCTGGGGCCACACGGCACTGGGAGACAGCTGCTGGTGCTGAGACCCCATGTTGTTGAGGTGGATGCTGCCAGGGGACAGGAGCGGCCGGTGCGGGAGGGCACTGCTGGCCCGGTTCAGGTCGGAGCTGGCCGCATCTCCCATTCCAGTATCTGGAGGCCCCAGGTCCCCGTGGGAACTCAGCATGGCCTGGGCCTGCCTGTCGCCTGGATAAGTCTTGGGCTGACTGTCCTCAGGCTGCTGGTGCTGAGGCAGGTGGCTCTGCTGGTACACGGGGTGGCCGTAGGGCTGCTGGGGCTCCTGGTAGTAGTACTGGGGCACGGAGCCCAGCTGAATCAGCTGGACTGCATGCGCCTGCTCCGGGGTGTATTGGTGGGGGTCCCTGTGATAAGAAGGGGGCTGCAGGTGCATCTGGGGCTGCTGCGGCTCTGGCAAAGGCTGTATCATGGGTGGGGACTGGTAATACTGAGGTATCTGCATTGAACCCTGCCGTGGCTGCGGCTGCGGCTGCGGCGGGCGAATCTGCTGTTGTGGCGGCTGCATTTCTTGCATGGACACCCGTTGCTGCCCGGCGTGCGGCTGTTGCTGCGGCGGGTAATACTGATGCGGCTGCAGCTGCTGCATGTGCTGGGATAGCATCTGGGGGCCTGCAGCGACTGTCCTCCCTGCACCGGCATCTGGGCCAGCGGCTGCTGGTAGTCGTAATACATGTGCCCTTGGCTCGGGTGCTGCCCGACCTGGAGAGCCGGTTTGGATAGCCCACCAGTGAAACCAGGGTGAGGCTGCTGGGACGCCTGCTGGTAGCGGGACGGGAGAGCCGGTGCTGGGGCCTCCATGGGCTTCTGGGACAGCAACTGGCGGAGGGCGCTGTCGGGCGCTCCGTCCATCACCGCTGACTGGGTGTGCAGCACCTGGGCCATATTGTTGACCTGAATTCGCAGGTTTTGGTTGGCAAACACCTGGGTGAAAGAGTCTAGCTTGTGCAGGACACCGCTGGTGAGCTTCTGGGTCCGGATCTCGCTGGCCTGCGAATAGGTGTACTGGTAGCCATCAGTGGGCTCCGCCTGGGCTGGTGCCCCCCACATCATGTTCGAGTTGGTCAGGTTGCCACGTAGCTGGATGTGGTTTCCAGGCCCTGCGTGGCCTCCCCCACCCTCCCTGCCTCGAGGTATCCACTTGGCCAAGGTTTTGGAGCCAACAGCCAAGCCTAGACCATCCCGAGTGTCTTGAGGGAAGTGAGGAGAGATGGGTGATGCCTGAGGGGCATCCATTCCAGCCCCGGGCACTGTATTCCCATAGTTGTGGTTCAGCCCGCCGTGGACGCCAAGTGGTGGCTGTTGGTAGAAAAGGTTCTCACCACCGTGGGCCACATGATTGGTCTTGTATAGCTGCTGGTCCCCCATGGTGCCTGCCCTGGTCGTGAACGTCCAGCCACAAAACCATACAAAAAGGTCAATGACACAAACCCGAAAGGACTGAAACCCTGAGAAGCAGAGAGAAAGTGTCCACACTACTCCACGGCTGACATGTCCGTGACCGTGGCTGCAGCCAGGTGTTCCTGTTGGCCTCTACCACGCATGTGCAGAGCGAGGGGGTTTTACATCCTCACCCGGGCTAAGGGACGGACCAAATGCCACCGTGGTGAAGAGATGCTGCTCACACCTGCAAGACAAGTTGCAAAGGACAGGAAAGGACTTACTTGGTTGTTTTGCAATGAGCAACTGTATCTACCACGACTCATTAGAGAAATAAACACAAAACGGGAGCCTGGATTAGAAATAGCCAGTTTCATACATGCCACACCTTTACACTGATTCCACAGATCTTGACCCTCACATAAGATGTGAACTCTCTTACTTTCAAGCTATTGCTCAACAGCTCATTAGTTCATCGATTCGTTAATTCATTGTTTTGCTCACTGATTAATTCATCCGTTCTTCTGGGGCCCTGCTATTGAAAGCCCAGCACTACTGTAAGGCCTAAAAGGATATGAAGAAGTTTAAGATACTCATAAATCAATTCATCTAGTAAACAAATATTTATTAGACAAAGACATTTACTAAGTGGAAGACAATGCTTAAGGGAATGATTAAGACATGGGCCAGATCTTGAGGAGCTCACAGTTGGAAAAAGGAGTTGGTCACATGAATAACTACAGTACAAGGATGAAAGAGACACATGTACAGAAAGGGGAAAATAACAGATATGGAATTCATAGGCTGGAGGGTATATTTCTAGCAGAAGAACAGTTTCAAAGAAGAGCAGTGCATGTTAGTACACAGCTACTTGATCCTTTGGTATCCCTGCTTAAAGAAACATCTATGCACAGTGCTGATCACCTGGCCAGAAGTCTATGATGGGCCTGGACTCAATAAATAATAAATAAGTAGGTAAACAAATAGGTGGAGCCAATCAAGTTCCCTCTCTTAGAAACATGAACTAGGGGATCTCCCTGGTGGTCCAGTGATTAAGACTCTGCCTGCCAGTGCAAGGGACATGAGTTCGATCCCTGATCCAGGAAGATCCCGCAGGCCACAGAGCAACTGGGCCCCTGTGCCACAACTACTGAGCCCACACTCAGAACACTGAAAGTGACACTCTAATAAATACGTAGTAAATCTTATTTGTTAAGCTAGGTGGTTTCCAATTCTTGTTTTTCATTAGAAAGGCCCAGTAGAATTAAAATGCAATTGTCAGTGATAGATCGCTATATGATTTTTGGTACATAACTCAGAAGCAGATCAAGAACACTGAGCTGACACCACTTTAATAAAACTCGTATTTTTTATCTATTAGTTTATACGAATGAGGGTTTCCAGTGTTTACATCTATATAAATGAAAAATGGAAATATCATAGATGCTGGTCTGTGTCTCATATCTCATGCAACAAATAGTATTCTTCCATGGACAGATTAAAAAACAAAAAAACAGAAGAAATAACCCAGCACCAGCAAGAGTCTACCTCTGGATCTGGGTGACAACTGCATGGGTGGTGGTGTGCTTACTCTGTGATAACCTGAGTTGCACACTCGGACTTCATCACATATGTATATGTTGTGCGTCAATAAAACAATGACTTAGCCAAAGCATGGAAGCAACCTAAATGTTCATCAAGAGGTGAATGGATAAAGAAGATGTGGTACACACACCACACACACACAAATATAAAGCAATACTACTCATCCATAGAAAAGAACAAAGTAATGCCATTTGCAGCAACAGGGATGCAACTCTAGATTGTCATACTCAGTGAAGTCAGAAGGAGAAAAACAAATATCATTATCATATCACGTATAAGTGGAACCTAAAATATAGCACAAATGAACCTAACTACAAAATAGCAACAGACTCACAGACATAGAGCTCAGACTTGTGGTTGCCAAGGGAGGAGGGTGGGAGAGGGATGAACTGGGAGTTGGGGCTGGTAGATGTAAACTATTCCATTGAGAATGGATAAACAACAAGGTCCTACTGTTTAGCACAGGGAACTATATCCAGTCTCCTGGGATAAATCATGATGGAAGAGAATATTTTAAAAAGAGTGAGTAAAACAGAGCCACTGTCCTGTACAGCAGAGATTGGTACAACCCTGTAAATTAATTATACTTCAAACAAAAAAACCCCCAACACCGCAAACAAAAAAGTATTTACATGAAAAACAATTAAAAATTAAAGTCTCCAGCATCACCATCTAAGGTATATTTTCAATATAATTTTAGTTTTTATGAGTATTATTTACCCAAATTAGAATATATTTTATGCTATCTTGATCAACTGCACACTTTTAATAATTGTTATAATGATAACTCAAACAGGAAGAAAATTTTAGAACTTAGAACTTTATGATTTCAGGAAATTTTAAAAGTTTTAACTTCATATAAAATTGTTACCAAAAATTAGGATAGGGAAACAAATGATAGTTTTAGGGACAAAAACATATTACATTAGCATAAAATTCCACGGGGGAAGTGAAACAAATAAAATTTCGGGAGAAAAAGGAATACTGACTATTAATGAAGAACATGTTCATGCATTTTTAAAATGGATGATGTGGGTATCAAATTCCATGGTGTTTAGATTCCACTGGATAAATTTAAAACAGTGATGTCATAGTTTTACTTAAAAATATCAATGTTTACAATGTACTGGAAATTGCATCTTCTGCAGACATATGATAAAAAATGAAGATGTAAACTTTAAAATGTGTGAGGGGGTAAATGGTTTTACAATATCCTTTTATGGGGATTTTAAGCAGGAAGCTTTTGAAGACACTCCCTCCAACTGGGAGCAAATCTAAGCTGGTCTCTCTGTCCCTTTCTGAATGAGAAGAGATGGAGATCGACAAATTCAGGGTGAGGCATTTGGTTTGGTGGAATGAAGGGTAGAACAAGGAAAGCAGTCGGGTGGGACAAAGGCTGGATAAACATGGCTGGAGCAGACCCTGAAGATGAAGCCTTGAGGACTCCCCAGCAACCACCTGCTAAGAGGGTCTGACCTCCTGATCAGCCTCCTACTCCACACCCCCATTTCCAAGTTCAAAGCAAACTCAACATCATCTCCCCACAAATGGATGCTCCTCCAAAGCCCCTGGGGCTTCCCTGATGGTCCAGTGGTTAAGACTCCACGCACCCAGTGAAGGGGGCTCAGGTTTGATCTCTGGTCAGGGAACTAGATCCCACACCTAAAAAAAAGATCCTGCAGGATCCCGCAACTAAGACCCTTGAGTGTGTCCGTGCTAAGTCGCTCCGGTCGTGTTTGACTCTGTGTGACCCTCTGCATTCTAGCCTGCCAGGCTCCTCTGTCCATGGGATTTTCCAAGCAAGAACACTGGAGTGGCTTGCCATGCCCTCTTCCAGGCCATCTTCCCGACCCAGGGATTGAATTTGTGTTTCTTATTTTTCCCTCATTAGCAGGTGGGTCCTTTACCACTGGCGCCACCTGGGAAGCCTAAGACCCAGCACAGCCTAAATAAATAAATTTTTAAGAAAACAAACCAAAACAAAGTCTCACCCTTGACTCCTGCTTCCCCCTTAACCAACCACCACGACCCATCAATTTACCACCTAGTACTTTCTGAACTCGACCCATTTTCCTCTGGTTCCACTACTAGCACCCTAGCCCAGGGCACTGTGTGTATCTTCTGCACCATCTCCAAAGCATGCTGATTGGTGATCTCCCTGCTTTCAGTCATGTCCATTCTCCACACAGCAACAGCAGCAGATCTTTCCAAATGTACAGTAATAACATCATCCTACTGTTTAAAACCTTTCCATGGCATCTTTAGTACCATTCAGTTTAAAATAAAAAGCATAACGGGGCTGACAGGGTTCCCCATGGTTTGTTCCCAGCCTCAGGATATAACCCTTTCCTCCTCGTTCTCCCCACCAACTCCTTGTCCACATTCCCAGTCACTCTGGTCTCCCAGAGTGACCAGGTTCCATGAATCTGCCAAGCTGCCTCTTCCAACAGGACCTTTGCACATACTGCCCCCTCCCTAATTTGGAGAACTTTCCGCTTCCCTTCTCCACCTCTTCATCCAGCCAAGTTCTGGGCATCCTTCGGTTCTCAGCCCAGACTATACTTTCTTAGAAAGTCTATCCTAACCTCAACTCCCAAGGCTACATCAGGGTCATTTCTTTTATGTTCTCATAAACCGTATCCCTTTCCTTCAGACCACTTTTCTCAGCCTGTAACTGTATTTCCACCAGTGTAATTATTTGAGTCATGGATCTTTCTCTTACCAGGGCAGGGACCATGTCTGTTTTTTTCTTTTAGCCTATTATGACCAACCTAAACAGCATATTAAAAAGCAGAGACATTACTTTGCCAACAAAGGTCTGTCTAGTCAAGGCAATGGTTTTTCCAGTGGTCATGTATGGATGTGAGAGTTGGACTGTGAAGAAAGCTGAGTGCCGAAGAATTGATGTTTTTGAAGTGTGGTGTTGGAGAAGACCCTTGAGAGTCCCTTGGACTGCAAGGAGATCCAACCAGTCCATCCTAAAGGAGATCAGTCCCGGGTGTTCACCAGAAGGACTGATACTGAAGCTGAAACTCCAATACTTTGGCCACCTCATGCAAAGAGCTGACTCACTGGAAAAGATCCTGATGCTGGGAGGGATTAGGGGCAGGAGGAGAAGGGGACGACAGAGGATGAGATGGTTGGATGGCATCACTGACTCGATGCACATGAGTTTGGGTAAACTCCGGGAATTGGTGATGGACAGGGAGGCCTGGCGTGCTGCATGCGATTCATGGGGTTGCAAAGAGTCGGACACGACTAGAGACTGAACTGAACTGAACTGATGATTCTATTCCCCAAATCTACCATAATTCACAGTATATGGTAGGCCCCCTGATAAGAATTTCTTGACAGAGCGGTAATATTATTGAATGAATGAATCAATAAATGGAAAAAATTTAAGAGAACAATGATCAAGTGTCCTGGTGAACTGATATACAGGAAAAGATATTCAGTGTAGGCTGAGCAAATATTAAATCCTCATAAAGAACAATTATATTTTACCTGGTCCTGATGGACAAATAGGGTTTACAGAGCTGAGAGGACCAGCAGGAGTATTCCACCTGTGGGAACATGCACAAAGGCAGAGAATCAGGTGCAGGGGTCCATGCTGAGGCTCCACGTCCTTGTGAGGAACTCACTGATGACCAGGCTAAATTTGTATGGTCAGGGATAAATTGTGGGAGTCTTAAATGATGTTCAGGGACATCCCTGGTGGTCCCTGGGAGTCCAAGCTCCCAATGCAGGGGGCCCAGGTTTGATCCCTGGTTGGGGAACTGGATCCCACATGCCACAACTAAAGATTCTGCATGCACAATTAAGGATCCTGCATGCTGCAACTGGGACCCAGCACAGCCAAATAAATGAAAAGAAAAAAAAATGGCCAGCAGTGTTAACCTGTGGGCATTAGCCCTGGTGATATCAGAATGTCCTGCCTGGCTTAAACCTCACCACGTAACCTTCCTCGAAAGCCTTGCACCATAGAACCTCCCCCAGGAAGAATTACTTGCTGAAACTCACCAGACTCTGACCATGATCTGATTCCATGTCTCTCCATTATACATCGTGGGTGGAAGGGAAGCTAGATAATTTTATGTCTGTTGACCTGTCTGCTCTGCTGTGTTCCCAGACTGCTGCGCAAGAGGGATTACTTGGTGTTCTGAGCTACTGTATCCGTTATTTGTGGATAATTTCAGAACTGGGAACGTAGTTTATTTATAAAGAACCCTAGAAAGCAGAAAACGCTAGAAAGTCAGAGGTGGGGCTCCCAAAGTGTTTTTTCCCAGGCCAGCAGCATCAGCATCACTTGGGAACTTGTAAATGCTGATTCTTTTTCTTTTCCTTTAAATTTATTTTTTATTGACATATAGTTGAATTACAATGTTGCACTAATTACTACTATACATCAAAGTGCCTCAGTTATACATTCTTTTTCATATTCTTTTTCATTTTGGTTTATCACAGGGATTATAGATTACAGTTCCTACTGTGCTTTACAGTAGGACCTTGTCGTTTCTCCATTGTATATATACCAGTTTATGTAAATGCTGATTCTTGAGCCTCACCCAGACCCACTGAATGTGGGGGTGGAGTGGGGCCCAGCAGTCTGTGCTTTTTTTAAAAAAACATTTCTTTTTGGCTGTGTCATGCAGCATGCAGGATCCCAGTTCCCCGACCAGGGATCAAACCTGAGCCCCTCCACCCCCGACATTGGGAGCACAGATCACCAGCCACTGGGCTGCCAGGGAAGTCCTGGCAGTCCGTGTTTTAATGAGCCCTCCTGTTCAGTCTGATGCCCTCTCAAGTTGAAGGCTGTCTGTAACTTCCAGACCTAGAAGAGTACCTGACTCAGCAGTAGTAGGCAATCAAGAATCAGATACTCTGTATAATGGCTCTAGGTTCATCCACCTCAGTTCAGCTGATTCACATTTGTTCCTTCCTATGGCTTAGTAATATTCCATCATATATATGTACCAAAACTTTCATCCATTCATCTGTCAATCGACATCTAGCTTGCTTCCTTGTCCTGGCTATTGGTGGGAGGTAAGTTCTAGGGGGAGGGGATATATTTATATATATGTGTATGTGTGTGCATACACACATATATACAGTTATGACTGATTCACATTTTTGTACAGCAGAAACCAACACAACATTGTAAAGAAACTATTTAGTTGCTCAGTCATGTCCTACTCTTCTGCAATCCCATGAACTGTAGAATGCCAGGCTCCTCTGTTCACGGGATTTTCCAGGCAAGAATACTGGAGTGGGTTACCATTTCCTTATCCTCCAGTTAAAAACTAATTGAAAAAAGTGAATACAAATATCATAAAATGGAAAAAAAAAGAATCATATACTAAATGGAAGAGAGGAAAAATGACTTCCCTAGGGAGATGTATTGAGGTAACAGCAAAACTGTATGCTATTTATTTCATTAAGTTTATGTATTTTTGAATAGATACTAAATTCACATGGTTCAAAATTCAAAAGGTATAAAAACATACAAAAGGTATAAAAGAGCATACAAAAGAGTGAAAATAATCTCAAATAAATGCTTGAAAATGAAATGAAAAGTTAGAGCAAATTTTTTATAAAGGGTACTTCAGACAGCCAGCACCCCTCTAGACAATCACTCAGGTTTGTATATTCTAGAGACACTTTATGCTCATACAAGAATGCTTGTACACACCCCTACCCCCACCCCCATTTACACAGGCAGCAGCACGCCAGGCCCACAGTTCAGCATCTGGTCAAATGTTTTTAAATAAAACATTTAAAACCTGGAAACTGTTCTTCTGTTTATAAGGACTGTTAGAATACTAACTCAAGATTCAAGTCTTTATTATTTTGCTAATAAGGTAACTGCTTTTCTCATTATATATAACACTTCCTACCGGGTAACTGGCATCAGGAACTTTTTCATTTATGAATGAATTAACAGAACAACTGCTTTCACATTTCTTTGGTCAAGTCCTTCCTTAGAACAAGACTCCAGGATTTGGATTCAGCTCAACAAAAACGCTGCCTGCTCAAAACCTGAGATGCTCACTCTGATTCCTCTGAAGCATTAGAGTCAAATGACCTGCTTTGGTGTTATGCCTCCATTGGCTGCCCAGTCCTTCTAAGGCAGGGACAGCATCCTCTCCATTTGGGTCCCCAGAGACTGGAACACAGCTGGTGCTCAACAGGCATTCATTGAGCTGCGATGCCAAGTCAGACAAATGAGGCCTAAAGCATGTCACCCCAGATTCCTATGCCTCTGACATGGACGGAGGGCCAGAATTTACCATTTTCCCAGGGTGCTAGAGTGCCAGAGTCATGAAATGCTGTACACAGTAAGAAGGCTCTGCGGAGATGTTTCAGCACAGGGCTTTTCTGTACAGGGCCAGAGAGTAAATATTTGCAGCTTTGTGGGCCATACAGCGTCTGTCACAGCTCTGCGGTTGCAGTGCAAAAGCAGCCATAAGCCATATATAGATGTGTGGTTGTGTTCTAACACAATTTTATTTATGGACACTGAATTTTATATAATTTTCACATGTCAAGAAATAGTGTTCTTTTTGGATTTTTCTTCAACGTGAAAAACCCTTCTGGGCCCATAGGCCGTTCAAGAACAGGCAGGGGGCTGGATTTGGTCCCAGCCGCGGCATGCTGACCTCTGTTCTAGTGCATCAAAGTCCCTCTCCCCTCCCCTTAAACCCCCGGGGGTAGAGGAGACAGGCCGCAGTCTGCAAAGAAGGATGGAAAGGACCATCCTTTGAATCAGAGAGAGAGGGAAAGTTGACTTTGGCCAACGGTTCGTCAAGACTTGTTTGCTTACAATTCGGGGTAACACCTTGCTCCCGCCAGACCACCACCGCTTGTTTGAGGAAGAAAAACCAAAAAGCTTTTCCTTTTTCTGACACCAGGCTATCCTTCAGGGACTATACACATAATTCCCCTAGTGACTTGGCTTCGGTCTTAGGCACAACTTCCTCTCAGGTCTGTCAAAGGAGCTTAACTTGGGTCCTCCTGGAATTCTGTTCTCCGAAGGAAGCAGAAGCCAAGGGCAGTTCTCCAAGACATGGACTCGTGGCTTGTGGTCTCCTTTCTAGCAACACTGTTGTTCTAAATGCTTTCTGATTAGTCTTCTAAATAAAGCCAGTGGGTGTTTTATAATCCAGTAACCCAATTACCGTGGACCAGTTCTGCCAATGCGGGCAATTAGAGCTGAGTCTTCCTCCACGCAGAGTGCCTATCCTTGCTCCCTCCCGTCCCCACTGCCCCCTGCCCCTGGTCTCAAGCTGACTCTCAGCCCTGGGCGAGTTCACAAGCCTTCCTTTGGTCACCAAGAGACATTTATTTCTCCATCTTTCAGTCTCACCCCGTAACATCAATTGCTTCCTCCCAAGCCCCAGGAACCAGGAAGAAGCCTGACTCACAGCTTGGAGAGTTTGGACTTCACTTCCTGGGGCTGGCTCTCCACCAGGGCATGGAGATGGGAGCTATTTCATTTTCGGGGATGCAGTTCTCACTGTTTGTGCTCTCTCTGGGCCTACCAGAGAGTGGTAGAATTCTCTGAGTTCTACCAGAGAATTAATTAACATTGTCATCCCCAGCCCTCATGACTGCCACATGCCGCTTCCTTCCCACCCTAGCTGGTATGAAGCAATGTGGATGCTGAGGACACAGGGAGAAAAGGGGGAGGGGTTGCTCAGAAGTCTAGGGGGCTTCCTGGAGGAGGCAGACATGGTCCGAGGGGTCCCTGTTGATACATTCCTGGATACAGTTTTTCAAATCACTCTCCTTGACAAATGGTTGGGACTAGGTGGGGAGATTAGGAATAAAAACTAGTCAGACCTCCCTTTCTGGTTCAGTGGCTAAGACTCTGCACTCCCAATGCAGGGGGCCAGGGTTCAATTCCTGGTCAGGGAACTAGATCCCGCATGACACAACTAAGACCTGGCAGGGCCAAGTAAAGAAATAAATACTTTTAAAAAGGAATAAGGACTAGCCAGAAGTTGATAAGAGATGTGCAGAGAGAAGGCAGCATGGGGAGACACTGGAACCATTCACACGTGAGTCCCTGGGCGACCTGAATACCAACTACTTCCTCATCACACGTGTCTCCTAAGGAGCTGCTGCTGGGAGACTTTTAGGAATCACATGACCATATTTTGAGGACCTACTTTGCGCCAGGAGATATGACTAGGTCATGACCACTGGCCTCCCAGCCTGGAGACTGGCATCTGTGCCTGGCCTTATCCTCTGTATTCCTTCCTGCAAACTCACACGGAGGACCTACTGTGCCAGCGCCCTGCTAGGGGAGACAAAACCCTGCAAACCTCTGTCTTGAGGCCCACAGCCTTGGGGCGGGGGCAGGTGCCAGGCTTCCTAAAGAGCCTCCACCTCCTCATGAGGAGGAGGTGGAGGAGGCAGAGGAAAGCCTGGCAGGGGGCTAGGGTCACCCAGCCAGCACTCAGGAGGTGCTGTGGGCCAGTCCCCTGCTGCTGGGGACTCAGGGAGGGTCTCGGCAGGGTGGCCAGATGGAGGGGTCTGGGCCAGGGTTGCAGGGAGGAGCCTCCACTCCTGCCTCCGAGCACCTGAGGCTCAGGCCTTGTGAATCAGCACTGAGGGGTGCAGCCAGGGAATGAGCCCTGTTCCGACAGCTTTTCCAGGCAGGGCAGGGCAGGGCTGGGAGACTGGGAGGCCTCCCTCTGATGCAGCCATAGGGAGCACAGAGTGAAGATGGAGGGAAGGAGGGGTGGCTGGCAGGTAGATGTAGACTCACTGGCCCCACTCCCAGAGACAAGAAACCTAAGAAAACACAAGTCAAGCACCTGAGGACTCTGCTCCTGTCACTCAAGCCCCACACCCAGCACCCTGGGCGGAGCTGCTGGGAGGGATTCCAGCCGTTCAAGCAGCACAGACTGGCTTCCTCTGCAATGGAAGAGAGGCGGGTGGCCAGCACTGGCCCTTGGGACTGCACCCGCCCCCGTCCCCAGTGTCGCCCAGGATTCCAGGTAGGCTGCATGGTTAGGGGCTCAATTCACAAATAGAGCAGCTGGCTTGGCTTTGATCTGTGATGTTAAAGATGTTAGATTGTACAAAAAACAAATGTCCCTTGTCACTCAAGGCCTGGAGAAGGAGCTGGTGCATCAGGGGAAACCACCTCCCTTCTTTTTGGCAAGCAGCCCACAGTTCACTGGGTAACAAAGCCTGGGCTGCTCCCTTGTGTGGAAATAGATGCACGAAGGTTCTCGCGCTCTCTTGCTCCTTCTGCTGTGTTTCAGGCTTCTTGCGTGGCTCAGACGGTAAAGAATCCGCCTAGAGTACAGGAGACCTGGGTTTGATCCCTGGGTTAGGAAAACCCTCTGGAGAAGGGAATGGCAACCCACTCCAGTATTCTTGCCTGGAGAATCCCATAGACAGAGGAGCCTGGCGGGCTACAGTCCAGGGGATTGCAAAGAGTAGGACACGACTGATTGACTAACATGTACACTTGGCCCTTCTGTCTGCGTTTTGGACGGGAGGTACCCCGTGTTATGACGTCAGTGCCACACTGGGCCATCCTGTCAACACAGGGCCCCAGCCTGGGGCAATGCCACGGCCCTTCTGGCCCAGAGTTCTAAGACTTTGGGGGAATTCTGGGAATCAGGAAACAAGCCAGAAGGACCTCTGGTGTCTGGGGCTGGAGGCCTTCCCAGCGGCACTTCCTGAGTCGGTCCCTCCTCCGGGCCCCTGTGAACCGGGTTCTGGCGGATCATCCTCAGTCCGCCCCCACCTTCCCAGCGGGGGTGAACTTGTCGAGGGCAGCTGGAGGCCCCTTCTTGCTCGTCTCTAGGACCCAGCCTGGGCCCCACACCTGGCACTGTGCTAAGCAGGCGTTCGCTCAGTGGAGCCAGACACAGGGCCTCAGCGCCCCCGCTCATTTCCCACCACCCCAGGGCCCCTGGACTGAAGTCTGACTCAGTGGCTTGGCTGCCCCTGGAGATGTCTCTTTAGTGCTTGTGCTGAGTGAGGGAAGCCAGCCTTCCTCATCAGAGGAGAGGGCACCCTGACCAGGATCCTACAACCCACGGGAAACTGTTGAGGGAGGGGAAGCAAAGGGTAGACAGCCCCAGGGACGGAATAGGGAAGATGCCCTGCAGGAGACAAGCCTACGCGAGCTGTCACGACCACTTTTGAGACCACTTCTGGGAGGGTCTTGTCCCAAATGACAGCACACGCCAAGACTGAGGAAAAACTGCATGCTTTAAGTTACGGATGCTTCTAGGAATTCCAGTGTTACAGAAAAAAGTTGGAAATGAATATTCACCTGAGAGTCCTTCTGTTGACGTTCTGTGTGCAATAGTGGGAGGATCGCAGAGCCTGGCTTCCGTCTACCCAACAGGTTCTGAGAGGCCTCAGGAGATCAAGAGGCTGTCCTGCCCTTTGTGAGGTTTACCCCCTCCTCTGGCAACCCTTCCATCCCTCCTGGGAAGCTCCCAAGCCTGTCTGGACTCGCTCAAGACTGATGTCCCCTTGGTCACTGGCTCTCATTACCTCACTGCCTCCGTTTCTTGCCAAAATAACTTTCCTTGGAACTACCCTGGCGGTACAGGGGTTAAGAACCCGCCTTGCAACGTAGGGGATACAGGTTTGATCCCTGGTCAGGGAACTATGATCGTGGACGCTGCAGGGCAATCTAAGCCCAAGTGCCACAACGGGAGAGCTTGCATGACGCAGCGAAGAACTGACACAGCTGAATAAATAAATAAACAGTAAAAAAATAACTTCCCTTGGCTGCTCTAAGATCAGAGGGCCGAAGTGGTGCATCCACCAGGGGCCCCAGCAGCTGAAGCAAGAAGGCAGGCATGGGGTTCCCAGAACCTGGGGGCCCCGGGGAAAGTGAGGACCACGCCCTGGGCAAAGATCTGTAGGCCCAGACACATGTCACTCCTTCAGGTCAGTTCTCAGACAAGAACCAGACCAGAACCTTGGGTGTTCTATTTCTCCACCGTTGCCAGACTCTAAGCTCTACAGAAGCAGAGCTGTCTTAATACCTCTGCTTTTACATCTCTCCCCTGCTTCTCCACGATGGCATGAGCAGTGTTTGACCCAAAGCCAACCCACTCAATGTTTAGGGAAAGCAGTCAACAAGCTTATCAAACTTCCCTTCTCTTCTTCATCCACAAGGTCGCCAATTTAACATCACATTGAATTAACTGAGATCTTGTGAGATCTTAGTTCCCCAATCAGGGATTGAACCCGGGCCCATGGCACTGAAAAGTGCCGAGTCCAAACCACTGGGCTGGGAGTTCCATCTCTGTGCATTTCATGTGTTAGTTACACGTCTTCAGGTTGGGTGTAGACCCTCTGGGGGCCAAGAGCTGGGTTCCCCATGGTGCTCAGAGCAGAGGTGGGTAGGGCAAGGACTTGGTGAACACTTTCAGAGATGAATGCAACTCTTTTTCCAAAGACTTTCACGGTAGGATTTCTGACAAGGCTGACATCTAGACATCACGTTTCAGGAAATGGGTGAGGAAAGACAGGTCTCTTAAGATCTCCTTGAGTGCCTGTTTAACCCCCTAAGGAGCTGTTTGGGATAGAAATCCCCAGCCTGAACCCCCAGCTGCTCCTGGCTGAGTTGAACCCCTCAACACTTTAGAGGGGACATGGCACCCTCTGCTTGCAAAAGGGAGAAGAGGCCAAAGCCTATGACCTGAACCTCAAAAGCTTTTTATCTCAGCAGATGACCCTAACTCCACTTCATAGAGAACAGGGGGCTGTAGGTATTCACCACCTCCACTTCCTGACTCTCACACAAACGTCCACCCTCCACCTGCACCCCAACAACTCTCTCTCTACTCATCTTAAATACTGGAAGGGCCTGGATCAGAAACATGGGATCCCAAGAGCTCACCTCCCCCACTTCCAATCGGCTATCAATTCCAGTTGGCCTCTCCTCCATAACATTCCCTGACCACCTTCTTCTCTTATCCCCACTGTCCCAATCCACAGAACAGTCCTTTATAACCTGCTCTATCCCTACCCCCTCTAGCCCACTGTCCACAACACCTCTCTGCTTCAAACCACCAATGCGCCCTCTGTCCACAGGAGAAGCATCCATAGAGCTTAGTCTAGCAGAGGGAGCCCCACGATTTGGCCTCACCTCCTCTTTCAATGATTTGCCCCACCATTCACCCATACACGTCTTGAATCTCCTATATGGAGCCACACAGAGTCGCCAGAATATTGGTCCCTCTGCCTGAAAAACCTTTTTCCCCTTTCTCTGTCTTCTCAACCTATAAATTCCTGTTGAAACCTATCTTTTATGATGCCTTCCTTGATTCTCAGACATTCAATGAAATGAAGTTTTTACTGAGGGCCTACTATGTCCCAGGCCCCGTGGACATGGTGAGGGGGGTACAAGACATGGTGTCAAGGGCTTGCCATCGAGGGATGGGGGCGTGTCAGACGATGACAGATCCAAGTCTATGACTGTGATGCAGGGTTACCGCAGGGGCTGTGACCTCAGCAGAAGGTCAGGGAGAATCCTCTGTGTAACTCAGTGATACAGCCACCTGCAGGATGAGAAGGGTGTAACAGGAAAAACAGAGCCTCCCAGACAAAGTCAAGGACAGCACGGGCAAAGGCCCTGTGGCAGATGGGAATGCGGTGGCCCCAAGAGCAGAAAGAAGGCCAGAGTGGACAGAACAGGAGCATAGCAATGAAACTAGAGAGGGGACAGGGGCTAGACCACCCCAGGTTCCCAAAGGTTAGGAGTTTTATCTTTACATCAAGAGCAACTGAGGAACAAGCAAAGTGTTTTGAGCAGTGTGTTTCTGTATGTGTGTGTACAAGCATGTGTCACCGATCAGATTTCCATTAAGCAAAGGCCACAGGATGGAAGAGAGATCAGCAAACCTTTTCTGTAGAGGGTTGGACAGTATATAACAGTATATATTTTAGGCTTCACAGCCAGGAGGCAAAATTGAGGTTATGATGTAGACATTTATATAATAAGAGGAAAAACAAATTTCTACGAACTTCTTGAGGAAACTCAAAATATAAGAGTAACTGAGTACAATTTTCTATAATGTAGATCTAATGAGAAGAATGGAATTATTTTTTGGAGGGATAACATTTTGTTTAATTGGGTTCAAAGTCAGGGTCCCATATCATCAAATCACCATATGGACAAAACATTTCTAGCTCGTGGGCTATACACACAATCAGGCAGCAGCTGGATTGGCCCATGGGCCATAATCTGTGGACCCTGGTCAAAACAACGGACTGCAGGAGGGTGAGTGATGATGCTGGATGGGGGTACTTGAGGGGTACTCAGATTAGTGATGGCCCAAGCCAGGCAGTTCGGATGTGGGTGGTGATGGAAGGGATCTGGGGGTGAACCTGACAGGACTTAGTGATGAGATGGGCACAGGGGTGTGGGAGAAATGAGTGTCAAGATGATGCCTAGGTCTGCATCTGTGAAGACGGAGCGCCGTAAAGCGCTTTCATTCTGAGACCTATGACAGGAGCTGTCACAGAGGCAGCTGGACCGAGGGCGCCAAGACTCAGAGAGGCCCTGACAACAGCGGGTAAGTGAAGACAGAGACAGGAGGAAGAATGCCTGGAGGGCAAGTGAGAATGGCAAGACTCAGGCCATGTGTCTTGATTACGTCACTTAGTGCCCCGGTATCAGCTGTTTTACCTGCCTCAGCCATCAGACGGGGGGCCTCTTCTAAGGAGTACCTACTGGGTACCCACTGGGAGCTAAGGACACAAGACAGGGAAGGAGAGAGAGAGAGGAAGGGGGGAACATTTCACTTCTGCAGGCTCATACAGAGAAGAGCCCCTTCCATTCACAATGGAAGCCCACTTCCCACTTCCACCCTCAGAGCCCACCACCTCCCTGGCTAACCTTCCATGGGAGCTGTTTTCTATAAGGGTCATGGGAAGGCCCTGATCACTTAAAATCATTCAAGCATGTGCGTGCAAACACACGCACGCACAAATCCCCCACCCACCAACCCTGGCCACATGATTTGCGGTGATGTAGTGACAACATGCCCATCAGCTGTCAGTTCAACATGTCTAAATATTATGTTCCATCACCCAGAACATCTTTTATTTTTTTAATTAAAAAAAAAGTGGCAGTCTCAGTCATAGCAAGGAGGGGAGAAAGGGGAAAATCAATTCTTTCTTCATCCTTTTCTTTTCTTTCTCCTGCCTTTTTCTGAACAGAAGAGTGACAAGCTTGTGGCTCCTTCTCTCCAACAGCCCTGGGATGAGGAGGTCAGGGCTGACCCGCTCTGGCGGCCGTGGGTGTGTCTGCCTGCGGTCAGTGGAGCTCAGAGCAGACCCGTCCCCTGAGGCAACGGCCACGAACCCTTTGGCCCACGTGGAGTTTCTGGTAAGGACAGTGAGAAGTTCATGGGAGGGCGTGCTTGTCCTCACGGCCAACAGTAGCCTTCTGGAAAGCACTGGACAAAGCACGACATCCACTATTTTGTTTTGTCCCCACCACAGGCCTGTGAGTTCAGAATTGCTTTCTCCATTTCAGAGATGAGGAAACTCACATGCAGGGGATGATGTACCCATGGCTCCACACATGCAGCTGGGGGCTAAACCTCCAGCCCTCTGATGCCAGGAGGAGGTGTCCTCTGATACCATGCAGTGCCCTTTGTTCATCTGTCACAGATCGGAGTAGCTAGAAGTTACTTGCCCTAGCTGGACCCCTGCAGCTCTCCCCAGTTCTGACAGGTCAAGGAGAACTGGCTTATACCCTGGTGTAGACACGCCCTGGGCATCAGCTCCAGGCAGCCTTCAACAGTCCAGCATACAGCTATGGAAATATGAGAAAGAATCTGATGCAACTTATACCCCAAGTTCTTTCTCCTTCTAGGTTTAAAGGGCTAGCTTCAGTTCTCCGAAACCTTTTTCTTTCTTTCTTTTTTTTTTTTACTCATCAGGAACTTCTCACTGGAGAGAAACAAAATGGATTATGTGGCAGGCGTACAGAGGCACCCAAAGCACCAGACTCTGGAGTCAGAAGACCAGAGTTCAAATCGTTAACATTCCATGACAAAGTGAGAACTGGGCAGGCCTATCTAATCTCTTTTTGAGTTTTTCTGAGGCCTCTGTTTTGACATCTGTCAAAGGGGCATAACAGCACCTCATTGCTCCAGGTTTTGGGTGAAGGTTAAACAGGAGAGGGTTTGGGATGTGCATGGTGGCCAGGGAGGACTCACAAAGTCTTACCGCCTGGGTGGGGTTTCTGCTGTTTTGTTTTGACTTGGGTACAGTTTAGATCAGGCTCAGTGACTCAGGGATGATTGAATATGTTTAGTTATTTGTTTCCTGGGCAACCTTCAGCCTTCCCTTGTGTTTCAGTGAGCAGCACAGCACTCAGGGACAGAAATGGCTAGATGTGGACGCAGCAAGGAAGAGACAAAAACCACAGCTGTGTGGGCCCCTCTGATGTAGTGATAGGTAACCTCTCTTCCCCTGACACCCCTCTAAAAGCACCACCGCATCAGAAAACATGCACCTTTATCCCCAGGGAAGATCCAGAGTCGCCATGGAAAGGCTAACGTCTATTTAGTATACTGTTCGCCAGGCAGAGGAAGAAGCAAGGGGGCACACAGGCCCACATGACTTGCTCATTGATGAAAGATGCTTCTGGGGCAGGCTGGTCCCTGCGAGAGAGGCCTGCAGATCTCCACAGGTCAGCGCGACTCGGTGGTGCCCGAGAGGGACTCATTATGGCCGTGGGTCGGGCCGAGCTCTCCAGAGAGGCTACCAGTAACTAAGAAGGTATTCTGCTCTCTGGGGTCTGGCTCGCAGGCTGCTCAGACTCCAGGAGAAGGAAAGAGAGGTAATTCTTGAGTGGCCACCTCAAGCTTAGGGATATTAGTGGTTATCATTAAAGCAAGAAGCTGAAAGGGGTGCTGCCCCAGTTACCCAGAAAGAGACATTTCATTCCCCTCACCATGCCTAATAAGGAGATAATCTACTTCTTTTCTTGTTTCGAGGGGGCTCCAGCTCTCAGATTCCAGGAAATTGGCAGTAACTGTGTCCATATCTGATGTTTCCTTACTTGCAGTTAGAGCCTCCCTGGCCTCTCAAACAACAGCCCCGTTTAAGGGACGTGGGACATGCTGTCTGGCAGGGCTGGCCCAGGCAAGCAGGCCTTGGTGCCCACATCTGCCACCCTAACGTGATAGGTGAACAAGACCCTTTCTAGTGGAAGCTCTGAGTCCCTCAGAGTCCATGCCAGCCTCCCAGAAGTTAGGGGGAAAAGGAGGCCAACCCGTGACATTTGGGGAACACTTCTAGACCTGTTGTTTTTCTGTGAGTTTTGAGCTAAACTATGGAAGCTCCAAAGGAGGAAAAGAGTTCCAAAATATCACACATGCTAGGAAGAAGCCAACCTGAGGGAGAAAGAGTGGAGGCCTCTAGTCGTTGGCCAAAGAAGCCCTCGGAACCACACATGACCAACAAGAACCTCCGCATGACTTGAGTGTTCCTCCAAGACAAACAAGAAGGCATCATGGAAGCGCAGAGGAACAAACCCCCATTTATTTCTATTCCACCAATGAGGGCAGCTCGGCCTCTCTGTCTCTCCCGCTAGTCCTCCTCCTCCTCCCTCCACGCTCCGTTTTCTGGACCGGAACCAAGCCTCCCCAGTCCTCTGGATCATGTGCACACAATTATCTGCCTCTTCATGGGACACTCACAGGAAATTTAAACATTCTCAGAAGGGGTTCTTCTAAGCCCACTTCCCCTGCCCTCCGCCCCACCCCCCACCCAGTTGCTGCGTATTCAGGAAATGCAAACCCAATATAAAGATAACCCGGGCCAAACAGAAAAGGAGACTGGCCCTGTGACCTTGTTGGGCAAATGACTTCCCCTCCCTGCATCTCAGACTCAGCTTCTGCAGAACGAAGAATCTGAACCTCACAGGCTACAAGAAGCTCCCACTGCCTGCGGCCAGCAAGGGCTCAGCTGGGGGACCTTCCAGACCCTGCCTGTCTTGGGGACACCCAGCAACCTTGAGGCAGAATATTGAAGCAGTAGGGTTTTCTACCACTGACACCTGATCCTTAAAAACTCTGGCTCCCTGGGTGGGCGGGGAGCACTAGGAGTCAGGACACCTGGATGCCTGTCTCAGTTCTGCTGTATTTTGGAAAAGGAAAGTTGAGTGAGTGGGGGAGGTTATCAGAGCAGACTGAAGCTCCAGCTGGAGTGTTTTAAATTTTTTTTTAAATAGAATAACCTAGGGACTTCCCTGGTGGTACAGTGGTTAAGACTCTGTGTTTCCACTGTAGGGGGCATGGGTTTAATTCCTGGTTGGGGAACTAAGATCCCACATGCCACGAGGCACAACCAAAAGAGGAAAGATACTATAACATAAATATTAAAAAGTAGAATAATCTATATGACTAGTATAATAAAGATTACTAAAATAATTTTAGAACCAAGACCACCCAACAGACAGGAGAAGATGTTCAGCCTCCACAGAGGCACTTACAGACTCAACCAAGAACCCATTTCCACTGGCTTTTATGAGGCCATGGCAGCATATGCGTCCTGTGCCTGGGGCGCCTCCTGCCTCTCTACCATAAGAATCTCAGCCCCCAAACTCCTCACATACTCCCGCACATGATGTGTCCCGACTTCCCGGGCTAGAAAGGGTTTCCACATCTGCGTCTAGCAAAAACCTTGGTCTGACTGTATGCACTCTGCTGACAAGGAGAAGTCAACCAGTGAAGCATATTTAATCTACCAGTTGAGCTCCCCATGGGCAAGGCCAGTTGGACAGTGTAAGTAATCAATCTTGGCTCCCAGCCCTGAATAACTAAAACGGAGGAGGGACAGGAAGCATGAATCATTATGTGGAGAGAGGCTGTTAATAAACTTTGAGGTTTGTAGGCTGGGTGGGGATGGGGTGGAGTTGGTCTGGCCCCTCTGCTAGGTCGAGAATGTCGGTGGACATCTTCCTGGGAGCCAGCCCCCCCTCCCAAGTGCGGCAACATCAATGCTCAGGCACCTAGAAACCCCCACCGTCCTAGATATCTGAGCCATACTCAGAGAAAGAAGACAAGTAGTTGACTCCAAATAACGTTTTGATCCTCAGAGACTGAATTTTTAAAGTCACCAATCCCTGTTTTACAAGTTAGAGAGGCAAGAAGGCAAACGCATATCCATTGAAGACCATCATGGTCAGTGGCCATGAGTGATTAAACAGAGGAAACCCGGTGAGACACAGTCAAACATTAATTCCAGGGCTTGTCAAGGAGCTTGATATGCTAGTGGATGTGGCTTTCTAAGAGGGACCACAGAGGCCATCTGTGGGGCTAGAAGCACTGCGGCGGGTCTCACTGGTTCCAGAGAATGCCCATCTCGAAACCTCCGTTCACACTACTTCTACATCCACCAGGTACCAGGTTCCTTTCCCAGCCACCTCACCCTTCCTTTCCCCCAGGGGCCAGCCCCAATCTTTTCCCTAGCCTTCCCCAGAAAGCCTTCCCTCCCAGTCGAGGACACATGGCTGTCGCCCTTGAAAACCTACTCTGAATACCTGGCACTTCATCTTTGGAAGGCGTTTTTTCCTTTATGCATTTTTTGGACATTAGACTATTTCTCAGAGTAGTTTTTGGGTCTCAAGCAACTCCGGGCATTTTTCATAACATTTGCCCACTGTACAAACCCCAGAGTTACTACAAATAGCAGGTGTTAAAACACTGTTGCTTGATAGATATCGAATCAGGAAGTGACACAAATCTAAGCATAATATAAAGTCACTGACTTATGAAAAGGGAGTGTGAAATAAAAAGTAGTCATGTAAGCTGTAAGGATGGACATAAAATGAACAGTGAAGACTACCCATCCTGCCCCCTCTGGACAGGTGTCTAGCAGAGTGGGTGTGCCATCCATTGCCTGAGGGACTGGGGCTCCACAAGGGAAAATTCCCCAGCAAGTGGTGTCACGAGACTCTAGCCCCCTCATGGTTCCATGACAGAGAAAACAACTTGGAGGGAGGGCCAAGATGCTGGGGTGTTCGTCTCTAGAAATGACCATTTCTAGAACCCATGGTTTACAGCTGATGCAAACACTGGCCAGACCAATGTGTTTTGTTTTCCCTCAGATTATCATTATTATTATTATTTTTTTAATACCCCAGTGAGGCTGGGAATCCTACATTGACCCTAGATTTCTGCCTCCATTTCCATCCCATTTCATAAACCAACTCTGCCAACATGAGAGCATCACTGAACAAATGCATGAGCCCTGAAGGGGACTCTTCTCAGTCACCATGATACTGACTACCACGCACCAGGTGCCTGTAATACTCTGTAAGCTCTTGTTACAAGCTCTGCATACACACATCATCTCATTTAGTCCTTGAACCGCTCTGTCTGTGGTCCCCACGTTGCAGATGGAGAAACTGAAGCGCTGAGAGGTGAAGCTAGGGCGTGGCAGAGCTGGGCTCAAGCCCATAAACTCTAAGCACCCTGCTCTGTGGTCTCGCCTCTGCTGAAAGGCACACAAAGAGAAGACAGGAAAACTGAGAGCAGGAAGGATGGGGCTTGGGGTGTGGAAGAGAGGCCCAGGGGAGGGAAGACCCCAGAAAGAGAGAGAGCACGCGGAGGAGAGGAAGCTGGAGTCTAGGCGAGGTGCCCGGGGGATCTGGCTGTGGGTCTAGGAGGCCTTTGCCAAGTGGGAACGAGGCAGGAAGGCTGCTGGTGGCCACGGGAGAAACACGCCACCAAAAATGCATAAGCCATTTCCTCTCTCGAGGAAGATAAACAATAGATTCATAAACAAATTTTGCAAAGCTGCTCAGCTATTTAAAGCATTCTGGTAGGAACTTGTATCCTTTGAGAGCATAAAGCTAATCCTGACAAATGGTCAACAGTTATTTTGGGGAGAGTAAAGGTAGGAAAGCAGGGTGGGGAGGGATATACTCCTTTTGAGTCCTTCTAGACCTGTGTGCCTGCAGCTAGTTACACGTCCTTTCTGAGCCTTCTGTGAACAAGGAATAGCAATTCTTGCCCCACAGGCTATAGTGGAGAAGAAAGAAGACAGACCTCCCGGCAATATGGCCCACCAGATAACCTACTTGACCTTCCCAACTGAAATAATTAATATATTATTTAAAATTTAAAATATAAAAATTGTAAACACATTACTGAACTGGTAAAAATGGAAGGATTCTTCAAAGACCAAAACCAAAATCAGGATGTAAGAGAACAGCAAAGCTGGCATTTGCCCTATGGGCCATAGCCTATGGCTTCTAAGTTTCCCATGAGGACTGCACATGGCTCAGGAAACAGGAGAAATATCTCAGTTCCTACCTAAAATTGGGACTCCAAAGGCTCCCACTTCCAGTGAATAAAAAATAGACCCACAACCCAAAAGGAGACCACAAGGAAACCTGACCTTGGGCTGGGTAGAAATCTGAACTCATAAGCTGGACCTCACACAGGTTTGCAGTCTGAATTCAAGTTCTGGGTAGAAAATGAATTTAAAGTGATTTTTTATTTGGGAGTGCCCGAGACAAACAGCAGAAGTTAATGCAAAACCTTCTCAGGAAAAATCAACTTGAACCCATCCCTCAAATACTTCTCAAAGGTAAATATCTAAAGAAAATGAAGAGCTCAGAGAAACTAACAACAACAAGGCAACATGGCACGATGAGTACTGGCCAGCAGAAGCAACAGACAGCAGAACCAGAGCTGCAAAGAGTTCAGATTCTGCAATGACCAGACATGAAATTCTACAATGTCTAAACAGGAACTCCAGTGTAGTAAAGAAAGAAAGAAGTTTGTAAATATAAGCAAGGGGTGAGAGGTCACAAACTCACCAAGCAGATGTGAAAAAGAATGGACCTGGTGACCTCCCTTGGTGGTCCACTGGCTAAGAACCTGCCTTCCAATGCGGGGGGACATGAGTTTGATCCCTGGTCAGGGAATGAAGATGCCACATGCTTTAGGACAACTAAGCCCCTGAGCCACAACCACTGAACCTGTGCACGACAACTAGAGGGAACCCCATGTGCCACAACAAAGACCGAACAGCCAAATAAATACACACTTGAAAAATAACGGACCAGCACGAACAGCAATGATAAATAAAGAAGCTGAATGGACACATTTCAGCATATGGATTAAAAAGCATTTGAGATACAAAATAAATTAAATGTAAGACACGTTTGAAGACATTATTCAGAGTTCAGCACAGAGGGACAAAGAGGTAAAAAGCATGGAATAGAGGCTGAGAGATACAGAGAACAGAATGAGAAAGTCCACCATGTGCCTAACTGGCATTCCAAACAGAAGTATCAGAGAGAATGGAAAGGAAGCAGTATTCAAAGAATGAAGAGTGAGAATTTTCCAGAACTGTTGAAAGTCACCCATCTTTAGCATTAGGAATCTCAACAAAATCCAGAATAAAGACAGAGAAACTGACACCTAATTACATAAGAAAGAAGCAGAACACCAAAGACAACAGCAACATCTTTAACATCTTTAACTAGAGAGAAATGCCTGGCCACTTATAAAGGAAGAGCAATTAGACTGATAGCCAACTTCTCAGTAACACTGAGAGCCAGAGGCAGTGGCATAATGGTTTCAGTGATAGAAGAGACTATATTCCAATAAAGTTACCTCTCAAAATTGAGAACAAAATAAAGATAGTTTCAAGTCAATAAAAACCAAGCCAAAATAAAACAAAAACAACTTGAAAGTTTACTACCATAGATTCTCACTAAAAGATAATTCAAATGGATTTATTTTAGGCAGAAGGAAAATGATCTCATGAAAGAATTGTGAGAAAAGAATATGAATAAATCTATACAAACACGTATTGTATAAAATAATGATGTCTCACTTGTAGGGGAAAAATAGAATAGAAAGAAAACACAGGATAACAATTGTACATAAGTCGGAAGAAGCGGTGGTTAGAATTAAACCAGTTTATGATTCTTGAATTTGGGGGCAGGAAGGTAAAGACATTGTTTCATTTTATACTTTGTTAAGTATGCCTAGTAAAATAAATGGGATAAACATTGAAAGAACAGACACAGAGCACATAACTTCCAAATAAGAAGAAAGAAAATGGAATGAGGAAGGAAAAAAATCTCAATGAAAAAGAAATAGTAGAAAAAAATTGAATGTATATAAAGACGGTGGAAATGAATCTCTATTCATCAGTTAGATATACCTGTTCTAAGTATCTATGTGTCAAACAGCACTGCCCTAAAATATACAAAGCAAATTTTTGGCAGTACAAGGATAAATGGACAAATCCAACAGGAGATTTTTAACAGGTCTCTCAATAATTGAAAGACAGATAAAAACAGAAAAGGAAATAATATACATACTTTGAATACCACAGTGAACTATATTATTTTAATGATCATATATAGAAAACTACTAAATATGTAGTAATTGGAGAGTACACACTTTTTCAAGCACTCACAAAACATTTAAGAAAAATTTGAAACATAAAATATTTTAAAAGAGCACATAGAAATGGTTCAGTGCTTATTTCAAAACCTTTCAAGGATCTATACCTGTTTTGTCTTTTAAAAGACAAAGACCCTGTCTTTTTGCTCACTGATGTAAACTAGATAGCATACTAAAAAGCAGAGACATTACTTTGCCAACAAAGGTCCATCTAGTCAAGGCTATGGTTTTCCAGTGGTCATGTATGGATGTGAGAGTTGGACTGTGAAGAAGGCTGAGCACCAAAGAACTGATGCTTTTGAACTGTGGTGTTGGAGAAGACTCTTGAGAATCCCTTGGACCGCAAGGAGATCCAACCAGTCCATTCTGAAGGAGATCAGCCCTGGGATTTCTTTGGAAGGAATGATGCTAAAGCTGAAACTCCAGTCCTTTGGCCACCTCCTGCGAAGAGCTGACTCATTGGAAAAGACTCTGATGCTGGGAGGGATTGGGGGCAGGAGGAGAAGTGGACGACAGAGGATGAGATGGCTGGATGGCATCACCAATGCGATGGATGTGAGTCTGAGTGAACCCCGGGAGATGGTGATGGACAGGGAGGCCTGGCGTGCTGCAATTCATGGGGTCACAAAGGTCGGACACAACCGAGCGACCGAACTGAACTGATGTATCTCCAAGGTCTAATACAGTGACTGTCACAAAGGAGGAACTTAGTATGTCCTGAAGAATGAATGGTGAATGGAGTCTGTGTTGAGGAAGATGCAGGTCAGACCGGCAACTGGCAGGACCAAACTTAAGGTGATTAGGACCCTTCCAACATGGGGGACAAGAGAACAGGGTCAGTGGCACCAGACTCCACAGAGAATTTTCTCTTCAAGAAAAGCAGAATCATGACAGTCATCATCAAATTCAAAGAGGGTCATGTGGAAGAGTCTTTGAAAGCCCAGTCTTTGTGGCTCTACGTGGCAGAGCAGAGGAGAAAAGACAGAAACTGCAGAGAGGAAGTATTTGTACCAACATTAGTAGGAATTTTCTAACAATTGACTTCAACACTGGCCAAGAACTGGCCTTGTTGATCCTTCTAAGGCCCCTTACAAACCTGTGTGGGAAAGGATACTCTGTTTAGAGCATTCTGTGAGTCCCAGGCCATCCACCCAATTCCATCCTATTCCAGAGATTCCTTCACCCCCAGAGTCCCGGCTGCTGTTGTTTAGTCACTCAGTCATATCCCACTCCTATGATCCCATAGGTTGTAGCCACCAGGCGCCCTCTGTCCATGGGATTTCCCAGGCAAGAGTTCTAGAGTGGGTTGCCATGCTCCTCTCCAGGGCATCTTCCTGACCCAGGGATCGAACTTGAGTCTCCTCAGTTAGCAGGCAGATTCTTTACCACAGAGCCACCAGGGAAGCCCAATATACCTGATCCCTAAAAGACCTGTCCAAGGTCCCAGATTCAGAAGGTGATGGAGGAATAATGACAGCTTCAGTCCCCAGAAACTCAATTCCCTGTCCTTTCTGCTTCATCACTGGCTTCTCCAATAACCGAAACAAAGACATTTTGCCCCATTAGGCTGACATGCACATTTTCAGTCTATCCATCTCCCAGTAAACACTATTTTTCCAGTACATGGCAAATTGGTTCAAATGAAAAATGCCCGCACCTTCCAGGAGAAGGGGAACAAGCTTACCTTGCCTTCTGCAGCAGCTGGTTGAGATGGGGGCCTGGCTCTGGGGGCTTCTCCTGCGGCCGGCCAGTCATGCTGCTCTCATGCTGCTGGGCAGGTGGGGAGAGGAGGCCTGGTTCTGTGGGAAAAAGAGAAGAGCAAGTCACTCCATCGCTTGCTCCCAGCTCTCCATCACCAGCGTGCCGAGGACACTATCCAGAAGCCGAGGGAGCTCACCCACTTTCATGTCACTAGGGAGCAGACATGCACGGGATGGATGTTTCCCACGCCCTCCAGTGTGCCAGGCAGGGATCTAAGGAACGAGGCTACAAAGATGAATTAGACGCAGTCCCTGCTCTCAAGCAACAACAGCTTAGCAAGACAGAGAGAGACAAACATGCGTTTCATTACAAGATAATTTGGTAAGTGCTGCGATTTCCCGAATTCATTCAACAGCCTACCTGTCCCACAGGGAGCAGAGACAACTTACAAGCGCTACAGTACAGGGCTTCTCAAAGCTATTTGTGATGAACGACCAGTTCTTTGTTTTAATTTCCAATCTATCACAGATGAATACTTTTATAAAATATAAGATAAAGGAAGGGGTAGAAAAACGAAGTGACAAAGATATTCATACAAAGTACAAGCCTTCTTCTAATGATTCAACAGCTTATTTGGTCAAATCGGCATGGAAGCATCTCAGGGCTTACTCTCAATTTCTGTACTGATCTGGTCAACAGTTTGCAGACCAGCACCATTCCACACACCACAGCTGAGAAACACCACTATAGGAAACGTTTACACAAACTGCAACTTTCCTAAGATGGCTGGCTGAGTTCTTGGTTGAGAGAGAGCGGCTAGAAATAAAAAGATGTCCAACTCACCCTCTAGACTACAGTTCTGATTGTTCAGAGAGTCTCTCTCCAAGAAGTAAGAGGTATGGCACAGATGTTGGGAAAGTGTGGCGTTGGGGTGTTTGTTCAGAGGTGGTGGCACCAACTCACTGGGTTCATGGGAACCTAATCAGAAGTTGTGCCTGGAGCCCTGTCCTGCTCTACCTTGAACTTTTAAGCATAACTATGGCAACCCCAGCCTAAGCGACCGCCCAGAATGCGAAGAACAAAGTGTCATCTATTAAAATGGACTGAGATGTTTCAGAAAATAAATCATTTCCAAAATGTCAAGAGGGCTGCTGCTGCTCATTCCTACTATTTAACGCTATAAAAATGATTTTTTTTTTAAATTGAGAAATCTTTTGTCTGTGACAGCCAGCTCCCAAAAAAGCCTTTAAATGCCTATTGCCTTAATACTTGAGGGAGAGATTACAAGTCATTTTCCCCCATTTGAATGCTTAAGAGAAAGTGCTCATTCCTCTAAACTTGCAGCTTTTAAGTAGTTCTTATTTTAAACTTTAGAAGACGATATCTCTGCAGAAGAAAAACTTCCCTTTTCAAAGTCTTTTTTTTTTAATGCATATACATATACTCTCTCACTCCCTGCTTCAAATGCTAAATCATCTGCAATTTGGGAGTTTGTTGCTCATGAAATTCTAGCGATAAGCACATCATAAACATTCCTTCCTATACCAAGAGAATGCTTTTGAAGTGACGTCTGTGATGCTATAAAGATCGTCTATCACTATCTCTGAACGTTGGCGAAGAGAAGGTTATGGGAATAACTATTTATGTATAAATAAGTCAACAGAGTAACTGGCAACTTCCACAGCAGACCTTACCAAGCTAAACCAGAGCATGAGCTGGGAAGCAAGGATGGACCCCGCTCAGGTTCTGTGAAGAAGTGTGCCATCCTTACTCTCAACATGGGAAAATAACTCTCCAAGCTCCCCCACAGGAGCAGAAGCCCTTGGATCCAGTCTCAAAGGCAAGATTAGCTTAAACAGCCACACCACCCACTTTTATATATCAGGTGCTGGGTTACATTCTAATGGTCTCAAAATGCATTCTTCTTCAAAGAGACACAAGGGAGACATAGAAACAGGCAATCCCAATCTCCCTTGCCTGTAAGAAGAGTATATTGGCTGGAATTAAGGGAAAGGAAATGAAGTTAACAAGCTCTGTCCCTCTATCCAACCATCCAGTGGTCCATCCATTGCTGACTGAGTGGCTGGTACAGAGCAGGCAAGTACAAAGCACTAGGCATACAACAGTTGAGACTGATGTCGTCCCTGGCTTCATGGAACTTATCCTCTAGTGGAGGAACCAACATCAAAACATCAGCAATAACTATCACAGCAGTGTGCTGTGAAGAAAGCATGATGACTGTCATAACAGTATATATCAGAGGCAGATCTAGCATGGGAAAGGGTCAGCAGTGCATTTGCAAAGAATTAATCTTTAATTTGAGCCCTAAGAATAAATTAGTGAAGCAACACAGGGAAAGCAGGAGGGAAAAGATAGAAAGAAAAGGTGCTGTTCGCAGGATGAACAGCCTGTGCCAAGATCCTGTGACAGAAAGAGCATGGCATGTTCTAGCTATGAAAAGAGGCTCTTAATAGGGATCAAATCAGTTCTTGACCTCACTCCACGCTTCCACTGCAGTGGTTTTCAGGGCATGCATTACAGATGTGCAGGTTTTTCCAAAAGTGCCCAAGAAGTTACCTAGGGAAAGCCAGGAAAGAAAGATAGATGTGTGTCTGCTAATTTTTCCTTCTTCCTAAGCTGGCACAAGACATCCAACACAGGGGCCACCATGCCCCCTCCTCAACTTACAGTAAGTTTTGGATTCACCTATTTTTCTCTTCAACAGTGGTAACTTGGCCAAATCCAATTTGACCACTGGCACAAATTAGTTGGTCAGTGCTGACATAGGCAGATAGTGGGTGTGGGTTTTGGGTTGTGAATGAGCATTCTAAGCCGCATGGTGAATGCTACTTTACGGAAGGTCACTTTCATGCAGAGAGCATGAGCTTTGGGGCCAAGCAGTTTAGTTCAGTTCAGTTGCTCAGTCGTGTCCGACTCTTTGTGACCCCATGGACTGTAGTCCATGGAATTCTCCAGGTCAGAATACTGGAGTGGGTAGCCTTTCCCTTCTCCAGGGGATCTTCCCAGCCCAGGGATCGAACCCAGGTCTCCTGCATTGCAGGCAGATTCTTTACCAGCTGAGCCACCAGGGAAGCCCAAAAATACTGTAGTGGGTAGCCTAGCCCTTCTCCAGCGGATCTTCCTGACCCAAGAATCAAACTGGGGTCTTCTGCATTGCAGGCAGATTCTTTACCAGCTGAACTATCAGGGAAGCCCGGGGCCAAGCAGACCGGTGTTCAAATCTGGCCCCGCCCCTCACTGGCTTGAACCTTCCACAAAATGGAGTTAGCAGCGCCTTCTTTGCTGGGAGACCAGCAAGAGCGTAGGTCTCTCACTGAGCACATTTCCCGGTTCCCAACCAGTCCTGGATAAGTGGCAGCATTACTATCATACACAGGTGAGTGAAGACAGTTCAGCTCCTCTCTCAGCATGGAAATCAACAGGAAGCCAAGACACCATTTCCCAGGTGGTATGGGGGCTAAAAAGCAGACATTATTTTGCCAACAAAGGTCGTATAGTCAAAGCTATGGTTTTTCCAGTAGTCATGTGTGGATGTGAGTAGTAGATCCAATCCTAGTCGCGTCCGACTCTTTGTGACCCCATGGGCTGCAGCACACCAGGCTTCCCTGTCCATCACCAACTCCCAGAGCTTGCTCCAGCTCATGTCCATCGAGTCGGTGATGCCATCCAACCATCTCATCCTCTGTCATCCGCTTCTCCTCCTGCCTTCAATCTTTCCGAGCATTGGGGTCTTTTCCAATGAGTTACTTCCTCATATCAGGTGGCCAAAGTACTGGAGCTTCAGCTTCAGCATCAGTTCTTCCAATGAATATTCAGGACTGATTTCCTTTAGAATCGACTGGTTTGATCTCCTTGCAGTTCAAGGGGCACTCAAGTTTTTTCCAACACCACAGTTCAAAAGCATCAGTTCTTTGGTGCTCAGCTTTTTTATGGTCCAACTCTCAGATCCATAAATGACTACAGGAAAACCCATAGCTTTGACTACACGGACCTTTGTCAACAAAGTAATGTCTCTGCTTTTTAATATGCTGTATAGGTTGGTCATAGCTTTTCTTCCAAAAAGCAAGCATCTTTTAATTTCATGGCTGCAGTCACCATCTGCAGTGACTTTGGAGTTGGGCCATAAAGAAGACTGACCACCAGAGAATTGATGCTTTCAAACTGTGGTACTGGAGAAGACACTTGGGAGCCCCTTGGACTGCAAAGAGATCAAACCAGGTAATCCTAAAGCAAATCAACTTTGAATATTCATAGAAGGATTGTTGCTGAAGTTGAAGCTGCAATACTTTGGCCACCTGATGTGAAGAGCTGACTCACTGGAAAAGATCCTGATGCTGGGAAAGACTGAAGGCAAAGGAAAAGAGAGTGGCAGAGGACAAGATGGTTAGATAGCATCACTGACTCAGTGGACGTGAATCTGAGCAAGCTTTGGAAGATACTGAAGGACAGGGAAAGCTGGTAGGCTGCAGTCCATGGCATTGCAGATACTCAGACACACGACTTAGCAACCCAACAATAACAATGGGGGCTTCAGGGCAGCTTTGCAAGCATGCAAGGTTCCCAATGACTCAGTTTCTTGTGCCCTCTGAGTTCCCTACAGCTATGCTCAAAGTTCCCAGAGGGCAGTCCCACCACACCAGGGCTGACCATCACTGAGTCACGGCTCGTTGGTCCCAGGTCCACCCTCTCTGGATGGGACTTACAGAGGGCTCCACCCAAGGCGCTGAGGGCTGGCAGCCAGCGGACACGGATTCCAGTTCCAGCTCCACCACTCATGGCTGGGGTTCCTTCTGACAGCAGAGTTCCAGAAGGTAGAGGAGATGGAACAACTGCCACATCCTGAAGGTCTGAACACAGGGCAGGCCTGGTGCTGGGACTTCCCAGATGTGCCCAAATCCTGACAACACTCCTGCAGGGTCACTGCTGTACCACCGGGCCACAGGTGAGGAGACGGAGGCCTGCTGGTTCATCTCAGAGTTGTCCCAGACCTGAGCGTTGGAGCCAGAATGGGAAGCTGGGAAGCCCTTCCTCTTAGCACTGCACCACCTTCAGTCAGTTCAGTCGCTCAGTCATGTCTGATTCTTTGCAACCACATGAACTGCAGGCCTCCTTGTCTACCACCAACTCCTGGAGTCTACCCAAACTCATGTCCACAGAGTCGGTGATGCCGTCCAACCATCTCATCCTCTGTTGTCCCCTTCTCCTCCTGCCTTCAATCTTTTCAACAACAGGAATGAAAATCTTAGCTCCTTCCCACACGACCAATGAGCGTGTAGCCAAGGAAGGCTCTGTGACTTTCCAGGGACCAACAGGCAGCCAGCCATCAAGCAAGGCCAGACTATTCCCCTTGCCCTCACACAGCTGTCAGGGCCTCAACTCTCCTTCTGCACACAGTGGTGACTAACATTGCCTTACTGACCATTCTGTTGTTAGAGTGATGGAGAGAATGAAGATTTAAGAGCCTTGTGAGGGGAAAATCTAATACGAGACATGAACACTTTAAATGGCTATCGAGAGGCTCAAGCCCCATCGGCCACAAAGCAGTTGAAAAGAACTGCTCCCATCCCCTGGGCAAGGAGCAGGGTGCAGCCGGGAGAAGGGAGAGGACAGAGAAGGTAACTGTGGAGCTTCTGAAATGGGAAGCAGGGCCCAAGGAAGTGTAAAGAGTTTCCATGCCACCCACAAGAAATCAGAAATTGGCACAGATTTTTAAAAGAGGAAACCAGGAGGAGGGAGGGAAATAAATTGAAGAGGAAGAGGAGGAATTCAATCTGTAGATTTAATATAAGAACATCTAAGAAACAGGGTGGAGAATAATCAGTGCAGTGAGAAATCCTAGACTCCAGTCGCTTGAGGGCCACCCATCCGGTCAGTGTGTTCTCCTGCACAGAGATGATGGCGACATTGTAGAAGATCTAATTTTCAAGTGAGACACATCCCATCCACAGCCAGGGAGGCCTAGAAGCTTCTCTGATGCAGTGAAAATTCCCATTCTCTCTCCAGACAGCTCTCTTCCTCTGCTGAGGCCTCACTCTTACCTCCATGGAGTTGAGGAAAAGAATAATTCATAGGACTAGACGAGAGGGTTCCTGCCCAGACCATTGTGAGAGACATGTGGCCACTTTATCAGGCCTTCATGCTCTTCGTTATTCCAGAACACAGAAGCTGGACCATATAGTAGCTCAAACACTGAGCATGTATCAGAGGACTCATAGTAGATCGAAAATGGATGGCAGACCTCCGTCCACTCTCCAACCTCCTCAGGACTCCTATCCCCTTGCTCACAACTCCATTCAGCCTGTCTTTCAGGTTTTCATACACTCCAAGCTCTTTCTTACCCCAGGGCCTTTGCACATGCTGGTCCATTTCAACAGGATGCTCTTCTCCTAGCTCCCCAATCATTAATGTCTAGTTAGCTTTCAGAGTACAGCTTCAGTGAGATGTCTTTGACTCTCCAGAAAAGCAAGTGTTGTAACAGCACTTATCACAGTTGCAATTAATTAATTATGTGATTAAGGAATGGGCCTCACCAATCAAGACAGTAATCTCTCTGAGGGCATGGGCAAGCATCTGCTTTCTGCACCATCATGTCCCATGGGTGAGCACAGAAGTTCTTAGTCCTGTCTGCATATCAAAACCACCTGAGGGAGCTTTAAAAAACACAAATACTTGGGTTTCACCAAAACCTATTAGACAACAGTGCTTCAAGTTTGCCAGAAGGTGGTAACATGTGGCCAAGGCTGAGAACCGCTGATCTAAGGAGGCCGTGGGTGCTGGACCTCTGCCCTAGAGCCGTCTTGAAGTGGCCCAGGGAGTAACAGTAGGACCTTGCTCCCTTTCCTTGTGGATAAATGTATCGTTTAAAGGTTGTTTTCCACCGCAGAGATTAAATTTGAGGAAATTCCGGAAGAGGGAAACAAAATTCTCATTGTTAGAGAGGAATACTATTCCTTTCACAAAGTACTCCTGCTGCAGCCCCTGCCCCGACACGCCTCTGCCCACTAACCCCAGTTTATCACCTTCATCCTCAGAGCCATGGGATTAACCTGACATGTTCCCAAGATACACTTAACTCTCTGGGGTGATACCCACTAATTTTAAAAATCAAGTCAGGTCCAGCTATACATGGCAGTAGAATGCAAAACTTCACAGGACATTTTATTAAAACAGAAAAATTCAAAGCTAGTTCGTGCCAGGACAGGCCCTCCAGGCCAAGCCCCCCAAGTTGCAGGTTGAGGTGTGTTGCTGAAACTCGCCCATGGGGCACAGAGGTGGGGGAACCTCACCCGGGGGTGCGGGCGGGCCATCTGCACTGATCTGGCCTTTCCAGGGCAAGCTGAGAGCAAGTCACCCCTATTCACTCAGCTCCCCTTACTAAAGAGGAAAGAGTAAGTGCTACGTGCTAAATGTTCTATGCTTCCCCATTCCCAAATACTTACGTTGAAATCTTAACCCCCAAATTGGTTAAGATTGGTAGGTGGGGGCTCTGAGAGGTGTTTAAGTCACGAAGGTGGGTGGGGGGTCTCACGAATGGGATTAGTGCCCTTATCGAAATGCCACTGACCTCTTGATCTTGGGCTTCCAGCCTCCAGAATCGTGTGACATAAACCTCTGCTATTTATAAGCCACTCTCTCTGTGGTATTTCGTGGCAGCCCAATGAGACTAAGACATTAAGATGAGTGAAAAAAATCCAACCTCTTAATCACACACACAGGAACAACGCCAGTTCTCTGCTAGGTTTCACCAAACCAACAAAAGCACTGTTTGACCAAGTCCCACATCCCACAGCCCTTGAGAACTGAACCATCACTTAACCCACTGTAGCACGAGCTCTACTGAATATGGCTCGAGCACCCAGAGGGACTACCTGGAGAAGTTAAGAAGAAAGCTTCACTATGTACTCACTAGGTTGGCAATAACAACAAGTGTCAGTGAGGATGTGGAGAAACTGGAACCCTTCTGCATTTCTGGCAGGAATGGTGCAAGCTGCCCTAGAAAATAGTGCAGCTTAAAACCTTAAACACAGAGTTACCCATGACCCCTAGGAGCAGTAATTCTGCTCCTAGGTATAAACCCCAAAGAGCTGAAAACAAGTACTCAAACAAAAACTCATTCACGAATGTTCAAAGCAGCTCTGTTCTGTTCACAACAGCCATAAAAACGGAAATGACCTAAATGCTCCATCAACTGACTAACAGATAAATCTGGTACCTACACACAATGGAATATTATCCAGCCATCAAAAGAATGAAGTTCTGATACATGCTCCAACATGAATGACTTGAAAACATTAAGTGAAAATAAACCCAAAAGAACCATATTGAATGGTTCCTTTTATCTGAAATACCCACCGGTGAGTCCATGGAGACAGAAAGCAGACCAGTGGTTGCCAGGGGCTGGGGCTGGGGGATGAATGAGGGGTGGCTGCTTAAGGGGGTATGGGGTTACCTTGTGGGGTGATGAAAATGCTCTGGAACCAGACAGAGGTGATGGCTGCACAACACTGAGAATCCACAAAATGCCACTGACCTCTATCCTTTAAAAGGGTCAATGGTTAATTTTATGCTATGTGAATTTCACCTCGATTAAAAACAACAATAAACTAAGCTTCCAGGGCCCCACCACGAGAAGCTCTGACTCAGCAGCTGTGGGCTGGGCCCAGGGACCTGCTTTTCCAAAGAATATCTGAGTATTTCTGATGGGGGTGGGGGTGGAGGTTGTCTCAGGTATGGCCCGAACGTCAGGGCTGATATGTGTAAATTGTGCCTTTTTAAAAAAAATGTGTTAAATTTTATAGTGGAGTAGAGCCAATTAACAATGTTGTGATAGTTTCAGGCGGTCAACATAGGGACTCAGCCATACATATACATGTATCCATTCTTCCCCAAACTCTCCTCCCATCCAGCTGCCACATAACATTGAGCAGAGTTCTCCGTGCTATATAGTAAGTCCTCGTAAGTTACCCATTTTAAATATAGCAGTGTGTGTGTCATCCCAAACTCCCTAACCATCCCTTACCCACATCCTTCCCACCTGGCAAGCATAAGTTCTTCTCTAAGGTTGAGAGTCTGTTTCTATGCTGTAAATAAGTTCATTTGTATCTTTTCTTTTTAGATTCCACACATAAGGGATGTCATTGGATATTTCTCCTTCTCTGACTGCCTTCACTGGGTATAACACTCTCTAGGTCCAACTGATGCCTTTTCTTTACCTGCTGTTAGGTCCCAAGGGCCCAGTATGGACCAGGCAGACACTGGGCTTGGTGCTTTCAAGTAGAGTATCTCAGAATCACACTGCAAGGTGGGAATGGTCACTGTTTCATTTTATAGATGAGGAAACAGAGGCTCAGAGAAGTTAAGTAAGTTGTCCAGGGCTCAGAGCTGAGTAACAGCAGATTCACACCAATATCTGTCTGACAAATTGTATTTTCCCCATCACTTAAACTACACCACTGTGTCTTTTAACAACCCCTTCCAGGTGGCAGACATGCATTTCTGTGTTTATGTACTCTTCAGGTTAGAGACTTAGTTCATCTTACTAAAACTGTGGTTGGCATCTCCTGGGAATTTACTAGAAATGCAGACTCTCAGTCCTCACCCCAGCTTTGCTGAATCAGACTCTGCTCTCCCCAGATGACTCGTGTGACACTAAAGTGTGAGCCACACGGGTTTCTCTAGAGCGGTGCTATCCAGGATGGTAGCCGCTACCCTACTGAAGTGGCTACTGAAATGAAAATTAACTAAAATGAAATAAACTTTAAAAACTCAGAACTTTGGTTGCACCAGCCACATTTGAAGTGTGCCATGGCTGCATGTGGCCGGTGGTTACCTCTGGGCAGCCCCAAAATAGAACGTCTCCCTCAGTGCTGCACTGAGCAGGGCATCCTCTGGGCTGGATAACTCCTCCTTGGGGGCGGGGCTTTCAGCACATGGTAGAGTAGCAGTTTGCAACCCGGCAAGATTTTGCTCCTCAAGGGAATGGCCATGTCTGCAGACATGAATTGGTTTTCAAAGCTGGCGGTTCTACTGGCAACATATGGGCAGAGGTCAGGGATGCTCTTAAACATCCTACAACCTACAGGGCACAGGACAGCACAACAAAGAATCATCTGGTCTAGAGTGTCAAGGTGAGAAACCTCGCTCCAGAGTAGTCAAAAACATGTGCTCGGCACTGCCTGGTGGTCCATTGGTTAAGACTCCGCCTGCCAATGCAGGGGACACAGGTTTGGTCCCCAGTCCAGGAAGATTCCACATGCCTTGGGGCAACCAAGCCCGCGCACGACAACGGCTATGGTGCCTGGGCTCTAGAGCTTGGGCACAGCAACGAAGCACCAGCGCAGCCAAAAATAAATAAATAATTTTTTTTTAAAAGGCATGGCCATTCTCAGTAAAACCGGAGGCAGGAGACTCACGACACCAAAATGTTCACCCCCTCCTTTGCCAAATTCAGAATCCGAGGAGTATCTATTTTCTCCAAGAATGCAGAGTAAGGAGTCCTACTTTCCAGAATAATTGACGAACTCGTTACTAAAATGAAATCCCTACACTTCAAATCCCAAGAGTTGGGAAAGGAAGACACTCCTCTTTGATGTCTGGAATGCCTGATAAATTCCACAAGAAAGCGCAATCTCTCTCTTTGCCAGGTGCAGACATAGCATTCGTTCATCTGTTTATCCACTTATTTACATAAAGGTATTTTCTGATCACCCATCAAGTGTCAGGTACTTTTCCAGTGCTAGAAGCAGAGCAGCCAATAAAATGAACCAGGCCCTCGCCCTTGCAGAACTGGCATTCTAGTGGAGGAGCCCAACAGGACCCAAGTAAGCAAACACCAGCAGTGAAATGGATGTGATCAGTGCTTCAAAGGAGAGCGGGGCAGAGGAGTGATGGGGATGGGTATCTGAGGTCATCTATCTGAAGTGCCCGGGGCACCTGAAAAGGTGACATCTGACAGAGATCTGAATGAACTGAGAGTGTACCCGGTAATTCGAGACGGGACGAGAGTTCTAGGCACAGGGAACAGCGGCTCCTGAGTCCCTTGGTGAAATGAACTTGCTGGAGCTGGAAAAGTTTGGCTGGTGAAGTCAGCGAGGCAGGCAGGAGCCAGGATGTGAGGCTAGGAGCCCACTGGACCTCTCTGAGCACAGGCGAGGTGGGGCTTGATTAGTTTTTCACATAGAGAATACACTATAGGAGAATAAGAGAGGAGAAGACCAGACCTGTGGTCTAGTTGCCTGCAACAGGCTTCCAGGCAAGAGGTGGTGATGAGTGATTATTAGTTAATTGATTAATGAAAGGTGGCATTAGCGGTAAAGAACCTGCCTGCCAATGCAGGAGACACAAGAGACTCGGGTTTTATCCCTGGGTCGAGAAGATACCCTGGAGTAGGAAATGATCACCCATTTCAGTATTCTTGTCTGGAAAATTTCATGGACAGAGGAGCCCGGGGGGCTACAGTCCACGGGGTTGCAGAATCAGATACAACGGAGCAACTGAGCACATACAATTAATGAAATCATTAATATTAACGCTAGCTCTCTACTTGGCCGATGCTATTAATACTCTATCTCAGATATGACAGGATCAAGTTCAAGCTACATCTGTGAGGAAATGCATTCTGAGTTCCAAATGATCAACTAGAAACCCTTTCCGTTCACCTGGGTTTTCAGCTGGGGATTGTGTGACCTGGGAGAAGACAATAAGAAAGGGACTTGGGGGCTAGGGCATATTAGCAGGAGGGAAAGAGGGTATATTCCCCAATCAGTCCCTTTCTCCAGAATCGTCAGAGTAGAGGTGACTGAGAGGGGCCTTCACATCCTAATTCTTCCAAGGGTTGTTGGGCAGCAGGTGGCTGAGAACCCATCATTCCACTATAGGCAGAACAGAAGGGAGAGGACCTGTTCTCCTGAAGGAGAGCGTCGCAGCTGTGATGGAAGGAGAGTATGGAGTGTTTCCGAAAGCAGGGGAGCCTCTGTTTCTGGGGTTTCTGAAGTTCCACTGCATCACAGGGTCAGGGAAAAAGCCACAGAGTGGGCAGGCTTAAGGCAGAGGAACGTAGCTGTGCTGCTCACTACCTGCACAGCGCTGGGCCTGCCAGCTACCTCCCTGATCCTCTGAAAAGGAAACGACACCCCTGCCTCTCGGAGTGGTTACAAGGGGTCAAGTCGATGATGCCCGAGCCAAGAGCGATGACAGATTCCGGTCCACGTGCCAAGGTCTGGGCACGTGCACCCTCTGGAGCAGGGGCACCATCCTCCACGGCACGCGGCTCTGGGCTGGACACACGCTCAGGTTGTTCAGCTTTACATGTGAAAAGGTGCTTCCCTTTCATTAGTTTCTTTAACACACATTCTCTGGGTCTTGGTGCCAGGAGTGGTTGGAGACGTGAGAACAGGTTGTTCTCCTTTTCCCTCGGGGCCTTGTGACTGCTTTCCAGGTGGTTTGCATGCCTTTAGACTAGAGCTGGAGAAGGCAATGGCACCCCACTCCAGTACTCTTGCCTGAAAAATCCCATGGATGGAGGAGCCTGGTAGGCTGCAATCCATGGGGTCGCGAAGAGTCGGACACGACTGAGCGACTTCACTTTCACTTTTCACTTCCATGCATTGGAGAAGGAAATGGCAGCCCACTCCAGTGTTCTTGCCTGGAGAATCTCAGGGACGGGGGAGCCTGGTGGGCTGCCGTCTATGGGGTCGCACAGAGTCGGACATGACTGAATAGACTTAGCAGTAGCAGACTAGAGCCACCAGCCTTCTGGGGCCTGGTCTACCTGCAGCCTGCAGTGAGAACCTTTGGGGGAGGGGGTGTCAGTGCCCTCTCTCCTCTCCAGACTGGCAGGCCATCCTGGTCATCTCTGCTGGAGCAGAAAGGATGGTGAGAAAAAGGCAGGGCTGGCCTTGGCAGAGGGAAATTGGGAGAAGCAGTGGTTCAGCAAGGCCTTCCTTCCAGGCCCCATGTTCGGCCCCCCGTAGACATGGCTCCAGTGGGGTCAGTGGGGCCAGGACACCCTCTCTGGCCTCCTGCTCGCCTAGGGCACAGCATCTTCCTGGCGTTTCCCAAGGAACGTGTTCAAGAGAAGGCCCCAGCTCTGAGTCATCTGCAGCAGAGAGGAGACCTTGTAAAAATAACTCCAAGGATGAGGCTCCTCCTGCAGTCACATTATTCACCATACAAAGAACAAAAAGATGAGCAGGAAGCAGAGGAGGAAAAGTGTCGTTCACATCAGTTTTCTTCACATGACAAGCAGCCAGGGACTCGCTGAGCCCCACCGCACTCTCTCCCAGCAGAGTGATTACATAAGCCGGAGACAGGGGCTTCTTTGCAACCTTTTGACTCTGCCACCCACCCTCTTCAGCTCTCCCCTCCGAGTCTGAGGCCATGTGCCCCAGAGAGTCCTCATGGAAATATGATGGAGCAGCTGGGCTGTGCTCAGGAAAGGTGCTGGGGAGGTGTCCGTTGAGCTGAGGCCCGGATGGTCGAGCAGATCTGAGTGGAGGACGCTGAGCATCCAACGGGGACCACTGAAGCGAGGCTCCTTGGCAGGGATCAGTGCACACGGCAGGACAGAGCAGAGAAGCAGTGTGGGAGGGGAGGTCCCCATCACGTAGGGTACAGGTCCTCAACCCACAGCGCCTTCGTCCTCCAGAGGAGATCTGACAACGTCCGGAGACATATTTGGTTGTCACAACTAGGGGAGTGCTATTGGCATCTGGTGAGTAGAGGCCAGGGAGGCTGCTAATTATTTCTGAACACACAGGACCGCCCCTCTCAACACAGAATTACTAGGCTCAAATGTCAGTAGTGCTGGGGCTGAGAAGCCCAGTATAGGGTCTCGCAAGGCACCGTAAGGATTTCTTGTGCACACACACACATGGATGCCTGTGACTGCCCGAGTGTGATCCTTATACATGCCCGTCCATCACAGGCGTGTCCAGGGTATGTGTGTGGAGATAAAAAAAAAAAGAGAGAGAAAGCCAAGTTCAGTTCTCAGAATGCAGGAGCCAGGGCGGAGGCAAAGAGCTGGGATAAGCTTCCTCCAACCTCAACTGGAGGGAAAACGCAAGAAACAGAGGAGGTTGATCACATGGAGGCATGGAGGCTATGGGCAAGCAAGCGCAGGCCCTGGGAGCTGTGTGCAAGCAGCTGATGCCCCTGGAGACTCGAGAGAGGCCCCTGGGTCAGGGAGAGGGCCACTTGTCCTAGTAAAGGGGCTGCGGGCTGCAGAATGCGACGCGTCTGATGAGTGCAGAGAGCACAGGCTGAGCCAGTGTGTGGACAACCCAAGACCTCAAGAACGACATCCCCAGAAAAAACAGCCAAGGGCTGAAGAGAAGGAACTCAAGTGGGTGTGAAACAAGAGGAGGGAGGGCCCCCAGACCCAACCACTTGATACCTGGAAGAGGCAAATGAAGAACCAAGAAGGATCCCGACAATTAGGGGCATTTCAGTACGACCTTGAACTTGGTTAGGATGGCGGCATGGGTTGCTCTCTCTGCTCTGTTGGGGGCAGGGGCACCTGGAAGAGGCCACCGTAGCTAGTGGTCAACACAGACAAGCACTTTGGGGCGCAAGTTATTTCATTTCCCCTCAAAGTCAAGCAAGCCCACAGGGAGTGGCCGAGATGACCGATGCCTGTGACACGCAGTTAACTCCAGGCACACCCCCTCCTCCTCACCCTATTGATAAATCTCGATGATTCATCCAGAGAGGCTGGTCCTGCCTCAGCGGAAAAATAATTGAGATGAGGTTCTCATCACTTAGAAATGAGAAGAATTTCTCAGCAGAGAAGCAGGCTGGAACCCTTCCACAGTCGCTATGTAAAGACGCCTTTCTCCTCTGAGGGAGGGTGAGCGGCACGGGCTGCCTCAGAGGGACTTGTTCGGACAGAGTTGCCAACGGCGTCCTTGGGCCCACGCGCGTGCACGCGAGTGGGCAGTCACCCCGTCACCATTCAGCCTGACTCTCTGTCTCTCTAGTTTCAAAACAGCATTTATTCTTCTCCACCTAGAAAGCATGCTCACTGTAAAAGTTTTAAACATATACAAAAGAGGAAAAGAAGCCACTCATCATCCTTGTGAGAATATTTACCCCCCCTTTTTGGGCGAAAATTTTAAGACATGATGGTTGAGATGTATATATAATTTTACAGCTTGTTTCTAACATAAATATATGGCCATGTTATCGTTTGCCTTCATTATGGAAAGAACCCATTGAAAATATGGTATATTCTCTCATGTTATAAGAAGCAGAGGCCCAGATCTTCTGAGGGCTTAATTCACCTCCTGCGGGTACTTTAAAGGGTTGAGCATTGAATACAGGATCTGTCCCCATATTCTGACCACTTACGACATGTGCCATGGCTGGTGGCTGTGGAGATTAGGTGTGGGGGTGGCTTAACATATTGTCGCAAGAAAAATGCATTCCCTTTCTCCAGACTTGGGACCTCTGTGCTTCACTGGGCTGGAGTGAGTCATACCGCTTCTCATAGAAAAACCACGGACTCACCCTCCTCACTCAGTTAAGGACAGTTGCAGGTCCCACCTAGGCACAGGGAATGGAGAAAACGTGGGTTAGGTCCTGAGACACAAGGAAAAGCGGACAATGGAAAAGCTCTGGAATGGTCACCAGGTGGAGGGGGTCAGCAAGGGCTGGTCAACCACAGCCTGCAGGCCAGTCAACCACCTGTTTATGTAAATAAAGCTTTATTGAAACACAGCCACACGCATTCATTTCAACAGTGTCCGTGGCTGCTTCTGGCCACCAGAGGCAGAGCTGGGCAGTTGTGACAGAGACCGCGTGGCCCGCAAGCCTGAAACATTTACCACTTGGCTCTTTAAGACAGTGCTTGCCAGCCCCTGTGTTTGGAGGCCAGCCGTTCTCCAAAATGTGTGTTTCCCCTTTATTTAGCTAGGAGTTGTCACTGAGAGGCAGCTGCTCAGCCCAGAACTACACCTCCCAGCTCCTCCTGTGTCAAGATGGGAGCCGTGACTAGTTCTCACCGATGGAAAGTGGGCTAAGAGATCTTGGTCATTCTGGGGCCAAGATGGTTAAGAAGTGAGTGCGCCTTCACCACCTTCTTTTCTCCCTTTTACCTGAGTGCAGGATGCTCCTCGGCCCTGCAGCAGTGTCTCTCAACCTTTTCCATCACTGTTGCTCCTGTAAGCGGTCTTTTCAGGCACTTTTTCGTAGTTTCTTCCTCTGTGGAATTTCTATGCACTGTGTATCTGTTTATGGACCATATGTATGTCTATGTGTATCAAAATGTAGGATTTTTTTGTTTTTTAGCCCCAAGAACTAATTTTGCCCCAGTTGAGAATATATCCTCTTAAGGCAGCAGTCCACAACCTTTTTGACACCAGGAACAGGTTTTGTGGAAGTCAATGTTTCCATGGATCAGGGTGGGGGGTGGTTTTGGGGATGATCCAACTGTATTACTCCATTTATTGTGCACTTTATTTCTATATGATTACCTCACCTCCATCTCAGATCATCAGACGTCAGATCCTGGAGGTTAGGGATCCCTGCTCTAAAGTATAGCAAAGTCATAAGACGGAAGATGCCTGGGTCCCTGCATTACTTTGTGGAAGAAAGCCAGTGATGTCAGAACATTCCATTTGACTGTTGGAGCTGTGAGAAACAACGTTACTCATGGTAAGCCCCTGAAAATTAGGGAGATGATTATGGCAACTAACATCGCCTTAACAATGTTAGTACGAGATCAAAACTTGATAGTTAAACTAAGAATTGGATAGACATGTTTATAATACAAGGAACTCATAAATCCTAAAAGAGGTAAATTTAGGATTGAAAATGCCTAATTTAGATGGTGGACAGCAAACTAACTGTATTCATTTATAGTCTCATCATCTTTACACATCATCACCAAGATGAGAATGAAATAATTTTAAACAACAAAGGAAACACATAAGGGCTACTGGAAAAGAGACTGGGAAAAAAGGTGGAGTATGCAAGATTAGAAACTGATACTGCAGCCACAGGGAGCCTGATCCTGGAGTGGGCTCAGATGCTGAGAGTCCATCAGCCTGGCAGAATGGCCAAGAGGCTCGTGACTCAAAGATGCCAGGGCAATGGAGGGCAGGAATCAAGTGTGAGGCTAAAAAGTGGGGGCATTATATAAAACCTGAAGTCAGAACAGCTGAGCCACTGGTACCCATGGGGCAGATAGATATCTACTCCCCCAAGCACAAAAATTTTTTTTTTAAAAGAGAAATTTCCTTCTCTAAAGAAACTAAATGGACACAAAGAAGAGAGGAGATCCAGGAAACAGTAGAACTAACCTAGTATAACAGTACAGGAAAGTCCCAAAGGTCAGTTGTGTAGCAGGCCTAGACAGCAACCACGTCAAACTTGAGGAAGATGGAGGACTCTGGGAGGAAGGGAGGAGAGATAAAATACCCAATTGGCTACAGAGTCTGAGAGGGGAAAAAAAAGGATATGATAATAGTAAATGGTGGGGAGGAAAATAGGAAGGCAATGACATACTTGGGGAAAATATAAGCTGTATATATAAAGGGAATTCACAATATTGACTCCAAAGAGAGTAATAGATCAGGCATAGGATCACACACTTAAATGCCATCAGGGTCAGGCAAATAAGGAAATGAACACAGCAGGCTAGGAGTCTGAGCACTTGCTTGCCCCATCTGAGTTGTAGGGACTGCAGCAAGCTGGAAGGAGGCAAGCTTATTCTAAAGGAAACAGTGCTGCCATATGGAAAGTCAGACAAGATATTACAACCTTTAAAACAGTATCCCAAACTCCGTATCTTTTATGGAAACTCTCCCTACGTTTAGAATGTTAGCTGAATTTTTTTGCTTGTTTGAAATCACTAGGCGAACTAAACATGTATGTCAGAGAGTAGACTGTCACAACTTGTTTCCACATTCACAATAACATAAGCTCTATCCATTGACTGTTCAGTCTTTAGAGTCAACCTACAGGCAGAGCACATTGTTTTACTGGCAGTTAGAAAATAAAGATGTAAATGTTATCACCCTTAACAATGTAAAAGTAAAAACAGAGATGACAGAAATTAGGAAGTTGGAAGGCAGTTGGGGTAAGGACACTAATTTCATCTTACGGCTCAAGGGAATCAAGAGATACTGCTGTTAATAAGCAAGAAATATGATAGTGAAAATATTACTTATAAAGCTAACCAAATAGAGGAACTATAAATAACGATGCAGCTATGCTGTGAGGATGTGGGGAGGGGAGGCAGAAGCGTGGTATAAGTGAGTGGAGTCGTCATCATAACAGGAAGTAAGCAGATAATTTCTAAAATAGGAGTAAAACAAAAGCACATTATTTTTAAACATGGAGGTAAATGTCAGAAAAAAATAAATGAAAGAGTTAAAAGAAGTTGCCCAAGGGAGAGGTACAGGTCAAGAAGGAAAGAAGCCAGGAGACTTTTCATTTTTACTATAGAATCTTTTCAATGTGCTCCCCACTGCCCCAAACCCCTAAAACCCTCTGTAAGAAAATGAAACAAATTAATTCACAAGTTGATAACTGGGCCAGACAACTAAGCCTACAAGGCTGACTCTCAGCAATATGATAAAAAATGAAAGTGAAAGTGTTAGTCACTCTGTCCTGTCTAACTGTGACCCCATGGACTATAGACCACCAGGTTCCTCCAGGGAGTTTTTCAGCCAAGAATACTGGAGTGGGTTGCCATTCCCTTCTCCAGGGGATCTTCCCCATCCAGGTATCAAACCCAGGTCTCCCACAATGCAGGCAGATCCTTTACCATCTGAGCCACCAGGGAAGCCTGGACAGCACAAGGGAGGGACCCAAAGGCCACACTCAGGAGCTGGAACTTTACCTTTGGAACAGGAAGTGGCCCAAAATTTCAGAACAGGTGACGTGCCTGAAGCAGTACGGGAATGATATGGGTGGGAAATGAATCAATGTCAAAGCAAGTGGTGGGGATACACACAAGGAAGGGACTTGCTCCTAGTAGGTGTTAGTATCTGTGGAAGGATGAGATGTCGGGAGGGACTGAGTGATATAAGTAAGCACATAGCTTGTCTTTTAAGACTTGAGTCATCTCTTTTGTAAAAATTTTCTTTACCAAACTCTGCCTTTTCTTGGGAGTGGGAATATTAAGCCCCCAGCTAAGCATGGAACACTTCATTGAACTCAGGTTTCCTATTATTACTGTATGAATCCCTTGAATGCAAAGATGGTGACCTACTCATCCCTGTATCTTCAGGTCTTTACTCTGGGTCTGATTCATAGTAAGTGCTCAAAAATAAGTACTCCACTGGGTAGATAGCTGACTGTATGTATGTATGTATAGGCTTCCCTGGTGGTTCAGACTGTAAAGAATCCTCCCCAACACGAGAGACCTGAGTTCGATCCCTGGGTTAGGAAGATCCCCTGGAGGAGGTCATGGCAACCTACTCCAGTATTCTTGCCTGGAGAATCCCCACGGACAGAGAAGCCTGGCAGGCTACAGTCCACAGGGTCACAAAGAGTCAGACACAACTGAGCGACTAAGCACAGCACAGTATGCATGAATGTATGGATGGATGGATGGATGGATGGATGGATGGATGGATGGATGGATGGGGGATGGATGGGGTGACAGGCGTCTACAGTAGGATGCCAACAGTACAAAGGAATGAAAGAACAGAATCAATGGGCTCTGGTGCCTGGATGCTTCCCAGAATGTGCTGGGCTTGATGCCTCTTTAGGAAAGTAGAATATTATAACATTATTGCTTTATCACTCTGCAAATATTCCCCAGCTTGCAAGGGCATGTTTGGTTAATAACAGATCGTGCAACAAATTAGACACAGGAAACAAACCAGGACGACAGAAAGGTGGGTGGGGCCCAGGGCAAGAACCAGCGACCAAAGCACCCTCTCACATACTGTTTAGGAGGAAGGGGTCAGACATGTTGGCCTGCTTTACTTGAAAGGTTTGGTCACTCCATTCTTCAAAGTCCATCTCAAGAGGATGACAAGGAGCAAGAATCCCTCTTCATAGGGCTGATTCCCCATCACACACCAACATCCCATCTATTACCACAAGCTTATTTCTAACTCATGGCCTTGGCAAAACCCACAGAAAGCAAAACACTGCTCTTGCCTTAGGTTCCAGAATAACACCAGCTGTTGGAATTAAACAGCCAGGCTAGTAGCCTGACGACGACTAAGAAGAACTTCCTTCCAAAAGTACCATCAGTAGGTAAGGGATTTTGGGGTCCTTGGACAATAAAATACCACTTCCAGTTAGATGGGATGGCTGCCCTAAGTATCATAATCCTACTGACCAGTTATAAAAGTACAGCATCTCATATCAGTGGATCAAAAATTGATTTTGAGATTCTGGCTATCCAACTATTTTAAGACATTTAAGAATTGCTTGATACCATAAAATGACTGCAATAAAGGGAAGGGGGTGAAATCTGATAAGGACTTAGGACCAGCAGGACAGATGTGTGTGTGTGTGCGTGTGTGTGTACATACGCACATCAAGGTGCTTCAGTCCTGTCTGACTCTTTTCAACCCTATGTATGGACCTGTAGCTCACCAGGCTCCTCTATACATGCCCTCTTCTAGGTGATGCTCCCAACTCACGGACTGAACCCGCATCTCTTACATCTCCTGCATTGGCAGGCAGGTTCTTTACCACTGGCGCCACCTGGGAAGCCCAGGACAGAGATGAGTGTCCTCTGCCTTTCCCTCCAGCAGGTAGGAAAGCAGAATATGTCTGCCGTCTCCTAGTTTCTGAGTGAGGGGTGGCCAACGACTCCCTGCATCTGTACCTGTGCACACCCCAAAGTGATACTGGAGTGATGTCACCCCAAAGTGATTTCACCAAGAAATCCTCCAAGAACCCAGAGGAGCAGCTGGGGCAGCTGGCCTTTATCTCTACTTTAAAAAGCATTGATTTTATTTTTGGTGGCACTGGGTCTTCACTGCTGCTCTTGGGCTTTCTCCAGCTGGGGCGAGTGGGGGCTACTCTTGGTTGCGGTGCACGGGCTCACTGCGGTGGCTTCTCTTGTGGAGCACAGGCTCTAGGGGTAGGGGCTTCAGTTGTTACGGCTCGTGGGCTCTAGAGCGCAGTTGCGACTCAGGGGCCCTGAGGCATGTGGAATCTTTTCAGACCAGAGATCGAACCCGAGGCCCCTGCACTGGCAGGTGGATTTTTATCCACTGGACTACCTGGGAAGTCCCCTTTATTTCTTCTGTTTTACAGATGGGAAAATTAAAAGCACACATATCTGTGTAAGCGACTTGCTCCAGGCTCTCAGAGAGGAGTCACCGGCCCAGACTGGTCTAGAACACTGGTCTCCTGATGACTTGAATGCAAGGACAGTGACCTTCTCATTTTTGGATTCCCTGATCCTAGCACAGAGCCTAGACCTGGTCCACAGTAACTGTTTAATAAATGTTTACTGAATAGAAGACTCTCAATGCCAAACTATTACATGAACCTCTGTCTGGGCTCGATTTCTTTATCTGTAAAACAAGAATAATAGTATTCTCATATGGTTAATGGGAGGATCAAATGTATTCACACAAGTAAAAGTTTTTATAACACTTCCTGGCACATGGTTGGTACTCTTTAATAATAGCTATCATTATTATTGTTGATATTGTATCTGCTGTGAAGAAAAGAGAATGAGGCGATATGAGAGAGAACAGCACAATGAGGGCTGTGCGACCTTAACTAGGGTGGTGGGGAGGGGCGACACTGGAGAAAAACCTAAAGGAAGAGTCAGGGTTAGGGGATCTGGGGGAGGGCAGGACAAAGGCGGGGCCATGTGAGTAAGGTTTGTCAGAGGAGCAGAAGGAAGTGGCATTTTGGGCTGATCACAATCCAGCTTGGTTTTTACATTCTAATGAACATCCTTAACTTTCTGGAGAAAATGTCGAATTACCCATCTGAACAGACAGCCCACGGTAGACACTCCTAAAGGCCACTCTGAAGGTTTGATCACAGTATCTCAAATAGGTCTGAAGATCTCACTTTGCTGAAAGTTTAAGAAAACTCTCTTCAACACTGTTCACACATTTCTGAAACATATCTAATTTCTAGCTGTTGAACCAATTGCTGAGGGGGAATGGAGGCTCCAAGTAACCCCCTCCCTTCCCCATCCTGGAAGTCCCTAGCTGAAGCTCTGAAAGCAGCCTCCCAGCATCCACCCCCGTGGCCCCGCTCCCTAAGCAAGTCTCACCAAGAGCAAATCTGGGAACTTGCAGAGGAAGCAGGCAAGTCAGTACAGTAAGCACCATGGAGAAACACAAACTGCAAGCAAAGCCACGGAGGCGACCCTGTCCTGAGTCATTTGAGGCTGCTCTGTGCTATTATTCCCTGGGGGCTCCAATGGTAATGAACCTGTCTGCAATGCAGGAGACCCAGGTTTAGTCCCTGGGTTGGGAAGATCCCCTGGAGAAGTGAATGGAATGACTAGCCACTCCAGTGTTCTTGCCTGGAGAATTCCATGGACAGAGGAGCCTGGTGGGCTACAGTCCATGGAGTCACTAAGGGTCAGACATGATTAGCAACTAACACTTATGCTATTATCACAGGAAGCCTGAGTTGAACCAAGTCATGTGGGTCCTTTAAAGTCCTGGCCCCACTTGTCTTGTTCTGATTTCTGAGGCTCAATGGTAAAGGATTTGGACAGGAAGAGCCCTTCCTCTTATTCACTGGCCCTAGTGGGCAACACTGCCGCCCTGAAGCCAGCTGACAGTGGCAGAGATCAGCAGCCATGCCTGTCCATGTCACGTTCATACCCCTCATGATATCCACCCTCTGGCTCCAGATCACCCCAACAGCCAGCTGCATTCCACATTGGGTAACTCTGGGTCTCTGGTGGGGCTGCCTCTTCACCAGCACCAACCTCAAACCCCGCACTGTGGGTGAGCAGCCCCTGGAGAACTGTCCATGGTCACCTTGCCCTAATCTGAAGGACCTGAGGACCATGCCTGGAACTGAGGCAGCACCCCATCATCCAGGCAAATAAAGATGTAAAGGATACCCTAGAAGGATACCCAAAGTCCAGGTAATTCTGGAAGCACACCACAAAGACAAAAGGCTGGTAAACGTTACTGTTTAAAACATTAGCTGGGACTTCCCTGGTGGCCCAGTGGTTAAGAATCTGACTGCCAATGCAGGGGACATGGGTTAAAGATTCCACATGCCATGGGGCAACTAAGCCTGAGTGCTGCAACTACCAAGCCCACGCTCTAGAGCCCCTGCTCTCCAACAAGAGAAGCCAGTGCAATGAGAAGCCTGTGCACTGCAACTGGAGAGTAACCCCTGCTCCCCACAACCAGAGAAAGCTAGGGTGCAGCAGCAAAGACCCAACACAGCACCCGCCCAACCAAAAACGTACCAGCTAGATATACAAACACACACAAAAGGAAAACAAAATGAAATGTCAACAAAATTTTAAAAACAATTTGTTATAGGCATACTAGTTTCCTTAATATATAAAGAGAGCTTAAAAATCAAGAAAATGATAAACACTCAAGGAAAAAAATGGGTTACAGGCAATCCATGAAAGAAAAATACAAATGGCATAATACATGAAGAACTGTCAAACCGCTGGAGAAATCAACAAAATCAACCTACTAAACTGGAAAAGATTTTCATATCCTGCTGCAGTGTTGGCAAGAATGAAGAGGAAACAGGCATGTTCATACGCTGACGTTAAGTTGAGTAATATCCATCCAAACTTTGATGTGCAAGCGTTTGAGTCAGGGATCTATCCCACAGGATGTTCACATTATATACCCAAATAAACATGCTGAAAGACACCCAGCATCAACAAGAGGGTGGAGCACATTCACGTATGGCTAGTGGGGATGCAAATCAGGGCATATTTATGAAGAGAAATTGAGCAATATGCAGCAAAAACACCTTTAAGTTTTACATATCCTTTGACGCAGAAAGTCTACTTAACAGAAATTCACTCTTAGGAGGTCATCATAATATGACTAAAGGTTTAGCTATAAAGATGCTTATATGTTATTTTTAATGGACAAGCGAAGGGGAGAAAATATAAAATGTATAAAATGCTAAGACTGGATAAATAGATGATATAGACACAGTGGAATTCTAGGAAGTGATTCCAAATTATGATGCCAGTCTTCTGGTTTTTAAAAAATTGTAGATGAAAAACATGTGTTGATCTCCTTTTCCTTCTAAGACTCCACTAAAATGATAGTAAAGGAATTGCTTTAATTGTGTAAACCTAAAACATTGAAAAGAAGGGGAAAGAGGCAACCACATGGACAGTCCCTTCTGACCTCCCCCTCTCCCTTCCCCTGAGCACTGTCACAGAGTTAGGAATGGAGAATTTGTTCCCAAAGAAGGAACATGTGTCACTGACCACTCTCTTCCTGAACAGTCAAGAGATGGTCTAAACCAAGTGTGTCCTCTTTACGAAGAAGAGGCCCAGTGAAGCGTGGGTGGGATGCGGTGTGGGGGGCTGAGCCCAGGGAAGCTCAGTCTACTCCAAATTTTCCTCAGATCTCCACACAGAGAGAACAACAGCTCAGAAAACAGACGATCCAGGACTGGATTCTCTTGGCTGGGCAAGGCCCCCTTAGCTCCCCTGGCTACAGATGATACTGAAAGTGAGCGAGACCGCATGGGGGAAGGGGTGTCGAGCAGGAGCATCCCTCCTGGGCCTTGCCCAGGCAAGAGTACTGGAGTGGGATGCCACTGCCTTCTCCAAGGAAAGCCCCAATTAAAAGAGTATGCAATTCTAAAACCAAAAAAATAGACCTTACAAATATATATACACAGAGAGAAAGAAAGCACCCCTGATGTTCCAGGGACTACTGGAAAGCAAACAAATCAGTCCTTGCCCCCAAAGAGATCCTAGTAAGAAATGGGGTTGGATGTTCATATAAAAGTCGGGTGAGGGAACACCAGAATGAACCAGTCTCTCATAGCCCAGCACAGAAGCGTTCACTCATCACCTCGGGGCTTGTTCCTTGTTAACGACTAGTCCTACCATTGGCTGGTGTTAACTCAGACAGGTCCTGAATCAAACTGTCAGTAAAGGAAAATGTATCTTAATTTTCACAAGCTTATTTCATGTTCTGCTTTTATCATCCTTGGGGTCCCCATAAACTGCAGAGCTAGGTTCAGTCAATATTTTGGGGGTGCTCATGACTGCTGTCAGTGTTTAAGGACATATATAAGTTACCATCCTCCTCATGAGATGTGAATGGGGCGCTGGAGGGATGTTTTCAAGTTCTTGGAACGTGGTTCTATCAGGTACCGGCCTCCTCTACTGCTGCTCACCTGGCTGGACGGGGACCTGCAGCAGCCACGTGAGAGCCAGCAGCGGCCCTCCACCCTGTGAAAAAATTCTTCCCTCCAGAGAGCAGGCCTGGGTCCCTGAGCAAAGATGCAGGGTTCTTACCACCGTTAAGTAAAAGGACACCTCAATCAAACTGGCACAAGGGGCGGAAAAAACCCACAAGATCCAAAGGCGGCCCCCTGCTACCGACTTCAGCCTCCATTCGAGGAAAATACAGGAGTCTCCAAGGGCCACACAGGCCCCTCCAGTGCTTACTTAATGTGAAGAGGAAATTGCCCCACAGACATCCACCAACGGATGCAGAGAACAGAGGCCAAGGGCGGTGACGAATCCCAACGGCCAGGTCCGACCACCTCCCGGCCACAAGGAAATGGAAAATTTCAGGGATACAGCAAATTCATTTTTTTCTTTTAGGTTGGCAGTCCTAGATGGGCTTTCAGTTGGGGCCACTAAAAGGACAAACAAAACAACTATACAGACACATGTAGCTCACAGGGATGTGTAAATGTGTGTGTGTGTGCATGCATACTCAGAGGGGCCCATATACATGCATACATATGAACAGGTGTGTGATACACAAATCAAGGAGCCCCAAGGGCATAAACATGGAAATCTAAAAGTAAACCAAAGAAAACTTCAGAAAGGCGAGTGGAGCCCAATGATTTCAAGGTGGTTGAGTCGTGGGGGGTTATGGCAAGCCTCAGAGAGCCCAGGAGACCTGCCAGCAGCAATCACTGGACCCACTCATTCCTTCCAGAACGGTGATCTCAGCAACTTCCACCATTACTACCCCCTTTCAAATTTTAAAGCTACTCAAGACCTGACTCTAATATTCTCAACAATTGTATTATCTAACGCTATTATACAGGCCCATCTCATGCATCAAATCTCATTACAAGAAGAATTGCTTGGATGGGCCAAGTCATGGTGATGTCTAGTTCTGGCTAGAAAAAAAAATCTCTCTGTGAATGAATCCTGGGAAGCAAGTCCTTTATCTAGGCCTGATCGTGTAGAGTGGTCGCTCTCTGTGCTGAGAATCGCTGGCTCTGCACGGGCAGCAGGACAGACCTGAGATGGGCCAGTGGAGAAGGTCATGACTCTGCTGATGGGCTCAACTCCCTCATGGGGAAAGGGATTAAAGCTTGAGACCCCACCCAGGTAAGGCCACCACACACTACAGGCCCAGGGGCGCCAGAAGTGGAAAGGTAAAGGGGAGATCCCTCTGGTATCTCCAAGCCGTGAGGGATCCACCTGGCCATGATAGGTGCATGACATCAGGAGGCCATGTGGGAACCTGCGGGACAAGTCGTTGGGGGGCAGGAAGGGGCCCTGGGGTTCCAATCTGGTGAAAGTTGGTGAGATGCTTTCACCTCTGGAGTCTTAACACCCAAAATGATGTGAATCTGACACTTTAGTGTAGGACTTGCTGGATTATTTTTAGGCTCCATGGCTCACAAGCCATGGAAATGAATATAACTGCTGTGACTTCTGTACAGCCAAATTAAGCACTGATGGGGTCAGCTGGGAGGATTAAAAGCAGAGAGGACAGGGACTTCCCTGGTGGCTCAGTGGTAAAGAATCCACCTGCTAATGCAGGAGACATGGATTTGATCCCTAATCCGAGAGGATCCCATATGCCTTGGAGCAACTTAAACCCATGCACCACAGCTACTGAAGCCCGAGTACCCTAGAGCCAGTGCTCTGAAACAAGAGAAGTCATCGCAGTGAGAAGCCTAAGCACCACACTAGAGAGTAGCCCCTGCTCGCCACAGCTAGAGAAAAGCCTGTGTAGCATCGAAGATCAGCACAGCCAAAAATAAATAAATATACAGAATTATTTTTTAAAAAAGAAAGCAGAGGTGACAGGGTTGGGTAGGGTGGGGAGAGGGGTACCAGGATCCAGAACTCTTGGTTCACCTGGCAGTGAAAACTCAGAGCCCAGAAGCTCTGCCCCCAAGTACTTGGGGGCCAGCACCAGGTAGGGACTCCTTCATCACAGCAGGAGCTCAAGGCAGGGAAGCCCCCTGCTAACAAGTCACTGGCGCGGGTAAGAATGGTAATAACAGCTAACAATGCAACAGCACTTACAGTGGACCAGCACTACTTAGGTGCTTTATGCGTACTGACTCAGTTTCCAACCACAGTTCTATTGCGTACGTATTATTTTGCCCATTTTACAGATGAGGAAACTGAGGCACTAGGAGTTTAAACGAGCAGATCTGCACACAGGAAATGTGGATTCAAAGCCAGTGCACACTAGGGATAGCAGAGTCCATGCTTCCCCACAGCTCTGGATTACACAGTCAACAAGAGCATGCACGGGGAACACCCTTTATTGAAAGCCAGCAAGCAAGATCTCCAGGCACTTTCACATGCTTTAACTCTGTAATTCGGTCTTCTCCACTCTTCCCCAACTTCCCTAATCCAACTCCAACTCAACTATCACTTCCTCAAGGAAACTCTGGTCCGTCTCCACTAGGTTATTCACTGGCAAGGCTCCCTCTACTTATTACTGTCCACAGCTCTACATTTTTGGTTGGACAGTAAAGAATCCGCCTCAACGCAGGAGACCCTCATTTGATCCCTGAGTTGGGAAGATCCCCTGGAGAAGGGAATGGCTACCCACTCCAGTACTCTCACCTGGAAAATTCCATGGACAGAGAAGAGTCAGACACAATAGAGCGACTAAGACTTTCACTTAGTAAAGGTTTCTCTCCTTGGCTCAACTCTAGGCCCAGCATTGTTCAGTAGAATTCTCTGCTATAGTGGAAACATCTTATGTTTGTGCTGTCCAGTGTGTTAGCTCTAGCCATGCATAGCTGCAGAGCACCTGAAATCTGGTTAAGGGCTGAGATCCTACTTCCTGAACCAGAGTCATCACCATCACCTTGCAGGTTTCTTCCCAGACCTCCTGAATCAGAATCTGCCTTTTAATATGATTCTCACGTGATTTACATGCACGTGAAAGTTTGAGAGACCCTGCTCTTACAGTATTAGAGGGAGAACAAGGAACTGCATTTAAATCAGCTGGTTTCCATTTTTTGGATCAAAGGCATCTGACTTACTGTTGTGAGTGAGTGGCAGGGCCCTAAATGATATCCAAATGACTCAAAGCAGCAAGAGCCGTGGATCTACTGAGCATCTACTAGAGAGCCGCCTCTACTGAGCCTCGTGGGGAAAGGAGAGTCAGCATAGAGCACAGATATAGGAAAGGCGAGAAGCTAGGGGTCAGGGGAACCAGTGTTCTGACAAGGCTGGGATTCTGTAAGGTCATGAGAAGAAAAACTGTTCTGGATCACAGGGGTGTAAATAGAGGGTGTGTCCACGTGTAAACACAGAGGCATGGTATTCAAAATGGCACTAAAGGAGTATCAACCTCTGAGCTACTATCAGAAGCTCAGTGTTCTAAATTAAATGCATCTGTTCATTAAAATGGAGTTTACAAAGAAATTAACAAGATCTACTATTAAGTTTTGAAAACCGGCTGTCTTGCTTCTGAGAATCACGGGCTGGAAATGAGAGCAAAGGTGGATCCACAATGATGCAACTTTGCCTCCCCTCTTCCTGTACCCCTTCCTGCCTAGCCGGCTCTCAGCTGGCTTTCCCTGAATCCCGCCTGCACACTGACTTTGGTGCTGATCAGCCACGGGCTGGAATGGGACCTAAAAGATGTCCTTCCCTACCATAAGACGCAGGTACTCAAACTCCATTCACACACAGGAAACTGCGTAGGAGATCTGGGTTTTTTATAGTGATGATTCAGCAAATATTTGTTTTTTTTTTTCTTTTTTTTTTTTTTTCACCGCTAGTCTATGCCCAAGGGCTGGCTGGATAACTCTCCAACCATTCCTCACCCTTCTTGTCCACTTCCGCTATCAAGGCTGAAAAAGCTTACTCATCCCCTCACCAGCCTCCCTTGCAGCTTAGGGCAACCACATCACACTCCTGGAAGTGACAAGATTAAGAAGCCAAAACAGTACAGAGGGCAAAGCAGAGAAACTGAAAAAACTCCTATCCTTGACGTCACTGTTGAACTGCCAGATCAACACCAGACACCACTGTATTTACCCCAGATTCTTGTTTTATGAGATGTTACTCAGGCCACTATCCATTTGCTTTTTTTCTGCTTACAGCCAAAAGCATGCCTGTGGTCTTTTCCTATCCCCAACCCCTCTCACCTGACTTGCTTCGCCTCTTTGCTCACTTACAATTTCCATCTAGCTCCTGCACCAGCCCCCAGACTGCTCCAGTTTCCCTTCCTCTTTTCCTATTCACATCCTCCTCTCACAGCTCATAATATAACAGTAGGCTCAGATGCCCAACTCCCATTTTCATTTTTTTGGGAATATTTATTTATTTTTGGCTGCATCAAGTTTTTGTTGCCACATGCAAGATCTTTCTAGTGGCTTGAGGGTTCACTAGTTGTGGCACACAGGTTTAGTTGCCCCAAGGCGTGCGGATCTAAGTTCCCAGACCAGGGATCGAACCTGCATCCCCCGAACTGGAAGGTGGATCCTTAACCACTGGACCACCAGGCAAGTCCTCAACCCCTATTTTTGAAAAGTCAAGTCCGAATACCCTATCTTTGGTCCTCATGTAGCAACCCTTCTGATCCCTGGAAAAAAGCCTGCTGCTACTGCTAAGTCACATCAGTCGTGTCTGACTCTGTGTGACCCCATAGACAGAAGCCCACCAGGCTCCTCTGTCCCTGGGATTCTCCAGACAAGAACACTGGAGTGGGTTGCCATTTCCTTCTCCAAGAAAAAAGCCTAGCTACAAATTTTACTCAAAGCTGTAAGAACAATAAGCAGATTCCATAATTATGTTTCTTTACTTCTTAGATTAATGTTATGAGCTAATAAAAGTATGTAAGCATATTTTTCAAGTGCATTTAAATTGAGCAAATCTCGAATTTCATAGCAGGTATGCAGACTCGGCCAGCCCATCCAGGCTGACACAACAACCAAGAGAGAAGGCTTGAATAAGGAACTACTCTTGTGAGCAGATGTGTACACAGAAACACAGTTTATAAACTAGCTCAGGGCTCTTTCTAGCGCAGACTGATGTAAGCTACCTGGCTGGGCCCTGCAGCCTCCCTCTGGCACTTAATTGGATCTGTGATTAGGATAAATATATTTTAATCTTGATTAAGCTTAAGATTTCCATCTTTCAGTTTACCACTTAATATATGTTCACACCGACATGTTTCCTGCAACTATGAACATGCCTTGGCCTCCTTTAGGTGATGAAGTGCTGAAAGGCAGGAACCGAGTCCAAATGGCACTGTGTCCTTCCACATGGCACCCACCCTGGGGCCAGGGCTGATCCCATCCCCAAAAACAACAGCAACCAAGTCAAAATTAGAAATTATATGCCAGTTGCCAGTCACAACCAAACAGCCATTTCTTACCTGTACATGCTACAGAAATGAGTCACATTTTCAGGGCTCCTTCATCTCAAGAATGATTCACTATTTTTTGTGACTCAGACACACCACCCCATTCCTGCTCCATCTCAGGAGTGTGGAGTGAAAACGTCAAGGGATGGATACGTACTTCAAGAGGGCCTTAGGGGGCAGGCAGGCAGACCACAGAGGGATGGGGGTCCACCGGGACCATCACAAAAGATGGACCGTGCTCCCCAGCGACAATGCGATTTGCCCAAGCAGGAAACTTGCTGTCGTGTTCCGCCTCTATTCATCAGCGCCCAGACCGATCTATTTGCTCTTTTATAAGTGGTATTCCCCCCACCCTCAGCTTTGTTTCTTCCTCACATATTGCATATAAACTTCAGATGGGTCACCTTTCCCCAACCATGAAAATGAGCAAAAAAGAAAACTGTCTTATCAGATCACATTAAATGAACATTCTGAAGAATCTCCTGAAATGAGAGATTTCTTTCTGGAACATTCTCTGACCAGTACCTCATTCCTTCATAACACAGCCAGCTGACTGCTTTTATGCGCTGAGCACTTGGGTGTGGGTGCTGGGAAATCGTTCAGAACCAGTTGCTCCGAGGCCCCTGTGGGTTCTGAAGTGCTGAGGGCCCATCAGCGGTGACCGGCTCCTAAGCAGTGCCCTGCTTGTGGGCAGGAGTGAACCCAGCCCAGTGGCCTCCCCTCACATCCTTCCGGATTTGGGTATGGGACTTTATGACCCCAAATCATTTACCAGCAGAGCAAGAGGGTGGAAAGAACAAGATACTTTATAGATACAGAGCTCTGGGTATTAACAGCTTTGGGCAACCCCAGGCACCTTATTTAATTTCTCTAAGCCTCATTTTCTCATCTGTAAGTTAACACTTGCCGTGCAGGGCTGTTTTGAGAATTACAGCGAGTGTGGGAAGTTTCTGGCCCAGAGGGGATGGGCAATACTTGTCAATTACCGATAACTGTCATCCTCATCACCAAAGTGAGAACACTCCAGAAACTCACCTATGTGATGCAGAATCACGTTAGTACAGAACCTGCCTGGTCTGTGTGTGCAGTCAAGGTTTTCATTCTCTGGCATGTCTGTGGGTCTGTTTAGATTCTAAGGCCCTAGGGATGGAACAGGGGTGAGGACGGGGCAAGGTCTGGACAACATAGCAGAAGAAAGCACGTTCCCTTTGGAGATGAGACACCTGTTATTTTTCCAGGAGATGTGGCTTATCATCACAATTCAGCAGGTTAACCAGCTCTCTGAATTGTGCAGAGGTCCCAGGTCTAATCCTGACTTGGCTCCTTATTCCAAAGCCATGGAGCCCACACCCCTTCCACATCTTGACCTGGCCAGGTGTTTGATGAAGAAAATGATCATCAGCCACAAACAGCAAGTTAGCACAACCTGCTCGCACCCCCAGAAGAAAATTAAAAATCTGTTCCTCAATCTATCTTGGGGACAGGAACTTCAACTTTAGTTGTAGGAAGAAGGCCATTGAAGTGTTCAATATCAATTCATATGCCAACACCCCTCCTTGCTGCAACCCCAGGCTTTGGTAATTATTAGTGGAGCCATCTGCTCATTCTAATGAAATGTGCAATCTCCTGTACATATAATTAGTGAAGCTATTTTAATTAATTGAACAAATTAATTAATTGCAAGGATAGTGCAACCATTTCCCAGGGACTGCATCCAACTCATTTATGCTGCATGTGTCTACGGGGCTCCTGCAGAGGGCAGAGCGCCACGCTCACACTCTGAGAAGATGAAGATGTTCCTGTCTCTTCTCCATCAGCAGAAATGGAACCCAATACACACAGTCACTGGTGACCATCTGTCCTACTTGGGGTGACCAGTTCATCCTGACTGTCTTGGAGTCAAAGTCCCGTTAGGGAGGGCCGCCTTGATCCCAAGCAAACCAGGATGGTTGGTCATCCTGCTTATGCTTGACCTGAGTCCAAGATTAACACCACCATTGATTGGAAAAGCGATGGCTAGGCTGGGTATCCTGTAACGTAGCCTCCTGCTATGTAATAGCAAACATTACTAACTGACTGAGGAGCTCCTACTTGCTTAGCTCAGACTGAGCCAGGTCCAAAGCGTTCTCATCTTTGCTCTAGGCAGCCATTATTAAACACACTGAATAGGAGGGTCAGAAAATTAATTTTCTATCTGTGTCCTAGAATCATAGAAGCTCTAGGCTAGCAAAGACTTTCAAAGTCTAGTCTAATCACTCATTCAGGGCTTAAATCCCTCTACAGTATTCTCCACAAGTGACCAGCCAGGCTCTCCTTACATATATCTAAAGATGGTGAACTATCTCTTAAAGCAACTCGTCCTATCGCCAACAGTTTTGGCTGTCAAACTCCTTCCTTAGATTGCTGAAATGTCTCTCTTATCAGTCTCTTTTGGGGGACTATATCATGGTGCTTCAAATAATGACACTCAGTTATTAAATTCCTCCCAAGTTGTCTCTTTTCTAGGCCCAATTTCTGCATATGTTACTCATATGACTTGGTTTAAAGTTGGAGTGTTGTCCCAGTCTTACAAGATGCCATCTAAGCCTTTCTTGAGGTGTGGTACCCAGGTATGTCCCCCACATCAGTTACCCTGCTCCTGGTGGATTCTCCACCAGCGTCTGGCAGCTCCATCAGGCACTGACTCATACCAACATCCTAGTGTCATTTCTAAACATGCTACTGTTAAGCCACAGCTCCACTCATCTGCCACAGGACTTCCCCGGAGCTTATGCTTCATCTGGAGTCCTGGGATCGAGAAGCCCCATGAGACGGTTAAGAAATATCATATAAATTACTGGTTGCCAATTTCCTTGTTACAAACAACTTGCTCTAAAGGCTTGCTTAAAAGTAATTGTTCAGAATCTTGACAGAACGTAGCCACAGAAACCATATTTTAAATGATGGTTAGACTCCCAGGCTAGCCCACAAAGGCCTTCTGAACGCACAATGTACTTGCAGCATAGAACTAACAGTGCTATTTTAACTACATGCAGCCACCATTTATATTATGGTTTCCATGGTAACACACACTCGCACTCCATTTCAGAGAACCAGACACGAGGTAAACCTGGTGCTGCATTCACTCTAGATGTCCTCGTGGGTAGGGGTGCTGACCCCAGAGGAGAAGTGACCCTAGAAACTAGCCCCCACCAATCCAGCTCCATTCAGACCCACAGGTCGTTGCAAGTGTACGCTCCTAAATGTACAATGGCCTACACACATGAGGGCCTGTTGGGACCAGGGGAGCCAGGAGACCCTTGGGACAGAGGCCAGTCATCATGGCTATGAGGTGTGGTTGTGTTTGTGATGGTACTGCTTGTCAGTAAGTTCCTGCAGACAAAAGAACAAGGACAGTTCTCAAAGTCAGAAATATAAACCTAACAAAGCCACTGACTGTAGTGTCCCTAAGTCCTTAAGAGGGATGGTTACAAGCTGGTGTCTGTGGCGATGGGGAGGAGGGAGAAGAAGATGCACTGATGTCAAGTGGACCACAGTGGGGAAGCCAAGCAGAGCTGCTGAGTCTCCATTCTTCCCTATAGAAGTCCATACCTTTGCTTCTTTCTGCCTTGACCAACCATGCCCCCTCCCTACTGTCCTTGGTCACCTCTGAGATCCACTTCTCTTCTGAGGAGACAGTGGAGCAATCAGGAAGGTCGTGGCCCATGTCTCTTGGGCATCTGCCTGGAAACAGGAGCACCAGCACCCACCTGGAGGAGGGGAGCGCCTGCGTGGACTGAGCTAAGACCCTAGAACCCACTTGTGCCCTGAACTTGTTAACTAGAGAGATCAACCTCCTCCAGCCTCAACTTCCACATCTGTAAACTGAGCACCATGTCCTCGCTGGGCAGCTGTGATTAATAAGTGAAAGGCAATAATAATAATGATGGTGATGATGATGATAACAGCTGAACATTGTGGTAACAGGTCTTACCAGCACTGTTCTCTATGCATTTGCATGAACTCACTCAAACTGTATGAGAGTCCTATTATTTCACAAGGAAGGAAACCAAGGCCCACAGAGGGTGGGTTATTTGCTCAAAACTGTGCAGCTAATAAGCAGCAGGGCCAGGAATAACAGATAAAAAGCTGCTTTGGAAACTATCATGTTACTGAAACAGTGGTCACTCTTATGGTTACTGACCAGCATAGGGCCCTGCCTGAATGCTCTAGTCTGGATTTTCTTTTCTTTCCTTTTGTGATTTTTGTTTTTTGATGTGGACCATTTTTAGTATCTTTATTGAATTTGTTACATTATTGTTTCTGTCTTATGTTTTTGTGTTTTGGCTGCGAGGCATGTGAGATCTTACCTCCCAGTCAGGGATGGAACCCCTCACCCTTCCCCATCTCCCTGCATCAGAAGGCGAAGTCTTAACCACTGGACCACCAGGGAAGCCCCCTGGGCTTTCTACCACAGGGGGACCTAAGTGGGTCCTGTCCCAAGCTCCCAAGGCTAGTGTGTCTCTTCCAGCCCCAGCCCTGGACCCTGTGCAGTCTCTCAGCAGTGCACATTGCTTGCTAAACATCACCTCCACCAGGGCTTCCCTCTCTCATGACCACCCTGCTCAAAACTGAAATGCACTTTACCTCCCTCCTTCCCTCCCTCTCACCTTCCTAATCTCATTTTTTTTTTCCCCTATAGCACTTAACCACTTTCTAACCTACTACAAATTGAAAAGCAGAGACATTACTTTGACAACAAAGGTCCATCTAGTCAAGGCTATGGTTTTTCCACTGGTCATGTATGGATGTGAGAGTTGGACTGTGAAGCAAGCTGAGTGCCGAAAAGTTGATGCTTTTGAACTGTGGTGTTGGAGAAGACTCTTGAGAGTCCCTTGGACTGCAAGGAGATCCAACCAGTCCATTCTGAAGGAGATCAGCCCTGGGATTTCTTTGGAAGGAATGATGCTAAAGCTGAAACACCAGTACTTTGGCCACCTCATGCGAAGAGCTGACTCATTGGAAAAGACTCTGATGCTGGGAGGGATTGGGGGCAGAGGAAAAGGGGATGACAGAGGATGTGATGGCTGGATGGTATCACTAACTCGATGAACGTGTGAGTCTGAGTGAACTCTGGGAGATGGTGATGGACAGGGAGGCCTGGCATGCTGCAATTCAGGGGTTCACAAAGAGTCAGACACTACTGAGCGACTGAACTGAACTGAATTGAATCTACTACATATCATTTTTATTTATTGCCGGTCTCCCCAGGAGACCACAGGTTCCAGGAGGGCAAGGAATTTGATCTCTTTTGTTCAGTGCTTTACCTCCAGCGCCCAGGACAGTGCTAGACACGTAGCAGGCATATGGTAAGTATCGACTGAATGAAGGACAAATCCATTTTTACTGACATAGGGAAAATGTCCGTAACATAGTGTTCAGCAAGAGAAAGGCCCTAAGTTTTACATAAAATGATCTCACCTATGTAAATACATTATGTGTGTCTGAACACATAAAGAAAATCTAGAAAGATACCCAGGAAAATGTTCACTGTGGTTGTTTCTAAGGAGTAGGAGTAAATTAACTTCCTTCCAAATGTTTTACAAAGATCATGCATTATTCCTATACATTCCTAAAGCTATTTACAGTTGAAAACAAACACACTTGTGCACGCTCATGGGCAGACACACAGCAGAATCATGCAGCTGGTTATCAGTGACCAGAGCAGGAAGTCAGGATGGTGATAAGCCCCGAGCGCCCACCTCCCGCATGGTGGGCCGCAGCACATTCCCACCCATCCATCACAACACCAAGAGAAATCACAGGATTTCTTCTACAGGGTCTGGGACTCAGCAGTGCCTCCTTCAGAACTCCCCCAGAAGGAAATGAATCAAAAAAGGAAAACTCTCTAAGATCCAACCCCACCCCCCACCTCTCTAGAGCCCTCTCAAGAATTGTTTAATCCTATGATTATCTGTAGATTACACTGGAATGTTCCAGAAAATGTAAAGTGAATCCAAGACATCAAGTGAGGCATTTTGGAGCTAAAAATTCACTTTGCAATTAAAAAAAAAAAGCCTCTTTCTCTCATGCCTGTGTTAAAGAGGAAGTCAGAAAGAGGGAATTCCACCTGACACCCTTGGCTTGGGCCTGGCTCGGGAGCTAGCCTCCATCAAGCTCTCCTCCTCCATGCTGCCTGCTGATGTGCTCTGCGTACAGGTGCTCACAAGGGACCTACCCACTGACTCACACATCCTTAAATCGCACGAACAGTAATGACGTGCCAAGTGAGGGCCAGGTGTGAGCCAGCACAAGGTCGGGTGCTGTGAAGGGAAAGGAAAGGAGAACTAAGATGAGATGTGTGCCTTCAAGGAAGGGCTGTCACACGAGAAAGATGGGGCAGCACTCACTAGCCATGTAGTAAGAGTTCTCCCTGGTGGCTCGTTGGTAAAGAATCTGCCTGCGATGCGGGAGACCTGGGTTCGATCCCTGAGCTGGGAAGACCCCCTGGAGAAGGGAAAGACTACCCACTCTAGTATTCTGGCCTGGAGAATTCCAGGGACTACAGTCCATGGGGTCGCAAAGAGTCGGACACGACTGAGCGACTTTCACTTTCAGTAAGAGTTCTGAGAACAAACAGGTGAGTGTGGGCAAGGAGGCTTCAGGGAAGGGGGCAGGCTAGGCCCAGGCCTTGCTGAGAGCCAGCCCCGAGGTGCCCACGAGAGAGGGGCTGAGGGTTGAGGCCTGGCCCAGGCAGGTGGGCCTTGATGCCCACCACAAGCCCTGCCACCTTCCTGCCCTACCTCCCGGGTATGGCCTGCCACTCTGAGGCACTGCGTGTGCATGGGGAGCACCCCCCACCGCCACCCCCCCACCCAGCCAAGAGAAGACACTTGCTTCCCAAACCAGGGGAGTTTTACCTCTAAGTGACAGAAATTCTCATAGCTCAGTTGATTTCTGGAGCCAAATGGAGCCAGAGATGGGGACAAGGTAGCACCTGCAATTCCGTCCAGATCCGGAATGCTGCTCAACCCACAGTGATTCAGGAAATGGCCCAAAGGCCTCTAAGCATGGAGATGCAGGCAAGGCTCATGGCTTGGCTTGAAAGAGCTAGGTGAGAAGTGGCAGAGGGGGACAGATATAAAGAGAGGAGGGGGAGAGGCCAGATGAAGGACTTGGCAGAGGGAAAAGAAATCAAGAGAGCCAGCCAGGGCAGGGATGGAACCAGTGGCATCCAAAGAGACCATGTGTCCTGGTTTTCTAGGGATGGACAGGTGGCCCAGGACTCAGGACTTCCAGGACTAACACCAGGACCGCCCCAGGCAAACCAGGATGAGTGGGTCAGCCCAGCAGTAGCATGCCACTCAGGGATGCTAAGGGGTTTGCTCATCCCTGGGCGCTCTCCCTCCCTTCTCAAGGACCTGTCATTGCTCACCTGTACCTGCGGGGCGATGGGAAGGATGAGGTCAACATACAGGGGCAACCACGTGCCCCTCCTTCTGGCCTAAGTCCTCTCATCTCAACCATGCGTATGTCTGAAGAGGTTCAGGAAGTGGATAAAATTATTGTTAAAATACAACCTAAAACTGCAGCCACTCTCCTTTCCTCAATGGTTCCTCAGGAACCAGGCTCACCAGCTGCCCAGCCAGGAGTGGAGACAGCACCCCACCCTCAGGGAAGTGCTGCTTCTATACTTGGACATCAGAAGCCGCAGATGGGGAACTTCCCGTCTGCTCCAGTGGTTAAGACTCTGCGCTCCCCAGGCAAGGGGCCGGGGATCGATCCCTGGCCGGGGAACTAGACCTCACATGCTTCAGGAGTCCACAGGCTGCAATGAAGATTGAAGATCCCACGTGCCTCAACTAAGACCAGGTACAGCCAAATAAATAAGCTAACAAATAATTTTTTTTAAAAAGAAGCAGCAGAGGGGTTGACACACCCAGCTCCTCAGCCCAGCCCCATCCAGTCTCCACCTCCTCTGCCCTTTCAGAGCTTCCCTTCCCATCTGCCTCGCCCCAGAGCAGGTCCCAAGAGGGTAAAATCCACTCACTCGGCAAGGTCTTACTGGGCACTTACTGTGTGGCAGAGACTGTAAGGGACCGTGGAGAACACAAAGAAGTTACGGTTCAGTGGTGGGGGGTGGAGAGGGGTGGCAAGGTGGGGCTGGTTTAGAGAAGGTGAGAAAGATTCAATTAGTCAACACTTAATCACACAGCCCTTAATGTAACAGATGCCAAGAATTGCAATGGAGGAAGAGAGAGAACTTACCAGACAACTACAAAACCACTGTAAGGACTATGACGGTGATGCGGGGGCATGTTCTTCAGTTACTGAACCAAATACCAGTGCACCTCACTTTAGCCTGGAGGTAAGTGCCATGGAGGAGAAAGGGAAGGAAGGAAGGAAGTAGGAAAAGAAAGAAAACAAAGAAAAAAAGGAAGGACAGAAGGGGAAAAGGAGGGGAAAAGGAAGACCAAGCACTGACCTGAAAGAGCTAACAACCCTACCACACAGGAAACAATTAGTGCACTGGTGTTAACCTGGAATACGGACCTTCAGCACATAGAGATGCAGAGCTGGAGAAAGTCCATCACTTCCCAGAGGAAGTACAAGCAAAACCTGAGATGAAATCCTGATGGAGGAGGGTCTTCCAGGCAGGGAGAAGACAGTAGGCACTTGTGATTTTCCCCAAAATGAAGAAGCAAGGGTATAGTCGTTACTCAAAAGGTTTCAAAATGGCACACCTATCGGTCCTTGGTTTGAGTATCTTGCCAATGGTGACTTTCATAAATGTAAGTTACATTTAAGTGGAAAAGCAGGCATCAACTATAATTCAGTTGTCCAGACTAAGGTGGCAGGGAATCAAAACATAATTTCCTAACACAGATCCATATGCACGCTCTTACACACACATACCCACACCCCTTAGCCCTTCTCTGAGTGTCTATCTTCAAGTGATCCAAACCCCATCTCTGTTAGGAGAACTCTGTAGGTCAGGGAAATGGAAAGTGAATTACTAGGGACAATCTACAAATTAATAACTGGGAATTGACCACATTGGTGGTTTGCTATAATGATATTCACAGAGTATGAGCAGAAAAGGCCACGTGTGGTCTGATGGTATATTGGTCAGTCAATAAAAGTTAACAACTATTGACTAACTGTCTGTTTAATGAAGAACCCTTGGCTGGTGTTGGGGGAGTGGGCAGGAGGAGCCCCTGGGCAGGTCTGGAAGAAGGCAGGATATAGTGAAAATAAGCGGAAGACACAAGACACTGAGCCTGATAAGGCCTTGGGCGAGTTGATCCCAGGTGAACTGCCCTTCCTCCTCTGTGCACATGTCCTACCTACTTCTCAGGCTCATTTCCTGAAGTGAGAAAATCTAAGCCTGAGTGCTGGGCAAGCAGAAGGCTCTGCTGAGGTGTCATGGGGCTTAGAGGTGCCTGCCTGCTTCCCTTTCTTCAGTGGCTACCATAAAAGAGAATAAGAAAATGTCTGGAGGAAACCTGCAAAAATAGAACTGAGACAAAAACTCTGATTCTTCAGCTTATCATGGAGTGTTTTCCCTCCTGCCATCTCTTCCATCACTAGGACCCTCCCTGCTCTTGAAGGACAGGAAGCAATGAAGGCAGGGCCAGCAATCACTGAAGACTTACCCCACTTTCTCAGCAGTCCCATGAGTCCCCTAGGTGGTCAATTCATCCCATCCCATCCATACAGTTCTGGTTCAGAAAAGCAGAGGATACAAGTTGAGCCGACCAGGGGCAACCAGACTCAATTACAAGCCTTTGGCCGGCCCAACAGGAAAGCCATCATCTTCTCCCACTGACTGAGAACAGAGAAAGAGAAGCCTGGGCGGCCACCTTGGGAGCAGAAGGGGAGGCTGTGCCTAAGAAAGGAGCCTGCAATGAAGTAGAGAAACTGGGTCTCAGGCACCTCACAGGAAGCTCGGGAAAGCCTCACCTGATGCCAGGATCTACTCCTGGACTTCTCCATCACGTACACCAATGCATTTCCTATTTTTCCTTAAGCCAGTTTGGGTTGGGTTTTGTTCATCTGTCACCTGACTGACATAAAAGGAGGGAAAACATGGTTCATAAACTACCCAGGGATTCACTTCCTACCTATGGTCCTCCTGAGGGGTGGACCTCAAGGAAACAAACATGGAGAAGGAAATGGCAGTCCACTCCAGTACTATTGCCTGGAAAATCCCATGGACAGAGGAGCCTGGTAGGCTACAGTGCATGGGGTCGCAGAGTTGGGCATGACTGAGCAACTTCACTCAGTACATTCTACTGTAAATCTCTCTATATGAACCTTCAAGTTGTGAACGTTCGAAGACGTAAGCGTGTGTTTTCCCTAATCACATGAGTTAGCTCTGTTTGAGGGGGCACTGTTAGGTTGTGAGGTACAGGACCCGAATGTAGGGTGGAACATGAAGGCTGCAGCAGCCATTCAGAATGCAGTCCAGTGCTGCTGTGGCATCTGTGGTGAGAAAAAGAGCCACCACTCAGACATTACTGGATTGTTCTTTCAAGAAGGTGGACAGAACTGAACCCAGCAAGGAACCAGAGCCTGTGCCATTCACTGCAGGTATGAAATCGCAGCTTTCCCTGTCTCCTGTTGCTGATGCCCCTTCAGCTCGACCATCTCCCACCTCCCCTCCCTCTCCAGTCAGTAACTCTTGCCTTTTCACTCGATGCCAGCCCCTGTGGTCCTGTACTACTGTGCTTTTCAAGATACTGTACTTTCAGATTAAAAATGTAAAATGTTAAAAAAAAAAAAAAAGGAAACAAACAAAGGCGATCGTAAGCAGTATGTCTGCAGTGATTGCTGGGCCTGCCTTCATCTGCTTCCCGTTCTTCAAGACCAGGGAGGGTCCTAGTGATAGAAGAGATGGCAGGGGCAAAACCCTCCATGATAAGCTGAAGAATCAGAGTGTTTGTCTCAGTTCTGTATTTGCAGGTTTCCTCCAGACATTTTCTTATTCTTTTTATGGTAACCACTGAAGAGCCCAGAGGAACAATACGAGTATCCCTCTGATTTATTTTATATCTTAAAAGATTACGTAGGGCCTGCAGTACTGAGCTCATGTTCAAATTAAGTTTGCTGGAAATCTAATTTGGGATGAGTAATTTAATTTGGCTACTACAATTAAAAGTGGCACGGTATTTGTGTTTTAGAGGAAAACCACATTAGATTCATCTAATCTTATTAGGTGAATATCACATTTAGATCACATTATATCTAGGACAGATATATACTGGATTGATTTCTTTCATAAATCACTCAGGGGACCAAAAGATAGCAATCTTCCCCCTGCTTCCCACCCGCTCACCGAACACAGGTCAGAGTAGGGAGTGAATGTGGAAGGGAACTCGTGGGGAACTCGGCAGCGTAGCCCTGGAAATCGTGTGCTCAAAACACCACTTAAAGACAATCCCTTGGGGACTTCCCTGGTTGTCTAGTGGTTAAGAAGCTGCCTCGCAATGCAAGGGACAGAGGTTCAATCCCTGATGAGGGAACTAGGATCCCACATGCCACAGAGCAACTAAGCCCAAGAGCCACAACCAGAGAGTCTGTGCTCCACAATGAAGAGCCAGCACGACACAACGAAGATGCTGTGTGCCACGACGAAGACTCAATGCAGCCAAATAAATGAATGAATGAATACTTAAAGAACCCCGAGCATTATGCAGAGGAGTAAACTGAGGCATTGGTCAGACAAGAAACTTGCACGGGGTCGCAGTGAGTGAGTAGCAGAGCTTGAACTACAACTCAGTTCGCTGATCCCTGGTTTGGCCCCCACCATGCTACTACATGTGTTTTTAATAAAATCTAACATGAAAAATAGCCAGAGGGCCTCTGCTGCTACTCACTCAGCTAAAGCCATGGGGTCATCAGATATCACCTGTCTTCCCGCCTCTCCTAAGTATGCTGGGAAGATAAAGAAGGAGGTCTTATCATATCCATGGGTGACTTAGACCAGCACCCCAAATCCTTCTGGGGAAGTCCATTTTCTTGATGAAACCCCCCTCACTCCCAGATAACTAAAGTTCACATTAAAGGCATTCAAACCATATGATGGATCAGTAAAAAGAATCTGCTTTGCTTTTTTAAATGGTTTTAACCTAAGGAGTACTGCTAACTGGGAAGATTCAGCAGGTGTAGTATCACACATCAGGGTTTCAACTGTAGAGTTTAATCTAAAAAAATTAGGTTACAAAGAAAAATCAAGGCAAGGAGAAGTTAGATAAAAATATTTGTAACATGGGCTTCTCAGGTGGCTCAGCAGTAAAGAATCTGCCTGCCAAGCAGGAGACTCGAGTTTGATCGCTGGGTTGGGAAGATCCCCGGAGGAGGAAATGGCAACCCACTCTAGTATTCTTATTTTGGAAATCCCATGGACAAAGGAGCCTGGCGGGCTACAGTCCATGGGGTTGCAAAGAGTCGGACGCGGCGGAAGCAACTTAGCATGCATACATGCATTTGTAACGTATGACAAGTCAATACACACACTGCATGAAAATCTCTTATCAGTGATTGAAAAAAGATGGAACACTGCACAATAAAAATGAGAAAGGATGCAAAGAGGCAATTCACACACACACACACACACAGATTATCAATGACCACACGAAAAAATGTTCAAACCCATTACTAAGCAGAGCTTTCAAATTCAACAAATTTTCAACAAATTGACAAAAATCGAAACAACTATAATGCCCAGGACAGTCAAGGGTACTCTGAAATAAGAATTTTTAAACACCACTGATGACAGTGTAAATTAGTCCAATTTTTGAAGGGCCATCTGGTATAATATATCACCAGCCTTAATACTAAGCAAGAATTTTCCCCAAGGAAATGATCTGAGGAATGCTCAAAAATTTATGCACAAGGACAGTTATAGCAGCACTAATCACAATAATAAAAATCTAGAAAATCCTAACTGTACTATAATAGAAAAAATGGTAAAATGAAATACAAGGAACACCGTGTAGGCATTAAAACTCATGCTTTTGAAAAAGATTTAAAGACACAGGGAAATGCCCACAAAATGATGCTAAAATTCAACACTCAGTAGGATAATTCCATTTTGTCAAGAAAATATATATCATATACTTTATATGTATTATAAACGTAATACATATTTATATCTATACAGGCTTCCCAATGGCACTAGTGGTAAGAAGCTGCCTGCCAATGCAGGACATGTAAGAGACACAAGTTCGATCCCTTGGTTGGGAAGATTCCCTGAAGAAGGAAATGGCAACCTGCTCCAGTAAGAAAATTTTCCATGGACAGAGGAGCCTGGTGGGCTACAGGCAAAGAGTCAGACAACGATTGAGCACACCTACTTATAGAGTATATATTTATATGCATTATAAATGCAAGAAATGGTGGCAGATGCAGCTTAAAGTCCAACGAATATTCATATTCCTCTTTCCAGACTGTAAGGTTTTCACTGGAAAACAGCTGCCAGCCAGGGACTTCATTTCCCAGCATCCCTTGTATCTAGATGGCCCCAAGTGACTATTCCCACTAATGGAATAGAGGCAGAAGTGAGGAGAGGCAGCTCACTTCCAGGCTGAGATGGTAAGTTTTCTTTCATCTGCCAACTATATAAGATGTTACAGGAAACCCAGACGAACTTTTTGGCTAACTCAATAGAGACAGAGACCCCAAAGCCCTAGCAAATGAAAGAGTCATAAGATGGACCTTCTCATTGGAGAGCTCGCCACCAATCAGAAGCATCTATGCTGGACTGAGTAAGAACCTTCTACTGTGTGAAGCTATAATTGGGGTTTTGTGTCATCAGCAAGTGTTACTCTAACTAATAGAAACATAGAGAAAAATTACTGAAAGGTAAATTACCAAATTTTATCTGATGCACTGTATGATAAAGTAAATTTTCAAGTGTATTCTTTCTACCACAAATATGCCTTATTTGATAACCAATAAAGCTATTAAAATAAAAAAGCAAACTTTAGAGGGCATGCTATGTAATGAAATCTCTATTAAAGTACTTAATAAGGTAACAAAAATTAAAACTTAGAAAGTTACAAAGACTCAAACAACAACAACAACAACAACAACAACACCCAGATGTATAACATTTAAAAATCTACTAAAGCAATTCCAGAGAAACAATTGTTCAAAAATGACCCAAAGTTAAGACAACAAACTAGGAAATATTGCAATTTACATAATACATGAAATATTTGTAACTATTAATATGTAAAGAGCACTTAGGAAACAATAAATGAGGGATAAATACAATCATTGGGATGAAAGATATAAACACCCAGCCTCAAAATAGAAACTACTAACATACCTTATGAAAATTCACTAATAATCAAATAAATGCAAATTAAAATAAGATAATCTTTATCCTTTTATCAGATTGGCAAACATTTACAAGATTGTGAATATAGCATCTAATGTGGCTGAGATTATGATAAAATGGAGGGAGTTCAAATGGTATCATACTTTCAATAGTTTGGCATGATAGCAAAGCAAAAGCTTTTAAAAATGTCTTTGACCTTCTACGTATTTGTCAAAAGAAATAAGCAAGCATGCAGAATTGTTTAAATAGTGAAAGAAATGAAACAACTTAAGATATTCATCTGTAAGGTACTTGTTAGATATATGACCTATGGCATGTGTGTGTGTATTCACATACTGGAATAATAAATAGCCATAATTTTAAACTATGATGAAGACCTAAATGTGCAAACAGTGACCACAATATAAAAAAGCAGAGTACAAAACAATACAGTTAGTATACTTTCTTGTTTAAAAGTATATATGTATAGAAACTTATAAGTGTGTACAGAGAAAGTACAGCGAGATTTTTATCAAAATGTAGTTCTCTCCCAGGGGTGGGATTATGGGTAACCTTAACTTCCTTCTCTTTACTTTTCTATGTTTATTTTTATGTTTTATTATAGAAAAAATAAACATACAGAAAAGTAGCAAGAATATACTTACCCATGGCCCAGCTCCTATTATTATACATAGCTGACAATATTTCATCCATGTCTCTAGATGCCCCCTATCCCTGGATGATTTTAAGGTAAATCCTGGATGAATATACCTGAGACTTAAGGACTTTTTATAGTTAACATACTCAAACTCTCCACTGTACTATTTTAAAGTAAATATCCAACATTTCATTGCCAAAAATCTTTAACATGTATTTAAAAATACTCATAATACTCATAATAACAATATCATACCTAAAATTAATAATTTCTTATATCAAATATCCAGTCAATGTCCCAATTTCTCCAGTTATCTCATAAATGCTTTTTTATAGTTGTTTTATTTAAATCAAGATCCAAACAAGATTAACATTTGTATCTGATTAATGTCTTTTGACTCTTATAAAATTTATTACATAGTGCCCCCATTCTTTTCCATGCCATTTTATTTATTGAGAAAATATGAGTCTTAGCTCCTAAGAACTTCCTGATCAAATCCCTGTGGTGTCTTTTAACAGGCTTCTCTATTTCCTGTATTTAATTTCAACTGAGATATAGTTTAAATGTCTAATCTACTTCAGGTTCTATTATAGTTTTTGTAAAACCATAAAATCAATTGCATTGTTTTTTTATAATCAGACAAAACAATGAAGCTAAAAACAATTTTTTAAAGGAATTCAAAGAAACGCCAATCTTTCTAATTCACCCATTTCAGCAATTTATCAAAACTCAGTGTCCAAAAAGTTTTTGGAAGTCAGGTGAAGCCAATGCTATCTTATAGGAAAGATGCTCAGTAACTATTGATGGACTGATCTATTTTTCAAACACTTTCCTTTACAGTTGAAATCCATCTCCCCTTCTGCCTCAGAGCTATAAATCAGTCCACCACCCTCTGAGCAACGGCACACCCTCCAAAGGAGGAAGCTTACGTCATCCTACAACTGCATTTGTCTTCAATTTTCCCTTCCTTTTAAAAATAATGTAAGCCCATAATTGAAAATATGGAAATGAGAGAAAATGAATGAAGGAAGCAATCACTGTTACCTACACACTCCATACCATCTTTATTGCTGTTTAGTCACTAAGTTGTGACTGACTGTTTTGCCACCCCGTGGACTGCAGCCCTCCAGGGTCCTCTGTCCGTGGGATTTCCCAGTCAAGAATACTGGAGTAGGTTGCCATTTCCTTCTCCAGGGGATCTTCCCGACCCAGGGATCAAACCCAAGTCTCCTGCTTGGCACGTGGATTCTTTACCACTAAGCTGCCTGGGAAGCCCACCATCATTATTAGTGATATACATTTTGTACCTAATTGTAATCAGTGAATAGTGGTTTTAATCTTCCTTTAGTTAACATTAAATACATTAAAAAATATCTGCAAGTTTATATTATAGGTATTAAAAAATAGCAATAATAAATGCAGGTGTGTCCATAGACCAGCATAAGGAAGAGAATTTTACTGTGCTCCTAGCTCACCTCTATGGGCTGCTCCTTCATCCTAGCCTTGCCCCCCCATCACTACCCTGGATCTCTGTTTATACTCACGTGGCCTTACAGGTCTTGTCACATGCATGTGGAGGTCTAAACACTGTATCATTGGTTTTGCGTGCATCTAAACTATGTAATTGGAATCACATTGCAGCTATTGTGCAACTTGCTTTTTATTTAATGTTGTATTCCTGAGATCCTTCTGTGTTGTCATAGCAGCTATGGTTCATTCATTTTAACAGCACAGCTGATATAGCTATATTCCACAGTAAGACTATGCCACAGTTTATACTGCAATTCTGCACATAAAATTATATTGTAAATATCTTGTCACAATGCTATGCACCCTGAAAATAATTATTCATTATAGTAGAGTATTATGCTGAGAGAAGAACTATTTAATTTTATAGTTACCCAACTGTTGGACATTAATTGTGTGAATGTCGGTGTGTGTTTGCTTTGTAAATAATGCATCCGGGAAGCATCACTGTCTAAACAGCATCTTAAATATTTTGTATTATCTCTTTTGGAGGGGGATGTGGAAAGATGGTCCACAGAAGTGGTATTACTGGATCAAATGTGTGAATGAATAATATAGCTCCTTACTACATTGTAAAATGGCTTCATAATAAAGTAATAATATCAGAATTGGGGTTATCATTAAACAATGGGCTGTTTTGCTAATTTGTTAAAATAGTACTTTACTGCTGTTTTAATCTACGTGTCTCTTGTTGCAAAACTGAACATTTCCCATATATGTGCTTAGTGTTCTCTTTAGGTTTTCCAGTGCTCTACCCAGGTTTCAGCGTCTTCCTTTTAATTTGTTGAGCACATAAGAAAGAGTAATTTCTGTTAGTTACCTTTCCCAGGCTACTGTTTCCTCGTTGGCTTTTACATGAAGAAATCTTTGACTATCCTGTAGCTCGATGGACTATTCTTTTCCCTTTTTAGTGTTTTTCTTTTGCTTCTAAGCAATATTCAATTCTATTGATTTCCTATGCATCTACATTTTGCACTTAATTGTTTAATCCATCTGTAATTCATTTGGATGAAGTCAAACGATTTTTTCCAAATTGCTAACTAGGCATCAAAATTATTTATTGAATAAATTTCCTTTTCCCACTGATTTGTGATGACTTCTTTATAATTTATTAAATTATATCTGTGAGAGTCTATTTCTGGACTATCCTAGTTCACTTATCTGCTTCCCCCTTTTCTTCTAGCACCACAGTATTTTAATTACAAAAGCTTCATAATGCATTTTAATATCTGGGAGTGCTATATATTTTAATATCCAGTAGATCTAACTCCCTTCCTCCAAAACCATTTTCATAATTCCCCTTGAGGTTCTCATCTACATATTTTTCCAAATAGACTCAGAACCATCTGGTGAAATTTTTAAAAATCCTGATGAGACTTTTGAAAGGAATGGCCTTAGACTCATGAACCAGTTCCATAAGTATTCAAATCCTTAATTTTAATCTCACCATTTAGAAATAAAGTTTTTAGTAAATCTCTTTAACTCTTAATTTACAAATAAGCAATCTGTAGTTAATGATTATTTTACTATTTTCTTTACAGTATTTATTCTCTAAAGTTACTATTTTTATAACTTTCTGCATTGGCTTTTGCTTTGATCTTAGTTCATATCCAGTGATACCTTTCTGGGGCTCCAATAAAGTATAAAGCCAGTGGACTCCAAGAACTCAATTTTCCTTATCAGATTAAGGAATGGTCATCTTACATAGTGCATTCCTCCTTTTTAAGTGGTTTGCTGAATTAGGAGTTGAATTGATTGAATGTACTTTTGATATTAATGAGATTATTACATATTTTTACTTAAACTATTTCATGAATCAAATGAAAATATAATGCATATGAAGCCATTCCTATATTCCAGGACTATAACTGACTTGGGTATGGTAGAACGCTCTAGCGTTGAAATCTACTCACTAGAATTTTATCTCATATTTTCACATTCCTAAGCAAGATTGGTATAAAGCCTCCCTTTGGGGACTTGCCAGATCTGTTATCAGGGTCATGTTTGCTTGAAAATAGGATCTGGAAGTTTTCCATCTTTCTTCTAAACCTTGGAACATTTTATACAACACAGAAATTATCGGTTCTTTTGAAAGTTTAAAAGAATTTTCAAAGGATAGGCTGAAGGGAGGGATGGGGAGGGTGATGGGAGGGAGGTTTGGAAAGGAGAGGACATGGGTGTACCTATGGCTGATTCTTGCTGATGTACAACAGAAAACCATGAAATTCTATAAAGCAATTATCCTTCCATAAAAAAATTTTAAAAACAACAAAAAAATATTCCACCTGGCGTTTGTGTGTGTGTGTGTGTGTGCTCCTATGTGCACATCTATGTCCACGTAGACATTACTGTGTTTGTATACATTTAAAATGACACTGTAAGATACTGATCTCTCATGAAACAGGGAGTAGTTTTATTTTAATTTACTGCCTTTTCTTCCCCCATTAAACAGGAAGACATGCCCAAAATGATTAAGTGCTAAGAAATAACCCATTTCCCCAGGCTTTGGTTCCAAGAGCCTCCTTTTCAGAGGCCCACCAAGTTATAGAATACTTCATGGGAATACTGAGTGCTAAAGCATCCAGATTTCATTGAGGCTGACCAAGTTTGGCAACCACAACTTTACCACTGACATATGAAACTAAGAAATCGAAGCTCTGAAAAGACAAGGAAATCACCAGGCTCCTGCAGGTTCCCTCCAGCTCTGCAGTAAATGTCGTCCAACTTTCTAGTCCACAGAACCATCTGCTCCAGCTTGGGAACACTGCACCTCTCCCACAGCAAGGGAAGCTTGTAACTCAGGCCTCCTCTGCTTACTGTAGCGCTCCTGGGCCTTCCAGGAGCATTGCTAAGGGCTGTTTGTCCCCACGCCCCCAGATTCTTATGTTAAAACCCTAACCCCCTCAGGAGACGGGGGGCGGGGCGCGCCTTCAGGAGTCAATTAAATTAAAATGAGCCACAAGGGTGGAGTCCCCATGATAGGAAAAGTGTCCTTATAAGAAGAGGGACTTCCCTTATAGTTCTGTGGTAAAGATTTCCCCTTTCAACGCAGGGGGTGCAGGTTTGGTCCCAGGTCAGGGACCAAAAGATTCCACATGCTTAGTGGCCAAAAAAGCAAAACTTAAAACAAGCAATATTGTAACATATTCAGTAAAGACTTTTTAAAATGGCCCACATCAAACAAAAAAGTTCTTTTAAAAAAAAGCAAAGGAAGAAGAGGAAGAGACACAGAGCTTCCTCTCTCCACAAAGAAGAGGTCATGTGAGCACGCAAGATGGCGGCCGCCTAGAAGCCAAGAGAAGAGGTCTCAGAATGAAACCTACCTTGCCAGCACCTTGATCTTGCACTTCCTAGCCTCCAAAACTGTGAGAAGTAAACTTCTATTATTTAAGCCACCCAGTCTATGATCTTTTGGCACTATGGCAGCCCAAGCCAGCTAAGACAAGAGGGTTGTGGTAATGTCAGCCCAGAAGCACACCAAGCTATGCAGACGGCATAGCCTGCTGTGGAGATTCACCTTAGGAGAAACAAGTGGCAGAGTCTGAACCGGGTAAGACCGAGCGTCTACTAGACCATGCAAGGACGGTGCCATGTGAGCATACGGGACAATACAGATAGGACTCCAGTGATACTGTACCCAGGAATGAGGCAGCGGACAGGCAATCACTGCACACGCGAGTGTCTGCTCAGAATGGTCTGCTTTGATCCCAACTGATTTTTTATCCCAACGCAGGGATCAAACCAGCATCTTTAAGTCTCCTCCATTAGCAAGAGGGTACTTTTACCACTGGGCTTCCCAGGTAGCTCAGCGGTAAAGAATCTACCTGCAATGCAGGAGCCCCAAGATACGTGAGTTCAATCCCTGGGTCGGGAAGATCCCCTGATGGAGGACATGGCAACCCACTTCAGTATTCTCGCCTGGAGAATCCCCACGGGCAGGGGAGCCTGGCGGGCTACAGTCCATGGGGTCGCAGAGAGTGGGACACGACTGAAGCGACTTAGCACACACACGCACGCACTGTTAACACTAGTGCCACCCAGGCAGCCCTGCTTTTTCTTGAGGAAGACACACCTGAATTCTACAGAGGACCCATGAAACATCAGAGATCCGCGAAACATTAGGATCAGGTGCCCTTTCGTCAGTCAAGGTCATGAGTGACAGGATAGCCTGGCAAGAGGGCAGAAACCTCACAACCCTCCTTGGCGCTAAGATTCCACAATTCCATTCAGGGTTTCACATAGACGCAGCGAGCAATCTTTTCTCCCCTCATACCAGTCATGGCCCCACAGAGAAGCTTAATCCTGGGCTGGAAGGCAAAACGCATTTGTGGCAAAGCCATGCAGGCAGGTGAAGCAAAGCAGAATGAGAAACATTTTATTGCTATTTTGGATGCTAGGGGCGGCTGGGTGTATGTTTGGTGTTTTTATTTTTAATGACTTCAAAGGCATCTTAAAAAGTCACTCTCTTTTGACAGCTCCGAGATGTAATTGCTGCTACAAGTACTAACACTTATTAGCAACTGACTGGTGGACACACTGCTTTTCTCAAAAGTACCCTTTCCTTTCTGAGGCCTTTCAGACCAAACTAAGTTTTCTGTGTGTGTGTGTGTGGGTTTTCTGTGTGTGTGTGTGTGTGTGTGAGAGAGCCAGGGCCTATGCACACACAGAAACACAGCACACCACTGAAAGCCAAAGGAAACTGAACAAATTTGCCATTTTCAGTGATAAGCGGTGGAAAAGGAAAAACTACTGACATGCCTTTTCATTTGAACTATTTATTTATTGCAAGATCTTCTTCCTATCAGTGGAAAATTAAACTAACAATTCTAAGTTAATGACTTGAGAGTAAACAGCTCCTCTTCTTTTAGAAAATGAGTTGGGCTTATCAAAACTTGTGTTTAAGTGAATTTCTCCTGTCCCTTTAAATCAAATAAAGACATGATGTCAGTGAATGCCTAGGCTCCATGAGAAGCTTCCTAAAACTATGATTTTTCTCCGTACAGCTGCATGAAAGTGAACTCGCTCAGTTGTGTCTGACTCTTTGTGACCCCATGGACTACAGCCTACCAAGCTCCTCTGTCCATGGAATTTTCCAGGCAAGAGTACTGGAGTGGATTGCAACTCCATATATCCCCAACACCTGTTAGGCACAGTTGCAAGGAAGAATCCACCTTTAACACTGTTTTCACAGATGTTGCCAGAAAAATAAGAAGAGTGCAGTAATCATTCCCAAAGCTGAATGTTTTCAATGTAAAGATTCTACTCCTTAGACTATCTCTTTCCTACTATTTTAGCAACAAGATGGTCCTTTCTTTTATGAAATTGTCCTTCCTTGGCAAAATAAAAAAAAATTGGTAGCCTTAAGCTAATCCCTTCAATACACTTTGTAGTTTCTTGGTCCAGGTGATCTATTGTACATTTGAGGATCACTTCTCTACAGCATCCTCCAAACCAAGGAATTTAAGGTCAGTCATTCAGTTATCACCAGTTCTCATCTACTTTATCACCATGGTGACCAGCCAGTCTTCGGGGCAACAAACAACCTACAGAAAATTTAAGTCAGTGTTCAGCAGGGAGGAGAATGAAAATTTTTATGGTTTATAAATTTGTGGTCTGTAAGTTCCTGGTCACTCTGGAAATTTTCCTTCCATCCATAAGCCCCTCACTGTGCTCTATCCATCCTGCATCCTCACAGTTATCACCTCCTATTTCAGAAATCAATTTTAGGGTGCTATGCCAACTTGTGTTCTTCCCACCACTGATCTGGGAACCCCAAACCAAGACCCTTCAGCTCCTAGAATTCTGAGGTCAGCTGATGGCACCCAAGGCTCTCGAGAACAATCCACAGCATTCTATCAGATAAAATTCCACTGAAATAAAAGCCCAAGGCTAGCTTCTCTGTACTGCAGCATCTCACCCAATCCAGATGATCCTAAAGTCCATCCCATCCACCCAGGAAAGCTCAACTGTGGGAAGTCAAAGCTGAGGAGGGCCACCTGCCCCTCCAGAACCTCCAAACAGAGAACAGTGGCAAGAAAATCAGGTGGTCATAACAAGCTCTCAGCTACTTACAAGATTTTTTTCCAACCAAGAATACATTAATATATAAAGTTAAAATTCCCTATTTTCCAGAGATTGTGAAAGTCACTTAGTCATGTCCAACTCTTTGTGACCCCATGGACTATACAGTCCATGGAATCCTCCAAGCCAGAATATTGGAGTGGATAGCCTTTCCCTTCTCCAGGGGATCTTCCCAACCCAGGGATCAAAACCAGAGCTCCCGCAATGCAGGCAGATTCTTTTCCAACTGAGCCACAAGGGAAGCCCAAAGATACTGGAGTGGGTAGCCTATCCCTTCTCTGGCAGATTATCTCAACCCAGGAATCGAACTGTGGTCTCCTGCATTGCAGGTGGATTCTTTACTAACTGAGCTACCTTTAATTTAACAGTGTGCTACTTAAATTTTTCTTTAAAATTTCCCCCAAAATTAATTATAAAAAAGTTTAAAAATCCATAAACACTAAATATTTTAATACCTTCACTTACCTTGTCTCTAACTGAGCTAATCAGTGACATATATTTGTTGTAAAGAGTCAATTTCCTAGATTAAACATGCACATAAACATGTAAATACAGTATTTTGAGTTATATGAAGCTAATAGAAATAACATTTATTGGGCTAGCCACTGGGCCATTGGGCACTTTGCTTAGATTACCTCAGTTAATCCTAATAACAAACCTATAAAGAAGGTGCTTTTCTTATTCCCATCTTATAGATGAGGTTATAGAAGAGCAATCTCATTACTGTAATTTAATCTCCACTAACTCAGAATTCGAGTAGAGTGTTTATTCTGGCTATAAAAAGGTTGAATAAGCATATTAGAAATAAAACAGCATTGTACAAGGCATAGTTAACCTCCTAGAAGGTCCTATGTTCTAAAACATACTGAAAAGCAGATTAGTTGCAAGACTTCCAACAGAAACTGTTTGAGAAGTTCTGTCTGAAACTATGCTATGTTAAACACTTTAAAATTCAGACTTCCACTATCTAAGAGTGGGTTTCCTCTCACTGTTACCCCAACAATTAGTAGCTAGTCTATAGATTATATGATAGATATCATTTGTCACTCTCCCCATGTCCATTTCCCTGCTCCCACAACAGTGTCCAGACCTGTGCTTTCCCCAACACAGGAGCTCTGAGGAAATCTGATGTATCACCCAGTGTAGGGATAAGCCAATTAGGAAATAGCTCCCATCCCTGTCAATCAACAGGGGGATGTTCACTTAGCCACTGTGATTGGCTAAGGAATAAACATATGACTCAGTTCAGGCCAATGAAATGCCAGGGTTGGCTTTCTGGGGCGGGACTTCTGGAAAAAAAATACTTTCTCAGTCTTTTAAAGAGTTACAGGAAAGGATGCTTCTTTCCTTCTGGCTGGAGGGGTGTGCAACAAACAATAAGCTCAGAAACTTCTGTGGCCATTTTGCCTCCAGGTGAAAAGCAAGCCCTAGGACACATTGATGCCATGGAAAAGCAGCTGAGAGAAGGGAAGAAACTGGACTGCTGATGACAAGTTGAGCTATCATACATGTACCCTATAGTCCATCCCATCTCTGCATTTTGCTGGTACAAGTCACTTAATTTAATTCCCTGTGCTGTGAGAGCCCCTTTGAGTTCCGTTTTATGACATTCACAATCCCAAAGAATCCAAACTGAGAAATGGGAAATAAGCACTCATCCACAGCTTTTTCCTAGCACTTGCTCAGATTTTGCTTTGCCCTGTTTCCAGTGGTTTTGTGTTGTTTTTCTTGAGAAAATATAACGGACTTTCAAGAAACACTTTCATGAACTAATGAGTAGCCATGAGCAAGTCACTTGATCTCCCTGTGTCTTTTCAGCTCTAGAAAGGGTAAAGTTTGACTGGAGGGTTTCTGGGCTCCTTCCAGCCCCCATAGCCAACGATCGGTTCCATGTAGCTGACCCAATAATGCAAAGTTGCACTCACTCGAATCAACAAAAAGCCCTCTTTGAGTTCTAAAGTAGAAACATCTCTTTTAATATATTCCAAGTGAGAATATACTAAGAGCGCACCTCTTGGTCAGTCAGGTATTTTCCATTTGCGCCTGGATATCCACCCATGAGGGGGCTTCCCTAGAGGCGCAGAAAGGTAAAGAATCTGCTTGGGATGCACACACGCACATGGGCGTCCAGGCCCAGTGCAGCTGACCTCCCCTCCGTGGGGCATTTTCCACACCACAAGGATCAAAGAAACAAGCATTCAAACACCCAGAATGTCAGAGAAGCTACCTGTTTCACGATTAAGAGGCTTAATCTCTCAGGGCCGTCCTGCTTCTGTGTCTTCCTCCTTCAGCATCGTCCAGAGCCAGGGCCTGTAGGGGTGACCCAGAAAGCACATTCAGGATATCTGGCTTCACCTTGGGGACAGATCATATCAACCAGGAGGGACTGAAGAAGCAGCTAAGGATGGACTGCTCAATTCTAAACTTCTAGTCACTCAGGTCCCAAACCCAGGAGTCACTGGGACTCCCCTCTTTCCCTTACACCCTATGTCCAACCCATCAGCAAATGATGTCAGCTTTATCTGCAAAATACATGCAGACTCTCACCACCTCCACTGCTTCCACTTTGGTCCAAAAAGCTTCTCTTATTAGCATATTGCTCTAACCTCCTAGCTGGTCCCCATACTTCCACCCTTGCCCGTCTATAATCCATATATTGTGGGTTGAATTGTGTTACAGGTTGAATTGTGTCTCCCCACAATTCCTACATGAAAGTCCTAAACCCAGGACATAACCTCAGGACATAACCTTTTCTGGAATAGGGCCAATGTCATGAGCTGTTAAGCTAAGGTCATACATCATACACTGAGCAGTAAGTGTGCTAGTCGCTCAGTCATGCCCGACTCTTTGCGACCCCGTGGACTGCAGCCTACGAGGCTCCTCTGTCCATTAGATTCTCCAATCAAGGACACTGGAGTGGACTGCCATTTCCTTCTTCAACACTGAGCAGGCTGGGTCCCTAATCCAATATGACTGGTGTCCTTACAAAAAAGGGGAAAGTTGGACACAGACACCACACAGTGACAGCACCACGTGAAGACTGGAGTTGCACTGCCACAAGCCAGGAAATTACCAGAAGCTAGGAGAGAAGCGTGGATCGCCTCCTTCCCTAGAGCCTGAGAGGCAGCGTTGCCCTACAGACATCTTGTTCTCGGACTTCTGGCCTCAGAACAATGAGACTATAAATTCCTGCTGTTTAAGCCACTCAGTTTGTGGTACTCTGTTATTGGAATACTAGGAGACTAATACACTAGGCTCCCCACAGCCTCCAGCAATTTAAGAGTGATTTAAAAATCACTCTTCTGCTCAAAACATTCCCGTGTGCGTGCTGAGTCGCTTCAGTCGTGTCTGACTCTTTGCGACCCCATGGACTGTAGCCTGCCAGCCTCCTCTGTCGTTGCAATTCTCCAGGGAAGAATCCTGGAGTGGGTTGTCATGCCCTCCTCCAGAGGATCTTCCCGACGCAGGGACTGAACCCATGTCTCTATGTCTCCTACATTAGCAAACGGGTTCTTTACCACTAGCACCAGCTGGGAAGCCCAAAACATTCCTAGAGTGTCTCATCTCTCTCAAAGTAAAAGGCGAAGTCCTTGAAATGTCCCACAAGACTCACACGACCTGGCCCAGCCTCCTCCCTGAACCCTTCTCTTCTCCTTTGCCTTTCAGTTTCCTCCAAACACAATGGCTTCCTCTAACATCCCAAGAAGGCTCCCACCCAGGGCCTTTGCATGTGCTTGTCCCCTGCCTGGAATACTCTTCCTTCAGGCATCCTTCACTTCCTTCAGATTTCCATGATAATGTCACCTTCTCAGTAAGACCCTCCTAACAACCCCAGCACCCATCCCCCTTCCCTGATGTATTTTGCTTTGTTACGCTCATCACCACCTGACTTTTATTTATATTTTTATCCATCTCCCCTCACATTAGCTCAGAAACTCCCTGAAAGCAGAGACCTGGTATTATGGAGTGCCCCAGAGCCCAGCACACAGGAGATGCTCAAGAGATAGTGGCTGAGAGGTTTATCTGCAGAATGCAAGGAGGCAAGAGAAAAGAGAGTTGCAAGGAGGAGGAAGTTGTCCCCAGTGTCAGAAGTAGCAAAGGCTCCAGAAAGATAAGGACCAAAGTGTCTGTTGGGTGTGGTCACATGGAGACCACAGGTGATGACATGGGGAGAGCAGTTCATGTGGAAGCAGGAGCCTCGTGCAGCAAGCCCATTGCATCCTCCCTTGCACCCCTCACACCTCCCAAGGGCAGAAGCCGGCCTGAGCGGGCTGCCTCAGTAAAGGACCAAAACCCAAGGATAGGTTCTTTCCGTCTGGGAAAGAACGAGAAGGAAGGGGAGAGGAAAGAGACAGAGAGGGAGTGAAGGTTTGAGGAAAGACTCCAGCAGCATGACTGGAGGGGTGAGGTCCCAGGAACTGCAGGAGTGAGTCCCCGGGTGCAGGAAGAAGGTTCCTTCTGGCCAGGAGGAAGAGGGGCGTGTCCTCCTGAGTGGAAGGAAACCAAGCTGGAATGAGCCCAGCTGGAGATCATGGCACAACGGGGGGAGCTGAGAACCTGGGTGGGCTTGCTGCTGAGCGAGGGGCTGAAATCACTGAAGGCAGGTTGTCTCCTGAGTGACCAAGGACAGACAGGAGGGGGACTGGAGGGAGTGGGGACGGTGGGGAACGTCTCTCAGGGTCAGCCCTGAAACCCAGCACCCCCACAGGTCTCCCTCACGTCACCCAGTGCCGACCCTGATGGCAGCGAGCAGGTCACAGGCCAGCATCACTGAGGTCGCAGCTGAGAGGCCGTGGGCTCAGACACGTGCAGTCCACGTGGCTGTGGGTTTCTGAGACAGGCCCGTGGCAGCCTGGGTTTAGGAGAAGGGCCTTCTTCCAACTGAAGAATGCTGGGACCCCACAGAGCGCCCCTGCTTTCTGTCTGGGCTGCCTCACTCTCCCAGGCCCCCACATTCAACCCTTTCAGTCCTCATTCTCCGCCTCCCCTGATTCCTCCCCGTCAGTCACCAGCCCTGCCTCTTACACTTGTGTGCTGGGCGTGACCCAGGTTAAAACCCTCACACACTAGTCCCATGCAGTGTTCTGAACGTCTGCGTACACTTGATGAAACTGAGCCTCAAGAAATGAAGCCACCTGCTCAAGGTCTCACAGGCAGCAAGTCAAATCCCAGTTGGGGTCTGAAATCTTCCATCTCTCTTTCTTCTTATCTATATTCATGCCTCCACCCTGGTCCAAGCCCTCAATATTTCATTCCTAAAATTTAATATAATAAACGTCTTCTAACTGACCAGCATCCTTCCTGGTTCAGGGGACACATCCAGATGAACTTTCCCACACCATTGTCTTGTTTGGTTTTTCTGTTCCAATAAGACTTTATATACAAAAATAGGCTCCAGGCCATAGTTGGCCTGCAAATCATAGTTTTCCAATCACTGAATTATAGTCTTCACAGAATTATGAAAAATTTTCTCCATTATTTGTTCAAGTATTTTTCCCTCTCCCACTGATACTTCACTTACAGATATGTTAGACCACTTCATGTTGTCCCACAGGTCAATGCTATGCTTTTGTTTTAAATATCTCTGTGCTTCTTGGACAGTTTCTATTGCCATGACTTCAAGTTGGTGTCTAATCTACTTTAATCTCATCCAGTATGTTTTTGTTTCCAATGCTGTATCTTTCAGCTCTAAAAATTCCACGGACTCTTTTTTAACATTTTTTTCTTCTCTTTTCTGATCTTGTTTTGTCTCCTTGTTGAACATGTGGAGAGTATTTATAACAGCTCACAGCACTGTTTTCACCCATTGCTGTCCTATGTAACCGGAAGGATCCTTCTTCAATCTTGTTTCCCACATGCATGCTCTGCTCCACCTCATGTGCCCCTCAGGGTCCCAGTGCTGGGACATCCATCCCCTCCCTCATCCCCATATCTCCACCCCTCTGAGCACCCTATTTGAGTCCCAACTTGCTGAGCAATCTATATTCTTGCGAGTTCACTGCATTTAGCTTCTCTTGGCAAGTGTTCATCTGCTGAGTTTCCGAGTAGACAGCACACCCCTTGAGGGTAATTAATATATGTGTTGAATGCTTGGAATTGCCAACTGCTCAACACAGAGTCTACAAGGGTAGATGTTACTTGATCTACAGAACAATTCTGATGGAGTGCAGATGATACACTTCTAGAAGTATAAATATAAGAAAAAACAAGAGAACTGGGACAGGGAAGGAAAGGGACACAGGGCCTTCTTGAAGTTTTGGAAGGGTAACTATTCTTCCTTTGTAGGAGCCCCCAGAGTCTGACACCTTGTAACAGCCACCATGATAATAATGAGGATGGCTTGATGGAGCTCTCTGCCCGCCTCCTGCATATTCAAGGTCTTGGAACCCCTGCTTAGCTATCTGCTTGCACTCACACAGATATCCTATCTTCCTCCCTCTTCATGAGAAGAGCTTAAAACGTGAGCAAGCCAAATCTGGCTGAATGGAGTTCACGGTGACCAGCAGGATGGTAAACGTAGCGAAAAGGATCCTCCACTTCTGGGAAATAGGGAGTTGGCCTTAACCCATTTCAACTGTCAGCTAGGGACCATGCAAAAAAATTTTTTTCAAGATACCCTCTAGAAAAATGGTACAAATGAACCTATTTGTAAAGCCAAAATAGAGACACAGATGTAGAAAACAAACGTATTGACACCAACGGGAGAAAGGGGTGGGGGAAGAGATGAATTGGAAGACAGGGATCGACATATATACATCACTATGTATAAAATAGAGAACCAATAAGAACCTACTGTATAGCACAAGGAACTCTACTCAATGCTCTGTGGTGCCCTAAATGGGAAGGAAATCCAAAAGGAGAGGGGATATATTATACATATAGCTGAATCACTTTGCTGCATAGCAGAAACTGTTGTAAAGCAACTATACTCCAATAATTTTTTTCTTTTTTAATTCTAAGAATTCTAGGGCCAAAGCAGGAGAATGGTTGGGAAAAGTGAAAGTCAACAAGGCACTCAGGAGCCATCGGATCACACACTATGCAGACAGAATGGACAGCACCTGAATAACAAGGCTCTGGGAGGCTTGGGGACACAGCAGGGGATGGAGAGAGTGGGACAAATTGAGAGAGTACCACTGAAACATATACATTGCTGCTGCTGCTGCTGCTAAGTCGCTTCAGTCGTGTCCGACTCTGTGCGACCCCACAAACGGCAGCCCGCCAGGCTCTCCCATCCCTGGGATTCTCCAGGCAAGAACACTGGAGTGGGTTGCCATTTCCTTCTCCAATGCATGAAAGCGAAAAGTGAAAGTGAAGTCGCTCAGTCATATCGGACTCTTAGCGACTCCATGGACTGCAGCCCACCAGGCTCCTCCATCCATGGGACTTTCCAGGCAAGAGTACTGGAATGGGGTGCCATTGCCTTCTCCAAACATATACATTACCACATGTAAAACAGAGACCTAGTGGGAAGTTGCCCTGTAACACTGGAAGCCCAACCTGGTGTTCTGTGACAACCGAGAGGAGAGGGATGGGCTGCACGGTGGGAGGGAGGTTCAAGGAAGAGGGACATATGTGTACTTATGTCTGATTCAGCTGTTGTACGGCAGAATACAACCCAACACTGTAAAGCAATTTTGTGCTGTGCTTAGTCGCTCAGTCATGCCCGACTCTGCAACACCATGGACTGTAGCCTGCCATGCTCCTTTGTCCATGGGGATACTCCAGGCAAGAGTACTGGAGTGGGTTGCCGTGCCCTCCTCTGGGGGATCTTCCCAACCCAGGGACTGAACCAGAGTCTCCTGCATTGCAGGTGGATTCTTTACCAGCTGAGTTACCAGGGAAGCCCTCAAAGCAATTATACTCCAAACTAAAAACAAACAAACAAGGGTCCAGGAGGAATCTATGGAGGGGAAGGCAATCCTGTTCACCAAGATGCCCACTAAGAAATCAAGATCTCCTCAAACCCATGGAACCAAAGGCACAGTGTGGTCCTCGAGACACAGTGGAAATACCAGGAGCTCTGGAGTCAAGCCTGGGCTCGAACCCTGACCCTGTCACATAGTAGCTGTCCAACTTACGCTGGTCACTTCCCCTCTCTGAGTCTGGTTGTGCATGAGCTAATGTGAAGCCTAAATAAAACAAGAAATGTAGGAGAACATCTAGCACAGCGCCTGGCATTATATAAGGGGCCCAATAAGTGTGCTGCTCTGCCTTCTTCCAACCTTCAGATTTCACAGCTCTCAACCCTCCCTAGGAGGAGCTAGTGCAGAAGCTAGAGAGCATTTCCCAGGGAGAAGGTTTGCAAAGAAGGATGGCCCAAATCAGCAAAAGGCAGGAGGACAAAAGGGGCACCTCATGACCACGAAGAGAGAAGCGCTGGACTTCTGTCAGTGCCAGGGTTTCGAAACACACCAAGCCCCAGATCAGACCTAAACAGGAAGTTTGTGACAAGCTTAGAAAACACGCTGGCTCAACTGCAGGAGGTTGACAGCATTCAGAAAAGATGGAAATGAGCACTTCTGGGGGACAGGGGTAGGTATGGAATAAGGAGCGTGCGCGGTCAACATTCCACAGACACGCACCTCCTCCCAGGGCCCAGAGCACCCACCCTGTGCTCCCCCTCTCATACGAAGCAAAGGGACCAATCACACATAGCTGCTCTGGTTCTCTGGCTTCCACGCGGAGCCTGTCGACATCTCCCCACACTCTGTCCCTCTCCTCCCTCCCCGGGCATCAGAAGCAGTGGACACTTTGATCAGCTCTTAGGAATCTGGAGGACTCAGGTGTTGAGATCATTTCTCAGGTGGGAGAAATTAGCACAGAATGAGGAAGTGATGTGTGGAGGTCCCACAGGGCTCTCCACCAACATCTGGTTGACTCCCAGGAGGGCCCCCACCATGGGGTCTCCAGGCTGCCATGTTTCCTCCTCTGAAATCCTGCCTGGGACTAACATTTTCACTTGTACTGTTCACACTGGTATGGGACACTGTAACTTCAGATCGCTTACCTATAAAGGCAGGAAACACAGACATGCCTGACCTCCATGATTTGTGTCCGTCCCCAGATGAAGTGAAAACTAGAAAGCTCCTTCCCCTTTGTTCTTAATTTCCTAGCACATGTGGATTGAGCCTTGATACTGGCCCTATGTCTGTTGGGTGTGTTCCAGAAAATACTTAGTAAATTAATAAACAACATCATTACCATTTCATCCCAACCTCCCCACTCCCCCATCACTACCACCAAACTGTCCCACTGGTCCTGATCTGCCCTCTGCAGACAGGTCCTTAGCTCCGCCCCTCCTGGGTCAACCACCCAATTGTGAAGTCAGTTCCCTGATTGTCAGCCTCAGTGCCCGCCCCCACCTTGGCACCTCCCAGCAGTGGTTTCCCCACCTCCCCAAGTTAGGTTCCTTTTTAAAAAATGACTCATTTAGGAAGACACAAAACCAAAAACTTCAATGGTGAAGATAAAACAGCACCGACTCTCTTTAAACACCTCCTACTCCATGTAGAACTTAGATTCAGTAAAGGCATCCGAGACTGGACCTCCTCGTTTTGAACTTACGGTATACACAATTCTTCTAGCAAAACACATTTCCAGTAATGTCTTCTCTCTGAACTCTTCAGGGTCTTCTTTACAAATGGAGGTGTCAGTACCTTTTAAAAATGTGGGAATGAGAAGTGAAAGTCTATGCTTTCAACTCCTGGGTCAACAATTATTTGATGTTTTACTACATTTATGATTCTGACTTACTGGACAAAGGCCATTGACATTATACCATTGGCCTGATGAGAATTATGGGGAGTTATCTTTTTTTTTAAATAAAAAGTAAGATTTCTTCATATGTAAGAAGCTTATAATATTTTGTGCACAGTATCTGAAAGAAACAACATTGTGGGATATAATATGTAGAATCATAACATTTTAGGACAAAAATGTGCAATTAGGATGATCCTAATCCTGAGATTCTCAACGCTGGCCGCATTAAAATTCCCAACCTGGAAGAAAATTTAACAAAAATTCCCAGGCCCTACTCCCAGAGATTTGGATACACCTGGACTGTACAGGGGCTCTGACATTGGTTTTTCTCTTAAGTTTCCTGGTGATTTTAATGTGCAGCCAGGGTTGAGGACTCCTGATCTATGGTAGATAAGGAAACAGAGATCTAAAAAATTAATGTGCAGCCCCAAATTGCATAGCCAGATACAAAACCTGAACCAAATATGACATTTCCAAACCCCCATCCAGTTCTGCTGCCTCGTTCAGATTTTCCATATTCATCCAATTGTTAAAACCTTTTTTTTGTTTTTAATTTGGGGGACTATTAATTTGGGGGACTAACACAGACATGCCAACTTTTCACTTTATCAAAAAAAAGGGTATTTTTATAAATATCTATCAGTGACTGCCACTGCTTCCTGACACGTCTCATGCTTATCTGCATGCCTGCCATCTCCCCACCCCAAACCATCTCTCCACGCCCAGAGGTAAGACTGAACCATAGCTGGCCCTGTCCACAGTCTTACTCACCTCTACTCACCCTGCCCCTCACCAGCACCCACAGGTCAAATCCAGATATGACCCAGGCCTCAAAAATCTTCCATCTTCCCCTTTCCTGACCTCCACAATACTAATTTCTGAAAGCCCCTTCCTTGACCCCAATCTACTTCCCAGTCCCTCCGAACCCACCCTTGGCCTTTTTCCTGATGAATGCATGACAGCTAATATTTATATGAGTCACAAAATTCAATATTTACACTTCATTCTTCCATACACATTATCCCTTTCAAATCTCTCCCTCATCAAGGACGTACTGGAAATTTTTTTTAATTGAAGTCTAGTTGCTGTACAATATTAAATAAGTTACAAGTGTGCAATATAGCGAGTAATAATTTTTAAAGGTTATATTCCATGTACAGTTATAATAAAACATTGCCTATATTCCCTGTGTTGTACAATATATCCTTGTAGCTTATTTCATAGCTAATAGTTTATACCTCTTACTCCCCTATCCCTATTTTGCCCCTCCCACCTTCTGCTCCTCACTGGCATCCACTTGTTCATGTCTGCTTTTTTTTATTATATTCACTAGCTTGTTTTATTTTTTAGATTTCACATATAAGTGATATCATACAGTTTCGTGTCTTTATCTGACTTCTTTCACTGAGCACAGTGCCTCCAAGATGCACTGGAAACTTAAAGAGGCGACCTTTGAGGAGTAGAATTAGAGGCTGAAGTGGGAAGGTGGGCAGGGGTTTCTCTTTATATACTTCAGTCTGAGTTTGAGGCAAGCATGTAGTTTTTAAGTGGGATAAAAATCACACATACATGCACACACAGAATAAAACAAAGCAAGTTACAAAATACACCTACAGTTTGCTTCCACCTTGTAAATACACAAGTGTCAGGGAAATCTCCATACTCAAGTTTTCAACGTAAATGATATTTCAGTTCAGTTCAGTCACTCAGTCGTGTTCGACTCTTTGCAACCCCATGGACTGCAGCATGCCAGGGTTCCCTGTCCATCACTAACTCCTGGAGTTTGCTCAAACTCATGTCCATCGAGTCAGTAATGCCATCTAACCATCTCATCCTCTGTTGTCCCCGTCTCCTCCTGCCTTCAATCTTTCCCAGCATGGGGGTCTTTCCTAATGAGTCGGCTCTTCACATCAGGTTGCCAAAGTATTTTGGCCACCAGATTTCACTGAGTACTCTGTTCATTCTCTCAAAGTTATTTTATGGTTTCCATATCTAGGTGGCGGGATGATGGGTGACGTTAATTTCACTTCCTTTTTCTCTTTGCTTATCTTTATTATGTTTTATTTATGTAATAAAGAATATTGAAAGCTTAAAAATTGAACCAAAGCATTATCTGATCTCTGAAACCTACACAGCATCAAGATGCCCTAGCACCAGAGCGTGATCCAGTCTGATATGCAGAAATATCTCCTTTTTTGAAAAATGCACAATTTCTCCCCAGTCAGGTCTTGGCTTCTGCAGCCTTCCCAGAGGGCAAAGCTACCACTACAACTGACCCCAGCCACACCCAAGCCCTGGCACTTCCCAAGAACTGATGTAGAAAAGAGGCCCAAGCACAGCAGTCAAGTCTCTTCTGGGGCCCAGCTGGCCTTTTCAGCTTCATCTCCCCCCTTGTCCCCATGTTTCAGCCACATGGAACAGTTGCTCTCTCCTGAGTGTCTCCACTGGCTCCTGCCTCTAAGTTTTCACCCAGGCTGTGTCACCCACCCACTACTTGCTTCCTTCCTGAGTCTCTGCCAAGGCAAGCAGCCACACCTATTCCAAGTAACATTCAAACCCACAGCTTGAAGACCAGGAGCCCAGAAACGCTCGTGATAGAGGGGAAGCTGTGGAATCCTCCACAGACCCCACCGCTCCCTAGTGTCTAACAAGGCAGTGCAGAGGGTGAGCGCGTTTTCCAGGTAGCAAGAACCATGAGCTCAAGGGCCTGGAGCTCAGAGGGTGTATGATGAGTTCTGGGGAAGAAGAGGCATTTAGAATGTCTGAAGCACCTCCCGGCCATCCAAGGCTCAGCGGAAAGAAAAATCCAAAGACATCTACCAAATATACAAGGGCCAGCACAAAGAGGCCCGAGAGAAGGGCTCTCAGCCTTCCATGTGCTACTCCTCCTTCCAACCGCTTCCCCGCAATTCACTCTGCCCTTCCAGTGTCTACGGGTTGAGGCTAACAGAAGTGGGTGGAAAAAAATAGGAATAGAGAAAAATGAGATTAAGCAATACCACACTGAGGTTCTTCCTATGCAACACCAAGTAGCCTCGGGTGATGCTTGGGGCAGGCTGGGGAGAGTGGGGGACATGGTGCTTAGCCCTCTCCTCGGTGGCAGACCCAAAGGTGAAAGATGTCTGCAATTATACAAAGTTCCAAGAACCTTCAGAGACATTTCAAAAGAACCGTGAGGCTTTAAAACTGTCGAGACACAGACTGATTATGCTCCACCCCGCTGCCTCTGTGGCCTGTGTGAGGCCTTTGGGGAAATCCTCCTGGGGGCCATGGGACTACTCTCACCACCTTCCATCCTGTAAGAAGGAGACCGGTGACAATTCCAGCTCCTCACATGTCCACCTCCACTGGGTGTGGTCATGGGGCTGATACACCGGGGGAGATACAGCTCTGTGTCCACCTCTACTGGGTGTGGTCACCAGGCTGATACACCAGGGGGAGATACAGCTCTGTGAAAGCACAGTGCTGTCGCAGACTTCGTGTCTGTCACTTCTCCTGAAAATACTCAATAAGACCATCATTGAGCTCCTGTGACTTCATCTCTAGCTTACTCTCTTTCCTTTTAAAGAACCCTCCCTGCTGGCTCTCAGTGGGCATTTACTAACCAAGGAGAAAAGCAACCCTGCGATCCATCACCGCCTGCCACGCGGCCCTCTCCCAGGGCTCCGGCCCTCCCTGGGCTCTGGGGCAGTTCCCTCTGAAGGAGTTCCCTCAGGCTTTGCAGGCGTGATGTCATCTCCCCTATGTCACTGGTCCATGAGCACCATCGCTGTCGGTCCCCTGAACCCTGGAATAATTACTCTGGCCTCTTCAATTAAAACTTCAGAGCAAGGGAAGGGTTCCAAGAACACTCAGGACCTAAGATCTGTACTGAAGAAAGCTGGAGCCTTCTTGGAGATTAAAGAGATGGACACTCTCAAAATGGCTGGAAAACACACCCTGGAGGGGACAGTGGGTAGTCCCCTGACGCTGCTTGCGAGGGGGAGGCCTGGAGGCTGGAATGGCCGGAGAAGGGCTCACAGAGGAAGTGAGATCTGAGTTGGGTCCCCAAAGTGGGTTCAATTGGGTCAAATGGAGAGGAAGTGGGAAGACCATCCCAGCACAAGCGCAGCACGGACCACAGGGTGGGTAGGGCCCCACTGCGGGGAAGGGGACCCAGGAGGCAGTGGTGGGTACACGCATGCATGCAGGAGTCCGGCAAGATCGCTGACAAAATCAGAGTGATTGACAAAGACAAAATCAACTTTGCCTCTTGTTAGCTGTTGCAACGGGGCAACTCACTAACTCCCTCAGTCCCACTCTGAAGATGAGGATAAGAACAGTACCAGCCCACTGGAGTTATTGTGAAGACTGAACAAGAGGATGCCCGGAAAATGCTCAGGATGCTGACTGCCTGCTGTCAATGAATATCATGTTATTCCTGCTACAGTCAAACACCCAGTGCCCATCCTGCTGATGTCGACACGGTACTTTCTTTTTATAAGCCATGATGCTGGGAGGAAGGAAACACTGGCTGACCAGTCACATCCTGAATAACCTAAGAAATGTATAAGAGCCAGATGGGCATTGAAATGCCCCAGCAGCCAGGGGATGGTGGGTATTCGCAACCCCATGTGTGTGTGCGCGCACACACACACACACACACACACACAGAAGCACACATGCTTCTCTGCCTTACTGGACCACCTACTGCAGCACTTGGGCTCCCTAAGCTTCCAGCTGAATTGGGCAAAGGGAAAGCATTTATTCCCCTCTTCCTTCTGTTTCCCTGGTGGCTCAGATGATAAAGAATCTGCCTGCAATGCAGGAGGCCTGGGTTTGATCCTTGAGTTGGGAGGATCCCCTGGAGAAGGAAATGGCAACCTACTCCAGTATTCTTGCCTAGAGAATCCCATGGACAGAGGAGCCTGGCTACAGCCCATAGGATCACACAGAGTCACTCACAACTGAGCGACTAACACCTACTCTTTCCTTGGCAGTGGTTGTATCCCTTCAGCATCACAGCTATTGACAGGGGCACAGCTATTGTCAGGGGCCCCATCTCCCCAACTCCAGAGCTCTGTCCTCTTGGCCAAGGGGGAGATAGCAGCTTCCCACTGCCCCAGGGGTGCCTGCCTATACCCTTTGGCTTCCCTAACCCTGACCATCCTTCTCTAAATATACTCCCCTTCACTAAAGTCTCCCAGTAAACCCTTTGCCGGTCATCTCATCCTGGGACTCTGGACCCTGGACAGAGCCAGGGCCGCATCCATCTGCCAGATACATGGGGTGGAACTCACAGCCCTGTCTTATTCTCACTCCATCCCTCCCCTCAGATCAGAGTGTGAACAGCAGTGTTTAAGGCAGAAGCACCAATGCACTTTTCCCATGAGCCATCACTCAAGACTTCAGCATCCCTAAGAATCTGGAGAAAACTCAAGAGGCTCAAGGAAAAGCAACTCTTCCAGGCCAGGCAGGGCATATTCAGAAGTCCTGTGGTTCTCCACTACCAAAGAGAGTTCCAATCAAGCGGCAGAATCTAGATCGGTGCCTGGCAGTACACACAATAAATATTTGTTCATGCAGGTCCTTCTGGCTAAGGATGAAGCCTGAAATCCAAGACATCTTTCAGGAGAGGATACTCCACAGAAGCAGCTCCTCCACAGGGAAGCTCCAGAGATGCCCTGAGCTCATGACATGAAGCTCTGAGATGCCCCCAGTCTCCCACCCTTCGTACCACACAAGCTATTTCCTTGTCTCTCATCAAGTCATTCCCGAGGCTTATAATGTCCTCGGCATCTCCCTCGCTGAGTTCATTTTTCTCATAGGGTCAAACACCATCTTGGTTCAGTGTAATCCAAAAGCATTTATTAAAGGCTTCCTGTGTACAAATACCATGTTAGGCACTGAAGATCCAAACATAATTAAGATGAAGGTCTTGGGATCCAAGAGCTGCAGAACATATGAAGGAAGAGGGCTTAACAGTGACTAAAGGGGAATCTCAGAGAGACCAAGCTTGGGCCACATCAGATCTTGGAGGATGGGGCTGTGACAGCGGGGAAGGCGGCAGGAGATGTGAAGAGGGAAGTGGGCGGGTGGTGGTGGTGAAGGAGCACGGGGAAGGCCAAGCAACACTAAACTGACAGGAACGAGAGCAGAGCCAGGGAAGGCTCCCTCCCAAACAGGGCCCACCTGATTCAAGAACCGAGGGCAGCCACAGAGCAGAAACGCACCTGACCAGAAGGGTGTTTCTTCCCAACAGCCCCCCACAATCAAAACGCCAACCTCTCTGGCAAATGTCAGAAGAAGCCTGGCTGGGTCTGGGGCAAAGATGCTCCTCCCGGAAAGTTTCTCGGCTAGCTACTCGTCACCAGCCTGGCCCTGCCTCGGGGTGGGCCAGATCCATGGGCGGAAAGGGGACCTGCCGCCCGGAGCTTCAGAGGCGCTGAGAGCACTCCACCCCATGAAAAATAATAACTTTGCACACACGCTTGCTTGCTCTTACTTGGAATTCTAAAATTAAGTGTTCCTTCTCACCTAAAAGCTTTCTTCTCCCTTTAGAAGCTAATATGCAAATGTCTCGGGAGAAGCTAAGTCTTAACAGTCGCAGATCCGCTGAGGAGGAAGACTTCCAATAGATCTTTCCTGGAAAACAGGCTTTGCAGGAGGGCTGCTTAAGAAGAGGGAAGGGGAAGGGAAGAACGGCCACTCCTGCAAGGAACCAGCCACATCCACCAAGGGCAGAGGGATAAGAGTTAAATGCCAAGCCCTCAAAAGACCTTAGACCTTTTTTTTTTTCCTTTTAGTTTAAAAAAATTGAGATACGGTTCACAAACCATAAAACTGACCCTTTAAACTGCTCAATTCGGGAATTTCCCTGGCAGACCAGTGGTTAAGACTCCACTCCCAGTGCAGGGGGCGTGGGCTCCCTCCCTGGTCAGAGAACTAGATGCTGCACACCATGCATAGCCTGACCCAAGACATAAAATAAAGAGATAAATGAAGATTAAATTTTATTATTAAAAAAATCCTATCCAATTTGGTGGTTTTAGCATACTCACAAAACTCACAAAGTTGTATAACCATCATGACCACCTCATTTCTGAATATTTTCATCACCTTCCCCTCCAAGAAAAATACATATCTATCAGGGGTCACCCCTCCTTTTCCCTGTCCCTTGGCCACCAATTTCTATCTTATGGACTTGCCCATTCCGGACATTTCACATAAACAGAACTGTACAGTATGTGGCCTTTCATGTCTGGCTTCTTTCATTTAATGTTTTCAAAATTCATCCTTGTTGTAGCATGCATCATTACTTCACACCTTTTTATGACTGAATACTATTCCATTGTATAGATAATTCATCCAAAGATTTTCTAAAAGGCTAAACAAATGATGTTCCTGCAAGAAAGGACCCCCAATATCCTTAGGGCTGCCTGGGCAACACAACCCCTTGTAGACCATCCTTCTCTGCATCTCCCATCAGCACCCATGAACACCATCCAAACCCTGTCCACTGGGCTGGAGTGACTTTCCAAACACACAGAGGCTCAAGACAGCTGCCCTGAATCACACAGGCCATGACAGAAACAACTCACATTCCTTCTGAGGGAATTTATAATGACTCTTAAAATGTGTTTTATAAATCTCCGTGGTCCTGGTACTGGAAGATAGGAGAGCAGAGTCCAGCTTCAGAAGCTTATAAGGCCCCCCCCGCCCCCCCGCTTGGTTTTAATCCCCTGTTGTCCCTGTCTTGAAATCCTTAGTCATTCTTAAACAAAGTGCCCCTCATTTCCACTGCACTGGGCCCAGTAAAGGTCTGGTCCTGGGCAAGAGGTAAGGATTTGGGAAGTGGTTGGAATTTAGACACTCTTCCTGAGTAGACCGCTGCATAACAAACAGCTCACTTGAGTCAGGCTGGGGAGGGGGGTGGTGGTTTGCAGATAAGTGGCAAAAAGGGGCCAGGTCTATAGCAAGGCTGAAAATCCAGCTTCGAAACTGCCCGAAACCACGTCTTCCTACCCTAACGCCTGAACAGTGTGGCTGATCAGGCCTCCCAGAACAGCCAGACTAGCTGAAAGTAAATGTGATAAGTCAATGTGATATAGATTCAGGCTGTAAAGCAGCGAGGACTCAAACTGAAACTTGTTTGATCTTGTAATCGCTTACAGGTTAAGACCAAGAAAAAGAAATAAAGAGAAAAAAAAAAAATCCCACACTTACTAAAGTAACTGGCACAAAGAAAAATTTTTAAACATTTGTTTTTTTAAAACCATCACCTTTATTTCCAGCATATCAAGGAAGCCATGGTTTCACCAAACATCTGATATTTGATCCAAAGAGAGCAGTGAATGTAAATGCAGCTGATGCTAGGGATGTTAAATTAGAAGGGACTTTGAGGACCACATCCACATGGATCCCCAGGAGCCTTAACCCCAACCCCCACCGAGGGTTGGCCCAAAGCTCACTTTATAGATGAGGAAGCTAGGCTGTGAGAGGGGAAGTAACCCACCAAGGCCACCCACAGAAAGGGGCAGGACAAGAACCCAGGAGCTAGCAGCTTCCCGTTCCTACCTCCCAACTTCATGAGTCCATACAAAATTCATATGCTGAGTGTATGCACCCCACACCCAATCTTCTCCTGAATCTCAACTCAAATCTTCTAGTGCCTCAGGAGGAGTCTGGTCGTGCAGATAAGCTTAAGATTCATACACCGTAGGGAAGAAGATGCCGCTTCCTTCCACCAGTGCAATCCCCAGTCCGTCATCTGGCGAAGGGCCAGGGTGCTCCAACGCAGTTTTCAGAGCCTCTCTATATCCAGGGCATTCATAAAACACTCTCTTTCTGGAAAGAGTGAAGTCTAACCTAGTTTCTTTGCAATTATAGGTATAAGGATCATACAAGGTAGATGGAACTCAGGGGCAGCCTGGAAATGCTGCCAGCCTACCAGCATACCAAAGAGAAAGGTCCAGAAGCCCACTGGAAATCTCTGCCACTCCAATACGTTTCATCCTTTTTCTAAATCACAAACTAACCCAGTCAAACCATCCTTAACACCACGTGCCTGGATTTCAATTTGTGTTGTATGCTCCCCACCTTTATTCTTCTCTTCTTCCCTTGAACAAATAGATTCTGAGCACTTACTATGTGCCAGGCACATTCTGGTTGCCTAGGATACAGCAACAAACAAAACAGATCATGTTTCAGTATTTATGTTCTAAAGGCAGGAAATGAGGAAGAGTTAATAAATAAAGGAATATATACCCTTTAAGATGGTGACAAAGGCTCTGGCAAAAAGATGAAACAGAGTAATAAAAGGGATGCAGAAGGGCAAAGAAGAAGAGCATTTTATCTAGAATGTCCAGGTAAGGATTCTCTGACAGAGGTTGAAGGAGTGAGCCATACAGCTATCTGGGGGAAGATATTCCAGGCAAAAGGATCAGCAAGTGCAAAGGCCCTGAGATGGGAATGTCCTAGTACTTTCAAGGAACAACCAGAAGCCCAGTGTGGAATGTGTGAATGAGGAAGAAAGTGGCAGGGCAGAGAGGCAGCAGGTGGGAAGTCAGATCAGGCCGGCCCCAAAGCCATGATAAGGCTTTTGGCTTTTTGGGTTTTAATTTAATTAATTATTTTTGGCTGTGCTGGGTCTTCATCACTTTGCACTCTTTTATCTAGTTGCGGTGAGCAGGGGCTACTCTCTAGTTATGGTTTCTCATTTGGGTGAATTCCCTGGTTCCGGAGCATGGGTTCTAGGGCATGTGTAGTTCAGGCTAAGCAGTTGTGGCACATGGGCTTAGCTGCTCCGAGGCATGCGTCATGCTCCCAGATCAGGGACTGAACTCCTTGTCTCCTGCATTGGCAGGTAGATTCTTCACCACTAAGCCACCAGGGAGGCCCAGGCCCTTGGCTTTTAACTCAAAGTGGGATAAGAGTATACAGGGCAATGAGCAGGGGACTCACTGACCTGACATAGGGTTTACCAGGAGCTCCTGAAACTACTATTACCAGACCTGTGCTGGGGACAAGATGCAGGTCACAAATCCAGCAGAGCTACCAAGCAGCATTGAGAAACACACTTCCCTTCCCCTGGCCTCCACAATCTCCTCTGTGAAATGGGAAGATAAGACTAGGTGATGCCTAGTGATATTTCTTCCTCCAATATTCTTATTTTCTCACTCTAAGACAATTGTTCAAAGGGTCTAAAAGTCTCACTCTCTGACTTGGGAGAAGGCAAAAAATAGCAGCCAGGTTTTAGAAGTCTCCAAATATTCCCCACGGCCTCCCCCTGCCCCAAAACAAATTCTCACCCTGCAAAAGCCCGGGCTCTCTAGGGAGAAAGGTCCAGCCCAGGAAGCAGCCACGTCAGCAACGTCCTCTAAAGATTACGAAGGGTGACCACTAAAGATAGCACAGCCCCCACACAGTGTTTCAGGGTGGGGCTCGGCCAGCAGAGGCCAGTGAAAGCGGCTGCTGCAGCCAAATCAAAGGCCACTCCTGAATCTGCTTCTTTGCTGGGTGGCCAAAGCTGCTTCTATCTCCCCTACTTCCATCATGTCGCCAGAAAAAAGTTTGGGTTGAGAACTGCCCGCTCCTATCCATTTCCTTGAGGACTCTGTGTCTCACACAATCAAAGTCTTGAAAGCAAGATTCAGGTCTCCTCCCCTATCAGACCGAGAGCTCCTCGAGAATATGAACAATCTCACCCATCAGACTGTGAATTAAAATCCAGCAGTGCTGAATTAACCCTATGCCATTAGACTGGGGGTTCCATGAGGGCTGAGGCTGTCTCCCTCAACATATTGGGAGCCCCTGATGTTATCAGGGGATGTGCCACGCCACCCCCATTGGATGGAAGCTTATTATCAACTCCTTTCCCTCACTGCATCCCATGAGACTTCTGTGTATTTAGTGATGTCTTAAAGTGCTGATGAAAGCTTAAAGGTTAAACCATTCCCCAGGCATGAGACCCTTGTGATCCCCGGCCATTAAATGATCCATGAAAACTATCTAAATACGAACCTCCAAGGTAAATGCAAAGAAAACAAAATTAAAAGTTGGCTTCACCCAACAACTTTTGGGTAGACTGCTTATAGGCTGTGGCCAAAGGCTGTCCACATTTTATAAATAACCTTTTCTGGTGACGGTGGTGGAGGCCAAGCTGAAATGGACCTAGAGGATGGAGGGCAAGGAGCCCACCAGCCCAGGCCTGACTAAAGCTGAGTTCGATGTGAGAGGGGTGGCCCACGGTCCAGAAATGACCATCTTGTCTTCTTCCAACTAGAACTTTTCCAAGGCAGTCAGACCAAATGATGTGGTGAGAAATGAGAAACTAGAATCAGGAGAGTGGGATGAGGAGGAGACCATCTCAGAGAGGCAGGCCCAGGGGGACACACAAGAGGCCACCATGGGCAGGCAGGTGGAGGTGGGGACAGAGAGCTAAGGGCTGGTGCCTCCTGGAGGAAGCAGCACCCAGCCCAGAGTCTAGGAGGGGGCTATCTACATGAAAGCCACACCAGCCCCCTGGAATCTAGGAAGCTGGCTCATCACAGCAAAGGGTTTTCCCCCAAAACGCCGAGAAGGGGCAAGAAGGCTGGAACTTCCAAGAGCTGAAACTAGTAATAATAATAGCTAGCACTTCCAGGCACTGTGCTAAGTACTTTCCATCTGCTAACTCAGTTCATCTTCCTAACAATGCTACTACTACCCCTCTTATACGGACAAGACGACTGAGGTCTGCCCAAAGTTAGGCAAAATAAAGATTTTTTTATTCTTTATTTAAGGAATAAGGATTTCAGCTCGGAGGTCTGGCTCTCCACCCTGCATTCTCACCCACCTCCCTCTTTGAAAACAAAAAAAGGGGAAAATCCGAGGGTATTTCTGCTGGTTCCTCCGAACCTCTGGGGTTGAAGGCCACCCGCGCGGGAGATTGGGGTGCAGGGAGACTAAGACAGAGCCCAGCAGGGTCCCAGCATCACCTGGGCTCAGAGCCTGGATACCCAGAAAATGCCACTCTGCTGGGGTATTGCTGACTCTCGCCTTTCAGGAGTCTCAGGTTGAGAAATTCCTACCCGTTCTGTATCTGGAGTGAGCACAGGGCAAAGAGTGAAGGCCGTGAGGAGGGGCAGGCGGCAGTGACAGCCTGGTGCCCACCAGAAGCCCACGGTGGGGTCCCCAATCAGCAAACATAGATTAGACTTCTTTCAAAACAGTGTGCTAGTTACATTTCCAAATAAAACTCTCAGTATGTTTTCCTTCAACCACCATACCTTTCCAGGTTAAGTTGCTCTAAATGTAATAAATCAGTGAGTTCAACTGTGACACTACAGAGTGTCCAGAATATCTGAAAACTGAAGGTACTGTTACTGGGCTGTCTTTTTTTTCTTCCAGATTAACAACTGGACCTCATTGCCTCATATGAGGGCTTTCCATGATTGACACCATTGACATTTGGGGGCTGAAAACTCTGTTGTGGGGTTGTCCTGGGTGTTGCAGGCTGTTCAGCAGCATGCCTGGCCTCTACCCACTAGATGCGAACGGCATTCTCCTTCCCTCTTCCCGTGAATGTGACAACAAAAATGTCTCCAGGCATTGTCAAATGCCCAGGGCTAAGGGTGAGGGGTGGGCAGAGAGGGAGGGCTCACTCTCAGTTAAGAACCAATACGTTATGTTTGGACAAACTTCAAGTGAAAAGGTGTCTAAAGGCTGAAAAAATAAACATACCAAGCATCATACTGAAAATGGAACTGACGTATTACTTAAAAATAAGTGTGCCCTATTTGCCTGACTTCCCAGACACCACGTTTTGAACTTTTTCAGTGTGGCTGTCGTCTTTCTTTCCTGAGAATCTGCTAAATGCAAATACACAGTGCCCAGATGCCCATGCCCCACGGCTTCCCCAGTCTCATTCATGTCCACCCCGCAAACCAATCCACACTCATGTGTTTAACACACCAATAGGCACTCACTGTCTGCCCGAGTCAGATCGCTGTCACCTCTGAAGCAGCACAGACAGGGTGAGACCAGAAACCACTCAAGGACTCCAGCTGCCTCAGAGGCTACAATGGCCACACCCAAGAAAATGGACCCATTTCATCATCCATTTCACTCTCCAGAGCCTCATTTGAATGCATGCTCTGCCTCAGCCCCCCAGGAGAGAACCATGCCAAGTACAAAAGTGAGCCAAAGAGATAACACAACTGAAAGACTTGTGAACAACCCGACAACCTGGTAGAAAAATGGGCAAAGACTATGAATTGCAAGAAAAGGAAATACAGATGGATCTTCACCTTGTGAAAAAATGCTCAACCGCACTCATAAAAGAAATGCAAATTGAAACGAACTGAGATACCAATTTTCATCTATCAGACTGGCAGAGATCAAAAAGTCTGATAACTCACTGTGCCGGCGAGGATGTCTCATTCATTAAGGGTGTAAATTGCTATAACCTCCTTGAAAGGATACTCGTAACGTCTACCAATACCACTGACGTGTATGTGCTTTTACCAGCAATTCCACTTCTAAGAATTCATCCGGCAGACATACTCCTACATATGCAAAATGGTATGTACATGAGGATACTCACTGCAGTGTGATCTATAATGACAAAAGACTGGAAACAGCCTCTCAATCCACTGTCAAGGGAAGGCTTTAATAAATTATGGCTCATCCATAAAATGGAATGCTATGCAGATATTAACAAAAACAATGAGGGCATTCTGTATGTCATGATATGGGATAATCTTCCATCTATACTGTTAGGTAAGACAATAAAGCACACAACAGTATGCCAGTAGTTGTTCAAAAATACTACGGGTTTATATATGTATTTAGATGCATAGATGACCTTTGAAAAAGATAACCCAAAAGTTCTGGACAGGGAAACTGGAGGACTGGGGCGGGAAGGAGAATTACTATACACCACTTCAGACTCTTTGTAACCTCTAATTTTTATACCCTGTGCACACGTTATTCAGTAAACAAACAAAGAAATAGGAAGAGATTGTAACTGATCTGGCTCTACCATCATGATACGGATATACACGCAACAGATACTACAGGTCAGTTTCAATGATAAATTCTCTTCTAAATATTCATGTGTATCAGTTCAAATGTCTCAGCGTTTTTTGTTGTTGTTGTTATTCAAAAGTAGGATGATCAGAAGCAGACTCACAGGCACAAAAAACAAACTTATGGTTACCAAAGGGGAAAGGTTGGGTGGGGGATAATTAGGCTTCGAGAATAACATGACTATATATAAAAGAAAACCACAAGGACCTACTGTATCACACAGGGAACTACACTCAGTATTTTGTAATAACCTGTATGGGAAAAGAATCTGAAAAGAATATATATACACATATATATGTATAACTGAATTACTTTGCTGTATACCTAAAACTAGCATAATGTAAATCAACTGTGCTTCAATTAAAAAAAAAAAAAAACATTTTTAAACAAAACAAAAAAATCCTGTCAAGTTTCAATGATGTTTAACCAGGTACATCCACTGATTGACTCTGGCTGGCTGGAATCTTGGACAACCCATTTCAGATGGTCTGAACCCAGATTTCCCAGCATGACCCAAATTTCAGACAGTCTGAACCCAGATTTCCCAGCTTTTGTGTCTCAAAAACTAAAAGACAACTAATTTCTAAGAAGCATTGACAATCTGCCTCCTGAGCCACCCAGAGAATTGAACTTCACTGTTCTCTTACTTGGCTAGTTCTAGAGCTCTGTGCTGCCCAATGTGCTGGCCACAGACAACTCCTGAGCATTTGAAACGGGCCAGTTCAAACTGAGATGGTTCCAAGCGTAAGATGCACAGTGGAAGCTGGAGATGCAGTACTCAAGAAAGGGAAGGTATCTCATTAACAATGTTTGTATTGATTGCGTGTTGAAATAGTGATGCTTTCGATATAATGAATTAAATAAAATATATTACTAACATTTAAATAAATGATTTTTTTTAAGAAATGATTTGAGAGAAAAAAAAAAAAGTAGGCTTATCACCACGTCCAGAATACGAAACTGGCTTTCTTCCTCAGTTGGGTTTGGTGAGCATTCATCCTCAAAGCTACCTTCTTTATCTGAAAAATGGACCATCATTGGCCCATATTACCTTGAAATTCCATATGCAGGCAAGTGAACTCCTTCAGAAGATGCACTTTGGCATCAACTTCTAGGGATTTCTAAGTACCATCAGCTGGGACTGTGTATCACCAAGTGATTTGGGCCCTGATACCTACTGGGAGAGGCAGGAACCCCCAGAATCCACTGAGGATCCTCCCAGCAGCTCCCCCGCAGCAATGTTTTAATGGCACATTACTCCAAGCTGCCACAACCGTCACTTTAACCCTACCCCACCACCACCGCCACTTCATCATACAACAACCCTTATATATTTTAAGCCGTAAATCAGCATTTGTCAAGTTCTAAATTGGGCTACAGCAATATTTATTCATCGAAGGATAAATCTTCCCTGCACAGTCATAAAACTGCCTAATAATTTAATATGCTATCATTCTTACCTGAGACTTGTCAAAAGTGGCCTGAAAGAGGCATTTGTTTTACAGTTGACTGGTACTAAGTCCATAGTTTTTAAATAGTTCATATTTTCCCGATTCTCTATTGGAGGAGGGGAGAAAATGGCACAGGGGACCCATCTTATGCAGAAAAGCAATTTGGAGATTCATTAACCTGTTTTAGGATAGAGAAAATCAGATTCCCCAAAGAGGACCAAGGGCTTATCCAATACAGCTTTAAGATGAGTGGTAGAGATGAAAAATTCAAATTAGAGCATTTTGTATGGGGTAGGGGCAAACACAGTAAAAGAATTCATGTTGGGGGAACAGGTTCTTGGGGCACCAAGATAAGATGGAGAACTGTTAGAAGAAAAGTGTGAAAAAAATGACCCAAAGCTGCAAAATTATTGCAGCTGGACCAAGATGCCAATTCCTGGGGCCCTTTCAGATCTTTGGAGCGGCAAGCCTTCCCGGACCTGGCAGTTCCACTCCAGTAGAAGTGTGTAACTTAACACAGCCCAGTGCCAAATCACTGCTCAGTTGAAGGATGAACGGATAGCAACCTAGCCCTGAGATCGAGGTTTCTCAATCTCGCCCTTGTTGTCACTTGGGGTGGATCAAAAAGTGGCCTGAAAGAGGCATGTGTTTTATAGTTGACTGGTGCTAAGTCTATAGATTCTTCAATAGTTGATATTTTTAATTCTCTATTGGAGAGGGGGAGAAAATGGCCCATGGGACACATCAAATCATTTTTTTTAATCGTGAGGGCTCTCCTAGGCAGAGTGGAATATTTAGCAGTATCCCAGGCCTCTAACCCATTAACTGTTAGTAACAGTCCCCTGGCCCAAACAGCTGTGACAACCAATAACTGCTAGTAACCCTCTCCTGGCCCAAACAGTTGTGAGAACCAAAGATGTCTACGTTTTCTTTTTTCTTTTTTTTTTCTGCCATGCCACAGGGCCTGCGGGCTTTTAGTTCCCAGACCAGGAATTGAACCCCCTAGACCATAAGCAGTGAGAGCACTGAATCCTGAACTTCCAGGCATTTTCAAATGTCTCCCAGAGACAACATCATCCCCAGTTGAGAACCAGTCTCCTAGATGAACTAAGTCTAGCTTGACAGAGGGGGGTTGGTGGAGATAAAACCACTTCACTCCAACAAACATAAACCGTGTCCTCCACGCTGCTTGCTCTGTGAAGTTTTAACATACAAATCTAGGTGGTCCAGGGGTTAAGAATCCACCTTGCAGTCCAAGGGACACGGGTTTTATCCCTGATCAGGGGACTAAGATTCCAAACGCCTCGGGGCAACTAAGCCCACACGTCACAACTAGAAAGTCCTGTACGGCAACGAAGGTCCTGAGTGCCACGACTAAGACCCAAAGCAGGCAAATAAATAAATATTACGAATCTTGCAACCAGCAAAAATATAAAAAAATAAAATACAAATCTATGGAAATGCAGAGAGGAGAACATCAATACTTTAGTTCACACACTTGCGAACCTTCTCTCTAGCAAAGTCCGAGCCTGCCGAAGGCCAAGGATCTCACCAGTCTGCGTTCCCTTCTCCTCCCTCTTCTCTGCAGCCCCCACCCACAACCAGCCTTCACGTTTTACTACGAACTTACCCCCCATTTCCTTTACGTTTTTCCACAACCTTGCGGTTTACTCTGGCACAAGAAGAGGTTTCAGGCTGGCATTCACCAGTGGTTAATGACAGAAAAGGTGGGTTTCTAAACCACAAACACTATTAATTCTAAACTGTTCAAATTTGTTCTCTCTGTTCATGGTGAGCGGGGGAGGCATTCCCTCCCCACTGCTGAACACTGAACTCCTTACAGAGCTTAAACAAATAATCAAAGATAGAAAACCACTTTTTAATTAAAAAAAAAAAAAAGTTCAGTTCCCATGTTCACATTCCGGGCCACATTTCCCACAAGAATTTTACAATCAACAGACCAAGATGCTACATTTAATTTGCAAGATTCCACTGGGGAGCTATCTGGCTCTTAGGGTATTAAAACCAACTGGGAGATAACAGAACATGGGCTGTACTCCAATAAATCTGTGGTAAGATTCTTCTTTGATTTCATCGTGGAGAGTTTTAAGTTAACTTTATGAAGGTAGTGTTGGAAGAGGATGGGAAACATTGAAATGAAGCTGGACGGAAAACTGAGAATGATTTTTCATCTGTTTATACTGTTCTATCAGTTAGATGGTGCCAACCCCCAGCAGCAGAAGAACCAGAGAGATATAAGCTGGGCCCACCTACATGGTCCCCCACTGACCACAGGCAAGTGGTACAGCTCCCATTGTGTGCCAACCTCTCTGCCTATTTGATTCATAGAAAACTGAAAACCAGACTGCCACGAGAGCCCTACCTTGCCTCTTCAAGTCTCATCCACTCGAAAAACGACCAGCTATCGCCACATGCCTAGCACACCTCTGTATAGCCCGGTAGCATCATCAGAGTAAAAAACACCAGAGGCTTGGATTGGTCAGAAGGTAAACTCCACCAGCAAGTTGTTTAGGACTACCCAGATGAGCCTGTGAATACCAAGTTTCTGCTGGAGACGAAACTGCTCAGGGTTTTAAAAACCGTTTCAGCCCCATGTCCTATTCGTCCCACTCACTGTATACAAGTTCTCTGAATAGCTGATCATTCAACTCCCTATGCCTTCCACATCACTACTCCAAGATTGAAATGCAAACAAAACTGAAATGAAGCCACAAGGAAGTAGGAAGGCGCCCAAAATCATGTGAAAAGTGCCCACACCACACAGCCCTTCCACCAAGCCTTGAACTTAGGCACTCAAAGCAGGCCTTACTACCATCTGATCGTGGCAAAGATAAAGTGCCATAGACATGGAATAGAACTGCTGTTGCTCAGTCCCTAAGTCGTGACTGACTCTTGCGAGCCCACCAGGTTCCTCTATCCATGGAATTTCCCAGGCATGAATACTGGAGTGGGTTCTTATGGCCTTCTCCAGGGATCTCTTCCAACACAGGGACTGAGCTTGCATTTCCTGCATTGGCAGGTGGATTCTCTACCACTGAATCACCAGGGATGCCCAGAAATGGGGACAGAGGTACCTTAAAAAAATTCGATTTTCTTTGGAATAATCCTCACTCTGGTGCATTTCCAATGGAATGCAGCTGACACATGAATCTACAAGGCTGCAAAGGGTGTCAAGTTGCACCTGTATCCATGGCAAGCCTGCCTAACCATCAGGAAAGATAGTGGAGTCAGGGTGAGGGCATCCCCTGGACCTGCAAAGTTCCCCCAAAGAGACATTCTAGGGCCAGGCCACGCCCTAAGCCCAGCCATCTCAAAAACCAATGTCAGCGACCACAGAGGGCAATACGGGAGACACAAGATGTGACTCCAGTGAACTTCGGGACAGGGCATCCGCTTCATCAGGTTAGTGAGCTCACTGTTCCCTGGCAGGGAGCAGCAGCCTCCACTGGCTATCTGTACAACGGAGCTGCTTCAGCAATAAATAAGATGATGCCTCGGACCTAGTATTCCCAAATATGCCTAGAAGTGCTGGCTCACCATTGCTATCTCATTATTTCATCATTATTATTATCATCCAGCCATCACTGAGCACCAATAATAACTTCCCTCCCAACTTCCCAAGCTTGGGAGATTAATTTGTGAAAAGGCAGGTGAAGCTTCGACAAACACACGGCTCTCATCACACAGCACCGTTATCTCTGGCCGCACCCCACTCACGGCCCTGACGTAGCTAACTGAACCTGAGTTAACTGGGCTCCGATATCCAAAGACGGAGCACCCACTGGTAGCTTCCATCCTCAGGACTGTATCTGCTCTTCAAATGAAAAGCAGTTTATAACAAACATTCCCTCTCTCAGTGCGGCCAGCCAGCGATGCGTCCTCGAGTTGACCCCCATGTGTGAAGTGTGTCCTCTCCAGTGGGAGGCACCTCAGGGATCGACCACTTAACAGGGTCTTGTTCCAGGCAATGGACGGCCGCTCCGGATACCGGAAACAGATGACTGAATTTGCTTTCTCTCCTTTTTCAGTCATTGGCAGAAAATAAGAAACTGAGACAGAGGCACAAAAGCAAAGCCCTGGGGGCAGGATGCCACTTTCCCCCACTGTCTTCAGTCAGGGTCACCAAGAGTCCTCCGAGGGAAGGTCTAAAAGAAGAGCAAATTTAAATAACTTTCCCCAGCCCTCAGTACAGAAAAGTGGAGTGAAAGGATGAAAGGGCCTGAGAACACCAACGCGACGTGAAATTTGCATACCTTTTGCCACGCACGGGGGGTGTGTGTGTTGGGGGGCGGGGGGTTGGGGGCCAGTTTGCATCTTCCCTAGTTGTTTCAATGCACCACGTGCTCTCTCCTCGGGCTTCTCCAGAGGCTGAACTTTTAAAATAAACAAGAACTGTCTATCTCAACCATTTAAGAGGACTCTATGATTTTTAAAAGGGGAGGCGAAAAAAAAGGTCGCCACTCTGAGCACACATCGCAAGCTTTGTTCTGCTCCCTTCCCCACTTCCTGTTGCTGCCTCACCTCGTCACATTTCAGTTCTGAAGCCTGTGTGTTTGCCCTGGTATCACCGTCAAGTTTCGGTGGGAGGCCGCCGGCGGGACCAGGATGAGGACAGTACGGTTCTGAGACACAAAATCCCAACCGCCTGACCGTGAGGAAAGTACACCCAACCTCTCACCCGCCCGGGCGGCCAGCAGCGCACCCACTGCTAGGAAAGCGTTTGTGGGCGAGTTTTACTTTGTGGGGAACGTTCTGTGTGGGCAAGAGCCACCTAACCACCAGCCAATACCAGGTGGCTTAAAACTGGGAACCACGGGGGAAAATACTGGGCACCCACAGACCAAGAAATGCCTCGGAGGCATCCCAGCACCCCAAACTTGCGCTCCAGGGAGCTGTTGCCACCTGGGACAGGAACTGAGAGACTGAAATGCTTTGGAAGCAGGTCCCTGTTTAATCTCCGGCTTAGAATAAAGGTTAGAGCGGAAAAGAGACGTTAAACCGTTTGGCCAGGCCCCTCCGGTTACAGGGAAGGAAACCAGACCAAGACCTGCCTCACACAGCTGACTTCCTAACCAGAGTGGACACTGGATCCCAGCTCTCCATCTCCCAGGGTGGAGATTTTCAGTATCTTATCAAATGAATGTGGAGCCGATGCTGAAAAATGTTGGCTCAGCCATACTGGACACTGGCTGGTCCATAACGCAATGGGGTGCAGGTAAGAAGGGCAGCCTAAAATACTTTTTGCCTCTTACACACCAGGAGGGCCCATCTTCTAGCAGCATGTCTCGTGGCTAAGAGTAGCCCGTCCTCGTAACTTATTCCAGCTCCTGGGGTGCCTGGGGGTTAGGGTTGCCCTTAAACTTAAACTAGCTTACTGCAGCCTTAACTGTCCCTAAACTAGCTTACTACAGCCATGTGCCATTATTCCCCAGCCAGAAATTTAAAAAAAAAAAAGTTAAAGCTGGGAGACGGTGGTGTTGCACGGGCTCAGGACTGGGAACGCAACACTGGGCTTCACCCGTCGGTGAACACAAGGGTGGCCTCGGGGAGTTATCCTGCCCTCCTCACTTTCCTGGGTCCACATGGACCATGAGAAGATAGGCCTCCAAGAAGCTGCCAACCCCACGGGTCTCTGATTCTAAACCTGCGTGTCCTCTCCCAGGCCCTGAGCCCCACGGAGCTTGCTCTCCTCCTGCATTCACCGCACAGCCCTCTGGCTCATGCCACCTGCCCAGCACATCCCGGGAGTCCTCAGTGGGGTACGCTGGAGGTTGCAGTGCCCTGTGCGCCTGACTCGAGCTCACCATGAGCTCCCTACCTGCCTTCCTGTATCATCACCACAGAGGAAGGCTTTGCTCCCAGGCACCCAACCAACAGCAAGGTGAGGAGGGGCTGCAGTGCACAGGGTGCCCGCTGGCTTCAGGGTGGGCTGTGTTTCACGGACAGTGAGACACACAACCCCTAGCCCTGCCTCATCAGCCTGTGTCTCCCTCCCCCTGACTGATTTTCTTCAGAGCCTACGACTGACATCGCAGTACTGTTTGCATGTGGATTTATTGTCTGTCTGGCTCACTACAAGGACTGTTCCGTGAAGGCAGGAGCTGGCACTTCATCCTGGGAGCCAAGGGGCATCCAGCATGTGGCAGGGGTTAGATGTCTGCTGAATGAATGGAGGATCTCCCTCAATCGTACCCAAGTTACTTAACGTCTCTAAGTTACACGTGTTCCTTGTTTATACAACAAGGACCATATTAATGCACTTTTTAGATGACTGGAATGGGAATTAAACAAGAAAATGATTATAAAAGCATTAAAGATGTACCTAGCACACAGCAAACCATCAGTAAATGTTAGCTATGACTTGCAAGCCATTATTATCACAGTCACTGATGGAAACACAGGGAGATAAAGCATCTTTATTATACCCTGGGCAGTTTTAAGGCTAAATAACTAAAATTCTGTGTAAGATCCACCTATAAGAGGTCATTAAGAGAGGACTGGGCCATGGGCTCGTGTAGTTACTAAGAATCCCGCAGAGTGTAAGTCTTGGCATAAAATCTTTTCACGTAGTTTACAGTTATGAGATCATTTGTGCAAGTGCTGCTTTACAGGTTCCGATCATTAAAGTCTTAAAATATCTAATTCTTGCTCCAAAGAGTTTATAGTCCAGCTGGGGAAGATGAGACAATAATACATGGACTACAGACTCAAAACAATGTATGCCAAATCAGCACAGGAGACACTGGGGCTGTGAAGTGCTGGTAAATGTTTAACAATCAGCCCTCAAGAAAAAAAAAAGCCTCGACTGAAGTTTTTGTCAATTTTCAGGGTATAAATACTCTCAGTATGGCCCACCTCAAGCTACCAACTCGAGGGCCAGCAGTCCTGGAGTCAGGAAGAGATGGGCAGAATCAACTTTCAAGAGCTGGTGCAAGCCAGCTGCAGCACCCCTGGACCAGGTCCTGTGATCATGCCTCAAGGACAAGGGTCAAGTCATCACCACTAACAACCAGCATCTTTATGATGCTTCAGGTTACACGGCACATCTGAGGCCAGGACTGTATTTCACCCTCATCCTCTGGTCAGAAACATATTATCACTCTCATTGTGTAGATGAAGAAACAGAGGATTAAAAAGTATCTACATTTCTGGAAATTTCCTCAGTGGTCTAGCAGTTGAGACCCCACACTTCCAAGGCAAGGGGTGCAGGTTTGATCCTGGTTGGAGAACTAAGATCCCACCTGCCGTGAGGCACAGCCAAAAATAAATAAATAAAATAAAGGATCTTAACAACAATTTAAAATAAATAAATATCTTTTTTAAAAACCCACATTTTTCAGGGGTGCTCTGCAAGTGAATGACACAGTCAGAGCTTGAATTAGGATCTCCTGGGGCAACTCTGATCTCTTGTCATTTTCTGTTCCCCTGATGGCCAGAGGAGGAGGAGTTGACGGGTGAGCGGTGTAAGGAGCTCACGGTGGAATTGCAGAAGATGCACAGAGCTCACCCAGATGGCGAACTCACTATAAAGCCCAAAGATCTAAGGAACATGTAAGGCATGAAAATCAACTCGAAACTAATGGACCCGCTCTGTTCAGCATGCTTTGCCCAAGAACTGCTTTCCTGAAACAGTGATCCAGTTATGAGAACCTGCATCCCCCAATCCATTGCAGCATGAGGGGAAGGAGCAAAAGGAACGGAAAGCAATTTAAATGATGGAACAATAGGGGGCTGGTTGAATAAGTTCTGGAATATCCGCATAGCGGAATGCTGTGCCCCCACCCAAAGCCGTGTTTTAAAAGAACAGTTTACAAGTAGGAAACGCTCACAGAATATTGTTTTAAGAGCATGTTACATAACAATATGTGCAAGATGATTCCAGTTTTGTGGAAATGAACCAGAAGGAAATACACCCTATGTGTACAGGCACAGAAAGAAACCAGAGGAACGGACTTCAGAATCCTCATGCTGGTTTCTCCCAGAAGAGTGAAATTATGGATAGTTTTTATTTCCTTCTCTATGATTTTCTGTCTGCTCCCACTTTGCTCTAATATGTTGCTTTTATAACCAGAAACACAATATTTTTTAATTTGGATTTTCAAACGCTGAGAAGACTTAACAGCGACGAATCAGTGGGGTTAAAGCCCAGGAAGACAGTTCTAGATGCTCAGATCTCTAATATTCCCGCAAGGAGACAAGTCAAGTTCCCCTTAACTCCAGTTCCCATACACACACACTCTCCCTCTCTCCCTCTCTCCCTCTTTCCCCTCTCTCCCTCCCTCCCTCCCTCTCTCCCTCTCCCTCTCTCTCTCTCTCTCTCTCTCTCTCTCTCTCTCTCTCTCTCTCTCCAGGACTCGCCTCCCCACCACCCTCTTCCCCTCCTCCAGGAGGCCATTCTCTCAAACTCATCCCCAGATCCAGTCCCACCTTGCTGGGAGGCGAGGCAGGGAAAGCACGATGGAGGATGAACAACCAAGAAAAATTCCCAAGTACCCTCCATGTGGCACATGGCACGCCAGGAGCTTCCAACACATGGATTCAGATGCAAGGCAATTCTAAAACCTAGGTACTGCTACCAACATTACCAAGAGGAAAGTCAAGTTTGGAAATTATAATCCGGAGTCAGGCAGCCAGTGAGTGCCCAGAATCGGGAATGAAACCCAAGTCCAGTCAGAGTTCATCTATAGATGGTTAACAGGCCTGCCCAACAACTGTACCCTAGCCTCACAAAATGCAAAATAATAATATTCTCGTTCAACCTACTTTAATCTTGTTCAGCCTGAAAGCAAAATGTACCACCAGTCCCGATTCGAGTATATAGAGATTTAATAATTTCAAAAAGAAAGAAAAGGAAAGGGGGAGAAAAAACCCACAGCTCTGTGCTCATCCCTCATTCAGTGAAGTAAAAATAAAAATCGAACCTTCCCCCAACACATTGTGCTTTAATGAAAGCACCAAGCCAATCTTCTTCACTACCACCCACCCCAGCCCACTTCGTTTAAATTTAGGCAACCACCAGGCAAACTGTACCCAACTAACTGCATTATCTGAAATGAAGTCATAAAGTCCTCATCTGAAACACTGGCCCTCATTCCAAGGAAAACAGGGCAGGGCACACAGGGCCGGCATCTCAGGGGAGTCTGAGGCTGGGCCTCGCAAGAACTTTTTTTGCAAAGCTCCCTAGCTCTCTGAGTGGAGCTGTGGGGCCTTGCGACAGCAGCTTCCCCTCTCTGGGTCTCAGCCACCCCCTCTATAAAGTCAGGGGTGGAATGACAAAAGGGATAGCGAAGGCCCATCTTAAGGCTCCTATCATTCCTGGGATCCCAACATGCAGCCTGCTCAGTAAAGGCCCAGACACACCACCCCACAGACTGAATAAATAGCAACCCAAGGTGTGGCTGATCAGGGTGACAAGAGCTGGCCCTGCCTGGAGCTGCTGTAGTTCTTAAGCTCCAGCTTTGGAGTATTCAGTTCTCAGTAAATATGTAGCAACAGGAGGGAGAGAGGACTGAGCCTCCAGGAAGGCTCTGGGGCTGGTCACCCTCTGTCCTGTCCAGGCAACACAGGCAGGGACTCTGCCCACTGGGACCCGACAAACCCGGGTTGCTGATCCCCCTTCTCCCCACACTTGACTTTTTAAACATGATTGTACTGGAGAAAGGAGGGGGGTGTCCGCTAGCTAATGAAAAATGCTCCTTGCTTTTCTGGATAAATCTGAGGCTCTGGGAGCCTATGAGCTAGCTGGATTTCTCTTCCAGCAACCAAGTCCTTGGATTTCTTTTCCAAGTTTCCCTCTTATGTTTCAGGAGTGTATCTAAGCTATATGGTAGGACTATATCCCCTCCCTCAAGTGGAGGTATGGGGCACCCTGGAAAGGGGAGCAAAGTTAATCATCGCAATTTGAAGAGAAGCATGGCTGTAACAACCGCTGATAGCTCCACACTGGCGACACCATCAAACAACTCTGTGCCCAAGGGCAGCCATGACTGGCTGCACTGTCTCAGCAACCGGGGCTCTAATTTCTGCCGTCGGTGGAACAGCAACCTGGAACTGATCAAAGGTCTCCCACACACTCAATTCCAGTCCTCCTCAAGCTGTGCCCCCATTCACACACTTCCAAGCAGGCTGTTCCCAGTTCCTCATCTGTTGAACCAAGTTCTGAAGACTCTCTGGGAAATCCAGCGGAAGATGGAAAAGCATCAGAGAAAGATTTAGAGAATGAGGAAGGCAACCAGTGGCCTCAGGGCTCTGAAGCTCCCAGAGGCTGGCTTTACTATCCAGTATCAGGAACTGGGAGGTCAGCCTTCCAGACCTCTTCTCTGACTCTGACTTTGACAGAACTCAAGATCCTAAGCATGGGCCCTCCAATTTCCCATCTCAGTCAGACATCCAAAATAGGACTTCCAAGGTAAATAAAACTGAGATAAGCATAGGTTTTGAACTATGGTGCTGGAGAAGACTCTTGAGAGTCCCTTGGACTGCAAGGAGATCAAACTAGTCAATCCTAAAGGAAATCAACCCTGAATATTCATTGGAAGGACTAGGGCGGATGCTCCAATACTCTGGCCACCTGATGCAAAGAGCCAACTCATTGGAAAAGACCCTGATGCTGGAAAAGACTGAAGGCAGGAGGAGAAGTGGGTGACAGAGGATAGGATGGCTGGATGGCATCACTGACTCAATGGACATGTATCTGAGCAAACTCCAGGAGACGCTGAAGGACCGGGAAGCCTGGTGTGCTCATGGGGTTGCAAAGAGTCTGACACAACCAAGTGAGTGAACAACAACTACTGTACACAGTGCTAAATTTACCCATCCCACCTCTCCAAGAGGGATAAATGATAGAGGTAAGAAACAGTTCTGATTGTAGGTAAAAGTGTGGTTGATGCATATACACTAGTAAAAATGATGAATTTCAAATCAGTTCTGGATTCAAACTTAGACCAATTCACTTATAAACTATATGACCTCAAGCAAATTAATCAACTCCTCTGAGCTTCCTAGTCTGGGACATGAGTATTACAGGAAAGAGCATATATAATTTGGGACTTACTGACCCACAGCTTGTTTTCCTTAGCAGACTGGGATGAAAGGAGGAGAATTATGAGTCCCTGAAGAACTAGAAGCAGAGCAAGAGCAACAGGACAGACATATCGATCCCCACCTCCCACCGCCACCCCCCACAGTATTCACAGCAGGAGGTGGAGCCCTCACCCCTAAACCCCTTGGGTCACCCTTGAAGACCATGAACACTGCAGAAATGCTTTAGACATCTGGTTTTCAAACTTTTTAGCAGCAGAATCCCAGACCCCTGCCCCCCAATACAGAGAACAGAGATAAAAAGCAAGATGCTCTTGGAGAAGTGGATTCTAAGATTAACTGCTCGGCAGCCCTGCAAGAATCTAAAATTGCACTGTAATGGAGAAGGAGCCGGGAGAGGAAGAAAGCAGAGGGAGTCATCAGGGAGAGCAGTGACAAGAGATTATCTAGGGAACAGGACTGGTATCACAGAGGGACGGCACCTCCCTCCTATGACAAAACTGGCAGCCTCGGGCACCTTCCGCAGCAGCCCTCCCTGCACAAACTCCTAGCTAGAGGGATCAAGACAGAGGACCATTGAGATATACTCTAGGACTACAATATTTTTTCACAATTGCCAAATATTTACTAAGATTCAAGCACCCACCCTACCCCTTGATGACTGCCATCTACCTTACACCCCCAGCCATGTCTCGAGACATCCCTTGGAAACCGGGTCCAAATGAGTCCAACATCCAGCCTACTGCCGCTGTCCCAGGAAGTCTACCTTGTACTAAGTTGCTGCTCCTCAACCCACCCACTCTCCTTGTTTCTCTCTTAGATTTTTTTCATGGGACAGTACTGTCTGTCCAATAAAAACATCACCCCACCAAACAGAAGGATATGGGGCCAGTTCTGCCAGCTCAAATGCTTGTATCCTTAGGAAGGCATCAACAACCCGTTTATGCACAGAACGTGACCTGTCAGCTTGGGCAGGTCAGAGGTCAAAAGACACCTGCTCTTCAGAAAGTAATATACATAGCAACTGTCAGAAAAGCCAGCCAAATATCAGCATACAAAAGAATGGCACCACCAAGGGTCATCCAGAAAGCGTAACCGAGGCAGAAATACCCCCTCCACTAACCACAGGAAGTCTGAATGATGTGAGCTAAGGCGACAAAATATTTTCACAAGCATTTTCGCCAGGCCACCCTACTTTGCCACCTGAATTCTGAGACATGGGAATGACTGTTTAGCATCAACAACTTCCCAGGAGAAGGTGATAAGGCAGGCATGTGGGAAGAACAGGGGCCCTGGGAGCAGAGAGCTCTGAGTTCAAATCTCAGCTCAACGGCTTGCTAGCTATGTGTCCCACATTAGATGATGTAAGTCAACTGGATAAATGAAATGTAAGTCAAACACTCAGTAAATACTAGCCCTCTCCGAAGGCCAACCTTCTACCTCTAACTCTAAAGTGAAGGAGGTCCAAGCAATTTTGCAAAACCATTAATAGCCAAGCACCACTTAAACCCGGGCTTTCCAGGTGGTTCAGTGGTAAACAATCTGCCTGCCAATGCAGGAGACACAGGGGACGAGGGTTGGATCCCTGGGTCAGGAAGATCTCCTGGAGGAGGAAATGGCAACCCACTCCAGTATTCTTGCCTGGGAAATCCCATGGACAGAGGAGCCTGGCGGGCTACAATCCACGGGATCTCAAAGAGTCAGACATGACTGAGCAACTGAGCATGCACAACGCACACACCACTTAAACGCACGCCAGGATCACCTCTGCGTTTGTGCAGTGTGACATGAAGGAAGCAGGAGAGGCCATAGCATCATGCCTTTGGTCCTTCTTTCCCCAAGTCTGCCCATCATCTATTCATCCTTCAAAATTCAGCTCCAATGCCGTCTTTGCAGCTCTAAGAAAAAAGTAACCCCTCTTTCACGACTCCATTTGGCTTGATGCTTAGCATAGTACTTACTTTGTTCTGTCTGGTATTATAGTTGTGTTATAGTTCTGTGCCCCAGCCCCAAAGAAAAGACTCTTCAGAAGTGGAGTTTTGACTTTCTCATCCCTCCAACCTTCTGGCACATTGCCTCATGCAGAGCAGGTCAAAGAAATACTGTGGTTGGCTGGCTGGATGGGTAAGGAATACATTCAAGGTTGTAGGCTTCAAGGTGTAGGCTTCAAGCCATTCCCGTCCCCTCCATGGGCCTCAGCTTCTCCATGTCAGCACCGACCTGCTCCCCCATCAGACCCACGAAGAGACTCAGCCGGATAGTGGAAAGAAGGTGTCGTGGAGGGAAAGTGTTCTGTATTCCCCAGGGTCTGATTTTATTTTCTAAATGGTTTTGGTTTGTATAGTATGTTGTTTGTGACTTTTCTAAAAGAAAAGTCCAGAGGAAGAGAAATGAAACAGCATGTACAGAATTTTTAAAAATAAAACAAAAATCAAGAGGAAGTGGGTCCCTCTCACAGGTTTCTCATTAAACCAATAGTCAAATTTTAGTAATCAGCTTGTGTTATGGTTTCCATTACAGAGGAGAGCGTATTAAACCTAAAATGATCAAAGAGAAAGTACAGGTCCCACTGCAACTAGATTCCACCCCCAGAGCTCCCCTGACAAGAGGTCTGATCCTCCCCAATTACCAACTTGGGGCCCCTGGGTATCTCAGTACCTGCCTGCATGAAAAGAAGAAAAGCAGCTCTGCTGAGTAGAAGCTGATCCCCAAATGTCAATGCTTAATCAGAAAAGGACACACACCTTCCAAGTGGCTGCAAGTGCTGGGTGCCCAGGAAATGTGAACCTGATGTAATTATTCTAAAAACCCTGGGACAAGAGAGTTCTTCCAGACAGCTTTAGAAAAGCAATATACATGGCTGTAGACAGTACCAGGGCTAATGCTGATTGGAAGTACCCAGAAACTGAAAATGGGGTCGGAGTGGGGGATAGTGGGAGGAGACCTCCAGGGATGCTGAGACTAGGACCACGGAGTTCCAAACACGTCAAGTGGAACAGAGGGCTCTGGGGACAGTGGCCAGCTTCAGTGTTCTGATTTCTGACTCCCATTCCTCCTGGTCAGATTCTTTACAGTGTGGCAATGAGTGGAGAAAGTCACTGTTGGTGACCATCATTTATCACACTCAATTTTTCCAAGCAGGTCCCACAGGACCCAGGATGGATGGAAATTCCAGGGTTAGAACCTTCTAGTATTTCAGAAGGCAGGGTGATGCTGCAGAAGGAACACTGTCTTTGGACTCAGAATGGCATTCAAATCCTGATTATTATTACATACAAGACATCACTAAACCTCTCTGGCCCACTCTACATGAATAGGCTTCTTTTCTCCCGTTGGATCCAGTTATGACAAATCCAATGGGAGAAAGGAAAGCCAAAGGTCATCAGCATTTTTTGAGCAGAGAAAAATACTCCTGGTCCTAGCCAAGGGCTGGCCCCTTGATCCCAGCCAACCACCCCAGAGATGCAGCATCATTACTACACCAGGGACAACCCAGCAAAGGAGTCTATAGATCGACGTGCTTCATCTCCAACAACAACTACACAACTCAGCACACAAACACACACACAGAAGAAAGAACAACGAATTGTAACCATCCTCTTCCTGTAGGGGTGGGGACCGCACTCTCACCCTGTCTAAATTTTTTTCCCATTGTGAGGAGCTGTCATCTGGCCCTTCATGCATTCACTCCCTCTCTCAGCACTGGCTTATTGAGGGCATGTGGGGGAGGGAACTGCAAACAAGACACAAAGCCCCCCACCTCCACTGCAAGGACTGCACCCTGGGAGAGGGCAGTAGAGACCAGACCACACTGAGGCTGGCAAATTCAAGCAGCAAGCGTGCTCTGCTCTTCACCTCCAGAAGCTGGGGGTGAAAACAGGATGGACTAGGAGACACTGCCCATGAGGAAGGAGACAAAAACCAAGGCCAGCCCCTTCATCTCTTACTGTAGACACTGCCCAGCTACCTGGGCATCATCCTGCGCGTCCCCAAGTTCCAACTTCAAATATTCTGTCACCACTGTCCCCAAAACCCTGGGCCATTCCCAGAGAGCCCTGAATTTCAGAATCCCAAACAGACGTCTGACAGTCTCTTGTTCCCAGAGGAAGCATAAAAATGTCTGGAAAACCTCAGGGTCTGACTGGGTCCTTGGGACCACCTCCTCTAGAGCAAAGGGGAGGGTGTGAACTATACGGCAGGGGCTTGTGGCCATCCTGTATAAACACCAGGAAAGCATGGACTGGCCGATCATGGAAGAAGTTCAAGAGGACAGGATGGGCCAGCACCCATTATTCCACATGGGCCAGCACCAAACCCGAGGTGGAGAGGCAGAAACTAGGCAAGTGAACACAGAGGACAACTTAAGATACTGAATTAATTACCACCAAGAACCAGACATGACCACCTAGAAGGAATATCTTAACTTTCCTCTTCTCACCAAAAGGCTCCCTCCACCATCCACACTCTTCTATGAAAACAAAGAGATTCACAGGACTTCTTGTAATTACAATGACCATTTTTTTTTGAACCCTACTATGTACCAGGCCTGTACTTGGTGCCTTAAAATATCTCATCAAATCCTTAAAGCCACCCAACTGAGAAGTGTCAGTATGCCCATTTTATAGAGGAGGAAACTGAGGCTGAAAGGTCCCATAACTTACCCAAGGCCCCATGGCACAGATCTGCACACAGACATGCACAATAAGGGTTGTATGAGTTCAATCAGATTTGAAATTCCATGAGAGCCCCGGACCCTGCCACACAGCCCGCTTGCAGGGAAGCTGAGCCCTGGCGCAGAGTCAGGCACGTGCTGGGCACTCTGAGTGCCTCTTCAGCCACTCACCATTCCCCACACCCTGCCCCACCCAGTCCCACCTGCAAGAGAGAACACGCGGTGCCTGTCAGTCTTTGGTTCTTTACAACCAAGTTCATCCACAAAAACTGAAATGCCCCAAGCCCTGTCTACCGTTCGAGACCAAATGGAATTTCACAGGTTCATCTCTTGAAAGGAAAAGAAAACCATCACATGCGGGCAAAGAAGACCCAAAGACAGTTCTACTTAAAAGGATAAAAAAAAGTCTCAGACTTTGAAACGCTGCTCTCAGTGGCTAATACTCAAGAAATGGAAGTAGGTCCCTTTAAAAAAGTTAATATTCCACGTAAAATCAAAACCAGACAGAAGCATAAACCTCTAACTTAGAAGCAAGCAGACACAAATTTGCACAGACTTATTTAAGTGACTTCGAAATATGGCTACAGATCAAAATAAAACTCCAGTATAGGGAAGGAGGAAGCTAAGATGGCTATGGACCCTCACCTAAGACCTTCCTACCACTTGCACCCACAACAAGTAGCTTCTCCCCCTTGTTATATGCTCGTGGCTGGGGTGCCTGATCGCAGAAGGCCCTCTCACTCCTGACTGGTATAGGTCTGCCGGGCATCTGAAAGCTTTACAGTAAATGGTGACTCATCTATTGCAGCCACCATAGGTACTGCGAATGTAAAAAGCCAGAGTTTGTTCCATCCACATGAAAGAGAAACAGCAGGTATGGAACTGAGCCTGACTCAAACTGCGACCCCCGTTCACCACCACTTGTCAGCATTTAGCTGAAACTCAAAATGCAATTACCCAGCTCTTGGGGACCGAGGGCAGGAGGAAGCGGGGCTCTTAAGGGGGTCCCATCCATAAACACAGCAGTGTTCCTTCTCACCAAGCCAAGTCTCCCCACGCAATCACTTATTCAACATATATTTTATACAGCACGTAACATACCAGACACTGGACCAAGTGCTAGAAATACAACGTGAATAAAAAAACATGGCGAGACCTCCCTGGTGGTCTAGTGGTTTAGATTCCACACTTCCAGTGCAAGGGGCATGGGTCTGATCCCTGGAACTAAGACCCCACATGCCATGTGGCATGGCAAAAACAAAAACCAACAAAACAAAAAAACATGGCAACCACCCTCAAGGAGACCCTAAGTCCCCTAGGCTGCTTTACATACTTTTTATTGAATTTATTAAATTCTCATGTAATAGCTCCATCTGACAGATGGAGAAACTGAGGCTGGAGGGTTAGAGCAGGGTCACATGGTCAATTAAGCGGAGGACAAGATTCAAATTCATTTCTCTGGCATTCTGAGGCTGGGCTCTCAAACACCAACCTACTTTGCAGTGAGGAGGGACAGGTGAGGTCCAGTCCCCATCCTAAGGAGCCCAAGACTGGCAGAGGACACGTGCCACTGAGGAGATGTTGGGGTGCTCACAGATGGGGAAGCTCACAAAACTGAGACAGTGAGCCTGAGCTAGGGTCAGCTCTAGACATCTTCCCCAAAGGATGTCATGGTGGGGAGAGGCCGGAATGAGGCAGGAAGAGGGGAGGCCCATACTGTGTTGAATGGTGCCCCCTGCAAAATTCAGAACAACTGAGAACCTCAGAATAGGCTCTGATTAGGAAATAGGGTCTCAGCAGATGTAACTGTTAAGATGAGGTCATAGTCATCTCAAACCCACCCGAATCCAACGACTGGTGCCCTTACAAGGAGAGAAAAGAGACACAGGCACACACAAGGCCGTGTGATGATGGAGGCAGTGATGCAGCTACAGGCCGGGGAATGCCAAGGGCTGCCTGGAGTCACCGTAAGCTGGGACAGAGGCATGGAACAGACTTGTCTCCAGGCCTCTGGAGGAGACCAACTCTGCTCACACCTTGACAGTGAACTTCTGGCCTCCAGAATGCCAGAGAATGCATTTCTGTTGTTTCAAATCCCCTAGCTTGCTGGTATGGCATCCCAGCAGTCCCAGGAGGCTAATACAAGGCCTGCTCTGGACAGGCCCGACATATCAAGTGGAGCAGTTTGGCCTCCCCACTGCAGGCTGTGGGCAGGCTTCAAGCAGCAGAGTACAGGTAGGTGTGGGGTGGGGTGGGGGACCCGTTCTAAAAACCAATCTGGAGGGGGACTTCCCTGGTAGTCCAGTGGTTAAGACTCTGCACTCCCCAATGCAGGGGGCCTAGGTTTGATCCCTGGCCAGGGAACTAGATCCCTCATGCAGCAATGAAGATCCCACGTGCAGCAACTAAGAGCTGGCACAGCACCCCCAAAAGGAAAAAAAAAAAAAAAAAAAAAAACCAACACCAACCTGGAGCTCATGTTTTTCCAATTGGCGGCCTCCAGCCCAACCAACAAGCCCACCCTCTGCTGCCGGATTCACCCACAGCTGGGGGCTTCCAGGACCAGGATCTTTTTGCAGAGAGCATTGGCCTTCAGCCGGGATGTTGTTCTTGACCAGATGTCCCCAGCTGCCACTCTCACAGGTTCTCAGCCCTGACACACCCACGTCAGTTCTGCAGCTTTCCCTTCCACCCTGCTTCTGATGGGTTCCTCTCAGTCATTGCCCTAAAACTGGGGCTCCCCTTAGACTCCTCTTTTTCTCCTCCATCTTCAGAGAGCCACCAACTGGCAGTCCACCCCGTGACCTGGAGGATATGCCCACCTCCTCTCCCTCCTGGGTGTCTCTGTGGCTGCATCATGGGTTTCCATCCCTCTCGGGGGACTCCCCTTTCCTCTCCACCCTCTACCCCAATCCAGCTGGCCTGGATACCACGACCAAGGCCAGCTCCAAGAAACCCAGTTATCAGAACACCTGACCTCTGGCCCCTCTGCACCCAGCCTGGAGGCCTCTGGCTGATCCACAGGCCTCTACTGGGTCAGGGGCCCCACCCAGCCTCATTTCCCAACCCTCCCAGCTGAGCAATTCACTCTCCTCTCTCCTCTCAATCCTGCTCTAACTGCTCTTCCTGCCAGCTCCTCCTTCCTGCCCCAGCTAAGCAACTGCAGAATCAAAGGCCCGAAGAAGTCAAGACCTTAGCTTTCTCATACTAGGGAACACCCACACTGAGTCTGCTTTGGATTCATCCAAAGTGGAAATAAGTTCACACTGCAATGCTCGGCAAACTCCTCTTAAGGTCCCCTAAAACATCTACATATTTAGTCAAAGCTATGATACCCATTGGGCTTCCTAGATGGCTCAAGCGGTAAAGAATCTGCCTGCAATGCAGGAGACACAGCAGACGCGGGTTCAATCCTTGGGTCAGGAAAATCCCCTGGAGGAGATGGCAGCTCACTCTAGTATTCTTGCCTGGAAAATCCCATGGACAGACGAGCCTGGTGGGCTACAGCCCACAAGGTTGCAAACAGTCGGACATGACTCAGCACATGCACTCACACATAATACCCATTCTCCAGGCTAAAGCTGACAAACAGGCCCCTTTCCCAGGGGCTGGAGAGAGTCTGAGGCTGGAGACAGGGGCGATGGCAGCCACCACTTGCAGCTGTGATCCAGAGCTTTGGATATTATCTTGTTTAATCTCTACAATAACCTTCCAATTAATTGCTGTTATCACTGCCATGTAACCACAGAAGAGTAAGCCCTGGGGTTAAATACTTTGACTCAAAACTGCAATTATGAGGGGAAAAGGAAATGACTCCCCCTCAACCCCTGCCAGCTTGGTCCCAGTTCACTGACTAGGAAGGGGCAAGGCCTGGGCTCACCCAGGCCCTGCACCCAGTGCCCACCAGAAGTTTGCTCAGAGATTCAGAGTTTGGATCCCCTCTTGTCAACTCTCTAAGACTCCATTTCCCTATCTTACGAACAAGAATACTGGGACCTTCCTGGTGGTCTAGTGGTTGGGCCTTGGCCTTCCAGTGCCGGGGGGTATGGGTTTGATCCCTGGTCAGGGAGCTAAAATCCCACATGCCTCAGGCCCAAGACAACTGTAAAGTATAAAACAGTCAATATTGTAACAAATTCAATAAACACTTTAAAATGGTCCATATAAAAAAAAATTGTTTTAAAGAACAAGAATACTTAAACCCCTCTTCCCAAAGAATTAATGGGAGGATTCAAATGAGACAATATATGTAAAATTACAGAACAAAATGTCTGAAACACAGAAGGTCCTTAATAAAGGTTAGTTGCTTTAAATCAAAAATAAATTAGGGCAGAGAGAGAAAAGCATTTACTTGCCCATGTGAAGCAAAACATGTTACTGACCCACCAGGCAGCAGAGCCAAACTATTCATTTCTAAGAGGCGCCAATCTTTCATGATTACAAAAAACAAAGTAAAATGATAACAACAATCGTCATCATCATCATCGTCATGGCAGCTATCACGACTGGAAGCCTTCAGGTCAGTTCAGTCACTCAGTCGTGTCTGACTCTTCACAATCCCATGAACCGCAGCACACCAGGCCTCCCTGTCCATCACCAATTCCCGGTGTCCACTCAAATCCATGTCCACTGAGTCAGTGATGACATTCAACCATCTCATCCTCTGTCGTCCCCTTCTGCCTCCGGCCCTCAATCTTTCCCAGCATCAGGGTCTTTTCCAGTCAGGCAGCTCTTCACATCAGGTGGCCAAAGTATTGGAGTTTCAGCTTCAGCATCAGTCCTTTCAATGAACACGCAGGACTGATCTCCTTTCGGGATGGACTGGTTGGATCTCCTTGCAGTCCAAGGGACTCTCAAGAGTCTTCTCCAACACCACAGTTCAAAAGCATCAATTCTTCGGCGCTCAGCTTTCTTTATAATCCAACTCTCACATCGATACATGACCACTGGAAAAACCATAGCCTTGACTAAATGGACCTTTGTTAGCAAAGTAATGTCTCTGCTTTTTAATATGCTGCCTACGTTGGGAGTGCCAAATACTTTCCATGCCGCTGCTGCTGCTAAGTCACTTCAGTCGTGTCTGACTCTGTGCGACCCCATACATAACTCTAAATGAGTTAGTCCTCCCAGTCTCCAGGAGGTAAGCTGAATGGCCCCATTTTACAGAGGTAGGAACTGAGGCTCAGAAACGTTGATCTACTTGGTCACAGTCGCAGCACCTCTAAAGCTGGGACTCACCCCAGTGACTGACTCCAGGTCCCACATTCTATCACTGCCTCTTGAAAAATCAGTCAGAGCCCCTCACGACCTTCACCTTCTTCACTTCAGAAACTTCCCTGCCCTTCATCTCCTTCTCCACAGTCCCTCTCCTCAGAGCGAGAAGTGCCCGGGCCCGCTCTTTCTGAGAGAGTGTGTGGTTCACAGGAGCGGCACAGCAGGCGAGAGGACTCTGCTGGGCCCAGTCAGCCCGGGAGGGAGCTCAGGCCCCCCAGTCCCTGCGAACCTCAGAGCCCTCACCTCGCAGGTTGGTTGCTTAAGGCTCACACAAGGTAACAGCCACAGATGTGTCCAATACATCCTGCAGGGCTCTTAAATCCACCTCAGGCCTTCTGGAACCTTCTCCCACCAAATGCCACCTCTCTCTCTCTCAGGCATCCCCACACTCTGCCTCCTAACTAGCTCCTCACTCCTTGCCCTAAATCGCCCAATTTCCTTCATCCTAAAAACACCACCCCGACCTTGCTACCTTCTCATGACATACTTTTGCAGAGGTTCATGCAATCACCCTGCTCCCGGCTACACACACTCCCCAGAGGCCCAAATGATCACTCAGAATACTCTGTACTCCCTATGGGACTCAGCGTCATGCCATTTTTTTTGGCAGGCATCCAGGAAAACCTTGACAAAGAGTAACTGAAAGCACAGAGAACACTCAGGCACAACATCCCAAGTCCTTTTCACAACAGACTCAGAAGAGGTTATCCTCATTTTTCACAATGAGGAAACAGGGGCTCGGGTTATGAGGTTCAAGGTCATCCAGCTTCCAATTAGAAGAGTTCAACACTAGAATTTATTAGTTAGGCCCCAAAGTGTCCCAAACACACCAGTTAAGCAGCTGGGCTCTTTCCCTTCTTGCCTTGTCCACATCTTCTAAAAAAAATTCAACAGCCTGATCAATCTGCATTTGCTCACCAGAATGTTCTCTGTTAAGGCTCCGTCTCTTTTTCTTGGGCCACATCGCTGGTTGTGAAACCAAAGGGGTCCCTATTGCTTTGGTCAATACTCCCCAGTGGGCTGCAGTACCTTCTCAGGGCTATTTGCAATGGCTCCGCTGCCTGTCTAGTTCTGGGATATGTTCTTTGTCCGCCCCCCATCTCTGCTGTCACCCCAGAAGTGGAGCTGCCCAGAGCTACAAACATTCTGTAGAGATGGGCACAGCACGAAGGCCACCAGCTAGGCCCCCCGGAACTCTGCAACGCGGGTTCATGAAAGAGTGTTTGCTCGGAAGGCAAGAACTCCTGGGATCGCATTGGTGGTTGTCCCCATTACCTCGTTTTGGGGTGGAGACAAGGGAAGCTGGAGAAGATGTGTGTCTTGCCCCCAAACCGCATGGCAACGCAGTGACTCAAATCCAGCCCACGTGGACGCCCTGCCCAAGCTGTCTCTCCACCATACCCTGCCCACGTTTCCCCTTTTTACTATCAGAATTTCCTCCCCTCCTTTCTTCTTTGAAAAACCTGCCTTACATATTAACAATTTTACTGGGGGGGCTTGATCAAAAACACATCAAATAAACTCTGCCCTTTTCCAGATTCTTTCCGTGTGCGTGTGTGGATGTTCGCCGGCTTGCCCCGAGCACAGGTGAGCCGCTCCGTGCCATTCTGGATGCGTGCAACCAGCCCTCACTCTCTGTGGGCATGTATTCCCTCTGCACTGCCGTCACCGAGTTTATGCAACCTTTCCTGGGTTATCTGCATGTGGATGATTTCCAATGTTTTCCCATCTTTGGACGAGTTGGTTTTCTGCCCCTTTAGGACTTCTGTGGGACTTATTTTCAGAAATAAAAATAATAGTCAAAAGGTATGAGCAGTGTTGGGACTTCCCTGGCAATCCAGGGCTTAAGAATCCAAGCGTCCACTGGCAGAAGGCACAGATTCAATCTCTGGTCAGGAAACTAAAATCCCACACACTGTGCAGCAGAGTCAAAAAAAAAAAAGATATAAGCAGTGTCACCAAAGCTCCCTAGAATAACAGCTCCCCTTTCCGATAATGCCAATGGTACCCTGTTTTCTTTCCCACAGTCCTCAATAGAGAGTTTTATAAATTTGATCTATTTGTCACTAATAAGACAGGCCAACTAACTCAGATCTGTTTTAACTTAAGTATCTTGTGTGTATAGGAAGTTGAACTGTTATCCACATCTCACTGTATTAACTGGGCCTTATATGAAATGATCTGTTCCCATGTTTCGGTATTTTAGCAATACAATCTTAATATTTACCCTAAAGAGCCTGATCAGTTCTGTGCATACTTTTGACAATATGTTCTTATAGCTATCAGTTTCTCACAACTGTTTCCCTCTTCTATACCTTCCCCTTTAGCACAATTTAATTACTAGGGGGTTGGGGGAAAAAAATCCACTTTACTGAGTCACCCCAGCTGTAAACATGTCACTGTGAGAGCCCCACCCAGCCCCAGGCCGACACAGTCCACCAAGAGACGACTGGGTATATGATTATATTTTTACTTTACAGATTTTATTCCTTTACAGCATATCCTATTTCCTCAATGATCATTTTTATGGAATTTTCACAAATACATTTGCTCTCCACATTTGCGAGGATAAATACTCCATCTACTTTTCCTGAGTTTTAAACACATCTAGAATTTATAACTATAAGACATATCTGAGTTCATTTTCTCTATAGTGTTATTTAGTTCTTCCCAAGAGTCATTTACCGTATTTTATTATTATTATTAATTTTTTTTTTTGCCATACCGCGAGGTTTGTGGGATTTCAGTTCCCCAACCAGGTACTGAACTCAGGTCTTCAGCAATGAGAATGCACAGCCCTAGTCTAACACTGGATGGCCAGGGAATTCCCAGGAGCCATTTACCTTAAAATAATGTCTCTCACTATTGTCTGCCTTTCCAAATTCACCAATAGCAATGCCTTCTATTTATTTAGATTATTTTATTGTATCTCCTTTTTCTGACTCATCCTAATACTGTATAGTTTTAATAACTACTGCTTACCTGCTTCATTTGCTGAGAGGAGCCCACTGCTAAAAGATTTTCAAGACATCCTTCAGTACACTTGTCCACCAATTTTTCCTGATTATTAGGATAATCGTTAGCATGCCTTCTGAAGTATTTCACTGAAATTTTAACTGCCTAAGCATGAAATCTAGGTAAAAACCTGGGATACTAACTCTTCAATACTGTGACTTCTGATCAGAAGCAGTCACATAGGATTTTGTAATTTTCTTTGAATAGGAATTGTGTCATTTGCAAACAGCTATGTTTTTATCTCTTCCTTCCCTATACCAATCCCTCTAAGTTTCTTTTTGTTCCTATATTGGTATGACAAGCATCTGTTAAACTATGTTAAATAAGAGTAGCGATAAGGGACATTTTGGTTTAGTTCCTGTTTTTCAGAGCACACTTCTAGAATTTCTCCTCTTGGAACCTGCAGCCCCCATGCAAGGCTTGGTACATGATTATACACAGGCAGGTTCTTTATCATATTTAGGAGTAAATCCTCTAAGATACTTAGTTTTAGTTTTATGATATAGTTTTATATATTTCTGCATCTACTGAGACTACATTCAGATATTTGTTGAGCATTGATTATATTCTAGGCATTATGCTAAATATTAGGGGTTCTAATTTTTATGGTTTATTTCTATTAATATTAGCCTCTTTGACTGAACCAGGCACACATTACTGGCATGAGCCATGCTTGGTAATTTTTCAAAACTCATCTTTTAAGACCCTGGTATATGACTATAAAATTCATCTGAAAAAAATTAAGAGACAAAGATATAGACCTCCAGGGACCTATTCAAATGTTACCTACTCCATGAAGCCTTCCAACCCTTACTTTTTGGAAACAAGAGTTGCCAGCTCATTCCTCTGGGCTCCCACAGCCCTCTCTTCCTCCACTATCACATTTGTCACAGGGACTGTAATGTAATCAAATGTCCACATGTCTGTTCCACCCCTTCCCCCAACCCCCAGGGACCTCAGGACTCCATCATGGCCCCAAGGACAGAAGAATCACCAGCGCTAAGGACCGTGTCTAGTGGATGGGAGTTACACAATAAATATTTCCCAAAGTACTGAGGCCATTAGTTTATTCCACTGATGATTTTTGCAGCTGTATTTTTAAGTGAAATTGATCTGTAATTTCTTTCTTGGGATCAGCAGGGAGTGGACAAGCTAGTCCAATCCCATGCACACACAGATTAACTGTGGTTCATTGGGCAGGCCTCCTGTCCAAGGAGATACTAGAGAAGTCCAGCTAGAGTTTGAGCTTATAGTGACTTTGGGGAAGGGAGCGGCATAAGATAAAGCTTTGAACTGTCCCAACAAGTGGGCAAAGCCCTGTGATGGGAGTTGGGGAGGGGCACAGGTGAGCCTCAGCAACACAGATACTGAGACATCTGTGACGGTTACAAGGCCCCAGCTGGCTGGGTCCAGCAGTTCCAACCCCTAGGAGCAGGACCAGTCGTGCCAGTTACTGGTTAGCAACACACACAACACACAGTTATCTTTCCCTCTGTAGAGGTGTATTCTACAGTTCCCATCACCCATATAGGGAAACCGAGGCCAGCCAGGCTACGTAATATACCAGAGTCACACGGCCAGTGAGTGAATGAGCTGGGATCCCACCGCACCCTGTTGTCTCAAGCAAAGCCCACAACAGGGTCTTGGCCCCAGCCCAGGACCTGGATACCAGGCACGTCAGCAGAACAGGAACCAACACAGAAGCCTCTGAGAAGAACCGAGACTGAGAAGGGAACAGGATGCAAGAATAAGGCAGGAGGTTCTGCCATGTCAGAGCCAGAAGAGCGTCTGAGCCCAGGATCCTGGCCAGGAGCGATCTGAGTCTCCGCTTCCTCAGGCCAGGGGAGACTCTCAGAGCTGAGGGCAAGGCTGAGCTGCAGGAAGTAACATGTGGGGCTGCCCTCCCCGAGACCATGCAGGCCAAGTCTGGGTGGGTCTGCCCGCTTGGCTCAAGAGACAACATCTAGGGAAACCAGTGTCCGACCAGGCGGGTCCCCGGTGGCCACAGGGAGCCCGAGCATGCTCGATCATGTTCCTCCTCTTGGGATCCTTCCCCTTAAATAAGGTGTCAGTTGAATGGTTAATAGACTGACTTTTGGGTGCCTAAAGCCCAAACAAGTAAAAGAAAAACTGGAGTTTCAGTATGCACAAATGGAGGTGGTGTATTTCTGGAGAGGAAGTCCACAGCTTGCATCATATTCCCACTAATAGGTCCATGGACTTCCAAAGAGGCTCAGAACAACCAACCCAAAATGTGCTTAAAAAGTCAACTAAAGCAGCAGAGCCCAGACAGCTGTGCTGAGCAAAGGTGGTCAGCTCAACCAACCGAATATGCCTTAAGAAATTCTGCAGCCATGAACCCTTCTGTTCTTTCGGATCACCTGCAAAGTGAGTGGTGGTCAGTCCCGTCTGGAGCCAGAGGGTGAGGCAGGACATCCCATTTTCACTACATTAAAGGAGATGAGTATGAATTTTTTGGACATGGGGCATCATATTTATACAGTTGGTGGGTTCGCTGGCTATCAGACACTTGAATACTTGGTGCCCTAAGGTCAGAGGAGAAGCAGGGGGCCACTGCCTCCACTTTCTGGCTCCTTGGAGGTCAGCCCCCAATTGGAGTGGGTTTGAAATGCAGAGTCTGGGGTCTCACCACCAGCCTGCTGGATCCACATTTAACTGAGGCTCCAGGCCCCATGTGATTCATGGGCACCCTAAAATGTGAGAAGCACTGCTGTTGAAGGAAATTTGTGGAAGGCAAAAAGGAAGGAGAAAAAGGAAATGTGAAAACCAAAGTACTAAACAATGATACAAACAAATGTCAGAGAAGAGGATGAAAGTTGAAGTTGGCTCTTAGAAAAAATATCTGAGATGACTAAACCAGGGGCCCAATTAACTTTTGCAGGTCCAGGGGATGCCCTGGAATAAGCTGGAAAACTTAGAAAAGACATGTAAAGATCCAATAAATGAGCCACTGATAACACAGTTTGAAGAATTTTATGTACAATCTTAAACTAATAGCTGAAAAACAAAGTTAACAAGCTGATGCAAATTTATTTGATACTCAATTTAAAGCTAAAGGAAAGATACTTAAACTGATAAGTAAAAGAAAATTAGTTAGAAAAACGCAAATCAACAGAGGGAAAAGCATGGGTACTTAATGGATTTGTTGCAAAGTCCTTCTATAATGTGTTAACATTTTTTGCTCATTTAAATACACAAGTAAAACACTCATACTTTCCTTTTGACAAATTAAAGCCTGTAATTTAAAGCCAAGGCCTCTCTCAATACCACGCCAGAAGGCCTCTCTGATATGAGCCTGGTGCACATATTTCAGGCCTGTTTAGTATGAATACATGATTCCACCAAAAATATACAATTTCAAAAATGGCATACCATTGTACATACCATTATGCAACTTGCTTTTTTTTTTAACTCCACATTACATTTCTCAGACCTATTCTTACCATAAGCCATCAACCTAATATACTCCTTTCTACTCTTCTGGCAGTGTTTTTCCAACTTTGCTGCCTGAGTCCCACAGTAAGAGATATGTGACCCAGTTCACACTTGTGAATACACAAAACTGAAACAAAAATCTCACCAAATATTTACCCACTCCGTGCCACGCATTCTGTTATTTTCTTTGTTTCACACTGTGTCACAACCCACTAAGTTGATTTATTGACTCACTAATGGTCCGAACCACCTGTTTTATTTTGCCCTTACAAAATAAATAAATATTTACTTCTCCATCCAACAGGTATTTACATTACTGTGCCTAATTTTCCATTATTATAACAACGTTCAGTGAATACTGTGCACGTGCGTGAATGCATCTCTAGAGCAGATAAGGGAGCCGCTGGGCCCTAAGATATGAGCATCTAACAATTTAAATAAAAATCAAAATTGCTTTCCAAACCAGTGTATCCATTTATTCTCACCAGCAATGTACAAAAGCATGTTTTCTTTACATCCTCACCAACTTAGGTTTTGATCTTTTCTAATCTGATGGATTATAAGCGCCATTTTATTGTAATCCTGATTTGCATGTTTTGTTATAAGGGAGCTTGTGCATCTTGTCTTTCAAAGATTCATTTATTCTTCTTTTCTTATGATTTTCTGTTCCTGTCCTTTGCCCATTCTTCAATTAAGTTAATGTTCCTTCTTGAATTTTAAGAGCTCTTTGCATATTGAGAGAATTAGCTCTTTTTATCAGATTTGCAGCAAATATTTTTTTCCTCAAGGTATCGTATATCTTTCGACTTTGTTGATGCTGTCTTTCTCATTATAGAAGTTCTCATTTCTATGTTGTCAAAGATATCAATCTTTCAATTTATGTCTTCCAGGATTTGTGTCACACTTGGAAATGCCTCTCTATTCCAAGACCACAGAAAAATTCTTCTAGTACTCTAATACTTTCATTCTTCATTTACATCTTTGATAGACTTATTTTGACCTAAGACAGAAAGTAGAGCGCCTGCTAAATGTATTCCCCCAAGGTGGTAATATGGTATGAAGTTACTATCTTTCCCCACAAATTTGAAAAACTGCCTTTATCACAAAATACACACACAAATATGCATCCCCACTATTTATTTCAGGGCTCTCTATTTTGTCTCATTTGTTCAATCTATTCAGTACCAAGTTATCCTAATCACGATAGCTTTTAAAATATTTAATGTCTGTTAGAACTATCCCCTCTTCTTCTTTTATGTATTTTCATGTAAGCTAATTTTCCCATATGAACTTAGAATCAGTCCTCTACTACCAAAATAATCCTATTGGTAATTTTATTGTGATCACATTTAAATGAATAGGAGTTTTATAACACTGACCTTCTAGCCAGGGTTATATTATCTTCTTGTTTAAGCCTTTTATGCCCCTTAGTAGCACTGAAGTTACACATAAATATATTTTTTATTGAGCTCATAACTATTTTTTTCTCTTGTTTGCTGCTTACATAAGTGAAAATTTTTTTCTTCCATCATGTTTTCTAGTTGAATATCATTTCTGTGGGAGAATTACTGATTTCTGTGCATTAATTATACACTCAATGATCTTACTGAATTCTCTTATTGTTTTTAGTAGTTTTTATACCACTAAATTCTTCCTCTTATCTAATTATACCAGCTTATCCCTCCAAAACAAGGTTATATAATTATGGTACTTAATAATTTTAGCATAATGATTTGGTTTACATATATCATGAAGCAATTACTGCAGTAAGTTTAGTAAACTTGAACTTTAAAAATTGGAATGTATCTAGTATCCACCACTTCAATGCTAAGCAAAATCTGGCTATCACCCTGATAAAGATATATTTTCTCACGATGAGGAGGTATCTAATTATTCCTATATTATGAGTTTTTATTATAAATAGATGCTTAATTTCTCATAAACCCTTTAGCATCGTATTTTCTCCTTGAATCCTTTAATATGGGGAGCTTATTAATAGAAATCCTAACATTAACCTATCCTGCATTCCCGTTCTGAAATCCACCTGTCATGGAGTTCTTCCTGTGGGTTGCTGGATTCTATTTGCTAATTATGTTATTAGGATTTTGCATCAATATTCAAAGCCAAGATTACATTGTAGTTTTGTGTGTGGCCATAGTGCTCTTTTGTTATGTTTTGTTACACTAGCTTCATAAAAAGAATTTAAGCATTCCTTATTTCTTTGCTCTAGAATGATTTAAATAGCAATAGAATCCCCTGTATCCTCAATATTTGAAAAAATTTACCTGTGAAACCATCTGGTCCTACACTATTTTAAGGAAAAGCTCTTTGATAAGTTTCTCAATTTCTTCTATGGTAACTGGTCTGTTTAAGTTTTATTCTATTCTACTTTCAGGTTTGTGTGTGTGTTTTTTTTTAAGAATACATACTCTCATATTACATAAACTATTTCTAAACATAGAAAAAGATTCTACCAGCATCACTGTAAGAAGTAAATATAGCCTCTACCCCAAACTTTACCAGGACAACATCCAAACGGCCTGGTTCCTCATTTCTGGACTCCTTCTCCCTCATCCCTTTTCATCCCCTTTCTCTCACCACCAAGTGGATTCTTTATTCTTTACCCGTTGAGCCATCGGGGAAGCCCCTACACTCTTCCTCATCCTTCCTCGACCCCCTTCTCTCACCTCCAGATTCAGATTCACATAAAATGAAAACGGACAGGTTTGCAATTAATCAGAAACACGCTGGCACTCCTCCTCCAGTTCTGATACCATCAGGGAAGGACTGGAAGTGAACAGCCCAGTTCCCCCCACCTCCCCTCAGTGAAGTCCCTCCAATCTCCCCTGGGCTTCTCTTCAAAGCTCTCACCAGCCCCAACCCATCTGTGAAACCAGCTGCCACCTCACCCTACTCACACCAAATCCTTGGCCTCCTGATGACTGGTACCAAGAAATCCACAGGTGTTCAATCATCAGACACCTGCCAGATGCTTGGGGTCCCTGACATACAAGGGTATTCCTACCTTCTAAAAGCATGGATCCCAAGAGTTCCCATCACAAGAGAAAAAAAATTTTTTTTTTTCTTTTATTGTCTACATGAGATGATGGAGGTTCACTAAAACTTACTGCAGTGATTGCTTCATGATGTATGCAAGCCAAATCACATTTAATAAATAAAGTTCATTGAGAGTCTATGTAATCTGTTTAAAAAAATCATTGAGCTGTACACCTTGAACTTACACAGTACTATATGTGAATTATATCTCAATATAACTGGAAGAAAATAAATAAAAGTGTGTTATCTGACTGAGGGGTTAAGACCTGCCCGCAAGTAACCACAAGGCCTCAATAAGCATCCCAGAACAACCAGGGACACCATAGTATAGCAGAGCAAATCAGAAGGGCAGAGAACAGAGAAACCACTGACCACCAGGAAGATGGTGGGGAAAACACTTTAAGCAAGGGACCCAAAGCCAGGCTGCAGGCAGATCAGCCCAGTATGTGCCAGTGGTATAGAAAGTGGGGCAGATAAGCCTGAGCCCCAGCGAGAGGTTTGGACGTGACACAGCAGACAGTGGGAGCCACCGTGGGCTCCTGTGCAGGGGAGTAACAGGAAGAAAGTGGTGTTTTGGTCACACTCCCCACATTCTAGGATGCCAGACTTGCATTCAAAGAAATGACTATTTGTGCCAAGAACTCAGTGAGCTGTGGGGAGGACTGTAAACCACAAGCCTATGCTGATGCCACAAGTGACAATGGACACACATACACACACACCCACACACACACACACAGAGTCCAGGCTCTAATTGAAGACTGGGAATTATACCTCTGCATTAGGGTTTAAATAGTTTATTTCACTACACAATAGAAACCACATTGCCACAAATCTCTAACCTCAGGGGGCACAGGTGTTAGCCCAAGCACTTCTCAAACCTAAAGGGCACCCAGATCACTTGAGGATCTTAACACAGATCCTGATTCTGCAACCTTCGGTTCTAGGTAATGCCAGATGCCACTGGCCCAGGGGCGACGCTCTGAGTAGCAGAGGACTAAATGATACGGAGGGTGCTCCCAGGCAGTAGGTTAAGGGCATTAACCACAGGCAGAGAAAAACTGAGGGCTGTCTGGAATCAACAGCAGAGCACCCAAACTAACCAACTCATTTTCTTGAAAAATTCACCATGGGGGTTCAGTAACTGGCAGGGCTCCCTGCAAAGCCGTTGGTAAACAGAAACCACCCCTGCATTTCACAACTACCACTTAATTACTCTTCCCATAACCTTTAACAGCAGCCCTAAGCCAGCTCTTTCAAATGCTGATGCCACTCATCAAGTCATAAAGCCTTAAAGTGTCATATTAATAGCTTTGATAACAGAGCGTAAAACAAACCCCAACAACAATCACATCTGCCTACCCTCTCAGCTGGGGCCATCAGGCAGGGTAACATTTGTGTTGCATCCTGGGTCAAAGAAATGATGACCTTAACCCGTGAGAATCTCGTACCCAAGATAGGCCACCGAAGAGAAATTTATCAGCTCTTCTATGATCCATCTGAGATGGGTCTGGAGGTCAATCACAATGCCACAATCCTAGTGACTTCCTTACTGTGCTCAGCTCCTTGGGTAACTTTGAAACCTAAAAGAAGCTTCTGCCTCTCCCCACTCCCCTTCTCCTGACCCCCTTCCTTTGGGTTGCCTACTTAGGCAGAGAGTGACCCATTTCAAATCAACCCCATCACAAACCACAGAGCTCCCTGACATGACTTGATTCTGAAGTCAGACAGCTTTTGTTTAAGCTTCATGCAGACAGTCCATCAACAGAGCAAAAATCAGACTATTTGACTGCAGACCATCCCACTTCCAAGTGACCCACAAACTACTCACACAGTATGCACATACGCACCATCAATTCAGTGAATCAGGCATCTATAGTATGCAGAACCTCAGCACTCTACCATGCACAGTGAGGATTCAGAAAACACAATCTCTGAATTTGAGAAGTTGATCAAAGAGTTGAGCTCACACCTCACACTCACGTAGCAACCATACTCTAAAGGTTCCTCGATGGCTGGCAACTACCAATCTGGAGAATCTCTACTGTGGCCTGAAGTTCTAGAGGATACCACTAATGGCAACTCCACTGTGAAGATTAGGCCATTGGCTCTGGAAGGAAATAAGCCTGAGGACATCCTCTGCCGAGGATGAGTACGCCTGCAGTGTGTTGACTAAGCAATACATGAGGAACAAGAATTAATCTGTCCTCCAACAGCAAGTAAGTGATTCAACCAAGTTTACACAGGGAGTTTTAAAGCTGGGAGCAGAACTCAGGTCAACTCCCAAGCTGAGATTCTTCCAACTAGACCACATTCCCCTCACCTCCATTTTGGAACTCTCCTGTGAAATTAAAGTTAGAAGGTTCGCCACTTCTTTGCTCTTTATTCCTCCCACAAACTCAAACTTTCTGGACCCTCTTTCTTTTGGGGGAAGCAGCATAATCTAACCCATCTAAGAGGTGACCCCAGTTCTGTTTCTCATGCAGCGGGTCAAGAGCAAAGCTAAGTCACATCCCTTCTTTAGGACTTCAGTTTTCTCTTATCTAAAACAAAGAGGTTAGTGAGGATGACTTCTAAGATCCTTCCCAGCTTTAAAGAGGATTAATGGGGGACTTCCCTGTGGGTCCAGCGGTTAAGACTCTGAGCTTCCCCCTGCAAGGGGCACAGGTTCGATCCCTGGTTGGGAACTAAAGATCCCATATGCTGTGCAGTACGGCCAAAACCACAAAAACAAAAAGGGAGAATCCATGGAAGCTTCACTTCACAGTTGAGAGGGAAAGGCTCCCCCAAGCCAAAACCCCTGCCTCATCCTGCTCTGTGCAGGGTTGGCTGGTCCAGGCAACTGATGAGAAGCTGCAGTCCATGGCCTCCTGTGGTTCACACACAGCTTCCCCAGCCCACACAAAAGGGGGAGCAGCAATTGCCAGCTGTCTTCAGAAACTTGCCAGCAAGAATTCTTAATTAAAGTCTTTTGTTGCAATGCAGCATTATTCTTTTCAGTGACTTTTGTAAATTATAAAATTGATTTGTGTTCACTCCAGAAAACATTTCATTTTTAATGACTTTTTGCAATCATAAAATAAATGCACATTCATTACAGAAAAATGAGAAAACTTGTTTAAAAAAATCCCACCTAAACAAATCTAAATCTATATGTTAATCAAATCACATTTCAATTGATAATCAAAGAAACTCCAGAGTTGGGATTGATGTTAAAGAGGGTCAAGGGACAAGTGGCCTCCTAGGCTATGCCACAGAGTGTTGTAGGGCGATCATTATGCCAGCACAGGCCCCCTCTCTCCACAGCCCCTGACAGTGGCCACCCAGCCTCTGTTCCAACAATTCTCACTTTTCCAGGCAACCCGTGCCATGTCATGGACACTCCAGTGGTGGTTCTTGCATTGGAGAGTGGTCATAATTATATGCACAGGGGTTGGGTTTTTTTTTATTAGGTAGGGTTTTATTTCACAGACTTTGTATTTATTTGATTGAAGTATAGTTGATTTACAACGTTGTGTTAGTTTCTGGTGTATGGCAAAGCAATTCAGTTATACACATACATGTCCCCTTTCATATTCTTCGCCATTATTGTTTGCTATAGGATATTGAATATAGCTCCCTGTGCTAACAGTAGGACCCATTGTTCACCCATTCCATATACGTCAGTTTGCATTCACCACACCCAATCCATCCTTCACCCACCCCACCCTGGCAACCACAAGTCAGTTCTCCGTTTTCCATGTTTCATAGATAAGTCTGTTTCTGTTTCATAGATAAGCTCATTTGTATCATATTTTAGATTCCACCTACAAGTAAATAGTGCATGGTATTTGTCTTTCTTTCTCTTTCTGACATATGCACAGGCTTTTAAGAGACCTGGACTTGAGTTCAATTCCAAGCTCAGCCTCCTTACATGCTCCTTGACACTGGGAAAGTCACTTGGCCTCTGTGAACTTGAACTTGCTCATCTCTCAGATGGGAACCATAATACCTGCTTACAAGGGTTGTTGTAAAATTGAAATGAGAAAATGTATATAAAGTGCTTAGCAAAGTGCCTGCACAGTAGAAAGTGAAAATGAAAGCTCCGGTTGCTCAGTCATGTCCCATGACTCTGCAACCCCATGGACTGTAGCCTGCCAGGCTCCTCTGTCTAGGGAATTTTCCAAGCAAGAATACTGGAGTGGATTGCCATTCCCTTCTCCAGGGGATCTTCCCAACCCAGGGATCAAACCCAGGTCTCCTGCACTGCAGGCAGAGTCTTTACCATCTGAGCCACCAGCTCAATAAATGGTAAGTATTGTTATTAAATGCTCATAACAGGTAGCTCTTAACAATGGTCTTCAAATTTTTCCACCTTACCCCTAATAAGATATTATACCATGACTCAGTGCATAAAATATCAACATATACTTATAAATAAATAAAAGTGAACAAATATTTCATAAATAAAACTGACCCATACACATCTGATCCACTCAAGTCTTTTTTTCCAATTCTATTTCAACCTTTCTATTCTATTTCATTTTTTTTTTTTAAACTACTGGTTTAGTCACTAGATTGATTGCACAACCCACTAATAGAATGCCAACTGCAGCTTGAGAAACACTGATATATATACTAAGACCAAACACCTCCTCCTGTAGTTTCCACCTTTCTGTTCTAGCTTTACCTTCTGGAACCACATGGAGCAACTCTGCTCTTCACATGCTTGTTAAATGTCCAAGCACCTGAAACAGTTTCCATTCTCTCGAGCAGCCACTGTGTGTGATATGGCTTCCAATCCCTCTTCATACCCATCTCCTCTTCCTCTGGACTCCTTCCTCCCTCTGCAAGTTTTCCTCCTTCAGTGACCACTGCCCAGGATGCCCTGCTCGCTTGGCAGCCCATTCTGCTCTTCTGGTGGCTTCTATGTTGCCTCAAGTCAAGCAGCCTTATAAAAGCATCTTTTTGAACCTTCCCAACAGATGCACCCACCATTCATCCCCGAGGAACTCAGCTCTCCTTCAGCCCATCCCCAACTCCTCTCTGTAAGCTGGTTCGTTCATACAAAAGTGTTCCCTCCACCTCCTCTTCTGTCTTTCCACAAAGGAGATAAGGATGCCTCAAGGCTCATCGACCAGAAGAGGGAAAGTGAGGAAGAGTTTCAATATGCACATTTGAGCTTGAATCTACAAACAGAAAGTGCCCCTTCTTACTCATCTCTGAACTAGCTCTGCCTGCAAACCCTGGCACCAAACTGAGAAGGCCTCATCACCCAGTCACATCTGTCCCTTCATGGTGACAGCAGCCTTGTGACAAGGAATCTCACACCTGGCTGCAAACACAGCCCTTCAGCGCTGACATCTCCCAGCACCACCTTGCACATGCAGGAAATGATACATATCAGATACAGCCAGTTTCCCATATCCTATCTGCATTTGTAGTCATCAAAAACATACACTTCTAATGATAAAAAAAAAAAAGAAATGCACACACTTGCACCTAATGTCACTACTTTGATGGGTAACACTTCATAATTTGGTCTTTAAAAAGTTTCCAAAGCAAAATCTAAAAAAGCCTACTGTGCCTTCAAACTGAGAGCTGGCTTCTCCTGGCTCCCGTATCTATCCTGCATGTGGGGATCTCAACACAAAAACATCCACATGTCTTTCCCACAGAAGGGAACCCATGAACACACCAACTCATATTTACGGGTTTATAACTTAAGTTTGGGCTTCCCTAATGGCTCAGACAGTAAAGAATCTGCTTGCAGTGCAGAAGACCCGGGTTGGATCCCTGGGTTAGGAAGATCCCCTGGAGGAGGAAATGGCAACCCACTCCAGTATTCTTGCCTGGAGAATCCCATGGACAGAGGAGCCTGGCGGGCTACAGTTGATGGGGTCACAAAGGTTGGACATAACTATCACTTCTATATACCTGTACCCCTAAATAATGTATTTTAAATATTTGTTGAGTTTAAAATATATTCCAAAAGTATTATATGGTATGGAATACTCAGGGTATTGCTTTTATAAAGTTAATTTTTTTTTTTTTTTTTTTTTTTATGTTTTGGCCACGCCCTACTGTATGCAGGATCTTAGTCCCCAGACCAGGGGTTGAACCCGTGTGCCCCAGGGTCTTGCTTATTTAAATTCAACCTTAGGTGACTAAGATTCACTCAGATCATTGCAGGGAAATGGTTGTGCATTCGTGCTGCTGCCAGATAACAGCCCATCATGTGACCAGAATGTTTTGACCCATCCTCCAGCTGATGACCATCTCGGTTTCCAGTTTTTAGCTAGTATCAATAGCACCACAAGGAACATTCTTAGTATACCTCGCCTGTGCCAATGTGAATGAGCTTCTCATGGCAATTTTACACTCAGAAGTAGAAATGCCAGGTTATGCCACAGGTGCACAGGAGATAATACCAGATTGTTTTCCAAAGGGGTTGCATCTGTTTACATACCGACCAGCAGCACATAAAACGCCACAGTGATCTATGTTCTTTCCAGTGCTTGCTACTGCACAGCTTCTCAATGTTTGACAATCAAATGGGGATATGGAAACTCATTGTGATTTGTATTCACTGATTACTAATGAAATTAAGTGTCTCATAAAAAGAGAGAGAGAGCTCCTCCCCCAACTTAAAGGCCGTGTACTTTTCTTTCACAGCTCTTATCATGGTCTGTAAGTACACATTTGTGGGGTAATTTGATTAAAGTCCATCACCATGCCTGTTTTCTTCGCCACTGTATATTGGACCAAGGCACAGAGTTGGGCTTCTGTGTGTGGCGAATAAATGAATGAGCTGAGCTGAGCCACCCAGGTGGCTCAGACGGTAAAGAATCCACCTGCCAATATAGAAGACGCTAGATTGATCCCTGGGTCAGGAAGATCCCCTAGAGAATGAAATGACAACCAACTCAAGTATTCTTGCCTGGAGAATCCCATGGACAGAGGACCCTGGCGGGCTATAGTCCATGGGTCACAAAGAGTCAGACACAACTGAACCACTGAGCACATACGCATGCACGTAACAATAAAACAACATCTACTGTTGTGAGCTGCAGGCCTAACAGGGACCACACACTTCACACCAAATAGTAACAACTATCATGTACACAGCATGCTTATTAGACTCCAGGCACCGTATTATGTGCTTACGAGATTATTCTGATCCTCCCAACATCTCCATGGAAGGGATATGACAAGCCCCATCTTACAGCACAGAAAATTGATGTACACAGAGACTAAAAGTGTACCCAGTCTGGCTCTGGAACCCGGGCCCTTTCCACACACCTACTGCCAATCCCTCCCTCCGGGCTTTCTACCTCCCTCCTTGTGGGCTGCTTTTCCTCATCTGCCCCCACAAAGACCCTCTGACTCCCAAGTTTTGCTTCACAGCCCACAAATGCTTTCCCTGCACTTGGGGAATAGTACTCTAGTAAAAGATCACCCCGCTATCTGTCATTTAAATGTCTGCACTGACAACACACTTATCTAGCAAGTCGCCGGCTACAGAGGCTGGGTGTCACCTGGCAGGCAGGCACGAGGACATCACCCACGCCAGGCTTTCCCAGGGCCTCCCAGAGCCACAGTTCCCACCAGCAGAACTGCAGAAAACAGCGCCTTTTTTTCAACTCTGGGTTTTACTGAACCTGGAAACAAACGTCTTACAAGTGCCTACTACACCCCAGCACATGACACGCCTTAATTCAGCAAGAAATACTATGTAGCCACTAAAATTATACAATCTAGACCAATACATAGAAATATGCATGCAAAATTATGTTAAGTGGGGAAAAGAGCAACTCAAAATAGTGTCTACCAAATTAAGGACACACAGTACCCCCCCAACCCCGCCCAGACCCCCACACACACCCATAGATAATATAAATAGAACTGAGTGTTCACTGGAAACTTTCTTCAGTAAAGTTACTTAGGTTTCCAATGCTCCTCCCAAAGTTGCTTGTCAACTACTTAGAACAGGTGTGTTTCCAAAGCAATGCTATTAACAATAGCAAAGAATTATTCCCAAGGGGATGAAAGCCCCATGAGGGTCATCATGATGTCGGGTTTGTTATAGCTGAGTCTCCAACAAAGGGGTCAAAAGGGTCAGACCAGGGGTTAGCAACTGCGGTCTGCTGCTAAGTCCCACCACCTGGTTCTGCAAGTACAGTTTGCAGGAGCAGAGTCACTCGCCCATCTATGTGTCATCTGTGGCTGCTTTTATGCTACAGTGCGGAGTAGAGTACTCGGGACAGTACATGGCCCACCAAGCCGAAATATTAACTGTCTGGCTTTTTACAGAAAAACTGCCAATTCTTAATCTAATGCTTAGCCTAGTATTCTGCATATAGTGAGGATTCAATCATTTTTATTGAATTCATCATTTCTAATAAGACTAAGTCGAGCTAATACATAAGAATGAAGATCTTATTGACCCAGGGCACACGATAACCAATGCCTGAATTCTAAGTCACTTCAGTCCTGTCAGCTCAGACTCTTTGAGACCCCATGGACTGCAGCCTGCCAGGCTCCTCTGACCGTGGGATTCTCCAGGCAAGTGTACTGGAGTGGGTTCCCTTGCCCCCTCCAAGGTATCTTCCTGACCCAAGAATCAAACCCCTCTTGTGGCTCCTGCATTGCAGGCAGATTCTTTAGCACTGAGCCACAAGGGGAAATAGCCACCAATGCCTAGCAAATGCAAGATATGTTCTTTTGTTTTGGAAATATCTCCTTTTACATTACAAAAAGGAAGGGAGGGACCCCTGACATCCTCAGTAGGAGAAATGCCTTGAAGACGGATCACACCAAGTCACCCATAGAGCTACAATGAGAGACAGCTGGCAAGGGCTTGGCAGGCCATCTAAGGTCAGAAGTAGGAGTCAAGTCTGGACAACCAGTCAAGATGCTGTCATAATCCCCACATGGGCTCAAAGCAGGATTCTGGCCTCCGGAGCCTTCATTCTAAATAAGTCAGCTACATGCCGAGCCTTCATTCTAAATAAGTCAGCTACATGCCCAGGACATACTAGGGTGAAATCATTTATTTCCTTTGTAACTTCTGGTTGAGACAACACATCAGCAAACAACTGTAGACTCAACTATTTCCCCTCAATTTATCAGTACATCTGCATTATAATGCAACCCTGTATTTTTAGTTCTGTAGGGTTGATTATTCACGGCTGATCATTTGGCTAGTAGCTTTTTAAAGCTTATTATGGCCCCAGAACCAGAAGACAGGAGAGAGGAAATGAAAGGCGGTGAAACTCAAATCAGTTGGTGCTGCTACTTTATTAGCTGATGAGATGCTAAGATTGGGGCAGAGAGGGTGGCAGAGGGTGAAAACCCTGGTCTGGAGGGCACAGGCTCCCCGCAGGCATGCGTCACCATATCTCCACATCTCACATGCCTGCGTGCTGAGAGTCTATCAATAACTTCGTATAACTGGCCTATCCCTATCGAAGAACTTACTCCCTAAACTCTCTTCCTTTTTTCATATTGAAGAACCAAAAGTCACAAGGAGATTCAGAGCTGAATGAAGCTCTAAGGCCTACAGCAAACCCTTGGCCTCCTGGAGTCAGAGGACAGGCCTGCCCTGACTCTGGAAAGCTTGAAGATGGATTCATTTAGGAAAATGTTTAGAAAAGAATGCTGGGAGGAGCCGAAGCCACTTCCTCATCAACCACGACATCCTCCTCCCTCCCATCCACACACATGAATTATTGCCAGCGGGCCTTCCCACTTCCCAAAGACCCACAGATCCAGGAGAAGTTCAACACACTGGCTCGGAGCCACTGGGTTCACCCAGGGTCCCCAGGGACCAGCCACCCCGCGGCCTCTGAGTGGTGATGGGAGAGCTGACTCCAGCCCAGGCCCACGGACCCTTCTTCCTTCTAGCCCATCTGTATCCTAGCGGCCTCTCCATGACTATGGATGAGCAAATGAATGCCATCTGCCCATCACCTGAAGTGAAAACTAACACTCAAGGAGGACCACACTCCTCATTTCTCCTTACAACGCCACTCCTCCAACCGAACCGAACAAAAAAACACACCTCACGGTCCCTTCTCGCTCTTCTCTCCAGCCTGCCTCCTCTTCCTTCCGCCCCTGGGTACTGGCCACTGGCGAAAAGCCTTCACTGCAGGAAGGCAGGCGTCCCCTCTCTGGCTGACCACACACTCTCCCTCGGATGCACCCTAAGGAATCTGGGACCCCTGCTCCCCTCGACTCTGTGGGCTTTGGGACATCCTAAGTGAACCAACCACCCAGAAAAAACCAAGGAGAGGGGCAGGCAGGGAGCTGCCGCCGCCACCTCTCACTTTCCTCGGGGCCTGAGCTCCGTTAGATTTTGAAGCATAATGAGTTTTGTTTCATAACAGTCTTAAATGAACTGGAAGGGGGAAGGGGTTGACAATGATAAAAATCTTAATTAAAAAAAAATTCCTACAGGCAAAGAGACTTTCCAGATCCTAAGATGTGATGAAAATGTCTTGAGTTGGGGGGCTCCACAGAGGACCCCCACAACAACGACCCAGCATTCAACATACACCTATGAGGACCTACTATGTGCCTGGCATGATGCAGGGTGCTTAGGATACTGCAGAGAACACACACACAAAGATCCTGGGCTTCCTGGGGGCTCATATTCTAGGAGGGAGGAGAGGGGCAATAAAGGTACTTAGCAGGTAAACAATACAGAGGGCTTCCCTGGTGGCTCAGTGGTAAAGAATCCGCCTGCCACGTAGGAGACGGAGGTTTGACTCCTGGGTCAGGAAGGTCCCCAGGAGAAGGAAATGGCAACCCACTCCAGTATTCTCGTCTGGGGAATTCCATCGACAGAGGAGCCAGGGAGGTGGGGAAGAGTAGGGGAAAGGGGTGGGGGAGGGGAGGAGTGGGGGAGGGGAGGGTGGGGGAGGGGAAGAGGTGGGGGGATGAAGGAGGGGAGGAGGCCCTACAGCCCATGGGGTTGCAAAGAATCGGGCCGGACTGAGCGACTACACAACAACAACAAACTACATGGAATGCTAGAAGGTTAAAGAGCCTGTGGATAAAAGGAAAAAGTCAAGGAGATAAAGAGGAGGGAGACTTCAGCAGTGAGGAAAGCCTCAGTAAAGAGAGACATCTGAGTGAAGACTGGAGGAGGATCCAGGTTCTGGAAGAGCCATCCAAGCAGCGAGGGCAGCCTGGGCAAAGGCCCTGAGGCAGGAACATAGAAGGTGCACTCAAGGAATGGTCAGAGAGTCATTGTGGCTGGAGCGAGTGGGCAGGTAGCGAACAGTAGAACATCCCATCACAAAAGCGAGGTGGGGGCAGGGTGTCACCAGACCATCGTGAGGACTTTGGCTTTCACTGACTGAGGTGGGGGCCACTGAAGGTTATGAGCAGGGGAGGGACAGAGCCCCTTCAAGTTTCTGTTATTCTGGTGACCTGCTTGAATATATTTAATAAACACATCTCTCCTCCAAAGCCCTCTCTGATTAATCACTGTAAGTTATAAACTCAAACCACTCTAAAAACCCAGGAAACCCGACCCCTACCTCTCTCCTCAAATCAATATTAGACCCAAAGGGAAGGCGAGTCGGAAGGTGAGGGAGGGGAATGGGACCAGGAAAACACAATGACAGAGAAAGACAAGGAGAAAGATACACGTGGGAACGAACACGAAGTTCCAAAGAGAGGCTCAAAGACACAGGAACAGGAGTCCAGCTGCTCCTAAGGTCCCTTATCCTTCATCTACTCCATCCAGTTTATTAGGTCCACAGCACCAGTGTTTTCTGTGGCCGCCCTGACATTCCCATCAGTCGGGAGCCCTCTCTTTATACGTCTTTACTCTATATTCTGATATTCAGGGAAGGAAGAGACAGAGTCCTTTACTCTTTCTCTCTAACCTGCAAAGGCCCAGCAAACACTAGCCCAACAGGTGGAAGCAGAAACTCCCTTGCAAGGACTTCCTGGAGGGTCAATGGTTAAGAATCCACCTGCCATGGCAGGGGACATTGTGTTTGAACTGCATTCAATCCCTGATCTGGGAAGAGCCCACGTGCCACGGAGCAACAAAGCCTGTGCGCCACAACTCGAGAGCCCGTGCTCTGCAACAATAAAAGCCACGGCAGTGAGAAGCCCGCGCATCACAACTAGAGAGTAGCCCACGCTTTCGACAACTAGAGAAAGCTCACGCACAGCAACGAGGACCCAGCACAGCCAAAAATAAAACAATAAATTAATTAATTTAAAAAAAGAGACACCTTTGTCATTGAATCCACACCAGATCCCCAGAAGATTCACTACAGGCTACTAGGCAACCTCAACCAGCCGATCTACAAAGTGAGAGGCCACCACAAAGCCCGAGTTCCAGGAGTCACTTCTGCCCATGACCCCTCCTTCCCCAAACTCTCCCCACATTCACACTCATCCCCTAGCTACCACACGGGAGAAAAAAATAAATGGCTAATTAAGAAAAGGCTGGGGAAGCCCTGGAAAAGGCCAACCTTGGTAGAAAGGAAATAATAAATTACAACAATTAGCTCAAGGTGGTACAGTGTGGTGGCTAAAAGCACCAGCTCTCGAGCCAGAATGCACGGTCCAGCTCTGCCACTGAAGAGTGCGCGGCCTTGGACGAGTCACCTTGTGAACTTGGGTGAGCTACCTATCCTCTCTTGCCCCAGATTCCTCATCATTGTTAGTTCAATTATGGTCCTAGGGCTATTAGGAAAACTAAAGTTAGTATTATATTAAAGCATGTAAAAGAATGTTGGCACATGGTAAGCATTACAGGAATATTTTTAAAGAAGGGACCTCCCTGGCTATCCAGTGGTTAGGACTCCACACTTTCACTGCCAAGGGCCTGGGTTCAATCCCGGGTAGGGGAACTAAGATCCCACAAGCAGTGCAGCACAGTCACAAAAAAGAAGGAAGGTAAAGCACGTTTTTTAAAAAAGGATAGCTTCTTTCTAAAACATCTGAGAGAGAAAAAGACTACAGTTTTATTTCCGTACCTGGCACAGGCATGAAAACAATCAATACTGATAATATTTTCAACTCTGATCATTCCCATTCCATACTTTTAAAATAGTAATACAGTATTACGGCACAAAGATTGCACCATTACTTATATAAGAGCTTAATGGGAAATGACTTAAGTATCTGACAATAGAATGGTCAAGCAGATTATAAAAGAAGGGGTTCTGCGCAGATATTAAAAATCACCTAATGAAGATTTTTTTTAAAGACATGGAAAATACTCATAATGTCAAATAATAAAGGATACAAAAATTAGCCTTCGCTCTCAGCTATTATGACATGTGTCTGTGGGCATGCTCAGTCACTCAGTCGTATTTGACCCTGCGACCCCATGGACTGTAGCCCGCCAGCTCCTCTGTCCATGGGATTTCCCAGACAAGAATACTGGAGTGGGTTGCCATTTCCTCCTCCAGGGGATCTTCCTGACACAGCGATGGAACCTGCATCTCCTTTTCTCTTGCATTGGCAAGTGGATTCTTTACCACTGAGCCACCTGAGAAGCCTCCATTATGCCATAACTTCCAGTAAGCTGTCCTGTATAGAACAACCATGAAAGGTAAATAAAATGCAAAACAATAACAATAATAATAACTGTTTGCTGGTGTGGCACAGGAGTACAACGAGGCAGCTAGGACTTAAGAAGCCAAGCTCTTAGAGGAAAGGGAAGCTTCTGAGATGTATATTAGTACTAATGCTTCCCCTAGGACATTTGCCGGTTTGGTAGAAGGAACATTAGGTGAAAGAGAAGGCAGCAAATTAAAGCTTGCAGCAGTTTCCTCCCTGGACTGAGAAGACAGAAATTGGAGTTCAGGGCCATGACAACAGCCAGGATTTGAGATCCCAGACAAAAAGAACACACATAAGTGAGCCCAATATTCAGCAGCAGTTTCCCCTCAAGGCGTTGGCTGACACCTAACCCAATGTGTGTACAAGGCTAGCTTCTGGGAACCTAGCAAAAACAAGCTATTAATGGGGTCCAGTGGTTAAGAATCCACCTTGCAGTTCAGAGGGCACAGGTTCAATCCGTGGTCTGGAAACTAAGATTCCACATGTCACGGAGCAACTAAGCTCTGAGCCACAATTACTGAGCCCCAGGGGCAGGTGGGGGTTGGTTTCAGCTATATGTCATAACTAGAAAGCCCACACGCACAGCTAGAGTCCACGCACTGTAAAGAAAGATCCCGCGTGACGCAATAAGACCCGACGTAGCCTAATTAATTTTTTTAAGAAGAAGAAGCTATTAAAAGACGTAAAAGGTAGGTAGAGATTTTAGTAGTTTCACAGGGGCAGGAAGACAAAATCTGGAGATCCGGGCCTATGAAGAAAAAGGGCCCCTAATAAATACCCACCTTACAAGTAAGGGCAAATCAGAAATACCAAGCTTAAATGAATCAAGGTGATACAGCCTGAGCCTCTATATTTTCCATGTAAAATGACCAACATTCAGACAAAAATGACCAAGCATGTCAAGAAAAGGCCCAAACCAAGAGAAAAACACAATCATTAAAAATAAAGATATATTTTATCATAAATCAAATATTTCCAACAATAAAAACAAACAAGTAAATAGATGAGTTTTATAGCAAAACAGAAACAATAGAAGAGATAGTGGGTGAATTAGAAGATAAAACAGTAGGAAAAATATTCATATCATAGCATAGAAAAAACAAAAACAAGCTCATGGGACATGCAGGATAGCATGAAATGGTCTAACACATGTACAGAGGTCTAAGATGAGAAAAACAGTGGGGCAAAGTAATAATTGAAGAACTGCCCAAGTTTTCTAAAACTGACCAAAAAACACCAGCCCATGCATTCTAGAAGCTCTCCAAACTCCACAGGGCTCACATACAAAGAGTACCATACTTTTACGCACATCATAGTAAAACTGCTAGAAACACAGTGCCAAAGGTCCGGGGGAATATGTTAATTTCAAAGGAATCACAATAAAACTGACAGACGACATTTTAACAGAAATGAAGAAAGGCAGAAGGCAATGGAATGATATCTTAAAAGGACTAATTCTATACCTGGTGAAAATATCCTCCAAATATTAAGGCAAAAATGACATTTTCAGACAAGCAAAAGCTGAGAGAACTGTGACACCAGCCTACACATACATAAACACACAACAAGGGGGAGTTATCCAAATAAAAGAAAATTAATCTGCAAGGAAAGCATGTATATGTTTTTACAAGGAGAAGTGAAGAACACCAAAAAGAGGAAATATGTGAATTAATCTAAAACACTGTTGACTTTTAAAAACAATGTCTTACGGGATTAAATTTTTATGATAATTTTATATTATTTTATAAATAAAAGTTATATATTTAATTTAAATATATATTAAAACATATCTGACCTAAATTTATAGTTGAATATAAATATATTTATTTTATTTTTAATAAATGTATTTGAAAGTGAAAGTGAAGTCGCTCAGTCATGTCCGACTCTTTGCGACCCCTTGGACGTAGCCTACCAGGCTTCTACATCCATGGGATTCTCCAGGCAAGAATACTGGAGTGGGTTACCATTTCCTTCTCCAGGGGATCTTCCCTACCCACGGATCGAACCCGGGTCTCCCGCATTAGAGGCGGACGCTTTAACCTCTGAGCCACCAGGGAAGTCCCATAAATGTATTTATTTTATTTTATTTTTAAAATATAAATGTATTTATTTTATATTTTAATGTTTTATATTAAACTACGATAATTTATAGGATAAAAGTCATGGAAGAATTAAAATCACAACAAGACTTCAAAAGGAATATAAAGAAGGTCTAAGAGTCAAAGTATTCTAAAGAGCTTGCAATGCCCAAAAAATGGTGAAATGATCACTTCAGGGTAGATTCTTTAAAAAATACAAAATCACAGACAAAGCATTCAACTGTGCAAAGGTATATCTACTGAAAAAAAAAAAAAGAAAGAAACCTAGGGAAAAACACTACTTTTTAGAACAGAGTTTCTACCTAGATGATGGAATGAGGTTCTACTTAGATGATGGAATGAGGTTCTACCTAGATGATGGACTGAGGACTGGTTTTCATTTTCTTCATACTTTGTGGCATTTTCAGTAGAACAACTTTTTCCCTCAATATCTAGTTTCATACAACACTAGATAGTATTTTCTTATACTTACAGAGGGTAAAAGTGGCCTTCGTTTTCTTATAAAGATTTAAAAAGAACAAATTCCTAGAAAATTGGACCAAGTTCCTGTATTTCTGCAGTCAATTATTAGCAACATTTATTCTAAGAATGCTGCTTGTCTACTGACCAACTATCTGACATATCCTGTGTCCTGGGCACGGAATGACTACTCACTCATGCTAGGTTTGGTGAGAGAGAGCACACCTAAGTCCTTCTCGATAAGCATGAGGAAATTCTCACTTCACTTCTGAGAATAATTCAGGTCATCTGTTTGGTCTTCCATAACAGAAATCCAAAGAGCTTGCTAAATTAACAAGTAACAGTCATCAATCAAGAGGCAGTTGTACTCCACTTTGCAGCAAGGAAAAACCGAGCCCCAGAGAAGGAATGCATATTGTTTACAGAATAATTCATGTTGCACAAGAAAAACCATTTTTGAAAAACAGTAATATTAGGGTGGGGGGATATAGCATACTCTCGTATGCTGGTAGTAATGAAAATTAATTTTATAATTGTGTGAAGAACAATTAGGAAATATTATCAAGAACATTAAAAAGCATCCACTCTCCTTAACACAGTAATTCTCCTTTCCAGGAATTTAGCAAGGAAAACAATCCAAGATGTGATCAAAGATCTATGTATATCTACGTTCCATGATCTATGTTCATCAAAGCACTATTTATAGTATAACAGATAATAAATTAATAATATAGTAAACAATATTAATAATACATAACAACAAATGAGAAGTAAGGTAAATCTCTAATAAAAATGACTAGTTAAGTCAGGGGACCCAATACCTGTTATACAGTATGTGCTACATAAATATATATTGAATACAGAATCCAAAAAGAGAATACTAAACAAGTATTTCAGAATAAAAATGTTTCCCAAGAATATTTAATGAGCTAGATATTAAAGCATATGCAAAATAGCCCCAATACTACTTTTAAAGCACAATATCATAGCTAATGCTTTTTGAGAATTTACTCTCTCCCAGGCACAGCCCCAAATGTTTTACACGTACCATCTCATCTCATCTCAACCAGTCCTAACAAGTTGTTATTATTTCCAATAACTGAAGGATCCTGGATTCAAACCCAAGCAGTCTGGGTTTGAACTTATATTAAGAACTTATACTCTTAATATACTCTTAGTTACTAGACTACTCTAAAAAAAATACTGGATGGAAATTACTAAAATGTTAATAAGAATGAATTAAAGAGAACTTAACGACAATTTTTATTTTCTTCCTTAGACCTGCTGATATTTTCTGAATTCTCTATGATCACTATATACTATTTACAGCCTCCTTCTCCAAAACAAAGTCTTATGAACTCTTTTCATTTACCATTTACACAATTTCTGTGAAAAAGTCTTAGCTCTAACAAAGCTTTGAATCATCTTTTTTTCTTGGCCTTTGCAGGGTGCAGGATCTTAGTCCCCAACTAAGGATCGAACACATGCCCCCTACAACGGAAGCCTGGAGTCTTAACCACTGGACCACCAGAAAAATTCCTGAATCATGTCTTCTCCAATCTGAGCCATGACATTCTGATCAGAGAAGAGGGATGAGCCTACACTGTGGACCTCTATTCCACAAATACAGGTTACCGTCTGGCTGCTGAGGTGCTGATTTTTACATATATTCTGCTGTTAATCTTCTCAATGGCCCTACCAAGTAGATGTGACTATCTCAGGAAATGGAGGTTAAGGAAGGTGAAGTGACTTTCCCAAGGTCATGAACACCACTCCAGGTCTGTCCACCAACCATCCCTCAAAATCATGTAGAACAATTGGGGCAGAGCTGAGAGCATGTTCAGGCCCAATCACTACATCCCTTGGTACCTCCATCATACTTGTATGATAGAGAAAACGCCTTTCTCATAGAGTTGCTTTGAGGCTTAAATGAGGTAATAACATGTAAACTGGTGGCATGTATTTGCACGTATTAGGGAGCTGTTACACTTTGAAATGCATCCTGCCCCCAAAGTGCACAATGTGAGGTCACCACGGCCAAAGAATATAGACTCATCTACTGAAAGAAAAGAATTCTCTTATGCTTCTCTAAAGCCTACCATCCTAGTTCCCTCTTAACTATCTCAGAGACTGGACTGATCTCAGTTACATCCCAGGCTCCTTTTCAAAACTCTCTACACAGGTTTCTTCAATTTAAGCCCCTGAAAGTCTCCTCAGAGAAGAACCTGGTACAAGTCTGCAAAAACAGAAGGCTGAAATCCCAGCCTCGGTGCCCTGCACTTCTACTCAGATTTGATCACAAACTGAGGCTTGGGATGACCCAGAGTGAGACGTTCCCTGGAGGGACACGAATAGGCAGGCATAGGGCAGCAGAGGAGGGGGAAAGAGGACAGCCACCAACCAAGCAGAGAGTGAACGGGGGTGGGGGAGGGTCCCAGTACATGGCAGGGGGCCTCAAAAGCAAACGGGCTGCAAGGACCCAGAAGAAGAACTCTTCTTGCAGTTTCCCTTAGAAATGGAAAAGAGCATCTAAAATGAAGAGTGACCCACTTCTCTAGTGGTCCAGGTGTTAAGACTTTGCCTTTCAACGCAGGGGGTGTGGGTTCAATCCCTGGTCAGAGAGCTAAGATCCCACAAGCCTCCAAGGCCAGAAAACCAAAACATAAAACAGAAACAACACTGTAACAAATTCAACAAAGACTTTTAAAATCGTCCACATTCAAAAATTTAAATTAAAAAAATTTTTTTAATAAATAAAATGAAGAAAGAAATGGTAGAAGGCCCTGATTTGGCAAGACGGCAATGCTACTCTCAACATCACGGCCACAGCCCACAAGTCCAGATCCTTAGCCCTCTTATGTCTGCGCTTCCAGCATCTTCCTAACTGCTCCTTCTCAGCCTGTAGGCTCAACAGAGCCAGCCTGTCCGCCACACCTCTCAGGGTAATTTTTCTAATACATAAATCTGATGTGGCCCCATCCCACCCACACCCCAAATCCTTCAGCGACCTCTCCACTGCCGACAGGGTCAAGATCAAGCTCCAGACCATGGCACCGAGTCCCCCTACCCAATCCTTTGCTTACTCCTCCAGCCTCTTCACCGGCAATGGCATTAACTCCCTATGTGCCAGGCCCTAGCTGGGGGCTAGGTATACAGTGATAAGCAAGACACGACACAGAAGAACAAGGCCCAGTTCATGCCTTGAAGAAGCTGAGGAGACAGATACATGAGGGAGCGCTGCAATCCAGACAGACAGGGAGACGGAAGTCCTGCCTGTCCAGGGTGTTTAGGGAATGCCTCTGGAGGAAGTGGGAGTGAGTCAGGTGAGGGGCAATGGAAAGAACATTCCATGCTAGAAAAAGCCTCAGAACACAATTTGACAGCACTCTCCCGACAGAACTTCTCCACTAGCAGAAATGTCCTACATCGATGCTTTCCAATATGGCAGGCACTAGCCGTGGGTGGCCACTGAGCGCTTGACATATGGCTAGCGCAACTGGGGGGCTGAATTTTAAATTTTATTTATTTTTAAATTAATTTAAATTTAACTGGACACAAATAGCTAATGGCGACCATGCTGGATGGCACAGCTCCAGAGCATTCAACGAAGGGTGATGTAAAATGAAGTTAGATGGGTAAGCCTTGAAATAGAAGTGGTACCGCAGTAAGGCCAGACTGTATGTGGCTTCCTATACTAATCAGGCTGTCAGCGGTCTCCTCTCCCCTGGTCTAGCTGTAAGCACCCTTTGAACCCACACAACCCACCCACATACCACCTCTCTCTGAAGACTTCCCTCCTACTTACTATTTCTGAAGTTTTGTCTTTTTCTAGGGAGGCATCACTATGTATCATCATACTTCTATGTTCTATATATGCTCTTCTAACAGTCCTCCACTAGATTTTGAGCATTCTCTTACTTGTTCTAGTACATCCAGCCACTGGAACAATCCCAGCACATGGGAGATAATCAATAAATGCCTGATGAACAAGTGAGTTATCAGCAAAGAGACCATAGCCTGGCAGGTATTGGTGGGGGAGGGGGAGCGGGGCATTCACCTCTTCTAACAAAGATGTGAGCCCCTAACTTGACCTTTCTTAGAATGCCAGCTCTGTCCAGGAGGGCACCAGCTCTCATGATCGACCTGAGCACTTTACCCTTACTGATCATCAGCATGCCTCGTGGTGGCTCTATTTTCCCCAAATTCCTAGAATCTAGAGGCCTGTACAAGGACGGTGATGAACCAAATTTCAAAGGCAGCATGGCCTAGCGATCAGGAGCCAGTCTTTGGAGTCAGCCCTAGGTGTGGAGACCACCTGGGCAATATAGCCCCTGAATGCCCTTAAATGAGTTACTGAGCCTCAAGATTCTCTGAGTGTAAAGTAGGCATCATGTCTGCCTCTTACAACTGTGTGGATGAAATGCCTGACACTCTACACGGTCAGCTCTCTATAAGCACAGGGTACACTATAAACCAGACACACTGTAAGCTCTCTATAAGCAATAGCTCCCATTCCTAAAGGGATGTGGAACCCTCACTTGGGTTCCCTGTGGCATGTGCAGTTCCTGAGCCTCTCAATTGGCTCTTCACGATGCTCCCCCAGATGCAAGGGATATAATCCAATCTCTGACTCACAACACAGTTGCCAAAAATCTCAAGTTCCCAGGAGAAAATTTATTTTAATTCCCTCTAACTTTAAAAATTAAACAGTCCTCACAGCATTTTGGGGTGGCAGGGGTGAGGATGAAGAGCGTGAAATCCAACAAGCCGCTTGGAAAAGGTTACAAACTGATTGGAGAAAGAAAAGGAGAAAGCAGCTGGAGGGGGGGTGGCGGGGGATGGGGACAATCCCCTGAGTTTCTGCTATTATTGAATACCCCAACTCTCAAAGCAGCCCGGCAGCCCCTCCTCCACGTGGGCTAAGCTCCGTTAATGAGAAAGCGGAGCTCTGCCTACATTACCACAATAATGATTTCCCCGTTGCATTTTTACATGCCTGCTGCTTTATCATAGCAGAAGTAGACATATATTTTCAATAAATCCCTTCTCTCTCCTTCCTCCTCCCCAACTCCAGCTCTCCCAGTAAATGTCGCTCCCTCCGCGCCCTCCCCCACCGCAATCCCAACCCCGGAGCACAATGAGTTCCACTAATCAAAACAGAAAGAAAAAGAAAAATGGAAAAATCACAGCTGCTGAAAAACAGCATTCGCTACAAGTCAAAGCCCTCCACATTTTTTCTGCAGGCAGCATTTACTTCTTCAAGGACACAGCACCCCTCCCCTATCAGAAATCTTACCTAGAGTTGTTCCAAAGGGAGGGGGTGGGCTGGTGAAGAAACCTAATATTCACTCTTTCCTATTTTGACTAAGCCAGCACAGACAGAAATATAGATAAGGGCTTGAATAACTGATTTAACAAAATGTCACTTATTAAAAGAGGTGGGGGGATGGGGCCACATTTGCATTTGAGAGCTCAGTTAAACCATCCCATTAAAGCCTGCCAGGCCAGAAAGGCAAGGGGGAAGCAAACATTTCTCTGGTCTGGTCTCCTTTGGCAGCTGCAAGAGCTGACCCTGGTGGCATAGAAGCCAAGATTTCTCCCTCCACCAAGAACCGATGGGGAGAGAACCAGAGAGGCAAAACCGAAGCAACAAAGCAGCTGGAAGCATTTACACTGCACTGTATTAACCAGCGCCAGGCTCTGTGCTAGGTGCTGGGGGTGAAGAATTGAGTGGTGACCCAGTTCTGGCCTCCCCAGGGCAGTCTAGAAGGAGTGAAAGACACGCCCAGTGGTCAAGATGACAACAGTCCTGCAAGCCAAGGACTGCAGGGGCCCGAGGGTATCCCCCCTTCCCAATCCCCGCAGCCCACCCCATAGTTTGGCCCAGGACCAGGCACATGGAGCCCTCAAGAAAGACTTCAGGGATGAGGAGCCGCACTGTGAAATTGTCTGAATTCCATGCTGGTCTCTAAAGAAGCTCAGACCCTTCAAAAGGAAAGAGGCCACCAAATGTCCTTACCTACCCTGGCTCCCCTTGAAAACCCCTCAGCTCACGTGTGTTCCCCCAATTAAAACACAGAAGTGGACAAGTCCCAGCACTTGAAAATCAGCTCATTATGGGTAGCCTTCAGTTGAATTTTAAGGGAGTTGGGTATCTCCCATTGTGATGACAACAGAGGGGACTCAAACAACCCTCCTACTAAAACTCCTTGGGTATTGACTCCATTATTTTTTTCTTTTCCTTTTTTAAAAGCTTTCAAAGAAGTGGGCCTGGAGGTGGTTTCCCAAAGAGAAGGACTGGCTCTCAGGGCAGCCTCCGTTACAGCCTCTGTTAAGACAAAGAAACCCTAGGGGCCCTCGGGAAGCCTCCCCAGGTAGCAACGTGCTCTAGGCCCAGTTGTTCAAAGGCAGAGCCTGCAGACTGAAGGCCAAGATCTCTATTATAGAAATGACCACGGAGGGGCCCCATAGAGGGGCCAGGGCTGAAAGTAGTAAGTCGATGAAGAATAGCCACTAGATCTGTTAAAGTCAAGTTTTTTGGCTTTCATCACGAAGCAGGCTTAAAGCCGTGTGCTACAGCACGAGCCAGACGATTGAATTTTTGAAAAATGTAATGCCCAAAACATGCTTAAGTCATCTGAATATTTCCACCTAAGGTCCTTGGAGTTCTAACCCCCAAATTCCCAGAGGATCTTCTTGGTTTCCAAGATCCTTAGCATTTATTCTGTGCCACACCTCTTATTGAATACTATATAGCATTATCTGTTTGAGGGTACACAAAATTTGGAGGCCATTCAAATTCTGGCATTAAACTAGGGCTTTGGATGCTGTGGCTTTGGACATGTGACTCTGGGTTAATCACTTATTTATAATTTTTTCAATTCTACTTCTTTAGCCTCACTTTCCTCAACTGTAAAATTAAAGTAAAAGCTACCCCCTATGGTTGCTGCAAGACAGTTAAAAATAAGACATGCCTAAGAGGCTCTGGACCTATAACATGCTAGGTAAACACTAGTTATTACAATGACGTCATCCATTTCCTCTCTCTGATTTCTCGTTGATTATTTTCCCTCTCTATGAAACCAAACTGATATCGGTTCTACTGATCTCTCATAACTGACAACTCGTGTTTATTTTACAAATACAAGAAAAAGTCCCCTTATCCACAGGTGTGCAAAATCTCACTAACTTCTGAATCTAGGAGATGGGTACAGTGGAGTTCATTATACTAGTCTGTCTGCTTTTGTGTGTGTTAAAGTGTTTTCATAGTAAAAAGTAATTCTAAAATATATAAATAAAGCCTCAACCTCTGAGGCAGAGGCCAGGGGTCTGATTAGTAAGAAACACTAGTTACTTTTTAAAACTAGAAATGACTTTCCAGCATACACAGTAAGACTGAGTGCTAAGGTCTGTTTTCAGGTAGACTCAGCTTTATGGAAGAGTCTTCATTTGCAAAACAAATTCAGAAGATGAATGAATCACTGCTAAGACCACTGGACCACTGTTGGCGTTCTTCCGTGGGTTCAAGGTTCCCCTGTACCAAGTTTACAAAACAAGTTCATTTGGCCCTTTGAGTGGGCAGGTCTCAAATTTTATATATAGAATCAGACTGTGAACCTATAAAGACTGGCATTTCACAGCCAGCCCTGCTGATGCCAGCTTTCCAGCACTAAGAGCAGTTTCACTGAAAGAAATCACAGAGGACTTGAAAACCTCAAACAGAAAGCGTCCCCCAGCAGGGAGCAAGAGTGAGAGTGGACACAGTGCACCGGGAGTGGGGATTTCGGCAGAAGCTCTGGGGAACCGAGGGAAGTTGCTCATTGGTTGTCAGGTTTCACATCTAAAAAGAGATCCGGCTGAAGATCACCGCATCTCGCTGCCGCCCATGTGCCACACCGCTTACAGTTTACATCGCACTTTGCGTCCATTATCTGATTGCATCCTCACAACTCTCACAGAAGAGGCAGCAGATGGTATCACCTTCTTCTTACAGATGTGGAGACAGACTCGGAGGCTGACTTGTCCAGAGCCACACGACAGGGCTGGACCCCCAACCCAGATCTGCTGACTCTCTCCTCGCTCACTCACCTGCCAGACAGACCCCATCAATGGGGCCACCGGCGCAGTCCATGGCAAATTTTTGTTAAAGGGCCCCTGAAGAAGAAACAGCCCTTTCGTCTTTTATTTTTCTTGCTCCAAACGTATGACACCAGTGCCCACCAACTTTTGAATAGGGCTGCAAAGCTCAGATGTCTTTTCCCAATTATAATTTTCAAATCAGTCTAACGCTACGCTCAAATTACTTTAACTGAAGACTCTTTTCCCCAAGCGAAAGAATCCTTTCTTTCCTCTGTACTGCTCCGTAATGCAGTCAGATGTTCAGAAAAAAACGCAGTACAATTTTCTGATGCAGTCTTAACCCTTGTCATCTCTGGCTGGTGTCAAAGCCCGACCTCAAAACCCCTGCTCAAGGGGAGTGGGACCTCAGCCTGGAGAAGACAGAGCACGCAGCTGCCCCAGCAGCTCCTCAGCTTTCCCTCACTGCCACCTTCACTCTTTTCTGGATCTTCCTTCCCGGTCATCATGAAGGAAGTGTCCCACCCTCCTCCCACCAAGGCCAGATCTTCCCCACAGACTTTCTCAAGGACTTTTGCTCAGGCTGACCCCACCCATTGCTCAAGATCAATCCCTCCCTCTCCCTGATCTTTCCCATCATCACACATAGAACAGCAGCACCTGCAAACCCTTCCTCCCAGCTCCCCCTCCATTTCTCTGCCCCTCTTTCACAGTCAAACTTTGCCCCAAAGTTGTCTACACAGGCTCTTCCGGGGTTCTTCACCTCCTAGCCCCCTCCCAACCTCCTCCAACTTCGCTCCCACCTAATCCACTGCTCCGCTCAAACTGTTCTTTGCAAAGTCGCCAGTGGCTTCCATTTTGCCAAATCTAATGGTGACGTTTCTGGCCTTAAATTCATGAAACATTTAACACACTCCTGGCCCAAACACACACACACACAGCCTTTCCTTCTCTCTCAATAGACTCCTTATAGCACCTCATCCAGTCTCCTGGATTTAAATACCACCCTTTGGCTGATGGTTCACACATTTTGATCTCCTGCCTGGCCATTCCTCTGGGGCTGGATGCTATAACAGACTGCAAGCTTAACATCTCCATCTTGAATCTAACAGGAATCTCACACTTGGCAGTGCCCAAGTGAAATCGCTTGAGTCTCCTCCCTGGGACTCTCCCTTGCCCACATCTCAGCAAAGAGCACTACCCTCTGTGTGTATACAACTGCCCCCATCAGAAACCTCCGCTTTGGGTTCCTCCTCCTCACCCTCCACCAGATCCATCAGCAAACCCTGCCCATTCTACCTTTATTATGTGTCTCACACCCACCTGCTCCCCTGCATTCAACTCCTGTCACCTCCCCAACCTTGCCTGCTCCAAGTGCCTTTTACAGTGCTCCCTAATTCCATACCTGCCCTCTCAACCAATACCATCCCCTTTAAACATGTTAGGGGATGTCACTCCCCATTACAAACTTTCAGTGGCTTCCCACTGCCCTTCAATGAAACCCAAACCCTTCCAAGGCCTGGAATTCTGCAGGATCATCTCAAATGCCCTCTCCCCCTCCCCCTTATCCACCTTGCCTCTTCTTAGTCCCACCCCACCCCCACACCAAGTTCTTCCACATAGACTTCTTCGCCCTGCCTGATGCTCCCTTCCTTCCTCCCAATCCCCAGAGAGGCTTTTTCAGGCTACTTTAAGTAAGTCCAGGTCACTGCCCTCTGTGCTTTCATCTGAGCATTTATGGCATTTTGCAAGATATATTTCTTTACATGTCTGCCTCCTCTCTGGACTGTAGAATAAGTGGTAGGGTAGGGGATGTGTAAAGGAAGATGATAATGTCTCTTTTAATTATCAGTATATACCCAGAGCAGTAACACGGTGCTTAGGAAACAGTAGGTGCTCAATAAGGAGCTGCCAAATGTACACATGAATAAACCAGATCCAGTTACAGCATGAAAATAACTGTTAACCTCCAGCCATTTAAGTGCACAGGTTCTTTTCCCCCTTACTCTCTATCAAAAAAATTTTTTTAAGTGTCACTAAACCAATAGCTCAGTATATACCACTCATCCCCAGCTTGTCTTCCATGAGGAAAAAGCAAAAATCATGTTTCTTCAGTAAACTCAAATTTACCAGAAGTCCCTACAAGCAGCTGCCTTGAGAACTTAAACATTTTTAGACAAAATCCCAGAAGTTTTTTGTTGTGTATTTTCTTTAACCCAGAGGAAACGTTTATTAAGAGAGCCAGAACTATATTATTCTTTAATATGCCACAGCACCCTAGCTGAAAAACACGCCGGTATCTCCAGTGGCTCTAGTCTCCCCCTCCCCATAAAAGAAATCAACTAAGTTTTAGTCTCCCCTTTATTTCGTTGGCTCCCCTCTGACATGCAAATTCAGAAATATTATTAATCCATGAGATTCCAGCTGATTCCCCTCCCTAAATCACATTTCATGAGGTCAGAAATAAAATGAGCTGAATTCAACTGTTTTTAGAGCAGGACAGTCAACACCCATCTCTACTGCCTGAGGTCTGAACCACTTGTCTGCTTGCTTCTCATGTCAATGCTCAAAGTCAATAAAAACATCAAGAGCTTTTCCCCCCAAAAGTGCCTGTGGTAAAATATACGTTATTGCAGAAGGGACAGTAATACAATATCATTCTTATGAACTTTATCACAAATACATGACCAAATCCCAATAACCCGCTTGTGAATTCTCCACAGAAAGTGGGTAAAGCCACACTGGGTGTTCTGGTCTCCCACTCCTCCCAGGATTACCTCCCCCTGCTGCCTGGGAGTAACAGCTCAATTAACCTTAGATCTGACCAGGCATAATTAGGCAGCTGAACCAGTTGGCTGGAGGGGAAAACTTCCAAGATGAACCGAAATTATTTTCGGTGTCTGGGATTAATGCCCCACTCTTTATTAGCACATATAATTGGGAAATGCACTCACCCGCCTCCCACCCCCACCCCGCCACCGCCCCCAGCACTTTTTTTCCCCCAAGACAAAGTATTTCCTTGCATTTGACAGTCAAGATTATCGGGCCACTCAAGAGTCCTTTTGGAATGCCAAGGTATAAATCCACTCTCTCCAGGAGAAGACAAAAAGAGAAGTTAATCAACGCCCAAGTCCATGAGGCAATCTGGCCGTTGGCCCAGGAAGAGACGGACTGTGGAGATCTCTTGAGACTTCTCTCCACAAGACCGAGTCACAGAATTTCAGAGAGGGATGCAACTCACGGATCAAACTTGCATTTTTAAGATAAAAATTCTGAAGCCCAGAAATGGTTACATGCTGATCACCTCCCCACTTTTCTTTCCAGTGATCCTGTCCTCCTGGCCTAAGAATCAAACCACCTTAAAAGTTCTTGTCATTTTACAAATACTGTAAACTGAGCCAGTGGCTGAACACAAGACAATTTTACCGTTTCCTGATTAATCAGCTTTATAGAGAATTCTCACACCCCCAAAAACCAATGCTTTTGATTCTTAGGCCCAAGCCACCCATCAGAGCAGGAGAAAAAGAATTTTAAGTAAGTCTTGTTTCTCTGACCACATATTTTATTATATAAGCAGCAAAGAACACTACAGACTATCGCCTCTTTTACAATGAAAGCTCCTACCTCAACAAAAACCACAGGCCCAAGTGGGTTAAAAGAGGCAAAACTGAGTACTTTCCACACAGTTCATAGAACAACTGTTTTCACAGCAAGCTCACATAAACGCTATGTGATATTAACACATGCCTGCTATGTGGAAGCCTGCTTACCAAGCTGTGAAAAGACCCATGCTTACTATGGAACCCGCAAAATTAATCTTCTCAGTGCTCATAAAGCAGAAGGGAAACGCTTTTTTTGAGATGTCAAGCAGGCTTCTTAAACAATTCTTTGGCGAAAATGGACATGCCTAAAAGGGCGGAGCCCAAAGAGGTGTGTCACTGCCTGTATCAATTCCTATAAATCAAATCCTGACAATATTTTTAAAAGAATGAATTATGATTCATGGGCCTTCAAACCTTTATTACCACAAGAACATTCTCAGAAGAGGGAAAAAAAGCTCCTGTGACTTGATTAATGGCCAAAGCAAGACAATAAAATAAATCTCATAAATTAAAAAAAAACTGAATGACTGCTCTTGGCTTCAAGGGTAGACATGTAAATAATTTCCCTTCCCTGGGATAAACACACATAAAGATTTTGTTTACTTTCCCAGCATATACATCAACCAGACTCATATTTTCAGCAGGGGAAAAATAATAGCTAATTTGTTTAACGAATGCCTAGTTAGGAACACTTGATAAGTGGCGATAATATTTAATTCCCAACTAACTCAACTCTCAAGCTGCCAAATATAAAATTCTCAATCTGGAAATCTGACGACAGGAAGGAAAAAAAAACAACTCTCCATCAGTAACATGTATAGAGCTCATTTTTTTAAAACAGATTTTTTTTTTCCCCTGCTAGTATTGAGCTTGTCTATAGAACTGCAGAAAGCTTAACCAACTTTATTTAACCACATTGCCTACTGTTTACTCCTTGACTCTTCTAAACATGTCTTGGTTTGAATCTCTGATGCTAAAATTATCCTGACCAAGTTAAAATTCCTAGCATATTTATGGTGGTGATCATTTCATAATATATAAAAATACTGAATTGCTATGTTATTCAACTAAAACTAATACAATGCTGTAAGTCAATTATACTCCAGTTAAAGGATAATAAGGAAATAAATAAAGCTCTCAGCATAATAAAGGTAGCTGACAGCCAAAGACCTACCACTCATCTGCAGAAACCAGTAGGCTGAGGACCAAGAAAAGAGGCACAGAGAAGCAAAGAGGGCAGGTTAACTAGTTAAGCGCTGACGACTCCTCCTTGTTATCCTTCCACTGAGCACCAAAACCACATTTTCCATCACCAGACTGCTTTCCTGAGACAGTAAGTAAGTGATGCAGGAGGTTGGTACCAGTTGGGACAATGTAAAACTCCCTTCTTTCAATGTAAAACTCTGCTCCATGGCCTGCTAAGAAGTGCAAACAGCCGGCATTTTTTAAAGAACTCTTCAGCCATCCCTGGATCCGTCATTCCTAAGCATCACTTCCATGCACTTCACGAGACAGCCGGGGCCATGCTGTTAGCAACCCGCTTCAACACGTTCACTTGCCAAAGCCGCGTCTAGCGTGGGGAAGAGTTTCCACAAAGCTGGCTCTAACGGGCCAGTCGAAGGCACACGGAGGAACCAGAAGTCATTTTCTTTTAACCTAAGGATGGCAGGCGCACATGCCTGCCCAGTACCGGCCTGCCCAGCACTGCACATGCACAGCCCAGTACCGGCCAGAGGCTGCCCGCCAGGTGCTCTTGGCCTCTGCCAGTGAATGGGTGGTTTTGTGCTGTTTTTTAAATATCTATTTCTTTAGACCACCAGCAGTAACTTCTCAGCCTCCCCAAACTGAAGTTGGGGAGTGAAGGGGTAGGTTTACTCCCTTATACGTTTCTCCCATCTGGGTGGCCACTTTAACTTCTGGGGAGTACCCAGCCCCCGAAGAGCCCACAGGAGCGTATACATACACATACGCATCATGTCAAAAACCCCAAAAAGCACATCCCTAGAGTCCTGCGGTTTCTTGGCTGGAAGAATGAAGGCCTTATAACAGCACAACCTTCAATTGCAAGCTTCACCACCACCATCACCCTTCAAGCTGGGGCTGCCAATTACAGCGCCCACCTCACCCCTCCCCCTTTGCTGGGATGCTGTGCAGCGCAAAGAGGAGAGAGGGAAGAAGGGAAGCAGAGAGGAGGCCCTGCGAACATACTGAAAGTAAAAGTGGGGGAGACGTCTCCTAATCCATCCCCCACTTTTTCCTTCCCCTCCCCTGTCTTCTCACGGAGCATCCCCCAACTAATTTTTTTAAAAATGTAACTTAACAAGCTTCTTGCCTACCTTGGCTGTTTCTGCAACAAGTGCATGGGCAATCCGACAAGACCAGTCTTCGCCTGGGGGGTGAGATGAGGGGCGAGGAGAGCTGATGGAGTAATTTCAATATTAATTTATGTCAGAGCCGCCTTCTCGAAGCGCTACTCACTTACAGTACTGTTCTCAGCCTGTAAACAAATATCGCTCCGCCAGGAAACATACTCCCAGATGCAAGCCCCTCTCCCCAACAGGGAACCTGGCCCTTCGCCCCCCCACCCCACCCCCGCCACCCAACAGCGTGCTTCCCCACCCCGGGTAGGAAGCGCTGGGTTTCCAAAGCACCAACCCAGCAGCTCCGCCACCACCCCAGCAAGAAACTTACTCGGTCCGTCTACGCCTCCACCCTCCCTTCAGGAAATCTACTCTCCATATGCATTCAGCCTCCCCGCAGGAAATCTGCTCCCCCTCCCCCTTCTGTATACATGCACCCCCTCCCTCTCCTCCCCACGCGCCCTCCCCGGCCAGAAACTTACTAGCGAGCAAGCGTGCAGGCTCTCCCGTTCCTGGAAACTTACTCCCAGATATAGCGCCCGCCAGCCCCCTTTCCCGGCCCTGCTCCCCTTCCTGCCCTCCGCCGCAAGCAACTCCAAACTCTCCGCATCCAGCCACTCTCCCTCCCCGGTGGAAATTTGCAGCGCGGGGCCGCGCGTGCATCCACCCTCCCCCTTCAGGAAACTTACTCCCCATCTGCATGCACCGCCTCTCAGCCATCGCTTAGAGGGAAGGGGGTGTGCTAGGGAGACAGAAATACATATGTATCTCTCGCCCCTCCCCCGGCCGCAGCCCACTCGGGGGCCGAGCCGCGGTAACCTGGCCTTACCTTTTGCATTGCTCCCCACCCTCGCCCCCTCCCTTAACCCTCCTTATCCGCTCCCCGGCGCCCCCCTTTTTTCACCCATTACCCACCCCTAGCAACCGTTCCCAAGCTCCTCTCGGCCTTTTTTTTTTAATCCAGGATGCAAATTCCTCCCCTGTCAGCAAATCGACTGTCAAATTATTTTCTTGCAAAAGGAGAAAGGCGGGGTGGGGGGGAGCAGAAGCAAAAAGGAGGGGGGGGCGGGGGAAGGGAGAGAGAGGGACAGAGGAGGGGAGAGATATCCCTCCGCAGAGCTGGGTCTGGCCGCGGGCGGGGAAGCAGGAAGTAAGGTGTCCAGCGCCTCGGCCGGCGGGTCCTCCGCCGCGGCCCCCGCCCGCGCCCCCCTGTCCCCTGGGGCGCCGCGCTCTGGCGGGCGCGGGCCGCCCGGCGCATTGTTCGCAGCCTCCCCGGCGATGCGCTGTCGACCTTATTATGTGTGCTCTGCTTGTGCGTGAGGTTGCACCTTTTGTAGGCTGGCGAGACTCTGGACGAGGATGGGGCAGGGGGCGCAGAACAAGTTGCTGCCCCGCGCGGGACCTGTCAGCCCCGCGATGTGGCAGTCTCCGACGAGGCCGGAAAATCGAGGCCCAGGAGAAGGCGGTGTGGCCGGGGAGCTGCCGCTCGAGACCCGGACCAGTGCAGGATTGTTTCCTGCGTAGCCGTCCCGGTTATTGTAACGCGCTTTGCAATCTAACGACTGGGGTTTGGGTTTTCTGTTTATTTTTAAGGCGTTGCAGAGATGCCAAGGTCTGGGTGGGCTGCGAGGAGACGGTCTGCGCCTACCCACCACTGCACCCGGCCTCGATGGGGCTGGGAGAGGGGCTGAGGCTCCCGGGAAGGGGCTGGAGGTTCGCGAAACGCGCGGCTCCCATCCCTCCGCCCCTATGGGGGGCGGGGAGGGGGTGCTGCAGTCGGCGCTGGAACGGCAGCCCTCTGGGGAGGGGGTCTCCATCTCCGCTGCGCAGCCGGCCGGGGAGGGAGGTTGCCTAGGAGAGGGGCCGGAACCGGGCGGCGGAGAGGAGGGGGAGGGGGCGCGGGTGCCGCCGCGGCGCGCGCTCGCCCCCTCCTCGTGCGCCATGACTGTGGAACGTGGTGCCGGGGAGGAGGGCCGGCCGCCGGGGGCCGCCCGGGGCTGCTCGGCATTGGTGCGGAAACCCGAGCTGGGAGCCGCTCCTCGCTCAGTCTCCTCCTCCTCCTCTGCGGGGGAAACCGCTGCACCCGAGCCGAGAGCAGCTGCGAGCAGGGGGCAGGGCGCGGGCTGAAAGGCGAGCCAAGGGTTCAAACCTCGGCGGCGCCAGGGGGCGAGAGCCGGACAGCCCCCTGGTCCCTCAAAGGCGCAGCCGGCCTTTCGGTCCATCCTGGGACGCCAGCCTTTCCATGAGGCTTCTCGGGTTCAAGGGAACGTGAACCAAAGATGGTTGGGTGGTACAGACCACCTCGAGCCGGGTAGGGGGCATCGCTCTCGTTGAGATCCCACAAGACAGCGAGTGCTTTTTGCTCCGGAGAAAGTTAAACCATGCGTTTTTCACTATGGGAAAATCGTTGCGCCCGTTCCCCCAAATCTTCGGGCAGCACAAATAAGGTGCTCCCGCTCCCCGGCCCTTTGCCACTGTTCCCCCACCCCCCCACCCCCACTCGGGCGCCGGGTGTGGACAGGGCGGGGGAAGGCTATATGGGAGCTTAAAGCATGAGGTCATGGGCAGAGAAGGCTGCTGCCAAAAGCAGCCGAGGTTTTGTGTATTTTGAGGGGTAACGGGTCTCCATCTTCAGCAGTGTTGAGTTCTCCCGCATAACCCTATCAATTCTGGGGCACCTGGACCAGAGAGCCCCCGGAAGAAGAGGGGGCTCTGCGCTCTTTTCGCTCTATGAGCCTTTGGCCGGTGCCCTACCCTTTTAGGGAGCCCTTCCACAGAAGCAAAGAAAGTCGAGGGACAGCGCACAGTGTCGTGGGGTTTGAGAAAGATTCTGATTCCTCAGTCGTAGGTCATCTTCCAACCCGATTGCTTTCTGCGACGGCCTCCTGGACCCCCCCGACCCATTCTTCCTAAGTGTCTAGAAGAGTCTTCCTACAACTCCGGACTACACTCCTCCAACCCCTCCCAGTTGCTCTTAGAATAAAGCTCCGAAGCCCCGCGCGATCTCGCCCCTTCAGACCTCCACTTTCACGGCTCCTCCTCCTCTACTGTAAGCCGGGTAGTGTTCTTTGTTCTGTGGCTGGGGGCGGGGTAACCCTTCCCCCTCCACCTCTTCTTACTAACTCCTGCTAGACCTTCAGACTCGACTCAATGTCACTACCTCCAAGAAGCCTTCCAAAGGATACAGTCTCAGCTCTACCTCCCTCAGAGAAAAAGACCCACCCTCGACCTCGCGGCAGCTGGGCTGTGGCCGAAGCTGGCCGCAGTGGCAGCCCTTTTCCAAGTGGAGGAGGAATAGCCAAGCTTGAGCGCCATCACTGACTGGGGACCGGACCTCCTGGGTGGGAGTTGACGAGGACAAAACCTCAAAACACTCTGTTTCCTCAAGAGACCTAGGAAAGGCAGCGCAGTCCCGCCCAGAAACCTCAGCCCCACCACCTTCCACCCCCAGCACACACCCACACTTGTAATGCAGGGAGAGGTCTTTTAATCTAAAACTCCTCCCTGGGGCAGATAAGGAACCCGAGACTTGAAGGGAGTAAGTAACCTGCCTGCGGTCAATGAGGAAATTGACACCCTGGTCTTTCTTGCTCCTAAACTAAAAGGAAGGATTGGGGACCTAAAGTATTGCTGCTGCACAACCTAGGATGCCTGCGTCGCCTTCCAAGGACCCCTACATGCTTAGCCCACTGCCAGCAGATGGGTAGTAAGCCCGGTAGTTAGCCGGGCAGGCTCTGACCTTATTAAGCAAGTTACTTAACCCCACTTGGTTCAGTTTTTTGCCTGTAAAATCAGAATAATGGTACCCACAGTGTAGTGTTTTGTGAAATTTTAATGAGTTCGTACATGTAAAGGCCTTAGAACAGAGTCTAGGCAAGTTCTTGGTTACTTGTGAGTGGGGTTTTACCCTCCTTTCCCAAGGACTCTAGAAAATCAGGGCCTCAGAGTCTTACCATCAAAAACTGCCTAGGGCCTAGGAAACTTTGACAGCACCTATAAATGCACAGACAATACACATTACAAAGGATTTAGTTAGCCAACAGATTCAGCCCTCAACAACCCCAAATCTGGGAGCACTGGTTCTGGACTCTTAGAATGAGTGTCAGAGGGAAGGTGACTAAGGTTAAAATATTACCTGGGATCTTTGAAATCACTGTCAGGCTGAAATAGTCCCATCCTGGTGTGAAACCTGCCTGAGATGACAGAAGCCCTCCCAGGGCTGCAAAAATTGTAAGGGGACAGGAAGGGGGTGTAGCTCACTGGGAGAGCACATGCTTTGCATGTATGAGGCCCCGGGTTTGATCCCTCCCACCTCTAGGCATTGGTTCTGTTTGGGGGCTTCAGTGGTGGCTCAAAAGGAAAAGAATCCACTTGCCAATGCAGGAGACACAGGAGATGGGGGTTTGATCCCTGGGTTGGGAAGATCCCCTGGAGACAGAAATGGCAACCCACTCCAGTATTCTTTCCCATGGGGTTGCAAAGAGTTGGTGGTGACTGAGCCATTAACACTTTCACTTTCATTATTATTATTATTACTATTATTATTGTCATTAGATCTTAGTTTTCCCATTCTCAGCATTTACCCCATGATAAAAGAGGGTTGTTTTTTTCAATGAAATTCATTTTCTTGAAATTTGTCTGTGGCTCGCATCCGCGCACCTCGCTCCTCTCCGACATGGCAAAAGTATCCAGCCCTACGGAGACTGAACAATGCATCGAGTCTCTGATTGCTGTTTTCCAAAAGCATGCTGGAAGGGATGGTAACAACAGCAAACTCTCCAAGGCCGAGTTCGAATCTTCATGAATACAGAGCTGGGTGCCTTCACAAAGAACCAGAAGGACCCTGGTGTCCTTGACCGCATGATGAAGAAATTGGACCTCAACTCTGATGGGCAGCTAGATTTCCAAGAATTTCTTAATCTTATTGGTGGCCTGGCCATTGCTTGCCATGAATCCTTTGTTAAGTCTGCCTCTGGCCAGAAGTAAATTGGAGAAGCCTTTGGGCCTGGCCTCCAGACCCACTCCCTTTCTTTCCAGCCTCTCAGTTATCTGCTCTTCACAGCCCCCTTATATCCTGAGCCTGGCACACCCACCTATCCAGGCAGGCCACTCCTGTTAGTAATAAAACAGTATTGTTTTTAAAACACACACACACACACACAAAAGAAATTTGTCTGATGCATTTATAATGGTTCCAAATTCGAATAAACATTGATATGTCTCCCTCCTTCCATCTCTACTCCCTACCACTTTTCCCTCTGTGGAAGGTCAGAAGACATGTTCAACTGTTTTCCAGCTGAGGTCTCTGGAGAACACTTTGGATGCCTATTTAAATTTTTATGTCCAGGGCTTTCTTCTCCAATTCAGGCAGAATCAACCCCTACTCCAAACCTCTCTACCCCTTCAGACTCGGTCCTAAACAGGTTGTAGTAACAGTGATGAACCACCACTCCTGGGCTACTGACAAAAGCAGAAAACTTTTGTTTGTGATTCTTTCTCCTCCTCTACACTAGAAATAATAGCTACGGTTTACTGAGTACTTTCTATGTGCCTAGCACTATGCTAAATTCTATATGTGCTTTCTCCTATTTTATCAGCCCCAAACCATCATCATTAACCTTATTTTACAGATGCAGACAGAAGTGGAGGATCAGAGAGATTATGTAACTTGCTCCAGTTTGCATCCAGGCCAACCTGAGGCCAAACACTCCCTTAACCACTAAGCCTTTTGCCTCCTGCAGTGCAGTCTGAAGGGGAAGGAGTGAAAAACGAGTTTGGGGACTTAATTGTGATTAGTTGCACAGTCATGTCCGACTGTACCCTACCAGGCTCCTCTGTCCATGGAATTCTCCGGGCAAGGATACTGGAGTGGGTTGTCATTTCCTTCTCCAGGGATCTTCCCCACCCAGAGATTGACCCCAGGTCTCCTGCATTTCAGGGGGATTCTTTACCACCTGAGCCACCAGGGAAGCCTTAGGCAGATCTTAATTCAAATTCTGGGTCATGCCCCAAGCAGTGAGAACCTGGAAAGATTTCTTAATCTTTCTGAGCCCCAGTTCACCCACCTATGAACTGGGACCATACAATTCTTCCTTGGTCAAATGAAGTGAAAGTCAAATGCCTCTGAATAATGACTTTTAAAAGGCATAGTAAACCAAATGCAATGTTTAGATCTTGTGTGGCTCTGATTAGAATAAACCAATTACTTAAAAGACATTGTTGAGACAATCAGGGAAAGAAAATGTCGACTTGATATAGATGTCAAGAAATTATTAATTTTGTTAGACTTGATGATGGTACTGTGGTTATCTTTTTTCTTGAGGTCTTAACTTTTCATGCATAATGAAGAAAGTTGTTTTGAATTTATTTTCAAATACTCCAGGCCTCTCTCCCAAACCCAAAAGATAAATACAATTAGATTAGCAAAGTTTGGATAATTGGTGGAACTGTCTATAATACTGTTTATCCTACTTCTGCTGAATGTTTCAAATAAGTCTGAAATAAAATTAAAAATAAAATAACTATTTTAAAGCACTGAAATTTAAAATGATCAGGCTTATTTAATTACTATGAAAGGTTATCAGTAACTATGAACTTTTTTTAATTGTTGAAATAATACAGTACTGGCTTATAGGAGACAGGTAAAGATGGCAATTTTGTTACTATAAGACGTTTGGAGCAACTCCTGTGTCTGGCAGGTAAACCAGGGAAGGGGCAGAAATGAACATCACAGAGAACAAAGTAGACAGGTAATTGTTAAGCACCCTCCCCCACTTAACCACACAGAGAACAATGTACAGGAAAGAAAATGGCAGGAATGGGTGATGGAGGAACAGGCACATTAAAATGGGGGGCCAATTTTCCCCCAAACTGTGTGTCTCCATAGAGCCACTTCAAAACTGCCTGGAATAGGAATCTGATACCTTGGGCAAAATTCTCAACTCTGTGCATCAGTTCTGCCACCCAGTCCAGAAATGTTCTGAGTTTCCTCATTTGTAGTTTGGGTATAAGACCTCTCAGGCCATTCCAGCCATCCAGACTAAAAGTCTAAGCAATTCTGTTGTTTACAAGGCTTTTGCAAGAGAAGGCTCATTTCTGTGGCCACACTGGTTATTTGCCTAGCTCAAGATCAGACCCCAAATGAATGGAAATGTAGCCGATTCACAAACAAATGAAATGTTTTAGGCCCAATGAACATTCTGTGTATTGTTCTAGGAGTAATTTTTCTGTGCTCTGGATTTAAACAGTTGGATTTTTTTTTTTCATATGACCCCCTTTTGAAATGAAAGTTTGTTCTTCAGAGAAAATTTGCATTTCAGAGAAAAGATGAGACAATATATTTGGTAAATCTTCAAAGAAGTGAACTTTTCTGTATAATACTTTATATTAAAGGTGACTGTTCAGGAGAGTTTCTTAAAAACTGAGACTTCCCTGGCGGTTCAATGGTTAGGGCTCTATGCTTCCAATGCATGAGGCCTGGGTTTGATCCCTTATTGGGAGCTAAGATCGCACATGCAGAGTGCATGGCCAAAATTTTTTAAAAAGAATAAAAACTGGGAAAACTGGAGGTGTGGAGAAATGGGGAGAAAAATACAGAAATCCCACATGTGCTTCCTGCTCTGTCCAAGGCTCTGAGATGCAACATGACCAAATCAATGGACTGTGTGTATAGAACCCATCAGTGTGTACTTTAGAAATGAGTGATACTGCTATATTTAAAAATGGATAACTAGCAAAGACCTACTGTATAGCACAGGGAACTCTGCTCAGTGTTACCTAGCAGCCTGGACAGGAAGGAGTTTGAAGGAGAATGAATACATGTATATATATGGCTGAGTCCCTTCACTCTTCACCTGAAACTATCACAACGTTCTTAATTGGCTATACCCTAATACAAAATAAAAAGCTAAAAAAAAAAAAGAAACGAGTGATGGATGTAACTCCCCCAATTGTTGAAGAAGGCTCAGTGGTCAAGGGCAAAAAGCCTGTGGCAAGTTCAAGCAGTGAAACACAAGAGTTGTAGGGTATTTCTGAAACTCGTGTTTGTTTGCCACCAAAGCAACAAAAGCAAAAGTCCTGGCACAAGAGGGCTTATGGGACCCGCATTTTTGAAACTAATAAGATAGCATGATACGTTGACTGTCACCTTAACTCCCAAGTCTGTTAAAGACGGTGTTGAGAGAGCAGGCCTTACTCAAGACAGGAGGCCTAACTGGTGTTTATTTAGTAATACTAAGAGATCGCTATCTCAGTCAAATCTCTAGCCAGAGAGAGAAAATAGGTTCCGACTATGAGAAGGTTCTCAGTTTGTCTTATTTCCAAGAGAGAGGAGGAAAAGCTAGCATATTTGGTAGATTCTGTATCTGGTACAAAAACAAACAAACAAAACACAAAAGCAACACACTGGTTGAAATTACTGCTAAAAATTCCTGCACCTGCCTGGAAGGCATGGTTTGGGAGTCACACTTTTCAGCTAGGGTACCAGTCTACGGTGAGTCAGACTTGAGGGTTACGGTGGTGGCCCCGCTGGTTCGCAAAATGAGTGGCTTTTTTTTGGTATAACGTTGAGGAAGAAAAAGTAAGTGAATTTCCTACTGGAGATGCAAATCTACTAAAAAGTTTTAAACTGCACAGTTTTTAAATCTAAGTATAGATCACAACTACTTTTCCAGAACCCCTAACGGAGTCACAATTTTTTTTTTTAATGGGAAAGAGAACCCTTAAGACCTGATATTGGAAAATTAACCTGGCCAGCACACTTCAACAGGTAACAGAGGAGCATTTCGGGTAAGAACTGTTTAAAATAGTGTGAGTAAGGGTGGCCTTCGTGTATACGCAGCTTGTGTAGTCACACAAGACACCGCACTTGGAAGGTCCTGGCACTGTTCAATCAAGATAGCGATGGTGGTCGCCATCTTGACTGTGGTTTTTGAACGAAAAGTTCTGCGTTTTCACTTTGCTCTGGACCCGGTGGCTCAGATGGTAAAATCCTCTGCTTGCAATGCTGGAGACCCGGGTTCAATCCCTGGGTCAGGAAAATCCCCTGGAGAAGGCAATAGCAACCCACTCCAGTATTCTTGCCTGGAAAATTCCATGGATGGAGGAACCTCGTAGGCTGCAGTCCCTGAGGTAGCAAAGAGTCGGACACAACTGAGCAACTTTGCTTGTGCAGGGCTGAGGGAAACCAGTAACAGACAGCATAGCACCAGAGGACTAAAAGCAGTGTGGAACCTCAAACAAACCCGTAAGTCAGAAAGGGCAAGAGAGAGAAATATCTTGAATATAGGGAAGGCTGTTGCTGAAGTCACGTGTGAGAGGGTTACACAACACTAGTGACTGTCTTCTGTAAGAACACAACACAGAAGAACACACCCACAATCAACCGGCAGCCTGCAAAGAGCGCTCTCTGCCCCTGCCCTCTGACCTCCGACACGTGCCTCCCATTGGCTGAACCCTACAGGAAGTCAGAAGCTCTGGAGCCTATTGAAATCCGTATAGGTGAGTCTTCCGGGGCATAGGATATGCTAGGAGAAAGTAAGAGTGAGTTTGGAGAGGGCAGAAAATAGGCAGCTCAGGACTTCTATCTGAAATTTTCAGGATCATGGTTAAGAGCAAATAACACGGAAATGGAAAATTCAAACAGTGAGTTTCAATAAATGACTTTGTGTTGATTTTTTTTTTAAGGATAGTCATTTGCTAGGCATCGTGAAGAGGGTCTTATGTACTTTCAAAGGAAAAACCAGGTAGTCCAAGAATTTTTTTAAAAATCAGATGTTTGAAAGAACCATCGTTAAGTGAAGAGAGAAGCCCTAAGATTTCAAAATTTTTAGAAACATTCCAGGCCCCAAAGTCGAATTTTGTAGGTTACACCTCACCTTTACTCCTCCCACGCTTAAACCATCACAACAAAAAGGTACCTTTGACAGGCACTGGATCCCAAGAATTGCAAGGAGCACTAGGGTTCAAGAGATTCTTTTCACACATGAATAGCTTGTACAAAGGGAGTTCATTATGCTGATTTGTAACCATTCCGACTACTCAATTCCTCTGAACATTTTTAGACTATTCAGATCACTTTCAAAAAAGTGCGTATCACTGATTAATTCTCATGCCACTCAGAGTTCTTAACTATTCAGATATGGGCTAAACTAAATTTATCCTTTATAATTTCCTTGAAAAACAAAGATTTTGCTGCAAATGTAAATAAGACTGCAGGGACACACTTCATCTCTTTTTAAAAAATTGAGGTAAGAGTCACAGAACACAGAATTAAGCATTTTAAAGAACAGAATTCAGTGACACGTAATGCATTCACAGTTGTATTATCATGACATCTATCTAGTTCCAAACATTTTTATCACCCCAAAGGGAAACACAATACACATTAAGCAGTCACTCCCCATCCTTCCCTTGCTCTAGGGCCTTGCAACCACTTATCTGCCTTCTGTCTTTAGGTTTACCTATTTTGGATATTTCATATAAATGGAATCATACAAAACATGACCTTTTCTGTTCAGCTGCTTTCACATAGCAATGTTTTCAAGGTGAATTCATGATTAGCATGTGTCAATACTTCACTCTTTCTTATGGCTGGGTGATATCCCCTTATGTGGGTATTAATATTTTTAATCAGTTCATCAGTTGATGGACTGTGAGTTGTTTCCAGCTTTTGGGAATTGTAAACAATGCTGTCGTGAACGTGAGTGTATATGTACTCATTTGAACCCAGGCCTCCCCCATTGCAGACAGATTCTTTACCAGCTGAGCCACAAGGGACGTCCAAGAATACTGAAGTGGGTAGCCTATCCCTTCTCCAGGGGATCTTCCCAACCCAGGAATTGAACTGGGTCTGTTACACTGCAGGCGGATTCTTTACCAGCTGAGATACCAGGGAAGTCCTACTTATTTGAACACCTATTTTCAGTTATTTTGGGTATACACATAGGAGTGGAATTGCTGGGTCATTTGGTAATTCTGTTTAACTTTTTGAGGAACTGCCAAATTGTTTACACAACCTTTTAAGGGAACTCTGAAACCCTTTTAGAAGCACACATTTTTACAACCACTAGAAATCATACCTAGAGTAACTAAGCCCATTCTTGCCTATAAATTAAAACATGGTCCAGAAATTTTTCTATGTGGGAGATATTCCAGTTAGCAGTTGACTTTGGTTCTTATAATTTATTTAGGTTATTGGTTTATAAAGTAATACATGTTCATTACAGAATTTTTAAAAAAACAATAGGATGCAAGAAGAAAACATCATTTGTAACCCACTGTGAACTCTTACGGATAAGGCAATGGCAACCCACTCCAGTACTCTTGCCTGGAAAATCCCATGGGCAGAGGAGCCTGGTAGGCTGCAGTCCATGAGGTCGCACAGAGTCGGACGCAACTGAAGCGATTTAACAGCAGCAGCAGCAGTGAACTCTTAATACACACTTTTTTAAAAAAAAACAAAAATAGCTTCAGAGTGCTTATCAATAAATCCAGCCTGAAATAGAAAATGAAATTAAGTCAAAGAAGAAAAACAACACAGTAAACCTCTGAATGGTAACAATTTCGCATCAGAAAGCACCCCCTATCTAGTTTTTCAGTTCAACCCATGGCTCTAATAACCTGAAGCATGATTGTATGATTGTGTAGGATAATTCAGTTCAGTTCAGTTGCTCAGTCGTGTCTGACTCTTTATCACCCCATGGACTGCAACACACTAGGCTTTCCTGTCCATCACCAACTCCTGGAGCTTGCTCAAACCCATGTCCATCAAGCCAGTGATACCATCCAACCACCTCATCTTCTGTCATCCCCTTCTCCTCCTGCCTTCAATCTTTCCCAGCATCAGGGTCTTTTCCAATGAGTCAGCTCTTCGCATCAGGTGGCCAAAGTATTGGAGCTTCAGCTTCAACATCAGTCCTTCCAGTGAATATTCAGGACTGATTTCCTTTAGGATGGACTGGTTGGATATCCTTGCAGTCCAAAGTACTCTAAGAGTCTTCTCTAACACAACAATTCAAAAGCATCAGCATCAAAAGTTCTTCAGCACTCAGCTTTCTTTACAGTCCAACTCATATCCATATGTGACTACTGGAAAAACCATAGCTTTGACTAGACGAACCTTTGTTGGCAAAGTAATGTCTCTGCTTTTTAATATGCTATCTAGGTTGGTCATAGCTTTTCTTCCAAGGAACAAGAATCTTTTAATTTCATGGCTGCAGTCACCATCTGCAGTGATTTTGGAGCCCAAGAAAATAAAGTCTGTCACTGTTTCCCCACCTATTTGCCATGAAGTGATGGGACCGGATGCCATGATTTTAGGTTTTTGAATGTTGAGTTTTAAACCAACAATAAGTTGGATAATTACCTAGTAAATTAACTCTGACTTTGAGTTGCTGAGCCTGCATATAGAAGGTGCGGGTTTTTGTTTTTGTTTTCTTGCTGTTGTTGTTTTTTTAATCTATTTATTGACTTAATATTTATTTTCTCCTTTGGAATTGAGTTGAGAAGCACAGAATTTTGGCAAGCTGTCTCTTTCAGATGAAGTCAGAGGTCCTACTTAGGAATAGGCTTTTCTTTCTTTTTTAAAATCAACATCTAATAAGTATAATTGATGAGTGTATGTGTGTATTCTACGTGTAAACATCATCACAATCAAGATAAAGATGGTTCTATCCCCCTCACACTAAAAAAATCCCTTTAGCGTTCCACTGTCCCCTCATTATAACCCCTGGAAAGTGGTGGTCTGTTCTCCATGACTCCTTCACTTGGCCTTTTTCCTAAATGTCATAGAAATGGAATCAAAATATATAGAGTCTTTTGAGACTGGCTTCTTTGACTCCACATAATGTCTTTAAGTGGAGAAGGCAATGGCACCCAACTCCACTACTCTTGCCTGGGAAATCCTATGGATGGAGGAGCCTGGTAGGCTACAGTCCATGAGGTCGCTAAGAGTCGAACACGACTGAGCGACTTCACTTTCACTTTTCACTTTCATGCATTGGAGAAGGAAATGGCAACCCACTCCAGTGTTCTTGCCTGGAGAATCCCAGGGACAGAGGAGCCTGGTGGGCTGCCGTCTATGGGGTCGCACAGAGTTGTACACAACTGATGCGACTTAGCAGTAGCAGCAATGTCTTTAAGATTCATTCATATTGCTACATATAATAATAGTTCATTCCTTTTTATTGCTCAGTAGTATTCATACTCCACTAGCAATATTTATTGCTAAATAGTATCTTAATGCTAAAAAATATGAATATACTCACTTTATTCACCCATTGGAGGATTTGGGGGGTTGGCTTCACGGTTTGGGGATGATTAGAATAAAGCAGATACAAACATTCGTGTGCAGGTTTTGGGGTGGACATAGGATTCATTTCTCTAAGGTACATACTTAAGAGTGGTATCATACCATATCACATGATAAGTATGTGTTTCACAGGCAAATTGTATTCCTGAGAATCATTTTATATTCCCAGCAATAAATGAGAGTTCCAGTTGCTCCACAGCCTTGCCATCAGTAGATACTGCCAGGCTTTTGTCTCTACTGATGTTTTTTTTCATCCTAAGAGCTATATAATAAGATCTCAGTGAAAAGTGAAAGTGAAAGGCACTCACTCATGTCTGACTCTGCAACCCCATGGACTATGCAGTCCATGGAGTTCTCCAGCCCAGAATACTGGATTAGGCAGCCTTTCCTTTCTCCAGGGGATCTTCCTAGCCTAGGGATCAAATCCAGGTCTTCTGTATCGTGGGTGGGTTCTTTACCAGCTGAGCCACAAGGGAAACCCAATAGTATCTCAGTATGGCTTTAATTTGCACTTTCGTAATGGCTGATCCTATTGACATCTTTTCACGTGCTTATTTCCTCTAAGGTGAAGTACACAGATATTTGTCTTTTGCCCTTTTTTGGCCATCTAACAAACTACATATTTCATCTATTTATTTTACTTATTGTTTGTCTCTCCTATTGAAATGTAAATCCCATTAGGGTAGGGATTTTGGTCTGTGCTGTTTTTCCTTTAATTTATGATCTAAAATGCATGTGATTTACCCATCAACTGTAACAGTGCTTGATACATTGTTCTCTAACTAATAGTTTTGAATAAATGAACATGTATTGAGGACTTACTATGCATCAGGGACCATTCTAAAAGCATGGTAATATTATCAGAATTTTTGGTTGTTGCCATTTAATTATTTCATCAATAATTTTACTTTTTCTTTATAAGTCTTTAATTATTCAACAAACACTCTGAGTGGTTACTACTTGCCAGTTACTATGCTAGGGCTTGGAAATAAAGTGAGAGCTACCCTCAGGAGACAGGTTAATACTGTAAAATGAGAAAGGTACTGTGATAAAGATATGCACAGGAACTGGGCAAAGCACAGTGGAAGGAATATGGAATTCATATTTAAGGGGCAAGGAAAGTTTTCTAAAAGAGCTGATCACTTAAATCAAACTGAAGTGAATAAAGTGCTTAGTTATACTTTTCCTGTAATATTATTAAACAGAATTAATTTTAAACCTCAATTATTTTTGTTCCTGCCTACAGTAATGTAAATTATCCAGAAAGCACTATATTTTAAAATGGCATTGAAACCAAAAGAAAGGCATTGGTCATCATTTCCTATCAAGATAGGTATCTTTGGGGGCTTTCCTGGTGGTGCAGTGGTTAAGAATCTGCCTTGCCATGCAGGGGACACTGGTTTGATCCCTGTTCCAGGAAGATCCCATATGCTGTCGAGTGGCTAAGCCCATGTGGCATAACTACTTCATCTGTGCTCTAGAGCCCTCAAGCCACAACTGTTGAAGCCCACGCTCCTAAAGCCCATGCTCCACAACAAGAGAAGCCACCACGACAGGCAGCCCAAGCACCGCGGCGGAGAGTAGCCCCAGCTCACCACAACTAGACAAAGCCAGCACACAGCAATGCAGATCCAGAAGAGCCAAAAATAGATACATAAATAAATGATAGGTATGGAGGAGCCTGGCAGGCCACAGTCCATGCAGTAACAGAGAATCAGACATGACTTAGCAACTAAACAACAACTTTTGTTTTAAGGATTATAAGAATTAAACTGTAGCAAGATGTTCTCCTCATTTTTAATTGGTTGTTTACTTTCCTACTATTGAGTTTCGAGAATTTTTCTAGATACAAGTCCTTTGTTGGGTATATGATTTGAAAATATTTTCCCCCACATCTATAGCTTTCCATTCTCTTGATGTCTTTCACAAAGCAAAAGGTTTTCATTTTAATAAAGTCCAATTTGTGCATTTTTTTCTTTCTGGGTTGTGCTTTTGATATCAAGTCTAAGAAAGCTCCCTGACCCCAAATCATGAACATTTTCTACTCTATTTTCTTGTGTAAGTTTTATAGTTTTACACTTTACATCTATGCTCTCTTTTTCAAAGAAGTATGAGATTGAGGTCAAGATTTTTTTGTCTTTAGATTTTTGTGGCATACTTCTACATTTGGATGTTCAGTTATTCCAACATCATATGTTGAATAGACTACCTTTTAACCATTGAATTGCTTTTTTACCTTTGTCAATAATTGACATTTTCTGACTCAGTTGTTTGATATAGACTGATCCATTGGTCTCTGCCTCTGTCCCTCCACCAGCACCACAGCATCTTGATTATTCTTCCTTTATAAATAAGTTTTAAAACTGAGTAGACTGATTTCTCCCACTTGATCCTTCTTTTTCAAAATTGTGTTGGCTATTCTGCTCCCTTCCCCTTTCCAAATAAATGTAAGAACCAGCTTGTGTATATCTGCAGAAATCTTACTTCTGGTCAGACTTTTGATTGGAACTGTATTAAATCTATTGATTTTTGGAGAAAATTGGCATGTTCAACTAAATTCGATTTTCCAATCTATGAATCCAGTATGTTTCTCCATTTATTTATGTCCTTTGATATCTTTCTTTAGTGTTTATAGTTGTCAGCATGCAGATCCTGAACAAGTTTTGTTAAATTTATATTTAAGTATTTCTCTTTTAAAATTTTTGAATGAAATATATTTTGAATTTTGATTTCTGAATTAGGCATATAGAAATATAATCATTTTGTGAATTATATAAGGCTAATTATGTGATTATAATGATTATAATGATTATAATCATTTTGTGAATTAGCCTTATCTCTCATAGTTGTGCTAACTTCATTTTTAAAAAAATATTTATTTTTATTTACTTATTTGGCTGCACAGGGTCATTTGTGGCATGTGGGATCTAGTTCCCCAACCAGGGATCAAACCAAGGGCCTCAGCATTGAGCTCAGAGTCTTAGCCACTGGACCACCAGGGGAGTCCCTTCATTTGTTAATCTAAGAGTTTTTGGTAAATTACTTGGGATTGTCTATGTAGAAAATCATGTCATCTACAAATACACAATATTCTTTATTTTTTCTGTATCCAAAATGTGTTTATTGGGATGGTTTCCCATTCATCCTGATACAGGGTATTTTAAGTGCTGCTTCCATCTGAAGAAGCATCCTTCTGTAAACCTTGCTTTTCCTCCTATAGGCTGGCAGAGGACAATAGAGCAGCCAAACTATGATTTGTGCATGGCTAAAGATAGTGGTGATTTTATAGCATCCTGGGCATTTCGCATCCATGAAATACAAAATCAGGGCTCTGCACCAGGCGCTTCTTCTTGTGTTTCCTCTTCTTGACTTCTGGAGAGGATGAAGGTGATCCTTTGCGAAAGTCACATTCTCATGGGGAGGTCGTCACTGCCAGAAAGGCCATATTTTCCTTCATATGCTTTAGTATGCCTTTTATTGCTACTTTCTTTCTCTGACTTATTGCACTGACTAGGACTTCCTGTATTACCTTGAATAGGAGTGATGAGAGGACATCTTTGCTTTGTTCCTGATATGAGGGGAAAGCATTCAGTATTTCACCATTAAACATTACATTAACTGTAGGTATTTTGTAGATGGCCTTTATCAAATTAAGGAAATTTCCTTCTATTTCTATATCGCTGAGAGTTTTTATCATGAATGGATGCTGGATGACTTCAAATGCTTTTTCTGCCTTGTTGGATATACTAGTGCTATTTTTCCTCTTTAGTTTTTTAATATGGTGAATTACACTGATTGATTTTTCATATTTGGAGCCAGTCATGCATGTCTAGGAAAATCCCACTTGGTCATGGAGCAGTAGTCTTTTTATATATTGCTAGATTTGATTTTCTAGTTTTTTTGTTGTTGTTGTTGTTGCTATTTCAAGATTTTTGTGTACTGTTCATGAGGGATAGTGGTCTATAATTTTCTCTCCTTGTGTTGTCTTTGTCTAGTTTTTTTGGTATCAAGGCAATTCTAGCCTCATAAAATAGATTGGGAAGTGTTCCTTTCCCTTCCCTTCTGTTTGCTAGCAGAGATTGTATACAAATAGTGCTATTTGTTTTTTTAAAGTTTGATAGAATTTACCAGTGAAGCCATTGGGCCTGGAAGTTTGTTTGTTTTTAAAGTTTTTACCTGTAGATTCCATTTCTTTAATACATATGTTACCTATTTCTTCTTTGGATGAGTTTTGGAATTTTGTGGCTCTTAAAGAATTGGTCCATTTCATCTAAGTTATTGAATTTATGTGCATAGGGTTATTTAGAGTACTTTTTTTTTAATATCTCTGAGGTCTTTAATGACATCAGTAATTTGTATCTTTTCTATTTTTAATTGTTATTAATAGTACTTTTTTCTGAAGAAAGAAATGGGTACTTTTATTTCATTGATCTTTTCAAAGAACCAGCTTTTGTGTTTTGTTTTTTTTCCAGCTTTTGATTTTACTGATTTTCTTTATCATTTTTCAGTTTTAAGTGGCTTTTTTCCTCTCTTTATTATTTCCTTCCTTCTACCTTCATTTGGCTTACTTTGCTTTTCTTGGTTTCTTAAGATGGATGCTTGGTCTGTTGATTTAAGACCTTTCTTCTTTTCTAATATAAGCTAATTTATAATGCTATAAATTTCCCCTTAAGAACTGATTTAACTTCATCCCACAAAATTTTATGTGTTGTGCTTCATTTTTGTTCAGAAAAATTTTATAAGATGCATGCATCCCAATGTTCATTGCAGCATTATTTACAATAGCCAAGACACAGAAACACCTAGATAACCATTGACAAATTAATGAATAAATAAGATGTGGAATGCTCAGTCATAAGAAAGAATGAAATAATGTCATTTGCAGCAACAAGGATGAACCTAGAGATTATCATAATAAGTGAACTAAGTAAGGCAGAGAAGGACAAATATCATATGATATTGCTTATATGTGGCATCTTAACAAAAAAGATAGACATGAACATATTTATAAAACTGAAAGAGACTCACAGACATAGAAAACAAATTTATGGCTACCAAAAGGAAAGGGAGGAGGGATGAATTAGGAGGTTGGCATTAACATCCATACACTACTATACATAAAATAGATAACCGACAAGGACCTACTCGATAGCACAGGGAACTATATTCAGTATCCTGTAAACCTATAAGGGAAAAGAATCTGAAAAAGAATATAGTTGCTACCTCCCCGAGTCACCTTCCATTAGACTGCTATTACCTCAGCTTCTCCTTCAGGAAACAGCAAACCTTCCTTTAATTTAGTAACTAAAGAGTTAATATTTGGCCCATTAGGAAACCTACCGGACTGAGCTCCAGTGCTGTGATTGAAGACTATTCTGATTGGTCAAGGCCAGCACCTACCAGTTATTAAATATTTGAAACATCATCTGTGCCAGTACCTTATGTTTGTACAGCATTTTTAGCTTGTGAAAGATATTTACATATATTATCTTAGTTAAGTTTCATGCCAACTCCAGGCCATCAGTAGGAATTGTTATAGACATCATAAAATGTTTTAATTATAAAATTAACACATATGAGTGTGGAAAATGAATTATTATTTGGGGACACTCTGCTCTGAAAAATTATCACTTACCCAAGATCACATGGTTAGAGGAGTCAGGGTCTAAACTCCTAAAAGCTTCGAGAAAAGTCATATCTTACGTGTTCGGGTTGAGGGAAGATGATTTCCCTCAGCACTAGATAGATATCCAAAGGCAATTCCAGGAAGAAGGCACCAAGCTTGTACTGAGGGAAAAGTGGGGTGTGGTTCACAGAGAAATGTGGCCCAAAATGTAGTAAAAGATCCTATTTCCACGATCATTTCAGGACACCCACTCTGAAGGGGTTGGAACCAAAATTCTCCAATGCAGCACCCAAGGCAAAGCCTACTTTGCTTGCTAAATTCTTGAGTGCCATTGAGGGTGGCAGGAAACTGGCATTCTGAAGCTGCTGAAGCCGAATTACATTTATTGGGTCATTTTTTCTCCATCGCAGTTGGGTCCCTCTAGATTGACCAGCTGATGAGAAAGCAAATGAAGAAGTCTGAAATATTATTCACAGCTCCTCAGCGGCTGTTATCAAGTTCACAGAGGCTTATCCCAGGAGAGAATGATGCTCTAGACCACCACAGTCCTAAAGTTCTTTGCGTGTTTGTGTTCCATTTGCAATAGCAATGGGACCAATTTCCTCACATCATACTCCTTAGTTCATTTAACAGCAGCACTGGGCTATTCCTTAAGATGGCACCAGGTGGCAAGATGGCGGTGCCAGTGTCCAAGAGGTCTTCTGATGGCATCCTCAAGGCTGAACTGAACAAGCCTCTCACTTGGGTACTGGCCAAAGATGACACCTCTGGTGAAGTTCGACTTCAACCAACCAGGACAGAAATCATTATCTTGGTCCCCTGGACACTGAATGTTGGTGAGAAAGGCCAGCGGATTCAGGAATTAACTGCTGTGCTTCAGAAGAGGTTTCGCTTCCCTGAGGGCCACGTAGAACTTTATGGGGGAAAGGCAGACAGGAGAGCTCTGTGAGCCATTGCCCCAGCGGAGTCTGCAGCACACACTTCTAGGAGGGCTTGCTGGAGTGTGCTATGGGTCATCATGAAGAGTGGGGCCAAGGCTGCTAGGCTGTAGTGCCTGGGAAACTGAGGACAGAGGGTTAAATCCATGAAGTTAAGGATGGACTGATGCTCCACAGTGGATACCCTGTTAACTCCTACGCAGACACCAGCTGGCGCCATATGCTGCTCAGACAGGGTGTGCTGGGCATCAAAGGGAAGATCATGCTGCCTTGAGAGCCAAGTGGTAAAGGGACCCTTAAGAACCCCTGCCTACTATTACCATCCCCACTCCAAAGAGAAGGGAGGGAAGCCATGGATGCCTGCTGTGCCCACAAGTACCCACAGCATAACACGGTCATAACATGGTCTCTTCGGCAGCTGGATCTGGAGTCTGGATGTTGCTCTATAATAAAATCTTTTTTTTTTTTTTTAAAGTAGGGTTGGGGAAATCCCCTGTCTGCCCAGTCGTTAGGACTCTGTACTTTCACTGCCTGGGGGCAGATTCAGTCCCTGTTGGAGGAACTAAGATCTCACAAGCTGCATGGTGTGGGGAAAAATAAAGTAGAGTTGCCTCCAGGTTTCATGGAGCCTGAATCTTATATTATACAATACAATTTGGGGCCTCTTAAAAAAAGAAAACACAATTACAAACAGAAAATTAGCTATAGAACTTTGGAAAGAACTCTACAAGTGAACATCCAGGAGCTTTAACTTTATTAGCATCCCAGTGCTTAACAGATCTTATAAAAAGAGGGAGATTATTCAATTAAATAGCATAGGAGTATTTTTCACCTCTGCTTAACAGTAATTTTAAAATTTGCTAAAAGAAATGGAAACTACTCAAGGAATAGCATAGGAGGTTTTATTGTTTTGTTTGTTTGTTTTATGGATCTGTGTGTCCAGGCTGGGTTTGTTTGTTTTTTTCTTTCCAGTACTTTTTAAACAGTTTTATTTAGATAAAATTGACATTTGAAGTATACAATCTAAGTTTTATAAAAGCATCAGTATAATCAAGATAGTGAATATATTCATCACCCTCAAAAGTTTCCTCATGTACCTCCTCCATCTAGGCCCTCCTTGTACCCCAGCACCTATTTTTTCATATGCTTTAATCTGCTTTTGTAGTTGTTGAAGGCAGAGGATAGATTCGGATCCTGTTGTTTTATCTTGTCCAAAAGTAGATACCTTTAAGGCTTTTTGTTTGGTCTGTTTTATTTTAGTTTTGTGTTTGTGTGGGTGTGCTCAATTGTGTCCAACTCTTTGCAACCCCTTGGACGCTAGCTCACTAGGCTCCAATGTCCATGGGATTTTCCAGGCAAGAATACTGGAGTGGGTTGCAGTTTCCTACTCCCAGGGGATCTTTCCCACCCAGGGATCAAACCTGCATCTTCTGTGCCTCCTATATTGTCAGGTGGATTCTTTACCACTGTACCACCTGGGAAGACTTTATTTTTATTGGAGTATAATTGTTTAACAATGTTGGATTAGTTTATGATGTACAACTGAGTGATACATGCATCATGATATATATATGATATCCATATATCCCTTCTCTTCTGGAACTTCTCCCCACTCCCATGCTCTAGGTCATCATAGAGCACCGAATTGAGCAGATTCCCAGTAGTTATCTGTTTGCACCCCAGTTGTCACTGCAGCGCTGTTTACAACAGCCAGGACATGGAAACAAGCTAAATGTCCAACAACAGATGAATGGATAAAGTAGATGTGGTGCAGGTTTTTGTAACACAGAGAAAAATATAAACAACCCAAATATAAAGAAGAGACACTCCTTTAGGGTAAGTATGGTTTTGAACAGAGAAACTAGAAGAACAATAATCCACGATGAACTCCTCAATCTTAATTCAGAACAAAGGAGAGGAGAACACACCCAGGAAGAGGTGTGTCCAGTCCCTCTGGGTCTTACTTTACAAATTCACAGATGCACTTTAGGGATGTAGTCATCAAGGCAGAAATCATGTAAAAGAAGAAAAAGACATTTTCTCCCATACCTGACTTGTCATGAACCCACAGTGAAATTAATTTTGGTTTCAGTTTGTGTGTCTTGGGTATGAGCCACTATTATGTGGCTGCATGTGTACTCGTGCCAGAGTGCAGGTGCTGTATGAATTCAATAAGTGTTCAATACTTCACAGTGTTCACTGAGTATCTGTATATAGCCTGGGGATTTGCAAAGACCCTGAATCCTTCCTTGCCCTCTGCTGAGGCTCTGGCACATTTATCATCCAAGGCTGGGCCCAAACGCTTTTTCTAGGTTCACTCAACCTAGTCATTTTTTCCTTCCAAAGTACTTGCCAACTGTACTTTTACTTCTCAGTGAACAGTGTTTCCTGAATACCTTGTCTTATTATGAAATGTTTTCCAATGTATGTATGAACAAGATCATAAATCTCTTGAAGGCAAGTCTATATCTGTATTACTTCTTAGAAGCTCCGCCCACATCACAGAGCCTAACACAGTTTGATATATATTCATTTTATTTTAATATCCTTCAGTTCAGTCGCTCAGTCGTGTCCGACTCTTCACAACCCCATGAATCGCAGCACGCCAGGCCTCCCTGTCCATCACCATCTCCCGGAGTTCACTCCCGGGAGTGAACTCACGCCCATTGAGTCCGTGATGCCATCCAGCCATCTCATCCTCTGTCGTTGCCTTTTCCTCCTGCCCCCAATCCCTCCCAGCATCAGAGTCTTTTCCAATGAGTCAACTCTTTGCATGAGGTGGCCAAAGTACTGGAGTTTCAGCTTTAGCATCATTCCTTCCAAAGAAATCCCAGGACTGATCTCCTTCAGAATGGACTGGTTGGATCTCCTTGCAGTCCAAGGGACTCTCAAGAGTCTTCTCCAACACCACAGTTCAAAAGCATCAATTCTTCAGCGCTCAGCCTTCTTCACAGTCCAACTCTCACATCCATACATGACCACAGGAAAAACCATAGCCTTGACTAGACGGACCTTAGTTGGCAAAGTAATATCTCTGCTTTTGAATATGCTGTCTAGGTTAGTCATAATTTTTCTTCCAAGGAGTAAGTGTCTTTTAATTTCGTGGCTGCAGTCACCATCTGCAGTGATTTTGGAGCCCCCCAAAATAAAGTCTGACACTGTTTCCACTGTTTCCCCATCTATTTCCCATGAAGTGATGGGACCGGATGCCATGATCTTTGTTTTCTGAATGTTGAGCTTTAAGCCAACTTTTTCACTTTCCTCTTTCACTTTCATCAAGAGGCTTTTAGTTCCTCTTCACTTTCTGCCATAAGGGTGGTGTCATCTGCATGCCTGAGGTTATTGATATTTCTCCCGGCAAACTTAATTCCAGCTTGTGTTTCTTCTAGCCCAGCGGTTCTCATGATGTACTCTGCATATAAGTTAAATAAACAGGGTGACAATATACAGCCTTGACATACTCCTTTTCCTATTTGGAACCAGTCTGTTGTTCCCTGTCCAGTTCTAACTGTTGCTTCCTGACCTGCATTATGTAATTAATACTTGTCCATCATGGAAATGTTCATTATGGAAATGTTAGATGATGCAGACAAGCAAAAGAGATTTTTAAATTAACCATAATTCCAATATTGGAGAGTAACTACTACTGGTATTTTGTATAAGGTGTACACCAAATAAGATGTATAGAGGAGCTAAAATTTTAATGGAATAAATTGAAATATACACAGCCACAAGTAAGATGGGGTTACAGGGATGCAGTGACATTTCTTGAGAAGTCAGGAAGATGACGTGTCACTTGTGACCCAGAGCAGGTAGCATAACTGTGCCTTTAGAGACTTGGCCAAGCATGTGGTCCAGAAAATACTTTTCCCGTCACTTCTTGGAATTCTTATAGCAGGAATAAAGTCCTCTTGCGATAGTATTCAAACAATGTCAGGAGACATGAGGTCCCCAAACCTGCAACATCATCTGGGAGCTTGCTACAAATGCAAATTCTCAAGGCCCATCCTAGACCTACTGAATCAGAAACCCTGGGGGTGGGCCCAGCAGTGTGAGTTTTAACAAGCCTTCCAGGTGATTCTCTGTCCCAGAAGGTCGGAAAGAATTTGCTAAATCAAGAATACAAACACCCCTAGAGATGCATCACTTGTTAACATTATTTTTATTATGGTATATTTCTCATCAAAATATGTAAAAGATATAATGAGTACCCAGTATATCCAGCACTATCTATAGCAAATTAAACCTTAACAGTTGGCCACATTTCCTTCAGATATTTTTTGAAAAACAAAAGCATTGCAGATTCAGCTGAGAGCTTTCTGCATGTCCTCTTTCCAATCTCATTCTTCTTTCTCCTTCTTCAGAAATAACCAAGATCATGAATCATTAATCATTCTTGTACATGTTTTATGCTTTAACTGCATATTCATGTATCTGTAAACAATATATGGCACTATTTTGCAGGTTTTTAAACTATTTAAATGGTGTCACACTCTACATACCATGCAATTAGATTTTCTGAATTGTTTTTAAGATTTATCACTGTGCAGACCCAAAGCTGTGATTCATCATTGTAATTGCTGTATAATATTCCCTTCTATGAATACCTGATGATATATGAATGTGATCTTCTATTAATGACATTTAAATGTCTCCAGTTGATTTAGTTTTTCACTATTAAAAGTAATGCTGCCACAAACATGTATATCTTCTGGTGCAATCAAATTGTATTTCTCTAAGGTACAGACCAAAGAGTTGATTTTGTGGGATGTAGGAATCAGAGCATTTCTGATCTTAATAGATAAAATCAAATTGCTCCCCAAAGTGGCTGTACAATTTCAATACTCTTTTCCAACATTTGATATTGTTGAAGTTTTACATTTTTGCCAACCTGATGACTATGAAATAATATTTCATTTTTATTATAAATTTCTCACTACCTTAATTTCTAGCGAGGTTCAGCACCTTTTCATATTCTCATAAGCCATTTGGATTTGAGAGATGCACACTTAACACATATTTACATGAAAGATATAAATCCCTAACATCATCTGTACTTTTTTAAAAATTAATTTTTGGCTGCACTGGTCTTATTGCTTCTTGCAGGCTTTCTCTAGTTGTGGCGAGCAGGGGCTATTCTTTGTTGCAGTGCTCAGGCTTCTTTTGCAGTGAGTTCTCTTATTGCAGAGGACGAGCTCTAGGGCCTACGGTCTTCAGTAGTTGCAGCGCGTGAGCTCAGTAATTGTGGCACTTGGGCTCAGTTGCCTGGTGGCATGTAGGAACTTCCCGGACTAGGGATTAAACCCATGTCCCCTACCTTGGCAGACAGATTCCTAACCACAAAGGAAGTCCTCATCTATACTTCTGAAAGAGTAGACTAGCTTGAAAGGGAAGAGAAAGTGGAGAATCCCTGCTAGATGGGAGAAGATGGAGTGAGAAGGTAGAGGTATCATTTGCCACCCTTAAGGTCCTTTCCAGGGCTGGTTCTGGCTAATTGTCACATCAGCTGTATTTCCTTCCCCCTAGAGCTGGAGTCCCTAGGAGAGGCTGAGGGGAAGTGGAGCTGCAGTTATCCTCTTCATCGAGGAAGGACTTTTCTGATCCTGAGTTTTTTTCAGCCTTCTTGGACTCAAGACTAGTTAACCCACTGATTGTCAATGAGAGAAGAAAATCCCTAGTCAGGTGTGTTGTGGAAATCTGGGGGATTTTTTATTATCACAATGATTAGGGGACTGGTATTACTGGCATTTGTAGATTAGGACCAGGGGTACTATACCTCCTTCCACATATGACACAATCCCACCCAACAAACAATTTCCATGGACACTCCAAACCACGTTCAAAAGCCCATTTATATGGGTGGAAAGCCTGTTCCAATGATCAAACCTAGGACCTAACTCTGTTTTCCACATAATCACAAAGTGTACTGTCATGGGTTTACATTGATTTTTCCAGGAATGTAGACTACAGTTTAAACTGAGAGAAGATTCTAACTTTGTTTTATTCAGCATCTGACTTTATTATATTTTGTATTATAGTTAAGCCTACGCATTTTATATAGCTTTATGATAAACAGCTCTTCTTTTCTTTCTCCTTTATATGTGGGCATTATAATTATTTAAAACTTGGTGTAGAATGATATTACCTATGAATTTCATTTTGGTATTGAAAAAGGACCTTCTGAAATGTTTACTGAGAACCAGTGAACTGATAGTTCCTTGATAAGGAAAGTTAGGCTAAGAGAGTGAAAAAAATATCCTAACTTACCCCAAGATGCCACAGTTGATAACTGGGAGAACTATAAGACCCCTGTAGGATGATGAATCTAAAACACTTCCAAAATCAGTGGGGGGGTGGGGGAACATTGGTCCAAACCTTTAAATGGGAAATTCTAACAGAGAGGATCTTATAACTAAAAAGGAAGTATATAGTGAGGTCTATCCCAGAGTAGACTTAAGGAAAACAATTTCAGAGGATCACCTTATAAAAAGGTCTTAAAAGAACAATCTAGTGCCACTAGGACCTATGCAGGGGGTTGTTTAGCTGTGCCCTAGCTGAAGGGGCAAATGGAGTTGAATTCCAGCCAGCAGTCTCTTCACTAAGCTGTGTGCCCATGTGAAGGGCCTACTTTTTATTTATTTGTGACCATGACTCAGGGCATGCGGGATCTTAATTCCTCGACCAGAGATCTATCCCATGCCTGCTACATTGGAAGGGCTGAGTCTTAACCACTGGGTCAACAGGGAAGTCCCAATTTGCACAAAGGAGATTATTCACACACAGTCCTGTGTGTAACCACCACCATCTCTGCTGGTTCACACTGTAAAAATCAGCTAGGTTTCATCCTCAGATCTAAACTGTCATCGCTAGCAATATATTCTTCATAACAATATTCCACTGATCTAGAACAAAAGCAATTTTAAAGCCTCGGGCTGTTTGTTATAATGGTATTTTCCTGATGTGAAAAAGTAAGCATTACTGTTGTATTATTAATGGAGTTTTATTCTCTTTTCCACCAAGTTGACAGTTTTAGGATCATGTTGGTACGATTTACTCTACTAAATGATTAGAATACTTCTGTGTCACATTTCTATCTTCCTTTTCTAAATTGGAAATATTTGTATTCTTGCTCTAAAGTCCAAAATTTCATGAGATTTGAAGTTGTTTGCTTTGTGTTGAATGGGATTAAGCCCCCGCCAGAGCCTACTCTCAAGTCTTTGTGTTGGGGAGGCCTTGGTTATGTGGGCAAATGGATGGTTATTCTCAGCAATAAAAATGAGCAAATAACATGAAAGCGCCCATACCTCAAAAAGCAGAAGAGTGACCTCTGTTTGACCTTGAGGTCTGTGCGCTGAAGTTCTTTAACAGACAAAACAAGCTTCGAGCCAAAGAGAAAGAAGAAGATTGCTTACTTTCTGATTACTTTTGTTTAAACCAACCTTCTTTCTAGTTTATAATCCTTTATGGGAGCATATTAAGAAGAGGCGGTTTAAGGTCTGTTTAGAGTAGAGGAGAATTGTGAAATAAACAATTAGTATTTAGGAAAGAGACCCAGAACCTTCTATTTGTCGGGTTTTTTCCTTCCCCTATTTAATGAATATTAGCCTTTGGCTATGGTCTCAGGCATCCCATGTGTTTATTTTGATTGCTGCTGTGATATATTCATTCACTGGTCACACTCCATGTGTTATTTTGGATAATCCAAAAACTAGGGAATTCATTGGAGTAAATAATGCAGTCATTTCTGCTGGCATGAATTGTTTATGGGATACAAGATTGTCAATTCCAGTAACAGGGAAGCAAATTCAGTAGTCATGTTTTGTCCTGGCTAAGTGGCCTTGGAACTTTTGCCTTAAGGAATTAAAAAATAATCAGTCCTATTCCTTCCTTTTTCAGCCAAAGACTCCATTACATTGAAGCTTAACATTTGGTCTCTGTTGCTCCTGCCCCGAGGCTGATCTGCATTGTCCAGCTTCTAGGCTTCTGCTCAGGTCAAAGCCTCCTGCTGGGGTGCCCTCCCAAGCTTTTGTGCCTATTGAATCCTTCTTATCGTCAAAGGGGAGTTCAAATCTCAATTCTTTCAAGAAGCCTTGACACCTATTCTTCCTCTTCCAAATTTTGGCAACCCATGGCTTGATCCTTCCCAATAGACTATTCATGGTCTTTTCAAGCCTACAGGTTCTTATTTCCCCAAGCAGATTTTAACTTCCTACAGCAGAAATCGTCAATTGCCACCCAATATACCCCACTTTGCAGTAATAGAGGTACATTGCTACCCTCTATTAGAGTAGAACTTTCTAACAGAAATTGCTCTCTCCGGGGCTTTCCTGGCAGTGCAGTGGTTAAGAATCCACCTGGCAATGCAGGGGACACAGGTTCCACTCCTGATCCGGGAAGACATACCACAGGGCAACTCAGCCTGTGAGCCACAACTACTGAAGCCCACGCACTCTAGAGCCTGTGCTCCTTAGCAAGAGAAGCCACCACAACGAGAAGCCCATGCACCACAGAGAACAGCCCCTTCTCTCCACAACTAGAGAAAGCCCTCACGCAGCAATGAAGACCTAGCACTTCCAAAAGCTAAAAATAAAAAAAAATTTTTTAAGAAATTACCCTCTCCAGCCTCCCTGGTAAAGTATGGTCATGTGACTAAATTCTGATGAATGAGATACAAAGAGAAAAGTTTTCTGGAACTTACAGGAAGACAGATAAAGGAGAACAAATTCAGATGGGAGGCTGAACGTTTTGTCCTTTCCTCCTTCCACCTTCCTGCTGCCTGGGGTGAAGAGGGGATGGCTAGAGCTAAGAAAGCCATCTTGAATAATGTAATTTGCAGCAATATGGAATAACCTAGAGATTGTCGTACTGAGTGCAGTAAGTCAGACAGAGAAGGAGAAATATTGTATGTCATCTTTTATGTGTGGAATCTAAAAAGAAATGATACAAATGAACTTATTTACAAAACAAAAGCAGACTCCCCAGATCACAGAAGGAACTTATGGTTGCTGGGAGAAGGGATAGTTAGGGAGTTTGGGATGGACATGTACACACTGTTATATTTAAAATGGACAACCAACAAGAACCTACTGTATAACACAGAGAACTCTGTTAAATGTTATGTGGGAATCTGGATGGGAAGGGAGTTTGGGGGAGAATGGATACGTGTATATGTGTGGCTGAATCCCTTTGCTGTCCACCTGAAACTATCACAACATTGTTAACTGACTATACTCCAATAAAAAGTTAAAAAAGAGAAAGTGATCTTGGATCATACAGTGACCTTCATTATGGACACCACCAGTTAAGGATGATAAAACAGAAAGATAGAAGGAGGCCAGAGTCCAAAGACTGTGAAACCACTAGTCCAAGCCTGGCTTATCTCCCTAGACTTTTCTGGAAAAAGATCAATCTTTTTATGTTTCAGTCATTGTTGTTCACTACAGTCAAATTTACTTCTTCTCTCATCCAGCTTCTTATGAGCAGATCAGCTTTTTAATTATTGCATCACCAGCAGTGCCTGACACAGTACATGATAAATTCTGAGCAGTTCAGTTCAGTTCAGTCACTCAGTCCTGTCCGACTCTTTGTGATCCCATGGACTGCAGCACACCAGGCCTCCCTGTCCATCACCAAATCCTGGAGTCTACCCAAACTCAAGTCTGCTGAGTCAGTGATGCCATCAAACTATCTCATCCTCTGTTGTCCCCTTCTCCTCCTGCCCTCAATCTTTCCCAGCATCAGGGTCTTTTCAAATGAGTCAGTTCTTCGCATCAGGTGGCCAAAGTATTGGTGTTTCAGCTTCAGCATCAGTCTTTCCAGTGAACACTGATCTCCTTTAGGATGGACTGGTTGGACCTCCTTGCAGTCCAAGGGACGCTCAAGAGTCTTCTCCAGCACCACAGTTCAAAAGCATCAATTCTTCAGCGCTCAGCTTTCTTTACAGTCCAACTCTCACATCCATACACAACTACTGGAAAAACCGTAGCCTTGACTAGATGGAACTTTGTTGGCAAAGTAATGTCTCTGCTTTTGAATATGCTATCTAAGTTGGTCATAACTTTTCTTCCAAGGAGCAAGCGTCTTTTAATTTCATGGCTGCAGTCACCATCTGCAGTGATTTGGGAGCCCCCCAGAAATAAAGTCTGACACTGTTTCCACTGTTTCCCCATCTATTTCCCATGAAGTGATGGGACCAGATGCCATGATCTTAGTTTTTCTGAATGTTGAGCTTTAAGCCAACTTTTTCACTTTCCTCTTTCACTTTCCTCAAGAGGCTCTTTAGTTCTTCTTCACTTTCTGCCATAAGGGTGGTGTCATCTGCATATCTGAGGTTATTGATATTTCTCCCGGCAGTCTTGATTTCAGCTTGTGTTTCTTCCAGCCCAGTGTTTCTCATGATGTACTCTGCATATAAGTTAAATAACCAGGGTGACAATGTACAGCCTTGACATACTCCTTTTCCTATTTAGAACCAGTCTCTTGTTCCATGTCCAGTTCTAACTGTTGCTTCCTGACCTGCATACAGGTTTCTCAAGAAGCAGGTCAGGTGGTCTGGTATTCCCATCTCTTTCAAAATTTTCCATAGTTTATTGTGATCCACACATTCAAAGGCTTTGACATAGTCAATAAAGCAGAAATAGATGTTTTTCTGGAACTCTTGCTTTTTTGATGATCCAGCGGATGTTGGCAATTTGATCTCTGGTTCCTCTGACTTTTCTAAAACCAGCATCTGGAAAAACATCTGGAAGTTCATGGTTCATGTATTGATGAAGCCTGGCTTGGAGAATGTTGAGCATTACTTTGCCAGTGTGTGAGATGAGTGCAATTGTGTGGTAGTTTGAGCATTCTTTGGCATTGCCTTTCTTTAGGATTGGAATGAAAACTGACCTTTTCCATGGCCACTGCTGAGTTTTCTAAATTTGCTGACATATTGGGTGCAGCACTTTCACAGCATCATCTTTTAGGAGGATTTGAAATAGGTCAACTGGAATTCCATCACCTCCACTAACTTTGTTTGTAGCAATGCTTCTTAAGGCTCACTGGACTTCACATTCCAGGATGTCTGGCTATAGGTGAGTGATCACACCTTCGTGATTATCTGGGTCATGAAAATCTTTTTTGTACAGTTCTTCTGTGTATTCTTGCCACCTCTTCTTAATATCTTCTGCTTCTGTTAGGTCCATACAATTTCTGTCCTTTATTGTGCTCATCTTTGCATGAAATGTTCCCTTGGTATCTCTAATTTTCCTGAAGAGATCTCTAGTCTTTCCCATTCTATTATTTTCCTCTATTTTTTTGCACTGATCACTGAGGAAGGCTTTCTTATCTCTCCTTACTATTCTTTGGAACTCTGCATTCAAATGGGTATATCTTTCCTTTTCTCCTTTGTTTTTCACTACTCTTCTTTTCACAGCTATTTGTAAGGCCTCCTCAGACGCTATTTTCTTCCTGATTCATTTTAACAGTTTTTCATCATCATTAATATTACAATTTCTGTTTTTCAAATCATGCCCATTAATCTTATGTTCCAATTTCAAAACTTGATATTGTTTCCACTGCATAGTTTTTTATCCTTACAGATGAAGTCATTTAAGAAATAGAAGAGATAGTGGGGGGAAAGGGAGAAGGCACTATTAGATAACAGAGAGAAGCAGCCAAGTTCACCCTATGACCCAGAGGTGCCCACATAAAAGATGTTTTCATGGGTTTAATTTCATCTGGTTAATTTTGCTCCATTTCAGGCAAAGGAGAAACAAGGCATCTATATGCCTGTCCAATTCTCTGAAGCCCCATCTTCTTTCATTCATTTGACCTTCTGATAATGAGGTCATCTGTGATCTATGACACGGACCCCAGTCAGTTAGCAGGAAGAAGTACTCTAGAAGTTTTGAACCATGTTATCCAATACGTCAGTCAGAACTTGGTCAAGAAATAAAAGTCATTCCAGGTATTACACGATGCTCAATATCACTCATTATTAGAGAAATGCAAAACAAAACCACAATGAGGTATGATTTCACACTGGTCAGAATGGCCATCACCAAAAATCTACAAAGAATAAATGCTGGAGAGGGTGTGGAGAAAAGGGAGCCCAGCTATACTGTTAGTGGGAATGCCAACTGATACAACCACTATGGAGAACAGTACGCCTTTAGCTTCTCTTCTTTTCACAGCTATTTGCAAGGCCTCCTCAGACAACCATTTTGCCTTTTTGCATTTCTTTTCCATGGGGATGGTCTTGATCTCTGCCTCTTGTACAATGTCATGAACCTCTGTCCATAGTTCTTCAGGCACGCTGTCCATCAGATCTAATCCCTTGAATCTATTTGTCACTTCCACTGTATAATCGTTAGGGAATGATTTAGGTCATACCTGAATGGTCTAGTGGTTTTCCCTGCTTTCTTCAATTTAAATCTGAATTTGGCAGTAAGGAGTTATTGCCTTATTATTATTTCCTAGAACATCGATGGCTGCCAACCCTCTTTTTTTAAATTGGAGTATAGCTGCTTTACAATGTTGTGTTAATTTGTGCTGTACATCAAAAAGCTAAATCAGCCACACATATGCATACATCCCCTCTTTTAGATTTCCTTCCCATTTATGTCAGTACAGAGCACTGAGTAAAGTTCCCTGTGCTATATAGTCAGTTCTCATTTGTTGTCTATTTACAAGGGCTGCCAATCTTGAATAAAATTTTATTTATAAACACCCTTCCCCATGCCTTTCTCCTGAATATAATAATTCTTAGGAATAAATGGTGGACAAATTCTCTTCCAAAGCTATATAGAATATATGGCAAATCATAGCTTTGTTATTTTAAGGAAAAAGGAGTTAAAACTCAAGCTTATAATTTTTCTTTCCATTTACCATTCCCATGCTCTATTTATGTCCCTTGGGGGCAAAATAAAATGGAAAGCTTAAAATTTATTTGTACTCTTGAATTTTAAATATGTAAAAACCCAGAACTAGAAAAGGATCTTGAAAGAGTATCTGATTTTGTACTCTTCCTTCACATAGATGAATAACTAAACCATAAAAAACATATTTCAGTCCATTCCATTCATAAACTCCCTAGGAATCAAGAAATACATTGATATCTCAGATAGTCTTGTCCAGAATTTGTCTTTCATATTTGACCAGAGTATCTACACCTCCAGCTCCATAATTGCCCTAGAAAGATCCTTAGAAGAATATCACCAATACATGAATCTTTTTATTAGAAGCCCAATTACAGGTAGTGAAATGGCAGGCACTATGGAAGGAGAATTTCTGTCTCCGTCTTGCTATAATTTTTCTTTGAACGTGAAAAGGCACAACTGCACACAAATCGTGGAGGTTTTTTGTTTTTGTTTTTAATCAAATCAATACCTAAGTGGACAAGGAGACCGTCTGACATAAGAAGCCTTCCTCCCACTGGCCAGGTAATGAATTCTGTCCAGGAAATTCATTTACAGAGGATAGCGACTTTCTGTAAAATAAGGGAATAATTTTTCTAGGAAAATATTCCCCAAAAGGGAGAAGGACTGGTGAAAAATTGGGTTGAAAGCCAATCTATTTGAAACCCATATTTAAAACTTGGTCATTCATCCTCTTTATACCCCAATAATTATACCCATAATTATGATTCAAGCCCCTAGCAAACTCCTTGCTATAAATAACCACATACATCCCTCAACTTGTTTGAGAAGCTCCTCTATAGTCCACACGATGATTCAACTTTCTCTTGGATCCAGCTTTCTTCAGCTGACTGATATTGCTAACCGTCTTCATTGAGAAGTTAGGGATTCCACTTTTCCTTCTAATTCATTGCTCCAAGCCTGGGCACCAAATCTTGCCTAATGTCTCCCAGCAGCATTGAGACCAAGATAATAACAGTAATAACACCTACTGGAGGCAATTCCCTGGAGGTCCAGTGGTTAGGATTCCATGTTTCCATTGCAGGGGGCACAGGTTCAATAACTATAGATAATACCCTAACACCTTGAGTTTTTGTTTCATCAACCACCTTTTTATGTTTTTTAAATAGAATTAAGATATTAACTCCGCAACCAATCCATTCAACAATTCCACACTTCAGTTCAAAAATTTCATTATCAAGGTTATTCCTAGGTCTCCTAAGCGTTACCCAAAGGTTGGTTATAAACAACTAAAAATCAATTAAAACTCTCCTGTTAGCAATAAATGCATCATGATTACAGAATCAAATACTGTTCAATATAGCATTGTCTTCAGTTCAGTTCAGTCACTCAGTCATGTCCGACTCTGCGACCCCATGAGCCGCAGCACGCCAGGCCTCCACGTCCATCACCAACTCCCGGAGTTCACCCAAACTCATGTCCATTGAGTCGGTGATGCCATCCAGCCATCTCCTCCTCTGCCATCCCCTTCTCCTCCTGTCCTCAATCTTTCCCAGCATCAGGGTCTTTTCAAATGAGTCAGCTCTTCACATGAGGTGGCCAAAGTATTGGAGTTTTAGTTTCAACATCAGTCCTTCCAACGAACACCCAAGACTGATCTCCTTTAGGATGGACTGGTTGAATCTCCTTGCTGTCCAAGGGACTCCCAAAGTCTTCTCCAACACCACAGTTCAAAAGCATCAATTCTTTGGTGCTCAGATTTCTTTATAATTCAACTCTCACATCCATACACAACTACTGGAAAAACCATAGCCTTGACTAGATGGACATTTGTTGGCAAAGTAATGTCTCTGCTTTTTATTTTTACTCTATACTATTTATACATTTTTATGAATAATGTATGAAAATTTCCCACATTATTATATTATTTACATATTTCCAATAGCTATCTTTTTCAAAACTTTCTCTGTGCATCTGTGTGTATGGGGGTATATGTGAATGTATGTGTAAAGAGGGTTTTATTTTGTAGGTTTGTTTTATGTCTTATAACACAGTACACATGGTTCTTTGACTTGCCTTTTTTTTACCTTCCTTTAACTCTCACCTAAGTACTGGTATGGTTATATCAGTTTTGTTCATTTGTTTTGTTTTTCTAAAATTGTGTTAGAACTCAGCTAAAAAAATGTATTGACATGATTTGATTATTCATACACCTTAGTTATGGCCAATTTTGACTTTCATTCCCTTACCCTCATTCTTCCCCCTTCACTGTAGACATCTACTCTCAGATATTTAATGTGTATCCTTTTAATTCACCTGTCACATTTTTCTTTGATAACATACAGCATTATTTCATGAGCTTAAAAATTGTTACAAAAATGGTTTCTTTCTGTATGACTCTACAACTTGCTTTTATCATGCAAATTTCATTTGATATCCATTCACATCGATAAATATGTGTTTTTATTCCTCAGTTCAGTTCAGTCGCTCAGTCGTGTCCCCACAACTCTTCGCGACCCCATGAATCGCAGCACGCCAGGCCTCCCTGTCCATCACCATCTCCCAGAGTTCACTCAGACCCACGTTCATCAAGTCCGTGATGCCATCCAGCCATCTCATGCTCTGTCGTCCCCTTCTCCTCCTGCCCCCAATCCTTCCCAGCATCAGAGTCTTTTCCAGTGAGTCAACTCTTCTCATGAGGTGGCCAAAGTACTGGAGTTTCAGCTTCAGCACCATTCCTTCCAAAGAAATCCCAGGGCTGATCTCCTTCCAGAATGGACTGGTTGGATCTCCTTGCAGTCCAAGGGACTCTCAAGAGTTTTCTCCAACACCACAGTTCAAAAGCATCAATTCTTTGGTGCTCAGCCTTCTTCACAGTCCAACTCTCACATCCATACATGACCACTGGAAAAACCATAGCCTTGACTAGACGGACCTTAGTTGGCAAAGTAATGTCTTTGCTTTTGAATATGCTATCTAGATTAGTCATAACTTTTCTTCCAAGGAGCAAGCGTCTTTTAATTTCAAGGCTGCAGTCACCATCTGCAGTGATTTGGGAGCCCCCAAAATAAAGTCTGACACTGTTTCCACTGTTTCCCCATCTATTTCCCATGAAGTGATAGGACCAGATGCCATGATCTTTGTTTTCTGAATGTTGAGCTTTAAGCCAACTTTTTCACTTTCCTCTTTCACTTTCCTCAAGAGGCTCTTCAGTTCTTCACTTTCTGCCATAAGGGTGGTATCATCTGCATATCTGAGTTGATTGATATTTCTCCCGGCAATCTTGATTCCAGCTTGTGTTTCTTCCAGTCCAGTGTTTCTCATGATGTACTCTGCAAATAAGTTAAATAAACAGGGTGACAATATACAGCCTTGACGTACTCCTTTTCCTATTTGGAACCAGTCTGTTGTTCCATATCCAGTTCTGACTGTTGCTTCCTGACCTGCATACAGATTTCTCAAGAGGCAGGTTAGGTGGTCTGGTATTCCCATCTCTTTCAGAATTTTCCACAGTTTATTGTGATCCACACAGTCAAAGGCTTTGTCATAGTCAATAAAGCAGAGGTAGATGTTTTTCTGCCTATTAACTGCTACATAGTAATCTATCATACGGTAAGACCATGCTTTATCTATCCATTCCTCCATTATTGTCATTTAAGTTGTTTTTACCATTTTCTACTACAAATAGTGATGCAGCTAACATTATTGTACATGTCTTCTTATGCACATGTACAATCCATAGACCATTTAGTTCACCTTAAATTTTTGTTATTATAGAATCTCTTTGTCACATGTGCATATAGTCTCACAGTGTATGCTATGTAAGTAGTGTGCTTACATAAAAGGGTGTGCATTTTTAGAATTCTGATATTGCTCAATTATCCTCTAAAAGATTGTATCAGTTCAAATTCCCAACAACTGAAATTAGGGTATCAATTTTTTCCCTATTTGCCTGTGCTTAACATAACATAACCAGTGTGAAATTCTTCACTATATCATAGTTAACAAAATAGTTTCTCATTGTTAAGATTTGGATGCCCCTGAATAAACTATATAAGGGATATATCTCTTAATATCTTTATGGGGCTTTTATTTTGCTTCTTTATAGTGTTTTACAATTTTTCTGTTTAATTTCATTTTTTCTTGTTGATTGGCTAACATATTTGTGATGGTAGTTTTTTGTTACTCTATATATGATGAAAATCTTTTCTTCTAGCCTCTCATTTTTTCTTTCATTTTGGTTTTGATGTTGAAATACTCAAATTTATCAAATTTTTCTATAAGGCTTTTGTGCAAGCATGAGTATGTCTTGCTTTAGAGAATTTTCTCTACCCCATGGGTTATAAATATTCGCCTGTATTTTCTTGTGTGAGTGTATGTGTGTTTGATTTAGAGGATCATTCCTTCTCCATAGTTAAATATATACATTTGTCTGTATTTTTATCTAACACTTCCATAGCTTTTCTTTTTAAGTTTAGCCCTTCAATCCATCTGGAATTTAATTTTGAAAATGCTATGTCATAAGGATATATACTAAGTTCTTATACAGAGACAGATCTATTTCTACAGTCTCCATTCTGCCTCATTAATCTAGTTACGTATTTCTATGCCAAAACTACACAATTTTAATTGCTTTAGTATTATAAAATATATTTGATATGGCAGGTACTAATTTCTGTTTCTAGCAGTATAGTAGACCAGATAGTCTTAACAACTTCTTTCCATAAGACAAGTAAAAATTTTGGACAAAATAGATTTGCTTTCAGTTTTAAGAATAAGTTAGCAAGAGAGTTAGATGAGACAGTTAGGTAGCATCACCAACTCAACGCACATGAATTTGAGCAAACTCCCAGAGATAGGAAAGGACAGAGGAGCCTGGCAAGCTGCAGTCCATGGGGTCACAAAAAGACACATTAGAGGCTGAGCAACAATAACAACAGCAAGAGAGCCACAAAAAGTTACATAGGTCATATGAGTGAAAGGAACAAGCTAAGTGGAATGCCAGGTGCCTTAAAGTCATCTTTTATGACCTCAGGTTTCTATCTTGACATCCTCTCAAGGTCTAGAGAACAGAAGTCCTTCAAAAGTTAGGGAAATGGATAGGAGACCCATGCAGAAAGCTAAAATACCCAAAGAGGAGCTGGGAAAATCCAGCATACAGAAAAGCACAGTAAGAAAACTTATCTGCTTCAGTCTTAATGGTGGGTGGGAGGGAAAATACAAATATCCTCAGAAAATATGCAATCACAGCTAGGCTTCACATGGCCCCTGTTTTCTGAGAAATCTCTATCTGATAATTGATTTGTAAATGGTTCCAGAGAAAACACAACATTGATATCAAAACCTGACAAGGACTGCACAAAGAAAGAAAATTATAGACCACTCTTACTCATAAATATCAACATAAAAACATTAATTAAAACATTGTTGTTGCGGTTCAGACGCTAAGTCATGTCTGACTCTGCGACCCCAAGGACTGCACACGCCAGGCTTCCCTGTCTTTCACTATCTGACGACAGTGATGCCATCAGACCATCTCACCCTCTGTCATCCCCTTCTCCTCCTACCCTCAGTCTTTCCTGGCATCAAGGTCTTTTCCAATGAGTCAGCTCTTTGTATCAGGTGGCCAAAGTATTGGAGCTTCAGCTTCAACATCAGTCCTCCCAATGGATATTCAGGGTTGATTTCCTTTAGGATTGACTGGTTTGATCTCCTTGCAGTCTCAAGGAATCTCAAGAGCCTTCTCCAGCACCACAGTTTGAAAGCAACAATTCTTCAGCACTCAATCTTCTTTATGGTTGAACTTTCACAACTGTACATGACTATTTAGAAAACCATAGCTTTGACTATACGGACCTTTGTTGACAAAGTGATGTCTCTGCTTTTTAATATGCTATCTAGGTTTGTCACAGCTTGTCTTCCAAGGAGTACGCGTCTTTTAATTTCATGGCAGCAGTCACCATCTGCAGTGATCTTGGAGCCCAAGAAAATAAAATCTGTCACTGTTTCCACTTTCCCCCATCTATTTGCCATGAAGTAATGGGATCAGATACCATGATCTTAGTTTTTTACTGTTGAATTTAAGCCAGCTTTTTCACTCTCTTTCACCCTCATGAAAAAGACTCCTTAGTTCCTCTTCACTTTCTGCCATTAGAGTGGTATTATCTGAGGTTGTTGATATTTCTCCCGGCAATTTAACTTATAGCTTGCAAATAAAATATTAGCAAGCAGAATCAAGGGAAACATTTAATTCAAGAGTTGTTTATTCCATGAATGAAAAGATGGCTTAATATCAGTGATAGTTCTATATTAATATAAATGAGGAGAAAAATTATCTCAGTGATAATAAGGATTAGGGAAAAAGTAAAAACCCATTCTTGATTTTTAAAAACACGCCATGGGAGTTTAGGGGAGAATGGACACACGTATAAGTATGGCTGAGTTTGTTGTTCACCTGTCACAGTGTTATTAATCGGTTATACTCCAGCAGAAAATAAAGTTAAAAAAATAAAAGATATCCCACAAAATATTAATGGATGATTTATTTAACATGATTAACATAATTTATTAATCCAGACACCAGAAACAATCTTAATGGAGAACAATAGAAGAACACATGCTAAGGTAAGAAATAAGCTGAAGATGCCCCCTGTCAATACGGCTATTTAATATTGTCCTGATCTGCCTCTTGAGAAACCTATATGCAGGTCAGGAAGCAACAGTTACAACTGGACATGGAACAACAGACTGGTTCCAAATAGGAAAAGGAGTACGTCAACATTCAGAAAAACTAAGATCATGGCATCCGGTCCCATCACTTCATGGCAAATAGATGGGGAAACAGTGGAAACAGTGTCAGACTATTTTGGGGGCTCCCAAATCACTGCAGATGGTGACTGTAGCCATGAAATTAGAAGACGCTTACTCCTTGAAAGGAAAGTTATGACCAACCTACATAGTATATTCAAAAGCAGAGACATTACTTTGCCAACAAAGTTCCGTCTAGTCAAGGCTATGGTTTTTCCTGTGGTCATGTATGGATGCGAGAGTTGGACTGTGAAGAAAGCTGAGTGCCAAAGAATTGATGCTTTTGAACTCTGATGTTGGAGAAGACTCTGGAGAATCCCTTGGACTGCAAGGAGATCCAACCAGTCCATTCTAAAGGAGATCAGTCCTGGGTGTTCTTTGGAAGGAATGATGCTAAAGCTGAAACTCCAATACTTTGGCCACCTCATGCAAAGAGTTGACTCACTGGAAAAGACTCTGATGCTGGGAAGGATTGGGGGCAGGAGGAGAAGGGGACGACAGAGGATGAAATGGCTGGATGGCATCACCGACTAGATGGAGGTGAGTTTGAGTGAATTCCGGGAGTTGGTGATGGACAGGGAGGTCTAGTGTGCTGCAGTTCATGGGGTTGCAAAGAGTCTGACACGACTGAGTGACTGAACTGAACTGAAATGAGAATATTAAGAACTACAATCAGACGAAAGTATAAGAATTGTAAGAGATGGCAAAATTGTCACTGTTTCAAAGATACAATTTTATATTTAATAGAATCAGCCAAAAAACCACTACAAATATTAAAAGAGTGCAAAAATTGAAGAGTATAAAGTTAATATACAACAATGAATAGTTTTCTTACATCAAACAATGCCAATTTTAAAAGCACAGAAAACCACATCTGCAGTATCAAGAACAACAACAAAAAGATAAAACACTTAAGGACCAACTTAAGAAATAGACATCTTGGAACTTCCATGGTGGTCCAGGGGCTAAAAATTTGCTGCAATGAAGGGACTTGGGTTCAATCCCTGGTCCAGAAAGATCCCACGTGCCATAGAGTAATTAAGCCCACATGTCACAACTGCTGAGCCCACTCACCCTAGATCCTGTGCTCTACAAAAGAGAAGCCATTGCAATGAGAAGCCCAAGCACTGTAATGCAGAGTAGCCCCCACTGGCTGCACCTAGAGAGAGCCCAGCATGCAGCAACAGAGACGCAGTGACGCTAAAAATAAATAAGCAAGCATTTCAAAGATTGATTAAAAAAAGGAAATATATAACTTTATGAGGAAATTTTCAGAACACTACTATGGGAATGAAAGTAGAATGGAATAGAAATGTTTGCCTTATTCTTTGGTAAAAAAATTCAACATGATAAAAAGTCTGTTCTCTCTGAGTCAGTTTATAAATTTAACCTGATCTTTAAAAAATAGATTTTTTTTCTAAGAAAGACATAAGTTGTTTCTAAATTCATTCCAGAAAATAAATAAGCAAGAGTAACCAGAAAAAACTTGAAAACTGAAGAACAATGTGGTGAAGCTATCCCAAACAGATGTTAAAATATGTTAATAGGTCCCAATAATTAAAGCAGTATAATTTTGCTTGACTAGACCGGCTAAAGGAGTAGAATTCAAGTGCAGAAATAGAGCCAAATACATACAATAACTTAGTATATGAAAAAGTGACAACTCAAATTAGCGTGGCAAGAAAACAATTTCAAATAAATGTTGTTGAGACAACCGAATAACCACCTGGAAAACATAAAGTTGGATCTATCTCTCATCATGTACCAGGAAAAACACAACTATCTTTGAAATGCTGATATTAAAAAATTGAACTATAAAATTCTCAGAAGAAAACATGTAACTTCTTTATGAGCTTACTATGATTCAAAATGCATACACAAAAATAGTCATTTTTATTACCCAAAAATTTTAAGTACATAGAAAAATATGTCATAAGAAATGTTGAAAGACAAATAATAAATTGGGAAAATACCTTTTTAATTTGCATCTTTAGACAAAGTGCTAATTATCCAAATACATGGAGAACTACAATACATCAATCAATACAAAGAGACCAAAAATGATCAGTCTTTTTAAAGAAAAATGAGCAAAGTACACAAACTGAAAAGTTCATAGAAAAAGACAAATGGCTCTTACACATGTAAAAAGAAACTTTCTTCAACTCATAAGAAAAGGCAAATTGAAACGAAACTGAGGTAACTATTAAATTAGGAAAACCCCTCAAAACTGAGCAGTAGTTTCTGTCAGCAAGGCTGTGGGGAATCAGGTAATCTTAACCATTGTCAGTAGGAGTGAAAAGCGACCCAATCATGGGGCTTCTCCGGTGGTCCAGTGGTTAGAATCTACCTGCCACTGTACTCGACACAGGTTCAATCCCTGGTCCAGAAAGATTCCACATGTCGCGGGGCAACTAAGCCCATAGGCCACATTGACTGAGCCCACGCTCCGGAATCTGTGAGCTGCAGCCTCTGAAGCCCAAAGTCTCTGGAGCCCATGCTCCTCAACACAAGAAGCCATCACAGGGAGAAGCTTGCACACCACACCCAGAAAAAGCCCGCACACAGCAACAAAGACCCAGCACAGCCAGAAATGTATTTTTTTTGTTAAAGTGACACAAGCATAATAAAAACCAATTGACAATATTTCTGAAATTTAAAGTACATTTACCCTTTGACCTGACATTTCCACTTCTGGAGATTCTATGTTTCCCTCCACAATGACAACATGATATAGAGAATAATTCATCATTGCATCATTGTCCACATAGAAAAAGATCGGAAGCAACCATATGGCCATCAATAAGGAATAGGTTAAATAAACCATGCTATGTTCACACATGAGAACACAGTACAACTAAGGTCCTAACACTTCTTTTGCAACATCATTAAAAATCAGCGGTCCATGCTCGCTTTAGCACCACATATACTAAAATTGGAACGATACAGAGAAAATTAGCATGGCCCCTGCGCAAGGATGACACACAAATTCATCAAGCGTTCCATATAAAAAAATAAATAAAATTCAGCAGTCCAACGTCACATGGGTTAGACATACATTTAAATTTCCACACATTCTGATTTTAGAAATAGTTGCACATATTTTTCAACTTGGTTTTTCCAATAATCATGTATGGATGTGAGAGCTGGACTATAAAGAAAGCTGAGCATTGAAGAATTGATACTTTTCAACTGTGGTGTTGGAGAAGACTCTTGAGAGTCCCTTGGACTACAAGGAGATCAAACCAGTCAATCCTCAAGGAAATCAGTCCCAAATATTCATTGGAAGGACTGATGCTGAAGCTGAAATGCCAATGTTTTGGCCACCCGATGCAAAGAACTAACTCATTCAAAAAGACCCTAATTCTAGGAAAGACTGAAGGCAGGAGGAGAAGAGGATGACAGAGGATGAGATGGTTGGATGGCATCACTGACCTGATGGACACGAGTTTGAGCAAATTCCAGGAGTTGGTGATGGACAGGAAGCCTGGCATGTTGCAGTCCATGGGATTGCATAGAGTCAGACATGACTGAGCGACTGAACTGAACTGATCTTTCAACTTTCACTTTCTCTAGTAATGATACATGAGTCGCCTCCACACATATTAAGGATAGTCCCTTCTGGCCCCCTCAAAGAAGACTAATAACTGCCTTATATATATATTCTCTCTCTCTCTCTCTCTCTCTCTCTATATATATATATATATATATATATATACACACACCCCAGGAATACCCCAGGAATTCTGAATCCATGTGCTATGAAAATTAAATGAGAAAGCATGTGTAAAAGTATTCCTTGGCACTTAGTAGGCTCATGACAAATAGATGTTGTGAGTTAGAAACATCTCCAGTCTCTACAGATGGGTGACATCTAAGGTTGATTTTTTTTTTTAATGCAAATTAAACTCTCAAATGCAGTTGTTTCCAAAGGCATATATATATTTGTCTATATATCTATAAAGATAATTGGCCTGCCAGATTGTGAGTCTGTGTTTCCATTTCTCAGGTGAGACTGTAAGCTCTAGGAAGCCAGCAGTGACTTTACTTATACTCTGAGTCCTCCCCTACCAGAGGGTCTTATGTTCCATATGGGTTCTTTCTATACACATGATGATGTTCATAGCTGGCCTTGGTGTATGGGAGTGAACCTCCAGGCACCTTGGGGAAAATGAAGTTGTTCCCCACCCTTCTCCCCATGTTGCATATCACAGTTAGGCTCACTCAGCTCCATTCCAAGTCCCTTGAACTATGCTTCTCTAAATACTTCGGACTAAAAAAGACAGACTAGGGGCTTCCCTGGTGGTCCAGTGGTTAAGAATCCATCTTGCAATGCAACAGACTGCAAGGGATAAAGATTTGATCCCTTGTCAGGGAACTGAGATCCCTCATGTCATAGGGCAACTAAGCCCACATGCCCCAATGAAAGATCCCACATGACAAAAGAATATCCCAAGTACTGCAACTAAGACCCAATGCAGTCAAATAAATGTTTTTTTTTTTTTCAATATTCTTCAACTTAAAAAAAAAAAAAAGAATACGTAGTTCTAGACTCCTTGACAGCGAGAGTTCCGAGTCCATGAAGGAAACACATCTGGGGATTTGGAAGGCAGAAATAAGGTGCAGGCCAGGCTTCTGCTGTTTTCTGTTATTTCTGCTGGCACACATGCAAATAGAGGTGGGTTGGGTTCTCCCGAGACATCAGTGGCAAGAGTCCCAGGGTCTGTTTCTCAGCTCTGTGGGTGTCAGGAACGACATGGTCCCAGTACTTCCTGATCCTCCAGCTTACTAGTATTAACAAAAGTCAGAGCTCCCTTTGTGGGCCACCATCCTGTTCTAGGCATCATTCTTGGAAGTTCAACCTAGGGCTCTTCCGACAATCCTTCAAACAATTTTGTAAGCACATAATTCCCTTATTTAAAGGGTTGTTGAAATCAGCCACAGTGGTTTCTGCTCTTGCAAATGGACCCTGATTGAGAGACCCTATAAATGCCCCTTTCTCTCACTACCCCATATTCCCTCAAGGCTGTGGGTGGAAAATGTATTCCATTTATTTGAGCCTCTGAATCCTATAAGCTTACCAAACATGGGAATATATAACCCATTGTAGGATATTCTCAATCAATTATAGGTCAAAATAATAAATATAAAAAAATGTCTCCTGGTGAAAGATTTTGAATGTGTACAGAAAAAGAAAGAAAGAGAGGGAAAGGAAGAGGAAAGAATGCAAGTATACAGAGATTCCCCTGATTGTCCAGTGGTTAAGACTCTGCACATCCAATGCAAGGGCCCAGGTTTGCTCCCTGGTCAGGGAACAACACCCTACATGTCGCAACTAAGACCTGGTGAAGCCAAATAAATAAATAAAATTTTAAAAATACAGGTATCTAAGGCAGCTTTGGAGAGTTGACACTGAGCAGGGAGAACCAGATGCTGAACCAGAAAACAAATTTTGCCACTTTTACCCCACAGCTTCCCCTGATGATGATGAGTTTGGTTTTGGGCAAAGCTGACCATTAGGAAAACCAAATAACTGAGATAGTGGCTAAGGAATCACCCATCTCAACTGGTCTGCTTGCCTGGGTCTGCATTCGTGATGCAAATTTTCCAAAATGCTCTGTTTAGCAAATAAAGAGCTGGCTGTGGGATCTAAAGAAAAATCCCAGATACTATGTTTGTACCCATCCCAAGTACTCTTTCAAGAGGAGTTTTTTGTGTGTGTGTTTTTTTAATTTAAAAGTAAAATGTAGTTATTTTTATTTAAGGCAGTTCCCCATCTTGAACACATTTACATTTTTCTTCCCCCATTTACAGCCTATTTCCTGAAAAATGTTGCGAAGATTTAAGTGTCTAATATTTTCCAAAGCCATCTCATGATTCATCAGTTTATTGTTTGTTAAAATATCAGCCTCAAGAAACTGGCTTAAATGGGAATGTTCATCTGGATTTTCTCTTCTGATTTACTTCATGGATGACATGAGAATGAATTAAAAGATTAAAAAGTCAACATTGTGCTGAGGCCCCTGAATAACAAGGAGGTCCTGTAAGAATCAAGTGAGGCTACAACAGGCACTCCTCATTCTATAATCTAGAATCATATATTAATAGAATTTGTAACTGGGAGGGGCACGAGGCCTGTCACCTTATTTCACAGAGGAAGAAGCCAGGCCTTGGCTAAGAAAATGACTAACTCAAGATCACACCCTCAGCCAGTGGCATAGCTGGGACTAGAATTCATATCTCCTGAGAGTCACCCTCCAGTGCTCTCTCTCTTGCTTGTTTTCAATTATATCCTTTTTAATCGCTCTTCTCTTTCCTGCTCGGCAGCTGTTTCTACTTTAGTAGGAGTCAGACACATTTCTGAGTCCCTACTTATGAGAAGTAAGAGATCATTTAAATAGCTGAGAATTTCCTTCTCATCTAGACGTCCATAGAAGTCAGGACCCCGGACCCATGGTGCAGAGATAAAGTTCAGAGATAAAATTGACTTGCCAGAGGCTGCACAACTAAGGCTCAAATTCAGGCCTCCTAACAACCAAGCCAAAGTGCGTCCCAGCACATTATAATAGGTGGCCTGGTACATTCTATGTGCTTTTAAGATGTAGATTGCAAGCAGAATTGGTCTAATAAAAGGTCACTCAGGGACTTCCCTAGTGGTCCAGTGGTTAACTTTCCCTTCCAAGTTGGGGGTGGGATGGGATGCAGGTTCTATCTCCAGTTGGGAAACTAATATCCCACATACTTTGGAGCACAAAAAAAAAAAACCCAAACCAAAAAAACCCACAAAGCTTAAAACAGAAGCAATATTGTAACAAATTCAAAAAGACTTTAAAAATGGTCCACATCAATAAATCTTTTTTAAAAATGTCATTCAACTAATGAAGTACAAAAGGACCTCATTAAAAGGATCTGTCCTCTACAAGGCAAGACAATGGCAGTTATCTTTCCAAAATGAACATTAGAAAACAGTTCCTGTGTAATTTTCCAATCATTTAACTTCAAGATTTCTATCTATAGAGCACATGTGGGTTTGCATGTCCTTTTATGATGGTCTGAATCAAGGCTGACTTAGAGGAAAGCTGCTAAAGGTCAGTGATCGTGAGCGATTACCTTTATTCACGTATAACTGTTTAATAATAAAAATAATATAATCAGATTACAGAGCTTTGGAAAATTCAGGAAAGAAAAATATATACCCATAATTCTACCATTCCTCGTGTTATTGTTATTATTTTGCATAATTCCATTCTCTCTTTTTCCTAAAAGTGTTTTTACATAGTTTTAAGTGGTCTTCCTCTCATTTCCGTAGCATACTTATAACTTTGAGTCCTGCTTTCCCCTCTGGCATTAGATCATAACTATTTTTCTTGTAATACATTGTCTTCATAAGCATGTTTAATGGCTGCAATACATTCTCCTCATAAGAATCTCATAAAGTGTCTTGTTATCCTTTGCAAGATCCATGAACATTATTCCAGGGAATTCCTCAGAATGTAGAATGGAATGTTATTCCACATTCAAAGTTGGCAACTGCATTTGTTTTAATTTCAAAAGTAGCTCAATTAGTTATTTAAAACATTTCTCATGGAATTCCCTCGTGGCCCAGTGGCTAAGACTCCATGCTCCCAACGCAGGGGGCCTGGGTTCAATCCTTGCCTGGGGAACTAGGTCTCACATGTCACAACTAAAGATCCCATGGTGCCCCAACTGAGACCTGGTGCGATCAAATAAATAAATAAAATATTAAAATAATAATACTACTAAAACATTTTTCCTTTAAAGACCAGCATGAGAGAACTCTGGGCATGTTATGAGTGAGTCACACAGACAGAATTTGAGGAAGTCATGAACTGGTCCCTCAGTTCTTACCCAGGTCGATACAACACCATGGGCATTAACACTTAAGAAACCTATTACACAATTATAGTCTTTATTCCTTATTGCCTTCTTTAGTCTACACTCATAATGATTAAAGACTGACAAAAGAAAGAATAAGGAATTCTGTTATTAAAATATAGGTAAGTGAATGAGAACATTAAAATGATAATTCTGTACTGATACATACATGACAAACCTTAAAATCATCACATTAGATGTAAAAGACCAGGCACAAAGGCCATATATTATATGCTTTCATATATCTGACATGTCCAGAATAGGCAATTCCACAGAGACAGAGAGATTATTGGTTGCCAGGGACTGGGAGGTGGAGCAATGGGGAATGAGTGCTTAATAGTTATGGGGTTTCCTTTTAGGGTGATAAAAATGTCCTGGAATTAGATAGTAGTGATGGTTACACAACACTGTGAATCTGAATGTGCTATATGACATTAATGGTAAATTTTATGTTCTGTGTATTTTACCATAATAAAAGATTATAATTTTCAAAATTTTCCTTGAGATAGTCTTGATCGGATATGTAAGCTGGTTTTATTTTATAATTATAATAACATGAATTCAAACTTCAAAATATGTATTATACTTTAAAATCTGTTTTATAAGTGGGGAAAAACAATCTAGCAATTGACACATACTAGATTTCTAATTTATATTCACTCAAAACTTTGATATAGTTTCACATATTTTGTATCTAGTATTACCACTAAAAGTGAAGAAAATTTATTATTTTAGTGATTTTTTTTTTTAATTTGAATGAGGCTTGAAACTTCTAATCCAATTCTGAGAATATAAAGAAATACTATGTTGTTAAAAAACAACATGAAATTAACATGATACAGTATTAGTAACTAAAGTACAAATTTTGTTCAAATTTCACAAAATTTTATGCTAGTGTTCATTATTTGTTTTTATACCTTATTCAAGATTCTATATTGTATTTAGTTGCATTGAGCACTTCAACTACCTGTAACAGATTCTAGTAAATTCTCGTTTCATTTTTATTCTGTCACAAATATTTCTAATTTTCCTTGTATGGCTATCATTTAAAAGTGGACATTAATTACCAAATTCACAGTTGATATTAATTTCTCATTTTGATACTAACTTCTCATTTAAATGCTTTCGATTTTGCAGTCACCCTCTGTGTTTTTCAATCTTCTAGCTTTACTGAGGCTTTCAGTAGCTAAGTCAAACATCTCTCTTGGTAAATGTCACACTGCACTTGAAAATACATGGATTACTTTCAATTATCTTTTGATATTGTCTTCTAACATAATTCTTCAGTGATAAGAGAACAGTCTCTGTATGACTTCAATACCTTTAAACTATGAAATTTTTGTACCTTGTTTTATGTCCCTGGGTATGTTCCAGTGTCTATGAGTTTGTAGGTTATGGGAACTTGAATAGAATTTGTATACTACTGTTGTGTGAAAATTGTATAAATCTTAACTATGTAGAATTAGTTCATGGTGCCTTTCAGTTCTACTACATCCTTCTACTTTTTGTATATTCATTCTATTAATTTTTGAGAGTTTGGTATTGAAACTTCAACTAAAAATCTTTATTTATCTACTTAAAAAATAACTGCAATATGTAGTGGAACTATATGTAATTTTGTTCTGTATTTTCCAAGTCTCTTGCAAATGCGGTCATACTTTCATAATTATCATACTTTCATAATTTAAATATTTTTAAAAAGAAATAGTAAAAAAAGAATTGCCCACTATCATTATGGTTCCTTGCTGCTGCTGCTGCTAAGTCGCTTCAGTCGTGTCTGACTCTGTGCGACCCCATAGATGGCAGCCCACCAGGTTCCTTAGGTCATGTCAATAAGCACACAAAAAATAAAGCAGATTTATGTACATCAAATAAATAAAAAGTAAAAGTGGAGAGAAGCAATCCACTTACCAGAATACTAATCAGCCACACCAAAATCCCATTCCCAAATATATTTGTAGAGACGTATCTGTTAATTACAATCTGAAATCTCTCTTATCTCTTCACTTGGAAATACAATTTGAAAATTATAAAAATAAAACATTGATATTTTAAGTTAAAATATAAGAATTCTAAGCATTAGGCAATGAAAACAATTTTTGCCCATTTTAATGGCAGAGAATGTAGTTTCTTTCAATCTATATTAAAAATAGATTTTGTCCCTAAACTAAGCACAATAAATTATTCTATTTAAAAGGCATATCACAGATTATTTTCTTATGCATTTTAAAGTATTTGTCATGTATTAATATGAAGTTAAATTTTATCTTAGTAACATGAATATTAATGAAGTTTGCAATGAATCAATTTTTATCAAACAGCTTTAATACTATTTTTTTAAGTAAAATATTTTACAGAGATTTAAAATATGTATCAATGATTTAAAACATAATATTTTTAAGTTTTTAAAATAATGCTTGATACTTATATTTGTTAAATAAAAATAATGTAATGATTTTTTAAATACTATGAATTTTATGAGACTATATATGTGTTGACGAGAGACTTGCAAAGTAAAAAAAAACTATATATTTACATATATTAATATATGCAGGGAAAGGCAGATTTATTAATGATTCCTCCATTGTTAGCTATTTGGGTTACTGCCCAGGTCTTTTTCAAAAAAATTGAAATATAATTGACATACAATATTATATTAATCTCAGGACTCAACATAGTTATTCAATATATACTATAAAAATATCACCACAGTAAGTCTAGTAACATCTGTCACCATACAGAGTTATTACAATATTAGTGACTATATCCCCTATGCTGTACTTATTTATTTTATAGCTGGAAATTTGTACCTCTCAATCCCCTTCCTCTGTTTCACCTGTCCCCCAACACCTCCTTCTGTGTAGTTTTTATAAGGATTACTATAACAAACAGTTTTCAAGCATAAAGATAGCTCTATAGGTTGTTGTTCTTTTGAAGTATAGTAAGAGAATTAGGGTTACTGGTCCAAACGTTAGAATAACATACATTACTTTTGATATGTGTCATTATTGCTAATCTTATCTATGTGGAACTTAGCATAAGGAAAATATAATGTCTCAATTCATACAACCTGTTGTATCAACCTTATCATTTTGATCTTCGTAATGACTCTATACAGTAGGAGGTATTAAAATTCTCTTCTCTAGATGAGCAAACTGAGACTTGAAGAGCTGATTCATTATGACTTGATATGTAGCTAGGAGGGAACAGTGAGTTTCAACTTCAGGGACACCAAACAGAAAGACTGCGTGATAAATTTCTTTTTCTTGGTAAGGGGGCCAACTTACTGTCAAATTGGATGTAGGCCCCACCTTAATCCAGCATGGCTCCATCTTTTCTTGACCACATCTGTAAGGACCCTATTTCCAAATATGGTCATACTGACAGGTTCTAGGTGAACATGAATTTGGGGAGACACTTCTCAACCCAGTACACTTGGGTAGGAGGACGCTGATCATTTGCCCCTCCTACTTCCTACTCTGTGCTGTGTAGTAGTTAGCAGAGGCATGTGCTCCTAATCAGTGAAGGGACATCCTGGGGCCAAGAGGCAAGGCAGCGCCTTGGGAGACTCCCCATACTCAAAGGCCAGATAATGGGCCCATCCTCATCTCCCTCCCCATCAGTGGCTGGAAGAAGTTTCAATAAACAGTTCCTCCCATAGTCAGAATAATAGAGACTCTCAAAGGAAAAGGTGTACAGAGCCAAGAATTACTAGTACTTCATAAAAAGAAGCATAAAGCGCAATACAGGACAAATATCTAAGAAACAGTTACTAGAACTCACAGAAGGTGATTTTAAGGAAAATATAATTGAAATCTTCACCGACGTAAGAGAGATAATTGAATCCACAAGACAAAAAGAAAATTATGAAAAAGAACCAAGTAGAGCTCTTGGAAAATAAAAATATTCAGAAGAAGGGGAAATAGCAGAATGAGCTGGAAATAGCTGAGAGATTCTCCCAGAATGCGGTACAAAACAGAATGTATGAAGAAATGTTTAGAAACATGGAGAATAGAGCCAGAGTCTCCCAACCTATTTATACATGTTCCAAAAGAAAATAAAAGACATAAATGATAAAGGAGAGGAAAAATTCACGAATCTTCAGGTTGGGAATAGTCAGATGAATGAGAGATGACTACATATCAATAAATAGAGAGATAGCTAGATAAGTAAATAATTTTTAAAAAAGAAGAAAGGACTATGTCTAGTGTATATGAGTGAAATTTTAGAACAATAGACAATAAAAGAGAATTTCTTAAAATCATCCAAATATTTTACAAAACATTTCTATGAAGACTGACATCAGAATTCTCAATGAAAACATATTGGACACAAGAAAACAGAAGAAATATATCTCCAAATTTTTGAGATAAAAATGATCACAAATTTAGAATTCTGTATACTCAGATATTATTCAAGTGTGAATGTAAAATAAATATACTTATAGATATTCAAGGATACAGAACATTTGCCAGCCACAAAGAATTAATAGAGAATGTACATAGAAAAAAGGAAAAATAGTAATCCTAGAAGTATCTTATTAAAGAAATCAGTGAAACTTGTAAGATCCATACATTAGGGTAACCACTAAAAGAAACAGCACACACAAGTTGCAATTTTAAGAAGGATAAAATAGGACAAGGAAAATTCAGTCAATCTTACAAATGACAAAAGGAAACAACAAAAATCTAGGTGAGTAGAAAGGGCAAAAATATGTTGGGAGTTCAGGTGTATCAGTATTACTTGGAATGTGAATGGATTTAGTTAACGGAAGAAAAGAGAATCTTATACTGGATTTTTAAAAATCTAGCTATTACAAGACACACATGGAGTTAGGGACTTTGGGAAGGTCATATATATACTGCTAAATTTAAAATGAATAACCAACAAAGACCTACGGTATAGGACATGGAACTCTGCTCAACATTATGTGCCAGCCTGGATGGGAGGGGGTTTGGGGGAGAATGGATACGTGTGTATGAATGACTGAGTCTTTTTGCTGTTCACCTGAAACTACTACAACACTGTTAATCGGCTGTACCCCAATACAAAATGTTTTTGGTGTTTAAAAAAATTAAAATGAAAATATAAATACATAAAACTTATGATATCAAAAAGAAATAAATAAAAGTCATCTAGGGGATTCCCTGGTGGTCCAGTGATTAGGACTCCGTGCTTTCACTGCTGAGATCCCAGCCCAAGTTTGATCTCAACATTCAGAAAAATAAGATCATGGCATCCGGTCCCATCACTTCATGGCAAATAGATGGGAAAACAGTGGAAACAGTGGCTGACTTAATTTTTGGGGGCTCCAAAATCACTGCAGGTGGTGATTGCAGCCATGAAATTAAAAGACAATTACTCCTTAGAAGGAAAGTTATGACCAACCTAGATAGCATATTAAAAAGCAGAGACATTACTTTGTCAACAAAGGTCCATCTAGTCAAGGTTATGGTTTCTCTCGTAGTCATGTGTGGATGTGAGAGTTGGACTATAAAGAAAGCTGAGTGCCAAAAAATTGATGCTTTTGAACTGTGGTGTTAGAGAAGACTCTTGAGAGTCCCTTGGACTGCAAGGAGATCCAACCACTCCATCCTAAAGGAGATCAGTCCTGAGTGTTCATCGGAAGGACTGATGCTAAAGCTGAAACTCCAAAACTCTGGCCACCTGATGCAAAGAACTGATTCACTGGAAAAGACCCTGATGCTGGGAAAGACTGAGGGCAGAAGGAGAAAGGGATGACAGAGGATGAGATGGTTGGATGGCATCACCGACTCAATGGACGTGGGTTTGGGTGAACTCCGGGGAGTTGGTGATGGACAGGGAGGCACACGACTGAGCGACTGAACTGAAGTGAACTGAACTAGGGAACTAAGATCCCACAAACCACATGGGGAAAAAATCATAAAGATCACCTAAGAAAGTTGAAAATAAAGTGGTAAAAAAGATATTCAAATAAAAAATGAATAAAGAGAAACTATGTGTGACTATATTTAAAGTAAATAAAACTGAAGGAAGATCTGGAAAATGGGTCCACCTAGTAGCAGTGAGCACCCTGATATCTAAAGAGTGGTCTCTAAACATCATTTCCCACTAAAAGGAATTAGAAATCACATGAGAAAAGGCTGATTTCAGGTCTGGGGCAGGAAAGATATAAGATGAGTATGGAACAAATTGTCATATCAGAGACAAGAAAGCCAAAGGCCACGGAGACTATCAAAACCACTTAGGAGTCCTCATACAATTTTATAACAACAACAAAAACAAGCCAGCCGAAAAATAGGCAGAAGACATAAACAGAAGTTTCTCTGAGGAAGATACACATATGATCAACATCCACATGAAAAGATGCTCAACATCATTAATTACTAGGTTCATCAAAAAAACTAAAAATAGAGTTGCCATAAGATCCAGCAATCCCACTCCTGGGCAGATATCCAAAGAAATCTACAATTCAAAAGATACATGCATCTCTATTTTCATAGCAGCTCTATTCACAATAGCCAAGACATGGAAACAACCGTAAATGTCATTGACAAATGAATGGATAAAGAAGACATGGTATGTATATATACAATGGAATCCTACTCAGCCATAGGAAAGAATGAAATAATGCCATTTGTAGCAACATGGAGGGACCTAGAGATTAGAAGTGAAGTAGGTCAAATACCATATGGTATTCCTTTTATGTGGAATCTAAAATATGACACAGATGAACTTATCTACAAAACAGACTCATAGACATAGATAACAGACTTGAGGTTGCCAAGGGAAGGAGGGTGGAGGAGGGATGGACTGGGAGTTTGGTAGTAGCAGATGCAACATACTATACTTAGAATGGATAGGGACTTCTCTGGCGGTCCAATGGCTGGGACTCTGTGCTCCAAATGCAGGGGCCCAGGTTCAATCCCTGGTCAGGGAACTAGGCTGCACATGCCACAGCTAAGACTCAGCACAGCCAAATAAATAAGTAAAATATACATAAATATATATATATTTTTTTAAATGGGTAAACAAGATCTTACTGTATAGCACAGGGAACTATAGTCAATATCTTTTGATAAACCACAATGGAAAAGAATATGAAAAGAATGTATATATATATATATATATATGTATAACGGAATCATTTTGCTATATAGCAGAAATTAACATAAATCCACTACACTCAAAATAAATAAATTTTTTAAAAACCCACTTAGAAGTCAACTTGAAGAGGCTCCTATTGGCAAAAGATGTGACAGTTTTGCATTAATAAAAATAATAACTGTACTGGATTAAAACACTTCAAGTTTATGATATGGAATAATTTTTAAAAATCAGTATTGGCTATTTTCTATAAGGAACATAGTAAACAACACCAGAAAAATATAAATCCAGACTGTAGGAAATTCTACAGAACAAGTGATCCAGTTCCTTCAACAAATAAATTCCAAAGAAAAAGAAAGATGTGTGTGGTATAGTGGATGGGGAGATCTATAGATTAGAAGAGACCTAAAAGACACATCACCCAATTGCATGTATGGCCCTTAATTGGATCTTGATACAAACATTATTAAAATATTGATGAGACACGAAAGGAAATTTGAGCACCAATGGTATATTTTATGATATATTCTGGTAGGTTTTTAAACTTTTTATATTTCAGAGATATGTGCTGAAATATATATAAACTGTAATGTCAGGGACTTGTTTCAAGATGATAATTGCTGTGTATTGATCATCTGGGGCAATGAGTTAGTAAATAGATGTTTATTATATTATTTTCTGCATTTTTTAAGTTTCGCTGTTTTTTCCTTGCCCATTGCCACATAACTAGCGGGGATCTTAGTTTCCCCACCAGGAATCCAACCAGTGTTCCCCTGCAATGGAAGCATAGCATCCTAATCACTGGACTGCTGAATTCCCATAGTGTCTTCCCCCTCCCCGCCATTGGCATACAATTGCTTTACAATGTTGTGTTATTTTCTTCTGTAGAATATTGTGAATCAGTCATATATATACAGATATCCCCTCTCTCATGAGGCTCCCTCCTACCATCCCCTTTACTATCTTCAAGTTTTATTAACTTTGTAAGGGGAATTCTGTGGAGGTCCAGGGGTTAGGACTCCACACTTGCACTACCTGGGTTTAATCCTTGGTTGGGGAATTAAGATCCCTCAAGCCAGTCATCACAGCCTTAAGAAGTTTAATGGATAAGCACTAGGAAATTTTCCAAAAAGAGATAAATTTCTATGTTATATACATTATTCTGGGCTTCCTGGTGGCTCAGGTGGTAAAGAATCCACCTGCAGTGCGGGAGACCTGGGTTTGATCCCTAGGCTGGGAAGATCCCCTGGAGGAAGAGCATGGCAAGGAGGGCCACTCCAGTACTCTTGCCTGGAGAATCCCCATGGACAGAGGAGCCTGGTGGGCTACAGTCCACAGGGTCGCAAAGAGTCGGACACAACTGAGCGACTAAGCACACAGCAATACCTTATTTTACTGTTGGAAAAGTATCTAATTCATTTTGTGCATTCAGCAAAGCACTGAAGCCAAAACTTAGCAAGATTAACCTCACTTGGAACAGAGACGCAAAAATTCTATTTAAATTTTAGCAAGGCAAATACAACAGTGTATCAAGGAAATATATTATGACAAAGAGGTTAATTACAGAAGTCCAAGGATCTAATTTTAACTTAGAAAGTTTATGTAATTCACTACATCTACAGATTAAGGCATCTGATTATATCAACAAATGCTAAAAAATAACTGGCAAAATTTAAATCTATTATTGATTTTTAAAAACCCACAAACTTCTAAGCAGCTAGCTCTAGAAGAGAAATTTCTTATCTTAATAAAAGGACTTACCAAAACCTACAGTCATTATAATATTTAGGGGTAATTTTAGAGGTAATCCTATTAAATCTGGAATAAGACAAAGATGGCTGCTTTCATGCTCTATACAACATTACACTGGGAGAGCTAGTCAGTAAAATAAAATAAGAAAAATGAATGAGAAACCTATAAATGAGGATGTTTTCATCTACTAATAAGAGAAAATCTAATTTGAAATAGCTTATACAATAAATAAATTTTATTATCTCACATAATAAGAAATCCTGAGGTAGGAAGTCTCCAGAGTTGGTTAATTCAGTGGTTTGCTGACCTCATTAAGTATCCAGGTTCTTTCTATTTTCTAACTCTACCATTCTCTGGAGGTCAGATTTGTAAATCTCCCAAGCTTGCCTCTCCCAAGTCAACAAGATGGCTCCCGTATTACCAAGCATCCTTTGTAAATCTGGCATGTGTGAGGGATATCTATTCCTGTTTGTTTCAAGAGTGGGAACATTTCCCCGAAGCACTCCAGAATATTTTGTCACCCATCATTGGCCAGACCTAGGTTATATACCCATCCCAGAACTATGTAATAGAACTCCCATTCTGTTATCACAGACATTTAGCAGGAGAAAGAAAAGACCACTGAGACTTTGGTGTGATTGTAACTACTACATAACCAAGCCTATCCTGATTTTTTTAACATTTATTTATTCGGCTGCACTGGGTCTTAATTGTGACACGTAGGATCTTTGATCTTCATTGTGGAATGCAGAATGTTTAGCTGCAGATTGTGGGATGTTTAGCTAAGGCATGTGAAATCTAGCTCCCTGTCCAGGGATGGAACCCAGGGCCTCCTGCTCTGGGAGCAAGGAATCTTAGCCACTGTACCACCAGGAAGTCCCAAGTTTATCCCAACTTGGTTAACAAAACCTCAAGTTAATCAACATCTTTACCCTCTTCTTTCAACAGTAAATCCAGTCACTCTCTTTCTTGATATGCTACTCCCACTCCCTTCTCTCTGTAGTCAAGCACTTTTATAAATTTCTTTTAAATACTTCCAATATTTTTCTATACAGGTACAAATTCTTGCATAAAAGACAGAAAATTATATATTACTATTCTGCACCTTCCTTTTGTTGCTTAAAATAGATCTTGAAACTCTTTCCATATCAGTACATAAAAGGTTCCTAATTCTTTTACAGCTATACAGTAAATCCCTGTGAAGCAGCCACTATTACTTTCTGCATTTTACAGATGAGATGTTAGGAAATTGCCCATGGTCACACAGCTATTAGAGTAGCAGAGCTGGGATTTCAACCCAAGCAGTCTAGTTCTAGAGCACACGCTATACATCACTATAATCAGAAGCAAAAGGACACTATTCAATAAGAACACAGATTTTTCAAGTCAAATTTCTAGAAACAAAAAACAGTCACTCTTTCATTCATTTACCAAATTTATTTATTGAGCTCATAGTACATGCCAGACATGGTTCAAGGCTCTGGGATCATGGCAGTTAACAAAACAGATTTTTTAAAAAAGCCTAGTCTAATAAACTTTACATTTTAATAATGAAGAGAGATAATAAATATAATGGGGCTTCCCTGGTGGCTCAGACAGTGAAGAATTTGTGCTTGCATTGTGGGAGACCTGGGTTCAATCACTGGGTCAGGAAGATCTCCTGGAGAAGGGAATGGCGGCCCACTCCAATATTCTTGCCTGGAGAATTCCATGGACAAATATATAGCATATGAAATAGGAGATAAGTAAAAGGGTTAAGGGAAAAAATAAAGTAGGGAAAGGGGTATGGAATGCCAAGAGGGAAGGGTTCAAGTTTTAGATAAATTACCCGTGAAAACTTCACTGAGCAAGTGATGTTTATTCAAGATCTGAAGAAGTAAGAGAGCAAATCACAGGGATGTGTGGGGAAGAACTTTCCAGGCAGAGAAAACAGCCAGAGCAAAGGTCCTGACTGGGAACCATGCCTGGTATTTTTAAATTACAGCAAGGAACAGGGTGTGTGGGGGAGTGGAGTGAGAAAGAGAGCACGCAGTGGGAGATGAGTCTCGGAGGTAACAGGGAGCTGGATCACACAGGAATCCTTGCAAATCACAGTGAGGACTTTGCTTTTACTGTGAATGATAAGTGAACAGTTATTCTGGTGGGTTCTGAGCAGAAGGAGACAAGGATTTGACTAACACTTTAATAGGGTCATTCTGCCACGTTGAGAATTGGCTGAAACCCTACCAGTCATGAGGCTGCTACAATAATCCAGGCAAGAAGTGATGGTGACTTGGACCTGGGACAGCAGTGAGGATTATAAGAAGTGGTCCAATCTGGGTTTATTTTTAGGTAAACTGCATAGAAATTGCAGTATCAGACAAAAAGAGGACATAAAGATAACTCCAAGGATTTTCCCTGAATATTTATAACAACAGTTATCATTAACTGAGATAAGAGAAAACTTTGGGGTTTGGGGATGAAGATCGGGAGCTCAGTTTTTCAAGCCTCATATGATTTTTAATAAATATAAACTACAATACATTGGTTGCTATATTTCAGATTAACTTGTTTTGGATTTTTTTTCTTCCTCAGTACAGCTTTCTATAAAGAATCAATGTGCTGACTTGGGTGTCAACATGATGGATGAGAATCTGCAGAACCAATGGTCTTAACACACGAACTTGAGAACATCGAGCTTTTTATTTAATATATATCATATTTCCATGCCATCATATATGCAGCTCCCTTGTTCTTTGTATCAAGAGTGTAATGCTGTAAAATGTTCTTAATTCTCTGTTGATGGGTCATTTCCAATTTAATTTGAATTTAAATAATGCATATTTTTGTTGCTAAACAAATAAGGCCATCTTCCCCAACAGCTCTTAATCCCTAGAACCCGTAAATATGTCAGGATGGGTTGCTTATCCTACTAAAGGGAGTGCTGATGCTAAGAAGGACTTTTAGAATTGTCCCCATAGAGACAAGAGGGCTGGCTCTTTGTATCCCTGCAAGCTTTGTGTCCCTGCATCGACCAATCCCAATCATTGGATGCAAGCTTCCCTTCCTTGATGGTTCAGTTGGTCAAAAATATGCCTGCAATGCAGGAGACCTGAATTTGATCCCTGGGTCAGGAAGATCCCCTGGAGAAGGGAAAGGCAACCCTCTCTAGTATTCTTGTGGGAAATCCCATGGACAGAGGAGACTGGCGGGCTACACGGGGTCACTAGAGTTGGACATGACTTAGCAACTAAACCCACCCTTAGGAAGGGGTGTAACCCTGTGAGCAAGGCAGCACTATTCAGCTGTGAGTACTTCCTGGAGAAGGCTGATATATAAGCATTGTCTTCTGGAAGTACTCCCAGCTCCTAGCATCTGGGGGATTTGATCCTTCAGTCCTGAGGAGGGTACAGGACAGTGTTGAACATAATGTGTCTTTCTAACTGAAGTAGTAAATTGTCTCGAACAGAATAAATAATGCAAATCTACCCCTAAACACATCATCACACCCACAGAACAATACAGACAAAGAAATAAATCTGGCCAAATTGGAAAGACAGACGGTCTACAAAAGAACAACAATTACTGAGAACAGACTTCTCATCAAATAACAAATGCCAGAAGAAAATGAAACAATATCTTCAATATATTAAGGGAAAGTAATTTTAAATCTGGAATTCTATATTCAGCAAAATCATGTTTCTACACTGAGCACAGAATAAAATAAAGACATTTTTAGACAAACCAAAGACTCAGAGTTCACATCTCACTAACCCCTCAGGGAAAGAATTCCTGAAGAACATTCTTCAGTAAGATGGCTGTTGAAGGAGTGTGATGCAAGAAACAGTGGGGAGCAAATGGGTAATCTAAGCCTAATAAACATCAACTATTGAAAGTTACTCATTTGTGTGGGGATGTTTAAAAACAAGATGGAATACATTTTAGCCCACAGTAATATGGGACGTGGGAAACAGAGAAAGGAATTAAATCATTGTAAGACCTTGTATTTTTCTGCAGGAGGATAACAGTACCAATTAGATTTGTACTTTATTATGTCAAGAATGCATATTAAAATTCTGACTATAACTCTTAAAAAAACAAAATAAAATACATAACTTTCAAATTTGTAGAAATAAAAGGGGAGCATAAAAAACTCTGTTAATATAATAAAAAGCAATAAAAGGAAAAAACCCATCATAAAAGAAAAGCACAAAAAGGAACCAGAGGGGCTTCCTTGAGGGTCCAGTGGTTAAGAATCTGCCTTGCAGCAATTCAGGGGACCCCAGTTCAATCCCTGGTCCAGGAAGATCCTACATTTTGTGAGATCTTAGTGCATGTGCCACATACTGAGCCCACACTCTAGAGCCCGAGAACCACAACTGCTGAGCCCGTGTGCTGCAGCTACTGCGGCCTGAGCACTCTAGGGCCCATGCTTCACAAGAGAAGCCACTGCAATGAGAAGCCCGAGCACCGCAACTAGAGAGAGACTTCATGCAGCAGTGAAGACCAAGCAGAGCCAAAGATAAAAAAAAAACACACAAATAATAAGTATTTGTTTAAAAATGTAAATAGACAAAAATCCAAATAGATTACTAATGTCTATAAATTTAAACAATTAAACCCAGTTGTTAAAGGACAAACATTCTCAGACTAGGAGATAAAGCCCAATTGTGACATTCTTTTTAAAGAGACAAACCTGAGACATAATGATATAAGAAGGCTCAAAGTAAAGAGCTGGAAGCATAAACACCAGGCAAGTATTTGTGGAAGGGAAAGCTAGTGTGGCAATCGAAGACAAAAATAGATATTAAAGCAAAAGCATGACTAAAAATTAAGTAGACTCAGCTTCTGGCCAAGATGGAGTAACAGGAAGTGGATCTACCCTCTTGTGCCCTAAACAACTGAAAAACTGGACAGGATACTAGAAACAAAGGTTTTTCAGGCTTTGGACATCACACAGCACCCTGATCCCTGAGAGGTGAAACACATTAGCTGACCCTATGCTTGCTCCAGTTAAGTGCTGGAGAGTTTCTAGGCCAGAGCTAGGCAGGGAGAATCTGAGCAGATGCACAGGGTCTCCAAGTAGACGAGATAAATCTGGGAGTCTGAGAAAGCCAAAGCTGTCGAAATTTTCAGGCACAGAGAGGGAGGAGAAACTGCTCACAGAGAAAGCCCATTCCAGAGATGTGCCCAGGATCCCCATTGAGTCTTCAGCTGAGAGTTCATCAGCCTATGAGTGTCATACACCCACCCATGGCCAGAGAATGAATGACCCAAAAGGAGCAGAGATAGCAATCCAGGGAGATGACACAGGGCTGAGAAGAACTGGACTCCCATCAGACAGAGTGGAAAACCTTGTCATTCATACAGCCTTGAGTAACCAGAAAGGTACTGCCTCAGTTGTGGGGAAATAGCCTCAGACTAAAGTCTACCTAGGTCCTACCTAACAAAACTTAAAAAGAAAAAAAGGCTTAAGAGGATCAAACTCATTCCAAATAATTTGACTGTGTCTCAGAACAAAGCTCCGGAATATTTACAGGCATACAAAGCATCCAGCATTTAACAAGATAAAATACACAATGTCTGGCAACCAATCAAAACTTACCAGGCATGCGAAGAAGCAGGAAACGCTGACCCAGAGTATAAGCATCCTCAGAGTATAACGCATCCTCAGAGTATAAGCAAAAATGAACAGTTTAAAGGAGAATTTGATAACTTCATGACCACAGATTTTAACATTGCTTTATCAAAAATAATAGATAAAATTATAATATATTAATAATATTAAATACTAATATTGAAATAATACATTAAATATACACATAAATTAAAATATACATTCAAAGTAAACACAGATTGACATTGCAGGTCTTATATATTCATTCACTGAGACATATGTCATCTACTATGAGCTCCATGAGGACGGAAACTGTGTACTGATCAGGAATGAATCCTCAGAGTATTGGGGTCTGGCATATTTTAGTTTATCAGTAAGTCAATATTATATATAACTTATAAGTTAATATTATTAACTTATATTATATGTTATTATTAATATAAGTTAATATTATATTTATAATTTTAAATAAAATACCTAAAATATTGTAAGGCTATAGAGGACATAAATGCACAATTAACAAGCTTAAATTAATGGATATGTTTAAAACTGTACCTCACAACAAATAGCGCATACAACTTTTTTTTCAAAAACATCTAAGACGTCTATAAAAGTCACTCTTTCAGTAGCCATTAGAAAAATGTGCTATGATGCTGTTGCAGGATAATCTAAATGGAACTTATGCTTTCTGACTATGTTATTAATGAATTCAGATACTTTTGACAGTTTTTGTGAATAGAGTTATGCACACTGTTTTGTTTTCTGGGAACTTGAGGAGGGGGCCACACTGCCCTCTTCCCTTTCTTCATGCTGACAAGCTATTATCACATCAAAAATTAGAACACAGCAGATCCCTAGAGGTGACTTAAGAAACCTCAATCAGAGAATTTAAAGATTCAGACCAAATCTTTGTATTGATCTTCACCTTACTGATAAGAGGAAGCTAAGAATATTAACTGTAATATTACATTATATTAACTGTATAATAAACTAACATTCAGCTCTCATCTCATGTTGTTTTGATAAACTACCCCATCAAAAGCCCATTCAAATGCTGTTAGCTCTCTTGAGTTGATTTAGCCTTATCTGATGACAGGCAAGAATCTAGTGCCCAAAGCAGGCAAAATAAAATAGATATCAGTCTTATAAGAGATTGCCTTTCTTGTTTTTGGTAACACCTTTATTGAGCTGCAATTCACATATCATACAATTCACCCATTTAAAATGGGCAATTAAATGTTTTCAGTATATTCACAAAGGTTGAAATCATCAATCTGTTCAATTTTAGAATATTTCATTATACCAAAAGAAGATCTGTACCCATTAACAGTCACTCTCCATTGCTACCCAGTCCTAGGCAACCACTCATATAAGCAGGATTCTACAGTATGTGGTTGTTGTGACTGGTTTCTTTCACTTCATTCATTTTCAGGGTTCATTCATGCTGTAGCATGTATCCATACTTCATGTATGTATCCTTTTTATTCCTTTGTATCTATACAGTTCCCTTGTCTATATTATACCACATATTATTTATTCATTCATTAGCTGACGGACATTTGAGTTGTTTCCACTTTTCAGCAATCATGAATAGTGTTGCTATGAAAATTCCTGTACAAGTTTTTATAGGAACATATGTTTTCATTTCTCTTGGATATATCCTTAGTAGTAGAGTTTCTGGGTTGAGTGCCAGCTCTGTGATTAACATTTTGAGGAACTGCCAGGATGCTTTCCAAAGCAACTGCACGATTTTATATTTCCATCAGCAGTGTATGAGGGCTCCAATTTCTCCACATCCCTGCCAGCACTTGTTATTATCTGTCTCTCCGATTGTAGTCATCCTAGTGGTTATAAAGTGCTATCTCATTGTGGTTAGAATTCTGCTTTAATGAGGCTTGTTTTTTTATGATTTTTGTTCTAATGTGGACCACTTTTAAAGCCTTTATTGAGTTTGTTACAATATTGCTTTTGTTTCCTGTTTTGGTTTTTTGGCCACAAGGCATATAGGATTTTAGCTCCCCCACCAGGGATTAAACCTGCATTATTGGAAAGCGAAATCTTAACCACTGGACTCCCAGGCAAGTCTCTTATGAGGCTTATTTTTTTTTTATTGGGTGTTTTAAGTGAATGTTTTTCATCACTTTACTATAAGTATACATTTTTATCAACACTTCAGTTCAGTTCAGTTCTGTCGTTCAATTGTGTCTGACTCTTTGCGACCCCATGAACCGCAGCATGTCAGGCTTCCCTATCCATCACCAACTCCCAGAGCCTGCTCAAATTCATGTCCACCAAGTTGGTGATGCCATCCGACCATCTCACCCTCTGTCGTTCCCTTCTCCTCCAGCCTTCAATCTTTCCCAGCATCAGGGCCTTTTCCAATGAATCAGTTCTTCACATCAAGTGGCCAAAGTATTGGAGTTTCAGCTTCAGCATCAGTCCTTCCAATGAATATTCAGGATTGATTTCCTTTAGGATGGACTGCTTGGATCTCCTTGCAGTCCAAGAGACTCTCAACAGTCTTCTCCAACACCACAGTTCAAAAGCATCAGTTCTTCGGTGCTCAGCTTTCTTTATAGTCTACCTCTCACATCTGTACATGACTACTTATAAAACCATAGCTTTGACTAGACAGACCTTTGCTGGCAAAGTAATGTCTCTGCTTTTTAATATGCTGTCTAGGTTGGTCATAGCTTTTCTTCCAAGGAGCAAGCGTCTTTTAATTTCACGGCTGCAGTCACCATCTGCAGTGATTTTGGAGCTCAAGAAAATAAAGTCTGTCACTGTTTCCACTGTTTCCCCATCTATTTGCCATGAAGTAATGAGACCAGATGCCATGATCTTAGTTTTCTGAATATTGAGTTTTAAGCCAACTTTTTCACTCTTCTCTTTCACTTTCATCAAGAGGCTCTTTGCTGCTGCTGCTGCTGCTGCTAAGTTGCTTCAGTCGTGTCCGACTCAGCAGTCCACCAGGCTCCCCCATCCATGGGATTCTCCAGGCAAGAACACTGGAGTGGGGTGCCATTGCCTTCTCCATGTTAAGGCTTAGATATGGTCAATTACATCCTCCAGCCCCATTGAAGGCATACATAAACACACACACAAGCTGCTAAGTGGTTCCTCTTCACGTTCTGCCATAAGGCTGATTGTCATCTGCATAGCTGAAGTTATTGATATTTCTCCTGGCAATCTTGATTCCAGCTTGTGCTTCATCCAGTCTAGCATTTCTCATGATGTACTCTGCATATAAGTTAAATAAGCAGGGTGACAACATACAGCCTTGACATATTCCTTTCCTGATTTGGAGCCAGACTGTTGTTCCATGTCCATTTCTTCTTGACCTACATAGATTTCTCAGGAGGAAGGTCAGGTGGTCTGGTATTCCCATCTCTTTAAGAATTTTCCACAGTTTGTTGTGATCCACACAGTCAAAGGCTTTGGTGTAGTCAATAAAGCAGATGCTTTTCTGGAACTCTCTTGCTTTTCAATGATGCAATGGATGCTGGCAATTTGATTTCTGGTTCTGCCTTTTCTAAATTCAGCTTGAACAGCTGGAAGTTCATGGTTCATGTACTGTACTCAAGCCTGGCTTGGAGAATTTTGAGCATTACTTTGCTAGCATGTGAGGCGAGTACAATTGTACAGTAGTTTGAACATTCTTTGACACAGTTTTCTTTGAGATTGGAATCAACACTTGTTTCAGTTCAGTTCAGTCGCTCACTTGTTTCAGTTCAGTTCAGTCGCTCAGTCATGTCTGACTCTTTGCAATCCCATGAATCGCAGCACACCAGGCCTCCCTCTCCATCACCAACTCCCGGAGTTTACCCAAACTCATGTCCATTGAGTCAGTGATGCCATCCAGCCATCTCATCCTCTGTCATCCCCTTCTCCTCCTGCCCCTAATCCCTCCCAGCATCAGGGTCTTTTCCAATGAGTCAGCTCTTCGCATCAGATGGCCAAAGCATTGGAGTTTCAGCTTTAGCATCAGTCCTTCCAAAGAACACCCAGGACTGATCTCCTTTCTGATGGACTGGTTGGATCTCCTTGCTATCCAAGGGACTCTCAGAGTCTTCTCCAACACCACAGTTCAAAAACATCAATTCTTCGGTGCTCAGCTTTCTTCACAGTCCAACTCTCACATCCATACATGACCACTGGAAAAACCATAGCCTTGACTAGACAGACCTTTGTTGGCAAACTAATGTCTCTGCTTTTTAACACTTGTTTACCCATAATCAATTTTGCTATATGAATGTGAAATGTGTTTTGTTATCTATTACTATGTAATAAACCATTCCACTCTCAGAAGATTTTAATAACAAGCTTTTTATTACTTCTCATGATTCTATAGGTTGGTTAGGCTCAGCTGGTTGGTTCTTCTGCTCTGTGTGATATCAGCTAGGGCTGCAGTCACCTAGAAGTTCAACTAAACTGAACATCTAAGATAGCTCAGATACATATCTGATGCCTTCACAGGGATGGCTGAAAGGCTGGACTAATGAAATACTGGAACAGTTGGGACTCTCTTTCCACATCATCCTAGGACATCTCTCTCCATGGTCTCTCCAGCATGAGAGTAGTTGGATTCATATACAGCAGTACAAAGTTTCCAAAAGTACACAAGCGGAAACTTCAAGAATTTTTCTAAGATTGAGGCCTAGAACTGGCACAGCATCACTCTCACCACATTACATTTGGGCCAGTCTAGATTCCAAGGCGTGAGTCCCAGGAGGTATGAACCCTTTGTGACCATCTATGGAGATTAGCTACCTCAAAAAGAATAGTTAATTCAGGCATCAATAACAAAGTCTCTACTTTACTAGCATTACTGTTAAATGCTCTCCATTTTTGAGGCATTTAAGTCATCTATCACTGAGGATGTTTTGAGAGGCAGGCAAGAATGTGAACTCAAAAGAAACCACCAAGACTCTAAGAAAGCATCCTCCTCCACCTTCCAGATTTCTTGTTCACTAAAGCATAAGGGAGATACACAAAGGATCATTTTTACAAAAGAAGCTAGAGGGAAAAAGGGCCTCCAATGTCAGCTAATAAAGATTTTGCTGTATATGGAAACTCAGGTCATTCCCATTTTCAAAGCATACATTCTTCTGATGTTTCTGGATGGTTGCCTTGTCCATCATTCCACATGTTAGATTCTTTCTTGATGTTTATGCTTGGATTTGCCAACATATGCTACCTTCTGCTATGTGCCCCACTTCGAAAAGGTAGAGAAGCAGAAGTCTTCATGCTACAGAATTTCAGACTCCAGTTCTGGATAGCAAACCTAAAAACATTCTGTATTGCACATTTGAAACCACTTTGCCAGCATACAGTCATAAAGTAAACTGAGGTTTAATATTTGAAAAGTACTCATTAATTTCAACAGTGGAGCTGACCCCTGGGGAGGGATGAAGCTCCAGAAGAGGTCAGGCAGAGCTGGGTCACCTGTCAGGGATGCTACTGTAAAGATCTGGGAAAGCTGGAAGAGACCTAACAAATTCCAGATTTTATTCTTTTGAACCTATTAAATGTAGACAAAGCACTGCCCACTAATGAGAGACTGTTTCTGAAGTCAGATCTGGACTTATAATCTGGCTTTACCATTTACCAGCTGTGTGACTTCAACAAGTTTTTAAACTCTGTTCTGTCAGCTCGTTTCCTCACCTGTAAGGTGAGTTTAAGAACATTACCTATATTTCAGGTGTGGGACTGCTGCTGAAAATCAGAAAGCATACAGATAATCCAGCCTTGGAAAAGCCTTGGAACCCTCTTCCATATGAGGCCATGGACTTTTCCAAGAATCTGAGAGCTTTGGTTCCTCCACATTGCCCCAGTCAATATATGTATAATGAAAATTGCTACAAGTTCACGGGGCTCACATATCCCTAGTTGTCCATGCATGGTCCTCGTAGAGAGTTATAAACCATGGCTCTAGGCTAAACACAGCAGCCACATGCCCACAAAGAGAAGGCAGTGACTCCTCATGAAAGTTGCAGCAGCTCTGAAAGCGAACACACCTCTTGTCTTTTGAGAGTCTTGGTCTGCCTCTGAAGTCTGGAAGTGTAATCTTCTGAGACTGAGCAAACCCTACAGAAATTTCTCTTATTTTATGCTTTAAAGAAATATCTTAGGAGGAATAAGGCTGAATATACAACCCATGACCATCTTATCTTTAATGTTTTATAATACATCTTTTATAATCTAACATTTTCATTTCTTTGAGTTCTCTGAGGAAAACCTAATTTTTATTTTATTTTCCAGAATTATCTCTAGATCTTTTCTCTTGGTTCTCCCACATAAAGACTTGACCTGAGGAGATTGATAGGGAAAGGGAAAGTCACTCAGTCGTGTCTGACTCTTTGTGAGCCCATGGACTGTAGCCTACCAGGCTTCTCAGTCCATGGGATTTTCCAGGCAAGAGTACTGGAGTAGGTTGCCATTTCCTTCTCCAGGGGATCTTCCCGACCCAGGGACCGAACCCAGGTCTCCCGCATTGTAGGCAGACGCTTTACCCACTGAGCCACCATAAAGGGACTTTTAAGGCTATGTCTGTGATTAAAAAGGAGGAAGGGGAAATTTGTTCATTTTCAGCATCTCACTCAAGCCCTGCCCTAGAGTACTACCCAGGAGCTTACAAACCCTACAAGTGTCCAGTGGTTATCAGTTTTAAACTCTGATGCTCTCTGGGTAAGAAGATCTGGTCCTTTGGTAGATAAAGAGAAATAACAGGTTAACCCATCTCAGGACCAGAGTTATTTTTCTAAGTCTTTACCCTCTGAGAGGTGGGTTGGTATGGTCTCTTCATAAATGAAGAGACATCATGATACCTTATGAGTGTATTATTGTTAATCATTGATTTTTATCAAGAACAGATGGAGAACATCTCTTGTGTTTGAAGAAGGAATTTTTATGTCCCTTACATTATTGTATGCATTTCCTCTTAGGCTGTTTTAAGCCAGAGTTTAATTTTAATAATTCAATAATGAATCTTGTTTAATCTCTCTTAATCCTCTTGCCTAATTCTCTTTTACATTAAGGGATTAAACACAGAAAAGAAGACGTGGCCAAACGATGAGTCACTCCTCTTTCAGTACTGATCCCCAAAGGCAGATAGAGGAGAAGAAATGTCCCAGAAGTGAATGAAACACACAAGTCTCAACTGAGAAATAAATCATCTGATTCTCAGACTATTTACTCTTAACTTCCCCTTTCTGCCATGACACAAAAATTAGTCTTAAAAGGTTTGCAAATGCTATTTATTGCTGCACCTTCCACAAAATATTCTCTAATGAAACTGACATTACTCAGTCACCATCACAGACTATTTGCTTTGAGCTGTTTCTCTAATAATGGGTATGGGCCACAGTGAGTCATCCACACTCTTGCCCAGTCCCCTGAGAACCCAGGAGATTCATTAACTTGACAATTGGCCAGGATTAGCAACGCAGGGACTGTGGCTGTGGACTGCAGCCTACGGCTGGTGGACTGTGGACATTTGAGCCCTTAGGCTGAGGAGGCTGACTTCCCAAACGGCTTGGAGAGAACCTGATCAGGTCAACTGACTCTCCAGAACCTAGAAATGGTGCCCTGGTCACTTTCACAGGGCTCTGTGTTGCCCTCGCCTCCTTCCTGCTTCTGCCCAAGCTGGTGAAGTGTATCATGATGGGGTAAGGCTGGAAGGGTCCCTGCTCTGGGGCCACCCGGAAAATTCCCCCCTTTCCACCGCATTCTTAGCATCTTACAATAGCCTTGTGCGATGGAGAATAAAGTAGAAGCTTCCTATACGCCCTCCATCAGGGAGTCAGATCAAGCCTCCTCCCTGATGAGACCTGGCTCATGGCTTACCAGGCCTACAGGACACTCTTTTTTCAGGCAAGACATTAAACGTGGCTGCTAAAAGGCAAATGAGGTTTCGGTGGTGGTCTAAAATAGAAACCTATTTTTCTCCATTAATGCCTTTCAAACTGACTTATCAGATTTGCCCACTGGGATATCTGAACTATGAAAATAGCACGCTGGACTAGTTACTTTTATGCAACCTGGGGCCCAGACTCTCAAATTCAGAATCTTGAGTATTTCTGCCAATGATCTGTCCAGCCGTCACATTAAGATTTTGTGGGAAAAGTATCCAATACCATGATATCAGACATGGAAACAGTCCATGTTCTGCCATCCACATTCCTCAGCTGGTTCAGAGGCTGCTGCTGTATTCAGTCATGTCCAACTCTTTGTGACCCCAGGGACTGTAGCCCACCAGGCTCCTCTATCTGTGGGATTTTTCAGGCAAGAATACTGGAGTGGGTTGCCATTTCCTCCTCCAGAGGACTCTCTCAACCCAGGGATCGAACTCTCATCTCCAGTTTCTCCTGCATTGGCAGAAGGATTCTTTACCACTGAGCCCCTGGGAAGCCCTGGTTCAGAGGCTACATTCTTCATATTATAAAAAAGTGAAAGCTAAACCAAGGTTCGGAGAAATATTTAATACTGTGTCCTCTCAGTAATCCAAACCAGGAGAGGAAAGTGAACAAGATTTTAGAGAATGCACAGTACCAGTTCTAGAAGCTTGTGCCTTTGTACATATTCCCCCAGCAGGCCTAGCTTTTTGAATTCACTTTTGCTTGGGAACCTGCCATGTGGAGTACAGGTATATTCTGGTCTGTTCCCCGAGTCATGTGGCAGGCCAAACAGGACAGTTTCTTCCCACAGGGGTAGACGATGGCATTTTGGATGGTAATTTTGAAATAGGAGGGTATCAGCAGACTCACTTGACAACCAAGCTACATCCTCCAATCTAACTTTATAATGAAACCAAATTTTTATCTCCAAAATATTAATATTTTTATAAAAAATAAAATCTAAAAGGATCCTAAGAATCCAAATGGGAGAAGAGATATACTCTTTTTTTAAAATTGGAATATAGTTGCTTTACACTGCTGTGTCAGTTTCTGCTGAAGAGCAAAGTGAATCAGCCATACGTATACATATATCCCCTCTTTTTGGATTTCCTTCCCATTCAGGTCACCACAGAGCACTGAGTAGAGTTCCCTGTGCTATGCAGAAAGATCTCATTAGTTATCTATTTTGTACACGAAAGTGTTAGTCACTCAGTTGTTTCTGTTTGTGATCCCATGGTCTGTAGCCTACCAGGCTCCTCTGACCATGGAATTCTCTAGACAAGAATACTGGAGTGGGTTCCCATTTCCTTCTCCAAGGGATCTTCCCAATCTAGAGATCGAACCCAGGTCTCCTGCACTGTAGGCAGATTCTTTACCATCTGAACCACCAGTGTATATATGAGACATACTCTTCTGAATTGTCCCACCCTGCCTAGGATGGCTTTTGGTTCTGTCTTCCAGTTTTTAGGAGTGCACTCTTGAGGGCTCAGGGCTGGGAGCTCTCTAGGGTGTTTCTGACTCAGCCTTTCCCAACAGGCTCCCCTGGGTATATATATATATATATGGGCTGTTCACCACTTTCCCACACTCTTAAGAGACAGCGCCCTCCACACCTCCCAGAACAGTGAAATAGGAAGTCCTGACACCTACTCAAGAAATGTTTCTGTGTTACGTACCAAGAGAGATACTGAGGTTACAAAAATGAAAGAAAATCCACAAATTCTTTGGATGATCTCACAATGTCATTGATCTCATTGATCTCACATGTCAATGACTATGAAACTCTATGTTAAATTCTAGAATGGAAGTACAGACACAGGGGTTGTGGGCACACAGAGGAAGGGATGTTTAACTCTGTCTTGGGAGGGGAGGACTTCAAAGAGAATGCACATAATTTTTGCCCGTTAAGTAAGAGAATGCAGTAGCCTAAGTGGTAAGTATTAATGTGCGTGCTAAGTCGCTTCAGTGGTGTCCAACTCTGCAACCTCACGGCCCAAGGCTCAAATCTGCATCTCTTACATCTCCTGTATCAGCAGGTAGGTTCTTTATCAGGAGCGCCACCTGGGAAGCCCAATAGTATTAATAAGATATTAATATAAGATATTATAATACCTTAATATTATAATAAGAGATTAATATCAATGAAGTTTATATTAATAAATAATGTTGTTGCTATTAATATCTCATATAACAAGAAATGCAGTGGCAGGAAGTACCTGAATGCTTCATTTTATCCTGGGCCTGGGGAGAGAAGCTTTCATTTTACTTCAAATCTTCTCCACTGTGGATTTAATAGGAATATTCCATTCTTATATTCATCATTTCTGATTCAGCAGTTCTGAATTTCTCCACTAAATAAAACATATTAGAGGATTTTTAAAAATTTTAGTAACTCACTCAGGCCAAACAAGTTTCCTGTATTTATGCTACACACATGAAGCAATACCTGTTGGTTCTGCAATGGTGACTGCATAACCTGGATTGCCCCCAAGCACTGGTGAGTGCTCCTTATAACAATCGTCCCAGAGCACAGTCAGCCCTCTGTACCCATAGATTCCACATCTGCAGAGTCAACCGATGAACAGATCAAAAACAGAGGAACAAATTTTCAGAAAGTTCCACAAAGCAAAATTTGAACTTGCTGCACACTATTTACATAGCATTTACATAGGGATTAGGTATTATGAGTAGTCTAGAGATGATTTAAAGTGTACAGGAGGATTGAGTAGGTTATATGCAACTACTACACTATTTTAGACAAGAAACTTGAGCATCTGTGAAATTTAATATCCACGAGGGTCCTGGTACCATTGTACCAGAATCCCAAAGGACAACTATACTGTGATAATTTCTTTGTTACTCTAGTGAAAATGCCAAACTAGGTCAATTTCTGTTGTCATTGAAAAGTTTTAGGGAGACAAAGCATGGCTGCAATTTTTACTGCTTTTATTTGATTACACAAGAGTAATACATGTGTGTTTTAGAATCTATGGGCAATAAAGGAAGTTGCATAAGCCGAAGGTGCGCAGAGACAAATGGGGCCTCTGGAGTTGCGGAGTGCACAATTTATGAGATTATATATGGCAGCCTATTTCTGAACACAGAACGGGAAAAAATTCCCAAAGATTCTACCTCCCAGCAACAACATTATTATTTTGCTAAGTTTCCTTCCAGTCTTTCTTCAAGGTAAATTGGATTTTAAAATTATATTATCATGTGTACCTGCTCTATAATCTCTTTCACTTAACAATTAATGATAAACAGTTTAAATATTTAAATATTCTTGAAAACATCATTCTCTATAGCACCATATTTTATTATTTCACTTAACAAACACTTGTATAGTATTTTTCCCATGCCAGTCACTGTCCTAAACTCATTAAAAATATCAACTCATGTAATCCTACACAGATATCTTTGTTTGCCTTTCTAGACATCTCTACCCTCTTCTGTCCTGCTCTGTGTCCTGGAAAGGCCCTGTACAGAGAGCATCACCCAAGCTTCTGTGTCCCTTGGATGTGGCCAATGACAAGATGTCACTGGATTATCATTCCAAACTCCACTTTCTCCCTCTCTGCCTGTGTTAGGATTTGCCATGGGAGTTTGCCTTCTACTAGAGTGTATAGAATATAAATATCTCTACTCTGTTTACTTTAGCCTCAGTCATGGGACACGCTTTGGCCAATGGAATGTTTGTACACTTGGGGTGAGCAGAGGACTGAAAGAGACCTGCCTGTTTGGTTTGGCCTCTTGGCGGCTGGTCCTAAAATAAGGGGGCTAGGAAGATGACCTGAACCCAAACAACCCAAAGCCTGAAGGAGCACTGTCTCAGTCAACCTGTGAGTGACAAAAACAAATGTCTGCAGTTTGTAGCCAGTGAGATTTGGGATTATTTATATGCACTATTCTTGCAGCAGTGGCAGACTAATTACAGATGTCTCAGAAGAAGCCTGAAGGGTGAGGTTAAGGTATGAAGGGTCACTGAGCTTTTAACTAAGACCACAGCTCCTCCAAGGAACTCTTTCTCGCTCCAGGTTCCGATACCTGCCTAGCTGCTCCCTAAGACTTCCTACCATTACTAGCCAAGAGTACTACACTATCCTTGGGGGTTTCATGACATCCTGTCCCCAGCTTTGCACAGAGTCCCTTTATTAAACTCTCTTCAAATTATCTAATTTGAATGTGTCATTTGTTTCCCACATGGGCTACGATTTAAAAATCCTCATAACCATCCTATGATGTAGTACTATTGCTATCCTCATTTTATGGGAGGAAATTGAAACAGAGAGGCTAAGTAACTTGTGCAAAGTCACACAGCAAGTAAGTGGCAGAGCTGAGATTTGAATCCAGGCAGGCTGGATTCATGCTGACTTCACTATGTTACTGTAGGTTCATCTAAGGGGCCTGTGTCATAATTGATCTAGCTTCATATTATTAAATGGTGTTTCTATGTCTGCTATCAGGTTTTTTCCTATTGTAAACACTGTTATGATGAATCTGTATATAAATAAATATTTGTTCATATTCAGCATTAAGAACATTTCTAAAAGTTGGAATAAAGAGTATGAACTTTGTTCCCCAGCCCTTTCTTTATTTTTTAATACTGTTTCCTTTTGACTATAAAAATGATAAAATTCAATAAAAAATTCAAGTATTACAAAAATATATATCATAGCACACAAACATCCCTGTATCCATCAGGTCAGTTCAGTCACTCAGTCGTATCCGACTCTGCGACCCCATGAATCGCAGCACGCCAGGCTGCCCTGTACATCACCATCTCTCGGAGTTCACTCAGACTCACGTCCATCGAGTCCGTGATACCATCCAGCCATCTCATCCTCGGTTGTCCTCTTCTCCTCCTGCCCCCAGTCCCTCCCAGCATCAGAGTCTTTTCCAATGAGTCAACTCTTTGCATGAGGTGGCCAAAGTACTGGAGCTTCAGCTTCAGCATCATTCCTTCCAAAGAGATCCCAGGGTTGATCTCCTTCAGAATGGACTGGTTGGATCTCCTTGCAGTCCAAGGGACTCTCAAGAGTCCTCTCCAACACCACAGTTCAAAAGCATCAATTTTTCGGCACTCAGCCTTCTTCACAGTCCAACTCTCACATCCATACATGACCACGGGAAAAACCATAGCCTTGACGGACCTTAGTTGGCAAAGTAATGTCTCTGCTTTTGAATATACTATCTAGGTTGGTCATAACTTTCCTTCCAAGGAGTAAGCGTCTTTTAATTTCATGGCTGCAGTCACCATCTTCAGTGATTTGGGAGCCCCAAAAATAGTCTGACACTGTTTCCACTGTTTCCCCATCTATTTCCCATGAAGTGATGGGACCAGATGCCATGATCTTCGTTTTCTGAATGTTGAGCTTTAAGCCAACTTTTTCACTCTCCTCTTTCACTTTCATCAGGAGGCTTTTTAGTTCCTCTTCACTTTCTGCCATCAGGATGGTGTCATCTGCATATCTGAGGTGACTGATATTTCTCCCAGCAATTTTGATTCCAGCTTGTGTTTCTTCCAGCCCAGCATTTCTCATGATGTACTCTGCATAGAAGTTAAATAAGCAGGGTGACAATATACAACCTTGACGTACTCCTTTTCCTATTTGGAACCAGTCTTTTGTTCCATGTCCAGTTCTAACTGTTGCTTCTTGACCTGCATACAGATTTCTCAAGAGGCAGGACAGGTGGTCTGGTATTCCCATCTCTCTCAGAATTTTCCACAGTTTATTGTGATCCACACAGTCAAAGGCTTTGGCATAGTCAATAAAGTAGAAATAGATGTTTTTCTGGAACTCTCTTGCTTTTTCCATGATCCAGCGGATGTTGGCAATTTGATCTCTGGTTCCTCTGCCTTTTCTAAAACCAGCTTGAACATCAGGGAGTTCACAATTCATGTATTGCTGAAGCCTGGCTTGGAGAATTTTGAGCATGACTTTACTAGCATGTGAGATGAGTGCAATTGTGAGGTAGTTTGAGCATTCTTTGGCATTGCCTTTCTTTGGAATTGGAATGAAAAGTGAACTTTTCCAGTCCTGCGGCCACTGCTGAGTTTTCCAAATTTGCTGGCATATTGAATGCAGCACTTTCACAGCATCATCTTTCAGGATTTGAAACAGCTCAACTGGAATTCCATCTCCTCCACTAGCTTTGTTCATAGTGATGCTTTCTAAGGCCCACATGACTTCACATTCCAAGATGTCTGGCTCTAGATTAGTGATCACATCATCATGATTATCTGGGTCATGATGATCTTTTTGTACAGTTCTTCCATGTATTCTTGCCATCTCTTCTTAATATCTTCTACTTCTGTTAGGTCCATACCATTTCTGTCCTTTATCAAGACCATCTTTGCATAAAATGTTCCCTTGGTATCTCTGATTTTCTTGAAGAGATCTCTAGTCTTTCCCATTCTGTTGTTTTCCTCTATTTCTTTGCATTGATTGCTGAAGAAGGCTTTCTTATCTCTTTTTGCTATTCTTTAGAACTCTACATTCAGATGCTTATATCTTTCCTTTTCTCCTTTGCTTTTCGCCTCTCTTTTCACAGCTATTTGTAAGGCCTCCCCAGACAGCCATTTTGCTTTTTGCATTTCTTTTCCATGAGGATGGTCTTGATCACTGTCTCCCATACAATGTCACGAACCTCATTCCATAGTTTATCAGGCACTCTATCTATCAGATCTAGGCCCTTAAATCTATTTCTCACTTCCACTGTATAAACATAAGGAATTTGATTTAGCTGTTTTCCCTACTTTCTTCAATTTAAGTCTGAATTTGGTAATAAGGAGTTCATGATCTGAGCCACAGTCAGCTCCTGGTCTTGTTTTTGTTGACTGTATAGAGCTTCTCCATCTTTGGCTGCATAGAATATAATCAATCCTGTATCCATACACTTGATAAAAACATTGACCCAGGTTCTAAGTTCTCTTTAACAATAATTAACAGTAATTATATAATTGGAGAAGGCAATGGCACCCCACTCCGGTACTCTTGCCTGGAAAATCCCATGGACAGAGGAACCTGGTAGGCTGCAGTCCGTGGGGTCGCTAAGAGTGGGACATGACTGAGCGACTTCACTTTCACTTTTCACTTTCATGCATTGGAGAAGGACATGGCAACCCACTCCAGTATTCTTGCCTGGAGAATCCCAGGGATGGGGGAGCCTGGTGGGCTGCCGTCTATGGGGTCGCACAGAGTCGGACACGACTGAAGCGTCTTAGCAGCAGCATTAGTCTTATTAAAAAAATAAATAAATGTATACTGTAGAAATGTAGAAAAGAGAAAAAGAACAAATCATGAGTAATCCACGTCATGCTCTGTGTGTATGTGTATATATGTGTATAAACAAACACAGGATTATGCTATGAATACAGCCTAGTAACATGCATTTTTCACTTAGCAATATACATTGTCATGGATATTTTTCATGTAATTAAATATCTGTCTACAATATTAACTGCAGAGTATATTTGTTTAATTGCCTCTCATCCGCTAGAACAATAGTGTGTCATTTTATGCAACCAATTCCTTAGAACTAGATATTAAGTTGTTTCTTCTCCTTAACTTCAACAAATAAAATTTCTACACACATGATTATAAAGAGATATTTGCACATATTTCCAATTATTACTCTAAAATATAGACAGACATGGAATTGTTGGATCAAAATTAATGCAGGTTAGTAAGGTTTTAATTCCTGTTACAACTGGCCTTACAAAAGACTACTAATTTATTCTCCCATCAGCAAAAGATATTATGGTTTAAACTTTTTTCCCAATATCATTAGGTAAGATAAAAAATGGAGAGAGAGATTTTTTTGGTTTGTATTTACTTTCATTTGCTTATTAAGGAGATAGAAATTTAAATAATTTATACTTCTGTGACAAATTGGGTACTTTGCCATTTTTCTGTTAGTATGTTTATTTTTTCCTATTTGCAAGAATTCTTTCAAATCATCATATACGTAGCAAAGGTTTGTCCTACACTGTCATTTATATTAAACCTTTTAAAAATTTATATTTCATTAGTCAAATTTAATCTGTTTTCACCCTTATGATGTCTGCCTTCTGTATTAAAATTAAAAGGTTTTCTTCTCCTAAAGATCCATAAACATTCATTGGCTCTTCTTCTAATTCTTTTGTAGCTTTATTTGTTTACATTAAAAATTTATTTTGGCGTTTTGGGAGAGATAGAGCCTTACTTTTATTTACATCTAAATGATCAGTCTATTTGCCCAATATCATTTACTAAATAAACAATCATTCCATTGACCTGAATCAGCTTTCAGTTCAGTTCAGTCGCTCAGTCATGTCCGACTCTGCAAACCAATGAATTGTAGCACGCCAGGCCTCCCCTGTCAGAGAAGGCGATGGCACCCCCACTCCAGTACTCTTGCCTGGAAAATCCCATGGACAGAGGAGCCTGGTAGGCTGCGGTCCATGGGGTCTCGAAGAGTCGGAAACGACTGAGCGACTTCCCTTTCACTTTTCACTTTCATGCACTGGAGAAGGAAATGGCAACCCACTCCAGTGTTCTTGCCTGGAGAATCCCAGGGATGGGGGAGCCTGGTGGGCTGCCGTCTATGGGGTCATACAGAGTCAGACACGACTGAAGTGACTTAGCAGCAGCAGCAGCAGCAGCAGGCCTCCCTGTCCATCACCAACTCCCGGAATTCACTCAAACACTTCCATTGAGTCAGTGATGCCATCCAGCCATCTCATCCTCTGTCATCCCCTTCTCCTCCTGCCCCCAATCCCTCCCAGCATCAGAGTCTTTTCCAATGAGTCAACTCTTCGCATGAGGTGGCCAAAGTATTGGAGTTTCAGCTTTAGCATCATTCCTTCCAAAGACCACCCAGGACTAATCTCCTTCAGAATGGACTGGTTGGATCTCCTTGCAGTCCAAGAGACTCTCAAGAGTCTTCTCCAACACCAGAGTTCAAAAGCATCAATTCTTCAGTGCTCAGCTTTCTTCACAGTCCAACTCTCACATCCATACATGACTACTGGAAAAACCATAGCTTTGACTAGACAGACCTTTGTTGGCAAAGTAATGTCTCTGCTTTTGAATATGCTATCTAGGTTGGTTATAACTTTCCTTCCAAGGAGTAAGCATCTTTTAATTTCATGGCTGCAATCACCATCTGCAGGTTTAGCATATACCAAATTTCTAATATGCTTTGGGTTCTCTTTCTGGGTTTTTATTTCATTCCACTGATCAATCAATTCTGTTCCAACCTCACTGTTTAAAACCCTGTAGTTTAATAACTTTGAAAACCTAGAAGGACAGTTATCCTCCTTCACAACTGTTCCTTTCCAAGTTTTTCTTGAACTTTTCTTCAATAGGTATTCTAGCAGATGAACTTAAGAAAAATTTTGTTACATTCTAAGAAAAATCTTGTTGGAATTTTTGTTAAAACTTCATTCAATTTAATGAAGTTTGGGGAAATTATTATATTGAACTGTTCCAGTTAGAAATATGATGGTATTCCATGTTTCATTCGTGCAAGCCTTTTGGATCTCAAACTACAATTTGGGTTTTTCTTCACAAAAGTCATGCACAGTTATTCAAAGTGATGGAAGCTCTATGGTGGGTATTTTCAAATTCCAGGGAGCCCTGATTAGGAATCAAAAGACCTAATTCATAATTTTGGCTACTCACTAGGTGGAAAAATTTACAAAACTCTTCTCAGCCTCACTTTTTCTCAAGTGAACTAATAACCCCTGCCTTTTCCTGCTGTCAGAGTTTGCCTGATGATTATACAAACGCAGCAGTAGAGAGAGCATGTTAATATAGGGGTTATTATTTTGCCAATGTATTGGTAAAAATGGGAATGCGCTTAGTAGGGATTTTGCCATATAAAACAATCCAACCAATCAATTATAATTATCCAGTCAAGTAAGAACCAATCAAATAAGGACTCAAGAAGTGCCCAGCTGACTTGTCAGGACTAAGTGGGTTTTTTGGAGGTGGGACTTTCAGTGCTAAAACCAGGAAAGTCCCAGGCAAACCAAGAGGCACTGGTCATTCCAGCTGTCGAGCATCTCCTTGAAACTCTAAAAATGCTATCCAGGGTTCTATACATAAGAGAAAATAGGCCTATGTTCCCAGGTTGCTTCTGGTCTAACAGTGGAGACATAGTGAATGTTTATGAAAAGATGAAGGAATGGGTATGTATATAATCATCTCCTGAGGACTGTGGTGCAACAGTCGTCTCAAAAGCAGAAGAGTGGCTTGGACTGGAGGCTCTAGCAAAGGTGCTGGAACTAGACTTAAGAACCAGAGCATTTGTATGGGATGGGATTCCAGGTGGGGGATAAACAGGAGGTACCAATCAGTGTTCTGCTGCAAGGAAGAGATGACTGAGCATTCAGTCCCCAGACTGGTACATGGGAGGGACTCAGGTCTCATGGTGGCGAAAAGTTCTTCTGCGGTTTCCCATAAGATGTATGGAAAAACGCGAATGAACTTTTTTGGCCAACCTAATACTTTGATTGAATACAAGTTGGTACCACAGAATCGGGATATATGTGCAGCATCTGTTTAGGGTTGCACACCCTGAGGTTCACAAGAGTAAACAATTAGAAATGCAGAAAACCACCTAAGAGGCTCTCTCATAAAACACTACATGAAATACTATGCAATTTATACAGCCAACATGTTTCTTTTTTACTTTGGCTGCCAGAGTTCTAATGCTAAATTTAGTGCCCAAAATGACCTCAAAGACTAGTTACTACTTACTCCTTCCACTTCCTCTAAGCAGGCATTGTTCTTTCATATCCTGAAATATCTTCGTTTGCATTGCTCTAGAAAAATTGCTACCTAAAGACATTATGAAAAAAATCAGAATATAAGGGAAAAATGTAAAGAGGAAAGTAAAAACTCCTGATATTCCTTCTAAAAATAGCCACTGTTAATGTTTTAGTGCTCCCGCCTCCACACGTACCCGCTGGCTCTTTCTTCCTGGATATGGTACTGAATATGTTTTCTAAATTGCTTTTTTAACTTAATAATACTTCATGAAGATTTTTTCCATTTCAGTACATCACTTCTATATCAGGACTCTTAGCTATTACATATTTTTTTCATTTTATGGTGATACTCTAATCTGTTTAAACTAGTCTCCTATAAGAATAGGGACACAGATTTTTCTAGGGCTAGTTGTGTTCTGAATTATGCAACTGTCTGATCATTTCCTTGAATAAAATCCTAGGACTAAAACCATGGGGCAAAGTTCATTTTATATATCATTTAGAGGTCAAGAGACAGATTCTGGGACAGACTACTTGAGTTCAAATCCTCGATTTTCCAACTCTTGTGGCCATAGGATCTGTTCTCTAATCCCTCCAGCCCTTGTTTTGTTTTTTTAATCTGAAATTAAGATAGTTATTGTACCTGCTGCATCAGATTGTTGTGAGGATTTTTTTAATTATTATTATTTTTAGAATTTGGCTGCACCCTGCAGCATGTGATTCCTTAGATCCTGATCAGGGACCAAACCTGCACCCCTTGCATTGAAAGGTGGAGTTTTAATCACTGGACCGTGAGGGAAGCCCCTGTTATGAGAACTTCATGTGTGGGTGTCTGACATTGAGTGAGCACTCCATAAATATTTTCTGCTATTATATTGCAAAAGAGATCTCCAGAAAGAATATAGCACTTTTCACTGACACAAAGGTCAAGCCCTTTGAGTTAAAGGACTGAAATGAAAGTTAAAAGTACCAATACAAGCTGCTCCTCAGCCTACCAGGATGACAGTGCCAATTTACCTCCACTCTGAGGAGTTTCTCAAAGGGACAAAGGCTTTTATCCTTCTGCAAGTGTTTTCATTCAGTCCCCCTAGTGGCCAAAGAATGAGTTTTCAAGATAACTAAATAACCCTGTTCTTTCAGGACTGATTCACCGAACATAAAGAAAGCAACCTCAACTTTTTTTTAATTTTAAAGAAAATATATAATGATCCAAATAACACCCTCCAAGATCATCTAAGATGTCTGCTTTCTAAAAGTTGCTAGCCTACTTTCCCAGACAGCTCGCACTTGTTCCCAGGGAGGAAGGATTAAAAATCTGGCTAAAGCAGTGGTTTTCAATCTTGGCTAAACCTCCTCAGTACCTTGAAAAATAGAAATTCTCTAGAGATTTTTATTTGATCAGACAGTAGTGTGGCTGAACATCAGGATTTTAAAAAGTTCTCCAGGAAATTTAAAGGTTCAGCTAAAGTTGAGAACCACTGGGCTCAAGAAAGTTGGCAGGGATGCTCTCAAACTCACTCTTTTCCAACCAGTTCTCGATCAGACAGAGAGAAGCTGCTTCCTCTCTCACCTTTTCCTCTATCCTTACAAGAGTTCCAAAGAGAATAAACAGCAAACCTAAATAATCCCCTGGGCCTAACTTCTAGTTGCCTCTGCCTGGCTAGAAATAAAGTATGAACCAAAAAGGCAAGCCACATAAGTAATTTTTAAATTTCTAGTAGCCACATAAGTAATTTTTAAATTTCTAGTAGCCACATTTAAAAAGTGAAAAAGAAATAGCTGAAATAAAGTTTAAGAATATATCTTATTTATTCCAAATACATCTAAAACAGTATCACTTCAATATGTAATTAATATGAAACATTATTAATGAGCTATTCTACAGTTTTTTGTTTTTCATGCTAAGTCTTTGGACTCTGGTGCTTATGTTATGCACACAGCCCATAGCAGTTCAGACCAGCCATATTTTAAGTGCTCAACAGCCATATGTGCCCAGTGGATGCCATATTGGACAGCATGGGGCTAGGGGTTAAATGCAAATTAAGTGACCTCTGTAGGGCTCAGTCTCCTTTAAAATGCGGACATAGTAATGCTGCTCCTTGGCATTATTACAAGGGTAATGAAAGGCCTATAACAATGCTGGCAGTTAGCGAGCTCTCAGAAATGTTTAGTTTCTTTTGTCTTAAGGGAAAGAGATGCACCAGGTCAGGTGGTAGATGGAAATGACTCCTCTTTTTCCTCTCAAACAGGGTTTGTCAGCATTTAACTCGTGTTCCCTTTTGCTAAACATTAAAAGCTCATGCTTTCTTTCTGTGATAGTTTTAAATCTCAGAATACAATTTTCAGGTTTCCCTGGTGGCTCAGTGGTAAAGAATCTGCCTGACAATGCAGAAGACACAGATTTGATCCCAGATCTGGGAAGATCCTATGTGCTGAGGACCTCCTAAGTCCACATGCCACAACTATTAAGCTCGTACTCTAGAACCTAGGAACCACAGCTACTGAAACCCCTAAGCCCTAGGGCCAGTGGTCCACAACAAAAGGAGCCACCACAATGAGAAGCCCACACACCGCCCCCTAAAGAGTAGCCCCCGCTCACCGCAACTAAAGAAATCCCTGCCCAGCAACAAAGATGTGGCACAGCCAAAAATAATTAAATAAATAAAATCATTTTTTTAATACAACTTTCAAAATTTAACATCATGACTCAAAATAAAAGAAACAGCACAACATATTGCTTTGTTTCACTCTCCCTCCCCCAACCTGGGAACATGTACTTGACACTCCCTCTCTATGGTGAATCCTGCTCTGAAACATCTTCCTCACTTCAAGGCTAAATCTCAGATGACCCTTGCATCCATTTAGAGCTTTTTAATTTTAAATAACGTTTTAAAATCATTAACAGAACAATGTGTGCATGCTAAGTCACTTCAGTCATGTCTGACTCCTTGCAACCCTATGGTCCATAGCCCACCAGGCTATTCTGTGGGTTGCCATGCCCTCCTCCAGGGGATCTTCCCAACCCAGGAATCAAACCCACCTATCTTATGTCTCCTATATTGGCAGGAGGATTCTTTACCACTAGAGCCACCTGGGAAGCCCAGCAAAATAATACCCATTCCCTAAACAAAAATCAGAAAATATACAAAAGCAGAAAGAACAAAATTAGAAGCTCCAGGTTTGCACCAGCCACAGAATAAGCACTCTAACAGCTTGAGGGAAGGTGCTCAGCAGGTATTTCCAATCCTGGCTGCTCCTGGGCATCAGTTGACAGTTCCAAGATATACGATGCAAAGCCTGACCCCAAAGAGGCAATTTAGTTGGTCTAGATGCTACGAGGGCATCAGGATTTATTTTTACTGCTCCCAGATGAATTCTGATGAGCGGCCAAGAACCAGTGTTCTAGAGTAGTGAGTCTCAGACTTTATTCAGCATCAACAAGGCAGTGATCATGTCAAAAAAACATATTCTGATTGAGCGGGTCAGGAGAGAGGTCCCAGATTCTACGTTTCTGTGAAGCTGCCAGGTAATGCTGATGCAGCAGATCTGCTAAGCAAGCTTATTTTTTAAGATTTATTTATTTTTGGCTCTAGTGGGTCTTAGCTGCTGTGCGTGGCTTCCTCCAGCTGCTGCAAGCCGCAGCTTCTCTCTGGTTGTGGTGTGCGGGCTTCTCTTGCTGCGGAACACAGGCTCTAGGTGCTTGTGGTCAGTAATCGTAGTGTATGGGTTTAGCTGCTCCCGTGGCGTGTGAGATCTTCCTGGACCAAGAATCAAACTGGTGTCCCTGCATTGCAAAGTGGATTCTTAACCACTGGACCACAAGGAAAGCCCAAACATACCTTTAATACTCCATATCCTTCATTATTCATAGATACCTATATGTATTTTTTTCTCTAAAAATTCCTACCATAGCAACTATACTCCAATAAAACTTAATTTAAAAATAAAAATTCCTACTATAGTCTTGTTTTATAATCTGCTTTATTCAATGATCCATCATGATTTCCTTTGCATGTTAAAAAAATACATACCTGCAGAAATAATTTTGTTTGGCTATGTGAGATCCCATTTTAAGGACATATTTGACTTCCCTGGCAGTCCAGTGGTTTACACTTGCCCTTCCATTGCAGGGGGTGTGGGTTCAATCCCTGATCAGGAAGCTAAGATCTCACATGCCTCACAGCACCCAAAAACAAAACATAAAACAGAAGCCGTATTGTAACAAATTCAAAGAAGACTTTACAAACGGTCCACATTTAAAAAAAAAACTTAAAAATAAAAAGGATATATGACTGTAGGTCATTTAGAGCAGTGCTTTTGAGGGTGGGAGTTGTAACTCGTATACAATCAGGAAAGTTCAACCCCTGCCTCCATTCTGGTGACACAGATCAGGGATGAGGTTCTCCAAGCAATTCTGATATACTATCCCTTTTTCTCTTCCTAGACTTTGAAAACCACTGATTTAACAAGTTCCTATTTAGGGGGCATTAGATTCCAACTGTTTTTCATAGCAAACATAGCACACACAAAAATATGAAAAAAGAATAATCACATCAATCTAATGAGATAAGTGTTATTACTGTTTCCATTTTACAGATGAGTGGCTCCTTGAAATTTGCATATGTAAAAATTTGCCATGAGATGGCTGCTATTCATTCACTTGGTTTGGGAATCATCGGGATTCCAATTTAGCCCTTTTGTGCTTGTGGGAAGGACAACCATGTTTCCTGCCCAGTTGAGCGTGCTGGGCACAGCCATGGCCCTGCCACATCCCTGTGCAGAGGAGCAAAATCCCCAGACGGAAACACATGTCTTCCATGGCCACAGATGGATGGATCAGAGGTAGTGGATCAAGGGCAGCCAGTGAGTGGCCCAGCTAGCAGTTTACAAGGAGCTATACTACGAAAAACTCGAGCTCATTAGATGGGAGGCAGTGCCACGGAGTAGTGGATGCCGTAGAGGCCCAGAACACTCGATAAGCAGCAGTTCGGAGAGAACACAAACCATGAGGCAGAGAAAAGAAGAGTGCAAGGTAGGCTGGCAGAGACAGAAGTGTGAGAAGCAGAGGCAGAAGGGGGGCTGTATTGCTGTCATGCTGAGGGGTGGGCAGTCTCCTGCCCCGGTGACGACACATCACTGTCCTTAGGGCTCTGGGTCCTGAACCCCCTTCTGGTCTCCGAGCTGTGTTCTACACCCAAAGAAGCCCAGAGAGAAATCTACTGTAGGTGCCTCCAGAGCTCTGATCAATTACCATGTGGCTCTGCAATAATTGTGTACCCCACCCTCCCACTGGAAGAAGGGAATTATTTGAGGAAAACTAAGGAAGATCCTGTTTACTACCAGCAAGGGAGTCTAACACACTCCCAGTAATTTGATTCACTTATTAAATTTGACGAATAGAAGATATAAAATCTGGATTTTAATGGGAAGAAAAGTGTAAACACAGGGTAACTGAGGGAGGAGGGAGACTGGGGGACCCTGGGGAAGCAGGAGCAAAAGAGGGGAGAGGACACTGCAGGGGTGGACAGAGTAGGGGAAGAAGAAAATGAACTTCATCAGTGGCTAGTCCATTCCTGGGAACCTGGCTGGCCAGTCAGAAAGCAGATCCAGCAGGTGGCTGGAGTAAAGGAAAGGCAGCTGAGCTGCACGGTGATATCCAGAAAGTGCGAGGGGCATGGGGTGACCAGAGAAGGCTCAGCTGGTGCAGAAAGCAATGACTCCCTGGAGGTGACCTTTGCCCTTTGATGACCAACCAGAAGTAGCAACCAGATGTGCCCATCTGGAATCCAGTCTCTAGCCATAAGCAGAACAAAGAGTCTGGTCTAGGGACCTCCCCTGGTGGTCCAGTGGCTAAGACTTCATGCTCCCAGTGTAGGGAGCCTGAGTTCCCAGTCTTCTGGTCTTGAATTAGACAGCCAGGTCAAGCTGGTAAATGTATTAAACACCATCTTTCAGTGGAGAAAGGGATCATCCACCCTTTCTACTTGTTAGCACAGGGCAACTCCAGACCTGTTCCAGTACACATTTCCCCTGGGGAAGCTTCTACAAAGGTGACTGGGGAGACCACAGAACTGTGGAGCCAAGTCTCCACAATTGTGGAGAAAGGAGAAGTAGAAATTCCTTTTACTTTGTCCTATGTTATCAGGCCTGCTGAAGAGAAACAGGGTCTGTTGAACTAAATTCTAGTCCAAACAATACAATTAACTTCCCTCCTCCTCCTTTTCCTTTTCCTTCTCCTCCTTTTCCGGCTCCCTGAAGCTTCCAGAAAGTAAATTTTACATTTTTCATTCAATATTACTTCTGTCATGCTTGATGATACTAAAGTGTATAATATGGATCTACTTAGAGAAAGGTGTCACCCTACAAACTGCAATTCAATTTGAAGGATGGTGGAGAGCCAATCTGTCGAAGTACTGGACACTATTATTTTAAAAATTTACTCATCAGTTCATTCCAATGCTGTTAAATAGTTCCAATGCTGTTAAAGGAAGTTTTTGGACTGTTTTACAAAGCTAATATTACACTGATATGAAACCCTGGAAAATACAGCAGCCAAAAGAAAATTACAGACAAATATCATTCATGAATACAGATGTTTTACACCTGAAAGATTCAACACTAATTTCTGATAAAAATCTCTTAAAAGAAACAAGGAGTATTTTCTTAACATAATAAATGTATGCAGTCAAATGGAAACCAGTGTCAGGCTTAATGGTGAAATTCTAAAAGGACACCCAGTAAATCTAGAAAAGACAAAGACCCCCACATCACTACTACCATTTCATGCTGTTCAAAAGGTATAGTAAAGTCGCTCAGTTGTGTCCGACGCTTTGTGACCCCATAGACTGTAGCCTACCAGGCTCCTCCCTCCATGGGATTCTCCAGGCAAGAGTACTGGAGTGGGTTGCCATTTCCTTCTCCAGGGGAATCTTCCCAACCCAGGGATCGAACCCCAGTCTCCCACATTCCAGGCAGACGCTTTAACCTCTGAGCCACCAGGGAAGGTATAAGGCAATGCAATTACAGAAGCCCCCATATCCTAAAACATCTTGGCACAAATAAAACCCAACTGCTTTTTATGAATATATTTAGTCTCTGTAAAGGGAAAACCTGGGAGGGGAGAGTGGGACTCTTTTGGTCTAGAGGAATTAGGCACACTTTAGGGCAGGGGCACACTAGCCAACAGAAAACGGGATTAGGTGTCAGGTATTGGATGTTAAATGTGGGTTCGATCCCTGGGTCAGGAAGATCCCCTGGAGAAGGGAATGGCAACCCGCTCCAGTATTCTTGCCTGGGAAACTCCATGAACAGAGGAGCCTGGCAGGCTATAGTCCATGGGGTCCCAGAGAGTTGAACATGACTGAGCATGCATACACATGCACATTGGATGCTAAAAACTCTGGCCTCCTCTGCTTCTGCTCCTAAAAGATGTCAGCCTGCCTTGCACCATTCCACAAAGAGACGGAAGAAGACTGATCTGAGGAATCTGACCAGCTCACGTGGAGAGACATGAAGATATATCAAGGGTTCCCTTAATGAAACCAACCAGCCAGAGCACTCAACAAATCCTTCCCTACACCATCAAAGATTCCAGTCAGGTTAAACAGGAGCAAATGACCAAAGATCACCCAGGCATCTAGGACAACTTATAACATGAAGCATAGAAACCAAAATGTGCAAACAGAAAAAGGAACTTGGAGGAAATGGATTATGGCCATCAGGCAAGGAGGAGGAAAAAAACAAAAACTGTCATTAACATCCTTAGATGGGACTTGCCCGGCAGTCCCATCTAACACCAATCCCTGGCAGTGGTTGGTTAAGACTTTACCTTCCAATGCAGGGGGTTTGGGTTCCATCCCTGGTCAGAGAGCTAAGATCTCATGTGACTCACGGCCAAAACCCAAAGCATAAAACAGAAGCAATATTGTAACAAATTCAATAAAGACTTTAAAAATGGTCCACATCAAAAAAATATTTTAAAAAATCCTTAGAAAAATGTAAAGCTATTGTGATACTGCATCCATAAAATAAGAATAGACTGCCGTAAAGAAAACATATTCAGAGAAAGAGTGAGAAAGAGCTCTTGAAATTTAAAGACATGATATCAGAGATTTGTTTTCAATCTACAGAAGGTCTGGAAGATGATACTGAGAAAATCTCCCAGAGTACAGAGCATAAAAACAAAGAGATGGAAAATAGGAAAGAAAAGATAAGAAAATTGGAAGCCTGACCCAGGAGGTCCAAGACCAGAACAATACGAGTCCCAGAAAGAATAAACAGTGAACATAAAAGGGAGGAGACCATTATAGAATAATTCAAGAAAATTTCCCAGAACTGAAGAGTATGAGTTTCCAAATTAAAAGGGTTCCACACAAAGAATTAAAATAAAACTGTACTAAGGCATATCATGGAGAAGGCAATGGCATCCCCCTCCAGTACTCTTGCCTGGAAAATCCCATGGACAGAGGAGCCTGGTAGGCTGCAGTCCATGGGGTCGCTAAGAGTGGGACACGACTGAGCGACTTCACTTTCACTTTTTATTTTCATGCACTGGAGAAGGAAATGGCAACCCACTCCAGTGTTCTTGCCTGGAGAATCCCAGGGATGGGGGAGCCTGGTGGGCTGCCGTCTCTGGGATCGCACAGAGTCGGACACAACTGAAGCGACTTAGCAGCAGCAGCAAGGCATATCATTGTGAAATCTCAGAGCAAAGAGGACAAAGAAAAAAAAAATCCTCCAAATTTCTAGAAAGGAAAACAAAAGACTCATATAAAAGATGAGGGGGACTTCCCTCGTGGCCCAGTTGTTAAGAATCTGCTTCCCACTAAGGAGGGCACGGATTCGGTCCCTGGTCAGGAAACCCACATGCAGCAAGGCAAAAGAACCCACATACCACAGCTAGAGAGAAGCCCGCGCACCAAAGGAAAAGATTCCCACATGCCAAAACAAAGATCCCACGAGCCGCAAGGAAGACCCGATGCAGCCAAAGAAGTAAATATATTTTTAAAAGATTAACAAAGATAAAGTGCTACAATCCTCAATGCTGTCAAGAATATGGGGAAACGGTTATTCTCACAAGCTTTTAGCAGGCATGTAAATTAATACATTATCAGAAGAGAGGAAATTGGCTGCATGTTTCAATACATGTGGTATACATGCCATTTGAACCAGCAACTCTTTATACTGTAGGTATATTCTTATATGTTCATGAAACCATGTGAAGATTTATTGTGTTAGATCCCTTCAGCAGTGACTTCTGTTGTGTTAACAGGACTCAAGATAACAGATTTTAATGAAGAAAAGCCAGGGCCAGCAAGAGAAGGCCTGTGATCCTCAATAACCCATTTGCCCCTGGAGACATATATTAGGACCAGGCAGTCTACCGTATATGCAGTGTGGGTCTGTGTTCCATAGGAGGGGCCCCCATGCCCTAAGGGGCTCCCTTCCTTTAGGGCACACAAGAGAACCATCTTATCAATGAAGCAGAAGCTTAGACGTTGTGCCACCCGGATATGGTGCCAGCCAGAGTCTAGACTTAGAGTGAGGCAAGTAAAGCACTGATCTCTGGTGCAAAATTTAAGAGAGCACCAGAAAAATCAGTAATCAAAATAAATCATATTTTAACAAAACATTTTAAAATAAAAATTAATGTACAATGCAAAAAGTACTTGGCACAGCACTGTTACTGATCCTATCTTCATTTACACTTCTGATATTCTGCTCTTCATGGATTTTTGTGGCAATTAATATTAATTTAAAAATATTGCATTAAATATTATTTTTCTTGATTGCTGGGATTTGAGTACCTTCTTAATTTTGTATCCAAGCATGTTCGTCTCAGCTCTTTGCTATTGTTTACTGCATTCTCTTGGAGAAGCCGTCTGCCGGTACCTGGATGGGGGATCCAGGTTCCTGGCAACAAGTTCAGCTGTAGCCCCGCCCACTGGGAGAAGGGTAGAGGGAAACATCAAGCTCTGGTTGGCTCACTGTCCAGACTACCCAGAGGAAGCACTTTTGGACAATCCCTGCAGCACAAAGATGTTCACTGAGACAATCAGGTAGAAAAGGCTTGGCAACAACCTAAATGACCATCGATAGCAATCAATTAATTGGTTTGTCTGGTCGCGCTACATGGCATGCCAGATCTTAGTTCTCCAACCAGGGATCAAACCCATGCCCTCTGCAGTGGAAGCACGGATTTTTAACCACTGGACCACGAGGGAAGTCCTCAGTAGCAACTAATTAATTTTCATCATCATACTGTATTAACTAATACAATTTTATTTTGTATTGGGATATAGCCGATTAACAAAACAATATTATGATAGTCTCAGGTAAACAGCTATACATATACATATGTATATGTATAGCTCAGCCATACATACACATATGTCCATTCTTCCTCAAACTCCCCTCCCAACCAGGCTGCCACATAACACTGAGCAAAGTTTCATGTGCTATATAGTCGGTCTTTGTTGGTTATCAGCTTTAAATACAGCAATGTGTACATGTCCATCCCAAACTCCCTAGCTTTCTCTTCCCCCATCTGTCCCCCCAGGGAACCATAAATTTGCTCTCTAAGTCTGTGAATCTCTTTCTATGTTGTAAATAAGTCATTTTTATAATTTCTTTTTAGATTCCATATATAAGGAATGCCATACAATACTCTCTTTCTCTACCTGACCTACGTCACTCGGTATGACAATCTCTAGGTCCATCCACGGGCAACTAATTAATTTTGAGAAAGGAATTCTATGCCTCTGTGAAAAAGAATGAGATATAAAAAGTGAACAAAAGCAAGGTATGGAACAATTCATATAACATATCTCCATTTGCAGTTTTAAGAATGATACATGATATTACTGATTAATAATAATCATTCAGTGCTTTCTATGTGCCAGGCTCATTTAACCTCCATTAACACTCTATGAGACTAATATTATTATTATCCCCATTTTACAGACAAGGAAACTAAAATCCAGGGAAATGAGATAACCCTTTCAAGGTCACCCAGCTGGCAACTGGAGGAGCCAGGGTTTGGACACAAAGTTAGTATATTCACAAATAGTTTATGGAAAACATAACCAAACCCTTAATATTTATCTCTGCCCAGTGAGATTGAGAATCTATGTTCTTTTCGATTGTTTGGACTTTCTTTTTACAGTTAGGGTGTCCAGATAAAATACAGGACACCTATTAAATATCTGAATCTGAGAAAAAAGTTATTTTAATGTAAGTACATCCTGTACAGCATTTAGGACATACTTACGTTAAAAAAAAAATCATCTGTTGTTTTTCAGAAAGTCAAATGTGACTGGGTGTTCTATATATTTTTTATTTGCTATATCTGACAATCTACTTATACTGACCCTTTCTTTGGCAAAGCCAGAAGTTCCCTTGGTACTGCCATCATGAAATATCGGTTCTCCATCAGGGTGCCACTTTTGATAAAGCAGGATTTCAACAGGTGGCCTAATTCAGATATTGAAGTTACTTGATTAACTTATGACATTAATTAGGGATGATTCAGAAACAACTATGCCTGAAGTTCTGTCTTCCCTTGATTTCTGATGAAATGTGATGCATCATCCACCAGGAGAAAATTCAGGGGCCCTTAAAGATGCAGTTTGGTTCTACCTCTAGACTGTAGAGACATTCACCCTGGTCCAGCGAGAGGCTTTTGTTCTTCGAGCACCCTGTCACCAAACAGCAGGCATAGATTTTAATGGGCATGTTGGACCCTGGGGACAGACGTCCCATATTTGGGTACTGTATCAGAATTTGTATAGGCTCGGAACCACAGACTGCCTCCCGAAGCTTATAAACAGCTGTACTTGCTGCCCTTCCTCTGGGTCCCTATCAGCAATCAGTGTAGGAGGTGTGTCTCCGTGCCTGATGGAAGCTAGAGCCTTTGGGGATTCCTGAGCGAGAGGAAAGAATTGGCCTCAGGATTCTCCTCCTGAGGATGCTGAAGCCCAGGCTTCTTTTGAATGTCAGTTATATCAGCTGCTTATTGAATTCAAAATAATTGGACATCAAGTATTTCTGCGTCTCAAGCTGTGCAACGGGAATTGGTCACGTTCAGACAAACGCAAGCTCCCTTGCTAAAGAAGAGGAACCCCAGTCATAGGAAAGTCCAGCCCCACCAACGTTCATCTCTCCTCCCGGCGCTGCAGAAGCCAGCCCTGGGCAAGAGCGCCCCCTGCAGACACCCGGCATCACTGCAGAGGAAGCGCTGTATTAGAGCTGAGGCTTCCACCTTCGTTTAAAAAAACCGCCTTCAGCAGCAAACATCCTATACTTAGCCTGGGGGTGGGGCCTATTTCGAGAGGAGCATGAGGGGTCTTATCTCTGTGCAAGATTAAAAGCAGTCCCCATGACACGAACCTGGGCTCTAGAGATAAAAATGGAACATTCTCTCAGTTATTCAAGTTCTTGGGCTGTGATTAAATGTTTACACCATTGGCTTGGCTGCTTGGTTCAACTGACTGGCAGTTCGCACAAAATTAAGCTCCTGGTTCCTCTTGTGGATGCTACTAAATCCCTGGTAAGGAATCCTGTTGGGACAAAGCCAGAGATACTTTGACAAGATGAGGGAGGCAGGCAAGCTGACATAAGAGTGATCACAAGGGAAAATGAATGCTGCCTTGGCAAGGGTCTGACAATGTATTTAACCACCAACACCCTACATTCAACAGCCCCATGAGGCTGGCCTTCCCCTACCTACTTCTGTGCCTAGAGGTAACGCCCTGCCCACTGCTGAAAGGTACATAACTTTCCCTGCTGCCCAGCCCATCAAGGCCAAAAGTATGTTCTCGGAACAATTAATGCTTAATTAGTAAAAGCTGCCATTATGGAATCAACTTTTAGGGAGCTTACTAAGGAAGTTGTGCAGAAATATGATATTCCTGATTCCTTATATCTGGTGATGACACCTGTAAATGAACCTGGTAAATACAAATAAGGAGTTTTTTAGTTTTTTTGATTAATTCATTAATTTGGCTGCCTTGTCATAGTTACACTGCTTGGGCGTCCCCAAGTAAGTTTTAAACTTAGCTTTGATAAAGCACAAGTGCTTTAAGGATTGCAAAAGACTGGGCAAAGAATTATGAACTGGGAAACATAACAACTAAACATATGAGTCTAAAATGAAATTTCCCTCTGCCTTTTGGGTTTTACACACTGTGGGCAACCAGCCTGATGATAATTCACTGAGTAATCTGGGACAGGAACTTATTTCACAATTCACCAGAAATATTAACGTAAAAATGAAAACGCCTTTAACCAAATGGTAGGTAAATTATAAACTTACTAGCGGGAATCAATCAGGATAGTGAGAAGGAGGGAGGCCCAGGAAATGCTGAGTATGATCATAATCACAAATTTAGTATCCAAATCATGTGAGGAGTCTAATTGAATTTTCTCTGCTAATATAGCTCATCTGATCTTATTTCTTTTAATCATGACTCCTGCTGGTCAAAGACCAATCCTTGATGTATGTGGCATTATTCCCTCCATTGCAAAGCAGTAAAACCTACAGCATGACTCCTCACGCATTAGTTGTGGACTAACTGAACACATAAGAATCTCCCAAGCCAGAGTGAGGTGTATAATAGAGAATAGCCAGGTAATTAATAACACTGAATTCTCTGGTGGCTCAGACAGTAAAGAGTCTGTCTGCAATGGGGGAGACTGGAGTTCGATCCCTGAGTCAGAAAGAGTGCCTGGAAAAGGAAATGGCAACTCACTCCAGTATTCTTGGCTGGTAAATCCCATGGACAGAGAAGCCTGGTGGGCTACAGTCCATAGAGTCACAAAGAGTCAGACATGACTGAGTGACTTCACTTTCACTTTCATACAGTTTTTGCAAATAGAAGATTATGTGAGTGTAAGCTCAACTACGGAAGGATTCAACATTCCATTGGTAACAATAAGTAATGGATCAAAACAAATACCAATAGTAATTGGTGTCTACAGGCCCTAGATCATTGGGTATGACTTTTTAAACGTGTACTAGTGCCCAATGGCACCCCACTCCAGTACTCTTGCCTGGAAAATCCCATGGGAGGGGGAGCCTGGTAGGCTGCAGTCCATGGGGTCGCTAAGAGTCGGACACGACTGAGCGACTTCACTTTCGCTTTCACTTTCATGCATTGGAGAAGGAAATGGCAACCCACTCCAGTGTTCTTGCCTGGAGAATCCCAGAGACGGAGGAGCCTGGTGGGCTGCCATCTATGGGGTCGCACAGAGTTGGACACAACTGAAGCGACTTAGCAGCAGCAGCAGTGCCCTTTTAGAAATACAAAGTGAATACATCCATCCCTTCTAGTCTACAATGAGTCTGTTTAACTGACTCAGCCTGGGGGCTGGGAATTCTATTCCTGCAGGTCTGACTCTGGGGGCCACTCTGTACTAGTCCCTTGACAGTGGGGAAAGATAGGACCATTTCCATTTCAGGCAAGAGAGTACGTGTGTTCTATGAGAAATCTGACTAGACTCAGGGGAAAGACCTAGACATACTGACATCAGAGATTTTCCAGTGAAATGTCCCAGGCAGATCATCCTATAGCAAAGTCCACAGTTGATATACCCCACCCATGCATTCAGAGCATCTTAGCAGAGTTTTAGTCTCTCACTCTTAAAAATGAGCCAACAACCACAGACTACAGCCTCTAACATAAGAAACAACAAAACTAACAGAAAAGAAGAAACCTGGATAAAACTGAAGCTATATAGGAGGGAAGAAAACTCCAACAACAAAACAAACCCACAACCACAGAGACACACTATTCCTCAGAGACACACTATTGAAACCGTAAAAGAATAAGATATTATTTAAAGGAGTCAATGAATGAAATTGAAATCCGAGAAATCAAGAATAAATAAAAAACCGATCAAAGGAGGAGAGGGAGGCTCAAGAGGGAGGTGATATATGTATAACCGTGATTGTATAACCAATACAACATTGTAATCTTCTTCCAATTAAAAAAAAGTTAAAAAATAGAAAAATTGATTAAATGGAGATATCCCAGAAAGAAAATCAGAGAGAGGGAATTCCATGGCAGTTCAGTGGTTAGGAGTTGGCACTTTCACTGCTGGGGCCCAGGTTCAATCCGTGGTTGGCGAACTTTGATCCTAAAAGCTGTGTGGTGTGGCCATAAAAAAAAAAGAAAAGCAGAAAGGCAAAGAGACGGAAATAAGAGAAAAGATACGAGAAATAGAAGACTAGCCTAGGAATTATAGTAGGAAAAAAAATAGGACATCATCTTTAAAATCTAATTCTTTAAAACTTCCCAGACTGTAAGGACATGAGTTTTCACACTGAAAGGGCCCTCTGAGTGCTTAGCATCAGTGAATAGAAATTGACCCACATTGAGTCATATCATTGTGAAATTTCTAAGGATAAAATGAAGATCCTTTAGACTTAGAGAGATAGAAAAACTGATCATAAATAAAGAATTAGAAATCAGAATGACTAGATTTCTCAATAGATATATTAAAAGCTAGAAGACAACTAGGAGCTGGCTTCAAAATTCTGAAGGAAAATTATTTCCAACCTCTAACTCTATACTCAGGCACATTCTCAGTCAAGTGGCAGAGCAGAATAAAGATAATTTGATAATCGCAAGGTCCCCAAGATATATTTCTCATGCAACATTTCTTTGGAAACTACTGGAATATCTGGTTCATCAAAATGAAGGAGGTGAATCAAAGAATGAAGAAGATAAGAAGACGTAATCCAGGACACAGGAACTGCAACACCAGGAGGATGAAGGGAATCTTAAGGACAATGGAGACTGGAGATTCCAAAGAGAATGTGGAAAGAGATTTCAGAATGTTGGCTATATACCAGGCAGGGGTGGATCCAGGCTTTATGGACACTGAAGCTTATACAGTTCAGGGGTCCTCTTTAAGAAAGTAAAATACAAAATTACAAATAGAAATGTTGGTATGAAAATGAATATTTATGTATTGATAGAATGAGAAAGCAAAACTACAAATTTGAAAGAGCTGACAAATACCACAAACATCACAAAAATTCAGGAAAATAGAATATCATTTTATAAGTTAACTACTTGATTCAAGTGTCTAATACCCTCACTCTATATTTTTCAGCTGCATAATTTTTCTCCCAATAATTTATTATGAAAAATTTAAAACTTATAGAAAAAGTTACAAAACCCTTACAATAAATACCAATACCTATCACCCAAATTCTACAGTTACCATTTTACTATACTTAATTTATCAAAGATCTGTCAATCTATCCAATTCTCCAACTGTCCAGCAATTCATCTTATTTTTTGATGCATATCACATGGAACAATTTGCAGGTGTCAGTACATTTCCCGCCATCTACCTCAGCATGCATGCCCTTAACAGGAGATCAATTTTTTTTTTTAACAATTCTTGCCCTTTTTCATTTGAGGTAAAACTTACATACAACGAAATGTAAAACTCTTAAGTGTATGCTGTATACTTTTTGGTCATCTCTACATATGACAAAGATTTTGTGATATTTTTCTCTAGAGAGAATATGGAGATAATTCAGTCCTTTCTCCAGCATGATTAATCAGAATTTGTTTTTATTATCAATAGTAGAGATGTATATCAAACAAACAACTTTTACATATACATAGTGCTATTTATAATACTGGTACAGGCTTAAACAGAATTCTGATAAATTCTATTTAGATGTTTCACACCAAAAAAGAAAAATTGTACAGTGCATTTATAATTCTATGTGTTAATCAGTATATTCTTGATAGGAGAAAACTAAATTGTTAGAAACTGAATCCATCACTTATAATTTCCTACAGCTGATACATGGAAAAATTTTTCCACAGTCTTCCAGCTCCATACATTCAGACCTTCTTGTTTTTCTGTCCCTAGTCACCTACTTCTGCCATCAGGCGCCATAGGACATGTTCACATCTTGTTATAACCTCTGCCTCTGTACCTTTGTATTACAACCCAGGGTGAGTTAGCATAGTATTAATAGAAGGTAGGAATATTCTTGAGTTGGCGCAGTGGTGAAGAATCCGCCTGCCAATGCAGGTAAACATAAGATATGCGGGTTCCATCCCTGGGTGGGGAAGATCCTTGGAGGAGGAAATGGAAACCTACTCCAGTATTCTTGCCTGGAGAATCCCATTAACAGAGGAGCCTGGTGGGCTACAGTCTATGGGTTGTAAAGACACAACAGAGTGACTGAGCACACACCACACACACACACACACAAATATTCCTATAGCAATTCCTACTAGGATGAATGACAATAACTGAACTTTATACAGATGTAACTACAAACTACATAAATAATCCAACTAAATACAAGCTGAATGGATCTCCAACCTAATTCTCTTTCCTTGGATCCCAAAACTGTAATGTGAGAGAAAATGTGACAGAGGGAAACAGGAATAGGAAAGAGACAATGTATTTAACCAAACAGTTAAAATGTCTTGCTCTTCAAATTATACAAAACTCGTGTATCATGTGGATACATTGCTAAGGCAAATGAAGGCTCTTGAAGCTTAAGCTTCATAGTGTCATGGAAAATCCACTACTGGCTCTAGGCTAACAGGACAGCCAGTCCATTCAAGGTTTGTTTTTTTTTTCGGGGGCCACAAGTCATATGGGATCTTAGCTCTCTGACCAGGTGCCAAACCTGCCCCCCACCCTACCCTTCCGCATAGGAAGGCAAAGTCTTAACCACTGGATCACCAGGGAAGTCCCATGCCATTACCACTTTGGAGGTCAGAAAACTCCAGTAGAGATTTCTACAAGATATAATTTAAAGGTAACTGGATGTGTCTCAGTATAATGAGAGACTTAGATAATTGGTAGAGAACTGGAGCTTGAATATCTTGGTGTGCTCACAGAAAATGATGAAAATGAAAAATAAGACAATTATTAACTCCATGGAAAAGAAAAAGTTGTTCAGGAAAAGAAAAGTCATCATAATTTACTGGTTGGCTCAGCTATAAAAACTTCTATCAGCAAAATAACATAAACTCTGAAAGTTTGTCTATTTAAATGACAAATATAACTACACTGGGAGGGTAGAGGAATATGAAGGTGGGGGCAGGGGATGAAAGAGCATGAAATCTTCTTTTCTAACAGGAAGTGCATAGATGATGCCTAAAATGGAAAAAAAAATCAAGAAGTAATACAAGGAAGCTATTTTGAAATATGGCAGCAGCTAAAATAATTCAAAGTGATTGCCTCTTCTGAGAAGACAGAAATGGGGGAAAGGGACTAGGGACTGCTCTTTTTTTTTCATTGTTTTTAAACAAACTCTGTAGAACTGTAAAATTCTTGACATTTGCACATATATAATTTTGACAAAAATTAAAAACACTCATCCCCTGTAGTCTGGGGATTCTAACTCTAAAGACTTTATCTGTCCCACAGACACACTTACATGTGCATAATAACATTTTTACAAGGTCATTTATTGCCGTATGGTCTGTAAGAACAAAAGACTGGAAATGATTTAGACATCGTTAATAAGGGATTGTTAAATAAATGAAATATATAGTCACTGGAATACTACATAGCCTATGGAGGAATCTCCTAAATGAAAAAGTGAAATGCAGAAAATATGCATATATGCTACCACTGGCAGAAAAACAAAAATATACCGGCAATATACAGAAACGCTCTAGCAAGACTCATGAGAAATGGAGACAGTAGTTGTCTCCAGGAGAGGGAACTTAATGGCTAGGTTCAAGTGGCAATATTATCTATTAGAAAATAAAATTTTAATTAAAAAGCTTTAATACAAGATGGAAAAACAGAATTAATTAAATGAACCCAACAGCAAGGCAAATGGATATTTGCTAATAGTAATCATACCAGTCAGGGCCCTGCAGAGAAACAAAGTCAAAAGATAAACATCTCCAGGACCAAACTTGATGTCAGTAACGGCCAGGAACAAGATAGTCTCCAATGAACTTGCAACTTCTAACTCTCGCCAGAGCACATACAATTGATGGAATCTAATCTGTTTCCAGGACTCTAGTTGCAAAGGAGTGTAGACAACGTGCTGTTTAGCTGACCACACTTTAGAGGGCATGAAAGCATATCTGGAGATGATACTGTCTGGGGAAGCCAACCCACAGAGTTTGCCTCAGGAATTGAACTTGTGAATGGTGGTTTCTGAGAGGCTGATATAACAGAACCCATGCCTGGGGCAGCCTTACGCCCTTGTCCTTTTGGGGCTTGGTGTCACTGGTTTTCTAATGCCTGTGTAGAGCCAGAAAGACACTATTTTGCCTTCTTTCATTTGGCCTCCCATAATGACCAAGTACAATAATTTACATGCCTTAAAGAATATATTGCACCTGTCAAAGAAAATAAAAGTATTCCTGAGACTTGTTATAGATGGTAAGGGAAGGACTTTTCTGATAGTTCAGTATCTAAGACTCCAAGTTCCCAGTGCAGGGGCCCTGGGTTAAATCCCTGGTCAGGGAACTAGATCCCACAGGATGCAAGTAAGACTCTGTATGCTGCAGCTAAGATGGAAGATCCCACATGGCACCACTAAGACCTGGCACACCCAAAGAAACATTTATTTATACATAAAATAAGGGCCGTAAAATGATTCAATCTACCACAGTGACTTTGGGCAAGTTACCTTATCTTCATGAAGCTCAGTTTCATCATATCTTAACTAAAAATAGTAATATCTACCTTGAAAAGGCTTTAGTAAAGAATAGGAAAAATAGAATAGTTCTATTACTAGCGAGCATGTGTGCGTGCTAAGTCGTTTCAGTTGTGTCTGACTCTGTGCGACCCTATGGACTGCAGCCTGCCAGGCTCCTCTGTTCATGGAATTCTCCAGGCAAGAATACTGGAGTGGATTGCTATTTCTTTCTTCAGAGGAACTTCCTGACCCAGGGATTGAACCTGTGTCTCTTATGTCTACCTGCACTGGAGGCAGATTCTTTACCACTAGCGCCACTTGGGAAGCCTAGTATTTATTAGTTTACCTGAAAACGTTTTGCCATAAAGCCACAGCTTTCTTAATGTTCTTGATTCATTCCAAGTCTGTTTTAGCCTCGGGGCCTTTGCACTTGCTGTTTCCTTTGTTCACAATGCTCTTGTGACTACCTTTTCTTTTCACTCAGGGCTCGGCACAATTCTCCCTTCCCAGGTATGTTTCGCTAACCAACCTATACAACAGCTACCCTCCCACTGGGAAGAGACACCAGAGACCTCTTTGTCTCCACACACACAGAGGAAAGGCTGTGGGAGAATGCAATGAGACCGTAGCCATCTGCAAGCCAAGGAGAGAGCCTTCATCAGAAACCAACACAGCTAGTTCTTTGATCTTAGACTTCTGGACTCCAAACTTTGATAAAATTAGCTTTAAGTAACTCTGTCTGCAGTACTCTAGTATGGCAGCCCAAGCAGTCTAATATAGAGTTTCACGCCTCTGACAGATTTTCTTTTAGGCTGTTTTGTCTCTCAGGAGAAGACTCTCTCAAACTTCTGCCTGAGACGTATAAGCCAGCCACTGGTATGCTTAGAGCCAAGGAGGTGAAATGCATTTGGGGTGAACCTATTCAGTGTATCAACTTTGAATTAGGGCCCTAGTATTCAGTACAGTGTCCCTGTTCTTAATTCTGCCTTAAGTCTCTCAGTCCAAAGACCCTCAAGTGCAGCCTCTCTAGAGGATAAACCTCTAGTCTTCTTCCAGGGTGGGAAATGAGGTGATCTAACTTCCTGTTATACAGACTTTCTAACAATATTCTTGTTTTTAGCATCATCTTCACTCATCTTCACAGTAACATGGTGTTTTATTTTTCTAAATCTTTCAGCGTTCTAGATATGAATTAGCATGGGTCTGTACTGCTTTATTGCTGGCTTGAAAGTGAAAGTCGCTCAGAAGTGTTCAACTCTTTGTGACCCCATGGGCTATTCAGTCCATGGAATTCTTCAGGCCAGACTACTGGAGCGGGTAGCCAATTCCCTTCTCCAAGGGATCTTCCCAACCCAGGGATCAAACCCAGGTCTCCCACATTGCAGACGGATTCTTTACCAGCTGAACCACCAGGAAAGCCCAAGAATAATGGAGTGGGTAGCCAGTCTCTTCTCTAGCAGATCTTCCTGACCCAGGAATCAAACTGGGGTCTCCCGTATTGCAGGCGGATTCTTTACCAGCTGACCTACCAGGGAAGCCCAGGTTTCAGCATTCACTGACTGCAAAGTCAGTTACTTCTCATTCATTTGCTTTCCACCTTCCAAAAGTTTGGTGCTATCATCTCCATACCTAGCCTATCTTCCTCCCTGCCCCCTTTACTGTCATGAGGTATTCAATACGCCATGTATAACTGAAAATTGGAGCTTAGTGTTTAATGACCAACTGGGAACAAAAATAAGACTCTGGGCCAAGGAACATAAATTGAAACAGATTCCCACATAAATTCAGAGCTTTCAAGGGAATGGAATATCAGTGAAAGGATAGATTAGGAAAAAACTCATTGACTGGCAGAGGAAAATAACAAAGAATCTTTTAAACTAGACTCTGAGTAGGGAAAAGAACTCTCCCGTAAGAATTTATAAACAAGGACAATGTCACACAATTGAATTAATACTCTTAGGGAATCCCCAAGCCAAGAGACTGACATAAAAAATGATCCTGGGTATATGATCCTCCTAGTGCACCTGGTTCTGAGTATATGATGTTCCTAGAAAATTTGGCCTTGTAGAAGCAAATGGAAAACTGTTTTGAAGGTCATGCTCAAAATACAGGCCTGTTGAGATTCCCATAGTCAATGCTAAGCTGATATGATCTCAAATTTGATAAGCACAAAGCACAAAGGACCAATCATTTAAATGAGGATCTGCACAGACACACGAACTAAGATTCAGCTCCCAAGTCCTTTATAAGTACAACTACAGAACACTACTGAATTAGCATTTTCATAAGTACTAAAGATATCAAAGAAAGATTTAGTGCCGTAAGTAAATAAGGCATTATAAAAGAACAGGACTTTTGAAAGTGAATTAAATGTAATTTCTAGAAATGAGAAATAAAGTCATTGAAAATAAAAACTAAATAGATAGTTAATATCAGATTAGACACAAATGAAGAGAGAATTTGTATGCTAGAAGATATATAACCAGAATGGAACAAAGTTAAAAATATGGGAAAATGAAAAAGAGATTGAAAGTCCTGGAAAATATAAAAGGAAGTCAAACAGAAGTTCCACAAAGAAGAAATAGAGAGAATGCAAGAAAGGTGATATTTGAAGAAATAATGGCTTTGGAGTGATTCCTTGACTTATACCCTAGTCCACAAGGCAAATGTCATCAAATACCAAAGATCTATATCATATAAACCATGTTCTCTGCCCACAATACAGTACAATGAGAAATCAGTAACAAAGGATAACAATGCCAGAAGTGGCCAAGATGGCAGAGGAGGAAAAAATCTAAGTTTACCTCCTCCCATGGGCACACCAAAATTTGAAAAAAAAAAAAAAAAAGCAACTATTGATGAAAAAGGCCAGAAGACTAATGGAAAAAATCTTCTTTAACTAAAGATATAAAGAAAGAACCACAAGAAGACAGGTAGAAGGGGTGTTATATAGTCAACACCCATCCCCTGAGTGGGTGACCCACAAATGGGAGGATAACACCACCGTAGAGGTTTTCCCCAAAAAGCAAGAGTTCCAAGACCTACATTGCTCCCCCAGTGGTCCTGTACCAGGAAGATGAGCTCCTAGAACACTGCTCTGAAGGCAAGCAGGGCTTACTTTCAGGAGAACTAGAGGTCTGTGGGAAATAGAGACTCCACTCCTAAAGGGAGCAAATTTCACATGCTCTGGGCCCCAGAGCAGAAGCAGTAATTTGATAGAGGCCTGGGTCAGATCCACCTGCTGATCTTGGAGAATATCCTAGAGAGGCAGGAAGCAACTGGACCTCACCCTGGGGACACAGACACTGGTGGCAGCCCTTTTGGGGTGCTCATTCTATGAGGACCCTTGTGCTGGTGAGGGCCATTTTAGAATCCTCCCTCTAACTTATTAGAACTGGAACATGCCCTCTGTTGGCATTAGTGCTAGGACATCTCAAGCTAAGCAGCTAGCTGGGGAGTAGGGAACACAAGTCTACCCACCAGCAGGCTGATTCCAGCTCTGGGATGCCCCCAGGCCCCAGTCCCACCAATCAGCAGGCTAATACAAGATCCAGGACCCCATAACCACTCACCAGTGTGCCAGTACTAGGCCTGGAAAGCCACGGGCTTCCACAGCCAGCTGCCTCATGACCCAGCCCCACCCTCTAGTGGCTGGCAGCCTCCACACAATGCAGTTTGGCAACCAACTGGGCAAGGGGACAGGCACACCTATCAGACCACCCACAGAGATCAGTCTCACACAACAGAAGGACTCTTGCAGCCCATATAGGGGGTACTCCTAAGGCATAAAGCTCTAGTGGCCAGGGGAAAGCATACTGCTGGGATACACAGGCTGCCTCCTACAAAAGGCCACTTCTCCAAGGTCAGGAAATATAAATACTTACCAAATACATAGAAATAAAAACAGCAAATTAGGCAAAATGATAAAATAGAGGAATATGTTCCAAACTAAGAACTAGATAAAACCCCAGAAGAACTAAGTGGAGATAAGCAATCTACTCAATAAAGAGTATAAGGTAATGGTCATAAAGATGTTCAAATAACTCAGGAGGAAAATCAGATGAACAGGGTGAGAAGTTAGATGTTATTAACAAAAAATTAGAAAAATATAAAGAAGAAATAGATATAAAGAATACCATAACTAAAATGAAAAATACACTAGAAGGCTATTTTTAGTAGATTAGATGATACACAAGAACTGATTAGTGAGCTGGTAATAGTGAGTAGTAGAAATCATCACAACAACAAAAGGAATACAAAGAAATGAAGACAGTTTAAGAGACCTCTGAGACAGCATCAAGCATACTAACATTCAAATTATAAGGGTCCCAGAAGAAGGGGAAAAAAAGAAAGGGTATGAGAACTATTTGAGAAGATGTATAGTCGAAAACCCTCCCTAATGTGGAAAAGGAAGTAGCCACCCAAGTTCAGAAAGCTCAGAGAGTGCCATACAGGATACACCCAAGGAGAAGCATGCCAAGACACATACTAATCAAACTAACAAAAGTTAAACACAAAGAACAAATATGAAAAGCAGCAAAGGAAAAACAACAAACAACAAACAAGGGAATCCCCAAAGGCTAATGCCCTATCTTCTAAAAGAAACTCTGCAGGTCAGAAGGGAGTGGCAGAATATACTTAAAGAGATGAAAGGGAAAAACCCTACAACCAAGATTACTTTATCCATCAAGTATCTCAGTCAGATTCAAAGGAGAAATCAAAAGCATTACAGACAAACAAAAGTTAAGACAATTCAGCACCACCAAACTAGCTTTACAACAAATGCTAAAGGAACTTCTCTAGACAGGAAACACTAGAGAAAGAAAAAGCCTACAAAAACAAACCCAAATCAATAAAGTAAATGGTAACAGGATCATATAAATCAATAATTATCTTAAATGTAAATGGACTAAATACTCAAGCCAAAAGACACAGATTGGCTGAATGGATAGGAAAGCAAGACCCCTATATATGCTGTCTACAAGAGACTCACCTCAGACCCAGTGACACATACAATTGAAAGTGAGGGGCTGGAAAAAGATATTCTATGCAAATGGAAATCAAAAGAAAGCAGGAGTAGCAATACTCATATCAGATAAAATAGACTTTAAAATACCATTACAAGAGACAATGATGGACACTGCATAATGATCAAAGGATCAATCCAGGGAGAAGATACAACAATTATAGTATATATGCACCTAATATAAGAGAACCTCAATACAAAAAGAATACAAAGAAATGAGGACAGTTTAAGAGACCTCTGGGACAGCATCAAGGATACTAACATTCATGTTATAAGGGTTCCAAAATGAAAACAGAAGAAAGGACAGAGAGCATATCTGAAGACATAATACCTGAAAACTTACCTAACCTGGGGATGAAAAAAGACATCCAGGTCCAGGAATCACAGAGAGTCCCAAAGGCTATCAGCTGACTTTTCAGCAGAAACTCTGAAGGCCAAAAGACAGTGATATGATATATTTTAAGTGATTAAAGAGGGAAAACCTACAACCAGTAACACTCTATGCAGCAAGATTCATTTGGATTGGATTGAGAAATCAAAAGTTTTACGGACAAACAAAAGCTAAGAGCCGCCACTAAACCAGCCTTATAAGAAATATTAAAGGGACTTCTCAAAGTGAAAAAGGAAAGGCTACAACTAGAAATATGAAAATTACAAAAGGAGAAATTTCATTAGTAAAGGCAAACATACAGTAAAGATAGAAAATTAACCATGTATAAAGCTAGTGAAGTGAAAGTGAAGTCACTCAGTCGTGTCCAACTCTTTGTGACCTGTGGACTGTAGCCCACCAAGCTCCTCCATCCATGGGATTCTTCAGGCAAGAATACTGGAGTGGGTTGCCATTTCCTTCTCCAGGGGATCCTCCTGACCCAGGGATCAAACCCAGGTCTCCCACATTGCAGGCATACGCTTTAACCTCTGCACCACCAGGGAAGCCCTTAAATACAAGAATACAGTCTCTCAGAAAACATCTTGTAGAGACACAGAACTTCAGATCTAAGTACTAACATCAAAGATTTCAAGGGAGGAAAGGAAGCCAGGTTGAAAGAAGAAGGGGGAGGGAGGCAGGAGAGGGGGTGTGAAAGGGGTGGCCTTACAGACATCTCCTGCCACCTACAGATACCTAGGCGTTACGGGACGTTTCCCTGGGCCTCCAGAGAAGGGAGGACTGGAACTCGGCCCTACCAGAAGTCAGACCAGACCAGAACCAGAATTCAAGTTCTCTGCCAAGAGGTGATCAGTTTCCAATCCTCAGCTCAGGCTGAGGGCCCTTCGACCAGATTCCTGCGTTCAGGACCAGGGGACTAGAAAAACAGGGAAGGATAGGAAGGGTTAAGGAGAGGAAAGAGAAAGGGAAGGGGAGAGAGGTCAATAAAGTCTCTTGTTCTTTACTGGTCGGGGCACTCTGGCCAATTGTCCGTGTCAGGAGGAGACCAGGGACAAAGGGTCCCAGTTGCAGCCGCTGGGTCTGGTCCATTGGCAGGCAAGCTGGCCCCTGAGTACCTCGAGTGGTCAGGATGTTAGTCTCAGCGAAGAAGAGTCCCCACCAGAGTTGCCATTTGTTGCAGGAAGGTGGACCACTTCCAGGGCCCGAAACTGGGCTCTTGTCTAATACTCGGAAATGAATTGTCCGAGGAGACACATGTGCTGACAAAGCAAGAGATTTTATTGGGAAAGGGAACCCGGGTGGAGAGCAGTAGGGTGAGGGAAAGCTAGTAGTAAGGTTAAAAGAAAAAAGTAGTAAAATTGTCTATATCCCTAAGTAGTAAAAGGACACAAAAACAAAAAATATAAAATTTGATGTCAAAACAGTAAACATAGTAGGGAAGAGTAATTAGCAGGATTTTTTTAAGTATTTATTTATTGGCTACATGGCATGTGGGGTGTTAAAGTCCCCAACTATTAAGATGTTATTGTCAGTTTCTCCCTTTATATTTATTAATATAGATATTAATATAGATATAGATAATAAAGATATAGTTCCCTGACCAGGGATTGAACCTGTGCCCCTGGCACTGGAAGCACAGAGTTTTAACCACCAGACTGCAAGGGAAGTCCCAATTAGCAGAATTCTTCAAAATGCATTTGAACTTTATAGATCAGCAACTTAAAATAATCACATAGATTTCTATATGTAAACCTCATGGTAAACACCAACCAAAAATTTATAATACATACACAGATGAAAAGAGAAAGGAATCCTAACATAGCACTAAAGACAGTCATCAAATCACAAGGGGAGAGACCAAAAGAGGAAGAAAAGAACAATCAAAAAAGAAAAGCAAAACTACAGAACAACCCTACAATAAGTACATATCTATCAATGATTACTTTAAATGTAAATGGACTATGTTCCAACCAGAAGACACAGAATGGCTAAATGGACATGTAAATAAGACCCATCTATATGCTGCCAACAGAGACGCACTTCAGATCTTTCACACAGACTGAAAGTGAAACAATGGAAAAAGTTATTCCATGCAAATGGAAATCAAAGGAAAGCTAGGTAGCAATACTTACACCAGAAAAAATAGACTTTAAAATAAAGATTGTTATAAGAGACAAAGAAAGACATTAAATAGTGAACAAGGGATCAATTCAAGAAAAAGATACAACAATTATAAATATATATGGTACCCACAAAGGAGCACATAAATACATGAAGTAAACATTAATAGATATAAAGGGAGAAACTGACAATAACATCTTAATAGTTGGGGACTTTAACACCCCACTTACATGAATGGACAGATAATCCAGACAGAAAATCCATAAGGTAACACTAGCCAGCAGCAGCAGTCTTAAATGACACATTACACCAAATAGACTTCACTGATAATAGAGAACACATCATCCAAAAGCTGCAGAATACACATTCTTTTCAAGTGCACATGAAATATTCTCCAGGATAAATCACATGGTAGACCACAAAATGGGCCTCAATAAATTTGAGGAAACTGAAATCCTATCAAGCATCTTTTCTTACCACAACACTACAAGACTAGAAATCAGGGAAATAAAGGAAAAAAAACTGCAAAAACACAAAAATCTGGAGGCTAACAATATGCTAACAATCAGTGGATCACTGAAGAAATCAAAGAGGAAATTTAAAAGCACCTAAAGACAAATGCTGGATCATCAAAAAAGGAAGAGAGTTCCAGAAAAACATCTATTTCTGCTTTATTGACTACGCCAAAGCCTTTGACTATGTAGATCACAATAAACTGTGGCAAATTCTGAAAGAGATGGGAATACCAGACCACCTGACCTGCCTCTTGAGAAACCTATATGCAGGTCAGGAAGCAATAGTTAGAACTGGACATGGACAAACAGACTGGTTCCAAATAGGAAAAAGAGTATGCCAAGGCTGTATATTTAACTGCTTATTTAACTTCTATGCAGAGTATATCATGAGAAACGCTGGACTGGAAGAAGCACAAGCTAGAATCAAGATTGCCAGGAGAAATATCAATAACCTCAGATATGCAGATGACACCACCCTTATGGCAGAAAGTGAAGAGGAACTAAAAGCCTGTTGATGAAAGTCAAATAGGAGAGTGAAAAAGTTGGCTTAAAACTCAACATTCAGAAAACGAAGATCATGGCATCTGGTCCCATCAGTTCATGGGGAAAAGATGGGGAAACAGTGGAAACAGTGTCAGACTTTATTTTTTGGGCTCCAAAATCACTGCAGATGGTGACTGCAGCCATGAAATTAAAAGACACTTACTCCTTGGAAGGAAAGTTATGACCAACCTAGATAGGATATTAAAAAGCAAAGACATTACTTTGCCAACAAAGGTCCGTCTAGTTCAGTTCAGTTCAGTTGCTCAATCGTGTCTGACTCTTTGCGACCCCATGAACTGCAGGCCTCCAGGCCTCCCTGTCCATCACCAACTCCCAGAGTTCACTCAGCACGTCCACTGAGTCGGTGATGCCATCGAGCCATCTCATCCTCTGTCGTCCCCTTCTCCTCCTGCCCCCAAACTCTCCCAGCATCAGAGTCTTTTCCAATGAGTCAACTCTTCGCATGAGGTGGCCAAAGTTCTGGAGTTTCAGCTTTGGCATCATTCCTTCCAAAGAAATCCCAGGGCTGATCTCCTTCAGAATGGACTGGTTGGATCTCCTTGCAGTCCAAGGGACTGTCAAGAGTCTTCTGCAACAGCACAGTTCAAAAGCTATCGTTTTTCCAGTGGTCATGTATGGATGTGAGAGTTGGAGTGTGAAGAATGCTGAGCACCGAAGAATTGATGCTTTTGAACTGTGGTGTTGGAGAAGACTCTTGAGAGTCCCTTGGACTGCAAGGACATCCAACCAATCCCTTCTAAAGGAGATCAGTCCTGGGTGTTCATTGCAAGGAATGATGCTAAAGCTGAAACTCCAATGCTTTGGCTACCTCATGTGAAGAGTTGACTCACTGGAAAAGACCCTGATACTGGAAGGGATTGGGGGCAGAAGGAGAAGGGGATGACAGAGGATGAGATGGCTGGATGGCATCACTGACTCAATGGAAGTGAGTTGGAGTAAATTCCGGGAGTTGGTGATGGACAGGAGGCTTAGCATGCTGCAGTTCATGGGGTCACAAAGAGTCAGACATGACTGAGCGACTGAATTGAAATGAAAGACAAATGAAAATAAAAACATGGCAATCAAAAACCTATGTGATGGGACTTCCCTGGTGATCTAGTGGTTAACACTCCATGTTCCCAGTGCAGGGGACCCACGTTCAATCCCTGGTCAGGGAACTACGTCCCACATACCACAACTAAAGATCTCACATGCTGCAACTAAGACCCAATGCAGCCAAATACATAAATATTTTTAAAACTTACAAGAAAATTATGTGATGCAGTAAAAGCAATTTTAAAAGGAAAGTTTATAGTGACACAAGCTTACCTCAACAAGAAAAATATTGAATAAACAACCTAACCTTACACCTAAAGGAATTATAGAAAGAAGAATAAACCAAACCCAGAATTAACAGAAAGAAGGAAATCATTAAGACCACAGCAGAAATAAATGAAATAGAGACTTTAAAAGCCCAACAGAAAAGATCAATGAAGCTAACGGTTGGTTCTTTGAAAAGATAACCAAAATTAGCTAGACTCATCAAAAGAAAAAGGAAGAGGGACCAAATGAATAAAATCAGAAATGAAAGAAAAGCTAAACCAGAACACCATAGAAATACAAAGGATCATAAGAAACTATACGAAAAACTATATGCCAATAAAATGGACAACCCAGAAGAAATGGACAAATTACTAGAAATGTACAATATCCCAAAACTGAAATAGGAAGAAACAGAAAATATGAACAGTAATGAAACTGAACCTAATAAGACAAACTCCCAAGGAAAATAATTTGAAAAAGGATAGACACATTTATATGTTTAAGTGAAATACTCTACTGTACACCTGAAACTAACAAAACATTGTTAATCAACTACACTTCAATATAAAATAAAAATTTTTTTAAACTCCCAGTAAACAAAGGTCTAGGACTGGATGGCTTTCCAGGTGAATTACATAAAAATTTATAGAAGAGTTAGCACCTATCTTTCTCAAACTATTCCAAAAATTGCAGAGGAATGAGGGCTTCTGAACTCATTTTATTAGGCCAGCATCACCCTGATACCAAAAGCAGACAAAGCTATCACACAAAAAAGAAAATTACAGGCCAACATCACTGAACACAGTTGCAAAAATACTCAACAGAATATTAACAAACCAAATTAAACAATACATTAAAAGGACCATGATCAAATGGGATTTATTCTAGTGATACACCACATTAACCAATTGAAGAATAAAAACCATATGATCATCTCAATAGTTGCCGAAGAACTTTGTCAAAGTTCAACATCCATTTATGGTAAAAACTATCCAGAAAGTGGGTATAGAGAGAATATACCTCAACATAACAAAGGCCAGATAGTTCAAGCCCTTAGCTAACATCATACTCAATGGTGAAAAGCTGAAGGAATTTCCTCTAAGATCAGGAATAAGACAAGAATGTCTATTTTCACCATTTTTATTCAACATAGTATTAGAAGTCCTAGCCACAGCAATCATACAAGAAAAAGAAATAAGAGGAAGACAAACTAAAAAGAAAGAAGTAAAACTGTCACTGTTTGCAGATGGCATGATACATATAAAATCTTAAAGATGCCACCAAAAAGCTAATAAAACTAATCAATGAATTCAAAAAAGCTGCATGATACAAAGTTAATATACAGAAATCTGTTGCATTTGTATACACTAGCAGTGAATTATCAGAAGAGAAATTAAGAAATGATCCCAGTTATAATCCTGCCAAAAAAAATAAACTATCTAGGAATGAATCTAACTAAGAGGTAAAGACCTGTACTTAGAAAACTGTAAAACACATGAAAGAAATTAAGATGGCACAGATGGAAAGATATACTGTGTTCATGGATTGAAAGAATTAATTTTGTTAAATGACCATACCCAAGCCAATCAACAGACTCAATGCAATCCCTATTAAAATACCAGTGACACTTTTCACAAAACTAGAACACATAATTCTAAATTTGTAAGTTTTTTCCATAGACACATAGACAAAACAACCTTGAGAGAGAACAAAGCTCGAGTTATCATGCTTCCCGATTTCAAACTTAATTATCAAACCAGTACGGCACTGGCACAAAAACTGACACATAGATCAATGCAACAGAACAGATAGCCCAGAAATGAACCCCAGTCAATCTGTGACAAAGGAGGCAACAATATACAATAAGGAAAAGACAGCCTCTTAAATAAATGGTGTTGGGAAAACTGGACAGCTACATACAAAGAATCAAACTGGACTACCCTCTCACACCATGTACAAAAATAAACTCAAAATGGATTAGATGTAAATGTAACAGTTGAAACCATAAAACTTCTGGAAGAACACATAAGCGGTAAGCTCTTTGACACTGATCTCAGTAATATTTTTTTGGCTATGTCACCTTAGGCAAGACAAACAAAAGCAAAAATAAACAAGTTGGACTGTGCACTGTGCTTAGTTGCTCAGTCGTGTCCGACTCTTTGTGACCCCATGAACTGTACCCCGCCAGACTCCTGTGTCCATGGGGATTCTCCAGGCAAGAATTTTGGAGTGGGTTGCCATGCTACATCAAACTAAAAAGCTTTTGATCGGCAAAGGACACTATCAACAAAATGAAAAGACCACCTACTAAATGGGAGAAAATATTTGCAAATGGTATATCTGATAAGGGTTTAATATCTAAAATATGATAAAGAACTTATACAACTCAATATTTATAAAACAAACAACCTGGACTTTCCTCATAGTCCAGTGGTTAAGTCTTCATGCTTTCACTGCAGAGGGTACAGGTTCGATTCCCTGGTTGGGGAACTAGATCCCCATATGTTGCATAGTGCAGACCTAAAGAAAAAAAAATAATTTAAAAAATTTTAAAAATAAAAAATATAAAGTAAAAAGGCAAACAACCTGATTTTAAAAATGAGCAGAGGATCTCCACAGATGTTTTTCCAAAGAAGACATACAGATGGCTAACAGGGACATGAAAAGATGTTTAGCATCACTATTCATTGGGACAGTAGTCCCCTACTTTCTTGGCACCAGGGACCGATTTCTTCGTGGGAATAAAGCTCATACCTAATACAAAGTGTAAGCAATTTTCTGATAAACTCTAAAGGAAGTGAAGACTTGTAAGAAACCCACCCACCTGTCAGTCAAGAGTCTAATTACCTCTACCGAAACATAATTTCCTTTTGTGTCCAACCTAACAATGATTATCTATTTCTATAAAACGTCCCGATCAAATCTGAATTGGCTCAGTAGACTCCTTCCCCTTTGCAACAAGATGTGTAATAAATTTTAATAAGCAGTCATAACTAAATCACTTGGAAACGTTTCCTTTCACATCAGTTTAACATGTTTTAAAAACCTTCAAAATCCTGGGGGATGTACACCTTCGTTACCAGTGTTGATGGATGACAGGGCCATAAACACTATAGAAATGTAACTACAGGAATGTTTATTCATTTGACAAGTATTTGAGTTCGTACCCACTCCAGGCTTTGAAAAGCACTCGAGTTCTACCACGTGCCAGGCACCGTTCTAAGTTCTGGGATACAAAAATGAACAAACGGTGTTGAGGGATAAAACTACAGTACCACACAGTATCTCGCGCTTCTGCCTCTTCCCAGGTGGTCTCTTCCCACGATTCTAGCTGTGCAGAAAAGCCCCGCCCGCTCATCTGCCATTTCTCCAAGCTCTTAGGAGACGAAGGGACTACAACTCCCACAATGCCATCCTGCGCCTCCTTGTAAGGGTTCCACCTTTTCCCTGGCCTTGCGGAGGACGACTACAACTCCCAGAGTGCTCTGCTTCCTCTTTAGGGTGTTATTGCCCCTTTCACGGTGCCGGACGCTGTAGAAACGGGCAAGAGTGCCAGGTCCGATGTTTTCTGTGTCCTTCCCCGAGGCAGGGACGAGACGGTGACTTACTCTTGGGCACAGAGCCCGGGAGGGAGCCCAGGAGACGCTGTCCCTTCTGCCCGGCTCACCTCGCGCTACTCTTCGTCTTCTCCACCCGCAGCCACCTAAACTCCTGCTCAAGACCGACCGCCCCAGGCAGGGTGGTGGCTTTGCGCCCCTCCTCCCCCGGGCCTTGGCGAGGCCGCTGCCCTCGGGGCGGCAGTAGCGGCGTCAGCGCTGGGGAAGCGAAGGAGGGAAGATGGCGTCGGAGCTGGAGCCTGAGGTGCAGGCCCTCGACAGGAGTTTGCTGGAATGTTCAGCTGAGGAGATCGCGGGGGTGAGTGCCTGGACCGGGGCTCCGATGTCCGGCCGTGGCAGGCCGCGCCCCGCGGGAGGAACCGACTCCTGGGGAGTCCCCGAGTGGCGGGCCCTGACTTGGGGTGACGACCCGGCTCGCGGGGCCTCGCCGTGTAGGGTAGGACTTCCCCTGGCCCAGGGAGGCCCCAGATCCTGTCCCTCTCCTTCCCTCTTTATCTACAAGTAGCCGGCAGCGCTGCTGGGTGCACCAGCCACCCTCGCGTTCCCTTCCGCTCTTCCATTATTCCTCCTTTTCCCCACACTCCCAGTAAAGTCCCCCAACATTGGGCCTTTGCCCTCTGTGCCAACTCTGCTTCCTGGTTTTTTGGATACTTTGTCTTCCTGATTCGTTTTCCGGAAATAAGCGGAGCCTTGCCTCCTCATTTGAAACCTGCCGCCTTTACTTTGTTTCTTGGACCGTTCTTGGCATCCAAAGATGCCAGCGACACTGTTTTCCATCTTTACCCCTCCTTTTCAGTGTGTTTTTGCCCTGGTTTGGTCAGTCGACGTTACTGAATGTGCGAAGAGTTAGTGTCTTGACACGTTTATGGAGTGTAAGAAAGTGGTCGTTGAGACTGGGAGATTAAAACGATAATTCGTCTAGGAGTTGGGGGTAGTTGGACGGGGAACAAACGTTATATAACTTTGAGAGAGCGGCTGTCAGTAAATGGAAGCTAATAATGTGGCCACAGCATGGTGAGAGCAGTTAATGCCCCAAACTTAAAGCATTCAAAGCCAGTCTTGTACAGAACCTATAATATGAATATGCTCGTATAAGTAGCAGAGTTATAAAACAATTAATAAAACTCGATGGTATCTTTCCTCCTGAAGGACGGGAAACACCCATTAGAACAGATTGCCCAGAATGATTATGAATGGACCAAAACAGCTTAGGCCCCACCTTTCATGCTTCCGATTTAAAAAAAAACTAATAGGGAGGAAGTGACCTTTGAGCACAAGTCAACAGTCTGAATGCTAGGAACAAAATTGTAGTAGGGCACTATGGGGCTGTTGGTTAGTGAGTTATTTTGGGCGAATTGATGAGGACACTAGAGTCACAGGGGAAGTAAATGTCAGGAGGAGAGGTGAAAAGTTTCAAGAAACACGTTGTTGAATGATGCATTTTGTTTTTAAACCAGCTTGCTTAGTTCCGTTTTCATTTACTTTCTGCTTAATATTGCAGCAACCCAAGGATTTTCCCCGTCTGCCTTTCATTTATCGAGAGATTTGAAAAAAACAACGAAAGCTGTGTTTGAAGTGAATAGTAAAATAATGATAACAGCTGTTCCCTATCCACGTCGTCCTTTCAGTATCCATGTTGACATCTGTCCTGTTATTTACCTGACTTTTTTTTTTTAACTTCCACTGAATTTTGCTTGTGACCCAGTGGTACATGCTATGTACTCTGTTTTCCCAGTTCTAAAAGTGCAAGCTGCTGTACACCTAAAACTAACACAACATCGGTAATCAACTATACTCCAATATGAAATAAAATTTTAAATAAAAGTGCAAGTTATTCAGTGAGAGCTTCTCAAATTTGTTGAGATTTCCTGAGTAAGCAGTTATAAAAGCAGTGCTAGAGACCAGTGCTCCTAGTCCTTGTGTAGTGAAATTCTCAGTCAGATGTAGTGGGGGAAATTAAGGGAAATGCAATCAAAATTTAGTGCTCTGGACTTGGAGTTTGTAAAGATCAGAGTCTGAGCTACACTTTAGTTTTGCTCTGTTTCCTTTTAAATGGATTTCTGAATAATAAGATATCTTGGAAAAAAATTTTAGTCTGAAGGCCAACAGAATTTCTTAAAGAAGACTCGGGTGAGGTGAGGTGAAGTCGCTCAGTCATGTCCGACTCTTTGCGACCCCGTGGACTATAACCTACTGGGCTTCTCTGTCCATGGGATTCTCCAGGCAAGAATATTGGAGTGGATTGCTATTTCCTTCTCCAGGGGATCTTCCCGACCCAGGGATTGAACCCCGGTCTCCCGCGTGGAGGCAGACGCTTTAACCTTCAGGCTAGTATTAAAATACAGGATTCTTCAAGCAGTATAATTTGCCCTTACTTTGTGACGCATTTATTGTCTGTATTTGGTTAAAACAGCATAATGCTTTAGTATACTTCCAGCTTCAGCTCCAGCCCAGCCTTTGTCACAAATTAAAATGAATAAAGTTTTCTCAGGTTAAAATAAACTTAGAGAGAATAAGCAAGTAATAAACAGTTATTGCAGCCTTTAGACCTCTGTAGCTGATAATTGGTTGGGATCACATCCGTCTAAAATTACTAATAAGCACTGGTGTCATTTTCCCACACTGTATTTACACACTGGCTTTTCTTATTTGTATGAAGAGGAAGGACTTTTTGTGATCCCATCTATTCTTTACTAGAATGCCTCACAGAAGTATTTATAAGCTTAGGATAGTAAAGTGACTGGCCTTATGTTCTAGTTTTCTCTTTCCTTTGATAGAGTTGATTCTGCAAGTATGTTCAGTTCAGTCGCTCGGTTGTGTCCGACTCTTTGCGACCCCATGGAGTGCTGCATACCAGGCTTCCCTGTCCATCACCAACTCCCGGTTGTGCAAGTATATATGATTCCCCTAGCACTTCTTGAATCTATCTACATCTTAGTCTCCACACATTCGATTATATGTTTCAGTGGATGATTTAAGAAGTGGATATATTGTTTCTCCCCAAGTCTGAAAGAACTATGTATTCCTTACAGAAGTTTTATGTACAGTATTATATCTATATTGATTACTTTTTACCTTAAAATTTTCAGCAGTTTTATATATTGTCATATAATTCACATATCTTACAGTTCAGTTCAGTGGTTTTTAGTATATGCAGAGTTGTACACCTATCACCACAATCAGTTTGAGAACGTTTTTATCACCTTCCCAAAAGAAATCCTATATCCATTAGCTGTACACTCCTCCTAACCTCCCAGACTCTAGACCACTGCTAACCTGTTTCTTTGTTTCCATAGACTTGTCTCTTCTGGAAATTTAATATAAATGGAGTTATGTAATATGTTGTCTTCTGTGACTGGTTTCTTTACGCTTAGCATAAGTATTCAAGGTTTGTCCTTACTGTAGCGTGTATCCTCAATACTTCACTCCTTTTACTGCCAAATGATAGTCCATTATGTGGATATACTATGTTTTATTTATCCATTCATCCATTGATGGCTGTTTGAATTGTTCAACTTTTGGGAGATTATGAATTGTGCTTCTATGAACTTGTGTGTACAGTTTTTTTGTGGGAACATATGCTTTCATTTCTATTGGGCATACACCCAGGAGAGGAATTGCTGGGTCAGGAATTGCTAGGCGGAAATGATGGCATCGTTTTACCTTCATATCAGCAGATGTGGTTTTCAGTGGGTCTCACATCCTTGTCAACACTTGTTAATTGTCTGTTTTTTCAGTTATAGCCATTCTTTTGGGTGTAAAGTTGGATCTCTTTATAATTTTGATTTGTATTTCCCTTTTGACTCATGATGTTGAACATTTTTTCTTAAGCTTTTTGAGTATTTGTTTATTTTTTTAAGTGTCAAACAGATCTTTTGCCTGTTTTTAAGTTACATTTTTCTTGGTTCTAATTTTTTCTTACTATAGTTCCAAAGGCTCCATTTCAGCATTAATGATTGTTGCTTTAGACTGTTGTTTTATAGTTAACTTACATGTTGATTATCCTTGTTCAAAAGCAAAATCAAAGGTGGTTACAGAATGCAGTTTTAATTTGGCAAGAATTATAGTTAGATACTGAGATACAAGCTTCCCTTGTGGCTCAGCTGGTAAAGAATCTGCCTGCAATGTGAGAAACCTGGGTTCAATCCCTGGATTGGGAAGATCCCCTGGAGAAGGGAAAGGCTACCCACCCCAGTACTCTGGCCTAGAGAATTCCATGGACTATATACAGTCCATGGGGTCCCAAAGAGTTAGACGTGACTGAACGACTTTCACTTTCACTTTTCACTGTGATACAAGAACTAACCCCAAGGGATTCTTTGATTTTTGTGTTTATTATAGTTGCTTTCCATCCCAAGGCTGAAAATTAGCTTTCAAAATAGGAGAGAACCTAGAAACATTGTCGTAACATGTTTACTATAGTGGAATGAGTTGACAGTTTCTCCACTTCCCTTATGGAGGACTTCTAATAAGGTAGTGCTTATTACTGTGATGTGCACGTTACATGACAGCCACAAGTGTCTGAAATAAGGACAGATTAACATGCAACCAAATTGGGAATCTGGTAATTTTTCCTGTTGAAGAAATAGTTACAATTAGCTTATGTTACTGAGAACTAATATGAAAAGCTATAGATTTTTTTTTTCTTTTGAGAAATATGTGAACCATTATTCTGAAATGCAGCCAGAAATTTTTTCCACCTGCTCATTTTCCCTTCACAGCTTTGTTTATTAAGTGTTTTAAATAAAGTGACTGATTTTTTTTTCCTTAGCCAGAAGCTGATATTAGTTTCTGAATTTTTTAAGAAATCTGTGAACATATTTAGCCCATCAGTGTTGTTGGAGCCACAAGACAACATTTTCTTTTACAAAGAACCATCCTTTATCCTCCCTGGATCAAAATTCTGCAAAAGTAAACTTTTAAGAGAAATGGCAACATAAAATATAAAACAAAAAATTGGTGTTAAACAAAACCTTTAATTATGTTGTAAATTAAAATTGAAGCAGTTTTCTAGGATCCTGGAGGTGAATTCTTGAATCTTAATGATTGTCTCCCTGGAAGTACTGTTTTAAGAGTAATTTAGTCTCTTTCCTACTTGATAAAAGGAAACAGAGCAAAGTTAGTTACATTTGGAAAGGATTGTTTCCCTTCAGGGGGAAAGACTTTTCACTGTTTTCAATTATAAACTTCCATCCAGCCCTTAACTTATGAACAAGAGTTCTCTAGAGTTCTTTAGAAAACAAGAGTTCTCTAAAGTGTGAAATTAACTAGAAAGTTAGTATATACTACCTCATGAATATTTAAAATCTCTTTGTAGAGTTATTTTTCAAAAAAAGAAGTGGACTGAAGATTATGCAAGTAATAGTTAAAAAGATGACCTTGTACTCTTTTTTTTTAAATGTTTTAATTTATATTGGAGTATAGCCATTAGAAGACCTTATACTCTTTTCTTATGGTGTTAGACATCACTTGAATGCACTCTTTCTTAACAAGGATGTAATTTGAGACTTAAATGTTGTAATCTATAGGTAAACATGAGACCTATAAGTTAACAGTTAACTGCATTTTTGTAGAAGTGAGTTGTTCCATGTTTTCTGATTTCAAATTTTTACTTGGTTTAGAGCCAGAAAAAGTTGGTTGTAATTAACTCAAGGAAATATGGAGGACAAATAAACATAGATGGAATTGGTACGGGAGGTAGGAATAAATAAATGACAGAATATGAGGAAAAATCTTAAGGCTTAAGGAAATAGAAAGGGAAAAGAATGGAGGTAGTTTGATGGATGTCTTATTATAGGGTTTATTTGGTTTGGTTTTTAGAGCCTGCACCTGGATTGGCTTTATTTCTGCTTCCATAAAAGCCACATGGAGCATCTTTCTGTAATATCAACATTAAGTGCCAGTCAGTAGTACAGATATATTTATGGTCACTAGGTTAACGGATTTGGCTAAATGCCTGCTGGGGCTTGGTTCTGTTTTAGACCTGGGGAGTGGGGGATGGGGTAGAGGAACAGGAGATTAGGGTAAGGAATGGGCTGAGAAGGCATCTTAGAGAAAGAGAAACATAAACTGAGATCTGAAGAATGAGTAGAAAATAGCCCTGGGAAGCAGAGAGGAGCAATGCCAGTCAGGGAGGAGGAGACTGTATAATACAAGACAGCGGGCTTTGTAAACCATGTCAGTGGACTCGACTTGATCCTAAATAGAAGGGGAAACAGTGACATGATCAGATTGGCATTTTGCAAGAAACCCTCTGGTATTGAGTTTGGAAAAATGGACTGTAGAGGGGCCAAACTAGTGGGGATTACCAGTTAGAATATGGTTGCATTAATCTGATGGCTCTGGGCAGTTTGGACTAGGGTAGTGGGGGCAGTGCCAGTAGAGATGGAGAGAAAGAAAGGGATGGATTCAACAGATGTTGAGGAATCCTAATAGACAAGACATGATTAACTGAATGTTGGAGTAAGGAAGAAAGATTTCTGCTGTTTTTCTGGTTTGAATACCTGGTAGATGCTGGTGTTTAAAATAGGGAAATGGAGAAAATAGCAGGGGGTTTTGTGTTGTGGGAAATCATGAGTTCAATGTTGGACATATTGAGTTGGTGTCCGAAAGGAAAAACTATTTCTTCTGTTTCTCTTTACATTCACACCAACACTCCCAGCCACCAAATGTAGGGGAATGGTTTTCCCACATCAAGCAATTCTCTCCTTCTCAGCAGACACCAATTGGGTGCCCTGCAAGTTGGTCAGTTCTGACACTATCCACCTGGAGATAGCATCAGATCCCCAAAATTAAGGGCTCAGTCCCACAAAGCTGCCCCCATTACTACTTCAGATGCCACTCATAAGCAGGGAGTCGACAGGTTACTCACAATTTATGTTGCAAATGAGGGGGGGTTCCTGTGACCTCCTCTTTGGGTTCAATAATTTGCTGCAGTGGCTGCTAGAACTCAAGGAAGCAGTTTATTTACTAGGTTACCTGTTTATTATAAAATGATACAACTCAGGAATAACCAAATGAAATAGAGGAAGGTATGTGGAGCTTCCATGCCCTCTCTGGGCACATTAGCACCTCTACCTGTTAACCAAGGAAGAAAGTGGCTGAACCTCGACACTTTGGGATTTTTATGGAGGCTTCATGCCTCCATAGGCGTGATGATCAAATCATTGGTCATGAGTGATTAACTTCACCTCCAGCACCTCTCCTTTCCCTGAAGTTGGTTCAGGTGGAGGCTGTAAGTTCCCACCTACTAATCATGTTCCCGTGGCAACCAGCTCACCATCTTTAGGGGCTTTCCAAAAGTCACCTCAGTAACTGCAGTTCAGGTCTGATTGAAAGAGGTTTGCTTTGAATAACGAAAGACACTCCTTTCTCCTTTATCTCACTTATACTTAGGACATTTCAAGAGTTTTAGGAGCTCTGTGCCAGGAATGAGAAAACCAAAATATATTTCTTATTGTAAATTACAATATCACAGTATCTGTTAGATATCTAAGTAGAATTACCACAGGTAGTAGGACATGAAAGTTTGGGTACAGGAAAAAGTGGCTTTTAAAATGTTTTTAGTGTGGAGAGTGAAGGAGAAAGGGTTTGAGCAGAGGTCGATCGGGGGAAAAGAACATAATCATTAAAGCAAAGTCTCTTGTGGCATGTCATTTATTAATCATTGAGAAATAGAATTAGTGTATTGGCTGTTCATGTTTACTGTATGTTCTTCCTATCAGCACACTGAAAAGAGAATCTAGATCACAATCAGAGTATCATTTGAGCAAAAGCTGAAATTAGAAAGGAAGTCGGATGGGCTCAATGGCTAGCATCTTTGAAATGATTTGTTGTGGTTATTCCCTGGACTGCCTATAGAAGGTTGCTTCAGGAGTCATTTTAAGGAGATGGGCTCATTTCACTGTTGATTTTGCTTTCACTTTAAGTAGAATTCTAAAATACTGGCTATTGTAGTTAAATTCTAAATGTTTTACCCTTTTGAAAAGGCATACAGTGATGAATGTTGTCAATAAAACAATTTATAAGATTCTTTTGTCATTATTTTTTGTGTCTAGAAGAAAATAGATTTATTTAAATTTGCACTTTATTGACTTTGTTTAAAATTATTTTTTCTTTTTTAAAGAAATGGCTGCAAGCAACTGACCTCACTAGAGAAGTATACCAGCATTTGGCCCACTATGTACCCAAAATCTACTGCAGGGGTCCCAACCCTTTTCCACAGAAAGAAGACATGTTGGCACACCAAATTTTGTTGGGACCAATGGAGTGGTACCTTTGTGGTGAAGATCCTGAGTTGGGATTTTCCAAACTTGAACAAACAAATAAACCGTCTCATCTTTGTGGTCGTGTTTTTAAAGTGGGAGAACCTACATACTCTTGCAGGTAAGGTATTGCCATTTTCTTTCTTTCCTTCTTGTTTTTACTTATTTTTTTCTTGAAACCTTATATTTTAATTTTTAAATTATGAAATATTTTACATATGTATGTGTGTATAAGTCTACACAACAAATATATTTGGTTTAATAACTTATTATAAACAAATATTATTTTCCAGGATTTCAGAAACCCATAGTGTGCTTGCTTTCTTCTTCCCCCACAGTTAACCCCTACCTTGACTCTTGTAATGATCACTTTCCTGCTTTTCTTGATAGAGTGATCCTTTTTGATGTTCAAATTACCCGATGTTTAGCCTTTGAGTGCCCCATCACACTAGCTCCTTGGTCCCTTTTCCCATGCCTTTCATAGTCTTTGGGTGCTTCTTTGCTTTCTGGCACAAGATGTCCACACCTCACTTTGTACTTACTCTGACCCATTTGTGCAATCAGCCACTTGTGCAGGGAGTTTCCTTTTACTTGGGAATGGTAGAAACCATGGCCTGGGTGCTATATGTACTTACTGCTACTAGGCTGACTTTAAATTTCTTGTTGAGAATTGAGTGTACAAGGGTAGAAGATGGAGAGGAAAGTGCTGTTTCCCTTTAGGACTATCTTCTCCTATTTCTCAGAACTAATCATTATTGACAAACTCTTATGTATCCTTCCAGAAATTTTCTGTGCATATACATGCCCATATATGGGGCTATCTTAAACAGATAATATGCAGACATATGTAGAAAAGGGACTATGTTAGATATACAGAGCTAAGTTTTCCTTTCTCTACAAAATCTTGCCATTGACATCTGTCCATGTGGGCTCATATAGCTAGATAATATTCCATTGTGTGGATACAGTATTGATTGTATAATATTTTTTTCTTTAAGACTTTTTCCCATACAACTTAATTTTGGTTACAACTTATGGGTGTCTGTGGCAATCTTTCTTTATGGTTAGAATACCAGTCAAGAGCTTTTTATATATTGAAAGACTGTTAGGTCTAGTTTTTTGTTTGTCTATACAGAAACCTAAGTCCCTTATTGGTATTTGGAGCAGTAGATCTAGTTTAATCTCATGATTTATAGATGAGGAAACTGAGATCCAATTGTTGCAATAACATCCTTTGTATCAAAAATATCCAGTTCCAAAACATGCATTTGTATGTCATGTCTTTCAGTTTTCAGTTTAGAATGTTGCATTGGTTTTTCTTTGACTTTCATGATCTGGACACTTTTGACAAGTACAGGCCATTTATTTTGTAAATGCCTGTCAATTTGGGTTTGTCTGTATGCTTCATGGTTAGAGTCAGGTTGTCTCTTTCACAGAAATATTACAAAAATCACATGTTCTCAGTGTTCCAGTAGCATATGATTTTGGTTTGTTTCTAAAGCTCTTTAACTTTGATCACTTGATTAGGGGATTTCTGCAAGGCTTCTCTACTGTGGAGTTACTCATTTTCCCTCTCTAATCACTAAATATTTGGTGGTGAGATACTTTGAGACTATTAAATATCCTGTTTCTTACCAAATGTTCAGTTTTTATTTGTATCAGCATGTATTCATGGAGTCCCATTATTATGTCCCTATCATTCTTTGAGCACTTCCTTTTTCTGACACAAGATGTTTTGAACACATCTTGGACTTTTCCCTGCTCAGTTCTGAAATCAACCATTTGTCCAAGGAGCCTGTTCCTTTTTAGTAGAGATCACTGTTCAGAAATAAGATACTAAGTCTACTTGTTGCTGTTGGTATGTCACTAATCCCAAACCCTGTCAGTGGATCTGTGTATCTGTATGTAGGTCTCTCTAGTTCCAGTCCAGCACCACAGAATTCTTTCTTGTTTTCTTCCTTTGCATATTTTATCTCTTCTCTAATGATGCCATGTGTGTCTGTGTATGGGGCCATCCCAGGGGAGAACAAGTTGGGTGTTGGTTTGAATGCTTTGTAAGGAGGGCTTCATTAAATTGACAGTTCTGAGAGCTTCCATGACTAGAAGAAAAAGAAGTAGAAAGAATCTTGTTTTCAGCAGTGATCATGGAATCAGCTTTTTTGGGGGTTTGGAGAAGTGGAGGTGGGATGACAGGAGGAGGAATGTATTTATTCCCTCAGTGAAAGTGGTACACTGAAAAGCTGTTTGCCTGTCTTTGAAGATTAAGTGTGCCTGTAGGATTTGTTGGTGAAACCAAGTCAGGGATGATCTCAGAAGAGTTTTCCTATATGTGCATGGTGGAAACTGGAGTCTTTGAGATATAAAATCATTAGCGTGTGGAGGTATAGGTTAATCTATTCATACCTGTCCTGGGTATTCTCACTGTATATTTAAAGAATGTATAGAATCAATGAAAAGGAAGGTTCCTTGGGTAAGAATTTTCATGTTCATGACATCATCTAAAGGGTCACAAAGTGAAAGTGCAAGTCTCTCAGTTGTGTCCGACTTTTTGCGATTCCATGGACTATACAGTCCATGGAATTCTCTAGACCAGAATACTGGAGTGGTTAGCCTTTCCCTTCTCCTGGGGATCTTCCCAACCCAGGGATCAAACCCAGGTCTCCCGCATTGCAGGCGGATTCTTTACCAGCTTAACCGCAAGGGAAGCTCCAGAATACTGGAGTAGGTAGCCTATCCCTTCTCTAGCAGATCTTCCCGACCCAGGAATCGAACCGGGGTCTCCTGCATTGCAGGTGAATTCTTAACCAACTGAGCTATCAGGGACATTTATTCCCAGAATGATTGAAGAAAGAAAGCAGTATGCAGTAACCTGCACTTGGACAGACAAGTAGCCTGGAAATGGGGGAGAGGGATATAATTATGATGATCACCCTAGAACTCAAGTTTGAACCAGACTCATAGAGGATATTTCTAAACTTTGTTGTTACTTAAAGTTGGCCAACTCCAGGTTAAGAGCCCAGACTTCTACAAGATTGTCTAAAATACAACTGAAAGTTGGGCACCTCCTGAGCCACACTCAATTCTGATCTGCTGGTTACAAATTTCAGGCATCTCCATAGATTATCTTAAGTTGGATAATTTACTGGAACAACTCACAGAACTCAGGGAAATGATGTAGTTATGATTAAAGTTTTATCATAACAAAAACACACAAATCTGAACTAGCCAAAAGGCAAGATTCCCAAATGCAATGATTTCTTGTTCCCTGGGACATGTTATTATCTTCCCAGCACATTTACTGCATGACAACAAAGTATTGCCAACCAGGGAAGCTCACCCAAGCTTAGGTGTCCAGAGTTTTTATTGGGGTTTCTTATATTGAATAGTGATTAACTGAATCATTGCCCACATGACTCAGTTTCTAATTCCACTGCCCTTCCCAGTGGCAGAGATGTGCCTGAAAGCCCCAGCCCTCTAATCACATGATTCAGTTCAGTTGCTCAGTCGTGTCTGACTCTTTTGAGACCCCATGAATTGCAGCACGCCAGGCCTCCCTGTCTGTCACCAACTCCTGGAGTTCACTCAAACTCATGTCCATTGAGTCCGTGATGGCATTAAGCCATCTCATCCTCTGTTGTCACATGATATTAGCCCTCTAATCACATTAGCCCTAATCACTTGCTCTAATCACGTGGTTGGTTTTCTGGTATGGCCAACCTTCACTCTGAGTTACTTAATTCTGCCTGCACTCTGTGACAACCTAGAGGGGTGGCATGGGGAGGGAGATGGTAGGGAGGTTCAAGAGGAAGGGGACATGTATGCCCTTGGTTGATTCATGTTGATGTATGGCAGAAACCATCACATTATTGTACAGTAATTCAGTTCAGTTCAGTCACTCAGTTGTGTTCAACTCTTTGCAACCCCATGGACTCCAGGCTTCCCTGTCCATCACCAAGTCCCAGAGCTTGCTCATACTCACGCCCATTGAGTCGGTTGTGCCATACAACCATCTCATCCTCTGTTGTCCCCTTCTCCTCCTACCTTCAATCTTGCCCAGTATCAGGGTCTTCACATCAGGTGGCCAAAGTATTGGAGTTTCAGCTTCAGCATCAATCTTTCCAGTGAAAATTCAGGACTGATTTCCTTTAACATTGACCGGTTTGTTCTCCTTGCAGTCCAAGGGACTTTCAACAGTCTTCCCCAACACCACAATTCAAAAGCATCAATTCTTTGGTGCTCAGCTTTCTTTATGGTCCAACTCTCACATCTGTACATGACTGCTGGAAAAACCATAGCTTTGACTAGACGGACCTTTGTTGGCAAAGTAATGTCTCTGCTTTTTAATATGCTGTCTAGATTGGTCATAGCTTTTCTTCCATGGAGCAAGCGTCTTTTAATTTCACGGCTGCAGTCACCATCTGCAGTGATTTTGGAGCCCCCAAAATAAAGTCTCACTGTTTCCATTGTTTCCCCATCTGTTTGCCATGGAGTGATGGGACCAGATGCCATGATCTTACTTTTCTGAATGTTGAGTTTTAAGCCACTTCTTTCACTTTCATCAAGAGGTTCTTTAGTTCCTCTTTGCTTTCTGCCAGAAGGGTGTTATTATTTGCATATCTGAAGTTATTGATATTTCTCCCAGCAGTCTTGATTCCAGCTTGTGCCTCATCCAGATGGCATTTCACATGATGTACTCTGCATATAAGTTAAATAAGCAGGGTGACAATATATTCCTTTTCCGATTTGGAACCAGTCTGTTCCATGTCCATTTCTAACTGCTGCTTCTTGACCTGCATACTGATTTCTCAAGAGGCAGATCAGATGGTCTGGTATTCCCATCTCTTGAAAAATTTCCACAGTTTGTTGTGATCCACACAGTCAAAGGCTTTGGTATAGTCAATAAACCAGAAGTAGCTGTTTTTCTGGAACTCTCTTGCTTTTTCGATGATGCAACAGATGTTGGCAATTTGATTTCTGGTTCCTCTGCCTTTTCTAAATCCAGCTTGAACATCTGGAAGTTCACAGTTCACGTACTGTTGAAGCCTGGCTTGGAGAATTTTGAGCATTACTTTGCTAGTGTGTGAGATGAGTACAATTGTGCCGTAGTTTGAAAATTCTTTGGCATTGCCTTTCTTTGGGATTGGAATGAAAATTGAACTTTTCCAGTCTTGTGGCCACTGCTGAGTTTTCCAAATTTGCTGGCATATTGAGTGCAGCACTTTAACAGCATCATCTCTTAGGATTTGAAATAGCTCAACTGGAGTTCAGTCACCTCCACTAGCTTTGTTCGTAGTAATGCTTCCTAAGGCCCACTTGACTTCATTCCAGGATGTCTGGCTCTAGGTGAGTGATCATGCCATCGTGGTTATCTGGGTCATGAAGATCTTTTTGTATAGTTCTTCTTTGTGTTCTTGCTACCTCTTAATACCTTCTGCTTCTGTTAGGTCTGTACCATTTCTGTCCTTTATTGTGCCCATCTTTGCATGAAATGTTCCCTTGGTATCTCAGATTTTCTTGAAGGGAGTAAAGTCATTATCTGCCAATTAAAAATAAAAATTTTTTAAATTACCTCATTAGTATAAACTTTCAGAAATGTGGGTGGAGTGGAAGCGTGAATAACAAAGGCACTCCTATATATGGGAAATTTCAAGGATTTAGAGTTACTTCCTAGGAACCCTAGGCAAAGGTCAGCCAAACTCTTTATCACACAGTTGTTAAGAAAGTAAATGAGGTCCTTTGTGTAGTGCTTTCCGCAATGTTTGGTACATAACAAACTCTTGGTAAATGGCCGTGCTGGGGTCTGAGGATGAATGTGTTATGCTTAAAGTAGTACATGAAACCCAGTACCTTGATAAGATGACATGGAGTCTGTTATTTGGAAAAATGAAATATGGTTATTGGAATTCTGGGAGAGTTTCTAAACTAGACCCTTTAGGAGAAAGGTGACTTATGTCTGTAGGTTGGAGATTTTCTTCAACCAGAAAAAATGATACTCAGGAGTCTTTAAAATGAATCTGTGAAGGAAACTAGGTTAATTTTTCTGTTATTTGTTCATCATTTCTAAAATCATGTAGATCTCAGATCTCGCTGAAGCCACTGTGATGTCAGAAAAGCCATCTGTTTTCAGACAGTAGGGTAGTTTTTATATTTGTCTATACTTAGTTGGGCTTCCCTGGTGGCTCAAACAGTAAAGAATCCGCCTGCAATGCAGGAGACCTGGGTTCGATCCTGAGTTAGGAAGATCCCCTAGAGAAGGGAAAGGCTACCCACTTCAGTATTCTTGCCTGGAGAATCCCCATGGACAGATGAGCCTGGCGGGCTACTGTTCATGGGGTTGCAAGGAATGGGACACGACTGAGCTACTTGGACTTTCACTTTTTCGTACTTAGTTCTCTATTAGGAAAAATGGAATCAAACGTGGCATTTGTTATTTCTTTCTAAATAGAGATGATTGTCATTAGGGACAATCATGTTAGTGTGATATTGATTATAAGTACTTATATTTTGACATCTCATAACCATTAAGAAAATAAAATACTAGTAAAATATGAAATCACACTTTGGTTTATGAGTTTAACATTAAGTTAGTTCCATTGTTTTTTGTTGCAAAGTTAAATTAAAAACATTCTTATTTAACATTTAAAAGCTTATTGCTTGAATATTACAGATAACCAGAATTTGGAGTTGGGAGTTATGCTGCCATCAGTTAGGAATATTCTTAGCACATGTTTCCAGATCGTACTTTATGATTCTTTGTTATGAACAATTTTGCTTGTTGAATATTTTTAAACATTGAGTTTGTCAGTAGTGATAGATGAGGTTATGCTAAAAATAACCAACAAACTTACCATCTCAGAGACTTTAAATACCCAAAATACATTTATTACTCAGACTGTGTGACCAGATTGGTGGGGGTGATGAGTGGGGGCCCTGCTGTAAGTTGTTACTTTATACCATGTGGCATCTCTGTCAACTTAATGTGTTTTTAAGGGTCACCAGAGCAAGGAAAGAGGAGGGTCTTAAACAGCAAATAAATTGCTCTGGCTCAAAAGTGATGACCATGCCGACATCCCTTTACCTAGAACTAATTAGAAGGCCTCTGTCTGACTGCAAAACAGGGCAAGGAAGTGTATTTTTCCTGTGTCTGGAAAAGTCCAGATGCAGACTTGAAAATGGATGCACATTAGAAGTATTTTCAGTGATCTTTGGAGTTTTAGTGTTATTTTTCCTTCCTCACAAGGTTGTTAGGATAAAAAGAGGTATAGTATAGAAAAACACTTAGGGAACTATAAGGAATTTTTATATGTAAGATTTTTAAGCCGAATACTCAGTCTTAAAATTCATTATTGAGCCATGAGTAATAAATATCTTAGGCAGAGGGAAAGAAGTGGTTTCATTCCCTTTCTCTCTGGAAATACAGAACTCTAATATGGAAGAAACAGTTATTTTCAGTAAGAAGAATTTGTTCAATTTTTTGCTTTTTAAAAACTTGAATACTTGATGTTTTTTTAGGAGAGTTCTATTTTAAGACTGTTTTTAAAAACATGAGTGGTCCAGAGATCGAAATCAATGCTGTGTTAGTTTAAAAAGTATTGGTTACCCCTAATTATGGATGTGATACATGAGTGAAATTATGCTGTGTGTATTTGTAAATGTGGCTTTTTTCATGAAACAATTTGTCTTAGAGATCTTTCTCAGTCAATTTATATAAATCTACTTCATTCTTTTAACTGCTGTATTTCCACAGTAAGGCCAGGCCATGATTTATTTGTTTGTCCTACTAATGAAATGAGAAATGGAAAATTTCTAGGATTTTTTTTTATCCTGTAGCAAACCATGCGGGAGGGAACATCCTGTACCTATTTGTACACATCTCTTTTTATACGCATTTTAGTGTTTTTCAAGATAAATACCCATTAGTAGAAACAGAATTTCATTGCTGTGAACTATCACTGTGGTCTTCAATGTATTGGAATTTGCTTTGTCTACTTTGCTCTCTCCAAACTGGGAAAGTAACAGGAAGTAGGTAGTTGATATCTCCTAGATAGGTTGAATTTCTGTGGTTGTCTAAAATGAATCTTGTATTCTTGGTTTGGATATTTATGGTCATTTTTATTTACTTTTTTTTATGCACCAATTTGGTGTAAAATTGAACATAGCCATACATGGGGTATAATACCAACTTTATATGTATGCCTTTTATCCAGTTGTTAAGGAATAGTAGATGTATGAATAGGTTACTGTGGGATAATCCTTTTAGATAAGGAAACTTGGATTTATATCACCCAAATTTTCCTAATGATACCCTATTTGAGTTCTTTATTTCTTAGAGGAAAATCTACATATTTCAAAAGGCACAAATCTTAATTGTACATTTTTGACAATAGTTAACCTCATATAACTTACTTCCTGTCAAGCAGAGAACATTTCCATCTGACTGGAAATTTCCTTGTTAAGGACTGCAAGCCCTAGGTAACCACTATTCTGATATTTTCACCTTGGATTAGTTTTGTCCATTCTAGAACTTCATCAAAATGAAATCATACTCCTTGGTGCCTGGCTTCTTTTACTCAGCATAATATATATCTGATTCATCTAGAATCCTGTAATTATTAGAAATTGTTTCCACCTGTGTTGCTGAGTAGTTGTCCATTGTATGAATGTACTGTAATTGCCCATAATCCGTTGTTCTACTGATGAACATTTGAGTGTTTCAGTTTGAGGTTATCATAAGTCTTCTATGGCTTTTTAAAATCAGTTCATTCTGTTTTTTTGGTAGAAATGTAAAATATTTAAAGGAAAGGAAATGGTAGTTTGTTTCATAAATCATATCAGCTTGTGCCAACATTATTTTAAGTGCAACATATTCAAGTATTAAACATTATTATTTTAAATCTGTGTGTTTAAAATACAAATAAAGAAATTCCCTGGTGGTCCATTGGTTGAAATTCAGCTTCCACTGCAAGGGCCATAGGTTCAGTCCTGTTTGGGGAATGAAGATCCAGCATGTTGCATGGCATAGCCAAGCAGTTTTTAAAAATAAAAGACCAAGTAATAAATCTTACACTATTAAAAATCTTCAGCTTTTTATGACACACTTTAGGAATATTAAGACACAACTGGTTGTTGGTTGTTTATTCCCAAGTTGCCCAGGATCCTCTGTCCATGGGATTTCCCAGGCAAGAATACTGGAGTGGGTTGCCATTTCCTTCTCCAGGGGATCTTCCTGACCCAGGGATTGAACCCGCATCTCCTACATTGCAGGCAGATTCTTTACCAGTGAGCCACCAGGGAAGACACCAGTAAGATAAGCTTTTCTATACTGTTACTATTCTGATAGAGTGAACACTCTTAGCTGATCCATTAGTTAGTTGCTGGCCATGACTATTTGCAAACAAGTCTTTGTGTGGACATATGTTTAATTATGGATTTCCCTGGTGGCTCAGTGGTAAAGAATCTGCCTGCAGTGCAAGAGATGCAGGAGACATGGATCCCTGGCCTGGGAAGATTCCCTGAAGGAAGAAATGGCAACCCACTCCAGTATTCTTGCCCGGAAAATTCCATGGACAGAGGAATCTGGTGGGCTACAGTCCATGGGGTCACAAAGAGTCTGACATGACTGAGCAATTGCATGTACATGCACACACATGCACATGTGCACACACACACACATAATTGTTAGTGGATTCTTCCCCAGGAGTAGACTTGCTGCATCAAAGGACAAGTATGTTTGAACTTAATAACAAACTGCCAAAACTTTTTCTAAAAAAATTTTTTTTCCTGCCAGTAGTGTTCCACTTGCTCCATATTCTCACCAACATTTGATTTGTCAGTCTTTTAAACTTTAGCTGTTCTATATAGTGATATCTCAGTATGGTTTTAATTTTCTTTGATGACTAATGATGTTGGTGCAATTTTGCATGTGTTCATTGCCCATTGAACTAATGAAGTTTTTCTTCAAGTCTTTTTTTTTAATTGGCTTCATTATCTTTTTTTCCCCCACGTTTATTTATTTATTTATTTATTATTTTAATTGGAGGCTAATTACTTTACAATATTGTAGTAGGTTTTGCCACACGGTGAGATGAATCAGCCATGGATGTACACGTGTTCCCCAGTTTTGGAGTTGTTTATGTATTCTGGATACAAGCCCTTTGTGAGACAGATTTTATGAGCGTCTCCTCCAAGTCTGTGACTTGACTGTATGGTATCTTATGATGGCAAGAAGTTTTAAATGTAATGGTTTAACTTTCCAACTTTTAAATTTTATGAGGATTGTTTCTTGTGTTAAAGAAATTTCTTGCCTTTTCCAAGGTGACAAAAATATTCTCTCAGTTTTCTCCTATAAACTTTGAAGTTTTAGGTTTTATATCTGGGTCTGCGATCTGTCTCAAAACTGATTTTTTTAATAAGGTTTGAGGTATAAGGGTTGAGTTTCACTTTCTTATTACTTGTGGGGATCCAGTTGTTCCAGCACCATTTTTTACTTTTCACATTAAGTTGCTTTGGTGCCTTACTGAAGCCCTCTTGACCATATGAGCGTGGGTCTATTTCAGAATACTCATCAATTCCATTCATTGATACAGCTATTCTAATGACAATAACCACATTAACTTGATTACTGTAACTTTGTAGTACACTTCATATTGATTCCATTTTTGCTTCTCTAAAGTTTCTTTTCTCTATTTCAGATCCTTTGCATTTTATAAATTTTAGAATTAGCTTGTCAGTGTTTATTTTTAAGAAAGACTGCTGAGATTAAGATTAGGACTGCATTGACGCTAAAGACCAGTTTGGGGAGAATTGACATTTTAACAATACTGAGTTTTCCAGTCCATGAACATCTCTCTCTCCATTTATTAAGGTCTTCTTTAATCTCTTTTAACTGTCTTACAGTTTTTATATAAAAGTTGTATATACCTTTTGTTACATATTTATTCCTAAGTATTTTATGATGGTATTTTTTTCTTAGTTTTAATTTCAGTTTTCTTTTGTGAATATAAAGAAATAGAGTTGGTTTCTGATATCACACTTCTATCTGTGAGCTTGTTAATCTCATTTGTAGTTCTAGTAGTTTTTGTTTTCTTCTGGTTTTGGTTCTTTAGGATTTTTGCATAATTGTGTCTTCTCTGAACGGGGACAGTTGTATTTGTTCCCTCTCAAACTTTCTGCCTTGTATTTTTTTGCGCCTTACCACACTGGTGAAAGAGGACATCCTTGCCTTGGATGGAAGGCATTCAGTCTTTACCATAAAGTATGTTGTTATAGTTTTCTCATATACACCCTTTATCTCATTAAGGACATTTCCTTCTGTTCCTAGTTTGCTGAGTTTTATTATTATTATAATAAATGACTGGATGTTATCTGGTGCTTTTATTGTTTTTGAAGATTATTGTAATTTTCCTTTTTTATTCTATAAATATTTGCATTGATTTTTTTCCCCAAATGGTTTTTATTACTGAGATAAACTCTACTTGATCATCGTGTATTGTAACCTTTATATATTGCTGGATTCAATTTGCTAGTGTTTTATTAAGGTTTTTTGTGTCTGTAATCCATGAAATATAACATCTGTCACTTTCTTGTAATGTCTTTATCTGGTTTTGGTAACAGAGTTATGCTAGCCTTATGAAATGAGTTGAGAAATATTCCTTTTTTCTATATCTTTGAGGAGTTTGTATAAAATTGGTATGAGTTCTTCCTTCAGTGTTTTTTTCCAGTTTTGAAAAGTTTTATTAAAATTTTTTTATTTTTTTATTGAAGAATAATTGCTTTACAGAATTTTATTGTTTTTTTGTCAAACCTCAGCCTGAATCACCCATATATCCCCTCCCTTTTGAACTTCCCTCCCATTTCTCTCCCCATCTCACCCCTCCTTCAGTGTTTGATAGAATTTTCCAGTAAAACAAATCATCAAAGCCTAGTGTTTTCTTCAGAGGAAGATTTTGATAACAAGTTAAATTTCTTTGATACTTTATTAGTTATTTAGAACTTTATTTCATCTTGTGTCATGTTTGGTACATTATGCTTTTCGAGAAATATGTTTCATTGTATCATGCCAAATTTATTGGCGTTAAGTTCTTATGTCATTGAGTATCTATGTCATAGATATCTATGGTATCTATTGTGAGGTCTCTTCCTTTGTAAAATTAATAATTTGTATTTTCTCTTTGAAAAGATTCATCAAACTGTTTAAAGAATCAGTTTTGGGCTTTATTGGTTTTCTTTTTTATCTGTTTTGCTTGGTTGGTTTCTACTCTTCTTTCTACTTATTTTTGACCTAATGTGCTCATATTTTATTCTTTAGAAGTGTACTATTTAATTTTCGTATATTTGAGGCTTTCCAGGGTATCATGTTGTGACTGGTTTGTAACACAGTTAAAGTTCTGTAAGGTTGCAGTCTTTGAATTTATTGAGGTTTGTTTTATGACTTAGTGAAGGCAATGGTATCCCACTCCAATACTCTTGCCTGGAAAATCCATGGATGAAGGAGCCTGGTAGGCTGCAGTCCATGGGGTCGCGAAGAGTGGGACACGACTGAGCGACTTCACTTTTACTTTTCACTTTCATGCATTGGAGAAGGAAATGGCAACCCACTCCAGTGTTCTTGCCTGGAGAATCCCAGAGACGGAGGAGCCTGGTGGGCTGCCATCTATGGGGTCGCACAGAATCGGACACGACTGAAGCAACTTAGCAGCAGCAGCAGCAGCAGCAACACAGTCTTGTACATTCTGTATGCACCTGAAAAGATGTTTTTGCAGTTACTGGATATAATAGTCTATAACTGTCAATTAGAACAAAGTGGTTGATTGTGCCATTCAGTTCTTCTATACTTACTGAGTTTTATGAATAGTTCTTTGAATTACTGAGAAAGGGGTATGAAAATCTCCATATATGATTATCATTTATTTACTTCTTTTAGTTCTATCAGTTTACATTTCATTTGTCTAAAAGCTCTTTTATTAACCACATACATAAATATTTATAATTGCTATTACTTCATGATATATTGACCCCTTTATCATTTGTTAATTCTTGTAAGATTCCTCTTTGCCTGATAAAGTTTTTCTTTCACTTTCACTTTTGGAGGATAATTTTTCAGGTACAGAATTCTCAGTTGGTAGGCATCTTTTCTCTCAACACTTCAAATATTTCACTCTACTTTTCTGTTGTTTTCATGGTCTCTAAGAAGTCAGATATGATTTTTACCTTTGTTCTGCTACAGGTAAGATTTTTTTTTCTCCTCTTGTTTCTTTGACTTCCTGTATTTTGAAAATGATATGCCTGGGTACAAAGTTTTTGGTGTTTATCCCACTTGATGTTCTTTGAACTTCTTGGGTCTATGGTTTGGTGTCTGACAGTCATTTAAGGCAATTTTCTCAGTAAATGTTTTCTCTTTACTTATGATTTTCTCTTCTTCTTCTTCTTTTTTTTTTTTTTGGTTGCACTGGATCTTTGTTGCTGTCTGTGGGCTCTTCTTTAGTTGTGAGGAGCAGGGGCTACTCTTTGTTGCAGTGCACAGGCTTCTCATTGTGGTGGCTCCTCTTGTTGCAGAGCACAGGCTCCAGGCATACAGGCTTCAGTACTTGCAGCTCACGGGCTCAGTAGTTGTGGCTCATGGCCCTGGAACATGCAGGCTCAGCAGTTGTGGCGCACGGGCTTGGTTGCTCTCGGGCATGTGGAATCTTCCCAGACCTGGGATTGAACCCATGTGCCCTGCATTGGCAGGTGGATTCTTATTTACTGTACCACCAGGGAAGTCCTACATACTGTTTTCAATATTCTGATCCTTTCTCTCTTTCTTCTCTTCCTTGTATTCCCATTACATATGTGTTAAACCTTTTGCAGTTGTCACACAGTTCATAGATATTCTGTTCTGTTTTCCTTCCAGTCTTTTTTCTCTTTGCTTTTCAGTCTTAATCCTTTCTATTGAGATATCCTCAAGCTCAGATAGTCTTACATCGGCTATCTCCAGTCTGCTAATAAATCCATCATTCTTCATTTCCGTTTGGTGTCTTTGATCTCTGGCATTTCTTTTGGTTCTTTCTTAGGATTTCCATCTCTGTTTCTATTGTCCATCTGTTCCTAAATGCTATCTACTATATATATTAGAGCTCTTAGCATGTTAATCATAATTGTTTTTAATTCTGTGCCTAGTAATTCCAATATCTCAGTCTGATTTTGATCCTGGCTCTGTCTCTTCAAATTGTATTTTTTGACCTTTTAGTATATCTTAAATTTGTTCTTGGTCACTAGGCATACAGTGTACTGAGTGAAGGGGACTCTTGTAATTAGGCCTTTCATAATGTGACAGTACAGACATAGAGAACAGAATTCCGGTTGCCAAGGGAGAAGGGTGTGGGGGAGGGAACTGCTGGGAGTGTGGGATTAGCAGGCACAAACTGTTACATATATGACAGATAAACAGCAAGGTCCTGCATTATAGCACAGGGAACTATATTCAGTATCCTGTGATAAGCCATAATGGAAAAGAATATAAAAAGAGTCTATAACTGAATTACTTTGCTGTATAACAGAAATTAACACAATACTGTAAATTAACCATACTTCAATAAAATTTTAAAAGCAAAACCATCTGCTAGAAAATGTATAACAACAACAAAATAACATGGTGGTGATGAGTCAGGGAGGGAGAAGCATTCTGTAGTCTTGTGATTAGGTCTCAGTCTTTTAGTGAGCCTGTATCTCTAGGCTGTGAACCTCACATGTGTTTCTCAATGTCCCCCATATCCCTAATTTAGTTGGGACAGGATGGCTAGAGCAGGCTAGAATTGGGCATTTCCCTTTTTCCAGTCAGTTTGATAAAACCCCAGCAGGTTAGGCTCTGATTAAGGAAAGTTATGACAAACCTAGACAGAGTGTTAAAAAGCAGAGACATCTCTTTGTTGACAAAGGCCGTATAGTCAAAGCTATAGTTTTTCCAGTAGTCGTCACATATGGATGTGAGAGTTGGACCATAAAGAAGGCTGAGCACTGAAGAACTGATGTTTTTGAATTGTGGTGCTGAAGAAGACTTGCGAATCCTTTGGATTACATGGAGATCAAACCAGTCAATCCTAAAGGAAAGCAACCCTGAATATTCATTGGAAGAACTGATGCTGAAGCTAAAGCTTCAGTACTTTGGCCAGCAGGTGCTACAAGTCAACTCATTGGGAAAGACTCTGATGTTGGGAAAGATTGAGGCAGGAGGAGAAGGGAATGACAGAGGATGACATGGCTGGATGGCATCACAGATTCAGTGGACATGAATCTGAGCAAACTCCAGAAGATAGTGGAAGACAAAGGGTCCTGGAGTGCTACAGTCCATGAGGTTGCAAAGAGTCAGATACAGCTTAGGGACTGAACAACAACAAAATATAAAGACAGTGGTTCTCAGGTTTTTAAAACTCCAAAATGTTATCTATCAGAGGCAAAGTAAAACAGAAAGTCACTAAAAATAGAAATATAAACAGTGCAGAAAAATAGACAGGCAAAAGTATGATACAGAAGAAAGCTAAAGTAGCAGTTTTCCTTGTATCCCTGCTCTTCTAATTAGAATCACACTGGATACTGCCACCCTCATTTCTTCCTCCTTTCTTTTTATTTCCTTTCTTCTTTTTCCTTTGGGTGTGCTCAGTTGTTCTTTTTCTATTAAGGATCCAGCACAGACTCCCACATTCCATTGGATGTAATTTTTTCCTTAATCACCTCAATCTTCAAAACGTTGACAGGTCCTGTATGGAACCTAGTAGGAAAACTAATGATCTTTAAATTAAGTGTGTAATTAATAGTAATATACCAATGTTAATTTCCTTGTACTTTGGTTAACATTAAGGAAAGCTTTTAAGGAAAAGTAAAGGTGTAAAGGAACCATACTATTTTTGCAACTGTTCTATAAATAAAATTATTTCAAAGATAGAAAAAGGTCAACACGGAGTTCAAGAAGTTAGAACAATTGAGCACACTCAAAAGAAGAGAAAGAAAGGAAATTAAAAGATCAGAAAATGAAATACAAGTAAAAGTTGGGATACTTACTCTTTGGAATTATTAAGGCAATTTTCTGAGAAGACCAAGTAAGAAAAAAAGGTGAACATATATAAAATTCAGAATGAAGATTGATACACACAGTGCATTCCATGTGGTGGTGTCATTTCTTGCAAAGCTGAGTCCTCTCTGTTGCTGATTTTTAAAAAGCAGATACCTGTGAAATAAGAAATGAGGGTGGCAGTATCCAGTTTGATTCTAAAATTTGAGAAATTGTGCAGTGTCCAACAGGTGCTAAATTCTTCGAGTCTAAGTGTTTGATAAACAGAATTGTTGGGTGTTTCATTTGGTATAGTGGTGCCCTGAAGGAAACTATCAAGACGCTGAAGATGCCATGAACCAAGAAAGTGTGACAGCCTCTGAAATGCAAGAATTATAAACAAGTAAATGCAAAAAAAAAAAAAAACCCACAAAAACTGAAAATGTAGATGAATTGGATAAATTTGTAGAATAGTGATAGGCAACTTGAATATATTATGTGAAATAGTATAAAACATGAAAGGGTAATCAAAGATCTTACCTCCCTAAAATCCCATACCTGGATAACTATACGGGTGAATTCTATCAAATTTTGAAGGAACAGTTAACTCCTTTCTTAAACAAGTTACTACAGAAAATGGGAAAGTAGTGAAAACTGCCTCTTTGTGAGGCTACTTATCAGCTTGATTTCAACCCCTGATAAATTCAAGGAGATGTTATAAAGCCATTTCGCTCATTCATATAGATGAAAGAATCCTAAATAAAATATTAAATATCTGAATCCAAGAATGTACTAAAAGAGTGATGCATCATGATCAAACAGAATTCAGTTCAGGAATCCAAAGATAGTTCATCTTTAAAATAATTATTAATGTAATTCACCATTTTAATAGTTGAGAAAAGAAAAATGTTTTACTGATTTGAATCAGGAAAGTGTTTTATAAATTTCAGTTATTGTTTGTGATTTAATTCTTAGCAAACAAAGAATATATAAGGAACTTATATTGAGTCTTTGTATATTAGATTTCTCTTTTTGTTATGGAAATTTTCAAGCATAAAGGTAGAGTGAGTGGTCTAATATACCTGAGAGTACTCATTGGTGAGCTTCAGTAATTACCAGTATATGGCAGCTCTTTAATCTGTGCACACGTACAGGCTTATACACTTTTTCCTGCCCTGCCAGATTATTTTGAAGAACATTCCAGATAGCATACGTTTTAAAAAAATCAACACTCACTATGTGTCTTTTTTCTCTATAACCATTAATGTCTTAAAATAATTAACACTAATTCCTTAATATTATCTACTGTGTAGCAAGGTTGAACTTACCTTATTTGATTCATAAATGTGGCTTCAGAGTTCACACATTGCATTTGGCTTTTAAACTGTAATAGCTCCTTTACTTCTTTTTTTCATTTTTCTATTTATGTTACTAAGAAACCAGGTCATTTGTCCTGTGGAATTTTCCACATTCTAGGTTTGGCTGATTGTAGCCACATGATATTGCTTAACATTTTTCTTTTTCCTAGTCTTTCTTCTAAACAGGTAGTTAGGCTTGGTTAACTTCTATTATTAGGGAAGGGGTGGATAATTTTATAATTATTGATACATAACTTCTTTTAATAAACTTCTTATATCTTAACTGACCTGCCCATCAGACACCTGCTTATTTATTTATGTATTTTTGGCTGCGCTGGAGCTTTGTTACTGTGAGTGGATTTTCTCTAGTTGCGGTGAGAGGCTACTCCTCTTTGTGTTGTGCAGGCTTCTCTTTGCGGATGGCTTCTCTTGTCGGAGGGTGTGGGCTCCAGAGAGAAAGGGCTTCCGTAGCTGCAGCACATCAGCTGACTAGTTGTAGCGCGTGGGCTCCAGGGCGCGGGATCGGTAGTAGTGACATATGGGCTTAGTTGCTCTGCGGCATGTGGAATATCCCCAACCAGGGATCAAACCTGTGTCCCCTGCCTTGGCTGGTGGATTCTTATCCACTGTGCACCCCAGGAAAGTCAGAGGCATAACTTCTTATTTCCTCATATCAGGAGGCACGTAATGCTTGGCTGCTTTTAAGATTGACCAGTAGGTTTAGGTACCTGGCAGATGCAACCATTGTAAAGGTCTCCATCAGCCTTTCATTTATTTATTTTGCCACATTATGCGGCTTGTGATATCTTACTTCCCCAACCAGGGACTGAACTCATGCTCTCGGCCTTGAAAGCATGAAATCTTACCGACCAGACTGCCAGGGAATTCCCTCTACCAGCTTTTTTGCCTAATGTTTTAGCAGTCAGTGATGGCTTGCTGCCTGGATCTTTATTTTGTTAGGTGGCCGCAAAACGGTGCTATTCGAATTTATTGTCTGTTTTTTGTTTATTAGCTAGTTTTCTATAAAGTAGAAATACAATCCCTCATCAATCCTTTGATTACCCTGAGGCACAGTTTATATAGGAAAGGCAAGATAATTGCTTGGCTCTTTTTAGAAAAGTACTTTCTTACTAAACCTACAGTGAACATAATACTTAGTGAGTGATAGCACTAAGTGTATCGCTTTCAAGTAAACTGACAGTGAATGTAATAAAGAACCTTTAGATGTGTTTAATATCTAAAGCCAAGACAAAGATGCCTACTATTACTGCTGCTGTTTAACATTTTACTCAAAGTCCTTGTCAACAGTATAAGGGAAGAAAAGTAAAAGATATAAATATTGTAAGGGAAAAAAATTAAATTGTCATTGTGTACAGACTATATACTGATTTACTTCGGGGGAAAAAGAATTAGCAACCTATTAAAATTGCTTAAGTTTATCAAGGGTATTAAAAATCGATAATGTTTCTTTTCATCATCCTTAACTAACTAGAAAATGAAAAAAAATTTTAATGTGTTTCATTAAAACAACAAAACCTAGAAAGTACCTAGATAATTTACTCTTAAAAGGATGCTGTTACTCCTGAATTTTATCAATAAATTTCAGATAATCCATGTCATAATTTTAGCTGAATATTTTTGAGGAACTCTGTAAACTTATGTGATTCAGCCTTTAAAAAGAGAATAAAAGAGAGTTTATCCTATCAGTTATTAAGATATTCTACAAAAAGCCATAGTAATACAGTGTGGTTTAGTATAAGAATAAATAGGTCACACAAACATATTAGAGAACCTAAGTTCTGTAATAAGTTCCATATAGACCTAAGTAATGGAACTTAATATGTTTAAAGATGACACCACAATCAATAGGGAAAAATTAGATTGTTTACTAGATGGTTTCAGACAAAGAAAGCAGCTCATTATCTATGAAGAAATAAAAGTTATCTCTGTTCTCTATTATATGCAAAAGTAGATTCCAGATGGATGAAGCACCTAAATGTGGAAAATACCGAAAGATTTCATGGAAGAAAATTATTTTCTTTAAAAGCATTTATTTTTGTGACCTAGGATTGGGAAAAGAACTTCTAAAAATCTCAAAGCACAAACCAATTTGTGTGTAAATTTAATTGCATCAAAATAGGGAGTTCTGTTTAACAAAGGACCCCATGGGCAAAACTAATACATACATGACACATGGGGAGACAATATTTACAATGTGTAAATGGCCAAGTGATTAATGTTCACTAGACTAAATTATACAGGGAACTCCTGCAAATAAAGAAGATGAAGCAACCGCAGCAGGATAATGGACCTAGGATATAACCAGGCAGTTTATAGAAAAGGAAATCCTCAAAGCAGTAAGTATATGAAGAGTTGCTCAAATGTATTAGATAAATACAAATTAAAATAGTAAAGTATCATTTCATAGGGTTTCCCTTGTAGCTCAGTCAGTAAAGAATCTGCCTGCAGTGCAGGAGACCTGGGTTCGATCCCTGGGTTGGGAAGATCCCCTGGAGGAGGGCATGGCAACCCACTCCAGTATCCTTGCCTGAAAAATCTCATGGATAGAGGAGCCTGATGGGCTGCAGTCCATGGGTCGGGCACGACTGAGTGACTAACACTTACTTACTTAAACTTACTTACTTATCATTTCATATATGTTACGCTGGTTGTTGTATAGTTGCTAAGTTGTGTCCTACTCTTTTGTGACCCCATGAACTGTAACTCACCAAGTTCTTCTGTCCGTGGGATTTCCCAGGCAAGAATACTGGAGTGGGTTACCATTTCCTTCTCCAAGGGATCTTCCCAACCCAGGGATTGAACCTGTATTTCCTGCATTGGCTGGTGGATCCTTTACTGCTAAGCCATCAGGGAAGCCCCTGTTAGGCTTGTACATATAAGCAAACCAGAGAAAAACCTAATGCTAGTGAAGATGCAGGGCTATAAAACCCCTTACACACTGCTGGGAAACATGCAACAACTCTGTACAGTAGCATGGCACTCAGAATAAAATCTTTATATATGTATATGACCCAGCAGTTCTGCTCTAGAGTTGGTTTACCAAAGAAAATCTCAATCAGGTCTTTAGAGAACATTTACAGGAAGGTTTATTGCACTATTATTTGTGGTAGAAAGGCATTGGAGGTAATCCAGGTATCTGGGGCAGGGATAGTATAGAGAAAAAATGCTTTGGAACACTCCATGACATATTATATAGCAATTAGAAGCAGCACATCAAATGTACACATACAGAATGAATGGACTGTGTTGCAGAACTGAAAAAGTAAAGAACAGAATGAGATCGAATGATACAAAACAGTAAGATTTGCACACATCAAAAATACATGCACTTAGTAAACAAATATTTACTGTATAGCACAGGAAATTATATTCAGTGTCTTTTAATAACCTATAATGGAAAAGAATCTGGAATATATATGTGTATATGTGTATCTGAATCACTTTGCTGTATATCTGAAACTAATAAAATATTGTAAAACAACTATTTTAAAAAGAATAAAAATACATGTACTCAAAAACATTTTGTGAGAACGTATACAAATGAAGGGCTTCTCTGGTGGGTCAGTAGGTAAAGAATCTGCCTGCAATGCAGGAGACCTAGGTTCAATCTCAGTCGCGAAGATCCCCTGGAGAAGGGAATGGCTAGCCTGGAGAATTCCATGGACAGAGGAGCCTGGCAAGCTCCTCCATGGGGTCACAAAGAGTTGGACATGACTGAGCCACTAACATATACAAATAAAAGACAATAATAAAGATAGTAGGGCGGTTGCCTCGGAGAAGGCGATGGCACCCCACTCCAGTACTCTTGCCTGGAAAATCCCATGGACAGAGGAGCCTGGTAGGCTGCAGCCCATGGAGTTGCGAAGAGTCGGACACGACTGAGCGACTTCACTTTCACTTTTTACTTTCATGCATTGGAGAAGGAAATGGCACCCCACTCCAGTGTTCTTGCCTGGAGAATCCCAGGGACAGGGGAGCCTGGTGGGCTGCTGTCTATGAGGTCGCACAGAGTCGGACCTGACTGAAGCGACTTAGCAGCAGCAGCAGCAGCAGGATGGTTGCCTATGAAGATACAGAAACAGGATAAGGGGAAATGTAAAGATTTTCATGACTCCTGTTTCATTTCATAGAATCATAGAGATTCCCTCATTTAAAGTATGATATGTAAGTATATCTAACTGACAGTATGATAAAAGCAAATGGAGTGACTGAGGCTACCATTGTCAACCCATGCACCTTGTGGAATCTTACTCTCCCATCAGGATGTCTTATGAACCATAAATGTTGTGCGACCATCAGATATACAAGTGTAGAGACCCGTGTCAGCCTCTATATTGAATGCTTAGTATGTGATTGCCTTTTAAATTAGTGGAAATTTAAATAGATCTGTGTTTAACATTGTCTTCTCGCATCTTGTCTTTGGGGAGTGTACATAGAAACCACTTCGATGACCCTTGGTCTGAATTATCTGTTTGGATAAAGTTACTTGAAATCTCAGGATATATCTTAAGAATGTATAATATGTAAAATCAATTCCATATTCAACTGTGTGTTTTAATATAAAATACGGTTTCCCCAGATCTTTAGGGAAAATTGCCATTCTGGTAATGCGTGCCCTCTAAGACCCTCTAATATACATCCAATATGAGAAACAGTTTCTTAAGCAGACTTCATTGATCAAAGATCTGGCAGATCTTCAGGAGCAGTAATTTTTTTCTTCTTACAGCAAGCCTTTTCACTATTCTGGCTCTTCTAAGATAGATTCTAGTTTGAAATACTACATTGTAAAATATACAGTTATTTTATACTGATTTTTTTTTTCTTTAACTTTACAGAGACTGTGCAGTTGATCCAACTTGTGTTTTATGCATGGAGTGCTTTTTGGGAAGTATTCACAGAGACCACCGATATAGGGTTAGTAATATCCAGATGATAACCATACCTAGTAATGAAATTTATACTCAATACATTTTCTTCCTTTTTAAAATTCCAAGATTTAACACTGAAACTGGGGAGAGTAGTTAAGAAATGTGTTATTTAAGTACCGTTAAACATGTGATGGCAGTGTAGAGACATATTATGAATCCAGATTTCATGGAATACATGGTTTAAGAAAGGCAAGACAGATGTTCCAGTATTGGTTTTCAGCTAGTTTGCTTTGCTGTTTATTTTTAATGTTTATCTTTCTAATTCTAGGTTTATAAAGCAGGTTATCAAAAATTAGAGAATAAATGTGAGAGTTAAAATGTAAAGGTAGACTCTGAAGGGAGAATGACTGAGCAAAATAAGGAAAAGTGACAGGATTATACCTTTAAGAAATATTCTGTTGGTGAACTTCTACAGAATATTGTTTCTTAATGTTAAAGAGGCACCTACTATTATACAGTGTAGAAGAGAGCCAACTCCAGAACATAAGGCTAACCAGGTTTTGTTTGTTTTAGTGCTATAATACAGCCAATACTTTTCCAAAAATCAAGTGTGTTTGCTTTTAAATCAGGGCCAAAGAATACATAGGCAGATTATTGCTAAGCCTATCCTGGTTCCTCTACTGGAAATTGAAGCCAGAGCTATGAACATTCAAAAATTTAGGGAGCTGTTAGTAGCTGGAACTTCTCACATTAATCTCAAGTAAAATGATAGAGAAGAAATATTGCAGTCATTTTATTAATTCAGGACTTTTTATCCTATTTGTTTTTATTTACCAAGTATTGATAATAATCAACTAAAAGCTGCAAAATTGAATTCATATTTTTGTATATTCTTTTTATTTTCATAAATCAGCAAGAGAATCCTAGTTTCCTTTAGGCTGTTCTACCTATCTTTGGTAACCAGAACACGCATAAGAGCTATAGGGTGAAGTTATCATTTTCCATATGCCTGCCTGCTCATGTTTCTTGGTATCTTTGCAGCCCTTAAGAATAACCATCATTTGTGAGTTTACATTAGTTACCTTGTGATATGTAACACATAAATACTTTCCTTGAGGAAAATATGAAAGGCTCTTTCTAAAATTTGTACCTATACCCATGCATAAACCCACAGCATGTTTTCAGAAGCAGAATTTCCAATCTCCTAATTATTAAATAATAGGTTTTATCTCACCAGATTCCTTGAATCATTGCTCTATTTTAAGGAAGCAGGAATAAATCTTGACCCTTACAAGTGGTGAAAGGTTTTGTGGCCAGGTGGTATTTCCAGAGTTTTCTTCCTTTTCAAAGAATGCTATTTAGAGAGTTTTAGAAAAGAAAAAAAAAGAAATTATTTCTATAGTTTTCATTGGTCACTTTTCTGATACACATGCAGCACTCTTATTAGACTTTTGTAGAAGATAGCAGTTTTAGGAATCTGTAACTCTTGAATCTGTTATAGTGTGTTATAGCCTGGTAGCAGATACCAGCAGTATATCAGTTTAGCCAAAACCTAGCAAGAAAACCCTTGTGATTTTTACTAATTAGAAACTCATGCATGTGGACATATTTTACCTCTTTAAAATAGATGTAGTCTTCTTTGGTAGAAACCAATGCAATACTGTAAAGCAGTTATTCTTCAATTGAAAATAAATAAAAAATAGATGTTGCTTACTAAACACTATAAAATATTTTATTTTGATATCACTTAAGCTAGCCTATAGGCTTATTTAAAATAAGTTTTAAAACATTGAAACATTTGACATTTTGATTTTATCCTCCAAAGAAATTAAACATTTTAGCAATGTTATTTCCTTGAAATTCCTATTTATAAGCTGATAGTCCTCAATAAATACTTATTGACAAGATGCTTTACAATTTATTTTCAAGATGACAACATCAGGAGGCGGAGGTTTCTGTGACTGTGGTGATACTGAAGCTTGGAAAGAGGGTCCTTACTGTCAGAAACATGAACTTAACACCTATGAAACTGAGGAAGAAGAGGTAAAAACACTTTCACAAAATTGTTACTAAGGAAATACTGTTTTTAACTATGCTATTGAAATATTTTCAGACCTAGAATTAGGTTGTAATATAGAATTGTATAAGTAAAATAGTCTTCTCACAATAAACTGTCTCACAATAAAATGCTTTTTGCATTTTATGGCTGCCATATAGTTACCAATAGAACACACTTGAAATTGTAGAAATTTAATTTAATTTGGACTTTTGCATTTGTTTTAAGCATATGAGTTTTTAAAAATCTTCGATTTTTTTAAAAAGGATTATTTTTGTATACATGTGGACCAGTTAGCTTAGTTGATTTTTGTGTTGTGACCAAGACTTTGTAGACTGGATACCTTTCTTTTCTATAGTCATCCATGGCAACCAGTCCTACTCGTCGTCTCGCAGTAAATCAGTTGGATATGTGATGGGACAAACATTGGGATGATAGCTCAGTACAAATTATACTTACTCCAGTAAATAGTGTGCTTTCTAAAATTGTCATTGATCCTTCATTGTTTTTCTTTAAATGATATTTGGAATGATTCAGTGGATTCTCACTAAGTAAATAACTTCAAACTCTGCTGTTGTGGCAGTTGATATTTGATTTAGGATCTTATTTCAGATTTTAATTTTAAATGGCAGAGTTCAAATGGCAGAGAGGTGGGTATATTTAAAGTACTTATGCATTGTTAGTAAGTAGATCTCATAGATTTGGGGCAAGTGGACATTACTAGTCCTTCCTTGTGCATATATCTTCCTGGTCTCGAGTATTTTAACAGAATGACCAAAAGTAGGGCAGTGTCTTTTAAACTGTGTTCCACTGTGTTTTGGATGGATGAAGTTTGTGCAAAATGATTCAGTGCTATAGGAAACATATATTTGTTTGTGTTTCATTTGCTTTGTGCATGTGCTCTGGGATTATCTGCTAAAGAGAGGTGTCAAGTGATCAGGGTTTCCGATTCCTCCACTGGCAGTTGGAACAGCTCCATTTTCTCTCTTACATATTGGATTGGGATTCTGTATATAAAAATACAAGCAAAGCAAACAAAGATAAATTTGGAAAAGGGGTTTTCACTTTTGAAAAAAGTTGAGAACTAGTATAAAACTTTAGGATTCTGGGAGAAAATATTTACAAATGATACCTGAAAACTGTCTGGTATCTAGAATATATATCTTATAACTCAGCAACAAAAAGACAACACAATTAAAAATGGGCAAAGGACCTGAATAGACATTTCTCCAAAGAAGATATAATACAAATGACCACCAAACACATGAAAACATGTTCAAGATTATTAGTCATTAGAGAATTGTAAATCAAACCAGTGAGATACCACTTTACACCCATTAGGATGGACATAATCAAAAAAGTGGTAAATAGATTGGAAAGAATATAGAGAAATTGGAACTCTACAGTGCTAGTGGGAATACACAATGATTCAGCACTGTGGAAAACAGTTTGGCTGTTCCTCAAACGGTAAACATTGCCATATAAGCCTGTAATTTCATTTCTAGGTATACATGCAAAAGAATTAAAAACAAATATTCTGATATGTACATGCACAGACATGTTAGTAGCAGCATTATTTGTAATAGCCAAAAGGTGGAAATAGCCAAAATGTCTCTCAGTGTGTGAATGGATAAACATACAGTGTTCTATTACTCAGTTATAAAAAGAAATGAAGTAATGAACTTTCAAAACATCATGAAAGAAGCCAGACACAGAGGGTCATATATTGTATGATTCCATTTTCATGAATATCCAGAAGAAAAATGAAATATCCAGAAGAGAAATCTGTTTCGAACAGACTGGTGGTTGCCAGGGGATTGGGAAGGAAGAGTAGAGAAAAACTGCTTAATGGGTAAGGGCTTTTACTCTGAAGTAATAGAAATGTTTTAGAACTAGATACAGCTGATCGTGGCTCGATAAAGGTACTAGATACCAGCAGATTGTTCACTTTAAGTTTCCTCAGAAAAATTATGAATCTGCTTGCCGTTACTCTGTTGGCTTTATCCTCATACGTTAGTGGGGTAGCTATCAAGTAGTGAAGACAGGTTAATTTCCTAAATTTTCAGAAGATGCTGAGACTTCAGGTGGTCTAGTGGTTAAGAATCTACATGCCAATGCAGGAGACACAGGTTCAGTCCCTGGTCTGGGAAATTTTCACATGTTGTGGAGCAACTAATCCTGTTAACTGCAACCCCTGAGCCCGAGTAGTTGCATGCTGCAGTTACTGAAGCCTGAGCACTTAGAGCCCGTGCTCTGCAGCAAGAAAAGCCACTGCAGTGAGAAGCCCACGCTCACCACAACTAGACAAAGCCTGTGCACAGCAGTGAAGACCCAGTGCAGTGCAGTAAACATAAATAAATGTTTAAAATTTACTACTGTTGGAAAAAAAATAAAATGCCAGCAAGATACCTGCTTGAGTGAAAGTATATGGTCCTGCCTGGAGACTATATATTCCAGCAATTTGATAGAGAATCAAACCTCCAGACTCTGCCATTTAATTCCTACTTAAGAATTCAGTTAAGAGAATGAAGTCTTTGAGGAAAGACTAGGAGGTATTAAAAAGATAGCATTCTGTTTAGCATACCTGGTCCCCCATCACTAAATTCATACATTATCTCAGTTTTCTATATTTTGTGCTTGAAATGGAAAAAGCTATGTAACACTTGGAACATGGCTTTTTAGTCTGTCATATAATTGTTTTTATTGAGCATAATTTTATTTTTGTTATACATTCAGCCTACATCTTAAAAAGTTGGAAAAATTGGATTACATACTTCTGTTGGGATAGTGTTTTGAACAGCTGTGTAAGATAAATACTACTGTTACCCATATTTTATACTGTGGAAACTTGAATCTTATTTTAAGAAAGTTGTCTGCAGTATCCCACACAGTAAGTGCTGGTGCTGGGCTTTAAACCCAGGTATTTCAGACAACTCTTGATAGTACATTACAGTGATTTTTGGAAACATTTTTTGGCAGTGGAATTTTTAAAATAAAGTTTTGATTATATCCCAATAGTAAAACACAAAATTATTATTAATGAATTTATTTTTATAAGTTGGAATGTATATTATTTACTTGTTAGAAAGGCATTCATGATTATCTTGTTTCTAGTTAATTTCTAGTTTTAGTTGGGCAGTATGGAGAAAGCGCTCATTCATACCTTATTTGCATAAGATAGCAGTTAAACTGTTTTATATTATATGGTTAATTTTTTCCCCTGCTTTTTTTTTCTGTTTGGCTGTGTCACTTGGCTTGCAGGATCTTAGTTCCCCAACCAGGGACTGAACACATGCCATCAGCAGTAAAAGCTCAGAGTCCTAACTACTGGACCACCAGGGAATTCTTTTTTTCTTTTGACATTCTAAAAATTCAAACATTATAGAGGTATAGAAGTGTATCACATAAAGATTAAAGTTCTCCATAATTCCCATGGTCTTCTAAGATAATGGTAGCCTTTTTAGCCTTTTTAACTCACTGACAAAGGCTTGCATTCTCTAATATAAGTGCCATCAAAACCATTTTTAATCATGATAGGTAATACAACATAGAATAAGATGGTCATTTATTTTCTCATTCTGACTGACTTATGCTGTGATAAGAGCACTTTGAACAGAGGTCTCTTCAAATAGCATTTGATTTCCCACTGTACACATGGATAGACTTGCACAGCCTAACATCTCTTCACTGCAGAAACGTTTCTTAATCCGTAACCATTTTCAAGAAGTTAACATGTGCATACAAAGATGTCAGAAGAATCTTTATCTGGAGACTGTTTAAAAATATAGATAATCATATATTTTTAAACAGGTGTGTATTTCAAATAAGAAACATCTCTGCCAGGCCCTGGGATGTTGTAGAACAGAGTTTGAACACTACTGGCTTGGATTCTCAAGAGGTGGCAGTTGTTTCTGTCCCAACACCATTTAATTCTTACAAATCCTGTTTATCATAATTCTTCAGTCCTCTAAAATGCCTTGTATTATGGGACATAATTGTAAGAAACAGAATGACTATATAGTGAGATACTATAACCTAGAAAGCTGAGTTTTGGTTCTACTTTTTATTTTAGTTCTGTGTGAGGTTCATTTTATGATTACTAGCCACTCTTCTATGAATCCCCAAAAGGTTCCAATTCCAGTACCTTCTTTATAATAGATGATTTTACCATGTTAACTTCTAAAGTCTCCATAAGAAATGGTAGCAAACCTGGTAGCAGTATAAAAAAATTTTTTTGATGAAACATATAAAACATAGGTAGAAAGTTCTGTAAGACTTTCTTCTTACTTTACTTTTTCTTACATTTTTTAAGCCCTGCACCCATCTGCTTTAGGAATCTGTCCTTCTTTCTTCATTGTTACTACTCTCCTCCACTGATTTATATCAGTTCCATTAAGCTGGTCCTTGGTGAGGATGTACAAAAATGTTTCTGTATCCATATGTATATTTGGAAGAATGTGCTGGTTCCCATTCCATCATGTTGGAATATGTTGATTTTCTTATTGAGAGATGAATATAACACTTTTAGCCATTAAGCTGAATAACCTGTTAATCTTAAATCTAAGCATAAGATAAAGCATTAAGATTAAAGATTATGTAAAATATTTTGCCAGCCTGACTGAAAGATACCATGATAAATTTAGTGTATGTTTATAGTAATACTTTTTTACATTAGCCTTGAGATTTAGTGACTTATTCACTGTTAAGTCTAATGTGTGAAGTTCTGTGTTACATGCATACACAACTTGTCTCACTGAAAGTGAGTGATTCTTAACTGCATCAAGGAGCAGTTTTCTGATCTTGTTGACTTCTCCCCTTTAGAATCCTCAAAATCAGGCTTTCCTTTATACCTGTAAAACTAAATATTGCTTGTCTGTCCTTAGATAACTTTTCTTTGTTTGTCCTAGAAATTGGGGATTAGAGAGATATGAAGCTGTAAACATGCTTAAATTTTAAGATCCCATAATGCCATTCCAAAATTTTTAGATTTATTAGGCATTGGCTGCTGCTGCTAAGTCACTTCAGTCGTGTCCGACTCTGTGCAACCCCATAGACGGCAGCCCACCAGGCTCCCCCATCCCTGGGATTCTCCAGGCAAGAACACTGGAGTGGGTTGCCATTTCCTTCTCCAATTAGGCGTTGGAGAGCCTTGCAATATTTTGGTTCAGAAGATTCAGTAATAGGGATTATTGTGGACAAAATGTTTTAGAAGTTTGATTTGCTGAGATATAACATATAGGGTCAAATTGAAGAGAAATTGACGCTGGAGGATCAGTCAGCCTTTTACAGTAGTATTTTGAGGAGGAAGGCAGAATGGAAAAAATGAGCATTAATGTGCATTTAACATGATTGCTTTTTTTCTTCTTTCAGGATCCTCTTGTCCATTTATCAGAAGATGTGATAGCAAGAACTTATAACATTTTTGCTATTATGTTTCGATATGCAGTAGAAATACTAACCTGGGAAAAAGAAAGTGAATTGCCACCAGATTTAGAGATGATGTAAGTACAACCCATTTTTTTCTTGGTATTTGCTTATACTCAGTTTTAACCATTTTGATTCTAATTCCTCAAATTAATACAGCTAGGATTGAACATAATCTTTTTTAATTATTAGTTTTCAACAAAATAATAACCTTGATTTTATAGTTTTAAAATATATGTGAGCCATTTAATTAGTAGCAGTTTTTCCCTGTTGGTTGCTTTAGCTGATTTATAGCCATATTTTAGCCACATCAAAGCTGTACCACTGGTTGCAAGCATGGGCATTTTTCTCTTCTTTTTGTGTTAAAGCTGTTAACTCGATAATTCTTTTTGTTTCATCTGTCAGATTTGATTGGGGAATGAGCACTGTGACCTAAGTGAAGTGAGTTTTTGGTTTGACTAAATGCACAAATTCAGTTTTAACCATTTTGATACTGAATTTTTAAAAGTTTTTTCTATACTTTGTGCTTCTTTCGGTGAACATCTAACTTTTTTTAAATAACCATTTGTTATTAAATTATTGAGGAGATTGTAAATTTGCAACCAGAGAGCTGGATTCTGCTATAGCTGTATTACGGCTAAGGACTTACTTTTTTTTGCGTGAATGTGCTTGCCTTGAGCAGCCTTCTCTTTTACTTTTAATTCTAACCAAGCTTGTTGGAATCATACTCATACTCAAGGTTGAATACAAATGAGAGTCTAAAGGACACTGGTGTTGTATCTTTTTGCTTTTGGATAAAAGCACCATTGGCTTTACCCACTGGACACAACAGTGTTCCAAATGATCAGGTTATGGTTTCTGTTTATTAACGAAATGTTAACATTTCTTTTGGGAATGTTGAAAATGACTTAGTTAACCTCATAACTTTATCTTCATGTATTTTGAGTTGGGAACCAACTAAGATCTAAATCTAAAATCCAAATTGAGACCCTAGAGAATAGAAAAGTTGTGTTTTTATTTTTCTGTTCCATTATAAGTTTGGGTCCACCAGCATAGAAGGGAAAACAATCTAACTTACTTCTCTTGTAATGTTTTCTCATCTTAGGAAATGATGTTTTATCTACCCAGAAACTTGAATCACCCATATATCCACTTAGATTTCAGGTCCAGCAGGTTCCCCCTGTATCAAGTTGTTCTACTTTTGTTCATCTGCATTACTACTATGGTAGTCTAAATTGCATTAATATCATCCTTGGACAGCATGATACGCTTAACCAGACTGCCATAACCACTCTTGTCTCCCTCAGTTCATTCTCCACACTGTAGCCACAGTGAATTTTAAGGCAAATCTAACTATAGCTCTTATTTCACCATTTCAAATCCTGGATTGCTCTCAGGATGGAAAAGTCCAAATCTGTTTCAAGGTCTTTAAGATTTCTGCCTCTCTCCAGACTAACCTCCTCCTTCCTCCCAGTGCTCTACCGCCCCGTTTACCTTTACCACCTCAGGGTCTTTGCTTTCACTTTTTTCTAGCCCATAGTTTCTCAGCCTTGGCACTGTTGACTTTGGGGGCCAGATATTATGGGCATGACTTGTGCATTGTAGAATTTTTAGCAGCATCATTGGCTTTTACCCACTGGATACTAGTAGCACTCCTGTCCCAGTCATGACGACCAAAAAGTGTCTCCAGATATTGCCAACTGGTCATCTATGGAGGGCTGAGGAGAGTTCCTCCCAGGGAGTACCACTAGATAGCCAGTGCTGACTTAGGCTCTCAAGTTACTTCTTTGGCAGTTCCCTGAATTTCCAGGCCGGTTTTATTCCACTCTGGCATCCTGTTCTTGATAAAAGCCAGTTCACACAGCTTATATGTATGTATCTTTGGCACCAGCTTGATAACATCATAGAATGTGGGACCACAGATGACTTCATTACAGATGTGTGCCTAGTACCTAGCACATTCCCTAGGACAAAGTGTCTGAAGTGAAAGTGTTAGGTGCTCAGTCATGTCCAACTCTTTGTGACTCCACGGACTGTAGCCCCCTCTAGCCTCCTCTGTCCATGGAATTCTCCAGGCAAGAGTAATGGAGTGGGTTGCCAGGCCCTTCTCCAGGGAATCTTCCCAACCCAGGGATTGAACCCTGGTCTCCTGCATTGTAGGCAGATTCTTTACCATCTGAGATACTAGAGAATCCCAGGACAAAGTGTTTTCTTAATAAATCGTCCTGGAGCAGGGTGATATGCAAATAGATGATATATAATTAATGTTTTATCCCACAGGGAGAAGAGTGACACCTACTATTGCATGCTGTTTAATGATGAGGTTCATACCTATGAACAAGTTATTTATACTCTTCAAAAAGCTGTTAACTGTACACAAAAAGAAGCCATTGGCTTTGCAACTACAGTGGATCGAGATGTAAGTAATTTCATTACATTGATGTTGCATAATTACATTTTTAATACAGGTACAGTATCCTAGAAAATTAAGTTAAAAGTGTTTGTCTAGGTTATTTTTTTAATTTCATATGAATATTGTCCCAAATATATATTGGCTATAACTGTAGGCTATTGTCAGAAAGTTTAGGTGAAGACGTAAATTGCCTTCATTCTACACAGAAGAGCAAATGTAATGTTGTTCAAAGGTATATACTTATTGATGGCTTGAAAATATTAGGATTGCTTTGAAGGAAAATATTTTAATTTACTTTCTAATTAATGAATAAACATTGTAAATATAAAAATTGACCAGAGTTGTTATATGCTCATATAACACTGTTTACTGGTTCAAAAGTTATTAATAATACTGAACATAAATATTTTTGCAAGTTAACCTCAAATGTTTTTATTTACAGGGACGTAGGTCTGTTCGATATGGAGAATTCCAGTATTGTGAACAAGCAAAATCAATAATTGTGGTAAGTAATATAAAAACATGTCTATACTTATATTTTTTATTAGTGTAAAACTACTAATTAGTGTAAAACACCACATTTTGGTGTTTATGAACACATTTTTATGCCTTAATGAAAGCCGACATCAGCCAAAAATCATGTTTAAGGATAATGTTAGTTTAACATTGCTTGTTGCTTTACCTAGTTTTTTTTAAGCTGTAAGATTGATATAGAAAAATGAATGTTTAAATGCAATACATATGTATTTTTCTCTCTTCTATTTCTTCATCACAGATGTTTTAGAAAGTTTTTACTTTTTGTTTTGCTTTTGATAGGGTTTCATGTTACCTTTTTAGGAATTAAATTGGCCTTTAGCACCAAGATTAGAATTCAAGGGAGGTTGTTTCTTGGTACCTTATAGCAGGGTATGCTGTATATCCTAATAGCATTTAGTGTATAATACATCTGAAACAAAACTTTTCCCCACATTTAGATTTATTTTTAAAAGTTAGAATTTATTGTTTTTAACTGTTCCATGTACCTGCATTTTATGTAAATGTCCTTTTAAAGTATAATTTTATATATTGTAAAATATTTTAAATATATAGATAAAATATGGAGATAACACAGTAAATGCCTGTGTGCAACATTATATCTTATTTTCTTCATGCATATTTTAAATAAATAAAATAGTATAGAGGCCCTTGTATTGTCTCTTCTAAATCCCATTCCCCTTCCTCTTTCACTAGAGATAACTGCTTTTGTTAATTAATTTTTCATTTCCACACATGCCTTTATACTTTTATCTGCTAAATACCTGTCAATATTATATGCATTGATTTGGAGGTCTTTAAACATTATATAACAAGATTCACACTGAATGTATTATATTGTAACTTGGCTTTTCATTTCAGTGTTATTTCTAGATTTATCTGTGTTGATACATGTATGGTATAAAGTGTTCATTGATGACTATACCATCAATGGTGACTTATCTTTTCCTGTCAGTGTTGTTTCTAGAGTTATCTGTTTTGATATATGTATCTGTAAAGTATTCCACTGATGATTATACTATAATTTTACATTCTCCTATTGATGGAGAGTTTGGATATTTCCAATTTTTTCTATGGCTGTCAGTCCTGCTATGGACATTTTTGGTCCTCTTGTTGCATAGAAGCAAAAGTTTCTCTAGTATATATACCAAGAAATGGAACTGTCAAGTTGTTAAGTTATAAGCATTTTCAGCCATACTAGATTTTGCCAAGTTAATCTCCAAAATAGTGGTACCCAATATATATTCCAGCCAGCAGTGAAGTAGAGTTCCCATGTCTCTACCGCTTTGTCAGAACTATATATTGTCAGATTAAAAATTTTTGCCAACCTGCTGTGTATGTATGGCATTTCATCTGTTAAATTTGCACTGCCTTGATTACTGAGTATCTTATTTCATATTTAATGTATTATTCATTTAAGTTTTCTGTAAATTTCTTGTTCATACCCTTTACTCAATTTTTAATTAAGTTATTTGTCTTTTTCTTCTTACTTATTCATAGGGGTTCTTTACATAATCTGAATCCTGATCTTTTGTTGCAGTATCTTTTCCTGACATACAACTTTATATCTTATTTGTGATACCTCTCCTTGAGCAAAAACTTTAATTTTAATGTAGCAAACTATATTTTTCTGTTAATGAGTTTGTGTCTTATTTTAAAAATTCTTGCTATCTGGACATACTCAATTTAATAATGCATTAGAAACAATACTCTGGTAGAACATTCCCATTCTTAGAAACTATATACTGAAGTTTTAGGAATAAGAGGACATGATCCATATAAGTTACCTTCTGTGGTTCTTTTTTGTTTGTGTGTGGAAAAAGAAAGACAATGTGTAAATGATAAAGCAATTAGGATAGAATTTTACAGGTAATTTTACAGAATCCAGGTAAAGGAGATGACATTTTTTCCCTTTAATTTGTTGTTTATAATAGTATTTTTTCAGTTATTTCCTAAAAAAATAAGTACTTGTAGTCTCTGGTAGTGTCTGCATAGATATGGCAATACTATTTTCATAATATAGAATAGAAAGTCCAGAAATAGATACTAGGATGAGGAAAATCTAGGACAAAGATATATTCTAAGGGAGGAGGAGAGCTTCTTAACCAAGACTAGAACCCCAGGAGTTAAAAAGAATACATTTTTTGGCTACATAAAAAATTTGCTTAGCAGAATATTATTAAAAATGTCAGTAAATTTAGAAAAATTATTTCTAACACAAAGGACAGACATTTAATGTTTATGATGAACAGAGCACTCATAGATTATCAGGTAGGGAGCAAACAACAGAATAGAAAAACGGACATGGGATATGGAAAGACAACCACAGCAGAGATAATCTCTATGGTATAAATATATGCAAAAAGAGACTCAAACTCACTAGTAATTAGCAAAATGACAGGGAGATTTCATACCCAACAGATGGAGAAATTAGAGTGATAAAGTACCTTGCAGGCAGAGATGCATTAATTACTACCATGTATTTGGAAAACAGTCTGGTAGCATATATTAAAATGTTGCCTCTCCTAGAAATTTATCCCATAAAAATACAAGCACCAGTTAGTGTGTGCACAAAGATGTTCAGCACTACCTTTGTTGTAGTCATAGAAGATTGAAACAGAGAGAATATGAATACCCTTCTCTAGAGAACGTTTAAATAAATCCACACCACAGTATATGATGAGTCATTAAGCACCCCCCAAAATCTATTAGCACAAAGATGCAAAGAGTATGGTAATATTCCATTTTTTTGGAAATCAAAGAAAAGTCTTTATAACTGTGTACATGTATGATCCATATAGGTGGATAAAATATGCAAAGGTATACTGTGCTAAAGTGGGTTATGGAGATGGGATGAGATGGGTAGAGAGATGATTCAAAAGGAAAAGGGGGAAAACATGTTAAATGAAAAGTTTTGGTAGATTTAAATACATTTCTCCAAAGAAGATATGCAGATTGGCAAGGAACATGGAAACATGCTCAATATTACTAATTATTAGGAGAACGCAAGTAAAAACCACAATAAGATAGCACCTCATATGCATTAGGATGGCTATTATAAACAACAACAGAAAATCACAGGTCTTGGCAAGGATATAGAGAAATTGGAACCCTCGTGTGCTATTGGTGGGAATGTAAAATGGTGCAACCACTATGGAAAACAGTATGGTGCTTCCTCTAAAAATTAAAAATAGAATTACCATATGATCCAACAGTTTTGCTTCTGGTTATGTACACAGAAGAATTGAAAGCAGAGTCCCATGTTCATAACAGCATTATTCAGTTGACAAAGTGTCTATCAATTCATCCACTGATAGACACTTAAAGAGCAATTTAACTGTATGAATGGTTAAACAGAATTTATATAATACAATAGAATTTTATCCAGCCTTAAAAAGGAAGAAAATTCTGGTACACATTACAGTGTAGATGAACCTTGAGGACATTATGCTAAGTGAAATAAGGAGTCACAAGAAGGTAATGTATGGTTCTGTTTGTATGAGGTACCAGAGTGGGTACAGAGTTTCAGTTTTGCAAGATGAAGAGTTCTGGAAATCATTTGCACACCAGTGTGTCCTTTGCACCACAGAACTGCATACTTAAAAATGGTTAAGCTGGAAAGTGTTGTGTGTTTACTATAATTTTTTTTAAGTATTGATATCACATTTGTGCAGTGAAGTAAATTATTCAAATTAGTGTAATTACATTAAGAAATTAGTTTAAAAACATACAACCAGTTTAACACTTAAATAATTCGTAATTGATGGGTCACATTTTCAGATATAAGACCAAGAATTCGGATTAAAACTGTAACTTCTTTTTGTAAGATTCCTAGGATTCCTTCTAGAAAATTAGAATCTGAATAAAGCAACCCAAGTAGTGTTTTTCTTACACATATTCATGAATAACTCACCTATAATGATGAGAGTATAGTTATATTAAATAAACATTTGACTTATTTTCTATAAAATAGCCTTTTTAAGTTTGTTTGTTTTCATCCTGTCATTTCTTTTTAAGAGAAATACCAGTAGACAGACAAAGCCACTCAAAGTTCAAGTTATGCATTCGTCTATTGTTGCACATCAGAATTTTGGTTTGAAACTTTTGTCTTGGCTGGGAAGTATTATTGGATATTCAGGTAGGTCCATAAAACTTTTTACAAATTGACTTAAAAATGAGTTCATATGCTCTAGCAAAACTATTTTGGAAAAGTAACAAATGGAATCAGGTGTTTTGGTTTTTTTTTCCTTTGCTTTAGTTTCATGTTTTAAAGTACCATCTCAGAATATCTTTATATACACAAAAAATATTTCCCAAACTTGGATCTATGGGATCTTTTTCATATGCATACATTTATGTATTTTCACACATAAATAAGATATTTATTTATCTTCAAATAAAGGAAACAGTGGATTAAACAATTGTAAATGATTTTAATATGCTAATGAATCTAAATATTACCAACTTGATAAAAGAACCTGTTTTTAATGGAGCATCCTGTGGAATTCTTTTCCACAAAGCAAGCTAGAAAACACTACTGTAAATAAAACCTAAATGGTTAATTGTTTAAAGGATATTTTTATTTTGATTTCTACAATTTGTGTTTACTGATAATTTGCGACCCTGAAAATATGCAAATTTGAAGTTACTGTATATTTGAGTTTTTGTTTTTCCACAATCTACAGATTAGATAATCTTTTAAAAGTAGTGGTAATAATTAAGAGCCTTCATGTCCAATGCCAAAAATACAAGTTTGTTGTATAACACTGAAGAATAAACTAGGAATACATCTAAGCTGTCTGTCCTACATTTCTGCAGGCAAGGGATGTGGTTTGAATACATAATATTACAATGTTTGCTATAAAGAGAATTTCTAAAACATTTGTATTAAGAAGCTATTAGAAAGAGTATTGCCAACTGTGAACTGACAGGTGAAAATCGAGAGGTGTGGAAATTTAGGAGAACATGTTTGCTTGCCTTTTAAATGTCTTCCCAGTTAGTTTTGTTAACCTTTTTAACTTTGCTGTTTTCCATTGGGTATCTATCTGAATGCCAAGTACTGTGCTACAGAATTAATAGTATCATGGAAACAGTTTTCTGCTAAAAATTTTCTTTGAGAAAATTTATCATCAACAATTTAAAGACCTTATCATCTATTATTTAATATGTATATAAAATTTTCTCTGTAGCCTTCAAAAAATTTGTTTGGTAGCTCTTATAATTAAATTTATAAAGAAGTTTCAGATTATTTTGCATGATTATAGATGACTAAAAACAGTGATTTTAAATATAAAATATGAAACTGGAAGGTATTAAAGTTCTAGTTTTGTTAATGCTTAGATTAATATTTGAAGGTTTTTTTTTAGTTTAGCATTTAGAATATGTAGGAATTTGCCTTCCAAAGCCTCTCATATAGTAAGATACACATAAGTATGTACTTTTGTATTTTTGTTTAATGAAGAACATTTTGCATAATAACAATAAAATGGACTGGTGTATATAAAGTACAGAGCATGTGTTCTTTTAAATGGTAGCATAATTTCATATTATACCTATCTTTTGTTATCATAGGATACATAATTTTATTAATATATAATTTTTAACTAATATATAATTTTACTAATACCTGGTTTAATTAGCATAGATGCTTAGGAAACTATGTTTACTTCAGTGGCTTTTGGATTCTTTGTTTAAATTTTTAATAAAAGATCATTGCCATTCTGATAGACAACTGTTTTGGTATTCTGGAATAAAAATTGGTATATAATGCAAGATTTGGAATTTTTCTCCATTTTGTGAAAATGTTAATAAAATAGTTAATAGTTACTTTTTCTGAATAAATTTGACCTTTTAAAGGCAAGTAAAAACTATAGTAAGTCCGTATGAACATTTTTACTGATATGTTATTTTAATATTTGAAGTTAACTATTTCTTGACTATTTTTTTTTCTGTTTTAAGATGGCCTTCGCCGAATTTTATGTCAAGTTGGTTTACAGGAAGGGCCAGATGGTGAAAACTCTTCTCTAGTGGATAGATTGATGCTTAGTGATTCCAAATTATGGAAAGGTAAGTATCGTAACTACTGTAACGTATAGGGGAACTTTCATAGGTAATTGGGATATTTTAGTTTCTTTTTCATTTGAGGAAATATTTAATAAATATGTTTATGGTTTTTAGAATTAGCTCATATAGTCTTATTCTTTGGGGAAAAAACAGATTTGAGAATCCATGACTCAAATAACTTTATGTTTTGTTGGAAGAATACATTTAGAAAAACTGATTTTTAAAGAAGCAAGTTTCACATGTTTTAAGGGATACATGTAGAGTTTTGCTCTTGAGACTTGAAAATACAATTGATCGTATGAAAACTTTGAAAATGTAATTTTTGGCTTGTTTGGTATATTGTCATGTTACACCTGCTCTTTTTGTAAAAGGTGCTAGGAGTGTGTATCACCAGTTGTTCATGAGCAGTTTACTTATGGATTTGAAATACAAGAAACTATTTGCTGTTCGATTTGCAAAGGTTAGTAGTTTCTCACTTTTGAAGAGTAATAAAATAGATTATATACAGAATAGCTGTAGTCCATGATTATATCCAGCATTTGTAAAATTAACAGCTAATAGTAATGTGTCATTATGTTGATTTTAAATTCTAAGAAACTTCATAAATTATCTTTTATCAATAGAATAAAAGTCTAGCAGTAAGGTTTTTCATGTTTATAACCTGCCATGATAATATGAATATCCATGTATGACATGACGTGATAAATGGAAACTTCAAACCTATGCCATTCTGAATTATGATATTATTCCTATTAGATTTTGTGTAGGAAAAGATAATCTTAGTTGAAATGACATGTGTATATGGATGTGATTTAAAAATCATGAACTCTAGGTTGTTGATATCGTTGCATTATGTTCTTCTCCCTTAAGCTAACTGCTTGGTTATTTTTATTCACCTGAATTAGGGATTATTAACAAAGGAAATATAAGAATCATTTGAGGAGCTCTTTCAAAATATACATGTTTGTGTTTTCCACTCTCAAACCTGCTGAAGAGAATTAACCAAGAATAGGGTCCAATCATGTGTACTTTGAAAGAGCCATCAGGTGACTGTGATAGGCATCCAGAAGTAATGAAAGTCTGATTTCATCAGAGACAGTGTAAAGCTACTGTGATTTAGCTCCACCTGTGTTCAGTGACAGCCCAGGGTTTTAATAGCTGTTACTCCTATTTGCGCTCATAAACTGCCATCATGCTCAAGAAGATTGAATAGTGCATCAATGTTTTTACAGATTAGTGTATTGGTAGCTGGTAGAAATCATTCCAGTTAGTCTCATAGCACATCTTATTGACTCCTCCAGCACTGATTTTTCATTATAATCCTTAAACATTTGGTCATTGTGGATTAGAGGTGAATCTCCCCCTTGTTGTTTAGAATTACCAGCAGTTGCAGAGAGATTTTATGGAGGATGATCACGAGCGAGCAGTGTCCGTGACTGCTCTGTCTGTCCAGTTCTTCACCGCACCTACTCTGGTGAGTAGTGCTTGCCTCTTCTTTGTCACTGATAGCTGGCACTCCTTGCCTTTTTTGCCTTCTTAATAGAACTATGAGCGTTTGCAGAGTGATTATGTGACAGATGACCCACGACAGAGAGTTTTCAATCGCAGACTTCTCGGTTCAGATTTTCACAGTCCCTTCACTTGTAAGTACTAAAAGATGAAGAAGAACTTTCTTGTTTTCCACTAGAAGGAGTAAAGCCTTAAAATAATGGAGAACTGAGATTTGTATATTTCTGAATAGAAAAATATTTTATTAATGGGTGATAAGACTTCAGATGCCTTGTATACCAGAAGATATAACTTTGAATGTGTAATCTGGGGGGGGAAAGTTATTTGAACTCAATCTGTACTTTCTCATAGTACTTCCTTGAGGTTTTGAACTGACAATTAAACTCATTAGTTTAACAAGTTTATCCATTAGAAACAGCATATTGTGTGAATTCCTTGACTGTCCAGTGGTTAGAACTCAGTGCTTTCACTGCCGGCTCCTGGGTTCAGTCCCTGGTTGGGGAACTAGGATCCCACAAATGACGCAGTGTGGCCAAAAAAGAAAGACAGGAAGGAAGAAAAGGCCATTTGTATATAATCTCACATTTTGAAAAGCCTCCTTTTCCACCCTAAGGGAAGGGATTACTAAAGCAATTGAATCATGATGATTCGGTTGTCTTGTACTAAGTTTCACTAGTTGTTTCAGAAGGCATCCTTATGTTTTCATAATATTAAATAATTAATATTTAATTCGTTTAACAAAACTTTGAGCAGCTGTTATTTATTTAGTTCTGTGTTTTGGGAATGAAATGATGACCAAAAACAAGCATAGTCTTTGCCCTCATGAAACTTACTGTAGAGGGAAAGACACATAAGTGGTTAATTAAAGCTATAATAAAACCTCTGAAGAATTTGGTTGTTTTGAGAAAATAGTAAAAAGATCTGACCTTTTTCCACAGTTTGGAAGAGGATTCTATGTAGCTTTATTCAGGCTCATGAAGGAAAATCTATTCAGAGGAACCAGCACTTGAGAAAACCCTAAAGTAGGTACATTCCTATAAAGGGAATAGAAGGTGAGAAGTGCAGTCGAACATCCTTGAACATGGAATAAAACGAGACCAGAAGCATAGGCAAGGACCTAACTGTGTGGAGTTAAGAGTATGCTGCTGCTGCTGCTAAGTCGCTTCAGTCGTGTCCGACTCTGTGTGACCCCATAGACGGCAGCCTACCAGGCTCCACCATCCCTGGGATTCTCCAGGCAAAAATACTGGAGTGGGTTGCCATTGCCTTCTCAGTAATATGCCACACTTATTTTATTAATAAAGTGTCTGTTCCAGCTTCTTTTTTAATGACTGTTTTTTCCTCAGATACTTTTATATTCAAGGGTGTATTCTAGCACAGCTGAAGATATCTGAAGTCTATTTACCCACTAATGAGATATTTTGGTCCAAATTAAGGATTTTTATTTTTATCTTAAGAGCATTGGAAGGCATTGAAGAGTTTGAAGTGGCACTTACATTTGTGATTTTTAAAAGATGAAGCTTTTTGTAATTAGGAGAACAAATTTGCTGCGGCAGTAGTGGTTGTGGGGAGCCTGTTAGGGATTGTGGCAAAGGGTATAGAAGTTGTGAGAGAGATGTAAGTAGTAAAATCTACTAAACAACCACACTTTGGGTTTCAGGGATATTGGTTTGGTGAGTCACTGGTTATTGGGTTTGAGGGGAAAATGTAAAGGTAGTTCCTGGGTTTCTGATAGTAACCAAGTAGATTTCTCTGCCACTTGCATAGGAGGTTTTGGAGAATGAGTAGAATTTGTAAAGAGGGCAAGTGTTGCTTTCAGTTTAGTCAGCGGTGAGTTTGAGAAGCCTTTAAGACAGTCCCACGTGTAATCAAATCTGCATTTCTCCTTCATTGATCCTTTTGTCCATTTCCATGCCAGTGCTCAGTTTTAATAATTTTAGCTTAATATTCCATTTTAATATTTTATAGAGCTCTATATCTCCTTTTATTATTCTTTCCAAGAAATTTCTTGGGACTTCCCTGTGGTTCAGTGGCAAAGACTTTGTGTGCTGCCCCCCTGCCCCCCTCGGGCCCAGGTTCAATCTCTGCTTAAGGAACTAGATCCCACATGCAGCAACTAAAGAGCCCATGTGCTGCAACTAAAAAACCTGATGCAAGTAAATATAAGAACTGAACTGGAAAAAAAAAAAAAAGAAATTTTTTCTTAATTATTTTAGACCTCTTTTTTTTTTTTAAGGACTAAAATCATTTTGTCAATTTCAAAAAGACAAAGACACACATTAGGATTTTTGACTGAAAACCTACTGGCTCAGTGTTAAAGAATCCTCTTGGCAGCACAGGAGATGCAAGTTCAGTCCCCAGGTCGGGAAGATCCACTGGAGAAGGAATGGTAACCCATTCCAGTATTCATGCCTGGAAAATCCTGTGGACAGAAGAACCTGGTGGGCTGCAGCCCATGGGGTCTTAAAAGAGTCAGACATGACTTGATGACTAAACAACAACAAACAAAAATAAATTTATCAGTTTCAAAAACACATTAGAGTTTTTGACTAAAAAAATGTTTTATTTATAGATAATTTGGGAAGAACTGATATTTTTGCAATATTGAATATCCCCATCTAGGAACATAATTTGTTCTAAAAGTGTTTTATGTTTTATATTTTTGACACTATTATAAATTACTCAGTTTTAATCTCACTATGGATAATATATTAAGAACTACTGATTTTTGTATATCCATCTTGTATCTATCTGGTTTTATTAGCATTTTCTCTAATAGCTTGTGTTAATTCCTTAGAATTTCTAGTAATCTGCATATAATAATTTTTGTTTTTTTCTAATATTTCAATTTTTTATGTTTGCTTCTTACCTGACTCCTTTAGCTAGAAGCGCTAGAAAAATAACATGTATTTGCAATTCAGAGCATATTTATTTAGAATTTTTATTAACTAGGCATTGTTTGAGGCTCTGGAGATAAGTAGAGCAGTAAACAAAAAGAAAAAAGACCTTGTTCCCATGGAATTTATAATCTTGGAAGAGATACATGTGTGTAATACTACTTACAAATAAAGGTCGTTGAGAAGTGCTATAAAGTAGGAAAACAGATTAAAAGGTTAGAGAGTGACAGTGAAAGGGTCATATTTTATACAATGTTTTCAAAAATAGCCTCTTGAAGAGATGGTGTTTGAACAGAGACATGAGGGAGTAAGTGATGTGCCTCGCTGGTGGAAGAGTCCTCAGCAGAGAAAAATAGCAAGTGCCAAGTTCTGAGGTGAATGTGCACTTGATATTTTAGAAGAAAAGCCCAAATGAGGCCAATGTTGCTAGAGTGACTGAGGAGGAGGAGAACGATCTGTGAGGTCATTGAGTTTGAAGATGGGGTGTGATGGGAGTGGATAGTGCCAGACCTTGAAGGCCATTGTAATACAACTACTTCTGTCTTTTATCTAAAGGAAGTAGAAAAGGGAAATAGTAAAGAACACAAATTAACAAAACAAAATGTACAAAAAATTTTTCTTTGAGGATAAGAAAAGCAAAACTGGTGGGAGATAGATCTCTAGAAAGTCTAATAAGAAAAATAGAAAAAATTTTAATTTAAAAGGATTGCAAAAGCTACAAATCTTACAGATTTCAAATAGAAAATAGGCAATATTAGGATCCAGTTAATATAATTGGAAATCTAGATGAGATGAGCAGATCCCTAAGAAAAAAACACCGCTTATTACAAGAGAAACAAGAAATATAAATTTTAATTAATATAAAAATCTGCTTACAAGGAAGTCCCCAGGACCAAAGGCTACACTGGGAAAAAAATTTTTAAGAAAAAAATAATACCTGTCTTAAATAACTCCTCCTAGAAAACAGAGAAAGAATATACTTGACAATTTAATGACATCCTCTGTAATCTTATTACCAAAACTCGAATTGCAGATAGAATCAAGCAATATGGGAAGAGGATAACGTATCATAACCAAGTTTGTTTTATTTCTTTAAGGCAAGAGTAGTATACCATTTGAAAACAAAATCAGCTTGCATAAAAGAGCTTATTAACAGACAAAAAGGAGGAGAATTGATCATATCAGATGCTTATCCCAAATTCATGATTTAAAACAAATTAATAAAACCTCATTGCAAATGAAATAGGAATAAAAGAATTTCTTTAATCTGATAAAGTACCTAAAAGCAAAACAGAAAGTAAAAATTGAAAGCAAACAGTGTGCATGATGGCAAAATAGTAAAAGCTTGTCCCCTGAGACTAGAAGTTATCCTAAGTCAGTGAAATTGCATATACTCATTTAATTGGCTCAAAATTGACTAATACAGCAAACAAGAAGGAAAATCATTTTACTTGTCAATTCCTCCCCTCCTTCAAACATGAACTATAGTCTTCACTGTCTAGGAAAATTAACATAAATTAATCCTATCGGCTTTGAGCTTCTTGGAGCCTAAGTCCTGGCAATGAGATGATAATTTAAGTTTTTCAAAGGGCTGTTTAACTGTACATTAATAGATTTTCTCTTCATCTGATGACTTTACCACTTAACCTCTACATTAGGCATCTCTTCTTCTTTGACATCTTTGTCTTCTTTCAGTTGACAATTTGGAGTTTGGTGACGATCAGTTAAAAATTATAATGCATATTACCTTAACCCAGCAATTCACTTCTAGGAAATTATTTTCTGAATCTCCTTGCAGTTGTACACAGTAGATAATTGTTGCAGTATCTTTTGTGATAAATAGCATAAGATGGGAAAAACCCAAATGCTCACCAGTAAAGGACCTGGCAATAAAGTATGATAGAAGAGAATAGTTGTGATAGTTAAAAAGAATGAGAGAATTTATGTTAACTGGTATGGGATAATCTCCAAAATATATCAGGTGAAAAACCAAGTGCAGAACAGTGTTTATAATATGCTATCCTTTGGGCAGGAGGCAGGGGGCAGAGATCATTTTACATACCCATACTTATATCTATTTAATAACATTTATTCATGTAAACTATAAATGTGTATATATATGTGTATGTATGCATACATGTATATGTTATACACACACCACCTCTGAAAGTATATGTAAGAAAACTGCTAACAAACATTGCCTTTGAAAGGGGAACTTTGGAAGCTAAGAGACTACCTTTTTACATTTTTGCATCATTTAAGTGTATTTGCTTATTCAAAAATACATAGATATATATATATCTATACATAGAAACAAAAAATAAATCTCAACTAAGATTAAAAGAAATATGGTTTCATATTTCATACTGAGTTCTACAGAATCTGTGATATAAGCCTGTGGATCCTAGAATAATTATACCATACCATTATAGGTGTCTAAATGTCTCAGTTAAGGAAAATTTGCAGCCTGGTTCAGATCCCCCACCCTGAATTGTCTTTGAATAATGAGCCTTGGATCTGTCTCCTTACATTCTGGCATCTTTCTCCGTGATATAATTGTTGCTTCATACACGTGGCAATTGGAGTAAGTAATTGTTATTTAGAAATACACAATAAATGCATTTATGATGTTATGATATTATATAGTTGTATTGAAAAAGGTCTAAACTGAAAGAGCTAACCACTGTTGGTGACTTTTTTTTTTTTTAGCTTTCTGGTAAATAGTTTTTTATTACCATGTATTCTGATATACTTTGTCTTAGGCTCGGATGCTTATCACAGAAGAAAACCTGATGACCATTATCATTAAGACTTTCATGGATCATTTGAGACACCGAGATGTCCAAGGCAGATTTCAGTTTGAACGATATACTGCTTTACAAGCCTTTAAGTTTAGGAGGGTTCAGAGTCTTATTTTAGATCTCAAGTAAGTTTTTGTTTACTTGTTAAACCAGTTGCTACTTGTAAAGGTCATTGTTTATTCATATACTCATTGCTGTTTTTATCTCGTTCAGGTATGTGTTAATTAGCAAACCAACTGAATGGTCAGATGGTCTGAGGCAGAAGTTCCTGGAAGGATTTGATGCCTTTTGGAATTACTCAAGTGTATGCAGGTATGTATAAATGGATACATTTCAAAAGGGAAACATTTACTTTTTGGCTCACTGATCTAAATATCTTTCTGTTTGCATTTTTTTCATTCTGGACATATTTTTAAAAGAATAATTTGGATAGCTACAATTTGGACCAAGAAGCTCCTCTTAATTAGAAACTCTTAAAAAGGTGTAGAATGCATGAGATCCCTGCAGAGGTTCTGACATCTGCTGTTCTTTTGTATTTGGTTATTCTTTTGGTTACCATTAATGTTCTTTCTTTGGGGGCTTCAAGTTAGTTTTGTTTTGAATATGCTTGAAGGGAAGTATTGTCAACTTAGTTAAGAAGCTGTGTTTGTGTGTTTTTAATGTTTCCATATTTCTTTTTGTTTCATGGATGTCATATTTATATGATATAGTATAGAACTCTCCTCACCAGCTGCCCCATTTAATTTTCTTTTTGGATACACCTCTGTATACAAAATAAAATCTAGAAACAAATTAACTGGTATAGTTAACTAGTTTGTTGTTGTTGTTTTATTTGTTTTTAGCTACAACGTGAGGCTTGTGAGATTTCAGCCCTCAACCAGGGATCAAACCTCAGCAGTGAGAGCACGAGTCCTAGCCCCTGGACAGCCAGGGAATTCCCCTGGCCGCAAAACGATAGATGACATTTCAGAAAACATGAGCAATATCATTATGCTTTCCTTAGCACCTGTCCTTTTTAGGATGTATTCTAATTCCCATGTTATGTGGTAGTTTAATGGATGTTTATTATAGTACTTCTGTTTTTTGCTTTGTGCCTGTAGAAACAGTAGCTACCTTGGTTAATCTGAATACTCAAAATGTCTTATATTTTCCATCATTTAATTAGTTCTGTTACACCAGGGTAGTTAGGCTAGTTTCTAAAGAGGTATATTTTGTATTAAAAGCTGTTTATCTTTTTCTAGTTTAGCTTCCCTTCAGACTCTGAAAACTTGCAGTTGCAAATTACAAATAAATATAAAAATTTTATTTTATCATTTTATAGAACATATTTATAAACTCAATAGCATTTTAAAAGCCTGTCAAATTTCTTCTGACAGTTTTTTCTATAGATGATAGAACTAAAAAGGAATTTTTGAAGGATTGTTGCAGTGAAGTGCAAATTTTATTGTCTAAAACATGTAGAAGATTGCCTCTAAAGTAATTCATTCTATATTTTACTGGGATTTTTTTATTTATAAATTTTAGGGAATGTTATATAAACATGTAATTTAAGAAGTTGGACTTCTCATACTGCTTGAAACTTCCTGTTAAAACTCTTGTATGTTTTTGTAATCAGTATATATTTCTTCTACATTATTTCTTAAGTTTCTGTGTAGAAGAGCAAATGTAATTTTAATTTATTTAAAATCTTTTCACTTTTAAGGGAATGGATCCAATTACACGTCAAGTAGGACAGCATATTGAAATGGAACCAGAGTGGGAAGCAGCCTTCACACTACAAATGAAATTAACACATGTCATTTCAATGATACAAGACTGGTGTGCTTTAGACGTGAGTCTCTTCTGGGGTCAGGGATAGGAAATAAATGGAGGAGGGGCAGAGATAAACAATTTCCTAAGTAAAATATGAGGCAGTTTGGAGAGGATAGTAATGATATGCTCATAAAATAGCATATTTTCCTCTTTCACCTATACATTCAATAAAAGTTACAATTCTAAAGCCTTAGGGAAATTAGAAAATAGAGGGAGATATAGTCCACACTCGTTTCTCTTATGTTGCTGTCTTCTTTTTTTTTTTCCATAATCCTATCAAGATTTTGAGCATATAAAAAGTTTATAAATTACCCCCAAATAAAATTTTACTATTAGTACATTTATTCTGTGTCTTTAAACTATGTCGGCTGCCTTTGGCTATAAAATCTAGATGAGAGGTGTAAGTTAGGAGATCAGAGAAGGCTTTCATGAGATCTAAACTATGTGTCAGAGTTAACTGATCAGAGTAAAGAATATTCCTGACTGAGGAAAAGCTGTATCATGCTATCTGATGAAGAGGAGTGTCGTTGTTCCAAAAGCTGTGAGGCTGTAGTTGGAGCAGAGGTGGAAGACATGACTTTGCAGGGCCGTGTTCAGAAATCTGAATTTTATTCTGACTGAAGTAGATGCTATTTGAGACTCCCAAGCAGAAAAGTGACACCATCTAGTTTACATGTTTTTGAAAGTTACTCTGTGTGGATAACGGAAGGAGGAGGGCAAGAGTAGAAGCAGGAGTTCAGTGGAGACACTTTGGCTTTCCTTTAAGTGATGGAGATACCAGTGGCCAGGTTTGAGAGCATTTTGGATGCAGTTGCTAGCTTGGTAATAGATTGCACATTGGGGAATGAGGAAAATAAAGCCCAGGAATAAACCCACACAATTATGATCAGTTAATCTACAACAAAAGGATACAATATGCCGTGGAAAGAAGGTGATCTTTTTCAGTAAGTAATGCTAGGAAAACTGGACAGCTGCATGTAAAAGAATGAAATTAGAACATTTCCTTAAGACCTAAATGTAAGACTGGAAACCATAAAGCTCCTAGAAGAAAGCATGGAACACTCTTTGACATAAATCTTGGTAAATTTTTTGGATGTATTTCCTAAGGCAAAGGAAACAAAAGCAAAAGAATAAACAAATGGAACGTAATTAAACTTAAAAGCTTCCACACAGCAAAGAATGCCATCAACAAAACAGAGAGACAACCTACTGAGGAGGAGAAAATATTTGCCAATGAGATGACCAATAAGGGATTATTATCCAAAATATATAAACAGCCCATACAGCTCAATATAAAAAAACAGCCCATTTTTAAAATGGGCAGAAGACCTGAATGGACATTTTTCCAAGGTAGACATACAGATGACCAGTAGGCACATGAAAAGACGCTTAACACTGCCAGTCATAAGAGAAATGCAGATCAGACCACAGTGAGCCGCCACTTCACACAGAGAACACAAATAACACATGTTGGCGAGGATGTGGAGAAAAGGAAACCTGTACAGCTGTTAGTGTGAATGTAAATTGTAGCCACTGTGGAAAACAATATGGAAGTTCTTCAAAAAACTAAAAATAGAGCCACCATAAAATGCAGCAACCCCACTCCTAGGTATTTATCTGAAGATAAAGAAACTCTAATTTGAAGAAATACATGCTGGCCAATGAGCCTGGGAGGCTATAGTCCACTCACAAAGAGCTGGACTTGACTGAGTGACTAAGACTCCGGTGTTCATAGCAGCACAATTGCGAGGATGCAGTGTCCAGCAGATGAGTGCCTAAGAATGGGGGAGTAGATGTGGTGCAGTATTACTCAGCCAGAAAAAGAGTGGAATTTTGCATTAGCAACAACATTGATGGACCCTGGAGGGTATTATGCTTAGTGAAATAAGTCAGAGAGACAAATCCTATAATTACTTATGTGTGGAAACTAAAAATAAAGCAGAAACAGACTCACAGGTACAGAGAACAAACTAGTGGTTACCAATGGAGAGAAAGAAGACCAGGAGGGGTAAAATAGGAGAGATTAAGAGGTACAAACCACTGTGTATAAAATAAATAAGCTATAAAAATATATTGTACAACACAAAGAATATAGTCAATTTTTATAATAACTAAATGGAATATAATCTATAAAAATGTACATCAACTATGCCTCAATTTAAAGAAAAAAATGGGGAATGAGGAAAGGGAATATATTAGAATGACTTCTAGATTTCTGCACCTCTGTAGAGATATTCCCTGAGAAAGGGCCTTAGATAGAGGGAGCAAGTTGCAAAGGAAGATTTAGTTTGCCCATATTGATATTTGAGGTAAATATTCATCACTGAATTTGAGATTCTTGTTTTAATATTGTAGAAACTTAACATAAAACCTTCTTTTATAGGAAAAAGTATTAATCGAAGCTTACAAGAAATGCCTGGCTGTATTGACACAGTGTCACGGTGGTTTTACTGATGGTGAACAACCAGTCACATTAAGCATTTGTGGACATTCAGTGGAAACTATCAGATACTGTGTTTCCAAAGAAAAAGTTAGCATTCACCTCCCAGTTTCTCGCTTACTTGCAGGTAAAACATTTTTCTCTAAAAGAGAACCCTGAAATTGTCTTTTGAATTGTTGTTTGTGATTAGTATTTACTGAATACCTACTATGCTTTATTTTGAAAGTGTTCTTGTTCAGATCAGTCTATCACTTAAGTGATTGTTAATAAATTGAAAACACCCAGACTTCCTCTCTCTCTAAGCAGTATCTTATTGATAAATTTTTTTAATCATCAGGTTGAAGTGAGTTCCAAATTGGGTTGATAGGCTTTTTTAATCGTAAGTAGCTGATTTACACACTACACATGCTCGACTATTTGAAGCTGCTACCTCACGGCACCCAGAGACTGCATATGCACTCGTCTGTCTCTTTAGACACAGTAACTTTCTTCCACATTTTCTTGAGTGCAGGAGTTCTCAGTCTGTTCACATACTGTTCCCTTTAGTTCCATTTTCAACTCAGAGAGTAGAAAAGTAAAGTTATAAAGGTAAATATTTTCACTCATTGCAGAATTTGCAATGTAGCTTAAATGTGTGGCTCAGTAACTTAATAATGTGAAAGTAGTGTGTGTGTGTGTGTGTGTGTGTGTGTGTGTGCGTGCAAGTGTAAGACTGGAGAATTGGTATCTTTTCTTCCTTAAATGTTTGGTAGAATTCACCAGTAAAATAGTATGGAACTGATGCTTTCCCTTTTTTGATAGGTAAATAATCATTGATTCAGTTTCTTTAGCAGATATACAACAGTTCCTATTATCTGTATCTCCTTGTGTGAGTTTTGGTGGTTTGTTTTTCAAGAAATTGGTCCATTTTGTCTGAGTTATCAAATATGTGGACACGGAGTTGTTCATAAAATTCCTTTATTATCCTTCTAATATCTGTGGGATAAGTAGTAACAATCCCTCTGTCATTTCTGAAGCCTTTTTTTTCATTGTTTTGTGTATTACCATATTATCTTGCCAATAGATGTTAGCATTCCAACAATTTTTTTAGATTCTTACTGAAATTGTGGTGATTTAAGATTGAACTTGACATGTGAATTTAAATAGTATGAGTAGAACAATAAAAAGTACCTGGAATGAAATTGTGATGTAGGCAGAAATCTTTTTCCGGTAACTTGTTCATGCCCAGTTTTGTTTTCATAAGTATTGATACTTGCATGCTGAACTATTGATCTTCAGTACAGGCAAGTGATGGCATGGTGGTGTGCATAGTGTTCAACTAGAATGCAGGAAAGTGGGTCTCCAACTCAGCCACTGATCTTTTCTGCCCTTTGTACTAATTTTGCTGAGGTATTTACCCCCCTCAGTCCTCTAATATTTTGAGCATTTTATCTTTCTGTGTTTGGCAAACCTTAGCCTGAATGCTTACAATCTAGGTGGAGAGCCAAGTAAACATACACGGAGCAGTTCAAGAACAACTTGGAGACTGTGCTAATGGAGGCTGAGTGCACATTGTTAGAATGGGATTCTCAATACAGGTGTTCCTGGATGAGGAAAGCTTCAAACCAGGCTTGACCAGGCGGCTTGCATCTGTTGATGAGACTGTGAAAAGCATTCTCTGTTTAGACAACGTAAATAGGACAATTCTTAGCTAGCAGAATTAACTAAAGTTGAGCTATGAAAAGCCCTTCGCAATTAGGGACGAATAAGAGGCTTTGATCCTTCTGGGGAACTGAATTCTGAGGTCAGAATCAGTGCAGACCTTGAATTCCATGGCCAGTTTCTCTGTTCAGTTGCCAGGAGGATCTCTTGCTGCTGTACTTTAAATGCAACAAACTTCATGATCCAATTGATTATGACCTTTAAAATTAATTTAACATATAAATTGCTTTGATAGTTATTTAACTGCTTTTGCTATGTTTGCACTTACAACATTTACTTCTGTAAAATTTAATCAGTGTATGTTGATACATGTAATTAAGACTCTGGTTCTAAGCATGCCTTTAATACAGAGGTTCATGAAAATAACAGTTGAAAAATTATGGATGCAGGTCATTTTGTATCTTAATGTGTAATATGATAGGTCTCCAAAGAGACACAGAAAGGGAGTTAGATATAAAGTTGAGCAAATATTTAGTCTTTTTTTTTTAATCTAAATGACTTTCACGTATAGAAATACTTCTATCTTTGTTTTCCATGCAGGTTTGCATGTGTTGTTAAGCAAAAGTGAAGTGGCATATAAATTTCCAGAGCTCCTACCTCTAGTAAGTAGTATGAACATTTAAAAGTAACTATCTATTACAGACCTCCAGTTAGATAATAAATAAGTTATGAGAATACAATATCCAGCATAAGGAATATGCTGAGTAATATTGTAGTAACTTTGTATGGGGACAGATGGTTGCTAGACTTACCATGGTGATCATTTCATAATTATGAAAAAGTGAAAGAAAGTGAAAGTCGCTCAGTCATATCTGACTCTTTGCCACCCCACGGACTATACAGTCCATAGAATTCTCCCGGCCAGAATACTGGAGTGGGTATAGCCTTTCCCTTCTCCAGGGGCTCATCCCACCAAGGGATCAATCCCAGGTCTCCCGCATTGCAGGCGGATTCTTTACCAGCTGAGCCACAAAGGAAGCACAAGAATACTGAAGTGGGAAGCCTATCCCTTCTCTACTAGATCTTCCCAACCCAGGAATCGAACTGCAAATATCAAATCATTACATAGTATACCTGAGTATGTGTTTGTATATGTGTGTGTATACAGGAAAAGACAGATTAATTTATTGTACGGATTTGGCTCACATAGTCAAGGGATTTGGCAAGTCTGAAATAAACCTGGCAACCTGGCGGATTAAGAGTTGATCTTGTAGTCTGAAATCCAAAAGCAGGCTGGAAGCAGAATTTCTTCATCCTTGGAGAAACCTCAGTCTTTTCTTTTAAGGCCTTCTAGCTTATTGGAAAGGCCCACCAATATCATGGAGAGTAATGTGCTTTACTCATGAACTGTACTGATTTAAATGCTAGTTCACCAAAAAATGCCTTTACAGGGACATCTAGACTGGTGGTAATCAAAAATTGGGTACCATGGTCCAGCCAAGTCGATGCATAAAATTAACTAGCACACAGACATACCTTAAAATAATTTTGACTTGTATTTATATAAAGTTACCATCTCTAAACCAGTCTTCTTTATAGAGTTGAGATTTTGTGGGTTTTTTTGTATACACAGAGTGAACTTAGCCCACCCATGTTGATAGAACACCCTCTTAGATGTCTTGTTTTATGTGCCCAAGTACATGCAGGAATGTGGAGAAGAAACGGTTTCTCTCTCGTAAACCAGGTAAGTGGTTTTTATTCTGTGAAGAGTTTTCAGTCCATTCTTTAGTTTCTGTGGAGGTTGTAATAGTCTTTGAAAGTCATCTATGTTAAAACTATTGAATGGCCGCTGGGAATGAACCTTAAAAATGTTTTATTAAAAACTGTTTGACAAGATAGATGTAATGTTAAACTAAAAATTTCTTAGAGCTTTTATTCATATTTTATTAAGAAACAATATCAAAAGTAGAAATGAACTTAATTTTCACTTGAAGTCATTTTTAGAACAAAGTTTGATATGTTTAAAAACATAATGAAAAATCAAGATTTCACCTACTTTAGTTATAAAAGATAAAAGTTCTGTTAGTGTAGCTCTGAAATTGAGGTTTTAATTTTTAAACCTCACCAAGACTTGGTATAGGATTTTCTCTACTTTTGTTAGCTGTAAATCTCATTGAAAGAACTTTATTAGATCCAGAAAGTTGGCTGCAAAATATGAACCATAAAGTTCCATAGAGATTCCATACTGTAATCTGGAAATTTCTAATTAATTAATCTCTGTTAAGATAGCATTCACTGCTGGGGAAACCACATTGTGTGTGTGTGTTTGCATGTTCATATACTCACATGCACAAAAGCCACATGCTCTTTAGGTGGGTGGGGAGAGGAGAGAACTGCACAAATAAAATGCTGTTTACCCAATATAATTACTTGTGTGTTTTTTTTTTTTTAGATTTATTACTACCACAATGTGAAATGTAGACGTGAAATGTTTGATAAGGATATAGTAATGCTTCAGGTAATGAATTAAAAGCATTAAATTTAAAAGTTTGGGGGAGTTTTTATTATTTTCACCAGACCCAGACACAGGCTCACTCTCAAATCTGTAACTTCGATCTACCCCTTATCTGTTGTTTAGTCTCTAAGTTGTGTCCGACTCTTTTGTAACCCCATGGCCTGTAGCACGCCAGGCTCCTCTGTCTGTGGTACTTCTCAGGAAAGAACACTGGACTGGGCTGTCGTTTCCTTCTCCAGGGATCTTCCCAAGCCAGGGATCAAACCTGCATCTCCTGCATTACAGGCAGATTCTTTACCACTGAGCTCCCAAGGAAGCCACCTAGCCCTTATCTACTAAGCTCCAAATTCATATGGCTGAAATAACTGATTGAACATTGCCAGCTGGTTTCCTGAACACATCTTGTATTTCACATATTCAAAATAAAGACTGTGTCCTCCATACCTTCTTCCTATCTTCAGTTTCTCTACCTTGGTAAATTGTTCAACAATCAGTATAGTTATTAGAGTCAGAAATATGAAAGCCATCCTCTCTTAACTGTCCTCTGATTATAAAGCCCCAAATCCTCAAACTGATTTTCAAGGCCTTCAGTACTTTAACTATGTTCAAAACTCCTTGAATTTGTCATATACTCCATTAAGTCTTAAAATTTGTACTTTTCTTTCTTTCCTTACCTAGGTTGTACACCCCACCCTCTTCCTTTCTGTTTGCTACCTGTCCTATTTTCCTGCATATCTTCATGTTTAGTTTAGCATCACTTTCTCCAGAAAGCTGACATAATAAAACATGGCTGTGTATCCTTTTGGGAGGGCCCATAGCATGATGCTTATCCCCACCAGAGCATTCATAACTCTGGATTGTGGTTGCCTATTTACTTTCCTTCCTCCACACGAAACTGTGACAACTCTCTTGGTCCTTTTTATGTCCATTTATGTAGCACAGTGCTTGTCACAAAGTAGTGTTTCCATATTGTTGCTGAGTGGATTTAGAAATTATAGAATAAGTTACAAAATGTAAATTTCAAAAAATTATTGGTTCAAAAAAATCAAAATTCAAGTTGACTGAGAATCTATACAAGTGGAATTGTAAGAGAAGTAAAACTAATATTTAAAAGCCAGCATTTCACTTAGTGTAGCATTTATTACTAAAAATTAGTTTGAGTTCTTGAAAAGAGTTTAATATGATATGCATTTTAAAAAAATACTGGAAGTTTTATTACCATACCACATTTCTCTGAGTCGGACCCCTGACAGTGACAATGCTGACATAAAACCTTGAACTGAACTTATAGGGACACAACTAATTCAGAGCATTAAAAGTGAAGAGAATGTATAGTCCATGTTGTTACGATATGTGGGTTCCGGGCATGTTTTGTTTTGTTTTACCAGCACAGATTCCTGTCCATAGTGGTAGCTATCACAAGTAAGGACTGGGGCTAAATGTGTCCTCATCTTTTATTAGAATTGATGAACAAGTAAGCTGCTTTCTCTTGTGCAAACCAAAATATGTCTCACTAATTGTTTAGTAGCCCTTTTGACCTTTCTCTTTTCCTTTCTTTCATACATTTAAAAAAAGACAGGTGTCTCCATGATGGATCCAAATCATTTCCTGATGATAATGCTTAGCCGCTTTGAACTTTATCAGATTTTCAGTACCCCAGATTATGGGAAGAAAATCAGTTCTGAGACTCCCCATAAGGTAAGAGCATGCCTTATGAGACCACAGTACAACTGTTAGAGAAGCGCCTTTCATTCTTTTTGGTTATTTTACTCATCTGAGGTAATACAGATGGTTCTTATTCTTATCTCTGAACTTGCTCTCTTCCATTGCCCCCAATGGTTTCAGGATTTAGTTCAGCAGAACAACACTCTAATAGAAGAAATGCTTTACCTCATTATAATGCTTGTTGGTAAGTTTGGATATTTTGAAACATTTATGTATTATATTGACTTTCTTAAAAGTTTTTTAAATTTTTATTTTTGTATTTTTGACTGTGCTGGGTCTTTGTTGCTGTGTGTGGGCTTTCTCTAGTTGAGGTGCACGGGCTTCTCATTGCAGTGGCTTCTCTTGTTGCAGAGCACAGTAGCTGTAGCACACGGGGTTCGTTGCCCCACAGCACATGGAATCTTCCTGGGCTAGGAATTAACCCATGTCCCCTGCGTTGGCAGGCAGATTCTTAACCACTGGATCACCAGGGAAGTCCTGTATTTAGAATCTGAGTAGTTTAGAATCTGAACTGTTTCTTCTGTTTGAGCAGTTCCTCCGTTTTAGAGGAAGGAGATTAGAGTGTATATTTTTATTTTCCCCTCTGGTTACTGTAATGATGAGAGTAACAGCACTACAGTGCTTTGGAAGAAGGGGCGAGGACAACTGCTAACACAGGATAAACTGGAAAATTGTGAGTTAGGAATAAAACGGGACAGGAGAATTTAGCAAATGAGAATAGGATATTTAGGAGCTATTTATTGTTACTTTGTATCTTAGCTGCGTTTCTCTCCATGGCTTTGTGGTGCGCAAGTGTTCTCACTATATTTTAAGTCCTGTCGCCTCCATCTTTCCTGTTGTGTGCTTTACTTTCTCCCTCCTCCTGTACTGTTTCAGACTCTCAACAGTCCTGGAGCAGAGAATCCTGGCTGCTGTCAGGATGTAATACCAAAGAAGGAGATCTCAGAAGGTGATACCTTATTTGCCACTAGATCAAGGGCAAAGGAGGGCTCCCTTCCTCGTACCACATGGCAGATGACTTGAAAGCAGTTTCCTAGGCTGCTGGTACAGCTGCTGTTTCTAGTCCCTTCCCACCTTCTGATCTCATTCTTTGAAAACAGCAACCAGAATTCTCTCTCCATGGCTGAAGACTACACTCAGCCGTTGTGTCAGAGGCTCAGAAACATGATTGGGAGCTGCTCTCACCCTGCTTTATTGCCTGACCAGTCATTGCTTTTCCATTGTACAGAAAGAAAATATATTGTGTTGCATGAATTATAAATATGTATTGCTTATAAATATTATGATTGTTAGGTGTGTGTACATGTACTTATTCCTTGTTGACAGGAGAGAGATTTAGTCCTGGAGTTGGACAGGTTAATGCTACAGATGAGATTAAACGAGAGATTATCCATCAGTTGAGCATCAAACCTATGGCTCATAGTGAATTGGTAAAGGCTTTACCTGAAGATGTAAGTACCTACATTTTTAAAAATATATGGAAATCCTCCTATAAACCCTTCCATAAATATATGGAAATATTTAAACCTTTAATTGTCCTAGGTCTAGAGTGTGTATAGGTTGACTTCTGTATACCTTTTCCACAATTGTAAAATCTGCAGTGCCAACACATGTGTGACTCTAGTCACTCTTATTAGAAATAAATAGAAAAAGAAAATACTAGGTACTAGGAGTGGAAAGCAGCAAAGAAATAGAATCCTTTATAGTGAAGCCTTGAAAGAGACAAGGCTACTGAATAAAAGAAAACGTGTTCCTTAGAACTGAATTTACATATCCTTTAAAGAAGGATTGTTGATAGGGTGTTTAGTACAAAGTTGTGATGGATAGAGATAACGCTTTATAAACTAGAAGTACCTACTCAGCTATGTTGAATAAACTAAAGTTTGCTAGAGTTTTTTTCCTTCTAAAGCATCCAAAGACTCTGCTAAGACCATTCCTCTCATTTTAGTGAATGTAAATTAACATTCATATAGGCATTACGTAGATCAGTTGTAGCTATTTTTCCTCCTAGAATCTTAAGGTCCTATGCCACCTATTTTTCAGCCCTGGGGCTTTTCAGAAACCCCAGTTACAGTTGGGAAAGGTTTTTCACAATGTTTTCCCATATTTGAAACATAGATTAGAACTCTGAACCTTAATTTTCATTCTTCTGGGATTTAAACCTTTACTTGTGGTATTGTAATACTTCTCTTAAATTTTGTCTTATTTCAAACTTTAAAAACTTCAAACATTTATAGGAATAGAGAACATAGTATAATGAACCCATCACCAGTTTCAACAGATGACCTTATTCTTATTTCTACTCTAACCACTAATCCCTACACCCTCACTGGGTTATTTTGTGGAGAATACCAGATTTACCACTTCATCTATAAATAGAATTGTACATATCTAAAATAGTGGTTCTCAACCAGGGACGGTTTTGGCACCCCCCGCCCCAGGAGGGGACCATTTGACAGTGTCACTACTCAGGCCTGAGTGTGTGTGTTCCTAGCATCCATTCAGCAGAGGCCAGGATACTCTTAACATCCTACAATACAGGACAGACTCTCACAATAAAGACCTCTCTAGTCCAAACGTCAGGGGTGCCAAGGTTGATCCAAAAGTTACAAGCTTTTAGAAAAAACCTGTGCGTTTGCCAGTTATCACACCTAAAAATTAATAATTTTTAACTAAATATCTATTCAGAATAAAAATTACATGTACTTTTTTTAGGTCTCTGTTAACGGGCTACTTTTGCCATTTCCATTTCTAGTTGTGTATGCAGGTATTTTTTATAGGAAATGAGAGAACAATTATAGTTTCACTTAGATGTTAGAATAGGAAGAAATAAAATTTAAACAGCATTTTAAAAATGCAAATACCTTGTACAAAGTGATGGTATCTATATCTACCAAACATTTTTGACCAGAGAATTCTTTTATTCACACAATTCCTGTTAACATCCTGTCACAAATGAGAAAATGCTGTTTTAATGAAGATAGATAAAGAAATTTGTATAGCTATTTCAGAAAATATTATAAAGATATAAATTTTGTTTAAATGTTATATATACTTTGTGTTTTTATTTCATTCCTTTTGAAAGCTGTCACCTTGATTTCATATGGTGACTTGTTTTTAATTGTATCAATCTGAATGAAAGCTTACCAGGTAAATTTCCCCAGCTGCATATTAATCATGTTTCCTATGGAATCCTCATCTGTAGAAACTGAGATAGTAGTGTATTCACTTTATATGATTGCTTTATGAAGCTTAATGAGATAAAAGCACAATGCTCAGACTGCTAGCAGATACTGTTATTAACATGAAACACATTTATTTCCTGTACCTTTAGGAGAACAAGGAAACTGGCATGGAGAGTGTGATTGAAGCAGTTGCCCATTTCAAGTGAGTTTATTTTCTATTTTTTCACATTTGATTTTATTTTGTACATTAATTTTTCTTAGAGTGTTTCCCTTTGATGGAAGTAAGAATAAAATTGTTGTTTTGAGAGAGTGACAACCATTTTCAGACATGTAATTCTGAACTAGATTTCTCAGACATTTCTCTTTTATGCTTTAGCCCTATGCTTAGCAACTTAAAGTAGATAGATGAGAATTTTCATTGTATTCAAAATAGGTGTTCATAGCTGGTAGTTTCAAATAGCTGAAATTAACCTGATCATAGGTAAATGCATTGTGCTTCCTTTGTTCCCTTTTGAATGTGCCGCCTGAGCGGTGGGTCAGCCTCCGAATGATGCTTTCTTTGGTGTCCAGTGTGTAACCCAGTCAGTAAACTAGTTTCCCCTTAAGGTTGTTGAGGCAGTTTCTTAATCCTGCTTTTTCTTTGCTCCTTATTTCAATGACAGTGTCTTTATTTCTGTTGATTTTAAAAACAATACATGTTTTTAGGGGAAGTATTAAAAAATAACAACAACTAGAAAAGAGACTCTCAGAGACTTCCCAGGTTGCTCAGTGGTAAAGAATCCACCCACCAATACTGAGACCTGGGTTCAATCCCTGATCAAAGAAGATCCTGCGTGCCATGGAACAGCTAAGCCCGTGTGCCACAACTACTGAGCCCACACTAGATCACAACTGCTGTGATCTAGAGCCCACGTGCAGCAGCTACTGAAGCCATGCACCTAGAGCTGCTGTTCTGCAGTTAGAGAAACCACTGCAAGAAGCAGCCCGTACACCGCAACTAAGTAGCCCCTGCTCTCTGCAACTAGAGAAAGCCCATGTAGCAACAAAGACCCAGCACAGCCAAAATAAATATAAATAAAGTAAATTATTTTAAAAAAATTTCTCTCAACCCAAATTACACCTGCTTTTTTCACTTGGTAGAACTTTTCATAGACATCTTTACATGTCAAAATATAGAAGTTAACATCACTTTTAATAGTTTTTGATTGTTTGGAGATAGCATAATGTGTGTTACCTGTTGTTCCTCATTGTTAGACTTCAAATTGTTGTCACTGCAATGACCATCACATTCCCATGTCCGGTTAGAGTAAATCCACAGTGGACGTGCTAGATAAAAATGGATGCACATAAAGCTTTGGATATAGATTACCAAATGAATCCACAGAAAGTAGTTCCAGCTTATACTCACCAGCAGTGTATGAGATTTTTAAACTATTATTATTATTTTTAATTTTTGGCTGCCCTGGGTCTTCGTTGCTACGCATGGGCTCTCTCTAGTTGTACAGGCTTCTCACTGTGGTAGCTTTTCTTGTGAAGCACAGGCTGTAGAGCGTGGCTTCAGTAGTGACAGCACACACACTTAGTTGCCTGGTGGCATGTGGAATCTTCCCAGATCAGGGATCAAACCCATGTCCTGTGCGTTGGCAGGTAGATTCTTAACCACTGGACTACAAGGGAAGTCCAGTATATGAGATTTAAGAATGTTTTCTTTCCCAAAGGAAACCTGGATTAACAGGACGAGGCATGTATGAACTGAAACCAGAGTGTGCCAAAGAGTTCAATTTGTATTTCTATCACTTTTCAAGGGCAGAGCAATCCAAGGTAATTGGGAAAGTTAAAAGTATATTGGGAAGGGGTTGCTTGGAGTTTTTTTGTTTTGTTTTTTTCCTACTGCTTTTCACAGAGATTGAAAAAGGACATTTTCAATGTCCTTTCAATGTCAAGGAAATTTGGAAAATATTAAAAGGTATAAAGAAGAAAGTACAGATTACCTGTGATACCACCACTTAACATATGGGGTTTTCCCCTTGGTATTTTGTGCATACATAAGAGATCTTAATAATTATACACGTACCTACACATATCTAATTGTATATATTTTGTTGGCTTTTAAAGACAAATCATCAACCTGTATGGTAATCAGTTAACCTGTTTTACACCCATTTCAGAATTGCTAGTGCTTAACATTATGCTTTCTCATGGTGACTTACGGAATTTAACTGAATTTTGCCTTTTAGCAGTTTACTCTTAAAAATAAGTTTTGAATAAATGACATTAAACAAAAGTTAAACATGAAGCTTTTGTTTACTAGTTGGTTGGTTTTTTGTGGGTTTTTTTTTTTTTTTTAAAGTACAGTTGATTTACAATGTTATGTTAGTTTCAGGTATAAATACAGTGATTCAGTGTTTTGACTATATGTGTGTGTGTGTGTGTGTATAGTTTTTCAGATACTTTTCCCTTATAGGTTATTATAAAATATTGAATATAGTTCCCTGTGCTATGTAGTAGGTCCTTGTTGGTTATCTGTTTTATATATAGCAGTGTTTATTCATTTTTGATGCATGAAATAAAGCTCAAACTTAAATAATTTTTGACTTTGGTTGATACATGTTTCCCCTGAATTTTAAACCAAGAAAGAATCCACTTGGGAGATTCTCTTAGTGGAAGGGGAAATTAACCTTGATATCAATTTCAGGATGATGACAAAATTAAGGATAGAAATTTCCTAAAATCAGAAGTTAGTATGAGAAAGATTAACTTAATCAGTAGTTTTGAATATTGTTTCATAATACTTACTCTGTGTCCAAATTAATTCATTTTTATTAGGCAGAGGAAGCTCAACGGAAATTGAAAAGACAAAATAAAGAAGATACAGGTATTTTTAATCTTTCCCAAAATCTCATGTCAGTCTCTTAATTGTTAAAGGTTGTTTTGTATAGACTATGATAATGATCCTTAAGTGAAAGATTTAAATGTAAGCTTTCTGAATGAATGAACATTTAAAGGGCTAATATAGGTTAATATAGACATAGTCTTGTACTGAGTCACCTCTGAGTTAATGGCTTTATCTCAGATCTTCAGACATTTCTAGGGAAAAGAAAGACCTTCTTTTGTACTACTGCTATTTATGGAGCTACTTTTATGCATTTAACTGACCTGAGAAGGTAAAATATAGCTTTAAGATGCAAATATTCTTTGAAGGCTATCAAAAGTATGTAATAAGGTCATAGTTTTGTTTTGTTTGGTTTGGTTTAAAGCATGTTCTACAAAAGAAGCCAATAATATCTTTATTTTCAGCACTTCCGCCTCCAGTTTTGCCCCCATTCTGCCCTCTGTTTGCAAGTCTGGTTAACATTTTGCAGTCAGATGTCATGTTGTTAATCATGAGGACAGTATTGCAGTGGACTGTAGAACATAGTGGCCACATCTGGTCTGAGTCCATGCTGCAAAGGGTAAGTTTGAAGACAATTATTATATTTCAGTGGTTTTGTAGTAAAAACCAAAATACAAAATATTCTTTCAATATCTGTACATGAGGCACTTAGGTTAAAATGTAGTGTTATCTTACTTTGAAATAAAGTATTTTGTTTCTATTTTTGTGTTTAAGGATAAGAATGAGAGCTTGGCAGATGTTTTTACACCACGTGGTTGTGATTACCCTCCTCTTGTTGGCAGATCTGCTTCTCACTGACTGGTCCTGATCTGTCTTTGTTTATACAGCACTCTGATATTTATATAATGTGTTATCTTTGCACTTGTTTTTTACTTAATTCTCTTTAAAAACTTGTGAGTTCATTAATACTTATATTTTGCAATTGAAGAAATTGAAAGTCGCGTACTTATGGTCCTGTAGCTAATTAGTAGCAAGTTCAGAACCTTTGTTTGTATTTTACTTTCTAGCTTTAATGTAAGTCATTCATAAATTATTATCTCACTAAATTCACATAATACCCCTATATAGATAGTAGATAATTTTTCTACTGTATAGATGAGGAAGGCAAGTTTCAGTGAGAGTCAATTAACTGGTCCATGTTACTCAACTAGAAAGTAAGATAATAATACTCAGTTAATAGAATTAGGCTATTCTTGCCAGGCACTTTTATGTACTGTACTGGTAAGCCTCAAAACTCTAGAGGGAAGCTAATGTTTTTCCCATTTTAAAAATGATGAAGTTAGGCTCAGAGGAACTCCCTAAAGGCATGTAGCTTCACAGCAGAGAAGCCAGAATTCAGATGAAGGTGAGCCTTGCTTCAAAGCTACTGTTTCCCATTGTCTCAGCAGCCTCAAGTATCCCACTGGCTAAGATATTTGTATACGTATACTCCCCTCCTGTTTATAAACATATACTTTAAAATGTGAAAGCATGGCTGGATGGGGAGGGCATTTTGGAAGAAAATGGATACGTGTGTTTATGCCTGAGTCCCTTCACTGTTCACCTGAAACTATCACAGTATTGTTAATTGGCTATACCCCAATAATAAAAAGTTTAAACTAAAAAATAAAATGATATTACAAAAGTTGAAAATAATAAAATGTAAAAGCATGGAATTGTGGTGTTCTGGAGACTATCAGTATTATATGAGCAAAAGATTTGTGGGAAACAATGGAGAAAAGAGGAATGAACATCATTTATCTTATGTATACATTGGCTTTACGTCGTTCACACTAATGTTCTTCCAAATGTCTTGACAATCACAGCAACCCTATGTATAGGGAAAGATCCAGAGACACCACACACGTATCTCCTTCAAAAATTGGAGAGCAGGGTAAAGAATAATAAAAGATCAGACAGATTCAGTGTAGTTATATTCTTAGAAGTCTAGCAATGAATTTTTCATCAGGTATGCTGAACATCTTTATGTGGCATTAGAGATAAAAGTATGTCTCTTTCTGAGATGATTTTTATTCCTTAGAAAAACTAAACTAGTATTATAGATTAGATAATTATGTGATCGATGCTTTCAGGTCTAATTATTTGACCACTGATCCTTAGAATCAGTGGTTTTTTTTTTTAAGACTGTAGTGTAGGGATGGAATAAAACTGAAAATTATATGAATTGCTAGTCACAGCTGTTAGTAATTTTAACTTACCTTAAGAATTTGCAATTGAATTTTCTTCCTAGCTGAAATAGAAATTTTTGTTTCCTTGCTGGGAATTCTTTATTAGAAAATGAACTTTAGAGTTTGGATTTAGCAAAAATTAGTACTTTGAATTATTTTTTACTATACTTAATCTTTAATAGTTTGATTTCTCTTTTTTCAGTAGTGGATTCTTTTTTGTTTTTTTCTTCAAAATTATGTACTTGTATTTTAGGTATTACATTTAATTGGAATGGCACTACAAGAAGAAAAACAGCATTTAGAGAATGTCATGGAGGAGCATGTCATAACATTTACCTTCACGCAGAAGATATCGAGTATGTATACAACTTTTACTAAACTAACTCAACATATCAGTGATTTTTTTAAGTGTAGTATAACCTCCTTTATTTGATCAAACAGTTTTTAAGTAGATTATATTGAATCCAATTTTATGAGGTTATCTGTATTTACCTGTGTATTTTATCAGAGCCTGTGTACTTATCAGATCTAATTCATTTTCCTAGACTTGTAAAATCTCAGGTAGACCTTTCAGCCGGGTTTCCACTGAATTTTGCTAGAGGCTATCTTAAAATAATCATATGGTGTAAGATGTCAGTTTTTGAATGATGAAAGCGTTCTAGTTGTTGATAGCTTGTTTGTGAAATACAAATATGTCACATTTTGAGAAGTACTGAAAAATTCTAAAGAGCTGTAATCAAATGATGGGCCAATATTATAAGCAATTTCATTTTATCTTCTTTTGCCTGGTAGTAAGCACTATGAAGTCTTAACTATTGTTCACATGCCCATTTTTTCTTCCACCTTAGAACCTGGTGAGGCTCCAAACAACTCACCTAGTATACTAGCTATGCTGGAAACACTGCAGAATGCTCCCTACCTAGAAGTCCACAAAGATATGATTAAGTGGATTTTAAAGGTAAAGTTTCCTACATCACTCTGCTTTTTGTGAAAAATATTAAACGTTTATCTTTAAATTTTATAATGTTTCATAGCTTCAGAATAACTGATACTTTTTTTCATAGACTTTTAATGCTATTAAGAAGTTAAGGGAGAGTTCATCCACCAGTCCTGTGGCAGAGACAGAAGGAACCATAATGGAAGAGGTAAAAGATGTAAAGTGTGGTAATACTGAAAAGTTGTGGCAAGGTCACTTTAAGCAATTAAATTTATCTGCAGTAAGTTGGTAGTTGTATTATTCACAAACATGTAAATCCAAAGAAATTGTGGCACTATTTGTTTATTTTTATAGCAATCTTTTGGACTGCTTTTTTTTTTTCTTCTTTAGCATGTTAAGTTGATTAAAAATATAATTAGTATTTACAATAAAAATATTTCTCCTTTGGGGGAAAAATGTGCATTTAGCCTCTAGTGGTCTAATTAAATGAAGTGTAATTTCAGAGTTCAAGAGACAAAGACAAAGCTGAGAGGAAGAGAAAAGCTGAGATTGCCAGATTACGCAGAGAAAAGATCATGGCTCAGATGTCTGAGATGCAGCGGCACTTTATTGATGAGAACAAAGAACTCTTTCAGCAGACGTTAGAACTGGATTCCTCTATCTCTGCTGTACTTGATAATGGGTAAAAATTAATCACAGTTTTTGAAACGCTTGACCAGTGGTTCTCAGTTGAGGAAGATGTTTGGTTTGGTTTCTTTTTTTCCTTTTTGCATACATGTGTCTGTGCTGTCGCTTCAGTCGTGTATGACTCTGTGACCCCATGGACTGTAGCCCGCCAGGCTCCTCTCTCCATGAGATTCTTCAGGCAAGAATACTGAAGTGGGTTGCCATTTCCTTCTCCAGGGAATCTTCCCAACCTAGGGATCAAACCCACATCTCCTGTGTCTCTTGCAAGGCAGGAGATTCTTTACTGCTGAGCCATCGGGGAATCCCCTTTTTTCTTTATAAGTACACTTAATCCTAGAGTAATTTAGAAGAATTGATAGAAAAATTGTGTGGCCATGTAGTTAGAGGATTTAATCTTAGAAATCTGAGCTAATTAGCATATAATTATGAGCATGTCTCTGACTATAGATAGGATAATTCCTGTGTATGCTTAAAATGTAAGTTATTCAAAAAACCCTTGACATTCATAAATGAATGAGTACACTAGGCTCAATTAACTTAGCATCTGGCTTCTGTTATATATTGGATTGCTGTGAGAATTGAAGGAGATAATTTAATAGATATGAAAGACTGTATCTCTCAAATCAAGTCATCAAAACTGTGTTTTAAGTATGTACATACCTAAAGTCACTGTTCTGTGATTCTATAGAAACTTCTTAGGCTCATTAATCATTCTCATAACCTTTTTATTGCAGCCCTGTGGTTTCAGATATGACTCTTACAGCACTGGGCCCAGCACAGACTCGGGTCCCCGAACAGAGACAGTGTGTCACCTGTATATTGTGTCAGGAAGAGCAAGAGGTGAATGCAGAAAGCAAGGCAATGGTCCTGGCGGCATTTGTGCAGAGATCAACTGTGTTATCTAAAGACAGAAGTAAATTTATCCAGGATCCAGGTAAGTCATAGCTATGTCCTCAACTGCCCTATTAATAGTGACTAGCACTTAGTAGGGTAAGTGACATACAGAGATTTTATTAATCGGATGATAGCTCTGTAGGCTTGCTGGTATCTTGGGCAGGTAACTTGAGTGGGAATTCCTCACTTAGCAAATGAAGAAACGTTCCAGCGGGTTAAGTATCATGCCTGAAGCACACAGCTGACAAATAGCAGGGATTCAGAGGAAAGCTGTCCTTTGTGAGAGAACATTAACATGCTTTGGTACTTAACAGTCTTTCCCATTCTTCACACTTGTAAAGTTGCAATAATTAGTTGACACACTGACTGACTGGCTGTAAGTGGATTTTTTTTAAGACTTTCACAGTTTAGATCATTAAAGATTTTCTTTATGCTGTGAAATTTGCGCTATTCTGTTATATAAAGCAAATTGAAATGAGTAATTTTACTGTTAGAGAATTTCTAAAATTATGCCCAATTTATGTAGAGAATTCCAAGAATTCCTGAAGAAGCCAGCTAGCCACTTTATGTTTGTCTTCATTTTTCATCTCCTTTGAATATAAAAATTAGTGCCAGAACAGAAGACTGTGTGAGTTGCCCTTTTTTCCCTGCTCTGGTCTGGGCTGCTGTCCTGGTATTTTGCTGCACCTGTGATTCATAGAGTAATTGTGGCTCTTCTCTGCATGCGTGTCCTTACGCCGAATCTCCTCTAGGGAGCGCCCCACTACTGCCAGAACATTTTTTTGTTTGAGATCCTTGTGAGCCAGCTGTCCTGAAGGCATTAAAGATAGCGCCATCATTTGTGGGAAATAAGAGCCTCTCAGTGTCCTGAAAATGTGATGTGTTCAAAAATCAGATGTACTCAAATACAGAATTCCCTGGAGAAGGAAATGACAACCCACTCCAGTATTCTTGCCTGGAAAATGCCATGGACAGAGAAGCCTACAGGGGGCTACAGTCCATAGGGTCACAAAGAGTCAGACGTAGCTGAGAGTCAGACAAAACTGAGCGACTAAACAACAGCAGGATTCCAGTTTCAGTTCACAGTTCAAGGAAGTTTCATAATGTGCTCAGGGTAATGAAAATTAGAGAGTCCTGTATTCTAAATAATCTAGGGTCTTGCATAAATTATTGGTATCTCAAAGGAATAAACTAGCATTTCATTTGAAGTTTACAAGCTCTTAGGATTTCACAATTTAACATTGTACATTTGTTACAGGAATATTAAATGCTTGAGTTTTCTCTTATGTTTTTTGTTTGTTTTATAATGCAGAAAACTATGATCCATTATTCATGCACCCTGATCTGTCCTGTGGCATACATACTGGTAGCTGTGGGCATATTATGCATGCACACTGTTGGCAAAGGTAATTTATATTCTTAATGTTAGTAAGAGAAGCTTACTCGAAGACTAATTTTTAATAAAAGAAATTCCATTCTGGAAAAAGGGGAGAAAACACATTTGAAGGAAAAAAACTCCATTATTACTGCCTAACAAATAACAATTAAAATTAATTTGCTTGGTCAGTACATTTAAAGGAGTGACTTAGAAACTTCATAGTATATCAAATATAATTTTTAATTTAGGGGTCTGTATTTTTTAATATGGGAAATCTAATAGACTGGATGAAGAAAAGGATTTTTACAGTGGTATAAACCCAAAAAGAGTGTCGAATTTTCTTCGGGTCCAAGGCGAGCAACTCATGATTCTGAAGATGCTAGCACTTGCCTAGTTGCCTCTCAAGATTGTCATGGCTCCCTGAGCTAATATGGAATCACTTCAAACTTACTCTGTTTTGGTGCTTTCTGTGCTTCTGCAGTAGCAGAAGTGCCGTTATCCTAGTATTCTGCTCATTGAGTTGTCCTGAACCACCCCAAGTAAGTAGCACTAGCCTTGGGGGAGTAACCACAGAGCACTAGGGCCAAGAAATATGCTACTTGGTGAATGACTGTTTGCAAGGCAATCTTTTTAATTCTCTTGTTTTAGAACTCTTAGCCCTTTTTGCTAATTACTACAACGTAAAGTATCACTTTTAAAAATAATTGAGGTCATTTAAAAATTTTAATTTTTAGATGTTTTGTGGAAACAAAATGTTGAAGCTTGTGGCTCTCATTTAAAAAAAGAATTGCCATTGTTTTTGATACCTCATGTTTTCTAATTGTGAAGGTATTTTGATTCCGTTCAAGCTAAAGAACAGCGAAGGCAACAGAGATTACGCTTACATACAAGCTATGATGTAGAAAATGGAGAATTCCTTTGTCCCCTTTGTGAATGCTTGAGTAATACTGTTATTCCTCTGCTGCTTCCTCCAAGAAATGTTTTTCATGGGTAAGTTTTGGTTCATAAAACCTTTGTATCAAAGAAGTAGTTTTCCTTTAGAAGGTAATGAAATGATAAACCACAGTGGGGTAGGGATATCCCTCTAGGTAAATGCATGTTTTCCAGATACTTTCCAAACTTTTTATTTAGTCATTTCTTCTAGCTGACCTATGAGATACAGTTTTAGTTTTTAGAAAGGAACAGACCAAAATTTAAGTTTCTTGATCACCCATAATCACTCTAAAGGATATTAAATTCCCATGGGTTCATGAAAACTGTCTCCTTTATTTCTAAGACCCCGCATTAAATATCTCCTTCATACTTTTTGAGACACTCAATAAATCAGTGGGGGAAGGGGCAGCTCAAACTGACCTTATTGAGCATGCTAACAATTAAATATTATTTTTGCAATTTACTGACCAATTGAAGAATTGGGCCAAAAAGTGAATATCTGTTAGTGTATTTAAAATGTAAAAATTTTGTTATTTCATGATGTTTAGTGTGCTTTTTAGTTATTCATGATCATTTTCCTTTCAGATATGAATTTGATGGTATCTCCTATTCAACCTGACCTTTGTATACATTGTTTCATGAATATGAATCATCTGTTTATTTCTATGCTACTATTTGGGTTTAAATTAAAGCAGAGTCTGTTTTTTTCTTTTCAATTTTAAGAGTTCAAACTATGGTGTCTTAGTCTATGCTACCACAAAATGCTCTTAAAATACCATTAGATAAGATGTAAGTTTATGCTTTTTAATCAGAAAAGAAATATCATGGTGCTGACTTATATCTGCATTTGAACTGATAAAGAAATTAGTCACTGTAAGATTAAGAATAGAATTCTCTGCGTGTAAAGAGAAAAAACTCACTTCTGTGGTTCAAGTTTTGCTTTTTTCCCCAGGAGAGTCAGTTATGGCACATTTGTTAAGAAGACAAGCTATCATGTCTGATGTAGCTGGGTTTGAATGCCACATCTGTCCCATATACAGCCTTAGTCAAGTTACATAGCTCAAAACCTCAGTTTCCTCATCTGTAAAATGGGGACAATAATATAACCTATTTTATTAAGAAAAATTTGAGGATTAAATCTAATACTGTGAAATGCTTGCAACATAACTAGGTGCTTGCAGCATAATAAGCACTCAATAAATAGTATCCATGATGTGTTGGTTGTGATATTTAAGAAATACTGACAAATTCTAATACTAGAAAAGTGAAATTTTTGACAACTCAATTTTATGCTAATAATTAGTAGCATCATATTGACAAATAATACACTTTCATTTCCATTGACAAATAAATACCTATTCTAACTTCTAAAAATAACAAATTTTCCCTAAGTTTTTTGGTTGTTTTAGTATTTTAATGTTTGAAGTATGTTTAAAATATACCCGTGATGATTTAAGGAGTCTTTTTGTATCTTAAACTAAGCAACAACAGAATACTAAACACTCTCTATAATCTTTTCTAGCAGGTTAAATTTTTCAGACCAACCAAATCTGACTCAGTGGATTAGAACAATATCTCAGCAAATAAAAGCATTACAGGTTCTTAGGAAAGAAGAAAGTACTCCTAGTAAGTTCTGATAACCTGCTTTCATTTTCCCTAACATCTGAGACCATTGGAAAATACAGTTCCAGAATAAATTGTTTCAAAATATTTTAAAAGTGAAACCTCACACTTTAAAATTTGACTTACTCAAATTTTCTTTATCTTAATGAACTAAATTTGAAACTGCTACATTACTCCTTATTCCTGAACACACAAACTCATGTGTAGTTTATGATAGATACTTCTCACTTATTTCCCCCATTTTATTGAAGAGCTTCTGGGGGTGGGGGAGATGTAACTGAGTATCAAAGAGCTGGCTTTATTCTCCATGGGCTGACTCACTTTATTGTTGGCATTACCAAAACCTTCCCAAGTTTGATAGGTATGCACTGCACTTCCGACCTTGAGGGAAAGTGAGCTGAGCAGAATTTATACCATTGGCTTTAAGGAAACAAAACAGCGTACTCCTCCAGTGGTTGCACTATCAGGAGAAGCATAGTGATTGAGGAAGGTGTCTAGCTCATCCAGAGCAATAGTACTTTTCATGCTTTGAATGTATATTACACCAGTTTTCATTATGGGAATTTTTCCTGTTTTAATTTAGAAAGAAATTTATGGCTGAAATTTATAGAAATATTGTGGACTGAACAATAATAGTATAAAATGCTTGTTTCTGTAGTTACTGCCTCATCGAAGAATTTAGAAAATATGGATGAATTGCACCTTCCTGAAGGATTTAGGCCTGATTTTCATCCTAAGTGAGTACATTATCCCTTTTACATTTGGTCTACTTGAAATGAAAAATTAGCCATTAGTAAGAATATAAACCTGTTAAGTAGAGGAGCAAAATGTTACAGGACATTGATCTTAATAAATCCTGAGACTTAATGCAGGGAATACTGATAAACACCTAAGACCTACATGGCATGTTTAATTCTCACAGACTTCTCCTAGGTGTTGCTGACTCCCTACTGTACCCCTTTGTCTGGCTCTCCTTGATAGCACCTCATCAGTACATCTAAATCCAAGCTGCTCAGCCTCCTCACCAAAGTCCATGGTTCCTGCTGACTTCAGTATTTCTATTTACGGTCCGACCAACCTGTTAGTAACTCTGGATCAAAACCAGAGTTTTTTCGGCTTTATTTTAGTTCAGTGTCTCAGTCGTGTCCAACTCTTTGCAACCCCATGGACTCCGGCACACCAGGCTTCCCTGTCTATCACCAACTCTTGGAGCCTGCTCAAACTCATGTCCATCAAGTTGGTGATGCCATCCTACCGTCTCATCCTGTCATCCCCGTCTCCATTTGCCTTCAATCTTTCCTAGCATCAGGGTCTTTTCCAATGAGTCAGTCCTTTGCATCAGGTAGCCAAAGGTTGGAGTTTCAGCTTCAAGCATCCGTCCTTCCAATGAATATTCAGGACTGATTTCCTTTAGGATGGACTGGTTGGATCCCTTGCAGTCCAAGGGACTCTCAAGAGTCTTCTCCAACACCATAGTTCGCCACATTTTACCCCATAGCCAGTAAGTTACAAAGTATAGCCCAGATTGTAGAACTAGGCTGCATTTGTTCTGTTCCAGCACCACTGTTTATTAGCTGTGCAACTTTGTGTGGATCACTTAACCTCACTCAATTTCCTCATCTGTAAAGGGAAGAAAATAATATCTACCTCATATGTGTTATAAAGTGACATAATGCACTTAAAGTTACCTGGCAGCTGTGCCTGGCACATATGAAATATCTCAGCAAAAGTAGTGCATGTATGCGGACCTCCCTGGTGGCTCAGACGGTAAAGTGTCTGCCTGCAATGAGGGAGACCTGGGTTCGATCCCGGGGTCAGGAAGATCCCCTGGAGAAGGCAATGGCACCCCACTCCAGTATTCTTGCCTGGAAAATCCCATGGACGGAGGAGCCTGGTGGGGCTGCAGTCAAGAGTTGGACACGACTGAGCGACTTCACTGTCACTATCTAGTGCATGTATGCATGCTCAGTCGCATCCAACTCTTTATAACCCTAGGGACTGTGGCCCACCTGACTCCTTTGTCCATGGGATTTCCCAGGCAAGAATACTGCTGCTGATGTGGGTTGCCATTTCCTGCTCCAGGGGATCTTCCTGACTCAGGGATCAAACCTGTGTCTCCTGCATTGGCAGGCGGATTCTTTACCACTGTGCCACCTGGGAAGCTGGCAAAAATAGTACTAAAAGGTTTAAATAGAATAAACATCAGTCATGTGCTCCCACATTCCCCCTTCCCATCCCCAGTCCTGTCGTTTTGTTCTTTCTACTATTTACTTCCTTATTTCTAATTAAGATGCTTAATCAACTGTGTCTTGATTCATCATTTTTTTAAAGTAACTTTACAGAGACTATAGTAATGTAGGATTCAGCTTTTACCTCTTTCCTATTCACTTACTCCTCACCAATCTTCCTGTAGAGTTATTCTACAATTTTGGTTAAATCATTTGTCAGTTTTTACATTATAATTATTAATACTGATAAGTTGTGTGATAAATCTTTCTTCTACAATTTTGTTTTCCTGTGGTTAATAATTACCTTTTTTTTTTTTTTTTATGTACTTGGTTTTCTGTATATATAATACTTTTTTTTCCTGAATGCTGTTGTAGGTCTGTCAGATGCCTAGCAGTAGCTATTAGTGCTGGGATCCTTTTGATAATCTTCCCTGAAGCCCTCCTCCCACAGCCTCTGTCCTCTCGCACCAATCAGGACAGGGCACAACTCTTATCCCAACACTCGCCCTGGCCATGCTCCTCTGGTTTGCTGGTCTTGTATCCTTCTCTTTCTTCATTTACTCCCTCACGTTGCATCCCTCAGCAGATTCCTGAGAAAAGGCACCTGGATGTTAAATTTTCCATGTCTGAAAATACATTTCTTGTATCCATATGCTTGATGGATGGTTTGGGTATAGAATTATAGGTTAGAAGTAACTTCACATCTAAATATTGAACACATTATTTTACTAACTTGTAGCACTTCGCTTTCACTTTTCACTTTCATGCATTGGAGAAGGACATGGCAACCCACTCCAGTGTTCTTGCCTGGAAAATCCCATGGGTGGAGGAGCCTGGTAGGCTGCAGTCCATGGGGTTGCTAAGAGAAACGACTGAAGGGACTTAGCAGCAGCTGCAGTACCCACTGAGAAATTAACACCTGATTCCTATTCTTCTGTAATTTTATTACTTCTGGAAACTGTTGTCGTCATCTCATTAATTCCCAGTGTTCTGGAATTTTTCTGTGATATTCCTTGGTGTGTGAATCTTTCTTCATTCATTTCACTATGTGTATTTTCAACAGGCTCTTTGAAGATTCATATCCTACAATTCTGGGAATTTTTTCTGTTTTTTTTTCTTAGATAATTTTTTCTTCTTGGATTTTCTGTTCTTCGAACTAGTCCTACTGTTAGCTCATTGTTGGCCCTCTTGGACTGATCCTCTAATTTTTCTTAATTAATTTGCTGTTTTCTGCACTGTCTCTCCTTCCCCGAGTTCCTTTTTCTGCTTCTCTGTTTTGGTGTTTCTCTCTTTGATGTTTGATTCTTTCCTTAAATGTTTATTGGCCCTTGGGTGACTATTCAAGAATAAGTCACTAGGAAGCTCAGTGGATACCTGGTGGGCAGGTTGGAGCCTCCTGACAGATGAGCCTTGCAGTGAGGAGATCAGGCCCCTACCAGTCTTTTTTTCTTGGGACTCCAAAAATGTCATGGTGTAAAGCTGGCTTTTCCATGAGGATTCATCACTGGAGAAACTAAAATCTATGGCAGTGGGTGTACATTGCTGATGTTCTTGAGATGGAGGAAGAGGTCAAGGGTCCTGTAGTTTAATATGTAGACCTTCAGCCTAATACCTTGTTTTCAGGCCTGTGCCTCATCACCACCAACCCAAGTTGAACATAGCTACTCTCAGGCAGGGACTGTCTGCATGTCTTTAATTCCCCCTTTCCATACAACTGTCTTTATATAGTTTTAGGGATTCAATTCCAACATAGAAGATAGCTGTTAAGAAACTGAGCCATTTGATTGATGTGAGCACATTGTTGTGAGCTAATCCTATGCATGTTCACTTCAGGAATCCTTATTCTGAAAGCATAAAAGAAATGCTAGCAACGTTTGGAACTGCTACTTATAAGGTGGGCTTAAAAGTTCATCCCAATGAAGAGGATCCCCGTGTGCCCATAATGTGTTGGGGTAGTTGTGCATATACCATCCAAAGCATAGGTAAGAGATTTAGAATTGTGTCTTTAATTTTTTAAATATAAATTTATTTTAATTGGAGACTAATTACTTTACAATATTATATTGGTTTTGACATACATCAACATGAATCCGCCACAGGTGTACACATGTTCCCCATCCTGAACCCCCCCTCCCCCTCCCTCCCCATACCATCCCTCTGGGTCATCCCAGTGCACTAGCCCCAAGCATCCTGTATCATGCATCAAACCTGGACTGGCGATTCGTTTCACATATGATAATTTACATGTTTCATTGCCGTTCTCCCAAATCATCCCACCCTCTCCCTCTCCCACAAAGTCCAAAAGACTGTTCTATACATCCATGTCTCTTTTGCTGTCTCGCATACAGGGTTATTGTTACCATCTTTCTAAATTCCATATATATGCGTTAGTATACTGTATTGGTGTTTTTCTTTCTGGCTTACTTCAGTCTGTATAATAGGCTCCAGTTTCATCCACCTCATTAGAACTGATTCAAATGTATTCTTTTTAATGCCTGAGTAATACTCCATTGTATATATGTACCACAGCTTTCTTATCCATTGGTCTGCTGATGGACATCTAGGTTGCTTTCATGTCCTGGCTATTATAAACAGTGCTGCAGCGAACATTGGGGTACACATGTCTCTTTCAATTCTGGTTTCCTCGGTGTGTATGCCCAGCAGAGGGATTGCTGGGTTGTAGGGCAGTTCTATTTCCAGTTTTTGAAGGAATCTCCACACTATTCTCTGTAGTGGCTATACTAGTTTGCATTCCCACCAACAGTGTAAGTGAGTTCCCTTTTCTCCACACCCTCTCCAGCATTTATTGCTTGTAGACTTTTGGATAGCAGCCATTCTGACTGGCATGAAATAGTACCTCAAGAATTGTGTCTTTAAATCTAAAGCATACATTGACATGAGTTGTGTGCAGATTTCTGTATTTAAATGAGATATTTAAAATGGGCAACATTCTTAAGCAATAATATAAAAACTTTGAAGCAGGAAATATAGTATACTGACTAAATATTAGATTGTCGGTTTATAAATTAACCACAGCCACAAGAGCACTCATTTTAGTAATGGTTATAGCTTCTAGTCAATTAAAGCAATGTATTTTCACTTTTACTTCTCAGGCACAGTTAATTCTTGTGAAATGACTTATTAATGATTTCAAAACCTGACAATATTATGCTTTCTGCAGAAAGAATGGTTTTTTACTTTTTTAAAACTTAAAATATACAAAGCATAAAATTTATCATCTTTACTATTTTTAACCACAGAAAGAATTTTAAGTGATGAAGATAAACCATTGTTTGGTCCTTTGCCTTGTAGACTGGTAAGTTATCAGTTTACTTGATCCATGGAATGGGAAAGTAGAAATTAGGTTGTTCTGCTCTTTTTAATCCAAAAAACCTGTAACGGTTATTTAAGCATAGATTCATTCCTTTTGTAGTAAAACCCATTTTCTGTAACAATATTGAAGCAGTAATGTTTGTAATTTAATTTTTCATGATTTTTCGTTTAAATAGACTTCATCTCTTTTGGTTAAACATGTAAAAGATGGGGGAAAAAACTAAAAACAAAGTGCTTGTTCTTGAATTTTCAGTTCTATAGTCGGAAATACTGAAAAGAACATACCCTCTACCATATTTGACTACCTGTTGTAAGCAGTGTGTAAATAAATACAAATTAATGTCAGAACAGAGTAATTTAATGCCTGGAAGAGTGAAGGAATATACAGCTAACTAACGCTTGGTCATTTTTACCATGTAGCTACTATCAGCTTCATCTACTGCTTACTGTTCAAACTTACAGTTGTAAAAGTGCATGCAATTTTATTCATGTAACATCACCTGAGGCGCTTTTAAAAATGCCTAGGCCCTACTTCAGGTCAGTTAAATCAGAGTGTCTGAAGACGGGCCCCAGGCATTAATATTTTTAAAAGCTTTGCCCAAGGCCAGGATTGAAAACCACTGATATAAGACCGATCTGTGGAGTTTTTAAAAATACAGACACCTGCGTCTCTTTGAGTTGGAATATTTAGGAGCACGCCCTGGTATTAAAACTGCCCTGAATTGTATTTTTATAGTAAATCAGTAGAATAGCAGTTTATTGTAATCTTAGCTATGATATGTGATGGATAGGATATGACTATCAGTGTTGACTGTGACATTTTTTTTTCTGTAGTAAAAAAGAGTTGATAAATATGCTGATAAGGCAGTCACAAATGTATAGAATAGAGTTTATCTGGTTTTTAAGGCAGTTCTTCCATTTTCTAGATTCTGTATACTTCACACCTCTTTGGTTCCCTCTTTCTCTGCTAATATGATTGTGTGTAATCTGTTTATATTGATATGTCAGTCTGCCTTGCATCCTTGAAATAATCCCAACTTGGTCATGTAGGGCAGGGGTCCCCAGCCTCTGGCTGCAGACTGTACCAGTCCTGTTAGGAACTGGGCAGCAGAGCAGGAGGTGAATACAGGCATGCGAGCGAGCGTCACCTGCCGCTTGCCATCACTTGCATTACCGCTGGAGCCATCCATCCCCACCCTCACCCTGCCACCCCTGTCTGTGGAAAAATTGTCGACAAAACCAATCCCTGGTGCCAGAAAGGCTGGCAACCACTGATGTAGAGTAGCCTTTTTATATAACATTATATTTGATTTGCTTATATTTTATCTAAGTTTACTTTTCTATGAGAAATTTCTAAGAGAAATTTAATTTTTTGAAGTATATAGTATATAGCCATTAGGGACAAACTTCTATTTTTTTGACTTCCACTTTTTATCTTCATTGACCTTTGTCTCCTATATCAGATGATAAGGGACCTTCGTAAGGTGGTTTATCTTTCTCTCCACCTATTGATTTCTGTGACATTCCTGGTTTTCTCCCTATCTTGCTGGCAGCTTCTTCTCCATCTGCTTTCCCTCCTTTGTCCTATAAATATTATTTTAAACCCCCAGAGTCTGGCCCATGACTCAGTCATGATATTCTTCCTTGCTCAGCCCTGTCTATGACTCTGATTTGAGTTACTTCCAAATGATTCCCACCTGTAGATCTCCAAGCCTGATCTGTTACCATATTGTCTGCTTTATTTTTCTCACCTGGATCTCCTAAAGGCACCTCAAATTGAACAATCCAGCTTAAAAATTTTTCTTCCTGTATTCCGTGTCTTAGTTAATGCCACCAGCTGTCCATCCAGGTGACCAGGCCAGAATCCTGGAGGTACTTTTGGATGCATCATTTGGTCTGGATGTTCATGTCCAGTTGATCAGCAGAGATTGTTGAATTCCTCCCCTGCAAATTTGAATTTCCCTCTCCTGAAATTTGTCCTGTTTCTTCCATTCAGTTTATTTGGTTCAGCCCTGTATCTTTTCATGCCTAGATTATTATGATAATAACTATAATTATAAGATTATTATAATCATAATGATAAGATTATTATAACAATATCAATATTAATGTATTTATAATTATATTTTATCATTGTAATTATAATTATGTTATATAATATAATGGTGTTAATGGCTCAGACGGTAAAGCGTCTGCCTGCAATGCAGGAGACCCAGGTTCAATCTCTGGGTCAGGAAGATCCCCTGGAGAAGGAAATCCACTCCAGTACTCTTACCTGAAAAATTCCATGGACAGAGGAGCCTGGTGGGCTACAGTCCATCGGGTCGCAAAGAGTCGGATACGACTGAGTGACTTCACTTTCAATATTATTATAATTATATAATAATGATAATAAGATTCTCTTCCCTTAATTTCATTTTCTCCTAACATACTATCAGAGGGGTTCTCCAAAAGTATCCCCAATCATACGTCTTAAATGTTATTTCTCCATTATCACTCACTTCCTGACAGTCTCCACATCCATTGTCCAGGATTGCAGAATCATTACTGGTCCCCAGATGTTAGTTCCAGTCTTTGCCTCTGCTCAAGTGCCCAAAGCAGACAGCTCCTCTTTAAGAAGCTCTTCAAGCTGTGTCTTCCCTGAGAAATTTCTGAGCCATGAATGAGCTATCGCTCATCTGGGATCCCTGCCTCCTTTAGTTGTCCCCACCCCGGCTTTTCTTTCCCTTCCCACCCTCAAGGCTGTGAGCTCCTTGACAGGAGCAGTTGAGAGGGTTGAGTTTTCATTTTAAGATCTTCAAAACCAAGACTACTGTATGGTAGGTCCTCAATATCTACTGAACCAAACAACATTATAGAAAATTTAGAAAATAGAGAAGTAGGAAAAAAACTTTAGTCAGTCACCCATTTGTCTTTTTTCATTAGCGTGTTTATACTTTTATTATAATAGATATTTACATATAGGTTTTTTCCTACTATATTCTTCACTTTAAAGTTTTCTCATTGTTGCTACATAGTCCCCATAACAGTTTTTGATGTTTACTGACACCCTGGTTTTATACAGCCATCTTCCATGATGTTTCCCCAGTACTGAGAGTATTTCCCACATTTTAGTGTATTTCTTTAGACTAAATACAAAGAAATACTACTTCACATTCCTGAAAGTCTCTGTTGTTTACTGTCTGTCTTGAGGCATGTATCCTTCTTAACTTTTCCGTAAGAACTAGCAGCATGGTGACAGGAGATAACCTTGTTTTATTCAGTGTACAATTAGATATTTTCTATTCCATTCATTTCACATTAGAGACATGTCAGTAAAGATGTCATAAGATTCAGTACCATACCATCTAGAGATTTCATTGTGCTTCCAGCTTTACTTCAACTAGCTATGCTTTGAACGAGCATTCCTGGAAGAGAACTACTTCATATGCTGGCTTCTTTGTTAACTGTGTCAGTCTCTATTTCAGGATGACTGTCTCAGGTCACTAACAAGGTTTGCTGGAGCACATTGGACAGTGGTGTCACTTTCAGTGGTGCAAGGACACTTTTGTAAACTTTTTGCATGTGAGTATTAATACATGTACCATATGTGTTATGGTAATTTCTCATCTTCTGTAATTTTGTTTTTAGTAATGAAACTTCCCTCCACTATGAAAAAATATTTTGGTAATACTGTTTGTCTTATATGCAAGTTCTAGCTATGAATTCATTTATAGCTTGCAAAAAATAAATTCAAGCTAGGTTATATGCATGTTAAAAATAATTTAATACTTACATTGATATATAAAAATACGATCTCTTATTTTTCTTTAAATATCAGCATTGGTGCCTGGTGACAACCACAGAGACCTTCCATGCATATTAGATATCGACATGTTTCATTTATTGGTGGGTATTTTATAATTTGTGTTTGAAATTCTGTCATACTCTGTAGCTTTATCTTGGACTTGAGTAATGTAGAGGCAGACAAGAGAAATTATCATCTATTGTTCTTTAACTACTTCTGAGTATAATTCTTTTCTGAAGATACTTAAAAAAAAAAATGTTAAAGAATCTAGTTGAGAGACTTGACCTGGGTGTCTAAGCCAGTCTCTCTCATTTTTGCCTTGTGGCTGAGGTCAGTACTGTAACCTCGCTATGCTTTTTACAATAAAAAGTAAAAATAACACTCGTAATGTAAGGGCTGCTGCCAACCCACACAGTGGTTTGGGGCAGATACAGCCTTTTGGTTCCACTACTTAGTAACACACAGGCCCTTTGTGTGATTTAGGGCAAGTCATGTCTTCTGAGCAAGTGCAGTCCGGGGGCTAGATCAGCACTGGCCAAGCAGTGCGTGGCTGAAGCTCAGCACCCCCTCAACCAGGCTCCCTTTCACAGGACACTGAGTACACCACCACACACAGCAGCCCCAAGTGCTGCCCCTTAATCACTTTTGGGCATCAGATTCTATGCCTTTAAGTTAGTTAATACCTACCTGATGTGATTGTGTCAAAACTCAGTGGGATAATCAATGCAGCGCTCTTAGAGCGATGTGTCCCTAGTAAATATTAGCCATTGTTATTGTTCACATCTCTCCTGAGAACTACCACCACTGACACCACCATACAGGCAGCAGGAGACTCACAACAGAGCTAGCATTGAGTGGGCACCTGACTGCTTTCACATTCATCTTCATTTAGTCTTTACATCCTTACTACTAAGGTATTTAATCCTAAGGTATTAAAAACACATATATTATCTCCAGTTTACCAAGAGGGAAACTAAGACTCAGAAGAATTATCTAAAAGGCTCACAGTAGAATCTGGGATTCATACCTGGATCTTTGTGGGTCCAAAATTCATGCTTTTTCCGCTGCTTACTACCTAGAAAGATTTCAAACTTTATTTTTGTTATTATTAACAATAAATGTATATAGGGAATTAATGGATAAATGAGATAAAAGATTCTAAATAATTGTCTTTAGTCAGTCCTAGTGGAATTTCTAACACATGTACCCTTTAAGAACAACAGATTTCTTGAGGAACTGAGTTCACGAAAGGATTGCCTTCAAGAAGTGCATATGTGTTCCACAGTGAAAGGAAAGGCGCTGTGTCTGACCCTGTGTTTGCTGTCCAGGTGGGCTTGGTCCTTGCCTTCCCTTCGCTGCAGTGTCAGGACTTTTCAGGGATCAGCCTTGGCACTGGGGACCTTCACATTTTCCATCTGGTTACCATGGCACACATCGTTCAGATCTTACTTACCTCGTGTACAGGTAACTCCTTTTTGTCAGATTCTTAAAGGAAATAATTGAGTTTTCTCAGCTTAAAAAGAAATACTGAAGGAAAAGGCACTTGGATGAGAATAATACATAAATTTATAATAAGGCTACTTGTAATGGTAAACAGTAAAATAACAAAAATCTGTTTATCCTCATGTGAAAATTTTGAAACAATTTCCCTTCTGTTAAAAATCCCTTAGTGATGTGAATGTTTATACTTTTTTTTTCCACATGTTTAGTAATATTTGAGTACCACAGACTGTATATTTAGCAGATTTTAGTCACCACTTGCTGCCCGGCACCCGGGGGGCACATTCACGTCCTCTGCTTAAGAGGTTCCTTGTTATGATAGTAAACTGTGCTCAGACCTGAGGGATTAAAGTTCTGTGTGTTTCGTGGGAGTATTTTCCTATTACATGTGACTGTGTGAATATATTTGAGTGCTTAAATGATGTGGTCAGCAAACCACTTAGTAGGCAAATGCAGGGTACTAATATTGCCTTGTCTTTCAGAAAAGAGTGGCATGGATCAAGAAAATGATGCTGGCAAAGAAGAAGAATTAGCAGTTCTTGCTTTGTATAAAATGATTCAGCAGTATACAGGAAGGTGAGATCATACGTACTCTTTATATGATAGGCAGTTCCCCAAATATTAGGAGGCGATAACATGAAAAGGAATTCATTTGGGGCTTCTGTGGTGGCGCAGTGGATAGGAATCCACCTGCCAGTGCAGGGGACATGGGTTCAATCCCTGGTCTAGGAGGATTCCACAAACTGCAGAGCAACTAAGCCCCCGCGCCACAACTACTGAAGCCCACACACCTAGAGCCTGGGCTCCCCAGCGAGAGAAGCCACCACAGTGAGAAGCCCTCGCGCCACAACTGGAGAGCCGCCCCCACTCACCACAGCCAGAGAAAGCCTGCGTGCAGCAGCAAAGACCCAGCACAACCAAAAATAGATAAATATCGCAATGTGTACATGTCAGAAAAAGAGGAGGGAAAATAGAGTTTGTTTGCTAAATAAAAGAAATTGCTGTCTGTTGACATATTTAAAAAGAAGGTGGGAGATCTGCAGGACTCCTGAACTTTTAATATGCTAACATGATTGGGAATGTCTGCAAGAAAAGTAGTATACGGTGCTTCCCACACATTTTTAAGATAATATCCAGGGCTGGTAGAAGTTCTTAGAACCTCATATGTTATTGGGGCTGCTGTGATTTGGTTACAACAGTTTCACTTGGCTTTCTAATAGTAGATCTCAGGAACCATACTGTGTGTTCTTTAACTAAATTATCTCATTTCTGAGAATCCATACTAACAAAATAATCCACATATAGAAAAACCTGTAGACATAACAATGTACACGGATATTATTTATATTAGTAAAGAGTTTAAAGCAATATAGGAGTTTGCTTACAGGGGAGTAATTTAGTGTAGGTTATGATAGGTATTATCCAGAGTATTAAAACTCTGATAAAAATTATGGTTTGTGGTATTTTGAAAAGAGTGGAGGTTTTTTATGTTAATTTTAAATTTCATGTTACACTTATAACTCTGTTAGACTGATTAGTATGAAAGTAGTTTGCCAGAAGAATACTCTCTAATATAAAAGTTACAGAATAATGGATAGTTTTTTTTATTTTCCAGATTTTCTCTTTATGTAGCTATATTACTTTTATAAATTTTAATAACAGTGTGGAAGGTATACCACCGGTTATACCTATAATAGTCAGGGCTACCCACACCTTTGACACCAGTCTGCTGTCACTTCCAAATAGCAGTTGTCTGTTTTCACACTGTGCTATAACTAGAATGAATCATTTTTAAATTAAGTTTCCCACTTACCATTTTTCTCTTCTTTAGTTCCTTGAAAGAAATGCCATCTGGTTGGCATCTGTGGAGGAATGTCAAGGCTGGAATCATGCCTTTTCTTCGGTGTTCTGCTTTGTTTTTCCATTACTTAAATGGAGTTCCTTCCCCACCTGAAATTCAAGGTAATTTCTAATTTATTTCAAAATGTAGGAAATGTGTGTTTTCTTTCACTCCAGCAATTTCAGAATTAAAGGGCATTGCAAAAATTAAAACTTACTAAAACTTTAGATCGTAGCTAGTTGAGTGCTGATGTACAAAATTACAGAATTAAATGCATGTTTATGTAAATATCTGATTTTATTTGGATCTCAGTAATGTACTGATTTTGTACATGTATAAAAATATAGTTTTGCTGTCAGATGTTAAAATGTTCAAGTATATATTATTTATAAAATGGGTTCTTCAGATTTTAAGAAGGGAAAACTGAAATTCAGGTGGTTTTTAACACGAAACATGTGGCATTGAGGTTCAGAATACTCATAATTACATATAAATCTGATTTTAATATAGGAGTTAATTTGCTATTTCACAGTTATTCTCTCTGTTTTGCTTCAATTCATTTCTTGAAAGTAGTGTACAGGTAGACTGTTTACCGTATCTAGTAGTGCCTGGCCCAGGGCATGGGGCACCTGCATGTAATGTCACTCTCTACAGGTTTGTTGAATAGCATCTCTGTCTATCTAGTTGTCCAGGCACCATTGAGAGAACAGTTTAGACTTCCTAATCATTTGCAGTGACGATGAAGTGAATGTTTAAATCCATCTCTCAGTGATAAAGTTGTCTTATATTTCTGTACTGCTTTATACTTTTCTGGAGCTCCCCATATGTTATTTTTGTCATTTAATGTTCACAAATAACCCCATAAAGCATATCACACAGGACAGGTGTCCCATTTTGCATATGATAATACTGAAACATCAAGAAACTGTGGCCAGTTTAGTAAAGGAGTCGCCTGACTCTGTGGATCCCTTCCTGTGCCATTTTATTTACTTCCTACAGGTTATGTACCTAGCAAAATTGAACTCTTCCGTCTTGTGCTTTTCTTTTTGTTTTAAACTCTGCTGTTGCTTACTCTAATATAGAGTCTGCTCTTAATTGTTATATCTGTATCTCTTTCCTTCTCTATTTACAGCTTCTGGAACAAGCCATTTTGAACATCTATGTAACTATCTTTCCCTACCAAACAACCTCCTTTGTCTGTTTCAAGAAAATAAGGAGATAATGAAATTACTTATTGAAAGGTAATGATGATACAATTTTCTTCTTTATGTTGCAATAAATATATATATATATTTGGAAACACATATTTTACAAAATTCTCAGATAGTGAGCCTGGCAAAATTCAATCCTTGTGATTCATTAGGCCTTCTTAGTTAAGGGTTTACCTTTGTGAAAAGATTTTTGCTGTGGGAGGTGGGAAGGGGGCTTCGGCATTGGGAGATCGTGGACACCTGTGGCTGATTCATGTCAATGTTTGGCAAAACAAATACAGTATTGTAATGTAGAATAAAGTATTAAAAAATAATAATAATAATAAAAGATTTTTGCCAGGCCCAGTGAATAGCATAAGTAGATTTGCCTGGGCAGAGAACAGTAGTGGAGATATTTATTTCCTCGTACATTTAGTTCTAGTCCTTCAAAAGTAAAAATGTTTTGTTTTATTTTTTCCTCCATTTACATTAAAGTTGGTGTCATAACATCGAAGTTAAAAGATACCTGAAAGGTGAAAGAGACGCTATAAGGTAGGTTAAAGATTGTCAAACCTCTTGGTTGCGGGCAGGAGGTAGGGAGGAAGCAAGATACAAGTGTACAGTACTGTCTTGTCCTGACAATTGTTACGCTGAGTTCTTTAAGTAAAATGTGAGTCCTCAGGCCCTGTGTTATTTAAGAGTGCAAAAGAGTGCATTTTAAATTTCTTGCTCTAGCTTCTTGCTGCTGTGGTAGCACCCATTTTCCCTTTATTTGACTAAGTCAGGAGTTGCTTTGTTATCGTTAAAATATGTCCTCCTATTAACTGAGTTTTTGTGTGGCTTTTGTTTTGTTTCTAGTTATCCAAGAGAATCTAACAGATTAATAGACCTTCCAGAGGATTACAGCAGCCTCATTAATCAAGCATCTAATTTCTCGTAAGTTTTGATATTAGTTTATTGAGCGTTTCCTGCCACTGTAAACACTTGTTCTCTACACAGAATGTGAAAGATTTAGCTGTTCTCTTCAGTTTGGGTAGAGAAATTGTAACATCAGGAGGACTTTACACTATTTAACTCAGAATGATCCCACCATCTTACAGAATAAAATATGAGAAACAGGATGCTGAGGAACAAGTTTGATTCATTACAGTTTATCTAAATCATTTGCACTTTAACACATTAACTAGTTATATTCCTAAGCAGTATATATTATATTGCATATATCATTATTTTAAGCTTTAAAATAACATTGTACCTCTTCTTGTGGCTTTTTCACTAGCATTGATTGTAAGATTTATTTACACATTTGACATACATAATTTTTAATTCATCACTTTTCACTGTTGCCTAGCGTTTCATTATCTGAGAGTAGCAGCATTTACCTGTTTTTTCCTCCTATTGATAATTTTATTTTTCCTTTCTCCAGCTGATTGTTTCCAGTACCTGATGTTGGTGTGTATGTGTGAGATGTTATCTATTCCAGAATGAATTTGCCTGGGCTGTAGTTTATATGGATCTTCAGCTCTACTTGATATTGCAGAATTTTTTCCCAGGATGGTTTTACCACCATCAGCTCTTTAGTCTTCACTTGTACTTTTTTTATTCCCTGAAGGTGCCCCAAATCAGGTGGTGACAAGAGCAGAGCCCCAACTCTGTGCCTTGTATGTGGAACCCTGCTGTGCTCCCAGAGCTACTGCTGCCAGACGGAGTTGGAAGGGGAAGACGTGGGGGCATGCACTGCTCACACCTACTCCTGTGGTTCTGGGGTGGGCATCTTCCTGAGGTAAGGCCCTGGAAAGAGCTTTCTAGCTTAGATCTGCCACAATAGATGCCTGTTGAGGAATAGACACGAGAAACTGCTACATTGAAGAGGATTAGAGGCCACCGTTTTGATTCATTTGAGGAAAACGGGGAACCTTGTCCACACCTCATATTTGACTCATGCTAACTCTGTGCTGATTCTTCCATTGTCATTTCCATCCCCATGATAGTTCTGTTCTTCTTTCTTTGAGCCTCGTTCTAATGTGAAACTGCTAGCTGTCTTTGATTTTCTACACAGACACAGTCAGAATTAATTACTTCTTTTGTTACAATGGCAGGATTCACATGTAGCACGGGCTGATACAGGTAACTGTGTGTATTCAGCAGTGTACAGCAGATACTTACTAGTGACTGTGTACCAGGCATTGAGAATGCAGTGGTCAACACAACAGGCAAAAGTCTCTGTTTTCATGGAGATCATTTTCTTGTGAGAGAGACAGAAAGTAAGAATTTAGAAAGTGATTCCATGCAGAAGAGAAAAAATAAGGCAGGGAGGGGAATATGAAATGGCAGCTGAGGTGGATTTTATTATAGATAGGAAACCAGAAAAGGTCCCTGGGAAGGTGTCTTGAGTAAAAACCTAAAGAAGAGGGGAGAACATTCTAGGGTGCAATGAGCAGCACGTGCAGAATTGCTGGGAGGTGTGCCTGCCATGTTCAAGAAACAGGACAAAATTCTTCAAACTGTGTCTTAAAAATGGCTACATTTTATTTAAAAAATTATACCTCAGTAAAATTTATTTAAGAAAAGAGAGAATTCCCTCGAAGTCCATTGATTAGGACTCCAAGCTTTCACTGCCGAGGGCATGGGTTCGATCCCGGTCCGGGAACTAAGATCCCACCAGCTATGCAGAATGGCCAAAAGAAAAATAAACAGCATGGAGGCTACTGCCACTGGACTAGTGAGGACAGTGGGGAGAGTTGTGGGCTTGGTATGTCCCCTTGGCATCTCTGAGTGAGCTGGAAGCCATCGCAGGGTCTGAAGTTAAGAAGTCACGTGAGTTTGAGCTCCTCTGGGACATAGATTTTAGGCACATCTTAGTTAGTTAGTTAGTTCAGTCGCTCAGTCGTGTCTGACTCTTTGCAACCCCTGGCACAGCACGCCAGGCCTCCCTGTCCATCACCAGCTCCTGGAGTTCACTCAGATTCACGTCCATCGAGTCCGTGATGCCATCCAGCCATCTCATCCTCTGTCGTCCCCTTCTCCTCCTGTCCCCAGTGCCTCCCAGCACCAGAGTCTTTTCCAATGAGTCAACTCTTCTCATGAGGTGGCCAAAGTACTGGAGTTTCAGCTTCAACATCATTCCTCCCAAAGAAATCCCAGGTTGATCTCCTTCAGAATGGACTGGTTGGATCTCCTTGCAGTCCAAGGGACTCTCAAGAGTCTTCTCCAACACCACAGTTCAAAAGCATCAATTCTTCAGCGCTCAGCCTTCTTCACAGTCCAACTCTCACATCCATATATGACCACAGGAAAAACCATAGCCTTGACTAGACGGACCTTAGTCGGCAAAGTAGTGTCTCTGCTTTTGAATATGCTATCTAGGTTGATCATAACTTTTCTTCCAAGGAGTAAGCATCTTTTAATTTCATGGCTGCAATCACCATCTGCAGTGATTTTGGAGCCCACCCCCAATATATACAGGTTCTCAGTAAATGTTAAATTAAGCTGAATTACAAACACCAGAAAAAGTCAAGCAAACCTCTCAGCAGAATCAGGAAACTTTTTTTAAAAACCCTTAGGAGAAATAAAAAAGTAGCATTTTACTTTGTTCAGTATATTTCAGAATGCTTTTGGTCAAGTTGGGGTTGCTTTGTGTTTACGTTAACATAATTTATAATGTCTGTGTATCATTTTTAAATGAGTAATTTTCTCGTAATAGTGGTTGATACATCAGTAACTACTTTAATTTTTTTAATGCCAGTTTTATATGAGTTGTTGAAATCTAATCCTAAATGTCCCTCTTCCTCCTGATACTGATAACAATATAGTCCTTTTAGTTATTTTTAATACTTCGGCATGTGTTGAGAGAGGAGTTGGGGAGAGAATGGATATATATAAATATATATATATATGTAAACATGGCTGAGTCCCTTCACTGCCCACCTGAAACTATCAAGTGTCTTAGCTATAAATTCCACTGCTTGCCTTCCAACACTAGTTTTGTGTGTTTATATTTATTTATTGATGTATAGTTGACTTAGGATATTGCAGTAGTTTCAGGTGTACATCACAGTGATATAGGGGTCTTTTGTTTTGTTTTTTTTGCAGATTACATTTCATTATAGGTTATTACAAGTTACTGGGTATAATTCCCTGTGCTGTACAGTAAATCCTGATTGTTCATCTATTTTATGTATAATGGTTTGTATCTGTTAACCCCATACTTCTAGTGGTTTTGTTGATTTCTCTAGGACTTCAGTCCATTTGTAACTGAATCCAAATCTTCGTTCCTAATATATAAATTGGTCTCTCTACAGAGTACGAGAATGTCAAGTGCTATTTTTAGCTGGCAAAACCAAAGGCTGTTTTTATTCTCCTCCTTACCTTGATGACTATGGGGAGACTGACCAGGGACTCAGGTAAGGCCCATCCTGGGGAACTGCGTTGGCTGGCTCTGGGCCTCCAGGACCTTCAGCCTGAGGTGATCCCGATGAACCCTGTGGTCCGGAGGCCTGCCTGCTCCCTGCCCAGAGCGTTAGCACAAGTGGCTGTTGTTTGTGGACTCTTTCAAGGAAGCTCCTTTGCTGCCTGGCTTGCCATTCCCATTGCTAGCCCTCCGAAAGTCATGAGGGCCATCACGATGCATAAGGGGGAGAAAATGAGGCAGACGTTTTCTCCGTGTCTCCCTCCAGAGAACTGTTGGATGGTCCTGCGGCATCAAGCGCCGCAGGAGAGCGCACTGTGGCTTGTGCAGTCTTGTGTGTGAGACCCAGTATTCTTCAGGCGACAAAAAAGAGCAAATCTTAACTGAGAAGAGAAGCACTTATCTCACTACATAAGAATCTGGGGGACAAAGACTTAGAACATACACAGCAATAAGCAGTATTTGAGGCAGTATTCTACTCTGGTAGCACCTATTGCATCAAAAGCAATGTGCGAACAGTAGTTCCTTTAAGCACTATTAAAGAGTTTTCAGACCGTTTATTTTTGCCAAAATGGGGTAAAAATCTTAACCTACATGTAGGTTCCCAGGCTTCAGGAGCAGAAGTTGAAGGCCTGGAAACCAAGGCAAGATAAGTAGCTGGGCTCCCCAGACACTTGACTGACCGCAGGCACACACTTGTGCCACGGTTGACAGTTCAGCCTGGGGCTCTGAGAAATGCCTTAGAGCCCTTAACTTGGGGGTGATCTGTTACATAACCACTGGTAACTGAGAGTTCTATTTTTGTCTCTTCAGACTTGTGGGTATTCCTTCCATATTCCAGATGAGTTCCTGGTGTATTTCTAATGACTCTGTGCCACCCCTACCATCCCCCTTCCTCCTGTGCCACCATAAGCACGTGGCTGAATCCTGCTGGCTCAGTCCAGTGCCACCTCCTCAGAGAAGTCCTCCTGGCCTCCCTGGCTACCGTGGCCTCTGAGTAGGTTTGTCACATTGGCCCACGTTATGACCCAGAGTCACTGTGTTTACCTGCCTACTGCCTGTCTCCTGGGCTAAATTTTATGTGGCTGGGTCAGTGAACTTGCATATAACAGGTTCTAAATAATACTATTGGATGAATAAATGGAAGATTGAATGAAAAAAGAAATGACCCAAACAGGGAAAAAAAAAGGAAACGTGGGCTGTTAGGAGGAGGAGCCCTGGATGGAGAGTTGAGGAGGACTGGTGCTGTGAGTCGGGAGCCAAGCCCTCAGGCTCACCAACTCCTATTCTCTGGTTACGTTGGACACCAGAGTTATTCATGTTTGGCTGCTTTGCTTAAACATTGGATCTGAAAGACGTACTTGGAAGAACATTTTTACCTGTATAATGTTTTCATTCTCCCCCCTGCCACTCACTGTTTTACATTTTACCAACAAAATAGACAATGAATGCGTAGTTTTAGCCTCTCAACGTTAACCTCCTGCTCAACCCCACCCTCCTGTTCCTCACCCCAGCCTGAGTCAAGTGTAGTTTATTTTGTTTTTCTCTTTTCTACACTTACTCCCCTTCAGCTGCTCCTAGCAGACGGTCAGAGCTAACATATTAATAGCCACAGACACCTGCCAAAGAGAAATTTTGCAGAGGATCTAAACCCAATAAACTCGTTAACTTTTCTTAAACCAGGAAAGGTTGGAGTAGAATAGGTGAATACACCACCAAATGCCTCCTGAGTGACATGTGTCTTCTTTCTAGACGGGGAAATCCTTTACATTTGTGCAGAGAGCGATTCAAGAAGATTCAGAAGCTCTGGCACCAGCACAGCATCACAGAGGAAATTGGACACGCACAGGAAGCAAACCAGACACTGGTTGGCATTGACTGGCAACACCTATAGCTACGTCACTACCAAATACATGAACTTGGATTTTTGTAAACCAGCTGGCTTTTCAAGAAAGAAAATAGGAAATAGTTTCTTCTGAATTTGGAAATAAATTATTTAAGCTTCCCCCTCCCCGCCAGCTTTTATTTTTATAGCTTCTGGCTCCAGGAACTGATGGAAATCATTTTCTGCCAGCAGATTTTCTTGGATTGCTTGCTGTGTCCTTCAAATATAACTTCTTGAATTTTCGAATCCAGGAGGGAGCTTCTCTTCCTGGACTGGACTCAGCCCATTTGCGGGCATCTGACTGCGTTTGACTGTTCCCCAGTCATCTGAGCCATGTCACATTACTGAGCACAGGGAACTCCAGGCTGGAAGCTGATTCAACAGCGGCAGGAAGCAAAGTCTCTGGTCTTTGGGGGTCACACTTCCTGGTCCCACTCAGTGACTCTCAACCTTGGGGCTGGATCAGTGTACCCACAGCTGATGAGACCCTACCTCTAAGCAAAGCAATGTATTTCAAAAGCGGCATTCCCTGTTTCCACTGGCTGTGAGGGGGTTGGGGGACGCTCTTGCTGGAGGAGCCTGTGGGAGTCCAAAGGGGAGATGGTGGTATCTTTATGTGCCAGCTGATTTTCCAGGCTGTACAAGGTTGGATTCCCACCTCTGTTTGGTTTGGGTTTTTTTTTTTCCTTTTCGCAAGGCTTTTGGCTTTGAGGAAAAAATACTCGTTTAAAGGGCTTTTTGAAAACTTAAGAGTATCCTAATTTTTCAGATAATATATTCTGTTATTTCTAAGACTAAGTTGAAAGAGTATAATCATCTAGAATCAAGCACTTGCAAAAAATTCAGTGTTTTGAAATTCCCTCACCCCCCACCCTTCCAGCATTTTCTGGAATAGATGAATTACTGTTGACCTGCTAGTTCACTTAGTACATTCCTGGGACAGCCTGTGTGCCCAGGCTTATTATTATTTTTTAACCTTATTGTTCTTACTAAGAGGTGCCTTCCTAGAATGATAGCCACTTAGTAAAATAGTTTATAACCACGCCATGCCACACACCACTCTCGTGTGATCATGTGTGCTGAAAGCTTGGGTATGGGGAGAGTGGTGGCAGATTTGGTGGAGAAATCTGTTCGGAGTCTCTCTGAGGAGGGACTAAGGGATGAATGAATAATAAGAGGCTCTTGGACTTTTTAGCCAATGCAGATAGCCGTTTCACTCAATTTTCTTTGAACTGCATCTGGAAGTTGTATCCTGCTCAGCTTCACACCCTCCACAGTACACCCAGGGGAAGGCCGGGAAATCCAGACGTTCAGCTAAAGGCAGAGGGGATGCAGAAGCCACACTCGCTACTTCACCGGGGTGGTGTGTGAAGAACCCCTTCCTCTGAAAGGATGAACTTGACCCTTCTTGCCTGGGACTGACTCACCCCATCTGAGAGGAGGCGCTTCTTGCCCAACAGGAAGAAGATCCACGTTAGAACCCAGCGCTCACCCCCCACTTCTGGCCTTTCTCCCTTTCTAGTGGTGTGGTCTGTGGATGGCATCATGATTTTGTTTATTTTGGCCTTGGTCACATCCCCCACTCCTTTAGCTTTTAAGTCCAGCTTCTTTTGGCTTTTCTCCGGTTGTTAACCAAGCTTAAACTGCGAATAAAACCAGGTTTCTCCCTCTGTAGTAGGATTATAAACTTCTTCACTAAATCATAACAATACTTCAGCTTTTAAAACTGACTTCATATAAGCCTGCTGTTAGCAGAGAGTGTCCCTGGATTCCGTTTGCTGAGAAGGTCAGGGAGTCTGAGAGAGAATGAATTTACATCAAGTAGCAACACACACCCTTTTATCTTCTGGTGTGTATCATTAAGCTAATTGTCTTCCCCAACTAAGGAATCATCTTAGTCTTATGATTTGTTCCACATGTATTATGTTTATTGTAGAAATGTTTATATAAACATGCTTTCCATATCAGGGAAAAATCATATCTGTTTAATAAATTGGCTATAACTTTATTATCTGTGGACAACGTGTAAAATTGGGAATGTATCATATGTAAAAAGTTTAAAGATATCCAAATAAATGCTTTAGGTGGTGAGGTGACTTTGGGTCTGGCTACATTTCCTTTATTTTGTTTCACACAGTGAAATGCCGTGGCATTGTCCCCCACGTCACCTTGCTACAAATAAAGTGGGGCGTCTGTATTAGCTTGAAATTTAAGATGCTTATATTATTAGTGTCAATAATTACGGCTGTTAGCCAAACTATTTTGACCTTCTGAAGAAAGCTTGCTCATCATTTCAGCTGATTAAGTCTCATATTGATTGACTGTGACAGCTTGTGACCTTTCTGAACTATCCTGGACCTCACATCACTGGGAAAACAGGGCCCTCAGAGCCTCTCCCACCTGGAAGTTGTTTCCAGGCTTAAACTCTTCTCGCCTATTCTTACCTAGTGATTGCCAGGCCCTTCTTACAGTCCCCAGACACACACACCAAGGAAGCTGCGTGCTGCAATTGCAAGGGAGTCGTTGCCTACGAGTGCTCTTGAAAACCCTCTTAAAAGGAAAGCATCAAATAAAAGTTTCCATTGTGCTTCCTCTGTCTCCTGGTCATTAATGCTGCTCCCAGCTTACTCCCTTCCCTCATCCTAACATCGAAAGTTCCAGGACTCATTAAGTCCCTCTGACATGCTCCCTTCTTGGTTTGTCCCTACTTCTGTTTTTCTTAAGTCACGTTTATTGAAGTTTATTTTCCAGATAGTGAAATTCACCCTTTCTAGTGGATGATTTTATATATTTTGACAAATGCATACAGGTGTTTTCTAACAAACCACACTCGGTTTGGTTCCGTTGCATCACCCTAAGAAGTTCTCTTGTGTGCCCTTTTTGGGCACCTTCCCCAATCATGACCCAAACCAGTAATTTTTTCTGTCCCTTTGTCTTGCGTCTTCCAGAATGTTACATAAATGTATCACACGTAGCGTTTTGAGTCTCGCTTCTAAGAAGACATGCATTTGAGAGCCCTCCGTGTTCCTTTTCGTTGCTGAGTTGAGCTCCATTGTGCAGATGTTTACACAGTCATCAGGTAAAAGACATTTGGGCAGTTTTTCATGATTAGGAACACAGCCACTACAGACATTGCTGTTTGGGTTTTTGTGTGGACCTGTTTCCATTTCCCTCAGGTTAAGAACTCAAGAGTTGTCGCATATCTTAACCTTCTTTATACCAGGCTCACATGACCTTCACTTTGCCACTTAACATGCATCCTCTGATTTAGAGGACAAGATATAACGCCCTCAGGAATCAAGGTCTGATATTTCCTCTCTTCCAGCCAATCTCGTCCTCTTAAGACCAGGAGGCCATCCTCGCCCAGAACTTCCCTGTTATTCCCGCACATTCCTAGCCCTTCACACACAATGCTGCTGGCTGGCTGCACTGCCTTTGGATCTGGTAGCAGGTCAGAGGCCCTGATTGTCCTGCACCACCCCACGCCTGCCCCTGACTAAGCTGCAAACCTGCTGGCCTAGCATTACAGGTGCTGGAGAAGGAGAGAAGAGGCGGGGGAGTGTGCGGAACAAGCACCTAATCTTATTAACCTGAATTGAGGTTACTCAGGGTTTATTGACTAGTGGCTCAGTCCTGGGCTTGAAAATACTGCAGGAGGCTGTGTGATCTTGAGCTGAGGCCACAGATACTAAGACACCTAATAAATGTTCGGAATAGCTGTTACTGCTCCTTCACTGTGGAGTAGTTGTTTTAAAAACAGAAATTCTAAGATACTGTTTTTATCTCTCACCTTCCCCCAGGGTTAGGCTGGCAAGATTTGAAAAGCAGAGTCCCTTGGGAGAAATGAACTTACACTGGCCCAGAGAAAGACTGAGGTCAGACACAGGAAAAAGCTGGTCCCGGTCTTGCTGGGCACTTGTAGAGGACCAGACAATATGGGCGGTTTCCTCTGGCAGCTACCTGAGAAGACTGTGAGGGTGGCATACCACCTCAGTCACAGATGCAGTCTGTATGCTGGAGAAAGCAGCTATCGGGAGTTGCTGCCTATGCATTTTCTGTGAGACAGCCCAGCTCAGGACATTCAGACAAAGACCTGAGCTTAGGTTTCCCCTCCCCCGGTATTCCTTCTTTGCTTTTCCCGAGGCTCCTTTTAAACACTCAAGATGGAGCCTCGCCCAGCCACCTCTCACATAATGGGTGCTACCTGCCCTGCCCTGCCCTCTGCCTCCTGCCTGCCTGACTTGGGGTGAAAGACACCCTCCCCTGGCTCAGGCCACAGCCCCCGCCCCACCCCACCCCTTTCTGTTCTGGGACCTGTAAGTGAGAGACTGAGAATTTACCCGCTCTGTATGAGCGCACTGCCTCCGGTGGTTTCACTTCCCCAGCGTGGGTCCTAGGATGCTGAGGGAGCTTCCTGCATTGTCTTGCCTCCTCCAGCAGATTGTCATCTGCGTGTCCTTAATTCAGTTCACCAGCTCCAGGCTCCCTACACAGTCTGCTCTGAATCAACATATTTATTGTAGGGTCTGTTCACCCTTCACCCCTCTCAACAGTGCTCAAATTCTGACCAGAGCATGGGGTGGGGGCGGGGGGGGGGGTGGGGGAGATTTGGAATTCTTGCTTAAATCCCTAAATTGAGATTCCACATATTAAAATACTAAATTCCGTTCTGGTCCAAATACTAGGAAATGTTGAGATGATTTGGATAACCCAATGGCCCCTGTTCTCGCAGATCAGAGGTGAGGGGACACCCAGGCTGTTGAGACAGCTCCCTGATCATGAGCAGTGCCTCTGTTCAGTGTCAGGATTCGTTTGGTTTTGTTAGCAAGTATCAGCAAGAATCTGGGTTCCTGTGCTAAACACATTTAGCACATACATTTAAGACAGACATTTAACAAAGTTGATTGTTACATAATTTTTAATGTCTATTGTACAGCTGTCAACAGCATCGTCAAGCGTGCGGGCCCGGAGTGTCGTTTTCTGGATGGTTCTCAGCACCCCTGGGAGGGAGAGCTCCGGGACCCTCATCTGAGGGCTTGACTCCCTCAGTGTTGCCCACGTGGATCATCCCTTGGTCTCCACACTCAGAAGTCTAATTACCTGAGACCAAAATCTGACAGGATTTTCAAACATCTTTGATCTGGTCTGGGAGTGTTCGAGCCCCAGCACATGGCCCAGACAGCACCAGAAGTCGTACCATCTCCACACTGAAGACTCAGGACAGCAATGAGATCATTCCCTCCCTCCCCTTAAAGCTTCTTTTCTCTCTTTTTTTCCAGAGGGAAGTGAAAACTTCTTTCGCAGTTACTAGCATGGGAAGAAGAGAAGTTGCAAAGAATCTTAACACAGAGGTGTTCAGGAAGTAGCCTTTGCAGGATGGATGTTTGAGGGAAGAAGCAGGACAGAGCTTGCAGAGGACTCTATCCTCCACTGTGGACGGCTCGTGTTGTCCAGGGGCTCTCAGCAGCTTTTGGGCATCCCTGGGCCCCCTGGAGGTGAGGCCCAGTCTCCAAACGGTGGACTCTTGTCTCATGTTGCTCCTTTGCTGCAGACCCAGCGCTTCCACAGACAAGCCCAAGGAGGTCAACCAGCATGTTATCTGGAACCTGCCAGCAGCCCCACTCCCTCAGCCCATGGCTCACTCCTGGCTAAGTGCTGAGGGCTTGTGAAGGTTCACAAATGCTGTGTTTTTGATGGGGGATATAATCCCCTCTCTTAAATTCTCTTGCCTCGTGATTGAGAATTCCTCTTTGGAGCCCTCAGTGCTTTGGAGAGACCATTACTCTTAAAAAAATATAACTGTCCCTCACCGTCTATAATTATGTGAAGTGACTGACCTCTCAGTCTTTGCATTTGAAAAACTGACAGCATGTCCAGTACATTTGTCAAATTCCTGGGCTTATGCACCAAGTGACACTTGGGATATAGAATGAAGCAACTTGGAGCTCAGCAGAACGGCCGGCTTGTGAAAGGAGAGCAGCCCTCAGCTGGGGCCAGTAGCCTCCGGGTGGAACTGAACTCCTGTGACTGCAGAGTCACCCGCTGAGAGGCCCTCCATGAGCCCACCGTGAAGGTGCGTCCAGGGCGGTGGGGCTGAGCAGGACTTGTGCACTCACGGTGTGAGACTTTGATTCAACAGAAGTTTTTAGGGGCCCTGAATATTAAATCCCAGCATCCAGAAGAGCATCTGTGAGATGGCCGCCCTCTTTGGGAGATTCTGATGGGATCCGGGGGTATCCAAAGTTCCTGGAGTCCACTACTTTTCAGTGTTCGGAGGGAGGCCGCAGGGCCGTCAGCCTGCTGCTGGGGCCTGGCCTGCATCCTCGCCCTCGGCTTCCACCTGGTTACCCTTGCCCAGCTTCTTCACACTCTCCAGAAGGGCCTTCCAGGTCTCCGGCACGCTCTTCTCCAGAAGCCAGCCCTCACTCTCGCACTCGGGGTCTTCGGGGTTGGCCATGCCTTCCAGCGCCGTGTGCAGGTAGCGTAGCCCAACAGTGATGGTCACCTGGTGTGGAGAGAGGAGACTTAACAGGAGCAGGGAAGTAGCTGGGGCAGGCGTTACCAGAAACCACGGGGCCCTTCAGACAAGGCTCTGTTGGGTCTGAGTTGACGAGGGCCTGCCTGCCTCACTCATGCCCGAGTGCTCAAAACACCTCCCGCTGCCCCCGCCTCACCTCTGATCCTGTTCTCCTCCCTTCCCAGTCACTCCAGGGTTCTTCGGATCCTGCCCACCCCAGCCTTTCTCCTTCCCAGTTTTACCATGTGCTGTTTTCTCTACCTAGCGTATTAGGGGTGCCCCTCCCCTTAGGTCTCCCCTGTCCTGGGGGCATTAATCCTGGTCTCCTTCTCTGTGCCCACCTCCACCTCATTCCTAGCACATTGCTTGGTACATACTGGGTGCTCAGCAACTATTTGCTGGACAGAATAAAAAGTCATCTTTTTTCCTGCAAACAAGGTAATAGATGGTTTCCCTCTATTTCTGTTATTCTGATTAGTATGGGGATGAGTGGGTGATTGGTTTGGATTTGTTCACTGGCAGTCACTGCTACAGACTCTGGTGCCAGAATGCCTGGATTCAAGCCTCAGCCCTGGCACCTAGCCAGCCGAGTGACCAGGAAGCCTCAGTTTACTTGTGTGGTTTGCAGATTTTCAGATGAAGCGCCGCCTGTTCCGCAGGCATGCCGTGACACTGCAGAGTGTGTGGGGCGTGGCAGCTGCAGTTGGTTATCAGGCAGCGTGGTGAGTATTCTTTCTGCTCTTCGCACCCTGGATTGTGTTGGCCACTTGCTTCCACACATATTCTTGCTTTGCTTGCACTCTTCCTTTGATAGTGTAGCAAACTCTGTGAGAGGCCTAGGCCCACTAACAGAGAACACCCACCCCCTGAGGGCAGCAGTGGCCTTGATGTGTCTTGTTCACCTGCTGTCGCAGCCCTAGAAGGGCACCCCAGGGTGGCGGGGCCTCAGTAGACACCTGCGAATGAACGCTCTGGGAGTATTTTATAATTATGGTATATAATTATGATATTATAATTTTATAATAGTAACTAGTAGTTTTAGGGTTTTGTTATTATTGTTGACTAAAAGTTTAATAAGATTTTTGCAGTGAGAAAATCCTTCCTCCAGGAAGTCCTCTGGTACCCACGTGCCCATTCTGATTCTTTCCTTCTTTCCTCAAGAAGGCCTCCTGCCACACTATGAATTTTGCACTAGTATTAGTACTGAGGTGTCATGTCCTCACTGGATTGTGAAACCCAGGAGGGCAAGGCTGAGGGCAGAATCTTACCAGCTCAACCACCCTTGTGCCCATCGCAGAGTCTGCCTACTAAAAGCCTCAAGCAAAAGTCAGGGGCATGCAAACTCCCTGTTCCCAGCAAACTTCCTCTTCTTAACCAGTTGCTAGACTTCTGGAAAAGTGGGTAAGCGGAGAGGCAGCCAGTGGAGCTCCATTTTCCCACTGACTTCAGTTATCCTTTCAGTCTTCTTCTCGTGGGTTTTCAAGGATGCAATCTTCTAACCTTCTATCCTCATTCTACCTTCTAGCCTTTTCTCCTCATTGTACCCACTCATTCCTAAGACTCTGCCTCAAGGAGCCAGGGACCAGTAAATCTCCATGAATATGCTTGTGTTTGCCTCAATGTGAGAAGAAGGCCTCCCTCCCCCATCTCATCCCCCCTCAACAGGCAGTTCAACCCCTCTGGTGTGACATGGTGAGTTAGAAGTGGTTGTGTCTCAGATGAGAGCACAGCTACCTGTGAATTTCCATAGCACTAAAGATAGACTTACTTAAGGGAAACTTTCAGTGAATCTCTGATGGGCAGTTTCCTCACCTAATATTCCTGGCTTTGTAAATTTAGCTTTTGTAGGCTGGGCTTCCTGCTGTCAGCTCAAAGCAGGAGCCCATGAGCCTCCCTCTGTACTACCTCAGTTTACCCCTCCTTGACATGGGCTCTTGTTCAGCACCCAGGACAGCGCCCCAGCACTCAGGTGTTTGAGAATTATTTCTTCAACAAATGAATGAATGAGGGCTTGCTACATCCCAAGACCTGTAGCTACAGAGAGGAATTAAACCAAATAGGTGTTGGAAAATGAACCTACAGATAATCAGAATACCCGGTAAACTGCTACCAGAATTTTAAGAGAAGCACAAATCAATGTGCCTGTTGCCTCCCAGTAGCCCCAGAGCTAAGTGCTGTCAGCCCCCTATAACAGAGAGGTTAATCAGTTTCTGAGACCTCAGGTGCAAAAAGTGGAGACACAGAATGAACCTCAAAAACATCCAAAGTGAAAGAAGTCAGACATGAAAGGTCATATATTACATGATTCCATTTATATGAAATGTCCAGAATAGATAAAGCCACAAGGACAGAACAAAAATGGGTGGTTGCCAGGGGCTTAGCGGGAGGGCTGGAGGGGTGTGACTGCATAAGAGAGGTTTTTGAGGGGATGGTGGAAGTATTCTGGAACAAGATAAAGGTGGTAGTCACACAACACTGTGAATGTACCAAATGCCTCCGAATTATTCTCTTTAAAATGATTGATTTTATGTGCTATGAATTTCAACTCTTCTTTAAGTGGTAGGACAGAAACAAAAAGTGGAAGTGCCAGTGTTCAAGCCTGGGCCTGCCTGCATGCCAGCAGAGGGCTGGTTCCCGGGAGGGAGTCCTGGGCCCAGCTCCACCCCACGAATCCCACTGGGGCAGGTGAGTCCCTCTTGTCTTGCTCCCTCCTTGACCAGGGCCTACCTCAAAGATCCAGACGAGGAGCGTCACAGCACCTATGGTATTCATGAGGTTGCTGTAATAGCTCAGCAGGGCAGCCCTGCAGCCACGCAGCCACAGATTGAGCTCTTCCGTCTGGTGGTCGTAGCTGTAGTGTGCGGAGTTGTTGGTGAGCTGGTACTGGATGCAGGGCCGCGGTGAGTTGGGGTTGCAGCAGCTGAAGGGGACGCCGTCCACCAGGTACCGCCCATCCACATTGCTCTTGATGCGACTGCAGAAGAAACAGATAGATGGCTTGAGACCGGCCTCCTGGACTTCTCAGCAGGTGCCAGTTTCTCTCATCCCTCATCTCTGAAAATCTGGGATATTCATTCACTCATTCTTCTCGAGAACTAATTTGCTGTTCACCAGCTACATGCCAGCCACTATTCCAGCTGATGAAGATGGAGGAGTGGCCTAGAAAGCCAAGGCCCCAGCTTCCTGGAGCTTATGTTTAGAGGGTTGAGACACATGATAAACCAAGAAGCAAGAAAATAAGGAACATATGTATTCCAGCCCTTGTATAGCAGTGGAGATTCCACAAAATCTTACAAGACATTTCAAGGACTCTATGGACCTGCTGATCCTGAAACACCCTGGAAGCCTCTGAGCAACCTTTGGTAAAACTGAGATCGAGAGAGCTGTTCACTGTACTGATCTGCCAAAGGGTAGCCTATTAGCGGTTCAGTGTTTCTTCAAGATCCTGGGGTAACTAGCAGTGTAGGTGGGAAGGAAGTCACAGGACGGGGCATTTAGACAAGAGTGAGTCACATACATGAGGAATCTGTTCATTCTTTTATTGCCCGTTGTTTTAACCCAACTGAACACAAGATCAACACGAGCACTGTACTCCTAGAAGCTATTATGTGTGTTAGAACATGGATGTCGCACTGTAGACAACATTTGACCCCAGGCTATGGAGCACCACATCGGCTTTTATAAAGTCCAAAACAAAGACTTATGCAAAAGAATCACCCGACAACTCCATGTGCTGCCAGGGCCTGGCATGCAGTGATTTCTTGGAGCCATGCCAGGCTAGTAGGATGAGCACAGGAAAGGTGGTAAGTGTGAGACAAGGCTCTGCCTGGCATTTGTGACCATCAACATTACCCCCCAGCCCCTTCTCTAACCTCATCTCCTCCTTACAGCTCTGGAGGCCAACCAGCACCCCGTCTGGCCAGATCAGTTCTGTCTAGCAGATGTTTCCAGAAGGCCTGCTCTGGCCCTGGGCCTTTACAGCAGGGGCAAGGAATGAGTCTTTGCCCATGGCTTGCTCTCCATCCACAATGAGCTCTGCCCCACCCTTCCCCGCTGGGTGGAAGAGCCTTATTCACCTGAAGGATGCAGTTTGCACAACTTTCACATTTCTCTATTTATTTATATTTGGTTAGAGCACACCATGCATTTATGTGGATTCAAAACTCAAAAGGGAAAGGTACTTCCCTGGTGGTCCAGTGATTAAAACTCTGCACTTTCACTGCAGGGGGCACAGGTTCAATCCCTAGTCAGGAAACTGTGATTCTACAAGTCTCATGGTGCAGCCAAAACAAAATTTTTTTAAGTTTATGTAGTTCTGCACTTAAGATTTGCACACTTGATTATGTGCACATTATCTTGAATAAAAAATGTGTTTTTAAAGTTTATTTTTTTTAATTGCAAGGCATTATTACATAATAACAGCAGACTTATACAACGTAAGAATAGGGAGCATGTAGTTGCTCATAATGGAAGTTATTTCCAGCGTTCATTGAAATGGTAATTAATTATACTCTTAAAAAGATGTTCAAAGCCTTCTGTGGTGGTCCAGTGGTTAAGACTGTACTCCCAATGCAGTGGGCCTGGATTCAATCCCTGTTCAAGGAACTAGATCCCACCTGCCACAACAGAGACTAAAGATCCCAAGCGCCACAGCTAAGACCTGGCATGGCCAGATAAATAAATATTTTTAAAAAATTAAAAGATGTTCAGGGACTTCCCTAGAGGTCCAGTGCTTAAGACTACACTCTTCCCCTGCAGGGGGCATGGGTTTGATCCCTGGTCAGGGAATTAAGTTTCCACATGCCACTCAGCCAGAAAAAAACATGTTAATGTTTAGCTTCTAAGTAATATCTCCTTGATTGAAAAAATTCTCCCATTCTCTTGTCTCTTGGCCTCCAAGTGCCCTCACTGTGGCCAGCTGTGTCTGTCCTTCTACAGAGGCCTCACACATGGACAAGCAAATTCAGATTTTGCAAAAATTTTTCCTGTTTGTTTTGTTTTTACCCAAATGGTCACATTATATTGACATTGCCTTAAACCATCATTTTTTCCCTTAACAATACCTTGGAGATCTTTTATATCTGTCAGTGGGGAGTGTTCTCCAGGTTTTAATGAGGTGCATGGTATCCCCAGTGTGCAGATAGCCCATGGGGTACTATCAAGTTCCCTACTGATGGACATAGGGGATTCTCCCAGTTCCGTGTTAACCCAAGCATGTACGGGGTCAGTTCACATACTGGGACTATATCCAGAGCATCAGTTGCTAGGAGAGGCGTCTCTGCATCAGGGCCCATCTGTGGTTGCACCCAAGCTCTGCCATCTGTCTCCTCTGGGGGCTTGTACAGTGACATCTCCACTGGCCACACCCACACAAGCCCTGCTTTTGATCTTTGCCAAAACCTGATAGATGAAAAATAATATCTCCAAAGTTGTTCTAAATTTCTTTTTTTTTTTCTCATTATAAGTGAAATTGGGAATCTTTTGATATGTTTTAAGATCCATTTGTCATTTCTTTTCGGTGAACTGTCTGCTGATCAATATGGTTAAGACCATACCATACTGCATGGTGTGGCCTCCTTGGTTCCAGAACAATCTGTGCCTGGATCGTGGTGACCATATTTCCACCTGCCGTGCAGTCCCTGGCCTCTGCTTCATGGATGGGACCCACAGCACAGCTGGCCCTGGATGCACAGGTGGTCTAGGACTAGGCCCATGATAAGAGCAGGACAGCCTTATTTACTCCAGATCCATCCTTCTGGCCCACCTTACCCTTGTGGGTCTCGGCTTACTTATCTGTAAAATGAACTTGACATGAGGATTGTATGAAAGGATCCATGTAAAAGGCTTAGAAGAGTACCTGGTACATATTAACTGTGCAGGAAATGTGGACTCCTGGGCCGGGGCTGGGCTGGGTGACTGAACAAGAGCTTTCACAGGAGCCCTGTGTGTCCTCAGGGAGCAACTGTGAGGGTGGACTAGACCACTCTACTCCGCTGGGGAGCAGCCACGTGTGAGCGGGTGGCGTGCACCCTGCAGGCTGTGGAGAAGAGGGGAGCCCCTGCTGTGATCCAGCCCTCAAGGGCAGAGCTCCCCGCTGGCCCTTGGCTGGGGCTTGGCGGCATCTGTCCAAGGACAGGAGGGGTCGCTGCTGAAGCTCACCTGCCCGGAGTGCCTGGGAGCAGCCGTCTGAACAGCCCCATGTGGCACCAGGCTCTGCTGGCGGGGTGGTCCCAGTGGGGGAACTGGAACAGCAACCTTCACCTTGGGGCTCCCAGCCCCATCCTGAGGGGCCAGCTGCCCCCACAGCCCTGGTCCCTAAACACAGATGCTGTTTGTCCCTCTTTCTGACCTGCAGGCACCCCTGGAAACCACTAGGCCAGCCCCAGCATCCCCATGGAGGGCAATGGGTTAGAGCGCAGAGAGCTGGCCTTTGAGTCCCAAATCTGCACATGTGAGCTGTGGACTGTGTGAGGTGGGACGATCAGAGACTGTGGGGAGGGTGAAATGAGGCAGTCAGCAGATGCCCAGGACATAGGCTCTGAGAGAATACTGGATCCTCCCCACTCTTGGCCACCTGGACCAAGCGGGGCCCTCTGCCAGTGGGGACCCTGCAGCCCACTGGACCGTTCTACCAAGGAGGAAATGGGGCCCAGAGCAGGGCAAGCCCTCACCCAAGTTACACAGGAAGTGGAAGGCCAGCCCACAGCAGTTTCCCACCTCTCCCCTCAGAGTTTCCTCAGAGTCTCCAGGGCCTTCCTGCCTGTTGGCTCTGTCTAGCTAAAAGAGTATAAGTTGCTCATTCGTGTCCAACTCTTTGTGACCCCATGGACTATACAGTCCATGCAATTCTCCAGGCCAGAATACTGGAGTGGGTAGCCATTCCCTCCTCCGGGGTATCTTCCCGACCCAGGGATCGAACCCAGGTCTCCCGCATTGTGGGCAGATTCTTTACCAACTGAGCCACCAGGGAAGCCCAAGAATACTGGAGTGGGTAGCCTATCCCTTCTCCAGGGGATCTTCCCGACCCAGAAATCAAACTGGGGTCTCCTGCATTGAAGGCGGATTTTTTACCAGTTGAGCTACCAGGGAAGCCCTTTTCTAGCTACACTTTCTAGAAAGGTGTGAGTTCTCGCCACTGTTTTCTGTCCCAGGAGCCCTTCCTTGCCTACCATCATCTCTCCTGTGCACTCCCCATGTTTTCCCCAGCTAGGGTAAGGCCTACAAACCTGCCTCACCCTCCCTGAGGCATACTGGGGCCTAAGGGAGGCCAGCCCTGGCTTGATTGGCACGGGGCTTCCCCCAGCCTAGGACCTCTTGGGGTCCCATATCTCTGCAACTAGCCCTCCCCCTCCCTCAGGAGTGCTGTCTTGTTTACTTAGCACTTGCCCCGTTTCCAACCACAGATTAAGGCTCCACTCACTCACCCTCTTAAGACAAAGTCAGGCAGAGGAGAGCTCCTTAGTTGGTGAGCTGGCTATTTATATCAGAGTATTTCCCAGGCTACAAATCTCTGCTCAGGGCTCACCAAGGGTTGTAAGGGTCTTGATTAAGGTAAGGCTTTGTTCTAGCTCACTCTCTCACAGTCAGATACAATTTGGGAAAATCATCACATTGGAATTTTCCTGGAAAAAACAATATAATTTAGTAGGTGAATTAATAAATCAATAAGGAACACCATATGAAAACAAGCATAGGAGGGAGAGGAGGGATCCAGGAGTGTAAACTGATAATGAATCAATTCCCAGCCCATGTGCCAGCTGAGTGACATCTGTGGAACCTTGGAAAATCACTTGACCTCTGAGAACCTCAGTTTTCTCACGTGAGAAATGACAATAAAGTCTCTGACAGTGGTGTGGTGGAGATTAATTGAGTTAATACACATAGAGAACCTGGTATACAGCAAGTGCAGTATTAGTATTTCTCTGAATGGCAGGGGGAAAGGAGGGGACCCAGCCTTTCCAAGGAAGCCCTACTCTGAGAGGAGACATTGCACTGCTTTCAGGGAGAACTGGCCCGATGAGAGAGCTAGACCTGCACCAGAGAGTCCAGAGTCAGTGGGAGAAACAGGGAGCCCCGGTCTGAGGGGACACAGCCCCGCCTCAGGGAGCCCCAGGCTGAGGGGAGACACAGCCCCACCTCAGGGAGCCCCGGTCTGAGGGGACACAGCCCCGCCTCAGGGAGCCCCAGGCTGAGGGGAGACACAGCCCCGCCTCAGGGAGCCCCAGGCTGAGGGGAGACACGGCCCTGCCTCAGGGATTCCCCACTCTGACACAGCCCTGCCTCAGGGAGCCCCGGTCTGAGGGGACACAGCCCCACCTCGGGAGCCCCAGTCTGAGGAGAGACACAGCCCTGCCTCAGGGAGCCTCAGTCTGAGGGGAGACACAGCCCTGCCTCAGGGATTCCCCACTCTGACACAGCCCCGCCTCAGGGAGCCCCGGTCTGAGGGGGGCACAGCCCCGCCTCAGGGAGCCCCAGGCTGAGGGGAGACATGGCCCCGCCTCAGGGATTCCCCAGGCTGGGGACACATGGCCCTGCCTCAGGGAGCCCTGGTCTCAGGGGGACACAGCCCTGCCTCAGGGAGCCCTGGTCTGAGGGGGGATACAGCCCTGCCTCAGGGAGCCCCGGTCTGAGGGGGATACAGCCCTGCCTCAGGGAGCCCCAGGCTGAGAGGAGACACAGCCCTGCCTCAGGAATCTCCTAGCCAAGGTCGAGAATTTTTGAGATATCTCTTAATTGTTTAGGAAGAGTTTACTGTCCTGTGGGTTCCATGGAAAGGACAGTAAAATGCAAGAACTCAGTGCCAGCTTCTCCCTCAGACTGAGGGCCCCAAGCCAGGCCTTCCTGGCTTACAGTCCCCCTCAGGCTGACGGTACCAAGGCCTCTGAGCTTCTTCATGCTCTGCCTCTCATCCCAAGACCCTGAAGCTCAGCTCGTCATGAAAACAGGAGGAAACCTTAAAGGAATGAGTATAGGGGCTCCTCTGGTGGTTCAATGGTTAAGACTCCATGCTTCCACTGCAGAGGGCACAGTTCCATCCCTGGTTGGGGAATTAAGGACCCACATGCTAGTGGTGTGAACGAAAAAAAAAATTATTATTATAAACTGTTTGAAGACGTCATGTCTCACCTGGTGCCATTGCAGCACCCTACTAGGTGTTCTCGCCAAAACTGAACCTGAATCCAGCCACACAGCCCCACTACTGGTTTACACAGGAACAAAGGAGAACACGTTAGATGACGACAGCTCTTGGCTGCAACGACCAAAGCACAGAATGTGAGGAATTCTGCAGGACAAGTGGCTGACTTCCTCCAAGACGCACATGGCATGAAAAAGGTAATGTTAAGAGTAAGAAAGGTCGTTAGGTCTCCTAACAACCAAATGCAAGGTGTGATTTAGATCCTGATTTGAACAAACCAACTGTAAAAGACATCTTGAGACAATCAGAGAATACTGAACACAGCCAGGGTATTAGATGATAGTAGTGTTAGTGGACATGATTACTATTGTGCATCTGTTAAACAAAAAGCCAAAAAACACAAATCCTCTTTATCTCTTGTCTACGGCCATACCACCCTGGACGTGCCCGATCTCATCTGATCATGGAAGCTAAGCAGGGTCGGGCCTGGTTAGTACTTGGGTGTGTGTTTTGGGGGAGCGAGGGCAGTAGTGATGGAATGAGAAAGGGAGAATGCTTACATTTATCAAAGTAAGGTGATAGGTACATGGGGATTTCTTATAATCTCTCTACTTCTGTGAATGCCTGAAATTTTCTATAATAAAAGTTGAAATGCAAAAATAATAATAATAAAAGCAGTTCTGGTTAAGGACTCCAAATCTATATCCCCATTCCTTGCTCTGAAAACTCAAGAGTCTCTGAGGGAGGCAGTATTCCTGGACTCCTCTTGAGGACCTCCCCCAGTTATAACAGCCCCCTGCCCTGCCTCTGTGCCAGCTGAGTGACACCTGTGGAACCTTGGCAAATCGCTTGACCTCTGAGAGCCTCAGTTTTCTCACCTGAGAGATGACAATAAAGTCTCTGACGGGGTGATGGAGATGAATTGGGTTAATACACATAGAGAACCCAGTATACAGCAAGTGCAGTATAGCTGGGAAGGGAGAGAGAAAGTAATCAGGACCAGTGGGGTCCTGGCTTCTGCGGGGCCTCAGGATGACCTGAGGTCCAGGCAGAGAAGGATAGCAATCCCACCACGATCCACAGGTGTTTGCTGAGCCTGTATCACACCTTCCACTGTGCCTCTGGAGAAGGAAGGAAAGAACAAGACAGAGACAGCAGGAGGGACGACCTGAGGCAAACTGGCCCCCTCCAGAGGTTTCAGTCATCGGGGAAACGGCAGAGTGGAAAGAGCAGAATCAAGAGCTGGCCCTCTCCCTCAGCAGGACAGCGTCCCAGCAGAAGAAACAAATGCTGCAACATGGATGAAATCTGAAAACAGCGCGCTGACCGAAGAGCCAGACCCCAAAGAACAAAGCCCACATGAGTCCATTGAAAATGAAGTGGCCAGTACAGGGAAGCCTGTAGAGACAGAAAGTGGAGTAGCGGCTACTTGGACTTGGGGGCAGGGGGAAGTCGGAGTGAACACTGAAGGGTGCAGGGTTTCTCTGCAAGATGATGAACACGTTCTAAAATCACCCTCAGTCCTAGTTGCACAGCTCTGTGAATACTAAAACCCATTGAACTGCTCACTTTAGATGGGTGAGTTGTGTGGTGTGTGGAGTATACTGTCCATAAAGCTGGTTTGTTTGTTTTCCAAAAATCTGTCCCACCGCACCCCCCAGTCCCAGCTTGCTACTTTCTGCTGTGAGATTTTAGGAACATCCCTTAACCTCTCTGAGGCTCAAATTTCTACAAAATAGAGATAACAACAACTAAAAATAATACAAACCCCCAGGAAAGGTTTTGTGCCCACCAAATAAGGATGCTTTTCCTCCCAAAAGCCCCAGCAACATAGCAACAGGGCAGGCTGGGGTGAGGGGGGTGGGGGTGGGGGTCAAAGGCTTGTAAACTCTTGTAAAACATCTTGCATTATTCCACTTGATCTCCATGATCAGGAGCCTTCAGAAACCAGCCGTTGACCTTAAAGATTCCTGTGAGAAATCTCCCAAAACCAACCATCTGTCCATGCTTGGCTGAGCCCACAAGTGCCAGGCTCAGTTAGGGATGTTCAGTTTCTCTTAATGTTGTGACTGTGTGTACACAGTCACACACAAACGTGTGTGTACAGCAGAGAAAATTTTTCCAAGTCAGTGGAGTTAGGATAGTTTCACACCAATAAGTTGGTATGGGGCACTGAGGTGATTTTCATCAAATTCAATGCTGGCCTAACAAGTTGGATATGCTGACCACTGGGAGTGAAGCGGTCTGGAACGTTGCTCTACCCTGGAACAGAAGGGGATTTGGGGATTACAGAGAGATCCTGTAAGTCTTGTCAAGGACTGACCCTGCAGAAGACGTTCGAGGAAAATGACAGAGAGGATGAGAAACCCCTTGCTGCCCATCACAAAAGCTGGTTCTACCATCAACTCCCACTCTCCCCAGCCCCCAGAACTCTGCTTGTCCCTCTGGCTTCACACCTTCTGGGGTGACATACATAAATCATGCCACTTCGTGCCATCTCTGCAGACCTGTCCCCTAGAAAGGGCAGAGTGGTTTACAAGCCTCCTTGGCAAGGGATTTATAGAAGTAATCCCCTCCGACAGAGAAAATACAGTCCCCAGCAGTGACCTTCATTCTGACTTCCCTTCCCTCGGGGCTTCACCCACGTCCTGCAGCCAGTGTGCCCATGTCCCGGGTGCATGTCCCCCTGACTCACCAGCCTCACTCAGAGGATAAACCACCTGGGGGAGCAACTGAACCCCCAGCCTCAGCCAAGGAATGGGGAGAGTCAGACAAAAAGAAGAGGTGGGGGAGAGCCGCCAGCTCAGGGCCAGCCAACCTTTCCCCGGAAAATGACTCAAGGCTCGAATGGTGTGTCTCTGGGAAGAGGGATATGCCAGGGTCAACACAAAGCGTGAGAGTCTCCTCTGAACATTCCCTTACATCCCCCTCAGGATGTTACTTTTGCACAAGCCAAAAACATTTTAGAAACACTTTATCAAGTTGCACTATTATTACTTAAGTAGTAGATACCAGCAGGCATTTATTGAGCACCCATTGTATGCCAGGCTCTAGACAGAGCTAGGAGATAATCACCAAGGTTGTGTATTTTGGTGCCTTTATTTAAAAGATGAGCAAATGACTTGCTGGTGGTCCAGTGGTTAAGAACCCTCCTACCAATGCAAGGGACACAGGTTCAGTCCTTAGTCAGGGAAGATTCCATATGCCGTGACCCCACCCAGCCCATGCACCACAACTAATGAAGCCCGTGCACTCCAAAGCCTGTGCTCCACACAGAAGCCACACAGGGAGAAACCTGGCCATCTGAACTAGAGAGTAGACAGTAGACCCCTCTTGCTGCAACTAAAGAAAGCCCATGCCCAGCAACAAAGACCAGGCACAGCAATAAGTAATTTCAAAAGAGAGAGATGCTCAAGCAGGGGGCCCAAGGTGTCAAAGGCCTTGTCCAAGGTCCCCATCTAATGAACAGTAGAGACAAAGCTACAGCTTTGACCCCTGACTGCCCCCATCCTCTGCTCTTTTCACTATATCCAGGGACAAACACCTTGAGAATGGATGCTCAGGGTTGAAAAGTTGGAAAACAAGGGAACAGCCCAGAAATTTATGCTTGTAGGACTGAATTCATTCACTTTGTGTGAATGAGACACAGCCAGATACCAGCTCAGTATATGTGACCCATCTCTCTGGTATGAAGCAGACACAGTCCTGGCTGGGTCTCCCCTGGCCACCAGCATTCAAGCTGCTTCTATAACTTGACACTGTCTTCCCGTCTTAGCCAAACATTAGGTTGAACTGTATGATGCTGCTAATTTTATAGGTAAAAAATGATAGAATATTGACAATTCCTTATGTCCAATCAAGTTCACCCTCACACACACACACCAGTAATAAGCTGTATACCCAGAGTGCCCAATAGGAAGGAAAAGGCACTGAACAGGGGGAGTCAGAGGCTGGGGTCTCTGTGTCCCCATCACTCTGACCCCAGGACTGGAGGCCACTCACTCTTTGACTTCTTTGGAGGAAAAATCCAGATAGCGGTTGCTGATCCACTGAATCTCAAACCAGTCCCGAAAGCCGTTGTTGCCACAGCACTTGAACTCAATCTGCAGCATGTCGATGGTCTTCTTCATGAAACACCGGCCCGGCGTGTCCGTGTCCCGGTAGAATTTCATGCCGTTCTTGAGCCCGTGGGCCAGCGTGCTCTCCAGCGAGCCCCGCAGGAGGAAGCAGCAGAGGGCCACCAGGAAGAGGGCCACGTTGAAGAGGACACACACGGCCAGGTACGGCTTCAGCCAGGGCTTCCACTTGGCGTACTTGGCAGGGTCCAGGGCATCGTAACAGATCTTGCCAGCCAGAGAATTGAAGACGCAGGACAGCACCCCCACCCCGATCAAGGAATTGGGCACAAAATGGCTCTCAGAATTGTTCATCACTTCGCTTCTCTTCCGGAGCTCAATCTTCAGGAACAGCCCTAAGCCAAAGATGATGATACCAGCCAACACGGAGAACCAGTTCATGAGCCAGAGCCCTTGGGCCAACTTGACCCGCTTCTTTTGGTCAAATTTGACTTTCAGCAGCGCCATACTTGCAGGGTGTAGTCCGGGTAGCCTCCCACAGCACAGCTCTCACTCCTGACCTCAATAAGCCCGGAGGCTGAAGACTCAGGGCCTTGGGAAAGGTGCAGACGGTCCAAGCTGCAGGGAGCTGCTCTGGGGGCTGCCCATGGTGTGCCCCTAGCCCGGGACCCCTGTTAACCCACGAGTGGGAGCAGGGACCTCAGAGTCACAGCTCCTGAAGGGGCCAGTCCCCCCCGTCGTCGCTGTAGCTCCCTTTCCAACCGAAGAGGGACAGCCTGAAGGCTGCAGATTAAAAGTGGGATCCACAAGACATCTTGCTAATCTCTTTAGCCAGCTTCATCCCATTAGATAAAGCCGTGCCAGTTTCAGAACATGCTCAAGAAGCGCCTCCATGGACAGCCTGGAGCAGAGAGGGCTGGGTTCAGCTTGGAGCATCAGGAGCAAAAAGACGAGACTGGCCAGAGGAATGGGCTTCATCTGCAAGTCTAGCTCAGATCCCATCAGGTGTCCCCCAGAAGCACATTTCCAGGCTAAACTCCTTCAAAATTTGAAACATTCTAATGGCTGGCAAAGAGTTGGACAGGACTTAGTAACTAAACAACAAATGGGAGAAAAGAGATCATTATCCAAGTTGAAAAACAAATGACAGATTGTGAGAAAACATTTGCAACATGTTAAAAAAAAACACAAAACCTGTCACAGTTCCACATCTTAAAAAATCAACAATTACCCGAAAAAAACAGGCAAAGGAAATGAACAGGTGATTTATAACAAGTGAATCTGGAAAGTCCAAGGATCTGGAAAACATGTCAATCTAAGTAGAACAAATGAGCAATGCAATTAAAACAACAATAAAAGACCATAATTGACCCATCAAATTGAACATCTGTCAAAATTCTGTCACCAGTGTAAACAAAGATAACAGAAATGAGATGTACATCCTTGATGAATCTGCAAATTTATTGTTATTTTTAAGTAATAGATTTAATTTCCTAGAGCAGTTTTAGGTTTACAAAAGAATGAACAGAAAATACAGAGTTTCTAAATACTCCTTTCCTCCAGCCAGTTTCCCTATATTTAACATCTTACACTTGTGTGATAACATTTATTACAACTGATGAGTCAGTTTCAGTACATTATTAACTAAAGTCCATAGTTTACACTAGGGCTAACTGTGTTGCACGGTTCTATGGGTTTTGCTAAATGCACAATGGCATGTTTCCACCATTATATCATATTAGTGTTAGTGTTAGTTGCTCAGTCGTGTCAGATTGTTTGCGATCCCATGGACTGTAGCCCGCCAGGCCCCTCCATCCACGGGATTCTTCAGGCAAGAATAGTGGAGTGGGTTGCCATTCCCTTCTCTAGGGGATATTCCCAACCAGGCATTGAACCCCGGTCTCCTGCATTGCAGGCAGAGTCTTTACCGTCTGAGCCATCAGCGAAGTCCATCATATAGTATTGTGTAATATTATATCATTCTTATGTCATATAGTATTGTACAGAATGTTCTCACTGCTCTAGATATCCTCTTAATTCTGCCTCCCCTCGGTGCCCAATCCCAGACAGCTACTGTCTCTACAGTTTTACCTTTTCCATGTCATATTGTTGGAATCATACAGAATGTAACTTTTTCAGACAGGTTTCCTTCCCTTCACAATATGTGCTTTGTTCCTCCATCTTTTTGTGGCTTGATGTTGTTCGTTCACTAAGTTGTGTCTGACTCTTTGTGACCCCATGGACTGCAGCATGCCAGGCTTTTCTGTCCTTCACTGTCTCCCAGAGTCTGCTCAAATTCATGTCCATTGACTTGGTGATGCTATCTAACCATCTCATCCTCTGCCGTCCCCTTCTCATTTGCCTTCAATCTTTCCCAGCATCAGAATTTTGTTCTGGTGAGTCGGCTCTTCACATCAGGTGGCTAGAGTATTGAAGCTTCAGCTTCATCATGAGTCCTTCCAATGAATACTCAGGGGTAATACTCATTTCTATTTATCACTGAATAATATTCCATTAATATGAATGTATCATGAAGTGTTTATCAATTCACCTATTAAAGGGCAACTTGATTGCTTCCAATTTAGGGCAATTATAAATAAAGCTGCTACCAAAACTCTGGTCTGCAACTGTTTGCGTGGACATAAGTTTTCAACTCATTTGGCTAAATATCTAGGAGTGCAATTGCTGGATCATGGTGAGACTATGTTTAGCTTTGTAAAAACCTGCCAAATTATCTTCTGAAGTAGCTGTACTACTTTGCATCCCCACCAGCAATGAATGAGAGTTCCCATTGCTCCACACCCTAGCTGCATTTGGTGTTGTTAGTGTTCTGGACTTAGCCATTTTAATACGTGTGTTGTGGCATCTCGCTAGTTTTAATCTGCATTTCCCAATGGCATACAATGCAAAGCACCTTTTCATATGCTTATGTGTTATCTGTATATCTTCTTTGGTGAATGTCTGTCTAGCACTTTTGCCCACTTTTTAATTGGAATATTTACTTTAGACTGTAAGTTTCTGCAGCCATTTGAGACAGTAATTTCTCTATCTGTATTAAAATTTTTATTTTTTTTGTATTAAAATTTTTAAATGCACATTCCCATTGATAATGCAATTCGACTTCTCAAAACAGTCTATGCATAAGTACAAGGAGTTTTAAGAACAAACCCATCTTGTCCTCAAATTCCTGTCCACTGAATCCTAGGGAAGTTTCCATCGTTAGAGTAAGAGGCGCATGAGCTCAAGGCAGTAAGAGGGTCGAATCTCCAACCTGGAATCTCCTTTGCTCCCTTCTGTGTTGACTCGATTCACCATCTACACACTCTTTAAGATCTCCTCTTTAAGTCACTAAGGGAAAAATCAAAGGAGTATTACTCTACGCATAAATGAGATGTGAGAACAAAGCAGTGGGACATGATTTTTGTTTTTTCCCTTCCAGTGTAGTTACCTCAGCAAACAAAACACTTATTCCATTGCTGGGCCCAAGTTTGAACTTCAGTTTGGGACTGATCTCTGAGACCAGGTTCTGAGCCTTATGGGGAAAATCAGCCTTGTTATTTTTACGGTCAGACTACTTCTCGCAGCTAAGATTCAGCTTCTAAATAGCTTTGGCCCCTCAAAGGATTTCAACTCTTCATCATCAGAGATACTGAATAGAATGTGCTGCAACGTTCTCCCTCCGCCTAAGAGAGGACATTCGGCCAACCAGAAATATGGCCATACTCATACCTCATATGCACAAAATCTGAGGACAATTGTTCCCAGAGGAAAGGGACGTGGAGGCTATCAGAGAATCTATTAGGAGCACATATGCATATGAGAAAATCAAAGGGAAGGAGAAGAAAGATTTGACATTGAAAACAGAAACAAAAGTTTAAAATAGCTCTGCAGGGATAAACCAATTAGTCAAGGACCTTTTTCTCCTCAGATGACCCCAAAGTGTACACCCTGAGGAGGGGCGCTGTGGAGTAGCCGCAAGTCAGTGGTTGCCCCCTAGTGGCCAAAAAGAGAATGACTTCAGTGGATGGAAGAGAGATTTCCGCTCTCAGGCAAGAATCACTCATGATGTAAAATTACATAGAAAGGCAAGAGAGAAAGGACACGCTGGACATGTTCCTGGCCATACTTTTCAAGTAGGAAGCAAGGCAGGATATGATGAGGAACGAGCCAAGAAAAGCAAACTGCAGAAGAAAGATGCATCTCTGGAAGAGGATGGGGAAAGCTGACTCCCTGATGCAGGGAGATCTTCTCCCTGCATTTCCTACCCAAGGAAGAATGACGCATACCTTGGCTCTTTGAGGAATTAGCTGATTCTTGTTTTCTTCATCTGTCTCCCTTATCATTCTGACTCTTTACTCTGAGCTCTTATTTTTCCCTTCCTTCTTTTCTTTCTTGTTAAATATAGCATACATAAAGAGCTTAAAGAATAATGTTCATTTACTACATAAAGGATGGAACTGCAAAGCAACAAAAACTTTTCTCATGAATCTTTGCCCTCCCTCTTTCAGAGATAGTCCTGGTTACTCTTCAGGGGACTTTCCTGATGGCAGAGTGGATAAAAGTCTGCCAGCCAATGTCGGAGTTGTGGGTTTGATACCTTATCCGGGTAGATTCTATATGCCGCGGATCAGCTTAGCCCGTGCACCACTTACTACTGAGTCCCTCCTCTAGGGCCCACAAGGCGAAAGTACTGAGCCCATAAGCGGCAACTAGAGAAGCCCAAGTGCCTAGAGCCTGTGCTCCACAACAAGGGAAGCCACTGCCTGTGCACCCCAACAGAGAGCACCCCCCGCTCGCTGCAACTGGAGAAAGCCTCCGCCAAAGCAACAAAGACCCAGCACAGCCAAAAGAAAAAAACCAAGCAGGCCTATTGGAACCAGTTTAAACTTGAAAACTCCATAACGAACACAAGCTCTGATTTGATAAGAACGAACAAAGCAAGACCATAAGAACTATGACAAAAGAATATTTTTAGAAAGAGTTAAATAGCAGGAAAATATCCCTCTGCATGTCCCTCTGTGACAGCCAGCTAACTCCTCACTTCTGCCTCTGTAGTGTGACAGCAGCCACAGATCATGTGTAAACTAATGAGCATGGTTCTTTGCCAATAAAACTTTATTTACAAAAACAAATGACAGGCCAGGTTTCACCCACCAGCTGTAATGCCTGCTCTAGAGCAGCATTGTTCAATAGAAATATAAAGCAAGCCACATTTTAGATGCTCTTGTACCCAGTAAAAAAAAGGGGGAGGGGAGAATTAATTTGAATGTATGCAATATAACATTTTCAAAATATCATTTCAACATGTTATTAATAAAATATATTAATGAGTTACCTTATGTTTTTTCATATCCAGTCTTCCAAAGCTGCTGTTTGCTTTATACCCAAGGTACATCTCAGCTGTGACTAGTACATTTCAAGTGTTCTGTAGTCACACTCAACTAGTGGCTACTGTATTGAACAGCACAGCCACTGTACTAGACAGTACAGCTCTTTATTTCTGAAACTCTGATAAAACACAGGTATGCTCTTGATAAAAACACTGAGCAAACCAGCAATAGAAGGAAGCTACCTCACCATAAAAAAAGCCGTATGTGGAGAACCACAGCAAAGTTCAGGTAACGCCAATAGGGAGGTGAGGAAGTGATACAGGAAGGAAGGCTAATAAAGAGTGTGCTGTGACGCCGGCTTCCACCTTGAGGAACTCTCCAGGAAACACACCTCAGAATTATTCCCTTCACGGACTCCTGACCACCATTTAATTGGTCCCAGGGAGCAGTGCTCTAGCTCTTCCGGCCTAACACACCAGGACAGCAACTTGGCTTCCAACAGCTCTGGGAGCCAGAACCCTAGGGAACAAATCCTAGCAGTTGAAAGTCTACTGGGGCACCAAGGAATGAAAATCCAAGGAATATGAGCGGTCGGTGGCCCCTTCTGTTACCCTGATACTACTTAAAATAATAGAAAGTGCTTTTAGAAGATAATTTCTGATAAGAGAAATCACAAGCAGCACTTTCTACTTATTTGGTTTTTTAAAGATTATACTCCATTTATAGTCATTTTTAAATGTTTGCTACATTCCCCATTTTGTACAGTATATCCATGTTGCTTGTACTGTGCTTAGTCGCTCAGTTGTGTCTGACTCTGTGACCCCATGGACCATATAGCCCACCAGGCCCCTCTGTTCATGGAGATTCTCCAGGCAAGAATAATGGGTTGGGTTGCCATGCCCTCCTCCAGGGGATCTTCGCAACCCAGGGATTGAACCCAAGTCTCCTGCATTGCAGGTGGATTCTTTACGATCTGAGTTACCAGGGAAGCCCTTAGTTTATATTTTGTTGTGAGTACCTCTTAATTCCCTACCCCCTTGCCTTTCCCCACTAGGCGATGGCACCCCACTCCAGTACTCTTGCCTGGAAAATCCCATGGACAGAGGAGCCTGGTAGGCTGTGGTCCATGGGGTCGCGAAGAGTCGGACACGACTGAGCGACTTTCCCTTTCACTTTTCACTTTCATGCATTGGAGAAGGAAATGGCAACCCACTCCAGTGTTCTTGCCTGGAGAATCCCAGGGATGGCGGAGCCTGGTGGGCTGCCGTCTATGGGGTCGCACAGAGTCGGACACGACTGAAGTGACTTAGCAGCAGCAGCAGCAGCAACCACTAGTTTGTTCTCTGTACCTGTGAGTTACAAGCAGCACTTTTAAATACTTATTGATTTATTTAGCTGCATGAAGTCTTAGTTGCAACACGCAGGATCTTCCTTGTATCGTGTGGGACCTTTCATTGCAGCCCACAAACTCTCCAGTTGTGGTGTGCAGGCTCAGCAGTTGCAGGCAGGGGGTTACTTGCTCTGCGGCATGTGGGATCTTAGTTTCCCAACCAGGGATCTAAACTGAGTTCCCTGCACTTCAAGGTGGATTCTTAACCACTGGACCATCAGGAAGTTCCAGCACTTTTTATTAAGCCCCCTGGGGACACATCCCAATCATAGGAGCTACTGGACTGAACAGACTGATTGTTTCCTTATTGTCAGTCACAAGTCAGGCTGCTTCAGGTCTCACTCATATTTCCAGTGCAGGAAACACATTTCCTACCATAAAGATGCCAAAACTGAAGATGAAAAAAAAATGAAAATAAAATACAAATATACAAGGAACATAAAGCAAATATGTTTAAGTTGTTGATAATTCTTTTGAGGAAGTTTTATGTATAAGCTGGGTTTGCTAATGTTTCTTAAACTACAGCTCCAATGTAATGTTCTTAGTGAATGTCCATAAGCTTTCTAATTGCTCGAGGACCTTAAAAATCTTTCAGCATTTCAGGCTTCCTTCTTGGAAATTTCCATAACCAGTGAGATGTGTGTGAATGGCCCTCCCCTTTTCCTCCCTCCTCCATTTCCTTCTCCTGAAAGATCACAGCTAACTTCAGTGTGAGTCTTGGTACTTTTGTATCCTTTCCTGTGGAGGTCATTCTTTGGTCTTTCTGGGAAGTTTTTCCTTTGATATCTTTTCTTAAACTTCTTAAAAGAGACTGATTGCTGAAATTATTGCTGGACCTAATTCCCTGTATCTGATCATGCTCCCAGGCCTTCTAAAGTTCTGTTATCACAGGAAAGTCAACCGAATTGGCCTACCCTTGTCCATTTCTTCACATCTCTTTCTTTCCCTCAAAAATTGCCCCTACTAGAGAATGCAACTTGACCTCAGAGACTGACTCATTTATTAATTTTTTTTTCTTGCTCCTATTGTCTCAAAATATCATTCTTTGTTCTCAAAGAGACTGAGAGAAATCCTAGAAGACTTCCCAGAGGAGGTGCAATTGGTTTGTGCAGAGTTTTGGCAAGTGCTCATGGAGTCAACCTATGTGGGAACTACTTGATAAAAGGCTGGGAAGAATGGCAGAATGTGTTTGTACTAAATATATTCTGGTTGTTTCTCCAAATCTAACCTTCACTTTCCTCCACCCTGGAGCTCTGTGTTCTGGCAGTTGACCCACAGGGACTGCATCAGCCAATCTCCTTGCCCTAAAATTTTAACTGGGCTCAGCTAGTGGAAGGCATCATGGGAGAGAGTCTGGAAATTCATGTTGCTCTCCCACCTACAGGTCACAGCAGATTGGCTGTGTCCGTCCACTGAAGGCCACCGCTCTGTCCAGTGGTGTGCTCTCTTCCCGGGTTCAGGGAAAAGTTTAGTCCCTTCAGCCCTAGGAGTGATAACAGGTGTTGCACTATCTCTTATTACTTTTCCTAAACTCTGCCCATGGCTTTGTAAATAGCGCCTGTGTTAGGCTCTTCTCAAATAATCTGTTTCAAGTATGCCATCTGTTTCCTGCCAGGCCCCTCACTGATACCATGTGTTTGATTAATGGGTATTAGTTCAGACTAGTTGGAGCATGAAGTGTGTGTGATGAAACAGTACAACATCATGTAGGAACAGTAGGCTAAAAGCTGGTGGTGAAGGTACTTGCCTTCCAGGCCAGACAGTCTAGCAGGCTCTGGGAATCTCAGAAGGTTTTAGGCCAGGAGTGACATGCTTTAAGTAAACAAATTTGGCAGCTGCACGCAGAATGGTTTAGAAACTAGGAGCTGGGGAGACAAATTAGGAGAGAATTACTATTACAGAAAGATAACATTTTGTAACCTTCATATTGGCAAGGATCCAAAATTTGATAACACATTGTGTCAGTAAAGATGCAATCTTGATCTTTGATAGTGAATATGTATATTGATAAACCTCTTCAGAAGGCAGTTTGATAATATCTGTCAACATAGAAGTTGGCAGAGGAAGAAATGGTTAAATAGCATCACGGACTCAATGGACATGAATTTAACCAAACTCCAGGAGATGGGAAAGGACAGGGGAGCCTGGCATGTTGCAGTCCATGGGGTCAAAAAGAGTCAGACACGACTTAGTAACCCAACAACAACAAATCAACATAATAAATGTTTTATAACCTATTGATCCAGCAATTCCATTTGGAGGTACTTAGCCTATTCCTTAATACCCACTGCACACATGCTAAATAATTCATGTATGAGGATACTCATTATAGTATTTTTCTACTGGGTAAAGATTGCGAACAACCTAAATGTTCATCAGTTGGAGACTGGTTAAATAAGTATGCCACATTCCACATAACAGAACAGCAGTTAAAGAGAATGAGATGGCTACATACTTACATGGGAAGATCTCCAATATAACGTTAAGGACAAAGGCAAAGTGCCCAAGTGTACACATAGTGTGCTTCTACTGGGGTGGGAGGACAGAAAAGTATATTGCACATAAATTTGTAACTGCACAGACCAAAAAAATACAAAGGAAACAGGTTAAAGGTGGTTGCTCCCTGAAGAAAACTGAATCACTGGGATCAAAAGAAAGAAAGACATTTTAATTTTTGATGCCTGTACATGAATGATCTGTTTTGAAAATCCATTGCTCTATCATCTCAGAATCAAACATCTACCTTGTTACCAGTTCCAAAAATTATGTATCACTTTCTTGGTGAAACAAACACAAACTAAAAAATATTTTGTAATAAAGTACTTAAATGCTTGCACAGAATACTGAGTCTGGTTACCAGGTGAGGAAATGGCTTCAAATTCTTTGCTTGTTCTTGTCAGTCCTCAAGGTTCAGAGTGTACAGTATCTGCAAATTTGGAAGGCAGGCCTTTGAAGAGTAACTGCTTCCTTCTGTGACTGCAGATCTGAGTAGGTAGTGGGCAGTGCTGTCGTCCAGGGAATTCAGACCCTGGGTTGATGGTTAATATAGACTTACTTAAGTTCCTTCTAGCCAGAAGTTATAGTAATAGGGCATGACCATACTGGAGCCCTCAGGGTTTCTCTCTCATGACTGTTCTTTCATTTACCTGATCTTCAACTAGGCTGTAAGCCTCCATCACACGCTTACCTTGCTTACCTTTGTGCTCTTAGCACCCAGCGTGGAAAAAGGTGTGTAGTGGATGCTCAAATATTTATCCAGTTGAATCGAACATGGCTTTTGCGTCATATTGTCCACGCCCTTCCTTTTCTATGTATTTCTTTCTTTTCTGCTGCACTGGGTCTTGGCTGTAGCCTGGGGCTTTCTCTAGTTGCAGGGCATCGGCTTGTGGTAGCCTCTCCTGTTCTGGAGCATGGGCTCTAGGCACACAGGCTCAGTAGTTGTGGTGGATGGGCTTCGCTGCTCTTCGGCATGTAGAATCTTCCCAGACCAGGGATCGAACCCATGTGCCGTGCATTGGCAGGTGGATTCCTATCCACTGTACCACCAGGGAAGTCCATCCCTGTCCTTCTTTGAAACTTAAAGATGGCAAATAATGGACCATTCATCTACTTGTAATGGCCAATTTACTTATTCTATAAGTGAAGAAAATGGTCAAATAGTGTGAGTGGGTAATAAAACTTCTGAATTAAATGTAATTTAGCTGTCCAGTTTCTGTGGTGCTACAGTAATTCCATGATGTTTCTAAAACATTGTATTACTAAGAAGTAACGTTAGCCTGGTAGGCTGCAGTCCATGGAGTCGCTAAGAGTCAGGCACGGCTTAGCGACTTTACTTTCCCTTTTCACTTTCCTGCATTGGAGAAGGAAATGGCAACCCACTCCAGCGTTCTTGCCTGGAGAATCCTAGGGACGGGGGAGCCTGGTGGGCTGCCGTCTATGGGGTCGCACAGAGTCAGACACGACTGAGGCGACTTAGCAGCAGTAGCAGCAGCAACATTAGCCATAGGAAGTTGAATCTTTACATCTTACTGTTTTTGTTCATTTCTGCCTGATTAACACAACTGTTTTTTTTGTTGTTGTTGTTAATAATTACTCTTGCATGGCAGTCAGAACTTTAGTATTAAAACTTTTAATTAAATTGACCATTTTCTCCTGTTCTTTGCGATTGAGACTCTGGAGTGACACTTTTATAATTGTACAATACTCACATAATATTGTGGGAGCTTCCCAGGTGGCTTAGTGGTAAAGAATCTGCCTGTCAATGCAGGAGCCACAGGTTGGATTCCTGGGTTGGGAAGATACCATGGAGAAGGAAATGGCAATCCACTCCAGTATTCTTTTTTAAATTAATTTATTTTTTTAACTGAAGGATAATTGCTTTACAGAATTTTGTTGTTTTCTGTCAACCGCTCCAGTATTCTTGTCTGGAAGATTCCATGGACAGAGGAGCCTAGCAGGCTACAATCCGTGGGGTTGCAAAGAGTCAGACACAACTGAGGGACTGAGCATTCACACATGCATCTAATACTGTACTGTTGTATTTAACATAACTGATCATAAATGATATCTAATAAACTCTGATTGCTTGACTGCTATGCAATTTTATTGCCTTTCCAGAATTGATCTTAGTGAAAATATATGGTCATTACACTAATTGGTGAATATGCCCTCACTGCAATGATGATTGTCATTAGATTTAATAAAAACTTAAAGTGACTTTAAATCAATGATTTTAATTTAGAGGTATGATTTTAATATACCCACTCCAGTGTTCTTGCCTGGAGAACCCCAGGGACAGAGGAGCCTGGTTGGCTGCCACCTCTGGGGTCACACAGAGTCGGACACGACTGAAGCAACTTAGCAGCAGCAGCATGATTTTTAATAGATTTTTTTTTTTGTCTTTGTAAAAAAAAAAAAATCCATCCCAGGTTAAGCATAAGGGAAAGAGATAGGGTCTATCTTCCTGAAATAGCAGAAAGACTTGAAAGGACAGGATGAATAGGTGAGACCTTCTGGGAATGGAACTGACATGATTTGGGCATCACTCATCACTGGCCAATTCAGGGACCAGATGGAGACTGCAAAAAACGTTGCGCTTGTCTTGTCCAGTGTTTTTTAAATATCTGAATTTGTCTGCCAAGTCATCTGGTCCCCCATTCCCTAGTGACTTTCTTGCAGCAGCCTTGCTCGTGGACTTCACCAGCTTCAGTACAGTTCAGTTCAGTTCAGCGGCTCAGTCGTATCCGACTCTGCAATCCCATGGACTGTAGCACACTAGGCCTCCCTGTGCATCACCAACTCCTGGAGTTTACTCAAACTCATGTCCATTGAGTTGGTGATGCCATCCAACCCTCTCATCCTCTGTTGTCCCCTTCTCCTCCTGCCTTCAGTCTTTCCCAACATCAGGGTCTTTCCCAATGAGTCAGTTCTTCACATCAGGTGGCTAAAGTATTGGAGTTTCAGCTTCAGCATGAGTCCTTCCGATGAATATTCAGGACTGATTTCTTTTAGGATGGACTGGTTGGATCTCCTTGCAGTCCAAGGGACTCTTAAGAGTCTTCTCAGACACCACAGTTCAAAAGCATCAATTCTTCTGCACTCAGCTTTCTTTAGAGTCCAACTCTCACCTCCATACAAGACTACTGGAAAAACCATAGCTTTGACTACGTGGACCTTTGTTAGCAAAGTAATGTCTCTGCTTTTTAATATGCTATCTGGGTTGGTCATAACTTTTCTTCCAAGGAGCAAGCATCTTTTAATTTCATGGCTGCAGTCACCATCTGCAGTGATTTTGGAGCCCCCAAAATAAAGTCTGTCACTAGACCTGGCAAGCATTGGGTGCCTGGAGAAGAGTGACATCCTTGAACATGGAACTTGGGTGAGAAAAAGTGAAAAATGGAGATTTTTAACAATATATGGAATTTGAGGGAATTTCCTGGTGGTCCACTGGTTAGGGTGTGGCACTTTCATTGCTGTAGGCCCAGGTTCTATCCTAGTGAGGGAACTAAGATCATAGCCAAAGGAAAACAACAGAAAAAAAGAAAAATAAGAATTTGGAATCTGAAAGTCAGGTAAGCCCAATAAGGGTTGAGGCTTGGGGCACACACCCAAGACTGCGCACATAGGTTGAGAGGTGAGGCTCTGAGAGAATGAATACAAAAAGAAGCTAAAGAGGACTGCCCTGGTGGTCCAGTGGTTAAGACTCTGTGCTCCCAATGAGGGGGCCGGGTTCAATCGCTGGTCAGGGCACTAGATATCGCATGCTGAAACTAAAGATCCTGCATACTGTAATGAAGATCTCCCAGGCAGCAACGAAAGTCCTGTGTGCTACAACTAAAACCTGACACAGCCAAATAAGTAAATATTTTTTTTAAAAGCTAAGTTTTGATGCTCAAAACTTTGGGCATCACTTATATTTAAAGGCTATAAATTACCAGAATCCCAATGAAGGGAAGCCGTCCTACCAGAAACAGGTTAGAGAAAGCTTATGGTCAAGGAGAGAAGTTCAAGAATAAGTATACACTGTACCTAGAGTAAAAATGTACTGTACCTTTTACTCTAGGTACTAGTGCACTGTACCTAAAGTAAAAAGTTGAGGGGAGGGGAAGGAGGCAGTAGATTTGGTGATCAAGCCACTAATACATCCACTCCAGTATTCTTGCCTGGAAAAATCCATGAGGTCACAAAACTGGGCGACCAAACAACAAAGATCATCAAAGCGCACTTTCAGCAGAGAAGACAATTACAAAGACTGAAAGGGATCATAGATATAAAGTGGACACAGCTGTTTTAAGATGTCAGACACACAAGAAAGGAGCTGGAGCGTCATTCAGTGATATGTAGGTGGAGGATCTCAGGATGGGATATCTTATAAGAAAAAGGCCTGTGGAAAGGGAGTGAGAGCCATAGGAGGTTGGTTCCACGAGTGGAAGAGGAAGCTCTGGGCAAGAGACATGCCTCTGGTGAGGAAGATCAGCAAAGATGGAAATGTTTTCAAATATTGAGGAACATTGTGGGAGCTAGCTGGATAGCCTATAACTGGTCGGGTTGTCAGCAGAGTTACAGGTACATCACTGTGAACTTAAGAAGGGGTTGGGACTTCCCTGGTGGTCCAGTGGTTAGGATTCCACTGCAGGGGGCCCAAGTTCAATCCCTGGTCCTGGAACTAAGGTCCCCTCAACAAGCTGGGAGGCATGGCTGAAAAAAAAAAAGTAGGAAAGGGTCTGGGAGACTTGGCATTGTTCAGGAAGGCAGGACAGGCTTTTTGAGCAGCAGAGAAAGCTAGGCTGAGATTAGCGAGCATTATTGTGGTTCATACTGCCATAAGGTTTGCAAAAGATTCAAGGTAATTTTAGATTTAATTAGCAAAGTAAACTTTCCTATAAAAATGACCAGTCCACAGAAATGAATTGCAAGCCCATTAGTGTCATAAGCACAGTTTATTCTTGGGTATTTCCCTGACAGTCCAGTGGTTGAGACTCCAAGCTTTCACAGCCAAGGCCTGGGTTCAACCCCTGGTCAGGGAACTAAGATCCTGAATGCCAGGCTGTGTGGCCAAAAAAAAAAAGCATGGCTTATTTATTCATTTTTTAAACCTTTTTATTTAAGCATGGTTTATCCTTCACTGCACTTGTGTAAACCATCAGTCTCTAGGGGAATAGCTTTAGGATATACAAGTTTCTAATGTAAAGATATGGTTGAGGATTTAATTATATGTTGTCTCTTTTTATTGTCAGAACTAATTCTCCCACCTAAATGATATTTTCCTCTCTTATTTGTAGATGATGCAAACTGTGAAACTGATTAGGATCCCTTTTCAAGTCAGTTAATGGTTGAGGGAAGAAATAATCTGCATTCACACCCAGCTAAGGAACTGAGTTTGGCAGCTACATTTGTTTACTGGCTTCATTTCTGCCTGCATGCAGTTTGTCACTCTACCCTGGTTCCTCCTTGTCATTTATCATTTTGTTATATTTCACATATCCTAGAAGCCACTGTAAATTCTTTTTGGAACAAAAGAGAACATATAATATTTGAGATATTTAAGCACCTTAATACTTGTAGTAGTTATTAAATAAAAGGCACACCCAGTTACAAAGCCACTAGACCCAAAAACCTTTTTGAAAATCATACAACTTTCTATTTAATAATGAGTTGTAGTGTACAGAGCAGAAAGCCAAATTTCTAACAGCAGAGAATTACAGCAAAATGAGTCAAAAAATTGACTCAGCCATATGTTTGCCTCAGTTCTTTTAGTATATGAGAATAGATACTTAGCACTATTATGCCAAAAGCTATTTGCCCTTAATTTTGGAAGCTTTCTTCCCAACTCAATTATCAATATCTAGTAGTAATTAAGTGGGCTCTGGAGCCAGAGTACCTGGTTTCATATACAGCCCACCACCCAGCTGTGTGGCCTTTGGGTAACTTACTTATCTGTTTCCTTACTTGAAAACTTGCATTAACAGAACCTACCTCATAAGATTTTGAGGACTTAGTAAGTTTACACCAGTAAGGTGCTTACAATGGTGTCAATAACATTTTAAGTGCACAAAAACTGGTAGCTATAACTACTGGGGCTTTATGGGTGGTTAAGACTCAGGAGGCTCTGGGAGCCCACTGCCAAAACTTTGGATCCAAGTCAGTGAGTAGCTGGATGCCAAAACCCAAGCCAACTTGTAGCTGAAGACCAGATAAGAGTCCTTCCATCGATCCACTAAAAAATACTTATGGAAGTTAAACCTGCAAGTCAAAAAAGCTCTTGGTTAATGGCATTTTAAACAGGTCTGATACCTTAGTTACAGAGTAACTGGCTCCTACTAGAGCCCTACTGAATTCGTTTATTAAACAAATATTTATTAAAGGCCTACTTCATCAAGCATAAGTTTCAAACACCACAAATCATTAAAAACCAACATACAATCACACTTTTCCCCCTTACGGCTTCAAAGTATCACCGTCTAACAATAGGTCCTAGGCAGTACTAAAATAGCAAAAATTCTTTAAAGTGCTACACCTGCCAAAAATTTAATGGAAATCAAAAGTAGAAGCCTATTCACAACCTCAAAGTCTTAAAATAATCAAAACATAGCATGGTGACAGTAAACTTTGGGGTCCCATGAGCCGGACTCAGTCCCACAGGGAAGTATTTGGTGGAAGTGGAGTGACAACTGCTTAGTCCCACTGGATCTTTCGCTCTTCTTCAGGAAGAACATTCCAGTTCGGAGAGGCCACATCCCGGGCCAGCCAGTTGAAATCGTCAACGTCGTTCCAGTTATTTTTGTTCTTGTCTAAACCGGAGCTCTCAAAGTCCTTGTCGATGCCAGGGTAGCTCCAGGTGTAGGGGGCGAACTGGATCCCGGTGCAGTCCTCCATGATGGCCCTGCTGGTCACCTGCAAGAAGATGCGGGTGTCTTTTGTGGTGTGTACGCGGAGCTGCTGGCAGGCCACGGCCAGCACGCAGTCACTGCAGTCCTCCAGGAACACGGAGGTGGACACTGGACCGCAGAGCAGCGTACAGCCTTGGGCCTTGGTCAGCCGCAGGGTGTTGGGATTGCCATAGAGTTTGATCGTGCAGTTTCTCAGTTGGGTCAGAAGGACGTCCTGCTGGTGCAGCTCCTCAGCTCTCTTCTCCAAAACTTGGGACTGCAGATTGGAGAAGCCGCAGATCCAGCTGGAGTCGAAATCTCGCTCCTCCTTCAAGGGCGGCGGGGGAGGTCAGGATGCCCTCCGCCGCCGGGGCGACGGGAGCCGAATCTACTTGCATGGCCGAAGCAGCATCCTTCTTGCGGGTCTTGAAAGCGAAACGCTTCTTGGGCTGAATCTCCTGGCGCCGCTTGGCCAGAGCCGCCTGCAGCCGCGCCAGCACCTCTTGCGCTTGCCGCAAATCGTAGGCGGCCAGGAACAAAACCGAGTCGTTTATAAGTTTCTGAAGCCCCTGCAAGCGAGCGGCCGCCTCCTCCAGCCGCTCGACGGAGTCCCCGCTTTCCAGAAGCTCTTCCACGGCCGATCGCTCCCCGAGCGAAGGCAGCGGCGAAAAAGTCGCTCTTCTCCCCTTCCACCTCCTGGTCCTGCCGCTTTTGCTTCCGCCTTTCTACCCTCCAGTTGCCGCTCATGTTCTCGCTTCTGAAGCCGCTCGGGCACCAGGGTCCGCTCTCGCTGGGATCCCAAGTCCCCGTTCGCTAGGGCAGCTGCGGACAAACCGCCAGTCTCCATCTTGACTTCAAGCTTCCTTTCTCCTGCCTTCCTTCCTCCGGGCGCGCCCTTCGTGAGGCCTCCCACCAACGCGCCCTGTGATTGGCCGGGCATGATGACGTCAGACCAGGCCTTATTTTCTTCGCCCATTGGTTCCTCTGCACTGGAGGGGGGGCGGGAATGTAGGGCGGGGCCGACTGACAGAGGGGGTGGGGAGACAAAGGTCCTGGTGGATGGGTGGGGTGGGAGGCAGGCGGGGGAAGCTTTTTTTTCTTCTTAAAGGGGCAGGACTTATATCCGGGATTGTGGGGTGAGTTGCAGCAGCGGCAGCTGCACATGTGGGTTTGTTTATAAGAACAAGGTTAGAAACTGCAGGACTCCCCCTCCCCCAGCTCCTCCCTACTACCCCCTAACAGGCCGGAGATCCGCAACTGGTGGGGGGAATGTGTGCGTGTGGTGGGTGGGGGGGGACAGGTAGTGGTAAGAAAGATGGAGGGGGGGAGAATATTACACCGCCCGGCCGGCGCGGGTGGAAGCAGCAGCTGGAACAGCTGGCTAGGGAGCCGCTTGCATGTCTCTTGGTTTTTTTCTTTTTCCTTCCACCACCCCTTCCCCCAACCCATTCTTGCCGCCCCTAAACCCTCCTACGCACCCCCGCGCCGCTGCAGTTCCGCGTGGCCTGGGGCTCCTGGATTCCCGAAGGCAGTTACCCGGGCGGGAGAAGGCGAAGGGCACGTACGGGAGAGACTGAGGTCCTCACTGCAGCCGGGTCCAGGGGGCCCTGGAGGAGTCTAAAAACGGATTACTATTTCTTTTTGCCAATTGCTGCAGTCGAAAGGGTGGGGGTGGGGGCGGGGCAGGGTGAGACTCTACACCCCCTCCCTCTTCCTCCCACGCCCTAACCCCCCAGGGCCGTCCCTCCTTGCCCAGCTGGCCGCTGCTGGCCGCGCGGGGAGCTGAAACCCCAGCCCCGCACTCAGCGGCAGTCTGTGGGGCCGTCGGTGTTTAGGATAGTGATGGGGGAAATATTACAGTATTTTTAGAGGTGATGGGAAGGATTTATCACCGGAAGTAAATGAGCCTCCCCTAAAGTCGGGACCAGCCGGAGGTGTGTGAGTGGGCAGCCTGGACGGCGCAATCGCTGGCAAAACCCAGAACAGCGGGCTGGGCGAGAACCCGGGCGCGGCCGGCAGCCGGCGCGGGGCACCTCGCGTGCTCGGCTGAGCGCCGGGGCCTCTGACCCTCCCCGTCCTTACAGTCGCCGGTTCCACCTTTATCTCCACCCCCGGTTTCCAACCTCCGTCCGAGTAGTTAACTGCCCGAGAAACTGTCACTTGAAATGGTACTGATATACCTGCATTTTGATGCAGAAAAAATGGGAGGAAATGAGAGGATTAACATTCCTCTCCCACTTTTTCAATACCCACTCTCCTCCTTTCCTTCTCATTTAAAACGAAAACCAAACATAAATTCCGTAGTTTCTCCGCTGAAAGTCAGCGCAGGTCACAGTGTTTGGCAGATTCCACTCGGGGATGGAATTAGTGTGTGTTTGTAGACATGCACCTGATGGAAATGACGTTGCTGAAAACATCTTGTGCTTGAGTTTGTAGTATATAAGATAAATTGTAATTTGCTTTGTTTCATGGACAAGATAGATGGAGACTTGTGTGTGTGTGTGTGAAGTATGTTTCAAGGCGGGTGAACGAAATATAACTGGTTATCTTGTCTTTGGGTCATATGGGGGAATGCAATAGCTGATTTATTTTGTGAAGAATTGATTTAACCAGGGAAGGTTTGAAGTGAAGTCGCTCAGTCGTTTCCGACTCTTTGCAACCACATGGACTGTAGCCTACCAGGCTCCTTAGTCCACGGAATTTTCCAGGCAAGAGTACTGGAGTGGGTTGCCATTTCCTTCTCCAGAGGATCTTCCCCAACCCAGGGATCGAACCCACGTCTCCCGCACTGCAGGCAGAAGCTTTACCGTCTGAGCCACCAGGGAAGCCCCTAGGGAAGGTTTAGAGAAAGTTTATTTTGCTAGGGGAGAAAATCTGACCTGCCTCACTTAAGTATTTCAGCAGTACAGTCTGTTCCGTCTCCAATTAAGAAGTTTGTAGCAAACAAGGTTTATTGGGCTTGGGTGTTGCAACAGGAGTGAGACAATGTTTTTGAATTAGCTACAGTGACCCTTGGGGTAGGGGATAGTGTTGTCTGTATCTGAAGTGGAATGGAAGGCCATTAAACTCTTTGAAGAAATTCACTTATGCCCAGTGAGCGGTTTGGGGATAGGGTCCAGTAGATTTTGGAAGTTTCCAAGTATTTTAAGTTGGTTAGTTCAGACTTTAATGAAAAGGGGGCAGTAAAGGGCAAGAATGAATGGGTCACCTTGCAGACCCAGGGTGTGGGAAAGAAATAAAGAAAAAGAAAGAAAGTGAAGTCTCTTAGTCTTGTCCTACTCTTTGCGACCCCATGGACTGTAGCCTACCAGGCTCCTCCATCCATGGGATTTTCCAGCAAGAGTACTAGAGTGGGGTGCCATCAGTGTGTGGGAGGTGCCTTCAAAGACTAATGTGAGGCTCCAGTGGGAATGGACAGGGGTCAGAAGTCTGGTCATTGTGAAGCACTGGCTTGAATGTTCTTTTTTATAATATATAATGTATTTATCATTTATTATATATATCATTTTATAATCTATAATGTATTTATCGTTTATTTTTTATTGTGCTGGGTCTCCGTTGCTGCACTCGGGCTTTCTCTAGTTGTCATGAGTGGGAGCTGCTCCTCGTTGTGGTGTGTGGGCTTCTTGTTGTGGAGCATGGGCTGTGGGTGTGCCCAGGCTGCAGTAGTTGCAGCCCTCAGGCTCTGAAGCACAGGCTCAGTAGTTGTGGCACACAGGCTTAGTGCTCTATGGTATGTGGGATCTTCCCAGACCAGGTGATGAACCTGTGTCCCAGGTGATTCTCAACCACTGTATCATGAAGGCAGTCTGGCTTGACAGTTCTTGACAGATGCCAGCACACCTGCAAGCCAGGGTAGGTGTCAAGACATAGGTTTAAAGCTACATTTCAAGAGCAGTAGGAAAGCATTGCCGGGCTGTATGTGTGTCTTCTTTCTGACGTTTGAGGGTAGTTGATTCAGTGTGCATCCTTGAAAGGGCCCCAGCTCCTCAGAAGGACATGCCTGTTCTGATGGAAGGAAACAGGGTAATGCTTTACAGTGGAAATGTGGCAGAAGGCAAGCTGCCCATGAGTTCTGGATCCCGCTTTCAAGGATGCTTTACAAAGCTTGTGAATCAAAGAACTGCTGTCCATTAGACATCTTGGAAAATGAAAGAATTGTAATGTGTTCCAGACTTTAAAAATTTAGATGCTTTAATGGTTCTATTTGTTAGATACATTTTTTAACTTTTGAAAATTTAAAAGTAGAGAGGAGAGTGTTTACATGTACCTATCACCCAACTTCAGCAATTCACAACTGGCAGTCTTGTTTCTTCTAAAACCCTAGCCACGTTCCCACCCCACCTCACTGATTTTTGTTGTTGTTGTTGTTGTTGTTCAGTTGCTAAGTCGTGTCTGATTCTCTGTGGCTTCATGGACTGCAGCATGCCACACTTCTCTGTCCTCCGATATTTCCCAGGGTTTGCTCTAATCCATGTCTATTGGAGATAGTGATGCTATCTAATCACTTCATCCTCTGTCATCTCTTTCTCCTTTTGCCTTCAGTCTTTCCTAGCATCAGGATCTTTTCCAGTGAGTCAGCTCTTCACATCAGGTGCAAAAAGTACTAGAGCTTCAGCTTTAGCAGTAGTCCTTCCAATGAATATTCAGGGTTGATTTTCCTTTAGGATCAACATTCAGGATTGATCTCCTTTCTGTCCAAGGGACTCTCAAGAGTCTTCTCCAGCACCACAGTTCAAAAGCATCAATTCTTTGGCTCTCTACCTTCTTTATGATCCAACTTCACATCTGTACATGACCACTGGAAAAACCACAGCTTTGACTATATGGACCTTTGTCAGTAAAGTGATGTCTCTGCTTTTTAATATGCTGCCTAGGTTTGTCATAGCTCTCCTTCCAAGGAGCGAGCATCTTTTAATTTCATGGCTGCAGTCACCATTTGCAATGATTTTGCAGCCCAAGAAAATAAAATCTGTCACTGCTTCCACTTTTCCCTTTCTATTTACCATGAAGTGATGGGACTGGATGCCATGATCTTAGTTTTTTAATGTTGAGTTTCAAGCCAGCATTTTCACTTTCCTCTTTCACCTTCATCAAGAGGCTTTTAGTTCCTCTTCACTTTCTGCCATTAGAGTGGCATCATTTGCATATCTAAGGTTGTTGATATTTCTCCTGGCAGTCTTGATTACAGCTTGTGATTCATCCAGCCAAGCATTTCTCATGATGTACTGTGCATATAAATAAGCTGAGTGACAATATACAGCCTTGTCATACTCTTTTCCCAATTTTAAACCAATCAGTTGTTCCACTTCTGGTTCTAACTTGCTTATTTTAAAATGAATCCCAAACTTTATATTATTTAATATTTTACAATCCACGAATATTTCAATATGTATCTCAAAAAGATTAAGGCTGTCTTTTTAAAAACATAGCCACAATACTATTTGTTGTTGTTATTTAGTCACTCAGTCGTGTTCAACTCTTTCCAACCTTATGGACTATAGCCTACCAGGCTCCTCTCTCCTTTGGATTTTCCAGACAAGAATGCTGGAGTGGGTTGCCATTTCCTCCTCCAGGGGATCTTCCCAACCCAAAGATCGAACTTGTATCTCCTGCAAGTCTCCTGCATTGCAGGCAGATTCTTTTACTGCTGAACCACAGTCCAAAAAAGTGGTGACTGTTTCTCCATTATTATCTGAGTTTCAGGCTGTTAGGGGAACCACTGATCCAAACCAATATTCACATTTCTCTGATTATAATTTCCTTTTAAAAATTACTTTATTTGAATAGGGATCCAAACAAGTTCTATACAGTGTCCCTAGTTAATATGTCTCTTTAATCACTTTTAAATCCGTCCTTCTCTCTCTCAAGTGTTTTGTTGAGAAAAATGATCATTTGTTTAATAGGATTTCCCACAGTTTGAAGTTTCTGGTTGCATCTCCATACTATGTTTGTAATTTTAAATACTTGTTGTATTTATTTGATCTTTTAACATCCTTAAGAGAATATTTGTGTAGTGATATGCCACAGAAAATCAGTAACTGAGGAATGAAAGCAGGTAACACAATAAAACCATCTTTGGGTGTGGTCAGATAGCAAAGAATGAGGCCTTTGTGTTCTCTGGTGTTTATCAGGAACCCTGTGCAGGCCATTCCTGAGCAAATAAACAAATCCAGGCTCTGTTTTCTAGTAGCTGGATTCCAGAAGTAGGTGTCACCTATTCCTCTTTCAGCAAATATTGAATGTGTAGTGGGTTAAAAGGATTCACTACAAGTTCTGCGTGTCAGGTATGAAATATATAGCCAATTTTCCAGTCTGGGTGGCTGACTTTTCTGACACAAAGCCAGTGAGGGGTGTTAGCCGTGCAGGCACGTGCTATTCTGGAAAAGGCTCCACCTTGGTCTGGGAAGTAGAAAGGGAACAGCTTCTGCCTTCCTCCTCTGCCCCTGGCTTTCTTCACCTCCTCAGCTCCCATTACTTTCTGGGATGTCCCTTCCTCCTTGTACTGCTAAGACCTAGCACGGGGGGCTGCTGCTGCTTATGGATCCACGCCCAGCACTGAGCCTGGGAGGTTCTCCCGGCTGCCAAGTGCATCAAGATAGACAGAGTCCCTTTCCTCCTTGAGGAGGCCTAATCTGGGGCAGATAATTACACAAATGTGAAATTGTAACAGTGACAATTGACAGCTGTTAGGAAGGAGGGAGGAACAGTGGGTGCCTCTCATGGGAGGTTTGACCTTGTTGGGAGGTCATTGAAGTCTTCTGGGGCAGGCAGGGTTGAGCTCTGGCTGGAAGGAGGAACAGGAATGAACATGGAGTCAGTGAACCCTGGAAGGTGTCCTCTAGGTATGTGGGCTCAGGGGTCACTGGTCACTTTGTGGAGAGCTGTGTCCAGGAGTGCTTGGGGCAGGAGGCTGCAGGGGATAGGTGAGAGGGAAGGGTGGGAGCAGATGCCGAATCCTTATAACTCTCTGGAGAAGTCTGTGAGGAGGGAGGAGGGAATAAATAGGTGGTGCAGGGAAGCCAATGAGGTATTTCTTTTTTACAGAAAAAAAAAGACATCACCTAAGGGCCCTGAAATGACTGGAAGAGATGAGACACAAAACCCAGGTGTGAGGATTAGCCATGGATAAAGGGAAGGACAGCTTTCTATGGCAGTGCTTTTTATTGTGAAAGTTTTCAAACATACACAAACCTTTTGCTCTCAACTCGTAGTAACAGATGCATCATAATTGAAACACAAGGTTTAAGAAACAGCAAATACTCTTGGGATAAAAGTAGATGCTATTTTCTGTTCCTTTTATTGTATTTTAAAATGTTGGCCAAGACCTCCTAATCAAACGGCAGTTTTAAGTTGATGTATCAGCAGGAGAGGGTGCAGCTGTTGGTAAACTTGCATGTTTAATGAGTCTGACGGTGTCTATGCCCTCTGTGAGTGGGCAGCAGGGGTCCTCTGCTGGGTGTGAAAGGAAAGAGGTGCAAGGTATCTGAAAAGTAGGGGTAACGTTTAGATGCCTTGTGGGAAGAAGAGAGTGTTGCCCAGAGAGGCAGGGCTGATGGTGTGGATGGTCAGCAAATACTTGAGAATGAAGGAGCAACCTTCCAGGGGGCCATGTAGGCCAGAGACTGACTCAGGGGATGGAGCAGGGCTGGGGGCAGGGTAGAGGAGAGAAGCTGGCCTGGAGAGCCTGAGGCTCAGAAGGCAGGAATTCCTGTGGCGGGGCTTCTCTAGAAAGGTCTGGAAGCTTGACTCCTGTGGCCCCTCCTGCATTCCCTCCAAAATCTTCAGAAACTTATGTCAGTCTTCCAAGACTCAGGCTGCCTGTCAGCAGATGACCTTAACCTGCTCTTCTGGGGGCTTCCTGAGTAGCTCAGCTGGTAAAGAATCCGCCTGCAATGCAGGAGACCCCAGTTTGATTCCTGGGTCTGAAGTTCCCCTGGAGAAGGGATAGGCTACCCACTCCAGTATTCTTGGGCTTCCCTGGTGGCTCAGACAATACAGTATCTGCCCACAGTGCTGGAGGCCTGGGCTGGGAAGATCCCCTGAAAAGGGCATGGCCACCTACCCCTGTATTCTTGCCTGGAGAATCCCATGGACAGCAAGGTCCCCAGAGAGGAACCGCAGCTTGCCTCCCTCTTATTACCTCTCTGTGAAGATCCACCCCTCTGCCTCTTGCCCTTCTTCAAGGCCAACGCCTCCACCTGATCTGCCTCCCTCGCATTTCCTGGAACCTTGAGCCACCTCCATCCTCTCTTTCTTCAGGATCTCTAATGCTGCTTCTTTGGTTTCTCTTCTGAACAAGCACGTTCCCTCCACTTAAAACAGTTTTCTTTTTGTCCTTTCATGCACCCAAGGAAATACTTTTTCCCTCTTTTGTCAATAGACTTTAAAAAATATGTATTTTTAAAATATTTATAAATAAAAATTTTAAAATTATTTATTTATTTACTAGGCTGCCTCAGGTCTTAATTGCATTGTTTGGGCTCTTTGTTGCGCAGCGTAGGGACAAGCTCAGTTGCCGTGCAGCATATGGGATCTTGGCTCCCTGACCAGCGATAGAACCTGTATCCCCTGACTGGAAGGCAGATTCTTAACCACTGGACCACCAGGGATGTCCCTATTAATAGACTTTTTATTTTATTCAACTTTTTGAAAAAAATTTTGTGGCAGAGGCAATTGGGTTTATTTTTTTCCTGGCTTTGTTGAGATAGATTGTGTGAGTTTAGGGTACTCATTGTGATGATTTGACTTTTGTGTGTGTGTGTTTGTATTTGTTGTTGTTGTTCAGTTGCTAAGTCATGTCCAACTCTTTGTAACCCCAGGGACTGCAGCATGCCAGGCTCCCCTGTCTTTCACTCTCCTTGAGTTAGCTCAAATTCATGTCCACTGAGTCAATGATGCCATCCAACCATCTCATCCTCTGTCGCCCCCTTTCTTCTCTTGCCCTCAATCTCTCCCAGCATCAAAGTGTTTTCCAATGAGTCAGCTCTTTGCATCCGGTAGCCAGAGTACTGGATCTTCAGCATCAGACCTAATGATGGAAGGATCAGTCCTTCTTTTACTATGTATGTGACTGAGCCACTGGGGGCACATGCATTGTTAACTGTGGGGCTTCCCTGGTGGCTCAGTGGTAAAGAACCCGCTTGCCAATGCAGGGGACGTGGCTTAGTGGGCTACAGTCCATAGATCGAAAAAGAGTCTGACCCGACTTAGGGACTCAACAACAGCATTGTTAACTGTAGTCAGCATGCTGTAAGTTACATTTCCAGAACTTACTCATCTTGTAACTGAAAGTTTGTAACCTTCTGTTTATTTCTGGCTGCTGTTGGGTCTTCATTGCTGCACTTTCTCTAGTTGCAGTGAACTGGGGCTACTCATTCTTTTGGTGCATGGGCTTCTCATTGTGGTGGCTTCTCTTGTTGAAGAGCACAGGCTCCATAGTTGCGGCCCACGGGCTTAGTTGCCCCATAGCATGTGGACTCTTTCCAGACCAGGGATCCAACCTGTGTCTCCTGCATCAGCAGGTGGACTCCTATCCACTTTACCACCAGGGACGTGCCTGGAAGTTTGTATCTTTGACCACCTTTGTCCATCTCCCATCCCACCCCTGGCAGCTGCCAATCTAGTCTCTGTTTCTCTGGGTTCAGCTGTAACAACAGACTTTTAAGAACAGTCATCTACGTTTGCTATGTTCAGATTCTCAGTTTTATTCCCTCCTTAATCCCTTATCACCTGGTTTCTGCCACTGCTACTTCAGTGGGAAATCCCCATTCCCTCCTAATGTTCAACTCTGTTGTTCTTTGTAGCTCTCAGTACTGGATAACCCCTTCTCAGAGTACAGCTCCCTGGTTCTGTGTGTTCTCTCTCCATCCCTGATCACTATTCTTCATCTTCTTTACCAGCTTCTTTCCACCCGTCCCCTAAGCATCCATGGGGCCAGATTTCTCTCCTGGTAACAGTTTCTAGTTCCTCACACCTCCCCTGGTGAGCTCTCCTCCTCACTCCTGGGCACCGAGTCTTGTCCTTATGCTGATTGATTCTAGAATCCCTGGCTCCTCCTGCTTCTCTCCTGAGCCCAAACTTGGACTTCCAACACTTTTCTAGATATTTCTATGTCTCCATATTTCTACTGTCCAAAATACCTATTTTAAGATGGCTTCAAAGGAAGTCCTTATTGTCCTAGTGATGTCCTTTTTTCTTCGGTACATAAGTTTCAGTTTATTGCTGTGTAGCAAATGAACCCAAAACTTACTGGTTTGAAATAGCAGTAACTTGAAGTGAAGTGAAGTCGCTCAGTCGTGTCCGACTCTTTGTGACCCCGTGGACTGTAGCCCACCATGCTCCTCCGTCCATGGGATTCTCTAGGCAAGAATACTGGAGTGGGTTGCCATTTCCTCCTCCAGGGGATCTTCCCGACCCAGGGATCGAACCCGGGTCTCCTGCATTGCAGGCAGACGCTTTAACCGCTGAACTACCAGGGAAGCCCATAGCAGTAGCTTACTTCTCACAATTCTGTGGGCTGAACTGGGTCTGGAGCCTCCAAGGCAGCCTCTCTCATATGTCTGCAGCCTTGGTGCTACACCTCATCCCCCAACCTAACCCGTCTCCTGCTTCAGTCTCCTTCCTGACATTGGTACTGGCTCCAGCTTTGCATGGTGGCTGGCTTCCCCAAGGACCAAAAGTAGGTGCCACCAGGTCTCTTCAGGCTTGAGCCAGAATTGGTACAATGTCAGTTCATTTGGTCAAAGCAAATCACAAAGCTACCCAGATTCAAGACAAAGAAATAGATTCCACCTCTTGATGGGTGGAGCACAGGTCTTCAAAGGAGGGGAGGAATTGTTGGCAGATTGTAACTCTTAGCAGATAATACGGCACATTGTATATGAATAATTTTGTGAACTCTCATATGGCGTTTACATGTGCCAGGCAGTGGCTGAGCATGTACACCTATTACTCCTTTCAGCCTTTGCAACATCCCTGTGATAATGATACTACTTTTTACCTGCATTGAGCAGGTGAAGAAATGAGGTGAAGGTGACTTCCGTAAGACAGAGAGCGAGTAAGAGGTGAAGCTAAGACTTGAATCGAAGTAGGACTTACCTGGCGGTCCAGAGGCTGGGGCTTTGCCTTCCGGTGCCAGGGGTGTGGATTCCATCCCTGGTCAGGGAGCTATGATCCCACATGCCTCTTGGCCAAGAAACCAAAACATAAAACAGAAGCAATATCGTAACAAATTCAGTAAAGGCTTTTTAAAAATGGTCCATATCAAACCAAACAACAACAACAAAATCGAGAAAAAAAGACTCGAATGGAAGCCATCAGGTTCTTTTCATACCCCTGTCTGGTTATGATACTGCAAATGGTCACAATCCTCACCACAGCTGTAGTCTTCTGAGCAGGAAATCAGTCATCCACAGAGCCTCATTCCTCCTCACGGGGCCACCAAGCCTCCAAACACTCTTGATTCCCTCCCTCTCTCTCTGGGTCTTTGTCTCAGCCAGCCCCCTGTCTTCAGGCCTGAACCCCCTCCTCATCCTCTTCAGTAGGTGGGCTATTGCTCTAGATTCCCATCTGGTCCCTGACCACTGGGCCTCCCTGACCTTCCCCAGCGTTCCGTGCCTCAGCCACTCACTGCCCTAAAATTCAAGTTGCTTGTGTCACTTTACCAACAATTTGCCTTGGCTCTCTGTTGTCTGATGCTGTTCGGAGTCTTTGGTGAGGACGCCCGGTCCTTCACGACCTGTCCCCAGCAGCGTGCCTCTCCGGCTCATCTCCCACCATTGCTATCACCCCAGTCACACCATCCTCTGCCATTACGCCCACACTTGTGCTCCTACACTTCCACTTATTCCTGCCACACTTATTAAATCAGCACTGACTCTGTGCTAGGCACTTCCCAGGGATGGAGGTGCTTCACTGGTGAACACACAGGCAGGTCTCCCTCGGAGCTTGCAGACTACCTGTGGGATGCAGACGATCCCCTAGGTGGGGATGCATACTACACTGCGAGAAATCTAGGCGCTGAGCTCACACAGGATCACCTGCCCCAGGACAGGGGCATCGAGGGAAGGAGTGTCTGTTAGGAAGTCCAAGCTGGATCTTAAAGAATGAGTGTCATCAGACCAGGTGAAGGGAGAAAGCAGAATCGCTCAGGGTGCGATTTTCTGGGAGCAGGAAATACTGCAGTGAATGAGATGGAAAGGCCCTGGCCTCAAGCCAGGATAGCTCCAGGGCCTCTGATGGCAGAGGCTAGGCTTGCGCGGCAAACCTGTAAGATGTGTTGGACTAGAGCAGTGTTCTCAGCTGTGGCTGCACGCTAATATCACAAGGGGAGCTTTAGAATCCCCGGATGCTCAGGGTCTTCCCTGAGTAATTCAGTCACAGTGTCTGGAAGTGGGACTGTGATATTGGGTTTTTTTAAAAGCTCCCCAGGTGGTGGTGCTGGGCAACCAGGCTCATAAGCCACAGCTTATGAGGAACTGAAGATCAGAGATGAGGTTAGGAAGGTGAGCAGAGGCCAGACCACCAAGGGTCTTGTAAATCCTGTTAGGAGGTTTTGTCTTAATCAGGAAGGCACTAGGATCTAGTGAAGGACTTAAGCAGGATAATGACAGGATCAGATGGTTCCTGCCAACTTGCTGCTACCACTGCCCCCCACCCCCCCACCCCCACCCCCACCCGGTCCCCGCTGTAGAGAGTCAGTCTAGATGCTAGATGCTCTGTGCTGAATGAATTCAATGGAGCAAAAGTAAAGTGATGTCCATTTGGAGGCTGTTGCAGGAACCAAGGAGAAATGGTGGTGCTGGGCTGCCGTGAGGGGAGTGAGGATAGAGAAGGAAGGGGAGATGTTTGAGAGACTTAGAAGGAGACTAGACAGGACTCAGGGGTTCACTGGAGGTAAGAGCTATAGGAGGGCAAGGAGTTGTGGAAGGTCCCGGCGTGGGGAGCTGGGTCTGTCATGGGCGTGGTGCCAGGACGAACGGGTTTGGAGAGAGAGCTGGTGGGTCCATGTGGGACCTGCTTCCTGCTCCCTTGTTCCACTGCCTGCAGTCTTGTGCTTTTTCTTCTCTGTGTGACAAGACACTTGTCTCCCACAAGAGCTGTTTTATACATCTCCTCTTCCAGGAAGCCCACCTGGATCCTCCCCTCCTTTGGCTCTGGGTGAGTGTCCAGTTGTAAAGTCAGTATCCTGCCTGTATTTATAGGTATCTACTCTATACCTTGGGCTCCTTCAAGAAGGGATGTGTTTTATTCTGTGCCTAACACAACACCTGATACCTCTTAATAAAGGCTTGTTAAATTGATGAAGGATGGATGGAAAGTTGGGCCAGAGGCAAAGCTTTCTCCTAGGAGTATGAATGGAAGTGGGTTGGGGGCTTGCTGTGCTCTGTTCCTAGGGTAAAGAATAGAAGGAGTCCAGAGGCAGAGAAGATGTTTGCTAAGCTGATCAGAAAAGAGACCTGGTTAAAGAGGTGCCAACCTGCTGACTGTAAAATAGAGTGTTATATTTAGTAAGCTATCTGAATTGTCTTTTTTTTCTTATCAAGGTATGGTACTGTATAATATAAAGATTTCAGGTGTACAACATAGTGATTCACAGTTTTTAAAGATTATATTCCATTTATAGTTATTATAAAATATTGGCTGTATTTTCTATACTGTATAAGATATCTTTGTAGCTTATTTATTTCATACATGGTAGTTTGTGCCCCTTAACCTCCTACCATATCTTGCCCCTCCCTACTTCCTTCTCCCCATTGGTAACTACTAGTTTGTTCTCTAGATGTGTGAGTCTGTTCTGTTATATTCACTAGTTTATTTTTTTAGATTTCATATATATAAGTGATGCCATGCACTATTTGTCTTTCTCTGTCTGACTTATTTCACTAAGTATAATACCCTCCGAGTTCTTTCATGTTGTTGCAAATGGCAAAATTTTATTCTTTTTTACGGCTGAGTTGTATTTCATTGTGTGTGCCCGTACCCACATGTGTAGGTGTGTTTATCACATCTTCTTTATCCATTCGTCTGTTGACGGACACTTAGATTACTTCCACATCTTGGTTATTATAAACAATGCTGTTATAAACATCATTTGAGTGCATGTATCTTTTAAATTAATGATCTCTTGTTTTCAGACATATCCCTAGGAGTAGTATTGCTGGGTCATATAGTAGTTGTAGTTTTAGTCTTTTGAGGTACCTCTATTCTGTTTTCTGTGCTGACTGCACCAATTTACATTCCCACCCAAGGTTTGAATTTTTGAACGTAGTTTCAAATTTCTCTCGTTTCAAAAGTCGCATAAATCTCTTAAAACCTTTCTGCATTCGTTCTGCTTTTGATGTCTCTTCCTGCCAATGAGGTGTGATTGTGGCAATAAGTAGATCTGAGTTTAAATTCTGATTACTTGCTGTGTGACATTGGGTATGATACTTAATTTCTCTGAACTCAGTTTCCTCCAACTGAAAAGTTGAGATAAAGAGGAAGATATATTTCTCCTAGAATGGTTGTGATGTTAAAGTAGGGGGTGGGAAAGTACCAAGTATTGGGCTAGGCCTGTGGTGGCTGCTGAACAATTGTTCCTTTCTGCCTTCCGGTCACCAGGATTTGGTCCCTTTGCACTTTTCAGCACTCAGGGTCAAGGGTGGGGCCAGAATTTGTTGTGTGTACTAAGATTTTCTCATAAAGGAGCTTGTAATGATTCTCCTAGGGACAGGTGTCTGGCCTGTCTGCAATTCTGGAGGAGATATGGGTAGAATTTACATGTAAATAGAACTTCTCTAGTGGCTCAGATGGTAAAGAATCTGCCTGCAGCGCAGGTGACCTGAGTTCAGTCCCTGGGTTGGGAAGATCCCCTGGAGAAGCAAATGGCAACCCATTCCAGTATTCTTGCCTGGGAAATACCATGGACAGAGAAGCTTGGCAGTTCATGGAGTTGCAAAGGGTAAGACACTACTGAGTGACTAATCCTTTCACTTTTCACTTTATATGTAAGTAGTTGCTGCGAAAGAAAACCAAAGAATTCTACAAAGTCAGAGCTGAGCAAGTCCTGAGGGATCCTCAAATTCCAGGACAAAAACTGGCTTATATAGTAAAAGGGAAAAATGAGGCTATGTAATTTTTTTAAAGTGATGATTCATTCAGTTTATAGAATTGTGAGATCATTTGCTTTTTTTTTCAGTTTCTTTTATGAAAGCCTTTTTATCTGTGAAATCTTCAGTTTTGAGAACCACTGATCTAATCTTACTTCACTTTACAGATAAGGGAACAGGCTATGTAACATTAATGGAACGTGAAGTATTTTCACAACCTCTAAGCTCTTATTTGACTGCAGATGCCATGAGGGCTGTAGTTGTGTCTCCTGTTTTTTCTTTTACATCCCATAGTCTCTGCACATGGGCAGATCATGCCTGACGTATAAAGCTCACCATAATTATCTGTTGGAGGAATAACTGAAATACTCAGCCCAGACACTCCAGAATCCTAGTTTGTAATGATATTTTTGTTACTAATGGAACCAGTAAACTCCTTGTGGGATCCTCTGTCCTCTGTCACCCAGCAGGGTAGGTGTTCAGTGAATGAGCCCCCAGGTCACACAGAGTTCAGGCACGTCCAGGAAAAGATAACCCAAGAACCCGAAGGACAGCGGGAGCCTTCCCTCATATTATCTCATTTAATCTTCACAGTCAGCTTGCCGGGAGGGTAATAATTTCAAGCAGCACAACTTCAGAATTCTTTACAAGATACAGCCAAGTTTTATTTTTTAAATGTATTTGTTCATTTGTTTTTGGCTGGGCTGGGCTTCCTTGCTGTGCACAAGCTCTCTCTAGTTGTGGTCAGCAGCGGCTACTCTTTGTTGGCGGTACACGTGCTTATTGTGGTGGCTTCTCTTGTTGCAGAGCGCAAGCAGGTTCATTAGTTGTGGCATGTGGGCTCAGTGCTCTTGAGCATGTGGGAGCATCTTCCCAGACCAACGATCCAACCTGTGTCCCCTGTATTGGCAGGCGGACTCTTATTCACCGTACCACCAGGGAAGTCCCAGAAGACACAGCCAAATTTTAATTCCCAAACAGATGTGCATTTTAAAATACTGCACATGGAAGGTGGGTGGGTGCGGTCAATACCTTTTCAACCTCCATTTTTTTCTTCTTCAGTATAAGGGGAATAATGATCCACAATGTTTTGAGATGGGTTTTCGTAGAAATGCTCATTTGCTAAGATACAATGCTTTTAAAATGTCCTGGCAGTTGAAAGTTAAAAGAAGCAAAAATATTATTCCTTTTCAACTTTTCTGCCTAGAAGTTGAACATTTCTCTTCTTTAGATAGAATTTTATTATTTTCTACAAAGCACCACTTTTCGGTGAAATATCATATGCTTTCAAATTGCAGGTTCCAACACAATAAGGTCATGAAATCTGTTTAGTGGATAGAGGTCTGCATTAAAAAAAAAATGGTGAAATAAAATGGAAAATGTCACAGTGCATTGTATTGCATAAGTAGGCTTATAGTATACATATATATTTTACATATACATATGTGTTACCTGCAGGATAAAGTGTATTCCTTTTTAGAGTTTATGGTCAAAAAAGTTTGGAAAAAGGGTTTGGTGATGATGCTTTGCACATTACGGTTCTGAGATGTGCTCACTGACATGGATAAAGGGATGTCGTGTGTCATTAGGTTGTGGCAGCAGTCAGGAAATGTGGCTGCACAGTGGGAATCCTTTTGTGCTGCAGATACTTTCTCCTCCTTCATTTCTCAGGATAATGCATGTTTGCTTACAAAATCTTTCACACTGTGGCCCCTACTGTTCAAGACCATGGGTGTGTGATGGGAGCTACCGGATAAGGCACGTGTGTTTGACAAGTGTGAGTTCTGCTCTCCGGGAGGGATCCAGTGGTCCCTATCCTGTGGTAATTTGAAATTTGTTGTTACTGTTGTTTAGTCACTGAATCATGTCTGACTTTGTGACCCCCTGAACTGCAGCACGCCAGGCTTCCTTGTCCTTCACTGTCTCCTGGAGTTTGCCCAAACTCATGTCCATTGAGTCAGTGATGCCATTCAACCATCTCATCCTCCTTGGTCCCCTTCTCCTTCTGCCCTCAATCTTTCCCAGCATCAGAGTCTTTTTCCAATGAATCAGTTCTTCACATAATGTGGCCAAAGTACTGGAGTTTCAGCTTCAGCATTGGTTCTTCCAGTGGACATTCAGGGTTAATTTCCTTTAGGATTGACTGGTTTGATCTCCTTACAGTCCAAGGGACTCTCAAGAGTCTTCTCCAACACCACAATTCAAAAGCATCAATTCTTTGGCACTCAGCCTTCTTTATGGTCCAACTCTCACATCCATACCTGACTACTCGAAAAACCATAGCTTTGACTATATGGACCTTTGTCAGCAAATTAATGTCTCTGCTCTTTAATATGCTGTCTATGTTTGTCATAGCTTTTCTTCCAAGGACCATCTTTTAATTTTGTGGCTGCAGTCACCGTTCACAGTGATTCTGGAGCCCAAGAGAATAAAATCTTACTGTTTCCACTTTTCCCCATCTATTTGCCATGAAGTGATGGGACCGGATGCCATGATCTTAGTTTTTTGAATGTTGAGTTTTATGCCGGCTTTTTCACTCTCCTCTTTCACCTTCATCAAGAGGCTCTTTAGTTCCTTTTGCTTTCTGCCATAAGGGTAGTGTAATCTGCATATCTGAGGTTATTGATATTTCTCCCGGCAGTCTTGACTCCAGCCTATGCTTTATCCAGCCTGGTATTTTATATGATATACTCTGCATGTAAGTTAAGTTAAGCAGGGTAACAATGTACAGCCTCGATGTACTCCTTTCCCAGTTAATTTGCTGAGGCACTGATCTGAGCACATCCCAGGCCTGTGGGTGAGAGAGACAGTGATTTAGCTTCTTAGGGAGCCACGCCTCCTACCCTCCTTCTGCATTCTACAGAGCTTGTGAGGTTTTCTTATCTTTGTCTTTTTTCTTTCAGGGTGGGGGCGGGGGGATGGAATATAATTGCTCTACAATGTTGTGTTAGTTTCTCTGTACAGTGTAGTGAATCAGCTATATGTATACCTATATCCCTTCCCTTTTGGACCTCCCTTCCATCCTACCCCCCACCCCACCCCTCTAGGTCATCACAGAACCCTGAGCTGAGCTTCCTGTGCTTTATAGCATACATGCATGCTCAGTCCTGTCCGATTCTGTGACCCCATGGACTGTAGCCTGCCAAGCTCCTCTGTCCATGGGATTTCCCAGGCAGAAATACTGGAGCAGGTTGCCATTTCTTACTCCAGGGGATCTCCTCAGCCCAGGGACTGAAACAGAGTCTCCTGCTTTGCAGGTAGGTTCTTTACCCCTGAGCCACTAGGGAAGCCCTATTCTTTGTCTTGTCATTGTTCAGTTGCTGAGTCGCGTCCAACTCTTTGTTCCCTATGGACTTTAGCACACGAGGCTTCCCTGTTCTCCACTATCTTTGTCTTAAGAGCACAGTTCTCTTAAAGTAATAAACAGTTGGTTTTTGTGTGAAGAATGACCACAAAGTGAGAGGTGAAGTTTGAGTAAAACTGGATTGTGAAGATAAGCCAAGAAAGATGACCTCTTGACAAAGTTGCGATTTTCCCAGAAAACAAAAGCCAACATGAGAATCCCCAGGTTCTGCAGGTTGGTGATTCCTGGAGTTCTGTGTATGCAGCTCTAAAAACGGTCAGGAGCAGGGCTACCCTGGTGGCTCAGACAGTGAAGAATCTGCCCGCAATGAGGGAGATGGTCAAGGCTCTGTGCAATATGCTTGGATGCCTTTTTAGAACCTGTGGAGTAAGCTTTGATTTGAGGGAACATTCATTTAGCATATAACCTCTGGAAGATAGACATTTAGAAGGAAAAAAATGAAATTTAGAGGGTAGAAATCTTCACTTTTGTTTAAAAAGAGGAGAAAACATGCCTTTTTTTTTTGTCTTTTACTTATTAATTCCAGATATTTTTTGACCCATTGCATTAGGAATGACTGTGTTACGTTCTCTGCTGTGATCTTTGGATCTTTAGGACAGACCTGTCCATCTCAGGTCTGCCCAGAGCTGAGTCCTTCCCACAACTCTGGGAGGGAGAGGGAGAGTTGGGCACAGGAGACAGATTATCAGTGGGCAAAGCAGGACCAAATTCTGCTCCTTCCTTTGCATGTAAATGCTGACTCTTTTGAAAGAAGGACACTAAAGTCACTGGTGGGTTGACCCATGTGCCCTTCTTCTAAACCGTATAAACTAGGTAACTGGAGGGTCATCCCCATCTCCATTCTCCAGTAGTTAACCTAAAGCTTGCATTCCATAAGGTACCTGTGAGTCATAACTGCAACTGCAGAAAGAGGGAGAAAGAGAAGAAAGGGAAGTGGCATGTTAGTTTATCAGGATACGAGAAATCACACCTCTATTTTTATTTAAAAGAAAAAAAGTTAGGCTGAGATTCATTCATTCATTGCTGCATGACGGACGTCACCAGGCGTCTCACTCTGCTCTTTCAGCTCTGCACCTGCAGAGGTTAGGTGACCTCTCCTGACCAGCATCAGACCCAGGGGAAACTTGTTCCTGCCACCTAACTGACTGTCATTGATTTGGTGGCCATTTGTTGAGTGCCTGCTACCTCCAGTATCAGCCAGGTGCCAGGATACAGAAAATACGCAATGAATGTTAAAGTGTTGATGCAAGATGCTTTATTCGGCCTTGAGACGAGGGGAAGAAAAAAAATGAACAAAGCCTAGTCTCCTTGAGGCTCGCGATCCAGAGATAGACAAAAAGACAATTAATTATAAGTCAGGTCAACCCCAGTGTGGGTTATAAAGGAGAGAGAGGGATTCCATGGAAGGACAAAGAGAAGAGAGAGGAGGGCAGAGAGAGGAGTGGACTGAGAGAAAGCGGGCAGAGCAGGGTCCCAGAGGAAAGTGCGCCAGCAAGGGCAGAACCTGAGCCGAGCAGGGCGGACGCCAATTGCACTTGAGAATTTGGGGTAACACCAGGCAGCAAGAAGGAGTCAGAAGCGTCAAGGTGTGGTAGAAGATGGGGCTGGAGCCTGCAGTCACTCCCAAGGCACCAGGAACCATCAGAGGTTTTGAGCAGGGAGCAAGGCATCGGGTGCTTTGTGTTTTAGGAAGAGAAGTTGAAGAGGATGGATTGAAGCAGGGTGAGTGCCGTGGGGAGGTTCCTGCAGAGGGTCACTGGATAAATGACAGGGCTTGACCGAGGGCAGTGGAAATGAAATGGAGGTTACGCTGGAATGATTTGTACTCGAAAGTCAATCTGTGAATTTATAATGGGCATGAACCTACCCAACCACTTGAATGATTAGGTCAGCTGGCCAGAACACAGCTTTTTAAATTGAAGTACATTAATAATCAAAGGATTATTCGGTGAAAGTGGAGTTAAGGCACAAGGAGTTTAATGGTCTGAACAGACCTTCCACTCGATCTATTGCTGTCTTTGCATAGCGGTAGTTACACAGCTGAAGTCTCTGGTGAGTTGTTACTCTTCTCTGGAAAGACCCTTGGCCTGCAGGAGGAACCGCTCCCCTGGCCAGCGCTGGAGAGAGGCCGTATTCGAGGATCTTTTGGTTTCAAGAAAAGGAACTCACTCAGCAGTGAGCAAGTAAAATGGGAAATAATTATAAGGAAGGGGAATCTTCCACCCCAAATACTAGAAAGGTGGCCAGACTTTCTGGGGCTTAGACTATCCCAGGTCCTTTTTCCTCCCCCACTTCCTTCCCTCCACGTCCACTGCGAATCTGCTTACTTTTGGACACGTTGGCCTTTCTGTTCCCATTCACTCACATGGACCCCATTATAACTGCCTCCAAATGGTGGTCTTGACCCCTAGTCAGACTTACAGTCTGCTCCTCACACCTGACCCAGTTTCTGTGCCTCAAGTACGAAAACTTGGAGAGAGGATCCCATTGTTCCAGCTTGGGTCAGGGGCCTTTCCTTATCTAGTCAGGCTGAAAATGTGACATGATAGATTCTTAGAGGAAAAAAAAAAATGGTAGTCAACCTGGATAACTCTAGTATACTGGTATTATTTTCAGCTCTGTTCAATGATTCAGTATTTTGGTTGTCTTTTGCTGTATAACAGAGTACTCCAAAACCTAGCAGCTTAAATAATAAGTGTTTGTTATATTATATACCCAGTTCTGTGAGTCCAGAATCCAGGGAGAGCTTACCTGGGTGTTTCTGCCTCAGAGTCTCTCATGAGGTTGTCGTCACACTGTTCTGTGAGGCTGTCACCATTAGAAAGGCGGGCTGGGGGCTGACCTGCTTCCATGACAGGGAGGAAGCCTCCTTGCCCCACTGGCTGCTGGCTGGTGACCTCAGTTCCTTGTCGTGTGGGTGTCTCCATAGACTAGGTGTCCTTAGAATGTGGCAGCTGGCTCCCCCAAGAGCGACTGTTCCAGAAGGAGAACCTAAAATGGAAGCTGCAGCCTTTCATAACCTAACCTCAGGAGTGACGATCACTTGCGCCCAGTTCTGTTGGTCACACAGACCAACCCTGGTGCAGTGTGGGCGAGGGATACACAGAGGTGGGGATACCAGGAGATGAGGCTCATTGGGAATCACCTTGAAGATCCGTTACCATACTCCGTCAGCAGGCAGTGATTTAGTACCTACATGAGTGCCAGTTGCTGGAACCTGAGAGCTTGTCACACAGTTTCGTCCCTGAGGAGCTCAGTGTCTGGTGGGGAGACACCTTATAAGAACACCATCATATGTCCCCTGAGCCACCACGCTTATCCTCATGAGATTCACATCTCTTCACAGCAGTCTCTTATTTAACCATCCTCAAGTAGATCCTTTGTTTGCCCAGATGGAGTTTTGGTTTGCTTTTTTAAGTCACTGCCACAGTAAGAAATACATTTTATATCACAAACCAGTACATACATAGACACATTTATATTGGAAACAAATTTCACAGAAGAGTTTACACCCTCACTGCCCGCAATATATTCAAATATTTCCTATTCTAGGCAATTTCATTTTTGCAAAAGTTGATTTCACAGCCTGTCGTGTGGTGACCTGCCGAGTGGAAAGCAGTAGTCTAAAAAGTCCAAACTCTCTGCCATGCACAACAAAGCCCCTCACCACCTACCTGTCTGCAGCTCCCCCCTCATTCATATTTAATAATGACACTCTGCATAAGGCTCCTCTACCTGGAGTTCTCTCCCTCTCCTTCCCCACATGGTTTGGAGAACTCTTATTCATCCTTTAAAACCCAGCTTTACAGTGAGCCTCCTCTTCCTGCTCCATCCTCTGGCCCCCAGAGCATTTCCTGGACACTTGGTCCCTCCTCCACTTCCAGCCTGTCCTAGGGCCAGCTACTCCAAGCCCACCCTGTGTTTTCACTGAATCTCTCTCAGTACGTTTAGGACATTGAGCAAATTAGCATCACACAAGTGACGATGCTGCAAATGAGCGGTGTGCAGAGTTGGGGGTGTCGCAGGCAGGTTTCCTGTCGATGGAGCCACGTGCTGCAGAGAAGGGATCCCTCCCCCACAGCCAGCCGTGTCCCGCTCATCCATCACAGGTATAATTCGCACCGGAACTGGCTGCCTGGGTTCATTACTGTGGTTCAATTTAGCTGATCTGGTTTCTTTTTCTTTCTCCTTACTTTTTCTTGTTCTTGTGTCGATGGGGACAGCCTAATGAGAGAGGGAGCTTTAGGCAGCAAGCCTCTATATCTGCACCCGCCCTGCAGGAGGGGGGTTTCCTTTCTGAAGTGGTATGGAAGGAGGGTTTTGAGGTTTTTGACTATTTGCTTCTGAGTATCTTAAGAGATTTGTTTGCCCACATTTGTACTATCTTGGCAAGCTAGCAACCCGACAAAATATTTTCTGGTTGGTTTTGCCTGTGCCGTGGTTTTTATTTTTGAGGGGAAGAAAAATTTACACCTTGGTTAAATTACTCTGAAATACAGCGGCTGTTGTTTTAAATTGCTGTTAACTTCAAGGGTTGAAGCTAATATGATTTCCAGGCTCATGGGAGTTGCTGATAGACTATGCTGTGAACCATAACCAGAAAAGAAAAAAAAAAATTAGACACGCGCAAAAGCAATTAAATTATTCCTTCTCCAATATTCTCATATTTGCATTTATCAACGGCTGGGTAACTACCCAAGGATATGCTGACTTCCTTGTGGTGTGTGCCTGTTGAGGGAGGGAAGTGGGGTGGGAGACAGACGGTAAACAGATCATTACTGTAGAGTGTGATAAATAGTCTATAATACAGTACGTATTACATGCATAGAGAGGGCGGTTATTTATTCACTTTCAGCTGTATTTTTCAAACGAAGGTTGCCTCCCTTAGTGAATCATGAAATCCATTATAAGGTGGCAAACAGCATTTTTTAAAATGGGATAATAGAATGAAATAGATCAAGTTGCCTCCTCCACAGGAAGTTTAGATACTGTTTTCGGAAACCTTTGTTTCAGTTAAGCATCTACTGCATTGCAATGTGAAATCTGTTTCTTGAGATTGAGTCTCAGGCAGAGATGTTTGAAAGCCACTGAGGGGTGGAGGGAAGGCTTCCCTGAGGAGGTGGCATTTGAACTGGGCCTTGGAGAATGGTGGGCTTGCCCCAAAAGAGGGACATCCAGGCAGAGGGGAAAGGATATGGCCAAATGGGAGAGGAGTTTGTTCCTGTCCAGGGGGGTGTTCTCCATGACTGGACTGCAGGGTTTGGGGAGAGTAGCTGCCGGCACCCCTGGGGAGGCAGGTGGAGCCAGTGAACCACTTGAAAGTACAAGTATCAGGGCCTCAGTTCATCCCAGAAACTCCATTTTTCTGCGGATGAGTTTGGCCTTGGGAATCTGTGTTTCTAATAAGCTTCCCTGGGCAGTGAGGTGCTAGTAGAGGTGTGACACCAACAACCCTGGGCGTTTGAAAGGTAATTTGGGGTTATAATTTAGACAGAAGATTGATTGGAGGGAAGGGAAATCGAGAGACTAAGCCAGAGATGAGGGCCTGAATTTAGGTGAGGCAGTTAGTGGAGAAAAGGGACTAGGTTTGAGGGAGATTTTGGAGGTGAGTTGCCTGGGTTAAGGGAGATAAGAGAATAAGAAGTCACAGATGATTCTAAAATATGTAGAGAGTACATGTCCTTTGCTTTGATTGCCCATCTGTGAAGAACCTCCTGATTGTTAGACCTGACTCAGGTTAATCTACCCCCTACAAGGGACTGACCGGTATACCTAAACTGCTAGTTGACTGGTTTGATTTACAGTAAGGGAGGTGCCTTAACCTTTTGGGTACAAAGGTACTTGTACCTTTGCTCAGCAGTTATCAGAGCACCTGGGAAATGGCATCAGTAAGTAGAAGTTTTAGGGAAGAGAGAGGTATTTCATGGAGGCTTTGAAATTGCCTGACCGACTTGACCCCTGCTCACATTAGAATGTGATCAGAATACTCATGGAGGTGACACAGTGTCTCTGCCCCCTCAGTTTTTTTCTTCCATGTTGAAGATGTATCTTGGTGTGTGCTTCGTACTTACTTATTTCTTTGTATTCGACTTGTATGTACAAGTCATCTTTTAGGGTAGTTTCTTCTTCATGTGTCTTCCGTCTTGGTTTCATTTCCGGAAAGGACACTGACATTTATTTATTCAGCAAGCCCCTTTGCATGGGTAGCTTATCTTCACGGTTGGCTTTCTCTCCAAATTCTGAGCTTGTGAGACCTCGCTGCTGCTGTCTCCATGCCCCATGATCCTGCTGGGCATGGTGGAGTGGAAGGGACACCTTGCTGAGGACATGTTCAGAGTCCTGGCTCCACAGGGGCCTAGGAGCTGGTGAATGATGCTTCCCGTGCGTGTGACGCCTCCTCCAAACCTAATGACTGTCCTCCCCCTCACATATTCAGTGGGGAAACAGGCTGGATGTGTAAGACAGCAAGGCCAGTGGGAGTGACTGTGCCTCTGTTTTCTTAAACAGTTCTACATTCCTCATCCTTGTACTAGAAGCTTGTAGGAGTTCAGATTTTTTTTTTTTTTAAGTCTGTCAAGAAAAATAACCAGCTTGAAATATGTCAGGACTAGAATAGCCTTAGTCTCTACAAAGATGATTTAAAATGTTTATACTCATGTATCAAATAAAATAATAATGTAGGTAAGGTACTGAAAACATTTGTAATCACTCCAGTGATTTGCTTGTTTACCACTGCTTTAAAAACAATTCTATGTTACTTCTAATAATAGTATTAGCAACCACAACAGTAACGGCAACTAATATTGAGTATTTATTGTGTTCCAGGCACTAAAGCTGGTTTTACATCCCTAATATCATTGAACTCTTCCCCTACTGACCCAAGATACAGATACTGTCACCTTCATTTTACATATAAGTAAACTGAGGTGAGAGAAGTTAAAAAAAATAGGCCACGGTCACATGGCTAAAATGCAGCAATGATAAAGCTCTAATTGATGAGAGAGGAATTGAAAGAGAGTGAGGAAGAACTTATAAACCATTAAGCAATGCTGCCTGGGATCAACTGGGTAATGGTTTTATGTGATTCAGGGAGACTGATTCTATTATTAGCTTAATATGTAGCTGTCTAAGTAGAAATATGATGATTTCTTGCATTCTTATACATCTTGTGGATTGAGTTGTTTTTCTTTTATCCCACAAGTACTGGTTGCGAGCTTAGTGTATACAAAGTCCTCTGCTAGGCCCTTAGAAAATAAAAGGCCTTTGAGGAGCTCCTTATCCTGGATAGAACGTAAGAGAGATACATTTCGTGGAATTATGTGAGATTGCCATTGGAAATTTACATGGGAAGGTTTCACACGATTTAACCCGACACATAACTAAAACGAGGTGATAGGATATTAGCTGAACATACTGGCCTCTCATTATGTTTCAGGCACCATGCTAAACATTTTACATGCACTAGTTCCTGAGTCCTTAAAATAACTCTCAGACGTGAGTACTATAATTATCCCTGTTTTATAGATGAGGAAGTTGAAGCTCTGAAGGGTGAAGTGACTTGCCCAGAGCCACACACCTGGTGTGTGACAGAGATGGAATCTGAACCCCGGGCCTCTCAGTGCACAGCCAGTGAGTGCACTTAAGCCTCAGATTATAAGCACCTCAAGAGGTTCAAATAAAAGCACCGAGCTCATTTATGCACATTGAGAACTTATAAGTTTTTTATATCACAAACGTTCATTGGGTGTATCTCGGATTTCTGTGATCCAGACACATCTGGTCATGCATATCACCACTTAATCTCCAGTATTTGCATTCCCCCGCTCTGAGAACGGCTATCCAACTGAGGGGAAACCGTGGAGGAAGGATGCAAAAAACAGCAACATTTTCACTTTTACTTGTTATGTTGGTGTTGAACCTGTTTATTTTGAGGTACAAGCCCATGCTAGAGCATTTCAATTTTATCTTTTTTCCCCACCTGTGGCCACTTGCCCTTCTTACTAGGTCACATATACAGACGAGCATCATAGGAGGGAACTTGAACATAACTGTACACAATTAAGGTTTTTTGCATATGGTCAGGCCATTTAAAGAACTTTCCTTTTTAAAAGTTTTGTAATCTTATATTCAGATACCAAAATCCTGCCTATATAAACCATCACTTAAGATTTTATGTACAAAGGCATATCCCTTATTTTAAATGTTACTTTTTTTATTTGCATGTGGGAAATTTTAAGAAGTTGTTTTTATTTTATTATTAAATGATAACAATTTGGTGTTATACTTGGTGAGTTTGAGATTCTCCCCACTGCTGTCCCAGTATTTTGTGACCCACCTCCACGCCACCCCCCAGATATTCTAAATTATCCTTGACAGCTGGCAAAGTAAATCTTCCCCAATGAGAAAGGATGGTCCCTTCTGCCTATGAGCCCCTCTGCCAATGAGAGAGGGTGGTCCCCTAACTACCACTGAACTTGGTTTTTATTGAAATAGTACAGACTGCTTGTTCCGAGGATCCTTTTTGGGACTTGAAGACAGGGTGTGTTGAGGAGTCAACCAGGCCTGGGTTCCCCCAGCTCTTTTAGACTGACGACCTCAGGCAAATGATGAGAAACATTGGGAGACTCATCAGCGAAAATCTGGATAATTATTCTGTGGGTTTGTGTGAAGGTTCAGGCAATAATACATACTATAAGAATAAAGTATTTAGAATAATGCCCAGCAGGACTTAGTAGGCCCTTAATAAATGTCAGCTCAGGTATCTGGGCATTTGTGAGAAAGCCCGAAGTGCCCTATCCTCTTCTGGAGCTCATCTCTTTGTTAAGTGATTTTAAAGTCAGATTTGTATTTTTTTAGGAGTTTTGGCCTACTAGAGAGAACAGCTTTCTGAAATCCATTAATATTTCATTGGAGTTGTGAAGCAACAGCTGTAAAACTTGCTTGGTGGGCCCTAATTGCAATGAATAATCCATGGACTCCTTTGAAATGTAATTCTTCAAAATGTGTATTATAATTAAACTCCAGCCAATCCAAAGGCACTTTAAAACAGGTTTTAAAATTTCCGAGCCAATTAGAAAACTGGTTGGTCCAACTGTCAAGTGTAGAGAAATAATGCTAATTTATGCAAAGACTTCAGTTCCGGAAGACCTTGGCTGAATGTGAACACAACACATATCTTCTGAGAAAACACCTCCATGATACTATGTGATACTAAATCACTGACTGTATTTATTAAGGCAGGTCTAAATACAAAGCACACATTGTGAGTGACAGAGTGGCAGTTACTTGAACAAGATATGGTTTGTTTTTTGAAGAGATCTATCTTGAATATGACAACATTGTATACCAACCTTGACATATTTATTTTGTACAATAAAACAGCATAGTTACAGTATCCTTATAAAAGTAAACATGGTATGGCTACCATTATGTTTTTTAATGCTCAGGGGATTTGTATTAGAAACTAACCAATTTCATTTAAATATTTTAAATCTAAGGATAATTTTAGAACTCAGGGGGATATGGGTTTGAGCTTTCTATCAGCAGAACCCCATTGCTATATTTATTATAAACTAATATAAAATAATTTTAAAGTATTTCTGGGGCCTACATATGTATTTTAAAACTCTGAATCACATTTTTGTACAATCCATCTTTTACTTTGATATTTATTTAAAATAAAAGACAACAACCCCCCAACTTTATTTTTGTGGGCATTTACAGGAAAAGTAAATGTAATTAACCTAGACCACACAGGCACCTACTCCCAATCCACACTGTCATAATTAACAATTCTTTAAGTGCTCTGGATGCTGGATGGTTTATGGAGACGTCTCAATGTGAGATTAAATATGGGTGGTAATTATACTTGGACTACAGAGTGTTAAAAGGCTAGGTACTTCTCTTTCTCTTTTCTTAACCTATTCTATTTCAGTGGATGTTTGGGTAGCTCTCTTTTAAGACTGGGGATCACATCCTGACAATTCCACAAATGTGAGGATACAGGTATCTGCATAAAGAGTAAGCACTGGGAACTGGATGTTTTAAGAGTGACTTACTTCCCTCCTCACCTTCATCTTGGCTGCTAAAGTGTTGTGTTTTTTTTTTAATGTTGACATACAGGTTTACAGATAAGGTTTCACTACACTTCGGAATGGAAAGAGGGTGTTGCAAAGGAAAGTTTAGTAGAATTAAAAGTTGGAATGAATTACCAAATAAGTTAAAAGTGATGTTTTCACTTTTGTTTTTTTAAAGCATAAGCAAAAAGATTTATTGGGACATATTCTAATTAGAGTTTAAACAAATATTGTTCTTTGTTTTTAAACTACCCCCCCTCCTGGCGCTCCCCTCGCCTCCCTCCCCAGCTAAAACTGGCGTGTGTGTGTGTGTGTGTGTGTGTGTGTGTGTGCGTGTGTGTGTGTGTGTGTGCAGGGCGCCTGTTGAGAATAGCACGCATCTCATAGATCTTAAAAAAAAAAAAAAAACCCCAAGCCCTGTTTCTTGAATAAACCACTACGTTTCTTGAGGTTAAAAGAATCCCAAAGGAAGCAGGAATTATCAGCTTTGGAGTTTGATTTTTCTTAAAAAAAAAAAATTTTTTTAATTAAAAAAATCCTAATCTCCGCATTTTTTGCTAGGCAAGAAGCGAAGTTTGGAGGTAGACGAGCAGGCGAGCGGTTTGCCCGGGCGCAGAACATGAAGGCCGGGCGGGCGCGGGGAGCGGGCGCCCGCCGCCCGGCGCGGGGGTGAGCGGAGAGAGAGCGGAGCGCGTGTGGCCGGCGCCGCTCGGCCGGGAGCTCCCGCGCCCGCGCCCCGCGCCCCGCGCCCGCCGCCGCCGCCGCCGCCGCCGCCGCCCCTGGTGCGATGGCGCAGAAACCCCGTTGACAAGGCACTGCTTTTTCATGACGGTGAGTTTCCCTTTGAGTGTATTATAATTTTGTGATAAAAATTTCAAGGAGAAAAAAACACACACAACCTCCTTCCTCTGCCTCTTTCCTTCGGGGAGGGGAAAAGCGAGGGCGGGGGGGGCTGGAGATCTATCTCCAGACAGACAGAAAAGAAAGAGAAGCAAATTAAACACCGAGTTGCCAAAACCAGGATATTAGGTTTCAGCCCAGAGAGCTATTGGCTAAGGCTGTGTTTTTTTTTTTTTTGGGGGGGTGGGTTTGTGGGTGGGTGATGGTGGTGGTGGGTGGATGTTTAATGGACACGGAGAAAAGGGGAATCGAGTGTTTATGCCTTTCCCAGCGATGCCCGGGCCCCGGGAAGACCAAGTTCAGTGTCGCGGGCGGGGGCGCGGGCGGGCAGGGGGTGGCGGGGCCGGGCTGGGGGCTCCTCGGCGGGGTGGGGGCCCTGGCGCCTTTTTTTTTTTTCTTTTCGCGGATGCAAATTTCTGGAGCGGGGAGAGGGAGAAGCCTGGGAAGGGGGGTGGCGTGGCGGTTGGTGGTGGGGAGGAGAGGGGAGGGAAGCCTTTTAATGACTCATTGATTGAGCCGGTTTAAAATTAGTTGTGTGCGCGAGTGCGAGTGTGTTTTCCGCCCCCCGGAGCCGCCGGGAGCCGGGAAGGAGGGAGCGGGGCTCGGCGAGGGGAGGACGGGCGCGGCGGGGCCGCGAGCAGGGGGCAGGGAGGGCCAGGAGTGACGGCGGGCGAGGAAGAAAAATAAGCTTTTCCAATCTCCTCCCCTCGGTTCCCCCGCCTCGTTTCTTTTCTCTCTCGGAAGCTCTTGGGTGTGAATCGCATTTTCTTTCTTCTCGGCAAAATGGACCCCGCGTCTCAAGAGGGGGAGGGAGTGGGTGGGAGGGAGGCGGCGGGGACGGGGTTTATTTTTCATCCTGGCTTCCTCCTTCCCGGCGCTTGTGCCGCCGGCTGCGGCGAGGAGAGCTCGGGGCCGGCCGGCCGCTCCGGCCTGGTTCCCGGCGCCCGCGCCGGGGCCGGCCGGCCTGGCCCCTTCCCGGTCGCCTCGCCGCCTGGGTCCGAAGCACCGCCGACGACCCGCGGCCGGGCCCGGACGAGCCCTCGCGCCGCGCGGAGGACCGGCGGCCCAGTCGGGCTCCTGCGGGCCCCGCGCGGCCGGTCCGAAGAGACGACGAGGCTCGGTGGCACTCTTTTTGGCTGAGAGTGCGCGGCCCCGACGCGGTTCGCGCCCCCGACCGGCCAGGACGCAGGCTCTTGCGGGGGTTGTGCGGGGCGGGGGTGGCGGGGCGGTTGGAAGGCGCTAAGATGGCGCTGGGCCTGGCCCTCCGCCAGTGCTGGTGGCGCAGTTGCTCTGCGGGCGCCATCTTCCCCGGCGGCACGGGCAGCGCCCTTCTTGGACGGTTCGCCGGCCCGAGCGCCGGGAGGTCCGGGACCTGGGGGCCACGCTCCGCGGGCAGAAGTCTGCCCGTGGGCCTTGAGTGGAGTAGCCTGGTCCCTCCCGGTGCCCCCAGACCCCAAAGAGTCGGCTGCCGGCTCAGAGCGGGGAGGGGTTGGGGACCGCGGCGTCTTGTTCCTTTTACCACTTGCCTTTGAGGGAAAAGAGTCGGGCCTTGCAGCCGAGGGGTCTCTCCCTAAACCCGCATCCCACCCCCAACCCCAGTCAAGACTGGGGATGAAGGCTTCCCCATGTCTTCCTAGGGCTTGAACCTGGAAGACTTTGCTTTCCCTGGCCTGGCTAGGGGCAGATCATGGAGGCTTTCTCTTCGCCCTCTTCCACTTCATTTTGAGAGGAGAGTCAAACCCAGTTGCAGAACTGCAGAAAAAAGTCGAGGACAGTGTCTGTCTGCCTTCCAGTATCGTGGTTCTGTATGGGTCCCCTACTAGTTTTCTTGGTTGTGTTTTCACGACCCTGGACCTTTTCTCTGGTTGTCACATTTGTGGGAAGGTAATGGGTTCCAGTGATTTGGAACTTCTTTTTGGCTTTCATTTTCCCTATTATAAATGGTAGTAAATTACGATCTGAAAAATTAAACTCGCTTTGAAACACCCCGGAGATTTTTTCCTTTCAAAAAAAGGGAGGGGGACTGTTATGGTTCATCTCTTTCTAATCAGTATAAGACTTCCCCCACTTTTTATTTAAAATGTTTCCTAGAAGCATTCATAAAAATACTCTGCTGTCTTTTAGTAGCGGTATAACAGTGGGTGGGTGGGTTTTAACTTTGTTACTGAAAAGATTATTGGGAGGAGGAGTCTGTAAAGCTCTGATCTTTCTAGGCGTCTAGATGGAAAGTAAATAGTTAATTTCTAGTGGATAAAAGTAACATAGTGGCACCATTAGGTTTGTCCTTGACTGTGGTGGGTGTTTTATGGCCCTTTGAGACCTACCCTGTGCTGAACACTGTTGTATGCCAGGAACTGTGTTTTTAATTCCTATTTATCATACCAGCCCTGCAGTATTGGTTTTTATTCTCTGCTTACCAGGGAAGGAACTAATAATGTTTGCCAAGGTAGTTGAATTGTTCAAAGTCTCAAAGTTTTAAGTGATAGAATTGACAGTGGATCCCAGAAAGCCCTGTTCTTCGCTGTGTATCTGAGCATCAGAATCAACTGGTGAGATGTTTTTAAAAGACGGATTTGTAATATCTATTATTTGTTAGGGACAGTTGGGGTTTTTCAAAAGGTCGGATGTATTGGACAGTCTCAGTTTTAAGTTTCTGACTTTCAATGTCTTGATGCTCGTAACTCCCTCCAAGAATTTTGAAATTCTTGCTCATCTAGGATCGCCTGGATCTAAATACGTAGGACTCTGTGTTATTCCAAGCTCTCCAGGTGACTTCATTGTGACCCAGAGACGTATTCAGAACATCCCTGTATTAAACTATGCACTGTGCTGCTGGCTATCTTTTGAATTGGAACATGTGCTGCAATTCATGGGGTCGCAAAGAGTCAGACACGAACTGAGTGACAGAACTGAACTGATGAGACTTGAGGTTCATATCATTTTGAGTTTCAGCACAATTTTATTGCTTACGTTATTTTTAATTTTCTCCTCTGCCATTTATCAAAATGTTGAAACTATTTCCTTACGGAAAGAAATCTTAGGTATCCCAAGACTTTTAAATCTTAGTACATTTTAAAATATATATATAGTTTCATTCTACTGAGAAGTTATATAACATACTGGCTTCAGGTCTAGCCAGACCATCTAGTTTAGTCAAGATAGCTCTGGAACAAAAGATAATTGACTCTAGGAAATAAAGAAGTTAGAAGTGGGGTAGAAGATATACTGAAATCAAAACCTAGAGATAAATCCTTGAAAGGAGAATAAATAAATAAATCCTTCAAAGAATCCTTTTTTGAATTTTAAATTGAAAAGATATTTCTTGCATTTTGGGAAGTAGGATGGGGAACTTATTCTAAACATGAGACTTGGTAGGAACAGAATATGCATTAAAGACACAGAAGGTCAGGAAGAAACATCCAGAGCAGATAATGAATAGCCAGCCAGACCAAAATGAGAGAACCAAGTCAGTGAGGAAATCATTAACTTCTCTGGAGCAAAGATCACATATTTGAGTTATTTTGTGCTCTTCTTTTTCTGAAATCACTGTTGTGTTTAGTGATTGCTAGGGGAAATGGTTGAAGCTTTTGATGCAGGTGTCAGAGTTATATTATTTTTGCCTGTGTCCATATTCCTCTGTCCTACATTTTGAAAAGCTTTGTAAGGGGCCGCTGTGGATACCTGTGTGCAGGATATCCGTGTGCAGTCCAGTTGTCTAGTCTAGTGAGTGGGTGGAGTTCTAGTATTTGACTGTCCCATGTGGTTTTCTCCGCTTGTTTTTCATGGTGTAAATGCCACCGCAATTGTTTTCTTTGACTAAAATCCAGTAAAGCTTGAAAGGGTTTGGGGGAGAGGAGGGTGGGCACGTGGATCTAAAAATCAGCCTACTCAGAGGGAAAGAGTAGCTTCTTTATTTTAAAGTAGCTTTCAGTAGAATTCAAGACGGACAAGATCTCTGCCCTCATGAAATTTGTAGTATAGTGTGAAAAACAGGAAATAAGGAACCACAAATAATCAAGGAAATTAAAGATTAAGGAAAAAATGTGTAAGAAGCTGGTGCATCAAAAGAGTGTGTTATTGGGGAAAAGAGTGTATTTTTTGGCTAGTAAGAGTCAAGGAGTGTCCCTGTGAAAAGGTGACATTTGAGCTGAGACTTGACACATGAACTTGTGTTAGCCTTGTGAAAAGCTGGGGAGACATTCCTGGCCTGGGAACAAGTACAAAGCCCTGAAAGGTCTGGAAGGGCAGGGATATTAGAACAGAAAGAAGCTGGAGGAAAATGCAGTGAAATGGGGTTAGAGAAGTTGTGCAGGGCCTCTTAAGACATACAAGGGCTTGGGGATTTTATTTTATGAAAAGGAGACGCTATTGTAGGGCTTCAATTAGGGGAGTGATATGTTTTTAAACATCATTGGCTGCTCTGTGGAACAAGAGAAAGCAGAGGGCAGTTGGGGAGCTACAGCAATGGTCAGCTCAAGTTTGATAGTGTCTTAGGTGAGTGCAGTGGAGATGGAACAGAGTAGATGGTGGGTTTCAGAGATATTTTGGAGGTTGAATCAGGAGTATTTGCTTCATGGGTTGTCTGTGGAGGAACAGGAGGAGGAATCAAAGGATTCCTTCAGATTCCTGGCTTATGGCTTGGTGGCTGGTGGTGCCAGTTGCTTGTAGAGAAGACTGGGTATGGGGGCGGGTAACTAGAGTTCTATATGGAACCCGTTGGGTGTCTCACAAGTGTTTCAAAACCTAAGTGGAAAGTCAAGCAGGCGGTCAGTGTTGAAGTTGAGCTGAGGGTAGTGGACATACATTTTGAGAGTCACCAGCATAGAGATGGTATGTCATGGAACTGATTGAGATCATCTGTGAGCATAGAAGACTTACGATCAAGCCTGAAACCTTCCCATGAGTGAAGGAGGCACAGAGGAGACCGAGAAGGCTCAACACTAAAGCAGGAGAATGATTTTATCTGTTTCAAGAAAAGGGAGTGGTCTGCTGTGCCAAATACTACTGAGAAGTTAAACCCTGAGGGAGAGAAAAATTCCACTTGGATTTGGCAGTCTTGACAAATAGTTTTAGTGGCACATGGAATGGAGGCCAAATTGGAATGCACTGAGAGAATCAGCCTCTTGATGAGAGTGAAAGAGAAGAGTGAAAAAGTTGGCTTAAAACTCAACATTCAGAAAACTAAGATCATGGCATTGGGTCCCATCACTTAGTGGCAAGTGGATGGAGAAACAATGGAAACAGTGACAGACTATTTTGGGGGCCTCCCAAATCACTGCAGATGGTGGCTGTAGCCATGAAATTAAAAGACGCTTGTTCTTGGAAGAAAAGTTGTGACCAATCTAGACAGCATATTAAAAAGCAGAGAGATTACTTTGCCAACAAAGGTCCATCTAGTCAAAGGTTGGTTTTATCAGTAGTCATATATGGATGTGAGAGTTGGAATTTATAAAAGCTGAGCGCCGAAGAATTGATGCTTTAGAACTGTGGCACTGGAGAAGACTCTTGAGAGTCCCTTGGACAGCAAAGAGATCCAACTGGTCCATCCTAAAGGAAATCAGTCCTGAATATTCATTGGAAGGACTGATGCTGAAGCTGAAACTCCCATACTTTAGCCACCTGATATGAAGAACTGACTCGTTTGAAGAGACCCTGATGCTGGGAAAGATTGAAGGTGGGAGGAGAAGGGGACAACAGAGGATGAGATGGTTGGATGGCATCATCAACTCAATGGACATGAGTTTGAGTAAACTCCAGGAGTTGGTGATGGACAGGGAGGCTTGGTGTGCTGCAGTCCATGGGATTGTAAAGAAACACGGCTGAGCAACTGAACTGAACTGAGAATGGGAGTGAAGCAAATGTGACCCACTTGTTGGGAAAATTTTGCTGTAAAGCAAGGACAGAAGTGGCACAGCAGTGGTTGTGGAGAGAAAGAGGTGGGGTCAAGGAAGCACATTTTTTGAACTGATGGGAAGTAGAAGAGTATTTTCAATAAGCTAGCGAGACTGTCTAATAGGGAGAGACTAATGCAGAAGAGAGATGAGACTACCAAAGGAGCAGAATTCTTTCTTTCTCTCCTTTGCTGCGCTTTCAGGATCTTAGTTTCTCAACTAGGAATTGGGCCAACGAGGCATCCATGCCAAGGTAGTGAAAGCATCATGGCCTAACCAGTGGATCACCAGGGAATTCCTGCCAAAGGAACAAAATTCTTCAGTAGGAGGAGAGTCAGAATACAAGAGCGTTTTCCTTTGGTGGGAGCAGGATGACGTGCAGTGTAGCAGGAGAGAAGGCAGAGAGGTTTAGGAATTGGAGGTAGAATACGAGGCTCTTTGTTCTCATGGTTTCTGTTTTCTCAGTGGAGTCTGAGGCAGGGCCAGCACCGTAAAGGAGGAAGGGGGTGTGGATGGTGTGAGATGAGGACATCTTTGGACAGCAGGACAGTGAACTCATTGGGATACTCAATAGGGGGGCTGGGCATTGCTGAATGCCTGGGTGCGAATTGGAGAGCAGGGGTCTGCATTAAGGTGAAACTAATCAATGCAGTTAGTTGTGCGACTTTCTGCCACCAACTAACCACCACCGTTTATTACAAGCTGAGTAAAAGCAGCCAGGTGATCGGTTCAACCAAGATTGGCATTTTTGCCCCCAGATATGATAGGAAGAGAGATGCCAGGGACTCGAGGGTGGTTGCAAGAGGGCAACAGTGATGAACCAAGATAATGAGGGTGGGGGCCAAGAATTTAACCATGAGAATAACTTTTGGTTAATGAAAAGGGACGTAGTGGTAGAGAATTTCAGCTGGGGATAATGAAAAAGTTCTGGAGCTGGATAGTGACAATAGTTTTATTGGGTTGGCCCAAAAGCTCGTTTGGTTTTAAGTTAAAAAAAAAAAAGACTCGTTTTTCATTTTCACTAAGAACTTTATTGAAGAACATATTCAGAATGAACTTTTCGGCCAACCCAGTACAATAGTGTGTATGAACTCCAAGCCAGTGAAGTGTGCGCTTAAGTGGTGAATCTTGTGTGTTTTACCACAATTAAGTGGATTCAAGAGTGCCCTGGTGGTCCAGTGGTTAGGACTCTGCGCTCTCAATGCTGAGGACCCAGGTTCTATGGAAGAAAGACTTAGAAATCATATCTCAAATTATTGAGAGTGAGGAGACAGTAACCTCCCTCTTATCATGGGCCCAAACTTGAGTAGGCGAAGCAGTCAACCTGTAGGCACAAGAGCTTCTGGAGGAGGACCGAGTTGACTGACTGTTTCTAAGCCTTTAGTATGGCATTTAAAACAAGCTGGGCACTCAGTAAGCATTTGCTGGCTGACTCCTTAGACAACCAGGTAGAACAAAATGATGGGAACTAAATAAAAATTGTCTTTTGAGATAGAAATCAGCAGGGGCTTGTAGTACATTCTGGTGGCTGTGGGTGAGAGAAAAGTCAGGTTAAAGGGAGAGGGGGACAACTAAGGGAAGGTCATTTTTAAAAATTCAGATAATACCAAGTGGAACTTTGTAGCACTCTCCTTAACCTCATTTTTTCTCTTCTTTCCTCACACTGCTGTTATTCACTTTTTCATAAGGTTCCTCTGTTCCCCAGATAGCCTACAGAAAGAGTAACAGTTAAATAAAAGGAGAGGAGAGCAGGGTAGATGATAGGATTCAGAATAGAGGTCTTTCCTGAGAAGATTGCAAGGTCATTTGTCAGGGGCAGAGGCAAAAGGTTTTGAGTTTGAGGGGAAGAAATTTGTGAAGTGTGTGAGATGTGGGGGAAGATGGAGGAAAGGAGTGGGACTTGGTGGCGGTGAGGCAACATGAATTAAACAGTATACCAAATCTGCCTGCATGGCATGGTCCTCATGATCCATAGTGTTCTGGAGACAAAGTGGAAAACACAGGGGTTCGGGGGCTGGCAGACAGTGGGGGTGGGGTGGTGTGTGCAGTGGGAATGTAGTCAGAGAAGAAAGGAGGTGCTGACTTTAAAGGAAAGCCCTAGAAGGGAAACTGTGTAAGTGGTCCCTCACTGAATGGAAATGGGCCCAGAAGGCCGCTCTGCCGAGGCGGTTGTACATGCGTGGTGTGGCTCAGGAGCGCTCCAGAACTGGCAGCGTTACTGGGGTGGGAATGTGGGAGAGAGAGGTCTTGGGGAGAGGCAGCTAGGGGCTTGATCTTTTCTCCCCCTTCCCTCATATGTGCTTCCATCAGGAAGAGACCTGAAACCTCACTGTACCAGATGTTTAACCCAGGTTCCCCTTCCCTCTACTCCCAATCAACTTTGATTTATGTAGTTGTGATTTAATTATACATTACTTTTTAATAAAGTTGGAAAATTGAACATTTTCTGTTTTTGTGGGTTCTTTGGCTTATCTTGCAAACACACTGAACATTCATTTTACCTGAAATAAAAATCCTGAATGTGAGGGAATGAGATATGAAAAGTATTGCCTTTCTATGTGTGCCCAGTCGCTTCAGTCGTGTTCAACTCTGTGTGACCACATGGACTGTAGCCCGCCAGGCTCCTCTGCCCATGGGATTCTCCAGGCAAGAATATTGGAGTAGATTGCCATACCCTTCTCCAGGGAATCTTACCAACCCAGGGATCAAACCCTCTTCTCTTAACATCTCTTGCATTGGCAGGCATGTTCTTCACCACTAGCACCACCTGGGAAACCTGCACGATGGGCTTTCTAGTAAAGCGTAGGCTTATTTCAGTTTCTACTGAAATCCATGGTGCTTCCTAGTATCATTAGAAATTAAACATGGAGTCCCAACCTGTGACTGAAGCATTTTCATAAGAAAGAAAATGGGGGAAAGGAGAAAGAATGTTGTTAAACCTTAATGTTATTTCAGGTCCTGCTGGGTGTTAAGGACTAGAAAATTCTATAGAACTCCCTGTAGGTAGGTTTGTTTCCATTTTATAGATAAGGAAACTGAGGTTTAGAAATGATAAATCGCTTACCCAAGGTTACATTACTAAGGGGGCAGAGCTGGGGTTTGAATATATACTGCATGTCCATACCTCATACACTTTGCCGCTGGTATTAAAACCATGTCTAAATTTTGTCTACAAATGACTGCGTACAAATTAAAATATTTTGAGGTCCTAAAATTAAGCTTGGATGACCTTTGTTTCAATAGGAGAAATAGGAAAAGGGAGTGTTTTGTTGATAATTAAAAATGGTGACCAAAAACCCCAGAATCTTGTTGTCAGTGGTCAGATTTTAGGTAGAGCCATTATTCTGCTCCTTCTGCAGACAATTTCGTTTCAGTTTGCATAGCATGGTGAATCTAACATAGGGCCCATTTTAGCTCTATACTTGGGAGCAATCCGAGATTATGAATCATATCTTCCTACAAAAATCCTGATTGTATGAATCATATCTTTCACTAAACAAAAATCCTGATTGGAAGTGGGAACACGCAGAACCTTAATTAAACATGATATGGTGCTTGCTGCTCAGGTTGTTCCCTTGCTTGGAATGCTGTCAGTGTGATCATAGTGCAGATTTGGGGAAAGGATTTAAAACGTACAAGTATGATTCACTCTGTAAAGAAACATTCTTTTAAAGAGGCCTTGCTGTAGATTGAATATAAGACCAGTAAGATAATGCATCCGAGGACTTTTTTTCCTTTTCTTTTGACTGTGAGAAGGCTGAGCCCTGATGGACAACAATAGTGAGAGATGATGAGACACTGGTACTGTGGATGTTTTAGCTCGCCCCCCCCCCCCGACGTAGGGCTCTTGAGCATTAAGTGGCTCCCTCTATAGTCTGAGGTAGTACCCGAGTTCTTCATGGAAGGCTAGAAATAACTTGAATTTTCCCTCTCCCTCATTGAGAACTAGCCCTCTCACTACTTACTAATGGTAAGCTTAATTTGGGGAGATGAAGAATTTCAAAATCTTGTGGTAAGTGTAATATGGGACAGACTTTTAAAATTTTGTTATGTAGACTAAATATCTCAAACATAACTAAGGAATATTAAGATTGCTATTATATGTATTAAAATCACCTACCGTTAAAAGTTGCTTGCAGTGTATTTCAGATTTTTATTGTATTTTTTAAAAGATAATCAGTTTACTTAGTTTCTTGTTTTTTATTTTAGAATTGGTATTCAGCTCTCCTTAGAATAACATTTTACAGTGTTATAACAATATACGTGGTCTCCTGCATTGCAGACAGATTCTTTACATTCCATGTGTAGAAACTGTTATCCACACACACACAAAATCAGGGTTTTTTTCCCTCTTGATTCTTGAGAGTAAAGGTTGTTTTGATGATATGCTTTTAACTTGGAAGTGTTTCTCCTTGGATTTAAAATAAAATGCTTCTATAATTAGATTTCTTTAAACTCTGATATTTCCTAGAAATGCAAATAAATATATTTAGAAATAAAAAGTAAGAATAAACTGACCTATTTGTATTCTGATTATTCAGATTTGTGAGACTCTTAGGATTGGAGAGACCCAGAGAGGCCAGCCTCTTTTCTCCAGGTGTGATCACACTTAATGGATGAACATTTTCACCTTGTGATGTTTGGAATTGTTTCTATCGAGATGGCTTGCTTATCTATTTATTTTAGTTATTCCTTTTCACTTGACTGGTCTAGTTTAACAGGTAAACAATAACTGATTTTATTTTTTTGAGTTCACTTTTTCCTCCAGCTACTGCCCTAATTCTTTGCTCACTTGTTTCTCTTTTTTATGTCACATGATTTACTTAGAATACTTTATCTGTTACAGCATATATTATGTAGGTAAAACAATCTGAAAGTAAATTTCCAAAGAGAGTAACAAAGAAAAATAAAATTTGGGGAGCTATGTTTGAAAAAGGGGTGGGGAGGGCCTTAACTTATCTAGAAATGTAAAATGGACATTGTGCTCCAATGTGAAATGCCTGTGCATACCAGAGAAGATTTCCTTATCTTTTTAATAGACTTTATGAGTACTAGATTATTACTGTACATTCTTTTTTCATTTGCACTGTTAAAGGTCTAAGCTTAAATTAGCTGTATAATCAATTAAGAAATTACCAAAAGTCTTGCAGGGAGTCTGTTTACTTATCTTCCTCACCAGTATTCACAAAGTGAATTGTGCGTGTGCTACAATCAAGATGACTGAAAAGACAGGGGCTTCCCTGATAAGACTCTGCTCCCAGTGCAGGGGACTCGAGTTCAGTCCCTGGCCAGGGAACCAGATCCCACATGCCACAACTAAAGATCCGTTGTGCCGCAACCAAGACCTGGCGCAGCCAAATAAATAAATAAATATTTGGACTTCCCTTGTGTTTCATTGGTTAAGAATCCACCTGCCAATGCAGGGGACGTGGGTTTGATCCCTGGTCCAGGAAGATCCCACATGCCACTGGGCAACTAAGCCTATGCGCCACAACTGCTGAGCCTGTGCTCTAGAGCCTGTGAGCCACAGTAAGGGAAGGAAGCCACCTCACTGAGAAGCCTGTGCGTCACAACTAGAGAAATCCTGTGCACAGCAGAGGCCTAGGCAGACAAAACTAAAAATAATTTTTAAAATGACTGAAAAGGTCCTAAAGTTGGCTAAACTGTTTGTTAAAAATATGCATATTGGATATGCAATGCAAAATGAACAATGTAGAGAGAGATGTTACAGTTTTCATGTGAATGAAGACTTCAGTTCTATATAATAAACTGTTTTATAGAACACATTACCTTATAATTTAGATGTTTCCCAGCTAGAACTGATACTAGATCAAAAAATGTGCCATAAAACCTATTTGACATTAACCTTTTAATTTTGTGATATATTACATAAATTCTTGACTCGTTATTTAAGATACGTTCTGTGTTCCAAATTACTTTACTATCCATTTAAGGCCTACATTTTCTTACTGATTTTCTGTCTGGATGATCTGTCCATTGATGTAAGTGGGGTATTAAAGTTCCCAACTATTATTGTGTTACTTTTGATTTCTCCTTTTGTTAGTATTTGCCTCACATATTGAGGTGCTCCTATATTAGGTGCATATATAATTGTTTTCTCTTCTTCTTGGATTGAACCGCTGATCATTATGTAGTGTTTTCTCTGTCTCTTATAAAAGTCTTTGTTTTAAAATCTATTTTGTCTGATATGAGTATTGCTCTTCCAGCTTTCTTATGAGTTTCATTTGCGAGGAATACCTTCTCCCATCCCCTTACTTCAACCTGTAAAGTCTGTGCCTTTTGGTTGGTGCATTTAACCCATTTACATTTAAGGTAATTATCAATACATGTGATCCTATTACCATTTTCTTAACTGTTTTGGGTTTATATTTTTGTAGGTCTTTTCCTTCTCTTCTGTTTCCTGCAAATTACCTTCCTATCCAAATGTAACCTTAAGCTTGACTCTCAGGAGTGTCTTCAGTATATAATATACATGGAGGTCTCAAAGCAAATAATTTGTTTTCAGAGCATGACACAGATTTGATATGTGTATATGCATTATCTGTACATACCTTTAAAATATTTTACACCCTTTTAAGAGTAATCTCAAATATTTGGGGGAATTTTCTGGCAGTCCAGAGGTTATGACTCTGTGCTTTCACTGCCAAGGGTCATGGTTCAACCATGGGTCAATCCCTGGCTGGGGAACTAAAATCTCACAAGCCACCTGGTGCAGCCAAAATATATATATATATATTCCCTTTGCTTTCCAGGATGTCTCTTTTCTAAATGGAATGTTATGTTTTGAAAGGTTATCACTATAACTATCTACTCCAGAGAAGAAGCCACTGTACTGATAATTCATCATCAAGTATTTATTAAATGCTAATTTTGTTCAGGGCACTTGGAGGGTATGGGAACACATGATCTAGGTGGGTCGATAATACATACATGCAGAGAAGAAGGAAATGGCATTCCACTCCAGTATTTTTGCCTGGAGAATCCCCTGGACAGAGGAGCCTGGCAGGCTATACAGTCCATGAGGTTGCAAGAGTCAGACACGACTTAACAACTAAACCACTACCACCACACAGCAGTTTATGCTAAATCCCAAATGCCTGATACAAGTGAGAGCAAAGGAGAGAGAATCTTTGACTAAAGTGTATGAGCAAGTCCATCTATTCACTTGTTCAGCAAATATTATTGAGCAGCTAATATATTCCAGGTGCCATTCTAGGCTCCAAGGTGCCTCAATGAACAGAGCTGTCTTGAGAAGACAAACTATCAGTTCAGTTCAGTTCAGTCGCTCAGTCGTGTCCAATTCTTTGCGACCCCATGAATCACAGCACGCCAGGCTTCCCTGTCCATCGCTAACTCCCGGAGTTCACTCAGACTCGTGTCCATTGAGTCCGTGATGCCATCCAGCCATCTCATCCTCTGTCGTCCCCTTCTCCTCCTGCCCCTAGTCCCTCCCAGCATCAAAGTCTTTTCCAATGAGTCAACTCTTTGCATGAGGTGGCCAAAGTACTGGAGTTTCAGCTTTAGCATCATTCCTTCCAAAGAAATCCCAGGGCTGATCTGCTTCAGAATGGACTGGTTGGATCTCCTTGCAGTCCAAAGGACTCTCAAGAGTCTTCTCCAACACTACAGTTCAAAAGCATCAATTCTTCGGTGCTCAGCCTTCTTCACAGTCCAACTCTCACATCCATACATGACTACTGGAAAAACCATAGCCTTGACTAGACAGACCTTAATCAGCGAAGTAATGCCTCTGCTTTTGAATATGCTGTCTAGGTTGGTCATAACTTTTCTTCCAAGGAGTAGCCGTCTTTTAATTTCATGGCTGCAGTCACCATCTGCAGTGATTTTGGAGCCCCCAAAATAAAGTCTGACACTGTTTCCACTGTTTCCCCATCTGTTTCCCATGGAGTAATGGGACCGGATGCGATGATCTTCGTTTTCTGAATGTTGAGCTTTAAGCCAACTTTTTCACTCTCCTCTTTCACTTAAACTGTAAACCTAGATAAATTTTGTAGTTATTCGTAGAGGGGAAAAGAAAATGTGGAATGCTGGGGGATGGAAAGAAGTAAGACCTTATCTGAAGGAATGACATTCCAGGCAAAGAGCAGCCAGTGCAGAGGCCTGAGGCATGAGGCATGAGCAGGCCTGTTGAGTTCAAGGCACGGCAAGTCAGCAAGGGCTACAATCAGAAAGTGTTTAGACATTTGGGGGTAGTGGGAACAGTTATATAGGGTGTCACAGGCATTCACAGTTGAGCACAGAAAAGGATTTTGGTTTTTACAGTGGGAAAAATGGGAATGCATTGAATGGTTTTGATTTATGTTTTAAAGGGATTACTCAGGAAGTTGGTTGGAGAAGGCAATGTCACCCCCACTCCAGTACTCTTGCCTGGAAAAGCTCATGGACGGAGGAGCCTGGTGGGCTGCAGTCCATAGGGTCGCTAAGAGTCAGACACACGACTGAGCGACTTCACTTTCACTTTTCACCTTCTTGCATTGGAGAAGGCAATGGCACCTCACTCCAGTACTCTTCCCTGGAGAATCCCAGAGATGGAGGAGCCTGGTGGGCTGCCATCTATGGGTTGCACAGAGTTGGACACGACTGAAGCGATTTAGCAGCATCAGGAAGTTGGAATGAGAATAGATTGTAGCAGGTAAAAGAGGGAAAGCAGAGAGGCCAGGCTAGGGAGGCTCAGACTAGGAGGGGAGGTGGCAGTGGAGGCAGAGTGTGGTTGGATTCTGGATCTCTTTGAAAGTATAGCTGATGAGATTTCTTGATAGATGGGATATGGGGCATGAGTGAATGAGCAGTGAAAGATTACATATACAAAATGGCATTTGAACTGGAGCCTAAGAAACTCGTTGATCAGGAAAAGATGGCAAAGCAGAGGAATGTAAGTGGGAAAGAAAGAAATTGAGAAATGTATGGAAACGATGAGACAGTAGGGAAACTTATTTAGATGAAGAGAGAAGTTTCTAGAAGAGGAGAGAGAGAGAAGGAAGGAAGGCTGGGGTATGGGTGGGGGGACACTGGAGTAACAATTTGTGAAATACACTCAGTGTAAGGCCAGTGTTTGAATTTTTCTTTATGTATAAAAAAATAAAAATCTGTCAAGCAAGGCAGTTATTTAACTAAGAAAGAAGCATTGTAGTTATTAATAGCTTTGGAACCAGACAGATCTGTGTTCCAATCCTGGCTCTTTTCCTTCCTTTCTGTGCTGACTCCAGTAAATTATATAACCTCTCCGGGGGCCTGTGCTTTTGTTTCTCCCTCTGGATTGAGGATTTACTTTGCAGAGGAAATTCACCAGAATTAATTGTGAGATTATGCATACAAAGGGTTAACAGTTCCTCACCCATCGGGAGCTTAGCTATCCTGCTTTTTAAAATAACTGTTGTTAAAAAATAATAATGTTAAAACAGTGTTAATTAGACTAGTCTGCTAACAGTGAATCAATGAATGAATGGCTCCTTTAGAAAATTACTTTTTGTCTTAAGTGAATTATCCCTGTTAGCCAGTATTGCCTTCCAAGACCTAGACATTGCCCCTTGAAATTCCTGTTAGTTTTCTAGTAGTATACTTTTATCAGAACAGCAGGGCATGTTTTCCTCCCAAACATGTAGAGATCAAATATAACAAATTCCCCTCTTGACATTTTTCAGCTCAGTTTATTATAGAAAAGACTGAGAAATTTAGTACTAGAAACCTGACATCACTTTAAAATCCACTTTCCAAAACTCAGTGTCCTGCAGAACACTGATCTGCAGAATGCAGGTTTAAAAAATGCTGGGAAAGTTTAAAAAAAAAAAGCCATGTGGTATTAGTTCAGGCTGCCATAGCAAAATACAGTTAGCCCTTGACCAATGTGGGCTTGAACTGCATGGGTCCACTTATGTGTGAATTTTTTTTTCCCACCCTGAATACGTACTGCAGTACTCATGATCCTCAGTTGACTGAACCTGCGGATGCAGAGGAGCTATCTATGTAGGGAACCCGACTATAAAGTTATATGTGGATTTTCAATTGTGCAGGTGGTCAGTGCCCCAGACCTTGGGTTTAAGGGTCAACTATATCATAGGATGGATGTCTTAAACAGCAGAAACTTATTTTCTCCTATTTCTGTAGGCTGTGCAATCCAAGATCCAGGGTGCCAGCCAATTATTGCTTGCTGGGGAAGGCTGCCTTCTTGATGTCCTCTCATGAGCCCTGGACTCTCTTCTTACAAGAGCACCAGCCCTACTGTATTAGAGCTCTCCCTTCGTGAAATCATCTAATCTCAATTACTTCCTGAAGACTCTGTCTCTCTATTCAGTCACATCAGAGCTTAGGGTTTCAACATGAATTCTGGAGGGGACACAATTCAGTCCATGGCAGTCACTGCTAGGCAGTGGGAATCATAAGTGATCTTCATTTTCTTTATACATTTCAATATTTTGCAGACTTTCTGCAGTTGAGGATGTTTGGGTGAAACTGGGTTCTACTTCTAGACTCCACTTATATGAGTTACCTAGAGTAGTCAAACACACAGGGACAGCAAGTTGGAATGGTGATTGCCAAGGGCTAGGGGAGGGGAAAGGGAAAGTTAACACTTATTGGGTAGAGTTTCAGTTTTTACAAGATGAAAAAAACTTCTGTAGATGAACGGTGGTAATGGTTGCCCAACAATGTGAATGTTCTTACAACCACTGAACTGGACAGTTGCAAATGGTTAAAATGGTGAGTTGTATGATATGCTATTTTTACCGCCCATACACACAAAAATTCTCAGCCCTTTCTCCAGAAGGACCAAAAAAGAGGTAGAGAGAACCCACCTCCCTGAAACTTCTAAAAAATATTTATTGCTTTTGGAGTTAAACAGACTGGGTTTACATGCTATTTCTGTGTTGACCTCATGGTGCTCAGACATGGGTGTGTGTCAGGACTACCTGGATGGCTTGGTTAACATCCTGAGTTCCTGTTGACTCTTGTTTCTCAGACATGGGTGTGCGTCAGGACTACCTGGATAGTTTGGTTAACACCCTGAGTTCCTGATCCGGTCGGTCTGGAATGGGCCTCAGAATCTGGACTTTTGACACACTGCCATTTGATTGAGAAGCCTACAGCAAGTCTTGGTTTTCCTTGTTTAAATGGGTCTAAGAGCCAGTTGTGAGGCTTATCTGAGAGTACCTGATTGAGAAACTCTCAAAATCAGTTTTAATTTCTTTTTAGCAAATTTGTTTGTTTTTTCCTTGAATAATTTATTTTTTCTCATGTATTTAAGATAATTTTGCACAAACATGAAGAAATAACTTGTTTTTAGAAATATATGTTAAAGTCTTTAAGTATAAGAGAAACATGTAAAATTAACTTTGCTTCTTAGAAGATGAGGATTATTTCAGTCCAATGGCTAGACTAGGGTTGTCTTTGGAACTGATACTTAATATTCAGCTTTTTCCTTTTCTAAATTATGTCCTTACGTGTGTGTGTGTGTGCATGTGTGATACTCTGGTGAAAGCAAGTGTTATGGCAACTCCATTCCCTTCATCCCCCCTTCCTATAAAAAAAAATCCCATCAACAAAACCTTTTGGAAGCCATATGTAAATAATTATCCATATCTTGTCAGTTGTTTTCAGCTCTTCAGATTTCCACTTTGTGACTGTCCATAAAGACTAACAAGGGGCAAATGAGCCCGTAGGCCAGTGTTCTTCCTAAACTAAGTTCCATAAAAGAAAGTCTCTAGATGATAACTGTCCAATATGATGGCCACAAGCCACATATTATGGCCATTAGTGCTTGGAATGCATCAGTAGCGATGTACTGTAATTGTAAAGTCCATACCAGATTTTGAAGACTTTGTATGAAAAAAAAAGTAAAATATCTAGTTAATCTAATATTAATGTTGAAATGATTATCTTAAGTACTAAATAAAATCTTTAAAAATGTCCAAATATTTTTGAGTGTTCTGGACAAAATAAAACACAGTTGACCCTTGAACAATATGGGGGTTAGGAACACCAGCCCCCTAGCAGTCAAAAATCCATGGACCACTTTTTATCCCTCCAAACTTACAATAACTTATAACCTCCTGTTGAATAGAAGCCTCACTGGTTAACGTATATTTGGTATATTTCTTATATGCTGAATTCTTATAAAAAGCAAGTGAGGAAAGAAATTGTTAAGAAAACCGTACAGATGAGAAAACACATTTAGAGTACTATACTGTATGTATCCATATCAAGCTTACAATATCTGTTCACAAGATGAACTTTCTTGTCTGTCAATACCTATTTCAGTATTGTCTTATATAAAACACTGTAGATGTTACATGTCTTTCTAATCAGTTCAGTTCAGTTCAGTTGCTCAGTCATGTCTGACTCTCTGCGACCCCATGAACCACAGCACGCCAGGCCTCCCTGTCCATTACCAACTCCTGGAGTTTACACAAACCCATGTCCATTGAGTCGGTGATGCCATCCAACCATCTCATCCTCTGTCGTCCCTTTCTCCTCCCGCCCTCAATCTTTCCCAGCATCAGGGCTTTTCAGATGAGTCAGCTCTTTGCATCTGGTGACCAAAGTATTGACGTTTCAGCTTCAGCGTCAGTCCTTCCAGTGAACACCCAGGGCTGATCTCCTTTAGGATGGACTAGTTGGATCTCTTTGTATTCCAAGGGACTCTCCAGAGTTCTCCAACACCACAATTCAAAAGCATCAATTCTTCGGCACTCAGCTTTCTTTATAGTCCAACTCTCACATCCATACCTGACTACTGGAAAATCTAGTCTTTCTAATACTAGACATCAAAAATGAAAAGAAAATGTGAAAAAGATTTATGTATTTATGTGTAGATATAGTGATTCATGCCTTGGTAATGAAGAAGCAGCTATGTGATTGCTTGATGGTGGCCTAATGTCCTTGGTAGGATGACGTCACAGTAGCCCAGCCTCTATGTTAATGAATGAATCATTATCAAATGTTGACTGCATACAGTAACAGTCATATTCATAATACAGTATTGGAAACATTGTTATATTTTTCTTAAAAAAAAAAACCCATGATGATAGGCAGATATGCAGGTCTCCCATTATAAGAGAGAGAGGCATGTTTTATGGTAATGTAGCGAATGATGCTGAAGCTGAAACTCCAGTACTTTGGCCACCTCATGCGAAGAGTTGACTCATTGGAAAAGACTCTGATGCTGGGAGGGACTGGGGGCAGGAGGAGAAGGGGATGACAGAGGATGAGATGGCTGGATGGCATCACTGACTCGATGGACGTGAGTCTGAGTGAACTCCGGGAGCTGGTGATGGACAGGGAGGCCTGGCGTGCTGCGATTCATGGGGTCGCAAAGAGTCGGACATGACTGAGCGACTGAACTGAACTGAACTGAACTGAATTGTTTGAAAGCAAAGTTACAAAACAGTAAGAATAGAAACACCATTAATTTTGTATTAAATATCACTCACCTATGCCTTGTAAGGATAGGCTATCCATATACAAGTCTTGAATATGATGTTCTACATGTATATATTTGTAAATGTACCAGAAAACACCTGTGTATAAATGGACCTTCACAGTTCAAACCTATATTGTTCAAGGATCCACTGTGTATTAAAACAAATTGCACTTTAAAAATTTTACTGCTAGAAAATTTTGAATCTCAAAATGTGTGCCTCTTGCTCGTGCCTCATCGTGTTTCTATTGGACATCTCTGCTGCTCTAGACCCACGGGAGTTCATGGGTGTTGGGAGTGAACTTGGGAGAGAATGGAGGGATCTGGGGCAAAGTCAGTGGGGAAACAGTGACTTTTAAAAAGCAGGTGATCTGATGTGCACATACTAGAAGGGTATGTGATAATGTGGCATCTCCCAAAGTTACTTTATTATGGAGCCTCTTCTAGCCTTTTCTATTGAAAAGACTCCTCTCTCCCAAGTCTTAAGGGAAAAAAAGACTGTAAAATGTCAGCCACAGTGCTCCCACAGCTCCTTTAACCAAGCCAGTTCTAATATATTTCTCCCTGCTTTTTATAGTGGTAGATTTATAATAATGTGCTTCACTTTTCTCAGCAAAAATTCCAAGTTGATTTAAAATTTTAGAATTTTAATTGATGGAATAGTGAGGGGTTTTGCTATGGGAGAAAATGTTTTTAAGATTCTCACCAAATCTCACCATGCCAAATGACATGGGAAAACGTTGACAGGAATCAGACCTTCCAAGAATCATGTTTCCACTCACAGAGATGAGCAGCAGCATGGGCTTGGGAGTTAGAGATTTGAGTTCAAACCTCTTGTCCCACTGCTTGTAAACTACAATGTTGGGCAAGTGTCTTACATTCTCTCTTACAGGGATAACGATTCATACCTCTCAAGACTGTTAGGAGGATTAGAACTATGTGAAGTACATGGCAGGGGGAAGGTACTTAACGTTAGCTGCTGCTACAGTTTCTATCGCATCATGTCCCTTCATATATTAACAGTAATTAGTATTAACATTTTTATAATAGTACTAATAATTGTTTTAAAAAGCTTGTTATTATTGTAAATGTTCATGGTAGTATATGTTTATTTTCATGCACATTGATAATGCTTTCTACAGTTTGGAAAATTATTTCAGAGGTCTTGCCTTTCCAATAAGATTATCAGTTTCTTGAGAGCTGGGACATATATACTTGTGTGGGGTGTTTTGTATTTCTTTAATCCTGTACCCTGCCCTTCCAGCACATGCTTATTTAACAAATAAATAATCATTGAATCAAGTCATCATTACCATTAGTACAATAAATTAGAGTACTGCTTAACATACCATGCTATTTTAATGTACTTTCTTAAAGAAAAATTGTGATATTAATGATCTGAGAATCATTAACAAAATTTACACGCTTTCATTAGAAGTTTGAGGAAAAGCTAAATAATGACAAACCTTCATACAAAAGTGATTTTTACTAAGTGAGACAAAGTCAAAGAACTTAAAATATTTAAAGAGGTAAATAAGAGGTTCTACAGGCAAGACTATTAAGACACAATGAAGCAAGAAAATTTATTCTAATTTGTCCAAAAGAGCAATATTGAATAATGGCAGTAATAGCACTATGAGTCTGTCCTATTTCAAATGACCCAGAAGTAATAGAAGAAGGTCAAACTGAATGAAAAGTCTTTACTTCTTTCGTAAGGAAAAGGGTTGTGTTGTAGCCACAAGTCTCTCAGAAGAAGGCACTGTGTTCTAAGCAGGTCATACAGTTTTCCCAACACCATTTACTTCTTTTGTTTTTTAAACTTTTTATTTTGTATTGGAGTATAGCTGATTAACGATGTTGTAGTCATTTCAGATGAATAGTGAAGGGACTCAGCCATATACATATACACATATCCATTCTCCCCCAATCTGCCCTCCTCTCCAGGCTGCCACATAACACTGAGCAGAATTCCATGTGCTAGTAGGTCCTTGATGGTTCACCTTGTCCATCTCAAACTCCCTGTTTCTTCCCCTGGCATCCATAAGTTTGTTCTCTGTGAGTCTCTTTCTGTTTTGTAAATCCATTTGTATCATTTCTTTTTAGATTCCGCATATAAGGGATGTCATATGATATTTCTCCTTTTCTGTCTGACTTGCTTCACTCAGTATCACAATCTCTAGGTCCATCCATGTTGCTGCAAATGACATTTTTTCATTCTTTTTTATGACTGAGTAATATTCCGGTGTGTGTGTGTGTGTGTGTGTGTGTGTGTGTGTGTGTGTGTGTGTGTGTACACACTATATCTCTTTATCCATTCCTCTGTTGATGGACATTAAGGTTGCTTCCATGTCTTGGCAATTGTAAACAGTGTCCCAACACTATTTACTTCTAGCACATATGACTGCCACCTTCAGAATGATGTGGTTTTAATTTCTAAAATTTTTTAATTACACTGAGTTGGCCTTAAAAAAGAAATGTAGTAGTATTTTCATTCTTAGATCTCCAGAGGCTGTTTCTAAATTACTTGACTCTCTTATATGAAGGCTCAATAATCTATAGTGGGATGGCCCAGAAGTGAGTATAGACAAAGGTGTTGATTTAGATACGTGTTCAGTTCCAAACATTCATGTAAAAACTGGAAAAGTTAATGATTATGTGAACATTTTCTGCATTGGACATTTGGGAGAATGAAGATACAAATTTTGACTAAGCTTTCCAGAAAAAAACAAAAACAAAAACCTTGTTGCAAGTTTATCAGATGCAACTTGTAACTCACTCTGGTCCAAGACCGAGAATGGTGATGGTCTTTTCCACTGCAGTGTCAGGCTGTTTAAATTGTAAAATGCATTTCTGTTGCTCTCTACTAAGCTTGCAGAAAACTAAGTTACTTGACCTTCCTCCCTCAGAGAATTCTTTGATAATTTTGGTGATAGTGAAGAGTGTCCTTTCTGCATTGTGGAAATTGGCAGCTTGCTGCTGCTATCCTGTGTATCTGGCAGCACCTTCAGCATCTTTGTATTGCAGAAAAGTACAGTGTGTAGAAATGGCCATTGTGTGCTTAGCAAGTATAAAAATATCTTGTGAATTATATTCAGATGTTCAGATTCCCATTGTGTTTGTTACTGGATTGAGTTTGTTTCACATGTTGAACAAACTGTGTTGGACCCCTAGCGGTGCAAGGGCTCCATGGAGTGACCCCTAAAGGATCTATAGGTAGAATTGGGAAGAGGGAGGCCCATGAATTTGGATATGAAAAAAGTCACATTTTAATTAGTCACATGGGTCCTCTCCATCCCCCAAAAGAGGATGAGGTAATCTGCCACACAGACCCCTTCTGTCCCCGATAGATGGGTTACCTAAGCCTGAAGTAATCCTTTTTGTTTATGACTTTCTTGTCTTGCCTTTAAAAATCTTCCCTTTCTGTAGCCCTGCTCACTGGAGGGGATGTTGTGTGATTCATGAATCATTCAATAAAGCCAGTTAGATCTTTTAAAGGAAAAAAAATAAATTGCATGTTATTTTCACTAGACTCCAGTTGAAATCTATTATTTCCTAAATCTATAAGTAAAGCCACCAGACACAGTATTGATGATGTTAACAGTGCCTAAAAATATTACTCATAGAAATATTATGTATCATGTCACATTTGCCGATATCTTGAAAGATTACTCTCTCCTAAATGATAGTAGTTACTAGATTCACCACTGTGTGTGTGTGCGCATTAAGTTGCTTCAATCATGTCTGACTCTTTGTGACCCTGTGGATTCTAGCCCACCAATCTCCTCTGTCCATGGGATTTCCCAGGCAAGAATACTGGAGTTGGTTGCCATGCCCTCCTCCAGGAGACTCACCACCACATCTAGTATATTAATACATTGATGAAAAACCTTGTATACAACTCTCTTATAATATAACCCTATTTCAAAAAATCTTCCATATATTATGCATTTTGAAATATTACTCTGAGGAGGGATCCGTAGATTTCACCAGACAGCCAAAAGGCACACCAGGGGTTAAGAACCCTCCTTCCTTCGTGTGATGATTTCTTTCTATTAATACATCTGTGCCCATTGGTTATTGTGGGGGTGATCTGCCGCAGCTTCTTCCACCCCACTGATTGTTGGGGTTAATTTTAACTGATGAATCATGGGTCCCTCATTTCCCCTCATTGAGAATCTGTCCTGACACTGCCAGCTTGAGGGAGAGGATACTTTTCCAGAAATAGAAAGATTTTTAATCATAGATGTACAACTAGTTATTTTCAAGCAAACCCTTTTGGATATTTTTAAAGTAGGAATATTCATAAATGATTTTTGTGTGTGTGGTAAAATATACATGACACAAAACCTACTTGTGTGTGTGGTAAAATATACGTGACACAAAACCTACTATTTTAGCCATTTGAAGTACAGTTCTGTGACATTATGTACCTTCACATTGTCGTGTATTTATCACTGCTGTTTTTTCCAGAACTTTTTCATCTTCCTCAACCGAAACTTTGTATCTTATGGTATTTTGATTGAAATAACTATCAACTTAAATTCCAGTTCACATGGCATTTCTTAAAGTTTGTAAAAAAATTCACACTAGAGGGAAGTTTGTTTCTTAAATGGAGTTTAGCAGAGTGAGATTAATTCAACTTCTTTACAATTTTTGTAGAAACCGGGAAATCTTTATTGGCATAATATACCACATGTATATTTGCTGATATATTTATGGTTTTTAAGCTTTAAAAAATTCCTTGTATTTTCTTCTCCTTAAAAGTGGACTTCATGCATACATCTTCCTTTTGAGCCTGCTTTTATAAAAGGGAATCTTCAGCATGTCTTCCTTGGTAACATTGTTGACTTTGTAAAATGGAATTCTGTTTGTTAATATTGTTAGTTGTTTTTATAGAGCTTGTTTTTCTTGGAACATACCATAAAACCAAAATATTTTGAATGTTACTCATTGACCGACAGCAATAAGAGTCAAGAGTTTGCATAATAACTTTAACTGGATTGCTAATACTAAAGCTCAATAAAAGAAAAATATTTTTTGTTTATAATTACTGCCGTTTCAAAGTATTTTTAAAAGCAGTTCCGTAGAGACAATAACATGACAAACTATGCTAACACAAAGCAATGGTGTCCTATTATATTTGAGGAAATATAAAGATCTGGCTTCCCTGGTGGCTCAGATCGTAAAGCATCTGCCTGCAATGCGCGAGACCCGGGTTCAGTCCCTGGGTTGGGAAAATCCCTGGAGAAGAAAATGGCAACCCACTCCAGTATTCTTGCCTAGAGAATTCCCATAGACAGAGGAGCCTGGTGGGCTCCAGTCCATGGGTCACAAAGAGTCACACAAGACTTTGATTTTTTTAATAGCTTATTACCATATTGTACTCTAGTGAATTCTGTGACTGTGGGATGGAAATGCAGATGTCAGTCCTTCTCTGTATTTATGACTGGTATCGTGCACTCGTATCCATTGTTTTTCAAAATAGAAAAAAAATTGCATTGGATTTTTCTTTTACTTCATTTAAAGAAATGTTCTCTAAAAGAAATCCTTTTCTATTAGAAAAAACACAAATGACTCAGTAAATCTCCATTTAATAAAATATATTTTTCTGAATGAAACTAGAAATTTTAAAAGTGTCAAGGGCAGTTCGTGTTTAATATCCAGGTAGTTTGTTTTTATGGAGAGGATGCAAGTAAGACTTACTTTTGGCTTTCTTGTTTTTAATTCCTGTTCCTAAAATTTTGGCTAATGTGTTTTTGGTTGATGCGTAACCAGGTTTGTCTTCATGAGTGTTTATTTCACCGTTGGCATTCTTCCTTTTGCTAAGTCAGATTCTCAATGGAGCCAATTTTCTGAATGACTGATTATTTTTAGTGGAAGAAAGTAATAAATATGGCAATCAGTGATTAAAACAAATTCACCTTTTATTTGGAAGTATAATACAGTTCTTTGATTGAAATGTAGTAGTGTAGCTGAAGAGAACTGACTCATTTTTTTAGTACTTATTATTTTATGTAGTGATACATTGTGAATTATCACAAGGATAGTTTCAACTTAATTTTACTTATTTGCGTTTAGCAAAAATTAGGACAGAAGCATTTCTTGGTCATTTCTCAGTCATTTCCTATGTATTGCTTTCCATCGTCATTAAAATCTTGTCAATTATAAAACACAGTAAAGACATGAAAACATTTTTGGGAGAGCATCTGTTTTTCCTATACTGTAGAGTTGGGATTTTTTTTCCTGTAAAATCTAGTGTTAAAAAAAAATCTAGTATTGATGCCCTCAAAAACCCTACATGGCTATGCCAGAGACTCTTTATCTTTTACTTCTGAGTCTTTTAATGAACACAACTATTATTAATATAATAATTAACTGCTCAAGATTTGGGGACTCGGAATTATTTTATGTTCATGTTCAGTGCATAAATTCCTGTTTTAAGGAGGTTTATTAAATATTATGGGCTTTGTCCATTCTGAAGGAGATCAGCCCTGGGATTTCTTTGGAGGGAATGATGCTGAAGCTGAAATTCCAGTACTTTGGCCACCTCATGCGAAGAGTTGACTCATTGGAAAAGACTCTGATGCTGAGAAGGATTGGGGGCAGGAGGAGAAGGGGACGTCAGAGGATGATATGGCTGGGTGACATCACTGACTCGATGAACATGAGTCTGAGTGAACTCCGGGAGATGGTGATGGACAGGGAGGCCTGGCGTGCTGCACCAGGGGTTGCAAAGAGTCAGACACGACTGAGACTGAACTGAACTGATGAGCTTTGTAGGTGGCGCTAGTGATAAAGAACCTGCCTGTCAGTGCAGGAGACTTAAAGAGGCACAGGTTTAATCCCTGGGTCAGGAAGATCCCCTGGAGGAGGGCACAGCAGCCCACTACTATATTCTTGCCTGGATAATCCCATTGACAGAGGAGCCTGGTAGGCCACAGTCCATGGGGTCACAAAGAGCTGAACATGACTTAAGTGACTTACACATACACACATTAAATATTAACAAGGTTATCATGGAAGGATACACAATTTTTATTATCATATGTATCTTAAAAAATGACATTTCCTTATGTGTCAGAGAGTTGAACCATCTGATCTGAGGCAGAGATGGGGAAATCAGTCAACCTTGCAAGGCTTTTTCTCCCCAGCAGGAATACCTGGGTCGATAGATCAGGGCCCAGCATAAGCCAGGGCATCCTGGATAACCAACCCTGCATTCAAATCCTGTGCTTTGTGGTTATGCTGAAGTGCTCCTGTGTAGCCTAGCTGCCACATGATAAGGAACTGATACCACCCCTGAAAAAGTGAAGGCTAAAATTTTAAGTGATTCAACTGACAGAACATGTTTATGGGCATATTTGTATCAGGTATTGCACTAAACTCTGGTGACATGAAGATGGAAAGAATTGACCCAGCTTTCATGGAACTTGTGAGCTAATAAAGGTATCAGAAAAGCAAGGTTTTGTGATACACGTGTCAGATCTAAGTAAAATGTCAAGTGTGCTCTAGGCATACAAATAAATAAGGAGTTTTGCTTCAGTAAACAAAAATTTTTTTTTTTTTTTTTTTAGAAAGGCATGGGCTTCCCTGATGGCTCAGTGGTAAAGAAATTGCTTACTAAAGCAGGAGACACAGATTCAATCCGTGGTCCAGGAAGACCCCACATGTCTCAGAGCAACTAAGCCCATGCACCACAGCTACTGAGCCTGCGTGCCCTAGAGCCTTTGCCCCACAGCGAGAAGCCCCATGCATCCAACTAGAGAGTGCCCCCTACTTGCTGCAATTAGAGAAAAGCCCACACAGCAACGAAGACTCCATACAGTCATAAATAAATTTATATTAAGAAAAAGAAAGGCAAAATCATTTTACTCAGAACCTTAAAAGATAAGGAGATATTGTCAGTTGACCACTTGGAGATTGGCAGAAAAGGTCTTTTATCTTCTAAGTAAAGAGAAAAGTGCAAAGCCAAAGAATTTGAAAAAGTAACATGTTATATTTAGGGGACATTAAATGGTCAAGATGGCAAAGAAGCAAGGAAGCCAGAGCCTGTTGTAATAGGCCAGGGCTTTCAGTTCACTGATAAAACCATGCAGTCTAAAAGTTGCTTGCATTTAGGATGGGAGAATTCACTGTACTCTTGTAGCATTTTATACTTTTTTGGTTTACATTTGGCTTCTGCTTTTAGTTGGGTATAACATCTTCTTTCATAGGCATAAAGCATAGGCATAATGAAGTTAATCACCCAGAACAGTGATCAATGTGAAAAGACATGGTTGTCGCTTTTAGAATTCTGGTTAAAAGGAGTTCCCTGGTAGCTCAGTGGATAAGAATCTGCCTGCCAATGCAGGAGACATGGATTCAATCCCTGGTCCAGGAAGATTCCACATGGTGAGGAGCAACTAAGCCCGTGGGCCACAACTGCTGAGCCCATGTGCTGCCACTACTGAAGCCTGCACGCCTAGAGCCTGTGCTGTGCGGTGAGAGAGGCCACTGCAATGACAAGCCCGTGCACTGCAGCGAAGAGTAGACCCCGCTCCCTGCAGCTAGAGAGAGCCCTTGCACAGAGCAGCAAAGACCCAGTGCAGCCAGAAATCAATGAATTTATAGAATTCTGAGTAGAAAATCTAAGAGACAACCTAAGGTTGTCAGAGAGAGACTCACAAAGGTAGAGTCAAACTAAGTTTTGAATAATGGATGTAATTTCAGTAGATGCAGAAGAGGAAGAACATTTCAGGTAAGAAAATTGTCACCTGGACAAGGGCAGATGCTGGGAAAGTGTGCGTTGTGTTTGGGGGCTAGAATTGTGGCAGTTTGACCAGAAATAGAGTACAGGGGAATAGTGGGATGTAACTTAGCCCCACTGTACATTCTAGATTTAAATATAATTGTTTGTTTTCCACTTTAGATTGCTCTCCCATAGGAATAAACCTGGTGTCCAAAATAAGCATGCTTTCTTGGAAAACTGGTGTGTCTGATCCTGTCGCAGGGTTTTCCATTTATGTGGCCGACATACTGGAAGTGGAGAAAAGTTCAATTCAAACACTGTTCATTGATCACAATGAGATACCACCCCACATCTGTTAGAATGGTTGCTATCAGACAAGTGATGACAAGTGTTGGCATGGATAAAGACAAAGGGAACCCCCATGCACTATTGGTACGAATGTACATTGGTGCACCCACTGTGGAAAACAGTATGGAAGGTCCTAAAAAAAATTAAAAATAGAGCCACCATAGGCTCCAGCAGCCCCACTTCTAGATGTGTATTCTGATGGAAATGAAATCACTCTCTTGAAGAGATATCTACACCCTCATTTTCATCGCAGCATTATTCACAGTAGCCAAGATATGGAGACATCCCAAGGGTCTGCTGATGGATGGATGGATAAAGAGATTGTTATATGTAAACATAAGCATATGGATAGTTGGATGTATACACACACACACCATGGAATGTTATTCAACCATAAAAATGAAGAAGTCCTGCTGCTTTGTAACAAAATGGATGAAACATAAACGAGGTGAAATAAGTCAGACAAAGATATCTCATTTATAGGTAGAATCTTAAAAAGTTGAACTTGTAGAAACAGAGTGGATTGGTGGTTGCCAGGGACTGGGGTGAGGGGTGGAAATGGGATGTTGGTCAAAGAGTACAAACTTTCAGTTAAAGATGAATAAGTTCTGGGGATCTAATGTATAACATGGTGACTATAGTTACTAAAATATTTTAGACCTGCAATTTCTTGAGAGTAGGCTTTAAATGTACTCACTATACCAAAAACAAATAACTATATGAGGTGATGGATGTGTGTGTAGTAATCATTTCACATTAATAGACATATGTCAGATCATCAGATTGTATACCTTAAACATGTCATGGTCTTATTTATCAATTATATCTCAATAAAGCTAAGGATGTTCATTGAGCTCCTGACATGTACCAGGCGCTGGTCTGAGGTTCATCAGTGATTAGACAAACCTCTGCCCTGGTGGAGCTGACATCCTAATGCAAATATAAGTCAATACAGTGAAGAGGGGAAGGGAGAAATAAATTATTTGAGAGGGAGGAGTAGAAAGGGACTGGTACTGAGGGTGGTCGAGAGTGGTGCACCCTTAAATGAAATTTCACCCACAGCATTTCCTTCAGCCAGATCATCAAGAAGCAACCCTTCACCTGAGTCTGGAGGGTTGGCAGTCTCAGTGTGGGTCTCTGAGGTGACCAGAGGTCCTTGTTTAAAGGTCTCCCTGCCTGGTGCAGAAAGAGAAGAACTGAAGAGTCTCTTGATGAAAGTGAAAGCGGCGAGTGAAAAAGTTGGCTTAAAACTCAACATGCAGAAAACTAAGATCATGGCATCTGGTCCCATCACTTTATGGGAAATAGATAGGGAAACAATGGAAACAGTAGCAGACTTTATTTTGGGGGCTCCAAAATCACTGCAGATGGTGACTGCAGTCATGAAATTAAAAGACTTGCTCCTTGGAAGAAAACTTAGAATATTAAAAAGCAGAGATATTACTTTGTCACAAAGGTCCATCTAGTCAAGGCTATGGTTTTTCCAGTAGTAATGTATGGATGTGAGATTTGGACTATAAAGAAAACTGAACGCCAAAGAACTGATGCTTTTGAACTGTGGTGTTGGAGAAGACTCTTGAGAGTCCCTTGGACTGCAAGGGGATCCAGCCAGTCCATGCTAAAGGAAATCAGTCCTGAATATTAATTGGAAGGACTGAGGCTGAAGCTGAAACTCCAATACTTTAGCTACCTGATGTGAAGAACTGACTCATTGGAAAAGACCCTGATGCTGGGAAAAATTGAAGGCAGGAGGAGAAGGGAACAATGGAAGATGAGATGGTTGGATGGCATCAACGACTCAATGGACATGAGTTTGAGTAAACTCCAGGAGTTGGTGATGGACAGGGAGGCTTGGCATGCTGCAGTCCATGGGGTCGCAAAGAGTTGGACACGACTGAGTGACTGAACTGGACTGCCTACTGTGGGGCCAGATTTCCCCAGTTTGCCTGAAATATGCCCAAGTGTGTGCTGTGACAGGGAAAAAGAGGGACCAACCTTAGGGGGCCAGGGAGAAAGACCCTTACAACGCCAGATTCCTGGCGGACCATAATCTCTGGAGTGGGCAGGGGAGACAGGATTCCATGTTTTTAATAACTGACTCCAGTCCATGTTGTTGTGAAGCAAATCCAAGACATCTTAAAAGTTAGTTCATTTGTGCCTGTTTCAGTGTGAGCTCTCTAAAAGATATGTCCTTTTAAAAAATGTGACCCAAATGTCATTCAGTTCAGTTCAGTCGCTCAGTCGTGTCCAATTCTTTGCGACCCCATGAATCGCAGCATTCCAGGCCTCCTTGTCCATCACCATCTCTCGGAGTTCACTCAGACTCACGTCCATCAAGTCAGTAATGCCATCCGGCCATCTCATTCTCGGTTGTCCCCTTCTCCTCCTGCCCCCAATCCTTCCCAGCATCACAGTCTTTTCCAATGAGTCAACTCTTCGCATGAGGTGGCCAAAGTACTGGAGTTTCAGCTTTAACATCATTCCTTCCAAAGAAATCCTAGGGCTGATCTCCTTCAGAATGGACTGGTTGGATCTCCTTGCAGTCCAAGGGACTCTCAAGAGCCTTCTCCAACACCACAGTTCAAAAGCATCAATTCTTCGGTGCTCAGCCTTCTTCACAGTCCAACTCTCACATCCATACATGACTACTGGAAAAACCATAGCCTTGACTAGACGGACTTATTCGGCAAAGTAATGTCTCTGCTTTTGAATATACTATCTAGGTTGGTCATAACTTTTCTTCCAAGGAGTAAGCATCTTCTAATTTCATGGCTGCAGTCACCATCTGCGGTGATTTTGGAGCCCAAAGAAAGAAAGTCTGACACTGTTTCCACTGTTTCCCCATCTATTTGCCATGAAGTAATGGGGACCAGATACCATGATCTTCGTTTTCTGAATGTTGAGCTTTAAGCCAACTTTTTCACTCTCCTCTTTCACTTTCATCAGGAGGCTTTTTAGCTCCTCTTCACGTTCTGCCATAAGGGTGGTGTCATCTGCATATCTGAGGTTATTGATATTACTCCTGGCAATCTTGATTCCAGCTTTTGTTTCTTCCATCCCAGCGTTTCTCATGATGTACTCTGCATATAAGTTAAATAAGCAGGGTGACAACATACAGCCTTGACGTACTCCTTTTCCTATTTGGAACCAGTCTGTTGTTCCATGTCCAGTTCTAATTGTTGCTTCCTGGCCTGCATACAAATTTCTCAAGAGGCAGGTCAGGTGGTCTGGTATTCCCATCTCTTTCAGAATTTTCCACAGTTTGTTGTGATCCACACAGTCAAAGGCTTTGGCATAGTCAATAAAGCAGAAATAGAGGTTTTTCTGGAACTCTCTTGCTTTTTCCATGATCCAGTGGATGTTGGCAATTTGATCTCTGGTTCCTCTGCCTTTTCAAAAACCAGCTTGAACATCAGGGAGTTCACGGTTCACGTATTGCTGAAGCCTGGCTTGGAGAATTTTGAGCATTACTTTACTAGCATGTGAGATGAGTGCACATTATTACACCTAAAAATTTTATTGGGATGTAATATATTTAATATGTCACTAGTAATTGCAAATTTTCAATGCTGGTGGACCTTGGGAAATTTTACATTTGTGAGGATTAAACTAGAATTATGTGAATTTTTAAGACAACACTTTTGGGGACACAATCTTTACACAAATCGCAGCTGCCCTACATTTAAACCTTGAATATTTATTCAATATTTATTATATCTGTTTATATGCTGTTTGCTGGGGATGTGATTATGAATATGACAAGATTCCTGATTTTGAGAGTACAGTTCAGTTCAGTTGCTCAGTTGTGTCTGACTCTTTGCGACCCCATGGACTGCAGCATGCCAGGCCTCCCTGTCCATTACCAACTCCTGGAGCCTGCTCAAACTCATGTCCATCAAGTTGGTAATGCCATCCACCCATCTCATCCTCTGGCACCCCTTCTCCTGCCTTTCAATCTTTCCCAGCATCATCATCTTTTCTAATGCGTCAGTTCTTTGCATAAGGTAGCTAAAGTACTGGAGTTTCAGCTTCAGCATCTGTCCTTCCAATTAATATTCAGGACTGATTTCCTTTAGGATTGACTGGTTTGATCTTGCAATCCAAGGGACTCTCGAGAGTCCTCTCCAACACCATAGTTCAAAAGCATCAGTTCTTCGACGCTCAGCCTTCTTTATGGTCCAACTCTCATATCCATACATGACTACTGGAAAAACTATAGCTCTGACTATGGATTGTTGTTAGCAAAGGAATATCGCTGCTTTTTGATATGCTGTCTAGGTTTGTCAGGGCTTCCCTGATAGCTTAGTTGATAAATAATCCGCCTGCGATTCAGAAGACCCTGGTTCAATTTCCTGAGAAGATTCTCTGAAGAAGGAATAAACTACCCACCCAGTAGTGGGCTACCTTGGGTCAGCTGGTAGCCGCCGAATATGGAGACCTGGGCCTGGTGGGTTGCCCATCTCTTGGGATTGAACCCAATTCCCTGGAGAAGGGAAAGGCTACCCACTCCAGTATTCCGGCCTGGAGAATTCCATGGACTACATAGTCCATGGTGTCGCAAAGAGTCGATGACAGCAACTTTCACTAGGTTTGTCTTAGCTTTTGTCCAAGGAGCAAGCATCTTTTAATTTCATGCCTGTAGTCACTAACTGCAGTGATTTTGGAGCCCGAGAAAAGAAAGTCTGTCACTGTTTCCATTGTTTCCCCATCTCTTTGCCATGAAGTGATAGGACCAGATGCCATGATCTTAGTTTTTGAATGTTGAGTTTTAAGCCATCTTTTTCACTCTCTTCTTTCACTTTCATCAAGAGGCCCATTAGTTCTTCTTCGCTTTCTGCCATAAGGGTGGTGTCATCTGCATATCTCAGGTTATTGATATTTCTCCTGGCAATCTTGCTTCCAGCTTGTGCTTTATCCAGCCTGGCATTTCGCGTGATGTACTCTGCATGTAATTTAAATAAGCAGGATGACAGTATACAGCCTTGACGTACTCCTTTTCCCAATTTGGTACCAGTTCATTGTTCCATGTCCAGTTCTAACTGTTGCTTCTTGACCTGTGTACAGAGTTCTCAGGAGGCAGGTAAGATGATTTGGTATTCCCATCTCTTTAAGAATTTTCCAGTTTGTTGTGACCCACACAGTCAGAGGCTTTATGTATAGTCAATGAAGCAGATGTTTTTCTGGAATTCTCTTGCTTTTGCTATAATCCAATGGATGTTGGCAGTTTGATCTCTGGTTCCTCTGCCTTTTCTAAATCCAGCTTGAACATAATTCTCGGTTCACGTACTGTTGAAGCCTAGCTTGGAGAATTTTGAGCATTACTTTGCTAGCGTGTGAGATGAGTGCAATTGTGCGGTAGTTTGAACATTCTTTGGCATTGCCTTTCTTTGGGATTGGAATGAAAACTGACCTTTTCCAGTCTTGTAGCCATTGCTGAGTTTTCCAAAGTTGCTGATATATTGAGTGCAACACTTTAACAGCGTCATCTTTCAGGATTTGAAATAGCTCAGCTGGAATTCCATCACCATCAGTGAGGGTAGCACTGTAATATTGTCTTATATATAAATCTGTTAGTAACATTTAAATTTGAGGTGAGTCCTTTGGTCCACTGTACTTATTGTTGTCGTTCAGTTGCTAAGTCATGTCCAGCTCTTTGCAACCCTATGGATTGTAGCACACCAGGCTTTCCTGTCCTTCACCATCTCCCAGAGTTTGTTCAAACTCATGTCCATTGAATCAGTGATGCCATCCAACCATCTCATCCTCTGGTGCCCCCTTCTCTTCCCACCTTCAGTCTTCCCCAGCACCGGATCTTTTCCAATGAGTCAGCTCTTTGCATCAAGTGGCCAAAGTATTGGAGCTTTAGCTTCAGCATCAGTCTCTGGACAGAGGAACCTGATGGGGTACAGTCCATGGGGTCACAAAAGTCAGACACAACTGAGCAACTGACACTTTAACTCCACTGTACCTGAGCTGTAACTTAATACCCAGAGGTCTTTCCCACCACTAGCTGTGCAACAGGAGAGCAGATGGTTAAGCGTGTCCTCACATGCCGCGTTACTCTCGGAGTTTGGTTTCTCTTGAACTACCTCAGAGACTTTCAGAACTCAACCCCCAACCTCTTTTGATGCCCTCCTTTGTTTTAGACCCGCCCATCTACCCAGCCTGGCACCACATGGCAGTTGACATTAAAGGATGATGAAGAGAGGTGTTTTCCCCAGGACCATCTTCACATCAGTCAGACAATGCATACACAGGTCTTCCATCAGTGGATTCCTGTTAAATCTCAAAAATTGGAGAGGCCTTCAGCAAACATGTTAAGCAGAATTTTTATCAGCCCTGAAATATTTCAGCATGTATATTTCTGGCTGGTTTTAGAATCTGTTGATGTTTCTCAAACTTGAGAACTCAGACCAGCCAGGATTATTTCTTAAGATACCAGTTTGAGAAACATTGGTCTGTGTATGGTTAAATGGTTCTATAGCCAGTAAACGTAGGTCATTATCTCTGTGTTGGAATTTTGCAGAGAATCCAAGGTCTCCAGGGATCAAAGTTTTTAAATCACTGTCCTGGCTATTAACTTCATTAAGGATAAAAAAACAAGCCCGAAACATTGGAGTGTGTCGGTAGTTATCAATGTCAGTGTCTAGAACAAGCCCCCTGCCTTCCAGATTCAGTGCCCCCCCCATCCATAGCCCCTGTAAAGCCTGGCCAGACTTCTCCCTTCCCCCCTCAGGTTGGTCCCTCTTTCTCCCCATGTTATAGTATGTTGTGTAGTGAGCTTGATTGCTTAATTTATTAGGTTTATGTCTACTTTACCTCGTTCCAAGTTGAAAAGTAAAGCAGCTTAAATGCTTTCAAAGTCTTTTTTTTTCTTTTCTTTTCTTTTCTTTTTTTTGGCTGCACAGCAGGATCTTAGTTCCCTGACCAGGGATCAAACCATGTTCCCTGCAGTGGAAGTCCAGAGTCCTAACCACTAGACCACCAGGGAATTCCCAAACTTTGCATTTCATGAGTTGAACCATGAAATACTGATAATTGCCTACATTAATGATCTTCATCTTTTCTGACTTCAAGGAATTCTTTGGTTCCTAACTTTTCCTCCTAATAATGTTTTAGTTTTTTTCACCTTTTTTCCTTGCTGCTAGTGGGCTCTAGCTGGTGACAAAATAAGTGAAGTTCTTGGTTGAATAACAATGGAAAAACTCAGAAGCCATCATGCTGAGTTTGACAGTTTCCTTTTATTACATATAGGTATAACTGTGAGCACACAGTCATTTTTTTTCTAGCAAAGTGTCGTATTATTTCACAAAAAACGACCAGTGACTTCTCCTGAAGAAGCTTGGGACCCCCTGCAAAAGCTCTAGCACTTCTTATATTGTGTTGTGGTGAATTATTACATCTGTCTTCCAAAAGAGAGTGAGTTCCTTACAGTTAGGAACTGTGCCAGAAAGTCTGACACAGCCTTACAATTACAAAATTTAACAGTCCATAACAATAGCAATACAATAAAAGAAATAAGATGAGAATACTTTATATCCTAGGTGATATAGTTACTTTCCCCAGGTTAGGGGCTGTTTTATGGGGTAACTTTTTGATCATGACACTTATTGGGATATTGTTTGCTTAAATAAACACAGTAACTTACTTTTGGCCTTGCTTTTACAGTCCTACAAAAATGCTAAGGATATTTATATTTACTGTTGCATTTTATGTCATACTCATTCAACATTCCCAGTCCTTAACACAAGAACTGGCACATAGTGGGCGCTGAGTGTTGGTTAAATATCTACTCTCTTCACCCACCGAGCAACTTCATTAAATGTAGTAATTAAAGAAGAAGGTTTCCCCATTCCCTAAGCCTTTTTTCAGGCTAGAAAACAGAAGGAGGCAGGGCTAAAGCAATTACTGTCCTCCTTTTCTCCTTCCCTCCTCCTTTTAGGATTCTCTGATCTCATAATTCATGCTAATGAACTCATATAAGCTGTTCTTACCTCCTGAAGTAATTTCTTCCGAAGATGGAATAATAGGGACTGGATTGACCTTCTTTCATAAAAGTTAAAAATCAGATAAAACATGGTTATTAGACATTGACTATCAGGCCGCCCAGGACAGTGACTCATGAGAAAGAGAAAATGGATAAGATGAGCCCTGTAACTTCCCCAGGGTCCTGTCTGGGGAGAGTTTCCAGGCCACAGCACCAGGAAAAGGAACCCAGATGGCATCTGGTAGTCTGGTAGTCTTCTTGAGTTGAGCTGATGGTGCTGGCATGTAAAAGTGGCTAAACTCGTGGGGGGCAGAGCACCAGAGAAGAGAGCTGCAGTGAGATAAATATAAAACCCTGGAGAGTTTCTCCCTTGGCTCTTCAGCTGATACCCAGCCAGTTCATGCATATGGGGAAACTACCCAAGTCCTGGGGAAGAACCAACCAAAAGGATTAGAGGAATTAACACTTGGAGTTCACACAGGGAGTGCAAAAATCCTTACAATTCTGCAATATCAAGCGAAGTGTTCAGGTGGGTATTGGGCAAAACTGACCCTAGACTAAAGACTGACCAAGCTTGAAAAAGACCTCAAGAGAATCAAACTTTCCCTACAGCCAACCTAACTGTGTTCTAGAGAGAGTTAAAATAGAAGAATATCCAGTACTCAGTAATGCAAAGTTAGCAATGTCTGGAATCCTATCCAAAAGATTACTAGGCATACAAAGGAGAAGAACACTACCCATTATAAGGAGAAAAAAAATCAGTCAGTAGAAACAGACCCAGATATGATACAAATGATAGAATTAGTAGAGAGGGATATTCAAAAGTTGTCACTATTCTGCATAATTTCAAGAAGGGAGAGGAAAGATTAAACATAATTAAAGACAAGAAAGATATTTTTAAAAAAATACCCAACTACTAGAGATGAAAGCTAAATGGTTGAAAATTTAAAAATACATTGGATAGGATTAATAAGTGATTAGACACTGCAGAAGTAAAGATTAGTGTTTGAAGACACAGCAATAGAAACTGTCCTAAATGAAAACCAGAGATATAAAAGGACACTTAAAAAGTTTTGAAACAGCACCAGTGAGCTGTGGAACCACTTAAACCCAGCATAATCCTAGGTAATTGGAGTCCCTGAAGGAAGGGTAGGACATACAGAATATAAAGTAATGGCTGCAGTTATTCAAGATCAGCTTACCTGCCTCCTGAGAAACCTGTATGCAGGTCAAGAAGCAGCAGTTAGAACCAGACACAGAACAACAGACTAGTTCAAAATTGGGAGAAGAGTACTTTCAGGCTGTGTGTTGTCACCCTGCTTATTTAATTCATATGCAGAGTACATCATGTGAAATGCTGGGCTGGATGACTCACAAGCTAGAATCAAGATTGCTGGGAGAAATATCAACAACCTCAGATATGCAAATGATATCACTCTAATGACAGAAAGCAAAGACAAACTAAAGAGCTTCTTGATGAAGGTGAGAGAGGAGAGTGAAAAAGCTGGCTTAAAACTCAACATTCAAAAACTAAGATCATGGCACCCGGTCCCATCACTTCATGGCAAATAGATGGGGGAAAAGTGGAAACAGTGGCAGATTTTTTTTTCTTGGGCTCCAAAATCACTGTGGATGGTGACTGAAGCCATGAAATTAAAAGATACTTGCTCCTTAGAAGAAAAACTATGACAAACCTAGACAACCTATTAAAAATCAGAGACATCACTTTGCCAACAAGGGTCCATCACAGTCAAAGCTATGATTTTTCCAGTAGTCACGTACGGATGTGAGAGTTGGATCATAAGAAAGTTGAACACCAAAGAACTGATGCTTTCAAACTGCGGTGTTAGAGAAGACTCTTGAGAGTTGCTTGGACAGCAAGGAGATTAGATCAGTCGATCCTAAAGGAAATCAACCCTGAATATTCACTGGGAGGACTGATGCTGAAGCTCCAATATTTTGGCCACCTGATGGGAAGAGCTGACTCATTGAAAAAGACCCTGCTGCTGGGGAAAATTGAGGGCAGGAAGAGAAGGGGGCGACAGAGCATGAGATGGTTGGATGGCATCACTAGCTCAATGGACGTGAGTTTGAGCAAGCTCAGGGAGATAGTGAAGAACAGGGAAGCCTGGTGTGCTGCAGTCCACAAGGTCGCAAAGAGTCTGCCACCACTTAGCAACTGAACAACAAACAACAGCAGTGGCTGCAATTATTCTAAATTGGAGGAAGATTATAAATTTACAGATTATGGAAATTTAATGAATCCCAAACACAAGAAGCATGAAGAAAACATTGCCAAGGCACATCATAATCAAAGTGCTTAAAACCAGTGATAAGGAGAAAAATCTTTAAAGTATTGGAGGTGGGGGATGAGGGTGGGGAGGGGAGACCTGTTATATACAAAAGGACAAAAGTAAGAACCAGGGAAGAATTCTGTTTAGAAACAGAGCAAGCAAGATACAGGGTAGCAGTATCTTTGAAGAACCAAAAGAAAACAGGCTCAATAGACAGGAGTTTGAGCAAACTCCAGGCAATAGTGATGGATGGGCAGCCTGGAATGCTGCTGTCCATGGTGTGGCAAAGCATTGGACACGACTCAGTGGCTCAGTGACAGAACTATATATAGCCAGTGAAATACATTTCAAAAACTAAGGCAAAATAAACATTTAAAGACATATGAAAGAATTCATCACCAGATCTGTACTTCAAAATATTAAAGAAAATCCTTCAGAAGGGGTGAAATGATACCAGATGAAAATCTGAATTCGGTCAAAGGATTGAACAGCACTGGAACTGGTAAATATATGGGTAAAAATAAAACTGACTACAGCTCATTATACCTTCAGAGATCACATGAGAAGACTACCCATTCCATAGCTCAGTTCAGTTTCAGTTCAGTCGCTCAGTCGTGTCCAACTCTTTGCAACCCCATGAATCGCAGCACGCCAGGCCTCCCTGTCCATCACCATCTCCCGGAGTTCACTCAGACTCATGTCCATCGAGTCCGTGATGCCATCCAGCCATCTCATCCTCTGTCGTCCCCTTCTCCTCCTGCCCGCAATCCCTCCCAGCATCAGAGTCTTTTCCAATGAGTCAACTCTTCACATGAGGTGGCCAAAGTACTGGAGTTTCAGCTTTAGCATCATTCCTTCCAAAGAAATCCCAGGGCTGATCTCCTTCAGAATGGACTGGTTGGATCTCCTTGCAGTCCAAGGGACTCTCAAGAGTCTTCTCCAACACCACAGTTCAAAGGCATCAATTCTTTGGCACTCAGCCTTCTTCACAGTCCAACTCTCACATCCATACATGACCACAGGAAAAATCATAACTTTGACTAGACAGACTTTAGTCGGCAAAGTAATGTCTCTGCTTTTGAATATGCTATCTAGGTTGGTCATAACTTTTCTTCCAAGGAGTAAGCATCTTCTAATTTTCATGGCTGCAGTCACCATCTGCAGTGATTTTGGAGCCCCCCAAAATGAAGTCTGACACTGTTGCCACTGTTTCCTCATCTATTTCCCATGAAGTAATGGGACCGGATGCCATGATCTTCGTTTTCTGAATGTTGAGCTTTAAGCCAACTTTTTCACTCTCCTCTTTCACTTCCATTAAGAGGCTTTTTAGTTCCTCTTCTCTTTCTGCCATAAGGGTGGTGTCATCTGCCTATCTGAGGTTATTGATATTTCTCCTGGCAATCTTGATTCCAGCTAGTGTTTCTTCTAGTCCAGCGTTTCTCATGATGTACTCTGCATATAAGTTAAATAAGCAGGGTGACAGTACACAGCCTTGACGTACTCCTTTTCCTATTTGGAACCAGTCTGTTGTTCCATGTCCAGTTCTAACTGTTGCTTCCTGATCTGCATACAAATTTCTCAAGAGGCAGGTCAGGTGGTCTGGTATTCCCATCTCAGGACTGCTTAAATAAAGTTTCCTACTGATCCCTGTGCTAGCTCAGCACCTTTTAAAGGCAAATTTGTGAATGATTGGGAAATTATGACATATAGTGATGCTATACCAAATCAACGCAAATAAAGCAAATGTCAGTAATTTTTTTTGTACGTTGGTAAGATAACCTGTTTTATTGATTCTTGATGATCTTTTAAAGTTTTAGCTTACTAGTCATCATTTTCACTAGATAATGTTTTTGGAAGAAAAAACAGAAAAGCATATAAGGGAGAGAAGAGAATCACTTGTGATGCAGTCACATAGCAGATTTCATTTTGTGAATTATTTGAAATTCTGTGTTATGACTTATAACGTTTTCTTCTGCTCCTAGGTTATAATGTCTTAAATCAGTAGAATTGATTTGCTTAGCTAGCTTTCCTGAAATTTGTTCTTGAAACCAACGCATTTCTTGATAGAAGAGCTCAGATTTTTTTCCTCCTATGTAAAATATATAAATATATATATATATATATATAGCCTACCATCTTCCTTTTTATCTCTGGCTTGGCAGTCTTTAAAATATCTTCTGTGATCTTAATGGATATCAAACTGTCTGTAAGGTATTTCTTCTGAGATAGCTGATGTAGGTTATTCTTGAGGGCACTGGACTGCTTGAAAATTTTCCAAGTATTTGATGTCCAGTATGCTTACCGAGAGTGAGCCTGACTTGAGGTTCTTGTGTTTCATGGATCTCCCTATCCTCTTTGTTTTATTAATTGTATTGGGGTGGGGGCCACTGCTCAGCTTGTTGGATCTTAGTTTCCTAACCTGGAATCAAACCCAGGCCCCAAACAGGTAAAGCCCCAAATCCAGCCACCCAGTTTCCCTCACAGAAGCAGCTGGTATTGCTGGTTATTTGTGCCTAATTTTAGGGTCTGGATATTTATAAGCACATGTATATGTTTTCCCTCTACCCAACACTTGGGTATCAATTATATTCACCCACACAATGTATTGTTACACAGCCATTGAAAATAATGAGGCAGATGCATACGAACCAACTTGGAAAGGTATATGATCAAAGGAACAAGAAAGTGCATACCTCTTTCATTTTTTTAATGCTTTAAATATAATTTTAGTACCATAAGATTCACCCTTTAAAGTGTACAGTTTTCCGTGGTTTGATTCTACAACATTTCCATCATGTTAAGAAGAAATCCCATACTCCTCCCCTCTAGGTTTTTATAGTCTGTTGTTAAAAACCAGTCATGCTACAGTGGATAAGTGTGGAGACAGCCCCCTGACCACTAGGGAAGTCCCCTGCATTGGATAGTCTTACACACATAGCATTTCACACTTGTGCAAGAATGTCTGTAGGACAAGCACCTGGAAATGTCTGCTAGGTGACATGATTTGTGCATTTAAAATTTTTAAAGTAGTTGCCCTCTCCAGAGGTTTATGCTCTCACTGCTGCTGCTGCTAAGTTGCTTCAGTTGTGTCCAACTCTCTGCGAACCCATAGACAGCAGCCCACCAGGCTCCCCCGTCCCTGGGATTCTCCAGGCAAGAGTAATGCTCTCATTACCAAAGTGTAAAAGTCTCTGTTTCCCATTTCCTGACGAGCATAGTCCTTAATCAAACTTTATCTTTGCCAATCTGACAAATAATCTTATCTCATTGTAATTTTTATTTGCATTTCTCTTATTCTAAGTGAGGGTGATTACTTTTACATATGTAGGGGCTACTTGTCTTTCCTGTTTTATGGACTGATTTTTCATACCCTTTGATTTTCTGCAGGGTAGCTGACCTTTTTAAAAATATGAGCACTTTATGTATTAGGGAGAAAAGCTGCTTGTGATATGAACTGAATGTGTTTTCCCCACTTTTTTTGTTTGTTTTTAGTCTTTGTTCATTCTTTTTTCTTTTATCATGCAGAATTTAAAAAAAAATTTGTCATCAAATTTGGCAGACTTCTGCGTCTTGTGACATACTTATCCTTTCCCTACTCCAAGATTATAAAAACAAAATTATCCCATATGTTTTTCTTAAACTGTAAGTTTCTTATCCTCCCTCCCCGCCCCTCCACGTTTAACTCTTAGATCCATCTGGAATTTATTTTTGTGTAAGATAGGAGGTATGGATCTACTTTCTCTTCTCTAGAGGGCTAACATTTTCTCCCGCTGATTTGAAATGTCAGTTTTACATTGTCTTCTTGATTAAGAACAGTATGAGCAGTTTTAAATATTAGCTTTCACTCTCTAGGAGCGGTAGTCAGGGATTTCCCTGGTGACCCATGCTTAAAACGTTGCACTTTTAATGCATGGGGCGCTGATTCAGTCTTGGATCAGGGAACTGAGATCCCATGTGTGGCCAAGAAATAAAAATAAATCAAAATTTTTTTTTTAAAAGTGGTAGTCAGGTGTCTGGGCAGTGCCTTCTGATCTCTTGGGCCACCTATAAGAACGGCAGTCCCCTTCTCTCCCTACCAGATCCTACTGCTGCACACTGCTATCACCCAGGGGATGTGTCTTGCTCTAGTGTGTGAGACCAAGAAGTAGTTTGTAACCTCTGATCTAGGGACTTCCCCTTGGAAAAGGGGCAGCCAGAGGCCCATCTTGTGAGTCCAGAGTCATTACTTTAATGAGGGCTTCAATGAGAGCCCAGAAGTAATGGGAGACTCTTTCCAAAAAAAACTCAGCTCTTCACTTTGGAGTTATTAGTTTCTATCCTCAGATTGACTTTTCGCTTTCAAATCCTAGTCAATATCTACACATTACTCTGGTACATGTACTCTGATGGGGCCATCTGTCCTCCTGGGAACAGAAACACTGGCTTGGGCTTCGTGTGACTGTGTTTGGGCATCATGTAGAGCTGGGTGTGTAGAGGTAAGAGTCATCTCTTCTAATCTGAAACTGTTTAGTTGGAAAGAGTGTGGCCCTTTAAAAAGTAGAATTCTCAGAGTACCCCTGACTATAAAGGCTTGTGGAATTCTACCCAAGGGGCGCTGGAGGAGAAGGTCTGTCTGGCAGGACTGATGCCCTGAGTAGGGTGGATGTCCCCGACAAGTGTTGTGTCGAGTGTCTGGGCGGCCCACTTGGTTTGGAAGGGGAGGATGTGCAGGGGCTTTTAATTTCATCACTCTTGTACAGTTGTGCTTATATTGGGTCTACTCAGGGAGTAGCTTGTCACTGAACTGTGGGGTAGCAGATGCTCTCTGTGCTTGAAAGTCTTGGTGGCAGTGACACTTGGGAGGAGCGACTGGGAACCAGGGAGAGACGTGAAAGGGTTCTGCCCTGATGCAAGCTGTTTTTCCCATACATTTAGTTTGTTCTGAAAACAGACACTTAAAAATGAATTTACAGTGGGTACAGCGGAGCGCCAATTAAATAGTCATATTGAAGTAAAGAAATAATATGCATTTTATAGGCTTAATTATACATCATAATTAGCTAATATAGTCCCTATGATTGGGATGTCTGGGAGACCAGCCCAGGGAACAGTATGAGCAACAGCTAATGTGGTTCTGCATGCTAAATGTCAGGATTTAAGGGCAGAACTTCACACAAGTTTCTACCATGTCTACTTGATGATAGATTTCCAATTTCTCCTTCCTGTCCCTTTTCACCCCTCAGAAGCCATGTTAGTAAAGTCATCCTAGCATGCCCCTGGGTAACTCAACGTCTGAGTCCTAGACACAGATTTCACTTGGCCCGAGCTCCTCCCAGTGTGGCCATGGCTGTTAGCATTGGATAAGCTGTCCACACTGACCTCCTCCTGTCTCCCATCAGCTCTCCTCTCCACCAGTGATCCAGAGGGATAATCCACAGCAGCTGAACCCTGTCACCCACCAATGGGGAGGTTCCACATGGGGGATACTTACCCCTTCCAGACCCTTCCTAAGGAAAGCAAGTTTCCCTTCATGTGGCAGGAGTAATTTTTATATTTGTTTGGCCTTGTGACCGATAGGATGGGAAGTTGGGGGAAGTGGAGAGGAGATGGCAGTTTTAACCGAAGAAGAAAAAGAAAAAAAAACTTTAGTAGAAACTCTGCCTTCTTCGGGCGTGTCCCTCTTCTGGGCATCTCTTCAGGATTTCATTCCTCCGTCCAACTGCCGTTCACAACTGCCCTTTCCAACGGCTCCGGAACTCTTGGCCTTGGCATTCCATGATGTAAATTATTCCACGCATGGCTTGAAATGGGTGCGAAGCAATGTTGCCAGGTGTCGGATCACTAGTGTAAGTTTCCCGGATCTCGGGGGAGGGAGGAGAAAGAAAGGGGGAGAACCACTCTTGGAATCTGTACAGTTGTTATTGTTTCAGCCAGAACTCAGCGATTGGGCTGGCTGAGCTGGATGCTGTTGATGGCTGGGGAGAGAGGGAGCTTTGGGCGTAGAGCTGCGGTGAACTGGGAGTTGAGAGTTTCTACTTTAAAGATTCTAGGGTTAGGATGTACACTGTTTACAACTGAACAGTTGGCATTGCTGCTGCGGAGGGAGGAACTTGGGACCTTCAGTGCAAAGCCTGTCACGGTACTGCCTGGGGCAACGGTGCCTCTTCTGTCTCAAAAAGTAGGGAGAACTGACTTTTCTGTTTTCCTAAGGATAGCTAAAATATGGCTAGTAATCCAGATTGCTCACCAGGTTTGGAAACATCTAGTCACAAAATTCAGAGACCTCTGTATGCACGGGATTTTTAAAAAACAAAACTGTGATTGCTCCTCTTGTTCACTATACTTCTTGAGGAAGTTACTGTTCCTGGTTTACTCCCTCTGTGGGGAATTGCATGTGAAAGGTTGCTGCCAGCCCTCTTAGATTTGTCTGGATTCCTTTTTGACTTGTAAGTTAAGGATTTGTGTTCAATAAAAACAATTTAAATTGAATACTTGATCTCTTGAATGACCACAAAAATTTTAAAAATCACATTCATAATAAGCAATTAGCGGGAAATGCCCATGAATTACAGTTATTTATCTAGGAAAGTATAAGGTATATTTTTGTGTTGTGTTGATGCTGGTGGCTTTAATCTGCTCTGCTGAAACAGTGCTTTCTTATCCCTTTTCTTTATAGTTGTCATGGATGATGATGACGACTCGTGTCTCCTTGATCTTATTGGGTAAGACGCTCATTCCGGGATTGGGGTGAATTGAGTGTGTGAGGTCTGCTGTACTGAAACAACCTAATAAGCACATTGAAACCAAGTGGGTTTTTTAAATAAAAATTAAATAATCATCATAGGTATAGTAGATATATATAGGTAGAGTAGGTACGTATAATATACCTACCTATAGGTATATATCGGTATAGTAGGAAGACAGAGTGACATGGATTAACATAGGAGTCATCATTAGGTAATCCTTTATTAAATTTATTTTCTAAGAAATCCTAGGAGGCCGAAATGAGTGCTAGTGGGAAATGGAATGACAGCAAAACAAAACAAATAAAAACTACTAATAGTTTTAAAACAAGGAGAGGATTTTACTTTAGCTAATATGGCATTTTCTTTTACCCTCGTAAAAATGACCCTACACATAAGTAATGCATTCATTTGCTGTTGTCTCTGCTTGTTGTTTTCTAGAGACCCACAAGCATTGAACTATTTTCTACATGGACCTAGTAATAAATCGGTGAGTAATACTCAGGCTGTCACAGTCGTACGTTTTGCTGCTTCTTTTGCAGTCTGAGTGATCATTTTTTGAATTTGTACCTTTGCAGAGCAATGAGGACTTGACTAACGCAGGATATTCTGCAGCCAATTCAAATTCGATTTTCGCCAACTCTAGTGTGAGTATTGGAAACTGCAGTGATCAGGTGTTTCTGTCTCATTGATGCTTGGTGACTGGAAGCTATAATTGCTTTTGGATCATGATGGGAATCCTCACTTCATCTTTGCAGTTGCCACAAGAGGAAACTCTATTGAATTATGTTGACAGTTTCTACTTTTAACTTAGCCTATTAAGATTTTTACTTTGCTATTTTCCTAAGCTTTCAATTTTCTTTCTAAAATGCCATGGACACATAATCTGAAAAACTTAAAAGAGGCTTTTGCACACTGTTACATAAGCTTTAAGAAAAAATCCTTCTGAATTATGGTTATGTTCTCATCCTTTTCATCTTAAGGGAGGAAAAGGTCATAGTAACTGACACATATTAAGCACTCAGTATATTCTTGGCACTAAGAGCTAAACAAATATCAACCACACTAACCCTTACAATAATTCCGTGAAGTATAGTAGGTTCTATTAGTATCCATATTTGAAGATGAGGGAACTGAAGATTGGTACTTACCGAGTATTACACAGCCAGGAGTTGCAGAGCCTGGAATTGAACCCAGGCTGCCAGGTTCCAGGGTGCAGGTCCTTAATCTCTAGGAGCACCTAGACAAGAAATCTGACCTGGGAGACAGGGGAGTCCTGCCTGGAAACTATATCCAGATGGCTGTGTTTAAGCCCATGTTACTTTAATCTTTTAACTGATTTGTTCTCCGTGGATGATAGCCCAGTCCCACTGCCCAAGTTTGAATCCTGGCTCTGCCACTTTCTAGCTCTGTAACCTTGCTTATATCACTAAATCTCTATGAGGCTCAGGGTCTTTATTTGTAAATCCAGGAGAATGATAGCTCTACCGCACAGGCTGGTTAGGATGAATGGAACTAGTCCATGGGCACACTGTGAGTTAATGTCAACTTATCGTTGTCCTCAGGGTCTTTGTTTTCTTCATCCATAATGCGGAGTACCATTGGAGTAGCATTTAGAAAGTTCTTAGGAGCATACAATTCTTCAACGTATTTGAGTGTGTACAAAGTATGTCAGATCATAACATGTAAGACTCCTCCACATGCTAGGGGTGGCTTTAAAGTCACAACACTATCTCCTGTAAGGCTTGTGAATCAGTAGCAATTCTGAAATTCATTCTGCATGGGCAATAACTGCATGCATGCCTGTAGCCCATAAAGCAGGTATTTAGCCTGTTTCCTGACACTGCTGATGTTTACTCACCAGCTCTCCCCCTTCCATGTGAGTATGATTCTAACTCTTCAGGCTGCTTCATTCAGGGTGTGTTTGGGGGGACTTGGATTATGTCATGGCAGTAGAAATATTTTAAACGCTTTGAGAACTATGAACTTTTAAACCCATGGTCTGTTAGTTTGTGCACTGTGAAAACATTACTATGTATCACCACTCAGGAGATAATCCACTGTTGCCTTGACCTTTCTCTGCAGAAACAAGCAAACATACCTCCTTGGTTTCAGTGGCTTTCCCCACTTCCTTTCAAATGACTTCAAGTTCTAATTGTGTGTCAGCTGAACTAGTCTTGCTTTTCTACCTCATTCTTCCGGTCTTCTAGCCCCCCAGAACACCATACCTTACTAGCCAATGGCTGAGAATTTCTAGGGTTTTGAAAACTGGACTGTTCATTCTTCTTTTTCTTTTTTTTTCAGTCACACTGTGCGGCTTGCAGGATCTTAGTTCCCCAGCCAGGGATTGAACCCAGGTCCTGGCAGTGAAAATACCAAGTCCTAACTGCTGGACCACCAAGGAATCCCTGGACTGTTTATTCTTGCTTGATCTATTTTTAAATGTTTTTCTTCACCTTTAAAAATTTTAATTATGTTACTATATATATATATATATATATATAAAACAAGTTTATCAGTCTAACCATTTTTAAGTGTACAGTTTGGTAGTGTTAAGTATATTCACATTGCCTTCACCTTGTGTTAAATAACTATTGATTTCATTTTTTTCTTTTATAATCCTGTCGTATCCCATGATAAACTTCTGGCCCAGTGGAGTGTCTCTGACTAATCAATAACTGTGTTCAGTTCTCTACGTATGCCTGTCTTGTTGTCTCTAGTTGGAATGCCCAGACCTTAAGGACTCATTACGGACAGACGCTAATGCACAAGTGAGCACTTGACAAACGGTGACCAGCTTTTACTCTTGAATAGGACATTGATACAGTTTTTACAGCATCATAATGAGCTGATTACCTCTAAGAAACAAAATGCCCATTCACTTATTTCACATGGGAAGCTTCTTTTTATCCAGACTGATCTTGCCTGGATTGGGACAGGTTAGAACTAGGGAGTTCTGAGAAACCTTGAAAGTCAAGGCTGAATCTGAGTTACTGTCCGGACATCTAGTAGAACCACACTCAGAACTCCCCAAATTCACATCTCCTCCTGTGGTACAAAGAACTAGACACTGCTGTCTCCTGGATATACACATACCCTAGGCTGAGTCCCATTCAAGCTTTGGACTTGGGAACAAGCTTGAAAAATAATGCCTGTGCCACTATCTCAAAGAATAAAGCTACTCAGGTAGCCGTGAGTATGTTTGCATTATTGATCTGTTCCCTATAAAATAATTTACCAAAAATAATAATAATTTACCAGTGCAATGAATGCTTATACTTACCAAAAACAAACAAACAAACGTAAACATCATTACTAAGGAAATCAAATATCAGAATAAGATGAGCAGTTTGGAGAGTTGAGTCTAAAAAGCAGACTGTTATGCTTTATTCATATTCAAAAGTGAGATTCATTTTTTGTTTAAGAATCTCTTTCAGAGGTGAGATACACTGTGTAACCTCCCACTTATTTTTTAGAATGCTGATCCTAAGTCAGCCCTTAAAGCTGTAAGCAGCCAGCTTGGAGAAGGGCCCAGTGATGGACTGCCACTTTCAAGTAGCCTTCAGTTTCTCGAAGATGAACTTGAGTCTTCTCCTCTTCCTGATCTCAGTGAGGACCAACCTTTCGACATTCTTCAGAAATCCTTGCAGGAGGCCAATATCACTGAACAGACATTGGCAGAAGAGGCATATCTGGACGCCAGTATAGGTTCAAGCCAACAGTTTGCACAAGCTCAGCTTCATCCCTCTTCATCAGCATCCTTTACTCAGGCTTCTAATGTTTCTAATTACTCAGGTCAGACACTGCAGCCTATAGGGGTGACTCATGTGCCTGTTGGCACGTCGTTTGCAAGCAATACGGTGGGCGTGCACCATGGCTTTATGCACCACGTGGGGATCAGTGTGCCCAGCCAGCATTTGTCTAATAGCAGCCAGATTAGTGGTTCTGGACAAATACAGTTAATTGGGTCATTTGGTAATCAACCTTCCATGATGACTATTAATAACCTAGATGGATCACAAATTATACTAAAGGGTAGTGGGCAGCAAGCCCCCTCAAATGTGAGTGGAGGGCTTCTTGTTCACAGACAGACTCCTAATGGCAACTCCTTGTTTGGGAACTCCAGTTCCAGCCCAGTAGCACAGCCTGTTACCGTTCCGTTTAACAGCACAAATTTCCAAACATCTTTACCTGTGCATAACATCATCATACAAAGGGGTCTTGCACCAAATTCAAATAAAGTCCCAGTTAATATCCAGCCAAAGCCTATCCAGATGGGCCAGCAAAACACATACAATGTGAACAACTTGGGAATACAACAGCACCATGTTCAGCAAGGGATCTCGTTCGCCTCTTCAGGCTCACCCCAGGGCTCAGTGGTTGGGCCGCACATGTCCGTGAACATCGTAAACCAACAGAACACAAGGAAGCCCGTCACCTCGCAGGCCGTGAGCAGCGCCGGGGGCAGTATCGTTATTCATTCTCCCATGGGCCAGCCTCACACACCCCAGAGTCAGTTCCTCATACCTACAAGCCTTTCTGTCAGTTCCAACTCGGTACACCACGTCCAGACCATCAATGGGCAGCTTCTTCAGACTCAGCCCTCTCAGCTCATTTCCGGCCAGGTGGCCTCAGAGCATGTCATGTTGAACAGAAACTCTTCCAACATGCTCAGGACCAACCAACCATATTCTGGACAGATGCTGAACAACCAGAGTGCTGCCGTCCAGTTAGTGTCTGGGCAGACATTCGCCGCCTCCGGAAGCCCGGTGATTGTCAACCACGCCTCTCCTCAGATCGTCGGTGGACAGGTGCCTTTGCAGCAGGCATCACCCACCGTCTTGCACCTGTCCCCTGGGCAGAGCAGCGTCTCCCAAGGAAGACCTGGCTTCACCACCATGCCCTCGGTGACGAGCATGGCAGGACCGAGTCGGTTCCCTGTCGCCAGTTCGTCCAGCACTGCCCATCCTAGTCTTGGGTCTGTGGTTCAGTCTGGTGCATCAGGATCAAACTTTACAGGAGATCAGCTGACCCAGCCAAACAGGACTCCAGGACCGGTCAGTGTGTCCCATCGTCTTCCAGTTCCTTCCTCCAAGTCTACCAGCGCCTTCAGTAACACACCTGGAGTAGGAAGCCAGCAGCAGCTCTTCTGTCAGGTAACGTCCCCTTCATCAAACAAATGCTTGGGTGATTGCAGAAGGGAAGAATGGAATATGTATTTGTAAAGAATATAAGTTTCATCCTAGGGTCCCAATATATTATCTTAAGATGTTCAACTTATGGTTGATTGCCTTTTTTCTTCTTAGTTAAAATGTTCTATCCCACATAGCATTGTGGTTTAGGGTAGAGACTTCATGGATTTGAATCTAGGCTGTATGACTGGGAACAAGTCTTACCTTAACTAACCTCTCTAGACTTAAGTTTTTCCATCTGTATAATAGACTTTATATTAATAATACTACCATCCCACATAGTTACTGAGAAAGTTAAATGAGATAATCTGTATAAAGCGCTTAGCATGGTCCTTGGCAAATGGCAAATACTCAGTGTGTGCTTAGCTCATCATGTCCAACTCTTTGCAACCCAGACTGTTAGTTGGCCAGGCTCCTCTGTCCATGGGATTTTTCAGGCCAGAATACTGGAGCGGGTTGTCATTTTCCTCCTCCAGGGTATCAAAGAGCCAATATTAATACATATACTTGATAGAATGTGTTTTAAGTATTTAAAAGGAAAGATTATTTCAGATTATTTGCTTCCATCATGGGACTTCCCTGGTGGATCAGACAGTAAAGAATCTTCCTGCAATGTGGGAGACCCAGGGTCAATCCCTGGGTTGAGAAGATCTGCTGGAGAAGGGAATGGCAACCCACTCCAGTATTCTTGCCTAGAGAATTCTATGGGCAGAGGAGGCCTGTCAGGTTACAGTCCATGGGGTCGCAGAGAATTGGACACGAGTGAGTGACTAACACTTTGGCTTTATTCTGACTTGCATCATATAGAAGCCACTAGGTCCTATGACTATGGACCGGGTAGAGAAGTCGTGGCTGTTTCTTGGGTGCCAACTGGAAAGGCTCAGGGACCCACTGAGACGCAGCAGTGGGTAACTGGGCTGTATAGAGGATGCATACAGAGGGAAGGGTCCAGGGCACTGGACTGGACCAAGTACTTGAGCCTGTTCTTACCAGGCTGCTGTGCAGGTGAATGACCAGGCAGTCAGTTACACCATGTGAAGATGATGTTCCTGAAAAGCATTTCAAACATTTGTCAGCGGTGGTCCCTCAGCCCATCTGCCATCCTTGAACTCCTATGGCTTTTGGCTCTCGCACATTCTGAGAATGTTCTGTAGCCCCAGTTCCGTACCCCACCTGCCCGCTCTGGTATACCCTCTCTGCTGCTGCTGCTGCTGCTGCTAAGTCGCTTCAGTCGTGTCCAACTCTATGCGACCCCACAGATGGTATTTTCCCTGCCTTTCTCCTCCACATTTAGAAGAACTCAAAAACTTTTCTCTACCACGTAGGTCAATATTTTTACTATATACCTTTGACTTAGTAATTCCATTAATCCTAAGGAAACAAAGATTATTTATGATTAAGGATGTTCAGTGTACACTTTTGGTATCAAAATTGTTTGTGTGTTTTGTTTGTTAATTTTGTTTACATTTATTTGGCTGTACCATGTCTTAATTGTAGCATGCCAGATCTTCGATCTTAGTTGTGACTAAGTTGTGGGATCTAGTTCCCTGAACAAGGATCAAACCCAGGACCCCTGCATTGGGAGCAAGGAATATTAGCCACTGAACCACCAGGGAAGTCCCTCTGTATGTTTTGAAATAATGTCAGACTTACAGAAAAACTAGAGTTGTAAGAATACTATAAAGAATTTTCATGTACCCTTCAGCAAGATTCTCCAAATGTTAACTTTTTACCCCATTTGTTTTATTCTTCTCTCTCTCTCTCTGTTTCTCACACACACACACAAACACACACATATGGTTTTAAAGAGTAAATTGCAGGCATGATGCCTCTTGACCCCTACATACTTCAGTCTGAACAGGTTTATTTCTTGAAGTCAGGGGCATTCTACTACATAACCACAGTACTGTTATCAAAACCAAGAAGTCAGCATTATTACAATATTACTATTAAATCTATAGACTTTATTCTGTGTAGTTCATTTTCCCAGTAATGTCCCTTATGGCCAGAGAGAATAAAATATGTTTTGTTTTGTTTTTGTGGTCCAGGATCCAACCTAGGATCACTGCCTAGTTCTGTTGTCATGTCTTTAAATCTGAAACAGTTTCTTCATCTTTTATGACCTTGACTTTTGAAGTGTACAAGTCAATTATGTTATTGAGTGTCCCTCAATTAGAGTTTCTCTAATGTTTCCTCATGATGAAACTCAGGTTATACATTTTTGGTGGCCTTCCCTGGTGGCTTAGCAGTAAAGAATCTGCCTGCCAATACAGTAGATGTCGGTTTGATCCCTGGTTCAGGAAGATCCTCTGGAGAAGGAAACAGCAACCCACTCTGGTATACTTGCCTGGGAAATCCCATGGACAGAGGAGGCTGGTGGGTTATAGTATATGGGGTCGCAAAGAGTCAGACTCAACTGAACAACTAAACAACAGCACATTTTTAATAGGATTGCCACAGAAGTGGTGTATGTGTCCTCATGAGGTGGACTTGTCCCATTCCTGGTGATGTTAACTTTGAGCACTTGCTTAAGGTGGGGTCTGCTTCATGTGGTTTCTGATGTGTCATTAACAAGCTTCTTTGGGGAGCTACATTGAGATTATGTAGATATCGTTTCTTGCCAAACCTGAACAAACTCGTTTAAGCTTTCATTAAAAATTCCCAGCGGAATCAGTTATTACTCAGTCAGCTGTTACTGTGATGGTCACCACAGAGACACTTTCTAATTCCATCAAGTTCGTTCTACCTTAATTGTTAGCATTCTGCTCTAAGGAAGAGCTTTCCTGTTTCTCCCTTTTACTTCTATCAGTATAGACTCATAGATTCTTATCTTAGTTAAGGGTTAAAAATTGTTGCAGTCATTTATTTCAATGCTCAAATTGATTTTTAAAAATTATTTTTAACATGAAACTTGAGACCATGTGCTCTTTTTTTAAAAAATTTCACTTTGATGCTTAGGTTTGTTGGGATTTATATGCTTATTTGATTTTGGGGGTGCATGGCATGTGGGATCTTAGTTCCCTGACCAGGGGTTAAACCCACATCCCCTGCTTTGGCAGCACAGAGTCATGACTACTGGACCACCAGAGAGGTTCCACTCAAGTTGATTTGATGGCCATTGAGCGCCCCTCCAGATTGGCGGCTGGTCCCTCTGACATGTCTTCATTGTGCTTTGAGCACTGCCTTTTAATTTCTGGGAAAACATGATGTTCCATGTTCATCTTTCACTTTCCTGCCCCTGCCCTGAAATTCAGCCATTTTAGGGGCCTTGCTCTTTCTAGTGGAGAACAATACTTAGAAGCCAAGATCTGAGCACTACATATTCATTGCTACTGACGTTGTCACAACTGGGACTTACATATATTTACACATACACAGCATCTGTAGCTACCTGTTATCTATATATCTATATTAAAAACAGTGAGATCATACTGATACTTCAATTCTAATCCAGGACTACCAGATTCGTTATTCAATTCTCCTTTTCCATGTTTATCACTCTCTTTTCTAATAGTGAAAAAGCCTGCCCCATAATATATTTGCTTATTTGCCTAATTCTAGAATACATAGAAAGTAGTTTTAGAATGGCTAATTCATGGGCTTCCCTGGTGTCTCAGGGGGTAAAGCATCTGCCTGCAATGCAGGAGACCTGGGTTTGATCCCTGGGTTGGGAAGATCCCTGGAGAGGGGAAAGGCTACCCACTCCTGTATTCTGGACTGGAGAATTCCATGGACTGTATAGTCCATGGTGTCGCAAAGAGTCAAACAAGACTGAGTGAATTTCACTTATAAAATCATTTTAAGTGCACATTTAAACATGAAATATTTAAAATATACATTTAACTGTAAAACAGTTAATAAGCCATTTGCTTTCTCTTTTAGAAAAATTATGAAAGACAATATGATGAACTAGAAAATAGAAAATCCTCTTGCTTACCAAACACTCAGAAACTTGATTAAAAGGAAATGTACTACTCCGTTAACAGCAGTTCCTTGGGTGGTGGAATTACAGATACTCTGTTTTCTTCTAATTAAGAAAATTTACCCACGGTAGAGGAGGTGATACCTGGAAAGCATTTATCAACATATTGATGCACTTTTTAAAAAGTAAAACTTCTCATTGGAGAAACAGTTCCAAAATAGCTTAGAATGAAAAGTAAACCCTCCCCTTCCAGGTTTCCCTACCAGAGGCCACCAGTGTCTCTGTGTTCTTTCTATTTCTCTTCCCCCAGAGACGTCTTTTGCATATCCAGCACACGTCACATATACACTTAACTCTGCAACACACCGTACCTGTTACCATACCCATTTTTACTTAATTAGATAATTTGAGGATCTCATGATATCTGTATATATTGGTTTACTCTATGTTTATTATAACTAATTATACATAATCAGCCACAGCATGGTCATTTCCTTTCTTTTTCATTTTTTTCAATAATGCTTCAGTGAAGGGGGAAAAATCTCTCTCTCTAACTCCCCAAAGTTTCAATTATCCAAAGGTAACAAGAAGCATATTCCAGCAGCTCCAAAGTAATTTTTTTGTGACTTTTAATCTCAAAGAATATTGGGAACTAAATCTTGCATTATACCCCATGTGTACTGCTCTAGGTTTTCCAGAGCAATTAAAATATCAGGTATTTTGGAATAAGGAGGACATAACCTCAGAGGCTGCACAAGCTGGAAAAGTAGTGTTGAGGTAACCATCTAAAATTTACATTCCCAGGAAATCCAGAAGCAGAGTGACTCTTTTTACTTTATAATTTCTGTATAAATTAGGTTATGGAACTTTGTAAGGAACAAAAATACCATTATCAAGGGCCTTCAGTGTTTATCTACTTGGGGAAATTTCATTTAGCAAGTTTTGACACTATAAAGCATTAATATTAAATGAGTTTTAAATATAAACTGTATTTATTTTTGCCATCGATAATACACTTATTTGGTTCAAAATTCAAACGATACAGAAAGTTGTGTACTACAGTGAAAAATTTCCTTCCTCCTATCGCCATCCACCCAGGTTGCCTCTAGTTTAACCAGCTTCTTAAAGAGTGAACTTGAGTCCCCGCCTCACCTTTTCTTTTATGAAAACTTTCAGAACTACAGAAAAGTTGGGAGAGTACAGTGGAGCTCTGCAGCGAGATTCACTACTTGTTTATGTTTTGCAGCATTTGTTCTGTTTGTGTCTGGATGTCTCTCGTTCTCTCCAAACACAGACACACACACACACTTTCCTCTGAACTATTTGAAAGTAAGTTGCAAAATGGTATGAGCCTTGACCGCTAAATTCTTTAGCAAGTATCTCCCCAAAACAAAGACTCTGAGCAACACAACCTCAGTATCACTATCATGCCCAGAAAATTTAACATTTGTATAATAACATTATATCAGATTTCTTCCTGTTGAGCCAGTAACACCCTTTATAACAATGCCTCACTCTGGAAAACACCGATCACTTACTGTCACGTCTCTTTAGGCTACAGCAGCCTGGATCAGTTGTTTCAAGCGGGGCCCTCAGTGCATTGACTGATTGTTTCCTCGTGATTAGATTCTGGCCAAGTGGCTGGCATATAATGTTTGTTTGTCCCTTTATGGGTGATCACTTGGTTCCCATGACCCCCCTGGCCAGGTTTCTTCTTGAGGTATTCAAAAGTATCTTATTCCAGCACAAGGAAGACGTAATCTCTGGGACGGTGTTTTGGGACTATGTGACCCTCTTGTTTCTCAGCCTTTCACCATTGACTTCACTGATATATATTACATTAGTGATTGTAAAATGATTTTCTAATTATCCTATCTACTGTTAGTGATTGAGATTTTTCCAAAAAAGAGAGCTTTTCTTCTTCTCACTTTGTGTATGTATGTGTGCTGCTGCTGCTGCTGCTAAGTCGCTTCAGTTGTGTCTGACTCTGTGTGACCCCATAGACGGCAGCCCACCAGGCTCCTCCGTCCCTGGGATTCTCCAGGCAAGAACACTGGAGTGGGTTGCCATTTCCTTCTCCAATGCACGAAAGTGAAAAGTGAAAGTGAAGTTACTCAGTTGTGTCCAACTCCTAACGACCCCATGGATTGCAGCCTACCAGGCTCCTCTGTCCATGGGATTTTCCAGGCAAGAGTACTGGAGTGGGGTGCCATCGCCTTTTCTGGTATATATGTGTATGTGTGTATATAACACTATGAAATCATAGTTGGTTTTTTTTTTTTTAATTTATTTAATTGGCTATGCCAGGTCTTAGTTGCAGCATGTGGGACCTAGTTTCCTGACCAGGGATTGAACCCAGGGCCCCTACATGGGCAGTGTGGAGTCTTAGCCACTGGACCACCAGGGAAGTCCTGACATTATAGTTTGTTTTTTCATTCATTTTAAAACTACTTATTATGGGGAATTTTATTTATTTACTTACTTACTTTGGCTGCATCAGGTCTTCATTGCGGCATGCAGGACCATCTTTATCACATCATGTGGGATCTGTCATTGCCACGCACCGACTCCGTTGTGGTGTACAGAATCAGTAGTTGTGGCCCGTGGGCTTAGTTGCTTCACGGCATATGGGATCTTAGTTTCCCAGCCAGGATTTGAACCCATGTCCCCTGCATTGCAAGGTGGATTCTTAACCACTGGGCCACCAGGGGAGTCCCTATGAGGAACTTCAAACATGAACAAAAGTAGACAAGATAGTGTATTGACCCCTCATGCTCAATCAGCTTCAGGGCTTACCCACTCATGGTTGCTTCTGTGTTATCCACACCTGACTCAGGCTTCCCTGCCCAGTGTTATTCTGAAGCTAATCGAGACATAGAAGTTCATCTCTAATTTTTAGTGTATTTCTCTAAATATTGTGTGTTTTCTTTCATAGTTAATGTTGCAATCTATTGCTTTCCTTATTCTTTTGATGCTTAAATTCTCCCCAGTTTGGTCAGTGGAGGTGAGGGCTACTTAAGGTGGCCTCTGTACTTTTGTCAGCTCCCCATCTCCTTTGAGCACTCTATGGGACAAGATGTAATAGGCATGTCTATGATTTCCTTGCCTCACACCTATAATCAGTCATTTCTCTAAGGAGCCCTGTGAATTTAAATCTCTTCATGCAAAGAGTAACTTACAGGACTTAGGCTTTCTCATGAATGCTGCTGCTGCTGCTGCTAAGTCACTTCACTCGTGTCCGACTCTGTGCGACCCTATAGACAGCAGCCCACCAGGCTCCCTGTCCCTGGGATTCTCATGAATGGATTAATATTTTACATATCACTGATTAAAGCAGTTTGCAAGAGTTTAGCCTAAACAAAGTAAGTCCAACTCTCTTTAGATCCAGGCAAGAATACTGGACTGGGCTGCCATTTCCTTTTCCAGGGGATCTTCCTAACCCAGGGATCGAACCCAGGTCTCCCACATTGCAGGCAGACCCTTTAACCTCTGATCCACCAGGGAAGCCCCTACTAACTAACTATAAAATTCCCTGAGAGTCTGTGTGAGAGGTTTCTGGAGTGGTCACCACTGAAGTTTCCAGCCATCCCTGCTCCTCCCCAATTCCTTTCGCATCCAGCTCAGCCTGCCTACCTTACCATGGAACCACTGAATGCTCAGACGCTCAGACTTCATAATCTAGATGTTCTTGCTTTTTTCTTTTCCTTCTATACTTTTAATAGGTTACTAAATCCTACAAATTCTTCTTTGAATGTCTCATATCCATTCTTCCCAATAACAATGGAAGTAATAATATTATTAACACTGGTATATGCCTTGGGGCCACAGGTAGCATTATTGTTCCCATTTTGCAGTCAAGGCCTTGGAGGTTCAGAGCATGGGCAAGTTGTTGTAAAGGCAGACTTCGCCTGCTAGCTGTCTTACCGTACTGCCTCCCATTGCTCTGCTTTCTGCATCTGTACTTGGGGCTAGACTTTAAGAGGGACAGCAGTATAATGGGTAAAACGAGAGTTGAAATTGCAATCAGAGCTCACTTGCAGGTCATCTTCTACCAGTGACTGGTTTTGTGATCTAAGTTCATATCTTAAATTCTGAGCCCTTGTTTTCTCTTGAAAATGAGGAAACCCTAGCCAAGCCATAGAATCATCTGGGGAGCTTTGTAAAAATATGGATACCCTCATAAATTCTGACTTAAATGGTCTGGATAAAAGGCTCTAGGCATTAGCATTTTTCAAAAGCTCCCCAAGTGATTCTAAAGTGCAAACAGGAAGAAAGGCCAAATGAGTAGATGGTTCCCAAGGCCTGTTCGTATTGTCATTAGGTGGCTGTCACCATTGTCTGAGTGATTAATCTGCCTTAAGCCTCTTCCCAAAGTCTGGTTTCCATCACATTCATCTTCCCAAAACATTTGTTCGGTGACCTAAACCACATCACCTGGGAGCTTCTCATTGCATAGGAAAAAGTACAAACCCCCAGCCTAGCCCTTAAGCTGAACTCAAGCTGAACTCTTCAGGTTAGCCAGGCATGACCCCTCATGGTTTCCCAAACAGGCCAGACTCACCGTGAGCCCCAAGCCTCTGCTGATGGGTATCCACTGAATGTCCTTTCCTGTCTTGCCTGATGGCTTTCCCTCTGTCAGGGCATCCAGACTTCTAAAAGAGTGAAGCCTTTCTCACACCATCCATTGATCTCTTCTCTGCACTTTTTGTTTATACTGCCCACCAGGTACATAATCACTCGCTGAACTGTTCGCTTCACTGATTCATTCGTTCAGCAGTGTATCAGCACCTGCGCGGCCAGCCCTGGGCCATACGACAGGCTGTTGCAGGGCAGAAGGCAGCGGACAAGCTGACCAGTATTCTCAGTGCTCCGGTGGGAACAGCCCGGAGCTCCAGGCTCCAGAAAGGAGCCTCTCACCCAGATGGGGCAGGTTTACATGAAATAGTGGTTTCTGACTGAGCCCTCCTAAGGGAGAAGGTCTGAGTCAAGAATGTTCAGGCAGTAGGATCAGCGAGTGCAAGGCCTTGGGCAGGGAAGAGAATGTGGTTCTGCAGGGGAAGGAGAACAGGTTCAAGTGAGGCATGAAGATTTAGGTGGGAAAGGTAAGCAGACACTAAATCCTACAGGACCTTGATGCTATGTCACGGAACCATCAGGATGTCATAACCTAAGCATGGCATAGTGAAAACCGACTCCACCTGGGTGGCAGTAGAAAGGGCGAGAAGTGAAATGGATTTGAGGAGGTTAGGTAGAATTTCTGATTGATTGGCTGGAGTGGCAGAATAAGGATGACACAGATCCCCAACTTTTTAAGCCAAAAAGTTGGCTTAAAGCTCAACATGCAGAAAACTAAGACCATGGCATCTGGTCCCATCACTTCATGGCAAATAGATGGGGAAACCATGGAAACGGTGAGAGACTTTATTCTTTTGGGCTCCAAAATCACTGCAGATGGTGACTGCAGCCATGAAATGAAAAGACACTTGCTCCTTGGAAGAAAAGCTATATGACCAACCTAGACAACATATTAAAAGCAGAGACATTACTTTGCTAACAAAGGTCCGTTTAGTCAAAGCTATGGTTTTTCATGGCATAGTAGTTATGTGTGGATGTGAGAGTTGGACTGTAAAGAAAGCTGAGGGCCGAAGAATTGATGCTTTTGAACTGTTGTGTTGGGGAAGACTCTTGAGAGTCCCTTGGACAGCAAGGAGATCCAACCAGTCCATCCTAAAGGAAACCAGTCCTGAATATTCATTGAAAGGACTGATACTGAAACTCCAATACTTTAGCCACCTGATGTGAAGAACTGACTCATTTGAAAAGATCCTGATGCTGGGAAAAACCGAAGGTGGGAGAAGGGAACAACAGAGGATGAGATGGTTGGATGGCATCACTGACTTGATGGACAAGAGTTTGAGAAAGCTCTGGGAGATGGACAGGGAAGCCTGGCATGCTGCAGTCCATAGGGTCACAAAGAGTTGGACATGACTGAGCAACTGAACTGAACTGAACTGAGATTCCTGACTGTGACACCCAGGTTCACTGAAATAGAGAACAGGGGAAGACATCGTGGTTTGAAGGGAAGTTCTGAGTTTAGTTTAGGATGTTTGTCAAGGGTGGGGTACTTGTGTGACAAGAGTTGTATGGGAGACGGCTCCGCATGCTGAAGCAGAGGGGAGATGCCAGCTGAAGTGGGCCTGCCTTGCACTTGTATCCCGATGGAAGCAGCCAGAGTGGAGGAAATGCATCAGGAAGAGCGTGTCAGCAGAGAGGAAGAGTGGCCATAAGAGAACCCTAACACTTCAGCACGTTGGGAGTGGACACAGAAAGATAAGTCCACAGCGAGACTCAGAATATTCCAAAAACCAAAAGGTCTTTGCTCAGTCGTGTCCGACTCTTTGCGACCCCATGGACTATAGCCTATCAGGCTCCTCTGTCCATGGGATTTTCCAGGCAAGAGTGCTGGAGTGGATTGCCATTTCCTTCTCCAGGGGATCTTCCCAACCCAGGAATTGAACCTGGGTCTCCCGCATTGCAGGCAGATGCTTTACCATCTGAGCCACCAGGGAAGCCCAATTTGGAAGCTAAGAAAGGAAAATGAGGCAGGCAGGGATAGCTGGGGTCCAAAGAGTTGAGTGTCACTGAGGGGCTGGTGGAAGTCAGGATGGGAATGTTTCTGACATATTTAGCAACAGGGAGGCAGTTGTTGACCTTGGTAACATTTGTTTCCATGGAGTGATACCTGCAGAAGCCAGATTATAGATGAGGGGAGATGAGGAGTGTGGTGATGAGCATGGACAACTTCCAGAAAAATGACAGTAACTGACCCTGCAGTAGCTCCACAGATGTGTGGAGTCCAATGGGTGATTTTTATAAGATACGGGAAAGCCTTGACCTTTTTTCCAAAGCTCTTGGGAAGGAAAAGGACATGAATTCCAGGGCATCAGTGGGATTCTTTGTAGAAAAAAAGGGGAAATGCTTCTTCCACTGTAACAAGGAAGAGGGGAAGGGAAGACTGGGGATCAGGTGAGGTCATATCTTTGATGGTAGAAGGTAGAATGAATTCTCACCTGGCTTACAGGTTTGAAAACAATGAAATAGCCTTCAGTGGAAAATGAGCAGGGAGCTAGCCAGAGAAAGAAAGGGTTACTGGTCAGGCCTGAGGGCCTGAGATCGGCCACTGCAACTGTGGTGCACTGATGGGCTGGGTTTGGGCCCGCCTGGGTGTTTCTCTGGCTGGTAAATATTCAGAAGGCAAGGCCTGTAGCGGTATCCTGCAGCCCTGCTCTTTGATTACCGTGGTATGGTGTATACAGTGAACGCCCAAGTGTCTTAGTCAAGGTACTTTGGGTTGCAACTACCAGAAACTCACTCTAACTTGTTTAGCAAAAAAGAAGAACATCTCATGGAGTGCAGCTTCTTTATAAGGGTCAGAACCAGGCTCTCTGCTGCTCCCTTGGCCTCTCCAAGACGGCATGTGACCGTCTCTCTCCTTCACGGTCCCCTCTCTGTCTTCTGGCCCCAAGTGGCCAGCCCAGGCCAACATCACAATATTTACCAACCATTTAACAGAGACTGGAAAAAGAAAAAAAGAAAAACAGAGACTGGCAAGTGCAGTGGTTTCCCCACCTTCAGAATACATCAGAATCCACTGGAGAGCTTTTTTTAATAAAAGATTCCTGAATGCCACATTGGATTTCTGAACCCATCTTTGTGGATGGAACCCCCAAACTTTGTCTTTCAGAAGCTCCTCCAGGTGATCTTGATACAATTAGGCTATAAACCTGGACTTGAGAACTACTGCTCCTAGGTGCCCACCCGCTCCCCCATTCTCAGTTCCAAGGAGCATCTGCTTGGCCCAGCTGTGGTTCAGTCAGCCTTGACCTGAAGAGCCAGTCATGGGTGACCTGAGGAAGCATCCACGTGGGTCCCCTGCTGCTCTGTACAGAGCCTTTGTTCAAATTAGGAAAAAGTGTGCCCAGAGCCGAAATAAAGAAAGGCACCCCTAGGAGGGAGAAGCTGCTCCCTGGCAGGATTGGCACTTTCCATGGGAAGAAGAGGTGCCCCTGCCCTGGATTCTAGCTCTCCACATCCTCTAGCCCTGTGTGTGTCTACCACACTGGCTCCGCCCATTGCTGTGACGGGGCAATTCCCAGAGGAGGGCGTGGGCTGGGAAGATTCCCAGTGGCCTTTCTCATTCAGCAGACGCCTGATGCCTGTCACCTTGCTAGTTTGTTGTAGGCTTCTTACAAAGGGTACCACAGAGCTGGATACGGATAGATGCTGTACTCTGATTCATTGGAGGATTTCTCTGTATTCACATGGTATCAAGATAATGCAGGATCTAAAGAGTTAAAATCATACACTGATGTGAGCAGAGTTCTTGGAGTCAAGTTCGCAAGAAAATAGCCTTCAGTAGCTTCTCTACTGTAAAGAAAATATATTTCTAAAGGAAGTTTTCTCCTTAGAGCTCAAGAAAAAAAGACCAGAATGATCAATTTTATTTCTGGAAAAGACTGTCAATTGGGGGCAACCTAAACTGGAGGGAAATGGCAGAAAGTTGTTGGCTGCTAGGGAGAGCTTTGGACTAGGAGGAAGCAGGGACCCCTATAACTTACGCTGCTGTGGAATTCACTCACTCATTTTCATCTAACAGCGGTTCACCCTGTGCTAGCTGTGGTGTCAGGCCCTCTTCCGGTGCTGGGGATTCAGTAGTGAACCAGAGAAAAGTCCTACCCTGAGAATCAGGGGACTGGAAGCGACCAGTGACGTCTGGAAACAGAGCGGGCCTGTCAGGCAGCAGAGCTCTCCAAACATACAGAACCGGTGAATGGAGGTGTAACCCACATTCCCAGTGGATTGCTATTCTCCCATCCATCACCCTGGCCCACCCAACCTCCACATTACCCGCCATGGACCAGCCGCGGAGATCATTCCAGTCCCCAGTGGAGGCACACAGTGAGGGGCACCGGCAGCAGCTGGAGGATGAAAATGCGCTGATGCCAGTGTTGAGCCCCCACTCAGGTGGGCGAGAGGCCTGCGAAACACTCACACCAGAACCTGCTCGAGTAAGAGGTGCCCTGCAGGCAGAAGCCTTGCTTTCAGACACAGCGGCAATTTATACCCTTTGCTGTTATTGTAGTTCAGTCATTAAGTCATGTCCCACTCTTTGCAACCCCATAGACTGCAACACACCAGGCCTCCCTGTTCCTCACTATCTCCCAGAGTTTGCCCAAGTTCATGTCCATTGGGTCGATGACGCCATCCAACCATCTCATCCTCTGTCACCCTCTTCTCCTTTTGTCTTCATTCTTTCCCAGCATCAGGGTCTTTTCCAGTGAGCTGGCTGTTCGCATCATGTGGCCAAGATTTTGGAGCTTCAGCTTCAGCATCAGTCCTTCCAGTGAGTGTTTAGGACTGATTTCCTTTAGGATGGGCTGCTTTGATCTTGCTATCCAAGGGATTCTTAAGTCTTCTCCAACATCACAATTGGAAAGCAGCTTTGACATTAGATTGTTCAGGGTATTTTTTTTTTCTTGTTACTCTTCTATATTACAAAAACACACATACACATTTAGGAAAATAAAGAAAACATAAATGTACAGTTACCAAGTAATTTTAAGCAAATACCTGTGCGAGTAACCACTCAAGAAATGGACTATTCTCAGCACCTGCACAGACCACCTCCTCCTTCCGTGTGTCTCCGTAACCCCAGCCGGCTCCTGACTTTCATGATGATTTCTTCCTGGCTTTTCTTATGTACTTTTCTACTTTTTTTGTTTTGGCTATGCTGGATGTCTTGTGGGGTATTAGTTCCCAACCAGGGATCAAACTCGAGCCCTCGGCAGTGAAAGCTCGGAGTCCTAACCACTGAACTACTGGAGAGTTCCCTAGTTTTACTACTTATGTATGCATGGATTTTGTTTTATTTGTCTGTTTAATAGCTAAGAGTCATTCAGGGTCATGACTGATGAATAAGTTGGGCGATCAGGCTGTGTAGTGCCATTTACTTACTCAGTTTTTCAAAGTTGTGGGCTCTTAAGCAAATAAGGATGAAATTCTCCTGTTTCATGTGAACTAAGCCTATTGAAAGAAATTCCAAAAACGTTGTGTCCTGGTAGCCCTGCTCTGAGGACTTTGGTCATATGAACGTGTTCCTTCTGGTTCATGTATTCATCTATTGATCTCGTTATTTCAGAGTCCCGTCTAGAATATAGCCTTGCCCTGTTAGACCACAGTTTTCCAACTTTTATCTGTTTTTTTAATCCAGAGTGGTACTTTTCTTTTTTGACCACACCTTGCAGCTTGTAGGAACTCAGTTCCCCAACCGGGGGTTGAACCTGGGCCACAGCAGTGAAAGCCCAGAGTCCTAGCCACTAGGTCAAGGGGGCCCTTAGTGTTTGTCAGCTGGAAATACTTGTGAGGAAAGCCACAAGCCTCCCTGCAACATGGATATCCTCCTTGTGGCTTCTCTGCAGTAGGAGAGTGTGGAGTTCTGTTCCAGGGGAAACTCTGTGAAGACTGGGAGGTTCTCCTCTGTGGTGTTCTCACTAAGAACGTATGAATATTGCCTGTAGACTTAAGAGATGCAGGTCCAAGCTTCCTGCTAATGGAAAGATGAGCAAGGTGACCATTTCCATCTTTGTAATGACCTCCTCCAGTCTCTCTTGGATGATGTCAAATCCCTCTTCATTTTTGTATTAGAAAAAGGAGCCAAATAGATCATTGTTTAGCATAATTCACTGTTTAGAACAGAAATATTAACATATCTAGTTAACTGGATTGTTGGCTAGTGACCAGGCATTACCCAGTTCTGCGAGCTGCCACGTGTGAATGGTTGGTGGGAAACTTTTCCTTAGGCCAGAGTCACAGGCTGCCATCCGTGGAGATGGTGGCACTGGATCATCTGCTGGTGTACAAAATTGAAGGAAACGCTGAAAACTTACTGCGCTGTGGAATAGTGGTGACGTAAAGGATTAAAAATTGGGTGTGGTTTAGAAACCCACCCTTTATTGCGCGTGCGTTGTGTGCCCAGTCGCTTCAGTCATGTCCAAGTCTTTGTGAACCTATGGACTCTCTAGCCTGCCAGGCTCCTCTGTCCATGGGATGCTCCAGGCAAGAATACTGGAGTGGGTTGCCATGCCTTCCTCCAGGGGATCTTCCCATCCCAGGGATTGAACTTGTGTCTCCGGCATTGCAGGCAGATTCTTTACCACTGAGCCACCAAGGAAGCCCAGGAACTGTTTATCACTTTTAATTATAGAGATAACAGATTTTTTTAGACCTGGAACTTGTTAGCCCTTAAACATCACCCAGTTCATCTTCCTTATTTATAGAAAAACACAACAGTTTAAACATCAGATTAATTTTTCTAGTGATATTTTGCTCAGACTAATATTCAGTTGAATTTACATTTCCCAGTTACCTGCCACCTAAGGCTGTCATTTCACGAACCAAAGATCTCCCAGACAGCAGGGGTGAGAGGTCCTTCAGATCATCTACACAGCAAACAGCGAGTGTTGACAGTAGATTTGGGGTTGGCACTTAGGCCCTGACTGGGTGCTCAACATTCCTGCAGACCCCGAATAGTCAAGGTCATAATCCTTGCAGGTGCGATAAAGCATTCCTGAAGCTAGAAACTGTTGGGGGGTAGAACTGAGTTCCAGGCTCAGCTCTGCAGATGAGCACCATGGACACAGGAGTTCCAGGAGCAAGAAAGCAGCTGGTGTCAATGCACTCCGCATCCCTGAATGGTATCAAGAAGACTCAGTGTGCCTGGAGGCTTTAGAGGGTACTCTGCAGTTCTTCCAATGTGACAGGGAAAATTGTTTTGTAATCTAACCTGAAGGCGATGCAGGAGACTCATTAACTGGCTTGGTTGGCATTTTAAGTGATCTTTTAAAGCTTTTATCATGGATTTAATTTTTCCATCTTGGCCATGTTTTTCACAGGCTCAGAAAAAAAGCTTGAATCAGACTTCCCCTATTTCTGCTTCCAAGACCACAGATGGCCTGAGGCCAGCGCCCATGCCAGGCCTCTTGAGCACCGCACTGCCAGGTCAGGAACCCCCCCACCGTGAGCTCACCTCAGTCTGTGCCCGTCTTCCCAGGGGGCACTCTCTGCACACCCGTCATCCTGCATCTCTTCCACTCCGCCTCACCCCTGCTCCGATCCTGCCTGCCTTCTGTATCCCTTCCACCCAAGTTATATACCGTGCTGCATCTGTGCCATCATTTTATATAAAAATGAGAAATTAAAACACCTCTGTTAAGCTGTGTTCAAAAAGTGTGCTGCTTAGGAAGAGTGAAACCTAGTATTTTGAAAGTAGTAAAATGAAAATAGTATTATATGGCACGTGACTTTGCTGCTATCCTCATGTTGCTTTGTATAGGTATATTTAGAATTCACCCCTCTGAGACAGAAAATATCATGGGTCATATCTCCCATTGCTTCTAAAGCTTTGAACACCCACACTGCTCAGTAAGTACCAGAAAAGACGACACTGTGAACACTCATAGCCAGTCCCGTGTGGGCCTCCCTTTCCTTAAATTGTGAGTATTTGGAGGTTCGGGAATACTGACAAATCGCTGGCTCGAGGCCTATTCTGTAGACCTTAGATGATCTGAAACTGCAGCATTGACAGCTTTTAGTTACTACCATTTAGGTATGTGTTTATTTCTATATACTACCTAAATAATCTTTATAACCCTTACCTCTGCTTTTTGCACTTTGGTAGATAAATGTACTTCCAGCTTTCCTTTCTCATAGCCAACATCCATGATAAATTTATTTCAGCAAGTTCAGTAATGTATGTACATTGGACTCTAGGGGTTACCTACGGGCCTGATTTACTGTTTCTGCTGAATGTTGTCTCATGTGTTCATTCTAATAGGGCAGGATTCTGGAAGCAAAGTTATACCAGCATCCTTAGGAACCACACAGCCCCAGGAAAAAGTCGTTGGATCACCTCCTGGCCAGCCAACGGTGCAGGTAGAAGACAGTTTGCCTGGCTTCTTCTTAATGTTCAGTTTGATTGAAAGAAAATGTCACATCCCCTTCTGTACAGTCAGCCCCGATGCCCTGCATGCCCACAAAAGTGCTCATTGAAGACCTTCCCCAAGGGCCAGGGCTTGTCATGTCAGTGTTTCTAGGATGAATGCATCTATCCCTTACATACTTTCAGTGCTATGATTTCCTCATGAATCAATAATACACCAGCAGTTGTCTACCTGAAACTATCACATTATTAATCAGCTATACTCCAAAACTGAAAGTTTAATTAAAAAGAAAAATTAATCCTCAAGAGCAAAAATAAATAGAATGTGTCCCCAAATAAAATAGTAATACATTAATACATTTGTTTGAAGAAAGAATAATTTATAGCCTTTGAATTACATTTTAGTTGAAAAATTCCATTCTGATTTTTCTTGGAAAATGTATTCATATGAAAATATTAAGTACTTATTAAATAAAATAAAACAGTGCAAAAATTTATCTTTTAAAAATAAAAGTGATTCTGAATACCAAAATAATAATATACCAGCAGCCAACACATAATAGGCACTCAAAATGTAATTTACTGTTGAATGATAATGACCATTATCTTATCAAAAGTGGATCTGTTCCTCTTAGTTGTACTAGAGATTTTTTCCCCCTGTCAGAGTGTATGAAGTAGGCACACTCGATGGTCTTTTAACTCATCCACTGGTCTAAAAAGAAAGAAACAAATTTTCTGTCTTCCATTTTCTAAGGCCTTAGTTTCTTTTCCATCAGTTTTACCAGTTAATAGCAAGGCAATGGCACCCCACTCCAGTACTCCTGCCTGGAAAATCCCATGAACGGAGGAGCCTGGAGGGCTGCAGTCCATGGGGTCGCTGAGGGTCGGACACGACTGACCGACTTCCCTTTCACTTTTCACTTTCATGCATTGGAGAAGGAAATGGCAACCCACTCCAGTGTTCTTGCCTGGAGAATCCCAGGGATGGGGGAGCCTGGTGGGCTGCCGTCTATGGGGTCATACAGAGTCGGACACGACTGACGTGACTTAGCAGCAGCAGCAGCTTAATGAAATTTGTGATCGTCTCGGCCTGCCTGGAATACTCAGTGAAGGATCTGGCTCAGTTCTCAGGTTCTGACATAAGGAGTATTTGTTCCTTACTATGATCTAAGAAATACCCTGCTAGATCACACACCTGGACTGGATGTAACAAGAGCCCAGATGTGTTTGCTCCTTATTTACTACTGAGAAGATGAGTTAAGGACTATCTACTGAATTTTCAGCTGTTTATGAAGCTGGCACTTAAAATATGATTTTCAAAAATACAATGAGAGGACTTCTCTGGTCGTGCAGTGGCTAAGACTCTGTGCTTCCAGTGCAGGGGTCCTGGCTCGATCCCTGGTCAGGGAACTAGCTCTCACATGCTGCAGCTAAGAACTGGTGCAGCCAAACATTTAAGGGTTTCCCTGGTTGTGATTCAGATTCTATGGTTAAGATTCTGTTTCTACTGTAGAGGGGCATGGGTTTGATCCCTGGCCAGGGAAGTTCCACGTGTCACGAGGTGGGCCAAGGAAAAAATAAAAGTGTAATGAAGCGTTTGTAGAGGGAGCTGGGAATTCAGGCTTTAAGGTACAAAGCTCCCTTTAAGGAGCTGATAGCACAGCTTTCTATAATCTTCACACAGTGCAGCTTTGCTGCATGGGTCTGTGGGATTTCCTTGTTTCGTTTTCCAACATGGCAAATTCTACATTCTTAGAGTGGGCTCTTGTTAGAGAGTTGAAAAGGCTGCAGCCACAGTGACCTTTATGTGGAACTGTGTTCTGCTTATGTTTTCTACAGAAGGGACTAAGAAGAGGTGTGTTTTGTCCTCAGGTGGATGGTCATCCGGGAGGACAGAAGAGGCCTGCTGCCAAACAGCTGACTAAAGGAGCTTTGTGAGTCCTCTTTGGAAATGACCCATTTTGAATGTTTTTCTAGGTTCCTAACCTTCAACAAATAGACAACAGCCGTCCGGTCACGATGCTATATGTTTTTAAGTGTACTTTGGAAGCCTTTCCCTATAGTTTGTTAGCACCCGTATATATATCAAGTGTACTTTGAGCCTACTGCTTGCCCTTTTGTTCTTAAGAATAGTTCTTTGTCTTCTTAGCAACCACATGCCCTTTGACTGGCCTCAGGGTCTCTGAAAAGCATGGTTAGGTAAACCCCTATGTTCAGAATAGAAATGGTAACCAGAAGCTTAGCTGGCTAGTGGTGAGGCATTGCCAGGGTCTGTGTGAGCACCTGCACTTGAATGGTTGGTGGGAACATGGTGCTTTAGAGGCCAGGGTCATACTTTGAGACTAAACTCAGGGTCAGACTAAACTAAACTCACCATGATGTACAGAGTATAAAACTATACTATAGATGATAACATCCCTGGGTGTCTCATTGTCTTTGCATGCAAATAACCATCGTGATTAGATTTCTTGACATGACTCAACACAGCCATCGGCAATTTCTCTCTCACAGCATTCTCCAGCAGTTACAGAGGGACCAAGCCCACGCGGTGACGCCTGACAAAAATCAGTTCCGGTCGCTCAGTGACGCGGTGCAGAGGCTGCTGTCCTACCACGTGTGCCAGGGCTCCATGCCCACGGAGGAGGACCTGAAGAAAGGTGAGCAGGCCGGAGCCCCAGAGCACTTCCTGGGGACACGGCCCATGGGAGAACCTGACCTTATTGCCCTCAGATGGTCACTGGAGTACTCTTTTTCACCGCAGACCTGCCATCTTCCCAATTTGCTTGGTTTCCCAGGCCATGTTGAGAATTATGACTTATTTTTCTCAGCATTCTGTGAAAGGATACCCAAATGTCTGGACATTTTATGGGCAAGTTTGAGGGCAGTGAATGCAGAACATTGTCTGGACTCTGGCTGCAGGTGGGATGGCCCTGGGCTAGGTGCTTGCACAGTAATTCAGGCACAGTCCTTGTGTTTAGGCTGAGTACACACAGACCCTGAGCTGTCAGCATCACCTTTATGAATTAGATGGATGCTGTAGCCCTCCAAAAGCTTTGAGGTTCCAAAGGCAGTCCAGGGCACTGCTCCACATCCAAAAACTGGTGAAACGTTTAGAGGTAACATTCTCTTATCCCACCTCGAGCTTAGCCCATTCCAGTGCCTAGTCCTGCTGCCTCTCTCAGCCACGCTGCCCAGTTCTACTCTCCTTCCCACCACGTTCCAGCCTGGACCCCGTTAGGCACCCTCCACTGCTTGAATTAGCCCCTCAGCTGCCCCAGACTTGTCCTTCTGGCCAGGGTCTCTAATGGGAGCGCAGCCATCAGCCTGCTGGGAGCTTCCCTGGGAGGGCCAGGGTGCTCTTCATCCTCATCCAGTATGAAATGGGGATGTGGAGGCTCTGAGAAGAGCGAAGTGGAAACTGAGACGTTTGGAGACAAAGGACAGAGCCACAGGACCATGGCGTGCGAGGTGCTGTGGACCAGTCGGTGTGGTTGCGGGAACCTGATCTGCCCAGCCCAGACAGTAGAACCTCGGTGTCTCAGTGGTTTCAGAGTTTCATGCTCTGGAGGAAAGTGGGAGCTTCGGTCACCTGAGCCAGCAGATGATTCTCTGTTCGTTGATATTTGCTGCTGTTCTGTGTTTCGTGGTTTTCTTTACAGATGATGTTTTTGGTTTCCTAATCAGAGTTAAAACAAGCTAGTATTAAAATGAGTTTCTGAGAGCACATGCCAAGGGACAGGAAGGGAAAGCTGTGCAGAAGTGTCGCAGGAAGAGCTGAACTGAGAGAAAAAGGAGGAAGGCAGGACCTAGTGGGGGATGTGCACTCTCTTACTGTTTTTTCCTCTCTCTCTTTTTAAAGTTGACAGTGAATTTGAAACAGTTGCCACTCAGCTCCTGAAAAGGACCCAAGCTATGCTTAACAAGTACAGATGCCTGCTCTTGGAGGACGCCATGGTAAAGTTCCACTGAGCACAGTTTGTTTCTTAAACTCCACAGGTCACAGCTACTAATTCAGAGAGAAAAACTTCAAGGAATTACATTTTCTCACCATAGTTTAAAAGGAACAGATACTTAAAATTGTAGAAAAACTTACCTTTGCCTGTACCTACCACTAACAGCAGCTGTGGGTTAGCCAAAAAGTTTGTTTGGGTTTTCTGTGCATTTTCTGTACGAACTTTTGGCCGACCCAAATACAAGCGCTGTGCTCTCCGTGATTGATCACTCTCAATGCGTGCCAAGTGAGGAACTGGGGCTTGCGTGTGTAACTTGCCTGATGCCATACAGCCAGTAAGTTTGTTCTGTAATTAGCAGAGCTGGGATACAGACCAGGACCACCTGACCCCCTCCATACTCCAGTGCTGTCCACTGTCTCTCATCAACTGGAAAAGGCAGGAGAGGACTGGTGACAGTTCTGCTGAAGGTTGTTCAGAATAATATCTGAAAAGATGAGGTGACAGATGTTAAAATTAGTTTTGAGTTGTTTTCAGTTGAGAGATCACTAACGTCATAAAAATCATGCTTCATTTTAAAATGTACAACCTGGTGGATTTTAATATGTTCACAGACTATGCAGCCATCAGCACTCCCTAACTCCAGTGCATTTTCAGCCCTCCAAATAGAAACTAAAATTGATTTTAAAGCACAGTGAACTAGAGAAAGGAGTAAGATTATCTCCAAAAATGATGGAAAGACCAAATCTATCTGAGATTTTAGAAGCAGTTCTAAAATCATACAGACTAATAAACTGGTCTCTTACAAGTGGCTTTTTTTTTTTTTTTTTTTGGGTCGCACTGGGTCTCTGTTGCTATGTACGGGCTTCTCTAGTCGCGGCAAGTGGGGCTGTCCTCTCGTGGTGCACAGACTTCTCACGGCAGTGGCTGCTCGGATTTGTGGGCTTTGGTAGTGTCAGTTCCCAGCCCCTAGAGCAGAGGCTTAGTAGTTAACGGCGTGTGGGCTTAGTTCCCCAAGTCATGTGGGAATCTTCCCAGACCACGGATGGCACCCATGTTCCCTGCTTTGGCAGCTGGATTCTTATCCACTGAACCACCAACGGAGGCCATAACTGGCTTTTAATTTGAAATCAGCTTTGAAAATTTACCTTGGAAGAGTAAGTGTACTATATTATATATGTATACAGTATAGTGTAAATATGTATGTATGTTTGTGTTTACTTTATACATGTGTGTATATATATATATAAACAGGCATCAGTTCAGTTCAGTTCAGTCACTCAGTCGTGTCCGACTCTTTGCGACCCCATGAATCGCAGCACGCTAGGCCTCCCTATCCATCACCAACTCCCGGAGTTCACTCAAACTCATGTCCATCGAGTCTGTGATGCCATCCAGGCATCTCATCCTCTGTCGTCCCCTTCTCCTCCTGCCCCCAATCCCTCCCAGCATCACAGTCTTTTCCAATAAGTCAACTGTTCGCGTGAGGTGGCCAAAGTACTGGAGTTTCAGCTTTAGCATCATTCCTTCCAAAGAAATCCCAGGGCTGATCTCCTTCAGAATGGACTGGTTGGATCTCCTTGCAGTCCAAGGGACTCTCAAGAGTCTTCTCCAGCACCACAGTTCAAAAGCATCAATTCTTTGGCACTCAGCTTTCTTCGCAGTCCAACTCTCACATCCATACATGACCACTGGAAAAACCATAGCCTTTACTAGACAGACCTTTGTTAGTAAAGTAATGTCTCTGCTTTTGAATATGCTATCTAGGTTGGTCATAACTTTCTTTCCAAGGAGTAAGCGTCTCTTAATTTCATAGCTGCAGTCACCATCTGCAGTGATTTTGGAGCCCAAAAAATAAAGTCTGACACTGTTTCCACTGTTTCCCCATCTATTTCCCATGAAGTGATGGGACCAGATGCCATGATCTTCGTTTTCTGAATGTTGAGCTTTAAGCTTACTTTTTCACTCTCCTCTTTCACTTTCATCAAGAGGCTTTTTAGTTCCTCTTCACTTTCTACCACAAGGGTGGTGTCATCTGCCTATCTGAGGTTATTGATATTTCTCCTGGCAATCTTGATTCCAGCTTGTGCTTCTTCCAGTCCAGCATTTCTCATGATGTACTCTGCATATAAGTTAAATAAGCAGGGTGATGATATACATCCCTGACGTACTCCTTTTCCTGTTTGGAACCAGTGTGTTGTTCCATAAACAGGCATACCTCAGAGCTATTGAGGGTTTATTTCCCCAGACCACCTCAATAAAGTGAATACCGAATACCACAGTAAAGTGACTCACGTGAACTTTTTGGTTTCCCGATGCATATAAAAGTTATGTTACACTTTAGTCTGTTAAGTATGCAATAGCATTTTGTCCAGAACAAAAATGCGTATGGCTTAATTTAAAAATACTTTATTGCTTAAAAATGCTAACCATCATCTGAGCCTTCAGTGAATTGTAATCTTTTTGCTGGCAGAGGGTTTGAAATATTGGGAGAATTACCCAAACATGACACAAAGACATAAAATGAGCAAATATTGTTCAACGTTTGTCTGGAAAATGATGCCAATAGACTTTCTCAATGCAGAGGTGCCACAAACCTTCAATTTGTTTTAAAAAAAAATGCAATATCTACAAAGCACAATGAAATGAGATATGCCTGTAACTTACATATATTTATTTTAAATTGTGCCACCAAAGTCAGACAGTTGTTCTTACTTTGACAATCATTTCTGTAATAAAACTGAGCTATCAAGAAGACTAACTGTCATTCATGAGAAAAGGATCATTTGGACAGATTTGGACAAATGAACTAATTATTTGGACAAATTATGTCTGCCATGAATTATGTTAAATTATTTTATGTTGAATAAATAAAACAAATTATTTTATGTAAAATAAGAATAAATAAGATTTGATTCTATACAGCAAGAAATAATTCTAAGGAAAGCCTTAATACAAAACACAATCATAGGGAATTCCCTGGCAGTCCAGTGGTTAGGACTCTGCACTTTCACTACCATGGCCCAGGTTCAGTCCCTGATCAGGGGACTAAGATCCCACAAGCTGTGCTGCAAGGCCAAAATACAACTATAGCATAGCAAAATATAAAGTAAAAGAGTGTCTGAACAAAAGATTTCCCACATGTTATTAAGCAGAGGAAGAAATAAGCAGAGAATAGAGCATACAGTTGCTTGTCATTTGTGTGCAAAAAATAGGGAATGAATAATGTAAATGTGTGCGTGTGCATAAAGTATCTCTGGAAGAGTTTGTTAAACTGCTTGGCAGCGGGTGCCTGCAGAGAGGGCCCTGGGTGGGTGGGCAAGGCACTGCACAGCAGGCGAAGAAGGAAGGCTCACTTTCCACCTCCCTTTTAGTACCTTTTGAAGTTTGCACCAATGTTGTAAATGACCTTTTCCCAAAAAATACAATTTTAAAAAATATGTCAATGATAAACACATTTTCTTCTCTGATTGCTTCCTCTGTCCCCCAAATGCAGCAAGATGTTCACAGTTGTTAAAAGGCATCTGAAATGACTAGACTCTCTCATTTTTAGCGGATCAACCCCTCTGCTGAGATGGTGATGATTGACAGAATGTTCAACCAGGAGGAAAGAGCTTCTCTGTCCCGGGACAAGCGTTTGGCACTCGTAGACCCCGGTAAGAAATGTCAGAGTGAAAGCTGAGGAGAGCTCCTGCCAGGGTTCTGGGGCCGTGGCTTTGGGGAGACCGTCTGAACTGACCTTGTGCGATAAGACCTGGAGGTAGATCCTGGATTCCAGGGAGAAAAATCCGGAGTTGAGAGCATGATATGAATCCTCTGAGAGGGTCTATGTTCTGCAAAATCCAAACCGGAGTTTGACATTCGGTTAAGTGAATCTTCTTCTCTCCTGTAAACTCACACCTCTCAATCTTTCTCTAGTTTTTGAGAACTAAGTAAGTCAGAAGCCTTCCCAGAAGCAACTAAACCTCATCCAATTATTGAGTTATCTTACTGTGTGCCAGACCTTGCTGGGGGAGTCAGTGAGGCACGGTCCTTGCCCGTAAGCTAATGGATGGTAGTGCTCCTTGTGGGTACTCTTTGAACACCCCATCAGCTTCCTACCATTTGGATCATGCTAGAGTCAACCCACATTCTGCCTTTTAGAAATGGATTCTCAGGACTGCCCTGGTGGTCTGGTGGTTATGAATCTGCCTGCCAATGGAGGCAGCATGGGTCCCCATCCCTGATTGGGAAACTAAAATCCTGCATGCCACACGGTATGGCCAAAAAATAGAAAAAAGTATTCTCCATACTATTTTCTAGCTTCTTAAATTTTTAAATCCAATAACATTATAACAATTTGTAGAGTATGGATTTTCATCCATATTTTCACCATCCTATAAATGTTTTTATTCCTACAAGCTTTCTTCCAGTTCTGGTTCCCACATACATATATCATTTACAGGTTGCTTTTATAGGACACCCTCCAACTGTGCTTCTGCACGTTCCTGGACATGAACTACTGATTGAGAGGGCAGGGTGGGGCAGTCTGCACCTGACCCACTGAGGGGCGGCTGTCTAGTCTCACTGTCTCCTTCTTTCATTAACATCCTTTTCGTTTCCCAATTGCAGAGGGTTTTCAGGCTGATTTCTGTTGTTCCTTCAAACTCGATAAAGCTGCCCATGAGATGCAGTTCGGCCGGAGTGACCAGCATGGCGGTAAAACATCAAGTTCCGTGCATCTGACGGCCAAGGCCCAGAGCAGAGACCGAGCCAAAGCAGGCCTGGCAGAACCAATGAATCATGACCAATTTCATCTAGTGCCTAATCACATCGTGGTCTCCGCAGAAGGAAACATTTCTAAAAAACCGACTGCCTCGGCAGAGCACTGAAATTTGACAAAGTGGGCTCCGCTCAGTACCGGAGTGCATCTGAAGAGAAAACCAGCCGGAGAGACTCCGCAAAAGGCAGCGAGTGCTCCCCTGGGCCTGATTGCCACCGGAAAAACTTGTCCAGACCAGATCACGGTCCCGACAGCAAACTCTCAAGCCTCCTAGTAGATTCGCACCTGGAGATGACTTGTAATAGCTCCTTCCAGGACAAGACGCTGCGGAATTCTCCAAAGAATGAAGTTTTACACACAGACATCATGAAAGGGTCAGGCGAGCCCCAGCCCGATCTCCAGCTCACTAAGAGTTTAGAAACGACATTTAAGAACATCTTGGAACTCAAAAGGCTGGGCGGCAGTCCCAGAGTGACCCCACGGTTAGCGGCTCTGTCGAGTTAGATTTCCCCAACTTTTCTCCAATGGCTTCGCAGGAAAACTGCCTGGAAAAGTTCATCCCGGACCACAGTGAAGGCGTGGTAGAAACTGACTCTATTTTAGAAGCAGCTGTAAATAGTATCCTAGAGTGTTAATAGCGCAGTCCTCCCCTCACCCGCCCCGAGACCCCGCCTCGGACAAGTTACATTCTTTCCTGGCAAAAGCAATGGAAACGGTCTCCTGTCTCCAGCCTGCTTGATCTTTCATCACAGGTTATTCTTTCTAATTTCAATCCCATTCTTTGTTTAAGAGCAATACTCGTCGTGGTTACAGGGAGATCCTTCAGTAAAGCTGATCCTTATTAGAAAGCAGTCTGATAGGCCCTATACATTTCAAGTGTTTTAAAAGTGCTTATCGTCATTTTTCTTGTTTATTTTTTTTTCCCAAACACTGTAATTCAATGAGATCACAGTACACTTGGCCCTAGGTAAAATTCTGACAATCATAAAGTCATTTGAAAAGAACAGACTTTATTAAAGAAAATCAAACAGGACTGTTAGAAGATACTTTTTAAAGAATATCCCCACTGTATCTCCAAATTTGGGCTTTGAGGGGGGTGGGTTTTGGGGCTGTCATGGGCCAGGAGACCGCTCCCCTCGGCCATCTGTGAGCAGTTAGTCCTGGCTGCTCTGCTGGGACCCACAACCCTGGCCTGAGCGCCTACAGCACCTACAGGGCTTCCTGTTCATTCAAGTGCTTTTCTGATGCGCCCGAGCATCAGAATTTCATGTAGGGAAAACTTTGTTTTGAGTTGCAACAGCATGACTTGAGATAATCTCACCAGGCAAAATAAAGGAAAAATGGAAACCAGTTAAGTGGCACAGTGTACAGGGGAGGCCAGGATCGAGCCTTGAGGAATATAATATGTATATATGTAAAAGCATATATATCATGTTCACTGTTGAGAAAAAAAAAGTGTTTTGCATTCTACAATTGGATCTAGTCAACATACAATGTATGTTTTTGTTGGTTGCTGGGTTTTGTTTCAGTCAACCTCTCTTCGCACCCCCTCCCACAACAAATAGCCAAGCATCAAAAGCACTTTCATTTGAAAACTGTGTTATAATTTTTCAGTTTAAATGTTAAGGGGACTTTGGCCTTGTTTCTGCTTCTTGTTGTCTGAGAACAGTAGTCACACCACCCACCCCACCCCCCCGCAGCATTCATTACCAAAACACAGACAAACCAAAGGTAACCAGCCAGCCCACCACTGAAAGGAAAGATCTGAGACCCGGATGCCCACTTGAGAGCCAAAGGACACGCCTGTCATGGTTTGTGTTTGGCCCATGTTCATGTTCATGGGTGTGACTTACTGCTTTATTTATTGATATTTCTTTTCAAGGAGCTTTCCCCGTTTTCCTTTCTTGTATGCCTGCCCCAGGTCCTCCCATTTCTGTTGTCACTTTCATTCTCAAGGTCCCTGCAACCATCAGTGTCCCCTAGCATTGGGAACGCTACACGTGGCATTCCGTGTGTACTGTCTGACATGTGTGCGTGTGTCTGGGCTGTTCAGGTACAGAGGTTATTTTTGCCACAGAGTATACAGTCACCCTCCCTCTTATGTGGACAGACTCTCATCCCTTCTGTCCATCTCTCTGGCTTTAGAGGAACTCCCAGTGGTCTTCACTCGAACACGTTGCCAAGATCTACTTCTGGCCTTCCCCAGCATGAGGACAACCCCCTGTCGTCATGTTGGGCATTTCTTTCCAGATTGGCCTGCAATGGAAAGGAGGGCTTCTGATTCCTAGAAAAACACAACAGAAGACCTAGACTTTGCCTGCCCCTTAGTGCCCCCGCCAGACACAGACACACAAATCCTGGGAGGCTGCCAGTCTTCCAAAAGCAAAATACCTTCTCCCCATCCCACCCCTGAGCCAATGGAAACCGGAAAGTCTGGGCCATTTCATGGTTGCCATGCTTTCCTTATTTGTGCCAATGTCCAAGTTGCAGATTTCCCTTTTTTCTCCACATTGTAACATATTAGAAAGATAAGTTGGTACTGCCAGTTAGAACTTTCTGTTTGGGCAGCCCTGGGATAACACCCTGCTCTGAACCCCATGATGTCACAGGCTCTTCTCTTAGGGCTCACGCTTCCCTAATTTCTAGCAAGACTTAAAGGTGGTTCCTCCTGATCAAATTCTTCTCATTGTGGAAATTTATACCTGGAAGCCTTCTTGGAGGCTACTAATGAGTTATGTTAATTACCGAATCAGTGGAATTCTTAAGAGACAAGGTGGATTCATGTACATTTGTCACCGCTCTTCTTCCCTACCCTGCCCCGCTACCCCAGTCCCAGCTTCTCAATCTGCCATCTTAAAGGGTTTTGTAAAGACTTGACACTTGTCTTGAAAACAGAGAGCCTAATTTACCAAAATGAAACTTGTAAATTTTTGTGTCCTTGTATGTAAGTTTACTTTTTAACGGAGGAAAGGTTCTAGATAATGACAAATGACGATTACGAAATACATTTTATTCCTGTGATTAGGTCATAACTCGCATGTCGAGGCCCCTCTGGTGGAGGGCGAGAGCTCAGCCTCGGATGGCCAACATTCAGTTGTTAAGGTTCATTAGTCAAAGTTAAGTTTTAGAGCTACTCGTACTCAGTAACAAAAATCATTTTCTTTTCTTTCTTTTTTTTTTTTTCTGTTCTTGTGGAAGAGTGTGAATTTGTTATTAAGCATTTGATTTTCTGTGTCCTTAAGTACTGCCTAAAGATAAAGCAAATTTTAAACTGGCAATTACGAAAAAGAACTATTTTAGCGCTGAAGAATTTAGTAGACTTTGTTAGATTAGGGGCCTTACAGACTGAGCTGACTTAAAGAGGACGCGTCACTCACTGTCAGTGTGGTGTGGGCTTTATTTGCTTAAATACCTTCATTTGTATAGTATGTCTCACTTGAAATTGCTTTGTATACATTTTGTAAAAATATTTATAAAATGTTTTGTAAAAAAAGTATAACAAATTGCAGTTTATTTTGTTATGTTGGATAAATACTGTTAAAAGAAACCAGTCAGTAACTATATTGTTAATCCACGGTTAGGAAATGTTTAGTTGGAGATTACAAAATGAAACAACCATTGCAATACAGCCAAAGATTTGGGAAAATGTGCAACTGTGATTGTCTTGATTTTGCAAAGAAGAATGGCTGCTTTTCCCAGAAGAAAAAGGTAAGTAAGTGTCCAGCGGGCTTTCTGTTATTAAATCCTGTTACCCAAAACTAGCTCTGCCTGTGAAGGGGTAGGATTTTAATTGATCAGCCTTTCTAAACAGTTGCCAATTAAAGTTGGTCAGTGAGAAAGTTTAGTCATGTACATGTCAGGCCTCCCTCCTGGGACTCCTGCCACATGGGCCCTTAACTAAGGAAGGAAAAATGAGGTCATTTAAAGGTCTCAATCTGCAAGAAATTTCCTTTAGTCATTATATTTATTTTGTTTCTGCAGGGACCAGAAGGCCAAGGGACAGGTTAAAGATGAAATAACCCCTGTTATGTCTATAGAGTCAGCCCCAGGGGCACTTCTGCATTCCTATACTCCCTCCCAAGTGTAACTTTACCAAAATGGTCAGGAAAACTACCAGAGTGGAAACTTCGTGGAGTAAGGGTCTAAGACTCCTTACCTTTTTCTTTGGGGCCTAGAATTTATACTTAGCCTCCTTATTTTATGGTTTAATGGCTGCCTTCCCCACCCCCACCATTAGGTGGAAGCAGTTGGGATATCAAGATTCTTCAGTAATCAATATATAAAGAGGAAGTCACTCTCCTGTATCTTAACAGAAGTTAAAATAATGACATCAGTGGACGGATCCCGTAATATCTTTTGCAGTGGTGTCCTGCTGGCAAGCTTCTCCCCTTGCTAAGGACATCACCAACATGGCACTCTTGCTCCTCTGCCCATTTACAGTGGGTGTGCCCCGTGAATAGAGAAGGATCATCTGGTTACTTGGTTAAGAGTGAAGTCTGTGTGTTGCGCGGGAGCACGCACAGAGGAAAAACCTCTTAAGATGGTTAGAGCCCTGAGCCCTGTGTACAAGAGGCCCTGTCCCAGGAGAGGGGTCCTAGCACTACCTGATGTAGGGAGAGTAGCCAGGGAGTTAACTGGGGGAAAAGGGAAGGGAAAGGAAAGAAACTCTACCATCTTGGGGCACAGCAGCAGCATCGCTCAGGCAAGATATCTGTGGCACTGGATCTGAGCTCTGGCTCTGCTTCAGAGACAGAGGGCAGACTCCTAGGCATCTGGCATTAAGTATCAAACTATTGAGCAGTTTGCAGGCAGTGTGCTAAACCCTGGGCATCTACAGATCACTCCGGTGTGATGTCTATGCTCAAGGAGCTCAGTCTAGAGAGGAAACAAGTCCATAAATAGCCACATTCCAAGAGAAAAGAAACTTGGGGCTAAAATTTTTCCAGATCTCCACTTGGTTGAGAGCCACGATCTATATTCCCATGCCCCTCTTATTTCCATGGTTCTTAGTGCAATTTCCTGAGGTACATTTGAGAAAAAATAAGTATGATACTTTTTGCATGAATGAAGATAGAGGAATTTTATAGTGTTATCTATATGGAGAAATCTGGTGCAGCAGACACACAAACTGCTGGAGCACCTTTGCAGTATCAAGTGGAGTCTAAAGGATACATACAGGCTAAAGTGAATAGCCTGTATGTATCTACACTACTGCAGGTTAAAAGGCCTTCATGAGTCCCTGGTCTGTATTCCTTGTAGGCATGTGCTGGAGCAAATCACGTGTGAAGGGTAAGGAAAGCAGTACAATGGGAGGTGGGAGCAGGTGGGCACGCAAAGTGTCTTTAGCAGCAGAACCTGGGAACAGGCCCCAGGACTTCACCTAAACTCTCATCAGACAGCTTCGTGCAAGTTTCTCTCATCCTTTGCTTCCTTGCCTATCAACTGGGAAGACTTGTCCTGATTCTCCACTTTTTAAGGTGTAAAATGAAGTCTTAAAGGAATGTGGAAGGTAGGAAAAGCTAAAGTTCCATTATCCCCTAAATAATTCACAGGAGGTCTGGGTGGTTCTGTTTTGCATTTGGTCTTGCCTACAGCATGCTCTCTGCCCACCCTCTCAGCTGTCCTGTGTCTGCCCTCAACCCTCAGGAGGCTGCCGCCCTCCACCAGCTCTCTCCTTTTCCCCTTTCACTTCTGCTCCCTTTGCTCCTTTATCAGGACCTAAAGCTGCTGTCCATGTTATCTTTCCCAACTCCAGGCTCACCTGGTTGCTCTCTCCCACCGGCCACCTGGGGGCCCCATGGCACTCTCTGAGGAGGCAACCAGGAAATCCTGAAACAAAGTCGACTGCAAGGAGGGTCCTAATCCAAGAAAGAGGTTTGGGGCAGACGGGAAATTGCAAGTTGGGCCCACTTTTGGGTGTGTGGGGTGTGATACTTTTGCCTTACTGAGAAGGCATGGATTCCAAATAATCCCCAAATGCAGATATATGTTAAACATGGAAAGGAATCCGGAGCCAATTCAGAGAACCACAGAACGTTGGCTCTGAATTTTTATCATGGATCCTAGTTCCCCCATCAGGGAAATAATCGGTGCCCCTGCATTGGCGTCTTCACCACTGGACCACCAAGGAAGTCCCTTGCAAGGAGTCCTAAAAAACAAACAAACATATAGTCAAGTGCTTTCTAAAACAGGCAAATCACAAGAACCTAAGAGAGTGCTTTCTTAATACGTAAGCGATAAACAAAGGGCACACCACAAAGTCTAAGTCCTTCTCCTATTCCAGGCCCTACTCCCATTTCCCCAAAATAACCTCCATCAGCACTTTCCTATGTGTGTGTTAGGTGCTCAGTCGTGTCCAACGCTGCGACCCCATGGACTGTAGCCCACCGGCTCCTCTGTCCATGGGGATTCGCCAGGCCAGAACACTGGAGCAGGTTGCCATGTCCTCCTCCAGGGGATCTTCCCAACCCAGGGATTGAACCCAGGTCTCCGCATTGTAGGCAGATTCTTTACTGTCTGAGCCACCAGGGCAGGTCACACTTTCCTATATATCCTTTGTACTCTATTCTGTATCTTGATTTTTCAAATGTAGCCAAATGTCTGGGAGTTTTATAGTTAGGATTCTTTGGTTTTACGTAACAGAAACCCATCTGGTCAGTTAATGGCATAAAGAAGTTTTAAAGGAAGGATAAAGATTAAAGGGAAGATTGAAGAGCTTGAAGACTTAGGGGAATGTTCTGCTAATCCAGTAGTTAGTACCCTGTGCTTCCATTGCAGGGGCCATGGGTTTGATCCCTGGTCAGGGAACTAAAATGTCTCAAACCAAACAGCATGGCCAATAAATAAATAAAAATTAAAATTCTAAACTTAATCAGCAAAAAATTAAATAAAGTATATGGGGGTCAAATTCCAAAAACAAAGAACTTGAAGATTTGAGAAAGACAGGAATAAGAAAACTCCAGGAGGCCTTAGGAGGTAGAAATCCTTAAAAGTCTTGCCCTGGACTAATTCTGTTTCTTCCACTGTCACTCTGTTGAAGACTCAAAATCTGGAGGAGAGAAGGTTAGAGTCTTATGGGCAGGTGGGAGTTGAAAAGATGTTCCAGAGACCCCTTCAATGGATGTATTGGGAGGTCAAGTGTGTTTGGATTTGACCCCCATCCTCCAAAGACTGTACACAATGAAGGCGAGCTCACTCAGCCCACAAGAGAAAAGAGGACGGAGGTCAGTAGGCCAAAAAGAAAAAATACCACTGAGATTTCAGGATATAAAGACCTACCTCACTGCATATATCAATAATTGCATACTCTTCCATAAATTGTTCTAACCATTCCCTAATGATGGACAATTGAAATGGTCAAGAAAAAAAAGAGAACTGAGGCCTATGCGGTCTGGCTATAATCAGATTCTAGAGGCCGTATATGGCCATGCCCCATTCTCATTCAGGAACCTGTTTCAAGTAAAAAAATCTGTCTTGCCCAGAGCTCAGGGCATATACTCAATTTACTATAAACATGTAGTCAGTGACCATCCGGGGCTTGAGAAGTACTCCATCTGGATCAGCCTGGTGAAATGACGGCTTTGGGCCTGAGAATACGTGCTCTGCTAGCGCCACCTGCTGGCCCTGGAGAGTCTGCCTGATGGCTGGCCTCCAAGTCTCAGCCAGGAGCGTTGCATATTACTAACACCTCTGAAAGAACCTTTAGTACCACAGAACCTATCTTGTATGTGTACAGGGGAACTTACAAAACATTTACTTTGTTTCTTGTTTACTATGTAATGGATGTTTCACAGTTTGCTGGCCTTTCTGTTTTGGCCTTTCCACAAAGTAAGACACATGGTGAGGTTCTGAAGAGTCAAAATGAGCCTCCCACCACAGTCTGTGATGCTGAAAACCATGTTGTCCTTCGACATTTATTCATCAGGTACTGAGCTCTGTGCATGGTACTTCATGGATGAACTATTAACAGTTACATAGCACTTAACCAAAATGATGTTTTGAGCTTAGATGGTTAGTAAGTCCCTGCAGGTGTCCATTGTTTTGAGAGGTGCTATAGAAGATTCAGAGAAGTATGTGACAAGTTCTCAGCTTTCAGAGAACACAATCTAGTCAGGGAAACAAGCCAAGCAATACAGGATAATATCTGTGGATATGCCTGCAAGTGTGTGCCTGCATGCCTGCTAAGTCGCTTCAGTCCTGTCCGGCTCTGTACAACCCTATGGACTTCAGCCCCCCAGGCTCCTCTGTCCATAGGGATTCTCCAGGCAAGAATACTGAAATGGGTTGCCATGCCTTCCTCTGCGGGATCTTTCCCAACCAGGGATCAAACCCGTGTCTTTTATGTCTCCTGCATTGGCAGGCAGGTTCTTTCCCACCAGTGCTACCTGGGAAGCCCCCATACCTGTAAGTGCTAACTGTCAAATAATGACACTGTTTTAGACCTTAAGATAAATATATAAATATATATACTTGAAAGATAAATAGATGTACTATGCTAGACATGTGGCAGTGCCTGGAGCATTTTTTTTTCTTGTCACAACTTAAATAATATATATTTGAAAGATAAATAGATGTACTATGCTAGATATGTGGCAATGCCTGGAGCATTTTTTTTTTTTTGTCACAACTGAGGATGCTAGACATCCTATAATGCACAGAACAGCCGTCCCTGTCCCTGTCAAAGAATTTTCTGGCCCTAAATGCCAATAGTGCTGAGACTGAAAAACCTGTGCTTACTACCCTTAGATCAGTGATGAGCAAAGAAGGTGTGATCTCTGCTCTCCTAGTATCATGGGGAAGAGATGTTAAAAATATAATAGCTTCCTGACAGAATTCAAGACAGAGACTACTCAAGAACCTTGCTTGTCAAAGTGTAGTTTTCAGACCTGAAGCATCCGTTATCACTTTGATGTTTAAAATGTAGAGTATTGATCCCCGTCCCATGCATTTTAACAACATCCTGAGGTAACTCCTATGCACATTAACGCCTGAGACACGCTGCTCATAAGGTTTCCAGAAAAGACTAGACGTGAGTTTTCAGTATTTTATGAAGACCAGGAAAGAAGGAAGCATGTTCCAGGCGGTAAGAGCTGTATGAGGGAAGGTCCTGAGATAGTAAGTTGGAATTTCTAGTTTTCAGCTCAGCAGCAGTAACAACATAGTGTTAAAGTTCGTTTACCGCCACACTTTGCGCTAAGAGCTTTAGATGGAGTAGTTCATATAACTCGCCTGAGGCTAGTAATAAGGCAAGATCCATTATGTCTATCCATGGGAAAAACAAACTCAGGGACACAGGGGTCAAAGAATTTGCTCAGGGATCCACTGACAGAGCCAGGCCGACGGAATCACAGCTGCGTTTCCCCACCATCCTAAGTGGTTCTTATTCACCTTTACCCACAAGAGAGCGCCAAAGCCGTAATCCCAACTCTGCCCACCCAGCCACGCAGACGCGTAGCGCAACGAGCGGAAGCCGGAGGCCCAGCGCCCACACTCCACCGGAAGTCAGTGCATTGTGGGAAGAGTCTCGGTGTTTATTTACACCCCCGCCTCCGGCGCTAAAGCAAGTACACTTGGAGTGGAAAGGACTGGATTCTGAAGATGACACGGCTCCGAAAAGCTTCCAAGAAGTGCGAAGGGGAGCTTTGTGTAACTTTTGGCGGGAATCAAGGCTAGCAAAACCTCCACGGTTTACTACTGCTAAGACGGCGCGGGCCGCCCCGCCCGCCCCGCCTTGAGCTAGAGTAGACGTCTCGATGGTCGAGTAAACATAGAGAGGCGTCTCTCGGCCCTAGGGGGTGGAACTGCGCATGAGTAGTAGCTGCAGCGTTGGAAAAATGGCGGAGGAAGAGTAAGTGTTTGGGGAGGTTTATCTCTGGCGTGGCTTCTTGAGCATCCGGGGCCATCCACAGTGTTTATTTCTCGCTGGCGGAAAATAAGGGTACTTGTGGACTGAAAGAAGAGAATAGGAAAGGCTCCAGATTATAGAGAGGACTGAGGCGACGTACGGGTTGGTGTGGGTGGGAGAAGGGGGCAGCCGCGGAGCTCGGGCCATCTCAAGGGGGGCAAGGATTGACTTTGGGGCAGCGGGCTGAGATCAGGCTGGGTTCCCCCAGCTGTGCTTAAGTGTTACCACTGTAGGTGGGTCTGCACGCGACCCAACTCTATGGGGCGGAATCTCATCGCTGATAGTGTCTATAAAGCTGTGGCAGTAGAAGCTCCGTTGGCGTGTAGAGGACCAGTGGCTGTGGGGTTCGTGACTTATTAAGTCTTTGGGTCCTAGGAAATGTGAGGGGTCCATTTTGAGGGCTAGTGTTAGAAACCACAGATTTCGGAAGGGCCACAGCCCTTACGGATTTGAAGATAGTGTTTCCCTAGGCCCGGGATATCTTTTGGAAATCTGGTGCATATTTCTTTCTTAAATACTATCGCTGGTCTCCATTTTCTGTATCAGACCAAGAAGAAAGATCCCTTTGGTTCCAGAGAATCTCTTGAAAAAGAGGAAGGCTTATCAGGCCCTCAAAGCCACCCAGGCAAAACAGGCGCTTTTGCAAAGGAAGGAGGTAATGATGGGGACCAGGTGGGGGAATTAGAGTTTGTGTTTGAGTTGTATCCAGCACGTGTTGAACTAGACTTGGTACCGATGGCCCCTTCCCCCATCGGTTGCGATATACCCGGTATTGGTTTCTTGTCTTTGTTTAGCCAAAAATGTATCAAACATTTTCCACGGGCAAAGTACTGGATTTGAGTTGTTAAGGAAGAAAGTAAATGCAGAGTCCCGGATTCATACCAAGTGATTTGAGAGACCAGAATTTGTACCTGGAAGAAAAGTCTTAATGAACCAGTTTTGTACAATTTTTGCTATCTGCTACATGATTTTGGAGAAATATATTTTGGAGGCAGTTTATGATGCCTAACACAGTGTTAGGGTCCCTAAACACTTGATGGTAAATATTGCTGCTGCTACTAAGTCCCTTCAGTCCTGTTCGACTCTGTGCGACCCCATAGATGGCAGCCCACCAGGCTCCCCTGTCCCTGGGATTCTCCAGGCAAGAACACTCGAGTGGGTTGCCATTTCCTTCTCCATTGCATGAAAGTGAAAAGTGAAGATGAAGTTGCTCAGTCGTGTCCGACTTTTAACGACCCCAAGGACTGCAGCCTACCAGGCTTCTCCGTTCAAGGGCTGACAGCATGTACATTGTTTTGTTTGTTTGTTTATCAGGGACTTTCCCAGTAGTTCCCAAGTTTTCTCAGCTTCACTTCTTTCTTGTCGATCTTGTTTTTTTCATTATATAAGAACAGAGGGGACGTCCCTATCATTCTAGTGGCTAAGAATCCTTTCTTCTATCCCAGGGGGCACGGGTTCATTCCCTGGTCAGGAAACTAAGATCCTGCATGCTGAAATGTAGCCAGAAAATAAGTAAAAATAAATTAAAAAAATAAAAACAGGATGTTTGTTTGTGTTGTGCCCCTTTCCAGACCATAGGGGAAATAAGCTCTATGACTAGTGACTAGTGAATTACTCTTGTGAAAGAAAATGACTACAGAGGCCAAAAAATGGTGATGATGGTCTGCCTTCTCTGTAGCAGAGGAAAGGAAAACAAGTCAAGTTTAAGCGACTAGAATGGTTTGTACATGACTCCTGGCGGCAACTACGGGACAGAGTGCGACTCAGACGGCTAAAAGTGAAACCGCATGGCTTGGAAATGCCAGACAAACATTCCTTGGCCTTTGTCGTACGCATTGAAAGGTAGGGAACTTGGTGGATTCCATGAGGCTGGGGAAACTGTTGGTTCATCTTTAGACCCTTTTTAGGAAGATGAGATTTAAGGCAAGTTGTGCTAGGGATTCTGGGCTAAACAAAACAGATTTTGTCTTCAAAATTAGGGGACTAGAGGACTTCCCTGGAGGTCCAGTGGTTAAGACTTCACCTTCCAATGCAGGGTGTGTGGGTTTGATCAGTGGAACTAAGATCCCACCTGCCTTTGTAGCTGAGAAACCAAAACATAAAACAGAAGCAATACTGTAACAAATTCAATAAAGACTTCTACAAAAGTTAGCCACATTAAAAAAAAAAAAGATTTGGTCCAGTGGTTACGACTCTACACTTCCATTCCAGGAGAATAGGTTTGATCCCTGGTGAGGGAACCAAGAATCCCACATGCCACAAGGTGCAGCCAAAAAACATGAAAATACACTAATTGCTGTGAAGGCAAAGTGCTGGATGTTAGGACACGGGGGCCGCAGTGTGATCTGTAGTGGTTTAGGACACTTGAAGCAGGAAGCTGTGGCCTGCCCACATAAAAAGTTTGGGGGCAGCTTTCCAGGCAGAGATGCAAGAAGTTTAAGTGTAGGGTCAAGGTGGTTTCTTAGGAACGGAACCAGGGTCCAGCAGATGGTACATAGTCAGTGCTGGGGAGAGCTTTTTCACATTCAGCGATAACCTTACCCATTCCTACGAGCACATACAGCGTTAGCTCTCCCTTTCATACCCTGTCATCCAAGTCAGAAACACATGAGGTTTTGTTTTTATTTGGCTGCAACAGGTCTCAGTTTGAGCACACAGGATCTTCGATCTTCACTGTGGCATGTGAGATCTAGTTCCCTGACCAGGCATTGAACCTGGGCCTCTAGCATCAGGAGCACAGAGTCTTAGCCACTGGCCCACCAGGGAAGTCCCAGAAACCTGTGGGTTTTAAGTATGTGTCAGCTTCCTATCCTTGCCCTTGCCCATAATCTCTTTTTGCCTTTTATTTGTATTTTTAAAATTAGAGTGTAGTTGGCTTTCATTGCCCATGATCTCTTTCCTGGCCTATCACATCAGCTGTCTAGCTAAACTTCCCAGACTTGGGGGTCACTTTCTTGTTTCTGTTTTATATGCTCTCTTTGGTGATTGTCAAATCTGGTTATGTCTCCTTTACTTAAAATCTTCTCTAGCTTTTAATAGCCACAGACACAAGTCCGTTGTCCTTAGCTTGACACATACATCCCTCTGCATTACAAGTCCAGGGACCATTCCTGTCCCTTTAGCACCTTGGGCTTTGCTCCACAAAGCGTGGCAAGTGATCTGTTTACATGGCTGCTCCCCACTCAGTTGAACCTGCCCTGTGGGTGCCCATTAGTGGCACACACTTCATGATGCTTGCTAGGCAGAGCCTGACTTTGCTGTTCATTTCAGGATTAATGGGGTGAGTTCACTGGTGCAAAGGACCATTGCCAGACTTCGCCTGAATAAGATTTTCAGTGGTGTCTTTGTGAAAGTGACCCCTGAAACCATAAAGACACTTCGTATCGTGGAACCTTATGTGACCTGGGGGTGAGTATAGTTTTTGTGTGAATTCTCATTACATGATACTGGAGAATGGTGAGAACGTTGGGATACACAGGGTACTGTTCTCCAGCACTTATGTTGCTGAGTCGGGAAACATTATGCCACAACCACAGTCGTCAGGGCTCAGCTGCTAGCCTGAAGAATCTTGGAACATGGAGCAGGTAGAGCAGGAGTTATTGGTACAGCTCATAACGGTTTGAACAGGGCTGTGGTAGGGCTTGGTCAGCTGTAGGTTAAGGCTGACTAAGATAAGAGATTAATTGTTGGAATCTTGAGGCAGAGCTAGGGTGGTATTCCTTCAAACATTAAAACCCCAAAAAGACTTGGATTTCACTTCAAACTTTTTCACACTCTTGCATAGGGTCACATAAGGCCAAAGTCCTAGATTATAAGCCACAACTTTATTTTTGCTGGGAAGTAAACATCTTTACCTGGCGAGCATTTGTATCTGTAAATTTTAATTTCTAATAAGATAGTCGGGGCTGTGTGGGTTTTTTCACCTCCTTTGGGTGTATGCTTCCCAGGTGTCCCAGCTGCAGTGTGTTGAGGACCCTCGTGGGGACGGGGGTTGGGAGACTCCTTAGCCAGGCTACAGGGCTGCACTGCCAGTGTGGCGCAGCCTGCCAGGGGTGGGGCGGCGCTGTGATTGAGCTTTGTTCTGCCTCACATAGATTTCCAAATCTGAAGTCTGTTCGGGAACTCATCTTGAAACGTGGACAAGCAAAGGTTAAGAACAAGGTCATCCCTCTGACAGACAACACAGTTATTGAGGAGCATCTGGGTGAGTGAGCATCTGAGGAGTCAGCAGAAAGGGTCCCCAGAACTTCCCAGAGTGCTGAGCCCTGGCATATCAAGAGCCTCGCAGTATGTGCTGGGAAGGTGCTAAATACAGGAATCTGTATTATGTTTCTTAGGGAAGTTTGATATCATTTGCTTGGAAGACCTCATTCATGAAATTGCCTTCCCGGGAAGAATTTCCTGGCCATCTCAAGGTTCCTACGCCCTTTCCAACTCTCGGTGGCCCGTCACGCTACCAAGAATAGAGTGGGCTTCCTCAGGGAAGTGGGCTCACCAGGTTATCGAGGTGAACGCATCAATCAGCTCATCCGGCAGCTGAACTAAACCCAGGTGAGGCGGGGCTGAGACTGCCCTTCGGTGGACTCTCAGGGGGCCAGGCCTCACCCGCTAAAAGGTCATCTTGCATTTACAAGTGTATGAGAATAAATTTGGGTGGGAGGTGGCTGGTACTCACAAATTTAGTGGATGGAGATACTTGCAACAGTGAATGCCTGGTTAGGACATGGGGCTGTTTGTATTAAGAGTTATAGTATAGAAAACACTTGAGTGACCAAAAACCTTCTCTGTTGCTGTGTTCATTTTAGCTGAAGATGGAGAGAGAATAAAAAACTAATTTCAAAAGGATATTCCTTCCTCTGTTGAAGGAATCTTAATTCTTGAAAACTTTTATTGTTGTGGTTATGCTTAGGTTAGGGTTATGGTACGTCTGTATTAATGGAGTTGTTTTTTCTTTCTCAGCATACCTGAAAACAGTACACTGGAAGCGTGTGTTTTTGTTTTATGGACTTGTCGCTCAGTATCTTCAGGGAAGATTGTTTTCTGCTAGAATATATCTTCAGAAACTGGAGGAAAGGGCCAGGGGAAACACGGTGATGTTCCCAGAAGGCACAGCATCCCACCTCAGTTCCAAGGAAGAGTTCCTGTGATAACCACCATCCACCTCTGAAACCAGCAAAGGCTCATGCCATGAAGGAGAAAGTCCTCTTTCATCACGTCTCTCCTGGGCTGTACTGTTGGTGACTGAACACTTACCTATGAGTACAAGACAGCAGTGGACCAAGCCCAGGAGCATGTTGAACCTGGGGTTTCCTGGGACCTTGTTTTTGGAAGAACTTGAAGTTAGAATTGAGTTAAATTAGAACTTGAAATTAAAATTGAAAGCACACAAAAACAGTACTTGGTTGTCTCTCCCGTGAGTTCATGTTCTAACTTCAGCGACAGCTTGGCAGGCTCTCAGGCTGGCTCTAGGTATATCCAGTGTCTTATTGCAGCTGGCTTAGTGCTTTTTTCTAGCTTAGGATTTTAACCTACTCTTGGATCTGTGAGAAGGGCCCTTTCCCAGAAAAACATACACTCCAGTTTTTCTTGGAAGTTTAGGGTATTTGTAGATCTTCCCAGGGACCTTATGTGAAGAAGTCTTATGCTATCAGGATTGGTCACACAGGCTCTGATCTTGCAGCCTCCTCTGGCTGTGTGCCCTGTTGGAAGACCAAAGCTTACCAGAGGTTTTTTTTCCCTTTCAAGCCAAGTGGATGTTTCCTACAATATGGTAGAATGCTGAGCCCCTGTGCCATTAATCAGTCGATCTAGAAAGAAGTGGAAAACTTTTATCAAGCCAAATTTAAGAATCATAACTCAGAAAGAACATCTCAGAAAGCTCTAAGAACTGTTCTGCCCGTTAGAAGTGAAGACAGAGTTACATAAATTTTTTGAGAGAGGAGGGCTGTACATCAAGTAACATTGACAGCTGATAGATTCCAGGGCTTGTCTTAATCTTTTGACAGAAAGTGTTAGGTGACCAAGTGTTTGGTCCCTCAAAGCAGGGATGGGTGCTTGCCTGATTCAGGGACATGAGGCCCCTTGATGCCAGGTCCTGATAGCCCGGTTCTCTCTTTGGGGGTTATGCTAGCAGAATGTTCGTCAGGGACTGACAGTCAATTCTAGATTGTCCAATAAGGGACTTGAGCTAATTTTCCTTGCATGTACATTGTGTATGTACATTATTTTATAGAAAACTATAGATGTGATCTAGTTTAAGTCATTCAAACATCTGAACTTCAGAGCAGAAATTTGCCTCTTCATGGGTCTTAAGATGAGGAAACAAATACCATGGCCAAAAGGTCCTATCACTGGAAAACAGAAACCAGTGTCCTGCACTGAAGGCAGACTGACAAGTTGGCAGGGACTGTCCTCGGGCTGCCTGTGAGTATCCTTGAGCCCAGGGGAAACATGAATGTGCATCCCCCTAACCAACCTGGGGAGGGCTGAGGTCACAAAGTATACCAAAAACTTACTGGGTCCTAGTAGGAAGTATCAGCCACTAATATAAAGGATTAGATATTGCAGAAAGAATCCACCTGCCATTGCAGGAGACATGGATTCAATCCCTGGTCTGGGAAGATCCCACATCCCATGGAGCAACTAAGGCTATGTGCTACCACTGTTCAGGCTTCACTGGTGGCTCAGCGGTAAAGAATCTGCCTGCCAATGCATCCCCGCTGGAGAAGAAAATGGCAAGCCACTCCAGTATTCTTGCCTGAAAAATCGCCTGGACAGAGGAGCCTGGCAAGCTACAGTCCACGTGGTTGCAGAGTTGGACACAACTTAGTGACTGCACAACAACGGCGTGGCAGAAGAGGCATCATTAACTGCTGGTGAAAGGGTCTCAGTGATCCTGGCAGTATAACAGCTTGCACAGTGCTAGACTGTCTTAAAATAATTGGTTTTTGAAACTTGCATGTATTTGAGCCCAAGAAATACATTTGGTTCCTAAGCAAAACTAAGAGCAATTGTCAAAATGGTATACAACCCTGGTCCAGAATCTTGGGTCAGCTGTCTTATTTCAGGTGTCTTTTCATCATGGTCTGGTAGTGCTGGTCTTAAAATCAGGTGTCAAAAACAAGAGTTTCAGTTCACTCAGGAAAGGCCTTCTAACATGGCTTTAAGGAATCCTTTATCCCATGTCTTTTCCAGTATGAATAATATCCTGGTTGCAGGTGATGGTGAATCCAATCTTCATCCAAGGTTGGACTACTGTTGTAAAGCAACTATGCCCCAAATAAACACTCACACAAACACAAAAACCCCAAAGTTAGATTGTTGTGATAGACTTCAGAAGCAGTGTCCTTTTAATAACTAAACTTACAAGGAGCTATCTGGGAAGTGAGCCTTAATCAGTAAATACTTCAATTAACAAAACTAGGATGTTCACTGAAACAATCTCTTTCTTTCTAAATTATCCTCATTTCTACCAAATAAGTGGTTAACTGACTATATTGTTAGCTATATATGACAAAAACTTTAAAAGTCAAGGTTAAAGACTTTGATTACATCACAATTGAAAAGCAACTTGATTACTGACTGCTGTGACATAGACTAAATCTATGACTGATAACACCAGGTCATACCAGAATTTTAGGAGCTCCTTATAATTTCTAGTATATATCTATTAAAAATGTTTACCCATTTGACACAACCTAAGAAGTTTTATCACCACTTGTTTAACAATGCTTCTCATTTAACATACCAATCAGTTTAATAATCCTCTGAGATGGGAAGAAAACAAGTATTTTGAGGTGTTCTCTTCCAGGGACAATTAGGAAAACCTCAAAGTTATTAGCTAGACAGGTCAAAACTTCACTTAGAATTTCATCATTGGAAAGGTTGTCAGAAGTATCAAAAGTTTTAAAACACTTGGTCAAATAGAATCACAGGGTCACTGTGAGACAATTCCCATTCACCTAACCAAAGTGCCAGGGAAAGATCTCAATGGCAAAGTCAGGTCACTGAAACACAAACTCAATCTATTAACAAACACAGCTCAATATTTTAAGAAAAATTTGTCCTCTTAGAAGGCCAAATTCAGGTTTTATACCACTTTAAAACTTTTTCTTAATTAAGTTCAGTCTTAGACAGTCTTGACCGTGCACAAAACTCTCACAGTGTCCTTTTTCACAAAGCTCCATAAATTTCTCTATCTGTAAAGAAACAACCAGCTCTAGGACACCACCTTTTTTTTCCCTTTAACAAAATGCATTTTCATTCCTTATACTTTTCTTTGTTGAAAACACACATTCTACCTTCCTTGCATCCTGAAATGTCTCCTTTATAATTCTTAACCTTAAAACCTTAAAATTTTGGGCTTTCCCTGGTGGTCCAGTGGTTGAGTCAGCTTGCACTGCAGGAGGCTCAGGTTTGATTACTAGTCAGAGAACTAAGATCCACCTGACGTGCATGGTATGGCCACACAAAAAATAATCTCTAGTGAAAACCAAGAAGTAATTGTAAACTGCTATGATATCAGCATTTCCTGATTGACAAACTTAGGTGTTAGTTTTCCTCTCTTAGGGCTTCCCTGGTGGCTCAGAGGTTAAAGTGTCTGCCTCTAATGAGGGAGACCCGGGTTCGATCACTGGGTCGGGAAGATCCCCTGAAGAAAGAAATGGCAATCCACTCCAGTATTCTTGCCTGGAGAATCCCATGGATGGAGAAGCCTAGTAGGTCACAGTCCACGGGGTCGCAAAGAGTCGGACACGACTGAGCGACTTCACCACCACCACCTTTCACCTGTCCTCTCTTAAGAAGAGACTTCCCCAACAGTTAATGTTCTGGTATTTCATCCTATTTGAAATGACCTGGATAGCACATGAATTCTCATAATTTAATTTGGTTTAATTTCTAGTTACTAAGATCTAGAGATACTGTTTTATTTTTTTGCCTCACCACACAGTTTGCTGGAGCTTAGTGAAAGTGCCAAGTCCTAACCACTGGACCATCAGGGAATTCCCTGGTTTGCGTTCTTTTAGGTGGCTCAGTTTGAAGCACTAGGCAATCAGCCTCTGTCATGCCCCCAGATAAGCAGTACTTACTTAATGATCATAGAGGGGTTTCCTTATGGGACTGCTACAGGTCATGAAAACTGATCCTATGACACTTCTGGGAGACCTTCTGTCATCTAAGAGTATCTTGTAACTGGAAAGAGCAAAATATCCCTTTATTCTTTGGAGATGAAAAATTCAGTCTCTGATCTCACTAGTAAAATTTTGTTCAGACCATGTATCTTTTTAAATTTTTTTCAGTTTAAGCTAAATTGACAAAAACCCAGCCACACGTTGCCCTGGTCCTCTTGTCCAGACCCCCTAGGTGCCTAGGAAATGCACCAGTGCCCCAAAGACAGCAAGTCTTAAAACCAGCTCAAATAAAAATTTTAGGATCAACACCCAAACAATGAGATCTGAGTATCAGGAAAACTTACCAAGAACTGAAGAGTGTTGAGACACTGGTGGGGCTCAATGGGCCCATACCAAGCCCTGGTTCCAAGTAGACCCATGTAGCCTCTGGCAGGAATCTCTGGTAGCCTACAGCAAGCATATATTAATGAAATGAAAAATAAATCTAAAAAGAAACGAGCTTTTATCTGAGCCAAATTTGAGAATTATAATCCAGGAAGAGTATCTCAGAAAGTTCTGAAAATTATTATGCCCATAAGAAGTCAAGTTATATAAGTTTTTTGAGACATGGGGCTGTACATTAAATGACATATTGTTGACAATTTGCATAATCCAGATCTGAGTACCATGTATCCTCTTAGGAACGACTATTACCTTTAAGGAGTTGTTTTAGGAGAATGTTACTTTTACTGTTGAGTGGCAATTTCAACTGATGGGGAAGGTTTCAACTGATGCAAAACACAGGTACACAATGCCCAGTGAGGGAGAGAGGAAGCGAAAGGGCAGAGAGCTTAAAATTTTTCTTCTCTTGCCATAAAATATGAATTTTATTTCATAGTTAATTGGCTCAAGAGTTAACCTGCCAGGAATACATGTTACTCATACTGTAAAGCACTGTGAAGTCAGATTTATTTAAAATGATGTATCAAAGTCATGAGAAAAGAGCAGTTGTGAGTGTGGAAGCCCAGGTTTATAGCCCAGATCTTACACTAAATATAGGAATGTTCCTACTTTTGCCTATAAAATGGAACTAATATAGTCTTGCCTGTCTGCCTGTCATAGTTGAGTATTATTATAAAGGAGGTTTAAAATTTTATGCTCTTCTGTATTGTATACCATAATATATACCATTCCCTGAACAAATTGTAGGACTATCCTTATTTCTGGGAAAAGCTAGTCCTTTTAATGTGTGCTAATATGGGTTCGTGAGTCATGAACTGGATATGTTCTAGGTGTAGGCAGAACAATAAAACCTACTTTCAGGAAGCAAGAGTAGGTACAGTGAGCCAAGTAGATGATTTAAAGAGACTGACTTTAGAAGGTAGTTAAAGGTTTTCCTCAGCTCTAGACACTCTAGCCCCTCGCCTGACCCAGCTGGTTCTCAGAGCCTAGAGTTCTAGGGGTTGTTGTTGATTGGTTCTTTTTATGCTTTGAGATTTCATTCATTGTCATTCCAGGGCCAAGTTTTCTCATCAGACCTTTTTTTTCACTGCCTATCTGGAGAATGGTTACCTGAAATCAAAGTGCCACTTGGATCCCAAATTCACTTCCACAACCACCAGTATAAACTAACCCAGGTGATAAACACTAACATTTAAACTAAGAAATCATTCCCAGTGGGTCAGAACCATTTAGTGCTTCCCAGTCAATATGCCAGCAAATTTGGAAAACTCAGCAGTGGCCACTGGACTGGAAAAGGTCAGTTTTCATTCCAATCCCAAAGAAAGGCAATGCCAAAGAATGCTCAAACTACCGCACAATTACACTCATCTCACATGCTACTAAAGTAATGCTGAAAATTCTCCAAGCCAGGCTTCAGCAATATGTGAACCGTGAACTCCCTGATATTCAAGCTGGTTTTAGAAAAGGCAGAGGAACCAGAGATCAAATTGCCAACATCCGCTGGATCGTGGAAAAAGTAAGAGAGTTCCAGAAAAACATCTATTTCTGCTTTATTGACTATGCCAAAGCCTTTGACTGTGTGGATCACAATAAAATGTGGAAAATTCTGAAAGAGATGGGAATACCAGACCACCTAACCTGTCTCTTGAGAAATCTGTATGCAACTCAGGAAGCAACAGTTAGAACTGGACATGGAACGACAGACTTGTTCCAAATAGGAAAAGGAATACATCAGTTAGGTTCAGTTCAGTCGCTCAGTCGTGTCCGACTCTTTGCAACCTCATAAATCACAGCACGCCAGGCCTCCCTGTCCATCACCAACTCCCAGAGTTCACTCAGGCTCACGTTCATCGAGTCTGTGATGCCATTCAGCCATCTCATCCTCTGTTGTCCCCTTCTCCTCCTGCCCCCAACCCCTCCCAGCATCAGAGTCTTTTCCAGTGAGTCAACTTCTCATGAGGTGGTGAAAGTACTGGAGTTTCAGCTTTAGCATCATTCCTTCCAAAGAAATCCCAGGGCTGATCTCCTTCAGAATGGACTGGTTGGATCTCCTTGCAGTCCAAGGGACTCTCAAGAGTCTTCTCCAACACCACAGTTCAAAAGCATCAATTCTTCGGCGCTCTGCCTTCTTCACAGTCCAACTCTCACATCCATACATGACCCCAGGGAAAACCATATCCTTGACTAGACGGACCTTAGTCAGCAAAGTAATGTCTCTGCTTTTGAATATGCTATCGAGGTTGGTCATAACTTTTCTTCCAAGGAGTAAGTGTCTTTTAATTTCGTGGCTGCAGTCACCATCTGCAGTGATTTTGGAGCCCCCAAAATAAAGTCTGACACTGTTTCCACTGTTTCCCCATCTATTTCCCATGAAGTGATGGGACCAGATACCATGATCTTCATTTTCTGAATGTTGAGCTTTAAGCCAACTTTTTCACTCTGCTCTTTCACTTTCATCAAGAGGCTTTTTAGTTCCTCTTCACTTTCTGCCACAAGGGTGGTGTCATCTGCATATCTGAGGTGATTGATATTTCTCCTGGCAATCTTGATTCCAGCTTGTGTTTCTTTCAGTCCAGCGTTTCTCATGATGTACTCTGCATAGAAGTTAAATAAGCAGGGTGACAATATACAGCCTTGATGTACTTCTTTTCCTATTTGGAACCTGTCTGTTGTTCCATGTCCAGTTCTAACTGTTGTTTCCTGAGCTACATACAGATTTCTCAAGAGGCAGGTTAGGTGGTCTGGTATTCCCATCTCTTTCAGAATTTTCCACATTGTATTGTGATCCACACAGTCAAAGGCTTTGGCATAGTCAATAAAGCAGAAATAGATGTTTTTCTGGAACTCTCTTACTTTTTCCATGATCCAGCGGATGTTGGCAATTTGATCTCTGGTTCCTCTGCCTTTTCTAAAACCAGCTTGAACATCAGGGAGTTCATGGTTCACATATTGCTGAAGCCTGGCTTGGAGAATTTTCAGCATTACTTTAGTAGCATGTGAGATGAGTGCAATTGTGCGGTAGTTTGAGCATTCTTTGGCATTGCCTTTCTTTGGGATTGGAATGAAAACTGACCTTTTCCAGTCCAGTGGCCACTGCTGAGTTTTCCAAATTTGCTGGCATATTGAGTGCAGCACTTTCACAGCATCATCTTTCAGGATTTGAAACAGCTCAACTGGAATTCCATCACCTCCACTAGCTTTGTTTGTAGTGATGCTTTCTAAGGCTCACTCAACTTCACATTCCAAGATGTCTGGCTCTAGATTAGTGATCACACCATCATGATTATCTGGGTCGTGAATATCTTTTTTGTACAGTTCTTCCGTGTATTCTTGCCACCTCTTCTTAATATCTTATGCCTCTGTTAGGTCCAGACCATTTCTGTATATTGTCACCCTGCTTATTTAACTTATATGCAGAGTACATCATGAGAAACGCTGGACTGAAAGAAACACAAGCTGGAATCAAGATTGCCAGGAGAAATATCAATCACCTCAGATATGCAGATGACACCACCCTTGTGGCAGAAAGTGAAGAGGAACTAAAAAGCCTTTTGATGAAAGTGAAAGAGCAGAGTGAAAAAGTTGGCTTAAAGCTCAACATTCAGAAAACGAAGATCATGGTATCTGGTCCCATCACTTCATGGGAAATAGATGGAGAAACAGTGGAAACAGTGTCAGACTTTATTTTGGGGGGCTCCAAAATCACTGCAGATGGTGACTGCAACCACGAAATTAAAAGACGCTTACTCCTTGGAAGAAAAGTTATGACCAACCTCGATAGCATATTCAAAAGCAGAGACATTACTTTGCTGACTAAGGTCCGTCTAGTCAAGGATATGGTTTTCCCTGGGGTCATGTATGGATGTGAGAGTTGGACTGTGAAGAAGGCAGAGCGCCGAAGAATTGATGCTTGTGAACTGTGGTGTTGGAGAAGACTCTTGAGAGTCCCTTGGACTGCAAGGAGATCCAACCAGTCCATTCTGAAGGAGATCAGCCCTGGGATTTCTTTTGAAGGAATGATGCTGAAGCTGAAACTCCAGTACTTTCACCATCTCATGCGAAGTGTTGACTCATTCGAAAAGACTCTGATGCTGGGAGGGGTTGGGGGCAGGAGGAGAAGGGGACAACAGAGGATGAGATGGCTGAATGGCATCACAGACTCGATGAACGTGAGTCTGAGTGAACTCTGGGAGTTGGTGATGGACAGGGAGGCCTGGTGTGCTGTGATTCATGGGGTCGCAAAGAGTCGGACACAAGTGAGCAACTGAACTGAACTGAAGTAGCATTAAAAAATGAAAACTTATCTATGCACTGCAAGTAGTAAAGTTATGAGGTTTGTTTCAATTTAAATAAGGACTGAACAGAACCTAAACCAAGGCTCCCAGTACAGAGATACAACTGCAAAACCACTGCAGTGATGCTCCCAGGAGGCTTAGCCCCAGCTGCTAGGTAGGAGTGAAAGCACAAGGAAGAGCAGAGTGGCCAGTATCCAAGGTCTGAGTCTATTTGGGGCACGGCCATTCCCTCCAGATCTCAGGAAAACACACAACTTTAAATTGGAGAATTATGTTTTATTTGGCGAATGTTCTGAGCAATCACGCCTGGGAAGCAGCCTCTCAGACAGCTCTGAGGGACTGCTCCAAAGAGGAAAGGAAGGAGCCAGGATATTCAGGAATTTTGCAATAAAAATCAGGTAGTCAGAACATCAGAAGATTAGTTAATTAAAGAAAATCCAAACATCTCAATTTAACGAATTTAAAATGTATGGGCAGATGCAAGAGTCAAGGCTTACTGAAACCATTCCTTTGATATGCACCTGACCTATCTAGGACCAGCATCCTGTTCTTTCCCATCGTGAGTTCCCTCAGGGTGCACCCAGGTGGCTACCCAGGTGAGGGCCTGGCAGCAGGCAGTCCACCTGTCTCTCCTGAGGTCCCTCAGGGCTCACCATCAGGGGCAGTTGTAGCAGCTGACGGTTTGATGGCCACAGCCCCTTTTGTTTGTTGATATGGCAGGCAACATTTTTCGTCCACAGTGCTTCCCTTAGTAATAAAATTCGACCAACATTTGGGAGATATTTCATGACCAATATGGTCCCATGGTACTAGGAAGGCTCATTCCTAGCTCAGGCAAAGATTCTGTTGATAAGCTACTCAATGTATTGAGAAGTTTTCTTGGAGAAGGCCCTGTGGATAATCTAAAATTCTCTGGATCCCTTGTCTTACTAGTCTATTATGATCGAGGAAAGGTTTTTCATTGTTGCTTCTTCCCATATCTAGAATCACACTATTACAATCATTGATCTATTTCCTTGAGATGTTTAGCCATCATTAATTTTGTTAGAGACCTGGTTACACGTTGAGTAATGCAAGAAACAATCTTATAAACTAGCTGGGGATAAGTAATAGAGCTAGTTACATTAATAAGATCATATTACAACAGAGAGAGACAAACCATAAATGATCTGAAAACAAAGAACAAATTAAAACAATGATTAGTATAAAAGTGAACATGTTAGTCACTCAGTCATGTCCGACTTATTGTGACCCATGAAGTGTTGTCCACCAGGCTCCTTTGTCCATGGAACCATCCAAGCAAGAATACTGGAGTGGGTAGCCATTCCTTTCTCCAGGGGATCTTCCTGACCCAGAGCCTGAATCCAGGTCTCCTGCATTGCAAGCAGATTCTTTACCATCTGAGCCACCGGGAAGCCTATAACTACTTGTAATTTGATTGTAACAAGCCATCAAGTCCATAGGAGACCTAGCTGGAGAAGCCAAATTCTGAGAACATTAGGTACAGAGAAAAAGATAAATGTTTCATTTTTATAAAGGTATATTTTATCAACATCGGAGGAAAGGTTTTTCTGGAAAATAAAGATTTAAAGCCAGTATTTTGCATAAAAATCATAAAATTATAAATAACATTTATCAGATCAGTCCTATGTAATTAATTTCTGATGATCTGGATGAAGTACTCAAGTTTTTCATTAGAGTTTTATAATTTCTTACCCAGTTCAGTGGTATGATCTAAAAGTTACCAGAACTTACATTTGTCAAAATTCCTTTTTATGAATTTTTTTAAAGATTTTCATTTTATAGAAGCATCAGAGTAAAACTGACTGTCAACAAATGATAAGATTTAAATGGCATGGTTAAAGATCTGATTGCAATGCAGCTGGCAAGAAACTTGGATATTTCTGTGACATATAACATTTTAAGATAATAACTAGAATTATGACTAATAACATTATACCAAAGCATATCAGAATTTTAGAAACTTCATATAAAATTTAGAATATCTATAACATTTATCTATATAATATAGCCTAGGGTTCATCTCCAATTATTTGACAATGTTTTTCAAGTAATTGAACATATCGAATAAGCCTAATTAGCCTAATAGGCTAATTAAGATGCCTTACAGTTCATCTGAAATATCCCAGACTTAACCAAACGAACCTTAAAGTTTGATATTTGGGAAATTTGTTAAAAATATTAACACTTGGTCAAATAGGATTACAGGCTTCCCTGGTGGCTCAGACAGTAAAGAATCTGCCTGCCAATGCAGGAGACCCAGGTTCGATCCCTGGATTAGGAACCCCCTGGAGAAGGGGCTGTCTACCCCTCCAGTATTCTGGCCTGGAGAATTCCATGGACAGGAGCCTGGGGCTACAGTCCACGGGGTTGCAAAGAATCAGACACGACTGAGCAACTAACCGTTTCAAATAGGATCATAGGTCACTGTAAAACAACACTCACTTAACCAAAGTGACCAAAAAATTTTTTAATGCAACAAAAAACAGATCACTTAAAAACTTCACACAATCTCTTACCAAAAGCAGTGTATCAAGAAAACTTCATTCTCTTAACAGACTAAATCAAATCCAAGCTTGTACCAGCCTACTTTTAATAACATAATCCATTTACCTAATTAAATTTATCTAATCTGAGTCTGGCCATGTACAAAACTTTTTCATGGCTCCTTTTTTTTTTTTTTTAACAAATTTTATACAACTTTTTGTATTGGTATTAATTTGTCCATTTTTTCAATCCAGAAATAACCAGCTCTACATTCTTCCCCCCTTAATAAAATGTATTTCCATTCCCCATACCTTCTTTTGCTGAAAACACACGTCCTGTTTCCCTTGCATACTGAAATAGTTCCCTTATTATCTTTAGAAGTTCTAATTACATGACAGTTTTACGCATTATAAACCTTAATCTCGGGATTTCCCTGGTGGTCCAGTGGCTAAGACTGCACCCACCAGAGTCTGATCCCTGGTCAGGGATCTAGATCCCACATGTCCCAACAAAGACCTGGGGCATCCAAAAAACCCAAAAATCTCTTAATCTCTAGCAAAAACCAATAAGCAGCAATTAATTATAAACTGTCACATCAGCCTTCCCTGACTGGAATATTCCAAAACCTCTAGAAACATATACCATGATTTCTTTCCTCAATGTGGTACAAGACATGTTTCTAATAAACAGTTTTCTTCTCCTAAGAAGTGGTTAAATGTAGACCTGTTTAGCAATTAATGTATCAGCATTTTCTTATTTGAAATAATGTGGACATTCAATACATTCTCCTCATTTAACTTAGCAAAACTCAAGTTACTGAAACTCTGGAGAAACTTTTAGATAGACATACACAAGATATAATTACTTCTAAGAGTTCACCTGAAACTCTCATCATAGTTACATTTGTTTTACAACTTATAAAAATTCTGCCATACCAAGTAAATGTGCTGTTGGCAAACTGTAACAGAAACAGCATGAATCTACTGACCTTCAGTAAACCTAGGTACAATAAAGACATGTCTATATTGATTAAGCTAGCAAGCTTAAGCTACTTTTAATACCAGATTTTATACTATATATAAAATAGATGACCAACAAGGACCTACTGTACAGCACAGAGAACTATACTCAGTATTTTCTTTTCCCTTATAGGAAAAGTCTGAGAAAGAAAAAATATATATATATATTTGTATGTGTGTGTGTGTATATATATATATATATATATATATATATAAGCTGAACCACTGTGCTGCACTAACACCTGAAACTAACACATTATAAGTAATGATATGTCAATAAAAACATTTTTAATGAGACATTAATATTGAATATTTCTTTATCATGTAAACCTGAAATTCATTCTGCCCATTTTCTTTCATATTTAGAAATATTTAGTTTGTAACATCTTACTTTTAAGTCAATTACATAGAGCTCTTTTTAAATTTAATTTTAATATTTCTTGCTGCTGCTACTGCTAAGTCACTTCAGTAGTGTTCGACTCCATGCGACCCCATAGATGGCAGCCCACCAGGCTCCTCCTTCTCTCCAAGGAGAAGGCAATGGCACCCCACTCCAGTACTCCTGCGTGGAAGATCCCATGGACGGAGGAGCCTGGTGGGCTGCAGTCCGTGGGGTCGCGAAGAGTCGGACAAGACTGAGCGACTTCACTTTCACTTTTCACTTTCATGCATTGGAGAAGGAAATGGAAACCCACTCCAGTGTTCTTGCCTGGAGAGTCCCAGGGACAGAGGAGCCTGGTGGGCTGCCGTCTATGGGGTCGCACAGAGTCAGACATGACTGAAGTGACCTAGCAGCAGAGGTAGACATCTCATAATAATGTCTCTTATTGACGTACACATGGACACATAAATAGACAAAACTAGAGATCTCATAGCTTCACTTTAAAACTTAGTTATGAATCAGTTATTACAATATAAGCTTACTAGTTCATAAGTTGGAATAAATTAAATTTGCTTGCTAAGATGACAAAGGCTTTATTACTGTGGAAAAGACTTAAGACTTTTAAGATTTGTATTTGATCTTAATAAACCCTTAAGGAGGCTATGAATTAGATTTTGGTGGAGGGTGCCTTTCCAACTGTTTAAGTTTTAAAAGGCCGCCTTTCCTTTTTTCTTCCTTGGTTTCAGGTTCTTTCTGAGTCAGTTAGGCTCAGTTTCACGTTCTTGTGGGTTGTATTTACATTTCTGATTTATCAAGACTTGTAAGACAAAAATTTTTAAATTTCCAAGAACTTTTTAGTCACCTAAATTATATTAAAAGATTGATTTGAAAAGATTTCTAAATTTCAGAGTCCTGTGTTCTAAGTTTAGGGTTTAGTTTATCATGCCTTCAAAAACTTCTCTGGTGGCTCAGAGAATCCACCTGCAAATACAAGAGACACTTGTTCCATCCCTGGGTGGGGAAGATCCCCTGGAGAAGGAAATGGCAACTCCCTGCCTGGTAAATTCCATGGACAGAAGAGCCTAGTGGGCTAAGCCCATGCGGTTGCAAAGAGTTGGGCTTAACATAGCAAGTAAAATAACAAAAACTTGCAGAAGGCATTCAAAAAGGCTCTCTTTTTGAGTGCACAGGTTAGGCCCAGAGCAAAATCTCTTATTAGCTCCTGAATATGAATTCTCAGGTTCTTACTTTATATGGTATGGGCTCAGATAATCCTAAGATTTCCTTTAGTATGTTTAATATTTCCTGAGGGGTAGATATATATGCCCATTCTTATAATATCAAGCAAGGGAAGCATTCCCCAGCAAAACATGTCTATTCCACAATATAATTAAGCAAAAGAGATGTAACTATCAAATAAAAGGCCTATTTAAATAAATAATTTTTATTAACTTTCATCTCAATTCTATCAACTTTTATACCTTTTAGTTTTCATTAGGACCCAATGAACAAGTTTTGGTCTTACAAGGAATTCTAGAACTCTTTATTTCCCCGACCATTTTACCTACTTTGTATTTTTATCCTGGGGCTCTGGAGTCCCCAGTCAAGCCAAGGGATTCAGGCCCTTTTGTCAATCTTTTAACTTAATTAGTCTGTCGCCCCAAATAATTGTTGGTCAAGTATCTCGGTTTATTTTTCAGCCCTTTAACTGGGGTGGAGTGGATTTGTTTGGTACCCTTTAAAGTGGGAGACCACTAGGGGGTCCTTTGGCCCATCCAACCTTAGGTAGTGTTTTATCAAACCTTTGCTTTAATCCTATTAACACCTGTTTTATTTATCCCACTTTCAAGTAACCATCTAAGGATTTCTTTATCCATTTGGGACCAGTCACCTTAAAATCTCCACCTTGTTGGGGGAAGTCTGTTGACTTCCCTTCAGTTTTTCTTGTTTTTCCTGTTAGTCAGCCTAATTAATTATTCCAATGTTTTTATTATCATCTATAAGACCCCCTGAGGGGAAGAAGAGACCACAATAAGGCTTTCCAAACCTTGTTGGTTTTAAACTAAGGGAGTTCTTAGGTTAACCATCATATTTTTTCCCACCTTCCTTTCTCCTCACAGATACCGATAAAACAGCTATTTATAATGAGAGCTCTCTAAAATTTTACCAACTTAGAGTTTCTCCAGTTTAAATGATCCACCATCCAGCCATTAGTGAGAGGTATCTTAATACTGACTCAAACCAGTAAGATGCAAGAGGCATTCCCCACAAGAGTGTGTGAAGATGCCACCTAAACAAGAACCAGAAAGTTTATTCCCCAAAAATAGTCTTAAGAAAGGAAAGGCCTTTGTGGTACAGGCTGCCACCACCAAAGTTAAGATGGCAAAAGCCTCAGAAAACATAGGAGATACACTCTTTGACATACATCGACATACATCACAGCAAGATCCTCTTTGACTCACCTCCTAGAGTAGTGGAAATAAAAACAAAAGTAAACAAATGCGACTTAAACAAAAAGTTTCTGCACAGCAAAGGAAACAATAAACAAGATTAAAAGACAACCCTCAGAATGAGACAATAATTGCAAACGAAGCAATTGACATAGGGTCAGTTTCCAAAATATATAAGCAGCTCATGCAGCTCAGTACCAGAAAAACAAACAAACAAACAAAATGGACGCAAGACCTAAACAGACATTTCTCCAAAGAACACATAGAGATGGTCAGCACACACAGGAAAAGATGCTCAACATTGCTCACTATTAGAGAAACGCAAATCAAAGCTACAATCACCGCACACCGGTAACAATGGCCATCATTTAAAAATCTACAAACAGCAAATGATGGAGAGGATGTAGAGAAAAGGGAACCCTCTTGCACTGTTGTTGGAAATGAAAATTGACACAGCCACTACGGAGCACAGTATGAAGATTTCTTTAAAAAAACCTGGAAATAGAACTACCATATGACCCAACAACCCCACTACTGGGCATATACTATCCTGAGAAAACCATAATTGAGACACCTATACCCCAATATTCATGGGTAGCACTTTTACAATAGCTAGGACATGGAAGCAACCTAATGTCCATCAACACATGAATGGATACAGAAATTGTGGTACATCTATACAATGGAATATTAGTTAGCTATAAAAAGGAACACAATCGAGTCAGTCCTAATGAGGTGGGTGAACCTAGAGCGTATTATACAGAGTGAAGTCAGAAAGAGAAAGGTAAATATTGTATATTAACACATGCATATGGAATCCAGAAAGATGGTACTGATAAACCTATTTACAGGGCAGCAATGGAGCAGCAGTGGAGAAAGCAATGGCATCCCACTCCAGTACTCTTGCCTGGAAAATCCCATGGACGGAGGAGGCTGGTGGGCTGCAGTCCACGGGGTCTTGAAGAGTCGGACACGACTGAGCAACTTCACTTTCACGCATTGGAGAAGGAAATGGCAACGCACCCCAGGGTTCTTGCCTGGAAAATCGCATGGACAGAGGAGCCTGGTGGGCTGCAGTCCATGGGGTCGCTAAGAGTCAGACACGACTGAGCGACTTCACTTTCACTAATGGAGCAGCAGACAGAGAGCAGACACGTGGACACAGTAGAGGAAGGAGAGGGTGGGATGAATTGAGAGAATAGCATGCGAACATACACAGTCCCGTATTTAAAACAGATACCAAGTGGGAATTGTGTGACACAGGGAGTTCAACCCAGTGCTCTGTGACAACCTACAAGGGTGGGAGATGGGAGAGAGGCTCCAGAGGGAGCGGACATACGTACACCTGTGGCTGATTCATGTTGATGTATGGCAGAAACCAACACAATATTGCAAAGCAGCTACTCCCCAATTAAAAAATACACATATATGGCAAAAAGCCCATCAGAGTTGGTAGTCAGACAAAAGGCTGTGCAGAATCCCAGCCTATATGACTGTCTGCCAAGTGTACACCATATGTGCCCCTTCCGGATGGCAGAGACCAAGTTCTCAAAAAGGCCAACACAAAAGGCCTAAAAAGATGAGGTAGAATATTTACATCTCAAACACACAGAAAATGCAAGTTCCCCTACAAGGGCTTTTGTTTTTGTTTAAGGTCAGAATTCAGATGTTTTTTATCAAGCTGGCTTTTTCTAACTTAACCGCATAGTCAATAAGAGAGCCCCAACTTAAGTCATTTTCAGGGTGGGATTTCCTTTAATTCCCAATTAAGTAGGTACTTGCAAGTATGAACTCTGTACATTCACAAATCTGGCTGGAGTGTTGTTAGTCTGAGGTGGGTTTTCTGACGTCCCTCATTTTTGTTTGAGAATCTATTTCCCATTTTAAAGATGAATTTCTGGGATAAGATTTACTTTTAAATCTTTTATCCCAGTGAATTCTTTTAAGGTATCCAATTTGAGGAAGGCCTCAGGTGAGCCTCTTACTGAAATAGGCAGCCCAGACTCCTCATCTTTTCTACTGGGCAAATCCCAGTGTCTTTCAGTCAGGCTCCCTCTTTATCTTTCAGCTAGAGGGTACTTTCTTCCAGTGTCTTTCAACAGAGTTCCTCTAGTATCTTGTCAACTAGGGAGGTCCCTCCCCAATATCTTTCCATTGCGAAGCCAGGTACCTGTTAGACACTGCCAAGCAAAGATCAGAATACTCCATCAAAAATCAGGAGATCAGAAAACAAGGAGAGACTCACCCAAATTCGTCTGAACTCTACGAGGAGGTGGATGGGCACAAGAGGACTCTGCCAGCACCAAGGCTCCACTTCCCCGTAGAGTTCAAGTGAAGCAAAGAAGTCTGCTCTCGGTTCCCTCAGGGGTCATCAAAACTGTGGACTGGGCAGGGGAGGAAAAAAGCAAAACCTAAAAGTGGAGAATAGTTTTATTTGGCAGACTGAGAACTCAAGCCCAGGAGGCAGCCTCACATAGCTCTAAGGGACTGCTGTGTAGGATATACAAGAGTTCAAAACCGGGCAGTCAGACCATCAAAAGATTACTGTTAAAGAAAACCAGACACATATCTTATTCTATCTCATCAGGAGGCACCTCAGGGTGCACGGGTGGGGTGTCTGCAGTGGCTGAGGGCTCCGTAGTAGTCAGGCCTTCCTCCATTCTGCGGGTGTCCGTTGGGGGTGCAGCGTCCTTTGCCGACAGGGCAGCAAAATTTTTCATTCACAGCTGCAAAGGACCTCGAGCCTCAGAAACGGCCGAGCCAGGGTCCTCCAGGCGGCTCCTCGGCCCACTCGGAGGGTCGGCGAGCCTGCGGGCCCCAGTCTGTGGCGCTGGGTGCTCCGCGGAGCGCGCGGCCTCCCAGGGCTTGGGTCTCCGCGGGAGTCGGGACGCCGTGGGTTCGTCAAGGGTCGCCGCGACCTGGCGCCTCTCCAGGCCGGGGAGCTCCTGGCCCTGCTGGACCAGCTGCAGGAGCTGCGCAAGTGTCACCGAGGCCGGGGTTGACGCGCTCCGACAGCCAAGAGGCTCCATAGCGGGCGCGAAGCCCTGGGCGCTTCCCGGTTGGATGGGCGCAACCACGGCCGGAGGAAGTGAAGGGGGACGCAGACCGTACCAAGTGGCCCAGGGGGCCAGCTCCGCGCCGAAACGCTTTACCACACATAGAGCCCTTAGCTGGACCCAGAGCCCTTGACATAGAATGCTTTAGAAGCCGGGAAGGCTTGCACGGAACGGAACTGCATGCGCACACGCCGATACAAGCAAAAGACCCGGGTTTGCACAGATGCCCTGGCCATGGCAGTTCACCTGCTTTCACGCACGGGCTGAGACTACTGCGCAGACACGTGGCGCGTGGTGGGGTGCGGGGATAACCTCCATCCCGGGCCCAGCAATGCCAGACAGAAAATAACGGAGGCGATGTCTCCGGTGGCCTCAGGAGAATTGGGAACAAGCGACGCCCCTGCAGAGCCTCGCCACTCTTCCCCCACGTCCTGCGGTGGAGACTATTCCTGGCTTTCACAGAGTGGAGGAGTGAAGATGAAGGCAGGCCAGGAGAGCTACATTCCCTTCAGCTGCTTGGGAAATCAATGCCAATAAAACCCAGGTTTCTATGTTTATCGAAAGCTAGCCTGATCTGGCGTACACCGCCTTAATCAAGCGAGCAAAACTTAATTACTACTAATTGGACAAACTAGCTTCATCTGTCTCCTGAAGTGATGGAAGCACACTACAGGTTTAGAAACGCTACATCTCTGTAGCGTTCCTGCCAAGAACGTTCGCTCTGAATCAAAACTAGAGGAATGAATAGACACAGTAGGAGACATTCTAAAAAAATGACTGGCCTGGACGCTTTATAGATATTGAGGTCATAGAACATAAAGACAGAAAGAAAAGGACAAGACTGAAGGTCTATGTCAGACTAAAGGGGATTCGGAAAATGCAAAGCGTGCATCCTGGATTGGAGGAAGATGAGGGGCAAATCAGTTACACAGGACATTTTACCCTTGGGGAAACCTTGAATATACTCTATATATTAGATGACAGTATTATATCAGTGTTAAATTAAGCGCAGTAATTGTGTTTTCCTTATGTGGGGAATAGGAGATACATCCTGAGGTACTTATGGGTGAATGTCATGATGAGAGAGAAAAGGTTTATGTGGCAAAACTAAGAATTGGTGAATCTGAACAGTTTGAAATTTGTCAAAAAGTTGGAAAGGGTGAGCTGTAGAAATCAGTCTGGAGGAAACTGACCACACTAGTGTCGTATAATAAAGACTTTGGCCTTTGTCCCTGGTTCCTCACAAGGAGACTAAATCCTGGGAAGTTCCAAATATTATAAGTGATATTCATGGTGGGCCCTGATCACTTATGCCAAGAAAGTGACTCGTGGTGGCCCCATTTAGGGGTTTCAGGACTGGGAATGACCAGTCATATGATTAGAGGGTTGGGGCTTTGAGCCATGGTGGGGTCCAGGAAGTGGGACTGAGTTCAGCCTCCAGTCAATGATTTAATCAGCAGTGCCTATGGAATGAACCCTCTATAATAACTCTGGACACAAAGCTCAGTGGAGCTTCCTGATTGATGAACTCATCAGTACATCGGGAGGGTGGCATGCCCTGGCTCCAAGAGATGACCCAGAAGCCCTGAATGCAGGCTATCCTCAGACCTTGCCCTAGGCGCCTCTTCATCTGACTGGGCCTTCTGATTCCCTGTGGCTCAGACTGTAAAAATCCACCAGCAATGCAGGAGACCTGGGTTTGATCTCTGGTCTGGGAAGATCCCCTGGAGGCAGAAATTGCAACCCACTCCAGTATTCTTGCCTGGAGAATTCCAAGGACAGAGGAGTCTGGCAGGCTACTGGCCGGCTACTGGCCAGCTACTGTTTCTGGGGTACAGTAGCCACAAAGAATTGGACACAAGAGTGACTAATACACACATTTTCACTGGTTGATATGGTGGCTCAGCTGGTAAAGAACCCGGTTGCGAATGCAGGAGTTACAAGAGATGTAGGTTCGATCTCTGGGTTGGGAAGATTCCTTGGAGATGGAAATGGCAACCCACTCCAGTATTCTTGCCTGGAGAATCACATGGACAGAGGAGCCTGGTGGACTACAGTCCATGGGGTCTCAAAGAGTGGGACACTACTGAGAGGGTGTGTGTTCACATGCACACACACACACTCACACATACTAACAAAACTATAATCCCAAGAATAGAACTTTCCTGAGTTCTGTGAGTTGTCTAGCGAATTATTGAACTTGAGGGTTGCAGCATCTCCCACATTTGTACCCAGTGAGTCAAAAGGGCCTGTGGCGCAGGACTCTGAATTTGCAGTTGGCATCTGAACTAATCACAGTCTTGTTGGGGACTGTGCTCTTGAACTTGTGGAATCTCTACTAACTACAGGCACTTAGCACTAAACTACATGGTACTCCAGTTGGGGTTTTGAACCGACCACTGGATGAAAGGAGAACTCACCTTCTCTCTGTGGCCTATGTCAGTTTCAGTCATCAGGGTGACCTTCTGGTGGCCTCGGGGAACACTTGCAGGGGAAAGGAGATCTGGGAGTTACCAGGGCCTGAAGAGGAAAGTGAGTGAGCAATGTGGACTCCTTGATGGGACCTTGAAGGAGTCCCTCACCTTCTACAGAGAGAGTTCATTGTTGTTTAATCGCTAAGTCCTGTCCAGCTCTTTGTGACCCCATGGACTGTAGCCTGCCAGCCTCGTCTGTCCATGGACTTCTCTAGCCAAGAATACTAGAGTGGATTGCCATTTCCTTCTCCAGGTGATCTTCCCAACCCAGGGACTGAACCTGCGTCTCCTAGAGAGGGCTTATATGGCTTATTAAATGCCCTCTAGGGAATTCCCTGGCCATTCAGTGGTTGTAACTCTGAGCTTTAACTAACAATTGGGAAACTAAGATCCAGCAAGCCGTAGCAAAAACAAACAAACAAACCAAAAAAAAACCTCACCCCCTCTAGGTCTCTTATGTTAAGATGAGGGCATTGATGGGAAAGGGTGGACCTTGAGATGGGGACATTTGGGCAGACATGGACAAGACTAAGAACTTGAATTCCCAGATTCTCTTGAAGTGTCTTGTCTGTAGAGACAACCTCCTCTTGTCGTGATCCTGTCTCCTAGGAGGCCAGTCTCAGAACCCTCCCCCTCCATCCCTTCTGACCCCAGGCCCTTCATGAGTTAGATCTCAGCACAGCCTGGGTGGAGGAGCACAAGGCCCACGCTGAGAAAAGGATGCCCAGACAGAGTCACAAGCCCTTGCCAAACTGCCTTGGCAGGAGCCATGGGAGCATGTGTGGGAGAAGTTCTAAGAGAAATAGACCCGGGAGGGTGGATACAGTTTGGCCAAGATAAGATACAGTTTGGCCAAACTCATGGCCATGGATGCTCATACAGGATTTGGGATTTTATGTGTTGGCTCAAGCACCTGGGAGAGGAATTAATAGTCTGCAAAGATGCTTAATTAAAGCCTGGACTTAATGGTAGCCTAGAGTTAATAAACTTGAAATGCCAGAATTTCCCTGGCATACTATAGAGGAAGGAATCCAAAATCTCAGAGAGATGGGAATGCTGGATTGGATTTATTATGTGCAATCTGCTTAACTACTCCTAGCCATGTATTTTAAGGTGGTCTGGAAAACACTCCTTTTAACAAAGGATTAAGAAATGCATTGGTGGACTTCCCTCGTGGTCTAGTGGTTAAGAATCCCCTGTCAGTGCAGGGGACATGGGTTTGATCCATGGTCTGGGAAGATTCTACATGCTTGCTGCAAGGCAGCCCGTGCAGTGAAACTGCTGAGCTGGCGCTCTGGAGTCACTGAGCTGTGAGCTCACTCTAGAGCCCATGTGCCACGACTACTGAAGCCTGCATGCTCCAGAGCCTGTGATTTGCAACAATGAGAAGCCCCCACACCACAACTAGAGAGTAGCCACTGCTCGCCACAACTAGAGAAACCCCACACTCAGCAACAAAGACCCAGCATAGCCAAAAATAAGTAAATAAATAAAATCTAAAAATTAAAAAATGCCTAGGTGAGGGCCACCAGCTCCTAGACTAGCTCTGATGGCCATCCTCTATAGGTTGGAGATGCTAATGAGGGATACCAGATAATGAAACTTAATTCCCTGATCTTGATGAGAATAATGATATCCTAATGGGGGTAAACAGCAGGTGGTGATGCTTACCAACCAAAGAATGACCCAGAACAAAGCATGGGAAAGAATGGTCAGCAAGTTGGCAAAAATGACAGGCTGTGGACCACAGTCAGCCTTTTTCCCAGGCATTCCAGGGCTTGTTCAGTGGACCCATGGTAGCAGGCATGGAAGCTGTGCTTTGGCTGAATAACATGATCTTCCCTGAGGACTTCCCATGGTCCCTGAGGCTAGTCTGGCCGTGGCCAGTGCTGAGTGACCACCCTACTTATGGCCTGACAGAGCACCATTCTCATTTTGACTTGATCTGGCCCCCTAGAATGGATGGGCTGTGCTTTATCTTCAAGAGGACACGTGTTCCAGATATGAATTCACTGTTGCCTCCAGTGCTTCTGTCATCACCACTATTTATGGACTTAAAGAATACCTTATCCATCACCATGGCATGCCACATAACATCGCCTGCAACATGGGCACATGTATTATTGCCAAGAATGCATACAGATGAGCTCATACCCAAGGCATTCACCGGTCTTACCAGGTGCCCCATGACCCAGGAGCAGCTGGCTTGATAGAATGGAGGACGGGCCAGCTCTAGGCTCAGTTAGAGCAGAGAAACTACAGCCTACAAGGTGGGCATTCTATCCTGTAGGATACAGTGTATTCTTTAAGCCAAAACCAGAATTGTGTGTCCCAATACACTGGGACTTCCCTGGTGGCTCAGTGAGTAAAGAATCTGCCTACAATGCAGGAGATGCAGGAGACGTGAGTTTGATTCCTGGGTTGGGAAGATCCCCTGGAGAAGGGAATGGCAACCCACTCCAGTATTCTTGCCTGGAGACTCCCCATGGACAGCGGAGTCTGCAGGCTATAGTCCATAGGGTTGCAAAGAGTCGGATACAACCGAAGCGACTGGGCCCGCACACATATATACAGCCAAGAGGTAGGGGTAGCTGCAGGCTTTTCCCTATTATAGCTAAAGTTTAGGATCTACTGGAAGAGCTTTTGCTACCCATCCCCATAGCCTTGACCTCAGGGAGTCTGGCATTCCTAGCATTCAAGGGAGAAATACTTGCACTGTGGAATGATCCTAGTACTGATTATTTAGAAAAGCTGAGATGACCCCTGGCCATTTTGGTTTCTCATGCTACTGAACCAGCAGGCAGAGAAAGAGATTAGTGTAATATCTGGGTTGACTAATCTCAGTTACCAGAGAAAATTTTGCTTGCTACCACACTCTAGAGGTAGGCACTAGATCTGGAACCCTGGGGATTTACTAAGTGCCTCTTAATTCACTGCTCAGTGCTGCAACTAAGACCCAGTGCAGTCAAATAAATAAATTTTTTTTTAAAAAAGAATCAGTTCCCTAAAAAGAATTCTCTGCTCAGTTGTCCTGGTTAATAGAAAATTTCAGCAAGCCACTATGTCAAGATTCTCAAGGACTCAGACCCCATGGGAATAAAGGTTTGAGCCACCACCAGGTAAAGAACAGAGTCCAGCCAAGGTGCTGGCAAAGGATAAAAAAGAATACATCATTGAAGGGCAAAGGAGGCAGCTGTGAATATGAACTTAGTTCTCATAACCCCCACTGTCCTCTGCTACCTTATGTGAACAACAGTGATGGGAGCTAATATTTTAGGTTTCAGTTGACATAAGACATCACTTCCCAATGATACAGTAGTCGATGGGTTCCTGCGTGTTCTCTGTGCTGGGGACATGGGTTTTTCATCTGAACAAAGATTAAGAGGAGCTTCTCTGTGACTTTCCAAATTCTTTCTCCCGCTTCCCATCCCACCAGCCCTGTGCCCTGGAAAGTCTCAGAGGACTCCTATACCCTCTACTTGTCAATGGGGGACCAGCCAGAGGTCTAAGGATGGGAAGATGGCAAAGTCAGGTCCTTTATTCTCCTGCTTCCCTCCCTGCCAGATCAGCAGCACCTCCATTATTGGGAGGTCACAGCTGTTGTCAAGGACCCTCTCCACATAGCTGTCTCTGGCTCTGGGTTCCTGTAACTGCTCCCCTCCCCTCTTCTGGCCTCAGGGGCTGACACCCCACTATTACTAGCCATGGAGTGCTGCAACAGCCTTAGCAATTTCTTTATACCCTGCCCACACCTTTACAAACAATCCCTTTATTAAACTCTCTTCAAATTACCCATCAGTGTTTCTACTAGGACCCTGGCACATACAACATGTATTTTAATTAGGATTAGTTTGGCAATGAGCAACAGAAACCCTAAAATAACAATAGTGTACACAGACTAAAATTTACATCTTTCTTATGTAAATTAAACTTGGTGTTAAGCAACCCACGCTGGTGTGGTGTCTCCATGAACATCAGACCATACGACATATTTTTTTTTAACCTTTAACATCATAATAAAAGTTTTCCATGACATTTGTCATTGTTCAGTCGCCCAGTCATGTCCAACCCTTGGCAACCCCATGGACTGCAGCATGCCAGTCCGTTCTATCCCCTTACCATCTCCTGAAGTTTGCCCAAGTTCACATCCATGGCATTACAAACTTTTTAGAAAGAATCAAGACTTGGCCCAAGCATCATCTTCTAAAGACTTTTCCTGATTCTCACTCCAGCTCTAGAAGAATAATCTCCCTCTTCTAGTACCCCATTCTCTACCCCTAAACATACACACATACACAGACATGTCATACTCCAAGTCCCTGATCTGTTTATGAGCCCATCTCCTTTCATGAGCACAAGGAGTTTCTCTTTTTGTCTTATTATGTCCAGCCCCAATCTTTGGCATAAAACAGACCAATAAATGGGTCTGAATGAAAGGACATTTTAAGGCCTGCATAATATTTCATCATGTAGACTTATCCTAGTTTATTCAGTTCTTACCTTAATATTGAACATTGAGGTGATTTTAATTTTTCATTTTAAATATTATTGTAGGGGGATATCCTTGGTGGCCCAGTGGTTAAGACTCCATCCACCCTTCTACTGTGGGGTGTGCGGGTTTGATCCCTGGTGGGGGAATAAAGATCCTGAATGTTGCTGGATGTGGCCCTCCCCAAAAATAAATAAATAAAAATTATTGTAGGATTTTAAGTTGATCAATGGAACAGGTATCCCTGTCAGTACTTTTTTAAGGCTGCACTGGGTCTTAGTTTGGAGGATGTGGGATTTAGTTTCCTGACCAGGGATGGGACTGGGGCCCCCTGCATTGGGAGCTCAGAGTCTTAGCCACTGGACCATCAGGAAGTCTCGCACCAGTATTACTGAAAGAAACTTCTACTCGATATTTCAGTAGACACACACATGCTGACTCCTGTTTGCCCCTCTGGTTACAATTGAATCAGATAGGTCAGATTCACACTCTAATTATTGGTAGCATCAGCAGTCTTCTCTAATAAGCATTGCTAGTTTTCCTAAACTTTCTTTTTCACATTCTATGTGGCTCATCTCAGTTAAACAACAGCCCTGGGTTTTCTACCTGTGCCTGTGAAAACAGAGGGGAGAAGGATAATCCGCTGTGCACCCAGCAGTCAGGTGGGTCCTCTCATTAAGTTGAATTCTCCCCACAACCTTCTGAAAAAAGCTTTGGAGAGAGACCTATGAACACATACCTGGAATGAATGGCCAACTCCACATGCCTACCAGAGAATCCTCTGCGATGTAACTGCATTTTTCAGAGCCTCAGTTTCCTCGACTGCAAAATTGGGATGATATCACGTGATCTGAGAGGTTGAACTGAGGATTAAATGAGATGTCTGAGAACACCCTCTGGCTCTAAGTTGTGGATCTGCAAATGGCAGGTTCTGTCCCAAGTGAGGAACTCAGAGCAGGGATTCAGTTTTGGGATCTAAACGAGGCATCCTCCACCATCCTGGGGGCATCTTTAGAACCTGCCAGGCGGTGGGGTTGGGGTTGGGGAAGATTCCTGGGGCTGCTGGAAGGAGGGAACCAATGTAAGAGCAGGCAAAGAAATCTTCCAGGCCAACCTGTGTCAGGGAGCTGGGAATGGGCCAGTAGAAGGGTAGCTGTCCCAGCTCGAGGTGGCCCAAGCAGACAGCAGGTGAAGCAGGCTGCTGATGGCACGGATGGGGGTGGGGGTCTTCAGCCTTCTTATTCTGGGAAGATCTTGAAACTCAAAAACAAAGCAAGCCAAAGGGCTCTTCCCCATCTGTATTGTGGTAACTGAGCCCAAGCCAGCACCTCCACCGGCTGGAAGGCAGGAGAGTCGTTAAGGACACCTGCCTCTCTCCCTCCCCCCTCCCGGCGGGAACCCACTGAGACTGCAAGACTGTGAGCACCTGGGCCAGCGTGGCGCCTGGGAACACGTGGCACCCAAGGCCGCCAAGCGGGCCGCGGAAAGGGGTGGGTACTCAACCTGGGCTTGGGGTCCCTCAGGTCACCGAAGAGTGCTATCGACAAAATTATTAAAATAACCATCCAGGCAGAAACAAGTGAAGATGGTACCAGGATAAAGAAATCAGGGAGCCAGGAAGAAATAAACCCGCCAATGTAAAAGATATTAACATGCAATAAAGAACATTTCGCAAATAGTGAGGACAGGAAGGATTATCTATGAATAATCCTGGGATAATTGATTTGTTCTTTGGGGGTAAAAATGAAATTTAGAGGCACATCTTCTACAACATACCGAAATTAATTCGGTTCCCGATGGCATTAAATTGGAGGTGGGGATTAAACAACACTTGCACAAAAGACAAGTGGGAATGTATCCTCTAGAGGGGAGAGGGTTTTCTAGGCTTTCAAGGTATGAGATAAATCCCAAGAGGGAAGATGGATATGTTGGCTCATACAAAACAAACAACTGCAGGGTTTTTTAAAAGTGAAATTAGAAGTAGTGAATTGGGAAAAGGCTCCAGCCAAGTGCATTATAGGGCTTCCCAGGTGGCTAAGTGCTAAAGAGTCCTCCTGCAATGAGGAGACTCGGATTTCATCTCTAGCTCAGGAAGATGCCCTGGAGAAGGAAATGGCAACCTTCTCCAATATTCTTGTCTGAGAAATCCCATGGACAAAGGAGCCTGGCTGGTTACAGTCCATGAGGTCACAAAGAGTCAGACACAACTTATCGACTGAAACAACAATGAAGAAAGTGCATTACACAGAGTTGATATCTTTAATATGTTAAAGCCCTTACAAAATTAATTAGACACTAGGACTAAAAGAGGACTATAGACAGCACAGTAAAGGAAACAACTAAAACGGGGAAATAATGTCATCAGAGAAATGAGACGCCATTAACTGATCAAAGTAGGATTTTTAAAATTTTTACTTTATTTTTTAATGAAATGCCAAAGATTGAAGGCAAGAGGAGAAGGGGATGACAGGAGATGAGATGGTTGGATGGCATCACTGACTCAATGGACATGAGTTTGACCAAGCTCTGGGAGATGGTGAAGGGCACGGAAGCCTGGAGTGCTGTCGTCCATGGGGTTGCAAAGAGTCGGACACAACTGAGCAACTGAACAACAGCAACAAAGCTCTGGTAGGGATGATGTGGGCCTTTCATACATTGTGGTGGTTTTATACCGACATAAATCATAAGCGGCTTCCCAGGTGGTGCAGTGGTAAAGAATTTGCCTGCCAATACAGGAGACACAAGAGAAATGAGTTTGATCCCTTGGTTGGGAAGATCCCCTGGAAAAGGAAATGGCAACCTGCTCCATTAGTCTTGCCTGGAAAATCCCATGGACAGAGGAGCTTGGAGGGCTACAGTTTATGGCATCGAGAAGAGTGGGGCATGACTGAGTGACCGATCACAAGCACAAAATTAGCATAACAGGTGTATCAGGGAGACTTAAAACACAGAGGCTTCAGATGCACAACATCACTAATCATTAGGGAAATACAAATTGAAACCACCATAAGATAACACTTCACATCCATTCCAATGGCCACTATCAAAATTAAAGTTAGAATTAAATTACTGTATGATCCAGTATGATACTGTATGATCCCACTTCTGGTATACACACAAAAGAAGTAAAAGTAAGGCCTTGAAGAGAGGTTTGTACACCCATGTTTACGATGAAGCAACCATTGAGGGGTATCCACTGAGAGATGTACAATAATGTGAATGTACTTAATATCACTGATCTTAAAATGGTAGATTTTATATTATATGTACTTTACTGTGTGGTAAAGAATCCACCGTCAATGTAGAAGACCTCAGTTCGATCCCTGGGTTGGGAAGATCCCTAGAGAATGAAATGGCAACTCATTTCAGTATTCTTGCCTGGAGAATCCCATGGACAGAGGAGTTGGGTGGGCTACAGTCCATGGGATTGCAAGAGTTGGAGACCACTTAATGACTAAACCACCACCACCACCACTTTACTAAAATTTTAAAAACTTTTAAGTTAAACAAAAGCCCTCAAAATCACTGAGGCCTTTAAGCTAATTTTAAGGAAGTAAGTATGAATTTGGAAAATACTTTATGAATAAAGATAACTGTTGCCCCAAACTGGAAAACCCAAATATCTACAAGTAAAGGAATGGCTAAATAGGCTCTAGTATGTCTGTAGTTTTATGTTTTAATAATGTTTATTATCCTGATTTTTAATATAATACAGGTTTATCATAGAAAATTGAAGAAATAAACAATTGTAAACATGAAAAGAAAAACTATCCAAATATCCTCACATGCAGAGATAGCCACTGTTAACATTTGGTCTGCTTCCTTCTAGGAATAATCGTATATTTCTTAGGCAAAATTGGGTGTATATTTTCCTTTTAAATTTGAATCCTGTTTCAGTTTTCTGTATATGTAATTTAGTATCAGTTCAGTTGAGTTGCTCAGTCATGTCCCACTCTTTGCAACCCCATGAATCACAGCACGCCAGGCCTCCCTGTCCATCACCATCTCCCGGAGTTCACTCAGACTCAGGTCCATCGAGTCAGAGATGCCATCCAGCCATCTCATCCTCTGTTGTCCCCTTCTCCTCCTGCCCCCAATCCCTCCCAGCATCAGAGTCTTTTCCAATGAGTCAACTCTTCACATGAGGTGGCCAAAGTACTGGAGTTTCAGCTTTAGCATCATTCCTTCCAAAGAAATCCAAGAAAGAGAATATTTGTTGGCTTCTTACTATTTAGAGAGAATAATGCTAGACCCACTTCATGCATGATCCGTTTAAGCTGAGGTATTATCATGGCCATTGTACAGATGAGGAAATTGAGATTTAGGGAAGTAAGTAATTTGGTGAAAATCACACAACTTCTGAATGATGTAGTCAGGATTGAAAGCCAGGTGTTCTGGCTTCACAGCCTACACACTGAACCAAACTCTAGTCTATATCCCAAGTCATTAAATATTCTTTTAAAAACATGATTTTAAAAGGTACTGCATATAGGAATTCCCTGGTGGTCCAGTGGTTAGGACTCATCACTTTCTCATCACTCATCACTGCTATCCCTGATCAGGAACTAAGATTCCCCCAAGTGGCCAGGCATGGCCAAAAAAAAAAAAAAAAGCTGCTGCATAATATTTACTAACATAAATATACCAAGCATTAGTTCATTCAACTCTTCTCCAAGCATTGAACATAGAAAGTTATTTCTCTTGGTTTGATTTTGTTGTTGTTTTGGGGGGTTTTGGCTGCACATTGCAGCTTGCAGGATCTTAATTCCCCCACCAGGGATTGAACCTCAGCCCTTGGCAGTACAAAATCCTAACCACGTGGCCACCAGGAAATTCCCTCTCTTGGTTTCTAATATAATACTTGAGAGAACATTTTTGTGCACAAATCTTTGTCTTACAATGATCTCTTATTCCATCAGGATATATATCTGGATGTGAAGTATCAGGGTCAAATTGATAGTTACAGCTAAAATTTAGGGCGTCACTGAAAATGGCATTTTTAAAAGTCCACTTTTAAAGGGGGCTTGAGGACTTCCATAGTGGTACTGTGGATAAGAATCTGCCTGTCAGTGCAGGAGACATGGGTTCCATCTCTGGTCAAGGATGACTCCACAAGCTACAGAGCAACTAAGTCCGTGCATCACAACTACTGAGGCCATGAGCCAAAACTACTGAGCCTGTACACTACAACTGCTGAAGGCTGCTCGCTCTAGAGCCTGTGCTCCGCAACAGTAAGACACTGCAGTGAGAATCCCAAGCACCAACCAAGAGTAGCCCCGCTTGCCACAGCTACCCGCACACAGCAACAGAGACCCAGCACGCACACAGCAACAGAGACCCAGCACAGCCAAGCGGGGGAGGTGGCTTGATGCAATGGGGCAGGAGTATATGGGAGGTCACTTTTGCTATTAACCTGAAACTGATCTAGAAAACAAATTCTATTTAAAAGGGTTATATTTAACTACATGGAAATAAGCTTATTGGGCTTTTTGGCTATAGTAAGGCTAGCCATCAGAAAACAGTTCAAGCCCTGCCTCTGCCACTGACTGGCCAGCTGGGTGGCCTTGGGCAGGTCACTCAGTCTCTCTGAGCCTCAGTTGCCTCGCCTGTGAAATGTAACTCACAGTAATTGGGTGATGGAATGAAGTGTTGGATGTTAAGCCCCTGACATACCGTCAAGTGCTCTAGATCCTGTAAGTGACAGGGGCAGTGGCTGGGAAAAGGCCTTGCATGCTGTGGAGTGCTCTTCAGATGGGAGGGGGTGTGGTGCTCCGAGTTCCCTGGACCGGTGAGAGAAGGCTGGGTTTGGGGGCCAGGGTGGGGGTGGGAGGCACCTCACCGGGGGAAACGGCTCCGTGGTGGAGCAGCTGAGATGCAGCTGTGCCTGTGGCCTGCAAGGCCGTCTTGTGGCTGCCTCCTCCCCCAGCCCACACACAGGTCTGCAGCTGCGTCCTGCCTCCTCTCAGGTGGGCCATGGCCGAGTCTTTGTTGCTGCTTCTCCTGGCCCTCGGGTGTCCAGCCCTGCCCACAGGTGAGCAAACCCCTGCAGCCTTCTCTGTGCCCCTCTAGTGGGCCCAAGCCCACACCTTCACTCTGGGCATCCCTGGTGTGGGAGGGATGCAGGGAGGCAGGACAGAGATATTTGGGGTCCCCTGAGGAGGGTCTTGCCAGAAGCCCATTATCCCCTTCCCCATTGTACTCCACTTCCCAGCTACCTTGCTATGGGGCCCCCAAGTCCTGCTCCCTGGAGTCCACTGTGTTGGGAGGGAGGGTGCTCACCTCTTGGAGTGAGCTGGACAGGTGTGATGGGTGGAGGTGGGGTAGCCTGGCTGTGGTGGGCTATATGGGGCCACAGGACACGGGTAACACGGTGAGTCCCCTGCTCCTTCCTGTCCAGTCTCCTGCCCTCAGGGCTCATGTTCGCTCCCAACTCCCCTACCAATAGGTGCTTAGAAGTCTCAAGGCCTCAGTGACTTTCCAGGCGTATTGACCCCTGACCCCGTCCTTTCAAAGATGGGGCCTGGAGATGTAGTACTAAACTTTTGAGAATTCCAGGTTCATCTAGTAGCATGTGCATGTTCACATGTTTGTGGTGGGAAAGGTCCTTGACCTTTGAATCAGGACATCTCCTTGTTCTAAAGCTGCCCCCAGTATGTCACCAGCACTCCCTTGCTAGGGAGATAAATCACACCCCGTGGAGCAGGAAGAGCCCGTGGTGGGAGACCAGAGCTCTGAGAAGGAAGCAGCCAGTGTGAGAAGGAGCAATTCTGGGAGGCTTCATGGAGGAGGCAGATGCTGAATTCAACTTGAGGAGTGTTTCTCTATGTACAGCTGGAAAGGCTCAGGAGGCTGAGGCTCTTGGAACCCATTCTCAGCCTTTTCTCCTCCCTTTGTTCCTGATGCCTTATTAATACTAGTATTGATGATACTAATCCTTATCTGCCAGGTGTTTTATGTTCATGATCTTTATTATCCACCGCAGTCTGGGTTGGTGTTATTAACCCCATTGTATTGATGGGAAAATTAAGACTCAGTAAATCAAGTGGATGAGTCAAAAGTCAAACCGACTGTGTCTGACGCCGTGTCCCAGGCTTGGTCCTCTGTGATATGTAGAAAAATCTTGGTCATCTTTCCAAGTGGGTTGGCCTGTGAAATTGGGAGTCACAGAGGTCTGAATCCAAACCCTGAGTGACTACTTACCATCTGCCTCCTTCTAGATCAGTTATTTGACCTTCAAGAAATCTTTTGTGGACTTCCCTGGCAGTCCAATGGTTGAGAATGCACACTCTCACTGTAAGGGGCACAGGTTTGATCCTTGGCCAGAGAACTAAGATCCCACATGCTACATGGTACAGCCAAAAAGACTTTTGTGAGCACCCCCTACCTCTAGGTCCCCACAAGATTCTCTGAACCCCTGAGGCATTCCCTGAACCCTGAGGCATTTCTTTAGCTTGGCTGCGCTTAACTCATGGTGTGAATTTATTTGTAGGTTTTAACTTTTGAGATTCTGTTTATATGAAAAGACAGTCAACCATTCAAAAATAGCATTTTGTTATATATTAAATGAGTCATCTTTATTGCAAAGAATAAGTTTGTGGAAAATCAGGACTATTCTGAAAAATACAGGACAAATGTTTGCAGTAATTACATGACTTATTTTTGCTTTTAAAATTATAAAATAATACAGACATACACTTTAAATGGGTGAATTGTATGGTATGTGAATTAAATCTAAACAAAGCTGTTAAAATACTACAGACTTAACAGAAAAGAAAAAAAAAAAAACAAACCCTGAGACTAATACAAGCACCCAAGTATAGGCTACTCAGATTAGCAAATGGTTAAATTGTTGCCACATTTGAATCAAATATTTTTAAAAAGAAACAAAAAGGTGCAGAGCATTTGAGGTCTCTTTGATCTCATTCCATATCCTACTTCCTTCCTTTCCTCCCCAGAGGTAACCACTCTCCTGAGGCCCGCACAACAAGGTACTATAAGTATTTGTTTGCATCTGCGGCCTTTCTCATGAGATTGAAATCACTGAGAGCAAGGACAATATTTTAATTGATGTTGTATCCCCAGTGCCTGGCACAGAGAGATTCAGATATGACAGATAGGTGACAGAAGGATGGATGGATGAATGAAGGAAGGGAAGACGGATAAATGGATGGATGGATATATAGAGATTGAAAGTAGAAAGAAGAGATGTAGGGAAGACAGATGATAGTAGAAAGGATGGAAGGGATGGCGGCCAGCCGCTACCGGCAGTTTCTTAAGCTGTGTGAGGAATGGCCAGTGGACAAGACCAAACGGGGCTGGGACTTGGGCGCTTATCTGAGGCAGCAGGTAGCACAGGCCTTTTGGGAGGGAGAGAACACCCAGATTGCAGAGCCTGAGGCCTGTGATCAGATGTACAAGAGCTTGGCATGGGTCCATTCAAACTACTACAAACACAAGTACCCTCGCCCCAGAGACACAAACTTCAGCGGCCTGTCTCTGGAAGAGTACAAGCTGATCCTGTCCACAGATACATTGGATGAGTTTAAGGAGATGAATAAAGGCACATGGAAGAAGCTGCAGGAGAAGTTCATCCCTGGGAGCCCCGAGGGAAGCACACAGCCTGGGTGCAGGCCCTGCCGTGCCCGCGCACCTAAGCGTGGGGTCGTGTATATTGCCACCCTCAATAAAGCGCCCTGATCCCACCCCCAAAAAAAAGAAAGGATGGAGGGAAGGAAGGTGGCTAGGTAGGTAAATGCAAGGAGAGAAGGATGGATGCCTGGGTAGGATAGATTGATGGTTGGTGGAAGGACTGACAGAAGAGAAACCCAGATGGAAGGATATGAGACACGGACCTGGGAGGGCATGGACAGTTCTAGTGTGTGCTCTCTTGCAGGTGTGGGCAGCACACCCTTCCCCCTCTCTGGCCCCACCAATCACACTGTTGGTGGATGGGAAGCAGCAGACACTGGTGGTCTGCCTGGTCCTTGACGTTGCACCCCCTGGCTTTGAGAGTCCCATCTGGTTCTCAGCTGGCAATGGCAGCTCACTGGATGCCTTCACCTATGGCCCTTCCCTGGCGGAGGATGGCACCTGGACTCGCTTGGCTCAGCTCTCCCTGCACTCCGAGGAGCTGGCAGCCTGGGACACCTTGGTCTGCCACACCGGGCCTGGGGCTGGGGACCACAGCCAGAGCACACAGCCCCTACAGCTGTCAGGTGGGGACAGAGCCTGGGCCCCAGGGGTTGCTCCTGCCCCCTTTCACACACTCTGGAATCAGGATGTGGTGGGAGGGAGTGCATGCTACAGACCAAACATCTAGGTGAGGTGATGCCTGGGCTCAGAGCAGGGTGGCCTCAGGGCCCCTGAGTCCTGGGATTTGCAACTGTGGTATCTCATTCAGATCCAAGCTCTGATGTGTGACTTCTGCGAGGTAATAATGGCTTCTCTGTCCTGAGGAGCCAATACCTTTCTATGTATGCTATGCTTAGTGTGCTGTGCTTAGTCGCTCAGTTGTGTTCGACTCTTTGCGACCCCATGGACTATAGCCTGCCACGCTCCTCTATCCATGGGATTCTCCAGGCAAGAATACTGGAGTAGGTTGCCATGCCCTCCTCTAGGGGATCTTCTCAACCCAGGGATCAAACCCAGGTCTCCCACATTGCAGGCAGACTTTTTCTTTACCATCTGAGCCACCAGGAAGCCCCTCTCTATGTATACCCAGGGTTAATATCTGTATCACCCTGTGACACCCTACCTATTAGAACCAAACAATAATTAAATAGTAAATTGCTATCACTTACTGTTTGCTCTGTGCCAGGGACTGTTGTAAATACTTTACATTTAGGTCATATTACCATATTCTAAGTAGGTCATGCTAGTCTTCTCATTTTATAGGCACAGAGAGGTCAAGTAACATGTCCAAAGCCAGCTATTATTATTACTGACCTGATGACTTACTTCGGTTTGTTTGTTTTTTTGGATTATGTTAGTTTTCTCATCCTCCAAATGGGAACATTTGTTGAATAAATGGCCTGCTTTCCAAAGAAGACTGCTAAGAAAACTGATTCCTTGTCTAAGCGTGCTGAGGCATCTCTAAGGGCACAGAACAGGGAACAGTCAGGAGACAAGGAGATCTGGGCCCCTGACAGGACTTGCCACAGATGGGCTCAGGGTTCCCACTGCTGGTTCATTTGTCCATTTATGCAACACGCCACGAAGAGCTGCCCTGAGCAGGGCTGGGACATAGCACTGGGGTGGAGAGCACAGCCCATCCCAAGGACTCACTCCCTTTTCTCTGGCTACCAGGAGCCGCTTCCTCGGCCAGGACCTGCCTCTGGGAGCCTCTCCGGGGTGAGTACTGGGACCCAGGACCTCAGCCCCAGCCCAACTCTGGGCTAATGTACCTCCCTTGTGGGGGGCAGTGCAGGTTAGTGGGTATCCCCTAAAGAGGTTGCCTCCCTGGGTTGGGGCACTGGCTAGCCTGGGCCTCTGTCTACTCCTGGGTCATAAGGAGGTAGATCCTCTGACCCCAGCAACCTTTCTGGACACCAGGTTGAGAAGCGCAGGTGAGACCTATCAGAAGGGTCCTTGGGCAGCCCAGAGGGGCTGGCGCCAGCATTAGGGTCTTGGGGAGACTCTTGGGAGTCTAGGGAGCCTCAGGAGACAGGACATCTGGACATGGAGTGGTGTTCACAGCCAGGCTCTGCTTCCTGCCTGGCCTACATCCCTTGGTTGTTGGGGGATGAAATAACATGAAGGCTAGGAAGGTGTCTGTTATTATTCCCAGCAGTCAGAGCTGAGGTTAGACACCAGGAAGGCCGTCCCCTGGGTCCCCTCCTCTGGGGAACGTTCCGTCGCGGGTGGGGCCGCGCCAGCCTCCAGGCCGCTCACCGGCTCCTCTCCCGCAGGGACGCGGGCCCTGGTGCTGTGGCTGGGGCGCTACGGCTGCTGCTCTTCAAGCTGCTGCTGTTGGACGTGCTGCTGACCTGCAGCCGCCTCCGCGCCCCGCCTGCCGCGCGGGGGATCCGGCCGGGCCGCCTGGCTCTGGGGCCCCCGGTCTCCCCGCGCCCGCGAGGTCCTCCGGGCGAATAGCCGCCTCCTCCCGCTGCCTCCGCCGCCCCGGAGGATCGTCCGCAGGCCCCGCCGACCGGATTCGCCGCAATCATGGGGACACCACAGGCCGAGGTCTCAGCGTGTCCGCCTCGCCACCGCTGGAACCCGGGACCGCCGCCGCCGCCGGGTTCACACCCGCCGTTCGGGTCGGGATCCCAGAAGCCCAGTCTGGGAGGAGGGGCCGCCGCTCAGGGCCTGGAGCCCGGGACCCTCCTTCAGGCTTCCCACTTCAAGCCTTGGAGCATTTCTCTGTAATCTGCCTCCTCCAGCTGACCCGAGCTTCCCCGGGGCTAGGCTCGGTCTCCTCCTCAGACTGAGGTCCTTTCTGAGCTTAAAAAAAGCTTTGTCTCTCCCATTAGACTGGAAGCCCCTTGAGGGTGGTGATCCACCCAGGCACCAGGACATCTGAGGTGCAGATAGTTGACAACAATTAAAGGAGAACTTATATATAACACAAGCAAACAAAAGGATTTTAATTCATGTCTGCTCTGGGAGAAGGGTATTTGGCACATTTAGAGGAGGCAGAAATCTGGGAAGGCTTCTGGAGGGTGACAGCCTGGGGAGTGGGGCTGGGGTTTGGGGAGGATACAGGCCCACCTCTGTCTCCTTTCCCCATCATCAGGCACTGGGTAGGCCCCCTCTCTGTCTCCTCACACTTGCCCAAACTTTCTGAGAGGTCAGGGGGAGGGGCCTGGGAACCCAGGAAGAGGGTGTGCTGGACCTGATGTGAAGGCTTGTATAGACTCGAGGGGAAAAGAACAGGGCCAGGATTCCAGAGTAATAGGATCATATCCAAGGGCAAGAGCACAGACAGTAATTCCAAAGTATACGTCATTAATCAAATAAGATCATTATTCACTTGACAAATATTCACTGAGCATCAGCTCTGAGCCAGGCACTAGAGAGGTTTTTGTTTTGTTTTGTTTCTTCAACAGGGCTCTTGCACTGATAGAATATGAGGTTCCCACAATGGAGTGTAACCTGTGTGTCCCCTGTTTATCCAGCGCTGGCAGGGAAACTCAGGGTTTTCTCTCCAGTCATCACCCCAAGAATCTGGATGCTTACATGTGAATCCAGATGTCCCCCAGGGCAGCATAGGACAGTTACCTGGATCACTGGCCCTACTGTAGTCTTCCTTCTCCCAAAGAGGCAGTGGCAAACTCTAACACTGCCCACACCACCCCCCGCCCCACCCCCCACCCACACACAAGGTGTCAATGACACTCCCAGCTTCCCAGAGCCTCTAAGCCCTCTCAGCTGCTGTTCCATGAAAACCCTCACCTCTCCTCACTGGTCCTCTCTCACCAGCCTGTAAGGAGGTTCTCCCACCTCTGTTTTGGATTCTCTGAGGCAGAGGACACAGCTTCTGGGGGTCAATCTGTCCACCCTAGCCCCACAGGGTCTGCTCCTTCCCTACCACACAGACTGAGGGAGGGGGGCGGCTGGAGTGGGGGCAGGGGTGAATGCAGACTTTCTACAGTCACTGTCCCTTCCCAGCTCTCAGCCCACGTGTTGAACCCCAGAGCTCCCACCAAACTAATTTATGTCTCAGTAAGTGTGCTCTCAGAGGCCCTTTTGTTTATTCTGGAAGCAAACCTTCCCTGAGCTTCAGTGCTTCTCCCTGTCTTGCCCGCCTTCCCCCAATCCTCCCCAGCTCCAGACTCTGAATCCCCACTGTGGCTGGCTTAACATCATTTCCCAGGAGGGCTCCTGGCCAGACTTTGAGCCTCTCCAAGTCTTCTGAAGCCTAGAGAGCATGGAGGACCTCAGGACAGTGATCTGATCCTCTACATTGTGGAATTCTACACACCACAGCTCCTGCCTATCCAAGAGTGCCTTGTCAGCCACGGAATTGTTGGGAGCAAGAAGCTAAGATCAGGAAATAACAACTCAATAGACTTGAGCATCAGTCCTTTAAAGTCTTTATTAAAAATACCATAATATCCAACCTCCAGGAAGGAAACAGGAGGCACTGGAAACAGGGATTTATGGGCAAAAATGGAATTTGCAGGCAATCTCCCAGAGAAGCAGCCTTACTCTGTGTGTCCATAGACCACTGAGCTCAGGGGCAGAATGAAGCCATCCCCCAAACCCAGAGGGTCCTCTTCCTGATGACACAGCATAAGGAAGTTTCACTGAGTAACTCCTTTGCCAAGTGCCCTGATGCCAGGGATTTGGACAGAAATCAATCGTTGATTAGTCAAGTCCCTGCTTGTGGGAGCTCAGAATCCAAAGATATAAATAATAGGCCAGAAAAGGAACCGAGTTCACACATTGATATGAAAGTTAACGCATGAACTTTTTACAATCCTCTATTAATTCTATTAACCCGTTCGAGCTTCCCAGGAACAGGTAAGCCTTGAACAGCAGCTAGGAGGATCACTTTGTCATCAGATAAAAACTGAGGCTCAGAAAGGGAAACGATTTATTCCTAGTTACGAGCGGGATAAACTTAGGGCTTTATGCGACAGGCGTGTGCGTACTCAGTTGTGTCCGCGACCCTATGGGGTTTAGCCTGCCAGGTCCTTCTGTTCAAGGGATTCTGCAGGAAAGAGTAGTGGAGTGGGTTGCTATTTCCTCCTCAAGGGTATCTTCCCCACCCAGGGATAGAATCTGTGTCTCCTATACCTCCTGCATTGCAGGCGGATTCTTCACCGTTTGAGCTGTCGGGGAAGCCTAGGGTTACTGGGCACAAAGAAAGCTGCTTGAAGGCAGGGGACTCTGAATCGTCCAAATCTCATCCACAGCGCCTACTCGAGTTGACAGTAACAACAAAAGCAATAATAATAATAAAAGACATAGGGCTGGCTGCCCTATGATCCCAGGGGTAAGTGGCGTGCAAGAAGGCGGAGAAGGCAGTGAAAACCGTCTTTCCCATACCTTTCAGAACTGGAGCGTTGCTCCTTCTCCCTAATTCTGGTCCTCGAGTCCCTCCCAGAGCCTCCGTTAGGAGGTGGGAAAAGATGTTGCCATAGGTCACTGAGGACACCATCCGTTTTCTCATTGGCCGAAGCCGAAAAAGAACGCCCTCCCATTCGCTAGAAGGCAAACCCCGAAAAAGCCCATTGGCTGCCGAGTCCGCGGGCCTCCGTCGTTCTGGGGGCGGGCCGAGGTAGCTGGAGGGAGAGCGGGTGTGTTGCGGGGGGGTGGGGGGGCTCGCCGTTGCCCTGGTTACGCCGAGGCACGTGTGCAGTCCCGGAAGCGGCTCCGGGAAGCTGCCCAGCGCGCGCAGCGCCGGAGGAAGCACAGCCCCGGTCCGCTCGGGTCGGGTCCGGCTGGGCCATGGAGCCGTTACCTGAGCCCGCGTCCGGGCCCCGACCCAGGCCTCACCGTCTTATGCTTCTTTCCTTGCTATTGCTGCTGCTGCTGCTACTGCCTGCCCCGGAGCTGGGCCCCAGGCAGGCTCGAGCCGAGGACACCGACTGGGTTCGACTGCCCAGCAAATGCGAAGGTGAGGGGCGGGGCCCGTGGGGAGTATCCTGCTAGGGGGCGGGGCTTGCGGAGAGGGTTGGGGGAGGGACCGTCCCGGGCTCTGAGTGGATCTCTGTTCCTGGAACCTACTCTGTGCCTGGCACTGTGCTGGACGCTGGGAACGCAGGGGCGGCCGAGAGATCGGGTCTCGGTGCACCTGGAGCTCAGAAATCGGTGAAAACAAGCAGTTACAATGGGGGTGGTAGACGCCACGAGAGAGGAGGCGCCAGGCTTTGGGGGGCTGGGTGAGGAGCATCTAAATCTAGACCCCAAATGCGGGGAAAGGCTTCGTCCTGGAAGCCGTGAGTGGTTAGGAGTTAGTCGAGTGAAGAGGAGCGAAGTCACAGATGCAGAGGCCTACAGGCAAAGGGCAAATTTGAGGAACTGAAAAGATTCACATGACCAGTCTTGGGGGAAGAACTTGAGACGCTCCCCTTGTGCCCTGACCACAACCGGCTGTGTGTCTCCTCCACTAGCTGTGAGCTCCTCCAGGGCAAGGGCCCTTGTCTAGGTAGCAGTTCACATACAGGCATGAGTGAACGTGGGTGAAGCTGGGGTGCTGTGGGTGTGTGTGGAGGAAGGAAGAGGGTCTGAGACCTAAGGGGTCACTTTAGGAGAACAATAGAACCTGAGGGAACTTGGTGAGAGAGGGAGATTATAGGAATATGGGAAGAGAGTGAATCCCAAAGACAGAGAGGTGGAAGTGTGGCACTTGTGTGTGGGAGAGAGATAGGGAGAGAGAGAAGCATGCCAGCACACTCGCCAGCCAAGGGCCTACCTGTTTTCCCCTCCTCTCCCATTTCTCAGTTTTGTCCTCAGACTTTTACACATACTCCTACGTTCTCACCTCTCTAACCCCAGCCCCTCACCCCTGAAAGCGGGCTATAAACCGGTTGCATCCTAATTCAAAGCCTGTAGCCAGCCAGATATTTCCTGAACACTGGGAAGTGTAGGTGGTTTGGGAAGCGTGATCCTTTCATTTGAGAGATTAAAGGTGAGTTGCTTCAGAGATGAGCTGACCTCACTGGTCAGCCTTCCAGTATGGGTTCTAGCCTGTACTTTCTCCCTCACTCTCGTGAACAGTCACAGGGTTATAATGCTTTCCTTTCACTCTTTTGCCCACAGCTGAGATCCTTTGGGGATTTCACTTCCCCTTCTGATTTTCTGTCTTATTCTGATGCCAAAGAGCCCTTATGGTTTCTCATATTGTTCTCGCAGCCTAAGAAGCTCACACTTCTTTTCCATAGGAGATTCATAAAAGCATAGAGCTGGCAAAAATCTTTAGATCATTCTAATCCAACCTGATTTTGTATGTAATTGGTAAAAGGGATTTTCAGTCATGGGATGGCTTAACCTAAGTGTATATTTACTTTTATTTATCACCGTGACACCTTAGTTATTAAGTGCTGACTTTCTGGCCCACAAAGCCTGCCTCTGGCTTAGTAGCCTGAGTAGAAGAGGCCTTGGCACAGAGGGAAAAGAATCTGCTCAGAAAGAAGTGGGTGGATGTTCATGGAGATGTAGGGGCTATGCCATGAGTCTCCTCCAAGTCTGGTTCTGGGTGGGATCCCCAGAGGGGTCTTGAAGAGGTAAGGTTTGGAAGAGTTGAGAAGCAAGGTTGTACTTGATGGATATAAGAGAAATGGATTGATGGGTTCCAATCCCCCGGGCCTGGCATACTACATATTGAGCACCTGGGATGGGGGAGCACAGAGTACAGGTCAGAAGAGGGCGGGAACCTCGGTGGTCCTGGATGGAGAGCCAGGGAGGTGAGACACACTCAGTTCATCCTGGACTCTGAGATCAATGGCTGACGTTTTGGAATCTTCATGTGTTCTAAGTTCTCCAAGCTATCTATTAATGCATATGTTATAAAATTTCACCAAGCAGGCCTGCAGGGGATTTGTTTGTTTCGGTGGTAAATTGGTTTTCTATCCAACTCTGCTGATGTTGTTAAAACAATGCTGTTGACATTTAGCCTGCAGATCATATTCCATTCAGAGACATCAGAAGCTGCTCGATCAGAAGCACAGTCTCTCCAGGCAGTATTTATCAAGTATCCAGCACGTACCAAGTCCCAAAATAGAGGAATAAGGAAGAAATCCAGCCCATGATCCTCACTTCGAGTGCCCTTGTAGTCTAATTGGAGAGTCACATGAGATGATCAAGGCCCTTGGTGAGAGCATGGGTCCTACAGTGTCTCAGGATGAAATCAAGAGCAGATGGAACTCATCCAGAAGGGCTTCCTGGGGGAGCAGACTTTTAAGATGAGGTGGAGAGAAAGGACAGACAAGCCCTGAAGCCCTAGAGGGCATCATGCACTTCCCTAAGGCCCCAAGCACTGCACACTTTCAGTGGTAGCAGTCGTTATGCAACGGTAATTATTTGTTTACACTTCTTTCTGCTCCATTAGACTGAGTATCTGGGAGGGAGAGACCTTGTTTTCCTCTCTGTATCCCCAGGCAGTGCCTGACACATAGGAGTTGCTTAATAACTATTTGAAGAAGAGAAAGAGGAAATGAGAAAATAAATGTACAAAAACAGTAGAAACAGGCCTGTGGGGGAAATGGAGCAAATTAACTTGGTAGGAATAGAGACGTGGTGTTGAAATAACATATGAAATCAAGAAATAAAACAGCCATAAAAGACATCTTGGGAACAACTGGGGAATTTGAACACGGACTGAATATAAGATGAGATAGGAATTGTTAAATCTTCCAAGCAGGGTGGTGGTTTTATGATTAGTAGGGGAAGGTCCTTGTTCTCAAGAAGTGCTCGATGACTTGTATAGAAGCAAAGATCATGATGTCTTGAAGCTTATTTTCAAAATGGTTTAGCAAAAACAGTGCATATATTGTTGACATCTATTATTATCACATTGCTGTATATTATAAATCGGAAATAGTGGTAAATCACTGTTGTGGTTTTTTTTTTTTTTACTAACAGCTCTTTTTCTTTTTCTTTTTAAATTTATTTATTTTCTTTTTTACTAACAATACTGTGAGTATAAGGTATATGGTTATTCATTGTACTCTTTCAGCTTTTCTGTATGTTTGAAATTCTTTTCAGTGACATAAATGATTGTAGGGGTAGGGGACAGGAAGGAGCTGGGAGAAATGAAGGCATTAGGATAAGGGCCCAGAGAGGACAGGGGGCAGTGGATCTTGGAGCCTCCTTTCACCCACTGAACTCTATTGCTGGTCTGCCCATTAAACTGTACTGCTGGTCTGGTGCTGACTCCTTTCTCTGCCCCAAGCATCAACTCAACCCAGTCCTGGAGAGGCGTCCACTTGGGTCTATTTTGCTGGCAGCCGGCTCCCAGCAAAGACTCATATGAACTCAGTAGGTGGTGCTGTGTCTTCTTTCCCCAGTGTGCAAATATGTCGCTGTGGAGCTAAAGTCAGCCTTTGAGGAAACTGGCAAGACCAAGGAGGTGATCGACACAGGCTATGGCATCCTGGACCGGGAAGGCCTCAGGCGTCAAATATACCAAGTCGTAAGTAGAGGGGAGAGAGAGGGGCACCAGCCTGCCCTGCTTTGTTCCTTGAGGCATCAGCATCTTGAAGTTCCCTTCTCCCTTCTCACTAGGCAGACCCACCGAAAGGAGGCAGCTCTAACTGAGACCCAGGTTTGCCCACTGATTCTACCCTGAACTGATTGTATGGCCTTCCTAAATCCCCAAGTGCCTCTGGGCTTCACATCCTTCATCTGTAAAGCGAGATTATTGGACCTCACCAGTGACTCCCAGTGACTGGAATTTATGGACCAATCTTTAAAAATATAGGATTGCTGGGAAATTCCCAGGTGATCCAGTGGTTAGGGCTGGACATTTTTTCATTGCCATGGCCCAGGTTCAATCCCTGGTCAGGGAACTAAGATCCTGCAAGCTGCTCAGTGCAGCCAGAAAAAAACAGGCTCACCAGCTTTTAATCTTGCCAGGTATAAATATTGAAAACAAACCAAAAGCATTTTCATCAAATATGATCATCCTGTCAAAATGAAACACTATCTCGACATCAAATATCCATACATTTTGCTATATATTTTTTTAATCTAGCTAATCATTTAACTTTATATTTAAAACAACAACAACAACTTTCTTCCCATAGAACTGTTAAAATTGTGTCTCTCTGGTCTGTGTTCCAGCATTTCAGAGCCCCCCCGATGACCTATCTCCCTCCCAGCTCTGCCTTCCCGTTGGTGAGCCGTGCAGGTGCTGGGGTAGCAGGGCTGGAGGGCTGGACCCCCTAACCCACAGGGTCGAGGAGGGGAGCTCAGGCAGGGACTGTCTTGTGCTGCTGTCTCGGCAGGGACTTAAGGTTAATTGAAGTCACGGAGACCATTTGCAAGCGGCTCCTGGACTACAGCCTGCACAAGGAGAGGACCGGCAGCAACCGATTTGCTAAGGTTGGCTTTGTATATGCCCTTCCTCCTCACTGGGGCCGGGCTTCGGGTCTCAGTGTGTCTCCTGGTCTGGGTGCCATCAGAAGATCATGCCCTGGGAGCTTCCCTCCTCGGCAGCTTCCTGTTCTTTATCCATTGCCATTTGCATCCCTCCCGTCCTGAGCGGTCTGACTTTTCAGTGCAGGTGGGCACATTCCTGATGTCTAGGCCTGCCCCCTGGGGTCCTGCCTCAGCCTAGGACAGAAATGCTCCCAGGTGGCAGCCCCCTGGGGGCCAGAGCACTTTGTGCGGGGGAGAACTCAGGATGCGCAGAACTGTGGGAGTTTAGAGATGTCAGAAAACTCTTGGGGAGGGCGTGATGACTGCCATGTCCCTTCTCTGGGCCCGTGGGGCCCTACCTGAATCTCTGTCATGATGCCTTTATGACATTTATTGCACTCACCATGTACATGAATGCTTCTTTCACTGGAGAATGAGCTTCCTTACAGCAAGGCCTGTGTTTCCTTTTTTAGAAATTTTCACTTGTGCTATTTATTTTTCTATCCACAAAAGAAAGGTGTATGAATGTGTGAAAAAATGAAGTGAATCAGTTTAAGTTCTGATCCAGAATGAGATGTGTGATGGGAAAACAGATCCGTACAATAGCAATCTTGCTCTGGCCCAGGGTTTTAAAGTCCCATCAAAAACTGGATGTCTTCCCTTTCCTCTTCTTTTGCTCTTACCTCATCTCACACATTCTGCTTGAAGACTGTGTCACACGGATGCAGTGGCTCAGAAGTCGATACACCTGTGTGGGCTCACCACTCTCATACACAGAATCTACCAGCCACACAATTCCAGGGAGTGGCTTGACAAACTGACAATAAACTTTGCTGTTGCTGAATGATGCCAGGACTCCTGGACACTGATAAGATGTCATCCTACCCACCTATCTTCATACCCCCTCCCCCATATACCTGTTGCCATATGTCTTTCCAAAAGGATCCAGAGGGGTGGGGAGTGGTCTGGAGGCTCATGTGTCTCCTGTCACGCCTATAAGGGCCCATGTTTCTTTCTCTCTTCTATGCCTGGTAGAAGAGCTGTCTCCCCACATTTCTCCACCTAAGTACCCTTCTAGCAAAGGAGATTCTGCAGAAACCCTTGGGAAACCTAGAGGAATATTTCTAAGCCACAAAAGTCCTAGGTTTTATCTTTATAATTTGTATTAACATTGTACTTGGTAATAAACGCATGTTTAATGTAATAATGTTTTATTTTATTTTCTATAGGGAAAAACTTAGAAGCAGCCTGACCATTCACTAGTAGGGGAGTGATTAAGTAAATTGGCTATTCAGTGGACTCTGACAAACTGTACAATGAAGAATGAGGTAGTTCTTTATGAGTTGAACTAAAATCACCTCCAGAGTATAGTTGTTTAGTCACTAAGTTATGGCCAACTCTTTTGCCACCCTGTGGACTGTAGCCCTCCAGGCTCCTCTGTCCATGAGATTTCCAAGGCAAGAATAGTGGAGTGGATAGCCATTTCCTTCTCCAGAGGATCTTCCTGACCCAGGGATGGAACCTGAGTTTCCTGCATTGGCAGGCAGATTCTTTACCACTGAGCCACCCAGGAAGCCCTCTCCAAAGGATATTATTAAGTGAAAAAATGCACGGTGCAGAATATTGTGTATGATACATACATACAGCTGCTTGTAGAGGCGTGAAGCGGGGGGTGGAGGAGAGGCTGTTTTTGTGTGTGTAGTGGGTTGCATCCGCACGCGTGGTCTCTGGGAGACAGAGGAAACAGGTAGTGTGTTGTCTCTGTGGAGAAGACCTAGGTGGCTGGCAGAAATAATTTTGTACACAACCAAGAGTCTTCCCTGCCTCACCTGTGCTTCTTCCCAGCAAGAAAAAATACAAGTTGTGGGAAGAACCAGAAGCAGGGAGTAGGGTGGCCACAGGGGAGGCCACAGTGAGGGGAGAAAGATAGGACCAGTTTATTATCCTGGAAAGGAGTATTTGCTCAAAAGGTCCCGAGAGCAACCTTTCCAAAAAGAGGAGGTGTGGGGGAGGCAGGGCAGGCTGTGTGCGTGGAGGGGCTGTGGGACGCAGGCCTCAAAGAGGGAGGGGAAGGTGAGGATGAGCGTGAGAAGCCGGAGAGGGTCCTGACTTTGGCGGGATCCCTGGGTCTCCAGCCACACAGGGACAGGAGCAGGGCAGGGAGGGGAAGGGCCTCTGCCTCTCACAGCCCGTCACGTCTTCCAGGGCATGTCAGAGACCTTTGAGACGCTGCACAACCTGGTGCACAAAGGGGTCAAGGTGGTGATGGACATCCCCTATGAGCTGTGGAACGAGACCTCGGCAGAGGTGGCCGACCTCAAGAAGCAGGTAGGGGCCCCGGCACCCCCAGGCTTGGCGAGGGCGGGTCCTCAGTTGACAGTTGACGAGGGCCACCGGGAGCCGGGGGACTGTGGTCAAGCAGTCTCACCCCGCCTCTTGCTGTGGCCTCCTCTGGGGAGTCACAGCCACCAGCCCGGTGGATGGCGAGACGAGGCTCAGGCTCGCCCGGCTCCTCCATGAGAGGTCAGGCCTGGGCATTGCCGACGTGAGGACTTGTGGTTAACAGTGCGACGTCCTGGTGGAGGAGTTCGAGGAGGTGATCGAGGACTGGTACAGAAACCACCAGGAGGAGGACCTGACTCAGTTCCTCTGCGCCAACCATGTGCTGAAGGGCAAGGACGCCAGTGAGTCCCAGGGCAGCAGGGCTGGGCCCTCCATGCTCCCCACTCAGGGGAGGCGGGTGAGGAGAGGGTGCAAAGGAAAGAAGAAATGGCGGTGTTAGAGCCTCCATCCTCAAGGAGCTGGATGGTACAGGGCGAGGTCAGGGCCTGGTGCCTCAGATGCCCCCAGACAGACAGGCTGGGGGACCCCAGCGAAGCAGAGCTGGGGCCAGATCCCGTCACCACCCCTGGTGGCTCTGCAGCCCGAGCGCCTCACCCAGCCAGCCAGCCTGTTGAGGCTGTCTCTCCTCCTTGCAGGCTGCCTGGCAGAGCAGTGGTCTGGCAAGAAGGGGGACACAGCTGCCCTGGGAGGCAAGAAATCCAAGAAGAAGAGTGGCCGGGCCAAGGCCTTGGGCGGTGGCAGCAGCAAACAGAGGAAGGAGCTGGGCGACCTCGACGGAGACCCCAGCCCTGAGGAGGACGAGGGTATCCAGAAGGCTTCCCCGCTCACACACAGCCCCCTGACGAGCTCTGAGCCTAACCCGGCGGCTCCTGCTGACCGAGAGCCTGAGCTGGGAGCCCAAGGGTCTGGGCCCCCAGCTCCCACAGATGGAGCAGCGCGGGGTCTCAGCGGTGCCTGCCTCGCCGGTGCCGCCTTCTGCTGCAGAAACTCCAGCCCCGGGAGAACTCGGATTAGCTGCGGGCAGCCCGGGCCGGCCTCTTCCCTCTGCCCAGCGTTCCTCTCCCGACCCAGACTTCAGGCGGGCCCCGCGATCTCAGGACTGCCCAGGACTCCGGTGTGAACTCCAGTGGGCAGGTGTTGAGCTGACCCGGGACTGGGCCTCCAGAGCCCCCCACCCCCTCACTCCTCCAGCACCAGCTTCTCTCCACACCCCCTCTTCCTGTGGACACCTTGTGCTCTGCCCAGCCCTCCCCTGGGGCTGGGGCTCACAGAGTAAAACCTTTCGGCCTTTTTCATTCAGATTTCTGAGTCCCCTTCAGCTCCTTAGAGGGGCCGGAGCCCCCTGCCACTCTTTCCTGCCCCTTGCTCCCGCCCTGGGGGCTGAGGATGGGAGGCTGTTCCTGTAAACCTGCCCGCTGTGGGGAAAGCAGGTGCAGGGAGGGCCCTGGGGACTTGGGGTGAGGGCTAGGCCTTGGGTATGGGATGGGCATAGAGCTCCGGCCCTGCCCCTCAGCTGCCTGTGGTCTCCCTGAGCTGCTCAGGCCAGGAGAGCCGTCCTCACTCCTTCCTGGCCTCCTGCCAGGAGGTTGGCAGGAGGTTGTGTAAAGTGTGCACAGTGACCCCACCAACCCCAGCCCCTCCTCTCCACGTCCTGCCTCTTGGCTTCTGGCCTCTTGGTCTTAACCCTTGTTCCATGATGACCACACCTGGCCACTCTGCGCTCCCTAGCTCTTGTGCCAGGAACCCACAGGGGAGGACAGCCAAGCCCCCAACAACACTGGTTACACCGTGTTCTCTGGGAGCAGGGGACGAACAGCAAGGCTGGCCTCTGAGAAGGGGTGGGAGGCACCTCCCGGGATGTCCTGAGGGCAGAGATCGGTGGTGACATCAGAAGCAACAGTGGTGACGGCTGCAGGTAGTCTGTGCTTTAACCCTACAGGTGCCCCAGACGCCAGCTTCTGGCAAAAATGCTCTGGGGTCCCCTCCCCAGGGCTGGGGACAGCAAGGCCACAGAGAGTGGAGCAGACTGGAAGCTGCTGCCGCCCTGAGTCACGAGGCTTGGAGCAGGCCCTGAGAGGAGGATTCTTTGTGGTCTACGGCCCCACTCACTGACCAGTGTGGAGACTGTCCGCATGTCGGAGGGGCTGTGGGCAGAGAAGCCACTCCAGACTCTGGTCCCAGCCTGGACTCTGTTCTGAGCATAGGAGATGACTGGGGAGGGTCCAGGCATTGGAACTCAGGGCTGGGGAACAATTTGCAGCCCCTTGGACTGTCTACAGTTTGGTGGCCAGTCTCTGACTTTCCCTTTCTGTGACTGTTCCATAGCTCTTCAGTGCTTGGCTTAATTCTGTCCCCAGAGCTTTGTTCTGTGAATAGGGTGAGACAAAAACCAGGAGCCCAATCCCAGGCCTAGGCCTGCACCGGAGGGAGGGCAGTGTGGTGACTGCTCTGCTCTTTGACCTGTGGCTGCTGGAGGATGAGCGCTCTTACCTGCATCCCGCACCCCACCCCCTCGTCCCCACAAGGCCAGGCATGTTGCACACTCTAGCTCTCCACCCACCCACCCCCAGCAGGCAGCTTCTCCCTGGCCCAGCCTAGGAAACAAAGAGCAGGATCCACTTCCCAGCTTTTCCTTTCCCTCTCCCCACCACACATACCAGCCTTTCTGAGCTTGACTATAGCCTCCCGCTTTCCCACACCCCTTCTCTCCTAGATGAGGGTCTGGCTGAGCTCGAGTGAGCATGATCTCAGTCCCCTCGGTAGAAACCCAATCAGAATGGTGTCTTCCACCCTCACGTGGACCCGAGTCACTTGGATGCTTGTCAGCCAGACAGATGTTTGGGTGCTGCTCAGACTTGCCAGTCTGGGGATCTAGGAGTCGGCCTGGCTCTTAGGAGAAGGTCGGCTGAAACCCAATTCACCAGGAGAAATTTGGATGTTGTGTTAACGAGGGGCTATAACCACAATGAAGCCACACTGGAAGGAAGTCTTGTCCTCAGAAACGTGAATTGTCGGCCCCTCAGAGAGGATGTGTCTCTGTTGAAGACTTTCGTCATCCAGAACCTCAAAGGCTAATGGACTAGCCACAAGTCCAGTTTGTTGAAGTTCGGCAACAATCAGGACTCAGGGGTTGGGGCTCTGTAGGCTCAGAAGTGGCTGCGTCAGGGCCCCTGTGTATTTGTTTGAAGGCACAGCTCCTAGGAGGCAGGCTCCTCTCTCTATTTCCAAGTCCCTGGGTGGTGGTTCCCTGCAACATCTTTTTGCATCTTAGCGGTGCTTTTCACACCTTTGACTCTCCTCTGTCAGACAGTTGTTTTAATAAAAAGTTTTGTTAGACTCTTGACCGCCAGAATTCCTGCCAGAAAATGATAAATAAGCCCCTGAGGCTTGGAGTTTGGCTGGATACCCCTTAAATGCGGAAACTTTGTGCAGTTCACAGCTTGTCCACATGTCAGAGCAGCCCTAAATCACTTTAGTTCACAAGTACAAACAAAATTCCTCTTCTTATGCTTTGATCCTGAAAGAAAAGCACTTTTTTTTTTTTTTTTCCTGACAGATGCACAGTCCATGCCTAACTGGTTTAAAGGACTCTGTGTACTAATCCTAGCGGCAGAGCCAGCAGAATCCCTCTTGACCATCCCCTGATGGCCTGGTTTGTGCTATTAAGGAATTTCACTGGAACAATAAATAGTAGCCACTGTTTTTTGAATGCATGTTATCATGGCAAGCACTGCTCTACATGCTTTTACATAATACAGCTGTGATCTATGCAAGGACATGAAGTTTTAAACACATTATTGAGTAATAAAATACACAAAGTACATATATCATAAATGTACAGTTCAGTGAATTTTTATGAACTGAATACCAAGATCAACCAGCATGAAGTTCACAAAACACTATTACCACCACCACCACCCCACACATTCTCCAAAAGAACAGGGATTTGGTCAACTTTGTTCACTGCTCAATCCCCAGTGATTAATACAGCCCCTGGCACAGAGTAGCTGCTTCCCCCAGCTCCCTGCCACACTGCAGGCTCATGGGACCTTAGTTCCTCCACCAGGGATCGAACCCAAGCCCTCGGCAGTGAAAACTGAAGAGTCCTAACCACTGGACCGCTGACAAATTCCCAGAGTAGCTACTTAATAAATATCTGTTGAATGAGTGGAGCACAGAAAGGTCAAATAACTTGCCAAGTCCACACATTTAGGAACTGAGCCAACCAGGTTATGAACCCAGAAAGAATGGCTTCAGTGTCCTTGGCGCAGCCTCTGACATAGAGCTTTGCAGCCACAGCTGGTTGGCTCGTCCACCCTCCTTCCCTTACCTGGTTCTCCAGAAGGCAGAGCAGTTGCTGTCCAGTAGTCTATTTACGTTTTCAGAGTTTAAGTGTACACGCAGTTAAAAGACTTGAATTAACCTTCCAAGTCTTTCTCCCTGTTCAAAATTTAGTTGTGTGTATAGCTTAAAGGCAGCTTGGGGGCTTCCCTGGTGGCTCAGGGGTAAAGAATCCCCCTGCATATGCTGGGGAGACAGGCTGATTCCTGATCTGGGAAGATCCCACATGCTGTGGAGCAACTAAGCCTAAGCACCACAGCTATGAGCCTGTGCCCTAGAGCTCAGGGCCTCAACTACTGAGCCCTCGTAATGCAACTGCTGAAGCCTGAGTCCCCTGGACTCAGTGCTCCCAGAACAAGAGAAACCACCGCAGTGAGAACCCCCTGCACTGCAACTGGAGAAAAGCCAGCAACCAAGACCCAGCGCAGCCAAAAGTAAATATTTTTTTAAAAAGGCAGCTTGACCCTTATCGCTGCCCTTAAGGGCTGACTTCTTCCAGTTTCAAGGAATCTAATTTTACTCATTCTTTCTTTATATTTTCCACCTATTAAACTTCCACTAAAATGGTTGTGATTCTCTACTGGGAGATGTAGGTACACCTGGAGATGGGAAAAGTTGACCAGCTGCATCACCAGCTCCAGGGGTGGTAATATCTCCTAACATCATCCCTTTTCTAAAGTAGAAAAGGTTCTCTGTCCAAAGGAAAAAAAAGGCAAGACACTCAAAAGCCAGGTGTTAGTTTTAGATTGATGTGTTTGTTTTGGCTGCGCTGGGTCTCCGCTGCTGCATGCAGGCTTTCTCTAGTTGCAGTGCTCAGCCTTCTCACTGTGGTGGCTTCTCGTTTCAGAGCATGGGCTCTAAGGTGTGTAGGCCTCAGTAGTTGTGCATTGGCTTAGCTGCCCAGCAGCATGTGGACTATTCCTGGACCAGGGATCGAACCCATATACGATGAACTGGCAGGCAGATTCTCAACCACTGGGCCACCAGAGAAGTCCCCAGGTGTTATTCTGTTAGAATTGCTCGCCAAAGTTGGTCTTGGTATTTTATTATTCCTTTCATCAACATATGACAGCATGTGCCAAGTCACCTGTTTCAGTGAGCAGGATGTTACCAGGGCTCGAATGGTGTGTCATTTTTATAGGGGAGAACAGCTCAGTGAATTCCCTGGTGGTCCATAGTTAGAACTCTGAGCTGTCACTGCCTAGGGCCCGGGTTCAATCCCTGGTTGGGGAACTAAGGTCCCACAAGCTGCAGAAAACTAAACAACAAAACAAAGAAACAAATAATAATAAAAAAAAACCAGATCAGTGAGGTCAATATAGCCACAAGAGATTTTACTGGAGGTTAGCACATTGATGAAATACTCATAGATGCACTAAGCTTAATAGTAATGTAGCCACCATCAATTAGTGTTTCCATCCACCAATATAGGGACCAATTTTACACTTATTTGATAGGTCTTTATTAAAGCAGATTGGAAAAAAATGAAAAAAATAAAGCAGATTGAGTCTTACAACATATATCAAAAAGGCTAAGAAAGGATCCACTGTGATAAAAATCCATTAGACTTGATTTGGGAGAACGGCATTGAAACATGTATACTATCTTGTAAGATTGAAGCGCCAGTCTATGTTCAATACAGGATGCAGGACGCATGGGGCTGGTGCACGTGGGATGATTCAGGGAGAGGCTGTGGGGTGGGAGGTGGGAGGGGGCTTTGGCATTGGGAGATCGTGGACACCTGTGGCTGATTCATGTCAATGTATGGAAAAACAAATACAGTATTGTAATGTAGAATAAAGTATTAAAAAAAAAATCCATTAGACTTCATGTGGGCATCACAGTGGTCAATCTGGGTAGTCAGCAGAGAAGATTTTTTTTCAGCAGCTTGAACTAGAGTTTGGAAATTGGCATCCCTCCTCTGAACAATGAATTTCTACCTATTCTGAATCAAAACAAACACATCCAGAATGTCTTCCATTCGTAGTTACTCTATACAGTTCCAATCCTAAGATTTTAATGTGTCCTTAAATAGGTATAGTCTTAGAATTTGTTCCGTTGCAGCCATATTCCCAACCTAGAATCTCTTTTTAAACATATTATACATTTATGGGGATTCCCAGGTGGCTCAGTGGTAAAGAATTCACCTGTCAATGCAGGAGCCTCAAGAGGTGCAGGTTTGATCCCTGGGTTGGGAAGATCTCTGGAGGAGGAAATGGCAACCCACTCTAGTATTCTTGCCTGGAGAATCCCATTCTTATTTCTAGCTGAGTCAAACTATAAATTGATTTATATTCTATGACTTTCCCTTCCTCAGCTCAGGGCCTCACATTTGGGTTATCTAAAACTCACAGTGACTAACCAAGTAAAATAAAAGGCAGTTTTGATATATTTCAGTGGGCAGAGGACATGGACAAATAATTTAGCAATGAAGGACTGCAATTACTTGGTACATTTTGGTGGTAATTAAAGAAGATTACAACAATTAGATATAATTTTCTACCCAGTGAGATATCTATGAATAATATCTTCATGTAGAGAAGCATTGAAACAAACATTTGTTTTGGATGACAGTATCAATTAATAGAAAAATTCCATTTGGAAAATGATTCCATCATAACCATCTACATGTTCACTCTTTTGAAAAATTATAGGCGCATTTTAAATGTTCATAACATGGGGAGTGATTAAACAAGTCACAGCACATCCTCTCAGTGTAGCCAGAAATGATGCTCAAGGCTAAGTAATTTATGGTCAAGAGAAGAAAGTATGTTTTGATAGTTAAAAGTAAAAAGAAAGAAAAAAGGTCCATGAAATTTTATATGTGCTCTGATCTTGACTTTTTTTAATGTCTCTGAATGAGAAAGAAATCAAATAATAACTTCAGAACAGAAATCTTATCTTTGAAATGAAAGGTATATTTAGAAGCTATCAGTTCAGTCGTTCAGTTCAGTCACTCAGTCGTGTCTGACTCTTTGCGACTCCATGAATCCCAGCATGCCAGGCCTCCCTGTTCATCACTATCTCTTGGAGTTCACTCAGACTCGCATTTATCGAGTCTGTGATGCCATCCAGCCATCTCATCCTCAGTCATCCCCTTCTCCTCCTGCCCCCAGTCCTTCCCAGCATCAGCGTCTTTTCCAGTGAGTCAACTCTTCACATGAGGTGGCCAAAGTACTGGAGTTTCAGCTTTAGCATCATTCCTTCCAAAGAAATACCAGGGTTGATCTCCTTCCAGAATGGACTGGCTGGATCTCCTTGCAGTCCAAGGGACTCTCAAGAGTCTTCTCCAACACCACAGTTCAAAAGCATCAATTCTTCGGCACTCAGCCTTCTTCACAGTCCAACTCTGACATCCATACATGACCACAGGAAAAACCATAGCCTTGACTAGATGGACCTTAGTTGGCAAAGTAATGTCTCTGCTTTTGAATATACTATCTAGGTTGGTCATAACTTTTCTTCCAAGGAGTAAGCGTCTTTTAATTTTGTGGCTGCAGTCACCATCTGCAGTGATTTTGGAGCCCCAAAAAATAAAGTCTGACACTGTTTCCACTGTTTCCCCATGTATTTCCCATGGAGTGATGGGACCAGATGCCATGATCTTTGTTTTCTGAATGTTGAGCTTTAAGCCAACTTTTTCAGTCTCCTCTTTCACTTTCATCAAGAGGCTTTTTAGCTCCGCTTCACTTTCTGCCATAAGGGTGGTGTCGTCTGCATATCTGAGGTTATTGATATTTCTCCTGGCAATCTTGATTCCAGCTTCTGCTTCTTCCAGCCCAGCGTTTCTCATGATGTACTCTGCATAGAAGTTAAATAAACAGGGTGACAATATACAGTCTTGATGTACTCCTTTTCCTATTTGGAACCAGTCTGTTGTTCCATGTCCAATTCTAACTGTTGCTTCCTGACCTGCATACAGATTTCTCAAGAAGCAGGTCAGGTGGTCTGGTATTCCCATCTCTTTCAGAATTTTCCACAGTTTATTATGATCCACACAGTCAAAGGCTTTGGCATAGTCAATAAAGCAGAAATAGATGTTTTTCTGGAACTCTCTTGCTTTTTCCATGATCCAGCGGATGTTGGCAATTTGATCTCTGGTTCCTCTGCCTTTTCGAAAACCAGCTTGAACATCAGGGAGTTCATGGTTCACGTATTGCTGAAGCCTGGCTTGGAGAATTTTGAGCATTAGTTTACTAGCGTGTGAGATGAGTGCAACTAGTTTCAGGGAATTTTGGGAAGGTGGGTTTGGGCTCGGTACGCTTAGGGTATATAAGGTTTTCATAAAAACTAGTTGGGGTCCTTGACTAAGAGGAGACTCTACCTTGGCCCCACCTGTGTAATGAACTGCACTCCACTCTCTGCATTGCCCTTCTGAGTGAGTGTTTTGAGTGAGGTGGCTACAACATGGCCCAGGGGCTTAGTTGCCCTGAGGCATGTGGGAGTCTTCCCAGATTACAGACTGAACCAATGTCCCTTGCATTGCAAGGTGGATTCTTTATTACTAGGGTTAGAAGCCCCACCCTGGCTCTTTCTGAAGCCAGAACAAAGACAGGTAGGGAAGGCTGTTCTTGCTGTCTTGGGGTCCCCTGGGTAGCATCATTTTTCTGGGCACCATCCATCTCAGTGCAGGGTCTTGTCCCAGGAAGAGACCTTCTGCTTTGGGAAGGAAGGGTGGATGTACACTAATCAAGGCAAAAGACCAATTTATGAAATGACGATGAACAATGTGATAGCAAGAGCACTGGACACTCCCAGCCGTGACCCTGGACTTCCCACTCTGTGGGCGCCTCCGTGGAAAATAGTTGGCCTTTAGAAGGGAGCGTGGTTGGAGAGGAATTTGAACCAAACTGCATCTGAGGCGTTTAAAAAGGCTTGATACCTCAGCTACAGGATAGAGCGAGCACCTGCCCCCAGCTGGTTGGAACTGAGCCAGAACCGCTCCTGGACTTGAATGGCCGAGCCACCATTATCCCCCCTTCCTTCCTTCCCTAGCTGACTAGGTCCTCATTCAGCTGGACAGTCCTTCTTTAGATATGCTAATATCTTTCTCCCGCCCTGCTACGAATGGTTCAGCCCTGGGCGCTCATCTCTGCGGACTCAGATTTCTTTCCAGCCTGGGGCGGGGGTGGAGCTGGCATTCTCACTGCTGCCCTCCTCCTGCCCCGCTTCCCTGGCCCTCCAGCGACCTGGGCTGAGTGGGCTGGGACCTTGGGAGGGTCTTTTTCCGCCGAGGGACGGTCCGGAGGGCAGGATCTTCAGGCAGGCGGCAGGGCCCGTCCAGGATTGCCAGGCCGCGCCCCCCGGGCGGCTGCGGGCCGGGAGCCGGCAGGGGCGTGTCCGCGCGCTCACCTGCCATTGGACAGGCGGGGCAGCCGGCTCCGGCAGGGGCGGCACTATAAAGGCGGAGCCGGAGCCGGGGCGCGCGGCAGCGGGCCAGGCGCGTCGTAGGATGGTGGACAGCGTGTACCGGACCCGCTCCCTGGGGGTGGCGGCTGAAGGGCTCCCGGACCAGTACGCGGACGGAGAGGCGGCGCGCGTGTGGCAGCTCTACATCGGGGACACCAGCAGCCGCACCGCGGAATACAAGGCCTGGCTGCTCGGGCTGCTGCGCCAGCACGGCTGCCAGCGGGTGCTCGACGTGGCCTGCGGCACCGGGTGAGCGCGGCGGGGCCCCGGGGGCCGCAGTGAGCGCGAGCGCGGGGCGAGCAGGGGGCCAGGGTGACCGGGAAACCAGGGCACCGAGCGGACGGGGTCGGCTTGGCCCGGGCAGCAGGGCTGTGGACCACGGGCGGGCACGTCGGGGCAGCCTCCTCCGCCGACCCGGGAGCCGGGGCTGGGGCGCGACGCCAGGGCGGGGAATGTGTGTTTGCCCAGGCAGAACGGGCAGGACAGGGCCGAGGAGACCCAGGATGAGAGGGTGTGGGCACAGCGGATGGGGAAGGCGGGTTCGCCAGGGGCGGCGGCCCAAGGACCGGGTTTTGGGGCTAGCCTCACATAAGGTCGAATCCCGCTCCAGCGGCAGGCAACGTTCACACTTAACACTTGTTCAGCGTGATGTCCCTCTGCCAAAGCATTGTGCCAGGTGTTTCTGACACATCAGTTTTTAAAATCCTTACAAAACTTCATGAGGTAAGTGTGTGTGTGTGTTAGTCGGCTCAGTCGTGTCCGACTCTTTGCGATCCCATGGATTGCAGCCCACCAGGCTCCTCTGTCCGTGAGATTTTCCAGGTCAAGGATACTGGAGTGGGTTGCCATTTCCGTCTCAGGGAATCTTCCCAGCTCAGGGATTGAACCCGGGTCTCCTGCACTGCAGACAGATTCTTTACCTACTGAGCTACAAGAGTAATGATAGCTATTTATGGTTGCAGAAATTTGGCTGCAGAGAGGTAAGGTGGAATGAAGATGTGGACCCAGGTTGGCTAAGGTCTGGCTTGTGCTCTGAACCACCATCTGGCAGTTCCCTGGTGGTCTAGTGGTTAGGATTCTGAGGTTTCACTGCCCAGGGCCCCGGGTTCAATACCTGGTGGGAGAACTGAGATCCTGTAAGCCTCATGGGACAGCCAAAAACAAAAAAAAAAAACCCACTATGCTACACTACCTCCTGTGCTCAAGTTACTTAACTTGCAGGAGCTTCAGTTTGCCCCACCTCTCAAATAGGGATACCACCACCTACCTTACTGGATTGCCATGAGTTTTACTTACTTATTTTTGCTGTACCGAGTCTTCATTGTGGGGCACAGACTTCTCTTGCTGCAGTATGTGGGATCTTAGTTTCCCTACCAGGGATCCAACCTGGCCCCCCTGCATTGGGAGTGCAGAGTCTTAGCCACTGAACCACCAGGGAAGTCCCTGGATTGCCATAAGGATTAATGCCCATTTGTACAATACCTGACCTGGTGCTGAGAAACAAAATAGAAATGTTACCACCGGGTGAAAAGAAACAGATTTGCCAGGTCACGTGAGGTCAGCGGAGAGAGCCTGGGGACAGGAAATAGAGGGCGGACTCTGAAGAGTGGAGGAGACAGGAGTATTCAGCACAGGGCCTCCTCTTTGCCTCTCCAGGCCTCCCTGACTGCCCGTCTCTGACTGTCATTCCTGGTCCTGCCCAGGGTGGACTCCATCATGCTGGTGGAAGAGGGCTTCACCGTGACAAGTGTGGATGCCAGTGACAAGATGCTGAAGTATGCTCTCAAAGAGCGCTGGAACCGGAGGCACGACCCTGCCTTTGACAAGTGGGGTATGTGGGTCCGGCCACGTGCCCTCAGTTCTCTCTACCCTGGGCTCCTTTATCAATTGTGGTGGGGAGCTGTTTTCCTCAAAGGAGGAAATCATTGTCATTTTCCTGAAAATGGAGGCTTACCCACCAGAATGAGGTACTGAGAATAAGGAGCTAGTTTTAATTATGTTTATAGTGTCCTGTGAAAGTCACTCAGTCGTGTTTGACTGTTTGCGACCCCCATGGACTATACAGTCCATGGAATTCTCCAGGCCAGAATACTGGAGTGGGTAGCTGTTCCCTTCTCCAGGGGATCTTCCCAACCCTGGGATCGAACCCAGGTTTCCCACATTGCTGGCAGATTTTTTACCAGCTGAGCCACTAGGGAAGCCCATCTTGGACAGGGGGCTTGTCCTGGACAGTGGGCAGTGTCCTTTCCCCCACCGACAAAAACCCATAAACACAGAGCCCTCCTTCCCAACCATGGTTTCCTCCTCCCGGGCCCCTGGTCCCCTTCACCCTCCATGTCCATAATGATGCCCTCTCCTGACTGGATGGGGAGTCCCTATGTGTGTCTTGAAAGGGAAACTGAGGCAGGACTGCCCTTGATGGAGGTGGGTGCCACCCTGATCCCTCTTCCCCTCGCTGGCCCCCAGTCATTGAAGAAGCTAACTGGATGACTCTGGACAAAGACGTGCCCCAACCACCAGGGGGTGGCTTCGATGCTGTCATCTGCCTTGGAAACAGTTTTGCCCACTTGCCAGACTGCAAAGGTGAGAGAGGGTGTGGCCTGGGGAGTGGAACCTGCCTCGAACTATACCCTTTCCAGAGGAGAAAGACGGGACGGAGACTGGCGCTGGGGGCCCTGCGCAGATGCAGCCTCTCTGTCCCCGCCTGGTTCAGGAGACCAGAGTGAGCACCAGCTGGCCCTGAGGAACATCGCGAGCATGGTGCGGTCGGGGGCGTGCTGGTCATTGATCACCGCAACTACGACCACATCCTCCGCACGGGATGTGCACCCCCAGGAAAAAAACATCTACTATAAGGTGGGGGCCCCTGGGGAGGGCAGGCCCAGGGCAGGAGTTGTGGTCCTGGGGTCCTGGCCTCATGGTAGCTGCAGAGATTGACATAGCTGGCAATCCTGCCTGCAGAGTGACCTGACCAAGGACATCACGACGTCAGTGCTGACCGTGAACAACAAGGCCCACATGGTGACCCTGGATTACACGGTGCAGGTGCCGGGGGCTGGCCAGAGCGGCTCTCCTGGCTTGAGGTGCTGACTTTGCGAGGCGGAGGCGGGGCTGGGGCTGGGGTGGGCGTGGGGGAGGGTGCCAAGACCACCAGTCCTCACGGCAGGGTCCGGGGCTCTGTTGCAGTAAGTTCCGGCTCTCCTACTACCCCCACTGCCTGGCATCCTTTACGGAGTTGCTTCGAACAGCCTTCGGGGGCAAGTGCCAGCACAGCGTCCTGGGCGACTTCAAACCTTACAAGCCGGGCCAGGCCTACGTTCCTTGCTATTTCATCCACGTGCTCAAGAAGACGGCCTGAGCGAGGCTTCGGCTCCCACCCTCTGCCCCGGGCTGCCAGGCTCTGTCTGAGGAGGAGGGGACCGGTGGCTCCACAGTGCGGCCCCTCAGTGCAGATCCTGGGGGTGTGGGGAGGGGCAGACTTCTGCTGCGCAGAGGCGGCTGGAAGGCTGAACAATACAGTCTGTGCCTTTTCAGGTCCTGTTCCCCTTGTGTTCATGTCAGAAGGATGAGGCTCTGGGGGTTTGCGCCTCCGCAGCCCTGCTCGTCCCCACCGACCTTTCAGACCCCAACTCCAGCAGGGGGCAGCATACACTTTATTTTCAGCCCCACACGGGGCTTCCTGGTGGCTCAGATGAAGAATCCGCCTACAATGCGGGAGATTTGGGTTTTGATCCCTGGGTTAGGAAGATCCCCTGGTGGAGGGAACAGCTACCCACTCCAGTATTCTTGCCTGGAGAATTAAATGGACAGAGGAGCCCGGCAGGCTACAGTCCATGGGGTCGCAGAGTCAGACACACGCTTCCCACTGGGGCTTCCCTCAGGACCAGACCTCTCCTCCTGAGCAGAGGGGCCTGAGGGTTGGAGCTGGCCTGCAAGGCGGACAGGTCCGAAGAGGGTGCGTCCTGAGCTCTCCTGGGGCTCCTGATGGCACTTAGCACCCAGGGGGTCGCCCGGAGGTAGGCCGCATTCAGGTGGGCAGGCGGCGGCTTTAGGTTTCTCAGGCCTCCGTGAGCCCCCTCTGGGCAGATCCCAGGCACCAGGGGGCTCCTAGCAGGCGGCAAACTTGCGTTGGATGCGCTTGTACCGGAGCAGCTCGTGCTCGCTGACCGAGGGGCTGCAGCCGGGCCGCGGCCTGCAGCAGGTCCTCCATGGTGAGTAGCAGGGCCGAGCTCCCGGGCTCCAGGCCTAGGGGTGACAAGAGGAGGCTGTGGTCTCTGCCTGAGCAGCGCCGTGGGTAGGCACCTTCTTGCCTGGAGTCCCCCAGGGGGTCAACAGACCCTCTTCAGAAATCCAGAACCAGGCCTGGTGCCCACTAGTTTGTGGTGGACCTCTGGGCCGGGGGAGCGGCTCACCTTCCTCTAGGTCCCGAACTCGGCGTTTGAGGGCAGCCGTCATGGCATCGGAGCACAGGGAGTAGAGGTCCGCGCCCGTCAGCTGGGGCGGGCAGTGGTCTAGGACGTCCACCAGGCTCACAGAGGGCTCCAGCCTGAACCTGTTGTAGGGACACAGGAAAGAAAGAGTCTTACTAGCTTCCCTGACTCCATTGGAAGGCATCCCTGACCAGCTTATTGTGGACTTTGCACTCATCTCCTAGCCATCCCAAGGCCCAAGCCCCTGGCGGCAGGGGGTTCCTCCCTCTAATGGGGCATACTTGCGTGTGATGGCACTCAGAACACGGAGCTGGGAGGCGCGGTCCTCATTCACCCCCACAAACACCAGCTTGTCAAACCTTTAGGGAGATAGGTGGGTGTCGGGGAGCCCAGCATGAGGGTGGAGAGGCACAGATAGGGGTTGAGGGACAAGTCCAGAGGGGCATGGTGGAGGTGAGAGGGATGGGGCGCACACCTGCCGGGCCGCAGGAGGGCAGGGTCCAGCAGGTCTGGTCTGTTGGTGGCTCCGATCACAAACACATCCTGGGTGCTGTGAAGCCCCGTCCAGCTCAGCCAGGAGCTGAGACACCACCCTGCGAAGGAAGGAGTAAAAACGAGAGCATGCATGGTGCATCCTCACCCTCTCGCCTCCATGGGGTGCCCCTCTGCAGGCTGTCTCTGCAGGGCCCCTGGCCGGTCGTGCCCTGTGGACCCTCCCACCCCTGGCTCCCATCTCTTCAAAGACCCACACCCAATTCCACGGCCCCTTTTAGTTTCTGCTACATGATCACAGAACCAGAAGGGCAGGAACCCTTTGGGCGGCGAAGACTAGTACAACCTGTCTCACACCCCTCCGTCTTGGACCCCAGAATCCTGACTCAGACTCTCACCTGTCCATCACACCTCCAGAGTCTCCACTTCGCCCCCGGTTTGGGGCCAAGGAGTCTAGTTCATCAAAGAAGATGATGCAGGGGAGCTGCAGCCCTGGCCCGGGCAAACACTGAGGAGAGACGGGCCCATAGGGCGGGGAAGCCCAGCAGGGTGGGGGTTAGATGTCAGGAGATGGGGAGGGCAACCCAGGTTGACAGCTGATCACTAGCACTTCAGGTAAAGGCCCCTCCAGGCAGGAAGCTGACCTGGGGAGAGGAAGACTAGTGGGGATGACCAGCAGCCTGAGGGCTCTCCAGCCACCCCCACTCACTCACCTTCCCGTACATTCTCCTCGCTTTGGCCCACGTACATGTTGATGAGCTCCGGCCCTTTCACGCTGAGGGAGGTGATAGGAGAGGGTCAGACTCCTCAAGACACAGAAACACAGCTGACCTCCTGGCCACCCCCTTCTGCTCCCCCAGCCAGCTGCAGCCCCCAGTCCACCTGCCCTCCTGGCTGGGCCCGGTCACCACCTGAGGAAGGTGAGGCAGCACTCTGTGGCCACCGCCTTGGCCAGAAGGGTCTTGCCCGTGCCAGGGGGCCCATGAAGCAGAAGGCCGGAGCGCCTCAGGCCTAGGCTGAGCAGCTCAGGGTGCTCCAGAGGAAGCTGAATCGTCTCCAGAATCTCCTTCTTCACCTCCTGCAGCCCACCCACATCGTGCCAGGACACTGACGGGATCTAGGAGACAGAAAGGGCGTGGCTGGGCACCAGTTGGTACAGGGCGCTCTGGTCCCACCCCCCATGGGCCTCGAGTTTCTACCCTGGGGGCTCCGATGGCTTGGGAGTGAGCAGCCTGCAGCTGCTCCAGTGCCTGCCCGAAGTCCTCAGCCAGGAGAGGGAAGCCCGCCGCACACAGCTCCCCCTCATCCTCCTCACTCAAGCCGCCGGCCCAGCTGCAAAGAGAAACCCAGGGAGGCCTGTGGAGGACCAGCCCTGAAGCCTCCTTCCCACTGGGGCCCTCAACCTTCCTCCCTTCCTCTCCAGCCCCTGCCCACCCAGACTGCCTCTTGCCCCTCCCACGCCCAGCTTCCTTACCCTGAGTTCTTGATCCTGGTACAGGCTGCCCGGCTGCTGTGGGTCAAAAGGGCGTAGAGATCCCCCACCACAAAGCCCTGGGGAAGCACAGGAGAGGACAAGTGAGCAGGCACAGCAGGCAGGCCCCCCGTGTGGGGAGGGAGGGGCAGTGCCCTGGCTGGTGCACGGGGCCAGCACTGAGGCCTTGGGTTCTCCACCCTCACTTACGCACAGCAAGACTGCCCCCCATCAGAGCGCGCAAGGAGGCCGGTGCCCTGCCGGGCACTCACCGCACAGCGCCGCGCCAGCTGAGCCAGGTTCACCTCTTGGCCCAGGGGAGGTGGGCAGTGAGAGCCTGGAGGACACTGAGCCGCTGCGCTCCCGCCAGCACGGGCACCTCCAGCTCGTGAGAAAACGCCCGTCTGCACGTCTGCAGGCAGGTCCTGGGCCCGGCCGGTGGTGGCCCACGACCATCAGGGGAGGGCAGCTGTGGACGGGGAGTGGGTACCGAGGGCGGGGAGTGGGTACCGAGGGCGGGGAGTGGGCAGCCGAGGGCGGGGTGGGGTACCGAGGGCGGGGAGTGGGTACCGAGGGCGGGGAGTGGGCAGCCGAGGGCGGGGAGGTGGGTACCGAGGGCGGGGAGTGGGCAGCCGAGGGCGGGAGTGGGCAGCCGAGGGCGGGGGTGGGCACCGAGGGCGGGGAGTGGGCACCGAGGGTGGGGAGTGGGTACTGAGGGCGGGGAGTGGGTACTGAGGGTGGAGAGTGGGCAGCTGTGGACGGGGAGTGGGTACTGAGGGCGGAGAGTGAGCAGCTGTGGACGGGGTGTGGGTACTGAGGGCGGGAGTGGGCAGCCGTGGACGGGGGTGGGCAGCCGAGGGCGGGGAGTGGGTACTGAGGGTGGGGAGTGGGTACTGAGGGCGGAGAGTGGGCAGCTGTGGATGGGGAGTGGGTACTGAGGGCGGGGAGTGGGTACTGAGGGCGGGAAGGTGGCCAGCAGCCCGAGTGCAGCCTCATCCCAAGGCTGGTGCAGGAGGGTGGCTGTGGGGCCGGCATGGGAGAGGGGAGCCCCAAAACTTCCCAGATGGGGCATCCCCCACACACAGGTAGCTCAGTGAGGGCAGAGGCTGTGCTTTAGCATTCCCCAAGAAACAGCCTATGGCTCAGTCAGTAAAGAATCTGCCTACAATACAAGAGAGCCGGGTGCAATCCCTGGGTTGAGAAGATCCTCTGGAGAAGGGAATGGCAACCCACTCCAGTATTCTTGCCTGGGAAATCCCATAGACAGAGGAGCCTGGTGGGCTACAGTCTATGGGGTCGCAGAGTCGGACACAATTGAGCGACTAAGCACATACAAGAAATAGCAGGGCCCGCACCCTCCTCCCTGTGGGCACCGCCACCCCCCTCAGCTCAGGGCTGCCTGGAGAGTAGCCAGGTGGGATGTCTGAAAGCCACTGAGGGGGTGGGGGAGAGGGGTGGCCCCACTACTTTCCCCGCTCAGTGCTGGATGCTACCTGGCGAGCGGGTCTTCATCCAGGAGGAGGTGCCGCAGCGTGGCCACCACCCGGGAGTCCTCACCCAGTCCATCACGGTCCCGGCCCAGCAGGTCCAAGGCTGTCAGCAAAAGAACCACAGGCCGGCAGCGCCCGAGCCCGGGAGAAAGTGGCCTGCAGCTTTGTCTCCACAGCACCGCTACTGTCTGCACAGAGGCTGGAGCAGGGCACCTGGGGAGGGGGTCCCGACAGGCCTGTGAGTAAGGAAAGTGGCAGGCACGACCAGGGCAAGAGAATGGGGGAGGGCTCAGAAGGAGCAAGCCGTCTTTTTGGAGGGTGGGGATTGGGGAGGAAGGCAACACTGTCCAAGCCCTAACTCTTCTTTTCCCTAACCACATTCCCTGGACTGCCCACCAAAACCTTGGCAGTATCCTCTTTTTATTTATTTTTAAATTTATTTGACTGTGCCAGGTTTCAGTCACAGCATGTGGGATCTAGTTTCCTGACCAGGGATTGAACCCAGGCCCCTCTGCATTGGGAGCTCTGAGTCTTAGCCACTGGACCAGCAGGGAAGTCCCAGAATCCTCTTTTTAAAATAAAATAATTTTATTTTTGGCTGCACTGGATCCTCCTTGCTGTGTATGGGCTTTCTTTGCAGTGAGTGGGGGCTGCTCATTGCGGTGGCTTCTCTTGTTGCAGAGCATGGGCTCTAGGGCATGTGGGTTTAGGTAGTGTGGTGCATGGGCTTAGCTGCTCGGCAGCACATGGGATCTTCCTGGATCGGGGACCAAACCTGTGTCCCCTTCACTGGCAGACAGATTCCTAACCACTGGACCACCGAGGAAGTCCCGGAGTGTCTTCCTTCTTGAGAGCATCTCTCGGTAGCTCAGCATCACGGGACTATGCCTGATCCACTGGCCCAATGGGCCCGGTGGTCAGACGGCAGAGGGAGAATCTGGGCTGCAGAGGAGATGCAGTTGGGGGTCTACTCTCCAGGGACCCTCACCTTCCATAAGTGGAGCCCAAGGCGGCTGCAGGCGGCGGCAACTGCGGTGGTCTTTCCACTGCCCGGGGGCCCCGTATAAGGACACTGCCAGTCCCTGTCAGCAGGGCACCCCTGCAACCAGAGAACAGACATTTGCTTCCTCTGTCTTGCCCAGAAGGGTGTTCCCAGTGACACAGGCCCCCTCAGATCCAGAAAGCAGACACTCTCCTTGAGGCACCCCTCCCCACCAGGGCCGTCACCACATGGTGAGGCTCTATTTCCCCATACCATCAGTGGAATTTTGGCAGGGGCCTGGGGCATATCCAGGGTATTAACTTCTTTTCGTCGTCAGTGAAACCTTGGCTGTTCTGTCTGGTCTGGATTGTATGGAGGGAACTAGGGAGGGGTCTGTGGCTACACATGGGCCAGTGGTATGAGGAACTTGTCTTTAAGGGCCCAGGTGGTGAAGGTTGGGATGACTAGTGGGCTCCCCCAAGGGAAGGGCAACTCAGATACAAATGACCCCGGGGAGAGTCTCCCTTCACAGCTGACCTTGGAGGGCAGAGGTTACTCCCGAAAAGAATTTGCTTATGGATGGGACATGGGCTAGGGGCCTGGGCTCGATGGTTGGAGGGAGGCCCACCCAATCCCACCACGGCCAGGGCATCAGGCACTGCTTGTCTGGCCTGCTGCTCCTCTGGGGATGCTCCGGGCAGCCTTCTCTCACACCTAGGCTGCAGCCTCCTCACTCACCCTGGCTGGAGGCGAGGCTTCAGGGCAGCACAAAGCTCGGTCACCAAGGCCTCCAGGCCTGGAGGAGACAAGCTGCTCCAGGGAGTGTCGTCCCCTGACGGAAGCCTTGGAACCAGGCTCAGGGTAGAACCCACCTGTGAAAGGTGGGAGGAAACTTTAGTTTCTAGAAGTTTTTTTGTATTTACTTTATCGAAGTATGGTTGATTTACAATGTGGTGTTACTTTCCACCATACGGTACAGTGACTCAGTTAAACACGGATATAAAAGGCTGCGTCTACTAATCCCAAACTCCCACTCCATGCCTTCCCCAGCTCCTTCCCCCTTGGCAGCCACTAGTCTGTTCTATAGAAGTTCTTTCTGCTCCTTTCCCCAGGTCAACCCCCACCGCCAGGGCCTCACCAAGTACAAGGAGGTATGGGCGGTGTCGGCTAAGTAGGCTCTGGCTTGCCCATCTGGAGCCTCCCCAACTGTTTTCTTCACTTTTAAAAACATCTCTTGCCACCTGCAGGGAAAGAGGCCCAATGAACCCCAGATCCAGAGCTCACATCCACTCCTCCTTAAGGGCAAGGCGCTGTCTCAATCAGAGGTCTGATGCAGGGACAAACGGAAGAGCAGCGAAAAGAAATGCCCCCAGATGTGGCGGAGGTGGGGAGGAAGCGGGGACGTGGTGGTAAAGGAAAGCAGGTGGTTTTCCTGATCTCTCTGACGGGATCATACACGTTTTAAGAGCAGGAGCTGTGCCTGTCCTTGGCACCCCTCATACCAACATCACCTGAGGGTGTGTTTCTCCTGCCTACTCACTCCGATGGGAGAAGCCACTGCCGCACCAAGCAGTGACCATCTGGCCGTTTTCACTAGCTTGAGAACACAGACTCTCCCTCAAATATGCACCCACCAAAAAAAAAATGTACCCACCAAGGCCACCTAAAACCTCAAAAGAAAGAGTCCTTCAGCTCTTCCTCAGTCACCCACAAGATCTAATTGCAAGCAGATTCCTTCATAATGACATTTAGTGATTAATGTTTCTCTGTTTTGGCTGTACATTAGAATTATCTGTGAAACTTAAAAAAAAAAAACCACCACCATCTCTCACATACTAATGATTCCATTCAGTAGAGGAGTGGCTGCCAGAAGCTGAGGGAAGGAGAGAACAGGAATGACTGCTGGTGGGTGGGGGTTTCTTTCTGGGCTGAGGAAAATGTTTTGGAATTAGTGATGTTGATGGCACAACCTTGTAAATATACTATAAGCCACTGACTTATATACTTTAAAAGTGTGAATTTTATGGTATGTGAATTATATCTGAATTTTACAATTAACATTTTCCTTCCTTTGGGAAAAAATAAATAAAAAGACTGCAGAGGCTCTAGCCTAACCCTGATTCTGCTCTAATAGGTCTGGGGGTGGGGCTCAGGCATTTTTATTTTTCAAAAGCTCCCAGCCATAACCAGGGGTGTGCAGTTACTGGCTACTGTTAGAGTGAGTTAGGCTTACTCAGCCTACCAGGGGGCGAGGGTAGCAGACAGCAATTACTAGTCCAGTTTTCCAGATACAGAGAGGAGCTACTCCCGTCTTTAATCCTCAGGCAGCAAGGCAATGGCAGAGCCCGGGCCTCTTTCAGGTCTAAGTGGGGTACAAATTCCTTTGCTTAGTATCCCACAATCACACAGCTGCTCCCTCTGGCAGCAGAGAGGGGTGCGGGTGGGAATGCCTTCAGGTGGAAGGGGAGGCATACTAGGTTAGGGACCACCAGAAGCTGTGAAAGAGCTGGAACATAAGGAAAGCTGTCCCACTGTTTTTTTCTGTTTGGTTGGCTGCACTGTGTGGTTTATGGCATTTTAGTTCCCGAACCAAGGATTGAACCCAGCCCTGACAATGAAAACACTGAGTCTGTACCACTAGACTGCCAGGTAATTCCCTGTCCTACTGCTATTCATTATAAATAAGTCTTATGTTAGTTGCTCAGGCATGTCCTACTCATTGGGACCCCATGGACTGTAGCTTGCCAGGCTCCTCTGTCCATGGGGTTCTCCAGGCAGCAATACTGAAGTGGGTTGCTATTTCCATCTCCAAGGGATCTTCCCAACCCAGAAATCAAACCCAGGTTTCCCGAATTGCAGGCAGATTCTTTACTGTCTGAGCCACCAGGGAAGCCCATAAATAAGTGACGGGTGGGTCTACAACCTAGACTCTCAATCAAGCTGAACCACCTCAGTCAGATGCATCTGGCAGCCAATGGAATCAAGGAGGAAGAGCCCTGAGGCAGGGAGGGGTGAGATACGCCCACCTCTCCCCCTCACAATCCCCGCCCCCCCTCCGCCCCAACTCTCCATCCACGGAGAGTGGATGGGGCCACATCACTGAGATGTGGCCAGACCTCTGGAACATATCTGGACACTGCTGGGAACACGGGGTTGCGTTCCTGAGAGCCAGACAGCAGACAGTGGAGCTCGATTCTCGCCCCCAGCCTGGTGTGGGAGGTGGAGCACGGGGAGTACGGCCCGCCAGCGGACTTCTGTGCCAGGGATCAGGGAGCCTCCATCTAGGGAGCCTCTTACCAAGTCCAAGGAGTAGGGGGTACAGCACTCATCTCTGTCCTTGGACCCATCTGCCCACCTGGCTCTGCTTTTCCAAACCCACCCAGAACTACATGCTCCAGCACCCAGAGGAGGGAGGCAGGCCTCCAAGGTGCTGGTATGGTGGAGGTCCAGGAACAGGACTGGCTTACTGGTCTGTCTCAGGAGGGTGGAGTGCCTGTTTTCCTTTCAAAGTACAGAAAGTGGGCATTCTGCAGCTTTCCTGCAGAGAGCTAGCTCACAGACAGTTGCTCTAAGATGGACTTCCCAGGTGGCAGAGTGGTAAAGAATTCACCTGCCAATGCAGGAGATGCAAGAGACATGGGTTCAATCTTTGGGTCAGGAAATCCCCTGGAGCAGGAAATGGCAACCTACTCCAGTATTATTGCCTGGAAAATTCCATGGACAAAGGAGCCTGGTGGGCTGCAGTCCGCAGGTCACCAAGAGCCGGACATGACTGAGCACACACACACACACACAGGTGGAAAACAGAAGCTGGAAGTGACGGTAAGCAGCCAGGCATTCTCCACCAGGCTCCAGTTGTAAATTTGATGGGAAAGCTCAAAGAAGCACCCTGGAGCACCAAATGGAATTACACATGGCACCACAGGCCCTTCCTCTGGGTACCACAGCCCTGAGACTGGAGAGGCTGAGCACTGGCCAGAGCCAAGCTCTGAATGTTGACCAGTGCTGAATTAGGTACTCCAAACAAGGCACCGCTCTCTTAGCAGAGGACCCAGGCTGGCTCGGCCTGAGACCCTGGGCATGACAGCTCTTGCGCCCATGTTTCTGCAGGGTGGTCCCACCACCTCACTGGGATTTCCTGGAAAGCTAGGTTAGTGTCTTCTTCTTCTAATAAATCCTTATAGGAAATCCAACTGGGGGTTGGAAGCTATACATTTTCCCCCTTCACGTAAAGCCAAGCAGTCTCTGAATTCTGAATTTTTTTTGGCTGTGCTATGTGGTATGTGGGATCTTAGTTCCCCTATCAGGGATTGAACCTGCTCCCCCTGCATCAGGAGTGCAGTCTTAACCACGGGAAGTCCTTGCCTTACCATTTCATATGCAGTCTCTGCAGTAAGAATCAACAGGAGGAGGAGAAAGGTTGGCCTCCTTGTTTTGGGTCCCTGGCTCCAGTTACACTGTCTTTCTCACTCTGTTGAGGATAAGGAAAGACAACAGGTTTCTCAAGGGCAGATCCCTTCCTCTCCTGTCTTGGGAGACAACACTGCAAAGCAGCATGTCCACATTCCATCCATTAGAGCAGAAATCATGATGGTATGGGGCCCCTCTGGCTCAGTGTACGGGAGGTGTGGCCCAAACAACACTGGTTGAGAATGGAAAGCAGGGCTTCCTGATGGCTCAGTGGTAAACAATCCACCTGCCAATGCAGGAGACACGCATCTGATCCCTGGTGAGGGAAGATCCCATATGCTGTGGAGCAACTAAGCCCGTGTGCCACAACTATTGAGCCCATGCTCCAGAGCTGCGGAGCCACAACTACTGAAGTCTACATGCCCCAGAGTGTGTGCTCTGCAACAGAGAAGCCACTGCAATGAGAAGTTAGTGCACCACAACTTGAGAGTAGCCCCCGCTTTCTGCGACTCGAGAAAGTCCACACAGTAATGAAGACCCAGCACAGCCAAAAAATAAAATAAATACATAAACAAATAAAAAATTATTTTAAAAAGAATGGAAAGCAGGGGGACTTCCCTGGAGATTCAGTGGTTAAAACTCTGAGCTTCCACTGCAGGGGCTGTGAGTTCAATTCCTGGTTGGGGGAGTTGCTCATGCCACGAGGTACAGCCAAAAAGAAAAGTGAGGAATCCCACTTTGGACTAGGTCACTGAACCATTCTTAGTGCTTTACTATATCTAGGGCCACCAATCAATTTGAGGATAAACACCTCCCAAAGCCAGCAGGCAGTGGCTCTTAATTCTCTTTTCAATCACATGCCTATTTGAGAACATGAGAGTAGGTACCTTCTCTCTCGAAAATCATGCATGACAACAACAAAATGTTCTTATGCACAAAATTATTCCATTCAACCTGAGGACTCCTGCACGCAGGTTAAGAATCCCAGCTGCAGGAGAGGAGGCAGCTCCATACCTGGGCAGTTTCTCTGGGCTTCCTTCCAGGATCTCTACTTGCCCAACTGTTGGCACACACAGGACATCCCCTTCCTGGACTGCCCTGTAACACAGCAGTAGCCCTGGTCAGCTCACAATGGGACTTAATAGCAGGTGCCTGACATATCCCCACATGCCCTCAACCTGCAGACTGTTTCTCGGGGGCCTACTGACCACCCAGAGATCCCAAGCAGTTGTCCAGAGAACAAGCCTGACCTAGAAAGAGCTTTGGGATATGGCAGAGAGGGGATCAGAGAACAGAGAGAGGGGAAAATCAGGATCCTGGCTTTTGGGGGCCTCCTCAAATCAAAGTGGTTTCTCAATCTAGAATGTCTGGATTTACCCTCCTGGCCCAGATTTCTCTTGTCTATCTGACACACCAGGAGGCTTCTAGCCACGTACTGGCTTAAACTGGCTTTTTAAAATCAGAGGCTTTCTGGTATCTGAATCTCAGGCCTGGGAGAGGAGGAGTTCATTGAGGGTGGTGTGCTACCCTCCTGCAAGGGGAAGCGGCTAACCTGGGTGTCTGAAAGTGCCGGTAAAGGACATGGTCATAGTTTCCATTAGTGCTGTAGTGAGGAGACGACACAATTTCGATGTGTAACTCTTTGGCAAACGGAGGCCCAGGCAGCACTGAGCAGCTTCCTTTGTCTTCAGGGGTGCTGGAGCCCTCCAAATACCTCTATGAGAGAAATAACCACCACCTTAGAACCTTCTCCCAAGGACTCAGGCTCTGCCTAGTCTGTTCGCAACCAACACTTCTACTTCCATCCTTTATCCTTCCCATAACCACAAGGGTTGTGAGACAGGAGACATAAGAGAGTAGAGCTGAAGACCTATATATTCCTTAGAAAACAGAAACCTCTCCTTCTAATGGGCACCCGGAAGAGACTTCTGACTCTGATTTTCCTGACTCTAGCTCCAAAGAGTTCACCAGTGATGATAACCATTCTGTGACACCTTTATACTGGCCCAGAGCCAGTGAAATGGTAAAGACATTTAACTCCCACAAGTCATTTGAGTGACACCAGGCAGCCACTGGGAACATTAATTGGACATTAGTGAGGACACTGAATTCAGGCTCCAGGTAAAGGACATGATCACACTGAAGCCGAAAGGGTGGGTTCAGGTGAATAAGCTCTTGTCTGAGTGCGCCAGTATTTTTCCTCCATTTAGAAGGAAAGCCACACCTGACTCCCATTCATACATATCTTCTATCTCTTCTTGACATCCCACAGCACTAACTATGTCAGCATTACCTAACATAACTTTCTACAGTGATAGAAAAATTCTATATTTACATGTGGCTACTGAACACTCAACATGTGACTATAGCAATCAAATAACTGAATTTTTATTTTACTTACTTTCAGTTGATTTAAAGAACCACCCAGGGGCTAGCAGCTTTTGTATTGGTCAGTGTAAGCCTAAATCATACATCCAGGTGCTTAATTAAACAGTAGAATATATCTGTCCCCCTGAACACAATTATCTTCTGGAAGTAAGTTCCTTAAAGGTAGAAAGCAAAAACTCCTCTTGGATGTATTTAATCTGATATTAAAATTAAACACCAAGCACTAAGGATAATAAAAAGCCCGTCCCTTCAAGGACAATATACAATTGAGAATTAAGCTCTTAGAAAGGTATGAAATGCTACAGGAAAAAGTAATGTTAAATTTGTGGTGTGAGATTTTGCAAGGCTTTAAGAAGCAGGTGGCATCTGCAGAAGGGCCTTGGAGGAGAAAGAGGTTAACAGAATAGAAAGGAACTTGAAGTCAAGGATAGCATGAGCAAAAGATGGGGGTATGATCGTCCATACTACCCAATACAATACTTGATGTGTCTGTGTGCGTTCTCAGTCATGTCCAACTTCCACCAGGCTCCTCTGTCCACTGGATTTTACAAGCAAGAATACTGGAGTGGGTAGCCATTTCCTCCTCCAAGGGATCTTCCTGACCCAGGGATCAAACCCACGCCTCCTGCATTGGCAGGTGGATTTCCGCCTACTTGGGAAGCCCACAATACTGGATATATTGCAACAATTTAACAAATAACTGATTAGATTTAGTAGATTAAGACACATGGTAATTTGGCTGTAATTCTTACCTTTCACCTGAATAGTGAAAGCCCTTCCCATGAACCAACATGTTTTAATTGCAGAGAATGGATAAATAAGGCTAAGAGGTGTCAAGGGAAAAGTCCAAGCTCTAAGGAGTAAAGGATCCAAATTTTACAGCTCTCATCTTCTAATTCAGTTAAGGCAAAGAAGAGATAATGAGGAAGCATTCCTGATCTCAGTCCTGTACCCTACCTGGATTTTGAGCTCTCCCACATCCAGGGGATCACAGCCGAGATTAAAAGCCAGAGTGGCAGGCACGAGGGCCAGCCCGTCAGCGAGAGGCTCTCCCGGCTGCCCAGAGCCGGGTCCCAGTCTTTCAGAGAGGTTCCAGCGAGGCTCTAGGACTTGGACTGTGGCCAGATGTGGCTGAGAAGTGTTCGATGACTCTCCAGCCCGGGTCACCCATACCCATTCGCCCTGGAAGAGGCCGAGGCTGCGGAGACAGCTCCTGCTCACCCCCAGTGCATCTCCAGTCCCTCCCAGAACGCCCCTTAGTCGCCGAACCGTGCCAGAGGCCGCGAAGGAGGACACCACCGGCGGGAGAGGGAGCCGGCTGCTGTTCTCAGCCTCTGGACCCAGTTTGGCCCGCCCACGGAGCTCAGTCACAGCTAGCCGCGTCCCTGGACCCAGCAACCCTTGCAACGCCGGCCGCGTCTCCAGCACCCGCGGTCCGGGCACGGGCAGGGTCTCTCCGCGCCTCACCAGCAACGGCCCGACTCTCGGTCCGAGTCCGGGCCCAGGTGAAGTGCCAAGCAGCGCCCAGCCCAGCGACGGGGGCCGCCGCACCGGCCGCGCCCGCACCCACGCCCCGGAGCCCACAGCCAGGAGCTGCAGCAGCGCGCGGCTAACCAGCAGCTGCGGGGGGCCCGGGCCCTGCTCTTCGGTGTCCGCGCCGGGTCCCTCCAGGGCGGCCACCAGCAGCGCCGGCCCTGCCGGGCTCTCCCCTGCAGGCCTCAGCGCCAGTACTAGGCCCAGCCCTGCCGCAGGCCACGGGCCCCCGGGCGGCAGCAGCACCGCCAAAGGGGGTGTCTCGGTCGGGAAGGGCTCCAGGACTCGCAAGACTGCCAGCGCCATGGTTACAGGACACCAAAAAGCACAGCGAAGAAGGGCGCCTTCCTGAGCCTGAGAGCTAGACGTCCCGGAGGCTCACACGCCGCTTCCGCTTCCGGCAGGGGCGGCCCTAGGGAAATGGGCGGGGCGGCGGGTGCAAGGGGCGTGCTCCAGGAGGGTGAGCTGCGCCTTGGATGGATCCTAAAGGTTCCTCGGTGGCAGTCACACAGTCACTGTGGTCGGGTAGTCCACGCACACCGCTTGTGAGACGTGTGTACAGGGATTTACCTTCCGCGCCTGCTTGGGGAGTAACGTCTGTCAACTAACCTCCCCACGGGCATGTCCTCAACAGTTTATTGAATGATCAGTCAACGATCATTGTGCCCTGGACCAAACTTGGCCCACTGCTGGGAGCTGTGGGTATAGTGTTTAGGAAGGTGTCCACTAGTGGAACTGTAGGCATTGAGGTTTGGGGGTTTGCGGGAAGGTTGCAGGAGGGAGTGATAGGGTTATATGTCTCAGACAAGCATTTGGATGTGGAGCGGCTGCTGGCTGAATTACTGCAAGTGATTTGTGTAGCCCTGTAGTGCTTGGTGCTGCCACACCTGTTCCAACACATTCTACACAAAACCCACGTTCCAGTGTTTCTTGTCCTGCTTATTGTCCTGTTCATTCTATTCCCACCAAACTTGAAACAAAGACAAAGCAGCTTCCGTTTCTCATCTCTCCAAAACTAGATGTTCTCTCCCCATTCCTTGCAGACTGGAAATCCATTCCCATTTCCACCATAGAGAGGAATGAACAGCAGATCAGGCAGGAGAGAGAGATTCAAGGCTTCAGTCACTGAGTACCAGACCAACAGCTTGTTTCCCATCTGGGCTGTTACTTAACAGTCCTTCTTTGTCCCCATCTCCACTGCTCTGTATAGACACCTGAACACTAGCTGGCCACACTCCCAGTTATTAACAGTATACTTGTATTTAAAATAAATGAATTGGGGGACTCCTGGCGATCCAGGGGTTAGGACTGAGTGCTTCCATTGTAGGGGTCACAGGTTTGATCCCTGGCCAGGAAACTAAGATCACACATGCTGCTCAGTGTGACCGAAAACTAAAAAGAATCAATGGATTGGTTGGTGGCAATATCCTCTTTCTGGACTTTGCATTCTCTTTCTTGCCTTCTCTGCCCAACTATCTCCTTTCCTTCATCTTGAGGCAGTCTTCTACTTTGTACATTTTGCATTCCTGAAAATTTCCTGAAAATCTGGAGGTCACTATAAGATTTACATATTGTAAGGTATTTCTATCCCTAGAAAGACAAGAAAAAAATATATAATGTTTGATATAGCACTAGAGGTACCTCTAGTCCTAAACCTGAAATTGCCAAGTTGTACATCTTTAAAACAGTATGCTTCCTTGATAGCTCAGTTGGTAAAGAATCCACCCACAATGCAGAAGACCCAGTTTGATTCCTGGGTCAGGAAGATCCGCTGGAGAAGGGACAGGCTACTCACTCAGTATTCTTGGGCTTCCCTTGTGGCTCAGCTGGTAAAGAATCCACCTGCCATGTGGGAGACCTGGGTTTGATCCCTGAGTTGGGAAGATCCCCTGGAGAAGGGAAAGGCTGCCCACTCCAGTATTCTGGCCTGGAGAATTCCATGAACTGTTTAGTCTATGGGGCTGCAAATATTCGGACTAAACTAAGCGACTTTCACTTTCAAGAATGTACTAGGTACCTGAATTCACAAGGATGAATGTTCCCATTTCATGGACAGAGGAGCCTGGCAGGCTACAGTTCATGGGGTTGCATAGTTGGACATGACTGAGTGACTAACACTTACACACTTTCTTAGCGGTTTTCCTGGTAGCTCAGACAGTAAAGAGTCCCTGTAATGTGGGAGACCCAGGTTTGATTCCTGGATCAGGAAGATCCCCTGGAGAAAGGAAATGGCAACCCACTCCAGTATTCTTGCCTGGAAAATCCCATGGACTGATAGAGCCTGGCAGGCTACAGTCCATGGGGTTGCAAGTAGGACACAAGTGAACGACTTCACTTTGAAACTGTTATGTGGCTCTGTCCCCAAGACAGAGATCCAAGGACTGAGAGGATGGTGGAGTGATTCCAAAGAGAATATGCCTCCTTTACACAGAATAAGGCAAGCTATGGTGTTCCTTGAGGTCTTGCAAATGGGTAAATATATCTGGTACCCTGCCTGGGTTGGCATCCATATAGATGCAAATATCTATTCACAGATAAACGTGCTTTTCTTGTAGGTTTTTCCTTGAGCAAATAATGGTTAGCATATCGTCCACTCTGCATTACCTTGAAATCATCATTAGTCAATGAAAGTCAAATAATTACTTCTGTAAGACAGCTAGCAGCCTAGATTTGTTGCCTTTACTTCCATACCTCTTGCTCACCCCTTTAACCCACTATAACCTTCCTTCCATTTTTCTGAAACTTTCCTGCAAAGATAATCTGTAACTTTTTAAAAAATAATTTTATTTATTTATCTTTGGCTGTGCTGGGTTGTTGCTGTGTGGGTTTTCTCTAGTTGAGGCAAGTAGGGGCTACTCGCTGGTTGAGAGTGTGCAGGCTTATTGAGGTGGCTTCTCTTGCTGCGAGCTGTGGAGCATGGGCTCTAGGGTGTGGGTTTCAGTAGTTGCAGCTCACCGGTGTTAGAGTGTGGGCTCATTAGTTCTGGGCTTAGATGCCCCGTAGCATGTGGAACCTTCTCAGACCAGGGATTGCACTTGTGTCCCCTACATTGGCAGGTGGATTTTTAACCACAGAGAAGCCCTGATGCTATTCGATCTTTTTTTTTTTTTTTTTTAATGCTGTTCGATCTTGAGCAACTTTTCTCTAGAATTTGACATTACTGACCAATCCTCTTATACTTCCTTTGTCACCATGACACACAGTTTCCTCTCACATCTTCGATGGCTTTCAGAAGTCATCCTGAGCTCTTCCTTTTCCTTTACCACTCTCTTTGCAATCGGATTACTCACCAAATCCTGTTAGTTCTACACTTTTCCCAATGTTGTCAGTTCTTCTCCATGCCTATACTGTCTTATAACACTGCTCTCCTGGGCAAGGACCACAGGCTTATTCTTCTTGAGCCTTCCTCAGTGTCTTCATGTAGTCAACTTGCTGCTGGAAGTTGACTTTCTGAAACGTTCCTCTAGCCACTTCTAGTTTGGTGTAATTTATTACATTGTATCTTAATCATAGGTTTATGCAGGGCTGTGAACTTCACCATACTGTGAACTCCTTGGGGGCAGGAACTGATCTTATCCTTTAGGACACTGGCTTAACCGGAGTAAGGGATATATTTTGAGACGCTCAAGAATGAGGTAGCATGTCCACTGCGTTCCCAAATGCTCCTGTCTAGCTGGTTCACCAACCCTAGGACAGCTGCAGTAGGAACGGGGATCCTATTCCCAAAGCTGGTACAAATCCTGGATTCTCATCTCGGTTCACCCTGGTCCCTTCCTGCCAGGCTTCCCCTTTGATCCTCCTCAAGCCTCCTCCAGGAAATAGGCCCTCGAGGACTCCTGGGAGCTCTCTACAATTTTGCGTAGGCTATCAGTGTCACGTTACCCTGATGAAGAAAGGTATCCTTCATTTTAAGGCTTCTTTCCTTCAATTCGGACTGGACGGAGTCGCAGTGGGGAAAGAGTGAGAGCCACTTTAGAGCGGAACGAGCTGCGAAGAATGGCCGAAGACAACGCACACCAGACGCCGAAGTGCGGCACTCGGTGCAAAGCCCGGGGTTCCCTTGACCCCCGCCTCTCACGCTAAGCTCGACCCCCTTTAGGGCGGGACCTCCCACTTCAGCCAATTCTGGGAGTCGAACCCTGGCGGTTTGTACTCTTCCTTTCCAATGAGAAAAAAAGAAGCCGCTTGCTTCCAGCGACCAATTGGAGGAGGCGGCGCCTGGTTTGTCAGGCAGGTTTGTAAGAGTTCGGGCCAATTGGAACACAGACATCGCTCGACCCGGGCGCAGCGCGCAGGCGGTGGCGAAGAGACGCCGAGCGGGCCGAGTGCGGCCGAGCAAAGCCGGAGCCGGAGCGGGGCCGCAGGAGCCGGGCAGGGGTCCGGACGGGCCGAGATGCCCTATAAACTGAAGAAGGAGAAGGTGAGCGTGATCCTTTTCCCCGCGCCTTCGCCTCGGGGGCCTGCGCGGAACTCTGGGAGGGGCCCGACCCAGGCCCGGGACAGCCCCAGACAGACCCTCCCGTCCGGCCCCCGCAGGACTCCCCGGGGCTAGCCCTCCATCCCCGCTGCTCGTCGCACCCCCAGCCTTTGCTGCAGCTGAGAAAGCTCCCACCCTTCTCCGGGATAGAGTTCGCCCCGCATGCACCTCCCTTCCTCTCTCCACCGACCCCCGGCCCAGGGTAACCTCCTCCCTCCAGATCCTGCTTCCCTCCCAGGTCACTCTCCTGCTTTTTCTGCCCCCATCACCTCCCCATCCCCCACCCGTTTGCCGTTTGGGACAGGCGCTTATTTGAGACAGCACCTCCCTCCAGAACTAGCCCCCTTCTTCAGCCCCGCGCAGCCCCTTCTCTACCCTCCTCTTCTCACCCATCTGGGCCTGGGCCTGGGCCTGCCTTCTCCACCGTCCCTTACAGCAACCTTCTCCCTCCCCGCCAAGCTCCTTGACCTAGAACAGCTCTCTCTGCTTTTCTCTCTCCTCCACCGAATCTGGCCTAGGCCCCTCCCTCTAGTTCTTCCTTCACACACAAACTTGTAAACCAGGACCGAACCGTTCCTTCTGCTGATGGAACCTTGGAAGTCAGGGTGTCTGAGCGCATTCAGTGCAATCCCTCATGATACAGATGAGGAGACTGAGGCCTCGATCCGTGGGGCAGGGGAAGGGACTGGGCCAAGGTCACACAGCCTTCTGGAGGCCCATCTGTAATATCAGGTCTCCTGACTTAAAGGCCTCCTCTGTACCAAAGCCTTGCTAACAGGCATCACCCCACTCCCAGGTTCATCCTAAACCAGTCACCTTTCATCATCTGGGCAGGCCCCTCCCCTTATTCCTAATTGAGAATAACCTTTGCATTTTTCCTTTTTTGTACCAGTGCTGGGTTTCTGTCTTTCCAGGGCCATACTATCCTCAAATCGGGAATTTGCACTCACAGATAGGTATAGCTTTTCTTCTTAGCCCACAGGCGAGCCACCCCTGGACACCCTTGCTTTTTGTCTTGTGTCCTGACAGGCCATTTCTTGATGTTACCTTCTTTCACCTTTCTCCTCTACCTCCGAACTGCCTTCCCATCTTCTTCATTCCTGTCTTTTTGTACCCTCTATTTCCTGCTGTTGCTGAGGTCTGACTCAGAGGTGTGGTTCCTTTGAGGTACAGACTCGCACAGAGGATGCTAGGATACCAGTTCCAGCCTCCCCCAGCTTCTTCTCTTCCCCAGCGCTGGCCCCTCGCGGTGGGCACCAGCTCTGGCCTGGTGTTCTCTTCACCCACTTTATGACCCCAGAGGTGTCTTGTTTTCTTTTGCCCTCTGATTGGCTGGGTTGCTGCTTGTGCCATTTCTGACCTTATCAATTAGACTCCTTATCCTGGGGCCGATGGAGATTTGCCAGGCGGCTCTGATTCTGGATTGTCCCCATAACCTCTCAGGGCCTGAGATTCTGAACGTTGGGTTAGTAATGGTATAGAAGGCACTGTACCTCCTAGGGAGCTGAGCTGGGCAGGTTTGGGTGCCCCACCCAGGCCCCGTGCCCTTGGGAAGCGGGCATGCTGAGGTGGTTTGGGCAGCTTAGCTGTAGGTGATACACACACAAGTCAGCCACACCAGGGGCTGAAGGGCTTCTACGAGGAGTGTAGAGAGGGATGAAATTCAGAGGAAACTGATGAGTTCCTTGCCGATCTGTAGTTTGTTTTTGTTTTTAATTTTTACTTTTTAGTCATACTGCCCAGCCTGTGGGATCTTAGTTATCCTATCAGGGATCAAACCTGATCCTTTTGCACTGGAAGCATGGAGTGTTAACCACTGGACTGCCAGAGACATCCCTGATTTGTAGTTTTTAGTCTAATGGAACAGATAGTGTCTCATCCACAGAAAGCCTTTATCTACTAGAGGACTGAGAAGAAAATTTCTTAAGACTTTCTAGGACCACAGGTGTAAGTGGTTGGGAAAGAGTATGACAAGGATCGGGGTGCATGGGGCCAGGCACCTCTGAAAGTAGGCACTTTCTACTTTTGATTTCCAGTTGCATTTGGCCTCCTTCTATGGTTGACAAGTCTTGACAGTATGACTGGAGTTTGCCTAAGTGGGGTGGGGACGGAGAGGAGGGGGGGATGGAGGATCTGTATTGCTCATCTGTTGTTTCTCCCCTTTCTCCTTTATCTCTGCTGGTCCCATTCTTGGCCAAACCTCATGGCCTCTTTCCTAAAGCCCATTGCAGACCCTTAGTTGGGGGTGAGCCCTCCTCCCCTGGATTTGCAGAACACTTGGTAGGTTACTTAGGGCCTTTTTGTGTTCCCTTGGACTGGAACTGTGGACATGTCTTTTCTTCCCCCTGAGAAAATAACTAAGCTCCATTTTGGTTTGGTGTCTCCTTTGTATACCTTAGGCACTCAATGTACGAGCGGTGAGTCAACCCTTGGGAGTTTGCATCCCTCCTCTTCCCTCACATTCTGATCTAGGACTTCTGTCTTTTTGGTTGCTGGGTGGAGATGTCTCCACTCCCTCCCACTTTCTTGTTCATAATAATAGTAATAACATTGACTAACATTTCATTTTTCATGTGCCAGACACTGGGCTAAAGGGAACTAGGGGGACTTCCTGGTGGTCTGGTGGTTAAGACTGCAGGCTTCCACTGCAGGGGGCATGGGTTCAATCCCTGCATTCTGTGCAGTGCAGCCAAAAAATTAAAAAGTAAAAACATTAAATAAGCAGAAGGAATCAGGTACTTTGATTGTTGGCACTAAATAGATGAGGAAACAGGCTCAGCGAGGTTAGTTAACTAGCCCATGATTGTGTAGCTAGAAAGAGCTGGGCTGGAACACATGGTTGGCTGTAAACCACAGTGCCGTGTGGCCCTGGACGGCTGGGCTGGGCTGAAGCATGGGCACTTCGCCTGTTGTCCTGCAGGAGCCAGGGAGCCAGGGTGGAGGCCTGGTTCCCACTGCCCACCACCCTTCAGCACACACCCCTGCAAGCAGCTGGGGTCTCTCTTTGGCACATTCCCTGAGAAAGATGTCTGAGCGCTGCAGGGTGGGTGGAGGGGTACAGAAAGGAACGAGGAGCCCACGATCAAGGAGAGAAGTGAGATGTGTGTGTGTGCATGTGGGCCAGCTGTGTCCCAGAAGCCCACGACTGGGGTGTGTGCAGATAGTCACCCCAATGTTGCATCCTGCAGGCACCCCCCTTATCCTTTTCCTCTCTGCCCCATGCTCTGTGCCCCTCCCTGGCCCCTTGGCAAGGGGTGAAGGTGCCCAGCCTGGTCAGGGGCCACGGGGAAGGTGCTCAGCCTTCTAGAGCACACGCATGGCTCCTTCATGACTGGAGCTGCTCCACGCCTAGAAACAGCTCCCTGCCTCCCCGCCCCCCAGGAAGCCTTCCCCCTGCTCCAGCCCACGCAGCACTGGCTTCTCCCTGAAATCCTTTAGCCCCCCATCAGCATAATCACTGGGTTTAACACTTCTCACTGAAGGGGCTCAGGTGCTCAGGAGTCACAGGATCTCAGGGCTGGAAATGATTTCCAAGGTCCCCCAAACCCATTTGCCTTTAAGGCTCGGGCCCCTTTTGTGTCGTGCCTGGGAGGAGGCCTCAGTGCACCTCTGCCTGAGTGCTGTCAGGTGGGGAGCTGCCGCCTCCCTAGGCAGCAGGTTTCTGTGCAGCTGCTCCAGGAGAAAAGTCTTCCTCGTTTGTAGTCTCAGCCTGTCTTCCTGCCACCTTAGCCTATGGTTTTTAGGGCTTCTGGATCCACGTAGAACAAGTTGCATCTTTAGTCCACATGGCAGCCCCTCATTTATTTGTAAGGATCCCTCTAGCTCCCCCCACCCGCCAGGGCCTCCTCCCTCCCATTGTTAACTATCCCAGTTCCTGTAGCTGTTGCTCTCAGGACATGCTTTTGAATATACTCCCAGTATGGGTTGCATTTCCCTCCTGAACTAAACCTAGCATTTGTCTTTGTCCCTCCCAAAGTCTGAGGCTCCCGATTGAACTAGAGCCTCCAGGATGGCTCCGTCAGTGCCAAGGACAGGCACGCCGCACAGGTCTGCTAACCAGACGGCAGGTCACGTGAGCTGCCGTGGCAGCCACAGCACATGGATGATTTGTGTTGAGCTTGCAGTCGGACTGAAATCCTCAGGTCTTTTTTCCATTTTCCCCATCCTGTTCCCTGGGCAGTTGGTTTTTGGCCTGAAGCATAGGAAGAGATGCTGGGCAGGCCAGGGCTCTGAGCCTGCAGCCAGGTTCCCAAGGGAGACTTCAGACTAGTGCTCGCTCTTTGTAGCCCTTCAGGGCCTTACCCCATCCCTGTCCTTATGCTTGTCCACCAAGGCCTTCTTGGGACAATCCCCATACCTGTCAGCATCCTTGGGCCCCACTGATATGCCAGTAGCAGTTACTAGTCTGGGTGCTGTTTGTGATATCCAGAAAATACTTCCCGGTCTTCCCAGATAGCCTCGGGAGTAGAGTGATGATCCTTCCTCTAGCCTGAGAGCCTTAGGCCCGCTCTGCCCACTTTAGCCAGAAGCCAGCCTGAGCAGCTTATTCCAGGATGCGTTTCCCTTGAGCCTCCTCGCCCTGGTTCTTACTTGACAGAGGCCCTGATTCATACACCAGTCCTGTGAGATGAAGAAGCATGATCATGCTGTATTATTGTGTGTTGGAGTTGTCTTTCTAACCAGATTCTAAACTCATTGGTGCCCTTGAGGGACCGATCTCTCTTGGTGTACCCCAAACCCCACCCTGTTCCCCCAGGTTTAAGGTACGTGCTCAGGGGTCCTGACTGATTGATTGAATTGGGTAATTGGATAAGACCGAAGGGATGTGGATAGGGGCTCCCCCTGCCTCATCAACTACTAACTCTCCATCTCATCCTCTCAGGAGCCCCCAAGCTTGCCAAAGGCACGGCCAAGCCCAGCAGCTCGAGCAAGGATGGTGGAGGCGAGAGCACGGAGGAGGTAATGAACGTGGGCACTGCCCTAGTTATGCTGCAGGCAGCAGCTCCAGCTGAGTGATGGCCAGTGGGATGAGGGGTCCCTGGAGGGGCTGGAGGTTATCGGGCAGAAGGGAAGGAGGGGCTGGCCAGACTGCCTTCAGGCAGCACTTCACTTTGGCTACTATGGACCAAAGACGCCCTCCAGTTTTCCTGACTCCCTAGCCATTCCTGTGAAAGTCAGTTCTCTGTCTACCAAAGGGTTGCGAATTCCTTTTCTTTTAGGGCAAAAAGCTGGGGTGATCCTGGGTCCTGGGAAGGAGGGGAAAGTGCACAGGTGCTCAGTGGGGGCGGCGAGTGACTTCAGCGTGGCTCTGGGGTGGGACCGGGGTGGGGAGTGGCTAGTGTCCCTGAGTTGGGCAGGGCTGGGTGTGAGGCCCTTGGTGCAGATCAGATGGGAGCTGCTGAAGGACAGTCATGAGCAGAGGTCAGTGCAGCCTGGCAATCTAGGGCCATAAAGTAATAAATGGCAATCTGTGCGTGCACAGGACGGGGGAGGGACTTAAGGAAGTCTGGAGTGTGTCCGTGGAAGTTTGGGAAGTGTGCTCAGTGGGATGCTCAGATGCTGAACGGTCCTGGGAGCATCCTCAGCAGGTGTCTGTGTTACCAAGAAGCTAGCGGTCCTTGTTACTAGGCTTCCCACCTCCTGTGCTAAGCTGTTCAGAGGGATGGAGATGAAAAGGAAATGGAATTCCCTAATTCCAGGCAGGTCTTAGGGGTTGGGGTGGCGGATGGAGAGGAGATGGGCTAAAAAAGTGTTTGGTTGGGGGTTAACTGTGGCCCTTGATTCTTCTGGATACTCCTGGTCCCTGTCACTTCCAAAGAGGGCCAAGCACTTTTACACCTGCGACAATCATTTTTTGCTTCATTCGAGTGGCAGGAGGCAGCTGGGGATGTTTGCCCCACCTTACAGAGGTGGGATTCTCCTTCCTCAGCACTTACCCTGGCGTCCGGACACGTGTCTCAGCTTTTCCTTGTCACTCAGTGCTGGACAAGCAGTGGCTTGTCCCCAGATGTGTTTCCCCCACCACACTATGAAAGCAGCTGGCTTCCTCCTCTGTGTGCTGGTGCCCTTGGTTCACAGGAGGTCACCTGGAGATGCTTCTGTAGGGGCCACCCTCTCCGGCTCAGTCTCCCTTTCAGGAGCCATGACCTGTGGGACCTGCAGGGAAGGTGGTCAGAGCCAGCAACTGATTCCAAAACGGCATGAGAGACTTAGAAACAGGATTGAAATACATATTTATTTGGCTGCACTGGGTCTTAGTTGCAGCATGCAGAATCTTTAGTGGCAACGTGTGAACTCTTAGTTGCAGCATGCGGGATTTAATTCCCTGACTAGGGATGGAACCCAGGCCCTCTGCTTTGAGAGCAAGGAGTCTTAGTCACTGGACTACAGGAAGTCCTAGCAACAGGATTTAAAGGGACAGAATGGAGTAGCTCAGGGGCAGCTCCCACCTTCTGCCTGACCCACACCTGCTCATTCAGTTACTGGACAGATTGGCTGTCATTTTCTGGAAGCAGCCCTCCTGGACCACCCACCCCTATCCCCATGCCCAGGGCATCAGGGCTTCTATATCACTCCATGGCAGCGCTTACCACAGTGGTAGCGTAACAGTTCCTGGGAATTCATTGTGTATCAGTTGTCTCCTGTGTTAGCCTGTGAGCTCCAAGAGGCTGTTGTTCACGCCAAAGGGCCTGGCACACAAGAGGCACCAGCATTTGAACACATTCATGAGTGAGTGAGCAAGCAAATCAGCTTCAAGTTAGACCTGGAAGGAGCCTGAGAGGCTAACCGTCTTCTTTCATAGGTAGGCAAATGAAGGTCCAAGCAAGTTAAGAAAAGAGCTGAGACTAGCTGCTGTGATTCCTCTGCCGCCCTCTGGAAAAGGAGAGTGTTGCCTTTACCTCAGCCTCTATTCTGTGAAACGGAGCCTCACGTGGTGTCTGGAGGCAGCTGCAGGAATTCTGCTTTGTGAATTTGCAGAAATGCACAAGGGTGGCCCTAGGGAAAGGGATGGTGGAATGGTTGGGGACCAGGCCATGAGGCCCAGGACATCAGAAGCTGTTTGACATAGTCCTTCTATCTCTCTCTCTCTTTTTTTTTTGGCCATGCTGCCCAGCTTATGAGATTTTAGTTCCCCAACCAGAGATTGAACCCAGGCCCTCAGCAGTGAGAGCAGAATCCTAACCACTGGACCACCAGGGAGTTGCCAGGCACAGTCCTTCTCTTGCCCTTTTTCTAATCCTGAACTTTGGGCTCTTACAGTCAAACTTACCCTGTGTCCAACATTTGCCAATGTTTCCAGTTAATCCTAATAATAGTTCTAGCAGCCAATGTGTCTTGTGTTGAGCAGGTACTTGTGTATAGCTTCCTAGGGCAACCATAACTAGTTACCACCAACTGGGTGGCTTAAACTAACAGACGGTTACTGTCTCACAGCTCTGGAGGCCAGAAGTCTGTAATCAAAGTGTCAGCAGGCCACGCTCCTCTGAGGGTCTAGGGAAGACTCTCTTGCGTGCTTCTCTCCTAGCTTTTGGTGGTTTTCTTCTGTCCGTGGTGTTCCTCAGCTCGTGTGCTCAGTCGTGTCTGTTTGCTGTCTTCCAGGAGCTGTAGCCCATCAGGTTCCTCTGTCCATGGGATTGCCCAGACAAGAATACTGGAGTGGGTTGCCATTTCCTCCTCCAGGGGATCTTCCCCGACCCAGGGATCAAACCTGCATCTCTTGCATCTCCTGCATTGGAGGCAGATTCATTACCACTGAGGCACCTGGGAAGCCCTTGGCTTGTTGGTGCATCAATCTCTGACTCAACCTTCACTCAGCGTTCTCCCCTATGCCTCTGTTGAGTCACTAAGTCACGTCTGAGTCTTTCCGACCCCATGGACTGTAGCCTACCAGGCTCCTCTGTCCATGGGATTTCCCAGGCAAGAATACTGGAGTGGATTGCCATTTCCTTCTCCAAGGGATCTTCCCAACCCAGGGATTGAGCCCACATCTCCTGCATTGGCAGGCAGATCGTTACCACTGAACCACCAGGGAAGCCCCCTGTGCTTCTATGTCTATGTACAAATTTCCCTTTTAATAGGACACCAGTCATGTTGGATTTAGGGCCCACCCTAATCCAGCGTGACCTCATTTTAACTTGATTACATCTGCAAAGATCCTGTTGCCAAATAAGGTCACATTCACAGATGTTGATGTGAATTTTGGGGGACCCAGCACACACTGACCCAGGCAGGGTGCTAATTACTTTGCATGCACTTGATCTTATAATCTTCTCATTTAATCTTTACAGCACTCCCCTGAGGGCATCTGTTATCATCCTCAGCTCCATTTTACAGACAAAACTGAGGCTGAGTGATATTAAGTAGCTTGTGCTCGGCAATAAAACAGCAGAGTTGGAATTCAACCCAGGCCTGTGTGGCTTGGGAGCCAGGCCTCCCGTGTTCTTAATGACCTGATAGGCTGGTGATGGTGAAGAATCTTAGAATGGAAAGGAGTCTTGAGAGATCTGGTCAGACCTGCTGCAAGCCAGAGGTCTTTCCTGTTCTGTCTTTGGAGAGAGCAGTTCATTGCTGTGGACTCTTCTATGTGCTGTGCCCTGTCTTGAGTTCTGGGAGCAGGGACAGAGGGAGGAGGAAGTAACCTGAGTCTCCTCCACTTCAGCCTGACACCCCTGTAGACAGAGTTGTTAACCTAAAAACATTTTTGGTCCTATCAGGCCTTTTACTGAAAAACTCCTGTTGTCATCTCATTGCTCACAAATTCAAATTCCCACCCTCAGCCCTTGTCGGCTGGCCCTGCCCTGTCTTCCAACCCCCTAGACCTCCCACTTTTCAATGCTATGAGCCTTTAATGGCTCGTGGCTCTTATTGATGCCATCCCATTAGTCTGGGGGCTTCCCTGGTGGCTCAGACAGTAAGGAATCTGCCCGTGACGCAATGCTGGAGACCTGGGTTCAATCCCTGGGTGGGGAAGTTCCCCTGGAGGAGGGCATGGCTGTCCACGCCAGTATTCTTACCTAGAGAATTCCATGGACAGAGGAGCCTGGTGGGCTACAGTCTATGGGGTTGCCAAGAGTTGGACATGACTGAGCAACTAACATGCACATTAGCCTGGACTGTGCTTTTTTTCCTTTCCTTTCATTCTTTTTATTTAAAAATTTTTATTTTATTTATTTGACTGCACTGGGTCTTAACTGTGGCTTGCAGGATCTAGTTCCCTGACCAGAGATCAAACCCAGACACCCTTGTTAGGAGTGCAGAGCCTTAGCCACTGGACCACCAGGAAAGTCCCCTATCCTTTCATTCTCTGCCTAAACCTGTGTTTATCCTTTAAGAGCCAAAGCAAAAGTCACCTCTTCAGGGATGGCTTCCCTAGTTCTTTAGGCAGCGTTTGTCACTCGGCCCTCTGTGTTCCCAAATCTTTTGCCACTCTCTGGTTTTGTATTGCCCATGTACCAGTGATTGCTTTTCGTGTCTGTCTTGCTAACTGAACTGTGAACGCTTTGAGGGCGAGGGCCCTACTTTATTCCCCTTTTCATCTTTAATGCGTAGCGTGATTCATGAATACATGAAGGGAGGACAGCATTAAGCACAGGTGGGTAGAGCTAGCTCTTGGTGTCAGTACAGGAGAGAACGCCGCTCTGATTTCCAGAGTTTTAAACTACAGTGGTCTTCATTCAGCCAGTTAATTCACCTTGCAAAAGTTATAACATTAATCTTTCATTTTTCACTGATAATTTTATCTTTCATCTTTTTCCTATAATACCTTCTATAGTGCTTAAATTATATTTCTAAGTGCCAGTTTATGTTTAAATATATGGGTTTAATGATTACTGGTGCCTGCGTTAGGATCAGCTTGAAATGGGATTGGTTCAGAGTGGGCAAGTATGGTTGCAGTCTCTCCTGAGTGTGGGTATGATGCGTCAATTCATGTCTCCACTGGATTGCTGGAGGCTTGCATCCAGGAAGGCTTCTTGGAGCTTGAATCCTGTTGTGAGTTTAGAAGTGGGAGGAGGGACTTCCCTGGTGGGCTACAGACCAGTGAAGTTGCTCAGTCGTGTGCGATTCTTTACGACCCCATGGACTGTAGCCTACTAGGCTCTTCCATCCATGGAATTTTCCAGGCAAGAGTACTGGAGTGAGTTGCCATTGCCTTTTCCAGGGGATCTTCCCAACCCAGGGATCGAACCTGGGTCTCCTGCATTATAGGTAGAGGCTTTACTGTCTGAGCCACCAGGTGATCTACTGGTTATGAATCTGCCTTGCGATGGAGGGGCCGCGGGTTGGACCCTGGTAGGGGAACTAAGATCCCACATGCCGTGGGACAGTTAAGCCTGCTCCCCGCCCATGTGCCGCAAGAGTCTGTGACCTGCAACAAGATCCGATGCTGTGAAATAAATAAATATTGAAAAGAAAAGAAATGGAAAGGAAGGCTCGTCAGGCAGAGGTGACAGCCACTACGGAGCCTCAGAAGTGGGAGCAGGCAGGACACAGGAGAGGGTAGCAGGCAGGTCACCAACTTGCCCTTGGGCAGTGTCCACCCATACTTTGATGGCTGCAGAAGGCTCTCCTGGAGACGCCCCTGCCTCTCATCTCCAGCCCAGGTCAGTGAAGGAGACACTGGATGCTAGAGCCTTAAGGAGAAAGGGTTGAACATTAATGAGTTCCTGGCATACACCCATACTCCCTCTGACAAGTATGTTTCCTAGACCAGGACTTTGCTGACCAGACCAGCTGTCTCTCAGCTGCTCCTTGTATCTGGGGCCTGGGAGCCAATGGTCCTTATAAAACCAGGGTGGCCCAGTGGGGTGGGGACAGGTCAGGGCAGGCCAAGCTGGCTCAGCGACTCTCTGACCACCCCAGCCTTCAGTCCCTGGTGGGGAAGGGACCTTAGGCATCAACTCATTGGGTGGTTTTTAAACTATGATTTTCAGCCATGCAATGTCTGTTTTCTTAAAACCTTACTTGGAAAATGTTTGGCAAACTACTGATCTAGTCCAACCCTCTGCTCGTTAGCACAGAAAATTGAGGTCTTGCTTTTCCCTTTTTGGGAAGAATGCCTCCTTTCTCTGGATGTCCCCTCAGTCAGCAGTTCATGTAGATGCTGGTTTCTGCATCTTACCTGGGCGGATGGAGAGAGACGTCTTATTCCTGAGTCTCACTCCTCAGCTGCTGCCAAGCCCATCACTGTCATCTCAGTGTTTCTCTCTCCTGCTGTGCCCCGACCACTGTGCAGGGCTTTGTTTGGAGGGTCCCGGCGGGCACAGGAGGGGCCTGTGGGAATGCTGAATGCCTGGTAGGTGCCAGTGCTGAGGAGACCCAGAGGCGTACAAACCAGGGTCCTGGCTTTAAAGGGGCTTGCTTTCTAGTGAGGGGATGACACACACAGAGTGAGCAAGGGGTGTCACTGGGGATGATCACAGAGCCAGTGAAACAGGCAAGCAGTGTCAGGAGGTCGGGGGCAGAGGGGGGGACAAGCAAGGCCTGGAGTGATTGGAGAAGGCTCTTTGGAAGAAGGTGGGTCTTTTCAAATATTTATTTGGCTGCACCGGGTCTTAGATGCAGCTCTTGGGATCTTTAGTTGTGGCATGTGGAATCTAGTCCCTTGGCCAAGGATTGAACCGTGGCCCCCTGCATTGAGAGCGTGGAGTCTTAGCCACTGGACCACCAGGGAAGTCCCTCTAAGGAACGTCTGAGGTGCTCGTTTCAGGGATTTCCAAGGATGGGAAATGATAAGAGTATTAAGAGAGAAGATACTACTTACAGGACACTTCCATGCGCTTTGTACTGTTCATTACAGCCCTGTGAGGTCAGTCCTGTCACTATCGGCGCACTATCCTGCTTACAAATGAGGTGCAGAGAGGCTGTGACCTCTTGGAGGTGGTATTGTTGTGCAGTCATTAAACCGTGTTCAACTCTCTGAGGCCCCCTGAACTGCAGCACGCTAGGCTTCCCTGTCCTTTAACGCCTCCCAGAGTTTGCTCAAATTCATGTCCATTGTGTCAGTGATGCCATCCAACCATCTCATTCTCTGTCATCCCCTTCTCCTTCTGCCCTCAATCTTTCCCAGCATCAGGGTCTTTTCCAGTGAGTCAGCTCTTTGCATCAAGTGGCTAAAGTATTGGAGCTTCAGCTTCAACATCAGTCCTTCCAATGAATATTCAGGGTTGATTTCCTTTAGGATTGACTGGTTTGATCTTCTTGCAGTTCAGGGGACTCTCAAGAGTCTTCTCTGGCACAACAGTTTGAAAGCATGAGTTCATCGGTGCTCAGCTTTCTTTATGATCCAACTCTCACATCCATCCACAACTACTGGAAAAACCATAGCTTTGACTAGATGGACCTCTGTCAGCAAAATGATGTCTCTGCTTTTTAATGGGCTGTCTAGGTTTGTCATAGCTTTTCTTCCAAGGAGTCAGCGTCTTTTAATTTCATGGCTGCAATCCATCCGCAGTGATTTTGGAGCCCAAGAAAATAAAATCTGTCACTGTTTCCACTGTTTCCTCATCTATTTGCCATGAAGTGGTAGGACCGGATGCCATGAAATTAGTTTTTTGAATGCTGAGTTTTAAACCAGCTTTTTACTTTCATCTTTCACCCACATCGAGAGGTTCTTTAGTTCCTCCTTGCTTTCTTTCATTAGAGTGGTGTCGTCTGCATGTCTGAGATTGTTGATATTTCTCCTGGCAGTCTTGATTCCAGCTTGTGAGTCATCCAGCCAGGCATTTCATGTGATGTACTCTGCATATAAGTTAAATAAGCAGGGTGACAATATACAGCCCTGATGTACTCCTTTCCCAATTTGGAACCAGTCTGTTGTTCCATGTCCAGTTCTAACTGTTGCTTCTTGACCTGTATACAGGTTTCTCAGGAGGCAGGTGAGGTGATCTGGTATTCCCATCTCTTTATTATTATTATTTTTTTAAAGAGTATTTATTTATTTGGCTGCCCTGCGAGTTCTGACATTTGAACTCTTAGTTACGGCATGTGGGATCAAGTTCCCTGACCAGGGATTGAACCCAGGCCCCTTGTGCTGGGAACATGGAGTCTTTAGCCACTGGACTACCAGGAAAGTCCCTCCCATCTCTTTAAGAATTTTCCACAGTTTGTTGTGATCCACACAGTCAAGGGCTTCTACCCAAACTGTATTCTTGCCTGGAGAATCCCGTGGACTGAGGAGGCTGGTGGGCTACAATCCATAGGGTCTTAAAGACGACTTAAGCAACTGAGCGTGTATGCATGCACACAGTCAAAGGCTTTAGTGTAGTCAGTGAAGCAGAAGTAGATATTGTGGTTTGAATTCTCTTGACTTTTTTTTTTTTTTTCCCCTTGCTTTTTATATGATCCAAAAATGTTGGCAATTTGATCCCTGGTTCCCCTGCTTTTCTAAATCCAGCTTGAACATCTGGAAGTTCTTGATTCATGTACTGTTGAATCCCAGCTTGAAGTATTTTGAGCATTAACCTGCCTAGCATGTGAAATGAGTGAAATGAGTGTATGGTAGTTTGAACATTCTTTGACATTGCCTTTCTTTGAGATTGGAATGAAAACTGACCTTTTCCAGTCCTGTGGCCACTGCTGAGTTTTCCAAATTTACTGGCATATTGACTGCAGTACTTTCACAGCATCATCTGCTAGGATTTGAAATACATCAGCTGGAATTCCGTCACCTCCACTTGCTTTGTTTGTACTAATGCTTCCTGAGGCCCACTTGACTTCGCACTCCAGGATGTCCAGCTCTAAGTGAGTGGCCACACCATCTTGGTTATCTGGGTCATTAAGGCCTTTTTTGTGTAGTTCTTCTATGTATTCTTGCCACCTCTTCTCAATCTCTTCTGCTTCTGTTCAGTCCTTACTGTTCTGTCCTTTATTGTGCTCATCTTTGCATGCAATGTTCCCTTGGTATCTCCAGTTTTCTTGAAGATATCGCTAGTCTTTCCCATTCTCTTGTTTTCCTCTATTTCTTTGCATTATTCACTTAAGAAGTCTTTCTTATTTCTCCTTGCTGTTCTCTGGAACTCTGTACTCAGTTGGGTTTATCTTTCCCTTTCTCTTTTGTCTTTGGCTTCTCTTCTTTTCTCAGCTATTTGTAAGGCCTCCTCAGACAACCACTTTGCCTGCTTCCATTTCTTTTTCTTGAGATGGTTTGGTCAACACCTCCTATACCATGTTACAAACCTCCATCCATAGTTTTTCAGGCACTCTGTCTACTAGATATCATCCACTGAGTCTGTTCCTCATCTCCACTGTATAATTGTAAGGGATCTGATTTAGGTCATATCTGAATGGTCTAGTTGTTTCCCTTACTTTCTTCAATTTAAGCCTGAATTTTGCAATTCGGAGTTCATGATCTGAGCCACAGTCAGCTGCAGGTCTTGTTTTTGCTGACTGTATAGAGCTTCTCCACCTTCAGCTGCAAAGAATATAATCAGTCTGATTTCAGTATTGACCATCTGTGATGGTCCTGAAGATTACCCAGCTAATAAAAGTACAATCAGGGGTCAGACCCAAGGCTGTGCTCTTGACCATCAAGCTCCGCAGATAAGGAGTGGATGTTCCTGCAACAGAGAAACGGAGGCCTGAAGCGGGGGAAAGTCCAAGGCACACCAGGCTCTGGCCCCGCTGACCTTCTGCCTCTCTCCCCCATCCTCCACTGAGGTGTGATCTGTCCTCCACGCACAGGAAGAGAGACCCCAGACTCCAGGGTGCCTTGCACTCTCTAACCAAAATCACACTGGCTCGGTGTAGTCCTGGCAAGCGAGGTATTTGGTGGCCACTCTTGCCCCACTTCTTTGGGTTCCCCTGGTCAGATTGGTGTCTGGGGTTCATTTCAGGCGGAGGAGAGGGCCAGATGGCTGAAGTGGTTGTAAGCTACACTGGACTCACCGCCTGCCCCAGGCTGGACCCAGCACTCGTCTTCTGCCTCTGATCCCGAGATAGATCACAAGCTTGAGATAATTGTTTTTATAAAAATTCAAGAGCACACAAAGCATAGCGTGTGTCTTCCTCCTTGCCCCTTATTGCAGAGAATTTCATATTCTCCTGTTCTTTTTTAAAAGTATAATTAAAAAAAATTTTTTGTTCATTTGTTTTTTGGCTGTGCCACATGTGGGATCTTAGTTAGCCAACCAGGGATCGAACCCGTGGCCCCTGCAGTGGAAGGGCAGGAAGCTTGGAGTCCTGCCCTTGGAGACCACTGGACCACCAGGGAATTCCCCCATTCTTATTTGATGAAGTGCGAATTTGTGGAGAGGGCTGCAGAGGAGGCAGGGATGGCAGGGGTGGGACAGGAGCACAGCTTTCCTGTGGAGTGGGTCCCCAGCCGGACGTGACCACACTTCCATGGTCCCCCACAGTCTCTTCTCTGGTGGAGGCAGGGGCTGTCCTGTGGCTGAGTCTCCCTCTCCCAGCAGGGGGTTCACCTGTGGGTGAACAGCCCCGCAGACCACCTGGGTGCGTGCTTCTGAAAATGGGCTCTGTGGGGCTCTGATTCCCATGTCCAGGAGGAAGTAAAGAAATAGCTGTAGGAAATTAGCTGTCTTATAAAAGCAGTGTCAGCCTGTAAAAAAAAAAAAAAATTAGAGTAGGAAAAAGTCATCTCTAATTCTGCCATCACAGGAGATAGTCATGAACACGGTGCACTTGTTCTTTCTCTTTCTTAACTGGGTTTTGGGTTCTGTGCATGTGTTCTAAAGTAGGTGAGCTCATTTTGTATATACAGATTTGCATTCTGCTTATTTAACTTAGCATAGGGAGCAGTAGGGAGCAGTTTTCTCTCATTCTATAGTTTTAGGCTTTTGTTTTATTTTTAATTTTTATCAATATGGTAATAGTTCAGAAAGCCAGATAGTGTACTCTTTATATATGTATGTATATTTTTAATTAAAATTTTTTTTGGCCAGGGATCTTAGTTCCCTGACCAGGGTTTGAACTTGCACCCCCTGCATTGAAAGCCCGGTGTCTTAACCACTGGACTGCCAGGAAGTCCTGGATAGCGCTCTTGGGCTTATAATGAGCAGGGCAGTCCTGTCCCTGGCCCTTCCTGTCCTGTTGTGACAGCCACATTCAACTCCTAACTCTTTCCTTGGAGGTTGACTTTTCTACTCCAAATAACTTTTTACTGCTTTTTAAAAAAAGTTTTCGAGGTTCAGATTATCTCTTGACTTCCTAATGTGGAAAGTTAAGGCCCAAGTGTCTTATACCTCTGTGCCCAATTTCCCCTCCTCTCAAAATACTTACCATCCATTTTGGGTAAATTACTATGACTGTGTAAATATTTTTCACAGCTGAACCACGTATGATTACACTGAGTACATAGTTTTCGTAAACATAATTTTAACTGTATGATTTCCAAGTATTCATTTATGTATTTGCCATTATATGACCATAAAAAGTATTTTCACACTAAACCTTTTTTTTTAATATTTAGGATTTTTCACTTTAAAAAATTTCCATGCCCTTAAAATTTTTTATTTATGTGGCTGCACTTAGTTGTGCTTTGTGGGGTCTAGTTCCCTGACCAGGGACAGAACCCAGGCCCCTTGCATTAGGAGTGTGTAGTCTTAGCTACTGGACCACCAGGGACGTCCCTATTTAGAATTTTTCTTAAACCGCATTTCTAGAAGTTAAACTGCTGAGACATGAGAAGGAATTTCTTTCTTTTGACTAGAGAATGTCACACATTCGGTAAATGATAAAATACAGTAATTTCCAGCTTACTGCTTGATGAATTTTTACCTACGTTTGTGCTATGAACCACCTCCCTGATCCACTCAAGATACAGAAGGTTTCCATTAGTCAAAAGGTTCCTCACGCGCCGCGCCTTCTCAGTCACTTCCCGCATCTCTCTCCCCTCCCTGGCGCGCATACACCGCTGGCATCTCTGCCCACGCACACACCGCTGGCATCTCCACCCTGGCAGGAGAGCCATGGTCTTACTTCTGCCGCCACCAATCCGTCAGTTAGCTCTGGCTCTTGAAGAACACGAGTGAGTGTTCTGGAGGCTCTTCGTGCGCAGGCAGTGGGCATCACTGTGGGTGGCATGGCTTCTAGGCCTCTCACTCCCTTCCAGGGCCACAATCCAAAGTTACCTGTGACTCCGGCCTTGGCTCCTTTGGGGCAGCAGGCAGCTGTTTGTTGCTCAGGCCTGTAGAGGCATAAATGGACCTGGGGCTGGGGGTTTATTGTAGAGGTAGGTGGAGGTGGGGCAATGGACCAGGCCAGGGATGGGAAGCAGAGCTTGGCGAGTGGACTTCAGTGAAATGCTTGTTTGACCAGGCCCAGCCGCAGCCACAGCCACAGCCGCAGCCCCAGCCCCAGCCCCAGCCGCCATCATCCAACAAGCGTCCCAGCAACAGCACCCCGCCCCCGACGCAGCTCAGCAAGATCAAGTACTCAGGGGGCCCCCAGATTGTCAAGAAGGAGCGACGACAGAGCTCCTCCCGCTTCAACCTCAGCAAGAACCGGGAGCTGCAGAAGCTTCCTGCCCTGAAAGGTACCCGGGGAAGGTCAGGGGGCTGGGGATCAGGCCAAGGGCACAGTGGGCGTCGGCCGAATGGCAGTTTGGGGGTATTTAGGGGGGTGGACATTCTAGAGAATGTGAGGGGGGTTGCGCTGGGGTGCCGGGGGAGCAGGGAGGCAGCAGGAAGAGGGAGGGGAAGGCCCTGCGAGGCGAGCAGGGCAGGGCAGTGAAGGACCACGGAGGAGACCTGACTGTGGCCCCCTTCCGCGCCCCCAGACTCGCCCACCCAGGAGCGGGAGGAGCTGTTTATCCAGAAGCTGCGCCAGTGCTGTGTCCTCTTCGACTTCGTGTCAGACCCACTCAGTGACCTCAAATTCAAGGAGGTGAAGCGGGCGGGACTGAACGAAATGGTGGAATACATCACCCACAGCCGCGATGTCGTCACAGAGGCCATTTACCCTGAGGCTGTCACCATGGTGGGCGCTGGGGAAGGGGAAGGCAGGCGGGGCAGGGGCCCCAGAGGAGTGCAAACGGAGCTCTCACCTGGGCCCTCCCTACCCCTCAGTTTTCAGTGAACCTCTTTCGGACGCTGCCACCTTCATCGAATCCCACCGGGGCCGAGTTTGACCCGGAGGAAGATGAGCCCACCCTGGAGGCCGCCTGGCCACATCTCCAGGTACCAGGGCAAGGAGGGGGCCGGGGGCCTAGCTGTGGGCAGTGGGGTGCTCTGAACCCTGCAGCAAGGGTTCTCTCCAGTCCTGGGAGAATGCCCTAAGTGATATTCCTTTCCCCCTGCAGCTCGTCTATGAGTTTTTCTTACGTTTCCTCGAGTCTCCTGACTTCCAGCCAAACATAGCCAAGAAATACATTGACCAAAAAGTTTGTCCTTGCTGTGAGTCCTTGAGGTTCCTGCCTTCCCCTCCCTCCAGCCCATGAACTCTAGCCCCTCGTCCCGACTCATCCCAGCTGCTCCTGCTGAATATCGGTACTGTATTGGGGTTCAGCTGTGTCTACTGCAAACTGACTTGGGGGTCTAAACAAACTGTGCTCATAGAAGCTTCTAGCATAATGGAAGAAAACACAAAAGCAGCAGAGTTACTGCTTATCACCCCCCCACCCCCAATGGGGTATGCAGGGTGCATACCCAGACATCACCGGGGGAGAGCAGTAGCATAGAATCACTGTGCCCAGGGGCTTGGCCCCACGTGCCCTCTTTGACCTCAGAGAACCTCTGGGCTTCCCCTGGCCAGGACCCAGGTCACCCCAGCCCCGGCCTTCCTCCAGCTCCAGCCTCACTGTCGTCTCTCCTCCTGCCTGATCCCAGCTCCTGGACCTGTTTGACAGTGAGGACCCTCGAGAGCGGGACTTCCTCAAGACCATCTTGCATCGCATCTATGGCAAGTTTTTGGGGCTCCGGGCTTATATCCGTAGGCAGATCAACCACATCTTCTACAGGTGAGGCCAGGAGCCGGTGCTCAGGAGCAAAGCAAGCCCCCCACTAAGGTGGAAGTGGGAGAAGGGCGGTAGGCGGGACTTGCAGAAGGGCGGAGGGGTATTGGGGGTTATCAAGAGAGCCTCTGTTCTTCCCTCAGGTTCATCTACGAGACAGAGCATCACAATGGGATTGCCGAGCTCCTGGAGATCCTGGGCAGGTGAGAGGCAGGGCGGGGGCACACAGCTCTGGACAAGGTTGGGCAGGGGTAACGGGTGCCTTGAGCTTGGACATGGCCCTTTGGTCCTAACCACCCTCCTTTCCCTCCCAGCATCATCAATGGCTTTGCCTTGCCCCTGAAGGAAGAGCACAAAATGTTCCTGATCCGGGTCCTTCTTCCCCTTCACAAGGTCAAGTCACTGAGTGTCTACCACCCTCAGGTAAGCTGCCTTCCTCCTGGTGTTTGCCGGCCCTGGGGGCAGAGAAAAGAGGGAGGGGGAAGCATTCTGGCTTCGATGCAGCAGCAGAGGGAATGAAGGCAGGATTCCTCTCTGCCTCCCCTTCTGTTCTGAGGTCTGGTCTCTATTACCAACCTCTGTGACCTTCTGAGCCCTGACATCACCTCCTTTCTCCCTGAACCTCCCACAGCTGGCATACTGCGTGGTGCAGTTCCTAGAGAAGGAGAGCAGCCTCACTGAGCCGGTAACTACCCCCAGGCCCAGGGTCTACCTCTCCCTGTCATCAGTCCTTGCCAATGGGTACCTTTCGAGCAGCGCCAGAAGCAGGTTCCCAGGAGGGGTGTAACCCAACAGGTGACATGGTTTCCTCTCTGAAGGAGCAGGAAAAACCTTTGTGCACCCAGATCCAAGCTGGAGAAATACCAGCACTCAGCCAAGGCCACCCAAGCTGCGCCCACCAGGGTCGGCGGGGGAGAGGGCAGGAAGGCTTCCTGGAGAAGCAGGGAGGGGTTGAGGGAGAGTTTTATTCCAGGTCCTCCTCTCCTCACAGGTGATTGTAGGCCTCCTCAAGTTCTGGCCCAAGACCCACAGCCCCAAGGAAGTGATGTTTCTGAATGAGCTAGAGGAGATCCTGGACGTCATTGAGCCTTCAGAGTTCAGCAAAGTGATGGAGCCTCTCTTCCGCCAGCTTGCCAAGTGTGTCTCCAGCCCCCATTTCCAGGTGAGATCCAGGCCCAGAAAATCCTAGCCCCGGCCTCCCAGAAAATGGAGGCAGGGCTTCAGCCTAGTGAGCCATGTCCCCACTGAGTCCCACCGGTCCCCACCAGGTGGCGGAGCGTGCCCTCTATTACTGGAACAATGAATACATCATGAGCCTGATAAGTGACAATGCTGCCCGAGTCCTCCCCATCATGTTCCCTGCGCTCTACAGGAACTCCAAGAGCCACTGGAACAAGTAGGGAACTGGGGTGGCGCTGGGCAGTAAGGATCTGGTTTTGGAATATGGGAGGGTGGGGATGGACTCAAGAACCAGTGGTCCTACCTGGTCCCTCAGCAAGCTGGGGCTGGCGCCCACTGTATATTAACAGGGCCTTGAGGGACTGACTGGGGAGAAAAGATACCCACATGGGAGATCTGTGCCACCCAGCACCAGATTAGTGGCCTCTATCACATCTCTTCTTGAGGTCAGATATTCTGCAGCTTTGGAGAGTTAATTCCATGTTGTGAGAAGCTAGATGTGATCCTCTTAGAATGTATTAAATCCCAGCATCGTAAAAAAGCTTTCCTGCTAAAAGCAAGTGTGCTGGGAGGCCATTAGTGCTGGGTGGAAGAATGAGAAGTAATGGGGAAGAGTGGGCTCTTGGAGTGCGGGGTTCAGGCAAGGATGGACAGGCAGACCCATATTTGTAAAGGGCCTGAATGCCAGTCTCAAGTCACATGATCTGTCCAGAGCAACGAGCTTATAGCTGCAGAGGCTGATGGGATGGGAGGAGTCAGCTGGAAAGCTCTCAGCAGAGATGCCTCGTGGGAGAGTGAATTGAGGCCCTGGCACAGTAAGGGGTAGTGCCTCCTCTAATCTACCTCATCTTTCTTCCTGGCCGCAGGACAATCCACGGGCTGATCTACAATGCCCTGAAGCTGTTTATGGAGATGAATCAGAAGCTGTTTGATGACTGTACACAACAGTACAAGGCTGAGAAGCAGAAGTGAGTCTCTCCTGGGGGTGTTCATCTTCCACACTAGCCCCCTGCTTCTCTCTCAAGCCCATCCAAATCCTGTCTTTGCTCCCTCCCTAGGGGCAGGTTTCGCATGAAGGAGAGAGAAGAGATGTGGCAAAAGATTGAGGAGCTGGCCCGACTTAATCCCCAGGTGAGCTGGTTCTGCCATCTCCCTGCACCGAGAGGTCCCCGCTGGGGTGGGGGAGGGACAGGGCCACACACCACCCGGGTGGCTCTGGCCACTTGTTCGCCTCCTTTCCTCCCAGTATCCCATGTTCCGAGCGCCGCCCCCTCTGCCTCCCGTGTACTCGATGGAGACCGAGACCCCCACGGCAGAGGACATCCAGCTTCTGAAGAGGACGGTGGAGACAGAGGTGGCAGGCAGGGAGTGGGGAGCAAAGGACAAGACAGCTCTGGGAGGGAGAGGCCGGAGCTGCAGAGCTGGGGACTAAGGGGAGGAAGACGGTGGGGTTACTCGGGGGACTTGGTCATCATCATCCGCCCTCTGCACATGCACACACAGATGCTGAAGGACATTAAGAAGGAGAAAGTGCTGCTCCGGCGGAAGTCTGAGCTGCCCCAGGACGTGTACACCATCAAGGCGCTGGAGGCGCACAAGCGGGCGGAAGAGTTCCTAACTGCCAGCCAGGAGGCCCTCTGACCTCCTCGCCTCCCACCGCCGCAGGGCAACGGCCCACTCGGCCCTGGGACACTGCCCCAGCCCTCCCTCCACCCTCTGCTCCCCACTGGCTGACTTGGGGCAAGGCAGGGCCTCTCTGCTCTGGGGAGGGGGGATGCGGCCCTAGAAGCAGGGGCACCCAGAGAGTGGCCCCTCTTCTCCCCCAAAGGTGTTCATGCCTCCCTGCGCCTAGTACAGACAGGCTGGGCACGGCGGTGCTCGGCTCTGACAGTGACGTGGGGATGCCTGGCCCCCTCCTGCTCCTCACCCCACAGCTACCTGAGGCTGCTCTGAGAAATACACACAGAAATAATACACTCCTCTCCCCTTCAGCCCCAGGTGCCCCCTCCTCGTCTCCCTCCCCTGCAAGCCTGTAGGGGGCAGCAGGAGACGATTCTCACCAAAGTTCTGTCAAGCCCCACTGGCCCCTGGAGTGAATTAGCCAGAGGGGAGCCAACCCCCAATGGTCCAAATAGGCCCCCAGCCCCAGAGGCGTGCAGGCTGATGGGGCTGCATTATTTCCTCTTACCCCTTGCCTGACCAAGACAACATGGGAGGGCAAAAGGAGAAAAGCATAGGCTCTGGACCACAGCTGATGAATAGAGGGGCCCAAAGGGACCGAGAGAAGGGGATGAACAGATGCCCAACCCTATGCCCCTCTCCGGTGAGCAGCAACCCCGGGATCACTGACATGGAAGGGACCACCCCGGGGCTGACTGCTTTTCCTATTCTGTTGGTCCCCAAAGCCAAGAAGAAGGAAACAGGGAGCAGTGCTCCAAGCATGGCTCCCCCAACACCTATTTATTTCCTTGTTTATGTTGATGCTGGGCAAGTCCTCATTTGTCCCTTTTAGGTACCTTGGAGGGGTGAGGGGGCTGGGGACGGCCAGACCCAGGTTCCGAGGGCACAGGCAGTGCAGCTTTTGGCTGTGTACATAGGGTGCTTTATTCTCCACAGAGTGATACACGCTAAGGTGGGTTGGGCTTGGGCCGATGTCCCCATATGTACAGAACTGAATAAAGTGGGTCTCTGAGAAGAAGTCTGATTTGCCTTGATGTGGAGGGGAGCTGGGGAGGATGGAGATGGATGTGACAACCAGGGTATGTTCAGTCCTGTGCTGGTTCTGGCCTAGAATGCAGGGAGTTACAGCAGCTCTCAGGGTGGTCACTTCCAGGCAGGGGCGGCCTGCCGGGCTTGGAGGGCCTTCTGTACCACATCTTCCCACTGGGCATCTGATATCTCGCGAGCCCAGGCAGGAACCCCTGGCGCAGGCAGGCTTATGCCAGCCATCGTCCTTTTCACCAGCTCTACATGTTCTGAAATCAGGCAGAGACCAGTTAGTGGGTAGGAACGATGGGACTAGCTCCGCTCCCCATTCGTTGAATTAACTCAGAGAGATTCTGGACTAGTAAGGTCACTGAGTCTGTCCAGTTATTCCTAAGGAAGCCTGCCTATCCTGCCAGACTAAAAAGAATAGCATTTCACCTGGATTCTGCAGTCTGCAAAATCTTAGATTACAAACTATTCTTTTAGGAGCAGGATGTTCCTCTGGGACTTCCCTCTATTGGCATTAACCAGTCCCCTTCTTCCATAGTTATGCCAGAGTAAAAGAATGATCTCTCTTACCTGGGTCCATGGGAATAGAGCTGTGGTTGTTCAATGCTGTAGCTCCCTGCTCATCTTCGTCCTCACTTTCTAGTGGTGGGTCCGGCAAATGAAGCCCCAGGGCCTGCAGAATCCGAGAAGACAGTTCAGGGTCAGTTCTTCAGGGACTCCTGCTCCACCTGCTCAGAAACAATGCCTCCCCCACATACCTGGATCCGATCCTGGATATCAGCAACTACATCTTCTCCATCCCCCACTGGTGCCAGTTCCACCTCCTCTTGTTCAGGATCTTGGTTCAGAGGCTGGTAGGAGTAGCCAGCTGGTCCTGCCCCTGTTTCCTCTTGTTCTTCCTCTGGTTCCTCGCTGCTCCAATCCCCAGTGCCTTCCGTGGGGCCCTGATGTGGCCCGAGTTCCTCAGTCTGATTGGGGGAAGATACGTTCAGGACCCATGGTGTCGCCCCCTAGAACTACTGCTGCCATCGGGCAGGGGCTGCAAGAACAGGGAGGCAGGAGAACACAGATCGGATGAAATTAAATCCACCTTCAGCCTCTCAACCAGCTCCTGGTGGTCTCCTGCTAAAGTCCACAAACATTTAAACGCCTCGAGTTTCCTGCACCCCGTACCACCCAGCCTGTACTGGCCCCTCACCTCTTAAAACCCCTCTTATTCCTAATCGAGGCCCACCCGCCTTTCTCTGCCAATTGTTAAATAGCAGCCCAACCGGAGGCCATGCCACCTCTCAAAAGACACCCCTTCGAAAACGCCCTCACACCCCAATCCACTTAGGAACTCCGGGGTCGCCAAACAAGATACCTCGAACTAGGCATACCCGCCCCCTTCTCTCCCCCTCCAAGGGCTTCCCCTCTGTACCGCCTGACAAACGCCCTTCGGGCCCCTGGGGCTCCCTTCAAATGGCCCGAGTTGCAGAGTTCCCCCACCCGCCCCACCGATTCTCCTTAGTGGTGTTTCCGCGCGCCTTACCCGCTCAGAGCCCTCGACCCAACCCGCACCTTCACTTCCCGGCGGGGCGGGACGTGCGGAGGCGGGTGGTGGTGCCCATACCTCCAGCCCCGCCCCACGCTCGTGCTTGACGGGAGCGTGGACGAAGAGCCCGCCCCTTGCCCCGCCTCCACCACCTTCTCCCAGACCCAGGACTACATTACCCAGTAAAGCCCGGCATCTTTGACACGTATCTGCGCACCATCTCCTCCAGCCCCTGCCCACTCTCCGGCAGCTCCAGGCCCACCGGAGTCCCGTGGACTACAAGTCCCGGTACGCTTCGAGCACTCAGCTCGGACTGCACGTGCGCATCCAGCTGCCCGCCGGAAGGACACAGCCTGGCTGTGTTTATCTCGTTGGGGACGGAGTCGTCGGTTGGCGCGCAACGGGTTCTAGGGCTGCAGGCAGCGCGAGGACCCGCGGCCCCCGCCCCGGCCCGGCCTGGCAGGTAGCCCGGGGTGGGCTGAGGGACAAAGAAATTTGTAGGGGCTGGAGACGCCCCCATCTAGCGCTGGGGTCTTGGGGGAGGGGCCTGCGGTGGGGGCTGGGAGGAGCTGGGGGATGACGGGAAAGGAAAGTGTTAATGGGGAGAGAAGGGCTCGGGAGGGTGGTGAGGAACCAGTGGGGGATACCTGGTAGCTGGAAGAGGCCCTGAAGGAAATTGGGAAGAAGATCGGGATATGAAGGGAACTGGGAGGCTGAGGATAATGGAAGAAAAGGGCGGGGGTGTCTGGCGTTGTGGGGGAGGGGAGGTTGGGATGACTGGAAGGCGACAGGGATAGCGTCACATACAGGGAGGAATATCTCAGGCGGAAAGGGGTCAGTGAATATTAGCTCTTTTCCCCCTTAGTGGAAGAGCAAAAATGAAGGGCTGTCACGGTGGAGCTTGGAGTTGTGGGGAAAGGAAGAAGGGGAAAAAAATGCAGAGTTCTCAGGAGATCAAGAAGGGCCAGAAACTGGGGATGAAAATTGCATGAGAATAGGAAGGGGGGGGGGCAGGTTCATGAGGCGATTGAAGATGCTTGAGAATGCGGCAGTGATGGAGGATGGGAGAGACCGGGAATAAGAGGAGCCTCTGAGACCCTGGGGGCTTGTTCTCCCTGAGCTTGAGTTGTCTTTTTGGAGGAGAAGCCATGGGGAAAAAGCTCCACCTTTGCACGGAATTGCTTCTCTCTTGCCCTCTGAATGCTCTACCTTGATCTAGCTGAAGGGGAAGGTGGAGTCTATGAGGGAAGATGAAGGTCTCCCATTCTTAAGCCCGTCAACCTCTTCCTGTCTCTCCCTATAAGCTCAGATCCAAGAGCTTTTGGATTGAGGACAGGAGTAATGAAGTGAGAGTGGTTTCCTGCTGGGGCTATTTCAGGTTTGGCAGAGTAGCTATTTAAAGCATGGGGTTGGGGTCTGAGGGAGGTTGGGTAGGGGTGGAGGACTGGCAAGCCAGCTGAAGCCCATATGTCTTTCTTACGAGGGGCCCCCATACTTGAGCTTTTGTGTGCCTGAGGTTCTGCCTGGCGCTTCCCTCTGCCAGGGCTTCTTGAACAGGGAGAGATGGTCCACCCAAACCTATCAGGTGCCTGCCATTGAAGGCGGTACCGGCTATAGGAGACCTGCCTGATAGAGCCTTCAAATATACCCATTATCACTAGGTTAGCGGGTTGTCTTTAAGACCCTCTCATGCCTGGGTCTTTTTCTTGTCCTGGCCAAGGGCATTTTTGCTTTCCTTTCCCTTTCCATTGCACACCCCTACCCTTCTCCCCTTTCAGGGACCCGAGTAGGAGAAGAACTGCTGGAAAACAGCTTGTTCTCTATCACAGTGGGCAGGTTGGGCAAATGGCAAGAGGAGAGAATGCCTCCTCCCCACCCCCACGCCTCAGTCCCCAGCAGACACATACCTTTCTGGCTTAAGTTCTTGGCAGGATACCAGGTACAGCTGTCAAAGGGACTCCTCGTGCCCGTGAGGGGCCCGGGTGACCCCGATGACAACTGCTTAGCTTGACAAGTGCCCCCGAAGAGGGGCTAGCCATCCATGGAGGTCCCTGTCCTGGATCAATTCCACCCCATCCTGGATCAAGGGACCGTTCCACTCTAAAAGTCTAAAAGCTGTTCTGCGTGGAGGCGCTCATGCCAGCTTTCAATGGACAGTCTGGGGCTGGCTGGGCTATTAATAACTCTGAGTATTTTGAGATCTCTCTCCCTACCTCAAAGAGCACAGAGATTCTTAGAGAGGTGGCAGTAAGCAGAGCAGGGCCAGAGAGACAAAAGAGAACTCACTGACCTGGGAAGGGGGCTGGAGCTTGGGCCAGGCGGGGGGACAGGGTACAGCCTTTGTGGGGAGGGGGTGACCATACTGAGCCCTAGTTCAGCAGTCTGAGCTGGTAGGCAGGTCGGAGCGGCCCCACCCTTCGCTGTTGGAGAACACAGGGCCAGGGCTAGCTCCCTGACCTCGGCGGCTCCCCTGGGACAGAGCCAGCCACCTGAGCTGTGGAGGGGTGGTGTGGGAGGGCCACCAGGGTGACACTTACTGCCAAGGGCTATTCCGGGGCAGAGTCACGGTGAGCCAGGCAAAGGCCCCGCCTGAGGAGCCCGTGGCCCCAACTTGTGTGCAGGTAGCAGAGGCAGCAGGCCGTGCCGGGGGGCATGTTGCTGTAACCAGAGGCCCAGGGGATGTTACGGTGGACAGTGCACCTGGAGGGCGGGCCCCGCAGGGTGAACCATGCTGCAGTGGCCGTGGGGCACCGGGTGTACTCCTTTGGGGGTTACTGCTCAGGCGAAGACTATGAGACGCTGCGTCAGATTGATGTGCACATTTTCAACGCAGGTAAGCGGGTCGGGGACCGTCCCTGGGTACCCGCATCAGGGAGGGCAGTGGGCAGTGGGTGGCTGAGTGAGGTTTGATGGTGGTCCCCACGGCCAAAGAGGGTGGGGGGAAACCAACGTGGTTGGGGAAAAGGTGGACGGCCTGAAGGGAGGTGCCCAGGGCTAAGCAGAGCTGTGCCCACAGTGTCCTTGCGTTGGACAAAGCTGCCCCCGGTGAGGCCCGCCACCCGCGGGCAGGCTCCCGTGGTACCCTACATGCGGTATGGACACTCAACCGTCCTCATCGATGACATAGTCTTCCTCTGGGGCGGGCGGAATGACACCGAAGGGGCCTGCAATGTGCTCTATGCCTTTGACGTCAGTGAGTATGGCTCTCAGTGGCTGTGTTCTGCCAGATGGTGCCTCAGGGGGCCTGGGAAGGGTGTGTGCTGACGGGGCTGGGAGTAAGGTGCCCCGGAGTCTAGGAGGGAGTGTCAGCTTGCTTACTGGGCCCGCCCTCTGCCCTCTTCAGATACTCACAAGTGGTCAACACCCCGAGTGTCAGGAACGGTTCCTGGGGCCCGGGATGGACATTCGGCTTGTGTCCTGGGCAAGACCATGTACATTTTGGGGGCTACGAGCAGCTGGTAGGTCTGGAAGGAAGCAGAGGTTTAGGGTGGGAATGAAGGTGGTGGAATGGGAGGCTCTGGTTTGCTTGCAGGTTCTGAGGTGAGGGGCTTGGAGGGTTGGGGAGTGACCCCTGCCCCTCTCTTTTATTCTTTCCTTCACTTCCTTTCTTGTCCCTGGCAGGCCGACTGCTTTTCCAATGACATCCACAAACTGGATACCAGCACCATGACATGGACCCTGATCTGTACAAAGGTCTGCCCATTTTCCTCTCTTCCAGACACCCATCCTCAATTTAAGAAACCACAGGGAGCTCAAACTGAAAGCTGACCCTGTCTCTGTGCCATCTTTGCTCCTGCCCAGGGCAACCCTGCACGCTGGAGGGACTTCCACTCGGCCACAATGCTGGGCAGTCACATGTATGTCTTTGGGGGGCCGGGCCGACCGTTTTGGGCCATTCCATTCCAACAATGAGATTTACTGCAACCGCATCCGTGTCTTTGACACGAGGACCGAGGCCTGGCTGGACTGTCCACCCACCCCAGTGCTACCCGAGGGCGCCGGAGCCACTCAGCCTGTGAGTGTCTTGTTAGGTCCCTGCTGAGTCCCTGTTCCCCTGCATCGTTCCCACACTGTTGACACACCTCTCTCCTTCCAGTTGGCTACAATGGAGAGCTGTACATTTTTGGTGGCTATAACGCAAGGCTGAACCGGCACTTCCATGACCTCTGGAAGTTTAACCCTGGTAAAGAGCACTGCCTTTAAGGGGGAAGGAACAGGGTGCTATGGAGGTGGGATGTAAAAGAAAAGCATAAAGGTGAGGGGTGCAGTGGAGAGGATATCTGGATGAGCAGGTACTGAACCTCCATTTAAACTTCTCTTCAGTGTCATTTACCTGGAAGAAGATTGAACCGAAGGGGAAGGGGCCCTGTCCCCGCCGGCGCCAGTGCTGCTGTATTGTTGGTGACAAGATTGTCCTCTTTGGGGGCACCAGGTCAGGAGGAGAGAAGGAGGGCTGGAGCCCTTGGGAGTCAAACGACTCCCGCGGGAGACATTTGAGCAAGAGAGTTTCGTGGGCAGCCTTTGCTCGGCCCATCATTTCTCTGTTTGATCCTACAGTCCGTCTCCAGAGGAAGGCCTAGGAGATGAATTCGACCTCATAGATCATTCTGACTTACACATTTTGGACTTTAGTAAGTACACTTATTCCCCAAAGTGCTTCTGCCATCAGGGTCCCTGTCTTTGGATGGTGATATCCAGGACGGGACCTTGTCCTTGGCTTTGACCATCTCCCTCTCCCATAACTCCTTCTTTAAAGGCCCTAGTCTGAAGACTCTGTGCAAACTGGCTGTGATTCAGTACAACCTGGACCAGTCCTGTTTGCCCCATGACATCAGGTACAGTGAATGGTTGGAAGGGAGGGATTAGTTGAGGATGAGTGGGCAGCACAAGCATGACCTGATTGACTCAGTCTAAGTGTGGAGGACAGAGAAGATTTTGTTCTGTAGTCTACTTGTGGAGAGGGTGCTGGAAGGAAATCTAATAAAACTGTCAGCTGGATACATAATAGCAAAAAAAAAAAAAAAAATACAGTCTTCACACCAAGCTCAGAAGCATCACTTCCTGAGACCTGAGCTTATACAATTATTTCTGTTAATGTGCTGAAAAGGTTTGATTAAATCTTAGAACCGAAGAAAAAAGACGAGTTAGGAGTCTCTGGATCACATTAATTCCAGAAATAAGTGTGTTTTTTTCTAGCCACTTCCCTTTGAATTTGTAGGTCTGAATTCGTAGATCTAAAATCAAGTGCCAGAAGCTACTTTGTATATAATTGTACTCTTCTGGATCATTCTGTGACACTTTTCTCTCTTTGTATCAGTTCAGCTTAATTTCTCTTGCTGAGATTCTGTGTGTTCAGTTTCAGTATTCAGTATTGATACTCAGGTGATAGAGGATACAAGGCTGAACAGGTGGGTCCCAGGTTGGCCCAGGAGTGACACATGTCTCAAGTGCCTAATACCGAGTAGACTGCAGCCTTGGTATAAGGAGGTACTTGGTGAAATTTTGTAGAATGACCGATGTCAAAAAGAGAGAAACTGAATTTTAATATGGTGGGTTGGGTGGGTGGGGGCTTTAAGAGGATGGGAGTTGAGAACAAAACCTGGCATTCCTGGTGGGAGGAGGGGCTTCCTGGTTGGATCTGAGTAGAAGAGGAAAGGTAGGTTGGGAAGTTTCATTGAGATGTATACACAGATGGTTTTCTCCAGGTGTTGGGCATAAGATTATCACTATATAAACAAAAACAGGAAGTCCATAGGAGCTTGCAGGTGGATGAGTGGGTGGTGGTGGATTTGGTGGTGTGGGACCTGCTTGTTAACAGGGCTGTAAGGAAGAGGTGGCTGTGGGTGGCTGAGCTTTAGAGAGCTGAAGGGACTGGTGTGTTCATTGCTCTGTTTGAGCAATTCTGGATTTGGGGGCAGAGGCTCCCCCCTTCTCTCCTTTCTGCCTGTCAATTTTGGCCTTCCAGGTGGGAGCTGAATGCCATGACCACCAACAGCAATATCAGTCGCCCCATCGTCTCGTCCCATGGGTAGGAGGATGTCTCTGCCACTTTCCTTCCTGAGCCTGCTGTTGTCTTCACTGCCCCTGCCCATCTCTTCCCCTGCCTGCCCCTTTGGACCTTGGACTTGGTATACCTCCGCGTGGAGTTGTTGGACTAGAGGTGTTTTCTGTGCTGTGAACTTAGTGGGGAGCTGTAGCAGGAAGGGTTAGGTCCCTTCCTCCTTGGGCCGAGGGCCCCTTCCCCTTGGTGCTTTGTCCCATTCACCTCCCTCCAACTGCTCCTGGGTTCTGCTCTGTCCCAGGTCAGCCACAGGCTGCTGGGAAGTGACGGGAATGGGAAGGAGGGAGGAAGCAAGCAGTGTGTGAGCCTCAGGAGCTTCCCCTCCCCACTCCGTTTTCCACCTGTTCCCCTCTGCTTGAGCCATGGGCATTGATTGCGAGCTGAGAGGAGTTGCAGCTGTTGGCATGAAATCTTCTCCCTGACCTGGGAGGCGAGGACCAGCAGATAATCCCATCCTTCCTCGGGAGCTGTTGCTGTACCCTGACACTCTCAGCCAGCTCAAATTTTATACAAATGAATTAAAAATCTCCAAACGTGTGGTCTCTTTTTTTTGTGGTATACGACGGAGATGGCAGGAGTTTACAGTGAGGGCAGGGTGCTGAGTCTCTGGCTTCTCAGGCAAGAGCATTAGGAAACCAAATACCATCACGACCTGCCTGAGTTTCTCCCGTGTGGAGTGCAGCGCCTTGCTACAAAAACGTGGCGAGTTTCTGTCGACGGGTGGCCGCTTTCCGCCCAGTAAGAGTACCCCGGCCGCCCACCAGGAACCTGCTCGGCCCCGCCCAGGGGTGGGCGGGATCTGCTCTGCTGACGCCAAGCCTTCCGGAAGGGGCGGGGCGGGAGCCTGCGTGGCGGAAGTAACGCCATTAGTCTGCGATACGCCGCTGGAGCCATGCCGAGAGCAAGCTCCCGTGGCGGGGCGGTTGCAGGGCCTCCCAGCGGGCCTCAGGATGGCGGAGAGGATGACGGGAGCCTGCAGAATGGTGAGGGCATGGTGCTGGGACGAGGGGAAGCGCTGAGGGCCGGGAGAGGGGCTCCGCGTCTGGTGCGGGCTCACGCCGAGACTGCCAAGTTGTCTGAAAGACGCACACACCGGGAGTTCCCCTAACGCCCTAGAAAGTGGGGAGTGAGAGGATACTGAGGACACCCTGAACAGTTTTTTAAAGGCCAAAGAGGGTTTTTCGCAGGAGAAAACTTATGTTCCAAAGCAGAGTCAGAAGGGCATTGATTATTGGGGAAGGCTTAGGTGAAGATTCAACAAATTTCGCCGACATTATGGAACATCTGTACGCAGGCACAGTTCTAGATGCTGGAGATACAACAGTGAATAAATAAAGCAGCCCAAAGCTGCTCTTATGAAGCTTACTTTTGGGGTTAAAAAAGCACGGAGACCTAAGGAATTGCATATTTTTAAATGATAAGTTTTATGATATGTGAATTATACTACAGTTTTGAGAAAGGTGATAAGAACTTTGAAGAGAAAACAGGAGGGGTTATGGTGTTAAGTAATCACAGAAGGCCTCACTGAATAAGTGGTGGCATTTGAGAAACCTTGCTGAAGGAGCTAAGGGAGCAAGCAATACAGCTGGTGAAAGTGTTAACAGGCAGAATCAAAGCCAGGTGCAGAGGAACTGAGATGGGAATATACCTGCTTGCTTAGGTTCTGCTTGGAGGCCAGTTGACTGGAGAGGAGTAGGAAAGAGATAGTAGAAGAGGAGATCAGAGACAAAATGGAATAGGTCACATGGGATCTTCAGGCTATTACAAACCCAAAGCTTTTACTCTTGAGTAAGATGGAAGCCATTGGGGAGTACGGAGTGTGGAGTAAGTGATCTAAAAATATATATGTGGAAATGAGGTGGGAGTGATAAGATCAATTTGCCTCTTTTTGGAAAGAGAAAGCTATTTTTTAAAAAACAGTTTTTATTGGAATATAGTTGATTTACAATACTCTGTTAGTTTTAAGGGTACAGCAAAGTGAATCAGTTATACGTATGTCCACTTCTTTGGATTCTTTTCTGTATGGGTCATTACAGAGTATTGACAAGAATTCCCCTGTGCTATACAGTTGGTCCTTATTCGTTATCTCTTTTCTATATAATAGTGTGTATATGTCAATCCCAGTCTGCCAATTTACCCCCTAATCCCAGATTTGCCTTTTAGGCATCTCTCCCACATTCAGTGAACATGAACTTGGGCAAACTCCAAGAAACAGAGACAGGGAGGCCTGGCATGCTGCAACCCATGGGGTTGTAAAGAGTCAGACACAAGTTAGCGGCTAAACACCAACAATTGGAGGCTGAAGTTGAGAGATAGCTTTGAAAGCAGTGAGACTGGTGGTTGGGTGAGCAGTAAGGAGGCTAGAGCACCAAGTGAGGTGAGATGCTGAGCATAAACTGAACCAGAATAAGGGTAGCTGAGCAACGAACGGAGACAAAGGTCTTTGTGGGAAAACCTGTGAAAGAGAAATTTAAAAGAGAAAGGGAAAGCGAAGAGACAGTGGCTTAGTCCATCTCCAGCCTTACATGTACAGCTTCTTTAGCAAGATCAGGCCCCAGATAGCTGGAATAGTTGGGGTGTTAGGTGTCAGTGGAGCACCGTTACAACCTGTGTTGCCTGGAGCCTGCAGCGATCGGTCTAAAGGGTCACTTACCTAAGGAAAGAGGATGGGGCGATGTCTCTGCAGCAGTGGCAGATGCTGAGCTGAGTTGCAGTCCCCCACCTTCCTTTCACAGACACATCTCACATGTCATTTGAGAAGCTGTTGGAATTGCAGAGCCAAGTGGGGACTAAAGCCTACAAACAACTGGTAACAGGAAGCAGCACTAAGAAGCAGAGTTGTAGACCACCTGTCCAGAAAGCATGTGTTGCAGATAAGCACAGGTCAGAAGCAAGGCCTTTCCCGGGAGCTGGAGGGAAAGACACCTACTTGAGTAGGTGTCTCCTTTCTTGGGTGGCAGGTGGGAGGCCTTTAACGAGACTAGAGTTCCTTTGACCTGTCCTTCACTTTTCCCATAGGCCTCTGGAAATGTCAGCCAAGGTCCGGGTGCCATTTTTGCGTCAGGTTGTCCCCATCAGTAAGAAGGTGAGGCGGAGGCAGTGAACACTTTCTCAGGGAAAGGAGACAGAACGGTTCTCTTATATTCTCTGTTCTCTCCAAAGGTAGCCCGAGACCCCCCGCTTTGATGATCTGTCAGGGGAGTATAATCCTGAGGTGTTCGATAAAACATATCAATTCCTAGATGACATCCGAGCCAGAGAGAAAGAGGTGAGTAGCATGAGGCTGGTTTGTGGGGATTCCAGTAGAGCACAGGTTAGAGAGGCAGAGGGGAGCAGGGCAAGTCAGTTTGCTAGTTGTGTGATCATTGGCAAGATACTTAACCTCTTCAGTTTCCTTATCACAAAAAGCTAATAGTTCGATCTCATAGTGTTACTGTGAGTTAACGTATGTGAACTTCTTAGAATGATGCTTGGCACAAAGTTTCAGCTAACATTTACAGAATGGTAACCATCATACTCATTTTCCAATATGGAGCTGGTGAAAAAGCAGCTGAAGAAGCGCCGTTCAGGGGAGGAGCATGAGAAACTACAGCACCTGCTTCAGCGAATGGTGAGAAGGTCAGAGTATGGGGCAGGAGGTGATTCACAGTCCCTGCTCTTCACCTGTCTCACTCCTCTCATCTCGGCTCCTCAGGAGCAGCAAGAAATGGCCCAGAAGGAACGAAAGCGGCAGCAGGAGCTGCGCCTGGCCCTGAAGCAGGAGCGGCGGGCTCAGGCCCAGCAGGGCCATCGGCCATACTTCCTGAAGAAATGTGAGTGGGGCACAACCCGCGAGTCACAGGGACAGAGATTGGGTGGCCATAGTGACTGGATGCTGTGTTAGGGGTCCTGGAGCTGCCTAAGGGAGGCATGAAGGCTGGATCCCATGGTAACTTAGAGGAAAGTAGAAATATTAGTTGTAGGGAGTCATTGTAGCCATTCTCATATCCCTAATGAGACTGTGGGCGGGGAGTGTCACTCATCTTTGCCATGCCCCCTCATATGTTGGGCTGGACACAGAGAAGGAGCTCATGGTTGGTTGACTTGAGAGAGTGGAGCTGTGGAAGTCAGTTTGCTTTTACACACCAGTGAACCCCTGACGAGTCACATATCCTTGCGTAGTGGTTAAGGGTTACTGACCTGGGGCAAGGGGAGGCAGGGAGACTTTGTCCTTTGCTGACTTTCTGTCTCCTTGTCCTCTAGCTGAGCAGCGCCAGTTGGTCCTGGCTGAGAAGTTTAAGGAGCTAAAGCGAAGCAGAAGCTAGAGAGCTTCTTGAGTCGAAAGAGGCGCCGAAATGCAGGCAAGGACAGACGACATCTCCCTTTGAGCAAAGAGTAGTAAGGATCCGTGCTCAGCTCTGCTGCCGCCCCAGTGAGAAGTGCATCTGTGGGGACACCTTTGGGCTTGGCCTGTTCTGGTTCTTTCCCATTCGCCGGTGAGGGTCACAGCTGCCTTGGAACTCGCCTGGCCCAGAGATGACTCGAAGCCTCTTGGACTGCCTGAGGGCTGAAAAGGAAGAGCAGCTGAGCCTTCTGCCATGCTGCACTTCATCTACTTGGTTCTGAGTCATTGTCCTCGTGTCCTCCTCCCATCCTTGCCTTAATGATTCTGATACAGAAGGAAAAGAACCTTGAGGCTGGTTGAAGGCCAGTCTGGGTGGCTCCCAGGACTGCGACTTCATGCAGGAGCCAGTTCATAAACACTCCTGTCTTTCATCTTTTTATCCTGCTGCTTTTGTAGGTGACCTACTGCTTCAGGGGCCACATGTGGGTAGGCAGTAAACCTAAGCCTCCTACAAAGTGGAAGTCAGGTCAGAGCCCCTTCCTCCTTCAGCCCAACAGATGACACCATCATTCAAAGAGGGAACCAATCCCATAACTCACCTTCTTAGCTTTGGTTTTGGATGCAAGGGGAGGTAGGAGGAGGGGACGGAAGTGTCCCTGGTGATAGGTGAGCGCAGCTGGCTCTCAGTACTGTTTGGGTGGAGAATTCATACTGCCTGTGGACTGGAGTATCTTCACGCTACAATTCAGTTTAAAGTGGTCTCTGGTTGGGAGTACCTCCAGGTATACCTGGCAGAAGCAAATGCATTCCTCTTTTTAAAAATATTTACTTATTTTGGTGTGCTGGGTCTTAGTTGCGGTTCACAGGATCTTTGTTTCAGCATGCAGATTCTTAGTTGCAATATGCAGAATCTAGTTTCCTGGTCAGGTTGAACTTGGCAGAGTGGAGTCTTAGACCCTGGATCTCCAGGGAATTCCCAAAATGCATTTCTCTCTTGAGGATTGTACTTTAAACCCAGGCTTCAAGGAATTCCTTCAGATAAAATTTCAAGGCATATGAGCTTATAGTGAAAACAAGCACAAAAGGAAAAACAAAACAAAACTGCATAAGCAAGAGTCATTTCGGAACAACAGGCAACAGAATCAGACCAGCAAAGTCTGAGATGTTGGAAATGTGCAAAAACATAAAATGTCTTATTTATGTTTAAAGAAGAGCTATGACTGATGAAAAAGTATCAAAAAGGACAAAATTGGTTTAAAATTTTTTGTTTAATGAAAAATACACTGACATTAGAAACTTCATGGTTTAGCAGCAGATTAGGCACACCTAGAAAGGAAGATGAAATGGAAGTAGATGTGAAGAAGCTACACAGATGGAGCCCAGGGACAGAGAAATGGAAACTAGGGAAAAGACGTTAAAGTTGGAGGATAGAGAGATGTGACACAAATCAAGAGTTCCAGAAGAGGGTAATTTTCTATAGTTGATAATCTATAAGTCCTAAGAATCAGGAAGATCAGTTAATCACAGTGGAGGTTGGGAGCCTAGATAAATCACAGAAACTACAGGACATGGGAAGGATTGACACCTAAGCAGCAGCTGTAGGAACTTTCTGATGGTCCAGTGTTTAGGGACACAGCGACTCCAGTTCTGGGGGCATGAGTTCCATCCCTGGACTGGGAACTAGGATCCCCTCTGCTGCTGGGCGGGCAAAAAAAAAAATAGCAAAAAGCAGCCTGGAAGGAAGAGGTAGAGTTAGAGACTAAGACTGTCATTGCTTGATGCTTCCTGGCTGGGGGAGATGATGTAGTTCTGAGGGAAGAAATGCATAAACGTGCTTCTCCAGTGGTTGTTAGATGAAGGCTGTATCTACCAGGATGGTTGTCCTGGCCCAGAGAGAGTGAGGGTCCCAATTGTCACGTGAACCAGTCCTAGTTTAATCCCCAAACTGATTCTGGCTAATAAAAGCAGAAAAAGACTACTGAATACTTGGCTCACAGAAACACTAAGAAGGCTGGAGAGAAGCTCCAAAAAGGATTGAGGGATAAAGTCAAAGCAGTGAGAAGCACTCCAGGTCCTACTTCAGAGCCAGAGTCACTGTGAAGATGTCAGAACCACCACCAAAGGTTCACTCCACTTCCCTCTGCTCTAGACAGAGATGTTCCCAGCTGAGGCCTCTAGTCACCTGCCTGCAAGGGGCATGCTGGGAAAGCAAGTGTCTGGTCTTTCATGCGGTGGGAGGTGAGCTCTACCTTCTTCCTAGGTTTGTGGTAGGGTGTTCGTGAGAAGCGGGTGCAGGTGAAGACTGAAAACTGATACATGTCCACCACAAGGCTATATTGGCCCCCAAACTTTGAAACTGCTACTTTCCCCTTCAAGGAGGAGGCAGAGGAGATGTAGAAAAGCTCTGATCTTCAGTTTGGGTTGGTTTGGTTGGTTTTGGTTTTATTAACAGCTTTGTTGAGATACAATTCACATAGCATATACTTTACCCATTAAAAGTGTTAACAGTTCAGTGACTTTTAATATATTCACAGAATTGACCATCACCACAATTTTTAACATTTTCAACACCCCCAAAAGAAATGCCATACCTTGTAGCAGTTACTCAGTTTTTCCCAATCCCCCAAATATAGGCAACCACTAAACCACATTCTGTCTCTGGACTGGCCGACTAGGGGACATGACTATAAATGGAATCATTATGTGGTCCTTGGTGTGCAAACCAGCTCTAGGGCTGTAAGGATCAGGGAAGCAAAAGTCACAGCCTGGGAATGTTTGCCCTGCAGAGAAGGAAAGTCCCGCGGGCAGAGAAGGCTACTGGTGTGCAGGAGTGCACAGGGGCAAGGAAGAGCCACGGGAACTGCAGTTCCTTCTACCCCAGATCCTAGAGCTTCCAGGTGGAACATGCTGGTCCTGGGGGTCTGCAGTGGCCACAAGGGCCCTTTATCTGACCTTCCCTGTCAGCCTTAGCTCCAGAAGGCACAGTGTCCAGTCAGTTCCACAAACAAGGAAAACAGATTCCTGCTTGATGATCTGCTGAAGTTGCAAGCCATCCAGCTAGTGGTGAGATGGGCTTGACTCTCCAGCCTGCCAGGTGAAAGCTCTTCTGACCACATACCCTCCAAGAAGGCCCACCCCTGGAGTCCACTTAATTCCCCCAGCTGAGAGGAGGGTGCTCATCCCACACAGCCTGCCATGGCATGATTCAGCCTCAGAGCTGAGGGCTCCTGTCTCCTTTCAGGCAGGCAAGTCCCCACCCCTTGGCAGATCCCTGGCAGTTACCACACAGGCCAAGTAATCAAACTCCTGCATTTTATTCTGTGGAAAGCCCCAGCCCTACCTAACCCTGACCTTGTCTCCAGGGCTACCGGAAGGTAGAGAAGCTCTGGGTGCTTGTGCAGGAGGCGTAGGGCACGCCCGGGAGCGGATCTGCAGGGTGTGGAAGGTGAGGGGTGGGTTGGGGCCCAAGGAACCTGGGTTCAGGGACTCAGTGTGAGGCTCCATGACAGTCATGGGAACCGCATAAGACAGCATCTGGGGCCGGTCGTCCTGGCGTCGCACCGTGCCCTTGCCCAGCAGGTGCAGGATGCAGGAGAGAACGTCAGCACTGCCGCAGGTGGACCCCCTGCCAAGGCTGCTGACCAGGCCCCTGGGAGGACACGGGCCCTTCTGCCAAGCCTCCAGCACCTGGTGTGGTGGGCCGAAGGGGAAAGAGAGGTCAGGGATGCCCAGCTTACCCCACCTCTAGCCCCCAGTCCAAGGACAGCGATGCCCAACCTCACTTCTCACTCACCTACAGGGTCCACAGTGAGCCCAAGACTTCGCATGGGGATCCACCTCCTCCTGGAGACTGCCCCCAACCCAACATGGCCCCCACCTCCTCCTGGAGACTGCCCCCACCCCACAGGGCCCCCACCTCCTGGAGACTGCCCTCCAGCTGGCAAAGCCCCTCACCTACCACCCACTGCCGCCTACCAGGCAGACAAGCTGGTCAATGTGCAGCCCCTCATCCCCATGGGCTTTGAGGATTCGGACGATGAGGCAGTTGAGAAGGTTCCGTCTCTTCTCCAAGTTCCGGCCCTCTTCATCCTCAGCTTTCAGGTACGTCTGAGCTGGGATGAGCCACACGTTGCCCCTCCGAGGCCTGGGTTCCTCACTGCCATCTCGAATCTTGAGCAACCCTGAAATAAGCGCTGGTCACTCGGCAGGGGTCCCCTGAGGACACTGGCCCCGGCTGAGGACACAGGCCCCAGTGCCCTAAGTACAGACCTGCTGGGGTGTCCTTTGTCTCATCAAGGTCCAGGGGGCCCCTTGAGGAAGTCAGGAGGCCCAATTGCCTGATTCAGCACATCTGGAGGGAGCCCCGAGAGTGCCAGGAGACTCTCCACAGAGACCGCCTTGGGAAGAAGAGGGAAGCATCAGGGCCTCCCAGGGTAGGGGGCAGGGAAGAGAGAGGGTGGAGAGAAGAAAGAGGATGGACAGGTCGCGAGAGCAGGGAGGCGCGGGGGAGCTGGGCCACCTTCAGCTCGTTGAAATGCAGCAGCAGCCACATCTGCACGGTGGACACGTGCAGCGTCTGGTCCCCGAACTGCAGCTCCGCCCGGCCCAGCCACGTCCACTGCAGTCGCCTTTGCGGGGCCCGCTCCAGGGCAGGGTAGCTCTGACCTGAGGAGGATCAGGGAGGCGGCAGGAGTCGGGGGGCTGGCGAGGACACGCCATTGCTGGAGTTTTGTCCTCACTAACCTCTGCAGAGCCTGAGGTCCAGCGTGTCTGGACACTGGCTCTTGGTCTGAGCTTCCAGAGCTTGGCCTTCCACGAGTCTGCCTCCTGGGTCAGCCTCAGGTATCTGGGGAGCCCACCCCGTGCCAGGCAGCCCGTCATCAGTGCCTCCGAGGGGTTCTCCATTTTTTTTAAGGGAGACAAAGCCATGAAGTGAGAAAGGACTGGGGCTCTCATCAAACTGGAAACAATGTCTTGAAGCTGGTGGAGAAGCTCCCTGAGGGCAAGGTCTCAGTATCACCCACCTCCTTTCCACTGCCTAGCCCGGGATCAGCCCCCAGTGGGGAGCTGAGGTTACGATGACTGACCAGGAGCCAGACACCCACCACCTTCTGTGGACCTCAGGTGCTTCCTGCCTCCATCCTCCCCACCATAAAGGGAGTCCCAGGTCATTATCTGAAGACTAGAAACAGCAACAGTCCCGGGATCTGGTGCCCTTTCACCCCATCCCTACTCCAAACCTAAGTTCCAGTCTTTTCTTCTCAAATCTACAGGCTGCCAGGCCCAGGGGCCACCGCGAAGCCCAGGTTCTTTCCCAGCATCCCATCCTCTTCCCAGGTTCCCAGTTCCCTCAGCCCAGCTGCTCACGCTTGTTATAGAAGTTGGAGTATCGGTTCAAGGTGCCCCTCAGATAGGCAGGCAGGCAGGTTCTGGGGTTGAGCGTGTGGCAGATGGAGGCGGTGGGCCAGCAGCGTGGTGACAGGACGAGCACAGACACTTCTGGCATCGCCCCTTCATAGTAGAGATCCTCGCTCTCGTCCTCCTCCTCTTCCTCCCCTGCCATGCCAGCTGCTGCTGCTGCCGCCACGGCCCCAGCTTCCAGCTCAGCTTCCTCCCCGGTCCCTCTCTCATGGCCCCTGCCACTGGCGCTGGCGTCACGGCTCCCCTGAAGATGGAACACAGGTTGCCGGCTCCTCGAGTCTGTCCTAAGCCTCTCTCTGCCTTCCTCTCCTCTTGCTAGTTTAGTTCCCTTCCCCACTCCCACCTGTATCTTCTTCTCTGTGTCCTCCAGCTTCAGGAGTTCCTGGTCAAGCCGCTGGAGCTGGTAAACATGGAACTGGCGTTGCAGCTCCTCGGAGGTGCTCAGGCTCCGCAACATCTCCTGGGGGAGGCGGTTGGGGAAGCAGGGGCCGATCTGCTCCAGCACGGCCCCCTCCAGCCAGCCTCGAGCCCACGCCCAGGAGACGGTCTGACATGTAGTGCCTGCAGCGTGCACAGCCCAGGCTGAGCCTTGGTGAGGCTGCCTGGCAGGGCCTCCCACCCAAGACTCCAGCCTACCCAGCCCCCCAGCCCCCCAGGCCCCGAGGGCTTGCCTTGCTCATCATCCTGCCTCCCCCACCTCCCATTTCCTCGGTCCCCACTCACTGGTAGTAATGCTCGAAAGTGGTGGCTATCTCCAGGCCAGAGAAGATGAGGACGGTTTCCAGGCATCGCTGCAGTTGGGCCAGCATCTCCATTCCCCGGGCCCCACCGATCCGGCTGCCCTGGATTCGCTGGTCGATGTGTCGGGCAAACTGCTCGCTTACCTGGGCAGTGGGGAGAGCACAGGAAAACTGTGAAGGAGGTGAGATCGGGTGTGTTCAGGGTGGTACGATCGTAGTCAGAAACTGAAGGAGAGAATGAAGCTGGTGAGTGGGAGCACGGAGAGGAGGAGGGTCTGAGGAAGGAAATATGAATGGCCAGCAGCTTTATCAACTGGTCAACAGTTATAAACAATTTATACAATTCCTAAAGTCATTAACAACTGTGTACATTAACAATACTGGGACTCCCCTGATGGCCCAATGGTTAAGACTCTATGCTACCAATGCTGGGGGCCCGGGTTTGTCCCGCGTGCCACAACTAAGACATGACACCCCCAAATAAATTCAGTAAAATAAAGAACATAAAAAAAAATACTAACAATGATAAACACGATTTTCACATTTAGCATGTCTAAAATCCAACAATAATAATTTAACACAAGGAGACAAGTACACAAGGCCATTGAGATAAAGTGAGTGACATAAATTTTCTGATTTGTGAACTTGAAGAGAAGGGTCTTCATCTATCTTCAGCTCTTATCACAGTGCCTGACACATATTAAGTGTTAAAACTGTTAGTTGGTCAGTCATTGCCAAGTCTTTGTGACCCCACGGACTGTAGCCCACTAGGTTCCCCTGTCCATGGGATTTGGCAGGCAGTAATACTGGAGTGGGTTAAGCACTTGTTAAATATTTTTGGAATAATAAGAATGATGGAGGAAATTATAGTACATCCATTTGATGGGCTCTATGCAAAATTTGAGGATAAATAGCAACATGAAAATGACTTTTAAGGTAAGGGTCAAAAGAAAACAGGATAAAGCATTTAACTACTCGTAGGTAAAACTAAGTGAAATCAAGCATGCAAGTAGAAGAAGGTATGCAGAGATATATTAGAATGGCACAAAGCAGGTCATTTTTTACTTTTATCTTTGTGTGTGTGTGTGAGAGATCTTAGTTCCTTGCCCAGGGATCGAATTTGGGCCCGCAACAGTGAAAGTACAGGGTCCTAACCACTGGACAACCAGAGAATTCCCTTTTTAAGATTTTGATAACATGGTCTATACCAATACATGCTTCTTGCTGAGTGGGAATGTAGGGGGCAGGCAACTCTGAGGAGGGGAAGAGAGAGTTTGAAGAGAGAGGTCCCAGGGCAGGGGACACAGGAGGCTTACGTGGGCAGCTCTGAGGAAAGGCAGCTTCAGCAGGGCACCGGCACAGCCATTCTGCAGCGCCAGCAAAAAGGCTGCCCGTGGCCCAAACAGCTCAGAGCTCGCCTTCTGCAAATTACTGAAGTGTTCGCAGTAGCGGGGCACAAAGTCATCGTCCCGCCAGCGTAAGGTCAGAAAGCTGTGCACCTGGAAAGTGGGAGTTGGCAGCGTGAAGGCAACCCAGCACACCAGGGGCACAGCTCTGCCCGCCCGCCCGGCCAGCCGGCCCACCTGCTCCTCCACCACCGCCCGCCAGCAGCGCGTCAGGTTTCTCATGATGCTGCTGGGAAGCCCCCGGGTGGCCAGGGAGCTCCAGTCGTGACTTCTGTTTCTGCCCTCTGTGGACACAGCAGGAGGGGGAGAGGAAGGGCAGGGGCAGCCCCTCAGCTCCTGGGTGCCCCATCCAGGGCTGAGCCCAGGGGAACTTTCTGGACATGCTGCCCACCGAAATGATGCTCCCCCGGTGGGAGTGACACAAACCAGGAGGCAAGCAGCAGGCTGAGCGTGCAGGGAGGGGACAGTGAGGAAGGAGATGGCCTCCCCAGCCAGCTCCTGGCACTCACTGGGCCAAGGCGTGGGCCCTGCAGGGAGGGGACAGTGAGGAAGGAGATACGCCCCCACCCCCACCCCCAGCCAGCTCCGGGCACTCACTGGGCCAAGGGTGGGCCCTGCAGGGAGGGGACAGTGAGGAAGGAGATGCGCCACCCCCCACCCCACCCCCAGCCAGCTCCGGGCACTCACTGGGCCGAGGCGAGGCCGCCACTGCAGGGGGCGCTTCACAGGGCTCCACGTGCACCAGCAGGTGGGTGAGGCGGCGCACCCGGGAGGAGACTGCTGCTGCACGGCTCTGCGGGTTATGGGCAGCCTCCCGACACTCCAGGTACTGGTCTAATAGCCAGCCCAGGGGCTGACGCCTTCTTCACCTGGAGAGGCGGGGGAGAACAAGCTAAGGCAGGGCGAGAGTGCAGAGCCTGCTGGGAGGCTGGCCTGGATGGACGTGGAAAGGAAGAGCAGTGGACCGCCACGGGAGGGAGGGAGCGAGGCCCCTCCTGACTGCGTGGGGTCAGAGGACACCTGGGACACATGGAAAGGAGGTGCCCCTGGGCTGTGAGAAGCTGGGGGCTTGGGGAGGCTGAATGAGTGCACTGCCAAATGGGCCAAAGGCATCACCCAGGGAAGAGCAAGAAAGGACTGGAGAGTGGGACTGAGCACTGGGATGGTGAATGGGCTGGGGCAGGGGCAGTTACCAGGGCAGGTGATGTTCTGCACCAGGGGGCTGACCAACGCCTCCCAGCAGGTCTTGCCCAGCGCCTGGGCGGCCTCTTCGTCAGGGAGGAAGCGACTGGCAAAGTTCTGCTCGTGGCGTAGGGCCCCGTTGAGTCTGGGGAAGGGAGAGGGTAGGAAGGTGTTGGGGGCTGCAAGCCCAAGTCCGCCACCCTGAAACTGCAGGCGACCCCTCTGGCACACAGGCGCACATGTGCTCGCATACCTGGAGCTCAGGCGCAGGAGCCCCCTGAGGTCCTCCGCGATGTCCTGGCTCCAAGCCTGTGCCCGGACCATGTAGAAGAGGCGCGTGTGGCGGCACAGCTGCTCCCGGAACACTGGCCAGAATGTGGGCTTCGGGCCCAGGACCTCCAACCCCGAATGCGCGTGTCAATGCCGCCTGCAATGCACACAGGCCTGTTTCCACTGGCCCCACACACTCCTCAGGATGGGCTGGAGTGCCGGTCCAAGAATTGCAAGTCATAGGGTGCAGAGTGTGGGGCCCATGCCCCCTACCCTATGTCCCCCAGCCCCACCTGCTGGCAGCGCTTTATGCGGATCTGGATGACAGGCCAGACGCGGCTCAGGTTCTCCAGGAGGACCACCCGGCTGGCGGAGGGCATCACGTTCACCTGGCGGGGTGGGGGGCAAGCAGAGAGCACGGTCACCGCCCAGTGTGTGGATGGAAGTGCTGAAGGCACCCTAGTCTGTTCCTGTCTCCTGCTGTCCCTCCTTCCCCCAGCCCTGGGGTGCATGGCGTCCTGCTGGAGGGGGTCCCAATGCCACCCTCACTGCTTGGGGCCTGATGCCATCACAGGGGTGCAGGGACGGACTTCACGTTCTATGGGGCTCAAGATGGAGGAACACGGGCCTTTAGGGATCTGGGCAGGAGGGCGAATCCCATGAGGGGTGGCTAAACAGCACAAGGGGGCCCTACCGAGTTGAGTTCCGTGTTAAGCGAAGTGGCGCTGTCGCCCCCGAACACCACCACCCTGGCCGGCATGTAGCTCAAGTCCTCGCTAGCCACCAGCAGAGCCAGCTGTCTGAGAGGGGCGGGCAGAGGGACCAGTCAGCACCAGATCCAGTCGGGTCCCCGCAGACACGGCCAGGGGGACCCTCTGGTCACGTTCAGGGGACGGGAGCCCTCCTCAAGACCAACAGCAGAGAAGTCGTGAGAAGGCGAGGGTGTGTGCCAGGCGCAGGCCCGAGGTGCGCTACCTGATAAGGATGCCCTGCTGCATGTACAGGGTGATACGGTGGGAGCCGGCACTGCCGCTGGACTCCCAGTAGGTCTTGGGGGTTGCGGTCCGTCAGCTTGCTAGCCCGGTGCGGGTTTGACGACACTTCCACCTTCTCCCAGCACTTGTCCTCCTTCACCTCCATGCTGGAGCCTGCGGGCATGCGAGAAGGGGTGGTGGTCACAGCCTGGCAGATGCAGGGGGAAAACACTCGGACGTGTGGAGAGTGGGGGTGGTGAGGGTACACGCACGAACCCTGGCACAGGTATCTGAGGAACACATCGAAGAAGGGGATGTTGATGGGGCGGTGGGTTCGTCTGTGGTCTTCGATCTGGCCCAGCACCATCTGCAGCCAGGACATGGAGAGAAAGGGTGCGGGGGGGGGGGCAGGGATATGGAGACATGGGTGGAGGAAAAACCCAGCAACTGTGGGACCACTTCCATGCCACTGGCAGAGCAGGGTCAGTGAGCCAAGAGGGGCCGAGAACCAACGCCCCCCAGGTTCACTAGACTCACCTGCCTTCCAACTTCAGAAACGCACACCCTTTCCCCCTGCCACTGCTAGGGTTTCACACTCTCACCCAGCTGTGAACCCACCAGCGCCCCCGACCTTCCCCTGACCTGGATACAGCCTCCCAGGATGTTAGTGGTGAGCTTCCGGTAGAGGTGGGCATGCTTCTCGCACTTGAACACCATGTCCCGCAGCTCCTGAGCCAGCTCCAGCTTTCCCAGGTGCTTTTCCAGGGCCTTGGAGATGGCATCCCGGGCTCCCAGCTGATTGAGCACCACAGCATAGTCCCTGCTCACGGAGGCCAGGCGGTGCAGGAAGAGGATCAGCTCCTGGAGCACCTGGGAGGGGCGTGGGGGCGGTGAATAAAGCGGATGGACCACAAGGCGTCTTCAACAGTGCTGACTACATACCTACTATGTGCTGGGGCTACGGCAGTGAACAAAGTGTGAGGAAGTGAAAAGACAGGGATGGGGCTTCCCAAAGAATCCGCCTGCCAACACAGGGGACACAGGTTCAACCCCTGGTCCGGGAAGATCCCCATGCCTCGGGACAGCTAAGCCCATGCGCCCACAGCTACTGAGGCCAAGCTCTAGAACCGGTGAGCCGCAACTACCAAAGTGCACGCACCTAGAGCTTGTGTTGCACAACAAGAGAAGTCACCACAATGAGAACCCCATGCACCACAACAAAGAGCAGCTCTAGCTTGGCACAACTAGAGAGAGCCCATGCGCAGCAACAAAGACCCAGTGTGGTCATAAGTAATACGCAAATTAATAAAAAGAAAATAAGCAGCTTGAAAACTCAGCATTAAAAAAGAGAGAGAGACAGGGATGGGGAGGTGTGAGGGCTTGGTGAAGTTGGAGAACCAAACAAACTGCAATGGGAAAGCCAAGAGGTGCCCTGGACCTGGGGTTGTGGACCACTGACTACGCTGGCAACAGGTGCCGGGGGCATCTCTGGTTGTTTCTTCTCAGGCCCAGCTGTCCCAAGAACCAGCTGTGGGGCTGGGTTTTGAGATGCTCAGGCCCCAAGGAGAGAAACCTGAGGGCAAGGAGGGGGCCAAGAGGGAGCAGATGTGTGTAAGTAAGCTCACCATAGCGCTAAACCCTGGGGAGCAGCCAAAGGTGTGTGCTGCAAACAGGCACTGCCGCCATGCCTCTTAGTTCTCTGACCCCTTCCCAAGCCTTCAGTACCCAGGAGTGCTCCAGGGCAAGTGGCTGTGATGGTCCGCCCCTGCCTCCTTCACTCCCCTTTCCTCCACAGGCTCAGCCAAATAGGAGCCACTGAGGCTCTTCTTTGCTGTTGGAGTTTTGGGGGCATTCATTTTTATCTTTTTGGGGGGGGCCATGCCCCAGCATAGAGGATCTTAGTTCCCTAACCAGAGATCCAACCAGTGCCCCTTGTAGGGGAAGCACCACCTGAGGAAGTCTCCACTGAGGCTCTTAATGTAACATAAATATAACCTTTTATGTAACAAAAAGAGATGGCAAGTAAGATCACTTCTGGGCTTGTTTATCTAAGGAAACAGAAAAGATGCTTAAATGAATACAAGTGGTTACCCAAAAGGGGCACGTAGGGGCACTGGGAAAACAGGGGACTCAGGTGGGAGTGAGTTTATACCTTGTTATACTGCTCTCATTTGTGAACTCTGTGAACAGTATGACCTTTTAAAATACATACATAATTCAATTTCAAACACAAAACCCAAAGCAAGAGCACAAAGGCTCTACGGTGCCCTTCTGAGCCCCACCCGAGGTGGTGGGGGGGTGGTGTCTGCCTTGCCAGAAGCTGCCTGGCCTCCTCCCCCCTCAGCATCTCCCCAGGGGCGGGGTAGGGGTACCTCTCGGTCAGTGTTTGGGGACCGCAGGCAGGCCATGCAGGCGTCCATGGCTTCATGCCAGGGGAGCAGCAGTGCCTCAGGGAAATCCACCAGCTGCATCAGGATTCTGGGGAGCGTGGGGGCAGGGCGGGAGGAGAGAGATGCACAGTCAGGCTCAGAGACCCCTCTGCCCCGGCCCGCCCCACCGCACCCCCTCACCTCAGAACAGCCAGGTGCAGGGGCTTGTTGGCGGCAGGAGTGTCGAGGCTCCGCATGAGCACGAGGAAGGGCTGGGGCTGCCTCTGCAGCTGCAGCAGGAGGGGGCTTGGCCTCCCTGCCGCGGCCCCTCTGAGCGGAACGCTCCCTCCAGATCCAGCAAGATTTTCCCAGCCGGACCGAAACCCTCTGCCAGATGCTGCAGCGGTGTGTTGGAGCCCTGAGCCGTAGCTTCTTTTGCTACAGGAGAGGGAAGTCACAAGAGTTGGCCACTGTTACCGACAGGAAGGGTCGGAAAAGGAGAGACACATTCTTAACTCTCTTGTTTCCTCTCTTCTCCTAAAAATGTTTTTGATTTTTTGTTCCCCCTAAAAGTTAGGTTCTGGGGATCTCAGAGCTCTCAATGTACTTTTAAGACAGCTTCATGACAAACTTTTGTGTTTTTAAAATAGCAAGGTAGAGACTTCCCCGGTAGTCTAGTTCTGTGCTTCCACTGCAGAAGGCTGGGTTCAGTATCTGGATGGCGAACTAAGATCTCAAAAGTTGCAAGGTGAGGGTCCTCCTCCAAAATAAAGCAGAAGAGCTTCCCCATACACAAACAGAAGAGCATTTTCCAGAAGCATGCAATAATCTGTTTTTCCTTCCAGCAGAAAAAAATTCAACATGAGGGCTTTCAGGGCATCAAATCTCTTGCGATGTTTGTTCTGTTTGGCTGTGCCTCTCACCTTGCAGGATCTTAGTTCCCCGACCAGGGATTAAACCCAGGCCACTGTAGTGGAAGCGCCAAGTCTTAACCACTGGACCGCCAGGGAACTGCCGCAATGTTCTAACCTTACATCCTCCTTCATTCTTTGGAGGGAGCACAACATCTGCTTCTCCATTCCCTGCTAATCTCAACATTTCAGACTCTTCCTAAAGTGCCATCGGTCTCAAGACAGGATTGCTCAAAACCCAGCACAGACGTCTCTCCTGGGCTAACGCCCTTGGAGAGGCCACTACGCAGAGCTGCTGTCCGTGTGGCACCCCACCTTCCACTCTGGCTGCGTCAGCTGATTCCTGAGGCTGGGCCCGGGCTTCCAACAGGGACGGGTGGGCCGGCTGCCCTGCCAGGGCCTCGGGCCCATACTTCCTGTAGACGCGGCAGTTGAGCAGGTCCCTGAGGGCGCTATCGTCAAGTCGTTGTGGCAGAGCCAGCAGCAGGTCTTGGGCCAACTCCGCAGGCACAGCCAGTTCAGCCAGGATCTCGTCATCCAGAACCTGCCATCGGGGGAAACGCTCTGGCTGCAGGTGGCTCTACCTGCTCGCAGAGGTGCTTGCCAGGGTAAGGGTTCTCTGCTTGCGCCTTCTCCACCCTGAATCTCTCATGTCAGGCTCCTCCCAAACAGCTTGCCAACCCCAAACATCCTAGACCCCGCCCCTGCAGCCCCCTTACGCTGTCAGCCTCTGCTTCCCCATCCCGAGCCTTCCACATCCCCTAACACAGTCTGGCTCTACCTCCCCCGTCCAGGTTCTCCTGGAGGATCTGGAGAACCTCCTGATGGTCGGGGCCATCCAGCTTCTTGATGAAGAAGAGGAGCTCCCACCACTCAGCCTGGGTCAGATGTTCACTCTCCTCAGTGTCCTCATCCTCAGGCAACACGTAGGGCACAGCATAGAGCTCGGTCATGGGCTTCCAGCGCCAGGACGGCAGGGCTGTGGAAATGGGTCACAGGGCACAGAGATGTCGCTGCCTGCCCCGCTGGACCACTGCTCCGAGATGACCCTCGCTTCCCCTCTGGGCTCACCTGTGCCCACGGCTGCACTGACCGCTGCCCCCTGGTACTCATCAGCAGCCTCAACCATGTTCTCGATGTCTTCCTCAAAGCCCAGAATCTCCAGCATGTGCCAGTGCACCCAATAGGTGCGGCCTGTTGACTCCCACAGCACCTAGGGGAAATGGGAAAAATAGAGGGAAGGGGCCAAGAGCTTACCTAGTGACTGGCTATGACCTGATGATGAATGTGGACACACAGCCCTCAGGGTGACCACCTGGCCAGGTTTGGAAAAACTTCCAAAGAGCAGAACATACGGTATACGGAGAAGCCACGTGAGCACATAAAGGACGCCTTCTCTAAATAGGAACATCTTTCTTGTCTCCTATCCTTGGTGGCTTTTTTTTTTTAAGTATTTATTTGGCTGCCCTGGGTCTTAGTTTTGGTATGTGAGATCTTCGATCTTCATTGCAGCATGTGGGATCTTAGTTGCGGAGTGTGGGATCTAATTCCCAGACCAGGGATCGAGTTGGGGCCCCCTGCATTGGGAACGTGGAGTCTTTAATCACTGACTACCAGGGAAGTCCCTATTCTTGGTGGCTTATGCCCTTATACTTCCTCCTGGCCTTAACCACACTGTCTTGCTGAACTTGACCTTTGGAACAGTCTCATTGTTACCAAGTTCTCCGTGGGAGTGAGCCCCCTGACCTCAGAGTCTTCTACAGACAAATTTTCTCAGCCCTCCAAATGGCTCTTCTCTCAATCGCTGACCCCCTTTTACCCTCCCAAGCTTACTGAGGGTTTTCACTTTGAGTAGCACCAGCATGAAGCGTGAAGCCCTAGCGATGCCCCACGCAGACAGACCCCCAGCGGTGGGCCTGCTCACCTGCACAGGGGGCACGCCACTGTTGCTCTGCTGGAACTCGCCCTCGTCACCCGCGCTGATCTCCTCGTAGTCATCCAGCATCCGCACTCGCATGCCCGGCTGCAGTGCATCCCGCACGTACAAGGCATAGGTATTGCCACTTGCGAACTCAGAGCGAGGTCGAAACCTCCTTGACCTCCTGCGGGAAGGCAAGGCCTGGGCAGGTGGGAGCCCTGGGCCGTCATCCACCAGCTGGGGCTGGAAGATGGAACCGGAGGGCTGTCTCAAGGGCCCCTGTCTGCTCCAGGGCTGGTCCCAGCGCATGGCCTGCACCAGCTCTGAGATCAGCGTGCCCATGGCCATGCTGAACTCCAGCTCCAGGCGACCCCTCTCCCCACTCAGCTCCTCAGGAGTGGAGTTCGGGGCTCCTGGTTCTGCAGCAGTGTCATTCAACTGATCCAGGAGAAAGGTGACATGCAAATAGCGCTTCACCAGGGAGAAGAGCAGCCTTCCTGGGACCTGCAGGACACAAACTTTGGTCTACACTTAACTTGTTCCAGCTTTCTCTCCACACTGTCCTCTGAGGGCAGGTGCAAAGGCCTGGCCCCCAGGTTTTGTCCAGAGCTCCCTCCCAACACTCCCCACAGAATACCTGTGGCAGCTGAATGCCCTCAAAAGACATCGGGTGTTCAGAGAGTGTGGCCTGTGCAAACAGTGCCAGCAGAGCACAGCGGCTGTCAAAATCCAGGTGTTTCTCAATGGCCTCTTGCTGGCTTAGTGAGAAAAGGATCTGGGTCCGGGTCCCTGGAACCCACATTCCAATCAGTAACAGCTCCTAACCTTGTCTTTCCCAGACCCCTCTTGTGGACCCTCTACTCTTGGTTGACGCCTTTTGCTGACACACAGCAGAATAACATGATTTGCCGATTTGCTCCAAAAGCCAAACCTTACTGTATTATTCTACCTTATTACTGCCTCGTCTGCAAAAATTTAAGTCTAAACTCTTCCTCTGCCTAAGAAAACAGTTAATAGGAGGTTCCTGAAGATTCAGTCTTCCCTTTCTGCAGAGATGCCCATACTCACCTTCCCACCCCCCCCTCTCCAATGTGAAGAGAAGGGTCACAGAATCATTTACATGCTGCTGAGATCAGAGGCACCTATCATAGGGCCCTGTGAGATGTTAAGCTGACCCAGCCCCTCTCCAGCTCCCCTTTCCTCCCCACGCTGCCCCTCACCAGCATCATGGGAGGCCAGGGCTTGAATCATCCGGCCCGCACTCCAGCGAATCTGATAATCGGGACTGCTAAGCATGTGCATGAGCAGGTCCAGGACCCTTGGGTCTTTGAAGACCCCAGTGAGGGGCTCAATGCTGGCGTAGGCACTGAGCACGTGGACAGTGTGGAGCAGAGGAGCGGGAGGAATGGTGCCCACACATTCCTCCAGCTGCCGAAGCGCCCTCTGAATCAGAGACTTCACGTCGGTTTCCATCTCCCCCAGCACGGATTTGTCCAGCGCTCCAGCCTCCCCTGCTGTCTCCTGGGAGGGCCCAATGACCTGGCCGTCCTCGCCCAGCATCTTGTGGCAGTTGGCATAGATTTCGTCATTGGACATCCATAGCAGGATGTGCTCAGCCTTGCAGTCCATGTGGTTGGAGGCCCCTTCCCCGTCATCCCCACGCCGGAGGATGAGCCAGCGGATCTGGTACTCAGGATGCCCATCATGGCCCACTCGCTGGCGGATCAGCTCGTCCGGATAAGCATGCAAGCCGGGCCCCAGGGGCACCCTGAATTCCCTGTAGCGGAGTTCCCCACCATCTTGGCACCTGGCAACACAAGGGAAAGGGAACAGGCAAGCTAGAGTGAGAAGTCAGAAAGTCAAAGACATCCAGCAGTTGGGACAGCAAATGTGGCAACAGCTGTCAGGCTGGGTGGGGGTGAAGCAGGGTCCAGGAGTTGCCTGCTCTAGGCTGAGTGGGGCCAGGCCTAAGCAGAGGAATACAGGGGAGCTTATTCTGAAAGAACTCAAAATTGGTGGGCTAAAGGCGAGTCCAAGGCCCTGTGTGCAGCATGGAGGGAGCTCCTTTGGAGCCGTGGGGAAGGGACAGTGGGGCCAGGGAGACTTTAGAATTAAAGTGAATCCCAGGGCCCTGGACAGGCAGCAGCGGACCTGGGAAGGGGGGTATGTGATGCCCAAGGGGATGTGTGTTTTCGGGTGTTGAGGATCGAGAAAAGTGTGTATGCAAAGGGGTGGTAGTAGCTCTAATGGCTGAAGCACGGGAGAGTCTGCAGGAACAAGAGACGCCGAGCTCTGGTGATGGAGCCAGGGGCACAGGGCCCGATGGGCTGGGAGGAGGGGCTGGTGGGCTGAAGGCACCCAAGGCTGGAGCCACTGGAGCATCAGGGCAGGTGGGGGCGATGTGAGGACCCGAACAGTGTGTACAGGAGACCTGGTGGGTGAGGGGCGCGCGGTTTGGAGGGACCAGGTTGGAAGGCCGAAGAAACCAGGGGCGCGCGGTAAGGTACGGGGGGGGGGGCTAGGCCAAAGAAACCAGAATCCCAAGGCGCAGAGGGATAGGGGACTCGAAGCCCGGGGGGTGGGGGATGGGGGTGAGTGGGCGGGAAGAAAACCCGGGCTCGGGGCGGGGGGCCGCGGCGGGGCTGGGGCCACCTCAGAAGCCGATGGGGGTCCCAGCGCGAGGCCTGTCCTTCGCCGAGCTAGGAACGCGGCACAGACGATGGCGGCGGCGCTGGCGGAGATTTGGGCTCCGCCTGGGCCCCCGAAGGGGTCGAGGTGGAGAGGCGGGAGGGGGCGTGTCTCCGCAGGCCTGGAGGCCGCAGGGGGCGTGGCGCGCGGGCCCGAGCGCCCGGGGCGCCAGGCGGCCGTCAGCGCCCCCGCCCGCGCGCAGGTCAACGGTCTCCCGGGCCCGAAAGGGCGGGGCCCGTCCCCCGCCCGCCCGCCTCTGGGAGCCCCGCCGCCCGCCTGCCCCGAGCCGCCGCTCATTTCCGCCGAGCAGGGCGGAACACTGGGGGCCCCGGGGGCGCCGGGGCGGAGCCGCCGGTGCCACCTCGGCGACGCACGCGCCTCCTCTGCGGCGCCGCCCTTTCCTCTTCCTTTTGGTCCCCCTCCTCCTGCCACCGGAAGTACCTGCCCCTCTAACTAAAGTCAGACTTGCAGATGACTTTGGAGGTCATTTACTCCCTCTCCATGACGTATAGAGAGAGCGAGGCCAGGGGGCGGCTAGAAGTGAGACGGGGTGCGGGCCCCAGTCGTCGCCCTATATTTTCCTTTCTCCCCCAACGATTGTTTACTTCCGTCCCCTCCAACACCTGTCCGGTAATGTACCATCCTCCCCAGAAAAACCAGAAACAGATTTTTTTTAAAAATGGAGGCCATTTTATTAGAGTCCAGGAATATCAGCTTTGGGCAGCAGCTGAGGGCAGCTTCACGTAACTCTTCATGGGGGGCAGCGGCCGGATCTTTCGGCCTGCCCAGCCCCCCTTGCGGTGCCATCGCCCACTGTTTGGCCTCTTTCCCAGCCAGCGGTTCCGCCCAGCCTTGCCGATGACCCGTTTGTTGTGGTCAACGTTGGAGACTCGGCCCACTGTGGCTACGCACGTCTCCAGAACCTGATGGACAGAGCAAATGGAAGGGAATGCATCATGCGGGGAAAGAGCCTGACACGTTGAGGGCAGGGGCTCTGGGGAACTTCTCAAACTCAAGGCGAGAAAGGGAGAAAATACGGGGAAAGTACAACATAAGGGAACCCGGATGCAGGTCCTACAGTAGTTAAGAATGAAAGGCACTGCTCCCCTACAGCCGGCTTGACAAGGCACACCTGATCACATGGCAGAAAAGGACAGAGCTAGCTCCAGGCACTTCCCAACATAAAACACCTGGGAGCTATCCTGGGCAGGTAAGGTACATTCCAAAAATTGCTCCTGTACTGACCCCTCCCACCTGCACTCCCCGCCCCCCCACGCACCTGCATCTGCCTCTTAGAGGGCAGCTGGATAATGGCTGTCCCGTTCACCTTCCGCAGCAGCACGCCACAGGTCCCTGGGGAAGGGAAGAAAAACAGCTGCGACCCTCCACAGAGCAGGAGGTGGGAGCAGATTTTCCAGGGCCACCACCCCAGACACTGCCCCTGCTTTCCCTCTGAGGAGTAGAAAGTGAAGCAGGAGGCATGTGTGGTTTTCGGTCAAAAACACAACCACCTCTTCAGCCTTGTTTTTCCCTCTTTTTCTCTGCCAGTGGACAAGATGTGAGCCCATGGGTTCAGAGAGCTGCAACCTCAAGCAGTATCCCCTGGCATTTCAAACTGTAAGATCCCAACAAGTTCCTTTCTTCATACCTGCGGCTCGGATATACTGGGCCCCTCGGCCTGGCTCACTCTCCACATTGTTGATGAGGGTCCCCACTGGCAAGGCTCCAAGAGGATGGGCATCCCCTTCCCGAGCAGCAACTAAAAGACAGAATTTCGTCAGCACCAGCACCCTTGAGCCTTTCAGCCCACACACATCTGGTGGCCATCACTCACCTGCCATTCGGCCTATGTGGTCAGAGTTTAGGATTGTATCTCCAGCCTTCATGTTTTCTGTAGCAATGATCCAGCGTTTCCGGTTGCCCCCAGCAACCAGAGCTATGTCTGCTGACCTGTGCAGAGTGAGGGACAGGTAAGCAAACCACCTAGGTAGCTTCACATCTGAAAAGCCACAGAGCAGTCATCCAGCCACACAACCACTTCACATCCCAAACTTGCCTACAGGGATCATAGCGGACAACCACGACCTTCTCCTCAAAGGGTCCTGGCTTGGATTCCTGCTCGGGCCGGAACCGCAGAAAGTCAATCATTCGATAACGCTGCTTGTGGCCCCCGCCAATACCATGCACCTGGATACGGCCTGTGGTCAGGATAGCAAGGATCATGACCAGGTCAGATGAGTCAGTTCCCAGCACTGGGAACAGACACATCCTAGGCAAGAGGGCTGTGCTTTCCCAACATTATGACACAAGCAGAAAATGATTAAAATTTGCATAGCACAATGGGGTAAATGGGAGTGAACACCCACATGGAACTTGGTAAAAACACAGTTACAGGGGGTGCTTCCCTGCTGGCTCAGTGGTAAAGAAGCTGCCTGCCCATGCAGGAGACAGAGGTTTGATCCCTGGTCTGGGAAGATGCCACATGCTATGGGGCAACTAAGCCCGTGGGCCACAACTATTGAGCCTATGCTCTAGTGCCTGGGAACTGCAACTACTGAGCCCACATGCTTCAACTACTGAAGCTTGAGTGCCCTAGAGCCCGTGCTCCACAAGAAAAGCCAAGTAGCCCCAGCTTGCCACAAGTAGAGAAAAACCCTGAGCAGCAACAAAGATCCAGTACAGCCAAAAATAATTTTTGAAGGGTGTGCAGGAAAATGTCATGGAACTTCCTGAGTATGTCCAGTTTTCTTCCATTACCTATCTTTAGAAGCACAGGCTATTTATGTTGTTTTATATTCTGTTCTCTTACTCTTACATACTACATGCAGGAGGAGTCCAATAAATGCTTTTTAATTAGATTCCTGTGCCTATATCAAAATACAGGCCAAGGGTCCTACCATGTTTTTGGCTCTTTACTGCTGAAATCTTCTTGCCCTTGTTCTTACCTGTGTGGTTTCGGCCCCCAGACTTCCTCATCTTTACTGGCATAGTGGTATACTTCGTACGACTCTTCCAGGACACAAACTTAGCACTAAGGGCCACAGAGGTAAGGACTGGGCGGCAGGGAAGCAACATCGACCCAGAGGGCAGCTGAAGGAGGACATTGTTTGTCACCTAGAAATAAACAGAAATCTTTTTCACTTGAAACCTAATTGAAGGAAAAGCCTCAGAGAGCCAAGGGAGAGGGCACAAAGTTTAGCTTGTGGCTTCCTTCCTCCTCAAAGCGTCCCAGACCAGGTACCCCAAAACTCTACCCTCCACAGCCTGCACAAATACCAGTTCAGAATGCTTATCTAGGTGCATGTGTGTTGATCACCTCTCTTCATCTGATCCTCTCACCTCTGACGTATTTCTTCAATGGAATGTTCTCCCCCTTGGTGCATCTTCTTCCAAATTTGCCTCAAAATTCTAAGAAACTTTTCCTTCCTTAAACAACTACCTTCTCCAGTTCAGTTCAGTCGCTCAGTCGTGTCCGACTCTTTGAGACCCCATGAATCACAGCACGCCAGGCTTCCCTGTCCATCACCAACTCTCGGAGTTCACTCAGACTCATGTCCATCAAGTCAGTGATGCCATCCAGCCATCTCATCTTCTGTCGTCCCCTTCTTCTCCTGCCCCCAATCCCTCCCAGCATCAGAGTCTTTTCCAATGAGTCAACTCTTCGCATGAGGTGGCCAAAGTACCAGAGTTTCAGCTTTAGCATCATTCCTTCCAAAGAAATCCCAGGGCTGATCTCCTTCAGAATGGACTGGTTGGATCTCCTTGCAGTCCAAGGGACTCTCAAGAGTCTTCTCCAACACCACAGTTCAAAAGCATCAGTTCTTCAGTGCTCAGCCTTCTTCACAGTCCAACTCTCACATCCATACATGACCATAGGAAAAACCATAGCCTTGACTAGATGGACCTTAGTCAGCAAAGTAATGTCTCTGCTTTTGAATATGCTATCTAGGTTGGTCATAACTTTCCTTCCAAGGACTAAGCGTCTTTTAATTTCATGGCTGCGATCACCATCTGCAGTGATTCTGGACCAGCGCTGGTTAATTCCTATATTTCTATGTACCACCATCAGCACCAATGCCTTCTGCCCATTTTGCTGCATGTTTCTGAGAATTTTCCAAATATGAAAGGAGGGGAGAGGTCATTTATGTTCTTGTTCCCTACTGTTTTCTTAGCATTTACAGTTGGTTGATTTGGTTTTGAATTTGAAGTACACATCTGCCAAACTCTACCATCAGTCTGAAAGGTCCAGAGATGGTAAGACTAACTTTTCTGTAATCACTAGTTACCCATTTCAACAAATTGGCACTTGCCATGGGTGCTTGCCATCTACCTCTACAAGGATTAAATCATGTGCTGCGGCAGTTGCTGACCTCCAACACCCTCTGATGGAGCTCAGGATGGAAAGCAGAAATGAGGCACCTGTGTTCCCAAAAACCTGGCATGACAGATCTTCAGATAGTTAGATATTCTTGGGAGCTGATTTTTATGAGCCCAATTCTTTTATCTCTTATCGAGAAAAAACACTAAAATTCTTCATGGTGACAACTGTTTCTTGTGACTAGCAGAAGCTTCACAAAACCAGCAGAAACGTACTGCTTGATTGCAGCCCACTCCCCCTTTACCAAAATCACATACATACTGTCCTTCCCTTCTGCCTCTCTGGAGCAGTTTCTCAGAGCTATTTGAGGTGCTATCTCCTGGGCTGCAGTCCTCACATTTCCCCAAATAAAACAACTCTCATGCCATGCATTTTTTAAGTCGACACCCTTAGGGAACTTCGTGATATCTTCATGTTAGTTTCCAATTCTTGGTTATCTTGACCTTAATTCCATAATCTCAGTAGTAACTCATCCTTAATGATTATAATAATGGTTAAGAGTCCAGGCTTTGAAGACAGACTGCCTAGCTCCAATGGTTGGTGTATGACCTTGGACTACTGATGTATTCTCATATATAAACTGGAACTGATAATAACTGCAAATGGCTAAAAGGAATTCACTTATTTAAAACGTTTATTATGCTTGGCTTGTAAGAAGACAAATGTAAGTTACTGAAATTTGTACTTTTGTCTACAAATCACTTCACCTCCAATATCTCGTTTCAGGGCTCCAATGACCCTGTGAGATAGAAACACTTAGAAAGGAAAAAGCTGAGGCTGAGCGTGACTTATTAAAGGTCACGGGCCCGATGTGACTCCTAATCAGACTCTCATCTCCCACCTCGATTCTCCTAGAGGACCCTCTCCAGCAGTCGGCGTGGAAACAACTACATTCCCGGGTAAGATGGATTACCTGGGCGGCCGGCAGCAGGCTTGGGCCGGGGACGGCGGCAATCCGGGGGTTAGGCTCAGTGAGCCAAGAGCGCGGGTCACTGCCCGCAAAGCCATGAGTTTGGCCAGACTCGGGCGTGCTCAGGACTCCTCCATCGCCTTTAACCTGGCCGCCTGGCGCTGCCGGATGACGGTAACAGGTCCCCGTGCCGTCGCTCCAACATGACGTAAAGAGAGGCGGGCCGAGAACCCGACACAAAGCTAGACACACATCTCCTTTCCTTCCTGAGCATAGTATAGCCAACCCCGGAGCGACTCTTGGGTCCCGTGACTAGGGAACAGGTCCCGCCCCTCGGAGCCGTCAAAACAATTGCCTCGAGCGGCAGCCATGATAGATTTAAAGGGGCAGTACCGGCAGGAGCGGCAGCCAGACCAGACTGCGGGTGAGTCTTTGAGGGTACCTCTGGGGCTGAGAGTTGAGGTCCCGCTACCCCTTTGCTGTGCTCCCGGAGAGATGAACAAATGAACCCCTCCGACTGAACTCACAGAACTCCAGACTCAAAAACTCCGCCCCCCACAATTCTTCCCGCCCCTCGGCATCCAGACAGACGGACAGACGGCCTGCCCCGCCCCCTGTGCTGCCGACTGACTCAGTAACCTCGGGATTGTCAGGCCCCAGGTCTTTGCCCGCGGCGTGGACCTCGGTCGCCCACCCGCATCTTCTGCCGTCTCATTTCCCTCTATCCCCACCCTGGGCCTCAGGGCAGGTCGACAGCCTGGGACACTTCTCCTCCGCAGTCCCAGACCCGGGAGATCAACTCCCAGCGCCGCGTTTTGCTGCGATCCCGCAGCCGCTCCCGGACCTGCCATTTTTCTCTGCATCATCGGGCTTCTGGGAGGCACCCTAAGGTGACTCCTCTCAGAGTCTGTTAGTATGTGGTCATAATAGACACAAAGCCATAGAAGTGACTGGACTACGAGTGACCAGGTCTTCCTTGACCCCCGTTCCCAGACACGCCCCCTTGCCGCAGGTCTCAGATTAAATCTCACTCCCTTCTTGGGAGAAAATAGCTCCCAGGCTTGGAGTGGGAGGTTGGCTTGGGGAAGGAGGAGGGCCGTTGGTCTTCTTTTTAGACCTGTAGGCAAGGGAGGGAGGACGTTTGTCCTGGGTGGGGCTCCATGCCAGGTCCTCTGGGTGGCTGTGAAGTGGTGAGGGAAGGAGTGGGAACACTGGACTTCTGGACTTTGGGCAGGGCAGATCCTTCTGAGTCCCTGGCTGCTTGAACAGAGTTTCTTCCGGGCTCCTGCCTGAACGCCACAACCAAGGGCTCTATACAGGTAAGAAGACTTCAAAGATGAGAAGCAAGGCCCTTTTGAGAAAGTAGGAAGACAGCCTGGAAGAAACAGAGCTGACAAGGCATGGAGATGCTGGGCTTAGCCCCGCGGGTGACTCAGCCTGAACACCTTGAGCCTCTTAGGCCCCCTCATCTGGGTCCTGCGATGAAAGCCCCCTCTCTTTTTCGTCTCCCTCTCTGTCTTGATTTAACTTTGAAACTTATTCCTTCCCCTTTTGGAAAACACTGCAGTATTTTCTGTATACCTTCTGCCTGCTTTAACTGCATTCCCTTTGCTGCTGTATCAGACACCTGCTGTGTTCTCTATGGTGCTGTCTCTCCTTTCCTGATTCCTTTTCCTAACCCAGACTCGCCAGGTCCTTTTTTTAAAGAAATTGTATTAATTCTAAATCCCTGCTACTTCTCTGCACCTTTGTTCTTTCTACAGTTTTTCTTCTTACAAGTCAATTCCTTTCCCTCTGTCTTTCCCACAACCTTAGCTTTGTGTCTAGTGTTGTTATAGGCTGTCTGCTCTCCCTCCAATTAAACTTTAGGGTCCCCCTACCTCCATCCCTGCTATGGTCTCTTGTCCCTTCACTTGGATCCCACTGCCCTCTAATCAAGGCGCATAGCCACTCTTTCCTAATCTTTACCCCAGCTGAGCTCTGTTGTTTCTCTCTGTAGCCCAGGCAAGGTCCCCTGGCCAGGATGTCAGGCCTGGTGTTGGGACAGCGGGATGAGCCTGCAGGGCACCGGCTCAGCCAAGAGGAGATCCTGGGGAGCACCCGCCTGGTGAGCCAGGGGCTAGAAGCTCTCCACAGTGAACACCAGGCTGTGCTGCAAAGCCTCTCCCAGACCATCGAGTGTCTGCAGCAGGGTGGCCATGAAGAAGGCCTGGTTCATGAGAAGGCCCGGCAGCTGCGCCTGCTCCATGGAAAACATAGAGCTGGGGCTGAGTGAGGCCCAGGTGAGCAGGAGGAGGTGGTACCAAGTGGCCCCAGGTAGATGGAGGAGCAGTTGTCTGATTGGAGCTTGGGGGTCATTTGGGATCCCTCTTGTCCTAGCGGCTTGGATTCATTCACCCAATAAATATGTATAAAGTCTCTACCACGTGCCAGACACTACCCTCCAGACACATCACTGAACAAGAACAACCATAAATCTTGGCCATCTTGGAGCTTATATTCTAGCTGGGAGAGGCAGGCTTTAGACAAATAAATAAATGATTCAGTATGCCAGAGTGATAATTGTTAACGACAAAAGGATAAAAAGCAAGGAAGGGGGTTGGAGTGTATGGGGAGAGGATGCAGTTTTAGATAGGGTGGCCAATAGGAGCCTCACTGAAAAGGTGTCATTTGAGCAAAGAATTGAAGACAAAGGAACAAGACATAGAGTAAATGGGGGAAGAACATCCGGAAGCACCGTGCAAAGGCCCTGACCTGGAGCCTTTCTGGTGAGGTCAGTGAAAGGCCCGCGTGGCTGCTGGACTGTGAATACGGGGAAGCAAAATAGAAAATGAAGTTGAAGAGGCAGTTGGGGTGGGGGCAGATCACGTGGAACTGTAGGCCATCATAAGGACTCAGCTTTTACTGTGAGTGAGATGGAAACTATTGGAATGTGTTGACCGGAGGAGTGATGTGGTCTAACATTTTGAAAAGACTGTCATATGGCTGCAAGGTTGAGAACAGACTCTAGGGGAACAGGGGAAGAGACAAGGAGACCAGTGAGGAGGCAGTTACCGTAATCCAGGTGGGAATTGATAGTGGCTTGGCCCAGGCTGGCCCTGAAAGTGGTGAGAAATCTGATTCAGGGTATATTTGGAAGGTAGACTCATCACTACTCCGCTCTACCTCCGGGTCTTGCTGGCTCCCCTCCCGCCTACCCCCTCAACTCTCCTAGCCACAGCCCAGCGCTCACAGGATGTGCCCACCTAGGTGATGCTGGCTTTGGCCAACCACCTGAGCACAGTGGAGTCGGAGAAACAGAAGCTGCGGGCGCAGGTCCGGCGGCTGTGCCAGGAGAACCAGTGGCTCCGGGACGAGCTGGCCGGCACCCAGCAGCGGCTCCAGCGCAGCGAACAGGCTGTGGCTCAGCTGGAGGAGGAGAAGAAGCACCTGGAGTTTCTGGGGCAGCTGCGGCAGTACGACGAGGACGGGCACGCTGCGGTGAGCATGCGCAGGACAGCTGGGCGTCACCACACGCACAGGGCAGGGCTGCGTCATCCTCTCGAGGTCCAGCAGCCCTGCTCGACCTGCCCCGACCTGGCAGAATTCAGGTCCTGACATCAGCTCCAGAGGACAGCAAGGGAGAAGCCAGTCACTCGTTCAGTCAACATTTGATTAAATGACTGCTATGTGTCAGGCGCACTCTGCTGGGGGTGCAACAGTGAACAGGACCAAGTTCCTGCTCCCGTAAGAATAGATTTTTGGCTTTTGGACAGTTCCAATTCAGAATCCTAAGCGCTGTAGGTAGGGAAAACACAGCCCAGTCGAGCAAGTCCTTCTAATATTTGCTTTCGAAATGTGTGGAATTTAACCTTCATGCAACAGGCATTTATATTTCTCTGTGCCTTAGGCAAGGCAAGATGTGTGTCAGGTAGATATGAGAAGCTACAAAACAGAGTTCCTGCCTTCTCGAGCTTATAATGTAGCTGTAGGAACAAGGCTTACGTGTGAGAATATGTATGCGACAACGCAAAGCAGCCAGTGCCCCGTGCTGAAGGAGAGGTTCAGGCAGTGTGGGAGGAGTCCCAAGGAGATAGGTTCGTAGGGGCTGGGATGGACTGAAAGATTCACAGAGGAGACGGGGTACAGGGATGGGTAAGATTTAGGTTGGATTATTTTATTTAAGTGGATTACTGAATTGGGGTGGATTTTGATGGTCTATGAGGGAGAAGGGGGGAGCTCTCTAGACCAGATGTGTGTGTGTGTGTGTGTGATAAGGCACCGGGGCTGGAAAGGTGGCCTGACCCAGGGACAGGGAGATGATTTGACAGTGGATCACCCTGGTGAAGCTGGGCAGGAGAGTTGGAAGTGTTTGTACAAGTCTACAGTGCTTGTTGGGGTGAAGCATTTTTACCTGGTATGAAAGTAGGTTGACAGTGAGAACTGGGCATTATGTCTAGAACAAGCGGTGGCAGATGATGGACACCAGGCAGAGCCAGACACTCTGGGTACGTGTCAATAAGATAGGGCACACCCCTGCCTTCAGGGGAGACCGGACAGACATGTAATCAGTGTAAACACATGGGGATCAACGCGGGACTATAATTACCAGAGTCCAGGGAGAGAGAGATGGCGGGTAAGGGTACTTAGGAAGGAAACTCTCTGGATATGAAGGAACGGAAAATCATGAGATTTTGGCTGAAGCATCTCGTTTGATTGGGTTTTTGTTGTTGTTGTTGTTTTGTTTTTGGCTGTACTGCATGGCTTGGAGGATTTTATTTCCCCAACTGGGGATCAACCTGCGCCCCCTCCAGTGGAAACTGAGAGTCTTAACCACTGGACTATCAGAGAAACCCCCATCTATGTTTTTCTATGAATAAGAGAGGCCTAGGCTTGGCAGGACAGATGCTGGCCTTCCCAGGGGCAGGGGCAGTGACAGGGGATTTGTCCTATACCCCACCTGTCAATGATGTCACGGTTTAGAGGGGGCTTGAAGAGGCTGCTAGGGCTATCTCATCTCAGACATGCTGCTGCTTCCTTCCAGGAGGAGAAGGAAGGTGATGCCTCCAAGGATTCCCTGGATGACCTCTTCCCCAACGAGGAGGAAGAGGACCCCAGCAATGGCTGTGAGTCTGCCTCTGGAGTTGGAGGGTGAAGTGGGGGCAGCAAGGGGGCTGGTGAACACAGGATGTTCACTGTCCAGGAATGGGTTCTCCACGGACTCTGGAGATGTCCTAGGAACCAGTACTTTGATTTCCTCAGCTTCCCCCTTATTCATCAACATTTATTAAGCACGTACCCCATGCCAGGCATTGTGCTGGGCACCAGGGAGTCCAAGATGAGAAGGTCGTGATTCTTGCCGGTAAGGAGCTCACTCGAGACTGGGAGAGTGCCCCTGGAGTGAAGAGCATGAGCTCCTCAAGGGAAAGGACCGGGTCTTTCTTATCTTTGTATCCCTGGTGCAGGCCCTTCCTCAGGATTTCTGAGTAGTAGTTTTTTTTTTTTAATTGCGCTGGGTCTTTGTCATTGTGCGCCGGCTTTCCCTAGTTGTGGCCAGTCAGGGCTGCTCTTCATTGCAGTGCTTGGACTTCTCATTGCAGTGGCTGCTCTTGCTGTGGGGCACAGGCTTTAGGCACATGGTCTTCATTGGTTGCAGCACTCGGGCTTTAGAGGGAGGGCTCGGTTGTTGTAGGGCATGGACTGTTTCCCTATGGCATGTGGAATCTCCCCTGACCAGGGACTGAACATGTGTCCCCTGCACTGGCAGTCAGATTCTCATCCACTGTACCACCAGGGAAGTCCATTGAGTAGTTTGTTGAATGAATGAATGACTGAGTAAACAAATGGGATTGTAATGGGCACAGAGGCAAAGAGGTGAGCAGAGGAGTAGCGGGTGAGGACTCTGAGCTTTCACTGCTGTGGGCCCAGGTTTGATCCCTGGCTGGGGAACTAAGATCCTGCAAGCTGTGGTGCAGCCAATAAAATTTTAAGAAAAGAAAAGAGTAGCGAGTTGAGGCAGGTCTCTCGGCTGGCAGGGAGCCTGGTGGGGGTTGGTCACAGGCAGGGAGAAAGACCTGAGTGGGGAGGGGTGGGCGGACAGTGGAGGGAGAGCTGGTGTCATCTGAGGGAGTTTCTGTCGTCTTCTGTGTCGGGGTAGTGTCCCGTGGCCAGGGCGCCCAGCACAGCGGCTATGAGATCCCGGCGAGGTTGCGCACACTGCACAATCTGGTGATCCAGTACGCAGCCCAGGGTCGCTATGAGGTGGCTGTGCCGCTCTGCAAGCAGGCGCTGGAGGACTTGGAGCGCACGTCCGGCCGTGGCCACCCCGACGTGGCCACCATGCTCAACATCCTGGCTCTGGTGTATCGGTGAGTGCTGCGTCCTCTCAGGAGCCTGCCTCCGGGTGTGGTCCTACCTTGACCCGCCTCTGGCTCTCATTCCTCTTCTCCACAGGGCACCTCTTCTCCCCCCACCAGGGGGCTTCCTTGTCTCAGGCTTTTACACCTGAGCCTTTGACCTCAGAATCCTCACCCCTCAGGCCTTTGGCTTCTGCTGTCTCTCCTCTGGGGAGGGTCTTTTCTCTGTTCCTGTCTCTTGCATCCTGTGCCTTTGGCCTCCTCCGGGCATGGCCACGCTCTGGGGGTGGCGGTGAACCCCTCTCAACTGCTCTCACCAGGCTTCCTGTCTCCTCTTGGCGGGGCCCAGCCCCTAAATGTACCTTAGCTGTCCCAAAGGGAAGGAAGTAAGGAGATGCTCAGCAGCAGAGTTTGGGCTAACCCCTTGTCGCTTTTGTCCTCTTACAGGGACCAGAATAAGTACAAGGAAGCTGCGCTCCTGCTCAATGATGCCCTCAGCATCCGGGAGAGCACCCTGGGCCGGGACCACCCCGCTGTCAGTACTCCTTGCCCTCCTTGCCCTGTGCTTCCTCTGCTTGTCCATCTGCTGCCCTCAGCCCACTCCCCGGGGGTCTCAGGAGCGAGGCGTGGGGACTCCTTTCTCCTACTGTGCACTCATCGCGGTGGTTCTCAGCTCTCTCAGACCTAATAACTTCTTTTAAAAAAAATTTAATGGCAAAATAATTGCTTTCCAGTGTTGTTAGTTTCTGCTGTACAAAGGCATGAATCAGCCATGTTTATACATATATCCTCCTCCCTCTTGAGCCTCCTTCCCACCCCTTTAGGTCATCACAGAATATACACCTGAGTTCCCTGTGATGACTCCCTCTTACAGTGAATATTTTCCTGAAATTTAACTCATATAATGTAACCTACCTACCTGTATAATTTCCTCAAAAGTTGAATGATACTGTATTAATATAAGAGAGAAACAAGGAAAGTAATTTATAATAAGATATATAATACTTTACAGTAAAACGAAAATATAGTAATAGTTGTGTTGAGTACAGCAATGTTAGAAGACATAGTAGTCTGATATACAATGAATGAAAAACTTTAGATGTGCAAGTCGCTCAGTCGTGTCTGACTCTTTGTGATCCCATGGCCTATGCGGTCCATGGGATTCTGCAGGCCAGAATACTGGAGTGGGTAGCCTTTCCCTTCTCCAGGGGCGATCTTCCCAACCCAGGGATCGAACCCAGTTCTCCTGTATTGCAGGCGGATTCTTTACCAGCTGAGCCACAAGGGAAGCCCTTTAGATGTAGAAGAAGTAAAACTAGTAAGTCTTTTATGTAAAAGTATGTACTAGGAATGCAAAGTCAAGTGCTCAAATCCTCCAAGCCAGGCTTCAACAGTACCTGAACTGAGAACTTCTAGATGTTCAAGCTGGATTTACAAAAGGCAGAGGAACCAGAAATCAAATTACCAACATCCGCTGGATCATAGAAAAAGCAAGAGAGTTCCAGAAAAACATCTACTTCTGCTTTATTAACTATGCCAAAGCTTTTGACTGTGTGGATCACAACAAACTGTGGAAAATTCTTCAAGAGATGGGAAAACCAGACCACCTTATCTGCCTCCTGAGAAATCTGTATGGAGGTCAAGAAGCAACGGTTAGAACCAGACATGGAACAACGGACTGGTTGCAAACTGGGAAAGGAGTACATCAAGGCTGTATATTGTCACCCTGCTTATTTAACTTCTATGCAGAGTACATCATGCAAAATGCTGGGCTGGATGAAGCACAAGCTGAAATCAAAAGATTTCCGGGAGAAATATCAATAACCTCAGATAGCAGATGACACCACCCTTATGGCAGAAAGCGAAGAACTAAAGAGCCTCTTGAAAGAGGAGAGTGAAAAAGCTGGCTTAAAACGCAACATTTGAAAAACGATGATCATGGCATCTGGTCCCATCACTTCATGGCAAATAGATAGGGAAACAATGGAAACAGTGAGAGACTTTATTTTCTTGGACTGCAAAATCACTGAAGATGGTGACTGCAGCCGTGAAATTAAAAGATGCTTGCTCCTTGGAAGAAAAGCTATGACCAACCTAGACAGCATGTTAAAAAATAGAGACATTACTTTGCCAACAAAGGTCCGTCTAGTCAAAGCTATGGTTTTTCCAATGGTCATGTATGGATGTGAGAGTTGGAATATAAAGAAAACTGAATGCTGAGGAATTGATGCTTTTGAACTGTGGAGTTAGAGGAGACTCTTGAGAGTCCCATGGACTGTAAGGAGATCCAGCCAGTCAATCCTAAAGGAAATCAGTCCTGAATATTCATTGGAAGGACTGATGCTGAAGCTGACACTCTAATACTTTGGCTACCTGATGAGAAGAACTGACTCATTGGAAAAGACCCTGATGCTGGGAAAGATTGAAGGCAGGAGAAGGGAATGACAGAGGATGAGATGGTTGGATGGCATCATCAACTCAATGGATGTGAGTTTGAGCAAGCTCTGGGAGTTGGTGATGGACAAGGAAGTCAGGCGTGCTGCAGTCCATGGGGTTACAAAGAGTCGGACATGACTGAGCAACTGAACTGAACTGAGCTGATGTACTAGGAAAAGGACAGAGCAGGAGTTCCCTGGTGGTCCAGTGGTTAGGACTCCATGCTTTCACTGCTAAGGGCCTGGGTTCAGTCCTTGTTCAGGGAACTAAGATCACACAAGCTGCATGGTGCAGCCAAAGCAGTAATAATAGTAGTAGTATCAAAAGTAATAATAAATAAATTTTTAAAGTTAAAAGTGACAGAGCAGTAATATTGGCATATATAAGATTAAAATCTAGTGTTAGATTAAGTAGTAATAGACCAGGTTTCTTTGTGAAAAGAGAAAGAGAAATAACTTCAAATAGGGTCAGTATATAAAACAAATGCTAGGTGTGTCAAAGGGAAGAAGATGAGAAATAATCTATTTTTGAAAATGAGCTGGCTGGAAAAGAATTCCCTGTGTTATGACATGTGATAGGGAAGGATGATGTGTCTCAGGAAGCATAACTCCTGTCTTGATATCCCCCCAAGTATCAAAGCTTATATTTAGTGTTTGAGTGTCTGGCAGGGCAATCAAAAGTTGTCTGAGCTGTCCCATACAGGTACCACATCTGTAGCATACTTGCTCTCCCAAAGGTATTAGTGCCCATAATCTTTATGGCACCCAAAGGAAACCCCGCCTTCAGAAATGTCTAAAAATCTCCTTAGAGGGTGAGACCACCCCCATAGGGAATCTCAGAGCCTTGGGGGTCAGCACTTTCCCCTCCCCCCAGCTCACCTGTGGCTCGGGTGGGAGAGTCCATTTGGGAATTGGGCAGCATGGGGCCTTGCTGTTCCAGGTCCTTGTCTGATGGGGACAGGCCTGTCTTCCTAGGTGGCGGCCACACTCAACAACCTGGCTGTGCTCTATGGGAAGAGGGGCAAATACAAGGAGGCGGAGCCGCTGTGCCAGCGGGCACTGGAGATTCGAAAAAGGTGCCTGTGCCCTTCACCTGTTCTTCCCTGTTGCGGTGACCCCTCCTCCTCCGTCTCCTGATCTATCCTTTTCCCTTCATTTTTGACTCACCCTCCGTCTCTCCCTATTCCCTGCTCCTTCATTCCCTACCCCCTGCTCACTGTGTGGGTGCGTGCGTGTGTGCGCGTGTACACACACACACACACACACAGTCACAGCCATCTGTGTCTCTTTTGTACCACTCCAGGTCCTGGGTACCAACCACCCAGATGTGGCAAAGCAGCTAAACAACTTGGCCCTGTTGTGCCAAAACCAGGGCAAGTATGAGGCTGTGGAACGCTATTACCCGGCGGGCACTGGCCATCTATGAGGGGGCAGCTGGGGCCGGACAACCCTAACGTGGCCCGGACCAAGAACAACTTGGTAAGGGAGGCAGGGCAGACTCAGTGGGAGGAGGCGAGGGGGTGCACCGTAGTCTGGTACACGGCCTCATCGCCTTTGTACCCAGCTCGGGGGCTGCCTGTGGGTATTGAGGGGTCTGGTCCCTTCCCATGGGAAAGCAGAAGTTCCGTAGCCTCTCAGAAGTGGAGTGGGAACACCCTGGACCCTGCAGCTGGACAAGGAGGGGGTGAGGAAGATCTCTGGGGAAAGTCAAAGAGACCAAGAAGTGGAAATGCCAGGCCTGGCTGAGAGTTCATCTCCACCTTTTGTTCCCATGTTTTTGCCTTCCCGCCCCCCAGGCTTCCTGTTACCTGAAACAAGGCAAGTATGCTGAAGCTGAGACTCTCTACAAGGAGATCCTGACACGTGCCCACGTGCAGGAGTTCGGCTCTGTGGATGGTGAGTGGTGAGGGCCTGGGTGGGGCGCTGCAGGGAGGAAAGGAAATGCAGACCAAAGGTTGGTGGAGGGAGGGTTGACCACGGTGGTTCCAGGGGAGCCAGACCCCTGTAGTCCAGTGCTACTGGCCTCTGGGTCCTGGCTCCCGCTAGTGTCCAGCTCTGTTCTCTAACCTCGCCACCCCATCCCGTGTATCACCCCCAGATGACCACAAGCCCATCTGGATGCATGCAGAGGAGCGGGAGGAAATGAGCAAAGTGAGTTAGGGGCTCAGCCTGGGGAGCTGGGGACTTTTGGGGCCTCTGACTTATTCCTGCACCAGCCCTAGCTGCATGGAGCCTTCCCACACCCAGCCTGCACCCCCAGCCCTGTGCCAGCTTCTACCCCAGCATCTCTGTACATTCACCTCTGGCTTTCCCTCCCGCTCTGTCCTCCTGCAGAGCCGGCACCGAGAGGGCAGCACACCCTATGCCGAGTATGGAGGCTGGTACAAGGCCTGCAAAGTGAGCAGGTGAGAAGCCTGCATGGGCGCATGGGCTCCGATGCCCTCCATCGACCCCAGATCCCCTCCTGGCCCTTCCCCTGCTTCCCGGGGACCTTTCCTTAGCCTTGACTCTGCTTCCTCTCTCTCCTGCTTGTTTCCTGAGTCCATTTTCTCTTCCTTCCCTGGTTTCCCCCTGCCACAGCCCCACAGTGAACACGACCTTGAGAAACCTCGGAGCTCTGTACAGGCGCCAGGGAAAGCTGGAGGCAGCTGAGACCCTGGAGGAATGTGCCCTGCGCTCCCGGAAACAGGTCAGGGACCAGGAATGGAAAGAGGTCCAGAGGTAGGGCCCTGGGGACAGGAGTGGGGACCACTGAGGCTGCTTGTGAGTCTGTGCAGAGTAAGAGTAGAGGCTGAGGAGGAAGAAGGGAGAGGCTGGGGAGACACTCTTGTGGTTGTGGTTGTTTCTAAGTGTGTTCTTACCCCTCACTTGCCCTTTGCGGTTAGGACTCCAAGTTCAAGGTTCACTTCACTAAATGGCACTATTGACAGGGAAAGACCGCCTTTCGACAATGTGAAGAATCTTGTGAGGAGGGGCATGGGCACTGTGGGTGAACGGGCTGCAGGTGAGAGAAGCTCTGAATCAAGAGTTTCTCAAATCACGGGTCTTGACTCACTGGGTCCTGAAATCAATTCATTGTGGGCCTTGGCTAAAGATAGATGTGGATCTCTAACACATTGCAAATAGAAAAGGTGAGTGTCTTCTTTCCAGTCTGTGTGTAGTCAGAAGTCTCAAGGGAAACTCTTTCCTTTCTTGTGGCTGGTAGTGAGAAAAAGTTTAAAGTCCCACCCTGAAGAGTTCAGAAGTGGGAAGTCCTTGTTCCTTCTTTTCCTTCCAGGGCACTGACCCAATCAGCCAGACCAAGGTGGCCGAGCTGCTTGGAGAGGGTGATAGTGGAAGGCCCTCCCAGGAGGGCCTGGGGGGCAGCGTGAAAGTCGAGGGAGGTGAAGACGCCTCGGTGGCGGTGGAGTGGTCAGGGGTAAGTCTGATCATCGCCCCTCGAACTCTCCTGCTTCTTCTTCTGGTGGTGACGAGAGGCTCTGAGCCCGCAGGATAGGAGGGCACCTTGTCCTCATCCCAGTCCAGTTAGCCTGTCTCTCTCGGGGCCTCTCTGCAAGCCAGCTGCTGACCAGGCTGGGCTTCTGGGGAAGGGGCAGGTGTCTGGAATCAAAGGCAGGAAAAGACTCAGAGCTCAGTCTCTCTGGGATCCCTTAGCCTCTGTCCCCATCCCTCTCTGCCAGGATGGCAGTGGGGCGCTGCAGAGGAGTGGCTCTCTGGGCAAGATCCGAGATGTGCTCGTAGAAGCAGCGAACTCCTGGTGAGGAAGCTCCAGGGGTCCGAGCCCCGGCCTTCCAGGTACGCACCGAGACTGAGATTCGGCAAAGTAGGCAGGGCTCTGGAGAAGTGTCTTGGGAGAGAAACAGGGAGGAGGTCAGCAGGATGGCCATGGAGAGAGGGTGGGGGAAAATAGTGCCCCGGTGCAGGGACAATACCTAAGCAGATGCTGGTGACTGAGGAAGACGTGTGTGTGTGTGTGTTGGGTGGGGAGGTCAGATGGTGGAGGCAGTGACTTGAGTGTGTGTGGTGGTGGCCAAGCGTCCCAAGCTTCAGGGCCACCCATGGGAAGAGAAGAGGCCTCAGTTCTTTCTTTTCCTTTGTAGCAGCAACATGAAGCGGGCAGCCTCGTTGAACTATCTGAACCAACCTAGTGCAGCGCCCCCTCCAGGTGAGAGCAGTGCTCATTCAGTGCACTGTGGGTGAGAAAGAAAGGACAACCCCAGTGGGAAGAGGGAGAGTCACCTGGGATGAAGACTCTGTCAGGGAATTGGAGGTGGGCAGATAGGAATCAGGCAGACAACTTGTTGGGGGTGGTGACCCTCAAGGGACACTTTTGGGCCAGAGACAGCAGAAGTAAATTAATCAGGAGGGGAACAGGAACTGATGTTCTCTTAACGGGTACTTTAGAATTATGAATAATTAAGGAATGATTTGGGGCTTCAGTTGTAAAGAATCCACCTGCAATTCCGGAGCCACAGGAAATGTGGGTTTGATCCCTGGGTCAGGAAGGTCCCCTGGAGGAGGAAATGGCAACCCACTCCAGTATTCTTGCCTGGAATATTCCATGGACAGAGAAGCCCTGGTAGGCTACAGTCCAGGGCGTTGCAAAGAGTCAGACACAACTGAATGACTGAGCAAGTACACACGGAATGATTCGGGAATACTAACTGCTCTACCCCTATAGCCACCATACTCCTCATCTTGCAGAGTCAGCAGTAGATAAGAAGGGAAAAGCGGGGGGGAGTATTATCTCATCTCCATTTGAGAAAACCTAGCAATGATATTTCAATGGGAGATGACCACCTGTATCAGCATATTCAAAGTATATCACCATATTCATGTGGTTCTTCCAGGTATATTCTCCACCAGATCTTGGCCTTCTGGGAAGTCCTAGCAAAGGCAGCACAAGCCTTAGAGCTTGAGGTTGAGGTTCCAGATTTCATCCTAGGTCCTGAGAGAGACCTTACCCGTGAGATGGACAGACTCCAGGGGACAGTCTTTGGGAATCTGGGGTCTGTGGGCTGATGGCTTGGTGTTGTCTGTTTCAGGTCTCCCGGGGCCTCAGTGCCAGCAGTATGGACCTCTCTTCAAGCAGCTGACATTCAACTCACGCCCCACGTCTGCTGGGCCCCCCACAGCATTCCCTGTTGCTCCTGGCTTTTCCAGCCCCAAGGTGGGACAGTGAAGGGGGAGCAGTTAACCAGAAGATTGCTGCTGCCCTTAGGGTCTCAGCCCCCTCCTCAGGAATCCCCTTCAGGAAGGACCCTCAGGACATCCTCCCCCCCACCCTGTGGTCCTCTAGAGTAGCTAGCTCTACTACTGGGGCCCCCAAAATGGGTAAGAAGCAGGTACGCACCTCAGAGATGCAGCCTGCTGCTGGCTTTTCTGAGAGGGCTTGGGGCTGGCCAGCCCACCTGCCTTGCCCTGGCCTCTCTCGTTCCCTCTGCTGCCTCACTTCAGGTCCATGTATTTCACTTTTCTTAAATAAAAGAATCAGGTAACCACTGAGCCACTTGAGTCCTGATGGAGAGGACAGGAAGCAAGGGTTGCATTGGGGCTCTTTACAGAAGGGTGCAGGGTAGTGATGGATGGGGCAGCAGGAGGAATGTTGCTTCTTGGGTCTCTCTCCTCTCTTCCTTCCCCTGTTTGTATCCTCTCCAGCAGGGCCTGCAGGAAGGCATCTGGGGGAAGGGGAGGCCCACAACCCAAGGAGAAGGTGCTGTGGACTGGCTTGTCAGGGACATGTGGCGGCCATGTGGCAGGACCCTGGAGTCCTGGCGCCACTGCTCCTGGCCTGTGAGGCCCTCTGTGGCGGCCCCTCCTCCTCCCAGCTGCTTGGAGGAAGGGGAGGTCTAAGAAGGCCTGGGGGCCCTCCGGAGCCAGAGGGGGATGAGGCACTTACTATCCATCCCCTCTCAGCAGATCCTGGAGGCCCAGCAGCAGCTGGGGCCCATCTTCTAAAGCTTGACTCCTCCTGACCCGCCTCCTACACCCCTTGCTGCTTTCACAACAAAGAAAGAATGTGGGGGTGGTGGCGCTGGGGGTGGGGGGGTGCCTGGAACAAGGGCGATACTGGGCCTTCCCGCAGCTGGAGACTTGGCCATGCCCTGACACGGCCCAGACCGCTGGAGATGGACTTGGGATGAATTTGCCAGTTTAACAGCCTTCAGTCCGCCCCTTCAGAGAGCCCAGTCTCTATCTTTGGGTTCCGATTGGCCCAGAGCCAAACCAGACTCTCACCAGGCACTGGACCCCAGGCTACCTCTCTCCTGGGGATCCACGGTAGCTCCAGGTTACCTTGCTTGGGGACACCAAGGACACCATTCTGTTCTAGATCTTCCTCCAGATATCAGGTTGCTGCAAAGTGAACCAGAACCCATCCTTTCCCTTCCCACCAGAGAATTTGGGGGAACTATTGGCCAGAGCCCTCAGGAAAGCCTAGAACCAACTATCTTCCCCAGGAGCCACAGAATCACAAAAGTCCCTTTAAGTTCCCTGAGTCCCTGCACACGAGGTGGTAGGCGCAGCATCCGCTCCCAGACCTCGCTCAGGTCCCCACACTCCCCCGGGCCTCCTCGACTCCATCCATTCTCCATCTCCAGACCCCTCCCCCAACTACGAGCTCCTCCCCACCCCGGCGGGGAGGGGGCGTCGAGGGGGGGGGCGCCGCGCGGCGCCCAGGCGGGGAGGGGGCGTCGTGGGGCGGGGCTTGGCGGCGGCGGCGGCGGCGGCGCGCTGGGACTCGGAGGTGCGGGGCGCGCGCGGCTCTAGCTCAGGACGCCTCGGGCTTGGGCTCCGGCTTCAGCTGCGGCTGCTGCAGCGGCGCCCGCGCTCCGGTGCGCTCGGCCTCCTGGGCCCGCCGGGGATCGCTGACCGCGAGCCCGCCGTCCTCCCGCGCGCTCCCTTCTCCGAGCCCACCGCTATGGGAACCGCGCTCAGAGCCCCGAGCAACCCCTGCCGGCTGCCTCTGCTCAGCGTCTTGCTGCTGCCGCTGCTGGGCGGTGAGTCCCGGCGAGCTGGGGGAGCGCGGGAGCCCCGAGGGCCGAGAGGGCACCGAGGAGGTGGGCTGGGGCGGGGCAGACACCATGCGTGGGTCAGGGTCTCGCTGCGGTTGGGGGGCGAGGTCCTGGCCACTGGGAGGTAGCGAAGCCCCCGCTCACTCGGCCGGGGCCTCTCTCGCCCCGCGCCCGCGAAGACGCGTCTAGCCTCCCCAGAGTTTTCCCGGCCTGAGCCGAGAGTTTGCTCGGCAACTGCCGGGAGTTGCCGACTCCCGGGCTCGTGTCGCGTTTCTCTGCGGGAGAGAAACGACTACCTCCCAGTTAGGGGTGCAGCGCGGTGGCTGGCGGTGGGGGAGGCGGGGTCTCCCCGGCAGCTGAGCCTAGGTGAGGGAGGCCGGCCCGGTGTCGGATGCGGGACCGACCTTCGGTGCGCGGGGCGCACGGAGCTTTGTTACCAACGCCGACCCGACGCTCCCGGCTTCCCTCCTCCAAGTTCCTGGGCCAGGCTAGATCCCGGACCGCTCCGATGGTGAGAGCGGAAGAAGAGGAAGAGTGAGGGGCCGTCCCATCTCCGGCTCCCGGGCCTGAGCCCTGAGCCCACTCCCGACTGGAGTCGGATCTAGGAGCTGAGAGTCCCGGGCTGTCGCGGTGACTAATGTGTGAAGGCCGCTGCCAAAATCCGGGCATGGCCGGCCTGCAAAGGTGCGGACGGGGGTTGGTTCTGTCTCCTTCCTGAATTCTCATTCTCTGTCTCCCCAGCAAGGAAAGAAACTTTCTTTCTACAGACAGAAAGGCAAAAAAAAAAAAAAAAAAAGTTCATTCTGGCTTCTTGTAGGGCCTCAGGCTTTTGATGAGGGTGTGGCCCCTATCTCTAGGGCCGACTGGACCCGACCCGCTTCTCCCCCGTCCCCACCCCCGCCTTTATTTCCTGACTTGGTCACACCTGAGAGTCGTCACTGAGGTGCTGAAGTGCTTCAGAGCAAAGCGCCAAGCTACCCGCACACCCCCAAACACTCTGGATGGGAAGTATGCCTCCCCCGCCCCGCCCCCCCTTACAAAGCCCCCAATCCTTGGCGATGATCCTCCCAGCAGCCCTCTCTGGGAGACTGTGCCCAGGAGACCTGGTCCTAGCTTATCACTTTCCTCCTCTGAAGAGTGGCCACTGGGAGGCTGGAGGTGGGGGGTGGGTGGGTAAAGAATTGCGTTTTCTGAGGCCTCCCTGCCAGCTGTTGAGGGGGTTTTAGTGTTGATGGACTTAACGTCTCCCCCACCCCGGGTTGTAAAAGGAGAGGTAAGAACAAGTTCCCTGAGTTAGTAGGAGGTGTTCCCTGAGCCGCCCTGTGTTCCTTCTGCTGCCCTATGTTCCTTCTGTCGTGCGAGGTGGTCATGCTCATGGCAGAACCCACATCTGCTCCCAGAGGAAGTAGGGAAGTTTTTGCACAGCCAGGATGGGAGGAGGGCTGCCCAGCCATATGGGCTGGCAGCCTGAGCTCACAGGCTTCCTAGGTCTTCCTAGACTGTTGGGGTTTTGGTGTGTGTGGTGCTGGATAGGGCTGCCTCCACTGCTGAAGTTTCTAGAGTTCTGGGGGAGATTCTGGTGGAGACAGGGCTCACGTTCAACGAATGCTAAATTCCTTCCGTGAGAAGACAACCCTGATGTTAATCAATGTTAATCCGGTGACGGGTGTTTAGCAGAGGGAGGGGTCCTGGTCTGGGGGAGTTAGGGCAGGCTGCGGGCTGGGGACTGGAGGTCTGGAATCTCCTCTGGGGGTGGGGAGATGTCTTGTGCTCAACAAAGGAACATTTTAACGAGAGCCCTAAATCAGTTCCACCAAATGTGTCTTGGTGTGGAACCTGCCCGTGTGCTGTAAACAGTTTCGGCCGAGGCTGAGGCGTCTGCTGTCTGTCTTCTGGTGAAACCCCCGGGGCTCAACCTACCCCTGGACAGCATGACTTCAGGGGGCAACGATTTTTTAAAAATAGATTCCAGTAGGTTTTTCCATCTCATTGTTAAATTGTGTAATTAGCTGGAGAGGTAGTGAGACCCCGCTGTTAATAAAGTAAGAGTAAGGGACCTAGGTTGGCTAGGTTTGTGGATTAGGCCATTTTGAAGTTTGGGTGATTATGCTGTAAAGGGCTGAGGAACTTTCTGAACTTTAAGATTCCCCATTGTGATAAATATGATGGAGGAGAAGGAGGAGGAAAGGGCTTGATGTTTGAAACCTGGGCTTCTCCCCACCATCGGAATGGTTGGTTGTGGTCATTACCCATCCCTGTTCCCACCCTGGTCTCTGGGTTCTTTGCTCCAGGCTCTTGTTTCTTTGGAGAGATTGAGTTGTTCCGTCCTGAGATTATGCAGCCTGTAATTCAGGCCATTTATCAGTGATGGGCCTTTCTCAGATGTTGGGATGGATGGCGGGCAGGCACGGGTAATCTCTGCCCATCGCTCGCCAAAGGATCTAGTCAGACTCCTGGCATTTAGAACAGGGTTGAGTGGTGGAGAGGGCCCAGGCCATGGGGATGAAGTGTTTGGCAGTACGGCAGCTCGGATCCTTTGACAGGCCCTGTGGCCCTGGCAGGCTTCTTGACCTCACAGTTTGCCTCCTCTCTGAAGGGACTTACTTCCTGGAGTTGTGCCGAGGATTAAATGTAATGAAGTATATAAAGGACCCCTTTCTTGCGCTTCCCTCTCCTGTGGTGTGCTGCCAGCATACCTTTCCAGCTTTACAGTCACCCCAACAATAAGCATTTTCCACTTACCGGAGCTCTCCGTTCCAACCCAGCTAGTCTCTTTCCCATCCCCGAAAACACCCGGGGGTTTGCAGACCTTGCTCTCCTCCCTGGCCCATCTGGTATGTGCCCATCCCCACCTCCATTTCCTGCCCGAAGCTGTCCCCCTGCTCTCCTGCTAGAAGGTGGATGCTTGGAGAACCTCTGGACCCTTAAGCCATCTTCCATATTTTTGCCCCCTTGGGTTTTTAACTTACTGAAGGGATTTACTTACTGTAGAATTCATTACCGTATCTTATTTATAGTAGATCCTTATCTAGGTTTATTAAAAAGTGAATGAAGCTTTTGGGTACAGGGCAGAGTGACCGTTGGCAGAGGTAAGCAGCCCCTTTTCCTGCTAGGCTGTGTGTTGGGGGCGGTCTTTGTGCCCTTTCCCGCTTCCCTGGATAGGGGTTGCCTGCTTTACTGTGACCCAGCTAAGACACCTGATAGATCTTCCTTCCCTGTCCCTGAGCTGTCTGTTCTTTGTGGCAGTTTTATGAGTTTTGATGGCAGGATTTTTCTACAGGAGTTTTGGGTTTGGGCATTCACCTCTGCATAGGAAACTGCATAGGAAACTTTCCAAGGCAGGTCAACCACTGTGAGCTCGGTGGGGGCTTGGGTTATCTACATCTTTGCCACTCGAAACAAGGTCCACAGAGAAGTGGTATTAGCATTCTCTGGGGGTGTGAATTGGAGTCCCAAGGTGCATTAAAAAAAAAAATTATATTCACCTGGGCCAAGCTGTCAGTTGTGGCCACTCTTCGACTTTCATTGTGATGTGTGGGGCCTTTCATTTGCAGCAAGCCAGCCCTTAGTTGCAGCATGTGGGATCTCGTTCCCTGCCCACGGATGGAACCTGGGCCCCCTGCGTTGGGAGCATGGAGTCTTAGCCACTGGACCACAGGGAAGCCCCTCCGTCTGCATTTTAACAAGCTCCCAGGTGACCGCACTAAAGGTTCTAGAAGTCTACTCTCAGCATCCCTCTTGCATAGAAACTCAAGGGACAGAGCCTTCCTGTTGCAACAGTACAAAGCACGGGCCCCAGATCTTGCACAGTATTTAAAGACTGACCTTAAGTAACTTTTAGTTCATGTGAACACTCTCCAGCGTGGTGTGTACACTTAAAAGAATGACCTCCCTTTGGGTTGAGTTTGAATTAGGTTTTCCCAGGACGTTTGTCCATTAAAGGTGTGATTCCAGAGGGTTTGCAACACTAAGTGTGAAGTTCAGTTCCTCCAGGAGCCTCAACTTTTCCTAGAGGAGCATGTGTAATGTTTTACAATAAGAGCCGAAATCGGATTTGTTGTCAGGAGTTTGGTCCATAGAGGACTTTTCAGGAACACGTTTGGTTCACAAGGGAGGCAGTGTCTCTGCTAGGCTGTAACAGTCGTAGTTGTTAAAAGTTTTGGAGGGTTTCATATTTTGGAGTGAGGCGGGTTTGGGTGGGTTGTGTGTGTGTGTTTAAGCCAGTGGCAGCTTCTGTGAAGGAGAGTGGCCAGTTCAGACTCTAATATTTGAGCCAAGAGGAGTGTGGGACCAGGGCTTCAGTCTTTGGTGAGTCCCTGATGGAAGAAAGGGTCATTAAACCGGGTTGGGTATCCTTGGCCTGCGTCCCTGAGCCTCCCTCAGCTCTCTCTAACCTCAGTACATACCTCTCTGCTCTGTGGCCCTGGTGGAGCCACGTGGTGGGGCCGCGGGTGCGGGCGCTGGCCTCGCCCACAAGCTGCCGGTTTGTCTCTCCCTCCTTGAGTCCTGTGCCATGCCTCCGCCCCTCAGCTGTCTGGTCCTTTGTCCCGAGGGTGTGGGGCTTCTGCCATGGTGGCTGGGGGCAGGTCCTGCCTTGAGGTTCTCTAGTTCACTGCTCAATGCACAGTCAGCCCCGCTGAGCCCCTGGCACTTTGGTGGAGCTGGCTGACACAGGAGCTGCTCCAGCTAATCAGTGGTTTGAGGAAGCCCTCTGTAGTATGTCACTTTTTCCACCCTCTTTTCTTCTCGGAGTTCAGGCCATTTCCCTCCCAGTAATACTACACTGTGGGGCAGCTGTGGGGCAGGGAGGAAGCTGCATCCAAAGAGCTGACCTGTGCGGGTGCCTTCTCCCCTCTTGCAGCTCGGTTTGGAGTCCCCGAGAGCTCTTGTGTCCCTGTGTGTGTTAAATCCAAGTGAACGCACAGGTGAGTGGGACGAAGTCCTCCAGGTCCCAGGTCTGCAACCTGCAGGCTCCAGGTCTCCTGCCAGAAGCTTAGACCCCAATGCACCGGACATGCACCTGCTGGCTTAGGTGTGCACATAACTTCTGGATATCTGGGTCCTGAGTCATGGGGGTAGGGATTGGGAATCACCTGTTAGGAAGATGGGCATTTGTGTGTGTTTCTCAAAAATGCAGTCCAGAGACCATTGGGTAATATAGTGGGAGGGCAGGTAACCAGAGGTACTGGTTAAAATTTGAGTTGCCTGAGCCTTACTGCAGGTTTGCCCATCAGAATCGTTGTGGTGGGGGAGCCAGAACATGTAGTTTATTTTCTCATTTGTTAGATTACATAAAAAAACACTTTTGGCCACACTTAGCAACATATGGGATCCTAATTCCCTGACCAGGGATCGAACCCATGCCCCCTGCATTGGAACCGCAGGGTCTTAACCACTGGACCTTCAGGGAACAGGGATGTCCCCTATATTGTGTTTTTTGAATGACCAGTCCAGACACAGCTCAAGTCTCAAAAAGGAAATTGTGTTTTAAAAGAGCTTTCCAAGGGAAAGGGTGGGATGGTTTGGGAGAATGGCAATGAAATATGTATATTTTCCTGTAAGAAACGAAGCACCAATCTATGTTCAATGTGGGATGCAGGATGCATGGGGCTGATGCACAGGATGATTCAAGTAGAGGATGTGGGGTGGGAGGTGGGAGGGGGCTTCGGCATTGGAAGATTGTGTTCACCTATGGCTGATTCGTGTCAATGTATGGCAAAACAAATACAGTATTGTAATTTAAATAAATAAATAAATATATATATATTTTTTTTTAAAAAGAGCTTTCCAGGAGATTCTTACCTAAACTCAAGTTTGAGAACCAGTGCATAGCCACAAGGAGAATTTGTCAGTCTAAAGTTGAGGTGGGGGTCTTCCTGGTGGTGGTCCAGTGGCTAAGACTCTGCACTCCTGATGCTGGGGCCCCTGGTTAGGGAACTAGATTCCACATGCTGCAACTAAGAGTTTGAATGCCACACCTAAAGATCGCGCAGCTAAGACCTGGCACATCCAAATAAATATTAAAAACAAAATAAAGTGGAGGTGTGGTGATAAAAAAGAGGTTGGTATTAATGCTAAGGGGGCTTAGGATGGGCTCAATTCAGTTTCAGGATGTCTTCTATGGAGCTGTCTCAGGTGGGGTAGGAGGCAGGAAGGAGACAAGATGATGAAAGTCAGATGAAGTATGAGAGATAACACTTGGTCAAGTGCTCAATAGATGGAAGAACGTTCCAGAGTGTGTAGGAAGGTGAGTTCACCGTGCAGAAGCAAATGGGGGAGTGGGAGGGCTTCAGAGAGAGAGAGGATTGACTTTGCTGGTGGCTGTAGTCTGCTGTGACCAATCAGAATGATGGAAAGACATTGATTGGATCAGGCGTGTGAAAACGTGGGTGCTTCTCTGCTAATATCACACGTGGTAAAGGAAGAGAAGTGACACCCATGGCTTACTGCTGCCTGCCACTGCAGGAGACATAAGAGACTTTGGTGCGATCCCTGGGTCGGGAAGATCCCCTGGAGAAGGAAGTGGCAACCCACCCCAGTATTCTTGCCTGGAGAATCCCATGGACAGAGGAGCCTGGTGGGCTGCAGTCCAGTGTGGCCAGTGCTGGTCTACTTTACACCATTTCCCTTGGCCTGCTGAATTCCTTCCAGGGAGTAAACTGTGCTCTGTGGACGAGGCAGACTTTTATAATACCCAGGGGAGGGCTTTTATCATTGCAGGATGGTGTTGGGGTTTCCCCAGGCAGTTACTCTGTCTAACTTGTGGGAACTTCTCTGAGAACCATTCGGGTGGTTCCTGAGGTGTGGTGTGGTCTCCCTGTGGGGGAGGTTACAGTGGGCACAGCCTCTGCTTCTGGAGACACACTGGCTCTCTTTTGTCCCCTCCTTGGGTTGGTAGTGGTTTAGGGGGCCGGTGAAGAGAATGCTTGTCTGCTCTTGGGACTGCTGGGGTGTCCTAGCTGCTAGCTCATAAGATGCCTTTGTGCAGATTAGAAATGGACACCTTTCCTCCAAGTGACTGCAGCCCTGCACCAGGATGCAGGGCTTTGGCATGTGGAGCACAGGCAGTACTTCAGTATTACCACCCTTGACTAGGCATTTGAGCAGTGTGCAACCTGTAACGCCGTACATGACTGTCCGGTGAAGAAAGAGCCTCGCAACAAGTCTTTCTTTGCTTCCTGGTTGGTAGGCGTAGATAATTTTGGTGACCTCTATTCTAACTATGTTTCAGATGAGCCCTTTTCATTGCTGTTCTCCCGCCTCCTGTGGTGGTGGGGTGGGGCACTGCTGCTCAGAACATACAATAGGAGAAGCCTGGGAGGCTGAGCCTGCAGTGGTGTGCCCACTCCACAGTATCTGTTTGTGGTTGCTGAGATCTCAGCCTGTTTCTGGGCTCCTTTCCCCACTGGAGGATTTTGCTGCCTTGTAGGCTTCTAGCCTGATGTGATAGTTGATGTAGAAGGCTGGCTGTCTTTGGGGAAGCAGTGCTGCTGAGTTGATTTCTCGTTTCATTAAGGAGCTCCATGCTTACCTTTCTTTTCATGCCCTCTATCCCGGGGAACCCGGGGCCTCCCACAGCCCCAGGTAAAGTGTGTGGGCATTCCTGATTGAGAGGAATTTCTGCAGTAGAAGTGATATCACTTGATTTGCAAAGATGGACTCTAGGTCTTGCTGGACTTTAATTCTGGTTCCCCGGGGCTGTTCCTTCTCCTAGGCTGAGACGCCTGTTAGGAACACCAGGGTGGCACCGAGGAGGTATGGACCCTTCTCCGCATTTGCCCCAGATTGCTCATGTGACCTTGGGCACATCCCATCTCCCTCTCTGGCCTCAACTTGACAAGCCCTTGCCGGACCTTGCCATGGTGACCTTTGAGGCCAGCACAGCCTTGCCATCCACCACTCCTTGTGCTCTGCTGCACAGTGTAGAATTGTGCCCTTGGTGTTGGGAGGGCGCTTTCATCCGAGAGTTGCGTTTTATTCAGGAGTGTCTAGTGCGTGGGCACCGATGCGTCTAGACTCGATCGACTGGAATTAGGGTGTAATTGCCTGGGTGCCAAAGGGAATGAGAGGTTTGGGGAGGGAGTTCTTATGAGAGGGAAAAAAAAAGTGAGTTTTTAATCTGAGTATGGGAAGGCAGCAATCCTTAGCTGGTTGTCTCAGTATTTGAGGAACAAGTGTCCGGGTGAGGGGCCGCTTTCCTTTAGCACAGAAGGGGTGGGCTCCTGGAGGGAGGCTTGGAGCTGGGAAGAGGGGTGGGGTGTGCTTTGGGAGAGCCCCCGTGTGTAATAACCAACGGCTGACCCAGTTCAGCGGTTTACAGAATGCTTTCACCCACACTGACAGTCCCTCCTATCAAGAAAGCTCAGAGCCAGGATGAGGGCGATTGGGTTTTGTTTGTTTCTGAAAGCGTGGAGGTGGGAGGCATTTGACAAGTAAAGAAACTGAGGCACAAAATGTAATCCGTTCAGGACTGCAGAGCTGATAAGTAATAGAGCTGTTCCCAGGCTCTCATATGTCCTCGTGTGAACCTCATTACTGGAGGCTATGAAATGCTGCGCATGTGCCTTGGAACAGGTAAATGTTGGGGGAGTGGATTTTGCAGCCAGGATAACTCTCTGGGTACGTTTGGAGGCAGTCCTGCTAGCATCAGAGGGAGTGTGTCAATAACGTAAACCTAGTTCTGCGTACCTGGGGGTGTCCCCCCCCGCCTAGGCTGAGACGCTTGTTAGGAACACCAGGGTGGCACCTGGGAGGTGTGGACCCTGCTCCACATTTGCCCCAGATTGCTCGTGTGACCTTGGGCTCATCACACCTACCTCTCTGGCCTCAATTTGAGAAGCCCTTGCCACAGCATTCAGGATTGCTAGTCTCCCTGCCCCCCACCCCACCCCTTTTTGATTACAAAACAGCCAGGTTAAAGTGTTCTTTTTAAAAAAAAAATTATTTAGTTTTGGCTGCGCTAGGTCTCTGTTGCTGCATGCAGGTTTTCTCTAGTTGCAGAGATCCGGGACTACTCTCTAGTTTCAGCGCACAGGCCTCTCATCGCAGTGACTTCTCTTGTGGAGCCTGGGCTCTGGGGAACGTAGGCTTCAACAGCTGCAGTGTGTGGGCTCAGTAGTTGTGGCTCTAGGACTCCAGAGCACAGGCTCAGTAGTCATGGTGCAGGGGCTTAGTTGCCCCATGGCATGTGGGATTTTCCTGGACCAGGGATCGAAACTGTGTCCCCTGCATTGCAAGGTGGATTCTTAACCACTGGACCACCAGGGAAAGCCCCAGGTTAAAGTTTTCAGAGATTTGTATACCCCTTAAAGTTTTTAGAGTCATGATCAGACTGTATGTATTCTGGAAGTCCAGAACGGTGTGCCTGCATCCCCAGGATTCAAGCTTTTCTTGTGAACCCAGGAGTCCCGAGTCGCTTCCGCCTGGTGCTTCTGGAAGGTCACGGGCAGTTACAGGCCCTGGCTTGCAGCTGTGCTGCCACATTCCAGACTGGTATGCCTGCTGAGAGCTGCACACTGGGTTATGCTGCGGCTGAGACCACGTAGGTGGTAACAATCATCTCTGCTCTGAGTTAACCACCTCTATTCATAGGGTCGCAAAGAGTCGGACACGACTGAGTGATTGAACTGAACTGAATGTCTTTTATATGGAAAGATGTGCCTGTGCCCTGCACATGGTAGGGAAATGATGGATGTAGCTTTCCCTCCGTTTCTGACGTTGGAGGCAAGTCTTTGAATTCTTGAGAGGTTTCAGGAGAGGTTGGACAGTGACCTCTGACACCCTGGGAGACGTAAGTCCTTTGGAGCCAGGTGTATCTTGCTTCGTCTGAACTGTTGACTGTGCTTGGCCATCTTACTGAGTTTGTTCTTATGCTTCTGAAGTCCTCAACTTAACGTGCTATCACGGAGGGTGCAAAGGACACTTGAGTGTTCTGATTCTGTTACAGCTGATCTATTTAAAAAAGCAAAAAACCCACAAGGCTGAGCTGTCTCCTGGCTGGGAGGAGAAAGAGTCTCCTTCAAGCCGGCGGTTCCATAGAGAGGTGATGAGCCTGGATGGCATTTGTGATCCCAAGTTCACTTCCAGCCACCTGAATAACAAAACACATCACGGACAAAGAAAACGGTTGTCTTACAGTCTTGGGGGTCGGCGGTGGGGTGGGGTGGGTTGGGGGCGGTCAGGAAATGCTTGCTGTTGGTCTTGGAGCTCCAGCTACAAAGAGCAAAATCATTCTATCTGTTAATTTAGCGGATTAAACTGATTGTTGAAGTGACCAATTTAAAAAATGCCCAATTTGCCGGCAGCTTTGCCTTCTACAATCCGGGCTCCTCCTCCACCCTTGGGGTTCGGGCCTGGTGCAGGAGGAGCTTGGGGAGGAGGAGGGAATGCTGTGCCCTGGAACAGGCCTGGGGGGCTGGAGGAGGATCTCTTGTCTTCTCTTTACCGCCACCCGCTTTCTGAACACTCCTTAAAACAAAAGGCCTTTATTTAGTAAACACGCACACCACACCCAGCCCCCGATGTAGTGTCCTGCGTGGCTTGGTGTCCTGGATGGGGAGTTTGCCCCTTTATTTCTGTGTGAGAGGCTGGGGTGCGTCTCACCCTCTGTACTCTTTGCCTTTGTTTCGAGGGCCTTTTGAAGATGGGTTCGAGGTCCTGCTGAGCCAGCCTGCTCTGTCTCCTTCGAGCCTCCACTTGAGCCTCCCCCTGAGACTCACTTTCCCACCCGCACCTCCCCCGCCACCCCCACCCCACCCCCAATCTGCCAGCAGCGACCTAGAAAGGCGGCAAGAGAGCCTGGGCCTGGCTCAGGCTAGGATGGCACCTCCCTCCGTCCCCTTCCCACCCGGGCGGGATCAAAGCCTCCTCCCTAGGGGAGCGGGGAAATGCCTCTCCCAATAGCTCCACCAGTGAGTAAACAGCCAGGGCCTCTTGCAGCTTTTGAAGCACGGGGCTTCGGGCTGGGAGGAATGCAGAACATTTCATTTTAGGAGTGGACTTAGGTTTCCAGCGCTCTGGGTATTTGCAAATTTGAAACAAATGCCCTCATTTAGCAGCAGGCAGGCTGGGCAGTAAACGGGGGTTGTTGAAGGGCGTTTATGACGGTCACAGGTATTTGTGGGAAGAGGGACCCCAGCAGGTTTGGGAGAGGACAGAGGGTTTATGGTTAGGTGGGTTGTCCAGAGGCCCCAACCAGGTCTCTGGTGGAGGGTTATTGTTAGGTGGGCTTCACCATAAAAAGCATTGCTGCCTCCTGCCCCCAAGGAAGTATCTCCTTCTGGCAGACAAAGGGGCTGGGGATACTGTTTATCCCCAGGGCTGATGCGCAGGGCCTTGCCCCTCTCACTTGGCTGCCAGAGTATCAGATTTCCAGTGAACCTCTCCTTCTCCTACTCCCAGAGCTTGAAAGGCTTATTAAATGTGCTTTATGTATAACAAGTTGGCTGAGGGCTCCCCCGCTGCCCCCCACCTCCATTTCCAGCCAGTTTTGTGAGGAAGGAGCTAGGGAAACCTGTTTTCCTTTTGTTGTTTCTGGAAGTAGGATCTGCGAAGATGCAATTGCAAAAAACCCTGACTTTAGGAGTCAGCCAACAAGTGTTGTTTGCCCCTGATGGGCAGCTTGACCAAGGCTGGTCTGTCTGAAGTCTGGCTGTCTCCCCACCACCACCCCTGCACACCCCCAACTCCCAGGGAAATTCAGAAATGTGTTCAGGCATTGAGTTCTGGCTTCGTAGCTTGCTCCCGGAGAGACCTTAGAGAGTTCATGTCACCTCTCTGAGCCCTCAGGTTCTTCTTTTGGAAGATGGGGATGGTAATACTGATCCTATTCGAGTTCTCGTGAGAGTTAAGTGAGATAGTACTGAATTTCATGAACTTTGAGATGCTCTCTCTCCCTCTCCCCAGTTTTGCTTCTTTCAGATTGGGTGGTAAGATAATTATTATGTAATGTTCCCTTTTGGCAGAACATAAATGATGGTGCATCTCAAAATCAGTGACATTTTTGAAGTTCAGTGTATGGGAAGGACTTTGTCCCACAGTAGATACTTGATAAAAGGTAGTTAGAATGGGATAGGGGTGATTTAGTTATAGACCTGCTTTTGCTTCCTGTCTATTAGTAACTTTAAATAGAAACTGTCTTCTTTTTAGCCTGGCTCATAAATAACTAAGACTGCTTAAGGCAGAAGGCCGCATGCTAGGTAATATGGGAGGGAGTGGTTGGGGGACTTCTAAATCCTTTAAAAAGCAAAGGAGATCCAGAAGAGGAGGTAGCTATCCCTAAGAGGACAGACAGTCTATTGTGGAAAGAAAATACCTCTCTGATGGTTAAGTCTCCATTTACTTATTTAGCTGCATGACATGGCAAACAGAGATCCAGTTCCCAAACCAGGGATCAAGCTCAGCCCCCGGGGAAGTGAAAGCACGGAGTCCCAACCCCTGGACCACCAGATAATTTCCTTAGAGTCTCCAATGAAAAAGGCTGAATTGGGAATTCCCTAGCTGTCCAGTGGTTGGGACTCTGCGCTCTCACAGCTAGAGCCTGGGTTCCATCCCTGGTCAGGGAACTAAGATCCCACAAGTTGAGTGGTCAAAAAAAAAGGGGGGGCATGAAAATGCTGAGCTATTCCTGGGTGGAGACTCACTCCAGGAATGGATTGTCTGGTAGGCAAAGTAAGATAGAACGAGAAGAGGGTAATGAACAAGCCAAGGACATGGAGAAGCACCGGAGAGGGGGACCCAGTAAATACCAGGTCCTCAGAGGATGGGGAGGGCTTCCCTGGTGGCTCAGATGGTAAAGAGTCTGCCTGCAACGTGGGAGACCCGGGTTCAGTCTCTGGGTGGAAAAGACCCCCTGGAGGAGGGCACGGCAACCGCAGTCCAGTATTCTGGCCTGGAGAATCCTCATGGACAGAGGAGCCAGGTGGGCCATGGTCCATAGAGATGCACAGGGTCAGACACGACTGAACCACTAACACAGAGGATGGGGACCTGAGTGGGGCAGGCGAGAGACCCACAGCGGGTGGTAGCGTGGGCTTCCCCGCCCAGCAGCACAGCTGCACTGCGCTGATCGAAGCTTTGTGGAGACAGCTGGGGCTCATCATTCTGCTTTGTGCTACCCAAGCATGGGGGCAGGGGTGTGTGTGCCATTCCCGCTCAGGACACAAGTGGCCTGAAGGCTGGGGAGTTCTTTCTTTGCTGGATTCTGGTTCATCTGATGGTGGGATGGATTGGCTGTCGAGTTGGGGTTTGGATGGCACAGGAAAAGAGCAAGATAGGTCCCTTTTGTATGTGTTAGTGGATGTCTAGAGCAAAGCTTTTTTTTCCTTTTTTAAAAAATCGATTGCTGCATAGATATGTGTTTTAGGCACTCCACCTTATAGGGGTTTCAGAACGTGTTCTTTCTGTGTGGTCACCCAGAAATGTAACCCTTGGTGTGTGTCCCCAGTTGGGAAAGAGGCCGATTAAAGTCTTGCCTGGAAGAGGAGAACTCAAAAAGTTCCAGGGTCTAGGGACCCAGCCTCTCCATGGAGTGAGGGCTCTTCTTTTGGAAATGTTATTTATTTATCGGCTATCCTGGGTGTTAGTTGCTACGAGCGGGGGCTACTCTAGTTGTGGTGTGCAGGCTTCTCACTGCTGTGGCTTCTCTTGCTGCAGAGCACGGGAGCTAGGGACATGGGCTTCAGTAGTTGTGGCGCACGGGCTTAGTTGCTCCACGGCATGTGGGATCTTCCCAGGCTAGGGATCCAGTCCCCTGCATTGGCAGGCAGATTCTTAACCACTGCACCACCTGGGAAGTCTGTTTGGGCACATCATCTGTGCCTTGAATAGTCAAAGGGCATTGAGGTTAAGACAATTCCAGTGCTCTCTTTCAGGGCATTTTTGGTGATAAAAAATTTTTTTATAAAACTCTGTCAACATGAGTTTTCTTCAGGGGAGGCAGTGGTTCTTTTGAAACCAGGTCAACAGACTCTTTGACGCCCTTTTTGCGTCTGAGTCACCCAGACCAATACCTTCAGGTATTGTCCTGAGTGTAGCCAGTTGTCCAGTTTGAGAAGCCTCAAGAGGACTTGTGTGGACCTCCATGGGGCTCCTGCCAGCTGCTGGCCTTGGGGCTGATGGCTGTGGCAGCTGAATTAGCAGCTGCCTGCTCTGGGCCAGGCCACTGCCTCAGCCATGGAGAGAGGTGTTGATCAGGCTGACGGGGCAGCAAATCCCCCTGAGCCCCAGATTGGAAGTAAATTAGTTAAACGTTGCTCTTAGGCTCCGGACAAATTGCTTTCAGTTTTTGCTGCCAAAAGAGAACTCTGAAAACAGGGTGTAAATTGGGTTATTTACACTGTCTCTGTTTTTGTTGCTTCCATGAAGTCCATGGAGGAGGGCGCCGGTCCAAGGGAGCTTTCCAGGTTCTTCTGGTACCTGGCATCAGGTGAAAAGGGGGTGGGTGTGTGTGTGGGGTGAAGTGCCCTTGAATGCAGGAAGTGTGGTGACCGGACAGGCCTTTGAGATGCCTGGGACCAGCCCCTTTCGTTAGATCAAAGAAATACCTTTTGTTTTTCCGCTCACACTTTCCTCTGCCCTGGAGCCAGAGTCGTAAAGAGGCGGAGATGTGAGGGTCTGCATCTGGTGGTTGGGATGGTGGGTGAGGTGCTGGGAGGGGAGGGCAGGCGGTGGGGAGAGGGGTCTTTCCTTCTGCTGAACACTTCCTGGATCCTGCTTCCAGGCCTGGCATGTGCAGGGGTCTGCCTGGGCTAGCCTGGGCACCCCGGGGTCTGTGGGGCGGCCGCACCACCCCTGGTAGGGCCCTGCCTGAGCTGGGCTCTAAGTTGGAGAAACCAGCCACACAAAGGTGGATTTCACTCCAGGCTGTGTTTTGTTGCTGAATCATTTGCATTCATTAAATGTAGTGACGGGTGAGTGATATTTAAGGCAACGGGTGATGGGTTTGCTGGAGGCTGCTGCCTTCGAGCGAGCCTCGTTAAGAATTCTTGGGGCCAGGGAGAGGATGGGCACTGCTCATTCAAAGCTTACTTAACTTCTGACTGCCTTGGGCAGAGGCCAGCTGCTAAAATATGAAAAATGTTTGCCCAGAAGCCCCCAGGACCTGGCCAGACTGCCCTGGCCAAAGACAACACACACTTACAATTCATTATTTAGCCTCCTGCGAGTTTGCTCGTGTCTCTTCCCTCCCCTGGGACCTGGCTTAGCTGGGGGGCACAAGCAGGGCCAGGAAGGCTCCTATAGGTTTTCAGGGGAAGCCTGGGCTAAAGCAAGTGCTGTCTGCATTTACCCCACCCGCCCCTGTCCCCTCCTAATGGACTGTAGGCTGTCTCTGAGGGTTTGCTCCGGTAAACCAGGCCACCATAAATATCCTTGAATCTGTGCCCTTATGTTTATATACCTGAAGGTTAAATTCCCAGAAGTGGAGCTGCTCTGTCAAAGGATTAGAACTATATCAAAGTTGGGTACACCATTCTGCATGTATGTTATTTTTCTGGGGAGGAAGTTTGTAGCTCTCATCAAACTTCTGAATCACTGGCTGGGGAAAATCACACAAGTTAACATGTGAAAACTGGCAAATGTGATTCAAAAGTAAGGCATTGCTAGGGTGACTGAAGGCTTTATCATCCAACCTGGGGCATTATTCATGATTATGCCCAGACAGCCCTCAGAAGCCAGGGTTGTTCCAGGTAACTTGGGAGGATTGTAGCCCAGCGGCCCCCCAGAATCTTTTTCCCTGACCCCTGGGATGTCCTCTCTTCTACACCGTGGCGCTCTGAATGACCTGCTCCTTTTTATTTTCCATTCTATCAGCTTTTGTTTCTCCCAAACAAAATGCTGAGCTTAGTAGGATAGATCCAGTTCCTGACTTTTGTTTTCCCAGATGCTCAGTGGTTGTTCAAGTTATTCTTGGAATCCCCAAAACCACAATTTGAGCCCTGGAAGCAGTGTTCCTAATCTGCAGGATGAAAGTGATAATATCCACCTCATAGAGCCGTGCGTGCTAAGTCGCTTCAGTCGTGTCTGGCTGTTTGCAACCCCGTGGACCATAGCCCTTCAGGCTCCTCTCTCCATGGGTTTCTCTAGACAAGAACATTGGAGTGGGTTACCTTGCCCTCCCCTCCAGGGGATCTTCCCGATTCAGGGACTGAACCCATGTCTCTTCTGTCCCCTGCATTGGCAGGTGGGTTCTTTACCACTAGCATCACCTGGGAAGCTGTGACAAGGGGTTAATGAAGGAAAGTTTGTTTAGTAGGGGCATTGAGATGTAGCCTTTATCCCTGGGAGGCAAGCTTCAGGGGCAGGCACGTTGACATATGTTGTCACTCTTTATTGACGTATACTTTATTGATGTATTGAGCACTGCCAGCTGTCTAGATTTGTTGGTTTTTTTTTCCCCCGTTTCTCCAATTATTACCATCCCTTTAACTGCCCTTGTATCTGTTCCCTCCCCTTATATCTCATTGCCCATGACCTCATTATTAAGGTCTTGCCATTCCTTCCTTGGAATACTGCTGGAAAAGTGAATTTTCGATGGCAGGATCTTTTTTTCCTCCTCAAAAATATAAAAAGACATGCACTTTATGAACCTTGAGATGGAAACATCCGATGAGATGCACCAGACTGAGATAAAAAGGAAGCTGAAGTGAAGTGAAGAAGTAAAAAGTGAAGAAGTAAAGAGTGAAGAAGTAAAAAAGAAGATTGGCTGAGATAATGAAGGAGTATGAGGAGACAAAACATGCAGTAGCATTTACACAACCATGTGTAAGATACACAGCGAGGAGGAAGCTGTTAAATAGCACAGGAGCTCAGCTCAGTGCTCTGTGATGACCTCTGGGTGGGATGGGGTCAGGGGAGGCAAATGAGGGAGGGAATATATGTATACATATAACTGAGTCACATTGTTGTACAGGAGAAACTAACACAACATTGTAAGGCAGTTATATTCCTAGTAATTAAAAAACGAATTTTAAAACCCCTCAGGTCACTGAAAAAAAAAAAAAAAGCAATGGCAGAATACAGTTTCCAGTATACCCTTTAAGGAGCTGAATCAGCAGTAGTTAATCTAATCAGTATCATGCAATTTGAGATGCTCTCAGAGGGAAATGGACAGTGAAATGAAAGTGATGAAAAAAATGTGATAATTAGGTAAATAGATTCAAGATTTTAAAAAGTAATAAAGGAGAAAAGTGCTACTCAGTTGCATCTGACTGTGACCCCATGGACTATAGCCCACCAGGCTCCTCTGTCCATGGGATTTCCCAGGCAAGAGTATAGGAGTGGGTTGCCATTTCCTTTTCCAGGGGATCTTCCTGATCCAGGGATCAAACCTGTGTCTCCTGCGTTGACAGGTGGATTCTTTACCACTGAGTCACCTGGGAAGCCCAAACAAAGGAGATACAAGTAGCATTAAAAAGCATATCCTAAGAGGTAAATAAGACACAATACATATAACAAAGGAAGAATTCTAGTATTAAAACATAAACCAGATTGAAGCAAGGACATATATATCAGTTAGTATGATAAATTTCAGTGAAATATGTCTCCTACAGAGATAAGACAAGATTGAGTTAGGAAGGTTTCATGTTCTTTACATGAGACAAACTTAAAATGTGGACAGAGTTCATTTTATTCTAACTTGAGGCCAGTAGCTTAATTTATTTCATTTGTTATTTAGGAAATAATTTAAGACTATTTCTTCTGAGTACAGCTTTGAAATGAAAAAATATAGAATTGGTAAGTTCCATTGCTTTAGAAAAAATCAAAGAAACAAAACTTAGGCAAATCCAGTCAAGAAAAGGAAAGAAAAGGTCAATAAGCAAAGCAAGAAAAGAAAAAGAAGCCTTAACCTCATCCTTAGCCTCAAACAATTTCTTGAGTACATACCAGGTACTTGGTAGATTTTGGAGACTTAGAGCAGGTAATGAGATGGAGCTTACTGTTCAGTGGAGAGGACTTACTAAAACGTGTACTAATAATTCCAGTTGGAGTAATTGCCATGGAAAAGATTTTTTTAAGTTGTCAAGGGTTACCATGTTCAGTGCTATGCTGAGAAATCGATGCTGGGAAAATAAAAGTTATTGAAATGTATTCTAGAGCCATTAGGATGATTGACTAGACAATAACTTAAAAACAACTGATACTACTATTTATAAAATAGATAACTCATAAGGACCTAGTGTATAGCACAGGAAACTCACTCTGTAATGACCTATATGGGAAAAGAATCTAAAAAGACAGTGGATATATGTGTAAGTGACTCACTTTGCTGTATAGCAGAAACTAACAACATTGTAAATCAATTATACTCCAGTAAAAATTTTAAAAAATAATCGAAAGATAGAAAACAAAAACCTTCCACCAAGCTGTTGTATCAGACAGCCTTGAGGGGAAATTTCAAAAAACACAGGGGAAAATAGAGCCTTATAGTGCTTTGTAGGCTGTCACAGAGCCAAGGAACAGATGGAGAGCCATTCCATGCATGTCACAAAGTTGCTGTGACCTTGCTCCTAAATGCTGGCTAACAGCACAGAAGAGGAAAATGCACCGCTTAGAAATAATGCTGCAAAAGTCTAAAAAAATCCTGGCAAGTTAAATCTAATACTCTTTTTAAAATAATGTGTCATAAACAATTAGGATTTACTCCCAAAATTCATGGATGGTTTAATCTCATGTAATTCATCAAAATAAGACTCACACACTTATTTCCATCTTTGGCTGTATGGAGAGCTAGATGCAAAAATAACATTAGATATAAATTAACATCTGTTCTTGTTTTTTAGAATTTCAAGCCACAGATAGCATATTTAAAAATGGAGTTATAATCCTGTTCTCTTTTAAAGTCACTGAGTAAAGTCTCCACCATTTAACATTATTCTGAAAACTGTAGCTGAAATAATACTGTAAGAAAACAAAAGTTGGACTTCTCTGGCGGTCTAGTGGTTAAGAATCCACCTGCCAATGCAGGGGACACAGGTTCGATCCCTGCTCAGGGAAGATTCCACATGCCGGGGTAACTACTGAGCTTGTGTGCCGCAACTAATGAGCCTGTATGTCTTCGAGCCCGTGCCCTGCAATAAGAGAAGCCACCACAATGAGAAGCCCACGCACCCCCATCTAGGGTGTAGCCCCTGCTCGCCATAACTAGAGAAGCTTTTGTGCAGCAAGGAAGACCCGATGTAGCCAACTTTATGTGGCTCTCCAACTTTATTTTTAAATAAAGTCAAAATAAAGTTAATGTCTTTTGCTGATGGTGCCAGTTTCTCATATGTGAAACCCAATTATCAACTGAAAGCCGTTAGAATAGTAAGAGAATTGAGTCATTTGGCAAAACTACACAAAACTCAGAAGTTTCACTGCTTATCAGCAAGTAACCTTTACAAAATACAATGGAAACGTTTACCCCATTCACAAAATCAGCAACAAGAAAACCCCTAAGAGACTCAGGCACAGGGACTTCCCTGGCAGTCCAGTGGTTAGGGCTCTATGCTTCTGCTGCCGGGGGGTGGGCACAGGTTTGATCCTTGGTGAAGGACCTAAGATCCTACAAGCTGTGAGGCTTTTTCAAGAAGAAAAATAAACAGGCCCAAACCAATAGAATGGAAACTGTATGTTGAAGGAGTCAGTAAATATCACCCTTCTCTGAATTGGAAACCAGTGGATGTAGGGAGGAAGGAAAGACAGAGAGGAGCTGGAGAGAAGGGAAGTCCGTGCATCACCTTTATTACAGATAAAAGTGAGCTTGAGGAACAAGATTTTAATCTGAAGAGGATTGTCTGATTCATCCCTGAATTAGGGGTGTGTGTGTGTGTGTGTGTGTTACGTGTATAAAATGTGTCCTGTGTGTGTGTGTGGGCTACATGTATAAAATGTGTCCTGTCTGTGGGGGTCTATTCCCCACGCCCCACCCTAAGGGGATGGGAGAGAGAAGATCTCAGCCAAACATGCTGAGACATCACCCCCTCCCTGGGACCTGTGAGAGAAGGTGGGATGAGGCTGCGGTGGTACCCCCTCCGCTGAAATGGGGAGGGGTTATTCCTCCTCAAAACTCCCTTTGGTCTCTGAACTCACCTGAGTTTAACTGTTGAAGCCCCTCGTCACCCGGGGGTGTGGGTGCCTGGCATGTGGCTCTTCTGAGGGAAAGGCACAGCTGTCGGCTCTTCATGCTTCTACCTTCACTAACCACGCTGCTGCTTCAGGGATGCTCCCAGGACACCTGGAGAACAGAGTGGGTTTTCCCCAAAGGCTCTCAAATGAATTAAAACAGGACAGTATTTAAATGAATTCCAAGGCAGCCTCTGCATCCAAGAAAATTCACTTGCTGTCTATTTTCCAGCTCAAATCGTGCACAAACACATCTCCTGAAAAGTTAAAGAACAAGAATCTTCACTGATCTGTCCACTGTTGTATTCTCTAACACTTGGAACAATGTCTGGCACTTAGTAGGTACTCAATAACTTAATGACCATTCTCAGAGGGGGAAAGTGTGACAGGTAATGCAGAAAAGGCCTCATATTAATGATTTTATTGATTACAAATTAATAAGAAAAAGATAGCAATAAAAATAAACAAGGAAAGCGGTAGACAAGGAAGCAGAGTAGAAAATTCAGCTAACCAGTAAACAAGATTGTTTTATGTTGTTAAGGACATACTAAATGTCTTAAGTGACTTGCAAAATAAAGCAAGGTATTATTTTAGTACTCTCAAATTGGCAAAGAATAAAGTATCAGTGTTGGTAAGGAAGCATAGAAGGGCACAACCTTTTTAAAGAGCAGTTTGTCATTTATCAAAAACCTAAAATTGTGTTCTCTGTGGTCTAGGGGCAGTTCTCTTTCTAGAAACATTCTCATTACCAAGCTGCACAGGTACCTGTGCAGGGAGGTTCGGTGGGGGCATTGTTTATAATGGCAAAAAATTTATAACTATCTGAATGTCCACGATTAGATTAGGGTGTTAGACAAACAGATTATGGGTCACTGGTTGAATAATAATACACATGGTTGAAATGAATGGACTAGAACCATGTGAACAGGCATGGAAAGATACCTGTGGTTAAATTGTAGAGCAAAAAAAAGCAGTTTGCAGAATAGCAGGTGTTGTGGGTTGAATGGTGTCTCCTCAAAGGATATGTTCAAGTCCTAACCCCTGGCTCCTGTGATTATGGCCTTATTTGGAAATAGGGTCTTTGCAGGGTGTACTTAAGAGATGTCATTCAGGTGGGCTCTGATCCTACGTGACTGGTGACATTCTTACAGAAGGGAAAGTGATGCAGACATGGACAGAGGGCAGATGGCTGCCTAATGGTGGAGGCAGGAAGTGGAGCGGTGCGACTCCACGCCCGGGCTTCCCTGATGGCTCAGCGGGTTAAGAATCTGTCTGCCATGCTGGAGACATAGGTTCAATCCCTGGGTTGGGAAGATCCCTGGGAGGGGAGGAAATGACAGCTCACTCCAGTATTCTTGCCTGAAAAATCCCATGGACAGAGGTGCCTGGCAAGATACAGTCCATGGGGTCGCAAAGAGTTGGACATGACTGAGTGAGCGGAGAGAGATCGCTAAGCCAGGCAATTCCAAGGTTTGCCTGCACCCACCAGAAGCTGAGAGAGAGACATGGAACAGACTCTTCTGAGAACCTCAAGAAGGAACCAAGCTTGCCAACACCTTGATTTCGCACTTCTGGCCTCCAGAACTGAGGGAGAATAAGGTTCCATTGTTTTAAGCCACCCAGCTGTGGTAATTTGTATAGCAGTCCTGGGAAGCTAACAGAACAGGTATGGCATTATCCCGTAATGCCTCCTGTGACCGTGCCTGCTGCTCTCTCTGTGACAAAGAGCTTCTTCAGTCCATTTTCTACCCTAACAACCACCTCCTTGGAAACAGGGAGGGACTCACTGTGTTGGTGATTTTTTTTTTTTTCCTGTCCGGGGACAGCCTGAGCCAGGTAAATTTGTATTTTATCTCCTTTGTCTGCTCCACCCCTCACAAACCAGTGTCCTAGCGGCCTTTAGCTATGCCCCTCTGACCCCATCATCCCTTAAACTCTGAGCATCCTCAGTTGCCTCAAGTTCATGCTTTGTCTTTGTGCCTCTGTCTTTTCTATTTGCCAAGGCCCCCTTCCTTCTTAAAACCTTGCTGTTATTGTGCAGAGCCTTGTGGGATCTTGGTTCCCTGACCAGGACTGAACCTTTGGCCCCTGGGGTGGAAGCTCAGAGTCTTAACCACTGGACCACCAGGGAAATCCCTTAAAATCTTGTTTTGAGGCGCCGTCTTCCAAGGTGCTTCTCTGCATCCCCCTATTACCCTCACCCTGAGTTAAAAGTGTGCCTTGTGCACCCGCCCATCTCACTGTGTGATAACATGGTTAAGCCTAGTGGTTAGGATAGGTTTTCCTTTGAGCCAGGCAACAAGAGATTTGAATCTTGTGTTTGTCAAGGACGTGCTGTGTGACCTTGAGCAAGTGACTTTACCTTTCTGTGCCTTGGTTGCCTCATCTGCAGAATGGGGACCGTAGTACCTACCTCACTGGGTGGTCGTAAGCATTAACGCTGGTTAAAGCTCTTGGAACAGTGCCTGTCACGTTGCAAGTGGTCAGTGAGCCCTCGCTATTATTGTAATTACATGTTTACTTGTCTGACTCCCCCACTAAGCAGAGAGATTTAAAGGCAGTAATTGTGTTTTTCTCTCTCTGTCCCCAGTGTTTTGCAGAGTACTTGGCACATGATAGGTGTTAAATAAGTGTTTGTTGAATTAATAATGGTAATTAATGTAATTGCCGACCAGGATCCCAGGTTGGGCTTTGACCTGCACTCTGCTGGTTCCGCGTTACGCAGGGGCTAGTGAACCCTCCTCGGATCAGCGGGTGTTTCCTGAGCATCTCCAGTGGGCAAGGCAATCACGGTGGAGGCGGTGGAAGAGTGGACGATTAGTTCCTGACCTCAGGGAGCTGACAGTCTAGTGGGGAAAGCACTTGAAGCTTATGAAATGTTAATAGCTTTAGGTCTTAATAACCATTTGTGGGGGCAACAGAAGAATGTGGATTCAGAGTTCACTGTTCCAGTCCTTGTTTTCCAGATTCCTTTTAGATTTTCTTTTTAATAGTGAAATGTAGACCTGGAGGCCTTCGTCAGATTTAAATTAGATTTTTTTTTCAGGTATCCTTTCCTCAGTAGGCACATAACATTTGGTTGTCTCTCTGGAATTAGCAGCTATCAGTAATCATTGCTAGATCCATTATTTCATTGGGGGCTATAAAATGGTGATATTCTATTTATCAGTTGGAGACTTTTTGAAGATCAGTTGCCCCTCATATAACTGTTTGGTTACCGAGAGATATAGCTGTTCAAGAAAGGGAAAGTAAATGCTTCTTGATCAGTTTTTAAAATAGAAAAAACTTCTTTAGAAAAAAAAAAATTTTTATTTTATGAATTGGCATTGCTGGGGTTTCCCATGGACAGAAGAGCCTGGTGGGCTGCATTCCATGGGGTCGCTTAGAGTCGGACACGACCGAGCGATTTCACTTTTATTTTTCACTTTCATGCACTGGAGAAGGAAATGGCAACCCACTCCAGTGTTCTCGCCTGGAGAATCCCGGGGACGGGGGAGCCTGGTGAGCTGCCGTCTCTGGGGTCGCACGGAGTCAGCACGACTGAAGCGACTTAGCAGCAGCAACAGTAGCAAAAACTTTTTTATTGGAGTATAGCTGATTTACAATGTTGTGTTAGTTTCAGAAGTACAGCAAAGTGAGTCAGGTATACATATATCCCCTCTTTTAAGATTCTTTTCCCACGTAGGTCATTACAGAGTATTGAGTAGATTTCCTTGTGCTCTACAGGAAGTTCTCATTAATTATCTATTTTATATATAGTAGTGTGTCTATGTCAGTCACAATTTCCCAGTTTATCTCTCCCCTTGGGCTTTTTTTTTTTTAACATTATTATGAATTCATAGATTTTAAACTCGTCCGATGTGTTAAGGGACTTCCCTGGTGACTCAGACAGTAAAGAATCTGCCTGCAATGCAGGAGACTCAGGTTCAATCCCTGGGTCTGGAAAATCCCCTGGAGAAGGGAATGGCAACCCACTCCAGCATTCTTGCCTGGAAAATTTCATGGACAGAGGAACCTGATGGGCTATAGTCCATGAAATGCCCCAAACTCAGACACGACTGACTAACACACACATCATCCACAATGTGTTAAGGCCGTGTGTGGTTTTTAACCCTTCAGTTCAGTTCAGTCACTCAGTCCTGTCCGACTCTATGCGACCCCATGAATTGCAGCATGCCAGGCCTCCCTGTGGAGTTCACAGTTCAACCAACTCCCGGAGTTCACTCAAACTCACTTCCATCGAGTCGGTGATGCCATCCAGCCATCTCATCCTCTGTCGTCCCCTTCTCCTCCTGCCCCCAATCCCTCCCAGCATCAGAGTCTTTCTCAATGAATCAACTCTTCTCATGAGGTGGCCAAAGTACTGGAGTTTCAGCTTTAGCATCAGTCCTTCCAAAGAAATCCCAGGACTGATCTCCTTTAGAATGGACTGGTTGGATCTCCTTGCAGTCCAAGGGACTCTCAAGAGTCTTCTCCAGCACCACAGTTCAAAAGCATCAGTTCTTCAGCACTCAGCTTTCTTCACAGTCCAACTCTCAAATCCATACATGATTATTGGAAAAACCATAGCCTTCACTTGACGGACCTTTGTTAGCAAAGTAACGTCTCTCCTTTTGAATATGCTATCTAGGTTGGTCATAACTTTCCTTCCAAGGAGTAAGCGTCTTTTAGTTTCATGGCTGCAATCACCATCTGCAGTGATTTTGGAGCCCCCCAAAATAAAGTCTGACACTGTTTCCACTGTTTCCCCATCTATTTGCCATGAAATGATGGGACCAGATGCCATGATCTTTGTTTTCTGAATGTTGAGCTTTAAGCCAACTTTTTCACTCTCCTCTCTTTCACTTTCATCAGGAGGCTTTTTAGTTCCTCTTCACTTTCTGCCATAAGGGTGGTGTCATCTGCATATCTGAGGTTATTGATATTTCTCCCGGCAATCTTGATTGCAGCTTGTGCTTCTTACAGCCCAGCGTTTCTCATGATGTACTCTGCATAGAAGTTAAATAAGCAGGGTGACAATATACAGCCTTGATGTACTTCTTTTCTTATTTGGAACCAGTCTGTTGTTCCCTGTCCAGTTCTAACTGTTGCTTCCTGACCTGCATATAGGTTTCTCAAGAAGCAGGTCAGGTGGTCTGGTATTCCCATCTCTTTCAGAATTTTCCACAGTTTATTGTGATTACACAGTCAAAGGCTTTGGCATAGTCAATAAAGCAGAAATAGATGTTTTTCTGGAACTTTCTTGCTTTTTCGATGATCCAGCGGATGTTGGCAATTTGATCTCTGGTTCCTCTGCCTTTTCTAAAACCAGCTTGAACATCTGGAAGTTCACGGTTCATGTATTGCTGAAGTGTGGCTTGGAGAATTTTGAGCATTACTTTACTAGCAGTATGATTAGCATTTGTTTGCATTTATGTTTCTAATTTGCATTTATTAGGTTACTGGTGCATTGGAACGTCTTTTATTTATTAATCATTTATATCTGTTTTGAGAAAACATGTTATTTTGACCACGTCACTATTATAATTTTAGTGGTTGTTGAAATTGATTTGTAACTGCACATCAAGGCCAGCAACTCTTCTTCTGTCCATTGCTAGAAACCATTTTCCTAATTGGTCGTTTGCCATTGAGAGTTGTTTACAACCTCTATTTTATGGAGTCAGATATTTTCCTTCATAAAGCAAAGAATTTTCCAGTCCCCCTCACTGGGGCCTAATGGGATCAGAAAGCTGAACCCTAAGAGTTTACCTCCAGGCATTCGTTGGCGTCTAAACATTCACTGTGCTATCCTCACCTAACTACAATCGGGTCCCTTGAGGCCAGAGGCCTGCCTCATTCCAGAATGGTCTGGATCTGTTTTCACTGAGACAGACTTGTTCTGACTGTCCTTCCTGTGAAGGTGAGAAGTGACTGAAATGATGAGCCGCTGCTAATCCGAGCACTGCTTGGAGGTTCCCGGGGCAGCCGGCCATAGTATGGTCCCAGCAGCTAACTGCTGCCCACCCCGTGGAGCCCCGCTCAAGTGACCGGCTCCGTCGGGCAGCTGTGGGACAAAGCTTCAGAGCTCAGGGTCTGTTCAGAAACCTCTTACCCAAATGGCAGAGACTGAGTGGGTAGCACTTAGCAGCTCCACATGGTCTGCATGAGAGAGATGCCAACCAAGGCTTAGCCTGGGTAAGAGACGGTTGTCATGGAACACAGTCCCTCCAAGATCTTGAGCATAATAATCTCAAGCAATAATGGCTAAGAGCCCAAACTCACATGATACTTAAGTTAATATGTGCCAGGCACTGTTCCAAACACGCTACATTGGTTAACATGTGAATTTACTTTTCGCAAGCCTAGGAGGTAGATACTGTTATTAGCACCATTTTATAGCTGCAGAAATGGAGACACCGAGAGGATAAACAGCTTGCCCAAGGTCATACACTCGGTAAGAGGGGGAGGAGAACTCAAGTCAGACAGTCTTGACTCCAGACTCTGAGCTCTTGTCGCATCTCCATCCTGCCCCTACCCAGTGGGCCAGGGGTCTTAAAGTCATGCAGCTCTTCAGACTTCCCAGAGGGCATTTTGTCCCTACAGGATAAGGAGCAGCTGGCTTTACAGATGGGGAAACTGAGGCCCGAAGAACAGAGTGACTTGCTCAGAGCTGCCTGTGCGAGTCAGGTCCAGGGCTTCTGTAGGCTCACTCATCTGGCATCCAAGTCAAACTTCTTGAACCTCCTAGGAGCAGAATTGCCCTTATACAGGTATCGTACAAAGAGCGGTTGCCTCTTCCCTTTGAGAGGGCCCACATCTCTGGGTGTGGTGAACAAGGGGGTCTTACTCAGGACTTTCCTGGGCTCTTGAGGACCACGGTGGGTGCTGCTCTGGAGGTCTTATGGTCTGAGCCTGGGCTGGCCATTTCTGGAAGTTGACTTCTTTGCCCTTGCATGAGGAGCAGCCAGCTGAGTTCCAAGAGGAGCAGGACTGCTGGGTCAGGAGTTCTGGAAAAGTCGGGTGGGAAGTGCCCCGCTGTCTTCTTGCTCCTGGCCTAATGGCTCGGACCATTTTTAGATGTCAGGAAGTGTAACAGTATGGTACATTTATCTTGATGAATAATGGAAGAGCCCAGGAAGGTACTGTACTTTTCCTGGTGAATTATTTACCAGGAGCCTCTAATTTGAGGCTCTCCATTTTAAGTGGTCTAGATCGGGAGTATCTAGAGCCCCACTCCCCCACCCCCTCCCAAGTATGGGTTAGCTGTAACCTTCCGTGTCTAGTGTTAGACTGGGCAGCCCTGTGACCTGTCGCCAGAGACTCCTGAGTGTGGAGTTCCCGTGGGTTTTGGGTTGGCTGGCAGGGGTTGCTGGGAAAGACGTTCCTACTAGAGATGCCCTGTGAGGGGTTTCCCTTGGCCGGAGGAGGCTGGGGTCGGTGGGGCTGGAGGCTGCTCTGCAGGCGTGGAGAATCCTTTGTGTGCTTACGTGTGTGTGCCCATACATACATGCTCCATGTCTTTCTTTTCTAGTCTCTCTCTCTGGGTCTTTCTAGGACTGTGTTACTCTGTTCTTCATTTGTCTCTGCCTGTTGATCTGGGTCTCTCTGTGTGTCCCTCTCTTCCCCGCTGCCCTCCCTCCCCTTTCTTCCCCACCTCTACCCTCTCCCTTCCCCCCTTGCTCTGTCTCCCTCCAGCCCCCTTTTTCTCTTCTTCCTGTCTTCCTCTTTTCTCCATCAGTGTCTGCTTTTCTCCCTCTCTCTCTGCGTGACTGTAGAGGCCTGGGAGAGGCACCTCCTGGGATGGAGGGACAGCCAGTTCCAGACTTAAGTGAAGCCAGATCTTGGTGCCTTCCAGACCCTGACTTAAAGATCGGCAGAGTAGGCATAAAATAAACTTTAGGTCTTTGTCATTTTTTTGGCTATCCAGTTATTGCATCAGCCACTCTTAGGGGCTTTTTTTTTTTTTTTTCTTCTAGCTATTTGTGTGTACTTTATGTTTTATAACATCCCCACCCCCGAAAGTCAGTTATCCCCAGGCTTTAAGCATCTGGTAATGAGTTGCAAGTTTTTGGTGCTTTTAAAAATAACTTACAAGGAATGGTTTCTGTCCCTTATTCTTCAGATTCTATTTTCCTCATCTGTTGTTACTGATTTGGAGATTAAAATACATCTTCTTAAAAAAAAAAATCTGCCGTCTTTAGCCAGAATGCTTTTTTGAAACAGCTGATTTTTCAAAAACAACATTTTTTTTGGTTATTGTCATTAAAAAAAAAAAAGCAAATCATCAGTGATGCAGTTAAGAAAGAAAAGAATAAAATTGGGTTTTACCTTATTAGAGTTTAGATTTTAAGCCATAAAGTGAAGTTTATAAGGAGTTAAGGAAGTGTCTGATGCTTTGATTCTAATTAAGTAGCTGTCCTGCCTTCCCCTCCTGCTCTGTCCCTTGATCTCCACTCTCCCCCAGCTGGGCAAGACTCAATTGAGTGATGCTGGAGCTCTGACCCCAGCTGCAGTAGTTGATCCTCGCCATAAAATAGCTTTCCCTGCCGACATTTCCTTGGCCACACGTGGTAGCTGAGGGGTTGAAGGAAGAGCTTTGGATGGCCACAGCAAATCTGTCCCCAGAAGGCAGCAGGGGCCTCTGTGAAATCCCACCCCTATACCCTCCGAGGCAGCCTAGAGGCCTGGAGGGCACCCTCACCTCATTTTTAAAAATTTCCTGAACTTAAAATTTTTTAAACTTATTTTTATATCTGGCTGCACGGGGCCTTCATTGCTGCTCAAGGGCTTTTTTCTTATTGTGGTGAGCAGGGGCTGCTCTCTAGCTGCAGTGCTAGGCCTTCTCATTGTGGTACCTTCTCTTGTTGTAGAGCACAGGCTCTAGGCACGGGCCTCAGTAATTGCAGTTCTCGGACTCTAGAGCCCAGGCCCAATAGTTGTGGCACACAGGCTTAACTGCTCCTTGTCATGTGGGATCTTTCCAGACCAGAGATCGAACCCATGTCTTCTGCATTGGCAGGCGGATGGTTTTAACCACTGGACCACCAGGGAAGTCTGCACCGTTGCCTCTTGAAGCCAGTGGCTCTCGCAAGCCACCTCTGCTTTTCTGGGTTCCTCTCTGTGTTTCAGGTTGAGGCTTAAAGCCTGGAGCATCTCTTTTCCTGGGTGGGTTTCCAGAAGCAGCTGTTGGCCAGACAGGTGGAGAAGGAAAGAAAGGAAGGCTGGGGGAAGGGCACTTGGAGGACGGTGTCGGGCCGCCTTGGTCCCTGGCACACGTGTTTGGCATCGCTGCGCGTCAGCGGCTGTGTGGCAAGTGCAGCCTGTCGCCGCAGGCCCTGCGTGGCTCGTGCTTTCCACATCACACATAGCAGAGTGATTTCCTCACATTCCCCACTCTTGTCTGCTCCGGGAAGTGGTTTGCAGAGCACTTCTAAATATAAAAGTATGAGACTGCCTCCCTCTCTTATCCCTTTGAAACCAGCTGAAGGCCAACCTCTTTAGTCACATTTTGGGTTTGGGGGAGGAGGATGGAGGAGAAGGAGAAGCTGGGGGAGTGTGTGTGCCTGCATGCGTGTCTCCCTGGGCTCTGCTGGTCCCCAGATGCGTGGGGGAGCCGCACGGGGCTGGTTGCAGTGCTGGAGGGGCACACGGAGAGGAGGGTAGAGGCTCAAGGACTGACTTTCAAACTGTGGGCAGGTATGTTCAGCCACTTACTTGTTTTAAAATTTTTCATTTTCTTCTTCCTTCCTTATACCCAACAGTATGTTATTCTGCTGGGAAAAACAGCAGGATGTAGGCAATGGCCACAGGGAAAGCACTTTAGATAGTGCTGAAGGGAATAAAGTGAGAAGCAGAGGGAGAGATAATGCATTTATATAGGTTAAAAATAGCCACATGCAAAACAATAATCGCCTCTGACCAGAGCACGTACAAAGAGAGGATTTACATTAAACAGGACTGAGCAGTTGTTGGAGGTGGCCTTGGGTAAAAGGGAATAAAGTGAAAGAAATGAAGAGCAGCCAGAGTGGCAATGTGGAAGAAACACAGGGTCGTCCCTGGTGGTCCAGTGGTTAAGACGTCACCTTCCAGCGCACAAGGTGTGGTTGGGGAGCTAAGATCCTATGTGTCTCCTGGCCAAAAAGCCAGAACATAAAACAACAGAGATGATAGTGTAATAAATTTAATTGAGACTTAAAAAAAAATGGTCCACATCCGAAAAAAAAAAGGCACACAGATGTGGGAGTCAGATCTAGGGGCGGTCCCCCCTCCCTCCATCACTGGGATAGCCTTGACCCCAGTTTCCGCCTCTGTGAAATGAGGCTGGTCTCAGTGGAGGGTTCTTTGGATGAGAAATCATGTGTCTGTGAAATAAGGGCCGACCAGAGCAGACAGAGTAGCTGAGGCCACACTGACCAATGGAACGTTTTGCAGAGACAGAAGTCTGACGTCTGTGCTGATTAGTACGGTGGCTGCTAGTCACGCACGTGCAGCTCCTGAGCACTTAGAGTGTGACTGGTGTGGTGGAGAAAATGAGCTCTCAGTTTCGTTTCATTTTAATTAAGTTACATTTGAATAGCTGCATGTGGCTAGTGGCTGCCTTATTGGCGGCGGCTGCTGCTAAGTGTCGCTTCAGTTGTGTCCGACTCTGTTCGACCCCATAGACGGAAGCCCACCAGGCTCCTCTGTCCCTGGGATTCTCCAAGCAAGAACACTGGAGTGGGTTGCCATTTCCTTCTCCAATGCATGAAAGTGAAAAGTGAAAGTGAAGTCGCTCAGTCGTGTCCGACGCTCAGTGACCCCATGGACTGCAGCCTTCCAGGCTCCTCCGTCCATGGGATTTTCCAGGCAAGAGTACTGGAGTCGGGTGCCATTGCCTTCTCTGGCCATATTGGCTAGAACAGGTCAAAGGGATGTTTTAACTTTTTAAGAGGTAGGGAAGGGACTTCCCTGGTGGTCCAGTGGCTAAGACTCCCAATGCAGGGGAGCCCAGGTTTGAGTCCTGGTTGGGAAACTAGATCCCACATGCCGTAACTCAAGACCTGGCACAGCCAAACTAAATAAATATTAAAAAAAAAACAAAAACAAAAAACAGAGCCAGGGAGGATTTTCCCTCATTAGTGGAGTTGAGATCACTCCACCTAAAGGACAAGGATTTGGAGTGTATGCTCGTTGACTTAGAGATGGGTAAAAGAGCTCAGAAAACTGAATCTTCCAGCATTTTCTGAACCTGTCTTGAAAATAAATAGATGAAGTCAGGTCCAGCTAGTCCCATAGTAGTGGTTCCCAGGCTGTCCTCTGCTTTGCCCTCTGCTTCGACAGGAAATTCGGCTCTGGGAAGCTCACGCCCAGGCCCTCCCTGGCACTGTTCGCACTGTGGTGTCCCTGGGACCCTCCCCACTACACCTGGGAGGTAGACCTGCTTGGGGCCTGGGTCTGAACCCCCCACCCCCACCCCAGTGAATGGCTGTCAAGCCTGCATTGAGTCCTTGTCCATCTTCTCTGGAGGGTGAGCACTGGACCCTTTGTCCCCTTGGGGTCCCTGAGCACACTGGCTGGGCATCCCTGAGGTCTTCCTGCCTCCTATCCCAGACTCTTGGTCCAGCAGCCCCCTTGCCTGCCTGCAGTGTCTATCATTTCCACAGTCCCCTCTCTGGTGTCTTCAGGAGATGGCTGGCTGCAGTCTCTCCCTCTCCTTGGGGCTGAGGATAAACATGGAGGGTGCAGAGGACCCCTGGTTCCCCCTGGCGGTTCTTTCCCCATCTCAAGCCCCCCACTGCTCACCAGGCCTTTGGACTCTCCAGGAATCACCTTGCCCAAGGGAGTTTGATCTGGAGGCCATAGTTCCCTAGAACCTCTGGGATTTCTTACTTCTCTGAGGAATATGCAGCCTTTTGTGGGTCTGTACCTAATACTGTTTTCATTTGAATATCCTTGGGGGTCAGAAAAGAATCACGAAAACTGGATGAGGAAACTGAGGCCCAGAAAGGATAATTAACTTGGCCAGGACTGGATCACGGTAGATGCAGAACAAAATTTCAGGTCAGGTAACTCTCTCTTTTTTTTTTTAGTTTATTTTTATTTATTATAAAAATTTCATTATTTATTTATTTGTTAGTCTGCGTTGGGATCTTTGGTTGTCCCCTGTGAACTTTTCTTTGTGGCGTGTGGGATATAGTTCCCTGACTAGGATTGAACCTGGGTGCTCTGTATTGGAAACACAGTCTTAGCCACTGGATCACCAGGGAAGTCCCCACATAGACTCTTAAGTGCCTTCTGCTACTGCTGCTAAGTCGCTTCAGTCGTGTCCGACTCTGTGCGACCCCATAGACGGAAGCCCACCAGGCTCCTCTGTCCCTGGGATTCTCCAGGCAAGAATACTGGAGTGGGTTGCCATTTCCTTCTCCAATGCATGAAAGTGAAAAGTGAAAGTGAAGTCGCTCAGTCATGTCGGACTTAGTGACCCCATGGACTGCAGCCTACCAGGCTCCTCCATCCATGGGATTGTCCAGGCAAGAGTGCTGGAGTGGGGGTGCCATTTCATCTCCCCGTAAATGCGTGTATGGTATTTGCTGTGTGGCCCAGGCCCTCTGGAGGGGCACAGGGTACCGTATTGGGCACAGGTGTCTCCCCCACTCCGCGAGCTTGCAGTCTAGCTTGGGAAATACAGCTCTCAGTCACAGCACAGGCGGGTGTCTCAGGGGTATCACAGGCACTGAACTCTCAGTGCAAGGGCATGGCGGAGGCAGAGGCCGGATCTCCTGAGGAGGCAGATTGCAAGCCGAGCCCGGGAATGGCAGCAGCTTGTTAGCAGTGATGCTGGTCCCCAGTTTGCAGTTCCCAGCTGCCTCTGACTGAACACCTGCCATTTATAGCATCACTCTTAATCCTCCCGGGGCCGGCCCTACATGTGGTACGTGGGCTTTGGGGGCTGGCTGTGCAGCTGGAGGCAAGGGAGGGGGCAGGAAGGGGACTCTGGCCAGCCAGCACTTTGTTCCTGTGACTGCCTCCCTTGGGCTCAGCAAATCCAGGGCTAGGTCTTGGAGACTGTCCAGTCACATCCTCGCAGTTCTCTAATATTTACAGGTAATAGAACCACCTGGTGTGGGGGTGGCCACTGGCCAGGGTCACTCTACTTGTCAGTGGTTGTGTTGAGACTAGAACCCAGGTCTCTCCACCCTGTGTTCCTTCTGCCTGATCACACTGCCTCACTCTGGCTGGGTTTTTAATTCATTGCTGCTTCCTTGGAGACATCATAGCCGTTTAAGGGTTCCTAAGGGTGAGAGATAGGTCCTAGATATGGTCCCCTCGGGCCCAGCAGAAGAGGAGTTTGGTGCCGGGGGTCGCATGGTGTGGCTTTCGGCTGGGGAACTGCTGCTGCTTTTTCCTTTTTAAGATAAATTTAGCCGCGCCAAATCTTAGTTTTGATATGTGGGATTTGATTCCCTGACCAAGGATCACATTAGGGGCCTCTGCACTGGGAGTCTGGAGTCTTAGTTCCTGAACCACCAGGGAAGTCCCTGGGAAGCTTCTCAAACCACATCTCCCAACTGCTGTATCTGTCCCTCTCAGTTCAGATGCACGTGATACTGGACACGAAGACCTACTTGTGCCGTTAGAGATACATCTTTCCGCTCCAGGGCCTCAGAGGAACAGGCAGGGGAGGACTGAGGTACGGTTTTCATCTAAGGTAGAAGCACTGGCCTGCTGGGTTGTTTCTGCCCTAATCCCTGGTGATTTTGTTCCATTTCTCTAATCCGGATGTGGGAGTCTCTCCAGATATTTACAGTTAAATCCCAGGACAGGGAAACTCAGCTGGGTCCCTGGCCCTGCTCCTCCCGCGTGGCTCTGAGCAAGGGCTGTGATGGCCTGTGGAGGGCTGCGGGGCTGCTGGCGAACCTCGGGCCTTTTGCAGAGAGAGGGGACGGGGCTGGAGCCCTGTGCTCTGTCTCTGGGTCTTGGAGTCAGCTGAGGTGGATCCTCAGTGACCCTCTGAACTCTGAGGTTCTAGGGCGTGTCCTCAGATGGGGTTGCTGGTGCTAAAACCACGTGTGGGTGTTGGTGGTGGTGGAGGGAGCACTCCAGGCCCCCAGATTCACAAACCCCACTGCAGTGTTGCGTGTTCCTGCCAGCCCCGGGGAACTGGGAAGACGAGTGGGACTGCTGCAAATAACTTTTTCCTGCAGAGACTGATTTGTAAACCCCCTCTGCGGGCCCCCTCCCCCGCCCCCGCCATGACTCATGCCTATGAGCTGTGGGCCCTGGGAGTAACCTGGAGCAGCTGAAAGTGCATCAGTGAGACCCCCCCAAATCCAAGGGTCTGGCTGCATTGGCCCCTCAGGAAGGGAGGAGTGGGGTAGAGACCTTGGTACCCCTGGGGCCTCTCCCTTTACGCACTTAGGGTTTTTGGATGGAGGGGACCTGTGAGCAGGGCTGTCCTCCTGTGGGTGTGGGGGCCTGGGGGCTGCTGTCTTTCCCAGCACGGAGCCCCTGTGCCCTTTGGGTTGAGGGCTGCCTCTCCTGTTGCCCCAGGTGGGGCACAGGAAGTTGGCAGACATCTCCCTTGGGTCCATATGGCGCAATATGAGATTCCTTGCTTAGGGCTCTCTAGGTCCCCTGGGAGGATGTCCCACAGGGATGTGGGGCCTGGAGCCACAGACTGAGTCTTAGGTGTAGGGGCATCAGCCTTGTGTGTGGGAGAGGTCACAGTCATGATCACACGCACCCCCCGTGTAAGATGCCTGGCCTGGGGCCAGCCAGGGTCATGTTGGTGCCTGTGCCTGGCCCCAAGACAGCTGTGTGAGGGATGGCATCTTACTAGAGGAAGAGAAGGTAGATCAGGGAAAATACTAGGAGGGAGAGAAGGTGGATCAGGAGTCCTCTGGTGTCAGGTTTAGTGGGTTCTAGGCTTTCCCTAGTGGCTCAGACAGTAAAGAATCTGCCTGCAGTGCAAAAGACCCAGGTTGGATCCCTGGGTCAGGGAAGATCCCCTGGGGGAGGGCACGGCAACCCACTCCAGTATTCTTGCCGGGAGAATCCCATGGAGAGAGGAGCCTGGCAGGCTGCAGTCCTTAGGGTCGCACAGAGTCGGACATGACTGAAACAATTGAGCACGCACGCACTCACAGGACGTCTAGAGCCCAGGGATGTCTTTTCGAGACCAAGAGGACTAGCCCCTGGGAGATGGGTCGTTGAGTGGCCCAGATGGATCCTTGGACTGAAGTAGCTGAAATTACTTCAGAGCAGAAAAACTTCCTGCTGCTCTCTGCTCTCCATAAAATCATGTTTACACATATGTGTACGCACTCATGCACACATAAACACACATGGGTCGACTGGGCCTGGGGCCCAGAGAGCAGCGAGGAGGGCAGGCACCGAACCAGACGCTTGCTGCGGGGTGGGGAGCCGGGGTTGGGCCACTGCCCACCCAGCCCTTTCTCGAGGGTCCGGGCCAGGGCCCAGGGAGAGTGAGTGTCTGCATATAGATGGCTGTTGGAGAGCCAAGGAAATGGCTTGGAAAATGTCCTTAATGGGTATTTGCAGCTCCAGCTTCGTTGGGGTCGTGCCTGGTGTGGGCAGATGGCTCTGTCTGCCGGTTTTGGCGGTGGGTGGTGTTCTTGAGCCCGTCCCTTGCCCTCTGGGCGCTCTGGGCCATGCTGTGGGCTTTTCATTTATGAACCCACCTAGCCTCATGCACACATGGACATCACCAGATGGTCAACACCGAAATAGGATTGATTCTATTCTTTGTAGCCAAAGATGGAGAAGCTCTATACAGTCAACAAAAACAAGACCAGGAACTGACTGTGGCTCAGATCATGAACTCCTTATTACCAAATTCAGACTCAAATTGAAGAAAGTAGGGAAAACCACTAGACCATTCAGGTATGACCTAAATCAAACCCCTTATGATTATACAGTGGAAGTGAGAAATAGATTTAAGGGCCTAGATCTGATAGATAGAGTGCCTGATGAACTATGGAATGAGGTTTGTGACATTGTACAGGAGATAGGGATCAAGACCATCCCCACGGAAAAGAAATGCAAAAAAGCAAAATGGCTGTCTGGGGAGGCCTTACAAATAGCTGTGAAAAGAAGAGAAGCGAAAAGCAAAGGAGAAAAGGAAAGATACAAGCATCTGAATGCAGAGTTCCAGAGACTAGCAAGAAGAGATAAGAAAGCCTTCTTCAGCGATCAATACAAAGAAGAGGAAAACAACAGAATGGGAAAGACTAGAGATCTCTTCAAGAAAATTAGAGATACCAAGGGAAAATTTCATGCAAAGATGGGCTCGATAAAGGACAGAAATGGTCTGGACCTAACAGAAGCAGAAGATATTAAGAAGAGGTGGCAAGAATACACAGAAGAACTGTATAAAAAGATCTTCACAACCCAGATAATCATGATGGTGTGATCACTCACCTAGAGCCAGACAGCCTGGAATGTGAAGTCAAGTGGGCCTTAGAAAGCATCACTATGAACAAAGCTAGTGGAGGTGATGGAATTCCAGTTGAGCTGTTTCAAATCCTGAAAGATGATGCTGTGAAAGTGCTGCACTCAATATGCCAGCAAATTTGGAAAACTCAGCAGTGGCCACAGGACTAGAAAAGGTCAGTTTTCATTCCAATCCCAAAGAAAGGCAATGCCAAAGAATGCTCAAACTACCGCAGAATTGCACTCATCTCACATGCTAGTAAAGTAATGCTCAAAATTCTCCAAGCCAGGCTTCAGCAATACATGAACCATGAACTTCAGATGTTCAAGCTGGTTTTAGAAAAGGCAGAGGAACCAGAGATCAAATTGCCACCATCTGCTGGATCATGGAAAAATAAGAGAGTTCCAGAAAAACGTCTATTTCTGCTTTATTGACTACGCCAAAGCCTTTGACTGTGTGGATCATAATAAACTGTGGAAAATTCTGAAAGAGATGGGCATGCCAGACCACCTAACCTGCCTCTTGAGAAATCTGTATGCAGGTCAGGAAGCAACAGTTAGAGCTGGACATGGAATAACAGACTGGTTCCAAATAGGAAAAGGAGTACGTCAAGGCTGTGTATTGTCACCCTGCTTATTTAACTTCTATGCATAATACATCATGAGAAACGCTGGACTGGAAGAAACACAAGCTGCAATCAAGATTGCCAGGAGAAATATCAATAACCTCAGATATGCAGATGACACCACCCTTATGGCAAAGTGAAGAGGAACTAAAAGCCTCTTGATGAAAGTGAAAGAGTAGAGTGAAAAAGTTGGCTTAAAGCTCAGCATTCAGAAAATGAAGATCTGGTCCCATCACCTGCTGGGAAATAGATGGGGAAACAGTGAAAACAGTGTCAGACTTTATTTTGGGGGCTCCAAAATCACTGCAGATGGTGATTTCGGCCATGAAATTAAAAGACTCTTACTCCTTGGAAGGAAAGTTGTGAACAACCTAAAGAGCATATTCAAAAGCAGAGACACTACTTTGCCGACTAAGTTCCGTCTAGTCAAGGCTATGGTTTTTCCTGTGGTCATGTATGGATGTGAGAGTTGGGCTGTGAAGAAAGCTGAGCGCCGAAGAATTGATGCTTTTGAACTGTGGTGCTGGAGAAGACTCTTGAGAGTCCCTTGGACTGCAAGGAGATCCAACCAGTCCATTCTGAAGGAGATCAGCCCTGGGATTTCTTTAGAAGGAATGATGCTAAAGCTGAAATTCCATTACTTTGGCCACCACATGCAAAGAGTTGATTCATTGGAAAAGACTGTGATGCTGGGAGGGATTGAGGGCAGGAGGAGAAGGGGACGACAGGATGAGATGGCTGGATGGCATCACGGACTTGATGGGCGTGAGTCTGAGTGGACTCTGGGAGTTGGTGATGGACAGGGAGGCCTGGCATGCTGCGATTCATGGGGTTGCAAAGAGTCGGACATGACTCAGCGACTGAACTGAACTGAGTCTCATGCAGCCCGAGTGGTAGGAGTGGGGTTCTCGTTTCATGGCAGAGGAGAAGGTCCAGAGAGGCCAGTGGAGGTGGTGTTGCTAGGGAGTCGAAGCTGCTCTGCTGAGCGGCCACCTCAAGGGTCACGTGGGCCAGGTATTTCCCTTCGGGGAGCAGCTTTGAGAGGCCCAGGACTGGTGTGCTTTCCTCACGGACTTTCTCCAGGCCACAGTGCTGCGGCATCCTGAAGTTAGGTTGTGCTGGGGACTGTACCACCTCAATCCCCCAAAGACTTCCTCCTCTTCCATCGTTTAGCCGAAGCTTTCAAAGAGCTCTCACTTCCCAGAACCCTCCTCGGTCTGCCCGTTTCCCCTGACAAAAGACCAGACCAGCCTGTCTTGCAGATGGTGAGATGGCTGGACTGGGCGCCCCTCACAGTGTCTTCTCAGTGAAGTGGGTGTTGAGGCTCCGGGCCAGTCTCTGGTGTGAGGAGCCCAGTAGCCAGGATGTGAGCTCAGAGCAGAGGCCAGGGTCTTAGAGGAGGCCTGGTGGCTGCCCTCCCTGCCTTCTGTAACATCTGAAGCCTGCCCCCGCCAAGCAGTAACCAGGACCTGCTGTGAGCTGACGTCAGGACACAGGGCCCCTCGGGGGCAGCTTTGATGTTCCCCAGGCCCTGTCGAGGGGGCGCGGGGGCTCTGAGTGGCAGTCTGGGAATGCAGTATCTCACCACAGCTCTGCCAGTGCAAGGGGGGATGGGATGCTGGATGGAGGCTGAGCTGGGGTCCCTCTGAGTCATGACATCTCCTCTCCAAACTCGAGTTTCTGTGGCAAGGGGTCTGTGCTTTCTGCAACCTCGAAGCCTCTTTCCCTCCACCTCATCCCCCGACCTGATGATCCATTCAGAACTTCCCCTGCAGTGGCGGCTGCTTCCCATCTGGGGTCTGGGAAGGCATGGGGCCTCACATGGGGGAGCTTTAGAACATCCCTAGAACTTGCATCTTTGGGCTGGAAGTGTGATGATGGTTAGGATGATGGTAGCTGCCTGCTGAGTGGGCTCATCCAAGGCATTGCACAAGAAATTACTGCATTTGTGAGTCACGAGAGGGCGAGAGAAAGCTGGGGTTCCCACTGTGTTCCTTGCACAAGATCAGGCGCACTGAATATGGCTGTCAGGATTGAGTCGGATCTGACAGCAAACCCTTACAACTAACCTCCTGTGGGTGGGCGAGCTTCCTGATCCCCACTGTGTCTGGAGAGGCTGAGCGGGAAAGTGGGGGGTCGTCTATACTTGGAGGCAGATAAACTAGAGAGTTTTTGATGAGCATCTGTAGTTCTGGGTTGAAGGTCCCCAGATTTGAATGAGTCATGTGCACAGAGGCCCGCTGGGGCCTCCGCCTGAGGCTGCCCATCTGTGTCAGGAGTGGGTGTCGGGAAGTGTTCTGGATGCTTCTGTGCCTGCCAGCTCTCGCCCCGCACTCCTTTGCGGTTACCTCCATTCAGCTGATGTTCACTGAGCACCTTTGTGAACCTGGTGTTATCTGTGGGAGGTGTGTCTCTCTCTGTACCTGGCTGCAGGGAATGAGACCTATTCTGGGCTCAGATATTTCCAGGACTGGTTTGGAGTTCTTGGGCAGGGCTGGGAAGAGTGTGGTTGGGTATGGAGTCGGGCTCCTTGGGTCACGGTCCCGGCTTTGCCACTAATGAGCTGTTTGATCTTGAGCAAATCCCTTCATCTCTCTGGACCTCAGTTGACTCATCCAGCTTACTCAGGGAGGGCAGGGACCACACTCCAGTGCAGTGTTTGGAAGCTAGTGGGGGTGTTTGGGTTGTGAGGGTGACTGGGGGCAGCTTTGCTGACTGGCACAGTGGATGGGCTAGCTCAGTGTGGTGGAGAATTATCCCATCCAGGAGCCGGCAGGAGCCTGCTGAGAAGTAGTGGGGGGCGCCCGGCTCCTTTCAGTGCCGTGTGTCTTGCGCGCTGGTCCCTTTAGAATGTTGTGAGATGGACCAACATCAGGGGCAGCCCCTCCTCTGGATCTAGCCGTGGGGGATCCTGGACTTGCCTTGATGCTCACATTTAAAAAAAATATATTTTTATTTATTCGGCTGTTCTGAGTCTTAGCTGAGGCAGGCAGGATCCATATCCCTGACCAGAGATGGAACCCAGGCCCTCCAGATTGGGAGGGCAGAGTCCCAAGGACCACCAGGGAAGTCTCCTTGGCACTGACTTTATGAGGAGACTGGTTCTTATGGCCTAAAGAACCACTCCCCCTTCCATGCCCAGGGACTTGGAAGGGGCTCCAGTGGTTTGGGAAGGGGCAGGCAGGACCCCATTAGTCTCTCCCTTCCTGCCCTTGAGGGCCCGGTTTGGCCAGAGGCAGAGCCTGCTTCTTCACGTAGCAGCCCCAGGTGGCCTGTTTCCCCTCCCTAGAGAGACGGCACAACCCCCTCTCTGCTATCACCCACCCTTCCCCGCCCTCTGTAGCGGGTGTTCCGGACCCTGAAGCTCCGGGCCCCGGCTGGGCGCCCACGCGGGCCAGGAACAAAGCCCAGTGTGTTGTTCCTGTGCGGCAACCGTGCCACCTGCCCGGCCCTGCCCTCTGCCTCCCCGCCCATCTGCTGCTCTCCCAGGCCCTTCACCCGCCCCTTTGTTTGGTCCACCTTTGGTTGCAGGGCCCCTTTCTATGACAGTGCCCCGCTGGCCCTGGCCAGAGCTGAACTGTAGCCATGCGGGAGGGGGAGACCTGGGCCTACTTAGCTCACCTCTCAGTTAGCCCGGAAGAGCCAGCCTTGGACGCAGATGGATCCCTAGGATTGGAGAGTAGGAGGTGGGGTGGCCCCGGCATGTCATGGGGAAAACAGCAGATCCAGAGAATACTGGCTTCTCCTGTGATGGGACGGGTTCTCCCAGATATGCCTCTGGGGAATGCTGGACCGCGGAGCGTCTGGGGGTGGGATTCAGAGCCCCCCCACCGCTGAGGGTCGAACATCAGCGGATGCGTGAGAGCCGGTAATCCTTCCGAGAAGCTCTTTGGATCATGATTTAGCTCTGTCTGTGACCTGGGTTCTGAAGACAGCGGTGAGGGTTGCTGGTTAATGTTCTCCACTCCTCGATCCAACATCTCCTGTGATCTGATCCCGTAGCTGCGAACTCTTTTTCCTCTAGGGAGAGTCCTGTGCGGCATTAACCCCTCCCTCCTCCAGCCCTTGGGACTCTCTCCTCTTCAGCATTCTAGGGACACCGAGTGCCCACGTCATTCATTTAGCGGGAGTCTTGCCTTTGTCCTTTGTCCCGCCTCCGGACCAGCCCCCTGGAGGGTACTGCGCCTTTGTTTCCCGAGGAGTACCCAGCACAGTGTAAAGGTTCCTCAGTAGACAGTTGGGGTGTCGTGATCCTCACTTGCACTTGCTGGACACCTCCTGTGTACAGGCCAATGGGCGGCCCATGTTAGGACGGTGGCTGTAGCTCCCCGTGACCCTGTCTCTCCTGTGTTCCCGCCTGCAGGTGCCCAGGCGGCCATTGTCTTCATCAAGGAGCCGTCTTCCCAGGACGCGCTGCAGGGGCGCCGGGCACTGCTCCGCTGTGAGGTTGAGGCCCCGGGCCCAGTGCACGTGTTCTGGCTGCTGGACGGGGCTCCCGTCCAGGACACCGAGCGGCGCTTCACCCAGGGCAGCAGCCTGAGCTTCGCGGCTGTGGACCGGCTGCAGGACTCGGGAGCCTTCCAGTGCGTGGCTCGGGATGAAGTCACCGGAGAAGAGGCCCGCAGCGCCAATGCCTCCTTCAACATCAAATGTGAGAGCCAGGGGGCTGTCTGCCCCCATGAGACACTCAATTCCTGAACCCTGAGGGGGACCCCCTCCTTTGCCTCATCTCCTCCCATCTCCAGTTGAATGGGGCAGGGAGAATGCAACTGAGATCAGCTCTCTGCTTGTATGGACAGGAGGGGGTTAACAGTTTTTATTTTTCCAAGGGTTATTTTTTTTCCCCCTTCAAGTCTTGGACCCGATGATCTGCAAGATAGTTTTGCAAATGGCAGGAGCCGTGAGGCAGGGTGGCCCTGTGTCGCTTGGCCTCCGAGCCTCCAGGTTCCGGCCTTTCCTGCTTGCCCTCCTTCCCCTCTGCTCTCCCTCCCTTGTTCTGCCCCACACCCCTCACTCTGCAACCTTGGCTTCTGCCCAGGGCTGGAGACCGGTCCCGTGGTCCTGAAGCACCCGGCCTCGGAAGCTGCAATACAGCCCCTGACCCAGGTCACACTGCGTTGTCACATTGATGGGCACCCTCGGTAAGGAGACTTTGGGGAGGGGAGGGAAAGGGTGATTGTTCTTGACTGGCGGATCTGTCTTTCCCAACTGTGGCCTCTGCCACCACCTGCCCGCATGCTGCTCCACCCTGGGCCCTGGACACTGGAGAAGGGGCAGCCTTGTGCTGTGGAGCAATCCTGGGAGCTGGGAAATCTCGAGTCTTCACCAGATTCTGCCCCCTGGATGCTGTGCCTCTGTGCAAGTCATGGTCCCTCTCCAGGCCTCAGTTTCCCCATGTGTAAACTGAGGGGTCTAGCCCTGACTCTCTGGTTTCGCACCCTTCCTCCCGGCCACCTGAGAACACCCCCTCTCCCACCCCTCTGCTGCTGATCCTCTTGGGCCCCCGCAGACCCAGCTACCAGTGGTTCCGAGATGGGAGTGCTCTCTCTGACGGGCAGAGCAACCACACGGTCAGCAGCAAGGAGCGAAACCTGACCCTCCGGCCGGCTGGCCCCGAGCACAGCGGCGTCTACTCCTGCTGTGCCCATAATGCCTTTGGCCAGGCTTGTAGCAGCCAGAACTTCACCTTGAGCATCGCTGGTGAGCCCGGGGGTGGGGAGCTGGGGACGGGGGAGGGGTCTGCCCGCCTCGCCTGCTCACATGTCCGTGCCTCCCCCACCCCAGATGAGAGCTTTGCCAGGGTGGTCCTGGCACCCCAGGATGTGGTGGTGGCAAGGAATGAGGAGGCCATGTTCCACTGTCAGTTCTCAGCCCAGCCGCCCCCGAGCCTGCAGTGGGTCTTTGAGGATGAGACCGCCATCACTAACCGCAGCCGGTAAGGTCTTAGAAGTTGTGTGTGCACGCATGCTGAGTCGCTTCAGTCGTGCCCGACTCTGCAACACTGTGGACTGTGGCCTGCCAGGCTCCTCTGTCCAGGCAAGGATACTGGAGTGGGTTGCCGAACTCTCCTCCAGGGGATTTTCCCAACCCAGGGTTTGAACCCACATCTCTTACGTCTCCTTCACTGGCAAGTGGATTCTTTATAGGTTGTTCTTTAAAGGATGTTAAAGAACCTCTTAAAGGGAGTGAGGTTCTTACCACGGGCATCCTAGATCTATGCATGGAATTACCTCAGCTTTCCAGCAGATGGCAGTAGAATGTCTTCCTCTTACAAAGTGAGCCCAACAGAGGGACATGTCTCCAGGAAGGGCATCTTTTCCCACTTCCCGCAGACACACTGTGTGAGCCTGCAGTGACTCAGTCCTCCCTACTTCTGCCCATATGGGTCTTCTGGGATGGGGGGTCAGTAACTCAGGGGTGGAGGGACACGGGGAACCTGGATGATCACATCGTGGACAATAAGGTCCCAGATGGTAAAGACACCTTATACACACACGCGCGCACACACGCATGCATACACACACACACACACACACACACACACACACACACACACACACACACACACACACACACACACACACACACACACACACACACACACACACACACACACACACACACACACACACACACACACACACACACACACACACACACACACACACACACACACACACACACACACACACACACACACACACACACACACACACACACACACACACACACACACACACACACACACACACACACACACACACACACACACACACACACACACACACTCTTTTTGGGAAGAAGCAAACATTTCCAGAAATTGCTGGGAGGTGTCAGGCCCCCACAGGGACACTTCTGTCCTCATCCAGGCCCTAGAGAGCAGAGAGCACCTCGGTGGTGCCAGGTGTGGCTGTGGTCCTTGGAGGTGTGGCTCCCCAGGCTGGGGGCGGGGATCCCACTCAGCTGCAGCCCTGAGGACGTCACCTGTGGTCTGTCTGGTACAGCAGCGGGGCTTCTGATGCTGGAGCTTCTGCTCTACCAGCAGGCTTATCTCGACTCCCTGGGAAGGTGGCCCCGTCTCCACAGGTGCACGTCAACTCCTTGATTCCTCCCACTCACACTGCTGCAGGCCTGGCTGCCCCAAAGCTGCGTCTCCTGTAGTTAAAATACACACTCCCACACACATGAACAAGTGCACGCAGGCACATGCACACACGTGCACGCACCAGCACGGCGTGTCAGCTTCCTTCTCTCTGTCCTGTTCCTGGCCAATCCTTTCCTGCATACCTGGCCTGCACAGGTCGGGCTCCACTGGCTCCCTTCTGGAGCAAGGCCTCTGGGCCACTCCTTGCCAATATCAGTCTCTCCCCTCCGCAGCCCCCCGCACCTCCGCAGAGCCACGGTGTTTGCCAACGGGTCCCTGCAGCTGACCCAGGTCCGGGCCGCGCAACGCGGGGGTCTACCGCTGCATTGGCCAGGGCCAGAGGGGGCCCTCCCGTCATCCTGAGGCCACGCTCCACCTGGCGGGTGAGTCTGAGGGTCTGGGGTGCCGAGGTAGGGGCTGCCTTCAGCATTGTTGGCCATGTAGAGGTTTAGCTTCCTGTTTCCTACTCAGAGCAGTTTGGAGGGTGGGGGGTGGAAGAAGATGCCTGGGGTCGGAAGAGGAGGTGCTGAGGGTCCCGGGGAGGGCTCGTGCTGGGAGCGGGGAAGTGGGCTGTGGAGAATATCAGGTGTCCTGGACCCCGTGGTAAGCCGGCTGTCTGCTCTCATCCCTACAGAGATTGAAGATATGCCACCATTCGAGCCACGGGTGTTCACGGCCGGCAGCGAGGAGCGTGTGGCCTGCCCGCCCCCCAGGGTCTGCCAGAGCCCAGTGTGTGGTGGGAGCACGCAGGAGCCCGTCTGCCCGCCCACGGCAGGGTCTACCAGCAGGGCCACGAGCTGGTGTTTGCCAGCACTGCTGAGAGCGATGCTGGTGTCTACACCTGCCACGCGGCCAACCTGGCCGGTCAGCGGCGACAGGATGTCAACATCACTGTGGCTAGTAAGCATCTGTTCCCTGAAGGGCGAGGAGAGGAGGAGCCCAGGGCCCAGGGAGTCTTAGACTCTGGCTGTGATGATCTCAGAGCCACCCCTGGAGCTCTCCTAAGGTCCTCCCTCAGCTCTGAGCCCTGCTGGCCTGGGCACCATTCCTCTGCTGGACGGTGATATTGGAGTGGAGGGTGGTGAACCAGACACAGAGGTTGGGGTGACAGCCCTCCCTGAAAGTGATCCTCTGGCTGCAGCGGACAGGGCACTAGAGACCTAGTCACACTCTGTCCCCAGTGCACGAAGTGACCACGATAGATAGCTACCTGCTTTGCCAGGGCTCAGTTTCCTCATCTGTTAAAATAGAGCCGATAACCCACTGCCTCCCCTACAAGATGGTCAGAAAGATCAGCGAAGCAGATTAAAAAGACTTTTTTTTCCTTATTGGGAAGGTGATATGGACAAAGTTATAGGTAGTAATTACTGTATCTGTTATACTCGCCAAATTTCTACAAAGAACTGACTATCTAGCGTGATACGATGACCTGGAGAAGGTGTAGCGTTGTGCCATGGAGTGATCATGGGAGCTGGGAAATCTAGACTCTCAGCCAGATTCCACTTTGAAACCTGCAACATCACATTATGGAGAGATGCAAGGGACGCGAGGACTGTTTACAGGCATCTTGGCACACAGTCTGCCCCACCGAGTCAGGGGATGAGAAGTCCTTCCAGGGACTGAGCCTGGGTGCAGCATTTTCAAAAGATGACTCTGGCTGTTCCGAGAAGACTAGATTGTTAGAGTCAAGACTCTAAACAGGAAAGCAGTTAATAGAGGACCGTAATTATCGTGGAGAGGTTTAAGGGACTGGAACAGAGGTGATAGTGGTGGAGGCAAGAGGTGGTGAAGTTCAGATACATTTTATTTCTTAAAAAAAAATTACTTATTTGGCTGCACCGGCTTGTAGTTGTGACACGCTAGATATTCAATCTTTGCTGTGGCATGTAGGGTCTAGTTCCCTATCAGGGATTGAACCTGGGCCCCTGCATTGGGAGCACAGAGTCTTAGCCACTGGACCATCAGGGAAGTCCTGGGGTACATTTTAGAGCTGAGGTAATGGGGTTTGTATAGAATGAATATAATCGGGTGAGGCTGTAGGGAAAGCCATAGAGAGAGAAGTCAGCTAAGTTTTTGGCCTATACAATTGGCTGGATAGCGGTGCTGTTTACTGAGAGGAAACTATGATGAGCAGGTTTGGGGGAGAAATCAAGCATTCTGTTTTGCACATATAAAAGCCTGAAGTGCCTGTTAGATATCCAGCTGGAGATGCCAATAGGATTTGCAGGTCTGAAGTTCATGAGGGAGGTCAGGAGCCAGGCTCTAGGTTTGGGACTCATCTACTTGGATAGTATTGAAGGCCATCAACTGGCCATTGTTTCAGGGAGTATTTAGCCAAAACCGAAATTCGAGGACAGAGCCTTGGAGGGTTCTGGGTATAAAAGCAAGCATTCTGGAGTCATTCAGACTAGAGTTTTCAATCCTCTATTGTGCATTAGAAATCATTATTTCTTTGAACTGCTGTCTTCTTATCTGTAAGATGGATATAGAAATGCATACCTCAGGGGTTTATTGTGGCCCTGAACTAAAATAATGTTAGAAAGGTTCTGGTACCTGGACTTTCACTAAGGGGTCACACAGTTATCACCGAAGCAGACAGGGTTTCTAAACTCAGAGCCTGGGGGAGGTGGGTAATTAGAATCTCCTAGGATTGGATCCATGGGTTTTGGGGACATGTTGATCAACTTTCTGTTTCCTCTTTGTCCCTCTAAGCGGTGCCCACATGGCTGGAGAAGCCCCAGGACAGCCAGCTGGAGGAGGGCAAGCCGGGCTATTTGCATTGCCTGACCCAGGCCACACCCAAACCCTCAGTCGTCTGGTACAGAAACCAGATGCTCATCTCCGAGGTGAGGACGAGGGTTGCTGCTGGGGGCCTGGGGGCCACGGGGTCCTCTGTGCTCATCTCCCTCGTGCACTTTCCCCGAGGCAGCCCCAGGGAGAGGCTGGTGGGGGGCAGGCGGAGACCCGCTCTTGGGCACGTCTCTTGTGCTGCAGGACTCGCGGTTCGAGGTCTTCAGGAACGGGACCCTGCGCATCAACAGCGTGGAGGTGTACGATGGAACGTGGTACCGCTGTGTGAGCAGTACGCCTGCCGGCAGCATCGAGGCCCAGGCCCGTGTCCAAGTGCTAGGTGAGCTGGCGCCTGGCCCGGCGGGCAGGAGAGGACCAGGGAGGGAACCGCAGGGCCCAGGATCTTCAGGCCTGCCGCCTCAAGCCCTCCCTTTCCTGCTCCTGAAACAGAAAAGCTCAAGTTCACACCACCACCCCGGCCACAGCAGTGCATGGAGTTTGACAAGGAGGCCACGGTGCCCTGCTCAGCCACGGGCCGGGAGAAGCCCACTATTAAGTGGGTCCGGGCAGGTGGGTACCTGTGGGCGTGGGGTGGGGGTTGGTAACAGGCAGTCCACCGGTCAGACCAGCTGAGTGCCTGGTACTGCGGGACAGACCAGAAATGTAGGGGCCGATTTATACTCCAGTTAGAAGAAGGAAGCCAGACATAAAAGAGGTCAGCTTACAGTGTTAGACAATGTATAGGATGGTTCAAGGCACCAGGTGATTGGATTGGTCCAGACAGGGCCGTTAAGGTCCTCCCTTTCCAAAATAGTCATCCTTTCCAACATAAAAGTAATCCTTTAGAAAACTTTGGGAGAAAATAATGCATAATCCCACCATCAGCTGTCTCTGGGTGTGTACCGTTTTCTATGTACATCTTTTTGTTTTTACATAGCAGTTTTATTGTACATCAAATTTTCACTTACTATACTTCCATGAGTAAGTCATGCTTACTATAGAAATGGACAATGCAGATACTGTATTTAATTTTATCTTTTTTTTTTAACTTAACATCGTCAAGCATTTCGCCATGTTTTTATACACAAACATTGGACCATTGGTTTTGATGATTACAATAATATTCCAATAGTTGGGTACACTGTAATTTACTTAAAAATTCCCTAAATGTCTGACATTTGGGTTGCTAGCCATCCTCCCTTCCTTTCTCCCTACCTCTCACTGTGCCTCTCTCTTTTTTTAATTGCCGCAGTAAACATCTATACGGTGAAGTTTTTTCTGGATTTGGGTTTATTTCCTTTGGGAAAGATTCCCAGAAATGGAATAATTTTGTATAAAAGGGTAGGCACATTTTTACAACCCTTGATGTGAATGGCCAAATAGTTTTTTAAGGGCTTTTACATTCCCATTAAGAGAGTGAGGTTGTCGACTGTGAGAAGCAAGTGGGCCCTCTCTGCTCAGGTGTCTGGGGGAGCGTTCTGTGGGGGATGAGGCTCAAAATGGGCAGGACAGTGGCAAAGAGCAGGACTAGGTGCTAGGAGTAGGGAGTGACAGGCAGTGATGGTGAGAACAGGGCAGATTCCATGCCCAGCCACAAGTCTGGTTTGGTGGAAGTGGAGAGTTATATAGGGCTGTAGAAGGAGACGAGGCTGGAAAATTAGAAAAAGAGTGAGTAACAGGGACCCGACCCCTGGTTCAGGAGTTAGGACCTTGTCTGTGGGTAGGCTGGAGCAATGGCATGTTTTCAAGTGGAGGTGAGTGACTGAAGGCATTGCCGACCGTGATGGGACTCTGGTCCAGCCCATCATTCCCCCATATTTCCCCTGCAGATGGGAGCAGCCTCCCAGAGTGGGTGACAGACAACGCCGGGACCTTGCACTTCTCCCGGGTGACCCGTGATGATGCTGGCAACTACACCTGCATTGCCTCCAACGGGCTTCAGGGCCAGATCCGTGCCCACGTCCAGCTCACCGTGGCAGGTGTGACCATGCCGGGCGCGGGGGTGGGGGCTGGGGCCGCGGCCTGCACTCTGTCAGCCCCATTGCTCACTGCTCCCTGCCCCTCGCCGGGCTCTTCCCATCCAGTGTTCATCACCTTCAAGGTGGAGCCGGAGCGCACGACGGTGTACCAGGGCCACACGGCCCTGCTGCGGTGCGAGGCCCAGGGGGACCCCAAGCCACTCATTCAGTGGAAGGGCAAGGATCGCATCCTGGACCCCACCAAGCTGGGACCCAGGTAAGCTGTCTCCCTCCTCCCCACCCCCGCTGCCTCCCCTGCAGCTCAGGCTCCCGGGGCCAGCCAGGTGGGCAATGCTGGGGCTTCTCTCCCGGCAGGATGCACATCTTCCAGAACGGCTCCCTGGTGATCCACGACGTGGCCCCCGAGGACTCGGGCCGCTACACCTGCATCGCGGGCAACAGCTGCAACATCAAGCACACGGAGGCCCCCCTCTATGTCGTGGGTATGGGGCCCGTGGGGCTGTCCTGCATGGGAAGTGGGGGCCCGACTTTTTTTCTCATCCTTGTTCTCATCAGCCCTGCACACAAAAAGGCACTGAAACCGTTTTTTTGCGATGGGGGCGGGGATTCTGGGTCCCCTCCTCGGGGCCACCACACAGCCAGTCTCAGGTTCCTTGCCCTGACCTGGGCTCTCGTTGACACCTTCCACAGCTGGGGTGTGTGAACCTGTGGCGGTGGGGGGGTGCTTTTGTCCTGAGTTGCTTCCTCCCAGGTCTGTCCTCATGGTTTTGGGTGGGTGGGGAGAGGATGAGGCCAGGCTGCAGCAGCATGTGGTTCCTTTGCCCTGGATAACCAGAGGGTGAAAGGTGTAAGGCTCTGAGTAGGGCCTGGGACTGGGGATTTGGGCCTGACTTCTCCTGATCCCCAGCTCTGTGCTCCTCCAGGTGGTATTTCCTCTTTTTCTCTCTGTTAAGATGGGAGTGGTTTGAGCAAGAGGCTTTCAAACTTTTTTGGTTCAGCAGCAGAACTGGTTTTCTAAATGTTTATTTATTTTTAATGTATAATTTGCTCTGTCTGGCTGTTCGAGTCTTAGTTGCAGCACGTGGGACTGAGTTCCATGACCAGGATGGGAACCTGGGCCTCCTGCATTTGAGAGTGCAGAGTCTTAGCCCGTGAACCAGCAGGGAAGTCCCAGAACTGGGTTTTTAGACAGGGTTTTCAGTGCAACTTTAAATGGATAAAGTGAAGTGGTGGCCTCTGGTTGAAGCCACTGGGTGTGTGTGTCAACTGGGGATCCTGGACAGCCTCCCCCTTGGGCCTTTCTCCCACCTGGCACCTCTTTCTCCATGGGACCCAAGGCCACTAAAAGCCTGTAGACTAGAAGATCCTTTTGCAAAAGTGTTTTAATCTTTAACCTGCTCTGTGCTGGACGATGGTTGGGGTTATAAATCAGAAGTTCCCACGTGCAGCTCTGTAGGGCCTGACTCAAGATTTCAAGTCACTAAGGACTCTTGTTAACAATGGTGTGCGTTTGTGATGGGCCCGACTGTGGTGTGCTTCTGGTGTGTGTCCCGGGCTTGTGTCTGGATGTAGAAACAGCCGGGAAATCACTCAAATCCTGCAGAGCTCCCTCTGGCCTCAATGGGCCCCCAGGAACTGGCCCTTGTTGAAGCCAGTGATGGGGGTGACCCTCCCAGGTTGCTCCGGCTTGGTCAGGGCATCGAGTAGCCCGGGAGACTGTTGAATGGGTGCAGTGGAGAGAGCCGGCAGAGCAGTAGGGCTGCATTTGCCCTAGTCGCCCCTGCCCACACTTGTCTGTGTGTCTCTCAGACAAGCCGGTGCTGGAGGAATCGGAGGGGCCGGGCAGCCCTCCCCCTACAAGATGATCCAGACCATCGGGCTGTCGGTGGGCGCCGCTGTGGCCTACATTATCGCCGTGCTGGGCCTCATGTTCTACTGCAAGAAGCGCTGCAAGGCCAAGCGGCTTCAGAAGCAGCCGGAGGGCGAGGAGCCAGAGATGGAGTGCCTCAACGGTGAGGGGCCCTGGAAGAGGGAGGCGGTGCCGCGCGCAGGTGCTGAGCGCCCTCCCGTGGTCGTGGAGGAAAGTGCAGCAGTTGGAGCCAAAGCAGAGCCGCACCCACCCCCCTTCCCCGCTCAACCCCCGCCCCCATGTTGGCTGATTCCCAAGGCCTCCGCTTCTGAGCAGCCTGGCTCAAGTCTTCCTCATTGGAGTCTCAGGCTAGCCTCCTGTGTTTCCCTGCCTTTTCCCTGCAGTTCTAAGCCACAGGCATCATTTCCCTGGTAGCTCAGCTGGTAAAGAATCCACCTGCAATGCAGGAGGCCCCGGTTTGATTTCTGAGTCGGGAAGATCCCCTGGAGAAGGGATAGGCTACCTGCTCCAATATTCTTGGGCTTCCCTGGTGGCTCAGCTGGTAAAAAAATCTGCCTGTAATGCGGGAGACCTAGGTTTGATTCCTGGGTTGGGAACGGCTACCCGCTAGTATTCTGGCCTGGAGAATTCCATGGACTGTATAGTCCATGGGGTCACCAAGAGTTGGATACGACTGAGCGACTTTCACTTCCAGCCCCCACCCCTCCACCTGCCCCCTGGAGCTGGCTAATTCCCAGGGCCTCCGCTTCTGAGCAGCCTGGCTCATATGCATTAGCGTTTCCTTGCACATCTTGTCTCTTCTTCTGCTAGTCTTTGAATTTCCATGGGTGGGGTGGGGGGCTCGGTCTGCCTGTTTCCCTCCTCCTACCCTTCCTCTCCTCCACCGGGAGCCCCCTAGGGACACGGCTAGGTCTCCCCCTCTCACTTTAGGGGTTCAGGAGCAGGACTAGAGTTTCCCTTGTGATTTTTAGAGCCTTTGTGCCTGTTTAGAGCTTTGCACCTAGGAGACCCTATGAAAGCAAAAACCTTTTTGTCACCAGGCTGTCCAGGGACCAGTGACTCAATTGAGACTTGTGCTGTCTCTTTTCAAAGATTGTAATTGGCTATGTCAATAAGTGGTCAGACCCTAAGGGGTGCTGGGCTCCCTTGCCTCAGCCCCTTCTGTTCATTGACCGGATTGTGTGTGGACGTTGTGTAGATCACTAGGATTGGATCCCTTTGGTGGGAGTGGGAGTTTGTGGGAAAGAATTACAGTCCCCATGGTGACCAGTCTCATCCTCACGCCCCCTCGCCCCCTCTTCCCAGGTGGTCCTCTGCAGAACGGACAGCCCTCGGCCGAGATCCAGGAGGAGGTGGCCTTGACCAGCTTGGGCTCTGGTTCTGCTGCCACCAGCAAGCGCCACAGCACGAGCGACAAGATGCACTTCCCGCGGGCCAGCCTGCAGCCCATCACCACGCTGGGTGTGTTGCCATGGCCGCCATCACCCCCCCACTTAACTACAGGCTCCAGGTCTGTCTTCAGTTGCACCAGGGGCTAGTGCCTCTGGAGGCCCTGAAGCCTCGAACCTCAGAAACAGAGGGAGCATCAGGGCAGCTGGGCCCAGTGGGTCCCCCGTGTGCCCATTGTCCCCATCCCACCCCGAGATTTTTGTCATTCCTGTGTATTATCCACTTGATGTTTTCTTTAGATTGACTTTCTCTCACCTTTCAAAAAAATTGAGCTCTGTCGACTCGATGGACATGAGTCTGAGCAAACTCCAGGAGATAGTGAAGGACAGGGGAAGCCTGGCATGCTGCAGTCTATGTGGTCGCAGAGAGTCAGACATGACTGAGTGACTGAACAAAAGCAACAAGCTTAGTTGTAGGAAAAACTGAGAAGTTATGGATCTGTGTTTTATGAGTCTAGGTTAAAGTGTAGAAGTAAGACGTGTTAACAGTGAATCACCTAAAATTTTCATACAGACCACCTTCTAGAAAGTACTGTTAACCTGACCCCTTTATTTCACTGTTAGAGACTGCCAGTCCCAGGGCCGAAGGAGAAGGGCCTCGCTCAGAGTTACACACATAGCTAGGGCCACTCCTGGTCTAGCTGGGCGGGAGCAGAGAGACACCCCCACGTGTGACCCCGGCCAGGTGCCTCCCAAGTCAGAGGCGTCCTCAGCTGGCTGACTCAGTCCTCTGCCCACAGGCAAGAGCGAGTTTGGGGGAGGTGTTCCTGGCGAAGGCACAGGGCTTGGAAGAAGGGTTGCCTGAGACCCTGGTGCTTGTGAAGAGCCTGCAGAGCCGGGATGAGCAGCAGCAGCTGGACTTCCGGAGGGAGTTCGAGATGTTTGGGAAGCTGAACCATGCCAACGTGGTGCGGCTGCTGGGACTGTGCCGCGAGGCGGAGCCGCACTACATGGTGCTGGAGTATGTGGACTTGGTAGGCTGCTGGGGGCGCCTGGGGGCTTGGGCGGGGGTGGCGCCCTGACCTGGGGAGGGCATCGCTGGGAGCCTGAGTCACCACCGCGAGGTGTACAGCCCCTCTGCCCCCAGCTCCGACCCCCGCCTTTCCTACCCTCAGCCCCTTTCCCATCTGCTGGCCCCTTGTCTGTGGTTTGGTCCCAGTTTTCTTCCAGCTTCTTCCTCAGCCCAACGGCAGGGAAGCCTTCCAGGCCCTTTTCCTTGACTCTGGTTTTCTTTGGTTTGTCATTTCTCACTCTCCCCAGGGCCTGTCAGCCCTTGAGAATAAACATAACGAGAACCTGGCTTTCCTTTCCCTGCAGCCGGTGCCACTGGAGGGACAGCGTTCGCCAGCCACCGGCCTTCTGTCTCTCCCCGCTGGTGTTGCCCGGCCCTGCCCCTCTCTCTGCAGTCCTGGGCTCACTGGGTCTAGTTCCCTGGGTCCTCGAAAACGGCTGCATGGCAGACGCCGCAGCTTGGGTGCAGGAGGGCCGAGGAGTGACCCTCGTCTTTCCATGAACGAGGGCTTACGAGCACTTGGCTCATGTTTCTGCCGCTGGGGTCCCATCTGTGTTAGGTCTAGAGGACGAGGCTTTCCTGTCTGGGGTCTATGAAGACCGAGGGTCGGGGGCCATGTTTTCCTCTTGCCACTTTCGGGGCAGGGGCTTCCCTCTCCTGCCTGTCTGGGGGCTCCCTCGAGGGCAGCGTGACTGTCCTCCTCCCTTTCTGGCTGAGAGCCTCTAGGACAGTGGTCCCCAACCTCCGGAATCAGATGTCTGATGACCTGAGGTGGAGCTGATGTAATCGTGGTAGAAATAAATTGTGCATGATAAATGTGATGTGCTTGAATCGGTCTGAAACCATCCCCTCCCAGACTGTGGAAAAACTTGTCTTCCACGAAACTGGTCCCTAGTGCCAAAAAGCCTGGGGACTGCTGTTCTGGAAGATGCTTCCTATAAGTTTTAGTTACCACTGGACTCTCCTCATGGGAGGGAGTCTAGACTGAGGGTCGGGCATTCAGGTCAGGGATCCTCACCCCTCCCACTGGGGCAGGCGCCCTGTGAGTACCCGCTGGGGTTGGGTTTGGGGTAAGGGGTACACTGGCTGGGCTGTGACCCGACAGAGATGCTGGGTTTTTCCTCAGGGAGACCTTAAACAATTCCTGAGGATTTCCAAGAGCAAGGATGAGAAGCTGAAGTCGCAGCCCCTCAGCACAAAGCAGAAGGTGAGGATGGTGGGGGGTCGGGGGTCGGGAGCCTGGGTGGTCCCCTAGCAGGTGCCCTGATCAAGCACTGCCCGTGGGCCAGGCCCCAAGGTGAGTACTCGGGGAGCACGGTGATCCTTTGGGATGGCATGACTCCCCTGCGGTGTTTAGAGACACTGAAGCTGAGACGGGCTAAGTGACCGGCCACAGCCTGTGAGCCACGCTGTGTGGCCCCACTGCTTTCGTGGAGAGGCGCCGCCCTTGGCCCGGGCTGTTGGAGCACAATGGCTGCGGAGGGCGCTGAGCTGAAGGGGAAGCCGGCAGGCCGGGCGTCTCGGGGCTGGTGGGACTGGGCGCTGCCCTGAGCGTGTTCCCCTCATGCCCCGGGGGTGTGGATGGGCTGCCAGGGTTTCACCGCCTGTGGTTTTCACACTTTTGCTCTCACTCGGGCTGTGGGCTGCCCAGCCTTTCCTTCCGGTTCTGCTCCTGCCTCTGGCAGAGAGCCCTGGCCCGGGCCCCGTGGAGACACAGACCTGGGCTGAAACAGTGAGGAAGGGAATGCTTCCCATGATCCCCTGTCCGCCTCGAACCTTGCCTTCTGTGCCCAGTCCTCCCTGCCCGCCACCTCCTCCCCTCTCCTCCCTCCTCCCTGCTTCCATGTGGCCAGGTACTCTGTGTCCACGGTGACCGTGATGTCACGACATAAGCAAAGCTCAGAGCAGGAGGCAGACTGCTGGGCCTCCTTTCCGGGTGACTGTTCCCGGCCTGGAGGCTGACCCAGGTCACGGCAAGGTGTGGCTGGTTGATCACGCACCGGGGTGGGGGAACCCTGGCTGCCTTCGATCTCTCTCCAGGAGCAGCTCTGTGACCTTCAGGCTGACCTCTTCCCATCACAGGTGAATTTGCTTAGGCCTGGACAAGGCCACTGAGCTGGCCTCCTGGCATGGTGCCCCTGCCTCCGTCTCTGAGAAGCCACAGGACAGTTTGCAGTGGCTGGAGATGGGATACCACAGGACAGGATAGCTCTCGCCAGTTGGGTGGGATATCAGGACCCCAGAGCTCATGAACGAGAGCACGCAGGGAACCCCTGAATCGTCATTGGGCCTGTCATGGTGCCCAGGGCCCTTGGGAATCCAAACTTGAGGCTGCGGGATGTCCTTGAGCACTAAGGATCTGGGGGAGAGCTTGGGTAAACAAGTGGAGCACATGCTTTACAGACTTCAGATAAGGTACGAAAAGTCAGCAAGAGACATAAAGAATGTCATAAGAGACGCAAGAGACCTTGAAGGTGTCCGTGCCCTTTAGGTGGACAGACAATCTGAACAAAGAAAGCCACTCAAATTCAAGTCTTCAGGATAAGAAGTAGGTGAATGATGGGAGAAGGGGAGCCTAGGTATGTTGTTGTGGCTGGGACAGGGGTGTAGGCAAGGAACAGGAAGTCAGATATTTCCTTCATGTGACCTGAAGGACTCTGGCTGAAATCATCACTACCTTTGCTGAAGATCTCTCGCACACTTTGTTGCCCAAGCATCTTGAACTTGATGGGGAAACTTCAATAAGTTGGTTTCCACACTCTCTGAGGACAGTATTCTGCATTGGATGGTGGGAGAAGGATGAAACACTGTAAATTTCTGGACCATACCTCAGACTTATGGCAGAATCTTTGCGAGTGGGATCTGAAGACTGAAAGTTTTCAAATAAGCTCTCCAGCTCATTCTTAAGCTAATTAAGGTTTAAGGAGCCCTGGGATAGGACAGTGGCTTGAAATGGTTTTGCTTAGAGTCTCCTATAAGAAATGCATTTTATAGCATGGCCCAGCACATGCCCCGCCACACACACACATACAAAACTTAAAGCTAAAATTAAGCTTTCACAACACTCTATTTGATGCTCTTAATATTTCTTATCCTATATTTATTTTTAACCCACTAAATTGATTTTGAGAACTGTGTCTTTTTTAAAGAAATTATTTATTTTTGGCTAAGCTGGGTCTTTGTTGCTGCGCATGGGCTTTGTTTAGTTGCAGAGACGGGGACGACTCTCCAGTTGCGGTGCTTGGGCTTCTTGATCTGGTGGCTTCTCTTGCCCTGGGACACAGGCTCTGGGCTCTCCAGTTTCAGAAGCTGCAGCATGCGAGCTCAGTAGTTGAGACTTGCTGACTCTAGGGTGTGCAGGCTTCGGTAATTGTGACACCAGGGCTCAATAGTTGTAGTACATAGACTTAATTGCTCCACCACATGTGGAATCTTCCCAGAGCAGGGATCGAAGCTGGGTCCTCTGCATTGGCAAGCCCTAGCAGGGCTTCCCGGGTAGCTTAGCCGGTAAAGAATCCTCCTACAATGCAGGAGACCCCAGTTCGATTCCTGGGTTGGGAAGATCCCCTGGAGAAGGGATAGGCTATCCGCTCCAGTATTCATGGGCTTCTCTGCTGGCTTTACCGTCTGATGGTAAACAACCCACCTGCAATGCAGGAGACCTGGGTTTGATCCCTGGGTGGGAAAGATCCCATGGAGGAGGGCATGGCAACCCACTCCATTATTCTTGCCTGGAGAATCCCTATGGACAGAGGAGCCTGGTGGGGGCTACAGTCTGTGGAGTCGCAAAAGTCAGACACAACTGAGTGACTAAGCACAGCCCAGCACTAGCAGGGAAGTTCCCATATGGGTTTTGACGGGCAGTTTGAAAAACTTCCTTTGGGGGATTCCGTGAAAATGAAAATCCTTAAGAAAGACACATTAAACCTTGTTAGATGCTTTCTTGTGCTAATAATGTAGTGAGCCGCTGTGCCACTTTATGTTTCTAGGGTCCTTCCTGTGGGGACAGAAGGAGAACACGATCAGATTTTAAAGGGAGACAGAGTGGTAGGCAGGCTGCTCCTTGGTCAGCTAGAGCTGGAATGAGAGTGCTTGATGAGCTGCTGGGAATCCCAGGAGGATTCCTGGTCTGCAGTGGAGGAGATCAAAGATGTGTAGGAACGTCCCTGGTGGTCCGGTGCTAAGACTCTGCACTCCCAATGTGGGGGGCCCAGGTTTGATCCCTGGTCAGGGAGCTAGATCCCACAGACTGAAACCAAGCTGAGTTCATATGCCGCAACTAAATTTCCCGCATACTGCAACTGAGACCCTAAATAAATACGTAAAATATTTTTTAAAAGAACGTACGAGGGCCCTAGGTATTGGCATGGTTGTAGGTGATGCTTGTTAGGGTGGTTGGTAAGGTGAAGGGTTTTGAGGTCTGAGACCTGTAACTTGAGACTTCTTCATGGACGGCCTGCAGACTGATGACGGGCAGGAACAGTCTAGTGCACCCGCGGCTCACTTTTGCTTTAAGCAGTCAGAAGCTGGACAGGAAGCGCCGGCCATCTGAGAAGACCCAGGAAGTGTCTCAGGGACTTGGCCAGAACTCAGGCGAGCCCCCAGGGTATAAAAGTTGGAAGGAAGGGTGGGTCTGGTCTTTACCAAAGTGCAAGCCTTTGTAACAGTGTTTGAAGATTAATCCCGTGGCCATCTGATGGCGGCTCGCCCAGCAATAAGAAAACACTTAATTGGCTGGGATTAACAGCATTCTCTGTTACTGTGCTCGCTCAGCCAGTATTTCCAGAAGCACTGCCTCTTGGGAAAGATGGCAAGTCAGTCACCGAGCCAAGTCTTCTCTCTTCTGCTCCCATGGCTCTCAGCAGATTGAGGAGCTTGTGAGCCAGAGCAGAGAGGGCAGGCTGAGGAGGAAGGCGAGTCCACTGAGGGCTCGTGATGAAAGCCTTTGTCTGCTGCTTAGCGACAACCAGGCGAGACTGGACAGTGCCCTGGGGTTCCGACGCCTGAAGTGGAGTGAACATTTCTGAAGCCTTTTTACCGTCCGTAGTACTTGAGGCTTTCTGAGGATGACAGCCGGGGAGCCAGAGCTCCTGGGGAGCAGTCTCTGCTTTTCCTTGGAGATAAACTGTCGGGCCCTGCACCCAGGGAGGGCTCAGTCATCCTGGTGGACCCATTGACCTGGCCTCTCCTCACTGGCCCACACAGTCATTTGGAAGCTCTCCAGAGATTTTGTGGCTTCACCTTAAAGATTATGCTTATTTTCATTTGTCTGCACCTGCTGCTAGTGGTGGCCCACAGCGTGTGGAATCTCTCCTTGTGGCCTGCAAACTCTTAGTTATGGCACGTGGGATCTAGTTCCCTGACCAGGAATCGAACTCAGGGCCCCTGCCTTGGGAGTGTGGAGGCCTCAGCCACTGGACCACAGTGACGTCCTGTGGCTTCCCTTTGATAAAGAAAATGCACCAGGAAGATGAGCTTTCCTGCTTGTGGCCCGAGTTCAGCCCATCTGCACGTGCAGTGTCGGTCGATACATTGGATCTTTAGAGAGTCTGGGCCGGCGGTGGTTCGGGTCAGCACTGCCTAATAGAACTTCTCTCAGTGGTAGAAACGTTCCGCACCTATGCCATCCAGTGTGGAAGGCCCCAGCCCTGTGGGGTTATTGAGCACTTAGGATGTGGCTAGAGAGACTGAGGAACTGAATTTTTATGTTACTAAGCTTTTATTAACTTAAGTAGCTGGGAGCTACTGTTCTGGACAGTTGAGGTATAGATCGTTTTTGTTTGTTTGTTAAAATGTTTATTTATTTGACTGGACCAGATCCTAGCTGCAGCACATGTGATCTTCAGGTTTAAACTTTTCTTGACTGAGACCCACAGTAGCAAAAAAAAAAAAAAAATGCTTTTTTACATCACAATGCAACATAGACATGTATATATATGAAGAAGTCTCCATGAATGATACTGACCCTTACTGAGTCAGTCCCCCCCAGAAAATGCTGATGAAAATGCAGTAAGTGGGTTTTGTGACATTCTAATAGGTTGTGACCACAGTTAGCAAACCTCTGGTGGGGGCAGTGAAGCCTGCAGGGATCTCATGGGCCAGAGCACGCAGACCGAGGGCTGCTTTTACAGTGGCCCTGCTGCCAGTGTGTTCGGACTCGGATCCTCTGTCTGCCCCGCAGTGACCCTGGGAGCCAGGCCAGTGAAGCTGCTCGGGGTCAGCCTGGGATGCGGAGAGGCCAGTCCACAGGCTGCAGCCCACCGCTTGCCTCACTGGATGGCAAATCGCTGTTCCTGGGGCCCCTGCCTGGTGAGGTGACCCGGGACAGCCAGCTGTGGTGCTGAGGGAAGAGCCAGGCTTTGGCATCAGCCTGGACTGTGGGCAAAGCTGAGGAGTCCACCTCACAGGGAACAGGCAGGGGAGCAGCCAGCCTGGCTCAGCAGGTGCCCTGACTCCTCCTCTCTGACTCCTTCCTGCCCTGGGGTAAGGTGGGCGCAGCGCCTCCACCACTCACATTCACTTTTGCTCCCTTTTGAACTTCAGGGACCGAGAATCACACTAAACATAGTCAGACAGTATCAGGTGTGTCCAGGGTGGTATGGCTGTGTATGCGAGCCGATTCAGTTGCTTTAGTCGTGGCCGACTCTTTTGAGACCCCATGGGCTGTACCTCCGTGGACTGTCCACTTAGCCTGGTGGACAGAAAATCCTCTGTCCATGCGATTTTCCAGGCAAGAATACTGGAGTGCGTTGCCATTTCCTCCTTCAGGGCATCTTCCTGACCCAGAGATCAAACCCATATCTCCTGCTGCTCCTGTATTGCAGGCAGATTCTTTACCAGTGAGCCACCCGAGAAGCCCTGGGATGGCCATGGGCAATCTTGGTTAATCTGTGACACACTCTCATTGGTCCTTACACAGGCTGCTTTTGTTTCTGTATTATTTTTTATGTGTTTGTTGGCCTCTGTGTGTGTGTGTTTGATTAAACTTCATTTTGATATTTCAAACTTAAAAGACTATAATAATAAGGTTCAAGAACTCCTATAGACCCTTTATCCAGATTCAGTTGTTTATTTTGCCTAGTTTGCTTTATTCTCTATGTGAATTATTTATGCATTTTTCTGAACCATTGGAGATAAGCTGAAGGCTGACTTTTGACCTTTTATAATCAGATATGTGGCAAATGATACCTTGTTGGGTCTTAATTAGTATTTTCTTGATCACTGATGATACTGGTCATTGGCCATGTTCTCTGTCTTTTGGCCGGATTGCACGGCGTGTAGGATCTTAGTTCCCCTACCAGGGATCGAACCCGTGCCCCGCTGCAGTAGAAGTGTGGAATTCTAACCTCTGGACTGCCAGGGAATTCCCAGGCCATGTTCTTCTCATCTTTTGTGATCCCATATGTGATGGGTGGCTACTCCCTTGTGGATGCCCAGAGTGTGTCTGTGCTGGAAGAGAACCACAGCTGGCCAGTAATTCACCTTCCACGGGCACCTCTTTGCATCTCCATTTGCCGTGTTTTTATACGCAGGGAAATGCTGCATCTTCTGTGTGTCCCTCAGTGTCCTGCCAAGGTTTAGATGAGGTGACAGAGGTGAAGGGGCCATTGGTCTTTACAAGCACTCCCTGGTGCTCTGATTTTACCTTTGTTTGGCGTGGCTCACCTTCCCCCTAGGTGATGGCACCCTTCTGCAGGTACAGTTCTTACCTCCTAGACTGCCTTCTCACCAGGAGCCCAGTCTTGCCATCCCTGTTGTATTCCATCAGCACTCAGTTGTATGGTATTCAGTAGATGCTTAATTAATATGCATTCAATGCATTAATGTATATTTTTAAAATGTTAATATATCTTAATTATAATTACTTTTAATTTACTATATTATGGGCTTCCCCAATGGCTCAGTGGGTAAAGAATCTGCCTGCAATGCTGAAGACACAGGAAATGTGGGTTCGATCCTCCGGATTGGGAAGATCCCCTGGAGAATGGCAACCTACTCTAGTATTCTTGCCTAGAATGGACAGAGGAGCCTGGCAGGCTAGAGTCCAAAGGGTCGCAAAGAATTAGATACAACCAAGTGCCTAAACACAGCACGTAATGTATTATTTATACTACATGGACATGGCTCAACCATTTAAAAAAGGTAGCAGCAAAAGATCTCCCCAACTCTCTTACATTTTATTTATTTCTATACTTTGGAAGATAAGTTTACATTATTTTCTGATGCTGAAGCTACTCACAGTCGCTGACCCTATGTGAGATATTTTAGAGAAACTCATGCGTGTATGTAAGAACATTTGTAGCAGCACTGTTCTCAGTAGCCAAAATTTGTGTAGGGGTCGGGGTGGAAACACAAATGTCCTCTGGCCCTAGAAAGAAAAAAAATTATGGGGACTTCAGTGGTGCTCCAGTGGCTGAGAATCCAAGCTCCTAATGTAGGAGGCCAGGGTTTGATCCCTGGTGGGGGAGCAAGATCCCACATGCTGCAGCTAAGAGTTTGTATGCTGCAACTAAAGGTCCCATGTGCAGCAACTAAGACCCAATGCAGCCAAATAAATAGATATTTTTAAAATAGACATTTAAAAAAGAATAAATAAGTTATATCTTTATGATGAAAAACAACTCAGTACAATGATATCCCAAAAAAGGGCGACTCTCCCAGTGTTAAGTGAAAGAATCAAGGCAAAAAAAAGATAATGTTTTTGTGTGTTTCCAGCTTTATCTGGTTCTAAAACAGGCAAAACTGAATTGTATTGTTGAGGAACATATGCGTAAGTGGTAAAACTATAAAGAACAGCCAAGAAATTATTATCCCAGAAGGATGGTGATTACCTCTTGAGGAACGGGGAGCATTTGTGATGGGGAAGGAGTCAATGGGGGTTTTTTTGGGGGCGCCTAGCACTGTTGATATTTGTGTTTTTTTTTTTTAACTTGATGTCTGTTACCTGAGTGTGGGCATTATAATTATTCATGAAAGTAGACATATTTTTAGTGAACTTTTCTATATGTAGTTTGCAACAAAAATAGAAACCGAGTTTCCCTACTTTCTCTCGCCGGCCTTCCGTCCCCCTTCTCAGAGGCAACCGGTCTGTGTATGTATGTGGGTGTGTGTATCTACTTTAACATATACACAAATTTTATACACATATATGATTGTTTTTTAATATTATATGGGTTTTTTTTTTCATTCAGCAGCTGGTTACCATGTGTTCTTCCCACCCCGTCTGCCACTCACTTAGTCTAGCACCTCCTGTGCGTGGGGGGAGCACTTCATTTCATTAAATTCAGCTCTTCCAAGGACCCAGGAGGCAGGTCCTTTTATGAGAAGGAAACAGGCTACTGGGCCTCTGCTCTGGGGCTTCCTAAGCATCGCGTTAACGGCCCTGAGACCCCCACCAAGGGCTGTGTCAAGGGCAGTCCCCGAAGCCTGAGGTCCTGGGCTGCTCTGACGGGCCCCTTCCTGGCTCCAGGTGGGCCTGTGCACTCAGGTGGCCCTGGGCATGGAGCACCTGTCCAACAACCGCTTCGTGCACAAAGACCTAGCCGCTCGCAACTGCCTGGTCAGCGCTCAGAGACAGGTGAAGGTGTCGGCCCTGGGGCTCAGCAAGGACGTGTACAACAGGTAGGGGGCATGGCTGGGATGGCGAGGGGCGGAGGGTAGACACAGCTGGGCTGGCGGAGGGGCCTAGTCCAAAGCTGAAGGGCCTGGGGGAAGGGGGCCCAGACCCCTCCCACCCTCTCCCAAGGGTGCAGAGGTACCCCAGCCAGTCGACCGCAGCTCCCTGATCTTATGCTTTTCTCTAGTGGTAAAAAATTATAAATCTTTAAAAAGAATTAGTCAAACTTTATAACAGTTTCTATATAATTTAGCTATCCATAGGGGTCCCTCTGTTACTTCCTGAATTCAGTCATGATTCTTTTTAAGCCTAAGACTTAAAGCTCAGCACCCACAGCCAGAGATCACTCTGGAATACATGCTACATAGTGCCTCCAGGAACCACCCCCCAACACCCCGAGTCATCCCAGCTCTGACTCACCATGGTTCGTCTGGCTGTTGCTTTAGTCATGGTTGGTTTATCACCAGTAAATTTCTTTCAAATTTCTTTCCACTTAACACATGCATTTTTCACACTCTTTAACTAATAAAGTATGTATGACTAGAAGCTTTTAAAAAATACTGATATTTCGGCAAAGTCTGATTCGTAAGGGAATTTTTAACCATCAGACCCCACACGGATGCCTCTAGATTTCACCTGGTGCATGTATGCCCTCACCCCTTGCTAAACAAAAATGTTTCAGTTTCCCCAGGATGCCTTGATACAGGAAAGCTGGGCTCCAGCCGGGGTGTGAGACCAGACCCTGGGGTGAGGCTGGGGTCCCAGGCTGTGCCCCTCTCCCCACCCCACTGCCTCTGGGTCCTTCTGTCCCACAGTGAGTACTACCACTTCCGCCAGGCCTGGGTGCCCCTGCGCTGGATGCCCCCCGAGGCCATCCTGGAGGGTGACTTCTCCACCAAGTCTGACGTCTGGGCTTTCGGCGTGCTGATGTGGGAGGTGTTCACCCACGGGGAGATGCCCCATGGTGGGCAGGCAGACGACGAGGTGCTGGCAGGTAGGCAGTGCACCATGCTCTCTCAGTGGAGAGCTTCCTCGGGGATCCTGGGGCCAGTTCAGCCTGCCTCCTCTCAGGGCTGGTGTCCGCAGGTATGTGGATATGGCCATTCCACTTGTGAGATTCCCGACACGTTCATACCGCTTGGTAAATAGCCCTTGTCCCTGGCATAGTCACTGTGGCCACTCTGATGCCTGCCCATTGACCCCACTTTAGCCCCCGAGCACTGGCTGCTGCTTGTGCAGCGTGGACCCTGCCCCCTCCCACCAGTGGGAACTGTCACCAGGGAAGGCCCTTTCCTTCAGTTGCAAGATACTTGCCAAGAACTGCTTGAATCTTTTTCTCACCCGCACTGTCCAGTGCCTCTGAGAGTCTCCCTCTCGTGGCTGCCTTTGGGAACTGCAGGCTCCGGAGAGTGTTGGCATGCATGCATGCTCAGTCACGTCCAACTCTTTGGGACCCCGTGGACTGCAGCCTGCCAGGCTTCTCTGTCCGTGGAATTTTCCTAGGCAAGAATGCTGGAGTGGGTTGCCATTTCCTACTCCAGGGGATCTTCCCGACCCAGGGATCAAACCCATGTCTCCCTACATGGGCAGGTGGGTTCTTGAGCCACCTGGAAAGCTCACCAAGTATTGGACAGGTGCTTAAATATTTTGACTACCCTTCTTCCCGTCTTTCTGCAGACTTGCAGGCTGGGAAGGCCAGACTCCCGCAGCCTGAGGGCTGCCCTTCCAAGCTCTACCGGCTGATGCAGCGGTGCTGGGCCCTCAGCCCCAAGGATCGGCCCTCCTTCAGCGAGATTGCTAACACCCTGGGAGACAGCCCCACGGACAGCAAGCCGTGAGGAGGGAGCCCAGGCAGGCTGTGCCTCAGGATGGCGTGGGCAGGGGAGGACTTCCTGGGGGTGCCCACAGCATGAGGGGCTAGATCCCAGTCCTCCTGGGCCCCAGGGGCCCCCGCCCTGGCACCACAGGCACTGCTGAGGAGTGGCAGAGCCTGGGCTTTCTTTCTCTTCCCCACCTTCAGCCCTTTGGAGAGGCTGATTCGGACCCAGACTGGGTAGCTGGGGCCTTGGTCTGGGCAGCTTTCTCTGCCACCCCTACCCCCGTCAGGGACAGTGTGGGTGACTCAGGTAACCCCAATTTCTGGCCTGGGTCTCTTCCCCTTGTCCAGGTCCAGTTCTGCCACCCACCTGCCAACTTCATGCTGGCGGGGTGGGGGTGTGTGGTGCTGGGCTGTGGGTGAGCTGGCTTCAAGGGAGTTCCTTAATAAACTCAAGTCCTAGGTGGTTCTGGCCCCCAGGGCCCACTTTGGGGTCTGCACTTGGATTGTGGAGGACACGGCCAGCGAGTCCTCCTCCATGGACATGTAGACTCTGACCCAGTCCCAACCCAGCCCCGAGTCTCCTCCCCACCCTTCTCTCCTTTCCTCATCCTAAGTGCCTGGCAGATGAAGGAGTTTTCAGGAGCTTTTGACACTATATAACCCGCCCTTTTTGTATGCACCATGGGCGGCTTTTGTATGTAATTGCAGCATGGGGTGGGAGGGCGTGGACGGTGGAGGTTGGTCCTGGAGGAGACAGGATGGTGGCCCCCCCACCCCTGCCTCACACCTTTATGTTGTTGTTTGTTTGTTTTTTTGTTTTTGTTTTTTTTTTACACTCGCTGCTCTCAATAAAGAAGCCCTTTTTACAACCTGCTTCTGATGCTCACTCCCTCCCGTTGTCCATAAATGATGTACCTCCTTCCCTTGCACATCAGGAGGAGCCGTGTGCCTTCTCAGAGCCTGGCTTGGGGGTGCCAGGGCAGGGACACCTGGCGGACACTGGCTCTGGTCTCTGGTTTGTGGAGCATTTGGAAACTTTTTTTTTCTTGGTCGTGCTGCTCAGCTTTTGGAGCTTAATTGCCGAGTCAAAGAATTGAACCCAGGCTATGGCAGTGAAAAAATGGAGTCCTTAACCACTCAACCACCAATTTTCTCCAGGAGCAGTTGAGAATGTGGGCTCAGAGGAGGCGAGGCCATCTTGTTTCTCTGATCCTGTGCCACTCTCTGATGCCAACTAATTATTCTCTGCTGGCTGGCCACATACTCATATTCAGGTGGTGAGTGTAGACGTCTGAGGAGAGGACTGAGGGTGGGATGAGAGGAGTTAATGATACCTTCAGGTCTCTGAGTCTCTTCAAGACTCTAGGAAGGTGGTGAACAAGACAGGACCGAGCAAGGATGCACTTAATGCCTCACTGCTCCAGGGCTTTCAGCCTCAGCTGGTTTGATTCCTGGCTCTTCATTGCCCAGACCTCTCGCGTCATCAGCCACCCTCTCCCAGGCTGGAACTTCAGCATGGTTTCCCATCCACAAGAAATGAGTCCTGACCTCTGGAATTGTTCTGGTTCCTGCTGTTCCTCACCAGATTTTTCAGTAATGAAAAGAACAGCTGGGACTTCCCTGGTGGTCCAGTGACTAAGACTCCACACTCCCAACGTAGGTTCGCTCCCTGCTCAGGGAATTAGATCCTACATGCTACAACTAAGACCTGGCACATCTGAATAAATAAATATTTTTAAAAAGAATAGGTAATATTTATTAAATACTTGTTTTGTACCAGTCACTTTGCTAAGCATTTAATATGCATGATCTCATACTGAATTTGTTCGACCACTCTGTTAGCCAGATGTTATTGTCCCCTGTTCACACATTTGGGAGGCAAGGTAGTTTCCATGAGGTCACCCAACTGATAAGTGAGCCACTCTTGTGAATATACAGTGTGGTACATCCTCATGTGTTGTAGTGAAAAAATCCAGAGCAATTTATCTAGAACAGTGTTTTTCAAACTGGGTTGCACCCAGCATTAAAAAAAAAAAGAAGAAATGTAATAAAAACTGTCAAGAGTACATTGTATACCTTATGGGTAAGTATTGTTTTACAAATTTTGTGTGTTGTATTTGGTATGTGTTTGGGGTGTTAACTTATGTCTTAGTTATTGCAGTGGTGCTTCTGCATAAAAAACCCACATCCCACACGAACAATCTGTTTTCCTCACTCATAGTCTGCAAGTTGGTGAGGTCTGGTTAATCTTGACTGGACTTCGCTGTGTTCACCCAGGCTTGGTACCAGCTTGTAGATCTGGCTTGGGTGTCCTCTCCTGGCCCCATGCCATGCTCTCATGTAGGAGCAGGGGCACAAGAAGTCCCATCAGGTCATGCCAGCACATTATTTACTTATTTATGGCTGTGCTGGGTCTTTGTAGCTGTGCTCAGGCTTTCTCTAGTTGTGGCGAGTGAGGACTGCTCTCTAGTGGTGGTGCATGGGCTTCTCGTTGTGGTGGCTTCTCTTGTTGTAGAGCATGGGCTCTAAGTGTGGGCTCAGTAGTTGTGGTGCCTGGGCTTAGTTGCTCCAAGACATGTGGTATCTTCCCAGACCAGGGATCAAACTTTGGTCCCCTGCATTGGCAGGCAGATTCTCAACCACTGGGCCCCTGGAGAGGTCCCATGCTAGCACATTTCAAAGTGTTTAAGTGTATTAACATTTTACCAGCTAAAGCAAGTCACAAGTCAAAACCCAACACCAGCACCAGAAAGTATGTGGATATCTCATTCCAACACAGGTGTGAAAAGTGGGTGCAATCAATAATTGAATTCACCCCAGTTTGCAATGTTAAAAATTATCTCCTGTGGTTGAAATTCTGGGAAAGCAGTGCTCTAGAAGGTCATTCATCACTTGAGCCTCTTCTAACACCTGGTCTTCTTTGACTGCTCTACAGCCACTAACACAGCTGGTTACGTCTGCCTTTTTGGGGTGCTGCCTTTTTGGGGTCATCGTATCACTCAGGATCTTTCAGTGTGGTGTGTGGGCTCTCTAGCTGTGTTGAGCGGGCTTTACTTGCCCCACGGCACGTAGGACCTTAGTTGCCCGACCTGGGATTGAACCCACATCCTGGCATTGCAGGGTGGATTCTTAACCACTGGACCACCAGGAAGACCCCACATCTGTCTTTTTGAACTCTGCTATCTTGCCTTTGGTGATGGTACCCCATGTACACTTTGTCTAACCAGGCCTTCTACAGCCCTGGTCGTGGCTTCCCTCTTCTGCCTGCTTCAGGGATGGCTGTTCTCCTGGTTTCTGTCCTTGGCCTTCCTCTCTCTACATTCTCAGCCTCAGGAATCTCCTCTTACCTCATGTGGCTTTAACTGGCCCTCCAGTGTGGACAGTTCCCAAAGCATTAGCTTCAATTCCAACCTCTACCTCTAGCTTTAGACTCACACTCCCTTTTTTTCTAACAGGACATTTCTACCTGTTTCCGTGGGCCCAAACTGAACTTAACCTCTCTCTCAAACCTGTTCCTCCAGCCAAGTTCCGTGTTTCCATTGTTGGTACCATGGTTTATAGAGGAGTCATCCTTACTTACAGTCTCAACCCACCATGAGCCATCTTTGAGCTCTCCATGCAGCACATCACCAAGATCCATTTATTCTCTCTCCACTCTGTTTCTATCTTTGCTTAGTTTTAAGGGAATTTTTTTTTTTTTTTGCATAAAAGTAATACTGGGGACTTCCCTGGTGGTCCAGTAGCTGACTCTGTGCTCCCAATTCAGGGGCCTGGGTTCCATCTCTGGTCAGGGAACTAGATCCCGCATGCTGCAACTAAAGATACCACATGCTGCAGCTAAAAGATCCCAAGTGCCACAACTAAGACCTGGTACAGCCAAATAAAAAAAATTTTAAAGTAATGTGATCATGGAAGAAGTCAAGTGGTACAGATTTGTATAAAGCAGAAACCACATTCCTCTAGTCCCCAGAGCCCACTCTCTGGTGGTAAGCACAATGAGTGTGTGCAGCGTGGCTGACCTGACTTTTCCTGGGGACACTGACTCATGACCTTTTCATTCCCACTAACACTGCCATTGAGACCTCTTTTCTTCTATGTGAAGTTAAGAATCCCTGTGTAAAGGTTAATCCCCAATGCAAACAGTTTTATTTATTGGCTGCGCTGGGTCTTCGTTGCTTTGTGCAGGCTTTCTTTAATTGCCGTCAGTGAGGGCTGCTCTTCCTTCCAATGTGCAGTCTTTCTCGTGGTGGGTTCTCTTGCTGCAGAGCACAGGCTCTAGAGCACACTGGCTCCAGTCATTGCGGCTTGCAGGCTTTAGAGTGCAGGCTCAGTAGTTGTGGTGCACAGACTTACTTGCTCCACTATATATGGAATATTCCCAGACCAAGGATCAAACCTTTGTCCCCTGCATTGGCGGGCAGATTCTTATTTACTGCACTACCAGGGAAGTCTGAAAACAATTCCGCCCCCTCCCCAAACTTATTTGGCTGTGCTGGGTCTTGGTTGCTCAGTTGTGGCATGTGGAATCTAGTTCCCTGACCAGGGATGGAGCCAGAGCCCCTGTGTTGGGAGCTTGGAGTCTTAGCTACTGGGCCACCAGGGAAGTTCCATGAAAATATTTTCAGAGAGTTAGCAATTTTTCTTTCTTTCTTTCTTTTTGATGATAGTAATTTTTAAAAAGCAATCTTAAATTTGTTCTGATTTTATTTGGGTGATAAAAATCGGGAGAAAGGTCAGATGAGAAGGGTATAGAATGAGGAGATCTGGCTGGAATCTTGATGCCCTTCTGTAGGTCCTTCATGGTCTGGATGGACAGGGGGCTACTGCGGTCGAGGCCTTATCGGAGAGACACCAAACTCACATTCCAGGGAGGCCAGGAAGGGGACTTATCTGAGTTCAGTGGGCTGTGCGGAGTCTGTGGGGAACCTGAGAGCAAACGCCTCTTCTATGGCCATCGTTCAGCTGCCATCCAGCCTTTTGTGTTCTTGTGGTCACGTAGGTCCAGGGGTGCTCAAAATTCCAATTTTTGAGAAAGGCTGTATATTCAGATTTTTATGTAAAATACCCTGATTTGAAAATATTCTACGGTTGAAATAATACACATCTATGAACCATTTTTTTTTTGTTTTAATCATTGTGTTGGCCTTTTAAATTTGGCTGCACCAGTTCTCAGTTGCAGTAGGCAGGATATTCGATCTTCTTTGCAGCAGGTGGTATCTAGTTCCTTGACCAGGGATCAAACCCAGGCCCCCTGCACGGCGAGCATGGCATCTTAGCCACTGGACCCCAGGAAGGTCCCTGAACCAGTTTTCACTTTAACTTTATCCAACAATCAGCAGTTTTGTTTCCTGAACCTGCAATAATGGGGTATGGGGTAGAGGGTCTACCCTCCTCCTTCCCCCTTGTCCCCCAGCTCTGGTTATAAAGGGTCATGAAGATGAAGCCATGGCAAGCTGGCAGAGGAGCTGTGGCACGAATACTGGTGGTGCCACTGGCGCGGGGGCTGGGTGAAATGGGAGACCATAAACGTCTGTGAAGGGAAGCCGAGTATGCTCATCGGGGACCCCCTTCCCTGTGGATGTGGCAGACAGCTGTGGTTCTCTGCTGAGTGGCTGCCCACCCTTTATGTGTCTAAACTAGGCGTCTCAAAGAGAAAAATATTTAGATCCCGACGGCTGTGGTAAGACTGTGAGGTTCAAACAGACCCCAAGTAACCATCTGTGGCCCTTGAAACCCGTCTGGAACCTATTTATCTATTTGACCTGTTCTTCCTCTTGAGCTTACACATTCCATATGTTTAACTACCTGTTGTGTGGAGTAAATTAGGAAAAGAGGAGGAAAAAAACTGCTTAAAAACTGTTAGGAAAGGGGGATGAGGAGGGCTCTTAATTCCTGTATTTAGGGTTTGATGAAAAGGCCGTGTTTTTAGTTATATTTGTGCATGTATGTATGTATATATACACATGATATCTCACAAATCTTGAACAAAATTAATTTCAGTATTTTTCAGTCTTGGATTGCAATTCACAGTAAGATATGCAGTTGACATTGTTATCTAGTATACACACATTGAACTGTATGAAATCGACAGTATCCCACCCTCAACCTATAAAATGGCAACTTTATATTGTTCAAACTAAAATTAATACAAAGAGAAGTTTTACACCATAATATTTACTCCTTTTTTTTGTGAGACCCATTAATAATTTACATGCTGCAGTATACTAAATTGCAGTATATTAAATATACCTATCATTACCACTTGATTCACCACCGACTACTTTATTTAATCTTTACAGTAATTTAAAGTGGGAATCCTCACTCTCTCCCGTCCCCTTAAACATAAGGTGATTACCTCATCACTTGGACCACCACTGCACTTTAATCTGTATCTCATCTAATCTTTATTAAGAACTTCAAGGGATGGGTACCAACAGTGAAGTCATGTGGAGTTTGGAGAGGTCAAACACTTGTTTCCAGGCGCAGGGCTAGGAAGAGGTAGCTTTCAGATTTTAATAATTTCTGTAATAGTGAAGTTCAAGCTACTTTCACTGCCTTGTAGCTAAGAACCAGACCCAGACTGTAAACCTGGGTTTTGCAGCACTCCAGTCTAACTACCCCCCCTCCCTCGCCCCTTCTATGGGCTTTACTTGGTTTTTTAGAGAAGGGTGGGGTGGGGTGGGTGTGTGTGTGTGTGTGTGTGTGTGTGTGTGTGTGTGTGTGTGTGTGTGTGGCGCGCGTGTGTGCACTTGCTTGCTTAAACTTTCTGCTCCGCTACACTTTTTCCCAGGCCTCTGCACTGACTGGGGGTGGGCTTTATCCCTGGGACCACCCCCTCCCCCAGTCCAGCCGCAGCTGGAAGTCTTCACAGATCTTCATCTCTCCTCCCTGCCCCCATTGGCGACCGGGAGGCCGACTGTCTCCCCGGGTCTTTTCCAGATGTACGTCTGCCAAAGATCCCCGCCCCCGCAACCAGTATAGAATGATGAATGAGGACAGGGGAGCCGTCCTGGTGGGAAAGTGTCGTCGCCTTGAAAAGAGAGGGAAAGGGAAAGGAAGTGGTTGGGGGGAGGGGAATTGGTGGAGCCGAGAGGCCGCGCGGCGCAACAAGTCTGGACAGCGGGGACCCAAGCCCTCTCTGCTCGGCCAGTAAGGTTGACTCCCTCAGGAAGGCTTGGGGAAGTGCTCTAATCCCTGTACTCCCTGGGAATTTGGGCTGCATATAATTTACTGCAATCCGCACAATCCACTCAGGGACTATCCCAGAGTTGGCTTCCAGCCCTTGCAGCGCCGAGTTCCCGGTGCGGCTCCCTATCCTCCGCAAGACTGCGCTCCAGTGCTCTTCCAGGCTTTCTCTCTGCAGGTTCCTCCCAATTCTCTCAACCATTCTCTGGCCAGGGGGCGGAGTCGTACCTCCTCTCCTGTTCCTTTAAGAGGCGTCGGCTCCTCCCCTTTTGGAGTCGCCGTCTGACGCGGGATGACAGCAGCGAGTTCGGTATGTCTATGCAAATAAGCGCCCCCTGTGGGCCAATGGGGAGCGGAGGTGCCGGAACCGCGGACCAATGGGGCGGGGGTGCAGGGGCTCACCATATAAGGAGCGGCCTCGCCATAAAAGGAAACATTGTATCTCTTTATATGGGGGAAGGGTCGGGGGATCCCTCGCCGCCAGCGCGTGGTCCCGGCCCCCTCCACCCGCCGTCTCGGCCGCGGCCGGCAGCCCCTGCCCCCCGGGGACGCTGACGGCCGCCGGGCGCGCCGCCCTAGCGTACGGACAGGGGGCGCTCCGCGCGGCCTGGGGCAACCCGGGCCACAGGGGCAGGAAAGTGAGGGCCCACGTCGGCCCGGGCGTGCAGAGGCCCCGGGTTCGCAGCGGTAGCGGCAACAGCGATAGCGACGTTAGCAGCAGCGGGAGCACCGGGTTGAGCCGGGAAGCCGATGGCGGCAGCGGCGGCGGCTCCGATTCCTCGCTGACTGCCCGTCCGCCCTCCTGCATTGAGCGCCATGTTACCGAGCCAAGCTGGGACCGCGGCGGCGCTGGGCCGGGGCTCAGCCCTGGGGGGCAGCCTGAACCGGACGCCGACGGGGCGGCCGGGCGGTGGAGGCGGCGGGACTCGAGGGGCTAACGGGGGCCGGGTCCCCGGGAACGGCGCGGGGCTTGGGCCGGGCCGCCTTGAGCGGGAGGCTGCAGCAGCAGCGACAACTACCCCGGCGCCCACCGCGGGGGCCCTCTACAGCGGCAGCGAGGGTGACTCGGAGTCGGGCGAAGAGGGAGGAGCTGGGCGCCGAGCGGCGCGGCCTGAAGCGGAGCCTGAGCGAGATGGAGCTCGGTGTGGTGGTCGGTGGGCCCGAGGCGGCGGCGGCCACGGGGGGCTACGGGCCGGTGAGCGGCGCGGTGAGCGGGGCCAAGCCGGGTAAGAAGACTCGGGGCCGCGTGAAGATCAAGATGGAGTTCATCGACAACAAGCTGCGGCGCTACACGACCTTCAGCAAGAGGAAGACGGGCATCATGAAGAAGGTACCGGGCTGGGAGGCTGGCCGGCCAACGGGAGCCCGGGAGGGTGGGGACGCGTAAGGGGAGCCCGGGAGGAAGGCAAAGCCGAGGCGGAGGTGAGAGGCGGCGAGTCCGCAGGAGGTGTGTGGGAGGGGTTGACTGTTGCCCCGGGAGGGTGAAAGGGGAGGGGCCGCCAGGGAAATGTGGGGAGAGGGGAGATGCCGCGAATGTCCGGAAAAGAGAGGAAAGGCGCTGAGGTGGGAGTGACGGGCGCGAGAGAGGAACCCAGCCCTTGCAGAGCGGAGGAGTGAAGAGTGTTGATGGGAGGCTGCGGGGCTCCCAGGGAGGTGGTGAATGAGGCCGGGGGTCAGTAGGTCCAGTGCTCTCTGGTGTTCCGGGGAAGGCGCCGGAAAAGCAGGGAGCAGATGAGAAGGTATGGGGGCGAGGAGGCTAGATCTGTGTAACAACAATGAGCGAACATGTGTGGGAGGAAGGTGGGCATCGCTAGAGTGGTGCTGGTTGGAAGGACGGGCAGGGCTGATGACCGAATGGGGCTCAAGAGCCCCAGTTAAGGGAGCAGGGCAGGAAAACGGATACTACCCTGAGCATCAGAAACCAAGTCCTGCGATGGCCATGGGTCTTCATGCATCTACTGGAAGCCAGCACACTCCCTGCAGGACAGGCCTCAGAACCATTTGCCCTTGGGATAAGTGCGATTTCCATCCCTAGGGAAAAATCGGTACACGGAGTTTGGGGAGAAGGTTTGCAGAGGTACCTAGCAATGCCTCCTCTTCTAGCTGATTATCCAGTGAAAAGAATGAGGAAAGGAGTCATCTTTGGGCTATAGAAGATATGGGGAAGGAATGGAAGCAGAGGAACTGGGAAACAAGAAGCTTGAACTCTGGAAACATTGGCCGGTGTTTATATCCATCCCATATAGAAAACAAGGCTGCTTCCAGTGGGTTGTGGAACTTTATTGGGAGTGAGGATGCCACCTATGGGGCCATCCTTGAAGGCCCCTTCCTGGCTTTATGGCAGGGTCAATTCAGTCGCTCAGTTAATGTCCAACTCTTTGTGACCCCATGGGCTGAAGCACAACAGGCTTCCCTGTCCATCACCAACTCCCAGAGTTTGCTCAAACTCATGTTCATTGAGTCGGTATTATGGTAGGGTAGTAGTTGCTTATCTAGCTGCCATCTCCCATCACTCCAGACACTGCTGCAAAGAAAGTGAAAAGGGGGAGCAGAGTTCTATAGAGCAGGACAAAATGGCAACAGGTTAGTGCCTGTGCAGTTTCTGGAAAGAAATATGGGACATTTAGAGTTCAGGTGGCTCCTTATCCCTGACATCTATGTGACACTCAGTGTAGTAGTGACTTCATCCTGGTCCCTGTGATGGTGAGGAAGTGGTGGGAGCCATCTCTTCGTGAGGCTCTGGCACCAAGCTGTAGTGAGGAGAAGCTCCTGGGCCACTCTGTGTCTGCTGAGGTTATATGCTCTGTCACCGGGAGCTGTGACTATTTGCTTGGGGTATCTGCTGGTCAGTGGGGCTGTTCCTCAAAGGAGGGGCATGGGGTTTTTCTACTCTTAAGCTAACCTTCAGATATCCTTCAGACAGGACCCCCTTAGAGTCACTGGAGAGGAAGGTCATTATGGGAGTGGGAGCTTGAGATCACTGTGCTTCCCTCTTTCCTGCTAGCCAAGGAAGGTAGCGATTAAACATTTTGCTGTTCTACCCATCTCCCTCCCCCTACCCCCAGGCCTATGAGCTGTCCACGCTGACAGGGACACAGGTGCTGTTGCTGGTGGCCAGTGAGACAGGCCATGTGTATACCTTTGCCACCCGCAAACTGCAGCCCATGATCACCAGTGAGACTGGCAAGGCACTGATTCAGACCTGCCTCAACTCGCCAGACTCTCCACCCCGCTCAGACCCCACCACAGACCAGAGAATGAGTGCCACCGGCTTTGAAGAGACAGACCTCACCTACCAGGTGTCGGAGTCCGACAGCAGTGGGGAGACCAAGGTGTGTTTGGGTCTCCTGTCTGAGGGGAAGGAAGGGGGAAGGACCTGACCACCAGAGAGGGGAAGAAGGGGTCTTTCTCCTTTAGCCTGGACAGGTGGATAGGTGCCACTGATGTGGAGTGGAGCCGGGTTGTGCCCCATATCTTAGGGTACAGGTGTCCATCCTTGCTATCCTGACAGGAGGCCGGCCCCCTAGATAAGCGGGCGGCCTCCGTGCCCATATAAGGCCGGCTCCGGCTCCACGCCGGCCTCCCGCCTGCAGCCCGCCTGCCTGGCAGGGCTCTTGCATTCCTCCCGCCAGCTGTCTCCCTGCTGGGGGCGGGGGGCGTCGTTTAGCCCTGCCCTCCTGGCTGACTGGGTCGCCCAGGAATAGGAAAGGAGCACTTATGGGTTCCAGGGTCCTGGAAAGCCAGCACTGTCAGCAGGCCGGCTGATTGGCTACGCTGGAGACTACCTTACTAGCCAGCCGCCTGCCTCTTCAGGATGTCCGGGCCTGCGCACGTTAGGGAGTGGATTCACTCGGCTGTTAGGGATGCCGGCCCTGGTTACGCCTCCCCCTTCCTTTTCCCGGTAAGGAGAGGGGGCGGGGCTTCCCTCCTCTTACTGCTCTCGGGACTCCACCTTCCGGGTGGCCCTTCACGAACTGGCCAATCGGAGGAAGCGGCACTGTTTGCCTTAGCAACGCCTCCGCCAATCAGAGGCTTCGAGTGCCACTGCTTAGCCAAGGTCCAGCGCTGACCCACCTCCAGGATCTGAGCCCCACTCAATTCTCTGGGCTTGGTTCTCAGCTCCTGGCTTTCTCCTCCTTCTTCTAAGAACAAAGGTTCCCTGAGGGGAGAGTCCGCGTTCTAGACTCCCCAATATTTTAGTGGTGGAGGTGAGTCGCTCAGTCGTGTCCGACTCTTTGCGACCCCGTGGACTGTAACCTACTAGGCTTCTCCATCCATGGGATTCTCCAGGCAAGAATACTGGAGTGGATTGCCATTTCCTTCTCCAGGGGATCTTCCCAATTCAGGTATCGAAGTCGGGTCTCCTGCATTGGAGGCAGATGCTTTAACCTCTGAGCCACCATTTTAGTGGTAGAGTTAGTTTATTCCCAGGACATTTTGCTGAATGTATAGTCTTTGGTGCTTCATTGCCAGACCCCTCAAGATCGCTGTCAAACCCTAAGATCCCTGAAAAACTGAGAAACCTATCTCAGAAGTAGGATCTGGGAGAGACTCACCACTCCATCTTTACTCTGGGTGTGTAGGATACACTGAAGCCTGCGTTTACCGTCACCAACCTGCCGGGTACCACCTCCACCATCCAGACAGCACCCAGCACCTCCACCACCATGCAAGTCAGCAGCGGCCCCTCCTTTCCCATCACCAACTACCTGGCACCAGTGTCTGCTAGCGTCAGCCCCAGCGCTGTCAGCAGTGCCAACGGGACTGTGCTGAAGAGTACGGGCAGCGGCCCTGTTTCTTCTGGAGGCCTCATGCAGCTGCCTACCAGCTTCACCCTCATGCCCGGTGAGTCACAGGGGCAAACCGAGCATTCTAAGAGTGGGTTTAGGGCTGGTGCAAGGAGAATGTCTTTTCTTACTCAGAAGGAGGATGGACAGGGGCCAGAGCCTGAGAGAAGCCTCTTAGGTCCCATTGGTAGGTGTACCCCTCCCCCTTGGGACTTGAACTGTCCTTGCAGTAAATTTCCACCATACACTCGGGCCTTGCCTAGCAAGCCCAGCCCTGCGCCCCCCACTGCCACAGGGACAGGAGACATTCTACCACTTCCCTACCTTGACTGGAAGGCAGATTGTGTCCTTGATGGATGGGTGCCTGCTCCTGTGTCAACCAAAGAGGGTAGAGGCAGGGTCTGGGGCAGGGGAAAGAGGGAAGGGCAAGAACAGAGTATGGAAGCCCCCTGGAGATAAGATTCTGGACCTCAGGGGCCTCTTTGGCTCTCAGGAAGGATAGTGATGGGAGTTGGGGTAGAATGGCAGCCCCTGGGCCTGGGGGTGTTTGAGGGAGCTTGGTGAAGGTGGTGGTGGTGGGTAGGAAAGAGCACGAGTAAGTCTCTGTGTCTTCTAGGTGGGGCAGTGGCCCAGCAGGTCCCAGTGCAGGCCATTCAGGTGCACCAGGCCCCACAGCAAGCGTCTCCCTCTCGCGACAGCAGCACAGACCTCACGCAGACCTCCTCCAGCGGGACAGGTATAGCTTGAAACTCTGTCACCTCCCTGCCCTGCCTCATTCATGAGACCTAGCAGCAGGTGCCCAGGATTATCCATCCTGTAACTAAGGTCAGCAAATTTCTTAATGTGGAGATTGAGGCTTTTGGGTTAACCCTTTCCCTAATCCTTATGAGAGAAAGTCAGGTGAGGATAGCTAGTTTTGAATCCTGCCCTGCAGTGGGGCTGTGGATTTCAGGAAGAAATTGGGGACCATTGAGGCCACTCTCCTCCTCACTCAGGTGAAAAGCCTGAGGCCCTGAAAGAAGTTTCTTTCCCACAGACACACACTTGCTCAATTGCTAGGAAGGATTTACAGAGCAGTTGTCCCCTTGTGGGAGGGTATCCTAGCTTTTGAGTAATCATAAGTCCCCTCCATGTCTCTAGTCATTTTAGAAATGATGAGATACTTCCAAAATAAAATTACTTTGAAGTTCTTATTAATCACAACCCTGTTACACAAAGTTTGGTCTGTGGAAGGAGGACCAGCATCACCTGGGAGCTTGATAGAAATGCAGACTCTCAAGCCTCACCCAAAACCTACTGAATCAGAATCTGCACTTTTAACAAGATCCCCTAGTGACTGTACGCACATTAACATTGGAGAAGTGCTTGTTTAAAAGCAGGTTATTAGCCACATGTTGAGGAAGAGGGAGGAGGAGTAAGAACAGATGAGAAATGGGATGGGGCTCTCTCTCAGAGAAGAGTATCTGAGTCTCCTTGGCTTGGGTCAGTCATTGTAATCTTTGTTTTTCCCAGGGCCTTGGGGTCTTGGAACAAAGCAGATAGATAATCGAATAGAAGGATGTGATAGGATACACTGAAAGGTTGGTGTGGTTGTGTTCAAGAAAAAAATAAGGCTTTTCTCAGTCAATGACAGGGAACAGAGGAAGGAGCTTTGCCTAGGTTTCGACCTGGGAAATGGCAGGAGGGCTCTGGAGGCCTGGAGTTCCTGGGGGTGGGATGGGGGCTGTCAGTCAGCACCAGTGCCGACCTCCCTGACGTGTGTCTGTGTTTGCCAGTGACGTTGCCTGCCACCATCATGACGTCATCTGTGCCCACAACTGTGGGCGGCCACATGATGTACCCCAGCCCCCATGCGGTGATGTATGCGCCCACCTCGGGCCTGGCTGATGGCAGCCTCACTGTGCTCAATGCCTTCTCCCAGGCGCCATCCACCATGCAGGTGTCCCACAGCCAGGTCCAGGAGCAAGGTGAGTCAGGGGCAGGGCTGTAGAAAGGAGGACCATTTCCTCCCTCACACACACACACATGCACACACACACTCACATGCCTCCCCTCAACTCACATGCACACGCTTACACATACCCAAACCAGATGCTCACACATATACCTATATGTATACACACACAGATGCTTCCACATGCACGCGAACACCCACACTCACATGCACACTTGACACATTTGGACACTCACCCTTGGGCACTTACATCTGAGACTCACCCAGTCAACTTGTGCACTTATCATCACACCTCCAAAATCTGGAAGTTTCTCTTGAGCAAGTGATTTGAGTCTCTCCTGTGGTTATCTCATGCAGGTGGTGTCCCCCAGGTGTTCCTCACAGCACCATCTGGGACAGTACAGATCCCAGTTTCTGCAGTTCAGCTTCACCAGGTAGGTGGGGGCACCTTCCATTCCAGCCAGCCATCCTCTTCTTTATCTTGACTTGGGGGATTTCATTACTGGGTGGTCCAAGCCAAGATCCTTAGCCAGGAGGCCTGTCCATTTTCCTGGTGAGGCCTGGATGGTGGGCAGGTGGGCAGGCAGGCAGGGGGCAGCCTGAGCTGGCCGGTCGGTTCCAGGCCCCCACCTCCTCCTTACACACCCCCTTCCCTCCAGATGGCTGTGATAGGACAGCAGGCCGGGAGCAGCAGCAACCTCACCGAATTACAGGTGGTGAACCTGGATGCCGCCCACAGCACCAAGAGTGACTGATCCGCCCTGCCGCCCTGGACAGATGGCCCAAGGGACGGCACCACTTATTTATTGTTGCCTTTTCACGTTTTCTTTACACACATGTTGACGGGCCGCAGGAGGGAGGCGGGGAGGAGCGGGAGGAGCGTGGGCAGCCACAGGACTGAGCCCTCTCACTCCAGCCAAAGAAATGGGCCAGCCTGCCCTCCACCCCGGCCTCCCGCCCCCCTCCCCCTCTAGCTCCGCCTCCCATTTTTGTTGCCGGTGGGGCTGCCCTCCCTCCTCAGACTCCCCTTGCCAGCTTGGCTCCATGTTTTCCATGAGTATTAGCTTACCCGATGGGACCGTGCCCCCCACCACCATCACACACACAGGTCTCTGTGGGACTAGGCACTGTGTCCCCCTGAGGACGCAGGCGGTGCGGGGCTGGCGGGGGGGTGGGGGGCCTCTCCCCAGTCTCCTTGCTGACCCCAGTCAGCACTGTGTCTGCCACAGGCTGGGTCAAAGAGCCCGCCCCCTGCCCCTCAGGGAGCCAGCTGGGGAGATGGGGCTTCTTCCCTCAAGCCGGGCCTGTGGCCCCTACAGCTCCTGAGCAACGGGGCCTGTGCTTCAGCACAGCAGATTCCCAGGGCGACCTGACCTGTCCTGCCGCTCCCTTTGGAACTCCAGGGGCTACTGGCTTGGAGGGAACCACCCGTGTTCCCCTGTCTGACCCCCCCTCTCCTCCCAGCTGCTTTACTTAAAGTTGATTTTGAACTTTTTATTTGAGGAGACGAAGTGAAAACAAATCTATAAATATATATTTTTAAAATATTTAACTTTTTTTTATGGCGTTTTTCTCGTCCCCCTCCTGCCCAAGCTCCCCTTCCCTGGGGAGCCCCGAGGCTCCCGGAACTGGCTGGGCCTCTGGGGACAGAGCCACCCCCATGAGCTTGGGGCTCGCCAGTGTGGGGGAGATTGCCCGGTCCTGGGTTGTTTCCAGGAGAAAACCGGGGAGGGGCCCTCAGGCCATGCCCCAACGGGGTGGGGAGGGTGACCCACAGCTCTGGGCCTCTTTTTGCCCTTCAGAGCTGTTGCTAGGGAGAGGGAAGAGGGAAACCAAATGTGGGTGGGGGGTGGGAGGGTGTCAGAGGCAACTGACTTCATTTGTGCCACATGCATGGGCATTGCAGCCTTGTGCGCCCCCAGGCCTGCAGCTGCCTGGGGCCCAAGTTGCAGTGAGCAGGGTGGGGTCTGGGAGGGGGCCAGAGGCAGGATTGGGGGGCAGAAGAAATGGGAGCAGCTCTTGGGCTGAGTGTGTGGTTAGGGGAGCCAGAAATGGCAGCTCTCCCAGGGAGTGAGCAGCTACTGTAACTTTTTAAAATTAAGACAAAAAGCCTTGAAGAAAATGACTTTATTTTTCTAAGTGTAACCTCAGTATTTATGTAATTTGTACAGGGGCCGTGCCCCACCCCCTCTGCCCCCTTTGGGGTAGATCTTGAGGGTGGGCCAACATAGGGGTAGGGTCTTTTACCCTGTGTCAGAGCCTACCTTCACCACCTGTATCAGAGAGAGAGCTTTTTTCAGAACAGGGCAGTGGGGGTGGGTGGAGTTTTATTAACCCCTTAGGTCTGCCTTGAGTAGAAACAAGCCTGCTTCTGTGATTAGGTGAAGGGGTGGAGGAAGTTTATACATACAGCCTAATTATCATGGGGACGATTTGCCGACATGTTTGAGAACCTCCGGACCTCTAACCCCCTTTGCTGTCTTGCCCCAGTTTGGGGTGCCAAGATGGAAGCCATCTTTCTGGCTTTCTCCAGAAGATAGCAGGGGACTTATGGGTGGCTTATAGATTGGGGCATGGCAAATCAGGGGTCAGAGAATGGGGGAGCTTGGGACTCAGGTCTGCAACTGCCCAGCCCCTTTTCTCTACTCTTTGTTTTCACTCCACCATCACTCACTCACTCCCCTCTCCCTCACGCTGGGGAGGAGACCTTGATGAAGTCCTCCTCTCCTTCCCACAAAAGACAGACCCAGTGAGTGAATCAGGCAAAGTGCTTATGTGTGTCGTGTGAGCGTGGCCTTGGGAGAACATGCGTGCGTCAAGGATGAGGTGGCATTTTTACATGCAGCGACCCTTGCTGTTTCCCTTCCTTGGTGGCTCTGGGGTGTGTATGTGTGTGTGTGCGTGTGCCCGAGTGAATGTGTGTGTGCGAATGTGGGATGTGTATGTTAGTGGTTTCTACTTCCCCTGGGATGCTGACCCAGGAATAGTGGACATGGTCACAGTCCTATGTACAGAGCTTTCTTTTGTATTAAGAAAAAATACTCTTTCAATAAATGTATCATTTTGTGCACAGACTGTGGGGTCTTTGCCTTTGTTTTACCATATTGGAGGGTGGGAGGTATGAACACAAACGTGCTGAGAAACAAGCACGTTCTTTAATGAAACGCAAAGGGGTGCTTTGGGCTGTTGAACTCTACTGATTTGACTTAAGGAACACATCAGGGGTGATGGTTAGGGCCTTTATCTTCAGCCCCAGCTGTGCTAGGTGCTTAGTCAACACAGAAGCAATTTTAGGGAAAAGAACGCAACCAATCCAAAGCCTCGGGTATGGGAAACCCACGGCCACGTGACCTAGAGCAAACTAAGAGGACAGCCCTAGGATGGGAGTGTGCGTTTCGGTAGGAAACGAAGAAGGCAGACCCAGTAAAGCGCAAGGAGGGCTTCAAAGCCGATATTGGAACGGAAAGGGACGGCCTACGCCTGCGGAAAAACTGGCCACGCTACCACGACCCCGAGGCTCCGCGGGCAGCGAGCCCCCAGACGCGGGTATTACGCATGCTCCGCCGGCGCACGGTGCCGCTGCCGCGCTCGGCTGTGGGCCGCGGTGGGACCCGTAGCCGCCCGGCCGTGCGCGCACTGGCGGCGTGACCCGGAAGGGAGCCGGGGAGGAGGCGGGGCCGGCACTGCGGGACCGGCGCCGGGCCCCAGCGAGGGCCGAGCCGGGAGGTGGGAGGTGAGAGGAGGGTTCTGCGCCCTTCCCGCCCCTGCGCCGTCCCTTCCCCGGTTCCTTGCCCACTCTCCGTTGCGCTGACGACAGGAGCCAGGGTCTTGCCGAGATTCGCTTGGTCCAGTCGGTCTGGTCAGCCTCCTCCGACCGCGCCCCCCCCACTCTCCTCCGCCCCCCAAGCCCGTTCTCCCGGCGGGTGCGTCCCGCGCCGCCCCTGCTGGCTTGCAAGCTCGGGTCTGACTTGCCACCTACGCCTACCTGCTGTCTCATCCCCGCAACCAAGACCTTGTCTCCGCATCTCAGTTTATTGCTCCTGTTCTCCAGCCCTTCCTCTCCCCCCATTTAGGCCTTTCCGATTGTGTTACTTCATCCTGCTCATCAGTTGTCCATCGCACATCACTTGGTTACCTCCCTGTCTTGAGCTTCCCTCCCACCCCCGCATGCTATCTGGACCCCTAACCCCTTCGAGAGCCACATCCGTCTTTCCCCTCCTCTGCACGCCTTTCTTCTACTCTCATGCTCTATCCCTGTACCCCAACATGACCCTTGCTCTGATCACCATTTCTTCTTTTGGGTTTGCTGTCCGTTCTTATCCTCACCATTCCCTGTTGCCCCCACACTGCTTCATATCTTTCCCTGATCACTAACATAGCCGTCACTCCGCACCTACTTATAATCTTATTCTGACACATTAGCGTTCTACTTACCTGGGGACGGCTCCTACCTTCTCCCTCGCTAAGAATAGTAGTATTAGATTCTGTTTACTGAGCACTCTCACTGTATGTTAGAGGCTGTTCTGAATACTTTATATATGTGATCTTAGTGTTTATGACAATTTTGTAAGTTGGGTTTAAATATTATTATCTTGCAGAGGAGAAAACTGAGGCTTAGAGATTGACTTGTCCAAAAGTATGCATATAAGAAGTGAAGGAGCCAGAATTCAGAGTCCCATTTATCTGAATCTGTACTGTCTCCTGACCTCATTCCCTACCCTTCAACTCCATGATTATTACCTCCATCTAGATCTACTGAACTTAGACCCTTACCATACATACTGCATATGGGCAGGGTGGGACTTGGTTTTTTTCCTCCCCTAATTTTATTTGGATCCCTAGTCCCCTCTCCCTTTCCTAATGTTCTCATACCTTTTTCTCATCCAGTCATCTGCCTCCTTTAGTCTCTCTTCTTAATATCTGCCATGACCCACCCCTTTATACCCACATTCCCGCTTTAATCTGTCATTTATGCTCCCTGTCCTGCCCCTTCCCCATCCTGACTTTCCTGACTTGTTCTGGCCCCACTATCTCACAGGCTGTCCTACCTGCTCACCCATGTTATCCTTCTAAGTCCTGATCTGTACCTCTCAGCCACCCTCCTGTTCTGCCCAAATTGTCCTGATTAATCATCAGCTCTTTTTCTTATCTTGCTTTCTATTCTTCTCTTCCTCTCTTGTAATTTCTTCCATTTCAGAAACCTTTTCATTTCCTTCTATCACTGTTTTTCACTCCGTTCTCCTTGTTACAAATCCCAAAGTGTGTTTAGATTATTTATTCCATCCTATCCTTGGCCTTTTCTCTTTGACCTCCAAATTCCATGCAGTCTACCAATCACCCCTCACCCTGTCTGCACCCCAAGGTTCCACCCCCCTTCACGTAGGTTTTTCTCTTTCCCACAGTGCCTCTGTCTCTCTCCTGTGTGTCCCAGGAAGTCAGGATGGTGGGAGAACGGCGCACTGGGGACCTCATGGTGCCCTTGGGCCCCCGGCTGCAGGCATATCCAGAAGAGCTTCTTCGACAGCGGCCTGGACAGAATGGGCATCCTGAATACCTGATCCGATGGAGTGTCCTGAAGTGTGGGGAAGTGGGCAGAGCGGGTGTGGAGGAGGGCAAGGTAGAGCACATCCTCATGTGGCTGTCAGCCCCCGAGGTCTATGCCAGCTGCCCCATGCTGTTAGGGGAGCGGGCGTTATCTAAGGGACCTCAGCACGAGACAGCTGGGAGTACAGCAAGCTTTCCTCGAGACCCAGGCAGTCTGGATGACGTGGCCATGGGAGAGATGGAGGCAGACGTGCGAGCACTGGTGCGCAGGGCTGCCCGGCAGCTGGCAGAAGGTGGGACCTCGAGCCTCACGGCTGCTGTGCTCCACACCATCCACGTGCTCAGCGCCTATGCCAGCATCGGGCCCCTCACCGGGGTCTTCAGGGAGACGGGCGCCCTAGACCTACTCATGCACATGCTGTGCAACCCTGAGCCTCAGATCCGTCGGAGTGCCGGCAAGATGCTGCAGGCCCTGGCAGCCCACGATGCTGGTGAGAGACAGCCATGGGAAGAAGGGAGCCCCTGGAGAGGATGGGGCCACAGGAGTGAGAACAGGAAGAGGAGGGGTTTCCCAGCTCTGGAAGAGCACCTAGTATTTCGTAGACATCAATTTCTTTGCAAAGGGAAAATGTAGATTAATAAATCATCACAGGTGCAGAAACAGGATAGAATGATAGCACCTGGTTTAGCTGTCTGTTCTCAGGGCAGAGGCAGAGAAGAAACGGGAATAAGTTTATGTGTTCTGGTTGGAGATTTGTTAGTTGGTTGTGAGATCACTTTCATGGGTTATAACCAACATTTTTTAAAAATGTTAAACATCAGCTCGGACACCTAGTGTAAGTTTTGTAGTATGAAGTGTATGTTTCAGTTTCACATAGTGCACCTTCATGTCAGGTGACTGTGTGAAGTGTATCTCTTCCTGGGAGTCTCAGCCACAAGTTTGAAAGGGTCTGGGGTCTAGGGTAGACAGTTTGGGGACAGGCGATGTGGAGAGATGTAGTGGGGACTGAGGAGAAGATCCGGATCACGTGTGCATTACAGGGAGTCGGGCTCACGTCCTTCTGTCACTGAGCCAACAAGATGGCATCGAGCAACACATGGATTTTGATAGCCGCTATACTTTGCTGGAACTGTTTGCAGAGACCACGTCTTCCGAGGAGCATTGCATGGCCTTTGAGGGCATTCACCTGCCTCAGGTACCCTAGCAGCTGTGGGGGAAAGGCTGTGTACAAGGGCCGGGGCATGATTTCTGAAAATGTGGTTCAGGACTGCACCAGCACCAGGGCTGCTCTGGGGAAACTACTAAAATGAAGGTTCATATTATCCTGCCCGCTCAGCGTCTCTGAGATGAGAACCCAAGAGTCTGTGTTTTAAGGCATTCCTTGGGTGTTTCTTATGTCAGTCACAGTTTCGGAACTGCAGGGGTAGGGATGAGGCCTTTATCTTTTGCTGAAGAGGCTGATGTCGAGGGAAAGGAGAGGGGCAGGAGCTGGGAGAAGAGGAAGTTACACCATGGACTGTGTCCTCCAGATCCCAGGAAAACTGCTCTTCTCCCTGGTGAAACGCTACCTGTGTGTCACTTCCCTGCTGGATCAGCTGAATAACAGTCCAGAGCAGGGGGCCGGAGACCAAGGCTCCCCAACCTCGAGGGAGGATTTGGGCCAGGAAAGAGCCGGGGGCAGCGGGAGCTGGAGTTCAGTATGGCTGTGGGCAACCTTATCTCGGAGCTGGTGCGGAGCATGGGCTGGGCCCAGAACCTCAGCCAACAGGGCACGTTGCCACCCCGGCCGACCCGGTCCATCTTTCAGCCCAGCATTTCAGGCCCCAGCCTTTTACTCCCCACCATCGTTGCCACCCCAAGGAGGCAAGGGCGGGCCTTCCGCCAGCGCGCTGAATTCTCCAGCCTTAGTGGCTACGGTGAGTACGTGCAGCAGACCCTGCAGCCGGGCATGCGAGTGCGGATGCTGGATGACTACGAGGAGATCAGCGCCGGCGACGAGGGCGAGTTCCGGCAGAGCAACAATGGCGTGCCCCCTGTGCAGGTGAGCAGGCCCACCGCTGGGGTCTGTCTGTGTGGGGCATCGCTGGGGCTTCACGCTTCATGCTGGGGCTCTGGCAGGCCACCCAGGAGAAAACCCCCAGAGAACTGGAATGTTTTCAAGAGGATCAGTGAGGGAGAGGGGGCTGTTGGAGGGCTGCGGGAATCTGGCAGGAGTGGGTAGGATGTGAGGTCAAGGAGAAACTCCCTTAACCGGGAGGCAAAACTGATATATCCAGATATCCCCACCCGCAGCAGTGGAGTGGGCTCAGAGGGAGCATGGGAGCAGAGGCCTTCTGGGTTAGGAGGAGAGGAGAAGCGGGGCATGCCTTGGTCAGGGAAGGAGGCCTTGTGTGCTAGAGGTTTCCCAGGCCTAGCTGGTGTGCCCGCGAGGGCTCCACGCCCCAAGTCCGGATCTGGCCGTCCTCTCCAGCTTGCCCAGCTCGGGGTTCTCAAGGCTGAGCCCTCTCTCTTCTGCCTCCCTTCCTCTGCACCAGGTCTTCTGGAGGTCGACGAGCCGCACCTACTGGGTGCACTGGCACATGCTGGAGATCCTGGGTCCTGAGGAGACTGCCGAGGACACGGCTTCAGCGGCTGCAGAGGAGGGGGCTGCTGTGCCGGGCACAGGTGAGCTGGGGAGGGGATGAGGACACGGAGTCTGAACAGAGGAGGAGCAGGCAGCATGCAGCCCTCTCAGGACCAGGAGCTGCCCCAGACGTTCAGAAACCCATTCAGTCCCCCGGCAGACGCTGAGGCCCCCGGTACCTGTCTCTCCAGCACTCCCCTCCTGGGACTGGAAGCCGGTGGACGGGCTCTACTCTTTGCCATACCTCCAGCCCGAGCCTCAGAAGAACGAGAGACTGGGCTACCTGACCCAGGCTGAGTGGTGGGAGCTGCTGTTCTTCATCAGGAAGTTGGACGTATGTGAGCAGCAGTCAATTTACCAGAGTCTTCGGGAGAACCTGGATGAGGTAGTACAGACAGGAGATGCCTGGAGGGGTTTGGGGTAGGGTTAGAGTTGGGATTCTCTAAGGTAGTTCACCCTGTGGGACTGCCTAGGGGAGGGTGGAGTGACGTTAGAGAGCTTAGAGGTTAGAGAGCAGAGGAATCCTTCTGTGGGGATAAGGCAGAAGCTGGGAGGGTCTAGGAGGCAGGAAGTGTGCAAGGCCCCAGTGGGAGGTGGCCCACCTCCTGTTAACTGTCCCCAGGCCCTTTGTGTCTGCTCCTTCCTGAAGTACATGCCTTTCTGTTGGCAGAGCCTGGGTAAGAAGGCCCTGGGTGAAATCTCTGTGCCCGTGGCCATGGCAGAGAGTCTGCTGCAGGTTCTCAGGGATCGGTTTGAGGGCAGCGCCCTCAGCGACCTGCTCAACTCCCAGATCTACACCAAGTACAGGCTGCAGCCCGACGCTGTGAGTGGCTCGTCATCTTCACAAAATCACTCCAGTACCCTGGATCCTGACGAGGAGTCGAAGTCAGAGGCCACCTTCTCAGAGGAGGAGACCGAGTCCCCCAAAGTGAAGGCTGAGCCCCTCAAGGCAGAGGCAGAGCCGGTCAAGGGAAAACCCGAGCCGCCCATGGCACAGAGCGATTCGCAGCTGTTCAACCAGCTTCTGGTGACTGAGAGGGATGGCTCTTCCCGCTGGAATGAAGGAGGCAGCCAGTGGTGAGTCAGGTGCTGGGAGGGGAGGGCAGAGAAGTGGGAGCAAGTCCCGGGTGCCCCCAGAGAAGTGGGTCGTCAGGGGTGAGGGCACGCTGTGGAGCGAGATCACTTCCGTGTGAGAAGGTGCCTTGGAAGCTTTCATCCATTTTCCTTCCTTGGACCTTGATTATGTACAGTCTGTCACTGCTGCCTTCCTTCAACGTCCCTGGAAAAGGAGGGTCCGTTTTCTAGAGTATCGTCATCTTCATTGCCTGACTATGAAATCCCTCACACAGAGTTGGGAACGTTCTGGGTGCAAGCTACAGTAGTGAACAAGGTGTTCAAACGTCAGTATGATAATCGGGCTTGACCGTTAGAGAGTTCCGAGGTGAAGATGCTGCGGTTTTATTTTTTTTAAGCCGCTGCCTTTCCCTCACGACTTTCAGAAATGATCAGAGCCCTGCGGGGTCCTGGGCCACGCAGCTCCCTGGACCAGTACGTGGCAGCGGTCGTGGCCACTGTGCAGATCTCCAGCATGGACACCAGCCTGCAGGTCTCGGCGCTCTGCGCTCTCCCAGGCCGTGGAGGAGGTCACGGAGCAAGACCACCCTCTGGTCCATCCCGACAGATTCCTGAGGTTAAAACCCTGGGGAGGGAGGTGGGGGTTACGGTGTAAGCTGTCAGCTGAGGGAGGATAGTGGTAGGGAGGGAAGGAGCTAGGAAATCAAGAGTTAGAAAGGCTGGGGGAAAGAAGGGCCAGCTTGAGGCGTAACTGAGCAGGAAGGTGGACTGTATGATGGTTAATATTCTGGGAGCCCTTGTTCTGTGCCAGGCCCTTGTGCTTAAAGTTTTATAAGCATTCTCTCTTTAAATCCTCCCATCTCCAGAAGAAAACCTGATGCTATTCTTATTCACTGTGTGGATCAGGGACTGAGGCTTAGAGAATTTAAGTAATTGAGGTCCTTTTGGGTTTTGAGTATTTTTTTTCTCCCTCTCTACTTTCTTCCCATTAAATTAAATAATCAGTGAATTAATTTGGCTGCATCAGATCTCAGCTGTGTCACGCAGGGTCTTCGCTGCATCACGCAGGATCTTTCATGCGCGGTGCATGGACTCTCTAGTTGTGGTACACAGGCTCAGTGTTGTGGTTTGCAGGCTTAAAGCCCCTTGGCGTGTGGGATCTTAGTTCTCCTACCAGGGATCAAATCCACGTCTCCTGCATTGCAAGGCAAATTCTTAACCACTGGACCACTGGGGAAGTCCCCTAAAAATTCTAAAAATACTTCTTAGTTACAAATAGTACACCATTGCATTCCTTTTTTAAAAGATCCAGAGAAGGAAAAGTCAAAGTCCCTTTTTACTTCTGTGGTCACACATCCAAGCATGTATCCTTCAGACCTTCTAGAGGCTTATATTTGTTAGTGTGTTTTGTGCACTTGAGTTTTAGTATATGTGATCACATTCTGTCTGTTTCTGCAGCTTTCTGCCTGCACGCAGTGTGTCTGCATGCGGTATGTCTGTCCGCGTGGTGCTGCCTTGTTCTCACTGCTGCCTTAGACTCTGCAATATGATTATACCCAAAATCAAATGTAGCCTCAGTTAGTAAAATTTTACTTTCTTGAAGCACATAGTTGATTTACAATGTTATGTGAATTTCTGCTGTACAGCATAGTGACTCGTTTGTATATTCTTTTTCATATTCTTTTCCGTTATCTTTTATTAGAAGATACTGAATATGGTTCCCTGTGCTATACAGTAGGACTTTGTTGTTTAACCATCCTATATATAATAATAGCTTGCAGCTGCTACTCCCAAACTCCTGTCCATGCCTCTCCCACCCTCCTCCCCCATTTGGCAACTACACGTCTGTTCTCTCACATTCAGTGTTCTAAGGGATCTATTTTTCTTCACATCTGCCAGCACTGGCTATTATCATTTTAAAAATCTATCAGATTGACAACATTTTAAAGTGATTGGTATCTTTTGTCTTTAATTTCTTGAGAAGATATGCATATTTGCATGTGCTTCTTGTATTCTGCTATAAATATTCTTATCCTTTGCCTATTTTCTTATTGGGTCTTTGTCTCTTTTTATTGATTTGCAGACATTCTGGATATTAATTCATTATTGCTGTTCCAAATATTGTCTCTTCTATAATCATATTTACTTTATTTTCTGAATATAAAATAATATATATGATCCCTATAAGAAAAGGAAAGTTATGAGAATAACGATCCTCTGAAAAGCCTGTATGCAGAGAGTCACTGTTAACGTTTTACTAAACATCCTTACATATTTCTTTGTTTATGTGCGTCACCTCTGTATATTAACTTGTTTACAGTAAATCAGGGCTCCAGAGAGGGGGATATATATTTAAAATACGTTTGGTTCACATTGTAGTCATCGTAAGGCCCATGGGAGAAGACAGAAAGCAGCTCCACATGGGGAGGGGGACATTACTGCTCTGGCCGCTGGTCCCCGTCGGAACTTGGTGGGGTTATGGCTCTGTGGGCCCCAGGATCCCTGCACCTCCAGGCCTTAAAACCCCAGAACAAACCCTGTTATCCAACACAAAAGGCAGGAATAAATACAGAACCTTCTCAGTACTTTTGTTTGCGGTATTTCGCAGGATTTGTCTTTTTGTCCTCCATTCCTTCCTAGTTCCCAGACCAACTTCACCATCTCTGTCCAGGGGAGAAAAATGTTAGTCCAGCTTTTTTCCTCTTAAGACACTCACTGTAGCCCAGGAATTCTCACGGGCACTGCTTCCTTCCCTTCAGATCTGCGTTTTCACCTGACCCTTTCTGTAGCTTAAGTGCCCAGGGACTTAAATTGGTGGCTAGTATCTTTTATTATGTTGACCTTTTAGATTTTCATGCAGCTATCTTTCTCAACAGTTTTTTAATGGTTCCTAGGTTTAAAGAGGGTCTATTCCATTCTGGGACTATAAAAATATTTCTTATACTTCCTAAAAATATCTGTGACTTTACTTTTCACATATATTTTAAAATCTGTTTGCAGTCTGTTTTTGCAAGTGGAGTGAAGCAGAGCTCCAGCCTTCCTTTTTCAGATGGATAGCCACATGTCTCTGCCTCACGTTTTGCATGGTTCTTGCAGTCCTTACTGTCTGAGATGCTGCCCTTATCGCTCTTCTAATCTGTTCATCTGTTTGGCTACCCTGTATTTCCAGGGTTTTAATTATTATAAGTTTTTATTTTGATAAGTAGTAGGGAAGTCTACAGTTATTTCTTTCCAACCAGTCCTTGACTATTCTTGCCTATTTTATTTTCTCTTTCTGTGCCTAAATCTGTCGGGTTTTTTTCCTCATGATTTTAGTTATATTTTACATCAGGATGCATCATCTGGTGTGCAGCAATAATGAAATAGCTTATTCATAATAGAAACAAAAATATTTCAGTACAGAGTCTTTGTCAGCATAAGGCTGAGGGCAAGAGTATCCTGCAGGCTACCATACTCTTATGCACTTGTTGGCTTGTCATTTTTTTCTTTAAGATCTTTTGTAGACCAGTTGAAACATTTTTTCTCTTGGTAAGGGCATTTTATTTGTTTATTTTGGCTGTGCTGGGTCTTAGTTGCTGTGCAGACTTTTGTCTGTGGCCAGCAGGAGCTACTCTCCAATTGTGCATGGGATTCTCATATAGAGGCTTCTCTTTGTGGAGCTGCACGGGCTTCAGTAGTTGTAGCTCCCATGCTCTAGAACATGGGTTCAATAGTTGTGACTCACGGGCTTAGTTGCTCCATGACCTGTGGGATTGTCCCAGATCAGGGATCAAACCTGGGTCTCTTGCTGTTGGCAGGGGGATTCTTTACCACTGAGCCTCCAGGGAAGCCCTGCCCTTAAAAAAATAATAATACCTTTTGGGCATTTTGATTTAACATTGTGGTGAATTTATAGACTCATTTGAAAGGATGAGCCAGAGCTCATCACCCTTTTGCCATATTGCCTGCTCAATAACGAGAAGAGCCTGAGACAGACAGACTGCAGAGGAGCGGGCAGCAGGATGGTGGGGATGGGGGGATGGACTGGATCTTGGTGGACAGGCTTGGACGGGCAGTCAGGTGAGACTCTTGGGATGGGAAACCCCGACGTCTCTCCTCTCTCAGGGAGAAGCTGGTGAAGACGCTGGTGGAGCTGCTGACCAACCAGGTGGGAGAGAAGATGGTGGTGGTGCTGGCTCTGCGGCTTCTTTACCTGCTGATGACCAAGCACGAGTGGCGCCCGCTCTTCGCCAGGGAAGGCGGCATCTACGCTGTGCTGGTCTGCATGCAAGAATACAAGACCTCCGTCCTGGTGCAGCAGGCGGGGCTGGCAGTGAGTGGGCCGGGCCCGGCAGTAGACTGATGGCCAGGGTGGGCAGCTCAGGGCTGGGCTCTGCTGGTCTTGAGGAGGTTCTCTGGTCATTCGGACAAGGAGGAGACATTGGGATGGAGGAGATCCAGCTGGGGAGTCCAGGAGACAAAACGCCTCTGTGGGAGGCAGGGAGAAAGGTGTTTCTGAGAATGACTCCCAGGTTTAAAGGTGAGCAGGCAGGGATGGATGGAGTAGGGAACTCTGAAAGAGGAAGAGATGTACAGAGAAAGGTTGGATTTTTAGGTATGTTGACTTTTCCAGGGCTTTTTATTAACAACCTAGAGTCTGATTAAAGGCAGATTTTTAGATGTGACAGAGTAATTTTTAGCCATTTTATCTGAGTGGTCCCAGAACACAGAAAATACCTCCTCACCAGATATGGGTAAAGCCAAGCCAGCATTGCATTGCAGTCTTGCCAACCCCGGGCCCAGGGAGTGGGGGAGGCGGCCCTCGCTCGGGGGAGGAAGAATCGGCTTCCTGAGTGCTGCAGACAGAGGGTCAGGCTGATGGGGAGGTCCAGGCAGTGTGTGCTCCGTTTAACCTGAGGCTCCCTGAGGGGACAGGCAGGCCTTGTCCAGAGCAGTTCTGAGCGTGGATGCCAGCAGTCCAGTGAACTGGAGCGCGGGTGCTCTTGAGGCAGCCTGTGCCTGGGGGAGGCCGACAGGCTCTTCCTTTATGGGGCCAGCCTGCTGCTGTTTCTCCCCAGAGCAGCCAAGCATTCCTAGTCCAGGCCAGTCTGTTCAAAGAATTTCCTGATCCTTTCAAAGTGCGTGACCAAATGTTTCTAAACTTAAACTCTTGCCCTGTAACAGAATTGCATCATTTTGTTTATAACTTAAGGTGTCCAGAATTCAGCTTGGACTGGGGAGGGTAATGTAGCCAAAGGGAGAAAACCTCATTATGAGGTGCCATTGGCTTGATGGGTCCAGCCCTCACCGGGGGATTGTCCTAAGGATTAAGTTCTTTCCTCCGTCCCGACGAAGTTTCCTCTCCAGAGTCAGCCCTTTCACCAGCCAAGACCTTCTCCACTCAGATGTTTTAGTGTTCATCCTAATTTCAGGTTCTCTGAGAACCAGCCAACATGTTTTCACATTCCAAGTATTTTTTCCTGTAATTCCAGCCTCACTCTGCCTGTGAGGCAACCCAAGTAGCCTCATCCAGGCAGGCTGGATACTGGCTTTGGCGGCCCGGGGACGGGGGTGGGAGTGTTGGCATCCAGGTGGTAGCAGCAGCAGGGCAGAGGCCAAGGTTGTGTGGGGTGGGGTGGGGTGCAGAATTTGAGGAGAAGGGCGACCCAGCGCCCCCGTGGTTGAGATCAGGCATTAGAGGAACTCCAGAGAGGCAGGACGACTGGGAGGACAAGCAGTTACAGAACTCAACTCGGGGAGGTTTTTCAAAGGGAGAAGCGGCCAAGCGAGATGAAAGACGGCTTCCAGCAAAATCTTGAATACACGTTGAGGCTGTGAAAGGGCTCTGTCCGGAGGGGACGCTGAAGACGGGTGGCCACCCGCCCCTGCACACGTTGAGCCTCGGTCCTGGCAGAGAGAGCAAGCTGCAGGCTCATGTTACCCCAGAGCCTTGGGTTTTCTGGTTGGCTTTCTTTTCTTCCCCCTTTTTTTTTTTTTTAAAGCCTTTGGTGTCCCATCACCTCCTCTTTCATTTCTATTTGCAAACAGCTCAGTTGCCCCAGAGTTTGAGGTCTAGAACGCAGCCCAGCTCTCTCTTCTCTTCTGCACGGAGGCCGTGCCCACTCCTGACTTTGTCTCCACACCCCCTACTCAGGCGCTGAAGATGCTGGCCATTGCCAGCTCCTCGGAGATCCCCACATTTGTCACCGGCCAAGATTCCGTTCATCCTTTGTTTGACGCCCAGATGACCAGGAGATCTTCGCCAGCATTGACTCAGCTACCCGCCCGGACTCCGAGAGCCTGCTGCTCACTCTCCCTGCTGCTGTGATCCTGATGCTGAACACAGAGGGGTCAGGACCTCCCCTCCCGAATGCCAGACTCCTGTTAAGCGCCACGCCCTGCCGCTCCCCTGCCCCGGGCTCTTGTTCTCCCTTGTGCAGAAGCTCCCTTCCCACTGTCCCCTCTCTTCCCACCCTTCTCTGGATGAAATATCCTGGCCCTCTCCAGGTGGCTATAAGAGAGGCCAAGTGGTTGAGGGTAGGGAGGTTCCAGAGATCAGAGGCCCCTGGAGGTTGGGAGGAGTGACCTGAGGTCAAGAGGCCAGGTGTCTGGCCTCAGAGGGACCCCTGGAACCCCTCTGTCCCCAACTGCAGGGCTCCTCCCTCTGTGCCACCTCCCTGCTTCCATTATATTCATTCTCTTTCAATTTCTTCTGGGGACACCCCCCTCCTCCCAGATGCTCCTCCGCGGTGAGAAATGGCCTCCTCCTGCTCAACCTTCTTTTGTGCAACCACCACACGCTGGGAGACCAGATCATCACCCGCGAGCTGAGAGACACCTTGTTTAGACACTCGGGCATAGCACCGGGGACAGAACCCATGCCCACCACCCGCACCATCCTCATGATGCTTCTCAATCGCTACTCGAAGCCGCCTGGCAGCCCCGAGCACTCAGGTACCGTCGTGGAGGTAGTGGCTGTACTGAGGAGCTGGTCCCCACCCGCGGCCAGGAGGGCTCAGGTTTACATCCTGGTTCCTTGGTAAAAGACATGATGACCCTTCAGGAAATGAATGAGGGCTTTCGTGCTAAAGTTAGGTCTCAAGTAGGACTTCCTGACCAGGAGGAGAGGGGACGTTTAGAATAGGTGCAGGGAGATTGGTCTTCTTTGTATAAACATAAAAGGGCTCCCATCTCTCTGAGCTGAGTGCAGTCCACTCTTCCTGGTCCCTGCAGGGTTAGTTGAAATGACTACTAGAGAGGCCTTCTGTAGAGGAATTGTAACTTATGGTACAGAAGTTTGTGACTTAGAATGTGGAATATCAATACCGTAGGGAAGAAAAGCTCTGTATTCAACACACAAGTGAAACCTAGAAGTATGGGGGCAAATCGAAATAGGCACTGTGTCTTTTAGTCTGTACTTCTGAAGCCACCGTGCTCAGTAGTATAGGGGACTTGACTATAATGCTAACATTTGTTGGCTTGTATAGTAGTACAGCTCTCATTTAGAAATCAAAGAGAGTAGTGGGACCATATGAATTAAAACTGTGCTGTTTAACTTGACAGTGTTTGCCATACCGATTTTTTTTTTGTTTTTCGGATATATATTTAGCCCACCAACTCAATGGACATGAGTTTGAGCAAACTCTGGGAGTTGGTGAAGGACAGGGAAGCCTGGCAGACTGCGGTCCATGGAGTCGCAAAGAGCAGGACATGACTTAGTGATTGAACAACAACAAACTTATATATTTGGGGCCAGAAAAAGAAGTCCGCCACCGTCAAGTAGAAACAGTAGATGTCCTCACAGCGGGGCTGGGGGAGTTCGGGGTGGTTTTCTGCATCTGTGCATCTCAGTCTGACCAGCTCGTGTGACTCTCCTTCGTACCCATTTTTTTCCCTCCTATATTTCTGGGCAGCAGCGCCAGAGACCCCCAGTGCCCAGGGCCAGGAGGGGTCCCCTGAGCTGCTGATCCGATCCCTGGTGGGGGCCCCGTCTGCAGAACTCCTCCTGGACTTGGAGCGCGTGCTGTGTCGAGAGGGTGGCCTGGGGGCCGCTGTGAGGCCCCTCCTCAAGCGCCTCCAGCAGGAGAGCCAGCCTTTCCTCCTGTTCCTGTGGACTCTGGACGCCCCCGGGCCCAATAAAACCCTGCTGCTGACGGCACTGAGGTGAGAGGCTGGGGTGGGGTGGGGGTCCACTTGTGTGTCGGGGGCAAGGGCAGCTGGCCAACTGTAGGGGCTTCACTTGTTGCCACCCCTTGCCAGGGTCATGACCCAGCTGCTGGATCACACTGAGGCCATGGTCCTCCCCTGGCACGAGGTCTTGGAGCCCTGCCTCAACTGTCTGAATGGCCCCGGCAGTGACTCTGAGGTACCCGAGCCCTGGCCAGGGTGGGCAGGGCAAGGCAGCCTGAGGGCACCAGCTGCCTGGTGAGGCCCCAGAGGGGCGCAGCACAGCCAGCCTGGATGGGCCGGGACACTGGGAGGGAGTGGAGGAAGAAGACCAGTGTCATCTGAGGGTCCCCAGAATGGAGGCCTTCTCGCTGCGCCTGAATTTTAGATTCTGGGTTTGGGAGAAGCCCACATTCCCCAGTTCATGCAGTCCTTGCTCTCCCCCTTTGCAGGGGTGTGTGCCCCGTGGGGGCAAGACTCAGGCACCTCAGCTGGCCATTGCCAGCTGGTGCCTGAGATAGGCTGGTCCTGGCAGGAGGAAGCCTGCAGAGCTGTGCCCAAGCTCTGCCCCTCACCCCCGGGTCCTCACCCCAGCTTTCTGTGCCAGCCTGTCTTTGGTATTCTGCTCTCAAGTTCTCTGAAATCTCAGCCACCGCACTCCCACATCTAAGGCCACCCCTCAGCCTGCCCTTTGCGTCCCTGTGTTAATCTTGGCATCTCTGGGCCAGATCATTCAGGAGCTGCTGTGCTTCCTATATCGCCTGGCCTCCACGCACAAGGACTACGCAGTGGTGCTCTGCTGCCTAGGAGCCAAAGACGCCCTCACCAAGGTCCTGGAGAAGCACTCGACTCAGCTGCTGCTGGCCTGTGAGCTGCGGGACCTGGTGACAGAATGTGAGAAGCACGCCCAGCTCTACAGTAACCTCACCTCCAGCATCCTGGCGGGCTGCGTTCAGGCGAGCAGCATGCGGGTCCAGGCTGAGGGAGGCGGGAGGCGGGGAAGGGTCCTCATGGTGTCCGTCTTTGGCACAAGTGGTGGCGGATCTAGGGCCCTTGTTCCCCAGCCCTTGCCCCACGTGGTTCTGTTCTGCCAGGATTCTGGAGAAAGGGGCTGAGCGCTCCGTCACCTCATGACTCTTTCTCTACATGTGTCTCCGTGTCCCTGCCCCCTCCCCGCACCCTTTCTCTTCATGTCCCGGCTGCAGATGGTGCTGGGCCAGATCGAAGACCACAGACGAACCCACCGCCCCATCAACATCCCCTTCTTCGATGTGTTCCTCAGGCATCTCTGCCAGGGTTCGTGCCCCCCATCTGCTTCCTCCTGCGGCCACCCCCAGCCTCTGCCTCCCCTTCCCTTCCTGCTCCCTCGTCCCCTTCCTGTCTTCTCTCTCAACTAACCAGGCTTCCCGTGGGCCCGCAGGCTCCAGCGTGGAGGTGAAGGAGGACAAGTGCTGGGAGAAGGTGGAAGTGTCCTCCAACCCGCACCCGGGCCAGCAAGCTGACGGACCGCAACCCCAAGACCTACTGGGAGTCCAACGGCAGCACCGGCTCCCACTTCATCACCCTTCACATGCACCGTGGTGTTCTTGTGAGGTGTGAGCACGCCCGTGTCCACGTGTCCACACACACAAATATTCTGATACACCCCAGTATACGTCCTCAAAGAATTACCTTACATACACACAACCCCGACTTAGATGCCCTATGCCTGAGGGACCTCACACCCATTTTGTGAAGTGAACAGATGCACGTGTTGGCCTGATCTCCCTGAGCACAGTGTAGACCTCCCCTCTCTCCCGGAGCCTGCTCCCTCCACCAGACACACCTCACCGCCCTGTGTTTTGATGGAGGAAGAGCCGCAGCCTACCCACCCCCCGTGTAGGCATTGGTTTGTTGTGAGCTCTGTGGCAGGGACCCTGCGAGGGCCTGGAGCGAGATAAGGGGCCTGTCTGCAGGGATCTGACAGTCTTACTGGGGAGCCAGGCTGGAAAATCAGCAAGAGAGAGTAAGAAAAAGTGATAGTTGACAGGTGCACAGGATCCTGATGCCAACTGAGATCTCAGAGGAGGCTGCAGACAGAGGGGCTGAATGGGTTAAGTTTGTGGTAGAAATTGACTGGGTGGAGAGAGGCCAGCAGATACAGGGACAGCACCTATGCAGAATGGAGAAGCAACGATGTACTGGGGGAACTTGAAGTAACTGTGCTTGGCTGGGATGAAGGGTCTGTGCAGTGAAGTGGCAGGAGAGAAAGCTGGGAAAGGAGGCAGAGTCAGTTGAGTTTTATCCTGAAATTTGAGGAGCCACTGAAGGACTTTAAGAAGGGAAGAGAAGCAGGTTTTTTTATTTAGAGAACTCTGGCAGTTATGTGGATTTGGCTGGCAGGCCGGGACAGAGTTGGAAGGTTTACTGAGTGATGAACGTTCAGTGAGGCGGCGGGAACGGGAATAGACAGCGAGGAGGCGGTGGAAGAGGAGAGCTTGAGAGGGGCTCTGCGGTACGTGCTGCTGGCTGGATGAGGGGAACCACGAGGGAAACACCACGTGTCCTAGTTGGATAGCTGGATGGGTGCCAGTTCTCTTTCCCAGGAGAAAAGTGGGAAGAGGAGTAGGTTTCTGCAGACAGATGACCGATCTGTGTGGGCACGTGGATCTGGAGGTTCCTGTGGGCGCAGCACGGACCTGTCTGTTGGATGCGTGGCATACAAGCTCAGGAGAGTGGTCTAGGGTAGAGACGTGAATTTGGAGTGCTTTGGGTGTTAACTTTCAGCTGAAACCATGGGTTTAAGTGAAATTGCTTTGGGGAAGGTTAAGGGAAGAGCAGGGAGCCTAGGGAAGACCAATGCTTAAGCAGAGGACAGAATTCTGAAGAGGATGTAGTGGGCAGAAGTCGTTTTTGCACCAAGATCAGGGCACCAAGATCTTGGTTCTGACTGAGTCCTTTCTCCTCTCCCAGGCAGCTGACTCTTCTGGTGGCCAGTGAGGACTCGAGTTACATGCCAGCCCGCGTGGTGGTGTTTGGGGGTGATAGCGCCAGCTGCATCAACACGGAGCTCAATACGGTGGGGACCCCGTGCCCGCTCCCCCCTTACTTGCCATCCTCTTGCTGGTCCCGGGGGCCTTATCGGGTGGACCCAGTGCCTGTGGAGCTCCCACATCCCTTCCTCCTGGGCAGGCACTGCTCTGTAAGCTGTAAGAGTGGAATCAGGGCTCTGGAGGTGCATAGATCCACAGGCGCGGGATGGGAGAGGTGAGGGGCGCATGCCCTCACAAACCTGGCCGCTACCCACAGTCTTCCGGCTCCACTCCTGTCTCTACCTCTTCTCCCCGCCCCTCCAGGTGAACGTGATGCCCTCCGCCAGCCGGGTGGTCCTCCTGGAGAACCTGAGCCGTTTCTGGCCCGTCATCCAGATCCGCATAAAGCGCTGCCAGCAGGTGGGGCTGGAGGACTAGGGGCATGGGGTCCAGGAGGAAGCAAAGGATCTCCCTAGCAGCTGGTTCTCCAGTGTTCGGGGGGCCAGGCTTAGGTCAAGGGTCGTCCTCTGTCTGCTTGCCGTGTGTGGCCCAGGAGCCTGCTGAGTTCCAGAGAGGCGGGAGTGCCTCCAGGGAGCCGAGGGGGTGAGAACTATGCCTTGCAGGGCGGCATTGACACCCGGGTTCGGGGGTGTGGAGGTCCTCGGCCCCAAGCCCACTTTCTGGCCACTGTTCCGAGAGCAGCTGTGTCGCCGTACGTGTCTCTTCTACACCATTCGGGCCCAAGCCTGGAGCCGGGACATCGCGGAGGACCGCAAGCGCCTCCTCCAGCTCTGTCCCAGGTAGGTGGGCAGGGTGCAGCCAAGGAGATACGATTAGTTGGGGGAGAAGGGGAGCGGAGTTTGAAGGATCAAGCAGCAGCCGGAGGAGGGAGCCTAGCAGAGGCCAGAAGTGTGTGGTGGGGGCAAGGTGAAGGACCAGCTCATCCAGGGCAATTGAGAGTGGAGTGCAGGTTGGGTGGAGGCCTGGGGACGTCTTTAATCCTCGACCAGGCATTCTTTGTCCCCAGACTGAACAGGGTTTTGCGTCATGAGCAGAATTTTGCAGATCGCTTCCTCCCTGATGAAGAGGCCGCCCAGGCGCTGGGCAAGACCTGCTGGGAGGCCCTGGTCAGCCCCCCTGGTGCAGAACATCACCTGCCCGGGTAACCGCCCCCACCCCAGCCCCACTAACCTGCTCCTTGAAATCATCCCCAAGGCTGATCTGAGTTAATGCTCTTGGCTCTCTTGGTTCCTGTCTATCCCCGAAGGCCTGTCACCTCAGTGTCCTCTCCTCCTCGCCCAAGGGACTGCTCCCTGGGACTCTGGTGTTTGAATCCTCCCCACCCTGACCCTGTCACAACGTCCCCAGACTCCAGTGGAAGCAGACCTTGGTGAGGGGAGGACTAGGGCCCTGCCGCCCTCAAATCCTTTCCGTGCAGTCGCTTCTCCCCTCTGCTTCTCCCGGGTTCTCCATTCTGTCCCCCATGGAGGCCTGTTCCTGACCTGTCTTCTTGTAGATGCGGAAGGTGTGAGCTCCCTGGGGTGGCTTCTGGATCAGTACTTGGAGCAGAGGGAGAGCTCTCGGAACCCCGGGGTCGAGCCGCGTCCTTTGCCTCTCGTGTGCGTCGCCTTTGCCACTTGCTGGTGCATGTGGAGCCTCCTCCTGGACCCTCTCCTGAGCCACCCGCCCGGCCCCGTGAGTCCCAGCCTTGGCTGGCTGAAAGAAGAATCCGGGCAGCGGTGCTGTCTGGTTCCTCTCTCCTGGGTTTTATTCTTCCTTTCTGCTTTACCATGGGCCTTCCCGGGCTGAGTTCCCCCGGACGCTGGGACTCACCCAGCGGCTGAGATGAGCGTGTTCCTTTGCCTTCTGTGTCCACAGCCAGCAAGAGCAGTAAGGGTCGGGACCGGAGCCCTGGGCCTTCCCCCGTTCTTCCAAGCAGCAGCCTGAGGAACATAACGCAGTGCTGGCTGAGTGTGGTACAGGAGCAGGTAGGTAGGGAGCTCAGGTCGGGGCAGGGCCAAGGCTGCTGGGCGGCCCCTGGGCTGCCATTTCCCACCTCCGCAGGTCAGCACATTCCTGGTTGCAGCCTGGAGGGCCCCGGACTTCGTGCCCCGCTACTGTAAACTCTACGAGCGCCTGCAGAGGGCAGGCTTGGAGCTCTTCGGGCCCCGGGCGGCCTTCACGCTGGCCCTGCGCAGTGGCTTCTCTGGCGCGTTGCTGCAGCAGTCTTTCCTCACCGCTGCCCACGTGAGTGCTGGGCCCAGCAACCTCCCAGGCCCTTCTGCTCTGCCCTTTCATCTCCTTCCTCCCACCCCGAAACTCTGCTCCCTCTTCATGGTTTGCTCCTGCCTTTTCCATTGCCCCTAGATGAGTGAGCAGTTTGCCCGGCACATTGACCAGCAGATCCAGAGTGGCCTGACGGGTGGAACCCCTGGAGTGGAAGTGCTGGGGGCGGCTTCAGTGGCACCTGGAGCCCATCATGGTCCTCTCTGGCCTGGAGCTTGCCACAACTTTTGAGCACTTCTACCAGTGAGTGTGGATCTGGACAGGCAGGGTGTGTGAGGCCTAGAGTCTGAGGGTCGGGGGAAACCTGAGTCTTAGAGGGAAGGCAAGGGGAGGTGCAGTGGGGAGGTGAGGTTAAGATGCAGAGATGGCCGTGGCCCTGGGGAGGGGAGGATGAGGCAGGCTGCAACAGGGGGTCCTATGTTCTGGAGCGGGAGGCCTGGCCGAGCACCCGCATTGAGGCTCAGCTGGGCTGTGCACGCTGCAGGCACTACATGGCGGACCGTCTCCTGAGCTTGGGCTCGAGCTGGCTAGAGGGGGCTGTGCTGGAGCAGATCGGCCTTTGTTTCCCCAACCGCCTCCCCCAGCAGATGTTGCGGAGCCTGAGCACCTCGGGAGGAGCTGCAGCGCCAGTTCCACGTATACCAGCTCCAGCAGCTGGACAAGCTGTTCTTGGAGCAGGAGGACGAGGAGGAACAGGGCCTGGAAGAAGAGGAGGTAAGAGCAAGGGAAGGAGTGGGAGAACAGGTGAGCAGGAGAATGTGGACCAAAGAAGGGAGCCCAAGAGCCCTTGGAATCCTTCTGTCTCTCAGGAGGAAGAGGAGGAAGAGGAGGCTGAGAAAGAGCTCTTTATCGAAGATCCAAGTCCAACAGTCTCTGTACTGGTCCTGTCACCACGCTGCTGGCCGGTCTCCCCACTCTGCTACCTGTACCATCCCAGAAAGTGCCTTCCCACAGAATTCTGTGATGCCCTTGACCGCTTCTCCAGTTTCTACAACCAGAGTAAGGAGATAGGGACAGGCAGTTGGAGACTGGGATGAGATTTGGGGTGGCATCTCAGAGAGGAGGAGGAGAGAGGACCTTCGGACAGGAATGCGTAGACAGAAAGCAACGTGGTCTCTAGATAGAAGCATCGCTAAGGAAGGAAGGGTGGAGAATTGTGGGTTAGATCCTCATTAATTTCTCTCTGATTTTCTTCACCCTTGTATGAACTTGCTCTGTTTTTCCTTTTTAACATCAAGTTGTATGCTTATTTAATTTTAAGTCTTTTCAGACTTCTGGTTTTCAAATGACAGTATTTAAGGCTGTTCATTTCCTACTGACATTGCTTTAGCTGCATTCAGTAAGTTCTTGGTTTTTGTTTTGTTTTGAAGAGGTTTTTTTTTTTTTTAATTGAGGTAGAGTTAGTATTCAATGAAGTACACAAATCTTAAGTATAGCTTAATGAAATTTATATCCGTATGCCCTCCTGTAAGCAGCCCCCTACCCGATCAAGATATAAAACATTGCCAGCACAACAGAAGCCTTCCTCCTTCATGTCCCCTTTCTAGTCAGTATCTTCTTCCAGGAGAAATTACTATTCTCCCTTTTATCATCGTAGGTTTCTGCCTTTAATTTAAACATCATACAGATGGAATCACAGAGTATGTATTCTGCAGTGTCTGATTTCTCTCACTGGACACAATGTCTGTGGGAGTTTTTCAGGTTGCCAGTTACATCATTAACTTTGTTCTTTTGCATTGCTGATTCACGTTCCACTGCATGAATTATGGATATTTGGGATGTCACATAAGTTTTTATCATATAGTACTTGATAACTGTTTAGTTCTAAGAATTTTCTAATTTCCATTTTATTTCTCTAATTTATTAGTTTTCTGGAAGTACATTATATATTTTTAAGTTTCCAAACTTGGTTTTGTTTTGTTTGTGTTTTTTTTTTGCTTTGTCATCTTTTGGTTTAGATTTTAACCTTCATTCCCTATGGCCAAAGAAGGTGATTTCTGTGATTTTGAATCTTTGCATTTAGTGAAACTTATTTCATGGCCTAGTAGGTGATCAGATTTTATAAGTGTTCTGTGTGTGATGAAGAAGAATGTGTACTCTTCAACCGTTGGATATAGGGTTCTATTTATTCCTCTAAATTGACCTTGTTAATTGTGTTGTGCAAATCTCTATCCTTACTCATTTTTGTTTGCTTGATTTATTGCTTAGAGAAGTATGCTAAAATTTACCATTACAATAGTGAAGTTTTAAACTTCTAGTCATGTCAGTTTTACTTGATATATTTTTTTGACTATGTGATCAGATTCAAGGTTAAAATCATTTAACAGTAGATAATAATAGATAGAACTTTATATAGCAATATAATAGAACTCTCTGCAATGATGGAAAAGTTCTTTTCTGTGCTGTCAAAAATGACAGCCATTTGTGTCTATTGAGCACTTGAAATGGGACTAGTGTGACTGAGGAACTCAGCATTTAATTTTATGTACTTTAGAGTTTAATGTTAAATAGCCACATGTGGTGAGTGGCTACCACATAACGGACTGTGTAGATTTAGAGTCTCCATAGTTAGTTAAGCGTTATTGTAATGAAATGACCACCTTTCTTTCTAGTGAAGTTTTTTCTCTTAAGGTCTGGTTTTATCTGGTATTAATGGTATACCAGCTTTCTTTGATTGGTATCTTTCTAGTATTTCTATTTCTATCCTTTTACTGTTTTCTTTTGGCTTGATCATTATTTTAGGTCTCTTTTATTGTGGTAAAAAATATGACTACCATACTTTGCCATTTTAGCCGTTTTAAGTATAAAATTCAGTTGTCCTTTTACTTGAAAATTGGTTTGGAAATATTTTTAAATTTACAGAAATAAATTGTAAGAATAATATAAAGAGCACTGGTACACTCTTTTCTTTTTAAATTTGTTTGTTTTAGGCTGCACCGGATCTTTGTTGCTGTGCACAGGCTCTCGCTAGTTGCAGTGAGTAGGGTCTGCTCCTAGCTTTGGTATGCAGGCTACTCATCATGGTGGCTTTTCTCATTGTGAAGCAAAGGCTCTAGGCACGAGGGCTTCAGGAGTTGCCACGTGTGGGCTCAGTAGTTACGGCTTGTTTGCCCCACAGCATATGGACTCTTCCTAGACCAGGGATTGAACCCGTGTACTCTGCATTGACAGGCAGATTCTCAATCACTGGACCATCGGGAAGTCCTCATAAACTCTTCATCCAAGTTTACCTGTTGTTAACATTTTGCTCCACTTGCTTTTTTAATTTGCTCTTTGTGTACATATATATGTCTATAAATGTATATGTATATATACTTTTCATGAACCATCGATTATATGTTGGCTCTTTGCCCCTAAATCATATACATTTCCTAAGAATAAAAAGTTGTTATTTTATGAAACCAGCAGTCCATTTATTACTTTCAAATATTTAGCACTCATATAATACTTTGTCTAGTTTCCATATTCCAGTTTTGTCAGTTGCTCCATAGTGTCTTTTTTTTTCAGTCCTGGAGAGGATCTGGTTCAGGAGCACCCGTGCGTTTAGCTGTCGTGTCGTCTCTGGTCTCCTCTAATCTGGAGCAGTTCCACAGGCTTTCTTTGTCTTTTATGATATTGACACAATTTTAAAGGAGATATAATCCTTTTAAAATTTCCTAATTCCTCCTTTTAAGCTTATGTATTTCTGGATTCAAGTTACACATTCCTGGCCAGAGTACTAAGTGATGTTCTATCTTCCCAGGATATTATACATGGAAGCACAGGATTACCATCTGCTCCTTGTTGGTAATGTTAATTTTGATAGCCGAGTCAAGAGGTGGTTTGATTTTTCCACTGTACAGTTAATATTTTTCCCTTGCTACTATTAATAAGCAATCTGTTGGCAGTGTACTTTAAAGCATGCCAGTATTCTACTGTCATCAGAATTTCCCCTAGTAGCATTTTATGATTTTTTTTAGCCACCCTTGCGGCTTGCAGGGTCTTAGTTCCCCCAACCAGGGATTGAATGGGGCCCTGGCAGTGAAATCAGTGAGTCCTAACCACTGGACCTCCAGGAAATTCCCTCATTGTACTTTTAACATTGACTTCCTTTTATATTTTAGACATGTGTCTTTATTTAAAATATTAATACCTAGAACCTGTTTTCTAATCAACCTAAAATTTTTTAAATTATCAATTTTTGTCTAGTTACTATAAGTAATTTGACTTTTATTTTAGTTTACTTTTCTTATAATTTTAAATTTTAGTTAATGTATACAGGAGTATGTAAAACATTCAGTTAAAGCAAGAAAGTTCAGTGGAACACTAACAGATGTGATTCTGCCCAGGGTTTTTGTGCATTCTGTTATTTTGGATTTTTTAAAAATTCCTTTTTGTCTCTATCAGTTTTGGAAGTTACGCATTCTGTTTCTATAGTTGATTGCTCTTATAGTTTTAATGTAAGTTTAACTTGTTAATGTCACCTCCCATCTCCCTGAAAAATGGAAGGACCATAGAAAATTCCAGTCTGATCCCCATCTTGTACCTTTGTTTCTCTCCCAGCTGGTGATTATTGTTACTGTTTTATTCAGTTTGGATTCGCCATCATACCAGTTGCTTTAGTCACCATTCCTTTTGTACCTTGATCCTTCTTTCTGAATTCAGTTTTCCTCCTAAAGTACATTATTTAGAAGTTTCTTAATTGATGAAATATTGCTAGAAAACTTTTATCAGTTTTTATTTTAGAAAGGTTTATTTTCATCTTCATTTAGAAAATCTTTTCATTGTGAGAAATTTTGACATACCAAAAGCAGGCAGAATACACTTCAGTATATCAGCATATGTCAGTTCATGGCCGATTTTGCTTCATCTGTACCCCCGCCCCTGACTTTCCCCACCCCTCAGATAAAGACTCCTTTTAAAAGCCAGGATTCTATAATTATCAAACTTATAGAAGTTAGTAGTAGTTCCTAATATTATCAGATATGCAGTCAGTATTCATGTTTCCCCTAATTATGTTGAGCTTTTTAGCGTTTTTGTGGGGTTTTTGGCCTATTGAGGATCCGAATGAAGCCCGCATTTTGCGTTTGATGAGCTCTGTCTCTCGTCTCCCTCGGTGTATGATCCCTGCCTCAGTTTCCCTTCCCTCTTGCAGTTGTCTGTGGAGGCTGGCTGGTTGTCCAGAGCTGTCCACAGGCTGGCTTGTGTCTACCGAGTGTCCTCTAGCACGGCCCTCTGTTGCCTCCTTCCTGAAGACCGATATCCAGGTGTTCAGATGTAGGAGCTTATTTAGACTCTGGGTTGATCTTCTCAGGCAAGGACATGTCACAGGTAGCATCCTGTACTTCCTTCAGGAGGCCGTCTTTCTGTGTGATGTTAAAGTGGATTTCAGCATTGTCTGTCCAATCTGTACATTATATAGAATTTCCCATCAGCTGTTTGCTAAGCATTCATTCTCATTACCATTAAGGTTAGGAGCTAGTGACATTCTACTCTCGTCATCCTCTCTCCATGTGTTAGCCAGAAGGCTCTGTCTATAGAGAGAACCTTTCTCTCATCAGCTTTTGGTTACCTTGATGGTCCATTTATACAGGAAAGGCTTGATTCTCTTTTCCTCTCCCTCTTTTTAACCACTTTTCAAAATAATGTATTGGTTCTCTAGCTTCATCCAAAGATAACCCATGAGGTCTTTGAAAAATAAAATATATCATTATGAACTCATAGCTTTTAAAATATTTCATATTTTTCAATCTGTCACAGGTGTGTTTTATTTTTATTTTTTTGATGTTCACATTGTCCCATCTTGGGCCAGAGAGCACCTCCCAGTCTGGTTCCTTTTGATACCCTCTCCTGTGACAGCATCCTTGCTTTCTAGTCTGAGCAAACACCCCAGGCTCACAGCAGGTGGCAGAGACTCAGCCTAGCAGATCTCTAAAACCATCAAGTTCCCTGGGAGCAAAGCCCAGCTCTCCTCTCTGGTGTTTCTGCTGTGGAGCTCACCCAGCACAGGGCTGGGCACAGGGTGGGCTCCCAGACTCCTGTGGCAGACACGGAGGGGCTGTGCTCGGGACGCTGGATGAGGCATGCGTGTGTTTGTGTGTGAGTGAGTGCTGGGCCCTGCTCCCCACAGAGACTAGCGGAGCCTGGCGAATGCTACACGCTCGCCTCAGCCCTGACCCCTCGTTTCCCCTGCTGTCTCCACCTCTTCCTTCGACACTCTCCCAGGTCAGAACCATCCGGTCTTGGGCGCGAGGCCACACCGGCGACTGCAGTGGACGTGGCTGGGCCGGGCGGAGCTGCAGTTCGGGGACCAGACGCTGCACGTGTCCACCGTGCAGATGTGGCTGCTGCTGCGTTTCAATCAGACAGAGGTGCCTCAGCTCCTCGGCCTCTCTGTCTCCTCCTCCGCTTCGTCTGTCACTGTTTTCCTCAACTCTCTGACCCTTCTGTCCCTCCTTCTTTTCCTTTGCCTTGACTGTCTGCTCCTGACTGGCCCTGCTTCTCCCGCCCAGGAGGTGTCAGTGGAGGCTTTGCTGAAGAGCTCTGGTCTCAGCCCTGAGCTGCTGCTCCAGGCCCTCCTGCCCCTCACCTCAGACAGCGGCCCTTTGACCCTGCAGGAGGGCCAGGACTTCCCACCTAGAGGTAGGTCCAAGGTAGTGGGGCTGGACTGAGCCTCTGCTCCCAGGGGTGGGCTCTCCAGGTGGAGGAGATACAGGGGATGAGAATGGAGTCCCTTTGCCCTCACTCGTCTGTCCCTTACCCTCTTTGGGTGCTGACTGGGAGCGGGTTCCAGGTGTGCTGCGTCTCCGAGAGCCTGGGCTCCAGCCCCGTGGGGAGGCCCTATGGCTGCTGCCCCCCCAGACCTACCTGAACGTGGAGAAGGATGAAGGCCGGACCCTGGAGCAGAAGAGGAACCTCCTGAGCTGTCTTCTTGTCCGTATTCTCAAAGCCCACGGGAGAAGGGCCTCCACATTGACCAGCTGGTTTGTCTGGTAGGCACAGGGGACCCTAATGGTGGGGGGGGGAGGGAGTCGTGCTTGGAGGTGGGATGGGGGGCAGGGGTCATCACGGGGAAGGTGGGTGACATTCCCATCTGGGTTTTCTATTCCTGATGGGAAGTTAGAAGGTGGAGACCAAACATTGAGTGCTAACTTTGCGCCAGGCTCTATTCTAAAGAGTTTCCATGATTAAGTCATTGGATCTACAAAGAAATACAATGAGACTAGTGGTGTTGATATTTCTACTATTATTATTATTATCCCCATTTAACAGATAAGAAAAATGAGGCATGAGTTAGTAACTGATCCATAGTCAAGCAGCTAGTAAGTGGCAGAGCCGGAGGCTGGCTGCTCTGGGTAACCGCAGCCCACCTGTTTTCTCACCTCCCATCCAGGTTCTGGAGGCCTGGCACAAGGGTCCAAATGCCCCTGGAAGCCTGGGCCGCGCCATTGCCGGGGGGTGTGGCCTGTACCAGCACGGATGTCCTCTCTTGCATTCTTCACCTCCTGGGCCAGGGCTATGTAGAACGGCAGGATGACTGGCCCCAGATCCTCACATATGCCACCCCGGAGCCCTCTGGGCCCTGCCGAGGCCAGGCAGAGATCCCCTTCTTTGGCAGCCAGACCTCTGAGACCTCCAAGACGAGGTAGCCACCGCGAGCCCCATGCCCCCTGCTACAGGGCCCCCCAGGACGGATGGCACCGCAGTGACACGGGAGGGGTCGTAGTGCCAAAGCCGGGCGGCCAGAACAAAAACATGTCATTTCTTTCTTTGTCTAGCACCATTTTCCCCATCCCTGATGAGAGATATTAGTCCTCATCCCCACTCCCAGCTTCATCATCCCTTTTGCTTGCTTCCCAGGCAGGGGCCTTGCTGTCCCCAGACTCCTAAAGCCAGCCCTTAGGTAGGAGTCCAAGACTGATAAACTACTTTCTGGATGTCTTTGATTCTAAGCAGAACTGAAATACTGGGCAGACACATACTGAGTACTAATTATGCACTCTGCTTAGTGAAATATACAAATCCTATGAATAGTTTTCAGTAAGTCTGTTCTCCAGAGGAATTTGCCATAGGGTTCCACTAGCTAGCTGGCACCCTAAAGCTCTTTACCTCAGTTCCAGTTCACCGGGAGCTCTTCTGCTTTATGCCTGCTGTTCATACTGTGTGTAAATGCGAGTTTTCTAGAGTCATCTTTCTCAAACTTCCACTCGCACACATTTTCAAATTCACTAGAGCTCCCTGTGACACTTAGGCTGCTGGTCCCCAGACCACACGTTGAGGAATGAGGCTGTAGACTCTCTCTCACTAGACACGCTGGGAGCAGCTGGGGAGGGACCTGCAGTGTGATTGTCGTATCCACTGCAGGTCAGTTAGCACCGTGACCCCTGCCCACTGGATTCCAGCAGTGCTTCGGTCACTGTGACCGCCAGCCCCACCCTACATACAGACGCTCTGTGGAGGCTGTGCACTGACAGTGGGGTGGTGATCCTCAGGCTGGTTCAGCAACTGTGGATGGAGATGCACAAGTGGGGACTGGGGGCCAGGGTGGGGTCCAGCCAGCAGGTTGGATAAGCAGGGCAGTGAGACTGACCACCGGCCCCTCTCTCTCTCAAGCCCAGAAGCCGTGGCTGCCCTGGCTTCCCTCCAGCTGCCTGCGGGCCGCACCATGAGCCCCCCGGGAGGTGGAAGGGTTGATGGAGCAGACGGTGCGGCAGGTGCAGGAGACGTTGAACCTGGAGCCCGACGTGGCACAGCACCTCCTAGCTCACGCCCACTGGGGCGCCGAGCAGCTGCTGCAGAGCTACAGTGACGACCCCGAGCCGCTGCTGCTGGCAGCCGGGCTGCGCGTGCCCCAGGCCCAGGCCGCGCCCACACGCCCCTGACCACTGCCCCGTGTGCATCAGCCCCCTGGCGCCCGACCACGACCTGCCCGCCCTCTGCTGCCAGCACTCCTGCTGTAAGGTGAGGCTCGCCTCCCCCAGCGCCACAGCCCGGGAGCTTCTGGGCTCTAGCCCCTGGCATGTAAGGTGAGGCTCGCCTCCCCCAGCACCACAGCTTGGGAGCTTCTGGGCTCCAGCCCCCGGCATGTAAGGTGAGGCTCGCCTCCCCCAGCGCCACAGCCCGGGAGCTTCTGGGCTCCAGCCCCCGCAAGGCCTCTTCTGGTCCTGGGCGATGTTGCATGAGTCTCTTAGTCCCTCTTAAGCTGGTTTTGTCATTGGTCAGTGGTGCTTTGACTCTCTGCAGGGTGGTTGTTAGCATCTGGTGATATGTGTCTTTTGCTGCATATCGTGATCACTGGGAACTTTAAAAATCCCAGTGCTCAAAGTATGCCTGAGACCAGTTAAATGAGAATCTCCAGAGGTGAAACAAGAGCTCCTCAGGGATTCTAGTGTTCAGCCAAATTTGAGAACAATAGATAATACATCACATGTACAGAATCAAAGCACTTTATAAATGAGAAGTGTTCGGAAATTGGTGATGACTGTGGTTTATGCTTTCCTTATTACCACTGAAGGTTTTTTTATTCCAAAATGTCATCACTTCTTTTATCTGTACATGTTCACTTAATATAAAAATTTAAAACAAAAAACGGCACAAAAGCAGAGGGAAGTACGGGAAGTCAGGCTGCCGTGAAGCCGAGTGGAGAAGGCTATAGCTGGGGAGGGGGCGCCCTTGGGGTGCCGAGGGGCCGAGGCAGGAAGCCGAGTGCTGAGTGCCTGCCTCCCCTGCCCCTGCCTCTCAGCTTGTAGGACCAGAGCCCACACCCATCCACTTAGCAGGATGAACACCCTTGTTGCCATGAATTCTATCCGCCTCTCTCAGCAGCGCCGCCCCAGTGGTGGGTGACCTGGGCTGTGTGCGTTTGCATGCGTGTGTACTTGTTACTTTCTTTCTCCTTCCCTTTTGCTCAGCTTCAAGTTACTCTTCTCACATAGTTGCCTCTGCCCCCTGTTCCCAGGTTCTTAATGATTCCCTTTACACTTCCACTTTTTTGTTTAACTAATGCTTGTCATGGACTTCCTGCGTGCACGGCGCTGGGTGCTGCGTGAGGGAGTGGGGAGACCCCGGCAGACAAGGACCTGAGAGCTAATAATAATCACAGCATATTTATGGGGGCCTCATTCTGGGCCACTGTGCTGTCTTACAAACATTGTCTCGTTTAATTCCTGGAATAGTTCTGTGAAGAAGGTGAGCATGTGGTGGGGCAGCAGAAGGAGAGATTTGGGAGGCAGATAGGTCTAGTTGAGTTGGGTTGGCAGACAAGGGCCTTTATGGGAAGCCCTGGTGGGTTTTGAGCAGAGATGCAATAAGATCTGATTTCCAGTTTTGAAAAGATCACTTGGTGTGGAGAAAAGGCTTGGACAGAACAAGAGTGGAGGCAGGGACACTGATTCAGAGACTTGTACAAAGAGGCAAGAGGTGCTGGCCACTGAGCCTAGGGACGGTGAAGGGGTGGACAGATCGACACACGTGTGGGGTAGAGCTGACAGGGTTGTGGCTGAGGACAAGGGCATCAAAACAGCTCCTGAGGTTTTGACCTGAGCATCTGGCAGGAGGAGTTGGGGGAAATGTTAGGCCTGGGGTTGGGGTGCAGGGCAGATTTTTGAGGGGAAATTACATCCGTTTTGGCCAAGTCAAGTTTGAGCTGCTTTGTTGGGCACCTGTGTGGGACTAGCAAGTGGACAGTGGATTTTTCGATTTGGAAGTAAGTGCAGAAGCCTGGCTGGCATCACCCAGGGGAGAGGAGCAGGCCCAAGGCAATGAGCGTGGGGCACTCCAACCCTGTAGAGACAGAGACAGGGAGCTGGGAAACGGGGCTTAGCAAAGCAGGCTGAATCGATCCCGGCAGAGGAGCCAGTGGCGGAGTGCAGGAGCCACTGACTTGGGGCCTGGAGCGGTGGGAGACAGCTTCCCGGGTGAGGCTCGAGTGGCCGAGGGCAGGAGGGGAGTCAGGCGGAGACGGCATTCCCTGTGGCTGGGCAGTGGGGACAGAGGAGGCCAAGGGTAAGCTCCAAGCAGAGAGGCTCCTCGCGGGCATGGAGCAGGTTCCAAACTGAGGCCTGGCCATTGTCCTGCAGGGCAGTACTCGCACCCCAGCCATCAGGGGCCCCGAGGGCCTGTGTGCCTGCCCCTCTGCCTGGGGGTCTGGATGCGGAAAAGGGTTTTGCATTCTACTTCCCAGCTTATCTGGGCTTATTTTACTATAGGAAGGGGTTGGTTTTGTTTAGTTCCGTAAAGCACTTATTTATCATGGAAAGTCCTCATGGAACCACCTGGGGACTCTCCTGGGGTTTGGATCCATCATTTGGGGAAGCTGTGGGGGTAGGCATCGTGAGGGAGAGGGTCCTTAATGGAGTCTTTTGGAGGCTCAGGTGCTCATGAGGTAGTTGGTGTCTTTAGGAGGGATGAGGGGAGAGTTGAGAGGGGAGGGCTGATCAGAATGTATGGGTGCACTGGAGGCATCTGAGTCTGGGGAGGTCGGGGCATGGAGACAGGACTGATGTAAGAAGTTGAGCCAGATGAGGTCACAGCTACAGCACAGTGGGCCCTGGCCAGCCCCCAGGCCTTCTTCCTCTCTGGCTTTCTTGCTCTCTCCAAGTCTTTCTCAGAACTTGAATCTTCTTTTTCTTTTTACCCATCTCTTCACACTCATCCCAACAATAATTTTAATTACCACTTTGGTCTGCACACCTCAAAGTGAACTGTAATTGGGGCCAATCAGGAAAACCCCTGGAGGCCAGAAAGGTTAGGGTCAGTGTTGAGGCTGACGGAGCAGCAGGTCTGTCTCTGTCTGGCCTTGCCCGTGTCGGGGAGGGTTCCTGCTCCTGTGCTGTCCCTGAGCGGCCGCTCCTATGTCCCTCCCAGTCTTGCTGGAATGAGTATCTGACGACTCGCATTGAGCAGAATCTCGTGCTGAACTGCACCTGCCCCATTGCCGATTGCCCAGCCCAGCCCACAGGGGCCTTCATCCGTGCCATTGTCTCCTCGCCAGAGGTCATCTCCAAGGTACCTCACTCTGCCTTGAGAGGCTCCGGGGCACAGCCCCGGGGAGCAAGGGCCCGGAGGTGTGGTGTTGGGGAGCCAGGCATTCACCTCATGGCTCCTGTGTCCCCACAGTACGAGAAGGCCCTCCTGCGTGGCTGCGTGGAGAGCTGCGCCAACCTGACCTGGTGCACCAACCCCCAGGGCTGCGACCGCATCCTCTGCCGCCAGGGCCTGGGCTGCGGGGACCGCCTGCTCCAAGTGCGGCTGGGCCTCCTGCTTCAGCTGTAGCTTCCCCCGAGGTGGGGGCCCACTCTGGCTCCGCCCCATTGCTGGGGTCCACACCCCCTCCCTGTCCCCCCACCCCAAGCACCCTACCCTGTCTTGCCCACACCAACACGTCTGCAATGAGGACTCAGCTGTGCCCTCACTGCCCCCTCCTCCCTTAGGCACACTACCCTGCCAGCTGTGGCCACATGTCTCAGTGGGTAGATGACGGCGGCTACTACGACGGCATGAGCGTGGAAGCCCAGAGCAAGCATCTGACAAAGCTCATCTCCAAGCGCTGCCCCAGCTGTCAGGCTCCCATTGAGAAGAACGAGGGGTGTCTGCAGTAAGAGGGGGTACTGTGGGCGGCGGCAGGGTTGGAGGCTTGGGAGAGGGTGGGAGACCTGGCAGAAAGGGCAGTGGATGGACCAGAAAGCTCAAGAACCACGAGGAGGTCCTCAGCTACCTCCTCGCACCCTCCAGAGTGATTCCAGTGTTCTTCCCCCACTTTTAAGCCTGCATGTATGGGGGATTTGGAAGCCAGGATGTGGTTAGTAGGGATTAGTGAGGTTAAGGAGACGAGGGTGTGGGAGGGGCCAGCGGTGTGTCCAGGCCCTGGGCATTCCTGGTGGGGCCCTGGCAAGAGGCAGGAACCCTGACCAGCTAGCCTCCTCCCACAGCATGACCTGTGCCAAATGCAATCATGGATTCTGCTGGCGCTGCCTCCAAGTCCTGGAAGCCAAATCACAAAGACTATTACAACTGCTCTGCCATGGTAAGAGGCTGGTGCCCAGAGGAGGCGGGCAGGGTGGGATGCTGTTTCCGGGCCTGGGCGCAGACAGCTCCGTGTCCCAAGCAGCCAGAGAGGTGGAACAAGGCTCAGTGGAGAGAAGACTGAAGGCCCTGCGGCCTGCAGGTGCTGGGAGTTCTGTCCTGGGAGGTCTGTGCACAGAGACCTTCCGCCCCAGAGTTGGCCGTCCCACACTGAGGGTGCTACAGAGAGGCTGTGGCAGGCTGGGCGCTCCCAGGAGGCCCAGGGCAGAGCAGAGCAAGGACTCAAGTCAGGGCCTGGCTTCACTGTGTAGTCAACCTGCCAGGCCTCAGCACCCTCATCTCACAGTTACAAGAAATGAAGGAAGAAATCTGGGTAGAGCAGCAGCAGGCCTCCGTGAATGGTGGCTGGTGTGAGGAATAACCAACTTCATCTTGTCCTGCCAATCACCCAACAGCCCTCTTGACGTGTCTTCACCAGGTAAGCAAAGCTGCGCGCCAGGAGAAGCGCTTCCAGGACTACAACGAGAGGTGTACTTTCCATCACCAGGCTCGGGTGAGCAGGGAGGAGACAGCGGGGTGGCCAGGGAGGTTAGAGGGCTGGGCTGGATGGCCAGGCGCTCTTCTGAGGGTGGGGCTGCGCCCGCCAGCACTGACAGCCAGCTCTCTGCACAGGACTTTGCTGTGAACTTGCGGAACCGCGTGTCTGCCATCCACGAGGTGCCCCCACCCCAAATCCTTCACCTTCCTCAGTGATGCCTGCCGGGGTCTCGAGCAAGCACGAAAGGTTGTATGGGGTGGGCTGGGCAGAGGGTGGGCGGGAAGAGGGGGAGGGTGGGAGGTGGCCTCAGCAGGAGCCTGCTGGGGCCCGCAGGTGCTGGCCTCACGCCTGCGTGTACAGCTTCTACAACCAGGACACAGAGCACATGGACATCGTGGAGCAGCAGATTGAGGCCCTGGAGCTGCACACCAATGCCCTGCAGATCCTCTTGGGTGAGCCCCCGTCCCCCTGGCACCTACCCCCAACATAGAGATGGGTAGGCAACCCTGCCCCCAGCCGCCCACCTTCATTCTGGCCCCTGGAGCTTCCCGTGCCTCGTAGCCTTGTTACCATCTTCAAGTTCCACCCGGCAGGTCCATGGTGCACACCCCCACCCGACCTTTGCTTTGATTATGATGTGTCCCCACCTCTAGGCTGTGAGCCCTGGTAGATGTGGGGAGCGCATGGTAGGCGTCTGTGGGAGGAAGGGAAGAAGGGAGGGAGCCCCGCGCCCTGCCCCCCTCTGCAGAGGAGACGCTGCTGCACTGCAGAGACCTGGCCTCCTCGCTGCGCCTCCTGCGGGCCGAGCACCTCAACACCGGCCTGGAGCTGCTGCGGCGGATCCAGGAGCGGCTGCCTGGCCATCCTGCAGCACTCCAACCAGGTAGCCACCCACCCGACCCAGCCTTCCTGCCCTCACTAAGCACCGCCTGACACAGCCTCCGGTACCCTGGGGGATCCTGATGGGAAGGATTCGAGGGCACATGGACCCGGCCTCTGTCCCACATCCCAGCTTTGCCCCTTGGCCACCTGGCCTTTCCTACAAAATGAAGGAGGTAGTTAGCCCAGGTTAAGGGTATCTGGCCAGGTAATTGCTCTCCAGAACTCACTTGGGGAACTTTTTCAGAAGATTCTTCCCAGATGTGGATTTAAAATCCTAGGAGTTGGGGGCCAAAGGGCAGGGACCCACCAGAGTTAAGGAAGCTGAGGTTCTTTCCGGCTCCAATACACTGATGTTGAGTCTGAACTAGGAATCCCACCTCAGGGAGCTTACGGACTGGTATGTAACTTGGGCAGAAAAGGCATGAACACACAAAGGTAAGGGTACATGGTGCCTCACCGCCGTATCCTGGGTTGCTGGAGACTACCTGTTATGTTATGCAGAGTCAATGGTTCGCGCAGAGCAGCGGTGCTGGGATTGGTGGGGGAGCATTCTTGGCAGGGCCAGGTGGCTCTTGGCCCTTGGGGGATCCGGGTGAAGGAAGACTGGGTGCCAGGGCCCAGTGTCCTCTACTCCGCTGCTCCCCACATCCTCCCGTCTCCTTGGCAGGATTTCCGGGTTGGTCTCCAGAGTCCATCCTCCGAGTCCCGGGAGGCGAAAGGACCCAACGTGCCCAGCAGCCAGTGAGTGGAGGGCCCTCGGCGCAGGGGTGGGCGTGGGAGGCGACGTGGCGCTGAGGTTGAGTGTGCGCTCTCCCAGGCCCCAGGGTTCCTCGGGACTGGAGGAGGACGACGATGAGGAGGACGAGGACGAGGTGCCCGAGTGGCAGCAGGACGAGTTTGAGGAGGAGCTGGACAATGACAGCTTCTCCTATGATGAGGAGTCTGAGAACATGGACCGAGAGACTTTCTTCTTTGGCGACGAGGACGACGACGAGGATGATGATGAGGGCTATGACTGACGGGGCAGGACACAGGCCACCAGAGCCCCGGGGTCACGGGTCAGGCGCGCACCTCTGTCCCCGCACACAGTGGCAGGTGCCTGCGGCACCATCTTCTGTTCAGTGAATAAACTTATTTCATATACTTCTCTGGAAGCAGACCAATTTCCTCAAAAGGCCACTTCAGCTCCCCCTGCCGTCACACACAGCCAATCCTCCTCCTCCTCTGCTCTTTTCTCCAAACAGTCATCCTCAAAGCCCACAGTAGACCACTGTGACTTTCACTGATAATGGGAAATAAATGTCTGTGGTACTCAGCCCACAAGCCTTGGACCCAGGGACAGGCACAGGGACAGGAAGGAATGGTCACCCCCCGGCCCACCCCACAATCAGCTTCGTCCAAACTCCTGAATGTTGCTGCAGGGAGCTTGAGCATGTTAGAAAGTCTCCTCCTCTTGGGGGCCTGTGGACCTTTAAAGGTCTCTACATCTTGAAGTTGAGGAGGGTGTTAGGATATTATTGAGAACTAGACCTTCCTCTACCCAGTGTGACATAATGTCAGAATTGTATACATGCCCTGAATCAGTATTGGGGCCAAGAGCCAGAAGCCAAGTCTGGGGTCAGGAGAATTTAATAAAAACTGGGGTGAAGTCAAGCAGTTGGGTCAGGAGAGGCAGCCACCTGCTTAGGAGGATACGCCTCAAAGTACCCGATCTAGCAGGGCCTCCACCTCTGCTTCCTCGTAGTCCCACACCTCGAACCTGGAGCCATCGGCTGCTCCCCGGATCATGGCTGAGAGCACTGGCAAGAAGGATGGGGGTGAAGGTGTCTCCCCCTGCCACTTCCACACTCCCCCCCTCCCCGTCCCACACTGCCCGTTGCCCTTCCCTTTCTGGGGTGGGCACTGTGCTCAGAGCCCCCAAGGAATGAGAAGAGGGCAGGGACCTCAAGAGAGCTGGGAAAGGAGGCCAGGGCTGGGGGTGCTCACCTCGGCCAGACTTTGGGGCGAAACAGGCACAGGACTGGTTTGTGGAGGGCCACTGCCCGGCCCAGCTCATAGCCTACCCCCAGAGAGGGGCTGGGTCACTTCTGCCACAACCACTGGAAAGAAAGGAGACCAAGGCTCACCCTCGGGCTTGTGAGGGACACACAACACAGTCTGGCTGTGGTGAGAAGGGAACTTAGGGAGTCCCTTGGAGGTGGGGAGCCAGGCAGGTCCAGGGGATCTAGGAGCCCAGGGGAGTTCGCAGGCAGGACGGGGGACCACTCACCATCTGCCTGCTGCAGCCAGGCCAGGTCCCGATCATGGATGAGCTTGTCGCCTCCTGCGGTTGAGGGAAAGCTGGTCAGGGGCCCACCCTGGGCTTCAGTTCCTCTCCTCTGCCCTAGACACCCCCAAGCCCACCCTGCTCAGGAAGGGGAGAGGACAGAGAGATGGCCTCTAAGGCCCACCCAACACTAGGATTCCATGAATTAAGGAAATGGAAGAGCCTGCAAGGAAATGCAGTCCTGTCCATCCCCCACACCAGGGGGATGGAATGTGATCAAAGACAGGAGTGGTACAGGTGAGATGGAGGGACTCCCCGCGGGTCAGTGATCAGAAGTGGAGAGGAGGAGGAATCACATCCCAGGTGGGGACAGGCAGGAGGAGCAAGAGGCTGGCCCGTGCAAGGAACCTAGGGCCCCACAGGCTCTCAGGCTTTGGTGGGGGTGAGAACCACCTGAGAACCAGATCAACTACAAAGACCCAGGTATCGATGAGCCTGGATCGCTGACTGAGCTCTCCAGGTGACTCTCATACCCAGGCGAGTTTGAGAATCACTGCCTGAAAGCAAAGTGTAACCAGTGGGAGGTGATGTGAAGGCAGGGGGGATCCTGGGGTCACAGGGCCAGGATCCCAGCTTTCCAGTTTGATTCAATGTCACCCACTGGGAGCATAAGGGTCACACGCCCCAGAGCAGAGCAGTATAACGGGAGAGCTCATCAAAAATGGACTCAAACGCTTTATGCCAGAATCTGCATTTTCAACAAGCTCCCTCAGAACACTGTTGAGCACAGGCCCTTCCCAAAGCACCAGTAACTTTGTGATGAGTCTTTTTAAAGACGATGCCCCAGGGACTTCCCTGGTGACCCAGTAGTTAAGAATCCACCTGCCAAGGCAGAGTACATGGATGCCACCCCTGAACAGAGGAGAGTCCACATGCCTGCTGTGGAGCAACTAAGCCCACAGGCCACAACTACCAAACCCAGGCTCCTCAGCAAAAGAGGTCACTGCAATGAGAAGCGCGTGCGCAACAATGAAGACCCGGGGCAGTCAAAATAAAGAGGTCTCTGAGAATTGCACTGGCTCTTACAGATCCTGGCTCTGTCCCCTGGGAGGGAAAAGGGGACACACTTGAGGTTTTTATGAGAAGTGTGAGAGTTTTGGCATTATTTCCAAAGTAGACAAACAACCAGGATCCGGGAGTACCTCTCCGCAGGAGCAAGAGGATTAGAGGGCCTGAGAGACGGTGTTCGCGGACCGGGGGGTCTGTCGGGTCAAGGAGAGCTGATACCTCCAGTGTCAAAGGAAAGCTCTGTGCTAGGTGGGAGAGAAGAGGCCAGCGCGGCCTCCTCCCATCCTGCTCCTACAAAAGCCGGAAGAAGCCCAAGAAGTTCTCCACGAAAGACCCAAAGGTCAAGAGAGTAACTGAATCCGGGGCGTGGGCTCCCAGGTCGGACGCACGCGGTCTGAGCCCCGCGCCGCAGTTCTCGGGCAGAGGGGCCTCTGCCTGCGCCCTCCCGGAAGCCCGCGCCACGAGCTCCGCCTCCCTCACCGCGCTCATCCAGCTCGGCGGCCGCCACATGCTCGGTGAGCACCACCCCAGGCGCCGCAGGCGAGACACGATGCGCACATACAGTTCCCGGTCCTCGCGTCCGCCGCGGATACTCCCGCAGAAGTACAGGGAGAGACGAGCCGGCTCCCCGCGCTCCACCGTTCCCGCCGCCATCCCGGCCGCCGCAGGCCGCGCTCGCTCCCCTTGGCCCCGCCCCCTGCACGTGACTCGCCCCGCCGCACGGGGTCTGGTTCCGAGTGTCCACCTCTGTGAAAGGAAACGTCAACCATACCCACCTGTAGGAACTCAGCGCCTCCTGGACTTAACTCCCCACCTCATCCACTCCTCCCCACTTTTGACAGAGGCAACTCCATTCTCCCAGCCCCTCAGGTCCTAAACCTTGGAGTCATTTTGACTCTTCTCTTTGCATCAAACCCTACGTGCAACCCGCGGGCAACTTCTGTGGGTTCTCCTTCCAAATATTTAAAAACTCTGAAACCCACCTGCTGGGGGCCCAACCTTGGGTCGCACCCCAGTGCCAGTGCAGACACGGGGTTGCAGTAAAGAAAAGGGCTGTGATTACTGCAGGCGCCAAACAGGGAATTCAGGGCAGGGTGCTCAAAATACTTAAACTTCCCAGTGGGATCCAGGAAACCATTTTAAAGGGGAGTCTAAGGATGATGTCACAGGGATTAAAGTACTTAGGGGTCTGTGTTCATGGTCTTCAGGTTGCTAATTTCTTCCATTTGGTGGTGGTTCGCCCTTCTGCAAAACAACTCAGAAAGCGGGCAGACACTATTATCTGGATACTTCATAGAGAACCTAAAGCAGAGGATATGTGAGAGGGGTCGGTCTGGCCTGAGAGGATCCCATAAGGTCCTGGGTGGGTGGGAAACACACCCACCATCTCCACTGATGCCCCCTCCTCCAAGCCTCCACCACCTCTCTCGGTCTCCCCACAGTCCACCCCCTTTCCTGCTATACAGTCTGGTCTCCAGCAGGGGACCTGTAAACCCAGTAGTTAGGTCATGACCCTCTTCGGCCAAACCTCCAAAGGCTCCCATCTCACTTGGGGTAAAACCCCCAACCCCCTCAGGGGCTCAGCAGCCCCCAGGACCTGGCGCCTCTCTTACCTCTGTCATCGCAGCTCCTTGAGCCTCAGCGTCTGTTCCGCAGCCGCGCTGCCTCTTCCTCAAGCTGGGCATGTTCGTGCCTCAGACCCTTGGCATCTGCTGTCCTCTGGAGCCCTCTTCTTCCAGCGCTCCCCATCACTCCCTCTCTTCCTCTAATCTGTTCAGGTTACCTTCCCTGATACCCTCTTCAGTGTGGCTGCCTCCCCATCCTCACTACCCTCTTCTGCCTGGTTTTTTTTCCTTTCAGCTCTGACACTCAGTCATGTCTGACTCTCTGCAACCCCATGAACTGCAGCCCACCAGGCTTCCCTGTCCATCTCACTACCATATAATTGATTAATTTTGTTGCATGTCTTTCTACAGTCAGTGGAATGTAAGTCCCTGGGAGGTCAGGCATTTTTCTGTTTTGCTTACTGCTGTATCCCCAGCTTCTAGAGCTGTGACTGGCCTCTATGAAACACTCATTAGATATTTGTTGAACGAATGAGCAGATTAAATGAGCAGGTGCATTTGGTAGCACTTTGCAATCTGCTCTGCCCTAAGGTAATCTGATGGAAGCAGGGTCTTTAGGGAACCAGGCAAACACACCATCGCTCACAGCTAATAACAATCTTCATTTTTCTAATGAAAATTACACAAATTTAAGACAAAAATTTCAAAAGGAATTAGAGAGTACTCAGTGGAAAGTGAGACCCTAGTCTTATTTCTCAGAGGAGAGCATCATTGATGGTTTCGTCTGAATTCTTCCATTTTGTGAAATACCCATACAGAGAGTCACAGAGCAGACACAGTGACCATTTTTAAAAGGCAAAGACACAGGGACTTTCCTGGTGGTCCAGTGGTTAAGGTTCTTCCAACACCGGGGGCCTGGGTTTGACCCCTTGTCATGGAACTAGATCCCACATGACCAAACCAAAGATCCCGCATGCTGCAGGAAAGATCCTGCATGTCACAGCTAAGACTCAGCAGAGCCAAATAATAAATAAATCTCTAAAAAGACACAATAAATAATATTTTTTTAATGGTTTAAAAAATACACAAAGAGAAGGCAAAGAACTCTTAGACTACCTGTGTCCTCTGATGGGCTCAGTATCTGAGTTAGGACCATGGGGAAATGTGTGCACAGCTGTGCATCAGTGCTCCCAGCACTTTCTCACACACGGTCACACACGCACCCTTAGGAGGTGGGCCCCAGGGGCCAGCGACCTTGAGGACGCCCTCCTCACCCTCAGTCACACTGTCTGCGGCTTTCGTCTCCCAGGAGGAGCACATGCACATAGAGACATAAAGCATCTTGCTTCTGCCTCTGTGTCCTCAAGGAAAGAAGCCAGCCTCCATCTCCTTAGGGCCCACACTTCTGAGGGGTCTGGCATGCCTGTTCCACCTCAGGCTGAAGGAGAAAGAGGAGAGGGGGTATTTTGTCTGTTTCTCCAGATGGGAAACAAGGCCCTGTGATTGATTCTTTGCCCACAGCTGAGGTGGTCAGGATGCAGAGCCGGCCATGGCTGGCTGCTCAGATCCTCGGCTCAGTGCAGAGGCCTGAGTTGGAGGGATGGGGCACTAAGTGATGGGAGCGGGGAGCCAGGGTGGTGAGCAGGTCATTGTATCCAACTTAGTCCTACTATCAGGAACAGAAGAGTACCCAGTGCATGACTGTAGTTAGATGGAAATGTCCAGAAAGGGCGTGTTTAGAGAAACAGAAAGTAGACTAAGGAGTAGTCCCAGCTGGGAGTGGGAGCGTAGGGCCAAGGAAACCTTCTGTGGTGACGGAAATGTTCTAAAACTAGACTGTAAGGATGACTGCACAACCCTACAAGTTTACATTAAACTGTATACTCACAACTGGCAGATTTTACTGATATAAGTCATTCCTCATAAAGCTGTTTTTAAAAAGGCAATAATTTTTTAAAAGGCAATAATGAAGTACTGGAAACAGTATAATGAGATTCAACAATTAGTTCATGACCAATTTATGTCTTGTTTCATGTATATGCATATTCAACTTCCTCACTGTACTGTTGTGATACAAATTCAAGATCATATTATTACACTTGTAAACATATATATATATATGTATATAGGCCACATCACATGGCATGTGGGGTCTTAGTTCCCCAATCAAGGATCAAACCTGCCCCCATGCAGGGGACGTGCAGAGTCTTAACCAGTGGACCACCAGAGAAGTCCCCATTTGTAAATATTTTAATATGTGTCTCTGGAAAATCCCAGGGACAGAGGAGCCTGGAAGGCTGCAGTCCACGGGGTCGCTGAGGGTCGGACATGACTGAGCGACTTCACTTTCACTTTTCACTTCCATGCATTGGAGAAGGCAATGGCACCCCCACTCCAGTGTTCTTGCCTGGAGAATCCCAAGGACGGGGGAGCCTGGTGGGCTGCCGTCTATGGGGTTGCACAGAGTCGGACACAACTGAAGTGACTTAGCAGTAGCTAGAAAAAGATATTTTTAAAAATCATAATAAAAATACAAAAAAAAGTAACAAAAATATCAGGGTTGAAAGACTTTGTAAGATTTTCTTACTGTCATCAAATAGTTCATCAATGTTCAAATTTTCAATTTGTCTTAGAAATGTTATAAATATTTGTTTACAATTTATTTAAAATGAGCCATATCAAGTCCACATATTGTGATTGGCTGACATGCCTTTTAAGTCTGTTTTGATCAACAGGTTTCCCCCTGCATATCTTCTCTCCTCCCCTCATTGGTCCTGTAGAGGTTTCTGCAGTCTGGAGTTTGCTGATGATATTTCTGTACTGGCATTTCAAATGTTCCTCGATGCTATACACTGCAGTTGGATCTAGAGGTGTAATTAGATTCAGGTTCAATCTGAGGCAAGACTATCTCACAGCTGGTGGTGTGTGCTCCCACCATAGGGCACAGAGTATCTGGATGTCTCTATTTTGATGTTAGCAACCACCATGCTCAACGCCCAGAACCATTCATTCATTTGTTCATTGAATACACCAATAAAAATGTTATTATAATATAAAAACTCACCTGAGAAAACCACCTTAACAACTGAAGTCTAATAAAATCCTCTTTAGAGACTTCCCAGTCGTCTGGTGGTTAAGACCCTGCTCCCACTGCAGGGGGCCCAGATTCCATCCTGGGCAAGGAACTAAGATCTCACATGCTACAACTAAGACCCAGCACAGCCAAACAAATATTTAAAATAAAGTAGGACTCCCTTGGTGGTCCAGTGGTTAAGAATTGGCCTGCCAGTGCAGGAGTCGTGGGTTCGATCTCTGGTCCAGGAAGATTCCACATGCTGCACAGCAACTAAGCCTGTGCACCACGACTACTGAACCGATGCTCTAGAGCCCAGGAGCCAGAGCTACTGAAGCCCGCATGCCCCGGAGCCTGTGCTCCCAAAAAGAGAAGCCCAGGTACCAGCAACAAGAGAGTGCCTTTGACTTTCCAGAACTATAGAAAAAGCCAGCACAGCAACAAAGGTACAACACAGCCAAAAATAAAACAATAATTTAAAAAAACCACTAATAAAATACTTTGTAACCATCACTCATGCACATCAAGAGAGAGATCTTCAGCCACCCAGAAACCTGCCTGTGTTCAATTGTAATCATGGCCTCCTTACTCCCTCCAAATGAACCACTGCCCTTACTTTTACAGGAAGGACATAAAACCATAAAGAAACATAGGAAGTTATCACCCCAATGCGCATCCCTAGTCACGAGTTTTCACCTTGCTCATTGTTTATATGCCTCTTAAATCTCTTTAAATCCATAGCTGTGGGGATACATTTTTAAAGCATGTGTTCTATGTGAGACACTCCGTGGGCACTAAAGGAGCTATAAAACGGGTGAAGAGGAGTCTGAGACCTGAGACTCCATTTGGCTTGGGAAGAACCAGAGTTTAACTCAAGAAGAGAAATCAGATGAATGTTATGGAGGGACATGTGAAGGGTGCAGAGATTCAGAGAAAGCAGAAGTTAAGCACGTGCAGGATCTCTTCAGGTTCACCCTCACACTCCAGCTTTAACACCTGGATCACACATCACCTCCAGCCAAGAAGAAGCTGCAGGGACCAGATGTACCTTCCCTTGGATTTTGTTTGTTTTTCCATAGATGACTTTCCTTTTTCAGATATGTTGGAGAGGAAGCAGGGCTGAGATTCTCTGCCCTAATCTACACCATACCCACCTAACTCAGGTACATTCTTAGTCTGAGTTCCTCCCCATCCCTGTGGCTAGGATGTTTTCTTGCTGGTGACGTCATTCACGAGGACAGTTTTATGAAAGTGAAGAACTGGAGTCCTAGTCCTCTTCTTCCCTATGTCAGGAATCTACAGAGGCCAAAAGAGGAAACTCAGCCTTAGGACTCAATTTTTGTATTTTCTTATGAATAATTAAGAATTTTAAAATTTATTACAAAACATAGCAAGTCTGAGAAAAGTATAGAGAATAGTATATCAAATACCCTTGTAGCCACTATCCAGTTTTATCCAGCCTTAAATTTTGTTATATCTATTTCAGATCCATACTTTAACATGCATTATAGATATACATATATACTATCATATATAACATATATTTATATTAGTATTTACATATAATAGATAATATAATATCTAAGATAAATCTAAGATACAATACATAATACAGTATTTATATAATACATATAGAAGTCTATACCCAAGTATACATCAGATCAAGCTTGCTATTTACATTTTTTTTCAGATCTTCTATATTCTTACTATTTTTTGCCCATTTATCAATTACTGATGTAACTATCCTGTTGGCAGTGGATTTTTTTCTTTTAATTTCAACTATATTTACTTTGTATTCTGAGACTAGTAGACGAGTACAAGTTCAGAATTCTTATGTGTTCTTGGTGGTACACTTTTGGTCCTCATATGATCTACTTTTATTCCTAATAAATCCTTCTGGACTCATATTTTTGTCTTTCATTTCAACCTTTCTATATTCCAAGTGTGTCTGTAAAAATGCAGGTAATAGGCTGCTTAAGAGTCAATGCTCTTTTTACTCAATGAAATGTCATCATTCATTTTGATTACATACATGTTTGGAAGTTTTTCCCACTGTCCCTTTTGTGCTTTACTTACTATGCCTTTTCCTATTTTTTATTTGCCATGCTTTGTCTTATGCAGATTTTTTTAAAAATACTGGATATAACTGACATATAACATTAGTTTCAAGTATGAAATATAATACAATACATGTGTGTATTTTGAGATGACCACCACAGTAAGTTTATTTAACATCCATCACCACACAATAAATTATTTTCTTTTGTTGAAAACTAAGATCTACTCTCTTAGCAACATTCAAATATAGAATGCAGTATTGTTAACTATATTCACCACACTGTATATTACTTCCCTAGGACTTAATTATCTTATTAGGAAGTTTGTACCTTTTGACCACCTCAACCTATTTCAACCTCCACCCCTCACTTCTGCAAACAACCACCTGTTCTCTGTATCTGAGGTCTTTTTTTTTAATCTCACATGTGATTTGATACAGTATTTGTGTTTTTCTGTCTGATTTATTTTCCTTACATCATTTTCTCATGTGGTTGCAGTGGGCAAGAGTTCCTTTTTATGGCTGAACAATATTCCATTGTGTGTGTATGTGTATACATAGACACTATATACACATACACATCTCTTTTATGTATTCATCCATCAGTGGATACTTAGGTGTCCAGTACAGCATCAGTGACAGAGGAATGGCATCCCCCAAGACCAGCTTCCTCCAAACTCCTGAATGTTCCTGGGGGGAGCTTGAGGGCATTAGGAAGTATCCTTTTACTGGGCCCTGCAGACCTTGAAAGGGCTCTACATATTGATGTGAAGCAGGGTGCTAAGAAGATTATTTCTGACGTGCACCCACCTCCACTCTCACACAGACATAAAGCTAGAACTGAAAACATACCATGTGTCTGTACTGGGGCTAAGAGACAGGAAAGGTACTAGAGCAAGTCTGGGTTCAGGAGAATTTCATAAACTGTGGTGAAGTCAAACAGTTGGGTCAGGGGAGGCAGCCACCTGCTTGGGAAGAACCACCATCTTCACCTCTGCTAGTCACATACCTGGAGCCTGGAGCCATTGGCTGCTCCCAGGTCATGGCTGAGAGCACTAGGAAGGAGGAGGCGGGTGGAGGTGGCTACCCCCACTCCCCCAACACTCTCCTTGCTCCTCCCACACTTCCCCTCCGCCCAACACCGCTCCTCCTCCCACACTCCCCCACTCCCCCTCCCACACTCCCCCCACTCCTCTTCCCAAACACCCCTCCCCCTCCAACACTTCCCCTCCCCCACACTCCTCCCCGTCCCACACTGCCCGTTGCCCTTCCCTTCCCCATCCCTTTCTGGGGTGGGCACTGTGCTCAGAGCCCCCAAGGAAGGAGAGGAGGACCAGGACCTCAGAGAGCTGGGAAAGGAGGCCAGGGCTGGGGGTGCTCACCTCGGCCAGACTTTGGGCGAAACAGGCACAGGACTGGTTTGTGGAGGGCCACTGCCCGGCCCAGCTCATAGCCTCACCCCCAGAGAGGGCTGGGTCACTTCTGCCACAACCACTGGAAAGAAAGGGAGACCAAGGCTCACCCTCCGGGCTTGTGAGGGACACACAACACAGTCTGGCTGTGGTGAGAAGGGAACTTAGGGAGTCCCTTGGAGGTGGGGAGCCAGGCAGGTCCAGGGGATCTAGGAGCCCAGGGAGTTCGCAGGCAGGACGGGGGACCACTCACCATCTGCCTGCTGCAGCCAGGCCAGGTCCCGATCATGGATGAGCTTGTCGCCTCCTGCGGTTGAGGGAAAGCTGGTCAGGGGCCCACCCTGGGCTTCAGTTCCTTTCCTCTGCCCTAGACACCCCCCAAGCCCACCCTGCTCAGGGAAGGGAGAGGACAGAGAGATGGCCTCTAAGGCCCACCCAACACTAGGATTCCATGAATTAAGGAAATGGAAGAGCCTGCAAGGAAATGCAGTCCTGTCCATCCCCCCACACCAGGGGGATGGAATGTGATCAAAGACAGGAGTGGTACAGGTGAGATGGAGGGACTCCCCGCGGGTCAGTGATCAGAAGTGGAGAGGAGGAGGAATCACATCCCAGGTGGGGACAGGCAGGAGGAGCAAGAGGCTGGCCCGTGCAAGGAACCTAGGGCCCCACAGGCTCTCAGGCTTTGGTGGGGATGAGAACCACCTGAGAACCAGATCAACTACAAAGACCCAGGTATCGATGAGCCTGGATCGCTGACTGAGCTCTCCAGGTGACTCTCATACCCCCGGCGAGTTTGAGAATCACTGCCTGAAAGCAAAGTGTAACCAGTGGGAGGTGATGTGAAGGCAGGGGGATCCTGGGGTCACAGGGCCAGGATCCCAGCTTTCCAGCTTGATTCAATGTCACCCACTGGGAGCATAAGGGTCACACGCCCCAGAGCAGAGCAGTATAACGGGAGAGCTCATCAAAAATGGACTCAAACGCTTTATGCCAGAATCTGCATTTTCAACAAGTTCCCTCAGAACACTGTTGAACACAGGCCCTTCCCAAAGCACCAGCAACTTTGTGATGAGTCTTTTTAAAGAGGACGCCCCAGGGACTTCCCTGGTGACCCAGTAGTTAAGAATCCACCTGCCAAGGCAGAGTACATGGATGCCACCCCTGAACAGAGGAGAGTCTACATGCCTGCTGTGGAGCAACTAAGCCCACAGGCCACAACTACCAAACCCAGGCTCCTCAGCAAAAGAGGTCACTGCAATGAGAAGCCCGTGCGCAACAATGAAGACCCGGGGCAGTCAAAATAAAGAGGTCTCTGAGAACTGCATTGGGTCCTACAGATCCCGCCTCTGCCCATGGGAGGGAAAAGGGGGACACAACCCTGAGGTTTTCTGAGAAGTGCGAGAGTTCTGGCACCCTTTCCAAAGTAGAAAACCAGCCAGGATCCGGGACTATCTTGCCGCAGGAGCAGGAGGCACTGGAAACAGTCTGATCAGGGGACCTAAGGGAGACGGCCTTCGCGGGACCTGGGGTCCTTTGGGTCAAGGAGGGCTGATACCTCTACGTGAAAGGGAAGCTCTGTGCTAGGTGAGAGAGAAGAGGCCAGCGCGGCCCCTCCCATCCTGCTCCTACAAAAGCCTCCGGAAGGAGCCCAAGAAGTTCTCCACGAAGGACCCAAAGGTCAAGATAGTAACAATGCGGGGAGTGGGCTCCCGGGTCGGACGCACGCGGTCTGATCCCTGGTCGCAGTTCCTTCTCAGGTAGGACCCCGCCCGGAGCTTCCCCGCCGGTGGGCGAGCCCAGCGGCACCGACAGAGCGCATTTTCTGTCGAGGGGCCAGAGCCGCCCTCGCCTTCCCCGCCGCCCGCGCCCTGGCAGCCTCACCGCTCACATCCTGCTCAGCAGCCGCCACTGATCGGGAAGAACCGCCCCGAAGCGCCGCAGCCGCGACACGATCCCTACGTCCGGCTCCCGGTCCTCGCGTCCGCCGCGGATGGTCCATCAGAAGACCAGTGCCTGCTGGCAGGTTCCCGGCGCTGCACCCGCCGCGCGCCCCTCTCCGCGCCCGGGGGCGCCCGCGGGCTACCAGCGCCCCGGCTCCACTCCACCCGTCCTGCGGAGCCTTCCTTCCCGGGGGTCCACACCTGTGGATTGTTGACGCCAAGGATACGCACGTCTGAGGACCCAGGGCCTCCTGGACTTCTTTAACACCGCCAGGCAGAAGGCGGGGTCCTTGCCTCCTCACTCATGGCCCCTTGCCGCCCCCAGGTTCCCCCATCTCCGCCAAAGGCAACTCCTTCCTCCGAGCTCCTCAGGTCCCAAACCTTGGAGTCAATTTTTACTCTTCTCTTTCCATCAGCTCCTATACCCAATCCGTCAGCAACTCCCTACGGGTTCTCTCTTCCAAGTATCTCCAAACTTTGAAGCCAGCCTGTGGAGCAGCCAGCCTTGGGTCAGCTCCGGGTTTCACAGTAAAGCCCCTCTGCCGAAGCGGAGTTGTGGGTGAAGGAAAGGGTAGAGATTACTGCCAGGCCCCCAAAGCAGGAAATTCAGGACGGGGGGCGGGGGGGGTGCTCAAAACACCCGAACTCCCTGCTGGGGTACAAGAGAGCATTTTTAAGGCCCCGTGAGGGCCGGGAGTCCCAGGGTATGGTATCTTCATGCACAGTTGTCTGGTTGGTTGATGCTGAGGTGACACAGCATCACACAGAGCCCTGTGTCAGGGGTTAAGGTTCCAGAAGGTCTGTGGGCCACGTGCTCATGGTCATCACGCAGTTAATTTCTTCCAGTTGGTGGGTGGTGGCTTGAGCATCTACCAAACAACTCACAAATCGGCAGATACTATTATCTAAGTACTTCAGAGAGGGGCTAAAGCAGAGGATTTGGGAGAGGGGTCTGGCTTGGGTGGTTGTTGTTTAGTCACTCATTCTTTGGAACCCCATAGACTGCAGCACACCAGGCTTCCCTGTCCTTCACTATCTCCTGGAGCTTGCTCAAATTCATGTCCATGGAGTCGGTAATGCCATCCTGTCATAGCGTCCTCTGTTGTCCCCTTCTCTTCTCTTCCATCTTTCCCACCATCAGAGTCTTTTCTCATGAGTCGGTTCTTCACATCAGGTGGTCAAAGTATTGGAGCTTCAGCATCAGTCCTTCCAATGAATATTCAGGACTGATTTCCTTTTAGGATTGACTGGTTTGATCTCCTTGCTGTCCAAGGGACTCTCAAGAGTCTTCTCAAACATTACAGTTGAAAACCATCAGTTCTTCAGTGCTCAGCCTTCTTTATGGTCCAACTCTCACATCCATACATGACTACTGGAAAAATCATAGCTTTGACTATACGGACCTTTGTTGGCGCAGTTTTGTCTTTGCTTTTTAATATGCTGTCTAGCTTAGTCATAGCTTTTCTTCCAAGGAGTAAGTGTCTTTTAATTTCATGACTGTAGTCACCATCTGCAGTGATTTTGGAGTCCAAGAAAATAAAGTCTGTCACTGTTTCCATTGTTTCACCGTCTATTTGCCATGAAGTGATGGGACCAGACGCCATGACCTTAGTTTTTTGAATGTTAAGTTTTAAGCCAGCTTTTTCACTCTCTTTCCCTTTCATAAAGAGGCTCTTCAGTTCCTCTTTGCTTTCTGCCATAAGGGTAGTGTCATCTGCATATCTGAGGTTATTGATATTTCTCCTGTAGTACTGATTCCAGTTTGTGCTTCATCCAGTCTGGCATTTTGCATGATGTACTCTGTGTATAAGTTAAATAAGCAGAGTGAAAATATACAGCCTTTATTGTACTCCTTTCCCAATTTTGAACCAGTCCCTTGTTCCATGTTCAGTTCTAACTGTTGCTTCTTGATCTGCATACAGGTTTCTCAGGAGGCAGATAAGGTGGTCTGGTATTCCCATCTCTTTACAAATTTTGCAGAGCTGTGATCCACACAGTCAAAGGCTTTAGTGTAGTGAATGAAACAGAAGAAGATGCTTTTCTGGAATTCTCTTGCTTTTGCTATGATCCAACGGATGTTGGCAATTTAATCTCTGGTTCCTCTCTGCCTTTTCTAAATCAGGCTTGAACATCTGGAAGTTCTTGGTTCACGTACTGTTGAAGCCTAGCTTGGAGAATTTTGAGCATTACTTTGCTAGCATGTGAAATGATTGCAATTGTGCAGTAGTAGGTACTTCACAGAGGAGCTAAAGCAGAGGATTTGGGAGAGGAGTCTGGCCCTGGAAGACCCAATAAGGTCCTGGAGGGGAACACACCCTCCACCTCCACTGATGCCCCCTCCTCCAAGCCTCCACCACCTCTCTCGGTCTCCCCACAGTCCACCCCCTTTCCTGCTATACAGTCTGGTCTCCAGCAGGGGGACCTGTAAACCCAGTAGTTAGGTCATGACCCTCTTTGGCCAAACCTCCAAAGGCTCCCATCTCACTTGGGGTAAAACCCCCAACCCCCCTCAGGGCTCAGCAGCCCCCCAGGACCTGGCGCCTCTCTCACCTCTGTCATCGCAGCTCCTTGAGCCTCAGCGTCTGTTCCGCAGCCGCGCTGCCTCTTCCTCAAGCTGGGCATGTTCGTGCCCAGATCCTTGGCATTTGCTGTCCTCTGGAGCCCTTTTCAGGCTTCCCAGGTGGTGCTAGTGGGAAGGAACCCATCTGTTGATGCAGGAGACTTGAAAACACAACTTCAATCCCTGGGTCAGGAAGATGTCCTGAAGGAGGGCATGGCAACCCACTCCAGTATTCTTGCCTGGAGAATCCCATGGACCGAGGAGCCTGGTGGGCTACAGTCCATGGGGTTGCATAGAGTTGCATACGACTGAGGTGCCTGAGCAGGCAGGAGCACTTTTCTCCCAGAGCGGTCCCCGGTCACTCCCTCTCCTCCTTCAAATCTGTTCAGGTTACCTTTCTGACCACCCTCTTCAATGTGGCAGCCTCCCATCCCCGGCACCCTCCTCCGCCTGGTCTCTTTTCACTATCATATAATTGATTAATTTTGTTGCATGTCTTTCTCCACCCAGTAGAAGGCAAGTCCCCAAGAAGGCAGACATTTTTCTCTGTTGACTGCTATATCCCCATCTTCTAGAGCTGTACCTCGCCTGTAGGAAACATTCATCAGACGTTTGTTGAATGACTGAGTGGATGAAATGAGCAGCTGCATTTGGTAGCACTTTGTAATCTGCTCAGCACTAAGCTAATCTGATGGAAGCAGGATCTGCAGGGAGCCAGGCAAACACATCCTGTCTCACTTCTAAGAACAATTTTCATTTTCCAATGAAAATTACACAAACTTAGGACAATAATTTCAAAAGTAATGAGACACAATTATCATTTTTTAAATCCAAGGACACAAAGAGAAGGAAAAGAACTCTTAGACTACCTGTGTCCTCTGATGGGCTCAGTACCTAAGTTAGGACCATGGGGAAACGTGTGCACAGCTGTGCACCAGTGCTCCCGGCACCTTCTCACACACGGTCACACGCTGGCCCCAGGGGCCAGCGACCTTGAGGGCGCCCTCCCTCACCCTCCTCATCCTCAGTCACACTGTGGTTCTCGCCTCCCAGGAGGAGCACATGCACATAGAGACATAAAGCATCTTGCTTCTGCCTCTGTGTCCTCAAGGAAAGAAGCCAGCCTCCATCTCCTTAGGGCCCACACTTCTGAGGGGTCTGGCATGCCTGTTCCACCTCAGGCTGAAGGAGAAAGAGGAGAGGGGTATTTTGTCTGTTTCTCCAGATGGGAAACAAGGCCCTGTGATTGATTCTTTGCCCACAGCTGAGGTGGTCAGGATGCAGAGCCGGCCATGGCTGGCTGCTCAGATCCTCGGCTCAGTGCAGAGGCCTGAGTTGGAGGGATGGGGCACTAAGTGATGGGAGCGGGGAGCCAGGGTGGTGAGCAGGTCATTGTATCCAACTTATGTCCTAGTATCAGGAACAGTAGAGTACCCAGTGCATGACTGTGGTTAGATGAAATGTCCAGAAAGGGTGTGTTTAGAGAAACAGAATGCAGACTATGGAGGGCTGGGCTGGGAGTGGGAGTTGGCTTCAGGGAGAATTTAACAGAATTACCCCAGTAATTGATAAAGCAAAGAAAAAAAAATAGTAAGGATATAGAACATTTGAAAACTAAAACTATAACACATGGCTTTCTCAGTTCAGTGCAGTCACTCAGTTGTGTCCAACTCTTTGTGACCCCATGGACTGCAGCACGCCAGGCTTCCCTGTCCATCACCAACTCTCGGCACTTTGCAGAAACTATGGTCTGGACAGGGCATATTACTTGCCCAAGGTCACTCAAAAGTCAGTGTTAGAGATGATCTAACACTGGCCTTCAGTGTTGTGTTCCTTCCACCCAGCCACTCTTAACTGAGACCTGTCCCCTCACTTGTACAGGGAAAGATGGAACTGGAAGAAACAATTAACGTGTGGAAGCAGCGGACACATGTTATGAGGTTTTTCCATGAAACAGAAGCACCAAGGCCAAAGGATTTCCTGTCCAAGTTCTATGTTGGGCACGACCTGTGAAATCACTCAATGGAAAAGGTGCATGTTGCTATCGAGTCGGTAATGCCATCCAATCACCTCGTCCTCTGTCGTCTCCTTCTCTTCCTGCCTTTAGTTTTTCCCAGCATCAGGGTCTTTTCCAATGAGTTAGTTCTTCACATCAGGCGGCCAAAGTATTGGAGTTTCAGTTTCAGCATCAATCCTTCCAATGAATATTCAGGACTGATTCCCTTTAGGATTGACTGGTTTGATCTTGCAGTCCAAGGGACTCTCAAGAGTCTTCTCCAACACCACAGTTCAAATGCATCAGTTCTTCAGCACTCAGCTTTCTTTATGGTCCAACTCTCATATCCATACATGACTGCTGGAAAAACCATAGCTTTGACTATACGGACCTTTGTCAGCAAAATAATGTCCAGCTTTAGCAAATTTCAAGTATATAATACAGTTTGTTAATGACAGTCACCATTACCAGGACTTAGTCCTCTTATTACTGAAAGTTTCTACCTTTGACCACCTCAACTCACTTCACCCACCACCACACCCCACCCTGAAAGTGAAAGTGAAGTTGCTCAGTCGTGTCTGACTCTGAGATCCTTTGGACTGTGGCCCACCAGGCTCCTCCATCCATGGGATTTTCCAGGCAAGAATACTGAAGTGGGTTGCCATTTCCTTTTCCAGGAGATCTTCCAGACCCAGGGATCAAACTCAGGTCTTCGAATTGCAGGCAGACTCTTTACTGTCTGAGCCATCAGAGAATCCCCCCACTTCTGGTAACTACCAATCTTTTCTCCGTGTCTATGATGTCATTTTTTTTTCAGATGTCACATATAAGTGATATGATACAGTATCTGTGCTTTTCTCTCTGACTTAGTTCACTTGGTTTAATGCCTTCAAATTCCATCCATGTTGCTGGGACTGGCTGGATTTCTTTTTCCATGGTTGAATAATATTCCATTGTACACACATACACACAATCTTTACCAACAGTTCACAACAGTTCCCTTTTCTTCATATCCTCACCAACACTTGTTATTTCTTGTCTTTTAATTAATTATTTTTTGGTCTGTGCTGCGCGTCCTGTCCAGGGACTGATCCCAGGTCCATGGCAGTGAAAGTTCAGAGTTCTAATCACTAGACTGCCAGGGAACTCCCTCTTGTCTTTTTATAACACCCATCCTGACAAGTGTGAGGTAGCATCTCGTTGTGGTTTTGATTTGCATTTCCCTGAGTTGGCGGCGATCAGGGGCTGCTCTCTAGTTGCTGTGCTTGGGCTTCTGGTTGCCTCGGCTTTCCCTGCCACAGAGCATGGGCTCTGGGTGAGCAGGCTTCAGCAGCTGTGGCACATGGGCTCAGCAGCTGTAGCTCCCAGGTTCTAGAGCACAGGCTCAATAGTTGCTGTGCACAGGCTTAATTGCTCCTCGACATGTCGGGCGCCTCTTCACATACATGTTGGCCATTTACATGTCTTCTCTGGAAAAATGTCTATTCAAATTCTCTGCCCACTTAAAAAAAATATTTTCAGTTCAATTCAATTAATTAATTAATTGGCTGCACTGGGTCTTCATTACTGCCCATGGGCTTTCTTTGGTTGCGGGGCATTGGGGCTATTCTTCTTGGAGTGCAGGGGCTTCTTGCTGTGACTTCTTTGGTTGTAGAGCCCAGGCTCTAGGGCACTTGGGCACTTGCCATAGTTGTGGCACATGGGTTTAGCTGTCCCGCAGCATGTGGAATCTTCTGGGACCAGGGATCGAACCCATGTACCTTACATTGGCAGGTGGATTTTAACCACTGGACCACCAGGGAAGTCTCCTCTACCCATTTTTAAATTGGACTTTTAAAAGTTGTATGAATTCTGTGTATTTTTTAGATATTAGTCCCTTATCAGATATATGATTTGCAATATTTTCTCCCACTTTGTAGATTGGCTTTTCATCTTGTTGATGGTTTCCTTTGCAGTATGTTGAAAAGTGAAAGTGTTAGCTGCTCAGTTGTGTCTGACTCTTTGCAACCCCATGGACTTCTGTAGCCCATCAGGCTGTTCTGTTCATGGTATTCTCCAGGAAAGAATACTGCAGTGGGTAGCCATTTCCTTCTCCAGGGGCTCTTCCTGATCCAGGGATCGAACCCTGGTCTCCTGCTTTGCAGGCAAATTCTTTACCATCTGACCCATCAGTGAAGCAACCAAAAAAAACCTGCTGCTGCTGTTAAGTCGCTTCAGTCGTGTCTGACTCTGTGCAACCCCATAGACGGCAGCCCACCAGGCTCCCCCCGTCCCTGGGATTCTCCAGGAAAGAACCCTGGAGTGGGTTGCCATTTCCTTCTCCAATGCATGAAAGTGAAAAGTGAAAGTGAAGCCGCTCAGTCGTGTCCGACTCTTACCGACCCCATGGACTGCAGCCCACCAGGCTCTGCTGTCCATGGGATTTTCCAGGCAAGAGTACTGGAGTGGGTGCCATTGAGGGGATACATAAAACAATGCTGGCTGAACATTGGCCATCAGGCAGCCTAGGACAGTGATTCCTGGAAGATGGAAACAAGCCAGGTGGAGGACTGCCTGCAGAGTTTCTAGGCTGCAAACAGGAGGGATCCAGGCTAAGCATGGATCCTTGAGCAGAGGAAACAGAGTAGGGAGTCCAGGGAGTCCAAGGCAGCTAGTCTGCAGGACAGAGCACAGGATAGGAGAGAGTCCTGGGCTTTCAGAGGGTTCTCCATGAAAGTCAGCTGAGGACTAATCAGCACACGTTGTGAGCAAACTATCTGAGGTGGGAAAAGAACCATCTGAAAGGAACAGAGCGAACAAACTTCAGAGCTCACACAAGCTAGATATCGTGCCTTTCCCTCCAGCTGGCATGGAAAGCTTCATGATACATGGTGCACTGGGTAAATGATACCAAAGGGTCTACCTCAGTAGCGGGGAACATTAGGCCCAGACTAGACGCTGCTCACTTCCCTCCTAACAAAGACGTAAAACATAAGCCTCGAATGGATCAAATTAGGTAAATTAATTGCACCCCAGAACAAAGCTCAACGATATTTACTGAAGCACAAAAATATCCAGGACCCCACAAAGTAAAATTAGCAATATTTGGCACCCTCCTAAAATTATGGAATGGAAAGGAGCAGAAAAAATATGACCTACAGTGCAGAGAAACATCAACTGAAATGGATTCAGAAATTCATCAGATAATAAATTTGTACACAAGTACATTAAAGAGTTATTATAACTATTCTATATGTTTAAGAAGTTAGAAGGAAAATTAAACATGGGGAAAAAATTTAAAAGGCCCAGATGGAACTTCTAAAGATATAAACTACAGTTTTAAAAAAAATACATTGGATGGGACTCAAACCAGATTAGATGCCGCAAAAGCAAAGATTAAGAAACTTGAGTAAATAATGATGGAAGCTATCCAAAATGAAACACAGTGAGAAAAAGACTGGAAAAAAAATGAACAAAGCATCAGCGAGCCGCAGGACAACTTCAGGCAGCTTAGTAGACAGGGTATTGCAGTCCCTGAAGGAAAGAGAAGAGCAGAAAAAATATTTGAGCAAATCATGGCCAAAAATTTTCCAAATTTGATGAAAACTATAAATCCACATTTACAAGAAGCTCAACAAACTCCAAGTGCAAGAAACTACACCAAGGTACATCATCATATAGCTTAAAACCAGTGATCAAGAGAAGCTTGTAAAACAAGCCAGGGTAGAAAACATTACACACAGAAGAGCAAAGATAAGGATGACTGCAGACCTCTCATCAGGAACAATGCAATCTAGAAGACAGCACAGCAACACTTCTAAAACACTAATAGCTCGGACTTCCCTGGTGGCCCAGTGATTAAGACTTCACACCGCCACTGCAGGGGCCGCAGGTTCGATCCCTGGTCAGGGAACTAAGATCTTACATGCAGTGCAGCAGCAAAATAAATAAATAAATAAATAAAAATAATAATAAATTTAAAAACCTTTAAAAGAAAAAAAAAAGTCAACCTAGAGTTCTAACCTAATACTCTGATCAAACTGTGTCTTATCTCTGCTTAAATTCTTCAGTGATTTCTTTTCAAAAGGTCTAGGTCTCTTGGACACTGAGTCTGGGACAGGGATGCTCATGCAGCAGGCTTATGGGAAGTGCTCTGAGCTCAACATCTGAGAAGGGGTGAAGGAAGAAGCACTGGGCAGAGGAGACGCTGAGCTTTGATGCAGCCTCAACAGATGCCTTGCCTCATCCTATGGGGGTGGTTTATAAATGGGATGTCCCTTCAGAGCTGCCCTGAGGTGGGGTGAGGGGGCCAAGCCTTTGTACTCACAGCTCTATCATTGACTGGCTATGGGATGTCCCCCAGAAGGACACGTGATCTTGGGCATGGCAACTCTCTTGGTCAAGGGCAATTCTATAGAGGGAGAGTAGGCAATTCTATAGCTGGGAGAGTAGGTCTTCAGCACCGCAGGCAGCCAGGGAAGTGAGTCCCTGGATTCTGAAGGGGGATCTGGATGGCTCATCACGTTATCCAGCTTTCAAAAACTAAATGGACAGGAAGCAATCTCTTTAGCCCAGCATACAAAGCCCTTCATTTATGACCTGGCACAAGGTCACCCCCAGTTCACCACCTGCGGTCTTCTCAGCCTGGAAGTCCCTCCCACCCTTTGCCCTGGCCCCACTTATCAACTGAGAAATCCCTACATATTCTTCAAATTACAGTTGAGTGCACTCCCTCCAAGAAGCCTCCTATGATTACTCTTGCAGATTCAGTGACTGTTCTTCCCAGCATGGAGGTTAGGAGCACAGACCCTGCAACCAGGGTTTTAATTTCAGCTCTGCCACTTTTTAGCTGTGTTTATGTAACTTAAGGCAAATTACTCCACCTGCATCTTAGTTTCCTCATCTATAAAATGGGCATAATGACACAGACCTAGATAACACAGGTGGGAAAGGATGAACTGGGAGACTGAGATTGACATGTATACACTACTGACACTATGTGTAAAATAAATAACTCACGAGAATCTACTGTGTAACAGGGAATTCTGCTCAGTGCTCTGTGGTGACCTAAATGGGAAGGAAATCCAGAAGAGACCATATATGTGTATATTACAGCTGATTCACTTTGCTATACAGAAGAAACATTATAAAGCAACTATACTCCAATAAAAGTAATTTAAGGACTACCCTAGTGATCCCATGGTTAAGAATCCTCTTGCCAATGCAGGGGACACTGGTTCGATCCCTGGTCAGGGAAGATTCCACATGCTAGGGCAACTAAACCCATGTGGCACAACTATTGAAGCCCGCTCGCTTTAGAGCCCATGCTGTGCAAACAAGAGAAGCCATAGCAGTGAGAAGCCGGCATACTGCAACTAGAGAGTAGCCCCTGCTTGCTGCAACTAGAAAAAGCCCATGTAGCAACAAAGACCTCACACAGACAAATTAATTAATTAAAGCTAATATATAAAATAAAATGGGCATAACAATAGTATGCTACCTCAAAGGGTTATTATGAAGGTTAAATGAATTAACACGTGAAAACTCAGAACAGTGTCTGGCAGGAGTAAATCGTTACTATTATTATTGTTGGCATCATGATTGTTGAAATTAGTGTGCATTTGTTGAGGACAAGAGTGATAGAAGGAAAGGAACCGAGAGAAACAAAATGCAACGTATGCTCAGGGACTGTTGAGTAATCCAATATGTCCAGAAGGGTATTAATAGCTTCTCTGGGCTCATATTGAGGAGAATGTTTTATGTCACGGCAAGGAGTGTTCATCCCATTTGGTGAGAAAACAAAGTTTGTCAACAGATGGGAGAAAGGGCCAAAGAAAGAAAGGTCTGGGTTGAGCCAGGAGGTAAGGAGGTGAGAGTTATAGGTGAGGGATGGTGTTAGAAGAAAAGGGGAGGGGACTTATGAGAGGAATGGGTACAGGTGAGGGAAATGAATTTAGAGGAAAGTAATATGAATGTATGGAAGATGTTGTGGGAGAATCAGTTGAGGCTGATGGAAACATGTGAGGAGTGATAGGGACACGCTGGGAGTGGAGAAGATAAAGGGTGATGGAGACAGGTAAGGTTTGTGGGGACAGGTAAAGAGTGACAGGGCACTACTGGGGGGTGGAGGTCAAGTGAATGGCAGAGGCCAGTGAGCAGAACCTTAGGAGCCGGAGCAGTTCGATCCGGAGAGAGAGTCGTAGAGTCGCAGTAGTGGAGAAAGGAGCAGAGTGGAATGTGATGTCAGAGCAAGGACGATGATGTAAGAGCCCGGGGCGGTGAGGAGGTGATGTCAGGGCTGGTGCTGATGCTGGCGGCGCAGTGCATTGTGGGCAGCTCCTCGCTCTGCTGCTGCCGCCGCTGTCGCCCGAGAAGGATCGGGGCCGGGCCGGACCGGGCCGGGATGGTCCCGGTCGGGAGGCCGCCGCCACCGCCGCCCGAGGGAGCGGGCCACCCAGCGCCGCACTGAGCCGCCCCCCATCCCCGCTCCGCCCCTGCCCCGGGGGATGCGCCGCCCCGAGCCGCTGCCTCCGCCGCCGCAGCCGCAGCCGCAGCGGGCACAGAGCAGGTGAGGCGAGGCGAGGCGAGGCGAGGCGGGGCGGGGCGCGGCCGGCGGGCCGGGCGGGGGTCGGGGAGGGGGCTCCTTCTGGGTACCCATCGGGCCTCGGCCTGGCTCAGCTCCCAGTGCAGCCTTCTCCAGCTCCCCTTCCCTGTGCCGGCTCTGTCTCCGTCTCCACCCGAGCTGGGACGTTGGCCTACACAGCCTGGGCCGCATCCCGAGGCCTGGAACGGCGCCCCGAGCCCGCACTTACCCACGCTCTCCAGCCTGTCATCCTGGGGTGCTGCTCCCCGCTACTCTGCCAGTCACGGTCCCTAGGGTTTCACTCTCCTGGCATTCCTGACAGTCCTCTCCGCTGTCTCCATAACCCCTCTCCCTTGTCCTCAGTCCCTCCATTCCTCCCAGCAGCCTCCTTACCTACTTCCTCACCCCTCAACTGTGCCCAGGAGCCCCTCTCATAGTCCCGTCCCCTCTTCACCTGTCATGCTTATCCTTCACCTGTCTCTATCTGATGTAGCCCCCTCCTTTGATCCTGTCTCCCCTTGTCCCTCCCATTCCCCTCTGCCCCCTTCCACACCTCTCTTCACCTGTTCCCATTACACCTCACCTATCTCCCACACTTCTCTTTACCTGGGCTCCCACATTCCTACACACACCTGGCTTACACCTTGCACAGGTGCACATCAACACCTATATATGCATATGCCATGATGAGCTCCCAGCCGCCTGGGTACACCCCCCCACCACACACACACATCATTGGTCCCACTCTCTCATACACACACAGTGGCTGACACTCATGAAACTTCCTTCACAAGCCCTCTCTCACAACACATTTATGCCTCTATACACTAAAGGGTCCTGAGGGGGCAATCATGGGGCAGGCCAGTTCCTTGTGTTGGGTCATCCCACCTTAGCCTGGACTGAGTGCAGTCCTCTGAAGCAGAGTGGGGAGGCTGGCAGGCAGGGAGAGACATGGAACCCTCATTTATCCACTTGCCTCCACTCCACCTTTTCCCACCTCACCTGTTCCTTCTTTGCCTGCCCATCTATAGAATGGGATCAGGACTCACATCGTCCTCTTTAGTCTGTAGAATCCACCTCAGGACTCAGAGGGCCCACCAGAGGTCACCCTGCTTAGTTCCTTAAGGCTCCCTCCCTCCTGGTTCAATTGCTTCTTCAATCTTGTCCTCCACCTGTCTCCTCCACCAGATTGCCCCATCCCTCCCCCTCCTGCCATTGCCCCTATTGCCCTCTGAATACCTGATGCCCCATTTGCCACTTGGCAGAAGGAAGGCAGAAGCCCATTTGATATGCCCACAGTCCTGACACTCTGAAGTTGTGTGGATTGGAGGAAACAGTCAGCTGAGTCATTTGGCAGAAAAAGAGTGGCAATGTTCCTCCCCCTGTAGATCCCGCATGGCACACCATGACCTGTTGAAGGTGGTTTCCCCGCCTTCACTATCCCATGCTGCGTGGATGGCCAGACACAGGAGCCCTGGGCAGTGAGTCCATCCCAAGTAAACTGAGACTCATGGAGTTCCTACCCCATCCATAGGTATCCTAGGCACTTTCCTCCTCTCCACATCCCCCACCATACCCAGCCTGAGGAATTTCCTTCCATCTGTGACTGTCCAGGGTCACTGGGAGGGCAGAGCCATGTGCTTATAAAAGTGTAGAGGGAAAGAAGAAAGGAAAAGATCCATTCCTGTAGTAGGTTGGCAGATATCTCAAAAAGCCATCTTTTGGCCCCTGTCTACACAGAGGCATCTCACCCACTGGCAGACACAAAAGCACATATAAGCACAAATGGATACAGATGTACACAAAGACACATAAACACACACACACAGAAAGACACACAGAGACATAAACACACTCACACAGAAGGTACACACAGACACACACATGTGCGCCAGTGACATTTCGCTGGGTAACACTGGCTGGCTTTCCCAGCCCTCACATCCTCCTGATATCCAACTTCTACCTACCCAAAGGGGACAAGAGCTGTGTTCCTTCCTGAGCTGACACAGAAAGGCGTGGGCAGAGGCTCTCTTGTCCACTGTCCATCCAGACCCCCTGCTGCCCAGCATTTCTCCCGCCTTCTCTTAGACTGCTTCCACTTCCCCACTCTCCTCACTTCCCCCCCAGTTTAGCTCCCTCTCTCCCTCTGAGTGGCCACGGGGCTCCTTACCTCTGAAAGCCACATCTGAGTCCATTGCCTGATGTCCACCCCATTGCTCACATCCTTGCTTCTCACCCCCATGGCCATGGCCACGGTTTGGGCTCAGCTCTGAGAGTGGTGGCAGCCTCCTCACTCACCACCATCCTCAAGGGGCTGTTGGGTAGCACCTCATTTTCAGATGATCACCTCTCCCACGGTCGATTAGAGTGCCCTGTCATTGTGGGGTGGGTCTTCCCTGGGTCACCCTTTGGTCAGCAAGTCTCCCCTTTCAATGAGCCTCAGATGCACACTTTCCGGGGCACGGCACAGCATGGAAAATGTGTGGGTGTGGGGACCACAGATCAGATCCCCAAGCTGGTCCTGCTTGGCTCCGATCTCCCTGCTCAAGCACCCATCCCAGTCTTGTGTCCTCCTCAGTTAGCAAGTCTTCCCCCACATTCGTCAGCATCTGTCTCTTTGGGAAACGCTTTCCCCACAGCCTATTCACACATCATTTTCCTCTCCTTTCTCCATCACATGTGTCCCCATCGCTGGCTTTCACACCTCCAGTTTACAGTTTGCATCTCTTTCCCCTTGAACGGCATTTGTGGACTTCTACCTGGGTTTTTACACAATGCTTCCCCAGTGACCCCTGGAGCATCTACCCAGTGGGCCAGGGAAAGATGCCAGCCAGGAGAACGGAAGTTGCCTCTTCCATATCTGCAAGTGGGTCCCGGTCCTAGCCCGCCTCCCTCACAGTCCCTCCCCACTCCCCAGGTAGATGGCCCCCTCAGGGCAGGCCCTGCGGACACCCCCTCCCTCCGGCTGGCGAATGCAGTGCCCTAGCGGCCGCTCTTAAGGACGGAACCAACATGAGTGGGGGGGGGGAGCAGGCCGACATCCTGCCGGCCAACTACGTGGTCAAGGATCGCTGGAAGGTGGTGAGTGAGTGACCCGGCGAGGCAGAGGGAGGGGAGCGGGGAGGATGGAAGGGGAGGGCTTGGAGTCCCGTTAAAACAGGTGCCTGCGGCGGCCCTACCCTAAGAGGGAGGTGCCCCTGAGATCATTTGCACATGGCTTGCTGGTCGTTCTTTTGCCTACACTTGTGGATCATAGCTTTCTCCCGGTGCCCCCTCTCCAACCCCGCCATCTCTCACCCCTTTCCCCGCTAGGTCACGTTGGTTGGGCCCAGCCTGAAACAACTCTTGGTTGGATGTCGGAGCGGGAGCTGCAGAGCTCAGGGAGGGGAAGAAGGCGGGGGTGGGGGGAGGGGCTCTTTCTCTGTTGGACCTTGGAGAAGGGCAGTGAGTGAGCCCCTCCTCTTCCGCAGAGGACAGAAAAGCCTGGGTTCGGGGAAAGAGGCCCTGCAGGCGGCTCCCACCGCATCCGCACTCCATCTTCTCCATCCACCCTCCTCCCCTCACGGCTTCTTGCGGCAGGTGCAACATGCCGAGACTCCATCTCCCAGCGTGCCTTGCTCCTCCAGCCCAGGACTTCAGGCTGCTCGGCCTTCTGGGAATTGTAGTCCGAGCCTCCTCAGGGCTTTGGGCCTCGGATGGGAGGGAGACGCGTGAGGGTCGAGGCAGTGCAGTGTGTGCTGAACGGGACCTACTGTAGAAACACTGATTTGTTGTTGTTGTTGTTGTAACGCGGGAATCTTAGTTCCCCAAAGGAGGATCGAACCTTGCCCCTCGGCAGTGGAAGCACAGTCCTAACCACTGGACAGAGGATGGGGGCTCAACTCACCATAGGTGCAGGGTTGAAAGGAGAGTGGGGCGGCCCGATTGCCCTGCAGGTTATCATGGCAACAGCGCCCCGTGGGTTGGTTTGCCAGTGGCCCAGGGAGAAGGGCAAAAGCCGCAGTGAGTTGTCAGAGGAGCCCCTGGGACTCGGAGTAGCGGGTGAGAAGGGAGCTAGAGAAGCCAGAGAGCAAGGGAATGGGCTGTGTGTGTCCCAGACGGGGCTTCTCGAGAGGGAAGGGAGGGGACAAAAATCAGGAGAGGAGGATCCAGGGCAGGAATCAAAGGAATGAGAGTCTGGCAAAGTGATTAGTGTTCCTCCAAGACCTCAGCCCCAGCAGGTCCTGCTCAGGGTAGTTTCTGGCAGATTCGGGGCAGAAGGACTTTTGCACTGAACAGGTGAGAAGAAGAGGGTGTTCACCAGCATAATGAGTTTGGGTTAGAACTTTCCTGTGCTTTTTGAGGGAGGGGGTGGGAGATGAGTGGGGAAAGAAGTGGTGGAGGTCCGGTCGGGGGGACAGGGAGTAAGCCCTTAGTCTTTGCCATGGTGAACTCTCTTTCCCCTCACTCCGTCCTTGGACCCTGGAGAAATAAAGAGGGTGGGGTGCCAGATGCACCCCCTCAGCCAGTCTCCATGAGGGCCGGGAGTGAGGCACAGCTCAGGAACCAAGAACAAGCCGCAAGCAGATGGTCTATGCCAGGAGAAAAGGAGGGTCCATGGCAGTAGGTGGAGTATTTAAAAATGACAGCTTTCTTCTTGAGTGGTGCCTCTCAGAATCAGAATAAACAACTATAATAACAATAAAAACTTAGCATTTATTTTGAACATGTACTATGGCCAGGCAATGTGTAAAGTCCCTTACATGCCTGACCTCAACAACCTATGGGATAGATACCATTATTATTCCCATTTCACAGGTATGGAAACTGAGACACAAAGATAAGCTAACTTGCCAGGTTCCCATGACTGTCTGGTGAAACCAGGTCTATCTGATTGCTGGTGCAACAGTCACAGAGCTATGCCATTCATTTCCCAAGAATTAGCCTCTCCAAGAATCAAGATCACAGAGCCAAGGGAGAATTGTGACCTATTGTAGTCCCACTCATTTTACAGAAGGAGAAAAGCAGAAACTCATCCTGGGTCACCCAGAGCTGGCCCAAGAAACCAGGTTTCCTTTTTCCTAAGTGAATGCTGGTCCTATTGTCTCCTATTGTATCGAGGTCCTTCAGCAGCGGAGGGGCTCCTGAAAACATGTGGGAGGGAAGGAACAGGGTCTAGTTGTGAGAATGTTCCTGTTACTGGGTGTGGGCAAAGCTGTTCTGTGACTTTTGTGGGGCTTGGGCAGTCAGTTTTGCCTCCACTGGCCTCTTCAAAAACAATAAAGTACTAAAAATTACAATTGTGTGATTGCACTGCTATAATAAGGAATAAATTAATATTATATAACAAAAATTTTATCTAAAAGTTTATTTATTCCCCTTCTGACTTTAAAAGAAATTAGAATATTTTCATGGCCTTCTAAAAGTATTATTAGGGTAGTTCCCTAATAATAGTTGCCTCTGTGCCCGGTATACTCTCCTGCCCCCAGAGGTTCTGTAATGGGTGGGTAGGGGTGAGTAGGGAACTAAGAGAGGAGAAACACTGTTTGGCAGTGGAGGTGGTAGAGAAATACCCTTTGGTGTCCTGGGAAATTCGGGAGTAAATGTCAGAAATGTCTTGGGTGCCCCAAACCCTCCTTACCGTCTCTAGCGAGCATTTTGGAACCTGGCAAATCTGGGCTTGAATCTCAGCACTCATACTGTTAATGCCAGTATAGTCAACAGCTCCTACAAAATTGCAGTTAAGAGCATGGGTTCTGCATAGACTGCATGTGCTAAGTCGCTTCAGTCGTGTCTGACTCTTAGCGATCCTATGGACCGTAGCCCGCCAAGCTCCTCTGTTCATGGAATTCTCAAGGCAAGAATACTGGAGTGGGTTGCCATGTCCTCCTCCATGGGACCTTCCCGACCTAGGGATCAAACCCAGGTCTCTTGCATTGGAAAGCGAGTTATTTACCATTGCCTGGATTTAAATGAAACCTGGCTTTGCTACTTACTAGCAGTGCGAACTGGGGCAAGGTATTTAATTCTCTGCGCCTTAGTTTTCCTTTTGTGCAAAATGACAACTCCTGTGAGTTGTCGAGAGCCTCTGGGGATGAGCTGAGATGAAATCTGTGAGTCAGGAGCAGACAGAACCGAAGGGTGGTGGTGGTACTCTCTCCCTTGCCCTTTTCTCCATATTGCCACAAAGAAAACCATAAAGGAATCTAGAAGATACTAGACTTTCCCCTGAGTTTAATGTTAGCCAGAAGAAGACCTCCCATGGGTTCACTTGAGCTGGCCTCTGTCTCCTCATGTTCAAAATTCTTCTAGAAGCCTGACCTTACCTTTTATCTCAAGCCGAGAGGGACCCTGGTGTCTCCCTGTTCTTCCTCCACCCTCTTTCTTGGGCACAAGAACCCAACCAGCCTTCCACTTGTCTTCTCAATCTTCTGGGCATCCTCCTCTCTCTTTCTAGAGTGTTTACCACTGTGACCCACTGGGAACTCCCAGTCCTCAGCTCTGCCCTGCCCCCTTTCCTCTTCTGTTCCCATGTTTCAACCACCATTAAACATTTATTGGGCATGTGAGTGCTGAGTAAATGCTACAGGGAGGGTTCGGAGATGCGGGAGGCTCAGAGTCAGGAAGCCCAGCTGCGGCTGGTGTGTTACAAGCCAGTTACAAGCCAATAGGACAGGAGTAAGGGCTCAGGAAGACAGCAAGCTATTCACGATGGATGGACTTCCTTGGGAGGGGAGAATGGAACTGTATAGCTTTCATTCTTTCTTTTTCCCTAGTGAGGCATTTTATTTGCCTGGATGTGTTACAACCTTAGAAAAAGAATCTCAGGATTTTCCCTCCTGTGTTTTTTTGTCTTGCTTCCTCACATTTCATGATGCCAGCTGGGGTAATCAGTACGATGAAACCACACTGATGGAGTGGGAACAGGTTATTCTGCCATTTTTCTAGATCTTTGAGTTGCTCCTCAAATCTGGGGCTGATCCCCTTACCCTTGTCTAACCTACCTATGACGTTCACAATTTTGCCAGCTCTGTGAGCGCTGATAATTTCAAGCTCGCCAATGTAACCATGCTTCACCATCACAGTTGGAAACTGGATGACTCTAGAGCATAGCCTAATAAGAAACTGGCATCTGCTCCTCTTTTTGTCATTGTTGATGCTCTTGAGAGCATCAGCCAGAAACTTCATGCACATCATTTTGGTGGCAAGGAAAGATGGCAGAAATGTGTGCATCTTTCTTAAACCAAATAAGTCCCCATTTAGAACTCAGCACCTTCTCCCCTGTTCCCTCATCTTTGCCAGCAGCATCCTCACTCTCCAAGAGCCCTGGGCCCCTGACTTGAAATGACTTTTAATCCCGCCCTCTAACTCAGCTTTGCTCATCTCCCCTGGCCAGTTCTTCCTCTCTCACAGTTCTCCCCTCTGTCTTTTCTCACTCCCTGCCTGGAGATGCTGGAGGAGGGTGGCCCAGAGGGTCAGAGATCCACTGCAGTGCTCCCTGGGAACACACAGATTTTCTCCAAACTTCCATCCCCACCATGTTCCCTGGGAGAGGACACTCACCCTGGTTTTGGGCATCTGACCTCAGGCCTCAGGAGTGACATGGGCAGAGAACACCCTTTGCTGAGTACCCGCTCCTCCAGGCACTCTCCTCGAGATGCTCTCTGCCCCTGGTGTCATCTTTCAGGAGACTACCAACCCCAGAGAGGGCTGGCCTCCCTGGGGGACCCATCTGAACCTGTGAGGTTCTGGAAATTAGTTTTGCTTTTGGATGGAGGCTGCTTAGTCTAGGTGGGGGATAGAGGGAGCATGATATTTATGTCCTTTAAATGGCTCACAACAGTCCATTATCTCTTCAGAACCCTGCCTGGGTTTGTCGCCATATCTCTGTGGAGTCTCAGGTCTCATAACTCTCCCCCTGCGCATGTGACATGTAGCCCTGTGTGTGTGTGTTGGGGGAGGAGTTGCTGAGCTGTCTCTAGCCCTGGAGAGGAGGTGGGAGCATTGGTGGGTGGGGATCCTCTCCTCCAAGGACACTGAAGGATGTGAGCCAGCAGTGGGTTGGGTGGAGAGCTACTCAGCCTGATCCCCGTGGCCCCTCTTCCCCTCTCCCCTGTCTCTGTAGCTCAAAAAGATCGGGGGCGGCGGCTTTGGTGAGATCTACGAGGCCATGGACCTGCTGACCAGGGAGAATGTGGCTCTCAAGGTGGAGTCGGCCCAGCAACCCAAGCAGGTCCTCAAGATGGAGGTGGCCGTGCTCAAAAAGCTGCAAGGTGTGGGTCCAGGGCAGGCGGGGGAGGGGAGGGGTGATGGAGCCCAGGGCTGGCAGGTGATGGGTGAGGGGCTATGGGACCCGAGTCTGAGAACCACAATGGGCTTAAGGTGCAGGGGAAGGTGGGAGAAGTGGCCAGGGCCCAGGGCTGGGGGCCAGGAATCAAGAGCTCCCCAGGAGCCCACCTTAGGGCTGGAAGTAGGGAGGATGGAGTGGGAGTTGGGAGACCTCTGTCTGTGCCCCTCAGGGAAAGACCACGTGTGCAGGTTCATTGGCTGTGGCCGGAACGAGAAGTTCAACTACGTGGTGATGCAGCTCCAGGTGAGCCCCCACGGCCCAGCCTCCCTCTCTCCCCCCAAGAGATCTGGTGGGGACGCCTGGGGTAGGATGGAGACTGTGGACTCCGGAGGAGCGGGGAGTGGGCACGAGCCTTGAGTGGGGTGGCGAGGCTGGGCAGAGTGTCACGGTGGCGGTGGACTGCTGGATGGCAGCTGAGCAGGGCCCCACCCTCACCGCAGGGCCGGAACCTGGCGGACCTGCGCCGCAGTCAGCCGCGGGGCACCTTCACGCTGAGCACCACGCTGCGGCTGGGCAAGCAGATCCTGGAGTCCATCGAGGCCATCCACTCCGTGGGCTTCCTGCACCGCGACATCAAGCCGGTGAGGGCGCTCCCCTCCTCCAAAGCTCCTCCCCCTTCTCCCCTTCCCTGGGCCCCCTGTTTCTTCTCCAGAGCAGGGGGTTGGGGCGGGGACAGCTTCTTCTGCCTGTCCCCTCCTCCTGCTCTCCATCTCCACCACTGCCTCCTCCTCCCTGCTGCCTCCCAGGAGCACCTCTGCCCATCCTTGGCCTTGCGCGTGGCCTCCCCTCTCTTCTGTCCTCTTTCCTTTTCTCACCCCTGACCTGAATAGTCCTTGAACCTGGAAAAGTGAAGGAGTTGGGAAAAGATGGAGGGATTGAGGAAGAGGACCTAGGGGCTGGGGTTTGGGAAGAGATTCCAAGCAGCTAATTTTGTGACATCTTGGATCTTGGTGCTGGGGAAAAACCTCCGATTTAGAGTGGCGAGGACTTGCCTGGTGGTCCAGTGGCTAAGACTCTCCACTCTCAGTTCAGGGGCCCCCCGGTTTGATCCCTGGGCAGGGAACTAGATTCCACACGCTGCAACTAAGGCCCAAATAAATAAATAACAAATTTTTTAAAAAAGTGAAAACAGGCCCAGAAAGTTTGGTTGAATGGCCCAAAGTCACACAGCAAGGACAATGCTGGCCACCTGGTGCCACTGAGCAGGACGGCTGCACTGGGCCACATGGTCCTGGCGGGAGTCCCAGGGGTTCCGAGCCCGGCGGGCCTCGGCTGGGCCACCTCCTGCTGTGTGGTCTGGGAGAAGCTCCCAGCTGGCCCTCAGTTTCCTCCTCTCTGAAATGAGGATGATCACACCTGCCCCTCAGACGAGGGTCCGTGACCTGCTGCACATGGTGATGTTTTACTCTCATGTGAGTGTGAGGAGGGCTGGAGGGGGCCCTCACCAGAGCTGTTTCTGGTGTCTCCTGAGGTGGGCCAGGTGGGCTTGGAGCCCACAGGTGGCCTCACAGCAGCTGTCTTCCTCCAGTCAAACTTTGCCATGGGCAGGCTGCCCTCCACCTACCGAAAGTGCTACATGTTGGATTTCGGGCTGGCCCGGCAGTACACCAACACCACGGGGACGTCCGGCCTGTGAGTACCCCCTGCTCACCGGAATCCTGGCGTCCTCACCTCAGCCCCTGATCTGGGGACCCTTCACCAGCCTTTCCTGAAGCTGCCTAGACGGGCCTGGCCTCAGTGTCACTCAGCGCTGAATCCACATGCAGCCCATTCCCTCTCCCCCGTGGCCTGAGTGCATGCCACTTCCACGCCCTGTGGTCTGTCTGCCCACTCCCGGTCAAGGGCAGATGAGCAGGGGGCATCAAGCAGGGACAGGAGGCAGGTTTAAGACTGGGCTTGTGGCTCAGGTTGCTCTTGACCCTCGTGATCCGGAGCGGGGATGGGGCTGGGGTGGAGGGGGAGGCCGGCAGGGTTAGAGTAGGCTGAGGAGGCTTGGTAAGCAGGGTTGAGATGTGGCATGGTCAGGGGGCGGTGGGTGACATTCCTGGTGGTGTCCTCCCCTCTGCAGCCTCGGAATGTGGCCGGGTTTCGGGGGACTGTTCGCTATGCCTCGGTCAATGCCCACAAGAACCGGGTGAGTGGCTGGGCTGGGACTAGGGAAGGTAAGACAGTACAGGCACAGGTCAGGGGTGGGGTGTGTGGCTGTTGGGGTGGAGAGGAGCCCGAGGCAGGGGCTGGACACTGCCCCTCCAGAGACCCTGGAGGAGGTCTCCCCCTGGTATCTCCCCTTGACGTCACCTTCTTCCTTACTTGGGGGATCCCCTCTCTCTGTCCCCCACCACAAATCTCTGGAGGATGAGAAAACTCACAGAGAACTTTTGACTGAGGGATCCTGTGTGTTGGTGGCTCAGGGTGGAGCCATGGCTTCAGGGAGACCCTAGCTCTGCCCACAGGCACCCTGACTGGGGTCCCTCAGTGAAGGGTCAGCCCCCACTCCCAGGGAAGAACCTGAGAGCTGTGGGTGACCCCCCTCCGCACCCCCACCCCCAGGAGATGGGCCGCCACGATGACCTGTGGTCCCTTTTCTACATGCTGGTGGAGTTTGCAGTGGGTCAGCTGCCTTGGAGGAAGATCAAGGACAAGGTAAGGCCAGTACAGCTGGGCCTAGGGGTGGCGAGGGCATGGAGGGCAGCCGGGGCTCCATCTGCTGGTGCCCTCCTGCCTCCAGGAGCAGGTAGGGATGATCAAGGAGAAGTATGAGCACCGGATGCTGCTGAAGCACATGCCCTCCGAGTTCCACCTCTTCCTGGACCACATCGCCAGCCTCGACTACTTCACGAAGCCCGATTACCAGGTGGGAGCCTACCGCCTGCTCCTGCACCCCCTTCTCTGTGGGTGGCCGTCTCCAGCACCATCTATCCTGCTGAGGCCCCGCACCCCTGCCGGCTACGTCCCGAGCGCCTCCCCTGCTCTTCCAACTGCACGAAAGAAACTGTTCTCTGCTCTTGTAAACAGCAGTCACAGTTCCGATTTATCAAGAGCTCACCCTGCTCTCAGAGCTTTTCCTCACTTAATTCATTTAAGCTTTGAAACAAGCCTTTGGCGGTATTGCGTATTCTTCATGTTATTATTCCAGCACTTAATCATTAATGAAACCAAGTGCTTCCGAGGACTTTACATCGAAACTCTGTAGGAGACCGAGTGGGATGATCATCCCCATTTCACAGATGAGGACACTGAGGCCTGGTAGCCTGGTGGGGAGCAGGGCAGGGCTCGGGCACACCTTGCCTCCAAGTCCAGGGCTCTTTCCAAGGTGCCCTCACCACACACCTATGGGATCTGCTGACCCTGATCAAAGAATGGGGAAACCGTGTTCTACAAGCACCTGCTGTGTGCAAGGCATGGCCACACCCCTTGGGAACATGGATAGTGTCAGGCCCATAGTGGGCCCACAATAAAGGGGGTCCCGCTAGCAGAGAGAACTGTCTGGAGAAAGGGCTAAGTCAGAGTGGGAACGTCTGGGGGACTGCCACCTCCTAAGCCCAGAGACCTGGTTGTTGGCAGAGATCCCTTACTCGGGTAGTCAGGAGACCATGCCCCTTAGTCCTAACTGAGCCTTTTGGGGTCCCCCAGACCACACAGCTTCCAGCACACCCTGTGCTGAGCCCTGTGGCTGGCTGCTAGAAATGTAGAGGCGGCAGGTAGGCCAGTGAATGGTTCAAACTGAGGCTGTGTGGGCGAGGGAATCAGGGGAAGGCTTGAGAGGGGAGAGAGCAGTGGGCTGGGCACTGCAGGCAGGCGAAGCATTCTGTGCAGAGGTATGACCCCAGGTGGCGGGTTTGTGAAACTACTGCTGCTGCTGTGTCCGCTGAGCTGGCAGCGATGGCAGAGGAGGCTGGGGACAGGAATGAGTGGGACATATCTCCAAGGGCTCGTGTCCAGCCAAGGGGAGCTGAAATCCAGACAATAATTTGCATGCTGATTTGCATATTGTGTGCATGTTTTCATTTAAAATCAATGTGCCCTTCTCCTTCCAATGCCCCCTCTTGGCCCCTCCCTGTCCTGGAAGGCCCCTGTCTTCCCCTCTGCAACCCCCAGCACCTGCCCCCCCCACCTCCTGGCTAGCCCCCGGGGTCACCGCTCTGTCCTCCCACCACCCCCCGCCCCCTGCAGTTGATCATGTCAGTGTTTGAGAACAGCATGAAGGAGCGGGGCATTGCCGAGAACGAGGCCTTTGACTGGGAGAAGGCGGGCAATGATGCCCTCCTGTCCACGAGCACCTCCACCCCGCCCCAGCAGAACACCCGACAGACGGCAGCCATGTTTGGGTGAGTCTTGGGAGGGGCGATGGCCCTGTCGGGGGCAGACGACCCCTGCCCTGAGGTGTCACCTGGGAAGCCAGCCCTCTCCTCCTCTTCTTACCCGGACACCACCTGGCTGTCTCTCCTCTTCTTGGTGCTCAGAAGTGGGGCTCTTGAATCCCAGGAAGTCCATCACCTCTCCACCTTCAGTCTGGGGCTGCAGTGGACATCCTTATTTGGAGTTCTTGACCTTTCTGGGGAGCAAGGATCCCTGAGTGAAGTTCCCCTGGGGCCCACAGTTTGGTGATCACACATGGCCAGGTCTTGAGCCCCAGCTCTGAGGCCTTGTAGGGCCCAGAAAAGAAATTTAATAGCCCCTGACCTCCAAATGCTCTCAGTTGAGTTGAGGATGTTTGTAATCGGTGAGTCGGTGAACTCAGATCCAAGTGAAAAGCACAGAGACTGAGCGGCTCAGGGAGGGGCCAGAGTGAGAAGGTCTCTCCTCGCCCCACTGTCCCAGGAGTGAGCCAGGGGGCCTGCTGGGGAGACTCGACAGGACTTGCCGGCACACATGGTGCCAGTTCTGTGATGATGTTGCTCGAGGAACTCCGAAGTGATTCTTTGGACCCATTTCCTAATCTCCAGGTCTTCCCAGGTGGTGCTAGTGGTAAAGAAACTCGCCTGCCCGCGGGTTTTATCCCTGGGTCGGGAAGATCCCCTGGAGAAGGAAATGGCTCCCCACTCCTGTATTCTTGCCCAGGAGAATCCCATGGACAGAGGAGCCTGATGGGCTACAGTCCATGGGGTCAGACATGACTGACGCGACTTAGCAGGCATGTACGCCTAGTCTCGAGGAATCAGGCCAGCAAACTGCAGTAGGGAGCTGGCAGGGCCACGAAGCAGCAAATCTCCTAAATAAACAGGTGGTGCTGTAGCCCGCCTCCAAGCCTCTGCCCACTGGAGCCACCTGAGGATACTATGGTCCCAGAGGGTGTACGAACCAGAGATGGAGATGGGCCTATGGATGCCCCCAACCTGCCGGACCTCTCCTGTGCCCCGCCCAAGGGTGGTGGGTGGTCTCCAGGGCTAAAGGAGAGGTCAGCTCCCCACCAGCCTTGCCCACGGCCCCTCCTGGCCTCCACAGGGTGGTCAACGTGACGCCGGTGCCCGGGGACCTGCTCCGGGAGAACACCGAGGACGTGTTGCAGGGCGAGCACCTGAGTGACCAGGAGAATGCACCCCCGATCCTGCCTGGCCGGCCCCCCGAGGGGCTGGGTCCCAGCCCCCACCTTGTTCCCCACCCCCGGGGTCCCGAGGCTGAAGTCTGGGAGGAGACGGATGTCAACCGGAACAAACTCCGGATCAACATTGGAAAAGTAACTGCAGCCAGGGAGGGCGACATGGGTGGCCTTCTCCCCCTACCCCCCCTTGCTCCCCACTCGTGGTTCTTCCCTCTCCCCAGCCACCTGCCTGCTCGCCCTGCCTCCTTGGCCTGGTGCCCTCCCAGAATCACTGGCACCCAGTGCTCCAACCTCTCGCTCCTTCCTTCACCCCGAGAAAACTACGGCCCCCACAGCTGCCCCGTCAGCCGCTCATGGGACTCCCTGTCCTGCAGACCCCCGCTGTGGTGGAGGAGGAGCAGAGCCGTGGTGTGGGGGTCCCCAGTTCCCCGGTGCGGGCTCCCCAGATTCGCCGACAACCCCAGTCCGTTCTCTGCGCTACCGGAGGGTCAACAGCCCCGAGTCCGAGAGGCTGTCCACGGCGGACGGGCGGGTGGAGCTACATGACAGGAGGTGGGTCTGGAGTCGGGTGTGGTCCTGCACCCCTGGCACCCCCCATCAGCTTCTCACAGCTGGTCTGGAGGAAGGGTAATTTCCAGGCAGAGGTGGGGGACCCTGGAAGGGTTATGAGATTTATGCTTGGGATTGGGGACTTGGTTAGCAGTGACCAGCCCTGGAGAGGGGGTGGGGGTGTAGAAGGCCCAGCTTAGGCCACGAAGGGGGTGTGGGTGTGGGGTCGGGGGGCAGGCATAGGAGGAGGTGAAGGCTGAGATGGTAGGTGGGCGTGCTTCCAGAACGTTTTTCCCTAGGGGCTAATTACAGAGGTCTCTGAGCAACTGGGGAAGCTTCCTCCAGCTCCAGAGGAGGGGCGTGGAGAAGATTCAGCGGGTGCTGGGGGTGTTTGAGGAGGAGACAGACCAAGCTTTGGGGATCAGAGCTTGGGAGTCTGAATGTCAGGGAGGGAGGAGGGACCTGGTTGATGTGAGGGAGTGTTGGGAGAGTTGAGAGCCAAGGTGAGCCTTTAGGATGGGGGATGAGAGTGGCTGGTGGAGCTCGGTGGCCCATGGCTGCCAGGGACAAGGACCAGATCCTCATCTGGTGGGTGGGACCACCTTGGGAGGAGAGAGACGACCCCACCTCCCTTGGTTTGGGGTGGGGCTTTACAGCAAGGTGGGGGGCCTTCTCTACACCAGGAAAGGAGTCACTGCCCGAAGCCCAGAATCCAGAGCCCCAAACTGGATTCTGCCCCAAACTGCACTCCACCTCCAGGACGGACACAATACCCCTCTGGGGTGCTCGAGACAGGGCAGCCCTGTGCCAATCCCTCTGGTGACCCCAGGACAGAGGGACGCAGGCCCTGTCCTGAGGGAGCCGTCAGCCCTCACACACACACACTCATATCCACAGACACTCACACTCTCACAGGTTGAATCCCGGGATAGAAGACCACATTTTCCTCCCGGTCACCCGGGTCACCCAGAGGGTTCAGGAAACAGGGAGGAGTGAGGAAGGGCAGTTTGGAAGGGAGATGAGTGGAGGAGGGAGGTGAGAAATACCCTGAGCAGACAGTCCTGGAGAGCACCTTGGTCTGACCCAGAGTGAACCCTTGTTTCAGGAGAGGAGAGGGTCAAGAGATTTTTCTGAAAGGGAAGGGCTAGGATCTCAAGCAGGGCGGAGGGTTGTGGGGCTCTGGGGCATGAGGGAGCAGGAGAGTGTATGAAGCAGATGGGATCAGGGTGTTCCCCGCCTGCTTGCTTCAACCACCACCCACCCCATCTTCAGCCTCTCTCTCCTTCATGTCCATCAAAACAAGCCATGCTCTTGGGAAAGAAGTGACGTCAGCCACTTAAATGGGAGTATGAATGTAAGACCTGGTGACCTTCCTTTTTTTTTTTTTAAGTTTATGAACAAATCGATAAAATGCTGTGCAGATTAATGTTGGCAGGACCCACATAGGCCAGGGTGGAAGGATGCTGAGAAAGGCCGACAGGAGGCTTTGATCTGTACCACTCCCCTCACAGGCTCGATGCTGGGGGAGAATGGCAGTCAGCCCCCTGCCCACAGCCTGAGTGTGAGTGAGTTCTCTGCCATTCTCAGCAGGGCACCCTGGAATGTGGGGGAGGACAGTTCTTCCTTGTGTAGCATTCCTGAGGAATATCCTCACCTTGGGGCCAGTAAACCCCAGTTGAGAACCTCAGCAAGCCAGCTGAGATTCACAGCCCACGTTAAGATAACAACGAAAGAGATGTCCCCAGGTAGAATCAGTGTCCCAGAGGCAAAAGCCAGAGGGGACCCAGCCCCTGCCTGGCAGAAATCATCACCTCCTGGGGCGGCAGACTCATAAACACACACGTGCTGTGACGTGAGGGGACACAGGCAGCCCTGGGAGGGCAAACTAGCCTCCCATCAATGCAGGAGGGAACAGCTCCCTATAGGAGGTGACACCGAGCTGGGGTGGACAGCCCAAGGTGGAAGGGCAGGCCACGTGGGGAGAGCTGCATTTATAAAGGCACAGAAGTGTGAAAAATTTAGGAAAGAGCAGGTGACTTTGAGATGGGTCTGGCTAGGAGAAATGGGAAACAGGGCCTCTGCCTGGCTGCCAGGGGCCTTGAATGCCAGACTAAGGCATGCGGACTTTGTCCTGGGCTGGTGGGGGGCAGTCACTGGAGTGTTTATTGGAGGTGGTGCAACCAGCCAAGTAGGCCTGAAGGGTGATGGTAGAAGAGGCCAGAAAACCATCAGCACACTTGAGGGCCAGGTGGATGTGTTTGTCTTGGGCACACTGGGCGCAAGCCTGGGTTGGGTGGAAGCCCTGGCTGGGCAAGCATCAAGTTATCTTTAAGAAGATCCAAATTTCTGGGAGAGCTCTGGAGGACAGTGTTCCTTGAGCCCAAGAATTTTACTTACTGCGTGTTTAGATTCCTGGAACATAGTAAGCATTGAATGAATGCATGAGCTCTTTGCAAGGACTGAGGTTAGAGGGTGGCAACCCAGGAGGTGGCTGAGCCTGGCCCGGGGTGGGAGAAGGGCAGAGTCAGGAGGTCCCAGGCATAGGGCTCCACCTTGGGGTCATTGGGGGATCCAGAGAGGCCGGGCACTGAGCCCCACGTTGGGTGGCTTTGCAGGTCACGGATGGATCTGCCTGGCTCACCCTCTCGCCAAGCCTGCTCCTCGCAGCCGGCCCAGATGCTGTCAGTGGACACAGGCCACGCTGACCGGCAGGCCAGCGGCCGCATGGACGTGTCAGCCTCTGTGGAACAGGAGGCCCTGAGCAACGCCTTCCGCTCGGTGCCGCTGGCCGAGGAGGAGGACTTCGACAGCAAGGAGTGGGTTATCATCGACAAGGAGACGGAGCTGAAGGACTTCCCCCGGGGGGCTGAGGCCTAGCACGTCGGGCACCACGGACGAGGAGCCCGAGGAGCTGCGGCCGCTGCCCGAGGAGGCCGAGGAGCGGCGGCGGCCAGTGCCAGAGCCCACAGTCCGGCCCCGGGGACGCGGCATGCACACGCTGGCCGAGGAGGACCTGCGGCTAACACCCGCCCAGCCTCTGCCACCCCAGCTGAGCCAGGCTGATGGCCGGTCAGAGACATCACAGCCCCCCACGCCTGGCAGCCCTTCCCACTCACCGCTGCACTCTGGACCCCGCCCCCGACGGAGAGAGTCGGATCCCACCGGCCCGCAGAGACAGGTAAGGCTGGGCTCGCACCCCACTCCCCACCCCTGATGCCTGCAGTCCTGGCGTGCAGCTAAGAGTGCTCTCGTATATTCCCTGGGGGCTGCCGGCTAGCACCCACTGGTTGCAGCCGTGATGAAGGGAGGCAGGTTTAAGGGCCTGCAAGCCTGATTGTGGGGGCAGGGTTCTCAGTGGAGTGTCGCCTTCGGGGCAGCATCAGCCAAGTGACAAAACAGGAGAAAGACCTCCCAGAGCATGGGACAGGGTGTGCAAAGGCCCAGAGGTGGCAGTCAGAAACACTGATCGGCTTGTTGCAGCAGATGAGGCTGCAAGCTGGGTCCCGGGGCCCCGTCTGGGAGGGCTTTGGCCTTGGGGCTGGATTCTGAAGGCTTGGTGAGCCACTGAGGACAGAGGAGCCTGGCGGGCTGCAGTTCATGGGGTTGCACAGAGTCGAACACAGTGGAAGCAACGTAGCACGGCACGGCACGGCATGGCAGCTTTTACGCAGGGGTGCGACAGGACGACACTGATACTTTCGAAGGGTCCCTCTGGCTGCTGTGTGGAAAATGGATTGAAGGGGCACAGACCTATCAGTAGGAAGGCCACGGGGCAGGTGCAAGGCCACAGGGCAGGCGCCAGCAGGAGCGCGCCCTGGTGGCGTGGAGCAGGGTAGGGACTCTGGATGTGGGGCAGAGTGGATGGAGCCTGGGGGTGTTGGGGAGAGGACCGAGGGAGTCGCTGCTGATACCTGGCGTTCTGGGTGGGCAGCGGTACTGTCACTGAGTGGTTTCAAAGGGAGCATCAACTCAGATTTGGACACAATGACCTCATGGTACCTGAGGGATGTCCACTGTGGAGGAACTGGGGTTCAGGAAAGAGATCTCAGTGAGAGATATGGATTTGGGGATCTCGTAGTCCACAGGAGTGGGTGGTGTCACTCAAGAGGACTATGTGGAGTGGGGAGAGCCCAGGGTGGAGGCAGAGCTGGGAAACATTCACACCTTGAAAAAGAGTGAGACAAAGGAGCGAGAACACCTGGGGAGAGGGCTCCTGGAGTCAAGAAGGAGCTTGCTGAAGTGGGGCAAGGGCAGCTGGGGGTGTGCTGTGGTCAGAGCGGGCTCTGTGCTGAAGGTGAGCTCTGAGAGCCAGGATGTCGGACAGTGATGGGGAGGGAAGGAGCCAGGGTAGGGGGGACCCTAAACTGGGCACAGGGGCCGGCATGTTGGGAGCTCTGGGAGGACCTGGTCAGGCTGCCCTGGTGCCTTCTCGTGTGGGAGGCCTAAGGGACGAGACAGGATGGGCAGAGAGGGGCCTGGTGGTGGCTGCATCATAAATGCTGGGGTGAGGGGCCATAGCACGTCTCTTGGTATTCTGGTTTTTGTTTTGTTTTGTTTTTTTGCAAATACAGGGTGTCCGAACAGGCAGAAGGTCCCTGGCCTGCTCAGGTTTCTCTGTGTGGTGCAGAGACTGACCTCTGACCCAGGAAGTGGTTCCACCACTCACCCTGGGTGCTGACTGGGGTCCATGTCCCCTCAGAGGACTGGGGAGAGCCAAGGAAGTGATGCTGGAGGGCTCAGGGCCCACGTGCATTCCTCTCGACTGTCCCATGTGGGGGCATGCACGTGGAAGGCTCTGGGAGATGCCAGGTGCAGGGCTGGTTCCACTGAGTGCTCAGATGGGGAGGCCTGGGCAGGAGACCCCGGTGCCCTGGAGGAGGTGGCTCCAGACAGGACTGTCTTCAGGCCCCATCCCAGTGTGTAGAAGAGACAGTCTCTAACCTGAGATCCTGAGACTGTATGTCCTGGCCTTGTCCTGGGCACTGGAAAACTGGAAGCTCAAAAATGGGGACCATGAGCCCTCACCCTGAGAGGTCCTAGCCAGCCTGAGTTGGAGGCTCAGCCAGGGCAGGGCTTGGGCAGCATGGCTATGTTGCTGACCCGGGCTCTGTTCCCATCAGAACCAGAACTAGGTAAGCAGGAGGTGGGGCAGGATCCATCTGGGCTCCCTTGATCCTCTCTCATTCATTCATGACCTCATCATTCCACACCTACTGCGCCTCTGTGTCAGAGACCAGAGGCATCAGAGATCAGGCACACAACAGGCTGGGCCCTCGGGAGGTGCAGAGTCTAGGAAGGGGGACAGATGGCAGTTGTGTGTGTGGGGTAAAGAGAAAGCCCAGAATTAAAGTCAGGAGGCCGAGTTTAGGACCTGGGCCCTTCCAGTCTCTTCCTAGTGACTGTAGGCCAGTGGGGTCTCAGAGTTGTGCAGCTGAGCCATCTGGGAGGTTTTTCTCACCTTCAGATACCCCCTGGTCCTAGGAGTCAGCCTCACTTTGGGGGAATTCCAGCCAAGGGTGTGAGATTTGGGGGAGCAGACACAGGCCTGCTGTATGGTCAGTCTTGGGCTCGGGTCCTGCTGGTGGCAAGGAGGGGCACTGCCCGTCTCAGCGAGCAATGGGTTCGTTCGGGTCTGGACAGGGTGTTAGGTTGTGTGGGCCTTGGTTTCCCCACAGTGCACAGAAGCGAGCTTGGGCAGCATTCTACAGCCGCGTGTGTGCTTTTCTGTGTCAGCTTACCACTTCTGTGCAGTGGTGTGTGGGTGTGTCCGTGTGTCCGCGCACACGCATGTGGGTGCACTTTCAGAGTGTCTGTAGAGCATGTGGTGTGTGGAGAACCCCGGACATCTACAGTGTCCCAGCTGGCAGGGTCGTCGCCACAGTGATGGTTCTAATGAGAATAAACAGCGGCGCTGCTCCTGAGCTTCTGTATTCTTCCCACGTAACCCTCACAGCGACACAGTGCAGAGGCCACCCCTGTTTACAGGGTGAGGAAACTGAGGCTCAGAGGAGCTAAATGTGTAGCCCAGGGTCACCAGCTGCTAAGGGGTAGAAGTGGGATTTGGATCCAGGCAGCTGGCTCCAGGGCTGTGCTCACAGCCACAGTCTGAGGGCTGTGTGTTTAAGAGAGGATCAGGGACTTCCTGGCAGTCCAGTGGTTAGGCATGTTCACTGTCAAGGATGCAAGTTCGATCCCTGGTCGGGGAACTAGGATCCCACAAGCCATGCAGTGCAGACAAAAAAAAAAAAAAAAAAAAAAAAAGGCTGAATCTGGGACTTCCCATGTGGTCTAGTGGTTAAGACTCTGTGCTCCTACTTCAGGGGGAGCAGGTTCTGTCTCTGGTTGGGGAACTAAGAACCCACAAGCCACGTGACAAAAAAAAAAAAAAGAGAGAGAGAGAGAGGAACAAACAGTCCAGAGACAGCAGATAGTTTGTGCAGGGTCAAAAAGAGCCTTTGTGGTGTGTGGGTGTGTGTTTGTGTTGCATGTGCACACGTGTGTGCCTCCTAGCTGAGCTATGGCAGCAGGTGTGCCTGTGGGCATGTCGGTGTGTGTGGTGGTATCTCTGTGTGTGTCTGGGTGTGAGCATGTGGGGCAGGACATGTTTTGTCTGGCGTTTCAGTGCAGCAGGGTGAAGCCTAGCCCTTCCTTCGCCAAGGGCAGGGAAGAGGGAGGAGTGGACTGGCATATTTTTTTTCTTCTTTTGGTCTGGAAAGAGTCTTGAGCCTGGGTGAGGTCTCCACACCTGACTGCACATGGAATCACAGTTTGTGGAACTCCCTGCCGCATCCTGTAACATAACTAGATTAAGTGGCTCAGGGCAGGCAGGAAGTCCTATAGGGACCCCACCCTACAACCTTTGTGCAAGGAAGCCCCTGCAAGTCCCAGCTCCATCTGCTCGGGGTCTGGTGTGTGAACTTCCTCCTGAAAGCAATCTTTAAAGATAGGAACACTTACACGTCTGTCACCTACCCCCGTGGGGAGTAAGGACAAGGATAATGTGGAATCAGGCAGTCTTCGAGCATCTGTTGTTCTTTGGCGTGCGTACCATGACACTTGAATTTTTTTTTTTCTTACGCACACCTTGATTTCTCCTCTCTGGAATTCACTGTGCAAATCAGAAGTGGCCAGGAAAGCTAGGCCAGAGGGGAGGGCAGTGGACAGAGTGGGATCTATGGGAGGGATGTTTACCCTCCCTCACCAGTTGTCTCTGGCTGATAACCCAGCGGGTCAACATTTCCTGAGGACATGGACATTCGTTTGGCAGCCCCTAGAGCATTTCCCTGCCACGTGTGCAAGGGGCTGGGGGACAAAGATGAATCAGGCTCACAGGCAAGGGGGTAGGGGTGAGGATACAAAGGTGGAGATGGTGTTTACACTCAAGGGGCCACAGGGACATAACGGTGGACTCTTGTCTGCTTGGAATGGAGCCAGCCTGCCAGGAAGCTGGGGTGGCTTCACAGGTGTGACACTTCGGCTGGGCACAGAGGATGGGGAGGTGGCCACAAGTGGTGCCTGGCCTGAAAGGGCAGGACTTGCTGGAACTAAGTCCCTTTGGCAGCTGACCAAACTCTGCCTGAGGTGCCTGGAGCCCCCCACATGTGCTTTGAGAAGGGTGTGAGCAACGGTGGGTGCCGCTGGCCCTCGGTATCGCCACATGGGCCGTGGACACCTAACCCTCAGTGCAGACAGGACTAGCTCAGAAGGATCCTAGACTTGGCCATGAAGAAGCAGGAGGGGAACCATGGTGAGTGTAGTGAGCGGAAGGCGAGCCTACAGCATATTCTCTCTCCCTCTTTCCATGCCAGGCCCCTGGACCCCCACTCAGTGGCCGCAGGGGCACCCTCCTCCTCAGCCCTTTAGCCGCTGGCCCAGCCAGTCCTCACTGCGCCACCTAAAGCTTTATAAACTGGCCTCAGTCCCAGGAAGAGCTTGGGGTCAGTATGGGCAAGGTCGGATGACAGCAAGTCATCGTTTCTGTCCCCACATGCCTGGGACACGGAGCCCATTTTCTCTTTTCCCTCTGAGGGCATGAGAGCATGAGGGCATGGGTGGCCAGGTGAGGCGGCCAAGCCCTGCCACGTCTCTCAGCTTTAGACAGGGAAAAGCTGCCTGGGAGAAATGGCTTCAACTGGCTCCTCCACCCCCAGTCCTCTAAACCCTTTCTTCATTCTTGAGAGTGATACAGCTCACATGGCACAGCATTTACACCATGGCCCGCACTACTGTAAGGGCTTTGCATATTAAAACACCTAATCCTCATAAGAGGAGTCCTAGGAAACCGTAGTTACCCCCCTTTTTACAGATGAGAAAGCTGAGGCATGAAGTAAAGCAACTTGCTTCAGGTCACCCTGGTATTAAGTGGGGGAGTTGGAATTCAAACGTGTAGTCGGACTTCAGAGTCCTTCCCTTCTGCCACCTCCTCACTGAGACTCTGAGCATGGGGGCAGGGTTGTCATCGAAGAGGGCACTTAGCTGGTGTTCTCTCGACCTCCTGAAGGGCGCACAGTCCAGCTGGGGACACAGATGGTGCACAGATGCCAATACAGTTTAGAGCGGTCTTTCTAGGGGGAGGGGCCGGATTTCCCCAGCCCAGAGGGAACTCCAGGCTATATAGAGCTAAGCCAGGAAGGCTTTTTGAAGAAGGTGAGTGAGCAAGGTCTCTGGGAGGAGACCGGAGGAGACCGTGGTGTGAGGAGGCGGCGGGGGAAGGGCGTTGGAGGCCGAGCCTAGGGGTTGAGGCAGAGCGGGAGGGTCCGCCCCTGCCCACCTGCCCGTGACCCGGCGCCGCAGGGGCTGTCAGCGGTGGGTGGCCCCCGAGACGGAGCTGTCGATCGAGTCTGTGCCTGACACCTCTTTCCCCTCCACTCTTTTGGTCTCTTTCAGTTGGAGGAGGACAGACTCTCGGGGCACTCCCTCCCGCGGTACAGCCCCCTGCGACGACTGGCGTCCTCCGTGTTCTCCCTCCTCCACGCTGGAGACCGAGCATTACCCTCACCCCTGGCGGCGGCGGCTCCTCCGGTTCCCTCATTCAGCGCAGCCGCTCGGCGGAGAGCAGCCCCGTGCGGGCGCCCCACCGGCGCCACGCGCCCCTGGCCGCCGGCAACCACAGACTCGTGCCCTCGGTGCTCCGCATCTCGCGGTCACAGCTGCAGCAGGTGTGGGCCCGTTTCACCCACAAGACCTAGGCTGGGCCCCCCCTCCTGGAGGGGGCAGGTGGGGGGTGGGGAGCAGGCAGAGACCGTGGTTCCTTCCCAGGACGCAATAATCACACACTCACACACCCCGACCCTCCCTGTCATGCAATACAGCCCCTATAACGTTGGCCCAAGGTACTGTAACCCCCACCCCTCGCCCCCTCCATCCACTCCCTCTGCTTGGTGCCAGCCAAATGGTGCAGGGAGGGGTGGGGCTGTTGGTGCAGTTTCTGGGACAGGACAGGGGCCCTGGGCTGGAGCCACCAGTGGGTCCAGAGTCCGGTGGAAACCAAGGTGTCAGGAAGAGGCGTGCTGGGTCAGAGTCAGTCTGGGAGGGCGCGTATTCTGTTTAATCTGTGATCTTTTGGCATGGCTGGGCATGGTCCACCTTTGGGAAAGGGTGCCAGGAGACGTCCCTTTTGGTGTGCTGTGTCTCTGTCTCCCTGGGCAGGGCGAGGTGTGTGGCCTGTGTATGAGATAGGTGTGTATGAGATAGGGGCTTGGCCAGCCAGCTTTGTGGTTTGGTGGGAAAGTGCCTCTATACTCAGTGACGTGCGAGGAAGTGGCCCTGTTACCCAGTGAGCCCTTCCCAGGCCACAGTCACGGAGGACAGTGCCCTGCCCTCCTCCCAACCCAGGAGTCCTGGAGCTCAGCCCACTCTAGGCTGCCCCTCCCCCAGGGCATATGTTGCCTGGCCCAGCTCCTTAGGAGATGGGGAGGGACGCACAGAGAGGGGTCTGGGGTCTGCCCCTCAAAGTGAGCTGGGGCCTCGGGGTGATGGACCCTGCCTAGTAGCAGTGGCAGAGAGAGTGGTTGTTAAGGATGAGGTGAGACCCGTGAGCTCAGGACAAGTTCCAGACAGCAGCAGTCCCACCACTGCCCCTCTTAGAGGGTGACCCCTTCCAGTGGGTGCTCAGCCAAGCTTTTTGGTCCCCAGGGGCGTTGGTGAAGACAGAACACCTGGTAGGCTGATCAGTGGGGGATTGGGAGATGGGAGGGGGATCGTGATGCCAGATTGCTCTTTCTGCCTGTTTCTCAGCACCCACCCTGTCACTGCAGGGACCCCAAGGTCCTCTGTCTTCATTCCTGCTCATGTCATCCAGCACCTCTGTTCCCCTGGGGAATGGGGCAGTGGTGAAGATGGCTCCAGGGAGGGCAGGGCCAGTACAGGAAGAGGAGGAGAGGAAGAGGCCTGAAGGCCCGCAAAGTGTTTATTGCAGTAAGGTTGTCTCTCTGTGTGTGCTTGTGTGCTGGTACTCTTATGAGCATGAGTGTGGTTTTGTATGGGAATGTGTGCATGTGGCAGGGTTGCCATGGATAGATGCTCAGGCCATGCACTGCACAATTCTATGGAGTGCCAGCTACATAGCCCCTGATGTGAATGGCACCCACTGAAGTTGCCCAGTGCTGCAGTTCTGTGTGGGTCAGTGTGTATGAGTGAGTGTGTGTGTCTCTTAGGGGATCAGAAAGATGACTGTGTAATCCTTGGTAGTTTCCTATGAAACTACCAAGCTCCTATCATCCTAGCTCCTCTTTCCCCCTCCTTCTTCACGTGATGTCTGCTTCCCTCCCAACTCATCTCCCTTCATCTCCTGTCTCTGGTTCCAGCAGAGGCCTCAGGGCCCCTGCCTCAACCTAGGGGTGCCACAGTCAGTGAATAGTGCCCTAAGCCAAACTGTTCTCATAGGTGGTTCACCCATGCGGGCCAAGCCCATACCCACCTCACTCCTTTCTCCAAAAGGATAGCTTAAGGGTAGCTAGGCCACAAGCACCCTCCCTGTTTGGGAATGGAAGCCAAAGTGGGACTCACCTCCATCCCAATGGCTCATTTTTGAACTTCCCCAGGTCCAAGACTCTCTTGCCCTCTGGGCTGTTTTGGGTGGCTCTGCACCCTGTGATGGCAGAAGGCAGAGGAGGAGTCAGGGTAGACCCTTCAAGAAAAGAAAGAAAAATCAAAGCACAAAGTTGGGGGGTGGGATGGCCAGTAGCCCTACTCCCTGCCTTCTGGCACTGCCTGCCTCCCTCCCTGCTCTCCTCTGGGCGGGTGGGTGGGTGGCAAGTGGCAGGGGCTGAAATGAAGGAGAATCTGTCCACCAGCCACTCCACAATCAGCAGCAGTGGGGGCAGGGACCCCGCTATCTGTGATGAGATGAAACCAAGCCCTCTGTTATCCGGCATTTCCTTCCAGAGGGTTCTACTACCTGACCCTGAGCACAGCTCCCATACCATGACCAGAGCCCTGCGGTACTCTAAGATCCCAAAGTGCCTTGTGACCTATCAAAGATAACGGCACTAGCTTCAGCCTCAATTTAGCATCAGACACGTATTAGGGCTTCCCTGGTGGCTCAGCTGGTAAAGAATCCACCTGCAATGCAGGAGACCTGGGTTCGATCCCTGGGTTGGGAAGATCCCCTGGTAAAGGGAAAAGCTACCCACTCCAGTATTCTGGCTTGGAGAATTCCTTGGACTGTACAGTCCATGGGGTCACAAAGAGTCAGACACAACTGAGCGACTTTCACTTTCACTTCTTCAGTGTTTCCAAAGGTTTTGGAGGTGGGGAATCCTGTTTAGCATTCCCAAAGTAGCTGAATTTTTCAAACACACACACCCCAGAAATGACTATTGTGGGAAAGAGTGTGTCCTTTAAAGATCACGACTCAAAACATTTTGTCCTTTGCGGGACATCTTTTTATATGCCCTCCGTAGTGGAGGAGAAACTGTCTTATAAGCCATAAAGCTCTGAGCTAACCAGAAGTGGTCTTAAGACCAGGAAGTGGTCTTGGTATTATTACCTTTTGAGGGTAGCTCTGACTTTTGGAACATCTAAGGCTATTTGAAGCCACGTGTGCTGAAGCAAGTTCATGTGAAGCTCAGCAGATTCCTGTGTGGTTCGGAGTCCAGTTGCCTGTCTCTGGGTCCTGGGCTGGGTAGGGAAGTTGTGAGCCCAGAGTGTTGTCAAGCTTTTTTTTCTTTTAGGGTTTCCCAAGGAAGATGCCAGAGTGTTTCAAGAAAAGATACCCTGCCTGGGGCAAACGCATAGCCTCCCCGAGGTCAGCTTTGAAAAGGAGCAGCACTCTTTATTGTATTGGAAGATGCTATTTTTGTACTTAAAAGTCACACCCTGCATGTAGTGGTGGCTTCCAATTATTAATTAATTTATTTTATTTAACAGTTACTGGCACACGGAGCTTATCATGTGCCAGGCAGTGATCTAAGCACTTTACAAAAATAAATCATTTAATCCTCATAATAGCCTAGGAAGTAGACCCCAGTATTATCTGCATTAAATGGATTAATCAGAATATCTAATTTACAAAAGCATATTAAAAACCCCGCCAATGCCGAATAACTGAGGACTTGTTTGATAGTTTTTAAGCGTTTCAGTCTGTGTATTGGTCTGTTTATTATTTACTGTCCTTACTGGTTGCTCCCTCCTTGCTCTGTTGAGGAAGAAGGAAGTTATCTATGAATCAGACTCTCCTTCCTTCTCCATCCCACCTGGGCATGGGATGGAGTTGAGGGTGGATGGGTGATCACTCCAGAGTTCTGGGGTTGGTTGAAATGGCTGGACTCTGGCTCTCCAGAGACCCCCAACCTCTCAGTCCCACATGGCCCCAAGCATGCCCATAGCAACTCTGGGGATTAGGTGGGTGGAGTAAGAGTTCCAGTGAGAAAGCAGGTGCTCAAAACCGTGTACTCAGTGGTATTGGTTGGAGTCCCTGGGGTCAGGCTCACAAGCAGGGTGGATACTAGAACCCATACCACTGACCGTGGAGATTTGAGATGTGTGTCACCAACTCATCTCAACTCATGTCAATAGGAGCCAAGCAGTGTCAAGGAGCGGGCACTTGTGGGGACTGTGGTAAACAAAGGGACCCCCACCATCCTCAGCTCAACCAACTGTTGCCAGTATCTTCCACCTTTAACGTGAAATCTCACTATTTTTAAATATTGGCATCTAATTTTTTAAAAAACAACTTTTAAAGAAAAATCACTGTGTGAGTTGAACAAAACTGGTTTACAAGCAGAGACCCTGAACTCCGTTTGCAATCTCTTTGAGCAAACTCTCTGAGCAAACTCTTTGAGCCTGAGGATCCTCCTACCCCCATCTATCCAAAGCTGTAAGCACTCAAATGGGGACAGTGTTCTTCCCCAGGAACACAAACTGGGTGGGCTTCTTAAGAACAGGCAGCTCATGACCAGTGGGGATGTGTGGTGTGTGCTGTGTGTACATGTCAGTGAGCTCATGGTGTGTATGCCTAAGTGTGTGTGTGGGCCAGTGGGTTTGTTCATGTTAAATGGGGTCCTCCTCAAAGGACCAGTATTTTCTCTGTAAGACAGGATCCTAGGTCAGTGAAAAATGCACAGGTAAATTCTCAGTAATGAATAGACACCCCCACCCACTTAAGGCAGCTTGGGTCACAGCAATAACCAGTCAACACTCACCACAACCTCTAGCATCCCAATCCCAGCCATCTCCTTTGCAATTCCAGTTGTGGGGAAAAAGGAATGGCCCTGCCCAGCATAAGGAGGAATGGTGGAATCTCTGAGCCATGCTGGTACATTAATCCTTGCTCCCCCAGCCAGGAGGGGCAGGTCCCTTCAATCCCAGGAAAATCTGTGTTCCTCTTTGTGGGGAGTCCCAGGACCCTCCTTTGCTATTTCTCCTCTGCCCTGTTTAGGTCCCCTTTTCTGGGGAGGGGTGGTGCTGTCTGCTCAGGCAGTGGTTGGGAGGCCTGGGCCACGGGGTGAGCAGAGGAGCCATGGCAGTGTGTCTATACTGGGTGATCAGAGGGGAGGACCATGCGTAGGGGAGGCTCTGGTGGTCACTGGCTATGGAAGCATAGAGAATGCGATATCCCCTGCTGTCCTCGGGTTGATTTGGTACCTGAGGATGGAGGCATAGACCTCTAAGGAAAGCCTGAACACCGCCCCACCCTACCCCCAAATTCCACTGGATTCCACCCCATAGGGCGGGAATCAGCCCACCCCCATTGGCAGTCCTTGGTAACAAGGAGCGTGGCAGATCACTCTCCTTAAGTTGGGGGGCACGTCCCCAAAGTTTGCATTATTCCTATTAGGGACAGAGGTGCCCCCAGGACTGGTGGGGTCAGCCTCTGAAAATTTTAAAGCATCCTTCTCCCTAAGGGAGAGGCTCCTAGACTGAGGACCACAACCCTCAAACATCCCCAATGGTTTCCCACACCACCCAGTGGGCTTCCCAGTTTAGGGAGCCCCTGGGCCTGAACGGCGACCCCAGCCCTCAAGTGAAGAGTTGAGAAGCCGTGGGGAGGAGGGGCAGTGAAGCCCAAAGGACTATGGAAACCTTCCGAGACCTCCGCTTCCACTTGGTTCCGCCGTGCGTCCCACCACCTACCCTCCCTTTTAACCGCACAGGTTGTGGGGGTGCGGGGTCTCACACACACACACACACACACACACACACACACACACACACACACACCCCCGTAGCTGCGCGCACACTTCATGCACTCTCCGGACAGCAGACTAGTGGCCCGGCCCAGGAGAGCACGAGGATCGTGTTTCCGGGCCCCTCTGGCAGGTTTATCACTGTATTGGGACCCCCATCCCCTACATTCCCTTCTGTCCCCGTCCCCGCGGCCGTTGCACCACGAATGTACGTTCCAGTCTTTTTAACTAGCTGCTACGCGGCGTGACCAGGCGACCGCCCGGCCTCCGAGCCCCCCAGCTCAAGCCACGCCGGTCACGTCGCCAGAGTAATCCTCCCGGGCGCCCCCCGGGCGTCACCCTCCGCTCCCCGTCCCTGCCGAGCTGCCTGCTGCTAAAGTCCTCCCCGGGTTCTCGCCCCCAGCCGCCCGCCGCCTCCCGCCCCGCCCCGCGCTAAGGTTGAGTTGGCTCCCCTCCGCCGGCGTCCCGGCCCGGGGTGGGGCGGGGAGGGTGTGAAGGCTCGCCCCTCCGTGCTCCAGGGCAGGGTGCTGACTAGGGCTGGGAGAGGGAGCTGGCCAATTCCTGGGCTTCAAGAGCTCGGGTTGCCCACACCGGATTCCTGTTACCTCACCGCCTACAGGGCTGCGCCCTCCCCTCCCTGCCCCAAATAAATTGGCCTTGCAATTGGATGCCAAAGAGCCCAGAGTTGAGGGGGAGCCAAGCTTTGAGCCTAGGTCTCTCAGAGCCACCCAACACCCCCCTTTTGGCCCCAGCCCCAGCCTCTGTGTCTCCTGCCCCACCCAACTTACACCACAGAGGGCCCTGGGGGTCCCCTAACATGCCCCCCACTTCCAGCTCTTCTCTCTCCCCATCCCCGCAAATAAAACTCAGGGACCAACATCTGCTTCCTTTGCACTTGCTCCGTCGACTCCTTCCCCACCCCCACCCCCAGCCACTTGGAGGGGCTTCGGTGGGAGAGGAGAGGGGTTCCGGGCCCTTGTGGCTATAAGTATTGAATGAGGAGAGGGCTGGCCCCTGCCCCGCTGGGAGGTTTGACTGGTGGGATGGGGGAAGCTCGGCCCGAGGGCCCAGCGCAGCCTTTTCCTCCAGGGGCCCAAGGAGCCCCCTCCCAGCATTGGGAGGCAGGGATGGGAAGGGGGTTGGCGAGAGGATCCTCCTGGAGGTCCCGAATCCCAGCCTGTTTATTCCTGGGCCTCCCCATCCCATCATAACTCCCCACCCCCCATTTTGTACTGCAATAATACTGTATTATAAGCTTGCACTATTTCCCGACCCTGGCCAGCCATAAGCATGCACGAAAAACTTCAAAACCACACACACGCGAAGATGGGACGCTTTTTTTTTTCTTTCTCTCTCCGGGGTGTGTCCTCAGTGTACAGAGTGGCGTCAGGGCCCCCACCCCCACCCCAGGGACCAGGTTGAAGCGCATGCACTGAGCCCCTGCCCCTAGGCTGCGAGTACTGTACAAATCCAACACTTGAAACCGACACGCACCCGCGCGGCACCGCCGGGGTGGAGGGGAGGGGGTAGGACACGGACTCTGCACCCCCGCGCACGCGGCCACGCGGGGCGGGGGTGGGGGCGCCCCGCCGTCAGGCGTCGCTGTGCAAGGGATCTTGTGCCTTTTAAAGTCCCTGTATGTTAATGCAGACAATCCGGAGAGCTTGTGTACTACCAAATTCTGATTAAAGACGCCTTCCAGGAACCTGCGCCTCGCCTGCTTTCTTTCCTGCTCCTCGTTTCTAACCCACCCACCCAACCCGCAGTTCTGGGGTCGCAGGACTGCGCACAGGCCAGGAGCTAGTCTTTCGCTGACTCAGAGATGGGGTGGTGGATGGGGGGTGGCAAATTTCAGATCAATGGATACAGCCCCACTCCTACCTTAGCCAGCAGCTAAGACAGGCCAAAGTGGGGAGAGAGAAGGGGACCCTAGTTGGACTTGAGCAACACTTACTGCTGCGGCTAGCTGGCGGTCTCCTTTCATCCCGAGGAGGGCTTTGGGGGTGGACTCTGGTCTTTGGCCTGACTGGAAATGGCCAGCTTGCTGGAGGGGGGGATGGGGAGACAGAAGATGGTAATCAGTTCTCAGTAGATCAGACAATTATGGCCAAGTGCGTGGTGGGGGTGAGAAGCCAGAATAGCAAAGAACGCTGTGAGGAGACCTCAGGGAGCCTTCCCCTGCTCCCTGTCCCCTGCCCTGATAGAGGATCTAAAGGAGCCCCAGCCTGGGGGAGAATGGTCTGTTGAAGGGAATCAGTGAAAGACTGGATTGTGCAGAATCCAGGGAACACAGGGGTAGAATGCCTGTTGAAGGAAAACTAGGTCAAGGAGAGGGTGAGACCAAAGAAGAGGGTCACAGAGACTGTAGAGATTGCAGAGAGAGGGGGTTAAAGGGGAGGGGGGCTCACTATCTCACTGTCCCCCACCCCATCCCCACAGGCCTGCAGCCATTGCGCCAAAAGAGGAAGATACTAATATGTTTCCCCTTGGGGCCTAAAGCAAGTGTGGGGCGAGAAAGGGCAAGCTACAGCTGCGTTTTTTGACCCCCAGGGCACTGAGAGGTCCTTGCCCTGGGGCAGCTGGGGCAGGCACTGAGATCTGGGATCAACTGTATGAGGATCTGTAGAGACTTAGGATAGCAGCTGTCTTCCCAGGCCATCTTAGCCCTTTCACCCAGATGACTGCCATGGGCCAGGGTGCCGGATGTGGGTGGCACCCCTGGATGGAGGGTGAAGAGCAGAGGGAGGGCTCTTGGCCTGGCAGATGTGGTTTGAGTGTAGAGACCAGACAGATGGGCAAAGACTCTGGGAAAGGCAGAGTCCAGCAGAAAAGGTACCCTGCTGACCTCTCATCTCTGTCAGTCTAGGCAGTTTTGGCAATGGGAGTGGGGGTTCCCGTGGCGGGGGCTGGGAGGTATGTGCTGGGCAGCTGCTCTGGGGCTGGGGGCTACTGCTGTGAGTCACAGAGCCCTCCCCCACCAGGCAGTGAGGGTGTGGTGGGGGTGTCAGAGCTCATAGTCCTCTTGTCCCCGGGCAGCCCGCCTTCTTTGACCTTGGGACTGTGGACTGATGAGTCTGGGCTTGGCCTGGGTCCAGATCAGAGAGTTGCTCAATGGGTGCTGTGTGCGGATGGGGGGTGGGGAGTAACCTGTCTCCAGTGTCAATAGCAGGGGAGTCAAGGCTGAGGAGAGCCTGGTTTTGCTGGCGGCAGTGTCAGTTTGCAATCTGGTCCGTCTGCCTCTGGTCACTTTTCCGGCTGACTGGAGTAAACATGGACTTGGGCTGAGCTCTGAAGCTGACAAGGCCACATGCCTCTGCTTGGGGCTCAGCGGATGCAGGGGGAGGGCTGAGGCTTTCATTCTCTTTGAGTGTCTCAGCCCCAAAGGCCTGCCTCCTCCTCCTCCCACACCCTCGGTGCATCTGCCTCTGGCCCAGCTCCATCCGAGTCACCAGGGAGCTGTGAAACAGATTTCTGGGCCTTATCTCTGACCTAGCAGAATCTGCGGAGTAGGACTTGGGGCTCCGTATTTTTAAAAGCATCCCCAAATACCGCTGTGCCAAGCAGGCTGGAGAACCACAGAAAGCAAATTGAAGTCATACCTTGTCCCTACCCTGAGAAGGGAGCAGGAAGGTGTGAGCTGCCCCGGACGCTGGCTTCCCTCGCTGACACCCAGCACTGTCTCTTCCCTCTGAGGTAGAACAGGGGAGTGTCGCTGCTGTCCCCTCCTGTGGTGTCCTCAGGCCTGGAGGGCCAAGCGCACAGGGCTGTCCAGGGATTGCTGGCTGACTGAACAGGCACAGAATCACCTGGGCGAACAGGTGAATACTCACTGGACTTGGGCATCCAGGAGAGGCCAGAAAGGGTGAGGGAGGGGCTTCCTGCTCCCTGAGGAGGAGGAGGGATGCCTTCAGGCCTGGTGCTCCCCAAATTGGAGTCGGATAGGAAGGGGCTTTGAAACAGAAAACCAAGCATGCTCGGGTCAGGGTGACCCTTAGGGTAAATCTGTGTCTTCTCTGAGGTTTACAGCTCTGCTGAAGGGCAGAGTGTCCTGAGATTCACCACTTGGGACGGGGAGAAGCCAGGGAGGCAGTGGAAAGAATTCTGAGTTCTGGGCTGGCCTGACTGGTGTGCCTTTGTGACTTAGGCCTATTGATGCCTCTCTCCAGGCCTCAGTTTCTTAGTCTGATATTGTCAGTGATGCCTGATTTCCACTGGGGATCCCTCATCCCTCCCATGTAATGGAAGGGGAGGGCTTTGAGACGGAAAGGGAGAGGACTCCACCTATGAGCATCTAAAGTGGGCACTGTGAGCAGAGGATCCATCCTTTGGATGAGGCTTTTCCAGAGAGATCCAAGAACTGGCCAGATGGCACGGGCAAAGATCGTTCTAACAGGGGTGCCCAAAGAGCCAGAGATGGGCAGGAAAATAGGCTGAGATTCTGCTGAGAAAGAGTGGTTTGGTGGGGTTGAAGGATACCCCTGCTGAGTAGGATGTATCTGGTACTGGTTAGGTGGGTTGTGAGCCAGACAGGAGAAACACATAATCAGAATACACTCCAGAGTGTGCTGGGGTCCTGTCTGGTGTCTGACACTATCTTGTCTTGCATGAGGAAGGTTATGACAGTTAAGGAGGGGAGAAGTCACAGCCTTGAGCAAACCTTGGCCTTGTGGATTCCTTTTCCTCCACCTGCCTATGGGCTGAGCACAGAGACCTCAGCTGGAGAGCCTATTCTTTCCCTGCCTCCATAGATATGGCATCCAGGAGTTTCTAGGATTGAGGAGGGAGGTAATGATCTTCAAACTAGGGTAAGCCAGAGCAGGGGGTAGGAGGCGGGGGTGGGATGGGGTTGGGAGGGAGCTAACATTTATCAATCCACTGCTGTAAGCCAGACCCACTGCTTATATGACCTTGTTTCAGGTCACAGCCTTCATGGAGTATGCATTATCCTCATCTCACTTCCTAATCTAGAGACTGCACACTCCATGAAAACAAGGACCAGGTCTATCTTGTTGATCCACAAATTTACAGCCTCTAACACAGTGGTCAAGACAATAGACATTCAACGACTTTACGCATGCATGAATGAATGAAAAACCCTTAAGAGGCTTACCATTTATCAGGAGAGAGAACCATGTAAAGGCGTGCCTGTGAAATAGAGGGTGGAAGGTTCTGTGAAGGAAGGATGTGGGAAAACAAGGAGTGGTGAAATCTGCTTGGTGGGTGGACAAGAAGCTTTTGGGAAAATGAGCTGTTTGAGCTGGGTGCGGGAAGAAGAATAGGAATTTGTCATGTCAGTAGAGAGAAAGGAACGGACCCCTGGGCAGAGGAAGCTGCCTAGGGAAGGATCAGAAGTATGAGAAAACTGCATTTTGAGAACTGCTGGAATGTAAGCAGGGGAGCAAAGTGAGGTTAGAGCAGAAGGTAGGAGCCAGATCATGGGCTGGGCTGGGGTGGGGTAAGGTAGGGAGAGGTGGGGAGGAGAGAGGATGCTCATATGCCAAGCCAAGGGTTGGGATCTCCCAAGGACTGTGGGGCCCACCACAGGTTTCTGCAGGTTTGAAACAGGGGAAATGAGATCCGATTTAAGTTTCAGGAAGATCACTTGGGCAGCTGTAGGGAGAACGGATGGGCAATGCAGAATGGAAAAAAAAATCAGGCTGGTGGCTGGGGAACCACCAGGCAGCCCAGGGCTGTGCCCATGGGGATAGGACAAGCAGACACAGATGTTCAAGAGGAATGCCTGGCAGGACTCCCTAAGTCTGGATGGCCCCTGAAGGTGTTGGAGCCCTTCCAGGGCTTTGGGTCTGCAAGGGCTGTGTTTCAGAAAACAGAAGCCCTGTGTGTTCAAAAGGCTAACAAAGTGCTAGATACCATCGGTACCATCCCCCAGGAACAAAGCCATGTCAGCCCTGATGGGGCCTGGTGCCGTGTGGGTGCCCAGGGATGTGTGTGATTGACAAGGGTGGAGCTAGAGAAGACATAGCAGTGGAAGCCCTGGTAAGATGCTCAGGTCTTTTGAGTCTGGAAGGAAGAAGGCTCAGGGGAGATGTGGTAAGAGTCTAGAAAGCCAAGGACATGCCATTGCATGGCCAAAACTTCCAAGGGACAAAAGTAATCAAGTGAAAAGGAACTGTCTTTCATAGGTTGGCTGTGACTTTCTGGAGAAGTGTGGACTCAAAATGCACCTGCAGAGGGCTGGAAAATTCCTGGCTGACAGGCAGGTGGGAAGGGGGCTGGAGCTCTAGGGACCCAGCCTGTACTTCACAGGGTGGAGGATGGCCCAAACTTTGCCCTGACAGGTTCTGGTGGCCCCGCAGCCAACTCCCTGGCTACAGAGGAACTGTACTCTATGAGGAGGCAGTGAAGGCAACCCAGACACTTGCTGCTCCTCTCTGGACCTGGTTTCCTCACCTGCAAAAGGAAGGGTTGATCTACATGGTGGCTATGATGGCTTGCAGTTGTCATTTTCTTCTGCTGACTGAACTACAGTTGGCTCTGGGTTTCAGGGTACACATGGAATACAGGAGAGGAGTAGGGGTAAAGGGGAGACTGGGAGATGGAAAAGCCACCGGGATAAAGGCCTGGGACTTCCAGGGGACCTGGAGCATGGAAACAGTCATCAGAGATTTACTGAGCAGTTACTAGGTCCCAGGGACCAGCCTAAGCTTCCCTGGTGGCTCAGAGGTTAAAGCATCTACCCGGAATACTGGAGACCCGGGTTCGATCCCTGGGTGGGGAAGATCCCCTGCAGAAGGAAATGGCAACCCACTCCAGTACTCTTGCCTGGAGAATCCCATGGAGGGAGGAGCCTGGTAGGCTATAGTCCATGGGGTCGCAAAGAGTCGGACACGACTGAGCGACTTCACTTCACTTCACTTCACTAGGTCCCAGGGACCAGCCTAGGCTCCGGGGATGGAACAATGAACAAAACAAGCCTCCATGCCTGCTCTAGTGGAACTCCCACTCTGGCGAGCCTCCAAGACTGGGGCTGCAGTCAGGCCCAGGAGCAGGGCTGTGACCTTAGTGGGTCCCTGTGTGTGCCCCTTGCAGGTATTCTCTGTGGCACCCCCGTCTGAGGTGAACGGTCTCCCACGAGCTGTGCCCCTGAGCCTGCCCTACCAGGACTTCAAGAAGGATCTCTCCGATTACCGCGAAAGGGCTCGGCTGCTCAACAGGGTCCGGAGGGTAGGCTTCTCGCACATGCTACTCCACACCCCCCCAGGTCCCACTGGCTCCTGCTCAGCCTCAAACAAATGGGAAGGAGGAAGAGGAGGAGGAGGAGGAAGAAGAGGAAGACGAGGAAGAAGAGGAGGAAGAAGAGGAAGAAGAAGAGGACGAAGAGGAGGAGGAGGAAGATGAAGAGGAGGAGGAGGAGGAGGAGGCAGTGGCCCTGGGGGAGGTTCTGGGGCCACACAGCGGCTCCAGCAGTGAGGGCAGCGAGAGGAGCACAGACCGGAGCCAGGAGGGCGCGCCTTCCACGCTGCTGGCCGACGACCAGAAAGAGTCCCGGGGCCGGGCCTCGATGGCTGACGGGGACCTGGAGCCTGAGGAGGGCTCCAAAACGCTGGTGCTCGTCTCTCCCTGGTGACATGAAGAAGTCGCCCGTCACTGTGGACCTGGCCCCCGACCCCGACCTGGGTACTCTGGCTGCCCTCACCCCGCAGCAGGAGCGGCCCCAGCCCACTGGCAGCCAGCTGGATGTGTCGGAGCCAGGCACCCTGTCCTCCGTCCTCAAGTCCGAGCCCAAGCCCCCCGGGCCTGGGGCAGGGCAGGGGACGGGAGCGGTGGCCATGGGGGCAGGGGGAGTGGCAGTCACCTCCTCACCTTTCACCAAAGTCGAGAGGACCTTTGTGCACATTGCAGAGAAAACCCACCTCAATGTCATGTCTTCCGGTGGACAAGCCTCCCGGTCTGAGGAGCTCACCTCTGGGGGCGAGCTGGGCCTGGAGGTGCCCTCTGATGGGAGGGTGGTGGAGGAAGGGGCCTCCACACACCTGGAGAACGGCATTGCCCTGTCAGGGCTGGAGAGCTGTGTCCCGTCAGCACCCCCAGGGAGCGGCCCCTTGGAGGTGACCGCAGACTCACTGCCCAACGGCCCAGCCCTGGCTGATGGGCCCAGCCCCGTGTCCCTGCTGGAGCTAGGCCCCGAAAAACTGGCCACCATCTCTCCTAGTCACCACGCCGTGCCAGGCCCCCGCCCCAGGAGCCGAATCCCTGTCCTGCTGTCCGAGGAGGACACGGGCTCGGAGCCCTCTGGTTCACTGTCGGCCAAAGAGCGGTGGGGCAAGCGGGCTCGACCACAGCAAGACCTGGCGCGGCTGGTGATGGAAAAGAGGCAGGGCCGCCTGCTACTGCGCCTGGCCTCTGGGGCCTCGTCTTCTTCCAGCGAGGAGCAACGCCGTGCCTCTGAGACTCTCTCAGGCACAGGCTCCGAGGAGGACACGCCTGCCTCCCGAGCCTGCGGTGCCCAGGAAAGCCGGGCGGGCAGCTGCCACCCGGAGCCGGGATCCCCCGCCCCATTAGCGTCCGCATGCCCACGCCTGCCACAGCCCAGCAGCCCCCCGACAGACCCCAAGGTGCGGCCCCAGCATCTGACACAGCCATCACCAGCAGGTGAGAAACCGCTGCCAGTCCCAGGGGGTAGGTGGTGGTAGTGGGGTGATGGGGTGGCAGAGGGTGACCACAGAAAGCTTCCTCCAGGGGAGGCTTTTCTGGAGGCAAGGGATACTGATAATTCAGCCACACCTCCCCAACCAAGTCTCTCTTCTGACTTGGGTCCCAGCCCTGGCACTAGGCTCAAGGAAGTGTCTGGAGGGATGTCAAGGAGACAGGCTTGGGAAAGGTTGATGGGGGATAGTGGGGTCCACATACAGTCTCTGGTGTGCCACGGGGCATTTGAGACTCAAAGATAAAGGCTAGAATAGTTGGGAGAAAACACGACCCATATTAATATAAGCACGAGTATATAATACAGTAGAATATAAAGATGAAACAGAGACATCAGAGAAAGCATGCAGCAAGCTCTTTTGTTAGCAGCCCGGGTTGGGGGTGGGGGGATGGGCTGGGGGAGGGTGGCCCTTAGAGGCCCCGTCCTGAGGACGGGCACCACGCCTCAGTTTGTTTGCCTCCCGGTTTGATCGTCTGTGCCAAGGTCTCATCCTCAGGCTCATCCACCTCTGAGGATGCACGACTCTGGGGCTCAGTGCCCAGGGAGATTCTGAAACTGTTTCTCCTTTTCTTCGCCCTCCTCTCGCATCTTTCGCAGGCTCCAGCTGCAGAAGCCCCCAGGGACGGCCATTGCTGCTGATCTCCGTCCCAAACAGCCCTCCGGCCGAGGCCCGGGCCCCGGGCGAGCATCAGCCGTCACCAGGCCTCCAGCCCCGCGCAGTCCTGGCCTTCCCTCCTCCTCCGCGCACCATCCCAGCGCGTCCCCGCGGAGCCGGTCCTTGTCCCGAAAAAGAGAGCCCCTCCCCTTCGCACCAGGCCCGGCCAGGGCCCGCCCCACCCGGGGCGCCCCGCAGGCCCGGGCGCAGCCTGAAGGCACCCCCTCCCCTTTGGGGGCCCAAGAAAGGACCCAGAGGGAAAGTCCAGACTCAGCGCGCAGCAACCAAAGGCCGGGCGGGGGTCGCGGAGAGTCGGGCGGGGGGCCAGATAATGATGCGCGCCGCTCTCTGCGGCCCCCTACCCTCACCCCGGCCCCCCACCCGCAGCCGGCCACACTGAAACAGCTCCCAGCACAGCCTTAGGCGCCTGACGTGCGCCACCCGTGCACCCAGCTTCCCGCCTGCACCCGCGAGGACGCGCGCCGGCACACACGCAGCGACCACCCTCCAGCCCTGCCGATTGGGGCACCGGGCGCGGGGGAGTGCCCGCCTCCCCATCCTTTCCCTTCTCCGCCTCTTTTCTCGCTGCCCTTCAGGTGGGGCAGGCTCACCCTCCGCCCCGGGGAAGGCTCAGCGACTTTTCACCAAGGACTCCACTAATGGGGACCCCTGCTCACCCACCAGGCCTCTGCTGTTCCCCATGCCCCCTAGGGAACTCTGCTTACACATCCTGCGGCGTCTTTTCCTCCTCTTGACCCTCTTCCAGCCAAAGTCCCCCTCCCACTGCCCCCGTTTTTGGAAAGGCAACCTCAAATTCCAGAAATGGAGGCTCCAGCCTCCCACTAGGGGCTAATCCCACCATCCCCTGGGAGCTCAGGTGGTTGGAAAGACCTCTTCTCAGCTGCCAGACTGGAGTTGGAGAGGTGAGACCTAGGAGCCATTGGTCTACTCAGGTGTGAGGGGGCAGGTCTGACCTGCCCCAGAGTCAGCACCGACCTTGACACCCCTGTGGGAAGCAGTGGGCAGGTGATGGGAGAAGGGTGCTCCCTCTCACCCCTAGGGTACAACGACCCCCTCCCCTAAGTTTGTGTGGGAACCATCAAGTGTGCGGGGGGCTGCTTTCCTGGGCAAGAGTTTCCCAGTGGGAAGTTGTGGGGGCGGGGCTTTAAAAAAACGTTTCACCCCTTCCCCGTGGTCCCCTGATCTAGTGCTCAGGACCCCTCACCATCAGGAATTCCTTTTGACATCTAACCTCAATCTTGCCTGCTGCAGTTTCAGCCAACTTCTCTCTCTCCTGAAATCAGTGGGGGTAGAGAATGACTGGTTATCATCTTCTCTGCACTGGCCCTTTGGAGATTCAGGGACCCAGTTCTGGCTGCATCACCCTCTCTGTCCTCCTGGCCCTGAAGAGTGGGCTGGATCAGACCATCATCTCCCCTGCGGGAGAGAGAACAGAAATAGGAAGACAGACTGACAGACAGCTGGCCCCTGGACTCGAGGCAGAAAGGCCCTTCTCACTTCTGTACGTTTCTCTGATGGGTCCAGCCCCAGTGCCCTCCGCCTCCAGCTCACCCTTCAGCCTGTCCCCTCTTGTTCTAAGCCAGCCCATGCAGCTGAGCAGTCCCTGCAGAGGGTGAGGCCTGCGCTGCTCCATGAATGGATATGGGGCCTCCTCCTGGGTCTGGCTCCTGCATAGCTCATCCCCACTAATCATCAGCCTCAACTGCCTACATCTGGGCCAAGGGGCTGCAGAGGGGATAGTGAACCTGCCCATCTGGAACAGGTCCCCTGCGCTCTTCCTCCATCCTCGGCACCCACAGCCTCTGTCCCCTGGCATGGTCCCTCTGTTCTTCCCTGGGTCACAGAGAGCAGGGCAAGACAACCTGGGGAAGAGGAATAAAGGCCCCAGCCTGCCCTAGTGGTCTGGCAGCATCCAGCCTCCATCACTTAGAAGGATGCCCGTGAGGAAATCGGCCCTGAGAGAAGCCTGGTGGCACCAGCTGAAGCCCCTGATGGAGAGTTGGCAGGCTTGGGAAGCTGCTTCTATGCCAAGGTGGTGGCTTCTCTGCAGACCAGGGGAGGACTCCAGGGTGGATGGCCTTCAAGGTTCACCCTTCACTGAAGCAGAAGCTCCCAGAACACTCAGGAAACCTCTCCGGACAGAGCCCACTTTGTCAACCCGAGACCCATCCCAAGGCCTCTACTGCCCTCTGGGTCCAGCAGAGGGGGTGGAGGAGGGGCCACTCCTTCCCACCTAGAGCTTCTTCGAATGACAATCAGCTCGTGCCAGGTGGGGACCAGGGCATGACCCCTGGTGCCCAGGTCCTGGGCCTGCTCCTTGCCACCAACCGAACTGTGAATGTAGGGCCCCCAGCCTCACCCCTGCCCCAGGACCAACAACACCCTGGTTTGGTGTTGGGAGGAAAAAGGGGGCGGCCTGAGAGAGCCCCAAACCCATCCCACACTCTAGCTTCATCCAGCACTCAAGCTGGGCAGAGACGCAAAACCCTGTCTGCCCTTGGGACTCCGGACCTCCCTAGGGCTCCCAGCTGACCTCAGGCCTCTGCGTCATTGAATGTCACCGAGGTGGGGGGGAGGGGAAGGGGCAAGTGTGTGGGGAGCTAGGGTACTGACTCTGCCCCTCCCCATCCCAGAAGGGTCTAGGGCAGAGGAAAACACACTTTCCAGTGCCCCCACCTCCCACTGCAGTCTCCTCCCCCCTTGGGCACCCATTCCTGCCCACCAAGCCCTCCCAGTCCTGAGCCCCTTCTCTATAAGAGTGTCACACCACCACCACACCCTCCAGCATTTCCCCATCGCCACTGCCTGTGTCACTGGCTCAGATGCAGGTCTGCTCACCCCAGAACATGCCTCCCTCCCCAGCCGCACTGTGCACGAAGAGGGTGCAGGTGAGGAGCTGTGCCCCCAATATGTGGGCTGCCCCCTTCCCAGCTTCTCGCAGGGGCCTGGCTTGTGCAGTCTTCTCAGCTGGGGTGCAGTCAGGGGGAATCAGCCCTGGTGAGCATGGGGTGAGGGGCAGGGAGTTGCCCTTTCCCTCCCTGGGGAAGCCACTGAAGAATGTTTACATGCCAAACAGAATGTAACACCCTCCCCCCACCCCCTCCTAGTCACTGCATGGCCTCTGCCCACCTCGCACCTGTACATCCCCACCCCCAGCACCCTGGAAGCCGCTGTCATGATTAGATCGGGTCTCGGAAGGGAAGTAGCCATCACACCATTAAAAAGCCTGTGAACCTTTCTTTCTGTTGGCCTGGACTCTTTTTCTTTTGGGGGATAGGACAAAGCCCAGGCCTTGGGGCTGGGAGTAGGCAGGGGGAGAGAGCAGGCTGGTGGGAATGTGAGGAGGGACTGTCCTGGAGGTTGGTTGTCTATAGAAGAGGACACGGAAGCTCAGGGTGCATACAGGTAATTTGCGCAGCGTCACATGGGTGGAAAGGGATGGCCCTTCTGTCTCTGATAGCAAAGCTCAGGCTCTCTCTGCTCCCCTGGCTCCAAGAGACTTTTAACTCTAGCTTTGTGCAGAGAGGGAAGGGGGAAGAATTTTCATTGCCCCCAAGTTAACAGACAAAAGCACAAGTGTTTGGAAAACCAGAAAGTACAGCAGCTTATAGACAAGGAAGAATAATGATCATTATTCTAGCAAAATCTATGAAAATCACAAATGAAAAGAGCCTCTGACCCAGCATCTCCACTCCTATAAATGTATCTTTAAGGTATACCTGTAAACTCACAAAATTATATGCCTGAAGTAATTCATGGCAGGATCCTTTGAGCTCCATAAAGCCTCATCTGCAATTCCAAAAGCCAGAAAGTTCTGAAAACTGGGAGACAGACATCCCGTTAGATCAGCATCAACTCATTTGATATACAAACCTGACAAGACCATTTATAGTCTTTATTAATTCCACTTACCATACATATTTTCAGTGAAGTATTAATGTGTTCGGTTATGGGATGCTGCCTTAGGTCCTATTGGGGTGTTTCCCAATATATGGACTATACACTGAGTTGCCTTTCTAACTCTAAATGTATTCTGAATTCTGAAAGATTTTCAATTGTTAGGATCAGAGACTGTAAACCTGTAAAAAGCAAGCGCAGAGAAACAATCTAAATGTTCATTTAATTGGGGCCTGTTAGTAGAGCATGTGATGTTGTGGGGTGCTGTGAAGCTCTGCCATGAAGGAGGGGGCTTTTTGTATCTGGTAAAAGGACTGTGTGTGTAATGTCCACCTATTTAGATGAATTAGAGGCCTCTGGTTGCTTTGGGAGGCCAGGAGGGTGGGGGAGGGAGGCTGCAGTGGAGTGTACTTGCTACACTTTCTGCATTTTGGACCCTAGGTTCAGTATGTGTGAATCTTTCACCTAGACAATACATAAACAACTTCTGTCCCAGGGCAGACTCCCAGCACCGCCTGGGATCCGAGGGAAAAGGACGCAGGCTTTGATGTCCTGCTCTCCCTCTGAGAAGACCACCCCACCACAGCTCTGACATCCCAGAGCCTGTGTAACCATCTCCTATTTCTTTCTTTTGACATGATGCAAGGGAGCTCTAGGGCCTGATTCACTAGCTTTCAGTGGGACCCCCACATGCTTTTACCTTCCTTCTTGTTCAAAAATGTCAAAAGCAGGTCATGTTTGTAATAAACAGGCAAGTGCTAAAAGCATGTGAAATAAAACACAAAAGGCTCCCATCCACAAACGTGACCATCTAGAGGCAATCCTTGTGAACCCCTTGGTGTGTACCATCTCAGACCTTCTAGATTTATAATAATAGCACTCTTTCCATATGTATTTCTTATAAACAGAGGAGCATTTTATACCTACTATTCTGAAACACGATTTTTACACCCAACATCTTAAAATACAGATCTTCCTTGTTTTTAGTATATCATAGAGTTGTACAACCAGTCATCACAATCAAAGTTAGAATATTTCCATCAGCCCTAGAAAGAAACGCCATACTTATCAGCAATCACTCCCATTTCTCCCCACCCCCTCAAGCTCAAGGCAACCACTAGTCTATTTTCTGTGTCTGTATCATTTGCCTATTTTGGACATTTCATATCATTGGAATCGCACCATACGTGGCTCTTTGTGACTGCCTTTCTTACACAGCATGTTTCCAAGGTTGACCCATGTTTAGATCTTATCAGTACTTCATTCCTTTTTAAGGCTGACTGACATTCTGTTGTAGGGATAGACCACATTTTGTTTATCCATTCATCGACTGATAGACTTTGGGTTGCTTTTACCTTTTGGCTACTATGGTTATTTCCTTAATATTTATTTATGTCAGGTCTTAGTTGTAACACACAGGATCTTTAAGCTGTGGCATGTGAACCCTTAGTTGCATGTTATGGGATCTTAGCTGTGGCATATGGAATCTAGTTCCCTGACCAGGGATCAAACTCGAACTCCCTTATTTAGGAACATGGAGTCTTAGCCATTGGACCACCAGGGAAGTCCCTGAAAAGGGGTTTTAAACAGACATTACCCTGTTGGATCTGTGTTTTAAAGTGTTCATTCCAGTGGGTGTGTTGGGGCGGGGTGGGGTGGGGTGGGGGTAGGGGAGGGGGTGGAGCAGGTTTGAGAGGGGTGAGACTGGAGCCAGTGGGAGGGGCTTGTATCACTTGTTTTAACCCTCCTGCCAGATTGCATGTTCACTGAGGGCAGGGACTGTGGCAGAGGAATCTTTCTACCTTACAAAATGCTGAGGTTGCATTAGAGACTCAACAGCTCTTGTTAATACTACTGTCACCTCCCGTCATCACCACCAAATCACTCCCAAGTCTACTAGCATCACCAGTAACACACACTATATCAACAATGTAGCTCTTTCCCCAGAGCTTTCTCAGGGAGTCCAGCCTAGCGCAGACTGGAACATCTCCAGCTCAGCAGCTTGGGTTAAAGACTGGGGCCAGAGTCAGGGGTCCAGGTCTTCTCTCTGCTGCTGAGTCAGTGGCTGGTGACCCCAGGCAGAGGTGTCCTCCTAAATTGTTTTCCTCATCTATTCAAAGCGCGGGCTAGATTAAATGAGAGATTTTTTTATAAAAATAGTTTTTTAGCTTAGGCCCTTGAGAAGCTTATTTGCTTGGAAATCTAGAGCCCTTGGAATATGATGTGACCACAGCTTTGCCAGCCTGGTGGAATCAGATCAGAATGAGTCTGACATTGCTGGCTTCCACTGTGCAGGGGCCATGAATGAGAACTGAGTGGGGAGATCAGACAAATTCTGAGTCTTAGGCATTCACTGCAGGCAACTATGTCAGGACCTTGGCAAACTCCTTCCTTCCCTACCACCACCCCCCACCCACCATGGGGTAATCTGGGGAGCTCCTAAAATAGAGTCAGAGGGCAGGCAGACTGGACTGTGTGTATGGTAAGAGACCCTGAGTGAAAAAATGAAAGGGTGATGGGTCTGGGATCCCCAGGTCAGCCAGACTGTCTGGTGTGGTTTCAGGTGTTTCTGCCTGGGACATACACTCCAGGTAGGAGTACAGGAAGGCTTTGTGTTCCCTTCCTGTGTATGGGAAGCGTTCTCAGCCGGAAGAACCCTTCACCTGGTTAGGACCTAGATCTTGGTCTTGAATCCCGAGCTGCTGGCCAGGCTGTGGCTACAAATAGACACAGATGAACTAAGGCTTCATAGGACAAAGGGCATCCAGGGAGAGCTGGCACTGTGCTCCAGGAGACTTCTCCTTTTAGGGACCCTTGGAAGTGCTGCTGACCAAGGGGGCTGGGGCCTCATCTCCCACACACCCAGCTACCCCCTGGCAGCTCAAGGTTACCCTACTTGGTCCTTGAGCACCAATATGTAAGTCACAGAGCCACAATGTCAGTGACTTCTGAGTGGAAGGCAGCCCCTCCCCCGGGAACTAAGCCAGACAGGCAGGGATCCCTGGAGACCTGGGTGGCCTGGGAGGGCCCCATCCTGGGCCAGCCCCTGAGGGCTGGATTCTGACTGAAGGCTTTCTGCTCATCAGTCTGTCTTTCCCGCCTCCAGAGTCCAAGGGTTCAAGTAGTGGGTGGTTTGAGCTGTGCTGGGCACTAGAGAGGGAGTCCGCGCAGGAGAAGGTTGGTGGGTAAGCAGTATGGGATTCGAGGAGCTGTTAGACAAGGTGGGCGGCTTTGGGCCCTTCCAGCTGCGGAACGTGGCCCTGCTGGCCCTGCCCCGGGTGCTGCTGCCCATGCACTTCCTTCTGCCCATCTTCCTGGCTGCTGTGCCGGCCCACCGCTGTGCCCTGCCTGGGGCCCCGGACAACTTCAGCAACCAGGATGCATGGCTGGAGGCCCACCTGCCCCGGGAGCCTGACGGCAGGCTCAGCGCCTGCCTCCGCTTCCACCCATCCACAGGCCCTCCCCAACAGCACATTGTGGGGGAGAGGGGCAGGACCCTGGGGAGCAACCAGAGGACGAGCTCTCCACAGTGCCCTGTCCTCAGGGCTGGGAGTACAACAACCTCGGAATTCTCCTCCACCATTGCAACCGAGGTACCCGAGCTGGGAGGTTGGGGGACATGTGAGTGAATGGGTCTGCCATTGCCTTGGGTGATTACCATATGGGCATTAGATACTTTACCTTTGAGAGTCACCGTTTACCAGTCTGTAGATCGGGTCTATAACTTTAAAGCACGGAGCTTAGTTCCTGGCTTGTGGTAAAGGCCCTGTGTGAGAACTGCTTTTACCACTTGGGAGGTGATTAGGGCAAGGGAGGGTAAGTTGGCTCCAGGGAGCTAGGGCAGAGATTTGAGAAGGGTTTTTCTGTTCTAAGAGGTGGAAAAACAATAGAAGACTCCTTCTCTCCCTTCTTTTTCCAGGCCCCAGGTCTAGGATTTATGTAATTCATCTGGAGGATGGAGGAGGAGGTGGGGACAGTCTATCTGGGAAGGAGCAGAACTCTTGTCATCATAGTCAAGGCCTTCCATGGGAAAAAACTGAGGTTGCAGGACTGGGGTGGGGGGCAAAGTTTCCCACCCCCAAGCTAGAGGGAATAGTTGAGACTTATTATCTTACATGGAGGCATCAGGATGGCACAGTTGACCTCAGAAAGCCCCAGGATCTGGGAGAAGAGGGATTGGTACCAGCTGGAAGGGGCCTATGCCCATAGGGAGGCCCCTCCCTGCCTGTTCCTGCAGTGGGACCTTGTGTGTGAGCAGAAAGGCCTGAACAAAGCCACTTCCACCTTCTTCTTTGCCGGTGTGCTGGTGGGGGCCGTGGCCTACGGATACCTGTCTGACAGGTCAGGTGAAGTAGAGGGGGCCAATATGGAGTTGCGTGGGGAACGCTCTTCCACTAACTGTGGTATGGGACTTCCCGTCTACAGGGTGCTGACCCTGCATGACCCCTGTGCAGGTTTGGGCGGCGCCGCCTACTGCTGGTGGCCTATGTGAGCTCCCTGGTGCTGGGCCTGGCGTCTGCAGCCTCGGTCAGCTATATCATGTTTGCCATCACTCGAACCCTCACTGGCATGGCTCTGGCTGGCTTCACCATCATTGTGATGCCACTGGGTAAGGCACGCAAAGAATGGGTAGGACCTAGAGGACCGGAAGGAAGCAGCAGTCAAAGGTGAGATTGAGCCCATCTGGCCCATCTGCTAACTGTCTTCCTGCTTCCAACCCCTGCCCTGGCTCAGAACTGGAGTGGCTAGACGTGAGACACCGGACCGTGGCAGGTGTCCTGAGCAGCACCTTCTGGACAGGGGGTGTGATGCTGTTGGCACTGGATCGGCTACCTGATACGGGATTGGCGATGGCTCCTGCTGACTGTCACCCTGCCTTGTGCCCCAGGCATCCTTACCCTCTGGTGAGACTTGTAGGCAGCTGGGGAGTGGGAGACACAGACGCCAGAGACAGAATGAATCACTTCCCAGGTGTCTCAGAGGTAAAGAGTCCTGCCAATGCAGGAGACGCAATTTATCCCTGGGTCAGGAAGATTCCCTGGAGGAGGAAATGGCAACCCACTCCAGTATTCTTGCCTGGAGAATCCCATGTACAGAGGAGCCTGGTGGGCTACAGTCCATGGGGTTGCAAAGAGTCACACACGGCCGAGTGACTGAACACACACGCATGGACGAGATTTGAAAGAGAAACTGAGAGACGAAGAGGAATAGTCAGTGACCAAGAGAGAGAAAGAGAGACAAACATCGGTATAAAGAGGATGGCATCGGGCATGTGAAGGAGAGACAGAGAGAACAAAATATAGATAGAGATGGAATGACAGAGGCAGAACCGCTGAAAGACAGTGAGAGACCAGGACTGAAAGGCAGATTCAGAGGCACAGACAGAGCGACAGGGGAGATGGGGATAGAGAGACAGAGTGAAGCACAAACAGGCTGGCACCCGGGACGAGTGGGGCTGGGGCAAAGCCAGCACAGGAGTCCAGACAGGAGTCCGGCCTCTCACTGGGTGCTTCACTGCCTCCCCCAAGTGAACTGGTTTTGGATGATCCCTCTGGGTATGTCTGTGTATCTGTCTCTCTTTCATCCTCTGCCCTCCTGGTCACCTGTGGGAGAAGTGATAGCTAGTGCTGTGGGCTGAGGTTTTGGGAGTGAGACCAATTCATTTGAGCAGAGCAGGGAATCCCAGGCTGTGGGGTACCTAGGCCTGGGCAAAGAAGAGTGGGCAGAGGTGATGGCTATGAAATTGGGCCTTAATGGATGAATAGTTCATCAGATAAGGAGGGCTTGGGAAGGGAACATGTTCCAGGCTGAGGGTACTGTGTGAGGAAGAGCCTGGAGGCGGACAGGTGTGCCCAGGAGGGAGATGTGGCTTAGGGCGGTGACTCTGACTGAAGGGCCTCCTCCTGTCCCCCAGGTGGGTGCCTGAATCTGCCCGCTGGCTTCTGACCCAGGGCCGTGTGGAAGAGGCCCACAGGTACCTGCTCCACTGTGCCAGGCTCAATGGGCGGCCTGTGGGTGAGGACAGCCTGAGCCGGGAGGTGAGAGTGAATGCATGATGTGCCTGTGTGCAAGTGCATGTTTGTGTATGAGTGTTGGGGTCAGCAGGTTGTGTCAAGAGTCCCCTTCCTGGGGTCTACACTGTGCAAGAAAAGCTCCTGGACCCCAGTAGAACATCCCACACTCTTCAGGATGTCCTACTGGCCCTGGTGGGCCACACCCTTTGCTCAGGGCCCAGCCTACTCAGCTCCCACCAGCATCCCCTCCCCTCTACTGCAGCAGAGAAGGATAGAGATCCAGGGAGAACAAGGTACCTTGCTCAGGCCTCACAGCCGACTCTGGGATCACAAACCCTCCTCCTCCCCCACCAGACCCTGAACAAAGTGGCTGCCGCGGAGCGGATGGTCCGAAGACCCTCGTATTTAGACCTGTTCCGGACACCACGGCTGCGATACATCTCACTGTGCTGCATGGTGGTGTGGTGAGGAAGGAGCCTGACCTGGGCCAGGCGGGGTGGGGGAGGGGCGGGCTCCAGAGGTGCTGAGTGTGAGAGGACTGGACAAGTGAAACTGTAACTGCGGGCGGCGGGAGGGTCAGCTTCTGGAGGGACTGGACTCTGGAAGGTCAGGATGGAGCCGGCGTCAGAGATACGTGGGGTCAAATGCAAGCTCTGCCGCTTCCTTACTGTGAGCCCTTGGACAGGTAGGTCACTTAGCACCCTGAGCCTCAGTGCCTCCGCTGTGCGACAGGACGCTATTAGTTCCTATCTCACGGGGCTGTTGTGAAGATTAGGTAAGGGCGTTTGGGCCACCAGAAAGGATTATGGGGACTGGGAAGGTCATGGGCAGTGGGTTCCGAAGGTGTGGAGAGATGGTCCCTCTAAAAGGCCTAAGGCTCCTGAGAGGACTATGGGGCGCGAAGGAGGACCCCTGAGCGGCATCGCGACCCCCTCAGGTTTGGAGTGAACTTCTCTTACTACGGCCTGAGCCTGGACGTGTCGGGACTAGGCCTGAACGTATACCTGACGCAGCTGGTGTTCGGGGCTGTGGAGCTGCCCTCCAAGCTGCTGGTCTATCTGTCGGTGCGCCACGCGGGACGCCGCCTCACGATGGCGGGAACGCTGCTTGGCTCCGCGCTCGCCCTGGGCTTCAGGATACTGGTGGCCCCCGGTGAGCCCCGCCCATTTCCGTAGGCCTCGCCCCCTGTCCGAGAACATGCCCCATCCCATCCCGGAAGCCCAGATTCAAGGCCAGTTAAGTCCCGCCCTCTCCCGAGACTGCACCTCCTATTCTGGGAGAACCTCGGTTATCCAACAAGGCCGGCTCACTGCCTGAACCCCTTTCCCTCCAGAGATGAAGTCGTGGAGCACCGCCCTGGCGGTGATGGGGAAAGGTTTTTCTGAAGCTGCCTTCACCACTGCCTACCTGTTCACGTCGGAGTTGTACCCTACCGTGCTCAGGTGAGGGGTCCCAGGCAAGCCATCTGGAGGGAGGGCTAGTTAGTCACATCTCTTACTAACATCCTAGACACGTACACCGTACCCCGGTCCCTGTCGTCCATTCCTTACAGACCTAATCTGAGCCTTCTGCATTTGTCTCAATCTGGGAAGAGGTGGGACATTTAATCTTTACAGAGTGACCCTGAGCAAAGTCAGACAACTTCTCTGGGGCTCCTTTAAAAGAAAACAGTCTCAAAAGGCCCCATCTGTCCAACACATCCCATCCTACTCACCACAGCCTAAGCAGAGCTGCCCTTGAGGGGTTGTCTCTGGACATAAGGCTCTTTCAGGTAGCTACTGACAGGTGGAGAGGAGATGGGCAGACAACTAGGCATGTTCAGAAAGCCCTCTGTCTTCTCTAGCACAGCAGTCTGTTCCAGCTGCTGACCTCTTCCTTTCACAACACCCTCTCCCCATCCTTTTTCTAATGACTTCTTTATTTTCCTTCTACAGTACCTGATTGGTACTATCAGAACAGGAGCCCATCGTCCTGTGGGTGCTGGCTTGGTGGCCCCTGGGCTTGGGGGTGGATGGGAAGACCACCTGAAAGAAGCCCCAGTTTTCTTAGCTGTCTGGGGAGAAGGGGGCACCAGGGCTTGCCAGCCCAGAAGGGGAGCCCCGTGAGGCATGACTGCAAGTGATTTCAAGTACCAGCCCTCTCCTCCATCCTCTTTCTGAACAGACAGACGGGGATGGGGCTGACTGCACTGGTGGGCCGGCTAGGGGGTCTTTGGCCCCACTGGCAGCCTTGCTGGACGGAGTATGGCTGTCATTGCCCAAGCTCGCTTATGGGGGATCGCCCTGCTGGCTGCCTGCACTGCCCTCCTGCTACCAGAGACAAAGCAGGCACAGTTGCCAGAGACCATCCAAGATGTGGAGAGGAAGAGGTGTGTGCACAGGACTGTGTCTGTGTAAGCACGTGCATGTGGGTATGGGTGCCCAGGTCCTGACATCTTAGATAAGATTCAGAGACAGAGCCATGTCAGCACATGTGTATCCAGTCATGTATGCGAGTGTGCATGGGAGCATGACCTGAGGTGTGTATAAAAGTGTCCATGAGTCCATACCTGTGTGTGTGTCCTGGAAGAAGAGGATGTGTACACACACTCAGGTACGCCCTACATGTCAGGGATGTGTCAGGCATGTGTGGGAGTCACTTGTGGGAGTGCATGTGTTTGCATGTCAAGAGCTGGGGGAGCCCCAGGCCAGCCCTCAGGGGCAGGCTGGGGTGGTTGGCTGAGAGGCTAAACCCCACCATTGCTCATGACTCCTTCCTCCCCAGTGCCCCATCCAGTCTTCAGGAGGAAGAGATGCCCATGAAGCAGGTCCAAGACTGAGTGGTATTGAGGTCAGGCCCTCTACAGAAGTTCTGCAGCAGGGGCTAAGAGAACAGAAGGGCAGGCCCTGGGACTGGGGCTGGGGGCAGTGAGCCCCCTGCCTGGGGCTGCAGTTGCTCTCTCTCTGTTCTCATCCAGCCTATTTGGCCTCTGGTAACGCAGCAGCTTCCCAGAATGCAGTGGGCTGCTGGAGAAGTCTGGCACCCCTCTCATGGCTGGGAGGATTTTGTAAATAGAGGTGCCCCTGGAGCTGTGGGATAAGCCCCTGGATGAAAAGCCACTGAGTCTGGCCCTGGGTTCTGGTCCCAGTTTTGTCACTGACTTCTGGGTGACCTTGGGCTTGTGACTTTCCCTTTCTGGTCATCTCTCAAATGGATAATGAGCCTCTTAGCAGACCTCACCACAGGATCTATCTCCTCTCATGCTTAAATGAGATGCTAAGGTGCTTCTTCTAGACATGGTGCTAAAGAAATAACTGTCCTATGATACTTCTGGTACCAGTAGGTCTGGTGGGCATGCTGTCCACTGTGTGGGGCTGGGGCTGCCTGGTGCCAGAGCCAGGGAGCCAGGAGAAAAGAGCTCTTTGTTCCTGTGGCTGACTTTGCTACCTCCCAGGCACTCTGCAGGTTAATGTACTCCCTCACCCCTACACTCCCCACCCTGCAACCCACTGTCTAGGCCTCTTGTCTAAAGAACTGAAGGCATGGGAGCCAACATTTTATTGGAGAAGCAAAAATAAACACACATTTTATGAGTACCTTGAAGTTACAGAATTTGCTGGGTCAAGCGATTGGAAAGACCAAGAGGCTACCCTTCAAGTGAGGTGGCCTGTGTCCCTGACCAGATAGGAATGGGAGAGGGAGGAGTTGGCAGAGAAAGTCTAGACTCTGGTCTACCATGGAGCCTAGGCCCAGGCCACCAGAATCCCACCTTCTCCCACTCTCATGGAACTAGAAAATTCTGTAGCTTCCACTGGACCATGGAAGGGTTGATGGAAGACCCGGGTTAGTGTGACCTCTCCTTGTGAGTATTTCATTTAGATTTTATCTCCACGGGGTCATAGATGTAGCAGCCCACATCACCAATGTTCACACCTGAAGGAGAGAACTCCATCACCAAGGGCCTTGGGGTTGGGGGTCGCTGGGCTGAAGGCTGGAGGGAACTGGGAGGGACCTGCAGTGTGTTTGACCACAGGGGAAATTGTCCACACAGACCCACATGCCATACTTCAGGCCCAGTGTCTGGGGTGGGGCTGCCCACCTTTGGGGCCAAACAGGTAGCCATAGCAGGGAATGTGGCAGTAGGGGGCGCCGTCATGCTGGGACACAGAGAAAAAGAGAGACGTCTCAGCTTGGCTCTTTACAGCCTCCCTCCCAGCATAGTCACCCACCCCTGCCCTCCTCACCTCAGCGTGACTCCCAGCAGTCAGGGTCTTCCCGGCACCGCTGGCACCTCAGACAGGGTCGGTGCCAATTTCTGCCCAAAGACATCACCGTCTCAGCTGGTGGAGGAGAGGTGGTAGTTCCAGGGACAGAGCAAGGAGGCCCACTTGCCTGGCGCCACCTCCCTCCCCTAGCTTTTGTTGTCACTTACCAAAATAGACGGGTTCCTCACAGCCTGGGCACAATGAGGTCTCCCCCGTGAATGTCTTCATGTGGGAGGGCCTTTAAGAGGAAGAGGCCCCCAGGTAGGGCCAAGGTGGGAGCCAAGCCTAATCAGGGCCCATCAGCCCTGGCTTGTATATGGCACTGTCCTCTTCCAAAAGCCAAGCTCATCCCACAGCCTCCCACCCACATGGACATGAGCCTGCTTTTCTCAGGCAGAGCTGAGTCCCCTCTGACTCCATCTCCTGCCTCATCTCTGTCTGCAGGAGGGATCACCTTCTTCCTTCTCATCCTCCCAGGGCCTCAGGTGCCCACCAGCCCAACTCTGTCAGCAACCCAATCCTCAGGAAACTTGAGCTGATACAGGAGCTGGCCAGGGCAGGGGTGTCAGGTGTTGGGGAGCACAGTGTCATTGTCCACTCAGAGGATGAAGGAACAGGGAGGGAGAGAAATGAAAGAATGTGAGGGGCTGGCCCATCTCAGTGACCCTTCACACTAGGTTATTCCTTCCACGGCCCTGACCTTGGAGAGGCCTGAGTTCTAGGCCAGCTTTGCCTCTGATTAACTGTGTGACTGCACAAGTTCACTTGCCCTCTATAGACCATAGTTTTCTCACCTGTAAAGTGGAGGTGATAATGCCATCTGCCCAATTTACCTCTTACTCAGCAGCTGACATGAGGAAATATCAGAAAAGGAGCCACGGAGAAGACTTTGCCGTGAACAAAGTTGTAGGCATGTGAAGTGGAGGACTAGGTGGGATACTGCCACCTGGCGCCACCTCCTGTTCCATCCTGGGGAAGGGTCAGGAGGAGGAGTTCCTTGGCTGGGCCCAATCTCACTTACTTTTCTTGCCCTGAGGGAGGCCAGTCCTGGGCCTGGGGGGCTGAAGCTGCTGGGGCTAAGGTGAGTGATGCTGGCAGGTGTGGGAGTGGGAGGTTTGTAGAGGTAGGAGCCCACACCACCAATGTTCACCCCTGTAGAGAGAAGAGGGGAGGTCAGGCTTGAGTCTCCAGCTCCCAGGCACACGGAGGGTTCTGCTATCCCCTGGCCCTTTCCAGACTGGTACTTACCTCTGGGTCCAAAGAGAGCCCCATAGCATGGTTTGTGGCAATACGGCCTTCCGTTGTGCTAGGTACAAGCAGAGGGAAGAGGACTGCTTAGGGCTCAACAGGGCCTCTCCTGTGCCCCACAGGCTTTTCCCCAGGACAGCTGCCAGGTGTGGCTGTCTACTGGCCTGGGCTGGAGGGAACGGGAGGACTGAGGGGTGAGCTGGCATGCTAGAACTGCCACAGTGGCCAGGGAAAAGGGGAAAGAGCAGGTCAGGAAGCACAGCTGCTTCCCTCCTCTACCCCACAAAAGCCACGGGATCTATCAGCACAATTCAGGCTCCCCACATCCTGGCTTGTATGGTGCCTATTGGGTAGGTGGCTACTGAGGCTGCCTTTGGTGGGCAGATGGGACTGAAACGGGGAGCGGGGGCTGGTATCTCAGGGATAGTGACAGATAGCTGTGCGCCCTAGCCAGGCCTCACCTCTGCATGCCCTCCTGGGGACAGGACGCTGTGGCAGTGCTCACATTTCAGGCAGAATGGGTGCCAGTTCTTGCCCAGGGAGCTCACTTTCTCTGCTGTGGAGGACAAGGTAGAATTGGGCAGAGGGGAGCCAGGCCAAGCAGAAGGCGCCCTCCTTTCCCCTCTTGTTCCCGCCCACCCTGGCTCCTAGAGGCGAGGGGGAGTGTCTCCGGGAGGCCAGCTCCATCCCGCCCAAGTGCCCTGTACCCCACAGGTGGAAAGAGGGTCCGAACTAGTCGCCAGCTCCTTGCGTCCTCAGGGAACCCAGTAGCTCTCACTTGCCCCGTCTTCTCCCCTTTCTCCACCCAGGCCTCACCAAAGAAAACGGGTTGCTGACAACGCGGGCAGGTCCAGCTCATGGCTCCACTCTGAGCTGCAGGCGCCGCCGTACAGTGTAGAGGCGAGTCAGCCTTGGCTCAGTTCCCGCCCCCTCTGCTGGCCCCGCCCACGGCTTGGCCCCGGGCCTCTTAGGGCAGCATCTGCTGCTTCCCAACCGGCCCGGCGGGAAGAAATTTAGACCCACTCCACCTGGGGAACGCAGGCGACTTTTACTTCCAACAACTGTCTCGGACCGGTGGACAGGAGAGAAGGCCCGAGGCTAGACTGGGAGGGGATGGAGTAACGAGGACGCCTAGAAAGGTGGCAATAGTTTCTGGTTGGTAAAGAGGGGAAAACTCTTCACAGTGTAGACGCCAGGAAAACACTGTTATTTCCCTGAAGTGAGGAGTTAGGCATTCTTTGAAATGGTTTAATTTCGCCTCATTAGTAGCAGACGGTTAAGAACGGAATCCGGAGCTCATTTCTGTTGCGCAAATTACTCAACTTAGTTTCCTTCAGGCAAATTATTTAACTTTCTTCTGCCTCCATTCTTTTTTTAAAAAACTGGAAGATAATTGCTTTACTATATTGTGTTGGTTGCTGCCATAAATCACCATGAATCAGCCATAGGGTAGGTATACATATGCCCCCACCCCCAACAACTTCCCACCCCATCCCACACCTCTGAGCTATCACAGAGCACAGGATTTGAATTCCTGCCTCATACAGCAAATTTCCACTGGCATCTAATTTTATATACGATAACGTAAATGTTTCGATGCTACTCTTTCAATTTGTAAAAATAAGGAATGGTTCTTCAATTTGCGTGTCATCCTTGCACAGGGGCCTTAATTTTAGTGTTTGTGCTGCCAAAGTGAGCACCTGCCTCCATTCTTATCTGTACAATGAGTAGTGAAATAAATTTCTTCCTCATAGGATTGTAGTGAGAATTACATAAGTTAATACATGCAAAGTGCTCAGACAGCACCTGGCACCTAAATGCTATAAACTGATAACTATCCCTGGTGGCTCAGACAGTAAAGCATCTTGCTTACAATGTGGGAGGCCTGGGTTCGATTCCTGGGTCAGGAAGATCCTCTGGAGAAGAGGAGGGAAGATCCTCTGGAGAAGGAAATGGCAACCCACTCCAGTACTCTTGCTTGGAAAATCCCATGGACAGAGGAGCATGGTGGGCTACAGTCCATGGGGTCGCAAAGAGTCCCACACGGCTGATGACTTCACTTTCACTTTTCATTATCATTATGATAGATCCTATTATGAATTCAAAACTCTTAGTTTGGAAGCCCCAAAACATGGTCAAAACATGGTTTGCTCAGAAAATTATAATGCTTATTAAATTTAAAAGTATAATTCAAACAACAATTACATATTTCTATTTTAGTATTTGTTAAAAGTAGTCCAGCAATGCTTCAAAGGACATTTCAAGGAAATATAAACCCACAAAATGAGAGTAATTGCAAACATATATCTGATAAGGATATTGTAATCAGAATAAAGGACTTTTATGACCTAACAGGCTAGTTCCAAATTGAAAAAGGAGTATGTCAAAGCTGTATATTGTCACCCTGCTTATTTAACTTCTATGCAGAGTACATCATGAGAAACGCTGGGCTGGAAGAAGCACAAGCTGGAATCAAGATTGCCAGGAGAAATATCAATAACCTCAGATATGCAGATGACACCACCCTTATGGCAGAAAGTGAAGAGGAACTAAAAGCCTCCTGATGAAAGTGAAAGAGGAGAGTGAAAAAGTTGGCTTAAAGCTCAACGTTCAGAAAATGAAGATCATGGCATCCGGTCCCATCACTTCATGGGAAATAGATGGGGAAACAGTGGAAAGTGTCAGACTTTATTTTGGGGGCTCCAAAATCACTGCAGATGGTGACTGCAGCCATGAAATTAAAAGATGCTTACTCTTTGGAAGGAATGTTATGACCAACCTAGATAGCATATTCAAAAGCAGAGACATTACTTTGTCAACAAAGGTCCACCTAGTCAAGGTTATGGTTTTTCCAGTGGTCACGTATGGATGTGAAAGTTGGACTGGGAAGAAAGCTGAGTGCCGAAGAATTGATGTTTTTGAACTGTGGTGTTGGAGAAGACTCTTGATAGAGTCCCTTGGACTGCAAGGAGATCCAACCAGTCCATTCTAAAGATCAGTCCTGGGTGTTCTTTGGAAGGACTGATGATAAAGCTGAAACTCCAGTACTTTGGCCACCTCATGCGAAGAGTTGACTCACTGGAAAAGACCCTGATGCTGGGAGGGATTGGAGGCAGGAGGAGAAAGGGATGACAGACGATGAGATGGCTGGATGGCATCACCGACTCGATGGACATGAGTTTGAATGAACTCCGGGAGTTGGTGATAGACAGGGAGGCCTGGCGTGCTGCAATTCATGGGGTCGCAAAGAGTCAAACATGACTGAGTGACTGAACTGAACTGAACTGATGACCTAACAATAAAAAGACAATCCAATTAAAAACTGGGAAAAGAATTTGAATAGACATTTTTCCAAAGAAGATATACAAAGGTTAACAACACATGAAATGACACTCTACATCGTTTGTCATTAGGGAAATGAAATCAGTACCACAAGGAGATAGTATTTTATACCTACTAAATGGCTATCATAAAAAAAAAAAGAGTGTTAGGGAGGATGTGGCAAAATTGGAACCCTCATACAATGTTGATGGGAATATAAAATGTAAAATAGGCAATTCTTCAAAAAGTTAAATTCAGAGTTAACATATGACCCAGCAATTGCAGCCCTAGGTGTAACTGACTACACAAACACAAAAAGCATTTGTCCACACAAAAACTTGAACATGAATATTCATAGTACTATACTAACTGCTGTTCACAATAGCCAAAAGGTGGAAAAACCCAAAGTCCATCAACTGATGAATGGATAAACAAAACACACTCTATGATAGACTATCTGTGATAGACTATTCTTTGGCCATAAAAAGAAGTACTGATTCAAGCTACAACATGAGTGAACCATAAAAACACTGTTAAGAAGCTGGACACATAACACTATGTATTGTATGATTTCATTTATATGAAACATCCAGAATGGGAAAATCCATAAAGACAGAAAATAGATTAGTTGTCCCCAGGGGTTTAGGGGAGGGACAGTTGGAAGTATCTGCTAGTGAGGACCAGGTCTCCTTATGGGGAAATGAAAATGATCTGGCATTAGACAGTGGTGATATCTTGTGAATATACTAAAGATCATAGGTTTGTACCTTTAAAAGGGTGACACCTTTAAAAGGGTGACACCTTTAAAAGGGTGACATTTATGGTATGTGGATAATGTCTTAATAATAATAATGCCCGAAGGGAACTACTTAAAAAAACCCAAAAACACGTTAGTTCAGCAAATGAGGGGCAGAAGAGAGATTACTTTGCACCAGGGCCCCAGCTGAGGAGACAGTCCCCTAATGAAATATCATTTAGAGTTTTGGGGAGTAAATGCTTCTGTTTTGTCGTCAGTTCAGAAAAGGCTGAAGGGGGCATGTGTACTATATCCATCACTGGGCTGCATCACTTGGGGGAAAAGGAGTTCTATTTGTGTCTTAGGAGAATGTCTCTGAACTTCAGTCCTCTCATCTGGGCAATGGGGATATGACTGGTGTCTGAATTCTATTCCATACTCCTGCTTCCTCACTGTCTCTGTGAGTATTTTCTGCTTTCTAACAACACTTATTTTACTCTCCTTAGTGACTTCTAAAGATGGAAGGCTTACACACTGTGAAATAAACTTTTCTATGCTTTCTCATAATTTCTTGTTTGGGGGAATATTCAAGATCCTTAGTTTTGTAATTGTTTCTTGAAAGGATTCTTCAATAAACTTCGAAAAATTACTCTCCACTGATATTGTACTGTCATGCTTCTGCCTCTTTCATGTATTTCTTCTTAAAAAGGCAGTTCAAGGTTCACTGCCTTTTGCACTCTATGGCTCTGTGAAGAAAGTCCCACTTTAGGAGTTTGGGAGGACTTCATTGTTTTATTCCTGGAGATGCTGCCTCCTTTAGGAAGGCTAACTTCATCAGTCCAAGGATCTGTCCTCAGAATTTCCAGGGCACATCAAATAATCCTTTTCTAAGGTTCCCTACTTCTTCCTGCATTGGGTCACCTTGTGCCCATGCCTCAGGCTCCTGGTTGGGTTATCTTTACCCTGGCATCCATATAGGGCTCCACACAGAGAAACAAGCATTGAACTGTGATTACCATGCTGCATTCATACAACTTGCAAGGAGTCAGGGGGCAGGTCCTTTACTGCTCCCCATCTTCTGTGGCCTTCCTATATTGAATGGCCACGACAAACATAATATGCCTCATCTTTTCTATTTCAGTGCTTATGAAAGACTAGCCAAGTCTAGTCTTTCAAATACTTTCAAATATTCCTTTCCAAGTATTTGCCATCCATGTACAGGTACAGCAAATCACAGTATTCTCTTCTTCCTTGCCTGGCTTCCATTATTCTGACTCTAACCCAAGAGTCTTTGTAAAGAATATTAACAGGAAAAATTAACATCTCTTGTAAGCATGCATTTGCAGTTACTGACAGTGGTTGTTCTGAATACTTTGTGTGACTAAAGCCTCTAAAATATTTTAACAAATACCACAAATAAGTCCAGTTGAGTATAAGTATTACCTACTCAACTGAGAGGGTATAGTTTGTATCATCTAAGGGCAGGCCCCTCTTTTATCAAGATGACTATTGCCCCAATTGCCCCCTGCTTTTTCCTGCACATTCCTGTCATAGTATCTGTAATGTTGTTTTACACTTGTTTACTTTTCTAACTTTCTTCAGTTGACAGGTGGAGACTTACTTATAAGTGTATCTATAGTACCAAGTTTAGTGGGGGTGTTCAGCAAATGATAGTTATTATTACCGGTACACTACTACTAGGAGAGTGAAAAGGCTGGCTTAAAACTCAACGTTTAAAAAAGATCATGGCATCTGGTCCCATCACTTCATGGCATAGATGAGGAAACAATGGAAACAGTGACAGACTTTCTTAGGCTCCAAAATCACTGTGGACAGTGACTCCCACCATGAAACTAAACTCCTTGGAAGAAAAGCTATGACCAACCTAGACAGCATATTAAAAACCAGAGACATTACTTTGCCGATAAAGGTCCATACAGTCAAAGCTATGGCTTTTCCAGTAGTCATGTATAGATGTGAGAGCTGGACCACAAAGAAGGCTGAGTGCTGAAGAACTGATGCTTTTGAACTGTGGCACTGGATAAAACTCTTGAGAGTCCCTTGGACTGCAAGGCGCTCAAACCAGTCAATCCTAAAGCAAATCAATCTTGCATATTCATTGGAAGGACTGATGCTAAAGCTGAAACCCCAGCACTCTGGCCACCTGATGGGAAGAGCTGACTGACTGGAAAAGACCTTGATGCTGGCAAAGATTGAAGGCAAGAGAAGGGGACGACAGAGGATGAGATGGTTTGATGGCATCACCGACTCAATGAAACATCAGTTTGAGCAAACTCCGGAAAATAGTGAAGGACAGGGAAGACTGGCATGCTGCAGTCTATGTGACCACAGAGTTGGACATGACTAAGCAACTGAACAACTACTCAATCAGTTCAGTCACTCAGTTGTGTCTCTTTGTGATCCCATGAATTGCAGCACGCCAGGCCTCCCTGTCTATCACCAACTCCCGGAGTTCATTCAAACTCATGTCCATCGAGTCGGTGATGCCATCCAGCCATCTCATCATCTGTCATCCCCTTCTCCTCCTGCCTCCAATCCCTCCCAGCATCAGGGTCTTTTCCAGTGAGTCAACTCTTCGCATGAGGTGGCCAAAGTACTGGAGTTTCAGCTTTATCATCAGTCCTTCCAAAGAACACCCAGGACTGATCTCCTTTAGAATGGACTGGTTGGATCTCCTTGCAGTCCAAGGGACTCTCAAGAGTCTTCTCCAACACCACAGTTCAAAAACATCAATTCTTCGGCACTCAGCTTTCTTCCCAGTCCAACTTTCACATCCATACGTGACCACTGGAAAAACCATAACCTTGACTAGATGGACCTTTGTTGACAAAGTAATGTCTCTGCTTTTGAATATGCTATCTAGGTTGGTCATAACATTCCTTCCAAGGAGTAAGCTACTATTAAAATCTCCCATTAACACTTTATGTTGTATTGTTAGGTATATATTTTATAATTGTTGTTTTCTCGATTAATTGACCCTTTTATTGTTGTTGTTAGGTGAAAAACAAGCTTTTCAACTCTAGGTGAGTGGTAAATGGACATAATGACCTCCAGCACCTGGAAGACTGTCACAGGGGAGAGGTGTTATTACTACTGAGGCCCCTGAACAGAAGTCATAGGGGAGCAGATGTGGATTCAGTCCAAGAAAAGAACCTGCTAATACAGCCAAACATGGAGTGGCTGCTTCAGACAGTAGTGAGCTTCCTGTCTTTGGATGTTACAAGTAATGCTGGAGAACAAACCAACTGTTCATCAGTGTTGCAGAAAGAATCCAAGCCATCATATACAGACATCTTTAAAGTTTCTTCACAATTTGATGATATATTATTTTGTGATTCCATTCCCCAAGAGGGTCTGAAATTTGTGCTAGCAAGGGAGCATTGCTAAAACAGTGGCAGCTAACACCTATGGAATGCCAATCACAGGCACTGTACTTGTTATTTCTGATCTAACAACAATGTGGTAATGGATTTCAATGTTACATTACCAACTGTACAGAAAAGGAAAGTGGCTTGGAAAGGTTAAGAAATGTGTTCAACATTATACATTATAGACCTTCAAGCATCTGACTCTTGAGTTCATATTTTCCTACCTGATGCTCCTAAGTATGATTTCTGCTAAGCTATCCCATGTGTTTCAGTCTGAAAGGATACTACACTTGTCTGCACAGCATCTCTGTACCTGAAGATAAGAGAGCTGATCCAGGTAACTTTTCCATGGCTTCTTAGCACCAACATCAAGTATCGTCTTAATGTATTTTTGGCAGTACTGGGTCTTCGTTGCTGTGTGCAGGGCTTCTGTAGTTGTGGCGTTGGGAATAATCTTCATTGTGGTGCACAGGCTTCTCATTGTGGTGGCTTCTCTTGTTGCACAGCACAGGCTATAGGCATGCTGGCTTCAGTAGTTGTGGTACGTGGGCTCAGGTCCCCTGCAGTATGTGGGATCTTCCTAGACCAGGGATCAAACTTGTGTCCCCTGCACTGACAGGCAGATTCTCAACCACTGGCCCACCTGGGAAGTCCTTCAAGATAAAATTTTTAACTTGGTTCTAGGATTCTCCACATTTCCAGTCTTCTAAGCCATTTTTCCTATTGCCTCAATTTCTGTAATTATACTAAATGAGCTTCTTAAATCTGCCAAGTTCTTTCCTGCATTAGGGCCTTTGCAGATGCTACCTCTTTCTGGGAACTTGCTTCTCCAATATCTTCACCTCACTAATTCCTGCCTAAACTCAGCTCTCCCTCTCACCTATTTAGTACCAGGCTATTGGCCCCAGGCACTCCCTCCTACAGCATCCTGTGCTGAGGGCAGAGGGAGTGCAACCTATGATAGCTATGTTTTCCCTTCCTGAGTGCTGAATCAAATGAGGAAAAAGAAGTCTGCCAACTTACTGCCCACCTCTCCCGCTACAATCTAGGCTCTGTCTACCCCATTAGTCTGTGACTCTGGGAAGGCAGGACCCAGGACTACGTATGCTTCCAGTGTCTTGCTCAATTTCTGGCACATGGTGCTCAATAAATATTTTTGGTGAATGAATGTTAAATGTTGCACACAAGTATCACTCCAGTGTGAGTAGATGAGGACCAGCGGGAGATATGTGCAGTTATCAGTGGACTGGTAGGGGTTGAATGTTTTGTTATAACAAAAGCCCTGGAGCAAGAGGAGTTCAGCTGTCAAGGAATAAGAATCAGTAGTTGTTTCTTAATATACATAAGGATCAGCATGTATGATGCAAAATGGAATACAATTTAAACTGATCCTGATTATAAATAGTAGGTAACTAATAAAGTAAAAAGAACTGAAAATTTGCTTGGGCAGTAAATCAGTCCCTCTAATTACAGTCATTCACAAGAACTACTAATTAAGTCAAATTAGCAGGTAGCACAATTATGCCATCATTAAATATATGGCAAAGGAGAGACTACAGCAAAGTGTTACATAAACTATAAAGCACCTTATTGATATGTTTGTTATCATGTGTCAGGTTAGTGCTGCAATGAGTTTTAATTACAACTATAAATCACTCACTTTATACTATTGTAGACTTGTTCAAGTACATGGTCATATACTTGTCACTTTTAAGGCATTATCAAAATTTATATCTACAATGACTCCTTTAAAAGGTTTCACTCTGTTCTGTATATTATTGAAAAATCAGTCTTATCTCTTTATCATTCTGTTTTTCAACCTTTATTACCCATAACCCTTGTGCTTTCTCATTCCATGTTTTGAGTATCCCCCTTAACTAGAAAGCTGTACTTTTTATAGTTTATAAACAAAAAGTGAAAAAAAAAACACAAAAATAGAGAAACACACACACAAAACTGAAATACTTTCTTATACTAATCCTCCCACTTGTAGATAATTGCTGCTGCATAATCAACATTATTTATGAAGCTTTCAAGAGTCTGTCCAATTTTTCCTTTGGTTCTCAGCATCAACTTGCCATCAGATGAACCTGTTGAGAGTATTCTGTATTAGCTACTTGTGGTTAGCCGCTTAGGGCAACTGAGAGAACTACATTTTGTGATTCAGTGGCATCAGTTGGACTAATTCAGAATCAAGACTGTCAGAAAGGACTTCTTGACCCTTTACCATGGCTGCCTTCAAACATATGCTTGTGGACTGTAACCCACCAGGCTCCTCTGCCCAAGGGAATTCCCAGGCAAGAATATTGGAGTGGGTTGCCATACCCTCCTCCAGGGGGTCTTCCCAACGAATCAAACTCATGTCTCCTGCATCTCCTGCATTACAGGTGGATTCTTTACCACTAGGCCACCAGGGAAGCCCAAAACATACGCTTGTGAAGAAATCAATAACAGCTTTAAGGGATGGTTTTCCATGCAAAGATGGATCTGGCTTCTCAAGTATTACTTGGGAATGTGCATTTTATCTTAAAGTGTATATTTTAAAATGACCTCCAAATAATCGGCAGCATGAAAAATATATCCATATACTGGAAACAGAGAAGAGGAGTAACAGCTTACTTACAAATCTGATAGATGGTGACAGTGCTCCTTGGTGCAAACTATCTGCAACTTCCTCATCTTCTTGCTAAGGTCTGGGGGTAATTTTTTTTATTTTATATATAATACACAAGAATAGTCCTTTCAGGTCATGAGACTTTGTAATGAGACTAAAACAGTTTAATCTTATGAATTTCGACAAATGCAAATGCTTACCTTTTATAGAGAAGTCTTTCAGTTCCTCTATGAAGTTCAAGTTCACAGAATCAGAAGCCAAGTTCTACCCTCTTCCCAACTCCAAAATGATTGGGTTCTTTCTCCTCTTCTCCTGAGCTTTTGGAACATGTAGAAGTATAAGGTCTTTATTTCTAATCTCTTATACCCCATACCTCACCACCAAAAAAAAGGGCAGCAATTACTAGTATCTTAGTGGAGATAAAAACCTGAGCACCCATCTTTTGATAAAAAGCGACAAAGAAGAAGGCTAAAAAAGAAGGTACTAAATGAACATTTTATTTTCTACTTAGAAGCATTTCTTTTGGAGAATCTCATTTTCCTTAGTGCACATTAATTCAGCTTAGTCTAGATTTCTCAGTAAGGTAGACCCTGCCTTCCCAGGGTGAGCTAATGACCGGGGCTTGGTCTGGATACTTCATCCACTTGGCCATAGTAATTGTTCAAAGATAGAAATGTAGCCCAATTCACATGAATCAACATCCTCCCTGAGATTTTTTTGGAGCTATAAGGAAAGATACACTCTCATTTCCTACATAGAAGCCTGTAAAAACAATTATAACTTGAGACTGCAGGGCTTAACTTGCCCCTTAGTGAAGAGAAAATGAGAAGTTAAGCAGAGGTGAGGAAATGGGGAACAAAGAGGCTCAATGACACCTCTGACATCCTGGATCTAACTCTGACTTGGTTTCCCATTTACCAAACCACAAATTACCACCTATTCTTTTTTTTTCCTTAAGCCGTGTGAGTTCAGTTTCTGTTACAACCAAAGCAGTTCTAATTAAGGATTTGGACAGTTCTCCAAAGAAGATACACAAATGGCTGATAAGCACATAAAGAGATGCTTGACATCATTAGTCTTTAAAGAAATGCAAATCAAAAAATTAAGGATACCACTTCATACCCACTAGGATGGCTATAATTAAAAAAGAAAACCAGAAAGTAACAAGTGTTGGAGGTCTAGTGGTTAAGAATCCTCCTGCCAATGCAAGGAACAAGGGTTTGATCCCTGGTCTGGGAAGATTCCATGTGCTATGAGGTAACTAAGCCCAGGTGCCACAACTAACGAAGCCTGTGTGCTTTAGAGTCAATGCTCTGTAAAAAGAGAAGCTACCACAATGAGAAGCCCACACATCATGACTAGAGAGTAGCTCCCACTTGTCACAACTAGAGAAAGCCCATGCACAGCAATGAAGGCTCAGCATAGACAAAAATAAACAAATATATTTTAAAAATTAAAAAATAAATATCTGTTTTTAAAAAGTGTTGGGAAGATGTGGAAAAAATTAAATCTCACATTTCTGGTAGGAATGTAAAGTGGTACAGCTGCTGTGGAAAACAGACTGACAGTTCCTCAAAAAGTAATATACTGTAACGTCACAGAAATGGCAGAGCAGAGAGCTCCAAGAATCAGCTCCTCCACTGACATTATCATCAAGCTGGCAAAAACTGACAGAATCAACTTCTTGAGAACTTTGGAATCTAATAAAAATTTTACAATGGATTCCAACCAGTGGTGAGCTTAATAAAAAAAGTAGCTGCAAAATTTCAGTAAAAAGCACTGCAGCATTTTTGCTTACCTACCTATCTAACATGTCTTATTCCACAGCTTGGAGGTGGCCATTGAGATAGCAGTCCACATTCCTGGTATAGCTTGCTAGTGCCAGGAGAAAGCAATATGGCAATATGCACCTTGTTCTCAAAAGATTGTAGCTGTGGATTTTGCCTTGTCTGGTGGTTCCCTGAAGGATCTGTGCTAAGGCTGACCCTGTTTTGCTTCCCTCTAGTTTTCAAAACATTCACTGAAACCATTTAAAGACATATACTACCAGTGGCTGCCTAGATAAAGAAACAAAGAATGGAACAACCAGGAGACAAATCTAAAAGTCTGGAAAGGAGAAGACTGAGGAGGAAGATAAGAACTCTAGATGGCTACCAGGTGTATGGGGAAATTCAGGATGAAAATACATGCCCAAGGACAGATAAAAGTTCAGAAAAGACCTGAGAGGACCTTAGGCTTGCATGTTCAGCTAAACTCTGCGCTTCATGCAGCCAGAAGGTAAAGGTTAAGGCAGAGTTCTAGGAAAATTGGCTTAGCACTGAAGTATTGCCCCCTCACCCAGGTCAGTGTCTGCAAAGACCAAGAGAGGTGGGTTTTAGTCTGTTTTTATTCGATTTTCCACTCCAGGCATTTAAAGAAATCTCCATCAGGTCACTGACTGCTGTGATAATGGAACAGAGATTTAAGGACCACACACAAACATACAGTCTTAACAAAAACAGTTTGGAAAATTCAATAATCAAATGATGGCTACAGACTTCAATAATCAACAGCAAACCCTTGGAAGGGGATTTGATTCCCAGGCTGACAAGTTATAATAGTCAAAATGTCCAGTTTTAAACCAAAAAAATCACAAGGTATAAAAAGAATAAAGAAAATATGGTTCATTCATAGGAAAAAAAGAAAATTTATAGAAACCATCACCAAGGAAGCCCAGACACTGGATTTACTAGGCAAATATTTTCAATCAATTGTCTTGGATATGCTCAAAGAGCTAAAGAAAATAATGCACAAAAACCCCCAGGAGAATGAACAAATATCAATATAAAGATATAAAAAGAACCAAATAAAATTCTAGAACTGAAAAGTACAGTGGCTGAAATGAAAAACTCACTATGGGGGTTCAACAGCTTTAGATTCAAGTTGGCAGGAGAGAAATGAGTAAACTGGAAGAGAGAACTATTGAAATTATGTGAGTATCAGAAAGAAAAGATAGTTAGGAAAAATAAACAGAGCCTAAAGGACGCATAGGACACATACAAACAGACCAACATATGCATTATGGGAGTTACAGAAAGAGAAGAGAGTGAAAAGCAGCAAAAAATAACGGTTGAAAACTCTTCAAATTCATCAAAAGACATGAATCTACACATCCAAGAAGTAGAGCAAACTCCAAACAGAACAAACTCAGAGAGATCCAGATCAAGTCACTTTACAATCAAAGTGACAAAAGACAAAGAGAGAATATTGAAAGCAGCACAACAGAAGTGACTCATCATGTACAAGGGATCTTCAATAAGATTAACAGCTGATTCTCATCAAAAGTCATGGAGGTCAGAAGACTGGGGTGGCATAAAATGCTACAGGAAGAAACTCTCAACCAAGAATCTGTATCCAACAAAACTATCCTTCATAACAAAGAGGAAATTAAAACCTTAAGCCTTCCTAGAGAGCGAAAGCTGAGGGAGTTTATCACTACTAGACAATGCTAGACTACAAGAAATGCTAAAGGGAAGTCTTTAGGTTGAAATGAAAGGACAACAGACAGTAACTCAATAACTCAAAGCCATACAAAGAGAGAAAGAAATCTGGGAAAAGTAACATAGTGAATATAAAAGCCAGTATTATTTGGTTTGTGACCACTCTCCTTGTTTCCTGTATGATTTAAAAGACAAACACACAGGCTGATTCATGTCAATGTATGGCAAAAACCACTACAATATTGTAAAGTAATTAGCCTCCAATTAAAATTAATTAATTAAAAAAGACAAACACACAAAACAATAATTATGAAACCAGTTAATCAACACATAATATATACAGATGTAATCTGTGACAAAACATAAGGAGAGAGATGGAGCTATATAGGAGCAGAATAAGAATTTTTTGTACAGTACTGAAGCTAAGTTGGTATCAATTCAAATAAGACTGTTATAAAATTTAAGATGTTAATTATAATCCCATTCAGTAACCACTGAGGAAATCTAAAATATATATAGAAAAGGAAATAAAGAGAGGATCAAAACAATATATTGAGAATAAGTTAAACAAAATTCAGTATTAAAGGAACTGAGGAACAAAGAAGATACGAGATAAGACATAAGATAGAAGAAAATAAATACCAAGATATCATAAGTACTTTCTTACCAATAATCACCTTAAATATAAAGAAATTAAACTTGTCAATTAAAAGACAGGAACTGGCAGATGGATGAAAAAAAAATCCAACTATATGCTGTCTACAAGAGACTCACTTTAAACTCACTTTAGATCCTAACACACATATAAGTTGAAAGGATGGAAGAAGACATTCCATGCAAATAGCAACCAAAAGAGAGCTGAGGTAGCCATGTTAAAATTAAACTTTAAATATTGTTAAAGGGCAAAGAAAGTCATTATACATTGACAGAGTCAGCTCATTAAGATGATATAGAAACTATAAATGCATACATGTCAAACAAACCCAAAATATATGAATCAAATATTGACACACTTGAAGGGAGAAACAGTTCTACAACAATAGTGGGAGATTGGGAGATTCCAATACTCCAATAATGAACAGAACATCTAGACAGAAGTTCACTAAGGAAATAGAGGACTTGAACAATACTAAATTACTAGATCTTACAGATATACACAGAATATCTAAAAACAGCAGAATACACAATCGTCTCAAGCTCACATAAAACATTTTCCAGGATAGATTATGTTAGGTCACAAAACAAGACTCAGTACATTTAAAAAGATTAAAATTATACAAAGTATCTTCTCCAACCACAATGGAATAAAGCTAAAAATCAGTAACGGGAGGAAAACTCACAAAATGTGGAAATTAAACAGCACACTCTTAAAGAACCAACAGTTCAAAGGACTCACAAGAGATATTATAAAATACTTAGAGATGAGTGAAAATAAAAACACAACATATCAAAATGTATGAAGTACAGTGAAAATGGTGCTCAAAGGGAAACTATAGCTGTAAATATTTTTTTAAAGTCTTTATTGAATTTGTTACAATATTGCTTCTGGTTTATGTTTTTGGGTTTCAGCCCACAGGCATGTGGGATCTTAGCTCCCTAACGAGGGATCAAACCCACACCCCCTGCACTGGAAGGTAAAGTCTTGAACTGCTACCCAAGTCCAGTAAACATTTTTAAAAAGAAGATTTCAAATCAATAGCCTCACTCTTACACCTTGAGGGACTAGGGAAAAAAGAGCCAACAAAATCAAGTGAAAAGACAACTTACAGAATGGGAGAAAATATATTCAAATCATGTATCTAATAAAGGTCTAGTATCCAGAATATATTAAAAATTCTTAGAATTCTACAATAAAAAGCAAGTAATACTATTTAAAAATGGAAAAGAACTTATTAGACATTTCTCTAACAAAGATATATAAATGGCCAAAAAGCACGAAGAGATGATCAATATCATTAGTCATCAAGAAATACAAAGCAAAATCACAATAAAATATTGGGATGGTTATAGTACATGAAAAAGGAATTTCACCAGTGCTATCAATATGGAGGGACTTCCCAGGTGGCGCAGTGGTAAAGAATCTGCCTGCCAATGCAGGAGCCAAAGGAGACACTGGTTTGACTTCTAGGTCAGGAAGATCCCTGTAGGAGGAAATGGCAACTCACTCCAGTATTCTTGCGCTGGGATAATCCCATGGATGGAGGAGACTTGGGGGCTACAGACCATGGGGTCACAAAGAGTTGGACACACCCGAGTGATGAAGCATGCTTGCACACATGAATATGGAGAATCTGGATTGTTGGAACGGATGTAAAATGATTCAGGTGCTGGGAAAACAGTTTGGTGGTTCCTATAAATGTTAAATATATAATAACATATGACCCAGCAATTCCACTTCTGGGTACATAATGAAAATAACTGAAAACAGGTACTCAAAACAAGTACTTATGCATAAATGTTCCTAACAGTAATATGCACAATAGCCAAAAGGTGGAAACAACCTAAATGTCTATCAACGGATGAATGTATCAATAAATTGTGGTGTACACGGACAATGGAATATTGTTCAGCCATAAAAAGTAATGGAACATTGATACATGGTATATCGATGAAGCTCAGAAACACTATTACAAGTGAAAGAAAACAGAAAAATCACTGATTGTGTGACTCCATGTATATGAAATATCCAGAATATGTAAACCCACAAAGAAAGGGGAGGCAGGAATGGGAACTAACTGTATAATGGTTTTATTCTGTGGTAGTAAAAATGTTTTAGAACTGGACAGAGGTTTTGCATGTACAACATTGGGGATGTACTAAATGCCACTGACTTGTTCACTTTAAAGTGGCTAACTTTATGTTGTGTGAATTTCATCTCCATAAAACAAAAACAAAATCGACTTAAGATAGCAGTCACATTCAGGAAAGTAGTGACTGCCAAGAGTATAGGAGAGAGGCTTCAGGGGTGCTGGTCACATTCCGTTTTTTGATTTGGGTGTTGGGTCACCCAAAGCATTACGCAAAGTGTTCACTTTGTGAAAAGTACTGAGCTTAACACTTGTGGTGTGTGTGCTTTTGTGTGCACTTTATACTTTAATAAAAATTGTATTTTTAAAAACAGTTGCCAGTACATATCCAAGAGAACTGAAAAACACATCCACACAAATACCTGTACACAAATGTTCACAGCAGCATAATAGCCAAAAAGTGGAAGTAATATAAATGTCTACCAACTAACGGACAAGCAAAATGTGGCATATCTATACAGAGGTCTATTATTCAACAGCAACCCACTCCAGTATTCTTGCCTGGAGAATGCCATGGACAAGGAGACTGGCAGGCTGCAGTCCATGGGGCTGCAAAGAGTCAGACATGACTGAGCAGCTAACACTTACAAAAACTAATGAATTACTGATACATAGCACAGCATGGATGAACCTTGAAAATATTAAGTGAAAGAAACCAAACAGAAAAGACCACATATTATATGACTCTATTATAATGAATTGTCCAGAATAGGTAAATTCATAAAGACACAAAGCAGATTGATGATTGCTGGTGTCTTTGGGGCAGGGGATAATTGGGAATGTCTGCTAACTGGGATGTGTTTTTAAGAGAGTGACGGAAATATTCTGGAATTAGACAATGGGGGTTACTGTACAACCTTCAAGATACTAAAACCCACTGGACCATACACTTTAAAATGACGAATCGTGTTATGTGAAATTTAATGTTATAGAAATATTTCAATTTAAAAGGTTTATTATTAATCAATAATTAATAATTATTACTCATTAATAACATGTGAACTCTAGCATATCAAATTTTAAAAGGGAAAAATTTTTTCCAAATGGAAAAATATTATTCTAAAAATGTTTGCTTTCCCTTGCCCATGCCCCAGATCAGCATATCTCAAAGGTGGACCCCCAGACATCACTGACAAAGGGAGGTCGAAAGAGCAAACCAGAGGCTGGTAGGTAAGTGAGTCATATTTTGGAATGAAAGCTGTGACCCATACCACTGATTGTCCCTGAGCAGAGGAATGTGGTAGCTGATGAAAAACAGATTTTGAGCTGGAGCAAGGGATAGAAAGTAGTGGTGACAAAGTGTTGGAGGCCCTGGCACCAGGCTGCTTTCCACTGCTTCATCCACAGGGTCATGCCTAAGGAATGAGTAGTCCTTAATGGATATAAGTTCAGCAAAAAGAGGCCCTGTGAGATTTTTTTTTCACTCCTTACTTCTTTCTTCTTCTATTGATGGCTTTGGTTGTACATTATGAAGTTCTTTATAAGTTATAGTGTTATGAGTAGTTCTCAAAGTTATCCAAACTACAGATTTATTTGGGCAGTAGACCTCAAGGGCTCTAAAAGTACCAGGTTTACAAATCATAAACAAAACTAACAGTTTTAAAGGTAAATCTGGAGCTGGAGCAGCTCAGATTTAAATAAATCTTAGAGTTTGAAGGACCTAAAAGTCAAGTTCTCATCCTGTGTTCCTGAGTCCAGTTTCAAAGCACAGAAGGGAGTAAAAGAAGCACCTACAGGCATTTTAGATGCACAGAGAATAAGGTGTTTCCTTGGTATTTTGAAATGCTTGCTTCTTTCTGTATACCAAAAGTTTCACTGTGTGTAGAAGGAAAGTAAGACTGAATGGAAACTGCTAATAGTTGTCTTGAAGTCCAAAATCCCAGGATTTTTCAAACATATCCTCTGTGATCGTCCCCCTTTCTTAAGACTCCTTTGTCTATTTATATCCCACTCCTCCACGGACGGGCTTTCTTGGTGGCTTAGACAGCCTGCAATGGGGGAAACCTGAGTTCAGTTCCTGGGTCAGGAAGGTCCTCTGGAGAAGGAAATGGCAACTCACTCCAGTATTCTTGCCTGGAAAAATTATAAGGAATAGAGGAGCCTGGCGGGCTACAGTTCATGGGTCTCAAAGAGTCAGACACAACTGAGTAACTAACATTTTCCATTTCTCCAAGGACATACCCAGTTTTTTTGTATGGACCAGTAAGGAAGGCTAAAACTGAGATGCGAGATGTTCTATTAGCTAGGAACATTGGGCCCAGGGCCTAGGACGGATAAGAAGGTCTGTATCCTTCTTATAACATAAGTATCAGGGCATAAAATGAGACATAAATGAGGGCTTCCCTGCTGGCTCAGTGGAAAAGAAATGTCTGCCAATGTAGGAGACATGGGTTTGATCCCTAGTCTGGGAAGATTCCACATATCATGGGGCATCTAAGCTTGTGCACCACAACTACTGAAGCCTGCTCACGCTTAGAGTCCGTGCTCCACAAGAGCAGACACCACAATAAGAAGCCCACACACAACTAAAGAGTAGCTTCGGCTTGACACAACTAGACAAAGCGTGCATGCAGCAATGAACACCCAGCACAGCCATAAATAAAAATAAATCTCAAAATGAGAGATAGAAGTTAGGAGATAATTTGAGATGAGGAGTGGCAAGTTTAAAATATATGCTTCTGTGCCTATCCTCATCTTGTTCCTCCTCTACTGGTACAAAGACACAGACAAATAACATTTTGCTCACCCAACTCACCATTTCCTGGCAGCAAAAATAACAAGACCTTCTCCACAACCCATTCCTGCTCCAGCAATCATATGCACCTCCTGGAAGTCAGACCCTAGAGGTGATGCTGCCCACTGGCCCCAGGGGCACTCACTGTTCCTGTGGCTTCTGTCCCTGCCTCCCTTGAACAAAAATGTCTTCTGCAGTCCTTCCTTCTAGAAATCTTTAGACTTCTGCAATTGCTCCTGGAAAAAAAGGAAGATAAGTGGGTTAGAGTTGGTAAATGTCATCATAATCACCCTTATGTAGGCAGGCTATGGAGGGTTGGATAGAACTTTAGCAGGGGCAAAGTATCGGAGAGAAGATGAAAGAAAACAGTACCTCAATATAGTCAATTTAATTTTTTTGCTATCTTCCTCGACCATAATGTAACTGTCTCTCTTTTTTGATGGGTTGGGAGTCGGGGCGGCCCATGCTGTGTGGCACTCAGGATCCTAGTTCTCCAACCAGGGACTGGACCCGTGCCCCCGGCAGTGGAAGCACAGAGTCCTAACCACTGAACAGCCAGGGAAGTCCCTCTGTCTCTATTTTTACTCTGCTCATTTGCTTCTCTTAAGCATGCTCATTTCCCTGTTTACTACACTTTTCTTGCCTGATCCTTCATGAGTGGAAGGAACAAAAGCCTGTAAAGCTTTTAATCAATACATCTAGATATGTTATCTTGTGTCCTTTTGAATGCAAAGACTTTGTGCTATCTTTTATATATCTGCATTAAAGTAAGCTTTGTGAAGACAGGTATCTTGATTTACGTAATTTAATGTCTAAGTGGCCATACAGCATGAATGGAAATGTATAACCCACTCCACAGAAATAGGAACTACAGCTAGGGAAGAGGAAGAGAAGAGTGGTATTCTTCAATGTATATTGCCCCACCTTGATGGAAATAGAGGAATTTAGGAAGTCTTGAGGGAAAAGCACCAACACCTATTTGTAATAATGGAAAACTGATGACCGTGAAGACAGGAATGCCCTGAGTGATAACTTTTTTTTTAAATTAACTTTTTTTAATACATAAAAGTATACAGAAGGGGAAAAAAAATCTGATCTACAATTCTCAGCACCAGATAAGTCTCACCGACATAAAAATTCCCTGTGTACATATTTTATATGGGTATAAAATATTTGTATTTTATATAAAATGCATTTTCATGGTCAGAATGTTCAAACAAAAAATATACAAAATAAAAAGTGAAAGCACCACTCTTTCATTTTCCAAAGGCAACTCTTTTGGTTGTTTCCTTCCAGAAATAAAATTGAGAGCTTGATTTAGAATTTTGATGAAGTGATAACAGGATGCTGGGCTGTGAAAGGTTAAATTATTCCTTCGGCTAAATCAGAGGGATTTGGGGTTTAATTTACTTCAACATGCCTATAAAATCTCGCTGAAAGGAGAAAAGGAGCCATCTGAAAATCAGAGTCCCAAAATCTTTTATTGTTAACTCTAAAGTCAATGCCCCTTCCCATCCTGTTTTTCTTGTAGGAGCTTCAGGGGCAGTGTTCCAATCCTCTTTTGTCACCAACCACTATTCTGGAATGCTGCTGAAATGATGGCAGGCTTGATATTCACTGCTATAGACAATACCTTGTAGATAAAGATCCAGGACAGAAGCAAGAGGACAGTCAGCTTCTAAAATATTAAGTACCCAGCAAATACAATCAGCAATTTACAGCTTGTACTCACTTATAAATTGCTAAGTATTCAGAGTTAATTTTTTTAAAAATAGCTCCTACTATCAAATTTAATTCTTCTGAATTTATCAAGCACTCATACGTGCCAGGCAACTGTGTACTGTGAATACAATGATAAAAAACAGTAAGCAAAGACAGACTTCCTGCTCTCAAGAATTTATAGTCTAGTTGGGGGAGTGTGAAAGAGGCACATATTAATCAAAGAAACACATAAATATAAAAGTACAACCACAATAAGTGCTACAATGTAAATGCACATGGTCTTGCAAAGTGTTAAGGGTTGAGGGCAAATCTGGGTAGGTTTTCATTGTAGATTCAGGTGCTCAGCATATCAATGAATACTGTTATTATATAGGTAATCTTTGGTTAAAAATTACAGACATTATTGTAAAATTAAGCTCTAAAGAAAGAAGAAATGTGCTCACAATCTCAAATTATTTTTATTTGTCTATCTTCTCACAGAATTGTTAGTGAAGAACTTGCTTAGGTTCTTTGTAGGTTAGAACAAAGGTAAGCTTTGTGGAAGTTAGAACCAGAGCTTGCGAATATGTATTTTTACAAAATCCTACCTTACTGTCTCCTCCTTGATCCCCTGCCATTTTTTTTTTTTTTTTAATAAAACACTTAATGTCCCTACTGGAAACCTGTATTCTGTATGTCCAAACTCCTCAGCCCCACCTCCCCATTCTTCCTCAGTCTCTTAACCTGGCAGTCTGATAAATGGATATACGCTCTGGGGTGTTTACTACCAAAACATTAGCTAACATGTTGACATTTTTCAGAGATGGAGTGGCATAGTGTAAAACAGGTATACTTAGCAGAAGGGTTATTAAGAATATTACGTGCCCTGAAGCTAGCTGTGAAGAGAGAGGTTTACAAAGCAAAGGCCTCCATTCACAAAGCCAAGGGGAAGTTTTAAGGGGTTATTTACACAACCTAGGTAAAATTTGGTGTTCACCAAAATTTGAAACCAACTGCTGATCATCTGTTCTCATAATTGAGGGGGTCAAATAAAAACTATTTCTGATGTTTGCAGATATTTAAAAGTAATGTGACACCATAAGCCACATGTAAAGATTAGGGTCCACTCTCTGCATGTGCCTGTCTCCTAAGGTGAAACTTACTCAGTACTGTGATAGTACTGAATAAAAAGAAATAGGCCCTGACTCTAGGTGCTAGTAACTGGATTCAAGTTCTGCCCTTCCTTTCAAATGGCTTCTCTAGATAAACTCCAAAACCTTATCCCAGTGATCAAAGAGGAAGCTACCAATACTTTCCACCCAAACTACAGAATCCTAAAAGCTCTCCTGCTGGTTCAAGGCAGATATGAAGAACACCATTGCTTCAGCTCTTAAAAGTGGGCATTATTCTAGAAAAAGCCTAAGATTGGTAGAGGCCCTTTATCAAGAGTACAAGAGGAGTTTCTCAAAGTACTCCAGCCCGTTACTTAAATTAGTTCATGCATGCATGCTAAAAAACTTTCCTGGTGGCTCAGAGGTTAAAGCGTCTGCCTCCAATGCGGGAGACCCATGTTCGATCCCTGGGTCGGGAAGATCCCCTGGAGAAGGAAGTGGCAACCCACTCCAGTATTCTTGCCTGGAGAATCCCATGGACGGAGAAGCCTAGTAGGTTACAGTCCAAGGGGGTCACAAAGAGTCGGACACGACTGAGCCACTTCACCTTACACCTTATGCATGCTAAATCGCTTTAGTCATGTCTGACTCTTTGCCACCCCACTCCAGGGGACCTTCCTGACCCTAAATTAGTTCTGCCCTTCCTAAATTTTGTCTTTTCCCTTCCCCATCCTTCTCAATTGGCCTGCTTCTAACCAGAGAGTAAGATTCTGACTCCAAGAAAGAGTTTAGCACTGGAATCTCTATGGCATTAACCCCTCTCCACGCTACCCTAAACTCACCCATCTCTCCTCAAAGGGAGGTGGAACTTACTAAGTGAACAGTCCTGAAAATCAGTAACAACTGGCCTTTTAAACTCTTATGTTCTCCAAATTCCTGTAAATAAACTCCTAGAATGGAGAGGGAGCAGCATTTCTTTGGAGAAACAAATCTATCTCCGAAGCTTACCTGGGTTTATGTTTTGTTAAAGGGAACCTTCTGAATCTGCTTATAGTTTCCAGGCCAAAAAGATGCACTGAACTCAGGTTTCAGCCTATAAAGCAGACTTTGGAAGACAGTTCAGGATGGCTGACCCTGTACTCATCTGGGGTGAGATGGAGATAATGATCCTCCATATTAAAGAAAAAAAATCCTTATGGCACAGTGTGGCAAAGTAACTTGTCTGAAACCACAGCAAGGCAAGTGGCCCAGGATCAGCCAAGGACCTAACTACTCCAAATTTGTGCCCCTTCCACAAGACAAAGAAGGGAGTCCAGGACAACTTCTAAATTTCTAAATCAGTGAAGAAAAATAGCCTTCATAAACTTAACACAGGGATTCTGCAGCTCTGCACACAAAGAACAGAAAAACAAGAATTCTTAGGAAAAAAGATCAGCAACTTTGCATTATTTTGAGGCATGTGGGAAAATAAGACATCAATGCCTCTACTGAGCCAGGTTACAGTGTCAAGAGAAAACTGGGACAGATATTAGAAAATCTAAGGACCAAGCTCCCTGTTGCCCAAGAGCACCCTCAGCAAGAACATGAGTATTTTGGGGAGCCCAGTTCCCAGAGGACCACTAGGAGAGTCAACATAAAAGTATATACCAAGCTGCATAACAGAAAAATGCCAAAATCAGACCTCTGCTGCCTACTGACTACCCATCCAGGAAGCACTGGGGCAGACTATAACAGAACAAAAGTAGCCCTAACAACTGGGGAAAGAAGGTTGGGAGGGGGAGACAGACAATAGGGAAGAGGAAGTTCATTGTTCTAGCTTTCCTATGAAATTCAAATGTGTGTGGTTGCAAAACAAAAAATCCAGAAAGAAACATGAGATTAACGCATTTATTCCAAGCAATTAACACAATAAAAATAAAGTTAAACTTGTCCAAGTCAACCCATAAATCTTTAATCTTTTGAACAAATGTACAACCCAAAACATCACACTATGGAGGAAAAAATGGGAAAGGGAGAGGCAGAGGGAGGAATACATATAAGTGTGGAACAGAGGATGAGTACAATCCCCAAACAAGCTTCAGATCCTCTACCTCTTCAGAACAGAATATGGCTGCTAAATAATTTTGCACAAAGTGTCGGTGGATCACAGTACAAAGAACAAAGGCCATTTCAAAACCAAAAGGGGCCCAAAAAGCATATCTGCTCCTGGCACTAAGCCATGAATAAGCCTTACCGATTTGTTGTCTTCCAAAAGTGAGCCTGGTAGATTTTCTTCCATGTTTACTGAAGTCATTTCCAAACAGGTTTGTGGATGAGCAGGACCAGCTCAAGCAAGGGCAACAGAATGAAGGAGGTGTGGGGACTGACATGCCACAATGAAGTAAACAGTAAACAAAAGGGCTACTCACGCAGTATTTCAAACAATGTTAAGGCAGGCCCATCCAAATGGAAAGCCTAAGAGATGAACAATCCTTCCTTCCTCAGTAGTTTTCCATTTCAGCAGGCTTTCTTGTCTTTCTCCCAGAGATCCATCAGCTGCCCGAGAAATTGGGTGGGAATACAACACAGCAATTGGAGAAGTCAGCTCTGTCTCCCTCCTCCCCCAGAAATGGCCGAGTCAAAGCCAAAATACAATCAAAGCACACTAGGTGGTGAGCCAGATAGACATTTGATTTTAATGACAAAGCTGGAGAAAATAAGTTGGCAAAAAATAATAATAATTAACAGAAAATAATTTTTTACAGATATGTATAGAAATTATGATTGATTTGTCTGGTTTCTTAAGGAAAAAAGGAACGGAGGTAACTTTTTAGCTTCCATAAACATTTACTCTAAGATGCTGACTGCATCTCTTAGTGTAGGCTCCAGATGAGATCCAACTAGTCCTGGGTCACCTGGGCACCTGATTTCTAGAAGCCAACAGGATTCATCCACAAGTAGCTCTGAAGGTGCTTTCTCAGCTGTGAACACTGGATTCCGTGTGGTCCTGGAGGGCATCAACTGCAGCTTCTTGTGCAGCTATTTCCTGAGGGATAGTACTGCCTCCAGCTACCTGTTCCCTTGTATGGGACCCTGAAGCCACAGATTTTACCACATTGAAAGGGTTGTCACTATACTCATCTACTTGAGGAACTGCTACTTCTGTGATGGATGCATTCGGTATTTCTAGTTGCAGTGGTCCCATCTCCAGGGAACTACACTCAGGAGGGTCACCTGGCTCAGAGAGAGGAGAACATATCTTCTCTTTTGAACTCCAGATGTCCGTGTGACAAAATCAACAAGGTCTGGAAGGCAAGGAGATGGCCCAAGGGCTAAAGGATTAATTGTTTCTGATTCCAACCTGAGTGAATCTTGTTTCTCTAATTTAGATGTTTCTTCTATTTCCTCAGGCATCATTCCTCCTGCTAACAGGTCCAGGGCCTGGTGTGTTCCCTCTAGATTCCCCAAGCCAAGGCCAACATTTTCTATAGGAAGTCCAGTTTTCAAAATGTTAGGAGCGATCCTCCCAGTTCTGGGATTAGATGAGTTTTGTTTACCCTCTGCTCCAAAGTTCAGCACCAGGGTTTTGGGAGAATCTAAGGGAAACTCAGAAAAGGATGGTATTGGTTCAAAGTCGGTGAGAGTGGAGGGATTACCTTCTAGAGGCGACGCAGAATTTTCTTTACATACTTTCCGAGACAGGGCAACTGGGGATTTATGTGCTAGGTCTACCCGAGTATTGCAGAAATCAATATCTATATCCCCCAGGCTTCCCAGGGCAGCAAGCTCTTCAACTTTTAAATCTGTAACTTCTAAGTTTTCTAAGGCCTTGCTCTCTATTGTCACTGTTAGTTCTGGATGGACATCTCGAAGCTCCAGGGCTTCTGCTTTTGGTTTCTCTGGGCTCTCCCAGGTTTCTGGCTTCTTGTTCTCATCCCAAACAGTCAGTTTATAGGTCATTTTACCCTGCAAGTCTTTTGATCGTTCTCTCTTCAATTTGAGGCTTCTATACCTAGAAGTTCTGGAAGCTGATTCTGGTGCTGAATTTTCTAGCCACTCCTCACTACCAGCTGGGACTCCTTGCTTCTGTTCATGGTCTTTCAAGCATGTATCTGATCTGTCTGGGGACTGAATAAGCAATTCTGAGGCAGAAATTTTCACATCTTGTGGGTTCTGGAGTAAAGACCTAGCTTCTGGACGGAAACGAGTCTGTTTTTGCCTTTGTGGAAGAGACAGCTTGTGTCTTCAATTCAGGTACTACTTTACCTTGAGTTTTACTTTCTGTTATCAATTTTCTGGACTGTTTAGCCTTTTTGTCAGTCCTATGCGAGTTGGGCTGTTCTACTTCTTCCTCCCACATGCATCTGTTCCCACTGTTCAAATCAGAGTCCTCTATGCTATCGGGCCCAACACTGATATCTGTTCCCTCTCTCACTGTCCTTTCAGAGAGTTTCACTCCTTCTTTTAGTTCAGTGCTTGTCTCTACTTCACTTTTCCCACAATCCTTAGATTGGTGGAGCTCCTGGCTTTGTTGCTTACTAGATTCTACAAGGTGGGTTTCTACCAACTTCTGAGATTGCATGTTATGACACTGTGTATCTGACAGCTCAGAGGCTGGCTCCACACCTGGTGGCCCAGGGTCTCCCAGGTCAAGTTCAATTTTCCTCACTGGAGCTACATCCTTATTAGCATCACTCTGGAAGGAACCAGAGGCCCACTTGGCCAAAGTCTCTGTCTTTGGGGTAATAGTTTCATAAGGCCTGTTTTGGCACAACCTTGTCAGAGGCTGCAGGAAGCCATAGCTGCTGCCTCTGTTTTTTGAATCTACACTTTCTACAGCTGACAATCTTCCTAGGGACACTAGAGGCTTTGAAACGGGCTTTTCAGAGTTGCTGACCAAAGGAGCAGAGACCAGATTTCTACCTGAAGGCAACTCCTCTTGGGATACACTGCTGTTCAAAGTAGAAGTGGAAGAGGTATCTGAATTTTCAGCTCTATTTTCCCCGTTGGCCAATGGACCACCACTCAGCTTAGTCTCAGGGGCTCCTTTTCCACCACTACTGTAGAATATATCATACAGATCCTTAGCATTGGCTGTGGCTAAGCATGAATTTCGCTTTTCCAGTTTTTTGGCTTGTTCACTGAATACACTTGAAAGGGGGAGGTGGAGGACGCACCAACACAGAGAATAGGGTCTGGTCCCGGTCACTCTCACTCACCCCAGGAGCCGTCTCATCAGAAGGAATGGCAGTAGGCTGCGCTGAGGCCATGATGGCCACCGGTAATACTGGGTTCAAAATGTTAGGACCCAGGAAGCCAGGGATGACAGTGTGAGATACAGCTGGGTTTGATTTCACTGGAGCCAAAACAGCATTTGCTTGGGCAGGAGAGGGGGCAGGTGTATGAGGTATAACTGGAGGTGGTGGAGGTGGTGGTGGAGGTGGAGGTGGAGGAGGTGGTAGCATTTGTTCAGGTATATGTGATGGCTCATTCTTTTCAGCCAGCACCATTTTTTCCTCTGGAGACCCTTTCAAAATCACCTCTTCTCCTCCAAATGCTTTAGAGATGATGTCGGGAGGCAAGAGGAGATCAGCTGAAGACTCTTTAACCACTGGCAGAGGCTTAGCAGTGGTTCCAGAAGACTTGATGGACAGAAAGGTGTTAAGCGGAGCTGGCTTGCTTACTGTGGCTGAACCTGATTTGCGGAGGACTGTGGATGGGATGGGCAGGTTGGGTCGGATCTTAGTCTGGGTTGAAGTTGTCACTACAGGCATCCAAGGACTAGTATGTGCAACAACAGTTTTCCCAGAGAGTTTGATTTTGATAGGCTTTGTCTTCCCAGGATCAGCTTTGCCATCCTCTTTGTCCTTACCACTTTCCACAATCTCTTCTTTGGGAATACTTGGGATCACTAAACTTTTTCCTCCTCTTTTTCTGGCTTCTTCCAGCTGAATTTCCCGAAAGAAGAAGATATTGGTGGTTCTTTCTTTATTTCTTCTTTTAACTGGAGTTTGATGCTAGGTCTCTTTCTATTTTCAGCCTTTTCAGGGGAGTTTCCACCCTCAGAAAGCTGGTCCTCTAATTCCTCAGACACCCTGTCGTCCTCCTTTACTTCCTTCATAATCTTTGCCTGTTTTTCTTTCTTCTCTTCCTTTGGTCTCTCACTGAACTTGCGCTTCAGCTCACTCTGCCGCCGCCTTTCTGTCTCTAGAACCACGGCCAAGCCAGCCTGGCGGTCCAGATTCCGTCGCTCCTCATACAATGGGTTTTCAACCACATATTTCTAGGGAAGAGAAAAGATAAAGGCTCAATAACTGGGCAAAATACTTTAAGAGAGAAAATTTGGCCCTACCACTATTAGAACTCATTTAATGAAAATTCTGAGTCACCCTCCTCAAGGATAAACGGTCCTCTCAGGTTAGCATTTCTTACTAGGATTGAGAACTTCTCTGTGGTTATACAGAATTTGAAGTGTTAAGGACTTTTTCTTGCTCTGAGCTTGACAACATCAAAAGGATTACTGCAGAAAGTGGGAAAACTCCATAGGCTACTACAAACACCAACCTTATATTTCTCATTGTGTTGATAACCCTTCACATGTTGTTCTCCAGAAATTGGATCCCCCAGAAATTCCTCACAGAGCTGGCAGTAATATCCAGTGATGGGAATCAGAAACTCAGAGCCTGCAAGAAGTGGAACAAAGTCAAAAAGTAAGTCATTTCTATCCAAGATGACAGCAACCAAAGGAAATCCCACTTCCCTTTTGCAGTAAAATCATTAACAGTATAAAGGACTTTACTCACTTTCAAGTCAGAAGGAGCATTTAGAATCTCAACAGTATGTTTTTCCAACTTAAAGCCTGAACTCAGGACCTCCATCCCTTCTACATTTTGGGAACACTAACTGGTTAATCCCCTAACTGGTTAATTTAGGAGTTTTCTGTGCCCGACTCATTCCTGTTGCTGATTCTCCTCAAATTCCAACTAGCACTAAGTATCTTAGGAGATTTAAAAATTATACTCCCAAAAAGCCCAGTACCATCTGTATGAGAATCTCTCATGTTGGTATTAATTACTTAGGAATTTATCTTTTACAGATATAAAAGATGTAGAAGCACTGACTACTTACAAAGGTAAGAAACTGAGAAGTTTAAAGACAAAGAAACTTTCTATTTCTCAACTTAGCCCCTAATAACAACTATTCAAAAATATTTTATAGTTCTTAGCGGAAAAGGCAGTTATTTTGCACCTCTTACTGTTCTTCTTCACCTGGATTTCAAATAAGGTTTTGGGGCATAAGTCAGTGGTGAAGAAAGTCATATTTTAGTCCATGTGCTGCCAAAGCAAGCACAAAGAAAGTTTTATTTTAGAGTGGTATGTGTGTGTTTAACATCTGTTAGATTGTTGGCCATATGGGTAGAGACTGTTCCTGTCTTATAGCTCTCTTTATTTCTTTAGGACCTAGTTGTGCACATGGAATGCAATCTTCCAGCTTTGCTAAAAGTAATGGTTATGTCTCACTCTATGCTGCTTCCTTGCACCTTAGTTCAGGGATACCTCTTCCCTGACTGAATGTAAGGAAACCACAAAAATGGCAGGGAGGAAACTTACCTTTTGCAGGAACAGTTATCTTGTCAGTGCGCTTTACAGCATCTTGCTTGGCTTCATTCTGGGTCTTTGAAGCCCAAGGTCTGTTGTAGGGATCCAGTGTCTATTTGCAAGAGGCAGAGGCGCTCACACACAGCACTAAAATCTCAATGACCCACTTTTCCTTTTCTCCCCAACAACCAGGGGGACAGAAGCCCCCAGCTGCCCACCCCCACCCACTCTGCCAACTGTTTAAACGGAAATCACCTGTGGAAAAGGTAAACATATGTTAGAGCAAGTACTAGCAATGGACAAAATGAAACAAATAATCAGGTACTCAAGGAATTAAAAGAGGCAGCAGCCTCACTTACACTTGCCATGGTGTTTAGTTACAGGCAGGTCCCCTGGACTGAGCCCTGGGGATGGTGTCTCCTTTGTTGGTACCTCTTGGCTCTTCAGATTGGGGCTCCTGCCCATATGAGAATGTTTCATTTTCCAGCTTTGTAATACAGATGGGGGTATAGGAGTTTGAGGGGAAGGAGGGCAAGAATGGAAATAACAGAGGGCAAGATACCTACCTGTGTGTGCTTCTTATTGTGCATATGGGTGAAGAAGTCAAACATGGTCCCACAGATGGTGTTGCAGTCTTTGCACCAGTGATTGCCAGCATCATAATACTCATAGGCAGCAACGGGCTGATCAGACTGCTTAGCTGGCTGGGGGCTCTCAGCAGGCTTGGGGCTCTTACTACGGGAATTCTCATTGTTTACCTTTGATTCCTAGAGGGGTAAAAACCTGTACTAAGAAAGAATTCAAGACAATCTAGATCTGTCTTCCCTCAGAAAAAGCAGGTAGCTACCACAATAACAGAAATAGGACTATATGATCCTATTTCCAGTGCCTAAAGCTGCACAAACTGGGAAAAACCCCATGAGAAATCTGCAAGACTCAAAGAGAACTAATTTGATTCCAGTGTCGTCATTATGAAGAATAAATCATAATGACAATATATTTATATATCCAAAAATATCTAGAAGAATACTCAGGATTATGGAAACATTGGCTGCCTCTGGGGAGGGATGCAGAGAACAAGAGTGGATAGGAATCTTCTATAGTATCACCTTTGGTAGATGTTAAATGTGTTACCTATACAACTAAATACATTAGTTAAGTTTACCAACCATGATGACAACTAGGAAGGGAAGAGGAAATGGAAAAGGTAACTGACAGATTAAGCAAGTGAACAAAAAAAAACAAACCAGATGATAGTGAATTCTCTCATCACAGACATATCCAGTACAGAAAACTAGAGAATAAGGCTGGCATAGACAAAAGGGATAGTCATCTATTTAGGATCACTTACAGGAATCTGGGTAAAATGTTTCTAACTGCCTAAAATGTCACCATTAGAATTTAATATCTTTCAGTTAACATGAATCCTCTTTTAAAATATATCAACTCTCCAACATTAAGTGATCAATAATAAATAATATGAATTCATTTTTCAGCAAGCTGAGAACAAGGTATTCAGGAAATGAGAATTCTGGATAATACTGAGGACTGAGGCACATACAAAAGATAATTCTGGAACACAGAGAAGGTGAGTATGAAGGAGTTTCCACAGAAACGATCAGGGAATGGAGCACCTAGAATATTGGCTGGTGGGGAAAGGCTAAATGGAGAAAGGGAAACAACAGAGATTTCAACGATAACGTTTCCCTTTTATAGTCCTATTCAAGGGTCACTAAAGAGATCATATCCAGCAGGTAAGGGATGGGCACATGCATACACTGCTGGTGAGTATTAACTGACACCACCTTTCCAGAAGATAATTGAGGAACACATATTATATACCTCAAAATTCTTTATTCCTTTGACCAAGCAATTCTATTCCATGATATTTATCCTTAGGAAATTAGGTCAAACTACAGGTGATTTAACTGGTTAAATTGGTTATCCATACAACAATAAAAATAAGGTTGCTAAAATGATATTACAGAAGTCTATTTATTGACATGGAAAGATAGTCATGAAATACTACAAGAGTAAGTAACAAATGCTTTCGGACTGTGGTGTTAGAGAAGACACTTCAGAGTCTCCTGGACTGCAAGCAGATCAAGCCAGTCAATTCTCAAGGAAATCAACCCTAAATATTCATTGAAAGGACTGATGCTGAAGTTCCAATATTCTGGTCACATGATGCAAAGAGTTGACTCACTGGAAAAAACCCCGTTGCTGGGAAAAGATTGAAGACAAAAGGAGAAGTGGGTGGCAGAGAATGAGATGGTTAGATGGCATCACCAACTCAATGGACATGAATGTGAGCAACTATCACCCACTAACTACTCTGGGAGATAGTGGAAGACAAAAGAGCCTGGCATGCTGTAGTCCATGGGGTTGCAAAGAGTCAACGTGACTTAGCAAGTGAACAACAAAGAAATAACAAAATATATTTGAAAAGGACTTCCCTGGTGGTACAGTGGATAAGAATCTGCCTGCCAATGCAGGGGACACCTGTTCAGTCTCTGGTCTGGGAAGACTCCACATGCTGTGGAGCAACTAAACCCATGCACTGAGCACTCCAGGGTCCGTGAGCCACAACTGCTGAGCCTGTGTGCCCTGGAGACCATGCTCCACAAGAGAAGCCACCATCATGAGAAGCCCCCATCATGAGAAGCCCATGCATGACAATGAAGAGTAGCCCCCACTTGCCACAACTAGAGAAAACCTGTGCACGACAACAAAGAGCCAGTGCAACCAATTAAAACACACACACACACATACAAATCTATTAAAAGATGTATTTGAATAATCAATACAGATATGTGACTAGGCACAGAATGTCAAATGTCACTTTATCCAAAAGACTTTCCCTAACTACTCCATGTTCCTTAGCCTTTTTTGACTGTACCGCCACCACCACAACCAACTACATAATTCCCTTTCATACTGCCCATATCTAAACACTGTCTGGCACTTTTTTGGAGACCAAGAAATATTTATTAAATGAATGAACAGAAGAAGGTAATCTGGAATAATACACACTAACTCATTAGTAACAACTGTGTCTAAGTGAATGGAACTGTGGAAATGTGCATGGGTTTACTTTTATGAAATGAGCTATTTAAGAGAAAGAAAAACTAACCATGCATTTTAAAAAGAGGCAAAGAAAGAAGAAAGATCAAAGACAGGTAGGAAACAGAGCTTGCAGAGAGAACATTCCTTATTGCTGAAATGAAAATCGAACTGCAACATATTCTTGTTAACTTCAGAGAACATTCTCTCACTTAAGTCAAGATGATAGTTTATCATGGGGTTGGTGCCTAAACGGAACCCCAAAGAATGTATAAGTCAACTACAAGCTCTTCTCCCATTAAAGGCCCTGAACTCAATGGTCCTGGTATAAAATAGTCCTACCTGGTTGAGAAAGAGAACTCTCCAAGGAAGACATAAAAAAATTAGAGTTTGGCTGACAGAGAATACAGAGTATCATCTTTTCTAACCCCAATATTAACTGACCATCTATGTACTAGACATACTGGATGCCATGGGAAAACACAAAAATAAGTTATACTCTGTTATTCTCAAGAAGCTCTCATTTAGTGCAAGAGACAGGCATGAAATCAGGCATGAGTTTAATCATGCTTTCAGTAAGACAGAATGAAATACATTTTATAAAAGAACAAAGTAATTTATTGTGGGAACGCTAAAAAGGTCTGACTCAATCACAGTGGAATTCAGGAATTCTTCACAGAGGAGGGGAGTATTCAAGTTGGGCCTTAGTGGATGAGTAGGATTGGGAGAAAGATTATTCCAGGCTAAGAGGATTATTAATGATTTCCTGAGAGCTATCTATTTGCTATGTGGCAGGCACTGAGCTGTGTACTGGGGACTATATTGGAGAATGAGACAGATACGGTCCCTGATCCCCTGAACCTTAAAATCTAATTGGGGAACACATGTAATAATATAATTACAAGGCCATAAATGCTAAGAAGGAAAATGTAGGTATAAGAATGTATATGAGGCAAATTTAACAACCTGGAAAATCAAGAAAGGAAGTCAGGGAAATAATTTAAACTATGATCTGAGGATGAATCTGAGTTAGAACGCAGGATAAGAAAAAGTAGTAATTAGTAGGAGGAGAGGACACAAAGACATTAAAGATGATAAAACATTTATGGAATGAAAATGCCAGTAATGAAATTATAGAGAGCAAAAGAAAAATAAGATTTGAAATGAGGCTGAAGAGGTAGGCAAACTAGTATCATAATCATTGGCTGAATATGGAGAAAAAATTAAAAGAGTAGCAGTATAAGCAAAAGTTGAAGGTGGCTTGAACTTGGATGGCAACAGAGATGATGAGATGAATGCAACTGAGATTTATTTTGGATGAAGAACTGGCAGACTCTGTAACTGCGTAGAGCAGTTAGGAAGGGGGAGCACTAAGAATGCTTTTGCGGTTGTTGGCATAAAAACTGTTGGACAGTAATGTCATTCACTGAGACAGGTAATAAACAGCAGAGGAAGAAAGATTAGAAGGAGGATGGGCACTATCTTAGTTTAACTTAGAATACATTGATTTTAAGGTGTTTGAGACAATCAAGGGAAATAGTGAGTAGTCTGTTGGACACTCAGACTTGAACCTTGTAAGAATCACCTGAGCTAGAATATAAAAGTGGAAGTTGTCAACATGGTATTTCAGCATAGGACTGAATGAAATGACCTAAGGAAAAAGCACAATTCTGGAGACCTGAGCTAGAACTGAGTCCTGAAGAACTAAAATATTCAAAGATCAGGAAATTAAGCAGAGCAGCTAACATACAGAAGGAAAAGAAATGTGATGGGACCCAAAGGAAGAAAACAGTTTTTCAGAGACAGTGGTTCCTTGTATCAAATACTGATTTAAGAACTGAAATTTGAGGCTGTTCAACATGGTGGTGACCTTGTTGCTAAACATGAACCAAAAAGGCATTTCAAGTTGTGAGAAAACTAGAAGCTGGACTGAAGTGAGTTAAGGTATAAATGCTAGATCCAGAACATGGAGGGCCCAGAATTCTACTTTGGAGGCAATGGGGAACTGCTAAAATTCTGAAGGACAGTACCACCATCTAAACTATGTTTTACAAAACTAACTAGCAAGAGTAAGAACAGATTGGAAAAGGAAGCTAAAAAAATGGTTAGTTAGAAGACTGCTTTAGGAGTCCATGGAAATAAAAGATACAATAGAAATGGAAAAGTTGAGCTGTTACCTTGCTATTGGAAGAGGAGTTTGAGGATGACGACACTTTTTCTGGGCTCTTGGATTTTTCTGCTTTCCCAGTCTTCTCTGTAGGCTCCCTACTGTCACTTGAAGACTTCAGAGATTTATCAGAAATGTTAATTCCCAAGATCTGAGCCACTTTGTCCAGTTCAGACTGCTTTTTTTCTGCCTCTTCTGCCTCTTGTCGAAGTTCTGCAATGTCCTTCATAATGTTATCCTGAAGCCGACTCACCTCTACTAGGAGTGGATCTTTGTGACCATCCTTCTCCCTTCGTTTCTTACGCAGCATTTCCCCTGAGTAGTCAAATGTCAACAGAAAGAAACACAGGAAAGTTAAGTCATTTTTCAGTCATAAATACTAATTCTTAAGACTTTATGCTCACAAAATCTCTCTCCATAAAACGTCTAAAAGCAGGTGAGACTTGCCCTCCACATGGGCCAGCTCCTATGAAAGTAAAGGTTGAGTGATTACATTATCTCTTAGATAGGGGTTATTAGCTAGAGATCTATGGACAGGTTTCAAAGAGAGACTCCATGTATCCCCTAAAAGGGTATATACAAGTTTATGTGCATGTGTCCTCCAAAAGGTTAATGTATGCTGTAACTGTAATACATGAATTCTGTGGCTGTCGTCTTCAGAGAACCAAATAATTATTCACATATTTGACTTTATCTGATTTAAGGACCCTTCACCAACACATCCATTGAGTTTTAGATTTTGCCTTAAGTTTACTTGATGTTATTTCAAACTTCAGATTCTCATGAATTAATCCTCACAGGATTACTAACTAAGCTTCTCATCCCTAAAAAGTCCAAAGCCAAACAAGAAATTACATCTTCTCCCACTCTCTGCTCTTCTGTTATCACCAAGCTGTAATATTTTATGTTCTTTCCTTAGTGTATATGTGAAATCCTAAAAGCACTGGTGAAGAGGTGTACTCAACAGAGGCATAATGGAACATCTTTTTGTGCAATAACGGAACATCTTTCTGTTGTGGGTGTACACATCTTTTTGTGTATACCCACAAATCAAAATATGATAGGGATACATCAAAAGGACACAAGACATGTATAAACCTATGGCTGATTTGTGTTGATGTATGGGGAAACCAATACAACACTGTAAAGCAATTATCATCCAATTAAAAATAACTTTTAAAAAGGGACACAGGAGCCAACTTTAAAGGGGCTCTCACTGGCCAAATTTGGGGCAATTTGAGCATAAAGATAAAAGTAAAATATTATATAAATGAATAAATGGGGGAGGAGGGGTGGGTAGAAAGCTCCTCCTCATAGTAGCTGCTGCTGCTAAGTCACTTCAGTCGTGTCTGACTCTGTGCAACCCCATAGACAGCAGCCCACCAGGCTCCCTAGTCCCTGGGATTCCCCAGGCAAGAACACTGGAGTGGGTTGCCATTTCCTTCTCCAAAGCAGGAAAGTGAAAAGTGAAAGTGAACTCGCTGTCGAGTCTGACTCTTAGCGATCTCATGGACTGCAGCCTACCAGGCTCTTCCGTCTATGGGATTTTCCAGGCAAGAGTACTGGAGTGGGGTGTAGAAAGCTAACCAATTAAGGTAAATGGAATGATGAAATTAGAAAATTACTGTGTAACAATCAATAACTGATTTGGACAAGAAATCATCAAGGAATACTCAAACTAGTGGGCCAAAGTCTGAGGAGCAACTGAGTATTTACAGAAAGTATCCCCCCTATAAGATACTTGTTAATTGAAAAGGGTAAAATAGTAACCTTACAGTGGAGAAACCTGGCAGACATCATCTTAACCAATGTCAAAGTTGACACCATCAGTACAGGACAAATCAATACCTGATACAAACTTAGCATCATTTCTGTGATGTTCCTTGTGCTAAAATGCACAACATGAATTTAATCATAAGGAAACATCAGACAAATCAAAATTAGACAACATTCTACAAAACATGTGATCTCCTCTCAAGATTTGGGAACTGTTACAGATTAAAGGAGACTAAAAGAACATGACAACTAAATGCAATGCATAATCTTTAATTTTCTTTTGCTTCAGGACATCATTGGAACAATTGATAAAATATGAGTAACATCTGTAGCCTAGTATTTTACTGTTAATTTTCTAATTTGGTAAGTGTTCTATGGTTATACAAGTCAATTCTTGTAGTCAGAAGACACACACTTGGGACCTTCCTGGCGGTCCAGGAGTTAGAACTCCCCACTTCCACTGCAGGAGACACAGTTGGGGACCTAAGACCCCAATCCCTGGTTGGGGAACTAAGACATGCTGCATAGTGCAGCCAAAATTTTTTTAAATATTTAAAAAAGAAGAAGATACACATTTAAGCGTTTAAGACTAAAGGAGTATCGTTCTACAACTTACTCTTAAATAGTTCAGGAAAAATTACACCCACACCCACACACACAATTGAGAGAGAAAAACGAATATAGCAAATATGGTAAAATGCTAATAATCATGGAAAACACCTGGGAATCCTTTACACTACTAATGCAACTTTCCTATAAGTCTAATTATATCAAAATTTTTTAAAGTGAAGCTTCAATGTCAATGAACCTGTTTGAGAGTCCCCAAAGCTCTTCATTTGGATCTCTTACTAAAGTTACAACAAAAGGGCAGACTAGGAGTGTGTCTGATACCTTGCTGTTTATGAAGCCGCTCCAACTCAGTTCTCAGATAGTACATCTTCTTCTGGCGAGCTTCACGGTCACTTTTCAGCTTTTCCCTCTCTTCAATAACCTGCAAAATAAAAAATGGTTAACAGACCCTTTAGCCTACATCCCCCTTTTCCATTGTTCTTTTCCAGAAACCCTCATACTAGATAATATCTGAACACAAGAATACAAACACCTGCACACAGAGGCTCTGACTTTATAATGAAGATGATACTTCATTCCAGTTCAAGTTCCAGAATAGAATTATCCTTTCCAGAACTCTATTGATTGGAAACTACTATTTTTGTAGAAGCACTACACTATTAGATAGTAGTTCTGAGTCCAAAAGGAACCATCAAGAAGGGAACAAATATGTGTTGTGGATGAAGCATTGTGTTAGTTGCATTATATGTATCATCTTAATCATGATATTATCTGTTTCACAGTAAGAAAACAGGTTGCAAAAGACTAAGTAACATACCAAAGATCATATAGTAAGATGATTTAAAATCCAGGTATATATGCCCTAAAGCCTCTGATCTTTCAACTACACTACTATCACCTAATGGGAAAAATAAATATGGCTTGTCCATAAGGAACTCAAGTGAAAACCCTGTGTACTGTCAGCCCTGACTTTAGTAATAGGTTCTTAAAGGTAAAGGAAAGGAAAAGCACTAATCTTCAGAGAGTATCTCTGCAGTCTTAGGTTTTGTCGTATGGAAGTTCTTCTCTTTCCCAAAAGACTTCAAACAAACAAACAAACACACACACACACACACAAAACACTGAAGTTCAGGGTACTCAAGTACAATGGAAAATTAAGAGGTGTTTTTGGTCTTCTCAAGGATTAGCTAAATTTCTTTTAAACTGGAAAAAAATCAGATTAGCCTTCCAATTTCACCTTTTCTATTTTTCTCCTCAGGTCTTAATTATTTTATTAGCAAACCAAATTAACACATATTACAATTTTATGGTCCTTAGGTCACTGTGTTTAATAAAGTGAGTTGTTAGCTATCAAGTACCTTTAAAATCAACAGTATATGTTAATTTTTCTATTCAAAATTCTATTCTGTATTCCTCATCTCTATGTAATTTTTACCTAACTGCTTTAAAACATCTAAATTATTATACCTTTACCCCAGCCACTGCTTGCTTTCTATAGTCAAGGAACCCAATGAACCTTGACAATATAAAAACTACTTTAAAAGTGTCATAAAATATATTATTATTCCTGGACTCTAAGTTAAACCAGAACAAACAAAGCTTATTTCTTGGTTCAGTTACCAAGCAACAACTAGTCAATAGTTTTTAAACCCCATAATCACTACAGGAAAAAGATCCAAAACTCACTGGGATAAAACACAGATTTCTTGATTTCTATGGAGATCAGGAAAGGAACCCAATTTTGGTTCCTCACTCTCTGATTTCAAGGCTCCCAGCTCTACCCATAGTGTCCTAAGGCTGGTAATTGAGATAGAGAAATAAACTTAGGAAAAAGAAGTCTAGCAATCAAGTGGGACCTAGGGCCAGACTTTAGGCCAAATGAGAAAACAATCAAAGAAAAAATTATGGTAATAACAGCAGTCTCTAAAGATTGCCTTGGACCTTGCAAATTTTTAGCTCCATCTAAAAGACAAATACAAGTTTAGGTTAAAACAGAAGATGCAGGCACAGGAGGCCCAAAGCTAACACTCACCTTCTGTTTCTGGGAAGCACGGTTCTTCTCATCAGAAATCTTCTCCGGATTATATCTTATGAGTGATGGGATGGACACATGGACAGGCACTTGGGCAGTAGGAATTGAGCCCAGCACTGACTCCTCATGCTTGGGCTCATCAGGAGTCACAGTGGGGATCACACGGAGGTTGGGACGGCTACGTGTAGCTTGTTTGCTAATTGGCACTGTCCTGTGTGAGTCTGGCAGAGGGTGATTTGAAGGTTGGGAGGCAGGGTACATGGGCCACCTTGAGGCTGCATATGCCATGTAGTGCCTATAGGCATCAAAAGAAGCAGGGGGAATGGCAGGTCCCTGGTAGCTTGGAGGTATCCGAGCTGCAGCAAACTGAGAGGCCCTTGGCACATGGAACTGAGATAAAGAAGCAGGGTGCGGAAGTCTAACTGGGGCAGATGGGGCTGATGGCAACATGCACCTGACTGCAACAGATGACTGAAACCCACTGCCAACCACCTCAGGTCCTGCGATATGACCCACTGGATGGTCAGACTTTAAGAACGGGGGCTGTTTTTTGTGAGCAAGTAAGGATCCACAGGGGAGACCTGGTGTGGACGGGACCCTTCTGGGGAGTGGGTATTGCTATGGTGCACCTCCCCACTCTCCAGTCTGTGAGGATCTGCAGAGCGCCGATCAGCTGAGAAACGGCGGTCAACGGAGGAACAGCGGTCTGCAGAAAAGTGCCGGTCAGCAGAGGAACGGCGGTCAGCAGAGGAACCTGACGGCTTTTTGCCATGAAGTCGTTCCTGTGTGCGTGCAGCCAGTTTACTAATCTCGGCTACTCCAATATCCAGCCCTATGGTCTTGAGCAAGTCATGAATCTTGGCATATTCTGGATTGGTCTCTTCTACTGATTCTAGCTTTACATTTGGAGCTGAAGAGGGTAGGGAGCTTGCCTTCTGCCTCATAACTTCACTTTCAGAGCTCCCAAGGGGCTTTGGTGGAGATTCTGCTTTTAAATCCTCTTCTTCATCCCCATAGAGAAATTTCTCCTCATCCTCAATGTCAGGGAAGCTAAGTCGCCTTTTTTCCTGCGTACCGGTAGAATCTGCTAACATGCTCAGAATGCAGGAGAAACCACTGCCATCCTGGCTAGCTCTCTCGTGAGGAAGCAAGAAGTCTGTGTGTCGCTCTGGTCCTTCAGCCTTCATATCCAATTTTTCCTTGTGGCACAGAAAACTTCCAAACTTCTCTCTGAGGGGACTGTTGTCTTTGGGTATCCCAGGGAGGGGGCCCCATTGGTAGAGGTTGCTCTGAGATTCCTTCAGGGTAGTCTCTACCATAGTTCCCTTGTTTTCAACCTCTGAGGTAAAAGCAGCAATAGCACCACTTAGTGGAAGAGATGAGTGTCCAGAGTAAAGAGGGTGATCCTGGCTAGAGCTGGTACTGCTGGGAAAACTTTCAAGCTGCAAAGATAAACATAGCTAAATTAGCCTCTACATAGAATCTCAGAAAACTAGTAACTGCGATTAAAATAAATACTTTGTTGTTCTTGAATTAACAGGGCAAAGATACATGTGGATGAAAGGGAGGTCCTTAGCCAGGTTCAATATATGGTTTCCCATTTCTCCAGATGGTTCTGCTGTAGCAAAGGGAAATAGAAAAGAAGGCAGATTGAATCTTAACTTTTGCCTATTTGTTGTAGTCTTTAACAAGGAATTTGAATTCAAAAGGACTTCAGAGATGCCCTAGCTTAATTTTTTCTCTTTTTATGAATCTTCAAAAGAAAAAAAACATACATGCAGAGCTACTTTGACTGAAGTACAGTCAGGAAACTCTGATCCTTAACTGATCAGCCTTCTCTTACTTAGCTCCTAAGAGAACAAGTAAAAACAAGTGCTCATGCCTGACCATCCTTCCGTAAGTGAGGAAAAATATCAAGGTCCAGAATGGTTAGGTGACTTGTCTAAATATCGCACAGCAAGTTGGTGATAGAGATGGATCCAGTAGAATTACCTGATTTCTGGTCTAGTGTCCTACCACTCATGCATTTTTCCTCTCTTTAAAGAGAGATGAGGAAAATTCAATCAGCTCCTCCCTTTGCTTTTCAAGCTTCATTTCCAAGAAACCCATATTCAAAGATCCTACAGGACTAGCCAACTTAGAGGAAAAAAAAAAAACTTTATATAATAGATACTCTTCAAAACGTCTGTCTAGAAAGCCTGTGTGCTTAGTCACTCAGCCATGTCTGACTCTTTGCAACCCTATGGACTGCAGCCTGGCAGGCTCCTCGGTCCATGGGATTCTCCAGAATAATGGAATGGGGTTTGCATTCCCTTCTCCAGGGTATCTTCATGACCTGGGATTAAACTCAGGTCTCCTGCATTGCCGACAGACTCTTCCATGGTCTGAGCCACCAGGAAAGCCCCTTAGGAAGCCTAATACATAACAATAGAAGCCCTCTATTATTGCATTATGAGACCTACAATTTCCTTTGAGAGTCCTGAAAGGTACACCTCCTAAGCTAACAATGTTGCGCCAACATATATTCCAAAGATATGTGAGGGACACAGGCCCCAGGAAAGTAAGTAGGTTTTAAAATATTGAGAGAAACAAGCAAGACACCCTAGAAGAAACACAGCATAGACCTGCAAGGAAGGCTCCATGTCCACCTCAATCCGCTTTTTCAGAATTGACTTCTTGGGCATCACAGATACTTCCTCAGGCCGATGTAAAGAATATCCTGGCTCCGATGCTGTAAGGACACCTGACAATCCAGGGATGGGACAACCAGTGCCGCCACTATCAACTCCCACCAGCTCCTGACTCAAGCTCCTACTTCGTTCCTCCTCTTCCTCTCGTTTCGCCGGGCGAGGTCCAGCTCTCGAAACTCAGGGTCTAAAAACCTAGGGCTTGGGCTCCGTCTACGCTGTCGATAACTGCGAGTCCCTGATGTAAAACTCGGGTGATCACTTCCCATGTTGTGCATCTTCTCTGTGTCATCATAGCGAGGCCGTTTGGCCTCCCGGCTACTTTCCTCAGGTCGTATAGAGTAGGAGCCTTTGAGTTTGTCTCTATTCCGTTCTGTTCCCCGCAACAGCTCATCATGACAACTGATATGAGGGCTATAATCAGATCGATGCAGGAAAGTTTCTCTTGCTCGGTAGTCCTCATCAAGTTGCCCCAAGAAGGGACTGAGAGGTGCCTCCTCCCGGGAAATATATCGTTCAAGACCTCGAGAGCACTGGGAGCTTCGAGTGAAGACAGAATCATCAGTCAGGTCATCCCTGAGGAAAGAGACAAGCATCACTGAATACAATGGACTTGGAAAGAGCAAGACCAGACAAGGCTAAGAGACTGACATCTGGCAAGGGGGCTGTAGAATGCTTAGAACAAAAGACAGTAATTATGAGGTCAGAACAAATCTATGTATATACATGCAACACTTCTTCTCCCTTTTCCCAGAGCACAGGCAGCTGTAGCCTCTAACCAATGGAAGAGACTGCTATATCTGGACAGAATTCTTCCTTTAACTAGACTTTGGGGATGCAGAGTCTCATGTAAAGGTCTTAGAGATGTGAAAATACCACTACCAGACTACAAAGAGTCCTGGGTCACACAACTTCACACTAGCTCTTTGCTACTAAAACTGTGGTCTGAATAAGCAACATCAGTATTTCCTAGGAACTTTTTTAGAAATGTAGATTCTCAGATACCACCCTGCATGCCAGGTACAGCCAAAAAACTTTTAAGGTGTAAAACAAAAACTGTAAAAACAAAATTTGAGTTAGAGCAGGCCAACTTTACCTGTTTATACTGTTAAATTCTACAGAATATTTCATTTGGAAAAAAAAGTTTCACTGTGGGGGAAAAAAATTTTTTTTAACCACTAATCTATCCAATTGGTATGATTTTAAGTTTTAGAAGGTTCTGCAATTGCTTTGTTTCACTGGATCATATATTAAAAACCATAAAACTCCCTCACAGTCTGTTTTGTTATACTCTCTCCTACCTTGCCTGAATATCCATAAGCATTTTATTAATCTTGAGCCCAGAAAGAAAAAGTATGTGATGGTTATCTCACTTTATATTTCTAGTACAGTGAGATAGATTTATTATAGAAATAAAAAGGTCTTAGACTTTTAAGGCATGAAGGTAAAAATACAGGATGGAACATCTGTCCTTTCAGCTCAGATCTCTGTATCACACACAGTATCCTAATCTTCTGGGGCATTATGGTCACAGAGCTGTTTTTGCTGTTTAGTTGCTAAGTCCTGTCCGATTCTTTGAGACTCCATGGACTGCAGCCCTGTCAGACTCCTCTGTCTATGGAATTCTCCAGGCAAGAATACCGGAGTGGGTTGCTTTATCCTTCCCAGGGGATCCGTCTGACCCAGGGATCAAATCTGCATCTACTGCATTGGCAGGTGGATTCTTTACTGCTGAGCCACCGGGTAAGCCCCAGGGAGCTTCTACTGCCCCCTAAAAGTTTCTGATTTAAATCACAGAAACAAAGATCCCCTAGCACTTTAAGCTTTTCTGGTGGCTCAGTCGTAAAGAATCCACCTGCATTGCAGGAGACTTGGGTTGGATCCCTAGGTTGGGAAGATCCCCTGGAGAAGGAAACAGCAACCCTCTCCAGTGTTCCTGTCTGGGAAATCCCATGGCAGAGGAGACTGACAGGCTGCAATCCATGGGGTCACAAAGAGTTGGACACAACTGAGCAACTAAACAAGGACGAAGTACTTTAAGCATACAACTTAGAAAAACTTACACATCACTCACATTTCCGAGTGAATTACTATCCACAGGATGATAATTATTTCTGTCTTCTACAGTTTCTAGGAGCTATTTCTGTTTTTGTAAGTTTTGAAAAATGACTTTTGTTTTTTTATAATAGTTGTTTTCTTATTTCTGGGACTAAAGTTAGTAGAACATCAATGAGCTGCTTTTTCTCATTCACTAGCACAGCCCTTGTTCAGTTTTAGAGTGAGGTTACAGCTGTAAGTAACCTTATGAAAGACTATAAAGGATAAATTTTATTACCTCTTCTATAAGAACGTCATCTATGGGAATCAAAGTTCCTGTTACTCACCTCCTCCCCAAGAATTTAGGGAATTTTGTGGTCTCAATGTACTATGAAATAATAGCAAAGAATGAGAATGACCAAAGATGATTTCTGAAATCAAACATAAATAGAGTAAAATATTTTACTTTGCAGGTCTGCCAGCCATGAACACATCTTTTTCAGGGAGGAATGTCCATGAGTTGAGTCACTCCACTGCCAAAACACCATCTATATACATAGTCTCTGATCACATTAGCATAGGGAGAAATTACAGGCTCCATGGCTAGTAGGCAAGTTCATCCATTGCTCCTACATTCGGCTTTCTCTACTAAGAGACATACTAGCCTCACATCTTATCCAACATTAAACATCGAGAAGCTAGAAATAATGAAATGGCTCTCAGAAAGACTCAATCCAAACCTACAGTCTCCTGCAAAAGGAGGCAAAAACCAATAAAAGAAGGAATAGAAACAGTTAAAAGAGTGTGCTAATGTGTAAATACAGGCAGAAATCAGGTTGCCTGTTAGAAGCTCATGTCCTCCTTCCCTAGTTTTCCCAAAGGATGAGAGAAACTGACTGCAATAAAAGTGAGTCCTAAAAAGGGTGCCATCTCCTACAACTCAGAATAGTCCAGTGACAAACTCTCTCTGAAAGCTTTGGTCAAGTCCAACTCTTTCCTTAAAAAATTGACTGAATGATGTAGGTGATGGGTTCCTAGAGGCTAACTGAACTATTCTGCTTTTTCCGTGTTTACAAATTCCCTTAAGCAAGTTAAAAATAAACAACACATGTGTCCACAAAAGTTTGTACACCAATATTCATAGCAGCATTATTCATAACAGCCGAAAAGTAGAAACAACTAAAATGGTATCCATCCACTCAACACTGGTAACAGATAAACAAAATACATACAATGAAATTATTATCAGCAATAAAAAAAAAAATGAAGCACTGTTATATATAAAAACATGAATGAATCTTGAAAACATTATGCTACGTGAAAGAAGCCAGTCACAAAAGATCACACATTGTATGATACTATTTATATGAAATGGCCAGAATAAATACAGAAGAAGGTTAGTGACAGGCTAGGGGGTGGGTAGGTGAGACTAAGGATAAGGCAAAAAGAAAAATTCTAAAATTGATCACGGTGGTATATGTACAACTCTATGAATATACTAAAAATCACTGAACTGTACACTCTAAATGAGTGAATTGCATGGTATATGAATTACGGCTAAATAAAAAAGCTGCTAAAAAAGTATATGGTAAGAAAAAAAGGTTCTCTCGAGCTCAAACTTCCCATTATTTTCCTGTGCTGATTCCTCAAAATGCCTGAAGAAAGCTGTTGTGCTTCTGTCTTCTCCCTAAGGCAAGTAACAGGGAAAAATCCTACTCCCTACATCAAGGCAAGGAGAAGTCAGGAGATGAGAATACCATGAATGGAATATATTATGTGCAGAATACTCTGATAAACAAGGGAAATCAACCTCACGCCTACACTTATTCAGAAGCTCGAGTCTTCACACAACCTATTCACACTTCCTTTACAGAATAAGCTACAGTCCTGCACAGAGAACTGCCGTGGTGAGGAGACTGACAACCATAGCAATCTGGCTATAACCCAAACCTAGTATAAAATTTAACAGATCAAATATGGGAAGAGAAAGAATACAGGGTCTCAGGAAAAAATAAACACACACCTACATACAAATGATGGAAATGGCCTGTTTCATTAGCTGAAGACTGGACTCACAGTCAGGAAAACACTTTGTGAATGCCAACGTTCCTATGGCCTGGTTTTAGCAGACAGTAATTATCGATACAAAGCAGATTGAGCAAGAGTGCTGAGGGCAAAAAAATCTAAAGAATGGCCTGGAACCTCCTTTTAGAACCTTAATCTCACTTTCTCTAAAATAAATTTCTCTCTCTGAAATAGGATTCAAGAGAGAAAATTACTACCTCAAATATAGAGAGGAAATTTTTAATTTTTATAACTTATAAACAGACAATTGTTTACCTGAAGCACACATGCACAACAAAGTTTATGGAAAGGGGAGCTAACACCCTAGAACCAGCAAGAGGAAATGCTAAAGTCACACCAAAACCTGAGCTCCTAAGGAAGGAAGAGAATCACATCATGCACCACCTACTCGGACTGCCTACTCAATCATCTCCCAAAATAGAAGCAGCTAGAAAGGCATGGGCTGTTGCCTCAATTAAGTGATATAGTCACATACCTTGAAGCTCTATCTTCAGAAGCTTCAGTGTTATATGACTGTCCAGCCTTGCTTCACTGCATTGAACAGCCACTGAAGCTTTGAAGTAAATATTACCCAAGGGCAGCACTGGTCCGCACACTTCCTGCCCAGCTGTCCCCCACCTGCCTGCCTATATTCTGTGCACTACTTCACGGAGAGTCACGGTTTAAAAGAACATTATATTGATTTACTGCTACTGCTAAACAGTTGTGAAAACTCCCAATATACTTGGCAGAAACCATTTACAGACATGGTTCTCAGCTCTCAGAAAGAGTGCTTTCCCTGCACTCCCATTCTAGCTCTTTTACTTTTGCGAGGTGAAAAACACGTAATGCGTTATTTACTTCCCATACATACCTAAGTTCCTAGCACCTGAGATCTATATTTTAACACCCTGTGAATATATTTACCCTTCCTTAGCCCTCAGTGGTTGTAAAGTAATTACTGAAATTAAACATTTTTAAAGATCTCTAACTTTCTATTAATGCCTATATGTGTGTGTGTGTGTTTGTGTGTGTATACAATTAATATGAATTTATCTAAACCTTTTCTGAATCTATATATATTTCAGCCTGGACAAGCTGAAAAACAACACCATTTAAAAAAAGATTTATAAGGACTTCCCTGGTGGTCCAGAGGTTAAGAATCTGCCAGTCAATACACAGGTTTGATCCCTGGTCCGGGAGATTCCATATCCTGTGGGGCAACTAAGCCAGTGTACCCCAACTACTGAGTCCAAGCTCTAGAGCCTGAGCTGTGCAACAACAGAAGCCACTGCAGTGAGAAGCCCGTGGGTTGCAACTATAGTCCCTACTCAATGCAACTAGAGAAAGCTTGATTGCAGCAATGAAGACCCAGTGCAGCCATAAGTAAGTAGATTTCCTAGATATCCTATTTTGTTCAGAACTTTCCTTTGCAGAAGGGACCCCACTAGTTCCACTATTTTAGAATCTGTATCATCTCAACTGTTTTTTAATTTGGGGGACTGTTTATATTCCCTCAACTTCCCCTTTCCAGTTGGGGCCAGGATGACCTTTTTTCTTTGGCCATGCCATGCTGCACACAGGATCGCAATTCCCAGGCCAGGGATTGAACCCATGCCTCCTATAGTGGAAGCACAGAGTCTTAACCACTGGACCACTAGGGAAGTCGTAGATCTTTTAAAGTCTTTTTTCTACATAATTGTTTCAGCAACAGAGTCTACCCCACTCTTTCCAATGTTATACTTTGTACTGGACATAGTACATAAACTTCAGTGCTGGCACCACCCTTTCAAATACAACATTTGGAAAACAGCAACAATTCTACCTTCAAGTACTCTTATGGTGTGCCCTGCTTCAGATGAAGCCTACCTGTCTGTATCCTCCAGATTTTCCACTGGTGACCCCAGTCGATCACTAAGCCACCGCCGTTCTGGTATGCCAACACAGAAGTGGTCATTGCCAACAGTGATGCGTAAGCTCTGTTCCAAAGAAGAGTCAGATCTCAGACCAGGAGAGCGTCTCTACAAGAGTAAAAGATATTAACAGTCAACAGTGTCAAGACATTCCTACACTCAAAACTGTTCTCCTTCCTAAAGCTATAGTCCTACAGGGTGAGAGATGATTATTGTAAGATAATACTCCAAAAATAAATGACTTTAAAAAAATTATCAAGGACTTCACTGGTGGTCTAGTGGCCTGGGTTCCAATTCTGGTTGGGGAACTAGATCCCACATGCCACAATTAAAGTATTCCCATGCTCCAACTAAGACCTTGTGCAGCCAAATAAACATATATATACATTTTAAATTATCATTTTCTTAGATGAAAGTCCATACTTCCAATCCTCCCAAATTCTTTAATTTGCTGGCACCAGGCATGGGGCCAGAGGAGTGAATTAAGTCTGCTACCAGAATCTTTACATTTCCACTAAAGGAGACAAGCCAAACACAGGTTAAGAAAAAAAAAGTATTTCTGATGGTACTGTGAAGTGTTATAAAGTCATTAAAACATGATAACATGAAAGACTGCGGAAGAGGAGCTACTTCAGATAACATGGTTAGAAAAGACATTCTGAGGTGATACCATTTAATCTGGAGCCTGAATGATCAGTCTTGCAAAGAACAGATGGAAGATGTTTCAGGCAAAAAGAGGATGCTCTGTAATGAGCTTAGCATGTTTGGGGGAACAGAAAGGTGGCCAGTGTGACTGCAGTGAAGTGACATAAAACAGGCAGAAGCCACAGTTAGGAAATCTGGATTTTTATTCTTAGTTTAACAAGCCACAGAAGGGGTTCAAGCAGGGGAGTGACATTACTACATACTTCCTCTAGGTGCTCACTCTGTTCACATCCTCATCTTCTTCAGGTCTTTACTAAGAAATCACCTTCCAGAAGGCCTTCTCTGGCTACCTTACCAAAAACTGTAACTCCTTTCTGTTTTTTCTCTTAGCACTTAATCATATTTAACATGCCAAGACATTTTACTTTTCTTATTATCCAACTCCCCTGTCAGAATATAAGCTCTACTAGGGCAGGGTTTTTGACTGGTTTGTTCATTATTTTATTCCCAGTGCCCAGAATAGCATGGTTAAGCGTTCAATAAATATTTCTCAAATACATAAAATGGAGGTCTTTAAAAATCGTTTTGATTTCTAGGTATAGGAAAAATTGGATGGTAACAAAAGTGTAGTGTAATGGAGCCTAATGCAATAAACTAAGCAAGAGATAACAAAGTTTAGATAAGAATGATGGCAGGAAGACAACAATTTGAAGGATGTATTTTGGAGGTAGAGCTGATAGTTTAGATAGATGAAGTTATCCTTACAGACTGGAAGAAGGGAGATGTTCACTGTTTCTGGCTGAGCAACGGGTGATGTCATTTACTGAGACAAAAGACTGGAGCAAATAGGTTGCGCATTGGAGAAGAAAGGGGAAGTTATGAAAACTCATTGGTTTTTGTTTTCCTTACTTTCTCTGTAGTGATTAACATTCAGACTATCATACTCAGCGATGAAAATCTTAAAATCTTAGTAAGTCAATTCACCTATGACCAGAGTACCCAGATACTGTTAGAGATCCACTAAATAAAACAGAAACTTTGTCACTTTTTAAAAAGGATTGGTTAACTAATAATAAAAACAAATACCAAAATACCAGATCCTGCCCAGAGGCTCCACTAACAGAGAGATGCATATAAAGTCAGTATTACCTCTAAACTAACCTTCTTAACCTCATGCTCTGTCCCTTCAGCAGGGAAACGTAACAGTTAAAATTCAGGGTATTGGGAACCATGTAAATTGAATCACACTCCACCACTTCTTACAGGCATCACCTTGATTAAGTTTTTAAACCTCTGTTGAGTTCCTCAGCTGTTAGATGAGGAGGAACCCACCCCGCCCCCACCAAAGGACGTGAATGTTCACAGAAAACGTGTAAAGTGAAGGGCTGAGCATCATTCCTGCCACACAACTAGGTTAAGTGGAGGCAGCTATTACAACGACTGTAGATACCCACACTTCGATTTCGGAGAAGCAGCTCCAACACTGAGTACTAACAGTTTACATTCTTTCGGTGTATACCCTGGGAACTGTTTAAGCCACCCTAAGTCGCCACAAAGACATTTCACCCTTTTCCAGATCCAGGGCGCAGCTCAGTTTTAGCGGGACACACACAAAACCATCCAACTCTAAGGACACCAACTACTGAAAAAGTACCAGGCACACGGCGTGGAGGAGCTTCCCTCGCCCGGCAAACTTTTTCACACCTCACACCGAGGGAGAGAACCAGCCTATTCCCAGGAAACGCAGCACGGCGTCCCGAGCCGGCGCCCGGCCGCGTCCCGAATCCGTTATTGTGCAAATGAAGTTCCCGGGGCTGACCAAGAACCCCCTGGTTCGGGCGTCGCTGAGGGGGCCCATGGGGCTGAAGGGCCTTCCATGTGGGGACCCCGGCCTGGAGGCCTCGGGTCGTCCTGGCGGCGGGCGTTTCTGAAAGCGGGAATCGCGGGCAAGGGGGCTGGAGCAGAGAGTCCGGGTGGAGGGGTGGGATTACCCGGCTGCCGCTGTCGCCTGGATGGTCTCCGCGGCCGTCCCTGGCGAAGTCGGCGCGGGTCTCCCCCGGCTGCTCCTCGGAAGCCGGCCGAGCCCGGCGGGAAGAGTCGTCTGCCCCGCGGCGGCGACGGGGAGCCGCGACGGGCCCGCGGCGGGGACGGGGAACCGCGACGACCCCGCGGCGGGGACGGCGAGGCCCGGCGGCCGCGGGGCGGGGACGGGGAGCCGCGACGACCCCGCGGCGGGGACGGCGAGGCCCGGCGGCCGCGGTGCCCTGAGGGAGAGCGGGGCCGGCGAGCCGGCGTCCGCGACGAGGAGGAGCAGGAGGTCGGCGGTGAGGTGCGGCGAGCGGGGCCTGAGGAGGAGCCGGAGCTGCGGCCGGTGCGCGGGTCGCCCCCGCCGCTCTCTTTAGGCCGGTGTGAAGAGACGGAGGAGCGGGCGCCGCTGCGGTACATGGCTCTGGCAGCCGCGGCCACGGCGGCAGCGCCGACCTGGGGGCGTCCCGGACGCGGGCCCCCAGCGCGCCGCCGCAGCTGCAACCCGGGCCGCCACGGCCGCCGTGCGCCGCCCCCGCAGCAGGAGCAGCCCCCTCCCCTCAGCCCCGCGACGCCCCTGGGGCCCGGTCGCGCGCGCCCCCGCGGCCGCGGCTGGCGGTTGGAGGGCGCGAGCACGGGCCCGACACACCCCCCCGCCCTCCGGGGCTCCGGTTCCTCCACTCAGGGAGCGGCCAAGGGAGCCAGAAGTGGGGAGGCGCACGGAGGGCGGTGCGAGGCTGGGCGAGGGGAGGGGAGGAGAAGCGCGCGACCTGCGCTCCTCACGCCCCGCCTCCAAGCCGGCAAGATGGCGGCCGCTGAGCCGCCCACTTCCCCTCCTCCGGCGAACACGTGACCCCGAGCGCTCTGCCCGGGGTGGGCCGAGCGGAAGGGGAGAGGATTAGCAGGAGCGGAGTGGGCTCTTCCGGGGATGCTCGGGTCCTCGGGACGCTGGTGGCTTCGAGGGGGCGGGAGCATCTTTGACTTTCCCCTGCCCGCAACCGTGTTAATTTACGTGGTGACAAGAAATGGTTGTAAGTGATGGGAATATAAAAAACCTGCAAGGCGTTATGTGGGAGATTACGCATCTCGGCAAGAGCGACCGACGAAGTCCTGGCTCCCATAGAAGCCACACCACTGCCAACAATTTACTTTCTAGTTTGCCTCTTTTGTAGAAGTTGAAATTGAGGATGGGGAAGTGCGGCATGGGGGCGATTCGGGAGCGAGAATCAAACCCAAAGCAGCCATCCGAGTAAAATTGTCGCTGTCTCAACCAGAACACTTATCGGGAACGTCTCTCACCGCTAGGGGTCCACATCGTGACAGCTAGGAGGCCTGGAGAGTTTTTGCAAGTGATTTGGATCCCTCCAGTCTGCGACCAGAATTTTCCTGGACACTTAGGTGCAGTGGTAGTCCCTGTATACTAAGTACAGGGACTCAGGGTCCTGCATGCTAAGTACAGAAGTTTAAAAAAAGAAAAAAGGTCAAAACATGAAAAAAAAGTTGACGCTAAATTGAATTCTTCAAAATGAAGTACTAATGGCTTGAAAGTTTTCCTCTATCAACTAAAAACATAAATCCTGAAATTGGTATGAAAATCAGGTTTTTGTTTGCAAAGAGACAAGACAAAAAAATACTTACAAAAGAGTTCCATTTTCTTTCCTTACTTTTTTTTTTCTTAAAATAGAGCTGTGGGGCTTGTGGGATCTTAATTTCCTGCCCGGGATTGAACCCTGGCCTGGCAGTGAAAGGGCTAAGCCCTAACCACTGGACTGCCAAGGCATTCCCTAAGATTCCCATTTTCTAGTTTATATTTTTCATATTAAATTTAGAGTCTATCCAGTTTCACATATTTGTATAATGGCATTTGCTTACCTCATAGTTCAGTAAAATTAAATTTTTACTAATTGATTTCTCTCACACTCATCTTTCTTCATTCAACATTACTTGCTTGCTCCTTATAGGCATTTGAATTTCCAGTGGCTGACTTTGGATTTTGTGGCCTAAAATGGCCTTCATCATGTCAAGATTCTTAATATATTCTTCCATATATATTAACACTTTTAATGATTTTGTTTCCCATATTCAGTTTACATGGAATTTTTTATATGAACCGTTGCATAGTCCATTAAATTAAACCTGAGATTATTTTTCACAGATGGATAGCCAATTTTGTTTGAAACATGAGTTGGGATTATCTGTATACTGGGAAGTCATCATGAGGGAATGCTGCTGCTGCTGCTGCTGCTAGGTCACATCAGTTGTGTCCGACTCTGTGCGACCCTATATTCGGCAGCCCACCAGGTTTCCCCTTCCCTGGGATTCTCCAGGCAAACACTGGAGTGGGTCGCCATTTCCTTCTCCAGCTAATGAAAGTGAAAAGTGAAAGTGAAGTCGTTCAGTCGTGTCTGACTCTTAGGGACCCCATGGACTGCAGCCTACCAGGCTCCTCTGTCCATGGGATTTTCTAGGCAAGAGTACTGGAGTGGGTCACCAGTGCCTTCTCTGTATGAGGGAATGAGTTATCAGCTAATGAATAAATGCTGTCAAATGCCAGTTATCCACATCTCAATCCAGTTCTGTTGTTTTCTAACTGTGTAATGTGACAGTAAAGAGCTTTCTTTAATGTGATTTCTCTGTGAAAACAAAACTACCAAGATTGATGGTAGTAAAAGAAGTAAAGTAAAGAAATCTGAGAAAATGATGGCTCTTAAGCAGAAAATATGAGTTATGTACAAGGTTTCTGAGCAGTCTAAAAACATGTTTCATGACATGTGCGACAGAGACCTGCAATCTCAGCAGGTAAATGTCCTATCAGAGAAGGGTGACAGCCTCTGTAAGTGAGGCTGCCATGTAAAATGTCCTGGAAATTGGTGTTAGTCATCTGTGAATTGGGCTTCCCTGGTGGCTCAGACGGTAAAGCTTCTGCCTGAGATGTGGGAGACCCAGGTTCGATTCCTGTGTCGGGAAGATCCCCGGGAGAAGGAGATGGCAATCCACTCCAGCACTCTTGCCTGGGAAAATCCCATGGACAGAGGAGCCTGATAGGCTACAGTCCATGGGGTCGCAAATAGTGGACACGACTGAGCAACTTCACTTTCACTTTCATCTGTGAATGGTAAAGAACCTGCCAATGCAGGAGATGCTGGAAACGCCAGTTTGATCCCTGAGTTGGGAAGATCCCCTGGAGGAGGAAATGGCGACCCACTCCAGTATGTTCTTGCCCTACAGTTTGTTGGGTTGCAAACAGTCAGATGCAACTGGGTGACTGAGCGCTCATGCACCATATCTGGGGCTCCTCTCATGCTTAGCACCAAAAAAAGAATGCTTCCTTCCCCATTTCAAAAAAGGGAGTCTTATGACTATTTCTAGTCACTACAGCTGTGAATGCAAGCACCTTGTATCGCCTCTGGGAAATCAGGAAAGAGGAGTTATAAAATGCTCTTTCTTTGCTGTGGAACTGAAGAAGCTACATGCTCCAGAAGGTACAGCCTGTCAGCTTGGGTCCTAAGTCACTATGTGGAGCAGAGTGCCAATTAAAACTCTGCCAGAGGTGTACACTCGGTCTCTTACTATTCTGTGTATGAATCTGGGTTACCCACTGCTTTTGGTGTGATCTAAGCAAATATGAAGAAAATGTGAATAGGTGTTTATAGCTCATTGGAGTCGATATATGCTAAATCAGGGATAGGTACACTGTATCAACTTTTCCTCTTCAATCCTTCTCTAATACTGAATAATTATTTTTATCAGGGGAGCTGGCCCCCAGGGTATATAATTGGAAAACTCCCTTGCTTCCTCTTCGCACCTGCCCTAAACATAATTTAACTCTCAACTTCATTCAAGCTAAAGGTTTGCCCCTCCTCTAGCTTTTTCCTGCTTCAGGGGTGAGTCTTGCTGTGATAAAGGAAGGTGTGCCAAGTTTCTCCACATTCCTGGGCTTTACTGTCAGAGTTTACTCCTGCTGTCTTGCTGGCCAGCTGCTATTTCTGAACCCCTCCCCCAGGGTTTGATATAAGAGAAGAGCTTAGGGGAAAGGGCCACAGCTTTTCCCAATTGGGGCAGGATGCTGTTATCTTCAAAAGTTGATTCTCTGTGGACTTGGAGGACTCACAAAAATTGGCTCTTTCTCTCTTGTGTGTGTCACTGTTGTGGGCTTTTTTTTTTAGCTCTCTTACTGGGACCTAAGCAATGCCTCTCCTCTGGTTAACTGCCTATGACTCCTCTCTCCCCGCGCCCAAGTTCATAGCCTTCTGCAGGTTCTGTAAATATACTATCCTGAAGTTCCTTTCCTCTCAGAACATCCTTCATGGGAAAGACCTTTTTAATGACTTCAAGTCGTTTCCTTCTAGGTATACTTTTCCCACAGGACAACTCATGTGTCTTTGCCCTACTGGCAAGGGCAGTGCAGCTCACTCTCCATGCAACCCACCTCACTCACCATCTCAGGAAAGCTGGTCAGCCAGCATTTTGCATATGGACTTCCTCAGGTGGGAGTTAGGACAAGAGTCCCTGTGGACTTTCTAATCCAGGATATCTAAGCCAAACATTCTACGAGGTGCTAGTGGAGGTCTCTATCTCACTTGGGTCTCTGTGTGTATGTTAGTTGCTCAGTCATGTCCAACTCTTTGTGACCCCATGGACCATAGCCCACTAGGTGCCTCCGTCCTTGGAATTCTCCAGGCAAGATTCCTGGAGTGGGTAGCCATTCCCTTCTCCCTGGGATCTTCCTGACCCAGGGGTCAAACCCAGGTCTCCCACATTATGGGCAGATTCTTCATGGTCTGAGCCACCAGGGAAGTCCCCACTTGGCTTTAGGCAAAGGGGGAAAACCCCCTCTCCCTCCCCCAGAATTGTGGGAGAGGAAATATAGAGCTCACAGGGAACTCCCCAACACAATTCTCATTCCCTTGTATTGATTCAGTGTGGATAATTAGTAATAGTAATGCTGGCAGACTGGTTCACAATCTCATCCCGTCTCCCTTTGAAGTGGATGGGAGAAGAGGTTGCCTGGCATCTATTGTGTTGCTTTCTGCCTTTGAGACCCTTGCTGAAACTCCAGAGACGACAGGGAGCATCTAACTAACATCCTGTCACAACTCCTGTCTGTCGTCAATTCAAGAAACTCTTATTAGGACTTCCTGATGGTCCAGTGGTTAAGACTCTGCACTTCCAATGCAGGGGGTGCAGTTTTGACCCCTGGCTGGGAAACTAAGATCCACATGTTGCATAGCATAGCTGGGAAAAAAGAGAGAAACTCTTACTAAACTCTTATTAGGCAGATGAAAACAGCTTACAGCTTTTACACACACACACACCCACACCCTGTAGCAGACATATAGCAATGATAGATAAAACTTGAAAAGAGTAAAGAGATCTAAGCTTTAAAACATCAACACCTCTGTGAATTTGCTAAAGCCACAGAGCGCATGGGCTCTGAAATAAGTCTGGAAGCAAGGGTAGCAGTCAGAGATTTGTGCCTCCCAGGAGGTGGGGGACCTGGGATGAATTTTCAGCTTGAAGCCAAGGACACCCTTACCCCTACATGCGAGCTGAACAAAACTATTGTCAACCTTCTGCTTGGGGCTATAAGCTGTATGCTAAGAGTGGGACAAAAATGTTGACAGTCTTTAGATGAGAACTGAGCCTACGCATTCCCTGTGAGTGGAATGGCAATAGTGTGATACCCCACATGTCAGTAATAATGAAACAGAGCAGGAACCTATGGTCTTTGCCCCCATGTCCTCTGCTTGCCTTTTGTCTGTGGAAAAACTTAGGCAAAGAGTAAGTTTAATCAGAGAAGTGAGAACATGCAGAAACAAAGGAAAACAGTCAAAAAGACCAAATAATAATAATGTACTAATTGAGCATAGTTAAGGACCATTAGTTCCCCCTCAAGGGCTATAGTGGAGAAAGCAATGGCAACCCACTCCAGTACTCTTGCCTGGAAAATCCCATGGACGGAGGAACCTGGTAGGCTGCAGTCCATGGGGTCGCTAAGAGTCGGACACGACTGAAGTGACTTAGCAGCAGTATCGGCACCAAGGGCTATAGATAATGCTCTGAGCCATATCTATATGGCTTATAGATGAGCTGTCTTATAGATATTAAAACAAAAACCACCACAATATTGTAAAGTAATTAGCCTCCAATTAAAATAATTAATTTTTTAAAACCGGCAGGTGGAAGAAGCTAACTGCATGATAATTAGGCTGTACCCATGACATAAGCTGCTACAATTCCAAGAATTGGCTTCAAGAAATGGGAACAAATGGACCTTGGAACTGAAGATTAATTGTACCTAAAATAACCAAGATGATGCTGGTAAGACCACCGATGATCAGCTTGAAGATGAGCTGACTGTGCTGACTGTTCTTTGTGCACGGAGCCCCCTCTCCCTGACTATAAAAGCTCTTACCCCTGGCTTGTGGGGCGGGGGGGAGGGGGCAGTTTGCCTTTGACAGACATCTGCCCCTCCCCCACAGTTGCTGGCGTCTGAAATAAAGCATACCTTCCCTCCACCAGCTTGGCCTGTTTATTGGTTTTTGAGGGGGAGCAGCTAGACCCCACTTTTTGGTAATAATTGTAATGAGAAAGCATGATATTCTGTTAAACATGGTGGATTCAATTCATGCCTTTGTCACTATTAAATCCCTAAACACCACTCAAGTGACTGTAAAGGATTTTCTTTTTAAGATATAATCTCATTTATGCAGTGTGGAAGTGTGAGAGATATTGCCCTGTGGGGTTGATTTTAGTCAATGGGAGATGTATTATTAGAAATGTAAGCTACTCGCTAACACACAAATAATACAACTTGAGCTTCAAATTTCATAAGATATAGTTTTGTCTTCTCTGTTTCTTTAGCCCTTTTATTGTCTAAATGGCTATATGAAAAGGTGCTAAACAGTTATCAGAGAAGTGAGAAAAGATACAAAACAAATTTCTAAAATAATTAAAACTTAAAATAATTAAAATTTAAGGGGCATATAGCCATGGGAGCTATCACACAGGGTTGGTGGGCATGTGGTTACTACTGCCACTTTGAAACATTGGCAATAATTTTTTCTTTTTTTTTCTGCCGTGCTGGGTCTTCACTGCTGCGTGGGTTTTCTCTAGTGGTGAATGGGGACTACTCTCTAGTTGCGGTGCATGGGTTTCTCATTGTGATGGCTTCTCTTGTTGCAGAGCATGGGCTCTGGGCTCTCAGGCTTCGGTAGCTGTGGCTCCTGGGCTCTAGAGCACAGGCTCAATAGCTGTGGCCTGTGGGATCTGCAGCATGTGGGATCTTCCCGGATCAGGGATCAAACCTGTGTCTCCTGCATTGGCAGGTGGATTCTTTACCACTGAGCCACCAGGGAAGCCTGGCAATATTTATTTTAAGTTGAACATATACAGTGTGATGCAGCATTTCCTAAGTATATACCCATAAGAAATATCCACATATGTGCATCAAAAAGATAAGAAAAAGTTCTGGAAATGAATTGTGATGATAGTTGTAGAATATTGTGAATGTACTTAATACCACTGGATTATATATTTAAAAATGAATAAAAGGGGAAATATGTATGTTTTACCACAATAAAAATGACACACGAAAGTGTTCTCATGGCATTACTTATAGTAGTAAATATTTCAACTATAGAATGAATACTGTAGAATTTCAATTGTAGTAGATTTCATACAATGGAATACCATATACCAATGAAAAAGAAGACTGTCACTAGATGCAACTATATAGATTTCACAGATATAATGTTGTACTAAAGAAAGCCAAACACACAAAAATACAAATTATATTATTTTTTTATACCAAGTTCAAAAGTAAACAAAATACGGTGTTTGAAGTCCAGGTAGTGGTTACATGAGGGGAGTTTCTGGAATCCTTTTCTATTTCTTGATTTAGATGTATTCATTTGTGATAATTCATCAAGCTATACACTTAGGATTTTGCACTTTTCTGTATGTTAGGGAGAGGGATAGATTGGGTGTTTGAGGAGGGGAGATGCAAACTGTTGTATTTAGAATGGATAAACAACAAGTCCTAATGTATAGCACAGGGAACTATATTCAATATTCTGTGATAAACCATGATGGAAAAGAATATTATATACATATACATACATATATATATATAAACTGGAATCTCTGGAGTCCATCTACCCTGACTCCTTCAGAGCTTGATTGTATGTTGATCCAACCCTCTCAACAACTGGTCTTCCAAAATACAAATGAACTTTCCTGATACCATATTCTCCTTTGGTAGTATTTCAGCGAAGTATCAGAAAAATACAGCCAGGTTCACTATTCCTGTGACACATAAGGCTGGAGAAAGCAATGAAACTGTCCTGCCCTTCCTCCCTCAAGTTTACATATAGGGAAAAGCACCCAGATGAAGCTCCCCTCTAGGAAATACTCTCCCAGGAAAACCTAGAAGGTAATGAAGTCTCAGATATTTTTAAAGTTACTAACATTACAGGGGAGAAGGCAATGGCACCCCACTCCAGTACTCTTGCCTGGAAAATTCCATGGACGGAGGAGCCTGATAGGCTGCAGTCCATGGGGTCGCGAAGAGTCGGACACGACTGAGCGACTTCCTTTCATGTTTCACTTTTATGCATTGGAGAAGGAAATGGCAACCCACTCCAGTGTTCTTGCCTGGAGAATCCCAGGGACGGGCGAATCTGGTGGGCTTCCGTCTATGGGGTCGCAAAGTGTCGAATACGGCTGAAGTGCAGCAGCAGCAGCAGCATTACAGGCAGAAGAAAGCTTTTCTATATGATCTTTAGCAATAGCAGTCCAATAAAATTAAGTGAAATGGTAGATCAAATAGAAACTTGAAGACAAGAAGAAGAGCAGAAGCTGAAAAACAATTATTTTATGGTACTCCTATTACTATTCAAAATTTCTTAAGTTGGAAGGCCAAGTTTGATACAGAACTCTTGGAAATTTTTTTAAATGAATGAAAGTAAAAGAACAAGCAGGAAAAAGTAAATTAAGTGGGAAACAGCTTTTTGAAACAGATCATAATTTTGACACAGCTAATACCCAGTTCTTGGAGGATGCTGGATACAGCGTGGAGGTTGATGAGTCACTTGTCCAGAAATTAAGTGACTTGGAGCCAGAAGATAAGGAGGATGATCCAGAGTACAATCTGGCTGACCAGAGAGTGACTTGACCAACTAGTAAACTGTCCTCATCTTAAAGAGGCTTGACTGCCGCAGCATCTGTGTCTATGCTGAGGGTGTGTATTGATTTTCTTTTCTTTTATTTCATAAGAAAAAATAATTTTCAGGAAAAAAATCTTCTGACAGCTTTTATTATTGAGCTTAATAAACTGACCTTAAAATTTCAATCAGCAAAAATAATGAACTCTAGGTAATGATATGTATGCTGAAATGTTTAAGAGTGAAATGTGCTTATATCTGTCATTTCCTTCCAAGTGAATAAAAAATGAGACCCTTGAAATCAATAGCAGAAATGATGAATAAATGGAAAATTGCATGATAAGGCAGATAAAGTAAAATCTTAACTGTAGAAATTAGGTGTTGAGCACTTGGGTGTCGCTGTACAATTCTTTAAACTTTCAAGTGTGAACATTTTCAGAATTAAGTAAAAGCCTCACCAGATTGTGAATCACTATATTGTACTTATATAATATTGTACATCAACTATACTTGAGTAAATAATGAGTATAGAAACAATTCCTCCATCCAAAACTTCATTAGATGCAGATAAAGTGATTTATAGAGAAAATGTATAGTCCTAAATATTTATATGACAAAAGAAAAGTTTAAAAAATTGCTCAGCTAAGTTTCCAGTTCAAAAACTAAAGAAAAAAAACAAACACAATAACCTTGAAGAAAGAGAAAGAGTGGCAGTAATAAAAATGAAGGCAGAAATTTAAAAAAAAAGAAGGCAGAGATTAATTGAATACAACAGAGATGGTAAAAAGACAAAAGACGTTTTTTTAATCGTCTATACCCCAATACAAAATAACAAGTTTAAAAAGACGAAAGAAAGTTCTTTGAAATAAACTAATAAAACAAGCAAAACTAGCAGAATTGATTGATCAACAGAAAAAGAGAGAGGGCAAGAACACAATCTTTAAAAAGAGGGATTAAAAAAAAATGGAAAGAGTCGCTCAGTTCAGTTCAGTCGCTCAGTCGTGTCCAACTCCTTGCAACCCCATGGACTGTATAGCCTGTCAGGTTTCTCTGCATCCATGGGATTTACCAGGCAAAAACACAGGAGTGGGTAGCCATTCCCTTCTCCAGGGGATCTCCCCACCCAGGAATTGAACCCCAGTTTCCTGCATTGCAGGCAGATTCTTTATTGTCTGAGCCACCAAGGAAGATGGATTAAGTTATAGCCTGGCTATCACTAACGCTCACAGTGCCTTTTCGAGAATTAGGAAAGGTTTCGCCTGCGGGGGTGCTTCTCTGAGGTCGATAAAGAATCCGCCTGCAATGCAGGGACCTGAGTTGGGAAGATCCCCTGGAGAAGGAAAAGGATACCCACTCCAGTATTCTGGCCTGGAGAATTCCATGGACTGTATAGTTCATGAGGTCGCAAAGAACTGGACAGGACTGAGCGACTTTCACTTTGCCTGTGGGTGGCTGCAACCCTAAACTAGGGCTTGCCACTTGGAAAGCTGGATTCAGACCACTCCCACTCACTCCTTGTCCAGATAAGCTTGTGGAGAAAACCACCTACACAACCATATTGTCCGTACTGGATCAGTTTAAAAGCTCTGAGTCAATATGAAGAACTTTGTGCCAATTAATCTGACCATTTACACAAATGATTAGTTCCCATTAAAAATGCAATTTACCCAATTATATCAAGGAGACATAGACAACCTGAATAAACCTATAACCATTAAAGAAATTAAAGCAGTAGTTACAAGATCTGCTTATAAAAAGAGTGAAACTTTTCCCCCTGTATTCTAGCATAATTAAACGTCATTGGAATCATCTCTTTGCTAAAAGATAGATATGATGCAGCTGTGAAACCATGTGGTTCTGGTGTTCCCTTTAAGGGTAAATCTGTAACAATCGTCCTGATCTCTTTTGTGATAACTCCTCTTTTTCTTTTCTGTTTCTTCATAGGTCAGTTTCAGTAACTTTTTTCTTGGAAATATCCATTTCCTCTAGTTGTTCATATTTGTTGCCATATAGTTGAACAAAGCTTTCAACCTCTTTTGTGTTTGTGAATGTATCTCTTTTCTTATTCCTAACCATGATAATTTTGCTCTTTTTCCCCCTAACCAGATTTATGAGATATTCATGTATTTTACTGATCTTTTCAAATAATTAACACTTGAACTTATTTTTTTCCTCTCTACTATACTTTTTGTTTTCTAATTCATTATTTTATTGTTGTTTTCCTTATTGTTTCTCTCCACTTTGGGTCTATTTTGTCATTCTTTTCTAGTTTCATAAAGTGGCAATGAATTTTTATTTATTTATTTATTTATTTTATTCCACCCCGCCCCCAGCAATGAATTTTTTAAAAAAATTTCATAGTGAAATATTTAAGGCTATGCATTTCCTTCTGCAATAAGGAGTTCATGATCTAAGCCACAGTCAGCTCCTGGTCTTGTTTTCGCTGACTATATAGAGCTTCTCCATCTTTGGCTGCAAAGAATATAATCAATATAATCAAAGAATATAATCAGTATAATCAATCTGATTTCAGTGTTGACCATCTGGTGGTGTCCATGTATAGAGTCTTCTCTTGTGTTGTTGGAAGAAGGTGTTTGCTATGACCAGTGCATTCCTTGGCAAAACTCTATTAGCCTTTGCCCTGCTTCATTCCATATTCCAAGGCCAAATTTGCCTGTTACCCAGGTGTTTCTTGACTTCCTACTTTTGCATTCCAGTCCCCTATAATGAAAAGGACATCTTTCGGGGGTGTTAGTTCTAAAAGGTCTTGTAGGTCTTCATAGAACCGTTCAACTTCAGCTTCTTCAGTGTTACTGGTTGGGGCATAGGCTTGGATTACTGTGATATTAAATGGTTTCCCTTGGGAGTGAACAGAGATCATTCTGTCATTTTGAGATTGCATCCAAGTACTGCATTTTGGACTCTTTTGTTGACCATGATGGCTACTCAGTAGATATAATGGTCATCCAATTAAATTCAACCACTCCAGTCCATTTTAGTTCACTGATTCCTAGAATGTGTACGTTCACTCTTGCCATCTCCTGTTTGACCACTTCCAATTTGCCTTGATTCATGGACCTAACATTTCGGGTTCCTATGCAATATTGCTCTTTACAGCATCGGACCTTGCTTCTATCACCAGTCACATCCACAGCTGGGTATTGTTTTTGCTTTGGCTTCATCCCTTCATTCTTTCTGGAGTTATTTCTCCACTGATCTCTAGTAGCATATTGGGCACTTACTGACCTGGGGAGTTCCTCTTTCAGTATCCTATCACTTTGCCTTTTATACTGTTCATGGGGTTCTCAAGGCAAGAATACTGAAGTGGTTTGCCATTCCCTTCTCCAGTGGACCACATTCTGTCAGACAGGAGACAAGGATCAAGACCATCCCCAAGAAAAAGAAATGCAAAAAGCAAAATGGCTGTCTGAGGAGGCCTTACAAATAGCTGTGAAAAGAAGAGAAGTGAAAACCAAAGGAGAAAAGGAAAGATATAAGCATCTGAATGCAGAGTTCCAAAGAATAGCAAGAAGAGATAAGAAAGCTTTCCTCAGCGATCAATGCAAAGAAATAGAGGAAAACAACACAATGGGAAAGACTAGAGATCTCTTCAAGAAAATTAGAGATACCAAAGGAACATTTCATGCAAAGATGGTCTCGATAAAGGACAAGAATTGTATGGACCTAACAGAAGCAGAAGATATTAAGAAGAGGTGGCAAGAATACACAAAAGAACTGTACAAAAAGATCTTTACAACCCAGATAATCACGATGGTGTGATCACTCACCTAGAGCCAGACATCCTGGAATGTGAAGTCAAGTGGGCCTTAGAAAGCATCACTATGAACAAAGCTAGTGGAGGTGATGGAATCCCAGTTGAGCTATTCCAAATCCTGAAAGATGATGCCGTGAAATTGCTGCACTCAATATGCCAGCACATTTGGAAAACCCAGCAGTGGCCACAGGACTGGAAAAGGTCAGTTTTCATTCCAATCCCAAAGAAAGGCAATGCCAAAGAATGCTCAGACTACCGCACAATTGCACTCATCTCACACGCTAGTGAAGTAATCCTCAAAATTCTCCAAGCCAGGCTTCAGTAATACATGAACCGTGAACTTCCAGATGCTCAAGCTGGTTTTAGAAAAGGCAGAGGAACCAGAGATCAAATTGCCAACATCCGCTGGATCATCAAAAAAGCAAGAGAGTTCCAGAAAAACATCTATTTCTGCTTTATTGACTATGCCAAAGCCTTTGACTGTGTGGATCACAATAAACTATGGAAAATTCTGAAAGAGATGGGCATACCAGACCACCTGACCTGCCTCTTGAGAAACCTATATGCAGGTCAAGAAGCAACAGTTAGCACTGGACATGGAACAACAGACTGGTTCCAAATAGGAAAAGGAGTATGTCAAGGCTGTATATTGTCACCCTGCTTATTTAACTTCTATGCAGAGTACATCGTGAGAAATGCTGGGCTGGAGAAAGCACAAGCTGGAATCAAGATTTCTGGGAGAAATATCAATAACCTCAGATATGCAGATAACACCACCCTTGTAGCAGAAAGTGAAGAGGAACTAAAAATCCTCTTGATGAAAGTGAAAGAGGAGAGTGAAAATTTTGGCTTAAAGCTCAGCATTCAGAAAACTAAGATCATAGCATCTAGTCCCATCACTTCATGGGAAATAGATGGCGAAACAGTGTAAACAGTGTCAGACTTTATTTTGGGGGCTCCAAAGAGGTTAAAGCATCTGCCTGCAAGGTGGGAGACCCTGGTTCAATCCCTGGGTCAGTAAGATTCCCTGGAGAAGGAAATGGCAACCCACTCCAGTATTCTTGCCTGGAGAATCCCATGGATGGAGGAGCCTGGTAGGTTACAGTCCACGGGGTCACAAAGAGTCGCTCACGACTGAGCAACTTCACTTTCAATTTCACTTTCAAAATCACTGTAGATGGTGATTGCAGCCATGAAATTAAAAGACTCTTACTCCTTGGAAGGAAAATTATGACCAACCTAGATAGCATATTCAAAAGCAGAGACATTACCTTGCCACAAAGGTCTGTCTAGTCAAGGCTATGGTTTTTCCAGTGGTCATGTATGGATGTGAGAGTTGGACTGTGAAGAAAGCTGAGGGCCAGAGAATTGATGTTTTTGACGACAGAGGATGAGATGGCTGGATGGCATCACCAACTTGATGGACATGAATTTGGGTAAACTCCAAGAGTTGGTGATGGACAGGGAGGCCTGGTGTGCTGAGATTCATGGAGTTGCAGAGTTGCACACGGCTGAGCGACTGAACTGATTTCCTTCTGCTGTGTCCTATAGGATTTTATACATAATTTTTTTCATTTTCATTTTTTTCATTGTTTTCTAGATTATCACTTTGTTTCCTTAAATTTTACAAATAAAATAATTATTAAATTAGAAAGAATCAAGGACCTTAATTCTAAGTAGTTATAGTCTAGACATAATTGTATTTCAAAATGAAACAAATTAATCACTCATAATTTTAGCTCTTTCCTAATTAATTTGATTTATATATACACACACATACACACACACAAACATTCTCTAGGCCTGTTTTTTCTGTAACACCTCAGAAACCATGATGTATTAAGAATAGCAACAGTAAACCAATTGTATACACAGGGGTAAACAGGCCTATAGGATTTCACCCTTGCAATAACGAAGAGTTTTCCTATAGAAATTTCAATTTAAAGTGTTATCTAACTAAATAAATAAATAAAGTGTTATTCTGTGATTTAAATAAATCTTGATTTAGGACTGTAAACCTGAGTTAATCTAGCTTATTTTTAGCACATTTGGTATCTATCCCAATAGATACAATATAATAGACTAGCTATTTAGCCTAATAACAGATAGGTATTCCCTGAGGCTTCCTTCGTGGCTCAGTGGTAAAGGAAACTGCCTTGCATTTGCAGGAGTCGCAGGTTCCATCCCTAGGTCAGGAAAATCCCCTGGAGAAGGAAACAGCAGCCCACCCTGGTGTTCTTGCTTGGGAAGTTCCACAGACAGAGGAGCCTTGTGCGCTACAGTCCATGGGGTCTCAAGAGAGACACGACTTAGTGACTAAACAACAACGATTTCCTGAGGCTAGCCATGTTTCCTAATTAATCCTCATTTCAATTTTTATTTCCTCTTGATCCAAAGATGATTAAGGCACGTGTTGCTTTTCTTCTTGTTGGTTTTTTTCTTATTTTGTATTTCTCACACATTTTTATTTTGGAAAAAGTGAAAATTGTACAAATTGTAGAGCTTTTCCTGTTTCTGAGTAATTTGAGAGTAACTTGCTGTTACACACTGCTCCTGAATACTTGAGCAGAGTTTTTCCAAAATAAGGACTTTCTCTTACATAACTCCAGTTCAAAAACAAATTAGCATTGATACATAAACACATTTAATTCTCAGGCTCCTTTCCAGAGTCTCTAGTTATCCCCCAAAGATCCAGATCCCAATTATACATCGTATTTTGTTGTCCTATCTCTTTAGTCTTATTCATCAAGAACAGTTCTTCACTCTGCTTGACATTCCTAACCATGACATTTTAAAAGATTACAAGTCTGTTATTTCATATCCATCAATTTGGGTTTGCTGGAAGTTTCCTCATGATTGGGTTCATATTATACATCTTTGGTTGGAATGGTATAAAAGAGACGAAGAATTTCTCTCATTGCATCCTCTCAGGTGGTTCAAGATTTCAAACATTCCCTCCCAGTACTGATAATGTCTGCTTCTGTTCCTTGATTAAGGTAGTGTCTACCAGGAATCTCCACTGTGAAGTTATTATTGTTTTTAGTAATTAATAAGTATTTTATGGAGAGGTATTTGAAATTGTAAATATCCTATTCCTCATTGTACATTCAATTCATTTACATCACTATAGACTTGTGGTTTCCTATTCTAGTCCATGAACAATAGTCTGTTACTATCATTATCTCCATTAACTCATGAATGATTAAACAAAATGTAGTATACACATACAATTAAACTGTTATTTGGCAATAAAAAGGAATGACGTTTTGATATATGCCACAGCATGGATAAACTTTAAAATATTATTTTATGAAATAACCCAGACACAAAAGGACACATATTATATGATTCCATTTACTTTAAATGTCCAGAGTAGGCTGATCAATAGCAACATCAAGATTACTGATCATCAGAGAATGAGGAGAAGGAGAAACGGGGAGTGACTACTATTAGGTTTATGGCTTCTTTTAGGGGATGAAAGTCTCTGGAATTAGTGCTGATGTTTGCACAACTCTGTGGATATACTAAAACCATTGAATTGTAAACTTTAAAATAGGTGAATTTTATGGTATGTGAATTATATTTTGATAAAGTTGTTATTTTGAAAAATAAAGTAAATCTGCCCTTTTCACAGGAGATTGTAAGGAAAACTGCTTGTTTAAACTCTTACTGCTAAGCAGGAAAAAAAGTTCCTTTCCTCAAAATTTATACCCTCAATCTAGCCCTTTAATCTATTTAAAAAAACACCTACAATTTGTTGGGAGAAAAATAAAGACCTCAGTAGAAAAATAAGCAAAATATATGAATGGGCAGTTCACAAAAGAGAAATATAATTGCCCCCAAAATGAATAAAACCACTAAAAGATGATCATCAACACACATTGGATTGTGGTTTTGCTTTCATTAAAAGAGACAAGCATTTTCAATACCAGATTCCTTCCTGTCTTTATACTCATTTTCTCCATAATTCCCTATAATTGGCTTCTACCTCTACACTTGACTGGAAATGCCCTTGGTCTCAATATGTCTCTCTCTGTCTGAATACTATACACTATGACTCTCCCTAGAACTTTCCAGAGCTCTTGGCCTCTAGCCTTTCCTTCCTAAAGTGCTCCTCCCAAGCTTCTTCAAGTGTCGTCGCTGCTGCCCTGGTCCACTTCTTCATCTCTTAACTAACTATCCCCTTCCTTTTTCTGCCCTCTAGCTTCAGCCAACTGTAAGTGGACACTTCTATTGGGGTGGGTGGGTTGGTGAAGGCTGCTCAGGATCTGAGAATGTCCAATCTAATGAATCTTCTATGAAGCAGACCCTACTTTTCACTACAGAAGCTGAAAATGCCAGATACTTGCTCTCCCAGCCCCCTCTGGAAGCTGAGTGCTGGCCTTGACCTAGGCTGGGTCAAACAGACACAGCTATTTTAGACTTTGACTCTGGAGTTACTGGTAAAAAGCGGCAGAGTCAATGGAACAGTGTTCCTGGCGGCGGCAGCTTCCCGTTTCTATGGAGCTGTGGCAACAGTGCCAAGCTCAGGTCCCTGCCTGATGGTGTCAACAGTGTGAGGAGTGACATCTAGTGGACAGTGGTGTCCTCACCAGACACCATTTATGGAGTGGTTTTGGCTGTGGTGATAGCTGTTTAGGCTCTGAGCCTGGTTTTCCAGCTTTCCCAGTGATTCTATGAGCTATTTTAGCTTAACTTAAAATCAGAGTCTATTTCCATTTCTTGCAACAGAGAACTCTGACAAATATAGCTTTTAGAAGGCTGTCCTCAGTTCTCTCTTTTTCTACCCCACCTAAAACTACACTTTTCTCTGTATTTTCTGTTTCTATTGCATTATTAAAGAATCTGTGCAATTTAGCACATTATCACTTGCTGTACTTAAAATTTTAATTTTTATATCTTGTTTATGTATATTTATAAACCTTGTTGAGCCTTTAAATTAAGTCTCTCCAACCACATCATGAACCATGAGAACAATTAAAGGCGAATTATACTATAGCCTTACATATTTGCTGATGGGAATGGGACAAACTGAAGATAGAGTGGTGAATGGCTGACAGGCCCAATGTCCTTGAGTAGTTGAAAGGAAAAGAGATCTTTCTTTCTTTTTTTATTTTTTGGACCATACCATTTTTCTGTGGGATCTTAGTTCCCCAACCAGCGATTGAACCAGGGCCCTCAGCAATGAAAGCAAGGAGTCCCAACCACAGGAGTACCAGGGAATCCCAAAAATGAGATCTAGCACTCAAGACAAGGGTTTGATCCCTGGGTGGGGGAAGATCTTCTGGAGAAGGAAATAGCAACCTACTCCTATTTTTCCCTGGGAAATCCCACGGACAAAGGAGCCTGGTGGGCTACAGTCCAGGGGGTCGCAAAAGAGCTGGACATGACTTAGCAACTAAACAACAATAGCTCGAGTCAGAGAGTTGGCCTTGGGAGCAGAGGAGTAAGGCAAGCAGCGTGTATGAGTATAGATGCTGTCAGTGGGTAGATGGTTGGTGGTTGCCTTCATTTTCTCTGTGGATTAGGAAGCAGTGTCATCAGCAGAGAATGAGAAGGGGAGAAAGTGTAGGAGGTTGGAGAAGTCACAGGACTGTTGTTCCAGGATTGCAGTCTGTGGAATAAGGCAACCTCTCAAGAGGTTCACAGTATGGATAATTTTAAGAGACTCAGTTTCCAGATGCTCAATTTACAAATGTTGTTCTCTTCCTAAAATTGATCTATTTTCTTAACCTTGATGCTGGGAAAGACTGAGGGCAGAAGGAGAAGGGGGCAACAGAGGATGAGACAATTGGATGGCATCACTGACTCAATGGACTTGAGTTTGAGCAAACTCTGGGAGACAGTGAAGGACAGGAAAGCCTGGTGTGCTGCAGTCCGTAGGGTTGTAAACAGTCAGACACAACTTAGTGACTGAAAAACAATAAGATGCCACCTGCCCTTCTTTCTGCCCCCTTCTGATGTCTGTGTCAGAAGCTTTCTCTATCTCTTTTATACTTTAATAAAAGTTTATTACACAAAAGCTCTGAACGATCAAGCCTCGTCACTGGCCCCAGATTGAATTCTTTTCCTCTGGAGCCTAAGAATCTCGGCGTCTTTTGTGGTTCAGCAGCAAGCTTTCATCTTGGGGGCTTGTCCAGGATTCTTCAGAACATGGTAAGGATGCTTGGAACTCTAGTTCTTTGTTCCCCTAGCGAACATGTTTTCTGCTGTACTTTACTAAGTCTACAGTGTGCTTGTGTCAGTGAATGACACGCCCTGCAAGAAGCAAATCAAAGAGCCCTGCTTTGTAGTTCCATGGTGACCTCATAGGGCTTATGGCAAAAACCCTGTCAGGGGTTTATACCAACCTGCCAATGGGCTTCCTGGTGGCTCAGATGGTAAAGCGTCTGTCTACAATGCAGAAGACCTGGGTTCAATCCCTGGGTCAGAAAGGTCTCTTGGAGAAGGAAATAGCAACCCACTCCAGTATTTTTGCCTGGAAAACCCTATGGATGGAGGATCCTGGTAGGCTACAGTCCATGGGGTCGCAAAGAGTCAGACACAACTGAATGACTTCACTTTCTTTCTTTCTGCACTTTCTCAACTGCCCTTCACCCATTTTACAGAACTCATACTTCTCGCCGGCCCAAATCTCCCCATAGTTAGGCAGTGTGACACAGTGATTATGACTTTCAACTCTGGAGTCAGATTTCCTTGAATTCAATCTCACATCTGCTATTTATCAACTGTGGTAGCCAGTCTCCAAGACAGCTTGATTCCTGATACCCCTGCCCTTGAGTGATCCAGGTCTGGTCCATGTGACTAATGTATGACTACAGAGGCTAGGTCATAAAGGGCACTGCATCTTCTACCCAGTTCTCTTGAATGGCTTGCTCTTGGTAAAGCCAATGAGGCAATCATAAGGACACTCAAGCAGCCTTAGGAGAGGTCCATGTGGAGAGAAACTGAGACCTCTGGCTAACAGGCGGCACCCACTCACCCACGATGTGAGTGAACTGCCCTGCAAATAGATTCCCTCATTCCAATAGAGCATTTAGCTACAAGAACCCCAGATAACATCTGCCTGAAACCCAATAAACGACTCCCTAGGCAGAATCTCCCAGTTAAGCCATTCTTGAATTCCTGACTCACAGAAACTGTGGAAGATAATAAATATTTCTTGTTGTTTTAAGTCACTACATTTGAGGGTAATTTTTTCCCTCTTTCTGGATTTTTGTGGGGAAGGGGGTTGTTGTTGTAGTTGTTTTTGCACACCTAGGGAGGGAACTGGCAATTAGTTTAACTACTCAACCGCAAGGACTAACTTTTACACAGCCGTAGATAACTGTTGGAGAAGGAAATGGCAACCCATTCGAGTATTCTTGCCTGGAGAATCCCATGGACAGAGGAGCTTGGCGGGCTACAGTCCATGGGGTCGCAAAGAGTCGGAGATAACTGAGCAACTTATCACAGATAACTGTAGGGTAGATTACTCGACCTCTTTGAGCCTCAGTTTCCTCATGTGTAAAATAAGAATGATAACACAATATAACCTGATTCAGGATTGTTATGAGTGTTAAATGAGTAAATATTTGTAAAGTGCTTAAAACAAAAATGTAAAATGTATAGATTTCTTAAGTTAAACTATATATAGTCTGTTCAACACAGTACTAATATTGGAAGATCTACATAGTTCAATAAGGTAAGAAAAGAAAGTAAAAGGTATAAAGACAGGAAAGGAAGAAATAAAACTCTTTCTATTTGCAGATGACCCAGTATCTACATAGAAGATCTCAGGGAATCTACAAAAACCCCTAGAGCTAATAAGTGAATTCCGTGGAGTTTTAAGATATAAGGTAATTGCACAAAATTCTGTTGCACTTCTATAATCTAGCAATGAACATATAGAAACAAAATTTTAAATACAACACAATTTGCAATCACTCAAAAAAATTAAATAGGTGTAAGTCTAACATCATTTTTGGGTGTTAGTTCTAAAAGGTCTTGTATATCTTCATAGAATTGTTCAACTTCAACTTCTTCAGCGTTACTGGTTGGGGCATAGGCTTGGATTACTGTGATTATGGTTTGCCTTGGAAACGAACAGAGATCATTCTGTCATTTTTGAGATTGCATCCAAGTACTGCATTTTGGACTCTTTTGTTGACCATGATGGCTACTCCATTTATTCTAAGGAATTCTTGCCCACAGTAGTAGATATAATGGTCATCCAGTTAAATTCACCCATTCCAGTCCATTTTAGTTCGCTGATTCCTAGAATGTTGACGTTCACTCTTGCCATCTCCTGTTTGACCACCTCCAATTTGCCTTGAATGCAGGTCAGGAAGCAACAGTTAGAACTGGACATGGAACAACAGACTGGTTCCAAATAGGAAAAGGAGTATGTCGAGGCTATATATTGTCACCCTGCTTATTTAACTTCTATGCAGAGTACATCATGAGAAACGCTGGACTGGAAGAAACACAAGCTGGAATCAAGATTGCCAGGAGAAATATCAATAACCTCAGATATACAGATGACACCACCCTTAAGGCAGAAAGTGAAGAGGAACTAAAAATCCTCTTGATGAAAGTGAAAGAGGAAAGTGAAAAAGTTGGCTTAAAGCTCAACGTTCAGAAAACGAAGATCATGGCATCCGGTCCCATCACTTCATGGGAAATAGATGGTGAAACAGTGGAAACAGTGTCAGACTTCATTTTTGGGGCTCCAAAATCACTGCAGATGGTGACTGCAACTATGAAATTAAAAGACTCTTACTCCTTGGAAGAAAAGTTATGACCAACCTAGATAGTATATTCAAAAGCAGAGACATTACTTTGCCAACTAAGGTCCATCTAGTCAAGGCTATGGTTTTTCCAGTGGTCATGTATGGATGTGAGAGTTGGACTCTGAAGAAGGCTGAGCACCGAAGAATTGATGCTTTTGAACTGTGGTGTTGGGAAGACTCTTGAGAGTCCCTTGGACTGCAAGGAGATCCAACCAGTCCATTCTGAAGGAGATCAGTCCTGGGATTTCTTTGGAAGGAATGATGCTAAAGCTGAAACTCCAGTACTTTGGCCACCTCATGCGAAGAGTTGACTCACTGGAAAAGACTCTGATGCTGGGAAAGATTAGGGGCAGGAGGAGAAGGGGATGACAAAGGATGAGATGGCTGGATGGCATCAGGGACTCGATGAACATGAGTCTGAGTGAACTCCAGGAGATGGTGATGGACAGGGAGGCCTGGCGTGCTGCGATTCATGGGGTCGCAAAGAGTCGGACACGACTGAGCGAGTGAACTGAACTGAACTGATGGACCTAACATTCCAGATTCCTATGCAATATTGCTCTTTACAGCATCAGACCTTGCTTCTATCACTAGTCACATCCACAGCTGGGTATTGTTTTTGCTTTGGCTCCATCCCTTCATTCTTTCTGGAGTTATTTCTCCACTAATCTCCAGTAGCATATTGGGCACCTACCGACCAAGTCTATGCCCCAACCAGTAACGCTGAAGAAGCTGAAGTTGAACAGTTCTATGAAGATCTACAAGACCTTTTAGAACTAACACCCCCAAAAGATTTCCTTTTTCATTATAGGGGACTGGAATGCAAAAGTAGGAAGTCAAGAAACACCTGGGTAACAGGCAAATTTGGCCTTGGAATACGGAATGAAGCAGGGCAAAGGCTAATAGAGTTTTGCCAAGGAATGCACTGGTCATAGCAAACACCTTCTTCCAAGAAGACAAGAGAAGACTCTGCACATGGACATCACCAGATGGTCAACACTTAAATCAGATTGATTATATTCTTTGCAGCCAAAGATGGAAAAGCTCTATACAGTCAGCAAAAACAAGACTGGGAGCTGACTATGGCTCAGATCATGAACTCCTTAGTGCCAAATTCAGACTTAAATTGAAGAAAGTAGGAAAACCACTAGACCATTCAGGTATGACCTAAGTCAAATCCCTTATGATTATACAGTGAAGTGAGAAATAGATTTAAGGGACTAGATCTGATAGATAGAGTGCCTGATGGAACTATGGACGGAGGTTTGTGACTTTGTAAAGAAGACAGGGATCAAGACCATCCCCATGGAAAAGAAATGCAAAATAGCAAAATGGCTGTCTGGGGAGGCCTTACAAATAGCTGTGAAAAGAAGAGAAGTGAAAACCAAAGGAGAAAAGGAAAGATATAAGCATCTGGATGCAGAGTTCCAAAGAATAGCAAGAAGAGATAAGAAAGCCTTCCTCAGCGATCAATGCAAAGAAATAGAGGAAAACAACAGAATAGGAAAGACTAGAGATCTCTTCAAGAAAATTAGAGATACGATGGGAACATTTCACACAAAGATGGGCTCAATAAAGGACAGAAATGGTATGGACCTAACAGAGCAGAAGATATTAAGAAGAGGTGGCAAGAATACACAGAAGAACTGTACAAAAAAGATCTTCATCACCCAGATAATCACGATGGTGTGATCACTCACCTAGAACCAGACATCCTGGAATGTGAAGTCAAGTGGACCTTAGAAAGCATCACTATGAACAAAGCTAGTGGAGGTGATGGAATTCCAGTGGAGCTGTTTCAAATCCTGAAAGATGATGCCATGAAAGTGCTCCACTCAATATGCCAGCAAATTTGGAAAACCCAGCAGTGGCCACAGGACTGGAAAAGGTCAGTTTTCATTCCAATCCCAAAGAAAGGCAATGCCAAAGAATGCTCAGACTACCGCACAATTGCACTCATCTCACACGCTAGTAAAGTAATCCTCAAAATTCTCAAGCCAGGCTTCAGTAATATATGAACCGTGAACTTCCAGATGCTCAAGCTGGTTTTAGAAAAGGCAGAGGAACCAGAGATCAAATTGCCAACATCCACTGGATCATCAAAAAAGCAAGAGAGTTCCAGAAAAACATCTATTTCTGCTTTATTGACTATGCCAAAGCCTTTGACTGTGTGGATCACAATAAACTATGGAAAATTCTGAAAGAGATGGGCATACCAGACCACCTGACCTGCCTCTTGAGAAACCTATATGTAGGTCAGGAAGCAACATTTAGAACTGGACATGGAACAACAGACTGGTTCCAAATAGGAAAAGGAGTATGTCAAGGCTATATATTGTCACCCTGCTTATTTAACTTCTATGCAGAGTACATCGTGAGAAATGCTGGGCTGGAGGAAGCACAAGCTGGAATCAAGATTGCCAGGAGAAATATCAATAACCTCAGATATGCAGATGATACCACCCTTATGGCAGAAAGTGAAGAGGAACTAAAAATCCTCTTGATGAAAGTGAAAGAGGAGAGTGAAAAAGTTGGCTTAAAGCTCAACATTCAGAAAACTAAGATCATGGTATCTAGTCCCATCACTTCGTGGGAAATAGATGGGGAAACAGTGGAAACAGTGTCGGACTTTATTATGGGGGGCTCCAAAATCACTGCAGATAGTGACTGCAGCCATGAAATTAAAAGACGCTTACTCCTTGGAAGGAAAGTTATGACCAACCTAGATAGTATATTCAAAAGCAGAGACATTACTTTGCCAGCTAAGGTCCATCTAGTCAAGGCTATGGTTTTTCCAGTGGTCATGTACGGATGTGAGAGTTGGACTGTGAAGAAAGCTGAGCACCGAAGAATTGATGCTTTTGAACTGTGGTGTTGCAGAAGACTCTTGAGAGTCCCTTGGACTGCAAGGAGATCCAACCAGCCCATTCTGAAGGAGATCAGTCCTGGGTGTTCTTTGGAAGGAATGATGCTAAAGCTGAGACTCCAGTACTTTGGCCACCTCATGCGAAGAGCTGACTCATTGAAGAAGACTCTGATGCTGGGAGGGACTGGGGGCAGGAGGAGAAGGGGACGACAGACGATGAAATGGCTGGATGGCATCGCCAACTCGATGGATGTGAGTTTGAGTGAACTCTGGGAGTTGGTGATGGACAGGCAGGCCTGACGTGCTGCAATTCATGGGGTCGCAAAGAGTCGGACACGACTGAGCAACTGAACTGAACTGAAGTCTAACATAACATGTACAGGACTTGTATGCTACATACTCTAAAACACTGACAAAAGAGATCAAAGAAGATCTAAATGAATGGAGAGATGTACTGTTTTCATGGGTTAGAAGACTTAACATAGTAAAGATGTCATTTTTTCCCAAACTGGTATACAAGTTTAACATAATTCTCACCAAAAAGCAAATATTTTTTAATGTATACAAGAGTATTCTAAAACTCATATGGCAAGGCAAAGGAATTAGAATAGTTAAAATAATTTTGAAAAAGAAGAATAAGTGGAAGGAATCACTCTACTTCAAGACTTATTATATAGCCACAGTTATCAAGAATGTGTGGTATCAACAGGACAGTCTTTTTCTAAAGGCCTGGAGAAGAAAATGGCAACCCGCTCCTGTATTCTTGCCTGGAGAATTCCATGGACACTGGGGCCTGACGGGCTACAGTTCATGAGGCTGCAAAGAATCAGACGTGACTGAGCACATGCGTACGTGCACACACACACATATACATACGTACATGTACACATACCTACATACATACATGTACATATGTATATGTTTTGGCCTTGCCAAGCAGCATGCAGGACTTTAGTTCCCTGACCAGGGAATGAATCCACATCTCTCTGTAGTGAAATCACAGTGTCTTAACCGCTGGACCACCAGGGAAGTCCAGAAGGACAGTTTTTCAACAAACGATGCTGGAGCAACTGGATATACATAGGGAAAAAAGTAAAAATTGAACCTCAATCTAAATCTCACACCTTAAACCAAAATTGATTCAAAATGTATCACAGATTTAAAGGTAGAATATAAAAGTAATAAATTTCTAGAAGAAAGCACAGGAGAAAATCTTTGGGTCCTAGGGCCTGGAGAAGAGTTGTTAAACTTAATACCAAAAACGTGCTCCACAAAGAAAAAAGATCGATAAATTGGAATTCATCAATTTAAAAACTTTTGCTCTGTGAAAATCCATCGAGAGAATGAGAAAGCAAGCTGGGAGGAAATATTTGCAAACCACATATCTTACAAAAAGACTACTATCTAAAATATATAACTAGCTGACTCATTTGAAAAGACCCCAAGGCTGGGAAAGATTGAAGGCGAGAGGAGAAGGGGACAACAGAGGATGAGATGGTTGGATGGCATCACCGACTCAATGGACATGGGTTTGAGTAAAGTCTAGGAGTTGCTGATGGACAGGGAGGCCTGGCATTCTGCAGTCCATGGGGTCAGAAAGAGTCGGACATGAATGAGTGACTGAACTGAACTGTACAGTAAAAACAAATAACCCACTAGAAAGTGGGCAGAAAGCATGAAGAACTATTTCAGCAAAGAGGATATACAGGTGACAAGTAGATCAGAAAAATGTTCAACATCACTAGCCAACAAGGAAATGCAAATTATGACTCTCATGAGAGGAGAGGGAATTCCCTGGTGGTTCAGTGGTTAGGACTCCACCCTTCCGCTGCAGGGGGCAAGAGGTTCCTTGTTTAGGGAACTAAGATCTTCCAAGCCACACAGTGTGATTTAAAAAAAAAAAAATTGGGCCTGTTAGAACAGCTAACAGGCTGTTAGCTGTTTTTTAATGATGATTCCTAACGCTAGTGATGATGCAGAGAAACTGAATTTCCAAATGTCTCATACATTGTTAATGAGAAAATAAAATGGTATAGTCACTCTGGAAAATAGTTTGGCAGTTATTAAAAAAAAACAAAGCTTATATTTACCATATAACACAGGCTTACCAGGTAGTGCAGTGGTAAAGAATTCACCTAACAAAGCTGCAGTTGCAGGAGACAAGGGTTTGATCCCTGGGTCAGGAAGATCCCCTGGAGTAGGAAATGGCAACCCACTGAAGTATTCTTTTTTTTTTTCCACTGAAGTATTCTTGCCTGGAAAATTCCATGGACAGAGGAGTCTAGCAGCCTGCAGTCCATGGGGTTGCAGGGTGGGATATGACTAGCGACTGAGCACACACACACACACCATATAATACAGCAATCACACTCCTCTATATTTAGCCCTCCCAAATAGCAATTTTCACCCACGTAAAACTGATGCATGAACATTCATAGCAGCTTCATTTGTAGTAGCCAAAAACTGAAAACAACTCAGATGTTCCCCTGTAGGTGAATGGTAAAACAAACCATGGTACATCCATATCATGGAGTATTCCTCAACATTAAAAAGGAACAAATGATACATAAAACAGCTTGGGTGGATCTCAAGGGCATTATGCTGAATGAAAAAGAAAACAATCTCAAAATGTCACATGATTTCATTGTATAACATTCTCAAAATGACAAAATTACAGAGGTAGAAAGTTAGTTACCAGAAATTAAGGACAGCAGTTGGGGGTGCAGTGACTATACAGAGTATCAGGAGAGAGATCTTTTTGATAAGTAAGTGGTTTTGTATCTTGGTTGCAAAGCTGGTTACATAAATCTACACTTGATAAAATGATATGAAACTTTACATGCATATAGTACCAACCTGTTTCCTGGTTTTGATATTGTACTATAGTTATGTAAAATGTAGCCATAGGGGTGGGAGAACTGAATGAAGGATACAGGGGATTTCTCTGTACATCCTTTGTAACGTCTTGTGAGTCTATAATTATTTCAAAATAAAAAATTGAAAAAAATCAACAGAAAAATATGATTTAATTCCCTAGTGTGTAAAATTTTGTGGAACAAGAACAAAAGTATCCTGTTTACTCAGGGTTCTAGGTTGGACTTGCTGCCTCTTTCTGACTTATATAGCAGGCGCTATGTATCCACATGCCAAACCCCAGATACAGAGGGCTGAGGGCACAATGCCATTTTATACCAGGGACTTGGGCCTCCTTGGGTTTTAGAATCCATGGCGATTCTGGAACCAATGCTCTGCAGATAAGAGGGATGATTGTGTTTGTTTCTGTTGTGGGCAAGCGTGATTATGAACAGGGTGTTTTGGCCCACGATGAGGTGTTCTGAATTCAGATATGTTGTGGAGTGTGGTTGCATGGATGGTAATTTTTACCCACCCATCTCCCCTCTTCTGCTCCCTGGCTACTATCAAAGACCCTGCAGAGTGGAGGTCCTGTGAGAACAGAACAAAGAGAACGTAGGCAAGAAACACAGCAGATGACGTCACCTTATTTCATTCAAGAGTAAATTCATGGCAAGAGGGCATATATTCTCAATTTATTTAGCATTAAACTTCGGCGTGAGGTGTTGTCATCACAGGGCCATTACTAATCTGTTTATTTTATTTGTTTAGGATTCATTGATTTTTATTTATTCTGTTTCTGGCTGTGCTGGATCTTCATTGCTGTGCTTAGGCTTCTCTAGCTGCGGCGAGCTGGGGCTGCTCTCTAGCTGCAGCGCGCAGACTTCTCAATGCGGTGGCTTCTCATGCTGTGGAGTGTGAGCAGGCTTCACCAGCTGCAGCTCGTGGGCTCTAGAGAGTGAGGGCACAGCAGTTGTGGCGTAGAGGCTTAGTTGCCCTTTCGGCATGTGGCGTCTTCCCGGACCAGGGACCCAGCCCGTGTCCTTGTATTGACAGGTGGATTTTTACCCACTGGGCCACCAGGGAAGCCCAATTAACTTGCTTATTTTAATTGGAAGGTGAACTATTTGACAAAGGGAACTGACTTTGCCAGTATATTGAATGAGTTTAAAAGTACACTACAAGATCTGGAACAAAAAAAATATATATATGTTTAACATGTGTCAGGAATTCCCCAGCAGTCCGGTGGTTAGGACTTCACGCATTCACTGCCAAGGACCCACAGATAAGGACAAGTATACATACATACACACACACACATATATATATATATATATATAAAGATAAACACATTGTAATGTAAATATTTAAATTGTTCAGTATATTATGATGGTTTTACATCTTAAAAAAAAGACTATCTTGCTGGGAGAAACTGCCCCAGCAAGATAATAACTTGCCTGGGCTTCCCAGGTGGCTCAGTGGTCAAGAATTCACCTTCAACGCAGGAAACCCGGGTTCGATTCCTGGGTCAAGAAGATCTGCTGGAGAAGGAAATGACAATCCACTCCAGAATTCTTGCCTTGGAAAATTCCATAGACAGAGGAACCAGAGAGGCCACAGTCCACGGGGTTGCAAAAGAGTCAGACGTAACCTGGCAACTAAATAACAAACAACAAATAACTTGCTTACAAGCAGCCTTTCATATGCAAACCAACTAATCCAGGGTTTATATCCCCAGTTACCTTCTTATCTAACTCTCAGGCACCAAACCAGTATTTCCCCTACCCTAAATCATGTCAGGTCTAAATGCAAGCTAACTGGAGACTAATCCTACAGCTTACCATACACTAAAATTATTCAAACCAGCCAATCTTAAACTGTTTATCTTGCTCTTCCTTGCCTTTGGAAATCCATATAAGGGCCATGGATATGCTTGGCCCTCTCTCCTGTTCAACATTAGAGCCACCAAGGAAGCCCCCTATTATCCATCAGGGAAATGCAAATTAAAACCAAAATTAAAACTCACATCCATTAGTATGGCTAAAATAAAAAAGAAAGAAAATAACAAGTGTTGTCCAGGATGTGAGGAAATAGGAAATCTTAGACACTAGGAATGTAAAATGGTACAGCAACTTTGGAAAACAATTTATCAGTTTTTAAAAAGATAAACATAAATTTACCATAAGACTTAGCAATGTCATAATTAGGTATTTACTCCCAGGTGGCTGCTGCTGCTGCTGCTGCTAAGTCGCTTCAGTCGCGTCCAACTCTGTGTGACCCCATAGACGGCAGCCCACCAGGCTTCCCCGTCCCTGGGATTCTCCAGGCAAGAACACTGGAGTGGGTTGCCATTTTCTTCTCAAATGCATGAAAGTAAAAAGTGAAAGGGAAGTCGCTCAGTCGTGTCAGATTCTTAGTGACCCCATGGTCTGCAGCCCACCAGGCTCCCCGTCCATGGATTTTCCAGGCAAAAGTACTGGAGTGGGGTGCCATTGCGGTAAAAATACCCGCCTGCCAGTGCAGGAGACATAAGAGACTAGGTTTGGATCCCTGGGTCAGGAAGATGCCCTGGAGGAGGGCATGGCAGCCCACGCCAGCATTCTTGCCTGGAGAATCCCTTGGACAGAGAAGCCTGACAGACTACCATCCATACCGTCGTAAAGAGTCAGACACAGCTGAAGTGACTTAGCATGCATGCAGACTAGAGAAATGAAAACCAGTGTTCACACACTTTTACAAGAATATTCATATTAGTGTTATTCATAATAGCCAAAACTGGAAACAGCCCAGATTTCTTCCAGCAGATGAACAGATGTGCAAAATGTGATATAGTCATTCAATGTAATACTATTCAGGAATCAAAAGGAAAGAGCTGGGATGCAAGATTGGTTCAATATCTGAAAATCAACTAATGTAATACATTCTACCAATAGAATAAAAAACAATTTACATGATCATCTCAATAGACAAAAGACGTATTTTACAAAACCCAACACCCTTTCGTGATAAAAAAAAAAACCTCAATAAATTAGGAATAGAAACATCTTCAATCTGATAAGGGACATCTGTGAAAAATAAACAGCTAACATCATTCTTAATGGTGAAAGACTGAATGCTTTCCTTCTAAGATCAGGAAGAAGACAAGATATCTAATCTCACCACTTCTAGTTAACATAGTAATGGAGGCTCTACCCAGGCTGATTTAGTCAAGAAAAAGAAATAAAAGGTGGGAGCCATAGTTCTTGAGGTGCTAGTCTGCTGTACTCCCTCTTTGCCTGACAAAGAAATAAAACCACTGTTTATTTCTCCTCCATAACTCTGTCTCCATATTTCTGTTTGGCCTCGGAACACAGAGAGAGAAAGATTTTCACATCAGTTTGCCTAATAGACCTCCGCCATCCTCTAAAGGAAAGCCACCGTGCGATAACAGACCTGCTTTTTGGTATAGCATAACTTCCTTGATCCACTTCATTTGGCCAGTAAAAGTCTCATTTTGTACAGCCCCTTGGAGTGTGCTTCTGTCTGCTAGGTTGGATGCTGCCTGATTCATGAATTGTTGAATAAAGCCAGTAAGATATTTTTAAAAGAAAAAAAGGCACCCAAATTGGAAAAGAAAAAAGTAAAACTATTTCTATTTACAGATGACATCATCTTGTATATAAGAAATCCACTAGAAATTATCATAACTAATAAGTTCAGCAAGGTTACAGGACGCAAGATCACTACAAAAAATCAATTTTATTTTTATACTACTGTACAGAACAATCCAGATGAAAGTAAATATCTATGAAAAAGTGAAATAAGTGAAGTTGCTCAGTTGTGTCCGGACTCTTTGAGATCCCATGGGCTGTAGCCTACCAGGCTCCTCCATCCATGGGATTTTCCAGGCAAGAGTACTGGAGTGGGTGCCATCGCCTTCTTCATTCCCCCTCTGTCTGGGAAAATGTAAATTGCTTCTTTGTGGCAGTCAGAAAGGATCCTATTAGTTGTATGACTCCTTGGCCAAAATTCTTACTGAAAATTAGGACCCTGGAGGGTTATGAAAATGAGGGGACCACACTCTACACTACCTTCTCTGGATGGTCAGTGGGAACTAGAGCCTTTCAGATGTGCTTGAGCATCAAGCTGGCCATGGCTGGCAGTAAAGGTGGTAAAGGAGGGGGCTTCCCTGCTGGTCCAGTGGTTAAGACTTCACCTTCCAATGCAAGGGGTGCGAGTTCGATCCTTGCTTCCGTAGGCAAGATCCCACATGCCTCCTGGCCAAAAGAACAGAACATGAAACAACAGAAGCAAAATTGTAACAAATTCAATAAAGAATTAAAAAAAAAAAAAAGGTGGTAAAGGAGGAGGAGTGACCTTTAACAGAAATGCCCCTAATGTTAACTGCCCCTCTATTCAGAAGTGGCCTCTCTAAACAGCTCTCCTGTCCTCTGATTCTTAGATTCCCCACTTCACACCAGCCTGCTCATACCCATGCAATGAAAAACATTTATCTTTGTCTAGGATGACATATTTTGTTTACAGTGACTAATGTAAACTTGCATGTAGCTCTGTAGTATTGTTTAGCTGTATCCTGTATTTCTTGTAACTACATAATTAGAGTCCGTGTCTTGGTCAATTCAAGATTTTTTTGGCAAAAATATTTTATTTTTGACAAGGAGGCACACAACCTCTGGGTATCTCTCCTTTTATGAGTTAGCAGCCATTGATGGTCAGTGCCTAAATGACCCATAAATTATTAGGGGGTGTGAAATGCACACCTTCACATCTTAATTTGTAAAACTACGACCATTGATTTCACTTAAAATTTTCTATTAATTTATAGTTGACTTACAGTGTTGTGTGAGGAGCATTAATTGCTGACATTAGAGATTCTAGGCTTCTCACTGGGACTAAAAGGGATAATCTTAGTTATATGTTGAGCTACTTTTCTTTGGGTGCCGCACATACTTGTGTGAGGTGTTTACCAATACCATGCCCCTTAAGTGAAAGTCACTGAGTCATGTTCGACTCTGTGCCATCAGATGGACTATACAGTCCATGGAATTCTCTAGGCCAGAATACTGGAGTGGGTAGCCGTTCCCTTCTCCAGGGGATCTTCCCAAGCCAAGGATCAAACCCAGGTCTCCCACACTGCAGGTGGCTTCTTTACCAGCTGAGCCACCAGGGAATGCCACTTAAACAAATACCAAAACTAAGATACAGAAGTAACTTGCCCGAGATCACTCTACTAAAAGTTGGTGGGCTCAGGATTCAAGCTCAGGTCCATTGAGGTACACAACTTATGTTTTTCCAGTGCTTCCTTAAAAGATTCATTTCTTGTGTTACTACTCTAAGCAAGACACTTGCCCAGTAGCACTCTAAATTATTCAACTCTGTCAAGAGTTCTTTGGTAGTGGTATTATTGCCCCCTTTTAATGATACAGAAGCTGAGGTTCACAGAGGTTAGGTAACTTCCCAAAGGCCATCAGCCTTGCTGTAAGGAAGGAAACGGTTTAAGTGCCCCTAAGTGGCGCGGGTTCCATCCCTGTGTCTGGAAAATCCCCTGGGGAAGGAAACGGCAACCTACTCCAGTATTCTTGCCTGGAAAACCCCACGTACTGAGAGGCCTGGAGGGCTACAGTCCATAGGGTCGCGAAGAGTCGGACACGACTTAGGGAACTAAAGAACAACAAAAAGCGGCACGTAGCTCACCCGTCTAGCTTCGCACGGCTGGAAGCTTTCAGAATTACTATGAAATGCATGTGCCTGCTAGTAAACAGTAAACAGATGGGAGCAGAGTACTCCAAGTGAGAGAGTATGGCTGACGCTGCACTAGAGCTGAGATCAGTCCATTTGCAAGTGAGGCAGCAGAAGCGCACGTAAACAGCAGTATAACCGTGAGACCTGCATCAGAGAACCCCACAGAGAGCGGGGCGCACGCGCACAGAAGCCCTGAGAATGGGAGGGTCGATGCGCACCTGGGAGGTCATCCCGCCTCTAGGGGGTGCCAAGCGAGCCTAGCCAGGGTCCTACGTCTGCCGCAGGCTCTCTCGCTTCTACCAGTGTTCGGGATTTCAGGATCTGGTGGAAACCAGTTTCCTTAAGTTAAACGTTCCGGATCTCTGGGAATGGGGACACAAGGAGTGGGGAAAAGAGGGACCCGGCTGGGGACCAGAACAGAAAGCCGCTAGCTTTTGGGAGCCAAAGCAACTCGCTTTCTACCGCTGAGGTAACGCAAGAACTGCCGGGTCCATATTCCGGGCTGAAGCAAGGGAAGGTCCCCGGGCGGAGGGGGGGCGGGGGGGTCGTGGGCGGGGTTGGAGGCGGCGAGGTCAGTCAGGGTTCGCGCTGTCACTCTGGCTCCACCCCGCTTCCTGGTCGGCGTTCCGCCCGCTTCGGGTGCAGGTTCCCAGCCTGAGCTGGGTGCTTGGGAACGCGGATTTCCCTCCTTCTGGAAGGCACCTTCCCTCCCTCCACCCTCGGCTCTCCCCGCAGGTGAGGCCTCGATGGAGAGGTTCCTGGTCCGGTTGTGCGGCACCAGCGCGTTGCAGCCGCTCCCGGTGTGGGAGGGGGACACCACCGGCCACTGCTTCACGCAGCTGGTGCTCAGCGCCCTGCCCCACGCGCTCCTGGCCGTGCTCAGTGCTTGCCACTGGGGCCACCGGAGGTGAGTAGAGACGGGTGCAGACATCTGTCCGTGTGCGCCTGCAGACTTCACTCGAAACCTACGTCTCCACGGAAGTGTAACCCAAATAGTGAGGTCTCTAGGGGAAAAGGAGAATAAAATGTGGGCATTACCACTTTGCAGCATAGTGTCTGTCTGAGGGCAAGTTAACCTGTTTTCCCTGCGCCTCATAGCACTGTTGAGAAACTTAAATTAGATAATGCATTTAAGCATATAGTGCAGAGTCTGGCACATTTTTAAACGCCCAATGCATGGTAGCAATCATCACTTTTGTAGATTATCAGATGCCCAACCACAGTTGTCATGAATTGGAGACGAAAGTGGGTGAACAATGTTTTTAAGCCAAAAGGTTATGTGTGCTGAAGCTGTTGGACCAGTTTCTCACCCCTGCCATCTCGGAAACTTCAGTGTTTCTAGGCCAAGAAAAGCATAGGTACTCATCTGGACAGGAAGAGCAAAATTAGAACCTTAATCCTGCCTCCATTTGGGGCTATAAGATGCAGGTGCCGAATTCACCTTGATTTTGTGCTTAGTTCCTGTATAGCTGGATATGGTAAAATTAATCTCACTTTGGCTACTGATGAGGCAGGAGGAAAGTCTAACTTGTCTAGGCTAACGGATAAATGCGTCCTTACTTAAGATGAGTTACAGGGATGGCAGATCCCTTCCTTGAGTAGGAGAAGCTTCAGATCTGCTTGGTCTTGGAGGAATCCTGCTTTGTCCCTTATGCAGAGACAAAAGTCTGGAGATGGCACAGAGGGAGACTGACTGTGCTGAGACAAGTATCTTTTAAAATGGGCATAGTCCCTTCAGAACTCACAGTGTAAGGAAAAGGCAAGAAAGACCAATATGTAATCCATAGAAAGTATGTTTATCTCACTTCACTTAACAGACTCTTTGCAAGTTGCTCAAACAGGTAAGAGAGATCCAGAATCTCAGACAGAAAAGAATCTCAGAGGGCTTTGGGTCCAGACTCCTCACTGCTCACTGTGCTGAAAAGAAAAATGAGATGCAGAGAAGAAGCGGCTTGCCCATGTTCGTAAACCTGGTTAATGACCAGGCTTGGAGCCAGTGTACCGGCCTCCAAGGGTTCGCAATGTTTCTTATTTTGTCCTGCATCTTAAGAAATAGAATTATGAAAGATTGACTTTTACTCAAATATAAACCCTTTTGTATAACTGTGATCACTGAACTTTTTAAAGGAAACTCCAAACGTTTCACTCTGCAATTAAAATTTTCAGTCACCCAGCCCTGCCAACAACAGAGTGTTTTTTAATGCACATAGTTCACTCTTGTTTATTAAAAACATTTTTTGCAAGCCAAGAAGATACAGACAAAACTCAAAAGATGTTTTTCTTCAGCTAATGGAGCTGCAAAAATGATCCACACCATTTCTACAACCATGAGAGAGACAGAGAGTGGAATATCCTGAGGCTTCAGCAAGTTTAAGCTATACTAGTAGAGTACAGAAGCTGTGTGTAAGTCAAATTTTTGTTCATCTAATAGTGCTTCAGGTGAATTTAAGGGCTCTTTTTCAGTTAAGTTGAGTTGCTCAGTCAAGTCTGAATCTTTGCGACCCGTGGACTGCAGCAGGCTTCCCTGTCCATCACCAGCTTCTGGAGCTCAAACTCATGTCCATCAAGTTGGTGATTCCATCCAACCATCTCATCCTCTGTCATCCCCTTCTCCTCCTGCCTTCAGTCTTTCCCAGCATCAGGGTCTTTTCCAGTGAGTCGGCTCTTCAGATCAGGTGGCCAAAGTATTGGAGCTTCAGCGTCAGCATCAGTCCTTCCAGTGAATATTCAGGACTGATTTCCTTAGGATGGACTGGTTTGATCTTCTTCCTGTCCAAGGGACTCTCAAGAGTCTTTTCCAACACTGTAGTTCAAAAGCATCAATTCTTCGGCACTCAGCTTTCTTCACAGTCCAACGCTCGCATCCATACATGACTACTGGAAAAATCATAGCTTTGAATAGACAGACCTTTATCGGCAAAGTGATGTCTCTGCTTTTTATACGTTGTCTAGGTTTGTCATAGTTTTTCTTCCAAGGAGCAAGCGTCTTTTAATTTCATGGCTGCAAAGGGGCTCTTTTGAGTAGATACTTTTGTAAAGTGAAAACTCACCCTATAGAGGTTATCTGTAGGAAATATAGGTTGAGGTGACGTGTGTGTGTTTTATTTGTTTGTTTTGTAATTAGGGTCTTCATGTTCAGTACAACCTTATCTCAGAATCGTTTTTATTTCTGTGGTGAAAGAATGATCAGAAATGGTATAGAAATGAGAAAATGGATTAGGTTAATCCAGGAAGATTTCCTGGGAGAAAAGACCATGAGTTCCAGGATAAAATGGGATGAAAAGGTATACAAAGCAGGAAAGGGAATTGATTTCCTCCGTGAGTGAGGTCTCTCTGGGCCCTGAGTCAGCTGTGATGTGCCTTCTTTTCTCTTTCCCCCATTGTCCCCAGGAATCCAGATTTCACCCCACACTGCAGTCCCGGCTGGCGCCTCCGACTTGCAGCCTCTGTCCTGCTCGCCGTCTTTCCACTGCTCGACCTGCTTCCAGTCATTTTGCCACCAGGGGCAGGCCCAGGGCCCACAGGGCTCGAGGTGCTGGCAGGGGGCGTGGCGGCCGTGGCCTGGATCAGCCACAGCCTGGCCCTGTGGGTGTTGGCTCATGCCCCATATGGCCACTCCCGGGGGCCCCGGGCCTTGGCTCTGGCTGCCTTCCTGCCGGCCCCAGCCCTGGTGCTGACCCTGCTATGGCACTGCCAGCGAGGCACACTCCTGCCACCGCTTCTCGCAGGGCCCCTCTCCCGCCTGTGTCTCCTCATCCTGCAGCTGGCTGCTCTCTTGGCCTATGGACTGGGCTGGGCAGTCCCTGGGCGGCCACGGGAACCCTGGGCCCATGAGCCCCTCCTCTCTGAGGGCCAGGAGCCCGAGGTGGCTGAAGATGGGGAGAGCTGGCTGTCCCGCTTTTCCTATGCCTGGCTGGCACCGTTGCTGGCCCGCGGGGCCCGGGAGAGCTCCGGCAGCCCCAGGACACTTGCCACCTCCCCCGCAGACTGCACCCGACCTACCTAGCCCGTGTCTTTCAGGCGCAGTGGCAAGAGGGGGCCCGGCTGTGGAGGACCCTGTATGGGGCCTTTGGGCACTGCTACCTGGCCCTTGGACTGCTCAAGCTGGTGGGGACCATGCTGGGATTCTCAGGGCCCTTGTTGCTGTCCCTCCTGGTGGGCTTCCTGGAGGAGGGGCAAGAGCCACTAAACCACGGCCTGCTATATGCCCTGGGGCTTACTGGAGGATCTGTTCTGGGAGCCGTGCTGCAGAACCAGTATGGGTATGAAGTTCGGAAGGTGGCTCTTCAGGCACGGGGGTCTGTGCTAAACATCCTGTACCGAAAGGCTTTACAGCTGGGGCCCAGACGCCCTCCTGCCGGGGAGGTCCTGAACTTACTAGGCACCGACTCTGAGCGGCTGCTCAACTTTGCTGGGAGCTTTCATGAGGCCTGGGGCCTGCCCCTGCAACTGGCCATCACCCTCTATCTGCTGTACCAGCAGGTGGGTGTGGCCTTTGTGGGTGGTCTGATCCTGGCGCTGCTGCTGGTACCCGTCAACAAAGTGATTGCCACCCGCATCATGGCCAGCAACCAGGAGATGCTACAGCACAAAGATGCACGGGTTAAGGTGAGGGGCTGCCTGGGGTCCCTCAGCCTTCCAGAGACCCCATCCAGCCTTCTGGTGTCCAATTCTCCCATGCACAGTACCTGAGAGAGTGAGTGTGTGCTCTAAAAGTTAGGAGCTCAGACTAGAGAAAGACAGATGGAGTTCACATCTTAATTCTACCACTTACTAGTTCAATCACTTTAGACAAGTCACTTCACCTCGTTGAGACTCTCGTTTCCTCATCTGTGAAATGAGGGTAATCATAGCTTGCCTCATAGCACAGTTGGGAGGATCATGCAAGATGCTCCTCATCACAGTGCCAGTTACAAAGTAAGCACAAAGTTAATGTAGCCTGTTAGTAATATTATAGTATTAGTTTCTGCAACCCTAATTGCAACCCTGAGAGAGGTGGGAACTGAGCTGTCTGGGGCCAAATGGGATTTTAGTGTTAGAGCCAGGATCCAAGCCTCCAGCCTCCTCCTCATCTCAGGCATGGAGCACCCCATAGCCGCATGTTGAGGCCTAGCAGAACCCCAGCTGCCTCTTCGGAATGGGCTATGGGGAAAGGAGCAGCCATCTCCCCTGCCTGGGCCAACTCTAGGTGTGAAGGTCTGGCTGAGTCAGTTCTGGAATGTACAGTGATTGTGGTACCTTTTCAGAGGGGATGGTGGGCTTCGGGTCCATACAGCATAGTTGTCTATCTCTTACTGGCATAGCTCCAAGTGCTAATGGCAAGGGGGTGTCCCTGATAGCTGGTTATGGCATGGCCTTTTCTCCTACCCATGACAGCTACTGACCAGTCTCTAGGGCCTCCTGGGAAGGCTCCCAGTGCCTCCCTGGCTTGCAGGTGGGAGATGCTTGAATGTTAGGATCCAAGGAGCTTCTCTGGCCCTTGCCCATCTTACCTGGGTCTATCAGCCTGCCCAAACCTGGGCTGTGGTGTGTACTCCTACAGGAATTGTTTCTGTACCCACCAAGCTGTGGGGCCAGACTGGTGACCAGCCCCTGAAGCCCACATCTTCTGGCTTTGGGAATGGTTCTTAGTCCCTCATCTGATGGAAGGAGTGCTTTTACCCCAATGTGGTGACCTCCCCCACTGCCCCTGTACTTTCCACTTCATCTGCTAAGAAGGTGGGGGATTCCAGCCCCAGCCTGCCCCCAGCTGGGGTATAGGGGAGCTCAAGTCCTTGACATCCCATGCCAGGAGCCTGGGGGAGGCTGGGCAGAGAACACATGTGAGCAGTGTCTCCACTTCTCCCTGCTCTCTTGTCCCCGTCCCTAGCTTGTGACAGAGCTGCTGAGTGGCATGCGTGTCATCAAGTTCTTCGGGTGGGAGCAGGCGCTGGGGGCCCGCGTGGAGGCCTGCCGAGCTCGAGAGCTGGGGCGACTCCGGGTCATCAAGTACCTGGATGCGGCCTGTGTGTACCTGTGGGCTGCCCTGCCGGTCGTCATCTCCATTGTCATCTTTATCACCTATGTCCTCACAGGGCACCAGCTCACTGCCACCAAGGTGAGGACCAGGAAGGGGGGGATGGCTGCAGGGAGATGTGAGACGGAAGCAGCAGCACAGAGACCACAGTGGAGTGGGGATGGGCTGGGGGCCTCGTGCTGCTGGGAAGGAGTGGAGGGTCCCTGTCTACCTTTTCCTTCCCCTACTGAGGGGAAGTTCTCTGAAGGGACTTTCATCTGGGGCCTCGGATATATGACCCTTCCCTCTGCAAAGGAATTACTTCTTTTCCCCATCTCTTCCTCTCCAACTTCTGGTTAGGTCCCCTTAGCCTCATTCTGATGGCCCTGGGGGAAAAATTCATGATCCAGTGCAGGATGGATCGAGTGCTGGGTCTAGCCAGGAGATGTTGCCCCTTAGAAATTCTGAGAGGGTCTCAGCGTGAGTTGGGCATGTGTGTTTATCAGGGAGTGATCTGGGTCCCTGGAGGGTATCTGGGATTTCTGATATTCTTAGAGTGGCCACCTCTACCATCTGTAACCCAAATATCAGCCGGCTAAGCCCTCAGTTGTGCTGCTGCCTGTTCTCCCCTCCACAGACCTGTTTGCAGGGCCACCCATAGAGCAGGCCTTCAGATAATTCCTAAGCTTTAGGTGATGCTTCAACCCCTCCCCCCTGCCACCTCTGACCCCACTTAGGTATTCACCGCCCCTGGCACTGGTGCGCATGCTCATTCTTCCCCTCAACAACTTCCCTTGGGTGATCAACGGCCTCCTTGAGGCCAAAGTGTCTCTGGACCGGATCCAGCATTTCCTCGACCTTCCCAACCATGACCCCCAGGCCTACTACAGCCCAGGTAATGGGAAGCTGGTGGGCAGAACCTGGCACAGGGGAGCAGAGATCTGTAGCCCCTCCGTTGCAGTACACAGATGCTGCCAAGAGAAGCCAGAGGAGCAGAGTCTAGGTGGGGCAGGTGGTCATTTCCCCAGGGAGAATCCTCAGACCAAGACTGAGGTCAAACTATCCCTGGGCAGGTAGGCTGTGGACTAGAAGCCCAAGGTGAGTGGTGAGTGGCTTCTTCCTTGTACAGATCCCCCAAGAGAGCCATCTACAGCCCTGGAGCTACATGAAGCTCTGTTCTCCTGGGACCCAGTTGGAGCGAGCCAGGAAACCTTCATCAGTCACCTCGAAGTGAAAAAGGTTCGTTGGTCAAATGCCCTAGGAGAGTTTCCAGACTAAAGAAAGACATGGAAGCTCAGTGGCTGATAGATAAGGACAGAGCCAGTCATAGCAGCCAGCCCCTGTGGCTCTTATTACCGAGGGGAAGACCAGAGAGGTTTTGGTGGGCAGGTTTGAATTGGAGAGGTGATGAGATTTTATCTCAGGATGTCATTTTTCTAACACCTAGCTGCTTCAGAGCAGTCACATCCATCCCTGGTCGCCAGACCACTCATGTCCACCTAGTCCAGACCAGCAATTGCATTTGTCTCTCTGTCCTGCAGGGGCTGTCGAGTTCAGAACAGACCCCATACCTTGTCCAGCATCTTCCCCAGGCTGGGGAGCCCCAGCAGCCCCTTCTCAGAAGGATGTTGCAAATGATTTAGATAATCCTCTAGCCTGGTGAAAAGGCATCACACCCTGTGACTCACACCAGGGCATACATCGTCAAAGAAGCACTTGTAAGAACGTTCCTGGCAAGACGGCAACTCCTGCTCACCAAGTCCTAAGTTTTCACTCTCCCCTGACCCATGTCCAACCCTTTGCCCCACAGCTCAACCCGGTGTTCTCTAGCGGTTCCTGAACCACCTCAACCACATTTGGCTCACATTTCTGGCTTGGGCTACATGTTTTGTTTTTCGTCTTAGTTCAGGCAAGACAAGGCTGGAATTTTCAAAGGAATTTTACTAACGTGTCAGTTGGGGCTTTTTTGGATTTAAGTCATAGAAACCCGCTGGAGCTAGCTTAAGCCAACAAGGATTTGTAAGACGGATATAGAGATGAACTGCAGAATCCACAGTCAAGCACCTGGGCAGATCTCAGCAGCAGCTCGGAGCCAGGCCTCGACTTGCCGAGCTGGTCCTTCTGTTCGCTCCTTCTAGATCTGCCTCCTTCCCTCTCTGGATCTGCTGTCTCCCAAACAGAAGTAGGCCTGCAGAGAGCCCTTCCACTTACAGGCCCTGGGCAGAAGGAGGGGGTTCCCAGGGATAGGTCTCAGATTGGTCTGGTACACCACAGACAGCTGCTAGGATCCCACCTTTTTCTAGAGAAGGAATTGTTTTCCTTTGTGAACCCACCAGTATTCTTGCCTGGAAAATCCCATGGACAGAGAAGCCTGGTGGGCTACAGTCCATGGGATCCCAAAGAGGGGGACGCGACTGAACACACAGACATACACACAGATAGTTCCGTGAATGTATGTTACAGCCAAGCAAGGAAGGGAGCACAGAAAACTTTAAACTGCAGGTCATAGAAATGGGCATCTGTGTAAACTGCTTTTTGCCCTGAGCCTTTAGAAGTCTGGCTGCAGGTGGACTTAGCCAGTCCACTATGCAGGCCCCAAAGCCTGCAGTCCTTCCTTCCCCTGTCCCCATCCTGAGTTGCCTGCCTCAGTGCTTTCCTGGGAAATTCAAGGACAGTTTTCCTCCCATCTCTCTGGCACACTGTTCCTCTCCAGAGGCTCTTCACACAGTGAAACTGATGCTTCTCTGAGTGGAGAATAAAACACTGCTCCCCTGGGGCCAGCATCACATCCATCACTGGAGCACACCTCAGTCTTCGGGCCGGGGAAATCTTTCCCCTCAGGCTTAACTGGGGCCTAGAGAGAAGCCATGGGGTGACTGGCAGCCCAGGGCCTCTGAAAGGAGGCCTGACACTCATGCGTGGGGCTTCCTCACAGGGAATGCTGGTGGGCATCGTGGGGAAAGTGGGCTGTGGGAAGAGCTCACTGCTGGCCGCCATCACCGGGGAGCTGCACAGGTAAGCAACTGCCGGCACCCTATCCTTCGTTCTGCCCTTCACCAGCGCCTCCCTGGCCCCCGCTACATGGTAGACCCTGTTTTAGGGGCCAGAGATGCCCAGATGAGCAAGACCTGGTCCCTTTCTTGGGATAGTTTTCAGTCTGGAAAGGGGAAAGGCAGTCAAGGAAGTGAGTTCTCATAACCATCACTGGAGAATGAAATGGCAACCCACTCCAGTGTTCTTGCCTGGAGAATCCCAGGGATGGAGGAGCCTGGTGGGCTGCCATGGGGCTGCACAGAGTCGGACACGACTGAAGCGACTTAGCAGCAGCAGCATAACCATCACTGCAGAGTGTTAGAAGTACTGTAACAATGAGTGAAGAAATAAATGGAAACACCTGGCATCAGCTGCTCTCAGAGAGTGTGTCGGAAGGGATCCAGAGAGGAACAGAAGTGAGGGAGGGCCTACTTGTTTCATTGTGAGAACGAACATGTGTGGGGTGCTGGCCACACTCTTTTCTGAGCACCTTGACCTTGACAGCTGTTTGACTGCAGTCAAAGAGCAGTTTCTGTCCTACCGGTCCACAAGGGGCCTCCAGCCTCCTTAGGACCCCTTGACCTCAGTGGCTGCCAATCCAGAGAGCCATGTGACATGAAGGGGGCCCCCGTGCAAAAGACAGCCATCAGGAGAGGCTTCTGAGAGGCAGGGGCAGGGCCGGGAGGGGACCAGCAGGGAGCCGGCCCCTATACTACTGGCCTTGGTCTCTGCAGGCTCTGTGGGAAGGTGGCAGTGTGGGGGCTGTCCAAAGGCTTCGGCCTGGCCACCCAGGAGCCCTGGATCCAGTTTGCCACCATCCGAGACAACATTCTCTTTGGGAAGACGTTTGACGCCCAGCTGTACAAGGAAGTGCTGGAGGCCTGCGCCCTTGATGAGGACCTCAGTGTGAGTGCCTGGCCACCCGCTTCCCCATGTCCCTGACACTGCAGGTCAGAGACTTGCTTCTCTGGGAAGGGGGTTGTACTCGGGCATCATTTACCCAGGACTGGCCGCCAGGCTGTGGTCCTTGCAGAGTGTCCCATATCTGTGCAGCACCTGGCAAGGTGGGGGCTGGTGACCAGGTGCTCCACACAGCAGCTGGGGGACTCTGTGGGTCTCTGAGACTAGGGGAGGGTTTCCCATGAGGTTTATCTCTCTGCAGATCTGGCTAATGGTTCTGATTCAAGAGGCCTTCCCCCACCTCCCCTTGAAAGAGTCATGGTCATTCTAGAGAAGTCTGGCAAGCCACTAGAATCCCCACATCCAGAATGCTGAATTTAGGGGGAATGAGAGTCCAGCTTTGTCCCCTAACTTTTCCCCCGGCAGGACTGTGGTCAGCACCACCCTGTCCAGGTAGATGTGGAACATCCCTGGAAAGGAAGACCTCTGACTGACCGTGGGACATCCTCTGTCCACTTCTCATTTGCTTCTACCTCGGAGACATTTCCCACATGTCTCCTGGGTGCAGGGAACTGCTCTGAGCACTAAGAAAAAGAGTTGAATCACAAAGCTTTTCCCTCGGGGAGCCACTGTCTGGTGGACCACAAGTGCTTCCTCTGGCATAAGGACCCCTTAGCAAAGGAGACCACTCCCCAGGCCACAGGGAGGCTCGGGTACCTTCCTCCTCTAAAAGCCTAGGGAAGTTTCACTTTGAATTTGCCCATCTTCATCTTTGCCTGTGAAAAGGCAGGGTAGTGAGTGTGACTACCTGTAGTCAGGGTAGTGAGTGTGGTTAAGAATCTGCATTCATGTCCTGCCCTTTACTTGCTATGGAATGACCTTGGACAGCGTACGTGCCCTGAGCTTTGGTCCTACCTGTGAAATGACATAGTATGGGGTTGGGTGAGAGGATGCATGTAAACTTCTCAGCACATAGAAGGTGTCCAACAGGGGGTTCCCTGGCCGTCCAGTGTTTAAGGCTCTGTGCTTCCACTGCAGGAGACACAGATTTGATCCCTGGTTGGGGAACTAAGATCTCTCATGCCACAAGGGATGGCCAAAATAGAAAAACAGAAAGTGTCCAACACATGCTTGTTGTTGCTGGAGTTGTGGTTTTCCCCCTCTGGCTCCTGACACCTCAAATTTAAGTTCAGTCTCCTCAAACTCCCTGGCTCTCTCACCCTCGCCATTTCTTCCCAATGGAGGGATGGGAAATGGGGCAGAAGGTACTGGGAGCTTGCTGACCAACACTGGGAGGCCTGTCCTGTCAGATCCTGCCTGCTGGGGACCAGACGGAGGTGGGGGAGAAAGGCATGACCCTCAGCGGGGGACAGCGGGCCCGGATTGCCCTGGCTCGTGCTGTCTACCAGGTAAGTTGAAAACAGGTGTCTGGAGCCTCAGGACTCAGAAGCTTGGCTGGGGGGTGGGGGAGTGATGTGGGGTTATTTCCATCAGCATCTGGTTTCTTCCCTCCCTCCTCCGTGCTGCTAAGGTGTTGGTCTTTTGGCCATCCCATCCTCCTTTTGCTGATTCAAGGCAGCATTAAAGACCCTTTGAAAAGCATTATGTGGCCTGAGGCACTAGAACCAGCACAGTTGAGCACTGGCCTCACTTTACTGGAGGCAAGTCCACCCTCTGGTCTCACTTCCTTCTTTACTGCTATAGGGGTAGCCCCCAGAGTTCCCCTCAACCCTCCTGCATGACGGCCTCAAGATTACATGCTTAGAGAGGTCTGGGTTCCGGCCAGAGGACCTGGCTCCCATGGTGTCCCCACCCCACTCCCCAGGAAAAGGAGCTGTACCTCCTCGACGACCCTCTGGCCGCCGTGGATGCAGACGTGGCCACCCACCTGCTGCACAGGTGCATCCTGGGAGTGCTGAGCCACACCACGCGGCTGCTGTGCACCCACCGCACCGAGTACCTGGAGCAGGCTGACATGGTGCTGCTGCTGGAGGCCGGGCGCCTCATCCGGGCTGGTAACACGGGCCACCAGGCCGGGCGGGAGTGGGCTGAGTGAGGGAGCCACCTGTCGGGTGCGACAGATGGATCATCAGGGGAGACTCGGCCACCCGCCTCGTGTGTGTCCTGGGTCCCCCTCATCCTGTCTGACGGGAGGCCCTCTCCTGCCGTCACAGAACTGGCGTGAAGGACGGAGAACAGGAGGGAAAGGAGCTGTGGATCTGGGACTCGGGGCTTGGGGAAACCTAGAGTACTAGGATCTCTGAGGGCAGTCTGATGTCCTCAGAGAAGAGAGAGTCAGGTTTAGAACAGTCATTTTATTTACAAATAGATACACAGAAACTCTGATGGATTATTATCCAGAGGGACATGACCATCTGCAGGCTCACTAGATAGAAGCGGGAGGGAATGAAGGTCCGGCAGTGTTAGGAGCTGCAGGAAGTACTAGGAGAAAGCCCAGCGGGAGTGAGAGGACTGGGTGCTCACCGGTGGCCATAACTCTCCTCCCAGGGTGGACCTTTTCTCTCTCTGCTGATCAGGCTCCAGACACAGAGGGAGGGCCGAGCTTGATGGTTCTGCTCAGGGTGTGGGGGTCCAGGGCAGAGGCCTACTAGGGGAAGTCAGGTAGGGGTTCCAAAGAGCATGGAGATGGACTGGCTGACACGTTTAGAAACACATAGACTGCATCCCAAAGAGCCCCCTCCTAATCTCTCCTGCTGCCTTCCAGGGCCTCCCTCTGAGATCCTGCCGTTGGTACAAGCTGCCCCCAGAGCCTGGGCTGAGGATGGACAAGAGTCTGACCCAGGTACGGTCTGGGGGTGAGAGGAAGGAGCCTGCTGTTACCCACCATGCTTGTAGAGACAGGTTTCTAGGAAGCTTGCCTGCCCCTGAAAACACTGAGGTTTTCGGCTATCATTCTATAAGCTGAATTCCCCACCCCGTCACCTCTCTGATCCTCGCAGCCATGGCCTGGCCCATGGTGAACCCCAAGAAGGCAAAGGAGGGGCTGGAGCTGGAGGAGAGCGCGTCTGGCCGGCTGCGGCAGGAGGAAAGCAAGAAGGAGGGCGCCGTGGCCTTCCACGTGTACCGTGCCTACTGGAGGGCCGTGGGCTGGGGCATGGCTCTCGCCATCCTCTTCTCTCTGCTCCTCATGCAAGGTAGGAGTAATCTCTGCAGGCCTTCATTCCCCCCACCAGCCCTGTTGCCTAGGCACTCCCCTCACCTTGTGCTAATCGTGACAAAGCCCAGAGACTCACCAGGCGTGGGGAGCAGCTGGGACCAGAGGCACATCCCTAATTCTGAGAGTCCCAGTGACTGGCGAGGGGCAGGGAGGGAGGGCTCCGTAGCCATCTTCTGACTTGCTCGCAAGATTGACTTCCCATTCTACAGATTTAAGATCACACTCTCCCCACAGCTGAAGGGTGACGGGCCCGGGAAAGACACATGCACTAGGGAGGACACGGGGTGGTGGCAAGGTGGGGAGGGCCGGGGGCCAAGGAGGGTAGAAACTAGAGTCAAGGGCAGAAGAGGGTGTCTGAATGGAATGAGGAAGGTGAGTCTGTCCAGCAGCTTTCTCTCTCCCATCCCCCAGCCACCAGGAACACGGCCGACTGGTGGCTCTCCCACTGGATCTCTGAACTGAAGGCAGCCAAGAATAGCTCCCAGGAGGCGCCAGCCCCCACCAGGCTGGACTCCGCAGGGCCGCTGTCTGCCCAGCTGCTCCTCTTCTCCCCCGGGAGCCTCTAGTGAGTGGCTGGGGCACAGGTCTGGGGCTCTCATTGGTTCCTGGGCAGGGAGTGAGCTGGGGGCTGGTGTTACAGGGCCCGTGTCTTCTGGAAGGTGGGGAGAGGTGGCGTGGGGGGCGGGGAAGGGGACCCTGAGTGGCCCCACTTGGTTACCCACAGCCCCGTCCCCACCACCCAGCACCTCAGTGTTCCCACTGCCCAGAGCTGCCCCCAACGGCTCCTCAGATCTCCGTTTCTACCTTACCGTGTACGCGACCATCGCTGGCGTCAACTCCCTCTGCACCCTTCTCCGGGCCATGCTCTTCGCGGCGGGCACCCTCCGAGCGGCCGCCACCCTGCATCGCCGCCTCCTGGGTCGAGTCCTCATGGTGAGGGGACAGGAGGGTGGAGGTGGCCTCGGGGGGGCTCTCCCAGTACCTGGGTTCCATTGGGGGGCCCGTCACATCCCCCAGTCCTCAGGAGAAATCAGCTCCTCTCAGGTGGGTGCAGCACTTGACACCTTGAGACCTGGAGAGACCAAGAGCAGAGTAGCTGCTGAGTTCAAACCCAGTTACTTAAGCCTATGGTTTTCTCGTCTGTAACGTGAGGAGAAGAGACTTCCTGAGTCACTTCCAGTTGGACTTCAAGCTCAGAGGACTGAGTTAACCACCCCTTAGTTCATGTGCAGAGAGGGCAATGGCGCTCCACTCCAGTACTCTTGCCTGGAAAATCCCACGGGTAGAGGAGCCTGGTTGGCTGCAGTCCATGGGGTCGCTAAGAGTCGGACACAACTGAGTGACTTCACTTTCCCTTTTCACTTTCATGCACTGGAGAAGGAGATGGCAACCCACTCCAGTGTTCTTGCCTGGAGAATCCCAGAGACGGGGGAGCCTGGTGGGCTGCTGTCTATGGGGGTCGCACAAAGTCAGACACGACTGATGTGACTTAGCAGCAGCAGCAGTTTTATAAATGACATTCTTTTCCTTCAGTTTTTATTTAGAGCTCATTTTAAGATCCATGCCTGTTGCTGTGTGTGTATATTGTCTGTTGCTTACCCTATAGTGCATTATGAGGATTCATCAGTACATGGAAAGTAATTAGCATAGTGCCTGGCATATACTGAGTGCTCAATTAGCAATTATTATTATTAATGATGTTGTTATTATTACAAAGCTCTTTTTGTCTGGTATCTTATTAGGGCCTCCTTATAACCCTGTGAAGTGAGTACTGTTACCCTCTTTTTACAAATGAGAAACCAGGCTCTGAGAGTGTATGTGACCTGGGCAAGCTAGTCCTGTGGCCATGAACCCAGGACTGTGTGGGTCTTTCCCTTGCCTCTCGGGGAGCAGCTGCCCACTGTCTGCCCACATCTTCAGGCTGTGAAGGAATTTATTTTATCATAAGCTGACATTAGGGGTGACATTTGCAAGTCCCTTTGACCTAGCTCCCTGCCTTAAGATAGGACTGTTCTCCCAGTAAAGGTAGAGAGTTGGGAGACAGGGAAGGCAGGGAAAGGAAAAGGATCATCTTTGAGACGGTACCTCCCAGTAATGAGTAGTCTAAATAGCTCCTGAGCCCCTGCTCCGTGGCGGGCAGGCTCCGCTGAGCCCCTGACTGCTGTCTATGCAGTCAGCTCCAGGATGTGTGGCTCCATTACTGTCCCCCTTTTGGGGATGAGGGATGGGGCCCTTGAGGAGAGGAAGCCCCCTTGGCTGGGGTCTCACATCTGGTAAGCATCAGGGCTGGAATCCAAGGAGCAGTCTGACTCCAGAGCCTGAGCCCTTGACCATGAGACAGTATTGACTTGACCGCTGTCCTCACCACTCTGTCCAGCCACGGGCAGTCAGGGTGTTCCTCCTGACATCAAAATCGTACTCAACACGGCCTGAAGTCTCCACCTTCTGGAATGGGATTAGCTCCCTGCCCTCAAAAGCAGAGTGAGCCTGGCCTCTCAGGGTCCCCACCAGCCAGAGGGACAGAGAGCCTCTATATTGCCCACCCTGGGGCATGTTCTAAGCTCTTCCAGCCCCTCCTCAGTGCCCTGAACTCTGGGAACACTTTACTGCTTTCCTGTTCTCTACCTTGGGCCTTTCCCCCAGTCCCCCTTCCCCAGGGGCGGCCTCTGCGGCTTTTCTGCCTTGTCCTACCCTGGCCCAACCACATCTCTTCTCCCAGGCTCCGGTGACTTTCTTCGACTCCACACCCACGGGCCGGGTCCTCAACCGCTTCTCCTCTGACGTGGCCTGTGCGGATGACAGCCTGCCCTTCATCCTCAACATCCTGCTGGCTAACGCAGCAGGCCTGCTGGGGCTCCTGGCTGTGCTGGGCTTCAGCCTGCCCTGGCTGCTGCTGCTGCTGCCGCCTCTGAGCGTCATCTACCATCGTGTGCAGAGCCACTACAGGGCCTCCTCGCGGGAGCTGCGGCGCCTGGGCAGCCTCAGCCTGTCTCCCCTCTACACCCACCTGGCCGACACCTTGGCCGGCCTCCCTGTGCTCCGGGCCGCCGGGGCCACCTACAGGTGTGTGAATGCCTCTTGCAGCCAGAGTCACAGGCGTGAGATGCTGGGATGGTCGGAGGGGTGCAGTTCCTGGAGGGGGTTGGTGGTAGACCTCAGGTCCCCTGAGAAGAGAAAGGTGGGTGATGGCACTAGGGGGAGAGAGGAAGGAAACGGAAAAAAACAGGCTAGTGAGGCTGAGAAGGCCCCCTGTGAAAGAGCGCGCTGGTCCCTCCGAAGCTCTGAGGTGAGGCCGTGGGCGTGCGGGCCAGCGCCAGGGGGGTGTTCTGCAGGGAGGGAGTCTGGGCGGGCGTGCAGCCACAGCTTGGCCTCCCAGGTTTGAGAAGGAGAACCAGAGGCTCCTGGAGCTCAACCAGAGGTGCCAGTTTGCTGCCAGTGCCACGATGCAGTGGCTGGACATCCGGCTACAGCTCATGGGGGCTGCAGTGGTCAGCGCCATTGCGGGCATCGCTCTGGTGCAGCACCAGCAGGGCCTCGCCAACCCAGGTGCCACCCCAGGGCCCTTCGTTACTCCTCATCCCCCTCGACTACCATGTCATCTCCTTTACTGCCAAGGATTTTCACGTCTCAACCAGGGTTCCCTGTGAGGATGTGTTGTGATTCTCAAGACCCCCATTTCAGAGTTGGGAACGCTGAGTCTCGAGGAGTCCCTTGCTGGGTAGTGGTGGGTCTGGGGCTAAACAGGTCTTCTGATCACCACCCGTGCCTGCTCACCCCAACCTCAGCGCCTAATACCCCACCCCAGTCCACCTGCCTTCTCCTTGTCCCTCTGCGTAGCCTCTCCAGGCCCACCCTCTCCCTTGCATCCAGCCTCCCGTGGGCCTGGCCTGACTCCTGCATCTTCTTGCTTCAGTGCCAGCTTCCTTTAAATGCCCATGGTCCACAGCTTAGGGTTCGCCCATTCTGCCCACCCCCTCCCTACACGCATCCCAGTGTCCAGGCCTGCCCTAGCGCTCTGTCCTCTGTCCCCTCCCCCAGGACTGGTGGGCTTGTCGCTGTCCTATGCCCTGTCCCTGACGGGCCTGCTCTCAGGCTTAGTGAGCAGCTTCACGCAGACAGAAGCCATGCTGGTGAGCGTCGAGCGGCTGGAGGAGTACTCCTGCGACCTGCCCCAGGAGCCCCGGGGCCAGCAGCCACAGGTAGCCCCAGCCTGGTCGCTGGCACCCTGAAGAGCACCCCCAGTTCCTCTCCTTGTGCCCCTCACCAACTTTTCTCCACTCCTGTAGTGTCCCTTGTGACCTCCCCATTCTACATGCCTGTCCCCCATCCCTCCTAACTCTCCCCACCTCTCCTCTCACACCATCTGTCCCTCCCTTCCATTCTCCAACCCGTCCCTCCACCTTTCCCGCTGTCTCACCCCTTCTCCTGCCTCTCCCATGCACGGACCCCACCAGCTGGGCATCGGCTGGCTGAGCCAGGGGAGCGTGGAGTTCCAGGATGTGGTGCTGGTGTACCGGCCAGGGCTGCCCAACGCCCTGGATGGGGTGACCTTCCGCGTGCAGCCTGGAGAGAAGCTAGGCATCGTGGGCCGCACGGGCTCTGGCAAGTCTTCCCTGTTGTTGGTGCTCTTCCGGCTGCTGGAGCCCAGTTCCGGGCGAGTGCTACTGGACGGCGTGGACACCAGCCAGCTAGAGCTGGCCGAGCTCAGGTGTGTGGGGACTGAGAAGAGGGGACACAGCCACTGGCAGGGAGAGGAAGGCCCAGCCAGGAAGGCTTTATATAAACACACAGCAGCCAGGGTGGATCAGGAGGTGAGAAAGAGGGTGGGACAAGCAGGCTAGAATAGTGAGCTCCCTGCACTCAGGCCTGGATTCAAAGCTGTGGCCTTAAGGCTTTCACCTTCCCAGCTTCATCTTGGACTTCCCAGCACACGATGCCTTCCACTCTAGACCACCGGTCACTGTCTCCTGAATCAGAGCCTCCCAGGTGCTGTGCCCTGGGGTTTGGGATAGCTGGTGACCTGGGCCAGTAGCCCCTGGCCACAAGTGGCCTCATCTGGAGCCACACATTCCCACAACCACGTTACTCTGTTATCATTTTCTCTTAGTTCCATGATATGGGAAAAGGTAGGGGGAAGCGCTGTCCTAAAGCCGTTACTGACCGCAGACCCTGGCCCTGTCTTCCCTGCCTTCTCTTTTAACCTGTGCCGGCCTCCCCTTATGGCTTGACCAGAGAGCTCCTCAGGACCCGATTTCAGGCCTGTTTCAACCTGGAAATGTGCCCTACCCAGTCACACTCTCTGGCTGTTCCTTGCCATCCACTGCTGCCCCATGACCCTGGCGTCAGTGCCACACAGTTTGGCTTATGCTTGTTGTTTTTGCCCCTCAGGCCTTTGGTTTCCTTGGTGTTCCTCATAGCACCAGCACAATTCTAGGTGCATGGCTGACCGAGCAGGGAGCAGGACGGGGGGTTGTGATCAAGTCTTACCCCACGCTGTCCTGAAGGGCTGGACCTATAACAGACCTGTGCTGGGAGCAGAAGTGGTCACAACCCCTGTCCCCCCAGATCCCAGCTGGCGATCATCCCCCAGGAGCCCTTTTTGTTCAGCGGGACCGTGCGGGAAAACCTGGACCCCGGGGCCTGTATGAGGATAGGGGCCCTGTGGCAGGCACTGGAGCAGTGCCACCTGAGTGAGGTGATCACGTCTGTGGGTGAGTGTCCTGTCCTGCGTGGTGGTGGGAGGAGCGAGCAGAGAGGGGCTGGAGGAGGCTTGGAACCCCAGGGTGAAGATGCTATGCTTCACAGGTGGTCTGGATGGTGAGCTGGGCGAGGGGGGCCGGCACTTATCTCTAGGGCAGAGGCAGCTGCTGTGTCTGGCCAGGGCTCTCCTCACAGATGCCAAGGTAAGACAAGAGGGAGGGCCATTCGAGAGGGCCAGGAAGAAGGCAGGGGACAGGTGAGGGCTGAGGAAGTAGACTGGGGACAGGTCTCAAGGGACCGAGTTTATTTTCCTTTTAGAGCTGGAGGTGGAGCTGTGGGCTGGCTTGGGCCAGACCAGGAGGTAGGGGCTGGGTAGCAGCCTCAGCTAACCCTCTCCTCCCTAACCCTCCCCACATGTTCCAGATCTTGTGCATTGATGAGGCCACAGCAAGTGTGGACCAGAAGACAGACCAGCTGCTCCAGCAAACCATCAGCAAGCGGTTTGCCAACAAGACAGTGCTGACCATCGCCCACAGGTGTGTGGCATCCAGAGTGAGAATCTAAATCAGGGGTGTCATGGACCCAGAGCCTCGCTTCCTTTCAAGGACCCTGGAGTCAGGGCTCTGGAAATTCCAACCCCTGTGACTCACAGCTCCTCATTCTCTAGGCTCCCACCAGGCTCCTTGGAGGGTGCGGTCTCAGGAACATGCAGCCCCTCCCCTAGCACAGAGCCCGGGGGCTGAAGCCTGTGGGGCAGGGGGGCCGCTGTCCAGGAGGGAAGAGGAGGAAAAGGAGGTCAGCCTTCTCTAGGGTGCTGTCTTCCCATCCCCACATTGACCACCCCCTCCCATGCAGGCTCAACACGATCCTGAACTCCGACCGGGTGCTGGTGCTGCATGCGGGGAGGGTGGCGGAGCTGGGCTCCCCTGCCGCCCTGCGCACTCAGCCCCACTCGCTGTTCCAGCAGCTGCTGCAGAGCAGCCCGCGAGGAGCACGCTCCTCCCCCGTGAGGGCCTGGCCCCCACTGCTGATGGTTTACACTCCTCCATGTCTCTACCTCTCCCCCTCCTCCACAGAGGGGAAAGGGCACCCTGGGCTCCTCTTCACAAGCCACTCCTTGTGTGGGCAGAGTCACATGGCTTCCCCAGAGGCAGGCCTCTGCTCTGGTGCTCTGGCACCTGGGACTCCAGGTGGACTTTTTCTGGCAAAGGAGCCCACGTGCACGTCCATAGTTTTATTTGATAAAATTCCCATTTTTACATTCTGTGTATTAAAAAAATAATATTTGTGGCATGAGGCTGAGGTCCCTCAGTGTGTACCCCAGCTGAGGGGTGGCGAGAAAGGGCCACTCCAGTCCAAGCGCCCTAGGAGGTGAAGGAGGGGCCCAGAAAGCCCCCACCTCCATCACAGAGCAGTGGTCTTCCCAGGCTCGGGGGGCAGGTCAGGTGGCAGAGGGAACCCTGCTGGCAGCATGCTAACCTGACACTCCTGGTCCTGGCGCGCTGGGGTGTAGTGTGGGGCAGGGTAGCAGCAGGGTCCAGGGGGCAGAAGCCCCGGTGCCAGGCCCTCAGGGTCAGCAACATCGTGGACAGGACCAGGGCGGCAGTGACGGCCCCCAAACACCACCACGGCCACCAGGCTGGGCTCGCCCAGCCCGGCCTCTTGCCGCCCGTACCACCTCCTTCACAGAGATGCGCAGCAGGCCGGTGCCTGCGCTGTGAGGGATGGGCCCCGTGGCGGGTACCAGCACAGCCAAGGTGGGCCCTGGGGGGCTGTCCGCTGTGGCGGCAGGGCCCAGGACGGGTAAGACTAGCTCACAAGTCTTGCCACCATAGCCGCTGGGGCAGAGACAGTCGAAGTCGTGGACCCGGTCCCGACAGCGGGCCCCTCTCTGGCAGGGGCGGCTGGCACAGTCGTCCAGGTTGATGGTGCAGAAGCGCCCAGTGAAGCCCTCGGGGCAGAGGCAGGAGAAGCGGTTGATGCCGTCCAGGCACGTGGCACCGTTAGCACAAGGCCGCATCAGACAGTCATCCACATTCACCTCACAGCGGGCACCCACGAAGCCCGCCAGGCAGCGGCAGGTGAAGTTGAGGGCAAAGCCCTGGTCGTCCTGGCACTGCCCACCGTTCCGGCACGGGGAGCTGGTGGGGAGGCGGGGAGGGTGTTTTATCAACTGCCACCTGCCGGGTAGACCAGGTCGACATCCGGATCCCTGCTACCACCACCCCTCTCTAGCTCTGTCCCCTCGAGCCACCCTCTCTGAGCCTCAAATGCCTTCTTTAAAAATGGGATCAGAGCAGTACCGGCTTCCCAGGTTGTGAGGATTAAATGAGATGATCGAGGTCAAGCAGGTAGCAGAGGGCCTGACCCAGAGTCAAGACCAAGGCAAGTGTACTGTTCGTGTCCTCTTGGACCGGGAGGCGGGAATGAGGACAAGTCCAGCCCCACAGGCTGTCTCCTCACTCACCATGAGGCCTAGGCTGCCGCATGGGACCACTTCAGGGGCTGCATGCCAGCTTTCCTGGGAGGATGAGGGGGTCCTAGGCCCACAGCCTCCCCAGCCAGGAAATCACGCAGTGCTGTGTTACACCTCCAGCCCCTGTCAATTTTTGTCATTGGAAAAATGGTTCAGATGGTGTCAAAAAGCTGAGAAGCCCTTGGGATACTCCGGCAGACTGGGATTTTATCCTCGAGTGTCCCCATGTGGGACTTTAGACCCTCAGCCCTAACACTGCCCCCGCCACCCACCTCCACACTCCTCTCTCCTCCGTCGCCAGATTCTCCACCTAACCCGGGGCCAGCACTCACCCTGCCTGCTCACAGGGTCCGGCCTTGCGCTCACAATCACGCCCGTGGAAGCCTGGTGGGCACACACAGTGGTGCTCACCGCCCCGTCATACACGCACTGGCCTCCGTTCCGGCAGGGGACTGCGTGGTGCAGATGTGTTCATCTGCAGAGGAGACCGGGAGGGCTCTGGGACAGCCCCTCGCACGTGGCACCCAGACCTGCCCAGGCCCCACCCAGAGCTCTGTGGGGCTGGCTCATACTATAGTCCCAACCTGAACGGAAAACAACACTGAATTTGGAGTCCGGAGGCACCTAGTCCTAGCCCTGTCAGTCTGTCTCAACGTGCCCTTGGGTAAATTGTATCTCATTTGTGAATCTCAGTTTCCTCATCTGTGATGAGGACAGTTTCCCGCAGGTGTCTTACCTACCACAGAGGGTTGTGTTGAGGACCAGTTCAGACAACAGATAGGTATAAAGTCTACAACTACAAAATACTACAGGCTTCCCTTGTGGCTCAGCTGGTAAAGAATGCACCTGCAATGCGGGAGACCTGGGTTCGATTCCTGGGTTGGGAAGATCCCCTGGAGGAGGGAAAGACTACCTACTCCAGTATTCTGGCCTGGAGAATTCCATGGGCTGTATATAAAATACTACATATTTGAGGGTTTGAGCCAGACACAAGAGGCACTCAATAAATAAGGATGGATGTTTCTCCCAAGACACGTGGGGCCCCCAGTACAACAGCCACCCTCTCTACTCCCTACCTTTGTCACAGAACTTGCCTGCCCAGCCAGGGTGACAGATGCACTGCCAGGGCTGGTGGCAGGTGCCGTGCTGGCAGCCAGGCATTCTCACACAGCGCTCACAGTGCAGCCCCTCCCAGCCGGGGTCACACCTGATGGGGGAAGCACAGGGTCAGGGCTCTGGGTAGGAGGAGGTGAAGACAGGGAGGAGGCAAGCTCAGAGCTTCCAGGAAACAGGAGACAAACAGGACCACCCCTGAAGAGAAAGCAGGCCTATCCCGGGCCACCAGGCACCAGCGTTGGAGTTCTGGTTCTGCACTCTGTCCAACCTTTCCAAGCCTCAGTTTTCTCATCTATAACCTGGGGTGACACCTGGCAGGGATGTGTTGAGGAAGAAATGAAGATGAGGGGCTACCCTGGTGGTCCAGTGGTTAAGAATCCACCTGCCAATGAAGGGGACACAGGTTCAATCCCGGGCCCAGGAAGATCCCACATGATGAGGAGCAACTAAACCCATGTGCCGCAAACTGAGCCCGTGCACCCTAGAGTCCGTGCTCCCCAGCAAGAGAAGACCCCTCAATGAGAAGCCTGAGGACCGCGATGAAGAGTAGCCCCTGCTTGAGGCAACTAGAGAAAGTCCATGTGCAGCCTGAAGACCCTGCACAACCAACAACAACAACAAAAATAATTTTTTGAAAGAGAAGACATTAAGATGATGTCTGTTAAGTGCCCAGCACCATTTCTGGTATATCTGAGGTGCTTAGAAACATTTTCGAAAGAAGAGTGACCTTGAAAGGTCATCAGGACTCTTCCTACGCTGATTCCAGGGCAAGGCCTGCTTTAGAGAGTCCCCAACAACCCCAGCCCCTCCAGCAGCTTGCCTGTCAGCTCATGTTTTCACATCCACACACACTTTCCTCCTGCTGCAGAATTTACCTGACCCCTACCCCAGTGTGTCAATTACTTAAATTCATCAAAGAAAGACCCCCTTGAATAAGTGCATCTCCCCAGCAACCCTGGCAAAGCCTTTCTTTTCCAGGCTAAATCGTCTGTCTTATCTTTATCTCCCCTCCCCTTGCTTCATGGCTTCCCACTCTCCACACTCCCTTAAGCTTCAGATCTTTCTCCTGGTATCTTGAAGAGGAAAGTTTTAGAGTTCCTGGACAAGAGTTGGGAGAGTAAAGTGGGAAGCTGTAGTTAGAACACGCAAAGGAGAGGCAAGGCAAAGTGGAAGGGGGGAAGGGTTGGGCACGGTGCCGGGCTGCCCAACTGCCCTGTGTGCCACGGCCTTGAGGGGATGGGGAGGGCCCTAGACGTTCTGGATCAAGCCTGGGGCTTGACTCGGTTGTGGGTATGGAGGCCTGGGAAATGCAGAGCAAAGGGTTTGGGAGCACCGTGCTCCACGGAGGGGGTACCTGCAAGAGCCGTCAGGCGCGCAGCAGCCGTGAGACAGGTCACAGAGGGAGCTGCAGCCATTGCCTGCAAGAGATTGATGTGGGAGGGGTGAGCCCGGAGGTCAGGGTTCGGCTGCCGGAAAGGGCCAGGGGAAAGGACGCAGGGTCCCGGTAACTGGAGGGGCCCAGCTCTGGGGCAAGGTAGAACAGAGACTAATTGCATTCCAAAGGGAAGTACTGGGTGTCGCCAAGCCCGCGGTCGGAGCGGCTTGCAGTGCCATCTCTGGCCGGCAGAGGTCAACGTGCGAGCGAGGGACGGCCGGACAGGGCCGCGAGCACAGCTCCCCCGGGGAGCGCTCACCTCTGGCAGGCTTTACGGGTGCCCCCAGGATGCACAACAGGCAAACGAGATGTAGGCAGCGGCAGCCGCTGGGCATGGTCAGCGCCGGCCCCAGGACGGACAGACGGATTGCTCGCCGGACGTGCAGACACCTGTGGGATGGCATGGGCTGAGAGGCGGCCGGACGTGGAGATAGCGGCAAAGATTCCGGTTCGGTTCCGAGTGACAGGAGTCGAGGGGAGAGGAGCGTCCAGAGAAAAAAAATGCGGGGGAGTGGTGGGCGAGGAAGGTGTGAGCAGGCGAAGGGATTGGAGACAGAAACGCAGAGCCGGCTACGTGGGAAGGAGGTGAAGGATGGACAGCGCGAGAGAGGTCAGGACGCGGGAAGGGCCGGGGCTGGGAACGCAATCGGGACGGAGGAGTACTGGGATACCGCCGAGAGGCGACACGGGGACCCGGCGGCGCGCAGTCTCTGCCCCCGCCTCCTGACTCCCCTACGTCCCTCTCCTGTCTCCACCGCGCTGGGCTCGGCCGCGGCGCGGGGCGTCGGATACCCAGCGCGCCCCCAGCCCGGCTCTGTCCCTCGGTCCTCACCTCGGGCTGGGAGGCGGCGCGCCTCGGGGCGCACAGCGAGGCGGGATCCGACGGACTCCGCGGAAGGGCCAGACCAGGGCGCGGGGCCGCCCCTAGCGGGTCGCGGGGCCGGGCGCCCAGGCGGCTGCCATGCGAGCCGAGCGCTGGGAAATCTGGGCCTCGAGGCGACCCCGAGCGGCTGCGGCGGCTCCTCGCACGCGCTCAGGCCGCCTGCCAGGGGCGGCGTGTGCCGGCGGAGCCCGCCTCCCCGCTCCGCTCCCAGGCTGCTGCCGCCGGCCCGCCCCCAACCCGCCCGCGCCCGGCGCCCCCCACCCCCAGCGGTCACTCCTTCCTCCGGGCCTCGCGCTCCCCTGGGCGCCCGCCCGCGGCAGTCACCCGACCTCTCCGAACCTTGCCTTCTCCGCTGCAAGAAGGAAATTACGGGAGGCTAAATGGGAGCCGACTGTAAAGGGTCGGCCAAGTGAGCGCAGCCGTTATTCTCCATCTCGCATCTCCGCCTTCGCGACCCGAGCAGCTCACCCCGCGCCCCACCTCTGCTCTCCCTAGTCCGCCGCCCATCACGCCTCTCAGATAAATCTTGCGCACGCTCAGGGCACACTTGACGCTCCCGGCCCTCCTCCTGTCACCAGCCCACGCCTCCTCCATTTGTAAATCCTACATCACCTGCTTAATCTGCCCGCTACTCTCCTCCTCCCCGCCGTCCGCTTCTTTCTCCCCTCGTGGCCATCAACAGCCTTCCAGGGTCGATCCCTGCCTAGGTATTAGCGTGGCCCACTCACCCACCCCCTCCATCCCTCCTCCCGGCCACGTCTGTCTTTCCTATCTCTTTGCGTTCCGCTACCACTACTGGGAAGGTTCCGTGCACTGGGAACGCCCTCGGCTCTGTAAATGTGCACCCAGGTCCCCTCCTCTGTACCCCGGATCACCTCCATTCTGGACCTCAGGCTGATCGTCTACTGTCCAAACCCAGAGCTAGACTGAGTGTTCTGTAGAGGGAGTGAGGAAGCTCTGTGCCTCCAGGCCAATGGCTCAGAGACCTCTGTCCCGGGAAAGGGCAGGAAACCGTTTCTTGTTTGCCCAAGGCAAGAGAGCAGAAATCAGGACCACGTGTCTCCATCTCTAGTCCTTCAAATCAAGATTTGATTTCACCATCCTTAAATCCGTGGTAAGAAGTAGTCCCTAGCCTGTGCAGAGCAGCTTTCTACAGACTGCCTAGCCGTCTTCCCGAAACACTGATCACCTCTTTCCTCCAGAGCTTTCTAAATTTGAGTTGAACAATGCCAAAGCTCTGACCATGTTTTACTTTTTTTTTTTTACTGAAAAGTTGCAAACAACATATACTGTCCAAAATGATTGTAAACAAATTATGGTATACCAACACACTATGTGACTACTGAAAGTCACCTTTGGGAAGTCTAAAGATTTTTTTTTTTAAAGCTAAGAATATATTAGGTGGAGGGAAAAAAACAAACAGAATGTGTCTCAATGTTGGCAGTGATTTTTTTTCCCCAGATGATGGAATTACAGGTAATTTTTTCTTATTGATGCTTTTCAACATTTCTCTTTTTCCCAGAATGAGCATGTTTAACTTTTTCTTATTGTAAAAGAAATTCAATAACATTAAAGAACTTTTAGAATAAAGTAAAAATTTGGGGAATTCCCTGGTGGTCCAGTGGTTAGGACTCGGCACTTTCACTGTCCTGTCCCCAGTTCAATCCCTGGTTGAGGAATTAAGATCCCACAAGCTTCTCTGTGCAGCCAAGAAATAAATGAATAAAATAAACATTTAAAAATCACCCATGATCTTATTTGCTTGATAAAATCACTGTTGTTGTTTGACTCCTTTTCCTATCCAGCTGTTTTTATCCAGAACCTGTAATGTTATATCCTGTCCCCCCCTCCCCACTGCATCATATATCAATAGTTTTCAAAAGCTACACCATGGATACAATGTATAAAAATACAACTAATGAGAACCTACTTTATAGCACAGGGAACTCTACTCAGTGCTCTCTGGTGACTAAATGGAAAGGAAATCCAAAAGAGGAATATATGTGTAGCCGATTCACTTTGATGTACAGTAGAAACAAATGCAACATTTTAAGGCAACTATAAGCCAATGAAAATTTTTAAAATAAATTAATTAAAAGCATAATTTTTATGGCTGCATGATAGCCTGTTAAATAGATACACCCTAATTTATTTAACCTGGGATTCCCAGGTGGCGCAGTGGTTACGAATCTGCCTGCCAATGCAGGAGACACAAGAGACACAGGTTCAATCCCTGGGTCAGGAAGATCCCCTGGAGTAGGAAATGGCAACCTGCTCCAGTATTCGCGCTGGAAAATTCCATGGACAGAGGAGCTTGACGGGCTACAGTCCATGAGGTCGAAAAGAGTCAGACTCAACTGAGTGACTGAGCAACACAATTTCTTTAACCTAGACTTCATTACTAGATACTCTACCCACTCCAGTATTCTTGCCTGGAGAATTCCATGGACGGAGGAGCCTGGTGGGCTACAGTCCACAGGGTCGCAAAGAGTCGGACACAACTGAGCTACTTCACTCACTCTAGGTTGTATTTACTTTTCATCATTATAAATTCATTCAACAAATATTTACTGAGCAACTATCTGCTACTAGAGAATCCCATGGACAGAAGAGCCTGGTGGGCTCCAGTCCATAAGGTGGCAAAGAGTCAGACACAACTGAAGCGACTTAGCACACAGCACTCATGCAGCACATATGTGCTACTACTCCAGGCCAGACATCATCCTAAACACTGAGCTACAGCTCCAAGATAAATAGTAGTGCTAAAAATTTTCATATAGGTTTTTTTTCCATCTTTTAGATTCCTTCCTTAACATGGAGTCTGAATTGATGAGTGACTGAGTCAAAGAATTTGTGAAAAATAAATAGTTGCTTTCCATGAATGAAATTCACTGGCAATCACTGATGAAACAATAAAGATACTTGAAGCTTTGGAAGTTGATGGCATCAGATTGTATCACTTACCACATGTTTTGAAGATTTTAGCACCTGGCATGTCACTCTCTTCACCCTTCCTTCTGCCAAATTCTTGGTGATTTTTTAAAAAGACTTTTTAAAATGTGGATCATATTTAAAGTCTTTATTGAATTTGTTACAATACTGCTTCTGTTTTATGTTTTGGTTTTTTGGCCTTGAGGCATGTGGGATCTTAGCTTCCCAACCAGGGATCAAGCCTGTACCCCTGCATTGGAAGACAAAGTCTTTAACCACTGGACCACTAGGGCAGTCCCTCTTGGTGATTCTTGATTCAGTACAACATAGACAGATTTTCCAATAAGCATGATAGTCTGTTTGCAAAGATGGCCACTACACTTCCTCCTGTCCCACATGACCTTTAGCAATGATTTTGCTGCTTCTCCCAGCGAAAGATGGAAACCTATTTCTCAGGCTCTTAAATCTGGACTGGTCTTAGGACTTGTTTTGACTAATAGAATATGATGGAAGTGACATTATGTGAGTCCCCAGCTTCTGTTTGCTCCCTTAGAAAACTTCCAACATCATGTAAAAAGAAGTTCAGTCTGGCACGCTGGAAGACAAGAAGCCCCATAAAGGAGACCTGAGATGCCCTGGTCAATATCCACAATATAGGAGGTCCTGTTAACTGCCTCAGTCAAGCTTCCAGATGACTCTAGCTCATGAATGAGCCCTGGCAAGGCTAACAAGAACTGCTCAGCAGAGTCCAGCCATATTACCAGATAAACAGTGGATGAGCAGTTAAATGGTGGGTGTTTTAAGCCACTCTGTTTTGGGATGTTGTTACTATAGCAATGCTGCTGTTCAGTTGCTCAGTCATGTTCAACTCTTTGTGACCCCATAGACTGCAGCACGCCAGGCTTCCCTGTCCTTCACCAGCTCCCAGAGCTTGCTCAAACTTATGTCTACTGAGTCTGTGATGCCATCCAACCACCTTGTCTTCTGTCGTCTCCTTCTCCTCCTGCCCTCAATCTTTCCCAGCATCAGGGTCATTTCTAATGAGTTAACTCTTCACAACAGGTGGCCAAACTGATAAAACCAGCTTCCCATTCCCTTGATTTCTTCCTCTCCACCAATAAGAAGGATGTCCCCACCCAAATCTTGTTACTACCAGTTGTTTCACACAGTCCATAATTTTAAGTATTACACTTTCCTATAACCAGATCCTTTCTTTTCAGCCCATAGTACCTGGACTCAAACAGGTACTTTTGATACTTAGGTTGTGTTTACTTTTTTTGCCATTATAAATGCATTCAACGGGGACTTCCTGGTGGTCCAGTGGTTAAGCATCCACCTGCCAGTGCAGGGAACATGGGTTCAGTCCCTGGTCTAGGTAGATTCCACAACTAAGCCCATGAGCCACAGCTACTGAAGTCTTTGTGCTCTAGAGCCTGTGCTCTGCCATGAGAAGTTTGAGCACCGAAATGAAGAGTAGCCCCTACTCGCTGCAAATAGAGAAAGCCCACTCATAGCAACAAAGACCCAGTGCAGCCCCAAATACATAAATTAATATTTTTAAAATACAGGCATTCAACAAATACTGAATTTGAATCTACAGGGATCACTCATAAAGGCTACATTACAACCTTAGTGGGCCCTAGACCCTTCGCCTGCACGGGCCTCTTCCTCCATGAAAGAATATTAAACGTTATATTTTATGATTGCCTTGGTATCAAGATAAATCTAGTCCAGGATGGATTCATTATTTTATTTTCATTTTTATTATGTTCACTTTTTTTCTTCTGATTTTACAGAAGAAAAATTAGAATATTTTGTGGGCCCCTAAAAGTATTGCAGGCCTTTGGCACTGTGCCTCCTGTGGATAAGCTGGCCCTGTCTCTCATCCATTGATCTCACCTTTTCAGCAGCCCCTACCCCCACCACATCCACCCTTCCCTCCTTACCCAGCTTTGATTCCACGATCTGTCATGATAATCAGTGCCTTGTCTATACCGACTCCCTGGCCCCTCTCTCCCATCATATTCATCTGGTAAAACCCCACCATGGTACGTTCTACAGCCAACACCCAAGCAGCTGAATGTGGCTGAAAATAACACATATCTAGGCTGTCTGGTGTCACTTAATTTCATATCCTCAAGCACTCTTTGTGTTGAACACTCGTGCTTCTGCTTTTCCCCAGTGCTGTGCACTCTCAGCCTCCTCGACGGTTATTTTTACTTTCTCCTTTCTCCTCCAACTGCCAACCCCTTGGTTCCTCCTCCCTCCTGCTGGTGGTCTCGCTTTCAACTTCACGAAGAAAATAGAAGCAGCCTGAAGAGAATTTCCACATGCTTCCTCCGCCTACCTGCATCTGTCTCCATATACTCGCATCTGTTACCATTGATGCGATGCCAATTCTCTTACACAGGTGAATCCCTCCCCCCACCTGGGCACTAGTTCCCCATCCCTTCTTACCTGTGTCCCTCAGGGGCCACAGCAGCTCTCCTCATCCTCTCTGCATCATCAGTCTGCTCTCTGTGAGCTCATTTTCATCATCCTGTCTCCCATCTTAAAATAAATGTTGTTGTTCAGTGACCAAGTCAAGTCCTACTCTTTTCGACCCCATGGACTGCAGCACTCCGGGTTTCCCTGTCCCTCACCATCTCCTGAAGTTTGGCCAAGTTCACATCTATTGAATCAGTGATGCCATCCAGCCATCTCATCCTCTGTTGCCCTCTTCTTCTGTTTTCTATCTCTCCCAGCATCAGGGTCTTTTCAAAGAGTCAGCAACTTCCCTCAATTCCTTTTCCTCTTCCAGCTATGTTTTTGGCTCCCTTTACTGAAAATTCTTCAAAAACATTTGTCAACACCTGTCTTCACCTCATTTCCCCCCATTATCTCTTGGACCCACGCTCGCCCCACCACTCCACCAGAATTCCCCTTGTCAAGGTCACCGATTCTATCGCCATTGCCAAACCCAATGGTTGCTTCTCAGTCCTCATCTTGGTGGCTCTGTGAGCTGCATTGGACATGGTGGCTTCCTAGGTCTCTAGGGTCGATCTCACAAGCTTTTCTACCTACCGCAATGGCTGCTCCTCCTCAGTCCCCTTTGCTTCATCCTTCTAATTTCTTCCACAGCCCCAGGGCTCAATCCTCAGACCTCTTCTCTTTTCCAGCTGCACCCACTCCTTTCATGATCTCATCCAGCCTAATGACTTTAAATACTAGCTGTAAGCTAATCATTCCCAAGTTTATATTTCCAATTTAAGATGTATCCTTAAAATCCAGACTCATGCATCCAACTGTCTACTCGATTGACATCTCCAGCTGGTATTCTCCAATAGGCGACTCAGAGTTAGCACGTCCAAAGACGGAGTCCTGATTTCAGTCCCAGATGGCTTCCTATGTCAGTCTCACCTGTATCAGTGAATGGCCAAGTGTTTTAGGCTAAAATCCTTGGCATCACACTTAACTCTCCTCTTTCTCTCACATCCCATGTCCTGCAAATCCTGTTGACTCTGCCTTCAACTGAGAATTTGTTCACTTTCCACAATCTGACCTTTAACACTTGGGTCAAGCACCACTATTTACTGCCTGGATGACCGCAACAGCTTCCTAATGGGTCTTCTATTATCGTGTAGCAGCCGTGGTGATCCTGATAAAGTGAAAGCCGGCTAAATGCCATGTGGTTTCTAAATTGAATCTTGAAATAGAAAAACAAATCATTAGTGGAAAAACTGGTGAAGTCTGGATAAAGTCTGGAGTTTAGTTTGCACAAAGTACCAGTGCTGGCTTCATAATTTTTAAACAATAATTTTATTTATTTATTTTGGGCTGTCCTGGGTCTTCATTGCTGCACAGGCTTTTCTCTTGTTGCAGCCAGTGGGGGCTACTCTCTAGCTGTGGTGAGCAGGCGTCTCATTGTTGTGGTTTCTTTTGTTTCAGAGCACAAGCTATAGAGGTTGCAGGCTTCAGCAGCTGGGGCTCGTGGGCTCAGTAGTTGTGACTCCCAGGCTCTAGAGCACTTGGCTCAATAGCTGTGGTGCACAGGCTTAGCTGCCCTGCAGCTTGTGGGATCTTCCTGGACCAGGGATCAAACCCGTGTCTCCTGCACTGGCAGGGGGATTCTTTACCACTGAGCCACTGGGGAAGCCCTGACTTCATAGTTTTGACAAATGTACCACAGTAATGTATAATGTTAATACTAGGATAAACTGGGTGAATGCTATACGGGAACTCACTTTACAATTGTCCTGCAAACTGCAAATTACTCAAAATAAAAAGTTTGGGGTTTTTGGGTCATGTCCTGAAGCATGTGGGATCTAAGTTCCCCAACCAGATATTGAACCCACATCCCCTGCATTGGAAGTGTGGAATCTTAACCACGGGACTGCCAGGGAAGTCCTTAAAAGTTTATTTAAAAGGTAGAGGTCAGATTGTCACATCTCTGCTCAAACCCTTCCACTGGATCTCATCTGAACCTTGTCCCCTACATTCCCCATCCTTGCTCTGCTCCAGCTAAATTGGCCTCTGTGTTGATCTTTGAACACATCAAGCATGTTCTCTGCCTCAGGACCTTTGCACTAGCTGTTCCTTCTGCCTGGAATGTTCTTACTCAGATATTTTCAGAGTTCACTCCCTCATTTCATTCAGTCCTCTGTTCAAATTTCATTTTTAGTAAAGAGGCCCCCCTAGTTACACTACAGAATAACCCCATTTCTACCCCAGGCATATTTCCATTCCCCTACTTAATTTTTCTCCATAATTCTTATCCCCACCTGGCCTATATATCTATTAGCATATTTATATATTGGCTGGTTCCTTCCATTAGATTATAAACTGTGAGGGCAAGGACTTTGATTTTCTTTTTCTTTTTTGGCTGTACCTTGTGACATGCGGAATCTTAGTTCCCCAACCAGGGATTGAACCTGTGCTTCCATTGGACCACCAGGGAAGTCCATCACAGCCCTGCTCTTATCCTTGTGAAAACTGATTGGTATGGGCTATCTGGTGCTAATCAACTCTTGGCTTTGATTTCTGCTTCACAATACAACTTAGTGGCTACTCTTTGGAAGACTTCGGGAACAGTTAGGCTAAAAACGTGATGACTTTGGGGTTCTCCTAAGCCTGCCTGATTAGTGAGTGGCCTGTTTTAGAAGGGTGCCAGTAGACATCTGAGGTTCATTTCTGGCTTTGATCCCAGACCCTGCCAGTAACTACTGCTTTAGAACACCCCAGTCTTCCAACCTTCTGGATTCCCCACTTTCCTGAGCATTTCCTTTCTGAGTACCAGCCAGTCAACCTCTCCTCCGGGGGGCCCCAACCATGTGGATTCATCTTTCTTGGCCTTCCCACCTATCACCTTGGGGGCAGGTCCCCAAGTCCCCTTCCTCTCTCCCTAACCTCCTTTCAAACCAAAAGTTTTGTATATTACCAACACCAAATGAGGATGCAGAGACAAGAGAATGTGGAACAAGAGGAGAGCCTCATTTATTTGCACATTCATGGACCCACCCATAGATATTTCTCATTCTCCCTGTCAGAGCCTAGCATGTGGTCAGGAGCTGGGAAAGGACCCCACACACTCAGTAAGCATCAGTTAAATGTGTGCATGAATTAATACGAATGAAAACAGATACTGGGCCTTGACCTCAAGTAGCTGACAGTCTAGCAGGGCAGGCACACCCACTCACCAGCCACATCCATGTAAACAGGGGTCCAGGTGCACCTGTAGGGTTAAGACGTCATGGAGACCCAGGCGCATGCAGGCCTGACCCTTGTCCTCACCAGGTTGTTCCGTCCTGCTACTGCTTTCCCAAGCCAGTTCTGACCAGTCCACCAAGTGGGGGCTGTAGGTGGAAGCTGAGTTGTGCAGGCAGGGAGTCGGGCGTGTTTGTGTAGTTCCACCCTTCGCTGGGGCTTTCTGCCAGCCCAGGGCCCTGCACAAATGCCTTCCACCTCTGGTTGCTTCCTGTCCTCCAGCCCTACCTCTCCCTCAGAGCAGGAGTGGAGGCAGCTGCTCAGGGCCTGAAAACTAAACCAGCTATTGTGCCCCTCCTTTTGGCTTTGTTTGACTGTGGAGGAGGGGGAGGGGAGGGCTTATTATATGCCTCAGGAGATGGAGTGCCAAGACTCCGGTCCCAGATGCCATGCTTGGGGTATCTGGGATACCTGCTCAGGGTAAGGGAGGAAGCTGGACTAGCGTTGATGCTGACTGTGGGCCTCCGGGTTAGTTGAGAAGTGGCAGAGGGGGATGCTTTGCCTGCTGATGGGCTAAGTGCAGTCACATGGCTCAAGTCCACATGTCAAGAGAGGGGATGCCTCTGTTTGGAGCCATGAGAGTGTGCAGTTCCTGTGCACAAGTCCGGAAGGACAAGAGGCTCACCCACATCTACAATGAGTGCAAAGCTCAGTGGTACCAAGTGTTCACACAGCACCCAGTGCCCATGAAGAGGTGGGGAGGCGATAGCCCAGGCAGGTCCTGCTCTAGCCCCTCCAGCAGCTGCTAAAGGAGCCATCCCCAGGGTTTTCCTTGAAGCCTCTGAGAGCTGGGCCCCTCTTTTCACATTTCATGTAGAAGCCCCAATCACTTGATCTGTAGGACAGCATACACGTTCGAGGCCGAGTGTCAGTTCACACCTGGGATGGATGGAAGCCCTTGTGATTTGGCAAAGAGACAGGGGTGGCAGAACTACCCAGCTGATAATGGGTCAGAGCGAAGTAGGGCCTAATGAAGGGGCCCCAGTGTGGGCCAGAAAGGGAGAAAAGCTGTTGCTTCCGCACCTTTTTGAGCTTCCCCAGGGAAGCATTTGCCAGAAGTCTGAAGGTGGGAGATAAGCCCTGCCCTTAAGGAGTCCCAGCCTTAGAGCTGATTGTGGTGGGACTCCACCAGAAGTCAGAACACAAAACTCAGTATCATTTACAGATGTATGGGTTGTGTATTTAAAAATAACTTTTACTGGAAATGTTTTAATTGTGGTAAAATATATATGACATTTTCCATTTTAGCCAACTTTTTTTTTTAAAGATTAGTGATTGGTTGCTGGTAGAAGTGGGAGCTGGGGAGATGAACTAACAGAGCACAGAAATTTTTTTATTAAAAAAATATATATATTTATTTGGCTGTGCCAGATCTTGGTTGCAACACACAGGACCTTTAGTTGTGCATATGAGCTCTTAGTTATGGCATGTGGGATCTAGTTCCCTGACCAGGCATTGAACCTGGGCCCCTTGCACTGGGAGCTCAGAGTCTTAGCCACTGGACCACCAGGGAGGTCCCTTTAGCTAATTTTAAGCGTACAGTTCAGTGGCATTAACACTGATTGCCAACATTCACCTTGTTGTACAGTCACCAACTATCCAGCTCCAGAATTTTTCATCTTCCCAAACTGAAACTCTATACCCACTAAACACTAACTCCCCCATTCCCCAGCACCTGGCAACCACCGTTCTATTTTCTGTCTCTAAGAACCTGAATACTCTAGGCCTTTCATAAGCGTGGAATCATAGAGTATTCGTCCTTTTGTGACTGGTTTATCGTACATATTGCAGTGTCTTCAAGGTGCATCCGTGTTGTAGCGTGTGTCAGAATTTCTTTTTAATGGCTAAAAAGTATTCCATTGTATGTATATGCCACATTTTGTTAATCCATTTGTCCTTTACAATTGGGTTGCTTCCACCTTTTGGCTGTTGTCATAATCCTGCCATGCACAGTATTATTCTATATATCGGTATACAAATATTTGTTTGACTTCCTGCCTTAATTATCTTTAACAGTTAAGAGGCTTTAAGAATATTAAAGAATGCGAGATCCTATCCAGTTTCAAGGTCTTTAAAATTACATTTCTTAGCCTTACACCAAATTCAACATCCAGAGATAGGAAAAAAGACATTTAAATGTAATAAAAGCTTATCCACCAGGGTGGCAGCTGTGGTATTCTATTAATAGATAGAAGAATTATGAAATGTGTATAACTTAAATCTAGGGAAGCAGACTAAGTTATCACCTCTTGAGGTTTTGAAAGCATTGTCAGAAGAAACATGTAAATGGAATTCAGCATGTCTAATCAGGTCACAAACAAGAAGACAGCCTCCTAAACTATTAGCAGATAAAGTCAGTTGCAACTCAACTGAGTATGGTTTAAGGTCCTGCAAGCTAACATAATAGGGACTTCCCATGATGGTGGCCCAGTGGCTAAGGCCCCATGCTCCCAAGGTAGGGGGTCTGGGTTTGAACCTTGGTCAGGAGACCAGATCCCACATACCCCAACTAAGAGTTTGCATGCCACAGTGAAGATGGAAGATCTTGCATGCCGCCAACTAAGACTTGGTGCAGCCAAATAAATAAACATTTTTAAAAAGCCACACACACTTGTACATTTGCACATCCACAAAAAGAGGAGTGATGATGTCAACCAGCTTCTTCATAGTAAAAATAAGTTTATCTTGCATATGCTAAAAGTTAAAAACTCTGGAGGACTGTGAGTGACTTCCTTCCTTTTCAAAGATATGTTTATGTTTACTGCCACTTTCTCTGGTTACAAAATATAAACTTAAATAGTTTTTCAGATTTATTTACACTAAATTTGTTTACCTGACAGTTCATGGACTTTCCTCTCCCTATGGATCCCAAGACAATTTCAGGAAAGGTAGAGAGATGATCTTTCTTTTCTCTTTCTTCCTTCAGGCAGATTCCTTTCAGAAAATAGTAAAAATCATTTCAAAATAATCTGTTGTGGTCTTATATCACAACAAATGTCACATTTTGAAAGTACTGTATGGGTAATTTTAAAATTATTTTTAAAGAAATATTTATTTATTTGGCTGTGCTGGTTCTTTGTTGCGGCCTGTGGGATCTTCCATCTTTCCTGTGGCGTGCAAACTCTTAGTTGTAGCATGTGGGATTTAGGTCCTTGATCAGGGATCAAATCCAGGCCCCCTGCATTGGGAGGAAGGAGCCTTAGCCACTGAACCACAAGGAAGTCCCTGTATGGGCAATTTAAAGGGAAACATGCAGAAATGTGGCTTCTCAGGTGACTTAGTGGTAAAGAATCTACCCGAAATGCAGGAGATACAGATTCTAACTCTGGGCCAGGAAGATCCACTGGAGAAGGAAATGGCAACCCACTCCAGTATTCTTGCCTGGAAAATCCCATGGACAGAGGAGCCCGGAGAGCTATGGCCCATAGGGTCTCACAGAGTCAGACACGACTGAGTGACTGAGGACAGACGCATGCAGGAATGTACAGTGATGTACGGCAAAAACCACCACAATATTGTAAAGTAATTAGCCTCCAATTAAAATAAATAAAAAAAAAGAAATGTACAATGATTGGGAACCCTTATTTGAAAAGCTCTGCAAGAACCAATATAATTGATTCATTTAGTATAAGTTTATTAAATTAATAATAATACAAAGTTGCATGGGATTGAAAAACATAGACAGGATGAGAAATAAAGATGGCTGACCTCTCCTTCCAGGGCCCTAGGAATCTCTGCTGAAGTTTTATTTGTTGTGTTGTTCGAGGAGTGAGTGCTTGAGGCCAGTTCCACCAAGGGACAAACCCGCCTCCCAACCCTCGAGCCCTGGGAAAGAAGACACCTCTCCACTCTGAAATGTTGATGAGCTGTGGAGGGGAGAAGGACAGGGGAGCAGATGGAATTCCTGGACAATTGTTCCAGCTGTCACCAGAGAAGACAGGCAGGAGGCAGCACGGATAATTTACAGAGGAACAGATGCCTAGGCTCCTCTAGCACCATCTGGCCAAAAGAGGCCTGGGCTTGGGGTGGATATTATCTTTAGATCTGAGTAAACTCCTCAGCCTCCAGCCCATCCTATTTCCTCGACCTAAACTGCAGCTTTCCCAGGAGAGCTCTACTCCCCGAGGACCTTGCTCCAGAGTTCTACCTGGCTCTCATCCTGCTCCCTCCCTTCCTTCCTGGGATTCTGTCTTCACTCCCATACCTGATGTGGCCAAGTCTGGCCTTGGGGACCTGTACCTTCCATTTATGCATTTCTCTATTTTACAGTATTTTCAACTTCTTCTCCCCATCACTACATTCCAAAATTCCTCCATCACTTCTTTCCATGCTATTTATGCATTCCACAAACATTTATTGTGAGGCGTTTCCTGGTGGTCCAGTGGTTAGGGCTCTATGGTTCCAGTGTAGGGGGCACAGGTTCGATACCTGGTCAGGGAACTAAAATGCTGCATGCCATGCAGTGCAGCCAAATAAAATAAATAAAATAGACATTTATTATCTACTATGCCAGGCATTATTTCAGATCCTGGGGATACAGTAATGAATGAGATAAAGTCCTAGAGCTCTGGAGTTTGCAGTATAGTGGGAGATGATCAACAAACAAAGAAAAATATGTCAGATAATAGTAAGTAGAGTAAGGGGGCAGTAGTAGTAGTGGTGTGGTGTAGTAGTGTGGTGTTCAGTTCAGTTCAGTCGCTCAGTCGTGTCTGACTCTTTGCAACCCCATGAATCGGAATAGTGTTAGTCACTCAATTATGCCTGACTCTTTGCAACCCTATGGACTGTAGCCCGCCAGGCTCCTCTGTCCACAGGATTCTCCAGGCAAGAATACTGGAATGTGTTGCCATGCCCTTCTCCAGGGGATCTTCCCAACCCAAGGATTGAACCCCAGTCTCTTGCATTGCAGGCAGATTCTTTACCATCTGAGCTACAGGGAAGCCCCAAGGGGGGAAGTGATTGGTGATGTTGTCTTAGACAGAGTGGCCAGGGAAGGCTTCTCTGAGGTGGTAAATTTGAGCAGAGACACAAATGGGTGGGACTGTCTGGAAGTAGCCCATCACAGGCACAGAGAACAGTAAACCTATAAGTCCTGAGGCAGATATACGCTTAGTGCATGGGATGTTATGCTATTTATTTGTTACACATTTATTGTGAGCCACACATCTGCTAGGGTATGAAGATATAATCAGATTCAGGCTTTGCCCTGAAAGAGCAGCAAGTTTAGCAAGGGACACAAAGTGCAAATAAATAATTACAGCTGCTGCTACTGCTACTGCTAAGTCGCTTCAGTCGTGTCCGACTCTGTGCGACCTCATAGACGGCAGCCCACCAGGCTCCCCCATCCCTGGGATTCTCTAGGCAAGAATACTGGAGTGGGTTGCCATTTCCTTCTCCAGTGCATGAAAGTGAAAAGTCAAAGTGAAGTCGCTCAGTCGTGTTTGACTCTTAGCGACCCCATGGGCTGCAGCCTACCAGGCTCCTCCGTCCATGGGATTTTCCAGGCAAGAGTACTGGAGTGGGGTGCAATTGCCTTCTCCAAAATAATTACAGCATAGGGTAGCTACAATGAAGTGTAAGTGGCTAGAGATAACCAGCAAAGAGCATCAAATCCAATCTAGGAAATTGGGGAGGGCTTCCTGGAGGAGGTGATAATCTGACTTGAGGGCTGAAGGAGGAGCAGGAATTCACAACGCAAGGGAGGAGAGGACTTGGAATGGTGAACAGGAAGTCCCCGGCATAGGTGGAAGGTGAGGCTGGCGAAGGGGCGAATAAGCTAGGTCTTACCGATTTCCACGTGACAAGCTGAGACGCTGCCTTTTATCCTTTGAGTGATGGTGAACCATCGCTACAACTCTCACTACATTTTTGTGCTGTTTTCCTCCCATTCTTTTTTGTTGTTCTTTTTGCATACCAGACTCTTTCCCCACCCTTCTCGCTAACTCCCTAGTCCTGACAAGACACCACCTTCCTTCTTCTGCAGTCAGCCCACAAAATCCTGCTTTTACAAGATCCGCTGCTTTCCTCCCGGGCCCGCACCCCATTGCCCCAGTCGGAGGCCTTACCCCATGGCCACGCCCCCCGGTGACGCGCGGCGCCTGGTGCGTGGGGATTCCCGCGGCCGTGGCCACTACCCGGCCTGCCCCGCGGCAAGATGGCGGTCTGAAGGCAGTGGGCAGCGGCAGAAAGTTTGTTGTGGGATTGGATTAGTCGGGCTGGGAGTCTATACTTGTAGGGGATCGTGAGGATGCCAACGGGGAGTTGGGGCGGAGGGAGTAGCTCTGAGGTTGAGAAGAGGAAGTGGAGTGGTGGAAGGTTGGAGGCAGAAAAAAAATGAGATAGGGATGGAGGGGAGGGGGCCTAGATTCCAGTGGTAGCCTTGGGGGAGGGGATTCCAGGCGGTGTGCAGGGAGGGAGAAGCAGAGTCACGAATTGGAGCGGAACTTCTTAGCCAAGAGTAAAAGCTCGGAGCGTGGAGTGGAGACCCTAGCGCAGGCTGGTGAGAGAGGAAAAAGGGTCTTTTCCATGGAGGAGAATAGTAGGGAACGGAGGAAGAGAGACCTGAAGGAAAGAGGGAACTAAAGTCAAACAAATGACCCTTTTCTAGACTTAGATCAGCCTTTCCACAGTTCTTATAGCAGCATCTGCCCCAATTTCAGCTGAAGACTCAGGGGCCCCAGGGATTGGAAGAAATCACAGTGCCTGCCTGGAAAGAAGAAGAGGTAGCGACTTGCCCCAGCTCAACCCCAGAGCGGGTAAGGTGGCCTCTGTTGACAGGCTGGCATGCTCCCTGGAAGCAGGATGCATGGGCTCCGAGTGATGCTGAAAATCATTCATTCTGAGAAGGGTGCTCTTCTCTAGAGACTGCCTTTTGCCTGTGGTCCCTAAGTTAGTCTTCTGCTTAGATCTCACGCTGATTTGTTGAGAGTTGGGTGTAGTGCTGAGCCTTGTATGCCTTCACCTGTGCAGGCGAACGTGGGCAAGAGCCTAGAGATCAGACTGAAAATGTTTTAACACATCCCTGTCAAAAACAGTTTCCTTCACGGTCACTGTATTTTCTTTGATCTCCCCATCACATCTTCAGTTTGGCCTCCTGCCCAAAGTGGAGATTTGTGGGTGACAGATGGTGGGCAGCCATAAGAAAACAAACTTCTGGTTGGTGTCCATTAACCGTTTAGGCACCTGCTGTCACCGATTCCTGAATTCATTCTTGCCACATGTCTGCCTCTTTTGATCTTTTCTTTTGGTAAGAAGGGCTCATTTATTTGGGCCTGTGTTATTTGGGGATGTGGATTTGGTGCCTAGGTTGGGTGAGAGGAGTGAGGCAGGCAGGTTGGGATTAGGGAGGAGAAACCCAGATCAGTTTATGGTAAGAGGTCAGGCTGACTGGTGCGAAGCTCTGCACATGTTTTTCACATCATTCTGTCCCTGAGACCCCTGATATTTGAGAGTTGCTTTACAATCTGGAGCAGTGTGATGCAAGGAAAGGCTTGCAGAACTTGCCTTTTTCTCTTCTGGTAGTTTTTTCCTTTTCCTTTATATCTTCCTATCAAACCATGTTAAAATTTTTTTTTTTTTTTTTTTTTAGTTTTGGGGACTTCCCTGGTGATGCAGTGGTTAAGACTCTGTGCTTCTAATGCAGGGGTCATGGGTTCACTCCCTGGTCGGGGAACTTAGGACCCACAGGCTATGTGGTGTGCCCCCAAAAAATCAGTTTTATTAGCAAAACTAACCATGACTTTAGAGATAGTGGATTTGGGTTTGGAGGAAAGAGAAGGCGTTGGAGGCAGAGAGCGCAGTGAGTATGGTTCCCACTTCTTTGATGCCCTTTGGTTATGCCTAAGCCAGAATTAAGAGCATGCTTCTTACTGGAACCTGTTTCAGCATCTGCTGAAACATCTGCTCCATGGTTGGATCAGCAAGTCTGATTTGATCTAGGACTCCTTACTAACCATCTTCTGCTCCCTACTCTCAACCCATCCGTGCCCCCAAAAGTCTTACTCCAGGCAGACCAGCCTAAGTCACTGTCACTAGACTAGCTTCAGTACCCTCAGGTATCTGAAGAACTGGTGTTGTTATTGAGCTGTGACTTCATTTCTAGAAGGATGAGAAACTTCTCTTTCTGAGAACAATTTGTGGATGCCTCTAGGAGATTGTAACCAGCAAGGACAGTGTGGTGAGCCAGCATAGAGATTAAGAGCACTGACTGGAGCTAGATTGCCTGTCCAAACCTAGACCCGGCCGTTTGTGACTCTGTGACTGTTAGATATTGCACAGCTCTCTGCCTCAGCTTTCTCATCATTCAAATGGAGATGGTTGGAGTACCTGTCTCATAGAGTTGTACGAAGGTCAAATAAGTTAGTACATTAGTGCATTTAGAACAGTGCCTGACATTCAGTACATATATCTGTTATGCTAGCCAGATCTCAGCCCTAATTTCTGATTCATGATTGAACTTGGTGTCTCTCTGTGGCAGACCTGTACTGGTTTGAGCTGCTCTCCTGGTGTGAGAAGAGGATAGTATGGATTTTACATAGAGTGAAAATATTCTCATTAAACTATTTAAAGTGATATTAAAATGCCAGTGACTTCCTGTTTGAAACTGTGAGGCTGTAGAATGATCAATTTTCCATCAAGTGATAAAGATAATAATAATAGTGCTTACTGAGCACGTTCTGTATGCTTGGCACTTTTGTAAGTGGATTAATAGTTTAACACTGTTAGTATCCCCATATTACAGAAGAGTAAATAGAGGTGCAGCATTGTTAAGTAATTTGCTCAGTATCACCCAGAGAGTAAGTGGCAGAGCGGGGATTTGAAGCAAGGCAATCAGGCTTAAGCAGTTGAGCTTTTTTTTTTTTTTGCATTTGGTATGAAGTTAACTTTTAAATATGCCTCCTGGCAATTTGTGTCTCTTGTTTGCTTGTCATGATGGTTAGATGTGAACCCATATTGTAGTAAACATTTTTTTAATTGTTTAAAAAATGTTTTAGGAGTTGAGCTCTTATCTCAGCTCTCCCTTTCTTCTCAGAGTTAATAAAATAACCCTTGCAGGCACTGGTGGGACTTCCCTGGTGGCTCAGTGGTAAAGAATCTGCCTGCAACGGAAGAGACCTGGGTTCAATCCCTGGGTCAGGAAGAACCCTGGAGGAGGGCATGGCAACCCACTCCAGTATTCTTGTCTGGAGAATCCTATGGACAGAGGAGCCTGGCTGGCTACAGCCCATAGGGTTGAAAAAGTCGGACACGACTCAAAGCACACACACGGGCACTGGTGTGGGAGTGCCCTGTGCCATGTTTGCCAAATCTAAACTCTGTTATTATGATTCAGCTTGGTGACTGCTCTTTGGAAAACTTTGAGTTGGCTGGGGTGAGCAGACAGAAGGACATAGAGCACATTCTTATCGTGCATTGAATGTGTCGGTGTTTGTGTTAGCTAATGTAGATGTAAATATAGTCTCATTTCTGACTATGGTTACTGACATGAACCGTTGAAGGAACCATAGTGTTAAACTCATAAACAGTCTACATGCATCATTCTTTAAAAATAGCAAACTACAGAAGGGGAAAAACTGTGGTATTAACGTGAGAGGAAGTTGGAAAATAAATGTACTTCTGCTGAAGCTTGTGTTGTAGAGGAAGGCGCTGGTGCCACGCCCAGGTCTCTTTCCTTTAAGCCAGGCAGGACGCAGTGTATGTGTAAGGATTGACTGACAGCTGGCTTTCCTTTGCCCAGTATTTAAGACTCACCCTTTCCCTCCTTCTGAATCATGCCCTGTCTATTTAACACATGCCTTCAGGGCCCATCTTTTCTTTAGTAAATGACTCTTCACTCTGCCATCAGGGCAGGCACACGCCAGGGCTCATGGTGTCAGGGGCTCAGGACCTAGGACTTGACCCGTGATGAAATTTTTCAACAGCCCGTCGGTTGTAGCATAGCGCATGTGCTTTTGAGAGCATCAGTCTCTGCTCCCCTCCTCCATCAACAGAGGAGCCACAGGCCTCAGGATGGTGTGCTTTATCTTGACTTGTGCTGCAGTCAGCGTGCTGAAACGTGTTATCTCCATAGAGTACGTGTTCATGTTTTGGTAGTTCTCTGACTTCCTAGATTCAGGTCACATTTTAGCAAACGATTGAACTTCAGGGTGAAGGCTGATGGATTTTGAGCCAGTTCTCCCCTGTTACCATTCTCTTTTTGTTGTTGTCTAAATCAGTTTGTTCTCATATCACCCTGTTTTCATTTGTTATCTTTGAATCAGATTCCTTCACCTCCTTTTCGCTATCATATTTTGAGTGCCAAGTCCTATGAGTAAACTGGGCCTTACATTTCTCCAGTAGGATTCAGCCTCTTAACAGCGCTTAAAAAAATTATTTTTAAATGTTATTATTAGTTTTGGTTGCACTGGGTCTCTGTTGCTTTGCAAGGGCTTTCTCTAGTTGCGGGAGAGGCGGCTACGCTTCGTTTTGGTGCATGGGCTTCTCATTGCAGTGGCTTCTGTTGTTGTGGGACACGGGCTTAGTTGCCCTGTGGCATGTGGAATCTTCTCAGATCAGGGATTGAGCCCAGATTTTTATACACTGCATTGGCAGGCAGAGTTTTATCCACTGTACCACCAGGGAAATCCCTTAGCAGCTCTTTAAACTTACCTCGTTCTCTAGCTTCTGGGTCTTTGTACACACTGGTTGTGCTGCATTCCAGACTCCCTTTACCTTCTTTATTGCTCTTGTGGTCTCATTTTAAATGTCACTTCCTTTGGGGTCCCACTGCCCTTTACTGTCCTGTGCTTACTTCTGTTTTAACACTTGGGCTATATTGTAACTGCCTGTTTATTTGTCTGACTCTCACGAGACTGTAAGTGCCCTGAGAACACTGTCTTACTCACTGTTGAATTCTAGCGTTTGGGATAGGGCAGGGTACGTAAGAGGTAATGCTCTGCTGCCTATAGAATGAAAGAAATGTGATGGGCAGTCTCTCCCTACTCTATCTTCCATGCTGCTGTAAAAATTTACTTTCCTATAAAAATATATGTTGTCCCTTCCCTTGAGGCCATAGTTTCTCTCTTGTTTGGGATAGTCCACAGGCTGAAGACTGTGGAGGCCCAAACTCCACTCTCTAGCCTGTTTCATCTGTCCTGTGTTTCCCTTGCTCCTGAGTTTTCTACTGCTCCGGAACCTTTTCTGAACATTTGTTTACTTTTTTTCTTCTTAGTTGTGCATTTCACTCTCTGCATCATGCTCACCTCTGAAACTCTGCTGACCTCCTGAGACCCAGCTTCTCTGTCACCCTGGATGAAGACTTCTCTGTTTTCCTTTCTTCCTCTTGGTCCCTACAGTACTTTGAACCTCTGTTCTGACACTTGTCTACCTGTTTACCTGTCTGTCTCTTTCACTGAGCAACAAAAAAGGTGAAACTGGGGAACAGTGTCAGTGTGCAAAGGAAGTTTGTTGATGCTTCTTCCCATCTTTTACGTTGAAATGCTTCCTTTGATGGATTGTGACAAGCATGTGAAATTAGCAGTGACTTTGGTGGATACAGGTGGGAGTAGTGAGTAGGTGGTGGATTTGTTATGTAGTTCAGGCCGGAGATGACTAAATGGGGTGGGTTTTTGCTGTTGTTGTTCTTTTATTAAACTTTTATTGGAGTATGGCCAGTTAAAATGTTATGATAGTTTCATGTGGACAGCAAAGGGACTCAGCCATACATGTGCATGTATTGGATGAGGTGTCTGAGGATCCATGTTCCCTGGTGTTTTGTGGACTGAAAAAATGTTGGGTGAAGCTGGTGGTCTAGGCTTTGAGAAAGCCAGACTTCTTGTCCCAGTTTTTTTTGTGGGAGGGTAGCTTCGATGATCTTGAGTCACAGAACAGGCTGATGAACTCAGGTGCTCCCAAGAAATGGGTGGGAGGCTGAGGGTCACTGTCCATTCTTTGACTTTTTGTTTTCAGTATAGCTGATGGGAATGATTCTTCAGCACCAGTTCTGAACAAGCGCCAGAGAAGTTTGTTTCCAGAAGTCTAGACCTCTTAATTGTATAATGCTGGGCCGCACTCCAATGGGAGTTTGCAATCACAGGAAGATTCGTCTGGATTCTTGGGAGGGCAGCAGTTCTGTCTGGTGTTTAACTCCCTGCCCCAGCCAGACGCCTCTCCTGTTTGCTCTCAGAGCACTCACCACACTGTGATGCAGAGGGCCTGTTAACCTGTCTCTCCCCCACCTAGGGGTCTTTCTTAGGGCAAGGTCATTTATTGAAGGCTGAGCGTTTAGTTAGCCCCCTACATAGGAGGTGCCGAGCAGTCCTGTTCCCAGTCTAGTCCTTTCTTAGACTAAAGCAGATAAAATCTATCTGGTGAAACTCTTTGAACTCTCAGGAAGGAAGGTCCTGCATAAACAAAAGGTGATAGTATTAACAATCGCATTACTAATTATTTTCTAGGGTTGAGTTAATGCGGTTAAATGATCTAGGTGCTTGGCTTCAGCTGTCTCCCTCTTCAGCCTTGTATTCTAACCACACATTCCTAAGCCAGCCGGAAGGAGTTAAAAGAGGCACGGAAGTACACACAGGTGTATTTTCTTGCTTAATTAGCATCTTAAAAGGCTTTGGCTGCCGGCACCCGCTTTGTTATTCGTCGAGCTCCTTTTAGTGCCTGCAGTAGCCTGCTGGGTTTTCTGTGGTATCGCTGGTCCTACCTTGGTGCGCTCCACGCTCACAGCCAAGACATCTTGATACAGCCTTGTTCACGCCTAGGAGAACCACAGGGATGAAACCCGTAGTTGGAGGTGAACTGAAGGCATTTTTCCTGGGCTCTGCCCTCATCCCTTGGTGTGGGATGTGCACTGCAATGTGGCCCGTCCTCATGATGGCATATTGGCAGGAGTGATAAGCTGCACTGTACGTTAAGCAGATTTGAGAGGCGATCGGGTGAGCCAGCTGCACTGGATTGTGTTGTGTGCTCTTAGGCCTCAGAGGGACTGAGTCTGGTGAGGGTCCGTGAGTAGAAGAGTGAGACTTTCTTTGTTCGGTCTCTCTTGTAAGTGCTAGCTGTCTACTAGGTGACATTTGGGATCTATCAAGGACACGGCCCCCAATCTGTGAAGCGCTTTTATGTTCTTACAGTAAACTGGCAGAGAACTCCCTGATGGGGGTGCTGCCTTGCGAAGAGTCAGCCTAGACCCGAAAGCCCTGGGCTTCCTATTAAGCTCACCAGCGGGATAGAACTCTGCACTTATCACTTTGGGTGCTGAGCAGTGGCCTCTTTGCCCCTTTCCAGGTGAGCCAGATGGGGAATTCGGTCTCAGATGTCTTTGAGGGTCTTTACCTCAGGGCACAATTGTCATTGTTTTCCTTGGCTCCTGGGAGAAGACAGCTTTCCAGGCTTTGAACTGGAATTGGAAGTGGAGGGCTCTGTCCCCTCCACTTGTGTCTGTGGCCTTGGGCAAGTCTTTTATCCTCTGTGTCACTTTAGAATGGGAGAACTCCACCTGCTCCCTCGGCCTCACTGAGCTACAAGGACCAAAGGAAATACAGTTGAAGGGAAAGCACTTCTGGAAGGGTACAGCACGGTGCAGATGGAGTGATTTTGTCCATTTGTCAAGAAACAGTGCGTTTTCATCATAAACATGGTGTATCACCTCGTTGAAGATACCAACAGTACAGGAAAATATATACAAAATTAAAAATTAAGTAAAAAGACCTTCCCTTTCTTCCCCCACTGCTCCTGTCTAAGCCCTTTTCCAACGACAGGGAATACTGTTAACCATTTATCCTGTATCCTTCTAATCATTCTAATGTATTAATACTTCCAGACATTCCCCACCATGTATTGCCTGTAAAATAAACACAGCTCAATAGTAACACATATTGTTCTTCAGCTTGTTCTGCCCTCCCAACAATTAACCCTGGGTGGAGCGGAGAGGGGGGAATTAGTCCCTGCTGGAGCCTTCGAGGAGCCCGGCTGCAGCCTCCTGCCCAGCTTGGTGTGTTCCTGGGGGCTGGCTGGCTCCTTGTGAGGGCTGGAGCAGCTTTACCAGCGGTTCTTGCCACAGCAGACACCCTGCTTATCTCTGAGGGATTGTCTTTTATGCTGGGATGAAGTTTTCTGGTAGGAGTGCCCTGGAGTGGGAATCAGGGTGGGTGCGGGCATGATGGGGGCGGCAGCACCCCTGGCTTGCACGTGTCTCTCTCCTTCACTCTTCTTTCATCTCTGGCTGGAAAGGGCGGAGACTTCCCTGATTTCTCAACCCCTGCTGTCTGAAACCTTGGATTAATCAGGTCACTTGCTGCTCCCCGTTTGAAAAACACACCAGACCCAACTGGTGCGTGTTTGTTTACCTATTAGTATGTCTGTGTCGAGGATTCAGAAGTCAGTCTGCCCATAGCCACGCTTCCTTGCCAGTCCAGGGAAGAGGTCAGAGCCCACAGGAAGAGTTGGCGTCTTCTCTGCTAGATGGCTAGTTCACCCTTCCTGGTCAGGCCTCAGCCTTTGGACCTCCAGGGCTATCAGAGCAAGGCGGGGAGCCCAGCGAGGGGCCAGTTGGGAAGCCTGTTGGAGCTTTTCTTGCTTGTGTTCAGCGTTGGCCTGGGCTCAGGAGAAGCCAGGCCTATGTGTGCGGCCAGGGTGGTCTCTGTTTTCCCCTTCCTACCCCCAGTCGTCATATCATCAGACTGAACGGGGGTCGTTCTCCTGCTTTTTCCCTGCCAGCCCTTCTCCGTGAATCACAGGCAGAATTTGCTGATATCTGTGCTGTAACTTTCCTGTCCTGCCTCCCCAGGGCTCGCATCTTGGCCAGGGCAGGGGTTCTCTGGGACTCCACTGCTGGGGCACATTTGCCTGGAGATCTCCAAGCCAGGGTGTGTCACTTTCCCTGGGTGATTCTGGAGGCTTCAGGGAAGAGTGTTCCCTGGGCTAGCTGTGTGAGAACCTTAGCCTTTGGCTTTGTCATTCTGAGGGGGGTGGGGAGTCCCTCTCAGGGTCTGTGGAGCCTGACTGTGGCCTCGCCATTACCCTTGCGCCATGGGCTCCTTTGGGGCCAGCTCCTGGGAAACACCATCCCCTAGGCCTTTCTGAACTGAAGGTGGTGGTGTGCCACCCACTCCCTGGGCTGGTGTGGCTCTGGGCCGGGCACACACTGCCCCATTGTGCTGTGCTTTCCATGCCTCTCTTGTTGCAGCCTCCGGTCCCTGGGCCAGCTCTCTCCCAGCGCCTTTCCTTGGAGCCCGTGGGAGGGGGTGGGGTGGACTCTGCTGGCACAGGCTTGGGCGAGGTGGCAGCTGCAGCTGTGGGTGGCTTTGTTCTTAGAAGCAGCTTCAGGGCTGTGGTCCAGCCTGGCAGCAGTGTTCTGGGAATAGGTGAGACAGGAGAGCTGCCCCCTGATAGCAGTGCCCCCTTCCACCACGGTGATGCTCTCTCTTGACAGCCAGAGAGCCTTGCTTCCTGGGGTCACCAGCCAGGCTCACTTCTTGGCAGGGCAGGTGCTGTACTTCCACATGGCCTGCCTGCCAGAGGGGAGAGGCCCCGCAGGGTCTGGCGGTAAGTCCGGAGGAGCGTCCCAGTCAGAAGAGGGCAGTGTGTACCCTCGGGCATCCTGCAGCCTGGCTTTCCTTCTGCTCTCTCTTTGCAGCTCCGGAGTTGGGCTGCTCACAGACCAAGCTGTCTGTTTGTATGGAGTGCCTGGAGGGCGTCTGCCACAAGTCTGTTGCTAACCGTGCTAACCGGGAGAGCTGGCTGGTTGGGGAGAAGACACTAACCTTGTGAGTCTGACCCGGGCCAGCTAACCCACCCTGAAGGTGCCTCCAGCCACGCCTCTCGTCTCCTTTCCTGCCCCTGGCCTCCTCCCCTCTGCTTACACCGAGCCATCCCTCTGCACACTTGTCCTTACCACTGGGTTCCCTCTGTTTGCCCGATCTCCTTGCTGTAGGTGGGGCTGTGCACAGGCGCCTGTCCACCTGCCAGCCAGCTATTGGGCTCTGCCCCCATCCCTCCCCTCAGGCAGTATGAGCTGCTCAGTTCTCCCTTAGAACAGCTTGTCTCTTTAATCTGCTTTTAGCACCATGGAGTTTGAGAGCATCCCTCAGTTATGGTGCTGTTGGTTTCATGCTGCAGAGACAGATGGAATGAGAGTAGGAAGGGAATTCTCTGCTAGACTGGATAGTTTTCTCCCTTTATCAAGAGGGGATGATGATGGAAATCCCTGTGGCAGTCCAGTGGTTAGGACTCAGTGCTGTCACTGTCGAGGGCCCAGGTTCAATCCCTGGTCAGGGAACTAAGATCCCTCATGGACATAGCCGGAAGGAAAAAGGAGAAGATGATGTCCCCATTTTTCCCATCCCAGGATAAGATTTGAAATTGCAGGTTCTTCTTGGGGACTGGGAGGTTGAGCAAAACCTTGGCCTGGCTGTGAGAAATGGCCGGGACAGAGGAGTGAAGCTCTGTCTGAAAGTTGGAGCCCAGAGCTGGATACCCATCTGAGACGTAGCTCCCGTTGGTGACCGTTGCTCTGGGAGGTGGAGTGGGAGGAGTTGATTCCCCCCACCGCCTTCCGCGTCTGGAGCTTCAGGTGGACTTTAACCGAAAAGAGCTGGGAAGGGCGCCTTAGCCAGAGGGGGCAGGACCTGGCTCTGAACTCCACAGTGGGCCTGAGGGAGGCGTTGGCCTCAGCTTGCCATGGAGAAGCTCCCAACGGGCTCCCTCCTCCCTCCAGGCTCGGAAAGGAGAAGTGGGGTCCAGAGGTTGCAGGAAGGCTGACTATGCGGGGTGCCCTGGTGGTCTGCACAGGTAACTAGACAGACCCTGTCTGCTGCCTCTGGGGGCAGTGCCCGGGAGGGGGTCGGAATGTGGTGTGCTAAATAGGGGGACCTGAGACCTGGAGGCCCTCTAAGCTGCCTCTGTTTCCCTTGAGCCAGGAGGCAGAGGGCAGGAAGCTGCCGGCATCCACAGAGTGGGAGTGTATAACCCACAAGAGAGGGTTTAGGGGCTCTGCGGATGGTGTGGACCCTGAATAGAGAGTTAGCAAGCTGGAGGGAAAGGTTGAGGGCAGGAGGAGAAGGAGACAACAGAGGATGAGATGGTTGGATGGCGTCACCAACTCAGTGGACATGAGTTTGAGCAAACTCTGGGAGTTGGTGAAGAACAGGGAAGCCTGGCGTGTTGCAGTCCATGGGGTTGCAAAGAGCCGGACATGACTGAGTGGCTGAGCAGCCCCATGCTGGAGGGGTCTGTGGCTTGGCTCTGACCAGGAGAGCAGAAGGGGCAAGGAGTGGAGGGTTGCTTCTTCCAGAGGGGCGGGATGGGGATGAAGGTCAAGTGCTCCTTCTGATCCAGGGACTTTGGGTGCCTCCTTTGGCTGGGGGTTGATTTGCTTGGCTCATCATCAGCAGTCTTCAGCCCCTTTCCTCCTGTCAAGTGTTGGCTTGAGCAAGGCCGGGTGGATAGACTTGAGGTATTTGCTCTGGTGGGGGCCAGGTAAGCTCTCACAGGCCACCAGCACTAGTTCTGAGACCTCAGGATGACTCTGGGGCGGAATGTTCCCACCCATTCTGGTTTTTTAAATACCTGTAGTCTGTTCCGCTTAGAGTGGGCGGGGGGCCAGGTTAGGGCCGCAGGCAGCATGTCCCAAAAGGGTGAGGTTGTGCTTTCCCAGAGGGGTGGCAGGCCTGCCTGGGGGAGGGCAGTGGGGCTGGTCTGGGCACAGACTGGCATCTTCCAGCCTTGTCATTGGCCCAGAGGAGAGCCTGCCCGGGCCCCACTCGTATTCTGCTGGCTGCTTGCCTGCCACGCGCCCAGGATCGCTCAGGGCTTTGCTCAGGTATCTCGGGAACAGCTGCGCCGGAAACCGGGGCCCAGCGCTGGGAGGACTGAACCCAGGCTGCCTCAATGGGATTGGCTCCGTGCGGCTGTTCACTGACGGCCAAGGGGGTTAGGAGCCTTCCTGATTAGGGGTGGACAGGGCAGTCTCTGGACCCCCTGCTGGCCACCTGGTTAGGGGCTGCCCTTGCAGGGTGGAGGTTTGTGTTTCTTGGTCCTTAGTTGGAGCCAGAGCCTGGATTTCAGAGGCCTGAGAAGCAGCTGGGCTTGAGCTATAGGCGTATGTCTTGCCCCCCACCCCACCCCACCCCGCGAGGCGCAGCTTCCTCCAGGCCTGCAGGGTTCAGGGACCACTTCACAGCTGAGGACCATTCCCACAGGGGGCGCTCGTCCCTGTGACCACACACTCCTGTTTAGTGGTTCACCGGGGGCTTTAGGAAGGGCCCATATTTGGTTTTATTATTAATTTATATCCTGCTGGGGTAAGGCGGTATACAGCACAGCTGGGGTATTCTGAAAAGGGGCCAGTTTTCCTTTCATTTTAAAAGCAGTACTGCCTGCTATCTTCCATTTGACTTTCTTTGGGTGAATTATGAAAGAGCATTAGTTAATGATTTTTGTGATGTGCGTGCCTTCCCTGATTCAGAAGATTGGGTTCATTGGCCCCTCAGGGTCCTTCACTTGCTTGATTTCAGTGACAGCTGGGGACAGAGACATCAGTAAGTACAGAAATGCTGAGCCCAGGTAAACTGCTGGGGTCATCATTTCTTAAAGAGACTGTGGGTGATGGAAGTCGCGGAGGCAGGCACTTTCTTTGGGTAGGCAGCTGAACTGGGTAGGGGGCAGGGGTGTGGTACAGAACTTGGGGTCTAGAAGAGACCTGGGGGGTGCAGGGAGGGCAGAGTTTGAGCCACACCTGTTTTGGATTCAGTCGTTTCCCTCTGCTCGGCCAGTGCTGAGGGGGGGTAACCTCTGAGCCCTGAGCAGAGAGAAAGCTGGATGCTGGGAGCTCCCTTTCTCCTGCACCTTTGACTTTGCCCTGGGCCTTGGGCAGATGCACAGAAGGGACAGCAGAGGGAAATAAGAGAGTGTCCTTGGCTCTTGGAAATGAACCTTTCACCGTTGCCTCTGCGGGTGTTTGCAGGGGAGGAGGAGAAAAGATAGCGGTTTGGAGAGAATCAGATTCTGAAGAGGGCACCTCCTCATCCTACTCCGTCTCCAGCAGCGTCAGGACTGACCTCGGGGGGTCCCCCTGGTCACATCCACACACACTCCCTGTCCTCAAAGGGGAGTGAGTCGGAGAGCCGTCCCCTGGTTCGAGAGAGGAGCCAGGCAGACTTTTGTCCTTTGACTGAAGGACACTGCTCAGCCGGCTCCTAGGATATATTGCTCCTTATGTCTGCCTCTGATACACGCTCTGCTCAGCTGTTCAGCGGGTTCAGAGCACAGGTTCGCTGTGCGTGCCGAGCCCCATCTCTAATGAAAGCAGACTTTGTTCTCTGGAGGCAGCTAATCGTGCCCGTGGGCTGCAATCAGGGAGAAGGTGTTTAATACAGGGCAGGCGGCAACAGGGGCCTGCGCCGACTGGCAGATTGCAACATGGCAATTACGAGGCTATCACCCCCTCCCTCCACCCCGCAGATAGGTTGAGTCCTCTGAACTGCTCCTGAGTGAGTGAAGAATGAATACTCTGCAGGAGAGGGAGGAGGAGGCGGGTTAGGTGGGGTTGGGGCTGTGAGGAGAGCTGCTTTCCTTTCTCACCTCCCCTCCGTGACGTGGGGGGGCGGAGTGGGGGGGTGCCTCCCTCAGCAGTGCCTGTGGGTGCAGCTCCAAGAGCCCCAGACCAGGTCAGCCGGGGGGATTGACTCAGATCTCAGCCTTTCTCCCAGAAGGGCTTCCCTCATAGCTCAGCTGGTAGGGAATCTACCTGCAATGCAGGAGACCCCGGTTTGATTGCTGGGTTGGGAAGATCCCCTGGAGAAGGGATAGGCTACCCACTCCAGTATTCTGGCCTAGAGAATGCCATGGACTTGTATAGTCCATGGGGGTTGCAAAGAGTTGGACACGACCGAGCCACTTTCACTTTCACTTTTCTCCCAGAGCACAGCTGCTGTCGCACAAACCCAGCCTGAGATGTGGTAGCCTACATCCTGAGTCTTCTGCTTCCTGTTCCTTGAAGCTCAGGTAGTTTGTGGTAAGGGGTGGGAGTGGAATTCTTCCTTGTCAGTTTCTACACTTTCTAGAAGACCCTTCTCATGGAGGTGCCCTGGAGCCAGCGCAGCATCCAGAGGCTAAGAGACCTCAAGGGCTGTCTGCCTGCTCCTCGTGGCCTGTGGCCCATTTGGACTTGTCCAGCCTTCCCTGGGGGCTCTTTTTCTTGCTGTGGGATTAGGAGTCGACCTCAGGTTGAATCACTCCAAAGCAGCTTGGAGATCTCTGGGTGAAAGCTGTGTGCCAGGGAGGCGGCCTCCAGGAGCTGTGTCTTCTGCAGCAGGGGCTCTGCTGCTTTGTAACCTGCCTCTCCTCTCCTCCCGTGACCCTGCTGCCCAGCTGCTGCTCCCGTGTTCTCCAGTAGGCCTGGCGTTGCGCTCACCCCTGGGGCTGACCTTCCCTGCAGTGCCAGCAGCCTGCTAGGCCTGTGTGTGCCTGTTCAGTGCTGGAACTGTGGTCCCCTCCAGGCTGGATCTGGGGCCCTTAGCAGACCTCAGGAGTTGGAACCAGGGCCCCAGCGTGCACTGGAATTTAGGGATGTGGGGCAGGGAGTGGCACGGAGTCTCCCTCCTGGACTTGTGTTGGGATCGCTGTGGCTCCCTGGTGGACGGTCCTCCCTAGCAGGGTGTGGCCTTCTGCTTCCCCAGTCGGGAGCCATGTCCCTCCATGTGATTCTGATATGTATGAAAAGGGCGCTTCTGGCTGGGGGAAAGAACCTCCAAAACCACTGTCGTTCATCTGAGAGTCCTAGTCTGCACTTTGAGCCGTCTCACTACTAGCCACATCTACGCTACCTGTCTCCTCAGCAGGCCAGATGATCTGGGCATGAAAGCCCCAGGAGTATGTGCTGTGGGGCCGTGAGGTTGAGATAGGGCAGGATGAGCTCGTAGGACATGTGACTGCTCGAGCTGGGGCAGTGGGACGTGGAGTGAGGCCGCTGCCTCTCCTCACGGGTAGGATGATAAGATACCCAGGCACCGTGGTGTCCTCCGCCCACCACCCACACCAGTGTCCCAGGGCCTGGAGGGCAGTGTGGGCGCTGGCCGGAATAGGAAGGAGGGGGGGAAGGCAGAGGCCAGCTCTGGACTTCATGGGCGCTCCCAGCTACCAGTATCTCTCCCTCCTGCCGTCTGACTCTTCCTTTTCTAACATATACACCCACCCACCCCCAACTTAGACCCTCTGAGTATTAGAACCCAGGTGCCTGGGCTGGCTTGGCACTTTCTGGGCCTGTTCCCCAGACCAGAGGAGCTTCCACCCAGGGCCCCACTGAAGGGGTAGCCCCAGGGAACTGTGGGGGTGACTTGTTTGCTCCCACACACCTCAGGAATGTGCTGTCCCTTCAGGCCTGCCCAGATTCCTGAACAGGGAGTCAGCCCGACACAGCCTGCTGCGTGTGCCCTGTGGGGACACGCTCTGCCTTGCCATCAAAGGGCTGAAGGTTGGCGGCTCGTGCCTGCTGCCACACCCCAGAACCCCACGCCAGAAGCCAGGCTGCCCAGACAGAGGGGGGAAGGCCACTCCTCTTCCCGCCCTCCCCACCCCCTCACCATGCCTCCCGCCTCAGGCCCTGTTGGAATGTGACAGGAGTCATGGCCAGGGCATGTCCCGACAGCGGGAACACACGCTTCAGCCCGCAAGGCTTCCCTCGGCCCCCAGCTCTGGTTAGGTGGATGGCGGAGGCAGAATTGTTGATGCCCGGAAGGCCACCTGAGGTTGGCGCCTCCACCGGTCCCTGTGGTAGCTGCTGCCCCCATGCTGCAGCCCAGCTCATTACAGGTGGGGGAGAGGTTGGAACCCCAAGAACTTGGAGAGGACCTCACAGGCCACTCATTCCAGCCACCTCTTTGCAGATGAGAGACAAGCTTATCCAGTGAGGCAGGGACTTACCCAGGGCCATATCGTGTGTCAGCAGCAGCACCAAGCCCGGAAGCCAGGTGTTTCAGCTCCCCAGACTGGGGCTTCCTACACAGGCTTTCCCAGCCCCGGGAATATCAACACTGTGTGCCAATAATTCCTTGTCGTGGGAGGCTGCACCATGCTTTATAGGATGTTTAGCAGTGTGCCTGGCCTCTACGCATTAGATGCCAGTGCCACCCACCCCTGGTGTGACAAGCAAAAATGCCTTCAGATATTTGCCAGATACCAGAGGCGGGGAAAGGAGGGGGCTGGGAAAGACCCAAATCACTGTGGTTGAGAACCATCATTGCTCTAATGTGCTGCCTTCTCCAGTTCTCTGGCCAGGACCTTCCCCTCCACCTCACGGCCTGTTCACCACTGTTGTCCACAGAACTGGTGTTGGGGCTCCTCTGGAGTCATTGCGAGGAGCTTCTTTTTTTTTCCCTAGCATCTTCTTGGGCCTTTCCTAGGCTTTTTCCTGGTGTTTTCTTCTGCAACCCACATCCCCCAAATCTCTGAGTTGTTGTTTTTAGACTCTGAGAGGCCCCAGAGATGAACAGGACAGATATGGGGCAGGATAGGGACAAGACAGGACCAGGCCTCTTGTGGAATCAGGTGTGTGATAAGCCAAGAGCATGGTCGCACAGACACACCTGTGTCTGGGCCCAGGACGCTGTTCACAGGGAGCTCAGTGCTTCCGCCCTGGTCCCGCCTCCATGGCTCTCCTGCGTAGCTCTCCTATGGGCACTGACAGACAGGCCTTGACACCTGGGTTCTGTTTTCTTCCCGTCTCCGGTTTCAGGAGCTGTTGGCCAGAGGAAGTGGCCAAGCTGTGGGATGCAGGGAGCTGCAGGCTGACTCCCAGACAGCGGAACAGAGAGGGCTGCCGACAGACGGACGGTATGTTCGTGGTGAGGCCTGCGCCCCACACTGGGCCCCCTCCTGGGGAGGCTAGCGGGTGAGCCTGATGGAGGCTGATGAAGAGAGTGGTGGAGGCCAGAGAGGCTTGACCTTCAGGGCCCCCAAACCTGGTGGTGCCCCACCCTGAGGGGTCCAGGCTGGGCGTACATCTCAAGCCCTTGCTTTCTTAGCTAACATTAGTCGGGCATCTGAGTGCCAGCTTCTGTTGTTAGTGCTTTCCATAATCATTATAACAACCCAATGAAATTGGTTGTTGAAACTCAACCCAGTTTGGAGTTGAGTAAACTGGTGTTTGGAGAGTTGTTCTTCCTTCTGCGGCAGCCCTCCCATGCCCGCAGGGGCCAGGGGTGGGTCATTCTTCCAGCCCAACCCATGTGCCCTGTGCCCAGGCCCTGGGCCTTGCCTTTCCCCTCATGTGTTCCCACTGGCCCTGGACCCCTCTCCTGTTCACTATTGACCCACAGGCAGTGGCACACCAGAGCTGAGCACTTTAGATAACCTTGGGAGTGGCCCAGGGCTATCTGCCTGCTGGTGGGCTCCTACCTGTCCCCCTTTTCCCTCAGTTCAGAGGCTTCTTTCCACGTCTCTAAGCCTCCTTCCTCCTTATTTCCCTCAGCAGGTTGAAGAGCGCTCGCCTCCCAGGATGACCAGCGCAGCCCCCTACTAAGAAGCCCTACCGTAAGGCACCACCTGAGCATCGTGAGCTGCGGCTGGAACGTCCTGGCTCCCGGCCCGAGCAGGAGGTCAGCAAGAGTGGTCCCCCTGCCCCAGCTGGCAGCTGCAGACCCCTGAGGCGGGGGCCTGGCTGTCCTGGGGGGCCATCTGGTTCTCCCAGTTGGGGTGCGGGTGTGGTGTTGCTGGTACCCGCTTGGACTCTCAGCTGCCGCCATGCTCGTGGGGGGGCCATGCAGACTAATGGGGGATGGCTGCGACATGTCCACACATCCAGGAGCCCCCGAGTCTGTAGCGCAGCCTAAGTGATCTGTGCAGTATTATTCTTGGTGTGAGAGGCCGCCCATCAGACAGAGGTGTCTGGCCTGCCCGGAGCCTGGGACTCTGGCCCTCCACTGGTAGAGCTGAGCTGTGCAACCTGCAGCCCCTCTGGGCACCTTTAGGGAGCTCCAGCTGCTTACCCTCAGCCTAGCTATTCTCCACTGTCCCCGAAAGGCTGACCTTCGTCCAGCTTTGCTTTGTCTGGCTGACATTTATCAAATATGTGCTCCCTGCTAGGAACTGCATTAGATTCCTAGGAGGCCTTCTTCAGGCAATCGCCAAACATTCTCCAGATCGGAGTTCCTCTCTCGTTAAGCTCCTGCAGGAGGAGGAGAGTTTATTTTCCTTGATACTGTGTCTCTACCCTGTTGAAATTCATGGAGCACATTTAGAGAACTTGAGAGATGGCCAGCGTGTGCCAAGTGCCCAGGGCAAAAGTGCCATCCACGACTTGCCCATTTTCAATTCAGGAAACATTAAAAGGCCAGATATTGTGCAAGGTGCCACCCTCTGGGCACCCCCTCCCCCAGTTTTGTAGACATGGTCTCTAGGGTTCATCAAGATTAATGTAACCAGTCCAGGTGTCAGTGGCTCCCAGGGCCATAGTCTGGGCCACGCACCTCATTGTCCTGCCTGTGATGCGCGTGCTTAAGCTGTGAGGCCAGTCAAATGCCCCTCAACATTTCCCTCCTGCCATAGCGTGGGCTGGCTCTGCCTTGTAGTTGGCTGAGTTCTGGCCCTTGGGCTCATGACCCATGTGGGGGTTGAGGAGGATGCTGTAGGAGGGAGAAAGCAGGTCCAGACGCTTCACTCCTCTCCATCTGGGTTACCCAGGAGGCTGTCCTGCACTTGTGCCTCCCAAGCCTCTGGGAGGGCCTGGTGTGGCCCAAGGGGCCCGCAGGGCTTCATCAGAGCTCCAGACCCTACTCCATCCCCCTGGCTTTGTCACTTCCCTGGAAAGTCTTCAGCCTTGCCTGCAGGGCCCACTAGGAGCCCAGTGAACAGCTGAGAGGCTCTCTAGCCCAAGGAGAGGTGGCATGGCCTCTAGGACTCAGAGGGCTTAGAGTGGTGTGGGGAAGGGCAGGGTTGGAGTCTGGCGGCATGGGCGAGGGTAGTCTCGGCTGGTCCAGAAGTTACTAGATGGCCTCCATCTCTGTGGGGCCCTGCAGCCCGCTTGTGCCAGACACGTATGCTGCAGACATGACCATCTCTGGGGCTGTTTGGAGGAGGTGGGAGTGAACAGGAGGCAAGTGGTCCAGAGCCTCACCACACGCTTCTGTTCTTTTGTGCTCAGGAGCCGCTGACTGACGCGGAGAGGATGAAGTGAGTACCCAGTGCCCAAGAGCCCCTCGCCTCAGCTTGGTCCCCGCAGCCCCAGGCTGTTGGTGCCGTTGGGCTTTTCCTTGGATTAGGTAGAGGTAAAGTTCGGGGATTTTAGGGACTCTGGAAGGCAGCTTGATGTTTGGATATTCCTCCTGGAGAAGCATCTGTCTGATGAAGCGTTGGGGGAGGCGAGTGGCTCTGAGGGGCTGCTCGGGCAAGTCCCCAGCTCCCGCCTCCCGTGCTAGCTGTCTCTCGCAGCCCTTTCTGTCAGCTCCGTGAGGCCTCTGCAGAGCAGGGCCCTCCTGGGCTGGGTTTCCACGAGCTGAATAATGGAGCAGCTTGACTGTGCAGTGGAGAAACTGGAGCTGGGGGCCGGCTGGCTTGGGTTGTAACCAGAGACAGATGGCAACTGTGGCCCCTGCAATTTTGTCTTCTCCAGTGAGGGGGCCGACTGTCCCCCTCCATCCCCTCTGCCTCCCCCACCCTCCAGGCCCAGCCATGTTCTCAGGGCCAACAGGCCTATGGGATACGCTTCCCTGGACTCAGGCTGAGTCTCAGAGAGTCCCTTGCCCACAGCTGCCTGTCCTTCTGTCACCCCTACTTCCTTCCTGAATCCAGCCTGGGATTCCAGGTGGCCCTTCCACCTCTGATGCCCCTCTGCCCTTGACCCCTCATCCTCCCAGGCTTTTGCAGCAGGAAAACGAAGAGCTTCGTCGGCGCCTGGCCTCGGCCACCAGGCGCACTGAGGCTCTGGAGCGCGAGCTGGAGATCGGGCAGGACTGCCTGGAGTTGGAGTTGGGCCAGAGCCGGGAGGAGCTGGACAAGTTTAAGGACAAGTTCCGCAGGTGTGGGACCGGGGGCTAGCACACACATGCATGCATCTCCCGGTTCACAGGGGGTTGTTAGCCAGGTGTGGCCTCAGAGGTGGTCCGATTCTGATGTGAAAACTGAAGTTCTGGGAGGGTCACCTGCCCAAGATCCCACACCAAGAAGGGACTGAGCAGGGTCTGAAGAATGGTGTCTTGACCTGGGGGCTCTGCCTTGTGTTCTCTACAGGCTGCAGAACAGCTATACGGCTTCCCAGAGGACCAACCAGGAGCTGGAGGACAAGCTGCACACGCTGGTAATCTGTCCAAGAGGGCAGCTTGGCTGGCGCTGCACTCAGAGCACAGCACGGGGCTGGGACTTGGAGGGGCCCCCCATCCTGCCCTGGGCTCGGGAGGGGGTGGCTGTGGTGGGGAGGGGCCTGCCATGTGCTGTGCGAGTCAGGATCGTCTTAATGCTCACATTGTTTCTCTTCTCTCGTCTTCCCCTCACGCTGCCACTGCTGCTGCTGTACTCTTCTCTCAGGCCTCTCTTAGCCACAGCTGGATTTTTGCAGTTGCGTCTGAGTTTGTGTGTTTTCTCCCTTGCCCTTGCCTCCTGCTCAGCTGAGATCTGGGATGGCTGGGGCCTGGCCCTTGCCCTCTGCCCACTCCTTTCCTCTTCCTCATGGGAGGCCTGGTCAGCAGTCAGTGCCTCACTCCTAGGGGACAGGTGGGGAGCCTGTTCTTGGCTTGGGCAGAGGTACTGATTGATGTCACCACTGAACACTCACAGCCTCTCAGCTGCAGTGGCAGCCAGCCCCGCCACTTGGAGGAAGGGGGTCTGTGGATCCAGTCCCTGAGCTGAAGATCAGAAGACTGTAGCTCCCTCCCTGCTTGCCTAGATAATCTCCTAGGTGCCCCCAGCTGCCACCCAGCCCCGCTCCGTGCCCAGCCTCCTCCCCTCACCCAATGGCCTGACCTGGAAACAGCTCCGTGCAGCATAGGCCTGAGCCCCTGGGTTTGCAGTTCTTGCCTCTCAGGGTAGAAGCTCCCTCCCCTGGTACGTAGAGCTCCTTGAGCGCCCTCTGAGGTTGGGCAGCTCTTAGACTGCTCTGGGCCCAGGCAACTGTCGGTCATGCTCAGAAAACCCCTGCCCCACAGCCTGCCTGCACTGCAGGAGAAGTGACCTGTCTCCTTCTGTCTGTCCATCATCTGTCTCTATTCCATGTGCCTTGGCTGCCATAGCACCTGTGGCTTCCTGTGTCTCTGGGCTGGGAGGAAGGGAGGAAGGACTGGCTGGGGCCTGGGCTGGGTTCACTGTGAGTCTTGTGCCTCAGATCAAGAAGGCTGAGATGGACAAGAAGACGCTGGACTGGGAGATTGTGGAGCTGACCAACAAGCTGCTGGATGCCAGGAACACCATCAACAAGCTGGAGGAGCTCAATGTACGGCATCTTGGGGCCTCCCTGCCTGGGCCACTGTGTCCCCTCCCCACTCCCCGAGTGGGGGTGGGCTCTGAACTGCATCTGTGTCTGCAGGAGCGGTACCGGCTGGACTGCAACCTGGCCGTGCAGCTGCTCAAGTGCAACAAGTCCCACTTCCGTAACCACAAGTTTGCTGATGTGAGTAGCATGCCCTCCCAGCCAGTGCCTGCCCACCCTTTCTAGGACCCCTCCAGCTCCAGTTTCTATGCCTCTCTGTCCTGTCCTTGCACCTCTGGCTCCCCTGCTTTCTGCTTTGCCTTCCCCTTGCCTTCCTGTTTCCCCTCAAGCCAGGCAGCTCATCCTCTGGTTGGTGTCCTGCATGCTCTCAAGGGCCATCACTAGGGGCAGGGTGAGGACTGGCCCTGTGGGTATTTCTGTAACAGAGATGGGGAGAGGGTCTCAGTTTCCAGATCTGATGCAGAAAGGAGGGGGATGCCAGAAGTATGGGCCATAAGATAACTGAGAGAGCCCCTTGCTCCAAGGGGAAGCTCTAGAAGCCACAGCTGCAGCCTAGGGCTGACAGGGTCGACAGAAGGAGTGGGCCTTAGCACCAGTTCTGGGGTCACATCCTGGCTGTGTTGATCAAAAGCTTCAAGTCATTTCACTGCAAAATAAGCACATACCTCAGTGTGCTGTGAGAACAGCTGATAGCAAAGTGACCCGCACACTGTGAGGAGGGAGCCTTGCACAGGGCAGCCTTTATTTTTGCCCTGGAGAAGGCAATGGCACCCCACTCCAGTACTCTTGCCTGGAAAATCCCATGGATGGAGGGGAGCCTGGGAGGTCGCTAAGAGTAGGACACGACTGAGCGACTTCACTTTCACTTTTACTTTCATGCATTGGAGAAGGAAATGGCAACCTACTCCAGTGTTCTTGCCTGGAGAATCCCAGGGACAGGGGAGCCTGTTGGGCTGCCGTCCATGAGGCTGCACAGAGTCGGACATAACTGAAGCGACTTAGCAGCAGCAAGCTGTCTTAGGCTGGGATCCTTCATGTCTCTTTCCTTCTCTTGTTCCTGTACCCCAGCTGCCCTGTGAGTTACAGGACATGGTTCGGAAACACCTGCACAGTGGTCAGGAGGCCGCCAGCTCCGGGCCTGCCCCCAGCCTGGCCCCTGGGGCTGTGGTGCCCACCTCGGTCATTGCCCGCGTGCTGGAGAAGCCGGAGTCTCTCCTGCTCAATTCAGCCCAGTCAGGCAGCACCGGGCACCCCTTGGCTGAGGATGTCTTCGTGCATGTGGATATGAGTGGAGGTGACCCGGGTGACTCGGCTAGCCCCCTAGCCCCAAGCAGCCCCAGCCCCCCAACCCAACGGGGAGTGCCATTCCTGGGCACTGCCGGGGGCTCCCCAGAGGAGGAGCTGCCCCTGCCGGCCTTTGAGAAGCTGAGCCCCTACCCAACCCCATCCCCACCACACCCACTGTATCCTGGCCGCAGGGTGATCGAGTTCTCTGAAGATAAGGTGCGGATTCCCCGCAACAGCCCCCTGCCCAACTGCACATATGCCACCCGCCAGGCCATCTCCCTGAGCCTGGTGGAGGAGGGCAGTGAGCGGGCTCGCCCCAGCCCGGTGCCTAGCAGCCCTGCCTCGGCCCAGGCCTCCCCCCAGCACCAGCCCCGCCCTGCCCTGCCGGCGCTCAGTGCCCCAGCCAGCTCTGCCAGCTCCGAGGAGGACCTGCTGGCCAGCTGGCAGCGGGCATTTGTGGACCGCGCTCCGCCCCCAGCCGCTGTGGCCCAGCGCACAGCCTTCGGCCGGGATGCACTCCCTGAGCTGCAGCGCCACTTCGCCCTTGGGCCCACTGGCGGGGATGAGGTGCAGGCACCGTCGTCCCCACCTGGTGAAAGCGGGCTTCTGCTGCTGCCCGAAGCTGGCCCTGGCTTTCCCAGGGAGGAGGACGAGGAAGAGCTGAACCTGCCCATCAGCCCGGGAGGAGGAGCGCCAGAGCCTGCTGCCCAGCGATGCTGGCACTGAGGAGGGGCCCAGCGCGCCTCACGCCGAGGGCAGGGTGTGGGCACTGCCCAGCCCCAGCCGCCCCAGCGCAGCCCCAAGAGGATGGGGGTGCACCACCTGCACCGCAAGGACAGCCTGACCCAGGCCCAGGAGCAGGGCACCCTGCTGCACTAGCGCCCGGCTCCCGCTGCCGCCGCCGCACTGGGACCGCAGGGCACCCCTGCCTTTGCAGCTCAGGATCTCCGCCCAGCCCAAGCCCTTGGCCTCTGCTCCCTGCGCGAACAGGGCCAGGCCACACCAGGCCTTCCAGCTGCACTGACTGTGTAACCGGCACCAGCTGGCCTCGTGGTTTTCCCTCCTGGAATATTTATTCTCCAATGGTAACGTGCAGCTGGGGCTCATGACCTTTCTTCCAGTCAGCCCAAATCGGTCTGTTCTGGGGAGCTGAGGCGATTATTACAGCAGTGTTTATCCTCCATCCTCCTTTCATAGTCACCAGTTTTTTTTCCCCCAGAGTGTAGAGGGTCATTGGGATTATTAACCTCTAAGTTCTAGTTTTTGACCTGTTTCCCTCTCCTTCAATCCTCTGCACGAGCTGTTGCCTTCAAGGGGCCTAGCACAGCAGGCCCTCGGGGGTGCAGGAGAGGACTGACTCAGGGCTCCTCAGATGTTCCTCCTCCCTCTGGAAGGGAGTAGAGGGTGGGATTCAGGGGCCTTAAACTGGGCTCTAGGTGAAGCCTGGCCCCACTCTCCACCTTGGCTCTAGACTGTTACTCCCAGCACTGGGAAATTTTCACATCGGTAACTATTTTAAAATTAAACTATTTTACTGGAATGGCCTTATTTGTTTTACTGACCTTCCTTCTCCAGTCTTCTCCCCATTCTTGAGTATCCCCAATCCTAGTCATGTCCTAGTCTTGACCCCCCTGCGTTCACTGCCTGGGGCTTCCTTGGGCACAGAGCATCAGGCGGGGAGAGAGTATCCCTCAGTTAACCTTGGCAGGGCTCCTGAATCTCTTTGGGGTAGGGTCCAGCCAAGTTGTGGGGGCACTTTACCTCACTTATGGCCCTTACAGGGTCTGTGTAAGGTGTCACCCCAAAAACCTAGGTCCTAGAAGTCAGACCTGAGCCAGACCTGCTTGAGACATTTGGGGCCAGTGGATACTGCCTGGAGCTTGGGCCATAGGGTAGCACTGCCACCTAGTGATGTCTAGAGGTATTTCCAGTTCCTCCCCTACTGCCATCCCCCACTGACCAGAGCCACACACAAGGTTATAGAGTTCATAAAATCTCTTCCGAGCCAGCGGTCTGCAGCCAGAGCTGCCAACAAGTCCAGAAGCATTGCCTTGGGTTCCAGTGCCCCCGAGGATTTTGTTGAGTCAGAGCCTCCCACCACACCGCCAGGAGCTGCCAGAGCCCCAGGCACCACCACCCCTCATCCCCAAGCCCCAGGGTCTGACCCTGACATCTGGGGCTAAGTGCTGGAGACACAAATGTAATGATGCGCAGAAACGGAGAGTCACATCTCAGTCTCAGCCAACAGACTGTCCCCTAGTCCTGATGTCATTAGCACCATCTGAGAGCTGGGATCTGTGGAAGGTGGAGGGGTGTTCAGACCACCATGCATCCCTCCTCTGGGAACCACAAACAAGTGGCCTAAGTTTACCACACCCTGTCTCCCTGGTCTCAAGCCTCCAATCAACCTCTGGGGACTCTTACCACTGGGGCCCTTCCAGGAGCTGCTGCCCCTCTGGTGAGCAGCAGGCTCCCGTGCTCGCTCTCGTTCCTGGGTGTCGGCAGGCCCTCCTGCCACCTCCTCCTCCTCCTCCCCCTCAGAGAGGAGGTCACAGATCTGCTGCTGCAGCTCCGGGCTAATGCTGTTCTCAGCCAACACCAGACTCCGCAGAGCTGTAGGGTAATTTTCTACCATGTCCAGCAGGGTCTGCAGTGGGGAAGGATAAGGAAAACAGTGAATGCAGTTAACACGGCTCCTCGAGCTCCAAGCTGCCACCCCTTCGGTATGTCCACAGGACGTATGTTGAGGCTAACCTCAACCTCTGGTCCATCCCCCAACGTGAAGACTTCTCACCTGAGCTGACTGGTTGGTGAGCCCTGTGCCCTCCAAGTCTAGGACCTCTAAGGTGCGGCTGGAGGCCACAGCTACAGCCAGCATCCCTGCTACATGGTCACCTGGGGAGACAGCACACACACACTCACCTGCAGTCATTTGCGGGCCTGCTAACTTTCCCACAGCCTCCCCATCACCCTAAACACCTGAGATCCTACCCCAGGCCAGGAAAGGCTGGCCATTGGTAGATGGGCAGGAGGGGAGCATTTTGACTGGCCAGTGAACGGATGGAGCCAGCCAGGCCCTGGGGTGGTGATGGATGCTCTAACTGTTGGTCAGCTGGTCCTCCCACACCGGTGGCTCCTGTACTTCCACCCACAACCCTCTTTTTCCTTTGCGTCTCCAGTGCAGTGGTTACCATGGCAACTGATGATCCCAGGTTCTTGGAGGTGGGGTGAGGGGCGTGCTGAGAATCAAAAGGACTTTTGCGAGCCTCACCCAGAGGGTTGTAGTCCAGATTGAGGACGCGGACCTGGGAGCTGTGGGCCACAGCAATGGCGGGCGGCTCCAGCCCTTAGGGGTGATGCCGGGATTAGCGCTCAGTGTCAGCTCCTTCAGGCCTGGGCAGCATCACAGTGAGAAGCCAGGATAGGGAAGGTCAGGCCCTTCTCCAACCCTTCCCCAACATGGGGATCTTTGGGGTGTCCCTAGTGACTGAGAGCCACGCCACCCCCTCCAGAGCTTCAGGGACATTAGAGCCCCTTGCCCTTCCTGCCTGATGTAGCCTGGATTCCTGTGTCTCCATTCCTGCTCAGCTCCAACCCTCCCTCCTTGAAAGGATCTGAAAACCATTCTCAGCCACACAGTTAGAGCCTTCTTCTTCAGACCGGGCCCCCTACCCTCTGCACTTAGTTTTTCGCTTTTCATCAAGGCCATATCAGCCCTTGCCCTCAGCAGGGCCCTTGCTCACTGGACTTGGCCCCGTCAGGCGGGAGGAGACCACAGATGAGGTTGATGGCTTCATCGCCCAGCATGCAGTCCCCCAGGTCCAGTGCCACGAGGGCAGGGTGGAGGGCCAGGGCTGGATTCAACAAGGCCAGCCCTGCATCCGTCAGAGGGCTCCCATGCAGACTTGAGGGGTAAGAGCAGAGAGCAAAGGTTACTGCCATCGTCAGCCCTGTCTGTAAGGGGGAAGGCGCACCCTCCCTGATGGTGAGCCCTAGAGGTGAGGAGGACATTTGGTCACAGCACATGGGAGAGGCCCTGGGAAGGAAGAAAGTTCTAGATTCTGAAAGAATGCAGTTAGAAGAGGAATGTGTCTTCTTTTGGGGGGCAGGGACTAGGCTCCAGATCAGAACAGAGAGAAGGGGTGTGTGGGGATGGTATTTGGACAGAATGTATGGGCAGGGATCTAGTCCTCAGGGGAGGATTCCTTCTTTGGGGACTGAACAGCTGCCCAGGAGAAGCCACTGGGGTGATCGGGTTGGGAGGTACAAGGACCCTGCCAGGAAGGGGGTGGGTATCCTGTCTCACTTGGGGTGGGTCTGGTGTTCACAGTCTGGAGATAAAGCAGGAGCTTGGAGGGTGTGGTGGAGGGATGGTCAGAGAGAAGAGGTGCGTGAATAAGGGGTGAGAGGGTAGGTCAAGTGCAAAGACAGGTCCAAGGAGGTGTGGGAAGGAACAGGAGGTGGCAAGAGGAGTGAGAGGAAGGGGGTGTGGTGTGTGGTGCCCAGGACCCCCTTTCGAGAGAGCACACTCACAAGAGGGACTGGATGGAGCGGTTGGTACGCAGCGCCTCCGCCAGCTGCTTGATGCGGTTGGGGCTGGACACGACGCCCAGGTTAAGGTTGAGCTGCGCCAGGGACGTGGCCCCGGCCAGGGCCCGGCAGATTCGGCTGAAGTCGCGGTCGCAGAGACGGCAGCCGCGCAGTGAGAGCAGGCGCACGGCGTTGTCGCGCAGGCCGCGGCAGATGTCCCGCACCTCCGCGCCTGACAGAGGCTCCCCCGATATCTGGATGGAGCTGGGCAGCATCGTACCCACGGCTGGGCCGCCGGGGCCGGGGCTCGGGCCGCGGCCGAGGTTGGCGGGGCCGCGGGCGGGGTCGGGGCTGGGGTCGGGGCCCGGGCTGGGGTCGCGGACGCAAAGGGGGTAGCGGGGGCGGCAGAGGCGCAGGAGGCGGCGGCGGCGGTGGGGGTGGCGGGGGCGGCGGCGGCGGGGGCGGCGGCGGCGGAGAGGAGCGCCGGGGCCGGCCGGGATTGCAGAGCCGCCGAAGTCGCCGGCCGGGATGAGACCGTGCGGCGCTGGAGCTGGGACGGACCGTGGGGTCCGTGTCTGGGTGACGGGCCGGGGGGCGCGTTCCAGGGTCTGGCGGGCGCTGCTCCTCGTCCCTCGCGGTTGTGGAGGCGGCTCAGGGACCTCAGCTTAGGACGCGCGGGACCAGTCTCCGCTCGGAGGCCGCATCTGCTCTCTCCCTTCCTCCGGCCCCGCTCCCCCTACTGCCTCGTAGGGAGAGCCCGAGGCGGGCAGGCCGGCGGGCCGGCAGGCGGGCAGCAGGCGGCGGACTGCAGCTCCGGCTGAAGCTGCTGAGCCGGAGCGGGCGGCGGGTTCCCATGGCAACGGCCGCGTCACCACCGCTCGCCCCGCCCCCTGCCCGGCCTAAGCCACGCGGGCCCGCGAGGTTTGCGCACACCCGGCGTTCAGGTGTGGACGCCCTTCCCCTGGGTGTGGGGCCAGAAGACAGGTGGAGAGTAGGTAGCCGGCTGGAAGCCTGGGTCAGGAAGGGGATGGGGAGAGGAGAATAGAGGCACATCACGTGGAGATGGCGTTTGGGACTATTAGTGTACCGGGTCCTTTTGCTCATTTTTTCGTCATGCCTTCTCCGGGATCCAAGGCACGCCTCTCTCTCCAAGGCGGGATCCCCGCCGCCTACCGGCTCCGCCATCCAGTTGAACTGAACTGAGGGCCCTTTAATCTGCGCCTCGCCCCGCCCGTGCAACGAGGGGAGCCGCGTGCGTGGGGATTCTAGCCGCGTGCCCCTTGCCATGATGGCTGCGGCGCAGCTGCGGCCTCCGGGGTCCGGTCCTGGCTGAGACGGCCTGAGTTGACAGGACGAGTGGAACCCTCAAAGGGTCCTTGGAGCAGGTGAGCCGCGGGTAGATGCAAAGCTCTGGTGCGGCTCCTTTCCCAGGTGATCAGGGCGTGGCCAAAATGAAAGGCGTGCCAGGATGGCCGCCTGGAGTGGTTTTGCGGCCGTGGATGGTGGCTGGAGCTTTCAGAAAGGGCACACTGCTTAACACAGGCAGTGCACTTACAACTTGGTCCACTGGTAACAGTGTATCCCATATGGTCATATACGGCAAACCCTAGGCATGTTTTTTAGTTCCCTTATTAGAAAGGAGAAATGCTGACCCAGATTTACTAGGGTAATGAATTTTTAAAAAATGAATCATACAAAGTAGTGAAGGGAGGCCAACGATCCTGTTCCTTCCATTAACCACCCTAAGTCACTCCTTAGGTGGAACAGATTAAACGGCTAGTGGGGGTGGATGTGCTGTGCTTGGGGTGGTTATTGCTTTTAAGAGGAAAGACAGAACTGAAGAAAGCTTTGTTGCCCTGGCCCCATATAACCAGGGCAAAGCCAACTTTGACTTCAGATGTGAGCTCCCACAAGATGATTATCCTTACACAATGACCCAGGTGCCGGTTGCATCTGGAAAGTGTGTCCAACTGTCACTGCTCCATAGGCATCCCAAGAGTGACATGGAGGCCAGAGTCAAGTTGGGTGCACTGTTCCATCAGATTCATGGTTCTTGAGCTAAGGCCTCCGTGATGCTGCACGGATTCTCATTCCCTCTGCCTTGGGGACAGGCAGTCTTCAACCCAGTCAGTGTAGTCTAGACTGCCCCACTCTAGTATTAGTATTTTTGGCTAGGCCATTGCCATGTGGGATCTCAGTTCCCTGACCAGGGACTGAACCCAGGGCCCCTGCAGTGAAAGTGCAGAGTCTTAACCACTGGTCTGCCAGGGGAAGTCCCTGGGCTGTCTGACTTTCATTCTGCTCGCATAGGGATATACTTAAAGGGAGGAACATGTGACATGACCACCACTGACAGAATAGGGAAGTGCGCAGGAAGAGGGGGTGGCAGGGAGGACCACTGGAATGGGTAGCTGCAGGCCCAGACTTCAATCAATATTTTAATTACCAAGTCTATATTTAGCAAGACAATGTGGGAGAGATAAAGAGGAAGGAAGGGGTAGGTGGTGAGAGGGCCTCCGAGGAGCTGACCCACTTTCTGCACTGGCTGCAGAGCCCTGCAGTCCTGGCCAGGAGTTCCCGGCCTCATGCCCCCAGAAGCCCGACAGGCATCGAGGAGATACTTAAGTGGCTACAGCTCTGTGGCAGCTGTAGACCCCATCAAAGAGACACACGTCATCAGTACTGTCCTTTAATCTTCCTCCACTTCACCGCTGGGGGAGAGGGGCCGGCCAGGGATTTCAGGTGGGGTCAGTGTGACTGCAGGGTCACGGCGACAGCCCTGGCTGTGGTGTTGAGCACGGTGGGGGAAGCCTGGCAGCAGGGAGTGCGGCGGGGATGTCTCTGGGGACCCTCTGAATGGGTGGGATGTTGGGGCCCTCCAGCGTGTCCAGGATCCCTGAAAGGAGGAGGATGCAAAGTGGGTGTGGGTTGGCAGGGCCCTGCCCTGGGCAGCGGTCCTTCCCCCTCCCTGCAGCCCGGCCCTCCTGTCACTCACCCTCTACCACCTTGTGGTAGGCAAAATGCAGATAGAGTAGGAAGAGCATGTGCAGGGTAGCCAGGGTGCCACAGAGGAGCAGCCGCTGTGTGGGGCCCACGGTCCGTGACACCAACACTGCCACCTTGGGCAACAGGAACAGAGCTCAGAGGCCTGCTCCAAGCGAGTGGTGTGAGGAAGCCACTCTTACCAAGAGCAGAAACTCTTTGTGGGATTGGACTTGAGCTTTGAGCTGTTTTCCCAACTCCCTGGTAGGGCAGCCCACCCCTAGAAACCTCCTGCCCAGCTTACCATGCGCAGGGTGGACAACCCACCCACCAGCAGCCAGAAGAGGTAGAAGAGGGCATGGAGGTGGATGTTATAGGTGATGAACAGGACAATGCAGTGTCCGAAGAGGCCGTAGCCCTAGGAAGGAGGATGGTGGAGAGGAAAGTCGCTCAAACTGAGCTGGCCTTGTGGGGATCTTGAAAAATAAATGGTCCACTGGCCAACTCACCCTATTCCAGACCCTGGGGCCCTAGGACAGGTGCAGACCAGAGCCTGGTTACTCTTTTTAGATCACACTTGCCCACCACTGTGCTGGACTCCTTACCAGCAGTGCCAGCATCTGGAGCATGGTGATCTGTGCGTTGCACAGATAGGCGAGAAAGTAAATGAAGGACGAGACGCCTAGCCAGTAGCCGAAGCAGGTGCCAATGGCTGTGCCCATCAGGGTGCCCTCCCGCTGTGGGGTGAAAGCTCTAATTAGTTCTGTGAGGCCTCTGGTCTCAGTCTCACCCAGGGCCTCCTCCCTCAGGGCCTGCTTCTATCCACCATGTCTCTGTGGGCAGCTTTCAACTCATTTCAATCACCCCCCCACAAAGTCCTCTGTCCTGCTTACGATAATGGTGTCAGATGTCTTCATCCCATGGAGGAGGATGGCCACCAGCGTGAAGACAAGCATGAGCGGTCCGTAGAGCTCACCTGCGATTTTCTGTCAATATACCAACTCATTCAGGCTGGGGGTACAATGGCTCTTCTGTTGATATCTTCCTGGGGTTTGCCTGGTGGTTCCACCCTCTGCCTCAGTTCCTCCCCCAGCTTATTCCAGACATGCTACGCCCCGCTACTCACCTGGGGGAAGCTGACCATCTTGATAGGGATCATGGATTCCAGGAGCCTGGGAGGGGAGAGGAGAGAGGAGAGCAGATGAGAGCAGAGGCAGCACTAGGCCATGAGGTTCTGGAAAGCCTGAATCTTACTTATCTCACTAACTGAAGAAAACATGCTGGTTGGCAAGGAAGAAGAGGGTAGTAAAGGCAGATGAGCAAGGAAATCACTACCCTGCCCCTGAAAATGCTTTCAGGAAGAACAGCCCTGACGCTGTGCTGACTGATGCGGCAGTAACATGGAGAATCCAGAGAGACCTCTGGGCCTTTGGGAGGGCTTGGCCACTTACCTATGTGACCTGTTCCCCTTAAAAGACAGACAAACCTCAGCAGAGATGTAAAGATAAACCCCTGGGAAATGTTTAGAAGTTGTCACTTGCGAGAACCAGGGTGCCCCGGCCTCTTTCTACTTATCATCCCTCCAGATACCACACTGAGCATTTTCTTGAGAAATATATTTGAAGTGGTATTAAAATTCCAGGCAAGACAAACAGAAGTACCCAAAACTTCCCCATTTCTTAAGTGAGTAGCTCCTAGTAGTACCTTAGATCTTGACTGGATTTACTTCTGAGAAAGCTGCCCTGTCTAACCCTCCAGCCAACCCTGGGTCAGGGGTCCCTCCTGGGTGTGTCCCTTCATGGCAATGAGTGCTTGAGGGCTGCCCTTGAGTTAGGCATCCCATCTTATATCTAAGGCTCCCAGACACAACTACTACAGCGCCTGATGCACAGCCAAAGCTTAGTAAATACTTGCTAAGTGGTAGTGGATGTTTGATAAGCACTAGTTGAATTAAAGGATGAACAAAGAACCAAGCCAAGATTAAATCTAGTTCTTGAAGTCATTCAACAACTATGTACTGATATTCAGATTCAGAGGCTGTTCTGATCCTGAGAATTAAAAAGTAAACAAAACAGAGCCTGCTTCTGAGGAAGTCTTTGGAAAGAGAGACCCAGGAATAAGGAAGTACAGCACTGCTGAAATGTTAACTGTTAGAAGTGCAGAGCCCTACTGGAGCACCAGGAAAGGACAAACCGGGTATGGGGAGCAAAGGAAGTGACATTTGAGCCAAGCTTTGAGGGAAGATGAATAGTTTATTAGATGGAGAAGAGGAAAGCAGTGTGTTATCACCAAGGCCTGTTCTATGACAAGAGGTATGGTGTGGCTGGGTCATGACGAGGGGAGTCTAAGGGTTTGATGTCTGGTTGTAGTTTGGATGAAGGACTAGATGATAGGAAGGCAGTTTCTGTCAGGAGGAGGAGCCTCACCTGCTTCGCACCTGGGCTGGCTCCACATCAAAGTAGGGTCTCAGGATGTCGATGTTGGCATACAAGCTGAAGGCTCTGGAAGCTTGTCTCTTCCCTGCCTGCCACATCTATAGCAAGGAAGATGGGTGGGGGTGAAAGGGTGCTGTCAAACTCTTGGCTCTATGTTACTTATTTTTTATCTGATTTCAACATGGTTTGAACTGGACAACCTGGGGTGGACTTCACCAACTCCAGAACCAGAGGTCTCCTCGTTATACTTTTCCACCTGTCAGGGAGCCAATTGTGCTTACCTGATCAGCCACCTGCCGGCTCAGCTGTCCCTTAAAGCCCTTCATCCCCAGGAACTCCCCATCCTCTTCTTCAGCAGCAGCTGCATCAGCATCCACTTCTTCCTCACGCAGGCGCTGATGCAGCTCACCCATATCCTCGAAGCTGGAGCCTGAGGTATCATCCATGTTTTCCATGTCAATCACTGCTGAGCCCCCACCCTGTGAAGACAACAGATCCTAGAGTGCAGGACCTTTCTGCTTCATCCAGTTGAGTCCTTCTCTGTTCACCACAGGTTTGGGGCCAGGGGATAGGACTTGAAATCGCCACAGATGATGCCACTCTCTTCTCCCTCATTTGGTCTCAGAACCCCTGCTTGTTTGGTTCTCTGTTCTAGCTGGGGAACCTAGTCCCTGTCTTCCATACACGGCTTTTTCCTACCTTCCAGACCAAGGCCCCAAAAGGCTGCTAGGTGCCCATTTCCTTCATCTCTCCCCACCCCAAAACAAGGCTATGCGCACAAAGTGTGGTTTTGGCTAGTGAATCCCATCCACCCCCAAGCCCACTCCCGCCTCCCGCCATGCCTGACTCCGACTGACTTTCTTTAACTTGTGGAAAGCAAGAGCAATTGGGCCCAGATACCTAAGGCCCCTGGATGGAGTACCAGTCTGGACCTTTAAGATCAGCACTAGTCCCACTGCCTTTCTTGTGCACGAAGACTCAAAGAAGATAAAAAGTGTTGCAAATGGACTAGACTTCCAGGCTCTGAGGGAGAGTCCCCACGACACTTCAGGACGGCTGCCGGTCCAGGGGCTGCAGGCAGCCAGAGCCGTGGGGCCATTACCTGGATATTTTCTTCGAACCCTCCCCATTCCGGGCCGGCCCCGTTTCGGGCGCCGCCAGCCGGCGCCGCCGGAGTTGCCATGTCCCTCGAAGGCTCCCGTCGCTGACGCCCGCCCTTGTCCCGCGCGCGGAGGAGGAGTGGGAGAGACGTGGGCCTGTGAAAGGGACAGGTCTAGGGACAAGAAAGAAAGGTACGATGGGTCGGAATGCAAAAAAAGAGAAACCCGGATGTTTGGCTCAAACTGACTTCCGGTAGCTGGGGACGTGGACGGAGGCAAGGCACAGTCTCGCGATATTTAAGATTCTAGGAGGTGGTGCGTTGCTACAGAAACGGAGGCGGACGACTAGTGCGCACGCGTCAGTTAGGTACTTTGGTCACGTGGAGGAGTTGAAGATGGCGGCGGCCCAGGCTGTGGAGGAAATGAGGACCCGCGTGGTTCTAGGGGAGTTCGGGGTTCGCAATGTAAGTCTTATGGCCTTCAGCTCGGGAGCAGAGTGAATCAGGGACGAGTTGGCGTCACAGTGGGGACGGGCTTGGCCTCGCTGCCCCTTCGCGGACATTCTCGTCTCTCTTTGCTCTAGGTTCATACCACTGACTTTCCCGGTAACTATTGCGGCTACGATGATGCCTGGGACCAGGACCGCTTTGAGAAGGCAGGTGGAGCTGGAACTGTGGGATCGGACTTTGTGATATGAGCAACCTGTGCCTTAGAAGCTGTCCTTGTAATTTCCAAGGCGCAGCAGAAAAGGGCAGTTTGCAGCAAGGGGCAGAGGGCGGTAGTTGGAAGCAGGGTCTTAGTTTCCCCCACCGTAGTCCTAACCACGACCAGAGGAGCCAGCAGTTAGGGCTAGAGTCCCTAGTCCTTGTCTGCCTAGTCAAGAAAGAATTCAGGCGAGGAGGCAGAAAGTACAGAGTAAAGTACGAAGTTTATTGAAAAGGAAGGTACATGTAGAAAGGCACACGGCAGGACCCTCCCATGGGGTGCACACTCACCACTTAGCCTAGATGGATCTGGAAGTGAAGCCTTCTGGGAAGAGCAAGACTCGTTATGGCCTGAATTATCCTCTGACTTTTGACCCCAAGTAGCCCTTCTGCACTTGTCATGTATCTTCCTTATTCTAAAAGGGGGAAGCGGAGATCCCTTAATCCTTACTCAGAGGAGGGATTTCGCCTTGCTTTTTCCTTGCTGTAATTATTTCTTCAAGATGTTTACAAGAGACAGACTGTTTACTCTGTTTCTGTGGTTTCTTCCATTTCTGGAGGGCAAACAGGAGGCTGATAGGAAATTCCTCAACTGGAGCCCGTGTGTCTCCTACCATACTTGTGATGTGGGACAGGCTAAATTAAAGGTCCAGGTTCTTATTCTACCTGTCCAAAATAATTTGGACAGGGAGTGCAAAAAAAAGTCACACAGAGAAACTGAGGTGTAGAGAGAACAAAGAAGCAATTTATTAAGGAGAAGGGAAAGTAGGTACTCACAGAAGAATATGGGTGTCCACACGAGTGAGGAGCCCACCTGAGGGTCTTTCTAGCCCCGCTCCTTTATTTTAATTCCTTGAATGGGTGCAGATTTCTTTGTTGTTGTTGTTCACTTGTTCAATTGGGTCTGACTCTTTGTGACCCCAGGGAATGCAGCATGCCAAGCTCCCCTGTCGTTCAGTATCTCCTGGAGTTTGCTCAAACTCATGTCCATTGAGTCAGTGATACCATCCAACCATCTCATCCTCTTGTCACTCCCTTCTCCTCTTGCCCTGTCTTTCCCACCATCACTTGTTTACAGTTAGTCAGCTCTTGGCATTACGTGGCCAAAGTATTGGAGCTTCAGCCTCAGTCCTTCAATGAATATTCAGGGTTTATTTCTTTCAGGATTGACTGGTTTGATCGTTCGATCTACTTGTTGTCTAAGGAACTCTTAAGAGTCTTCCTTCTCTGCCATCACAATTCGAAGGCATCAATTCTTTGGCACTCAACCTTCTCTCACATCCATGCACAACTACTGGAAAAACCATAGCTGTGACTATATAGACCTTTGTCAGCAAAGTGATGTCTCTGCTTTTTAATGTGCTGTCTAGCTTTTTCATAGCTTTTCTTCCAAGGAGCAAGTGTCTTTCAAGGCTGCAGTCACCGTCTGCAGTGACTTTGGAGCCCAAGAAAATGAAGTCTGTCATTGTTTCCATTTTTTCCCCATTTGTTTGCTATGAAATGATGGGTTCAGATGCCATGATCTTAGTTTTTTGAATGTTGAGTTTTAAGCCAGCTTTTTCACTCTTCTCTTTCACTTTCATCAAGAGGCTCTTTAGTTCCTCTTTGGTTTCTCCCGTTAGGATCGTGTCACCTACATATCTGAGGTTATTGATATTTCTCCTGGAAATCTTGACTGCAGCTTGTGCTTCAGCCAGTACTCTGCATATAAGTTAAATAAGCAGGGTGACAATACACAGCCTACTCCTTCCCCAATTTTGAACCAGTCCATTGTTCCACCTCCAGTTCTGACTATTGTTTCTTGATCCGCATACAGGTTTTTCAGGAGGCAGGCAGTGTGGTCTGGTATTCTCATCTCTTTAATTTTCCACAGTTGTGATCCACAGTCAAAGGCTTTAGCTTAGTCATTGAAGCAGAAGTAAATGTTTTTCTGGACTTCTCTTGCCTTTTCTATGATCCAGAGGATGTTGGCAATTTGATCTCTAGTTTCTCTGTGTTTTCTAAATCCAGCTTGAACATCTGGAAGTTCTTGGTTCACATACCACTGAAGCCTAGCTTGGGGAATTTTGAGCATAATTTTGCTAGCATGTGAAACGACTGCAGTTGTGCAATAGTCTGGACATTCTTTGGCATTGCCTTTCTTTGGGATTGGAATGAAAACTGACCTTTTCCAGTCTTGTGGTCACTGCTTAGTTTTCCAAATTTGCTGGCATATTGAGTGCTGCACTTTAACAGCATCATCTTTTAGGATTTTACATAGTTCAACTGGAATTCCATCACCTCCACTAGCCTTGTTCATAAGGCCCACTTGACTTCTTTGATTAGGGACAGTCTGTTTATTATTGGGAGGATGGGTGGGATCTTGATTGCACTTGGTTATAACAGCTTCTCTTGTGCATCTATCTCCTAAAGCCACCACACTAAGAGCCTTTTCCCCCTTTAATTTTCCCTTAGCGTGAAACCAGGTGTGGAAGGTTGTATAGAATCTTTATTGCACATGCTTGGCCAAGCTCTGTTGGGTTACTGGTGTCACAAAGTTTAATCAAGGTTTAATTCCTATTCCTGAGGCCACTAATCCATGCTTCATCTCATTCAGTGCAAAACAAGGAGAGGTGGCTTTGCCTTTGCTAATGTCTGTGTATGATGAGGCCAACATAAACAAATGACTCCAATGTAATGCAACAAAGGCAGCTGAAAGCAAAAAGGATGATGGGGGTGGGGTGGAGGTCGGGATTTTGTTGGGGGAGGTATCCCACACAGACACTTAATCCAGAATGGGAATGGGGATCAGAGGTATGGACGATTTCCTGAAGGAGGTGACATCTAAGTTCAGCCTTGAACAAGGAGCTGGTAGGCAAGATTGAAGTGCATTTTAGGCACCAGAGGTGATAGGCAGCTCTGGAAGAGTTCTTAAGCAAGTAGGATCATATCTGCAAGCTTAGAGGTAGAGAGAGGATTTGAGGCTTGTCCTGTGGGGTGTGCACAATTTGTGACAGCTGCATAGGGAAGTTGAGGCTGAAGGCAGAAATGAAGATTGTGATGATGAAATAGAGCACAGGGGAGATGGAAGGTAAATTTGGTGGTTGCTTGGATATGGGCTGTTGAGGAGAGTGTAAGATTACTGCTCTGATGGGTGGTGGTCTTTAGCGATGAGAAATCAATCTAGGGAAGGGGAATGTTGAGGCATTCAGTTTCCTGTGAGTGAAGTCCAGCAAACTGATTTTATATATATATATATATATATATATATATATATATATATGAGTTGTTCATACAGATTATTGCTGAAATCATGAGCAGGGTTGAGGTCACCCTGCTGCTGCTGCTAAGTCACTTCTGTCGTGTCCAACTCTGTGTGACCAAATAGCAGCCCACCAGGCTCCCCCGTCCCTGGGATTCTCAAGGCAAGAACACTGGAGTGGGTTGCCGTTTCCTTCTCCAGTGCATGAAAGTGAAAGGGGAAAATGAAGTCGCTCAGTCGTGTCCGACTCTTCAAGACCCCATGGACTGCAGCCCACCAGCTCCTCTGTCCATGGGATTTTCCAGGCAAGAGTACTGGAGTGGGCTGCCATTGCCTTCTCTGTGAGGTCACGCTGGAGAGAGACAAAAACTTGGGAAACAGTAACATTTATATAGTAGGTAGAAGACTGTGGATTTAGAAGGATTGCTCAGACAAGGAGGAGGAGATTGACGCTCTGAAATCAAGGCAGCCGCGTTTGGAAACAGGCTTCTCTCAACAATGCCAGGTGTAGCAGAGGTATATAGTAAGATAAAAGTTGAGTAGTGTCAACTGGGTGAGCAGTATGTGAGCCTGTTCTTAGTAACATAGCCTCTGTGAATATGACTGGAAGCCATATTGCAGGTTTTTTTACTTTTTAAGGAATTTGTAAGAAAATTTTATTTCTGGTTGTGCTTGGTCTTTGATTAATGTGCCTGGGCTTTCTCTGGTTGCAGTAAGTGGGCTTCTTATTGCAGGGGCTTCTCTTACTGTGGAGCATGGGCTCTAGAATGCTGGCTCAGTAGTTGTGGTTCATGGTCTTAGTTGCTCCATGGTGTGAGGGATCTTCCTGGACCAGGGATTGAACCCGTGTCCCTCCTGCATTAACCACTGGACCACCAGGGAAGTCCCTGCAGAGGGTTTTAAATGAATGGAAGATAAAAATGAAGGCTTTTCCAAAATCAAATGAAGGATTGGGGGAGAAAGTAAGGTCTAATGAGGGACATCTGGGCAAAGGGAGGTTTTTGAGGGGAATGTTATGTGGGGAGGTATTGCATATACAAGAAACAGGCTTAATTTAGTGTCTCTCCTATCCCTTTAGAATTTCCGTGTGGATGTGGTACACATGGATGAAAACTCATTGGAGTTTGACATGGTGGGAATCGACGCAGCCATTGCCAATGCGTTTCGGCGCATTCTGTTAGCTGAGGTATCGGTGGGCACGGTGGCAAAGGTGGGGTTGTTGGGGGACCTCACTTGGGGAATTGTCTCAGGCAGTGTTCTTGCAGTGTTTCTGAATATTCCTCCTGCTCATTCTTTGTAAACTTTTCATCAAGTATCCTAGGATGAGGTCTCTGTCTCCCTGTATCCAGACATGTTGTGGGGGTGGGTGTTGCTGGGGGCACTGCAGGGTCTCTCTCCTTGGGCAGGTGCCGACCATGGCTGTGGAGAAGGTCCTGGTGTACAACAACACGTCCATCGTCCAGGATGAGATCCTCGCCCACCGCCTGGGCCTCATCCCCATTCATGCTGACCCTCGTCTTTTTGAATATCGGAACCAAGGTGAGGGTTTGAGCAAATGACATTTGGGGAAAAGGGGGCCGTGCTTCTCTGAAAGGGATTCTGGAATCAGACTGCCTGTGTTTGAATCCTCTATCATTTACTTTGGGACCCTGGGCCCATTACCAATCTTGGGGGTGCCTCTGTGCTTTTCTCTGTGAGAACACTTACCCTTGCCCTTCCTGTGTTTGCCAAGAGAATGAGAGAAATGTGCCAGGCGGGTGGCTTGGTGCCGGGCACTGATGTCTCTGTCAGTGCTGTGAGCGCCCCACTTTCCCCCTTTGTGCAGGAGACGAAGGCGGCACAGAGATCGACACCCTGCAGTTCCGGCTGCAGGTCAGGTGCACGCGGAACCCCCACGCTGCTAAAGACTCCTCTGACCCCAATGAGCTCTATATCAACCACAGAGGTGCGCGCTGGGGGCTGCGGGGGGGGGGGGCTTGCTCCCTGGTGGGAGCATTTCAGGGACTCGGGTGTGATGTGCTCCTCCCCCACCTCTGGCAGTGTACACCAGGCACATGACGTGGGTGCCCCTGGGGAACCAGGCCGACCTCTTCCCGGAGGGCACCATCCGCCCAGTGCACGACGACATCCTCATTGCGCAGCTGCGGCCTGGCCAGGAGATTGACCTGCTTATGCACTGCGTCAAGGGCATCGGTGAGACCTTTTGACTACACTGTCAGTGAGACATGACTGAGGAACTCGGCTGAGATGCTCCCAACAGGCAGAAAGCCACTGGCCCTTCACTCAGTAGCTTAGGGAATGTGAAGGGTCTCCTCCCAGGCTCTGAGTGCCCTCTTTCCTCCAGGCAAAGATCATGCCAAGTTTTCACCTGTGGCAACAGCCAGTTACAGGCTCCTGCCAGATATCACCCTGCTGGAGCCTGTGGAAGGGAGGCGGCGGAAGAGCTGAGCCGCTGCTTCTCACCTGGTGTTATTGAGGTGCAGGAAATCCAAGGTATGGGATTTGGGATGCTGTGTAAGACTGGCCCTAAAGCATATTTCCTTTGACGATAGCAGAGAGAAATTCAAGCTGTGGGCTCATATATTTATAATATGGTTTGTTTTCATTAGGTAAAAGGTGGCCAGAGTTGCCAATCCCGGCTAGATACCTTTAGCAGGGAGGTCTTCCCGGAATGAGAAGCTAAAGAAGGTTGTACGGCTTGCGCGTGTTCGAGACCATTATATCTGTGAGTTTCAAGTTGAGGGTGGGGCGGTGGTGGTTTTTTGATGCCGCAGTTTGTTGGAGTCAGATGTGGAATCTAGCAGTATGTGTAAGGCACATTTCTCCCTGGTCCCCAGTTTCTGTTGAGTCCACAGGGGTGTTGCCACCAGATGTGCTGGTGAGTGAAGCCATCAAGGTGCTGATGGGGAAGTGTCAGCGGTTCCTGGACGAACTGGATGCAGTTCAGATGGACTAAGGCCACGCTGGATGGTGTGGCCGGGATCGGATGGATATTCCTGAGGCAAGCTGAAGACTTCAGGTTCTGCCCTGCCCCCCGCAGAAGTGCTACTAAGAGCCCAGAGAGACTAGGGGGCCTGGGTTTTCTGGGGACAATTCCAGCTTTATTTTTAGTCAATACATTTTGTTAAATGTGCCACAAAATGTGACTTTTATGCCTTTGTAAGGCCTTGGTGTAAATAAATTCACATCCAGACAAAAATCCCTTTCTTGGAGACCATTTCTTCAGTTTCCATCCAGAAACATGGGCCCCACCTCAGAAGAGATTTGGCATTATTTAGCAGTTAGGAATTTTGGGCTCAGACATGACTGCAGGTTCTGGGCCAAGTACCTCTGAAGCCCCAGGAGAATGCCAAATGGGGGCACAAGCAGACCGCAGGAAAACAGCATGTGCTGCTCACCTATTTCCTGGATACAAGGACGTTCCTGAGAGAAGAGGGTGTTCCATGGCAGTCAAGTCACAGCGCCATCAAGACACAAGCAGGAAGAAGAGTGCTCTTTGGACAGCCCCTCTGGGTTAAGGCCAGCAGCCACCAGTGGCGACACTTGAGACGATGCAAGGACTACCTGGTCTGTGTGTCGTGGAGAGAAATCCTCCAGCTGGCATGCTATCTTAGTTCAGAGGGAGGGCCTGGTGGAGCAGGTCTCCTAGGCAGTGCCTCCTGTCCAGCCCCCTTGGCAAGATGCTTGTGAGGAACAGCGACCCTGGAGTGTGTCACTGGTTTGAAAAAGGCAGATGGGGCCCTTTCTGTATGAAACTTGGGATTTTTTACTGACATGCAGATGTGCTTCAGTTAAATGTTTCTACAAAAAGGTTATATAAACAATAGAAAACTTCTAGCATGAAGTCACTGGATGTTAAAAATATTACAACACAATAAATACAACTATACCCTCCACAGCCCCACCAGAGAAGAGTAGGCAGCTGATAAATCTGGAGGGAAACATGCGGAGATGGCCTTCACAGTGGACAGGAAGCCCAAAGCAGCACCCAGGAAGAGGGGACGGATCCAGCCTGTGCCACAGAGGGTGCTACACGGACTCCCAAGTCTTTTCCAGCTTCACCTCTTCCTGCCCCCACCTGACCTGGGGCCACACCAGCTAAGAGCTGCAGCTTCAGTCCGTGCGCTCACTTGCTCTCACTGAAAAGCCTGGTCAGTGGATTGGACTGATGCCAGGCTCTGTGGGGAGCACATGAACACTGGAGATTAACTTAATTCCCACACCCATGTCCCCTCTGCTTATAGGGCCATCCAGTGATGTCTAGAAAAGACTGGAGACTCACAATATAGGCTCTGATGGGAAGGCATGTTTTTTTCTTCTGCAAATGGCCCATGAGGGAAGTGACCAGGACCCAAAAAGACCATGAGATTTTTGAAGGCACCTGGACTCAGCTAGTCCTAGGAGAGGAGACCAGTGGCTAGCTGCTTGTCACAGATATAGCCTTGTTGGTCTGGATTTATCCTTGAATGCCAGTGACATCACATGACACTAGATAGAGTACTGTGGCTCTTGTGTCTGAGTGGACCCTGGGGGCTGGGGAAACAACACAGGATTCATGGCAGGACAAAATGTGTGAGCTCTAAGGGATGTTAGAGCACTACAGACCCTGGCCCAGCCCTGGCCCCTGAAGGGACGGATGTTTGATACTATACCCAGAGCTTAGCAGTGGCTCATACCATGGATCTCCTCAGGTGACCAGATTCTTACTCAAAGTGGGAAGTGGCCCGATTCAGTTCAGCACCTGACCCAGATACGCCCCTGGAGAATGGGGAAGGTTCTTGTCAGCCCAGCAGCAAGGGGGCTCAGTGGAACTCGCAACAACCCATGAGAAACTCTGGCACAAGTAGTTCAGGGCTGAGCCCTTGCTGCAAGCCTGGCTGGTCGCAGCATTGGGTATAGCGCCCCTAGTTACCACTCTGCACAGGTATATGGCTGCCTGGGCACGGGAGGGCTTGGGGAGAAGGGCTGCTCAGCTCTAGCTTATCTCTCTGGGAAAAGGCAAAACTCCAAAGAGGATGGGACATACCTGGGAAATCTAGACAGAATGGTGTAAGCCCTGACTCCCTCTCTTGATACTTGAGCACAATGACTTCCAGCCCCAAACAGGGCCCGCCCTCTCCAGCTCCAGCCCTGGATCTCTCTCCAGGCTGACGATGGTGGAAAGTGAGGTGGCAGTGGAGAGGGGCCTAGAGATCAGCTACACAGGGGAAGAAGAGATGACAATAAAGGTCGAGGAAGGATGCGCAACAGCTTGATTTAGGGTTCAAAGATGGTGGCTAGGCCGCCCTCCTCGTCCAGCGCATCTGTCTCCGGCATTGGCTTTGGTTTTTTGAAAAGTGAGGGAAGATTCTTAATGTGAACTTCTTTCCGGAATTGCTCACCCAGGGGTTTCTGTGGAAGACAAAGAGAAAGAACTAATGCTGGAGCTCGAGTAGTGGGTTACTTTAAGGATTATCTTACCGTAATGGGCATGACCACAGCTGGTTTCTGAGGCGACTGCAGAGGTGGCTGGAAGCACTAAAGGAAACGTGAGACCTACCCCAATGCACCCAGCAATGAGGCGCTTGAATTGGTCCTTTCGGCGCTTATCAGCCACTTTCTGCAGAGAGGGGTTCAACAGCTTGCAGTCAAACTGGTCCAGACAGTCCTTCTGAATTTCCGGAATCTGCTCCATCACAGCTCTTATCTCCAGGTACCTGGGCCGCTGAGAAGTAGGGATAAACCCACTCAATGGCATGGGTCTGGGCCCTGCCACACCCACATCTCAGAGGCAGCACTAGCAACTTGGCAACTGCCTGCGTTGAATTTATTAAGGCCCAAGTGACTGGAAGCGGCCTGTGAGGGATCAAGCTGCAGCCATCCTGCCTGAAGGCTTTCGTTCTCCACTCACCAGCGCCTCATATATCTGGAAGGCCAGGTGGACCAGGGAAGCCATGCAGCCGTCGTGCTGCCCATGTGTCTGTAAGCCCTTCAGCACGCTGGTGAACAGCCATGTAACAGCATCTGCGAGCAGTGTCCCTGACAGCACCTGGGGAGACAGCTGTGCTCAGGGCGAAGGGGGACTCTGAAGGCCCCAGCACCCGGGTTCGTCCAACTGATTCAATCCCCATGACCCCAACGTTTCATTAGAGGTGAGAAGGAGGGATGAGGAACCATACTTGTTTGAGGAGAGGCCAGCAGAGCTGTGTGGTCGTCCTCTGGCAGGAGAGAGTGTCCTTCCAGGCCAGGGAGTTGAAGGCTGTAATTAACAGCGCTGTACAAACATCCTAAGGGAAAAGGATGAAGGAATACAATGGGAACTCAAGCACAGTGTTCTCTGTGTTATGCATCAGGAGCTAGTGTTTCAATAGGTAAGCAGGAAAATGATAAAAGCAGCTACTGAAGAGATGTGAGTTTATTTCTGCTATGTCTATCAGGCCATCAAAAACAGGAACCAATAGGTATAGAAAAGAAAACCTGTGCAGGAAGGAGACAGAATCCAGGCTCGGGGAAGCTGAACACAGGAGCCTGGTGGCGATGTGCCTAGGTGTTTATCTGAGCCTTGACCCATGCCAGCATGGCAACACTGGGGCCTTGTGCCTTTCCCATATGAAGAAATATTACTAAAATACCCTCCTGGTGGTACCAGAAAGTGAGTAAAGTGGATGCAGGCTCCCCAGCAGGGCAAGGAGAGAACCTCAACTGCCCCTCCACCCACCTCATGCTTCATCAGGCATTTCCCCAGGTCTGTAAGTTCTGCCACGGCCGAGGGGGCTACCTCTGTGGACATCATCTCTTCATCTGTAAGTAGAGAGCAGAATGTTAAGGTTCCTCCTTTCAGAACAGAGTCTGTCCTTTCTGACAAAAGCCTGGAATAAAGCGGAGTAAGGATCCTGGGCTGACTGGTGGTTCTAGGTACTGGTTCTAGGTGGTTCTAGGGACATCCCCTTAGGCTCACATGAGGGTGTAGAAGGCCTGGCCCATGGCAGATCTAGGGATACACCTAACTGTACACTTGCAAAACAATTTTTTTCTGGACAGTTAAATAAAAAGCCACAAATGCTGAGGCTCTTTTATCATTGAACCAGTATTTGAGCACCCACTGTAGCAGACACTGATTTACTTACTGGGGATATGACAGAAATAGGACAAAATCCCTTCCTTGTTCAGAGTTAAGTTCTAGTGAGGGAGAGAAATAATTGATAAAATATAAGTAAAACATGATGTCAGTTAGTGATCAGTGCTGGTAAGACAGAGCAGAGGAGGAGGCCAGAGGCTGGCGCTGCTGTTTTTGATAAGACAGTCATAAAAGACATCCCTCAGAGGTGACATCTGAGCAGAGACCTGAATCAAAGCAACAATATCCTGGGATGGTCCAGCATATAGCTGGGAGAACAATCATTCTGGATAAGGGATCACCAAGTGCAGAGGCTCTTGGGAGAATACAGCAAGGGGGCCAGTATGGGGGAAAGCTACATGTATGTGTACAAAGTCTCCACATCAGCCTGCTAGGGACATGTTTTCTATGGGAACTGAGCTGGTTACAGAAGTAACAGTATTTAGGAGTAGGAGCTTAAAGGCTGACCTTCAAGGGCTGCAACAGCCTCACTTACCATCTCCATCTGCAGGGGGAGCAGTAGTGTGGTCAGCACCTTTCTTTGAAACACAGCACACAGCTAAAGCAAGAAAGCAGGGTTACTGGGCTGATTATCACCAGACAACAGCCATCTCAGGCCAGTGGATCCCAAACTGTCTCTGGGCAGGTGAGGACAGGGGAAGGTAGAGGACCGTCCAGGCACAAAGTCGGCTTCACCAACAGAAACTGAGGCATTTGACCAGACCACGTTCTGGTCCCTCTTCAAGTTCAATCAACTGGAGGGAAATTACAGAATGACCTAAGAGTAACTGGGAGTGGAAGTCTCATAGGTATAATTGGTCTACTTTGGATGTCAAACAAAATGAACTAATCAAAAAATAAAAAGAAATATAACCACCTGCATGTCCAAGAATTAAAAGTTTCCCCGTTTGACAAAGCTAGGAAGTTACTCCTCCCATTAATCCAAATTCCTCCTGCTATTTGAACCATTTCTTCATGTACTGGCCTTAGTATGAACAACGACAATTCCGTTCACAGTTCATAACATGCCTTTAAGTTGACTTAAGGGCTACCTAGTTTCTATTTCGTTCATTATTTCTTATCAGTCTGTCAGTGTTGCTGCAAACATGTTAGGTGAGTGACCAGCTGTTTTTCCAGAAAAGGCTTGTCTTCTACCCCTGGTTCCCATGCCACTTACTGATCAGGTCCATGACTTCTCGGGTTAACATCCTCACCAGTTGTTCCTCCAGCATCTCTTGAGACTCTGGGTTTTCATCTGTTGTCTCATCTTCTCCACTGCAGGAAATCAGGGGTCAAGTCTCATGGGAATGCAAAAGCAGCAGCGACCCTAGCCAGGCCCTCTGTGCCCACTTCCTTCTCCTGACTTCCCTGGTCTACATTCCACTCGGATGTTAGGAATGGGCAGCAGTGGACTTCCAGTGGTTAAGAATCCACCTGCCAACCCAGGGGACACGGGTTTGCTCCATGGTCTGGGAAGAGGCCACGTGCCACAGGGAAACTAAGCCCATGTGCCACAACTGCTGAGCCTACACACCCTAGAGCCCATGCTCCACAAGAGAAGCCACTGCAATGAGAAGCCCAGGCACCGTAACAAGGGTGACCTCTGCTCTCCACAGCTGCAAAAAGCCTGTATGCAGCAGCAGTGATCACTGAGGGGCATTATTATAATACTTGTGACTATCCAGTTGGCTCGAGGGGATTAGGTCAAAATCCTAAGTGGTAAGAATGTCTCAGCATTCACCTAAGGCAGCTGAAGGTACCCCCAATGAAAGCTTGAGCCGAGTCTGCCTGTCACAGAAAGGCCATCTACCATTTCAGCTGAGCATAACTATAACCCACTATTATATCCCTGGGATGTCAGAATCCTTCCTTCTACCATTTAGGCTGAGCATGACTACAACCAGTACTCTTCTAGACCTGGGATGGTAGAATCCTTCCTACCCCATGGCTGCCTTCTCTCACCCCAAACCTGGCCGCCAGCTCACCCATTGAGAAGAGATACTCCCTTACCAAAGCAGGCTCCTCTGGTTGATGACTTGCCATTTTGGGAAAGCCTCTGGGAAAACAAAACAGAAATAAGCGCTACACTGGGGGCAAGGCTGGAAAAGATAATATCTAAGGGCCTCTTTGTGGTTAGAATTAGCTGAGGATGAGTCCAGGTAACAATTGCAGAGCCTTAGGAAATCCCACAAGGTTAAAAAACCAGATATGGTTTCTGTAACCTCTCCCAAGGTGGCTCGGTGGTAAAGAATCCACCTGACAATGCAGGAAACACGGATTTGATCCCTGGTCTGGGAAGATCCCCTGGAGAAGGAAATGGCAGCCCACTCCAGTGTTCTTGCCTGGAAAATCCCACGGACAGAGGAGCCTGGCGGGCTACAGTCCATGGGGTTGAAGAGTGTTAGACATGACTCAGCAACGGAACAGCATCCTCTTCCAAACCCGAGTGAAGGGCAGCATATCAAACATTTCTTTGCTTGGCAAGGATCAAGAGCATTTTGAATTCCTGAGTCTCTTTTGGACACAACTAATTCTCTGCCCAGCTGGTCTCCCTGCTTAATTCGAGTTGGGAAACAGAACTCCAGAGGAGCATGCTGCTGACCACGTCTCCTCAGCTAACAGGAGCAGAACCCGAGTCTGCATGTGCTCGGTGGGCAATGGGGCCAGTTTAGTTCTTGGGTGAGCTGCTCTATCCACTGCAGGCGGGGGAGGAGGGGAGGCATTTGTGCAGCTGTCCTGGCAGGGCGAGGAGACAACACTTCTGGGAGCTCTTGTGAGACTCACAAGAGGCCACCCACTCTAAGAGGTCTCTGTGCTACTCTTTCCTGACTGATCTCTTACCACGTGGAGGTAGGTGAAAAGAGGTCCAAGGATGGGAGACACCAGGGCTTCATAGTGCTCCGGGGGACAGAAGAGCACCAGAGGCTTCACAAAGACCCATGCCGAGGCAGGTTAAGGAGCCTTAGCATTCAAGCGCATACCCTGTTGTTCTAAAGCACTGCTCCCCTGTGAGGCTAGAACTACAATAAGCTCTCCTTCACCACTCTCCTTATACTGTAACTTCAGGGAAGAAAGACACCCCCAAAACAAACAAATGAAAAGAATCCGAATGAGAATGCAGTATGAGAGTGTGTCTTCAAAGAGAGGCACCCGACAAAGTACAGAAAAGGGATAAGAGCTTCATCTTCCATCTTTCCAAGCAGTGGGAGGGTAAAGATCTCTATCTCTAAGGAGAAAGAGCTTTCAAGACGCCCTGAACTGCTTTCAGGTTGTCCCTGCTGTTTACTTCAATCTTCTTGTCTTTTTAATGTGGTTACTGTATACTGAATAGAAATGACTCCATCTGTTTCACACAACTCATCTCTGCCTCCTCTAGTGCCTGTGAACAGTTCCTGTCTTAACCTTCTGGCCCTTTGGGGGTTTTCCAGGGACTTTCGAAAGGATATGAAGCATGGGTCGGAGTCGGTAGTCAGGAATATTGTTCAAGTTGACGAAGGCAGAGCTGAGGAGCTGGGTGGCCAGGTGTTCCACGGTGTAGAAGTCCTGCTGCATGGAAGGGCCTGCCTTCCCAAGGATATGGAAACTGCAAGGGAAAATCATGGACAAAATCAAATCCATGATCTGTCACCACCATCCCTGACTCCCTGGGAATCTCTTGTCTACGAGATTTCTCAGCTAGAAAAGCAATTGATTGTATTTCCTTCTTAAGAGAACTTCAGTTTAATCAGCATCCTTTGAAGATGTGGACTTAATCTTCTATCAGAAGTGAAAATACCAGCCCCCACCACTTTTAAGGAAACCTGTTGACAGCAGAGCCAGTTATTCCCCTGCCCCAGATACCACAATCAGGACCCCAGGCCACCAAACATAGCCGCCACCTTCTAGTGTCCCGTGGAAAGTGGGCTATGAGTAGTAAGGGGTCTGAGAACATGCATCCCCATCACTGTATCTTCTACTCTGATCTCATCATTATATGCACTGGAAATAGACAAGGTGGGCATTAAAATATCAAATCATGGCTAGGATTAAAGGCACATGTGATAATTGAAAAAGAAGGAAATCAGCCTGTTCATTTTGATTTGACACTAGAATCATTGTCAAATTCTGTCTCCATATTACCTGTACACTAGAATGCTGGATCAGATATAAAACCCAAGGCCATTCCTACACAGGGCATCTCTAGGAGAACATGAAAAGCCAGCATGGCTTCCTTACCAGTTTTCATAGAGGGTGCAGAAGAAACGCTGCATTCTTTCCAAGACCGTTTTGTAGACAGGAGAGTCATTCAGTTCCAAGAGAGGCTGAGGTAATCCTACAGACAAAGATGGGTCAGGAACCTGCTGCTCCACTGCTGAGGGCTCTCGACCTACCAGCACCCTCCGCAGGCAGAGGTGGTTTGGGGAGTGGGGGTGGAGTGGGGTGCTATAAAAAAGTCTTCTACCAGCAGAAGATGCTAATAGCATCCCTGAAGGGATTGTTACACTGTCTTTGCAGGCAAAGGTGAAAGCCATTTAAGTGTCCAGGTCTGAGTACTCTTAACTTTCGCCTGGGTTTCTCCAGGTGGAACTTGTACCAAAGCACACAATGACAGCCCCAAATGATCTCTCCATAAAGCATTTGGAATGGACCCCTTCCCTTTTAAGTCACAGAATCTTTTTTCAAGCAAAAATTTATGCAAAGGGCCGAGATGTATGGCAGATCAAAATGAAGCCCATTTATCTCAGTATAAGAGCTGCCGTCGAAGAGCTGTACTTCTAATCAGAGGCAATTCTGTTTCCAGCCTTGCTTCTGGTTGGCAGCTGCCAGAGGGAATTGTTTACCCATTCTGCTATGTTTTGGTTGGTCATACATTTCTACAGCACAAGTTCCTGGCTTAATTTGAATAACGGAAGGGCGATGGAAGAGGAATAGGCAGTGAAGCAAAAAACCTATTTTTTATACTAATAGTAAGACATTTCTTGGATGTTCTATCTTTACTGATGTCTGAAACAGGGAACTTAAGTAGTGGTGCCAAAGGAAATGGCCCAGGATCATTTAGGTCAAGACAGATGGGCCCTGGAAAGGGAAACCAACAGTCTTCTTGTCATTAAGTCATGGCTGAGGCATGCACATTAGATTGCTTAATAATGGTCAGGCCCAGGCAGAGGTGACAGCCGGGGCAAGAAACACTGGGGGGCTGTGATGGAGAGCCAGCCTGAACTTTCAGAGATCAGCACACAGTGTAGACAACTCTGTTGTCTCCAGTTTCAACTTCTAACCGATCATCCTGCTCTCTGTGCTCCAGCCACACGAAGTGCCTCCTCTTCCCTGGATATATTGAGCTCTCTGCCTCATGCCTGGGATTCTGGCATCTGCCACTCTGGTCTGTTTAGAATGCTCAGCATCTCCTTTTGCCTCGCAGTCTGGTTGGTTCCTGTGCATCCTAATTCTCCACTCAGAGGCAATCTTGTGACTCCTCTCCACGACTGGGTTGGGTCTTCCAAAAACCCTCTCTCCCAGTCACTTTCCTACACAGCGCGTATCATGATTATGACTGTAGAGTTTTTTGCTAATGGAAAATACAAATTAAAGCAACGTTCTGATAAAGGCAAAACTTGAGAAACTTGACTTAGAAACTATTCCTTTAAAAATTTAATAATAAATATAATATTTTACTGTAAAGCTATTTAAGCTTAATTGTTTGATTACTTTCCCCCTTCTCCCTGCCTTCTCCCTGCCGCCCATACAAAAGACAGGAAAGTAAGCTAATATCCTTCAGGTCAAAAAAACCATGATTTACAATCGAAATGCTCTAACATGTACCACCAGCTGGTAGTTAAAATAGAAGAGGGGTTAATGTGGGGTGTGTTTGCTTCTGGAGACCTTCTCTGCATGTTAAGATAATGAAGTGAATGCGTTTGTTTCCAGAGAGCCTGGAGGAATTCTATTTGTGCATTTCTGAACAAACTAGTGGTCAAGGTACTGCCAGGTGAGGAGAAAGGGACACAAGGCACAATGAAGCTGCATTAGGGGTAAGCTGAACTTCAAGAAAAAAAAAAAGGTTCGATTTCTCACCTAAAATTGCAGATTTTTCCACTTCAAGCATATCCAGAGCCCTTGTGAAAGGTTCTGCCATTTTGGCTAGCATTTCTGGCGCGTATAATGTATTGTGAGTTCTGAAAAAAATAAGAATGCTGTGTGAACTTTCTCAGCCTGCTGCAGAAGGAAAGAGTGGATTTTACCTTACAATTAAATGATGTTGCATTTCCACACAGACATCTTCCTGTCAGCACTATTCTTGGCAGAAGAATTTAAATGTTTCCCTGGAGAAGGGGTTAGACTTGAAGCTATTAAGTTTATCTGTATGGTGTACAACACCTAACAGCAATCAACCACAAGAACTGAATTCTGAGAGAGCTGGACAACATCTCAGTCTAAAGCTGGAAAGCAAAATTCTTTCAAATCTGAGACAGTGCCTGGGCGCTGTTTTCTGACTGCCAGTGACTAAGGATGAAATGTCAGAGGCATTGTGGTGCAGGAAGACAGGCAGGAATAGACAGCAGGTAGTAATATACCCCCATCTTTAGGATTTTTTTGTCTCTGATCCAACAGGGTGGACCCAACAATGTTCTGACAGCTGTTTAGCCTCCTAGAGGCACATCTGCAATTCCTAACATGAGCATTTCTTCCTCACCAAAAATGACTCACCTGAATAGCTATCATCTTTGTTAAAATACAGACCTGATCTGTCTTCCACAGCAACGGCACCCCTGAACGAGACAGGCAGAGAGCACAGCTACCTATTTTTCTTTTAAAGGTTAATTATAAAAATCTCAAATGTACAGGAAATTCTAGAATATAAAATGGACCAGGCAGATTAAATATTTAAGATGAACACTGAGGGACTTCCCTGGTGTCCAGTGGTTAGAAATCCGTTGTGCACTGCAGGGGACTTGGGTTCGATCCCTGGTTGAGGAACTAATCCCATATGTGATGGAGCAACTAAGCCTGAGCATAACTAGAGTCTGTGCGCTGCAACCGAGATTCTACATGCTGCGATTAGGACCCCACACAGCCAAATAGATAAATAAATAGATAACTTTTAAAAAGATGGACATGATTATTTTAGACCATGCTTATTTTTTGAAAACGTTCAATAATTTTTAAAAAACCTAACCATGTGCATTCATCACTACACTCCTTCAAACCGCATTTTTGTGACTGGCTTACTCCACTTAGCATAAAGTCAAGGTTTACCCATATTGTAGCAAGTTGCAAAAACTCCCTTGTTTTTAAGGCTGAATCATATTCTATTGTATAGATCACATTTTGCTTATCTACTCATCCACTGATGAGCACTCTGGTCGCTTCCAGGTTTTTTATGCTATCTCGAGTAATGCTGCTATGAACATGGGTGTATAAATAGTTCTTTAAGACCCACTTTTAATTCTTTTGAGTATACACTTTGAGCTGGAATTGCTACTTAATATATTAATTCTGTTTTCAATTTTTAATTGTTTAATTTTCTTTTTTTTTGAGGGGTGCTGCACTGTAGGATCTTTTAGTTCTCTGATCAGGGATTGAAACTGGGCCCCCTGCAGTGGAAGCAGAGTTCTAACCTGCGGACCACCAGGGATTCCCACTATTTTTAATTTCTGAGGAACTGCCAAGGTTTTTTCCACAGCAGGTGTACTATTTTACATTCCTACCAACAGTGTATGAGTCCCAATTTCTCCACATACTTCCTAACACTTATTTTCTGATTTTTGGATAGTTGCCATCCTAATGGATGTGAGGTTTTTTATTTTTGTTTTGATTTGCATTTCCCTAGTAACTAAAGACATTCAGCATCTTTTCATAGCCATATTGGCCATTTGTATATCTTCTTTAGAGACATGTCTATTCAAGCCTTTTACTCATTTTGATGAGATTATCTGTTTCTGTATGTCCACCCTTCTCAGTGGGCTTCTCAGGTGGCTCAATGGTAAAGAGCCAAGCAGGAGATGCGGGTTAAATCTCTGTGTTGGGAAGATCCCCTGGAGGAGGAAACGGCAACCCACTCCAGTATGCTTGCCTGGAAAATCTCATGGACAGGGGAGCCTGGCAGGCTACAGTCTATAACATTACAAAGAGTCAGTCAGATACAACTTAGTGACTAAAGCACCATCACTATCCTTCTCAGTTACAAACTATTTTAACTTCTCTAGCTCTGCAATAAGTTTTGAAATCGAGACATCTGAGTCTCCCAATTTGGTGCTTCTTTTTCAAAACTGTTTTGACTTTTGGGGGCTCCTTGCAATTCCATATGAATCTGAGGATCAGCTTTCTGCAAAACAAAACACTGTTGGAAATTTGTTTGTTTGTCACTCAGCCTGGGGGACCTTATTTCCCTGACCAGAGATCAAACCTGTGCCCCCTGCAGTAGAGGGGATGCAGTCCTGACCACTGGACTGCCAGGGAATTCCCACTGTTGGAATTTCAATAGGGACTGCATTCAACATTCAGACTGCTTTGGGTAATATTCCATCTTAATGAACCTGAGTCTTCCAATTCATGAATACAGGATGCCTTTCCCTTTAGGTCATCGTTAATTCCAGGAACGGTTGTTAGTTTTCAGAATATGTCTTTCATATCCCTCGGTTAAACTTATTCCTAGATAGTTTATTCTTCTGAATGCTATTACAAATGTAATTAAGTTCTTAATTTCCATTGGGGATCATTCATTGCTGGTGTATAAAAACACAACTGATTTTTGTATGTTGATCTTGTATTCTATAACTTGGCTGAATTTATTTATTAGCAGTAGTAGTTTTTGTTTTGTGTTTTTTCGGGGGGAGGGATCTTCCATGAAATGAGAGGATCATCACTTGTGCATATAGATAGTTTTGCTTCTTTTCTAATTTGGACACCTTTATTTCTATTTCTTATCTAATTGTTGTGTATGGGACTTCTAGTACACAATGTTAAACAACAGTGGTAAAAGTGGACATCCTTCTCATGTTCCTGATGACAGAGGAAAAGCTTTATATCTTTCACCACTGAGTATTAATGTAAGCTATGGATTTTTCGTAAAAATCATTTTCATGTTGAGAAAGTTTCCTTCTAGTCCTAGTTTGCTGATGCAAAACAACATATTGAGAGGGTGTTGGAATGCCTTTTCTGTGTCAACTAAGATGATCAACTGGGTCACCCCCTTTTTCTATTAGTATGGTTTTACTATGCTGATGTATTTTTTAAGTTGAACGACTTCTCAATAAGGAGTTGGCACCATGGTACTGCACTTCTAGCTTACATGCAGTGGAAGAAGGGCTCAGTCCATACTGCTCTGGTGTCTCTGACCCCAGATCAGGTGTTCATAAGCAGGGTGTTCGACAAGCCCCAGTAACATTCAGATTCCTAAAATTTCGCCTTTCCTGACACACTTGCAAGTTAGAGCGTTATGCATCCATTATTAAGAGGAACTAGTTATTGTCTGGCAAAGAAAAAGATGAGCAAGCAATAAAAATTTTAAGTTGTGCATGTCTGTACCTATCTGAGATATTCTTATTATCATCAGCTAAGAATGTAGCCATCATACACACAGGTACATATTATTCAGCCAAAGCAGAGGAGAAAATCTTGTTCTCTGTAACATGATGGACCTTGAGGGCATTATGTACATGAAATACATCAGACACTGAAAGACAAATACAGTATGATCTTACGTATGGAATCAAAAACCCAAACTCATAGAAATAGAACCAGTTTGATGGGTGCCAGACGGAGATGGGGGTGGGGCTAATGGGTGAAGGTGGTCAGAGGTACAAACTTCCATTAAAAAGATAAGCATGTTCTGGAGATGTAATATATACAACACAGTGACTATAGCTAACAATACTGTGTTATATGTGTGAAAGATCTTACAAAAGAGATCACAGAGGAAAAAAATGTGTAACCACATGAGGTGATGATGGTAACTAAATCTACTGTGGTAACATTTCAAAATATATACATATATCAAACAAATAAACAAAAAAGTATAATCACTAAGCTAACCAGGGCTTCCCACATAGAAAGATTTCAATAAAACATCCCAGATATATGGAAACAATGTAACAAACTTCAAGTTTATCAGAAAAGTTGTTATTCTAATAGATAGCGAATGATAATGAACCTTTTGAGAACCAGAAAATTCCTATCCCCCACATCTATCTTCCATCCAACCCACTAAGAACAACACTATCCGGTGGAAATAAAATGTAAGTCACGTAAGCCATTTAAAATTTTCTAGCCAGCCAAACATGAAAGGTGAAAAGAAATAGCTTAAATTAATTATATTGTTATTTAACCTGACACATAAAAAGATCATCATTTCAGTTAGCAATATAAAAATTAATGAGGTATTTTAAATTCTTTTTGTACTAAATTTCTGAAATGTGGTGTATATCTCATACCTTCAGTTTATCTCAATTCAGACAAGCCATATTTTAAGTGCTCAGTTGCCAGCTATGTGGCTAATGGCTACCACACTAGACAGTGCAGCTCTAATACCCTTGATTATCAGTTGATAAGGAATTAAAACAGGAATTTTCTAACAAGGAGTTAATACAGAAACTGGCAGAAATGTAAATTAGTACAACTTTTGAAAACTATTTGATTCACTCTATGAAAGGTGAAAATACGCACACCTTATAAACCAGGAACTCCATTCCTATATGTAGGATTCTATTCCCACCCAATACAAAGAGACATTTGTAAGAACATTAATGGTAATAAATAGTCTTTGTAATAAAAAAAAGATTTATTACATTCTTTGTAATAAAAAAAAATGCTGGAAACTACCCAGAAGTCCATCAACACTAAGTGGATCAGTGAATTAGAACATATTCACACAATGGAATACCATACCAGCCATGGAAATGAACAAGCCGCAAATACATGCAATAACACGGATGCCCCCACAAACAACACTGAGCAAGAGAAGCCAAGACACAAAAGACTGCATGCTTCTGATTCCATTTATTACAGCTCCCAAAACCAGATCAAGTGTTAGTTAGAAATCGGAACAGTGGTCACCCTGGAGGGGCAGGGAAGAACTGAGAGGCACTGGGTAAGGTTGTTTATTGATGTAGGTGCTGATTACATGGAGGTGTCCACCTTGTAAAATTCACTTGCCTGCACTCACAAATCGTGTCCTTTCCTTATGTGTATCTGTACCCTTAACATTATACTTCAAGATAAAATTTATTACAAAAATAAGGCAAAACTTTTAACAGCTCCAGCGGCACTCCTCAAGCAATCTAACTACTTTGTAACTACAGTCAACATTTTTCAAAATACCTTTGGGATTTTCCAAGAGCATTGAACTCTCTAACAACTGTCTTGTCTCCTTGCCCGTCCAGGGGTGCACCCCGTTTTCAGGTTAGATTCCCACCACAGGGACTCTGGCCACAGGCCTAAAAAGTCAGTGAGTCTCCTGCCGCCTGACTTCACCACTTTCTTATTTTTCTAAGCCACAGAAGATGCTTCTGGTCTTAGAAACATACACATGGTAACAAATCTTTCCTTGACTAAATATTCCACCACCCTCTCAACTTGCAAGCCATACTTCTTTGAAATCTCTTTTCTCCTTTTGAAATCAGAGCAAAATACTGTCTATTTCCACAGACATGTCCACAATGACAACTTGTTCAGACACTCCAGCCCTCCAATTTGGTCAACATTAACTTAAAACCTTGGATTCTGTTGCCAGCAAAGCATCCCTAAGACATGAGTAATTTGGTTTGCCCAATTGTGACTGTGGTCTTACACCACAGGGTAAGAGGCCAAAATGAGGAAGATCAGAGTTCTCACCTGAACTCAGAAACACTATAACATGTAAAAAAGCAATCAAATTTTGCTTTGTTCAGTAAGAGCTGCTTCTCTCCAGAAGCTCTCTTGCACTGCAGAGACTATCTACTCCTGGATCATCAAACATATATCGAGTAATCAGTAAGTCTAGATTTAGTGTATCTGGTGTGAAACTCTAATTCTACATTTTAACCAAGCTCTCAGATGACTGCTGATGCAGCTCTTAGATGACTGCTGATGCTGCTGGTATGAGGACTCAGCTTTGAGAAATAAAAACCGAGGACCCTGCCATGGAAGAGGTGCCATGCCTTCCTTTGGCATGATTGGTCCATTTGAGAGCATAGTCACTACTAATAAATCCAGATGAGCTCATTTGAACATCTAATCCAGAAAAGCACCACCACAGAAAGCAACTGTCCTGCTCCCAGTGAAAAATCCCCTTAGCGGCAACATTTTAGACTAAAGAAAACTTGGTAGGGAATGAAGTTTAAAGAAAGTAAAAGAACTCAGGGGGCACTCAAAATGAGAAAAGCCATTTTGAGATTAGCACCCATGGATGCGTTCACTTGGAAGGCAGGACTTAGACAAGGGAGAGCCAATGTTATTTTTAAAAAGAAGAGCCCTTCTAGAAAGAACCAAGACTTAATCTCTCATTTACCACCAAATGGTCTGAAGAAATATAAACAAATAAAGCTTTGGAGATTTGTCAGGTGAAGTCTTAAATACAACAGAGAAAAACCCTTAGTCTGACTCACCTTATAAGGGCAAGCAAATTGTCAAGAAGTTTCAGGATCTGTTCTGTGCAGGGGTTACGGAATATTGGGTTCCCAGTTGGCGTATACGCCACCACAAATCCCCCAGCTTTGGCCTCTTCTAGGTCAGTGGGCCAGCAAGTTCGTTTCATAACACCCAGGATGCTATAAACACAAAAGCTCATCTATAGAAAAACAGAACATGAGAAGTAAATACAAAAGGGGAAGAAAAGACCACAGTGCTATCAGATCTTTGCAAGATTATGGTGAAAGTGATACAAAGTTGGAGAGAAGGAAAAGATGCTCCCCAACCCCCACCATTCTTGTTTCTTTCTTTAAGGTCAAGTCCAAAAGGGACCAATTCGATGCCATCTTCAAGACCAGTGGCAGGTTCCAGAAGCGACCCTTTCACGAGGATGTCCTAGAGGCTGTGGTGACCCTCCTGAGGACCCAAAGGTGGCCTGGACACGCTTCCAGACAAGACTGGGCACATTCAGGGTGGAACGGCGATAGACTGAACATGTTTCAAAACTGTGTTTACCCTACCAACATTTCATATTGGTTTTGAGTTGGTCTTGCACCCTCTAGTTTAGGCCTTCGTAGGTTTGCCTTAATGGTCACTCACAGTACTTTCTACCAACTGACAACTAGCCAGGTTAACTAATAAGACCTTTTTGCCATAATGGAGGTAGGAACAATGCTTGTTTGAATAGCAAAGACCTGGGAAATCTCAGGTTTGCAAGTCAGGCCACCATTTAGAACGTGATGCTATGTTGTGTTTTTGTGTTCAGTCATGTCCAATTATTTGCAACCCCATGGGCTACAGCCCGCCAGGCTTCTCTGTCCACAGAACTTTTCGGGCAAGAATACTGGAATGGGTTTCCATTTCTTTCTCCAAGGGATCGTCCAGACTCAAGGACCAAACTTGTGTCTCCTGCATTGGCAGGCAGATTCTGCACCACTGTATCACCTGCGAAGCCCAGGACTTTACATGCCAGAGAGCAAAGGCACGGGGAACCCACTCTGCTGACCGAGTTCTGACCTGCTTCCTCATTATGCCTTTAGTCCTCTGAGATACTTAGATCCTTAAAATCAAAATAACGGCTTCATAAAAAGACCACCAGCTGTGCTGTGAGAACTAACTAAAGAATTCAAGACCAAAGAAAAGAAAGGACATTTAGGGAAGCGGAGGCTCCCAAATTTTTCAGTTGTATACAAAAAATCTCCACAAACCTGGATGAATGACAATACTCTACTTCTATCCAAGGCTAACACACCTTCCCACTCCCAGGAAAAGCTTACTTACTCGTGCTCGGTTTAAGCCACAGGGATCCTCCAGGCCCGGGTCACAGTTTTTCCGATCGGCACCCACATAGGCAATAAAAGCATCAACATCTGAGAGCACTCTACAGGAGGGGAAAGACAAGTTACATCATGATTTTAACCAAGGACAGTTACTTCCTCAGGAGATAATAGGCTGTATTATTTGAACCCCAAAGAGCAGTTGTTACAGTGCGAGGAGTCTATTCATATTCATTGTCAGCTGTCATGTGAGGATTCATTAAACTTCTCTTCCCCCTTCTAAATGTGACTGGTGACACCTGAGGAATCACAGAGGATGCAAACTGGAAAATGCTATGTGGGCACAGAGGGGTATCTGTGCTGCTCCCACGGCCCCCACCAGCGTTCCCACTTCTTTACATGTTCTGGGGCTGTAGCCTGACACCGCAGCAGACCTCCCTTGGGGGCTTCTGCCGCACCCTATCCATCTTTATTCATTTCCTCTCTGTTTCGCTACCTCTGCAGAGCAAAGTGGTATTTTCAGCACTTCACTCCAAGACTGTGTTTAGACACCTTCAGGGATCACCGAGAGCAATGAGAAAACAAGCTACCCCCACACATCGAAGCACACTGCCGCCATGGCACCTCCAGATCCTACGCCCCAACTCTCAGAAGAGCCTGGGTGCTCAAATGCAGTGAAGGTCAAGAGCAAAGGCTCTCCTCTACCTGTGCATGTTTTCAGAGAGCCAGATGCTGGCTACAGGGGCCATCAGCTCCTCGAGGAACACCTTCTGACGCTCGTAGTTCTTGAACTGGTTGCTGATGAGAACCAGGGCTTCCATGAGGGCACACTTCTCCATCTGTGTCAGCAGCAGCTCGTTGGAGAGGAGCTGCTTCACATGGTTGTACAGCATGTCAAAACTGGGCTGTATATCACAGAGAGAAAAACCCAGAGGTGGTGAAGGTCTGATTTTCAGTGAGTGTGGGTCACTCAAGGAAGGTAAAATGAGGACGAAGACATTCCCAGAATAGGCCAATAAGACTGCCACTGGATAACTTAATTACAACACTCTTCTTTTGCCTGAACAGGCAAGGCAATTTAGGCTTCAGTATTTGGGGAACTGTGCTTTCCTTGTCTGCAACTACGAAAACCATCTGTCTCTTTTTTTTCATATTAACTTTTATAGTATCTTCATGGACAAAGAAAAGGAAAGTATACCCATTTGAATGAAGAGTTCCAAAGAATAGCAAGGAGAGATAAGAAAGCCTTCCTCAGCGATCAATGCAAAGAAATAGAGGAAAACAACAGAATGGGAAAGATTAGAGATCTCTTCAAGAAAATTAGAGATACCAATGGAACATTTCACACAAAGATGGGCTTGATAAAGGACAGAAATGGTCTGGACCTAATAGAAGCAGAAGATATTAAGAAGAGGTGGCAAGAATACACAGAAGAACTGTACAAAAAGATCTTCATGACCCAGATAATAATGATGGTGTGATCACTCACCTAGAGCCAGACATCCTGGAATGTGAAGTCAAGTGGACCTTAGGAAGCATGACTATGAACAAAGCTAGTGGAGGTGATGGAATTCCAGTTGAGCTATTTCAAATCCTAAAAGATGATGCTGTGAAATTGCTGCACTCAATATGTCAGCAAATTTGAAAAACTCAGCACTGGCCAAAGGACTGGAAAGGCCAGTTTTCATTCCAATCCCAAAGAAAGGCAATGCCAAAGAATGCTCAAACTACTGCACAACTGCACTCATCTCACACGCTAGTAAAACTGCTTAAATTTCTCCAAGCTAGCCTTTAGCAATACATGAACCGTGACCTTCCAGATGTTCAAGCTGGTTTTAGAAAAGGCAGAGGAACCAGAAAATCAAACTGCCAACATCCGCTGGATCACGGAAAAGGAAGAGAGTTCCAGAAAAACATCTATTTCTGCTTTATTGACTATGCCAAAGCCTTTGACTGTGTGGATCCCAACAAACTGTGGAAAATTCTGAAAGAGATTGGAATACCAGACCACCTGACCTGCCTCTTGAGAAATCTGTATGCAGGTCAGGAAGCAATAGTTAGAACTGTTCCAAATAGGAAAAAGGAGTACATCAAGGCTGTATACTGTCACCCCACCTATTTACCTCAGACGCAGAGTACATCATGAGAAACGCTGGGCTGGAAGAAGCGAAGCATAAGCTAGAGTCAAGATTGCCGGGAGAAATATCAATAACCTCAGATATGCAGACGACACCACCCTTATGGCAGAAAGTGAAGAAGAACTAAAAAGCCTCTTGATGAAAGTGAAAGAGGAGAGTGAAAAAGTTGGCTTAAAGCTCAACATTCAGAAAATGAAGATCATGGCATCCAGTCCCATCACTTCATGGCAAATAGATGGGGAAACAGTGAGAAACTTTTTATTTTTAGGCTTCAAAATCACTGCAGATGGTGATTGCAGCCATGAAATTAAAAGATGCTTACTCCTTGGAAGGAAAGTTATGGCCAACCTAGACAGCATATTAAAAAGCAGAGACATTACTTTGTCAACAAAGATCCATCTAGTCAAGGCTATGGTTTTTCCAGTGGTCATGTATGGATATGAGAGTTGGACTGTAAAAAAGCTGAGCACCAAAGAAATCAGTGCTTTTGAACTGGTGGTGTTGGAGAAGACTCTTGAGAGTCCCTTGGACTGCAAGGAGATCCAACCAGTACATCCTAAAGGAGATCAGTACCGGGTGTTCATCAAAAGGACTGATGTGGAAGCTGAAACTCCAATACTTTGGCCACCTGATGTGAAGAGCTGACTCATTGGAAAAGACCCTGATGATAGGAAAGACTGAGGGCAGGAGGAAAAGGGGACGACAGAAGATGAGATGGCTGGATGGCATCACCGACTCAATGGACATGAGTTTGAGTGAACTCCGGGAGTTGGTGATGGACAGGCAGGCCTGGCGTGTTGCAGTTCATAGGGTTGCAAAGAGTAGGACACAACTGAGTGACTGAACTATGGACAAAGATCAGTTTGTTTTATATAGCATCTGCCTACAATGCAGAAGACCTGGGTTTGATCCCTGGGTTGGGAAGATCACTAAAGAAGGAAATGGCAACCCACTCCAGTATTCCTGGAAAATCCCATGGAGAGAGGAGCCTGGGAGGCTACAGTCCACTGACCATGGGATTGCAAAGAGTCGGACATGACTGAGCGACTTCACTTCTTCATATATTTTATAAGTACATAAAGCAAATAAAAAGGTGGGGGGAAAGGGAAAGAAAGAGACAGACATAACAACTGTGTATTCAGAGAAGAAATTTTTGGTTAATTGTTATCTGAAGTAGTGCTAAACTTCTTAGAGAAACCCTCCAAAAAGGTTAGGGTTTGCACCTGGCTTCTCTCAAGACTTACATATTACTTGGCATGGTGGTTAAGAACATCACGTAGTATCGTAAAGAGGTGTACAATGACAGGGACACTCCCATATGAAAGAGAAACCTATTCATTTGAGATAATATGTTTGCATATTTAACTCCACTAAGAAGGAGAGGGGCCCTCCCAGGTGGTGCAGTGGTCAAGAATCTGCCTACCATGCAATAGACCTGGGTTCAATCCCCGGGTCAGGAAGATGCCCTGGAGGAAGGAAATGGCAACCCACTCCAGTATTCTTGCCTGGGAAATCCCACGGACAGAGGAACCTGGCGGGCTATAGTCCACGCAGTCACAAAGTGCTGGATACAACTCAGTGACTAAACATCACCACCACCATAAGCATGAGAGGAAGAAGATATCAACTCCAGAACATGTATACTAATACTTTTTCTTAGCAAAGCTCAAGTTCCTAGTTTTCCCCTTATGTGAGGTTTAATTAGGGGTGGATTTACAGGGAAATGTACACAAAGTGGGCATGTCTCAGTGGCTCCTTGACCAGAGTCAGGGCTTACCAGCACGAGCTGAGGGTAGTCACGACACATCTTGATGATGGAGGAACACGCATGTCTCCTCACATTCCTCACTGCCCGGGTCCTGGGAGCCTGGGAAGCAATATTCAATTACCTTAGAGCCACTTTAAATATAATTTACAGATGCTGCAGAGAATCATGTACGTATCTCCTTCAGAGGCAAACACAACTCTCACAGCTGCAGGAGCATGATGGAATGGCACTCTGCTTAGCACGGAGGAACCCATGCGTTTGCTGCCTGACCTAGAGTGTCTCTAGTGCCCAACACCACATTATATGACTATCTGTCTCCTGCCTTTATTAACCCTTTTACTTATAGAAAAAAGCTAGACTAAATGCTGAGTATTTACATTTTTGTTCTTAACAAGTTATAATTTGTAGGTTGAATGGTCTTACCTTACTTTCTTCAACAATTTCAAAAGTGACTGATGAAAACAGCTAAGGGAAAGAAAAAAAGTCATTCATCAGTACCAAACGCATAAAGTATTTTAAAGTAGTAGTTAGAAAAATTTCAACAAAATTCCCAAAGTGCGAGTAATATGGTAGCAAAAGGGTTTTCAACTGGCTTTACAAAGTTTCAGGTGTTCCCTTCCTCAAATAACTGGAAGAGGCTTGATAGCCATAAATTTTACCATCAAATATTTTACAAATAACAAGTTCACAGAACCTCTGAACAATCCAGGCCATCACCCAAACATTCAGCCAGGGTAACATTGCTCCACTTTTTATTAGAAGCTGAGTGGTCTACTCTCCCTGATTCCATTTCCCAACTTCCCACTTAATCCGGTGTGGTGGAACTGCTGCCCTAGTCACTGTAATGGAGTAATACCCTAACAAAGGTCTGATCGAGGAACTCAACGGACATTTTCCAATTCTTAGAGAATTTCCGCAGCAACAAATGAGTCTGTTTTGAAGTCTAAAGTTCTCTTGGACTTGGTAACACATTTTCTCTCTGGTCATCCCTTTCTTCTTCTTTGAGGGCTCCTCCCTCACTGATGGTGATCACCAGGATTCTCTGCTTTAGCCCATGTCCAACTAAACAAACATCTCCTTTGCTAAGGCTTCATCTCCACTGTGGAGGAGGGCATGGCAACCCACTCCAATATTCTTGCCTGGAGAATCCCCGTGGACAGAGGAGCCTGGTGGGCTGCAGTCCATGGGGTTGCAAACAGCCAGACACAACTGAGGGACTAAGCACACACACACTGTCTATACTTTAGCATTTCTATCATGGCTACGCCTTAATTTTATCTCATTAATTTTCTGAGTCTAGACCTAACCTCAAATAGCCAATCCGGTGTGACACATCTCCACCTAGAAACTGTATGTATACTTCAAACCTACTCTTGCAAAACAGAGCTCACCCCTTCTTTTCTTCACTCCTACCCTCCTCCTGGCCCAATACTCTCACTCAGGTGGGACTCTAACTCTCACTAATCACCTAAACTGGACCTGGAAACTTTCCTCTTACAAATCTCCTCCCAGCCTGCCAGCACACGCTGACACCTCCTCCCTCAGGTGCTCTTCCATTCCCCAGTGTACACGTCTACTAACTGCGGTGCCACGGAGGTACCACACCTGTCTATGTGCGTTTCCTCTCCAAACAGAGAGGTGCTTATGGACAAGGCCTTCCTCCTAGCATGGTTCCTGCTCCACCGTAAGTACAGAGTAAATATTTGACAATTGAAAAAACAACTGTTTACTAGTTTATCTCATATATTTATACAGTTACAAAAAATAATTAGCTTAGAAATGCCAAAATAAAGTTTACAAAGGAGGAGGAGTTTACCTTAGAGAAGACTTGGGGTAGGAACTCTGGTCTATAGGTGACAAATGGAAACAATGCCGAGACGTTAGTGAGGACGCAGGACAGGATGAGGGGATCCTTGGTGTCAAAGTTCAGAGCCATCTGCAACAGCTCTACTCCATCAGTAACAGGAATTTCCTGGATGCAGACATTAGAGGAGGTTGCAAGAACTGAAACTGCTTCTGTTAAATTTCCTTCACACACTATAATTATGGCCGCCAAATATGGTTTTATATACTGCTTCTTAACCCTTAAAAAAAAACCTAAGCATTACACCATGTTATTAAAATTTTCATAAATGATGCCGCCATTATTAGGGCTACAGCATCACCTACTACCGGAAACTGAACAAACTCAGAATGCCATCATTTCTAACTGAAGTGATGTAAAGCAGATGAAGTCAATGATCCTAACATCCAATTTGTTAATATGCCATTTATGTGAAAAAGCAATACATCTCACTTATCATCAAGGGACTCAGATTCTTTCCACAACTAACCTAGAATGCACTAAGATGATTACCTCTCAAACAAGTGATCCAATTATTTTAATCTAATTAACATAGTTACTACAGTATATGCTATTATCCAGATAATTACATAATTACCTTTAACATTATAAGATATGGGTGATAGGTGACATGAAGTATAGAAAAGCAAGATCTACTTAATCAGATTACTTAGCAAAGAGGGACGCAGCCACCATGAATATTCTGGCCGGTTTGCCATAAACTGAAAAGGTAATTACCATAAAACCTAATGGTAATTATCTCTCCAGATTTTCCGATTCAAGGCTTCTATCACTGTCCTCCCTGTGATCGTTGTCCTGCTTGTGGTTCACTGTACTATCAGGCTCATCTTATTATGTGAAAATGAATACTAAACCCTGCAGGGCTTAAGAGTCAGACCCACCTGGGTCCCAACTCTGCTTATTTATTTGCTATTTATTTGCTAACTATTTGACCTTGAATATGTTACTCACCTCTGAATCTCAGTTTCCTCTTCTGTGAGATGCACTTTCATATATTTCCCTGTCTCCCTACCAGCTTTAAAAAGATCAACATTATTACACGACCAGCATGGGAAACAAGCACTTACTTCTTTGTCTAGTGTTCGAAACATCTGGTTGATCACACTTTCCAAAAAAAAGGTCATGGCTTCCCACTGCACAAATGATGGTGAGAATATGGAGCAGAGGTTGCTTTCTCCAGTTCCAGCTGTGGGAGAACAGGATTTTAAAGACACACACACACACACACACACACACACACACACACACACACAAGCACTATAGGATCACAGAAGACACTGAGGCAATGGAGCCTCAAAAACCACTAGGTAATTTCACAGTTGAAGGAACAGGATAATCTAACCCTGCTCAGCCAGGGAAGAGAAAACGATGAAAAGCAGAAAGGGGTCCTTATCCTGCCTCCACCTCAAAAAATGAGCTATCTGGATTTATCTCTGTGAGCCTTGTCTGCAAAACCAGTTTGACTATTGAATGAGAATATACACATAATCATCAAAACTAGTGCCTGGCCAATTAGACAATTGAAAAATATTAATTTCCCCTTCCTTCCCCTTTATAATCTGTCCATGGGAATCTAAATAAAGATATCTAAGACCATAAAGAATCCCTCCAACAGGGAACTGATAATAAAGATACAAAACTCTGCTTCACATCCAGCAGTCTCATGACAACTACAAGGGCTGTGTGCAGACAGTGGTGCCACGTTCCAAACTCCCAAGTATCGTCAAAGCACATCACTCAAACAGCAAGGCACAGGCCAAAGGAATCACAGACTACTCTTCCTGCTACGGTGCAGTGCTCACATTTACTAGCTTTATCTTGGTGAGGAATCAGACTACTCTTCCTGCTACTGTACAGTGCTCACATTTACTAGGTTTATCTTGGTGCACAACCTGTTCAGGCCTCCATGAATACTGAAGCTACTAATAGATACCAGGGACCTTCAGAATAAATTGTGAAGACACAAAACTGAATGTCCCACAAATGTCAAGTAACTAGTGTACTTGCTAACTGATCATAGTATGGAGCTTTTCCAAAGCAGTGACTTTGACCCTTCCCTTAAATTTTAAAAAAAAATAAATAAATAAAAATCCTTGGAGGTGTGTGTGGGAGGGGAAATCCTCTCACCTACCGCATGCATTCATAAGATGACAGACAGAAGATACAGAAAAGTTATCTGGCCCACGCTTTTGGGTAGAGGGGGCTTATTTTGATTTTACATAAAGTGACATTCCCAATTTGGAGGGGAGTTGAGCAAAGGAATTTGGGAAACCCCTGCACTGCTCCTGCTGAATGTAACAAGCCATTCTTTTCCAGTTTAAGAGAAATGCTATGCAAGAACTTGGTTGAAAAGCTTTAAAAAGTTCGGTTGAGACATGTTGTTGAGACGGTGCCTGAGGTGAAGCAGTAAAATAAACAATAAACAACCGGTCGACTCTGTTAGAAAAGAAAAATGAAGGCGAGACTGATGGGGCCATGGTTTTGCCCCAATTGAAACAGAATTAAAGTCTGGCATTACATCTGTCTTCTCTGCCTGTGTTTTCCAATGAAAAGGCTCACTCTCTAGGATGGAAGTGGGCAGTGAGCAAAGCTATTTCTGAACACTACTATCATAATGTATTGATATGAATGGGGCTCAGAGGTTTATTTCTATGCAGTTTTGATAAAATACTTCACTAATGTTTGGGGGAGAAAACAAAAAAAGTCTTACAGTTCATGGAGCCAGGGTCAATAGCAGTTGAGAGCTGATACTTCAGCCACTCCCCAGCCATCTGGAAGCTAGTCTTGGGATCCAAACGACATGCTAACCTTATTACCTCTCCTTGTTGGGCCCGTGAAGCTGCCAAGAGAAAGACACGAAGCAAGGATCAGTGTATTGTAGATACTTAGGTAATGTTTATTCATTTATCCACCCCAAGAGAAAAATAATCAAAAAGATTCTGTTTTGAAGAAAGAATCTAACAAATGTTCACTAAAGCTTTGTTAACAAATCTAGAAATTTTCCAAAATAAACTCTAAGAAGCTGTACACCAGCTAAATTCTCTAAGCAGCAAACCAAACAGAAACTCCCTTTCTGTTGGAATTAAAAGATCAAGTTGATACAGATGTAAAATGGTATGGCTGCTGAAGAAAATGGTTTGGCAATTCCTCAAAACATTAAACATGGAATTACCATATGATATAGTAATTCCCTTCTTAGGCATATACCCTAGAAAAACAAAAATATACGTTGACTTAAAAACTTATACATAAATGTTACAACATGATTCTTAAAGCCAAGAAGTGAAAACAACTCAAGTATCTATCAACCTATCAATGGATCAATAAAATGTGGTATATTCATATAATGAAATATTATTGGCAATAAAAGAAATGATAAACATTACATGATCAAAGTACTGATAAACTGTTTATCAGTAGACTAACATAGATTAATTAAAACATTACACTAAGAGAAAGACAGCAGTTATCAAGACAATACACTGTATGATTCTATTTATATCAGATGTTCAGAATAGGTTAAATAAAGAAAAGTAAATGGGTGGTTTTCCAGAGGGGTACGAGGGTTGGGAGATGACTGCTAACAGTTACAGGGTTTTGTGAGATCAAAAAACGTCTTAACATGGACTGCGGTTGTAAAACTCTGAAAATACACAAAAAAACCTCCACTGCATTGTATACTATAAACGGGTGAACTATATGATGAATGAATTATCTCAGAAAAGTTGTTACTGAAAAAAGGTGGGGCGAGGAGGTGTAGAACCAAGCTATAGAAAACCTAGAACAGAATTAGGAATTGTGAGCTTTCCTTCTCTCCTTTAGAAAAAAAGACCTACAAAGTAACATGGTACTTAATTCTAATATATTTAAAAGATCAAAGTGCCTTACGTATGGTTGCCATCTCTAAACATCAGTGTCCAAAGAAAGTGTGCATGTGCGTGTTTTAAGAGAGAACACCAAGCCTGGAAGGAGTGCAATCCAAGCGCCCTCTGCAATGTGTAACTGGAGATTAAAGACTGCTGCCCACACTTGGGGAGGGGGACTTCCCAGGTGGCTAAACGGTAAAGAATCCACCTGCCAAGCAGGAGACACAGGTTTAATCCCTGGGTTGGGAAGATCCCCTGCAGAAGGAAATGGCAACCCACCCCAGTATTCTTGCCTGGGAAATCCCATGGACAGAGAAGCCTGGTGGGCTATAGTCCACGTGGTCGCAAAAAGTCAGACACACGACCTGGTGACTAAAGAACAATGACAACATCCAGACTTGGGGCTCTATAATGTAGAACCCCAGCTCATGCACCATGACTCAACGCTAGATGCCATGCTGAGACTGCTGGGAAAAATTTCAGGCCAGTTCACTCACAGTTGAAGAAAGCATTGAAGTCCTCATCGCTATCAAAATCAAATCGAGAGTATTCACAGCTAGGGCTGTCAGTTTTAGAAGGAAAGCCCATCTGGAAACAGAAAGATAATTGGGGGAGGGAGTGAAAATGGACCCACTGAAAGAGTTTTCAATTTTAGGAGCTCACAGACCTTTTGTTTAAGAAGACCTAAGGGTTTACATGAGTTAAGGCTTTTATGATAAATAACGGCTTCTGGTCTATACCAAGTCCACAATTTGTTCTCAGTTGGAACAGTCCTGGGAGTTGCAGAAAGAACATTTTTATTTGATACTCTTTCAAGTTTCTTATGGAAAATTAAATTCTAAAATCAGTTTAAGGTCTTTGAGTATAAAAATGTCTCAAAATAAAGTGTTAATGCAGCAAACAATAAGTAGAATTGAGACTATTTGTTTTCTTAAATGTTGAACCCTGGGAATAAGCATGGGACTTTGTGTTTCATTCAGAAAGTACCAAAGAGCACAATGACAGAGATCTAGAAGACACTGTGCTACCTGAACCCCTGAGGAAATAAGAGAATCCTTGAATAGGTCCCATTCTCTGATGTTATAAATCAAGAGTATCTGTCAGTTGCCAAGACCCTCGAGGAGACCTCCAAGGGTTCATAAGCAACTCTCGACTGAGGCAGTGGGCAGTCTGCTTCCGCTCTCCCTTTCTTCTCATCCACGTTCCTGACTCTCATTTGGCCTTCAGAAAGTCAGATATTAACTTCCTTTTGGCATCCCCCTGACTCCACCCTCAGTTCTGCTTTTAGCTTCTGAAAAGCAGTGATCACATTTCATGGTCATAGTCGCTGCTCTCATCCTATCACTTCTTTTTCCCAGCACTTTGCTCAACACTTGGCGCATAAGTGCTCGCAAATATGAAAGAGGAGACACAGTGATGAGTAGACACAGTAACGAGTTTTCTTTTAAGGAATCAAAGACTAATATGCCTAAGGAAAGGATCTCAGTGACCAACACAGGGCTGTCAATGGTGCCATCTAAGTCTTAAGATGTGTATTCACCTACATTCCACTTTAGGGTCCCACTGCATACCTTGACCAAGTTAGTCATAGAAGCACGCAGATATTTTGGTATTATTGCTAATAGTAAAGGGTCTCGAGATAGGATCTCATGTCGAAAGAGGGCTCCCCAAGTCATCTGAGTTGAAGAGCGCAAAAACTAAAGGAAAAAAAGAAAAACACTAGGTTTGAGGATTTAAGTTTTATATAGCCAAGACTATTACTTAGCTCAGCAATTATCCACTATATTTTTCCATGGAAATAAAGCTCTGTAATACTTTGACTGAAACTGCCCATACTGGAGTCCATCAACAATGACTGGTCACTACGTACCATACGGTAAAAGTAAGACAGACTGTGGGTCACGTGAAATACCCAGAGAATGAGCTGAACTCTACCACTTTCTCTTTTATGCAAGAAAGCATACAGACACCTCAGGATGATACTACCAGGAAAATCTTGGATTGGATGAAATTAATTTTATAATAACACAGTTAATCAGACTTTTTATTTAAAGTATGTTTAGTAGCAAATTACCCGAGAAACACTTTACATCTGATTGAGCGTTATTAGAATGGTATTACCTGAGGAGGTAATTGCTGATCTAGACTGCAAAAGCTAACTTGGGAAGAAGATGCAGCAATTCTCTTAATGAAATTCCACTAGAGTAATTCCCCAGGATCTTAAGAGTCACATTTTATATGTGAGCTGCTAATTATACTTCAGGTGATAGCACTTGATTTTAATTTACTAACTAAAAATTTGATTAGTTATTGCCATAAAGTTTACCTGACTTGGATGAGTTGTGAAAGCAAGGAAAGATTCCAGGTATTTTCCAAAGTTTGCTGGTATTTCTACATCAGAATCCACACCCTGTAGGACAAAAAGGCCATTATATTAATAATGCTGATGGGGAGGTCACGGTGGAGACTGGAGTTAAGACAACTTATATCCTCAAAACTTTCAGTTTTGAAAGGACTTTATTATACTTCCTTGTGGCCTAAGGAAGACACCACTTCAAGGGCAAAAACCCATAAAAGCTGCTTTACCTCAGTCATCATTAAAACCTATTCTGTGATCAAAGAGTAAAACAAAACAGCATTCATGGACTTCCTGGTGGTTCAGAATCCACCTGCCAGTGCAGGGGACACAGGTTGGATCCCTGGCCCAAGAAGATTCTACATGCCTCAGGGCAACTAAACCCGTGCACCACCAACTACTGAGCCCACTCCCCTAGAGCCTGTGCTCTGCAACAAGAGAAACCACCACAATGAAGAGTAGTCCCACACACCACAACTAGAGAAGACCCTTGCACAGCAATGAACACCCAGCACAGCCACAAGTAAATGAATAAAAATTTTAAAAAAAGAATATTCATTTCAGAAATCACCTATTTCTTCAGACCTGGTCTAGTCACATTTCTGTGACTCAACCTATTAAATAACCCCTCGATGTACACATCTTATACCTGAAGTTCTATCCCCTCAAGCCATTCAAGCCAACAAAATAGGCACTGGTATCAAGTACAAAAGTCTGTACCAATATTCGATCTTTCAACAGGTAAGAGAGTTATTTTCAGGCCAATCAGACTAAAGATTTTTTTTTTTAATGATTCAATAATATATCCTTTAATTTGGGAAAAGAGTTCTTTATTCGAACCCATGTTTCATGATCTAATAGGACTTTAAAGGGTAAAGCAACAGGTAGACTGAAGTTTTACAAGTACCAAAATGAAGAGAAGCAACACTGATTTTATGGTATAACAGATATGAACATTTACTATAGATATTAATAACAGACATAAAATAAATCTATAGCATTCAAATTCAATTAAGATAATTTAACCTATAGAATTATAAGAAATAATCTGTAGGGTAATGTTCCCTCAGGCTAAAGTCAAGGGCACGTGTTACCCCTTAGACAAATACAACTTTCTAAATCCTCTCCTCAGATGGCCTTGAAACTCTCCAGAAAATGCTCACCAACAATGCACACAGCTGATTGCCCAGGGCACGCAGCACCTGACAGAGTCTCTTCAGGAAGACATAGTGTTTTTCGACTAAGCCTCCTCCGTCAGCGGTCCTGTGAGATGAGGAAACAACGAGATTAACAGCACACCAAGAGCACCACAGATATTCCCCTGGAATGGACTGTATGTGGTCTGTGCGCCAATATTCAAATTTCAGGTGACTGTTACTATTGAAAAGAAAAAAAAAAACAAAAACCAACACCCAGACTGCCAACCAAACACTGAAAGATCAATGAGGAAGAGGGTTCAATGCAATCTCATCCTTTAAGAGGCACCCTAATTTGGGGTATTATATGGTACTGGGATATTTTGGAATAGTAATGTAAACTCTAAGCATGACTCCACAAAACAATGCATACAAGAAACTGCATGAGAAGACAGTGATACCCAGGAAGGACTTGGACCCCTAGGGAAACATAGTGATTCCTTATACCACTGACAGAATCAAAAGGACTATTAATTGAGAGAATGAGGGACTTCCCTGGTGCTACAGTAGATGGGAATCCACCTGCCAATGCGGGGGATAAAGGTTCAATCCCTGGTCTGGGAAGATTCCATATGCTACAAAGCAACAAGAGAAGCCACTGCAATGAGAAGCCTGTGCATTGCAATGAAGAGTAGCCCTGGCTTGCCACAATGAGAGAAAGCCCACACGCAGCGATGGAGGTCCAAGTACAGCCAAGAATAAATAAATAATAAATAATTATTATAGAGACAGAATGAAAAGATAAGTGATAGGCTGGGTGAAAATATTTACAAAAGACACATTTGATAAACACTATTATACAATATACACAAGGACTCTTAAAAAACAAGGAAAAAACTCTGATTAAAAAAATGGGCCAACAGACACCTGATGAAAGAAGATACTCAGATTGGAAATAAACATATGAAAAGAAGCTCCCCATCAAATTGCTATCAGGGAATTGCAAATACAAAAATGAGATAGCACTACACACCTATCAGAATGGCCCAAATCTTTAACTCTGAGAACACCAAATGCTAGGGAGGATAAAGAGCAACAGGAACTCTCATTCATTGCTGGTAGGAATGCAAAATAGTTCAGCCACTTTGGAAGACAGTTTGACAGTTTCTTATAAAACTAAACATACTCTTATCATATGATTCAGTAATCACACTCCTTGGTAACTACCCAAAGGAGCTGAAAACATCTCTACACAAAAATCTACATATAGATATTCACAGACGCCTTATTCATAACTGCAAAACTTGGAAGCAACAAAGATGCTCTTTATTAGGACAATGGATAAACTTTGGTACATCCACACAATAGAATATTATTCAGTAGTAAAAGGAATAAGCTGACAAGTCATCAAAGACATGGAGGAACTCTAAATACATGATCCTGAGTGAAAAAAACAACTTGCAAAGGCAACACACAAGACTTCTGACAGTCCCTTGGACTGCAAGGAGATCAAATCAGTCAATCCTAAAGGAAATCAACCCCAAATATTCACTGGACGGTCTGATGCTGAAACTCCAGTACTTTGGCCACCTGATGCAAAGAGCTGACTCATTAGAAAAGACCCTGATGCTGGGAAAGACTGAAGGCAGGAGGAAAAGGGGATGACAGAGGGTGAGAAGGTTGGATGGCATCACCAACTTGATGGATATGAGTTTGAGCAAGATCTAGGAGTTGGTAAAGGACAGGGAAGCCTGGTGTGCTGCAGCCCACAAGGTTGCAAAGAGTCAGATATGACTCAGCAACTGAACAACCACAATACAACATCCTAGAAAAAGCAAAATTATGGAGAAAGTAAAAGATCAGTGGTTGCCAGGGATTTGGGTGGGAAAGGAAAGAATAGGCAGAGCATAGAAGATTTTAAGGGCAGTGAAGAAACTCCATAGGAAACTATAATGATAAGGCTGAAACCCACAGCATGTACCCATAAAAGGTAGAACATAATATGTGTAACATAATATATAACACATTGTGTGTCACTGTAGGTTCCTCATCTGTTGTAACATCCGTCAGATCACAGAAAAAAATTAGAGTGTTCCAGAAAACATCTACTCCTGCTTTATTGACTATGCCAGAGACTTTGACTGTGTGGATCACAACAAACTGGAAAATTCTGAAAGAGATGGGAACACCAGACCACCTTACCTGCCGCCTGAGAAACCTGTATGTAGGTCAAAAAGCAACAGTTAGAACCGGACATGGAACAAACAGACTGGTTCCAAATTGGGAAAGGAGTATGTCAAGGCTGTATGTTGTCACCCTGCTTATGCATATGTCACTCTGCATATGCAAAGTACATCAAGTGAAATGTTGGGCTGGATGAAGCACAAGCTGGAGTCAAGACTGACGGGAAAAATATCAATAACCTCAGAAATGCAGATGACACCACCCTTCTGGCAAAAAGCAAAAAGGACTAAAGAGCCTCTTGATGAAGGTGAAAGAGGAGAGTGAAAAAGCTGGCTTAAAACTCAACATTCAAACAACGAATATCATGGCATCCAGTCCCATCATTTCATGGTAAATAGATGGGGAAGCAATGGAAACAGTGAGAGACTTTATTTTCTTGGGCTCACTGCAGACGGTGACTGCAGCCATGAAATTAAAAGATGCTTGCTCCTCAGAAGAAAAGCTTTGACAAACCTAGACAGCATATTAAAAAGCAGAGACACTACTTTGCCGACAAAGGTCCATGTAGTTCAAGCTATGGTTTTTCCAGTAGTCATGTATAAGCTGAGCACCGAAGAATTGATGCTTTTGAACTGTGGTGTTGGAGAAGACTCTTGAGAGTCTCTTGGACTGCAAGGAGATCCAACCAGTCAATCCTAAAGGAAATCACTCCTGAATATTCATTAGAAGGACTGATGCTGAAGCTGAAATTCCAATACTCTGGCCACCTGATGTGAAGATATGACTCATCTGAAAAGACCCTGCTGCTAGGAAAGATTGAGGGCAGGAGGAGAAAGGGAAGACAGAGGATGAGATGGCTGGATGGCATCATGACTCAATGGACACGAGTCTGAGCAAGCTCCAGGAGTTGGTGATGGACAGGGAAGCCTGGTGTGCTGCAGTCCATGGGGTCACAAAGACTCAGACACGACTGAAAGACTGAACTGAACTGAAGTTCATCAACTCTAACAAATCTATCACTGCTGTGGGGGGAGGTCTATAATGGAGAGGCTGTGCGTGTGTGGGGGCAGGGAGCATATGGGAAATCTCTGTACCTTCCCCTAAATTTTTCTGTGAACCTTAAACTGCTCAAAAACATAAAATCTTTTTTAAAAAGACTGTATTACAAACATTAACTTGGTGTATCATTTCTCCAAGTCATTTAGTTCAGATGAATAATCACTTAGGTGCTATTTTAGAGTGCAAATATCTCTTTAAATTAAAAAGAGAGTTTTTATTTAGTGGCAAAACCTGACCTAAAATGATGTAGCACAATTCACACTAACAAGAATTAATCAGGACTGGTGTGGACAGCAGCTGTGGAGGCAGTACACTATAACGCAAAAAGCGTGGGCCTCGGGCTAAGAAAGACCTAGGTAGGTGCTGCTGCTGTTGCTACCAAGTCACTCCAGTCATGTCCAACTCTGTGTGACCCCATAGACAGGAGCCCATCAGGCTCCCCTGTCCCTGGGATTCTAAAGGCAAGAACGCTGGAGTGGGTTGTCATTTCCTTCTCCAATGCTTTAAAGTGAAAAGTAAAAGTGAAGTTGCTCAGTCATGTCTGACCCTCCGTGACCCCATGGACTGCAGCCCACCAGGCTCCTCCGTCCACGGGATTTTCCAGGCAAGAGCACTGGAGTGGGGTGCCATTGCCTTCTCCAAGGCAGGTGCTAGTGATGCTGAAAGGCAGTGTGGCACCATAGTTTCTGGTGCTGGCTCTGAAGTCTGACCACCTGGTTCGAATTGCAGCTTTACTAACCAATACCAGTGGCACTAATGGAGATGGGATACCTCAGTGGGGATGTTATAATCTTTAGGGAACCAAGAAATGGGACTTGGAAACAGTAACTAAAGTGGCTACCCAAAAGACACATTATTCATTTAATTAACAAGCCTCCTGAAAAACAGACATGTAATATCCATAGGAAAGAAAGCCATCAGAAAATCTGTTAGAATGGACAGTGAGAGACTTCAAGTAATATATACGTGTCTCACATCTTTTCATTTGTCCTTGGCACCAAAAGTGAAGAGTATGGAAAAGTGGGTGTTGTGAAACTTTCAACTACTTATAACACACTAACTAACTAACTGACTCCTGGGTAAGAAACACATATCAGGAAATGCTTTAATATTTTCCAGAGGAATTAGAAGAAAATAAGCACAAGCCATTATTTCAGGACTTAGAATGTGTTTACAGGTTGGTGGAATGTGAGTGGGTGCTAAATCAACAGCCACAACTTATTTCCAGCAGAAAGTCTTCAAAAGGCAAAATGGTCCCTTTAAGAGTGCCTGATTTTTCTTCTAAAAATACAGGGAATTCCTGGTGGTCCCGTGATTAAGAATCTGCCTTCCAATGCAGGGGACACGGATTCCATTCCTGGTTGGGGAACTAAGATCCCACATGCAACTAAGCCTGCATACCTCGACTAGAGAGCCCACATACATTGCAGTCAGAGAAGGCTGCACACTGCAATATAGATGCAGCATACCCAACACACAGACACAGACACACGCCCATAGCAAAATAAGCCATAAGAACTTCACACTGTCCTTAGAATAAAGCTCAAACTTAAAACAACCAAAAAAACAGTTGACTGACTGCCAACAGTCAGATATGAACTTTGGATATATCCAAATAAGATACAAAAATGACAAAGAAACTAGAAATCACATAGAAAAGGAGACACTCACTGTGCAGCGGAGAGTATATAATGCATGGCAACATCTCCAAATAAGACCATCAAGGGCTTCCGGTCTTCCAACTTGCCCTAGACCCAATTTTAGGGAAACACAGGTAATACAAACTATGTTACTAAAATGTTACTAAAACGAAATGTTACTAAAACTAATGTTACTAAAGACTTCTAAGTACTAACAACTTCTACGCCTATATAATCCAATATACTGACTTCCTAATTTTCACATAGCCCTGGGGCTAAATGAACACTGGAAAAAGGTCAACTCTTTAACTTGAAATCTGGATAAGACGTATTTTAAAATGTGTTAGTACTCCAATTAAATAAATGAATAAAAATTAAATATGCTGGGTAATAATGATGATATGAAAGCAAATTACATCTAAAAACATTCTTCATGGAGCAAAGTCATGATCTCATTTGTTAGCCAAATCTGCTAAAAAGTCAGTTCAGTCACCTTCTACAATTCTTTGACATAATACTATGTGAGTTTTAACATGACATTTATATAGTTTTTAAATGTGAAGCACCAAAATCCACAAATGTTTCAAGACCCACCTAGTCCTATACATCTCTGTATATCTTGCCAGTGGATTCCTAGAATACTGGCAAACTGTTTGTCCAAAAGGTTGGAGTCAAGTAAAACAAACAAAACAAAACACCTAAACCTTTAAATGTCTTTCACCACAACATGGAATGGAACACACACAGGCATCCCTCAGAGGCTGAGGATCCAAGTCAGCCTGAAGTGGTAACTTACTTTCCTGCTGACTGCGATGAGAAGACACTCAGCTGCTCCCAGCTGAAGTTCCTGTTCGTTCAGGAGCAGGCATAGCACCTCCAGGAGTTTGCAGTTCTCAGCAGTAATGTGACTCATGGGCACCCAGTCAATGTAGCCTGCCAGAGTGTTCAATGCCGCGACTCCTACTCGACAGTTTGCTTGGGCCTGCATGAAAAGAAATAACTTTTAACCATTAAGTCCTCACTAACAGGTAAGAAAGCTGTGGTTATACCTGACCTCCTTTTGTTTTCTGATTCTAAAAGAAAACAATGGAAAAGAAATTGCTCATGTAACAGCTGATAGGCAACTCAAAGGTTTTTTTCTGATACACAATCATTTCTCAAACAACGTCGCCTCATGTCTGTCAATACGACCGTACTGGCATGTGTGGTCATTTTACATCCTTCAAGAAATCTCAGATGTTATAATTTTAACTCCCTTTCACCATAGCTCAGTGATCAAATAAACCAAGCCTGAGGGAATTCCTTGGTGGTCCAGTGGTTAAAACTCTGTGGGTTCAATGCTGAGGGCATGGGCTTGATCCCTGGTAGGGGAACTGAAGCTCTTACAAGCCACAAAGCATGGCCAAAAACAAACAAAACAAAACAAGGCTGAGGTCACCCTCCACCAGATGTATGCATCCCCGTACCCAAAAGTCTCAAAAAAGCCTCCTTCCAGCTCCACAGAGAGCTCTTACCTTTGACTCCTGAGAATTATCTGTCTTCTGAAAGAAAAGAAGTATAAGGATCGAATGTTTTTAATGAACAAAAGGCTGTGTAATAACCTTCCAGCCCCATAATCTAGGCCCTCAATGATTTTCAAATAGACTTAACTTTTAATTTTGGAAAAGAAGACAACTTTACTAAGAACACATAACTGATATTCTCCAGAGGAGGACAGGTTATTTGTTTTAGTAATACGACAAAAGGTTAATATTTAAAGAGCTTACATAAATTTATTAGAACATTAACATCCAAAAGACAGTTTCAAAGCGCAGTTTACAAAGAAATACAACTAACAAATGAACAATGGAAGCAGGTTCAACACTGCTATTGATGAAAAGAAACAGTTAAAATTTAAGTATTAGCAATTTTTCCATATTAAAATAGAGACAAATGATAACTGGCAAAGGTATACTGAAGTGATGTAATGTTAGTGGAAAAAAGCAAGAAGCAAAATTAAAATGAGTACAATTTATGACCATGTATATATGGACATAACTGTAGGAAAACCACATACACAAAGAATATTAAATGCTAAACAAACCAAAATAATGTCTGTTCAGTAAATTAAACAATTTATAATTTTATAAGCAGGAGTAGCAACTCCTGAAGTACTTGAAAACTTACCACCATTAGCATCATAAAAGATTTGTTTTGTAATTCTTTTTCAACTTTCAAAAGGTATTTTTTTCTAACAAAGAACAAGCATTAAGCCTTCACCAGCGGTGCTCAAGGAGGGGTGTTAATGGGACAGAGATGAGTAGAACCCTTTCACCAGTATTTACTGATGCTGCCCAAGAAGGAAAAGGGATCCAGGCAACAACAGCCCAGTCCAGCCTTGACCCTCTACTCCAACAAGCCTGTATTCCCATTCAGATCCTATTATTCTGACCCTGGAATGAGTGCAGGAGCCAGGGGCTAGATGGGGAGCCTACACATCCCATCCTAGTTTACCATTCAGCCTACTGCCCAGGGAAGGGGAAAGGATGGAAGCAGAGAAGGAACTATGAGCAAACTAAGAAGCTGCAGGTACAAGAAACATCCCTTGGTATGCTCTAGTCCCGGGAGCCTGGTTTAACAGATGGAGAAAACAGAAACTGAGGCTAAAGAAAAACATCAGTGGATGTTTTTCTAACTTGTGTCACCCTGCTCTAGCATATTGGCTAGATGTCTAGGGTATCAAAACATTCATAATTTGTTCATTTCTCTTAGGGATTAAATCTCCTAGAGGAAAATAAAAACACCTCTTTCACCCTCAATACACATAGGTGTTTTTCAATTAAAATACTTCTAATATTTTCTTTTGAAAAATCCTGGGGAGGTATTTTGGAGGAAAGAGTCCATTCTAGTAAAAAGGATGGACAATCATTAATCCTCACAATCATTAATCAGGGGATCTTCAATAAATATCTCTGAAAATTGGTTTCTTCATCCATAAAATGGAGACAATAGTTTTTGACTCAGGGTTGTTTTGAGGATTAAATAACATGTAAAGCATGAAAAAGTATACAGCATAATATTAGATACTCATTGTGTCTCCCTACCCTGACAGCTAATAATACTTTGCCTTATCATTTGTGTTAGTATTCTAGAGCTCTAAAAATAAACTTAAGGAAGCCGCTGAGGGCAGAAAAAATAATGAACCTTAATGAATGCTATTTGTGTGAAATAAACATGTATGAGGAGTCTAGATTAGGGTTCTGAAACCTCAATCCTATTGACATTTTGGGTCAAATAATTCTTTATTATGGAAAACTTTTCTGGGCACTATAGAATGTTCAGCAGCATGCCTGGCCTCTACTCACTAGGTGTCAGTAGCAGCCCCTAGGTGTGACAACCTGGAAGGCAAAATTGCCCTCCCACTGAGAACCACTGTACTAAATTTTTAAAAATTTAGCTTCATTTTTACACTATCTCAGGAATTTTCTTACTAAAAAGGGAATTATTTTTTCTAGTATGTTCAGAACTCACTGAATTGAACCTCCTAGAAAATTAATTCCAGTTTTTCCTGCCATCTTTCTGTTCTGCTTATAAAACAGCCTTTTCTTTTACTGACCTGAACACTCTAGTTCCTTGCCACAGGATTAACTTCAAAACACACACAAACCCACTCGTAGCAGAAAACAGAACTTGATGAAAGGTGGGGGGTAATTGGTATCCCTTACCACTTGTTGGTACTTGTTTACATTTTCTTGAAGTGTGTTAAGGAGAAAACTGAAGATTCTTTCCATGTTCTGGGTTAATGTTTGCTGGATATCCCTTCGTCTTTGAGGGGGTAGTGTCTGAAAGGTCACTACATCCTCTGCCAGCCGCAAAAGAATGAACATCACTAATTCAGTCTGTGTTTCCTACACCAATAGAAAGAAGGTAGTTAAATATGCTTTTTAAAAAATTGGGGTATGTATAGTTGATTTACAATATTGTGAAAACATGTTTTGCATTATAAATATGACCAAGGGCTCTTTTCTGCTGACAGGACAGTCAAACAAACCAGAAAAACTCGGAAGAGCAAACAAAAACAAATCTCTGAACTGATACAGCTGTACTACATACCCCTTGTTTGGAAAGAGTGTCCAATTCTACTAGCATGTCAGGCCAGTGCTGTGGCCACTCCCGCTTGATCATTTCTACTACAATTCGAGACAGAACATCTTTAATATGGTTCTCCTCTTCCAAAATGTTCAGAGTTCCCTGCAAAAGAATAAGTGACATCAAGAGGTTTGCAAGACTGAATTCAAAGGAAAAAAACTGGGCTGTAAGAGTGTCGAAAACTTAGGAGTAGGCCTACTTTCAAACTAAACCAACCGACCTGTTCTCCATGTCTGAGTCACCTATCCTGCATTCTCACTAATCATTCTTCCCTCTTAAAGCTTAACAGAGGGTTGCATCAGCTAATAAAATGGCTGTCATACGGAGCAAGGAAGACATCACTGCTCTTCTTTACAAACTGAGGAGCTTTCATATTGTTTTATTTTGTATGAGGGCCAGAGTAGAAGAGTATGGAAATAAGGAATACATTGAAAGGCTGATAAAATGAGAGATTCAGGAACAACTGAATATTTTCCTAATAGTTCTAGGTTTAGAAGACACAGAAGACCGTTACTGGGACTCTGTTCTCAAGTCTGGTATCAAGTTTAATGGATTAAGTTTTCCATCACATCTCCCCAGAACTAACAAAATATAAATCCTAACTAGCTAAGTTAATAATTTTGAAGGGAATTTTTTTTCTATCAAAGACACTAGACTTTGGGGATGAAAAGGGGCATGAATTCCCCTTTTCATGTCCTTTGTGAAAAAGAACATAAAGGCTGTGGATTCTAAATGTGTTTATAAAGTTATAGTCGAACTCCCAAAACAAACTCATTTGGCCTTTTTATTGCTAGTAACATAATTCAGTTTAAAATAAAAGGAAACAAACAGCAAAGTGCAATCTAATCTAGAACTGATTAATCTAAGACCCTTATTACTATGATTTCCAGTGATGGTGGTTCTTTTTAATTTGAAGGTAACATTTAATATTATATAAAGTTGTCTGACCTATGTAGAACCAGTGAATTTTTACACAAATGCTACACTGGAAAACTACCTCGTAAATGCAAGTCTTCCAATCAACCATTCCTTACATTTGCAATCAGCTCCATGACACTGTTCTTCAGATAGACCTTCTCCAATCGAGACATGTTGTTCCAACGAAACCTGGCCACCAAAATGCATAAAGTCAACAGAGCAACATTAGAAGCCTTCTCTTCAGAAGAGATTAGATTTGATTCTTATGTTAAAATTATGCTGGTGATTTTATTCAGAAATTATACTCTCGATTTTGTATCCTTCAAAAATGGACAGAAACAGTCCACATTTAATCAAAATGCTAAAAGCAAAAAGAGTTTAATACAGACAGTGACCCATTAACTGGAATCCAGGTAGGATCTGTGCACAGATGCGCTCTCCCCCTTGGTTTTATTGACAGACCATAAGCAAATACGTATCTGGGACAACTACAATAATGTAGCTGGTTTTCAGAAACTAGAATTTGATAGTAGTAACTCCCTTTCTAGACTTGCTTTGTTCGGTCACTAAGTTGTGTCTGACTTTGCGACTCCGTGGACTGCAGCACACCAGGTTTCCCTGTCCTTCATCTTCCGGAGTTTGCTCAAATTCATGCCCATTGAGTCAGTGACACTATCTAGCCATCTTAGGCTTAGAAGGTAATAACAGCACAATTCCAGAAAAACTGTGACTTAATCTTAAAAGCTGATGGATTCTTCAGATAGGCAGTAGGGGTAGGAGACTCAAGTGAGAACAGGTTTTTAGTTATTCTCATATAATCCTGGTTAGAATCCGGCCATGCACACTCAAAACTTAAGGAAAAAGAAATTAACGGCAGTGTCTTTCTAGTGTCTAATCAGGTATTTATTTACCTGTACACTGCATTATTCTAAAAAGACTCTGAGGTTGGTGGGCATATATTAGGAGCTCAATAAATACTAGCTAAGTGATGTGAGCTAATATTTGCAGAGTGCTTAGTATGTACCATGCTCTTTACACGGATGAAGAAACTAGAAAAAGGTTAAGTTCTGAATGAGAGCTCCCATGAGGCTGTGATGACCTCTAGGAAGCATTCCTTTCTCCCTGGGGATTACTCTTTTCTACTCACCTAAAGACTATCTCTAAGAGTTATAGAAGAAAAAAAGATTTGCTCTCTCACATACTTGACAACGTGTTCCAGGATCTGAAGGCCAAAATGTCTGACGATGGCAATTTGTGTTTTCTCAGCCAACCGCAAACCACAGGGAACACAGACAGGGCACTTTTCTTTAAACTCCTCACAAAACTGAAGAAGAGAAAAGTTAGTGTTTCCCTTAAGAGCCAAGAGAAAGTGGGACGAGAAAAAAACAAAACTCCAATCTGAGCTATTGTTTTAAGTGACAAAAGTTAGGTAAGTATTATATAAAGGATTATTTTCACTTTGATAGTTCCAGATTTCCCATGCAATGGCCAATTAGTGTTGGAAAAAATAAATAATTTGACCTGTATGAGTAAAAAACTGTTAGAGATAAATTCGTGAAGCACATAGGGGTGAAACGACAATTACTAGCATTAAAAACCTTTGGTTGGGGGAAGAATAAACCAAATGTGGAAAAGTCTTTACAGCTGCTGAGTTTAGGTGACAGGTACACACAAGATCATTACAGCATTCTACTTATGCTATTTCATGGTAAAACAACAGACAGAACCCAAATATTTCTGATTCCAAATCCCATGGCATACATCTATACATTGTAAAACTTCCTCCAAGTGATGCTCACTCTACTTCATGAAGTTACATCTCTTAAAACACACACAGTACTGTGCCAGTGGTCATTTCTCATTGCCCACATACACTGTTTGATTGGGGAATAAACTCAAATCGTATTAGCATCCCCATTTGTTTTGTATTTGCTTTCCCAATTTACACAAGAATCAGTCTCAGTAGTAGAGAATCTGTCAGTCAAGAACACTACTTTCAGGAAACCAAAGAGCCCTGGCTAAAATGCAAAATAAGTGGTAGAAGCTCACCTTTGCGCAAAATAGTCTAAGAATATCACACAGTAAAAAACATCGGGGTGGGGGTGGGCGTTGAGAATTAAGCCAGAAATATCCAAGACACAAAAGTGGGTTAGGGAGAAGTGTAGGGATGTAAGTAAAAGGGCACTAGAGAGGCTGGAGCTCGGTTAGGGCGAGTCAGGAGAGTGTGTCAGCAGGAAAACGTTTAGTGAGGGAGACTATAAAGAATGTGGCCGATGTTGAGGACGGGTTAAACACGTGCTCCAAGGGAAGGAATGGGATGCAGGCATGTGGGGGTTAGGGGAATAAAGTGGGTTCAGCCAGCTGTGGAGGGGATCGTGGTGCGGAGAAGAGTAAACAGAAGCGGGGAGAGGGGGAGGAGAGGGCAGTGGGGAGTGTCGGTGAGAAGAGACGGCTACAGTGAGGCAGGGACCAGAGCGTCCCGGGAAAAGGGTAGGCGCGGCGAGCAAAGAAGGCGAGGAGTGGGAAGAGGCGCGGAGAGCTGCAAGGGGGAGGGCCCCCGGGGTTGGGACCGAGGTCCAGGGGCCGCGTTGGCGGAGACGGCCAGCGTCGTGGGCTGCGCCGGGACGGCTGAGGCTGGGGGAGGGTCTCGGGGCAGGCCCGGGTCGCCAGAACTCAGATACCTTGAGGGCTTCTAGCCGGTAACGCTGGGTGGAGCTGGGGTCCATCATGATCGTCACCGCTTTCACCAGCTGCTCGCACAGCGTGTTCACTCGATCCATCGCCATGAGTAGTGCCACGCACAACGAGCGCGCAGCACCGCAGTCCTGGGAGCACGAGGCACGGACGGCTCCGTTGGCGGGACCACACGCTGGTACCGGGCCGCGGCGGGCCGAGGCGGGGCGGTGAGGAGCAGGAGGAGGAGCGTGAGCCACCGAAGATCCAGCCGGGAAAGAGCCGGTGCTGCGCACGCGCCCGACGTGCCAGTGCGCATGCGCCCGCGGAAGTGGCGGCTCCCTTATGACAGTTGCTCCTTGGTGGGCGGAGCGAGAGTCTTGGGGCCGCGGTACGCAGGCGCGCCAACGGTCCCGGCGGCGCGCGCTGTGTGACTGTCAGGAAGGCGGTGTGCCGGTCGCGCTGGCCAAGGTTGGACCCGCCCGACTGTGCTAGCAGCTGCCTAGGCGAGGGCCGTCTGCGACCCTCGGTTCTTTTTCCGTCGTTCCAAGGAACAAATCTGTCTCGAAACGGACTGATCCGTTCCCAGAAAGGGGACAAATAGTCAAGACCGCTTTAACGTCCTTCCAGTGGACACCTAGCCCAGTCTCGACGGCGTCCGCGGGTGGCGGTTTTGCCAAGTGTCGTCACATTGGTAAGAGAATTTAGAACCGTTCTGTATCTCTGTTTTTAGACTTTTCATGTTGCCTTGGCTATTGGTTGTGTAATAGAGCAGTGATTGAGGACAACATTGGCCCGAAATAACAATAAAGTAGAAAGCATTGCTTACAGAAAAGGCCCCTCGTATTGCCTTTTAAGAGAATTTTCCTTGGTAGCTCTTAAACTTTCCTCTTCACTTGGTTTTCCTTGGCTGTGTTATCACCTGATAGGCACTAAATGTGTTTTGTACAGATCTTGGTAAATCGAGATCGTTAAAGATGAGGAATTGCAAATACCGAAGGTTTGTACAGTTTTGGTCATTTGAGGTGTAGCCTAATTCTTATTCCCAAAGGAAAGTTTTAACATAGATTGTGTTTCACTTTTTATCTTTAAAAGCTGTTGCTTTCTCCAGCAAAATACGTAAACTGAAAACTAAAACAGTTAAAATCTAAATATCTGGTTTTGGTGGTTGAGTATTTAGGAGATGTTTGCTGTACTTAAATCATCGCTCCCTGTTCCTACTCCACTTCTAGTATTTGTATCTAATATGGTGCTTAGGGGTGTATGTGTGACAATGCATTTACTATTTTTAATCCAATGTAAGTCTGTGTGTGTATATGTGTGTGTGTGAGAGAGAGAGGCATTGCATTTACTGTTTTTAATCCGATGTAAGTCTGTGTGTTGTGTGTATGAGACAATGCATTGACTATTTTTAATCCAGTGTAAATCTGTGTGTGTATGAGACAATGCATTTACTATTTTTTAATCCAATATTAATCTATTCGAAGACTACACAAAAGCCACTTCAGGGCAAAGTGATTTCTGGTATGTTATGGTTTAAAGTATTACATTCTGCCTGTTTTCAATGAGTGTAATTTGTAAGGAATTAATGCTTTGACTCGGAGAAGGCAATGGCACCCCACTCCAGTACTCTTGCCTGGAGAATCCCATGGACGAAGGAGCCGGGTAGGCTGCAGTTGAGCCTGGTAGGCTGCAGTCCATGGGGTCGCTAAGAGTCGGACACGACTGAGCGACTTCAATTTCACTTTCATGCATTGGAGAAGGAAATGGCAACCCACTCCAGTGGGTTGCCTGGAGAATCTCAGGGATGGAGGAGCCTGGTGGGCTGCTGTCTGTGGGGTCGCACAGAGTCGGACATGACTGAGGCGACTTAACAGCAACAACAGCAATGCCTTGACTACTCTGATTTTTGAAGTCATCATTTTCCCCCTAATCTTTCAGCTTTGTAGTAGCATGACACTTTTTCAAGGTGAACGTTAATTTTTGACACTTAAAAAAAAATACAGTTGAGTGCTTACTCAACTGTAAAACCTGTGTTCTCTCATATTTAAATCATGAATCACTGGTATCTCCACAAATACCTTGTTTATGTTAGGTCAGTGGTTTCCAGTCTCTGCTGCGCATTAGAGAAGACTTATAAAAATTGCTATGCCCAGGTCACACCCATACTGATTAAGTTAGATGTCTGAAAGAAGTCAGAAATCAATAGTGTTTAAAGGTTCCTAGGTTATTCCAATCTGTAGTAAATTGGGAGCCACTGCTTTCGTTTATAAAGCCTTCTTTCAGATTTCTAACAATGTTAAATGAAAACATTAACCTCTATCAATGGTTTATAAGGTTTGTTCTTTCCATCTAGCATCCATATGTTTATGTATGTCTGTCTACAAATAGTGTGTAGTATTTTCTTTTTTTATTATTGTTTTCTTTTTGTCTTCAAAAGTTGAACATGAATAGATAGAAAATCAGCATTAAAACACTACAAAGTAATTGTTAAAGGCCAGATCCACTGATGGGTGCTCAGAAGTTCAAAATTTGAAGAGAAATGGGATATGTGCATAGTCTCAAAGTATCTCTTCTAAGAAAGGAAAAAATAGTAATCTTACAGTGAGAAACCTAGCAAACACTGTCACTATTCAATGATATGTTTACCATCACTAGTATTAAGGCATAGTGACATCATGTACCTCCAAACATGATACATGTCTCGAGAAAAGCAGAACACTTCCACAATGTTCTTGCCTGGGATGCATAACCTCAATCTTATCAAGAGAAAATATCAGGACTTCCCTGATGGCTCAGTTGTAAGGAAGCTACCTGCCAATGCAGGAGACACAGGTTTGATCCTTGACCCAGGAAGATCCCACATGGCTCAGAGCAATTAGGCTGGTGCCCTAGAGCCCGGGAGTCGCAGCTTCTAAAGTCCATGCACCTAGAGGCTGTTCTCCGCAACAAGAGAAGCACTGCAGTGCAAAGCCTGCAACTAGACAGTAGCCCCCAGTCACAACAGCTAGAGAAAAGTACAAGCAACAGTGAAGAGCCAGCACAGCCAAAAATAAATAAAATTTTTTTTAAGAATTTATTTTTAAAAAGGGCGGGGGGAAACATCAGACAAACCTAAACTGAGAGATGTTCTCAAAGCAACTGAGTAGTTCCCTGTGAAACTGTCAAGGTCATGAGAAACATGAAGTGGCACTGATTGGAGAAGACTAAGGAGATGTGATGACTAATACTGGATCTTAAGCTGGATTCTGGAGCCAAAAATGGTCATTAATGGGAGTAACTGGTAAAATTCAAGTAAAGTTTGTAGTGTGAATATTACACTCATGTTCATTTTTTAGCTTTGATAATTGTGCTGTGTAAAATGTAGCACTAGGGGAAACTGGGTATGGGGGAACCCTACTATATTTGTGACTTTTCTGTAAGCCTAGAAGTTTTTCAAAGAAAGTTTTGAAATTCACATGAATGCTTTGATACTATATATTATTTTGTGCTTCTCTTTACCCTGAACTTATATTTGAAATTTGTCTGTTCATTAGATTCTAACTGTTGGCTTTATCCCACCATTGATGTACATTGTAATTGGCATTTGTACATGCAGTTTGCATCGATGTACATGTAATTTGCATTTCCCTATGCCTAATGACATTGAGCCCATTTTCATATGCCTGTTGACTATCTGAATATCTTTTGTAGTGTTCAGTTCTTTGGGGGAAATGGGTATTTTTAAAGCTTTTAATATTATTCTTCTTCTAAAGTTGTATCAATTTGTTATTCTCCTGCCAGCAGTATATGAAAATGCCTGTTTCATTCTTGTTAGTTTCCATGCTCCCATGCTTATGGTAATTCAACAATGAAAGAATGGAAATACAGTTTACTTTGGCGATTTAGATTCAGTATCCTTTCTAACTGTTCATAATAATATTGTCTTACAGAAAAATGACTAATGGAAGAGACCGGGTAGTTGCTCTAGTGGACATGGACTGTTTTTTCGTTCAAGTGGAACAGCGGCAAAATCCTCATTTGAGGAATAAACCTTGTGCAGTTGTACAGTACACAGCATGGAAGGGTGGTGGGTATGTATCATAGTTATTCTTATAACTCTAAACTACTGTTTTAATCTCTGAGAATACATGGCACTATGCTAGGTCCTATTTTTGAGAGTTCTGAACTGCTGTGTTTAAGAATGAATAGTAGTATAAATGGGACTTCCCTGGCAGTCCAGAGGTTAAGACTTCACTCCAAGGGGTATGGGTTCCATCCCTGGTCAGGGAACTAAGATCCCATATGCTTTTGTGTGGCTAAAAAGTTTTAAAAAAATAGTAGTAGCATCAGTGGCCAAAAGTTTCTACTATTGTTATAACCTAGTTGTCATGTGAAATTTTATGATCATGTGAAATTTTTATGACCATGTAATATTTTTGCTCCATGGCCAAAAAATTAAGGAAAAAAATAGTAGTATCTGTGATCAAAAAGTTTCTATTAGGTTTATAACCTATTCATCATGCTGAATTTTAATTACTTTTGCTTATGATCATGTAATGTTTTTGCTCCCCTTTTTTCCTAACCTTAGAATAATTGCAGTAAGTTATGAAGCTCGTGCATTTGGGGTCACTAGAAACATGTGGGCAGATGATGCTAAGAAGTTATGTCCAGATCTTCTACTGGCACAAGTTCGTGAGCTCCATGGAAAAGCTAACCTCGCCAAGTAAGAAGAGAAGATGGCTTAAGGGGAGCAGAGGAGTTGGAATCATTTCATGAGGCTAGGAACTGATGTTTTCTAATTTGTTTTGTGTAAATGACATCTGAAAAGTTTCCCTTCAGTTAGCCAACTTTTCAGTGTGAAATGAAAACAGATTTTAATATTATATTTTAGAAACAGTTGAGAATCATTATTACCTATAATAATATCTACCCTTAATACCTTTTCAGTTCCTTAAATGTTTAAAAATTGGTTATTGTAATTAAAACTTAATACCAGTTCCCATGTTCACAGGCCAATAGTCTGAAGTGTTTGAAGTTATTAAATTGATTGTGAAACTTAAAAAGTTTTCCCAGAGAAAGTTGAGTCAGAGTCACATTCTAGTGCAATATCTAGAATTATTTGCCAGAACTGAACAGATTCAAAGGTGCTGACCTTCTCTGTTTTGAACTGAGCTCTCTCCCCCAGATTTTAGAAAGTTAGCCTCAGAATAAAAGACATTAGTATAGGCATAGCCAAATTAGAGGTAGGTACAAGCCCCCGCCATTATAATAATCCTAACAGCTAATACATGTTGAACATATGTCATATGCCAGGCACTGTGTGAAATTTTTCATTGGCAGTGTCTCTTAAATCTCACATTGTTATAAGGTAAATTCTAGTATTATCCACCCCACCCCCTCCCCACTCATTCCTGCACACACCCACACACACAGAGATGAGAGGCAAGTTTAGAGAGGTTAAATAATCTAAGTTCACACAGCTAAGAAGTAGAAGACTGAGGATTCAACTGTTTTTCAGATCCCCGCGTTCTCAATGTACACTATACTGTGTGTGGTGGTGTGTGTAGGGATCATGCTTTGACTTGGGACTTGAGATATTCCTGAATTCACCTATTAGAAGTCTAAAAGTGGAGTGTCATAGCCAACCTCACATTGGAATTATTGCCAGAAAAGAAGACAGATTTAACTGAAGATTAATACTGTTACTCTAAAGTAGAATTAATTTAGCTAATGGACATATGTTGTATTGCATCAAATAGAATTTTATGCTGGCTGGGAAAGACAGTGTCACGTCCCACAAATATAGTTGACTTCAGAGTGTGATTTTGAAAAGCCATATGCCACCAACTTTATACTGGATCATTTATTTTACCCTTAAAATCTTCATCAAGTAACAAACAAAGGCAGTTTTAAAAATTTAAGAATATGTTTATAGACCAAAAAGTTATTAAGACCTGGATAATTTAAAATTATTTTAATAGTTAACTTGAGATGCCACATTATAAAAATAAAAATGTGATTTGCAGAAACATATATATATGTATATATACACACTAAGTTTTTCAAGTATTTGTAAAAATACCTTGGAGTAATTTACTCAAGTCTATGAAGGAACACCAGCTACTGCAAAAGAGCATCCTTTCCTTGGTCTGTATGTATGTGAGTATATTATGCTATCATGCTCTTAGGTACCGGGAAGCCAGTATGGAAGTGATGGAGATAATGTCTCGCTTTGCTGTAATGGAACGTGGCAGCATTGATGAGGCTTATTTAGACCTGACCAGTGCTGTGCAAGAGAGACTACAAAAGCTCCAAAATCAGCGTATCTCAGCAGACTTGTTGCCAACCACCTGCATTGAAGGGTTTCCCCAAGGGCCTACAACAGAAGGGACTGTTGAGAAAGGTACTTCCATAGCATCAGTATTGCTTCTGCTTCCTGCCTTTGGAACGTGCTTTGCTTGGTCACACTGCTCCTTCTTGGATTCAGTGAAACGAAACATAACCTACAACGTGAATGAATCTCAAGGACTCACATGGAAGGATATACAAATTCTCTTATCTTTCCAGGTATATGGATATTGAGAAGCTGTGAAGTCTGTAAAATCAAGTTTCTCCTTAAGCATAACTAGGGCAGGTTAAAGTTATCAGTAGAAGGCTGACTGAGCACTTCCATTATTTGTAGGTTAATGTATAACTTGGTTCATAAGAAGGGTGAGCTTTTTAAGGGGACCTCAAAAACAAGGAGTTGAGCTACTCACAGGATGATGTCATCAGTGAGCTGCTCAAGGCCTCTCATTTTATTTGACTTATTTTACTCCTTTTCCCTTCATAGTGATTCCCCTCACTCCCTTCCTACCCCACAAACCCTCTGGCACTCACTGACATAGATCTTCTTAAATATGTATATGTCTTTACAAATTGTACAGTGTTGCTTTGTACTTGTGCTTTTAATTATATTTAGTTATTTGATAATTATCTTTTTTTTCATTTATTTTTTGACGTGTAGTCAATTTACTATTAGTTTCAGGTGTACAACATAGTGATTCAATATTTTTATAGATTATATTCCATTTAAAGTTATTATAAAATAATGACTATATTTCTCTGTGCTGTATCCATTTATTTATTTTACACCCAACAGTTTGTAACTCTGAAACCCCTGCCCCTAACTTGCCCCTTCTTCCCTTTCCTCATGGTAACAGCTAGTTTGCTCTCTATATCTGTGAGTCTGTTTCAGTTTTGTTGTATTCATTTGTTCATATTTTAGATTCCACATATAAGTGATAACATAATGTATTTGTCTTTCTCTGACTTAATGTGTGCTTTTAAAACTTGTGCTTTTTATATAATGTGTCCTTTTAAAACTTGTGCTAGAGTTTTAAAAGGACACATTATGTAAGTGAAAAGATGTTCAACGTCAATAATTAGTAGAGAAATGCAAATCAGAAATACAATGAGGTATCACCTCACACCAGTCAGAAGGGCCATCATCCAAAAAATCTCCAAATAAAAATGCTGGAGAGGATGTGGAGTGTACTCAACTGAATCTTTTTAAAAAAAATTTACTGCAGTATAGGTGGTGTACAAAGTTGTATTAGTTTCAGGTATACAGCAAAGTGAATCAGTTATACATGTATCAATACCTATATCCACTCTTTTTTGATGTGCAGTTGTACACTGTTGGTGGGAATGTAAATTGGTACAGCCACCATGGAAAAAAGTTTTGGAGGTTCCTTAAAAAACTAAAAACAGTACCATATAACCCATCAATCCCACTTCTGGGCTGTATACCCAGAGAAAACCATAATTCAAAAAGATACATGCACCCTAGTGTTGATTGCAGCACTATTTACAATAGCCAGGACATGAAAGCAACTTAAATGCCCATCAGTAGAGGAATGGGTAAAGATGTGGTACATATGTACAATGGAGTATTACTCGGGCATAAAAAAGAACAAAATAATGCCATTTGTAGCAGCATGGATGGACCTAGAGATTGTCATACTGAGTGAAGTCAGACAAACACATGATATGTGAAATTTTTAAAAATTTGATTTTTTGTGTGTGTGAAATTAAAAAAAAAGGTACAAACAAACTTATCTACGAAACAGAAGTAGAGTCGATGTAGGAAACAAACTTGTGGTTACGAGGGGATAAGGAAGAGAGGAATAAATTAGGAGATTGTAACTGACATATATACACTACTATATATAAAACAGATGACAAGAACATGCTGTGTAGCACAGGGAACTCTACTTAGTACTCTGTTATGGCCTCTATGGAAGAAAAATTAAAAAAGAGTGGATATAGGTATTGATACATGTATAACTGATTCACTTTGCTGTATACCTGAAACTAATACAACTTTGTACATCACCTATACTCCAGTAAATTTTTAAAAAAGATGCAGTTGTGTATAAACTGCATTAATTTACCGTGAAACAATGTTAAAAGAAAAACTTGTGCTTCTTAATTACAAGATCATGTTATGGTATTATAGATCTCATTTTTAAAATTTTCTTTCATTGGTGGTTTTATAGATCTATCCACGTAGCTGTATTTATGTGTAATTGATTGCTTTTAAAAAAATCATTTATTTTGGGGGAGGCGCTGGGTCTTCATTGCTGCACGAGCTTTTCTCTAGTTGCAGTGAGCGGGAGCTGCTCTCTAGTTGTAGTGCACGAGCTTCTCAGTGAAGAGGCTTCTCCTGTTGTGAATGGGCTCTAGGGTGCACAGGCCTCAGTAGTTGCGGCTTCCTGGCTCTAGAGCACAGGCTCAGTAGTTGTGGTGCATAGACTTAGTTGCTCTGCAACGTGTGGGATCTTCCTGGACCAGGGATTGAACCCGTGTCCTCTGCATTGGCAGGCAGATTCTTTACCACTGAGCCACCAGGGAAGCCCAATTGGTTGCTTTTAATTGCAGCGCAATCTATGGTATGGATCTACTATGTTTACAGACCCTTCTGTTTATATGATGAATGTCCTTATTAATCCTCTTTTGGACCTATGCAAGGGTTTCTCTGAGTATTTTCAGGAGTGGACTGCTAGATCATAGGGTATACACATATACTTAGTTTCACTAAATATTGCCAAATTGGTTTCCAGAATTGCTGTAACAATTTGCCTGACCCCTGACAGTACATAAGAGTTCCCATTTTCTCCCTATCCTCACCATCAATTGGTATTATCTAATATTTTAAAATGTAATGGCTATAAAGGTGTACTTTATATTTTGGGGCTTGTTTTAGCTTATATTTCTCTATTTACTAATTGAAGTTGAGCTTTTTTTTCATATACTTGTTAGCCAGTTGAATTTCTACTTTTATGAGTTCGCTTATTTATAATCACCCAATTTTCCATTGGATTTCCTGCCCTTTTTGTTGGGGGAGAAGTCTCCTATATCCTAATTGTTGGTTCCTTGTCTTTTTTGACACTTCGAACATCTTTTCCCAGGCCTGTCATCCATTAACTTTATTTATACTGTACTTTGTTGAACGAGTTCTTTTAGTCCTTCCATTTTTCACCTTATGGTTTGTGCATTTTAAATCTCATTTTAGACATTCATTTCTACGAGATGTTCCTAAATACATTTTTCTACATTTTCTTCAATTTGCCTTATAGCTTATTTTTAGGTATTTCAACTATATGGAGTTTACCATTTTATTTGATTTAAAGTAGGGAGCCACCTTAATTATTAATCTTTTAGTGAGTCAGTTTTCTTTTCCCAACATTTATTAATAATCCATTTTTCTCAACTTCTCATATATCAGTTGCTTCTATAATAACCCATTAGGGTCTCCTTTTGTTTCAGAAACACATTGTTTTTATTAGTTTGTGGTATGTTATAATATTTGATAAGGACTCCCCTCTACTTTTGTTTTTCAAAATTGTCTTGGCTATTTATGGTATATATATTAGAATGCATTAGTTGAATTCCTCAGAAAATTCTGGAAGTTACACTGAATTCACATTTTTATTTATTTTTAAAAAATATTTATTTAGTTAGGTGCACTGGGTCTTAGTTGAGACATGTGAGATCTAGTTCCCTCACTAGGGATCAAACCTGGGTCCTCTGAATTAGGAGCTCAGAGTCTTAGCCTCTGGACTACCTGGGAAGCCCCTTAATTCACATTTTTAGAAAAAATAGTATCTTAGTGTTAAATTATCCCATCTATAAACATTTCACCAGCTTTTTAGGTCTTCACTTAATGTACCTTTTAGTGATTTTTATTTTTTAAAATGCATTTTGTTGAAATGTAAGTTTTTTAAAATTTCTGACCATGCTGGGTCTTTGTTACTGTGTGGGCTCTTTAGTTGCGGCCAGTGGGGGCTACTCGACAGTTACAGTATACAGGCGGCTTATTGCGGTAGCTTCTCTTGCTACAGAGCACAGGATCTAAGGCACATGGGCTTCAAGTATTTGTGGTTCCTAGACTCTAGAGCACAGGCTCAGTAGTTGTGGCACATGGTCCTAACTGCTTCTGACCAATCAGGGATTAAACCTGTGTCTCCCACATTGGCAGGCGGGTTCTTCACTGAGCTACCAGGAAAGCCCTGCTGAAGTATAGTTGATTTACAATGTGTTAATTTCTGCCATACAGCAAAGTGATTCTTTAAGACACATATATATATAATTCTTTTTCATATTTTTTCCATCATAGTTTATCACAGGATATTGATATAGTTCTCTGTGCTATACAGAAGGACTGTGTTGCTTTACCATTCTATGTATTGTAATAGTTTGTATCTGCTAATTGCAAACTCCCAATCCATCCCTCCCTGCTGCCCTTGGCAACTACAGGTCTGTTCTCTGTTTTGTAAGTCTATTTTATAGATATTTCATTTGTGTCCTACTTTAGACTCTACATACCTTTTAGTAATTTTTAAATTATAATTTTTATGATATGATTATGATTATTTCTGCTTCTTCTGAAATCTGGAATCCAGTAGGTTTCCCTTTTTCTTTCTCATCTAAACTTTGATATAAAGTGTGTAAAATAAGTGTACACTTGACTGATTTTCAAAAAGTAAACCCACTTGTATAAACAGAACCCAGATTAAAAAATATCAGAACTCTAGAAGCCACATTTGCTTGCCCTCCCAGTTGTTCTCTCTCTTCCCTCTCTCCTATATAACAACTGTCCTGATTTCTATTTAACTTATTTTTGAAGTTTCTAAAATTGAAATTATGCAGTATATACTTGAGTCTGGCTTCATTCATTCAATATTGTCTTTGTGAGATTCATCCATTCTGTTGTATATAGTTGGGTTTGTGTAGTATTACATTGTATGAATGTACCACAATTTACTCATGGATATTTTGTGGGTTTTTTTCCAGTTTTGGACCACTAATAACAGAGTTGCTATGAACATTTTTGTAAATATCTTTTGGTGAATAAGTGTATACATTCTGTTGAGCATGTGACTGACGTGCTCAGTTGTAGGGTTTGCCTGTATTCAGCTTTAGTTTGTCTGTACTCAGTGTTAGTAGATACCCGCAAAAGTTTTCCAGAATGGTTGTACTGATTTATAATTCCACTGGCAGTATATGAGAGTTCTAGTTGTGCCACACCTTTGTCAATCCTTGCTTTTTTCTCTTTTGTGTTTTAACCATTTTGATGATTGTGATATCATATATGGTGATATCATGTTATGGTTTTAGTTTGCATGTTCCTGGTGTTAATGAAATTGAGCATCTTTTTGTAAGTGATGACCACTCTTTCATGAAGTGTTGATTTAAGCACTTGCCCATTTTTCTTGGTTGTCTTATCTCATTCATCTACAGGACTTCTTTATGTATTCTGGATATGAATCATTATCAAATATATATATTGCAACATCATATGGTTTGTGACTTTTCTCTTTTTAAAAATTTTTGGCCATGCCAAGTGACATGCAGGATCTTAGTTCCCTGCCCAGGGATCGAATCTGTGCTCCCTGCAGTGAAAGCCCAGAATCTTAACCACTGGACTGCCAGGGAAGTCTCGAGACTTTTCTTCTTTTTTTGAGGAAGGCCTGTATTGCTTATGAACTTCCTTCTTGGGACTCCTTTTGCTCTATCTCAGATTTTGTGTGGTTTTGTTTTGTTTTTATAATACTTAAAATAATTTGTTGCTTAAGTTTTTTTAAGACTGTATGCCCTTTTAAACCTGTTGAAAGCTATGGACCCTTGCTTGTCTCAGAAAAATAGATACCTACATATAAGACAGTTTTGCATGCAGTTTTCAGGAGATTTGCAAACCCTCTCAAAACCTACATAGTTCAGAATAAAAACTATTTACTATACATTACATTGGTTTTGTGGGAGGCAACTCGTTGAAGAGCTCTCTGGTGAAGATGATGGTGCATACCTCTGTTGGTGGTCAAATGTTACTTCAACTCAAATGGTTTTTCTATACCTATCTTTATTACATTTTTATATAAAATGCCAGTGTTTTAAAGAAGTCTTATTTTTGTATGAGGAAATAAAAGGTATTTGTATATGAAGGAACAAGTTGCTTTATTGTGTCCAGTTTAAATTTTAAGCTTCCAGATGCAGTGATAACATATTATTTAGAGTGTTCAGAATAATACAATGTCTAGGAAATGATTTATGGTAATATTTCATATCATACTCCTGAGTCATCACATGATGTGTGCAGCCAGAAAAAAAAATTGATAATAGAAATTAGCTGATCTAAGTGTATATATTCTCCCAGAAATTATTTTTCATGAATATGACATATATTTCAAAGCTAGGAAAAGAATCCAGGTATCTGTGATGTTTTGACACTAAAGTTCCCATTCAACTTTACCATCCTGCCTCTTAATGGGTCCTATTTACCCATTTGCAACTTTGGGTTTTCTGTTTCTGAAATAGTTGTGTGTGTATGAAGTTTAAGTAGTATGTTTACTTAAAAATAATACTCAAAAAGTGCCAGAGTGAAAACTTTCCCTTTAGGGCCTCTTTGTAACTGGTTTGTGTTAGCTAAAGAACTCCTTTGTTTTCTCCTTTGCTTCCTCTTAATTCATTTCTAAGCAAACATTGAACATGTGAATGTGTATAACAAGAGACAGTTGTGTAGCTGTATTAATATAAAAAATTATAAATCAACTGTTAGGGACTTCCCTGGCAGTCCAGTGGTTAAGACTCCATGCTTACATTGCAGGGGCTATGGGTTCTATCCCCTGGCCCATGTGCTGCCCAGCTCAGCCAAAAACAAACAAAAAGAAGATAAATTAATATTTAAAAACTTAAAAAATCAGCTGCCAAAGTTGAGAGCTATAGGAGTTGGGATAGACTCCTTGCAGGCTTTGAAGAAGGAAGCTGCCGTATTCCAAGAGGGCCTTTGGAGAAGTCCCCATGTCTATGCTCTGAGAGCTGCCCTCTGCTGACAGCAAGCAAGAAAGGAGGACCTCAGTCCTATAGCCACAAGATGATAAATTCTGTGAACAACCAGAAGGAGCTTGAAAGTGAAAGTACTAGTTGCTCAGTCACGTCCAACTCTGTGACTCCATGAACTGTAGCCCTCCAGGCTCCTCTGTCCACAGAATTCTCGAGGCCAGAATACTGGAGTGGGTAGCCATTCCCTTCTCTAGGACATCTTCCCAACCCAGGGATCCAACTGGTCTGCTGCATTGCAGGGAGATTCTTTACTGTCTGAGCCACCAGAGCTTGGAAGGTACTACTCAGCTCATGGCACAGAAGAAGGTATACCAGTTATCAGTATAAGGACTTCTCTTTTGTATTAATAGTTATGGATCCTAGAGTTGTGGATCATAGCTAGAGTTTATCAGCTTAATCCTGAAGTTTTGGCACAAATTACCAGTGCTCACGCTTATGACAGTTCTAGTCACCATTGTATTAGAGGTTCAAGATGATGCAGTCAGTACAGGAGAAGAAATAAAAGATGTGAAGGAAGAATGAAATAGGAGATATGGCCATGTTTATAGAAAATCCTAAGGAATCTATCCTCCCCCCACTCCCACTAAAAGAACCTAGAATAATTGAGTTTAGCAGGGTTGCAGGGGACAACGTCAATGTGCAAGAATTTGTAATACTTCTATATATTAAAATCTAAAATGGGATGTTGAAATTTAAAAAGCAATGGCATTTTTGCAATAGCATTAAAACCATTAAATTATTAGAAATATATCTAACAATATATGTGGAAAAAACAGTTCAAGATATATGCAGGTCAAGCCCCAAGCTGATCTACAGATTCATTGCATTTTCACCAAAATCCCAGCAGGATTTTATACAAATTGATAAATTGATTCTAAAATTTATATGGAAACACAAAGGATGTGGAATAGTCAAACAATTTTAGAAAAAAACTAATTTGTACAACTTAACACTACCTGATTTTAAGAGCTAACTATAAATTTATGGGTACTTCCTAGTGATCTAGTGGTTAAGACTGTGCTTCCACAGCAAGGGGTACAGGTTTGATCCCTGGTGTGGCCAAAAACAAAAGTCAAGGTGGCACAGGTGAGAATGGAAGAAATATGAATAAAATAGAGTGAGTTGCAATGGATATGTGGAATATGCTGAAGTGGCCTTGGTAACTAGATAACTGCAATTGTGTTAGTTGCTCAGTCTTGTCCAAGTGTTTGCGACCCCATGGACTGCAGTCCACCAGGCTCCTTTGTCCATGGGATTCTCCAGGCAAGGATACTGGAATGGGTTGCCATTTCCTTCTCCACAGATAACTACAATGAAGGGAGTAAAAGAAAAGAAGTTAATATTAGATTTTAAACCTTTAAGAGAAATAGGAAGTTGTTTGGGAAAGAGAATCTTTGGGGAGGAAGATATAAAAATTGACTTCAGTAGCATTTTGTTTGATACTTTAATGAAAAATTCAAAAATTTAATGAAAATTTTTCTGTAGGGAGGTAGAAATAAGGGATTAAAGTTTGAGAATTTGGGGCAGGAGCTTAAGATTTGCGTGTACTCAGCATAAGCAAATTGAAACATAAGCCAGTACCAGTTCACTGAGAGAAAAGGTATCTACACAGAGAAGACTGCTGCTCAGTATCCACAGTTAGGGCATTAGAGGAGGAAGACAGATTAGCAAAGGAGAGAAACAGCAGTTGGAAAATACTTCCTTCTATGTGCTCATCTTCCTCCTCCTCTCATATATATGAACCTTTACTCTATCTCTTCAAGATACTCTGTATTTTCTTGCATTGTTCATAGCTCATTTTGTGTGTGTGTGTGTGTGTGCTCAGTCATGTCCGACTCTTTGCAACCCTTTGGACTGCCAGGCCTCTCTGTCCGTGGGATTTTTCAGGCAAGAATATTGGAGTGAGTTGCCATCTTCTGCTCCAGAGGATCTTCCTAATTCAGGGACCAAACCCACATTTCCCACATCACCTGTGTCTCCTGAATGCAGGCAGATTCTTTAACACTGAGCCATCAGGGAAGCCCTCACTTCAGCCTCTTTAAACCAGCATGTATATTTCTTTTTAACTTTCTTGTTATATAATGGTTTTTTAAAATGCTTTTCCAAAACTGACTAGTCATAAATTGGGTAATAAGATATTTTCAAGGCCATTAAGTACAAAGCTACATCTAATTTAAATACTTTGTCAAGAGACTAAATCTTCTAGTGGCACTGATTAGATTTAAGTTATTCAATTGGAACCAGCCTCTAAAAATACAGAAGTGCTAACTTAAGTTTATACTGAAGCATGAGATAATTCTGAATAATTTCTGAGTAACTTAATAGAATTCTTGGCAGCATGCAAGGGAAGTTGGAGGAAGAAAGTTCAAAACTGGAGAGAGAAAACAGAAGAAGTACTTTAAAATCATTGCTCATAAAAAAGATAATACAAAATATATGTTGGTTATTGGAGCTTGTAAGGTTCAGCCTAGGCTGGAAATTAAGGCTGCTGGACTTGGGATGAGAAATTGATCTCTTGTGATACTGAGTAGTCTTCTAAAAACATATCTAAAGTACCTGAAATATAAGCATTTCTGCATTAGATAACAAAACCCTGATTTTAAAAAAATGTCTACCTGGGACCTCTCAACTTTTTCAGAGGAAAGGCGAAAACAAGGCTTATTGCAATGGCTTGATTCTCTTCAGACTGAAAGCACCAGCTCTCCAGACCTACAGCTCACTATGGGAGCAGTGATTGTAGAAGAAATGCGAGCAGCCATCGAGAGGCAGACTGGTTTTCAGTGTTCTGCTGGGATTTCACACAATAAGGTGAAGGCTAATAGTAGATTTCAAAGAGAAACATAGATATATCTATAGTTAAACAGAGGGATAGAAACAAACACAAACTTAAAAAAACAACAACAATAAAACATAGACAGGATAGGTATGAGTGGGGCATTTAAGATTTTATGTGGACTATTTAATAGTCTTTATTGAATTTCTTATAATATTGTTTCTGTTTTATGTTTTTCTTTTTTGACTTTGAGGTATGTAGGATCTTAGCTCCCTGACCAGGGATCAAACCCACATCCCCTGTATTGGAAGAAGTCTTAACCACTCGACCTCCAGGGGAAGTCCCTGCATGGGGCATTTAAACCATTACACATCTTTTGAAATGGGTTCCTCTTTAAACTTCACATTCAAGACAAAAACCTAAGTAATTCTTTCAACGTGAGAATTGACATTGCACATATACTTTTCTAAGAAACAGGCTGAAAATTTTGCTGGAAATGGTTATTTATGTAGTTGTAGCCACAATATTTTCTTAATGATTGAACTATCCAAAGAAAGGAGGAAGCGGGAATTCCTTGGCTATCCAGTGGTTAGAACTCGGCACTTTCACTGCCCGGGGCCTGGTTTCAATCCTGGGGGAACTAAGATCCTACAAGCCAGGCAGTGTAGCCAAAAAAAAAAAAAAGGCGGCTAGTCTTTTTATTTTATATATGAACCTTTTCCTTTTCACTTGCTGAATATTCTAGTATTATCTCACTTCTGTGGTGTGACCTAGGTATTCTGCTTTTTTCTATTCTTTCTAATTACAGTTTGGCCCTGGGATCTTCATCCCCTTTGGTCTAGGCTTAGTCACAGGGTGTAGCTGATTTTCCCTGGTTACTACCTTCTCTCCCTTCAAGAAGAGAAAAGTTTGGCACTGTGCAGTTTGCGGGATCTTAGTTCCCTGACCAGGAACTGAACCCAGGCCCTCAGCAGTGAAAGCACTGAGTCTTAACCACTGGACTACGAGGGAATTTCAAAAAGAGGAAAGTTGCCAAATTACCCAGTAGAGTTTTGGGAAGTTTTTTCCTGGTTAGGTAGATGGCGAGCAAACAAAAATCTCAGTGTAGTAATTTAAACTAAATATGACCTAGTAGAAGTTTCAGAGAATCTCTCCCATGAATGTGAAGTGATTTTATATTTTTTCCTACCAATTATAATCTGTGAAATGATACCACCGAGGTACCTTGTTCTTTGAAAAGACTTCTCATGAGTGTTTTTCATTTTGAAGTCTTATTTAGTATAAGATGTTTGCTACTGGATGATGATTTTGAGCCCAGTCTTTGTCACAGATACTAAATGATGGTAATCTATATTAAACTGGGACTTAAAATGGACTGACCATTAATCAAGAAATGTCTGTAAGTGGGGTAGGGCAAAATAAGTTTGTTTTAGCATTTTCATATGGACACATTAAGAAATGCCTCTTAAGTCTCTTCTGTAGCTTCTTCGTTCTTTACCCTTTTGAAGTAGGAGAACCTTAAGGAACAGATGAGGGTGGAAAAAACTACTAAAGGAAAACAGAATGGAAGATGTGGGAAGAACAATGAGGATAATGATACTGGGTCATGTTTCCACTGTGGATGTTGTTGGACACCCAGGTTTGGAGATGTCTTGAGTTTCTGGTTCTGTTTTTAATGTGGAAACCACTAGTTACAGCCCTTAAGCTGTGCCTTGTGTGTGAATGTGGGTATGTGTATATATTAATATTCACCATGTGTGGGTGTTAACAGTAATGAGATTTTTATGCTTCCCATGCTCCAGGTTCTGGCAAAACTGGCCTGTGGATTAAATAAGCCCAACCGGCAGACCCTGGTCTCACATGGGTCAGTCCCACAGCTCTTCAACCAAGTGCCTATTAGCAAAATGTAAGTATTCAGGGAGCACCTCACATTCCACTCCTCTATCTGTGTGAAGGCCCTCTCTAGTTGTAGTTTTTTATCTACTTGCTAACTAGATATTGATGATGTTACTTGCAAATTTATTGTCTTTTGTTGTTGTTGTTAGCCGTAGTCTTGGAGGAAAACTAGGGGCCTCTGTCATTGAAGTCCTGGGGGTAGAATACATGGGAGAGCTGACCCAGTTCTCTGAATCACAGCTCCAGAGTCATTTTGGGGAGAGGAATGGGTAAGTGATTCCTGATACTGTTCAGTCATAACTTTTATGGATATGTTAAATTCAAATGTAGACAAAAACATTAGGTAAAATCTAGACCTATTAGGTTAATATTCACTCCTTGAGGTAACTGCATTGATCCTTTTGCTTTAAAATATTAGATCACTATAGCCTATCAGTCTAGGTTTTTTTTTTTTTTCCCCCATGTACCTAACTAATTAGGTTGGTAGAAAGGAACTCTTACTTTGAAGCTTGGTTATATATGTGTACAAAGATGCTGTTATTCCTTTAAGATCCTTGTATTTAGGCTTAGTAAGTACCAAAAAAGCTTGGGGGTACAAAATCCTGTAGCTTGGTTGGTACTTTTCCAAAAAATATAAATGATGACTTGACCTTAGAAAGCATAATCAGTATTCTTCTCCTGAGCAGTTTATCGTACTGGAATTCATAGGGAAGGGCAGGATTCTGTGATGTACTTAATTCTGAATAGATTTTTCCTTTTTCATGAAAAGGATAAAAGGTTTAGTATAATATAGGTATTTTAACAAGGACAGTCATTTGCTTTTACCTTAAATTTCTGTGTTGGTCTTATTAGATCTTGGCTATATGCCATGTGCCGGGGGATTGAACATGATCCAGTTAAACCCAGGCCAATAACCAAAACCATTGGCTGCAGCAAGAACTTCCCAGGAAAAACAGCTCTGTCTACTCGGCATCAGGTGGGCAGACATTCCTGACAGAACATTGTCTCTTTTAAGGGAACTGGTGGGTAGGTTTTGGTAGCTGTGGAAACTTAGATTGAACCTTTATGCTGTAAAATACGCAGGAAACCGAAGGGGTTTTGTGTTGAAAATTGATGAATTTCACTTGGGATTTTTATTATTATTTTTTCTTTCTTCATCCAAAAAGACACAGAATGGAACTGATTGAAGTCTGAAGTGGAATTACTCATTTTTGGTAGATGAAAACTTAGGAAACCAGGATATTGTGCCTCAAGTTTGTGTCTAAAAAGACACAAAAATTTCAGAGCTGGAACATGCCTGAAGTTTACCTGATAGCATGCCAGCAAGAAAAGAAAGTGAAAACTTAGATTAGGGCAGGTCAGAGTTCTGAAGATTTCTATCATCTGGTGATCCTTAAGGGGAGACTGTTGCACACTTCCATTTTGGGGAGAACTGAATAAAATGACCATTTGTGTGTGCTAAGTCACTTAAGTCATGTCTGACTCTGCAGCCCTGTGGACTGTAGCCAGCCAGGTTCCTCTGTCCAACGGATTGTCCAGGCAATAATACTGGAGAAGGTTGCCATGCCTCCTAGTATCTTCCCCAACCCAGGGATCAAACCCATGTCTCTTACGTCTCCTGCATTGGCAGGCGGGTTCTTTACCACTAGCGCTACCTGAGAGTTCTATAATAAACCTAGAGTCTTTAAATGAAAGATTAAAATCTCAATCCTTTTTTAGGTGCAATGGTGGCTTTTGCAATTAGCCCAGGAACTAGAGGAGAGACTCATCAAGGACCGAAATGCTGTAAGATTTTCTTTACTGCTTGGGTGAGCTTTGGAATATAAATATCAGTATGGAGTTGAAAGAAGATACAAAAAGATACCATCTAGAAAATGTTAAGAAAGCTTTTATCTTTTCCCATAAAACTGCCATAAAACTCAATATGATTTTCAAAAACCTAGATCTGTGAACTACTGACTACTAGATCTGTGAAGACCTGACTACTCCTGTCTCCCTCATTACCATTTGCTTTTACATTTTTGTAAGTTATCTAAATCCTACTCCAACTCTGAATACACAGTGGATCTTCATCAGAGTACAGAACTGTTAAGCAGGACATTTAGGGATTGGACTGTAAATTATTCAGCTTTAACACAATCCATGTGACAAAGAAGTATTCAGTTTTAGAGACAGAGTCTTAAGGCAAAGATTAAATATATGATTAGTTTATCTTCTCTCTGTAAAAAAACCTATTGACACATATATATAGTTACATACCATAAAAATTCACCCATTTACAGTATAAAGTTCAGTAGTTTTCATATATTTCAGAGTTCAACTATTCCATAATCAATTTAAGGACATTTCCATAACCCAAAAGAAATCCTGTACCCACTAATAGTTATTGTGCAAGCCCTAGGCAATTCTAGTCTGCTTTCTGTCTGTGTAGATTTACTATTCTGGACATTTCATATCTGTGCAATAATCTTATATGTGGCCTTTTGTGACTGGCTTGAAATCTTTAACATGTTTTCAAGGTTTATTCATATTGTAGCATCGATCAGTCCTTTATTCCTTTTTATGACAATAATATTCTACTGAATGGATATATCACATTTTATCAATTCATCAGTGAATGGATACTTGAGTTGTTTCCACTTTTTGGCTATTATAAGTAATGATGCTGTGAACATTCATGTACAGATTTCTCTGTAGACATGTGTTCACTTCCTTGTATATATACCTAGGAGTAGAATACTGAGTCACATGCTCAGGCTGTCGCTGCACTATTTTATACTCCCAGCAATGTAAGAGGCTTGTAATTTCTCTATGTCTTTGTTGTTTAGTCGCTAGGTATAAAGTGGTTTTCAGGTGCGTGTTGACTATTTTCTGATTTGGAGAAATACCTGTTGAGATCCTTTGCCATTTTTAAAATGAGTTGTCTCTCTTTATATTGAGTTTTAAAATTCTTTATGTGTTCTGGATACCAATCCCTTGTCAAATATATAATATACAAATATTTTCTCCCTGTGGATTTTCATTTTCCTGATGGTATTGCTTAATGTGTCCTCTCCTGTTGAAACATCAACTGAATACTGTCAGGAATCATCTGTAATTAACTGTCTGCCCCTTTTTAGCGGAACTGGTAGTAAATATTTGTTCTTTGGTTGTTTTTGTTTAGTCACTAAGTCATGTCCGACTTTGCAACACATGGACTGTAGCATGCCAGGCTCCTCTGTCCTCCACTATCTCCCAGAGTTTACTCAAATTCATCTCCACTGAATCAATGATGCTATCTAACCATTTCATCCTCTGCCACTCTCTTCTCCTTTTGCCTTCAAGCTTTCAAGCTTTCCCAGCATTAGGGTCTTTTTCCAGTGAGTCAGCTCTTTGTGTCAGGTGGCCAAAGTATTGGAGCTTCAGCTTTACCATCAGTACTTCCAATGAATATTCAGGATTGATTTCCTTAGGATTGACTGGTTGGATCTCCTTGCTATCCAAGGAACTCTCAAGAGTCTCCTCCAGCACCACAATTCAAAAGTATCAGTTCTTCAGTGCCTAGCCTTCTTTATGGTCCAACTCTCACATCTCTACATGACTACTGGAAAAACCATAGCCTTGACTATACAGAACTTTATTGGCAAAGTCATGTCTCTGCTTTTTAATATGCTGTCTAGGTTTGTCATAGCTTTCCTTCCAGGAAGCAAGCATCTTTGAATTTCATGGCAGCAGTCACCATCTGCAGTGATTTTGGAGCCCAAGAAAATAAAATCTATCACTGCTTCCACTTTTTACTCATCTATTTGCCATGAAGTGATGGGACCGGATGCCATGATTTTAGTTTTTTGAATACTGAGTTTTAAGCCAACTTTTTGCATTCTCCACTTTCACCCTCATCAAGAGGCTCTTTAGTTCCTCTTCACTTTCTGCCATTAGAGTGGTATCTGCATATGTTGTTGATATTTCTCCTGGCAGTCTTGATTCCAGCTTGTGCTTCATCCAGCCTGGCATTTTGCATGATGTACTTTGCATAGAAGGAGGGTGACAATAATACAGCCTTGACATACTCCTTTCCCAATTTTGAACCAGTCCATTGTTCCATGTCTGGTTTTAACTGTTGCTTCTTGACCTGCATACAGATTTCACCGGAGGCAGGTAAGGTGGTCTGGTATTCCCATCTCTGGAAGAATTTTCCAGTTTGTTATGATCTACACAGTCTAAGCTTTAGCGTAGTCAGTAAAGCAGAAGTAGGTGTTTTTTCTGGAATTCCCTTGCTTCCTCTGTGATCTGACAAAGGTTGGCAGTTTGGCCTTTGTTCTTCAGTAGATAACAAAGAGGTTGTGCTATGGGCTTATTTGATGTTGCCCACTAGGTGTCGCTCCGATCTCATCTCTCTATCCTCTGATAGTCTGACCTCATGTCCTGTCATTTCCCCCTCACATAGTCCACTAACAGCCTCCACTCTACTGGCCTATTCCCAGTTTATTTAACACACCAAGTAAATTTCACCTTCACTTCCTCCCCAGTTCCTCTATCATATCAGCAGCCTCCGTCACTCTCTGCCTTACTCTGCTTTTTTCCATTGTACTTTGTAGTCATTTCTATTACAAGCCTACTTATTTATTATATGTAGCTCCTACTACAAGATAGATCCTATATTATGTTCTCTCCTTTATCTCTTGATAGTGCCTGATAGTTATAGGTAACTGGTTTTAGTCAACAAGAACTTATTTGTAGTTGTGAATTTGTATTCTCTCGAGATACATACAAACCTGAATAAGCTGTATTTACAAAATGCACAAAAATACAAAATGTATTTTTATCTAAAAATTAGTTGCTACTTTTGGTTTATTCGTCTTAAGTATATTTCTTCTCACTGGAATCTTTTGAATTTGAGGGGTCCCTGTATCTACTTGTCACCTTATTGCCTCTTGGCCTTACTTTCTTAGTTTGTTTTGCATCAACAGGATTCATATACTTAGATTTCACCGAAAAGTGAGTCAGTGATCTTGCTTTCTAGAGGCATCTCACTACCTGTGTATCTTCTATAGGTGCTAGTAGAAACTTCTCTTCTTGAGCATGAGAGCATCAGAGAGGTTAAGAAGAGATGCACTACTCAATCCTGACCCCCTTTCAATGACTTACATGAACTCTTCCTTCAGTCACAGAGTATAGTACTATAGACCTTTGTATAATCTTCCTGCATGGATACCACAAAAGAACATTTAGGAGAAACCATTTTCATTTATTCTGTCAAAATATCCTAGATATTCTAATACTCCATCACCCAAATTATGTCTTCTCTAGTTACTTATACTCAGAAACAGCACAAATATTTTAAAAATTAAACCCTATTCCCAAACCATTATGCCACCCTGATTCTTTTCTTTCACATAGTTCAGTATTAGAATCCAGCTGCTCAAGGTAACTTTAGTTCTGTCTCAATCCTCTCACACCCACAGAACGACAGGGTGGCCACTCAGCTGGTCGTGAGCATGCGCATACTAGGAGACAGCCGTCTCAGCAGCTTGCGACGCTGCTGTGCCCTCACCCACTATGATGCTCACAAGATGAGCCATGATGCATTTGCCACCATCAGGAACTGTAACACTTCAGGAACCCAGACTGAATGGTGAGTTTCCTTCTAGCTTATCTTCGTTTAAGACTCATACCCTGTCTTTATTTAAAATTAGTATATAAGCTTTCCAGTTCGGGTAGGTTCTTTGTAGCAGGACCTATTACAGAGGGGATGGTCATGCTTTAAGAGAGAGAACACAGGAGAACTACCAGAAACATGGTTCAGCCTCTTTGTCTACATTTGGTGCCGTCCAGTGCCCAGGGGTAGGTTTCAGAGGCAGACTGAACCAACACTACCCTTTCTGATATTAAGTTGTTATAGTCAGGGGAATGACCAGTTGTACTTGGGAATGCAGAACTCCAAGTTTCAGAGAACTTCCCTCTCAACTGTCTGATTATTAATTTTAAAATCATCCTCCTTAATAATAAATTTTACTTCAGCTGGCCATTAAAACTAATCAGCTTTATTATGGGAGTGTGTTCATTTACTGTTCAGATAGTAATGATTTTTAGTATTGGAATCCTATCATTATTTAACATAGCCTCTTAAGTTGTAAAAGTATTCCAAATTCACAAGGTAAATATATTAATAATATGTGAGAAAGATAAACTGGTTGTTTAATATAGATCTACATTAGAGATTATAAAAAGAAAAGTTTAGTTAGCCATCTTAAGTTATTGCTTATCTGAATATATTACTTTCTAAAGTTAGAGTCTTTGTAATACTTAGAAGACTTACTTACTTGAGTACTTACTTGGTATACTTGTTATTTACAAAGATTAACAAGAAGTAAATTATTCTAAGTAAAGAATGAAGACTGTATTTATTTTCAAATATTGAGTGATTTTACTGAACCAAATGATAATTGTGATACTATGTTCACATTAAACCTTATAAACTGGAAGATTATAACAAATTTCACCAAGAGTATAAAATATTATATTGGCAGGGAAGCATAATAGTATCTGATTATAAGACTGTCCCAAAGCATGAAAGAGAATAGTGAGGTACTGTCATAATAATCTTAAAATAGCATTTACCCTTTACGTCATCGAGGGACTAAATCTGTATATAAAAGCACATTTTCATCTTGTGAAATTCAACTTATGTGAAAAGGTATTTGTGTAATGAGATACAAAGAGGAACTTTATGACAGAAACTTCTTAAAGTATTTCTAAGACTAGGCTAGGTAATCAAAAGCAGTTGTGAAATTTCATTCTCTAGATAAATTCCAGAGTTGAAAATGAGAGTTCAGGTTCTGTTTAAAAACTGCATAGAGCATTTTTTTTCCTCTTTCCAGTCTAAATATTTAAAAACTTTTTGTAGCTTTAGATACTGTCTTGCCTCAACTGTGAATTTCAGCAGCTGTGCAGCAGTATCATGCAAATAGTAAACCCACTTGTCAGGGGAGCCAACTTACACGTCCTACTTGCTGGGTGTTCACCAAAGCCAGTGGTTCTCAGGGTGTGGTCCTAGACCACCGAATCAGTATCACCTGAGAACTTGTTAGAATGGCAGATTCTCCACCCATCCCAGGTCCGCTGAATCTGTATTAACCCAATATACCCCAAAGTTTGAGGTAGTGATAATTTCCTTTTGTGGCAGAACCAGAGTCCTAGTCATTTAGAAACTTAATCTGTGACCTGCTACTAATCTATTCTTTCACTTTCTATACAGGTCCCCTCCCCTTATAATGCTTTTCCTCTGTGCTACCAAATTCTGTTCCTCTACTCCTTCACCTGGCCCAGACATCACCACCTTCTTGAGCAGTTCAGAAGCCAAGACCCAGGGAAGTGGCCCAGTGGTGACAACCCCTAAGAAAGCAACTACTTCTCTGGAATCATTCTTCCAGAAAGCCACAGAAAAGCAGAAAGTCAAAGAAGCTTCACTTTATTCTCCTACTGCCGCTACACAGGCCCCCATGACCCCACCATCCAAGCCCTCATTAGCTTTTCAAAGCAGTCATACTACAGGAACTGAGCCCTTCTTTAAGCAGAAAAGTCTGCTTCTAAAGCAGAAGCAGCTCACTGATCCTTCAGTTTTCTTCCCTCCACAGAAGCCCAGTCCTAAAGAGTTACCAAACTATTTTCCAACAGAGAATCCAGATTGTGCCCCTGACTGTGAAAAGATGTTGAAGCTAGGATCCCCCAAAACAACTCCCACAGAGGTGGATTTGGCCCAGAACAGCCTCAATAGCCTTGCTTCTTTAACTTCCACATCTGCTCTGGAGGTGGCTCAAAAGGCAGCTATGACCTCCAGTCTTCTGGCTGCTGAGGACCAAGTGCCCTGCGAGAAGTGTGGCTCTCTGGTACCAGTGTGGGACATGCCAGAACACTCAGACTATCACTTTGCATTGGAGTTACAGAACTCCTTTTTGCAGCCCCACTCCTCAAACCTGCAGGTGGTTCCTGCCAGTTCTCCTCAAAGCAAAAGAAATCCCAAGAGCCCTCTGGCTTCAAATAATAAACGGCCCAGGCCTGAGGGCATGCAGACACTGGAATCATTTTTTAAGCCATTAACACACTAGTGCTGCCCTCAGGCTTGCTGCAGGGTGCTAATATTTTATCTGTAACCTGGGAGGTGGGAATAAGTTCACTTCTCAAGGAGACTTATAACTTAATGAAATTTTTAATAAGAAAAATAATCCAGATCTTGAGTTAAGGCTCCCATCTCTTTACAGGCATGGATTCAAATCCTACTGCTGAAAAGGATGTAAAAACTCATCTTTCAGATCAAAACTTTTAACTGTTAGTCTTTAGGGAAGCAGTGTCAGTTTAGAATGCCTGGCCTTGGAGTCTAAGAGATCTGGTTCCAAACCTGGCTTTGCCTCTTGGAATATGTCCTCAAGCAAGTCACCTTGTCCAGGACCTTGTTACTTGCAACACAGGGGAATGTGTTAAACATAATCTCAGCCTTATCCCTACCCCTGCTGAATCTGTGTGTTAATGAACTTGAGAAATGAATTTGATCTAGAAAATAACTGTACTCTGGGCAGTGTCATTTCCTTAGACCCTAAATACACATTTAAGAGGGAAGTGCTTGGGCCTAGGATCACTGCCCTGTTCAGCTCTTTCCTACTGAAGTGTGAATATTTATTTAGCTTGGGGTTTTAAATGAATTACTGTAGCTTTTTGCACTTGTTTATATTACTGTATACTTACTCTGCTTATGTGTGTGGCTATCAGCTGTAGCTTTTCTGATGTGGGACATGTTGATTACACAGAGAAGCCAACTGAAGGTGAACTGAATGATGGGGGCATAAGGCACATGTACTCAAACCAGTACTTTCAGACTTATTTTAGCTTATTTATAAGTTGGGGACCTATAGTTTGAAGGGGGAACATTTGAAAACCACTGTGTCTAGCAAATTAGTTCTTCCTCCAAAAATACTTTCCACTTTTGTGTTAGTATCTAATAAAAGACAGTACTTACCGTGTACATGGCTCTTCTTACTAGAGCTGTAGATTTCTTAAAGGCAAGACTTCTTCACAGAGACTTCCCTGGTGGTCCAGTGGCTAAGACTCCTGTGCTCCCAATGCAGGGGGGCGCAGGGTTCAGGGAACTAGATCCCACATGCTGCAACTAAAGATCCCATATGCTGCAATGAAGACCCAGTGCAACCAAATAAATATTTAAAATGGGGGGGAGAATTCTTCACAGTGCTTTGCACACAATAGGTCCTTGATATTCACTGGATGAATATAGAGTGAAAATTTTAGGGTTAGGGGAACTAACACTAAAAATGTACAGACTACTTACACACTTTTTTCATCCTTCTCAGTGCAGAGTGCCTCACTAGTTTGTGGAAATGTCTCAGTATCATTTTCTAAAACTTCCTTTCTTAATCTATGGAGAAGTTTGAAAAGAAATCTCCTTTGGGTGCTGTACAAATTAAGGTTAACACTTCAGTAGACAGGAAGAAGTCATACAGAAAAACACTGTGGTAAAAACTTTGGTTCCAATGGCCTTCTAGAGGCCAGGAGCGGTCCTGGGGGAGGGGAGAGGGAGCACTAGTGAAGAACCAACAAGGCCACACCGGAAGCACACCTTGGTTTCCAGGGAGCCCGTGGAGGGGACAGCAGACAAATGTGCAAGGGCCAGTGTTGGGCAAGAGCAGCCCTGCCTCATAGCAGTTTATGAGCAGCTGTACAGAAGGAAGTAAAGAGTTCTTAGTTCCCAACACCAGTAGGAAGTTCTTCAACCACAGGCTTCTTAGTAGCCAGTTAAACCAGTGATATTTAAAGAGCAGCCAATGGACTGTGCTTCCCCTAGGGGTGCAGATTTGATTCCTGGTGTCAGGGAACAGATGCTTCATGCTGTGTGGTGTGACCAAAAAGGGCAGCTAAGCTTGAATGGTAGGAAGGCTCACTTTAATACTCTGAAGGCAGAATACCCCTGGGACCACAGGCCACATTTATTATTAAATTTCTTTTGCAAGGATCAGTACTGCAAATGTAGTCCCTGGTTTTTGCATTGAACTTTAACCTTGAGCCATATTTCTCCACCTACAGAATGTGGTAGTCAGGTATTCTGAACACAAACAGAAGACAGGTTTCAGTTGGTAGCCTTCAGCTCCAAAAAGTCAGTTTAGACTATATTACGAACCTCATTTCACTTTGCATTGCTAGGAAAAGAGTGAGGATCGGATTGCCATGTCTCTTAAGTTCTACCCATCACTACATAGCTGGCATGCTTATCTCCCTCTGACAGGGCAGTCATCAGCCTCCTCATGTAACCCTGTGACCATGAGCAAGTGGCCAACTCCTCAAGTACAGGGTGGGTACCTGTCTTAGCTGGAAAGGTGACAGTTTCACTTTCTATTCTGCTCAAAGAACTATGCAAACCAAGCCAGAATACTTGAGTCACAGCACTGGAACACTGACCGCAAGTGGGGGAGAGGAAAGGACGCAGGGTGAACAAGGGGCCAGATGGGTTCTTTCCGCCCATCAGGGCTTAGCGCCATAAGGGATTTGCTTTTCTCTGATCCTCGAGAGGAATTCAGCTCTGGAAGATGAGCCTGGGGCTTAAACATAAGCACGGTATGTTCAATAAAACATTTTTATTCTGTACAATATATGTGTATTTAAATATATATATGTGTGTGTGTGTGTGTATATATATATATATATATATATATATATATGCAGAGAAACCTCAACCAAATCCCTGAGTCCATGGGAACCCAGGACACTAACAAAGGGAAAGGAGGGAATCCATGCCCTAAAGAGTAGGAAATATGGCAACATCTTTCCCTTTCCTCCAGGTTCCCTGCAACAGAGGGAAAGGGATGCTCACTGCAAACTACTAAAACAAGAGAGGACTTACACGGGGCCAGAAGGGAGGTGAGGGTGTGGGATGGGGAGCTGTGATTGGGGGAAAGTAAAACATCCTGGTTGATCCAGCGTTAAAATCAACAGATCACTGCAGAGGCAGGGACAAGACTTATTGACATGCAGCTGACCTTCGGTTGGCCAAGTCTTAGCTTGGCAGCCCCACACCTGGGCCAGCACAACAAATAGCACCTGTGGGGCCTTTGAGAGGAGAAACCGGGGACGTGGCCCTTGAGTGAAGGGAAGGGGGATAAAGCTGAGGAGCTGGCCTTGTCTTTGCACAGGGTGGGAGCTCTGCCTTCACTGTCCCTGTGCCTTTTCTTCAGACCCTGGGCCACTGGATGGCCCAGAGCAGAGGTCTTTTGTCCACAGTCAAGTAGAGGTGGGCAACTTACATGGCCTTGAGAAGAGGTATAGAAAAGGAGAGCTTTCGAGGACCACCCCCAGCAGTTATGACAATTCCTGACGTGCAGGGACCACACTGGTGGATCATGCCCAGTCCTGACAGTGGGGCCAGTGTGGCGGTGGTCAGCTCCCTCCGGTAGACAGGCCGCAGGGTTGCCAGGCTTGATGAGCCAACCAGGTGAACACTAGGCTGCTGAGCACTGCCCTGAATTCTGTCTTCTCCCTCACGACTGACTGCCCCTCCTTGGTCATACCTAGATTGGCATGTCTCCAGAAAATGTGGCAGGGAGCAGGCAGTGGAGAGCGTCCCCTCTCTCTAGCCTACTAACACATAGAGCCTCCAACGTGGGGGACAGCGTGGCCGGAAGTCACCTTTTGTATTGTAGGGACAGCAGAAGAGCTGTGCCCGCTTGGAGTTCAGAAGCCCATGTTGGCCTGGGCCTCTCCTGCTGCAATGGCTTGCACATCAGTGACATGGCCGATGCCCTTGGTGACACCCTCCCGGAACAGCAGCTTGGCGCCCACCTTCCAGGTACTCTGGGTGTTTCAGGAAGCGGAAACGTACCACTGCCTTCTCCCCTGTCCGCAGCTTGTCCTGCAGCAGATACACGGTCACTGGCCCTGGACCATGCCTCTTGTCTCTACTAGTCTTGGCCCTCCACCCTCGAGGGTTGAGCAGGCATCTACCCACCCCGAGTGGGGCTTTGTCCCCCTTGGAGGGATAAGGGAGGTCTCTGAGTCTGGGGACAGGCTTCCCTCCTTTCTGGACGCAGGACAATTCTGAGTGTTCCCTGGGAAAACGGGGGGCATGGCTGGGTCCCCTCACCTTGGCATGGATCTTCTCCACCACTGCTGTCTGGCGTACGTTGCCCACGTGAACTGTCACCTGGAAGCCTCGCCGGAAGGTGGTGGCATGGAATAGCAGCACTATCTCTGCCTCGAACACTGAGCAGATGGTGGGATTCATCTCTGGGCTCACCATCACCATGCCCTGGGGAGGCAGAGCCCTCGCACTCAGGAAGGGCAGACCTTCACGTTAGTGTCCCCTCCCTGGCTGCCCTCACACCCTTTACAGCTTCCTCTTCCTCTAGGACTTCAAACACAAAGACCTCAGAAGACTGAAAACCCTTCTCTTTAAGGAACCCTCCCTTACCCACCTGTGTCCTCTAACCCTTCTAATGCTTGGTATTTTCAGAGTCCTGGACACTAGGGTTGTGAAAAAATGATTCACATTTAGTGATCTGTGCTTTGTGATTATCCTAAGCCTTCTCCATACCCAGACAGCATATGTCCACACCCGGACAGCCTTCTTGGGTTAGAGACCATATTCCCTGAGTTCCCCTGAAGCACCTCTGATGCTTCTTCAAGCAGCCAGCCTCCCAGGCACTTTTCTTTGTGTTTTCTCTCCAACCCACCCTTCCATCTCACCTTGCGAAGGAGAGCTCTGTCAAAGTCCCCGAGGGCCAGCGTAGCAGCCTGACCAGCTCGCAGCACACGACAGGCAGAGCGGTTGCGTTGGATGCTGCAAACTCTGAGCTCCAGGAAGCAGCCGTCATCCGTGGGGCCCACCACCAGCTGGTCCCCCTCACGGCCAAATCCCACTGCAGCCCAGAGGGCAGAAGGCACAGCGTCAGCCTAAGCCCCCCACCTACTTCTCTACTAGGCCATTCCCTTCTGAGTCCCTCAGGTAGGGAGAGAGACCCCAGATTGTGACTCAAAGCTAAGATGACTGCCTTGCCCCAGTCCAGACTGAAGGCTCACACCAGCAAAGCCTGGCAGACAGGGACCTGCTGGCTTAACACTGACCACCTGATTCCTGAAAGCACAATCATGCCCTTGGGCAGAGTCTCAGGGGTCCTCGCTTCCCTGGTGGCAACGAAGTCAGCTGAATGTACTCCAGGTGTCTTCGTGGGGTCAAGACCCAGACTTCCCCCTGCAGAGGCCTGAAGGGTCCTAAGAAGTGTTAAGTTTCTTCCCTTATAAGCCAATTTATGAGCTTTCTCCAGCTCCTCTGATGGTGAAAGCCTCATCTACAAACAAGCACATCTGTTCACCGCCAGGGTGGCCTGTGAGCTATGATGTTTTCAGGTCCTTGGGTGTATGAGGGCTGATTAGGGTAGAGAACAAGCAAGAAAGGCAATTCACCTGGAAAGTGTCCCTCCAACAACTGTGCCCACCTCTGGTACTGTGTAGATTTCATCCACCTGAAGCCAAAGAAGATTCTATCAAGGGCTGGCAGCTCCAAAACCTCAAAACAGACTCTGGGCTCGGGATTAGTCCCTCCTACTTCCCTGGCTGACTGCCTGTCCAGATGGCCAATTACCTGGAACTCTGTCAGCTGCTGCATGAGCTCCTCCTGCTCTTTGCTATTGGTGAGTGGAGGCAAAATGTTCAGAAAGACTTTGAGTAGGTCCAGGCTCTCTCCAGACACGCTGGACAGTGTGAAGATAGGGGTGATGCTGTAGAGGGAGGCAGGGAATGGGCAGATGAGGGAAGTTCCAATAGGAGGCAGTGGCTGGAGCCCCTACATGGAAAGGCAAGCCTCTCAGAGTGGACAGGGGCTGCCCTCTCCTATCTGGTAACCATCCCAGGAGCTTGGGGCCTCTGTCTATGAGCTTGGCACGTGAGACCCATCCCAGAGCCCAGGGAGATCGCAAACGTCTGGCACAGCACTTTGCCTCCAGGCTTCCAGGGGTCAGGAAAGCTGGTTGGGGGAAGGATCCAGCCTTCAGCAAAGACTCCCTCCCACAACCCCAAGCTGAAAAACCACAGAACTGAGCCGGAACTGGTCTGGTCTGTAGGGAAGGGGAGGGGTACCCCATGCTCTGGGGCCCTGTGGCAGCCTTCTCTGAGGATTCTGGAGTGGGAAAGCCTTACTTGGGGGACTGGGCAAACTGCTGCGCAGCAGTGACGGCATCGTCCTCGGAGGTGACCAGCATGGGAACCTTGTGGCAGCCAGGCTGCTTAAGGACTCGCTCTAGCTGGCGTACTGTCCTCTCCACGGTGGTCTTGGCACACAGGTCCACCTTGCTGACCACGATGAAGAAGGGCACTTTCAGGGCCAGTGCCAGCCCCAGGTGTTCCCGTGTGGTGCCAGCTGCTCAGAGAAGGCGGGCGGGAGAGTCAGGATGAGGGAAGGGGGGAGAGAGCAAGAGAGGAGGTGGTCTGGCTCCCAGATGAGTAGGGGCCGGGGGAAGAAGAGTGAGCCCCGCCCCTGCACTGACGCCTCTTACCGATCCCAGTGTTTGCACTGACAAGGAGCAGGGCGCAGTCAGGACAGTAGGAGGTGAGGCCGAAGATGGTAGTGTGCAGGTACTTGTGGTGGCCTGCCAGGTCGATGAAGGTGATCATCTTGGAGCTGCTCTCACAGATCTCTTCTGCCGTCCGTGAGTCACTGTAATTCACCACCTGGCCCAGAGCCCCGGGCTCTCAGTGCCCCCGGCCAGCCTCCCCAACCCTTCAAGAGCTGCCAGGACCTAAACCAGTCCCTGGGTAACCCTGCCTCTTAACCCTAACCCCACTGAGGATTTAGTTCAGTTGACTCCCTGTTTGTTTTCTAAGGAGGTCACAGCGGGTTCAGTGCCCTCAGGGCCTTCATCTACACTATTCCACAAAGTCTCCACACTCTGCCCTCACACTCTGTCCTTCACCACTACCATCCCATCCTCAGAGTCTGGTCCCACTGGGTCCCGCTGATTGCATGCACCTCTCCCTTGCTGTTAAAGCCCAGGATCTCGAAGCTGATGCTGGAGGTTCGGCCGGACTGAATCTCATGCAGGTGGCGGAAGAGGTTGAGCCGAGCCCGGCCCCGCCCATTGTCCAGCTCTCCCTGGGTCAGGACTCCAAGCAGAGTTGACTTCCCTGAGTCCACATTCCCAAGGACGGCCACACGGAGGTCCAGGAACTGCAGATGAATTGTCAGAGGTCAGGTTCCAACCCCTCAACTCTGTCCACTGAAAGGTCAAAAGCAGCAGCAGGGACTTCCCTGGCGGTGCGGTGGATAAGAACCTGCTTGCCAGTGCAGGAGACATGGGTTTGATCCCTGGTCCAGAAAGACTGCGCATGCAGTGGAGCAACGAAGCCCAGGAGCCACAACTACTGTGGCCTGTGCACCTAGAGTCGGTGCTCCGCAACAAGAGTAGCCACCAGAATGAGAAGCCCATGCACCACAATGAAGAGTAGCCCCCGCTCACCAACTGAGAAAGCCAGTGCACACCAACAAAGACCCAGTCCAATCAGAAAAAAAAAGGCATAGGCAGTCTCTGGGGACCAAATCTCAGAGTCCCAGGCCAGGGAAGAGTCTGCCACCATAGGACCTTCCCAGGGAGCAGGGGTGTGAGAAACAGGAAGGGGTGGGGACCCACCTGTTGGTTGTCAGGAACCTTTCGTACTAGCACCTCGGTGATCTTCCGGGGTGTATCGCTATCATAGTCCACTTCTCGCTCCCGGAGAACAGTGATGTCTGCCCCAACTCTGTCACAGCAAGGCCACAGCTGCCACATCTCACCTGTACTCCCCATCCCCCTGGACCCATGGCCTTCTCATACCTCCCCCAGAGCTCCGAACACCTTACTCCACTTCCTACCCGCCTCCAATCTATCCTGCATCCACAGCTCCCTTGACACAAATGAACCTTATGTCAAGGGGCAAAAATCCTGGATCCAGGGCAGAGGATCCCAGAAAACTAAGCCTCCCCACTTCAGTCCTTTGTCCAGAGAAGGCAGGTCCTGGGGATTTAGGGAAAGGAGGACCAAAGGGAAGCATACTTCTCTGCCATCCGGTGCAGGGTCTTGAGGGAAGCCCGCATCTCCTCCTCAGCCAGCCCCACCAGCAGCCCATTGTCCTCTACCCCAATCTGGTAGACGGCCTCACCACGGCCCTCCTGGAGCCGCCACTTCATCTGTGTGACCAGGTGCTCAAAACGATACTGGGATGGGTTCACCAACTTCAGCTTAGGGCAGGTGAAGTATCATGAGAAAGAAAAGTCAGAGATGCTCCTCCTGACCCCACAGGTTCCCCATCTGTCCTGCTGCAAGAATTAGGGCCTTCCCTTCTCTCTTAACCATCCTCATCCCTCCTTGGACAGAGAGTCCTCTTCCAACAGAATGAGGTACAGAGCCCTTACTCTGAACCATATCTTTAAATGACTATAGAGCATAAAGTTAAAAGGATCATAAAGAAATCATCCCACACCAAGGACAACCTGCCCCTCCCCAGCCTAAGACTCACTTTATATTCGATGTTTCCATCTTCAGCCTGAAAAGAAACAGGGAGCTGTTACCACACTGTCCAGACCTAACTCTTACTTCCCTGATTCCCACTGGCGTTCAGGCAGCTAGCGTTAAGAGAGAGAAAGAAGCTTGAGTCGCACTTGTTTAGGCAGGTGTCTGTCAAAGGCCATGGCAGACCAGCCCTGTACTCAGTTCCAGGGTGACCTCTCTGAAGGAAAGTCCTCCAAGAACATAGTCAGTCATCCATCTAAGCCAGGAACGGAACCCTAAGTCCCTCTTTTTTGGATCACTGGCAGCATGCTCTTCTTAGATGCAAGATCACCCTTCTAGGACCTCAAATTGCTGTCCCCAAGTCTGTGTCTTCTCCATGTCCAGGCTGCGGAAGCAGTTCTTTGCCACTGGTCTGAGAGACACCATTTCCTTCCTGCCTGCCCCTCTCAGCTGATGACACCAAGAGTAAGAGGTTGCAAGAGGTTTTGGAGCAGTGCCAAAGGGTGAGCTCAGCACTGGTCACTACAAACCCAATGAGAGAGGAGCCAGGTAAAGGAGAGTCAAGTCTCCAGAGCTGGGGTTGAGATGAAGAAACTCAGAAAAGATAATAAAGGAGACAGACACCACAAACCAGACCACTGTGGCTTTTCCCCTTCTGCCCCCTAGCCCTTGTGCCCCAGCTGAGGTGAAATCTTGAGTCCATCACACCACCTCCTCCCCTTCCCTATATCAGATGACCCAACACAGAAGTATCCCATTGCCCGAGCCTTCCCCTCTCAGGTGCAAAAGGATATGAGATTTGCCTGTTCTGCCAGTCCTGTATTTCTGCACTCCTCCTCCCTGGTCATTTCATTTTTCTTCTCCCTTTCCTGTCATCATTCCATCCCTTCAAGGCTCTCTGACTCTCAGGCTCTTACAGGTCTTCACCCATAATCGCATGGGAGTGTAAAGGAGACCTTTCCCCATCAACAGAGACCTTCCTTTTTATCATTTTGCTGGAGATGAAAAATTAGAATGGGTGGCTTCAGAATACTGATACAAGGATGATGGTCTAGGCTAAAGTTTCTCAAAGTGTGGTCCCAAGACCAGCAGCATTCACATCACCTGGGAACTTGTAAGAAATGCAGATTATCAGGGACACTTTTGAACTATTGAATCAGAAATTCTAGGCGTGGAGCAGCAATCCAGGTGATTCTCTAACGTGCTCAAGTTTGACAACCACTGGATGAGGCTCTTCCCCTGTGTCCTCCTTTCCTATAGCCGTTATTGTCTGCCTTAGGGAACAGCTGGAGCAGGAAGGTGGAGGCTGTCCACACTTCCTCGTAGGACAGGCAAAGAGCGGGAGGACTTAGCATGAGTGTTCTCTGCTTGTGTTTGTGTGTGTGGAGGGGGAGGGAGCATATTGCTCTTTTCCCGGTACTCCTCTCCTCCCTGAAGAGAGTTTAGACAACTCTAACTCCTCACATCCTGGGATGCAGTCTCCCTTCCTTCAGCTGCACAGTAAAAGGGCTGGGGCATTCTACTCTGCTCTTCCCAAGGGATGCGGGTGGGACCTCCTTTCCTCACTTCACCTGGAGTTACTTAGATCAGAGTGGGGAGATTCCCGCCGCCCTCCCCACTCTTCCTCCCCCGGGAACTGACACAGGAATGGAGGCCCAGTCTTTCTGTCCCTCCTCCGTGGGGTCCTTGGACCGGAAAAACGGTTCTCCTCTTCTCGGGGGTCTATGACACCGGAAGGGGGTACTACTCTCTGTCCCGCCTTCCTGGAGTCCCAGGACCGGAAGGAGTGGTTACCTCTGACCCCGCCACTTCCCAGGTGCTCACCTCGGGGGGGCAGGTACGGGGGTTGTTGGCTTTGCTCCCTCTGTTCCTTCCGTTCTTTTTCTTCCCCTTCGGGCCACCGCAGCTGCTGCCGCCGCCGGCGCCCCTAGCCTTGAGGGTTCCGCCCACGGCCGGGCCCCCTCCGGGCCGGCAGCAGCCGCCGAACAGCTCCGATACCCTCGAGTCCATTCGCCGCTGCCGCCAGCCCCCCGCCCGGTCCCTCCCCCCCGCCACCGCCGCCGCGGACGCCGCCGCCGCCGCGCCTACTGCCACGGCCGAGTCGGGCCAGCCAGAGGAGAGCGGGGTGGGGCCCTGCGCTGGCCACGCCTCCGCATCGCCTGGCCTCCCGGTCGCATCAGAAACAGCCGCGGAGCACCATGGGATATAGAGTCCTCAAGCCTAGGAGCTCCCTGGAAAGAGCTCGCCGCAGCCCTACAACTCCCAGGAGGCATCGCGGCGCAAGGGGCCGCGGGTGGCTTCGGGGCGTAGGCAAGGAGCGCGGCTTTGCGCGCAAAGGCCTAAGGGAGCTGTAGTCTGGCTCCAGTCTCCTAGAGCTGAGCGGGTCTTTTCCAGGGGCTTGGAGGTGGGGCAGTCACTGGAGTCGGGGGGAACTTACATAGAATCTAGCCTGGTAGGCGCTTCTGGATTTGGCTCCTTAACGCGATCGCAGACAAGATGTTTTGGGCCTGGAGAGCTGAAGAATTCAGGGCGACTTGTCCCTCCAGCCTACTGGCTCCGCCCATGCCTCAGTTTCTCCCTCAACGGCATGCGTGCCTTCTGGGTGAGTCAGGACCAATGCCAGGGCGGAGGCGGATGGTGGTTAGCCTAATTATGGCTTTTATTGTTACGATGATTATGCCACCTTTACACGGTAGTCACTGCTTTATTACAAGGCTGGCACCCTCCGGGGGGCTGGTTTTAGCAGCCCGAGACACCGCGGTAGCTCCGACACGAGGCCAGAATCCATAAACCAGCCCTGACCCCGCAGCGAGTGCCCGCAGCGAGTATTACCCCCTCCCCTTTGTTTTGAAGCAGAACCAATCCGGGAGAACCGAGTTTGGTTTTAAAACAGCTAGGAGTATAGGAGGGGCCTGGCCCCTACTTGGGCGGGGCTGGGGCTCGGGTTACGTCAACCGCTGTGAGGGCGGGGGAAGTTGCCTGGAATAGAAACTTGGCAAAGGGCCCAGGGGATTGCTGACTTTTGACTTTCTTGCCAAGCTGTCATCTCTCTTGCTCTTTAGGGCTCTTGCAGTCAGCAAAGAGTAAACACATTCAGTGACATAAACCAGTGTACAACACACTAGAAAGGCAGAGTGGAGAAGCAGTTGATGTTGCTGAGCTGGGAGTCAGGACGCCAGAGTTCAGTTCCCAGCCCCGTGGCTGTCTCGTGACTCACCACTCACCCATTGTACGTCCACTTCCCCTCTCTTCACAAACAGCGAGATCCTCAAACGCAGCCTAGAAATAAAACAACCCTTCCCTACAGACCTCAGTTTTCCCTGGAAAACTAGCACCAGTGGCTTACCTCTGGTGATCCTTGCAGAGGTTCAGACCTGCTGGAGTCCATGGCTTCCCCCAGGACCACAAGGAGGAAGGCAGGTTACTGATCAGGTAGATGCTGTCCACATGGCATAACTCCCTAAACTGGTGAAAGCAGAAGGACCAAAATCTGCAAAAGGGCTTAGCAGACCCGACCAATTATGGGGCCTTCACTGGTTGAAAGCAGCTCTGACTTCTGTATTCTGTTCACCTAAAGGAAGGTTATGTTGCAGACAGCCAGGACACAACCCCACCAGGAAAACTGCTACTTAGGAGCTGAGTGAGACAGCTGAAGAAAGATGAGGGTTGGAAGCGAGAGCTAAGACTATTCCTCCAACATTATCACGGCCACCACCACCACCACTGGGCTCTCTTGATAACCAAGGTCTGCTGCAGTCACCTGATAACACTTGTGCTCTCGTCATCACAGATCTTTCAGCTGTCCTCCACACAATTTAACTTCATTCTTTCCAATTCTTTTCTTTTAAGAGATGGGGTGGGATAGCCCATTCTGATATCTGATCTTATATAACCTGGCTTACCATAGACAGGAGTGAAGGCTGGCAGAGAAGTAGGAGGAGCAGGGATGTCTGCCCAGGAGGAGATCAGGGTCCTGGTAGATGGAAGGTGATATGTGTGTTTAGTTTCCTGGGGAGGGTTGCTTATGAGGTGCTTATGAGGTGGTTGCCTGTGGGGTAAATAATGGATGTCACACGCAGACTGTTTTCCTGGTACATAATTAGTCATTCATTCCTTATGTATAGTATCTTTACATGCATTTTAAAGTCAGATTTAGCAATATTTTTCTTTATATTTTCTTGGTTTTGTGTCATGTCTAGGCCAACCCCACTCCTAAATTATGAATTATTCTCCAGTATTTTCTTCTAGGAGTTTTGAGGGTTTATATGTTTAATTGATTTGGAATGTATCTTTATGTAGAATGTGTAATGGGAACTAATTTTTTCCCCTCCTAAATGCATAGGGAGTTGTTTCAAATTATTTGCTTTTAAGAGTCAGCCTCATCATTGCTAAGACCTATATATATGTTGATACATTAATCTGTTTCTTGACTCTCTTCCGTTTTGTTTATTCCTAAGCCAATACCACAGTATTTTAATCATTATGCTTTTTATAGAGTGTTTTGATCGCTGGTCCCTGTTTCCTAAAACACACTTGTTCTCTTTGTCTCTATCACCTAACACTTGTCTATTTTTATTACTACTTCCCTGGATATTGAAAAGCAGAGATATTACTTTGTCAACAAAGGTCCGTCTAGTCAAGGCTATGGTTTTCCAGTAGTCATGTATGGATGTGAGAGTTGGACTGTAAAGAAAGCTGAGCACCGAAGAACTGATGCTTTTGAACTGTGGTGTTGGAGAAGACTCCTGAGAGTCCCTTGGACTGCAAGGAGATCCAACCAGTCCATTCTGAAGATCAGCCTTGGGTGTTCTTTGGAGGGAATGATGCCAAAGCTGAAACTCTAGTACTTTGGCCACCTCATGTGAAGAGTTGACTCACTGGAAAAGACTCTGATGCTGGGAGGGATTGGGGGCAGGAGAAAAAGGGGATGACAGAGGATGAGATGGCTGGATGGCATCACTGACTCGATGGATGTGCGTTTGAGTGAACTCCGGGGAGTTGGTGATGGACAGGGAGGCCTGGCGTGCTGCAATTCATGGGGCTACAAAGAGTCGGACACGACTGAGCTGAACTGAACTGGCTACTCCTCAGTCTCCTCCATAGATCCTTTTTCTTTCTGCTCATCCTCAAACAGTGTCTTCAGGATCCTTGCTCATTTTCATTGTATACAACCTCCCTGGGTGATTATCCACTCCCATGTTGATGGCTTTCAAATCTATATTTCTGCTCCTCATGGTGTCCCTAAATTTTCTCTTCACTGTCCAATGGAACAACAAACTCAACCTATTAAAAATGGAACTCATCTTTAATCTTTACCCATACCCAATAAATTGGCCTTCCTCTGGTATTCCCTCCTTCATTGACTGGCACAACTGGCCATAGAGTTGCTGAAGTAAAAGTCTGCTTTTTTTTTTTTCTTTGCTTATCTTCTGGACAGTCTCTCACTCTCCCTCTTCTTGGGATCAACCACCTTACTCATTGGACTTCCTAAATATCTATAGGGTTCACCCAGTTCTCTCCACCCCACTGTGACTACCCTAGTTCAGGCCTCTCTCACCATGTACTTGGGTAATTCCAATTGCTAGCTCTGACTGGTATCTGAGCCTCCTCCTTTGTCCTCACTGTAATCTAATCTCCACACTACAGCCAGTGTAGAGGTTAAATTTTCAGTGTAAAATGTAAATATAACCATGTCACTCTCCTACTTAAACCTTTCAAATGTTCCTCCATCCCCTTACAGGAATAAGTTAAGTTCAAACTTTTAAATTTGGCTTAGAAAACCTTCCTTACTATGATTTGGCTTCTGTTTGTCTGCTGCTGCTGCTGCTGCTGCTGCTGCTGCTAAGTCGCTTCAGTCGTGTCCGACTCTGTGCGACCCCATAGACGGAAGCCCACCAGGCTCCCCCATCCCTGGGATTCTCCAGGCAAGAACACTGGAGTGGGTTGCCATTTCCTTCTCCAATGCATGAAAGTGAAATGTGATAGTGAAGTTGCTCAGTCGTGTCCGACTCTTAGCGACCCCATGGACTGCAGCCTACCAGGCTCCTCTGGCCATGGGATTTTCCAGGCAAGAGTACTCTACCACAGCTTTAATACTTCATAAGACGAACTCTTTTTATTTCTTGAGTTAAGAATGCTCTTGTATCTCAAGGTCTTCTTAAAAACAAAATTCAACTGAAGATTTGAAGATCTAATTGGCTTTATTTAACAATTTTCATGAATCAGGAAGTATCGAGTAAATACAAAGGCACTCTGAGGGGCTGTACAAGATGCAAGACTTTTATAGAAATGGAGGCAGGATAATGAGGTTATTAGCAAAAGAAAGGGGAATTCCACTTAGGGGGAATGTTGGGGACTTATCTTGCAGATTACCTCACTAGCGCTGAAATGCCAGACTAGTTAGTTTAAAATTCCACTCCAGGAGAAGCTGAAACTCCTATTAGATTAGGAAATGAGTCTTGGTGTGATTTAGCAGAAGTGTATCAATCTATTTGGGCCTTGTTTGTTTTTACCGGTCTCCAGGACCACCAGACCCTCCTCTTTACCTTTACTCATCTTAAAGATCAATTTCCTCATGGACCACGCCTCACTCCCACTTCCTCTAGGTTATGCGCGCCTGTTCTCCGCGTCCACTGCCCTTCTACACCTTACTGTATAATTCATCACACTGCATTGAATCTACAGGCACTGAACCCCTTGAGGACCCCTCCAATCGCTGGCTTCTTCGCCGCAGAGACTCCAGCACCTAGGACAGGGCCTGACACGGAGGTGCGTAGCGAATAGAGGACGCAGGAAAGAATGGATGCGAGCGAGTGGGTGTCCTCGGAAGGCAGCGCCAAGTAGTTGAGAACCCGTGGTTTCTCTGTGGGAGGAGGGCTCGACGGACTCGCCGAAGGGGGTTAAGGAAGGCTCCGCTCCTTAACAGGGTTCTCGACTCCCCACCCAGCAAAGCCTCCCCCGCACAGACGCGGCGCCCCTCCTTCTTCCGGGCCAGCAGAACAGGAAGTGGAGGCGCGGGCTTCCCATGAAGCACCGCGGGGCGCCTATTCAAACCTAATGGAGAACGGGGAGGAGGTCGAGATGGCGGCCCCGGAGCCGGAAGTGCAGTCCCCGGCTGCAGTCCCTGGTAAGATATGGAGTCCGGAGCTCGAGGAGTTTGCTTCCTCCCTGCCACGGCTCCCTCCAGTCATTTAGCCCTTAATCGTTTCACTAGCCCGTGTTCCTTGTCCCCACTTCCCGTCGTCCCTCCCAGCTCTGACTTGGCCCCTTTACTTCATCGCCCCCGCGGCCCTGGATTCCATTGGTTCACTCTCCTCTTTCTTCGCGACGTGTTCTGGGCTCTGCTTGACACCAATTTCTCTCATTTTCCCATATCAGGGCCTCTGCTTTCTGAGCGGATCTCCAGTCGCTGTCTCCCAAATTCCCGCCACCCGGCCTCCCCCAAATCCTGCAGTCTCTTAGACAACGGGGATCTGGAACCTGCGAGCGGCCTCCCAGAGGGGAATTTGCGGAGAGAATCCGCCTGTGTAGGCGTGTGGCCTCAGCTGTGGTGGCTGATGTCACCACAAGGGATAGGAAGACTGACTCTGGCCTCTTCACTTTTTCTCATCCAAGTTCTAATCAGGCCGGACCCTCTCTAGCTTTGGAGAACAGAGGAGATCGGACTTCAGGGTGCTATGTCCATAGACCTTTTAAGTTTTTCGTTTTTCTCTCTTGTCCCTCTGTGCACCTACTAGATTTGGAGTGGTGTGAGAAGTCGGAGGAAACCCAGGACCCCCAGATAGAACTACTTGAGACCACCTCCACCCAGGAACCTCCCAACCCTTTGGAGCCCTTTCGTCCCAGAGACTGCATGGTGCCAGTGGTGTTTCCTGGGCCTGTGAGCCAGGAAGGCTGCTGTCGCTTTACTTGTGAACTTCTAAAACATATCATGTACCAACGCCAGCAACTACCTCTGCCCTACGAACAGCTTAAGCACTTCTACCGAAAACCTTTTTCCCCAGGTAGGCACAAGCTTTGGGAGGAAATTGGTGAGTGAACTTTGTGGCTATTAGATGGTGGCAGGTAAAAGGGTGGTCAAAGGAACCTTCATGCGTGTCAGCACAAGCAGCTGTAAACGCTGTTTCAGCCCTGTGGCTTCAGTCCTCTCCCACTCTAGTCTGGATAGTCAAAGCCTTCCTGCTTTTTCTCTTGTTTGCTTTTTCTGAAACTCCTGTTGTGTGTTACGTTTGGACTTCATGAACTGATCCTCTAATTTTAGTGTATTTTCTCTCCAAATCCTCATTTCTTTGTTTCTGTTATACTTTTCTTCCTTGAGTTTATGTTCTTAAACTTAATTTTTGGCAGTCACAGTCTTAAGAACTTTTTCTTAAAATTTTTATTTTTAAATTTATTGTGACTGTGTTGGGTCTTAGTTGCAACCTGCAAGCAAGATCTAGTTCTATTCCTGAACAGGGATGGAACCCGGACCCCTGCATTGGGCGCTCACAGTCTTACCCACTGGACCACCAGGGAAGTCCCACATGTTCCTTTTTAGTTATATCCTGTTTCCTGTCTGTATGAACTTCTCTTGTGGGTATTAATTACTGTGTTTTTGAAGTTTTCCTCTATCTCTTGCACTGTCTCTGTTTCTTCCAGATTCCTCTCCTATTTATTTGTTTTGGTCTCTTTCACAGTTGAGGCTTGTATTTGGTGTCTGAATATTTAAGAATAAGTCATTGAAAGTTCTGTGTGCGTGGCTGGCCCTGTGAGCGAGCTGATAGACTTAAAGGACATTGGGTGGGAATGAAGTGGTAATGATAACGGGGAAAGAGGATTATTTGCTCTAATAAAGGTGATTTTGGAGTTATCTTTCAGTTAAACATGGTAAACTGAACACGTTTATTTCTGCTTCCATCTGATACACTACTCAATGAGAGAAGAAGGAAGGAAGGAAAGAGAGAAAAGAACACTTCCAAAACATTGTGTTTGGGTGGGGGAAACTTGCAGGCCATCGAAGGGTAGTGGGCTTCCCAGGTGGCACTAGTGGTAAAGAATCTGCCTGCCAATGCAGGAGGCATGAGAGATGCAGGTTTGAACCCTGAGTTGGGAAGATCCCCTGGGTGGCCTGGCAACCCACTCTAGTATTCTTGCCTAGAGCGTCCCATGGACAGAGGAGCCTGGCAGGCCACAGTCCATAGGGTCACAAAGAATTGGACATGACTGAAGTGACTTAGCACGCATGTGCGCTTAGGGCCCTTGCACAGGTGTTCACTCACTCCCCATGTGTTCACTTTTTGTGTTCTGTGGTGCTTAAGTGAACAACTCCTGGGCCTTTATGGACTTTCAGTGTGGTTTTGCTTCTCAGGGAGTCCCCTCTGACGGCACTTGGTATTCAGCTCTCTTGAGTGCTTCCTGCTTTTTTCTTCCAAAATTTGTTACTGTCTTTAGCCACTGTCATCTATTTTTAGTTATTTTTGCCACTGGGAGTCCTCTTTCTCTCCCTTCCCTTCCTGTTTCCCTCCCCTCTTTCTTCCTCCCTCCCACCCACTCTTTGATTTCCTTCCTACCTTCCATCAGTTTGCCATGTTTGTTTATTTTTTATTGAAGGATAATTGTTTTACAGAATTTTGCTGTTTTCTGTCAAATCTCAACACGAATGCCATGTTTAACTAGAGGGTGAATTCCAGTATTTATTAGACCGAATAATCCTTGGTGGGTTTTTTTTTGGCTGAAAATTGCCAAGCACAGGCTCTCTAGTTGCCCTGTGGCATATGGGAATCTTAGTTTCCTAAGCAGGAATCAAGCTCTCCTCCTGTGTGTTGGAATGTGGATTCTTAACTACTGGACCACCAGGAAAGTCCCCAGTCCTCAGTCTTGTCATTATTTTCAGCACAGCAAAAGCTTACTACCTGCCATGCCACCACATGAGTATTTTAGTATTTTAGTTGCTAATTTCTGGCTGCCCTCCTGCTTCAGTACACTGTCTTTGCTATTCTGAGTGAGGAGGAATTATAACTTTGTACAAAGAATCTATTTTCCTTTTTGATACATTTCCCTGTGATAAAACCCAGGGTCCTGAGTGTGGCGGTTCACTGAACTGGAGTTCCGGTCGTGTAAGTCTGCTCTGTCCCAGCAGGGTTCTTCAAAGGGCATTAGCTTTCGTCTACCTTGCAGACCTTCTCTGTCACCATTCTTTGTCCTCACAGGCAGAGGACTTGGTGAAGAAGAAACCTCGAGCCACTGCTGAGGTGAGCAGCAGGAAATGCCAGCAAACCCTGGCAGAACTGGAGAGTGTCCTCAGCCACCTGGAGGGACTCTTTGCCCGGACACTAGTCCCTCGAGTGCTGATCCTCCTTGGAGGCAATGCCCTTAGCCCCAAGGAGTTCTACGAGCTTGACCTGTCCCGATTAGCCCCCAACAGCATGGACCCGAGCCTGAGCACAGCAGCTTGTTTGCGCCGCCTCTTCCGAGCCATTTTCTTGGCTGATGCCTTCAGTGAGCTGCAGGTCCCTCCACTCATGGGCACCATCGTCATGGCACAGGGTCACCGCGACTGTGGAGAAGATTGGTTTAGACCCAAGCTCAACTACAGAGTGCCCAGCCGGGGCCACAAGCTGACTGTGACCTTGTCCTGTGGCCGACCCACCATCCCAGCTGCAACCTGGGAGGATTACATTTGGTTCCAGGCACCAGTGACACTGAAAGGCTTTCACGAATGAATGGGAATGCTCATCGTGAACACAGTGGCTAAATTATCTTTCCTCTGGTGGCACCACATCACCCATCTCCTGCTTGGACCTAATTAATTCCTGTTGAGAGGAAGGGTCTGTCCTTCTGGCTGCCTGCCCCCTTAGACTTTCTGGTGGACTGATAGTATGGCTAGGGTTGTAATAATCATCATTGAACAAGCATCTCTTTGAATCACAGGCTGATTTTCCCAGAGGATGCTGGGTCAGGTGTTTCTTTTGGGGGCTGGAAAGCAAACATGGGCCCACAGACAGGCTCTGTCCCCTCCCCATCCACCCCCGGGGGTGGGGCGGGCAGGGAGGTGACCCTTTTAGCTTTTTGCTGTGGCTTTTCAGAATTTTTAACAGGGACATAATGTGGGTATGATTCGTGGACTTACATATATTATAAAATGAATGGATTCATATTAAATTTTCCTGAAACATTTTTGGCTTAAAGAGGCTTAAGGCTAGAGTAATCTCTCTTGGTCTCTTAGGCTTCAGCCTTCCATGATTTAATTTTTTTCTAGTAGTTCTTTCTCTTCATTATTCCTGGGCCAATATGGGAAGTTAAATGACTTGGCCAAGGTTCTTTAACAGTTTGATAGCAGAGTTGGGACTAAGAGTCCTCTTCAGCTAACTCCTAGCCCGATGTTCTTTGCTTGCCACATGTTGGGTGCTGTGACCCTTAGAGTATGTGTACCCAAAGCAGAGGTCACACAGTGGGAGGGACCTGAGAAAGAAAACCAAGAGAGTCTCTCCAAAGCCTGACTGCACCATAGGCTAAGACACCAGGTCTGCCCTGTAGAGTCACTTCCCTGAGGCCAAGTGTCCCTTCTGGAATTCGCCCTGCCATCTCCACTGCAGTTGCATGGTGGCTGCTGGCAGTTGCTGTTGGCAGTATTGTCCTTGTGCCATCCCTGCCCTCCTGCCTGTGGCCATTCCTCCTTGGCAGCATCTGTGGGTTGGCCATCCTGATCCTTACTGTTATCCTCTCCAGCTTGGTGCTGTCCTGACCACTGAGCACTGATGCTCTTTGTCCCTGAGAACATCTGCTTATTTCTTGGAAGCAAAGTTGAAGGCAGAATCCTCACCCTGCTGGTGTCGGGGATAGGTGTGTGGGTGTGTGTGTGTGTGTGTGTGTGTGTGTGTGTGTGTGTACAATATATACTATTTTGTACATTTTAAGAAGACATGGAAAATAGTTTATATTTTATGGTAGGTTTTAAGCACTTTACATGCATTATCTAATCTAATAACCTTACAGATTTCATAATATTGTTTCTGTCTTATGGATGAGGCTTGGGGAGACTGAAAAACTTGCATAAGTGTTGAAGCCTGGATTCAGACCCAGTCCAGCTGACTCCAGAGGCTGAGTGCTCTACACTGTACTGCACATTCTGTGTGGTTTTACTCTTGAGATGATTAAACAGGGTTTGCCCTGCTGAATTTGGTAGCATTGGAAAGCTGTGGGACTTCATCTCTGGCTTCAGATTGTGTTTCCTGACATGGAACCTGCCACTTACTGGTGCTAAGTAAATATAGAATCAATGCAAACAAAAGGTTTGAGTTCTTTTCTGTGCTGTGTCCACTTGAAGCATACTCCACCAGCTTGGACTCTCCGCTGCTTTTGTGTCTGATAGTACCTTACAGAAGAGGAATAGGGCCATATCTCTCACTCGGAAAGGGACAGGCTGAGGGGTCAACTTAAAGGGAGGGAGAATTTTGAAGAAGGGAGTTATAAACTTTTGAGGCGGAAGACATCAAGGCAAGTCTGATCCCTCGAGTCCTACTTTAAAAACTGTTAAAAACAATGTCTAGACAATCAAAACATAGTTAATTATCCAGGTAATTTAGACACTTCTTGGCTTGGCATTGGGGCCCAGGTCATTCTGATTTCGTGAATCCACTCCAAAGGAATCCAGAAATTAAAAGATCAGTTAATAATTTTATCAACAAATATCATCTCCCCTGACAAGCCTGCTGAGGCACCTGTTTGTGTCTTTTAACCTCGGCTGGGCACTCCAGAGATGCATGTGAAGAAATCGTATCTAGCCCAGGGAGTGAAGAGCCCCAGCTTCAGTGGTTCTGGCCTTTCATCTGTTGTTACCATTTGAACCTGAAAGCAATAGGTGTGGGACCTGAGGTAGGTAAATGTAGATGGTAAGGAACATGTAGCTGTTGATGTTGTATATGAAAATGTGGATGGGGAAGTGTCGTCCATAAACTCACACATTTTGTAACCCTCTGCACCCTCCTTTGCCAGGGTGTGGCCCTATAGGGTGCCCCATTGCCTGGCCAGCTCCTCCCTACCCCCACACACTGGAGTCCTAACCATTGTACCTCTGGGAAATGCCCACTCCCCCTTCTAGGTCTTTGTTTGCCACTTAGCTGAAACAATCCTATGAAAGGGAGAAATCAAGAGCTATCTGTGAAGACTGAAGACAGTGGAGTAGATGGACCCCACTCTGTAAGACCTGGTTCTGGGGGAACCAGGAAGATTCTTTGGAATCTTAGAGCCAGGAAGATCTTAAATTCTTTTCTTAGGAAATTCTGAGGCCAAGAAAGGACAGGAATGAAGTGAAATAATATAGCTAGTCTTACTGTGTTTTTCTTCCCAAGCCCCCATTGCGTATGTTATACAGTGAGGACTCAATAAATGTCCACTGTGTGGAGGGGTTTTAGAGGAAGCAAAATAGCGCTGGAATTGGGCTAAATTGGCACCTCAAACCTACCACTGTATCCTGGTTATTCTGGGGTAAAACCATGCCGTTGCCGAGACAACTGAACACCTCCTATCACCCAGGGGGAAAGGAAGCAGGAGGGAGCGAGTGTACGCCCAGGCTTTTCGGAAGCGCTCCGTGGCAAGAAGGGCTGGCTGGCGGGCTGCCCCCAGAAGGCTAGCCAGCAGAAGGTCAGGTGGGTGAAATCCTGCTTCCGGTAGGGTGGAGGGGCGGAGCTTTGGGTCTCCATGGACACGGTTTCTCCTAGCAACCTGGAGGGCGTTGAGCAGAGCTGCCGGCGCGATGGACGCGGAAAGCCTCCTGCTGTCACTGGAGTTGGCGTCTGGCAGTGGGCAGGGCCTTAGCCCAGACCGTCGGGCCGCGCTGCTCACTTCTCTCATGCTGGTTAAACGCGACTACCGCTTCGATCGGGTCCTCTTCTGGGGCCGCATCCTCGGCCTCGTCGCCGATTACTACATCGCTCAGGGCGTGAGCGAGGATCAGCTCGCACCGCGCAAGACCCTGTACAGGTGGAGAGGGCGCCCAGGCTGGCCAAGGCCGCGGGGGATACTGAGGGGAGGGCTACCGGGCCGGGGAAGGGGCGAGTGGGAGGTAGGACCTAAAGGGGCGGGTTCCAGAAAGCGAAGAGGTGAGGTCTGAGAGAGCAGCCCAGGGAGGACACCTGGCGAGGGGCGCCAGAGAAACTTAGAGGCTGATGGCTTAATAATGGAAGCAGGGCAAGAACGGAGGAGAGGCAAGATGAAAGCTTCCAGAGAATGAAACCCAGAGTAGAAGCCCTGTGGTGGACCTGGCCTTCCAAGAGAAACGTTTGGAGAAGGGTCCAAACTAAAGTTTGGCTTTAGTTTGGAGAAGGGTCAGAAGCCTTGAGGGTAGCAGGGAGCTCTTTGGAAATGGTTCCTGAAGCATTGGGGTAGAGGTGTTGGCTCATAGGAGGCACTCCAGGAAGTAGTGAACAAATGTGGAATGGAAGGAAAGGGATTTAGAACTGAGGAACTTTTCCTGGACACTCCATTTAGGACCATCCATCCTCCTTTTGACTACCCGTTGATGGGGAGCTCCCCATCTTACAAGCGTTCTGTTCAGGCTGAAGAAAGTTGGAGACTTCATTTAGCTATCCATGCAGCAATCCAACATTGACTGAATGTTTTCCGTGCTAGACCTGGGGTTAAAAAGATGGCTAAGACTCTCCTTATCTCCAATTTATTCACACCCAGAAATCACAGCAAAGCATCTGAAAACTAAGACAGAGGTGTACGACGAAGGGAGGCAGGGGTGCAACATTCTCCTGGAGAGCATCTTTTTTTTTTTTGCCTTCAAGATCTCAACTTTAAGATCTTATTTATTCCTTTTGCATTTTTTTGTAAATTATTTAATTGGAGGCTTATTACTTTACAATATTGTAGTGGTTTTTGCCATACATTCACGTGAATCAGCCATGGGTGTACATGTGTCCCCCATTCTGAACCTCCGCCCCCCCACCTCATTCCATCCCTCCGGGTTGTCTCAGTGCAGCGCCCTGTCTCAAGCATCGAACCTGGACTGGCGATTTGTTTCACATATGGTAGTATGCATGTTTCAATGCTACTCGGAGAGCGATTTTTAATAAGATTACTTAGATCTGAGAGATGACCTGGAGTTCTCCAGGAAGGAGTTGGGGAAAGGCATGCCAGTCAGAGGAAAAACTGCAAACTTGCTGGCTGGAGCTCACTTGGGATGTTTGGGAGAATAGAGGGTAGGCAACCAGGACAGTGGCAGCCTAGGGTGTTAATGTTGAACTCGATGGAGAGGCCAAGAGATTTGAACTTTGTCCATAGGCTATGCAGAGCCACTGAGGGCCTTCAGTGAAGAGCCTGCTCGGACCTGAGTGGGCAGAAGGGTCTGGAAGTGGGCGAGCATTTGGATGTCTGTTGCAGACTGAAAGGAGGAAGGAATGGAGGGGGTGGAGTTGGAAAGATTTCAGTGGTAGAAGTGGCAGGACTTGTGACTAAATGGGGAAAGGTGAAGAGGAGGTCAAGGTTGACCCTTCCTTCCTAGCTTAGGCAGCTGGGTGAGGGCTGGTGCCACGCACTGGGAAAGAATTCAGGAGGTACTAGGGAGGCCCAGCGAGTTTGGTGTCAGGTGCCATGGGGCAGAGTGGTAAGGAAGCATATTAAAGTACAGATCTGGAGTCCAAAAGAAAAATTTGGACTGAAGATAGAGATTTGAACCTCACTGTATTCCAATAAGTTTTTCTTTCTCCAGCACCTAGTATGTGCTAGGCATTGATCTAGACATGGGGAATTCAGTGCTAAAGTCCTTGTCTTCATGGAGTTTACATTTTAGTGTGTGTGGGGGAGGGGGGGGGAAGACAGACTATAAACACACACACACATATACTGCATACACTTAGCATTGGTGCTAAGTGCTAAGGAGACACGGAATATAGGATCAGGTACTATTATAAAAGGGTGATCTGGGATGGCCTCTCTCAGGAGGTAACATTTGAGAAGAGACCTGAAGCAACTGAGTGAACTGTGTTTCTCTGAGGGAAAAGCATTCCAGGCAAGTACAAAGGTCCTGAGGCAGGTGTGTGCTTAGCGTACCTGTGGGATCCTGTAGAGGCTAGTGTGACTAGAGAGGAGTGAGTGAGGGGCCACTGCACAGCATGAGGGCAGAGAGGCCGAGACAGTCGTGCAGGGCCCTGTGAGTGCTCGGCTCAGTGGGAAGTCGTTGGGAGCGTCTGCAGAGTCACGGTCTGGCTTAGGTTTTCCCAGTTGGGTGGGGAACAGACCGAAGCGGGAGCAGGTACGGACATGGGGAGGCCAGTTAGGAAGCTGCTGCGATATTGGGCGGAGTAGGCGGAGGCTTGGATGAGGGTGGAAGCAGTGGAGGTGGTGAGAGATGACTGGATTCGGGGTATCCACTCGGGAGTAGCTGGGGTTCTGGGAGTCAGGTAGGTGAGACTGGAGATAAAAGAGGGGTGAGACTAGATCCTCGGAAACACTTAAGGCTGGAGAAGGGGAAGGGGAGGTGTCAAAGGAAGCAGACATAGAAATGCACGTGTTGGCTTTAGGTCCCATGGCTGGCCTTCCTCAGAGCAGTTCCTTGGGGTGCCAGGGGTGGAATCCTGGTGCAGTGGTCAGAGTGAAAGCGGGGTGGGGAGGAAGGGCTCTGGCAGGGCAAAATGTTCTTGAGTATGGTCCAGAGTTGGGGAAGAGGAGGGAGGGAAGGGAAAGGGGCATTTCCCAGGGGGCTGGGGCATCTTCATGTTGTGAAGGAGCCAGTGGAGAGTGAAGGGGGCAAACAGAGCAGGCTGGGGATGTGGGTGCTGGGTGGATGAGGGAGGAGCGGGCGGACACCCCTCCCGGCAGGGTGTGAGAAAGAAGTGACTGGGCTGGCGATGCCCCTGAAGCTCTCAGAAGAGGAGAGCTCCTAGAGCCTAGGCCAGGAGAAGTGTGGGGGAGATGGCTGTGTGTCAGCTCAGCAGGCAGGCTGAGCATGGATGTGGGCCCTCTGGATCAGAGGGATCTGAATTAAGGCAATTCAGCTTCCAGAAACTCATCTGTGGTCTCACAATCCAGCTATGTAGGAAGACACTCTTGGAATCTTGGCAGACTGAAGCTTTTAAGAAATTATGTTGTATGTCATCACATACAGGGTGGGAGTACACCACAGGCTCTTGTGGTTTCTAAGGGGGAAAGGTGTGACTCCAACCAGCCTTTCTTGGGCCTCAGCCCTTTGGGAGAAGGGGCAGGGACAGGAAGCTGGAATGAGAGGGGAGTCAGAATTGGGGGTCATGCGGATGTTGTTGGCAGCCTGAACTGCATGGAGTGGAGCCTCCTGCCTCCCGCCACAAAGGAGATGGAGATAAAGACATCTGTGGTGAAGGGTCGCTTCATGGGGGACCCCTCCCACGAGTATGAACACACTGAGCTGCAGAAGGTGAACGAGGGCGAGAAGGTCTTTGAAGAAGAAGTAGTGGTGAGTGAAGACGAGAGGAGGAGGGCCTGAACACAAGGGGGCTGGGCTGGTGGGCACTGTGGTGGCAGCAAGCACGGTCATCTTCACAGCCACTGGGGCCACGGGGCCACGGGCGCTGGGTGTGCTCAGCTCTGGGCCTCCGTGCCAGCCCCCTCGCTCCATCCTGGTGCCCTGGGACGCTGGTGCATTGCCTCCAGGGGGTGGAGAGGAAGAAACCTCTGTTAAGTCACCTGCCCAGGGTCACATCACTCCTGAATGTTGACAGGGTGGCAAGGGGATGGGCAGCTCTCGGGAGAGCTGGTTTATGGGGCCAGGGCTAGGAAAGAAGAGGTCTGTGCATTGCTCTGGGGTCAGGGGATGTGCACAGGTGCTTATATTTTTGTATAGATTTGTATTTTACTAGATAACACATTCAGGCTTCCCAGGTGGCACTAGTGGTAAAGAACATGCCTGCCAATGCATGAGACGTAAGAGACGCAGGTTTGATCCCTGGGTTGGGAAGATCCCCTGGAGAAGGGCATGGTAACCCACTCCACTATTTTTGCCTTGGAAATCCCAGGGACAGAGGAGCCTGGCAGGCTACAGTTGACAGGGATGCAAAGAGTCGACACAACTGAAGAGACTTAGCATGCACACACGCATGCAGATAATACATTCACTTGAAACTGTTAGCAGCGATTACTTTTAGGAGATGGGATTATGAATGGTTTTACTTTTTATATTATAAAATATCTCCATATTACCCAGATATACTACAGTAAGCACGACAGCTTTTATATTTTAAAACAGCAAAATAAGCAACATTAAAATATGGGATTGCATGGTTGGAAAATAACCCCATTTCTGAAAAACAGACAAACCTGTGATTCAAAATCCAACCTTTGCCCTTGAACCTTGGTGAAGCCAAATGTCTGGGTCTAGCTCTGTGGTGCTTCAGCTACAACCCCCTGCCTGCCGGACAACCTCTACATCCTCTGTTTTCTCTTCTGTAGAATTGAGACTCGTACAGGTTAAATGAGGTGTCTTTTTTTTTTTTTTTTTTGGCCTCATCATGAGGTTGTGGGATCTTAGTTCCCTAACCAGGGATTGAACCCACGTCCCTTGCATTGGAAGCACAGGATCTTAACCACTAGACTGCCAGGGAATTCCCAAGGTGATGTATTTAAAGCACCTGGCCTAGATACTTATTAGTTTCCATCTCCTTTGTAAACAATTCCAATCAGCAGCCCTGGGGAAATATGTGGCTGAGACTCTGGGGTCTCCCAGTGACCTTTTCCCTGTCAAGTGCTGTTTTCTCCCAAACATCTCTATGAAGTCCTTTTGTTTGGGTTGAGGTTGCCCTTGATATTGATTCTAACCAAATTTCATCTGTGTAAACATGTTACAGTATGGGGTGATGTTTGAGAAATGATGTTAAGTCAAAGAGCAGGACAAGAAACTATATAAACTGTAACTCTAATTTTCCTTTGAATATAGGCATAGGAAAAAAATAATAGAAGGGATTATACCAATATGTTATCAGCGATTACCTTCAGGAGGTAGGATTATGAATGGCTTTAATTTTCTTAGGTATATTATAAAATACTTCTATATCACCCAGATATTCTACAGTCAGCATGATAGCTTTTATATTTAAAAAGGCAAAATAAGTAAAATTAAAATATGACAGAATGGTTTGTTTCTGGACCAGTATATAAAACACTGTTAATGGTGTCTGCTCCCAGTGAGAGCAACTGGGGGACCAGGAGTGAGATGAGACACTGCTTTTTTATTATTTTTTAAAAAGTTTTAAATATCATACTCACCAGCAGTACATATTACCAATTTAAGAAAGGACAGGAGGGGAGGGACGGCAGGCAAGGGCTTCACTTATGGTGAATTTCCAAGCACCTGGCATCTCTGCATGATGACCCAGGTCAGATGAACATCCAGAGGGCCCTTGCACCAGGCATGACTGACTGGGCACAGCACCCCAGCGGGATAACTTGTCTCCTATCTCCTCAGGTCCAGATCAAAGAAGAGATGCGTTTGGTGTCCGTTATTGACCAGATCGACAAGGCTGTGGCTGTCATCCCCCGAGGTGCCCTCTTTAAGACCCCTTTTGGACCTATCAATGTCAATCGGACCTTTGAAGGTAAGTTCTCCTCCCGAGCACAGTCAGATACGTGTCTGGGAGTCCAGGGGAACCTACCTGTTTTCTCAGAGAAGGAATAACTGTCGCCACATCACTTGGTAGGACCTGCCGAATGGCATTACTGGACCCTGACTCTTTTATGCCTGAGTTGAGAGAGTGTCTGGCCACCTGTGTTTGGGGCTGTGTGTGGGGCTGGGCTCCCCACCTTTCCCCTACTGCTCCTCCGTAGTCTGTTCTCGTTGCAAGGACCGAGCCGAGTTCTGGCTGAAAGAACGCTGGTCCCTTGCCGCCCTTCAGTTCCCCATCAGTAGCTGACTGAACCCTCTGCAAGCCTCTCCATGTGATTGCCAATCAGAGAGGAAGGGGATTGTGGGGCTTGGGGATGACCATCCCTTCCTACCTGCTGCCCCTTTGTAGGACTGTCCTTGTCTGAAGCCAAGAAGCTGAGTTCTTACTTCCACTTCAGGGAACCTATTGAGCTGAAGAACAAGACCTTGCTGGAGAAGGCTGAGCTCGACCCGTCCCTAGACTTCATGGACTCTCTGGAGCATGACATCCCCAAAGGTAACAGCCTGTTATTTGGACGACATTGGATCCACCCCCAGGTCAGAAAAGTGGGCCATGCCACCTGCCATTCCCTCTTAAGAGTGGGACCCACATCCTGGGTGGGAACTGGGAGTTCAATATGGAGCCTTGAGTAGGAGGCTCCTCCAGGGCCCAATACAGGGCTCAGCTCCAAACGTTTGCAGACAAAAGGATTGTCTTCCAGGTGCTTCCACAGACAGGAAGTCTCTCTTGATTTTCATATCAATCTTGAATGAAGGCAAGTTGGGAATATCCCCCCACCAAAACATCCCTGAAAATAGCAGCCGTATATACATTTTCACAGTTGGTTTCGGGGTTAGATGGAGTGCTTGGCACACAGCTGGTGCTCAGGGAGTAGGCGCTGACTGACCAGTAGAGGACCACCTGCTAAGGAAATGGGTTCTGTACGTCTGTCTCCTGCTAAGTGTGCTTTTTAAATCATAAAACATACAACTTCAGAGGCCTTCTTGTGCTTCAGGGCCCATCTGGCCCAGGCACACAGCCGGCAGTTGGTGGGGGTCAGAGACCCTGGTTCCTCCCTGGGCTCCACCAGTAGAGATGAGCACATCCTTGGAAGATGCTCTTGTTGGGCTCAGCATCCCAGGACAGGTGCCAGGCTCTGGGCATGCGGGGGGCCACACCCAAGGCACTGCCTCAGCACCCTGCTTTTTTCCCTCCCCATGCCTGGTGTTCTGAGAGCTGGAGGGATCTGCTGTTGATGATGGCAAAGACAATGATTCTAGGAACTACTCATAAAGGCAACGACACTGCTTATTGTGTGCCAGGCGCTGTACCCAGTCTTTCCCCTGCCTCATTTTTTTTTCTTAGTTCATTTTAATCTTCACAGCTGATCTGTGAGTTAGATACTATTATATCATCATCCCCATTTTACAGATGAAAAAAACGGAGGCTCAGAGAGTTAAATCCAAGGACACAGTATGTGTTAAAGCATTAGACTCCAAGGCTCTGGCCTTAACAGTGGTGTCAAGTAGATGGTGTTTTCAGTGGATGATGGGAATCACAGGACAGTAGTCGCCCCCATCACTAGGGGGAAACATTTCTGAGGAGCGATGAGCAACCCAATTGGGCTGGAACTCAGGGTAGAGGTGGGGCGGCAGTAGTTGTTAAACACAAGGGCTCTGGAGCCAGAAAGCCTGAGTTGGAATCCTGAATCTGCTGTGGCCACCTCGGACAACTCCCTCAATTCCTTTGTGTCTCAATTTTTAAAAGGGGAAAATTGATCTTTTCTACCTCATTGGGTTGTTATGAAAATTAAATGAAATAACAACACATATACAAAACATTTATGATAGTGCTGAAGACAATCAGGGCTTCCCTGGTGGCTCAGATGGTAAAACGTCTGCCTGCAATGCGGGAAACCCAGGTTCGATTCCTGGGTCGGGAAGATCCCTTGGAGAAGGAAATGGCAATCCACTCCAGCACTCTTGCCTGGAAAATCCCGTGGATGGAGGAGCCTGATAGGCTACAGTCCGTGGGGTCGCAAAGGGTCGGACACGACTGAGCGACTTAGGACATTAAGGACTCAAGTAAAAATCAATAAGTATTACTGATACTGTTTTCAGTAGCAAAAAAGCCTTAGAGGGGGTTGGGCAGGCTAGGGAGGGCCTAGAGGGCCAAAGGGTAGGTAGGAGGGTTTAGTTGCTCAGCTGTGTCTGACTCTTTGTGACACTATGGACTGTGGCCCACCAGGCTCCCCTGTCCATGGGATTTCCCAGGCAAGGATACTGGAGTGGGTTACCATTTCCTTCTCCAGGGGATCTTCCTGACCCAGGGATCAAACTCACATCTCCTGCATTGCTGGGAGATTCTTTACCACTGAGCCACCTGGGAAGCCCTAGGAGGAGACCAAGGCATAGGAGCTGCTGGTGGCTTGTAGGCAGATCTGCGATAACAAGGCGGTGGCTCATGAATGGATGCAGAGGGCAAGCCAGGGCTCTGGAGGCCGTTTTGGAGCTACTGCCGAGGGGGCCGGGACATGGGTCACAGGTGGCTAAGGGCTGCCAGCAGAGTGGCTATGCTGGCCTCCACCACATGGGGGCACCAGAGTCAAGCCTCCCTGAGCGTAGTCTGGGGGTCCCGGACCTGTCAGGGAGATAGTTATAGAGGGTGATAATTTCTTAACCATCAGACACACTTTCCAGATTCCCATTACCTCCTCCAACTCTGTGCTCCCCACTTGACTAGGGGCTGGAGGGGACTTCACATCCCTGGTTGGTAAAGGGAGTTAGGAACACTTGTGGTGGGACCCAGTGCCAGGGCCTGTGTGGCCAACTGAGAAAAGTCCTCTTAGCACCCCTAATCTGGGGGCAGCAGCTCCTCCCTGATTCAGAGCATGGCTGGAAAGCTCTGCCCAGTGAGGACTTCTCAGCTGCGGCAGAAGGGAGCCCAGGGCCAGTGGATGAGGCTCTCCCTTCAGAGCGCTGGGTGACACAAGGGGGCCACCTCCCCACCCCCACCCCCCGGAACCTAGACTTCTTGCACTGACAGTGGCCTCAGGGCTGAGAGATCAACTGATGATTTGACGCCCCAACAGTGCCTTTTCCTTGGTGCTGGAGCCTTAGGAGTGAAGGACTCCTGGAGTCTCCTGTGTCGGGAGGCCGGAGGGGAGAGATGCTCCTGGCCTGACTTTGGTTAACTCCAAAGTTAACCAAACTCTGGGCCTCCAGCTCCCCTTCTCCCAGAGCCACCACCAGAAAGCCTGCAGGAAGTCTGGCCGGGTTTTACTCAGGATGGTTTGGTGGGGCCCGCGGTATGGTGGTGGAAATGTGGCAGGCTGGGGGAGAGCAGCCCCTCTGACTCTGCTCCCAGACTCCCTGCAGTATCTGCCTCTTAAAGAGCAGGAGCTGCTGGGAGGCTGCCCCACCAAGCAGACAGTAGCTGGAATGGCTGGGTTGCTAAGTGAAGCAAAGTCCCAACGAAGAGTTCCCTGGGGCACCAGGACTGGAGGGAAGGATGGGATCTGCCCAGGTAGGATCAGCTTCCTTTCTGGGTCTGAGGCAACTGTTGAGGGAACCCTCAACTGTTGAGGGAACCCTGTGTCACCTGTGAGTAGGAATGGGTCAGGCAGTCCCTGGGACTCCTGCTCTCTGTGGCCACATGGATCGACCAGGAGCTCAGTAGCTGGTCCCTGGACCACCCTCGGCTGGAGAGAGGATGTAAGAATGTTGCCTGGAGCCACTTGTGGCCTCCCGAGTCATCCCACTGTGCTGTGGGATCTGTGGAGTTCTGTGGGAGTAGGGTTTGGCAGCAGAAGCATCCTTCTGGCAGACACAGGGCAACAGCCAATTCACTGAGCTTGGGCTGCTGCTAGGTGAGACACGGAGCACTAAGTCAGGATGCCAGATTTCTGGGCAGTCTCTGTTGTTCAACGCTCCTTAACTTCTATGCTGTCAGCAAATAGTCACTGAGCAGCTAGTATGTCCCAGGGACCGGAGATGCTGCTGAGAACAAGGCACCATCAGTGCCTCACAGGTGTTTGGGAAGATCAAATGAAACAGGATGGGAAGTGGCAATGTAAAACAGCAGGTGCCGCATAGGTGTCCTGGGAAGCAGAGCAGGCGAGTGGAGGGCAGAGCGCCTCTCTGGGCTGGAGCAGAGATCTCAGGGACTGCTGGCTATGAAGCAGCCAGGGCTCCAGCACAGTGCCCAGAGTAGGCAGCAGAGGGCAGCAAGGGGCCTGCCTGCCTGGAAAACAGCTTTTAGTAAGTGATGGCTGGGAAGAGGTGTGGGACAGGGGAGACAGCACTGAAGAGGGTGGGCAATGCGGGGTCGGGATCAGCCCTCTCTTAGGGGGTATGCAGGTGGCACCTCCCTTCCAGTCCAGTGGAGGCTCAGGTGACAGGTGCTTGGCCTTCTGCACCAAGGGGCTTGGCCTTGCCTATCAGTAAGACTGGGAACTCTTTGGCGTGTCCCTGCCCCCACCCCCCTCCCATGTGCTGTGGCCCTGGTGTCAGGGAGTGGTTGCTCTGAGAAGGGGCCTGTGCCATTTTTGTGTGTGAGACAAGTTGTGTGGTGCTGGTCTGAGTAGATTTAAGCCATTTGCCGGCCCTGGACAGCCCTGAACTTCAGCCTGGTCCACTCTCCTCCTCCGACTTAATCTCAGAACTTGGCTTCCTTTCTTCCTGGAGGGCAGGGGAATTTAACTATGATGAGCATCTCCCAGCCTGAGCTTCCCACACTGGCAAGGTGAGACCCCCAAGGCCCAGGAGGACTCCTGCTCATGCAGGAGGCCCCATTCCTCGTTTACCAGCTTGTATCCCACCACATCCTCAGAAAAGAGAGCTTGTGGAGGAGTGGCTGCCAGGGGGCTGGAGGGCGAGGTCTGGGGAGACTTGGGAGACAGCATGGGCTGCAGGAAGCTGCTTCCCCTAGAGTCCCAGTGGTGGTAGCTGGCTGGGCCCAGCCTTGCCAGCAGCTGCAGTAATAAAAGTGGGTGAAGGTGAAAGCAAGAGCCTGGCTTCCCAGGTAGATGCTACGTGACTCCTGGCACGTTCAGAGTATGTGTTTCCTGGGCGACAAGCTGAGCCAGGGACAAGGAAAGGACAGAAGTGTGACAGGAATGCAAGGGAGGGAGGAAGCAGTGCCATTGGCTGGCCAGCCCTGCACATACCGCTTCTGTACTCTGCCAGCACCCTGGGCCTGCATGGTACAGACCCCCAACCCTGGTGGGGGAACCCCGTTTCTCCTTGCTCTTGCTTGGCCAGTGTAGGGGAGCCCCTGATGAGCCTGGCCCCTCCCCCACCCACTAGAAGCAAGAGGTGGCCAAGCCCTAGGTGGGCAGGCTGGTCCCGGGGAAGCCAGGACCGTCCTTGCTCAGGGTATGCCACAGCGCTGGAGACAGGGAACTGCTGAGTGTGCCTGGTTGGGGGACTCCAGTTCTTTCTCCAGGGCAGCACTTGGCCCAGTGCTGCCAAGGTGTCCTGGGTGTCTCCGGGTGGTCAGAGCCTGACCTTTTTCAGTTCAGGGGGCTGTGGCTATGGACTCCTGGAGCAGAGAGAGACCCCCAGATGCTGCTGCAGGGACGGGCATGGGGAGCTGACAGGGGTTACCTTCTGAGGGTCTGTGTTCTGGCCTGAAGCTGCATACAGTGTACTGGGAACACTTTGGTCTGTTACATCCCTCTCCTGTTATCCCTAGGCCATCTGTTTTCTGGAATGAATGATTAGCAGAGCAACAGGCTATGGCTCCAGAACCTGCAGGCAGGTTTATGAGGTGGAAGACCTCAGGGATCCAGAGAGGCAAGCTGCAGGAGCTGGGGAAGATACTCCCCACTTCTCTGGCCACCCCCCACCCCCAGGCAGTGCCCCAGTCAGAGCTCTGGGAACCCAGGGACACTCTTCTTTCTCGATGCTATCTGGCTGGCACTGAGGGGGCCTAGGGAATGGGGTCAAGCCTATACTGTGGCTTCTGCTTCATCACCTCACCCTTGGCTGGTGCTATTCGGTGCAGGCCACCGCAGTGCTGAGGTGGCCCCTGCGTGGGCACCCCCCAAGCAGGTTAAGGCCACCAGACTACATATACCTCAAAAGCTCTAGCTTTGACTTGGGCAGGTGCTGGAGCCCTGAGACGGGCTGAGCTGCCATCAGGGCAAAGGGTGCCTGGTGGTCAGGTCTCCTGTAATCAGGCTGGCCTCTGATGGGTGGGGCCTGAGTTCCAAGGCTGCTGGGTGTGGAGTGACCGGGGTGGGCCATGGTTGGAGGCGGCCTGGGGGCAGCGGCGCAGCGGGGAGCCAGGCAGCCGGGCTGGGCTGGCAGCTGATGAAGGCCTCGGCGCAGTTCTCAGTGCATCACTGGCTGGTCCAGCACCAAAACCTTCAAAGCATCTGCCTTTCTGGCAGGGGCTGGGGCAGAGCTGCGGCTGGGCTGGGGAGGCCTCGGCGCAGGGAATAGAAGCTCCCAGATCTGCATCCAGGGGCGATTTTCCCAGGCTCCTTCCTCCCACACAACGGCTCCCTCCCTTGGTTCTGGAGCTGGATCAGGCCCTTCCCGCCAAGTCCTCGTGGCTGCACAACTCAGCCCCAGGCTGGGCTGCTCCGCGTCTGGGGAGCAAAAACCAGGGCAGAACCCAGGACAGACAAAGGCTCATTAGCTGCAGCCCAAGTCCCCTCCCACCAAGGTCGGCTCTCAGTCTACCAGTTGCCAGAAAAGGGCTATTGAGCTGGAGGCCTGAAAAGGCCACACTTTTATGTGAGCTTGGGCAGGCCTCATTCATCTCAGAGTTAAGTTGCTGGGCCTGGAGCAAAATTTTGCAAGAGAGGTGAAGTGCACCAGGATAGCAGGCCACCAGCGAACCCCTGAGTGCAGGGAAGAGAGCCTGGCATCTCTCCCAGCCTAGCCCCAACCCTGCTCCGCCTGTGCACGGGTGACCCAGCTTCCTCCCCCATGCAACCTGTCACTGGACTTGCTGACAGGAACAAAACGGACTGCTTTGAGTTCCACCTCTTTTCATTTCCTTCGCCCTCCCTCTGGAAGTGGCTTTAATGAGCAGTGAAATGGTTCAAAGGCAATCAGAGGAGTAAAGCGCCGAGATAATTAAATTGTCTTCCCTTTCCCAGTGGAACCTTCATGCTCAGGCCTGGTTGCCTGGAGCTGGGGTTTCCACACCCCCGGCTGGGCTCTGCCTCCACGATGCCCAGGCCTTGCCCTCTGCTGCCTCTTCCTCACCCTCCAGGGTCCTGGAGTGTCCAGATGGAGAGGGGCAACGCCTTGGTGGTGCTGCGCAGCCTGCTCTGGCCCGGCCTCACCTTCTACCATGCTCCTCGCACCAAGAACTATGGCTACATCTACGTGGGCACTGGCGAGAAGAACCTAGACCTGCCCTTCATGCTGTAGGTGGGCTGCCCGGGGCATGTGCAGAGTCTGAGCAGTATTTTCATAAAGGCGGTGAATCTGGTCGGTCTGTTCTGTGCTGCTGCTTCCCCCCCCACCTCCACCTCCATCTGGTGTCCAGGCTGAGGAGAGGCCCAGCTCTAAATAGAGCAAGTGGCAGAGGGCTGGAATGTGCTAACAAGAGAGAATGGTGGGAGGGAACGGCATGGGGGAGAAGGTGGCAGCCAGGAGGCCTCTGAGGAGGGCAGCTTCTTGGACTCAGAAGAGAGCTGCATGTAGGCCGGGCAGCCTAACAAAAAGCCAACGGCTGTCAACAGAGAGGAAGGGAACCTGTGTGGCCGTGAGCTCCGCTCGATGCGACCATGCGGCCCACCACCAGAGTCCAGTGACTCAATGTGCAGTGACTGGCCAGAAACGGGCTGAGCCCCCCGCGCTCCCCAAGCAGTGAGCACACACCCAGCGGGGGAGCACAAGCCTGGTTTATGATATTCCTTCAGACAAAGGGGCCGGTGCCCCAGCCCTGAGCCCAGGCCAGTCGTGAGACCACCGCAGCTGCGCAGGGTCGCCTGCCCTGTCTGCCCCCAGCGCTCAGCGCCATGGTGGTGCAGGTCCCGAGCACTGGAGCAGACCTGCCCCCACCCCCCCGCCTCGTGCCATCTGCACTGGAGGAGCCGGGCCGCCCCTGGGGGGGCGATGGGGTGGAGTGCAGGGACAAGCTCAGGCTCTCAGGAGGCCCTGCTCTCAGTCAGTGATACAGCACCAAAGGCCTGCCCGTGTAGGAGATGTTGTCCTTCAGGAGGGGGACCCCACAGCCATGCGCACCTTGTTCCAGCGGTGGCCTTTGTTGTAGATAGGCTTGACGGAGCGGGGAGACCAGCGGGTCAGGTACCTGTGGGGGGAGGATGGGAGGCAGCCATGAGGGCTGGCAGCCCAGGATGCAGCAAAGACCACGGGCACCGGCCCCTCAGGCTGAAGCTGCACTTGGTCAACCACTTTCACCAGCTGTCCTGAGAAGGGGCTTTTCCTGAGAGCAACTGCCCGGTGTGCTGTAAACAGATGGGCTGGGCTCTGGCGGCCGCACGCGTGTGTGGCCACGTGCTCACTTGTCTTTAAGAGTTGCCAGTGTGTGTGCATGTGTATCTGCTGGGGGAGGAGGCAGAGGAAGAGGCTACTCAGAGAGCAGATCAGCCCTCTCTGGCCCAGTTGTGGGGAGAGGAGAGGCTGATGTAAGGGCCTGGAGGAATCCCTCCCTCTCCCCCACTTGGCTCACTCTGCCACCCCCAGCCCTCAGGGAACAAGCCTGGGTAGCCATAACTGGCGGAGGACCCCTGATCCCTGACCCTCAAGCAGGCCATGATGGGAGCCAAGGGTGAGGGCCCGTGGGTGCAGACGTAGCCCAGGAAGGTTCATGTAATCCGAGCAGGGATGGGGAAAGATGGCTGCCGCCCATAGTCTTTTGGCCTCCTTTGGGGACGGCAGGGCCCTGACAGTTCCGGGAAGAGTGGCTCATGCCGGCTAAGATGGGTTTACTCTGTTCAGAACGAAATTGGGATCCTATCCAGAGGCCCACCCTTCGTCCTGAAAGCTCAGCCTCGGCAAAGGCCAGGATCCTCCCCCTGCTTCCACTAGGTTAGGGCTCAACCTGAGTGCCTCTAAAGACCCTCCCATGAGAAGTTTTAATTAAAAAAATGAATAACCATGGCTGAAAATTTTTAGATAAGAGTGAAAAAGTGCTGCTAATGTATACATTTCAACTGAGCTCCCCTGGACCTGTCTTCTGAGTTCTGAGATGAAGTAAAAGCTGTAGGACTACACGCCACGTGCGAAGTGGGCAGGCAAGAGGGCTTCTGACGACCACTGATGGCTGTCAGGCCCCCAGCAGGGAGGTCTCTGTGCAGTGAGCTGACCCCAGAGCTGCCTCTGCTGTGGCTGGTGGTGCTGGGACCTGGCAGGGCCCTGTGCTGGTGTCTCCCAGGTTTCAGAGGGGGTGGGTGAAGAGGTGGGATGTGGAAGCAGCCTCCTTGGGATTGAAGATCCTGAGGCACACCAGGCTCTCCAGAGTTGCTGCCCTATTGCACCCCTCCGGCCACCCTTGTCCCTCCCATCCTGGAGAGACCCTGGGAAGCTGGGCTTTGGCTGGCCCTGGGCCTGATGCCTGTGCCACAAGGAGCAAGCAGCTGCTGTGGAGGGGCTGGGGCCTCCCGGTCAGCTCTCTGGGACCACTCCAGCTCTAAGAACCAAGGCTCCCTGCTAATCGAGCTCCTTCCTCCTACCTCTCTGGAAGGGGTGGGGAAGGAGATGGCATGGCTTGACAATCATCAAGTCCCTAGTTGTAGCCAGGACTCCCTCTCCTCCCCAGGAGGGCCTTCTGCAACCCCACGAGCCCCCACACGCCTTCAATCCTGCGTCACACTAATGGACACCGGATATACGGGAGGGAGCCTGGCTTTGCTTCAGAGGCTGACGGCAGGATGGATTGTGTCCTCAGGCCTGCTGCTGTCTCTTAACAAGTTGGAATTGGGATGGGCTCAACTCCCAAATGGTCCACAGCATATTTGCGACAGACAGAGGAAGTTAATATGTCCTCTTCCCCCACGGCTGCTGGCAGATAGCCCAGTTGACAGCACGGGAGGTGCAGGTGGAGATGGGCAAGGGGCCAGGGTGCTGGCAAGGAGTCAGTGAAGACGCAGCTCTGGCCCTGCACCCCCGGCCCAGCAATCTAGAGCTGGTATCTGCCTGGCCTTCCATCCTCCATTCCCGGGTTCTGTTGGGGATCAGCCTAGGAGGTTTGCTGGGGGGTTCTGTTGGGGATCAGCCTAGGAGGTTTGCTGGGCGGGGGGCGGGGGGAATCTTGCTTTGCTCTACCTGAAGAGTGCAGTTCTAGTGGCATTAGGACAGGCTGAAGGAGGGAGGGCCGTTGATAGGAGAGAACAAGAAACATCAACATCAATTTTACAGACCTGGATCTACTCTCAATAAGAGAGTACTGTAGTTCTAGGAGTGTGTAGTGTGGTAATGTCAGAGACAGCTGTTTGAGTGCTAGATAGGAACCTGTTCCTATACCAGAGGGGGCTACCCTGCTCAGGCTGAAAGGCAGATTGATTGATTCTAGGATCTTTCTAGAATCAATCTTTTCTCCTGTTCCATAAAACCTTTCTCTCCTGTTCCATAAAACCTCAGGATCTCATGGGATGCCATATGCAGCTGAGCAGGTTGTTAACTGTACAATCTAGGGAGAACATTCACAATCTAGTCTACGTGGATGCTGCCTTCAAGTTTTATAGTATATGATCTGACAGCTCTATATGTGGCCCTACCCCAGAAAGCCCTCTCATTTCTATTTCTAAAGTCTCATTTTGCCCTTTAATAACCCCAGTGCTATTAATGAAAGTTGGTAGAACTGCTCTGACATTCCCATAGCAACCCAGTATGATGTCATAAACAGAGGATTAGCACATTCTAATGCCCAACCAGCAGATGATCTTACCCTTGTTACCCCTGGGCTAAGTGCCCTGCTGGGGAGGGACAAGGACAGACGCTGAGGCTGGCAGAGGGAGAGTAACAGGCGTGCACAGTGGTGGGACTGATGGGGTGGCGGGAGTGGCATTCAGGCTGGAAGGGACAGAGCGCTCCAGCTTTCCTGAGCTGCAGGATGAGCTCCAGGAGCTGGCCTCCCCAGCCTAGGCCTGTGTACCTGTTGAGTCGGGGTCTGGTCTTTGGAACAAATCCTTCAGGAAGCTTGGGCCTGTGATTTGGGAGCAGACCTGAATGGAGGGAAAAGCATTTAAGAGGATGGTCTCTGTACTCCCTCTGCAGCTCTGGGGCTGAACAGAAAGCCCAAGGGGGTGGGAGGCTGGCATTGGGGGTGAGTATAATGCAGTCTCTGGACACACACTGCTCTTTCAGGAGGAGCTAGGTGTGGAAGGTGTAATGGTACCCACAGCCCCCTGCCCCCTCTGCCCAAGGGCCCTTTACCTGCTCGGTGGGCCATCTTCACACACTCCTCTATCTTGCGGTGCTCTTCTTGGCACAGCCCGGTGATCCTCCGGGGCAGCATGCCCCCGTGTGGCCGGATGAACTGACTGAGCAACAGAACATCCTAGTGGAAACGGAGGACGGGAGAGGAGGATCGTGTGGATGGGTGCTGGCTGCCAGGGAGCCAGGGCCAAGTGGCCTGCAGGGTAGGCTGTTGTGGCTGGCACTGTAAGGGGCTGACGCCACCCTGAGAAGCAACCTGAGACCATTACCTCCGCACAGAGCTCTGCACTCAGGCCCGCTGCCTCCACTGCAACAAGTTCAATCCCAACTTAGCAAGATTTCCTGGCCCCGTTACTAACCCCAAGAGTTCTCAGCTCCTCTATGGGACAGTCTTCCGACAGACTTGGTGAGAGAAGGGGAACTTTTCAAGAAGGTTAACAAGCTATCATGCACCCATAGTATCTCTCCTGGTGATGAAAAGTGTGTTATCTTCTTTGGGTGACATAGGGGGTATGTTATGTATTTACACACAAGAGGGAAGACCTGTACCATTTCTGCCCCCAAAGTCTACATATGACAGCCTACACACCACAGCCCAGAAGACATGCAGAGAGCCTCTCCACCTTCTGCCATGCCCTCTGAACGAAGCACCAGGCAGCAATAAGCTGAGGAGGATGAGGTCAAGTTGTAAAGCTAAATCCCACATCTCCTATGTCCCCTGTGCCCAGATGGGAATGGATTCTTGGGCTTCCTTTGAACCATCAGACTGCTTTGAATGAGTCAAGGAAATAATGATAAACAAAGACAGCTTCCAGAGAGATCAAGTCCCCTCCCAACTCTCACAGGATAGCAAGGGTTAAAGAAAAAGTCTCCCACACCACCCCAGGGGTCTGACATGCCTGTCTCCACAGTCCTGGTCCTCACACAGATTCGCTGCCCTGGCAGGCACCTCACTGTATAACTGTAGATTTGCTTTAATCACTGGTCAGCTCCTGGGGGACCCAGGCCCCCAATTCCCACCCCCGTAATCCTCAGAATCTGATGAAAAGAACTTGGACTGGATTATCTGGGGATAATACACGGGGCTCACAGCCCCAGCACTGGCCCCACTGCAGGCTGCCAAGGAGGCTGACAGCTCTCTGCAGCTCAGAATGGTGCTGTCCTGAGCAGAAAGGGGTGAAAAGGAAAACAACTTCTCCAGCCTTTACCTTGGAGGGATTGGATTTCTTCTGCTTGATAAACAGAGCCCAGTCCATTTCCTGGAAATGGCTGGTAGGAAGAGTACCCTGCAGTGGCCAGGCAGGTGTGGGTTCCCCTCCCCATCCACAGCTGGGATTCTAGGTATGGCCAGGACCCTACAAACTTCCATGTCACAAGAAGCTGAGCGCACTGCCTGTGGCCTGCAAGTTCCCTGTTACTCCAAGTGTCCGTCAGCAAAAGGGCGGGGGTAGGGTCAAAGAATACCGCCATCCCCCCCGCCCAACCCCAGGGTGGCATGAGGCCAAGGCTCCCAGCCCAGGAGATTAGTTGGGTTGTTCTGTTCAGATCCCATGGGCATGTGGCCTTTCCTGCTCTCACCACCTGACCGGGATCTCTGCCCTTAGTCATCCCATTCCACAGAGGGGCACAGGGACAACGTGCAGGTCAAACTGGCCCAAAGCCTGAATCACCTGAAACCTAAAAATAGGGTGCTTAATGTCACCAGCAGAACTCTGAAGGACAAGTATGTATTTCTCCAGGGCTGTGTCCATCCCCTAGGCCTGCCCCATCTCCAGACATGATGCAGAATAGCAGCTGGGACTGGTGGCTCTGCCTGGGTTTTATACCCCAGAGTGCATCCCAGCTCTGATACTTACTAGCTGTGTGATCTGAGGCTAGCACATTAACTTTGCCATGCCTCACATTGCCTCATCTGTAAAACAAGGATGAAAACAGTACCCACTTCACCAGGATATTGTGAAAACAAAGTGAATTATGCCCCTACCATTGTTTGCTCTCGTCATCTCTCCATGGAACGACAGCTCTAGAAGAGCTACAGCAAACAGGGGTCCCTGTAGCTCCAGTGTGGGAAGAGCGTGAAGTGCCCTCAGATCACAGTGAGGACTCTCAAGACACACCCTCATTACACAAGGAGGAAAACCAAGCCCAGACTCTGATTCCATCCCTCGGGAACACAGCCCTACGAGACTGGGCTCCAGGGCCCTGGTGGTCTGAGCTGCCTGCAACCAGAGCAGGAACTGAGTCAGGGACTCTCCACCCTGGCGCACATTAGAACCACCTGGGGAGCTTTAAAAAATAATGACGGCCGGGCTCCATCCCAAGCCAGTGGAATCGTCTAGGCGTGGGGTCTGAGCACTTTTAAAGCTCCCCTAGGACTCACGTATGGCCAGCATGGAGAGCCGCTGGACACAGCGCTTCTGTCTTGGTGGCTCCGTGAGACGCCTGTTAAGCCCGCAGGAAACGGGAGCTCTGACATGCGCAGACTCACCTCATAGCTATACTTGTGCTTCAGGTTCCAGCGGCAGATGGGGCACTGGCCGGAGGGGTTGGGGGGATTTGGACTTTCCTTGGGAGTCTCTGTGATTCGGCCTTCAATCTAGGAGGCAGAGAAAGAGAGCTGATGAGGGGAGAGTTGTGTGGAGACCCCAATCCTTGAGGAACCCCCAAAAGCTGGTGAGGCTTCCTCTCTAGGGGCCTCAGGGGAGCACCTAATGGGCCTCTCTGCCTGCACATGGCTGCTGGACACTGGGTCTCGGGTGGCCACAGAGCTGGGCTTGGTGACCTGTGAGGGTAATAGAAACTGAACTTAACGCTGGTGGCAAGAGAAGAGCTGTGTTGAATCTGCTGAATGCTAGCTTTCCATCCTCAAAAAGCCAAAAACTCCAGAACTTTATGCTTCCCTCTCCCCGCTCTGGGAAAAAGTAATCCATGGCCATGGTAAAAGTTTCAAACTGCCCAGGGATGTGTACTCCACAGGAAGTCTCACCCCTTATCCCACATATCCTTCTTAACAGAAACTGCAGTTTCCAGCTCTAACACAGGTAAGTCTACAACCAGGCACAATTTGGCCTCCAGGGGACACCAGACAATGAAATAATTCTGTTTGTCGCTAAGAGAGTGAGGTGGGGTGGGGATGGGTCCCTAGCCCCTAGCAGTTCAGTTCACTCGCTCAGTCATGTCCCACTCTTTGTGACCCCATGAATTGCAGCACGCCAGGCCTCCCTGTCCATCACCAACTCCCAGAGTTGACTCAAACTCATATCCATCAAGTCGGTGATAACATCCAGCCATGTCATCCTCTTTCGACTCCTCCTTCTCCTGCCCCCAATCCCTCCCAGCATCAGAGTCTTTCCCAATGAGTCAACTCTTCGCATGACGTGGCCAAAGTACTGGAGTTTCAGCTTTAGCATCATTCCTTCCAAAGAAATCCCAGGGCTGATCTCCTTCAGAATGGACTGGTTGGATCTCCTTGCAGTCCAAAGGACTCTCAAGAGTCTTCTCCAACACCACAGTTCAAAAGCATCAATTCGGCGCTCAGCCTTCTTCATAGTCCAACTCTCACATCCATACATGACCACGGGAAAAACCATAGCCTTGACTAGATGGACCTTAGTCAGCAAAGTAATGTCTCTCCTTTTGAATATGCTATCTAGGTTGGTCATAACTTTCCTTCCAAGGAGTAAGCATCTTTTAATTTCATGGCTGCAGCCACCATCTGTAGTGATTTTGCAGCCCCCAAAATAAAGTCTGAGACTGTTTCCACTGTTTCCCCATCTATTTCCCATGAAGTGATGGGGCCAGATGCCATGATCTTAGTTTTTCTGAATGTTGAGCTTTAAGCCAACTTTTTCACTCTCCACTTCCACTTTCATCAAGAGGCTTTTAGTTCCTCTTCACTTTCTGCCATAAGGGTGGTGTCATCTGCATATCTGAGGTTATTGATATTTCTCCCGGCAATCTTGATTCCATCTTGTGTTTCTTCCAGTCCAGCGTTTCTCATGATGTACTCTGCATATAAGTTAAATAAGAGGGTGACAATATACAGCCTTGACGTACTTCTTTTCCTATTTGAAACCAGTTTGTTGTTCCATGTCCAGTTCTAACTGTTGCTTCCTGACCTGAATACAGATTTCTCAAGAGGCAGGTCAGCTGGTCTGGTATTCCCATCTCTTTCAGAATTTCCCACAGTGTATTGTGATCCACACAGTCAAAGGCTTTGGCATAGTCAATAAAGCAGAAATAGATGTTTTTCTGGAACTCTCTTGCTTTTTCCACGATCCAGCGGATGTTTGCAATTTGATCTCTGGTTCCTCTGCCTTTTCGAAAACCAGCTTGAACATCTGGAAGTTCACGGTTCACGTATTGCTGAAGCCTGGCTTGGAGAATTTTGAACATTACTTTACTAGCGTGTGAGATGACTGCAATTGTGCGGTAGTTTGAGCATTCTTTGGCATTGCCTTTCTTTGGGATTGGAATGAAAACTGACCTTTTCCAGTCCTGTGGCCACTGCTAAGTTTTCCAAACCTGCTGACATGTTGAGTGCAGCACTTTCACAGCATCATCTTTCAGGATTTGAAATAGTTCAACTGGAATTCCATCACCTCCACTAGCTTTGTTCGTAGTGATGCTTTCTAAGGCCCACTTGACTTCACATTCCAGGATGTCTGGCTCTAGTTGAGTGATCACATCATGATTATCTGGATCGTGAAGATCTTTTTTGTACAGTTCTTCTGTATATTCTTGCCACCTCTTCTTAATATCTTCTGCTTCTGTTAGGTCCATATCATTTCTGTTCTTTAACGAGCTCATCTTAAGGGCCTAGATCTGACAGATAGAGTGCCTGATGAACTATGGAATGAGGTTCGTGACACTGTACAGGAGACAGGGATCAAGACCATTCCCATGGAAAAGAAATGCAAAAAAGCAAAATGACTGACTGGGGAGGCGAAAAGCAAAGGAGAAAAGGAAAGATATAAGCATCTGAATGCAGAGTTCCAAAGAATAGCAAGAAGAGATAAGAAAGCCTTCTTCAGTGATCAATGTAAAGAAATAGAGGAAAAGAACAGAATGGGAAAGACTAGAGATGTCTTCAAGAAAATTAGAGATACCAAGGGAACATTTCATGCAAAGATGGGCTCGATAAAGGACAGAAATGGTATGGACCTAACAGAAGCCCCCTAGCAGGGAAGCTGCTAATAAGCATCCTATGACAGACAGGATGGGACCCCAGAGCAGAGAACCAGCCCGTCTAAAACACCAATAGTGCTGGGCTAGAAACCTGGTCTAGGCCTACACGAGCAGACAACTGTGTGCATGCCCCTCCTCCCTTCTAAAAACACAGAGTAGGGGACACAGTCCCCTGGCTGCTTCCTCTCAGCACTCTGGATGCCACCTTTCACACCCCACTTGGGCCACATGTGAAGTGACCTCCGCCATGGCTGCTGTGTCCTGTAACACAGCCTTGGAGAGACTAAGTGCAATAAAACAGTGACCTGGGCGTCAGCTCCAATTGCAGGAGGGGAGGTTAGACAGCCTTGCTGACTGAGGCCACGGATTATGAGAGTGAGGCTGGGCCAAATCTGAGAAGCTTTGGGAGGGAAGCAACTCTCCCAGGGGAGAAGTGGCAAAAGGCAAGGAGCCGGCTGCGCAGGCTGCTGTTACTGCCTTTCCGGCAATGCCACCCTAGTGATGCCAGAAATGGAGCCAAGAGCTCGGGAAAATGGGCAGGTGCATGGAAGGTCTTGGGAGGGGCTCAAAGTGGGCCTGGGCAGGGAGAGCTAACATTTACACACTCCCCACTACAGGCCTGGCTCTGTGCTGATAATGGTCCACATGGACCATCTCACTTAACTCCACAGCCTAGTGAGGGCAGATTCATGATCTTATTTTACTGATGAAGAAGTGAGACTCTGGACAATGAGTAATACCCAAAGTGAGCCATGGCACTGCCTCTCCAGGCATGGCTACGCTCCCTCCACAAGGGCTCTCATGGGACCACATGCCTCTGAGTTCGTTCCACAAATAGCAAATTCATGCCCCACAGGAAAAACACTCTGCATACAGAGAAACCCGATGAGTTTCTCTCCACCAGCATGGAGTTTACAGGGTGAACGCTTGTTTCAGTTTGGGATAAGGGAACTATTCTTAAAGGGATGCGAGTCCCTAGAAAGAACTGCCTTGAGGTCTTAACCTCAAGTACAAAGACTGAGGGGGAGCCTTCTGAGGAAGACCCAAAGAGGGAACCCTAAGGGCTTGCCCTGGGGATAAGAAGGCCTTGCGGAGGGCCGTGCGTGGCTAGCTGCCAGAGGGTTAAATCCCTGGTTGATATGGAAGCCACAGAGGCTTCTGGGAACTCTGTGGAGTGGTTGAGGATTTCTTGGGAGGCACAGAAGGCCATGTGAAAACAACGTTGTCTTTTAGGGATTATAGGATAATCTAGGCCCCGTGACTCCCTGAGGAAGGGAGGTGAGATGGGCCCAGTGAGGGTGGGGGTTGGGGGAGGAGAAGAGGGAGTGAAAAAGCGTCTAGCTTTCTCACCACCAGATGAGCCAAGGCGCCAGCTATGAGCCCAGGGCCCAGAAAGTGTCACCTCCTCACAGCCTCACTGAAGGAGTAGCTTAGTCATTCTAGGCAGAAAGGAAAGAGACAGATCCAGGCTCTTGGCCCGGGGTCAACTTACTCTTTCTAGCCTTGCCATTGCCTTAGTTTCCCCTTTGGAAAACTAACTTATCGCCCGCCAAAAACACAGCAGCAAATACTTCTGAGCCCGTGTCATACAAAAGGCCACTCTAATCAAGTAACAGATGCCTTGGTCCAACACAGCGACTGTTCCTGATTAACCACACTCCCGCACACGGGTTGAAAATAGTAGATGCGGGATTTATGGTCACAGAGGGAGCAGATCCTGAAGCCAGTCCAGCTGGGGCTCCTACCCTCTCTCAGAGGAGCAGCCAGGCAGCTCCAAGTGGTACAGAGGTTGGAAGTGGCCAGCTCGACAATACTTACTATAGTCGTCTTCCCTTCTTGGATCTCCCACCACTACAGAGATAAAGGGGAAAAATCAGGTCAGCCATTTAATAAGGAACAGGGAGTTTTAAACAATAGCTCAAACCTTACACACGAAGGAAGATGAAGCTCTCTGTCTGCACCTCCCATGGCCTCCACTCGGGGGTGCAGGGTTTGCTGCCCAGGGCCCGGCTCTGTGCCCAGCAGGCTGTGCAGAGCAGTGCTCAGGCGCTTCAGTTGTGTCCAACTCTTTGCGACCCCGTGGACTGTTGCCCACCAGGTTCCTCTGTCCATGGGGATTCTCCAGGCAAGAATACTGAAGTGGGTTGCCATTTCTCCTCCAGGGGATCTTCCCGACGCTGGGGACTGAACCCATGTCTCCTGTGGCTCCTGCACTGCAGGCAGATTCTTTACTGCTGAGACACTGGGGAAGCCCATAACGTAAGGGCTCCTGCAAAGCAGGAGACCCCAATTTGATTCCTGGGTTGGGAAGATCCGCTAGAGAAGGGATAGGCTACCCATTCCAGTATTCTTGGGCTTCCATGGTGGTTCAGCTGGTAAAGAATCTGCCTGCAATGCAGGAGACCTGGGTTCGATCCCTGGGTTGGAAAGATCCCCTAGAGAAGAAAAACGCTACCCACTCTAGCATTCTGGCCTGGAGAATTCCATGGACTGTATTGTCCATGGGGTCACAAAGAGTCAGACCCAACTGAGCGACTTACACTCTCACTTTTCCTGCAGGCTGGGTGGGGGCAAATCCAGATGCCTGTATCAATCACCTCTGAGATTAAGGGTCTTCACACTGTTTCTGCCTTTCTGAGCCAAGATTTATCTTGGTTCCATCCAAGGTACTTGGCAAGATCTTGCCCTACTGTGGCTAGCAATCATGGCCTAAGAGCTGAGGGGTTGGGGGTGGACAGAGGCCATAAAAGACCTTCAAAAGTACCCACTATATGTGTTCTTTCATGAAGAGAAACCAGACAAATGTGGTTCCTGACCTTGACCAGTCTGAATCTAAGATACAGCACCCAGGGGCCCCACAATGGGTAATGATGAGATCAATTCAGTCTGAGAATATCTTGAGAGCCTTGTGTTAAACTTGTACAAAGGCAGCAATTTCTCCTCCCTGCAGGGATGCATTTTGTTATCCACACTGGAGAGGGAAGAGTGACAGGAACGAGGGTCCTGAGAGGGAAGAGTTACAGGAACGAGGGGCCTGCAGGTACGGGGTTGGGGTCAGGGCAGAATTTCAAAGAGAGGACTGCAGAGCCATCCTGAGAGGGACTCCCTTAGCTCTTCGCCTATTTAGGAGAGAGGCAGTCAGAAAAGAACCCGAGGGCAAAACAATTTCATCGCATGCATGTCAGGCTGTACTTCTGTCCTCTTATTTAACCAGGATGCAGAAAGACAACTTCAACAATATCCTAAGGGAGAGCCAAGCTCATAACCCACATTTGGCAAATAAAATCAAACAGAAGGTTCTTGGAGATTCTCCCATGGTCGCCCAGTTTCTTTGGAAAGAGAGAAGCCGTGGCTTTTGGCACAGGAACTGGCACACTGGAGATGCTCCATAAACGCTAGGGAGCAAAATATTGGTCGTGATGCCCTTCTGACTGCTAACTACCATAACAGAAAATGTGAGTGCACACAGCCATAGCTTGGCTGCAAATTGTCTCCCCAGATGCTAAAACCATATTTTAACAGCAGCTTGGCTACTGCAATTAGTTCTACTCAGCTCTAGTCAAAGAAAGAAGCAGTACAGATTAGAAAGAACCTAAGGTTAACTTTGTGAGTCTAATGAAAGTTATGGACCTCGCCCTAGAAACACGTCCCTTGGTGTACACACAATTAGACATGGATTACAGGAAGCTCACAGACCCCTGCAGCTATGTACCTGAATGGTAAGACTGGTTTTCCCTCAGTGGTGGCAGGAGGTAATTTTCTAAAGTTTCTAAAATAAACATGTACTTCTTTTGCAAGAAAAAATAAGCAGTAAAAACAGAGAGGCTAAGAAAAAAAAGTGAGGCAACCTGAACCCACCCGGAGGCCCAGGGCAACATCTGTGATCACTGAGCTCTGTGACTGACACCAAATTGGACTGAGACTGCCTGGGAACTATCCCCCATTCGTTTTCTGGGCACGGCCATTCATAAAGACCCATTACTCCAACCAACCAACCTGAGAGCCCCTCAGCTGCAACTCCACACACACAAGGGAGTGACAGCTGGCCAGAAAGGCCCGGAGGCCTTCTCCAGAGAACACTATAGTCACTAATCAACTCAAAGACAAAATACGCTTCTCTCCCTAAGACAAAACGCGTCACCCCACGCGTGGATCTATTTGTTCCCAAGAGACCAGCCTAAACGGGATGTGGGTGAGACTCAACCTGGTACTCAGTCGGGAGGCCAGCACATCTGCAGGGGGATGGTCACTGTGCTGCGTCAGCTTACAAGAGCATCAGGGCAGGAGGGCCGAGCCCTAGCCCAGCTGGGCACCCAGGAAACTGCAAATCTGCAAAAACCAAGTTGGAAGAGGGGCGGAGGATGACCCAGTCTGAGTAACAGCAGGTGAGGTGGGTAGCACAGGTTTTTAAGAATCCCGATAGGAAACAAAAGGAGAGACCTACTCCGGAATCACTTGAGTTGGCGTGAGATCAGCGCCCTGAAGTGAAGCAGACCAACATGTGCTTCCCCCTCTCCGTGGAGGCACTTGGGTCCTAACCATGAGGTAAACAAGTCGAGCAAAACACACATCACTCCCGGCAAAGAACCAAACCCTGAAGTCATCCCACTGGCCCCTGGAAGAGAGATCAAAGTCCATGGCAAGCTCCACTATTCATAAGCTCCCCACACAGCAATTCTGAGCCAGTGAATCATCTCACTATAAGTTAGTGGGTAAAACAATAGGCAGATGCTTATCTCATAGAGGCGATTTGTCAAATGAGGAGAAATGACTTGAGAAATCATATGGAACTGAGACTGATCAGGGCGGTATCTCAGTGCAGGGGCTGAGGGCCCACTGGAGCCTGAAGAGGCCCTAGTAGATTTCAGGCCTCTCAAAACAGAGATAGGAATCAAAACAGTATTGCTTTTCAGCATGCATACAAAAACATGTCAAAACCAAACAAAACCTGAGATCCATTTTGTCCCTGGCCTCCTCTCCATTCAAGAGAAGTGGGGGTGGTTAAGAAAAGCTGGACTAACAGGAGACCATTAGTCACTGACTGAAAACTTGTTTAGAAAAAGATGGAATTGCCCTTGTGTTCTGAGATGTGGCTGGATCAAGTAAACTAAAGAAGCAGTTTTCTAAACCAAGATTAAGGGCCAAGATCTTACACATCACATAATCTCTGCCACAGGAGGCAAGGCATTTGCTGAGCAACCATGGAGTGTACGACTGGGCTCCACCCACTGTGGAGAGCTCCCCACTAAGAGGAGACACAGTCTTTGCCCTCGAGGAGAAAAAGAGAACTAAACCAAGCATGGGAACTTCACTCTAATAAAGTCCATGCCTCATAAAGAGGTCCTTTGAGTACTTCAGTAAATACTCGCCTAGGATGGAGTCCAAGATAACTGAATTGTAAGTCTAGAGCAAACAGCATCACGGTGAGATTGCAGTGAGGCAAAAAGACCTCAATGGCCACATAAACAGACACAGAGAACTGCGGGGAGGGGGCGGGGGAGTGGATAAAGGTCCAACTGTTTAATAAAGGAGGAAGTGAGGGGAGATGAATGACAAAGGCTGGAGGGAACTCCTGCAAGGAGTGCCCAGAGGACCAATGTCCTTCTTGGAAAGGCTTCATGGAAATCAAGTCCCAAGCAGAGCGCGAAGGGATGGAGTAACGGAATGGCAAGGTGGCTGCAGGGCAGCACCAACAATCCTACGCAGCACTCTAGGCAAGTGTGGCCATTGACTACTTTTCTCAAACTCGTTCCTCCCTCAAGCACTGCTCCCTTCTGCTCATCTTTAACCCTGCCACAAAAGTTTTCTGATTCTCTCACCACCTACCCTTTCCTTTTCCCTTGGACCTGAGGGAACGTCCCTCTGCACTACCCTTCAAACGAGGAGTCTCACTGCTACACAAAAATCACTTTCCACTAGCAGGTTACTCTGGACCATGTCTTTCGAATTCTTTAAAGCCTCCAACTTGCTCACTTCTATCTCAAAGCTTTTAGTTATAGGGCTGTCCATCCTGCAAGGCACATCCTTTTCTGAAATGCTAGGTCCTCCAGAAAGCTCCCTTAGCTAACTGGAAAAGAAGAAAAACATTCCCTTCAGCTTTTACTTCTTTCAACACACTCTGCTCTGAGGGTCTGCCAGATCATTATTGCTCATTTAGAAAATCATATGTGTTTATTACTCTTGTTTTAAATGCTTTCCTTCCCAAGGACTCTAAGAGTGACAAGGCAGGAACAAGGTCTTATCTCTGCTGGGTCTCACGGTGTCAATCATGGACTCCAGCAAGTTAACTGATAAGAGCTTTTAGGGAAGGGAGGGAGCCACTGGGAAGCCCGGGTACCAAGTACCAAGGTTGTGTCACTGGTGGAGAGGGAAGATGACTGGCCCCACTTCTGACTCCAACACTTACTAGCTGTGTGATGCTGGGCACAGCTACTGAACACCTCTGGACCAGATTTCATTTGTAAAAATGCCAGTAATACCCACCCTTGAATGCTGTTGAGAAGACTGAAAAGTGTATGTGGAAAACCTGGCAGAGTGCTTGCAGCAGGCACTTAGTAAACCACAATTTCCACTTTTGCCTTCCCTTAAGTCTTGCTTCTTCCATAATCATCTTTTTTGGTTCTATATGTCCCTCTGGTCAAAGATCAGACCAGGCTTTCTCAACAGCAGCAGGACTGGTATTTCAGGCCAGGTGGTTCTTTGTTGTGGGGGGCTGTCCTGTGCACAGGAAGATGCTTAGCAGCATCTCTAGCTTCTACCACCACACACCCAGCTGCGAAGACCAAAAATGTCTCTGGACATTGCCAAGTGTCCCTGAGAGAACAATCTGCCCTTGACTGAGAATCACTGCTTCATAGAGAGCTTCTACAGGCAGGAGTAGTAGTGCTGAGTGCCCAAGAACTCTGACTAAAATTAAAGAGTACTATCGTATCAGAAAAGTAGAAATGCTTGAATGTTTTCAGCAAGACACCAGCTCCCTGTGACTTTAAATTCTATGTATACAATCAGTTCAGTTCAGTCGCTCAGTCATGTCCGACTCTTTGCGACCCCATGAATCGCAGCACACCAGGCCTCCTTGTCCATCACCAACTCCCGGAGTTTACCCAAACTCATGTCCATTGAGTCAGTGATGCCATCCAGCCATCTCATCCTCTGTCACCCCTTCTCCTCCTGCCCCCAATCTCTCCCAGCATTGGGGTCTCTTCCAAATCTATACGAAATTATTCCTCAAATATACCAGCCAGGACCAGTCAAAATTAGCTATATGTGTAATTCTTTTAGCTTTACACATAATGGATAGAATATCAAGAGAAGGTTGTTGGTGTTGTTTTTAATTTAAAGGCTTTGGAGATAGGTGGTTCTCAAGAAAAGTATAAGCTAAGCTAATGCCTTCAAGTAAGATCACATCAATTCAATTATTTGGGTTTTAGGTCTGACAGTAACACAGAGAAGCTACAGGTATTCATGGTGAGGAAGACTTCAAATATTCATCTCATCATATAGCCATCACTCCAACTGAAAAATTCAAATTTCAAATTTTCCTTTGTAAAAACAAAACAAAACTATTCCTTTTGCCTATCCTCTGGGAACATAGCAAAGAACTGTTCTCAACTTTTAATTCTGAAATGGATATGTGCATTGTAGCTGTTAATGTTTGACACTTGGTAGATGCCATCAAAAATGTTAAGAGGCATGGAATTCCCTGGTGACCCAGTGTTTAGGACTCTGTGCTTTCACTGCAAAGAATCCAAGGTTGATCCCTGGTTGGGGAACTAAGATCCCACAAGCCAAGTGGCGTGGCAAAAAAAAAAAAAAAGCTATGGGCATATGCCTATTTTACAGCATAGGAACACATGAAACAACTTTCCAAGTCCTTTTTACCATCAGCGTGATCTCTTTGGCATCTTTCTTTATCAATGCATTAGTTCATCTAACGCTAAGGAGGCAGTACCTGGATTTTGTTTTTCTTTCTGGTAAATGTTCCATCTTCCTTTCATAGCTAAATTCTTCAAACACCTATTTCCATTTCCTCATTAATTATCTCTTTAATTTTCCCAAACTGGATTCCTTATCTGCCATTCTACTGAAAAACTTACAAAAGACTTTTTCTGAGACAAATCCAATGCTCTCCTTGTTAGGCTCTTTTTTTTTGGACTTTTATGCTTCCCCTGGCAAAATGATCACCATTTTTCCCTGGATATATCTCAGCTTTAGTTAAAGGATATGCTACTCCAGGTCTTAAACACACACACAAAAAACCACTTCTTTGCACATCACTTATCCTTTCATGCTTCCAGCAGTGCACAAAGGAAGGTTATGTACTGAAAAGACCTTTCCATTTTCCGCCAGATTCCATCTTTTTATGAGCCTATTAAAGACACACCTCCTTCAGGAAAACTTCCAATTCAGTTTGCTGTTTCCAGTAACCAAATCTCTCTGAACATGTGCTTAGTCGCTAAGTCATGTCCATCTCTTTAGGATCCTGTGGGCTGTACCTACCAGGCTCCTCTGTGCATAGGATTTTTCAAGCAAGAATACTGGAGTGGGCCATTTCCTTCTCCAGGGAATCTTCCCAGACTTGGGGATCAAATCCGTGTCTCCTGCATTGCAGGATTCTTCACCTGCTGAGCCATCGAGGAAGCCCCAAATACCTAATACCTAAATTGTATTTATTGGAGAGTACTGCATCATCTCATTAGAACCTAACTTCTCAGGAACCCCTTGACAGTTTGAAGTATAGTACTTTGCCTTCAGTAAGCTCTCAGTTCAGTGTCAGGCTGCCCTTCCAGACTAAATGAAAAGCAAAACCACCATTCAGGATATGCCTGTTTCAGCTGTTCAATGGCCTTTCCACCTTACCTTCCACCTCTTAGACTAAGGGTTCAGGCAGTGGAAGCTGCCATCAGATTATAGCATTTCAGATGAGAAACTGGAAAAGGAGGCCCAGGGGAGGGTATCCAGCTGACCTTCCCTGATCGCGCAATAATTCTTTAGTGAAGGAGGCGGCGGTTCGAAGAATATGGAATAGATAATTAACATCCAGTGCCTGCGTGCGTAGGTGCTAAGTCGCTTCCGTGTCCGACTCTTTGTGACCCATGGACTGCAGCCTGCCAGGCCCCTCTGTCTATAGGATTCTCCAGGCAAGAGTACTGGAGAATTGTCATACCTTCCTCCAGGGCATCTTCCCGATCCAGGGATCGAATCCATGTCTCTTATGTCTCTTGCATTGCCAGGCCCTTAACAAAAAACTTTTCTGAACCCTAGGACAGGTTTCTATTCTGCTCCTAAATAAGCAAGGCTTTCTCTCCGATCTTCATCCCCCTCGCCCCTCTCCCTGCCACCACCCATGAGAACACCCACGATGGGTGAGAGATCAAGGAAATAGCATCAGGGTTCAGAAAAAAACTGCTAGCATTCCCGGAGCGCAAACATCTCCGACGTTTCAGAATCGCGCGAAAGAAAGGGAGGGAGGGGCGCATGGGGGCAGAAAGAAGCAGCCTTCATTTCTTCTCTTCAACCCTAGGAGGTCACCAGGACCTAGCACTTACCTTCCCTGAACCCGCGGGCTGGTGGCCTAGCCCAGCTGGTCACTGTCGGGCCTGTCAACAGCCCTCTGAGAAATCGTCCGCAGCCGAACACCAGCACATTGAGGGCCGCCATCTTGAAAGCTATCGTTGACCTCTTGTACACTTCCGCTTCCGGAACGGGGCGCGCGCGCAGCCGCAGTAGTGGGCAGGAAGAGTGCGTCTTGAGAGCGTCCGGCTCCGTTACTCTTGTCAGTTACTTCGATTTCCTCACCTCTCCAGCTCCGAGCAAAGTGGAGTTAATGTGTGAAGCCTGTGCTTCATTCTGAGAGGCTGGGGAGGTTTTTAGCTCCTGTCTGCCAGTCCTCGAAGTCTCCAGGGTCGCTTTCGTTCCCTGGAAGACTTCGGTAAAATCACATGCACTATCCTTATTTCTTTAAAACTTTTTCTTTACAAGTGAGCTGTGGATTTTCAGCTTCTTGAGGCTGCGCCTAAGTCTGTACCAGAGAAGTTGAAATGGCTAGGACAATGATTCTGGAACATCAGGTATCCCACAGATCTAGGATAGAATTAATGCTCACGCCTCAGCCCCACCCCACTCCCACCCCATGATCCCCAAGCTGCGCTCCCTAACCAAGGGGTCTTTCATTCTGGTAACTTGACGCTGACCTTTTGCCCCAAATCCTGAAAGATGATGCTGTGAAAGTGCTGCACTCAACATGCCAGCAGGTTTGGAAAACTTAGCAGTGGCCACAGGACTGGAAAAGGTCAGTTTTCATTCCAATCCCAAAGAAAGACAATGCCAAAGAATGTTTAAACTACCACACAATTGCACTCATCTCACAGGCTAGTAAAGTAATGCTCAAAACTCTCCAAGCCAGGCTTCAGCAATACATGAACTGTGAACTTCCACATGTTCAAGCTGGTTTTCGAAAAGGCAGAGGAACCAGAGATCAAATTGCCAACATCCGCTGGATCATGGAAAAAGCAAGAGAGTTCCAGAAAAACATCTATTTCTGCTTTATTGACTATGCCAAAGCCTTTGACTGTGTGGATCACAATAAACTGTGGAAAATTCTGAAGGAGATGGGAATACCAGACCACCTGACCTGCCACTTGAGAAACCTGTACACAGATTAGGAAGCAACAGTTAGAACTGGACATAAAACAGACTGGTTCCAAATAGGAAAAGGAGTATGTCAAGGCTGTATATTGTCATCCTGCTTTTTAACTTATATGCAGGGTACATCATGAGAAATGCTGGGCTGGAGGAAGCACAACTTGGAATCAAGATTGCCAGGAGAAATATCAATAACCTCAGATATGCAGATGACACCACCCTTATGGCAAAAGTGAAGAAGAGCTAAAGAGCCTCTTGATGAAAGTGAAAGAGGAGAGTGAAAAAGCTGGCCTAAAGCTCAACATTCAGAAAAACTAAGATCAGGGCATCTGGCCCCATCACTTCATGGCAAATAGATGGGGAAACAGTGACTGACTTTAGTTTTCTGGGCTCCAAAATCACTGCAGATGGTGACTGCAGCCATGAAATTAAAAGACGCTTACTCCTTGGAAGGAAAGTTATGACCAAATTAGACAGTATATTAAAAAGCAGAGACATTACTTTGCCAACAAAGATCCATCTAGTCAAGGCTATGGTTTTTCTAGTAGTCATGTATGGATGTGAAAGTTGGACTATAAAGAAAGCTGAGCGCTGAAGAGTTGATGCTTTTGAACTGTGGTGTTGGAGAAGACTCTTGAGAGTCCTTTGGACTGCAAGGAGATCCAACCAGTCCATCCTAAAGGAGATCAGTCCTGGGTGTTCATTGGACGGACTGATGTTGAAGCTGAAACTCCAATACTTTGGCCACCTGATGCAAAAAGCTGACTCATTTGAAAAGACCCTGATGCTGGGAGGGATTGGGGGCAGGAGGAGAAGGAGATGACAGAGGATGAGATGGCTGGATGGCATCACCTACTCAATGGACATGGGTTTGGGTGGACTCTGGGAGTTGTTGATGGACAGAGAGGCCTTGTGTGCTGCAGTTCATGGGGTTGCAAAGAGTCGGACATGACTGAGCAACTGAACTGAACTGAACTGAAGCTTATTTCTCAGGGCTCAGCTCAAACTTCATTTCCATATTAGTCTTCCTTAATCTCCCTATCACTGGTTCTCTGCACCAGATATCTCTCCATCTTAGTTGTTGTTTTCTTAGTTAAGTCGTGTCTGACTATTTTGACAACGTGGACTGTAGTCTTCCAGGTTACTCTGTCCATGGGATCATCCAGGCAAGAGTACTGGAATGGCTTGCCATTTCCTTCTCCAGGGGACCGTCCCAGACTGGGGATTGGCAGGCAGATTCTTTACCACCGAGCCACCAGGGAAGCCCCCTCCATCTTAGTACCATGTTCAATTATAGTTTTGTATCAATTTATGTAATATGTGTCTCCCCATTAAACTGTAAGTTCCATGAAGGCAAGGACGTTGGTTTTGTTGTTGACTCATGTCTCCAGCATTTAGTACAGTGCTTGACACATAATGAGTGCAATATATATTTGTTGAGTGAATAAGTAGGACCCATTTTCTATGGCTTTTGTGAAGATTAGATGAGATAAAAACATAAGTGCTCAATAACCAAAATTTATTAATAAGGCAGTTACTGAGATGACTGTGTGCTAGGTACTTTTCACAAGTTTGACATACTTGTCTAATAATGAAATTTATAGTACCAAAAATAAAGCTCAGTTTTCTATCTTTTAGATTTGCAGGATGAACAAAATATTCCTCTAGAGCTATATAAGAAAGGAAAGCCATTTACACCTCAATTCTTCCACATGGTGGTTAGGATATTATTTTCCACACTTGAAGGGGGATTTTCTAGTTGTCCTAGTCTGATTCATACATGGGGAAATAAGGCTTGTTAAAAGGCAGAGCACACTCTCTGATGAGGGGAGGGAGGGAATCAATCTTCCAGTTGGGACTGTCACATTGGTGGGCTAAGATGATGCAGAGCAGCTGCAGTATGGGGAACTGAGTGGGATCAACTAAGAGGAAAGAGGGGAAAATGTGGCACTGGGTTTCCTTAAAACGTCTCAGAAAAGACAGGTCCCAGGAAAGTGGAACTTGAGAGAATGGTCAATCTAGGAGGTGAGACAGACACATGGATTAGGAGTGGAGCAGAGAATTTGGTGGTGTGTATGTCTAGGTGTTCTAGCCAGGGCAGAAGTCCTCATCTGTCCTGGTAGCCTCTACTTTCCTTCTGTACAGATGACCTTGAACCCTTCCTGCTTGTACCACACCCCATGCTTCTTTACAAGTCCCCAGCTTCTGGGGATCAACTGGGACCAAGGCAGTAACAGAGCCCCATCCAGAGTTTGTTTTGGACAGTGATTCAAAAGACTTGAATGTTAACCCTCTCTTTGTTATCATACCCTAATTTAATCAAAGTTTATTAAAAAAATAAACTTGTATTTTCTACAATAAGTAACATGTTATCCTTGTAAAAAAAAATGAAACAATGAAGAGAAAATAAATAGCCCTAATCCAGACATAAGCATTATTTGCATTCAGCAAAATGAAATAATACCGTGTGTTTTCTTCGTCTTGTAATGTCTTTTTTGATTAATCTTTGGCTGCGCTGGGTCTCTTGTTTCTTTTTGAGTGGGCTGTTCTCTAGTTTCAGTGAGTGGGGTCTAATCTTTATTGTGGTATGAGGGCTTCTCATCGTGGTGGCTTCTCTTCTTGTGAAGCACAGGCTCTAAGCACACAGGCTCAGCAGTTTTGGAACATGGGCTTAGTTGCTCCTTGGCATATGGAATCTTCCCAGATTAGAAATCAAATCTGTGTCCCCTACATTGGCAAACAGATTGTTATCCACTGCACCACCAGGAAAGTCCATATTTATTTATTTCACTGTGCTGGGTCTTAGTTGCAGTATGTGGAATCTAGTTCCCTGACCAGGGATTGAACCTGGGCCTCCTGCACTGGGAGCACAAAGTCTTAACTACTGGACAACCAGGGAAGTCCCTTTTTTTTTGTGAATCCATTTGTAATTAGTTTCTATGTGAACAAAGAATTTTGTGAGACCAGATTTTGCTAAGAGACTAGCCTTTACCTAAAAAAGTTGTTATTGAAGAAAGTATACAAGTTATCTACAATTGATGAATTTCCACAAAGGGAACACATTACCCACACCAACAAGTAGAACATTACTAGCGCTCCCCTAGTGTCCCCTTCCAGAAGCTACTCCCTACCCCCACCAAGGTAATCATTATCCTGACTTTTAACACCATAAATTTCCCCCCTGCATTTGAACTTTGTAGAAATGGAATTTCATGTAGCACGTACTCTTTCCATCTACTTTCATCTGCTCACCAATGTCAGGTTTGTGAGATTCACCCACATTTTTATTATACATTGTCATCATTGTCCATTCTTATCGCATATAATGTTCCATTGTGATTATGCTACAATTTACTTATCCTTTCTTTTGTTGATAGGATTTAGATAATTTCCAGTTGGGACTGTTACAAATAGTGATGTGATACACATTCCTCTATATGATTTTTGGTGAATACAAGGGCAAACTTCTCTTCGGAATATATCTAGGAGTGGAACTGTTGGCTTATAGGGTATGTGTACACTCAGCTTAAGTAGATTCTGTCAAACAGTTTTTAAATTTAAATTAAAAATTTAAATTTTTGGCTGTGTTGGTTCTTTGTTGCTTTGCAAGGGGTCTCTCTAGTTGGTGGCAAGCAGGGAAACTCTTTGTTGAGGTGTGCAGGCTTTTCACTGGGGTGGCTCCTCTTGTTGCAGAGCACAGGCTCTAGGCACATAGACTCAGTAGTTGTTGGCACATAGACTCAGTAGCTGAGGCTCAGGGGCTCAATAGTTGTGGCCCATGGGCTGAGTTTTTCTGTGGCATGTGGAATCTTCCCTGACCAGGGATTAAACCCATGTCTCCTGTACTGACAGGCGGATTCTTATCCACTGCATCACCAGGGAAGTCCAAACAGTTTTCCATAGTAGTTTTACTGATTATGGTTGTTCCACATCCTTATCAATATTTGATTTTTTTTTTGTACTTTTCATCTTGGCCATTCTGGTGTGTACAGAGTAGGTTCTCATTGTGTATTTAATTTACATTTGGTACTTGGGCCACCTTATGTGAAGGGTTGACTCATTGGAAAAGACCCTGATGCTGGGAAGGATTGGGGGCGAGAGGAAAAGGTGACAACAGAGGATGGGATGGCTAGGTGGCATCACCGACTCGATGGACGTGAGTTTGAGTGAACTCTGGGAGATGGTGATGGACAGGGAGGCCTGGCGTGCTGCGATTCATGGGGTCGCGAAGAGTCCGACATCACTGAGTGGCTGAAGTGAACTGATGCCTAAATGAGGATGAGTCACTTTTCATATATTTACAAGCCATCTAGACATCCTCTTTTGTAAAGTGTCTGTTCAAGTCTTTGGCCCATTTTATGTTGGGTTGTCTTTCTTATTGATTTGCAGAAGTTCTTTATATACTCTGAATACTTGTCCTTTGTTGGATGTATTTATAGCAAATGTCATCTCCCTCTCTTTGGTTGCCTTTTCATTCTTTTACATTGCAGTTGACCCTTGAACAATGTAGGGGTTAGGCACCAATCTCCATGCAGTTTAAAATCCGAGTATAATTTGTAGTTGGACCTCTGTACACAGGCTTCCTCTTATATGAGGTTTGTTCATAATCATTGTTCCATATCCAGGGAACCAACCAACCAACCAACCAAGGATTGAGTGGTACTAAAGTGTTTATTATTGAAAAAAATCTGCATGTAAATGGACCTATGCAATTCAAACCCATGTTGTTAAGGGTCAACTATATTTTTAAAATAATAATTATATTTATTTATGGCTGTGCTGGGTCTCTGATGCTCTGTGTCAACTCTCTAGTTGCAGCCAATGGGGGCTACTCTCTAATTCCAGGTGGATTCTTTACCAGCTGAGCCACAAGGTAAGCCCAAGAAAACTGGAGTGGATAGCCTATCCCTTCTCCAGGGGATCTTCCTGACCCAGGAATCGAACTGGGGTCTCCTGCATTCCAGGCAGATTCTTTACCAACTGAGCTATCAGAGAAGCCGAGTTGCCATGCTCAGGCTTCTCACTGTGGTGGACTTTCTTGCCATGGAGCATGACATCAAGGGCATGCAGGCCTCAGTACCTGCGGCACATGGACTCAATAGCTGTGGTTTCCAGGCTCTAGAACCCAGGCTTAATAGTTGTGGTGCATGGGCTTAGTTGCTCTGCATATGGGATCTTCCTGGACCAGGGATTGAACCTCTGTCTCCTGCATTGGCAGGTGGCTTCTTTACCACTGAGCCACCAGGGAAGCCCCAACTGTGTGTGTGTGAGTGTGTGTGTATATATATAAATATATATATTATATTTTTGATAAACTATATTTTTGATAATTTAATCATCATATAATTTATCAGGTTTCTTTCTTTTGTTGTTGGCTTGTTTGGTTTTTATTCAAATTTTTTTCCTCATCATGGTCATGAAGATGTTCTCCTATGTAGTCTTCCACTTTTACATTGGGTCTTAAACTCATCTGGAAATCTTTTATTATGTGGTCTGAGATTGGGATTAAGATTCATTCCCCCCATGTCAATATTTAACTGACCTAGCATCATTTATTAAGTATATTATAATTCCCCCCACTGCATTTTATCTGATATAGATCTATTTCTGGAATTTCTGTTTGGTCTCTTTTTCTGTTTTTTATTGTCTGGAAGTGCCATTACTTGCTTAATCAATCCCCAATTACCAGGCATTTAAGGTTTTTTTTTTCCCTTCCTGGTGCTGGGTCTTAGTTGTGGCACACGGGATTTTGTTGCTGCATGCTGTCTCTCAGTTGCAACATACAGGATCTAGTTCCCTGGCCAGAGATGGAACCCAGGCCCCCTGCATTGGGAGCGAGGAGTCTTAACCACTGAACCACTAGGTTGCATTTAATTCAGACGTATTTTTGAAGACCTATCTCCCTACTCCAAAAATAGCATCTTTTTTTTCATTAGTGAGTCTTACATACCTTGTTCCCAGTTGAGTAGGTTTTGGCTTTTGTCATTATTGTTTTTTCAAGTACAGCTGTACTGTGGGATATAATGGAGTGAGGGCCCTTCTCTGAGGGGCTGCAAAATGGTAGCTGCTACCCAATGGGGAGGTCCTTTCAAGAGTCAGAGGGCTGTTGGCAGATTCACTCTCATGCACGAGAAGGAACTATTTCCAGCTGCGATAGCAACCCTGGTACAGGCCACCAAGACGCCTCACTGTGTGCACATGTATGAGAGAAAGGCCGATGAACAACTCCTTATGCTGACACAATCTTCTGTCCACCTCCTCTTCCCAAGAACCCAGCCCCCTTGCTTTCACCCCATTTTCCAAGAAAATCCTCCTTCTTTCCTCTGGGGTCCTTCTTGGACCCTAGATCTTAGACCTGGAGAGAACTCAAGTCCCAAGTAAACTGTCCTAATGAAGATGTTCAGGGAAACATTCATAACAGAGGAGCCCAGGAAAATGTTCCTTCCCCCAAGAAAAACTTGCAGCAGAGATGATCTGTTTGGTCTCAGTGACTTGCTGCTGGCCAATGGGACAGCCGGCTCAGGTCAGAGCAAAAGCAAGCGTTAGGAAGCCCTGGGTGGGTCAGCCTGTCTATGGCTTTGGGGCTGAGGAAGTCCTAGTCCCAGCTGTGGATGAGTGTGCTCGCTCTTTCAGCCCTCCTCCCACCTCGCCCAGGAAGAGGAGGTCAGAGCCAAGAGCCACACAGATGTTCGCTGTGAAGAAGCAGCAGCTGCAAAAAGGCTCAGGAAAGTGGAGAGAGCTGATAGGGTAGAGACAACGGAGGGAGGGGGCCGCATGAGCAACTGAGAGAAAGAGCTGGCAGAGCGAGGGACAAGGGATGGTCCTGTTTGCTTTTCCTAATTAATGTGGTTTCCTTACAAATCCCCCCCGCTGATTCCAGCTGGTCAACTCAAACCATAACAACATGTGGCCTGCCCGGGCCAGGAGCTGAGGCTGCTGGCCTCCCCACAAGGGTCTGGTTTCCTCTGTGGCCACTGCCCCTCCTCCCCAACTGGCTTTGTGCAGATGAGGGAAGGAACAGCACCCTAGCTGGGGCTGGGGGTGCCAGCCAGGGACTGCTGGCTTTCAGCTCGCCTGGCTGCTCACCTCGGTTTCCCATGACCTTTAAAAAGGGCACTTCTCTGCCTGTTTGGGCTGCTGCTTCCAAACAGGTATGGGTGGGGGTGGATGGAGAGACCTTGGACAAAGAACCTCTTGCTCACTGATGGTCTCTCTGCCTACAGGTGTGCCCTGATTGACGCAATGGCCCTGGGAACCATCGGGGTGTGTCCTCGCTCATTCAGTGTTTTCCAGTGTTGTTTCATTTCCTCACTGGGACTTTACTGTGTCCAAATTATTCATCTTATCCCCTTATTCCTTCTTGGAATCGCTTTCCCAGCAAGTCTCAGCTGAGCAGCTACTATGTACCTTTTGTGAACAAATGATTACATGCCTCAGGGGAACACTTTCCGAGGATAAAAGTTCTTGTCTGATAAATAAAAGTTCTTGTCTGGATGGTTGACCTGGGCTTGTTTGCTTTCTCTTCCTTCCCCCATCTTCACTGAAAAAATTAAAAAAATAAAATAAAATAAAACACACATTCAGGAAATGTACATAAAACTTGACTGTGCTGTATAATAGATTAATTGCAAAGCAAAACTGGTTTATTTCTATGCTAGATCACTTGGGCATGCTGCTACCCTGATATGGATAGGAGGAGAAATCCAAGAGAAGTGGGATTGGTGGGAAGCAGCTTTAAGGGCCTTCAGCATCCTAGAACCATCCCAGAAAGTGAGACCAGAGGAAGGCAACCCCAAAATAGAACTGCCAGAGGAGCGAAAGCAGGCCTGCAGTGCCTTTGTGTCCACTCTTCAGGCTGAGGCCAGGAGACATGCCAGGCGAGTGTATGCTAGTCTGGACCCCCAGCGCTTGGCTGGCATTCACCTCACTCCAGTGAGGTGTAAGTCCAGTGAGACCTGCTCCACTCAGTTGCCACCCAAACCAAGCAAGCCCTGGCTGTGACTGGGCATTTCTGCAGTGGGCTGGATGCTCTATCAGAAAAGGACTTCACATCCCTGTCTGGCTGAGAAACTCATCAAATTTCTTTCTCCCAGTGCCTCAATTCAGTTCTTGTATAAGGAGAAGGCTTTTAACCACTTAGAACACTTTGGACTTATTGGCACGTTTTTGCTGATGGGTACAAAATGACACCTAAGGAAATGCTGTCCCCTTTATGCACTGGGAACGGCTACAAAAGCAAAAGGAAGGAGCTTTAGGCTGAAAACCAGGCTCTCTAACCAACAGGCAAGCAGAAGTCAGTACTCCTGCTCTCTGGACCTCAGTTCCTCCATCTATGAGGAGTCTTGTCTGGTTCTAGGATTCTGGTTCTGTAAACACTTCTATCTCTGTAACCCAGAGTGGTAGAGTTCAGTCTTTAGTCCTCACCCCCTCTCTTTGCTCTCTTAGATTCTCAGCCACTTTTACCCCCCGCTTTCACCTTGAGGCTGATAAGTCCAAAATCCACAACAATGCTTTTTAAAAATCTTTTGGGCCATGTCAGGGATTGAACTGTCATCCTCTGCATTACAAGGGAGGAATCTTAACCACAGCAACCCACCTTTGAGCTCCAACCTCTGTTTCCACCTGCCTACAGAAATTTCTATTTTGTTCTTCTGAAGGAGCTTAAATAAGCACTGTCTCTAAGCAAGGCCACCTCACGCTCACTCGCTAAGTCGTGTCTGACTCTGTGACTGTGTGGACTGCATCTTGCCAGGCTGCTCTGTCTATGGGATTTTCTAGGCAAGAACACTGGAGTGGGTTGCCATTTCCTTCTCCAGGAGATCTTCTTGACTCGGCTTGAACCTATGTCTCCTGCGTCTCCTGCATTGGTAGGAAGATTCTTCACCACTGAGCCACCTGGGAAGCCCAAGGCCACCACAGCCTTTCTCTTGCTATCAGGGCAGTTGGTCTTCCTGTGGCTCAGATAGTCACCATTGACTGCCTTCATCCAGTTTCCAAAGTTTTCATAATTTTCGTGAATTTCAAAATTGTTTCATGATTTCCTCCTCTTCCTTAACATTTAAATTTCCACCACCTTCTAATACCTCAATTTGCCCATCTGTTTCCCCATCTCCAGTCTACTCTGCTGTCTCTGTCTGATTTTCTGAAACACCCCTATCAGTTTCCCCTCGATGGTATCTCATCGCCCACAGCTACTGCCTGAATTTGCATTTTTAAGGAAGATGAAAATCTGAAAACTGCTGACTAAGGGAAGTAGAATCCCAGCTCTGAGGCTTGACATGAGGGGCCTTCTGTGATATGCCTCCCCTCCCCACTCTTCCTCCCTCTCCTCCCACTCAGACTCTCAAAACCTACCTCTGCTCAGGACTTCCCTGGTGGTCCAGTGGCTTAGACTCCTTATGTCCACTTCAGGGAGCACGGCGTTCGATCCCTGGTTGGGGAACTAGATCCCACATGCTAAAACTAAAGAACAGATCCTGGGACTTCCCTGGTCCCGGGTTGGAAATCTGCTTTCCAATGCAGGGGACTCTCCATCCCTGGATGCGGAGCTAGGATCCCACTTGCTGTGGCGCAACTAAGCCCTAGGCCACAATCAGACAGAAGCCAGCCAAAGATCCCTAATGCCACAACTAAGATCCAGTGCAGCCAAATAAATAATATTTTTAAAAAACCCGCCCCTGCTCATTTTCCTTCCCTTGTCCACCCCACCATGGTTCTCTTTGGGTAGACCCTCCTTCACCTTCCAGTCAGAACCCCACCCCTTTCAGAGCCCGGCCCACCCCTCACCCCTTTGTCAGGACTTCCTCCATTTGGTCTTTCTGCATTCTTTCTCACCCTTTCCTTCCTGCTGCTCCAGTGTCTGTCTGACTTCTACCTCTGACTCCTTAGGTACATGCCATTCCACATTAGACAGGACTCTCTGAGATGTAAGTGACAGTCATCCAGTTTGAAGAAGGACATTTCCTACCTTTTATGTTTATCTTTTTAGATTTTTTTTTTTTTTTTTTTTGGCTGCACTGCTTGTGGGATTTTAGCTCCCTGACCAGGGATGGAGGTCCTCAGCAGTGGGGACCTGGAGTCCTAACCACTGGACTACTGAGGAATTCCCCATTTGCTACCTCTCAGAACCAACCCCGAGTGGAGAGGGTTCAGTGGGGCCTCGGGACACCTGGAGCCAGAGACTCAGCCACCATCAGGCTCTTCCCCTCCTGCTCTTGTCTCTGTTTCTCTCTGCACTTTGCCTTAATTCTCTCATCGTTCTCTCCTTGAGAGGCTGCCAGTGGTTCCCAGCCTTGAGGCAGGGATTGAGTCACTAAGATTGGCAGGCCCCAGTGGAACTGTATGGAGAAACTGCAGGACAGACAAAGGAGTTTCCCCAAAGAAGGGGAAGAGAAAGGGAAAGTACTAGACAGAAAGGCCAACACATGGTCACCACTGTGTTAGTTAGAAGTCAGGTCAGCTACACATGGCAGAAAACCCCAAGCAGCAGTGACTATTAGATGATAAGGTGGCCAAGGACTCTGAAACCAAGCTCCTTCTAGCTGGTTGCTCTGCCACTTCTTAGTCCTGGATGATGGCTTGAGCGCCAGCCTTTCTGCCTGTATGATCTAGGGAACAGAAAGGAGAAAGAAACCAAGAATGATCTGGGAATTCCTTGATGGTCCAGTGGTTAAGACTACAAACTCTCACTGCTGAGAGCCTAGGTTCAATCCCGGCTTGGGGATTAAGATCCCATGAGCTGTGCAGTATGGCCAAAAATAAGTGAATATATTTTTAAAAAGGATAGTCCAACTTCCTGCTATCCTTGAAAGTCACCTTCTGGAAGCTGTACATGCTTTAGCTTACATCCCGTATATTGCTAGAAATAAGTTCTATGGCTACAGCTGAGTGGGCTTCTGGGAAATATCTTAATTCTAAGCAGCCATGGGCACAACTAAGAGTCAGGAGTGCTGTTAAACACAAGGGAAAGAGAGAATGGATGTCAGAGGACAGTGGATGTGCCGTGACCCTAATCCACCAGGGGCTTTGAGGGGGCATTTCCTGCTAATGGGATACCCTTTTCTACGCTATGGCATTTAAATGGTTGAAAGACAATCCTGGCACCCAAGTCTGTTTGATCTGATCATCCTTAAGTTCCATTTTTCTCTCCTAAGTTCCAGACCTCAGGGTTCTGGTATGCAGCTGAGGCTGGTCAGTATTCTTAAAATGAGATGCTCTAAGCTGGAGCCTGGAAAAGGCGATGGCCATACCAGTACTCTTGCCTGGAAAATCCCATGGATAGAGGAGCCTGGTGGGCTGCAGTCCATGGGGTCGCTAAGAGTTGGACATGACTGAGTGACTTTACTTTCACTTTTCACTTTCATGCATTGGAGAAGGAAATGGCAACCCACTCCAGTGTTCTTGCCTGGAGAATCCCAGGGACGGAGGAGCCTGATGGGCTGCCGTCTATGGGGTTGCACAGAGTCGGACACAACTAAAGCGACTTAGCAGCAGCAGCAACCTGGACCCAGTGTCCCAGATGTTGTGTGACCAGTTACAAGATATAACCGAGCTCTTGGTACCCTCATTTCAACACCCTACATCTGTTAAGGACCCCAGATTGAGACCGAATGTGCCTGGCCTGAGGGGGCTTGTTGTCCTCTAACCTCACGCTCATTCTGGTGTGATACCTCACTCCATAATCTGCTCCTCCAAGGACTGACCCCAAAGCAGGAGGGGCTTCCCAAGAATCTGTCCCATCTTGCTCTTGCAAAGTCTTCATTTAATACCTTGACTGTCAGTTGGTGGATCTGCTTTCCCCTCCGACTTCTGCCAGGTCAGAAGCCATACCCTCTCTACCCTCCATGTCCCCCATGGAGCAAGTCTGTTTTTTTGTCTCCCTTCGGGTAAATGTATTTTCTTAGATAAAATGCAAGATCTTTCAGAGCAATGGAAACCGACACCCTGCGTTCAGAGTATGTCACAGATTGAGTTCCTGAGCAGTGGATTCAGAGGCAGAGGTTAATATGCAGTGGGTGTTCTAGGAGTACTTGGTTGTCCTGCTAAAGGGAAGGAAGGGAGGTTGGACAGAGAGAGCGGTCAGGCTGCAGTGGGGCTCAGTGAGCTGCCCCTGCCTCTCACAAGGAGTTCCAATGCTGGGGTGATCCTTCAGGTGACTTCAGCTGGGACAGGAGGGCCTGATCTTTATAGCCTCATGACAGTCAACCATCGGAGGTGGGTAGTCTCTGCAGAGGTTGGCAGCTCAGGTATTTCTGTCTGCAGCACTCTCAGCAGCTGGAAAAATCTGCCCTTTATTCCTGAAGTGGGGACTGGACAGTGCCTCATGGAGTCTGTCACTGAGTGGGGAGACCTACGGGCTCAGAGTTGCCACTGACCAGGCAGGTCATTTGGGGCCAGTCCGTTCATGTCTCTGAGCCTCAGTTTCTCCTCTTGTAAAAACTAATGTCTGGGGAATCACCAGGTGAGGTGGGTGGAGAGTGATTGGATACGGGAGTAGCTCTATTCAAAGGCTTGATTTGAATCCAGAGGCCATTCCCAGGTCCTCCCATAAACCCCCAATCTTATCTTTGTTGCTGTGGCCATTATCAGAGGGCATGATCACTTGGGTCCTAGGCCAGGGATGGGCATCTAGGTCAGAAGGGGGCAACTTTAGGGACCAACTGGCAGGAACCCCTGGGGAGCTCTGCTGTTTGGAATGGTCTGATGGGAGGTTGGCAAAAGCCAAAACATGGTTGTCAGAGACTGAACATTGGCATGGCCCCCTACCCCAAATATATAGGTTGGAACCTTAACCCCTAATGTGATTGGATGAGAAGGGAAAGTCTTTAGGAGTTGGTTAGACTTAGCTGAGTCCTGAGCATGAATCCCCAGGGTTGGGATTAGCAGCCTCATGAGAAGAGGAGACGTCAGAACTTTCTCTCTGCCTTGGGGAGCTACTGTGAGAATGGGGCCATCTGCATACCAGGAAGCGGACCCTCATCAAGAATCCTATCTGTTGGCTGGCACCTGGATCTTGGCCTGCCCAGCCTTCAGAACCATGAGAACAAAATGTCCGGTTTTGAAGCCGTTCAATCTGTGGTAGTATCCTACTCAGCATGGGAATGGGAGGTGGGGAGGGAGACAACTGAGAAATCCGGGGGTTCACGGCTTACAGGCAAGTCTCCTGGCTCTCAGGACTGGGCCCACCGCTTGCCGTGGCACCTGGGACATATCCCTGGGCTGCTCTGGACTCCAGTGACCTCACATGTGTGTGTTCAGTCTCTACAGTCATGTCCAACTTTTGTGGCCCCCATGGACTATAGCCCAGCAGGCTCCTCTGTCCATAGAGTTCTCCAGGCAAGAATACTGGAGTGAATTGCCATGCCCGCCTCCAGGGGATCTTTCTAACTCGAGGATTGAACACGCGTCTCTGTCTCCTGCATTGTAGGTGGATTCTTTACCACGCAGCCACCTGAGAAGCCCCCAGTGACCTCATTGGAAACTGAGAGGTGGGGTGTGAGTCTCTGAGGTCATCTCTGACTTGATGAGCTGAAGTGCATCGTTTGCACGTCCGTTCTGGGGCTATGATGGGTAGGGGAGAGGCTGGGAGCCAGTGAGCTAAGCTTTCTCCTCTTTTCCTTCACGCTGGCCCTCCTGTCCCTACAGAAGCCACTGCTGGCCCCTCGGGAAGCCTGCCCCTGTGTAGAAGGGGGCAGGGTGGTGGTTGGAAGGTGCTGTAGGCAGGGAGGAAACTGCAGGGCTGGGAACGGGCAGTCACAACTTCCCCTCTGCACTGTCCTTCCTGGCTGGTGGCAGCCTCCCGGATGAACTTTGAGTCTGACAGTTTCTGGGTGAATTGATTAAAGTCAAGGGTATTAATAATAAAAAAATGTAAACTAGATTTTATCAGTGACACAGATCTCGTGACCACGTGGTGTGTACTCTTGTGTATGTGCGTGCTGGGAGGGCGGAAATGTCTGTCAAGTTTGGAAAAAGGCCACCTTTTCCTTTGGCTCCATTTCCTTTTGACCCCTGAGAAGATTTTCGGTTCTGTTTAGCACCACAAGCCACCAGGCCTTGGAACATGAGAACGCAGGGGAGGCAGTGAAGCCAGCCTCTCTGCTCAGTCCTGGGGGTGTTGGAAGGCACCCCGGGCACAGATTGGGGGGCGGATGTCTTCTCTGCTTTCTCCTTTCTAGCCCATCTGACCTTTCAAAGGGACCTATGTCCCCGCGACCTTCCTCTCTGAGAAGCTGCGCGTGGGCTTGAGTGGAGACCAAGCAACGCATGGGATGCTCTTAGAGGGGCCCTTCCAGGCCAGGTTGGTCCTGGGATCTCCATGGAGACCATACCTGTGGTCTTGCCCCTGAAGACCTGTGCATGCCCCCCCACCTCAGGCCTGCAGGCTCCCGGAGCCCAGGGTCTCTGACTGGTGGCCGCAGTCCTGGGAGGCAGGAAAGGGCAAGCAGAGGGAGTTCCTCTTTCTGGAAGGACCTCCCAGTCCCAGAGCGGTCTAGTGACACAGAAAATTAGAGGCAAAGTCGAGTCAATCAAGTGACCTGACATCTGGAGAAAGAGGCGTTGTATTTGCGCTTTCTGGTCGGGAGGGACTGGTCAGGTAGTCCTGGGTGGTAGAATATTTCTTGTGGTCCTCCCCTTGGTGCCTACTGCTAAGAAGTGCCTACTGTGCACTGTGCCCCTCCAATCTGTCCAAGGAGCTGGTAAGGGGGAGAGAGCAGAATCCAGGAAGGAAGGAGGGAGAGGCCAGAAGGAGGAGGCAGAAAGGGAGGAAAGGGCTTGGGGACAGAGGGAGCTGGAGAATGAGCAAACAAGCAGTGTCCTGGAAAACAACTTGTTTCCCCTTTCCAGGCTCCCTGCCTGCCCCGCTGGAGGCGGTGATTTAGAATAACGAGCCATAATTTGATTACATTCTCTTCCAGCCTCGCAGGGTAAACAAGAATCTCCCGTGGAAGGAAGGGACACGCTGCCCAGGCTCTGGCACATTCCCCAGGGCCTGAACAGGGGTTCCCCCCTCCTCCTGGGTGCGCCTGAAATGCGTAGTTGGGCGGCTTCGCTCTCCTCCATTTTCTACCAGGGTTTATTTCTCTGGGTGTCTCCTGCCCCTCCTCCCCTTCTTCCTCTTGGCCTGCCCCAGTAAGGTCCTCACCCTTAAGCCTGCATACCGTGTAAATATTTAAACCCATCTATTATTTCCTGTTTATTAGCAGTGTAAATCCTGAGTTCATTCATTGTGCATCTGTCTCCCTGAACCGTCTCAGAAGAAAAGGCCCGAAGGCAGGGCCGTGTGTCCACCCTCCCCTGGGAACAGCCTTGCTCAGGCCTGTGGTCAGTCGTATCACCGATTCTTTAAAAATGCGCTTTTACTTTTTCCACATTTAAAAATTGTGGTCAAATATGCATAATATAACATTTATCATCCTAACCGTTTTTTAAGTGTGCAGTTCAGGTGTGTGCCATACATTTGTAATGTACCACTGTCTCCACCGTCCATCTCCAGAACTCTCTTCATCTGTGGATGAAACTCTGTACCCATGAAGCACTAATTGCCCATTCCTCTCTTTCCCCAGCCCCTGGCAACCATCAATCTGTTGGGTTGGCCAAAAGTTCACTCAACTTTACGTACAAATAAAAGACACTTTTTCCATTTTCACTTAGAACTGTTTTGAACAGTGTATTCATTAACTTGAACCAACTTTCTGGCCAAGCCAATCTTTTCTGTCTCTCTGAATTTGACTCTTCCAAGTATCTCATATAAGTAGCATCATACACCGTTTGTCTTTCCGTGACTGGCTTATTTCACTTAGCGTAACATCCTCAAGGTGTGTCCACCTTGTGGCATATTGCAGAATTTTTCTTCCTTGTTAAAGCTGAATGATTTTTTTTTGTATGTATACACCACAGTTTGCTTAGCCATTCTTCTCTCAACAGTCAGTTGGGTTGCTTCCATGTTTAAGCTGTTGTGAATAAGACTGCTTTGAACATGGGTGTACAAATTAGCTTTTAAAAAAAATAATAAAAGGCTGCCTGTTATTGATTGCTTACTGTGTGCTTGGAATTGCATAGACATAATGACTTAATTGTCACCGCTATCTGCCAGGTGTCAACAATTCTCTCCATGAGGCTCTGAAAGCCAAGTAATTTTAACCAAGGCGAGGAAAAGGGGAGAGTGAGGACCATCATCTGTGTGTGCGCTGCAGCCACATGACCCTTAACTGCACTGTGTTGATGATGGACTTGAAGAAGGACGCCCAGGGTATATTACCCACCCTGCACCCCCAGAAAGGACTGACACTTTCCCTGAGTTTCTGCCCAGTTTGAGAATCCATCCTCCAGTTCACAGGATTCAGTGAGGCCAGTTTCTCCCTCTGGGCTGCGCCTTAGCATCCACTGTGGGGATTTAAAGCAGAAGGGCCCCTAGGCATCAGTATTTTTTTTTCCTGCCCGTGCTGCAGTGTCTTAGCAGGATCTTAGTGCCCTCACCAGGGATTGAACCTGGGTCCATGGCAGTGAAAGCACCAAGTCCTAACCACTTGACGGCCAGGAAGTCCCCAGGCATCAGTCTTCTTTTTTAAATTTTAATATTTTTTGAGGTATAATTGACATGTAACACTATATTCGTTTCAAGTGTACAACATGATGATTTAATATTTGTGTATATTGCTAAACAATAGCCACAATATGTCTAGTTAACATCCATCTCCATAAAAAGTGATAATTTTTTTCCTCTAATGAAGACCTTTAAGATCTGCTGTCTTAGTGACTTTCAAATACTCTGACATCAGTCTTTGAAATAACCTCCCCAAGGGCTTCTCGATGCCCTCAGGGTTGAAGCACTGGGTTAGGAGAAAGGAAGGACAGACAATCCCACCCACTTCAGCTCCTCAGTCTTCCCCTGTGTCCCCAGCCCCCGCCAAGGGCCACGAATGCCCCAGGTCTGATGGCTCAGAACCTGGGGCTGCCTCCTCCCCTGCCTCTAGAAGTTCTGTGTAGAGAGTGTGCCTCCTGAAGAGGATGGCCTGGATACAGGGCCCTGCAGGGCCGGGATGGACCCAAGCCCAGCCAGACTTCAGAATAAAAACAGCTGCTGATAGTCCACAGGCTGCTGGCATTTTTGTCACCTCCTGGGGGTGAAGACGGTGAAGTGGAGGGCAGGGGTCAGTTCTTCATTAGCAGGGGTGGGGAATGGAGGGAGTGGGGTGTACTGGGGCCCCATAGCGCCGGTCCAGGGACATCATCTTCTACCCCCAGGCTGTAGCACATCCCCCTTTGGTGTCCTTGATGCAAGCCCCCACCCACTGCCCTATCTCCCTGAGCTCCCGTTAAATCCAGGGTGGTGTCTGGCCCAAAGTATTTCTGGGTGGGGCTCTGCCCTAAGGTGTCCGGCCTCAGGGGCTGCTTGGTGGGGGCACACTGTGGTGAGCAGACTCTTTCAGCCTGTCCTGGATCTCTTCCTCTGAGCCAGCCTTGAGCCAAGAACTCCAAGGTCCCTCTGGGAGTAGCAGTTGGCTGGCTTGGTTTCCACAGCAACGTGGAAGATGGGGGCAGGGGCACATCAGAAGGACATCCGCCTTGGGCACTGAAAGACGAGTCTGGCCACTGCTGAGCTTCATAACCTTGGGCGTTTACGTCTCAGCATCTCTATCTGCATTATAAAGGGGCTGGCCCAGATCCCTGCTTCTCAAACGCACTCCGAGTTGGAATCCTTTGGGAGAGCCTTAAAAACTACCCTTAACTGGATTTCATCCTCAGAGATGCTGCTGATTTAACTAGTATGGGCTGTGGCCTGAGCACTGGGACTTTTACAACGTCCTTAGTCAGAGTTTGGAGAAGGAAATGGCACCCCACTCCAGTATTCTTGCCTGGAGAATCCCATGGATGGAGGAGCCTGGTAGGCTACAGTCCACCGGGTCGCAAAGAGTTGGACACGACTGAGCGACTTCACTTTCAGTTTTACTAGCCAGTGTTAGTCGCTCAGTCGTATCTGACTCTTTGTGACCCCGTGGATTGTAGCCCACCAGGCTCCTCTTACAAGGTCCTTGGAAGATTCTAATTTACACTCAAGTTTGAGAACCACTGTTCTAGATAACTTCTTTCTGACCATGGTCTCATTATGATATCCATAGAGTGAAGTATTAATCGTTCAGTCGTATTTCTGACTCTTTGTGACCCCTTGGACTACAGCTTGCCAGGCTCCTCTGTCCATGGGATTCTCCAGGCAAGAATACTGGAGTGGGATATTTCTTCAGGGGATCTTCCCGACCCAGGGATTGAACCCAGGTCTCCTAAATTGCAGATGTATTCTTTACCTTCTGAGCCACCAGGAAAGCAAGATATTTGTTCTATGTCACCAGAGGTGACCACAGAGGGACTCCAGCTGTCCACCTGTCTGGCTGTCCCCTAAGGACTGCATGACTCCATACCTCTGTGTCAGCAAGAAGTGCTCATGCCTTTCCAGCTGAAGTTTATTGCCTCATTGGTCCTGCAGTGGAGGAAATTCATGTTTTTGTGCTGAAGTCCCAGGCAGTTTACAAAGTTACAGGTTACACATGGGGAATCTTCTTGGAGAAAAATTATGATTCACCTTGTAAGTAACTTAAGACATTTAAATATATATACTAACAGATATGTATAGCTGTATCCTGGAGTAGAATGCAAAGCTCGCATATGTTTGGAGCTAAAAGATTAGATGTCAAAGAAATTTGACCATTGTGTCAGGAGGCATTGGCCTGCCATACTCCCTGACTTGGATGACAGTTGGTGGAAAACACTGGAGAAACCTTGAGTCAATCTATGCAGGTGAGGAGAAGCATTAACTCCTGACAGTTCAGGAAGGCTACCTGGAGGAGGCAGCATTTCAGGGAGCTTCTTGGAGAAAGGGGAGGAAGAAATGAACAGGTTGGCAGAAGGGCATGGCTGGAGCTCTGTAGAGCCTGCAGCAGGAATATAAGCTCAGACAATGTCTTTCTTGCCCTTGGCTTATGAATTTGAGAAAGTACCCAAAGATCCCTCCAATACACACCACTACCCTAGTCCACACCCTTGAGACCAGACCACTGGCCCTTAGCCCGCCTGCCTGGAGCAGCTGGTGCAAGATTGCAACACCAAAGCCCTTGTCTTGGCTTTAGAGGCTGCTGTTGAGTCACTATCGCAGAGGCAGCCGCTGACCACCCAGGCAGGAGAGCAGCCCAGTTGCCCCAGTGTTCTGCCATTTCCTCCAGCCTATAGCCTCTGCTCTTCCAGCCTTAGGGGCTTCCCTGGTGGCTCAGATGGTAAAGCGTTTGCTTGCAATTCGGGAGACCCAGGTTAGATCCCTGGGTTGGGAAGATCAGCTGGAGAAGGAAATGGCAACCCACTCCAGTACTCTTGGCTGGAAAATGCCATGGATGGAGGAGCCTGGTAGGCTATAGTCCATGGAGTCATAAAGAGTCAGACATGACTGAGTGACTTCACTTCACTTCCTGCCTTAGAGAGACCCTTGGCACTGTAAGGTCAGGAACAGGCTTGGGGAAGGAGAAATTCTCTCTCTGTTTCTCCTGTAAAGTCTGTCTGGCAGACTGCCCTTCACCCTTCTCACCCCTCCCCCTCTCCAGTGGCTGCCAAGAGATTGGGTATAGAGTAGAGAGACCACGGGAGGGGCACTCTGCCCCAGTGGTGAGAGTGCCGCAGGGCCTGAGCCCTGGGTCTTCTGTTCTGTAGCCTGGCTATCAGAGAGGGGATCATAAGCCTCAGATGCCACCAGCTTCTTGGCAGAGGGACTGCTCTTTCTCCTTGGCAACAATGCCCTGGGGGCACTAAGGGTCCTCTCCAGGCAGGAGGATTGACCTTTACTTCTGTTCATCCCACCCCAGGGAGGTAGCACGGAGTACTTGTTGACTACATGGACTATTTGTAAATTTGTTATTTATCCGCCATTGCATACTAAGTGTCCAGACAGTGCCATCCACATAGTAGGTGCTCAGTACATATTTATAGTATAAATAAAAAGAGCCTGACTCTGGATTTGAATGCACTTGGTAGATACTGTGGGACTTGCTTCATTCTGTAAAATGATGACAGTCATAGAACCTACTTCCTAGGACTGACATATATAAAACCTTGAGACAGTCCCCAGTATATGCTAAGCACTCAGTAAGTGTTTGCTGTCATCTTAAATCTCTCACCTTATTTTCCAGTCTCTCCTGCCCCATGAAAGGCTCTCTTTGTTCTCCTCTGAGCCACTGCTGGAGATGTGGTTGATAGCAATGGGGACCAGCTGGGCCTGGCATTTGCCACCTTTGGGGCCTAGGACAGCGTCCAGACCAGCCATGTGTGGAGCCCTCTTCCTTTCTCTGCCCTTCACATGCCTGCGAAATGTGGTTCGAACACACGTCAACAGAGTCTTGCTTGGTGTGAAGGGCAGGAGGGCCCGCAGATCATGAAGTTGACAGTCAAGGGTTCCCCTTTTGGATCACTTTTTTTTTCCCTGAAAGAATGATCTTTCTAAGCCAGAAAGAAGACCCTGTCATGCCCTTGCTTACAGTCCCTCCACGGTTCTCTGTCTCCAGCAGCATAAGCCCAGGACGCTGCAGGGGCCCGAGCAGCTCCCAGCCCTCTGTTCCCTCCACCTCTCCATCTTGTCTCTAGCTGTTAGTCTTGGGCCCCACAAGCCAGTCACCCCAGACGACCTACCCTCCCCAGCTGGCCCGCAGGCTCCCACAGTATAAAGCATATGCTCTCCAGAGAGAGTCTGGCCTGGCCGCCACACAAATGAGATGGCCTCAGCGCTGCCTGGAAAGCCCATCCCCTCCCCTGCTCCCCCGACCTCATTTATTATTTTCTTTCAAGGTTCAGCTCAAACATTAACTCCTTTAAGTAGCCTTGATTGACTCCTGCATCCTTCACGTATTTCCTTCTCAGCGTCTAACTGATGAGGGCGTGTGCTTCCTTTGAACAAGGCATATAAATGCCACCGGTTTCCCCCACCGGATGGGTAACTTTCTCTTTTTTTTTTGAAAGAAGTTCTTTTTTTTTTTTTTGATTCTTGAGTTTTTATTTTTATTTTTTTAATTACAATACTATATTTGTTTTGCCATACATTGACACGAATCAGCCATAGGTGAACACAATCTCCCAATGCCGAAGCCCCCTCCCACCTCCCACCCCACATCCTCTACTTGAATCATCCTGTGCATCAGACCCATGCATCCTGCATCCTACATTGAACATAGATTGGTGCTTCGTTTCTTACAAGAAAATATACACGTTTCATTGCCATTCTCCCCAAACCATCCCACCCTTTCCCTCTCCCTCAGAGTCCAAAAGTCCACTCTATACCTCTGTGTCTCTTTGTTGTCTCACATATAGGGTCATCATTACTGTCTTCTAAATTCCATATATATGTGTCAGTATACTGTATTGGTGTTTTTCTTTCTGGCTTCACTCTGTATAATCGGTTCCAATTTCATCCATCTCATTAGAACTGAGTCAAATTTATTCTTTTTAAGGGCTGAGTAGTATTCCATTGTGTATATGTACCACAGCTTTCTTATCCAATCATCTGCTGATGGACATCTAGGTTGCTTCCATGTCCTGGCTATTATAAACAGCGCTGCAATGAACATTGGGGTACATGTGTCTCTTTCAATTCTGGTTTCCTCGGTGTGTATGCCCAGCAGTGGGATTGCTGGGTCATAAGGCAGTTCTATTTGCAATTTTTAAGGAATCTCCACACTGTTTTCCATAATGGCTGTACTAGTTTGCATTCCCACCAGCAGTGTAAGAGGGTTCCCTTTTCTCCACATCCTCTCCAGCATTTATTGCTTGTAGACTTTTGGATCGCAGCCATTCTGACTGGTGTGAAATGGTACCTCACTGTGGTCTTGATTTGCATTTCTCTGATAATGAGTGATGTTGAACATCTTTTCATGTGTTTGTTAGCCATCCGTATGTCTAAAAATATGGAACGCTTCACGAATTTGCATGTCATCCTTGCGCAGGGGCCATGCTAATCTTCTCTGTATCGTTCAATTTTAGTATATGTGCTGCCCGAAGCGAGCACTGGAAGAAGTTCTTTATTTTATTTTGGCCACGCAGCATGTGGGATCTTAGTTCCCTGACCAGGGATGGAACCCACGTCCCCTGCAGTGGAAGGGTGGAGTCTTAACCACCAGCCTGCCTGGGAAGTCCCTGGATGGGCAACCTGTTTGCGGGCCAGTATCCCTGGTGCCTAACTTGGGACTTTCAGCGTGGCGAGCCCAGGAAAACTTGTGGGAGGAGAATGAACGGATTTCTTGGGGCGTGTAATTACTGATACACATCAAAGCTGAGAGTGGCTGTACCACAGGAGGGTGTGGGCCCTGCTGATGGGCTGGGACGCATTTGGGAGCATGAGTAGTTGATGGGAAGGGTCAGGCCACTCTGGGCTGGGGTTGGCAGTCTGGGAGCTGGAAGGCCCAGGCTTCTTGTCTCTTGCCCGCTTCCTAGAAGCCTCTGTCTGCCAGGCAGGGATCTGGGGTCAGATGGATCATTGTCTCTCTCCTTGTATAAAGGAACTGTGATGCTCTCACTTTTAACCTCTGCCATGGGTGGCTACTCCAAGCAGTAGCCACTGAGTGACCTCCAGACGTAGACTTCTGCTGAGCTGGGCTCTCAGCTCAGGTGTGGATCAGAAGAGGGTGCACACCTTGGAAGGTGATATTATCCAGCCCCTGGCCTCCATGCAGGTCTAGACTGAGAGTAGTCCTCCCTTCACTGGAAAAACTTCTGCAGAGGGAGATTCTATAAGGCCATTTTTCCACCTCTCAACCCCACGCTCTTGCTGGGCTGAGCCTTTCCATCTCATTTGTGTGGTGGTCAGGCCAGCCTCTCTCTAGAGAGCATAAAAATTGTGGTTATTTATTTATCCTAATGATTTTTAAAATTGTATTCATTAATAACCATTTATTATGTCTCTGTGTATGTGCTCAGCTGCTTCAGTCACGTCTGACTCTTTTGCAACCCCATGGACTGCAGCCCGCCAGGCTCCTCTATGCATGGGATTTCCCAGGCAAGAATACCGGAGTGGGTTGTCATGCCCTCCCTCAGGGGATCTTCTTGACCCAGGGATTGAACCTGTGTCTCCTGCATTGCAGGCGGGTTCTTTACCACTAAGCCACCTGGAAAGCCCTTATCATGTTTCTTCTATAGCTAATTTTTATTGAATATTTATAAGGAGCTGAATACATGGATTTTCTGGCTTTTGTTGTTTATTTTTTTGGCTGCGTGGTGAGGCATTTGGGATCTTTGTTCCTTGACCAGAGATTGAACCTGTGTCTCCTGTAGAGGAAGCGTGGATTTCTAACCACTGGGCCACCAGGGAAGCCTCAGGGCATATGTTCTGGGTTCAGATGGTGGTCAAATCCCAGCTGTGCCACTTGTTAGCTGTGATGCTGGGCATGTTCCTTCATGGCTCTATGCCTCAGTTTCCTTATCTGTACAATGGAGATAATACAGTGTCGTTGGTAGTTGGTAAGGTTGTGGTGGCAATTAAGTGAGTTAATGCATGAAAAGCTGTTAGAGGAGCACCTGGCATGTCGTAAAATGCTCAATTCACAGGAGCTGTGCTTATTACACAGCCGCTGCCTTCCTGTTCCAGATCTGACCTGTTTTGCACCCTCCCTGTTTGTCGTTCACGTCCACGCACTTACCTCACCAGACCAATTCAATCTGACAGACATTTCCTTTTTGTGCTCTCTGTGTGAGGTCTGAGCCGTCCTGTGCCAGGCATTGATGGAGGAACAGATGTGTTAAGTTGGAGTTCCTGCCCTTAGGATGCTGTGAATCCCCTGGACACATGAGGCTGGAGACAGAGGATGAATAAGACAGGTTTCTGCCCCCAAGAAACTCACAGTCCAGATGGGAGGCTGGTGTGGAAACAGACCTGGCAGAAAAATGAAAGGCCCACTGAATATAGAAGCTACAGCTACTTTTTCTGCTTTCTAGGAATGTACTATGTTTCATCTTGAGGAAGTGGTTCTTTTGTGGGGAAATACAGCAATGGGACCTTTGGGTGAAACAGGCCTGGCCTTGAATAGGTGAAGATGAGGTCAAGAGGGAAAGTTTTGCATGTTATCAGATGTTGAGGAAAGTGGCTTTGCAGAGGCAACCCAGCAGAGGTTCAGTGGGTAAGGACCAGCAAAGACATCTCTAGGTCGAATTAAATCTCATCTTTTTTATTTTATTTTTAAATTTTGGCCATGGCATGCAGCTTGCAGGATCTCAGTTCCCCACCCAGGGGATTAAATCTGGGCCATAGCAGTGAAAGTATAGAATCCTAACTGCCAGACCACCAGGGAACATCCAGTGAAGTGTCATCTGGATTTTAAAATTTTATTTTTCCTTGGTAGGTAATATATTTGCATATTTCAAAATTTTAGGTGTATGAAGGTGTAAATGATGAAGAATGTGCCTTTGCCCCTGCCCTCCATCACTAAGCTTACCACCAGGCTCACGTAACTGCCAGGGGACGAGCTGGGAATCAAAACCTAGGAGTCTGGAGCTTCCGGTCTGGAGTCTGTGCTCTGAACCTCCTCATGTTTCCTGGCTTCACAGATGAGGGGGCAGAGCCCAGAGAGGCAGACTGATGGCAAAACCTAGGGGGCTAGAAGCCAGGACCGCACTGAGGACCCTTCCGCTAGCACATTGCCTCAGTTTGCCCGATGAGCCCAAAGTGGGGCGGGGTGGTGTGGGGGAAGGGTCAGCAGGCGTGTGCTTCTGAGATGGTGATTTGTTCTGGGCAGTGGTGGTGGGGACAGTGTGGTGCCTGGAGACATGCTAAACAACCTGCTGTTACAGGTTGACCTGGGCTGTGCCCCCAAAGACCCCTGCTGTGGACTCAAGAGATATATCTGACTCTTAGTGCCCTTTCAACTGTGGTTTGTCCACTTGGTGGCTTTTCTGTGACCCAGACTAACGCCTTGCCCTGTCCTCAAGCCCACCAGGTACTAACTCTCTCTTTCTCCCCAGCTGTCATCAGTAGCGTCATTTTACCACATAAACAGGATTCATTGTGTTTCGGAGGTGGGGGACATTTAAAAAAATTTATTTTGACGTGCACACTGCTGTATTTATCTGTTATTTATTTATTTTCAGCTGTGCTGAGTCTTCGTTGCTGCAAGCGGGCTTTCTCTGCTGGCGGAGAGCGAGGGCTACTCTCTACTTGCGGTGCACAGGCCTCTCATTGTGGTGGCTTTTCTTGTTGAGGAGCACAGGATCTAGGTGGGAGGGCTTTCAGTAGCTGCAGCACAGGAGTGCGTTAGTTGTGGCACGCAGGCTTGGTTGCTCCGCAGCATGTAAAATCTTCCCAGCATGTAAAATCTTCCTGGACCAGGACCAGGGATCGAAGCTTTGTCCCTTGCATTGGCAGGCAGATTCTTACCCACTGCGCCACCAGGAAGTCCGGTTGGGGGCAGTTACTCAAGGATACAAAGGTACCACAGGCAGGTGAGAACTGTATATGGTGAGGTGAGGTGAGGTGAGGTTAAGTCGCTCAGTCGTGTCCGACTCTTTGCGACCCCGTGGACTGTAACCTACTAGGCTTCTCCGTCCATGGGATTCTCCAGGCAAGAATACTGGAGTGGATTGCCATTTCCTTCTCCAGGGGATCTTCCCGACCCAGGTATCGAACCCCGGTCTCCCGTATTGGAGGCAGACGCTTTAACCTCTGAGCCACCAGGGAAGCCATAAATGCTCTCAGTGGTTCCCTGTCCAGATCTGATGAGAGTGATTTGGGGATCAAGGGTGATGGCATCGAGACACTCTGACCTCTTGCAGAACGGGGCACTTTCAACAACTGTCCCAGTTAGGCTAGGGAGCGCCCCCTCCTTGCTGTTCCTCGCACCCCCCCCTCCTCTCCCTCAGTCACAGCTCTGGCATCTTTCTGCTGCAGCGTTGCGCCCACTGGTCTCAGAGAGAGAGATCAACTCCCCTCCAGCTGAAGACTGCAGGCAGGCAGTGTCTGCCCTGCCCCCACCATGTCCTGCCATGGCTCGGCTCCTGTTGGCCTCTCCCAGGCCCTGTGAGCACCTTGAGAGCATCTCAGCCTCCCAGCCTCTGACACAGTGCCTGGCACTAGCTGTGTGCTACGTGAGTGCTAAATCGCTTCAGTATTGTCCGATTCTTTGTGACCCCATGGACTGTAGCCCATCAGGTTTCCCTGTCCATGGCATTTTCCAGACCAAGATTACTGGAGAGGGTTGCTATGCCCTCCTCCAGGGGACCTTCCAACCCCAGGGATTGAACCCACATCTCCTGCATTGGCAGGTAGGTTCTTTACCACTCAAGCCACCTGGGAAGCCACTCATTAAAGCCCATGGCACCAAGAAGTGAATCCACCAGCCTGCCAGTCCCTTTTGAGGAACTCTGTATCTGCCTCCTTCTCTAAGTCTGGTCCTAGCAGAGCATCATCTTCCTTCTATCCAGCCTGCTTTTTTTTTTTTTTTTTTAAGCCACTTTCTTGAGGTGTAATTCACATACCACACAATTCACCCACTTAAAGTGAGGATTTGATGGTTTAGTCTAGTTGCAGAGTTGTGTAACCATCCCCACAAGCAGTTTTAGAACATTTCCATCACTAGCCCACCCATCTTTTGGCTGCACCCATTTTCCTTAGCTTTCAAACACCCACAGTTTTCCTCAACTTAAAAGAAAAAAAGCCTCCTTTGACCCTGCTCTGCACTCTCTGGCCATTGTGCAATATGTTTCCCTCTTTCCGTGACTAAGCTTCTTGAATGAGTGGTTCACACCCACTGCCTTCATTTCCTCAGATTCAATAAACATTTTTAAAAAGCATCTATGAGGTACTATGCCAGAAGTTTTCATATACATCATCTCATTTAATCCTCATAAACATTTTTGTGAGCTGGGAATTATTATCTCTATTTTAGACGGGAGAAATACAAGGAAAGCGACTTGCCCCAGGGGTTTGGCCAGGATCTGGTTCCAGGTTCGTGTGAATCTAGAGTGGGTGCTCTGCTCTACTGCTTGCCATCAAGGCCAGCTGCACAGTCCAACAGCTGACCTTCTTACTCATCATGTGGTCTGGGTATCTGTACCTCCCAGCACCCCTCTGATGACCTTGCTGTGCCAATCAGATTGATGACCAGTACTGTCTCTTCTTCCAGCCTTAGTTCAAGCTCTTCCTTCCACCTGGCATCCTTTTCCTTCTTATTTTCTATCCGAAAATCTGATAATCCTTTTTTTTTCTTTTTTCCTTCTTAGATCTGGCTCAGCTCTACTCTCTCCTTGGGAATGCCCTATATTTTTGGTTCAGCCTTGCAGAAGGGGGTTGACAGAGGATGAATTGGTTGGATGGCATCACCAGCTCAATGGACGTGAGTTTGAGCAAACTCCAGAAGATAGTGAAGGACAGGGAAATCTGGCATGCTGTGCGGTCCATGAGGTCGCAGAGTCGGACATGACTGAGCGGCTGAACAACAAGAACCTGCTTTTGAGAGCTATGATTTGCTTTGTTTGTTATCTAACATCTTGGTGTTCTTATTGAAATGGCTGTGACTGTAGTTTTAAATTTCCTGGGACTCTGAAACTATATTGGTATACTGCAATCCACACTTTGCTGTATTATTATTATTATTATCATTTTAAAGTACCTCATCAGGTACAAGATCAGCTGGCACTTTAAAAAAGTAATTTTTATTTTTGTTTTTACCATACCACATTCACGTGCCGCATGGCATGAGGGAGTTTCCTTCTCCAACCAGGGACTGAACCCACCCCTCCTGCAGTGGAAGTGCGGAGTCTTAACCACTGGACCACCAGGGAAGTCCCACCTTGCTGTATTATGATGGAACAGATGCTCAGTACGTGTTTTAGAAGAAAGGAAAGAAGGAGAGAATAAAGGGAGGGAGGGATAGAGGAAGGGAGGGAAGAGGGAGGCTTTGGGGGTTGATATAATGGTAGTGACAGGTAACCCAGGAGATATGCATGGAAAGGTGTTTTCAATCGTGAAATCTACATTAAAGGACAAAATAAAACTGGTGTCCTAGTGAAGAGTCCTCACATACATTATGTGCTCAGTGATTACTGTTTGTATTAATTTCAATGACCTCTGCCCTGACCCCATTCCTGGAGATGGTACTTGTGCCCTCCTCTGGGTAAGAAGTCTTCCAAGCAAGGACCATGTCTGATCACTTTCCTGGACTCAGCAGAGGGTTTGATACATGGCAGACTTCCAAAACTGCTTAGCAAAAAGTAGATTTAGCTCACCTGAATCCCTCAAGATGTGTTCCATAGGTGTCTTCGGGATATGTACCAACTCAGCCACCTCATTCAAGAAATACTAATTAAGCACCTACTGTGTGCCCAGTATGGTTCTAGGCACTTGGGATTGACAGTGAACGAACAGATATGTTTGCCTGCCCACATGGAACTGGCACTCTAGTGGTTGAGAGATGACAAAGAAGAAAACACAAAAATTAGTAAATTTTAGGCTATATTAGAGACTGATAAGGACTTTGGAAATTAAGAGTTGAATAGGATAAGGAGAGAGGATTGAGAGTGTTGATAGAAGATTGGTTACAGAAGTATATTGTTGGGTCAAAGTAGGCTACCTGAGTGGTAAGATTTAGGATCAAAACCTGAAGGACGTAAGGATATTTGGGGGCAAAGAATCCAAGGCAAAGAAAACTACGGAAGGCCCTGAGGCAGAAAAGTGTTTGAGGCCAGTGTGGCTGGAGCAGAGGGAAGGGGAGGATGATAGGAGGGGAGGGAGGGGGCAGAGTGCTGGAAGCCATTGTGAGCCCCTGGCTTTTACTCCAAGTGGGAAGTAACACTGGTGTGTGTTGAACAGAAGACGGATGAGGTTGGCTTGAAAGGGTCAACTCTAACTCTGGTGACTGTGTAGAGAGTAGACTGTAGGGTCCAAGAGCAGAAGGAGGGAGATCTGTGAGAGATCCCTGAAGTAAACCAGGAGAGAGGGGAAGGCAGCTTGGTGGTTGGGAGTCTTAGGGCTTGAATGTATTTTGAGGGTAGAGCCAACAGGACTTCCTGATGACTGAAGGTGGGATGAAGGGGAAGTGTCGATGGTGGAACTGAGCCATTCGTTGGAAGGATGGAGTTGCTATTAGCTGTGGTGGGGAAGTTATGAGTGAAGTGCCTTTGGAGGGAAAGATCAGGGGTTTGGTTTGGACGTGTTGAGTCTGAGCCCCTAGCGGGCACCTAGGGGGCGCTGATGCATAGGCAGTTGATTACTCAGGTCTAGAATCCTGTGCTCTGGCTTGACTGGAGTCTGCTCTTTACCACCTGTGTAAGGCTGCTTCCAGGTGCAGAGGGTTCTGGTCCCATAGACCAGGTCTGCACAGCGTGTGCGGTGGCTCTGTTTCTGAGGCTTAGTTTCCTCATTTGCAAGACTGGTATAAATAATACACGTTTGGGGGTTGCTGCGGGAGGTCAAATGAGATAGCCGAAGTGGAGCACTTAACACAGCGCCTGGCACAAAAGAAGCAATGGAATGGTCGTGAAAAAATAACAAGGAGCCAACCTCCTTGGACTGGCTCCTGTGGAAAGAAAAGTGAAAGCGTTAGCTGTTCAGTCGCGTCTGACTCTGTGGGACCCTATGGACTGTAGTCCACCAGGCTCTTCTGTCCGTGGAATTCTCCAGGCAAGAACAGTGGAGTGGGTAGCTATTCCCTTCTCCAGGAGATCATCGAACCCGGGGCCTGCATTGTAGGCAAACTGTTTGCCATCTGAGCCACCGAGGAAGCCCTGGCTCCTGGGGACCAGTCTTCAAACGGGTTAAGGGGGTGTGGAACAAGGGGTGGGGAGAGGAAAGGCTAAGAATGAGGTCAGAGCCCAGGGGTGGGGGTGGGGGGATGTGATTTCATTGTTCCAGGGGGACTGGAGCTTGTCGACCAGCAGGAAAGGGTGGATGTAGGGCCATCCAACTGCAGGTGCTCGGATCAGTTTCTTGGCTTGGGACTGAGCAGCTCTGAGTGTCCCCGCCAGGATGACAACAGGCAGGGCAGGCTGTGCGGTGGCCTGGGGACACTGTCCTTATGCAGTAGCGCCCATAGGAGATATTAACCAGTCCTGGGCTTTTTCAAGCCCACATCTTTTAAGAGAAGAATCCAGAATTTCCTCAGCTTTTCTTCCAGGCACAGCGCATGGCTTGTTGCGTGGCAAGGGTTTAATGAATGTCAGCATGTGTCCTTCTCTCCATATCTATAGAATGATGGCAAAGAAACCATAGTTTCCAGAATTTCTGTGATGATGACATGTATTTTTAGCAGTGCTGATATTTAACCCCTAGGACAACTGAGTCTCAGAGATGTTCAATAACCTCCCCACGGTCACATTTACTATGGGATAGAGGGAGATTTGGGGGCAGCCTCCCTCGGCAGGAGGTCTTCAGCAAGTTTAGAAAATGAAGAGGGCAGAACTGGGCAGAGTGGAAGGAGGGTCAGGCTCCATCTGGGCAGGGCCTGGCTTTCACAGTGGTTCCAGGCAAGGTGGGGGAGTGGGTGAACTGGATGAAGGCACAGTGAGTGAGACCCCAGAAAGTGGGGCAGGGTGTGGAGTCAGGGGAAGGCATCCCGTGCAGTTTCCTGCAGTTCTTAAGAGAGGGGGCAGGCAGTGATGTTGGGTGTAAACCAAACCAGGGAACCCTCTGGCGAAAGCAGTGCCATCCTCCCATTGCACAGCTGGGGCTGTTTAGACCTGGTGAGGGTAAGGACCTTACTCAAAAGTCACATGGACCAACAGTGATGGAGCCAGGATTGTGACCCAGCTCTGCTCAACCACAAAGGCTGCCCTCTGTCCGCTACACGATGTGGTTGCTGTCATGACCTCCAGGCAACAGGAGGATAGACAATATCAGATGACTTTTTGCAGATTTCTTCCAGCAGAAACATTCTCTCCGTCTCTGTCCCCAGTCTCCCTCCCACTCTCCCCTGCCTCCTCCCTCTCTCTGTTCTCCTCATTACACAACCCCTAGTAACCCCGAGGGCAGGCAGACTGTCTGCACAGTTGAGGGAGGAGGAGACCAGCTCTTCTGGGTGACACACATGCACCCTTTGCAGCCTGCCCACCTCCCTCCCACCTCACCCACATGGTGGGGAGGCCCCCCCCCCCACTGCCCACTCTGCAGGCATCCATGGCTGAGGGGTCTTTCCCAGAATTAGCCACCAAGAACAGCTGGAGCAGGGAGGGGAGGTGGGAGAAGGGATGGAGGCTAACAGCTTCCAGATGTGCCAGGGCACGAGAGAGCCGAAGGAGCCTCCAGTCCAATGGTCTCCTGCCGTGGCTGGAGGCTGGGAGGAGCTGGCCTCTGTGTCCCAGACTTCAGGACTGCCAAGGCAGCTGGGCAGATCCCTACTCAAGAGCTTCATGCAAATCCATGTGAGCAGGAGAAGGAAGACTTCTGTGCTGCACCTGCAGGGAAAACCCCTGTGGCCCAGCTGCTTACTATGCCTTTAAATTTTTAAAAATTAACATCCAACTGTTACTTTATTTTGTTTTTAGGCTGCACCATGCAGCATGCAGGATCTTAGTTCTCTCATCAGGGATCAAACTCAAGGCTCCTGCACTGTGAGCTCGGAGTCTTAACCACTGAGCCACCAGGGAAATCCCTGATTATTACTTTATTTATATCACTAAGCTTAAATGACTTGGAAGAGACAAATGAGCGGTTCTATCCTATTTCGGGAACAGTTTCCAATCAATGCTGGTTATGTGGTGACAGGTAACTAGGAATGGTGACATCTTTGGATTGAGACTGACGATGATGCATGGGCTCTGGTGCTATGGTTCATCTCCAGCAAGACTCTGGAGATGACGACCAATGCCAGTCATGCAAACATGGAGCCTCTAGGGCTGGTCCCAAATTAAAGCTAACAAATCCATAAAATAACTGAGGCTTTAAAAAAGTTTTAAAATGAAGCCCAAATAAGATTAAAACTATACTCTTGATACACTTTCCCTTCCAAAATTTACATAAGCACACTTTTTCTCTAATAATATTAATCGTGATACTATCAACCTTGGCTATACTGCCGGTGGTGGAGGCAGAGATCAGGGGCTGAATTCTAAGCACTTGGAAGTGAATCCCAATTCAGCCACTTACCAGCTAGGGAACCCAAGGCACACTGCTCAGCACTCTTGGCCATGCAATGGTTTCTGTTTCATGAAGCTATTATTAGAGTTGAGTAAGTTAATCTATGCAAAACACTTAACCTGGTGCCTGGCATGTAGTACATTTTTACCATTCAGAAAACACCTACCTTGTTTCAGAAGCTGTGCCATTTTATCCTTGCAACCTGGAAATTAACTAACTATGAGTACCTCTCATTTTTATGAGCAGAAATTGAGGATCAGAGAGGCTGAATGACAGTCCAGGGTCACATGGGTCAACATGAACCCAGACCTATTAGACCCTGAAATCCAGGCTCATTATACTGGGCCCCCTCCCCGGTTTTTGTTGCTGTTGTTACTATGTTTCAATTAGTAGTGAAAGGTTCCAAGACCTGTTAGGGGCTGGGTTGCATCATTTTCAATCCAGCTCACCTAAAGAGAGGACCGTGTCAGAAAAATGGGCAACAGCTCAGGGGTTCAGAGGGGGCCTGGGAGGAGAAGCCAAGGGCCCTAGAGGGGCACTAAGAACAGGAGATTTCAGGACGTGGGAGGAGCAGGGTGGGGAGGGGGTTGAGAGGCTGGGGACAGGGGATCCAGAGGTTGAGAGGAGTCCAGGTTGCCCCGAGGTGCCCTCAGAGTGCCCCCAGCCCTCTGAGCAAAGCCCCTGGGCCTGCTGGCTGCTCTTTCTCCTGGTGTGTGTGTTTATTGCTTTGCCAGGGCTGCTCCGCTTCTGCACGTCTTCTCTTTGGCCGGGGCGGGGTGGTGGAGGGTCTCCAGAATTCCCCTTTGTGGGATGGAGGGGACAGGAGGAGGAGGACCAAGAGCGAGGGGGCTGGAGCCGGCCAGCAAGGAGGCCCGCCACTGGCCCGGCTCCCAGGGCCTGGGCCCGAAGAGGGAGCTGCCTGCCCCTCGCTATTCCCTCCCCCTGCCCCCAGGGCTCCTTGGCTGCTGAGCCTGCCAGCTGGGCCCCGCCAAGCCAAACAGCTGCCAGGGGGAGAGGAAGAAGCATTTCCGAGCAGAGAGGCCCCTGTGGGCTCCAACTCAAACCTAGAATCCCCCTTTCTCACCGCCAAGTGAAAAGGAGAGTCTGTGCACATGCACAGAGGCATGTATGCATGGCACCAGGGAGCCCGGCCGGCTGGGGCTGAGGGCCTGGCAGGCCCCGGGATGGGGGCGGGGCAGGGTGCCTGGGAGGTAGAGGGGGACCAGGGCCATGATCCTGCCAAGTGGGAGGGGGTTGGGGAGTTAGGTTTGGCAGAGGTTGGGGAGGGGTTTAGTGGTTTAACACCCCCAGCCCCCAAATCTATACCTGAGACCTCTTATTTGGAAATAGGGTCTTTGCATATATCATTAAGGTAAAGATTGAGATGAATCATGCTGGATTAGGCTGGGCCCTAAGTCCAACGAGAGTGTTCTTAGAAGCAGAAATGAACATACAGAAACCCCTGGGAGGTTTGTATGTGAAGATGTGAGAGGAGGGAGAAGAAGGCCACGAGAGGATGCGCATGAAGCTGGAAGCAGAGATGCAAGCCCGGAGCCAGGGAACGCCTTAAGCCACTGGAACCTGGAGGGAGACAAGGGAGGACTCCTTGCTAGAGCCTTCGGAGGGAGCCTGACCCTGCTGACACCTTGCCTCCAGACTTCTGGCCTCCAGAATGGCAATGTAACACATACCTGTTGTGTTAAGCCACCAAGTTTGTGGTAATTTGTGATGGCAGTTCTAGAAAACAGATAAAAGGAAGCATATGGCAAAGGGGTTGGTGGGGCCAGGGGTTGATAAGAAAGCCGTGTAAAGCGGAATGAAAAATGAAAAAGATCTGTTATTCATCATACTACTCTCCTGGGCCAGGCACGTTTAAAGATGCTTATCTCATTCTTCACAAGGACCCTGCTGGGAAGAATTGATTCCCATTCAATAGAGAGATTCAGACCTAAGTTTGTTCCACGAAGTTGAGATTCCAGTATCGGATCCTCCTCCGTCTCTGAAGCCTGGCCTCTTCCCACCTTCTCTCAAGGGAAGTTCAGCAGTTTCTGGACCCGAGGATACATGCTTCAAGTCGGAGGAAGTTCTCCCAGGGTCCGGGAGGGGAACACGCCATGCCTCACCAGGGAACTGGGCGAGGGTCATCACCTCATTGCTCTGGGGCTCTCTGTGACTAAATGTCCTGGATACTCTTTGCTCACCACTGTCCCTGGACTTCTTGGAGGCATGTCTGAGGGTCTGGTTGCAGCCCCAGCTTTAGGGAGGGAAGGAGACATGTCTGAGGGTCTGGTTGCAGCCCCAGCTTTAGGGAGGGAAGGGAGATGCCCCTGTTCACCTCCTGCGTGCTGCTTCAGCCACGATTGCTGCCTCCGCCGTCGTCACCTCCCAGCAACAGCATCACTTCTGCTGCCGCTGCCAGCCCTCTGTCACCACCAGCACCACCTCTACCTCCGCGAGCACCGTCACCGTGACCACCATCAGCACCAGCTCCACCCCCACCCCCCCACCACTGAGAGTGCTAGGATGACCGCAACAGCCACGGCCACGTTCTCAGCTCCATCACCTCCCCTCTACCCCTTCTACCATCACCACCCCTATGGCCGTCACTATATGACATACCGGAGGGGTCAGGGGCAGGAAGGGGACTCGGGTGAGATTTCCTGTGCCGGGACAGCTCAGCCGAACCTAGCAGGGGAGGACTTGGGGATACTTGGTATGTATCTGGCTGACAGATGGCATCGGTAGTGGAGGGAGCCCAAAATTCAACCTTGCAGGGAGGGGAGGTGAGCCTGCCTGGCAGCTGTAAATCCGGAGTGGGACAGGCTCTCTTCATGGGTGTGGGGGTGGAGGTTATTCGAGCGACATGTCCCGGCCCTGCCTGGCTCGTGCTCATCTCGAGGGGATGCGGATTTTGGCGGGTCCCTGGCTCCTGGCCACCTGCCTGGCCTGGCCATGATAGTGAGGTCATGAGAGTGGCTGTACCCAGAGTCCTGGGGGGTGGAGTGGGAAGGAGGGCCCGCCCTGGCTGGGAGAGAAAGGCCTCTCTCCTCAGGCTGACCCTACCAGAAATGATGAGGTAAGCCTTCTTTCTAATTTTTTACACATAGATTAAAATTTTTTTAATTAAAAAAATATTTTAAATTATCATTTGATTTTTGGCTGTGCTGTTTCTTTGGTATTGCAGGTAGGCTTTCTCTAGTTGTGGTGACTGGAGACTGCTCTCTAGTTGAAGTGCGTGGCTTCCCATTACGGTGGCTTCACTTGTTGCGGAGCCCAGCCTCCAGACGTGAGGGCTTCAGCAGCTGCAGCTCATAGACTCTAGAGCTCGGGCTCAGTATTGTGGCTCATAGGCTTAGTTGCCTCAGAGCATGTGGAGTCTTCCCAGACCAAGGATTGAACCTGCGTCCCCCGCACTGGCAGGTGGACTTTTAACCCCTGGACCACCAGGGGAGTCTGATGTACGCAGTCCTGACACTTCATTCCTCCAGACTCCACTCCCTTCTGCCTGACCCTCAGTGGCTCTGGGTGCTGCGGACATTCTCTGCCATGGACTCAGAGTTTCTCTTCCCCCAGGAGACACCTGGCTAGTCATGTGGTTCAGTCACCTGGGGAAATAGAGGGACCAGAAGGCTCTGTTCTGGGGGCAGAGAGAGAACTGACTATTGGAGAGACTTATCTCATTTCTCCACTCAGCTGGGCAGCCCTTCCTACCATCTTAGGCCAAATGTGTATGGTGGTCAGGGAGGACTGCAGAATGTTCCAGAAGTTCAGGTCACAGCTGCTCCCCTCACCTCCTGTCTGCAGGCCCAGCCAACCTCAACTGCCTTTAAGGACGGGGCTGGCCTGTTCTGGGAACAGCCTCTCAATCCTTCCAAGCCCCTAAACTGCCCAAATGCCTGGCTAATCCCACCGTCTAGGATCACACTTGAGAGCTTCTGGAAGTGGGAAACAATACTATCGCGGGATGTGTTTATCTCTGCATCAGGCGTGAGAGCCGGGCAGACAGGCTGGCGACTGGAGAGGCCGAGGGGCCACTGAATCCCAGAGACCGAGGAGTGGAGGGCGGGGGTGGGTGGGAGCCTCGGGAAGGGCCCAGGCTCTCCCCACGCCCTGGGAAGTGGGGGTGATTGGAGCTGCCTGCGGCTTGCTCCTGCAAATCATTCCTCAGGGGAAGGCTCTTTGCTGGGTTGGGAAAGACTCTGGCAAGACGAGGATATCTTTTGATGGCGATTCAGTAGCGATAGCCAGTGTTCACTGAGCGCCTGCTACATATCAGGCTCTTTCCAAGCACTTGATATGTGTCCTGATTGAGCTCCCCCACATCACCAAAAGATGAGTACAATCACTGCTATATCCGTATTTTACAGGTAGCACCCTCTGTGACTGGGGGCAAACCTTTGCTCTCTGGCCTCAGTTTCCTCATCTGCTCTCTGCAGTCATCTGACTCAACCTGCTGCTCCCCGAAGGTTTTTCCAGGTGATGTTTGGAATCAAGCTACCTGTTTGGAACGTTTCTTGTTTCTGGGGCCTCCCTGGGATCAGCCTGGTCCCTGGCAATGGCTGGTGTTGGAGAGAAGACACTGGCCTGGAAGGCCCCTGTGTGGCTCTTATGTGGCCTCGTGGCAGTGCCCCTTTAACTGTGCTCTGTCAAGAGGAGCAGGGCCATCACAGATCAGAGACAATAGCCGAATGTACAGACAGGGTCTGTTCACTCACAGACCCTATCTGGGTGTGGGTGTGAGGAGGGTCTGCTGGGATCCAGTTCCCACCAACCCTGGATTCCCCCTAGCCTCCCCTGACTGTGTCCCCTTCCCCATCAAAGGCAGTGGTAGGGACCAGGCAGGCCCTTAGCCGTCACTCCCTTCCCATCTCACGCTTTCCTCCAGCCCTCAGAGCACCCAGTGGGCAGCATCTCAAATTATCCTCTTCAACCCACCCCGCCACACACCCCAGAGCCTTTCTATTTATCCTGGAGATGCTTACTAAGTGCCCACTCTGGGCCAGGTACCCTTCCAGGTATAGGAGGAAAGGGACGGATAAAACTTGATCCTTGCCCTAAGGAGGTCACAGCCTAGTGGGGTTTAATCCCAAACCAGTCCCCCATCCGTTACTTACCAGTCCTCCATACTTCACCTCTTGGACACATCCTCATGTGTTTGGGAGGTCAATGAAAGAGGACAGAAGTGTAGAGGGGCATTCTCTGGAGTCTGGAGGTCAGAGAAAATCTAGAGCACCGGAGCAAGCACTAAGAACTGGAGACAGTAGACCCTGGAGGGGCACACCTGGCCTGTGGACCCATTTTTTTCTCATGGCTACCTGGGGCTGATACCTGATGGGAAGATGCTGGTGAGTGCCATCTTCCTCTTTGCTGGAGGAGATGACTCTCAGCTATATATAAGCCTGTTTGTTGAGCTGGAATTCTGAGACCCATTGAGGCTAACTTAGCGAGGCTGAGGAACCTTGTCTTTATGCTAGATAACCATGGCCTTAGCAACAGATCAGCAGTTCTACTATTAATACTAAAGAAGAAGAGATGGATAGAAGCCTATGACACAAGGTCTTAGCGGGGTGAGAGACGGAGGCAATGAAGACTGAAAAGGGCATTGGAGAGAGGGACTTGCACGTGTGGAGGCCCTCAGGTGGACAGGGCATTGAGAATGACTCAATGACTCCCAGCTTCTGGTCTGATCAGCCGGGTGATCGATGGCTGCATTTGCTGAGCTTAGGGACCCTGAAGGAGGAGCAGTTTTTTTTTTTTTTTTTTTTCCTTCCAAACGTTTACCTTAAAACATGTATTTACTTATGGCTGCACTGTGTCTTGGCTGCTGCTCACAGGCTTTTTCTAGTTGTGGAGAGTGAGGGCTGCTCTCTAGTGTAGCATGCAGGCTTCTGGTTGCAGTGGCTTCTCTTATTGCAGAGCTCAGTAGTTGTATGCATGCGCCCAGCTACCCCCATGGCATGTGGGATTTTAGTTCCTTGACCAGGGATGGAACCCACATCCCCCTGCACTGAAAGGCAGATTGTTGACCACTGGACCTTGAGGGAAGTCTGAAGAAGCAGGTGTGGAGATCAGCACAAGTTCAGCGTTGGGCCAGTAGAGTTGAAGGGCCTATGAATCAACTGCGTAGTAAGGTTCCTGAAGATATGGATCTGGCATCAGGAGAAGAGCCTGGATTGTACATCTATATTGGAAATTGTAGGCTTGTCAGCTGGGGGCTTCCCAGGTGACACTAGTGGTAAAGAACCTGTCCGATGATGCAGGAGACACAAGAGACGAGGGTTTGATCCCTGGGTTGGGAAAATCCCCTGGAGTAGGAAATGGTAACCCATTCCATAGTCTTGTCTGGAAAATTCCATGGACAGAGGAAGCTGGTGGGCCATAGTCCATGGGGCTGCAAAAAGAGTAAGACATAAGTGAGCACACACACACACACACACACACACACACACACAGAGGCATGTTAGTGGCAACTGCAGTCATCACGAGAGGGAATGAGAAGGCCCAGGGAGCAGTTAAAAGTGAGAAGAGAAAACACTAAAGTCACAACCCTGAGAACCCTCATTTTGTGGCCTCCTGGTCCTTATTTCCCTTTGGGGATAGTCTCTCTACCATCTTGTAGGGTGATATATCAGATAATCTCCTCTCATTCTAGAGTTTTCGGATTCCTAGAGGCCTGTCCGGTCAGACCCTCCCCTCGCACCTGCATGGGACAGCCTAGCGGTGGCCTTGTGGGCTGGGCTCAGCTGACCAGACTCTACCTTGCGACTGGGTATCTTAAGTGTCCTAACACTAGCATGGAAGAGGCCTTTGGAATCCAGCCAAGTAATTTATGTCTCATTTCCAGCCTCCCAGTCCAACCCCTGAACTACTTCCTCAGTATTTTTCTAATAAATGCTATTGGCGGTGGAGGCGGGTGTGTGTGTGGGGGATCTTATAAATGCCAGAGTTGGTTTCTGTTACTTACAAATAAAGAGGAGCCAGCAAAGGAAAATGAGCTGGACGGGACTTCAGAGAGGCCAGAGGAAAACTAGGGGAGTGGAGTTTCATAAAGAATAAGCAAAAGAGTATATATATCTTGAAGGAAGGAGTAGCCAGTGGTGTCAATTTTTATTTAAAAAAATGTCCAGTATGTTTAAATAAGCATAGAGGAACAGGCAAGAAGGAGACACAGCTGTTAACAATGATTAACCATAGGGGGAGGCTCAGATAGATTTCTGTTTTAAAGGAAGGAACCTAACTCATACTTGCTCAAGACAAGAACAACAAAGAAGTCACTTATTGGCTTATGGTCACTGAAGAGTCCACAGGTGGACTTGTCTTTGGCACAGCAGAAATAATGTCATCAGGACTGGTCTCTGCTCCCCTGCATTGGCTTCCTTCTCAGGCAGCTTCTGACAGATGCACATCCAGTTAGCAACTCCAGAGCAGACAACTATTAATATTCTCCTTCTCAGGGGCTTCAGTAAAATCCCAGCATTGGCTCTATTGGCCTGGTTTGGTTCATATGTGACTTCCTGAACCAATTAGGACGTGTTGGCACTTGAGTGGCCAGGCCTGAATCACATGTCTCCCCCTGGAGATGGGGGCAGAGGTGAGTCATCTCCATCTAAGTCATTTCTATCGAAGGCTCAGAAGAAATCTAGACACGACGATCAGAAGAAGGAGTGGGTCCTGGGCAGAGAAATCAAAATCTGTAGCCCAATTTACCAGGAGGAATGGTATAAGAACTGGTTAGATTTGGGTTCCCTGGGCCATCCCTGGAGGTTAGGGGCCAAGGCCCCTGGAGGCACATTTCCCTAAAGCAATGGGTACTGGGCAGACCTGGAACATGAAGGTGGTCCTGGTGGTGGGGGAGATGTGAGAATAATAAAATAGCTTAGTGGATAAGTGAAGTTAGAGACTTGGATTTGAATCCAGGCTCTGCAGCTTGCTACCTTTTTACTTATCAGTTTCATTTCTGGAAACTGGGTTAATGTCAGAGGAAGAAATAGTGCCTACTTCTTAGGATTCTTATGAGACTCAAAAGGAATAATCTACATGAAAGTTTAGCTGTGTTCTTGGAAGATGGTGAGTGCTCAGTGAATGTCTGCCATTATTACATTGTTCTTAGGGGTGTCCTATGCCCTCGAGAGGGAGGCAGGCAGTCTTTGAAGCCCCTTTCCTTGTGCCATTGGAGTCTCCCCAGTTCAAGGCTCAGAATTCACTCATGCACTCTATCACAGCCCAGCCAGACCCCAGCCCAGCCAGATCCTAGCCGCAGAGTACACCCCGACAGGGCTGGGTGGAGGCACTGGGGGAGATGCTGGAGGGTCAGAGACTGGGGAGGAGAAGGTGGGTGAGGAGGGTGAGGTGGACCAGGAAGGCGAGGAATAAGGGGAGGGGGTGATTTTGGGCAGAACCAGCAGGGGTCACTGCAGATCTAGGTAACCTCAGGGAGGTCGCCGGGCCAGGCAAGGGTCCTCTCACACTACTACCTGCCTTCACAGCAACCATCATCGCTGGGATGCGGTGCTCTGGCCAGCTCTGGGCAGAGGGGTTGGGGTTTGACTCATGTAGCTGCGTCCACCCTTGTGCCCTCCAGGGTCTGCCATCTCTCCTCCCATGGCAGCCCTTCACGGTTGGGTGCGTGCCTGGCTTTCCACCTCTGCTGGACCTGAGTTCCCACAGTCCCTAGAAAGTGGCTGTGGAGATGCTTCCCTATAGAGAGTTCTGCGTTCAAACGTGTTTCCTCATCTCTCTCCTCCTCCCAGAAGGTCTCAGCCCATACTAGTACGTTAGAGGCTCAGAGAGGTCCTGCAGGCAGGAAAAAGTGTCAGACTGTTCAGCCCAGGTTTCCCATGCTGATTCCAGCCCTTTCACCACATGGCACACTTAAGGGAAACACTGGTTTCAGGCACCATCCTGGGCCGGGGGTAAACGCCCCAGGGAAGGTTAAGCCACCGTATGTTTGTTCCCTTGGATGAAGAAGCCTGGAGGGCTGCAGTCCATGGAGTCACTAAGAGTCAGACACTGAGTGACTTCACTTTCACTTTTCACTTTCATGCATTGGAGAAGGAAAAGGCAACCCACTCCAGTGTTCTTGCCTGGAGAATCCCAGGGAAGGGGGGGCACAGAGTCGGACGCAACGGAAGCGACTTAGCAGCAGCAGCATGTTTGTTATAGAGAAAGGAAAAAAATAAAAGCGCAAGGAAGAAAATTACCTCCCTCATCTCCTGATCCTTAGAGTCACTTCAAAAGCTCTGGTCACTGCCCTCCCTCTTCCCAGGGAGGAGGGAACCATGGGGTTCCCCTCAAGGCACACCCACTTCTATTGAGGGGGAAGCCCTATCCGGAGAAGGGCCCTTTTAGCGGTCATCGCATCCAACCCTCTGTCTCCACCCTGCATAATTCATGCCTCCCTTTCTCAGAGACCTTCCTAGGAGGAAGGAGGATGGCAGTGGGGTTTCAGAGGGTGCTGAGTGTCATCGAGGGGAGGGAGTCTCAGGATCATGAGGGTGGAAGGGGATCTTCCTTTCTAGGTGGGGAGACAGGCTCTGAGGGGACATGGCTTACAGGGGTTTCGCCGTGAGCCGGTGGCAGCGCCCGCAGACCCCTGGCTCCCGGCCGGCTGTCCTCTCCACCGCTCCCCCAACTGCTCTCCACGCCAGAGCTTGTAGAGGGCCCTGCAGTTTCCTCTGCGGGGCTGTCGGGCCACCCGGGGTGTGTGGGTGCCGGGGGCGCGCACCACGGTTGTGTAACAGGCTCTGGGCTGTGCGCGCGCTCGGTAACCTGATGCAACAGGGAAGTTGCGGTTCCGTGAGCCGGGGTGTGGGCGCTTGGCTCCCGGCCCAAACCACAAGGAATATTTGGCTTGCGGCTGCAGAGGCCGGGCTTGGGGGTCGCAGACTTGTCTACGTCAGGGCTCGTCCGTCCCTGGGGTGCCCACATCCTGGTCCCTGTGGGCACAAGGCTTGAAATGGGGCTGCCGGGTCAGCTGATGCTACGGGTGTTGGGGGTGGGTTTGGTGCGGAGAGGAGGGCCTTGCTCCATCCTCATCCTGTTTGCCAGGATGCTTATTGTGGTGGGGGTGGGGCAGATGGGGCTTTCTCCTGTGGTTCCATCCCTTCCTGGTTGTAATTACGTCCCCCCCCCGCCCCCAATCCTGGAGCCCTCACCTCAGTTCGTGTCTCACTCCCTCTACCCTCCTGAGTCTCCCAGTTCTACTAGCCACCGCCCCCCCTCCCCCGCCCCATAGTCTTCTAAAGGCTCCTCGCTCCCTTTGAGGAGAAGCAGAGTGGAGGAAGATAAAAAGAATAGACGCTTGCTGGGCAGGCCAGGTTTTAACTGCCACTGCCATTTCTGAACGGAGTGACCAAGAATGATCTGTATTCTCCCTCTGCCCTTGTGTGTTCATCTGAAAGATGGGATGCTGGAAGGGAGCCTAGGATCTAGGGAGGGACTCCAGGGATGGAGATTGACCTTTCATTCACTCTCCCGTGGACTGAGCATTCGGGTACTCTCGCCCCTGCATCTCCATCAGCGGATGAAGCGATGGGCACTTTGGAGAGCCAAGGGAAAGCCCTGTGCCTCAGTGGACACCTGTGAGCCCTGCCTCCTCTCTAGTCCGAAGGGGAGGGGAGGCATGTGCGATTCTTCTGTCCCATCCCGCCCACTCTAGCTCCTTAGAGAAGCAGCATCTTTAGGAGTGGCCTATGAGCTGCAGGACTCAGGTGGGGGTGGGGGAAGAGGAAGAAGAGCCTCTGTGTTCAGTGTGTCACCTCTGGCCCTGGCTGGGTCACATCTGGCCCCCTGGGGCTCCTCCCCAGTGCTCTCAGAATGCCTTACCTCTATATCACTCTTTCCTACACTGGCTGCCAGTGTTTTGATAACCCATTTATGCATCTTTTTTAAAAATAGATAACTTACAGTGCTTATTGTGTGCTAGGCCTCACAAATGTTAATTCGTTTTTTTCCTCATAGCAGTTCAGTTCAGTTCAGTCGCTCAGTCGTGTCCAACAGCAAAGGTAGGTGTAATTACAGAGAAGGCAAGTGTCCTGCTGAGATTCAAATAGCTTGTGCTGTTCACCCTCAGTCACTACCACATCAATCTGTTTTACTTTCTTTAAACTTTGATCATGGGTCATTGCCTATCTATGTATGGGTTGCCCATTGTTTGTGTCTCTGTCTAGCTGGTAAGCTCCAGGAGGGCAGGGACTTCATCTTTCTTGTCCACAGTCCCAAAGTCTTAACTGGTGCTTGATGCATGGAAGATGTTCAGTAAACATTCCTGGAAAGAAGGAGCCTCTGAGCCACTCAGTGGAGATGCCTTGAGAGTGTACTCTTTGGTTTTTCATTTCGGTTTTCTGTACTGACCAGTACAGGGCCTGGCCTAGACATGGTGCTCAATAAGCAGTTTGCTAAATAAATAAATGATTAATGGATGAATGAATGAAAGGAAGAAACTCCAAAGGATTCAGTTGTTGGTTTTCTCCCCTCCAGATTCCAAGAACTAGTGGAAGGTCTTCAGCCACAGGAGATATGGGAGAAGAGTGTATTCTTCCTGGATCTATGTTTTGGTTTCTTTCTGTGATTTCGTGTGTGGGCACAATCTGGGTACACAGAAGAAAAGTATGAGAAAAAGACTGGAAACCAAAAAACCCTGGGAACAGACTCCTGGAATAACTACTTTGTGTCCAGAGACAGGAGGAGATATAAACAGAGTGTATGTGTGTGGCCCAGAGGATGCTCCTAGTAAGTGATGAATAAATGAGGGAGTAGGTGAGTGAGGGAGTGGGTAGGTTGAATCAACTACATGGTGAACTTCTTGAAGGGAGGCCCAGGCTGTAGTTTTCTTTGTAGCCCTAGCCCTCAGTATGGCCCCAGAGTTTGGTGCATGTTTGTTGAACGAATGAATAAATGTTAGCACCAAGAAGCATGGAAAGGAACAGAAATGGTGGGTGCTGCAAAGAGGCCTGGGCCCTAGTGAAAGAGACCATAGATGCAGATTCCAAACTCTGGGTCTTCTTCATAGGAGTCAGGGTTTGAGAAGTAAGGAAAGGGCCTGGTGGATGCTAGGACTCTGGCTCCACTCGCTCTCCCCCTCCTTTCATTCTTTTTAGGTGATCTGCCTGGGATACGATGTAGATACTAGAGATAATTAGAAAAAGTAATCAGAGCACTTATTTACTGAGCACTTACTATGTGCCAGGCTACTGTAGTTTCTTTAAGTAATTGAATTCTTTCAGCAACCAGATGGGGAAGTGTACTGTTTCCACCATTCCATAGCGCTGGAGACTGAGGTATAGTAAATGTAAAATTTGTACAAGTAGAAAGTGAACGCACAGTCATTGCTCAGGCTCTGCTGGGGGATAGCAGAGCTTCCCTCTGTGTGGCTATAAATGAATGGATGAATAAATGTTAGCACCAAGGAGTATGGGTCTTGATCTAGTTGCATTACCTCTCCAGGCCTCAGTTTTTTCATCTGTATAATGGGAATAACATTGGGATGTGTTAGGAGATGGAAGTCAGAGGATTTTCCCAGCTGTAAAGGGGCTATAGCACTCCTTTAACGGGAATTTTCCTCCTCCTCCTTGTGAATCAGCATTATTTTCATTATGATTATGTTAGTGATTATAACTGTGATCATGATCAGACCTGGCCTCTTGCCATTAATTAATATGCCAGGCTAGGCTACAGCACTAGAGACCCTGGTGAAACAGACAAATCCACTTCCCATTCATGGGTAATTCTTGTCTGATTTGGCCTCCACTTATCTTGTATTTCCATTTTTATTCTCTACCCTCCAAGCCATGACTCACTTTCAGTCCCACCTTCTTTTTCCTTAATTACTGCAACACCTTCCCCAGTGGCCTTCCAGCCTCTGGGCTCTTCCCCCATCCCCATTAACTAATTTGCTTAACATGTAAAGTCAAAACCTGTTATCTCCTGCCCCTGAGGCAAGAACTAACACTGTATTCATTTTTTAATGATGTGAGAGGCCCTTGATAATGTGGCCACATTTTCCAGCCACCTACAATGCCCTACAGCTATGCCTTATGGCTGGCAGTTCCTGGAATAGAGGGTGGTTTGATGACTGGTCGCTTCTCCTTTGCTGTTCCTCTGCCTTGCTAGGACCAAAGTCCTTCCCCACTTTGTCTTCACAGTGAATGCCTACTTATTCTTTTTACCCTTCAAAACAAAAAAAGGCATCATTGCTTTTCCTGGTTATAAAAACGAGGCATTCTCACTATAAACAATTAAAACCGTATAGAATGCTCTAGAAAAAAAAAAGAAAATGTTTACTCTTCCCATAGTTCCAACAGTTGGAGAAAACCACCCTCAAAAATGGATAATACAATTAGATGAAAGATCAATAAAGAAATAGGGAACCTGAACAATGGCATCACCGCCGAGACGGACATGAGTTTGAGCAAGCTCTGGGAGTTGGTGATGGACAAGGAGGCCTGGTGTGCTGCAGTCCACGGGGTTGCAAAGAGTTGGACACAAATGAGCGACTGAATTGACTGACTGAACAACACTGTGAACCAACTAGATGCAACAGATATATTCAAAACATACCATCTAATAACAGCAGACTGCACTTTCTTCTTAAGTGCACAGGGACCTTTCTCTAGGACAGACTGTATCTTAGCCACAAAATGTCTTAGTAAATTTAAAAATACTGAAATCATACAAAGGGTCTTCTCTGATTACAGTGAGATGAAACTAGAAATCAGTAACAGAAGGAAAACTGAAAAATTCACAAATATGTAGAAATCAAACAGTATACTCTTAACAATTGAATCAAAGAAGTCATAAGGAAAATGAAAAAATACATTGAGATGAATGAAAATGAAAACCCAACATGCCAAAACTTGTGGGGGTATAGAGAAAATAGTGCTCAGAGAGAAATTTGTAGCTGTAAATTTCTACATTAAAAAGGAAAGATATCAAATCAATAACCTAAGTGTATCCCTTAAAGAACTAGAAAAAGAAGGGCAAAGTAACTTCAAAGCTAACAGAAGAAGGCAAGGCTAATAAATATGAATACAGATAAATGAAGTAGAGAATAGAGAAGCAATATAGGAAATAAACAAAACCAAAAACTCTTCGTGAAGATCCACAAAATTGACAATCTTTAGCTAGATTGACTGGAAAAAGAAAGAAAGCTACTAAAATCAGATTTTTAAAAAGCTACTAAAAAGATAAAGTTACTAAAATTAGAAATGAAAGAGGGTATGTTACTACCAATCTTACAGAAATAAAAAATATTATATGTGAATACTACACCAAATAATATACCAACAAATTGGATGGCTTACATAAAATGAATCAATCCTTAGAAACACGCGAAATTCTAAAACTGACTTAAATAGAAATAGAAAATCTGAATAGATCTATAACAATGGAAAATGTTGAACCAGAAATGAAACTCCTACAGAAGGGAATTTTCTCAATGTGACAGAAAAGTCAGGGATTGATGGCTTCACTGATGAATTCTACCAGATATATAAAGAATTAATACTAGTCCTTCTCAAAACCTTCTGAACACTGAAAAGGAGGGAACATTTCCAACTCATTCTATGAGTCCAGCATTACTCTGATATCAAAACCAGACAAAAACACTATAAGAAAAGAAAATTACAGGCTAATACCTTTTAAATGCCTAAGTGCAAGAAATCCTCGACAAAATACTAGCAAACCAAGTAAAACGGTATTTAAAAAGAATTATACACCATGATCCAACTGGGACTTACCTCTGAATGCAAGAATGGTTCAATATATGAAAATTAGTCAATGTAATAAAAATTACAATGTAATAAAAAATTACAATGTAATAAAAATTAGTCAATGTAATTAAAAGAGTGAAGGAAAAAAGACATATAATCATCCCAATTGGTGTGGAAAAAGCATTTGACAAAATATAAAAACTTTCATAATAAAAACTCTCAAGCTAAACATAGAGGGGACCTTCTTCAACATGACAAAGTCCTATATGAAAAATACACAGCTAACATTATATTTAATGGTGAAAGACAGAAAGCTTCCCCCTACAATCAGAAACAAGATTCTACACAGTAACAGAAATCCTAGCTTGAGCAAGTAGGCAAGAAAAAGAAACAAAAGACATCCAGCTAGAACAGAACTAAAACTATCTGTTTGCAGATTTCATAATGTTACCTTATCTTGCACTACATGTAAAAGTTACCACAAAATGGATTAGTGATCTAAATTTAAGAGCCGAAACTTTAAAAGTCTTAGAAGAAAACAGAAAGAAATCTTCAAGACTTTGGATTTGGCAATGATTTCTTTAAAAGAAGTGATTAATTGAACTTCATCAAAGTTAAAAACTTCCACTGGGGGAAAAAAAACTGTACAGTTCAGATGGTTAAAATGGTAAATTTCATATTATGTGTATTTTCAGTCAGTTCAGTCACTCAGTTGTGTCCAGCTCTTTGCGACCCCATGAATCACAGCACACCAGGCCTCCCTGTCCATCACCAACTCCCGGAGTTCACTCAGACTCACGTCCATCGAGTCTGTGATGCCATCCAGCCATCTCACCCTCTGTCATCCCCTTCTCCTCCTGCCCCCCAATCTCTCCCAGCATCAGAGTCTCCTCCAATGAGTCAACTCTTTGCATGAGGTGGCCAGAGTACTGGAGCTTCAGCTTTAGCATCATTCCTTCCAAAGAAATCCCAGGGCTGATTTCCTTCAGAATGGACTGGTTGGATCTCCTTGCAGTCCAAAGGACTCTCAAGAGTCTTCTCCAACACCACAGTTCAAAAGCATTAATTCTTCAGTGCTCAGCTTTCTTCACAGTCCAACTCTCACATCCATACATGACCACAGGAAAAACCATAGCCTTGACTAAATGGACATTAGTCGGCAAAGTAATGTCTCTGCTTTTTAATATGCTATCTAGGCTGGTCATAACTTTCCTTCCAAGGAGTAAACGTCTTTCAGTTTCATGGCTGCACTCGTCATCTGCAGTGAATTTGGACCCCCAAAAATAAAGTCCGAGACTGTTTCCACTATTTGGGGAAACAGTCTGAGACTGTTTCCATCTATTTCCCATGAAGTGATGGGATCAGATGCTATGATCTTCGTTTTCTGAACGTTGAGCTTTAAGCCAACTTTTTCACTCTCCACTTTCACTTTCATCAAGAGGCTTTTAGTTCCTCTTCACTTTCTGCCATAAGGGTGGTGTCATCTGCATATCTGAGGTTATTGATATTTCTCCTGGCAATCTTGATTTTATGTGTATTTTACCATAATAAAAAAAAACCTAAAAGGCAAAAAAACACACAACTAACTGCCCCCAAAAAAGCCTTAAAGTAGAAAAAACCCTTTACATTTCTATTAATATGTTTATTGTATGGTTCTCCTTTCCCCCTCTACCCCCCACCCACTGTGCCCTTCATTGTACCTTGTACACCTTTATTTGCCACTTATAAGGTCATTATTGATTTACAAATTGGTTCTAATTTGGCAGGGTCTCCACCGTGAATTCCCTGCAGGCAGTAGCACAGTGGAGACTGAGGTCACTTAAGTCTGCCTCTGACCACTGTGGACCACTGGCAAGTTCTTAACCTCTCTGGGTTTCTACGTCCCTTTTTTTTTCCCCCTACGTCCTTATCTATAAGAGTGATGATAGCATCTGCCTCATAGGGCTGTGGTGAGGGGTCAACGAGCTCATGCCCCTTAAGTCCTTAAAAGATGCCCTGCACACAGAAGGACATGCTCAATAAACATTAGGACTTACTATGTGGGCCTGGCAAAAGGAAAATGGCTAGTTTGTAAAACAAGTGTTCAGCAACAATCCCTGCTCTCCTCCCTGCCATCCCTGCAGGCTACAGAGATAAAAATCTGTTTCTGTGTGTATACATTTGAATGATCAAACATGTGTGTATTCACCCCAGGATGCGGAGAGGAAGGAGAACCCCCCTTGCCCCTCTTCTCTTGCCTGTCCTCCTGGGCTGGGTCAGGAAGATTAGACAAGCTTCCCTCTCGCGTTCCCTGGAGTACTGTCCCCGGTGGTGGCCCTTATCCCTGGCTTTTGCCTGTCCTTAAAGCAGGGCCCTGGGTGTGCCCAGGTTGAGGACGGGGAAGGGCTCAGCTTTGGGGGTTAGAGTCAGTCACTGCTGCCATATCAATCAGGGCCCTTTCATCAGCCGGAAACAGCGGCACCCAGCTGCCCCAACAAGTCTGGACGGGGGTTCTCTGCCCCTCCCCAGCCTGCCCCTCTCGCCCCCTCCTTCCCCAGCTGACAGTCACTCTTACCCTCCTCCGGATGCGGGGGACAGGCTGGGGCAAGCCAGGGACATACTCAGTTTCCCTTCCCTACTGCCCCTCCCTGGGGTGATACTCCCCTCCTCCCCTCCCTCCACCCCATCTGCCCTAAGTCTCCAGGACCCAGCTGGGGTAGGGGGCTAGAGGGGTAGACAGGAGAGGCGTCCTCAGGAGGCTGACTGTGGTCAGATCTGAACTCCTTGGGTAAGATGCTTTAACTAGAACCCTGGAACAGCAAAGGTGGAGGGAACCCCAGAGCACAGAGTGGGGAAGGCACTAGCCCAGAGTCACACAGTGGCTAAGCCAGTACTAGAACCCAGAGTTTTGTTTTTCTTTTAAAAACAATTTTGGCCCCCACTGCAGGGCATCCCCTGACCAGGGATGGAACCCATGTCCCCCTGCAGTATAAGCACAGAGTGTTAACCACAGGACCGCCAGGGTAGTCCTTCAGAACACAGAGCTTTGGAAGCCCATTTTTCTCTCCCTTATCCTGCAGCCTCAGTTTCCCTGTCTGTGTATTGAGGGACCACCTGGAGGTCTCCTGACTCAGACACTGTGGGCCTCTCAGGGTCTTTCCTCTTCCCCTCCTTGTTTCTCCCTGTTGAGGGTCCCCAGGTTTGCTGGTGAAGGTGGCTGGGGCGGAGTGAGGGAAGGGGGCCCTTCCTGAAGATTCAGCCTCTGTTTTCGACAAAACCCTTTCTACTGATTACGAGACCACAGGCTGTTGTGTGGGGAGTGTCTGGTTTGGGTGGTGGCCCAGAGTGGTTCTGCTGGGTTCATGCTCTGTGTTCTGCCCATTGTGCTGTCTAGTCTGGGGACTGACAGAGGCCTGATGGCTGATCACTGCTAGGATGTGATTGTCCAAGGCAAGCCCCAGAGGTGGGGAGGGTGTGCATGAATATGGAGGTAACTACCTGGGCAGGACCTGTGGGGTTTGGGAGTCAGGATCCCAGAGGAGGTGGGAGGGGAGGACTGATTGAGCCAGTTTAGAACCTGGCATCTGAGGATCCAGTTCTTCTGAGGGTCAGGACCTCGGCTGGGCTGTGCAGGGGTCCCACAGGTCAGAGAAATGCTTCTCTTCTCCCTCTGCTTGAACGAGTGAGAGGGCCTCACTAGGATGACAGCCAGTGTCTTCCCTTTTGGCCAGCATCACCAGACGAAATGTGGGCGGATGGAGCAGGGAGGGGTGGGTGCCCCGCAGTGTGCTCTGGGACCCCAGGCTCTTCTCCCGGCTCCACCCGCATGACTTTAGGTGAGTCACTGGGACTCGGCCTTTCCGGGTGGACAAAATGTCCCGGCCCTGCCCTCTCTCTACTGCAGGTGGATGTGGGAGTCTCCAGGAAAAAGATGGTGTGTCTCTGGGACAAGATGGTCCTTCAGCAGCTACTTATCCCTCATCCCATGGCCTGAGGCAGCTGCAGCCAAAAAAGAAAAAAAAGAGCAATTGTATTGTCAACTCATTCTGAGTCAAAACACTCCATCTCCAGAGTACATCTGACACAGCTTGGGGGCCCTGCCCTCAGGGAGCTTACTATCAGAGCCAGTCAGCCCATACAGGCCAGGGCAGACAGGACCCCAATTTAAACCTGAGGAGGACGGGGCCGGGGGAGGGGGGGGGGACAAGGACCCTTCACAGCCATAATCTAGAAGCAGTGGCTGCCCAGGTTCGTCTGCCTTATGAAATCTACAAGTCCTTCCTGATGTCCCCAAAGGCAGCCACGTCCTCTGTCCTCTCCTCCCTCTTTCTGCCCCTCCTTCACTGCCTGGTGAATGTCCTCTGTCTTCCAGCAAGCTGGGAGCAGCTCGAAGCCCTTGGCCACCGCTGTCCTGAGGCCCAGTGCACTGTCTGCACATAGGAGGTGCTTATTCCAGGCAGGTAGGGAGTCTGGTGAAATCCAACCCCCCTCATCCCCCACCCTCACCTCCCCCACTGCTCTGTTCCCTGGACAAAGCCCCCTGGCCTGGGCCTGAATACTGCAAGGATGGGGACTATAACAAGGTCTTGGGCAAGTGTGTTTTGGGAGGCATGTGGGGTCCAGAAGAAGAGGAAATGAGCAACTGTTTCAACCAGACCCTGGGTGCTGGGGAGAAACGCAGAGGAGAGAGAGGGCCCCTGGAGTAGCTGGCCCCTCTTCCTCAGGGTCCTCCTAGCTTGAAGCTGAATGCTGCAGAGGTGAAGTGTCCTCAGACATAGTCACGCTGGAAAACTACCCCCTACATCCTTGCCAGCTCCCTGTCTGGCATGGGGGTTGAGATCCCAGGACTCTGGGAGAAAAAAAAAGGCCTGGTGCCTGGGGACTTAGAAGATCTGAGAGAGGCCTTGTGGCTGAAAGGGGCGCAGTGAGTTACAGTAGGGGACTAAGTGGGGGTCTTAGCAGGGGCACGTGATCAGGGGGGCGGGGCAGAGAAGATCTTGGGCCTGAGTGGTGGGGGTGCCTTGGGTATTCTCTATCCTCGCCCCTGCCTTTCACCAGGTAAAATTCAGGATTCCTGGTTAAATTTGAATTTCAAAAGTGCTTGGCTCCAGGATTCCCTTTGGCATAAAGAAGAGAGAAGAAACAACAAATAATTTTTAGTACATTGCATGGGACAGTGAATATCCTGTCTTTCTATTTGCTAAACCTGCGAGCCTACCCCCACAACCACCATGGGGACACCCATCTCCCCCAGGCTGCCCGGAAGTAGGCTTGGCTCAAGTTCTGGTAGACTGGTCACCCTGCTCCCAGCCAGGCTGGGAAGCCCTGGGATGTGCTGGCTCTGTGTCTGTGACCGCAGGTACAGACAGCGACTGTGGTGAGCAGCAAGGCTGGGTGTGTGTGTGGAATGGAGGAGGGGAACTGAGCCATGGCCGAGCCAGCCATGGCAGAGCCAGAGACAAGAGAAATTTTCTCTGTGGGTTCCTGTCTCGTCCCCTCCCCAGACTCACCACCACCCAGGGCCTGAGTCACTGGTGCAAGGGGCCGGGACAGGCCAAATTTTTCCACTCAGCCCCCAGCCCTGTAACACAGCTCACCTGATCAGCCCCGCCCACCCAGAGGGAAATTCCAGTTCTAAATCCTGTCCGGAATTCTCACTCTGGCCAGCCAACTCGCACTGGGGGTTGGGGGAGCTTCTGGGGTCAGGAGACACCTCTGGGACTCCCTTCTGCATAAAGAAGAGAGAAGCTTGCTGACGGCACAGCTGGGACAACTTTGGAGCTGGGCATGGGGACAGGAGGGCTGTGAAAACTAAGACTGAGGCCAGGACAGTATTTGTAAAGATTTCTCTTGGGGCTTCCCAAGTACAGTGAGCATCAATTTAGACTGTCCCCCAGCCCCTCAGTGTGTGTGTGTGTGTGTGTGTGTGTGTGTGTGCTCTTCTCACCCAACTGCTGGTGGCGGAGGGGCTATAACTACACAGCTATCGCCAACATAAAGCACGTATTCTTCAGCCCAGTGTTCAAGGCCCTTTGTGTCTAGACCTCAAGGTATCTTTCCATGGTTATTCACTGCTGCTCTCTTTGGTGCCCTGGGCTCTCATCCAGGTCCTCAAACTCAAGTGCCTACAGGGGCCAGACAGGTAACTGGGGACAAGGGAAGTGGACTGGACTGGGGTGGGAGGTGTGCTACTCAGCTTCTCAATGGTTGTTGCATTTCTGGAATTTAAGACTACAGAGCCCGCCTTCCTCCACCCCCAATTTCATTGTTTACCTTCTGGCTCTGGCGATGGACTGCACCTTTTTCAAGGACGCTGTGGAGGCCAGTGCAGGTGGGCCAGACAGAACATGTCTGAGGCTTGGATGTGGCCCACAGGTGCCAGTTTGCAATCTATTTGGTCGAATTGCACCATTCACCGTTTCTTGTATGGGTCCCTCCCACCCCTGCCTTAGCACCTTTGTTTAAGCTGTTTCTCTGGCCTAAAATACCCGCTGCCATCTCTGGGTGTCCAAATTCTATCCACCCCTCAGAGTCCAGCTCACAGGCCCCCTCCCCCATGAAGCTTCTGTTACCCTTGCCTTGCACTTTCTCCATCCTCTGTACGTCTTTTATGAACCAAATCACTTCCTGTTTTATGTTAAGTTTATTTATAGTCCTGCTGAATCACCTGTAGAAGTCAGTTTTGTGGTCAGTTAGCCTCTGACTGTCTGGCACACAGCAGTAGTTCAATAAATAATTGTTGAATGAATGTCAATTGGACGAAGAGAGAAACCCAAACATCCTTTTGAGTCAGAATTGGGCTCAGACTGTGGTTCTGCTCATTTATTAGAACTGTGTGACTTAATGGCATGTTACTGTGTCTGAGCCTCGGTTTCATCATCTGTGAAATGGGTATATTAATAGTATCTATATCTGATGGTAGTATGAAGAATAAATATAGTAACGTGTAACAAGCACTGGCAAGAGTGCTAAACAAATCCAATAAATCTAAGCCATCATCATCATTACTATTGTTCTTATTATGTAGCTCAAATGCCACCTCCTTCATGAAGTCTTCCCTAGTCCTGCAGTTGGAATTAACCTCTCCCTCCACTGAGTTTCTACGGTATTTTGTTTGCCTCATGTTATAATTAGTAGTCTGCATAAATGATTCCTCCATCAGGTTGTCACCTCTTGGCAGGCAGGTCCATGCCTCACTGATCTCTGTATTCCTCAGCCTTTCATACAGCAGTTACTGAGTATTTTCAAAAGCCAGCACTATGCTAGAGGGTTGGAGATATTTCTGGTGAAAGATGTACCCCGTATAGCACCTGGCACTCTGCTTAGGTTAATATTCATGTTCGCAGAGTCCCCCCTTCTTTTTGCTACTCAGTGTCTCCCAGCATCACTGTACGGTGGGCTGGAATTGGGTGAGGGGTGGGGTCCAGCAGAGCCCAGGCTCAGCTGACCATAGAGGGGCAGCTCTCCCCACCGTGTGCTGGGAGGGCAGGGCTGAGCTGCCACTAAACAGTGAGCAGGTGGGCATGGGATTGCCTGGTCTCCTTTCCTGCCTGGCGTCCTCCTCTGTGACAGGGCAGGGACCAGCTCTATGCCCCAGCCAAGTAGAGATCCCCCACCTTTGGGGCCAGACCTCAGTTCCTGCATCCCTGCATCCCCTGAGATGTTCCTCGTTAACCATTCATTGACCTAAAGACAGACTCCTGGTGTGACTTTCAGCAACTTACTTGGTTTCTCTGAGTCTCAGTTTCTTCATAAAAGGAATTAGGTGATTTAATGCCTTTCTAGGTCTCAGTTTTAGTGTGGATTGGTTGCACTAGGCTGGTGAGTATGAGCACTGGGCACCAGGTTGACTAGCCTTTGGACCTTTCTGGGTCTGAGGCTCCCAGGCTGTAAGAAAAGCTGATCTTACTGGTCTCCAAGCTCCTCCCATCCCTAACAGCCTCTGAGATTCTTTCCCGGGAGCCCAGACCCTGTAAGTGGGCCTTGCCTTCTTCGTTCCTGGAGCATGGGGCAATCTGTCCCTGAGAAATGGGGTCCTGATGCATTCAGGTCCCAGGGATCCCAGCCCCAGTTCCCCAGGCTTCAGTCTTGGTACCCAGGTACTCAGTGTCAGCCCAAACCCCACTTGCTCCCCTTTCACTATCTCTCCTTGCACATGTGGCTGAGGCAGTGGTCACAGTCGGGTCCCTGTGTCTGTGCCCCTAACACCCCCACCTTTTGCCAGAGACCATTTACTGTGTCCATAGCCCACAGCCAGGAGGCACAGAGAGAGGGAAGGAGCCTCTGAAATCCACCTGCAAGGGTGCGTGGTAGAAGACAGGCAGGAGGCTTGGGCTTTGTCCTTAAGCCCCAGCTATGAGTGGGGATTCTGGGCGTGTGTGGCTCTGACTGCAGAGTCCTGGCGGGCCATGGACAGAAGGGGTGGCCATGATTCGGCCTCCCCCGTGCCCCGCAGCAGGGTCCACCAGTGAGCCTCCAAAGGCAGAGGTGCAGAGAGGAGGTGCTGAAAGAGGGGGCTTGGGAAGCCCAGCACAGAACCCTGGGCTCCCCTCCTTCACCCAGGCCAGGATGAAAGCCCCCTCCCTAACCCTGGCAGCCCCTGGTCCTCATTAAAGACTCTAATCCTCCAGCCCTGCTGCAGATTCAGAGGCCTCCATCCCCAGGTCTGGAGGGAAGGGGACAAGCAGTGATTTCTCTTCCCTTCACCCACCGCCACCAACTGGGCTGGGCTTGGGCACCTGACCCAGCGGTCAATGGGCATCTGAGGGCCACCAGCATCCCGGGGATGGAGCTTCTGGGAAGTGGAGGACAGAGAAGACAGACCTCTGAGGGGAGGAGTCCTGGGAAGAGAGGGAAAGAGGAGGGAGGTGGTGGCACTGCTATGACCGAGTGGGAGAGTCCCTGGCAAGAGATGCTTCTCCCTTCCCCTCGCCCCTTGCCTCCCGGAGATCCCCCACTGAGGAGAGCCTGGAGGGCGGGCACAGGCGCCCAGTCAGCACCTTTGCTGGTGTAGAGCCAGGTTGGGATCCCTGGGGTCTCGGTTTCCTCGGCTCTCCAATGGGGCTGGTCCTTTCCTCTCTTGGTTTTCCTCCGATCCGGCCTCAGGGCAGAGGGGAAGGCCAAGGGATACACTTTGGCAAGGTAAGCAGAGCAAAGGCTGGAGGAGGCCAGGGCCAGCCTTTGCAACTGGCTCCTGGTTTGGATGGCCTAGTTCCGGCCTGAGTGGTTTCCAACGGCCCAGAGCTTCCTGGAGATGTGTGGGGCAATCTTGTTCCTTCCCTTTCACCTCCATTCCTTCAAGGATCTGCTGAGATCAGCTTCCTGGGCCTCTTCTTTCTGTGCTGCCTAAAAAGGGCTTGGTTGGAAGGTCCAGGATTCTCTGAGCCCACTCATCACTCTCTGTCCCGCCATGTCTGAGGGTCTCCCCTAGCTGGGGGTGCTGGGCTGAGGGCTGCTGGGAGCTCTGGGGAGAGAAATCAGCCTGTCCTCAGGCAGCCCCCAGGCTGATGAGTCGAGACAAAACCCCAGAAAGCAGACTTGGAAACCGAGAAACAGGCGCTGACTCTCATTCGCTCTTGACTGAAAAGGGCAGGTGGTCAGTTATGTAGACCGTGGACGTAATCAACTATATTTCATCAAAAGCAAGACAAACAAATTACGCACCGTTAGGAAGAAAAGAACACTGCTAATTAAACTCTGACACAGTGCCTTCTTGTTATTGATTGCAGGGCACATCCTGATTTCAGAGATGTTAAAATGTGAAAAATGTGTGTCAGAGAACCAAAAGAAATTTAAAAACATTTCTCTTGGACGCACATTTTTTCCTGCATCTAGTGTTTACTTGCAAGGGTTGTTCTGAGGTTTACGAGGTCAGACACATAAAGCAACTGGCATGCAGTAAATGGTCACTAAATGTTAATTATTATTGCTATTATATGTACTCGAATTTTACACGTACATGGAAATCCTTTTGCTAATTTTGTATTGTTGTAGAGGCTGATGTCTCTGAGTAGAGGAGCCAGGAGAGTTGAAGAGGCCGCCTGGAGGAGGCACTAACCCATGGGTGGAATTTGCGGTGTATTTATATAATCTCCACTGAGGCATTAGAAGGGGGCACTTGCCAGTCTCTCAGAAAAGCACCACCCCTGACTCATTACCCTATCAATCAATCAGTGAATCAGTGAATCAATGCCTTCATTAAGACATTTACTGAGCACCTGCGCAATGACAGTCACGCTGCTAAGTCCCCCTCCTCCAGCAGCCCCCAAGAGGCTGGCCTGGCCCCTGCCTCTTAGAAGCATCCAGGCCTCAGTTATTCGAACTGGCACATCAAAGGCGGATTGGCCCTGATCCGTCATCAGGGGCTTTTTTCCATGGATCAGCCCAGCTCCGCCCCCTCTCTCACCCGAAGCGGGTGGGGTGGGGGAATCTTCATTTCCCAGGCACTTCTAGGCCTTTGTAAAGGCTCTTCTCTCTGCCAGGACAGCCTCAGCCCTGTTCTGTGTAAAGCCCCACGCTTTCTCCTTTGTCACAAAGAGGTTTGTTTCAAGCCCCCTTCTCGGGAAGCCTTCTCTGAGAATGCCTGACCCCTGGCTCAGCTTCCTTGCCCTGTTTCTTACTAGACTTAGGACAGAGTCTGTATCCTGCGAATCGAACTCTCCTGGGGTCCCGGCTTCTCTTTTGCTTCTGTTTCCCAGCTCAGGGGGTTCGATGCCCGCTGTGTAAGGGCAGGGCACCTACTGCCCAAGTTCTCATCTCCCAAACCCGTGCAGGTGCTCACTGGTCCATTCAGCCAACTGAGCTATGACAGCGTCCCCTGCCACCTTCCACATGTTTCCCACGTCCTCAACTCCAGCCTCTTCCCATGCCCCGCATCTGATTGCAGTCTCCCCCTTGAGCAGGAACGGTGGTGGCTGTGTGATGAGCTCTTGCTGGGGATCCTTGTCTCCCTCCAGCCACAGAGCACTGGCTAAGCTCTCTCCCCACCCGCTCTCCTACCCAAGCTGGCCCTTGGTTGTTTATCGTGCAAGTGCGGACCCCAGGGGCTGAGGCCTTTCCCACACCCAGGACTGAGCTGTCCCGTCCCCAGCTTTCCAAGAACGGACTCTGTAGAGCGCACACGTTGTGAAATGATCCTGCTGGGCCCTCCAAGGGATGAGGCCATTTATGGGCTCAGCGGGCTGCTGCTGGCTGCCAAGGGTCAGGCCTGGGACCTGCATGTGCCGGGAGCCAGGATTCAGGCCATGCAGCCTTGGGGGTGGGGGCCCGCCTCCTCCCTGCTTGAAGCCTTTAGGAGCTGGGAAGCAAGCCTTCAGGCAGCCATCCTGGGCTTCTCTCCCCACTGGGGCTTCACCAGAGGAGGGAAGGTAATAGATCTTCCAAGCTGAGGGGCAAGACCAGAAATATAATCTGTGGATCCAGTGAAAAGGAAAACACAGGTCCTTTGTTAGACATCAGAGCACAGAGCTGAGCAGGAGGGCCCGACACAGACCCTGCTGGAGGTGCCCTCGGGGTCCTGAGGCCAAGCCCCACCTTGTGCTGAGGAGGCATCCATGGCCTGAGAGGGGCAGAGCCTTGGCCGCTGCCCCCTGGAATGGAGCCTGGGACCCTGCTCCCTGTCCAAAGCCCATTCTCAGGACCTCGGAAAGTCTTCTCTGTGTCCTGGGCCCTCCCACTCCTCTTGTCGTCCTTGCTGGTTTCTGAGCCTCTGGAAATGTTTTCTGTCCCCTAGAATCTCTTCCTCCAGGAAGCCTTCCTTTGCTATTTAGACCAGTTTTTACCTGCTGATCTTTTCTGTGCTTTTTACCCTTCCCAAAAGGCTCACTCACAGAGCTTTGCCCTTGAACTTCCGAATCTTTGTTTGTTGGCATATGTTAGCGAGAGCACAGCCTCCTCCCTAGAGTCTTTGTGAGGAGTCTCCCTCATCAAACTCTGGGCTTTCTGAGGACAAGCATGACCTCCCTTCAGACTGGGGGCTCCCTGGAGTTGGAAGCCTCTCCTGGGGCTTCCCTCAGGCTTGCTTCTGCACCCCGGAGGCTCTCCAGACATTGCTCTCAAGAGGGGACCATGCCCCACGAGATGCCCTGTTGTGTGTGCTGTGCGGGGGGTCTTCCTTCTCATCCTCCACCGTCTTTGCTGTCCTTCTCTGACCAGGGGCAGCAGATTCTGTGAGTGGGGCCGGGTGGGGGAGATGGAGTCGGGGGTGAAGGGGGGACTTCTACTCCCTCCACCGTCCTCCTAGCAGGGCCCCAGAGGACAGTAGGCCATATGACGTCCTTCCTGTGGCCTCCCGCTTGGGTGTGCAGGAGGAGAGCTGGTCTTGAGTTGGGATCAGTGTCAGGAGCAGCCGCTCAGCTGAGGCCGGTCGCTTGGAGGCAGGGTTTGTGGCATTCAGCCGCAGGAGAAGGGAGGGAATGTGAGGAATATCCTGACTCAGCACTTGCCCCCTTTGTCCTCCCTCCCCCTACCCTGCCCCCCAGCCAGGGACAGGCGTTGGGGGAGGACTGATTTGATTGCTGAGAACATGCAGATGGTGGAGGCCTATCTTCCCCTCCCACCCTCATTCCCATTCTGAGTCCCCCTGAGCTGTGTTTGGAGAGGTGACTGGGGACAGAGTGGATTCAGGAACACTGCCACCCCCGCCCCCAACAAAGATACTGGGGAGGCAAGGAGGGCCGCTGAGGGAGGGGGACGTGGAGAGGGGTGCCTTTCGACATTGTCATTGCTGTGAATATCAGTGACATGCCAAGGAATGTCCCATACATGGAGAGGTTTACTCCTCTGTGGGGACAAGCTGGGGGACAGGATGAGGGGAGGGCTTGGCTAGGGAGTAATGTGGGGAGGGGTATTAAGAGTGAGCAGACAGTGGCCAGAGCCTGGGGGTCAGCCAAGTGGGAGATGGAAGCTGCTTTAGTGGATTCTAGATCTTTCCATAACTTGATTATAGGCTTCATTAAGGCAGGGACCATCTCATAACATCTCTTAATCATCTGACAACCCCTCCGCAGGGTTGGACGCATAGTAGGCATTCTGCCCAAGCTTCATCTTGATCATGCTTACATGATTTTTAAAGTGGTCTCGTAATATGGGGTCCCCCAAATTAAACTCACACCCATAATCCTGGCTATTTACATTTCCTCCTGTGCCTTCCAGTGTCTTTATAGGTAAAAACTTACATAAGGCTGACTTATGTAAACTCAGCCTGAGTCAAGCTTTTCCAGCAGCTTTGGCAAGAGAGCGCTGGCTGATGGGGTGTAAACACGTGTGTCACGCTCTCTGCTCCTTCGTTCTGAAATAACCCTTGTTCACAGGCAAGGGGAGCTGTGACACCCTCACTGGGCAGGTTTCCGTCCTCTCCTGTGTTTACATTTCTGCCAGGCAGATACCTGCTTCATTTATCTCCTGACTTGATGGGATTCTGACTTACATAAAAACGGACTTATGTAAGATTTGCCAGAACGGATGGAATACTAATATGATCGGGGATTGCATGTGTTGGTTGACTTTGTGTGCAGATCCCCAGCCATCTTGAGCTGGAAAACTCAAATTTAACACCAAAAAACCCTTCAAAACACCCCAGAACTCTCGAGGACAGTTGTTGTAAGATGGGTATTCGTCATTTGAGGAAATCCGTGAAGGCAACAATCTATGATGAAGTTAGGAACAATTTGAAATGAAATCGCCTATCACTAATCTCCATAGTGGGCTTCCCTGGTGGCTCAGCAGTAAAGAATCTGTCTGCCAATGCAGGAGACGTGGGTTTGATCCCTGGGTCAGGAAGATCCCTTGGAGAAGGAAACAGTAATCCACTCCAGTATTCTTGCCTGGGAAATGCCATGGACAGAGGAGCCTAGCAGGCTACAATCCATGGAGTGGCGAGAGTCAGACACAACTTCACGACCAAGTGTATTCAGGAATCGTATTCACTTCACTAAGTGAGCGGAGATGTTCATTGCAGTGTTAACTATTTAAAGTGAAAGAACTAGGATCCACTGGGGACGTTGTCTGTAATCTGGGTAGATGATGCCACTATTAACTGCACTGTGCATAACAGTGGGGGCAGTGGGGGTGAAAAATGGGAAGGGAAGACATTGGAACGTTAGAATGTTCGCTTGTGAAAATACAGTGGTCCTTGACAGGAGGAGGGGAAGGGTAGGTGGCAGGAAGGAGCCACACTGATGGTCTTGTATCTAGGTGCTGGAATTCCATTCTGAGAGTAAATAAGTTAGTGTCTGGCCTTGAGATCTGCATGAGGGTGGTGGGGAGAGGAGGCAGGCAGCAGGCAGAGCACGAAGACTCCCATGGGCAGAAGCTTCTTATCCTTAGGAAAATGCATCTCTGGGTGGGATGTGAGAGAGAACTGGGAGGCTCTTCCCTTGTGTGAGTTGAGATCCTTCTTCTTTTTTTTTTTTTTTTAGTTGAGATCCTTCTTGCAGTGGTTTCTGACCCATCCTTTCTTCGTTTCTCTCCAGTTTAATTGTTCACTGAGCCCAGGGCAGCTGAGCCTAGATCTTCAAACTGTAGTTCCAGGGACCCTAATTCCCAACCCCCAAATCTGGACCTGATGTCTGACAAGTCCCAGAAGAGTCATGGAGATTATGAAGCAAGAGATACAATAATCAGGACCTCCAGGAAACCAGAGCCTGAGGCGGAGAAGCTGGGGGCCCACTCTCACCTCCCCCTCCTCACTGTGCCCTCCTGCCTCCCCCGCCTCAGGGAGCAGAGAGCCATCAGCCCAAGGCGTCCCTGGGTCTCCGTAGCATCCTCCAGCCGGGTGCTTCTCCCAGAGCAACGTGCTGAGAAAGCACTTGTGAAGATTGGGGCAGGGGGTGGGGGCAGAGGTCAGGGTGCTTTTAATTTCTCGTTAGCAATGACAGCTGTAGAACTCAAGCAATTAAGGAGGAAGACTCCTCCGGATGCCAGAGGCCACCCCACCCCCAAGCTGTGCACATCTTCCCTCCCTTCCTCCTTTTCCATCACACCCCTCATCCTCCCCGGTCCCTCATCCTCCTGGGTCACCCTCACCCACCCCCACCCCCACCCTGCACATGCGCACATACATAGAGGCTTCCCCTCTCTAGGTCCAGGAAGCTGTGGACTGCAACTATGGGGAGGCAAGGATTGAACAGAGAACCATTTCTCTGGGCTTTAATAACGGGAACAGGACAGATGGAGCAGGGAGAGTCTGATGGATCAGAAGACGGCTTCTCCATCACTTACTCCTAGGGTGCGTTGGACTTAAACTGTCTTTGGAGTTGGTAATGAGGTTGGGGACATGAAAATGACCAAGGTCATAGCAGCCTTCCCTGCACCTCTTGACTGAATGACCACCCCTCCAACCCAGTGTGACCATCGGGGGTGTTGGAAAAGGGTCTCAGGTGGAGAGGATGGGAGGAGCTTATCTTTTATTCGGTTAAGATCTCCGGACACTTGACATCTCACAGATTGCCTCTCCATCTTCTCACCAGGAATTTCTCCCAGCAGCCTGCTCTGGATCCTGCCCATTTCCTAGAATCTAGTTCTGTTCCCAGCTGTGGTGGGTAGGGTATGTGTGTTCAATACTATTCTTTTATTAACATCAGTCCTGCTGCACGGGCGAGGCTGTGTTTTTGGATGTGGTAGCAAAGCTCTATATCCCAGTCCAAACATCTCACTCCACCCACCAGCTGATAGTTGAACCCCTACCATTAACATTTGCTTCCTTTAAGGCTATTACTTGGAGAAGGAAATGGCAACCCACTCCAGTGTCAAATTACATACACCTTTGGGAAGAGATCCTCTTTACTGTGAACAAAAGATGTGACAGCTGATAATAGATAAAGGAGCAACTGGGGTGGGAGTTGCATGCTAGCCAGGATTCCAAGGCACAAGGAGGGGTTGGGGATAATAGGTTTATAGAGAAGATAGACACATTTCATAGCTTTCCTCTGCTTCTGATTAAGTCTTTAGACCTTGGGAGAATGATAAGCCAAACTGGTCTTCTCTGATCTAGAAGAAAAGGAAGCCTCCAAATTCTCATGGCCATGACTATCATCATTAATAGCCTCATATAGACACGCCATATCAATGATGCTACAGAGAAACTTAACACATGGCTCTTGCCCTCAAGATGCTCACAGCCTGGTGTGGGGCACCCAGCTTACCCGAGTGACCAATGAAGAGCCTCTGAAAGTCTTATAGAAAGGGCTTACATTGCCAAGTGTTCTCTTAGAGGTATTAGCCAGATGGCAGACCAAGGAGGATTTGGAGCAGGGAAGAGGGAATGGTTAAGTTCTTAGGGAGCCCTTGTCCTGATGCAGGTACAAGCAGAGGAGGCCTCAGTTATGCAGAGAGTGGTGAGAACATGAAGTCTGGGACTTACAGAGGGGCATTTTGGAAAATGAATCTCCAGGACTCCAGCTACGGGGTAGACAGGAGAGGCATGAATTGAGTGTGAGTGAGTGTGAGTTTAAGGTTCAGAGCCTGGGGATCTGGATGATGGTGGCATTACTGGCAGAGGAAGGGAAGGTCTGGAGGAGCTGTGTTTGGACGGAAGGTGAGTTCTGTTTTAGCGTGTTGCATTTGAGGATGTCATTTCCCATAGGAGAGGACAAAACATACACATATGAAGTGCCACTTCTTCTTGAAGAGCTTGCACATGTATCAGTCCTTCACCGCGGTAAATACAAGAACCTAGACATTTTCCCCAATACTTGCCTTTGATCAAAATGTTTCAGCTATTTGTGGAATAGTGCCTGAGTGTCCACATGGCAGCTGGCCCAGTCTTGTGGAGGGGTGTTGGGTTTATGTAGACTGCTGGGTTTATGCCTTCAGGGAGCTTACTATCTAATTGGGGTGACATAAAACTCATAAAAAGACTACGTGTACCTATGGCTTCTCCTCATACTGAGTGTATTAGTTGTCTATTGCTCTTTAATAAGGAACCACCAATTTAGTGTTACTATCTTAAAGAAACACCCAGTTATTAGCTCACAGCTCTGTAAGTTAGGAGTCTGGCATGGCTGGCTGGGTTCTTTGCTTAGGGTACTGCAAGGTTGAAATCAAGGTGTTGGCTGGACTGAGATTTTATCTGGAGGCTCTGGGGGAAAATCCACATTCAGTCTCATTCTTATTGTTGGCAGAATTTGGTTCTTTGTCACTGTAGGACTGTGATTCCATTTCCTTGCTGGCTGTCAGCCAGGGATGGTGCTTTGAACTCCTAAAGGCTGCCTGTATTCCTTGCCATGTGGGCCCCTCCATATTGGAGCCAGCAATGGAACATTAACGCCTCATGCCTTAAATCTCTGACTTCTTTGACCAGCCAAAGAAAGCTCCACTCCCCCCCACTCCTTTTTTTTTTTTATTGTGGTAGATTACACATAAAATTTATCATGTTAAGCATTTACAATTGTACAGTTCAGCTGTGTTAAATACATTCACAGTGTCGTGTAAACATCCTCACTGTATGCTTCCGGAATTCTTTCATCTTATAAAACTGAAACTGTATCCCCATTAAACAATAATTCCTCCCTCCCCCCCGCCCCCGCCTCCCCCTGGCCCTTGGCCACTACCATTCTACTTTTTGCTTTTATGATTTTTAAAAAAATTTTTCACCACATCCATGGCATGTGGGAACTTAGTTCCCAACCAGGGATTGAACCTGCACCCCCTGCATTGGAAGGCAGAGTCTTAACTCCTGGACTCTCAGGGAAGTCCCTTGCCTGTATGCTTTTGACTGCTCTAAGTACTACATATACGTGGAATCATATAGTACTTGCCTTTTTGTGACTGGCTTATTTTACTAAGCATAATGTCCTCAAGGTACATCCATGTTGTGGCATATTAAAGGATTCTGATATCCTGAATGATAGTGCATTGTATGTTTATACCACATTTTGCTTATCCATTCATCTACTGATGGACACGTTGGTTACTTCCATGTTTTAGCTATTGTGAGTAATGCTGCTATAAACACAGTATACAAATATCTCTTTGAGACCCTGCTTTCAGTTCTTTTGGGTATATGCCCAGACATAGAATTTCTGGATCATATAATAATTCTGTTTTTAATCTCTTGAGGAATCTCCATACTGTGTTCCACAGTGGTTGTTATTGTTTTACATTCCCCCAACCGTGCATAAGCTTTCAATTTCTCTCCATCCTCATGAACACTTATTATTTTCTGTTTTTTTTTAATAAAAAATATTTATTTTTTTAAATTGAAGGATAATTACTTTACAGAATTGTGTTGATTTCTGCCAAACATAAACATGAATCGGCTGTAGACATACGAATGTCCCCTCCCTCTTGAACCTCCCTCCCACCTTTTTATGAAATAGGCATCCTAATGAATGTATAGTGGCATCTCACTGTAGTTTTGATTTATATTTCCCTAATGAATAGTGATGTTGGACATCTTTTCATATGCTCATAGGCATTTGTATATCTCTGGAGAAATGTCTCCTCAAGTTTTTGCCCATTTTTGAATCGGGCTGTTGGTTTTTCATTGTTGAGAAAACTACTTTTAAAAGTTTTGTGTTAAAACTGAGTGAAGTAAGTCAAAGACAAATATCATATGATAGCACTTATACATGAAATCTTTAAAAAATAGATGCAAATGAACCTATTTACAAAACAGAAATAGAGTCACAGATGTAGGAAACATAATTATGGTTACCAAGGAGTGAGCGAGGGAGACATAAATTGGGAGATAGGGACTGACATATAAGGTATGTGTGTGCTAAGTTGCTGCAGTTGTGTCTGACTCTGCAACATTATGGAACTCGCCAGGCTCTTCTGCCCATGAGATTCTCTAGGCAAGGATACAGGAGTGGGTTGACGTACCCTCCTCCAGGGGATCATCCTGACCCAGGGATCGAATCTGCATCTCTTATGTCTCCTGAGTTGACAGATGGGTTCTTTACCACTAATGCCACTTGGGGAAGCCTGACTTATACACACAGTGTGTGTGTACTTAGTTGCTCAGTCATGTCCTACTCTTTGCGACCGCATGGACTGTAGCCCACCAGGCTCCTCTGTCCATGGGGATTCTCCAGGCAAGAATACTGAAGTGAGTTGCCATGCCCTCCTCCAGGCATATACATGCTACTGATATATAAAATAGATAACTAATAAGAACCTACTGTATAGCACATGGAACTCTACTCAATACTCTGTAATGACCTATATGGGAAAGGATCTAAAAAAATGAGTATATATATATATATATATATATATATATATATATATATATATATGTATATGTATACCTGATTCACTTTGCTGTAGAGCAGAAACTAACACAACATTGTAAATCAACTATACTCCAATAAAAGTTAAATTTAGAAAAAGATTCATGTGACTAGGTCCGGCTCACTGGGACAGCCTCTCATTTCAAGAGCCAGTTGTGCCATGTAATAGAAACTAATCGCAGGAGTGAGAGCTGTCCTGGGGTTGCACAGAGTGTGTGCACAGCAGGTGAGGAATCCTGGGAGGCTACCTCAGAGTTTTCCCTACCACACTTGGAATTAAATACAAAGTTTCTACAGCACCAGTTAGACTTCACCTGCTCTGACCTCCTAGCCTCCTCTCTCCCCAGCCATTTAGACATTCTCACTTTCCCTCAAAAAGAAGCAAGTTCCAGCTTCGGGAGCTTCAGGCTTGCTGCTCTCTCAGACATTCTGTGGCCTTCCATATTCCTCCATGTCTCTGTTCAGAGCTCTGGCTGTTTGCTGAGCCCGTGTGAAATAGAAATAGCTCCAGCTTCGGGAGCTTCAGGCTTGCTGCTCTCTCAGACATTCTGTGGCCTTCCATATTCCTCCATGTCTCTGTTCAGAGCTCTGGCTGTTTGCTGAGCCCGTGTGAAATAGAAATAGCTCCATTCAGCCTGCTCAGTTTCTATCCTCTCTCACTTTGTTTTATTTTTCTGCTTAGCATTTGTTACTCAGTTCAGTTCAGTTCAGTCGCTCAGTCATGTCCGACTCCTTGCGACCCCATGAATCACAGCACGCCAGGCCTCCCTGTCCATCACCAGCTCCCGGAGTTCACTCAGATTCACGTCCATCGAGTCCGTGATGCCATCCAGCCATCTCACCCTCTGTCGTCCCCTTCTCCTCCTGCCCCCAATCCCTCCCAGCATTAGCGTCTTTTCCAATGAGTCAACTCTTCGCATGAAGTGGCCCAAGTACTGGAGTTTCAGCTTCAGCATCATTCCTTCCAAAGAAATCCCAGGATTGATCTCCTTCAGAATGGACTGGTTGGAGCTCCTTGCAGTCCAAGGGACTCTCAAGAGTCTTCTCCAACACCACAGTTCAAAAGCATCAATTCTTCGGCGCTCAGCCTTCTTCACAGTCCAACTCTCACATCCATACCTGACATACATGTATCTGCCTACTTATGCATCGCCTTGTGTCCTTCAACTAGAAGTCAGCTCACTGAGGGCGTTAACTTTGTTTTATTTGCTGCTCTATCTCCAGAACCTAGAATAGTGTTCAATACTTTCAGGGACTCAATATTTGTTGTATGGATGATTGGAGGTGTTTTCGTACCTCTTGAGAGCTTTTGAAATGGAAATTTTATTCCAGAGCACAAAACAGATGAAAACTTGTTCTTGCGTTATTTTTGTTTTAAACATTTTTTAAAATTAATTAATTAATTAATTTGGCAGTGCTGGCTCCTAGTTGCGGCACATGGGCACTTCCATCTACCTTGCAGCGTGTGGGACCTTTCAGTTGCAGCACGCAAACTTTTAGTTGTGGTGCGTGGGATCTAGTTTCCTGACCAGGGAATCCAACCTGGGCTCCATGCATTGGGGGTGTGGAGTCTTAGTCACTGGATTACCAAGGAAGTCCTTGCTTTACAGTTTAAAATTTTTAATGACTTTAAAAACTTTTATTTTACTTTTTTTTGCATGTGCTTCAGTTTTAGGATCTTAGTTCCCTCACCAGGGACTGAACCTGGGTGACGGCAGTGAAAGCATTAAGTCTAAACCTCTGGATGATCAGGGAATTTCTGAACTTAAAATATTTTAACTAGAGCAAATTAAGCACAAAGTAGCAGAAGAAAGGAAATAATCAATATCAGAGAAAAATTAATGAAGCAGAAAACATTATAGAAGATTGGAGAAGATCAATGAAACCCAAAACCACTTTTTAAGATCAATGAAATGAATAAACATCGAGTCAGATTGAGCAGAAAAAAAGAGAAAAGACACAGATTACCAGTATCAAGAATTAAAGGGGTGACTTCACTATAGATTTTACAGCCACTTAAAAGATAATAAGAAAATATTATAAATAGTTTTACTCTAATAATTTCCATAACTTAGATAAAGTAAACAAATTCCTTGAAGACACAAACTATAGAAGTTTACTCAAGAAGAAACAGATAATCCAAACAGACCTACATCAATTAAAAAAAAAAATTGGATTTGTTATTGAAACCTCTCGTAGAAAAAAAACTCCAGGCCCAGATGACTTTACTGATGAACTTTGCCAAACATTTAAGGAAGAAAAAAATATCAATTCTACCTAAGTTTTCTAGAAAATTATAAAGGAGGGAAATCTCAGCTCATTCTATGAAGCCAACATTATTCTGATATCAAAACCAGACAAAGATATTACAAGAATGCAAAGTTATAGACCAGTATCCCTCATGAGTGTTGATGCAGAAATTATTAACAAAACTTTTGTAAATCTAATTTAACTCTATCTTTATATATATGCTAACACATCATGGCCAAGTGAGATTTATCCTAAGAATGAAGATTGGTAACATTTAAAAAAAAATCAATGTAATTAATTGTACTACCTAATTAAAAAAGAAAAAAAAGGACCATCTTAATATATGTAGAAGAAGCATTTGACAAGATTCAATAACCATTACTGATAAAAGAATTTCAACAAACCAGGAATAGAAAAGAACTTCCACAACCTGATAAAGAGTCTGTACAAACAAAACCTGTGACAGTAAAAGATTGAATGTTTCTTCCTCTAAGATCAGGAATAAGACAAGTATGTTTACTCTTACTGCTTCTATTCCACATTGTACCAGAGGTTCTAACAGTACAATAAGCCAATAAAAATAAATACAAGGCATTCAGATGGGAAAGGAAGAAGTAAAATTGTCATTAGTTGCTGACAACATGATTATCCATGTAGAAACTCTGATGGAATATACAAAGAAGCTACTAGAACTAATAAATGGATTTAGTAAGGTTGCAAGACAAAAGCTAGATCTACAAAAATCAATTGTATTTCTATATATCAGTAATAAACAATTGGAAATTGAAATTTAAAATAATACTTAAAAAATGATTATCAATTGCACTGGGATCTCAGAAGTTCTTCAGTTCTTTTTAAGAGTATATCATTAATGATGTCTTGCCCTTAGTTTCTCTGTTTCTCCAGCTATTTGGATGTTCTCCTGTTATTTGGTTATTATTGCCTGATCTTGTCCCCCAATTTTCTTGCACAGTCATTCAAAATTTTCCATCCTTTTGTTATATTCCCTCTACCTTATACACATTTCCTTAGCTTTGTTTTCTAAACCTCTGCTGATTTTGTTTTTTATTTCTGCTATGACATGTTTGCTTTTTAAAACCTCTCTCATGTTCTCTTTTTAGAAAACACTATTCTATTTTTGTTTCATTTTTGCAAATATTTTTTCCTTATCATGCTCAGGATATAATGATAATGTTATTTTTAAGCTTTCTTCTTGCTACATAGGTTCAGTTTCCTCCAAGTCATAGCTTTCCTACGATTGCCATAAGCCTTCGTTGTCTGCTAATTTTTAAAAATAAGGGTCTGAAAAGCTAGTTGGAAGTTCTTCTGTGTGTATGTGTGTGTGAGTGTGTGTGGCCTGTTGTCTGTGAGCCTCACACTAGGGTGATCTGGTTGGAATATTTCATTTTGAAGCCTCTGATGTTAGTAGCCTTGGTCTTTTCTTCCTTTCAGGTTGTTCAGATTTCCCAGAGGTATACCCTCCAGTTTCCATCCTGGAGGACAATGGCCAGTGTTCTGGGAATTCCAGTGGGTAAGAGGACCCAGGTCTCAGCATCCACTACGTGAACATTTTCAGTGAGATACTCCTTCCTTCAGTGTTTCCTGGAATTTCCTTGTTAAAGACCTGTTTTCCCCTCACCAGGGAACCACTTCAATCCTTTAACTGGCTATACTCGGTAGGGGAAACATCTGATTGCTTTAAATTAATTAATTATTTCATTTATTATTTTAAAAATATTTATTTGACTGTCCTGGGTCGAGTCTTAATTATGGCATGCAAACTCCTTAGTTGTGGCGTTCTGGGTGTAGTTCCCACCAGGGATCAAACCTAGGTCCTCTGCATTGGGAGCTTGGAGTCTTAACCACTAGAGCACCAGGGAATTCCCTCTGACTGCTTTTAAAAACACATTCCCAGTTCAGTTCAGTTCAGTTCAGTCACTCAGTCATGTCCGACTCCTTGCGACCCCATGAATCGCAGCACGCCAGGCCTCCCTGTCCATCACCAACTCCCGGAGTTCACTCAGACTCACGTCCATCGAGTCCGTGATGCCATCCAGCCATCTCACCCTCTGTCATCCCCTTCTCCTCCTGCCCCCAATCTCTCCCAGCATCAGAGTCTCCTCCAATGAGTCAACTCTTCGCATGAGGTGGCCAAAGTACTGGAGCTTCAACTTTAGCATCATTCCTTCCAAAGAAATCCCAGGGCTGATCTCCTTCAGAATGGACTGGTTGGATCTCCTTGCAGTCCAAGGGACTCTCAAGAGTCTTCTCCAACACCACGGTTCAAAAGCATCAATTCTTTGGCGCTGAGCCTTCTTCACAGTCCAACTCTCACATCCATACATGACCACTGGAAAAACCATAGCCTTGACTAGACGGACTTTAGTCGGCAAAGTAATGTCTCTGCTTTTGAATGCACATTCCCAGTCCTCTTTATTTACTCAATCCACTTCACGCTTACTTCCCCGGGTAACTGGTGTCACCAATTTCCGCGCCTTTGGCGGATTCTGCGATACAGGTTAGGTGGTAATGGTTTTCATCACCACCTGCTTCATATTCTTTACTTTTCTTCCATCTGCTTTCCAGCTTCCAAAATTTTGTTGCTGTTCTCTCCTATTCTTCCTGTCCTTGTGGGTATATACCTTAAGAAGGAAAATCATGAAAGAAAAGTTTAGAAAGCCTTTCACTTTGATTTAGTGGAGTTTCAGGAAAGAGCAAAAGTGGATGCGGGTGTTCAGGCTGGCATCTTTTCCTAGAAGTTCCTTTAATCCATCATTAGAGGCTTTTTTATTGTTACCAGTTCCACATAATCATAGGCCATGTCTGTTCTGCTCAGGAGTTAACTTGTACATTCCAAGAGGGCAGAAAATTGTGTCAGTCTGTTTTACCATAATATTTCAGCCAAGGGTTGGTATGTAAGAAAGTATCAAGAAATATTTACTGAATTTATGAATCAGGAAATGAGCAAATGAAGTGGCCTCAGAGCCTTTATTCCGTTCAAAAATTTCCTCAGTGATATCAGGATTTCATCTTTGGGAACTGAATAGTATGTGGAAATAGCCAAAAGTTATTTAATGCCAAGATGTGTGACCCAGAAGAGTGAGCAAACTGAACAGGTAATAACAACAGCTTTTTTTTTTTTTTTGGTTCAAAACAAGGTGTGGCACCAGGTTACGAGATTGATTTCCTTGTTTGGTGTACAATGAAGTCTGAGGTCAATTCACAAAAAGAAATAGAGTCCACAGTGTTTTGAGCAAACTTGATTTTGTTGGCCAAGGTGTGTAAAGCTCCATTTTGGGGATATATAGGATTTTGCAGGTTGTCTGGAAGCAAATGGTATACAATTTGGGGCAAGCTGTGTAGGTGGCAGAAGGTTTTGCCTTCCAAGTCAGAAAAAACAAAGTTGGACGGGAAGAGGTCTCGGGATTCAAAGATGATTCTAAGTCTTTGGGTGGCTGAGGTGTGACTGGCCAGGTAAGAGAGTGCAGAAGGCAGCTTTCCGGGAACACATATCCTAGTAGACAGGAGGGAAGGGGCGCTGGGAGAAGCTGCTTCCCTGTGGCCAGAGTGAGGTTGGCAACCGGGAACACTGCTCTACCCTGCTCAAAATGACACCACCATAGCCTGACATGTTTATAAGCACTCACTCCGTGCCAACTCTTGTGCTTTATTTTTTTAATATTTATTTATTTATTTGGCTGTATCAGGGCTTAGTTGTGGCACAGGCTCAGTAGTTGTAGTTGTGGAATGAGGGCATAGTTCCTCTTTGGCATGTGGGATCTTAGTTTCCTGCATTGACAGGTGGATTCTTAACCCCTGGGCCACCAGGGAAGTCACCCTGTGCTTTATGTATACATGTCACCTCATTAGGTTCTTGCCATAGTTCTGTGGAATTGGTAGTGTTATTGTCTCCATTTTCTTTTTAAAAATAGTTTCTTTCTTTCTTTTTTTATTTTTGGCTGTGGTGGGTCTTCATTGCTGCAAGGGCTTTTCTCTAGTTTTGGAGAGCAGGGGCCACTTGCTGGTTGCCGGGCTCGGGCTTCTCACTGTGGTGGTTTCTCTTGCTGCCTAGCACAGGCTCCAGGCCGCGTGGGCTTCAGTAGTTGCGGCTCCCAGGCCCTAGAGCACAGGCTCAGTGGCACACGAGCAAGGGCTCAGCTGCTCTGTGGCATGCGGAATCCTCTTTGATCAGGGGTTGAACCCACGTCTCCCGCATTGCCAGGTGGACTCTCCACCACTCTGCACCAGGAAAGCCCTATCCTCATTTTCTAGGCAAGAAAACTGAGTCAGAAGGAGAGACATGTAGCGTAGACATTCCAAGGTGGCCCAGCCCTGGAACGACAAAAACAAGATGGCAAAAGAGAACAAAGCCAAGACCAAATTTTATTATAAAAGCTGGGGATCCATGGGGGTATGTGTGGAAACCAGTCAGTGAAAGGTTTTCTGGTGATTACTCCATGTAATATTTGCTGACTGGCCTATGTTGCCCATTTAATTATAAAAAGTTGCTAAACTGATGATCAACAAAGGGAAAGTTAAGCTTCTGCTACAGACGAAATAGAACTAGGATCAACTTGAACATTCTGGTGATCAAGGTAAGTGATTTTTCTGGGATGAATATTTTTTCAACTTCATTTGCTATTTTTTCCCCCTAGAACCATAGTGAGTAAGGCAACACCTGAGGTCTCTGGCCTCACTCTGAATGGTGTGGGATCAGGACCCCCTCAACTGGACTCTGGTTTGAAACTCTGAAAGCATTTGACTGAAGTTCTGATATCATTTTGCTTTCCTGTTATTTCCTTCTTAGAGTATGAAAAAGAAATTCTGGTTTTCAGTTCATTCTTTTATTCAAACCATAGTGGTTTGCACTCTTAAGAGTGCAGGTTTTGGGGCCAGACCATTTAAATCCCAGCCCTGTTGTTTATTTGCGGTTTGACCTTGGGCAAATTACTTAAACTCTCCAAACTGTAGTTTTACAGTGATAATTTACGGGGATTAATTAGCTCATGTAAGGCACGCAGTAGGAATGCAGTCAAAGGCAGTATTTACCACTATCATCATCACTCACAAAGAGCCGACACGTGGCTCCCTGCACCTACAGGCTGGTATTAGTCCTTGGGCTGGGGTCGGGGAGATACAGACCACTGGAAAGTGCAGCCCCTTCTGTACAAGTGTGCTTGGAGAGAGTCCACTTACACACACACACCCCAGAGAGCTAACTGCATTGAACAGCACACTGAGGCTGGCATGAGAGGTATAGACAGTTCATGCCGTAAGAGCTTTGGGGAGACCCCGGAACAAAAGTGGTTCTGAAAGTCTTGTTTTAAGAGATGCATTTTCAACTGATGGAGCATAGACCAGGAGGAAGAAACAAGCAATGTGTGTGTTCGGGGCTATCAGAAGACTTGTTTGGCTGGAATGGGACCTATACATAGGGCGACAGTGGGCAATAAGGCTGAAGCCAAGTACACAATAATATTATTGACAATGGGAATAGCAAGCACTATTAATTTAGTTTCTACTGTGTGTAGGCCAGGTGCTTATGCTTCATCCTTTGCATATATTTTCTCATTCAGTTCTTACTATAACCCTGTGGTATGGGTATTATTATTACAAGTTTTCAAGGAAACAGAACTTTAGAGAGGTTGGGTAACTTGCCCAAGGACTCACAGCTAAAAATTGGCAGACTCACAATCTGGATGCCCAAATTATGCATGCAGACAGTGACACAGACAGATAGACACAGGGACCTAGGCTCAGTTAACAAACAGCTGTGTCCCTCCTCATCCCCTCCCCCTCTCGCTGAGCTGGGGGTTAGCTCTTTCCTTTGAGGGATCCAGTGTGAAAAAGGGACCCTTCTGCACTCATGGGTAGGGCCAACCCTGCACTTGACAATGAGCCCCTCCTTAAACTATGCCCTTGTTGCCTCACCCTAGTTCTGATCCTGGGGAGGGTGGGGGAGATTTACAGCTTTGTTCTGTGGGCCAAGAAGCCCCCCGTTATTCCCAGATCAGGGAATAACCAGAAATTCCCAGGGCCCAGGGCACAGCTCTCCTTTCCGTTCCCAGACGAATAGCAGAATAATCTCGGATCGGTTCCAGATACTCTTTCCTCTGATTATACTCATCCTTCTTCAGCACCCCACCCCCTACAGCCTGCTTGTGCCTGCGTCCTCCGAGCAGCGCCCTTCCCAGACCTGGCCCACACTCTCCTGCCCCTAGATGATGAGTTTGGCTGCCCAGCCTTTAGCGTGGGCTCCTTTCCCCCAGGGGCAGGGGGGTGGGGACAGCTGGTTGGTCCCAGGGGGCCTGTGCTGAGGGCCACTGGGGGTATGCCCCAAGGGCGGGAAGTCCAGCGCTGCTCTCCCTCGCCCTCTAGAGGCTCAGGGTGGGTGAGGCACGCAGGAGGGGTCCTGGTTGAGGAGGGGGTCCTGGGTTTCCAAGGATGTCTGGAAGGTGTCTGCAGTCAGACCACTGCTTCATTTGAAGCCTGCTGTTAGAAGTGCCCAGTGGGGTTGCACTGTCGGCTCAGGTAGAAGGGGTTCAGGGCTCCCACCTCTGTCTGGGTCAGAGACAGCCAGAGATGGGGCTCCCTAGTCAGCACCCAGCCAGCTCATCAGGATAGCCCTGCTCCACTTCTCACCTTCCCCGTGGGCAGCTTCAGTGATGTTGGAGGCTGCCTCTGCCAGCCCTAGGGTGCATGGGGGACACCTGTGTCCCTGTCCTCTGACAACCAGAAATCTCCAGAAGAGCCTTAGGCCAGGAGGGGAGGTGAGGTGAGAGGTGTGTCCCCAGGTGACTTTGCAGGGAGAGACCTGGGAAGGTGGTGGTGGGTGGGGAGGAAATCTTCAACTCCTCCTGCTTGGGTAGAAGAGACAGAGAAGAAGGAGGATGGTGATGTGGAGAAACCCTGGGAGGTGGGGGTGGGCTGGACAGAGGCATAGAATTACTTTAATAAATCTTTCCAGGCTGGAAGATTGGGTGCTGGGGACCTGGACCTCCAGAGGGGGCTGGATGGCTGAGCAGCCTTCTTGAAATACACGTGCACTGCCTCTGTGCTCATCTGCTCACCTGGCCGCCATCCACATACCCCGGCCTCACCTCAGATTGTTCATTATTTGGCTGAGGTATTTGCAGGGCCCAGCCGCAGAGCCTTGCTCAAACTTCTCCTTACCTGGTCCTCATTGCAGCAAAGAAAATTAAGATGGATAGAGGGAAAAAGGGACTTCATGGGTGGTTTTTCAGCCTCCATCTCCTCAGGAGACCAGAGATGCCAGGTTTGGGACAGAGGCGGAGGGACTTTGGAATGAGTCTCAGAATTTTCCCACCGGCCTGAGGGCCGGGCCAGGAGGAAAGCGAGGGCAGACCTCCTCCTAGAGCCTGCTCAGCTGCCTCCAGGGGAGGGGTGGACATGACGCCCAGAGAAAAGGCAGAGCTGGCCTGAGTGTCCTGCAGTCTCGGGGAAGGAGGGCCCCTTGTGCTCATTCTGCCCTGTGGACACCCCCAGCCTTCCCCTCCCTAGTCCCTGGGCCCAGGCTGCGCGGGTCTCACTCTACTTCTCAAACAGTGGCTCTGGGCTCTTCTGCCCAAGCCACAGTCACAGCAGAGGGGCAGGCTCTGCCCCAGTGAGGTTCTGTTGAGCCTGGAGTGAGGCTGGGGTGCCTGGGCAGGGAGCCTCGGGCTGAGGCTCCCTCTCACCCCCTCCCACCCGAGAAGGGGCTTTCTCTCTGTTTCCCACAAACACTTGCTTCGCCACTTGACAGCCTTGTCATTCCATTCCCTGCTGCCCTGCGCTCGGCTCCACCACACCCCTGACAAATTCCTTCCTCCACTTCAGCTCCAAGACCGGAGGCACAGGCACCCAACCCAGCTTCTCTCCTAAAAGGTTGGGAGGGGACGGGAGCTAACACCTTGTCTTCCTCTCCTCTTGTCTCTTCCCTTCTCTCCCACTTCCTGGCATTTCACCCAGGCTACTAATCAGTGTGAAGTCTCAAGATAGACCTCCCGTGGCTCTCATCCTATAATTCCCTCTGGAGAAGATGAGTTTGGTAGGCCCCAGGGTGTCTAACTCAGATCCTTCTTGCTGCAGTCCCAGCTGTTCTGGTCAATGGCAACAGGCAAACCCAAATCTGTTGTTCAGATCGCAGACGACAGAGTTGGCCCTTTGCTGTCTCCCACGCATTATGTTCTTGTGATCTTCATGCACACATGCATGCTCAGTTGTGTCCGACTCTTGTGACCCCAGGGACTGTAGCCCACAAGGATCCTCTGTCCTTGGGATTTCTCAGGCAGGAATACTGGAGCGGGTTGCCATTTCCTATTCCAGGGGATCCTCCTGATCCAGGAATTGAACCTGCATCTCCTTTGTTGGCAGGTGGGTTTCTTTCCCACTGCACCACCTGGGATGACCTCCTTTGACCTCTAAGAGGTGGTGCCGGAGTGGAGCTCCCTGGTGCTCCCTGCATCTCTTCCAGTCTGTCAGGCCACAGGCCTGAGTATCCACAGCTCTCACCCTGACCCCTTCCTCCGCCTCCCCTACACACCTGGACTGGGAGCCTTAACAGGCGTCAGAAACAAGTCTGCGTCTTCACTCTACAGAGAAGACGTTGAAGTCAGAGGTGGGCTCCAGGTCACACAGCCAGACTGTGAGTTTCTGGCTGTGAACTCAGGGCGTCCAGACCCCCAGTCGCGGCCCCACACAGGCGTCTCTGAGGAGGTCTGCTCAGGAAGCAGGGCCTCAGAGACACTCTGTGTGAGGGACTTTCAAGGTAACTCCTGCGGCGGCGGTACTGAGGGGCCGCTCGGGGCATGCCCGGCCTCCCGCAGCCCCTGTGGGAAGGGCGCCGTGACCCAGATCGGCTTGGCTCTGGAGCAGCTGCATATCTGGGAACACTCTCTCCTCTCTGTGGGGCCCTGTCATGGGCGGTGGTGGCGGTGGTGTGTGTGTGTGTGTGCGCGTGAGTGTTGGAGTGCACACGTGGTTTTTCATTCCCTGCAGCCTTCAGCCTGGAGATCTGAGGAGCGATGGAGAGGAAGAGACCTGTGGACGCGCAGTGGGGAGAGGATCGTGGAGTAGGGGGTGGGTCAGCTCCCCAAGGGCAATGGTGAGGGGCTGTGGCAGGGCAGACGCACAGTGCCTACCTCTGTCCTCTCTGAAGGAACAGGTCACACTGAGCGCCCGGCGGAGGGGGTCTGGCCGCCCTCTCTGTGCTTGTTCCTTTCTCTAGGATTGCCACCCCAGCACCCCTGGTGCCTGGTGGGCAAGGGCACATCCCATCTCCTCAGAGCTGTCCCTTCTACAGGTTGTCCCCCTAGTCCCTGGAGGGCAGGGGGGACATGTGAAGACCATCTTTTCCCCTAGCGAGTCCCCTACTGCCCTGCCTGCCCCCCCACCCCCAACAGTGAGTGGGGAGTGGTCACCTCCCGAGGGGGCGGTCTCAGAGAAGCTGAGGTTTCTGACAGGCTGGAGGAGCACTGGGCCAACAGGACTGGTCAGGAAGTCTCCTGGGGTGATGGGAGGCAGTAGAAAGGGATGGGAGAGAAAGAGATGAGGTGGGATGAGATAGTCAAGGGAAGAGAGACCAGAAGGGAAGGAAAATGCTCTGACTACTTGTAACCGTCCATGATCTGGGCACTTGGGAATCCTTGCTGGGGTACCTGCCCATTTTTCAACCATGGCTGGAACCCGTGAGCAGTGGGGTCTCTCCTACGTGGGCTACACTTGTGGATGGAGCGTGCGGGAGTCGTGCCCTGGTCTTCCTGGGAGTGGAGGATATATGGAGGCTTTCTGACCAGGGCCCCAGACAGGCCTCCTTCTAGGCTGGGAACTATACGTTCCAGCCTAGGGTTGAGAGGGGACTGGGGCAGGGCAGACGCTCAGCTGGTACAGGCCAGCATGGCCACCTGATTGGTAAACAGCTGCTGCTCCAGCCCCTGAGTTCCCCGTATGCCTCTCTGGCCTCCCTAGTCCCCTCCTTGGTCCTCTGGACCTCCCCACCAGCCAGAAACTGAGGGATTTACACTTGGCTCAGCACCTGCCCCCAGCTCCATGTAAACTGTGCCTGGGCTGTCATGGGTGTTAGCTACTTGGCTGTCACTCTCAGCGGGGAGGTGGGGTACGGGGTCAGGGGCTGGTGCCCCAAAGCTGGAGCTGACCAGGGCCAGGTCTTAGGACTCAGGGAAGCTGGAGAGGGCACAGCAGCCTGCAGTGTGCCCACCTTCACTTTTCCTGGTGCTTCCAGCTGTGTTCTGGAAGGAGCTGAGTCTGAACGAGGGGGCTGGCAGATGGGGACTTGTGCAGAGTCATCTCTCCAGGGGCCCCCAGTGGGGCATGGTTCACACAAGCAGCGCCCTCTGGAGGGCACTACCTGGAATGAGGGCGTGCTCAGCCCCTCTCTGTGGGGATGGGGAGCTGACAAAGAGCCCTGGGCCCAGAAGCTGACCTGCCCCAGATGCACACCTAGGGCCAGCGCCCTTCCCGGGCATCGCCTGGCTCTCTAGAGGGCAGAAGTCCCACGCGCCCCAAAGGTGCCTGGCTCAGTGCTGGGTCCTGATGAAGTGTTCAAGTGGCCCGTGGAGAGGCGGTCGAGAGGCTGAGCTGTGAGTCAAGAGATGTGGAGGACTTCAGAAAGCCTTGGGCCTCTTTCGGGTCCTCTGGCCAGTGAAGGGATTTTCATACTTCTTTAGCAGTGGAGCCTTTTTCAAACAAAATCCCAAGTGAAATTCCAATCAACGGGGCAGATGAAACTGAGTGTGCTTTGTCTGCCTACTCCCACACCCGCCCCCAGCACCCCCCCACCCCAGGCTTCCAGGAATTGGTCCCATGTCCTCCTGACACAGATACCCCTTGACTAATTGTCTGCTTCACTAATTATCTCGAGGATGTTAGGCCAGGCTGCTCCTGGAAGCCGAGGTAAAGTCTCCACTCCCCATGGCTGCCCTGCACTTCTGGGTCTGGGAAGGCAGACAGGATTGGTGGGGTGACTCCTCTCAAGGGGCCAGTCATTAACTGGCTTTATCTTTGTGAACCGTCCTAGGGGGCCTGGGTCATGAGCCAGACTTCCGGTCTAGGACTAGGGCGTCACTGGAGGAGGAGAGAAGGGACCCTTATTGCTAAGAGGTGGGGGCACTTGCTTCTTCTTTTTCTCACCCCCGCCCACCCCCCAGGATTTCCCTGAAGGAAACTACGTTACAGCCAACTCAGTGACTGCCTGCTGACACAGTTGCTCCAAAGAGAGGCTAAAGCAGGAACTAAGCCCTAGTCATCTTTGGCAGGCATCGTGTGATTTCTTCCATTTCTTTCTTTCCTTTCTTTGCTCCCTCCTCCAACAGAAGGATGGGATAAATCCATTTTCCTATTCCTTTCTGTTTGACATTAGCCAAATGATAGTATGTTTGCATTCTCTGAGGGTTTACTCACACATGGCAGTAGGGACAGGAGAAAGGGAAGAGAAGTAACATTACATGAGACCTACTCTAGGCCAAGAGCTTTGCTCATATTCGCTGTCTCTGTACATCTCCCCATAACCCTGGAAAGTAAGCACGAGGACTCCCATTTTACAGATGAGGAAACTGCGGCTCAGACAGATGCAGTTGCTTGTCCTAAGTCTCATGGCTTGGATGTGGAGAATGAAGACTGAGCCCAGTCTCTGGCTTTTTCCACTGCATGTTAGATGTGAGGTGGGTGTGGTTAGGGAGCCTGGGCCGGGGGTGTTTTACAGTGAAGGTTCTCCAAGCTGATGTGTCATTTCAAAAATGACAGAGGTCTTGGCCTGCCAGGTAAGAGCAGAAGCAGTTCTCTATCTTCTGGGATTCGAGGGGTTTCTTGGAATCACATCCCCCCTTTACCACTGGTGCTGTGCTCCAGATGTCACCATTCGCGCTAAATTTCTTGGAGTTAAGCCTTGCCCTCCCCAGGAAACTTTAGAAACACACAAATCCCTGGGATATGTGACGTTTGGTTTTTTTTTTTGGCTGCGCTGGGTCTTCAATGCTGCATGCAGGCTTTTTTTCTAGTTGCGACAAGTAGGAACTCCTCTCTAGGTGCAGTGCCTAGACCACCCTCTCACTGCAGTGGCTTCTCTTGTTGCAGAGCACAGGCCCTACAGCGCAGGCTCAGTAGCTGTGGGGAATGGGCTTAGTTGCCCCATAGCAGGTGGAATCTTCCCGGAGGGATTGAACCCAGGTCCCCTGCATTGGCAGACGGATTCTTAACCCCTGTACCACTGGGGAAGTCCAAGATACGACGTTTTATATCAGCGGTCTCAGTTGTAGTGTTTGATGGAGCTGTTATGGAACCTCAAAGCTTAGGGAGAGGCTTTTACCTAGAAGAAGCCTGAGGTCCAGAAGAGGGGGCTGACTTGGTGGAGGTCACACAGCATGCGGCCTATTCGAGTTTTTTGCCCAATGCTGTTTCCAGTCTCCCCCTGTTTGTGGCAGGCAGATGGGAAGGCTCTAGGTACCAGGTGGGGATAGGAAGGGGGCAGAACTGGAGGAAAGGTCTTTGTGCTTTGAGCTCCGCCCCAGCTGAGTGACCTGTGCTTGTCACAGGCTGGTGTCCTCTGCCTGCCTCCTGTCGCCCCTGGGCAAACAACAGCAGCGCTTGATGTGCAAGCTGGACCTACCCCTTAGTGTCTGCTTGTTTAGTTAAATACTGTGACAGAGACATGCTGTCCCAGAGGGATGGGGAAACCAGTGTGGGGCTTACTTTCCCACCCCTCCAGGGAGTGGCATTGTCCCTGTGCACTTTGGCTGGGAATGTTTCAGAAGAAGCCCTAATCCTCTGCTCTGCAAAAGCTCTGTCACCCAGGGGAGAGCTGGGAGAGCTGAGGGAGCTGGCAGCGTCCTCCAGATCTCACTTTCCTGCCTGCTCCCTATCCCTACTCCACTCAGCTGGCCAGATTCCTGCTCTTCTAGTGTCACCTCCTCCAGGAAGCCTTCCCCCACTCCCAGAACGTCCCTTTGGAGTTTCTATTTTCGGTGTACTCCACACAGGAAGCCCCTTCTACATTGTTGTAACCCCAGGGTCTGGACCATAACAGGGCTCATAGGCTGAATTTAATATTTGAAAGTGAAAGTGTTAGTTGTTCAGTCTTTGCAACCACCAGGCTCTGTCCATAGGATTTTCTAAGCAAGAATACTGGAGTGGGTTGCCATGCCCTCCTCCAGGGGATCTTCCCAACCCAGGGATCGAACCCAGGTCTCCTGCATTGCAGGTAGATTCTTTACCATCTGAGCCATCAGGGGAGCCCCAATAATTCTTGTGGAATAAACGTTCTGAGCTTCTTCCCGCCCAAAGCCCTTCCTGATGCCCATTTTGGCTCTTCTGACTACCCTGCTTCAGCATCTTCCTAACTCTCTGTGTCTCTCTCAGGGCCTCTTTCCCATCCTATCTTCTTGGGTAGCTGTGGACAGCTGTCGGTGTGCAGGAACTCCCTAAGGCAGGTGTTTTACTCTTGCTTTGCAGATGAGGATCAGAGAGGCTGAGTAACTTGCCTGAGGAAACACAGTCAAAGAGTGGGAGTATCACTTGGCTGCATCTGGATCCAGAGTCCCTGGGCTTTCCACGGCCCTACTTAGATGGCCCTGTGTCTCCTATAATATCAGCACAGCCTGGCACCCCCAGGATTTGGGAAAGTCCCACAGATTGGAACCCAGCTCAGCTCCCAGGTACCCCCAGGTCGGGAGGGAGAATGCAGCTCTAGAACCTTAGCTATCACCTCTGCCACCACCTTCTTCCCAGCAGAGGGACTCCCTCCAAGACTGGGCAAGGGTGTGAAAAAGGGGCAGCAGTGGGGAGGATGGGGGTCAGACGCCAAGGGGGTAGCAAAGATTGGAGCGTCAGCAAGTGAACATGCCTGGGACTATTGGGGAGCATCGATCCAGGGAGAGAGCCTGATGTTTGGGGATTTGACTGAGGCCCATGAAGGAGAGGCAGATGGGGCCTGGGGCTGTGTGAGTGGGGGTGCTCCCCCAGTGTGTGGCCCTACCCTGTCCCTTCTGCTCCCTCTCCATCTTTAAAAACATTTATTTTCATTATTACTACTTTTGGTTGTGCTGGGTCTTTGCTGTGGTGCAGGGGCTCTTCTTTGCTGTGTGCGGGTTTTCTGTAGTTAAGGCGAGAGGCTCTTCATGGTGGTGTGGGCTTCTCATTGCAGTGGTTTCTCTCATCGTGAAGCATAGGATCTAGGACACAGGGGCTCAGTAGCCAGGGCACACGGGTTTGTTTGCCCTGCAGCACGTGGGATCTTAGTTCCCAGAGCAGGGATTGAATTCATGCCCCCTGCATCACAAGGCAGATTCTTAACCACGAGACCCCCAAAGAAGTCCCAGTTCCCTCTCCGTCTTGCCTCCCCTTGTCCTGACTGGCTCCTCTTTTGGGGCTTTCTCTGCTCTAATCTTGTTTCCTAAGTGGCATCATTACCCCGAGTCAGACCTCCAGATCCAGATGGGAATACAACATTGGCACTGGGAGAAGAGGGCTCTCTCCCTTGCTTTCATCATAAAGACAGAGAGAGAGAGAGGAGAGCAGAGAGACAGAGAACTGAGGCCGACCAGCCCAGTTCTTTCTCCAATTCAACATATTCTGTTCCTGCCCTTGTGGTGGATCAGCTCTGTGTCCCGCTAGGCGCGCCTGGGGCTTGGGGGATGGAGCGAGGGAGAAACTTTCTTCCAACACAGAGGAACCACACTGAGAAATGTTTAGACAACAACAAGGCTTACCGACTCTCTCCCTCACCTCCCTTTGGAGGGGGCTTCGGAGGGGCTCTCCCTCTTCATCCCTACGGGGAAGCTCCCCCACCTATCCAGGGAGAGTGACCCTGAACCTCAGAGGTGTCAGGATCAGCAGGACAAAGTACAACAGTTGTGCCTTGGGCCCAATCACTACTCCCTTTGTCTGGGGCTACTGCTGGCTCCTGGCCACCTTTCACACTCTTCTCCACCCACCCCTGCCTTTCTTTCCCCCTCCCCTGGAACACCTTCCCCTTCCTCTTTGGCTTCTTCTGAACTGCTTCAGAGCCACAGGCCGAGGCTGTCCTGGCCATGAGGTGGGGTCCTCCGAGTGGGGCTGAGGTAGCCCCTTGAGAGGGTCAGGCCTCACCTCTGTCTGCTCTCTGCTCCATGCGCCCCCCCACCCTCCTCCCTGCCATGCTTCTGGGTGACCTTGGGTCCCTCTGGGGCGACAGTTTGCCCTGATATTCCCGGGGTTGAGGTGGCTTGCCGAGGGAGGACCAGTGGGATCAAGTTTGTTGGAGGGAGTTACGTCCATGGGAGAAGAGGCTGTAGAGATGCGATTGGTCTTATGGTCGTGGACTTGTGTTCTTGTCTTGTTCTGTGTGTTTTTGGTCCCCGTTCTTGAAGATCCAGGTGCATGGGACTCTCAGTTTGCTGATAACCCATGGGGTTGAGTCCATGGCAGTGCATTATTGTGAAAGCTGGTGACACCACACTGGGGGTGGTATCAATCCCCCTCTCCCGAGTCATCCCCAGGCGGTGGCTCTGAAATGAAAGATGGAGACAGGAGACCCCTCTTCACCGCAGAGAAGGGTGCTCAGAACCCTTCAGGCAAGGCTGCAGTTCTGCTGCCTCATTGCTCTGCTTTCCTTGGCAGAGCCTACAGAGGTTGCTGTAACACACTTTGCCGAATGAAGAATGTTTGACTCAGGTAGGGCAGAAACCTGTGGCTATTAAATGACAACTGATGGCCCTCCCTCCTCAGAACCCCTCCGTCTTCCTCCCAACTTCAGCGTCCTTTATTAAGCCCTCTTTAGGCCTCTCCAGGGACCAAGGGAATCTGGGATGAGAAGGGATGTGGGGGGTGGGGGGGGGCAGGGTGATCCCTGGTGGTAAAGCTGGGATCCACTGTCCTGGGCTCTGCTGGCACCAGGGCAGGAATAAGGCAGGAGATCCCTGGTAAGATGTCCACATCTTGTGCTCTGAGGTTGCTAGACATGGACCAGGTTGGGCAAGGAGGAAGTTTAGTGACTTCGCTTCCATGACCCATGTGGCTTCTTGGAACGTGGAGCTTTGGTGAGGAGGCCTGCTTGGGAGGGGCCCTGAGCCAGCAAATAAACATTTACTAACTGTAAAAAGACCTTGTCCTTGCTGCTGGGGAGCCTGCCAGGTGGTGGAGACGAGACTGGAGGCATGAATGATGGAGAGGGTAGGATGGGGTAGAGGCTGAGCCAGCCCCTCTGCCCATAAGGGCCTCAGGACACCACTCTGGGGAACTGCGGCACTAAGTGGGTAACCTAGCACCCCCACCAAAGCACAGCACCATGTGCTGAGACCAGGGGCTGGCTGAGTAACCTCCTTGTATTGTTTGGGCCAACTTGAGAGAAGTTGTGCATTCTAGTCTCAGCCTAGTTTCCATTCTCAGCCCGGGCCTTCACAGAGGCTGCATCAGTCCCAGGCAGGCCCAGGCCAGATCTAGATGAATACTGAGACTGGTTAGTCCCTCTCTTCTCACAGGTATCACCCCCGTGCACCCTCCTCCTCCCTGGGGAGTCTGGGAGCTGCTGGGTCCAAGCCCAACCAGGACTTTTTCCAGGCTGGTTCCTATATGCAAGGGTGGAGTGGGGGGTCTTGGGGAGCACTTAGGGAAGACATGGGGAGTTGGGGAAGAGGTGAGCTTTGAAGAAACAGAGGGGACTTGGGGAAAAGGGAGGAGAGGCTGCTAGCTGCAAGAAGTAGGCAGTGACTCCTGAAGGTCTGGGGGCTGCTGAGGAGAGTGCCCCAGTTCTGTTCAGAAGATGAGCTGTGAGCCTGGACTGGGACTGATAGAAGCCTTGGCCTCCGGCCTGGTGGGAGCTCCGGGCAGCTGGCCTACAGACGTTCCTTAGTGCTGGTGAGTAGGTTTGAATCATCACTTGAGCCCTGGCCTCCAACCGCCCCCCACCAGCCCCCTGGCCTCAGTTCCCTGGCAACATCTGGGGGAGGGGGGTGGAGAAGCAGAAACAAGGGCCTCTGTCTGCCCAGCTGCCTCTCCCTTTGGGCTCTGCCAGACTCCACAGTGCATACGTGGGCTCCAACAGGTCCTCTTCTCTCTGGGCCATTGACTAACCCCAGAACCACATGGCTTCTTGTTCTCAGCCCCACAAACATAGTGCCAAATACTTCCCCCAGGGGAGCCTCCCTGAACACTTCCCAAAGGACCCCAGTCACCCCAGCCTGTTGGCTGCAGCTAACTCTGATGTCAGCGGGCCAGATGAGGCCCGGAGATGAGCAGAGTCCGGATGGATATATCATGCCCTCTGTGCCCAGCACTGGGCTTTGTGCACGTGGGACCACTCGAGTCCCAGACGTGCCACTGTTTGAGAGGTCAGAAACGGGGGGAGGTGGGGGGTGGAGGGGGTGTGTCAGGGGTAATCTCCCTCAACCCTCTTCTTGAGGCCTCTTGAACTTGAGATGGGGTGTGCATACGATAGTCACTAGGGGGCGCTCAGCCACCACAGGGAAGCTGGGTGAACTTGGGATGCAGCGTCTGCGTGAGAGTGAGGACGCCTGTGACTGTGTGTGTTGGGGGGGTAGTTGAGAGTGTTTGGCGGGGGGGTGGAGAAGGCAGGGGTCACCCCAGGATTCCAACGGATCTGTGTGTCTCTCTTTCTACCCGTCCCTGTCCGACTCCCTCAAACCCCTGCCCCCTCCAATATTCCCAGCATAGAGGAGGGAATAGCTCCGAAGCCCTGACCGCACATAACCTCACTTTCCTGTACCCGCCCCGCAAATACCGCGCGGGCGTGTGTGTCTCCCAGCAGAGGGGGGCCGATAGGTAATGTTCAGGCTGTGCGCCTCGGTGGGGATCGAGCACACCCTTCGCTGGGGTGGGTGGGGGCCCGGGCTTCGGTCGGTGTCCCCAGGGGAAGGCACTGGCCAGAGGCGCAGAGGGGACGGACCCAGGAGCTGAGGCTGGGTCTGGCCCCACCCCCTGGGCGTGTCGGGGCGGGGCCTGCCTTCTTTTAGTCGGCTCGTAGCGGTGAGGAGCGCAGAGGCTTGGGGCAGCCGGGCTGCGACGAGGCCGCGGCGTTGGGGGGCGAGTGGAACCGGCGGCAGCGGCGCTCGGTCGGGAGACGCATCGAAGAGGCGGACGGACCGGCGGGGTCACCGGCCAGTGGTCTCCGCACTGGAATTTGATATTCATTTATCCAGGGTTTACCCTCCTCCTTTTTCTGAAACATTTTTTTTTAACCGTATTCTTTCCCGTTTTAATTTATTTTTGCTTCCCATTCCCCACTAAATCGGGCCGACCGTTTGGGGAGATTGCTGTTTTACTCCCCCCCTCAAAATCACTTCGGATTCTGGAAACGAGCAGAGAAGAAAGAGGGTAGCAAGAGCTCCAAAGAGAAGTGAAGGAAGAGAGAGAGACCGGGTCAGAGAGCGCGCGCTGACGAGCGAGACACGAGAGGGACAGGGGCAAAGTGAGTGACCTGTTTTTTGGGGGTGACCGCCAGAGCGCAACGTGAGCCCTCCCCCTCGGGATCCCGCGTCGGACCAGCAGCGCTGACGGACAGACAGACAGACACCGCCCCCTGCCCCAGCGCCCACCTCCTCCCCGGCCGGCGGCCGACGGTGGACGCGGCGGCGAGCCGCGGGCAGGAGCCGGAGCCCGCGCCCGGAGGCGGGGTGGAGGGGGTCGGGGCTCGCGACGTTGCCTTAAAACTTTTCGTCCAACTTCTGGGCTGTTCTCGTTCCGGAGGAGCCGTGGTCCGTGCCGGGGCAGCCGAGCCGAGCGGCACCGGGAGAAGTGCTCGCTCGGGCCGGGAGGAGCCGCAGTCGGAGGAGGGGGAGGAGGAAGAAGAGAAGGAAGAGGAGAAGGGGCCGCGGTGGCGACTCGGCTCTCGGAAGCCGGGCTCATGGACGGGTGAGGCGGCTGTGTGCACAGACAGTGCTCCAGCCGCGCGCGCGCCCCAGGCCCCTGGCCCGGGCCTCGGCTCCGGGAGGAAGAGGAGCCCGCCTGGGCGCCGAGGAGAGCGGGCCGCCCCGCCGCCCGAGCAGGAGAGGGAGCGCGAGCCGCGCCGGCCCCGGCCGGGCCTCCGAAACCATGAACTTTTTGCTCTCTTGGGTGCATTGGAGCCTTGCCTTGCTGCTCTACCTTCACCATGCCAAGGTAAGGGCTGGGGACGTGCGTGAGAGCGCGCGTGGGGGACTCCGTGCCCCACGCAGGTCCTTGGGCACCGGGCTCGCGGCTTCCCCTCTATCTTCGTAGGTGTAGGGGGAGGGGGCGCGCGCTAGGTGGGAGGGCACCGGGATAGTCTCACCGCCCACGCGGGCCCTGCCCACCCACCAGAGTCACCGCACGTACGATCTGGGCAGACCAGCGGAGGGCGGGAGCCGGAGGAGGCGGCTGGAGGGGCTGGGCTTGCGCTGCCGCCGGCGGCTGAAGTTTGCTCCCGGCTGCTGGTTCCCGACGAACTGGAAGTCTGGGCAGCTGGGGCGGGAGCTGGAGCCCTGGCGGGCAGGGGTGGGGGTGTTCGGACCTTGGACCCGGGGAGGGCAGAGAGCGTGGAGGGAGCAGGGGGCAGGCGAGAGATGGGGCTTGCTGTCACTGCCGCTCGATCTCTGCGGCCCTCGCCGCGAGTTGGGGAAAAGTTTGGGGGGTGGGTTGCTGCTTGGGACCCCCTCTACGTCGGGCCACCTGCGCCGCACCAACCCCCGCCCGTCCCAGCTCGCGTCCCGCTCGGTGCCCGCCCTCCCCCGCCCGGCCGGGCGCGCGCGGCGCGGAGCCGATTACATCAGCCCGGGCCTGGCCGGCCGCGTGTTCCCGGAGCCGCGGCGGCCCGAGCGGGGAACCCGGGGCGGCAAGCCGCGCCCCTCCCCCCGCCGGCCCTCCGCGGGAAGGTGACCTCTCGAGGTAGCCCCACGCCGAGGATCCGGGGAACCACCCCTGTGCCTTCCCGCTGTCCCCAGCCCTTAAACCCCTCCTAGGAGGCATTTCCTTACGCCCCTTCCCCGTTTCCTCCCCTGCTCGAATAGAAGCCCCCGCCACCCCTTTAACTCCCTTTTACTGAGAAGACCCACATAACCTCTCTCCAGCCCCAGACTCCGAGGAAAGAAAGATCACTGTCAGGAGTCGGGCTACCTGGGCCCAGCCCGGGGCTTTGTCGAGACTCTACCTAAAGTCCCGACTCGGTGACAGTCTGCTTCCCTCCCCTCCCCCATACTTCCGAGTGAGCTGTGCTTTAGCTTTTTGGGGGCGACCGCAGGGAGGGTTTAAAGGGTGTCCTTATTCCACTTTGCACTTTTTGGGAAAATGATTTGAAATTTGCTGTGACATGGGTAGTGTGGGACTAGCCCTCCCGAACCTTTGGAGGGAGCTCCTGCCAGCCTTGCAAACACACTTTGTTCTGGTGAAATGGGCGTTGGAGTAGGAGCAGGTGGTTTTGGGAACTCTAAACTTGCCCACCCAGCTTGCTTTCCCAAACCACCTGAGGGGTCCTTTTCTGCTCAGAACGCCCTTGGAGAGAGGCAGAAGGAAGGAAACGGGCTGGGGTCCCTGCTGCCACCAGGAGTTCCTCAGACCCTGGCACAAAGGCCTTGGCTCCAGGCCTCCAAGGGGGGAGAGGGGGAGGAGAGGCTGCCTGGCCACAGTGTGACCTTCAGAGGCCCCCAGAGAAGGGCACCTGGCCCCTCCCCGCCCAGAACTGCCCCTCCCAGTGCCCCCTAGCCTTGGAGGGGGTATGAAATTTCTGACCCCTTTGCTCTTTGGGGCCCAGGAGGAGTGGAGGGCATAGGAGGAATGTTGGCAGAGAGTAACAGGGGTGCCATGGAGATGGGTAAGGGGGTCAGACAGAGACCCCTGGGCATGGGGGTCCCTGAGGGAGCTGAGGTGGCAGGCTGTCCATCTGGGATCCTGGAAACTGTTATCTGACCTTGGCCCTGGAGGCAAGGCTGGGGGGTCTGGGGTATATTGCAGCAGGGTGTGGGTAGAGAGACAGGCAGACTGACTCTGTCTCTGCAGAGTCTGCAGTTCTGTGCGCTAGAGTGCTGCTCTGCTGCTCTGGATCTGCCCCAAAGAGGGGCAGGTGGGGTGGGCAGGTGGCCACGACTGGAGACTCTCTGGAAGGGCTGGGAGAAGCCTTCGCCTGCCTGGTGCTGTCAGGTCCGCATGGTCGGGCTAGTTGACCTTCACAGCTTCTGGGGAGGGGAGGAATGATCTAGTGGGGGTGGGGAGCAACCAGAAGCCTCAGGCTTAGAGAGTGTAGGGGGCCCCCTAGGGGCTGGGCAGTGCTAAGGCATTAAAGGCTTCCCCGGTTGCCTTTGAGGAAGGTGCCCAGCACGTGAGAGGGACTCGGGGACCCTCTCAGTCTGAGAGGGAGAAGAAGCCAGAGAATGAGATGAGAGTGCGAGCCTCGGGGCTTTGGAGATACATTCAGGTTCTGGGGAGACTGGTTCATAGGGAAAACGGGGCCCTCCCTCCCTCAGGGTTTCCTCCCAGGTTTTACTCTTTAGGCAACCTGTGGCTTTACTAGGTATTCCTGAGAACAGAAGCGTTTGGGTGGGGGAGGGTGCTTGGCGCCCTGCGGCCCTCTGCACCACCCCCCGCCCCAGCACCAGCTCACCCTGGTATTTGTCATGTCAGCAGGGGAAGGTCACCATGTTGCTTTTCTCACCCCCAGTCCTTCCTTCCTGCCCCAGTCCACGTTTGTCCTCCTGTTTGACCTTAAGACTTGCCCATGGCTTTGGACCGGGAGTCCAGGGGGCCGAGAGACTTCGCTTGTCCTAGCTCAGCAAGGGGCTGCTGAGAGATGGGGAAGGGAAATGTCGGGGAGGGGGCGGGGACCTGAACAACATTGCTTTCTGGTGTTTTCCTCCTGTGTTCTGAGCCGCCCTCACCCCCAATATCTGGTCAGTCATTATCTTCCCTGACTTCAGAATTGGAGCAGCTTGGAGAGGGGGTGCTTTGTGCTGTAGGGAGCCCCTGGAGGTGCCCTGCTTGGTTCAGAAGCCCGGGAGAAGCCAGAGGCTGCAGGCTGGGAGGGGTTCCAGGAGGGAGCAGGGGCGGGTTGGCTGGGCCTGTGCACCCTTGCCCCTGCCCCTGCCCATTCTTCGCTCTTTGTTTTGTCCTCAGTGGTCCCAGGCTGCACCCATGGCAGAAGGAGGGCAGAAACCCCATGAAGGTAAGTGACCCCCCCACCCCTGGCCCCCACCCCCTCCTGCAAATGGATGGGGTTCCCTGATCCCCCAGCGGATGGATGGGAAGGTCTGTTGGGGCAGGGTTGTGGGGGTAAAGGGGCATAGGAAACTGGGGCTGGTGATCTAGAAAGGATCTAGAAAGGGGATCTAGAAAGGAAAAGGGTGAGTGCCGAGAGGTTAACCCTTCAGTTCCGGGGGACTCTGACCTACTCAGATAGCTGCTAGAAATAGAACTCGTGGTCTTTTTCCTCTGCTCTTTCCAGTAAAATTTTATTTGGAGGGGGAGCCATGAGCACAGTCAGGAAGATAAATAGTATCCAAGGATCCCAGATGTCAAGGGCAGTGTTCCTTGTTCCCCTCTGCTCCCAGAGGAGGATGAATAGTCCATGTCCCTTCCAACCTGGCCAGGTCCCACCTGTGGGGTCTGTGTGGTGGGGGCTGTGACCCTTGCTGTCTCGATTGCTGGCTATGCATGAGCTGGAGGTGCAGAGGGTGCAGCCTGGTGGAACCCCCTCCCTGCCGGTGTGCATTCCTCTGGGGGTAGAGAGAGAAAGCCCGACAGCCTCCCCATGCCCTCCTGAGGAGCAGGTTTGGGTGCTTGTGAACTTCCCTCTAGGTCCAGCAGAGGGCTGGCGGTAGCTCCCGGGAGCCCCGCCCCTCTGCCCAGCCCGAGTCTGCCTGCCTTTTGTTCACTGTGGTTTGGAGTACGGATCCTCCCATTTCTCTAGGGACTCCTTGGCTCTCCCCAGTACTGAATGTAGCCTCTACTCCCATGCTCTGCCTCTGAGGAGGAAAGGCCCTGGGCTCTTCCTCCAGGCAAGTCTCCCAGACCCGAATCAGGTAGCCCAGGTGGTGGCCAGGGCCAGTGTTAACACTCCCCAGGCCGCTGGTGGTGCCTGCCTGGTTTTGCCTTCTTCCTCACCTGGAGGGAGGGTGTCCTTTCCTGGACCCAGGGCCTGGCTTCCCTGCTGTGCCACTGACAGTGCTCCTTCCCAGGGTGCACCCAGCCTCCTCAGCTTCCAGTGGTCTCTCTCTGTGCTCTGGGAGAGGCGAGACAAATGGTCTTTGTCTGCTGGGGAAAAAAGGTTGTCTTCGAGAAATAAGGAAAGCCACGAGTCTGAAGTTGGAGTGTATGTATGCCCACGCCTGAGAAAAAGCAGGACAGCTTTCCTTGGAGACAGTAGCTGGGGTGTGATGGGTGCGATGAGGTTTCCCCCTCCACCTCCTGGGGGCCCTCAGGGATCTCAGGGGGCTTTTCCAAGAAATTTCCACCTTGGATCTTTTTATCCTCAGCTACCAACTCATGACCCAGGCCAGACCATTCTGCTGTCCTGTTCTTATGGCCCCAAAGTCTTGGCCACCTCTGTTCCCAACCGGGGTGAAGTGTCAGGTCAAGAATTCTTGATTACTCATCTTCTTCAATATAGACTTGGCTTAGAAAAGGACTTCCTCAGGTCCCTGCTCCGGTTTATACTCTTTCTGATGACACATGATCCTAAGCCTTTTAGCAGTGGAGAGTTCTGTGCCCATTGTCTGGATGGGGAAAGCAGAAACCTCAGACGAGTCTAGGAGCCTCTTTTGTTCTCTTTCCTGTTTTCACACTTGTAGCCTCTCCTTCTTCCCCTCAGCTCCTCACATTATCCTTAATCCACTGTATACCCCCACCACCCCCAGGCTCATGCTTCTTCACACCTCTGGCGAGAGGAGTGAGGGGAGACTCCCTCTCACTGGGAGGCAGCTGGGAGTATGCACTTCAGATGCTGTGGTGGGGTTCCAACTTTGTGTCTCCTGGGCTGAGAAAAGGGCGCTTGTTCTTGGGGCTGGAGTTGGAAGGCAAAACCCTCTACTTCAGCCTCTTGTTTCGGTGTCTTTAGCAATCCGCCCAACCCACTTACACAGATGTGCAGAGCCTCAGGCCCAGAGAGGGAGGAACTGGCCCAAGGTCACACCGAGTCCTGGCCAGGGCCCAGGCTTCCTCGCTAGCTGGGTGCTGCTTTTTCCCTTCTGTATAGGGGAAATTCATTTCAGGGACAGGATTGCTCTGTGGTGGTGGTGATGGAGGGGTGCTGCAGTTTGAAGCAGCCATTCGGAGTCCTGACTTCATGTGTTCTCAAGGGCCCCGCCCCTGTGGCCCAGAATCACCCCTTCATGCTCTGGTGCACTCCAGGCTCCATGGCCAGCCTGGGAAGTTGTCTTTACCCTGGTCTCCCTCCAGATCAGCTTCTAGAAGCTCTCTGTGACTACAGTGGCAGCACCGTTTTTTCCATGATGCAAGCAGTTTGCCCTCCTGGGTGGGGTTATCGGTGGCTGGCAGGGCCAGCGCAGTGTGCCCGCCCACAGCCACCTGCTGATTCCAGGCGGACCCAGCCCCTGGGCCGATGCCGACTGCCTCCTCAGCCCATATCTGGGGAGGGGGGTCTGGCAGGTGGCAAAGTGCCCCCAAGGCTCCCCTTCTGTTTCACAGAACATTGGCTTGGGGAAGCTTTGATGTTCAGAGCCAACTTTAACTGTGTGACTTAATGGCAGTGTAGCCTTGGAACCAGTTACTCAGCCTCTCTAAGCCTCTAGTTCCCCATTTGTAAAGCCAGGGGGAGGGTGGGTCCTACTAGAACCTTGCAGTACCATGTGGGGAGAATTGTCTGGGATAACATCACGGGCTCCTGTACACAGCGCCAGAGCACAGAAGAAGTGCCCTTTAAGTGGCTGTCAGCTAATGGTGCAGCGGCTGCTGTGGGGAGGTGGGAGGGAAATGGAGAGCAGGTTTGCCGAGCTGGCTGTTCCTCCTTTAATGGGAAGCTTAGAGACCCCCACAGGTATACACATACCCCAGCTGCCCTCTGGCCTCACAGTTGACCTAGGAATCGGCTTGGCTGTCACGGTGAGGCAAGGGGACCAGATATGGCAGGGTGACTCCCTTGGGACCTGACGACACCATGTAATCTTTAGAAGAAACACAGGTCTCCATCAGTGTTGGTGGTGGAAAGCTAGGGAAGGATTTCAACCATGGCCCAAGACACTTAAGTTAGATATTTGGAAGGCCTTTCCCATGGTGGTTACCTCTCACAGAAAGGAGAGGCCTTGCAGAGCTGGGTGGAGAGCGGGGCTGGCCATCTCTTCTGTGCCCTGCTGGGCTCACGTGTCACCCCCTTCCAACACAGTGATGAAGTTCATGGATGTCTACCAGCGCAGCTTCTGCCGTCCCATCGAGACCCTGGTAGACATCTTCCAGGAGTACCCAGATGAGATCGAGTTCATTTTCAAGCCGTCCTGTGTGCCCCTGATGCGGTGCGGGGGCTGCTGTAACGACGAAAGTCTGGAGTGTGTGCCCACTGAGGAGTTTAACATCACCATGCAGGCAGGCGCTGGCAGGGAGCTGGGCTGGGGGCGGGGGTGGGGTGGGGCTCTCAGGCTTTGGCTGCAGGTGTTCCCCGGCCCTTTCCTTAAAGGGAGGAGCTAGGCTTGCCTTGCCCAGCTCCTGCCTCGGAGTCAGTCAAGGGGAGATGTGGGCGTCTGACCCTCTTGGGAGAAAAAGATGCTTGCGTTTCTGAGCCCAGGTTTCCAGCAACCCCTGATCACCTCCTCCTCCTTCTTGACCTCTGCCCCCTGGGCTCAGGAGAGGGCTGACACCTGTGACAGGAGCCCCTCCTTTCCCCTCTTGGAGGAAGACAGCCCCTACCTCCCTGGGGGCTCTGTTTGGGAAGATGGATGAGTCTGGTTTGTGGGGAGTTTAAAAGCCAGTCCTTTGGTGCTGCCTGGTGACGGGGCGTGTCTCAGCCTGGATGGGGCTGGAGGGAACTCTGAGACCCCAGGGAGGAGTGGGTGGCTCTTGGATGGCTCCTGGGGGTAGGGTGAGGCCTGGAGGGGATAACAGGACGGGAGGGAGGGGGAGAGGCAAGAACCCAGGACCTGAATTCCCAGCCTGGCCAACCCTGCAGATTTGTCTGCCCTCAAGAGAAGCAGGGGCTCCTTGAGGTCAGCAGGGTGGGAGGAGTTGGGGTGGGCCTGAGGCTCTTTCTGATAGAGCCTTTGGTCCCCCCCACACTTCTACCACCACCCTTTCTGCTCTGTAGAACCCCTGGGTGCTGAGTGGCAGGAGCCGTGGGGTTTCCCACCCGGGTATGGCTGGCTGGGTCACTAACCTCTGTGATCTGCTTCCTTTCCCTTCAGATTATGCGGATCAAACCTCACCAAAGCCAGCACATAGGAGAGATGAGCTTCCTACAGCATAACAAATGTGAATGCAGGTGAGGATGGAGTCTGGGAGTCATTCAGTGAACAGCTGCAGGAGGCTTATTCTGGACCAGAGTTAAGCATGTTCCAGAGTTAAGCATGTTAGCTCATTTTCACCCTCCAGCTGTATAACTGTGGGCATTTCAGTTTTATTTTAATGTGCCTCAGTTTCCACATCTGTGAAATGGGCACAATGATAGTATTACATACTGCCTAGCATTGTTATAAGGATTAAGTGAGTTGTTATATGTCAAGAGATTAAAACTGTACTGGTGTATCATAAATATTATTACTGTTACTATCACCAGCTGAACTCCTCTCTGTTTTGTTCTTTTCTCTCTCTCTACCCACTGCAGACCAAAGAAAGATAAAGCAAGGCAAGAAAAGTAAGTGGCCACGATTTTCGCCCCTTCTGCCTCTCCTTGACTAATTGTCTTGGTTTGGGGCTCTTGGCTTCCTCTCTCAGGGGGTGGGGGTCTGAGGGGGGGTCAGTTGGGTCTGAGAGTTGGTTTCATGGGGACTCGTGGTAGCAGCAGCGGGATGGAGCAAGCCTTAGAATGACAGCTCTAGAATGACTGACAAAACCCATTCTGGTGCCTGGAGCTTCCTTTGGAAGAGATGATGCGTCTCTGGGCCATTCCTGGCCAGGATTTGCGTGTGGGGCCAGCGTGGATGCTGGCTCCTGGGCCTGCTCTAGCCTCCCATCACCCATGGCAGGGAGAGGGAGTGGGTGGCAGAGAGGCCAGCTTTTGTGTGTTAGAGGAAGTGGCCTCTTTGAGTGGCTGCAGCGGTGGTGCAGTTGGACTAGGGGGCCAGCTGGGGTGCTTTCTTGATGCGTGCCCTCCTGTGGAAGTGAGACAGGCCAGAGCCGCTCAGCCCTCTTGGCCAGGGAGAAAGAGGTGAATGTTGGTCATCTTCTGAGGCTTCCAGTTGCTCAGTGTGGAGGGTCAGATCAGGATAGAGCAGGTGGGGAGAGGTCTGGGGGCCATGAGCCTTCAGGATGGGGTGAGCAGCTGGCATGAGAGAGAGCCTGCAGGGGGAGAGACTGAGAGAGAGTGCCTCCACCCTGCTCCCGCCCACCGTCCTGTCTGCCCCCAACACTGGTGACAGTGAAGCCCCAGTGGCCTCGACCCCTTGCCTCTTCCCTAAACCCCCAGCTCCCAGTATTGCTGTGGCTATAGAGCAGTGAGTGTGGAGAGCAGGCGCAGAGAGAATGTGCGAGTGAGTGCAGAACCCCCTCTTCCAGGATTTTCTCCCTCTCCTCCATCCCTTCCCCCTCACTCCTCCCCTGTGGTCCCCTGTGGCTGTCCTCCTGAGGGGTATTCTTGGTGGGGGGTGTATGGGAGGGTGTGGGCAGGTGTAGAGAGTGCTGGTTCCCTTGAGGGGGACAGGCTTCAGCCTGCCCCCCCACCGCCGCCTGCCCATTCCCCAAATCCCTGCCTTGCCCACAGGGAGAGTGGGGGCTCGCCTGGGCTCGGAAGAGAGTCTGATGAGATGGTATAGCAGGCTCTGACAGGCTGGGCAGAGGAACTGCTGCCGAGTGCCGCCCAGGCTCCTCCTCCCCACGCCTCCCCAACTCCCACCCCGCCCTACCGCCTGCCTGGGGCTCCCAGGGCACCCAGCCCCGCCTCTCGGCCCAGGTTATGGCTGGGCTAGCTGGCGCCTTTCATGTGCCGCCCTTGGTTTTGTGTCAGCTCCAAGATAGCTGCTCCCCCACAACCGGGGTTCATGGAGGAAGGGCCCTTAGAGGGACCCTCGCCATTGTACTTGGATGTGAAGGCAGAAGGTGCCTGGAGCATACGCCTGCACATACCCTCCCTTGCCCCTCATCCAGTCAGGTCTCTGACTTCCTCCCCAAATCCTGGCCTGCCTTACAGAGCCCCTGACATTCAGGGTCAGACTTGTTCAGGGCTGCTGGGCACAGAGCCGGCCCTCTAAGCTTTGCCCCCCAGGCCCCCCCGCCCCGCCTGGGACCAGGAGACACCACAAGTGTGGAGGCCTGCAGGTCTGGTGTCCTCCACCCAGCCTCTGGTTCCCTCTCACAGCCTTGCTAGGGTGTGGCTAAAGTGGGTGAAGCCGCCGTGCTGCCCCCCTACAAGGGTGGCTAAAGTGCCTTCAAAGTGCCCGCCGCCCCGTCCCCATCCCGCCTGTGTGCCTGTGTACAAGCTCTGCCGTGTGCCCCGGAACGTGTCCTGCGCCCCTCACTGCTTCCTTTCCTCTCCCCTTCCCCCTCGCTTTCTCTCTGTCTGTCTCTGTTTTTTTATTTTCCAGAAAATCAGTTCGAGGAAAGGGCAAAGGGCAAAAAGAAAGCGCAAGAAATCCCGGTATAAATCCTGGAGCGCGTACGTGGTGCCGCTGCCGTCTCATTCCCCCCCACCGGAGCCTCCCCGGCCCCCAGTCAAACTCCCACCTGCAGGACCCCAGAGCTGCCCCCCTCCTCCTCCGTCCCCTTCTCCAGCTCCCAGCCTCCCTCCTCCCAGTGTCTCTCTCTCACTCTCACTCCACTAATTGGCACCGAGGGGGTAGGCATGGTGGTGGCATTACTGGTCCAGGGCTGGAGGCGGGAGGGTGCGCAGAGTGGGCCTGCAGGATTCAGGGAGGGGGCTCTGGCTTGGCTGGGGCACCGCCTTTTCCCTCACCCACTGGGCACTGGTGGTGGGCCCATGATGGCACGGGTGCCAGGCACGGATGCCTGCTCACCCAACTGGTTTCCACTGCTCTAGGCTTCCGCACTTCTCTGGAAGCTGGGGGCGGGGGTGGGGAGGGCAGATGTGGTGTGAGGAAGGGGCGCAGATGACAGGAGGCAGCTTGTTGTTGGCTGAAGGAGGACATGGGGTCAAACACCCCTGCAGCCCCTCCTTGCGGACTTGGGGCCTCCAGAGGGGGAGCCCCATATTCCAGCCCAACCCATGGCACTCCTAGAAGCCTTCCCCAAGGGTGGCCTCTTCCTCTGGGCTTGAGGCAGTGGGGGGCCCTCTGGCCACCAGTGGCCTGGCCTGTGGACCCTGCCTCTGGGCCTGGCCTGCCGTCACTCCCTGCCTCAGCCCTTTGGTGGGGGGCCGGGCGTGAGCCCTCATACAGGGAGAAGCTGGCCCTGATGGGCATTCCCAGCAGGTTGGAGAGTTAATGTGTTCTTTCTTGGGGGTGGTAGTCATTGGGCCCCGTGGCCTGAGACTTGCACTTGTGCCCGTGGGATAGCCCAGCCTGCTCCTCGCATTCTGCCCGGCCACATCGCCGCTTCCTGCGGGCCGGCTTCTAGTTATTGCTGCCTCTTTTTCCGCCGCTCTCTCTTGTCTTCTGCTGTGGCATCGGAGCCTTCCAGGGCACGGACAGGCGTGGGGGCCCGCCAGCCGGGTGGGGCACAGCTGCGGGCGTGGTGGGGGTGTTGCACGGATTGTTTCTCTCTCTCTGCTGACGCTCTAGCTTAGATGTCTTTCCTTTTGCCTTTTGCAGTCCCTGTGGGCCTTGCTCAGAGCGGAGAAAGCATTTGTTTGTACAAGATCCACAGACGTGTAAATGTTCCTGCAAAAACACAGACTCGCGTTGCAAGGCGAGGCAGCTTGAGTTAAACGAACGTACTTGCAGGTTGGTTCCCAGAGGGTGAGCAAGTCAGAGAGGGGCTTTGCTCAGAGATGGGGGAGAGAGAGAGAGAGAGAGAGAGAGAGAGAGAGTGAGCGAGCGCGCACTCTGAGAGTTGCCAGCTGCTTGCTCTGCTTCTAGCTGCCTGCCTGGTGACTGCTGCCTTCTCTGCTCGTGGGGGACCCTGTGCTGGGCGGCAGGCGCTGGCCAGCCTGGCAGGGCCCGTTCAAAGCTTGCCCTGGGTGCCTGAGTGGGCAGGCCCGCGTGGCTTCCTGTGGTGATGTGGACACAAGCTGAGTGTTGTGTCCTGTGGTCCTGCTCCTGGTGGCTGTTGGTCCTGATGCTATGATGATGACTACCTTTGCTACTAATAGGGAGGGCCCGTCTGGGCATGGGGGCATGCTGCTTCTACAACGTGCAGACCGCTGGGTTTCTCATCCCCTCAGTGTCTCTGTGGGGACAGGGGTTGAGTGCATCCTCAGACTGGGGGCCTGAGGGCGTGGGCCCTGGCAGTTGGTTTAGGGCAGATAGGAGATTACCGTCAGGGCACAGCTGATACCGTAATGCTCTGGTCATCATGGCAGCAACCCAGAACAGCCCACCTGTTATTTCCTCAGGATGGGTAGATGGAAGGAACCACACACATTCTCCTGACACTAGATTGTGAGTCCCTCACGCCTGGGTTTTATTCATCTGTGTGGCCCCCCGGGTGTCTGTACCTCTGTCCCCTGTGCACACCGGGGGCCAGGGAAGTGTCAGGCAGGTGAGCAAGTACATGAGCGATTTCAGGGGTGAGGACAGGAACAGGAGCCCATGACTGGTGGCTGGCAGTCTTTTGATGCCTTTGATGGCATTTCAACCATCTGGCCTGTGCTCAAAGGCAGGGAGCCCTCTGGGCCAACGCAAGCTTCACCCTGGTATGAGAGACTTTTATCGGGATTCCCAGGCAGGGGCAGGGCAAGCCCCCCACCCCGCCCTGCCCCCCACCCCCATTTAGTCCAAATGCCTCATTAATTAACAAGGTCCTTCGAATGTGACTGTCTTCCCCATCCCCCATGTTCTTGTGGTTTGTGAGTGTCGGGGGAGGCTGGGGACCAGGCTTCGGGGTGTTGCTGTGGGTTCTATCTGTCTTGGCAGTATGTGAAGACCAAAAGTGTACACTCTGCTGGAGGGGTGGGGGCTCTGGCTCACCCTGGGGCTGGATGAGGGGGTCTCTGCATCTCCCAGGGGCCTCAGAGAAGATAAGGGACTCACCATCTTAGGGTTACCATGGTGATGATTCTGGAGAGATGGACTGGGGGATGTCTACAGTGACTTGAGGACCAAGTGAAGTTACCCGACCTCCTCTGATCTGGCTGTATAGGGGAATGTCCTTCCTCAGATTGGAAGCTTAGATCCCCATTTCTAGGTTCTCAGAAGGGAGAGTCTGCTCTGGTCTTTCCTCACATGGGGAGGGTAAAAGATGAGCCGCCCCGGGCCTGACGCATGATGGGAGAGTTCCAGAAGTCCCCTTTTCGCATCCCCCCACCCTAAGTTACATAGCACATTGAAAAGGAAAGGCAGTCTGGTGCCCGGGGCCTGACGCGGAGGCCCAGACAGTGGGCACAGACAGAGAGGGGAGGTGTGTTCCTCAACTTCCTGGGGGTCTCAAGCCCCGCTGGGTCCCCCGTCCTTCGGGAGCCTCCCTTCCCCAGCCCGCTGGCCTGCTTGGCCCCTGCACAGGCCCATCCTTTGCTCTCCCCCACGCAGTCCCCCATACCAGCCCCACAGGGACCGCCCTGAAACATCTCCGGCAGGGACACTTTGCTGATTAACTCGGTCCAACTTTACTCACTCGTCAGCTCTTAAATGTCAAGCGGGGACCGTTCTCGGGGACGTGTTCATTTGTTGCTTGTGATGAGATGTCATCCTGTCTTTGTCTTGTCGCAGCTGGGCTGTAGAGTCCAGAGGGCAGCCTCGGAGCCCTGGGCTTAGCTCCTGCTTAGGCGGTGGTGGAGGGGGCCCTTGGGCTGGGGCTCCCAGAGGCTAGGACTGTGCTTTCTCTTCTCCACCGCCGCCTGGGGCTGCAGAAAGGGGGGCTGCAGCCTCCCCACCAGAGCCTCTCCCCTGGCCCTGACCCCCAGCCTTTGTCTCCCCTGTCCCCGCAGATGTGACAAGCCGAGGCGGTGAGCCGGGCTGGAGGAAGGAGCCTCCCTCAGGGTTTCGGGAACCAGACGTCTCACCAGGAAAGACTGACACAGAACGACCCATAGCCGCTACCACCACACCACCACCACCACCACCACCATCGACAGAACAATCCTGAATCCAGAAACCTGACATGAAGGAAGAGGAGGCTGTGCGCAGAGCACTTTGGGTCCGGAGCATGAGGCTCCGGCAGAAGCATTCATGGGCGGGTGACCCAGCACGGTTCCTCTTGGAATTGGATCGCCATTTTATTTCTCTTGCTGCTAAATCACCGAGCCCAGAAGATTAGAGAGTTTTATTTCTGGGATTCCTGTAGACACACCCACCCACATACATACATTTATATATATATATATATTATATATATAAAATAAATATATATATTTTATATATATATAAAATATATATATTCTTTTTTAAAAATTAACATTGCTAATGTTATTGGTGTCTTCACTGGATGTATTTGACTGCTGTGGACTTGATTTGGGAGGAGAATGTCCCTGCCCAGATCCCGACAGGGAGGAGGACAGAAGGAGAGAGTCTGGCACCGTCTTTTGTCCCTCTTACGGCAGCCAGGGTCCCCTCCCCTGTCTGGGAATGCGCAAGGCCAGGGCACGGGGGCAAATTTGGCCTGCTTTTGGGAAGACCGACAAACCCAGCCCTGGCCCCGAGCCTCTCCCGAGTCAAACGGACAGAAAGACAGCTGACAGGTACAGGGGACAAGGACGCTGGCTCTGACCAGGAGTTTGAGGGAGACTCGGGACACTGCTGTGCTTTGGAGACCCCCTCCGTGTGCATCTTGGCCTCCCCCACTCCGGGGGCACTGCCTGGAAGACTCAGGAGCCTGGGCAGCCTTCACCTCCTCTCACCTGCTTCCAAGATGCCCAGGAGGCCACCGACACGTCTCAGCGAAGAGAAGAGACGTTGGTGGAGGAAGGGCCACCCCGGTGACAGCTGGTCCTCCGAGGGAAGGGTCTCTGCCTTGGCCCTCTCCCAGCTTCGCTCCCTGGGTGCAGCCCGGAGGGCCCGATGTCCTCAGACCATTGAAACCACTAGTTCTGTCCCCTCCAGGAGACCTGGCTGTGTGTGTGTGAGTGGTTAACCCACCTCCGTTCCCCAACCCCACCCTACCCCACCTGACCCAACCCTTCCCCGCGGCGTAGAGAGACAGGGCAGGATCCCCGTGCCCACCCTGGAGGCAGAGAAAAGAGAAGTGTTTTATATACGGTACTTATTTAATATCCCTTTTTAATTAGAAATTAAAACAGTTAATTTAATTAAATAGTAGGGTTTTTTTCAGTATTCTTGGTTAATATTTAATTTCAACTATTTATGAGATGTATTTCTTGCTCTCTTGCTCTCTCTTGTTTGTACTGGTCTTTGTGTAGAAAACTCCTGTTTCCAATCTCTCTCTGATCGGTGACAGTCACTAGCTTGTCCTGAACAGATATTTAATTTTGCTAACACTCAACTCTGCCCTCCCCTTTCCCCTGGCTCCCCACCACACATTCCTTTGAAATAAGGTTTCAATATACATCTACATACTATATATATATTTGGCAACTTGTGTTTGTGTATATATATATATATATATATATATATGTTTCTGTATATATGTGATTCTGATAAAATAGACATTGCTATTCTGTTTTTTATATGTAAAAACAAAACAAGAAAAAATAGAGAATTCTACATACTAAATCTCTCTCCTTTTTAATTTTAATATTTGTTATCATTTATTTATTGGTGCTACTGTTTATCCATAATTGTGGGGAAAAAGATATTAACATCACATCTTTGTCTCTAGTGCAGTTTTTCGAGATATTCCGTAGTACATATTTATTTTTAAACAACAACGAAGGAATACAGATATATCTTAAAGAAAAAAACATTTTGTATTAAAGAATTTAATTCTGATCTCAAAACTCCTCCTGGTTTCTCCTTCTCCATTGAATCTTTGTTCCAGACTTTCTCCTGCACCCCTTCCCTCCTCCCGTGGGAAACATGGTTTTTGCCTGAGGTCTGGGAAAGGGGTTCCAGGTGTACAGGCTATGGGGTGACCCACTTCATTGTGCTGGGGCCAGAGTCCTTCCATTCGGGCTGGGCCGGTCCTGGGGGAGCTCATCCATTCTTTGCCATCTATGGAAACTGGGGAGAGAGAGATAGCTCCTTTGGAGCCAAGGTCCTTGCAGTGAGTGGTGCTGCCTTCAGGTACTGTGTGATCCAGGTGGTGTCCCGTGTCAGGGAAGCAGCTAGCTATGTGGGCTTGCTTCCCATAGGACACTAAGGGTCTGGGTTGGGTGCTGGAGCCTTGGCTGCAATAGGCTGGGAGCAGGAAGAAGTACTCATGTGGGGCCTGTAACCCCAGGGTGTAATTGAGTTTTACACAGTGGTTCTCCAGTTCCTTGAGCCTCTGGAAGGTGGGCCCAAGTTCTGCTTGCCCCTAAGTGGACTCCCTGCCTTGCCTTGCTGCTCAGGCCTGTCTTGCATGCAGTTCCGGGGAAGGTGGAAGCTGTCTGGGACTTTTGCATTTATGAGCAATGCTTCCAAGTCCACTTCTCTAGCTTCTTTTGTTTATTGGGCCACCAGCCATGGTGCCAGAGCTTGAGATGCTGTTATGAATGAGACACAATTCCAACCGTCATACGTCTGGTGAGGGTGGGTGAAGAGACACAGAATTATAAATTCACAAATAGAAAAATATGTAAAAGATGATGGGGTCATTTTATTGGCCATGTGGCAGGTGGGATCTTAGTTTCCTGACTAGACCAGGGATCAAACCTGTGCCCCCTGTATTGGAAGCATGGAGTCCTAATCACTGGACCTCTAGGGAACATTTAGGGTCTGGGGGACATTTGATCCAACTTGGAGTGGGAAAGGATTGCAGGTGGTGGAGTCTAGGGGGTCTGCTTATGACGACACTACCCTTAGGTAATGGTGGGTGGGAAGGAGATGACAGAACAGGGAGGGGAGGGCAGAAGGGTTGAAGCAGATATCCCAGGCAGATGAGGGGGTGCGAGCAAAGGCACGGAGTAGGGGTTCAGAAAGGGAGTGGGTAAGGGGTCAAAGGTGAGAGAGAGAGGCAGGAATAGCCCCTGCCTGCAGTGCCCATGGTGCCAGGAGCTTAGACCTGGGGATGAGCAGCAGTTGAGGAGTTTTAAAGAGGGAGCATACCAGCAGGGAGGCCACAGGAGGCTGCTGAAATCCTCCCAGGGGATATGCCCTGAGAGGGGTAGAAGTGGCTTCAGTGGCTGATCAGGGAGGGCAACCCCTGCCTCTTCTGGCCAAGCTGGGGGTGGAGGGGGGCGGGGGAACAGGAGGTGAGGTCCCTGCCCTCAGGCAGCTTTGGATCTAGTTAAGTGCTCATTTTCCAAGCACTTGCCACGGGCAGCTCTTCTGCTGGTCAACAATCCACACAACGGCCCTGTGAGGTCAGGGCCGTTGTTGTCATCCCAAGTGGATACTTGCCTGAGCCTCCACCTGGCCTCCCAGGTTCTTCTCTTGCCTGCACTCTAGTTAGCCAGAGTGAGCCTGTTAAAATGTGAGCTGAATCATATCACCTTTTGGCTCAAAACCCTGCAGACTCTGTTTTATTCGGAGAAAAAGCCAAAGTCCATGCAATGGCCTTAAAAGGCCCTGCATCATCCGTGTTGCCTCCATCTCCCTGACTCAATGACCTCCAACCCCACTTTGGCCACTGGCTCCAGCCACACTGGTTTCTTTGTTCCTGGGACCGTGGGAGCGCTCCCACCTCAGGGCCGTTGCACATGCTGTTCCCTCTTCCTGGAGTTCTCTTCCCCCAGACATGACATGCGGGGCTCTCTCACTTCTCAAGGTTTGTTACCTTCTCAGCAAGGCCATCTTAACCAATGCATTTATAGTCAACATCCCTTCTTCCCTCTGCACTTGGGGTCCTCTTTTCATCATCCCTTTTTTTTTTTTTATGGCACATGTGACCACTAATGTACTCCAGAACAGGACTGTTCAACAAAACTATGATGTGAACCACATATTAATTTAAAATGTTCTTTGAGTCAGATTTTAAAAGGTAAGAAGAAACAGGTGATATTTCATTTAATCATACATTTAACTTAATCCCCACATATCTAAAATATCATCCCAACATCGAATCAATGTAAGAATGATTAATCAGAGAATTTACATTTTTCACTACTACGTCTTCGAATCTAATATGTATTTTGCTTTCATCAAATATCTCAGTTGGGTGTAGCTACAATTTCAAGTGCTCAATATACACGTGAGGCTGTGACTACCATTTTGGATAGTGTAGTTTTAAAATTTACCCTCCCCCCGTCTCCCCAACTACTAGAATGTAAGCAATGTGAGCACCAAGATTTTTATCTGTTTTGTTCAGTGTTGTATCTCCAGCTCCTAGAACAGGCCTAGGACGTAGAACATGCTCAATAAACATTTGTGATCTGACTGACATTGTTGACACTGAGGCCGGGTGATGGAGGGTTTTATTTCATCCCAGGACTCTGGATGGCAGGTGATGGCTGGCCCTGGCTGGGGTGGTGGGTAGAGGGGCTTGTTAACAGGTGGAGACTTGAGCAGGGCTGGGTGAGGGGATTAGAAGGCTTCTTCTCTGTGCCAGGCCCTGGTTCTTCCTTTTAGCCACTCTGGAGATGGGGCTCATTATTTTTCCTTGGCAGATGAGGCCCAGAGAGACTAAATAACTTGCCTGAATTGACACCCAGCCAGTAAATGGCCAAACCAGAATTTAAACCAGCTTTTCTGACTCCAGTTCCAGTGCTCTTCCCACCTCACCACAGCTGCCCCAGGCTAGGCAGAGCATCCACAAATAAAAATGAATTGTCTAGACCGAATACAAATAGGCACAAGAAAAGTGGGACGGGGGAGGATGTGGTAGTGGCCAACCCCACGGCTGAAAGCCAAATTCCCCCAAGTGTGGTAAGGCAAGGCAAGAGATTTCTCTAGGGGCTGGAGCTCATCAGTAGAAGATCCGAAATCTAAGCACGAAAGGGATTGCAACATGCGGCCTCGGAAAAGAGAAACAGTCTTTAAATAGACTTGGAAGGAAAGAAGGATAAAATGTACACACTGCACCCCCCAGTTGTAGCAGACCTGCTCATGCACCCTCAGCAGCCTTCCCCAAGGACCTTTCAAGGCCCAGCTCCAAGCTGTCCCAGCTTTTCGCCCCACTGTGGGACTCACACTCTCCCCTCTGGTGTGGTACTGTCCCCCGGAGATCCAGAGCTCCTTCTCATCTCTGCTCTACCCACCCTGAGCCCTTTGCCCTTTTCCCCTAAGGGGCAACCTACCCAGCTCACAGCCCCAAAAGGCCTCAGGAACACTTGCTTTTCTCAGGAACTCACCAGCCTACTCTTTCCCCCCTGCAAGGAAGCTGGATAGATCCACACAGAACTTGGTGATTCTGGATCGGTTTCATGTGTTAAGACTGCTGTGGTGGCCTGGATCCAAATATGGCTGCCAGCAGCTCTTCCCACTCCTAGGCTGGCATGCTGCAAGAAGAAGCAGCTACTTCTCCTCTGTTGTACCTGGGACTGGCTGTGACTAAGAGGATGTGACAGAAAAAGATGTGCTGGACTTTTAGGCCTCAGCCTTAAGGGGCATTGCAATTTCCACCCCACCCCCAGCCTTAGAAGGCAGCTGCCATGCTGTAAGGAAGTTCAGCTACCCTGCTGGAGAGAGAGGCCATGTAAGGAGGAAGAGAGGGACTCAGACAGCCCCCAGCTGTTCCAACCACCCCAAGCTGAAGCCCCAGACATGTGAGAGAGATCATTTTGGATTCTCTAGCCCGAGGTGAGCCACTTTTGCAATGACACATAAAGGAGAGAAGCCATTTTCTTCCCAAATGTACAAAGTTGTGAGGAAATATATAGCTGTTGTCGCAAACTGAGAGGTGTTGGTGTGATTGCTACCCACCGATCATATCTGAACCACCTAAAGGGCCATTTCTTTGGGTCTAGGACTGTAGTCCCTTTCCATCCATAAGGCTTTAGTATATGCATGATGGTCTCAGGGTATAGGAGGTTCAAGGAAGGAAGGGTATTTATTTATTTAAAATATTTGTTTGGCTGCGTTGGGTCTTTCTGTGTCATGTAGGATCTTTTAGTTTCACATGAACTCTCCAGTTGTGGGTGCTGGCTTTAGCAGTTGTGGCTCATGGGCTCCGGAACATGTGGGCTCCATAGTTGCTCTACAACATGTGGGATCTTAGTTCCCCAACCAGGGATCGAATCCACATCTTCTGCATTGCAAGGTGGATTCTTAACCACTGGACCACCAGGGAAGTCCCAGGAAGGATATTTATAAATGGATCAGAGTCCAGCAGCAGTCTGCCCTGGTGGGAAGACTCAGGGCAAAGGCTGACCCAGGCAGGACAAAGTATTGTCCAGATCTATAGAATGAGGAGAGTGACTCAGTTTTATTGAAGTCTCACTAAGAGAAAGTGAGCCTCACTTACAGCATGAGGGAGAGAGGCTAGAGGCTGAGAACTGGCAGAGAGAGAAGTGCAAGAGATTTTGGGGACAAGGCTACTGGGTCTTCTCTTTCCTTTCCTTCCTTTTATCTATGTGGACTACCAACCATGTACTTTATGCCCTGTTGCAGAATGGACTCACACTTACTAGGACCAGTTTTAGTGTGTATCAGCCTAAAGATGGGGCCAGATGAGATGACCTTTGTGAGCCTCCATCACATCGGCTTCAGGGTTCTTGGGAGGAAGATAATTCAGCTACATGCACAGGACATTATCCATCGGGACATGGGGAACAGGGGGAGGGCAAGGAAGGAATCAGTAAATATGTATAATCTGCCTGAAAAGGGAAAATGCAAGGGAAAGATAGGGCCTCGCTGAGCATCTGCAGAGGAGGGGATGGGAGTCATTCAGAAGGGGGATGAGCTAGAGCCAAGGGGAGCAGGGAGTCAAAGGAAAAGGCCCCGTTGGGCATAGGTGCCTATGGGAGGAATACTGGGCCTGGTCTATTCAGGATCGTGAGATCTGAAACAGGTGTTAAAAGGTTGCATTTGCCTTTGGGTGGTCAGTCTGTTAGTAAAGAAAGTATAAGTACTCCCCAGGGAGCTCCCAGTCTGAGCGGGGGTGACATGGTCCTTGCCTTCAGGTTGCTCCCTGCCCTCCTAGAGTTTCTAGTCTCAGGAAGAAGACAAACCCCTGCTGTCAGACATTTATTTATTTCATTTTAAAAATCATTTATTTATTTATTTTGGACTGTGCTGGGTCTTCGTTGATGGGGCAGGTTTTCTCTGCTTGCAGCAAGCTGGGGCTACTCTCTAGTTGCGATGCATGGACTTCTCACTGCAGGGGCTCCTCTTGTTGCGGAGCACAGACTCTAGAGTGAGTGAGCTTAAGCAGTTGTGGCACGCGGGCATTGTTGCCCCCATGCTTGTGGACTCTTCCCAGACTAGGGATTAAATCTGTGTCCCCCACACTGGCAGGCTGATTCTCAACCACATTTCTTTATTGATGAAGACGGAAAGCATTCTTAGGAAGGCACCCCCGACCTTCATTTGGCTGCTATCGATATTCAGAATCATGGGATACTGGTGCCTGAGGAGTCCTTTCAGGGCCTGCAACCTTCCCCGCCTCCCAGCACGTGTGTACAGTCCCCACAGGACTTCTCTCTGTACCATTTTTGAGCCAACAATGGCTGGGCCCTGATGTTTCCCCACACATCTCCTGATGCTCCCTAGGTATGGCTCCAAGTCGGGCAGATGCCAACATATACCTCCCTCCTGGGGCCCTGCCTGACCCCTCTGAAAACCCCATTTTGTTACCTCCTAAGACTCTGTGCAGGGAGACCGTGTCCCCACTTTCCACCCCATTTGCAGCTGATGCAGTCATCCTGAGGCCGGAAGTCCTCCGGGAGGTGTAGTGATGGCCTTTGAGGCCAGCCTGGAAGCAGCTTTTCCTCACATGCCCTGCCTTCTGCCTCAGAAGAGCCCGATGCAGGCTGCCCGAAGCCCCGCCAGGACTTCTGATGGATCTAGAGTGGAATCCTGGGTTGGTTACTGGCTGAATTATTTCCCTGGGCCTCAACTTTCTCATCTCCAAGATGGGAACAATCATGCCTGCACTTAACTTGAGGGGAAGAAGTGATGTTGACGTGCAAAAATACCCGTATAGTGCCCAGTATGTAGAGTGTGCTCACAATGGTCTTTATAATTATGCTGTTGTTTCTAGTACTCACGTCAATGCCTTTTTCCTCTCCTACTTTAGTATACTTTGGTTGTTTTTTCCCACCTTGTTTTTTAATTTTTAAACCAAAATACCATGGCTGGGTTTTATACCCATTTTTGCAAGTGTTCATCCCTTCTCCCCTGCTGAGGAGTGAGGCAAGCCAGGCCCACAGGAGTGTACATCTCAGAAGCCCTCCCAGGAAGATTCCAGGATCTTTGGGGGAAAGGTGTGTGGTACTGGTGGGGGTGGGGCTCAGTATGGTGGGGAGAAGTATGCTTTCCTGGAGAGGTGGCGAGCTGGGAGCTGGAGTCTACTGGGGGAGCAGCAGGAAGATGACTTCTGGGGAAATAATTCAGAGAGAGTGTTGGCATACCTGTTTGCTTTTGCCTTCTAGAAGAATCTCCACCTCCCCACTCCACCCCAGGTCTCTCTGCTTCATTCTCCAGGGTTTTCTTCCCAGCTGCTCCATCCTTGCTCTTCTCTGTCCGGCTGGAGAAAGAGACAGGATGGCTGGGCCTGGATTCGGGGCCTGCTGGGCCCTGCTGCTGGGAAACGTGGGGCAGATGACCCCTGGCAGTTGCTGCATCCTCTCACCCGGAGCAAGACGCCAGGTCACAGGTCTCCTTCCGCACAGCTCGCACACTCACAAGTGTGACAGGGGTCACCACTCCCAGTCACAGGGCGATGGCCTGGTTGGGTAAGGGTTCCCAGGGCAGGGGCTGTGGGGCCCAGCTGAGGGATCTGGCTCCTCAGGACGATCTCCTGTGGGGCTTGGGGGTTGGGGGCTGACCTGGCTGGAGTCCCATGACCCTGCTCTCCCCTCTGGGAGCTGCTGACTGTTCAGCAATAATAAATACCTCGCAGCTATTAATAACCTGCTGTCTGGCAGCTGCAGAAATGTTAGCACTGGGTCCCTTCTGGCCCAGCCTGGCCTGATAGCCTGGGTTCAAATCTCGATGGAGAATTCTGGGCCCATGATGTCCAAAACCCAAGCCCTAAACACAGGCCCAACCCTGACAGCTTCTAAACATCTTTGGACAAAACTACCTTTTTGAAACTCAGCTGTCTCTTTAACAGGTACCATGAGACATGAAACCCGCAGAAACCTGGATGGACCGAGGGTGGTGACTGGCATGTAGTAAGTGCCCCAAAGGGTTAGCTATTGTTGCTGTTGTGACTGGGCATGGAATAGTAGGAAAAGAGGATTAAAAAAAAATTATTTTTGGCCGTGTTGGGTCTTCATTGCTGCACGGGCTTTCTCTAGTTGGGGCAAGCAGGGGCTACTCTTTGCAGCGGTGCACCAGCTTCTCATTGCGGTGGCCTCTCTTGGTGTGGAGCACAGGCTGTAGGCACATGGGCTCAGCAGTTGCGGCTCATGAGCTCAGTAGTCGTGGGCGTGAGTTTAGTTGCTCTGTGGCATGTGGGATCTTTCCAGACCAGGAATGGAACTTATGTCACCTTCACTGACAGGCAGAGTCCCACCCACTGGACCACTAGGGAAGTCTGGAAAAGACGATTTGGAATTACACAGAGTCAGGGGCTGTACTTCTGACATCGTTAGTATTTTCTGGCTTTGTGATCCTGGGCAAGTTGCTTGACCTGTCTGGGCCTCGTCGTCATGATCTTTCATATAGGCTTGAGGACACTTATCACCCAGGTGTTAATATGGATTAAATTAGGTAATGAATATAAAGTGATTTCCACTTAAGAGGGCTCAACGAAGAGAGTACTTGCTGACTGAATGAATGAGTGGACATTAGTCACATCACTTTGCCAGGGTCCCCAAGGACCAATACGGATTCTCTCTCATCAACCTGGGTACTCCCTGAGGATGAGGGTGTAAACTCTGAGCTTCCTCTTCGAGGCTGATCTATAGTATTCAAAGAAGGCTGAGCAGTTTAAGTGGTTTATTCCCTTGGTTGGTGTGGAGTGTGGAAACAGCCAGTGTAGAAACCCACAGGGAAATAGAAACTACTTTCTTTTCCTCTGAGTCATAAGATCCAGGCAGGGCCTGGGACCCGCACTGAGCTCCCCTCCTGGGTCTGGGGAAGGGGACGTCTTTGGCCACAAAGGCTATGAAAGCTCAGGCCAGTGGGATCACCCCTTTCCTTCTAGCTGTGGCCACCGTAGCCACGCCCTTGGCACTGCCCGATTTCAGCAGCCACACTAAAAGCCAAAAATGTGGGTGTGTGTGTTGGGGGCTGCAGGGAGGAAGGAGGGCAGAAGAGACGTGAGGGTGGGGGAAAGCTTGACTCAATGCTGGTAAAACCCTCCCCCCACCCCTGGCCCCAGGGTTTCAGAGAAACGGCCTCCAGATGCCGGTGGTGAGCCAGGCCCAGCCGTTGGCGTTTGCCTAACAGGAAGTTTCCCTGAAGACCATCTTATCTCGACTGGCCCGGTGGGGCTGCAGAGAAGGGTCAGAGGAAGCTGATGGCCCCCCTGCCTACCACCACATGCCTACTCCAGAGGCTGTCCCTGGCCTTCCCCATCCCAGCTACATTTGTGGGGTTGGGTGGGGTGGAGGCAGCCGCTCAAGCTGGGAGTGCTGTGGGTCTGAGGACTGCCTCCTGAGGGCTGACAGGGCCCCCTACTCAGGACTGGCTCTCTGGATCCAGTGTTTCTCCTGCTGTTAGTCTCAGGTGGGCCCCATGGTCCCTGTCAGCCTGACCTATTGGATCTGAGAAGGGCCTGTCCTGGAGGCATTTTGCCAGATATAGTAGATGAAAATACAGGATGCCCAGTTAAAATTTCATTTTCATAGTGAGTCTGAAATTCACAGTAACTGAGTATGCTCTAGTTAGGCAGTTCTGCCTGAAGGGAATGGCTGGTCCTTGCACTCAGGTGATTCCTTCAAGTGCTTCAACGCTTCTCTCCCCTCCATCTTCTCTTTGCTCTGCCAGTGAGGTTCCAAATGCAGGTGTGGAATTCGGGCCCTCATTCTGGATATGTTTTCCATTTCTGCCCATAGCAGAGATAGGGTCCCCCTCCTCAGATGGGGGCTCCCTGGGGAGGGGAGCCTCCCTTTCACCTCTCTCATCACTGGGTGCTTTCTAGAGGCTGAGCAACAACCCCCCCCCCCCCGCAGGCATCAGGTTCAATACGGCTGACCTCACCACAGGTTCAATATGACTTTAAGAATTGTGACCTGGGGGAGGCCTAGGAGAGCCTGCTTGTTAACAACCTCCATCTCATCTCTTCTGACCATCTGCCAGTGGGAATCTTCATCCCCAGCCTTGTTTTTGCAGGCAGCTATCTCAAGAAGTCCCCCAGGCTCTGGAAACTTACAGTGGAAAATTTTCCCTGGGAGTCACCTGAGCTCTGCCTGGAACTCTGTCACTGATCAGCCCAGTGACCTTGGGAAGGCTTCGGTGCCCCCTCTGGGACTCAGCGTCCTCATCTGTGCAATGGTGATGGATCTAGCTTGATGAGCTTGCAGAAGTGTTTTCCAAACTGCAAATTGTCATTTATCAATGAGTCATGAGGTCAGATGAGTGGTTTGCCACCAGCCAGATGCTTTTTCATATGAAGGAAAACAGGGTCGAAAATATTCAGAGAAGCTCAAACACAGTAAAGGTAAGTATTGTTTCTTAAAACTCTTGGGGTATGTGTGTGTGCATGGATGTTCAGGGAGTCCAGTGAAGAGTGTGTTTTTTTTTTCACATGGGTTATGGTAAAAAATGTCAGGAAGGGCTTATCATGGTGGCTCGGTGGTAAAGAATCCCCTTGTCAATGCAGGGGGACACCGGTTTGATCCCTGGTGTGGGAAAATCTCATATATGCCTCAGGACAACTAAGCCAGTGGGCAGCAACTACTGAGCTCATGCACTGCAACTACTGAAGCCTGAGCACTCTAGAACCCAAGCTCTGCAACAAGAGGGACCACTGCAATGAGAAGCCTGCCCACCGCAACTAGAGAGTAGCCCCTGTGCACAGCAAGAAAGACCCAACACAGCCAAAAATAAATCAAGACGTCTGTAAAAATCTTTTTCTTAAAAAAATATCAGGAAGGTGATATCTTAGAAGCTGAGACAGAAGGGTGGTAGGGGCAGTCGGAGACCCAGAAGAGGGTTTTTGTTCCTTCTCCACGTCGTGGGTGCCAGGCCCCCATGCTGGCGAATTCCTCTCTAGGGCTCTTTTTAAAAAAAAAATATATATATATATATATTTATTTATTTATTTGTTTTTAATTGGAGGATAATTCCTTGACATTATTGTGTTGGTTTTTGCCTTACATCAACATGAATCGGTTCTTCTAAGTACTAGCCTCACCTGGGCCTGGGCCCACTTCCCCAGAGGCCAGACCCCGCTCCAGGCCAAGTGCCTTCAGGGGCTAGTCATTTTCCACAGCCAGTCAAACAGGAGAGAGTGCCGAGATCTGTAACTGGCAGTGCCCAGCCTGCCCGGCTCTGGTCTTGGCCCCCCAGTAACACTGGATTGGGAAACCGACGTGCCCGCCAAGTGGAGAAACGCTGACCCTCCCTAGCTTTCCCAACCACCTTCCACCCTGCGAGGAGGCCTCGTGCTCATTAACCCTTCCTGGGGGTGGGGGAGGTGGCCCTCAGCAGGAGTGGTGGGGTCTTGGGTGGGGGATACACACAACAGACAGAGGGTGAGGAGCTAGGGACCCCCTGCTGTGTGACCTGGCAAATACCTGGCTTCTGAAACCCTGCCCTGTCTCTCCTCTAGGGAATGCGATCTAGGTGTGACCCACATTCCTGGGATGATTTGAGGTAAAACAGGTGGAAGATGCGAATAGCATCTCAGGTCTGTTCATCTCTGTCCCTGTGGGTGTCAGCACCCTGGCATCCAAGTCACTTCTCATGAAACAGGCAGAAAGGGGAGAGGGGTCAGATGCATGCAAGAAAGGAGGAGATTTAATTTGAAATAAAAAGGAGGAACTAAAAACTCTTGACCTGTGGGGCTTTCAAACTGAAGCTTACACAGCTTTGTTTGCTTCAGAGAGCCCCATTCTGAGGGGAGACACAGCCCTGCCCCAGGGAGCCCCAGTCTGTGGGAGACCCAATCCCACCCTCAGGGAGTTCCAGCTGAGGGAGACAGGCCCTGCCCTCAGGGGCCCCAGTCTGGGGGAGACACAATCCCACCCTCAGGAGCCCCAGTCTGAGGGGACACAGCCCTGCCTCAGGGAGCCTCAATCTGAGGGGAGACACAACCTAACTTCAGGGAGCCCAGGTCTGAGGGGAGCCCTATGGAAGTCCATCTTCTGGGCCTTTCCCCTAGGGATGGTGGCTGCAGAGGGGTCCTGGAGGTTCTCAGTCAGCTGGTTTGGGAAGAGTCGTCCAGGGCATTATCACCTCTTCTGCGGCTAGCCTGTAGCCTTAGGTGGGGTCAGGAAGGTACCAGGAAGGAGTCTCCACCTTTGCCGCGGCCCCCATCACCCTCCCAGGTCCTGCTTTGCTGACTGACCACAGGTCTGAAATCATTTCATGAAATTCACCTCTTAGATTATGGACTAGAAGGGATCTTGGAGATCAGAGAGTACCAGAATCAGAGAAAGCAACTGAGGCCCAGCAAGGGGATGAATCCTTCCTGTGGTCACACAGGGAGTAACAGCAGAGCCCAACTTCTATACCCTGGCTCGGAGTCTGAGGGAGACTCTGGAGGATGTGGGGCCAACCTGCAGGTGAGTGCGTGTGCGTGTGTGTGTGTGAAAGAGAGAGATGAGCCACTCTGGGTCCTCTGTGAGCAGACGTGTGTTCACACAGTATCCTCTGCGCGTGGTCTGGTTCTTCCTGTGTCTGTACAGGGTGGAGGCAAGGGGAGGGACAGGCTGGACCAGGGATACCAGACAGGTCTCACCATCCCTATGCCAAGTGCACCTGGCCCAGCCCTCTTGAGACCAAGGGCAGAGGGCAATGAGTCACAGATGACTCAGGTGCTGGAGGCTGCTGCCACGCGTGGCACGTGACAGCCAAGAAGAGCTGGACTTGTTCTTGGACAGAGAGATGACCCAGGAGGCTGACCTTGGGAGTCTCCTTCCTGGGAGAACAAGGGCCTCTCATCTGGGCCTTGAGCCTGGGCCCTTGGGGTAGGGGCTGACAAGAGGGCCATTGGTTTCCCCATCCTCCCCAGCCTTGAACCCACTGGCTGGCTGAGGGAGTGGGAGCAGGCTGGGACGGGCCTTTGCTGACCTCCCAGAGCTGTGGGGTTAGGGGCCAGTCTCCAAGGGAGAGAGTTTTCCTGGCCGTGTGGAACTGGTGTCCTGCAGTGCGCCCCCCCTTCCCCGCCCTTAGAGCCCACTGTCTGCCCACGATAGCCCTGCCTTCTTTGTCTGAGACTAGGAACGCCAAAGCCCCGACTGGCTCCCTGAGACCAAAGCCTGGGCCACAGGATGAGACAGTCTGGGCTGTGGACAGCATCCTGGGGTCGACTCTTATCATGTGACCTGGAGCTGCACAATTTTTTTCTTGAGGCTTCTGCCCCACCCTCCGTACTATGAGGGGCTGTGTTTGAAAGCTTGGCGGTTCATCTTAGCTTATCCCTTGTCAGGGCTTGACGTCTGGGCTGAGGCCAGGACCCAAAAGATGCCCCCCTCCCACCTCCGCTGTGCTTGAGGTGGGGGCTTGGGGAGGGGCTGGCTGCGGCAGGGGAGTCCTGGCCCAGCAGGCCCGTGCCCCAGGGTCTCTGTCCACCCGAGACACACTGATGATTACAGGGTGAGCGACCAGCACCAGACACTGTAATCTGCTGCCCTCCCTCCTGCCAAGGGCCTGCTGTGGGGTTTCTTTCTGCTTTTTACAACTGTTTTCTAAGAATCCTGGGAAGGGAGAGGCCCTTATCTCCATGGGGTGAAGCTAAAAACAAAAATAGGTGAGGGGGAGGAGGGAGAAGGGGGAGAGAGGGAGGGTCAGCAAAGGGGTGGGAGAGGAGAGGGAGGGGAGGAAAGAGGATGAGGGGGTGGGAAGGAAAGAGAGGGGCAGCTGGACAGCGCAAGGCTTTTCCCTGGTTGACAGCCTGAGGAAGAGGGATGCAAGGGTAGGCGTGTCCATACTCTACCCCTTAGTCCCTAGCTAAGAGGAGCCTCCTCAGAGAAACCTTCCTGACTTTACCCCATGGACTGTAGCCTATCAGGCTCCTCCGTCCACGGGATTTTCCAGGCAAGAGTGCTGGAGTGGACTGCCATTTCCTTCTCCAGGGGAAATTCCCGACCCAGGAATCGAACCTAGGTCTCCCACATTGCAGGCAGACGCTTTACCATCTGAGCCACCCGGGAAGCCCCTCCCTGAGTGTCCTGTTCAAAATGGCAACATGCTTCCCACACCCTGTCTCTCTCACCTGACTGGTTTTTCTAAGCACTGACCACGAACAGTCTTGTATTATAAATGTAGTTATTTGTTATGTGTGCTGTGTACTATCTCTCTGCCCAACTAGAACTTAAGTTCCATAAGGCCAGGTACCTTTGTTTTGTTTGGCTGTGTCTTGTGGCCTGTGAGATTTTAGTTCTCTGACCCAGGATTGAACCTGGGCCCTCGGCAGTTAGAGTATGGAATCCTAACCACTGGGCTGCCAGGGAATTCTCTCTTTGTTTTGTTTTGTAGCTATACCACACAATATGTTGGATCTACAACCAGGGATCAAATGCCTGCCCCCTTGCAACAAAAGAATTTGAATCTTAACCACTGGACCACCAGTGAGGTCCCTCTCTTTGTTTGATTGCTGCTGTTTCTTAAGTTCCTGGAATAGCACCCAACACATCATAGATATTCACTATGTTGAGTGAGTGAACAGACTGCATCCCTGTTAGAGAGATCTTGACTCTCTCTGTCTCTACTCTTACCTTCTCTCCACTCCCCTATCCACCTCGTTTTTTATAATCTGACTCCTCACCCAGAATGCCAGTTTCATGGGATCTGGGGCCTACATCTAGCTGGATGTTGGTGGTATCAGACTTAATCCCTGGGGCTTTCTGGAGGAGATGGCCTGGTGATAGACCAGCCAGGAGGGAAAACATCTGATGCTTCTAGTCAGAAGGAAAAGACCACATGTCGGGGTTGGGGGGTGGGGGTGGGGTGGGCGGTGCTGGCACGGGGGAGAAAGAGGAAGGATGTGGCTGAGGTCAGCAGAAGCCCAGGAGAGAGACCAGGCTGAGCCTGGGCCTGAGGCCATGGCTGGTTAAGATTGTGGGTTTGAGGCACAGGGGGCCTTGCAGGATACACATTTGGAGGAAGAGACTGAGTTTCTCAACTAGAATCCCTGGAGAAAGGAATTTGCTGGGTCTTCCTCTGGGGTTTGCAGTCACAGGCCCAGGAGTGGTGTCACCCTGTAATCCAGAAGACTTCCAGTGGGAGCTCTCGCTGCAGGATCCATGCCCACATTTCCTGCAGAACATGGCACCTAGAGTGTGATTGTTTTGTTTTGTTTTTAAATATATATTTATTTATTTGGCTGTTAGGTCTTAGTTGCAGCACCTGGGATGTTTGTTGCATCGTGTGGAATCTTTTGTTTTGGGGCATGGATTCTTTAGTTGGGGCATGTGGGCCTAGTTGCCCTGAGGCATGTGGGATCTTAGTTCCCAGACTAGGGATCAAACCCATGTCCCCTGCATTGCAAGGCAGATTATTAACCAGTGGACCACCAGGGAAGTCCCAGAGTGCTGGTTTTGTGTTTGATTCCAGCTGATATGAGTGAGTGAAGTCGCTCAGTCGTGTCTGACTCTTTGTGACCCCATGCCATCCATAGAATTTTCTAGGCAAGAGTACTGGAGTGGGTTGCCATTTCCTTCTCATATATATATATATATATTTTTTTTTTTTTTTTCCCCAGTAGGAAGGAACTCTTATTTTTTAAAAATCAAAATCTAATAATCACTATTCCCATAACACAGAGATGGAATGAGAGAGTGAGCAAGAGTTAAAGAACCACACACAGTAGGCACGAGGTCTCCCTGCCAGCCCGCTGTCCCTGACCGCTCTCCTGTGGCCCCAGGGGAGAGGCCTGGCCGTCTGCCTTACAGTGTGGAAAACCCAGAAGGAGAGCGGTTTTGAAATTCTACTCATGACTGATACCTTTCTGGACATTTTTGGCCATTGTCAGAGCCTGGCCTCTGCTTCCCCCATCTGTCACAACCTCCTTTGAATTCTTTAAAAGGCTCTATCTTTTGTTGTCATATGGATGCGCTATTATATAGCACATTCAAACGGGACAGGTTTTGTGAGCAAAGAACGTTGAGCTTTTCCCCTGATCTACAACTCATAACCCTTGGTTCCCTAGGAACCACTTACTCTCCTCAGCCTGTGAATGGTGCCTCCATCAGCACCGTGGCTCGGGCCTGAAGCCTGGCGTTCATATTTGATCAGCGCTTTGCTTTATCTCCCACATCCAACTCTATCAGCAACCCTGGGGCCTGTTCTGTCTCAAAAATATTTCCATCTCTTGCTCCCCCTTTCCCACTCTCTGGCCTGGGCTCCGTGGCTTTCTTGGTTGCCCCCCTCCAGCCCCGCCAATTCTTGCCCCCTCCCAGCAGCCAGGATGAGCTTTGACAGCACACACAGCATCCTGCCATCTGCTTAAACCCTCCCTGTGCACTGCAAAGCCAGCCTTCCTCATCTACCTCCTGGCAACCCCTTCCATCTCCCAGAGGGGGCCCCTCACCCCCTGCACACACTGACCTCTCCATTCCTGGACATATCAGTTTCATGTCTGCCTTAGGGACTTTGCTCTCCTTCCTCCTGGAAGGAGCACTCTGGCTCCACACCTTTGCATGGATGTCTTCTCCTCACCTTTCAGGACTCAGATCAATGTCACCTCCTCCAAGAGGCCTTCCTTGAACACCACCCCCCACCACAATGTAAATCAGATCACTGAGCTGTTCAGTGATTACCCTATTGATTTTCTTTATAGAATTTATCCCTAGTTGAATTAATCTGATGTGTTTACTTGTTTATTGTCTTTCTCTCTCTCTCTCTTTTGAAGTCCAGGAAAGCAGGGAACTTGTCCAGTGAGTTATCACTGTATGCTCGTGTCCAGTGTTTGGGGTTCAATACATATTTGTCAAATGGATGAAGGCTCCAATTCTGCCTTTGCTGAACCTCTAGCGATTTTGCAAGCTCTCTTACACAATCAGAAAGTTGGTAACCTGTTTGCACTCTCATTCCAAGGATTTTAGGCTGGCTTGGCCAATCAAGTTACAGCTCATCAATTCTTGGTGGCCCCACCCATGCCAGCAGGACACAGAACCCACAGTAGGTCCTTGGCGCCTGCTTGTGGAATTGAGTTAGTTAATGCCTGGCCCCTGTACTGATTATCTGGGCGATTTCAAGAGAGTCAGTATACGTTTTGTTGTCTCCATTCCTCACCTGGAAAGATAAAGAGGTTTGTACAGATGGTCTCACATTTCACAAGGGTTGCACACATTAAGACCTCTGGGGTTCCCACTGGCCAGTCCGGGTGAGGAGAGTGAAGAGAAGGGAAAAGAGGTGGAGGTGGTCAGGCCTGGTGGGAACCTTCGGACCTGAAGTGAACCCAGAAGGCCTCCTGGAGGAGGAACTGAGCTGTGGAGTGGGGAAGGGGAGGAATGCCGAGGCAGCCAAAAGCACCCTTTCTGGTGGGTTCTTAGGTATTTATGACCTCTTTGGCTGGCCGGAATGCAGGTGTGGGTTTGCTCTCGGACTTCGGGCTCTGCTGCAGGCCTCAGGCTGGGGAGACTTTTAGGAATGTGCCCCTTGCCTTCCAGAGCCACCTTTGGCCTTACCTGCTGTTTACCATCCTCTTCCTCCCCCTCTGTTCCCCTTGGCAGCCTGAGCCAGTGCCAGGAAATTGTTGGTCAAAGGTGAGGTCACGAAGGACCTGGAGAAACAGCAGGTCCTCATTAACCTTGTTTACCTGCCAGATACCTGTGGCCTTACAAGGTTCTTCCTGCCCCTTCTCATTACCCATGTCTCCTGCTCCTTTAGAAGTTCAGATCCACTGGGCAGATTTTGGTGGGGATTTCTTCATAACTGATCTTCCCAAGAGGCTCCCCATTTCTCCAGTTTCTGGTACATAGTGTATATATCTCAGCCCACATCTCAGACCATGTGGTTATCTGGGTTTAGATGCTGGCTTCTCAGAAAGGCTGTAAGATCCTTGAGGTAAGGACTGTGCTCATTTGCCACTGTACCCCCAGAGCCTGGCTTTTAACAATATCTTTCTCAACAGTTGGATGAATGAGACTAATGTTATTGGTCTACACTGTAGTGTAAACCTCACCTCCTCTGGGCAGCCTCCTGGGATTACTTCCATCCTGGTCTATTACCCTCCCATTCCTAACTTTGGTCTGTCTACCCCATCCTGATTTCTCCTTGCAGTTGTTCTCATATTATTTCAAATGGCATTTGAACGCCAGTGAGCTCTGCAAAGGCAGAGACTATGTCTTCTGATTCTCCCATCTTGCCCCTAATGGATGCTCACCAACTAACTGGCCTGTGGGTATGGGCCAAAGTGGGACCAGGAAGGTCAGATTAATCAAGTTCACCTATCTTTTTTTTGGACTGTGCTTGGTCTCTGCTGCTGCTGTGCGGGCTTTCTCTAACCGCAGTGAGCGGGGGCTAGTCTCTAGCTGTGGCACTTGGGTTTCTCACTGTGTGGCTTCCCTTGTTGCATAGCACAGGCTATAGAGCATATGGGTAGTTGTGGCAGGCAGGCTCAGTTGCTCTGTGGCATGTGGAAATTTCCTGGACTAGGGATCGAATCCATGTCCCTGCATTGGCAGGCGGATTCTTAACCACTGGTCTACTATGGAAGTTTTCATCTATCTTTTTGATGAAAGAGCTTGGTCTTGTCCTGGCCCAACCTGCACATCATCACTCAGATCTGGGGTTCCCTTCTATGTACAGTACTGTTTTAAAACCATTGACATTTATTCATTTATTCACTCAAAAACGTTTGCCTGGGGCCTTGCATGTGCCAGGGACTGGGCTTGCTCTGAGTTGGAGGTGATTCAGTTCCCAGTCCCCAGGAGTACAAAGCATTCAGAGAGGTGAGAATTTACCAGCACAGTGCTTCAGCTTTGCGGCCAAATGTTGGGGCTGTCAGAGAAATCTTCCCTGAGGAAGTCTCAAAGATTCTTAGCCATTCATCTGATGTAAGCAGTTTAAGAAAGCTTTTGCCCATCTTGGTCATCCCAAGAGATGCTTGTAACCCATCTGTGATCCTGGTTCATAGGGAGGAGGAGGAAGGTGGAGGCCATGGCCTGCATCAGCACCCCCTACCCAAGCACTGCATGCTGAGGGATGAGAGCCACAGACACTGGCTGGCAAAGAGAAGACCCATCGCCGACAGGCAGACACGCTGGGCTCAGAGATGGGCAGAGTCACTCCTGAGGCCCTGGATGACTCCAGGTCGAGCTGGGTTCAGAACCCAAGTGTCCTGACTCCCACCCACTAGATGCCCACCTGCCCTTGTCTTCACTAGGTCAGTGCTTTCGCTGGGTCAGCCCCTTGAGCTCTGGGCTGGGTGTAGGGCACAGATGGGCAGACCCTCCAGGTCTCCCCTTCTTGCACAGAGAAAGATGGACATCAAAAGGGTGGTCCAGGCCGAGACACCTGTTGGAAGGAGGCGGGTATGAGCCGAGCCTCACAGTTCGGGTAGAAGGATGCCCATCTTCGAGAATACAACTCCTGGAGACCTGAGTGCTCAGCCTAGCTCTGTTTTTCACTGGCAGAGCAAGTTTATCAGAGGGAGAGAGAGGGAAAGGGAAAGGGGCCAGGAGAAGCCGTACTCCAGGCTGGACTCCGGCTGTGGGCCTGCCTGGGCAGGCTGCACGTAGCTCCCAGACCTTGTTTTCCATAGCTGCCTCAGGGCACAAAGTCCAGTGGGGTGATTTTGTCATCTCTTCCCAGGGCAGCCTTAAAGGGCCAGCACTTCCCTGGGGCTAATGATTACCTATTGGGTCACCAACAGCCCCAGATGTCAATGTGTGTAAGAATAGCTGGAAGATGGGAATGGAAGGGTGGCCCAGGACAGGGCAGGGCAGCCCAAAAGGAGGACGATGGCTCCTTTGAATGCCTCCTCTTGGGCCTGGCTCCTCTCCATGTATGGGTCATAAGGAGGGACCTGGGTCTTTAAGGGCAAACAGCCCATGGAACTTGTGAGCCCCAAAGGGAGGGTAAAGTCCAGAGTGCTGCCCCCCCACCCCACACTGACAGGAGAGCAATTTTGGGGGAGAGGAAAAAACATTCCAGGCTTGGGATTCCCATAGGTGGGAGGGGCTCCTAGCCACAGCAAAAGAAGGGGCATGTCTGGGACTTCAGGGGATCAGACCTTGGCCGGGCAGGCCCCACACCCTCAGCACTGGAAGGTGCCCCAGACACTATCACCCCAGCGTTGGGAAGCAGAGCGCAAGTAATAATAATGAGAACTTTGTGGGACCCTGGGGACACTATATAGAGCCACCTGTACTCCTTAAAACAAACCTCCGTTTGTGAGAAGGGTACAAACATCACCCCCATTTTTACCCATGTGAAGAATGAAGCCTGGAGAGCTTATGTAATGGCTCGGGATCACACGGAGAGCAAGGAGCAGCGCAGGACTTGACCCCTGGCCTGGGTTGTGTCAAAGTTCAGAGCTTTTCGCCACTGTGGGTGATGGGCTGTGGCCTGCTGTTTCCTCGCTGGTCTGGCTCAGCCAGGCCTCTGGAGAGCTTTTGAGATTTATCCATCCAGCCTCAGTCTCTCCTCCTCGTCCTCCCCGGGTAAGAACCTAGGTGCTCTGTGCTCAGCTGGGATCCACTCATCACTGCCTTGAGATCCGTGGCTGCAAGTGGTTGTGGCCTCCCTGGTGCCCGGGGGCTCGCCAGGGACAGAGGCTCTGAGGGGCTTGTCAAGTAGGACAGGCCTGGAGGAGGCAGAGGGATGGACAAGATGACCCTCGCAGGAAAGCCCCCTGGGGAAAGGCCTGTCCCTACCTCTGGAAAGGCGCGGCCTCAGACTCGCACTCCTGTCCTACCTCTGGTTCACGGAGCTCTTCAGGAAAGCTTTCTCCAGGTGTGTAAACCTGACACCTTCCACACTCGGCTGTGGCCTTCAATGGTTCTCACCTGTGTTTGAGTAAACTCCAGGAGTTGGTGATGGACAGGGAGGCCTGGTGTGCTGTAGTCCATGGGGTCGCAAAGAGTCTGAGAGACTGAACTGAACTGATCTGAACACCTGACTCAAATACAAGCTGCCAGTTTATCCTTTCCCAAGCCCTTTGCATAGGCAATTTCCTTTGGGTTTGGCAGAGCAGGGTTTTTTTCAATCCCACAAGACAGAGAGGAACCTGAATCTTTGCATGAGGAAGTAACTGGACACAGCAAGGTTTGGTGGCAGAGGTCAGCTCTGCCCTCACCTCCACTCAGCTGATCCTCCTGCTGCTTCCATCGTGGCCTCGGTTGTGTCCCTGCCTCGGGGAAACTTTCCCATCACATTCTGGCTGGCTGAGCAGTTCTATTTTGGCTCCAGATCTTTGACTTATTTTACTGCGCTAAGGCACACATAACATAACATTTACTGTCTTTACCATGTAAGATACAGTCCAGTTCAGTGCGATGGTCAACACAATCTCTGGAACTTTTATCTTTTCTGACTAAAACTCAGGACCCACTACACAACTTTCCATTCTCTCTTGCTCGGCCCTTGAAAATACCATTCCACATTCTGTCTCTCTGATCTTTACTACTCTAAATACCTTGCATGAATGGAACAGTACTTAATAAAATATCCTCCAGGTGTTCCCCTGTTGTCGCCTATGTTAGAAATCCCTTTCCTTTTAAGGCTGAATAATATTCCATTGTATGCATAAACCATACTTTGTTTATCTGTTCATCCATCCGTGTGCACCTGGGTTGCTTCCATATTTTAGCTGTTCTGAACAATATTGCTGTGGGTTGCATGGGTGTACAAATATCTCTTGCAGACCCTGATTTCAACGTTTTGGGGTATATATCCAGAAATGTGATTGCCAGATCATATGGCAAATCTCTTTTAGTATCTTCCATAGTGGCTACACCATTTTACATTCTTCCCAGTGGAGCACAAAATTTCCAATTTCTCCACATCCTCCCAAAATATGTGATTTGGGGTGTTTTAGATAGCAGCCATTCTAACGGGTGTGAGGTGGTATCTTATTATAGTTTTAATTTGTGTTTCCCTAACGAACTGTGACGTTGAGCTCTTTCTCATGTTCTTATTGGCCCTTTGTACATCTTCTTTGGAGCTATATCTCTTCAAGTCCTTTGCCTATTAAAATTCCTTTTCTTTTTGGCCACACCACATGGCATATAGGATGTTAGTTCCCCAACCAGGGATCAAACCTGCCCCCGCCGGGAGTGGAAACAAGAGTCTTAGCCACTGGATCACCAGGGAAGTTCCTCCTTGCCCATTTTTGAAATGGGTTGTTTGATTTTGTTTTGATTGTTGTTGTTGAGTTGGGAGAGTTCTGTGTGTGTGTGTGTATATATATATATAGGGTGTATATATATATATATATATATATACACTCTGTTTTTTTCTCTATATATATTCTGTATATTAATCGCTTCTCAGATGTATAACTTGCAGATATGTTCTCTCATTCTATGGGTTACCTTTTTACTCTGTTGATAGTATCTTTTGATACACAAAGTACTTTAAAACTCCATGAATTCCAATAGTTCTTGGTGCTGTTGGTGGGCTCCTTCATATGGCATTCCAGAGTAGCCCATGTGCGACCTTCCCCTAGACCTGTCTCCCTGAGTTGATGGCCTGTTTACCTGCTGGCTTCTCGTGGACAGGGAGCTCCCTGGGGCTGAGCTCCAGCCTGACTGAGGTCTGCACTTGCAGCATCAGCACAGGGCCTGGCACGGAACAGGTGCCCAGCGTATGTTTGGTGAATGGGTGAAAATCCGCTATGTGTGATGACAGATCACTCAGGCTGGCATTGGCGGGGGGGAGCAGGAGAGATGAGGGGCCCCAGAATCATGGAGAAATGGGTACAGAGGACTTGCCTGGTGGCACAGTGGGTGAGCATCTGCCTGCCAGTGCAGGGGACACGGGTTCAATCCCTGGTCCGGGAAGATCCCACATGCTGTGGAGCCGCTGAGCCCATGCGCCACAACTACTGAGCCCTCGCTCTTGAGTCCGTGAGACACAGTTACGGAGCCCGTGTCTTCCAACTACTGAGGCTCGTGTTCCTAGAGCCTGTGCCTCATAACAGGAGCAGCCACTGCGATGAGAAACCGCATACCACGAGGGAGAGTGGCCCCAGCTCGCCCCAAAGTGGGGAAGTCGGCCCAAAGCCATGAAGACCCAGCGCAGCCAAAAGCAAAAATAAAAAAATAAATAGGAATTAAAAAAAAAAAAGAAAGAAAGAAATAGGCACGGGACAGCCTGCTGCTGCCAACAGAAGGAGGAGAGCAAGACCACGGACTTTGGAGTTGGGTGCCCAGTTCGAATCCTCTCTTATTGGTTGCACAGCCTTGAGTGAATAACTTAACCCTTCTAGGCCTCAATCACTTGGCCGTCTTTGAAATGGGAGTAAAAATAGTATCTAGTTTAGAAGACTGGTTATGAGAATCAAATGGCTTGTAAAACCCGGAGAATAGGGCTTAGCATATCATAAACATTATACAGGCGCTGGGTGTTATTATTACTTCACCACAGTCTCAGCAATTTGAGGGCAGAGAACACACTCCCCACCTCGCTGTGGCCCCAGCACCTCGCACAGTGCCCGACGCAAAGCTGGTGCTCGTGGTGTATTTATTAACTGAATTAAACTGTCTTTTGTCCGCCAGGCAGTTCTTCTTTACTGCGACCTTAGTTTCTCCTGCTGTCTTCCTGACACTCTTAGTCCTGTTATTCATGGTCCTGCTGCTCAGCTTAGTCTTGGTCTCGTTTCACCCTGGAAAGGACCTCTAGGAAGGAAAACTGGTTCTCAGTCCTTCATGGAGGGAGCCTGGGGCCGGGTGGGCTGGGTGATCAGTCACGAGAGTGGAGGCTGGCAGAGGGCCGCCTCTCCATTTGTCCTCTGTATCCCTGCCCCAGGCCCTAGAGTCACAGAGTCTCAGGGCTGTTCCATCCCCATGGAGAGACCTGAACCACTCCGTGTCTCTTCTCTGTGTGGCTTGCCAGCTGCCTTGTTTCTCTCTTGGAACTAGGGAATGAGAGAAGAGAAGATGTTCTGAAAGACGTCTTGTCTCCTCCTAGAGGTTCTAGGATGTGACTCTTCTAATATGTTATGGACTTGTTTATTTTTGGCTGCACTGGGTCTTTGTTGCTGTGCCAGTTTTTGTCTAGTTGCAGTGAGCAGGGGCTCCTCTCTTACTGCGGAGCTTGGGCCCTGGGTGTGTGGGCTCCATAGTTGCGGTGAGCAGGGGCTCCTCTCTTGTTGCGGAGCTTGGGCTCTGGGTGTGTGGGCTCGGTAGTCGTGGCTCCCAAGCTCTAGAGCACGGGCTCAGTAGTCGTGGTACATGGACTTAGCTGCTCACAGCAAGATCCAGGATCTTCCCGGATCTGGGATCCAGCCCATGTCTCCTGCACTGGCAGGCAGATTCTTCACCACTGAGCCACCAGGGAAGCTCAGGATGTGATTCTTTGGATCATCTCCTTGGCACTGTTGCTACTTCCGGAGGCAGCTGGGAGCCAAGCCCTAGAGTGAGGGTGGAGGGACAGCTTTGATGCTTCCCCAGGTCTGGTGACAGCGGGACAGACTTCTCTGTGGGCTGCCCCACTGCCCTCCATTCACTGGGCCCTGCTGCCACAGTCAGCTGAGCCCCAGGGTGCCAGGCCCACGTGGACCTGGGCAGTCAGCTGTGCCCTCTGCCCAGGGGTCAGCACTCCCTGGGCTCCTGAGGTCCCGAGTCCCCTGACATCACTCGGATCCTGTGACTCGCCCCTCCCCACTCGGGAGGAACCTTGTGCCTGAAGACTTTGGTCTTTCCTCTGATGCTCGTAGGCAGAGTGGCTGGTGGGTCAGGTGCCAGTGGGTGATGGGGAGGCTTGGAGGCTGGCATGGGGCCTGCATGGGTGGCTCTATGTGTAAGAGCCATGAGTCACAACTTTCAGGCAGCAAGGAGGAGAGAGGGCAGGTCATGGGCACTGGGTATGTCGGGTGTGGAAGGGGTGTGGAACCCGGGTTCACACCCCAGATGTTCCCATCGATTGAGAAGCCTGGTAGCTGACCTGCATCTTCGCTTGTGCACGAGTGTGTGGTCTAAGTGTAAGTGCAGGGATGTGAGGAGTGGGGTGATGTGGAGGGTGAGCAGAGTGTGTGCTCCTGGTGCCTGTACTGTGAGTGGGGTGGCCTGTGTTGGGAATGGGGTTGGTACTGGTTTTGGACTTGGGGGGCTAAGCAGAGGTCACTGTAGAAAGTGACCACAAAATTACAAGGTGCCTTGATCTCTATTTTAATTTAACCTCAGCTTCTGCTGGGGTCAGGTTGCTGGGTAACTGTTGGGAATGGGGGTAGAATTTAGGGCCTCCTATTGCCAGCCCCCCACCAGCAGCTGTTGCTCATCATCTGAACGATGATGACATAGGAGGGGGAGAGACTTGTTACCCTCGGTCATCACACCTCCAGCCAGCAGGGCTGGCTTTTGGGGGTGGTTTCTGTGTGTTTATGACTGTCAGTGTATGCATGTGTTGTTTCAAGTATGGCTTATCTTTATGTATATAAACATGTGTGAGCCTGTGGCCTGTGATGGGCTCTGTGTGTCACTTCTGAGGTGTGTGTGTTCCCATGTGTATATCCATGAGCTGTGCCACTGTATTTTATTTTATTTTTTGATTGAGGGAGCATGCTGGAGTCACATTTTCCAAATTACACAAACAGAAACAGCATTCTAGAACTAAATGCTAACAGTCCCCATTTTTATATATATATATATATATACACACACGCACACATATATACACATGTGTCTTACTTTATACTATATATATTTGCTATGTATCAAAATAAATGCCTTTGATATATAGTGAAACAATTTTATTAAACAATTAAAAATGTAAACCATTTCTTCTAATAATTTACATCTTCTGATATCTCCTGCATTCCAGGCAGATGCTTTAACCTCTGAGCCACCAGGGAAGCAGCCGATAAGAAAATGATTCGTGTTTTGATTGTTGTTGTTGTTCAATCTCTAAGTTGTGTCCCACTCTCTGTGACCCCATGGACTGCAGCCCTCCAGACTTCCCTGTCCTTCACCATCTCCCGGAGTCTGTTCAAATTCAAGTCCTTGAGTCAGTGACGCTATCTAACCATCTCATTCTTTGCCACTCCCTTCTCCTTTTGCCTTCAGTCTAGTTGTTTGTTATCCTTCTTTCCCACCAGAATATAATGTTGAGGAGGGCAGGCATTTATTTGGTCTTCCTTGCTTACTGTTGTATTCCAGTTCCTAGAACTGTGCCTGGCATGTAGAAGGTGCTGAAGAAATACATTTTCAGTGAAAGGGAAAGCATTTCTGAGAAAATGCATTTAAGAGGGCTGAAGGGTGGGGAGGCATTTACCGGGCCAACAAGGGGTAAGGACTGTTTTGATGGCAGGCACAGTATGTACAAAGGTCCTGAGGCAGGTGGGGCAGAATGCATTCTGGGAGCTGCCAGGTGGCTGGTGCAGCTGGATTTCTGTGTGCATGTGTGTGTATGTGTATGCGTGTAGGGCTTTCACAGTCATTTGAAGGAGTTCACAAAGTCATTGAAGAGTTTCAAGCGAAGGAGTGACATAATTGGATTTGTGTTTTAGAAATATTCCCCATGGCTGGAGGGGGGCTGCACTCTGGTGTTGGGTTGAGAGGGCAACCAGCAGGGCTGGGTAGGGACCTGGTACCTTCCTCCAGAGAGGAGGTGGCTCAGCCTGAGGTGGTGACTATGAGGATGGAGCTCCTAGGACAGAGTTAGGAGCCTTCTCAGCAGTGGACTTGGCCGGGTTACCAGGATAGGCTGAGTTGAAGGAGTTTGGGAGCCGAGGGAGAGGGAGGTGCTGGGAGAGACTCCAAAATGTCCGAGTTGGTTAATTGGTTGGCTGGTGAATCGAGTGTTTCCCATGTGCTGAGCGATTTGCTATTGCACTCTCCCAATTAATCTTCACAGCCCTCTGAGGCAGGTCAGATGATAATCCATGAGGAAACGGAGGCGTAGAGTGATAAGCCCTCTGCTGTAGGGTTTAGACTTGGCGCTGTGAAGCCCTCCTATCTAATAACATCAAGGCTTGCACTTGGCTGGTTAGAATGGGGATCATAAAATAATTAGACGAATGCAGGGCAAATATTTCATTCTGATTGGAAACTCATGGATGCGCTAACATTGGCCTGAATTTAGATGTGTGACTGGGTCCCTCCCCTGGGCCCACGCCTTCCTGAGCCTTGAATGATCTTTCTTGCAGAAACCTCCCCGTGACATTCTGTCTTCTCTGGGTTCCAGTTCTGGTTTATTTAAAGTAGAGCTAGAATATCATACTTTTTAAGAACCAGTTGAGGGCAAGTTTCCTCTAGATGTTTAGACCCTCCTGCTCTCCCAATAGCCCTCTCCCCACAACAGCCTGCCAGCTCTCCTCTTTACCATCTGTCTGTTTTCCACTTGACTCAACGGCAATTTTTTTCAGTGGTTTGCTATTACCAAACCTTCCAAAGCATTCAACTTGTGTTTTTTAATTAAAAAAGAAAAATTTTCTTTTCACAGTCATATTGCATTGCTTTGTGACATATTTAATTAAATTACGTAATTATAATAATGAGTGCAACTGGCAGACAGATTTGGGGACAAACACAATGGCTCTTGGGACACAAGTGGCTTGATTGGTGGGAGTGGAGATGGATAGGCGTGTTGGAGAGCTTCCCCAGGGTTAGGGAGGGGGAGCTGGCCCAAGCCCTCCCTGCAGAGGGCATCGGTCTTCAGGCTTCTCAGTGGCAGTGCAGAGTTATAGATGAGGCCTCAGGCAAGGTGGGCCACCAGGTGAGAATGTGGGCAAGTGGGAGAACTGTCTCTGGGGTGACACCCTGTTATATCTAACCAGAAGATGAATTCTGTGTTCACTATTAAGTACACATATTCGGAGCCCTTGGGAATCAATATGAAATGCTATGAGTGGTTTAAATGCTCAGTTTGATTAGATTTAAAAAGTATGCTTTGTATCTCTATTAATAATGAGTGGGCAGGGATGGCGGTTCACTCTGAAACATCTCATTTTCCTGAGTCAAGCCCTGGGAAAGGCAGAAGTAGCTAGCGCCTTTGGGAGTGGGTGAGGAGTGCCCTGTTTGTTACTGAGGTGTCTGCTGTACTTGGCGAAGCTGGACTCCATCCTGAAGGCCAAGTTTCTGCCTTTGAGGAACGTCTATTCCTAAAGAGAGTGAAGGTGGTGAGATTCCCTGAAACCGTAGGGATCTGGATCCAGGTGCGGGGAAGGGGGCCTTCTGGTTGGGCTGACAGGTTGTGTCTTGCTCCCAGGGCTACCAGAAGGGCAGGGATGAGATGGTGCTTTCTTGATGCACAATGCCCACTTGGCCCAGGGCGGGACGCAGCAGGTGGGGACCTCACCTGAGAGCCCTCGCTGCGCCTGACTAGTTCTTAATGAGCACTGGGGACCGTTCCCTCTCTCAGAGGGCTGGGGAGGTAGATGGAGGCAGGATCAGTGGACAGAGTGGCATTGATGTGGGCAATGTGGGATAAAGGTGAGCTTGTTCCGTATTCTTAATAGTCAGGGAAGGGAAATTGGTTTAGTTCAGTCGAACCATCATTTCATTTCTTTCTTTCTTTTTTAAAAGTGTATTTATTTATTTTGGCTGTGCTGGGTGTTGCAACATGTGGGATCTAGTTCCCTGACCAGGGATTGAACCCAGGCTCCCTGCATTAGGAGCACGGAGTCTTAGCCACTGGACCACCAGGTCTGAACCATCATTTCTGTGCTAGGTTCTGGTAACACCAAGAGAAATATGACACCATTCCTGCCCTCAAAAGCATACCACCTAGTCATGGAGACAGAGTCCAACAAGAATTTTTTCATGTACCATGCTATGGCAGTTTAGAATGGATTTAGTCTCAAGTAACAGAATACATAGTGGACAGTATCTTGAGCAATGAAGACATTTATCAGTCTCACACAACAGGAAGTCTGGATGCAGGTGGCTTCAGGCTTGGTGGCAGGACTCAATCAGGTTATAAAAGACTCCAGCTTTTTCTTTCTGCTCTGCCATCTTCAATATGTCAGGTTTTTTTTCCAAATGCTTGTTGCTTCATGGTTGCAAGTTGGCAGTTATGGTGCCTCCTACATTTATATTCAAGGAAGAAAAGAAAAGACCAAGAAGAAAATGGAACTGTACTTAAAAAAATTTTTTTTTATTGGAATATAGTTGATATACAGTGTTGTGTTAGTTTCTGGTGTATGGGAAAGTTAGTCAGTTATACAGATACATGCATTCACTCTTTCACTTGTTATTAATATTTTTTTATTTTTGGCTGCCCTCAGTCTTAGTAGCTACGTGAGAGCTTTCTCTGGTTGCAGTGACTGAGGGCTACTCTCTAGTTGCAGTGTGCGAGCTTCTCACTGCAGTGACTTCTCTTGTTGGGAAGCACGGACTCTAGAGCACGTGGGCCCAGTAGATGTGGCACACAAATGTTGCTGCCTTGCTGCTTGTGGGATCTTCTTAGGCCAGGAACTGAACCCATGTCCTCTGCATTGGCAGGCAGAATATCCACTCTTTTTAGATGCTTTCCCCATATAGGTCATTGCAGAGTACTGAGCAGAGTTCCCTGTGCTCTACCGTAGGTCCTTATCAATGATCTATTTTATGTATAGCAGTGTGTGTATGTCAATCCCAATTTCCCAATTTATCCCTCTCCTCCACCCCTGCTTCTCCACTGCCCTGGCTTCCCCTCCTGGTTAACTATAAGTTTGTTTTCTACATCGGTGACTCTGTTTCTATTTTGTGAAGTTCATTTGTACCATTTTTTTTTATTCCACCTATAAGCAATATCACGTATTTGTTTTTCTCTGATTTATTTCACTCAATATGACAATCTCTAGGTAATGGGACTGTATTTTCATTGGGCAAGAAACATGTTCCCAGAAGCACCCTTAGAAAACGACCTCTTGTATTTCACTGGTTGAGTACGAGAGGATGCTGCGGAGGTAGGGAAAGTGAGGGTCAGGGGGCTGACAACAAGAGGTTCAGATGAAGCTTTATTCATCCTCTGGGCCTGGATACATCACCACCTGGAAGGATATGGGCTCTGGTGGCAAGGAAGAAGGGGTAGGGGGCACGGCAGCTAGAAGAATGAGCAAGGTCTTCCATGTGTAAAAAGAGCCAAGTTCAGTCCCAGGAAGCAAAGAGAAACCAGAGGAGGATAATTACTCTTACCAGGGGAAGAAGGGGTCAGGGAAGGGGGACATTTTCCTGGAAAGGTGGCCCCTGAGCGAGGCCCAGAGTACTCTTATTAAGAACAATTGGAAGGTTGTCCTAATTTGAAGGAACAACTAGAGAGGAAAAGTGAAGATGGGAAATAATGTACTGTGTCTAGGAAAGTGTGCACAATTAGAGATTTAGTTAAAGAATGGAGTTAGTTACAAAACAGAAACAGACTCACAGACTTCGAGAACGAGCTAATGGTTGCCAGGGGAAGGATGCAGGAAAGAAATAGGGAGTTTGGGATGGACCATACACACTGCTATATTTATAATGGACGACCAGCACGGACCTACTGTCCAGCACAGCGACCTCTGCTCAGTGTTATGTGGCAGACTGGATGGGAGGGGAGTTTGGGGAAGAATGTATACACACGTATGTAGGCCTGAGTCCTTTTGCTATTCACCTGAAACTATCACAACATTTTTTGTTAATTGGCTAGGTACCCTGATACAAATAATAATAATAAAGTTAGAAAGAGAGAGGTGGGAGGTGCAGACGGAGAAGTGTTGTGGAAACCAGACCATGGTGGGATTTGTAAGTCATGTGGCAACCTTGGATTTTATCCTGTGGGGTCTTGGATGGCTTTCCATGGTGGAAGGGCTTGGCTAGTTTTGCATTTTATCTTATTTTGAATATTTATTAATTTGGCTTCTCTGGGTCTTAGTTGTGGTACTCGAATCTTTGATCTTTGTTGCAGTACTTGGAATCTTTACTTGCGACATGCGGGATCTAGTTCCCTGAGCAGTGATTGATTCCAGGCCCCTGCATTGAGAGCATGGAATCTTAGCTTCTGGACCACAAGGAAAGTCCTTATTCATGCATCTTAGAAAGATCACTCAGTGCTGGTGCAGAGAATGGATGAGAGAGGCCGAGGAGCTCAGACTGAAACAGGAATGTTCTCGCAAATATCCTGACGAGTGCTTCGGAGGGCCTGGAGTAAGACTTTCCATAGTCAGCCTGGGAATATTTCAGCGACGATAGGCATGATTCCATGGAAAGAATCTCTGAGAGGGAAAGATGTCTCAAGGGGGCTTGGAAGCTCCCAAAAATGTCCATCAGACTGTGCAATCACACACAGGCTGGTTTATGTTTCAAGGATGAGGAGAAGACGGCCAAAGAAACAGTGGGTAGCGCAGGCTTTGCCAGATTGCTGGTTTGAGAGGGTTCAAGCAGCAACGGGAAGGGCACATATGAGATAGGGCCATGGGCCTGGGAAGATGGTGCCTGGAAGATGAGAACAAGCAGAACTTTGTGAAAGACACTAGCGGCTTCTCAAGTGTTTTTGGCCAGAATCAGAGCCCCAGGGAAGACCAAGGGAGGAAGAGGCTGCCTCTGGGCCTGGTGGCATAATGCGGATGCGGAGTGGAGAGAGGGGGCACTCCTGGGGTTTGCCCCTCTTCCAGAAGCCAGGACACCTGTCTTCAGATCCAGAGGCCAGGACCCCACTGGGAGAGGAAAGAGAAGCCCCCTTGGGAGGTAGCAAGGCCTCCTCACATAATATGCCATTGCAGGTGAAAAGGAAGCCTGTGAACAAGTCTGTTGGGCCCACTCAGCCCCCTCAGCAGAAGTTTAAAGCATGGGTATGCGGTAAAGAGGAAATGTGGTTCTGAGTACCCAAAAGAGGAGGAGGTTGGAACCTGCAACTACATAGCTGAGGGCAGTCCTGGGCCAGGGTACTTGTAGACTATGAAAGAAATGGTCTGTGGGTGCTTATAAAAGGAAGGGGTCACCAGGAAGGGCTCACTGTGACTAGTGGGTCAGGCCAATTAAAAACAAGTGTGTGCAAGTATGTGTGTATGTGTGTGCTCAGTTGTGTCTGACTCTATTCGACTCAGTGAACTGTAGCCTGCCCAGCTCCTCTGTCATGGAATGTTCCAGGCAAGAATATTGGAATGGGTTGCCATTTCCCAATTAAAAACAAAAGTATTGAGAAATAGATAAGGATAAAATGGAATAAAATTCAAAAAGATCATTGTATACAATGAAAAGTCTTTTTCTCACCCCTGCCTTCTGGCCTCCCAGTTTCCATCCTCAAAGGCAATCGGTGTTACCATCGGTGATGCATATCACCTATGGTGATATCTATCTATCTATCCATAGATGATATCTATAGGTGATATCATCTATCTATCCATCCATCCATCCATCCATCCATCCATTCATTTACCTACCTACTCACCTTTTAAAAAGGCAAAGTGTCTTTAACTTTTCATTTAAAAATCTTTCTCTGCCTTTAGCAAGTCATCTTGGAGAGTTCTGCATAGCTATGCATGTGGAACTGCCTCCCTTCTTAACGCCCTGGGCGTAGCCATGATCCAAATTTCCATTGTTTATTCAGCCAGGCCTCCACAGTCCCTAGACTTTCTCTGTTATCAACATCTCTACAATGAATAACCTTGTATATATGTCACTTTCTGTATGTTTGATACCTGTGATATGTGTGTTTTTATAGAATACTCAGAGGTAGAATGGTTGAACTGAAGAATATGTGCATGCTTGATTTTTTTTTTCAGTTTGTTTTTATTTTTGGCTGCTGCTGGGTCTTCGTTGCTGTGCATGGGTTTTCTCTGGTTGTGGTGAGCAGGCGCTACTGTTTGTTGGGGTGTGTGGGCTCAGTGCAGTGGCTTCTCTTGTTTCTGGGGTGCACCAGCTTCAATAGTTGTGGCTCATGGGCTTTGTTGCCCCTCGGCATGTGGCAGGCAAATTCTTAACCACTGGACCTCCAGAGAAGTCCTTGTGCATATTTAATTTTGATAGAATATTGTCAAATTGTCAACTTCCACAGGAGTTGTACCAATTTTTGTCCCCATCTTGAATATATGAGTGGGTCTGTCTCCCTATATTTTGGTTAACACTGTGTTTTCAGACTTTTAGGTTTTACTGGTGCTGGGTAATCAGACAGAAGAAGACTCCAGTTTTCATATCCTTTTCTTATATTAAGATTTCTGACTAATGGACTTTCTGACTCTCAGGAAGATTGGAGACTGGAAGATGTGGAAACTGTGGGAAGTATGGGAATTCCACAGAATTCTTGATACAGTCTCTCGGGCAATTTGATGGTCAAGATGGAGAAATGTAGCTGTATCCTAAAGTGGTTTTATGAATCAGCAGCTGGATAAATGGCCATCCACTTATTCAGCAGATTCTTGGAGGGCCTACCAATTTGACTGACATATCCCTAGTCACTGGGATATATCAATAAAGGAAACAGTGCCCACCCCACCCCCCGCCCAATTCCTTCAAGGAGCTTATGTTCTACAAGAAAAGACAAACAATAAATGAAAACCAGGAACAATTAAGTAAATTATGTAGTGTATTAGAAGACCATATGCCAAGGGTATTGCTAGGTCTAAAAGAGGACAGTTTCCAATTTCCAATGGATGCCACGGTGGCCAAGGAATGGCACTAGTCTTGTCTTGTTCATGCAACAAATATTGATTGTACTCCTACTGCATGCCAGGTGCTGTTTTAGGAGCCAAGGATATAGCTGTGAACAAAACAGACAGAAACCCTGGCCCCACTGGAGCTTATATTCTAGTGGTAGGAGACTGACAGTAACAAAATAAGAAATGCATCTAGCATATTGCATGCTAGTCACTCAGTCACGTCCAGCTCTTTGTGACCCCGTGGACACCTCTTTGATACCCCTGCCAGTATTCTGTGTCCATGGGATTCTCCAGTCAAGAATACTGGAGTGGGTAGCCGTGCCTTCTTCCAGGGGTTCTTTCCAACCCAGGGATTGAACCTGGGTCTCTTGCGTTGCAGGCAGATTCTTTACTATGCAAAACACCAGGGAAGCCCCATATAGTATATTAGAAATGAAAAAAAAAGTTCTAGGGAGAGAAATTAAGTGGGAAAGAATGATAAGCAGTGCCAAAGGTGGGTGGGCCATTCCAGACACGGTGGTCAGGGAAGGCCTTAGAAGGTGACTTGAGTGAAGACTGGAAGGAGGGAAGGAGCATGTAGCTATCTGCAGAGGGAGGGCAGTTGCAAAACCTTGGAGGCTGAAGCAAGCTGAGTGTTGGAGGAGCAGCAAGTAAGTCAGTGTGGCTGGAGCAGAGAGAATGAGGGGGAGCAAGTGGGGATGGAGTAGAGAAGGAAAGAGAAGCAAGAGAAACTGGGTCATGAAGGGCCTGGGGGCCGCTGTGAAGACCTTCAGGTTCTACTCTGAGTGAGGCAAGAGCCATTGAAGGGTCTGAGCAGAGGAGGGCTAGGATCTGAATTAGATTTTAATAGGATGCTTCTGGCTGCTGTGTCTATTCTCATAGACTCTAGTGGGGGAGGGCAGAGCAGGGAACTGTAGTAACCCAAAGAGTGAGGGCAAAAGTCATGAGGCTCTTGCAAAAATCCGAGCGAGAAATGATAGTGGGTTGAACCGAATTGGAAGTGACTGAGAAATGGTTGGATCTGGATATGTTTTCAGTGGCAAGCCAACAGGGTTTGCTGCCAAATTTGATATGGATATGGAATGGGAGAGAAAGAGAGGAGTTGACTGTAACTGCAAGGATTTGGTATGAGCCACTGGAAGGATATTTATAGATTTCTAGAAAGCTATAGATTTCTAGAAATCTATAAATTTCAAGATTCCTGGGAGAAATATTGATAACCTCTGATATGCAGATGACACCACCCTTATGGCAGAAAGTGAAGAACTAAAGAGCCTGTTGATTAAAGTGAAAGAGAAATGTGGAATAAGTTGGCTTAAAACTCAGCATTCAGAAAACTAAGATCATGGCATTTGGTTCCATCATTTCATGGCAAATAGATGAGGAAACAATGGAAACAGCGAGAGACTTTATTTTGGGGGCTCCAAAATCATTGCAGATGGTGGCTGCAGCCATGAAATTAAAAGACACTTGCTCCTTGGAAGAAAAGCTATGACCAACCTAGACAGCATGTTAAAAGCAGAGACATTACTTTACCAACAAAGGTCTGTCTAGTCAAAGCTATAGTTTTTTCAGTAGTCATGTATGGATGTAAGAGTTGGACTATAAAGAAAGCTGTGTGCTGAAGAATCGATGCTTTTGAACTGTGGTGTTGGAGAAGACTCTTGAGAGTCCCTTGGACAGCAAGGAGATCCAACCAGTCCATCCTTATCAGTCTGAATATTCATTGGAAGGACTGAGGCTGAAGCTGAAAGTCTAATACTTTGGTGACCTGATGCAAAGAATTGACTCATTTGAAAAGACCCTGATGCTGGGAATGATTGAAGGTGGGAGGAGAAGGGGATGATAGAGGATGAGATGGTTGGATGGTATCACTGACACAATGGACATGAGTTTGAGCAGGCTCTGGGAGTTGGTGATGGACAGGGAGGCCTGGTGTGCTGCAGTCCATGGGGTCACAAAGAGTCAGACATGACTGAGCGACTGAACTGAACTGGAAGGATGGAGTTGAGGTGACCGAGATCCTGAGACATGTGCCGCCTATGGGTGGACATGTCAGCTGGGAGTAAGATCAGGTCAGAGTGTGAAATGCTAAGTCTGAGATGCCCCTTAGACATCTTGGTGGAGATGACAATGTACAAATAGACATGTGGGTCTGGGATTCAGAGTAGAGGTCTGGGCTGGAGCTTTAAATTTAGGAGACATCTTTTTATAAATAATATTTAAAGCCTCTGGTCTGGATGAGATCACCAGGGGAGTGAGTGAAGATAAGGAAGAAAAGGGGTTCAAAGACTAGCTGTGGGGAATTCCAACATTACAGAGTTGGGGAGCTGAGAAACAGCCAATGACGGAGGCTGAGAAGGAGCAGCCAGCGGAGTAGAAGGAAAAACAGGAGAGTGTGACGGCTTGAGAATCAGGCGACAAAAAGATTTTGATAAGAAGGTGACCAGCTGTGCCAAATGGTACTGAGAAGTTGGCTGGGATGAAGTCTGAGGACTGACCTTAGGACTGACAAGAGCAGTGAAGTACCAGTGAGGGAATCAGGACCCAGAAGGGCCACAGCAGGTGGCTGTGAGGGATCAGTGATGCAAGATGGCATCTGCCAGGTCCTGCTTGGGGATCCCCAAGGCCAACTGTCTAAGTTGGGAGGCGACAGAGGGACTTAGAACAAAAGACCTGGAAGCTTGTTGACAACTCATGATGTGTCAGTGGTAACGTGACGAGAAAGGCAGTTACAGGCTGGCTTAATAGACGTATCATATCCAGAATGAGCAAGGTGACTGACCTGCTGAGCACGGCACACAAGGGAAACTGGGTTCAGCTGGGGGAGGGAAAAGTGGAGATAGACAGTGAGTGTGCACAGAGGGTAAGGACCTGAGAGGAGATTTGGTGAGAAATGAGTAAAGGGCTAGGGTACTGAGTTTGGGAAAGAGTGGATGTGAGGGCATCTTTCATTCCAAGAGCAGCCCTTCTAGGATGGGCTCTAAAATGAGTATCTAAAAATGGTGGAAGGAGGCTGAAAGGAGATAGACCGTGTGCCATGACCTCTCCTACGTTTATTTGTGAGTTCTCCATGACATTTTGCCATTTGTGAACCTTCCAAGCCATTTCCAAGCCGGGTGTGTTCCACAATTTGCTGAATGACTGCATCTGAAGTCTTGGGAAAATGATGCCTCCTCTTAAGGCAGACTGAATGAAATGAGCAACTTGTGATTATGGCAGGCCACAAGACAGGGGCGTGGCCTTCCCTGGGCCACGCCCTCACTGACTTGGCAGAGGGTGTGGTTTCCCGGCTCCCACGTTGCCACCTCTTCACCACCCCCCGCCCCTCCCACCCCCGTCCCAGCCCGCTAGGCAGCTAGGCACCGGGGTGAAATTTGGAGAGAGCAGAGGCCTGGATGCAGTCCTCAGAGCGCTCCCAGTCTGATGGCAGGAGGCAGGGCAGGCTCTGAGGGCCAGAAAAGGTGGTGGGACCCTATCCCAGGTCTGACAAGAGCAAAACTGTTCAGCTTCCAAGATATATTTCCTGTAACGCTCTTATCAGTGCTGTTTGATAGAATTATGTTAGTCACATCTGTATTTTAAAATTTGCTAGTAGCCACATTAAAAAGTAAAGTGAAGAGGTGAGATGAATTTTAATAATAGATTTTATAAACTTATATGTTCTGATTGAGAGCTTCCCACGTGATACTAGTGGTAAAGAACCCACCTGCCAATGCAAGAGGCGTTAAGAGATGTGAGTTCGATCCCTGGGTCACGAAAATCCCCTGGAGAAGGGTATGGCAACCCATTCCAGTATTCTTGCCTGAAGAATCCTATGGACAAAGGAGCCTGGCTGGCTACAGTCCCTAGGGTTGCAAAGAGTCGGACACGACTGAAGTGACTTAGCATGTGCTGACTGACCCAAATATATCCTCAAATATTATCGTTTCAACCAGTAATCGATAGATGAAAATTCACCGAGATAGTGTTAGTTTTCCAGGCTGAGTCTTTGCAATCCAGGTGCATTCTGCACTGCCAGCACATCTTGATTTGTACCGCCATGTGTGTGTTGGGCAGTGAGGTCTGGGTGATCTAGCTCACTGTCCCCCAGTGTGCTTGAAGGCTCCAGGGCTGCCAGCTGGGGGTGCGGGGGGCTTGAGGCTGGTGCCCGCCTGGCTGTGCGAGGGGCTCACGGGGACCTTCGGAGGTGACCTGCTGCGTGTGGCGTTTGCGAGCCCCGTGTGCATTTCTGGGTGGGAAGGCGGCCCGTGCTGTGTGTGCCCACTGTTTTCCAGCGATGGTAAACATTAATGAGGCAGTGGGAGCCAGGCCCTCTGGGAGGCCTTGGCTTCCTGGGGTGGGGGGTGGGGCGGATGTAGATAGTGCTGTGTACCTTAGATAGGGCTTTAGAGCTGGCCTCTGCCACTGCCAGGCCCAAGCTGCCAGGGAAACACCAGCTCGACTTTTGTTCCCAGGACCAGGATGTCTGGCGGGGAGATTCCCAGAACCCACAGACCTCAGAAGTGCCACTTGCTCTACATTCGTGTTGGCCTCACCCCACTTCACGGTGCCCTCTCCTTACCTGCCCTCTTCACTTAGAGAGCTCTTCTCTCCAATCCACTTGCCCACAAGCCGGCTTAGCCCAATTTAAGGGCATAGAGAGCAGGCTGACTGCAGATAATTTTTCCTTTAAGCCCCCACCCCCTGCAAAACCCCCAAAGCACTCCCTTATTGAGCACTTGCTGTATGCTGGGCCATTACCTAGGCTACCTCCTTCCTCACAGCGTGCGGGGTGACAGGTGGTCACCCCATCCAGGTGAGGGGCCTGAAAGTCAGTCAGGTCAGAGTCATACCTGAGATACAGACCTCAGTTTTTGACTAAACTAGTTCTAAATGCCAGAAATTTCTCTCTGGGGAGGGGAAAGCAAGAGTATTCACTTGTATTACATTTACATTAACAAACTCTGGAAGGACACATGTTCATGGAGGCTGCTGTAGGTGGTTACATATGGTGGCTGGAATGGGGAGGAATGGAGATATTGGTGTTTTTCCCAGGTGGTGCTAGTGGCAAAGAACCTGCTTGCCAATGCAAGAGATGTAAGAGACTCAGGTTCGATCCCTGGGTCAGGAAGATGCCTTGGAGGAGGAAATGGCAACCCACTCCAGTATTCTTGCCTGGAGAATCCCATGGACAGAGGAGCCTGGTGGGCTACATTCTATAGGGTTGCACAGAGTTGGACATGACTGAAGCAACCTAGCGAGTGAACAGAGATATTGGGGTGAGAATTCTCTAGATGTATCCTGGTGTATTGGGTTTCCCTGCTGGCTCAGTGGTAAAGAATCCTGTCAATGCAGGAGACCTGGGTTTAATCCCTGGCTCGGGAAGATCCCCTGGAGAAGGGAATGGCTACCACTCCAGTATTTTCGCTGGGAAATCCCATGGACTGAGGAGCCTGGAGGGTGACAGTCCATGGGGTTGCAAAAGAATCAGACAAGACGGAGCAACTAAATAACAAAAACAACCTGGTGTATTATCTTGATGTCAGAACTATCTGGAGGTGTTGTATTGCCTACTTTAAAAGCAAGTGAGATGAAATTAGAACTATTCCTTTTTTCCTGAGGGTACACGGAGATAGGTTTCTCAGAGCAGGTGAGATTGATGACCAAACTGAAAATTTTTTGATATCCAGAATGTGTTGTGGGCTTTATTTTCCATAAAGATAATTTATTAATAAATGATTTTAAAAAGTGAGTTCTTTCTGGTAATGGCTTGGAATTGGTCTTCTTTAACTGCTATCCTTGGCTCCTAGTCCCTGTTCTAGAAACTTCTAGCATGATGAGGAAGAAAAACTCAGACAACCCCAATCTGAGGAGAAGACACAGCCCTGTCCTCATGGGGCCCCAGTCTGACCAGTCTGACCGGGGAGACACAGCTCCGCCCTCAGGGAGTTCTCAAGCTCAGTTCATCTGCATCACGTGAAAGAAGCGGAGGGATTCCTCTGTGCTCTGAAGCACCCGCCACGGTCTAGGCCTGGCTCTCCCTCCCCATCCCAAGGTACCTCCTTGGTCCCTAGCCCGCTCAGTGCGTCAGCACTGGATGGCTTTGCTCTGAGCGCTTGTCCCTGGTCCCCAGAAGGTGTCTGGGCATCACCCTCTCTCACCTTGTCTCTTCTGGACCTGGGGAATGCATGTCCGGGCAGCCCGGGAAGCCCGGGTGCCTCTTTGAGAGCCTCCCCTTCGAGGCGCAGACTCTACACCAGCTCTCACACAGCCCTGGGCGGACCTGGGGAGAGGGTGGGACAAGCTGGTCTGTGTGGGGCTCTGGGGGCTGCCCTGCCCTTTTGCCCTGGAAAAGGGGCGTGTGGGCAGCGAGAGCTGAGTGGAGGGCCCCAGAGGCTTCTCCCTGCTTGGGGATCTTGGTCAGCGATTCTGACCTGGAGATAGACAGAGAAGTGGGAGGCTCCCTGAGTGTTCTTGAAGTTCCAGAGGTCACTGACCTGGGAGGCAAGGGTCAGCCTGGGGTGAGGCAGGCCAGGGCACACATAGGCACAGGCTGTGTTTCCTTCTGAGCTGAAGGCGCTGCCTGTCCTCAGAGCTGGAGGGTCCCATCCTCATCCCCAGCCAGATTTCCTTGGCATCCTTGAGGAGAGACCAGGCTCAGAAGCCAGGAAGCTGCAGACCGCCCCCCACCCCCACCTCATCCCAGTTTGCCTTCTCTTTTTCTCCACCAGCAGAGCAGTCCTAGGGGGTCCAGCCCAGGCCTTGGAGGCTGGCTCGCCCTGTACGGATGGAATGATGAAATCTGATTGGGAGACTGGGGGTGGCAGTGAGTGAATTCCTTCTTGGATATCTCTCTCCAAGCTCCCCACCCTTCCTGTCTCCATTCTTTTTTTTTTTAAATTGTATTAACTTGTTTCCTTTCATTAGAAAAGCAAAACATGTTAAGAGATTTATCTTCACACTATTCATAAGGGAATAAAATGGAAAGAGTCCTGTCTTCACCATCCCCTGAGCCTCAGAGGCACTCATCCATCTCCCAAGGGTAATCTCTGTGAGGCTGGGCATACAGCCTGCCAAGAATTGAGGCACTTGTACACATCCATGCATGATTTAATACATTTGGATTTTAACTAAAATTGCAGATTTATGTGCAGTTACACTTCATGGCAAATAGATGGGGAAACAATGGAAACAGTGACAGACTTTATTTTCTCAGGCTCCAAAATCACTGCAGACAGTGACTGTGGCCATGAAATTAATGGATACTTGCTCCTGGGAAGACAAGGTATGACAAACCTAGACAACAGATTAAAAGCACATATCACTTTGCCAACAAATAGTCAAAGCTGTGGTTTGTCCAATAGTCATGTATGGATGTGAGAGTTGGAACATAAATGAGGCTGAGTACTGAAGAATAGATGCTTTTGAACTATGGTCCTGGAGAAGACTCTTGAAAGTCCCTTGGGCAGCAAGGAGATCAGACCAGTCAATCCTAAAGGATATCAACCCCGAATATTCATTGGAAGGACTGATGCTGAGGCTGAAGCTTCAATACTTTGGCCACCTGATGCAAAGAGCCAACTCATTGGAAAAGACCTGACTCACTGGAAGAGACCCTGGGATGCTGGGAAAGACTGAGGGCATGAGGAGAAGAGGGTGGCTGAGATGGTTGGATAATATCATTGACTCAATGGACATAAGTTTGAACAAACTCTGGGAAATGATGAAGGACAGTGAAGCCTGGCCTGCTGTGCTGCAGTCCATGGGGTCCCAGAGTCAGACACAGCTGAGTGACTTAACAGCAACAGGAAGTAACACTGAGAGATCCTGTGTACCCTTTACCCAGTTTTCCCCGATGGCATCTTGCAAACCTATATTACAGTATCACAACCAGAATGCTGGCATTCATTTCCTGTCCCTACTTTTGACCTTCTCCCAACCTGGTTGTAAAACTGAGAGCAGACCCCAGCTCCCTGCAGGGTCTGGATCAGGGTCCAAGCAGAGACAGAAGCCACTCTGTCAAACACAGAAGTGAGGTCTGAGATTCCTAGCATCTCAGAGGGAGAGAGGGGTGTGATCTTGCGATTCAGCCCGCCCAATGTCCTCATAGAGGGCAAAAGAGGTTTTTCCAAAGTGTACGGGAGAAACCACAGGACAGAGGGCCCAGTGACTGGAACCTGGAAGGGGCAATGTGAGAAAGCATCAGGGTTAGGATGAATGAGGTGGGAGAGGGAAAAGCGACAGGGGACAGGGGCTGGGGGAGGGGGGTGTTTACCCAGAGTATCAGGCCTGCAGGAAAAGAAAACAAAGCATTTGGGATTCTTGGAAGACAGACCTCAGATAACCCTAGGGCTCAGCAGTTGGCTTCCTAGGAATGCCGGCCAGTCAGCGGCACCTTTCTTTCAGTGCCTTTGCTCTATAGCCTCGAGTGACTTTGTGCAAGTCATTCCCCTTCAAGGTCTCAGACTCCACATCTATAAAAGGAGGCAGATACCCAGCCTCTTCAAAGTACCTTCCATCTCCACATTTCTGCATTCATAGACCAACCGGCCGATGAATCTCTGATAGACCTTTTTCCACGTGGCATTTCTCATCCCCCTGTGCCTTTGTGCTTCCATAAAATGGGGATAAGAAAAAAAACACCCATTTCTTAAAGTTGTTGTAAGGAATAGATGAATTAATACATGTAAAGCATTTAGCAAGGAGATCCAACCAGTCCATTCTGAAGGAGATCAGCCCTGGGATTTCTTTGGAAGGAATGATGCTGAAGCTGAAACTCCAGTACTTTGGCCACCTCATGAGAAGAGTTGACTCATTGGGAAAGACTGGTGCTGGGAGGGATTGGGGGCAGGAGGAGAAGGGGACGACAGAGGATGAGATGGCTGGATGGTATCACAGACTCGATGAACGTGGGTCTGAGTGAACTCCGGGAGATGGTGATGGACAGGGAGGCCTGGCGTGCTGCGATTCATGGGGTCGCAAAGAGTCAGACATGACTGAGCGACTGAACTGAACTGAAGCATTTAGCACCTGGTACACAGGAGGCTCTTAATAAATGTTACTTAGTAGCAATTAGGAAGGCAGTTGACTGCTACACAGTGGTCTGTAGCCAGTTTCTTTTTAATAAACGCCTTGGGACAAGGGCCTCCATGGACATTTTAAGGGCAGCCCAGCTCTAGGGAAGCCACATCCTGCTCCAGGTGCCACCAAAATCCAGGCTGGAGAGCCCAGAGGACCAGGAGACCCAGGCCTGGAAGCTCCTGGAACCTCATGCCAGGACCAGCAAGGCCCACACGGTGTCCCTGTCCAGGATCTCTGGGCCTTGGGTCCCAAAGGGAGAGCGGTACTCTCCCCTTTACTCCCTTCCCCCGCAGCTGGAGGCGCTGGGTGAGGGTGGCTGGAGATAGGAGAACAGCGAGAGGCATCCCATGGAGGGCTTTCAAGAGGCCGCCCTGCTTAGGGTCAATATTTGTTCAGCTCTTGGGGTGGCATGGTCCATCACTGCCTCTGGCCCCTCACATTCCTGCCATCGCATCCCTATCTCAGGAACGTGCTCCAGTTGACTTGGGGGACCACGCCCCTTGTCACTGGTCTGCCCTGGTCTGCACCTCCAGCAGATCAGGCTGAAAACTGGAGGCCCCAGGCAGGTGCATGGAAGGTGCAGGCCAGGTACAGGCACCTGCTTCTCCTTGATGAAGGCCTAGCTTTCTCACCAACTGTAACCGGTGTGTGTGTTGGGGGGCGGGGGGGAGGTGGCAGGAACTTCTGGCTTCCATCTGAGATTCCTACTTAAATTAGAAAATTATTTCAGCAAACATTTTCTAAACATCTACTGTGTTCCCAAGAGGATACCCCCAACTAGACTTCAAGGGGAAAACATCCTTAGGGGACCCCAGTATCAACTCCTATCAGGTTTGCTTAGATATACGTAGACACACAACTAGATATAAAACAGCTTTCACTAGCAGATTTTGTTGTTTAGTCGTTAAGTCATGTTCGACTCTTTGTGACCTTATGGACTGTAGCCCGCCTGGCTCCTCTGTCCATGGGATTTCCCAGGCAAGCATACAGGAGTGGGTTTCCTTCTCCAGGGGATCTTCCCCACCCAGGGATGGAATCCGAGTCTCCTGCATTGACAGGCAGATTCTTTACCACTGATACCCTTGTACCTGACTCAAAAACCGAAATCAATTTGCAGTTTAAAGACAAAGAAAAGAATACAAGTGATCAATTTCAAAGGGAGGATATACACCTTAGTGCTGAAACCAAATCATCATTTGCAATGTGAAGAGTGACAGACCACCAGACTGTTCTGTTGAAGGGGTTCCTGGGGGTGGTGGTGGGTTGGGTTTGCTGGTACTAGACAAAAATGACTCATTAACATACTAAGCCCTGCCTCTGCTCTTTCCTCATTGGCCCAGGACAATTGACCCTAATGAGGCCATGGGCAGTGTGCAGCAGATGAATTTCCTGAGGTTAGCTCGTAGGTGAGAAGGCTCTGGGGGTGTGAGGGAGGACCCAGGACGGGACTCATTCCAGCTACGGTCTAGCAGTGCCGTCCCCTGATCCGTGACAGCCAATGTCCAGAGCGCTTGACTTTCTCCTATTGCCTCTGTGACTCTTCAGTCCAAGGTGAAGATGTGAGCAGGCCAAGTTGGTTCTAACCCTCTTAAGTTGTTATGCTGTCTCCAGGAGGGAAGTTTTATTCATATTTTATTCCTATTTCCCCCTCTTTCCTCCACAAAATGTAGTCCACTTTACCTATGGTCCCATATCTGGTCTCTTCAGTTTAATTAATTTCGGACGACTTCAAGACAAAGCTACCTAAAGAATGCCTTAATGTCCCCACTTCGGCTTTACAGCTGCACAGTATTCTATTGAGTGGCTGATCTGTCATTTATTCAACCAGTCCTTTGTTGAATTAGATCATTACCATCTTTAGCCTTCATGAACAATGAGGCGGCGAATAATCTTGTACATGCGTCATTTCACACGTATTAGGTATATCTGTAGCATCAATTCCCAGATCTGGAATTGTTGGTCAAAGGGTATGTGCTTTTGTAACCTTGATACATACTGTCAAATTGTTCTCCAGAGATTGTAACAGTTAAGCCTCCTGCAGCAATGGATGATTGTCAGGATTTCCCCACAGCCCAGGTAACAAAGTATGCTAGCAGATTCTTTTTCTTGAATTTTTGACAATCTGATAGGTGAAAATTTGTATCTTACATGAAATTAAAAGACGCTTACTCCTTGGAAGGAAAGTTATGGCCAACCTAGATAGCGTATTCGGAGAAGGCAACGGCAACCCACTCCGGCACTCTTGCCTAGAAAATCCCATGGGTGAAGGAGCCTGGTAGGCTGCAGTCCATGGGGTCGCTAAGTGTCGGGCACAACTGAGTGACTTCACTTTCATTTTTCACTTTCATGCATTGGAGAAGGAAATGGCAACCCACTCCAGTGTTCTTGCCTGGAGAATCCCAGGGACGGCGGAGCCTGGTGGGCTGCTGTCTATGGGGTCACACAGAGTAGGACACTACTGAAGCAACTTAGCAGCAGCAGATAGCATATTAAAAAGCAGAGACATTACTTTGCCAACAAAGGTCCATCTAGTCAAGGCTATGGTTTTTCCAGTGGTCATGTATGTATATGAGACTTGGACTATAAAGAAAACTGAGCACTGAGGAATTGATGCTTTTGAACTGTGATGTTGGAGAAGACTCTTGAGAGTCCCTTGGACCGCAAGGAGGTCCAAGCAGTCCATCCTAAAGGAGATCAGTCCTGGGTGTTCATTGGTAGGACTGATGCTAAAGCTGAAACTCCAGTACTTTGGCCACCTCATGCGAAGAGTTGACTCATTGGAAAAGACCCTGATGCTGGGAGGGACTGGGGGCAGAAGGAGAAGGGGACGACAGAGGATGAGATGGCTGGATGGCATCACCAACTCGATGGATATGAGTTTGAGTGAACTCCGGGAGTTGGTGATGGACAGGGAGGACTGGTGTGCTGCGATTCATGGGGTCACAAAGAGTAGGACATGACTGAGTGACTGAACGGAACTGATAGTCCTGACTTGAATTTGCTCTTGTTCATGTTTATTAATACAAAGTCAGGCTGAGACAGATGCGGTGCTCTGTCTGGAGTGGAGAATTTCCCAGGGCTAAGCTGTCAGGCTGTGCTGTTGATCTTATTTGCTTTAACTTGTGGACAGCTGGCTCCAAGGAGAGACTCTAATCACAGCAGGACCCACCCAAGTCATCTTCAAAGCTGAAGGCACCTGGAAAAGCTACATTGGATTACTTGTGGATGGGTGGGATGGGGCCTTGGTGTATCAATGTAGAGCTCTCCCCTGGGACATGGCCATGTCCTTGGAACCTCACACCAGTGGGGAAGTTTCCCTGAGGTTGAACCTCCTCCACCAAAGACCATGAATGGGAGAATCACAAGATGAGAGGCGCCAGTGAATGACTGGGTGTCAAGCCCCCTTTGGTTTCCCTGCAACTACAGTACCCACGGTGTCTCTTGGGACCAGAGATCCTGTAAAAGAGAGAACAAGATAAATTTCATGATTTGTTCTATGTGACCCCATTCTTGCTCCAGATGATCACTACTCTTTCCTGAGAAAAGAGAGGAGAGGAGAGGATAGAAACCAGAGGGAATCTGACCCTAAATAGGTGTGCCCAGCATTGCTGGGATCTGGTTGGCTCAGAGAAGGTCCAGTGAGGATCCTCTCCCCCTGGAACCTGCCTGAATGTTCAAATGCTGGTCCTCCCTGCTTCCAAACTGTCGTGGTCTTTACTACAGTGCCCTGGCCCTCAGCCTGAAATCCCAGAGCAGGTTAGTTTGAGATGTGTGGGTCAGTCCTCCAGAATGTCTGGGCTGAAGAACCTTGGGCAGAAAGCAGCTCAGACTTAGAACATAAAACCTCCGAGTGGAAGGGACTCTGTATCCAGTTTCTTTATTGTACGACTAGGGATACGGAGTCACAGGTAGGGTGAGGAATTTATCTAAGGTCACTCAACTAGCAGATGGCAGAGTCAGGTCAAGAAGTAAGCAGACTCCTCGGCCGGCCCTCTCTGAGCTCCATTCTAGGGGCTGGGGGCTTAGCCACAGGACAAGCCCACATGCCCTTTTCTGGCTGAGTGTGGCTGTTCAGGATGAATGTCACTGCTGCTGCTGTATCCACCACTGCCTGGGTGACCACCAGCTCATGCAGGACCCCCAGAGGCCAGGGTGGACAAGGGGGTTTACAGGGCCCACTCTTGGCATGCCCAGATTTGTTTCCTGCCTGCTTTTAACTGCATTTCGTGATCAACAGAGGAACAGAGAGCACCCCTGGCTCCCTCCTTCTGCCTCCCTCCCTTCTCCACACATGAGGAGAGGGGGCAGGTGTAGGCATCGACCTTCACAGAAGTCAGCCTAATCCCTTTGCCTGTCTTGGGAAAGTTCTTAATGAGGAGTGCTCCAAAGAGTGGGGTCAGGGAGGGGCCTTGCTCCTCTGCCAGTGCGTGGAATTTCTGAAAAGCCCCTCTCTTAAGATGCCAAGCCCCAAGCCTATTTGCTAAGACTTGGACTCAAGGAAAGAGGAACCCAGGAACTAGGCACGGGACAGGGGAAACCCCTTCAGGCCAGGGTGAGATGCATCCCTCAAGCCCTTCCTCTTTGCCTTCTGGATTGGTTGCCTTATCTCCAGAATCCCCACCTTTGCTCACGTTCTTCCTTCCCCTTGGGAATTCATCTCCTCTGCTGTCTGCCTGCTCTACCCTGCTCATCCTGGAGGGCCAGCTTCATCTACCCCCTCAGGAACTTTCTACTACCTCTCCAGCCCAGTGAGATTTTCCCTTTTGGAACCCTCCATTACTTGGACATAAATGTGGCTCAGTAGACCCTCATTAACTAGAATTTATTAAGCACCTAATATATGTCAGTGTCTTGGGCTGTTCTCTGCCCCCTTCCCCAACCCCAGGGAAGGATTTGAGTGCTAGTAGCTGATATGGGAGGTGATCCCATGACAGTCAAGGGCTTCCCAGGTGGTGATAGTGGTAAAGAACCCACCTTCCAAGGCAGGAAACCCTGCTTTGATCCCTGGGTTGGGAGGATCCCCTGGAGGAGGGCATGGCAACCCACTTCAGGATTCTTGCCTGGAGAATCCCATGGACAGAGGAGCCTAGAGGAACCTGGTGGGCTACAGTCCATAGTGTCGCAAAGAGTCAGCCAGGACTCAAGCAACTTGAGCAGCTCACACGCATGCCAGTCAAGGAGTGAATATGAATGGGAATGCCCGTGTCTGTGTATGCTGGTGGCCAGGGATACAAAAAGAATATAGAACCCACCCCCCACCCCCCCGCCCTATTGGAGTTCACAATCTAAGGAGAGAGCAGAGGATTAAACACCTCATTCTAGTGCAACGTCATGAATGCCAGAATGGAGGTATCCACACTGGGCTGTGGGGTCGTAGAGGTGGGACACTTGACCAGTCTGAGATTCAGAGAAGGCATCCTAGAAAACAGCAGAGATTTGGAGTTTGGAAAGATGAGTGATTGCCAAGGTGGAGAAGGGTGACAGGGCCTTCCACATAGAAGAAGTGGGCAAAATTTATGATTGGCGGGGGGTGGGGGGCTAGATGTGGAGAAGGGGAGTCTCAGCTTGTTGTCAAATGACACCACCAGCTCTGCCACCACCTTGGTAAGGGTCTGCTCAAGTTCAAACTCATGTCAAGATAGCAACTAAGCTTTACACTCCCCTGGGTGTACTGGCTGACGTCAAACTTGCAAACACAAGAAGATTTGCTCATTTAATGGGCTTAGCAATGTATCACCCACACTCTAAGTAAATCAGTGGTCTCCCAAAATCGGGTGTGACAAGACTGGTCTATCAGTGTTTGGGAAAGATTTGGAACCTGACTCCTATTTATTTTTTCTTTCATCTTTTTAAAATGTCTATTTCCTTCTCTTTTTTGGTGTATTTTTCAATAATGTACATAACTTTGTATGAGAATACATGTCAATTATAAAGAAATACACATTTGTTAGAGCACACATCACAAATTTTTAAAAACAATTCTATTTATTTTTGGCTGTGCTGGGTCTTCTGGCTGGGAGGGCTTTTCTCTAGTTGTGGTGAGTGGGTTTCACATTGTGGTGGTTTCTTTGGAAGCAGGCACAGGCCTTAGGGCATGCGGGCTTCAGTAGTTGCGGTTCCCCAGGCTCTAGAGCACAGGCTCAATAGTTGTGGCTCACAGGTTAAGCTGCTCCGTGGTACTGGGGTCCTCTCGGATCAGGGATTGAACCTGTGTCTGCTGCATCAGCAGGCAGATTCTTTACCAGTGAGCCACCAAGGGACCCCCCACAGATTTTTTTTTAATTAATAGAGGTAAATTATATAATCGAAAGAAATGGAAACCTACTGAAATGGATGATGGCTGGGGGCCTGCTTGGGATCCACCACGGGAAAAGTTTCTCACTCCTCATGCCGCCCTTTCCACCTACCAGCAAAAGGTCCAGGTGGGGATCTGCGGTGACACTCCCAGGCCCCTGTCAATATATGTGAACATGGGTCCTTTGAGAGCCGGGCTTGGGCTGGGTGGCCATCTGTGGCAGGTGTTTCCACGGTAACAAGGCTGAAGACATCCCTTGCTTTCCTCTGTTCCCAGGCCTCCTCCTCTTAGGACTGAGGTTCCCAGACTGGCTCAGGCCCCGGGTGCTCACCCCTTCTGGCTGACTCACAGCCTCTCCAGCCACACTCCAGCCCCTGCCGGCCCATCCTGGCCTGGCCCTTCTGTTCCGGCTATAGTCACTAATTGCCTTAGTCATCTTTCCATCCACGCTTGTCAGGCTAATGGGGAAGGCAAACAGAAATCTCAGCAAATGTGGAAAATTCCTGCTGACGAGGCTGGAGGCTGGGCCTAGGTTTGGGGGATTGGCCTTCCCACATGAGGCTGAGGGATGGACCCCCAGTGTGGAACAGTTTCTTTTGTTTAATCAGGAGGTGGTCGGCAGCTTTCCTGGTCAGTGCCCTGTCTCTGGATGGAGGTTCATCTTATCAAATGTGAAGCAAGGCTTGGCTCAGAGTAAGGGCTGGGGGTTTGCTTAGCCTGAGTCTGTCTCCAGGTGGGATTCTCAACTCTGGGCCCCCAGGATGCGCAGCTGGCTTGGTTGGCTGGAGGGGAGGGGAGGGGCCCAGGCTGTGGGCTCTCTCACACCTGAGGCCTGTTAATAATTACCCTGGGGGAGGGCAAGGCCCCAGAAGACATCACTAATGAGCCTGCTAAATGACAGCTGGGCCCTTTCCTCCTCACCTGCTCGGGGAAAATAAGATCTGGCCAAGGAATTATTTAACCCTCTTTGGGCTGGGAGCTCCCTGAGGACAGGGGCTGTCTCTCCCTCTCAGATGGGGCTCCCTGAGCCCTTGAAGCCTTCTCCATGATCAGTACCAGACTTCTGTTCCTGGTGGTTGATGTTGGAGTTTCTGCCCTGAATGGCTCCACCATCACCTCTGGAAGGCCACTCTGCCTGGTACCAGTTATTGGCAGAGCTGTCCAATAAAATAGATGGCAAGAAAGTTCTAGATGGTCACATGTGGCTTCTGAGCACTTATTTTGTGCACTTAAACTAAATTTTGAGTTACTGAATTTGTAAAATTGAATGTTCCTTAATTTAGAATTAAATATCCATGAGGCTTCCCTGATGGTCCAGTGGTTAAGAATTGCAATACATTGCAATACAAGGGACAGGTTTGATCCCTGGTCCAGGAACTAAGATCCCCATGTCACAGAACGACTAAGCCCATGCACCACAACTACTGAGTCAGCACTCTCGAGCCCTCCAGCTGCAACTGCTGAGCCCACGTGCCACAATTACTGAAGCCCATGTGCCTAGAATCTGTGCTCCACAGCAAAAGAAGCTGCTGCAATGAGAAGCCTGCATATCACAATGAGGAGTAGCCACAACTTGCCACAGCCAGAGAAAGCCCACGTGCAGCAATGAAGACCCAGCGCAATCGAAAAATATAAATAAATAATAAAATTAAGCTCACAAGAAAATTAAATAGCTGCAAGTGGTCACCATACTCTGTAAGGTAGGTCTACAAAGTTTCACAAGGGGGGACCTGAATGTGCTGGGTGTACTTAGTCGCTTCAGTCGTGTCTGACTCTTTGCGACCATATAGAATGTAGCCTGCCAGGCTCCTCTGTCCATGGGATTCACCAGGCAGGAATACTGGAGTGGGTTGCCGTGCCCTCCTCCAGGGGAATCTTCCTGACCCAGGGATCGAACCCACATCACTTACATCTTGCATTGGCAGGTGGATTCTTTGCCACTCGCGCCACCTGGATAGCCCTCGGGACCTGAATGGGTGGCTAGCAAATATATGCCAAATGACCCTCCAAACTGCCATGCCATTGGTGCATTGGAGACTGTGTCCTCGCTCCCACAGGTCCAAAGGGGCCCAGAGTAATTTTTCTTGGAGATGGCTCTGGGGAGGCTGGGTGGGTTTCCTCCCCGACCCCTACACAGCCATGGGGCCCAGAGGTGCAAGGAGCTGGCCAGAAAGCACCTGTTCTTAACGAGGGTCCCCAGGAACCAGGCAGGGCACGGGGCTGTCACCACCTGAATGAGCGAGATTTATGGAAATCCTCTCACACAACAGGCGGATTTTCCAAGCCTCGTTGGCTGTTCTGGGTTGAGCCTTCATTAAGTGGAATGGGGGACAATGGAGGAGGTGGGGGTGAGGCCCTGGGCCATTCAGCTCTCTATCATTTGGCACTGGGAACTCTATCAAGGCCTACTCCCATCCCCTGGCTCAAGGAGAGATCACGCTCTCCTTTTAATAATAATATAATAATAAATGGCCTAATAAATTCAGACTCGAATTTTGAAGGCGCCTTTCTTGCATTTTAAAATTTCTGGAAGAAGCGTTGTGTGGTTTTTCTTTACCATTCCCTAAGCCTTGTACATGGCCTCCCTTATAGCTGACACTTTTGTCCTGCCTTAGGCCTGACTCAGTAGGATTTCTCTTCCCCTTTAAAGTTATGGCGACATTTCAAAGTGGGAAGGTCAAGTATGTGATTTCCCAATAAGAAGCCTTGATTGGAAAGAGAAACCACTGTCTACTGGAGCTGAGGGATCTGAGAGATTTTCAGGCCCATCCCCTCACTGTGTGTTAACAAGGCCATGATGCCCTCAAGCAGGTAGTGATAGAGTTAGAGCCAGAATGCATGTTCTAGTGTAGTGTCCCCTGGGTAATGATGATCTCTATAGGGCACATCCACATAAATACCCAAGGACCCTTCCTGAGGGGAGAGTGATATTCAAGCCAAAGGAATGAATTTCTAATAGTGAAACATTAGGTCTTATTGCACAGACTTTTTTTTTTTGTCCTAAAGGCTCTTCTAGAATGAACTTCCTGTATGTGGTGAGATCAGTGGAAGCATCTTAGAGGAACTGAGACTTGACATGGGCCTTCCAGAGTGGCGAGTTTGGAAGGAATAAGAGAGGAGTGAGGAATTCCCAGGGGCAGGCACAGCTGGGGCAAGGCTCAGGAGAAGCGTGAGCAGGATCCTGGGAGCAAGCCCTCCAGCTGTGCTGGGGACAGGAGGTTAGGTGTTGTTCAGGGAGGAGAAGCTAGATGATACAGCCAGTGCCTGCGATGATGTGTCCGGGTCCCTGGGGACCCTGCCTCGCTGGGGGAGCTGGATGGAGCAGGAGGTGTTTATGGTTTCCCCTCTCCTGGGGGCAGCCAGAGCGAGCCAAGTTTACAGTTGCTCAGAACTCTATAAACACACTTGGTGAATGTGTGCGTGTGTGAGTGCCTGTGTAAAGACAAGTAACCTCTGCCGTGTGACCTTCGCTCCCAAGGATGTGCTGGCCTTGACCTCCCTCACCCAGTGAAGATGGCACCAGGAGGTTGTTCTCTCTCTTGGGCCTGGTGACACCTTCTGGAGGGGATCAGTAGCAGGACCAACGTGGGATCCTATGGACCCCATAGACTTCCTGAGGAGGCAAGGTCTTGGGGGGATCCTGGGTCATGAGTCTTGTGGTGGAAGCGAGGGCACTCCAGCCCAAGGCGTGTGAGTGTAACGGTGCGTGTGTGTTTGATCATTCAGTGGGGAAGGGCAAGCCTTGGGTACATGGAGGAAAGAAGGTGGGAAGTGACAGGACTGGTTGGACGTTTTCTTTAAAAAAAAAAAAGGCTTAAAAATATTTTTTGGCTGTGATAGGTCTTCATTGCTACTCGGGCTATTTTTGCCTAGCTGCAGTGAGCAGGGGCTGCTCTTTAGGAGCTGTGCACAGGCTTCTCTTGCTGTGGAGCACAGGCTCTAGGAAATGCAGGCTTCGTTAGCTGCAGCTCGCAGCCTCTAGAGCACAGGCTCAGTGGTTGTGGCTCATGGGCTTAGTCATTCTCCGGCATGCGGGATCTTCCTGGATCAGGAATCCTGTGTCTCCTGCTGATAGTTAACAGACCATGGGAGAGCCTTTGAAGAAATCAAGGACATGAAAATACTAACCTCCTGGCTGGCATACGGCCCCATGTGTTTATTATTGTTAGTAAATGTGATATGACAGAGTTATTTACCAGTGTTGAGACCAGGCTGCCCGAAACCCTCCACGCTCTGACCAGCGCTGAACGTGTGTGAGACAGTGACCAGTGTTAGGGACAGCCTGGCCCTCAGGAAGGACTCAGGAAAGAACTTAGACTTCCCCAAGCTCTTTTTCTTCGTCTGTAAAATGGGGATTTCAGTTAGGGGTCAATCATGGTCAGGGTTAGGGGTCAAGCTGTGGTCAGGGTGGAGTGATCTGGTGGTGGAGATAAACGGTCAGTCATGGTTATGAAGACGGGTGTCGGTCATGGACCAGGGTGAGGGGTCAGATACTGACTGGGTTCTATTTTCTTTGTGTTAAGCTAACAGCTCTGAAGAAGCTGACCTTGTCTCAGAGGCCAGAGCGTTTATTTGAGAACTTCAAAGACAGGGGTGTTAGTCCTGATTTTGCTAATTTAGGAGCTGGGTGTCTGGGCGAGTTGCCTCACTTCTCTGTAGAAAGTTAAGGATACACATGTGCCTAGGCGTGAAGCCTTTGTTTCTAGGTATCCTATCATGAAATATGAGCTACAGAATCAACAGCATGCAGCCTTTAGACCTATAGGTAAACCCTCAGTGGTTGGTTGGTGGGGCCGAGGTGGTGAAAGCGGTGGTCCTCAAACTTGACTGCTTATTGGAACCACCTGGACATCTTGAAAAGCACAGACACCCAGCGCTCACTCCAGCCCTCCCACATTTTGATTTAATTGGTGGGTGGGGGAGGCGGTGGCCTAGGCAGCAGGAGTTTTAAAAGCTCCCCAGGTGATTCTAATGTGCAACCAAGTTTGGAAACCACTGTACTAATTAATGAGCTCAAAAGAATGAGTCTTTAAGTGGCCACCTGAGCTGCAGATAAAACCAAGCAGCTGGCTCCAGGCTCCCCCTCTGTGGGGGCCTGGCTAAGGGAGATGAAGTGAGAGCAGTGAGACACTCAAGGAAATTTCTCATCTGACCCTCTCCATACCTCTGTTTCTTCATCTGTAAAATGGGGTTAAGTTCTACTTACTTCATGGAGGTTGTGGGAGGGCTCAAGTGGAATAAATCTCATTATAAGCGGTGATCATTGGCACTAGTCAACCAAGAGATGCTGAGTGAACACTGGAATGTGGGGGAAGAAGAGTAGAGCCCTGGAAACTCCTTTCACGTCTCCCCTTGCTTGAAGTTCCTGACCATGGTCTGAAGCCGGGGCATGGACTGCGTGGACTCCGTTGAATCCGGAAGCTCTTGGCTCTGTGTAGGGTCTCTGGGGGTATGTGTTCCCTGTTCCAAGTATTGTCCCTCTAAATACAATCACATTAGTTTGCCCACATGTTTCATTTTTGGTTTCAGAAAATACCATCCCCGTAAGAACCTGGAGGGTGGTGTGGGATGGCAAAATGGGAGTTCTGTCCCTTCTGGCTGTTTGCAGGGGTGGAGTGAGGTGTGATGGAGGTCCTGGAAGCTTCAACTCAGGCTTGGAGGCAGTTCTTGGTCAGGTTTCCAGTGTCTTGGTCCTCAGGGGAAAGTGGAGTCTTCCTCTGTGGCCTGTGTCTTTAAGACTTGGAGAAGGATGGGGTTGGTAGTTGGGGGGGGACCTGACTGGGGAAAATTCCAACCAGTGGGTTCCTTTGAAATGGAAGTGACATCTAGTGGTTTGAAAAAGAACTGCCAAGCCGGCCCCCCAGCTGGGCTGGCCCTTGGGGTCCCTTCATGCCACCAGGCCCCTCTCCCCGCCACCCCCGGGGTCCACAACCCTGCTTCAGGGGTCTACAGCCCCAACAGCAGGCTCTGCATGGCAAGGGGGCTCTCCTGGCCCAACACCTGGCTGGAACCTCTACCCAGGCCCAGGCATGGATACTCAGGCCCAGGAGACCAGGCCTGGGGCCACCAGGAGAGGCCCAGAAAGTGTGTCTCCTTCCCAGTGTGTCTGGGCAACAGTGCAGGGTCCCCAGGTAAGCTGGGCTCTTTGGGCCTCTTGTCTCTTGATTCTGAGGAGCCTTGTCCTGGGTCCAGCCCCACAGAAGTCCTGTTCAGGCCACAGTGCTGAATCATCGGAAACCTGCGGCCAGCCGCTGTTATGCAATGACCGCCATCGCTGGTCACTGGTATCAGCTACAGGCCTTCAGCCTCCCTTCCAGGCAGGACCTCAAGGGGTGCATGCACCCAGCCTTGGGGTATGTGAAATGTGTGACCACACAGAGCCTTGGCCTTGGAGCCAAAAGAGGCCGTGGGAGGAGAGGGACAGAGCCCAGCTGGTTGTGCTGCCAGGTCCCTGACTTGAGGTGCCCCAGTCTGAGTGGGGAGAGCAGAACTGCCCTCGGGGAGCCCCAGTCTGAGGAGGCACAGCCTTGTTATCACAAAAATCCCAGGTGAAGATAGGAGTAGGAAAGAATGACGCACACATGGAACACTGATGACCATTGTAAAGCTCTAGAAAAATTAGGGCAGATGGTTATAGGACCGCAGAGCCGCAGGGCTGGGCTCCCAGGGTGCAAGTGACAGACTCTGGATTCAGTAGCAAGTGCTCAGGGGAGGCAATGCCTGTAAAAGTGGCAGGGAGTCTGCCCTCTGCCTTCTGTCTAGTATTTATTTACTTATTTGGCTGCACCAAGTCTTAGTTTTGGAATGCAGAATCTTTAGTAGTGGCATGTAGGCTCTAGTACCCAACCAGGGATTGAACCTGGGCCCTCCTGCACTGGGGGCATGGAGTCTTAACTGCTGGACCACCAGGGAAGTCCCCCTCAGTCTGTTTAGACCATGTGTTTGGACATGAGTTCTTCCCCCAAGTGTCTGGCTCACAGGGTGAGAGACCCTCAGCCTGTCTCAGGCACTGAGTCTACTGGCACCAGGGCCTGGGCAAGTAATGAAAGGGACTGGGCAGGACTGGGAGGGTGACTGGCATTGTGTGGACACCTGGAACCCCTCTGCTTTCTCCCCTGCCTGCTGCGACCCTGTGCAGAGAACCATCACTGGGGGCAGCAGCTCTGTGGCCTATGTCAGCCCTACCCCATCCCTGAGTGAGCTCGGCTGCTTCTGACCTCAGCTTGGTGGTTCTGGAAGCTTCCTCAGCCCCCTTCTCCAAAACTCTAGGCTCATTCACATCCTTTTGGGTGAGGAAGCGTCTGTTCCAGAGAATAGAGTGTTTCAGGATCAAATTCCTAAAAAGCGTATGCAGTCGACTCCCTACTGAGAGATTTGAATACTCAGAGTTTTAGAGTCTCCAGAATTTCTGCAGGAGAAAATGCTTGTTTAACTTTATCTTGTTAATTTTATTTCAAAGAGGTACTGAAGGGACATGGTAAAAAAAAATCAAGCACAGTAACAGTGAGTCAATCTAGGGTATTGGGAATTCTTCTTGCAACTTTTCCGTAAGTTTGTTGTTCAGTCGATAAGTCATGTCCAACTCTTTGCAACCCCATGGACTGCAGCATGCTAGGCTTCCCTGTCCTTCACTGTCTCCCAGAGTTTGCTCAAACTCACATCCATTGAGTTGGTGATGTCATCCAACCATCTCATTCTCTGTCGCCCCCCTTTTCCTCCTGCCTCAGTCTTTCCCAGTGTCAGTGTCTTTCCCAATGAGTCAACTCTTTGCTTAAGATCGAAATCCCTTCAAAATACAATGAAAAGCTGAAAACAAATTCAGACAAATGTCTGCCTTCCATCTTTTCCTCCAGCCACTTCTTAGCTCTCTTTCTTGGAGGCCCTCGAGTTACCGGTTTCCTATGCATCCTTCTAAAGATAGTCTGAAATATATGTACTTATGAACTTTTTTCTCCCATTGCCCCACACTGCTCAGCATTTTGCCTCTTTTATTTCTGGAAACCATTTGGTATGAGCACACAGAGAGCTGTCTTGGCCTTTTTCATGGTTCCTGTGCATTCCATTGAACAGGTGATTCAAATTTTCATTTCGAAGGTGTGATGGAGTGGTGAAGACCATTGACTTTGGAAGCAGAATGTTAGAGTATAGATTGCTGCTGCTGTTAAGTCGCTTCAGTCATGTCTGACTCTGTGCGACCCTATAGACGGCAGCCCACCAGGCTCCCCCATCCCTGGGATTCTCCAGGCAAGAACACTGGAGTAGGTTGCCATTTCCTTCTCGAATGCGTGAAAGTGAAGAGTGAAAGTGAAGTTGCTCAGTTGTGTCCAATTCCTAGCAACCCCATGGACTGCAGCCCATCAGGCTCCTCTGTCCATGAGATTTTCCAGGCAAGAGTACTGGAGCTACTCAACTACAAAAGAGTTGTTTCATGTCGAGCCAGTTACTTAATATCTAGTTCCTCAGTTTCCTCATTGTGGACCAAGATGAAGAGTGAAGTCTACCTCAGGGTGTTTTGTGTGGATTAAGTGAGGCGATATTTCTAAAGGGCTTAGGATCCCTTTTGATGTGCAGGACGTACTCCATAACCATGAACCATCACTCCCCAGATGATTGTGCCAGGCCCCCTTTCAGAGAATGAGGCTGTTTCAGGCTTTTATTATTATAAACAATGCTGCAAAACAAATATCCTTGGCCACACATCACTTGGTACTTGTGGGAGTGTATCTGTAAGAAAAATGCCAGGGCAGTAGAATTGTTGGGTCAAAGGCCACGTGCAATTTTAATTTCAAAAGATACTGCCAGGTTGCCCTCCATAAGAGTGGTCCCCGTTGCATCGCCACCAGCTGTATTTGAGCCTGTTACCCTACCACATAACCTTGCCAACACAGTCGTGTTTTTGCTTGAACACAGCATTTCTCAACTTATTTGGACTCAGAAGCCTGTTATGGGGCTTCTTGGGGATCACCTGGCCTTAGAGCCCCTCCCCCAATACCCAGCAATACTGTCAGGGTATTTTCTGGAAAAAACCAGCCCATGACGAGGGCTAGAATGGTCCTGAGCCCGCAGAGTCTCCAAAAGTTGGCTCTGCCCAGGTTTCTGCACGTTCATTCATTCTCCACATTTTTCTTAAATATTATGGTGCTCATGACGAGTTTTTACATTGTTGATGGTTGTTTTTTTCTGGGCCTGTTAACACATCAAAACGGTTGGTGAAATCGGATAATACTGTGGATAGTGCGTGCTGTCACTCTTTCACTCCTGTGCCAGGGACTTGGGATTTCCAGTTGCATTTTAGAATTTTATCTCACATCTGGTGGCATGTGGACAATGCCTGTTCACAATGAGCTGTGATAATGGGGAAGCCTGACTGTTCTCCCTGGAATTAGGCTTCCTGTTATGGATAACCTATAAACCAACCTCACACCCTTCCCTTCATGGAAAATTGGAGTTGGTTATATAGAAGAAGAAAGTCAGGTCTTGCACTGAGAGACCTGTCACCTGAACATGGAAATCTCACAAGTACAAAATATATCTAAAGGGTGAGTATTCCTTCACAAAGGAGTTCTGACTGAGTACATTTTGCATGCATACTCAGTAACCAAGTCACGTCCGACCCTGCAACCCCATGGACTATAGCCTGCCAGTCTCCTCTGTCCATGGGATTACAAGAGTACTGGAGTTGGTTGCCATTTCCTCCTCCAGGGGATGTGAGTACATTTTAGTACTTTTATTAAAGCCCTTTGAGATCATCATGGTAAGGCAGAGGATTGTTTGAGATGATGACTTTGGGAAGGAAAGAGCAGGCCTACTGTGTCTCTCCCCAGTTCTTCACTTTCTTCTCATCCACAGCTTACATGTTCCCTGATCTCACACAGGCCTGGACTGGAATGCTCCTTTATGATTCACTCTGACTTAGAGTGGCGTGCCAAACTTTCTAGGACTTTGCGGGCTCCCTGGGCTAGCCTGGCATAAAAACCTCTGACGCCTCTTTCCCCTCCAGTGACCTTGCAGATCTAACAAATGCCAAGGACTGGGCCTCTGTGATCTGGTGTGGGGACTGTCCCAGGCTACTGAAAGAGGCCGGAAGCAAACTGGCTGCATCTTCAGGAGACCCTCAGGGGTTGTTCAAGGTGACACTGTCCTTGAGTGAAGTCAAATTGGTTCTTTTTTTCCCCATTTAGTAAACTTGATTTTAATCTAATTAAAACACGCATACAGAAAAGTGCACAAATCCCATTCCTAGCTCGATCATTTATTTTTTCACATGCAGCTTATGAGTTTTACATGCAAATAATAATCCAGCTCAAGAAACAGAGCACTGCCAGCTTCCCACAGCCCCTCCAGCTGCTGCCCCACTGAACGCAGGCACTCTTTCATCTTCTATTCCTGAAAGTTAGTGTTACCTGACTTTGGGATTTATATAAATGGAATCACTTCACGTGTACTTGGTTGTGTGTGATCTTGTTTGCTCAACACTGTGAAGTTCACAGGCTGTGAATTCATCATGTTGCGAGTTTGTGGTTCATTCATTCCTGTTACTGCGGGGTGTCCCATGGTATGAATACACAACTTCTCATCCACTCCACTGATAATCATTGTGTCGTTTCCAGTTTAGCCCCTACATGCTCTTATCTGTGGCCTGTGGTGTACAAGTGTACACGTTTCTGTCATGTGCTTAGGAGAAGAATTACTGTGTCATAGGGTAGACACAGCCCATTGCCCAAAGTGACTCTTCATTTCTGCTCTCAGCATCAGTGAGTGAGAATTTCAGTTTCTCCGCATCGTCCCCACCGCCACTATCAGAGCTGTTCACGTCGCTGTTCTGGTAGTCAGAAGGACCCTTCTAAACCATAGATCCTTTGATCACCTTCCTGTTTCCAGCTTTTAGAGATGTCCCCAGCATTTTATAGTGAAAACTTTCAAACACATACAGAAAAGCTGAAGAAATTTTACAGGGAGCACCCATGTGACAATCAACATTTTATAATGATCGTTTTTTCCACGTGTCTAACCGTTCATCAACTACCTTCTTTTTACTTGTCATGTTCCTTTAAGAAGGTAAAACTTATCACCACGCTGACCTATTTTAAGCATACATTCCATGATTTAAGTAAATTTACATAGTTGTACAATCATCAGCACAATCCAGTTTTAGAACGTTTCTGTCACCCGGCAAAATTCCCTGTGCTGTTTGTTTCAGTCCCTACTGAGAGCAACTCCCTACGCCTCCTCCCAACCTCAGGCCACTGCTGACCCATCTGTTTTCTCTCTATGTAGTTTTGCCTTTCCCAGAAGTTCTGTATAAAGGGAATTATCTCGTGAGCATGCAGCCTTTTCTGTCTAGCTTCTCTCATGTGGTATTATGCTTCTAAGATTCACCCATGTTGTAGCATGGACGATACTAGCTCCTTTTCTTGGCTGAGTAGTATTCCAGCGTGTGGCTCTACCACAGTTGCTTTACCCAGACTCCAGTTAGTTGTCCCAATAGAGTTTTGATTACAGGACCACAGTCTGGCATAAAAAGAGCTTGCTCATTTAACGAGAGGTCTGTGCCTGGGAAAAGAAAAGGTAGAGAGAGGTAGAGAGACAAAAGGAGTTAAAGACAGAGGGACAGGATTTTATTCCCTTGGTATCCCCTTTCTGCAGATGAGTGCAGGGCCTCCTCCCTTTGGGGAGCTCCCCCGCTGCCCTGTGGGCTAGTCTGCCTTCCAGATTGCTACACACCTGGCCAACCACACTTTTCTGGTGCTTACAGCTCTCTGTCCTGGGTTCCACAAAGAACTCAGCACATTCTGCCACATGGTTTACAACACAGGGGCTCACTTGATGGGCTCTCTGAGGGCAGAGGGCATGGCTTTTGTGTCCCTTCGTTGTAGCTCCAAGGCTGGGTACAGTGCTGGGCACACAGGGAAGGAAAAGGGAGGACAGTGACAGTGCAGTGGGCTGGGGGCCCTGAGCACCCGAACTCAGGTCCTCTGGTTGAGGTCCCTACTAGGCAAATGGCCCTGGGCTGAGTCTGGGGAATTGCCAGACCTTGGTGCCAAACCACAGCTGGGAATGCCAGCAGAGCTAAAGAGTTCAGGATAAACCTGGAGAAGGAGGAAGGCTCCTGCCAATGGAGGCAACTGCCGGAAGCTGCTGGGACCCCCAGTCGGCAAGGGGCTAGAGGAGCAGCTGCCAGGCAGGCTACCCCTTTACCACTTCCCTTTTGGCCCCTTAGTTCCCAAGATCTCTGGCTTCTCTCCAGACCGAGGCTGCCCTCTCTGCATGCTTCCAGGAGGGCTGAAGGGCTGGGCTCCCAGGCCTGCGCAATCCATGATGCCCTCCTGTCTTTTCCACATTAAGATGGCGTCCTCAGACCTGGATGTGCCTTAATGGCTCCTATCGTCCATGCGTGCTGTGGTCGAGGATTTCTGTTCTCAAATGTGATGGTTTGAAAACCTGGGTGATGCACACTGAAGTGTAGAAATCGGAGTCTTTGATTCAGCACATGTGAGATGGAACCTGAGAATTTGGCACATCGACCGAGTTCCTCAGTGAGGCTTGTGCTGCTGGCCAGGGCTGGGTACCGCTGTCTGAGAACCACTGCTTTAAGGCTTTGGTCTGTCCTCTGCAGTCTCAGCATGAACCCTCCTCCTGCCGGGTAGGAGGTGGGGGAGGGCAGGGGCAGAGGTGTCTGCTGCCTTCTCTGCACAAGTCCCAAGAAACATTCAGATCCTAGTGACTGTGACAGTGGCAGTCGGAAGTTCACACTCCAACTGCCTTTGGCCAAAGGGCATGGCAAGACTTACACGGGGAAGAGGAGATACAGTATCTTGCCTCCAACGTATCATAAAGAGAGGATAAAAACAGATCAAAGCTGGAGAGAGTGTCTGCGTATAAAAATAAGTAAATGGTTTCAAGAAAGAATGATCAGAACTTGCTGTCCTGTTTAACTGCACTTAATTTTGATTTTGGAAGTGACCCATGTAAAAAGACTCTTAAAATTATATGGGTCAGACAAGATAGTGAGTGCAGTTTTTCTGCCACTGTTCTAGAATGACTCTTCACATTCAGCTCTTGCTTAATCCTACAGTGTAGCTGGCCTTGGAAAAAGGTCCTTGAGGGTTCTTCAATACACTTAACCCTCGAACCAATCTTATGAGGCCGATAGGAAGATGTTCTCATTCCCATTTTACAGATGAGGAAACCGAGGCAAAGTAGTTAAATGATAGATTCAGGATTCCAACACAAGTTTTTTTTTTTTTTTAACTCCAATTTAGACTTTGCATTTCAAAGTGACCTTTTTTCTTTTCTTACACTGCAGCTGAATATTAAGGTTCTCCAGAATAGAGACTTTCCTGGTGGTCCAGTGGTTAAGAATTCACTGCCTGCCAATGCAGGGGACGTTGATTTGATCCTTGGTCCAGGAAGATTTCACATGCCTTGTGGCAACTAAGCCCATGAGCCACAACTACTGAGCCCACCTGCCTAGAGACTGTGCTCCACAACAAGAGAAACTACCTCAACGAGAAGCTCTCGAACTGCAACTAGAGAGTAGCTCCCACTTTCTGCAACTAGAGAAAGCCCACCTGCCACAGTGAAGACCCAGTGCAGTCAAAAATAAAATAAATTAATTAAAAAAATTTCTCGTTGCAGACCCATCAGACTGGATCTGAAGGCTCAGGCAAGCTCTTTTGCTATTACTTGGGGGTATGAACTCCCTCAAATCCAGTTGGCTCTGCAAGGGGGAATCCAACATATCTGCTGTTAGAAATGACATATTTGAAATCAGATTCCTCTGTAGGTTTATCTGAGCTTAAGACAGGGAAGATTGATCAGGAGGCTGATCCACTACCATCACTTTTCATTGTTCTTCAGCACCTGGACTTTGTGTGTTTAAACAAGCCAGGTAGATGGTTTCATGCTGGCTCCCAGGGATTAGAGACGCTCCTGCATCCTGCTGCCCCCCACCCTGTCCACTCCACCTCAGCCCACTGTAGGACAGTCGGTTATTAAGAAAGGAAGTGTCCACATCTCCTGAGGATTTGTGGACAGCCATTTGAACTGTGGTGTTGGAGAAGACTCTTGAGAGTCCCTTGGACTGCAAGGAGATCCAACCAGTCAAGCCTAAAGGAAATCAGTCCTGAATATTCATTGGAAGGACTGATGCTGAAGCTGAAACTCCAATACTTTGGCCAACTGATGCAAAGAACTGATTCATTTGAAAAGACCCTAATGCTGGGAAAGATTGAAGGCAGGAGGGGAAGGAGTGACAGAGGATGAGATGATTGGATGGCATCACCGACTTGATGGACGTGAGTTTGAGCAAGCTCTGGGAGTTGGGATGGACAGGGAAGCCTGGTTTGCTGCAGTCCATGGGGTCACAAAGAATCGGACATGACTGAGCAACTGAACTGAATATAAAGAGATCCTGCTGGAAGAGACAGCAGTATTAGCAGACAGAATGCTGTTGTCTCTTGGAGCAGTTGCTGGTCTGGATATCATTCCGGGCATAGTTTATCACTCAGTAAAGAATGTAGACAAGGGGGCAAGATTGACTATGGATTAGATAGTGACCTTTGGGTTGAGGTAAGGGAGCGCTGCTGGAGGTAGGCATGAGGATGAAGATGGAAGAGGGACATGGAGGGTAATGGGGTTTTGATGGCTGGAGATGACAGAGGGTGGAAACAGCCCAGGTAAGGGACGATGGTACAGGAGATGGTATATTAGAAGAATGTTTGTTGCGATGATGAGCTGAGTAGCTCAGGGAACTAGCTGAAAGGTCCAAAGCCAGGGGTGAAAATCTGATCATGGTTTGGGGTGGCTGGGGAGGGGCAGGTTGCCTAGGGAAGGCACTGCTTTGTGGTCACCCATGCCTGCACCAGCTGGAATGATACCCAGACCAACCGTGTTCCAGGAGATAACAGCGTTCCGTCCGCTTCTTGACTGGTATCCCTTCCAGCAGGGTGTGTTCACAGGGCCATCTACAAAACCCTCAGGGTATTTACTAAACCTGTTTTAACAGCCCAGCTGGGAGGTCCTTCCTGGCTGAGATTTAGTCAACCTGTTTCCCTAGGAGGCCTCTTTTCCCACCACAAAGAGATGAGTGCTGATGTCAGCAGTGGGCGAAGCCGTTAGTCAGCACCAGAGGGGCTCGTGCTGAGGGGCCAACGGAAGGAAAGGCGCCGCCGGACATGGCCTCCTCTAACCCCCACCCCAGTGAGGGAGGCAAGGCAAGAGGCCACCCGGGAGGCCCTGCCAGGTTCGTGTACAACCTTGGGTGGCCTGAGGCACAAGCTTAGCCTCAGAGAACCCTGGATGTGGGAAGTGGCTGCTGCTGCTGCTGCTGCTGCTAAGTCGCTTCAGTCATGTCCGACTCTGTGTGACCCCATAGACAGCAGCCCACCAGGCTCCCCCGTCCCTAGGATTTTCCAGGCAAGAACACTGGAGTGGGTTGCCATTTCCTTCTCCAACGCATGAAAGTGAAAAGTGAAAGTGAAGTCGAGTTGCTCAGTCGTGTCCGACTCTTAGTGACCGCATGGACTGCAGCCTACCAGGCTCCTCCGTTCATGGGATTTTCCAGGCAAGAGTACTGGAGTCAGGTGCGATTGCCTTCTCCGTGTGGGAAGTGGAAGGGTCCTTTAAGACCCATCTGGTTTAAGGCTATGCAGAGAAGAGAGAGGTGTTCTGATTCCCATTTCCCAGATGAGGACACGGAAGACTTGGGAGGGAGAGAGCTGCGCCCAGGGCCCCATGGGGGGGCAGCAGTAGGACCCAGCTCAGCACCTCCAGCTCTGGATGGCTGCAACAGCATCTGCATCTGTGCACGTGTGGGGTCCTGTTTGGGGCAGCGGTCTCAGAGGGGCTGGTATTGGACTGAGCCGGGCTCCCCGCTGGGTCTGCCATTCTCTTGGGGGGAGGGTGTGACGTGGAGCCTCTGTCTCCTGTTTGGTGACATTGGTAGGCGGGTTCTTCACCACTGAGCCACTGGGAGAGGCCCTCTTCTGTGACATTTCATTTGTATGCTTAGTCACTCAGACGTGTCCGAATCTTTGTGACCCCGTGGACTGTAGCCCACCAGGCTCCTCTGTCCATGGCATTTCCCAGGCAAGAATACTGGAGTGGGTTTCCATTTCCTTCCCCAGGGGATCTTCCCCACCCAGGGACTGAACCCACGACTTCTGTGTCTCCTGCATTGGTAGGTGAATTCTTTACCACTGAACCTCCTGGGAAGCCCACAGGAGTGTTCAAAAATTCCTCTTCCGGTGGGAGGAGAGTTAAATGGGATGGGCAAAAGTAAAGCTCCCCGTGAATGTTAGCCTTCTTCCCCCTACAAATCATTAGTTCCAGTGGGGGTTCTCTGTGTACGTCAGTGTGGGCTTGTGTGTGAGAGCACATGTGTGTGTGTGCGTGCATGTGATATCTGCAGATCTTGGCCAGGCGGCCACAGCGAGGGGAAGTCACAGTGTTCAGGGGTCTGGAAGTCTTTAGGGGCTGAAGCTTCTAGGACTGGTGTGAGGGGGTGCTGCTGACAGGAGGAAGCGCTCCAAGACACCCACTCCCTGAGCTACTGCCAACCCTGAAGGCTCAGGGGACAGGGCAGGCAGTCTCGGGTCGGGGGCAGCCCCTCTTAGGGAGCAGCTCCACTGTCAGGAGTCAGTCCCTGTGGGCATTTGTAGTGCAGCCCAGCTCAGAGTGTCTGACTAGGGGTTAGAGAATGGGCTTGAGGGCACCAGAAGAGGATAGAAGAAGCACAGCTGGCCCTCAGGCCTCCAGCAAATTCCACCTTCCTTGCAGCCCCAGGTGATCTTGCCTCCCAGCCTGAATCATCCTCACTCTAGTCTGAATGAGAGTCCTGTTATTGTGCTAATTGTTGACATTTGCACAGGAGCTTGGGGACCCAGAATGCACAGCTGCTTTTCCACATGCTGATTTTATGACATCAGCAGAACTGGAGCCTGGGGAGTGGCTGGGGGCAGAGGACAGTGGCCTTCAGCACTGATTCCAAGCTGCCTGAAATGCCCCCATTGCATTCACAGAGGCGTGATGTGTTGGAGTCCTGGAAGATCAAAACTGAGGTTCAGACCTCGATGGCCTTCCAGTCCAACTGCCTCGCTTTATACAGAAGGAGACCGAGGCTCTGGTTAGTGGCAGTGTAGGGCCACAACCTCACCCCGCCTCTTCCATATTCATCCTTTGACTTCATATGCATGAAGCACCCTTTTGGTCACCAGCCTCCCCCTCCTGCAGTACCTCCAGCTTTATTTTGCTTCCTGGCGGTACCTGGCATTATATATGGATGCTCTTTCTCTTCTGTCCCCTTCCCCCATTAGAACGAAGCTCCAAAGGGGCAAGAATTCTTCCCGATTTCATTAATTGCTATATTGTTGCATCTAGAACAGGTAGTTGCTCAGAAAGGAACTGTGGGATTCATTCACTCATTTGTTTATTTATGCATCTGTTGGCTACCTCTCAGGTGGGTCTTCTGCACTGCAGACAGTGATAGCACAAAGAGGTGTCAGATCCACCTCTGTCCCACAGAGCAGGTGGCTTCAGACTCTTTTCTCCAGGCTCCAGATGCCTGAAGATGGGAGGGAGCATGTTGCTAAGGTACCCTGGAAGGAACTCTGGAAGGTCCCCTCAAGCAGGGAGGGGCTGGGGCTTGGGGATAAGAACCCTTCTTAGGAAGTAGATCAGGTCCCAGAGCAGCCTCCAAGGCACAGTGGGGACCAGAGGTGCAGACACAGGTAGCCTATGACCAGAGGGAGAGGGAAAGGAATGTAGTGACCCACAGGGGTTGGCACAGAGAGGGAGCAGGGATGGGGATCCTGGGAAGACAGGGCAAACAGGGCGCTGTGGAGGGGCTGGGCCCTGGGTGTGTGTTGGGTGGGGTGGAGGAGAAGGACATGGACATTTGTTAACATCTGTGTCAGTTGAGAGTGGGCGCCAGGATGGATAGAGAGAAGACTTGTAGTCAGATGGGAGATGGAACACGGAGCCAAAGCTTGGTTGAAGGCTCAGTTTTCTCATGCATAAAATGGAGATGGTGACTGACCCTGGGATGGGGGAAGGGGAGATGAGCCTGTACTGAAAGATCTTCTTTTTGAATACACTGAGCCCCTACCGGATCCCCAGACAATGCTGGCTTGTCCTCCTCACCACTCCTCCCTTGACCCTATCCCCAGCTCTGGGGCTCTGACCTGCGGAGTGGGCCAGACCCCACCCTCCCTGTTCCCCAGCTCCTATGGTTGGTGGCCCAAAAGGCTGACCGGTTTCCTCCATCCAACTTGACCAGAACCATCTGGGCTCTGTGGATGTTGCGGGTTTCCTGATGCGGGCCCAGGCCTTGGCCTCGCTGGGGGCTGAGAGCAGGAGAGTAACAGCCCAGATTTTGCAAGCCTGAAATAGTTTATTGCTGGGCTGAGGCAGGGAGGAAGGAGGGCATGGCCCCGGGAATGCAGGAGGAATGCCTGGGAGGCTGGTTTCTGCCCCCACCCCTCCCCAGTTCCCCAGGGGAAGCCAGCAAGGCTCTCAGCCAACTGGGCACCGGGTTGCGCAGAGAGAAATGGTTTGGGCGCTGAACGTTCCTGGTGCTGGGGTGTTCTCAGGGCCCAGGGGTGGGTGTATGCTTGAGGGAGACCTGGTCTTCCTTTTGATGTGGGGACCATCTCCAAGGAGGCTGCCTGGATAAGCCTGTTTCACTCCCCATCGTTTAGGCTCCCCACACCCCTGCTTTTGGCCGGGAGCACCATGGACATACATCTTGCATGGTACTGGCAGGGGAGGGGGCTGTGCTTTGGCTTGAAGTGTGGTTCCTGTGTCCTCCTTCACACTGGAGCTCTCTGAAGTCAGGTTGTATGTTTTCTCTTAAGACTGGGGGCTTTCCTTACAGTCTGAGGCTGTGATGCCATGGGGAGGGCTGTGTCACCTTGCCTCACCCAAAAGTTTCCCATGGCTGTGATGGGGTGGCCACTGAAACTGCAACTGCAAAAGGATCTTCACCCCAATTCCTTTAGATCCAAGACTGCATCGTTAAGGACCCACCGAGTCTTCTGTGGACAAGACAGCAGCCTCCCAACAGCCTTTGCCCCACCCCCCACCCCTATTCATGGGACACCTGAGGCCCTACTTTGTGAAGCGGGGAGGAACCAGGCCCTGGTCGCCCACCTGGACAGTCCACTTGGCCCTCCTGGCGCCACACACTGGGCTCCCCCAACCACTCTGCTTGTGTCCTAGGGTCTCCGACCCCAGGAGGGGATGGGAGTGGACAGGTCAAAGCGCGCCAGGCATCTGTCCACTGATGATACCTGTGCATTCCTGGGCCCTACATCAGGGCCAGTCATCTTCCCTTTCATGTTTGGCTGTCTGATGGAGCCAGTGGATATCGTGAGGGTTGGGCAGGGGCCCTAGGGCAGCCAGGCAGCAACAGTGGAAGGCAGAAGGCAGAGGAGTGACACCCAGCCGAGGTCACAAGGTTCCAGCGCCCTTAGGTCTCGCCAAGCTCTGGCAGCGGAGACACAAGGGGTCAAAACTCTGCCTGGCCAGACTCCATCCCTCTGTTTGGCCATGGCTTCTGGCTTCTGATGGCAGCACTTCCTTTTCCAATCTGCCCCTACCCCACGACTCACACACTCCTAGAGCAGCTCCAGGGGCTGAGTCTGCGGTCACAGTGACAGAGGATCTGTGCAGAGTTGGGCCACCCTGTGTTGAGGATTATGGAGATGGAAATCAGGGTTTAGGATCAGACACTGACCAGGGTTAGGAGTCAGCCTGTTTTCTGGGTTAGGAGGTGGGATTAAGGGTCAGGCTGTACTCAAGATTAAGGGTCAGTCTACCCCACTCCAGTACTCTTGCCTGGAAAATCCCATGGACAGAAGAGCCTGGTAGGCTGCGGTCCATGGGGTTGCGAAGAGTCGGAAACGACTGAGCAACTTCCCTTTCACTTTTCACTTTTATGCATTGGAGAAGGAAATGGCAACCCACTCCAGTGTTCTTGCCTGGAGAACCCCAGGGACAGGGGAGCCTGGGCTGCCGTCTCTGGGGTTGCACAGAGTCGGACACGACTGAAGCGACTTAGCAGCAGCAGCAGCATACCTAGGGTTGGGAGTCAGTGTGTACCTAGGATCAAAGACATGGCTTCCTCAGGTACAGCTTATTCTACACCCAGAATTAGGGGATGATGGGCACCTAATGGTGAGTTTGTTTTCCGCCAGAACTGAACCTACAGCGTGGCCACAAAAGGTGAGCCCAGCTAGTCATTCATATATGGCAGAGAATAGAGTTTGCAGTTTGGAAGGGCAGGATTCATTGATCCCTTGGCCATCCCCTCTGGGGACCCACCAGCAGGAGGTATGAGGGACAGAATGAAGAGACTCAAGGCTCTCAGAGAACCAGGAACACTGGTGGGGATGGAGCACAGTGTCCAGGCTAAGTCCAGTGTGTGGTTCAGAGGCAATATTGCCCAACGCATGGCCAGCCAGGAAGAATACTGAGTAACTCCACGGATAGCGCTTCTGTTTACACTGTACCTCTTGAAACGCGGTCACCAGTAGCTCATTCTGCAAACATTTCCTGAATACCTACCATACTTTAGACCAGAGGTTCTCAAACTTGAGTGCACAGAGGAACAACCAGGAAGCTTGTGAAAAAAGGCCGGTTCCTGGGCCCCACCCCAGGGGCTCTGGAGAAGGAAGGTACTGGGAGCTGCCCAGGAATCCGCACTTCCAATAAAGTCCCCAGGTGATTCCGCTGTGATGAGGTTTTTTTTTAAATTGCTTTATTTTATTTTTGGCTGCACTGGGTCTTCATTGCTGGGCGAAGCTTTTCTCTAGTTGTGGCAAGTGGGGGCTACTGTCTAGTTTCGGTCTGAGGGCTTCTCACTGCAGTGGCTTCTCTTGCTGCGAAACATGGGCTCTAGGGCATGTGGGCTCCGTAGTTGTAACCCACGGGCTCAGTTGCCCTGCGGCATGTGGGATTCTCCTAGACCAGGGATCGAACCTGTGTCCCCTGAATTGGCAGGCGGTTTCTTAACCGCTGGACCACCAGGGAAGTTTTTTTTTTTAATTGCTGCTGTGGTAGTCTTATTTTTACTTATTTTTTCAGAGTTTTAATAAAACTTTTAATAAAGGGTCAGAATACTAACAAGCATCTTCCAGCATAACAAGGAAAAGGCAGCAACATGAATTCTTTCAGTTAGAATGGCATAATGTAGCAGTTTTAAGACCATACTTTTGAGACCTGTCCTCAAAAGGCTCATGGGTTAAAAAAAAAAAAAAGGATTGTGGAAAATACCATAATGCCTTTTGGTGAGTTCAGTGCACAGAGTGGGTGCCAAGGATTTCTGGGATAAAAGGGTGTGTGACCATTTTCAGAGAAGATCTTGCAAGAAAGTTAGGGAGTTTCTCTCTCATTTCTGACCATCAGTAAGCTAAAAATGTATGGTCTTATTGCAAAAACTGTATAAAAACTTAGCTGTGTAACCTTCCCAAAACATTTTCATGTGCTTGGCAAGGTAGGAGAATTCCGGCAAACACACTGGAGGTTAGCTTTGAGCAAAGAAGTGTAAAGCAAAGTATAATTACTGTATTAAATGAAGCAAAGTAAAAGAATGCACATAAAAATGCCATCTTGGTACAGTGCTGGGGAAGGAACAATGCATGACAGCCATTATTATTAATAACTTACCAATTCCTATAAAAGTCATTCTGAAAAGCACAGCTCAGGCAGTACAGGTCAACTTTGTTTAAACTGTGGCCCCGTGCTCTGCCCCACTCTCCCCTGCCTTGTTCCACCTGCCAGGAACCTAGTCTGCAGTTGGCATATGGAAACAACAGGGTGTGTGTGTTTATTTTCCCAATATTAAATCACAATATTGATTATGCTTTAGCATATGGCACATTTCTCTCTCCCCCAGCTGCTCCCTGGTCAAGAATCTGGTGTGAAGTGTTCAGTCATTTTGAGGACCTTGCTGAAGGCAGGAAGCCCGGATGGTTTGCCTCCCCGCTCCCCATTCCCCGGCTCACTGCCACTGGCTTGCTTCTAGAAGCTTATATAACCTTTCTTTATTTAAGGCTTCTATTCTTCAATCTGAGGGTGAATGGACTTCCTGGGCCTGCCTGTGGGGCAGGAGCTGGAGGTGTTATTCTTCTCCAGCAGGGAGAGAGGGCTGGACTGAGTTCCAGGAGCTTGTGGAGGCCATGTCCTCCCTGGGATGTCCTGGGATAGCAGACCCTCCCGTGGGGAGGGCAGGAGGTGACCTTCCATTCCCCTGCCTGGGCTGCAGGCCACCTGGTCTCAGCCTTCTTAGATACCGCCAGGAAGCTTTTTCTTTTATCCCAGTTAAATTTCACCTTGTTGATTTCAGGCCAGTGTTTCCGGGAGGCATGGGGTTTCAGGCTGGCTGGGGACTTTCCCAGCCCTCTGGACACCCCCCATACCTTTGGAGCTCCCCTTCCCACAGGATCGCTCCATCTCATTCATGCATTCAGCAGGCATTCCTTGCACACCCATTAGGTACCCCGTACAGTGGGTTTCCGTGGTGGAGGCCTGTTCACAGGGTAGACAGGTGATAGGCACAGGGGTGAATCATTTCTCTCTAGGGTGGTATAATACTACCTCATGCCAGAGGATTAAGGAGGCATAGGAGGGGTGAGAAGGGAAAGGGGATATATATAAACATATAGGTGATTCAGTTTGCTGTTCAGCAGAGACTGACACAACATTGTAAAAGCAACTACACTCTTGTTGTTGCTGTTCAGTCGCTAAGTCGTGTCCAACTCTTTGCAACCCCAGGAACTGTAGCCCACCAGGCTTCTCTATCACCATTTCCCTAAGTTTGCTCAAATGTATGTTCATTGAATCCGTGATGAGAAAGGAGGAGTGGACTAGAGGTTATTTAGGCAGAGAGAGTACTCTGAATGTGAGTCTGGAGGCTGGAAGCAGCATGGCCAGAACTGGTTTAGAAGTCACTTTCTAGACGCCAGAGCATGAGGTTCGAAGCAGAGAGGAGATGGGCCTGAGTCTGTAGAGGCCTGCAGGGGTGAGCTCACAGGAGAGTGTGGGGAGCTAGGGCCTTACCCTGTGGATGCTGGGGAACCATGGACGGTTTCAGCTAGAAGGGAGTGAACTGGTTAGGTCTGCTGACTTGACATGGTCCATTAACAGCAGCACCTAATATATCCCAGGGGACCAAGGAGCCTTGAGGGCTACAGTCCATGGGGTCACAAAAGAGTCCGGCTTGACTTAGCAGCTAAACAACAATGTATCTTTCCTGCGCTTGTGGGGCCTCTGCTTCTTAACAGAGAGCTCTGGGAAGGCAGGCTGTCATGAGAACTGGTGTCATGAGCCACTCAACTGCAAAAGGTGGAGAAAAGAGAAGACCCTCAAGCCAGAAGGACCTGAGGTTGAATCCTTCACTGAGTTCTGGCAAGATATCGAAACTGCCTGAGCCTCAGCGGCTGTGTCTATAGAGTGAAGAGAAGTGAAAATGTTAGTCACTCAGTTGTGTCCGACTCTTTGCAACCCCTTGGACTGTAGCCCGCCAGGCTCCTCTGTCCTTGGGATTCTCCAGGCAAGAATACTGGAATGGGAAGCCATTTTCTCCTCCAGGGGATCTTCTCAACTCAGGGATTGGTCCGGAGCCTTCCGCATTGCAGGCAGATTCTTTACCCTCTGAGCCACCAGGGAAGCTGTCTAATACTATAGAATGGGAACCATCTAATACTGATGGCCGTGTGGTAGAGAGAGTTGGGGACAGCCTATGCAGGAAACAATCTGGAAGTGCAGCCCAGGGGAAGGGTGGCTGGAGCTCATTCCACAATCAACTTGGCAGAGGGGAGCCTGTTCTCCCAGCCGAGGGTCCTGGCCTCCGTACCCATAGCTGTCTGATCAGCAGTCTGCAATGTGCCTCCCTGAGTGAGGTCTGACAACAGCCTTGGGGAGGTATCCCCACTGTAAACAATGGGTCCCTGAGCTTCTCCTGATCTGACGCCTCAGTCTGGGTTCCCTGTGGCCCCTGGGCCTCTGGCTCCAGAGCAGCGGTGGAAAAGAAAGTTCTGCTCAGCTTCCTGCAGGCCTCGTGGTTGTGCAAGGCTGTCTGATTCCAAACAAACTGCAAAGCCTACTGCCTCTCAGGCATTCTGGCCAGCAGGTGGCCAAGTGGCCACTGCTAGGGACAGCCAGGGCCTGGGTCACAGGCCACGCCAGCCCGACCAGGGGTGAACCTAGACTCCCGGTGTCTGGGCCTGGCATGGTTGGGTTGCTGGAGAAATCGAAAGATCTCTGGAGAGGGAGTCAGGCAGGGGTCCTAGTTCCTAGTCCTAGTTACCCCCACCAATTCGCTGTGTGACGTAGGGCAAGTTCCTTGCCTTCTCTGGGCCTTAGTTGTCTCAGGCTGAGCCTGAGGAGTTTGGTGGCGATGATCCCACAGGGTGCCTTCCATCCTGGTGTTCTGGGAGTCTGAGTTCTTGTGCCCTAGAGATTGGACAGCGTCTCCCCAGATTCTGGATGAGGGCCACGCCCACCCCCTCTCCATTCATTCAGTATCAGCTCCAGCTCCAACCACAGGTAAGAGAAGAACTCTTGACTGCAGCCCGTGTAAGAGCAAGGCAATTTTCTTGGAAGTTTCCTGGTGCTGCTTCATTCATTATTTAATTCACTCTTGTATTCAATGAAATGGAAACATTTTTAAAAATCATTCATTCATTTGGCTAACAATTATTAAGGGACACCTACTAGGTGGCAGGCGCCATGCTCAGATCTGGGAGTCACTGGTGAGCCAGATGAACAGGGTCCTAGTTTACTGGAGCTCGCAGGCCCACCCAGCCTGAGTTTCCTGAGAAGCGGCAACAGCAGGCCTACAAGTCGTGTCTGGAGAGTAAGCCGCGAGAACCCGTCCCTGGTAGGACTTCATCCACTCCCACCGTGCAGAGCCCTGTCCTCAACACTGAAGGGAAGTGCATGCCAAGTCGCTTCAGTCGTGTCTGGTTCTTTGTGACCCTATGGACTGTAGCCCATCAGGGTCCTCTGTCCATGGGATTCTCCCAGCAAGAATACTGGAGTGGGTTGCCATTGCCTCCTCCGGGGGATCTTCCAGACCCAGGGATGGAACCCACATCTCTTATGTCTCCTGCATTGGCAGGCATGTTCTTTACCACTAGTGCCACCTGGGAAGCCCCTGAGGGTAAGCAGAGGAAAATAAATCCTGCCCCCAGGAAGCCCTCATGTGGACAGGTGCCCAGTCCCTACCTCTGGAGCTGGTGGGGGAACCAGCCACCACCTCAGGGACTCACAGAAGCCTTGAGTCAGCAGGCGCAAAGCTGGGCCCTGCCCTGAGCATCCTGAGGAACAACCTGCAAGGAGTGGGACCATTTCCTCTTGGGCCTTTTGCCTGGCATACGGGCTAACATAATGTTGGATGAGACGGGGTCTTCCCCCAAATCGGAGGAGACAGATTCAGAGGTGTGTCTTTATTAGCAGTTACCTGCGTTAACTCCCCTGCTAGATAGTTCTTGGGGACGCCGGGAGGGACTGGAGGCACAGCCAGGAGGGACTCAGGGCTGAGTGATGAAGGAGGTGGGGGAAGGAGGCCGCTCAGCGGCTCCTACCGCCTTATGCAAGAGGGGGAACAAAAGGGCTTTCTGGGAGGCATTAGAAGATGAAGTGGCTGGGTCCGGGGCAAACTCAGCAAGCCCCTGGGGCCCTGAGTTAGCAGTAGCAACTGAAAGGGGGGGATTACAGCTCCTGGCCCCCCTCATAGAGGCACCACCCCTGTCCCCGCCTGGGCCCCCTCACACAGATAATCTGCTGCCTTGCCTGAGCTCCTGCAAGGGGCCTGGTAAGAGGCTGGTCCCTTCCACTTAGAGGGGAACAGAGCCTTCCTAGGGAAGGAGCTGCCTGACCCCTGACCCCTGACCCTGGGGGCACGGGCCCTGAGCAGGCTGGGTGGCCCAATTTGGGGCCAGTCAGACACTTGACTGAGCTCTGGGTTTGAGGGGAAATCACTGCTCCTCTCTAGGCCTCTCCTTCCTGGTGATCAGTGAGAATTAGGGACGTGGACCACTGGCAATCCCAGGGGTCCTTGGGCTGGTTCCAGCAGGCATGAGGGAAGCCTCCTCTTAGTCGTGTGGTTTCTGGTGAGCAGGTGTGTCCCCAACACAGATGGGTTTTTGAATTTTTGGACTGATGGGAGTCTAATTGTTAAATAAAAATGAGAAGATATTTGTAAGTTCCACAGTCTGGTCCCCACTGGCCTTCCCAGTTTTACTTCTTTAAAAATATATCTATATCTATATATCTACATATTTATTTATTTAGGCTATGCTGCTTCTTAGTTTTGGCATGTGGGGTTTTTTTTTTGGCCTAGTTGTGGCATGTGGGCTCTATAGTTCCCCGACCAGGGATCAAACCTGAGCCCCTGCGTTGGGAGCATGAAGTCTTAAACACTGGACCACCAGGAAAATCCCCCAGTTTTACTTCTTAATACCTCCTGTGTTGTAACTGATGTTGCAATAACAGCAAGCTGCAGACACCATGCTGTCTGTGTGTGATGTTCAAAATGCTCTGCAATTCCCTGTCCTGGCTCACGCTCCATTTCTCAAGGCCCAGCGCTGTCGGCACCCCTCCTGCCCCTGCTCACAGCTCTCAGTGCACTAACTCAGTTAACCATCTTTTCTGTGTCTTTCTCCCAAGAGGCTGTTGGCTTCATCTTCTTCTCTTTCTCTCTCTCTTTTTTTTTTTGATGTGGGCCTTTTAAAAGTCTTTATTGAATTTATTACAATATTGTTTCAGTTTTATGTTTTGGTTTTTTTGGTCACAGGGCATGTGGGATCTTGGCTCCCTGACCGGGACTGAACCCTGACCCGCTTCATTGGAAGGCAGAATCTTAACCACTGAGCCACCAGGAAAGTCCCACTGCTGGCTCCTTAAAAGCTGGGGTAGAGCTGGCACCTGGGTCACACAGGACGTGAGCCTGCAGGCAACACCTGGTGACTAGGACAGCTCACAGGGTGCAGGGGAGATGAGAAGGGCACAGGAGCACAGTTGCAGAGCTGCCTGGGTATGGAGGGCAGTAGAGAGACTTACAGGGAGGCAGAAAAGTGTGAAACAGGGTGTAGGGGGATCTGTACGTAGAAGCTTCCAGAAGCAAGACCTGCCAGGGTAGAAGAAGCCCGGGAGAAACAGCATTCCCAGGGGAGGGAATGCTGGGAGAGGGAGGCGGCTGTGGGCAGGAGCTGGGCCCTGGAGAGAGGGTGGGAGACGTGGCCGGGTGGTCAGGCTGGGCCTCAGAGGCTGTGCAGAGGATTTTAGGCCTTATCCAAGGAGTAGTGAAGCTATTAAGGGGGTTTTAAGCAGTTGAGGGAGTGAGGTGATGAGATTTGCATTTCTAAAAGATCACTTTCATCAGTGTGGAGAGTGGATTAGGAGGGACAAGAGGCTATTGCTGTTGAGAGAGGGGATGGAGAGGGGAACAGTCAAATTGAGAGGTTTAGGATGGGAGCTGACAGAACTCGAGACTGGATGATTTGGAGGGAGAGGGTGGAGGCTCCAGGCTTCCCACTCACCCCTCGGGCCAGTCAGTGGCCCTGGGCAGCCTGTGAGCCCCCATGTGCTTCTAGACCCCCGTCGGCCATGGTGCAGGGCTGGGGATGCTGGAGCCAGCCCCTCTCCTCCGAGCAGCCCCGTGGGACAGGAATGTGGGGCCAGGCTGCAGCTGCCCAGCTCTTCCCATGGTCAGTGCGCCAGTAAACCTGCCCTCAAGGACGGGGGGCCACAGATTCACACGGACTCAGACCCTCCATATGTGCACGTGTACCTTAGACTCACAGATATATTCATAGCATAGCATAGCTTGGATGTAGACATTAGAACACTCAGATTTACAGAGTGGGCCCCCAATGTGTACTTGTTGACATGTATAATTAGGTCTATTGATAAAAAAGAAAAACAACCAACATTTAGTGGGTGCTTGATATGGGCCAGATTTCAAACACTTCATATCCCTAGTGGCTCAGACGGTAAAGAACTTGCCTGCAATGCAGGAGACCAGGTTCGATCCCTGGGTCAGGAAGATACTTTGACGATGGGAATGGCTACCCACTCCAGTATTCTTGCCTGGAAAATTCCAGGGACAGAGGACCCTGGTGGGCTCACAAAGTGGACTCCATGGGGTCACAAAGAGTTGGACACAACTGAGCGACTAATACTTACATAATAAATCCCATAAAGATGAACAAATATTGACAGAGCATACTCACAGTACCTGTATGTTGTTGATCATACATGTACTCACATGTATGCACGACCTATGCACATTCAAGCACCTAAATATTATTCAGTGCATACTTTGATATAAAGATACACACATTTATTATAAAGACATAAGTTTCTGCAGAGATATTTTCAAGTGCACATGCACAGGCACACTCACATATGCAGTATACATGTTCAGTTCACATGTGTATATTTCCTCCTTTGTGCCAGGTACACAGGTTGTACACACACATCCTCATAGGCAACACAAGTGATACACTCTTGCACATACATCACAGGCTTGTGCACACATGCACACATGTGCAAGACTCACAGATACACACTCTTTACCTTTTCTCACACAGGGCAGTTTATGACTGGCAAGACTCATGTCCGGACTTCTCATTAACATTAATGAAGTGATGTCCCTGGGCTGTTCCTAAACGCTTGTCCTGCAGAGGCAAGGGTGGGGGTGGTGGCCAGGAGGAGGGGACAGGGAGGCCATGGTCACAGAGGAACAGCTAATTATCCGGCTGACCAGGGTTTGATTGTTTTTCCCACGGTTCCCCCAACTGTCCCTAATTCAAGGCCAGGTCTGGCTGCACCAGAGGGTGTTGGGGGCAGGAAGCTAGATGAGGGAAGGGGGAGGGGAAGAAGGGAGCAGGAGAAAATGGTGGGGGGTAGGAGGTGACTGACCCCAATTTCAGTATCCTCCTCCCCTTCCTCAGACATCCCTTTGCCTGGAGCTGAAATTATTTCCTGAAGGGATGCAGAATTCCTGAAGTTTGAGTTCCTGGGGGCTTGTCCTCCTCACCATGAACTTTATATCAGAATCACATTCGACTTTTTATTTCAGGAACTTTCATTCTCTGACTTAGTGCATATGTTTCTCCCCTTAATGAGGAATGCAGGAGTAACCAAGCTCGGTCATCAATGCCTCCTTCCTCCATTCAGTCTTGCCACCGTCACCTCAGTGAAACACCTCTCCCAAGCATGAGTAAGGGTGGGCTTCCCGTGAGTTCCTCAGAGGAATGGCTCAAGGGCCATTAACCTTAAGGGCTAATGCTCAAATCATGATAGTAATGAGAAACTGTAATAATTCAAATGCAATAAGCGCAAATAGCCTCTGCACACCTCTTCCCTGCTGGCAAAGGTGTCTTTCACGTCTTGATTCACATGAGGCTCAGAAGAGTCCTGTGAGGGCTGCAGGGCAGGTGGGTGCCTGCACGCTCAGTCGATTCAGTCATCTGACTCTGCGAAATTATGGACTGTTTCCTCCAGGCTCCTCTGTCCATGGGATTCTCCAGGCAAGAATACTGGAGTGGGTTGCCATGCCCTCCTCAAGGGGGATCTTCCCGACCCAGGGATCGAACCCTAGTGTCCTGCGTCTCCTGCATTGCAGGCCCAGGGAAACCCTGGGGGGCAGGCACGGTTATCCCCATTTCACTGATGTGGAACCTGAGGCCGAGAGAGGAGAGGGTCTCCCATGGTCACGTGACTGGGGAGGGGCAGGCTGAGGCTTGAATCTTTTAAGCCTCTTCTCTGTGAATCACTACGTGTTCTCTTTCATGTATTTGTGTGGCTCCCCCCACCCACCCACCCCACCATAAAATGAATTAGTCTTCATGTGCTTCCGGGGCACTTTGTGTTAAATCTCCTGGGAAGCCTGCAACAGTCCTGGGGTGAAGGTGGAGGCCGAGGGTCATATACCCTGACGCTGGGAGAACCTGGGTGGCCAGCTTGTCTCCTCAGGTCATTTCAAGGCCTTCTTGAGCTCAAATGGCACCGAGATGATGTCTGGAGGCTTAAAGATCAGAGAGCTGGAAGGAGACCTGTAAGAGCCCTGATCTAAACACTGCCTCCAGGCATGTCCACCTCAAGAATTATTAGCTCAATTTACAAACAAGGAAACTGGCCAAAGTCATTTGGGCAGCCATATTTATTGAACACCTGTTATACTGTTAAGCCCTGAACTCAGTACTAGATGTGGTGGGAGGAGTCAGTGGTCATAGCTCTCTAAAGGGCTTAGCGTCTGGTGGGGAAGAAAACATTTAGGACTTGGGAATCATAGACTCTGGGTCTGAGTTCCAGCTTAGAAAGTCATTTGTTTTCTAATGGCTTTGAAGGAAAGTCACTTTAACCTCCCTGAGCCTCAGTATTCTCATCTCTAGAATGGGGATGCTCCTGCCCTCCTTCAAGGCCATGGTTACAACTAGATGTGTGCAATGCCTGTCCCAGTGCCCCTCACAAACACAAAGCTCAGTTGATGTGTTCTTCCCTCAATTTCCTGCCAGACTCTTCCTGGCCTCACTGTTCCATCTTCCCTCTCTCCTTCCCCGCCGGCCACTCCCTCATGACTGCCCACCTCTTTAGAATTGTCTGAACTCTTGGCCCAACTTTGTCAAATCCCCCACCATCCTCACCCTGTCCTAGCTTCAGTGGGTGCAGGGATCCTCTTATGAGGGATGTTGAGCAGCACAGGGGTCACGGGGAGTCAACAGCTCTCCCTGCAGCCTCTCCTTTATCCCCCTCCCACCTGGAGGAGACAGGGAGACCCAAAGACATCCCCTTCCAGCTTCTCTGGCTTCCTCAGCCCAGGGCACTGCTTTTCCCAGGAAGACCCCCTTCACCCAGCCAGGGGCTCTTGAAAGCTGGTGGGGAAACTGAAGCCCTTTCAATCAGTGTCTTTGAGGGACTGAATCCAGAAAGACAGATGCACAGATCAGCTAACCCTGCCTGGGATATCCCAGGATGAGTGGCTTAAAATCCCCCAGGGGATGTTTGCTCCCCTCCCAACTATGGAGGTCAGCCCTGTTAGGTGAGAGTGAGGGTGAGCTTCTGTGACAGGAGTCTCCTTCGAACTGAACAGAAAACTGCTGCTGATAAGTTTGGGAGGGTCAAGGTCTGTCTGCCAGGGCTCTGCAGAACCTGGAGCCTCCTCCCTGTCTCTGTCCAGATGGGGATGAGGACTTCTGAGTACCTGCCCCCACTGTGCCATCACCTCCCACCTTGGCCTTGGGTCTTCTCTCTTGGCCTCAGTCTTCTTTCCTGTAAAATGGGTGAATAACCACCCCCACCATGGCCAAGCCTACCCACACTGGTATGTTATGAGCCTCTCATAAGACTGCGAATGAGAAACACTTTTATTGTAGTTATTTTTTTTAAGACGTTTGATGCAAACCAATTTTAAAGGACAGGGAAGCCTGGCTTGCTGTAGTCCATGAGGTTGCAAAGAGTCAGACAACTGAGCAACTAGACAATGACAAAATTTTTAAAGTCTTTAATGGATTTGTTGCAATATTGCTTCTGTTTTATGCTTTTTTTTCCCCCTGGCCATGAGACAGGTGGAATCGTAACTCCCATCCAGGGATGGAACCCACACCCCCTGCAGGGGAAGGAAGTCTTAACCACTGAACCACCGGGGAAGTCCTGAGAAACACTTTTAAATGCCTGCTCTGGTATTCAGTTAGGGACTTGGACAGATTTTTGGGGTTCTAGCTGGACCACTGTTCATTTTTGGTGGACAAGAGGGCTGCCCATGCTGGGAGGGTGTGCTTCGCTGTACCTGCCCCTCCTCCAGACTTAAGTAGTAGAAACATCAGCTAACCAGAGCCAAAGATGCCTCAGAATTCTCTGGGGGCAGCACAATACTGTGGGTCCTGCCGACACCAACAGGAAAGCTTGCTGGCTGCCTGGGGGCTCTGTTCACATTCTCTGGGCTCAGCAGTTCCCTGGGGGCCTGTTCCCTTGGGAAGATAGCCTGGCAGCAATCTGCTAGTGTCCCAGGTTCAGGGCCTATGTGAGGGCACCTGGGGCAAGGGGCGAGTTGGAGATGCCTGGAGACAGTGGGTTAGCAGAGGACTTGCCAGGAATGCAAGCAAAGGGAGCAGAGTGTGTGAGTAAACAGTGGACGGGGCAGAAGGCCATGGGGAGAACAAAATGGGAATGTGGATGCGGATATGGGGGGCAGGGCACTGGCTGGAGGTGACTGGTGGTGAGGACCAGGGCTGGGTGATTGGTGCCCGGGTTAGAATTTCACACTGGACTGTGAACTTGTCCCCTAGTACTCAGGCTGTGATTCACCAGCATGAGGAGTGGATGGGGTTGGGATGGGGTACTGGATTCTAGGGTTCCTTCCCTGACCCCTGAACCAGGGCAGGCCTCTGTGTTCTCTCAAGTTTCACCTTGACAGCCTGAGATCTTACAGGACGAGCCGGGCTCTATGCCTGCTATGGGCCTTGCGCCGTTTCTACCTAAGGTTAAGGATCTTTTAGGATCAAACCAGTCCATCCTAAAGGAAATCAATCCTGAATATTCACTGGAAGAACTGAAGCTGAAAGCTTCAATACTTTGGCCACCTGATGCAAAGAGCCAACTCGTTGGAAAAGCCCCTGATCCTGGGAAAGTTTGAAGGCAGGAGGAAAAGGGGACAGCAGAGGATGAGATGGTTAGATAGCATCACCAACTCCATGGACATGCATTTGACCAAACTCCAGGTGATAGTGAAGGACAGGGGAGCGTGGCGTGCTACAGTCCATGGGGTTGCAGAGAGTCAGACACGACTTAGCAGCTGAACAACAACAAAGGACTTCTTCCCCAAAAAGGGCCCTGAGATCTCTCATGTGCTTGTAAAATCAGGGGCTTGGGGTCACAGGTTCAGAAGCCTGTTTGTTCCATTTTGTCTCTTTGCACAGCAGCCCAAGGCAAATGGCCTCCCCTCTTTCAGACCTCAGGTCTTTTTATCTATACAATGGGGATTAAATGATCCCTGCCCACCACTGCAAGACCTGTGGGGTCGGGGGACTGGTGTGGGCTCTGGAAGACTCTGACGGGACCCCAGAGGCAGTCTTTGTGGGTCACAGGGTGGGTACTTTAGCGGGACTTGGGGAGGAGGAGGAGGGACGAGGAGCACCTCCTTGGCCTGCTCACTTCACAATAAGCACATGATTTAATGCAGCCAGTAAATCCTTTTCCGCCTCAGCTTCTTAGCTACCACAAAACAGGCTCATAATTCAGTTGTTAACAAGTCTAGGATTAGGGCTACAGCTGCAAGATGCAGGGGGTGCCTGTGTATGCGTTTATGTGTCTCTGTGTTTGTGTCGGGGGCTGTGCATCTGACCATGGAGACGGTGTCTGTGTGTGTGTCCATTTGTGTGTGTGAGCGTGCATTTGGACATGCAGGAGTAGGGGTGGAGGTGGGCATAGTGTCCGTGGAAGAAGTCCTGGCAGCTGGCTCAAGGGGAGGCCTCATGGCCTCGGGGAGTGTTAAGGCCTTGTTGAGCTGTTCTTGGAACTATAGACTCTCAGGGTTGGGAGGAACCCCAGGCTTCATCATGCCCCAGAACTTGAGCCGCAACAGGCAACTGTGGGAAAAAAGGAGAAGGGGGTGTCATTGTAAGTCAGTGACCATTGGCCTTGGTTTTCACATATTGAATTTATTTGAAGCAGAGCCTGCTTCTAAATCCCCTTCATGGATCACAGCCTTGTGTGGCGAAGGGGCTTGCGTAACTCAGTGAAGCTATGAGCTATTCAAACCAGTCAATCCTAAAGGAAACCAACCCTGAATATTCATTGGAAGGACTGTTGCTGAAGCTCCAATACTTTGGCCCAGACTTGATGCAAAGAGCCGACTCTTTGGAAAAGACCCTGAAACTGGGAAATATTGAAGGCAGGAAGAGAAGGGGGCGACAGAAGATCAGATGTTTGGATGGTATCACTGATTCAATGGACATGAATTGGAGCAAACTCCAGGAGATAGTGGAGGGCAGAGGAGCCTGGCTTGCTGCAGTCCATGAGGTCACAGAGAGTCAGATACAACTTAGTGACTGAAGAATGGTAACAACTACCAAATTCCTGTGACTCTTTTCAGGTTTTCAGGACCTGAGAATTGGAAAATAGGGGTGGAGAAACCCCTCTCAGAGATGATGAGATGTGGATGCTGTGGGAGCAGTCTGCACACCCAGGAGTTCTGTCCTCCTGGGTGCAGGCTGGGCTTCTTCAGAAGCGCCCTCACCAGCAGGATTAATGCTCATGGGGTAGGGGAGCAACGGAGACAAGACTCCTCAGAGCCCCCCAATTGCAGCAGCGAGAGGAAGGGAATTGAGCTCCCCATGAGCAGCTGGGGTGTGTGTGACCACGAGGCAGGTTACTCAGGCATATGGAGTGGGCAGCCAGAGAGCCCTGGTTCTTATCCCAGCTTCCCTGATTGTCAGCTATGAGAGGGCAAGTTACTTCATCTGTCTGAGACAGTTAAAGAAGATAGTAATTTAAGAAATGTTTGTCCCATTCCCCTAAAGGGTCTCAGAGATTTGTAGCACACAGAGATAGAGCCTTTCCCAATGGGCTGGCCTGCTTTAAGGCATAGTGGGGCATTTGCCCCAGGGCATATGGGGTGTTTGCACCTGGCATGGGGGGTGTTTGCATGTGGCATGGAGGTGTTTGCACCCGGCGTGGCGGGATGTCTGTCCTTTGTACATCGGCTGGATGTTCTTCCCTTGGTTCCAGAACACCCCATGCTTTCTGATTCTTTTGGCCATTGCAATGCCATTCCCTGGGCCTCGAAAGCCCTTTCTCAAATACCCGTTTTGGCTCAGGCCCTGAGCCCTCAGCTAAGGTATTGCCTCTGAGGGTCAGAACTACCTTTCAAAGTGCCCGTTTCCCACCCACCTCGTGGTAGGCACTCATTCAAATACTTACAGCACTGAGTTCTAGCACTTCTTTCACTGTTGAAGGGTAAGCTGCTCATGTTACTCTCTCCCCACAATCACCACCTCCTGAGAGCAGGACGACATTCCCCTAAGCACCTGATGTACTGGCTGTTTAAATAACGAGTGTTGATTACTTGCAAGAATGAATGAATCCATGGGACGCAAAGCAGAAGAACATGCTCTGAGAGTTCAGAAGGTGACGCTGTTTCCCGTTAGGGAGAATCAGGGGAGATTTTTAGAGGGGCTAACTTGGGAGCTGGCCTTGAAAGGTGGGGCTGTGAGGAAGGGTTGGGAAGACATTTCCAGTAGGGGGATTGGCATATGCAAAGGCCCGGGGGCAGGAGGGAACTGGCCTCTTGGGGAAGCCCGATGGAGTTGGAGAGGGTCAGGAGGCAAGTGCGGGGGCTGACTTTGGTTGGTCACCCAGCTTCCTGTCCTTTCTTCTGGGCAGAGTTTTTCTCTTCCATTTCTGCTCTGCCTCCTCCAGGAGCCCAGGGGATTGATCTGCCCCTCTCAGTATTCCCCCTCCTCTGGCTCAGCACCTTCCCCGCTCTGTTCTGGGACGGTGAGCCACACCCAGGAGCTCTGCATCGGCTCCTCTGTTCTCTCCCCATCCCTTCTCCTTGAGCCCTGGCTCTGAGCCTCAGGGAGCTCAAGCTGTGAGTTCGAGTTTGGGCAGGAGCCTGCTCACCCTGCAGTGACGTGTTGGGGCTGTCTGGGCCACAGGGAGCCAGACAGGAAAACCGCCAGTCCACGGAGCAGGGTGGCTGGCCACAGTGCGCCAGCCTGGGGCCCGCCCCTGACCCTCCCGCCCCTCCCTTCCCTAAGGGATGTCCCCAGTGGACTGGCCATTGGCCCGTGGCTCTGGGGGAACATGCTTTCTGCAGGCTGTGGCTGAAGAGGACATGAACCGGCTGTCCTGCCAGCTCTGTGTGGGGAAGGGGAGGTGCCCCTTGCCAGCCTGCACCCCACAGGACGCCAGCCACAGGCAGAGTGGAAAGGCTCTGGCTTCTGTCCCCTACCCCACTGGTCATTTCCCCCTTGTGGCCCTTGGATGGGAAAGCCAGAGCTGCCAGTACCGGGCAGTGACCCCCAGGGGGTGTTTATGGGCTTGGGGAGCCTGAGAGAAGCCTGCACTGACCGGGACCACTGGTTCTTCAGCTGGCAGACTGTGGTGGGATGCGAGGAGGGAATGCCTCCCCTGAGAGCTGGGCTCCCGCCATTCCCACCACCTACCAATCGCCTGCTGGGTGCCAGGCTCCCATGGCTCTCAGAGGGCTCCTGGGGAGAAGAGGCCAGAAAGGTGCCAACAGAGGCCCTTCCCAGCCCTTGCCCCAGGCCTCCCGGGCCTGAGGCAGGCTCCTGAGGAAAAGGGGGCTTTTACCGCTCCAGTGATGCAGAGAGGGGCCTCCTCTGAGAGGGGCCGGGCGTGGAGGAGTGGTCTCTGGGGGGTGGGGAGGCACTAGAGGGGGTCGAGGAGTGTGGACATGGCTGGCTCCCTGGGGGTGGAAGGCAAACAAGAACCGGCTGGCTCATACCCTACACAGCAGTCCCCTGCAGTGAGGGTCTCTGACCCAGGCTGTTGGTTTTCTTCCAGAGCAACAAAGACAATCAAGACAAGGATCCTGTTTCCTTCAGATTTACTTATGGATTCAATCCGCCCTCCCTCAGTGCTTGCTCGGTTTACTTGCTCCTTCCTCCTTCAGTCTGTTCACTTCTTTGTTCATTCATTCAAGAAATATATCTGAGTACTTGACGAGTACTTGGCCTTTTGCTGGGCTCTGGGGTCTAAAGTAAAGACCCTGATGCTGGGAAAGATTAAAGGCAGAAAGAGAAGGGGACGACAGAGGATGAGATGGTTGGGTGGTTTCACCGACCTGATGGACATGATTTTGAGCAAGCTCCGGGAGCTGGTGATAGACAGGGAAGCCTGGCGTGCTGCAGTCCATGGGGTTGCAAAGAGTCAGACACGACTGAGCAGCTGAACTGAACTGAGGGTCTAAAGATGTAGGGAATGAGTTCTTAACCTTTGGGGAGCGAAAATCTTCTTGATGAGTGATAAGCAGTATATATCCCCTCTCCCAGAAAACTGCCAATGTCACTGACCTGGGTTAAAAATTCCTTAATGCTATCAGCCTTGCCAGGGAGGCAGACATAAAACCGGGAACACAGTGTGATAAATGCTAAGAGGGCCTGATTTCTAGCTTACTAAGTAAGTCTCTTACTTCTTTGAATCCTGGTTTCTTCACTTTTAAAAAGGGGATAATTATATCATCTCTAAGTGTCACTGTGGAGAATAAATGAAATGAACTTTAGAAGCGGCCTGTGTATAATAGGTGCTCATGTACGTGAATTCTCTTTCCCTTCCCTACTTTTTCTTGAGGGATGCAAACTCCTTTGACAGCTCTAAGCATGGAGAGCAAACATGCTAACAGAGTTCTGGAGGAAAGGTCACGTTTGAATGGGTTTTGAAGGATGACTAAGAGTTTATGATAATGTCTCCCTCTCTTTCCCTCTCCCTTTCTTTGTTCTTTTAATGCAAAAGTTTTGGGTCCTTATTACCAGAGGCCAGAGATGGTGCTAGAAATGCTGCTTCTCAATAATGTTAAGTCTTGACTGCTACCCTCTTTGTGTCTTGCACTGTTCTAGGCGTCTTGCATTTATCAGTTCACTCAAGGGTTATCTCATAACACTAGGAGATGGGTACTACTATCATTCCACTTTACAGAAGAAAACTAAGGCACAGGTAAAGCAGTGTCACCCAGCTAATAAGTAGCAGAACTTGGATCTAAACCTACTTGGTCTGGCTCCAGAGTCCTTACTCTAAAGCACTACTCTACACTGCTTTATGAGGGTGGCTGTGTTTTCTCTCCCAGATTTGAACTTCTAACTTCTTCTCATCTTCTTGCAGATGACTTGTGTTGGAACAAAGAATCCAGGAGGAAAAATGAAATTCCTAGAGGAAATCTAGTGCCTTTCCCAAAAATACAAGTTTCAAATTTAACTGGGAGGGAGAAGGGAGGCCTCTAGCGGAATAACTTTAAGGAGTGGTAGGAACATCAGCCTGGAGCCAGAAGAGACAGTTTGGGTTTTGTTTTTGCCATTGATTAATCGGTCTCCACAGGCCTCCATTTCCTCATCTGTGAAATGGGCATGTCAAGTCCACAGACTAGAGCAGAGTCTGTAAAAGCCCTTTGAGGCAGCTGCCCTGTGCACCTCCCATGGCCTCACCAAGAGGCCTGCTCCACAGATTTTGAAGTCCCTCCCGGGAAGGGCTGGGTCTGTGCTCTCCACCAGCTCTCTGTACCACCTCTGGCACATTGGCACTCTATAAACGCTTGCTAAATGAGGAAGCCAAGAGGCACATCCAAAGTGCCAGACCTTACTTAACACCAAGAGACCTCCTTCTTTTTCACAGACTGGAGGCCTGATCTATCGTGGTTCAGGGAGTTCCAGGAGAGAAGCCAGGGTTACTGGCGGCGCGCTCTTCCCCAGGGCCCAGGAGGAGACCCTCCTGCTAAACCATGCTGTCCTCAGCCCAGCACCGTCAACCTCCATTCCCCTGGTCTTTAGATGCCTAGCAAGGCCCAAGCACACCCAAACCAAACAGTGCTCTGCGGCCCCAGGACACAGACAGGTGGCCTGAGAAGGGCCAGGTCACCTTAATTCCACACAAAGAACCTGCCACAGTTCTCCTGTTAATACACTGGCCTTCTCCACATGGTCCCACAGAGACCTGCCAGGAGGGCAGAAACAGGTGTGGCCAGCACCAAGGTCTGGAAACCAACCCCTGTCAGAATTTAATTGTGTAACTTGCATGCTATATATCTGGCCATAAGGTCACTGGCTATTTAAGAAATCTGTGGGACTTTCCTGGTGGTCCAGTAGTTAAGGATCCACCTGCCAATGCTGGGGACATGGGTTCGATCCCTGCTCTGGGAGGATTCCACACGCTGCAGGGCAACTAAGTCCATGAGCTGCAGCTACGAAGTCCATGCACCCTAGAGCCTATGCTCCGCAGCAAGAGAAGCCACTGCAATGGGAAGCCTGCATGCTGCAATCAGAGAGTAGCCCCTGCTCGCCACAGCTAGGGGGAAAGCCTGTGCACAGGACCAAAGACCAGTGCAGTCTACAGAGAGAAACAAATAGTTTAAGAATATTCTCAAAAGAAAGTAGAAAAAGAAGTTAAGGAAACAATTCCATTCACCATTGCAATGAAAAGAATAAAATACTTAGGAATATTCCTACCTAAAGAAACTAAAGACCTATATATCAAAAACTATAAAACACTGATGAAAGAAATCAAAGAGGACACTAATAGATGGAGAAATATACCATGCTCATGGGTCGGAAGAGTCAATATAGTGAAAATGAGTATACTACCCAAAGCAATCTACAGATTCAATGCAATTCCCATCAAGCTACCAGCAGTATTTTTCACAGAACTAGATCAAATAATCTCAAGATTTGTATGGAAATACAAAAAACCTCGAATAGCCAAAGCAATCTTGAGAAAGAAGAATGGAACTGGAGGAATCAACTTGCCTGACTTCAGGCTCTACTACAAAGCCACAGTCATTAAGACAGTATGGTACTGGCACAAAGACAGAAATATAGATCAATGGAACCAAATAGAAAGCCCAGAGATAAACCCACACACCTATGGACACCTTATCTTCGACAAAGGAGGCAAGAATATACAATGGAGTAAAGACAGTCTCTTTAACAGGTGGTGCTGGGAAAACTGGTCAACCACTTGTAAAAGAATGAAACTAGACCTCTTTCTAACACCATACACAAAAATAAACTCAAAATGGATTAAAGATCTAAATGTAAGACCAGAAACTATAAAACTCCTAGAGGAGAACATAGGCAAAACACTCTCTGACATAAATCACAGCAGGATCCTCTATGATCCAACTCCCAGTATACTGGAAATAAAAGCAAAAATAAACAAATGGGATCTAATTAAAATTAAAAGCTTCTGCACAACAAAGGAAACTATAAGCAAGGTGAAAAGACAGCCTTCTGAATGAGAGAAAACAATAGCAAATGAAACAACTGACAAACAACTAATCTCAAAGATATATAAGCAACATATGCAGCTCAACTCCAGAAAAATAAATGATCCAATAAAAAAATGGGCCAAAGAACTAAATAGGCATTTCTCCAAAGAAGACATACGGATGGCTAACAAACACATGAAAAGATGTTCAACATCACTCATTATCAGAGAAATGCAAATCAAGACCACAATGAGGTACCATTTCACACCAGTCAGAATGGCTGCGATCCAAAAGTCTACAAGCAATAAATGCTGGAGAGGATGTGGAGAAAAGGGAACCCTCTTACACTGCTGGTGGGAATGCAAACTAGTACAGCCATTATGGAAAACAATGTGGAGATTCCTTAAAAAATTGCAAATAGAACTGCCTTATGACCCAGCAATCCCACTGCTGGGCATACACACCGAGGAAACCAGAATTGAAAGAGACACATGTACCCCAACGTTCATTGCAGCACTGTTTATAATAGCCAGGACATGGAAGCAACCTAGATGCCCATCAGCAGATGAATGGATAAGAAAGCTGTGGTACATATACACAATGGAGTACTACTCAGCCCTTAAAAAGAATAAATTTGACTCAGTTCTAATGAGATGGATGAAATTGGAACCAATTATACAGAGTGAAGTAAGCCAGAAAGAAAAACACCAATACAGTATACTGACACATATATATGGAAATTAGAAGACAGTAATGATGACCCTATATGTGAGACAACAAAAGAGACACAGAGGTATAGGACGGACTTTTGGACTCTGGGGGAGAGGGAAGGGGTGGGATGGTTTGGGAGAATGGCATTGAAACATGTATACTATCTTGTAAGAAACAAAGCGCCAGTCTATGTTCAATGCAGGATGCAAGATGCATGGGGCTGGTGCACAGGATGATTCAGGTAGATGATGTGGGGTGGGAGGTGGGAGGGGGCTTTGGCATTGGGAGATTGTGTTCACCTGTGGCTGATTCATGTCAATGTATGGCAAAACAAATACAGTATTGTAATTTAAAAAAATAAATAAAAATTAAAAAAAAAGAATATTCTCAAAAAGGGAAAAAAGAGAGAGATCTGTGCTGAATCCCTCTGTAAAAGGAGAAGAGAATTCCTCAAGGGAATTCTTTGTATAAACCTAGGTTTGCTGAAAGGGGAGCAGAAGCTTGTACTTGGCTTCCCACTGTCAGACCAGGAGACTGAGGTCTTGAGGGTCCAAGTGATTTGCCCAGGAACTAGGAGTAGAATCTGAGCAGAGAGCAGGCCTGTACCACTAGGGAGGACTTGGGGAGGAGATGGACTCTAGGCTGTAGCAGGCAAGAGCAGGGGCCTGTCCTGCCATGTGGGGTGCCGGCAGGGGTGAACAGGGCGACCCGAACCAGTGAACTTCACGCACGTGGACAAGTTAACACAGCCCTGTGCATCCGGGTCTGAGTCCAGAGCGGCGCTTCCTGGAGTGGGGCCCAGCCGGTCATTGCTGGATGAACACTCAGAGCAACCAGAACGGATTCCATTCCTCTCCTCCGCAGCTGGCCAGCTCTCAGGGGGGAATAAGTCAGGTATGCAAAACCCCACGGTTCCAGAGACTTTTCTCGGTCACCCTCTGTGTGCTTAGAGCTCTAGGCTGCTGAGGGAGGGGTGCGGTGTGTGGATGGGAATAGAGAGTGGAATAACTACAGTCAGTCCTCAGCCTGAGGCCCCCTCATCTGCAGGAAGAGGCTGCCACAGCCTGAGCTGCTGCTGCTGCTGCTGCTGCTGCTGCTAAGTCGCTTTAGTCGTCTCCCTGAGCCCACAAGGAGAATTTGAGAAGAGCAAGCACAGAGGTGGGGACCACACAGAAAACCTGCAGCTCTAGATTGTATCTTTAAAAAAAAAATTATTTACTTATCTGTTTGGCTGTGCTATGTCTTAGTTGCAGCATGTAGGATCTTTCGCTGTGGCATGCAAACTCTTAACTGTGGCATGCAGGATCTAATTCCTGACTAGGGATCAAACTCGGGCCCAAGTAATGGGAGTGCAGAGTCTTAGCTAGTGGACCACCAGGGACGTCGTAACTTGTTCATTTTTTAATTCATCTGTTCAACAACTATTAAGCACCTACTATGTACCAGACATTATTCTAGGTTCTGGGGATATGGCAATGAACAAAGCAGATTAAAAACCCCTGCTTCCTGGAGCTCATTCTGGTTGGTGAAGATAGCAAAAGAAAAAAGGAGATAAAAATGGGTATACACATCAGTAGGGGGCTTCCCAGGTGGCACTAGTGGTAAAGAACCTGCCTGCCAATGCAGGAGGCTTCAAGACAAGGGGTCCCTGGGTTGGGAAGATCCCCCGGAGGAAGGCATGGCAACCCACTCCAGTATTCTTGCCTGGAGAATCCCACGGACAGAGGAGTGTGAGTAAGACACGGCTGAAACAACTTTGCATGTGTGCTCGCATACACATCAATAGCCATATTTGCTCCAAAGAAACATAAAGCAGGGCAAAAGGAGTGGAGAGTGGATAGGGGATGGGAGCCTATTTCATGCAGGAAGGGCAGGTTAAGTTTTCTCTGAAAAGGGGACATTTGAGCAGAGACCTGAGGGAGAGAATCGTATGGATATACGAGGAAGAGCATTTTAGGCAGCAGAAGCAGTAAGTACAAAGGCCCTGAGGCAGGCGGATGCTTATTCTAAAGGAATAATGCTGAGAGCAGGGAGGCTGGAGTAGAGGGAGAGGGCAATAGGAGGGACTGAGGTCAGGGAGGTAGCAGGGAGGTAGTTCACGTGGGGCCTTATTGGTCACAGTACAGCTGTGAGTGAGATGAGCAGAGGAAGGACATGATCTGACCTAAGTGTAACAGGCTCACTCTGTCTGGTGTGCAGAGAACTGACTATAAAGGACAAGTGAGGGTAGGAGCAGACCAGGTGGGAGGTGATGGTGGCTCAAACAGGGTGTGGCAGTGACCAGGTGAGTAGTAGACGGAAAGTGGTTAGACTCCCTGCTCGGCTACCTGCTAGCTTGTGCTGCTGCTGCTGCTGCTAAGTCGCTTCAGTCGTGTCCGACTCTGTGCGACCCCCATAGACGGCAGCCCACCAGGCTCTCCCATCCCTGGGATTCTCCAGGCAAGAACACTGGAGTGGGTTGCCATTTCCTTCTCCAATGCATCTAGCTTGTGTACCTGGACAGATTACTTAATCTCTCTGAGCCTCTATTTTCTATCTGGAAAACAAGTGTGATAATACTACTCAGCTATTCACTTGTTACTCACCTACATGAGACATAGTATAGTGCCTGGCACATATTTGGTACTCACTCAATGCCAGCTCTTCAGTTCAGTTCAGCTGCTCAGTCGTGTCCAACTCTTTGTGACCCCATGGACTGCAGCAGGCCAGGCTTCCCTGTCCATCACCAGCTCCCAGAGCTTGCTCAAACTCATGTCCATTGAGTTGGTGATGCCATCCAACCATCTCATCCTGTCTTCCCCTTCTCCTCCCACCTTCAATCTTTCCCAGCATCAGGGTCATTTCCAGTGAGTCAGTTCTTTGCATCAGGTGGCCAAAGTATCAAAGTTTCAGCTTCAGCATCAGTCCTTCCAATGAATATTCAGAACTGATTTCCTTTAGGATGGACTGGTTTGATCTCCTTGCAGTCCAAGGGACTCTCAAGAGTCTTCTCCGACACTACAGTTCCAAAGCATCAATTCTTTGGCCAACTCTGAGTCATTTTTAAATATCTTGTTTATTTATCTTTAGCTGTGCTGAATCTCTGCTGCTGAACATGGGCTTTCTCTAGTTGCAGCGAGCGAGGGCTACTCTGTTTTGCTGCAAGGGCTTCTCATTGAAGTGGCTTCTCTTCTTGTGGAGCACAGACTAGGGGCGTGGGCTTCAGTAGTTGTGGTACACAGGCTTAGTTGCACCCTGGTGTGTCTTCCCAGACCAGTGATGGAGCCCATGACCTCTGCATTGGCAGGACGATTCTTAAACGCTGGACCACCAGGGAAGTCCTTCTTAGTCATAATTAACCCCTGGGAAGCACTACTCTGGGAACCACATATTCAAGGCAGAATTAAGTGAGCCCAGAAAACTCGAGGAGATCCGAGAGGCCAGCTGGATCCGGGGGAGACAGTCTCAGGGCTCAGCTGGGCACTGTCCTCCATTGCCTGCCTCGGTTCCCATTGCCCTGGAAGGAAGTGTCCTTTGGTCTCCTGTTTATTTGTTTGCTTTTTACTTACGTTGAAGTTTCAGCTGAGAAATCAGCCCTGCCAGTCAATGGGTCAAATATCCTGCCACCACGGGCGGGCAGCCACTCCTGCAAAGTCAACATCACCCAAGACAATGAAGGGGGAGGGGGCAGTGGGGAGCCCACAACCCACAGTGCTCCCTGGCAAGCCCGTGACCCTTGGGGATAACTGTCAGAGGTAATGATGGGGAAAATAATCTAAAGAGGAAACTCAGGTCTGGGGTGGGTGTTGGTGGCTGCAGTGCCTTCAGGACTGACCCTCTATCCTAGACAAGGGATGGCTCTGGGGAGCAACTGGGGACATTTGCCCTCCCTGGGGGACATCAGCCTGGAAGCCTGAAGCCTTGGCCTACCCCTGCTGCACCCTCGCATTGACTTACCCTCCTATCTGTTTATTTAAAATACTGAAGTCTGCTGTGTATCAGGGCCTGGGCTTAAAAATTGTTCCTCCCACAAAGAGCATTTCTTCGGGAAAGTGAGAGTCAGATGGTGAAAACACAACTTCCGCCTATGGGGAGTCTCTAGGCTCTTAGGCCCAAGGGCTGACATTACAGGGGCCCTGCAGGCCCCATAGCCCTCAGCTCCAGAAGTGGTGTGCAATCTGGGGGCCTGCCCTCATCTCTAGCTTAAAGGGCAGGAGGCCTCTGCCCCTGGCTATGGAGGCTGACCTGCATAAGGTCTTCAAGCCCTTTCCTGGGGCTAATGGCTAATGACCATTCCCCCTTCCCTGAAGCCTCCCCTAGTGTAAGCAGCCCCTGCTGGGTCTTCCATACCACCCCAGGCCTCAGATATCCTTCCAGAAGGTTCTTCTTCCCGCCATAAACTCTGGCACAGCTAATCCAGTCCAGTGCCCAGTGGGATGCCCAGTGCCTGCTTCCGATCCAGCCCTGGCTCCCCAAGTTGGGGACGGTGGTGGGAACAGGGCTGAAGGTCGGGGCTGGGGCCAACAGGGCCTGGGAAACTGCAAAGTCTGTGGTGGGTCAGGAGGGCCCAGCTTCTGTTTGTTGACCCTGAGTGTGGACAGAGGAGAAAGCATCTCATCGCTTCCCGTGTCTCCTCCCTGGGCTGACTGAGTTCTGCCTGCACTTCCCCTGCTTCCCTGGTCTTCTGTGGCCATGCGTGCTGCCCCCACCCAACCTCCTAGGCCTCTCCCCTTCTCATCCATTCCTCCCCAGCCCCGCAACGCTCCCTGGCCACACTACTCCAGGCCCACTCCAAGTGGGGCTTATATATAAAAATATCCCAGCTTTTTTTGAGCTTGTTATCTACTATTTTTATCAGATGGTCCAAGCAAAGCGTGGCTGAAAAAAGGGAAAATCATACAGCTCTGTTTGCCAAGCTCCGTAGAAATAGCAACGGGGTGGGCTATTTTTAACAAGATGAATACCCCTGTCCTCTGAGGTCTCCCCTGGCCCCATACCAGCCTCCTTTGTCTCTTTGCCTGGACAGCAGATTTTAAAACACACCCAGAGTTGCCAAACCACTAAATGCACCCAAGACGGTGACTGAAGTTCTCGGAGCCCAGGAGGACCGTGGGGGTATTTTTTTCCCTTCCCTTCCCTCCCCTGAAGGAAATCACACTCTTTTGTTTGAAAAGCCTTCCAGGTTGGTTTTCGAGGCCTTTTCCTGGTTGTCCCACTCCCACGGGAACAGCAGAGGTTACTCCGAAACATGTGGTGGTTTGGGTAGAATGACCCCAGAGGTCTGGCATGGCCCGTGGTGGCCATGGGCCAGGCTGTGGCAGGGCAGGGACACAGAAGGAGCCTGCAGAGGCCAGGGCCTCCAGCAGGGGCGGGAGGAGACCACGGGGGAGGCTGTGAACTGGGAGGCACCGGAGCTGCACCAGGCTGCTGTCCTTACAGTGGGCTGAGGCATCATTGCCCCTCGGGCTCGGCCGTGACAAAGCCAGGCTGTGAAGGGTTTGAGGGTCTTCTGAGCTCTTGTTTGCCCAGGAAAGAGTCACACTCACCCATCATTATGGGAAAACCACCTCCTGCTCCAGAGCTGAGCAGAGGGGGTGAGAATGGTGTTCAGGAGTGGGGAGATTTAGGGAGGGAGGAAGTCACAGCCTCTCTCCAGGCCCCAGCATCCCCTGGTGGACCATGAGGGACCTGACTAGTCTGGCAGTCTGGGGTGTGTGGCTGGCAAGGCAAAAGAAAACAGAAATAAAAGGTAACAGTCACCAATTCACCAAGCACTTTGGGAGTCATTGAATGAAACACGTGTATCATGTGTTTTATTATCTCCCTTAATTTCCACCACTACCCTATTGCTGAGGCATACAGAGCATCTCTCTGTCCTAGTGGTTGTGTGTAAAATCCGGAGGAGATCTTGGATTATGTGATTATCCCAGGACCCATCATTCTGGCCAAGGGGATGGGATTCTGTGAGTGGCGATCTCTGGTCCCAGACCTTCCCTATAGCCAGGAGCATGGGGACAACGGTGGGCCATGCTGCCAGAACTACAAGTAACAGGAGAACTAAGCTGCTCCCACCAGATGCAGCTGCAGCTAGAGAGGGGTTTGGAGTCTGGGAAGAGAGACTGGCAGCGCCCCCTATAGTTAGTGGAGCCAGACACTGACTCCAGACAGCCCAATCCCATGCCTTCCTACTGACCTTGACTGGAGAGCTATTCTGCTAGAAGTCAGGGCAAAAGGAAAGAGGGGTGGATCTCAGGTGGGAGGAGGTAAAGGAGACCCTGGTGTGACTCTACAGGCCATGCGCTGTCTAGTCTCCAGTCCTTTGCAGAGCTGTTCTTTCTAGTAGCAACACCATCCGCCACCTCTGCCTTCTCCATCTCATACGCCCCAACATGGTTTTCAAGACTCATCTCAACGGCCTTCCTCTGAGAAGACCTCCCCCCTTTGCAGACAGGACGGGGTCTCTGGAGCTTCTAAGAGACGCCTCTACCCAGCCCTTCAACTCCAGCGTATGATGACTGCTGCCACTTGCTATCCTGGGGGAAGGGACCAGGCCAGCAAAGCATGGGAGTGTGGAAGATGCCTGCTGAGTGGATACAAGGGAGACAGAGGAACAGGGAGTGAGAAGGGAAATGAGAAGCAAAGGATGGGTGGGGGTGGAGGGACAGTGGATCAGGAGCAATCACAGGCCACGTCCTGGTGGCTGGTGGGGCATGATAGGAGGGAAGGAGAGGGCTTTGTGATGGGACCAGACAGGTGGCTTCCCCTGCCCTGGAGGCTCTGGTGGAATTGCTCTCCTGAGGGGCTGGTGTCGTAAGTGGGAAGAGGCCACCTGCCTGTTTATGCAGTCACATCTGTTGCTAGCCCGCTGTCTGACTGGCACTGCACTGGGCATAGGGCCCTCTTCTCTGCTGGCTTCCTGGAAAGGGCGATCAGAGTGACAGGGAGCAGGGCCCTTGAAATCATCTGGAGCCCTGAGGAGATGCAGCTTCCCCTCTCTGGACAGCGGGCATCCCCAGCCTCTCTACTTGACGCCGTGGCTGGCACGCTGCTCAGAGGACACTATGGCTGGGACATGGCTAGAAACCACGAGGCCTGTCAGTCTTGCCATGCCCTGAGGGAAACTCTGAGAGGAGGAGCAGGGGCTCCCACCCAGGCTAGCGCCCCACCCCAGGGAAGGATGGAGACCAGAGGGGAGGGAGTCAGCCGGCAGCAGCTGCCCAACCTGGCAACGAATCATCCCAAAGTTTGCTGCCTCGTCTCAATAGCTTTGCTTCTGAAACGGGCTTGTGACAAAGGGTACATTGACATCCTCCATGGGATGAGGAGGGCCACTCACATGTGCAGGGGAAGCCCCTTTGGGGAGGCAGCAGGAGGCGGCAGCACGGACCCAGCTATGGAGCAACATTCTCCCTGAATCGGCCTGGTGGGTGTGGCTGGGCTGAAAGGGCTCAGACCCGGGTGTATGAGTTGATGAAGACTTTGGTTGGCTGAGCTGGGGTGGGGGCCCCAGAGGGGGTGGGGCTGAGCTGGTGCAGGCAGAGCGCTCCGCTGTTTGGTTGAGGTTGTGAGATGCAGCTGTCCTTTGCTGGACACTCCCTTCTGCTGGGGTCCTCACAGTCAAGAGGCTCCCTGGCCGCCTCAAGACCCCATCCCAGGTCGTCTGTACTTTTAGAGGCTGGGGTCTCCAGTGCTGCCTGTCGGGGGCCCCTGTGGCTTCTGGCAAGCTGAGCAGCCTAGGGTGGAGGCCCCTAGAGCTCGTGGTTCTGGATTTGATTAGGATTTTGTTTGTTCAAAAGTTACTAGGAACAGTCTTTTTTGTTGATTCAATTTAATATGCATACGTATGTGTGTATTTGGTTTTCTCCACCAGAAATCTGGCTCTGCGGAGCTGGAGCTGCGTTGGTTTGTGGCCCCACCTTTAGGCCTGAGGTAATCCATGTATTTAATCAGTGGACTTTTTATGAGTGTGGGGTGAGCCAGGCAGTGGTCACACATCTGTAGGCCCACGGGCTGCCCTCACTAGATGGCCTGGCTGTGCCCAGCCCTCTGAATGTGAGAGAAGGACTGGACAAGAAATAGCCCTGAGGCAGCCCTTGTTGAGCCCAATAGGGACAAAAAAATCACGGCTTGATGGGGTGCCTGCCCTGGGTCTTCAGCCACACCATATAAGGGATGCCCTCCAAATGTCTGCTCACTGCCAGGCACAGGGTCCACATCGGTTTGGCCCATGAGCCCTACAGGCTGAATCATCAAAATATGTGTGTGTACATGTGTGTATGTATGAGCGTCTGTGTGTGTGTGCATGCCTTAGCGAAATGGGTATTAAGAATCCTGACTCTGCCACTTACCTGTATGAAATCAACAATAGTAACTCTATGGCAATTGACTTATCCTCTGCATACAGTACCTTTGTTTCCTCATCTGTGAAATGGGAACAATGGGAATAACTACTTCATTGGGTTGTTGTGAGGTTAATATGGCAAAACACTTAAGACAATATTTTGCACACAGCAGGCACTCAGTAAATGTGAGCTGCTACAACAATCACTGTTGTCATCTTAGAAGGTGTCTCAGATCCAGTTCCCCAGAAGCAAATGTTAAGATGGGGACTTCCCTGGTGGTCCAGTGGTTAGGAATCCTCCTTCCAATGCAGGGGATATGGGTTCGATCCCCGGTCAGGAGAACTAAGATCCCACATGCTTTGGGGAAACTGAGCCTGTGGGCAACAACAAAGACCCAATGCAGTCAAAAAGAAAAAAAAAGCTTTCTTTTTATGGCTGAGTAGTATTCCATTGTGTATATGTTGATGTATGGCAGCAAAAATCAAACCAATATTGTAAAGCAATTATCCTTCAATTAAAAATAAATTAATCAAAAAATAGGGGATCACAGCTAAGTGATTTCCTAAAGCAATACTCCCTGGGGACCCAGGTGAGAGACTAAAGGTCACTGGGACAGGAGGGGAAGAGGCCAGCAGTTGTGAAGAGGGTACTCCTAGCCTGTCCCACAAAAGGACTCTCGAGGTTGTCCCCTTAGAGGTAAGGGAGCTGGGACCTCAAGTCCTGCACCCTAGCCACTGGCGAAGGGCCACGTTGGGGGTAGAAACTTCCAGGTACTTCTGGCTCTGCAGGTGAAGCAGCTCCTGTAGCCTGGGGCAGTCACCCAGGTAAGAGTGCCCAGAGAGAAAGGTAAGAGTGCCCAGAGAGAAAGGTCATAGAAGGTGAGGGAGGTGCCCAGACCCTGAACAGAGCCCTGGGGGAGCCTGGGGGTCCTGAAGGTGGCGCCAATGGTGCCCCTCCAGAGAGGGCCCTTGTGAGGGCAAGTGCAGAGCAAGTGTTCAGGGCCTCACCCCTGCCGGGTCTTGGCCCCGCCTTTCCACCTCACCAGCCACAGGCTGCCTCTGGTCCAAGGCCAGGGCTACCTCCCGGGGTCTGCGAGGCCCCGGCCAGGTTCAGAGCGTCATATATTTGTGTAGGACAGCGGCTCCGTCCATGATCAAGGAACCAGTGAGAAGAGCCTGCCTGCTTGGCTGCCCAGAGCATCGTGGGAAAGAGGCAGCCCTGCCAGCCAGTGCGGGACGCCCTGGATCTGCCCCAGGGCGCTGGTGTCAGGAAGGCGGAGAGGCTGTGACAGTGTGACAGCCACACGCATCCCCCCAGCCCCTCGTAGGCACATCTGCCACCTCTCTCCTGCCTCCTGCTCCACTCTGCCCCTCCCTGGGCAGCCCTGAACCCCTCTGACAGGCCTGGTGGCAGCTGCCCAAGCTAAAACCTATTAGTGTTGCCCTGGGGGAACCACCTGCCTGGGTATCAGAGGGAATGTTGGAGAACATGGCAGGCCCTGCACACCTGGCTCCTGTGAAAAGCCTAGACCCTCCCAGAAAGCTCCCGTGGCCCGGGGAGGCAGGAAGGAGAGGCAGGAAGACCACCTATTGTGGGTGACGCTAGGGGGCCCCACACTAAGGATAACAAGAATAACCTATTATCACCCACGATGTGTTGAGTCATCACTGTGTTTCAGGTGGAACCCTTTCCAGGAACCATTTTATTCAGAACTCACCATGGTTCCATGAGGTCCCTACTCCCAGGTCAGAGAGGTGAAGTTTCAGACCCAAATTCACATAAGTTCCTATCTGCTCTCCCTGCACCTCGCTCGCCCCCTTAGACTATTGCCAGCACAGCAGCAGAGCAAGGCTGGTGGACAGTTAGCCTACGGCTGTCCCCACTCTGCGCCCTGCAGCAGCTTATTGAGAGCAAAAGTCCAGAGCCTCACGTAGGCCTCCACGCCTTGACCTGATCTGGCTTCCCACCACCCCTAACCTTCTCTCCTACCCCCTCATGATACCCCTCTAGCCCCACCAGCTGCCTCTGCTGTTCTTCAAATGGCCATGCAACCTCCAGCCTCGGAGCCCTCGCACGGACTGCTCCCTTTGCCCAGCAGGCTCTTCCACAGCCCCCGTATGGCTCCCTCTCACTTACTTCATGTCTCTGCTCCTGAGACCCCCAACTTTCTCTGTTCCCTTTGTTGTTGTTCAGTCGCTAAGTTGTGTTGACTCTTTGTGATCCCACGGACTGTATAGCATGCCAGGCTCCTCTGTCCTCCACTATCTCCTGGAGTTTGCTCAAATTCATGTTCACTGAGTCCCTTAACTCTGCTTTATCCTCATTATTTTTGGTGGCTTTTCTATACTGATTCTGTGCCTGTCTCCCTTCACTAAAACGTAAGCTCCACAGTGGCAGCGATTTTGCCTTCAGTTCACTGCTGGATCAGGTCCTCCATCAATGTCATCGATACTTGATAAATGCGTGCAGAATAATTGAATGGGACCAAGACCTGAACTCAAAAGCCCTAAACAGCAGGCACCCTGGGGTTGGACAGGGTGGCTGCCAAGGTCTGCTGGGCCCTGGTGTCTGTGGCTTTTCTTGCAGCCAGAGGGAACATAGCATCTTCTGGAGAGTTTGGCCCCAGGCACATGCTTCCTGGCCCTGCGCAGCCTGCCTTGGGCTCTGCACATCCTCCTTCTCTGGGCTGCTGTCCTTGACCAGTACTGCCCGCTTCCTTTTTTTTTTTTTAATTAACTTTTGGCTGCACTGCGTGGCATTCCGGATCTTAGTTCCAGGACTAGGAATTGAACCCATGCTCTCCTGCAGTGGAAGTGAAGAATCTTAACTGCAGGACCACTGGGAAAGTTCCCCCACTTCCTTCCTTTTAACTCTGAGGCCTAAGGGAAACACTGCCCTTTCTCTTTCAGCTGTGGATTCAAGTCCAAGTTCAGAGGAGCTCAGCAGACCCTGAATTCCACACCTACCGTTTCTTTCAAAAGACCTTCTGAATCCTCTGAAGCCTTTGTTCTGCAAAATAATATCTACCAAGCATTGTCTATGGGGTGTGCATGCTAAGTCGGTTCAGTCTTGTCTGACTTTTTGCAACCCGTGAACTATATATAGCCTGCCAGGCTCCTCTGTCCATGGAATTTTCCAGGCAAGAATACTGGAGGGGTTTGCCATGCCCTCCTCCAAGGGATCTTCCCAACCCAGGCATCGAACCCAAGTCTCTTATGTCTCCTGCAGTGGCAAATGGGTTCTTTACCACTAGTACCACCTGGGAAGCTGAGAGGAACCCAGTCTCCAGCTCTCTCTGCCTCTTTCAGTCCAACCTGATCCAGGAGGCCATACAATGTGTAGCTGAAGCATGAAGGGCTGGATTGCTGGGACAGGGCCCAGATAAATGCGGGAATAGGAGAGGGAACCCTGAGAGGTGGCCCCATCCCACCCTATTCCCTTGGATGAGAGGGATGATGTCTTGGAGCAGCTGGGTGGAGAGCCAGCCTTGCAGAGGATGGAGAGCAAGCCAGGCACTTGGTTGGAGGGACACCTGCCAGCCTGTGTCTTCTTCCTCGAGCCCAATTCTAAGAAAGCCTTTTTCCCTCTCCAGCCCCATCCCCAGTCCCCAGCTGCTGACCGCCTGCTGCCCAAGCACCCAGTGCCTGCCCAGGACATCTCCTCCAGGAGTTCCTGGAGCTATGGCAGGGTTTGCTCCCCCAGCCCACCAGTGTTCCCCCAGGAGAGAGGCGGGCTGCCTTCTCCTGTGCTTCAGAATCCAGGCCACAAGCTGCCACCTGCTCTTGCCCTGTGTGTGCACAGGCTTCCTCATTCCAAGAACTTTGAGACGTTAGGCTTCCCGCCCAGGTTTCTCCATGTCTTTGCTGACTGCTGGTGATGAATCCCGGAAGGGGAAGAGAAATGAAGGCCTCCACCGGGCGAACAAACCGGTGTGAGTGAGTGTCTTGAGGAGGGACCCCGGGAAGGGCAGCTACTGGGACCAGGCGGACACATAGAGCCCCAGGGTGGGCGGGGTCCACGTGGCAGGAGGCAGCATCCAAGCCTCATCAGAGCTCACAGGGGCATCAACAGCTGACCATGAGCTTCCTCTCTGGGCTGTAGACTATTAGAAGGGCTCCTGAGTGGGTGGCAATGGGGTGGGACCCTTAGGACCCATTTCCTTAAGATTCCATGTATCCTGAGATTCACTGGCCTTGGGGATCCCCCAAACATCCTCTCTTCCTCCCTACAGAACGGAGTGGGCCCAGGAACAGGGGTCTCACCTTCAAAGCTGGGCTAGCACTCAGCCAGTTAGTTCCGCTGGAGACCCCCAGCCCCCTTGCCCCTCAGGCTCTGCTCTGCAGGGAGGGTATGTTCAAGTTCCACAGGGAAGACTAACCAGCCCAGGAACTTCCAAAGCCCCAGCCCTGACTGGTGCACACGCCTTTGAGGTGTTGCTATCTTCTCCTTGACTATTGGGCCCCCAGACCAAGATGACCTCAAAGGTCGGACCCATTGTGCCTGGTCTGTGTCTCCAGGCCCAGGAATGAGAGGCACAGTGTACCTCCACCACTTGCTAATTGTGTGACTTCAGTCATGTGACTCTGCCTCTCTGTGCCTCCGTTTCCTCTTCTGTAAAATCGGTAGACTCATAGGCCTGAGTTAACTGGGATAACCCACATAAATCCCTTCAAACAGCGCCAGGCACCTGGCAGTGCTCAGTAAACATTACCTGCGTGTCCCTGACACCTCTTAGTGTTCCTTCCTGAGGTGTGAAGGAGTCTGGGGTTGGGGCCAGCTAGGCTTTCTTCCCAAGATGACCTGATCCTGTAGGAAACATGAGAGGAGAAGGGGGCCCACAGAGCTGCCTCCAGGCCCGTGGAGGTTGTGGCCACTCTGGAAAGCCCCGACTCACCACACTGTTTGGATTGGGTTTCTATTCCCAACCCCGGTGAGAGGCCTGCTATTTATGGGCACCCCATCCCACCCCCGGGAAGCCAGACAGTGCGTGGGCTGGGGACCACATGGCTGGCAGCCCGCCTCCCCCACCCGGCCCGGGCACTCTGACCGGGGCACGTTTCACACGCCGGTCACCCTGCCGGCTGGGCAGTGGATTTCCCAGCTCTGTCTGGTCCCCCAGGAGGGGAGCGGAGATGGAGGGGGCGTGAGGGGTCTCCCACCTCTTCATCCTGCCCTCTGGCTTCCAGACATCTCTGAGAGGAGGTGGCTTCTCGGGGACACACCCTTTTCCATTTCCACCCTGACAACGACATCTGCCTCACGTGGTGTCTGCCGTGGTGAAAATGAAGGCTCTGGGGCCAGACTGCCTGGATTCAACCCCCACTTTGGGTCCTCATTAGATGTGATCCTGGGCTAGTGGACGAACTTCTTTGTGCCTCAGTCTCCTCGCCTGTAAAATGGATCTAGTGCTAGTACCTGTCTCCTAGGGTCATCATGAGGGTTAACGGAATTGACATAGGTCAAGTGTTTAGCACTGGTCTGGGCACACAGAGAGCTCTCAGTGAGAGACTAGCGTTGACATACATGGGCTCCCCTGGTGGCTCCACGGTAAGGAATCCCCCTGCCGACGAAGGAGATGCAGGTTCCATAGCAGGGTCAGGGAGATCCCCTGGAGAAGGGTACAGCAACCTACTCCGTATTCTGGCCTGGAGAATTCCATGGACAGAGGAGCCTGCCAGGCTACAGTCTACAGGGACACAAAGAGTCAGATATGACGGAAGCTACTGAGCGCACACACACTGACACATATACACTACCATGTGTAAAACAGCTAGCTCCCGGAAAGCAGCTGTATAGCACGTGGAGCTCAATTCTGCTCTGTAATGACCTAGAGCTGTGGGATGGGGGAGTGGTAGGAAGGAGGCTCAAGACGGAGGAGATATATGTCTACCTATAGCTGATTCATGTTGTCGTACAGCAGATACCAACACGACATTGTAAAGCAAGTATCCTGCAGTTCAAAATAAATAAAAACAAAGGCCAGCTCTCAATTAAAGTCAGTATTCTTATTCTTGCAGGGTCTGGTGCAGGATGCCAACCCTGCCTTCATCACCTGGCTCCTGTTCTCTGCCTAGGCAGGATGGCTGTCTCCTCTGCACAGATGGAGACACTGAGTCCCAAAGGGGAAAAGTGACCTCTTCAAGATTGCACAGCTGGGGATGGCAGAACCCAGGTCCTCTTGGGGCCCTTCCCAGCCCATCGGCTGTCTCTTGATCTGTAACCACTAGAGCCCTCCCCTGCTCCCACCCAAACCAAAGCAATAATGAGTCCCGCTGGTCAACCCCAGCAAGGGAAGATGAGGGCCCTGGCAGGTGTGCGTGCAGCAGGAGCCTGGCTGAGCCTGTCCCCAGGGCCTGCCTGCCCCTTGGCCGGGGCCTCCAGCCAGCCCACTCAGGACAGTGGCTATTTTTAGCAGGTGCTGTTTGCCCAGCGGTGGGAATATTTGCGAAGGGTCAGTCCAGTGGTGTCCCTTGGCTTTCAACTAGAAACAGGTCTCGGATGTACAGTTGATTGGCTGAGAGCATGAGGCTTTGGCGAACCTTTTCCCTTTACAGAATGTGGCTGTTTCTCCTTCCTGTCCACCCTGTTGCCAAGCCCACAGCTTCTGTTCCTGGCTCCCTGCCGCTAAGATGGTGACAGCCTTCCCAGGTCTGATGGGATGAACAAATTGGGCAAAGTGTGGTTTCCTGGCCCTGGCCGGGCATCTCCCCTCTGCTAATAAATCTGTGGCTAACCATCCATAGCCTCGTGCTCCGTGGGTTAGAGCACCATGCCAGCGAGGCCAAGGTCAGGCTTTACGCGGGCCGACTGGCTTTGCGGGGAGGTGTGTTCTGCCCCACGCCTCAGCCTGCAGCCCTCGCCAGTGCAGCTGGGGTGATGGGGTCAGGCCTGGGGGCAGCTGTGAGCCAGCTAGAGTGTGGGCATCTCTGAGTCCCCAGACCCTGAGAGGGCCTCACTGAGCTGGTCCACCTGTTGCCACTGGGCAAGGTATGGAGTAGGGCACTTTCTCCGTGAAGGCTGGCACGTATGTTTTGTGGGACTAGAGATGAGAAAGTGCCAGGCAGACGGGCACATGGCTGCTGAGTCAGTTTTCTGCATCAGCTGGAGAGGCCCTGAGGAGGTGGCAGAGCGTGGGGGTTAAGAGAACAGACCGTGGGGGTCAAAGCCCTGACAGGACACTTGGCCGTGGTGCACCACTCTATGCCTCAGTGTTCCCATCTGTAAAAGGGGAATGAACAGAGGCATCTCGTGAGGATGAAGTGAGCCGAGGCTTGGTAGCACTTAGAGCTGCAGTGGCTACATGAGTGTTAGCTCATGTTACCGTGGTGGTGCCTCAGCTGGGCTTCCCTGGTGGCTCAGATGGTGAAGAATCTGCCTGCAACGCGGGAGACCTGGGTTCAGTCCCTGGGTTGGGAAGATCCCCTGGAGACGAGAATGGCTACCCACTCCAGTATTCTGGCCTGGGAAATTCCATGGACGGAGGAGCCCGGTGGGCTACAGTCTATGGGGTTGCAAAGAGTCAGACCCCACTGAGTAACTAACACTTTCACTCACTGTTCACCTTAACTCTCAACACCAGTTCTGTGGACCCTGTACCCCTCATCTGGCCCTCAGTTCCCCTGCTCCCACTCCTTCCCTTCTACAAGTAAGCTTTCACTGGCCCCATGGCCCTCAAGCTGTTGAAGCACAGGCACATGGGCGGCCCCTCCTCAGTCCTCTGGGAGGGCTCAAGTGGATCCTGCCCCGACCCCTGCCAGAGAGAAGCTCAGAGTCTGGGGAGCAGGTTGGCACTGGGCAGGTGCCTGGCTCTTCTCCTGTGGCTCCTGCCCAGGAGGGCGCGGCCCCTGAGCTCAGGTCTATAAATAAGGTATCTGGGAGGAACGGCTTTAATTTGCACTTTACCTATTGGTGTTTACTTTGCTATTTCCAATATGGCAATTTAATTCTGTAGGGCGCCTGGCTGGGGGTGGGAGGGGGCACCCGGGTCGTGCGGTTCCCTGACCGCACCAGGAGTGACCCCGGGTCCCTGTGCAGCTCCGGACACAGATGCTGCCGGAACGGCCATGGTCTGTGGAGGCCCCGGGTGTGAGCATGGAGTGGAGGGGCTCGTCGGGACATCGAGACCCCTCTGTGCCTAGACCTGCGGTCCTCCGGGCTCTGTCTGGCTCCTCCTCGGCACGGCAGTGTCAGCGTTTCTCTTCCCTCCTGCCCACCTTCCACATCTCTTCCAGCCTTAGGTCAAGGCCTCCCTGTCTGCTGAGATGGCCACCTTCTTACCACCCATCGAGGAGCTCTCTCCAGAGTTCTCTCGCAGATATGTGGCTAATTACGGGACAGTCTTTGAGATTTTTCTCCGCCTCGGTAGTTTGCTGTTTTCAATTTTTGTATTTTGTCTCTGCGATGAGACTGTGGGCTCCCTGAGGGCAGGGCTGTGTCTCCCCCAGACTTGGGCTCCTTGAAGGCAGGGACTGTGCTTTTCCCTCAGATTAGGGGTCTTAGCAGCCTTGGTTCTGCTGTACCCCCTCTGGTCGGGGCTGTCCACCAGGGCCTCCCAGAGCACATTTGCCCTTCCCTTCACTGGCCAGAAGGGCCACGCTGATGCTTTTGTGACCCGTGGGCACCTTTGCCTCCGTGGGCCCTTTCCTCCATAAACTTCACTGGCACAAAGGCAACTTCGTTGGAATAAAGACAAACCTGTTTGTATTATATATGAAAACGTTTTCTTTGGCTTAAAGCTCATCTTTTCCTTTTGACCTTAAAATAAAAGTAAACATATTCGTGGGCCCTAAGCAATTATAGTCCAAGTGCTTAAAAAAAAGAAAATAAAAGAAACAAGAACCAAAACTATAACCAAAAAAAAAATCTTAAATAATTTTTTAAATCCTGAATATGCAGATAAAAAGGGTTCATGATATTTCAGAAAGAATTGATTAAAATACAAGCTCTATGGAGATCTTAGAATAATTTTTTTTTAAACACAGGAAAAAGAAAAATTCCTATAAGGTTTTCAGACAGAGAAAATTATTTTAAAGGAAGCAATCAATTTGGTCTCTGGGGAAAAAAAAATCTTAGGGACCAGTCCTGTCCCAGCTGTGCCTGGTAGATGTACTTGGCCTGGGCAGAGGGACCAGCACAGAGCTTGCCATATCTGGCAGGGATACCTTTCCCATCCCTTAAGCTTCTATAAACCTCGGGAAGTCCCCACGAGTCAGGGAGGGCCAGAATTCCTATCCCACACCATCAGCACGGCCACATCTACTGCCACTGGCTGGAGTGCCACAGAGACCCCCTCGGTGGCATGGTCTTCCGTGCCAGGCGCTGGGCTGAGCTCACGTCACCCTTGTCTTATCTAATCCTCACAGCCATCCCATGAGGCAGGCACTGTGATTATCTCCCATTTCACAGATAAGGAAAATGAGGCTCAGAGGGGAGAAGTGACGGGTTCAAGGTCACCCAGCCTGTCAGTGACAGGGAGGGAATGGAGGAAGCAGAAGTCTGCCTTCAGAAGTTCTAGGTCTTTCCGCTCCAGAGATGGTGAAGGGTCAGGCCAGGCGTAGGTCAGGGTCGCCACAGAGTTTCCTTCTGAAATCTCCAGGCCTGTTAGAAAGGAGGCAAGTATCTGCCCTGGAATTATCAGCCTTCCGCACCCCCACCTCTCCCGGCTTCCAGCCCAGGGCTCTTGGCACTGGACTGGAGCTGCTAGACTTGATTCCGTGGTACAAGAGGGCAGTTTTCCTTGGGAGGTGCCCTCAGCCTCCCCAGCTCCAGGTCTGCTAGCTTGCTGGCCTCATCCCTGCCCTTCCAGCCACCTGGTAGAAGGGGCTGCCTGGAAGTCCCCTCTGGGTGGACAGCCATGGGGCCCAGAGGGCAGAGGTAACCTCATGGTGTGGAGGGTGAGGAGCTCAGACTGGGGGTCGAGTCTGGAGGAACCCTGGTCAGTGATGGCATGGAGGTGTTAAGGGCTCCGCCCCAAGCTGGGGACCCCTTCTCCTGCTCTACTGGCCCATCTCTCCATCACTAAAGTTGTTTTCTTTTTTCTTATCTTCCCATTTTGCTCTTCATTTCTTGGCCTGTCTTTTCAAAACTCCATCTCTGCTGTATTTTTGTCTCATCCATCTCGCCTTCTGTCTCTGCCCCGTTCCTCTCTCCCTGCTCCCTTCCCCTCCTCCTGCCACCTCCGCATCTTCTCCCTCCACTTCTCACCTCTTTGTGTGTCTGGTAGGTTTCCGATGTCCCTTGCTGCTCTCCTGCCCTAATCCCCTGCTTCCCTTCCTCCTTTCTGTCTCTGAGTACTTCTCCACCTCCTCCACCATCCATCCCCTGTCAATCTGTGTCTCTCTTTGTCTTTCTCCCTCTCCCGTTATTTTGAGAAAAGACAGTGCCCGACCCAGCCGGGACACAGCAAAGGCGAGAAAACTTGCTTCGAGGGAGGGTCAGGCGCTGGCCCCCCGCTGCATGCTGTGGGGCCATCTCCCGGCTCCAGCTGATCAGGTGTGGGTGAGCGGGAAGGGCTTCGTGCCTGAGCTGGGGAAGGAAGGGAAGCAGGAAAGGCCTTTGTGCAGCCTGGGCCAGTTGGCTTTCAAGTGGCAAATCTCTCTCCCAAAGCCGTCGCTTTGATCCCTGGAGACATAAAAGGGGCCATCTACATTTGTGTTTCATGCAGGTAGAGGAGCAGGAGCAGGGACAGGGAGACAAGTGGGGAGTGCCACAGACATCTTGGGGGCACATTTGGTCCATCTCTGGGCCTTCTAGGCTGGGGGGTCCTCTCCATCAGCGGGCATAGCTGACTAACAGGACTCCATTTAAGATCAAATGAGATGATGTGTTCTAACTAAAAAGCCCAGTGAAAGGGCTTTGAGGGGTTTGGTGTGAGCCAGCAGCGAAGCATGCTCTCTAAGTGACTCCCAGGGCTTACTTTAAAAGCTTTCATTTCTTCATGGTGACTCACCTCCAAGAAGCCTCCTAGATTAGCCTCAGTCCCCTGGGGGTCCCTCCAGTCACTGAACCCCTTCAGCTCTTAGGTACCTGTGTGTCCGGTAGGTACCTGTGTGTCTCACCCTCCATGTCAGAAGGCTCACTGGTCATTTCTATGTCCTCCAAAAGTCAGAGGGTGGCTAAGGACAGGGCCACATCTCTACTTTCTCTTGTGGCTCCAGGTGGGGTGCACTGCATGTCCTCGATCATAATAACACTGCCCCGTGTTCCTGAGGAGCCTCTGACTTTCAAAGCACTTTGGCAGATGCTATAGCATTTGATCCTCACCCAGCCTCGTGAGGAAGGTGGGGTATGCCTGTAAAATGTGCCCCATTTTACAGATAAAGAAACTGAGGTTCAAAGAGGCTGAGTAATTTGCCCACCTGAGGTCAGTTAGCAGCAAGTGGGACTGGAAAGAAACCTAGAACCTGTGTGCAATTCCCATTTTATGGAGAGGGAGACTAAGGCAGAGGACAATGGAAACAGAGCTTAATTAAGATAAGGTCCAGAATAAAACCGAAGTTTCCAGTCTCTTATTATACACCATAATGAGCAGACTGTCCCCTGACCTCCACGTGGTAGACACATATTTGGGGGACATCTGGCTTTCAGAGTGGGCTTAGAAGTCCCAGGGCTGTGTCCAAGGGGGCCTGCCAGGTGATCAGTGTCATGGGGCTCCCCAGACGTGCCCTTATGGCCCTGCCCAGGGATAGGCCACTGGTCCTGCCCACAGGTGACATGAGCAGAGGATAGGTTGGACAAGGACCCTCATCTGTCTCTCTTCTTCCCTTCGTACCAGGCTGAGTGTGCGGCTCAGCCTTTGGCAGCCAGGATGTGGGGAGCACAAGAGACAAGGAAAGGCTGGTCCCATAGGCGTTTCCCACAGGCCGCATACACCTCTAGCCTCTTTTCAGATGATTTAAGAGGGTCTCACGGTTGGTCTTAAATCATCTGAAAAGAGTCGGACACGACTGAAGCGACTTAGCAGTAGCAGCAGCGCGGTTGGTCTGGGAACTCACCACAATAGGTCAACCCCCTCTCCAGCCATTTCGGCTCTCAGGATCTCCGAGTTCTGACTCAGAATCCTTGATCTCTGGCTTCTCAGCCCCAGGACTTCAGGATTAGCGTCCCTGCCTGGGCTCTGTGTTTTGTCTACAAAACACACCCTAATCCATTTCCCCATTTTATTAATGAGAGAGGCCTGTTCCTGAGATAATCAGAGTTTCCAGTGTTACCTTACCAATAATGTGCCAGCTAAGGGCAGAGATTTGACATTTGAGTTAGAGACTGCAACTGTGTAAGAGAAGCAGGCAGAATTTCCAGGTCAGTGTTTGAAATATTGAAAAGAGCTCAAGGGGGGCTGTCCTAACCATCATTCACAGTTTCCTGAGGGTTTGGGCTCTCAGGCTGGAGAAACTTAGAGGAGTCATGGGACCCTTCTATGGCACACAGGGGCTCCAGACACACACACAGAGGCACACAGGCATGTTGTGTTGAGTGTTGTTAATCTATCAGTCATGTCCAACTCTGCGATCCCATGGACTGTAGCCCACCAGGCTCCTCTGTCCATGGAATTCTCCAGGCAAGAATACTGGAGTGGGTAGCCTTTCCCTTCTCCAGGGGATCTTCCCCACCCAGGGATCGAACCCAGTTTTCCCACATTGCAGGCAAACGCTTTACTGACTGATCCACCAGTGAGCTCAGGCAGGCACGTGCTGCTGCTGCTGCTGCTAAGTCGCTTCAGTCATGTCCGACTCTGTGCAACCCCATAGACGGCAGCCCACCAGGCTCCCCCGTCCCTGGGATTCTCCAGGCAAGAACACCGGAGTGAGTTGCCATTTCCTTCTCCAATGAGTGAAAGTGAAAAGTCAAAGTGAAGTCGCTCAGTCGTGTCCAACCCTCAGCGACCCCATGGACTGCAGCCCACTAGGCTCCTCCGTCCCTGGGATTCTCCAGGCAAGAGTACTGGAGTGGGGTGCCATTACCTTCTCCCCACGCATGTGCACATACACACAAATAACACACATGCCCCAAAAGAGCCAGCAGGCTGGGCCTAAGGTGGTGAGACTTGCTTGCCAGCCAGCCAGTTAGGCTCAGCTTGTCTGCTGGCCGCAAGCATTGTGATTTCTCACTTGGGCCATTCATTGTAAGCCCTTTCCATATGAGCTGTGGGCTGCCTGTAGTGTGGGAACTCCTAAGCTAGGCAGGTGATAAGAGCTATGGACTGAAATCACAGGTCCAAGTGGAACAGGACATGCGCTTCAAACGGGATATCAGAACCAGGGCCACGTGGAAAGCACATCACAGTGGAATAGTCGTCCTGTGGTGGGTACCTTTGGATACCTTCTTGCCAGGATCACTCTTTACGCTCTGGGGGAGTGGTGAGGAGTTCTGGGCTTCTAGCAGCTGACTATCTTCAAGTCTCACCTATTTTGCCTCAAATAGCCCTTGTAAGATTTACCTCCCTAATTAGCTTTGGCTTTGGCTGTTACAGGACTTCCCCGATGGCTCAGATGTTAAAGAATCTGCCTGTGTTGAGAGAGACCTGGGTTCGATCCCTGGCTTAGAAAGATCCCCTGGAGAAGGGACTGGCTACCCAAATATTCTTGCCCGGAGAATTCCATGGAGAGAGGAGCCTGGTGGGCTACAGTCTATGGGGTCACAAAGACTTGGACACGACTGAGTGACTTTAACTAACTGGGCTGTTACAATGAGTGTTCATTCCTTAAGGAGGTACCCCAACAGGTGGAGGGGCCTCAGTGTGTGCCTGGAGCTGGGGGAAGCTCACTTGAGAGGCCGTGACAGTCACAGATAGTCCCTGAGGTGTGCTGCCCCGGGGGAGAACTCAGTTTCCGGGAAGACAGTAGGTAAAGGCGGAAATAGCTGGCAGGTCCAGCCTCCAGCCTGGGACGGAAGACGCAACTCATTAATCCAGAATCTGTCGGGAGCTGGTCTTATCCAACCTGTCCATTTTAGAGACCCAGAAATCGCAGTCTGGGGTGGAAGCCTGGGGTGGAAATTGACCCACCTTGCACCCCATAGCTGACCACCAGTAGAGGCAGGAGTCGAAGGCACAGTCAAATGCGCATCTCATGATGTGCAGTCCAGCACCCTCTTCCCTTGACTGAAGCCCTGTGGCTACCAACTGGCTCTTCTTCCCTCCTGTCAGTGACAGCAGTAGGGGCAGTCTTGGGGGCAGAAAAGGATAGGTATAGGTAAGGGCGGGACTGCTTTGGCCAAACACCTCCTGGTATGTCCTTTCTATCTCAGTCTCAGTTTCCTTATCCATAAAATGGAACACTTAGCCTCTGTGACCACCAAGGCTCCAAGATGATCCAGACCAAAACATTCTTCCCTGGCCACTGAGGCCACAAGAGATGGACTGGAGCCAGAGTGAAGCAGTGGAAAGCCGTGGTTCCAAGACCAGGAGGCGCCTGCTCCGGGGTTGGCGGGGTGGGGTGGGGGACAGAAAGCAGGGAAGTTAACGCTGTGCCCTTCACCCCAGCTATTTTTACCCTAGAACACTGGACAACAAGAGGCCTGGCTAAAAATACCAGCGGCCCAAGCCCTGAGCATCATCTCCCCAGAGGGGGCGGGGTGGGGTCTGGCAAGGAGTGGGGTGTGGGGACCGGAAGTTTAAAGGGCATTTATCCTTCTTCCCAGGCTGGGGTGCCTCCGGGGTGACTGGGAAAGAGTCTCTTCCCACCAGGGAGCCATTCCCCTCTGATAACCCAAGAATAAGCTTGTTTTTGTAATTTTCAGCAATCCCAGCCAGCCCCGTCCATACACATATGCATTCTTTTTTAACCCAATGTAATGAGCCTCCTACAGTTTTGTGTTCTTCTCTTTTTCACTTACTCTTTCACAAACATTTAATATTGCCACATGGTCTTCGTCTTAGTCCTTCTTAATGGCTACATAATATTCCATCCAAGAGACTTTTCTATTTCCTGATCTCCAGGCATTTGATGTCTTCCAGCTTTCCATTATTATAAATAAAGGTGTCTGGGACATCTTTGTGCATGTGGCTATTTCTTTCTCATTAATTACTTCTGAGAGATAAATGCCTAGGTCTGCAGGCAAGACTGTTTTGTGCTGTTTGATGTGGCTTGCCAAACTGCTTTCCAAAAGTAAATGGAGGAGGTTTAATGTAAGGATACATCCGCACTAGGAGCCAAGTACAGTCAAGCTTCAGGGATACCAGAGCTGGAAGTCAACAGGAGCTAAAACAGCCGCCTCCAGCTCCAGGGGCCGGCCTTGTTCCAGCTTCTCTGTTCTCTCAACTCTATCCCTCTCTTTCCTGAGTTTTTAAAAATTTTGTTCTAGCAGAGCTATCAGCTGTGAGCACGTATCACTTTGTAACTCACTGCTCACATGTTCTGAGCGCTTACTTTGTCCCAGGTACTGTACCAACTGCCTGTAACAATTATCTTAATTTTCACAACCACCTTCTGGGGTAGGAATTATAATTAATCCTGTTTTACAGGTAAAGAAACCAAGGCATGGAAAGACTAAGTAACTTGTTCAAAGATGTAGTCAGTAACTAGTGGGGCCAGATCCCACCTCTCTGGCCCGCCTCACTGCAAATGTCCTCAGAACGACATCTGGGTTTCCCTGGGGACACAGAGGCCCCACATCCATCACCAATGGCCTATGGTTTCTGTGTCTCTGAATTCAAATTCTGAAGAAGGAGCATCTGATTGGCTCAGGTCAGCCTTTGGGTTGGAACCCTAGAATCAAGGTCCAGTTTCCTATGGTGGGAGCAGGGTTAGACAGAAAGAGTCTGGGCCTTGAGGGCAGATGGACAGACCACCCCGATGTCCCAGTATTGGAATTTGCTAAAAATATTTAAAAGTAGTACAGGTGACTTCCCTGGTGGTCCAGAGGCTAAGACTCCATGCTTCCAAAGCAGGGGGTGCCAATTAGATCGATCTTTGGTCAGAAAACTAGATCCCACGTTCTGCGATTAAGACCTGTTGTGGACAAATAAATGTGTGTGTGTGTGTTTGTATGTGTGTGAAGTCATTTCTGTTATATCTGACTCTTTGCAACTCCATGTAGCCTGCCAGGCTCCTCTCTCCATGGGATTCTCCAGGCAAGACTACTGGAGGGGGTTACCGGGCCCTCCTCCAGGAGTTCTTTCTGACCCAGGGACCAAACCTGCATCTCTAAATGTGCCCTGCATTGGCAGGGGGTTCTTTACCACTAGTGCACCTGGGAAGCCCAAATAATAAGTAAATATTACTTAAAAAAAACTAGTACAGTTGATCCTTGAACAATATGAGGGTGAGGGGCACCCACCCTCCATGCAGTGAAAAATTTGTGTATGACATTACAGTCGGCCCTTGATAGCCATGGCTCCAAGTTTGCAGATTCAGTCAACCATGGATTGTGTAGTATTGCACTTTTACTTTAACATTTATTGAATTTTTATTGAAAAAAATTCCACATATAAGTGGGCCTGCAAAGTTCAAACCCATGTTGTTCAGGAGTACACACTGTCTGAGCAACAATCATACACTGTATAATTGGTGTCAATGCTAACTGGCTTGTGTTTGCCTTTCTTGAATTATTTGTAATGTTGAACATGTTTCCTATGTTCCCTTTGTGTGTGTTGTCCACGTCTGCCCATCTAGGATGTGTTTTTATCTTACAGTTATGAATGTCACAGAGAAAGACACTGTGTTGAGAGGGGTTGTGGGTGGAGTAAGGCTCATTTCTCCCTAAATGGTTTCTCCTTTGTCCTGAAACCTGTGCGGGGTTGGGGGTGTGGTGGGGGGGGCTTTGACTGGCCTTCTAGTCAGTGTCCTGAGAATCTGCCTTTTTCTTCCGAGTCTGCTGTGCTATTTAGACAACCTTGAGCAGGGACTTCTGAGCTCGGAGGATCTCTGCACTTGCCCTCTGCTGTTTGGCCCCTTCTTCAGAGTGGATCCGCTTCTAGGAGTTCCAGGGCCTCCATGTTCTGTTTGCGTGCTCGGACACATTCTTTAGTTGTACCCTCTTTAGTCCACTCTTCCTCAGTTTTTGTCTTGTCCTGATTCTGGGCTGACTGTGTGCACAATTTTGCTCCCAAGCTCCCGGGGAGAGAGCCCTGTATCTGAGTCACTCTTTGCAGAAACGTGCCATCGTTCTTATAAGAAGCTGAGGGTCCCCTCCCGCCCTCTGTCTCAGGCCCTTCGGGGGACAAATTACCCACAGGTTAGCTCCAAAGTGGAGAAACTTTCACTGAAGGGAGTAAGGCCAGAGAAGGGGCAGGTACAAAGTAAACTAAGCAGCTGACACCAACAAGGAGCAACCAGACCCCATGAGAGACCTGTCCAGGGCCCCAGTGGTGTGGAGGCAGGGAAGCCCTGCGGGCAGGGAGAGCAGACAGCTTTTAACCGTTAGGCAGGTAGCTTTGCACTGAGCTGTTCACTCCTGCAGATGCTCTGAGCTGTGGAATATCTCGAGGTGCTGGTGGTATAAGATGTGCTCTCTGAAGCCAAGGGTTCAGGTTTGCCTGTGAGATCCCACCAGTGACCTTGACCTCTGTAGTCCAGAGCTCCATTGCTGGCACTGAGAACCTGCTCATGCTCAGTGCTTTGGGCTGTAGCGGATGGTTCATAGCCTCCTCTAGGGAACTGCAGGTGTTTTTAGCGGACCCTCCTCTGCCACGCCTTGGAGATGCTCAGGGGCTGCCCACAGGCAGTGAAGCTGATAGAAGCAGCAGGAACTAGTGCTCCTCTCTGCTGGCTCCCTAAGAAGATGGGTGGCTCCTGATTGTACAGAGCCCAGTCTGCCTGCCACCCATCCTTCTTCTATATCATGAATCACAGTTCAAGGGTGCTTTAAAATCTTTGCTCCCGATGTCAGGAGTACTATCCCTCCTAACTCAGAAGATCAGCAGATGGAACGTCCTGGGGCTGGTCATTTGTTTCCTGTGGCTAAGACCACAAAGTTCCTCTGTATTTGTTCTCCTCTTTTATGGTGATAGAAGTTTTACTTGGGTACAACACTCTCCACCAAGGAATACATTCTCCCGCTTCCTTTGCTGGTAGATGTGGCCTGTGACTAGGTCCTAGCCAATGGAATGGCAAGGAAGGAGTGCTCCTTTCCTTTTTCCCTTTCCCCTGGCAGACTCAATAGCAGGAGCTGGAGCAGTCATTTTGGACCATATGATGAAAGCTGTCCATTGAGGAAGACGGAGCAACAAGATTGAAGGAAGCTGGATACCTATTACAATTAAGTCACCACACCCTCTGTGGACTATATACTTGGATGTACATATGTGGGAGAGATCAAATTCAACCCTGTTAAGTCTCCATATTTCAGAGTTTCTTTATTCCAACAGCTAAACCTATATATACTCATTATTATTGTCTCTCAATAAAATGGCCACATCTGGGGCTACATGGTTATGTCTGGTCACTGGAGTGGCTGGGGCTCCATTCTTTGGCAGACTACTACTTTTGTGGTCTCCAACCGATCATCCCTCCCACCATTCATACCCTTGTGTGGTCTCTGCTCACAGTGACTCTGGATCTAGCCATGTGACTTGTTTTGGCCAATGGGACATTAGCAAGAGTGATGCAAAGAGAGACTGGGTAGTACCTACATAATAGGACTTGTACTATTAGAATTCTGGCTCTTGGGACACTCCTTCTCCAATCCCATCTGCCAATCTTGAGAAATCCAACACAACTGAAAGGTGAGGCCACTTGGTGAAGAACTGAGGCCCCATTCTCAGCCTCAGCTGACCCTGCACAAATTCCCCAGCCCAAGTGAATCTATCCTGGAAGTGGGTCCTATAGTCTGAGGCATGGAGCCATGGAGAAGAAATGAGCTGTTCCCACCATGCACCATCCAAACTGCAGAATCAACATCAAATAAATCACTGCTGTCTTAATCCACTCACTTTGGGTGTAGCTTGTTATGCAGCTCTAGGTAACTGAAACATACGTAGATGGCCCGGGCCCTTTGCACTGTCTGGAAAACTCAATGGCCACTGTGCTTTTCTCTATACCAAAACACCACGTGTGTCTTTCTCACAGCTTGAAACTAAAATACTACACCAGAAGTTGCTGATGCTCTGGAAATACGGGTTACCCTTCCCTCTAGAACACTGTGCCCCCCCCAACTCTGCAGGTGGTTATCACTTGGCTTCATGCTTAGATTAGTAGTTCTAGGAATGAGATGGGTTCCGCAGACCATGCCTGCTTTCTCTTAAAGCTGCTGAAGTGCCGTGTCTCTTAGATGAGGGTTTGGGGGCAGCATTTGGCAGGCAAGGGACTCTCTGTGTCAACAATGGACTCTCCAGTACCCGCATGAGTCTGTATTGGAGGAACCATTCAATGAATGAACAAATAAATAAATCGTGAACAAAAAGTAACCCATCAGGATCAGAGAAGGAGGTTAAGGTGAGAGAAGCATAGAGGGGTCTCCCAGGAGGGCAGGGTCAGTAGAGAGTCCAGGTGTGATGAAAGAGTGCTTTGGAAATATCTTTAACTCTTTCATAATATAATTATAGTAGCTGACATTGAGTTCTTACTGTGTGCCAGGCACTGTGCGAAATGTTTTAGGTAAGTTATTACATTAATCATCTCAACAAGCCTGGGAGGTAAGTATTATAACTTTCATCCCATTTTATAGATGAGGAAATTGAGGCCCAGAGAGGTTAGGTAACTTGCCTGAGTGGGCATGGGAGGATTTGAACTCAGACAGTCTGGCGCCAGCACCCAAGGGCATAGCCACCACACTCTGAAAAAAAAAAAAAAAAAAAAAAAAAGCAGCAGGAGTCCCTTATTCCACCCTTGGAGAAAAGGCCAGGACTTGGCATGCTTTGTGGGCATGAGTGCCAAGCCTGAGTCCACCACGTGCTCTGGGGAACTTGGAAAGCCCAGGTCGGAAGAGAAGGAGAAGAGAGGTGGGTGTGGGGCCCCTGTGCCAGGCAGCTGGGGCACTAACACTGAGGCCCAGAGGTGGTGCTGCCTGCTCTGCCTGGGCACCCTCACCAGCTGTTCCCACTCACTCCTCAGAAACAAGCCTGGCCCACTCACACGTGTCCCTAATGCCAGGTTCCAAGAAAGCCACCTAAATACCTGGTATTTGAGATGTAAAGAGACCGGCTCCCTGTACTTAGCGCTTCGCTAACTTTTCCAATTATAGCGCCCTATTTTCCAAAGTCTAAAATGGACATATGTTATAACTGTCTTGGGCCCCAAGGTTTCAGAAACACCCTTAAGACTCCTGAAATATAATCGTATATTTTAGACTAATTCCTAAAGGGCCAAGCGGGGTTATCTTTAACATCTGCCAGCACTCACACAGATCTGGTCTTTGTTTGCAAATGAGCCTGGGGCCTGGACGCAGGGCAGGTGAAACCAGCTCTGCTGAGCTGGGTGGGAAGTTGTGAGGAGGGAGATCCCAGGCTGCCTGGGGCTAGGGAGTAAAGGGGAGACACAGCCTTGCCTCAGGGAGCCCCAGTCTGAGGGGCGTCACAGCCCCGCCTCAGGGAGCCCCGGTCTGAGGGAAACACAGCTCTGCCTCAGGGAGCCCCAGTCTGAGGAGGAGCCACAGCCCCGCCTCAGGGAGCCCAGCCTGAGGGGGAGACACAGCCCCGCCTCAGGGAGCCCCAGTCTGAGGGAAACACAGCCCTGCCTCAGGAGCCCCAGTCTGAGGGGGCACAGCCCTGCCCTCAGGAGTTCCAGTCTGAGGGAAGACACAGCTCTGTCCTCAGGGAGCCCAGTCTGAGAAGAGCACCCCTACCCAAGGAAGCCCCCCAGGCTAAAGGAGGAGGCAAGACCAGTCATACCGACACCCAGCAGAGGACCTTGGAGGACAGTGTTGGGATTCACCCCTGTGGTTTTGCTGTCACAGGGTGGGCTGGTGGCTGAGGGAGACAGGTGGCTGAGGGGGGCAGGTGGGAAGTGCAGTGACTCTCAGAGCCAGGAGGCAGGCGGAGTAGGTAGGTGGGGACAATGGAGCTGAACTTTCGTCGCTCCCTGGAGCCGGTGTGACTGCAGGCCTGCCAGCCGGGGCACTTTCTGGTCAGTCCCAACTGTCACTATTAAACGCTTATTATGCAACGGGTATGTGCGTTTCTGGTCCCAGCGTTTGACCAGCGGTCTTGGTGAGTAAATGGACTAGAACTAATCCTGTAGCTAAACAGTGAGAGCTGCAGAAAAGTCAACGCCTCGCTTGCCTAATAGCATCCAGGGAGAGGTGAGATAGAAAGTCCCAGGACTCAGGGTGCCCTTTCCCTGGAGATGGAAAAGCAGCTGGCCTGGCAGCCAGGCCTCCTGACAGCTTTGTGAACAGACAGGGCAGAGATGACTCTGGAGCTATGCGAGAAGTTGAAGGGCAAAGTGGGAGTTTGCACCTGATCCGTGTACGGGACAGAGCCCTGGCCTGACAACAGGAGAGCTAATTTCAGTCAACTCAGTCTTTCATCTGGGAGCCATCAAGTCAGGGGGCTTCCTGGTAGCTCAGCACTAAAGAACTCTCCTGCCAATGCAGGGGACCTAACAGACACAGGTTTGATCTCTGGGTCGGGAAGATCCCCTGGAGAAGGGCATGGCAACCCACTCCAGGATTCTTGCCTGGAGAATCCCACAGACAGAGGAGCCTGGCAGGTGGCAGTTTATAGGGTTGCACAGAGTTGGACACGACTGAAGCGACATAGCATGCAAACACACCATCACCCCAGAAATAAGGAAGAGGATCCATTCTCCGCAGCGGCCAGGCCTGGAGAAGAGAGAGGAAATGTCCCCAGTCTGTGGGAAGACACAACCCCGCCCTCTAGGAGCCCCCGTCTGAGAAGAAAAGTAAACACAGTTCAGGGACTCAAAAGGCTTGAGCCATCATTTGCTGGGCCCTTGAGAAGTAGGGTCCATCCTTTCCCACTCACTTTGTGGTTGGGTGAAGGCTAAGGGCTCCTGGGGTAGCCATCTGGGGAGCCAGTCTAGATCTGGATAGAAACCAGAATGGGTCAGGTTCTCTGCCACTGTTGGGAGTCTATTCCAGGCAGTGCCAGCCCCTCACTCCAGGTGAGTTTTTCAGTCAAGCCCAGAGTAGATTTCTCCAGCGTCAGTAAATTTTCCTTATGGTACTAGCCAGGCCATTTGTCCTGAGTGGGAGGCAGTTTGACCCTCTCCGTGGAGAAAGGGGCTTTTTGGTCTGGAAAAGTCCCTCCCCCGACCCCACACTGGGTGCTTTGGTCCTAGAATAATTCACTAGAATGTACTCTCCACAAGGGGTGGATGGGCATCCGCCTTGTATGTTGTTTTATCCCCAGGGCCTGAGACCTTGCCTGGTGCATGGTTGGTGCTGAATAAAAATTGTTAAATTAATTACAGGCCATCTTCCTTTTTCTGTTAAAAAGCAGAAACATCACTTTGCTGACAAAAGTCCATATAGTCAAAGCTATGGTTTTTTTCAGCAGTCATGTATGGATGTGAAAGCTGAACTATAAAGCAAGCTAAGCACTGAAGAACTGAAGCTTTTGAACTGTGGTGTTGGAGAAGACTCTTGAGAATCCCTTGTACAGCAAGGAGATCAAACCAGTCAATCCTAAAGGATATCAACCCTGAATATTCACTGGAAGGACTGATGTTGAAGTTGAAACTCCAATACTTTGGCCACCTGAGGTGAAGAGCTAACTCACTGGAAAAGATACTGATGCTAGGGAAAGATTGAGGGCAGGAGGAGAAGGGGGAGACAGAGGATGAAATGATTGGATGGCATCATGGACTCAATAGACATGAGTTTAAGGAAACCCTGGGAGATAGTGAAGGACAGGGAAGCCTGGTTTGCTGCAATCTATGGGTTGCAAAGAGTCAGATACGACTTAGCAACTAAATAGCAACAATCTTTTCAACACTATTCCTGAACTCACCTCTTACTGAAAAAAAATCTCCTTGCTCAAACCTTCCCTCCTTCAAGGCCAACTACTCCACTGCAGTGTATATAAAATTCATTTGCCAATATGATCAATTGAATTCCAATAACTAGCTGTTTTGAAAAGGAAAGACAATAAATTTAGACTATAATTATTGTTGCACCAAGCCCTGTGCCCATTGCCTTATAGACATTTTATGGCTTAATCCTTGAAGGAAGGCCCTGTTTACTAACAAGGAAACTGAGGCTTGGGAAAATTAGAGTGCACCTGAATTTACACCTCTTGGAAATTATAGAGCTGGAACTTGGACCTGTTCCTGACTCAACCCCCAATCTTGACTCTTTTTCGGAATGCCTTGGAATTATTTTTTTCCAGTTAGGTTTGGGATCCAAAAGGTAATTCCGTAAGGATTTGTTTAGGTCCTGCCTGTGCCCTACACTGGACAGGGCACCCAAGAAGTCCCAGGCCCTAGAGTCGCCAGGCCAAGCAACAGCCGAGCAATGGGCCTGACGGAACCTCCAAGGCCAGGTGACCCAGTCTCCCCATGGCTTCGGTTCCCAGCAAATGCTGATCCTGCCAGCCCCGACTTAGTGACACGTCATCCAGACCAACAGTGAATTATCTTCCAAGGCAGGGGGCCGGAGCTGGCAAGGAATCTTATCTGGGCGTTCACCCTGCCTGATCCCCTGGTGCCACTCATGGACTGCAGGCATGCAGCTCACCCTTTCACCTTGTTGGTTCCTGGACTTTTCCTCTGGCCAAGCTGAAAGGATTCATCCTACCAGCAGCCTGTCTTTTAAACCCTTCACTAAAATCCTCTTTGAGATTGCTCTCATGTTTCTGCATATACGTGTCAGTGTCTCATCCTCTTTATTATAATTATTATCTCCTAGTAGGCACCAGGCATTGGCCATAAAATTATTTCTAATCTTCATTAAAACTCTACCGGGATTACCCTCTCCTATGCCTAGGGAAGTGAAGGCTTGTAATTTGGAGAGGCTGTGTATCCTGCCCAAAGTCACTTAAACTCATAAATGTCAGAAGTAAGATTTGAATCTAGAGCTGTATGCTCGCAAGAAGTTTTCTAAGCCCAACTAGCTGTTTATCAAATTTTGCTGAAAAGCTTTTTAAAAATGCATCTTCTTTACGACAAAGCCATGAGAAAGAAGGAAGTGGCTTGCTATGCTGTTAGGGGTGCTGTGTGTGCCTGCAACATCTCCAGAAAGAAGGCAAGAAGGTGGTCACTGCTGGCCCCTGGGGGAACGGTTCCCAGGAAGGAGCATCCGAGGGAGATTTGCTTTTCACTGTGTTCTCTTCAGTACTGGTCCATCCTTCCTCTCACCTTCCCTCCCTTCCTTCCTTTTCTCCTTCTTTGCTTTCTTCCTCCCTCCCTCCTTCTGTTCTTTTCACCTTTTCAAAACTATATGAAAATGAAAATCATTTTTACTATAGACTCTAGAGCCCCATTGCTAGATCTCCTATAAGTCATGGTCTCCAGGATTGGGTGTTAGGAAGCTTTATTTTAACAAGCCTCCTAGGTAGGTGCTGTAGTTCTCCGATCCCAGCTTCCTAGAGGCCTGAAGGAACCTCATCTCACCTGTATGCCCTTCTTCCCCTAATCTTGAGCCCAGAGCTCAGTACTACCAGCTCCATGTGGACTCAAAGCTGCCTCTTGATACCTGGGGGTCCTCTCCTCGGTGTCTCCCCAGGGACCTTTTCCAGCCAGATATCAGGAACTCCAGACCTACCTGTGAGCCAGCACCACCCAGGGATGGTGTCCTGTGGCCCCACTGAAGCTCAGTGGTTACCCCTTTCTCAGACTTTGCCACACACATGCCTGGGGCCTGCCACCCCTCCGGCCCCAGAGCCTTCCACCTGCAGTATCAACAGGCCTGTTATTAAGGTTCCTTCCTATAGACAGCGGCTTCCTGGCCAACGTTTCTGCCAGCTGGCTTTTCCCCATCATCGTCTATCTGGGAGACCTGCTAGGATTCCAGGGTCCTGCACTGAGAGCAGCATCACATCTCTCTGGGTCCAGCTGTTGGCATCTGTCCAGGAGTGGTGTGAGCGTGAGAGACTCTGGAACCAGACACATCCTGGGCTCTTCCACACTAAGCTCCCTGACACAAGGAGACAAGCTCTTTTTGTGCGTTTGTGTGAGGCATGCGGCCTCTAGTTCCCTGACCAGAGATCGAGCCTGGGCCCCCTGCATTGGGAGTGTGGAGTCTTAGCCACAGGGCTCAGGGAAGTCCCTGGAGCAAGCTTTTGATCTCTGTGAAGTGTGGATGGGACAAGCTGAGACGTGTCAAGCTCTCTGAGCAAAGCCTGGCATGTACGAAGAATGCCCCAATGCTCTCTGCATCGTTACCATCATCTCAGTCTCAGAGGGAAGACTAACGAGGGATGGCAACTGATGTCTAGGCTCTGTGGTTAGACAAGCTGGCATCTAATCCCACTCTGCAGCTTTCAAGCTGTCTCTCTCTTGCCTCTTAAAGCCTCATTTTCTTCACCTGTGAGATGATGCTGATGCCAGCCTCCCAGGAAGGTCAAGGATGGGTGTGGTATCAAGCAGATGCTCAGCCAAACATTTATTGAATGAAAAGCAAATGAAAGTGGGGCAGAAGGAAGCCTGGTCGCCAGAGGTGTACTGCCTCACGCTGCCTTGGGAGGCTGGGGAGGGTCTATCAGCACATCTGACTGGAGCAGAGGAGGACTGGCGGTCCGGGACCCCTCTCCTACAGTGCCCAAGGAGATCACAGCCAGTTGATCCAAGTGATCACAGCCAGTTCCTCTCAAGGAGGAAGACCCTGGACTACCCAGGCATTCACTGCAGTGAGAAATGGGCCTGCCACCCAGCCTACTCCTCCTGTCAGCAAAAACCCACCACACTCGCAAGCCACATCACTCCCATCCAAGAGGAAACATCACCTCAAGGGCCGGGAAGTCTCCCTGGGAATGTGGTGGGCAAGAACCCTCTTGGCATTCAGATCAGAGTGGTCTGGACTTAGCCCAAAGGAGAACAGACGAGCAAAAGTCGGGCCTGCGTGGTGAAACCTTTGGTGCTGCTCACTGGCCTGGGAGACCGCCACCCTCCTGCTGTGCCTCCAGGCTGCCTCCTGCCAGGGCCCATCAAGCCTCCTTCTGATGCACCAGCCCTTCTTTAGGGGCATCATTTAGCCCGTCCGCTTTGCAGCTGGAAGCTGGAGGAGAAAGGCCACCTCCGGTCCTTGCTGAGTCCAGGGCTCATGTGCTAGTTTCCCAGAACCAGAGACTGTGAGGTGCCCACGTTCAGGCACAATGAGCTCGTTTATGCCTCCGTTTTGCAGTTATTTATCTGTTACTGTCAGCCAACCTCCCTTAATAGGCTGAAAAGCTTGCTGAGAGGCAAGCTGTTATTCATCTTATTACCATTCCTAGGGATTAAGTAGATGAAGCTCGGGCATTATTATTAATATTCCCGAAGGTCAAGGGACAGAGAGTGGCTAGAGTAATTGAGCACGGAGGATGGGCTGGGCTCTGTGCTAAACTCTTGCTATTAACTATTAACTTGCTTTGTCTTCATGACAACTGGGAGATCAGTGCTGTGATGATCTTTGTATACCGAGGGGAAACTGAGGCACAGAGCAGTTGAGTAACTTATGCAAGGTCATATAGCTAAGAGGTGACAGGATACCAACCCCAGCGTTCTGGATCCTGAACCTAATTCCAACCACCTGATGAGCACTTGGTGGGCACCTGGGCTGTGATTGAGTGAGTACTGTGCGGACAGGCAGGCACACCATGCTAGAAGGTCAAGGATTAAGTCTGCATTTTTGGACTGACTTGGAGCTGACATCAGCATCTTGACATCCCGAGGCCTCTAGGCTCTGGCTCCTTCTCGCCCTACCACCCACCTGGCCCCACACGAGCAGCCCAAACAGGGTTCCCTGTTGAGCGCCCCAGCAGGGATGTCATACCTGATAGTCCCTGGCCCCCATGGGAGCACGGACTCTCCCTGTCAAGTCCATCAAGTTCAGCCAGTGTGGCCTGGCTGCTGGCTGTCCTCAAGACAACAGGCCAGGCTTCTTTGGGCCTTCTTGAATAATCGGTGCTTGAGAGTGCAAAGCCCAGGGTCAGACTGCCTGAGTCCCAATCCTGGCTCTACTCTGTGGCCTCGGGCAAGTTACTTAACCTCTCTGTGCCTCATTTCCTCATCTTTACAATGGAAATCAAAAAGATTGTTGTCAGAATGGGTGGGAGGATGAAAGGAGTTAAAATAGGCAAAAGGCTTAGAATGGTGGTACCTCTCAAACAGCGCATATACGTTTTCATGTATTTCATTATGCTTCTTCTTCATGCATTTAGATGGATGACTAGCCAGTACAGAGGGAGGGGAGGGCTCCGCAGGCAGGCAAAGTAATAATGGTCAGCCAGGCCACATCCTTGTTCTTACTCAAAGTCATTTCTGGTTGGGATGGGGAGACAGAAGCCCCCCCTCCCAGGCAGCCCTGATCCTTGGAGACCCTTGCTGGCATGTCTCACCCTTTGCTGAGACTGATAGCCAACGTCATCTGTTCAAAACTTAGCACTCGAGTACACTAGACCACAGATATCTCAGATGGCACAGGGGTAAAGGATCTGCCTGCCAACGCAGATTAGCAGAGGTTCGATCTTCCAGGTTCGATCAACCAATGAGACCCGGGTTCGATCCCTGGGTCAGAAAGATCCCCTGCAGTAGGAAATGGCAGCCTGGTCCGGTACTCTTGCCTAGGAAATTTCCATGGACAGAGTAGCCTGGAGGGCTACAGTCCATGGGCACAAAGAGTCAGACAAAACTGAAAGTGGGCACAGAATGAAAATGATGGACACCTGACCGCAGGCATAGCTATCTACTTGATGTATTTTCATCAGTCATTATCAAAGTTGTTTATACCCATGAATCTCATGACTCTATAACGTCCCTTACGTAGCAGAGGTGTCCACGTTCACTGACCAGAACAGATTCTTCTGCTGCCTCTGGCCACCGCTCTGTGCCGCCTCCCAGCCACCCCTGACTCTGATCCCCATGTCATTCTGGTTAGATGGAAATGGAACGTGATCTTATAAAAGCACTGACACCCAGAGTTGAGCCATGACTTTTTTTTTCATTTCCACAACATTTTACTCTTCCTGAAATTGAGGACGGTCGTTTTTGTTGCTGTTAACTTGATTTTCTATGTCCTTAGAACAAATTCAGTGGCTTCTCATATTGTAGTGACAGTAACAGTTAACACCCTTTGAGCACTTTCTCTGGGCCAGGCAGTCTTCTAAGCACCTTCCATGTATTGATTCATTTAGCCCTTACAATAGCTCTCTGAGGTGTGCCCTACTGTATCTTGTTTTGCAGATGAGAAAACGGAGGGACAGAGCAGTTAAATGCCTTGCCCGCAATCCCAGAGTGATTATACCCACACACCCAGGCTCTCAGCTTGGAGGCTGAGCCCTACCTAGTCCCTCCTGGCCCCATGAGCATGTCTGCCAACCCCTTTTAGCCCCTTCCCTCTCCTGTCTCTGTCTCCTATCTCTACAACCAGACTGTAAGCTGGGTGAAGGCAGGCTATTTTCTACAATCCTTGGAGCAGAGCTGGACCCAACAGAGCTACCTGTGCTTGCCAGGACAGTCCTGCTCTGGGCTTCCTGCTTGCCCACAAGTTCCTCCATCTCGGGCCTTTCAGGTGGGACGCAGGGAGGGCAAGTAGTACAGCTATGGCAGTGAGAGCCAGGCCCACAGAGGCTCAAAAGGCCAAGGCATTGGAGCCTGAACTGCCTCCTCCAGCTCCAAGTCCAGGGCGGTTCCTCACATGCTAGGCTGCCTCCTACAGGCCCAGGCATGCACACATCACACACGTTACACATCCAGATGTGCAAACACATATACACGTGATTCACGTATGCTAATTATGGACATGTATTTCCACATGGGCAAATTATATTCATATATGGCATGCGTGCTTAGTTACGTAGTTGTGTCCAGCTCTTTTGCGACCCCATGGATTTTAGCCTGCCAGACTCTTCTGTCCATGGGATTTTCCAGGCAAGAATACTGGAGTGGGTAGCCATTTCCTTCTCCAGGGGTATACATATACATATAGACTCAACTGCATTTCATGTTCATGTCCACACACACAAGCATACTCCCACACATGATACACAGGCATGCCAATTATACACAGATGCATTATACCCACAAACATATAATAACACAGAAATACATTGTACAAACATATATATAACTTGTCTACAGACTCAAACCCACGCAGATCCTATATTCACAAATACAACACAGCATATACACATATTGTACAGACCAAAACACAGAAAGATGTAAATATATACCCACAATTATACAACCCGCATTTGCGTAACATATGCTCACACAGTCACACAAACACGGGCACAGAATGTTCACATATTAAACCCCACAAATATTCGCACATAGAACATGTCCAAATAAACACCATGCACAGAACATATCTGTGCAAACATGTACAGTAGAAGCACATGTGCACATCCACAGATGCAAAAACTTGCACAGACTCACTGACATGTGCAGGCACACAGACTTGCCTGTGGGCACACATACTCCTTTTGCAGGGAAGAGGGGAGAAGGCCCATGTGTCCAGGTCCTGTGGCCTTTGGCTGGCTTGGGGGTGAGCGTGTTTCCTGACCTCCCTGGACAAGGCTAGGGCAGCAACTGCCTTGTTACATCACTGAAGGGGGCAAGGAGAGTACGCAGTCCTCAGCCCCTGGAGAGTTGAGGGACAACCCCTAGACCTCCTGTCTTGCTCTGGAGTTAGCACCTGCTACCCGCCCAGGAAGGCCCAAGAAGCTGCACGATTATGCTCTTTTACAAAGGAAAACATGGAGATTTTTAACAGCAACTTGCATTTTATGAGCCAGTTTAAGGAGAAAGGGGATTTGAATTTGAATCTGTCAGAACCAGGAACCACACTGAGCTATACTTCTGAGTATCTAGGCTTCCTTTCCCTGTGGCTATGCACACAGTAGGTGCTACATGTATGCTTGTGGAGTGAGGTCATTAAAGGACAGCAGCCCTCGGGGTCAGGGGTCTGATAGATGGTTGGGGGGATATAGGGAGCGAGACCCAGAATTCTGAGGCAATGCGGACCTTTTGTATGTCTGGGGACCCTCCTTTCATCACCCCACAGCCTGGAGGTCCAGCCGCAGTGACTGTTGGGGCCCACCAGCCCCGGGAGGCCCCCACCAGAGGCCCCCAGGAGTGGTCCCTTCCTCTTCCCCTCGGCCTCCTTCCCCAACCTGCTCTCCTCACCACCCCCAACTTCCCCAGTGGCACGCCTCTCCCTCAGACATTCATTTCAAGAGCTCCATGGTTTCTCTGCAGGATTTGATTTGCTGCTCAGGCATTTCCTTGAGTGGCCCCTCGATGTTTGCCCTTGTCCAGATGGCATCCAGATGCAAACATCCCTTCTCCCCCCACCCCCCGTCCCCACCCCCCGCCCCCAGCTCCTGCTCCTTAGCTCCTCGGCTGGGGAAATTAATCCTGACCCCCACCTCACACCCGCTGCCCCGCATCCCTGGCTTTGTTCCTCAGGCTGAGGTCAGGCTTGGGCTGACACCACTGCCTGCTTCTCTCTCCAAAGCCAGGACTCCTGGCTGTCCTATTACCTGCCTCTCTCCCGGGCCTTTGTTCAATGCAACAGGTAATTGCACTGTGAGCCAAAGCAAATGTCAGCATGATAATGAGCGTGATAGGGTGCTGGGCCCTGGCAAGGAGTGGGAAGAGCAGGCGGTGTGACTGAGTTCAGGGAGCAGGTGGCGAGCACCCTGGACCTCCAGCCGAGGTCCTCAGAGATGACCAAATCCGGATAAAGAAACCAGGGTGCAGAAAGGGAAAGAGATAGTAATCATGCTGACAGTTACAGACCAATGTCCACGTACAACAACAATATAAAGATCAGCTCATTTGGTCCTGTGAGCTGGCGTGAGTTTCCTCATTTACAGAGGAGGAAACTGAGGCCACGAATGAAGAGAAAAATCCACTGGAGCAACCATCGACAGCATAACTTCTGTGTGCTAGGCACAACTGGGAGCTTGGCCCTTTTAATCCTTGGAACACCTTGAGAGCTGGACTCAATTGTCCCCATCTTATGGATGAGATAACTGAGACTCACTGAGGCTTAGTAACTCATACATGACCACATAGCTTTGGAAATAGCAGAACTGGGCTGTAAACCAAAGGCTTCCAAAGTCCGTGGGGCCTCCCGTGTGGCCTGGCTGGGTCAGTAGCAAGACCAGGCCTTTGGGCACTGTCTTGGCACAGGGATGGCTGCCCTGGTGCAAAACACCTCCAGGGGGACAGTCCTGGGCAGGAATTCCTGTGTCTGGTGGTGCCCTGCTGTCCTCAGAGGCCAGGCCCCAGGTCCCCTAACTCTCTGTCCAACACTGGACTCAACCTGGAGGTAAGACCGGCTCTCAGTCGCCCGCAAGAGGCAGGCGAGGCCCTTACTGATCTCACTCAAGCCCTCTGCTTCCCCTCAGAAGTTAATCGTTACACACTCGCCACTCTCCTGGACACTGCAGGGGCTGGGGCGGGTGGGGGCATGGAGCTTCTCTGGTCCCAAACCCCCGACACCCCTTTTGAGCTCCAAGGTGGGGGCTCCCTGGACTCCAGCTGGCCTCCTGCTGCGCTCAGATGGACTTTACTCTCCTGTCCTCGTGCAGTCAAGTTTCCCTGACAGAAAATGGGCCATCTGGCTCAGGCTCAAGGCTGCTGTGTGGTATTTGCTAGAACCCCTGGGCATCGGACCCCAGCTATGCGAGGGGCGGGGCCGGGGGCAGGCTGTCGCCCCGCTGAGCCTCAGGCAGCTGAGGCAATGCTGATGAGTAGGATCTGCCTAGTGAGAGGCCGGGGTGGGCCTGAGGTGTGCAGGCAGGGTCATCTGGGCCCGCGGGGTTGGGGTGGGGCTCACCCGTCCCTCTGGTCACGCAGCCCGACAACTCCAGAGCCGGACACACACAGGGTGCCTTAGGGAAAGGGTGGAAGGCCTCACCTGCCTGCCTCTCCCAACACCTCCTCCAGGTGGCCTCCAAGCGTGCTGAGGGGTATAGGCCAGCACTGCCTGGACTCCGTGTCCCCTCCCCTTCCTTCGGGAATCTAAGTGAGCTTGGTGTGGCGGCAAATGAACAAAACACCTGAGGAAACCCCGGAGGGTTGGAGGGGTTGTTTTCACCTAGGAACTGGGCTGACCTGCGCCCGCAGAGGCTTCAGGGAAGACCCCAGACTGAGCGGAGGGAGGAGCCTCCCGAAGTCACCACTCTGGGTGGGCTGACCACACCTGTGCCCTCGGGTGGGTGGGCGCGTCCTGCTGGAGCTTGTGGGTGAGTGTCTGTCCAAGAACGGGAGGGGTGGTCGTGGGGAGAGGACGCCGTTGGCAGCTGCATGTTGGTGTGCAGGGAATCTGGGAAGGGACACTGCGGCCGGCACACCGGGGCCCGCAGGTTAATGTTTGACCTGGAGCCACGTGTTTTTCCATTGGTTATTTTTATCCTCTGTACCTGGCAGTGGGCAGCGGGCGACCTCCTCTGTGGGCAGAGGAGGGGGTGGGGTGTGCAGCTGGGACTGCTCTGGGCTAGCAAGGGCTGCAGGCACGGCTTGGGGGTGAGGGGCAGGGGAGAGACAGAAGGGACTGGCCAGGAGCCGGGCAGCTCACTACCACTCAGCCACAGCCCAGGCCCTGCCCTGGGGCCACTCCAGGCCCCGGGTCTCCTCTCCCAAGAAGGAATGGCACACATGAGGGGACCAAAGAGCTGTAAGGGGGGAGACCAAGAGAGCCTTCTGGGAGTCCACAGCTTTTCAGGAAAGTTAAAAATGCCCTCCCCCACCTCCCTGACCTCCTTGCGTTACTCTCAATGGTAATTACTTACTCTCAGACCCTGGACATCACAAGTGAGAGGTTTCTCTCTTCTGAGACCCCATGGACTTATCCCGATGGTAGGAGAAAGTCAAAGTTGATTGGCTCCATCCCCTAGGCCTCTCCGATGGGGGAACACAGCCCTGCTCTCAGGCAACCCCCAGTCTAAGGGGATGGGGGCTGAGTCTTCACTTATGACAAGAGCTTGGCTCCTTGGCATCCAAGAACCCCAAAAGTGAACTGAAGACTCCTGCTTTGGCATACAGCTCTGGGTTTCTCAAGCCCTCACTCTCTCTTCGTTTTCCTCCTTGGCAGTGGGCATCCGGCCTGTGCTGGCTTTAGGACTGTTTACGGCCCAGTGGCCACTGAGCCTTTCTCACCTCTGCCAGGGCCTGGGGGAGGGAGGCACTCAGAGGCCACTCAGCCTGGGGCCACAGTGCCACAGTGCCAGCTGGGCAAAACCGACCTCCCTCCTGCCCCTCTGTGAGGTCCAGAGGGTTTTCAATTTACACGAATCTGGTAGGAAGTAGGCTTCCCTGGTGGCTTAGACAGTAAAGAATCTGCCTGCAATGCAGAAGACCCAGGTTTGATCCCTGGGTCGGGAAGATCCCCTGGAGAAGGAAATGGCCACCCACTCTGGTATCCTTGCCTGGAGAATCCCATGGACAGAGGAGCCTGGTGGGCTACAGTCCATGGGGGTCACAAAGAGTTGGACACGACTGGGAGACTGAGCACACTCTGGTGGGAAGTGGGTCTCCAGCAAACCTGCTCACCAGCTGCCCGCCCCTACTCAAACGCCAAAGACCTCCTCGCCCCAGTGCTCGCCATCACTAGTCTGAAGCAGGTGGGCAGGCTGGCTCCGAGCCCAGGGTCTTCTCAGGATCTTTCAGGAGGAGGACTAGGGCCATCTGGGTTCTCTGAGACCCCATGCAGGGCTTCCTTTGGTAAGCAAATGAGGAATGAAGAGCCTGCATAAAGAGCAGAGTTCACCAGGGAGGGGTCCGAGCTCTCTTACTGTCCTAGCACAACTGCCTTAAAGTGGGGTATAGGAGTAGGGCTGGGGAACAGAAGACTTTCAGCCAGGGCACAGGGAGGGGGACCAGCTTGTTGATCAGCAGCCGTGCCCCAAGGCCACCTCCAGCTAGGACAACAGGTCTTTCTCTTGGGGGACTGAGCTCCCCACCCCTGCCTACCTTCCTGCATGTCTTCCTCTCTCAATGCTCCCTAAACTCCCAGTCTACTCTGTTCCCCAGTATGTGCCAGGCACTGGCTGGAATCGTTCACCTATAGGCCTTCCTCATTCCTCAGTACAACCTGGGGGGATGGTGGGGGAGAAGTCTCTTTCTCCCCATTGTACAGATGAGGAAACTGAATGGACATCGTTAAACAGTTAACCCAAGCTCACCCTGCCAGCCAGTGACATGGCTGGGATTTAAACCTAAGTCTGTGTGACTCTCAGTGTAGGTAACTGAGAGATCATATTGGCTATGTATCCTGTGCGTTTTATTTTTATTTTCTTGAAGTATATTTGTTCATTAATTTTTGGCTGTGCTCGGTCTTTGTCATCATGGGAGCTTTGCTCCAGCTGGCGGCGAGCTGCAGCTACTCTTCGTGGCGGTGCGTGGCCCTCTCACTGCAGTGGCTTCTCTTGTTGAGGTGTATGGGCTCTAGAGCACGTGGGCTTCCGTAGTTGTAGCACGTAGGCTCAGCCGTTGCAGCTCCCCGGCTCTAGAGCACAGGCTCAACAGTTGTGGCACAAGGGCTCAGATGCTACTGAGCCACCAGGGAAGCCCCTATCCTGTGTATTTGAAATCCCAGTTTTCTCTTCATCCCACTCTACCAGAGCCCTCCCCCATTAACCTGATCAGAAGATTTAATACAACTGGCTCCTACAACCGTCTCATATTTCTCATCACAAGGAGGTCCTTCCTGGAGTCTGACCTCGGTGTCTCCTGCTGTCTCTTACTCTGAAGTCAGGGAAAGTGCAGCAAAGATGATCCTTGTCCCATGCCCTGTTCCATGAGACTGGAGCTTTCCTCTGTTGCTCTGGAGGGTGGGTTGCTCCTGGTCATAGAAGTAGGAGTCCCAGACCCAGGGGAAAGGAGTGAATTCTGGCTGGGAGAAGGAGGAGTTCTCCTGGGCCTCCTCACAGGGGACTTGGACCTTGCCTAGGGACCCTTCCATTTCCTGCTGAGTCCAGGACAGGTGAGGAAATAGTCAGGATGAAGGCGGGGGCTGCAAGACTCTTGGAGCGCCCCTTGGCCTCTGATACTGATTAGTTCATTGGGGAAATTTGAGGCTGTGCTCTGGGACAACAAGATGTCCCAGAATCCAGAAACCCCCACGTGGCCCTCGCACCCCTGTGGAGGATGGGGCTGAGATGAAAGGACCCAGGCTCACACCCACGTTCCTGAAATGGAGGGAATTCCATTCCTCATCAGGGTGGGGAGGAGGGGGAATTCCAAAGCTTTGGCTCCAGGGCCCTGGCGTAGGACCCAGGTCTTGCATTTCTTAGAAGCCCACTCACAGCTTTCCGGGAGAGTCCTCCTGACTTCTGGCCTCCCCTGGCTTCATGGCTGTTCTGGCAGGTGGATCAGATCATCCATCTCCACACTTGGAGACAGGGTGGAGTGGACACGGTTTGGCTCCTGTGGTTCCCTGTGGCCTGGGAGGTTGGAGTGAAAAAAACCTCTTACCCCCGAGCTGATCTGAACCTCCTCTTTCAGGCTGCCATGCCCCAAATGCCCCAGCCGTCACCTGCAGCCCACCTCTTCTCCAGAAGTGTGACAGGTCCATGCCACGGAGGGGAGGGGTAGCCAGGTCTGTCATCCAAGGCATCCTTATCCATCATCCTTATCCTCCTCAGGGCACCCTGAGTCTTCTTCACTCTCTGGTCCATGGACACAGTTTTCTCTGCCTCAGGTTGGGGCCGAGAAGAGTTGAGAGCTGGAGCAGACAGAGGTCCTCGAGGCGGGAGACGTAGTCATGCCCACGGATTACAGGCTAGACACCAGTGCTATACAGAGAGCAATAATAACAGACTTTCTAAAATGGGGCACTTTATGTAGATTGACTCATTTAATCCTCACAACCACCCTGGTAAGTCAGAACTATAATATCCCCATTTCCAGATGAGGACGCTGTGGTCCAGAGTGGTTGTGTAACTGGCCCAGGGGCTGGCGGCTAGGAATCAGGATGGGAACCCTGGTGGGCTCCCCCAGAGCCCTCACTCTGACCCTCTATACCTGTCCCATCTGATACAGTCCACTAAACTTATGGGACTATTTCACTGTGAAATAATGAAAATGTAGTGCAGTTTAAAAATTCATTTCCTCAGTTATACCAGCCACCTTTCACGTGCTCAGCAGCCACATGTGGCTCATGGCTACCATATTGGATAGTGCAGATACTGAACATTTTTGTCATCCCAGAAAGTTATATTGAGCAACGCTGGCCTACACTCTAGTATCTCTTAAGAATCAAGATGGGGACTTCCTGGTGGTCCAGTGTTAAAAACCCACTTGCCAATGCAGGGAAGTTGGGTTTGATTTCTGGTCTGGGAAGATTCCACATGATGTGGGGCAACTAAGACCGTGTGCCACGACTACTGAGCCCACACGCTGCATCTACTGAGCCCGTGTGCCCTGTTAGCCTGTGCTCTGCAACAAGAGAAGCCACGGTAATGAGAAACCCACGCACTGAAGCTAGAGAGCAGTAGCCTCTGCTTGCCGCAACTAGAGAAAAGCCCAGGCACAGCAGTGAAGACACAGTGAAAACAAAAATAAATAAATTAAAAAAAAATCAAGATGGAACAATGGAAAATCATCCTTCAGTGGATAGAATAAAATAATAATTAACAGTCTGGTAATAATAGCTCTATTTTACCAAGCTTCCTACGTGCCAGGCACAGTGCCAAACCCATAATCCTTACTCAATCCCAGGCTCAGGAAGGCTACCCAAGGTCACCGTAGCCAGGAAGTGAATCCAGGTCTGGATGACCCTGGTCTCGTCCTTCCCCCCTCACTCCCCCCTCCGGCCTGCTCACCCCTTGCCTAGCCCCCAGGAGTTTATAGTCCCTGGGGAAAGGAGGGGAAGGCAAATACATGCATTTCACAAGAACAGGGATTAAATAAATCAGCACATAATTAACATCATCACATTTCTTCAAGCCTGTTGACCAGAACATTGCGCTAATGAGGTCAAGGTCTTGATTTTGAGCCCTGTGAGCATCACTTCACTTCACACGGAAAAAAACCCTCACTCCCTGCCCTGAGGATTGCATCAGGCCTCTAGATAATGTGATTAGGAGGCTGGGAGGCTGTGGACGAGTTTCACCAAAGCCTGTGACCCGCTATCAGAGGTCAGCTCGGGGCAAATTGTTTTAGGCCAGACCAAGTTGGAAGAAAAAGCCTGGTAAATGCTGGCAGGTGCTCATCTTTTGGACAATGAGGAAGCAGTGTCTTCCTCCTCTGGAAGGGTGGAGTTAGCAGAAAGTAAGATAGAAGAGAAAGCTTTCCATGTGGCACAGTGGTAAAGAACCCACCTGCCAATGTAGGAGATTCAAGAGACACAGGTTCCATCCCTGGGTCGGGAAATTCTCCTGGAAAAGGAAATGGCAACCCGCTTTAGTATTCTTGCCTGGAGAATTCCACGGACAGAGGAGTCTAGCGGGCTACAGCCCATGGGGTCACAGAGTTGGACACAACTGAGTGCACACACACACACATACACACACAAGATAGGAGAGAGCATCTGAGACACGCTACCTGCCAGGTAAAACTCTGGAGGGTCGTGGGGTTTATACAGACTTGGAAGCCTTGGGCTGATCTGGTGGCTCAGCTGATAAAGAATCCGTCTGCAGTTCAGGAGACCAGGGTTTGATCCCTGGGTTGGGAGGATCCTCTGGAGAAGGGAAAGACTACCCACTCCAGTATTCTAGACTGGAGAATTCCATGGCCTGTATAGTCTATGGGGTTGCAAAGAGCTGGACATGACTGATCGACTTTCACTTTTACTTTGGAGGCCTTGGCTTGGGTGAGGAAATCTGCCCTTAATATCCCATAAGGATTGTTCTGTTGTGGGAAAGTTAGCTTCAATCATATGCCAACCAGCGTATGTCATCTGGGGAGATAAGGACTAGTGAGTAGCAAGAGCAGACAGTTCAACAGAGAGTTGGACCTTCTCTCCTACAAACCCGGGGTCATAAAGACACAGTGCCTATACAGGCCAGGCACGTAGTAGGTCTCAGTAGATTCTTAGTTGATTCATGTAAAGATCTCTTTCCTTAAGGACCTCGTCTTCTGGGCCAACACAGCACCAGGTTTGGGGACTCTGATGAGGTGCCAAAGCACCAGCCAATGATTGGCTGTGCATGTCAGGACAGGCTATGCTGTGCTACAGTTACAACTGAGCCCTGACATCTCAGTTGATTTATACCAGGAAGATTTGCTTCTTGCTCACATAATTTAGCCAAGGTAGATGGGCAGCAGTTCTTCTCCACAAAGTCAGTTAGGGACCCTGATATTAGATCCATCAAATTTCAACAAGTGGCTTCTATGGTTGTACCTGCAGGGGCAGAAAAGAGCAGCAGGGTTACACACTGGCTCCCAAATGCTCTGGCCCGAAGTGACAGACAGCATCCGGGTTCACACCCGATCAGTGAGACCTAGTTTTTGTGGTCCCACCTAATGGTGAGGCACTGGGAAGTAAAGGGTGGAGCAGGGCATGCGGGTAAGTGGGGCAGAGAAAATGTCTCTGTCGTTTCATCACCTCTTCACTCTCTCTCACCTCTTCACTCAAAACCCATTTTCTTCTCATGTAGAAGGACTCCAAGGTGCCTTTTAGTTCTGGGATTCCAGGTCTCCGTGGAACGTTATTCCACAAATATTTCTTAGGTATGTTATCTAAATGCTGAACGTTCTCAGTGGCATTTGATCCTCCTCTATCAGAGGTAGAATTGACTTTTTTTTAAACAATCAAAATTTATCTGACAACCCGATTTAAAAATGAGTAGAGGGACTTCCCTGAAGACACTGCCCTCCCAATGTAAGAGACCTGGGTTCAATTCCTGGTCAGGGAACTAGATCCCACATACTGCAAGTAAGAGTTCGCCTGCCATAACTAAAAGATCCTGCATACCGCAACTATCTGGTGCAACCAAATAAATATTTTTTAAATGGATAAGACATCCGAACAGACAGCTCATCAGAGAAGATGTATAGATGGCAAATAAGCCTATGAAAAGATGCTCAGAGTCATTGGTCAAGAGGAAAATGAAAACAATGAGAAACCAGTAAATACTTTTTTGAGTGGCGACATTTTTTTTCATTGACAATATCAATTGCTGGTGAGGACGTGGGGCAACAAAAACTCACTCATCACTGATGGAAATGCAAAATGGTACAGCCACTTTGGCTGTTTCTTATAAAACTAAACATAGTCTTACAATATGCTCTAACAATTGTACTCCTAGTTATTCACTCAACTGATTTTAAAACTTAAGTCCACACAAAAACCAGTACGGGAATATTTATAGCCAGTAATTTATTTAGACTTGCCAAAGAACCAAGATGTCCTTTAATAGGTGAATAGATAAACAGACTGGTACATCCACACACCTTAATGCTACTTAGCAATAAAAAGAAAAGAGCAATCAAGCCACACAAAGACATGGATGAATCTCAAGTGCATACTACCAAGGGAAAGAAGCTGGTCTGGAGAAGCTCCATACTGTGCAATTTCACTTATATGACCTTGTGGAAACGGCAAAAGTGTAGAGATTGGTGCACAGATCCATGGTTGTCATGGGTTTGGGATGGGAGGAGGCTTGACTAGGTAAATCCAGAGAATTCTGTAGGGTGGTACTCCAAAATCACTGCAGATGGTGATTGCAGCCATGAAATTAAAAGACACTTACTCCCTGGAAGGAAAGTTATGACCAACTTAGATAGCACATTAAAAAGCAGAGACATTACTTTGCCAACAAAGGTCCATCTAGTCAAGGCTATGGTTTTTCCAGTGGTCATGTATGGATGTGAGAGTTGGACTGTGAAGAAAGCTGAGTGCCAAAGAATTGATGCTTTTGAACTGTGGTGTTGGAGAAGACTCTTGAGAGTCCCTTGGACTGCAAGGAGATCCAACTAGTCCATCCTAAAGGAGATCAGTCCTGGGTGTTCATTGGTAGGACTGATGCTAAAGCTGAAACTCCAATACTTTGGCCACCTCATGCGAAGAGCTGACTCACTGGAAAAGACTCTGATGCTGGGAGGGATTGGGGGCAGGAGAAGAAGGGGACGACAGAGGATGAGATGGCTGGATAGCATCACTGACTCAATGCACACAAGTTTCAGTAGACTCCAGGAATCGGTGATGGACAGGGAGGCCTGGCGTGCTGTGATTCATGGGGTCACAAAGAGTCGGACACGACTGAGCGACTGAACTGAACTAAACTGAGGACTAGTCTATGTGATCCATCCATTCTGTGTGAAATAGTGGATACTCATTGCAGTTATCAAAACCCATAGAACTTTAAGCCCAAGGAGTGAGCCTTAATGTATGTAAATTATAAAAAATCGTTTAGGAGTCTGGGAGATTGCAGGATAGAACACAGAATGTGACAAAAGAATCTAACCTTATTACAAAAGTGTAACACCACCTCCTTGCACGGGATGGGAGCAAAAGTCCTGACAAAGTAACTCCGGGAATGACTGGAATCTATAAGACTAAAGACACAGGGAACTGCACATAGCATTGTACTCTAGTTGATAAAGTTGTGTCCCGTGGAAATGTGGGTTAACAATCTGAATTGTTACACACTTACACTGGAACTGAACATTTAAGTAAATGAATAGCAGATGAGAGCCAGTTTCTCACTGTTGGAGTGAAAGGTTACAATAAGAGGAGGAGGCTGGAATGATCCATGTGGTAATAGACTAGAGTTGGGGACGTAAATACAAATTCAAGTCTAGCTTAATACAGATATCAGTTCAGTTCAGTCGCTCAGTCGTGTCCGACTCTTTGCGACCCCTGCAGCACGCCAGGCCTCCCTCTCCATCACCAAAGATAGTTACAAAGAAATATTTACAGAAATGTGTAGACACATGAGTTAGTAAAGACATATATTTCCTTTATCTGTCAGCTGGAAGTGTCTATAAGAAACTATAACCCAGGAGTGATAAGCACAGCTAGTGCTCAGATCTTGGTTTCTAATCTCATTCTTCATTCAAGGAAACCACAGCTCCCTGAAAAAAAGGCTGTGTCTAGAAATGGGGCAGGAAATATACAAGGTGAGCCCAGAGTATCTTATAATAGCCAGGAAGTAAGAAGTACAAAACACACACACACACACCACACACACCACACACACACACACCACACACACATACACACAAGAACCAACTGAAAGAATTCCAGTGGATAAAGATAGAACAACTTGAGAAATGGAATAAAGTAATTTTGAACTATAACCCAGGTATAAAATAAATTTCCATGAGCCCATAGCTTATGTAAATAAATGATTATATGATCAATGGGGAGAAGAGACGAAATTTCCCATGCAGAAAAATTCCAAATAACGATATAGATGTTTCACTCTCGAGGAGGTAGAACGTAGCTCCCATCCCCCTTAAGTATAAGCTCTGGACAGTGACTTCATTTCAAAGAGGGCAGTATGGAAAAGGTGGGGTGAAGGGAAGGAGTAACTTTATGGTGGAAAAAGCTAACAAACGCCTCTTCAGCCATGTGATCGAGGTCAACATCAATAATGATAAGTCGTGTAGATAGTATGTACCCTTGATAGGATGCGATGAAAATGCCACTTTATCTGTGTTCTTCATCATAAACTCCTAACTTGAGCCTAATCATGAGAAAAACATCAGACAAATCCCAGTTAAGAGATGGACATTCTACAGAATACCAGACCAGCAAGCCTCAAACCTGTCAAGGTCATTAAGAACAAGGAAATGAGGGAGCTGTTACAGCCAAGAGGAGCCTAAGGGGCATGCAGGCTAATGTAATGAGGTGTCCTGGGTAGGATTCTGGAACTGGAAAAGGACATTAGTAAAAACTAAGGAAATCTGAATTTCCTTAGGAAATTAGGAAGCATGAATTTCAGTTAATAATAGTAATATGTTAATATTTGTTCATTAATTTTAACAAACATACCAAACTAATTAAGGTATTTATTATAGAGATATTTATTCTATTGCTGCTAGTGGTGAAGAATCCGCCTGCCAATGCAGGTACACAAGAGACATGGGTTCAGTTGCCGGGATGGGAAGATCGCCTGGAGAAGGGAATGGCAACCCACTCCAGTATTCTTGCCTGGAGAACCCCATGGACAGAAGACCCTGGTGGAGTACAGTCCATGGGGTCACAAAGAGTCAGTCACAACTGGAGCGACTTAGCACTCACATATTATAGAGGAACATGTGTATGGAATGTATGGGAACTCTGTATTATCTTTGCAATTTTTCTGGAAATCTAACCCACTCCAGTATTCTTGCCTGGAGAATCCCAGGGATGGGGGAGCCTGGTGGGCTGCTGTCTCAGGTCACACAGAGTCGGACACGACTGAAGTGACTTAGCAGCAGCAAAGCTATTCTAAAGTAAAGAATTTATTTTTAAAACGTTATTTGAAATCGAGTTGAAAGAATCATGTGATGGATTAAGTTTGGGGGAAAAATTTTGTTTCTGATATGATGGGTTTAATTGACGTTAAAGGGACTGTAAATAAAACTACAGAAAGCCACCGTTTTCTTCGCCACAACCGAAGCCTCAGGAAGAAAGGGACTAGTGACACTGAGACAGCTCAGGGACAACCTGCTTTTGATCCTTTTTATGGTGTCCTTGTTGATAGAAAGAAATAAAATGGAAAGCAAAAGCAAAACCAGAAAGCACTGACCAAGCAGCATGATCGGAATAACTGCTCTCTTCAGAGATAAATGTGTGAAAGTTCCTGTGTTCTTTTATTTTTAAATTAAAACAAAAAGCCCACCCACCCCCACACCCACCCCATGAACTCTTCGGACCCCACCTAGTCAAGGCATGTTGCTCTGAGTTCCCTGGGGTGTGGGGGAGCACAGGAAAGGGGGTACCCTGAACAGAACTCAGGGGTCAGAGCCCAGTCTGCTCACCGGCTCTGACCCTGGAGATCACCCAGCCTCTCTCCACCTCTGCTCCCTCATCACCATAATGAGGCCCGAAATTGCCATTTTCCGGCTGGTAGAAAATTGGAGAGGATGTGTGTGAGCCAATAAGCCCAGCATGGGGCATGGCAAAGGCCTTCCGTGAATGATGGTGACTATCAGCAGAGGAGCTGGGGGACAAGCAGATGAATTCAGACAGCCTGGATCGGCCTGTGTGGACAACAGGAGGGAGAAGTTCTTGTTGACGGAGCTGCCTAGGAAAGCCGGTCCTGCGGGTGCTCAGCATGAGGATGGGCAGGAAGGGGCAACGAGTACCCTCCAGGCATGAGAATCACAGGAGAAAACCTGGGCTGGATGGAGAGGCAGCCATGGAGCAAGGGGAGGAGAGGGAGGCCTGGAGTCACTGGGGAGAGGCCCAGGGGTGGGCAGGGCCTGTATACCCTGGGAGGAAATCCCTCTAGGGTTTACCAGCCTAAGCAGCCTCTTGGGTAACCCCAGTTCATTTTGAAAAAAATAGATGTTATTTATTTATTATAGAAGTGAGGGCACATCTGGAGAAAGAGAATCGGCTGAGCCTAGGGCATGCTCCAGGACAGAGATCTTCAGCAAAACCTGTTGGGGAAGTCTCAGTGGTTACGGCCACGACTAAGGCTTTAGCCCTCCAGAGCAGCCTGTTTCCTGAGTCTCCCTGAGGCCTTGAGCCCCAGCTGGCGCAGTCCAGCCACTGAGTGCAGAGGGACACAGAGACTGTGCAGCCACCCTCAGCCTGGGCAGGAGGAGGGAGGGAGCTGAGGACAGGAGCTGTGTCTCCACCTTTGGGCTGGAGGCTCCAGCTAGCAAGGGCTGGTCCCTTCCCACACACTGGGGGTTTCCTGGGGGCTGGCTTGAGTCTTTTCCTCAGTGTCTCCCCTAGGATCCTGCGTGGAGATCCGCCCCAGTGTATTCCTGGCATTCGGGGCAAAACTCCTGCTTACTTAGAAAAATATCCTCCCGAACCAGGCAAAGGACAAGGGCTAAAACTAAACCAAGAGGCGATTTGGATGTTCTCTTACTTTCCATAATCTCGGAGCACATTTTTCTGGCCTGTGAGGGGGTACCTCTCCTGGCCCCCAGTGCTGGGCCTTGGGGTTGGATTGGCAGCAGGAAGTGCCAAGGATCTGGGTCTCGATAAGATAAATCCCTCTCCCCACCGTCTTGGCCGGCAGAGCAGAGCCAAGGCGGCCCGCCCATCCCCTACAAGGCAGGATTCTCCAGGGGCTGCTAGGCCGAGGCCGTCGTAAATAGCTTAACTGTGTTTACATAGCAGCAACATGCGTGTTACTGTTCACAGCGACCGCATTCCAGAGGGCAATCACGGGTGATTTACCTCGCCCTGCACGGCTGCCAGTCACTATGGTGGGTGGGTGGGTGGCCTCTGGGGCCCAGCTTTGCTATCTCCAGGGGACTGTTTTTAAAAAGCTGCTCCTACCTTGCTGCGCCCTGCCACGTGTGTGTTCTGGAACTGGGGACCCCTCTGCAGATTCCCCAGGGCCTTCTGAGGAGTCTGAAAGAGTCGTCGAGGGCGAGACTTCTGCAGCCCTCAGCCCTCCCCACCACTCTTCTCGTCTCTCCGGCCGGTGTTTGGAACTTGCCCATCACGCTCATGGAGATGGATGGACAAGGCTGCAGCCCTGTCCTCAGAACTGGCCCTGCTACCCGCAGCAGCCCCCAGCCAAGATATTATCAACAACTAACCTTTGTGGAGCCTCACTAGGCACCATTTTTCTAGGCTTATAGTTCAAAGAAAGTGCTGTCATGAACAAAACTGAGCAAGGAGAGTTTACAAAACTTGCTTGAGGATGCACAGTGGGTGAGGGGCAGAGTCAGACCCATCCGGGCAGCCAGCACGCCCAGGCACCACACTTCTCCAGGTCTCTCGTGCCGTGAGCACTGCCCGTACAGGCCTGCCTGCTAGATGGGGCAGGGTGGCCAAGTGGGAGATAGAGTCCAGGGAGCAGAAGATTGCTCGCTATCTATGCACACTCCCATGCCCTGTGCATGCAGCTGCATGCCAAGGAGGCGTGCGTGTCTCCCACAAAAACGTGCACATATGCATGGGTCCCCACTCACACAAGGGACTTCCCTGGTAAAGAATCTGCCTGCATTGCAGGAGACCTGGATTCGATCTCTGGGTCAGGAAGATCCCCTAAAGAAAGGAAAGGTGGCCCACTCCAGTATTCTTGCCTGGAGAATTCCAGGGATGGAGGAATCTGGCAGACTACAGTTCGTGGGGTCAGAAAGAGTTGGACATGACTGAGCAACTGACACCACCCACCCACATGCATATCCTATAAGTGCTTTTTATAAGCACCCTCTCACACACATCAGGGCATGTACACATATCTATACCTGCACCTTCTGTAAATGAGTCCATCCTATATGTAGACGTACACTACACGTGCAGTCTCACATGGACCCACGCAAATGCAGACACACACACCAACATACATGGGTGGGTGAGGAGTGTCCCACCACTTTGCTAACCAAAAGCATCCTTCCTTTCCCTGGCTTCCAACCCAAGTGTCAGCCCTAACACAAATGAGGCAGAATTGAATCATCATTCAACGTCTCCTGTGTTCACTCAACCAGTATTTCCTGAGTACCCACTACATGCAGGGTCTTATGGCAGGGACTGGTGGAAGGCACAAATGGGGGGCTCAGCCCAGCCTCTCAGGGGCACCATACCCAGGGCAGAGGAGGGCCACAAGCCATGGGACACGTCATCACTGTTGCCAAGAGCCAGCCTGTGTGTGTGTGTGTGTGTGTGTGTGTGTGTGTGTGCGCATATGCGCACATGAGCTCAGGCTCATTCAACTCTTTGTGACCTCATGAACTGTAGCCTGCCAGGCTCCTCTGTTCATGGAATTCTCCAGGCAAGAATACTGGAATGAGTTGCCATTTCCTCCTCTAGGGGATCCTCCCAACCCAAGGATCAAACCCACATCTCCTGCGTCAAGAGCCAGCCTAGGGGATGCTAACTCAAAGAGGGCTCCGAGATCCACTATGGTAATTGTGTACGCACTTCTGGAGGCCAAGCTGCCTGCCCAGTTGTAGTCATCCTTAGGCCCCTAAGAGTTCCTGCAGGCTTAAGGTCTGCAGGTGGCCCACCCAGGGACTCTGGATGGCTTTGGCAGGGCCTGGGACCTCTCCCCAACATGCTTACAGTGGAAGCAGCAGCATGGCCAAGAGAGTGAGTCACCAGGCAGGCCACACCCTGAATGCCTGCCTGCCGGCCGTCCCTCCAGTGTGCTGGCTCGGCTTTATCCACACAGCCTCCAAAGATGTTCATGGCACGAGTCTTCCTGATGCCCCGCCCCTCCACCTGCCCTGCCATGCCCTGCGCTGTGGGTTACTTAGGCTCTGCCCCAGCAATGAGGGGCCAGGCCTTTTACACAGTGCCTATTACCCAAGTGCCATGCCAAGAAGAACCCTGAGCTTGGAGCCAGGCAAACAACCTGCTGCCCAGGACTGGCTGGATAGGTAACCCAAAGGGGCCACACTTATGAGGTCCCTGAGCCTGGTTTAAGCTGTGCTTTTGCAATCTTAAGAATTCTTAGTAGTTTTGAATAAGTTCCCTGAAGATGATGTATCCGGCCCCACCACCGAGGCTCTCTGTGGATGGGTTAGCAGCCCTTTCCTGCCTGCTCCCACCTACCCTCCCCAGCCCCACCGCCCACCCCCCAGCCTCCCTGCTGCTCCTGCATGCTCCCAGCTGCCCTGCCGCTGCCAGGTCGGCCTCCTGCCCTGGGCTGGCCCCGACTGCCGAGATGTGGGCGGCTGTGGTTTCCCGGTGCCCACAGCACGGCCGCAGTATGTTTGAAGATGAACTTGAGCGGTGTCTTCAGACTATGTTCACTCTGTAGCCCAGCCTGTGGTCGCCCTTGCCGGCTCCCGCCCCACCGTCACTTGCCCGCCTGCTGCCACCCAGCCCATGAGAAGCTGAGAAGGAGGGGCCCCCAGATGGTACCCAGCTTCTGGCTCTCGGCTCATGCATTGGCCGCAGCTCCAGCCCCACCACCCCTCGGGGACACCGCTGGCTGGACGCTGTCTTCCCCTCAGTTCCCACAGCTGTGAAGTGGAGGTTAGCAGTCCTCCCAGCAGCCCTGGTGGGAAGACTGCTAGTAGCACACAGGAGGCATCTGGTGGGAGTCTGGCATAGAGTGGGTGCCTGAGAGCACGCGGCTTCAGCCGCTCATTAGTTCAGCATCTACCGAGCGCTGGGCAGGTGGGGGATGGAAGGGGAGGCCTGGCCAAGGGAGCTCGCAGGTGGAGTGGGGAGGGGCGGGGCTGGCTTTAGGCAGAAAGGTAAGTAACTTAACCAGAATGCAGTCAGAATACTGCAGCATCAACTTGAATGGTGGGGAGACCAAGGCCCCGGAAGAGGCGGCAACTCGCCTACACTAGATCTTAGGGGTCTTGTTCCTCTGCCCACCAGACACTCCCAGTGACAGGCTGTACTGTCTCCCTGGTTGTGCAGAAGTCACACCAGGCTTGGTACCCAGCTGCTGTGACCATGTGGATGGGTTGTGTTCCAGCTTCATCTTCAGGGCATGAGCCCAGGTCTTCTTGATGGGATGTGGATATTACCCATGCCCCTTCCCACCCTTTCAGGTAACTGAGTATTTATTAAGCACCCCCGTATACCCAGCACCTGCAAAGGCTCCATGATCATTCTGGGGCACAACACAGCAGCCCTAGATATTTAGCCTGATAGAATCTAAAAATTAAACATCTATAAAATAATCCATACCTCATCCATCATACTAAAGGTCAGTTGTACATGGAGAAACTCTTCTGTAGTATGCAATTTAAATTAGGGAAGAAAAATGTTTACAATATAACTGAGAATATAGCATAGAACTTTGGTTTTTTTGACCAGACAGTGTAAGCTCTTATCCCAACACTTGTTATCAATGTAAAATTTCTCTTTAGAGGGAAACATATCAAATGCTTCTGCACGAGAAATAAATTATCCTTTTCACTTTTGTATCTTCAATATAAATTCCTGCCCTTTGGCTTTTGGGATTAGGGGTGAGGAGGCCAGTATCCCTCCATTTCCACATCCCATAGCCCTAGGTACTACCGGGTAAGTGGTAGCCAGCTGCGGGTCCTCTTGCCCATCACCCCTTCCAATTCCCAGACTCTCCTCCTGCACAGTTTTTGGGTTCACTTGTCTTCCGGGGGCTCGGTCCACTCCCAGCATGTTTAGAGAAGACAGAAGAGCCTTGGGAATGGCTTACTGAAAGCAGGGAGTTGCAAAGGGAAGCCTTCATGACCGCTAAAGGCAGCTGGAGAGAGGAAGGGGGTGGGCCCAGCAGCATCTTGAGAGGCTCACTGTGCTGGGATGTGGAGAAAGGGCTGTGGGGCTGCGGTGGACACAGGCGGAGCTGATCAAAGGGAAATTCAGTAGTCCAGACACCAAGGAGCGAAGGAAGCTTGCAGACGAGCAGGGAGGGCTCAGAAGAGGTTTGGAGACAGAGCCCCTGCCTCTCCACTGGTCGCAACCTCACAGCCTAACAGAGGCGCCCATTCTTTGCCTCGCTGAGCTCTTGTCCAGCCTGTGGTCCCCAGGACTTGGGATTATGCAGCCCGGGAAACCAGGCAAGGAGTCTCATGTCTGCCCCAGGCTGCAAAATGGATTATATGTTGTTGTTGTTTTTTTTTTTTTATTAGCCGTCCCTTATTAACTCATAATTACAATCATGTAACATTTAATAGAGACACAAAGCGATCCCCATCACTGCCCCACAGTCATTCATTAGCTAACAAGATGGAGCGGCTCATAAAAAACGGCCGTTAAAAAAAATTCCGCAGAAATGGAAAGCAGGAGGTGATGCAAGCCATGGTTAACAAAGGCCGGGGAGGCGTGAGCGGGTGTGAGAGGAATAACCCAACCCTGATAAGCCACAAAGCAGAGCCGGCAGCTCCCGCCTCCTTCTGCTGCCTGAGTCAGAGAAGCTGGGATGTGTTCAAAATCAAGCAATGTAATTAGCAGGTTGCATCATGCCCCTCGATTATAAATTACAATGGGCACAAAGAGGGTGGATGGAAGCGCAGGGATTATATGGGTAACTCAATCCTGGTGCCCAGGAGGGGGCTGGGAGCTGCCACCCGGCCACTCACAGACCCTAGTAGCCTCTGCCTGTTGTATCACGGGACAGTGAGAGGCTTACTCAATGCCTGCTTTGTGGAACCTGGGATAATGATTTACAAACCAGAGGAATCAGGAGGTGCGAAAAGAAGATGACCCTCTTAACCCAGCCATTGTCTGCCCTCGTGGGTGGCTGGAATGCCCAGCGCCCCCCCACCCCCCCGCCACCTCCATGCACCTGTGCACACGGATGCCGTTTGGGGATGGTCCAGGTGAGGAGCCCTCATAGGGGCTGAGCCGATAAGATCTAAAGGGGCTGAGCAGGGATTTGAAGACACCGTCAGGGGTGACTGACACTCAGCAAACAGAGATAGACTGCTGCAATGCTGAGGTTTGCAGAGCAGTGGGGGTGGGCGAGGGGATGGGAGCTCTGGTTGGATACAGGACAAGCTCTGTCCTGAGTCCAGCCCTAGGCTTTTCCACCAGCAGGTTGTGGGAGCCTGGGCACAGCCTCCTCTCTGATCCTCAGTTTCTCTGTTTCAATCCATCAGCGGACTGTGCGACCAGGGCAAGCCATTTCCCATCTACATGCCTCAGTTTCCCTAGCAAGCCTGACCTGAGTTGGCTGTGTGACCTGAAGTGAGCGTGGGGACCTCGGTGTCAATCATTCAAGTCCAGTGACAATCATTCAAGTCCAGCCTGGACCTTCTCAAGGTCTAGAAGAAACTCTCCCCAGAGCTCACCAACTAGCCAGGTAACCCAGCCCTCAGAGCCCTGGCAGCTGTGCCATCTGGCCATCTGCGTGAATCGCAGTCTGGTTGAGGCAGAGGAGAGTCAGCACAGGCACGCGGCAGGCTCGGGCAAAGCGAGGCGCTGGTGGCACGGCTCCCCGTAGCTGGGGAGACACACCCTTCACTTCCTCCCGGTGGCAAAGGTTTGCCCTTTCCGTCTGACCTTTGAAAACAGCCTTCACTCCACAGTGTTTTCTTAGCAGCTCTATTCTTCCACACGGAAAATAGTCCCATGAACTTTATTATCTCTGCAGAGGGAGGACAAGGAGATAGCTTTGCCCTTAAAGGTCAATGAACTCTGCTCTCTGCAAAACCAGACTAGGGGCAACTGACCAACAGGAAATTTTTTGAGCAAGATCTGGCCTCAGCAGAGCTTCATTCTGAGTCAGGGAGAGAGGTTGTGGCTGCCCCCTGAAGTGTGAACTCAGCCACTCTGGGGCCTCAGTTTCCTCAGTTCCCTACTGATGGGAGAGGAGGAGGCACCATCAACAGCAGGTGAAGGCTGAGCTGGAGTTCTAACCAGGGCTGCCTTTACTCAGACCAGGCCCCGGGTCCCTAGACTAGCATCCAGGCCGTGGGTCTCATCCTCTGGGTCCCTTTGCCTATGCAGTCCCGTAGTTGGAACTTGCGACTCTGATCACACTCTGCCCTGCTTAAAGCCCATCGAAGTCCCCCTCCCTGAAGTCCCAGGCCAGGGCCCCACCTTCCTCCCTGAGTTACCCTGAATGGCCCATCCCCCCTCAGCCCACCCCCCAGCCATTTCACTCCTTCACACCTTGGCACAGGCTGATCCCCCTGCCCAGATTACCCTTCCCTCCTCTTACTCAGATTCAGCCTTTGGACCTCATTCCTGTGTCACCTGCTCCCAGAAGCCCTCCCCCAGGTGCCTCTTCTGTGCTTCCCCCAGGCCCCGGCCCTGAGCAAAGCTCCATCTCAGCAAGAGCTGTGTCAGACTGCAACGCAGCCTGTGTCCTGGGTCTCCACTAGACAGTGAGCTGCCATACCCAGGGCAGTCTCTGCGTAGTCAGTCCCCAGAAGTGCCTTCCTTATTGAACTGCTGCCTTTTCCCACAATGAGAAAGAGGCAGATTTAGTCTGAGACCCTGGCCTGGGGGAGAATTATGGAAATTACTCATTCATTCATTCACTTACTCATCTGTGTAATCTGAATATGTGTAGTGAAGGGAGGTGAGAGGAGTACAAGATTCACCCACTTTGAACATTTCCCAGAAGATACTTCCAGAAGCCCCTGAACCTGGGGAGGAAAGTGTCTCTGAAGCCACCCCCCACCACTTCAGGCCAGGCGCCAGGTGGGCAGACCCCCAGGTGGGCAGTGGCAGTGGAGTCACTGCCCAGTCTGCTTAGCCCAGCAGGTCCCGCCTCTTATCAGCTGCCATCTCCCTGCTCCCTCCGTCAACAGAAGCTGGGTGTGAGGAGGTGATGAGCAGGGTGGGTGGGCCTCTTCACCACCTGTCAGGAGCTCCCAGCACACCCTCTGGTGGTGCGGCAACCGTCCTTGCATCCACATCGCCCAGGCAGGTGGCCACTCTTCTCTCGTGTCAGGATGACAGGAGATCCCTAAGTCGTGACCTCCCTCAGGCGTCTGTCCTTGGTACCCGTCTGCTCCTGATCAGAGAGCCAAAATATGAGCAGAGATGCAGTGCCTGGATACCCTGCCCAGCAACGACAAGACTGAGAACAGGTGTTGTGCTTCCATTAGGTCAGACAGGAGACTTGGACTCAATGTACGGACACGCCCACCCGGGGTCCCACAGCTCCTGGGGGCCCACTTCACCCTGCAAAACACCTCTTTTCCTTCTTTCCCCACCCTTGGAAGTTGAGGTATGCCCCATATTTGGCCTGTACCACATCCAATGTAGGTAGAGATCTGAGTGACAATATTGACTACATACATTAGTCACGTGCTGTGGGCTTCCCACGGGCCGCAAAGAGTCAGACACAACTGAACAACCAAGCACAGCACAGGACGTGGGCTCAGCAACAAAGAGTCCACCTGCAATGCAGGAGACACAGGAGATGTGGGTTTGATCCCTGGGTTGAGGAGATCCCCTAGACTAGGAAATGGCAACCCATTCCACTCTTTGCCTGGAGAATCCCATGGACAGAGGAGCCTGGCAGGCTACAGTCCATGGGGTCACAAAGAGTCAGACATGACTGATCGACTAACACTTTAACTTTTTAACTTTCATATACCTGGCACAGTTTGAAGTAACTTATTTTCATTCATTCAATCAATAATATTTATTGAGTGTCAGGCTCTGTTCCAGGCACTGAGGGTGTGGCATTAAGCAAGGCAAACATAGTTTCTGCTCTCAGGAACTTTCTAGTGGGAGAAACAGTATAAGCCAAGAGGGACTTCCTGGTGGTCCAGTGGCTAAGACTCAGCACTCACAAAGCAGGGGGTCTGGGTTTCATCCTTGGTCAGGGAACGAGATCACAAGTACCACAGCTAAGAGTTCACATCCTACAACTAAGACCCAGCACAACCAAATAAATAAATATAAATATTTAAAAAGAATAACCCAAGGACTTCCCTAGTGGTCCAGTGGTTAAAAATCTACCTACCAACGCAGGGGTCTCTGGTCCGATGCCTGGTCTGGGAAGATCCCACATGTGGTGGGGCAACTAAGCTGGTGTGCCTCAATAGCTTACTGAGCCTGGGCTCTAAAGCCCGCACACCACAGCTACTGAAGCCACATGCCCTAGAGCCCACGCTCCACAACGAGAGGAGCCACCCCAAAGGGAAGCCGAAGCAACGCAACTAGAGAGTAGCCCCCACTTGCCAAAACTAGAGAAAGCCCATGTGCAGCAACCAAGACCTAGTGCAGCCAAAAATAAATTAATTTTAAAAATGAATAATACAAGAAGTGAGTAAATAGAAAATAGACTAGGTATGAAAAGTCAATCAGGAGAAGGGGTGATCAGCGAAGGTGTTTGATTTGGCGACATTTAAGCTTGCCCTTGAAGATGCTGAGGGTGGGAGCATGGGACTATCTGCAAGACAAAAATGCTAGGCAGAGAGAAGAGTGAGTACAAAGGCCCTGCGGCAGGAAATGCTTGGTGCGTTCAAAGAGCAGCTAGGAGGCTGCTGTGGTTGGAGTAGAGTAAAAGAGGATCGGAGTAGAGTAAAGAGGATCAGAGCACAGAGAATGAGATATTATGTGATATTAGCTGTGTGTTAACTCATTCAGTATCACAACAACGCTGAGTACCAGGTACTATGGTTATTCCCTTTAGCTGATGAGAAAACTGAGCTATGGAGAAGGAAAGTAAACTGTCCACCCAGGGAAGGACTTCCCTGGTGGTCTCGCAGCTATGACTTCTCGTTCCCAATGCCGGGGGCCCGGGTTTGATCTCTGATCGGAGAACTAGATCCCACATGCTACATGCCTCAACTAAGACTTGGTGCAGCCCAATAAAGAAAGTATATTTAAAAAACAAAACAAAACACACATTAAAAAAAAAAAATCACCTGAGGAGCTTGTAAAGAACCTGGTCATCAGATTTCTAATTTTAACAAGCTGCCCAGGAGATTATGACAGAATCGTCACGATCCCAGCTTTGGTGAGCCACGGGGGAGGTGGCTGTGGGCAGATGGGAGGAGAGGATGGCGAGCTGGACCGGGTCCGAACCTGGTCAGTCTGTGATCTCCAGGGCAACTAAATAATTGCCGTCTCTGAACCTCAGTCTCTTCGTCTGTGAAATGAGAGGGTTGAACTCCATCGGTGAATTCCCCACTTTCTAGATAGCAGTGGAATTCTCCATTTAATCAGGTCTTCAGTGGAGCTCACAATACAAAACAAGGCAACGAGTCTTTCTAGGGGGTGGAGGCCCTCATACCCTTGGCAGTCTCTGAAGTATAACTGACCGATTCCCTGAGCTCCAGTCTCTAGAGAGCATGGGCACCTGCTCAGCTGCTTTGGATTCTAGATGGATACCCTCTGCAAGCAGTGGCCTCTGGAAAGACCCTCAGCCCCTGGTCCTATAAATACTGCTTCAGGGACTTCCCTGGTGGTCCAGTGGTTAAGAACCCACCTGCCAATGCAGGGGACATGGGTTCAGTCCCTAGTCCGGGAAGATATTACATACCAAGGAGCAACAAAACCAATGTGCCACAATTCCTGAAGCCCGTGCTCCGCAACAAGAGAATCCACTGCGCTGGGAAGCCCACACCTGCAATGAAGAGTGGCTCCCGCTTGCCGCAATTAGAGAAAGCTCACGGGCAGCAATGGGGACCCAATGCAGTCAAAAATCATCAAATAAATACATAATTTTAAAAAGACATTGCTTCGGGAGCCCTCCGAGGAGCTTGCTCCAAACCCAGGTGTAGACTCTGAGGAGGCCTGGGTGCTGATAAAAGGGTAAGTTTAGGAGGTGAGGGACCTGGGACTGGCACACAGTCAGTCTCCTTCAGCTTGCTGGGTCCTTGCACCTGCTTGCTGTCCTTGTTGGGGAGGGGGAAGTGGTATGTCCTTCCTACTGATACTTGGGATGATCTTTGGACCAGTTGTTGAGGACCTGAGTAGTGAGTGACAGCTGGTGGGGGGGCGGGCAGCAATTTGTTTCCATGAGCATGGATCCTCTGACGTCTTGGACTGACCCTCCTTCTTTGCCTTGGGATGGGAAGGACACCTCTGTCTGAGCAAGCCCCTGAAACTGGCCAGGCCCTTCCTGGCTGAGATCCCCGCCTGTGGCCATATCATAGATGAGGAAAATGAGGGCTGGAGAGGTCAAGAGACCTGTCTGGAGTCACGTGGCTTCAAAAGTGGTGAGAAAGTATGAAAGTGAAAATGTTAGTCACTCAGTCGTGTCCGACTCTGTGACTCCATGGACTGTAGCCCTCCAGGCTCCTCTGTCCATGGGATTCTTCAGGCAAGAATACTGGAGTGAGGTGCCATTTCCTTCTCCAGGGGATCTTCCCGACCCAGGGATCGAACCCAGGTCTCCTGCGTTGCAGGCAGATTCTTTACCATCCGAGCTATCTCCTCAAACCTCAAGTCTGGGGCTTCACTTGCCATTGTTAGGGTCCTCTTGGACTCGGGGGAAAATGCTCTGCAGAAGACAGACAAACAGATCCCTATCCTGACAGAGCTTGCATCCAGGGGAGGGTAACCTCAGGTTGAAGTCTTTCCATACATTCCCTCAACATCTAGCACAGTCCCCTGCCTACAGCAGGTGCTAAATAGCTGTAATAATCATGCTTCCGGAGTTAGGAGTGAAATGATTTTCCTATCTGAGCTGCCTTGGAGTCCCTCTGGAGGGCTGGCTTCCTCATCCAGAGAATGAGGACAATACTGTTCTCTCTCCAGCCTGGTAGAGAGCAGGAAGAGGGTGTGGTGAATGGAGAAATTGGCACAGGCACCTACTATGTGCCATGCTAGGCCTCCCACTGCATGATACAAATGACTTACTCCATTTTATGGAGAAGGAAACTGAAGTTGCAAAGCCAGACCCACATTGATCACCAAAGCTCTTGTTCTTTCCACTGCATCCTGCAACCTCCCTATCCTTGTCCCTGTGCCCAGCATGGCATTTGGTTTGCTCTGGTTTTTATCCTAAGATTCCAAGTAAGACAGGGCAAGATTCAAATAAAGCCCATAGAATCCCTCCTTTCTGGTTGCAAACACTCAGGGGAGGAAAGAACTGGGTTTGTGCTCAGAGTGCAGAGCCCCTTCTCTGACCAGCATGCAGAGATGACACAGATTCCTCAGCACTTCCTTGAGGCTGGGGGAGGTGCGGGGATCAAGCGGTCCATGGGGTCCCCCTTCCCCTCAGGATGGATGCTGGCTGCTTTTGAAGGCCTCATCGGGGTCTAGGGCCTGGCTGTTGGCTCTGGAGTGTGAAAACCTCTCTCTCTCCCCAACACAGCCATATGGGTGCTTGGCCACCCACACGGGGCTGTGGCCTTGGACAGACAGAAGTCCTGGAGTCAAGAGGCCGGTCTTGACCGAGGCACAGCTGGCTCCTGCGGGAGACCTTCCTGGGCCCCCAGAGTGAGTCTATGTTCAGGCTCAGTCTGGGAAGTGGCCCAAGGGGAGGCCCAAGCCTGGAGTCCCCTGAAGTCCGCAGCTGCTCCTGGGACCACCCCATGAGATGGGGGCTACTGGGTCCCAGAGAGACCTGTGGGGCCGAGGAGGGGCGGTATTTTCTCAGCAGGATTTATGTGTGTGTGCGTGTGTGTGTGAGTGTTTAACAAGGAGTGGGGGCCTGCCTGACTTCTGAGCCTGGAATTTATACAGCCCCTCGTTGGCGGCTGCAGTTTATCTTGAGCGAAAGAATAATAAACTGAGTTGACAAGATGATGTATTCAAAGCATCTTCCCATCACTGCACAGAGGCCTGCCCGCTGTTAGGATGTCTGGTGTGGTGGGGACCGTGTTATCGAGTGTTTAGCCCCCGCAGATTGTCAACAATGCATTGTTTGCGGGTTTGGAGCAAGGCGGAGATGGGCCGGGCTGGGGTGGGAATAGGGGGTCTGGCTGTAAGGGCTGGGGAGAGGAGAGCCTCCGCAAAGGGATCAGAGAGGTGTCTGCCTTTGATGGAAGCTCAGAGATCAACCCCTCCTCCTTGCCCTGATGTTCCCTTGCCTGCCTCCCAGAGTCCTCCCCACTGCCCTTTACGCTGTCCCAGTCCAACCACGAGTAGAGGGACAAACTCAGGCCCCTGCTGCTCTCTGCGAGAGAGTGCCCCCACCCTCCACTTCTCGTTTTAACTTAAGCGAAGAAATCAGCATTAAACCTCAGCTGCAGGACTTCCCTGGAGGTCTGGCGGTTGAAGATCCGCTTTCAGTGCAGGGGACTCAGGTTCCATCCCTGGTCAGGGAACTAAGATACCACATGCCGCAGGGCAACTAAGCACACGCGCCGCAACTACTGAGCCGGAGCTCTTGAGCCTGGGCCACAATAACAGATCTCGCGTGCCGCAACGAGGATCCGGCATGCCACAGCTAGGGCCCGAAGCAGTCAAATAAATAAATAAATAAATACTTTTTTAAAAAGAAAAAGCCTCAGCTTCAGAAAACAATGCCAGACTTACTAAGCCCTGGAAAGGATGAGAGAAAGCCAGTAACCTGGGCTCACTCGTGTGAGAGCTCTCACCGGTTTCCTGACCCTCTGCCAGACGACCTTGGGCCATCCCGAGGCCTTGGGGACCTCCCCTCCCTGCGTGGGAGGGAGCCACAGTGCCTGCCCCACCTATGTTATAAATGACACTGTTGCCACATATTAAGAGCTTATTATGGGGATGAAGTAAGATGAGGATTAGGCAAACACTTTTAAAACTTGGAAGCCGAAGATAAATTCAAATTATTCTTTTCTCAAAGCCCTCTAAGCTTTAGGCAGGAGAGCCTTGGCTCCTACCTCAGCCAATGAGCTCTTTCCCTCAACCTCCACTATTGGGAAGTCCTTTCTTATACCTTACCACTCTTGTTTCAGTTTTAGCTGTTCCTTTAGGATCTCTTACATACAGATTCCAGTTCCGAATCTCTCTAAGGGCACTCTTCTTTTCTGGCTCTAATTGTCCTGATTTCATCTCTGCCCTGAGGCTTAGAACTCCACCTAAACCAGCTCCAGGACGCCACTTCCTATAGGAGTGTGTTCTTACCTCCTAAAAGGCTGCCCACTCCAGCATTCTGGCCTGGAAAATTCCATGGATTGTATAGTCCAAGGGATCGCAAGGAGTCGGACACCACTGAGCGACTTTCCCTTTCCACTCCTAGAGAGTAGAGGGTTCTCCTTGGCCCCACAGACCATGGTCCCGCTGGGGGTGGCAGTAGCAAGGACAGGGAGGGAAGAGAGGCCCCACATATGGAGTACTTGACTGAGCATCTGGGTCCATTCCAGGAGTCAAGCTGGAACCTCATTTGGTCTCTTAACAGCCAGTATTAGCCCCATTTTGCAGATAAGAAAACTGAGACTGGGGAAGACTTCGGCTTTTGCCCTTTGGCAGATAACAGAAGGAAGACTCAAGACCAGGGTATTTGACAGACTCCAGAGCTGCACTTGACCTGGCAACCTCAAAGCAAGGCAGGGTGGTGGGGGTGGGCGGTGGGGGGGTGGCACAACACCCAAAGGCTGTAGAGCTCTAAGTCAAACAGCTAAACAGGTGGGGTCAAGGCCACAGGAAGAGCCATGGGGGCTGGGGGCGGGGGCTCAAGGCTGTGGGAGTGGGGCTGGAGTGAGGAGCTGGGTAGGAACAATGGTCCTACCTGGAGGGGCCCCTGGGGAGAAGTTGATGAGGAGCTCAGACCTGAGCACAGGACAGGTGTGTGTTCTGGGCCACCTGGGCTGGGAATAGAGACATTGAACAGCAGACAACAGCCTCCTCAGACCTCCCCCCACCCCCGCCCCCGCTGCCCCCAGTAGAACTCAGCTATTTACTCACTCATTCATTTTCTTCTTCATCCCTTCACTTCATCCTTTATTTTACCCTGGAGTCCAGTCCCTCATGGTCTAACAGGAAAGACAGACTGGTCAGGGCCCCAGAGGTCCCCCTTCACCTGTCCATTTCTTCCCTGTGTAGTGAGTGCCTGCCCTGTGCCAAGCCCTGAGTTCTGTCTGCACTCTCATGCGCCAGCGAGGCGTTGCAAGAAACAGAAACAGACTCGCGTGTTTATGTGCTCATCAAGTCAACTAAGATATGAGCACCCTTCATGGAAGGCGACAGGGCCAAAGAGAGGACCAGGACATATCCTGCCCGCGGTGAACTCAGGCCAGTTGAGGACATGAGAAAAGAGCCCAAGTGTTTCAGCTCCGACAGCATGCAGCTGCAAACTATACTGAGCAAGACACAGCAGGAGAGCACGATGGTCCCCCAAAGGGAAGTGACTGTGCATTCGAATTTTGGTTCATTCACCTGCTAGTGAGCATCTTTTGCGTGCTGGGCATTGCTACCAGCGACAGGAGGGCCCCTGGAGGAGGTCATCTCTTTGATCTCTTTGTTTTGGGCCCTCTTTGAGGGACAGGCCAATCTTGGGCTAGAGAACTGTGGTCATGAGGAGTGGGCAGCCACAGACCCTTCTCAGCCACTGGGAAGGGGACGGTGTTTAGGAGCTGGAGGGCACTTAGCAATCCAGGCAGGGGAGACTGCCATTGTATGTTCTGGCCCCAGCCCCAAGTGACCCAGGGCCAGACCACAAGATGCAACAGTAGGTGGAATGGGAGACTCTGGACTCTGGTAGAGCCGGAAGACCCTAGCTCCATGCAAGGACATATGTGGGGATCCTTGGGGCCAGTTCATTAGAATAGAGAGCCTCATCCAGGACTTTCTGGAGTCCTGACTTGCACAAATCCTCCCCATCTGGAGGTAGATTTGCCTGCTTGTTTGCATATGTTTGCATAAAGCCTGCTCCTAACCATGTTCATTTCAGGCATTTTGATTAGCGTCATTGCTGTCCTTTCCCAGCTGGCCGTCCCCATGCCTTTTGCTCCCCCTTCTGGAAGGGAAGATGGGGCAGGGACCATGCCCAGCTGCAGACATCTCAGTGATCTCAGTGCTCCTTGGCAGCCTCGCTGGGGGAAGTCTGACGTGATTTTTCTGAGAGCCAATCGGCCTGCCTGGCCATACCGTGCTCTGCCTGAAGTTGCTGTGAGCGAGGTGGTCCCTGAGGACCCGTAAGCTGAGCCGTGTGCTCCACGCTCTTGCTGGGCCTCGGGGAGCACCAGGCCAGAGTGAGAACCGCCCGCGGACTCTAGAGCGCTAATGGAGTGATGAGTGAGCGTCGCCTGGAAGTCTGGGGGCCATCCCATGTGGCTTGCCTCCTCTGACCAGAGGGTCAGGGGCCTGCACAGGGCTGGGCTCGGGACCTCGTCCAGAACCTGACTGCAGCCACTGGGTCTGCAGAGCACCTCTGCACAGCATGCATGCACGTACACAGGTATACGCATACACATAGCAGAGTGGAAATTTGACTCCTGCAGTTCCCCTACAGCCCGGAGCAGGGAGGGAGCTAGCAGCTCTCAAGTCCTGTGTGACTCTAAGCAGGGCCCTTAGAGTTTTCCCCTTCTGTACCCTCAAGAATCTTCCCAGTGTTGGCTTTTTGCAAATGCATGCTGGCAGTCTCAGCTCATCATCCGGGCCCAGAGGGGATCCTCCTGTAGAGAAAAGGCCCCAGCCAACTCTGCCACCCAGAGGCTCATAGTCTTCCTCCCCTGGAAGCCTCCCTCTGGCTTCAGATCTTGGGCTACACTGAGCACCCAATGGACATGCCTGCTGCCAGTCAGCTTGCACTCAATGTGATGTGAGGGGGTTGGGAGTCAGGGTGGCGGAGCCATGAAGCTGCTGAAAAATGCAGGCACCCCACCTTCAGTTCCACCCCCACCAGCAGCAGGAGCTGAGGGGTCACCTCCGAAGGCCTCTGGCCCCCAGCCCTGACCTCATGCCCACTCCCCCACCTCCCTACCACACACATCCTGGGCCGTGCAGGGCTCGGCTTGTCACCGACAGACTCTCCGCTAAATGAGGTGGCTTGATTGCCCCTTATCTCAAGGGCTTATCTCTGTGGTCACTCGCCTGCCAGACTCCAGAGAGCTACTCAGCAGTCTTCTCGAGCCCCAATTCTCCCTGGCCCTGAAGAGACACTGGATTCCAGTGACCCTCAGGGCTGGTCAGTCAGGCTGGGGACAGAAAGGGGATAGAAGGAGCTAAGAGGATGGCTTTTCCCCCTTGCCCATCATCCCGACAGCTTCAGACATGTTCTCACTCACTGCCTTGTGATCCAGATTTGAGAGGGCTCATGCCTCCTAGTATTCAGCCATCCTACTCCCAAAGCAAAACACAGGTGGACACCGGCAGTACAGTTATTCACCTACTTCCTCAGCTCCCTGAGGCAGGGCTGTGTTCCCCTCAGACTGGGGCTCCCTGAGGTGGGGCTGTGTCTCCCCTCAGGCTGGGCTCCCTGAGGCAGGGCTGTGTCTCCCCTCAGGCTGGGCTCCCTGAGGCAGGGCTGTGTCTCCCCTCAGGCTGGGGCTCCCTGAGGCAGGGCTGTGTCTCCCCTCAGACTGGGGGCTCCTGAGGCGGGGGCTGTGTCTCCCCTCAGACTGGGGCTCCCTGAGGCGGGGTTGTGTCTCCCCTCAGGCTGGGGCTCCCTGAGGCGGGGCTGTGTCTCCCCCTCAGGCTGGGCTCCCTGAGGCAGGGTTGTGTCTCCCCCTCAGCCTGGGGCTACCTGAGGTGGGGCTGTGTCTCCCCTCAGGCTGGGCTCCCCTGAGGCAGGGCTGTGTCTCCCCCTCAGGCTGGGGCTACCTGAGGTGGGGGCTGTGTCTCCCCTCAGGCTGGGCTCCCTGAGGCAGGGTTGTGTCTCCCCTCAGCCTGGGGCTACCTGAGGTGGGGCTGTGTCTCCCCTCAGGCTGGGCTCCCTGAGGCAGGGTGTGTCCCCCCGGCGGGGGGGCTGGGTGGGGCCTCCCCTCAGGCTGGGCTCCCTGAGGCAGGGCTGTGTCTCCCCTCAGGCTGGGCTCCCTGAGGCGGGGCTGTGTCTCCCCCTCAGGCTGGGCTCCCTGAGGCGGGGTTGTGTCTCCCCTCAGGCTGGGCTCCCTGAGGGTGAGGCTGTTCTCCCCCTTTGGTGACATTCTCAGTATCATCCAGCCTGAGACTGGGCCCAGCTTCAGCTTCACCTATTCCATGCATAAGTGGTCAGAACTCAGGGTCTACAGGAAGCCTTCTGTTGCTCAAGGATCATTCCTTAGAGCTGGGCCTGATGACTGGACAGCAGGGGACAGAGGAAGGGTCATAGGGCACCTCTGACGGAAACAGGGAATCACCTGTGGGGATGTACATGCAGTTGCAACGGGAGGCAGCGGAATGGACAGGATGACCCTTTTATTGACTCTTTGGGTCAATAAACCGTTTTTAAGTGCTCAGTGTTCAGCACAGGATGACACTGGGAGGGGGAGGGGAGCTTTTGTTCGGTTTTGTTTTGAATTGAGAGGGGGTGTTAATAAAGACAAAATGAAAAAGGAAGGAAAGAAAGAGGACGGAAGGGTGGGAGAGGAGGAAGGAAAGAAGAAGGGAGAGAAAGAGGGAGGGAACTCACAACCTTTCCTCTTTTAAGTCTCCCGTCAGGGAGTTGATTTGTTTAAAATCCTCTTATCTCCACCACTTGCTTCTCCACTGGTTGAGAGGTCTGTGGAGTGAGGCTGGTTTTTCTCTCAGTGACAACAGAATTCCAGGCTCCACAAACAGCCTGTGGGTGTCTGGGCAGAAGAGGAAGATGGGTTTGCGCTGAAGGCCCCAGGCTGCCTTTCCCCACTCTTTCCCCACCCAGCTTCACCCCAGAAGCAGCTTTGTCCAGCCCCAGAGCTCCAAGACCCAGGATGGGGAACAGGTGGCCAGCCTCTGTGGGAGGCTTGGGTCGGCTGGGTCTCCCTCCAGCCCCGTCTCCTCCCTGTCCCTTAAGGCCTGGGTGGTAGTCAGGGGATGTCCTCTCCTCACAGCCTCCCCCAATGCCAGCCCCGCAGAGGCCTCCCCAGCCTTCAAGGCTCTCCTCCCCATTCTGTGGGATCCTCTCCCCAAGTGCTGCCTCTTCCAGGAAGGAGCCCTTGATGCCCTCCTCTCCCTTAGCCATTTGTTCACGTGCTCATCCTTTCAACACATAGTTCTGAGCCCCTGAGATGTGCCAGGCATAGGAGATAAAGGGCCTGGGGAGCTCAGAGTCCAGTGGAGGAAACCAAATGTCAACAGTCAATTAAAGCCCTTTAAGGTGGGTTACAGCTCACTGCAATCTGTAACGATTGTATCTAACATCAACTGAGGGCTTACTATGTGCCAGGCACTAAGTGTTTTACATGAGAAACTCATTTAATTCTGGAAACAACTCTACCAGGTAGAGCTATCACCCTTGATGTTTCACAACGGTCCCACATGTTCAGGGTCTCATTGTGTGACGGTCAGGCCTGAATGGAAACCCAGGTAGTCAGGGAGAGAAATTGAGCTCTCAGACCCACTCCTGATGGTTTCTACACATCCTCAGGGCCACCCGGGCCCCTTGACCCCCACAAGAGTCCTGGGCCAATCCTGCTGCATGCCCTGCTCCTTAGCAGGGCTGAGAGGCCCATCTTGAGTGATGTGGCTTGCATTTGGCCTTGGCTGCCCCAGCTGCCCTGAACCTTGGCCCACTGCCTATGGCCCACCTCTCTGTGGAGATGGGGGCATCTCTTCTAAGTCAGGCTGCCCGCCCCTGGCAGGCACAGCCCCCCAGTCTCCTCAGCAATGGACCTAGAATGAACCCAGGGCAGGACTCTCTGAGCTAACCAGGAGAAGGGTGGTTCAGAGGGGGAGGAAAGTGGAGCTGACCGTGAAGAAAGTGCCATTCCCCTTGGAGGAAAATTGTCTCTGAAAATATCTTGCTGGCCACTCTCAAGGCTCAGCTGCCACAAGGCTCAGAGAGACTGGTGAAGGACAGATGTCATCTCAGGGGTTGATGGGAGATTGGGCCCCCGACAGGGTGGCCTCTGGAAACTCAGGTTGTGAATGTCTCTCCCTGGGCTCCTTTAGCAGGCTCAGCAGTGCTGGGAGATGTCCCAGGCCTGAGATGTAGGAAGGGAAAGAAAGGGAGAAAGTAGGAAGGGAAAAAAAGGGAGAAAGGAATAAAGGAAGAAAGGAATTGGGAGCAGAAAGCATGCACAGGCACACCTGCGTGCTGAATACCTACTGTGTGCCCCCCACCACCTGGTCCTGGGTGCCCACACAGGGACGGAAGCCCCAGCCTCCAAGAAGCTCTCGAAGTTGGCTGTAGCTGGTGGTGGCCTGTGGGCCCCCAAATCCAAGAACGGAATGAGGGCTGGGGTGGAATGACCCATCCCCAAGTCAGCCAGGCTCACTGCCCCCCACCCCACAGAGGCAGGACCAGATGATCAGCTCTCTGTCCAAGGCCTTAGGCCCCAGCGCCCTTGCCTCCTGGCCCAGGAAAGGGAGACTCCAGCCCCCACCCCAGAGAGGAGGGCATCAGCTCCTTCTCCAAAGTTAACCATGGAGAAGGCTTTGCTCGAGGGTCTGTTCAGGTCCAAGGTTAGGGTCCGACCCCACCTGCCTGGCCCATGCCCAACAAGACCAGTGCAGGTGAGATGAATGATCCTTGCCACTGCCTTGTTCTTCGCTGTGGGGGGACAGAGCACAGAGAAGGCCCTCACACCTCATAAGCCTCTCCCATTGGCCTGGAAGCCTCTCTAGGCCAGGTAGGAAAGCGAGAACCTATCAGCGCTGATGCCAGAGCTGATGGCCTGCCTTGTCCTGGAGCCAAGGAGCCTGAGGAGGAAGGTGGGCCCAGCTAGGGTGAGGCCTCCTCTTCCAGACCAGGCCCTCCTAGCTCCTGGTTGCCAAAGCTGAGCCCTGAGCAAGTAAGTGTGCATGTGGGTATTTGCATGGTGCGTGTGGGTATTTGCATGGTGCATGTGGGTATTTGTGTGATGCATGTGTGTCTGCCAGCCCACACGTATGTGTGTGTGTTTGTATGTGCCTGTGTAGGAGGTCTGGGAACTCGAGGTCTTGGCCTCCCCTTACTTCCAAAACCGCAAGGCCATTGGCTGGCCTCAAGTCTTGATTTCCTCAAGGCCCAGACAGGCTGATGAGAAGCAAACCCAACTGAGCTGCCCATGGGCACATGTGGCCGAGTAACCCACTGGCTTGCCTGCTCCTGGGAGCCGGGTGGCCTCAGACCACTGAGGGACCCCTCTGGGCCTTCCCCATCATGATGCAGAGGAGCAGTTCACGAGGCCAGGGCAGCCAGGCTGGCCCAAGATGAGGCTGGGGAGCCCCTCTGCTAGGGAAGCGGCCTGCTCACCTGCCCTCCAAGCAGGCCTGGGGTGGGTTAGGAAATCTGCACTTGTTACACGTGCCCCAGGTCAGCCGGGGTGGCACAAACACAGCAAAGTGTAATAGTTAAGATACCTGGTGTATCTCTACCTGAGTCTGGATCTCCACTTGATTTTTCCCCATCCTTACAGTAGAGTTAATAATGTGACTTCGTAGAGAGAATGTCAAGTCAGAGGTGCTCAGAAGACAGTAGAAACGATAACAGCCAGAGTAACAGTGACAGCAGCTGGCCTCAGCCCGGCTCTGGTTGTGTGCCGAGTGCTCTCTGCCATCACACGACTCGCATTCAGGAGGCGGGGGTACTGGAGTGCAGGACCCCAATTCTGTCCCCTCCCTTGTAAATGGCAAGCAGAAGCCTCCTTGCTGTGGGTACCATGTGGGCTGCAGGCGCAGTCCCACAGCCGACCTTGTTCACCTAGTCAGGGCTCCCAGAAGCCCCTGCTCTCCTGGGAGATGCAACCCAGAGCCCCTAGGAGCCAGACCTCTTTCCTCCTGGCTAATTGGCTAATCATTTGCTGCCTTGATAGCGGAAGGTCTAGACATGACTGCTCCCAGGCTGAGCACTCCTTCCGCCCACCTCCCTGGCCCCTCAGAGCAGCGAAGGATTAACATGCAGGCTGCGTTTGCTCACCTAATTCCTTATCGAGCCCCTATCCTCTGACAAGAGAGGCAGACAGTGTGTTTTTCCGGCAAAGGACCCTGGTAGGCCTCTGGACAAAGGGAGGAAGGGACAGCAGGAGATGCGGGGCGAAGAGGAAGCCAGGGCAGCTCTCCCCACATCCTCGCTGCCCAGCCTCACCCATTCCCTCTCAGTGGACAGGGAGGACAGCTGCGGACCAGAGCCATCTCAGCTCCCACTTAAACCCCCAATGAGAGAGGGACCCCAAACAACCATTTTGAGAGAAGAAACCCCAGTGAGGGCTGGCGACTGAGTCAACCGTTCAATGATGTGGCACCTGCCTTGAACCCAGGTCTCCAGACACTCAACTGGGCGTTTTATGCCCTATCTCCTGCCAGTGGGGCAGAGACAGAGAAAGCACTGCATGGGTCCCCAGACTGGGGTTCTACTGGCAGAGGAATCAGGGGGTATAGGCTACAAAGGGTGGGCCCTACCAGGGAGAGAAGGTGGAGGGGAACAAAGTAGGAAGGAGTCTACTCCAATGGGAAAGGATGGTTTAGGCCACGGGAGATGTCAGAGACTCCAGCAAGTTGAGAGACATGAGGCCTCAGTCCAGAGAAGAGCAGGTGTGGGTGAGGGGTGGTGCTCTGACACCCAGCCTCTGCTTGAATCACTCCATTCACTCCATCCCAGTCTGTTTACAACCTCTTGAGGTCCATATTATAATTCCTCTTTCCCAGATGAGAAAACGGAAGTCTAGAAAGCCTCTGGAACGTACCCAGGTTTGCACAGCTGTAACGAGCAGAGTAGTGAAGCGCCTGTCCTGCCATCCAACTTTGGAGGAGGTCCCAGGTCACCCCCCACAACCAGTGTCAAAGAAAGGCAGAAGTCTCAGTCCTCATCCTTCAACCCCACCCCTCATCCTTCAACTCCACCCCTCAATGTGCTTGATGCAGGAGTCAGCTAAGAATCCAAATGTCAGCTCCCAGCTGCCCACCAGCCCTCAGCTTCCATGCTGTCCAGCCCTGTGCTAGGAGTTGCTCAATCTCCTCCCCCCTCCAGGAAGCTTGCTGACCATCCCAGCCAACTGCCTCTGCCAGACCTCCAGAGCAGACCCGGTATTGGCCAACATGGGGAAGGTGGGATCCTGATCTAGTTGGATGGCTGCATGATGCAAGGCTTTGAGTGGGTCCAGACTCACACAGCTCTGGCTTTGAAACATAGCTCTCAGGGACTGCCCTGGTGGTCCAGCGGCTGAGACTCCATACTCTCAGTGCAGGGGGCTCAGGTTCCATCCCTGGTCAGGGAACTAGATCCGAGTTTCTATGCCATAACTAAGGATTCCACATGCCACACAAAGATCAAAGACCCTGCGTGTCACAACTAAGACCCAGGACAGCCAAATAAATAAATAAATAGTTTAAAAAAAGAAGAAGAAAGAAAGAAACTTTAGCTCTCAGTTGTGTATTGTTTGGCAATCTGTGCCTCAGTTTCCTCATCTGTAAAATAGGGCTAATAATGGTACCAACTTCAAAGTAGGTAAAGATTTAGAGATGCCACTGGGGAAAGAGTCTCCCAGAAAGGGTTAAAATAAGATCTGAAAAGTGTGTGTGCTCTTTCTGACGTCCTAGAACATATTAATGTCAGTTGGAATCTGAACTTCGAAGCTAGAAGAGGATGAGGCCCATGTTAGAGGCTGCCCAGGTCTACAGATTCCTGGACCAGTGCTCCTCCGCCTTGGCCGTGAAACCACAGCGTCACTGCAGTTGTGAGTGCTCAGCACTGGGCCCTCCCAGCCCCCACGCTCCCTCCTGCGGGGCTGTCTCCACCTGCCCCCGGTGGTCTGAGGTCTGTCTCGGGCGTGGGGCTCTCTGCAACAGGCGCCTATTGTCTACTGGCCTGAGTGCACCTGTAGTGCTCCGTCCCAGCCCGGTGAGTCAGCTCTTGGCAAGCCGTGGGACAGCCACTCCACATCTTCTTAAGCTTGAAAGAAGACCTTTCTTTTCGCTTTTCTCCCCCTTCCTCCCTCTGCTCTCCGTGAAGTGGTCATCTCCGCAGGGCAGCAGAGAACAGCATTCTCTGCCAGGATTTCTTGAGTCTTCTTGGTTAGAAGGCAGGGTGAGGCCTGGGAAACAAAGACGAGGCAGCCGAGTGCTGGTCCCCGAGCTGCTTGAGAGCCCTGCTCATGCCTCCAGACTCCCTGCTTCCAGTGGGGGCACCTAAGTCAGGGCAAATGCAGCCACACTTCAGTTATCCAGAGCCCCCACAGTGTTCTGGGATCCGAAGACTTTCTTTTGCTTTTGAAGTCTCTTTTCTAGCTCAGTTCAGTTCAGTCGCTCTTTGCGACCCCATGAGCTGCAGCACGCCAGGCTGCCCTGTCCGTCACCAACTCCTGGAGCTTGTTCAAACTCATGTCCATCGAGTCGCACTTAGTATTTATTTTTATTTATTTGGTTGCACCAGGTCTCAGTTGCATGTGGGATCTTAGCTGAAGCGTGCAGAATCTTTTAGTTGTACATGCCACAGTTGACCTGACCAGGGATGGAATCAAGGCCTTCTATATTGGGAGCATGGAGTCTTAGCCAGTGGACCACCAGGTAGGTCCCCAAAAGGCTTCTGAAGAGACTAAGGATGCTCCCAAGAGTTGTCTGACAAAAGTCTGACAATTAAACTTTACTGATCTACTTTTCCCCTACCTGAATCAGAACCTATCTGCTCTTACCTTACACATTAGTCTTGCATTCTTGGTTATCTAGCTTACATATGTATTAAAAGGTTTAAAGTCAGAATGGGGGGAAAGCCATTAAGAATATTTTCTTCAACAGTAAAAGGTATCAAGTGAAGATACAAACAATAAAAAGGAGACCCAAGAACTCAGAATTCAGGGTAGGGGCAAAGAAAATGACATCCCCCACTTTTTAGAGGCATGACTATGGTTCAGTTACAATAGAGGATGCTTTCAATGGGAACCCTGGGTCTTCAGTGGAAAACTGGATTACGGTCAATCTCTGTTTAAGAAGATTTGAGAAAGTGTGATATATATGTTTTTGTAAGAACTTTCAAAGAACATAATTTCATATTTCTTTGTGTTTTTGTGGCTTAGAGGTTAAAGCATCTGCCTCCAATGTGGGAGACCCGGGTTCGATCCCTGGGTCGGGAAGATCCCCTGGAGAAGGAAATGGCAATCCACTCTAGTATGCTTGCCTGGAGAATCCGTGGACAGAGAAGCCTAGTAGGTTACAGTCCACCGGGTTGCAAAGAGTCGGACATGACTGAGTGACTTCATCTCTGCCATCTCTCATCTTGACTTTTAAAGAATTAGGTAAATGAGAGTTAATAAAGACAGACAAAGTGGTTTAGACCAATGCTCCCACTGAGAACAACCAGAACAGCTGGACAAAATAGTTTTAAAATCTCCCTAAAGGCATTAGGAAGCTAACAAGACAGAAATGAATTTCCAGACCACACTTGAGATCTAGAAAAGTAAACGTGGCATTTAGGGCCATTTTTCCCCTAAGAGTGTCTGCCCATCTGGGAGGAGGTCAGCTGAAAATCCAAGAAGCCAAACAATTCTTTTGACAGCCTTAAGGGACTGAGAGGACAAGGATTGGAGCTCCAGTATTATCAAGAGGTGAGACTTAGTGAACCCTATCTCTTTGGGCAAGCACCACAAGAAAGCTCTACCCTAGGAGTTAGGAGTAAGCCAGAAGAAGACAGCTCAGTTTCCAACCATGCGGCCCCTAAAATTGAAGTAGGTGATTCTGTGCTAACAGTGCCCCAGGCACCTGACAGACACAAATGTGAATCACTTCTGAAGGATAGTAACATCATTCTGAACCTCAGATTATTTTTACAAACAAGACTGTAAATGTAATGTCTAATGCATAATCGAAAATACCCATATACGCGAGGGGTCAGATAACAAAATTTTTAAAATTTTTAAAATCAGAAATGATAAGTAGAAACAGATCCAGAAAGGCTACATGTATTAGAGTTATCAGTAAAGATTTAAAGTAACTATGCTTGCTATGTTCCAGGAGATTGTTATGGTTATACTTGCTGTTTAACAAATTATCCCCAGAACTTAGTGGTATAAACAATGATTTTTTTGTCTTGTGATTTTGTGAGGCAAGAGTTCCGGAGGGGCTCAGCTGGGCAGTTCTCACTCAGGGTCTCTCATACAGTTGCTGTCAAATGTTAGTTGGAGCTGGACAGCCAAAGCGGCTCCGTCGCATGGCTGGCAATTGGCACTGGCCATTGGCTGTGGGCCTGGCTAGCGCTGTTGACCAGAGTCCTATGCATGGCCTCTCCAGCATGGCAGTTTCAGGGTAGTTGGATGTCTTACATGACAGTTGAATTCCTCCAGAGTGAGTGTCCCAAAAGAGCTAGCCTCACAAATCACACAAGTGTCGCTTCTGGTAAATTCTACCGGGCATAAAGAAGTGACTTAGAACAGTCCAGATTCAGTCAAACAAAGAGAAAACACAGACCTCCCCTGACGACTCAATGGGAGGAATGTTGAAAATTTTGCAGTCAAGTTTTTTTAGCTCATCTTTTTGGTTTGTTTGACTTTACTTATTTTTAATTGGAGGATAACTGCTTTACAACATTCTGTTGATTTCTGCAGTTGGATTTGAAAACTTCCACAGAGGCAACAAGGGTAAGTTGCTCCAGTTGAGAAAATTCCAGCAGATTGATGATCTCCTGTGAGCAATGAGATAGTCTAGGCTTTATCCAAATGAACTGTGCATCAGCCCTAGGAGAATCTGAACATCTTCACAGCCTAAGGCACTGCTAGAGATGATCAAGATATAATGGGTGTCCCTGCTTCATATCCACGTTGACAATGATATCCCCTTCCCTTCACATCTCCTGAGGCCTCTGCTTTCCCCCAAGTGGCAAGGAAACTTCTCAGAAAGCCTGAGAATCTTAAAAGCATGCAGTGGCAGAATTAGAAATTATCTCGGGTGTGGTATCTATCTACCCAGGGGCTCCCAAGCCAGCTGATCATTTAGGGCACCGTCTAAGATGTAAGATTCTCAGACTGGGGCAAGAGACTCACAACTTCTCGATCTGCCAGGGATTAGAATCTAAAATAGTCAATGAACTTCTTTTATCAATAAGAATAAAGACAGGAAATATAATAGGAAAAAAAAAAGAGCGAAAAAATAAAAACAAGCAAGCCACGAAAGAGGGAACACAATGGCCAAGGATATGAGAAGATGGGCAAATTCATTAGTCATCAGAGAGATTCTTCAAACAATAGTATGCCTATCCACACCCAACTGAAGCACAAAGTAGAAAGGTGGATTATACCTGCTATGGGGAGATAAGACTCCTGTGCCCTGTGGTTTGGAGGATAAGCTTATATATCCATCCTGAGAGCAGCTATCTGGCTGTATTTAATAAAAGTAAGTATGCAAATACCCCATATCCCAGAATTCCACAAATGAGTATAGAGCCTGGAATAATGATTATATAGGGTGAAAAGAGGATACATACAGGGTGCTTGCGAAAGCAAAATCTAGGGTAGTGGAGAGTTGGAGGTAGTTTAAGGGTCCATCCCAGGGTGGGTGGATAAGTAAGATGTGTCTCCTTCCACATGATGGGCAGAAACAAGCCAGATGTACATACCAGGCTGCATGGATCTCTCTTTAAATATTTGTTTATTTGGATGCGGATGCAAGATCTTTGATCTTTGTTACAGCATGCAGGATCTTTTCAGCTGCAGCCTGCAAGATATTATAGCTGCAGCATGCAAACTCTCAGCTGTGGCATGTGGGATCTAGTTCCCTGGCCAGGAACTGAACCTGGGCCCCTGCACTGGAAGTGCAGAGTGTTAGCCGCTGGACCACCAGGGAAGTCCCACGGGTCTTAATAGAAGTGTTCAATGAAAAAAGAAATAGAGGAGCGTTATAGCATAACACTATATAAATGATAAAACATACAGAAAACAGCATGACCCAGTATACAAAGATGTATGTTTCAAGACCACTATCAGGCACACAGAATGAGGGTCTGGAGGCAGGGGTTGGGACTGGTGGGAAATGGGAGTGGAGATTGGGTGAAGGAGAAAAACAAAATGAAAAATAACATTAAAGGAGGCTTTGAACAGAACACTGATAGTAGTGTAATTGGTCCACTCGTCTTCATCTGGGATAAAAATAAATAAGAAAAGTAGATTTCTAGACTGAGCTTCAGATGACTTGCTATGAGTCCAAAATTATGGGTCCTAGTGAGTCTGCTAATGTCCTCTGCAACATCCGAGACAGGTGTCATCGGTGGCTACCTGAATACATCCAGTGATGCAGAGTTCATTCCTGCACTAAGTATTAGAAAGTACTTCTTATTATATTATATTGTTAAACTATATAGTATGACATTTATATATCATAATTATACTATTACAATACAGTTCCATTCTAACAATTAGAAAGGGCTTCCTGAGGCCAAAATTCATTTCCTTGTACCTCCCAAACCATTGATCCAAGTTTTATTATTTGAAGTAAATACAATAATCAAGTCTCTCCTGCTTCCACATGCCAGCCCTTCAGTGACCCTCTCTCTTTAGCACCCATCCTACCTCCACTCTAGCCAAGCTGTCCCCTCAGGTCTGATCTGGCTCTGGGTGCTTTTCCTCAAACAAGGCTCCCTCAGAGAGGTGCCACATTCTGGGTACAGCCTGACCAGCTCAGAGTATAAGAGGACATATGCTCCTATTAATATAACTTCAGATTACACTTGCTTTTTTTCTAAGCATTTCTCAATGAATTTATGGTCAACCAAACTTCTAGACCTTTTTCAGTAGAACTGTTATGAGGCCTGCTCCATCCATTTTCCTCTACACACCACAGACTCACACACATACACTCATATACACATTTGGCCAATGAACCATGCATTAGTATTCAGCCAAGAGTTCATTTTCAGAGTTGTTTCAGCACCCTCTCCACCCCCAGTGCCACCTGAGATGCATCTTCTTCCCTTCACATAAACCTGGCCAAGATGGTTTGGGAGGGGCCCCACTTCCCAGTGTAGCATCCTCCCTGGCTCTCAATGCCTCCCAGAGTGTAAAGTCACAGGGTCCTTCCTCTCCTGGAGTCCAGGATGCCTACCACTCATGGGACCCCCGTCCTTGGGTTCACTGCTGAGCGAGCATTCACGGTGAGAAGCCAGTGTCATTTCTGCTGCTGGTCACATGAGCAAGGATCCCACTCACCTCAGACAAATTTATTCAACGATCATGTTTTATGAGCATGTTTGGGGCCAGACCTTGTGTTAGACACTGGAACACAAAGGAATATAACCCAGCTCCTGCCCTAGAGGAAATGCACAAAGACTTGGCCACCACTGGCTGCCATGATGGCTTGTGATCAGGCGGTTACACGAGTTGAGGCCGTGGGGCTGGCCACTTCTGCAGATTTTCTGTCTGCCAGTGTCACAACCTCTATCAGGAGCATGCCCTCCCATGCAACCAGCTCTGGGTTGTGAGACCTGCAGAGCCTTTATCTGATGGGATAGCCTGAGCATGTGTCCCCAAAGGCATCACTTCTAGTCTCAAACATCTCAGGTATGCTCAATCGAAGATTTCCCAGGCAAGAAATCTGGAGTGGGTTGCCATTTCCTCCTCCACGGGATCTTCCCAACCCAAAGATTGAACCCACATCTCCTGTGCCTCCTGCATTGCAGGTGGGTTCTTTACCACAGAGCAGCCTCAAAGAGGAGTAAGCAGCTGGGAATGGTTGAGCAGAACCAAGATACCAGCCCAGGCTCTTCCTATGTTACCCTGAGCACGCCCTCTCCCTGCCTCCTCCCCACCCACCCCTGCTTCTGTCCACTGTTCTCCAAAAGGGAAAGAAGTAGCAGGGGACCTTCCTCTGTATCAAGCCCTGCCTGAGAGGACTCCCACCTGAACACTGACCTTCCCTCAGGGCTTGTCTCCACTTGGGGGTCAGAAATAAGCACAGTGAGCTGCACCCTGGTGAGAGATAAGGTTCCTGGGCATTAAGTTCAGAAGAGAGGCCACCCAGCTGTGGACAATGGTGAAACTGTGTGAAATGGTGAATTTACAGAGCACTTTGCAGCTTCCCCTCTCACCTCCTGTGAACTGGCAGGCAGGGGAGGGGGCAGCGCTGGCCAGAGAGGGCGGCTGAGGCCTGGGTGAGCAGGTCCCCACTCCCAGCTGCCTTCATCAGGGCGGGAAGCAAGAGCTCTGGAAGACTCTGCGGGTCCCCCAGATCTGTTTTCTTTTTAAAATTAATTATTCATTTATTTATTTCACTGCACCAGGTCCTAGTGCTAGCTTGCAGGGTCTTTAATTGCAGCACATGAGATCCGTTTTCTGACCAGGGATTGAACCCAGGACCCCTGCATTGGGAATGCAATCCTAGCCACTGGACCACCAGAAAAGTCTCTTTTTCTTGTTGATTGATTTTGTTGGAGCATTTAGTTGCTTTACAACGTTGTGTTAGTTTCTGCTGCACAGCAAAGTGATTCAGTTATATGTATACATATATCCCTCCTTTGGATTTCTGTCTCACATAGGTGGCCACGGAGCACTGGCTAGAGTTCTTTGGGCCATACAGTAGGTTCTTATTACTTATCTATTTTATACATTGTATCAATAGTGTATGGATGTCAACCTCAATCTCCAAATTCATTCCACTCCTCCTTTCCCCCTTGGTATTCTTGTGTTTGTTCTTCTTTGCAAATAAGATCATCTATACCATTTTTCTAGATTCCACATGTATGCATTAATATATGATACCTGTTTTTCTCTTTCTGATTTACTTCACTCTGCTGCTGCTGCTGCTAAGTCGCTTCAGTCATGTGCGACTCTGTGCGACCCCATAGACGGCAGCCCACCAGGCTTCCCCATCCCTGGGATTCTCCAGGCAAGAACACTAGAGTGGGTTGCCATTTCCTTCTCCAACGCATGAAAGTGAAAAGTGAAAGGGAAGTCACTCGGTCGTGTCCAACTCTTCGCGACTCCATGGGCTGCAGCCCACCAGGCTCCTCTGTTCCATGGGGATTTTCTAGGCAAGAGCACTGGAGTGGCTTGCCATTGCCTTCTCCTAGGTTCATCCATCTCTGCAAATGACCCAATTTCATGTCTTTCTATGGCTGAGTAATACTCCATTGTGTATATATCACATCTTCCTTATCCATTCCTCTGTTGATGGACATTTAGGTTGTTCCTGTGTCTTGGCTATTGTAAACAGTGCTTCAGTGAACACTAGGGTGCATGTGTCTTTTTGCACTATGATTTTCTCTGGGTATATGCCCAGTGGTGGGATTGCTGGGTCATATGGTAGTTCTATTTTTAGTTTTTTAAGGACCCTCCATACTGATTTCCATAGTGGCTTTATCAGGTTACATTCCCACCAACAGTGTAGGAAGGTTCCCTTTTCTCCACATCCTCTAGAGCGTCTGTTGTTTGTAGATCTTGGGATGACAGCTGGTCTGACCCACGTGAGATAGTACCTCATTGTAATTTTGATTTGCATTTCTCTAATAGTTAGTGATGTTGAGCCTCTTTTCACATGTATGTTGGTACCCATCACCCAGATCTGTTTTCTGCAGGTGGGGGACCCGTGCTTAGCCAGGGTGGGGAGGCTGGGCGTGGCCTTGCTGGCAGCACCTCTCTGCACTGGGGCCCAGGGGCCCAGAAGTGAAGCGTGAGCAGCAGGTAGCCCTGCAGACCTGAGAAGCAGCACTCAACCTGGGTGCACTGAAGCCCTGAGCCCCAAGAGCCACCTCCACTCACCCCACAGCTCAGCCAAGGACCAGGGATGGCAGGGGCCCCCTCAGTCCCAGAAGCCCAGCTCTCCAGTTCACATCCCCTCACCCCAGGGCCCCAGCCTCTTCTCTGAAGCGTGGGCAGCAGTTTGACATGCTCCACTGGGGTCTGCCGGGAGATGGCGGGTCGTGGGCCGAACCCCTCTGCATAGATGCTCCAGGGTGAGAGAAGGCAGGGCTGTTCTGGGCCAGGGCCCTGGAGGCCTGCCACCCCCACCCAGGAAGTGCCTCCAGTCAAATTCGCTGACGTCTTAGAGCCCTAGCCCCCTTGACTGGCTTATGGAGGCCTCTGAGCTAAATGAGGTGATGCGGGTGGTGCATTTTGGAAGCAGTCAGCACATGGCCAGAGAGTGCTGAATGTGAGGAGCTGTTACTGGTGTCCTCAGTGGTACTGCTCAGTTCTAGGCCACTCCTCACCATTGCCTGAGCTTGGGGGCATTCTGTTAAGGTCTGAAAGACCAGCGCCCCATGTGAGAGTTCCGGAGAGCTTCCCACAGGGAGTGGCGCTTTCTGATGTGGCTCAGAGATAAAAGAGACAGTCCTGAGATTTGGGGGTGGGGGGTAGACACACGATCTTGAGATGTGGGGGTGGGGAGGGGGGAGGGGTGTGTGTGATGTGGTTCAGCCACAGAAACACCACCCTGGAGCCAGCAGAGAGACGCCATGCAGAAAAGGAGAAGAGGAGGCCTTGGGTACCCCATCTCAGAGGCCTGGTTCTCTGGGCATATTCCCTGCAGCATTTAAACCTTCCAGCCTCATCTCTGCCACAGTATGGAATTAGGGGCCAGGGCGTGTGTCCCTCCATCACTCAGCCACTCCCTTCTTCCATCATTCACCTGGGCTGCACTGAGCATCTCTCATGAATCCAGGTACCAAGTTAAGGATTCTGGATCTACAGGACACTCCTGCCCTTGGGTTGTTCTTGACACTTCTTGAGCAGCGTCACCCTTCTCTCCAAGATCAATGTAAGATGGACCAGAATCTGGTGAGAGAACCCCAAAAGGTCAGGGGTCTTATGGGCCAAGATGGCCCTCTCTCTCAGGAGGATATTTTCATTGCCAGTCTTGGATCCAGGGCTCACTTTCATCAAAACAGGTGGCATTTCCTTACTGTCTCATTGCCCATCAGGGAAAAGAAGTGCCCCTTTCTCTTCCCCTTATCCTGGCAGTGGCCTCTCAGCCCCTTGAGATCTGGTCCCTCCTACCCCTCTGACCTCTTTTGCCACTACTCCCCTTCTTACTCATTCCACTCTAGCCCCTTTGCTCTTCTTCCAATCAACCAGCTCGCTTACGACCCCAGGGCCTTTGCACATGCTGTTCCCTCTTATGCAACACTTTCCCTTCATTTTGCACGTGGCTCCCTCTTTCAGGTCTTTACTCAAATGTTATTTCTCCGTGTAGGCTTTACTACCTCTCTGTTACGATAGCATCACCTGGTAACACCCATAATCCTATCCCTTATCCCTTCTCACTGCCCTCTAATACACTTATTTTGCTGTTTTCACCTTCCACTAGAATGCCAGCTCCATGAGGTCAAGAACCTCAGTCAGTTTTGCCCAAGGACTTGGCACATAGTGTGCCCTCAGTAAAAATGCTGACCAGGAAAGGAGGGGAACGCCTAGAGAGTTACGTACCCCGAGGAGACCTTAGCCCTGATGGGGGATGCTAAGAGTCCAGTAAATCCTACTGGTGCTGACCTGCAGCCAGGAGCACAAGAATGGGAGAGTTGCTATGCAGAGTACTAAGTGAAGAGTCAATGGGGCCGTGCCCCTTGCCCCCTCAGTGCCCCCGCATTCTGGCTGCAGTTTGATCTGTCTGAGATGAAGCATTTCCCCAAACCCAACTCAAATCTCATCCCAAAGGAAGCCTGTTCTATTAGCGCCCCCTGACCTTAGCTGGCTTTCTTCCCAGTTTTTCAGCCTCAGCTCAGGGAGATGCCCCCTGCAAGAAGCAACGAAGAATGCAATGAGGAGACATTGCCTAACTGACACCTCCTGTGTGCCAGGCACAATCCATGCTCTCTCTCTCTCCACAGCAGCCCATTTTACAGATAAAGAAACTGAGGTCCAGAGAAATTATATACCTTGCCCAGTGTCACAGAACTAATAAGTGAGGGAGCAGAACTCTCACCCAGGGTTCTGACCTCTTGCACTTCCTCCAATCCCAGAGGCCATGGGAGGGACTTCATTAGGTTCAGTTTGAAGTGTGGATTGGGGACTCTGCAGAGGGGTCTCCATGGGGCATCCTTGGGTGTTGGGGTGGGCTGAGAAGGCCTGGGTCCCCACGGACGCTGCCGACACTTCCGCTCCAGCCGCAGGGTGAAGGCCCCACCCTGGGTGGGCATTGGGAGTGCCTCAAGGCCATCTCCGGGGTCAGGGCCGGCTTGCTCGGCTCCCGCTGGCTGCCAGCTCCCTCTGCTGGACCCAGACCCAAGGACGCACTCAGACACGGGGACGCCGCTGTCTGTCTGCACTTAGGCTCCGGCAGCCCCTCCCTATCGCCTGTGGGCAGTCACACGTGGGGCACCTGCTGGGTTCCCCCAGTATCTGGCGAGGGATCCTCCAAAGGACCTTCTCTGGATCACCTGGGAGCCTCACTCTGGGGGAGAGAACAGGGACGGGTTCCCATCCCAGCCACCACTGTGCTCTGTTCAGACACAGCTGTGGGCTCTAAGGACGGGGCTGCGTCTCCTCCATCAGGCAGGGGCTCCCTGAGAATAGGGACCATTCTGTCATCAGACTGGAAACTCTCTAAGGGCAAGGCCCTGCTGTCCTCCTCAGATTGGGAGCTACCTGTGGGCAGGGGCTGCCTCCCCTCTTCAGACTGAACACTCCTGCATCTTGGGGCCCCTGTGATATAAACCCACCTAATGCCCCCGCCTCACCCCCGGTACCCTGGATCACCTTCTCAGCAGCCTGGCCCCTCCCAGCTCCAGGCACTAGCTCCTGCCACGCTCCCGGCTCCCTAGGCTCCCCTTCCCCACCTCCAGAGCTGAGCTGAGTCTAGGCAGTGCTGGCAAGCACCACCCTGACCTCAGCAGTCCCAGAGGCGACTCGGTGAGTGGCCCAAGAGCTGTGCCAGGAATGGGACGTGACTGCCCCCCGAACTCAGCTGCAGGCTCGGCCATGGGGAAAGCGATACCTCGAAGAGGCGGAGTGACCGGTGACATCAGCCTACGTGACTGTCGGCCCAGCTCTCCCCTCTGCCCTCCACCCCCACCCACACTGCCTGCCTACCACACCGACCTTCAGCTCAGGGGCACAGGCCTTTCTACGTGCCTACCCCAAGGACAGGGGCAGTACCCAGGGGGAGGGGCTGCTCTCGGACTCCTTGTCTTCGAGTGAGTAAGGGGACCAAGGAGGTCACAGGTCCCAGCCTTCTCCAGCCTGGGCTTCTGGGGCAGGAGGCAGCCACTTCCCGGATGACCCCTTCCCCCTCTGCTGGCAGTCCTGCCCCGAGGGAATTGAGCGATCTCTTGGCTCCACTATGGATCTTCCTCTTGAGTGCCTGGCAGGCCTCCGGGGACCAGAGGCCAATGTAGAGGACACCTGCTTCCCCACCCAGGCCTGCTGACAGAGGAGGCAGGCCTGCATCTCTATGGGGGCAAAACCTCAGCCAGACTGGGCAGGGCCGGCTGTCTTAAGGAGTCAAGTTCACCCACTTTAGATGATCACCACTTGCCCCTGAGATGCTTTCCAGAGAATCCTGTTGCTGCAACAGCTCTTCTCAAATGCCCCCAAACTCCCACCCAACGATGCCAGTTCCAGAGCTTGGGCAGACCAGCAAGAGATGCCCCAAAGTAGACCAGCAGTTGCCAGGCTTGTTTCATTGTGCACCCTTATTGGGAAATATGATATGAATACATACTCAGTATATGTGTATTTCTTTAAAATTATATGCATTGAGGCCAACATCACAGCTAGCCTGAGGTATAATACTAGTTGGGGCAAGTAACAAATCAGCAGGACAGCACAGCACTTAACAGGGATATCCAGGAACAAGAAAGCCAGCGTGAGCCTAGATAAGCTCCCATATATCTCTGCGGGTATGGAAGGCTGTCTGCACACTAAGAGGAGACTGGAGAGGGCCTCAGCTATCAACCCATCCCTGGCTAAGCACAATGAGAGTGGCAGTTGAGGCAGACTCATAAATTGCCTAAATCTTGAATGTGTTCCCCAACCCACACACAAAAGCATTGGCAGAGGGTACAGGCCTAACTGGATCAAGGCATTTAAGCACAATTTCTGACCAGTCATTGGCAGAACTCTAAGCTTTGCTGACCTGGGGCAATTCCTAGGAAGCCAGACTTCAAAATAAAAAGAAGAATTTTAAAAATAAACTGAGCAGAGGCACCAGCAGCCTCACACTGTGAGGAAGACAGATTCCATAGAATTAGTCTTGGCAAGTCACTGCACAAACAACAAACACGAAACTGAACAACAATAACCCTGGTCATGATCGCGAGGAGTCAGAGTTCAGAGGTGCTATAACACGTTGGCTAAAATGTCCAGTTTTACAATAAAATTCTTTAAAATGTCCAGTTTGCAACAAAAATTTATAAGGCATGCAAGGAAACAGGAAAACGTGATCTATTCAGAGGGAAATAAGTGGTTGATAGGAACTGTCTCTGTGGTAGTCCACATACTGCACTTATAAGCCAAAGACTTTAAAGCAATTATTATAGAGAACTGAAAGAAACCATGTGTAAAGAATTAAAGGAAAAACAACAATTGACTCATCAAATAGAAGATATCAGTAGAGAGACAGAAACTCTGTGCGCGCGCGCGTGTGTGTGTGTGTGTATGAAAACTAATGGCAATTCTGGAATTGAAAAGTAACTGAAATTAAAAATTCACTATAGGAACTTCTGGTGGCCCAGTGGTAAAGAATCTACCTGCCAGTGCAGGGGACACAGGTTCAATTCTTGGTCCATGAAGATCCCACATACTATAGAGCGGTTAAGCCCGTGAGCCACAAATTACTGAGCCCGCTGTTCTCGAGAGCCTGTACTCTACAGCAAGAGAAGGCACTGTAATGAGAAGCCTGAGCACGGCAGCAAAAAATAACCCCCTCTCACCGCAACTAGAGAAAGCCCGAACGCACACAGCAACAAAGACACATCACAGCCAAAAATAAAAGAAAGAGTATCTTTTTACAACACTCACTAGAGAGGTTCAATAGCATCTTTGAGCTGGAATAATAAAGAACCAGCAATGGCACCCCACTCCAGTACTCTTGCCTGGAGAATCCCATGGACAGAGGAGCCTGGTAGGCTGCAGTCCATGGGGTCGCACAGAGTCGGACACGACTGAAGCGACTTAGCAGCAGCAGCAGCAGCACCAGCAGTAGCAAACTTAGAGATAGATCAATTGAGATTATTTGATTTAAAGAACAAAAAGAAAAGAGGAATGAAAAAAGTGAACAGAGCCTCGAGTACTTGTGTAACACTGAACACACTATACACTTAATAGGAGTTCAAGAAGAGGAGAGAATTAGGAAAAAAATTTTGAAGAAATAATGGTCCAAAAATCCCCAGTGTTTTGATGAAAAACATTAATTTACACTTCTAAACAAAGCTCAAGTAGACATTGTAAAACTGCTGAAAGAGAAAATCTTGAAAGCAGAAAGAGGAAAATGATACATCATGTGAAGGACCCACAGTAAAGTGAAAGTGAAAGTCGCTCAGTCGTGTCCAACTCTTTGAGACCCCCATGGACTATACAGTCCATGGAATTCTCCAGGCCAGAATACTGGAGTGGGTAGCCATTCCCTTCTCCAGGGGATCTTCCCAACCCAGGGATCGAACCCAGATCTCCTGCACTGCAGGTGGATTCTTTACTAGCTGAGCCACAAGGGAAGCCCAACCAGACTAAAGTTAACAGGTAATTTTGTATCAGAAACGAGAGAAGCCAGGAGTGAAGTGGCATATTCAAGTACTGAAAGAAAAAAATACTGTCAATCAAGAGGTCTCTGTCCAATAAAATATCTTTCAAAAATGAACATGAAATAAAGACAATCCCAGAAAACAAAGCATGAGAATTTGTCACTTATAGGCCTGCCTTAAAAAAAAAAAAAACCTAGATGTGGACTCCCTGGTGATCCAGTGGTTAAGAAACCACCTTGCAATGCAAGGAACACAGGTTCGATCCCTGATCTGGGAAGATCCCACCTGACATGGAGTAATTATCCCCGCCTGCCCTAGAGCCTGCGCTCTGCAATAAGAGAAGGCACTGCAGTGAGAAGCTCACATACCACCGTGAAAATTAACCCCCCACTCGCCACAGCTAGAGAAAGGCCACATGCAGCGACAGAGCCGGGCAGCCAAAAATACTACTACTAAAGGACATCCTTGGGGTAAAAGGAAAGGACACAACAGTAACTTGAATCCACATGAAGAAATAGCACTAAGAAAGGCAACTGTGGGAGTAAATTAAATACAAGGACACTGCAAACATACGTTTCTCTTTTATTCTCTTAGTCAAGTTAAAAAAACAATTGTCAGGTGAATAACAGAAAGAGAGAATACAGGGACTTCCCTGGTGGTCCAGTGGTTAAGAATTGCCTTGCAATGACGGGAATGCAGGTTCGATCCCTGATCTGGGAACTAAGATCCCACATGCCAAGGGGTAACTAAGGCCGAATAACACAAGGAAAGATCCTGAAGGACACACAAAGATTCTGTGTGCCACAACTAAGACTCAACACAGCCAGATAAATTAAAAAAAAATTTTTTTAAGGGAGAGAGAAGAGTTATATCGGAGAAAGGAAAGGACACCAGACAGTAACTTGAATTCATAGAAGAAAATGAAAAAAGTACCAGAAATGATAGAGATATGGGTTAATATAAAAATTTCTATAAATATATTTTTTCCTTTCTTGTCTTAAATTTTTAACAAGACATAAGATTATATAAAGCAATCATTATAACACTATTCTTGGGTTTATAACATATATGGATATAATATATGACAATAACAGCACAAAGGGTAAGTGAGGGAAGTGAGCTATATTAGAGCAAAATTTTGATAATTTAGTAGAACTGAGTTAGTATTAATCTGAAGTCTATTGTGATAAATTACATATTGTAATAGAACTGAGATTAATAACTCAAAAATGTAATAAAGAAACAACAGTAAAGGTATTAAAAAGCACATTAGGAAAGTATTTAGCATGAAAGAAGACAGTAAAGGAAGAAGCACAATAAAAACAAAAAAGACATGAAAGACACAGAAAAGAAAACTTTGTGAGAAACCCAGTTATGTCAATAATTATACCAAATATGAATAACTTAAACAAGCAGATTAAATGTGGATGACTTAATCACTATTGGGCCAGATTAAAAAAAAAAAAGATTCAATTTTACACTCTTTACAACAGATATGTTAAATCCATAGACATAAATAGGTTGAAAGCAAAAGAATGAAAAAATATACTCCATTTAAACCATAACCGTAAGAGAAGCAGAGTGTCTACGCCAACATTAGATAAAATGGACTTTAAGACCAAACATATACTAAAGGCAGAGCTATTTTGTAATGATGAAAGGGCCAGTTCATCAAGATGGTATAATAACGAGCATCTACCAGTGGAGTCCCAAAATGCATGAACAAAGCCTGACAGAACTGAAGGGAGACACAGAGAAGTCCATGACAGTAGCTAGAAAGACACACTACGGAACAGGAGAAAATGTTTGCAAACGATATGACTGATAAGGGGTTAATACCCAAAATACATAAATAGCTCACGCAACTCAACATCAAAAAAAAAAAAAGAAAGAAAGAAACCTAGTTTAAAAATGGGTGGAAGACCTGAATAGACATTTTTCTAAAGAGGATATTCAGATGGCCAGCAGGCACATGAAAAGATGCTCAATATCATCAATCATCAGAGAAATGGAAATTAGAACCACAATGAGATATCACCTCAGACCTGTCAGAATGGCGACATCAAAAAGAAGGTAAATAAGAAATACTGGCGAGAATATGGTGAACAGGGCACCCTGTAAACTGCTGGTGGGAATGTAAATTGGTACAGCCACTGTGAAAAACAGTATGAGGTTTTCTCAAAAAAACTAAAACTAGAACTACCATGTGACCCAGCAACTCCACTCCTGGATATATATCCGAAAAAAAAAAGGAAACACTAATTCAAAAGATAATATGCACCTCAGTGTTCACAGCAGCATCATTTACAATTGCCAAGATATGGAACCAACCTTAGTGTTCATCAATAGATGAATGGATGAAGAAGATGTATTGTATACATATATACACACACATGTATGTTTTATGTATATATAAATAGTACTCATCCATAAAAAGGAATAAAATTTTGCCTTTTGGAGCAACATGGATGGACTTAGAGGGTATTATGAAATAAGTAAAACAAAGAAAGACAAAATACTATATGGTATCACTTATATGTGAAATCTAGAAAAATAAAACAAATCAGTGAATATGACAAAAAAGAAACAGATTCACAGGTAGAGAGAACAAAGTAGTGGTTACCAATGGGGAGAGGCAAGAGGGAAGGGACAAAATAGGTTTGGGGATTAAGAGAGACAAACTTAATGTATAAAGTAAGCTACAAGGATATGTGGTGCAACATGGGGAACATAACCAATATTTTATAATAACTATAAATGGGGTATAAACTTAAAAACTGTGAATCACTATGTTATACATCATAACTTATAAGACATTATACATCAGCTATTCTTCAACAAGAAAATTTTAAAATTAAAAAATTTAAGTGGTTAAATGGATAAATAAAAACCAAAAGAAAAAAATTTTTTCAATTTTAAACATATGCCTTTCAAAGTACTAGGGGAAAACTCAAGAACATGCGACCCATACAGGAAAAAAAAAAAAAAAGGAAAAACAAGAGTAGCTGAAGATTTCAGAACTTCACTTTCAATAATGTATGGAGCAACTAACCAGAAAACGAGCAAGAATATACAAGACTTGAACAATACTATCAAACAAATTAATCTGCCATGTATTAGAATACTACCCAACAATGGGTAAAGAATCTGCCTGCAATGAGGGACACCTGGGTTCAATCCCTGGGTTGGGAAGATCCTCTGGAGAAGGGAAAGGCTACCCACTCCAGTATTCTGGCCTGGAGAATTCCATGGATTGTATAGCCCATGGGGTCGCAAAGAGTCAGACACGACTGAGTGACTTACACTTTCACACTTTCACCCAACAACAGCAGGATTATATATTATTTTCAAGTACACAAAGAATATTCACCAAGATAGACAATATGCTAGGCTATAAAAACAAGTCTCAATAAATTGAAAAGGATTAAAATCACACAAAATATGTTCTCTAACCAAATAGAATTCAACGAGAAACCAGCAACAGGAGAAAATTTGGGAAATCCCCAACTCTTTGACATGAAACAACATATTTCTAAACAACTCATGGGTTAAAAAGGAAATCCCAAGGCAAATTTTTAAATATTTTGAACCAAATGACCACACATAATACCAAAATTTATACAGTGTAGTTAAAGTAGTGCTTAGCAGTGAATTCATAGCTTTAAAAATTTGTACTAGAAAAGTGTCAAATCAAGAACCTGAAGAAAGAAATTAGAAAAAAGAAAAGCAAACTAACCCCCAAAATCAAACTAACCCCCAAGTAATGAAATAGTAAAGATTAGAAATCAATGAAATAGAAAGCAGAAAAACGAAAAAAAAAAAAGTGAAATTAAAATTTAAGATTAAGAAAACTGACAAACTTTCGATTGACCAAGAGAAAGGAGGGGGAAGGAAAAAAAATATACAAGTTACCCAAATAAAAACCAAAGAAGGAATATCACAACCCCACAGAAATTAAGAGTGATAAAGAAATACTATGGACAACTTTATGCCAACAAATTAGACAACTTAGATACTTAACATCATTAGGCTTTGTGTGTTAGTTGCTCAGTAGTGTCTGACTCTTTGTGACCCCATGGACTGTAGCCCACCAGGCTCCTGTGTCCATGGAATTCTCCAGGCAAGAATACTGGAGTGGGTAGTCATTCCCTTCTCCAGGGAATCTGCCCAAGACCAAACCCAGGTCTCCTGCATTGCAGGTGGTTTCTTTATCCCCTAAGCCACCAAGGAAACCATTAGTCATTAAAGAAATACAAATTAAAACCACAATGACAGACTCGCCTGGCTGTCCAGTGGTCAAGACTGCACTCCAATGCAAGGAGCAAGGGTTTGATCCCTCGCCAGGGAACTAAGATCCCATATGACACATGGCATAGCCAAAAGAAAACAAAAACAATGAGATATCACCTCAGATCCACTAGAATGGCTATAATCAAAAGATAATACAAGTGTTGCTGAGGATATGGAGAAATAGGAACCTCTAGAAAGCTTAACATAAATTTACCCTATGATGCAGAAATTTCACTCCTAGGTATATACCCAAGAGAAATGAAAATTTATGTTCACATAAAACCCAAAAATGTTCATAGCAGCATTATTCATAACAGTAAAAAAGTGGAGACAACTCAAATAACCATCAACTGGCAGATGGATCAATAAAAAAATAAAAATAAAACAATCTAATCACACAACAGGATACTATTCAGCCGTAAAAAGGAGTGAAATACTGAGGCATGTAAAAACATGAACAAATCGCAAAAACATTATGCAAAGTTTAAAAAAGGTGCAAAGTACCATGCATCATATGATTCCATTAAAAAATTAATTTATTTGGCTGTGCTGGGTCTTAGTTGTGGCATGTAGGATCTTTGATGTAGCATGTGGCATCTTTAGCTGTGACACATGGAATCTAGTTCCCTAACCAGGATTGAACCTCAGCACCCCCTGCACTGGGAGTGCAGAGTCTCAGCCCCTGGACCACCAGGGAAGCCCCTGTATGATTCCGATTATAAATGTCCAGGAAAGGTAAATCCACAAAGACAATGAAGTAGATCAGCAGTGGCCTGGGTGCTGACTACAAATCAGCAGGAGGAATCTCTGGAGGGGTGATGGAAATGTTCTAAAATTGGATTGTGGTGATGGTTGTACAATGAATCGCACATTTAAAATGGGTGAATTTATGGTATATAAGTCATACTGAACAAAGCTCTCTCAAAATGATGTATGAAAGTGTTAGTCACTCAGTTGTGTCCAACTCTTTTCGACTGCATGGACTGTAGCCCGCCAGGCTCCTCTGTCCATGGGATTTCCCAGGCAAGAATACTGGTTCAGTTCAGTTCAGTCGTTCAGTAGTGTCCAACTCTTTGAGACCCCATGAACTGCAGCATGCCAGACCTCCCTGTCCATCAACAACTCCCAGAGTTCACTCAAACTCACGACTATTGAGTCAGTGATATCATCCAACCATCTCATCCTCTGTCGTCCCCTTCTCCTCCTGCCCTCAATCTTTCCCCAGATCAGGGTCTTTTCCAATGAGTCAGTTCTTCGCATCAGGTGGCCAAAGTATTGGAGTTTCAGCTTCAGCATCAGTCCTTCCAATGAACACCCAGGACTGATCTCCTTTAGGATGGACTGGTTGGATATCCTTGCAGTCCAAAGGACTCTCAAGAGTCTTCTCCAACACCACAGTTCAAAAGCATCTATTCTTTGGCACTCAGCTTTCTTTTATAGTCCAATTCTCACATCCATACATGACTACTGGAAAAACCATAGCCTTAACTAAATGGACATTTGTTCTCAAAGTAATGTCTCTGCTTTTTAATATGCTATCTAGATTGGTCATAACTTTCCTTCCAAGAAGCAAACGTCTTTTAATTTCATGGCTGTAGTCACCATTTGCAGTGATTTTGGAGCCCCCAAAAACAAAGTCAGCCACTGTTTCCACTGTTTTCCAATCTATTTGCCGTGAAGTGATGGGACCGGATGCCGTGATCTTAGTTTCCTAATGTTGAGCTTTAAGCCAACTTTCCCACTCTCCTCTTTCACTTTCATCAAGAGGCTCTTTAGTTCTTCACTTTCTGCCATAAGGGTGGTGTCATCTGTATATCTGAGGTTATTGATATTTCTACCAGCAATCTTGATTCCAGCTTGTCCTTTTCCAATATGAAAAGGCAAAAAGATAGGACACTGAAAGATGAACTCCCCAGGTCGGTAGGTGCCCAATATGCTACTGGAGACCAGTGGAGAAATAACTCCAGAAAGAATGAAGGGATGGAGCCCAAAGCAACAACAGCACCCAGTTGTGGATGTGACTGGTGATAGAAGCAAGGTCCGATGCTATAAACAGCAATATTGAATAGGAACCTGGAATGTTAGGTCCATGAATCAAGGCAAGTTGGAAGTGGTCAAACAAGAGATGGCAAGAGTGAACATCAACATTCTAAGAATCAGCAAACTAAAATGGACTGGAATGGGTGAATTTAACTCAGATGACCATTATATCTGCTACTGTGGGCAGGAATCCCTTAGAAGAAATGGAGTAGCCATCATAGTCAACAAAAGAGTCTGAATGCAGTACTTGGATGCAATCTCAAAAACAACAGAATAATCTCTGTTCGTTTCCAAGGCAAACCATTCAATATCACAGTGATCCAAGTCTATGCTCTGACCAGTAATGCTGAAGAAGCTGAAGTTGAATGGTTCTATGAAGACCAACAAAACCTTTTAGAACTAACACCCCCAAAAGATGTCTTTTTCATTATAGGGGACTGGAATGCAAAAGTAGGAAGTCAAGAAATACCTGGAGTAACAGGCAAATTTGGCCTTGGAGTACAGAATGAAGCAGGGCAAAGGCTAATAGACTTTTGACAGGAGAACACACTGGTGATAGCAAACACCCTCTCCCAACAACACAAGAGAAGACTCTCTACATGGACATCAGATGGTCAACACTGAAATCAGACTGATTATATTCTTTGCAGCCAAAGATGGAGAAGTTCTATACAGTCAACAAAAACAAGACCAGGAGTTGACTGTGGCTCAGATCATGAACTCCTTATTGCCAAATTCAGACTTAAATTGAAGAAAGAAGGGAAAACCGTTAGACCATTCAGGTATAACCTAAATCAAATCCCTTATGATTATACAGTGGAAGTGAGAAATAGATTTAAAGGACTAGGTCTGATAGAGAGAGTGCCTGATGAACTATGGATGGAGGTTCGTGACATTGTATAGGAGACAGAAAGCAAGCCATCTCCAAGAAAAAGAAATGCAAAAAAGCAAAATGGTTGTCTGAGAAGGCTTTACAAATAGCTGTGAAAAGAAGAGAAGCCAAAAGCAAAGGAGAAAGAGAAAGATATACCCATTTGAATGGACCTAACAGAAGCGGAAGATATTAAGAAGAAGTGGCAGGAATACACAGAAGAACTGTACAAAAAGATCTTCATGACTGAGATAATCATGATGATGTGATCACTAATCTAGAGCCAGACATCTTGGAATCTGAAGTCAAGTGGGCCTTAGAAAGCATCACTATGACCAAAGAAAGCTAGTGGAGATGATGGAATTCCAGTTGAGCTGTTTCAAGTCCTGAAAGATGATGCTGTGAAAGTGCTGCACTCAATATGCCAGCAAATTTGGAAAACTCAGCAGTGGCCACCGGACTGGACAAGGTCACTTTTCATTCCAATTCCAAAGAAAGGCAATGTCAAAGAATGCTCAAACTACCACACAATTGCACTCATCTCACAGGCTAGTAAAGTAATGTTCAAAATTCTCCAAGCCAGGCTTCAGCAATACGTGAACCATAAACTCCTTGATGTTGATGCTGGTTTTAGAAAAGGCAGAGGAACTAGAGATCAAATTGCCAGCATCCGCTGGACCATGGAAAAAGCAAGAGAGTTCCAGAAAAACATCTATTTCTGCTTTATTGACTATGCCAAAGCCTTTGACTGTGTGGATCACAATAAACTGTGGAAAATTCTGAAACAGATGGGAATACCAGACCACCTAACATGCCTCTTGAGAAATCTGTATGCAGGTCAGGAAGCAACAGTTAGAACTGGACAGGGAACAACAGACTGGTTCCAAATAGGGAAAGGAGTACGTCAAGGCTGTATACTGTCACCCTGCTTATTTAACTTATATGCAGAGTACATCATGAGAAATGCTGGACTGGAAGAAACACAAGCTGGAATCAAGATTGCCAGGAGAAATATCAATAACCTCAGATATGCAGATGACACCACCCTTAGGGCAAAAAGTGAAGAGGAGCTAAGAAGCCTCTTGATGAAAGTGAAAGAGGAGAGTGAAAAAGTTGGCTTAAAGCTCAACATTCAGAAAACAAAGATCATGGCATCCAGTCCCCTCACTTCATGGGAAATAGATGCGGAAACAGTGGAAACAGTGTCAGACTTTATTTGGGGGGCTCCAAAATCACTGCAGATGGTGACTGCAGCCATGAAATTAAAAGACGCTTAGTCCTTGGAAGAAAAGTTATGACCAACCTAGATAGTATATTCAAAAGCAGAGACATTACTTTGCCAACTAAGGTCCGTCTAGTTAAGGCTATGGTTTTTCCTGTGGTCATGTATGGATGTGAGAGTTGGACTGTGAAGAAGGCTGAGCACCAAAGAATTGATGCTTTTGAACTGTGGTGTTGGAGAAGACTCTTGAGAGTCTCTTGGACTGCAAGGATATCCAACCAGTCCATTCTGAAGGAGATCAATCCTGGGATTTCTTTGGAAGGAATGATGCTAAAGCTGAAGCCAGTACTTTGGCCAGCTCATGCGAAGAGTTGACTCATTGGAAAAGACTCTGATGCTGGGAGGGATTGGGGGCAGGAGGAGAAGGGGACGACCGAGGATGTGATGGCTGGATGGCAGCACGGACTCGATGGACGTGAGTCTGAGTGAACTCCGAGAGATGGTAATGAATAGGGAGGCCTGGCATGCTGCGATTCATAGGGTCTAAAAGAGTCGGACACAACTGAGCGACTGAACTGAACTGAACCCATTTGAATGCAGAGTTCCAAAGAATAGCAAGGAGAGAAAAGAAAGCCTTCCTCAGTGATCAATGCAAAAAATAGAGGAAAACAATAGAATGGCAAAGATTAGAGATCTCTTTAAGAGAATTAGAGATACCAAGGGAACACTACATGCAAAGATGGGCTTGATAAAGGACAGAAATGGTATGGACCTAACAGAAGCAGAAGATATTAAGAAGAGGTGGCAAGAATACACAGAAGAACTGTACAGAAAAGATCTTCACGACCCAGATAATCACAATGGTGTGATCACTCACACCTAGAGCCAGACATCTTGGAATGAGAAGTCAAGTAGACCTTAGGAAGCATCACTACGAACAAAGCTAGTGGAGGTGATGGAATTCCAGTTGAGCTACTTCAAATCCTAAAAGATGATGCTGTGAAAGTGCTGCACTCAATATGCCAGCAAATTTGGAAAACTCAGCCTTCGCCACAGGACTAAAGGTCAGTTTTCATTCCAATCCCAAAGAAAGGCAACGCCAAAGAATGCTCAAACTACCGCACAATTGCACTCATCTCACATGCTAGTAAAATAATGTTCAAAATTCTCCAAGCCAGGCTTCAGCAGTACGTGAACCGTGAACTTCCAGATGTTCAAGCTGGTTTTAGAAAAGGCAGAGTAGCCAGAGATCAAATTGCCAACATCCCCTGGATTATGGAAAAAGCAAGAGAGTTCCAGAAAAACATCTGTTTCTGCTTTATTGACTATGCCAAAGCCTTTGACTGTGTGGATCACAACAAACTGGAAAATTCTGAAAAAGATGGGAATAGTAGACCACCTAACATGCCTCTTGAGAAATCTGTATGCAGGTCAGGAAGCAACAGTTAGAACTGGACATGGAACAACAGAATGTTTCCAAATAGGAAAAGGAGTACAAGAATACTGGAGTAGGTAGCCATTCCCTTCTCCAGGGGATCTTCCAGACCCAGGGATCGAACCCCAGTCTCCAGCAATGCAGCCACGTTCTTTACTGTCTAAACCACCAGGGAAGCCCCTGTATATAGTCCCTGTATATTTTATACACATTCACACACAAAAAAAGAAATTTTAAAGGATGAGATAAAATGAATACAAAAATTTCTAGTTAATTCCTTCCTGACCTCTTCCCACTTTGGAGACAACTAAACTAACTACAAGAAAGGATGTGTTCTCCAGTGGTTAGAGATGTGGGCCCTGGAGCCAGGCTGCCTGAGCTCAGATCTCAGCTCTGCCACCTAAGAGCTGAATGACTCTGAGGGAGCAATGAAAGCTCTCGGGGGTTCTGTCTCCCTGTCTATAAAATGGGCATGATTGATGTAATGAAGATCCTGCATGCCGCAGCTAAGACCTAATGCAGCCAAATAAAGAAATACATAAAAATAGTAAATATATTTTTCAATGGGAATGATAAGAAGAATTGATAATTAAGCAGGATTTCAGGGGCTCCTGGCAAGAGACAAGGGGGAGGGGCCACTCCCAACCCACCCCTGGGTGGGGGAGTGACCACAGGACTCAGGCCCATTGCCCCTTCGGAGTCGTCCTCATTCCCAACTTCTGGGCAAGGCAGGTTCACCAAGCCAACACATAAAGGAACTACTGTGTGCTTAGCACAAAGCCAGTCAATCTGAAGGATGATGTTCCCCAGGCGCACATGGTATGCAGACTGCCTCATAGATTCACAGAGTCTGATCACTATTGTGAGCGTGGAGAAACGCAGACCCTGAGAGGACACTAACTTCTCAGAACACCAACAGAACTGGCACTTCTCATGGCTAGAAAGAACTCTGAAAAGGAAATGTCAACGATGCCACAGCAATTCTGAGCAGCACAAGGAAGAGGGAGGGGGGAAGGGAACCTTCCAGGTGGTGCCCACAGGAGCAGGGTATGCCTGTGAGGAGGGGAACCTGGACCTACCAGCCTGTCACCAGCCTCCACAGAGCAGGGAACGCAGATAGGTCCCAAACTCCCGCAGATCAGGTCGGTGCCCCTCAGCCCCTGCCCAGACCCTGGACCCGAGCTCTATTCTGGATCTGCAGGCCCTGTCCAATCCTCACTGGCCTGAGAGGATGTCCAAGTTCGTGAACCCCAGACTGCAGCTGTTCCCGGATTACTGGGACCGACCTGACAGCTCCCAGGTCCTTGCTGAGTCATCAGCCTCCACCAAGTCACCCTCCTTGCAAACCTGGAGGGGGCTGCAACTGTGTGGGCTCTGGCCCCCAACCCTTCAGAGGGAGGGGAGCGGGTGGGTTTCAGGAGCCTGCCCTCTGCCCACTCCAACTTCCTGCCCTCTCCACTGAGCATTCACAGACTGATAATCACCCTCTAAAAATCACTTTCACCCCAAGTTGACTTCTAGAGATCACTCTTCAGAATAGGGCTCCAGCTAGAGAATTGCAGACGACCCTCTCCCACCCCATCTGTCTCTGCTGACAGCTTTCTGCTGTATCTCTGCTAGTCCATCCTCCGGCCACTGTCCCCTCCCTGCTCTCCCTCTTCTCCCTCCCTTTTGGGTACCTCACACGTGGGACAGAGCAAAGATTCAGGAGGACGCCAGTGATACGCCGGGGCTGAGTCTCCAGTTCTGCCCTTTATTGCTGTGAGATCCTGGACAAGCTGTTTGACCTCCCTGTACCTCCGTTTCTTCACCTAAGAAGTGGAGATAATAATAGCACCTATCTCTTAGTTATTGGGAAGACTGGGATTAGAGACTGGCGTTACTACTGACTCCTTACCCACCCTCCTTCCCCCACCTCCCAGCCTTCACTCTCTCCCCCTACACATATCCAGGAATTACACAGAGAGTTGAGACACATATAAGCATTTCATTAGAACCACTGCCTTTCTGAGACATGAGGGCAGTAGTGTGTTGGAGCCAACTTGGGTTTAGACAATGAAAAACATCTCTTCCCCACTTCTTCCTCATTAGCTTCATTTGGTAGGCTGAAATCAACCATGGTGGAAATATTTACACCACAGACATTGGCAAATGCTACAAATAAAGACTTTTCCCCAGAAAAGACTTTCCCCAGAAAGTTGGTTGTTAAACAATTACCAGCATATCACTGCCTGGAGATCAGGGTACCCTGAGCATAATCACTACAGTTAACCCCTGGGAAAGGGCTGGAGGAGCCCTGAAGGGGCTGTGGGTAGAGATAGCCTGCCCCCTTCTTCCCCCACCCCACCCCCAGCTCCACTGCAACCCTGTTTCTGAACCACTGAGACTGCTTCCTGACTGGGGCCCCCACCATAACTCAACCTCCTCCAATCTCCTCCCTAACCTGGAAGGCAAACCCATCCTAGGCCTTCTTCTTAGAATGAAGACAGGCCCACCAGGCTCTTTCTCTGAGTACTTCCCAGTCTTATTTGTATTGCTCATTGCTGCCTTGGACTTCCCTGGCGGCTCAGAGGTTAAAGCATCTGCCTGGAATGTGGGAGACCGAGGTTTGATCCTTGGGTTGGGAAGATTCCCCTGGAGAAGGAAATGGCAACCCACTCCAGTACTCTTGCCTGGAGAATCCCATGGAGGGAGGAGCCCTGTAGGCTACAGTCCATGGGTCCTTAAGAGTTGGACATGATTGAGTGACTTCACTTTCTTTCACTTTCTTTTTCTTTCATTCCTGCCTCAGGGCCTTTGCCCCTGTTATTCCCCTCTGCCTGGGCTGCAATTCCCAGACTCCATGCCCATTTCCCAGAGCAAACTGCTAATCTTCAGATCTCAGGTGTTTCCAGGAAGACCTTCCCTAATTGTTCACCCTACCTCCAGGGAACAGTGCTTATCACTGTTTTTATCATTTTTATAGGGGTGATTATTGTAAATGTCTCACAAAGATGGTAAGCTTCAGGAAGGAATGTGATAAATATCTGCCCTATGGATGAATGAGTGAATAAATGAAAGATCTAGTTGGAATCCTGGCTTTAGGGAGTAAGCAACCCTTTATAAATCACGTTGGGAAGGCTATGCTTGTAGTCAGGGCCTGGGTCCCAGGTCAGAGTCTAGGTTCTTTGTCCCATCTTTGACCCACTGTGGGACCTGGCAGCCTCTGTTTCCTCTTCTGTAAAACAGGATAATAATAAGGGCAATTACGTGTTTGGCATAACCCCAAAGTTGCTATGAGATCTGATACGACATCAACGCGAGAAATTTCTATGAACTGTCCAAACAAGTCTGTAGAGAGCTTGGGTTTAGGTCCCAGCCCCACTGCACGATAGCTGGGTTAGGTTGGAGAAGTTACTCAATCTCCTTGAGTTTTCATCCTCAGCTGTGCAGTGCAATCCCGACCTCACAGGGCAGTGGGCAGGTCAATCGCTCAGCCCCAAGTCTAACGCGGAGTAAGCACGGAGCTCCGTGGGTGGCCAGGGCAACTGCTACCTTTGGCTCCAAACCTCTCTTACCCAGGACCTGTGTGGAACTGCTTACTGAGAAACCAGAGGACGATAGGCTAGGATGTGTTTTTATAGTACACCTGGGCCAGGAGGGCGGGTCAGGCCTCCTGGGGAGAGGCCTCCCGAGCATCTCTTCTGGGCCAGGCTCTGTGCTGCACACACAGCAGCGGGCAGCAGGCCCTCTGGGTCGGCCCCAGGTGGCTCCTTCCACAGTAGCAGCCCGGGAAGGCGGGGCCGGCCACCGGGGAGCGCCTGGGGAGGCTCTGGCCATAGGCAGCAGCCTGGGGAAGCAGGCCACCGGACATTATGCAGTGAGGTTGGCCTGCTCAGAGTGCGGGAACAGGGCCTCCCACTTGGACAGGCCATGCTGAGCACTTGACAGGAGCATGGAAAGGCAGGTACCTCGTCTGAGCACCTGCTGCAGGTCAGGCTCTAGCCTGGGCACTTCACACCGCATCGGAACATTCCTGCCAGGAGGTGCTCCTAGCTCACTTGTTTCTGTTGTTGCTGTTGATGTGCCGGGTCTTCATTGCCATGCGGGCTTTTCTCTAGTTGCAGCGAGCAGGGGCTACTCTCTAGTTGCGGTGCACGGGCTTCTCATTGCAGTGGCTTCTCTTGTTGCAGAGAGCACAGGCTCCAGGGCGCACGGGCTTCCGTAGCTGTGGCTCCCGGGCTCCAGAGCTCGGGCTCAGTAGTTGTGGCGCACAGGCTTAGTTGTTCCGCGCCATGTGGGTTCTTCCCGGATCAGGAATTGAGCCCGGGTCTCCTGCACTGGCAGGTGGATTCTTTACCACTGAGCCACCAGGAAGCCCTCCTAGCTCACTTTTAAAGGGAAGAAACAGGCTCAGAGCAGGGGTGGGTGACTTGCCCCAAGCTCACTTGGCCAAAATGTGCTCAGCCACGAATCCTAATCGTAAACCAGCCGCTTTCCCTGTCCCATCCTGGTTCCCTGGGGAAGGAGGCCAGGCCCTAGGAAGACCTGCCTCAGGGGAAGAAAATGGAGTACCAGGGCTCAGGGGCCTGGACACTCTCTCCCAAGTCTCTTCCACTTCCAAGTAGAGGTGGGGACTCTGTGTTCCTCTAGAAGAGTAATGTCATTAAGAGTATTATTAGATATAATTTAATGAGAGGTTATTATATGCCAGTGAGCTTTCATTAACTCGTTAATCCTCAAAACAGCCCTGTGGCTGGGTCCCGTGATTATCCCCATATACAGATGAGAAATTGAAGTCCCCCAAAGCCAGCACTGATTCCTCTGGCACCTCTTCTGCTTCCTTGGAAAAATAAGGTGTGTGGTCAGGGCACTGTGGAACACTGAACCAGAGGCACGTCATGACTGAGGAAGGGATGAGTGGGTTGGGAAGTCCCCCCTCATGTCTGCCCCAAGTCCCCTAGGCTTGGGATGAGAGCCTCACATTCCATAGCTTCTCTGGGCCAGTTGGCAGCCACCCCCCCACCTCGTGGCCTTGGCCCCTCCTCTCCTGGGGGGTCAATTCATCTTTGTTCCCCTGGCCCCGGGGAATCGTCCTTACCCCAGAGGGGCTGGCTGAGGTCATGGGTCTGTGCCCCCTCCCCAGGACAGCCCGGCCATGCCGGCAGCCCCGTCAATCAGGTGCAGCCAGCTCAGCAGCTGGCCTTTTATTTCCTAAATTAAAAGGGCTTGTGATTCCTGATTGAATTAAAGGCGGGAAGGTCAGCTCTAAGACCAGCAGGGAGGTTTCAATCACAGGAGACTGGAGGCAGCCAGGGTGGGCAGGAGGGCGGGACGCGGAGCAGACGAGGTAGGGGCTGTCACTTGTCTCCCAGACCAGCCCGAGGTGGAGCACGGTGGAGGACGGTTACACCCCCAACACACTCACAAGCCTTTGGAGCATGTTGGTTTGAATCAGAGAAGTTTCATTTCCCTTTTGCCTCTTGCACAGTAGACGGCCTTCACCACTGTACTAGGAAGCTTCACTTGCTTATCTATCGGTTAAATAAATACTCTCAGAAAACTGCCTTCCACACTGCGCCTCACTTCCTATTGACAGCAAGTTCTTTTTGGCTTCTCTTCCAGATTCCATGTTGGGGACTTCCCTGGTGGTCCAGTGGTTAAGAATCCACCTGCCAATGCAGGGGACGAGAGTTTGATCCCTGGTCCAGGAAGATCCCACATGTGGTACAGCTAGAGCCTGAGCTCTGCAACAAGAGAAGCCACTGCACAGGCCTGGATGGGAGGGGAGTTTGGGGGAGAATGGATACAGCATATGCTGAGTCCCTTCACAGTTCACCTGAAACTATCATGACATTGTTGATCAGTTATACCCCCATACAAAATAAAAAGTTAAAAAAAAGAAAAATTTAAAAAGAGAGAGAGAAGCTACTGCACACAGCAACTAGAGAGCAGCCTCCACTCACCGCACCTAGAGACAGCCAGTGCAGCTGTAATTAAACAAACAAAATTTAAAAGCAAAACAAACTCCATGCTGGAACTTTAGGAGATGCAGAGGATGGAGCTTCTTGCTCTGGAGTCATAAAGGACATTTAGCCTGCTTTTCCTCCACATGTGCCTCAGGCTCTGGGTGCCACAAACCTCTAGAGCCTTCCCAGAGACCTGGACATAAGAGAAGATTGCAGTGAGCCTCAGGAGACCTCGGTCCTGGCTGTGTGCCCTGGGGAAAACCCCCTTTTTTTGTCATGGGACTCAGTTTCCCCTTTTGTGCAGTGGGCAGCACAGCCCTTACAAGGTTGGCCCCAGGCCTCCCTTTCTGGATAGCCAGGGTTAGGATGTGATTTCTCATGTGGTCTGGCAGTGAGCCCCTCTTGTGTAACCATGGGGACCCCTGCCAAAGGACTAGCCAGGAGTGGCCAGGCCTTGATCCCTGCTCCTGCTAGGTGCATAGGGAAACCCTGGAGAAAAGGCCCCAATGTCTTCCAAGAAGAAACAGGCTTTCCCATGGTAGGTGTGAATGAGGTTAGACATCAGGAGGAACCGACTTCCCAAATGAGGATGGTTTCTGAAACAGATCATACAAAAGCCCTCTCTCCTTCCTACCTCCCCACCTCAGCCCCAGTGGCATCTCCATGGGGGAAGTCTAAGATATAAGGGTTCACTCTGTAGCCTGTGAGACTGAGGTCAGACATGGGAAAGAACTTCCAAATAGTGGGCTAGATAAGGAGTGTCCTACATCAGCAAAGAAGGGGTTTCCATGGGGCCTACTAAGGAACTGGGGAGTCACAGGCCACACCGGAGGCAATGGAGGTGAGGTCTGGGCCGGGGTCCAGACAGCAGTGTCCTCCTTGCTGGCCTTGAGCGGATCCTTCTCCTCTTCTGCAGATGGGAGATGATGATACCAGCTTACCAAACAAGGTAGGCTCAGGCTGCCAGTGGCAGGGTGATGTGGTGGCTGAGAGACAGTGTTGTGGGTGGCTTTGCCCTATGTATTTAAATGTTGTACATCCTTCCAAAAGTAAACCATATCCTATTTTTAATGCCTTGGCATAGGTTATGCCTTTCTCTACCGGCAGATCCACAGGCCCTTTCCAGCTCCTGTTGCAAGTGTTTTAAGCTCATTGAACTCACTGAATCTTTTAAGTGACTGTTGTTAGCCCCACTCAGAGAGCACACCAAGACTCAGAGAGGACTAGTGACTGGTCCAAGCTTAGCACTAGCCCTTAGCGGGCTCTAGGGCAGTGCTGCCATGGTGGATATATTCTAGGCTCTGCACTGTCCAACATGGTAGTCACCGGTCCCATGTGGCTTTCATCTTTTACTTTTTAAAATATATATTTATATGATTTATTTGGCTGCACTGGGTCTTAGTTGTGGTGCATGGAATCTTCAATCTTCCTTTCAGCGTGCAAATTCTTAGCTGCAGCATGTGGGATCTAGTTCCCTGACCAGAGGATCAAACCTGGGCCGCGCTGCAGTCTGCATTGGCAGCAGGATAAGGGGGCTTAGGATGAAGTGGAGACATTTGATTGGTGGGTGAGTCTTCACCCAGTGGACCACCAGGGATGTTCCCCATGTGGCGGCTTTTAAGCATTTGCCATGTGACTCATGCAACTGGGGAACTTTGTATTCTAATTTTACTCAATTTTAGTAACAGCCACATGGGGCTAATGGCTACTGTACTTCAGACTCTGCTGAGCCATGAGCAGGGACCATCTAGATGTATCCTTGTCATGTTCCAACCACCCTCCTCCTGGCTGCTCCCAGCCCAGACTTCCACGAAAACACTCTCTTTTTTCCCACATTCCTCTGTGAGGGCTCCGCGGGGGCCGGGGTACCACCCTTTGTACCACCCACAGCTACCTGCAGATTCCCTACCTGCCCTGTAAGGTGTCCTGGCAAGGAACAGGGGCTGCCCAGAGTCACCGCAGGCCGTCTGTGTGAGCTCGGGCGGGGCAGGGGGGGCCCCGCCCTCGCGGCAAAAACACTGGAGTCTGACCCTGTGAGGTCTAAAAGCCTCAGGTGACACCAGGCAGAGAACACTACCCCCGCTCCAGAGGGGACCCAGCCCTCCTTGGTGGACGCTTAGTGACCCGACAACTGCGGAGGCATGTTGTAGACAGCCCTCCCACACCAGGGCCTCAAGCTGGAGGATTCCCCCCTGGATCACACCCTCTCCTGAGTCTGACAGGCCTCCAGCTCTGTCCCCAGAGCCCTGATACAGCCCTGGACGCTGGAGCCACAGGAAGGGGTCAGGCACAGGCACCAGGGTCCTGGGAGCTGGAAGGTTCTATTCCCCAGGGAAGTCCCTGGGGGAGCTCTGGAGGACTGCAGGGAAGAGATGGGCTTCCCAGAGGGCCATGACGAAGGAATATTGTCAGCGAGGTGGGCAGGTGGGAGGAAGCATCTGCTGCAGGAAGAAGAGCGAAGTCAAGGGCACAGAGGCTTTTTGGTTTGGTTTCATGGTCACATGGGAAAGAAGGGTCAAAGCTACAGAGAGCCAGGTCAGAGCATGCAGCTGGCTGATAACATCAATAGCCATGTGCAGCAGCGCGCCTTGCAGGCCAGCGCCTTCCGGACCCGTCACACCCATCCTCTCACTTGGTCCTCACAATCGCCCGGGGGTGGATATGCCAGACAAATGAGGAAACGCAGGCTCCAAAGAAAGCCACCTGCCGGGGTCCCAGAGCTGGCAGGTTGTGCCCCCTAACCGCCTGGCCTCGCCCGGACGCTGCACACGCCCACCTCCTTCCTGAGACTCTGCCACTTCACTCTGCAAACAACAGATTTCAAGGAAGGTCTGGCCGGGTGTGTGCTGATTGCTGAGTGGGAATGGTGAGTGGGAATGGGAAAGGCTGGAGGCCGGGAGCCAGAGCAGGAATGGCTGCTTAATTGGGGAATAGGAGGCCTGACCTGAGGTTCTTAGGAAACTGGATCAGGAGGATGAGGGAAGGCCAGGTGGTGGGGGGGTGGGGCAGAGGAGGACTGGGTTAGAGAAAGAGAGTTGAGTTTAGAGCATGTTAAATTTGAGGGGCCCTGAGAACTTCAGGGCTCTGCAGCTCAGAGAAAAAGCCCTGAGGTAGGGGCTTCCCTGGCTGTCCAGTGGTTAAGACTTCACCTTCTAAATGTAGGGGGTGTGGGTTCAATCCCTGGTCAGCAAGCTAAGATCCCAGATGCTTGAGGGCCAAAAAACAAAACAGAAGCAATATTGTAACAAATTCAATAAGGACTTTTTTAAAAAATGGTTCAGTTCAGTTCAGTCACTCAGTCGTGTCCAACTCTTTGCCACCCCATGAATCGCAACATGCCAGACCTCCCTGTCCATCATCAACTCCCGGAGTTCACTCAGACTCACGTCCATCGAGTCAGTGATGCCATCCAGCCATCTCATCCTCTGTCGTCCCCTTCTCCTCCTGCCCCCAATCCCTCCCAGCATCAGAGTCTTTTCCAATGAGTCAACTCTTCGCATGAGGTGGCCAAAGTACTGGAGTTTCAGCTTTAGCATCATTCCTTCCAAAGAAATCCCAGGATTGATCTCCTTCAGAATGGACTGGTTGGATCTCCTTGCAGTCCAAGGGACTAAGAATCTTCTCCAACACCACAGTTCAAAAGCATCAATTCTTCAGCGCTCAGCCTTCTTCACAGTCCAACTCTCACATCCATACATGACTACTGGAAAAACCATAGCCTTGACTAGACAGACCTTAATTGGCAAAGTAATGTCTCTGCTTTTGAATATGCTATCTAGGTTGGTCATAACTTTTCTTCCAAGGAGTAAGCGTCTTTTAATTTCATGGCTGCTGTCACCATCTGCAGTGATTTTGGAGCCCCCAAAATAAAGTCTGACACTGTTTCCCCATCTATTTCCCATGAAGTGATGGGACTGGATGCCATTATCTTCACTGACCTCCAAATCCTTTCTTCTACCTCGAGTGTTTTTCTTTTTAAGATTGTTTTTTTAATGTTAACCTAGATAGCATATTCAAAAGCAGAGACATTACTTTGCAGACTAAGGTCCGTCTAGTCAAGGCTATAGTTTTCCCAGTGGTCATGTATGGATGTGAGAGTTGGACTGTGAAGAAGGCTGAGCGCAAAGAATTGATGCTTTTGAACTGTGGTGTTGGAGAAGACTCCTGAGAGTCCCTTGGACTGCAAGGAGTTCCAACCAGTCCATTCTGAAGGAGATCAGCCCTGGGATTTCTTTGGAAGGAATGATGCTAAAGCTGAAACTCCAGTACTTTGGCCACCTCATGCCAAGAGTTGACTCATTGGAAAAGACTCTGATGCTGGGAGGGATTAGGGGCAGGAGGAGAAGGGGACGACAGAGGATGAGAGGGCTGGATGGCATCACTGACTCGATGGACGTGAGTCTGAGTGAACTCCGGGAGCTGGTGATGGACAGGGAGGCCTGACATGCTGTGATTCAAGGGGGCTGTGATCAAGAGTCGGACACAACTGAGCAACTGAACTGAACTGAACTGTGGACAGTTGAGGCCTCAAGTGGACTGATGAGGAAGGGAGACCCCAGTCTCACCCTAAGGCCTTCTGGTCTCTCTGGGACCAGAAGTGGTAGGCCTTCAAGGACATGGAGGAGGAGAGCCCAGGGAACATAGGAGGTCAGAGGCTTGGCTCAGGAAGATGGGAACCCAGAGGGCCCCAGCTAATTTGGTGCCCAGGAGGTCCTGGTGGGGCCTGCAAAGCAAGGACCAAGAAGGCAGGCTGTGTGGTGGGAAGTGGGGGTGGGAGGCATTCTCCAGGAAGAAGAGGAAGATGGGGCAGTGATTGGAGGGCCAGTGGGGTGCACCTCTGGGGGCCTCCAGGCACGCCCCATTGTCCGCCTGCCTGGCTCCCTCTCGTGAGAGTGGCTCCTCTGAGCTCCTCCCCAGCACCCTCCCCAGAGCACTTTAAAAAGTGCTGAGCCCACTGCAGGCCCTGGGAAGGGTTTGGTGATTCACAGAGGTGGAGGGCATAGCAGCCAAAGATGGCAGAGCCCTCACCCTGCCCTGGAGAGGCTGGGCATCCCGAGGCCTGGGCACACAGTGGCCTGGAGGATGCAGGCGAGGCAGCAGCACCCCCGCCATCCTTCACACACACTCTGTGCCCAGGTGGAGGTCTGCAAGGGTTGGCCCCAAGAGCCAGGAAAAGAGAGACAGACCCACGGGTGGACGGATAGCCCCTGAGGCAGAGGAGAAGAGAGTGCCAGATGAGCAGTCCTAGCACAACGGTTCTCCAGGAGAGGGCACAATTCCCGCCAGTGGGGGAATCAAGGAGGGCTCTGGGGAGGAAGTGGCGCAAGTGCTGGGCCCTGTAGAGGTAGAAGGAAAGTGCACAGGCAGGAGGTGGAGAGGCCTTGCCAGCATCTGGCCAAGGGCCTGGTTGGTTAGCTCCTGCGGGGGCTGGCTGTGAGGGGTGAGTGACATGAGGCCAAAAGGAAGCTGGGTTCCAGTAGAGAGAGCTTTGAATGTCCCACTGAAGAGTCTGAACTTTATCCTGCGGGCAGAAGCGAGCACTTGCAGGATTGACAGCAGGAGGGACCCCTGGGGAAAGGGGGGTTGTGGGAGGGCAGCAGGGTCCTCAGTGGGACAGCAGAGGAAGGGAATGTCCACGAGGACCCGCTCCAACTCTCCCACAGCCGAGCTGGTAAAAATAGCTAGGAATTCCGCTGGGATAAAAATAGACGTGGGCGGGGGTGTTCACCTGTACCGACAGGTAGGAAAAGTATGTCATGGCTGAGGGCCACCTGACAGGTCACGAGAGGGAGCCGGATCCCCATAGAGCGGCTGCTTCCTCCTCCCACCCTTGGAGACCCAGACCCTCTGGGCAGCTCTGAGCAAGGCCTGACCACGAGGTGCGGTCTGGAGTTGGCTCTCCTGAGCCTGCAGGCCACCCTCTCTCTCCCGCTCCGGTTCAGGGCAGGCCTGGCTTTGGACATCTTCTGCTAGTCCTCTGGGCATCTGCCTTACTTTCATCTTGTTTCTGAAAAGAGTCTCTACCCCGAGGGCAAAGCATCTCTCTCCTAGAGCCCCTGTCTGCACTGGGTTTTTTTTTCTTGCTGCCGTTATTTTTAGCTGTGCTCAGTTGCTCCAATGTGTCCAACTCTTCAGGACCCCGTGTGCTGTGGCCCACCAGGATCCTCTGTGGGATTTCCCAGGCAAGAATACTGGAATGGATTTCCTTCTCCAGGGGATCTTCCCGACCCAGGGATTGAACCTGAGTCTCCTGCGTTGGCAGGCAGGTTCTTTACCACTGAGCCATCAGAGAAGCCTATTTTTAGTTACTATTCAGTAAAATGTCCTTTCCTTTCCTTCTAGTATACAGTTCTATGAATTTTAACATATGCCTAGATTCGTGCAACCACCACCACAATTCAGGATATAGAACTGTTCCTCATCCCCTAAAAATCCCTCATGCTGTCCCTTTATAATAAGTTACACCCTCACCACACCCATAACCCTGGCAACCACTAATCTGTTTTCCATCACTATAATTTTGTCTCTTCAAGACTGTCAACTAAATGGAATTGTTCAGCACATAACCTTTAGACTAGTTTCTCTCACGGAGCATAAATGTCTGAGATCCATCCAAGTTGTTGCATGTCTCAATACTGTGCCTTTTAATTGTTGAGTAGTATTCCATTGTCTGGATGTGCCATACTTTATTTAACCATTCACTCACTGAAGGACATTTAAATCATTTCCAGCTTTCAACTATTATAAATAGAACTGCTATGAACATTCACTTTCAAACTTTCATGTGAAGAAAATTTTTCATTTCTCTGGGATTGCTGGGTCATGTGGGAAGCATATGTTTAACTTTACAAGAAACTAACATACCTTTTTCCAAGTGCATGTACCATTGTACATTGCCACTGGCAGTATATGAGGGTCCCACTTCCTCTGCAATCTTATCAGCATTTGGTTCTGTCAAATAGTACTTTTTAAAAATTCTTTCATTACATATAATTGTATGTTTTAGGTTTTTGTTTTTTTTTCTTTCCTTTATTGGCTGCACTGAGTCTTCATTGTTTCAAGGGCTCTTTAATGCAGAAAGACTTTAGTTTCCCTGCAGCACGTGGGATCTTAGTTCCCCAACGAGGGATCAAACCTGCGTCCCCTGCATTGGAAAGCAAATTCTTAACCACTGGACCACCAAGGAAGTCCTGAGAGTTTGTATTATAGCTATCTTTATAGGTGTGTTTTTTCTGGAGTTTGTGTGGTGTATCTCATCAAGATTTCCACTCGCATTTCCCTCATGGCTAATGATGTTGAATATCTACTCATGCATTCGGCTGTCATCTTTACATCCTTATGGTGAAGTGTCTGCACGAGTCCTTTGTCCAGTTTTTAGTTGGGTGGCTTGTTTTCTTGCTGTTGAGCTTTGAGAGTTCTTTACAGAATCTGGATAGAAGTCCTTTTCTGGGTGTGCGGTTTGCAGATACTTTTTCCCACTCTGAATTTAGTCTCTTCGTTCTTTTGGCAGTGTCTTTGGCATAGCAAAAGTTTTTAATTTTAATGAAGTTTGACTTATCAGTTTTTCCTTTCATGAATCATGTGTTGGTATCATTTTTAAAGCCCTTCACATCACCCTGAGTCATGAAGATTTTCACTTACGTGATCTTCTGAAAGTTTTACAGTTTTATGTTTTACATTTAGACCTCTGATCCATTTTGATTTGCTCTTTGTATTTAGGTCAGAGCTAATATTTTTGCTCAGGGTGACCAGTTGCTCCAATGCCGTCTGTTGAAAAGACTACCTTTCCTCCACCAACATGTCTATACCACTGTACATGCTGATCACATTTGTGTGTGTCAATTTTTGGACATTCTATTCTATTTCATTGATCTATTCCACCACTTTGCCTTGATTACTGTCTTGATGACTGTAGTTTTATGCTAAGTCTTAAAATTGAATGTATTCTTCCCACTTTATTCCTTTGTTTTCAAAATTGTTTTTGTTATTCTAGTTCTTTACCTGTCTATAAATTTTAGAATCTACTTGTTAATATCTAGCCCTTGTTAATATCTAATTCCTGCTGCAATACTGATCATCATTGTGTCCAATCCATAATTCACTTTGGGAAAATTGACATCTTTAGTACATTGAACCTTCCAATCCATGGATACAGTATACTGTTGATTTATATCAGTCCTCACTGATTTCTTTTCTTTTTTTTTTTTTGGCCACACCTGTAAGGCATGTGGAATCTTAGTTCCTTGACCAGGGATTGAATCCAGGCCCCCTGCAGTGGAAACATGAAGTCTTAGCCACTGGGCCACCAGGGAAGTCCCTTCATTGATTTCTTGCAAAAACATTCTGTAGTTTTCAGCATATAGATCCTGCATTAGCACATTATGGTCTTCATTTGTTCAGCTAATACTTGGCTCTTCCATTAGACTGTCAGCCTCTCAAGGGCAGGGATCATATCCATGTTGCACCTGCTATGTTCAGTGAGCTCCCAGGGGTCTGCCTGGTGTGAAGCAGGCTCTCACTGAGTATCCCTGAGTGAATGACAGTACTTCTGCATTCATTTTATGTAATCTTCTCTAAATCCCTTCAGGATAGAGATTATGCTCCTTACTTATTTCATGAAGGAGAAAACCGGAGGCTTAGAAAGGAGCTGTAGGAGCATCATTCTAAGACTGGAGCTAAAGATTCACATCCCTTGGCATACATACATACCCTATAAAATCCCCCTCCCTTTGAGTGTAGAAAATACCCCTGAATATGATGAGATATCATTTCTGTGATTAGATCACACTCCATGGCAAAGATGAAAGGATTTTGCAGATGTAATTAAAGTCCCTAAGCAGTTGACTTTGAGTTAATTACAAAGAAGATTTTCTTGGGTGGGTCTGACCTAATCAGGTGTGCCTTTTAAAAAAGAAAGAATTTTTAAGAAAATGTGGACCATTTTTAAAGTCTTTATTGAATTAGTTTCCCAGGGGGCACTAGTGATAAAGAACCCCCCTGCCAATGCAGGAGATGCGACAGATTCGGGTTCTATCTCTGGGTCAGGAAGATCTCCTGGAGTAGGAAATGGCACCTCTCTGCAGTATTTTTGCCTGGAAAATTCCATGGGCAGAGGAGCCTGGTGGGCTACAGTCCACGGAGCTGCAAAGAGTCGAGCACACACACATTGAATTTGTTACAATATTGCTTCTTTTTTTTTTTTTTTTTAATGTTTTGGTTTTTTGGCCGTGGAGAAAGAAATGGCAACCCACTCCAGTACTCTCGACTGGAAAATCCCATGGACAGAGGAGCCTGGTGGGCTACAGTCCATAGGGTCGCAAAGAGTCGGACATAACTGAGCAACTTCCCTTCCCTTCCCCTTTTTGGCCATGAAGCATGTGGGATCTTATCTTCCCAACCAAAGAGCGAACCCGCATCCCCTGCATTGGGAGGTGAAGTCTTAATCACTAAGCTGCCAGGGAAGCCCCTGCCCCTAGGTGTGCCTTTTAAATGAGAGTCTAGAGGGCACAGATGAAACAAGTCAGGGAGGTCTGAAATAGGGGAGGTGCTCTCCTGTTGGCCTTGAGGAAGCAAACTGCCATGTTATGAAGCGGGTCACATGCCTGGGAAGAACATGGGCCTCTAGGTTGGGGGCCCCCGTCCGCCAGCTGCAAGGAACTTGGCAAAGGTGATCTCAGATGACATCATAGTCCCAGCCAACACCTTGATTTCAGCCTGCTGCAACCCAGGACAGAGAACCCCGTGATACTGTGCCCAGACTTCTGAGCTACAGAAACTGTGCAATAACAGATGGGCGTGGTTTTAAGCTAAGTTTATGGTGATTTGTTATGCAGCAATAGGAAATGAATACAAGGCCCTATGCTAGGGTCCCCACGTGGGTCTCTAGGCTGCCAAAATCTTTCTCCCCACCATTCAAGCAGCTCCTGATGGCTTCTCCTCTTAGGGAGCAAGAGGAGCCTTCCAAGTTCATGCCTTTTGTTCTGCTGTATTTTGTTCTTCCATTTGGACCTCAGGCTTACAGAGATCTGTGATACTCATGAATGGTCCATAGGCAGCCCATTTCAGTTTATGTTGGTTAGTTAGTTGCTCTTAATAGCACAATAAACTTACTTACCACCGCCCGGAACAATAGCTAGTTCTTGTTCTAACATCCATAAAGTCACCACCCAAAACAATAGCTAGTCTTGAGAATAGCCACATCTCACCATGGCCCTCACTCCACTCCAGCCCTTCCACCTACAGTAACTCATCTAAATTTAACATTCATCATTCCCTTGCTTAATACTTTATAGAGTTTAATCACATCCATGTGGATTCCATAAAGTTCATTTTAACATTTTAATGGTTTTTAACTTTATAAAAGAATCATGGGGTACATAATTTCTAGGGACTTTTTCATCTCAATTTTTTGTTGCCAAGATTCATGCATAATGTGGCAAGTTAAAGTAGGCCATTCATTTTGACTGCTGTATAGTATTTCATCCTGTGACCACACAGCCACAGCCTGTTCATCCACTCTGCTGCTGATGGGTATCTGGGTGGTTTCCAGCCCTACTATCGTCAACCGCGCTACTCTGAACAGTCTCATGCAAGTCTCCTGGTTAATTAATCCATTTCTGTGTCTAGTTCTGCTTGAATAAAGGCAAGGAAAGGGCTTTGTTTCTGTGTCACAGGGGAAACAGGAGCCTAATAGAACTTTCCGCTAGGGCCCCACGCTTGACTGATTGCTCCCATTGCACTCACCCCAGACTGCTGCTCCCAAAAGATACATCCAAATGCTGTCAGCCCAGACACCCAGATATGGGGCCCTGAGCCCCGCTGCCACCCACCCACAGAGTGTCAAGAGCACACAGCTGCTCCGCCCCCACCCAAGTTTAAACTCAAGAATCAGCTCCAAGGAAGCTCCCTGACCGCAGTGGTGGCTCCCTCATGGCTTTGGCCTCAAGGACGTCACTCTGAGCACTTGGAACTCGATATTCCAGAGTGTCTCCTGGCCTAGACCATCACAGAACAAGCGATGTGACAAGTGCAGCATAAAGTTGGCCAAGCGGGAAGTGAAACGTAGCCCCAGGCCTGCCCCTGCCCTTACCGGACCTCAATGGAGACCCTGGTTGAGTTACTGACCCCTCTGGAGCTAGAGTGTCCTCACACAGCCTAGAGGCAATGCACACCCAATGAGATAAGAGGTTTAACATCTGGCTGGAGGGAAAGTACGAGAGGGTGAAAAGGCCTGAGAGCAGTTCAGGGTCCTTCCTGTACAAAGCACTCTACCCAGGGCTGACGAGCAGTGATGCTCATGCCCAGAGTTCCTAACTATTGTCACATGAAGCAGGAGGGGACGACACCCTCTCCAGGCTGTGATCCTGTCTCCCTGGCCCCTGACTGCCTCTCAGCACAAGCTGACCTCACCTCCATGGGCGGCATGGAGAATGAGAGTCCTGGCTATGCGACAAGGGAGCCCAACAGCTAGGGACTCAGCCCTCTGCAAACAGAACTGAATCAAAACCCCAGCTCCACCCCTTTCCAGCTGTGTGACCAGGCAGCTTGCCTACGATTTTCAATCCTCAGTTTCCTCACCTAGACAATGCACTATGATGTCGTGATTAACAGTCCCCTCCTTCTGCTCCCGTCTTGACTCTGCCACTGACTAGATATGTGACCCTGGACAAGTCACTGAATCTTCTGGTGCTTTGGTCTCCTCAGCTGTAAACTAGGGTTGCAAATGCTAGCCACCTCACAAACAAAAATTAAATGAGTTGATGTCTGTAAAGAGACTGAGTGCCTAGCACACAGTAAGATCTCAGTAGTGACGATCAGAGTGATAGCCAGCATCATTCATTCATTTACTTAAGTAGTTTCAGTGGTGGGGGAAGTCAACTATGCACCAGGCACTGTGTCTGAAACTGTGGGGGAGGGACTTCCCTGGTGGTCCCGTGGTTAAGACACTTTGCTCCCAGGTTTGCAGGGGGCCCAGGTATGATTCCTGGTCAAGGAACTAGATCCCACAGGCTGCAACGAAGATCCTGCACACTGCAATGAAGACTGGAGATTCTGCGTGCTGCAACTAAGACCTGGCGTAGCCAAATAAATATACATATATATAAACTACGGGGAAACACAGCAGAGAAAGACTGCCTTCAAAATTCAAAATCTCACCACCTAATGACTCTGAGACAGACTCAGGCACCCAGGAGGGGCGGAGGAGGGGCTGCACTGCCTGTGAACTGGGTGCTTGGCTAGAGAGAAATCAGGGGCGCTTCATGAGGGAGGTGGCACTTAGGGATGGGACCTTTAGGAGGACTGGAGTTTGTACAGAGGGGGAAGAGAGCAGAGAGAAGTGCTTTATCCAGACATTCAGTTCAGTTCAGTTCAGTTCAGTCACTCAGTCGTGTCCGACTCTTCGTGACCCCATGAATTGCAGCACGCCAGGCCTCCCTATCCATCTCCCAGAGTTCACTCAGACTCACGTTCATCGAGTCAGTGATGCCATCCAGCCATCTCATCCTCGGTCATCCCCTTCTTCTCCTGCCCCCAATCCCTCCCAGCATCAGAGTCTTTCCAATGAGTCAACTCTTCGCATGAGATGGCCAAAGTACTGGAGTTTCAGCTTTAGCATCATTCCTTCCAAAGAAATCCCAGGGCTGATCTCCTTTAGAATAGACTGGTTGGATCTCCTTGCAGTCCAAGGGACTCTCAGGAGTCTTCTCCAACACCACAGTTCAAAAGCATCAGTTCTTCGGCACTCAGCCTTCTTCACAGTCCAACTCTCACATCCATACATGACCACAGGAAAAACCATAGCCTTTACTAGACGGACCTTAGTCTGCAAAGTAATGTCTCTGCTTTTGAATATACTATCTAGGTTGGTCATAACTTTTCTTCCAAGGACTAAGCGTCTTTTAATTTCATGGCTGCAGTCACCATCTGCAGTGATTTTGGAGCCCCCAAAATAAAGTCTGACACTGTTTCCACTGTTTCTCCATCTATTTCCCATGAAGTGATGGGACCAGATGCCATGATCTTTGTTTTCTGAATGTTGAGCTTTAAACCAACTTTTTCGCTTTCCTCTTTCACTTTCATCAAGAGGCTCTTTAGTTCTTCTTTACTTTCTGCCATAAGGGTGGTATCATCTGCATATCTGAGGTTATTGATATTCTCCCGGCAATCTTGATTCCAGCTTGTGTTTCTTCTAGTCCAGCATTTCTCATGATGTACTCTGCATATAAGTTAAATAAACAGGGTGACAGTATACAGCCTTGACGTACTCCTTTCCCTATTTGGAACCAGTCTGTTGCTCCATGTCCAGTTCTAACTGTTGCTTCCTGACCTGCATACAGATTTCTCAAGAGGCAGGTTAGGTGGTCTGGTATTCCCATCTCTTTCAGAATTTTCCACAGTGTATTGTGATCCACCCAGTCAAAGGCTTTGGCATAGTCAATAAAGCAGAAATAGAAGTTTTTCTGGAACTCTCTTGCTTTTTCCATGATCCAGTGGATGTTGGCAATTTGATCTCTGGTTCCTCTGCCTTTTCTAAAACCAGCTTGAACATCTGGAAGTTCACGGTTCACATATTGCTGAAGCCTGGCTTGGAGAATTTTGAGCATTACTTTACTAGCATGTGAGATGAGTGCAATTGTGTGGTAGTTTGAGCATTCTTTGGCATTGCCTTTCTTTGGTATTGGAATGAAAAGTGACCTTGTCCAGTCCGGTGGCCACTGCTGAGTTTTCCAAATTTGCTGGCATATTGAGTGCAGCACTTTCACAGCATCATCTTTCAGGTCTTGAAACAGCTCCACTGGAATTCCATCACCTCCACTAGCTTTGTTCATAGTGATGCTTTCTAAGGCCCACCTGACTTCACATTCCAAGATGTCTGGCCCTAGATTAGTGATCACATCATCATGATTATCTGGATCGTGAAGATCTTTTTTGTACAGTTCTTCTATGTATTCTTGCCACCTCCTAATATCTTCTGCTTCTCTTAGGTCCAGACCGTATCTGTCCTTTACCGGACCCATCTTTGCATGAAATGTTCCCTTGGTATCTCTAATTATCTTGAAGAGATCTCTAGTCTTTCCCATTCTGTTCTTTTCCTCTATTTCTTTGCATTGATCGTTGAAGAAGGCTTTCTTATCTCTTCTTGCTATTCTTTGGAACTCTGCATTCAGATGCTTATATCTTTCCTTTTCTCCTTTGCTTTTCGCTTCTCTTCTTTTCACAGCTATTTGTAAGGCCTCCCCAGACAGCCATTTTGCTTTTTGCATTTCTTTTCCATGGGGACGGTCTTGATCCCTGTCTCCTGTACAATGTCACGAACCTCCATTCATAGTTCATCAGGCACTCTATCTATCAGATCTAGGCCCTTAAATCTGTTTCTCACTTCCATGTATAATCATAAGGGATTTGATTTAGGTCATACCTGAATGGTCTAGCGGTTTTCCCTACTTTCTTCAATTTGAGTCTGAATTTGGTAATAAGGAGTTCATGATCTGAGCCACAGTCAGCTCCTGCTCTTGTTTTCGTTGACTGTATAGAGCTTTTCCATCTTTAGCTGCAAAGAATATAATCAGTCTGATTTCAGTGTTGACCATCTGGTGATGTCCATGTGTAGAGTCTTCTCTTGTGTTGTTGGAAGAGGGTGTTTGCTATGACCAGTGCATTTTCTTGGCAAAACTCTATTAGTCTTTGCCCTGCTTCATTCTGCATTCCAAGGCCAAATTTGCCTGTTACTCCAGGTGTTTCTTGACTTCCTACTTTAGCCTTCCAGTCCCCTACAATGAAAAGGACATCTTTCTTGGGTGTTAGTTACTGTCCAGCAATGTGGGGAACACATCTCCAGGTGCAGCTAAGCCTGTTCAGAGAAGAAATCGCGGACCAGAAAGAAGGGGTCCTGCAAAGCCCAGTTGGTGACAGAGACCCTAGGACTCCAGGCCACACCCTGACACCAGTGAAGCTCCATCACCCTGCCTGGTCAACTACTGCTGTGTAGCAGAGCACCCCAGAACTGAGTGGCTGAAACAAGTCACTTGATAACCTCTCATGTGCCTGTGGGTCGGGGTCCTGGGATGGGGTCGGGGTCCTGGGATGGGCCCGGGAAGGGCTCTGCCTCAAGTTCTGTCCTGTGGTTTTAGTCCAGTGGTGGCTGGAGCTGGAGCTGCAGGAGGCAGTCTGGACATCTCTGCTCTTCACACAGTCAGGGCCTGGCCTTATGGTCTCTCGCCATGAGTAGCTTGGACTTCCTCCCAGCACATGCAGCCTCTGGGCTCCAGCAGCAAGCTTCCAGCCAGCAGTGTGGACATCTTCTCTGTCTCAGCCCTAGAGTCATGCAGAGTCTCTTCCGCCACTTCCTTTTGGGTACAAATCTACCCAGATTCAAGGGAAGGGGGGCCAGACTCCACCTCTTGACAAGACTGTGCAAGGTTCTAGAAGAAACTGTAGGATGGGAGACTTGGGGAAAATAACACCTGCCACCTGCACCTCCTGACCCCTGGCCTTGCTGCCCCTCCAGGGGGACATACCGCACCTGCAAGCAGGGGTTCCCCTAATAACGCACCTTGAGAAGGGCAGAGAATGGAGGTGGGGAGTTAGGGAGTGCAGGACCAGTTACACAGTAGAGTCAACAGATCTCAGGTGGGAGATCCCAGGCTGAGAAGGAAGCATTCCCTCCGCTCCAGCCAGACGCCAAGCACAGGGGGAATGGAGGCCCCTGGAAAAAGAGGCAGCAAGCTGACGCTGCCGGCCCAGTTCTGGATGGGGGAGGAAAGTGGGCTTCCCCACATCCCAAAGGTCAGAAGGAGACATGGGTTATCCCCGAAGTGGGGTCAGGGTCCAGGCCCCAGGTCCAGCCAGCCTCCCACTCAATATTCCTGTGTTCCCATGTCACGTTAGTGGTAAAGAACCCTCCTGCCAATTCAAGAGATACAACAGACTCGGATTTGATCCCTGGGTCGGAAAGATCCCTGGAGAAGGAAATGGCATCCCATTCCAGTATTCTTGCCTGGAGAATTCCATGGACAGAGGAGCCTGGAAGGCCACAGTCCATGGGGCCACAAAGAGTCGGATGCAATTGAGCACACACATCAAAACATCCCAGGTCCTGGCTGCAGGCAAACCCGGTCTGGTCTACTCCCCCGACACCAGAACTGCCTTTTCACAGGCCTCAGAAAATGGAAGCAGGGCTGTCAAACCCTCATCTGGGATGGGGTCCACAGGCAGAGTCCTCATAGGCTTCACACCTGCAGGAGTTCCCAAAGAATCAGCTGAAGCCTCTGCTAACAGAGGCCTGCAAGCAGGAGGACCCAGATGGAGGAGAACAAGCCTCACCTCCAGGGGTCAGGAATCAGAGGCCGAGCCAGGCCCACTCACCACCCACAAATCCCCAAAGCCGGGCCTTGGGAGAGGGGACCTGCTCACACCTGCCACCACCATGAAATACAGTTGAGCCTTGAATGATGTGGGGGTGAGAGGTGTTAAGGCATGCATGACTCATAGTTGTCCTCTGCATCCACCCAACCACAGACCATTCTGATTGTAGTATTTATTATTGAATATTATTTGCGTAGAAGTGGACCTGAGCTGCTCAAACTCACGTTGTTGGAGAGTCAGCTGTGCGTTTGATTATTCAAAGCACCTGTCCCAAGGTTCTCCCGCAGGCTGTCAGGATCAGGGAGGCGCCCACACCCTGTGCAGTCCCTGGGGCAGCTAGGCAAACATCAGTCATTACTGTGGGCTCTGCACAGGGAGAGGCCAGCCTAGAGCTGTGGGTTTTGGGGTGGGTTTTTTTTTTTTTTTTTTTTGGCCACTCTGCACAGCTTGTGTGATCTTTGTTCCCTGACAAGGGATTGAAACCAGGCCCTCCGTAGTGAAAACGCCAGGTTCTAACCACTGGACCACCAGGGAGTTCCCAAGCTGTGCTTTAGAAGATTACTCTTGGGAGAAGGTTAGAGGGGCAGTCTTTCACTTGCCTCCCACCCCGGCCCCCAGGAATTAGATTCTTCAGAGAGAAAGCCTCTATCTTAGCCTGGTTTCCTCCAAGAGTAGCTTTGGGCTGGAGTACAGATAACTTATTTTTGAAGTCACCCCAGGGAGCCGGGTGACAGAGGACAGGGGACAGAGTGAGACAGGGAAGTGGAGTCAGCCAATACCAGGAGGTTTTAGCACATTAGCTACCCTATGGGTGACTGGTGACCCAGCAGGAACCTATTTAAAAGTCTTAGGACATGTGTCTCAGAATTGTCTGCCCAGGGCTTCCCTGGTGACTCAGGGGTAAAGAATCTGCCTGCCAATGCTATTGACTTGGGTTTGATCCTTGATCCGTGAAGATCCCACATGCAGTGGAGCAACTAAGCCCATGTGCCACAACTATTGAGCCTGTGCCCTAGAGCCCGGGAGCCACAACGGCTGAGCCCACGTGCTGCAACTACTGAAGCCCATGTGCCCTAGGTCCCGTTCTCCGCAACAGGAGAAGCCACTGCAATAAGCCTTGCACTGTGATGAAGGGTAGCTCCTGCTCGCTGCAACTAGAGAAAACCCACACAGCAATGAAGACCCAGCACAGCCAAAATTAAATATTTTGGGGTTTTTGATCTGTCTGCTCAGGAGGGCAAATAGGGAAACATTTATCTGTTGGCTTCTGTCCTTCTATTGAGCAAAAGTGTCCCCAGGGGCCTTCTTTTGAAGGCGTGCACACGGAGGAGACCTCAGGGGTTCTCAGGCTCCAAGGAGGAGATCCCTGTGTAAGGACCTCGGAGAAACCCTAGGGAAGGAGATGGGAGGCTCTGGGCTCAGCTAGGCTTGGTCTGATGACACCTGCATGGAGGAGTTTGAAGAAGCGTGGGGCCTAGAGGAGCTTGGACCCTGGTGTCCCTCATGGGCCTTCGCCTTCCTGCCTCCGTCAAGCCATCAGCCGCATCAGTAGCTGCTTGCAGGGCCAGCTTTTGGGAATGTGAAAAATACTTTCCTATAGCCAGGGAAAGCTCAAAGCTTGCCCCTCCCCAGCCCCCACTCCCTGGTGTGGAAGCAGGCGAGTTCTAAGTACTCGGTTTCAGAGCCCTGCTCTGTCCAGCTCAAGGACCAGTCTGGTTTAGCTTCTGAACAGCTTCCCTCGCCAGGGGGCCTAGGCCTGGAAGGAAACTCAGTTTGTTCTGCCTGGAACTGCGGCCAGAATCTCCCTCTAAGTGCCTGGCTGCTCGTGGCCCCCCACCCAGCCTCTCCGCAAGCACTTGTTTCCTGCCCAGCCAGCCGACCTCACTTCATTTCTCTGGCAGCAGCTCGGGCTCCTCCACCTTCCCCCTGCTCAGCGTCTTGCTCTTTTCCGGAGCCACACCCCCAGCGCCCTCCCACCTACCCCCGCCAGCTCCAGACATTGGCAAGGGCTGTCCCAGCCCCCCGTGGCTTGGCCCTTTCTGAGCCTCTTTGGGGCCCTGCCCGAATCAGCAATGACAAGTACCCTTTCTTCCTTCTCCCTCGCACAAGGTGACCATTGTCCACCGCACAAGGGAGGACCGTCTGTGTTCACGCTGCAGCAGAGAAAGGATGTTTACCCAGGAGAGTCCTCAGCCCTGCTTCACGCTGCATGCAGCCACTCCACTCCATGTCACATGCAGGCTAAGCGTGCATCTCTCCCAGGCCCACGTCACAGGTGCAGAAAGCAGGCCTGCAGGGCACAGAAGCGGGCAGGCGGGCTCAGGAGAGGCCCAAAGGCCCAGAACAGGATCAGGCCAGGCCCACAGGTGGCCTCCACTTGCAGAAACGAGGCTTTGGCAGGTCTTACCTCTGGGGGTTCCCTCTGTTCAGACCCTGAGACACTCTCCTCCATCCCATCTCTCCCTTCACACCTCCTCATTCAACCCTGACAGCTCCCCTCCCCACAGCGGGTGTTCTGATCGCCACACCTTTTCAATATTTACTTATTTGGCTGCCTTCGTTCTTAGTTGCGGCACACAGGGTGTTTCATTGCAGGATTTGGACTCTTTACTGTGGGGTGCAGGCTCGGTTGTCCCACTGCATGTGGGATCTTAGTTTTCCAACCAGGGATCAAATCCACATTCTCTGCATTGGGAAGTGGATTCTTAACCACTGGACCACCAGGAGAGTCCCTGATTCCACTTTGATAGATAAGGGCACAGAAGCTCAGAGAGATTTATCAGCTTCCCCATAGGGAGAGGAGAAGAAAAGAGGATAGAGGGAAGGAAGGAGAAAGGGAAGTCTCTATCAGCACTTTTTTTTTTTTAATATAGTTGCTTTACATGGTTGTGTTAGTTTCTGCTGTACATCAAAGTGAATCGGCTATATGTATACATATATCCTCTCTCTTGGATCTCCCTCTCACCCACCACCCCATCCCACACCTCTGGGTCATCACAGAACAGCAGGCTGAGCTCTCTGTACTCTACAGGAGAATCCTACGATGGCAGGAATGGCAGAGCTGGCTCTGAGGAGGTTTCTAGTCTTCCTCTTGGGAGATAGGGTGACAATTGCTCAAGGTCACATGGAGCATCTCCCACTGTGCTGGGGCTTGGGGGTTTGGACACTGGGGTGGTAACTTCATGGTCAGCCTCTGCAGGAGAGAAGGAAGGTTCTGAGCCAGGACACGCCTGCCCTGGAGGCAGGGAGATGCATGAGGTCTTGTGCCTGGCCTGTCCAGCCCGCAGCCTCAGCAGGGGCCACATAGAGAGGGGGCCACATAGAGAGGGGAGCACTGCCAGTCACCCAGACACTTTCACTGGCTTTGCCCCCTAACCTCTGCCCAGGCCCTAGAGTCCTGGGCTGGAGCTGAAGCTGGGCCAAGACCAGCGAGCTTGGAGGGAACCTTTCCAATGGGAGATACTGTGGAGAGGAGCTGAAAAGGGGGTGGGCATGGCCTCCCTGGACATTCAGAATTTTAGAATCGATGAAGTCCTTCCAGCTCAAGACTTTGTGTCTATGCAGTGTGAGGTGTGTTTCTCTCCACACCCTTAGGGTGCCCCCAAATCCTACCAGGCTGTAGTCAGAGGTATCTCAGAGACACAGCCCCCCAAGGTTTTTATGGCTGCAAACAAATCAGCCCCCTCAACATAGTAGCCTAAATAACAATGGTTTCTTAATTTTTCACGATTCTGGGTGTGGTCCTGGCTGTCCTGCAAGTCTTACCTGGGACTAGGTCACTTGATCAGCTGTATTCAGCTGGAAGGTCCAAGTGGCTTCCGTCACAAATCTTAGGGCTCCCTGCCTCCTCTCTCCTCCACTTAGTGTCTCATCCTCGAGGGCCTCTCTCTCCTGCAGAATACCCTAGACTTCCTTCCAGCATGGTGGGGGCTGAGTGGCAAGGAGGGAGAAAAGAAGTGAGGGGAAGGGCTAGGCCCTTCAAGGGCTAAGCTTGGAACTGGCATAATTTCACTTCTGCTGCATTTTTTCCATCAAAGCAAGCCACAGGGCCCAGCCAGATTCAGGGAGAGAGAAAGTAGACTCCACCATTTTTTTTCAATTTTTTAATGTATTCGGCTATACTAGGTCTGCATTGGGGCATGTGAGATCTTTAGATCTTTAGATGGAGCATGTGAACCCTTAGGTGCATCATGCAGAATCTAGATTCTGACCAGGATTTGAACCTAGGCCCCCTACATTGAGAGTGCATAGTCTTAGCCACTGGTCCACCAGGGAACCCCCAGTATCTACCTCTTGATGGTAGAAAAAGCAAAAAATCCCTGGCCATCTTTAATCCATCTCAGAGAGGCGGGAATTCACCAGTTTTGAGAAAGTCAGGACAGAGCCCAGGGGGCCTGATGGAGACGCTGGCACTTCGGAGATGGATGAGGCTCCACCCTTGCCCATAGGACTCTCTCCCATTGGCTCCTAGATGACAACTTCCCCGGTGCTCTGCCCACAATAGCCCCAGAGGCCTGGACTGCAGGAGGAAGGACTGGGGTCAAATGAGACTGTGCAGGGGAGGTGGGGGAGGGCACGGGGCCCTCTGTACCAACTGTTAAGGCATCTGAAGATGGGTCTGTTTGTTGCGGGATACGAGGGGAGGGCACTTATTCATTGCAGAAACCCACCCCACGAAGGCTCTGGCTGGAACCAAGCTTGAGGGGGCTGAATCATGGGACAGGACAGGCTCTGCTCATCTCACTGTCCTGGGGGACCCCAGCTCCCCCTCTTCTTGTCTTCCAGGTGTCCTTTGCAGCAGTGCTTAGCTGGTCTTAGCAGGCCCAGACACTGGGCAGCCATGTGGGTCCCTGAAGACTCCCGATTCCCACCACTCTCCTGGCTGTCATCTAACTTATTCATGCAGCCCCTTGACAGCTATTTACTGAGCACCGGCTGCGGGCCAGGCGCTGTGCTAGTCACTGAGGCTCTATCAGTGAGCAAAATAAACAAAATCCCTGTCTTCTTGGAGTCAGATTGGAGGAGAGGGAGTGTGTTTATAGATAATAAACAAAATAAATAAGTAAATTATAGAGTTCTGCATTCATTTCCTGTGGCTGCCATAACAAATTACCCCAAACTTGGTGGCTTAAAATATCAGAAATGTATTTCCACATGGTTCTGGAAACTAAGTCTCAAATCAAGGTGTTGGCAAGGCCACACTCCCTTCACGGGCTCCAGGAGGAGAGAAGTGGGCCTCTTCCAGAATAGTGGTACCCGGCAATCCCTGGAACTTCTTAGCTCGTGGCAGCGCCCTTCCAAAGACCACTTCCATCTTTACATGCCTTTCTCTCCTGTGTCTCTGTTTTCTCCTCTTCTTATAAGGACACAGTACTGGACTAAGTGCCACCCTAAATCCAGGACCATCTCATCTCAAAAGCTATAATTTGAGCGCATCTGCAAAGACTTCCAAATCAAGTCACATTCTGAGGTCAATGATTTTGAGGGACACTATTCAACCCACTCAGAGAAGGCAATGGCACCCCCACTCCAGTACTCTTGGCTGAAGAATCCCAGGGACGGGGGAGCCTGGTGGGCTGCAGTCCATGGGGTCGCTAAGAGTCAGACACGACTAAGCGCCTTCACTTTGACTTTTCACTTTCATGCATTGGAGAAGGAAATGGCAACCCACGCCAGTGCTCTTGCCTGGAGAATCCCAGGGACGGGGGAGCCTGGTGGGCTGCCACCTATGGGGTCACTAAGAGTCGGACACGACTGAAGCGACTCAGCAGCAGCAGCAGCAGCATTCAACCCACTACAGTTATATTTGCAGGTTCCAGGGGTTTGGACATAGACATATCTTTTGGGAGACCACTCTTCCACCTACTAGAAATTTAGTAGAGAAAATAATATGAGGATATTTGAAGGAAAATAAAGCATGGTAGTGCTTCTCTGGTGGCTCGGGGATAAAGAGTCTGCCCGCCAATGCAAGAGACGCAGATTTAATCCCTAGGTCGGGAAGATGCCCTGGAGAAGGAAATGGCAAACCATTCCAGTATTCTTGCCTGGGAAATCACATGGACAGAGGAGCCTGGCGGGCTACAGTCCGTGGAGTTGCAAAAGACTTGGACACAACTTAGTAGCTAAACAACAGCAACAAAAAAGCATGGTAATATAGGAGGAAGGGTGTAGGTGCTGGAGTGGGAAGGGTAGCCTGAAGTATTAAACAGGTGGTCAGGAAAAGCTTTCCTAGGGCTTCCCTAGTATCTCAGCTGGTAAAGAATCTACCTGCAATGCAGGAGACCATGGTTTGATTCCTGGGTCAGGAAGATCTGCTGGAGAAGGGATAGTTTACCCTTCTTACCTTTACTCCAGTATTCTTGAGCTTCCCTGGTGGCTCAGCTGGTAAAGAATCCACCTGCAATGCGGGAGACTTGGGTTTGATCCCTAGGTTGGAAAGATCCCCTGGAAAAGGGAACATGCCCTGGAGAAGGGAATGGCTACCCACTCCAGTATTCTGGCCTGGAGAATTCCATGGACTATACCTTACAGCAAAGAGTCAGACACAACTGAGTGACTTTCACTTTCATGACGACTGAGAAGGTGATAGTCAAAGGAAATAAAGGGGTGAGCCATGTGCATGTCTGAGGGGAAAAGCATGCAGGCAGAGGGAGTGGGCAGTGCAAAGGTCCTGAGGCAGGAGCGTGTCTAGCCATCTGAGGAATAGGGAGCTAGAGCAGGGTGAGTGGGGGCAGAGTGGCAGGAGGGTGGACACGGGGGCGTGCCAGTCACAGTACACACCTTTGGCCTTGATTCTGCGGAGAAACAGGAACTGACTTTGCTGTCACAGCATCCCTCTGGTTGCTGGGCTGGGCATAGACTGTGGGGGTGCCGAGGCCCGAAGCATAACTCAGCCGCCCACTCTCTGCCCCCCACCAGGGCGGCCCCCGGGTAGCAGGCACCCCATGGCTCTGCAGCAGCTTCCCAGGGCCTTGTCATAGAGAGGCGCCTCAGATCCCCTGCTGCCCGGCTCCCTGCCTGCCCACAGGGCTCAGGTTTCCTCTTGTCAGCTGTACCCACCAGAGCCTGGGAAAGTCAGCTTTCCAGAAAGATTTCATCATTTTCCATTCGGAAAAGCTTGCCACTCCCTCCGCTCCCTCCCTTGTTCCTGGGGCTGAGTACAAGGGCTGAGACACTCAGGAGCTCAGAGAGGGCCTTCCAGCCCGCCTCACAGCCACCTGGGACCAGACTACCCCATCCTCCAGCTGGCGCGGCTTCCACCTGGGGCATCCTTCCCCCTGTCCCCTGCCAGTCATAGCCCTCATGCCCTGGCACCTCCCCAGCCTGCTAAGTGGGGGTGGGGGCACTGGACAGAGGCACAGGCAAGGGCTGTGGAGGAGGGGAGATGGGTTGGGTGTCCCCCTCCAGGGCTCCCTCACAGAGGCCGAGCCACTGTTGGAAACCAAGCTCCTGCCTTCGCATCTAAAGCAAGTGGGCCCCAGCGTCTCTGGAGCCCAGAGTCTTCTCCATAATGTTCCTCATTCCCATTGCCGTTGTAGGACCTCTCAACACAGAATTTGTCAGTGTTTGTAGATCCTGTCAGCATTTGCAGGACCTGTTGTGGTTTGCAGAGCCCGTCAGTGTTTGCAGAGCCTTCTTGGTTGTGTAGCCTGTTGCTATTTACTGAGATTGTTTCCTTTGTTCCTCCAGGCAGCCCCAACCCATTGCACAATGATGGCTTGTAAAGTTCCTTCTTTCTTCCTCCCCTGATGTGTCCACATCCCTCCCTGTGATCTCCCCAAGGATCCACAGGGCATTTCCCCTAAAGGCTGCAAGGCTCAGACCTTCAGAAATTTCACAGCCAATCCACACACTCTCCAGTGGGGTCATATAAGCTGAGGCAAGGGTGGGTGGGGCTGGAAGTGAACAGAGGGGCTACCCGCTTCCGAGCTGAAGTCCTGAAACAAGTATCAGTCTGAAGGCAAGCAGATCTGGCCCTCTGTCACTTCCTAGGAATGGGCTTTGGACATCCTCTCAAGATTCTGAGTCTCAGTTTCCTCATCCATAAAATGGTGCTGGGGACTTCCCAGGTGGTCAGTGGGAATTTGCCTTCCAATGCAGGGCACGTGGGTTCAATTCCTAGCCAAGGAACTAAGATCCCACATGCCACCAGCCAGCTGAGCCCATACGGCAACTACTGAGCCCAGGTGCCGAAACCTAAAACCCCACACAGCCAAAAATAAAGAAATATCTAAAAAATAATATGGCGCTGAGTTAGACCATGTGGTGATATGAGATTCACCTGGTATAACGGGTGGGCAAAGTGTGTGAATGACAAGCGTCTGTGTATGCTGGGTGTGGGGCTTTCCTCTTCCGCAGAACATCTCCAAGGGCTCAAGAGGCCCCGGGCATTCCTGTCATTAGCTCTGAGTGGTGAAAATAAGGCCACAAGGGTCTAAAGTGGGAGCTGACCTCGCCCAGGCCCTGTCCGTCAGGAACTTGGAGAGGGTCAGCATGGGAGCCCTTGGCCACTAGCCCTCCACCTCTCCTCCCCCGCCTCAATGTTGCTTCAATAGTGAGTCGCACCGAAAGCCACAGGTGTCCCTGAGTTAGGGGCTACGCACTCCCGTAGACTACGGCCCCCTGAGGCAGGGCTGTGTCCCCTCAGACCGGGGCGCCTATCCCCTCTCAAACCCCAGGACGGGGGTCTAAGCATCGGCCTCCCCTGCGGTACTCACGCACCGCTGAGTGGCCACCCGAGGGGACAGGGTGACGGGCCCTGGCAGAGGCGCAGGGCAGGGCGGGGCTCTCCTGAGGAAGCCTGTGCGGGTGAAGGGCCACGTCTCAGGGCTGCCCTGGTGGCTCAGCGGTAAAGAATCCACCAGCCAGTGCAAGAGACACGGGGTCACCCCTGACCTGGGAAGATCCCACAGGCCGCGGAGCATCCAAACCCAAGCATCACAGCAGAGCCCGGGTGCCCTGGAGCCCGTGCTCTGCAACAAGAGAGGCCGCAGCAGGGAGAATCCCACACACTGCAACTAGAGGGTAGCCCCCACTCACCACAGGCAGAGAAGCCTGCGCAGCCGTGAAGACCCAGCACAGCCAAAAGAAAGAATTTTTTTTCTTTAAAGGGGGTCACGTCTCTGAGCCCTTGGCTCAGGTCAGACTAGAGCCATGATCAGCTTGGAGCCATCAGCCAGCTGACTCTATTTAAAGTGCCTGCTGTATGCAGGGCCCACTGGCAGGTGTTTTGGAAGAGACCAAGAGGATCAACCTGCGGTGTCCTAGCCCCTGGGAGGTAGGCCGGGGTCCTGGGCAGGGACCTGAGTGCTGGGTGGCAATGCAGACATGGGGATCTGGGGAGAAGGGAGCGGGGACGCTGCGGTCAGGCAGCCTCCTTAAGGAGACCCTCCTGGGACCACGCTTTGGGGCCAGGGTGAAGAAGGCAGACCAATGGCCTTGGCTTTGGCCCACAGGGAACCCCCACTGCTCTCCCCCCCCCCCTGCCCTCAACTTCTCTGGCAGTCTTGGTCCCTGCTTTCCCAGGAGCCTGTCCTCCCCCATCCCTTGAGCCCCCAAGGCTGAGCCCTTTCTTTCCTCCTCCTTCGGCTCCAGCTCCTGCTCAGTCGTAGCTGGGCCAGGGGAAGCAGAGGAAGGAGCTCCCTCAAGAGCCTGCCGAGGGGACCTCCCTCGTGGTCCAGTGGCTAAGGCTCCATGCTCCCAGTCTAGGTGGCCCGGGTTCAATCCCTGCTCACGGAGCTAGATCCTGTACGCCACCACTGAGAGCCCACATGTGGCAGTGAAGATCCTGCGTGCCGTAGCTAAGACCTGGCGATGCCAATAACAAACAGAAAAAGAGCCTGCTGAGGGCCGCTTGGGATCCACCTCCTGGCTCCTGAGCTCCCCACCCTGAAGCCTGCATAGGCTGGGAATGTCTCACAACAGGGGCAGTTGGGATATTCTAGAGAAGGAAGGAGCCCATGGGAGGCCCTCTCCTAGATCCCCTGCCTCCACGTGGAGGAGCTATGCCCACAACCGGAAGAGGAAGCAGATTCTAGGGCCCACCAGGTAGTGGGCTCCGCCCAGGCCATTCCACTTTCATTCCCTGCTAGCAAGTTGAGGCCAACTCATTCCTCTGCCCGGCTCGGGTTCCTGAGCAATGGGGCGCTGAGGGTCCTCAGAGGTGGCGTTGCTCTGGGCCCCTGGAGGTAACGAGGATGACATCAGCATTGACCCAGCCCTAGGGGCCTCATTCTGAGGAGGGAGACACAGCCCTGCTGTCTGGAATACTCTACTCCAATGGGGGAAATAGAGCCCCTGTCCTCCGGCAGCCCCCAGACGGAGCAGAGAGACATGGCCCCTGTCCCCCTTCAGGGCGGTCTGACTGGGCCTTGAACACCTCCATCTGCATCCAGGGAGTGAAGGCCAAGAGGTCACCATCTCCTGCCTTAGGTCAGGGTCCTCCTCACCCACCCTCAGGACGAAGGACAGAACTGGCGTGGAGCAGGAAGGGAACTTAGAGACCTGTGTCCCCGCTGGTCACTGGCAGGCAGACCCCTTCATTGTTGCCTATGGGGCCCAGTTTCTCCCAGAATTCCTGCTAAGAAGATTCCTCGCCATATGCAGGAGAGGTGCCAGGGGCGGCTTTGCCTTGTCCCACCAACTGCTTCCCTCACCCTAGACGCTGATATGCTCAGAGAGGCCCTAGGGGTGAGGGAGCAGGGGAGGCCGATAAGCCGACCTTCCTCCAGACCCTGTTTTGGCTGGAAGGCCGCTGGGCTGTTTGGTCTGTGGGCGCAGGATGGACAAGGGACCCTGTGTGGGAGGAGCTTCCAGGCCCCAGGCCCCAGTGGGTTGGGACGGCCCATCCCCTGGCAGCAGGGTGAGTGTGCCAGAGCCCCCACTGAGGTTCCCGGTTTCTCTTGGCTCCTCAGGACACCCACTTCACTCTGCAGTCCCGCTCCAGGAGACACAGACAGAGGTCCCCTGAGCCTCTCCAAAGCTTCCACCAACGTCCCTCAGGCCCCTGTTACTCTCCTGTCTAGAAACCTTACCCCCAGCAACAGAGAAAAAGAAGGAAGGAACTGTGTCCCCAGTGAAAATAATGGGTAGAGCCTGGCCAAGCTCTGCCTAAACCCAGTCCCCCCACTGCTCCGCGGTGCTGCAGGTGAGTGATAAGATCCAGGGAAAGCCACATTCAGTCTGGGGGAGCTGAACTTGACCTGTGTGTTAGATAATTATAGGAAATTGTTTGCTTTTTTCAGTATGAGAATGGCTTGTAGGTTCGTATAGAAAATTGGGTTAATTTTTGAGAGATATGGGCTTCCCCTGATAGCTCAGTTGGAAAAGAATCCGCCTGCAATGCAGGAGACCCCAGTTCAATTCCTGGGTCACGAAGATCCACTGGAGAAGGGATAGGCTACCCATTCCAGTATTCTTGGGCTTCCCTGGTGGCTCAGCTGGTAAAGAATCTGCCTGCAATGCAGGAGACCTGGGTTCAATCCCTGGGTTGAGATGATCCCCTGGAGAAGGGAAAGGCTACCCACTCCAGTATTCTGGTCTGGAGAATTCCATGAATAGTATATAGTCCATGGGGTCACAAAGAATCAGACAGGACGGTGTGACTTTCACTTCACTTCATTTAATAGATGTATTCTAAAGTGATTAGAGGGGACATGTCATAATGTCAATAATTTACTTTCAAATATTTCAGTTCCAAAAAGATGAAACAAATCTGGCAAAATGTCCACTATTGTCTTGATAATGGATACTTGTAGGGTCATTGTACTATTCTCTCTACTTGTTTAAATGTTTAAAGTTTCCCACAATACTGCTGCTGCTAAGTCACTTCAGACGTGTCCGACTCTGTATGACTCCATAGACGGCAGCCCACCAGCCTCCCCTGTCCCTGGGATTCTCCAGGCAAGAACACTGGAGTGGGTTGCCATTTCCTTCTCCAATGCAGGAAAGTGAAAAGTGAAAGTGAAGTCGCTCAGCCGTGTTCGACCCTCAGCGACCCCATGGACTGCAGCCTTCCAGGCTACTCCGTCCATGGGATTTTCCAGGCAAGAGTATTGGAGTGGGTTGCCATTGCCTCCCACAATAAAGTATCCCCCCACCACCACCAAAAAAGAAACATTGTACCAACCTGAACTCAAATATCAACACTACTACTTCCTTGCTGTGTGACCTTTGGCAAATCGCTCACCCTCTCTGGGGCTCAATTCCTCTATAGTTAAATAGTACAACTATTGGGCTTCCCTGTGGCTGCCTACAACGCAGGAGACCTGGGTTCTGTTCCTGGGTTGGGAAGATCCCTGGAGAAGGGAAAGGCTGCCCACTCCAGTATTCTGGCCTGGAGAATTCCATCCACTATATATAGTCCATAGGGTCACAAAGAGTCAGACACGACTGAGCGACTTTCACTACAACTACTACATACTCCTCTTAGCAGGCTGTGGTGAGGATTAAACATAATAGCTGATGGGGAGCAGTGCCTGGGACATAGTAAGTGCTCAGTTAAAAATGGGTGTTTTCAAAAAAAAAAAGTTGTTTGCGGGACTTTCCTGGTGGCCCAGTGGTTAAAACTTCATCTTCCAGTTCAAGAGGCTCAGGTTCAATCCCTGGTCAGGGAGCTAAGATCCAACATGCTTCCTGATCAGAACATAAAACACAAGCCATATTATAACAAATTCAATAAAGACTTCAAAAAAATAGTCGACATAAAAAAAAAAGTCTTTTAAAAATATGGTTGTTTGCAAAATGAAAGAAGGGGAGGCTAATGAGAGGAGTCATTTTCTCAAATTCTGAACTTCAGTTTCTCTGCCCTCAATAAGCAGTAGTTAATGATATTACCTGAGTCAACAACCGTGACCCCAGCCCACAAACCAGGCCAGGTTAGTGTTGGATGCTGGGGAGAAGAGAAGGCTGGGGGTCACTCTTAACACGACCAGTAGACACTGGTTCCATACAAGGAGCCCCTTCCCCATTTGGTACCCAGCTCAGGAACAGAACAACCCCCACCCTTTGGCCATGCCCAGTCACTCAACATTGAGATCAGTCAGGGCTGGGAGGTCGACCCCCTCGATATCCTCCATGGAGAAGCAGGGCAGGGAGCGAGAGCCCGTTCCGAGGACAAGGGCAGTGGGACACGCAGTGGGTAACGGGGAGAAGGCCAGCACTTTCCTATTTTGGGAGGCAGGAGGCAGCAGGTGGCTGGCTGGTGCTGAGACATGTGAACCCTCCTGTCAGCAGGCCATGTGGCCAGCAGCAGGGCAGCCTGGCACTGCTGGGCATGGCCTGGGCCCAGAGTGAGCCCCCCAGCCAGGAGTACTTGTGGCCACAGAGGGAGGGAGGTCTGGTTTCACCATCACAAGGGCATTCTCCCTAATTCAGCTCAGGAGAAAAGGCTGCCTAGAACCCTTCCTCTCTCAAGTCCCCCAGGGAAGCAGACTCCAGGGTCTGGATATTCTGAGATGCTCCCAGTCTGAGTGCTGTGCTTAGTTGCTCAGTCATGTCTGACTCTTTGCAAACTCATTGACTGCAGCCTGCCAGGTTCCTCTGTCCATGGGGATTCTCCAGGCAATAATACTGAAGTAGGTTGTCATGCCCTCCTCCAGGGGATCTTCCCAACCCAGGAATTGAACCCAGGTCTCCTGCATCGCAGGCAGATTCTTTGATTCTTTACCATCTGAGCCACCAGAGAAGCCCAAGAATATTGGAGGGGGTAGCCTATCCCTTCTCCAGGGGATTTTCCTTACCCAGGAATCCATCCAGGGTCTCCTGCATTGCAGCTGAGCTACCAGGGAAGCTCATTGCAGCTGAGCTTTACCAGCTGAGCTACCGGGGAAGCCTCCCAGAATGAGTGGGGAAATGCAGTCTTTGCAATCCAGGAGCTCCTAGTCTGATGAGAGACATAGCCTCTGCCCTGGGGAAGCCCCCAGTCTGAGGGGAGGAGGTGCAGCCCCAGCAGGGAGGGTTCCAACTGAGGGGGAAGGCTAGCCACCGTGGGGTGTGGGGGTGGAGAGCTCCACTAGGCTTGGAGGCAACCCACGATGCTGGTTTCCCTCGGCAGCCTGGTTATTTCAGGGTGGGCAGGAGGAGCAGGCAACTTTCCAGATTAAAATAGCCTTCCCTGGGTGTCATTCCTGAGACGTGCACAGCTCCCAGCTGAATGCTTGTCACATGGCTCTATTCCTCCTGCCCCTCCCAGGCGGGCTGAGCAGGGCTGGGATGGTAGTCCTACCCAGGGAGGGAGGCGGTGCAGGGAGCAGAGTTGAGCCTTGTTTCCTAATCGGGGCAGTGTGGGAATGCAGCTCTGGCCACCGAACGCTGCCCGTCACTTGCCCAACTCCTCCTTCCTAAAGGGGCCGCCAGCCCCCTCCCTCAGGGAACCTTCCCACACTGACTCCCGGCTGTATGAAGCCCTCTGGCTCCACCTGCCTCCCCAGTGCTGTGGCCAGTCAGTCATTTCCCATGGTTAGGGGCTTCCCTTATCACTGGGGATCCCTGGAATCAGGACTGGGGGTCCTGAGGCCAGGCTGTGTCCCCCTGAGACCCGGGCTCTGTGAGAGTAGGGCTCTGTGTCCTCACCACCTGTTTCTGGTCCAGTGGGAAGAAAGTTGACCCAAGACTCAAGAGCTCTGGACTCCATGTGACTCTTGAGGGCATCTCTTTGCCCTTAAGGCCAGTGGCCTGCCACACATGGCTCTTAAGAGCAGAGATGCTCTGGTCACCAATCCAGGTTGCAACCTCAGCCTGGGCTGTTCCGGGCTGTTCATCACCTCCGGTCACTTACTTAGCCCTCTGACCCTCTTCAGGGTCAGGAGGGCAACAGTAGCTCTGGCCCCTGGGCTGGTGTTAAGTCTCAAATGAGATAACACATCCAAGAGAACTGGCATGGTTCGTGGCAAAGGGTGGGGAAAAGGTGAACCAAAGAAGTGTAGAGGTCCAGTTCTCCAGGCTGGGTGTGGGTTGGGCAGAGCTCTAGGCTCCATGACCCTGGAGTCTGGGGCCAAGATTGGCCCTGGAAGACCACAGAGTGACCTAGGTCACCAGCCGGGCCAGGGCTATGCTAGGATTCTGATCTGCAGTTCGAGGAACAGGACATGACCTGACTCCGTGAAAGCTCTCTCTCACCCATCCCCGTCTTCAACTCTCCTCTGGCCGCCCAGTTCCAGCTGTCTCTGGTCCTTGTCGCTGGATGCACCCCTGACTTTCCCAGCCCCCCTCCCTCCTCATCCAGTTATACTGTACGTGTGATGTGTCTGGTGTGGCGTGACCCCTCTGAGCTGGGCAGGGGGCTGGGGCTGGGCTCACACAACGTAAATATGTCCTGGGAGTTTACATTGTGAGGCTGGGAATACTCACCAGTCAGCCGGCTGCTGCCCCTGTTTATTCCCTGGGGTTCATGGCCAGGGCCAGGGCAATCCTCAGGTGGCTGCAGCTGTGTGGATGTCAGTGTGCCAGGGACCCCAGAAAACCCCAGGCCATCCCTGCCCACCGTGTCCCAGCTGCCCCTCCCCACCCCCACGGACCACGCCATGGTGCACGTGGGCGTCCAAGCACCGAGTAGCCTTCCCGGGCCTGTGGTTCAGGGCCCCTTGGCCCTCCTCCCCTTTGGCCCCCACCCTGCTCCAGGAACCCAGATCAGACCACAATGTGTTTTTCTCAGGTCGGGCCAAGCTGGGCCTCACTCAAGTCAACCACTGTTAAGGTTTCCCCTGGAACTCTCCCGGGCTGTTTGGCTTTTCTGAACACTTGACGACATCACTCAGCATCTTCTCTGACCTGCTCAATGAAACAGGCTCTGCCAGGGTTTGTCCATTGTCTACATGGGAAGGTTGAAGTCCCAGGGTATACAGGCCCTGAGTTCCATCCAGAGCGGTCTGTGGTGCTTGTACTCAGACAGAGATGGGGACTTGCTGGGTGGTCCAGTGGCTAAGACTCCACAGTCCCAGTACAGGGAGCCTGGGTTCGATCCCTGCTCAGGGAACTAGATCCTGCAAGACACAACAAAGATCAAAGATCCTGCATGCCACAACTAAGACCCAGTGCAGCCAAATAAATATTAAAAAAAGAGAGAGATAAAAATGATAGCCTCACAGTGGCCCTGCATGGTGATCCACTCGACCTGTGAGAAAAACTGAGGCTTGTGGATAACTGACCACTTGCCACGGCTGGTGAGGTCAGGAGACAAAACCAACTCTGCCAGGCTTCCTGCCTGGTCCTGCCCAACTCTCTGCCCACACTTGACCCAGCGAGCTCAGGAACCTTCTGGTAGCAGGTCGGGGGACAGTTCTCAGAAAGGTGCAACTCTTCCTTCCCTCCCGAGATGTTCTTATTGAAAAGTTAGAAAGTATCCAGTAATACAGTTATTTTCACTGACAGTACAAAGTCCTGTGTTAAGTATTGGCAGGGAGAAGGACTGACAACAACAGCAATAACTGGTGTTTATTGAAGACTTGCTGTGTGCCTGCTTCTCTGCTCTAAGTGCTGTATATACAACATCTCAGAGACCCCTCACCACGACTCTATGAGACATGGTATTATTACTTTTTTGGCCACACTGTATGACATATGGGATCTTAGCTTCCCAGCCAGGGATCAAACCTGCCCTCCCTGCTTTGGGAGCATGGAGTCCTAACCACTGGACTGTCAGGGAAGTCCTGGAGACACGGTATTATTAAATCCTATTTACAGCTGGGAAGACAAAGAAACATAACTTGTCCTAGGTCCCACAGCTAGAAAGCATCAGAGCCAGGAGTGAGACCCAGAGCCATCATGGGTTATCTGAGTGGAGGCTGACTTCAGAAACCAGCTTAAGGAGTGTGGGTGTGAGAACGCAGACACACACACATCAATTAGGAGGGGACAGGCGAAGCTGAGCCATGGTATACAGAAGTCATCGGAGAAATGCAGGATAGATTAAGGAACGGTTCCTGGCAGAGGTGGGTTCTGTGTCAGAGCTTGAAGGAAGTGAGAGATATAGGCTATTCCCAATGTGCGGGACCCTGGGCAGAGCTAATCTCTAACATAGTATTGAAGAATTGTTCCTGGAACGATGGGGTGGTGATAGCATGGTGGTGGAGATGGAGGTATTGGCGAGGAGAGCGGTGTGATGGGCGGCTGAAAATGACAGTGATATTTAAAATTAATTTATATGGGGCTGTGATGGGTCTTTGGCGCTGCCCACGGGCTTTCTCTAGTTGCAGTGAGTGGGGACTACTCTCTAGCTGTGGTGCACAGGCTTCTCACTGCAGTGGCTTCTCTTGCTGCAGAGTGTGGGCTCTAGAATGCATGGGCTTCAGTAGTTGAGGCTTTGGGGCTCTAGAGTGCACAGGGGCTTAGTAGTTATGGCACATGGACTTAGCTGCTCTGTGGCATGTGGGATCTTCCTGGGCCAGGGATCGAATCCATGTCTCCTGCACTGGTAGCTGGACCACCAGGGAAGCCCAGTGGAAGTGATATTGTAATAGAGGAAGTGATGGTGGTAAGGAGATGGAGGTGGTGGTGATGGAGGTGGTGGCAATGGAGATGGGAAGGGAAGTGGTGATAGAAGCAAGGACTTAAATCCACTTCCTTTACACTCCTGTGCATCCCTCTACACACACAGCCCTCTCTACTCTACACCAGCCGTCACATATTCCTTAGCCTCACAGTGACCTTTGGGAGGGCATTTTTGTCTTCATTTTAGAAATGATGATGAAGAGCCACAGACAAGTCACATTCCGCTTGCCCAAGGTCACAAGGCCAGGAAGCTGGCGCCGGGCTCTCTGCCTTCAGGGCTCCTCCCCGCTCGGAATGGGTTACTAGAGCAGCATTGTGATGCCCCGAGTGGGTGGCAAGGCAGGGGCCCTCCTGTGCTCCCCACATAGAGGCCTTGCGGGCCTCAGCTTGGCGGAGCAGGGAGGAGCAGGACTGGGTGCAGAGGAAGCCATTCTAATCCCAGGCCCATCACCCACATGCTGTGACCTCCTCTGGTGGCAGCCAAGGCAGATGTCAGCTGCCAGGTGACAGAGGGCCGGCGAGGCAGAGCCAGGGGAGCCTGGCGGGAGCCCCACACACCAAAAGGATGAAGTCAGGGCTGGGAAATAATCCTGGAGTCAGAGGAAGGCTTGCTTTGGGGTGGCATTCCTGGAAAGTTCTGTTCCGACTGGCTTGAGGCTGAGTCTCTGCACAGGCCTTCCCAGTCAGGAGAGAGTTTATTAATAATCCCTGCCCTGCCCTCTGCCCTCTGCCCTCTCCCGGGCTGAAGTCAGAGCTTCCTGGGGCTTCTGGCCTCTTACTCCAGGGGTGGTGAGGCCCACTGTGGGTGCAGGCAGACCTAGGCTTTAGTTCTAGGCTTAGGGTACAAATGCCCTGCACCTCCAGACTGCGTTCCCCACATCCCCACAGCCCCAGGGCTCCTCTGCTTCAGCCACAGACTCAGGGCTTCAGAGAAATGGTGAACAGGGGTGGGTGGTGAACACTTGAGCACACGGGACTGCAGGCATGCATGGGTGCCTACGTGCCTGGTTGGGTATGCAGACATAAGTACCTGATTGGAGTTAGAAGAGTGGTAATGTGCTCCCGGGGGTGCACACGTGCAAGGTTACATGTGGCTGGCCTGAAAGAGTATAAACCGTGTTTCACTGAGGAGGTTCTGTGTGTGCCCTTGTGAGCCCTGGGTGATGGGTGTGGGTGGCAGGGGCAGACGACTGAGTGTGAGGGGTGCTAAGGGCCTTGCGAACAGGCCACCTCCCCCTAAATGGATCCCGCCTACAGCTCATTAGCACCTAAGACCTAAATTTACTGCCTCCACTTTCCCACCCACTGGCAGTGACCTCATTAGGCTCCTGCCCCTTTCCCAGGTCAATGGGATGGAGGGAAGGGATGACTCCTTAATCTGCAACGCAGGATCTCTAGGGGAGGAGGGGAAGTACTAGGGGCAGGGCAGAGGGGAAACCAGGTACAGATCTTAATATAGTCACAGGGCAAGCCAGGAGGATGTCGGCTCCTATTACACCTGCCTCCTCCTCACCATCATATGACCCAGCTCCTGCTGGCAAGGCGTGGGTGGGTGAGAAGCGCAGGTCCTGGGTGGTGCTGGGGGCCGCCCTGCATGCTGCCCTCTTGCACATCCTTAAATGATGCCCCTCTCCCAACTGGTCCTCCTGGCAAGGAGCAGGGTCTGGCTGGCCATTCTGCCTGTCTCTGACCCAGCTCAGCTGGGTGGTCCTGACTCCTCCCAGTGGGCCATGCCAGGAAGTGGGGGGAGGGATGGGGAACTCTAGCGCTGACTCTGGGACAGTTGCCAAAGGAACAGGCTCTCCTGATCCATGCCCTCCCCTACTTCCTCCTTCACCCCCCTGATCCATGATCCCCAACTCCGGCACCCCTAAGGGCAGAGCTCTGAGCTGAGAGGTAAGAGCCAGGGTGAGGAGCAGCAGCAGGGCAGAGGCAGCAGCCCCTTCCCACCACTCCAGGAGAGCAGTGTGTGTGCTGCAAGTCAGGTTCAAGCTAGATCCTCCCCTAAACCCCTCCTTCATAGAGACCCCCGAGCCCACACAGATGGCGACACAGTTGCACCCCCAGGGAGCCCAAGTCTGACGGAGCTATCACGCCAAATCCCCCTCCGTTGAGCTTCCTGTGTGACCTTGGGAAAGTGCTCAACATCTCGGAGCTTCAGTTTTCTTGTGTGTGAAATGACAACACTACCACCCGCCCCAAAGATACTTTGTATATGCCTGGTAGCGAGCAAAAGCTACATGAAAAGATAGCTCTTAGTCTTCAATGTGGGATTTTTGTAGACGAAATCACAACATTTAGTCTTTAATCTGAGAAACAGATTGCAGTGGGATCTCTGCACACCCATTGCCACCCAGAGATGGGTCAGCTATGGAGGGTCTGGGCTGTCGAGACACCCCAGGGCCTCCCCAGGCTCAAGGTTTATAGTCAAATATCCTGGTAAGTCAGCCACACAAGGGACCCCAGGCCCAAGGACAGCAGTGCAACAGGGGGACAAGGCAGGTTCTGCAGCCACCCACCCCAGAAGCTGCTATCCGACGCAGTGCTGCTGGTCGTTGACTTCCCAGAAACCCAGTTTAAAAAAAAATTATTTGGCTGCACTGGGTCTTAGTTTCAGCATGCGAGGTCTTCAGTCTTCGTTGTGGCATGTGGGTTCTTTAGTTGCGGTAGGAGGGATATTTTTCTTTTAGTTGCAGCCTGCAAACTTAGCTGCAGCATGCGGGATCTTGTTCCTGACCTGACCTGACCTGGCCCCCTGCATTGGGAGTGTGGAATCTTAGCCACTGGACCACCAGGGAAGTCCTAACCCAGTTTTTTTAATTTACTTTTTTTTTTATTGAGGTATAAGATTCATGCCTCAAATTAACAAATCTGAAGGATATTGCTTGGTGAACTTGTGCATGTGTCTGTATGCCCATGTTATTACCACCGAGACCTAGCACAGAGTATTTCAGCCCCCCAGAAGGCTCCCTCGAGGCCCCTCCCAGTCAGCACCATCCCCCCAAGAGAGAGGTGGCCGCTCTGACTTGTTTCACCACAGATTGGCTTTGCCTGTTCTTGAACCTCATGCAAAGGACTCCTGGGGCATTCACTCTTTGTGTCTGGCCCAATTTATTGGACATGAGGTCTGTGGGGTCATCCATGTTGTTTCGGCAACACTAGTTCTTTCTTTTTCATAGCTGAGTAGCCTCCCACTGACTAGCTATGCCGCAACTGATTGATCTGTTCTGTGGATGGACGTTTGGTTGTTTCCGATTTTTAATTCATAACATTAAAGCAGCCACAGCCTCCATAGACACGTCTTTTGGTGCACATAACCATGGCTGCCCATTCTTGAGAACATATTTTAAAGGGAATGGCTTGTTAAGAACTCCAGGGAGGGAAGAAGGGATGAGACATAATCGATCTCTTGCCTGGCGCCATGAACTTTTTGCATCCACTGGACCAGTCACAGGGGAAGGAGAACAGAGTCAGGGCAGCCTCCAAGAGGGATTCCACTCACCTTGTCCCTGCGTCTAGAGCCACTGTGACTGTGTGAATGCATGATTTTGTTCATCTCGTAGGGCAGCCATAACAAACTACCACAGACTTGGTGGCTTAAAACAACACAGATTTATTCTCTCATAATTAAGAAGGCCAGGGAATTCCCTGGTGGCCCAGTGGTTAGGACTTGACACTCTCACTGCCAAAGGCCTGGGTTCAATCCTTGGTTGGGGAACAAAGATCCCCCAAGCTGCTCACTGCAGCCAAAATAAAAAAAAAAAAAGAGGTCACAGTCCCAAATCACTGCGCTGGCAGGGCTGGTTGCTTCTGGAGACTCTAGGAAGAGTCTGTTTAGTGTCTCTCTTCCGGCTTCTGGTGGGTGCAGGCAGTTCTTGGTGTTCCTCAGCTTGGAGCCACATCACTCCAATCTCTGCCTCCATCATCATGTGACCTTCTTCCCCTGTGGGTCTCTGTATTTCTGTGTCTACAAATCTCTCCTAAGAGGACACCAGTCATTGGATTAGGGGCCCACCCTTACCCAGTCAAATCTCATCTTGATTACATCTACAAAGACTTTGTTTCCAACTAAAGTAACCTTTGAAGGGACTTGAGACTAAGATGTCAACATATCTTTTAGGAGGACAATTCAACCCACAGTGGTGACTATGACTCTGCAAGTTTGTGTATGGTGTACATGAGTGTGTGTGTGAAATTGTGTGTCAGTGTGGGTGTGCATAAGTGTAAGGGAGGAGTGAGAGTATGTATGTGTGAGTGCTTGTGGAAACGTGTCTCTGGTTGTGCTTATGTGGCTGTGGACACATGTACAAGAGCATGTATGTATGTGTGCCCTGTGTCCATGGCTTGGACAACCTTCTGGAAGGACTGAGAAATGTGGCAAGGTAGCCAGATGGCCGCAGGCCTGGCTCCCCGCCCCCAGCTGGGGCGGCCCCATGAGTCAAGAGGGCGGAAGACTGTGAGAAGCAAAGACAAGGGTGTTTGCTGAGCTGGGTACAGCTCGGGAGGTCGAGGCGGTGGCTCCAGGCAGCAGTGTGGTTCCCAGGTCCTCTTCCAGGAACATTCCTAGAAGGCCCCTCCACCCAAGCTCCCATCCCCAGCACCCCATTTGCCTGGATTGGGCAGTGCCGGCTGACTCATCCCTCCCTGGGCTGGAAGCCAGCACTCAGCTACCTGTTGGGCCAGTCAAGTAGGGGCGGGGCAGTCAGTCAGCCCCTCCCAGGCCCTGCCCTCAGGCCAATCCGGAGCAGCGACCCATCAGCCCCAACACATGACCAGGGCTGGACCCCAGGAAGTGAAGAAAGCCAGCGGTGAGCACATGGTCAGGTAAGGCCCCGGATGAAAGCTGCTTCTCTCCCCAGGGCAGCTCTGGTAGGCAAACCCACCACCCAGAGATAGGACATTGGGAGGGTCTCCTCAACAGTTATATATGGGCTGGGGTTCTTCTCTGAGCCAGTCACCTCCTTTAAACTTCCCTACCAAGTTTAAACAGGGTCCTCATTATCCCCATCTTACAGATGCAATCGCTGAGGCCCCAGGGAGTTAGACGATCTGCCTAAGATGCCACACATGTGTTTATATTTGTTGGAAATTTCTTATTCTCTCTGGAAATCCATCCCGGCCCCCACCCCCAAACTCAGACCACAGCTGCTCCCTCTTGCCCACTACAGTCCCTTCCAACCCTTCCCCAGGAAGACCCCCGGCCTATGGGGTAGGATCCATGGAGGGACAGGGGCTGGTGGTGGTCTCTCATCCCATCTTCCTGGGCTCCTTTGTAGGGTCCCAGTTTTCATGTTGGTGTGGTGGTGAGCTTGTTGTCTGTGAGGATGTCGGCTGGTTTGTGTGCACACAGGAGAAGCGGGTGTGTGGTGTACCTCCAGGTGGGATTGCCTACCTGGGACACCCGGGGGCATGGCTGCAGGCTGCATCTGTAAGTGTGCCCTGGTGGAGATGTGTGAAGCCGCTGTGGGGGTTCAGAAGAGCTTGCCCCCACATGTTTGGGTGTCCACAGGGTGCCGCCCCACCGCTTCCCCGCTTACCAGGTCACCGCCACCATCCTCAGCAGAGCCCCCGGCACAGGTGAGAGCCTGATGAAAACCGCCTGTGACTGGGGACAGGCGCACCTGAGTCTCAGGCCCAGACCCGCTCACTCAGGAACTCAGGGCTGCGGTGCCCTTGAGCAGGCATCACCCCACCCAGACAGCAGCCGTGTTCTCACCCAATGGGATGGGGCGACTCGGGGGTGGGGGTGGGGCCGGGGAGACCACAGCATGGCTTCTCCACCCCCAGGAGCGCAGGGAGCTCCGGGCTCCCCCAGATGAAAGGCTCAGTACCCCAGCGCTCGGTAGACTGTGGTGAGGGCCGGGGGTGGGGGTGGGGGAGAAGGTCGTGCCAGGACTTGGCACAGACTACAAAGTGTGGGGGCACCCCCAGCACTCCCGCTGCCGGCTGGCAGGGGAGGGGCTGTGACGTTCGGTGGCCTCATGCAGCCGGGAGGAAGTAGCTAATTGCTGACCTGATGACTGGGCGGCCTGAGGAGTGGGGTGATGATGCCACTCGCAGCAGCAGGCTCCCGCGATCAAGGAGGGGGCCCTGCTGGGACGGAGCAGGCCAGGCTGTGCTCTGCAGAGGCTGAGGTGGCTGCGGCCAAAGGAGCAGGGGGTGGGGGTGGTTGGAGGCTGTGACCGTGGGAAACGGCTTCTCCCGGGCTTCCCTGAGCTTCAAGGGAAAAGAGTTCAGAGGCCCCCGGGGGACAAGGGGATTTGGGAACGGGCGACAGTGGGGGTGGAGGGGGAGGAGAGGGTGGCAGAGGGTCCTCTTGTTTCCCCTCCACCTACGGTCCTCCCACCTTCCCATCTGTCCCCACTCCCACCTTTGTCTCCTCCCTGGCCCCTGTCTGTGGCCCAGGTTGGTGAAGACGGAGACAGGTCTCTCTTCACCACAAGACCGCCAGGCACAAGCATCCTACATGGCCATTCCTACCGTGTGAAGGCCAGAGCATCCAGGAGGTGTGGCGAGCCGTCAGCCGTCCCCAAGGACAGGCAGAGAGGGTGCTGCTACAGAGGACAGCACAGGCAAAGGCTGGGTGGCGGGGTTTGTGAGGCTGATGGACGACAGAGGCTTGGCAGCAGTGGTTATGGGGAGAGGGGAGGGGGTGCAGGGCCATTCTGCACTGAGGGCCACCCTGCCCCTTCCTGGCAGAAAACTGTGGGTAACCAGACTCGGATATTCTCCCACACGCTGGGCACAGCTTCTGCTGAGGCAGGGGGGTCAGGATCAGTTCGAGAGCCACACAGAATGAACATCCACCCTCTAAGTTCCCAGGTCCTTCAGCTCTAGAGAACCTGCAACCTTGAATGCCAACAAACAGGACCCATCCAGCTGCAGTTCAGTCCTCTGGGCCCCCAGCGCCCCCTGTAGGCAGGACGCTACACCAGTAGGGGAGGGACCTCCACGTGCTGGGAAGAGAAAAGATGAGACTTGCTCTCCAGGAGGCACGAAGACCCCGCCTCAGGAACCTGCAGTGGGATAAAGGCACAAACGTTGACCTCAAAGCTCCAATCTGAAATTCAGGCTCTGTCCTCAGGAAGCTTCTACTGTGATGGAAATATACAGTCTACCATCGGAACTCCATTCAGAAAGGTGAAACACATCACTGGCTTCAGAAAACGTACCATCCCAGGGTAGAGAGACACACAGCCCCACTGCATTTTTAGGAAGCCCCCAATCTGTTGCAGACACAGACTAGACATTTCGGTGATTCTAGGGCCGCTAGAAAAACAAATACAAGACGTAAAAAAAAAAATCCAGTTAAATCTGAATTTCAGATAAACAATGACTGTTTAGTATAAGTATATCCCATATAATACATGGGGTATACTTATACTTTAAAAAGTATTCATTGTTTATTTGCAATTCAAACATAACTGAACATCCTGTACTGTTATTTGCCAAAGCTGACAACTCCAGATGCCCCTAGTCCGAGGGCAGGAGGACACCCCAGACACACACACCCAGACATGGAAATGGAGGTAAACATCTGAGCGTGCTTCCTGCTCCTGGAGCAGTGAAGGAGGTGAGACCTGGGGCGCCGGCTCGCAGCAGTTTAAAATTCCTTCCAGGCCAGATCCCTAATCCCTCGGTGCACAATAGCAGCCTTCTCCCCCGCCGCCCGCGCCCACGCCCTCCCCCGCGGGGCCGTGGCAGTGCCACCACGGGCCTCTTTAAGCCCCTTTGAAGCCGCCTGAGCCCCGCGCCGCGGAGGCCCCCGCCGCTATGCCAGCTATGCCAGCTATGTCCCCGGCCGCCGCCGGCCACCACCGCTCCCCCATTAATACTGGCTAATCTGGCTAATAAATAAACTCCCTCCCAGCCTCAGCCCCCTGCTCGCTCCCCCTGGCTCCCCTAGAATTGACTTCAGGGCTCTGCTGGAACACACGTCCTCAACCCCCTTTTCCCCCACTCCCTTCCTGATGTTTCTGACTTTTTTTTCCTCTCACTGGCCCGACTCTGGCCGAATTCCGGGGCCCCTCTGCCTCGCGAGATGCATCAGTATCTCCTTCAGTCCACCTGCGCGCAGGGAGCCTGCCACATGGCTGGGTGCAGGGGACCGGACTCGAAGCTGGGCAAAGAGCCGCAGGACCTAGGAGCGCCCCCTGGAGGAGGGACGAGGCTCTGGCCCCCGCCCCCAGGCCCCGCCCACTGTGTCCTCGGAAGTGGGGAAGCTCCGCCAGCAGCCCCGGGACAGGTGGCTCCTCGCCCGGGGAAAGTGCCGGCGCCTCCCCGGGCAAGAGTCCCCTTCTCCGCAGCCTCTGCCGTCCCTTGCGTCCTCACCTGGGCTTCCGCGAGTCTGACTCACAGCCGACCCGCATCGCTTCAACTCCGCCAACACACCCTCAGCGCGCGGAAAAATTACAGTATTTCAGGGGCATTGCTAATGCGCTCTAATTACCCACCGCCGCTCTCTTCCGCGGCTCTCGGTGGCATTGGGCCAACGCGCCATAATTAGGCCGGCCCTCCCCGGTCCTGGAACACCACCGTCACCTGTCCCCTGTCCCTCGCCCCCTGTCCCCTCCGGGACTGCACCCTTGGTCCCAGGAGAGAGCTAGGAGACCCCACCTGGGATGGGGAATGGGGAGGCGCAGGACTTGGAAACCTGACCCCAGGCCTGAATGGGCCCCTCCTCTTCGGTAAGGCTACAGTCTTTGAGATCTCTGCTGGAAGGGACTGGGAGAGTGGGGAATGGGGCAAGACTTTCTCAGTTGAGGTCCATTGGAAAGTTAACTGTTTGGGGCGGGGGTGGGTAGGGCGCCTGGGCAGTAGTATCCCATTTTGCACATGAGGCTCAGAGAAGTAAGGCTCTTAGGGAAGGCCACCCAGCCAGAACTTCCAGATCAGCTCATTTAAAGGGTCGGACAGGCTCCTTCTCCTAACAGGGGAATTATATTTCTGCGAAGAAAGGTGATATCCCCATTACAGACTGGGAGTATTGGCAGCCGACCAGCTGTGGCCTGTTGGTCGCAAGTGAGCTGGTGAAGAATGGCTCAAGTCTCTCATCCCAGGAAGGGTGGGAGGAGGCCCTGAAGACACAGAACCCAAGCCTGGTGGCCAGGACTTGAGGGGAGCAACTTGTCTGTCAGCCTCTTCATCCAAACCAGGCTCAAACCTCTCTTCTATCAGGAATTCTTTCCTGATGCCCAGGGGTTGCCAACTCATGGCCTTGGGCCAAGTTTAACCTTTAGTGAGATTTTGTTTGGCCTTCAGTGTGTATGTGGTTTTTATATTGAATGTAAGATCCTATGACAGTGCAGGCTGCCCTCCTCATTGGCAAAGACAAATGTGGCCAGACTAAGTCCCCAAAGGCATTTGAGATCTTGGCTTAGATCAGCCCACCTGGCCTGAGCCTTCACATTTTCCCTCATCTTCTAGGATCTCAGTCTGCGCTGCTGCCCTTCGTAGTTTTTGCATGTTTCTCCGTAAGCATGCCGAGTTGAGTGACCCTCCAGCCCCCTCTTTAGGCTCCCCACAGGTGGTGACTGCCTATATTTCTGAGAACCCCTCTGGCAGCCCCTTTTTTTCATCTTGCATACCAATCTCTGCCCTGGGTAGGCACCACATCTTTTCCAGCAGGGGTGACATGGTATTTTTCTGCCATCAGACTACAGGCTCCTTGAGGGCAGGATATTGACTCTAACTAGGATCTCACTGAGGGTTAAATGAATGAGTGCGGGAGTAGCACCCTCTATCATTGGGAGCTCCCTGCGGGCGGGGCCATGGCTCCCCCTCAGTCTAGAGCTCTTTGAAGGCATTGGATTCTCCCCTCAGATGAGGCTTTTGCACCCTACCCAACCCCTCTGGCTCTCAGCTGCTCCCAGGCATTCCTCCCAGGACACCGTTTGTCATGCTTTGATGAATGAAACCTACTAAGAATAACTCAGTCCTTGTAGTCTCTAAAGGACAGGGGTGTTGGGGGCGGCGGGGGAGCCGAGACTGGTGATTGTGAGGGGCTAGAGGAGGAGGATGAACACAACTGTTCATTCAATAGCATTTTCCCAGGTGCCCATCGTCCACTGGAAAGAGACTCGGGGCGGGGGTGCCACAAGCCCCCCTACGGTGCCATTCCTGCTGTTGCCAGTAGGGGGAGGTTCCACAGAACTCCTGAGATGGAAATGCCAGCCCCCTTCTTCACAGCCTTCCCAGCCCTGAAGTCATCACCTCAGTGCCACCCAGCCCCCTCTATGCCTGCCACCAGCTTCCTCTGCCTGGAAGTCAGGTGCTTGGGGGCGAGGGGCCGCTTCCACTGGGACAGGCACTGTGGCGGGGGTGCCTTCATCTTCCTGAGGAGGACTGTCAGAGTGATCACCGGGGGGTGGGGGTGTAGGGAATGCAGAAGCAGTCTCAGAATGACGGGAGGGCATTTGGTGTTGTTTTTTTTTTTTTATAAGAAGCGATTTATTAGTGGTGTTTTAACTTAGGGACGGGGCATGACTGACCCAGAAGATGAACCCTTGTCCCCGACCCCTCTCCACTCTTCCTTCCTCATCCCGCCGCTTTCCACTCCCAGACCTCAAGCCTCCAGTTCAGAATTGAGCGACCTTTCCAGGGCAACTGTTCTCCCAGTCACTTCACAAGGGGCCCGAGGGGTGGGGAGGCTGTGACCTTAACGCGCTTCTTTGGACGAGGCCTTCCTGGCACCCGGCCCCCCACCTGCCACCTCCTGAGAGGGACATTTCGGCCTGGTCTTGGCAAAAACACCAGCCTCTGAGCCAGGCAGCCTGGTATGGTACCAGCCCTGCCACTGACTCCACTGTGACCTTGAGAAGGCCTTTGCTCCCTGGGCCTCAGTTTCCCCAAACCTAAAATGAGTTTGCTCTAGGTTTCATGGTTTTTGAAACTTTCTTTTTAAAAAATAATGGATTGTATTACTTAAATAGTAACTTATGTGGAGTCTCCACTGGTAACATCAAAAAGTTTGGAGTTCTATGGTCAAAATAGGAGTGGGGGTCCAGAGCCCCAGGGTTCAATCCATCACACACATGTGCACATGCACATGCACACACACACGTGTGTGTGCATGTAGAATGGCTCGGGGCACTCCACAGAGCACACTTCACAAACCTCTGGACCCTGAAATCCCCTAAGCAAACATTCTGGGGCCCTGCCACATCTGGGAGCTCCAGAACTGGGGATGAGGCTGGGACTGGGGGCTGCCCGGTGTGGGGAGCAGGGCTGAGAGGTCACAAGGTGGGGGGTCGGGGTGGGGGCAGAGCCAGTAGGGGGAGTCCTTGTGACACCAGGTAACACCACTGAGGCTGGGCAAGGGCCTAGGTCCAAAGCTGGGTCCATGCAAACCCTCTGAGCCAGAGTCAAGTAGGCTTGTCTGGTGCTGGGCCTCCTCAGTTGAGGGAGAAGGGGACTGGTAGGGACTGAGTGCCCTCCCAAGCAGGAGGGGCAGCAGGCATAGAAGGAGGAGGAAGCCTCTGGCAGCCTTTCTCTGGAATTCCTCTCGCCAGGCCCAGGATGAGGGCCAGAGTGGCAGGGTGGGGGGCTGAGCCCCAGGGAGGCCCAGTGGGGTAGCCTTCCCCACTACAGGAGACACAGGGAGCCTCCCAGCACCCCCAAAGGTGGAAGTGTGAGGATTTGGTGACCAGCAAGAATGCAGTGGGGAGCAGACCTGTCAGACTCTGGAGACAGGAGAACGAGGAGATGAGCAGATACCACACAGGGAAGAAAATGGGCGCAATAAGAGGCAGGACTGGGCCTGGGCCCTGGCTTAGGGCAGTGGGGGGGTCCCTGCAAAGTGGGGGAACAGCAGAAGCAGCCCAGTCCCTCCTTGCTGGCAGATGGACTGTGCTCAGGGGTCACCAGGTGAGGTAGATGCTGCCCCCTCCCTGATACCCCAAGCAGTCCTGGAGTGTCCACGTTCCTGATTTCCCCCAGAGAGCACGTGGGGAAACACAGAAGTCTCCCCAAGTCCACCTCCCTGGAGTTTATAATGAGGGATAGGGCAGAGCCACCTCCGAGCTACCTCCCCATCCTCTATCCCAACTACACACACACACACACACACACACACACACACACACACACACACACACTGACATTTATCCCCTAGAGACTTCACAGCCTGAGCCCTGGAAACTCCAGGATCGCTGCTATGTGCCAGGCATGGCTCTGGACACTGTGGGTTCCAGGAACAGAAGAGTCAGCCTAGGTCTTTGCCCTCGTGGTGCACATGTTTTAGGGAGTGAGTGACAACAAGTCACAAAGGAATCAAGTTCAGGTCGCAGAGAGTGCTGGGTGGCTGGGACTGTTTAGAGTCTTCAAAGAATGTCTCCGTGAGGAGGTGACATTCCAGTAGAGACCTGAGCTGCAAGAAGCCAGCTGTGCTTTGGGGCCAAAGGACTTGAAAATGTATGATGTTTTTAAACAGAAAAGAACATGTACCCATAAACGTTCAAGGGCAGGGACATGAAGAGCATCTGTAAAATGTCTGGCACAGTGACAGGAAATTCACATTCATCATCTGCTTCCCTCTTCAGAACACTGGTGTCGAATAGTATTATTTTCATTTTTAAAATATTTTAAAATATTAAAATATCATTTTAAAATATTTTCATTTTAAAAATATGAAGCCTACAGAGATCATTTATTTAAAAGATGTATTGAGTTTTAGCCTCTAAAAACCCTATAATAAATTCCACGTGGGGTGTGCTGTCTTAGGTTCTACAGTCAGAGAGCAGAGAGGAAGATCTGGGAGGGCTTCCTGTAGGAGGAGTCTGTGTCTATGCTGAGTCTGAACAGATGAGGAGGGGATGACAAGGGAAGTGAGGAGGTGAGGAGGGAGCCAAGGGGTGGCTCCAGTGGCAAAGATGCTGTGGGCAGAGTAAAAGACAGAGGAGGGGGTCCTGCCCGGCTGCCTGGTCAGCAATGTGAGGGAGTGGGGTGGTGAATAAGGAGCCCGCATGCAGGGGAGGGGGCCGGGTGGCAAATGGGCCATGGGTTGTGGCTGTAGGGCAAGGCTGGTCGGGTGGGGCCTCTTCCAAGGCTCTGGTGACCTGGCTCCTGTGAGTGACGATGTTACTAATGGCAAAGAGTGGTGCCAGCCAGTGACAAGAACAACTCACAGGCTCACACACTCCTCACACACAGACAGGCAAGTGCCTGCCACACACACAAACACACGTGCAGCTGGTCTGCATTGACAAGGGTCTGCAGAAGGCAGATATGTGCACACACAGGCACGCCGAAGAAAGTGCGCTTTTATTCCTTCCAGCAGTACCATACGTGTGGTGCTGAATGATACGGTGAGGCCCGGAGAGAGGTGTCTTGGGAGCAGCTCACCCCTGACTCCTCATCTCCCAGCTCTCCCAAGGAGGCCACCGTCCGGAACCCGCTTTGGGCCACTTTCCCAGAGGATGACCCCTCGACAGGAGTCTATCCTGAAGTCAAGGGCCCCTCCAACAGCTTCCTCCTCAGAGTGGAGTGTGGGGTTGGGAAGGAGGAACCTGATCCCTGGCCAATGACCTGGTATGCAGAGCCTAGGGGTGGTCAGAGGGCAGCACCTTGACTCTGAGTCCCCTACCCTGGCAAGTTCAGAAGTCTGAAACATGTGCCCAGCCCGTGCCTAGATGCATCTCCCACCCCTGCGGGCTTCCGAAGAGCAGGGACCATGTGTTACCTGCCACTATCCCACCCCTGCCACACAGAGGGCATCCAGGCCCGGGGCCATGACTGGCAAAGCTGGGATGGGAAGGGGTGCTCTGCTCAGGGAGGCAGAGATGGAGCACCTCCTAGCAGGGTGCAGTAGAAACTAGACAGGAATTGGGAAGAGCACGCAGCCGCCTAGGACCCCCAAGGCTGGAACCAGGTTGGATGGATCTTTCATCTATGTGCAGCATCTGCCCTGTCTCTGGCAGCCCTGTCGTGGCTGATGACCCATCAGTGACTCACTGCCAGCTGTGGGCACAAAACGGAGAAAGTGACCCCCAGCTGAGCTCATGCACTCACAATTAGCCCTCTACACCCCCTCACCACGGCAGCCTCCCGGCCTCCACGCACGCACATCCCAGGCTGCCCTTTCCCAACCACAGAGTGCCTCCTGCTGCTTATTTTAGCCTGATGAAACCTCTTAAAATGTCAGAGCTGGAACTGAGCTCCAGATCGTGCAGTTCAACCCCTTCATTCAACCAGGGAGAAAATGGGGATTCAGGGAGAGTGAGTGACGTGTTTCAGGTCACAGAGCTAATTGGTGGTATGACCAGAAATTGACTGCAGGCTTTGGGGAGTCCCAATCCGGCCATTCTAAACTTTGGGCGCGGGGGGTGGGAGTGCCGTCTGCTTCAGGCAGCCCGTTGCCAGTCTTCTGGAGCCTCTGGAACCAGCATGCCTGGATTTGAGCCCCAGTTTGCCAGTTATTAAGTTACCCAGTCTCTCCATACCTCTGTTTTCCCATCTGTAAAATGGATCTAACCTGGTACCTACTCCAAGGTTAATGTGAAGATTGATTCAGTTAATATCTCTGAATTGCTGAGTGCAGTGTCAGGCAAAGAAAGAGTACTCAGAAAACATTAGCTAACTTGCCTGAGTGCCTAGTGGAGTCACCAAGAATTGGTCCTTACTGTGGAAAGTCCAAAATCTTGTTTTTATCAGTTGGCCCAAGGGTAAGCAGATCCCAGGAGGTTGGCTGTGTCGAAAGACTTGCAGCAAACAGATGGATGTGTTACCGTGGGGACAGGGGTTGCTGTCAGAAGGACCGTGGTGGCCACAGTGGCTGCCTCTCACTCTGGCAGCCACCCCCTGAGATCTAAAGGTTGCAGACCTCACAATCAGGGGCAGCTGGAGATTCTCAGAACTGTTCAAGCTGGGTGAGCCCGAAGGAATGCCCTTTTGAACTCAGGAATGGGCCTCCGTTCCTCTGTAAAATAGTTAGAGGCTATGATGGTTGTGTGCATGAGACCAGGGGCTGTGGTACCTTTCCAGCTCTCCCCCTCCCTCACCCTCTTAAGGCCAGCCGACTCCATTCAGAACAGTCTTGCCTGGTCCCAGTTGGATAAATATTGACAAATTCTTCTCCTTCCACGTTCTTCCTTTATCAGTCACCAAAGCCCTGACACCTCACACTGGATGAACTATGATCCCAGAAAACGTATGAGGTTGGGGTGGTCTCATTCCAGCCCCAGAAATGCTTGTTGAATGGATAACTCGGTGAATCAATGAATGGAGTCATTCCCAGAACCTCCTGAAAACTCACCCTGAGCTCTCAACATTGGGCAACTCTCCCCGGAACCCCAGCCATGCGCTCCGTCTGGGGAAAGGCTTTCCTGCAGCTGTCTCAGCCATCCTTGCCACCTCTCATCTCCCACTAACATGGCAACCTTTCTCTGCCTCCACCCTGCCCCCCACCACCCAGTCTAGACAATTCAGCATGTCTGCAGCCTCCCCCAGTAGGAGTGCTGCTGTTACAGCCGTACTCACTGCCCACATGGCGAGGGGTCGGTCTCTAGCCCTCTCCTGCTCCCCAAGCCACAGCTGTCCCCGTTCACCCCACCCAACCTCCTATGATGGCCTGTGGAAGAACACTGACTTTTTCACTTGCTGTTCCAGGTCCACTGATAGCCCATGATGCCAGCCAAGCCCGAACCAAGTCCTGGCCCTGCCAGCCCCATAGAGTCCTGTGGGTGACCCATTCTTTATTGGGAGCATCACCTACTGTCTGGTTGCCAGCCCATCAGGGAAGATTGAAACCCCTCAGATCGGGAGTCCAGCCCGAGCTGGTAAGGAGTTTGTGCCCCTTTGAAGGCTAGAATGCTGGACCCCAGTTCTGTCCTCAGGTGCCAGGACATGGCCTGAGCATTGTCTCCAGTCTGGTTCCAGCTTTTTCCCCATCATTGACCCACTGCCCAGACTTCTGCATGGTTCCTGGCTACTGAGATCTCTTCACAGCAACCAAAGAGTATCTGAGCTTAGAAGATCCTAAGGAATCACCTAGTCTGGTGGAGATGCTCTAGAGTATTCAAAAACATAATAGTCTTTTTCACTGGAACAATTATTAGGGGTGTTTCAGCATTGGGTGCTGTGGGATAGAGATGCTAAATGTCCCACAGTGCAGAAGGCAATCTGCAGAGTGACAATGGCATCCCTTCCTTCATTGGATAGACACTGGTTCTAGCTGAAAGCGTTTAACTGTGTAGTTGTAGTAACTAAGAGCCACAGAGGATAAGGGACTGGCCCAAGATTACATGCGCATTTGTCTTTTAGGCAATCCCACGGGGGAACCCAGGCATTCTCCCTCTTGAGAATATCAGTGTCATCTGTTCAATATTCCACCAGCAGTCACCAAGTTTGAGGCACTATGGGAGAGTCAAGGACTAAAGTGAGACCCATGTAAAGGCTTCACAAAGGTGTCATTTGAGCAGAGGCTTAGAAGTTGGCTCATGGACTGGTGGCTCAGAGAGTAAAGAATTTGCCTGCAATGCAGGAGACCTGGGTTTGATCCCTGGATCAGAAAGATCCCCTGGAGAAAAAGAATGGCTACCCAATCCAGTATCCTTGCCTGGAGAATTAATTCCATGGACAGAGGAGCCTGGCGAACTATAGTCCATGTGATCACAAAGAGTCAGACATGACTGAGGACTAACACTTTCACTTCCATAGACCTGTGACTTCTGAAAGTTGGAGAGAGCATAATAGGAAATGATGGTATAGGAGGACTGGTGCCCAGGAGTGAAGGTCGATGAGAAATGAGCACAGACTTTGGGGAGAAAGCAGTGGAGAATGGGAAGGAGTTGGAAGGTGAATTGAGACTAGAGCACAGAGGACTTTGCATGTCAGTTGAGGGTTAGGATTTTCTGCTACAGGCAATAGGAAGCCACTGAAGATATCAGAGTAGAAGGTGGGCAATGGTGAGCTCTCTGCTTCATAGCAAGTTTCCTGAGGCTGTCTATGGAGAAGCAATGGGAGGGAAATTACAGAGCCAGGGAAATTGTGGTCTGAACATTCCTCAAGAAAGACACACATGATGGCATGGATGAGAACAGGATCAAGTGGATGGGGTGAGAGAATGGAGACCACCTCAGAGCCAAGCCACATTGCAGGGATTGGCCATGTCCTCAGCATTTAAACCAGGAATATTATCTGAGTTTGGGTTCCCTTGGAAATAGACCCTAGGAAAAGGACTTGAGAGAATTCCCGGTGGTCCTGTGGTTGGGAGTCCATGCTTCCACTACAAGGGGCACAGGTTCAATCTCTGGTCAGTGAACCAAGATCCCACATGCCACTCATAGCAGGAAAAAAAAAAAAAAAGAGGAGGATGACAAAGGATTTGAAAATCATTTATTTGGGAGATGATCTCAAAGATAAACAGTAAGGGAATGGAGAAATCAGGCAGGAAAAGGAGGATAGCAAAAAAAAATATGTTACATCAAGCCAATTACCCCTGTGGGCAACTAAAGATTAGTCTTGCAGGAAATCTCTGAGAGACAGTAGAGAACACACACTTCTGAGTTAATCCTTAAAGGGCAAAGGAGCTGGGAGAATTTATCCACTGACTCACATCAGTCATTGAGGGGTTGCTCCTGGGAGCATTAACTCTCTGGCACTTTTGGAATGCTCCACATGCAGGAGCAGGCTTTACAGCCAGAAAAAGTCCTCAGGTATAGTCTCAGGTGCTTAGAGTTGGAAGCTACCAGGTAGCTGTGTAGGAAAACGGTGAGTACCTGTAAGATGGGGCAAGGCATTGATTGTATCTTGCAACACACGTTCTTTACATACAAGTGACAAGTTAGCCAAGACAGCTCTCTGTCTAAAAGTGACTCCATAAGCGAACTAGGTAGAATATTTCTTTTTTTTTTTTTTTTTTGGCTGCATCATGGGGAAGGCATGTGGGATCTTAGTTTCTCCACCAAGAATCGAACCCACTCCTCCCTGCATTAAAAGTTCAGAGTCTTAACCAGTGGACCACCATGCAAGTCCTAGGTAAGATATTTCTGAGAGAGGACATTGACTGCTGAAATGCTTAGCTTGACCCCAGGAAGGCAGGAAGGAATCTGAAGTATAATAACTGGTTCTATCAATTTTTACTTTATGTTTTGATGCCAAGTTATCAAGTGCATACAAATGTAGAGTTATTATATCTTCCTAGTCGCAAAGAGTTGGATGTGACTTAGTGACTAAACAGCAACAGTGATTTCAGCTTTATATCATATGCTGCTACTGCTGCTAAGTCACTTCAGTCGTGTCCCACTCTGTGACTCCATAGATGGCAGCCCACCAGGCTCCCCCATCCCTGGGATTCTCCAGGCAAGAACACTGGAGTGGGTTGCCATTTCCTTCTCCAATGCATGAAAGTGAAAAGTGAAAGGGAAGTCGCTCAGTTGTGTCCGACTCTTCGAGACCCCATGGACTGCAGCTCACCAGGCTCCTCCCTCCATGGGATTTTCCAGGCAAGAGTACTGGAGTGGGCGCCATCGCCTTCTCTGTATATCATATGAAGTAACTGTATACTAGTAATGCTTTAAAATCTAGTCTTATTTTAACATAGTTACACTAGCCTTTTGCTTTTGTTAGTGTTGTGTGTTATACCTTTTCTCATCCTTTTTCTTTGTATTTAGGTAACTCTATGTAAGCAATATATAGTTGAATTTTGTTCTTATCCAAAATAAGTCTGAAAGTCTTTGCCTTTGAATAAGAAAATTTTACAAATAATAAAATTATCTTTATATTTAGGTTTAAAATCTACTATTTTTTCCTTTTTAATCTTGCCTTCTATATGTTCTATCTCTTCTATGTTTCCTCTCCTCTTTCTTTGCATCTGTTATTTCATCCAGTTACCTTCCTCTATTATTTTGTAAAGTTATTTACTCTTTTACAATATCTTAGTAGTTACCCAGAGATTACAGCATGCATTCTTAACAAATCCTAATATTACCTAATTCTTTTACTCTCTTTCCTTAAAATATAGGCAAAGACCTTGGGGCTTTAGCTCCCCACAAACACTATCATATTATTTTTCTATACAACCAGTATTATTTGATATTTACTCACATATTTGCCATTTTCATTAGTCTTACTTCCTTTCTGCATCTCTGACCTCCCATTTGGGATTATTTTTTCTGCTTGAAAATATTCTATTAATGTGGGCCCACTGGTGACTAATTCTTGTGATTTTTATTAGACTGAAATGTGTTTATTTCTTCTTTACTTGAATTTTTTTCTGGGTATTGAAAAATAAATTGGTGGTTATTTTCCATCAGCTCTCTAAAGAATCCCACTGTCTTTTGGCCTCCACTTTTTCCATTAAGAAGTCAGTTGTATATCCAATCTGTTATCCCTTTGAACGTAATCTCTGCTTTTCTCTGTTTTTTTTTAATTTATTTTTATTGAAGGATAATTGCTTTACAGAATTTTGCCGTTTTCTGTCAAACCTCAACATGAATCAGCCATAGGTATACATATATCCCTTCCCTTTTGAAACTCCCTCCCATCTCCCTCACCACCCCACTCTCCTAGGTTGATACAGAGCCCCTGTTTGAGTTTCCTGAGCCATGCAGCAAATTCCCATTGGTTATCTATCTATTTTACATATGGTAATGTAAGTTTCCATGTTACTCTTTCCATACATCTCACCCTCTCCTCCCCTCTCCCCATGTCCATAAGTCTATTCTCTGTCTGTTTCTCCATTGTTGCCCTGTAAATAAATTCTTCAGTACCATTTTTCTAGATTCTGTATGTATGTGTTAGAATACAGTATTTATCTTTCTCTTTCTGACTCACTTCACTCTGTATAATAGGCTCTAGATTCATCCACCTCATTAGAACTGACTCATTCCTTTTTATGGTTGAGTAATATTCCATTGTGTATGTGTACCACAACTTCTTTATCCATTCATCTGTCGATAGATATCTAGGTTGCTTCCATGTTCTAACTATTGTAAATAGTGCTGCGATGAACAATGGGATACATGTGTCTCTTTCAGTTTTGCTTTCCTCAGGGTATATGCCTAGGAGTGAGATTGCTGGGTAGTAAAAATATGGAACGCTTCATGAATTTGCGTGTCATCCTTGTGCAGAAACCATGCTAATCTTCTCTGTATTGTTCCAATTTTAGTATGTGCTGCGAAGCAAGCACTGCTTTTCTCTGTTTTTAAGATTTTCTCCTTATCTTTAATTTTCAGCTTTTAGTTTTATCTAATAGTAAAAATGTACTTTTATTTTATCATATAGGCATAGGTATATATCCCTTCTGCTTATCCCGATTTAGGCTCTCAGAGTGTACTGAATAAATGGATCAGTGTCTTTTATCAGCTTTTGAAAGCTCTCAGCCGTTATCCCTTCATATCTTGCTTCTATCCCAGTCTCTTGAGCTTTTCACTGTTTCTTCCAGTCTAATAGACTGTCTATATTTCTATCCTTTTACCTTCCCATGCTTCATTCTGGATATTTTTTTCTCATCTAACTTCTAAGTAACTAATTCTTTATCAGCTGTGTCTAGTATGCTGTTAAACCTATCCTTTGAATTCTTGGTATCAGTTTTAGAATTTCCGTTTTGAAAAAAAAATAATTTCAATTATCTGCCAAAATTTTTTCCCCAGTTTTATTGAGATAAAATTGACATGCAGCATGGTGTATGTTTAAAGTGTAAAGCACAATGATTTGACTTACATAAATCATGAAATGATAATCTTAATAAGTTTTCTGAATATCTATCATCTCATATGAATGCAAAATTAACAGAACAGAAAAAAGATTTTTCTTGTGGTATGAATTCCCAGCATTTACTCTTTAAATAATTTTCATGTATAACACATAGCAGTGTTAATTATATACATTTATCAAGTTATATATTATATCCCTAATACTTCTTTGTTTTCTAACTAAAAGTTTGTATCTTTTGACTGCCTACATCCAAATCCACCTACCTCCACCCTGCCTCTGCTAACCACAAATCTGGTCTCTTTTTCCATAATTGTTTGCTTTTGAAGTATAATTGACCTACAGCACTAAGTTAGCTCCTGTTACACAACATAGCAATTTGGCATTTCTGTACATTTCAAAATGATCACCATGATAATTTTAGTTATGACACATCATCATACAAAAATTTTACATAGATATTGACTATATTCCCCACACTGTGCATTTACCCATAACTCATTTATTTTGCAACTGGACGTTTGTAAGTCTTAATCCCCCTCAGCTGTTTATTTCCCTTCCTGTCCCCTCACCTCTGGCCTCTTTGTTCTCTGTATCTATAACTATTCTGGTTTGTTTCATTTGTTCATTTGTTAAATTTTTTAGATTCCACTAAAGACTCTTGAGAGTCCCTTGGACTGCAAGGAGATCCAACCAGTCCATTCTGAAGGAGATCAGCCCTGGGATTTCTTTGGAAGGAGTTTCAGCTAAAGCTGAAACTCCAGTACTTTGGCCACCTCATGTGAAGAGTTGACTCACTGGAAAAGACTCTGATGCTGGGAGGGATTGAGGGAAGGAGGAGAAGGGGACGACAGAGGATGAGATGGCTGGATGGCATCACTGACTCGATGGACATGAGTCTGAGTGAACTCCAGGAGTTGGTGATGGACAGGGAGGCCTGGCATGCTGTGATTCATGGGGTGGCAAAGAGTTGGACACAACTGAGCGACTGAACTGAATGGAACTGAGTGAATCATGCAGTATTTGTCTTTGACTTATTTCACTTAGCATAATGCACTCTAGGTCCATCCATGGTGTCATAAATGGCCAGATTTTATTCTTTTTTATGGCTGAGTAATATTCCATTTTATATATCTCTCTCACATTTTCTTTACCCATTCATCTACTAACAGGCCCTTCAGTTGCTTCCATATCTTGGCTATTGTAAATAATGTTGCAATGATCTAAGGGTGCATATATCTTTCTAATCAGTGTTTTGTTTTCTTCAGATAAATATCCACGAGTGGAATTGCTGGATAATATAGTAGTCCTATTTTTAATTTTTTGAAATGTCTCCATACTGTTTTCCACAATGGCTACACCAGTTTATATTCCCACCAAGTTTGCCAAGCATTCACTTTTCTCCACATCCTTGCCAATCTGCGAAATTCTTAATTATGTTTTATCTCCTCGATCATGCTAAGCATTTTTTTTTCCACACCATGAGGCTTGCATGATCTGAACTCCTCTACAAAGTTTTTATTCGGGCCCAAGCAGTGAAAGCGCCAAGACCTAACCAATGGACCACCAGGGAATTCCTTTTATTTTAAATCTGTGTGCATAACTCCAGCATCTAGAGAGGTTGTTATATATGTCTTTCTTCTATATTATATATTTGTATTGTTTCATCATGTGTCTCATTTTTGGTTTTTAGGTTTTTAGAGGACTCTTTTTTTTTTTTGGTTTTTGTGAAATTTTGTTTTGTGTGTGTATGCCCTGGACATTGTCTTTGCAAAATCATGTGTAGAGATTATCTAACCGCAGGATGATAACTTCTTCCAGAGAGGATTTACAAGAGCCTGAAGGCACTGGCAGTCCTGAATCACCTTAATCCAATTTTAGGAACTAGGATAAGTCCGAGCTGAGCTGCATTTAGCGTCCCCATTCAAAGCAAGGGGGGTCCCCAAACACTTCTCTTGATAGGCCTGTCTCTTACCACCCAGGATGTACTCAAAAGCACTGATCAAACTTGCAGCATCTTAGCTGCTTCCTTTCTTCTCAAAGGAAAAGCATTTCTGAAACCAGAAATAACCCCCTCATCTCCACATCTCAGCCCAATGATTCTCTAGGGCCTTATTGATCTTACTGGCACCTAGATGCTTTAAACAGTCTGTTGTTGTCTTGTGTTTTCATATATATATACCCGTGTGTATATATATATATATGGTGGTGGTTTAGTTGCTAAGTCGTGTCTGACTCTTGCAACCCCATGGACTGTAGCCCGCCAAGCTCCTGTGTCCATGGGATTTTCCAGGCAAGAATACTGGAGTGGATTGCCATTTCCTTCTCCAGGGGATCTTCCCGACCCAGGAATCGGATCCAGGTCTCCTGCATTGCAGGCAGATTCTTTATTACATTTATATATATTTCTTACTTCTCTAATTACCTTCAGCAGTAAGGTTAATCCACATTTCCTAGTCTCTTGTTTCTGAAATCAAGCACCATGTTGTATAGGAAACTTCTGAGACATTTGCAACAGCATTAAAAGGTGTGTTTTTTTTAAGCCAACAGTTTGCACAACACAGATTAGCATGTTATGGATTGTCACAGCAGAGTTTATGTTTCTGAGTAAAAAAAAAAAAAGATCTGGGATTTATATAATGCATTGACTTTAATACCAAAGAGAGTTGGCTAATCAGGATTATAAACTTTCAAAGGGCAAACTTAAATGTTGCGTTTATGTTTTGAACAAAGTCTAAATGTTTTGAAAATTAAATTAAATTCCCTGTTCATTTTAAAAGAACCATGACTGGGGAAACTGACAGGACTGGTGGGTGGATGGAAATTTATAGGAAAGGATGAGGGTGATAGGAAAGGGAGCGGGCAGGTAGACCTGGGGAAAACACATGAGTTTGGCACTGGACGCCTTCCTTTACTGGGTTGGAGGGAATCCAGCAGAGAAGCCTATAGAGTGGCCAGAAGTGGAGTTCTAACCAGGCGATCTTTAGAACAGAGACATGGACTTGGGAGCTGTTTGTGCACAGACTGGACTCACACCAGGCAACACCGGAGGAACATGAACAAAGCCAGGAGGTGCCATCAGAGCACGTCCTTGGGGACAGAGGGGAGGCAGAACACGCGCTAGGTGGTGGGGAGGTGGGAGAGGCAGGCCCAGCCATCCTGGGAAGAGGCTCTCTCAAAGCCTTGAGGATTGTAGGGTCCATTTCCTCCAAGACGTTGAGGCTGAGGAGTGGAGGAGGACTCTGCTCATTCCGAAAGCAATTTCCGTCGAGTGTCGGGAACCTGGAGGCTGCTAAGAAGGGGTTGGGGAGTGAGTGGGAGGCCAGGAAGAAGCAGCGATGTGTGCAAACTTCTTTTTAGAATGTGTGGGGCTCTGCAGGAAGGAATTGAGGTGGTGATTAAGGGAAGAGCCAGTGACAACTACTGGGGGAAGTTTGTGGGCTGAAGGGGAAGGAGCCAGGGAAGACAGAGGGACCAGAGGACCCCAGAGGGGTCCTCCACGGAGCAGCACGGAGGAAGGCAGCGCCAGCCCCATGGGCCCCTGAGCTTCACCAATAGCTCTAGTGATGCCCATTTTCCCGATGAGGAAAGTGAGACTCAGAGAGGCTTTACTTCCCAAGTGACTGCTAGAGGAACCTGAGACAGGGATGGGACCCAGATGTGTCCAGGTCACAAAGCTCTCCCTTCAGCCCCTTCCCCGCCCCACCCCCACCATGATTTCAGGGTTCCCGTGATCGTGACCAGCCCCACCACCACCACATGGCCACCGTCATCACACCGACCGTGGCCTCCACCACCGTGACCACCACCGCCCCTGTCCACCCCACCACAATAATTACGTTCACCAATACAGGATTTCCTGTGCTGGACTCATGCAGTTTCTGTCTTTGGGGGTCTCCTATTCTGAGAACACACGTGAACAACAAAATAAACTAGCAGAGACTCTCAGCAGCCAAACTTTTTGATCATATGGCCGGTCAGGAGCTCTGCTGTCCGTAGTCAGATGGCTGGCATTCCTGGTTTCTTCTCTGGGGAAGAGGTACATCAGAAACTGGCTTTTCCATTTGCTCCACTGGCCTCCCCATCATTCGTCCTCACTCGACCCGAAACCTTCTACACATTGTCTCCGAGCTGGGAAAATTAAACAGATTTTTCTGAAGGAAAATCCTTAGGGAAGGGAATGTGTACAGAGGGGGTTAGGACTGGGCCGAGGCCTAGTCATTCTCGATCCTCCTCTGGGACTCTTGGCTTCCTGTGGAGACATGCTCCCACTCTCTAGGGCCCCCTCCCCTCCCCAAACTCACTGCACCCCTCCCTGGTACAACCAGGGATGGGAAGCCCAGGGCCGCAGCCTGGCTGCACCACCCCCATGTGCCCATGGGCTCCAGGCCCTCCTCAGCCCTGCTACACAGTCCCTGTCCCCAAACCCACAAGCCTGAGGCTAAGAGAGATGGAAGTCTGGGATGTGAAGAGAGATGGGGCGGGCAGGAGTAAGGCCTGAGGATGCTCAGAGAAGTTTCCATGCAGAGCATCTTGTTCTGAGCTACTCTGCCAATTCCCCCTCCTTACTAATCCCAGGATTAGAGAAAGTGGAATCTGGGAATTCAGGAGCCAGAGACCGGGCATGGGGCATGGGGAGGTGAAGGGGACCAGGCAGCTGGAACCTGCTGTGCGGTCTGGTCAGGCCATAGACCTCCCCCAGCTTCACTTCCTCACTTATCAAATGAGGGTCATCAAGTCCAACCGTGACCGGAGAGGATGTGTATAAGATGTGGTATTGGTAAGTAGAGGCTAGTTAGCTGTTACCATTGTTGTTATGAGCACAAGTGCAAGGAAGGGTGTGGAAGAACAGGCATGTCCCAAGCCCTGGAAGGCTGCACAGTTCAGTGAGGAGCTTGGCGTTGACATCAGATAGGATTACAGCCCTGGCATCAGATAGCAACAAGGCACTGGTGTCAGGCCTGGCTGGACCTCCCTTCCTGCTGAGGCAGCCCGGCAATGACTCCCTCTTCCAAGGCCTCCACTTCCGCGTTGACGCACAAGATGCCTTGCAGACCCCCTTCGGGACTGAGTGCCAGCTGACACCAGTGCGGGTATAGATCCAGTGTCTGTCACGCCTGCCACATTTCTGTTGATATTTGCCTCTGTCGGAAACTAGTGAGTCCCCTTCCCTCCCCCAACTCACCAGGGGTGATGACCCCTGCTTCCATCCTCTGCTCTCCTCCGAGGGACAGTCAAGAGATGCCCACCATCCTTCTCTTGTCTGACCTTTTTTAAAATTTTGGCTGCGCCGGGTCTTTATTTTTACGTGTGGGTTTTCTCTAGTTGCGGTGAGTGGGAGCTACTCTTTGTTGTGGTCCAGCACAGGCTTCGTATTCTGATGTCTTGTCTTGTTGTGAGATTCGGGCTGTAGGACGCACGGGCTCAGCAATTGCAGCTCTCAGGCTTAGCTGCTTCAAGCATGTGGAATCTTCCCTCCCCAGGGATCAAACCCACGTCCTCTGCATTGGCAGGTGCTTTCCTACCCACTGCACCACACCACCAAAGAAGTCTGTCTCCTCTGATTTTTGCCACACTCCTTTTCTCCTCTTCTCCAAAACCATACTCACCTGGCTTCAGTCTCTTCCCTAGCTTCAGTGGCTACAATAGCTCTCTGTTACTGCCCACATGTAAACCATCCTTTTCAGGATGCCCCTATGTTCCACCTTCCAGCCCTGTCTTCTCTCCCCCCATCTCACCAGACACCCCTTGCTCTGAGCTGACTTGACCCTGGCTGACCCCCTGCTCCCCAACTGTCTGCACAGCACTCATCTTCTGCCACCTCCCTTCTCCCTCCTGCCGCAACTTCCGAGCTCAGCCCTGGCTCATCCATCTCTGAGCATCCGTGGATATAAGAAGTCACAGACAAACCAAATTTCAAGCGGCAACCAAGAGGAAGCCTATCAATAATGGGCCCTAACATCGTTACCAGGCGGATCAGCTTTGGGGAGAAGCAGGTAATCGAATCTCCCTCCGGTCTCCATCTGTCTCCATCGCCCCAGCTTCATCCTCTAGGTGCCCGCCCCACATCCGGCAGCCCAAGCCAATGAGTCTCGGGTAATAATGCAATTCCATTCAAGAGAGCTTGGGTTCTTTGGGGACAAGGGGAAGGTTTCAGAAGGATGGGAAAGAGGTGACAAGAGTCAGAGGGGACAAATACGGGAAGAGGACCCACCGCAAGACTGATCTGGGGGAGGCGGTGTGGAAAAGAGCCTGTCATCTTTGACATTCTCACTCCTCTTGTATTTTTATCCATGTTGCCTTCCTTTCAAGTTTCTGGAACAGCGGCATGTGGGAGGGTTCTGAGCATGTAGAAGGTGCTTAGACACATAACTCCCACTCAGCAGGGCAAAAGGGCTCAGACTCTGGCCCCAAGCTGCCTGGGATGGTGCCCCACCTCATCCCTGGGCAGGGATGTGACGAGAAAGGCCTATTTAACTCCTCTGTGTCTGGGTCAGGCCCTCTGTGAGATGCAGATGGTAGTAGTGATGCCCAACTCACAGCTGGCTGTGAGGACTAAGTGAATTGACCCAATGAAAGCCTAGGAGTGGGACCTGAGCTCTGACTGTTCCCGTCAGGGGAACTCTTACCATATCACATGGAGTGGGAATGGCTGCTCCTCAAGGGCCACCCAAACCCTGCCTGTTTGCAGCAAAATGGGGTGAGGGTGATAGCCTTATGGCTGGCGGTGGCTGGCAGCAGCTGAAATCCCCTTTCAGCATCATAACTGAGCCCGACTCCCCACAGCATCTCAGGGGCAGCACACTGGGGCTGCAGGCAGTGTGGTCCCGGTTTACACAGCCAGCCCAACCCCGGAGCTTCTTTTCCCCTGGTGTGGGGGTGAGGCCCAGGTGAGGCTGACAAACAGCCAGAAGTGGGGCCCACAGTCTCTGACCTGGGAGACCGCCTGGATGCAGTTACCGGGCCAGGCAGAGAAGCAGAGGAGAGGTCAGCAGGATCTGGAAACACTGAGGCCCTCACAGGGAGCAGTGGGTAAGCAGCGAATCTCTGGTTGCCAGTCCCTCATTCTTTTATTCCAGAAAAACTTATGTCACTTGCTCTGTGCTGGGGCTGGCGTGGGTCCCTGGGACTCCAAGAAGGAAAGACAGGATCCCTGTCCTCCAGGCCACAAGTTCTGGTGGCGTGAGCAGCTGCAGTCAAGCATAGTAAGAATAGCTAATGCTGGAGCGCACCCTGAGAGAGCTGGAGTCAAGGAGAAGGGGGCCATATAGAGGTAGTTTTAACAAAACTGGAACTCTACTGAGCATGCTCAAAATTTATATTTTTAGTAATAACTTCTTGCTTTAATAAATAGCCATCCACAACACGACTGCACTAGGTTACATCCTACAGCATAATAGGGTGTGTCATAATTTCTTTAGCCATTTCTCTACTGTAGGGCTTTTAATTTTTCTCTAGTTTCCACTGTTATACATAGGGCTGTGGTGAATGAATATTCTCTTATACAAATAGCTGTTCATTTCTTTGACTGTCACTTTTCCTAGAAGTAAAATTGCTCAGCCCAAAGCAAGATGCATTTTTTCCAAATCTTGCTCCTTAGGCATGATCTCCTATTGTAGGACATCCTGTTGATGAGCCTAGGGGAGGAGGGCCCCACCTCAGCGGGACCCTCTAGGGAATGTCCAGCTGGGATTTCTTATAGCTTGTGTTTTTCCATCACAGGAGTATCAACCCCTGTTGCTTTCCAGGGAATGCTACAAATTCTTACAGCCTTGGAAACTTTTGAGCCTCATGTAAAATGGGACTAAAGGCCAAGCTGCTCAAACCTAAAGATCAGCATCCACTATAGAATGTTTGGGTCAGTGTGTTGGTTAGGACTGCATTAGACGGCAAGTATCAGAAACCTGATTTCAGAGGCTTAACCGAAAAGGGGTTATTTTCCTCACACAATGAGAATCACAGTGATAACAGCAACTGAGACTGATGTTCCACATCCACACTGCCCTTCATGACCTAGGCTTCTCTAGCTTTCCTTCCCTTCAGTCTGAGCACATGGCTTTCCTCCTCATGTTCATAAGATGACTGCTGGACCTCCAGCCATCACATCCATATTCCAGTCAGGAAAAGGGGAAAGAGTGAAGGGCAAGACATGCTGCCTGCTAAAAATCCCTACCCTCTTTTATTCAGGAAAACCATACAGTTATCTCCACTTCCACCTCATTGACAAGAACTATGTCACAAGGCCCACAGTTATTGTGAAGAAACAGGAGTCTAGCTTTTGCTGGGTACATTGCCCTGGAGAGAATTGGACTTGTATAAGTAAGGAGGACAGGGAGGAGGGCTGCCACTTTGCCCACCCAGCATGACAAACTGCACAGATTCCTGAATGCCTCTCTCTAGAACCAGCAGCCCGGAGGCAGTGAGTTTCCCAAACCCAGCGAGATTCAAACAGAAGTGACAACTTGGCCAAAACTCATGGAGGGACTCAAACAACAGAAAGGAATCAAGAGACTCCCCAGATCTCTCTAGCCTTAGGGCTTTGAGGAAGAGTCCCACACCCTTAATTATTACATAAGTTTTACTTGATGCAGAAAGTATCTTGAATCTGGCTTCCTGGGTAGCTCAGTGGTAAAGAATCTGCCTGCCAATGCAGGAGACACAGGTTCGATCCCTGGGTTGGGGAGATCCCCTGGAGAAGGAAATGACAACAGTCTCCAGTACTGTTGCCTGGAAAATCTCATGGACATAGGAGACTGGCAGGCTATAGTCCATGGGGCCAAGCAAAAGAACAGGACACAACTTAGCAACTAAACAACAACAGCAGGGTTCAGAACAGTGCCTGGGGTATGGCGAAAGTGAGAATGAAGTCACTCAGTCGTGTCCAACTCTTTGTGACCCCATGGACTATAGCCTACCAGGTTTCTCCATCCATGGGATTCTCCAGACAAGAATACTGGAGTGCATTACCATTTCCTTCTCCAGGGGATCTTCCTGACCCAGGGATCGAACACAGGTCTCCGGCATTGGAGGCAGACGCTTTAACCTCTGAGCCACCAGAGGTATGGTAATGCTACATAAATCCTTGTTGAATAAATAAATAAACTCATAAACATGAAAAAAAAAGAAAATATTGTGAACCAAAAGTCCTGAATTCAAACCTCACGCTTCCCCTTACCATGTAATCTTGAGCTCCTGCCTCTGTAAGCCTCATCAGTCGTGTCTGACTCTGTGCGACCCCATAGACGGCAGCCCATGAGGCTCCCCGTCCCTGGGATTCTCCAGGCAAGAACACTGGAGTGGGTTGCCATTTCCTTCTCCAATGCATGAAAGTGAAAAGTGAAAGTGAAGTCACTCAGTCGTGTCCAACTCTTTGTGACCCCGTGGACTATAGCCTACCAGGTTTCTCCATCCATGGGATTCTCCAGACAAGAATACTGGAGTGCATTACCATTTCCTTCTCCAGGGGATCTTCCTGACCCAGGGATCGAACACAGGTCTCCGGCATTGGAGGCAGACGCTTTAACCTCTGAGCCACCAGAGGTATGGTAATGCTACATAAATCCTTGTTGAATAAATAAATAAACTCATAAACATGAAAAAAAAGAAAATATTGTGAACCAAAAGTCCTGAATTCAAACCTCACGCTTCCCCTTACCATGTAATCTTGAGCTCCTGCCTCTGTAAGCCTCATCAGTCGTGTCTGACTCTGTGCGACCCCATAGACGGCAGCCCATGAGGCTCCCCCGTCCCTGGGATTCTCCAGGCAAGAACACTGGAGTGGGTTGCCATTTCCTTCTCCAATGCATGAAAGTGAAAAGTGAAAGTGAAGTCACTCAGTCGTGTCCAACTCTTAGCGATCCCATGGACTGCAGCCTACCAGGCTCCTCCATCCATGGGAGTTTCCAGGCAAGAGTACTGGAGTGGGCCGCCAGTGCCTTCACCAGTAACCCTGAGCAAATTCCTAAATTTTCTGAGCCTTAGATTTGCCTGCTATAAAGTATCAATAAACAAACATAATTATTTAATGATGAACAGGTGCCAGGTACTATGAAAATTATTTACTTATTTAGTTTCGACAACAACCCTATGAGATGGTTTTCGTAACTGCAGATGAGAAACTACAGCCCCAAAGGGGTCACAGTGAGGTAGTGTTCTTTACCCCTGCACCATCCCTCCTTGTCAGAGTCTTTGAGGTGAAGTGAGATCTACATTGTAAACCATAATGTGCTTCCCAAAGAGTTCACTGAAAGAAAAACACCAACTCCACTTACTTATTCAACAAATATTTATCCAGTGCCTGCTATTCTCGGGACTTTTTATAGGCTGCATCAGTGAACCAAAGAGACAAAATTTCCCATTCTCAAAGAGCCTGAATTTTAAAGGAAGGAGACAGACAATAAAATAAATTAGCTTTGTATTTATATATATTTGCCAGATGGTGATGATAAGAGCTGTGGAGAAAAGTAAGGCAGAAACAGGGAGGGGGTGTCAGGGTGACTAGGATTGGTCACTTTCCAAAGGCATCACGAAGAGACATTTGACCGAAAACCTGAGGAGGTGAGGAAACCTGTCATGTGAATTCCTGGGGAAGGCTCTTTCCTGGAATCTTTGAGAAACAAGAAGGCTCAAGTGACTGGAGTGGATTAAGGAAGCAGAGTAGGGGACTTCCTGGTGGTCCAGGGAATCCTCCTGCCAGTGCAGGGGACACAGGTTCGAGCCCCAGTCCTGGATCGAACTTGGTTGCCTTGGGGCAAGTAAGCCTGTGCTCTGCAATTAGAGAGTAGCCCCTTCTCACCACAACTAGAGGAAACCCACACACAGCAATGAAGATCCAGTGCAGCCAAAAATAATTTCTTTAAAAGGGAATTTTTTATACTAAAAAGGAAGCAGCAGCAGAGTGGGGAGAGGAGGTCCAAGCAGCAATGGGGAGGCATCCGTCAAGGTTTTGTGGGTCACATATAAGAATGTTAAAGGAGATGGGAGCCTCTGAAAGGTTCTCAGCAGTGGGCAATGTGATCTGGTTTGTGTGTTAACAGGATCACACTGGCTGCTCTTGAGGATAGATCGCATGGGAGGGAAGCAGAGAGTTCAGTTAGGAGAGGCTCTTGCAATGACCCAGCTGAGAGGATGGTGGCTTGGACCAGGTGGTAATGGTGGAGCTGATGAGTAGTGCTTGGAAGATGGAGGCATTTTGAAGTTAGAGCCAACAGATTTGCTCACAGACTGGACAAAGGGTATGAGAAAAAAAAAGAGAGAGAGATTTCAAGGAGGACTATAGATTTTTTTGTCTAAACAATTTTTATTTTAAACAAACTTTTATTTTAGGTAGATAAAAGTTCTGGTTATTTATTACTATGTAACATTTGTCTCCAAGCCTAACACAACAATTTTGAAATCTAACTAAAACTTAAAACTATAGCCTAACTTTACTGTCTAAAACAATCCCATTTTATTATATCTCACAATTTTGAGGGTCAGGGATTGAGACTGGGCTCAACAGGGCAGTTCTGCTCCACATGGAGTGTCCTATGGGGCCCCTTGGTTGATAGCTGGTCTGGTCTAAGATATCCAGGACAGCTTCATTCACCTCTTATGCCGGGTGAGAGCTTTTAGAAGGCTGGACAATGCTGAGATCCTCTCCATGGCATCCTGCAAGGTGAACTTTTTCTGGTGGTCCAGGACTCCAAGAGATGGAAGCTGTCAGTCCCCTGGTCTGAACAACTTAAGGAAGGAGTTGTCCTTGGAGCTGGGATGAAGAGACTGTGGGGAAAGCCGGTTTGTGAGGCAGGAACAGAAGTTTAGATTTTGATGTTCCCATCAGTCATCCAGGCAGAGATGCCAAGAAGTAAGTTTGAACACACAGGTTTGGAGTTTAAGAAAAAGGCTTGGGCTTAAGACAGAAACAAAGGCATCACCAACATACAAATACCATGAGAATAAGTTAATTTGCCAAGGGAATGTGTATGTGTGTTAATCATTCAGTCCTGTCCAACTCTTCGTGACCCCATGGACTATATATAGCCCACCAGGTTCCTCTGTCCATGGGATTCTCCGGGCAAGAATACTAGAGTGAGTAGCCATTGCTTTCTCCAGGGGATCTTCCCGACCGAGGGATCAAACCCAGGTCTCCTGCATTGCAGGCAGATTCTTTACTGTCTGAGCCACCAGGGAAGCCCTGCCAAGGGAACAGGTATAGATAAAAAGAGAAGAGGGGCAAGGACTGAGTCCGGGGCTCTCCACTGGCTGGAGGTCAGAAGGATGAGAAGAAAGCAGCCAAGGAGACCAAGAATGCATAGCTGGAGAGGTGGGAGGAGAAAGGAAAGAAAATACAGATGACGTATCCGCATACAGGCATAAAGCCTTTCCAAAAGCTACTGCTGTTTAACTAAAAATTGGACTTCAATAATATATTCTGTGTAAATACTCTTGGAAGTGCAGGATGCATCATGGCTAGTGATGTTCTTGACAGTGTGGGTTCTGAGGGTGAAAGACAGGAGGCAACCTAAATGTTTGACAACAGAGGATTGGTTCCATAAATTAAGGCACATTCATAGGATAGGGTAGCATGCCCCTACAGTCCATGAGGTCGCAAAGAGTCAGAGTCTACTGAGAGACTAACATGGAAACCTAGATTTTAAAAAATATGCTCAAAATACTGAATGACCTGTGGACAGGTTTATCTTTGTGATCTATTACAAAGTGAAAACTAGCAGGTTATAAATTGCTAGGGTCAACAAGATCCCTGTAATTGGTCCGCTAGGAACGTGGCAACCATTCTAGGCATTTCAAGCAGAAAGGGATTTAGTGCTGAGAATGAGGTGTTTACAAAGCCGTAGAAGGGCTGGCTATACGGTTCAAGGCAAGCTTTTAGGTGCTAGGAAGTTGCTGAAACCGCAGGACACCTGAGCCTTCAGCCCTAACACAGAGAAAATGCCTGAAGGCTGCTCCAGAATCTTCTATCTGCCGAAGCATACACACCTACCCTCGGCTGCTGAGAGAACAATACTATGATTTATGCGTCTCTCCCTCTTGCCAGATCTCAATACAAGAGCCTCTCCTAGGCTGGCGGGGATTCTGAGAACTGTAGCTCCCTGGCTTCCAGCCCCTGCTGGGCAGAGGAAAGCATAGACCGGGGGAAGGAAATGATACCGAGTTGCCAGCAAACAGTACTGCACGCTTTTAAAAATATTTCTTTGCAAAGATAATATGCCTGGAGAAAAGATGGAAAGCATAAACACAGTAGTGGGCCAAGTAACGTCAAACCCTCCCTCAAGATGTCTCTGCTCTCATGCCTGGAATTTGTAAGGGTATTATTAATATGTTCCCTGGCAAAAGAGACTTTTTGATTAAGGTTTCAGACCTTAAAATAAGGAGGCTTTCCTAGATTATCCGGGTGGACCCAGTCTAACCACATAAACCCTTAAAAGCAGAGAACATTCTCTGGCTGAAAGTAGAAGAAAGATGGGGCAGAAGAGGAAGACAGGAGAGATGATGGGAGGGAAGTCAGAGAAAGTCCGATGAGTAAAGTCCAATGGCTACTTCGTGCCATTGCTGCTTCTGAAATGTAGGGGCCTCATGCAATGACCAGAGAGAGGTCTCTACAGGCTAGGGACTCCCAGCTGACAGCTAGCAAGGAAACAGTCCCACACTGCAAGGAACTAGATTCTGCCAAATTTTGAATGAGCTGGAAGCGGATGCATTCCCCGAGCCTCCAGAAAGGAAAACATCCCTGCCGACACCTTGATGTCCGTCTCCTGAGACCCTAAACCAAGAAACTAGTCAAGCACACTGAAACTTCTGATCGACAGAAACTAACATGATAAATGGGTATTGCTTAAAGCCGCCAAGTTTGTGGTTGTTTGCTATGGCTGCAGAGAAACGAATACCAGCCTCAAGATACTGCATCTGGTTTTCTCTGGGTAATTGGACAGCGGTCGTTTCTTTTTTCTTTCTTTTCTTCCTTGTCTTTCATTTTCTGAATTTTCCCTCTCTGCTATAAAAACATGTACCCCCTTTTTGGGCAAGAGTGCACTAAATCGCTTCAGTCGTGTCCGACTTTTTGCCACTCCATGGACTGTAGCCCACCAGGCTTCTCTGTCCAAGGAATTCTCAGGCAAGAATACTGGAGTGGGTTGCCATTCCTTTCTCCAGGGGATCTTCCCGATTCAGGGATTGAACGCAGGTTTCTTGCACTGCAGACAGATTCTTTATCATCTGAGCCACCAAGGAAGTCCATCTACACAAAGAAGAAGGCTTTTCTGAGGAAACTGTTACTCCAAAAAGCAGCCAAGTTGCGCACCATCTTGGCTCGTCTCACACAGCACATCTGGGACGTGTTTACTAGCAGCTTACCCCCTCCCCCGTCAGGGGGGCCTGGGCCTGATGCAGAAAATGAGAAGAACTGGAAATGAGTAAGACGCATGCCAAGTCACTCACCAGGGCTCACCAGGGGCACCTACTTTTCCACAGGAAGCCACGTCATTTAAGAATCCATCATGATTTTGCAAGATGATTCTAGGAAAAGCCCTTTGGGTTGTGGCTAGTAGGGACCAACTCAAATGCCCTAAGGGTTCCTCATTCTGAATGCACCCCTCCTTGTTCCACAATTCCAGGTCCAAATTCAGGGGCCCATCTGGCCTCTTTCTAGCCAAACCCCTCCCTCAAGTGTCCACCCAGAGTCCTAATGCCCCCATGGTTAGGGTCTGCCTTGATCTTGCCATCCCTAGAGGAGCTGGATTTTCTCCATGCCCCAGTCTGATGGGCTTCCCTGGCAGCTCAGATGGTAAGGAATCTTCCTGCAGTGCAGGAGACCCGAGTTCGATCCCTGGGTCGGGAAGATCCCCTGAAGAAGGGAATGGCAACCTGCTCTAGTAATCTTGCCTGGGAAATCCCACAGACAGAGGAGCCTGGTGGGCTACACACAGTCTATGGGATCGCAGAGTCAGACACGACTGAGCAACTAACACTCACTCACTCTAGCCTGATGGCAGGAGCCTCTGCTGGCTGATCGTTTCCCCTCACGCTCTTTCCCCAGCTTCCTCTGGCTGGGAAATGGAGTTCATCCCAGTTGCCCCTACTATGTGCCAAAAGTAGGAGAGACTCAAGAATTCTTTAATATGGCATCATCAGCATCCAGAGGTCATTGCATTCAATCCCCTGCCTCTGGGGAATGACTCCATTCAGTCCAGCCTGCCTCCTGTGAATGACTGATCACTCTCTTCCTCATTTTTCCTGAAACTTGGTTTACCCCCCACACCTGTGTCTGTGCTCTTGATCTCTCATGAGGAAAGAGTGGGATGTGTCTATTCACTCAATCATATGAACACAGCCACAAAACCATCTCCCTTCCTCTTAAATGACTGGATCAATTAAGAGCTGAAGGGGGAGGGGGTTGTGGGTCTGGAAGATGCAGAGATTCTGAGTCAAGGGCTTGTTCCTTCTTGTAAAGAGAGGAAGGCCAGTGCAGAGAAGACATCTAAAAAGCCCTCTCATCTCTTTCTGGATACCTGGCTTCAGCCCATCATGTACACAGGTGCCCTCGGCCACTTTGATGCCCCTGCACCCAACATGGACCACAATGGAAAGTCCCTTCCTCCCTCCCCTAACCCTGGGCACCACAGAGTTCACCCAAAGGTGATGATGAAGTCAGCCAGGTTCCTAATAATGGGTCATAGCCAGAGGACCCCACAATGGCATCAGGAAATGGAGGGAAGGTGGAGCAAGGCCTTGTTTTTAGACTAAAGAACAGCCCTCAGCGTCCAGGGTGATCCAGTGGTGAAGAATCCACCTTGCAATGCAGGAGACACTGGTTCAATCCCTGGCTGGGAAACAAGATCCCACATGCTATTCGGCAACTGAGCCTGAGCACTGCAACTAAAGAGTCCAGGCCCTGCAATAAAAGACGCCACATGACGCAAGGAAGGGTCTGCATGTCGTAACTAAGACCCAACACAGCCAAATTAAATAAATAGATAAATGTAAAAAAAAAAAAAAAAAAAGCCAGCCCTCAGAACCCTGCAGGAGATAGGAGGAGTGCTTACTGCTCTCAGAGGCACTGAATGAAGTCCAAATGTTGAGAAGTAACCAAGCCAGGCTGGATGTCTTCCTGGTTCTCCTGGCAGCTCCAGGGGGCTCCTCTAGCCTGCCTCAACTTCCCTACTGTAGGTGTGCCCACCTGTAGAGATTTCATCAGCCTGAGAAAAACCTGAGGGTCAGACCCATGTCTCCTCAAAAAGACTGGGACTTGAAATTACTCTGAGGGTGATAGAGAGGTAGAAAACTTTCAGGGACAAGCAGAAGGGCCCCTGATTTCCTTTTAAGACCCTCTGCCCCCTGCTCCTTAGCTCTCACTAGTCTTCCTCCTTTCACTGGCCCACCCCACTCACTGGGTGCACACTAAGTTACTTCAGTCGTGTCCAACTCTTTCATCCCCATGAACTGTAGCCCACCAGGCTCCTCTGTCCATGGGATTCTCCAGGCAAGAATACTGGAGTGGGTTGCCATTTCCTTTTCCAGGGGATCTTCCTGACCCAGGGATTGAACCCACATCTCTTATGTCTCCTCCATTGGCAGGCAGGTTCTTTACCACTAGTGCCCCCTGGGAAGCCCACCCCCTACTTAGCTCTATTTCCTTTCTCAGTCTTGGAGGGGTTTCTTATGGATCCAAGTTCCCTTGTGGACTGGAGGCTGAGAGCCCACATCCTGAACTTTAGCTTCTCCCCTGATCTCGCACCTCCACCCTATCTTCACACCTCTGCTTCCAAGGGAGGAATAATCAACCAAGGAAGAAGCTCTGAGCTAAGGATAGGTATATTGTTCAGTCAGGTCAGTTCAATCACTCAGTCATGTCTAACTCTTTGCGAGCCCAAGCACACCAGGCTTCCCTGTCTGTCACCAACTCCCGGAGCTTGCTCAAACTCATCCATTGAGTCAGTGATGCCATCCAACCATCTCATCCTCTGTTGCCCCTTCTTCTGCCGCCTTCAGTCTTTCCAAGCATCAGGGTCTTTTCCAATAAAACACCAAAGCATTGGAGTTTCAGCTTCAGCATCAGTCCTTCCAATGAATATTCAGGACTGATTTCCTTTAGGATGGACTGGTTGGATCTCCTTGCAGTCCAAGGGACTCTCAAGTGTCTTCTCCAACACCACAGTTCAAAAGGATTGGGTTAATAAAAAAGCAGAAGACTAAATGTGGTTCCTTTCAGAAAAGCAAGGAGGCCAAATACTGGGAAACTCAACATAACCCACAATCTTAATATGTAAACAACATATTTTATGGGAAGAGTCTAGAAGTAGCTCCATATGAGAGACAGATGTCAGCTGTCCCCATCAAATACCACCACGAGTATTTAACATAAATTTGGAGTTACTTGACAATGCAATTAGATAAAAAAATAAAATAAGTATAAATATTGTAAGGAGAAAGCATAATTATTATCACTGGATGATATTCTATCAGTTCAGTTCAGTTCATTTCAGTCGCTCAGTCGTGTCCGACTCTTTGAGACCCCATGAATCACAGCACACCAGGCCTCCCTGTCCATCACTAACTCCCGGAGTTCACTCAGACTCACGTCCATCGAGTCCATGATGCCATCCAGCCATCTCATCCTCTGTCGTCCCCTTCTTCTCCTGCCCCTAATCCTTCCCAGCATCAGAGTCTTCTCCAGTGAGTCAACTCTTCTTATGAGGTGGCCAAAGTACTGGAGTTTCAGCTTTAGCATCATTCCTTCCAAAGAAATCTCATGGCTGATCTCCTTCAGAATGAACTGGTTGGATCTCCTTGCAGTCCAAGGGACTCTCAAGAGTCTTCTCCAACATCACAGTTCAAAAGCATCAATTCTTTGGCACTCAGCCTTCTTCACAGTCCAACTCTCACATCCATACATGACCACAGGAAAAACCATAGCCTTGACTAGATGGACCTAGTAATGTCTCTGCTTTTGAATATACTATCTAGGTTGGTCATAACTTTTCTTCCAAAGAGTAAGCGTCTCTTAATTTCATGGCTGCAGTCACCATCTGCAGTGATTTTGGAGCCCCAAAAATAAAGTCTGACACTGTTTCCACTGTTTCCCCATCTATTTCCCATGAAGTGATAGGACCAGATGCCATGATCTTCATTTTCTGAATGTTGAGCTTTAAGCCAACTTTTTCACTTTCCTCTTTCACTTTCATCAAGAGGCTTTTAGTTCCTCTTCATACATGGATATATATTCTAAGAGGATCAGCTAAAGGGCTTCTGGTAATAATCAAATGATTTAGTAAGGTGACTAGCTTAAAAACAAGATTTCCAGGACTTCACCGGTGGTCCAGTGGTTGGGACTTTGCCTTCCAATGCGGGGGATGCAGTTTCGATCCCTGGTCAGGAAGCTAAGATCTCACATGCCTCACAGCCAAAAAAATGAAACATAAAACAGAAGCAATATTGTCACAGATTCAATAAAGACTTTTAAATGCTCCACATTAAAAAAATCTTAAAAATTGTTTTTAAATAACAAGATTTCCTAAACACAAGAATTAAGGTCCCATGCACAAAGTCAATAAAAATCATAACATGAAATGTAGAAAAAATGTGCAGGGATACATGGGAAGAGCTATACAACCCAAATGAAGGACTTTATCATGGACTTGAATAAATGGAGAGAGAAAGACTTTGTTCTTGGATCAAAAAAATCAGTAACAGTGAAAGCATGTCAAAGTTCCCATAATGAATCCATTAATTAAATAGATTTTTTAAAAATAAAATGTGACAAAGGGACTATAAACTCATCTGGAAAAATAAACAGAAAAGAATAGCCAGAAAATTCCTGGAAGAAAAGAAGCAAACCAGCAAGGGGAGGGGGTGGCCCTATAAAATACTTTTAAAAATATTATACAACTGTAACAATTAAAATAGTATGGGACTGGTCCAGGCAGACAGATCAGTAGTAAAGAATGCTGAAATAAATTGACCCAAATCAACATAAGAATTTAATTCAACATACTGAGACACTAGGACAAAAAGAAATAAATCTATATTCCCTACCTCACTCCTAACACTGAAACAAATTTTAACAGGATCAAAGATTTTTTTTTAAATTTTTAAAGAAAACATTTGGAAGCTAAAGCCATAAAAATGCCAGAAGAAAATGTGTGTAAATGTTTTTATGATCCTGGGGTAGCAAAGGATTTCCTAGTCACAGAACAAAACAGAAGTCACAACAGAGAAGATTCATAAATGCATCTATGTAGAAATTAAAAGAAGAAAACTCCATAAACAAAATCAAAGGATGAAATAAGAGAATAACATCCACAAGATGTATGGCAAGATGCTCATTTTCCTGATTTAAAAAGGACATCATTTATAAAGCAGTAAGGAAAAGATGATAATCAAATGGGAGAATACAGGTGAAGAATATACATAGGCCATTCACAAAAAACACACTGGCTGATAAAAACATATGAATGTTCCATTTCACTAACGATTTTACATGCAAACGGAAACAAGATATAATTTCTCACATATCAGATTGGCAACGATTAAGAAGATTCCTTTATTTTTGGCTGCACGGGCCTTAGTTGCGGCACACAGGTTCTTAGTTGCAGCATGTGAGATCTGTTTCCCTGACCAAGGGTCAAACCACCGGCCCCCTGCATCTGGAGCACAGAGTCTTAGCCACTGGACCACCAGGGAAGTCCCTAAGAAGAGTCATACCACACAAGGTTATGGTTACAAGGCTGTCTCACAATGGAAGGGAAATTAGTACATTGTGGAGAACAATTAGGCATTACCTATGAAATTTTAAATGTTCATACTCTTTAACCTATAAGTTCAACTTCTTGGATTTTATCCTGTAAAAGCATTTTGCATGTGCCCCAAAATAAATGGACAAAGATGTTCATTGCAGCATTGTTTATAATTTTTGCAAAGGAGCAGTTCGGGGAACAACCCAGAGTTTCATTTATAGGGTCTTAGAGTGAAATTCCATGCAGCTATTAAAAACAATAAGGAGGCTTTCTATATATACTATTGTGAAAGGATATCTAAGATAATAATAAGTGAAAAAAAATGAGTTGATAAACTTACCTATATAATATGAGTGCATTGCTAAGTCACTTCAGTTGTATTCGATTCCTTGCAACCCTATGGACTTTAGCCTGCCGAGCTCCTCTGTTTATGGGATTCTCCAGGCAAGAATACAGAAGTGGGTCACCATGCCCTCCTCTAAGAGATCTTCCTGACCCAGGGATCAAACCCGAATCTCTTACGTCTCCTGCATTAGCAGGCAGGTTCTTTAATACTAGCGCCACCGGGGAATTCTTACCTGTAATATGGCCTAACATTTGTAAAATAAAATTTAATATAATATACTTTAATTGGACTTCCTTAGGGGTCCAGTGGTTAAGAATCTGCCTGCCAATTCAGGGGAATTGACAGGTTCAGTCCCTGGTCTGGTAAGATCCCACGTGCTGCAGGGCAACTTAAGCCCGTGCACCACCACTACTGAAGGCCACATGCCTACAGCCCATGAGCCACAACAAAGCAGCCTCCGCAGTGAGACGCCCACTCACCATGACTAGAAACCAGCCTCTGCTCTCTGCAACTAGAGAAAGCCCGCATGTAGCCCAAAGACCCAGTGAAGCCCCCAAATAATGAATAAATAATTTTTTAAAGTATGCTTTAATTATGCCTTGGCCCAATCACACCTCCTCCTTCAGAGGTTCCTAAGGAAGTTCAATGCATAAGAACAGGGGTAAAAGGAAGCAAAATATCATGTTATTATTAGCTGGGGCCCTGACCTCAAACCCGAACTCCAGTTGCTAGAACAAAGGCCCTTCTGACTCGCTCCCAGCAGAAGATGCAGTGGTTCACAATACCTGTGCTCCCACTGCGTTTGTCCTCATCACTCCCACCTGGATGTGACTCTGACACCTCTGACCTCGAGAACAGCCTCATGTCTGTACAGATGGATCTGCTTTGCTCAGAAGAGCCCCACCCACTAGCAGCCCCAGCATCTCTCCCTTCTGGGTGTGAGGGCAGGGAAGACAGACCAGGGGTAGGCAGGGGAAGGGGTTGACCCAACTTCTGGGGTCAGAGGTGATGAGCCCTGCCGGATGCAGGGGGTGGACCAGTGCCAGGAATCCGCAACAGCTGGTGGCTCGGTTTGTGGGTGAGTGGGCAGCCAGCCTGCTGTGGTGAGAAGGGAAAGGCTTTGTGGGCAACATGGTTGGCGGAAATAGCCAGCATGGCATACACCATGGCCTCTGGGGAGGGGGACCCTCGCCCTCGGCCAACACCCCCAGGCCCTGTCCCGGGCACCACAGACCACCTGTCTGCCCTGTAGGCCTTGAGTCACTTCCTTTTTGTGTTTTCCTTTCTCCCAGGTAAGCTCCTGACTCAGAGCCCTCCTTCTCTCCTTCCTGTCCCTCTGTGACTCACCGGCAAGGACAAGACCCACCTGAGGGCCAGAAGAAAGGGGACCCTGACTTGGGAGAAGTGCTTTTACCTTGCCTTACCTCTGTCCCTCCAGTAACTTGGTCTTCCCATCCCTGACACAGAGCTGGCCTCAGCTGTAGGGGAAGCCCAGCTCAGAGGTCATCTCAGTTTGCCCTCTGCATCTAATCCAATAGGAACCAGAATCCTCATCAACTCCTTGCTTCAGAAAGGTTAGAGCACTTCCTGTCTCCAGTTTCAACAAATTTAGCCTTCTTTCCCAGGCCATGTACGCTGGCCCTGCTCTCTCCTCTCCCCGCATTGCAGCAAAATCCCTCCAGGGCGAAACCATATCTCATTCCTTTAAAAAATGTTTTCTAATTGAATTAGTTTCAAGCTAACTCTCCAGAGCAGCAGCCACAGGCCCAGCTGGTTGAGAAACACAGAAATGGACTCCATCCATCATTAGGGAGACTTTCTCTAGCCCAGTGACAGACACTATGGCTTGTCTGCTCAGTCTCTGTCTCCAGACCCCTTTTCTCCTTCAAAACTCAGCCCCATGCCTCGCTAGACAGGGAAGCCTCATTCTCCCTTACCAAGAGTTAACCAAGGAATGTTCGTGTGCCTTAACCTTTGCCTATGAGAGTCAATGGTAAGTTTTGCTACTGGTACTTCAGAGAAAAGTTTACTTGATCTAAAAAATACACCCAAAGGAACTTCCGCCTTGTAATACAAGGGACACAGGTTCAATGCCTGATCTGAGAACTAAGATCCCACATGCCACAGAGCAACTAAGCCCGCACATGGCAACTACTGAGCCCACACACTTTGGAGCCTGCAAGCCACAACTACAAATTCTATGTGCTGCAACAAAAGATCTCGCATAATGCAATAAAAATACTAAGATTCAATGCCGTCAAATAAATATTAATTTTATTAAAAATATATCCACAGAAAAAGATGGTCCTTCTTCAACCTCCAGACATATCATGTCTGGATCTGATATCTGGATCTTCAGCAGTCATCTTGCAACTATGAAGAGAACTATAGTACTTAAGGAGTAAGCCAACATCTGAGAGCAGAGCAGAAAAACAGAAAGAACCAGGGTGCTTGATGAAGTGGTAGATCCAGTCATTTAACCACGCTGGACCCACCCTACCTCAGGACATTTTTTTCTTATGAAATGAAAACTTCCTGCATTATCTAAACCATTTTGAGCTGGGTTTTCTGTGACTTCCAGTCAAAAGTTCTTACGATACAGCTTGGTGTTTGGGAAGTCTGGCTGAAGAAAGCAAATGAGTCGTCGTAAGGAAGGAGGATGTGTGGCCTGAGGAGAAAGGAGATCACATTTTCCAAACCTCTGGCTCATCTTCTGCCCTAGGACATGAGCTGGGGGCTGAGAAGAAATGTGGGCCAAGTGTGGTTAGAGATGAGAAATGGGGGGGTGAAGTGAGGGGACCTTGGGGAGTCAGCAGCTCAGATGTGGTAAGGGGAGAGGAACAAAGATGTTCATTACAGCATCTTTTCTAATTGCTTAGAATTCTTTAAAAAAGAAAAAAAGATGGAAACAACTCAGCAGTTAATTTATAGAGAATTGTTTAAATGAGTTACAGCACATGTCTAGACTAGGAGCAACCTATCAACAGAGCCCTAGAAGAGGAGGTGATGGCCCAGCAGTGACCCTGGATGGGGTCATGTGGTTCTCGACACCCAGGACCTCCAGGGAGAACCAAGTCTCCAAGCTCAGCAAGGGCTTGGGTTCAGGGTTCAGTAGGTTCAGTACTATCATACATTCCTTTATTTTGCAATCCAATCCCTGATCCCCCAGAACAGCTCTGACCCCCTAGGACAACAACTCCCCCTCTGAGCGCAAGGACCCCTGTTCTGCCTCTGGGGGCTGACCTGGACCCCATGCAGCACTGGGGCCCTGATTCAAGGAGGCCCAGGAGGAAGGGACCATCTGGGAAATGTGGGAAAGGAAGGAGGACAGGCCACAGAAAAGAAACAGGCAAGTGGAAGGACCAAGGTTTCCAGAGCCCAGAGGTGGCCAGAGGAAGAAAGGAAAGAAATAGGCTCTAGAGGGAGGGAAAGAGGAGTTCGGGTGGGGATGGTGGCACTAGAGAACAGATTCGGTCTATACAGCACTGTGGGGAGGGGCACCTGGCCACAGACCCCCTCAGACATCTCACCTCCCAAACCAGGGCAAGCTCGCACACACGTGTGTTTGTGAATGTGTGTGTGCGTGCGTGCAGATGCCTGAAATAAACGTTTCATAAAACCACACTTCAGCTACTACAGGTAAGAGGCTGTATTTCCTACTCTGTTCTATTTTGTGTTTTGAAAATGCTGGTCACGACCTGGGGAATTAATTTCCCACCCCACTACCAGGTCACAACCTGCAGCCTGAACACCCTGCCCCAAGGCAGTAACACTCCAGGAGTCACCTACCCACCAACCACGGCTGCCCAGGACAGGGCAGTGCAGACCCTGCCCAAGGCACTCAGATTCTTAGTAGCTATTTGACAGGGTGATTTTATGTCTGTTGTATCCAACAATAAAATGTTGGGGCTTGTCCTTTGAATGTCTTATTTTCTTTTTCTAGCAATTCTTCAGTACTGTATTTTATAATTTCATTGGTCTCTGACAAATTGGAATTTAAAAGAAAACAACTGATCCTTCCCCCAGGCAGTCTGAGAAGCACTGCTTCAGAGGAGAAGGGCCCTGCCCAGCAGCTCACAGTGGAAGAGGGAAGATTTCTCTGGGGACTGGCCTGGAGGCGCTTCCCTCCACCAGGTCCGCACACAGAGGCCCCGTTATCTGCCTGCCCATCAAAGCTTGTCCAGAAGGGCACCTGCCTGCCTCCGCGTTCCTCCCTGGGCTCCCACAATGCCCTGCGTGGACTCCTGCTACATTAGTTCATGCTTCTGTTTGGTCGGCTCTTGAGGGACCCACGTACACGGCATTCAGGCCCAATGCTTTGCACATAGTACGCATCCCAGAGGAAGAGAGAAGGGAGGGCAGAGACAAGGTGGGAAGAGGAGGTGTAGACTCTGTATGGTCACAGGGATGAGAAGTCTGGATCCAGGCTCCTCCCAAAGCTAGAGAAACACCTTGGATGGAGATGCTGGGGAAATCCCAGGGTGGGGGCCCCATTGGAGCAGAGAAGTAGCAGGTTGCTCTGAACCAGGCCTCCCCAGGCACCTCAGGCCAGCCTTGAGGAAGGGAGACTAAGGTATGGTCCGGGGGAACTGGGCAGGGACCCAAAGCTGAGGAGAGTTTGCCCCCAAGGCAGAGCCATGGGCTGAGACCTCTGACGGTGGAGCTGGGAGGTCTTCATGCAGAGGACAAAGGGAGTGGACTGGCCCAGGCAAGCACAAAGGGGGGTTCATTTCATCCATCCTCCTGCCTCCATCCCAAACTCTGGTAGCAGCACCTGGACCCTCCATTCCAACATGCCTGGGAGCTAAAATGTTCCAAATCCTTAGTATGGCCATGGGGGTGGGGGGTGCAGGGAAGAACTGCCCCTATCCTACCCCGGAAGCCTCATTTTTGAGAGTGTCTTGATTTGGAGGTGTTGCTGTGTGACCTCAAGCAAGTTGATAATTTCTCAGAGCCTCAGTTTTCTCATCTGTCAAAAGGGAATAATCATTTCTACTTGAAAGGACTGCTGTGTGAATGAAGTCAATAATGCATGGAAAGTGCCTGGCAGCTGAGGGGTGGTTAGTGCTGGCATCTTCTCCTTGCCCCGGGCTCTTCTTTGGAACAGCACTTGGCCAGGAGACTTGGATATCAATCACACAGTGTCCACTGTGGGCCCAGCCATCTGGTGGTGCCTAGAAGGAATAGGTTGGAGGGAAAGTGGGCAATCCAAGAAGGCTTCCCTGAGGAGGCGAGCTGCAGGCAGGAATAAAAGCCTGAGAAACACAGCAAAGAGAGAGTGAGCTTATCATGCAGGAGACCTGACCTCTTCAAAGACTTTTGGGAAAAAAAACAGACTGGGGTGGGAATGGATGGCCCACCAGCCCGAACAGATCCTAGAATGGGGCAAGGTGTGTGGGTGGGCAAGCTGTGCAGGTAGGGGTGTGGGTGCCATGCCTGAGGCTCAGTGTGCCTGTCCCTGCCCTGGAGTGGCTCTTGCCCCTGCCTCCTGAGAAGAGACAACAGATAAGCAGTGGAAGGAGCCCCACCTAGTCAGGTGGGCAGCCCTAGCCTCGGAGAGCGAGGCTGCCAGCTTGCCACCAGGAACTGGCAGCAAAGCTGCCAGGGGCTGGGAGAGGCCCGGGAGAGGCCTGGAGGGAAACAATGTGCTTTGTGTGCACTGGTCATGCTGGGGCGGGCTCTGATTTTCCTAGAATGAGTGTGGGCCCAGGGAGGGGTAAGGTGGGAGATACCTCTGCCTAGGAAACCTGGCTCTGCCCACCACTCTGCCCACCACCCAGAGGGACAGCAGCCCTGGCCCTCACCCCCTCCACCTTCAGCCACAGCCTCCACAGCCTGCTGTACCTTGACTCAACCAGAAGCCCCTTCTCACCACACACACACACACACACACACACACACACACACACAGGTCACCCGGTGCCCAATGGGAGGAAATGTTTCTGAGAAGAAGGGATTCTCCCTCGTACCAGATAGCACAGAGAGGCCAAGAGAGAAACAGGGGGGCCTGACAGGAGAGCAGGGGACACTAAGAGGGACAGGAGGACAAGAGGAAGAAACCAGGGACTGAGAGCCAGGGGCTCAGTGCTAAAGAAGCCGCCTACAGTGCAGGAGCCACAGGAGGTGTGGGTTTGATCCTTGGGTCAGGAAGATCCCCTGGAGAAGGAAATGGCAACCCACTTCAGGATTCTTGCCTGGAGAATCCCATGGACAGAGGAGCTTGGCAGGCTAAGGTCCATGAGGTCAGAAAGAGTTGGACACGACTGAAGTGACTTAGCATGCATGCACACACACGGGGGAAGAGAACAGAGACTGGGGCGTGAGAGGAAGGGCCTCAGAACAGGGGCAGGACGTGGCCCTGTGGAGACCCTGGAGCTCCCATGGGGGAGGAGTGTCTTCCTCCATCAGCCACGCAGCACGGGGTCCCATTTCCTCTCCCACAGCACCCCCAGTCACAGCACCCCCTGTCACCAGGAAATTTTCCACCTCCTCCCCTCAAGATGCAGACTGGAGGGTCCACAACACTGGGCCACCTCTGTCTCTGCAGACTTCACGTGAGGACATGAGCCCATCAGCACCACCGGCACCCAGCACTGGGCCAGGGCAGCTTCATGCTTCCCCTAAAGGCATCACCTTACATTTGGAGAAAACTGCCCCCATCCCCACTTTGCCTTCCCAGTTCTCCACACTATCCAGAACCCTCTGGAAATCTCCTCCCGTCATTTTGTTTATCTCTCCTCCAAGAGAGTAATTTCCTCTGCACACTCAGAGCACATCATCTCCTGTGAGATGCCCAGAAAGAAGCTCTGGGCACACCCAGCCCAGCTCTGAGGCCCAGGAGAGCTGCGAACTGGCCAAGAAGATGCTGGTCACCCTCCTCTTTTGTTTGTTGCCCCAACTCATCCCCTCTCCAAGACAAAACAGTGTTCCCAATCCCACCAAGAGTTTGAAGGGGAAACCTTTGTTGAACAGGCTTCAAGTCCAATTACTATGCGTTGTTCCTTCCCTTGACTGGATGGTCAAGGTTTCCCTCTTAAAGAAGCAACCATATTGCTTTTATTCTCCGGGCTTCAGTGCCCAGGCCTTCACTATGAACTCCTCCAGTGGGCCTGGTGTGGAAGCCAGGCTGCTGACCCTAGACCTTGCCCTCTGATCTCTTCTGACTTTAGTAAAGAAGACGGTGACCGTGCATTGCACCCCTTGCTAAATGACCTGTGCACTTCTGGGCACAAGTGTGCCTGGGGCCCCCTGATTCCACCTTCTCCTCCAGCATGTCCACCAGCACAGCCAGGGGCTGTCAGAAAGAAGGACCATGGGGACAGAGGCTGCGACCTTGTGGGAGGGAGAGAAGCAGAGACAAAAGAGACCAGGAAGCAGGGAAGCAGAGACTGGACCAAGGAAAGACAGAGAGAAAGAACGGAGAGAAAGTGGGGGAGGGGCAATGGAGAAAGAGACTGAGACAGGAAAAATGAAAAAGAACCAAGGTAAGGAAGCAATGAGAACACAGCAATGTTCCCTCCAGCGTGATCTAAGACAGAGCTCCGAACCCTCCAATGTGATCTAAGACTTCGGTCAGTCTTAGAGATCAAGGTGGAAGCTTGGCCCCGAGGGCAGAGGATGAACCTGTTTCCCAAGAATTAACCCCATGCCCTGATAGCTCAGTTGGCAAAGAATCCACCTGCAATGCAGGAGACCCCAGTTCAATTCCTGGGTCAGGGAAGATCTTCTGGAGAAGGGATAGGCTACCCACTCCAGTATTCTTGGGATTCCCCTGAGGCTCAGCTGGTAAAGAATCCGCCTGCAATGCAGGAGACCTGGGTTTGATCCCTGGGTTGGGACAATCCCCTGAAGGAGGGAAAGACTACCCACTGCAGAAATCTGGCCAGCAGAATTTCATGGACTTTATAGTCCATGGGATCACAAAAAGTCGGACACAACTGAGGAACTTTCACTTTCACTTTCAACCCCATGCCGTGGACCATCCCCTGTAGCCCAAGACAGAATCTAGGGCAAGAAAGGGATGGGGAGGGGCCTCTACCAGGCCAGAGAGGGGATGGGAAAAGAGACTGTCAGGCCCCAATGTGGTGCATCTTCACCAAGGACACTCAAGGATGCAGCAGGAGAGACTGTGATTAGACAAGAGGGCTCCAGGGCGCACTGCCCGCAGGACATGCAGCAGGAGGAATCTGTGAGGAGGGCGCTGACGGTTGCCCTGGAAGCCCAGCCTTCTCCCTCCTCCCTCCACCCCCAGCAATGAGTCAGGGATTCCACAGAAGTTTGAATTCCTGTCTTCCTTTGGGCAACAGATACACTCTCCTGGTTTTTCTCTCCCGCCACTGCAGCAGTGAAATCTCCAATCCTTCTCTATACCTTTTTCTCGATAGCTCCAGGGCAGGTCCTGCTTCCTCCCTGCCCACACCAGCCCTGGCTTTGCATGTGCTGGGAACCCCCTTCCCAGAACCAGCTTCTTCTCATCCCCTGGAAGCCAGTTTAGACAGCACGAGTATGACTGGGCCATTCACAAGTGCCCAGCACCTAGCAGGGCCCCCCTGAGGGACTGACTGAATGAACCAGTGCAGAAGGTCCTGTGAGAGGCACTATCCTCAGGGAGCTCAGAGTCTGTTGGTGGAGATTCAGGCCTGAGGGAGCCCCCAGTGGGCAGAGCTGCAAGATGCAAAGGAAAGAAAGCACTGCATGGGTCCCACAGCGAGGTTCCCTCTGAACCTCAGAGCAGGGTGAGCCTTCACTGATGGCAGGGCCTAGCATGGCCTGCTCCTATGGTGGGCTCAGCAAACACTTGTAGGAGGGAAAGAGGGCTCTCACAGCCCTCGGTTTCTCTTGGAGACTGTTCACTCATCTTGGAGCTCCCTGGTGACCAAGACCACCTGGGTCTCCTTCAGCCCCACCACCCCAGGTGCAAAAGAGCAGAGAGAAGGTCCCTGCGGCCACGTTAGAGCTCTGACTTGAGCTGGACGACTCTGAGCACAAGCAGGTCAGGTGTGGGGCCTTCCTGTGGTGGTCTAGTATTTAAGACTCCGTGCTCCCAATGCAGGGGGCCTGGGTTCGATTCCTGCTGGTGAACTAGATCCCATGTTCCACAACTAAGACCCATTACAGCCAGAAAAATAACTATTTTCTAAAAAGAAGAAGTCAAACTTCAGGCAGGCCCCAAGCCCAGGGACAAAGCCTCCTTAGCTTCTGCTCAGTCTCCACCCCTCCAAGTGAGCAAATCAGGAGGGGCTGGGGGCAGAGGCCACTGCAGGGCCAGGCAGAGGCGGCGGGCAGTGTGGGGCTCTGGCCTGAAGCTCACAGCGACCCAAGAGTCCATGTGGCCCTCAAAGAGGAATGCAGGGGACCCATGACAGAGCTCTGTCCCCCTGGTGGGATCTGGATCATGGGAGGAGGGAGAGGCTGGGGGAGGGGCCTGGGAGGACAGAGCATCCCTCTGCCAGTCCTGCCAAGGGGGAGAGCAGTGCCCGCACTACGGCCCCCAGCCCAGCACAAGGGTGTGGAAGTGGATCAAGATCATAGTCTCAGGAAGGTGGGTGAGTTTTTGTGAGTGAATCCTTTTCATCCTCAAACCAAAACCTATGTCTCCAGCCCAGCAGGCAAAGCTGCCACTTCCCTCCCTCCAGAAGAGCCAAGACCTCGAAGGTGCTGGGATCGACCTGTTGCACCCATAGAAGAGCAGCCAGAGACGTTCAGGGTGACAGAGAGTCTCTCCCAAGCCCCTTTTGAACTCCATGTTCTGCTCTGACATCCTTGCCCCAGGAGCTGAAGTGTATGTGTGTGCCTGCTAAGTCATTTCAGTCGGGTCCGACTCTTTGTGACCCCATGGACTGTAACCCGCCAGGCTCTTCTGCCCATGGGATTCTCCAGGCAAGGATATTGGAGTGGATCGCCATGCCATTTCCTTCCCCAGGGGATCATCCTGACCCAGGTGTTGAACCTACATCTCTTATGTCTCCTGCATTGGCAGGCAGATTCTTTGGGCTTCCCTGATGGCTCAGAGAGTAAAGAATCTACCTTCATTGCTCCAGACCCAGGTTCAATCCCTGAGTGAGGAAGATCCCCTGGGGAAGGAAATGGTAACCCACACTCCAGTATTCTTGCCTGGGAAACCCCATAGACAGAGGAACCTGGTGGACTACAGTCCATGGAGTTGCAAAGAGTTGGACACAACTGAGCAACTAACACACACACAGCGTCACCTGGGAAGCCTGAGGTACCATGGTCAGGGAGAAATGACGCAGAGAAAAGGAGTGGAGGCCAGAGTCTTCTCGGGTCCATCAGGGGTAGGAGTGAATTGCCAGGACTGGAGTAAGTGCTGAGACACAAAGCTAGAGGTTAGCAGGTCACTGACCCACCTATCCACCTGATCCTTAGCTAGCCATCATTTAGGAAAGTGAAGTATTTAGTTAACCAGCACTTATATAGTAAAAGAGAAAGCACACATCCCTTACAAATACTAACTCATTGAATCCCTAGAACAAACCTATAAATACAGCACTATGATCATCCCAATTACAGATGGAGAAACTGAGGCTAAGAGAGGGTAAGTGACTTGCCCAGCATCACACAGCTGGAAAGTGACTAAACAGGGATTCACATCCAGGCATCATCCCCGGCCAGCTGATCCCTGCTGCTGCCAGGTTCGAGGCCTGGCAGGGGCAGGGAGAGTGGAAGGCAGGAGGCAGAGTCCAGGGTGATGCTCCCTCTTCAGAATGAGCAGGTCTTTTCAGGGACTGTGTCGGGAGGCCTCTCCCACAGAAGGCGAGAGTGAGAGCGGCTGATGTAACTGCTCCCCCTTGTGGGGGGGTGGGGGTGGAGCTGGCCCAGGTCCAGGGGGTGTGCCTGCAATGACAAGGGCCTAGACCAATGGCAGGGCCCCCGGCCTCCCCCAGCTGGCCCAGGAAGAAAGGAACCCCCTCCCGGGCCTTTCTATTATCTTGAGGGAGAAAGGGAGGCGGGAAGAAAAATTGGCCGGGAAAGTGGACTGAACTTGCAACTTGGTTTAACAACCAAATCCCAGTTCTTCCGTGAGCCAGGGCTCCCTCCTGCTGTCTCCTCCAGGGAAATCCAGGCCATGCCTGGGGGCTGGGAACAGGAAAGCCTGACCCCGCAATGCCCCCAGGGTCCAGAGCCCCAGAAGAGGGGTCCATGTTCCTTAGAACCTGCAGTGGTCCCTTTCTGGCCTGGTAGAGAGAACAGTGGGTCCTCCCCCGGCCCTAGAGAAGAAGGAGGCTTCCAGAAACGGGGGCTGCATTTTCTACACTGAATATGAGGCTCTGTGGGTTGGAAAAATAAAGGGCACTAGTGGGCCAGGGGGTAAATCGTTTGAATGAGGGCTGTCCTAGGAAATGCCAGGCATGTGTCCCAGGATGAGAGGTCGGGCCGGACCACAAGGGCGGGGGAGGGGGCGGGGCGGGGGAGTGGGCTCAGCATCTGGCTCCTCACCACTTGCCCACCACACACACACTCACACACTCACATACACATATTTATATATACTCACCCACAGAGATAGATACTTATGTACACACTCCCACACTCAAACACATATACACTCACATGCTTACATACACACACCCACATGTTATATACACTCAGGCACTGTGGCACACTCATCCAGGCATACACACACATACACACTCATGCTTCGGGCGGTTGGGACCCAGCTGGGTAAGAAAGAGCCCTCTGGGAGGATGGTTTGGCTGGGAGCTGCCAAGGGGTGGGTGAGCAGATGCCCAGGACTGAGTGGGGAGCCCAGGATTGGGCTGGTGCTGGGGCCACTGTGCAGCTCCCAGGCTAGAACTGAGAGTGAAGTGGGCACAGCTCCTCCCCTCCCAGTCTTGCCTCTGGCCAGGCCAGCCTCCATTCCTGGCATTGTCTTGGGCACCCCGGGCAGGGTTCCCAGGCTCAGCTGAACTGGGGGCCTGGCCAAATAGCCCTCCTCTCCCCTCCCATTCCCTTCTCTCTTGAGAGGAAGGGCTGTGTGGGGAAGTGGGGGAGACGGAGGCTTCCTGAACCACTGGTCTCCCATCCCCTAGCCCACACAGGCAGCCTGCAGATGAGCTCAAGTATGACCCCAAAGGCCCAGACTCTACAAGGTTCCCATCCATCCCAAGGCAGCAGACTTGGAAGTCCAGCCCACCCCACCTGTCCCCTTGACCATGATATTCGTCTCTGCCCCCATCTCGGGTCCCATCTGCCTTCACAGGCTGAGCTTAGAATCCTACCCAACACCACCCTCCCCAAGCAAAGGGAACCACATGCGTTTAACTCCTAGAGACCAAAGGATTCACCTGGAGGGAGGGGAGGAGATGCAGGTATTAATGAGTTAACCTGAAGGGGCTCTTCCTTGCCCCTCTAGGAGGCTTCCCCACCCCTTCCAGGAAGCGTTCACCCAAGTGATAAAGCCTTCACTTTGTCTCTCCCCGATGGTTCTGGAGAGCAGGGCTACCATCACGGTAGATGCACCTGAGCCCTGGGAAGGGACCCAATGAGCCAGAAAACCTGCCACCATCCAGGACCTCCCTTAATGAAACCTGGGCAACAGTCCCCACTGGGCCCCGCAGAGTCACAGCAAGAAGACCACCATCCTGCCTGCACAGGACTGGTGTGCAGGAGGCTCCCTTCCCTGTCTTAGAGCTGAATCTGGTACAGGACAGCCCCTCAGGCACCCTCCAACCAGATCTCCAAAGCCATTTTTCCAAAACACAAATTAGATTTCACCCAGCCCTTGCTGAAAGCCTTTCAGAGGTTTTCCAGTGCCCTTCAGATGATTCCTTAATGTAGCTCAACACGTGGGGTCTGGCCCCTGCCACTAGTGTCCCTCCCTCCACCGCCCCCTCAGGCCAGGATCTTCACCTGCTGAAAGGACCGCCACCTCCAGCCCCCGCCCTGGCTCCAGCTCCAGGGTGCGCTCCTCTCCTCCAGCTCACTCATCACTCTACCCGTCTCTCCACCCTCCCCAGGTCTGGAGATGAAGCCCTCCTCTCTGCTCTTGCAGCCCTGCAGCCCTCCTCCCCTGGCACGGATCAGTGCTGGGCTGTGCTCTTTGCTCCCCAGGCTAAACCAGGAGCTCCAAGAGGGAAGGGACACAGTCTGTGCTGCTCACCACTAAATCCTCTACTCAGAGCATAGCCCTCAGCACAGAGGAGGTACTGGATACATGCAAGTGACTGAACAAATAAGTGAATGAATGAATGAAAAGTCTTTAGGGCTTTTAAACCTACCAGCCTTCAGGGCAGGGATGATGCACGCCTCTTCTGTTCTACCCCCTCTAACCCAGCCCCCCAACCCTCTGGGAGGGATCTCCTGCCTAGCCCCCTCCTCTACCCCAAGCCCCACACTCTTTGAGGCTCAGCTCCCAGCAGGAGCCCCCACTCCAGAAAGGCCCCTGACCGCCTTCTCTCCTGCTCCGAGACCTCACCTGCTCTGAACTCCGAACTCCGTAAAGCCCTCTGCTTGGAGTGCTCTCGCATTTCCGACATGCCCTTTTCAGGAGGTTCACTATCACCCCCAGGGCTGCTGGGTTCCCTTGGAGAGGCAGGCCCTGGCAGACAGTACCAACAGGTGGCACGTGGGCTATACTGAGAGGCAGGCCCTGGGCTGTGTCCCCTACAAAGGTGGGTGAGCCTAGCCAGAGATGGGGGACAGGGAGCAGGGCTCAGGGGTCAGGGGCTTGACATTTTCCTTCATAACCCCCAAACCCTACTCCAGGACCTAGAAAACAAACATCAGAGAAGGAAGCTCCCACATTCGGAGGGTATCAGCCACTTGGGGGTATCAGCCAAGCAGGTGGGATTCTGAAAGAGGAAAGAGCTAAGATTGGGGCATCAGAAACCAGACTCCCAGGTCTGGGGCAGAAACCCAGAGGAGCCAGAGAGGAGCCTGGCAGGAGAGGAAATGCAAATGGAGGCCTCTCCTCCTGCTCCTTGGCTGTTGTTCAGCTAGGGGGACTTCTAGGAAGACGAAGGGCATATTGTAAGGGCAGAGCGTGGTATGCACTCACCCCATGCCCCCAGCACTCTGCCTGCCCTCCCATGCCCCATTCAAGTCACCAGTGTTCTCAGGAGGAGGTAAGATGCTCACCTCCCACAGGCTAGGTGGGTGGAAGCAGGCTGGAAGTGCTGCAGGCCCAGTGCTGGTCTGGCCAGGGAGTGCCATGAGGGATCCTTGCACCAACACCTTCATCTGTGACACACACACACTTACAGACCTGCCAAGCCCTGAAGACAAGGCAGAGGCCACCTGACAAGAGGGGACTTGAGGATGGGGCTCAAGAAGGCAGTTTGGTTCCCACGTGCAGGTGCCCACGGGATGCGGACTTAGACTCCCCGTGGTTCTGCCATCACCCTCTGGATAACTTTGGCTGAGCTTCCTCTTTCTACCTTTATTTGTTTATTTATTTTAATGTGGGTCATTTTTAAAGCTTTTATTGAATTTGTTACTATATTGCTTCTGTTCTTTTAATAATATTTATTGTTTTTATTTATTTGACTGTGCCAGGCCTCAGTTGCAGCGTGTGGGACCTAGTTCCCTGACCCAAGGATTGAACCTGGGTACCCTGTATTGGGAGCACAGAGTCTTAACCACTGGACCACCAGGCAAGTCCCCTATTGCTTTTGTTTTATGTTTTGGGTTTTTGACTGCCAGGTATGTGGGATCCTAGCTTCCCTACCAGGGGTGGACTCCTCATCCCTGCACTGAAAAGTGAAGTTGTAACCCCTGGACCATCAGTCCAAGGGTTACATCAGTCCCTCCTCTGTCTTTAAAGTTGAGGTGATCATCTCTGCTCAAACCACCTCTCAGGGCAGCCATGATGATCAGACAAGGTGGACACACGAAGATGCTCAGTGGACTTTACAATCTACTACAGGGTTCTCATTAACATTCTCAACAGTCTCATTGTTATCATCATCTGGAGAAGCTGACCTACTGTATGGTTTAAGTACAGCAACTTCATCTCCCTGAAGGATGCCCTTCCTCGACACCCTCTGTGACTCCCCATTGCCTAAAGGAGAAAAGCCACATTCTATGGTCTGGTCATTCATCTGGCTTAAGCTAACTTTCTATTATAAGTGAGTCCCTCTGGTCCTTTCAGAGTTCCACCAATGCAGTTTTTGCTTTCCCACCTCCATACTTTGTCATGTCATTCCTCCCTCCTGGAATGCCCTTCCCTGTTGCTCCCTATCGTATTTAGCTCCACCTTTTTTTTTTTTATTTGGTTGCACTGGGTCTTAGTTGTGGCACAAGTGATCTTTAGTTGCAGCATGTTGGATCTAGTTCTCTGACCAGGAATCAAACCCAGGGCCCCTGCACTGGGAGCTTGGAGTCTTAGCCATCGGACCACCAAGGAAGTCCCTAGTTCCATCCTTCTAGACCCAACTGTGACACCAACCCTCTCATGAAGACTCTTTTCCTCAGCGAAGCTGGAAGTGATCTTTCTCCCTCCCTAGACGGGCTCTGGTTTACACCAAATGCCACAGACAGTTCCTGGCGCAGAGCTGGTTCTCATGACATGAAAGCTGTAATGACTACACCCTGAGTGTTAAACACTCTACATTCATAGGCTCATTTATTCCTCACCACAGCTCATGGTTGTGGTACTGTCAGCACCCCCATTTTACAGAGGGAGAAATCAAGGCATAAGATGCTAAGTGCCTCGCCCAAGAGAGCATCAGACCAGGGTTTAAACCTGGCAGATCGCCGTCAGGGCTCACCACAGGCCTCTCAGCACCATGAGGGGCAGAGCCACATCTGCCCACTCATCTCTGTCACCTGCCTCTCCAACCCAGGACCTGGCTCAGAGCAGGTACTTAGTAAAAGTGTGATGGTTGCCATGCTCAAGCCTCCTGGACATGCTCACCTCCCCGTGCTGGCGGCTCCTCTAGTGTGAGGCCCACAGACCGACTCAGAGGAGTTTCAGGGATTGTGGCCCAAAAGTCCCATTGGTCTATAGGTTGACTCTGTCCTTGGGGGTCACAGTGCTGGGCCAGGATTAAAAGAGATGGGCCATAGCCCTTCAGCCAGTATCATGAGACTGACCAGTGGCATGTTTGCTGATCACTCTGGCCTCTGGTGGAGGTCGTGATGAATCTCCCCACTGTGGTACTGACAGGGTGTGGGGAGGTCGCAGAGCAGGGTAAGGAGGGAAGCAGGCAAAAACAGCAAAGTCCAAGTGTAACAGACTCTAGGGACCACCGAGCCCCACTGTTCACACCCATTTAACAGATGAGGACATTGAGGCTCAGGAGTCAGAATGAAGCCGGAGAGTGAGGAGTGTAGCAAAGGCTGGCAAAGGCATCAGCCTTCCTGGGCCTTTCCTCCTCAGCCTGTGTGTGGCCTGGCCCCCTCCCTCCCTGTGAAGAGCGTGATGATTAATGCCCAGCAGTCCAATCACCAAGAGGCCTGACCTTTCCGGTGATCCCAACAGGGGCAGCGGTGCCCGCAGTCCACTCTGCCTGTCCCTGTGCCTGGCCAGTGGCCGCCCCAACAAAAACCCTGGGAGAGTCACTGGGAGAAGGCCAGCCACTAATTGTGGAAAATAAATCAGGGAAATCTAAACCCCACAGCTGAAGAGGGGCCAGCTGCACGTAGCCTTGTCTCCTTCTGTGCTCTTGCTCACCAGCTCTAATTGTTAATTGGAAGCTGTGAGTTACATAAGTTCCGTGGATACCAAAGAAGGAGTTGAACAAGCTCTTGAAAAGAACACATGGGCTGAGTGGTTTTCAAGATGAGAAGGGGGTCTGTCTCAGAAGAGCAGGCGGCCCGTGGGGCACAGCTGACCTTGAGGGTGTGACCAAGATAAAACTGCCCACTTGTGACAGCCCTCTGGACCTGCAGGCTCATCACTCCTGGGTTTCTATAGCACGCAAACGGGTGCTCAAGTTGCTAGTTCTTCACAAAGTCACACAGAAAGTCATAAGGTGGAGGTCGTGATGAATCCCCCACTGTGGTACTGACAGGGTGCTATTACATTGGTTTCTCGGTTTAGTACCAAGACAGAACTTCCCTCTCTCGTCTCTGACCCTGAGCTAAAGGAGGGCAGGGCTCTGTGTCTCCCCCTCAGACTGGGGCTTCCTGAGGCGGGGCTGTGTCTCCCCTGAGACTAGAGCTCCCAGAGGGCAGGACTGTCCCCCTCAGACTGGGGCTCCTGAGGGCAGGGCTGTGTCTCCCCTGAGACTAGAGCTCCCAGAGGGCAGGACTGTCCCCCTCAGACTGGGGCTCCCTGAGGGCAGGGCTGTGTCCCCAGAGACTGGGGCTTCCTGAGGCAGGGTTGTGTCCCCTCAGACTGGGGCTCCCTGAGGGCAGGACTGTGTCTCCCCTCAGACTGGGGCTCCTTGAGGCAGGGTTGTGTCCCCTCAGACTGGGGGCTCCCTAAAGGCAGGGCTCTGTGCCTCCTCTCAGACTGGGGGCTCCCTGAGGCAGGGCTGTGTCTCCCCCTCAGACCGGGGCTCCCTGAGGGCAGGGCTCTGTGCCTCCCCTCAGACTGGGGCTCCCTGAGGGCAGGACTGTGTCTCCCCTCAGACTGGGGCTCCCTGAGGCAAGGCTGTGTCCCCTCAGACTGGGGCTCCCTGAGGGCAGGACTGTGTCTCCTCTCACACTGGGGCTCCCTGAGGGCAGGGCTCTGTGCCTCCTCTCAGACTGGGGCTCCCTGAGGCAGGGCTGTGTCTCCCCCTCAGACCGGGGCTCCCTGAGGGCAGGGCTCTGTGCCTCCCCTCAGACTGGGGCTCCCTGAGGGCAGGACTGTGTCTCCCCCTCAGACTGGGGCTCCCTGAGGCAAGGCTGTGTCCCCTCAGACTGGGGCTCCCTGAGGGCAGGACTGTGTCTCCTCTCACACTGGGGCTCCCTGAGGGCAGGGCTCTGTGTCTTCCCTCAGACTGGGGCTCCCCTGAGGCAGAGCTGTGTTTCCCCTCAGACTGGGGCTCCCTGAGGCGGGGCTGTGTCCCCTCAGACTGGGGCTCCCTGGAGGTAGGGCTGTGGCTCCCTTCAGACCGGGGGCTCCCTGAGGGCAGGGCTCTGTGCCTCCCCCCTCAGACTGGGGCTCCCTGAGGGCAGGACTGTGTCCCCTCAGGCTGTGTCTCCCCCTCAGACTGGGGCTCCCTGAGGGCAGGACTGTGTCTCCCCTCAGACTGGGGCTCCCTGAGGGCAGGGCTCTGTGTCTCCCCTCAGACTGGGGCTCCCTGAGGCAGGGCTGTGTTTCCCTTCAGACCGGGGCTCCCTGAGGGCAGGGCTCTGTGCCTCCCCCTCAGACTGGGGCTCCCTGAGGGCAGGGGCTGTGCCTCCCCCTCAGACTGGGGCTCCCTGAGGGCAAGACTGTGCCTCCCCCTCAGACTGGGGCTCCCTGAGGGCAGGACTGTGTCTCCCCCTCAGACTGGGGCTCCTTGAAGCAAGGCTGTGGCCCCTCAGACTGGGGGCTCCCTGAGGCAGGGCTCTGTGTCTCCCCCTCAGACTGGGGCTCCCTGAGGCAGGGCTGTGTCCCCTCAGACTGGGGCTCCTTGTGAGCTGTGAGCTGGGGCTGAGCTGCATCTTCCCTGTATGACTAAGTTCTCCCTGCAAACAGGGACTCTGTTGTTTCTTTCTCTTTCTTGTTCTTTCTCTAAGGCCTCCTAAAGCAAGGGCAGGATCTATCCCTGACTCCTACCAACCTGGGTTGAAGAACCAGAGACCTGGAGCCACCTGTCATGGTGGGACAATCTCAGGACACACCCTGGTGATGGGGTGGGGAAGGGTTAAGAAAGTTTGCAGGGCCACCTTTCTCATGGGCCGCCCTCCCCCCTCCTGCCGGCTGCCAGGGCTTGCCTTGGCCTCTGATGGGTTCCAGCTGACTGCTGGGCCTCCTCCATCCTGCCCCTCGGGCGGCTGTGTCCTGTAATGACCCCACCATGGGTACCCTTAGCCACCCAGGCCGGGAGGACTGGCATCAAGATGGAGCGGCATGGCGGGAGGGAGGGGGCCCCTGCCTGGAGGAGAAAGCAGAGTGCAGGAGGGCTGCAGGAGGGGGCTGAGGGGTGCATGACTCCCTCTGTTGCCTGGAGACCCAGAGCGGGAAGATGGAGACTGCGCTGCCCACATAGGCCAGTTTTGCTGCTGCTACCTCCCGGGAGGAGAGGCCACCACAGTGCCTTCAGCCTAGGCAGCACCCCGTGACTCCCCAGCCCCACCTCATCCTTGAGTCATTCCCGGGAGCCTGTGTGAGCAGAGGCAGTCACCCTTTGCCACAGCCAGAGGACAGCTGGGAACACCCTGTAGGCCTGGCCAGACGTAGGTGTCCAGCGCAGGAATGGCAGCCTGGTCTAGATGAGGCTGAGTCTTGAATCTTGAAAAAACCCAGTTCCCATCTCCTACCCCACCCACGTTCCTTTCTGCATTTCTCACTCATACCTTTGTCTCTCGCCCAGACCTCCTCCTGTCAGCATTTTCGAGCCTTTGGGGGCTCATCTCCAAATGTCACCTCTCCTAGGAAGACCCTCGCACTCCTGGGTCTGTTCTTTTGTACACCTTTGAGGCACCACACGTATCCTTTTATCTGCTGTCCATGTCTCTTCTTTGTCTCGACAAATTACCACGAAGGATTCCGTGCCTGTCCGTATTCCTAGCACCCAGCAGAGTGCCTGGCACATAGTAGGTGCTCACGGAAGTGTTTCCAAAGATGGATCCAGCCAGGAGTTAAATAAATCACCTAAACCCTCACAACCAGTATCTGCTGGCCCCTGCTGCTTCCAAAGTCCCACCAACCATCCCCAGGCTGATCTATGGGAGTTCTCACAGGTACAATGACCTGGCGCCAAAACTGACCCTGCCCTGTATCACCCGTAAATGGTACATTGATGTGCCTAAAGCGCTTTAGGTGCTAAAGCTTAACAGTGGTCTGTGGTAAAGAGGAGAGAAAGTATCTCCCCCTTCCATTCCCCTAGAAGAGAATCTCCAAACAGCCCTGCTTGTGCCTAGCATCTCACAGAAGTTTAGGATTCCGTGTGCAGTGGAAATGATGAACAGGCTCTCAATGTCCACTCCACCTTCTGCTAGGCACTTTCTGAGACAGGAAGAGTTAAAAACAACAGCAACAACAATAGCGAGGAAAAAAACTACAATTCTCAGTGCTTCCTGTTGTTAGGATTCAGGATATAATTGTGACTCAGACAGTCAGTCTCAGTTGCGTGAAATTTGCAAGTCTGTGTTTCTGCAGCTCCTGATGCATTCTGGAATTCAGGGCGGGGTGCAATTTGTTGTTTTGCTTCTGTGCTAGCAGAGGGGGTCAAGAACTCTAGTAGCTCTAGGGCATCCATCTTCTGTGTGGATCGCAGCAGGTGCAGTGTGGAGCCGGCAACAGCAGCTGTTTCCGGACCATGGTACTGTCTGTGGTTCTGGAGTTGGTGCTGTCATGATTACCAGAGGCAACAGCTCCCTTGGTGGCCCAGTTCTGCAATATGGCTTTGAGACTTGCTCCTGAAGGCTCAACTTTGAATCTATGTCTTTGCCCTCCCAATAGTTCTATAGCTGTTTCGTTAACCCCTTCCAGTTTGAGTTCACCAGAGTGGATTCTGTTCTCTGCAATGGAATTCTGATGGATAGAGCTTTGTATTCTGCTGCCAGCTCTCACTGGCAGATATGTGTCTACCAGAGAATTGGACCAGAGCATATCCAGTGACGATCACCCACTCGGCTTAGAACTGCCCTTACTTGCCCTTCAACAGTGAAGCATTGTCACTTGGCCAAGATTGTCTCCCAAATGTCTCTTCCCTTCTATGAGTTTTTCTTCTTGGAGTTTCCTTAGACCCTTGTGCATGTCTGCATCCCAGTCCAGGATAGTAAATCGATTTTCATTTCATCCATCAACTCTGCTCATTTAGTAGTGATTACCTGGACCCAGTGCACGAGGCTGCTTCTGGACTTAGAAGGAAAGAGCACTGTGATCAACTAGTGATGCCTGCTGTAGTACAGAAATAGACACTGACAATGTGCGTGCTGTATAACTGCCACATATTTGGGAGAGAAGTGAATGACGGTGCCTCCCGTTTAAGCCAGAGTGGGATCCATCTAGTCATGAACTCCCCAGGAGGCTCTCTGACACCAAGACCACTTCACAGGTTCCTGACACTACCCACTGATTACCCCAACTCAGACTTTGATCACAGGCGCATTTTACCATTTATTCCTAATGCTTCTGATTCCTGTCTCAACTTGATCCCTCTCCAACTTACATCCCCAACTCTGCCCTCCAACATTCACATGGACTCTCATGCTCATCAGAGTTCTGACCTCAGGAAAGAGCTGGAGCAGAAATGGGCTTACTCCTTGAACTACCGTAAAGTCCACACCCTCCAGGAAGATCCTTGACCTCTAAGCTCCCCAAAAGCCCTCCCTCACTCCTCTCTGTGTCCAGTCAGTGCCAGGCCCTCAGGAAGTGTTCCATAAACCCATGGATCAATGAAAGAATATGAAGATTGCCCAGAATGACCTCACCAACCGCTGGCTTTCCTCTTCCAATCCTCCTCCTGCCCATTCCTGTACTCAGAAACTTTTGCTGACATTGACCTATGGCCTCCCCAATCTCCAGGAAGTTCCTACACAACGGGGTGCCCCCGCATCCCCTCTGAGTCACTGCTGAACCCACATCCAGTCTGCTGCAGAAGCCAGCTACTATGGGACAGAAAATTGTGCCCTTCAGAGGGCTCCCAGGTTCCCCTGTGAGGGAGGGGAGATACCCTGGGCACAGCAGAGGTCCAGGTCGGGGGTAAGTCATTTTCCAGGGAAGAAAACCAGCCCAGAGCCCACCCCACAGCATCCCCACTCTGGGCTCTTGCTCACCACTAAAGGGAACAGTCGGTGTGGTTAATTGGGTTGTCATAGTGGGCTCCAGCCCTCTTTAAAGTCCAGGTGGGGGTAATAGAGTGATTCACTGGGTCATAAACGGCAGCTCACAGGGAGCCAGTGATGTCATACCCACAGCCCCTGGGGACTGAGGGAACCATGGAAACAGGCCACCATCTGGAGCCTGACGGGAGAGTCTTGCCTCTCTCTGATCACTGGGTTCTGATCCGAGGCAGCCGAGGGTAGGCAGAGCCCAGGACAGCTCCTGGTGGGGTTCCGATGCTCACAGCTAGAGAAAGTGAACACAACCTGGGAGCAGGGGAAGGAAAAGTAGGATGCAGGCAGAGGAGCAGAGACACCCAGAGGAGAGTGGGCAGGGCCTGCTGGAGTCTAAGAGACTCCCAGAGGTGCAGCTGAGGCCTGCCTCACCCAAACAGAGCACCAGAACCCCAGGCAGACAGTCCAGCTCCAGAACTCCCCAAGAGGAACATGAATGAAAAACAAGTCCATCCCTCTCCCTAGAAAGCCCTGTGCCAGAGAGGCAGTGCTTAAAAGGCTGGCTGCCTGGTCAGCCCTGCCAATGTGACTCTGGGCAGCCTCCTTAAAAATCCCTCTGTGCCTCAACTTCCCCATCTGTAAGATGGGATAATATTTTCTCGGAACTCCACTAGTTAATAGACTCAGAACAGAGCTGACATGCAGTGCCTTGTGCTTGACCTGCTGCTGCTGCTGCTAAGTCGTTTCAGTCGTATCCGACTCTGTGTAACCCCATAGACGGCAGCCCACCAGGCTCCCCCATCCCTGGGATTCTCCAGGCAAGAACACTGGAGTGGGTTGCCATTTCCTTCTCCAATGCGTGAAAGTAAAAAGTGAAAGTGAAAAGTGAAAGTGAAAAGTGAAAGGGAAGTTGCTCAGTCATGTCTGACTCTTTGTGACCCCATGGGCTGCAGCCTACCAGGCTCCTCTGTCCATGGGATTTTCCAGGCAAGAGTACTGGAGTGGAGTGCCATCGCCTTCTCCGCTTGACTTAGATTATTGTTTTTAATAATAACTCTTTGAGTGGGACCCAAGTGTCTATATTTAGTCATTTATTTAGAGGATACTTTTTTTTTTATTTATTATTTATTTATTTTTGGCTGGGTCTTCATCACTGTGTGTGGACTTTCTCCAGTTGCACCGAGCGAGGGCTGCTCTCTAGTTGGAGTCCTCAGGCTTCTTGCTACAGAGGCTTCTCTTGTTGTGGAGCATGGTCTCTAGGCATGCAGGCTCAGTAGGTGTGTGCATGCCTAGTCACTCAGTCATGTCCAACTCTTTACAACCCCATGGACTGTAGCCCACCAGGCTCTTCTATCCATGGGATTCTCCAGGCAAGAATACTGGAATGGGTTGCCATTTCCCACTTCAGGGGATCTTCCCAACCCAGGGAGTGAACCCATGTCTCTTGCATCTCCTGCACTGGCAGGCGGATTCTTATCCACTGCACCACCAAGGAGTCCAGTCTGTATTTTTAAATTCAATAGCTGCCCTTGACTTTGGACCTCCTACCACCCAGTGCAGCCCCCATCTCAGACAACAGGGACCCTTGCAGGAGGGAAATCAAGACAGAGCCCTGTCAGTGTGCACTGGTTATTTCCGGAGGCATGGAAAGAGCCTCTCTGTCTCTGAGCCCCCTTTTATACATTGGATCCTTCACTCTTTGTCTCCTGAAACCAGGGACCAAACAGGCAGAGTCAGGCAACAGAGGGCAAGAAAAAATCTCCAACAATGTCTTAGAGGGGGGATCCAGAGCATGGGGCAAGAGGAGCAGCAGGGTCCACAGGGCCCAGCTGCTCTGTCCACTGCAGGGGGCAAGTGGAACACAGAGGGACTGACACCCTGGGCAGTGCCAGGGACCCCATCAGCTGGGGTGAAGGACCAGATTCCCTGAGACCAGCCCCTCTGTCTCCTGACTCTGACATCTCCCCCAAACACCCCCAGACCTGATGGGAGCGCCGCCCCAGGCTCCCTGTGCTGCGGGGGCAGCAGACACTGGTCCTCAGTAAGGAGTGGAGACAGATCAGCACACATCACATCACGCTTGGCACAGCCCCCATTGGTGGGCATCGTGCCACCGTGTCAGCCAGCCATCTCCCTGCAGAACCCTCTTTGGTGGGGGCGGGCTCCCAGGGGGATCTGTGCCCGCTGGGAATGGCACAGGCCCCCAGAAGCTCCCTAATCCCCGCCCCCTCACCCCCAGACCCTGCCCTCCCTGGGTCCAGTTTGTAATTCTTTTTATTTGTATGACTGTGTGCTTTCAGTCTCTCCTCCAGGCTCTGGGAGAGCAGGACTGAGTCTGTAGGGGTTCACCTACAGAGCACCTGGCACATTTGTCCAAAGAATGAATGAATGAATGACTTGAATGAAAGCTCCACCTTCCTGCCCACACCCTTGCTCCTAGCACAGAACCTGTAGGGGTGCCCAGACTTGGCAGGATGGAGCCAACCTTGCCAGAGCTGAGAGCCCATAGTCCACCTCAGAGCGATCCCAGGGCCGTTAATCAAGGAAGACTTCCTAGTGGAGGTGAGAGGAAAGTCAGAGGGGAGGGGGCGGGGGTTCTGGCTCACATCTGCTCTTCCTGTTCATCACCTATTTCCGGTGGGAAGTCCCAGAGGCCGGAGGTCATGTCTGGGTCTCAGGGCCATCCCCACCACACCCCCTGAAGCCGCACGTGGCCTACCCCACAGTCGGCTGCCAGCTGTGACTCACGGCTCAGAAGCCTTCCTCTTGGCCAGAGATTGGGGAGCAGAGATTACAGTAACGTTACTAACCTCATGCCGTGCCTGTGATCGCAGTGCTTACGCTCAGAGTGCCTCCCCTGACCCCGAAGGCAGAGCAGTGACCTCACCCTCCTAGGTCAACAGCAAGAGAAGACAATCCTTCCCAGAGGCAGGGGGATGACCTGGATGACTGGTCTGCCTGAGAAGTCCAGAGTCTTGCCCCTTCTCCTCAGAGTTGGTTACACACCCCCCCTCTCTCTGCTCCCCACAGCAGTCTGTTGGGGCCGGGGCTCGGCCAAGGTGGGCAGGAGCAGGAGAGGGGAAGTGCCAGAGGGTGCCCTGTGCTTGCCCTTCCTCACCCTCTGGGTCTAGGACACACACGCTGGAGAAGTGGCGTCTGAGGATGTGGCTGCAGTGGCAAGCTCCTGGCGCCAGCAGAAATCCCCAAGCCCATCAGCAGACCCTGTTCAGACACGTCCACTGACCATGGCACTGAGTAAATGCTGAGGAGACACCTGCGGACTGATGTCACGGCCTGCCTGCCCTCTCCTCCCAGACAAGCCCTCCTGGAGCCCAGACCATTCCAGTTCCTCCTGGCAGACCATGAGAGGGCCCAGGGCAGGCACTCCTCTGGGGAAGGTTCTGTGGGAAAGGAATGCAGAGGAACTGAGCTCAGAACCCAGATGGGTGCTCTTAGGAAAGTTACCCATCCTCTCTGGGCCTCAATTTCTCCAACTGTAAAATGGAACTGAGACGAGTTGCCTCCCGGGTGGCATTGAGAGTGAGTGCCCTGGCCTGGCAATGGATGGATATAGGTCCATGGCAGCCAGTCTTGCTGCCCTTACCTACTACGGCCAGGAAATGCCAGGTCTTAGGAAGAACCGAGACTTCAGGGAAGGGAGCGAAGCAGAGCTGTTTGAGAAAGGGAGTTAGGAAGGCCTCACCCACCTCTGCCAGCTGCAGACTAAAGGTACCAAGGGCCTGGTGGCAGACTGTCTCCCAACCTCCATTCATCCCTCCTTCCCCAGTTGTCAGCAAGACCCCCGTGGGAATGACTGTATGGTCCAGCTTCCCTTGGGCCACAGGGGGCTGGAGGACTGACCTGTGGCCAGCGGGATAGAAGCCGTGTGTGTGATTTCCAGGAAGTTTCCCTTAAAGGGAAGGGGCAGGCCCTTCTTCACTCTTTTCTTCCTCCTTCCCTCTGGCTGGAGCTCCAGTGACTGGAGTGACCTTGGAAAAGGAAATGACACCCAGCAGATCAATAAGCTAGAAGCAGCCTGGATCCACGATAGCACATAGTTGGCAAGACCACCTTCAAGTACAGGAGCAAAAAAAAAAAAAGTGCATATCTCTCTTCTCAAACTTAACTCTGATAGGCCCCTCCGCGGTGGAATCACCTCAGACTCATGTGTGCCGGAAGGAGGGGGTGCGAATGGGGTGCCTGAGGAGAGAGGAGTCACCCGAGGATGTGACATCCCCTCAAGGAGCACTTCTTTCTGTGTGAGCGGCAAGGCCAGGAGGAGCCTTGGTGGGAAGATGTATCTCCAAGAGGAGGTGAGGATGGATGGATGGATGGATAAAAACAGAAGGAAGGAAAGATCAGACAAGTGGGTGCACTGAAGAGAGATATCCAGAAAGAGGGAAATACTCTGGGAAGATAAGATGCTTCGGGTTTCGGCCAGCCAGGCTTGGTGGAGGGAGGCAGGATGGCCAGACTGACCCACTGTTCATATCTAACTCTGTTTTTCCATCTGTGCTTCGGGAATGGCTCTTACTTCCTCACTACTCAAGGGCAACGAGCAGTGACTTTTTAATTTTTTTTTTAAGATGGCCATGTCAGTGTGGCACTGCACCAACACAGCCCAGAGCCCGTTGATGTCCTGGGATTCTCCACCTGGAAAGCGAGGATCACACTGGAGCCCACGCATCTGGGTGTCGTAGGGATTCAAGGAGCCGACTCCACGACGTGCCTCCCCAGCACCTGGCGCAGTTCAGCTCACAGGAAATCCTAGGAGCTCATTACAGCCGCTCATGAAATCCTACCCTGGGATGTGAGGGACAGAGCTGCCACTGGGTGACCTGTGGTGTGAGTCCAGAGAGAGACCTGGCTGGTCTCCTCATCCCACAGCAACAGCTCCAGCCCTCAGGGACCTAAAAATCAAGGAACATTAATGCTCTGGGAGAGGCACCCTCCCACCACATCAGGGCCCCGCGGACACAGGTGGCGATGGAGGTAGCAGGGAGACTCAGATGCGTGGGGACAGCCAGGGCATAGCCCATGATCCCACCGCAGTGAGATCAGACCCTCAGCAGGTCACGTGTGGTCACAAGAAGCTGGTGAGACACCATGCAGGGCACAGAGGCCACATGGAGGGTGAACACAGGCCTGAGGGAGGGGAAAGGCATTGACCTGTCCTGCCTGGGGAGGGGTAAGCCGAGGGTCCACCTTGATGCCAGCCTCAGTGGGTCCATGAACCGATTTCACAGGGATGCCTTTCCTTAAACTCCCCAGGAAAACCCCAGGGCTTATAATCTGAGCGAGACTGCTGTTCAGGGTAAGAAGGGACTTTATTTACCAGGGAAAATGGGGGCTATAGTATCTCCTTGGAGCAGCAAACAAGAAAAATCGATCTTACAAAATAGTCACTGGGATTCCAGGTGGCCTAAGGGAGAACTCTGACTGACCATGAGACAAGCCCTGATGTGGAGGGAGCTGCAGACAGTCAGGAATGAAAGGGTCCTACAACTTAAGCAGAACCTCCAGCCAGCATCTGAGTCCCCAGGTCTCTGCTCCCACCTCTGCAGAAACACACAAGTGGACGATTTGGGAATCACTGGGTTTAGGAATCATAGAGGTGAGTTTAAAGCTCTGGTGGCTCAGACAGTAAAGAATCTGCTTGCAATGCAGGAGATGCAGGTTCAGTCCCTGACTTGGGAAGATCCACTGGAAAAGGGCATGCAACACACTCCAGTGTTCTTGCCTGGAGAATTCCACAGACAGAGGAGCCTAGTGGGCTACAGTCCATGGGGCTGAAAAGAGTTGGACATGATTGAGCTACTAACTCTTTGGATAAAGTTACTTAATTGCTCTGTGCCTTTGTTTCTTCTTCAATTTAAAAATAAATAAATAAAAAACCCAGAGCTGGGTTCAGAGGGCCACTGGGAAGATTAATTCAGTGGGTGGAAGCTGAAACTAGGCACCCAGGACAAGCTCCATAATTATTCTCTTGTGGGCCCTTGCTATTCTCCTATCTGGGCAGAGATCAGACTGCCAGAGTCCCTTGGAGTTCTTTTCCAGTTTAGAATTCCTTGATTTCTACTACCTTGTGGTTCCTGATTTCTGACTCTGAGATCTGAAGACCAAGAAAGACACGTATGCACAGCTCCACTCTGTGCAGCACCTAACAGTCCAGCCTGCAACCTACATCATTTTCCTGCCAGAAGTGGGCTTCACTCTGCCCATCATGTGTCCCCCAGCCCCGTGGCAGCCCCATGGCAGCCCCGTGGCCCTAGGGGGGCCCTGCCAGCTGTCTTTGAGCTGTGCACCATGCCCTCACCTGGAGTCGGGGCAGCACGAGCCCCTCTGGCTGACTTCCTCACACCTATAGTCCCCTGACAATGTCACATGCTGTGGAAGTTGGCAGGCCCAGAGGGGCCACAGATGCCAACACAAACACCATTCCTATGGAGGCAGAAGAGCCCTGGGGGTTATTTTTAACCTGTTGATCAGAGGCCACAGCTCTGGGCCTGGGAGGCCTGGAGCTACCAGTTCTCAGGGGAAGTGAATTGTCAGGCCTCCCCTCAATGACCCTCAAGGGCACTGGGTGGTGGAAACCCCAGCCCTCACCCCGCTTGGACGGAGATAGGGAAAGGCAGACACAGCTCAGGACATGCCCCCATCTTGTGTGCTGGTTTCAACTGGGGCTGAGCTGAGCCAGGAAGAGCAAAGGTACACTGCAAATCACAGGATGTGACCTGGAGACGGGCCTCTCCTGTCCCCATCCTGCAGGTAACTGTGACCTGAGAGAGGAGGCCCAAGGTCACACCACTGGCCAGCACCAGCTCCCCACCCCCGGTCCACCCGGAATCTGGCGTGGACATCTCAGCAACTCTGATGGCTGTGTCTGGGGATCACCTTGCCCTGCCCCCTGCCTGGTCTGTTCCACCTTGGTGGACCCAGGCCCCTGATTCACCCTGCAAGGACTTCCCAGGTGCCCAAGCAGTGCCCCCTGGAGGACAGCCGCAGCAGTGGCCAGTGCAACGGGCAGCGCCATGGTGGCTGGAGGCCCAGGCGAGGACGTGCGGGCCAGGGCGTGCCTGCGTGGGGGAGCAGGGCCAGAGCTTCTGCCAAGAGCCTGCTGCCGGCTGCTGCTGAGCCTGTGCTCGCCAGACAATGGACCCCACAGCCCAGCCTCCTGGCCTTGGCCCCTTGAGCTGGGCAGGCAGCTGCCGGCCGAAGCAGCCGCCTCCGCTGGCCCCTCACGCTAGCCCACGTCCTGCCTGCTGGGTGGCCCTTATCACCGGGTGCGTGCCAGGAGCCCACATGCCCACACTCTGCGGGGGGAGGAAGACTGGGAGACCAGGACGGATGGAATCAGTAGGGAGCAAGGCTTTCGGCTTCCTCCTGCCTCTGGAAATTCCCAAGGAGGGCCCTGAGCAGGCCTGGAGTTCCCCCTTGAGGAATGTCCCACCCTCAGAGAGACCTTAGCCCCATCTTGCCAGGTCCCAGCTCTCAACCACTCTTCTCTTGGACTGAGGGCATTGGGGTGGGGGAGAGGGAAAAGGCTGACCTCTTCCTATGATTACTCTGGGTCAGCTCATAAAAACCAGTTATACCTCAATATAATAAGTACTTTTACACCATACCCATTGAGTAATGAGGCAACAGAAGCACAGGGAGGTTGAGCAACTTATCCACAGCCACACAGCTAGCAGGTACAGAATCAGGATTCAAACCACGCAGGCTGAGGCAAGAGCCGAACCACATCCAGCAGAATGCAATAGGAACAGGGACGAGACTGGGCAATGCTCAGCTTCCCTACCCAGGGGAATGAGAGTTTGGGGATCTGACAGATATGGGCTCAAGGCCAGGAACTGCATGCTCTAAGCCAAGTGAAGATCCCCTCTAGGCCAATGTTTCCTCACCCATAAAATGGGCACAGTGATGAAGTAACAGCAGCCTCACACAGAGAAGGTGTTCGCCCTCACCTAGCAGAGCTCAGAGTATCCTTCCACCAAGTGGTTAGAATGTCCTCTAGAACATCTGGCTGGCTGAAGTCTGCCATCCCAGCCTCCCTCGGGCAAAACTCATGTTCCCTGGCACTTGGATTCTGCTGCAAGCCACCAGCATGTCCAGCCAGGCAGCCCCAGTGGCATGGCTGGCTCAGCCCCAGCATTATCATTTAAACCACCATGGCCATGGGTGCTCCCTGTCTTCCTTCTCCCCAGGAAGACTATGAGTACCTGCCGGCGGCCTGAGGGTAGAGGCCATGCCACCCCCATCAGATCAGAAGGTCTGAAGGAAAGGTGCTTCCTCATCACAGACACCCAAGACTGGGGCTCCCTGAGAGCAGAGGCTGAGCAAACCATGCCATCCCGCTACGAGGCTGGGGAACATGCATATTTGGGCCCTGTTCCATTTCCAGTCCACCACCCACCCAAGAGATGTGTGACCCTGAAACAGTGTCAGACTTTATTTTGGGGGGCTCCAAAATCACTGCAGATGGTGACTGCAGCCATGAAATTAAAAGACGCTTACTCCTTGGAAGAAAAATTATGACCAATTTAGATAGTATATTCAAAAGCAGAGACATTACTTTGCCGACTAAGGTCCCGTCTAGTCAAGGCTATGGACTTTCCTGTGGTCATGTATGGATGTGAGAGTTGAACTGTGAAGAAGGCTGAGTGCCGAAGAACTGATACTTTTGAACTGTGGTGTTGGAGAAGACTCTTGAGAGTCCCTTGGACTGCAAGGAGATTCAACCAGTCTATTCTGAAGGAGATCAACCCTGGGATTTCTTTGGAAGGAATGATGCTAAAGCTGAAACTCCAGTACTTTGGCCACCTCATGCAAAGAGTTGATTCATTGGAAAGACTCTGATGCTGGGAGGGATTGGGGGCAGGAGGAGAAGGGGACGACAGAGGATAAGATGGCTGGATGGCATCACGGACTCGATGGACATGAGTCTGAGTGAACTCCAGGAGTTGGTGATGGACAGGGAGGCCTGGTGTGCTGCGATTCATGGGGTCGCAAAGAGTCGGACACAACTGAGAGACTGAACTGAACTGAACTGAGCAGCTTCTCTGGGCCCATGGTCAAGTGTAGATGACATTTCCTATCTGCATCCCAGGCGGGGGATTCCCTAGTGGCTCAGCGGTAAGGAACCTGCCTGCAAAGCAGGAGAGACAGGTTCCATCCCTGAGTTGGGAAGATCCCCTGAAGGAGAGCATGGCAACCCACTCCAGTATTCTTGCCTGGAGAATTCCATGGCCAGAGGAACCTGGTGGGCTATAGTCCATAGAATGGCAAAAGAGTTGGACATGACTGAAGCAACTGGGCACACACGCATGCACTGCACCCCAGGCTAGTGAAGATGAGATGAAGCCACGTGTGTCTGTGTGTGTGACAAGCCCCCTCCTCATGATCTCTGCTGGTGGATTAGGATGACAGCGTGCGTGTGAGGCACAGAGGAGGCTGTCCTGACTGGGAGGACCTGGGGGACAGGCATAGACGTCAGAGGAGGGAAGCGGAGGGATTTCCCCACATGATGTGGGGCCTGAGGCTGCTCAGGCAGGGGAAGAAGGGCTGAGTCACCGGCCATGCCAGAGATGCTGGGAATCTGCTGCCTTCCCAGCCACTGAGAGTGAAATGACCACAGGAGACACCCAGAAGCCTCAAGGAATGAGGTGGTGGCCGGACAGGACAGGAAGGGAACAGCGGAGTCCCCCGGGAAACGGGGAGGAAGCAGCCTGAGCAGGAGACGCAGCAGTCCTGACCTCACAGGGACCCCGGGGTGATGAGGACAGACAGGCCTGTTGTAGGGGAAGCTGAAGTCTGATGGGAGAGAGAGAGGAAGTCTGCCTTCAGGGAACTCCCGATCTGATGGGGAAGTGGTAAGGATGTCCGCTTCCAGGAGTTACAGTGTGATGGGAGACTCAGCCTCTGCTCCCGGGGGACCCGCAGCTCTGGACATCTATAGGGAGCACCCTCTCTGTCCTCCTTCAGACCCTCTAATCTGAGCAACAAACGTGGACTCTGCCCTCAGGGCGCTTTCTGCCTTAAGCACTCAGTCTTAAGCAAAGGTGTGCAGGCACAGGTGACTACCTGTTTGGAACCCCCCTCAGAGACCACCTGCCTGATGCGGGGAGATAAATCCTCACAGTAGAGACAGAATCCTCCCATCAGCGCAGGGCAGGGGACCTTCCCCAGAAGTCCTCCTGAGCGCCTGGACCGTAGAGAGTGGAGAGAAACAGAAGTACCACCACATCTGGTCTTGGGGTGGCTGGGCTCGCTGCCCTGAACAGCTGGGCCACATCTGGCTTCCAGACATCCACCTCTTGCTCAGTGATTCACTCCCAGCCCTCGTGTCGGCGGAGATGGGAGGACGTGGGCTTGGAGGTGATACAAGCGCTCGAGCTCTCCCACGCGCATGTGCACACCCAGTGCTCACCGAGAGGACCGTGGGGGCGGGGGGTGGGGGGGGGTGGGAGGGGGGACGCCTTTCGTTTCCCACCTCTGACTCTCTGGTCCCCTCACACAGCCACTGCTGTCGGGGCGAAGGGGGTCGAGTCCACCCTTGAGTCACTGTGACTCAGGCTCCCCGCCTGGAACCCTCACACTCGGCTTCACCGGTTTCACGCACGCACGGTGAGCCGGCTTGGAGTCAGCAGACAAGAGGCGCCCGGAGTTCCTGATGCCCCCCCTCCCCCAGGCCCTGACCCATCCTTTCTGGAGAAGAAAAGCTCCAGGAAAGCAGAGGATTGGGCTGGGGAGGAAAAGGAACACGCCAGGGAGGAGTAAGTAGAGAGCACACAGCCTTTCCCCGTCAAGGGGGACACTGAGGACAGAGCTGATCCACGCCCCCCCAGACCGAGGTTCCCACAGGGCAGGGCTGTGTCTCCCCGTCAGACTTGGGTCCCTGAGGCAAGACGGTGTCTTTCCCATCAAAGTGGATCTGAACTGGATCTCATTTAGCTCTATAACAGGTGACTCATGCACCATCTACATCATTGGGATTTTCAGACTTAGTTGGAGGATTGGAGGTGGGAGGGAGCAACTTCCCAACAAAGCTGGTTCCTGAGGGAGGCCAGTTGTACTCACTGGCAGGGGCTGCCGCAGAGAGCAGCTTGCTCTCCATACACCTACTCACCTCTCTGGGTGGTCCCTCCCACTGTCTAGTCCCAGTCTCAAATGCTAAATCACCTGCTGGGCAGGGTGGACCCACAGGACACGTGCGGGACTTGGAGGGGGAGAGAGCAAGCATTCTTTGGCATCATACCCAGCCATCCTCAGCCGGAGGAGAGTCTGCAGGTCCAGTTCCCCCTAGATCTGCAGTTGAGCCTAGGGCAGGGCAGATGAGCCTGTAGGCACCTGTGTGAGGCATCTGGGGAGGCTGGACCAGGCAGGCTTTTGCTCCATGAGTCCCAATCAGCAAAGGAAGTGGGTCTCAACTCCTAGGAGCTCATCCTTATTCTGCACACATCTCCCATATAGATTAGAGGGGAGGCCTCCTACCCCCATGGTCACTGCAGCCCTGCCCTGCAGCAGAGATTTTGGGGAGTGAAGGAAGCAGGGAACAGGTTGGACGGGCCCTGGGAATCCCACCCTACTCTCTTAATCACCATTCCACACCAAGAACAGGGCTCTCCCCAGCCTTCTTCCATTTCCCCTTGTCACCTCTTCACCTCCCACGCCTCTTTCAGGGAAATGAACCATGAAACCGTGCATCAGTGGGGCTGGTGAGGTGAGAGTGGAAGCAAAGACTTCCAGGTCTATTGGAAAGTCTCTACTCCCCGTCTAGCACTGAGAATTGAGTCTCGCCATGGCTGAGGGCACCCTGAGCCAGCAACCCACTGTACAGAAGGGGAGACTGAGGCCTGTGACTTTGCAGGGCAGAGTAGATCCAGCCCTAGAGTGAGCTGGCCATACCTGAGACTGCAAGTGTCAGGGAGCTCCCTAATCCCCACCCCTCACTGGGACTGTGAGCTCTGTGAAGTCAGAGACTGTCACCAGCTTCCTGAAAGTGAGTGAGTGAGTATTGCTCAGTCATGCCAATTCTGTGACCCTTTGGATTATAGCCCACCAGATTGCTCTGTCCGTGGGATTTTAATACAAGAGTACGTTGCCATTTCCTCCTCCACGGGATCTGCCTGACCCAGGAATCAAACACACATCCCCTGTGTCTCCTGCATTGCAGATGGTTTCTTTACCTGCTGAGCCACCAGGGAAGCCCCTAGCTTCCTGAAAGGAGTATGCTAAATGAGGGCAGGATGAATGCAGACCCTAGGCTGGTCCTGGGAGGTGCGGGATTCTTGCAGAAAGTCTCCAATCAGAGTTCCCCTCATCGTGTCTCCTGTCCTAGTCCTAGAGAACACATGGAAGCTCAGAAGAGTCTCCAGATCCTCTCCCCTCCACTTTGCTTTGCACTACCGCTCAGTCTAATCAGGCTGACTACAGTCCCTCCCCAGCTCCGGTCCCCTCCTGGGCCACAGGTCCCCCTGCTTGGTTCCTGGCAGCCCCAGACTCCTGGCCCTGGGGAAGGGAGGGTCTAGGATGCACAGGCAGGCCTGCATCTAGGCCAGATTGAGCCACCTGCAGAAGCTGCCAGAGCCTGGACCAGGAGCCCTGTCCCCCAAGCTGGCAGAAGGACAGACAGCAGCCTACGTGATGTCCTTTGCCTCTGGGTTCCAGCCAGTTGACAGGAGCCTGGTCCAGCTTGGCCAGTGTCCCCACCCCTCCCATCCCACCACCCCTCCCCATCACCCCTCTTTCAAATACATTCCTTGCATCAGCCAGATGCCTAAGCACAGACTTGTCACCAAGAAATTCATGCTCTATCCTAGCAGTTTCTGCTCATCCTGCCCTCTCTCTCGCCTCTCCCCACACAAGCCATCTCCTTTGCCCAGTGGGCTCACCCCCCCTCTCTGCAGAGCTCTGACTGACATGGGGAGTCAGCCCCCTCCCCAGCCCAAGGAAGGGTCTCAGCAGAGGTAACAGGGAAGGGGGCCACGACGCAGCTTCCTCATAACCTTGCAGGTCTCTGTACTCCACCCACTCTCTGTCCCCATTGCCATCTCTCAAGGGAGCAAGTTCATTAGGTCTGTTTCCCATTGTGTGGGTGAGGATGTGGTCTCTCTATCTGATGCCAAGACTTGCTGCAACTCGACCCTACAGCAGAAAGAGTTGTCATCAAGCCCAACCCTCAAGTTCATACTCTTGTAATCTAGAGAAAGGCTCTCCCAGAACCTGCCAGCTTCAAACCCTAGCCCTACACACCTTTTTGGTCAGGTAGCTTTCTTTGTCTCATTTTTTTAATCATGGCAAAAACACTGAAGGTAAAATTCACTGTCTAAGCCGCTTTTTAAGTGCACAGTTCACTGGCATGAAGTAATTCACATTATTGTGTAACCACCACTGTCCTTCTCCAGAAGTCTTTTCATCTTCCTACAAACTCTGTACCAATAAACAATAACTCCTCATTGTCCCCTCCCCCAGCCCCCTGGCAATCCCCATTCCACTTTCTGTTTCTATGAATGTGGTACCTCATTAAAGCGGAGTCATGCAGTATTTATCCCTTTGTGACTGGCTGACTTCACTTAGCATAATGTCCTCAAGGTTTGTCTGCTTTGTAGCGTGTGTCAGAATTTCCTTCCGTTTTGAGACTGAATAGTATTCCGTGGTGTGTATAGACCACATTTTGTTTCTCCGTTGGCTACCTTGTTGATGAACTCTTTTAGAAAATCAAAGTAACATATTCTCAGAGTAAACATCTGAGGAGTTCAGAAGCAGATAAAATGAAAAGTGAAAGTTACCTTAGCCCTGCCTTGTGCTGCTTAGAATACATCCTGAAATTTCCAAAACAGAGGGCAGATAGATTTATGTCTTATTTTTACACAAAAAGTGACATACTCCTCACCGTATTTCTTAAATATGAAGTCAGAATTCTCTAGAGTCTGTTAAAACAGACTGCTCTACCTCAGCCCCAGGTTCCCAGTCCACATGTTCTGCGCGCCATCTCACCTTCCCCATCCCCCACCCTGAGATTCTGGTCTCCAGCAGGCTTCTCAAGATTCACTACTGCCCGAAGGTCTGCCCTTTGTGGACTAGTACCGCCAGAGCTATCCTGCCACTTACTTTTTCATTAGGGAATATTAGCGTATAACACTGTCAAAGTGAAACTGAAAATTGCTTAGTGGTGTCTGATTCTTTGTGACCTCATAGTCCATGGCATTCTCCAGGCCAAAATACTAGAGTGGGTAGTCCTTCCCTTCTCCAGAGGATCTTCCCAACCCAGGAATCAAACCCAGGTCTCCCACATTGTAGGGGGACTCTTTACCAGCTGAGCCACCAGGGAAGCTCAAGAACGCTGGAATGGGTAGCCTATCCCTTCTCCAGAGAATCTTCCCAACCCAGAAATTGAATTGGGGTCTCCTGAATTGCAGGCAGATTCTTTACCAGCTGAGTACCTCATTCTTTTTAATCCCAGCACACACTTCTGGCATTTTGGATGCTCCAGAACATAGCTAATCAGTGCCTTACTGATGTACTTGACGTTGCTTCCAGTTTTTAAGATTCAGAAATAAAACTGTCCTGAATACAGTTGTATGGATACTTTAAACACGCTCAACATTTGTGACAGCATAGCTAATAAATCTGTAGATGTGGAGCCCCTGAGCAAGTGGTTTGTGAATTAATTCTTCCCATATAATTGCCAACCCCCTTCCTGGGTGCAGTTGCCCTCCCACCAGTTCTGAGGATGCCTGTGTCCACAAAGTGAGGGGTCCCCTGTTTCAGTGGTTGTCCCTCGTAAGGAGGATAAGAGACTCTTATCATCTCTTACTTTTGATTTCTTGTATTTTGACTGAGGGTAGGAATTTTCACGTGTTCGTTAGTCTTTAGTATTCCCTTTCCCGTTCATGAACTTTGCCCATTTTTCTATTTGCTTCTCTTTTCCTTATTGATTAGTATGAACTTATCTGTCATATATATTGAAAGTATTTTTTTTTCTGGTTTGTTATTTGCCTGTAAACTTTAAGATGTTACTTGTTAATGTAACCAGTTTTTAAAGATCTTTCCTTTTGTGAGCCTCCCTGGTGGCTCAGTGGTTAAGAATTCGTCTGCCAATCCACGAGACTTGGGTTCGATCCCTTGCCAGGAAGATCCCACATGCCGTGGAACCACTAAGCGTGTGCACTACAGCTACAGAACCTGTACTCCAGAGTCGGGAGCCACAACCACTGAGGCTGTGAGCTGCAAGCACTAAAGCCTGAATGCTCTGGAGCCCGTGCTCCGCAACAAGAGAAGCCGCTGCGATGAGAAGCCAGTGCACCACAGGGAAGAGTAGCCCCCACTCACTGCATCTAGAGAAAAGCCCGCTCAGCAAGGAAGGCCCAGCACAGCCAAATAAACAAATAAAATAAATAAAATTATTTTAAAAATCTTTCCTTTTGTGACTCCTGTATTTTGTCCTCCTTTCCCCAGTTTAAGAATATGTCAATACACTTAGAAATTTTTATTGATGTTTTCTTCTAGTAATTTTATGGTCTTCTTTTTATATGTAAATAATTGATTCATCTGAGGCTGATTTCAGAATCAGGAATGAAGTGGAGAACTGGTTTTTTGGTGGGTTTTTTTTCCCCCTTAACAGCTATCCAGTTGTTCAAGTTGATTGAATCTTTTCTCCTCTGATCTAACACTTTATCATATATTCAATTTCCATTTGTTCACAGTGTGTGTCTGGGTTCTGTTCTGTTCCTTTGATGTGACGCTCTGTGTGCCAGTACCCAACTGTTTTATTACTGAAGACTTATACAACATTTCAGTAGCTCTATTTGCCCTTTATAATGCCTCTCCTCCAGGATTTTCCAAGATCTTTTTGCATGTTGGTTTTTCCAGATGAATTTTAATATAATTTGTCAAGTTCAGAAGATTTGTTGTTTTTCACATCTTCTAACAGATGTGATTTTCTGATATCTCAGCCCACAGCAAAATAGAAACAAGTTGAGAAAAAAAGAGATGGGATGGTGGTCGACCTGAGGCAGTGATGGTGGTGGAAGTGACAGCTAATAGGGAGCTGATGAAGTGATGAAGAACTATGAAAAGACACGGGAACTATGAAAATAAAGACATCATGGAATGGGCCTTTAGTGTGGAGTCCAACAAGACCTTGGATTTTCACTGTGTTACAACCAGGACCATGATGGACACTTACTTGTAACCACAACTCTGAGTCATAAGGACTCACATGTTCTCTAACCTCTGATTAAGAAGGCAGGAAAATGTGTAATATCCATCCAAAATATCTCTTTTTAAGGTCTCGGATATTAACGTCTGGAAAACTAATGTGAAACGGTTCATTCTTGGATGATGACAAAAGTATGACATATTACTGGTTTCTCTATAGTTTTCACAAAACCCAACCTCCAAATTCCAAGGAGTTCTGGGATTTGAATTCACTCTACCCATTGGAAACACAGCTGAAGAAAATGTCCCCAGTCTTTCAGCCAGTCCGCACACAGTAATTTAAAAAAAAAGATTTAGCTCTACTGGGCACCTGCCTCCTAACACGTGAGGCATGTTATATGCAGACTACATTTCAGACCTCAACAGCCCCATTAGATAAGGCTGTGTTCTCATTAGACAGGAAATTTAGACTTAGAGAGATCAAATTTGGGCAAGGTCAAGTTATCATGTGACAAAGAACTCTCAGTCACCTTCAGCCCTTCAACTAACCGCCCCCCCTCCCAACAGGAGGTCCAGCAGGTGACAAGTGCAGTTCAAGCTCCCTCTTTGCAAGGCCCTGCACCTGCCCAGCCCAGGGCCCACACAGCCCTTGGAGGCCCTATCCCACGCCTCTGAGTGGTGCGGAGGGTAGAATGAGGTGCCAACCTGGGCCATCTAGGGAAGGAAGGCGCAGCCTCCAGACCCACCAGGATCAGGGGCTCAGAAAGTGGGGAGGGTGCCCTGGAGACTCAGAAGACACCTCCAAGATGAGTACTGCCTGCCCTGGGCTGACATGGCCTCTCTGCACTCCCTGGCCATCCCAGGACATCTGTGTTCACCACACCACACATTCGTGGTGTGAACAGAGCCCAGTCCTGTCCTGGATGCCCCAGGGAGTGGGAATTGTGCAGGTGACACATGGGGAGGAGGTGACAGGCACTCCCTTGGGAGTTCCCTGTCCCAACAGAGATAAGGGTCAAAGAGCTCATTTGTTTTTCCTTGACAGCCATTTGTCTAGGGTCTCTACCAGCCTTATGGGGCCTGCCCTGGATTCAGGTACAGAGAGGTCTCAGGGTGAGAGTCTCCAGGAGGCTGAGTGCTCTCCCCAGGCACAGGTGGGACTATGTGTGCTTAGTGGTCCAGTCGTGTTGGCCTCATTGCAACCCCATGGACTGTAGCCCACCAGGCTCCTCTGTCCATGGGGATTCTCCAGGCAAGAATACTGGAGTGGCTTGCCATGCCCTCCTCCAGGGGATCTTCCCCATCCAGGGATCGAACCCAGGCCTCTCACATTGCAGGTCTGAGCCACCAGGGAAGCCCCGTGAGTCTATAAGGTTGTGAATCGAGTTCCCAAGGGACCAGAGTCTTCAGCTCTCTCTTGCCTCTCAGCCCAGGGCCCAGCGGACTGTAGAGCGGTGACCCAGAGGATGAGGACGGCCAGAGCATCAATTCATTTCAGCACCCAGTCACCATGAAGCGCTACTGCGCGTGAAGGACGGTGCTACTGGGGTGCATGACGAAAAAGGGGCTGGGTAGAGGTGGGATTCGCTGGAAGGCCAACAGAGTGCATTGGAGGACCCGGAGCGGCGGGAACCCCACCCCAGAGCATCCCCAACCTGGGCGCGCAGAGGAGCCGCTTGCTCCGGAGCCCTGCGCGCGCTCGGGGCCGGCGCCGCACGCGCACGCGCGTACCCGCAGCCGCTCCCCCGCCCGCGCGGCGCCGGCTCCCGCGCGCGCGCACCTGAGGCCTCCCCTGTGCGTCTCCTCCATTCGCTACGTGCAGAATGGTCCGTCGGCAGCAGCTGCAGCGCCGAGTGGGAGGGGAGGAGGAGGGGGAGGGGGAGGCGGTGCCCAGGTCTGGAGGAGGGGCCGCGGCGGGCCGGGCCGGGGGAAGCTGGGGAGAGGGGCTGGCGGGGGGACCCTGGGTGGGCGCAGCCTTCCCTTCCCTTCCCCCTTCCCCTCCCCCCGTCTCCGTAGCTCCCTACTTCAAGGCCATTCCGGCCAGCCCTCTGTTTGCAGGACGTCCAGGAACCCAGCCGACCAAGAGGGGTTTTCTCCCGTGTTGTCCCCTCCCCAAAATCCAGGACCCAAACCCAAGAAAGAACCAGTTTTGCTATCCCCTCTCCCCTCTTCCCGTCCCGATCACATTCCCCAGGCTTTTGTGTGAAATGACCCAACAGCAGACCCTTTCCCACTTCGCTTTGCATGATGATGGAGTCCTAAGAGGTGCTGTAACCTCACTCTCCTCTCTTACCCACCACCTGGAGGAAGGAGAACGGACAGGATGGACGCTAGAGTCTAGTTCCCAGTATTTCCAGAAGGGAAAGCCCAGAATCTCACACGCGAACACAGGATGGCGGAAAGTTCCTAGTGGCCCAGAACAGGCTGCTGCCCAGGAGCCTAACTAAGTCCATGTCAAAAGGAGCTAGTGTCTGGAGGGTCCCCCTAGACTGGCATGAATTCACCCACATTACGGATCTGTGTCCCATACACCTGTGTGTAAAGGGCTCCCCAGGAATGTAATGGTGAGAAGCCACCAAGGGGTGGATCGTATTTCCCTGGAGGATCCCAAACAGACCAGCTCCCTTTGCTGCCAAGAACTCAGATGTGGCCCAGACGTGCACAGCAGCCCCTCCCACGGGGTGGGACACCAGCTATTCTGTGCAGCCCCTCCCAACTCTTCTCCCAGGGTCAAGGGAGGAAAGCCGGCGACCTCCGGTGCCCCTTCCCCATTCGGGCTGGTGGCAGTGGGGAGCAACTCCATTATCCTTTCTGTGCTTTGAGGGGGCCACCTGGTTTCACGTCGGAGACAGCCACCTGGGTTTAACCTGTGGTCTAATCTCTAGCCCTCTGCCGGCAGGTTAAGTCTAGATCGCCAGGAAGGAAGGTGTTCTGGGTCAGTTTCAGTTTACACAAACCGACTCATGAGCCTGGGCTTTACACAGTGCCTGGATCCGGGGAAGCGGATCCGCTCCTTTTGGTCCGGCAGTCTTTTAGGAGGCGCCCTCTGCTGGCCACTGGGAAATGCAGGGAAGAACAAGAGTCGTGCAGAGGCGCTCTTGGAGGGTCTGGAGAGGACACAAGTCAGAGAAACAAACGAAAACCAGGAGCCAGTGAACAGTAGTGACTGGGCTGGCCACAAATAAGGGAGGCATGCTGAAACCTTGCTGGAGGTGGGAAGTTCTGAGCCAGCTTTCGTTGAGCAGGGAAGGGCAACCAAGCTGGCAGATGGCTCAGGACACCCCAGGGCACCCCTGCCTGTGCATGGAGTCCTGTCCCTGCTCTGGGTGGCTCACACCCCTGCAGAGTCTGATGACTGCCGTGCCCTGCAAGGGGGCCTACCCTCACCGTCAGCCTCTACTGGGGTGGTGGGCTGGGAGAAACAGCCAGAGCTGGAAGGCCCGAACCTTCTAGACACCACCTGGCTCCTCAGGGCTGGCAGACAAAGTGACCCAAGAGAGGAGTCTACGGCTGACAGATCCACCCCACATACACAGGTCCTTGGCATGGCAGGGCTCAAGGTAGGGTATGGTCCTGAGTCACGGCCTGGCGGGGTACTGCCTGTCTCAGGAAAGGCCAGCTTGCCAAGAGGTGAGACCTGGGTCAATAGCCCATCACGCTGCCTCTGGCCACTGGGCATCCTCCCAACACGTCTCACACGTGGGGCCAGGGAGGTGCTAGGGGCGGTGCAGGCCATGCAAGCCTCTGGGGCTTGCGCCTCAGGGCCATGGAGGGCAGTAAGAGAGGAACTAAGGGGTTCTCACTGCACAGGAAGAGCTGGGTTAGAGAGAGGATGGACCCCCCCCGCGGCTGCCCCCCCAGGCATCCAGAGTCTCTCCCGGTGTGGTGGGTAAGCGAGCAGCAGGTGTCACCCAGAACTGGCAGCTTCTAGAACTGCCCCGCCAGTCCTCCGAGGAAGGTCGCCCCCAAGGCCTCAGCATCCTCACAGGGCTTTACACAGGTCCGACCTCCGAAGGCAGCCCAGGGCTCCCAGCCTTCCAAGGCCCCACAAAGGCCCAATTCTCAGACCACTCCCAGAAGTCAATGGCACTGTGACTTCCTCCCCGCCACACCCCACCCAGCTCTACTCACTGATTCATTGGCTTCCACCTTATTGGCGAGGCTCCCTTCCAGAGCAGCCAGGGTAAGAGGACTCCCAGGGTGGGGACTGAGGCCCAGGAGGGAACAGAAAGCATGGAGCTTTAATTAGAGGTAATTGGTTAATTTACTCTGAAAGCTTGGGGGAGGGGAGAGGATAGAGTCTGTGGCCTAATAGGGCTTAGACTCAAACTGGTGAGTCTCTTTCCGGACCAGAGCTGACCAAAGCGAACCCACCCACCCAGGACAACCACTCTTCGCCCAGGTCAGAGCAAGGCCCATAGCAGACTGGGGTGGCCCTGCAGGAGAAAAAAATAATAAAGCAGGTGCCCTGGCGTAGTGGGCAAGGCCTGCTGAGGTTAGGGGAGATAGGAACTGAGGACTGGGGGGTGCAGCGGGTTCTGGGATGGGATCCCTTTCTTCTCTCCTTGTACATCCAGCCCTCCCAAGATCATTGCCCCAACCCCGGCCAGGTTAGGGGCCTACCCTCCTCCTGTGGTCAGTGACCTCTCAGGCCTGCCCATCCTCAGGGGCCTGAAAGCTCACTTCACTCCCTCCAGCTTCAGAAAACCGTTCCAATCACCAAGGAACGGGACGCCGGAGGGAAGACCCCTGCCAGGCCCCAGGGGGCGTGCCGCGGCCCGACGCTTCGCCTCCGGCGGCGCGGCGAGGACTCTGGCCGGCAGCCTCCCGCGCTCGGTCCGAAGCAGCTGACCCGCTGGCGGCGGGCCAGGTCGCGGCGGGGCCGGGAGGCAGCAACGTGCGGCGCGGCATGTCGCGGGCTCAGCGGCAGGGAAACGTGGGGGCGGGCCGGCGCGCCGCCCCCTACCCCGCCCCACGCGGGCCCATTCATAAAACCCGCAGGCTCTGCCCGGACCTGGCAGCCTCCGTTCCTAATTGCAAATTCATTAAGGAGTTTGCATCTTATTTGCATGGAAATCATTTCCTGGCCCGAAATAGAGAAATTCCCCATTCCTTCGCCACCCGCCCCCCCGCCCCTTCTGCCCTGCTGTAGGCATCCACTGTCTGGAAGAGGAAGGGGCCCCTAGCTCTGCCCCGCGCCCCCTCCCTGGCCGCAGCACCCCCGCCTCCGCTTCCGCCATCTCCCTGGTGAGGAGTCGGGGGTGGGGTGGGGGGGTGAGCAGAGCATCTACCTATCTGGGACCCATGCCTGTACCCAGGTGAGCCGGCCCTGCCCCAGTGGGTCCAAGTGAGGGGAGGTGCCTGCCAAGTCATTTGCCCCCGGCCTGGCCAGGCCCAGGGAAGAGGAGGAGGCGGATGGCGGGCAGCCGCAGTAGCTGGTTGTACCTGGCAGGAGTAGGACTGGTAGGTGAGGCTGTTCGTGCCCAGCCTCACGTACTTGCCCAGCCACAGGCCATGCCCCTACCCCCACACCTCTCACCCCACAGAACAAGCACCCAGTGCCTGCAGAAACACACAGTCAGGGAACACAAAGGCACCCACACTGGGTCAGCCACCATGGCTGCCACCCTGGGGGGCAGCCAGATGCCTTGTAAGCCATTTGGTCCTTTCCGGCCCCAAGCCTGGGTTTGGGGGACAGGGGGCTCTCTCAGTCAGGGGGCTCACTTCTGTACCCCAGATACAGCCTCTTGCCCCTCCTCTCCTCCATCTCCTATTCAGGCAGGTCCCCAGGTGTTGACCCTGCAGGAAGACCTGTCCAGGCAAGGATAACACAGGGGCCTCCAACTCAGGAGAGGCAGTGGAGGATGAAGCCCCTGAGGAAGGGGCACCTAAGCTGTGTCTATCCTTCCTGTCCCAAGTGTGTGTGTGTGTGTGTGTGTGTGTGTGTGTGTGTGTGTGTGTGTGTGTGTGTGTGTGTGGTGTGTTGGAAGGAGGTACTCCCAACTCCGAGGAGGGCGGGGGGTGGACTTTTGAACTGTTGGAAACAGAATAGAACTACCTGAAGGACACGTGTCAGATAACTACCTGGACACAATGTCCTGGTTCTATATGTTCTGGGACAGTATAAAAAGTAATCACAAAATTTTGTCAGCATCAGGGCATAAAATAAAAACCTGCTTCCTGTCCAGGTCATCAAAGCCCCTCCCTGACATGGCCCTGCCCATGCTTCCCGTCTGCCCAGGCTCCCACCTGCTGTCACTGAAGTGTCTCTCTTCTGGTGCTGGGGCATGAAGGGGTGGGCAAGGATGTTCCGGAACACTGACCACACTTCCCTCCTGAGCTGGGTTGGACTGACTACCCTCCATTTCCTGGAGCAGTTGGATCTAAAGCGCCCTTGGAGGGTGGGGAGTGTGGGTAACAGAGGTGCAACAGGAAAATATTGGAACATTTATTTTTTCATCTCACCTTTTTCCATTTAGTGTGTGTTGTACAAAGTGAAAAATATGAAAATATGCTTCTTATTACAGATGCATGCTCAGCAATTGTTTCATTGGTAGGTGGCATGATCCAAGAAACTTTAAAATTGATCTAAGCTTAAAGTGGAGGGTTGGAGGTGAGGGATGGCTGAGATCATGTCCATGTTAGTACCTGACCTGAGGCACAGTAAGCTCAGAGTCCAGGAGGGTGCAGGGACAAGGTATTGGATGAACAAAGTTGGCCCCTAGAATTGACAGATGAGGAAACTGAAATAACTCTGAGGTGGGAAGTTTGCTCCAAGGAGTATGTGTGCAGGTGGTGAGAGTCTCTCATTGCCACTGTGTCTGCAGCCTGCCCTTGCCCGACACCCAGCCTGCACCCAAACTCCACTTCCACCCACCCCAGTGAGCACAGGTTCCCCGCCCACCCCACCCCCCCACCAACCTGCACCCGGCACGCTGGCAGTAGGCCTCTCTGAGCTCCTTGCTGGTTCTTGATTAGCAGAGCCAGGCAGGGTTGGGTTGCCACCCACCACATCCTCTCCTAGCCTGGTGGGAAGACCGTTGTAGGTTTCCTGTCCCCTGACTAACTGGGTAAAGGAGAGAGAATTTAGGCTCCAGACAGGCCTCAAACTTTGTCCAGCTGGGTGACCTTGGGCCCAACACATAATCAGTATAAGCCTCAGTTGCCCTTTAACATGGGACTAATCATGGTACTTACTACACCAAGTTGCTGTAAATATTGAGTGGCCTCCTGTGTGTATAGGATCTGGTACAGAGTAGGTGTTCAGTAAGATTCTTAAGCCTCCTCCCGCCCCGCCTTCCCCCCTCCACCCCTGTCCCCCAACCCTTCTATCCCACCCCCCACCCCTGTGTGCAACAGGTGCCCTATAAAGAACCTGTTGAACTGTGATTTGCCATCAGCATGGGAAGGAGAATTCTGAAGGTAGACAAATGAATCTTTGCAGAGCCCCTTCCTGCAGAAATTAACAGTGCCCCCGCCCCCATCAAAAGCATCAGGCACTCTCCAAGTTCACCCACTCCCAGAGAGGTGCCTGACTCTCCACCCAGCCCCTTTCCCTCTTTCTGCACTGCCTTCACTTCAAGCCTGAGCTGAGGGTGACACCTGGTGGTCATTCCTATATCTGCAGGACACAGTGACACCACCCCCCCTCAACAAGAATGGTGTTGAGGTTCGAGGGTAAGGGAGCCATTCTTTCCAGCACCTCCTCTGTAACTCCCAGCTCCCTCTCAGGGCCCAGGGAACCTCAAGGATATCCACTACCCTACTCTACCTGAGAGTAGCTGGAGTTCTGAGGGTCGCGCCTGCTTGATGGATAAGATGATGGAGGCCTTTGCCCAGACCCTGGCCCCAGGCAGGACAATGGCTACCCTTCCCCCAAGTGCTGCTGGGGCCTTATAGGCATCATCTCCTTCTATTCTTATCACTGGGGCCTAGTATAGGCACAGCAAGGTTAAGCCACTTGTTCTCAGTCACACAGCTCCTAAGGACCCAAATAATTAAGTGAGTGGGACACCCGGCAAGCCTCAGGCGGATGGAGGAGGCCAAGAGGAAGTGGCCCGCCCTGAGTTCCAACCCAGTCTTGCCCAACTGGTGAAGTTACCTCGCTCAAGGGCCTTTTGATGGCTCATCAGTCTCCTTGACAGTACATGGGGCGTCAGGTAGAGTGGTGATTTTCAAACTGGCTGAATATGAGAGTCACTAGAGGAGGATTTTTTAAATACCAATGCTTGCTCCAGTCCTGGCTGACGAAATAAAAATCAGGAGGTGTGGGGCTGAGTATTTTTAAAAATCTTTCTAGATGATTCTACACTTGTGAATGCAGCCCCTGGGATTTCTCATCTCTCAACTTCACTGCCCTCTAAAGGTCATCAGCTCCCTCTTCCCTGAAGGACCAGCCCCTCCGCCCCTAAGCATTCCCTGCACATCTTCCCTTGTCCACCCAGACCCCCAGGGCAAGCTGCTTCTCCATCCTTGGGGCCCCGGGAGAAGACAGGCAGCCAGCCCTTCCCAGAGGGGGGCCCAGCAGGCTTGAGCCTCCTGAGTCTCTGACCCCCAGCCTGGCCTCTGGGGTGGGGGGCAGGGAAGGCCACTGGGAGCTTAACCCCCAACAGGATGAAGGCGCCATAATGAGGGTCAGGCGGTTGGCTCAGCCTGCGGAAATCCCCAGCTTAGTAGGGGTGGAGGGGCTTCAGCCCAGGAGGGGCATCAGGGCAGAAGTGAGGGGGCAGGGGAGCCCAGACACATGGAGACCCCAGGGCCCCTGACCCTTAACCACCTCCTGAGAGGGCCTACTAGAAGCTCAGCACCGTTTACCCCCATTCCAGGGCTGCTGACCCTCAGGGAGGGAGGGAAGGGCTGACCAGCCCCCCCAACCACAACCAGGATCATTCCCGGAACCCAGCCTTTGGCAGAAGGAGGAGGGCACTGATGGGAAAACGGAAAAGGCTACGTGAGCGTTCCCAGGGCAACGCCGACTTCTCTCCAGCCTGTAATCCTCAGGCCTTGAGTGAGGGATCACTTTCCTCTGCGGAATGTAACACCGAGGGGACAAAACGGGGCAGAGGGACATGGGGTAGGGGTGGGAGGCGCTAGAGCCAGGGAGTCGACTCTGCTGGGGGTCATTTCCAGCCTCCAGAAGGCCTCCAGGAGGTGACAGCACAAAGAGAGGAGGGATCGCCCCACCCCCAACTCAGCCCAGGGCACAAGGTCTGGGGCTGGGCTGCAGCTCCTAGCAGACCCCCACCCAGAGCTCTCACACTGGTGGTCCCTTTGCTGACCACTCATTTGTAGGGGAGATAACAGGTTCTAAGAGGTTAGAACCAGCTAAGGGCAGGACTTAGCGACTGAACAACAACAAAGACCATGTAGCATCAGAACCACACCTAAGAGCCCCAGCTTCCCTAGAGGCGGCCCAGATGGGCTGGCAAGGACTGACAACCTGCCAGCTCCAGAGTCCCCACGCCCGCCACAGCCAGCACCCTCCTGCCCTGCAGGGTCATAGGCAGGGCATAGCAAGCAGAGGGGAGGGGCATGCTAGTTACCATAAACCTGTGATGCCTGGGACCAGGGCGCTCACACTGAGATTCAACACAGATTCCTCCAGAAAGCCTTCCAGGCTGATCCACAGAGGACCAAAGGTCCCCCTCCCCACACCCAGCCATGACCTCCCAAAGGGTGTTCCACTCCCTAGCCTCACCCCTGGCCCAGCACGTAGGTCCTGCATCAGCCTTGGCTCTGCTCACTGGGAATTCTCCATGACCCAGAAAACCCTGAGGGCAGGACTCTGTAGACAGAGTACTGTGCCAGGCAGAGCACTAGCTGCTCAGAGGGTCTGGAGTGAGAGGCTCTTGGAAAGATGGGACAAGTCAGCTCAGGTCACAGAATCTGGAAAGAACCAACAATGGGAAGTGACCTCAAAAACCATCTGGTCCAGCCACTCCCCACCCACCCACATAACCTCCCATCTGAGGGGTGACCTTCTGCCTCAATCCCTGCAAAATCAGGTATCTTCACTCATTCTTTCGTTCATTCATTCACCCAATGGATTCACCCCACCAGCTTCTACATCTCAGGGCCCGAGGCAACCTAATTCATTTTCAAGGGCACGAGCTAAATCCTTAACAAGAGGAGCCAGGAATCCATCAGCCATTCTTGCTGGCTCTGACACAACGCTAAGTAGAAATAGAAGATGCTGACCAGCAAACCCCAACACACACATCTCTGTTGCACGGCGGTGTTTACACCCAGCACATCCTGGGTTTCATTTCACACTCAACAACCATTCCAGGTGCTGCAGGCCTTCTTGATGAGTGGAAGCTGAGTCTGAGTGGAAGAATGACTTTGCAGCTGGAAGAGAAGTGGAGCCAGGATGCAGCCTGGACAGCCGTACTCCTGGTCCAGCACACGCACACACACACAGATACACACACACACTGATCAGCTGGGGTTTCATGTGAAAGATGGGTTTAGCCTCAGGGGGAAAGAAAATGTGATTTAAGTTCCTGACTATAAAATAATAACAGCGAAAGCAGGCCACAGGCCTGCTGGGTCCCAGACACTGCACTGTTTGTTAAAGGCAGGAGAAGCCAGTGGTGTATCGAGAGCTCCCACCACTCCTCCTCCGGGGCCCAGCCAGGCCTGCCCTGGGCGGGCACAAGCACACACGCACACATACACACCCCCGGGTGGCGTGAGTCCCTGCACGTCCCAGGAGACAGGCTGTCCCAGCCCCTTCACTCCCCTCTGATAAGCCAGCGGCTTCCAGAGAGACAGGCACGTCCCCTTCAGGCTGGCCACGTCGGGCACGTGCCAGGTCAGCTGCCAAGGCCCAGGTCCCCAGCCCCTCTGGGCCCTAGAGGGGCCCTAGAGCCACCTCCTCCATGGCTGACCTGCTCAACCTCAGAACGGGGTGGGGTGGCGACACCCCGGAATGTGAGACCCGGATCCCCCACCCAAGCCCTTCCTCAGCCTGTGCGGCAGGCCTGGGGGGCTTCATGAGGGGCCTCAGGCACCCTTTGTGGGCACCCGGCCCCTGGACACACTCTAGGGGGTACAGAAAAGTGAGGAGAGGCTGGGAAGAGGAGGGCAGGTGGGGGCCCACCAGGAAAGCTGGCGACCAAGGGGACAGTAGGAGGGGGCCTGGGAGAGGCGGAAATGTCTGTGTGAGATCGAGGCTGGGAATCAAGGAGACAGGGAGGGCTTGGCGGGGCATGCTAACCGGGTAGGTGGAACTTAGGGAGTCACCATGGGAATGTGGGAGGAGGCAATTAGGAAAAGGACGAGCAGGTGGAGCTGGGCTGGGACCTTTGTCTTGCCACTTAAAAGCTGACTGACCTTAGGTGTGTGCCTCAGTCTCTCTAAGCCCCATCATATCACGAGCAGAAAGGGGACAGGCGTCGTACCCACCTTGCAGATTTGTGGGAAGTAAATGAGGCCGTGGGTGTAAAGCGCCAGCACAGCTCCTGGCCCACAGGACCTCCTTTGTTCACAGGAGCTGTTGTGAGGAAAGTGCAGGAAGGGGTCTGAGAACAAACCCGGGGCTGTTAGCAAGGTAGTGAGCAGGGCAGAGATACAGCGGAGGGCCTGGGGCCACGGACTCCTGGTGACCTCCCAGTCCCTGTCCCTTGAGGGCTGTAGAAAAGACGGGATGATGCCATGGCTGCCATGTTGGATCCCAGAGGATTCTGGGAGCACACGTCTCATCCCACGCTCTCACCGTTCACACCAGGGGACTGCAAAGAGGATGCGGGGCTTGGCCAGAGTCACTCAGGCAGCAAGGAGAGGAGGCAGGTCTGCTAACCCCCAAGCTGCCTCTCTTCCCTGTGAGCCATGCTGACCCTGTTTAGAAGAAGAATCCAGGAGCAAAGACACGCACCCCTCAACTCCATGAAAGAGAAAGACCTGGAAGTCACGTTTCCTGGAAAGGAAGATGAAAGGCTGGGCTCCCGTTCCCGCCCAGGCTTGAACGAAAACCTTGCTGAGGCCTGTAGAATGTGCGGGCTTCCTGCAAAGCCCAGACCAAAGGCACCTCCTCTGGGAAGCCCTCCCTGCCCATGCTGGCAGTGGTCCAAGTCTGCATCCTGCGGTGTCCTCTCTGTGGCTTCAGCCCAGCCACCACCCTGGTCAGCGGCCAGGCTGTTTGCTGCACTGAGCGGGCATTTTTGAGGCCAAGGGCAGGGTCTTGATCAAGCTGGAGGCCCCAGGCCCAACACGGTGATCAGCCGAGTGCTGGTGTGTATGGAAGGAAGGAACCCTGACCAGTTTGGGCCCAGAAGCCCTGACTAGGGGCCCCCAGGGTCGGGTCCTAGGGCAGCTGCCATCCGGCCCTGGCCCACCCCCTCCCCTGCCCCTGTGCCCCATCCCTGGGCTAAGAGCAAGTTCCTGGCGCAGACTCTACCCTGTCCTGGATGCCTGGCATTTACCAAAAGGGCAGAGACAGTGAGAAGGGCCTCACTTGTGCCTTCCGCTCCAGAGAGGAGCGGGCAGCAGGCCGGAGGGAGAGGAGTTAGGTTTCAAAGTGCCCAAAGATGACAGAATGAGAGTGGATCCTCACCCTGTCCAAACAGACGAGGATTAATAGCTAGACTAGAGGATATGAAGAACACCTGCAGACGACAAGAGGACAGCAGCCCGACCCCAAGAGGAACAAAGGCCACGAACAGGCAGGTAGAGGGAGACGGAGGCCCCTGAAGCTAACAAGCAAGAGAAGAGACACTGACAGGGGCTTCCCTGGAGGTCTAGTGGCTAAGACTCCACACTCCCAATGCAGGGGGCCCTTGGTTTGATCCCTGGTCAGGGAACTAGATCCTACAGGCCTCAATTAATGGTTGAAGATCTCTCATGCCGCAGCAAAGACCCGGTACAACTGAATAAGTGAAAAGTAACATTTAAAAAGAAGAGGCACTGACAATCACAGGCATCACCTCTAGAGGATGGACAAAAATGAAGAGAAGGCCAACCCTGCAGGGAGGTGGGGACTCAGCGACCCTGAGCTCTGTGCAGCACGGACAGGGGGTGGGCTGTGTTTAATTGAACTCAGTAACTCCACTCATGATTACATTCCAGGAATCTCAGCCCCGACCTTATGCTGTCTCCACTGGCCCAGCCCCTCCCTGACCCAGTCTGTCTGGTCTTATTGTGGTTATTCACCTCTGGTTACCTCTGCTTCTACATCTGGATAATGAGGACCAGAATCATTGGCAGGGGGATGGGGATGAAGATTAATTGAGGAAGTGCTTCATAAATGCTCATTCGTCACCAGGACCAGGGGAGGGAGCCGGCCGGGGTCACACAGCCAGGTAGTATTCACAGGTGCAGGACACAGAGCCAGCTGCCATCCCCCACTCTCCCCAGAAGGCTTGTGGGCCAGTAGACAGATTGTCTTCATTCAGAGTCCAGGATGGTGTCCCTGGGATCATCCCCGCTCCAGCCCCCAGTCCTACTCCTGGAGCCTCCGACTCTGGGGAGCCCCAGAAACCCCGTGGGGCAAGATGCAAGCCAGTGGGGGAGGGCTAGGCAAGAGGGAGGCAGAAGCCTTTACCCTTCCCCCAGGAGCACACAGGGGTCACGGGATATCTGTGGGAGAATGTGTCCAGACTCAGGGCCTCTATCAGGGGCTGCTGGGTGAGACCTAAGCCAAGTGTCTTAGCTGGGCCCAGACTCTCTTTTCACAACAATAGTTAATAAAAGTAGTAATCAGCCAACAAGTGTATAGCTCCTACTGTATCCAAGGCAGCATTCTGTCTACCTTGTGTGTATTATCTCATTTAATTCTCACAACAATCCTAAGAGGCTAGTGCTATTATTGTTCCCATTTTAGAGATGAAACTAAGGCTCTGAGAACAAGTCACTTAACTTGTAAACAGCAGAGCTAGGATTTGATTGCAGGCTGTCTGTCTGCCTTGGGTCTGTGTCTTTAATCACCCCAATACACGCTCAGGGAGTGATAGCCCTCCCCAGATGTTGCTTCTCATTTCCCAGGGGTCTGGTGGTTGTTGATATTGGGGGCTCAATCACAAAGGGGCACAGCCGATGCCTCTTTCCCCACCAGGCCTCCTGGGAGCTCAGATGGTGGGGAGACCAGGCAAGGCAGCAGCTGGTACCCCATTTGCACCCACATGCGTGGGGCAGGGTCTTCAGCTAGGGCATCCAGTGCTGTCCTGCGGCAGGACCTCCACCCATCTCTTGCTCAGGAAAGCACAGCAGGAGAAAGTGAGCTGAGAGAGACAGCATTAGAGGGATGGACTTGAATTCTTTCTTTTTTTCCTTCTTAATTTGAATCATTCCTACAAAGTTGACCAAAGTCAGTAACAAATTAAAATTCTGAAACACCCTCACAACCAGTCATAGTGTGGCCCTGGAGAATCTCTGTCCTCTGTTATACGGCAGCAGCTGGGCATCACCTTCCCCCCTCCCTCCAGAGCTTATCCCTCTGCAAAAAGTGGCTACATATTCATTAACCTCTCTGGGCCTCAGTTTTCTCATCTGTAAAGTGGGGAAAGTAATAGCGTCCCGTAACAATTGTTACAGGTTTAAATGAAGTAGGTCCGTATGTAACATATGTACAACGATCAGCCCAGTGCCTGGCATGTAGTAGGCACTCAACACTGGCTACTGGCATGATACTGCTATCAGCACCAGCCCCAACCAAGCTGTGGGCGCCACTGGGGAAGAATATTTTGTTGATCTTTGTCTACCTCAGCATTTTCCAAAGGGCTTAGCACACAGATGCTCTGTATCTTTTTTTTTTTTTTTTGGCTGCACCGGGTCTTCGTTACTGCGTGAAGGCTTTCTCTAGTTGTGGCGAGTGAGGGCTACTCTTCCTCGCTGTGTGTGCGTGGGCTTCTCATTGCGGTGGCTTCTCTCATTGTGGAGCACGGGCTCTGGAGCTCAGGTTCAGTAGTTGCTGCATGCAGGCTTAGTAGCCACTCAGTGGCTCCAGGGCACGTGGAATCTTCCCAGATCGGGGATCGAACTCATATCCCCTGCACTGGCAGGCGAATTCCCAACCACTGGACCACCAGGGAAGTCCCAGCATTCCATGTCTTAAGATGAGTTTTCCAGGAGCAGATCTGGAGAGAGGGTTCCGGCCAGGCAAGTTTCTAAGAAAGTGCTCCCAGGGGGCATGAAAGGGACTGGGGAAGCAAGAGGGGAGAGCAAGAGGCCAGGAAGGGGATGGAGGATGCCTGCAGGCCACGCTGTATGGGGGCCTCAGGACTGAAAGCTGTTCCCCTGCCAGGCCAGAGAGCTGGGTCTTTCCCACCCCCATGTCACAGTCACTGGCTCAGGGCGGCCTGGGGCATGAACTTCTGGGCACTTCTGCTGCTCCAGTAGTGGAAGGCAGTCTGCAGAGAGCTCGCACAGAAGCGAAAACACTCGAAGGGCAGCTGGTCCTTGGAAATGGAAAAGAGGTCCCAGGGGATCTGCTACACTCAGTAACTGTCTTCTGGGTTGAACAGAAATCAGCCCCAGCCCAGCCTTAAGGGTTGTGGTTCCCTGTGGAGTTCAGGGTGGTGGAGACAGAGGGGAGCAGCTTTAACTTACTCAGAGTCCCAGCTGGTCAGAGCCAGGAGGGTTGTCTGAATAGCCAGCCGCCCTACTAGCTGAGCAAGAGCAGGCCTGGGGCTGCCTGAGATGGTCTAGGAGCCCCAGCTTTGTGCCTGACACAAACGCTAAGTTCTTCACCCCGGTTCACTCATTCCATCCTCGTATCTTCCTTAGGTGTATCCTAATTTGGACATGAGGAAACTGAGGCATGGAGAGGGTGAGGGACCTGCTTCAGGCCTCCCAAGGAGTAAAAATGATTAATGTCATTAGTCATTAGGAAAATGCAAACAAAACCCACAATGAGATACCATTTCACACCCACTAGGACGGCTATAAAAAGGAAAATGACAAGTGTTGGCAAGGAGGTGGAGAAATTGGAGCCCTCATACACTGCTGGTAAGAATGTATAATGCTACAGCTGCTGTGGAAAACAGTTTGACTGCTCCTCAAGAAGTTAAACATAGAATTACCGTATGACCCAACAATTCCACTCCTAATAGGGACCCCCAAAAAAAAAAATTGAGAACAGGTGTCCAGACAAAAACTTGGACGAAAATGTTTACAGCAGCACTATTCACAGTAGCTAAATGGTAGGAACAACCTAAGTGTCCATCGGGTGATAAAAAGATAAACAAAATGTGGCCTATCTGTACAATGCAATATGATTCAGTCCCAAAAGGAATGCCATGCTGGTTCCTGCTACAACATGGATGAACCTTGAAAACCTCATGCTAAGCCACGGGCTAAGCCAGTCACAAAAGGCCACACACCGTGTGATCTTGTTTCTATGAAATGTCCAGAATGGGCAGATTCACAGGGACAGAAAGCAGATCTGCGGTTGACAGGGGCTGGGGGAGGAGAAACGGGGGTGACCACCTGATGCATGCAGAACTAGAGACAGGAGGGTTGCAGAGCCCTAGAACGCACCAAGTGCTGCTGAATTCAGCGAATCAAATTGTACACTTTCAAATGGCAAGTTTTATGTTACATGCATTTCACCACCATTTTAAATTTTTAGGAAATTTTAGCTTATTTATTTATTTTTGGCTGTGTTGGGTCTTAATGGCTGCATGGGCTTTCTTCTAGTGGTGGCGAGCAGGAGCTACTCTCTAGTTGCAGTGAGAGCTTCTCATTGCAGCGGCTTCTCTTATTGCAGAGCACGTGCTCTAGGATGCCCGGGCTTCAGTAGTTACAGCACAGGGGCTCAGTAGTTGTGGCCCACGGGCTTAGTTGCTCCGAGGCATGTGGGATCTTCCTAGATTAGGGATCAAATCCGTGTCTCCTGCATCAGCAGCTGGATTCTTTATCACTGAGCTACCAGGAAAGCCCTCAATTTTTTTAAGTTAAAAAAAAAAATGATTGAATGAGAGAGTCTAGCCCAGACCAGGACAGTTTGTGACCCTTCCCTCCACTGGCCTGGAAGCAGGCAACAAGGTCAGCCACGGTGTTTGGGGGATGGACAGAACAAATAAAAAACAAGTCTACTGGACACTGTGCTGACACAGACATGGAATGCAAGTGGGGTGGTTTTTGCCCTTTTTTTTTTCCTTAGCCTCATCGCTTGGGATGCAGGATCTTAGTTCCCTGACCAGAGATCAAATCGGTGTCCCCTGCAGTGGAAGCTCTAAGTCTTAACCATGTACCACCAGGGAATTCCCCTCAAGTGGTTTTAAGCATTTCTGAGACTTGGCCAGCTAGAGAAATAAAAGTTTTGGGCTTGAGTTCAGACAGATGTGGACATAAACACTGGTTCCAGCACAAACTGTGTAACCTTGGACACAGTGCGTCCTTTCTGGACCTCAGTTTTCTCATCTAGGAAATGGACAGAAGAAGAAGACACTGCCTGTGTTGCTAAGAGAATTCAGAGAGTTGACCCACTTGGGGCAGCCTGAGGGACAGCGCCCGACATGCACTCGCTGAGGGCTCAGCGAGGCCACCCTTTTCTCCCCTGCTGTCCCTATATGAGCCCTTGATGTTTATCCCAACCAGACGGCCCCTGGACAGACACGGCCCCAGAGGCTGTCTACACACACAGCCCCTGTCCAGCTTGCCCAGTGGACCCTGCCCATGGGATATCTGCACTTTCAAAAGAAAACCCGTTAATCCACAGGAAGTCTAAGTGATACAGAGAAAGGGAGACATTGTGGGTTCGTCCAAGTACTCTTTAGGTTGTGGGAAGCGCTCCCTTTCCCCTCTAATCACACCACTTAGGCAGCTACCAGCTTCCACAACTCTTTCCTACACACGCACACACACACATACACACACACACCTTCAAACCACTAAGCCAACATTCTTGAGAGCTGATCCCCAACCGTGTTCTCACCTGCCCACAGCTCAAAATGTCAGTGTAAGAATGCCTATCAATCTTACTGGGGAAAGACTATTTCCTTTTTTGTTTTACGTGGACTATTTTTTAAGTCTTTACTGAATTTGTTACAATATTGCTTCTGTTGTTTATGTTCTGGCTTTTTGGCCATGAGGCATATGGGATCTTAGCCCCCCAACCAGGGCTCGAACCTGTACCCCCTTTATTGGAAGGGAGAGTCTTAACCTCTGGACTACCAAGGAAGTCCCTCTGGGGAACAACTATTTCTTATTTCTCTTTTTTGGTATGACAATGTTCAGTTTTAGGGCATGATAATAGAAAATTAATTTTAAATTATTCTTTTCATTATTTTTCTTAATTAGAGGATCATTATTTTATAAATTTGCCATAATTTTTGCCATACATAGACGTGAATCGGCTACAGGTATACCTGTGTCCTCTCCATCCCGATTCCCCCTTCCACCCCTCCAGGTTGTCACGGAGCCCTGCCTTTGGGTGCCCTGAGTCATACGTCAGACTCAAACTGGTTATCTATTTTACATACGGTAATGTATGTTTCATAAATTATCCTTATGTCTTCACTTAACAAAATAAGGTGCTAGTGGTCCCCACATCAGTTCCCAAAATGACTTTTTGAAATTTTACTGTAAATCTTCAAATTCAAGGAGAATGACTTTCTCTACCCTCCCACCCCTCACCGCCACAAGTACGCCTCATCCATAAGGGGAGGGTATGAATCCTGCCTCACTTGCTCGCTGGGTTGGTAGATGGCAGGACCCTGGGGGCTCTCTCCACCCGCCCCCAAGACAGCAGACTGACTCCAGGCCAGCCTCTGGATACCAACAGATTGCATCCTGCTTCCTGGTGCCAGGGACCATCCTCCAGCTGCCACATGGGTGACACACAGCCATGGCACTGCTGCCTTTACCAGGCCTCTGGTTCAGCATCAGGAAGGGCAAGCCATGTTCAGGGACCAGTTTGCCTCTGGGCTAAGTGATGCTTCATTAGACTGTGTGGACCCCACTCAGCCTGGGCAACTCATAGCCCAAGCCCCTCGACCTGAGAGGGGCCAGTGGTCATCACTGGGACCTCCTGGCCTCTCTAAGTCCCTCGGGTTAGACCAGACCATTCTAGGTCACTGTCCTACCACCCAAGACCTCTAAAACTCCAGTCAGGAATGAAACCCAAACTCCCACTTAAAATCCTATGTTTGACTTGGAAACAAAGTAAGATACTCCCATTCTAGGAGATGCCGGGCTCAAACCTGACCCGCATTAGAAACCGTCAGGGACAATGAGGAGCCGCAAAGGGAAAAGGGACGAGAACAGGACAGACTAAGCAAGACTAAGGGTCCACGCTGGGCGGGGCAAGGGCTGGGTGCTGACAAGGGAAAGCTGAGTGAGGCAGTGAGATGCACCCCTGCCCTGAGGGGCTCCTTGTGAGCAGGTGGACCCAGGGAAGAGCCAAGGTCGGGAGTGACACCTCGTAAGCCTGTTTATTTCTCAGACTCACGACCCCCATCCACCCAGAGCTGACGACCAAGTCAAAAGTCAGAAAATGGGACTTCCCTGGGGGTCCGGGGTTAAGAATCTGCCTCCCAATGCAGGGGACACAGCTTTGATCCCCGATCCAGGAAGATCCCACATGCCATGGGGCAACCACTGAGCCCACGTGCCCTACAGAGGAGTCCTTGTTGCTCCATGACAGGAGAAGCCAGCACACGGCAGCTAGAGAGTAGCCCCCACGTGCAGCAACTAGAGAAAGCCTCTGCAGCAGCGAAGACCCAGTGTAGCCGCACACACACACACACACACACACACACACACACACACACACACAAAATGAAGAAGTTACAGGCCGCGGTAAACCCTAGAAGAAAATACACAAAAGGTGAGACAAAGCCAAGCGGGGCGGAGATTTCGAGGGGGTTGCTGAGGCCTTCTCTGAGGAGGTGACAATGGAAATGAAGTGGAGGAGGGTGAGAAGGGAGAAAGTTCTAGGCAGACAGCAGCAGGTGTTAAGGCCAGGGGGCAGGAAAGGACTTGGTGAGTTCAAGGAAGAGCAGGGTGAGGCAGTGTGGCTGGAGTGTGGGCAGCCATGGGAAGAGAGGAAGGAGACAGGTCAGGCAAGGCCTCACAGGCTGCAGTCCATGGGGGTCACAAAGAGTCGGACAGGGCTCAGCAACTGAACAACAACAAGATAAGGGCTTTATTTCCATTTAGCAAATACTTAACTACCTTGCTCAAGGTCTCACAGCTGATGAGTGGCCAAGCTGAGGTTCCAGCACCTAATCTGACCTCAAAGCCCTTTGTTTTCTTTCCTCTACCCATTAGCAGCACTGAGCTGGCTGTTCCGCGGGTAACTGGCACCTGTTAATGACCATGGGTTTAACAGCAGGGGCTTTGGGGTCGTCGGTTTGCCAGGAGTGTCTTTGTGGAGGAACTGACCACTGGACGAGGCCTTTAAGAGTGAGGAGCACTCTGGGGAGTTCCCTGGTGGCCTAGTGGTTAGGATCCAGGGCTTTCACTGCTGCAGCCCGGGTTCAATCCCTAGTGTGGGACCGAGAGCCCACAAACCATGCGGTGCAGCCAAAATTAAAAAAAAAATTTTTAAGTGTGAGGAGGACTTTACCGGGTGGAGAAGTGGGAGCAAAAGCATTCAAAGCAAGAAGTCTGTGGCCTGTTTGAGGGCAATAGGGTTATGGAGCTTAGACATCACAACGCGAGAAGGTAGGGTGGCTGCTGCTGCTGCGGCTGCTAAGTCACTTCAGTCATGTCCGACTCAGTGCGACCCCATAGACGGCAGCCCACCAGGCTCCCCCCGTTCCTGGAATTCTCCTGGCAAGAACACTGGAGTGGGTTGCCATTTCCTTCTCCAATGCATGAAAGTGAAAAGTGCAAGTGAAGTCGCTCAGTCATGTCCGACTCTTTGCAACCCCAGGGACTGCAGCCCACCAGGCTCCTCTGTCCATGGGATTTTCTAGGCAAGAGTACTGGAGAGGGTCGCCATTGCCTTCTCCAGAAGGTATGGTGGGGTCCGGATTATAAAGGACCACGAGTGTCATCAAGGATGTGCAAACTGACTCACAGGCAATGAGAACCCAAGGAAGCTTCTGGAACAGTTTAAGCTGTGTGGAGGAGCTCACGTGATGTGGGAAGGCCCCCTAGGAGTAGGGCAAGCCTGTCTGAACCTTTCCCACCCCAGACCTGAAAGTCAGGCCCGCAACCAAGCCCAGCCAGCCCTCTTCCACCCCCTCTGCTCCAGGGCCCAGCCAGGCAACGCCCTGGCCCAGGATGTTCTGAGTTCCTGTGCCCACTAGGTGGCGAGATTCACACAGAAATGAGGTTTGATCACTGGGCTGCCCCCTCACCCGCAGAGGGGCTGAATTTTCACTGCAGTCGGTGTTTTTCTCTTATATCCCCATTCTTCACCACCTCCTGCCCCTCATAGCCAACCATTTGCATGTGTTCCTGGGAAAACCTCAGCCTGTATTTTCTAGTTTCATATTTAATACACCATATATTCTCACTGTTACTCAGCACCATATTTTTTAACACCCACTCATGTTGCAATGGTGGGTGCCTTCCACATGTATTTATCCACTCTGATGGTGATAGGCACCCACATCCTTTTCAACACCCCCTCAACAATCCTGTAGGAGCTCCCTTGCCCGTGTCCCCTGTGGCCCTGCCAGAGAACCTAGGGAGCAGAATTAATGGGTCACAGGGCATGCGTTGACAATTAAATGCACACCTCCAGCCAGCTCTCAACTCACCTAGTTCTTGGAAGGTTCCTGGGGAAAGTCTGGGACCATGTGGCCTGGCATCCTCCCTGTGGGCTGGCCCACATTCTTTCCTCTTGGGCCTCAGGGCAGTTGGAGGGCTGCTGGAGGGTGGCCTCTGTCAGGAGCACCTTACAGAATTTCCTGTTGGTCCAGTAGTTAGGACTCTGCTTTCACTACCAAGGGCCAGGTTCAATCCCTGGTCGGGGAACCAAAACCCCACAAGCCATATGGTACGGCCAAACACCAGAACAAAACAAGCAAACGAAAGAGCACCTTGTGATTATAAGACCTTAGGTCCTGCTGGCTCTCCCACGGCCTGCTCTGCTTATCTCTACCCAGCCTCACCAAGGCCAGGCTGGTCCATGAGATGTCCCTGTCCCTGTCTTCAGGAGTCTCCCTGGTGCTAAGACCCATTTTTTCCTACTCCACCCTGCCACTGAACTACCCTGGTTTTCTGCATTTTCCCCCAAGGTCTCTGCATCAGCCTGTCCCTCCCATGTGATCAGTTCTGTGCTATATGTCCATGGGCAACTTACTTAGATTCTCTGTATTCTCTTATGTAGATTCTCATATTGTCTGTAATATGGAGATAGTAATATCACTACTCATAATCGGCACATAGATATGATCCCTCCTGGCTGCTGCACTCAGCTCTCTCTGTGACTCACTGATGCCCTGCTTCTCACACATTCAAGTAGCTATAACTCCTCCTCCTGGGGGAAGTCACCTCTGATTGAACCAGATATGCTCCTGAAGCCCTTAACCCAACTATCATCTAGTAAGAACTCAAATATTTGGAGAGCTAAAATTTAAAATAAAGATAATGGCTGTGATTCATTGTGCACCTACTATGTGCTAAGAGTTCTTTATCCTACTTCATCTTCACCAGAGCCCTGGAAGGCAGATTTTATCATCCACATTTCACGTAAGAAATTGGAGACTAAAAGTGACTTGCCCAAGGTCACAGGCAGGTAATTGTCAAGGTCAGGGCTGGAATACAGGATTGTTTGACACAAATGTTTTCCCCTACCCTACCCCACCTCCTTCAGAATCCCTTCCCCCCATCATCCTTCCCCCATATACCCTGTGGGTGTGCTGCATTTGAAAATTAGTTTCCGGTATACACATAATTTAGGGATAGAGTGTCCTTATAAAAATGTTAAAGCAGTTCAGACAAAGCTGTGTCACCTGGAACCAAGATCTTCCACTCTGCCCAAAGAATCCCACTACAAACAGCATCCTGTGTATCATTCAAGCCCATTTTCCATGCATTTTTGGGCATTCTGCGGCATGTGTAGGGCATAAATAATATAGCCGAGTGTTTTTGTTTGATTTTCCATAAATGATGTGAGTGTGCTGTGTATCACACTTCAACATGCTTTTCCCCACCCAGTGATATGTCTTGGGGAGCCACACCTGCTTAGAGACTTGCCATCTTTCCTTGGAACTGCCATGTGCTATTCCAGAGCAAAGATAGACTTTGCTTCCAGAACTGCCCTCTACATGTTGTTAACAGTTCTCCTGATTAAATAGAAGACTGAGGGGTTTCCCTGGTGGTCCAGTGGTGAAGACTGCGAACTCCCAAGGCAGGGGCCTGGATTCAATCTCTGGTCAGGGCACTAGATCTCATATGCCGCAACTAAGAGTTCACCTGTCATTCAAGATTCCACATGCCACAAGGAAGGTCAAAGATGCTGCATGCTGCAACTAAGACCCGGGCAGCCAGACAAAATGAAAATTAAAAATTAAAATGAGGCTGAAATGCCCACCCATATACAGCCGTCTCTGTATGCTATGATGTGTCCTGTGAAGAGTGTGGACAGTCGCTGCTTCTAACAACACGTGTCACAGGAGTTCTCAACTGGGAGCCACTGAAGGCTTTGGGGAGCCTCAAATCCCTGAAATCTCACCTAGAGTTGTCTATGTGTGTGGACTATTCTGGGGAGAGGGTCCCCAGAAAACCTCACCAGTTTTCATGTTTCCAAAGGGCCTTATAAAAGCTGAAACGCTGTCCCACGCTACCTTCTGTGCCTTTGCATAATCCCGTGTGACGAGCTCACAAGGACAGGGTGGGCGGCATGAAGCATATTCCTTCCCAGAGGTCGTGCCAACAAGGATTCCGCCTAGTGCTGAGATGACCTTTCAAGTCAGATCGAGGTCAGAAGTCTGGCTCCAACCCTCATTGTGGGCAACTAAGTAATATCTGAGCCTCAGTTTCCACTTTATAAACTCAGATGACTAATACCTGCTTGGTGGGGTTGTTGTGAAGACAGAATAAAACCACCTGTGCCGGGCATCCTGCCCCACCCCCTCCTGCCTGCCCTGGGGCCTCGGCCATCTTCCCCCACCCTCCCTTCTAGCAGCATCATGGAGACTGACCGCCCCAGTTCCTGGCCCTGGCACCTTAGACAGGCACCAGTCACTCCTCCAATGTGGGCTTCAGTTCCTGCGTCTGCAGCACAGGGTGAAACCCAGTAAGACTATTGGAGCCTGACTCCTGGGATGCTGGGAAGTCAAGTTGCCAGTGCACGAACTGACTGGAAGCGGGCTGCTGGGCAAAGTGGTCCTCAAAGTGCTCACTGCCGCTCTGGCCCCTGGACACACCCCCAGCATCTGAAGGGCATGAAGGCACCACTGAATGACCACTGGGTGATCAGGGATGCAGAGACCAAGGGATGGCACCAAGTGATGGCTTGCTCTCCTCAAATCATCTTTCAGTCTAAATCAGATGAACCCCCTAAATCCTTCCCTCCTGGGGTCTTCCCCCAGAGCCCCACCTTCACCCCCAGCAGTTTTGTGCCGCTCTGCTATGAGGGGTGGGAGTCAACTTCGTGAAGCCTGAGCATCCCTGGAGGCCCACACACGTGGGTCTTCTCTTGCTTCTAAGGTAACCTCCTGGCACTCACCTTGCTAACATCTTCTTACCAAAGACCCAGCACAGCAAGGGGAGAGCCCATATGTCTGCAAAGAGGTGCTCGGGTCTCTCCAACCTAAAGAACTCCTTGAGAAGCAGCTATGACAGAGAACTCAGCTTAGTGCTCTCTGATGACCTAGACAGGTAGGATGAGGGCAGGGGTGGGTGTGGGAGAGAGGGCATATAACATACTTAAGGCTGATTCATGTTGCTCGACAATACTGTTGAGCAATTATCCTCCAAATAAAAACAAATAAATAAACAAAAAGCTCCTTAGGGGCTCCCCTAGCTATAGCCCACCTCTCCTCTTGAAGAAGTTCCCTTGTCCCATTCCTCACTTCCCACCCCACTGGCTTTGCCTGGGTGTTCCAACTGAGGGATGGGTTTGGAGAAGCAGAGACAGCCTTTCCTCGGGTGGAGGAGGGGGCTGGTAGGGGGTGGGGAAGGACCCATACTCTCTGTCTGGGAACCCATTCAGGACTGGGTGCCAAGGACTGCACTGTGAGACAGGGCACTGCCAAGGAGCCCGCGGGCAGCTGGGCAAACGCAATGAAAGGCAGAGACCCATTTCCTCCTTTCCTCGGCCAGCGTAGCCCCTGGGGGGCTGCAGTGGACAGGAAACTGCAGATAGCTGGCCTCCAGCGGGAAGAGCTGCCCTTGGCCGGCTGGAGGGAGCTGGCCCAGGAGGTGACTGGAAGTGACTGCCAGTGGCCGCAGAGCTCATGCAGCTGGCGTTTCCGGAAGACAATTTTAATAGCTGAGCGAGGGCACGTAACCAAAAAAATATTTCCACCGGAGTCAGTGCCACAGATAGAGCAGGAGCTATGAGGTCAGATGCACTGACTTCAAACCCTAGCCCACACCTGACCCCCTGTCCCCTGACCCTTCTCAGCCAGGCTTTCTCAGCCATATCTCAGGCACCCGTGACCATAGTGTCACTGTGAGGACTGCTTGTGCCTGGCACAAGTAAGCCCCTACTAAATTGCTTTCTTAATGCATTGGGGTCTCTGCTCCTGCTACCAAGTGCTAGAGACCCCAGGCCTCTAGATGGAGTGATGGGTAAAGAGATGGAGTGTGTACACCAAGAGCTGCCTCTGCAGGGGCAGTGGCTGGACACTGACAGCAGCCAGGTGGCAGCATGCCTAGCCTGGGCTGGGGCCCTGGGATGGACGGGGGTGGAAGACACTGTGCTATAAGAGAGTAGGCAGCACTCTGTGAAAACTGTCAATAAAACTGGACAGGGAACAGCGAGACAAACCCCAGAGTGACCCCAAAGTTGTTGTAAGGTAGGAAGGTTACTGCTAGGACAGTCACGGAGAATGAGCAGGGTTTCAAAGCTCTGGGAAAAGTGACTTACCAAGGTAACCCATGGAGAAGGAAATGGCAACCCACTCCATTATTCTTGCCTGGAGAATCCCATGGACAGAGGAACCTGGCACAGCCTACATGTAGTCCATGGGGTCACAAAGAGTCAGACATGACTTGGTGACTAAACAAAAGTGACCCAACCTTCGGGCAACCCCATAAGCAGCTGACCTTGACCCCCAGCCCAGAGTGTCTCGTGTGGACCGAGTCCCTCCATCTGCACTCTCTGAACCAAAGGACCCAGTGCTCCGATGGCCTTGACTTGCTGCTCTATCATCTCAACCATTTAACAAGCTGCAGCCTTCTAGATTCTCCATCACCTGCTCTACCGCTGGGGCTAAAGTCAGGGCAATGGGCCAATAAACAGAAATCAAGTGCAGAGTTGCACGAGTTCTATGTGGGTTTCATTCCTACAAATCTACCCTGCTATTTAAGAACCAGTGTGTCATGATGATTCCCATTCACCTGCCTGAAGTGATGGCTGCCCTCTGAACCCTGTAGAAACCACAGCCTCATAAACTGCTTTGTAACTATCTTTACTGTTTTCTAAATGTTTGAAGATATTAAAAATATTTTTGTGTGTGACTGAAAGCAAATTTAGGAATATTCTATATTTGGAAAAGAAAGAAAACAAATTCCAGTTAAGGGTTCCTTGTTCATGCCTGGCTAATCCTGGTAAGATATATCCAAGTTATGACCAAAAGTCACGTTTGATTATGGGTTTTCTCCAGAAAAGCACACATAGATTCTCTGGATGCAAACATGAACTCCAGCTTAACAGGGTTATCAGTCCAGACTTGGCATGGGAAGACAGCCTATGAGCAGGAATCGCTGGGCATCCAGCCAGTGTGGGCGAAGTCCACTGGGGAAGGATCTCCATCCAGATATGCAATGCTGTGGCCTTCCCAGGTGGCACTAGTAGTAAAGAACCTATTTGATCCCTGGGTCAAGAAGAAACCCTGGAGGAGGGCATGGCAACCCACTCCAGTGTTCTTGCTTGGGAAATTCCATGGACAGAGGAGCCTGGAGGGCCATAGTCCACAGGGTCGCAAACTATCAGAAGCGACTTAGCATGCACGCATGCATGCAACCCTGTCCAGCACCAGTCCCTGGAAATATATCATAAATGTCAATGTCTGCCGACTCCTATACTAGACAACTGTACTGACTCCTAAATTGAGAATCCAAATTTTAACCTTTGAGCTCTCACTATTTTTTGTGTGCATTTACGGAGCACCAGTCCCTTGGACTGCAAGGAGATCCGATCAGTCCATTCTGAAGGAGATCAACCCTGGGATTTCTTTGGAAGGAATGATGCTAAAGCTGAAACTCCAGTACTTTGGCCACCTCATGCGAAGAGTTGACTCATTGGAAAAGACTCTGATGCTGGGAGGGATTGGGGGCAGGAGGAGAAGGGGATGACCGAGGATGAGATGGCTGGATGGCATCACAGACTCAATGGACGTGAGTCTGAGTGAACTCCGAGAGATGGTAATGAACAGGGAGGCCTGGCGTGCTGCAATGCATGGGGTCGCAAAGAGTCGGACACGACTGAGCGACTGAACTGAACTGAACTGACGGAGCACCAGAGAGACAGCCATGAATAAGACAGATGTTGTTTCTGAGCCCTGGGAGTGTTATCAGTTACAAAGAGGTGTGGTAGCACTGTGCTGCGGTGGGAGGGATTGGTACCAGGCATAGCAGAGGCCCCACAGAGTAGTAAGGAGGGATGCTGGACTCAACTCCACTGTGCACTTACTCCATATATAAAATAGGGACCTCAGCCCTGCCTACCACCCAGCGTCATCATCGAGGCTGCAGGAAGCCTTCTCAGTAGGCACGAGGTGAGATCACAAAGGTAGAGACATCTGTCCAGCAAAAGGACTGCAGAAGTAGAGGTCTGCCCTCAGTGAAGTTCAGAAACCACACTGACCCCAGTGAGGAAGCTCCTGGCTATCCAGGAGGAGGAGAGGGCCGTGAGGGGACCTCTAGAGCCCTGGGACCCAGTGAGTATATGAAGGGTCGGAGGGGAGGTTTCAGAGCACAGCAACACAAACCTGCTTCCTCCTGATCCCATCACCACTGCACACCATGCCTCAGCAAATATCACAGTCACGGGGGAGCCTCAATCCTCCAAGCTTCTCAGAAGCAATGCGGCTTCCTACCCCTGCGGGCTGGGTACTGTAAGGCCCCAGGCAAATGTATTTTTCAGAAAGTTCATCATGTCTCTAAACTCCGTGGTGAAAGAAAGTATTCAGTGATGCTGTGAGGTGAAAAGAACTGGACTGGGCCCCAGAAAACCCAAGCTCCGATTGAATCTGCTGCTTTCCTCTGTGAAATGCAGGGGGCTCCTCAGCCCCCAGATTGACACAGTCATACTGAAATGCTCAAATCAGACGGGTGGGAGTTCCTCCACTTCTGTTTGGAAATGAACTCAGGCCACAGCTGGGTTAGCTGCAATGTGTCCTTGGTGAGAGAGATACCCTACGCATTCCCCAAAACAAACTACATATCAACCAGCAGTGACGCTTAGGAAACACAAAGCTCTCCTCTCCTTTAAATACTCACCACCAACTTGAACCCAGGGAATCTATTCGTTTGACATTTATTGCACATCTACTATGTGCAGGTGTTGGAAATACAGAGTTAAGAGAATACTATAGCAGGACTTTCCTGGTGGTCCAGTAGTTAAGAATCCACCTGCAGTGCAGGGGATGTGGGTTCAATTCCTGGGCGGGGAACTAAGATCCCACATGCCAAGGCAAGATCTTATCTATGACACAACTAACACCCAATGCAGCCAAATAAATATTTTTTAAAAAGAGGAAGAACAAAATCAGAATTGAAAGAGACAAGTGTACCCCAATGTTCATCTCAGCACTGTTTACAATAGGTAGGACATGGAAGCAACCATTAAGAAGAATGCATTTGAATCAGTTCTAATGAGGTGGATGAAACTAGAGCCTATTATACAGAGTGAAGTAAGTCAGAAAGAAAAACACCAATACAGTACATTAACACATATATATGGAATTCAGAAAGATGGTAACAATGACCCTATACACGAGACAGCAAAAGAGACACAGATATAAAGAACAGACTTTTGAACTCTGTGGGAGAAGGCGATGGTGGGATGATTTGAGAGAATAGCATTGAAACATGAATATTACCATACATGAAATAGATTACCGGTCCAAGTTCGATGCATGAAACAGGGCACTCAAAGTTGGTGCACTGGGACAGCCCAGAGGGATGGGATGGGGAGAGAGGTGGGAGCAGGGTTTGGGATGAGGGACACATGTACACCCATGGCTGATTCATGTGAATGTATGGCAAAACCCACCACCATACTATAAAGTAATTATTCTCCAATTAAAATTAATTATTAAAAAAATTTTTAAGAGGAAGAACAAAAGAAATACTAAAGCCATCTTTGTACAGAATACAACCTGAGCCCTGGAGCAAGGGCAGGGAGGGAGGTGGGACCGGCCAGGCTAGCAGCTGGCATATGGGCAGCTGTGAGTGGACTTGGTGGCCACAGCTCCTGCTGCCAGGACCATCCCATCCCCATGGGCCAGCAGAGAGCCACAGCTCAGGGCCAGCCTGGGTCCCAGCCAACGTGAACACATTTGGAACACAGGTTTGATGTTCATTAGAATTTTTGTGTGTGGGAGAGGGTGATCTCCATGTCCTTCTGTTCTGCCATCTTGATTCCTCCTCCCAAAATTTTTTCAAAGTTATTTTTTTATTTTTGGCTGTGTTGCGTCATGGTTGCAGCATGTGGGCTCTCTGTCACGGCACAAAGGCTTCTCTCTAGTTGTGGCGCCAGGGCTCCAGAGCACGTGGGCTCAGTAGCTATAGCGAGAGGGCTTAGTTACCCAAGGCCTGTGGGATCTTTGTTCCCCAACCAGGAATCACACCTGTGTCCCACTGCATTGGAAGGCCGATTCTTAACCACTGGACCACCAGGAAAGTCCCTAGACTTCAGGGTGTTTTTTTAAAGTCATTCCTTTTTATCTCTATCCCTAGCATTTCTGAAAAGTTGAAAAAATAGCACAATTGACATATACTCCTCATTTAGATATGACAATTGGTAACTTCTTTCAGATATCATGACACTGGTATCAGAAATCATGATTCAGATATCCTGAAGCACTGACATTGCTTCAGTATCAGACTTTTAAAGCCATAAATACATCTTATAAATAAAGGGAATGGGTAAGACTAAAATCAATTTTTATGTGTAACAAAAGAAAAAAATACATGTAAGTGGGGTATCACTCTGTAAGCAGTTACCTACTAAAAAGCAATTTAATTCATTACAAAGGGAAGCCTATGGGACAGCAGATCTGCAGCAAACACTGTTCAAATAAATGGATAACCGTGTAATTTTTTAAAGTTTTTATTGGAGTATAGTTGCTTTACAATGTTATGCTATACAGAAAAGTAAATCAGTATAACACACACACACACACACACACACACACACACACACACACACACACACACTGTGCTGTGCTTAGTTGCTCAGTTGTGTCCAACTGTGACCCTGTGGACTGTAGCCCACAAGGCTCCTCTGTCCATGGGGATTCTCCAGGCAAGAATACCACAGTGAGTTGCCATGCCCTCTTCCAGAGGATCTTCCTGACCCAGGGATCAAACTCAGGCCTCCCACATTACAGGTGGATTCTTTACCATCTGAGCCACCAGAGAAGCCTAAGAATACTGGAGTGGGTAGCCTGTCCCTTCTCCAGGGGATCTTGACCCAGGAATCAAACCGATGTCTCCTGCTTTGCATGCGGATTCTTTACCAGCTGAGCTACCAGCATATATATATATATATATGCTTCCCTGGTGTGTATATATATATATATGTGTGTGTGTGTGTGTGTGTGTGTGTGTGTGTGTGTGTGTGTGTATATTTCCCCCTCTTTTTAGATTACCTTCCCATTTAGGTCACCATAAAGCACTGAGCAGAGTTCCCTGTGCTGTAAAGTAGGTTCTCAACAGTTAACTATTCTATACACAGCAGTGCGCACATGTCAGTCTTAAGTCTCCCCATTCATCCCACTTCCCCCTCTCCCCTTGGTATCCATTTGTGTCTATGTACCACAACTTCACCCTCTACATCTGTGTCTTGTTCTAATTTTAGTATATGTACTGCAAAGCGAGCACCCATGCAAGGAATTCTTAATCATTTGTCTATTGTGGGGACCCTGCCTGGAGAAACAAAATTCGCAGACAACTCTAAAATTTCATTTCAAGCAAGGGTTTCATTCTTCTTCATGAGCAAACCTTTAACCAGAACCAGCAGCAAACCGATGAGTCAATGTAAGTGGGTAAGGACAGTGCCGGTACAGTATATGAACACATGCCAGCTGGGCAGGGTGCTGGGTGAGCCTGTGGGGCTGGGGCAGCACCGCCCACTCCCAGCCTGGGAAATCCTGGCAGGCCCGGCACAGCATCCCCAGGAAAGGCCAGCACTGGGAGAGAAGGTCTCTCTCTTTCCTCTTCCTCAGGAGAGACAAATTAACAAGGAGCCCAGAGCAGGGAGACGGGAGGGTGGCTCTGATCACCCGCCCACCGGATCATCAGTGTCAACTGACCGAGAGTTGCCTCTATTTGTCATGGAATTATTTGCCCTAAAATCAACTGCCAATCACAGTTTCATAATACCCAGGGGTATCCCAATTATCCAAGGGCTCTGATGAAATTCTCAAAATAAGTTTAAATTCACTTCCTTAAAAAAAAAAAAAAGGGACTTCCCTGGCTGTCCAGGGGTTGAGACTCCACGTTTCCAAGAGAGGGGGCACAGGTTCAATCCCTGGTCAGGGAGCTAAGATTCCACATGCTGCACAGTGTGGCCAACAAAATAAAAATAAAATTTAAAAAGCTAGTGGTATGTCTTACGAGATAGCCTGTCATAATATCAAGCAAGTGACAGCTGGTTATCACTGAATCTGACTGGAAATCACTGGCTTTAAGAAATCATAAAGAAACTGGCTTGATGGTAAAAATGGAGAAGCAAACTCACTTTCACTTTGAGCCTAGGAAGTCCAACTAATTCAGGAAATTACTAGCATTTGGCAAAAACAATTCAGCAAATGTCCAAAATACTGAGGGGAACTGACCTGCAGGTGGGAAAGAATAAAATGAAATCCTGAATTTTTTTTTGTTGTTGTTAAAAGACTGAATTACAAAATTAGGGGAAGGAAAGAAAAGCAGCTGTTGGGACAGATTTGAATTTCAGTTAAGCATCTGATTCCAGTATCATGCAATTTTCATCAAAAACAAGAATTCTCAGCAGCTGAGAGAGGACCTAAGAGGCCAAGAAAGGCAATAGGAGGACGGAGCAAAGAGGCCAAGGAGGCTGAGATCAGCTGAGGCCCGACCACGCCCTGGCCCCACCCCCTGCAGAGGGGAGGAGGCTGGCCTCTGGCAGGTCCTGCCCACCATTGCCCCCCCATCCCCCCCACTTCACTAAAGCAAGGCTGGGCTTGAGGGTTTGAGTGACTACCTGCCATCCAGGCAGTGGTGTGGCCTCACCATCCCTGCTAGAGGTGGTTGGCTTTGGGTTATTTTTCCAGGAGTGTTCATGGCCAGAGGCTGATCCCTGCATTCTTTGGCCAGATCCCCATCTGCCACCAAGGGCACACCCTTCCAGGTGGCTGGGGTGAGGGCCATGCCTGGTGACCCCGGAGTCACGCCCACCAGTGGAGGAGCCAGCTCCCTGAGGTGGTGACTCGCCCAGTCACTTGGCTAATTCGCCGCACAGGCCCGACGGGAAGCCAGTCTCCCAGCCACAAGCCTCGTTGTTCAAGGTCTGTTTGGCGGTGGGGCAGCAGAGGGAGTTAACCCGAGGGTGGAGCCGGAGGCTGCGATGCTGCAGCAGACTTGTGGATGAGGTCTGTGAACCCAGAGAGATGAGGCTCTTTGACTTGTCAGAGGCAGCTTCTTAAGGGCGGAGGAGGAAAAAAACAAAAGCAAGTATATACTCATAGGGAAACATAATCTGTGATTATAAATATTTCATGAGCAAAGAAAGCAGTACTGACTGAGAGACTGGGGTGGGGAGGGTGGCCAGCAAATTAGATTCCAGTTTGCAAAGTGATAGGGCAGCCGGGATAGAGCGCAGCCTAGGCTATTCTGGGCTGTGCGCCGGAGGCCCTGCGTCACGGTCACTGTCAGGGAGCGGGCTCTGGCCCCTGGCCCCTGGAAACCACAGCCTTCCCACGGTCAGCACAGAACACTTGGGAGGCAGTCATGGGGGAGGAGGGGGCGGGGAGTGGATGGCAGGACGGTCATTTGAATGACTTGGGCAAACTTCAACAGCAGGGAGGCAGGCCAGTGCCCTGCAGACCCATGAAAGGATGAACATGCATTCTGCTGACTAAGGGCCGGGGGAGAAGTGAGCCCGACCCCAGAAAGCAAGTGCCCTTCCAAGCTAGAGGGCAACTCTGGTCAAGTTGCCCTGGTCAGAGCAAAGGTGATGCCTGGAGCAGGTGGTGCCAGGCTGAGGACAAGCCCGGCCTTCCTTTCCCTCAGGACAGGGTCTCTCTCTCTCCTGCAGCCCTTGGAGAAGCAGCCCAGAAAGCAGAGGCCTTAAGGGCTTGCTGAGTAGCAGCTGCTGCAGCAAGCAGGCCCCAGTGTGGGGCAGAGACCTCAGCCAGTCTCCTAGCCCTTCCAGAGGGCCTGAGGAAGAGGGCGGTTACTCCTAAAATACCCGGAGGCCCTTGAATCAGGCTTGGTCAGAGGAGCCCTGGCGACCGGTGCACACCTCAACCAGGAAGATGGAGACAATCTCTGCTTCCAAGCAGTCAAGGCGGAGCTGGTGAGGCTCCAAGTGAAGCCACTGAATCTGGGAAAACCAGACAGTCATCGCCTAGACTCACAGCCAGTGAGACTCTGCTCAAGACGGCGAGGACTCCCCAACCATGAAAGACCCCAAGATTCCATGGGAGGACCCCCTGAGCTGAAGTCACTGATTGGATCTGCCCTTGAGACCAGCTACTAGTTGCAAGAATCACCCTGAGGAATCACGTTACCTCTGAAAGGCAAGTCCTTGTGAAAAATACAGGATCAGGGACTGTCAAACCTAAGGACCATGAGGAACTCCAAAAATGCACATCCACATAAATGCTTTCAGGACACACCCTAAGCGCTATTCCAACTGAAGACTGTTTACATCCAGCTACCTGAGGGACACCTCTCGGAGGCGCCTCTGTGCAGATCCCCCAAAGCGCCTCCTCCCCAACCCTTGGGCCTCTCCCGAGCACCCAGTTCAGTGTTCTGCAGGACCAATCATCCAGCAAAGGGAGCCGGACACCAGGGACCCATTGGCCCTTCCCCAGCATCTGAGCGCATCACCAAGCTCAGTCAACTGCACCTACTAAAGGCTTCTGCTCCCCTCCTCTACCCTAGGCCAACAGCGTATCATGGTGCCCTCTGGCCTCCCCGAGTGCCCCTCCACGATCAGTCTCACTGTATCTTCCTTCCCACCACCCCAACCCTGCTTGCTAAATACCCTACACCAGTATCCCAGCACCCCCAGGATGCAGCAGACTTCCCAGGCCCAGCCAGCCCTGCCTCTTCCACCCCCATCCTTCCCCACATTCCCTCCTGCTCACCTGCTGTAGCCACACCGGCTTTTCCTTCGAGTCCCTGGGACTTACCTAGTCTCTTCTGCCACAGGGTTTTTGCACATCCTCTTCCCTCTGTCTGGACCACTTGCCCCTCCTCTCACTAAGCTAATACCTGTCCACTTATTCTTCCTAAGGTATAAAGTACATATAGTACACTGAAATACACAGCTTAGTAATTATTTACAGATGTGTACATTCATGTGACTCCCACCCAGATCCAGATTTAGAACGTCCTCAACATTGTAAGGTTCCCTTGTGACCTTGGCAGTCTACGTTCCTCCCCCACCCCCAGGTGACCGCTGTTGACTTCTATCACAACGCCCCTTTGTTCAGAAGGCAGCCAATGCAACCATTCCACGGGGACGCTGCCTCCGGTCCCGCTGAAAAAGTCCCACCCCGCCATCACAGGCACTTGTTACACCTGGGGACCTGCGCGTGTCGGAATCGTTAGGTGACCGGGGTCGATCTGCCTAGGAGATCAGGGATCTCTGCTCACCCTCACCTTGTTCCCAGCATTGGCAGCTGCAGAGCATCGATGATGGAAAACAGCTGATGCCTATCACGTGCTTACGATCACCAAGCACTCAGAGGTGCTAACTCACTGAAGTCTGACATCAACCCAATCAAGCAAATACCATCCCCACTTGACAGGCAAGGAAACTGAGGGACTGAGAAGTGAAATAACCTGCCCAAAGGCATTAAGTGCAAGTGGTGGAGTCAGGAACAGAGCGTTGCGTTCTTAATCATCAGGCTATTCTGCCTCTAGAGGCCGCTGGAATGTTTAATAACGAGAAGTGCCCAGGACATTTTGAATGAATAAAGGAGTGACTCTAGTTTTTATTTCTGAGCCACATCGTGGGGATGCAGCATCTAAGCTCCCCTGCAATGGGAGTGCAGAGTGACTGTAGAAATGAATGGAAGAGATTCCATTTGAAGAGATGGAAGGAGCCCTGCCCAAACCTCCACAAGGAGACCAGCAAAAAAAATTGGAGATAAACTATCACTGAATCCCCTGCACAGCCCCCACCATTCGGTGCTCTGCAAACACCTGGGCTAGCGCACTTCCTGCGGTCAGGGCGGGCAGCTGTCATCTCTGGGCCCAGAGCAGCAGTGGGGCCCTAGCAGAGAGCAACCCGTGGTGGAGGAAGGAAGGCTGGGCGGGTTCTCTCGGAGCTGGGAGGCCACGGTCCGCTGGAGCAATCAGTCCCCTGCTTCACTCACACTCACCAGCAATGCAGTCACCTTTACTGAGCACCTCCAGCCCTCTGACGCAGGGAGATGACATTCTGGAAGGCAAGTAAGTATTCTGCCTGGCTAGTAAGTGAGGTTCTACTGTATATCTACAAATTGGCATTCAGCTTGTACTTCAATTTTCCAGCACCTGATAATCCCGGGTGAGCTCACAGGCTACTGAGGGCAAAGACCAACCATCTCGAGTGGCACCTTTTAGCCGTTCCAGTGCCATTTACCCCACGGCCACACCCAGAAAGCTCAGGAAGAGACATACATGAAAGCGTTTATTTTCTCACAGGACACCGTTCCGGGCTCCCTCTCAGCAGAGGCACAGTTCTCAGAACGGCTCCATCCATGAGCCCCCACGGCCGGTGCCTGGGCTCCGCTTACACGAAGTTCTGAGCGATGGCCAGCACCTTGGAAAACTCGCCTTCCCTCTGCCGGAGGCTGGTGGGGATGGGTGTCTTGATTCGGGTCCCCACTGGGTTCCCGTTGTCCTCGATGAGAACCACGTTGTTGGAGTCAAACCTGGGGGTCATTGTGGGGCCAGGCATGCGATGCCCCACAATGAGCGCCTTTTCTTCTGCCCCTTGATGGCCAGCAGGATCCGGTCGCCCACCTTGCCCACCCCGTTCTTGTTATAGACGTGGATGCAGCGAGGAGGGCGATGGTAAGGAGTGTTCCCCAGGGCGCTGTTGTCCACCACGCGCACCCGCGTCATCTTCTGAATTGCGCCAAGGCTGCCGGTGGTGCTGGTGGAAGAGGGAGAAAGTCTGAGGCCTGCAGCTCTGCCGGCCAGGGTGCAGCGGCCTTGGCCAGGCCCAGCTTGCAGGGCACATCAGCAGGGCCCTGACACCGGCGGCGCCCTCACCGTAAGAAGTTCCTTACAGCTTCTGCTGCCAGGTCAGGACCTTGATCTGGGTGGATTTTAAAGGGGACCCAATATTATGTTACAGTGAATGGCACGGCAGCCCTAATTTAAAGCCTCTGGTTTCCAACAGGCCTCGGAGGATTAAGGGAATACCTTACAGGCCAGGCCTTGCCCCTGCCGAGCCTGCAAAACCTGCTCCCCCTGAAAACACTGACTCCCAGATGTCCCATCTGCATGGTGCTGGGAACCATTAGATCCGAGTGGGTATGTCTGCCTAGGGAGTCCCTTGACACAGCATAGCAGAAATTGAAAATAAGCTAACAATCTTTTAATGTCCCTCCACTAGAAAGAGCACTATTTAAGGCAAACGAGCTACTGTTGAGCCACCTGATGACAGCAGGAATTCTAGTTTCCTCTGCCACTAGGACCCCAGTGCTGGTTCTCTGGGGTGGCCCACGGTCCTCTTTTTCCCTTCTACATGCCTGCCCTGGGCGATGTCATCTATTCCCGTTGTTTCTGACTAGTGAACTCCATCTCCAGCCCCAGGCCTTGCCTATCTTCCATTCCTGCAGCTCCACTCCAAGCTCCTCAAGTGTCCTACCGAGGCTGCAGACTCAGTCAGTTCCACAGTGACCTCACTGCCTCCCCTGCAAGCCTCCTCCAGCTGGTGGCCTTTCTGCCTACACAGTGGCTTCTCCAGAAACTCTAGCTCGCGAGCCATAAACCTCTCTCCATCCAACCTCTACTGGCACCACCTCCTGAACACCTCTGACCCTCCCCTCCACCCCATCAACAAATTCCTTCATCCAGCAGCTCATACTCTTAGACCAAACCATTATGTTCGTGTCCTAACCAGGTCCCTGCATACCTCACTCTGCCAACCAAGACCTCTTGTTAGAATAGAAAACGGAGGCCACTCCCTTGCTCGGGACTGTCCAGTGGTTCCCCTTGTCTACACTGTCAACAACCTGGTCCTAACGCTACCTGTCTTCTCAGGCCCTCCACCTCCTGCCACTCACATCTGCTCTGAGTCCCAGGGCCGGGAACCCCTGGAGCTCTCCGAGCCTGCCCAGCCTCACGGCCCTCTCTGGGGGCCAGGACAGGGCCTGCCCCAACTTCCCTTCCAGGAAGGCGGCCTCTGTCCGCCTTCTCCCCCTTCCTCCCTCTTCCTCCTCGATTAGCAGCCCGTCTTGAGCCTTCCAAAGAACTATACAAGCCTCTATTATTATACTGGTCACATTTTTCTTAGAGTTATTTGTTTCCAACTTTGCTCCCATGGCCAACTGTGAGAACTCTGCCAGGGCAGGAAGCAAGTCTTATTCATCTCTCTATGACCAAACCCAGGCACAGGGCTCAGTAAATGCTTGCGGAATGAGTGCACGAACAGGGCCAAAAGGCATGTTTGCCAACAGGAATGCAACCTGCACTCTCCGCCCTGGCTTAGCATCTAAACGGGCAGGGGGAGGCTGCCACACTTTCATCATGCTTGAGTGGGCATAAGCCTGTGATGTAAAAATACATATATTCCATTTTTAAAAGAGAAGAGTTTTGCCCTCTACTTTTATTCACTTATATATATGTTTTAAACTGAAGTACAATGTCTTAATTTCACATGCACAGCAAAGTTATTCAGTTATACACACAAATATAAAGATATTTATTCTTAAAAGAGAAGGTTTTAATGCACTTAGGGAACAACAGGGTCAAGAGACAGCATTTTCACTGGAAGAGTCTGGTAGGCGTGGAGGTTTCATCTTCCTCTGGGTCCATTCCCAGTCCTGTCCCCAACAGCACCATTGCCCCTTTACCTATCCCCACCCCCAACCCAGGCTGCGCAAACCCCAGCTCCATCTATTTCTTTAGTCTCCCCGGACCCCAAGCCCACCTCCCTGAGTGTCCACTGCCACTCCAGTCACCACAATACCCAGCCCTGATGGGAGGCTTACTCAAAGACACAGCTGAAAGAACTCATTAGGAAAAGTTACCTGAAACAGCGCTGGCTGAATGCTCTGCTCATGTGGACACAGGGGCCCCAGAGCCCGCTAGAGAAAGCCATGGGATTCCAAGATGGCAACTCCTGCAGGGAAAGAGAGGGGCAAGGATTTACTTCTAAGTCAGTGTCCTCACTCAGAGCCAGTAGTTTGGTGTATTTGGTTTTTGTTTTTGTTTTTTTTTCAAGGACTACTGGGGACTTGTGTGGGAGATGGCGCTTTGAGCACAAGATCATTACTCACTAAATATAAATCTTAGTGGTTAAAAGATAGGCAGATGATTAGATGAACTCCAGCGACAGTTTTGCTGATTCATATTCTAACTGGGGTCAGAGGGCTGGAATGGCCCACAACAGCTCTCACTGTGGGTAACACAAGAGCACAGTGAGTGCCTTCACCATTACATCACTTCCACAGGCAGGAGGAAGAAAGGAATCCCATGGGACACAGCCAGGCAGGGACCACTTCCCACATCCTCCACAGAGGACACTGGTCCCTTGTTGACACTTAAGTGCCTCTTGAAATCAGAACTTCCACTCCTTGGAGGAGAGCAGATTACCTGGAGGAACCACCTAGGTTGTCCGCCACCACATCACCTTTCCTCAAATGTAAAAGCCAGGCACCTGGACAGCTCAGGGTTAGCAAAGCAGTGCAAAGGACGCCCTCGCCAAGTCAGTGACCTCAGTCTCTATTTGGATCAGGGAAACTACCTACCCCATACGGTAGCTGAAAGCAGGGTTTGGGAGAACAAGGTGGAGATAAAAGAGTAAACATCAGCACAACACTGGTAACACCAGCTTGTAGAACCTCAACCCCGTGGCTCCCTAGCACCAAAAACTATGGCCCATCCCTAGGTTTCCGCAATACCCGGGTGTCAGTGAGAGGAATATTTAAGAAAAACCTACAACCAACTGGTAATTCCAGCTGCAAAACATGCCTGTTTTCCACCCAAATGTTTGGCCACAGAGGGCCTCATTCAAGAGCTCTGCTGAGAAAGCCTCTACCACTGTAGTATTTACACATAGCTCTGCCTTGCCTAAGTTCACAGCACCTTAGATAAGATTTTATTTAATAAAGGTGGGGAAAACTCACTATTTACTTTCACAGAAATACTGAAACACTCCAGAAATGCCTATTAACTATGATTTAACCTCAAACCTCAAGCTTATTCTCCAGTGTTTCCTTAAGACAACCCAAGGAGGAGTGGCCCAAGTGATCAGAAAATTACATGCAAAAGAAGATGGTCAACTTATAGAACTATTAACAACTGACACATAGAAGCAAAGACTTTCAGATGATGCCAGCTTTACCTTCACACTCCGTGGCCCTGGACAAGGAACTATCAGCTCCGGCTTCCCCAACTGTAACTCAGGGTTTCCCCACCAGTAACACCTACTCACGAGGCGGTTGCGAGGTAAACCACGCAAAGCACGGAGCCCAGTGTGCACACTCAATACCTATCAGCCCTCTCCCTCATCATCATCATCATATCACATCCGTTTTGAAGATGAGGAAACAGAAAACAGAGAGAGACGGGGACTTGCATTAAGCCCCATAACTAGCCAAGGGCACAAGCAGAACCAGGAGTGGACCCAGCTTTGGCCCAAGAGTCTGCCCTCCACACTGTGTGGCCTCACTCTCTGTACATAGCCCACTTCACATGGGGGCTAGGGGCAAGGAGCAGCTTTGGGGGTCACCTAGTCTTTTTCTGCTTGCTTCCTTTATGAAAATGGATTCGGTAGAGTAGTTACACTGTGTCTCAACGGTTTCCATTATCATCTCATTTAAGTTTCCCCAAAACTATGAAATGGGCACTATTATTCATCCTACTTTATATTTGAGGAAATGAGGTCCAGAGAGGTTAGATAATCTGCCCAAGTTGCACAGCCGGGAGCGACAAAAGCTGAAATCTGAATGGCAGTAGTTGGCTTCCCGAACTCACACTCTCTTATTATTCAGTGGAGTTAACGTGGTAACTTCAATTTAAATGTTAATATTTTTCTGATCATTAGATCATCTTTGTTCCATCGGGAATACTGCTATCACAGGCATGTTTTACTCAGCCCCAACCAACTCAGTGCTTGCTGAGTCAACTGAAAGGTAGACAAATAGCAGGTGAAACTTATTCACTTTTATCCAATTTAGGTTTTGAAGACAATTTGTAGTGTAGGTGGCAAGAAGAGCTCCACACACTGAACGATAATGGAAAATTGGCGTGTTTATTTTTTTAAAAAAAGAGCTCTGAAAAGCAGTCCTTCCGGTCCAGGTTGCCGCTAAGTCCAGTCTCGGCCAAGCCTCCCCATCTCACTCTGGGGCCCCTGCTCACTCTCCTGGGAGAAAAGAGGCTCCTCAGAACCCCCAAGTGAGCCCAGCTGCACCCACATTCCCTCTCCTGAGGATTGCAACACCCAGCCTCTCCACTCAGCACCGTTTCCTCCACCGTACTCACGGGAGTCCAACAAGTGCAGAGGAGCCTACGGGCTTCCCAGAATTTTCCCCGGCCTTGGGAATAACCAACTCTCCCATTCAAGGCACCTCCCAGAAGCCTGCAGGGTGGTCTGTATACATATCACAACCGGCCTGCCTCTCTGCGCCTTGCTCAAAGCCACCCCCACCCTCTGGGCTCACCCCTGCCCAGCTCAGCAGCCCTGGCTCCAAACACACCTCCTCCGAGCAGCTCTGTATGAGGCTGCAGCATCCGCTGCCGCCCCAACTGCACTCCGAGGACATCTGGGCGTCTGTGCCAAGGAACTCAATGGCTCCAACTTTCATCACCAAACTCAGAGGTCGAATAAATTTGGATTTTTTTATTTTTTTTTAGATAAGGCTGATATCCCTTAACATTCCAGTTCTTGCTACTCACTATCCAAAACTCAGAGACCACAGAGATCTTGACAACATGGTATCTGAACTCTCTACAGGAATTCAGGACACACACACACACACACACACACACACACACACACACACACACACACACAGAGGATCATTTGTACTGCCCTCAAACACAGGAGTAACACATTCCCATCTCCAGGGAGCACCTCCATTTTCACAAGAAAAAGCCCAATTCAGAGACTTTTCGCTAGGTCTTTGGCAGAGCTGATAGTGACCTCCAGACCCAAAGGGCTTAAAAACATCCAGTGGACAGCAGTAAGCATTCCTATGAACTTGAAACATAAAAGAGCCAAATATATTTGTATAAAAAAAAAAAGCTGTGGTCCCCTCCACAGGCACCCCAGCAAAGAATCCCAGCAGGTCCTCACAGAGTGGGAATGCAATAAATATTTAATGAATAAAATAAATGAGGTAGCCAATAGGCAGATTCCCCTACCCATGGCTCCACACAGGGAAATCTTATCTGTTTCTCAGGAACCCACACATCACATGCAAACAGGCTTCAGGAGACCCATGGTGCTAGTCCTGGGAGGATGAGCCCATGCTACGTCTGAAGGCCCCTGGAATCATCTCCTGGGCCTGGCGCCATCACTGCCCACTGTGGAAAACACCTCATTCCACCACTGTACAACTGGTTCAGATCAGGGAGGAGTGATGGGGGCAGTAATTTCCTTCACAGCAACTCTGACTGACCTTGATGTTATTGCCTAGGACACATCCATCCTGTAGACACAGGCCCTGATCCACCTCGGATCAGACTATATATACTGCTCTGTTTCACAAATGTTATTCTGAGTCCTGTGTTTGCACTGCAAGCTAATTCCAATGGTATTTCCTCCTCTACACTCTCACTCGGAGGAGGCTAAGTATTCGGAAGACTATGGTGCCAGAGGTGGCTTTTCAGGCTGCTTCCTGGTCAGTGTGGAGTACTGTCCTCCAGGTTGAGCACATGAATCACAACCTCTGGTGGTGGGGGAACGGGAGGGCAAGAGGAAGAAGATGAGAGAGACAGAGAGAAATTACTTAATATAACCCAAGAGTCGTGCTTATTTTCCATCCTGCTTTAAGCTCTCCCTTCAGTTGCAAAGGCCAGGGAGGACTGCAGATTTCAGGGACACATAGGTGAGTTTTTCACTTGGCATCACTTCGGGTTAGGGTGGGTCCCACTGGACTCTGTGAGGGCAGGAATGGTGCCTGCCCTGTCCAGAGCTGCCTGCTCGGACCTGCAACAGTGCCAGGCACACAAATGGAGCTCAGTGAATATCTGTTAAATGAATACTATTTACCTGCAACTGCAATTCACCGTCCAGGTCTAGAGAGACTCAATATCGGAGGGTTGGTGGTCTTTCCTGTGCCCTTCATTCAGCCTTCCACTGGCTTGGGGGAGCTTCCTAGAAACTCAGAGCTCATTTTTAGCTAATTTTAATATAGACAGACTGAACTAAAAAGCAGAGGGATGCTTTGTAGAAAGCTAGAAAGTACCATTACTTGAGCTTTGCATGCATGCATGCTAAGTCATTTAAGTCGTGTCCGACTCTTTGCAAACCCATGGACTGTAGCCCACAAGGCTCCTCTGTTCATGGGATTCTCCAGGCAAGAATATTGGAGTGGGTTGCCATGCCCGCCTCCAGGAGATCTTCCTGACCCAGGGATCAAACCAGTGTCTCTTACGTCTCCTTTAATGGCAGGTGGGTTCTTTACCACTAGTGCCACCTGGGAAGCCTACTTGAGCTTTAGGATCAGCAAAATATTGTACTTAGTATCACAGATCCATGTACATTTATACATTGTTTCTACACTAACAATTTCCCTCTTTAGGTCTGGGTTCTAAAGAAGAGAGAGAAAACAAAGAGCTCAACACAATCACAAAGGACGGTTTAAAGGAGATTCTGTTAGTAAGTGGAAGAAGGAAAAACACTAAGAGAAATTAAATGCAAGGTCCAGCCACAAAACAGACAAACTCTGCCTAGCATAAAGATATAAATGTCCTTCTTCGTTAAAGCAGGAAAACACTGAGGCCTGGCAGCTTCAACAAATTAAAAAAGAGAGACCTCCTTGGACCCATCACCCTGTCATGCAGACAGCTCCTCCCATCTCCTGCAGGTTTCGCCCCAATCATTCTGGACCAAAAACTACTCTTAATAAGTTGCTTAAATACTCATTATTGTTTTGCTGGGGAAGGATCTCTTTCAGTAGTTTTGTGTTTATACACCATCTCACAATTCTCGAATTATTTTCACACAGATCACTTCCTTGATTGACTTCATTCCCGAGCACCCAACAGAAACACAAAGACAGATGACAAAGAGCAACCGTTTGGGGAGGGTTGATTCCACTAAGGATTTCTGAACAGTTCTGAAGGTTCAACAGAGTGCCGTTTTATAGATGGAGAAATTAAGTCAGAATTGCTAAGCAACTTGTCCTAGGAACGGAAGAAGGGTAGAAAGCTGTTTCTACTATACCCAGCACAATACCTGAGCAGGTAAAGTGCTACTTTAACCACTTATAAACTTTACAGAAATGAACATAGCCCACACAGTCCCAAGTACTCTTTCTCCTTTCTCAAAGCTACCACATCATCTTTTAAAAATCAAAACAGCCATCTTTTCCAATAGATATCTGCCCTACACACAGCACAGCCTAGGACCAGCTCTGAAGCTGATTCTGATATGCCTGCAAAGGTGTGAGTTTCCAGTGTCTACTATCAAGAAGCAAACATCCAGGATTTCCCTGGTGGTCCAGTGGTTAGGACCCTGCACTTGCACTGCAGAGGGCACAGGCTTGACCCCCCGGCTGGGGAACTGAGATCCCACACGCCTGTGCAGCCGAGACAACAAACATTTTCAAAAGAAGCAAACATCCCTCAACAGCTCGCTGTTTCTACCATGGCTACCAATGAGGACCCCAACTCTCCATTTTTTTTTCTTTTGGGGAAGTCCTGGATGTTTGCTTCTTGATAGTAGCAACTGTGAAAACTCACACTTTTGCAGGTGTATCAGAATCAGCTTCAGAGTTGGTCCTAGGCTGTGCTGTGTGTAGAGGAGATATATATTGAAAATAAAGACAACTGTTTTGAATTTTAAAAGATTACGTGGCAGCTTTGAGAGAGGAGACAGAGTACTTGGGCTGTGTGGGGTATGTTCTTTACCGTGAGGTTGCACAGCCTGTGGGATCTTAGTTCCCCGACCAGGGACTGAGCCCAGGCCCTCAGCAGTGAGAGCTTGACATCCTAACTGCTGGGCCACCAGGGAATTCCATCCAGTTCTCAAGCTGACTCACAAAGAAAAAAACATTTCCAGGGTTCTTGTCTCTGTTTATTTACCTTTATGTGTTTATTAACTTCTATATTTGTTTGTTCCACTTTGTTACAGAAGTATTTAAAATCATGGTTCTTAAAAATATCTGACAGCTCTTAATTATTCAGGCTGGTTTTTCAATATATAGGTTTTAATCTATTCTAGCTTTGATCTCCTGCCATCTCCACCTCACAGGTGTGCAAACACCTATATTTCCAGAAGTTTGTAACATTCCTGGTACGGTCAAACTGGGAAAAACTGTACAAGGCAAAGTTAAATTCTACTTAATCATCTCTACCAAGCCAGTGGCAAGGAGCTAGGTTTATGGAGATGTCAGATGGGCAGGCAATGGCGGGGGGGTGGTTGGGGTGGGATGAAAAGCCCAAAGAAAAGTTATCTCCTCCCACCTCCGCCTCCCCTCTTCTCCTCCCAAGTCTATGACCTTGGAATCCACTTCTCCAGGCCTCAGTGACTCTGTCCAGCAGGGGTCATTGGGAAGAGCAAGGAGGCATGGAAATGAAAGTGTTTTAGCTTCACTCACAGAAGGGGCTGTTTTCAAGTCGGGGAATCCCTCTCTGGATTCTGATCAGTGAAAACAGCCTCACTTCCCGATTCTCAGGGCAACACTATGGGTGTCAAAGATCACTCAGTCCTGAAAGTGTGTTTCAGCTTAAGGTACACATAGAAGGGCTTCACTGGTGGAGCAGTGGATAAGAATCCACCTGTCAATGCAGGAGATACAGGTTCCATCCCTGGTCTGGGAAGATCCCACATGCCTTGGAGCAACTAAGCCCGTGCACCATGCCCCAACTACGGAAGCCTCTGTGCCCTAGAACCTGTGTGCCATAATGAGAGAAGCCACCACCATGAGAAGGTTGCTTACCGCAACTAGAGAAAGCCCGTGCAGCAACCAAGACCCAGCACAGCCAAATACATTAATAATTTTTTAAGGTAGATATGGAAAAGTGGTCCCTCTTTTCTAATGACATAGATGACTTTTTTTAAGCTTTTGACAAGGAAACTTTCCCATTCTGAGTTGTGTTTCATTGGGGAATAATAGGCTACCTGGCACCTTTTTCGTTTTAATTAATTATCTGGCTGCATAATTAGCATACATGGGCTTAGTTGTTATACATCACACATGATCCTAGGTCCCAGACCAGGGATGGAATCAGTGTCCCATGCACTGGCACCTTTCCTAAGAAGAGAGCAGATTACTTGGCCCAGAGCAGTGTTTCTGGGATCTGAATAACAGCCTTCTCACACAAGCTGGCTGTCATTGCTAACACACGTGTAAAATTGCACCAGGGTGAGCCACAACCCAGAACAAACTGTCAGCTTCTAAAAAGGAAGAGCAATTGTAACCTGATTTCTGAGACCCTCCCAAGCCCCTTCATGGCCATAAAAACTATTCCAATAACAAAAACAACAGGAAAGTCCATCTTATGTGGGTCCAGGTGTCATAACACCAAGACAAGAGTGGGGTGAGACAGGCTTCAAAGGGCTCTTGCATCATGTAAAATGCTAAAAGCTGAGGAGAGTATAAATAATTATGTTCAGTGCCCAACAGGCTCCCTTCTGAAATATGAATTCCAGGGAAGGTTTGTACCATTCATATTCAGGAGCAATAATAAAACATTTTGGCTGTTGTCCCTTCATGTATTCCACAGTGTACTCAATTCAATTCTCACTTTGGGCTTTCTGAAATGTTTCCTCTGTTAATATGTGGCAACCCTTAACTAGGCACAGGCAGAAATCGATCAGGAATCCACCACATTAACATACCTAACTGCATTATTAAAAAGATAATAATACATGAGAAATACCTTCTAGAGATCCTCAGGGGTCCCCAAACCAGGTAACAGGGGCTCCACTTCCACTTTCCAGATACCCATTACAAGTGCTACTCGGCAAGGGATCACACCAGCACTACAGCCATAAAATCAACACAATATGTAAAAAGTTCCATAGGAAACACACATCCAAGAAGCTCTAAGGGTAAAATGGACAATTCCACACAAGGGAAAAACAACAACACAAAGAGAAGATTCCTTGCCGTCCAAACTGCTTGCTCCTACCCAAAACAGCTCCCAGAATCCAAGCCTACAAGGACTCCTCCCACCAGGCAGTCTGCCAAACATGGCTTAACCCCATCTCTCTTTCTGTCTTTCCTAAGTAACATTTCCTACTCCAACAAAATCCTCTTTCTTCCATTGTACATAATTCCATGAGTGAAGACTGAATTTTCCTCTAGCACAGCCTCCCTGAAAAAACCAACCTACCCTACTCCTCACTACACATCCCTGCTGTCATGACTGCATCCTTACAGACAATTTTATATGACTGAAAACTCAGGTTGATGAAGGCAAGACCACAAACAGAAGAACATAGGAAATCAACGCTTCAAACTTTAGTGACACACAGAAACACATTGTATAACACCTCCTAATATACTCACACACACTTCCACGTGTGTATTCTTGAAGCAGGTGTCCAGAAACAATACTTACCCTTCTTAAGTACAATGCACTGGTATTTTCTATTCTACTTCACTTTTCTTAAATGATGGCCATGATCCACTAAATCGATTTCCAGCTAACCAATGGCACAGCTGGAATGGGAATTCAGTTTGAACTGCATGTAAACCTTACCAGTGCCTTCCACAAGCTACTAATGAGCCCTTGAAAAACCCAGCAGAGAGCAGACACACTAACCAACCACAGCCAAATAGGCAGTGCCCATTTCCTGTCCAGCAACCCCACAAGTATCTGCCAACCTTCCAGCTTTCCCCCAGTAACCCAAAGTGACTCCATCATATGCTATTTTATTAACCTCTTTATAAATTCAGCCCATTAATCTCTTAGGGTCGCAAAGTTCATTTACTGCGCACCACGTAAAGCAGTATTTCTCTAGCTTGAAGGGAAGAAAGCCTTCCATGAGCCCACAATTAAACGAACAAGTTGGTATTTCGTATGCCTTTGTCATCTATTTTGTGGGTAACATACAGGAGTTATGCACACGCGCAGACACACACCACCCCCTCTCTCATCTTTCCAGTCTTAATCCCTGGCAGATGCAGCCTCGGGTGAAATGAGAAACCAGGGAACCCCCTGGAGCCGGGGGGAGCCACTCATCGGCATGACCGTGAAAGCGGTGGACTCACTCTCCACACCAGAGAAGCGCCTGGCAAAACAGTCACAAAGCCATCTCAAGACCCAAGTCGAGAAAGGAAAGGGAGAAAGAGAGAAATAAGACAAACCGGAGGAGCCGTGCCAGACTGATCGGCCTAGTCCACCTTGTGAAGCCTGGCGGCAGCCCGCCCCAACCCCAAAAAGCAGGTGAGAGCGGGCCGGGGGCGTGGGGTCTCAGAGGCCCCAGAAAGCGGGGCCGCCCTCGGAGAGTGGGAGGGAGCAGAGTCCAGGTCAGAGGCCTCCCTCCCCGTCGGGACCCTCTGCCCCTAGAAGGCCCACGATCCCCCGCACTCCGGCCCTTCCTCACCCACCCCGGGGAGCGCGCCACGGCTCCAGCCGGGAAGAAAGGAAGACGGGAAGCAGAAAGTCAGGAGCGTGACGTCCCTTCCCCCAGACACACTCCATACCGCCTTCGCCGCCCAGGAATATCCCGCCGCGGGCCGCACTGGCCGGGTGCCGCCTTCCCCCCCACGCGGCCTCTCGCTCTGCGCCTGCGCGACGGACCCAGCCGGGAGGGCGGCGATCTGAGGGTGCGCGCGCGCCTGGCGTGTCCTGGCGTGGGGGGTGTGGCCTGCGCGGCCCCGCCCCCTCCTCCTGCTCCCCCCCTCCTTCCTCCCGCTCCCCTCCCCCAGACACTGCCGCGGCCGCCGCAGGAGCCCGAGCTCCAGCCGCCCAGCTACTCCCCCTCCCCCTCCCCCAGCCCCGCCCCGCCCCAACCCGGGGCTCGGAGCCGGAGCCGAGTCTGCGCCTGGGGGTGAGTACGCGACCCTTACCCCAGCCCCGTCTCTTTTCTTTGAGGATCCCACCACCACCCTAAAGAAAAACCCCGATCTCAGCTGCGCGTCCCCTCCCTTTCAACCTCCTGCGGGACCCAGAGGTGCCTGGGGCCCGCGGGACCCAGGGGTGCCGCGCTCTGCCCCCCAACCCCGGCACCATCCGGATCCTATCGTGTGAGTCCTCCGACCGCTGCCTGGGGTCCAGAGGTACTCCGCCCTCTGTCCCCACCCCCTCGAGAGATCCAAGGGGTGGGACCTCCGCCCCCGGACCCCTAGCACCACTCTCCTCCCGACCTGCCCCGTCCAGGTGCGCGTCCCCCTCCGCGCCCCCTCCGGGGTTCCAGCTGCGCGCGATCAGCCCGCCGCCGCGGTAGGGAATCTGCCGCCTCCGCCCCCGAGTTCTGGATTCCAGGGTCGCCAAGTCCAATGCCCTCGGCGTCTTTTTATCTTTTCCCCGGCTCCAGGGGCCGAGTACCTCCGAAGCCGGCCCGGGGCAGGGGATTCGGGTTTGGGCAAGGGCAGGGTTCGCGAGAGCTGGCGCGAGGCCGGCCGCTGCCCTCGGCCGGTCTGGGGACTGATCGGAGGGCTGGGGAGGCGACTGGCCCCGGCAGCGTGTCCTCTCCTTGCGCCCCCACACAGTGCAGTTCATTCATGAGCCGCCCGGGCCTGCGTTGGAGGGTGCGGTGGGGAAAGGATTGGTTCGCGGAACCGGAGTGGGGCAAAGGCCCTGTTGGGGGAGGGGGCGTGCTTTGTCGCTAACCCTCCCTAACCTCCTAGGGTGGACAGTCCCAAAGCTTTGGCGCCTTCTTCCCCAAAAAGATAAGGACCCTTGGGAAGTGGAGAGGAGAGGTCAGAGGGGCCGGCTGCCCTTGGGGCTCTGTGCTGCCACCTGCCTGGGTCCGTTGGGTGGAGGACTGGCCACTCAGCACTCCACTTTCCTGGAAGGGGCTGAGGGGGTTGGGGGGCGCACAATTGGGAGGACCAGGACTTCCCGTACTCCAGACTCTCCCTGAGTCTGCATCCCCAGCCCCTCCTGAGGAGGAGCCCCCAGTCTTTCCTCCCAGGCACCTGTGAGGAGGGGAGTGGCCCTGCCAGGCTGGGGGGCTACCAGCAGGCATGTACTGGCAGCGTGACTATCTTCCAGGGTACCAGAGGGTCCAGGCCCTGGCATGCCCCAGGTAGCACATGCTGGGACCTGCTGTTGGCTCACCCGGTTGTATCTTGGCCTCTGGTTGGGAGGGGAGGGATGTGGCAAGGCAGAAGGCAGGTGGTGAGTAGCCAAGAAGCCCCTTTTAGACATCTTACAAATTCCCTCCAATTATAACAGTCTTGAAGACCTGGGTTCAAATTCCAGCTCTGCTATTCTTTAGCTGTGTGACCTTGACAAGTTACTTCTCTGAACTTTAGTGTCAATTTAAAAGTATGCTTACTACCACCTCCTTACAAGATTAATTATGGAGATCAATCTAGATAGTACAGGTAAAGAGCCTGGCATCCTGCCTGGTAGTTGATCAATAAGAGCTCTCCTCTCTGAACTTCTGACCTGTCCTGGTGTATCACTACCCTCCCATGCTCCCCCAACCCCCAACCCCGGCCAGCCTGCTGGGGATGGATCTGTTTGTTTGAAGAGTTTAGAAACATTCCCGTGTCACTCACTGGCTGAGTCCTGAAAGTAGTCTAAGCCCTCTCAACAAGAAGCCCATCTAGACTGAGGAGTTCTAGCATACTAAGTTCTGTTTTATTTTGATATGCACCAGTTCTTCACTAAACCAATCCCTTTCATTCCACACTTTATCGATAATAATAGCTAATTTTTTTTAGAATCCATTTATGCCTTTAACAGTACTAAGAGCTTCACCTAAATCATCTTGTGTAATTTGCAAAACAACCACGTGACTGAATTATTATCCCCATTTATAGATGAGGGAACCAAGGCCCAGAGTGGTGAGGTAATATGCTCAGGTCAGAAGCCATTATCTGTCTCATCCTCAAGCCCATCCTCTTAGCCACCAGGCTCTGTTGTCCCCTCCATCTGCTTCAGAACCCGAAATCGCAAACTCAGGAGCTAGAAGCAAGAGGGAAGGCAAACAGGTAGAAATAGGGTGTGGCATTTCTCCAGAGCTGTAACTGGCAATCCCCAGCCCCCAGCCTCCTGATGGAAGTGACTCCTCTGTTAGCTGAGGCCGTAAAGTGCTGTAGTTAAAAGCTTAGACTTGAGCCAGGTTGCCTAAGTCCATATCCAGATCTATCACAGACTAGCTGTGTGTCATTGGGAAAGTGATATAGCCTCTCTGAACCTCATCGTCCTCCTAAGGTTGTGATGAGGAGTAAATGAGATGATATTTGTAAAGCACTTGGAACAGTGCTGGCATAAAATAAGAATTAAATAAGTATTTGATAAATGCATTCTTTTCCTACTACTTTTATCCTCACTTGTGGATACATTTTTGCCCATCTCTCAGAAGTTGGTAGGGATGGAGTGAGGATACTAATATCTGTTACAGAGTGAAAGACTGAGGCCCAGGTTACATAGTAACAGAGCTAGTCTCCATCTTTATCTCCTCCCAACAGACCACACTGCCTTCCTATGATCCCAAGTCCTAAATTAAATCTTCCCTAGTAACCCTTTAAGAAAAAAACTATTAATTTATAGCTTCCTGCCCCCTCAACATGCACACACTTCTTGATGATAAAATAACCTTCAGTGAGCTAGAAATAAAATCCTCCATCACTCTCCCTACACCTTTCCAGCTAAAGCCTCAGTGTCAGACCAGAGAAATTCTGGGATACCACTGACTCAGACAACCCTGTGAAGTGGATGAAATGCCCCTCTCTCCCCCAAACATTCTGCCTCAGTTTCTTCCCTTCTTTCAGTTGCTCTCTGTGAAGGCTTTGAGAGCAGCTGCCCAGGGTGAAATTCAGCCCAGCAACCCCGCCTCCACAATTAAGAGCTTGGAGTAACCCAGTCGGCAAGCTGGCAAGCTGAGCCACCAGCCCTGGCTCCACCCTTTCCTGCCCTGTGACCCCCCCTCTGAGTGGCTTCTCCTCCCTGGTCCCTGCTTCCTCGCCTGCTGATGGGGAGTGTGCCCTGCTTACTTCTGGGTGCAGGTGGGAAGAGCAGTGCAGCTGAGGAGGGAGTGTTTTGTGACTGTAAAGAGGGAGGTGGCAAATGGACATGGTGACTTCAGTTATTAAAGCACAGACCTTGACCCTCACTACTCTCCTGGCTTTCCTTATGTAGGAGCTCCCAGAATGTTCCACCTTCTTCTGAGCTGAGAAGATAGAAGGCGGGGGGGGCGGGGGCATGTAACTCCAGGGGTTTGTACCCATTACACTCTGATCTGGTGGAGCCTTTGAATTTCAGAGACAAACAGGCAAGGAGTAAGTGTGGGCTGGATCGATTTCTGAAATGTGTTTGAGTTGGGAGTTAGAGGTGGGGGACTAGTATAGAGGCCCCCCAATTATTACAGCCCTAAGATACCTATTCCTACCTTTAACCTTTCCTGGGGCTTTTTGTATGTACATACCCAGGCTCCCAGACACACCCACATACACACCTCCACTTAGACACTAACAACTCTCTTCATTTCCAAGGACAGCCGTGTAGTCACCCAGCTCCCCACCTCCACACACACAGATACACATATCAACACAAGTTTACACACCTAAACACACACATTCTCTCAGTGCTCTGGTGTTTCCTAGCCAGAGAACACATAATGAGCATTCACAAAGCTTCTACAGCATCCTGTTCTAGGCATGTCAGAAAAGCATCAAGGTGCCTTGAAAAGTGTTCAGGTTTTAAAAAGAAGTTGACCTAGGTTTGATGCCCAGGTCCATTATTTTATGAACAGTGTGACTTTGTTGAAACAGTGGGCACTCTATGCATGGCACCGGCTACAGTTACTGAATTAAAAAAATTTTTTAAGGCAACATGGGCTGGAAAAGAAGGGGGAGGGCATAGAACACAGGCAGTTATTCCCTTAGTCTTCCTAACCCAGGCTTTTCAGAGACTCCCTGGAATCAAGTGAGACACACAGACAACCCCAGCTTCTCTGGTGCTTCTTGCCCTGCAGTTGAAATGTTAGGAAGAGGCAGCGGAAAATCTGGGATTGGTGGGTGGGCAGGGGAAACTTTCTGAGCCACCTAGGAGGCTGGGGGATGCTTGCTCCCCAGAGTTGCTGACACCCATCCTAGGTTTGTTGTTCTTTCTTTGTCTGGTTTCCTTTCTTCCCTGGGGACACCCCCTGCCCCCCGCCCAACAAAGCAGAGCTTCAGTGTTGTCCAGCAGAAGGGGCCCCAGGGGCCCTCCTGTAGGACGGGAGGTGGGGCCATGAAACCACACCCACACATCTCCTCCACCCGGGGATCCTCCCCAGAGCCTGCCCAGCTGGTCCCCAGGCACTTCCAGAACCCAGGCATCAGGGCTAGCTGCCCCTTCCCTCCTCCTCCCCACTCGTCCTCTGGGACCGTTGAAGGCTTGAAAGCCTGGCAGTGTCAGGGAAGCTGGCCAGAAGGCACTTCCCTGGCTACAGGGAGTTTGGGCTGTTAAGAGGCCCCCGGCTCATTCTTCCTTCCTTTGCCAATCAATGGAAAAGCTCGCTGCAGGGCACGGCATTCCCAGCCTGCTGTGCTCTGGGGGCAGGAGCAGAGCATGCTGGGAACTGTAGTCCTTACAACTCAGATGCAAAGAAAATTGGAAAGAGATGAGGAAACCAGAGGAGAGAGAGGTATAGCTCCTGCCATGGCCCAGGAAAAAGAATGAGGGTAAACAGGTGTAGCTGGGCTGAGTGGAACAGGTGGCACAAATGCAGAAGTCCTGCTTTTAACGGACTAACCACCGACGCCATCCTCAGACCCCTACTCTGAGGACAGAGTTGAACATATCACTTTGAAGCCAGCTATACTGGGAAAATGGTCAACTGAGTTGAAACCTGAGCAGATGAAACCATGCCATTGTTCTAACAGGGGTAGGAAGAGACAGTCAGGGTCAGTTAACTGGCTCCTGACCCATCTTCCCCTGGCTTAGAGACCCTTCCACTTAGTCTTGGATCTTCAGACCTAAGACCCTCCCCATCTTCCTCAGATTCAGCTCTGCCCGCTGCCTGAGACAGACAGAGATGCAGAGACAGAGAGAGCCAGTTTGTGTTTGAAGAGAGGTGTGGTGTGTGTGTGTGTGTGTGTGTGTGTGTGTGTGTGTGTGTGTATGTATGTGTATGGAGGTGGTGGGAGGTGAGTTGCTAGGAGACTCAGAGACATCTTCCAGCTTAGAAAACCGGTCGCCCCAGTCTAGACCCAGGCTGAGTTCCCCGGACCCAGAGCCCAAGAGCCAGGGAAAGTAAGTCCATGTGACTCAACCCTCCCTTCCTGGGCCCTTATCTCCAGAGGCCAGAGCTCCCACCCACCCAGGCAGCCCGGTGACCTGTCCTCGCTGTGCCCTCCCCACGCCGCCCCTGCCGAAGCCCTGAGCAGAACTGTGAGGGGGCCAGGGGCCGAGCCCGGCTGACCGCCCCGCCCTCTGCCCAGGAGGACCATGCGGCAGTAGCAGTCATGCTGCCCTTCCTGCTGGCCACACTGGGCACCATGGCCCTCAACAGCAGCAACCCCAAGGACTACTGCTACAGTGCCCGCATCCGCAGCACCGTCCTGCAGGGCCTGCCGTTCGGGGCGTCCCCACCGTGCTGGCTCTGGACTTCATGTGCTTCCTTGTGAGTGCCCACGTGCCCCCCTCCACCCTCGGCACCATGCCCTCCCTATATCACAGCTGGCCCACACCCACTACTCTAACCACTCCCCCACCTGCCCGTGACTCCCCACGTGTGACTGCAGGTGGGAATCCCCATCACCCAGCCCAAGTTCAGCCTCGGACCTTCATCCCACCTGGAGTCTTCCTTTTCTCAGACAAAAATCCTGCCCCTCTACCCTGCCCTCCTAGCTGGTCCAGGGGGTGAATGGCCTCCCATCCTGCCAACCACCCCCTCCTTCCTCAGGCACTGCTGTTCTTGTTCTCCATCCTCCGGAAGGTGGCCTGGGATTACGGGCGGCTGGCTTTAGTGACAGATGCAGACAGGTAAGGTTCTGGGACCCTCCCCTACCCCTACACACAGGCTGGTGTGTGCATTCGCAAGCCCACACACACACACATGCACATACACCTTGTCCGTGCTGCTCAGGGATAGGAGAGTCAGCCCGCTCTCATCCTCTTTGGTGGCGGGGGGCGGAGCGAGGGGCGGCAGCGGGCAGGGGATGAAGAGGAACTGGTCCCAGAGCGGGCATGGGGACACAGGGGCCCACAGCAGGCCTTGGTCCCTTGCCAGTGCCTGGAGACCCACCCCGGGCCCCGCTCACCGTGTCTGTTCTCTGTCCCCAGGCGCAGGCGGCAGGAACGAGACCGAGTGGAGCAGGAATAGTATGTGGGGCAGCAGCCCCTCGCCCCCCACTAAACCAGCTTTTCTTTTTCTTCTCTCTCATGCTTCTCTTCCTACCACATTGCCAGTGTCTTTGTTCCGTTTTCTCCTCTGCAGGCTCATGTTGGGATTAACGCAGGTGGTGTGCTTCGCAGAGCAGGGGGCTCCCCAGCTTGTCTCTGCCATACTCCCCCATCTCTCCCTCTGGCTCCTGGCCTGGGAGAAGTGGCTCCCTGTGTGCCCTGTGTGCACAGGCATCCGCCACCCCGGTTGGCTGGGGTGGAGGAGCCATCTTCCTTGGGAACCCACAGGACAGTCACCCTGTTGGTTGCAGAGACAAGACTGGGCGTCTCCAGTGGTTTCTCACCCCCTAACAGCTAGTTCTTCCTATTCCAGGGTTCCCTGCTCACCCGCTCTGGAGGCCTGGGAGGGGGCGGCCAGAGAAGCTCTGAGTGCGGCCCTCTGTGTCCGTCACCGTCTCTGTCTATAGGCCTGGCATTGGAGTTGCAGCAGCTGCTGGGGCCAGGGAAGGGAGGGTGGGGGACACCTCCCAGCCCCCAGCCCCCGGCCCTTCTGGGGCTCTCTCAGTCCAGCCTGTCCTTCCTCATCACCACGTGCCCCCTACCATTGCCCTGTGCCCAGCCTGGGCTCTGCTGCCCCGGCCCCCACTGGTCAACTCCCGGAGCTGCAGGGCCCCGCTGACTTCTTAAACAGTCATGGGGTGCTGATGAAGACTCACCCTCCCGTCCTTCCCCCATCCCTGCATCAGGGCCCCCAGGGCCCCTGAGGGGAAGGTGCAGGTTCAAGGGAGGCAGGGAGAGGGCAGTCACTCTTGCACGCTTCTGCCTCTGCGCTTTCTGTGCCTTGTCTGGAGCTCTGGTGTGGGAGCCCACACACTCCACCCGGCTCCCCAGGGAGTCAGACTCACCCACTCTCTGATCTCTCGTCTCCCCACCCCCAGTGTGGCCTCAGCTATGCACGGGGACAGTCACGACCCGGTATGAGCGTCTCCACGTCTGTCTCCAGCTCCGTCGACTTTGACCAAAGGGACAATGTGAGTGTCCTCCCGCAGCTTCTCAGCACCCCCTCCTCCGGGGCACGTGGCTTCAGGTGATATGGAGTCAGGGGTCTACGCAGTGGGGCCTTCTGCCCAGCAAGGGTGATGCTTGTCTGAGAGCCACAAGGTAGCACCCAGACCCAGAACTCCAGGTTCTGTCTTCCACGGCAGCCTCCAAATCAGCACAGGTTGAACATCTATGGTTTCTAAATGTCATTTTCCCCAGTAGAGTTCTGTGCCCCTCTCCAGTGAGCAATCCCAAGGACCTCTTTTTCCTTAGACATTTTCCTGGAAGTAATCATGAGCCTTCCAGGCCTGCTTAGCAAAACATGCAGAATCCATTGTGCTGCTCAGAGGTTGCAAGCTGGTGGCCCCTGGCAATCCGGGGCCAGCTGACCTGCTTGTAGATTGGAGCTGAGGGGCAGGGCTCCTGTAGACAAGGCATGTACTTGGGGAGGCGTAGCAGACCCCAGACCCCTTTAGATCAGACCCAACACTCTGGCATTACCTGTCTGGCCACCTGTCGTTCTGCCAGGGTGAGAACTCCCACCCTGGTCAGAACTCTAATCCTCAGGCCGTAGGGGTGGCCCTGGTTAGTCCAGCTGAGGCTGGGGTCCCTGGGAGCAGCAGCTCCTGTAGCCTCCGTAGCAGAAGAAGCCTGTCAGCTTCCTGAGTTGGACTCATACTGGTAAGTGACAAAGCAGAGGTGTCACCCCTCCCAGCCAGAGCTGTCCAGATGGTCCCCAGACTTACTGTCCTGTATCTTGGCTGGAGGGCACCTCTCTCCCCTGTCCCATGTTATGCCTGGAAGTCTCCCAGTAGAAGGTTGGGTCAGGGTCTCTCTGCCCAGCTCTTCTCCACATAGCCCCACCCCTGCCCTGAGCGGGGTCTCTGTCTGAAGACAAGCCTGGGGGCTTGAGAGCAGAGCACAGCTCACAGTGACCCTGGGCTGGTCCCTCTGGGGTGTTCTTGGGGCTTCCCAGGTGCTGCTAGGGGTAAAGAACCCACCTGCCAATGCAGGATTCACAAAGATTCAGGTTCGATCCCTGGGTGGGGAAGATCCTCTGGAGGAGGAAATGGCAACCCGCTCCAGTATCCTTGCCTGGAAAATTCCATGGACAGAGGAGCCCAATGGGCTACAGTCCATGGGGTCACAGAGAGTCAGACAAAACTGAGCACACAGAAGGTAGATGGCAGGACCTTGGGCACCATGGCCCACTCCTCTGCTCTTGGCAGCCACATTGCAGACTCTCCACATTGCAGAAGCTGCAGGTCTGAGGTCCCTTCCCCGGACCCCGGACCCCACCCATCCCCACCCTGGCCCACACACCTGCAGGACTTTTTCTCTGGTTCTGCTGCCCTTGGGTGTTTGCGGGGACTTGCACTGTGAGCCCAGGAGTCTACAGGTGACCCCACATGGCCTTGGTCCTTCTTCCTCCCTGAGGCGGTCACCCCCATCACCCCCTCTCTGGGATGAGCTGGTTTCTCTGGGGGCTGTGGCAGCTGTGATGAGGTGGGCCACAGCCTGGAGGTGGTCATGAGGTTGGGGTCAGGCGGGAAGGAGGCTGGGTGGGGGAAGGGAGGCTCGGAGGTGGTGGAGGGTGGTGGGATGGGGGCACCAGCTGACAGCCCTCTGCCCCCAGGGTTTCTGTTCCTGGCTGACAGCCATCTTCAGGATAAAGTAAGTGAACGATCTTCAAGCTCTAAAGAAAAAGAGAAACAGCAGACCTGTCATCTCCCTACCAAGTCCAGAGGCTGGCATCTCTGAGGGCCTTAGCGCTCCTAGCCAAGCCAACACCCACTTCCCTGCTCTGGGGGGCCCAGGCCCCTGCTGTTCCTCTGAGTTGGCCTCACTTTGCCCCCCCAACAGTCTCCTGTGCCCCCTCCCCCACCTGGGGGCCTGCTCCGCCCTCAGCTCTCCTCACCCTTGCCACCCTGTGCAAGCAGGCGCTGGCGCTGCCACCTCAGAGCCACGTGCAGCCAGCGGGTAGGGGCAACAGGCAGGCTGGGGGCAGCCAGCCAGCTACAGGCAGGAGCCAGTATCCAGCAGGCAGAAATCAGGAGATGGAGCCAGAGTGCAGCAGGCAGGCAGTGAGCCTTGAGAGAGGCAGGAAGCCGGGACAGGTCAGCACTGTCACCATCCTGGCCTGTGGGCCCCCAGGACTCCCCACGTCTAAGGGGGAGCACCACTGCTTCCCAGACCTCCCTCCACCCTCCCGCCTCTGTCTCCTCCTGCCACTGTCCTCGCCCGCCCTTCTCGGGGTTTCCTCTCACCTCCGTTTCTCCCCATCCCTTGCTGCTCTTCCTCTCTGCAGTCTGCCTTCTTTTTCTTCTCTCTCTGTCTCTCTTCCCCCATCCCTCTCCTCCTCTCTTTTCTCTTTCCCTCCCCTTCTCCCTGCATCCTTCCTTTTCTCCCTCCCCTTCCCTCTCACTTCCTCCTCCCTCCCGTCCCAGGACACGGGGACCCAGAGCCCCACCTCCCTCTTTCAACCCCATCCTGCTGCCGATCAGCCAGGGCTAGGGGTGGACGTGGGCTGGGGTGGGCCAGGGAAGACGAGCCATGGCCCCTCCGGCACGCTGGTCCTCACCGCATCCGCCTGTCCCCGGTGCCCGCAGGGATGACGAGATCCGGGATAAATGTGGAGGCGACGCCGTGCACTACCTGTCCTTCCAGCGGCACATCATTGGGCTGCTGGTGGCCGTGGGTGTCCTCTCTGTAGGCATCGTGCTGCCTGTCAACTTCTCAGGGGACCTGCTGGGTCAGTAAAGGCCAGGACCGGTGTGGTGGGAAGAGGAGGGGACGGAAGGGGACATGCCCTGACCCCTCCGTCATCCTCTCCTTGTCCCACCCCCCAGAGAACAATGCCTACAGCTTCGGGAGAACCACCATTGCCAACTTGAAATCAGGGTAAGAGTGGGAAGCTGGTCAAGTGAGGCCTAGGTCTGTGAGCAGAGTCTGGGTGGGAATGGGGAGCGGAAGAAAAGGCAGGTGTTTGGGGGAGAGGTACTGAGGCTGCAGTGATAACGGTGGGGCCTTGAGGGCTTGGGATGGAGCCAGAAGGAGAGGATCCCAGGGAGGCTGGCTGATGGTGGCTGGAGGGCAGTGTACCCAGCAGAGAGGGCGTGAAGAGATGACCTCTGGGGACAGTGTGGTTGGAATCGGACAGTCTTGGGGTCAGGATGTGGGGTGTGGGGCCTGCCTTGGGAGGGTGTCAGAAGACCCGAGTCTCTAAAGGGGCCCTGTACCAGGGTTGTTGTTTTTAATACTTATTTATTTTTGACTGTGCTGGGTCTTCATCGCTGTGTGTGGGCTTTGTCTAGCGGTGAGCAAGGGCTACTCCAGTTGCGCTGCAGTGGCTTCTCTTGTTGCGGAGTGTGGCCTCTAGAATGTGGGCTCAGTAGGTGTGGCGCATGGGCTCAATTGCCCTACAGCTCCCACGGCGTGTGAAATCTTCCCAGAGTGGGGATCAAACCGTGTCCCCTGCACTGGCAGGGAAGTCCACCAGAGTTTCATGAACACTGGCAGGTTTGGGGGTGTTTGCAAGTGTTCCCAGCCCTGGTGGCCCCACTCACGCCTCTGTCCTGCCAGGAACAACCTGCTATGGCTGCACACCTCCTTCGCCTTCCTGTACCTGCTGCTCACTGTCTATAGCATGCGCAGACACACCTCGAAAATGCGCTACAAGGAGGACGACCTGGTGAGTGCAGCCGAGCCAGGCCCGCCCCCCAGCCCACCTTCCAGGGACTCTCCTGCTGAGTCCTAAGGTGTGGTCAGCCCCCAAGTGAGGCCAGCTGGTTTTGAATCCTGGCTCAGCAGCCCAGGAGCCCCCCATCCTGCCGGTTAAGTCACCTCCCACAGGTTCAGTGCCCTCCTCTGTAGGAGGTGAGAATGGTCCCTTTCCCAAGTTGGGTGGGGATGAGGCCCTGGGGCAGGAAATGGCTGTGGGAGTGATTGCCCCTCTTCTCCTGTATTTATTCCCCAAACCAGCACTGAGCACCCACTCCATGACACCCACCCTGCTGGGGCTCAGGGTCTGAGATCTGCAAGTAGTGTCCCCTCCACACCATTATAAGCCCTCCGGGGGTAAGAGGCCAGGGGCTTTCACTCTGCTCACTGTCTGATTTCTATTAGAAACACCTCCCCTGGCTTATCTCGAGGTCGGCTCCCCATTCCCCCACCCCCTCTCTGAGGGCCAAGCCTCAGGAAGGCAAACTGGCCCCCTCACTCCCCAGGTGAAGCGGACTCTCTTCATCAATGGAATCTCCAAATATGCAGAGTCAGAGAAGATCAAGAAGCATTTTGAGTGAGTAGCTCCTCCCCCCGTCCCCAGCCCCAGGACCCGTGGACCCTTCTTTGCCTTCTTTCAGCTCCAGGAACATCGTTGCAGGCCTCTCTGGGGGGCCGCTCAGGGGCTGTGGTGCAGGGTATGGGGTTATGCTAAGGAAGAACTCTCTGACTCCAAGGTGTTGGGCTAGACTTCGGGTCCCTCAAAGAGCTGGAGAGATACTTGAGAAGTGAGTCCCTGGGCCTTTCCACCTCCTGGCTTGAACCAGGTCATGGTTTGTTGACCCCGGGTCCATGGGCCCTTGAGGATGTGGCCTTCTCAGAATTGTGCATGGTGTTCTGGAGCCTGTGTGCACGCAGACTGGCAGGGAGAAGGTTCTCAGTTTTCAGTGCATCCTCAGGGAGCCCAGGAGAGCTGGGCTGCATGTTCTCTGAGGTGCTTTTCAGCCAGAAATCTGTCTTAGTAAAGTGAAGGAAATTCACCTCCAGTGGCCAGAACAGTCTGTACACAGCATCTGTTCATCTGTCCACTCAGCGGTTGTTCTCAGGTGCTGTTGAGGTCCATGTGGTGGCCTGGGGACTACAGAAATGAATGCAAGACCATCGAGTTCTCAGGGCTTCACAGTGCGAAGGCCAGCTTTAGAGGCCAGCCCAGGGTCTGCTTAGAGATTGGTCTGGGGACAGTATTAGGAGTTGGCCGGAGGTCCTGACTAAGGCCATTGGTGGTCTGGATCAGGGCTCAGTCTTTGGTGAGGATCAGGATTTAGTGAGGTCGGTTTACCTGGATGAACAGTCAGTTGTTGTCCTGGATCAGGATGGGATTGGAGTCGGATCCCAGGGCCCTGTGTTACAGAATGACTGGTTTGTGACCAGGGTTTTCGAGTGAATCCTCTTTTTATTCAACGTGCATTTATTGGTCACTTTCTGTGTGCCAGGCATAAATCAATTAGAAACAAGTCCTGCCCTCCCACAGTTTATAGAACAACAGCTATAATTAGCTCATCAATCATTGGTCAGCATGAGAAAACAATTTGGGGTCCCATCTGGAGTTCAAGCTGTACTCAGCATTAGGGAGCAGGCTGGGTCAAGATTCAGGACAGTGTGTGCTGAGAATTAAGTGACATCTCTAATGTTACCGTCCAAATGGAGTCAGCTGTCAACTTGTATAGACAAGTCCTTTAGTAACTTGTTACAAGTATTTTTTTTTTTTAATTGACCCTTTCTTTTATTTATGCATTTATTTGGTTGCACGGGGTCTTGGTTGTGGTATGTGGAATCTAGTTCCCTGACCGGGGATTGAACCCAGGCCCCATGCACTGGGAGCGCAGAGTCTTAGCCACTGGACCTCCAGGGAAGTCCCAATACCAGGTGTCTTTGAATGACTTGTGTCACACTAGAGCAGGAATGTGGGGCGGGGGGTGGGGGGGTGGTATGAGGGCAGAAACCTGCCTGCCCTCATCCGCTTATATTCTAATAGGGAGAACCAGATGGCAAAGAAATGACCTTGGCAGGTGGGGGTGGACGCTGGAAGAAAACCAGAGCAGGGAGAGGGGCAGAGGGTGGGGTCATGGAGGGAGAGGGCCAGAGGGAGAGGGGCAGAGGCGGAGTCATGGAGGGCTGCTGTTTCTGGATGGGGTGGGCACCGGGGGCTCTGACAGGGTGGCCTTAGAGCAGAGCCCTCTGTGCACTGAGGAAATGAACCCTGTGAGTCGCGCATCCATGGATCCAGCACACATTTGTTGTATACCTACTATGTGCTTCGTCCCAGGGGGACAAAGAAGAGCCAGACTTGAGTCATGGCCGTGAGGAACTCACAGTCCAAGGTGGCTGTTTCAGGGGTCAGTCTGTGGTATTGTTTAGGAAACAGCCAGATTGGTAAAAACCATCCCAATATGGTAAAGTTAATTATCCTCCCATTAAAATAAATAAAGTTATTTTAAAAATAAAAACTAACAGTCAGGGGGACTCCCTGGTGGTCCAGAGGTTAAGAATCCACCTTCCAGTTCAGGGGACGGAGGTTCAGTCCCTCACTGGGGAATTAAGATTCCACATGCTATGCGGCAACTAGGCCCATGCACCGTAATTGGAGAGCCCTCCCTCACACTACACTGCAACAGAGACTCGATGCAGCCAAATAAATAAAATAATTAAATAAAAATAATAAATGAAAATAGCATAAAAAAAGTTAGCGATCAGCCTATAAGCAGAGAGTTTGGGGAGACTGCAGTCCTCACTGGAGTTTTTAGCATCATGGTGAGCATTATTTCATTGACTCATCCATTCAGCACAGCACAGTGGGTGTTTATTGAGCACCTACTATGTGAGGGCTGTTGACCCAGCACCTGGGTATATGGTACTGAGCAGGAGGCAGCCCTCATCCTTGTGGAGGCCCTGATAGTTGTCAGTATCCGCCAGGGTCTGGGTTCCAGGCCTGGGGTCTATCTGGATTGGAAGATTAACCCAGAAGAATCAGGGGATAACCTGTGTGCAAAATCAGGGAACCTGTGTGGTAGGGATTAGGGAATTAGAGATTAGCTGGGTGAAAATGAGGACTTAGCCTGCCGCAGGGCTGACAGCCCTTCAAAGATGAACCTAAAATGGTTTGAGCCACAGCAGTATCAGGGGGCTTCCCAGGTGGTGCAGTGGCAAAGAATCTGCCTGCCGGTGCAAGGGATGCAAGAGACTTGGGTTCAGTCCCTGGGTGGGGAAGACCCCCTGGAGAAGGGAATGGCAGCTCACTCCAATATTCTTGCCTGGGAATTCCCACGGACAGAGCAGCCTGACACACTGTAGCCCATGGGGTCGCAACGTGTCAGACACAACTGAGCATGCGCCCACTATTCTAATCCTATATCCAGTGTCAGGGAAGAGTCCAGAGCCTCCTAGGAAGTGCCTTTCAAGGACACCATCCCAGATTTAAGTTCCCAAATTCTCATGGGTTTGTGAGGTCCATCTTGTTACTTTAGAATCATGTCTCCACATCTTTAACATTTGGTATTTCCTTCTTTAAATATTAAACAAACCAATAAAAGGCAGGCCCTCTATCTAGATTAGGGATTAGGCTCAGGGAGAGCAGTGTGTGATCAGGATGAAAACAAAAGTGTTCCTCCCACACAGGCTGTAAGCCTCCCTCAAGCCCTACTGGGTACCAGCTTCTGAGAGTCTGGTCAGTCTCAAGTCAAGGTGGAGTCAACCTAGGCTCATGGTTAGAGGGTCAGTCTTGGGTCTGGGTTATGTGTCAGGTAGGTCAGGATAAAGGAGCAGTCTCTGGTCAGTGTTGAGAGGTCAATCTTAGGTCAGGTTTCAGGATCAACCTCTGGTCATTTCTGCACCAGAGACCATTCTGTCGCCCGGGCCTGTGGGCTGGTTAGGATCAGCTGATGGTCAAGGCTAAGTGTTGAACAGTCGCCAGGCCTCCTAGGAACAGGGTTAAGAGAACAACCAAGACTAAAGGCAGTTTCTCTCCACGTAAAGTCCCCAGCCCCAGACAAGCATCACACCACAGCTGTGGTGTCCCCAGCAACCCGTGAGTACGTGCTCTCATCTGGGTCCGTGCACACTCCCCCAACACGGGGTGAACAGGAGGAGCAATTTCAACGTTTTATTCTTGGGAACTGTCATCTTTGCAGACTCAGAAAAGGGGGGCTTGAACTGGGGCTGTGTGTCTTGAAGGGGGTGGAGTCATGGAGGAAAGTTGGGGACAAGCGGGGGGCAGGGTCTCTGCCGAGGGTGATGGTGGACTATGTTTCAGGGAGGCCTACCCCAACTGCACGGTTCTGGAAGCCCGCCCGTGTTACAACGTGGCTCGTCTGATGTTCCTTGATGCAGAGAGGTAGTGGGGTTGGGAGTGGGAGGGCAACATCTGAGGGCCCCTGACCACTGCAGGGGGCATCTTGGCTGCCACTCAGGAGTCTGGCTCCCCTTCCAGTTGTTTCCCAGGGCCTCTGATTTTAATTTACCCCTGGAACACTTGTCAGTTCACCTCTGGAAAGAGCAAGTCCTAGAGGTTAGAGGAAGGGGTTCCACTGTCCCCTCACCCATTTGAGGACGTACCCTTCCTCTGCTACAGTGTGAGAAATTTAGGCTATGAGAAGAACTTCTGGCCCTCAGGGGATGGTGGGGAGACCCTGGACTGGGGACATATCTGAACCATGCACCCTAAGCAAACCCAAGAGCACAGCGGCCCCCCAAGCTGGGCCATCTACCCATCCTCCAGCAGACCCAGCTGGGTAGTGGGTGACCGGGCACCTGGGTCCCACAGAAAGAAGGCCGAGCGGGGAAAACTCTACTTCACAAACCTCCAGAGCAAGGACAACGTCCCCACCATGATCAACCCCAAGCCCTGTGGCCATCTGTGCTGCTGCGTGGTGCGCGGCTGTGAGCAGGTACAGGGCGTCCTAGGCTCGGCTCAGGCCTCAGGGTCCCCTGGCCAGGGTGGGTGGGAGATCCTGGGAAGGCAGGTCACAGCGGAGATGGATGCATCTCCCCATCTCCCAGTCAGGCCTGTCCCACAACCTCAGAAACACCCAAACACACAAGCAGGCCTTGCACATAAATACCCCAAGGTCGAGAGGTCCCAGAGGAAGCAGAGCTGGGGTGAGGACCACAGGCAGGGGCAGCCCCTCCCATCTGTTCCTACACCCTGGACACCCTAGTCCCGCTGTTGGGTCTGTTCCCTGTACCTACAGCAACCAAGTTTTCAAAACCCAAATCAGAAGAGGTCAGCTAAGAGGCCAACTAGCTCTGTGGCTTTCAGCAAGTTTCTGGATCCCTCCGGGCCTCAGTTTCCTCATCTGTAATACAGGGCTGCTTGTACCCAACTCTCGGGGTGCTTGTGAGGAGAAGCGAGTGAACGGAGAGCTTAAGGCCGTGCCCAGGCTGCAGTCGGCTCCGGGCGGGGCCTCTGGGTGAAGGGAGGGGACTGGCGGCTTGACTGAGGCCCCACCTCGCCCATCCGTCCTGGCAGGTGGAGGCCATCGAGTACTACACAAAGCTGGAGCAGAAGCTGAAGGAGGATTACAAGCGGGAGAAGGAGAAAGTGAACGAGAAGCCGCTCGGCATGGCCTTCGTCACCTTCCACAACGAGACCATCACGGCCATGTGAGACCCGCCCGCCCGCCCCAGCCCCGAGGGGCCGGCTGGGGCTCTGGGTCCCCGGTAACCGTGCCCCCCCCCCCCAGCATCCTGAAGGACTTCAACGTGTGTAAGTGCCAGGGCTGCACATGCCGCGGGGAGCCCCGCTCTTCATCCTGCAGCGAGTCCCTACACATCTCCAACTGGACCGTGTCCTACGCCCCTGACCCCCAGAACATCTACTGGTGAGCAGAGGGCGATGGCCTGGGGTGGTTCCATGGGGCCAGTAGGGCCCACAGTGGGGCACGGGAGGAGACGGAGGTCCTGGGTGTCTCTGGGGTCAGGTCAGGCATCTGGCCCCAAAGCGACGCCTCCACCCTCCCAGGGAGCACCTCTCCATCCGCGGCTTCATCTGGTGGCTCCGCTGCCTGGTCATCAATGTCGTCCTCTTCATCCTGCTCTTCTTCCTCACCACCCCGGCCATCATCATCACCACCATGGACAAGTTCAACGTCACCAAGCCTGTGGAGTACCTCAACGTAAGGCCCACACCCCAACCCTCCACACTGTGTGCCAAGACACAGACCCCAGGACTCCAATCCCCCCCGGCCAAGGGCATGTGAGGGGCGTGGAGCCAGTCTTCCTCCTGCCCAGTCTAGCTCTTGTCCTGTTTTTCCAGCCCAGCCCCGCTAAGAAGGTCCCACACGACCGTGGGCTGCAGACCTCTCTGTGCTCTTCCCCTCGGGCTCCCTGCCACCTTTCTCCAGGAGAGGCCTCCCTCGGTTCACACTCACCTAGAGGGGCTCTCCAGGAAGAGAGAGCCTGGGTCCATCCCTAACTAATCATGTGACCTCAAACCAAGTCCTTCTCAGCTCAATCTCTCCAACCAAAGCGTGAAGGGCCAGACCAGATCCTTGGCCTCCAAACTTGGATTCTGACGCCTTTTATCCAAAGAAATCATACAGGAAACTCAGTGTGGAAAAGCGAGGTCACTCAGATGGCAGTGGTGGTAGTAGGGGGAGCTTCTGCTACTCTGTCCTCACTCCCCCTACAAGCCTCCTGGGAACCTCAAAGTTCATGAGAAGGCACTTTGACAATCACTGGGTGATAACAGCATAATAGATAAGACCCAGGCTGCCTGGGTTCAAATCCACCCCCACTCATACTTCTTACTATCTCATTTACTGAGTCTCATTTTGCCTCAGTTTACTCATTTTTAAAATGGGGTAATATCATTATTGTAAGAATTAATACATGAAAAGTACATGATCAGTGTACTTGAGTGCTTGGCACATAGTGGGTGTGCAGAAATGCCAACTACTAATACAGTTCATGCGGGGATTGTACAGATGGCCCTGGCCCCCAGAGGTTCTGGGCTTATTCATTCATTTGGCTGCATCGGGTCTTAGTTGTGGCACGCTGGAGCTTCATTGCGTCATGCGGGGTCTTCCGTTGCGGTGCGCAGATTCTCTGATTGTGGTACACAGGACTCGGTAGTTGTAGGATGTGGATTCTCGGGCTGTGGCACTTGCTCTCCGGAGCATGCAGGCTTTCAGCTCCTCTGAGGCATGTGGGATCTTAGTTCGCCAGTCAGGGATTGAACTTGCTACTGCACTGCAAGGCGTGGTAGGACTTCCCACGAGGGAAGTCGCAATTTTCTGGACTTCCAATGAGGCCCTGGGAGCTGGGGGCAGGGGGGGGGGGGCGGGTGCGCCGCCAGGGCTTAGTGGAGGGAGGGGGGCAGGTAAGCCATGCCAGCTGGGCCTACTGGACTGCCCCTACCTGACACATCCTCCCCGCTGCCCTCTGCAGAACCCCATCATCACCCAGTTCTTCCCCACCCTGCTGCTGTGGTGCTTCTCGGCCCTGCTCCCCACCATTGTCTACTACTCTGCCTTCTTTGAAGCCCACTGGACACGGTGAGACAACACCCTCTACACCCACATAGTGACACTCCGGGGTGCACACCCTCCACCTTCAGATCCCCCATTCCCGGGCAGTCCCAGAGCTGGCAGGGGAGGGATGCTGACTGGGATCCTCACCTTGGGAAGGGCCCCTCCTTCCCAAGGGACCCTCCTGGGACTGCAGGAGCTTGGGGGAGCAGGCACGGGGCTGGCTCACCTGACCTCTGCCCCCACCCCAGCTCCGGTGAGAACAGGACCACCATGCACAAGTGCTACACCTTCCTCATCTTCATGGTGCTGCTCCTGCCCTCGCTGGGACTGGAGCAGGTGGGTTTCGGAGGAAGGGGTGGGAGCTGGGGTGAGGGATGGCAAGAAGGGGAGCAGCCAGGGGCCCCAGGTCTGGGGCGCGTCCTCAGAGCTCATGGATGGGACGCTCCCCCCTCTGGTTTTCTGGCTACTCCAGCCCCCAATACCTCCATCTCCTCTCCCCCTTCCCCAGCCTGGACCTCTTCTTCCGCTGGCTCTTTGACAAGAAATTCTTGGCTGAGGCAGCTATCCGGTTTGAGTGAGTGACCAGGGTCCCCAGGGAGGAGACCAGATTGGGGGGGGTATTTCCCCCATCGGAGGGTGCAGCAAAGCTCCCACCCCTGCAGTGGGGAGGAAGAGGGGCTTATATCATGGTCAGGCATCCCAAAGGTCGCCCCCAGAGGCTGTCTTGGGTGCATACATGGGGTGTCTGAGGGTCTGTGTTGGGAACCGCTGTGGATTCTGGAAGTCACCCTTAGGGTATATTTGGGGTTTTGGGGCTTACACTCAGGGGGTCTCTATGGTGGGCTCTGGGGCTTGTATCCTGGGACTAACCATGGGAGCTGGAACTTCACCCACCCAGGGGGTTTGGAAAGGTCTATAGCAGGATCTTGGTTGTGCTGTGGGAGTGATGTGAGGGTTCCTAGGGGACTCCATGAAAGTCTCAGGTGCCAACCCTTTGAGTCTCTCTGGAAGGCTCTTGGGCTCACACCTCACTCAGAATGACCACGGAGGACTCTGGGGCTCACACGTTGGGGTGTTTCTGGGGCACAAGCTCTGGGAACACCACTGAAGTCCCAGGCTGTCACCCAGAGGTGTGACTGTGCAGTTCTCTATGGGGTCCCTTCCCTGGAAAACCCTGTGAGGGGGTCTTGGGGGACATGTGCCATGGCTGTTTATGTGGGAGCAGGTTCTAGGGGTCTTGCTCTAGGCCATCTGTAGTCACCTTGGGCTCAACATTTGGGGTGTCATGGGTACTGACAAAGGTCCCTGGGCTCCCCCCACCCCGAAGACTTCTTGGGGAGGTCTCTGGAGTTGAGTTCTGGGGGTGTTGGAGGCTCATACTCTGGGGGTTACTCTGGGTTAAATTAAGATCTAAGGCACGGAGCTGGGGTGTTCCTGGGGCTCAGAGGGAGGGAGGGGGTGGCCGCGGAGATCTCTAGAATCATACCCTGAACACTAATCTCTTTAAGGGTCTCTAGCACTCTCTCCAGGGGTCTTTATGTGACGCAAGTTCTAGGGGTGCCTCCGGGCTCACACACACTGAGGTTATCTTCGGCTTACTTTGGAGGCATCTGGGGGTTCACATTCAGGGGGCGCAGAGACATGGGTGCTTTGAGGGCTCAGCTGGAGGGTCCACGTGGGAAAAAGGCACCTTGGGGGTGCTGGCACGCTGCCAGTGGGCAGGGGGTCCTCTGGGTCCCCCAAGAGTGCAGAGCTGGAGCACCCGGTGCCCGCAGGTGCGTGTTCCTGCCGGACAACGGCGCCTTCTTCGTGAACTACGTCATTGCCTCCGCCTTTATCGGCAACGCCATGGACCTGCTGCGCATCCCAGGCCTGCTCATGTACATGATCCGGCTCTGCCTGGCGCGCTCGGCCGCCGAGAGGCGCAACGTGAAGCGGGTAGGGGCCGCCCGGGGCTGCCGCGGCGCACACAGCACCCCTGGTGGCCCAACCGGAAACTGCAGCAGCCGTGCTAGAGTGTGGGGGCCCCAGGGGGCCGGGACCTGGGGAGCCGAGTTCCATGGCCCTCAGTCTCCCTCTTCCCGTCTGGGGCCTCAGTTTTCCCGTGTGTACAGTGACATAGCGTAGCTAACCCTGAAGGCCCCTCCAGTTCTGACAGTCTAGCGTTCTGTGATGGGAACTGGGGGAGGTCTGGATCTAGACCCAGGGTCCCTCTGCCCTAATCCCACACAGAGGGCTCTGGGCATCCAATTCCCAAGCCCACCAACCTGCCAGCCCCTCATCCCTCGGAAGGCCCCATCACTGTACCCACCCTGACCTCTGTCTCAGCCACAGCCCCTCTCTATCCATTGACTTCGCCCTGCCCTGCCCTGGACACTGGGTTCCCTTCCCACCCCCAGCTTCTTTTCTGGCCCCAGAGTTCCTGTCCCTTTCCCTCCTCCCACATGCCTGAGCCCCCTCCAGTCTTCCCCTCCTCTCCCCTCCCTGAGCCACCCTCCTGCCCATCTCCCCCCAGCATCAGGCCTACGAGTTCCAGTTTGGCGCAGCCTACGCTTGGATGATGTGCGTCTTCACGGTGGTCATGACCTACAGTATCACCTGCCCCATCATCGTGCCCTTCGGTAGGCACCGCCGCGCCGGGACCTGGGCCCTGCTCGGGGGACCCAGGACCTCTCCCCGCTCCACTCTAGCAAGGCAGGCCACCCGAGTGGACAGGGCCCTGGCTGGGAGACCGGCCCCTCGGGCCTCCCGCCAGGTCCCTGGCTCAGTCTGGGGCTCGGCCTATGGGGGAGGAGGGTAAAGCCATCTCAGCTCAGGCTGGCTTCGGCCAGTGTGCTGGACCCCTGGGCCGCATCTTCCCGACACGGCCATAATCCCTCACAGCAGTGCCTTCACGCAAGTAGGTATACTTGAACAGAGATCACATGCCCACTGAGGAGTCCACACGCACACACAGTCATACACAGGGTCCACAGGCACACTTGTACACAGCCCTGTACACTCGGGAAAGACCTTTGGGTTTCAGGGAGAGTTTGGGTCCTTACCACTCATGGAAATACCCTGCTGTAGCTGTACCTTGTAACCTCGGCAAGTCCCTCTTCTTTCTGAAAAAATTAAGCAAAGTTTCTCTTCACCTCCATCATTCCCCTCATCTGTCCTTTCCCCCCACTAACACCCTAATCCGTTCACCACCCTCCCTGGTTACTGAAGGCTCCAGACTCCCAAACTAACCACCTTGTCCCCATTTGAAACATCCCATTCCCTCAACCTCCAGGAAGAGAGACCTTACCGCCTAAGTTACACTCATCTGTTTAGGGTCAGGGACAGGAACAGAACAACATGCAGGAGGGTGCTTGCTGACCCAAACCAGTAGGTTCCTACCAGCGAATTCCTGGTGAGGGGCTTCAGAGTGAGGAGGCTGAGGCAGGGGAAGCTGGGGTTCCGTGGTCCTGCGAGGGGCTTGGGGCTCTATTCTCTACTGGGCCTGGGGCAGAAGAAGCAGGGGGCCAGCCCTCCAGTGACCTTGAAAGGCCCGGGACAAGCCGTGACAGACACACGCAGGCCCGGCAGCGCTGGTTCCGAGGTCAGGGCCGGTGTGGCTTCCCCAGGGCTCATGTACATGCTGCTGAAGCACCTGGTAGACAGGTACAATCTCTACTATGCCTACCTGCCGGCCAAGCTGGACAAGAAGATCCACTCGGGCGCTGTCAACCAGGTGGTGGCCGCGCCCATCCTCTGCCTGTTCTGGCTGCTGTTCTTCTCCACCATGCGCACGGGTGAGGGCCGCCCCCACCCCTGGAGGCCAGGGAGGGCCGGGGGCAGAGGACACTCCCGCCACGGTGCAGGCAGAGCAGGCCCCGGGGGTGGGGAGGGTGTCGCGGGCTGGGGTCCTGGGAGAAGCTGCAGCATATGGGAGCAGAAGTCCCTGGGAGCGGGGCCCGGAGGAGAGGTCGCAGCCCTTTCTCTGCCCTCTTCCTCCCCCCCACCCCACCCCCCCAGGGTTTCTAGCCCCGACGTCCATGTTCACATTCGTCGTCCTGGTGATCACCATTGTCGTCTGTCTCTGCCACGTCTGCTTCGGACACTTCAAATACCTCAGTGCCCACAACTACAAGGTAGGGGTGAGGGGCCAGGAGGCAGCCCAGGCAGAGTCCACACGCCGGGGGTGGGGGTGGGAGCTGAGGGCAAGGGCCTCGCCCCTCACCCGCTGACTCTTCCGGGCCCCTCAAGATTGAGCACACGGAGACAGATTCCGTGGACCCCAGAAGCAACGGACGGCCCCCCAATGCTGCCGCTGTCCCCAAATCTGCGGTGAGTGCCCCGCCCCGCCACGGCCAAGCGCTTTCTCACGAAGCTGGGTGTCCTGTCAGCCATCCAGGAAAGGGGGAGCCTGTCCCAGAGCCCGGGGATGGGGTGGGGATCTGGTTCCACCAGCTGGGGGCTCTGCTGCACATCCCCCTGGAAGGAGAGCTGCTGCGCCTCCCCGCACAGGCCGGGAGACCCCCGCCCCCTTCCCCACGGGGGCCCCACGCTGTCCACGCTCACGCTGCCCCCTTCTCCCCCTTCAGAAATACATCGCTCAGGTGCTGCAGGACTCAGAAGTTGACGGGGACGGGGGTCCCGGGAGCTCGGGGGACGAGCCCCCCGTCATCCTCCTCCCAAGACGAGGAGCTGCTGATGCAGCCTGACGGCCTCACGGACACAGACTTCCAGTCTTGTGAGGACAGCCTCATAGAGAACGAGATCCGCCAGTAAGGGAAGGGAGGGCCCTGGCGGCCACGCCCTGCCCCCCGCCCGCCCGGCCCCCCACGGACACTAAAAGCAAAACGCTAATAATTTATTAGATCTAAAGCCCCTTCCTTCCCCATCCCCTGCTTTCATTAAGGTATTTAAACCTGGGGACTTCACCGCTCTCCCCACCACGGAGGGAGGGTGGGTGGGAACTGCCCCCAACCTCAGTGAGGAGAGCCCCGAGCCGGCCCGGGGCAAAGAGGGGTGTGGACAGGGTTCCCCAGATCAGTACCCCCTGGGCTAGTAGTATGATCAGGAAAGGGTTAATGAGAGCCAAGAGGGGTACCTGGTGCCATGGCTGGAGACCTGGTGGGGGCAGACGGACCAGGAACTGCCCCCCCAGTTCTTACCTCCCCTCCCCCAAGTTCCCCTGGGAGTTAGCACCCCAGGGAAGTGGAACCTCCAGCCCCTAGGGGGTTGCATGAGAGAGGAGAGGGTGCTGAGCGGGAGGAAAGAGTCCAGCCCTGAGCCAAGGGGACTGACCTGGGGGTGGGGGTTGGGCATGGCTGACACTGGAAAATGGGATTTTGCACTGGTTTTTTTTTTTTTTTTTCCTTTAAAATAAAAATGAAAAGCTCCGAGGCGGGTGTCTGATTTGTGTTGCTGCCCTGGACTCGTGGCTGAGGTCCAACCATCTTCTCTTGGTCTGGAGGGCCTGTAAGATCAGCATCTCCACATGACCTGGGCAAGAGACTCCCTTTGTGTAGTCTCTGCATCTCCATCAGGGAGAGGAGAGGGTTCACCATGCCAACTTCCCCAGCACCCTCCCCTTGCACCCATGTCCCCCCCTCCCTGCCCCTGCTACCTGCTCTGAGGAAATTGTGGGACCTTTCAGACTGGGGAACAGGGACCCAGGCCCACACTCTGAATCACCAAGACGGACACAAATAGGACAGACATTCAGGGAGAAAGGCCAGGGAGAGCCACAGAAACCACACTGGTCCAGGAAGTCTTCCTGGAGGAGGAAGATTCCAGGACAGCTGCTTCCAAAAACAGATTCTTAGCAGGCTGCTCTGGAGGAGGAAAAGTAAGAAAATAAGGCCACAGGAAGGGACCAAGTATTGTTATTCTTGTCATTGTTGATGCCATTTACCAAGTGGTTGTTATGTGCCTGAAATTACACTAAGTGACTTCTATCCTTCTTAAAGCATTTATTCAGAGCTTGCTGTGAGGCCAGGCGTGGGTTTGCTGTGAGAATTGTATGAGATAATATATGTCAGGTGCCCACTTGGCCCAGCACCTGGCACAAGGTAAAAACCCCATAAATGTCAACTGTAATTAATACTATGCTCATTAATAGGACCTACAAAGCAGGTGTGGTTTCCCTTGTTTTATGGGAAAGGACGCAGGCTCAGCGAGGGTGTGGGGTTTGCCCAATGATACCAGCCTGGGAGGGATCTTGGAAATGTTTTCCTGAGCATCTCGGTGAACTGGCCCCCAGCCCATCTGTCCCTTTCCCAGTAGTGCCCCCAGACAGACCCTCCAGTTCAAAACTGATCCATCCTCTAAGATCCAACTCGAATTCACCTTCTCTAGCAAATTTCCTGTGAACATTTGCTCCACACCCCCTCCAGAGGCCCACAATGGGCACAGCGTGTACAACAGGAGCCAGAGGACCTGGACTCCAGTCCTGGTTCTGTCACTCACTCGCTGTGTGTCCCCAGGGGACCTGCCTCTCCTCTCTGAATCTGTTTCCTCATCAGTAAACTCAGGGAGCATGACTGGGTGACCCCCTAAGGCCCTGAAGCATCCTCCCACACACCTGCCACCCACTGCCCACCAGGAGGACCCAGAAAGCAAGAAAGCAAGTCAAAGAACTCCCAGAGGGGGAGAAGAGACCTCAGAGGAGGCAGAGAAGGAGGAAGAAATGAGTACCCCAAGGGCCTGCAGACTATCACCAAGAAATGGCCAACAGTGAGGACAGTAGACAGTGGAAAGCCTGATAAAGACTGCCTGTGTGTCCTGTGTGGTATGTCAGACCTGCAAATGTGGGAAATGTGTACCCCAGGGGTATCCCAAAGTCCTGAGGAGGCTGGAGCTGCTGCTGGGCCAAGGGTTTGGGGAAACCAACCAGCAAGCTGCTGGATGAGCCGAAATTGGAGTTTCCAGCAGGGGCACAGTTTCCAGTGGTCCCCTGAGGCTGCAAAGGGCATCTCACCCTTGATCCTTCCATCAAACCATCTTGAGGACCTACTATGCACCAGTGACACAGTGAGGGGCAAGACTGCCTCCTGGGCATCCACAACCCAGAGGACAAGACAGACAGAGATGGGAGCGCTCACTAGGTCTAGCACTGTTCTAGCACTTTCTATGAGTAACCTCAGAGATAACAGTTCCGTGCCAGGCCACCACAATAAAGCAAATATCAGAGTAAATCAAGTCACAAATTTGGGTTCCCAGTGCACAGGCTGTATATTGTCACCCTGCTTATTTAACTTCTATGCAGAGTACATCATGAGAAATTCCAGGCTGGATGAAGCCCAAGCTGGAATCAAGATTGCTGTGAGAAATATCAGTAACCTCAGATACGCAGATGACACCACCCTTGTGCCAGAAAGCGAAGAGGAACTGAAGAGCCTCTTGATGAAAGTGAAAGAGGAGAGTGAAAAAGCTGACTTAAAACTCAACATTCAAAAACTAATATCATGGCATCCAGTCCCATCACTTCATGGCAAATAGATGGGGAAACAATAGAAACAGTGACAGACTTTCTTTTCTTGGGCTCCCAAAATCACTGCAGATGGTGACTGCAGCCATGAAATTAAGACACTTGTTCCTTGGAAGAAAAGCTATGACCAATCTAGACAGCATATTAAAAAGCAGAGACATTACTTTGCCAGCAAAGGTCCATCTAGTCAAAGCTATGATTTTTCCAGTCATCATGTATAGATGTGAGAGTTGGACCATAAAGAAAGCTGAGCTCTGAAGAATTGATGCTTTTGAACTGTGGTGTTGGAGATGACTCTTCAGAGTCCCTTGGACTGCAAGGAGATCAGTCAATCCTAAAGGAAATAAGGCTTGAATATTTATTGGAAGAACTGATGCTGAAGCTGAAACTCTAATACTTTGGCCACCTGATGTGAAGAACTGACTCACTGGAAAAGACCTGGATGCTGGGAAAGATTGAAGGTAGGAGAAGAAGGGGGATGACAGAGGATGAGATGGTTGGATGGCATCACTGACTCACTGGACATGAGTTTGAGCAAGCTACGGGAGTTGATGATGGACAGGGAAGCCTGGCGTGCTACAGTCCATGGGGTTGCAAAGAGTCGGCCGTGACTGAGCGACTGAACTGAGTGCACAGAAAACTTACATTTACACTGTAGTGTATTAAGTGTGTAATAGCACTCTTTCTAAAAAATAAAAATAAATCTACATACCTTTATTTTAAAATACTTTTTTGCTAAAAATGTTAGGCATCATGTGAGCCTTCAGCAAGTCGTAATGTTTTTGCTAGTGGAAAGTTCAAAATACCAAAATATGACAGAGTCACAAAAGGAGTAAATGCTGTTGGAAAAATGGCCCTGGTAGACTTGCTTAACCAGAGCAAGATTGCCACAAACCTTCAATCTGTAAAAAATGCAATATCTTCAAAGTTCAGTGAAATGAGATGGACCTGTCATTGAGTCCTCAGAGTACCCCTATTCCAATTGGTAGATGAGAAGCGTGAGGCCCACAGCCAGGATGTGCCTTGCCCCAGCTAACACAACCTGGACACAGTGGAGCTAAGGCAGGATGAAAAAAACCTTAGGATGTTATGGGAGCTTAAAGACAGGATATCTTGCCTCATTCAAACTTTTTAAAGTTCAGCTGAGAAAACTGACATGGAAAGGAGAGTAATTAGTCAAGGAACCCAAAATAAACCAAAATGACTGGTGTGGTACCAGACCTTTTCCCCAGGGGTCATGGAATTAAGCCAGGAACACCCCTCGCCTGCTCTGAGGCATGCCAGTGGCCTAACCATGCCAATAAGAATGTTATGGATTGAATGTCATCCCCTAAAAGACATATTGAAGTCCTAATCCCCGATACCTCAGTATGTGGCTTTATGTGGAAATAGGGTCATTGCAGAAACAATTAGATAATATGGGGTCGTGCTGGAAAAGGATGGGTCCCTAATTCAGTACAACTGGTGTCTTTATAAGAACAGGAGAGAGGCACAGTGAAGGTCATGTGAAGTCAGAGATGCACAGGGTGAATGCCATGTCAGTGGCTTCAGGAATCAAGGAGGCTTTCAAGATAAAAGAGATCCCGTTGGGGTGTCAGGGACAGCCCCTACCTGTCAGTCTTGGACAGAAGAAGAGGGACTCAGACTTATCCTGAGATGATGGCATGAGGATAGCCAGCCTGGTGGCAGCCCCCAGGGTGGGAATCCTGGGTCTCCTGTCCCCGCAGGGAGATGGCCCTTGGACTGGTGGATGGGGACCAGGCAGATAGAAAGGGGCCATTAGTACCAGCACCAGCCTGTGGGGGACAAGTGGGAAGGAGGCAGCTGTTAAAAACATGCCACTGACTTAGGAATCCCAGGGGATTCTGGGAGAGTTCTGGGGGGAGGGGTCCTCTGCAAACCCCCATCCCCTGAACCTTCAACTGTCAAGCACCATGCAAGCTACCAGCATGCTGTACTCTCCAGGTAGGCGCTGATGGGGTTTGTCCCACTGTCGTGTACTTGGCAGACGAGGACCTCCCCCACCCCAGGAAGGGGCTGTGTGTCCTTGGGGGTGACTATTCCATCAGACTGGATGCTCCCGAGGCTCAGGAGTTGGGCCTCTTCCTCAGCCAGTCTGGGAAAGATCAGGCCACGGATGGTCAGACCCTCATGAGGACAACTTCCTTGTCTTCGCTGAGTTGAGGAGAGGAGAGGGACCAGCCACTCCACTGTCACAGCCGCCTGGGGAACGGGCTTGTGTGACGAGAGCCCCCCTTGGCCGTGGCCGTTAGGGAAATAAAAGACACCCTAGGCCCAGTCTCCAGGCTTCTTGGGAAGTGTAGGCCAAGGGGAGGCCCAAGCCCAGTCTAGACAACATCTTCATTTACTTAATTTACTCTCTGCTCTGAGAATTAAGGTGGTGTCCCTAAATCTTCAGTCTTTCCCAGCATCAGGGTCCCTTCCCAAAATTGAAGGCAAAGGAAGAAGGGGGCAGCAAAGGATAAGATGGTTAGACTCCATCACTAACTCAATGGACATGAATCTGAGCAAACTCGGGGAGACAGTGGAGGTCAGAGGAGCCTGGACATGACCTAGCCCCTAAATCTACAGGTCCCCGGTCTGATGGGAGAGACAAGACATGCACCTGGAACAAAAATCATTCTATCTATTCACGCCTTGCTTTCACATACTGCTCTGGCCATCTGCCTCGCCTTCCCCCAGCTAGCCTTGTCTGTCTGTCTGTCTGAGCTTGCCCATGCCTGGGCCTGAGACATTTGGGGGATAACTGTGGTGGAGTGTGCGTGTGTGTGTATGTGTGAGTCCTCCCTGCAAGCCCAGCTGCTGTGTCAGGAGCGCAGACCAGGATAGTGAGCGATGACCTCTCAGCTGGGTGATGGGCTGGAGGGAAGGCTCCAGGGAGATTAAGGAGACTCATCACCTAGGTTTCCTCTCTGATGTTCTCCAGTTTTCTGGGACACCAGCACCTTCTGAGGTCCTCCCAGACCTCCTCCCCCATCCCAAGAGCTCGGCACAGCCACTCCTGGGGGCAGCCAGGCAGAGGCCTCGGGGCAGCCCCATTCGAGGAAGGGCACAGAGGCTTCCCTCACTACGTGGGGCTCTAGGCCTTTGACTTAACCTAGGTTTCTCACCCTCCACCCTCTTGACGTTTGGGGACAGGGTAACTTTTGTCGTAAGACCTGTCCTCTGCACTGTAGCATGTTTAGCAGCGTCTCTGGCCTTTACCCACTGGATGCCAGCAGCCCCTGCGCCCTGCTCCCCAGTTAAGGCAGCCGAAGCATCTCCTGACAGTGCCCCCCGGGAAGAAGAGCTGACTTACCTTCTTTGCGGGGCCCTGGGTTCCACCCATCCAAGTCAGGAACAGCCTCTCCTGCCAGCGATGGCAACACGGGGTGAGGACCAGCCTGGTGGTGAAACGAGCACGAGTTCTGGGTTCATCCTTCCTGTCAGGACCCTCTTCATCTCTGGGCAAAAGAAAAACACATCCTCCTCCCACACATATACTCCACAGATACACTTATAACTCTTTACACACAGACACACACACACACACTACACAGACACACAGACACACTCGACATAGACATACACACATACATTCTCCATGGAGACAGACACACACATACACACATGTACTCCACAGATACACACGTACTCCACAGATACACTCATACTCCACATACACAGACACACTACACAGACACACCACGTAAACACAAACACACATTCTACACACACACACACACACACACACACAATACTCCACAGATGCACGCGCACACACACACACACACACCCCTTTCTTCGCTTTCCCTAGTCTGAGGGAGGGAGAGGGAGATTCCCGATCATTCTAAGAGAAGCCCAGAGGGCTTAGGTTGGAAGAGAAAGGGCTGGAGGGAAAAGGGGTGAAGGGAATAAGTCCCAGGTTCCCACCCACCTACTCTCTCCCCTGCCCCCCCACTCTGGTCTTCCACAACCGGAAACCCCCAGCCTTGGTGTCGGACACGTGGGCAGTCCCAACTTTGCACAGGCCTGTCTGGGGGCAGTCTCACTGAGCGGGTGGCATTGAGCCAGGACTCTTCCCAGTGGACAGATGTGAGCATGGGGTCAGGAGTGATTCCAAGCAGAGGCACTGAAGCAGCCTGTGCTCCGAGGTGCTGGGCTGGTCGGGGGCAACCTGGGTGGGTTTGTCAGGCTAATAAGTGGAGAGAACAGGGGTCATTCCTGGACCCAGGGAAGTCCCAGGAGACACTGGTGAGGGACTGAAGAATGGGTTTGCTTGCTTGGGGTGGTGGGAAGAGTAAGGGGGCATCAGGTAAGTTCAGCCACAAATGGCCTATGACCTCCCTAGTTGACGAGGATGGGGAGGTGGTGCTGGGTCCCCTGGCATCCCTCCAGGGCAGTGTGGCATGAAGGTCATGAGCCTAGCCTGGGCTCTGCGGTCAGAGTGAATCCACCTCAACCCTGATTCTGTGACCTTGGGCCAACCCCTGACCTTGGCGCTGCAGCTTCCTGTTCTGGTAACTGTGGGTAACGCACAGCCCTCTCTTGGGCTTGGTGTGCCCAGCAGAGCCAGCACTCAGGCCCATCAGCTCAGCTGCTCTAACTCTTCCTGACCAGCTCGAGGGAGGAAGCACAGCTGAGCCCCCGGCTCCTGCCTCTGAGGAACGCAGCACCCCTTCGGGGGCCCAATCTCCCCTTCTAGACAGCCCAGGAACCCTGCCCCTCTCTGCAGCTGCCCCCTTCTTTTCCTCACTCTGGGTTCCTCCCTCCCAGGCCCCACTGGGCTCTGTTTAACTTAGACCACATCCTTCCAGCTTCCCCGCTAAGTGCTTCCTTATTTCAGAGACAGCTAAGAATATGGAGAGATGGGAGGAACGTCCCTGGGCGCCCCAGGGGGTAGGACTGGAGATTCAGAGTGGGTCTCGCACTGTGGTCTCAGCTCCTCTTGCCCCTCCTCCATGCTCTGCCCTGGGGTTCACTATTGTTGGCAGAGGGCAGTCAGTCCACGGTTAGGGAAGCCTCAGGAAGCGGGTAAGAGCCTGCAGTCCCTATGCAGGAGGACGGATCCTGGGTCCCCCCACTGCCTCTGACCCAGGGTCTATCAGCCTGCCTGAATTTTCCTCTCGGAGACTCAGCCATGGGACCATTCCCTAACTGGCTCTGGCCCCTGAGACGTTCCTTTCCTTCTGCCCTCCTGCCCTCGATTTTCCGTTATTTCCCCTCTCCCCAAAAGGCAGTGTCTGTTTGCACAGTCTGGAGATCATTAAAAAAAAAAAACAAAACAAAAAAAACAGCTCTATTGAACTGTGATTCACACACCATATAATTCACCCATTTAAAGTGTAGGAGTCAATGGCTTTCAGTACACTCACAGAGTTGTGCAACCATTGCCACAATCAATTTTAGAACCTTCTCATTCTCCCCCAAAGAAATCACATACCCTGTAGCCATCAATTTCCAACTCCGCAACCCCCTAAGCCCTAGGCAACCATGATTATATTTCCTGTCTCTATATGAATTGGCCCATTTGGAGCACTTTGCATAATTGGAATCATATCATATGTAGTCCTTTGTGACCACTGTCTTCACTTAGCCAAGTGTTTTTAAGGTTCGTCTCAGTGTTTCACTTCTTTTCATCGTCTATGTATTTCTCATTTTGCTTGTCCATTCATCAGCTGATGGACATTTGGGTTTTTCCCACCACATTTTGGCAATTGTGACTAATCCTGCTGCTATAAACATTTGTGTACAGGTTTTTGTGTGGACAGATATTTTTTAATTTTGTTTACTTATTTATTTTTCGCTGTGCTGCGTCTCTGCTGCTGCACGCAGGCTTTCCCTAGTTGTGATGAGTGGGGCAGGTCTCCAGTTTCAGCGCACAGGCTTCTCACCGCAGTGGATTCTCTTGTTGCGGAGCGCGGGCTCGCTAGTTGTGCCGCACAGGCTTAGCTGCCCCGACTTACGTGGAGTCTTCCAGAACCAGGGATTGAACTCATGTCCTCTGCTTTGGCAGGTGATTCTTAACCTCTGGACCACCAGGGAAGTCCTGGACGTATTAACATACTTTCATCTCTCTTGGGTATATATACCTAGAGGTGAAATTTCTGGATGGTGGGTTAATCCTGTGTTTAACTGAGGAGCTGCCAGACTATTTTCCGAAGTGGCTGCACCCTTTCACATCCCCACCAGGAGTGTCTGAGAACGCCAGTTTCCCCACATCCTCACCAACACGCCTCATTACCAATCTTTTGGATTAGAGCTATCCTAGCAGGCTTCCCTGATAGCTGAGACAGGGAAGCTATCTGCCTGCAATGTGGAAACCCAGGTTCGATCCTAGGGTCGGAAAGATCCCCTGGAGAAAGGAATGGGAACCCACTCCAGTATTTTTACCTACAGAATTCCATGGACAGAGGAGCCTGGCAGGTTATAGTCCATGGGGTTGCAAAGAGTCAGACATGACTGAGCGACTAGCACTTAACTTTCAGTGGGTGTGAACTGACCTTGACTTGCATTTGTCTGGTGACGAATAATACTGAGCATTTTTCATGTGATTATTGGTCATTTGTATATCTTCTTCAGAGAGACCCCGATTCAGATCCTTTGTCCATTTTTTTTCTCCCAAGGGTCCAGGTTTATTGAGGGCATGGGAGTCTACAGGGAAGCCCAGTACCTGTGGTGAAGGCCTGCTGTCGGTTTGGAGGGCAGCGGTCTGGAGGGCAGCAGCCTGGCAGGCAGCTGGAGAGAGGGGTCTCCAAAACCTGGGTTTACTTGAAAGTGTGGCTTTCAGCTCCACCATGCCCCAAACCTTTGGGTCTGAGCATGGCCGCATAGCAGGGCCTGCCTTCATGTTCCACCTGATCTCTGCCCCAAGGTAGGCATCTTTCCACAATTCTCACACTTCAGGTCGGGCCAATGCCAGTCCTTCTCCACGGATGTCACCCATTCAGCAAAGTACACCTCCTTGTTGCACACGGGGCACCTGGGCATGGGGGCGCCGGATCTGGGACAGGCAACTGGGCTGGAGCAAATTGGAGCACTGGACGCCTTTGTTCATTTTTAATGGGTTATTTGTCCTTTGATTATTAAGCAGAGACCGTTTTTGACAGAGGGATTGCGGCCCACATAAGCCAGAACCGACTCAAGGCCAAGGGCGTGGGCCAGCACCACAACGCCCAGAACTACAACAACCAGAGCTTTGAGGAACTGCGAGCACTCTGCCTACAGAGGGGAGAGCTGTTCGAGGACCCCTTTCCCCTGCAGAACCCACTTCACTAGGCTTCAAGGAACTGGCACCCAACTCCAAACACGTGCAGAACATCAGCTGGCAGCGGCCCAGTGTGGGCACCGGGAAGGGAGGCGTGGACTCCTGGGGGATGGGACATGTAGTGATGCCCCAGTTGCTTGCATAATTTCCAATCCCCCACCACCCTCTCTTGGCTCTGCCCTGGATTCCACCTCCGTTAGGGTTAAGGACAGTTCTGGAAGTGCTTAATTAAAATCTCTCAGACGACCCTGGGAAGGTCACTCACTGACTTTTGCCGTCACAGTTTACACCTATGCCAGCTTGCCCCCTCCACCCCATCTCCCCCATCCATGTTTCCCCTAGAATCCAAGAGGCAGGCAGCATTCCCTGAGGAGATAGGAGGGAGGTTAAGAGGGGATGGCTTGGGCTCTCTGAAACCTTTCTTCCTTTTCTGCAGCAAATCACAAGCAATCCTCAATTCATCGTGAATGGGGTCAGCCCAACTGACATCTGCCAGGGGGTGCTTGGTGAGTGGGGAGCAGGAAAGCCAGGGGGTGTCTTCTGGGGCTGGGGAACTGGGACCCCAAGGCTCAGACAGCTCTTCTGTTTCCCTGCTCCTCCCCTAAGCCAGATTCCACCCCTACCTCCTGCCACCTGGGTCTGGGAATAAGCAGGGTGCTATATTATTTATCAGGCTTTCCAGGTGGCTCAGCAGTAAAGAACCTGCCTGCAGAAGACACAAGTTCAATCCCAGGTTGGGAAAAATCCCCTGGAGAAGGAAATGGCAACCCACTCCAGTTTTCTTGCCTGGGAAATCCCATGGACAGAGGAGCCAGGTAGGCTACAGACCATGGGGTCACAGAGTCCAACATGACTTAGCGACTGAAAAGCAACATATTAGTTATTAATTGCTCCAAGACTCAGTGACTTAAAGCAACAACAAACATCTATCATCTCACAGTTTCTCCAGGGCAGGAATTAGGAAGCAATAGAGCTGAGTGGGTCTGGCTCAGAGTCTCTCATGAGGTTTCACAGGAGCTGGAGGGTCCCTTCCGAGATGGCACGCTCACGTGGCAGGAGGCCTCGGGTTCTTGCCATGTAACTTCTCTGTAGGACACATGGTAGCTGGCATTCCCCAGAGTGAGTGGCCTGAGACAGAACAGGGGGAAGCTAGACTGACTTCACCAGCTGGTCTCAGGAGAAACAAGCAATGACCTCCCCCAGGTTCTGCTGTTAAAAGCAAATGAACCTGCAGGGACTTCCTGGTGGTCCAGTGGTTAAGACTCTGCTTCTCCTGCAGAGAGGCATGGGTTCAATACCTGGTCCAGAAACTAAGATCCCACGTGCCACTCGGCCAGGGGAAAAAAAAAAAAAGCATGCATGCTTGCAATCCAACTCCCATGGAAGGGAAGGGAAACTAACCTTCTGCTCTTGGGGGAGGGTTGGAGAAGGACTTGTGGACACATTTTTTAAAGTCCCTGCAGATGCTCTGACTTCCTCAGTCTAAGGTATTAGGTGAAGGACACCCTCTCTCATGTGGGCTCCCACCGCCCGTTCCCATCCTCTGCTTGGACTCCGGGGGCCACACACACGGGAATGCGCAGCTGGGCAGTCCTGCTGTCTTTTCAGGAGACTGCTGGCTGTTGGCCGCCATTGGCTCCCTCACCGCATACCCCAAACTGCTGTCCCGCGTGGTGCCCAAGGGGCAGAGCTTCAAGAAGAACTACGCTGGCATCTTCCATTTTCAGGTAAAGGATGATTTGAAAGCCAGAGTTGATTTGTGTTTGAGGCATGTGCACGTGTGTGTGGAGGCTGCGTGAGAATTAGTACATGCTTTGAAGCTTAACTTTCCCCTTTCCTTTTGAAGAAAAAAAAGATATTTATTAGGGTAGATTTTTGCCTAATTATTAGAGAACTGTCTCCTCACTAAAGAAATTGTGTAAGCTAAGCTTTTAAAGCTCCAAAGAAAATAGTTGTATTGGTTTGTGATTCTGGTCTTCCCTGGTGGCTCAGACGGTAAAGCGTCTGCCTGCAATGCGTGAGACCTGGGTTCGATTCCTGGGTCGGGAAGATCCCCTGGAGAAGGAAATGGTAATCCACTCCAGCACTCTTGCCTGGAAAATCCCATGGACAGAGGAGCCTGATAGGCTACAGTCCATGGGAGTCGCAAAGAGTCAGACACGACTGAGTGACTTCACTTCACTTCACTTCCTCCTCTATCTCTGTCTCCTGCTTCTCGCTGTGTCTCTGTCTCTCCTTCTCTTAGTAGAAACACACATATACGTATCAATATATGCATGTATATGTGTGTGTTTGTCTGTCAACATCTATGACATGGGAGTTTCGAATAATTTTTGTAATCTTCTCTTTAAATTATGCATCATGTGGACAAATTCCTCGGGTCATAAAAACATTTCTGAAAGTCACAAGAGTTTTTATGAATCACAAGACCTCAGATATAAAAGACCAGCCAAGATCCAAAGGCGGGTGGATCCCTCTGGAGGCCCTGGCAGAACCTGACTAGAGGCTGGAGGGCCTTTCAGATCTTTCATTGCTTTTCTTGAAGTGGGTGGGCTCTCTGTCACTGGTGTGTCATTGAATTGGCCACCAGGGGGCACTTGTGTAACAGTCCTCTTGCAAGGAGAGGGGAGTGTGTGTCTCTGTGTGTGTCTGTGTGTATGTGTCTGTGTGTGCGCGCACTTGGAAGGGGGCAGGAGGGGGAGTGTGTGTGTCTGTGTGTGTCTGTGTGTCTGTGTGTCTGTGTGCGCGCGCTTGGAAGGGGGCCTGGGGTAGACAGATGCCTACACCCTGCTGACACCCACCTTGCTACCCCCAGATCTGGCAGTTTGGGGAATGGATGGACGTAGTGGTGGATGACCGGCTGCCCACAAAGAATGGCAAGCTGGTGTTTGTGCACTCAGCGGAGCGCACTGAGTTCTGGAGTGCCCTGCTGGAGAAGGCATACGCCAAGTGAGTGCCTAGCCAAGCGACTGGCCTGGCCTCCAAGCCTGCCCTGACCGTTGGCAGAGACGGAAGCACCTGGAACCAGGGGAAGAGGCAGGGGGACCACGGGGCATTCCCTCCCCGCCCCCTCTGAGGTCCAAGCTCACCTCCAGCCTCCCAGACAGTGCCTTCTCTGTGCCCGCAGGCTGAACGGATCGTATGAAGCTCTGTCAGGGGGCAACACGGTGGAGGGCTTTGAGGACTTCACGGGGGGCGTGACGCAGAGCTTCCAACTCCAGAATCCCCCAGGAACCTGCAGAGGATGCTTAGGAAGGCCGTAGAGCGATCTTCCCTCATGGGCTGCTCCATTGAGGTAAACCATGCTTGGTCTCACTGCAGGGCATTTGCACCTGTTGTTGCTTTCACCTAGAAAGTTCTTTCTCCAGATACCTGCATACCTAGCCCCTTCTCATTCACATTTCCACTCCAGTGCCCCTCCCTCAGGTTAGTCTTCCCTGCCTCTCACTCTCAGTTAGCTGTTCCTACCCCTGATTTCCTCTCTACTTTGTTTTGATTTTTTTCCCCCCAACATCTATCACAGTCAGAAACTGTCATACTTGTTAATGTGTGTATTCATGACCAAAATTCTCCAGACAGTTTCCATATTTCACGAAGGCGTGTCCAACTCTTTGCGAGCCCATGCACTGTAGCCTGCCAGGCTCCTCTGTCCATGGGATTTCCCAGGCACGAACACTGGGGTGGATACTCAGTGGGGGATCAAACCCAGGTCTTCTGCCCTGCAGGGAGATTTCCTATCTGAGCCACTAGGGAATCCCTTCCATGAAAGCAGTGACCTCATTTGTCTCTTTGACAGCTGATCCTGGGACTTAAGGTGGTACTTGACATACAATAGATTCCCAACACATATTTGTTCAAATAAACAAATACACCCAGAGTGCCACTGCGAGGCTTCTCCATGGCTCAGTGGTAAAGAATCTGCCTGCAAGGCAGGAGACGCAGGAGACACAAAAGACGGTTCAATCCCTGGGTGGGGAAGATCCTCTGGAAGAGGAAATGACAACCCATTCCAATATCCTTGCCTGGAAAACCCCACGGACAGAGGAGCCTGGCAGGCTACAGTCCAAAGTGTCACAAAGAGTCAGACACGACTGAGTGACTGAACACAAGAGTGTCACTGTAAGACCCAGCAGTTGCATTCTTGGGCATTTATCCCAGAGAAATGAAAACTTAGGTCCACACAAAAGCCTGTGCCCAAATGTTCAAAGCAGGTCTATTTGTAATAACCAGTACCTGAAAACGACTTAGATGTCTTTCAATGGGTGAATAGTTGAACAGACTGCAGTGAACTCATTTCAGGGGATGCTGCTCAGCAATAAAAATATGTGAACTATTGACACACACAACAACTTGGATGAGTCTCAAGGAAATTCTGCTGAATGAAAAAGCCAATCCCCCAACAGTGTTGAAATGACAAAATTATTTTTTTTAATCTATTTATTTTTGCTGTGCTGGGTCTCCACTGCTGTGCAAGTTACTCTCTAGTTGCAGCAAGCAGGGGATACTCTCTAGTCCTCACTACGGCTTTTCTTTTTTTTTTTTTAATTTTTTTAATACTTTATTCTACATTACAATACTGCATTTGTTTTGCCATACATTGACATGAATCAGCCACAGGTGTCCACGATCTCCCAATGCCGAAGCCCCTCCCACCTCCCACCCCACATCCTCTCCCTGAATCATCCGTGCACCAGCCCCATGCATCCTGCATCCTGCATTGAACATAGACTGGCGCTTCATTCTTACAAGATAGTATACATGTTTCAATGCCGTTCTCCCAAATCATCCCACCCTCTCCCTCTCCCTCAGAGTCCAAAAGTTTGTTCTATACCTCTGAGTCTCTTTTGTTGTCTCACATAGAGGGTCATCATTACTATTCTTCTAAATTCCATATATATGTGTCAGTATACTGTATTGGTGTTTTTCTTTCTGGTTTACTTCACTCTGTATAATCGGCTCCAGTTTCATCCATCTCATTAGAACTGAGTCGAATTTATTCTTTTACGGGCTGAGTAGTACTCCATTGTGTATATGTACCACAGCTTTCTTATCCATTCATCTGCTGATGGACATCTAGGTTGTTTCCATGTCCTGGCTATTATAAACAGTGCTGCAATGAACATTGGGGTACATGTGTCTCTTCCAATTCTGGTTTCCTCGGTGTGTATGCCCAGCAGTGGGATTGCTGGGTCATAAGGCAGTTCTATTTGCAATTTTTTAAGGAATCTCCACACTGTTTTCCATAATGGCTGTACTAGTTTGCATTCCCACCAGCAGTGTAAGAGGGTTCCCTTTTCTCACTGCGGCTTTTCTTTATTGCAGAGCATGAGCTCTAGGGCTCCCAGGCTTCAGTAGCTGCAGCTCTAGAGCACAGGCTTCATAGTTGTGGCTGCGGGCTTAGTTGCCCCAAGGCATTTGGGATCTTCCCAGATCAGGGATGGAACCATGTCTCCTGCATTGGCAGATGGATTCTTTACCACTGAGCCACCTAGGGAAGGCCTCGAAATGACAGAATTCTTGAAAAATGGAGAACAGATTAGGAGTTGTCAGAGTTTAGGGAAGATGCTCGTAAGAGGTGATTGTTGGCTATAACAGAGCAGCATGTGGGATGTTAGCGGTGATGGAAATGTTCTGTATTGTGACGATGGTGGTAGATACAGAACACTATACATAAGATAACAATACATAAAACATACACAAATGAATACTAGTAAAAGTGGAGGCATCTGTGTTAGATCAACAGATTGTGTCAACATATTCGCTCTGGTTTTTATATTGTGCTATAGGGACTTCCACGCTTCCACTGCAGGGGACACAGGTTCAGACCCTGCTAGGAAACTAAGATCCTGTATGCTGTATGGCATAGCTAAAAAAATAAAACAGAACAAAAACCTTGATATCATGCTATAGCTTTTTTTAACAATTTTTAAAAACTAATTGCTTATTTTTATTTGGACAGCACTGGGTCTTCATGGCGGTGTGTGGGCTTAGTTGCCCCACAGTAGTGTGGGTCTCAGTTCCACAACCAGGGTTTGAACCCTGGTCCCGGGCTGTGGAAGGCAGGTTTTTAACCACCCGACCACCAGGGAAGTCCCTTCACTATAGTTTTGGAAGATGTCACCGCCGTGGGATGTTGGACACGGGGCACACAGAATCTCTCTGTATCATTTCTTAAAATTGCTTGTGAATCTGCAAGCACTTGAAAAGGCAAAGTTTAATTAAAAAAAAAAAGTGAACACAGATCTAAATAAGAACAAAGTCCTGAAAAGAGGGGATAATATGTACACGTCTAGCCGATTCACTTTGCCGTACCTCTGAAACAAACACGACATGTATTGTAAAGCAACTCTTCTCCAATAAAAATAAGTTTTAAAACAGGGAGTTCAGAGAGTTGTCACCTGTCTTCAGGTGCCCCCCGTCCCCCTGACCAGGTCCTGAGTTCCTCTCGAGCCCTCTGTGTTCTGCAGGTCACCAACGAACATGAGCTGGAGTCCTTGACGCAGGGTATGCTAGTGAGAGGACATGCTTACTCAGTGACGGGCCTCCAGGACGTGAGTCTGACCCCTGCACCCCCATCCAGAAGGGCGCGAGAAGAACTTCTCTGACCGTACTCCCCTGACCTCTGCCCACAACCCACCCAGGTCTCCTACCAAGGCAGGACAGAAACGCTGATCCGAGTCCGGAATCCCTGGGGCCGGATTGAGTGGAATGGAGCCTGGGTGACAAGTAGGCGGCCTGCCAGCACTCTGGGGGAGGGACAGAGCACACCGCAGGCCCCGCCCCCATGGAGCAAGGCCATGCCACCAGGAGATACTCCATCTAACCAGGACTCTCAAGCAGCTCAGGGGTGAGGGGAGCCCTGGGGGAGGATCGAGCTCTGCTCCTCTTCCTGTCTCTGCTCCAGCGCCAAGGAGTGGGAGGAGGTGGCCCCAGATGTCCAGAGGCGGCTGCTGCAGAGGAAGGAGGACGGGGAGTTCTGGTCAGCCCCATGCCCGCCCCCCTTCATGCTCCTGCCGCCCATCGCACCTGAGCCTTGGACGGGGAGGTTCGGGGGGGTCCGTGGGTGTGGGTGTGCCACTGATGGCTCTGCGCACCCTCCCACCACAGGATGTCCTACCGAGACTTCCTTGGCAACTTCACCCTCCTGGAAATCTGTAACGTGATGCCCGACACGCTCTCCAGGGACTCCAAGAGCTGTTGGCACACCACCTTCTACGAGGGCAGCTGGCGGAGAGGCAGCACTGCAGGGGCTGCCGGAGCTACCTGGGTGGGCTGGGCGGGGGTAGAGGTGGAACTCTCAGGGCAGGGAGTGGGGGATGGGCCGCTGGCCCACTGCACAGCCGGGCCCAGAGGCCCAGGGGCAAGGCCCACAGTGCCCACTGGGCCCTGCTGAGGAGGCAGGCGTGTGGCCTGGAGGCCCGTCCACCGCGGGAAGGGCAGGGCCGTCTGATCTGCTTCCTCCACAGACACATTCTGGACCAACCCCCAGTTTAAGATCTGTCTCCCTGAGGAGGATGACGACGAGAGGACGATGAAGCTGTCTGCACCTGCCTGGTGGCCCTGATGCAGAAGAACTGGAGGCAGACGCGGCCCCACGGAGCCCAGCTGGAGACCATCGGCTTCGTCATCTACTCGGTGGGCCCCCAGCTGGTCCCCTGGCCCCTCTTGCTCCTGCAGTGGCCTCACCCCGCCCCGGACCACTGCCCACCCCACAGCCCCAGGACTAGGACACCCTCCCCTTCAACCACCTCCACACCCCTAGCTCGCTCTTTCTTCTTTGCTCCCCACAATGTTGTGTTAGTTTCAGGTGTACAAAAAAGTGGATCAGTGGTATATAGATACATACCTACTCTTTTCCCGCATAGGTCATTACATAGTATTGAGTAGAGTTCCCTGTGCTGAGCAGGAGATCCTCATTGGTGGTGGTGTTTAGTTGCTAAGTCGTGTCTGACTCTTCTGCCACCCCATGAACCGTCCATGGGATGTCCCAGGCAAGAGTACTGGCATGGGTTGCCATTTCCTTCTCCAGGGAATCTTCCCTGACCCAGGAATCCAACCTGTTACTCCTGCCTTCTCTCCTGCACTACTGGCAGGTTCTTTACGGCTGAGGCACTGGGGAAGCCAGGTCCTTATTAGTTATCTGTTGTACTTACAGTAGTGTGTGTATCAATCCCAATCTCCCAGTTTATCCCTCCCCCCCAATCCCCGGCCCTGGCTTTTTCTTGAGTGGTGTGTTGAGCTTTTAAGGCAGGGCTGACAGTTTTCTTTCCAAATTTTTAAATTGAAAACTCTTAAGGAGGGACTTCCCTAGTGGTTCAGCGCAGGGGGCACCGGTTCTATTCCCAGTTGAGAACAAAGATCCCACATGCCTCGAGGTGTAAACAAAAAGGAAAACAAACAAAAAACACTTAAGGAGCACTTCCTCTGTGCCAGGCATTGTTCAAAGGGCCTTTCAAATAGTAACGCCTTTAATAAAAGGAAGGAGACTGGGAGCCAGAGGCAAGGTCATGTCCAAACTTATCCCAGTTTCAACACACTCAAAGATTTCCCCACAGCCCCCAAACCTCCGCAGAGCTCCCCCACCAAGGGCATGGAGTCTGGCCAGGAAAAACCCTTGACAAGTGTTTCCCAAACTGTGCCTTGCAAAATCCTAGAAACGCCCATTTGTCCTTTCACTTACATAGTCTACAGTATCCATGGAGCACCTTCTGTATGCTCAATCATGAACAAAAGCAGACTTGAGCCCTGCCCTCCTCCTAGGCTGTAGGTTAACAGACACACCCAAAACCATTTCTAAGGTTAGATGCGACCCCCTCCCAGAAAGGCTGCCTTCTCTACACCCACCTAGAGCTCCCTGGGCCATTACTATGTTAAAGATTCTGCAGGAACCTATATTTCTGCAGAAGAGCAATGTATTTTTCTTGGTTTAAGTCACCTTTTTATAGAGCACCTTTTTAATGAGTACCTTTGTGCTCATTCCTGGGTTTCTATGAACTTCCTGGGAAAAATTAGCACTCCATGGAAAATGCTCTCCCGTGTTTTTCCCAGTTCTCCAATTGCTCAGCAGTGTGAGACTGGGTGAGTTAGTTCACCACCTCTGGGGGATTTCCTTTCCATCCTTAACCCGAAGTGATAAAATATCCTCTTCGCAAAACTTGGTGTAAACCATATGTCATGCAAGTGTATGTTCCTCGGTTCTTTGTCTCGTCACAACAAAGATTTGGAGCGAGGACATTAAAGCCCTCGGCACGTCACAGCTCTACGATCTTGGACAAACCGTGTTATAGCTCTTAGGCAAATCGGTGTTACAGCTCTATTTTATTTAGAAGATAGCAGGAGAATCCACCCTCAAAGTGTGAGGGCATGCCAACCCAAAGACTTCAAGAGAAGAGAGTGGAGGAGTGCATGGGGGAGCGAGAGAGGGAGGGAGAGAGGGAGAGTGGAGAGAGAGAGAAAGTGCTTTGGCTCTTCCTTTTATATGTTTTCTTCCACCTGGGCCTGCCCTATGCAAATTGGGCTTAGCCAGGAGTGCTGTTTGTTCTACCTGAAGTCTTCACTCTGGTCCTCGGATCTTCTTTTGTTCTATTTTCGCAGGCTTTTCCCTTCCTTGTCTTTTAGCCACCGCCATTTTGGACTCCTTTTCCTATTCTACCTACCTAACATTCCCCCTCAAGAGATGCAAAGGAAAGATTATTAAAGCTGGGACTTAACAGCTCTTAGATCCCACACGCCTCCCCACACTGGTGTCCCAGGGCCCTTATTAGCAGCGCCCCCCCAACACCCACACACACACAGCCTGACTTCCATGGACCTGAGCCCCTTAACCATCCTGGGGATCTGACCTTCCTCTTTCTTCCCTTCCCAGATCCCAAAGGAGGTACCGAAGACGGGGGCTTGACGCCTAGCAGACACCCACCCCATTCCTGGCTGCGTGTAGATGGGCCAGGGGTGGAATTCAGTGAAGGGTCTGGGGGCCACTGGGTCAGGGTTCCAGCCCCCTTGGGCCCTGGGTGGGAGTCAGGGAAGGAAACGACCACGCTGGAGTTACGTGCCAGCCGGACAGTGTCCCCTTAACCTTGCCCAGCTGGGCCTCACTGTGGGGGTCCCTCTCTCCCTGCCCTCCCCTGGAGGACCCTGGACCCAGTTGCAGGGCACATACAGTTTCAGAACCTCCAGGATGTCCACTTGAAAAAGGACTTCTTCGTCAAGTACCAGGACCTGGGTTTCTCGGAGATCTTCACCAACTCGCGGGAGGTGAGCAGCCAGTTCCAGCTGCCCCCGGGGGAATACATCATCATCCCCTCCACCTTCGAGCCGCACAGGGACGCCGACTTCCTGCTGCGGGTCTTCACCGAGAAGCACAGCGAGTCCTGGTGAGGGGCCCCACCTCACTGCTCCAAGGCCTCCTGGCCCCCACCCCGAGCTGTAGGATGTCACGCTCAGGGATCAGTTATCCGGTAGCCCCCACTGACACCGACACTCTGTCCCTAATTTTACAGTCAAGGAAACTGAGGCACAAGGCAGGGAAGCCCAAAGTAGTAGCAGAGTCAGAATTGGAACCCCAATCCCATGGCACCCATTCCCTATTGCCTCAGATACACATGACCTCCCCATCCTTCCCACTGGAGTCCCTGTCTCCCTGAGCCCCTGCTAACTTCACGCCTTCATCCACTTCTGCCCAGGGAACTGGATGAAGCCAACTACGCTGAGCTTCTCCAGGAGGTGAGGGGAGGCCATGGGGTTGGGGGTTCGGGGCAGTATGTGTGGGTTGGGGTATGAAGGAGCGCTCTGGGCCGTGTCCCTCTCCCACCCCTCTCCCTCCAGGAGAGCATCTCTGAGAGTGACATAGACCAGGACTTCGTACGCTTGTTTCACATAGTGGCAGGTGGAGAGGTGAGAGGCAGAGGTCTTGGGGTACTGAAAGGAGGTGCCTGGGGGCTGAAGGGGCCGGAGTGAGAGTTCACGGTCCCCTTTTAGGGCAAGGAGATAGGCATGCATGAGCTACAGAGGCTGCTCGACAAGGTGGTCTCCAGATGTGAGTCTTCCACCCGCTGCAGTCCTTCCCTTCATCACCCTTAACCACTCGCCCCGCCCCCCATCCCAGCAACACTCAGCTCACCCCTCCCCTTCTTTCTGCCCCCTCCCTCCCTCCCAGTCAAAACCTTCAAAACCAAGGGCTTCAGCCTGGATGTGTGCCGCCGCATGATCAACCTCTTGGATGTATCTTCCTGTCCAGTGGGCCATCCTGCCCAGAGCTATCCTGCCCCAGCCCCCTACCCCTGAGCCTGGCCCAGGGCGGCCCCTCTCTCTGGCCAGCCATGCCCTCCTTCTGGATGGGGATGAGGCTCTGGGGTGACAAAGATGCCAACTCTCCTGGCTCTCACCACAGTCACCTGCAGGGCCCTTCAGTCTTGGGGTAGCGAGCACCTCGGGGAGCAGCTCTGCTTCTCAGCCCCCGGGATGTCCTCCCCACCCCCCTCCTCTGATATCCTTGACTGCCTCTCCTCTCAGAAAGATGGCTCTGGCAAACTGGGGCTTCAGGAGTTTCATGTCCTGTGGAGAAAAATCAAGAAATGGACGGTAAAGGGCATTGAGGGGGCAATTTATGGGGGTGAGAGAGGTCCTTGTGAGGAATGAGGACTAGGAGATCTAACAAAGATGAACCTGTAACAGGAGCCCCTGACTAGACATGCGCATGTCACACACACACACACACACACACACACACACACACAGATATCCTGGGATGGAGTTGTTGACATGCTGCCATATGAAATAGTCAAAATGTTCCCGGGACTTTCCTGACAGTCTCAGTGGTTGGGACTTCTTCCAATGTGGGGGCCGTGGATTGGATCCTTGGTCAGGAAACTAAGATCCCTGCCTTGCAATGTGGCTTAAAAAAAAAAAAAATTCAATAACCAGCAGAGTCTAGGTATCAACTAACATAAAGAATACAGGCAGAGAGCCCCGAGCAAGGTGCCAGGAGCCAGCTCTGAGATCACCAGGTGATGGGAATATGGAAGCTCAGGTGTAGGCCAGCGGGGCACGGGGCACGGGGGGTCCTGGGGGCTTGGGTGGTGGTTGTGAAGCGTTTCACCCCTTGTGAAATGTTGTGCCCTGCACACGGCCCTACCACAACTGCCTGTCCCTTCAGGACATCTACCGAGAGTGTGACCAGGACCAGTCAGGCACCTTGAACTCCTACGAGATGCGCTTGGCAATTGAGAAAGCAGGTGGGCTAGGGGCAGGACACGGCTTAGGGGTGGGATGGGGAGGCAGCGGCCGAAGGGCTGGACTCTCTCCTTCTGCACCCCTCTCTCTCCCAGGCATCAGGCTGAACAACAAGGTGACGCAGGTGCTGGTGGCCAGGTACGCAGATGACAGCTTGATCATGGAGTTTGACAGCTTCATCAGCTGTTTCCTGAGGCTGAAGGCCATGTTCAGTGAGTCAGGCGGGCACTGCCCACGCCCCACCCCGGGCCATTGGCCCACCAGCCTTCTCCCGCATAGCTGCACAAGAAGCCCTGCTCCAGAACACTCCCTCCACAGGGCATGGACAGTCTGGGTTCAGATCCCAGCCCCACCACTTGCGGGCTCTGTTGCCTTGACCAAGTCACTGTATCTCTCTGTGCCTGTAAGTGTAGACAATAGTGCTGCCTGCATAGGACCACGGTAGAGGTTAAATGAGATAGTATTTGGAGAGCACTCGGAACTGGCCGTGGTTCAGAGCAAGGGTTTAGGAAGGAGTCCTTATCATTAATTCCCTATGGGACTGGGGATGTAGCTGGAGAGGGATACCCTTTCTGACCTCTGCCCTAGTTGAGAATGAGTGACCACTGACTCACCTCCCGACTCTCCTCCCTTTGCCTCGTCCCCGAAACAGCGTACTTTCTAACCATGGACCCTAAGAACACTGGCCAGATTTCTCTGGACCTGAACCAGGTACATGGAAGGGATCTCAGGCACCCCCACCCGTGGCTCCACTGACCCTTCCCTCTTCACGAACATCGTGCCCCACCTCTCCCATCTTCTGACGTTCTTCTCACCCCACAGTGGCTGCAGATAACTATGTGGGGTTAGAGTCACTGCAGGAGCCCGACTTCCTTCCACCATCAGCCCCCCAGGGCTTCTGGCCTGGGGTCGGTGTACTCCCCGTGGCACTCAGCTCTGCAGCCTCTGCTGATGGAATGGACCCTGGATGCCAGCCTCACTCCATCAGCGGGCCTCCGGGCCCACCGTCCCCACCCAAAGTGTTTTTTCTTTACCCCAACCAGACTTCCGGTGGCTGGATTTACTCGTCTCCTCCCTCTCCAAGGATATTTCACTACAGGTTAAGTGACACTTTCCCCAGAGTCCCCAGCTGGGGAGGTGGTCCACGCTTTCCACCCTGCTCAGGCTCCCTGTTTCCCACCTCCCCCTCACTGGGTGTGGGGGCATTAATATAATGAACAACACGTGCCACTGGCTTCCGTGTCTCTGTGTTTCTACGTTAGGAAGAGGCTGGCGGGGGTGTGAGTTGTTTCCTCAGCACCAAAAGGGGGGAACCCAGTAGCTCTCCGTTGGGGTGGTACCACAGCCCTGTCCAGGGAGCATTTGGAAATGCAATATTGTCGCAGAGCTAGAGGGCGCTGTTGGCATTTATGGGCAGCGCTGGGGACGCTAAAGGCAAGGAATGCCCCATCACAGCGTGGCACCTGGAGCAACATCCTCAGGGAGAGCCGAGCCGCCGGACACTGAGCCTCCCCTCCCATCTCCTCCCTCAGACTGGACTCTCCAAAGGTGGCACTGCTGCTGTCTCACCAGAGTTCAAAATCCTACAGAAGTCGGCCAGTCATAGAAATGCACTGAGCCTCCTGGACGTGTGGCTGGGGAGGAGTGAGGGACTGTGGCCACAGATTAGTTCATTCCTGCCTTGAAAGGCATTCATAGTCAAATCATTCTTATTGTTTAAAAACTGCTGCCTGGCTATTGTCCTTAGCCCACCAGTCCTTGACCTTGGAGTCTCTGCCTCAGATGCCTCCAGCTTCCAGCCCCTAGACCCCAGTCTCCTGCAGCAGTGGGAAGACTGAGACCACCAGCAGTGCCCCCAGCTGCACTTCTCAAAACCTTCCAGATCTCCCTGTGGCTCTCTCTCCCTACCCCTGCCCCGGGCAACTGTGCTTGGGAGCTTTGCAGCCTCTTGCACAGAGACAGCCTCTAAATTCCTTTAGAATAGGGTCTAATGAATCTAACCTCCAATGAATTGGAATCCTTCCCGGCTCTTTGTACTTTGAGCTTCCCAGGGTAGCAGGCTTCGTTTCCTCCTGCACTAAGAGCTCTGAGGCTTCTTTCTATTTGCATTAAACCCACCCATTCCTCTTAGACTTGGGGATGGGGGGTGGGGGTGGGATTCCAGTCTTCCCGGATCTGTTGACCAATTCCCAGCACCAGCGCTGCCCTTTGTCACCTTTGTGAAAACTCCATTGCCTCCCCCACCGCTTCAGAGCAATCATTTCCGGCCCTGCCACCCTCCTCTCCCATCCTCTGTGGTCTTTCTGAGAAAGAGGTCACAGTCTGTTAACAAGGGTCTTAAAGACTGATTCCTCGACCCTGTCTTCCACCACCACCTTTTCTTTTCAGAGAAGCTAAGGAGCGAAGGTCCCTAGGTGGGTGCAGGGATCCTTTGGGAGAGGCTGGAAAACTTGGGTTTTTGAGAAGACCAGGCAGTCCCAGTTGGTTCTGGGGAGCCCAGCCAGATGCTGACCCCACCCCTTCCCAGTCCCTTGCCCCAGCGGGAGATGTCACCATCTTCTATTGGATCCCAGGCTTTCACTGCCGTGACTGGGGTTCAGTCCCTGCTCTGGGGACCAAGATCCTGCAAACCATGTGGCATAATGCCCCCAAAATGGGGGTGACAGTGCCTGTCTCAGAGGGGTGCTGTATGGACAACTAAGATGAAGAGGGTGAAGCTCTCATTATCACCTGAAAACTGGGTTCCCTTCTTAGTGGATGCTAAGCTAAAAGACAACTCAAAGAGCAGAAGGAAGGATTTATTACTTGCAGCAAATAAGGAGAACACCGGAGATCTTTCCCAAAGCTATGTATCTACGAACAGCAAAATTGGGCAAGTTTTTTGTTTGTTTTGTTTTTGTGTTTAAGTTAAAAAGAGTAATTTTAAAATTTTTTATTAGAAGTTTTAAACTGAGGGTATATGCGTATGCATGAAGGGGCTTGCTGCTGCTGCTGCTAAGTCACTTCAGTCGCTTCTGACTCTCTGTGACCCCATAGACGGCAGCCCACTAGGCTCCCCCCGTCCTTGAGATTCTCCAGGCAAGAACGCTGGAGTGGGTTGCCATTTCCTTTTCCAATGCATGCAAGTGAGAAGTGAAAGGGAAGTCGCTCAGTCATGTCCGACTCTTCGCGACCCCATGGACCGCAGCCTACCAGGCTCCTCTGTCCATGGGATTTTCCAGGCAAGAGTACTGGAAGGGGCTTGAGAGAAGAATTCTGCCTGGAATTACAGCTAAGGTTAACAGAGGACAAGCTTCAGTTGATTGAAGTCACCAGGGGTCAGAAAAGGTCAACCTTGTCATCCCATACATTTCTGTTGGGCTGGTGGTTGAGCACTTCTGGCTAATCTTTACCAGTGAAACAGAACTGGAAGTCATAATTTATAACTGATTTGCCATTCTTACTTTTCTTGCCTCATGAGTCATTTGTTCTTCTGTTCCCTTAAGACCATCATTACTGAGACCTACTCAAGTGCAAACATTGTGGCCAGGCCTGGGTCACAAAATAGGTTTAGGCTCAAAATGATTTTTATCATGTTAAAAAACAGTATCTGGTTCTTTTCCTCTGGGGACCCCCCACCCTCTCTGCTTCCGTGTCACCATGCTGAGCAGAGCCCCATATATAGTCTGTGCTCTGAACAACCCAAGGGGGCACCATTCACCCCGATTAGGATGTAAGAGGCACCCTCAGAGTTTGACCACATGACTACACTGTACTGGAGAAGTGAGATGAACCAGCATACACTGAATAAATATATCTAATTCACGCATGCATTCAACACGTTTGCAAACATGCCTTCATCATATTCCTCCACACCCAAAATCTAAAACAGAAGTTGTCCCCCAACCCCTGCCCCCTAGCTATGGCCAGACCTGGCTGCTCCCTCCTCTTGGTGGTCAAATTTGCTCTCTGCATGCACAACCTGACCACTCTTTCTCTTTCTGACTCAATCCATTCAAATACGCCCTCCGCCAATGCCTGGGAGGCCATTCCCGTGACATCTCTGCCATCTCCAGAGATGGTCTGTAATCACACTTTCTGCTCTTCTCCTCCAGGCCTCAGCGTAGGGAGTTTCCTCTGCTCACGGCAGTGTTTGCTGGGAAAGGGCATGAGACCGTGCTGCCAGCACCCTGCTCAGCATGTGCTGGGTGCCTGTGACTGAGGTCACGTGGTAGAGCTTGCCTCGGGATGACTCACCGCTGCTCTCCACAGCTGCTGCCCCCGTTCCCTTCCGACCCCCTTTTCAGCCTCCATCTGTATTGCAAAGACGAGCTCACGTCGGGGAACATAGGTCCCCCAGAATAGCTCCGGAGTTTTTTCCTCTGCTCTCTGAGAAAGTGGGGTCAAAATAGACCAGAAATCCTGCCATTTGCAATAAAAGATGGACCTTGAGGGCATCGTGCTAAATGAAATAATTCAGAGAAAAACAAACACAGGATGATCTCATGTGTGGAATCTACAAAAATGTTTTAAAGAACTTAAAAACAGCTCAGGTACAGAGGACAGATTGGTGGTTGCCAGAGGTGGGGATGAGGATGGAGTGGAATATGTTAAAGTGGTCAAATGGAAGAGACTTCAGTGACAAACACGTGCTGGAAGGAATTCCTTGGTGATCTAGAGGTTAGAATTTCAGTCTTCCACTGCCAGGGGCCAGGATTCAATCCTTACTCAAAGCACTAAGATCCTGCAAGCTACACAGGTTGGCCAAAGAAATAAAAAGAACAAAAAGTCACGGGGATGTAACATATGGCATAGTGACTATGGTTAATACTACTGTGTTGTTTATTTGAAAACAGCTAAGACTATAGATCTTAAAAGTTCTCATCACAAGAAAAGTGAGAAAGGAATGTCTAAATCTAGGAATAGGGTGGAGAGTGTGACAAGAAATATACAGAATGAGCCCAGAGCATCCTGAGTGCCAAAAGTACGGAAATGCTTTTTTAAAAAAAAAAAAAAAAGTAGAAAAACAAAAACACAATGATGGGAATATGTCAAAGGTGACGTGTAATTCCCCACATTTTAAGTGTGGGCAGCTCATAGAGAAAAGAATACCTTCAAGATAGAGAAATGTGGGACTTCCCTGGCGATTCAGTGGTTAGGACTCTGTGCTTTCACTGCCGGGGCCCCTTAGGGGAACTAGGAATGCACAAGGGGTGCAATGTGGCCAAAAAAAAATCTGACAAATAGGACCTTTGATCTCAGGCAGGTGATCAAGGCTAACATCAAGAGAGAAAACCATGTGGAGAGAGTATTTCCTTGATACGATGTGATGAGAATGACATTTTATGGCTATGGTTTCATTCCCCCAAACCGCAAACTCCAGGACTTCCCTGGTGGCTCAGTGGTTAAGAATCTACCCGCCAAGGTAGGCGACATGGATTCAGTCCCTGATCCGGGAGGATTCTATATACCGAGGATGCAACTGAGCTCGTGGGCCACAACTACGGGGCCCGTGCTCTAGAGCCCACGTTCCACAACAAGAGAAGCCACTGCAACGAGAAGCCTGCGCACTGCAATGAAGAGTAGCCCCTGCCGGCCGCCGCAACTAGAGAACGTCTGCATGCAGGGATGAAGGCTCAGTGCAACCACAAATGAAGAGTAAATAAATAAATAATAAACGTTTATTTTAAAGATTAGGCTCCAGTCTAATCATAAGAAAAATAGCAGAAAAATCCTACTTGCGGGACATTATGCAAAACTCCTGACCAATACTCCTCCAAACTGTCAACATCATCAAAAACAAGGCAAGTATGAGAAATTGTCACAATCAAGGGACTATATACATACAATGGAGTATTACTTGGCCACAAAAAAAGAATGAAATGTGGCCATTTGTGACAACTTGAATGGACTTAGTATTATGCCAAATGCAATAAGTCAGACAGAGAAAGACAAACACTGGATGAGTTCACTTACGTTTTATGTGTGGAATCTAAAAATAAAACAAGTGAACAAACATAACAAAAACAGAAGCTGAGTTATAGACACAGAGAAAAACAGATACTTGCTCCTGGGGAGAAGGGTAGGGGGAGGAGATACATATCTTGGAGATATTTTTCTATCAGTATACAGAGAGCTTCCTTATGATTTTTTTTTTTTTTTGTCTTCGACTATGCTGGGTCTTAGTCGTGACATGCAGGATCTAGCTCCTAGACCAGGGATCAAACCTGGGCTCCCTGCATTGGGAGTGCAGAGCCTTAACCACTGGACCACCAGGGAAGTCACTCCTTTTGATTTATTATAGCTGCATAGTATTCCACTGCAGCAAAGTCTCATCATTTATTTATCAGCTATTTATTAAGTTGTTTGCAACCTTTCCCTACTATAAACAATGCTACAGTTAACATGTCCATATGTCATCTTATGTAGTGGAAATATTTCTATAGGATAAATTTCTAAAAGGAGGTTACTGAGCTCAAGAATATATAGATCAGTAACTCATATACATATTAAATTCTCCTCCATAAAGGTAATACCAATCTAAGTTCCTACCAGCAATAGGAGAGTGTCTATTTCCCCACCAGTATTCTTGCCTGGACAATTCAATGGACAGAGGAGCCTGGCAGGCTACAGTCCATAGGGTCGGTCGCAAAGAGTCGGGCATGACTGAGCCACTGAGCACACGGTTCCCCATTCAAGGCAGTATGTGGTCACACTTTTGCATATTTATAATGTGATAGAAGAAAAATGATTTCTGACCTTGTAATTTGCATTTCTCTTTTTGCAAATTGAAGCTGAGCAAATATTCACATTTTCCTTGCATTTCATTTTCTGTGAGCATACTCTTTGCTCATTTTTATACTGGGCTTTTGTGTTTTTCCTTATAAAATTCTAGGAGCAATTTACATTTTAGGAAGATCTGACCTTTGTCTGCATAGGGGGCTGCAAATATTTTCCTTTGTCATGTGTCTCTCCACTGGGTTTTCTGAGCTTGCCCCATAGACTCCACCCCTTCACTCCCTCAGAAATTTCCTCTCCAGGCCATGAGGCCGCTCTCACAGACACATCCAGAAGACCCTCTAGTTCCTCACTCTTCCTGGTGGTATTTTTTTTAATGTATTTATTTATTTGTTTTTGGCTGCTCTGTCTTTGTTGCAACACAGACTTTCTCTAGTTACGGTGAGCAGGGGCTACTCTCTGTTGTGGTGCCTGAGCTGCACATTGAGGTGGCTTTCCTCATTGCAGCGCACAGGACGTAGGGCGCTCAGGTTTCAGTAGTTGTGGTGCACTGGCTTAGCTGGTCAGCGGCACGTGGGGTCTTCTTGGACCAGGGATTGAACTCATGTCTTTTCCATTGGCAGCCAGACTCTTATCCTCTGGGCCACAAAGGGAATCCTTCCTGGTGGCCTTTGATCTCTTGGTGACATCTGACTCTAGACTGAAGACGCCTCTTGTGAGCAAATAACCTTTATTCTGTCCTTTATCGACTTTAGCGGTTGCACATTCTCATTAGGATGCTGAAAACATGGAAAAGTACACGGACGAAAAGCAAAACTCACCTTATATTCCCCCTTCCAGGGTAACTGCTTTCAGTTTACCAGTGCCTACGCACATTTTTAATTGTGTGTAGGTTTTTCTATTTACAAAGTAAATTTCTTAAATTTATCCAGTCCCTTTGGGAGTGGATAGCTGCACTCTCCCACCTCTTGGGTTTCTCTTTGTCCCTATTCTGTCTCACAAGGAGGTGATCCCGAGGTGCTGACATGGGGGAACGTCTCCCTCCTGCCCATCCCCAAACAGCCTCTCTCTCCTGGACTTGTTTCTCCTGCCCCACCCCACCCGCTCCAAGCTTAACTGCTGCTCACCCTCCTGCCAGAGAGGTTAAACTCTTGGTCTCCTTTGTTCTTCAGAACCACCCAGGTGGAAATCTGAGTTTATCAACTCATCCTCCCAAACAATGCTGGTTTCCCTCCCTCTGCTAGTAAAACCAGCCAGGAGTAACCTCTAAGACTCACTAAGCATGGCTTCCGGCCACGTCTTGTCTTGCGCACCAAACATTTCCCTAATTCACCCTACTCTGGTTTCTGGGCTTTCCTCATGCTCTTCCTTGCCTGGACACAGTCCCCTTCCTGCAACAGGTCTCCCAGGACCCTTTGTCACTTTCTGCCCATCCTCTGCCCAGGGCAGCCCTGGCTTCCCTTCCCTCCAGAGCCCTGCTGCCTCACAGGCCTCTCCACTTCCTGGCTCTGTTCTCCAGGGGGGCCCTTGTGAGGAGCCAAACTGCACGCACACACCCAGGCCCCTTGTTAGCAGGCTGCCGCATTCTCCCAAGGTGCCAAGCACTTCCCCTGGCAGAACATTTCTCTCTCTGTATTGTAATTTCCTATTTACTCCTCTGTCTCCCTACTGACCATACACTGGGGGCAGGACTGTTTTTTTCATTGATGTATTTCGAGTACACATTAAATAAGTTTGTTGACGTGGAGGAAAGGAATAACTCTCCAGCTAATGTGACTGCTCCTACATTGAACCCTCAAAGCTCTCCATCCAGCATGATTCCTGGAGGGCTAACTTGGCCTGGCTGGACTTGGTACCCTTTAGGTCTGCTATGCAAGCCCCTCCACCTGGACTGACTGCCTTCCTCTGACTGTCACCGCGGTCCTCTCCAAACCTCAATTTACTCATCTGTCTACAGAAGGGAACACTCTGGAAAATTGTGAGGACAAGTGAACGACGTACCTTGTAGATGGCAATGTGATGAATGAATACCAGGAGTGGGTACATTATTAAAAAAAAAAAAGTGCTACTGTTCATCAAACACGTTTTCTATACCAGGCATTGTTCTAACACCCAACTATTGATATTAATGCCTTTCATCCCAACAAATTAGCTCCTTTTCATAGAAAAGTATACCAAGGCACAGAGCAGTTCTTGACTGATTTGCCTTGATTCCACACCGGCAGTAGAGGAGCTAGGATTTGAACCCAGGTCATATAGCTCCTCAGGCTTCCCTAGCAACTCAGCTGGTAAGGAATCTGCCTGTAATGCAGGAGACCCCAGTTCGATTCCTGGGTTGGGAAGATCCCCTAGAGAAAGGATAGGCTACCCAGCCCAGTATTCTTGGGCTTCCCTGGTGGCTCAGATGGTAAAGAATCCACAGGAGACCTGGGTTCAATCCCTGCATTGGGAAGATCCCCTGGAGAAGGGAACAGCTACCCATTCCAGTACTCTTGCCTGGAGAATCCCTGGACAGAGAAGCCTGGCAGGCTACAGTCCCTGGGGTCACAAAGAGTTAGACACAACTGAGCGACTTTCATTTCGTATAACTCCACTGTATTGCCCATCTATTAAATAATACACTTAGGATTATTTGGTCTGAGAACTGCCTTCTTCAATTAATTAATTAACTGGGTTTTGTGATCCAGTCATACAGCTATGTTCTCCTGTCCTGATTCTAATTCCAGTGGTAAATCTGTAGGTAGATTTTTGTGTAGATAACCACTTACCTCTCAAGGATGGAGACATGTTCAAACTGTAGCTCTCAAAAAAAATTAAAATGTCTAATTTCCCTGGTGGTCCAGTGGTTAAGAATCCATTGTCTACCAATTCAGGGACACTGGTTCCACCTCTGGCCCAGGAAGATCCCACTAGTGAGGCCACTAAGCAGCCACTAGGCCCGTGCCCCACAACTTCTGAGCCCACGCTCTAAAGCCCACCAACTGCATCTACTGAAGTCCACGTGCCCTAGAGTCTGTGCTCTGCAACAAGAGGAGCTGCCGCAATGATGAGCCTACACTTTGCAACTAGAGAGTAGCCCCCACTCACCACAGCTAGAGAAGGCCCACGCACAGCAGCAAAGACCCAGCACAGCCATAAAGAAATAAATAAGAGAACCACGCCCATAGTTTTTCTTCTTCGACATTTGTGTTATCAGATTCAAATAGAATAAATACTCATCAGTTGAATTAAACAGAGACATTTAAAGACATCTGTTTTGTCATACTTGACATGGACTTACCTTCAGTGGTACTTACAGACGTCTGTCCCCAAATTCACACTTCTAGGTCCTTCAAGCATTCTGAGGATGAGGTTTCCAATCCCTTCCTTCATTTTAAGAATTTCCTCACCAAGAGAGAGATGGGGGAAGGAGGAAAGAGCTTACTTAGCCTAGATGCAAGAGAAGAGAGATAGAGGAATTTATGTGTATCCTTTGGTGTCTGTAACTAAGACCATGAAGGGTGGCATGGCGACATCATCTCCATGTAAGAAGTTTCCCTAGTCTCCCTCCCTGGTCTGTTCTGTTCCCACCCCCTGATGATAGCCTTGTCCCTGGTGCAAAGCACTATGGGGACCAGAGAAAGGAGAAGGGGAGGAAAGAGGCCAGCGCTGGACACCCAAGGAGAGACTGAGACAGAAGGGAGGAGTCCCACTCCCCAGAGGACAGCTAGAAGCAAGAGGTCTGCCTCCCAGCACCATGCCCCTAACTGCTAGGTCACACTGCCTTTACTTCTGGGAGGCCAGAAACTTGTTGGATGCCAGGAGTAAAAGAGAGGGCAAAAGAATGGAAGAGCGTTAGAGAGATCCAGAGAAAAGGGGCAGACGTGAAGGGGACCCACGTTCATTATTAAATGGTCGATATGCAGAATTCAGAAAAGATGTAGAGGACAGCAACTAATGTAACAGAATATGTCCATGTATTCAGCATCAAGATTAGACAGTGTCAACATTTTGCCATATTTCCTGTAGTTTTATTCATTTAGATTTATTTATTTGATTTTCGGCTACGTTGGGTCTTTGTTGCTGCACTGGCTTTTCTCTAGTTGTGGTGAGTGGAGGCTGCTCTCTCGTGGTGCACGAGCTTCTCCTTGGGGTGGCTTCTCTTGTTGAGAAGCACGGCTCTAGGGCACTAACTTCAGTAGCTGCATCACGTGGACTCAGTGGTTGCAGTTCCCAGACTCTAGAGCACAGGCTCAATAGTTGTGGCCCATGGGCTCAGTTGCTCCATGGCATGTGGGATCTTTCCAATTCAGGAACTGGACCCGTGTCTCCTGCATTGCCAGGTGGATTGCTTACCACTAAGCCACCAAGGAAGCCCTCTTCATTCTTTTTTTTTTTTTTAAGGGATAGTACATTACAGGGGCTTCCCTGGTGCCTCCGCCCACCAATGCAGGAGATACGGGTTTGATCTGTGGGTCAGGAAGATCCCTTGGAGAAGTAAATGGCACAACCCACTCCAGTATCCTTGCCTAGAAAATCTCATGGTCAGAGGAACCTGGCAGGCTAAAGTCCATGGGGTGAAAAAGAGTTGGACACGACTGAGCAACTAGACAACAACAACAACTTGATACATTATAGACACAGCTACTTAGAGCCTTTCTCCCATCTGTGTTTCTTAGGTTACTTTTTTTAAATTTACGCTTTCTGTATAAGCCACATGGCATGTGGGATCTTAGTTCTGAATAAGGTTGGAACCAGTACCCCCTACATTGAATGCTCTGAGTCCTAACCACTGGTCAACCAAGGAAGTCCCTCCCATCTGTTTCAACTTTTACTACATGGGCATATGTGGGTTAGGAATCTATAAAAAATATATACTGCTGTTTATGTGTTTTACATTTTTAAATACTGGGTATGATTTGGCTTACATTCTTTTACCATTTGGTTTTATCTTATTCAACATCATTCTTTTGAAACATCCCTGTTAATATATGAGGGTGCGTTCATTTTATCTGCTGTATTGTATTCCATTTTGATTGCATTGATATTTCTGTTATCTTGTTGGTGGACAGTGAAGTTGTTTCCAGTCGTTGTTATTATAAAAACCATGAATGGACTTCCTCATATACATCTCCTTGTGCGCATCTGTGAGAATTCCTCTAGAGTCACACCTAGAAGTAGAATTGCTGAGTTCCAAAGAAATGTGTGTTTTCAGCTTTACCAGATATTGTCAAATTGCCCTGTAAAATGATTGTGTCCAGTACTCCATGAATTTCTTCTTCTCAAATACTTCAGACGTCTCCTTGAACCAGAGCGGATAAATAGCATTTCACATTTATGGGCCACTCATCTTTCCTTTTCAAGAAATGACCTGCAAATTCCTCCATTCACTTTTCTGTAATGCTTTTTTCTTCCTGATTACAAAAGTACTTTGTTTATGATCAATACTAAATCTTTTTCAGTTATATTGATTGCAAATTTCTTCTCCCGGTCTGTGAGAGACTTTCACTTTGTAGTGTCTTTTGTTTTTGTTTGTTTGTTTTTTAAATTTATTTGGCTGTGTTGGGTCTTAGTTGTTGCACAAGATACCTTTCATTGTGGTGCATGAACTCTAGTTGCGGCGTGAGGGCTCAGTAGTCGTGGTGTGTGGGCTCAGTAGTCGTGGCGGGCTCAGTAGTCGTGGCAGGCTCAGTAGTCATGGCAGGCTCAGTAGTCATGACGTGAGGGCTCCATAGTCGAGGCGTGAGGACTCAGTAGTCGTGGAGGACTCAGTAGTCGCGGCGTGAGGGCTCAGATGCTCTGTGGCAGGAGGGATATAATTTCCCAACCAGGGATCAAACTTGCATCCCCTGAACTGCAAAGTGGATTCTTAGCCACTGGGCCACCAGGGAGTTCCTATAGTGTCTTTCGTTAAATGTTTTCGAATTATTATTAAAGCTGGGTGATTGATATATGGGGAATCATTATACTGTTATCTCTACTTTTATGTAATTTGAATATTACCCTAACAAAAAGGTTCTTAAAAATCCATAAAACAATTCTCTATCATCCCAAATTCCTAAAGATCAGCTCCTATATTTTATCATTTTACTTTCCACATTCAGGTCTCTAATGCCACTGGAATTTATTTCTGTAGTTGCTGTGGGAGAGGATCAAATATTATATTTCCCTCATAGATGGCCAACTGTGTCCAGTTCTATTTCTGATCCTGTTTATCCTTTCTCCTCTGACCAGAAATTTCCCCTCTGCCCCATATATCCTTAAGTCTGCTTCTAAGCTCTCTATTCTGTTCCTTAATCACTGTGTGTACTCTCACCTTGCCACAGTTTTTTTTTTTAATTAATCTATTTATTTGGCTGAGCCTACAAATACAACTAAGTAGAGTCTTAGTTGTGGCATGAAGCATTTTTTACTTTAGTTGCAGCATGTGAGACCTAGTTCCCTACAGGTCCCCTGCATGAGGACTGTGGCAGCTTAGCCACTGGACCACCAGGGAAGTCCCCTCTGCCACAGTTTTAACTCCCATATTATCAGATTGGCCACAGTAGTATCTGTCAGGGCGGACTGGTATCACTTCTTCTTTTTCTTCTTCAGATTGACTTGGCTTTTCTTAGCCTTTTTCCTTCCATACAAATTTTACGATCAGCTTACACAATTCCAGAAAGGAAAAAACAAACAAACAAACAATCAACCCCAAAAAAACCCCAACAGTCCTGGGTTAATTGGAATCCTGTTGAATTCCAGATTCATTTTTGAGAGAAGCAACATCTTTCTAACACAATACCTTCCTGACCATCACCTTGTCATATCCGTCCATATACAAGGGCTTCTATTTTGATCCTTATGTAAAAATTTGTGTTTGGAGACTTCTCTGGTAGCCCAGTGGTTAAGGCTCAGGCTCCCAATGCAGGGGACCTGTGTTCTATCCCTGGTCCGGAAACTGGATCCCACATCCTGCAGTGAAGATCAAAGATCCTATCTGTCACAACTAAGACTCAGCACAGTCAAATAAGTAAATAAATATATATATTTTTAAACGTGCTTGTTTTCTCCATGAAGGTCTTGTTCCGTCTTTGTTAGATTTGTTCCCAGGGCCTGTGGGGTTTATGGCTGGCTTTCCCCCTCCCCCAGCCCCACATCAACTATGCCAGGTGCGTCCTTCCGTTTGGTCCACTCCCTCCCCCACAGGTCCAGGGAGCAGCTGTCTACTCCAACAGCTGACTGTGTCTGTGAGACCTTGTCGAGTGCACGGGGCTCCCACCTCCCACCTCCCACCTCAGGGCCTGTCAGCTGAGTCTGGGGAGAGGCACAGCTGTTTCAATGGGGACAATGAGGTGCATTCTATACAGGCCCCTCTCTGAGCCTCCCTCCCCCAGTCCAGAGCAACTGTTCTTGTGGGTAAGGAAGGGCCCCACCTGTCAGCTCTAGCTACTCTTTCGGGCAACATCCAACTCCCTGATTCCTTTTTTTTCATGTCTTCCACCCACCCCTACCCCACCCCTTCCCACCCCACATGCAGAATCTAGCTCCCTGATTAGGGATCAAAACTGTGCTCCCTACATTGGGAGCAAAGAGTTCTAACCTCCAGGGAAAGTCCCTTCTGAATGTCCTTTGAGCCTGTCTCTCGTGTATGTCTTATGGGCTGATTGCCTGTTCACGGCTCTGTCATTTCCTGGAACTGGTGGGCAGAGAAAAGGTGGTCTTGGAAACGGATCATCCCTCTCTAACCTTGGAGGACTGGCTGTTCCCACAGCGTTCTCTCAGTTGTCACCGCGTTCAGGCTTCAGATCCTCACAGTGGCCCCAGTTAGGTAGACTAGTGACTACTGTCGCAGGCAGAGAGGTGCTGTGATGAGTGATAAGGCTGGGACTCTACCCCTTCCCAGTGACACGTCCCATACCTGGCTGGCCTCCGCACCTGCTCCTGGCACCTGCTCCCCTCAGCACTCCCTGCCCTCAATGAGGCCTCTCTGGCCTCTTTTCAGCATCCTTGTTTGAGGGTTGACATTACTCTCAGTGGCCCACCAGCTACAGCCTAGTGCTGACTCCCCCAGGGATGATGACCCTGGAACACGGCAGAACCAGAATCCAGGCTTCCATGGCTTCTTCAGGTGATAACTGAGCCCCACCACCCACTGTTAGTGGCTGTTCATGGGCGTTAGGGGGCCTCGTACCAGGCCTTCAAGGAGCAACCTGTCAGGCTGGCCTTAGACACAGGATGTCCTGGGACATTTGGACAACCCAAAATGATGGACGAAAGGTCGTTATTTTTTTTTTTTACTGCAGTATAGTTGATTTACAGTGTGTGTGTGTTGATTTCTGCTGTACAGCAAAGTGATTCAGTCATACACATATATATTATTTTTCCTATTCTTTTCCACTATGGTTTATCACAGGATGTTGAATACAGCTCCCTGTGCTATACAGTAGGGCCTTGTTGTTTATTCATCTTATATATAACAGTTTGTGTCTGCAAATCCCCAACTCCCAGTCAGGCAAGAAAATGTTATTTATTGAACACCTTCTAAAAGCCAAGCTCTGGACATCTCCCATCTCTTGATCCTGCCTGAGCAGATTATACGATGATTACCACTGTAGGGAGGAGGACCGCCACGCAGCACAACTCCAAGACATCACTCACACCCCCAGTTGGCCTCGTGCAGTATGCTTGGTCATCCAGAGCAGTACTGAGAGGGCCCCCGAGCCAGAGGGTGAATCCAGATTGGAGTGACCATCGGAAGCACTCCTCACGGGTCTATCTGCATCCTAGCAGAATGACTGGCAGGGTGGTACAAGACTCTGAAGCCCTAGATGGAGACAGCAGACAGGGGTGGGAGGAGCAGAAGGCCCAGTGCTTCTAGGTCTCACGAGAACCCGTCAGCTCTATTCCCAGCTCTCACCACTGAACTGGTTTGCCCATGTCCTTGTCGGTCATGCTATTGACACTTGATGTGTGTGTCCTGTGTCCTCAGCACCACATACATGCTTGCTGTTGACATGAACGGCCCAATTAAATGATGTCTACATGGGCTTCCCTGGTGGCTCAGTGGTAAAGAATCTACCTGCTAATGCAGGCGATGTGAGTTTGATCTCTGGTCCAGGAAGATCCCACATGCCTTGAAGCAACTAAGCCTGTGCGCCACAACTATGGAGCCTGTGCTCTAGAACCCGGGAACCTCAACTGCTGAAGTCCGTGCACCCTAAAGACTGTGCTCAGCAACAAGAGAAGCTACTGAAATGAGAAGACCGCACACTGTGACGAGAAAGTAGCCCCCGCTCATCGTAACAGAGAAAAGCCCATGCAGCAACTAAAACCCGGAACAGCCAATAGATAAATACATAAAGAAAGAAAATTATATTAAAAAATGATGTCTATGTGTGGGGGAGGGGGTCCCCAGGACATTTCTGGGAAGCCTGCAGATCGGGAAAACCACTGAAAGGATCTCAGGGGCCATTTACCACTCAGCCTACAGGCCTTAACTTCACAAGTTGGCACCCAAATACATCATTTTTTAAATTGACTTTGAGGAACAGGAATTTGGGCCAGTTTTCTCCCTTGCCAGCAGAGGACTGGGGGCAGAGGTCAGAGCCACGCACGCAGGATCCATTACACAAAGCTAAATCAGGAACTAGAAGGAACTGCTCCCAGGCAGCTCTGTTGCCAGAAGGGATGGTTATCTTTCTAGGAAAGGCTGAGGAAATCCTTTTCTGCCTTGGGGAAGGCCACTTGGTGGGATTAATCCCGGGTGAAAGTGGGAAGGAGATGAAGTGAGTTAATCTCAAAAGGGGATGAGGGGTAGAGAATGAACTAAAACCGGATCCAGGCCCTGGACACAGCTGCGGCCCTTCCCCCACCTCCCTTCCCAACCCGCTCTGGGGTTTCCCACTGTTACCGGAGACAACATCCTGTTTCCTTTACCTGCCTCACTGTCCCCGGCCCCTGGACCCCCTCCCTGTCTGCTAGGGACAGGGAAGGGACAGAGGTCCAGCCCCAGGCCCAGGATCCAAGGATCTCACTGTTGGATGTTTGGTGATTGTTTTATGTGGGAGAATTAGAGTCTAAACTGTTAGCAGTTCCTTAGCCCAACAGCTCTTCTTTGTTTCTACATCTTTACATTTCCCAATCATGAACTCGAGTCAACATTTTACTTAAAAAGACAAGGACACGGGGGCTTGTTCACAGTTTCAGAGGATCTCACATCTGTGTACACTGAGTTGGGAGGGATGGATTGTGACTTACTCAAGGTCACAGCAATTGTAGATCTGGGTCAGTGGGTGGTGGGACCTCTAAGGTTCCCTGGAGATTACATACTTTGGCAGATCCCAGAGGGAACCTACTTCCCCTCCCTTGGGCTCACCGAGGTCAGTTCCTCCCCTCTGAGTGGCTCTTTCCAGCTGACTGTGACCTACAGGGGTTCTGCACACATCCTAGAAATGTGTTCAGATTCACAGAGCTCTGGGGCTCAACAGCACAGGCTCTGCAGCAAGTAGGCCTGGATTTGGAGCCCTTGACAGAATACACACTTATTTATTCTTACAGGAAATATTTATTGCTGAGCACTGAGGACAGAGCAGCAGACAAAACAGACATAAGTCCTTACTCTCATGGAGTTTACATTCTAGTTTACATTCTAGGACACAGACAATCAGCAAGATAAGGAAGGAGGATATATAGTTTGTCAGAAGGATTTGCTGAGGAGGTCAATAAAACAAAAGAGGATGGAGGGAGTGAATGTCTTGGTAAATAGAGTGGACGTGTAACATTTGAACCAAGATTTAAAGGAGGTGAGTGATGGAACCATATGGATGCCTGAAGATAGTGCCTTGTAGGCGGGAGCAATGGTAGGTACAAAGGCCCTGAGGCAAAAACATGTCTGGCACAGTTAAGGAGCAGCAGGAAGCCAGTGTGGCTGCCACAGCGAGAGAGGCAAGGACTAGAACTTGGAAGCCAGGGCCTCGGAGGTCACAGTTAAAGCCTTTGGCTTTAATTCGTAATGAAAAGGGACACTTTAAGCAGAAAAAGGACAGGATCTGACACATGTTTTAGAAAGATCACCCCACTGTATGGAAAAGAGAAACAAGAACACCAGTTAGAAGGCTATTATAATAATTCACGTGAAAGATGACAAACAGAGCCCTCAGGATTTATTACTGTGGTTAGTGAATTGTGATAAGTAGACAGAGGTCAAGGATAACTTCCAGGATTTTGGTCAGAGTAATTAGAAAGAGGTAGTTGCCTCTTGCAGATATGGGAGAGCCTGGAGGAGGGGCAGGTCTTGGTGGGGAGACCAGGCCATTTATCCGCTGTGTGATCTGGGGTAAATTGCTTAACCTCTCTAAACCTCAGTTTCCTTATCTGTACAAAGGTCATAACAGTCATTTCCCTGAAGAGCAATGGTGAAAACTGAGTGAGATCATGAACTCCTTGCCTACTCTTTGGAAGAAAAGCAATGACAAACCTAGACAGCATATTAAAAAGCAGAGATATTACTTTGCCTACAAGGGCCCATATAGTCAAAGCTTTTTTTTTTCCAGCAGTCGGAAATGAGAGCAGGATATGAGATGAATGGATATGACAGCAGGACAATAAAAAAGGCTAAGCACCGAAGAATTGATGCCTTCGAACTGCGGTGCTAGAGAAGTCTCTTGAGAGTCTCTTGGACAGTAAGATCAAACCAATCAATCCTAAAGGAAATCAATCCTGAATATTCATTGGAAGGACTGATGCTGAAGCGCTAATACCTTGGCCACGTGATGCAAGAAGCCAACTCATTGGAAAAGACCCTGATAATGAGAAAAAATTGAGGGTGGAGGAGAAAGGGGCAACAGAAGATGAGGTGGTTGGATAGTATCACCAACTCAATGGACATGAGTTTGAGCAAACTCCAGGAGATAGTGAAGGACAGGGAAGCCTGGCGAGCTGCAGTCCATGGGGTCACAAGGAGGACAGACCTTTTGACAAAATTGAAAGTTTTCTTTCTTCAAGGTTGTTGATGGTGGCAATGTGGAAATCATGATGGGAAATCATGATGATGCTAATGGTGGGTCATGACAGTGTTGATGATAAATGATCATATTCCCACGTCCTTATTCTACAAAACACTTTCGTGGCCATTATCTCATCTGAGTCCATTAAGGCAGAAATTATACCAGTTTTAGGAAGTAGAAGAATGAGGCATTTATCTTATGTACTATTTAAAATTTTTTTATTTTATATTGGAGTATAGTTAATTAAGAATATTGTCTTAGTTTTGGTTGTACAGCAAAGTGTATACCTGAATATATATATGTATACATAGACAAAAAAATTATTTTTCAATTTTTTTCCCATTTAGGTTATTATAGAGCGTTGAGCAGAGTTTCCTGTGCTATACAGTGGGTGGTTGTTGGCTATCTATTTCAAATATAGCAGTGTGCACATGTCAGTATGAGGTATTTAAAAACAAAACAAAACAAATCTGGACCGTCTCTACCTGGCTATCTCATGGAACTCCATTTAATCTTCCAGAGAAAACTGTGAAGAGGGTCCTGAATGGGTATGCCTCTTCCCATCCCTAAGTGGGAGTTCCACCCAGCTGTGTCTAGCTATGATATGGCCTCTGACCCCACTTCTCTGCTCCCCAGGAGACAGCCCACAATGCCTGCCCCGGTCCTATTCTCTGTCTGGGCCACTCTGAGCATGCCCAGTGTGTGGGTTGCAGCCTTACTGCTTCTGAGGTTTGGGTCAGTGGGTCTCATACGTTGTCTCATTCCAGTTACTCCTCCCAATTATTGAGGTAACAGATGAGGTGCCTGGAACCTAGAAGAATCAGTGTGCCTCAGATCACACCATTAGAAAGTGCAGTCTGGGTTTAGACTCTGAGGTCTGCATCCGATAGGAGAAATTACTGCATCTCTTCTTCCAGCCCAGCTGCCCCCTCCCTTCACCTATCAGATACCAGAACACAGCTGTCTCTCCTTGCTCCCCCAACCCAGGCAAGCTGTTCTGGGTGGGGCTGAACTGGGTGGGGCAGCCCTGTGTAGTGTTCAGTGAGGATGTGGCCCCTACAGGCAAATTCAGCCAGACATTGATGCTGAGCAGCAGTTCTGACTGGTGAGAGAGGCTGCCCATGGGTGGGGGTAGGGAACTGGGAGGGTACGAAGTGTCAGGTCTGGTTGGATCGAGGTCCCTGAAAAGAGAACTTAGAATTGTCTAGGGAAGAACTCCTGCTGGACTGAGGGAGAGGGGTTAGGGAATGCCAGGTGACTGAGGGTGTGCAGGAGCGGGTGACTGACAGAAGGGAGGATTCCAGGTACAGTAGGAGCCCCAGAGGCTGGGAATGGTGAGCTGGAGGTCCCAGCGCGGGCTTCACTCTTGCCTTGACACCATCTCCATCCGTGCTGTGATGAGAATCCTCCGGCCCCAGCCACCCTTTCCAGAGGAAGGGCTTCCAGAAAGCTAAAACGACCCATGAACTGAGGTCTGGGGGCTGGCGGGTGTAAACTGAAGTGGGAGTCTACTCCTGCCCACCTCCTTGTGTCTTTGTCAGGTGAGAAGGGAGCAGAAAGGGGAGTCTGGAGTCTAGATCACCTTGCAAGTCGCCAGCCATGCCCGCTCCTTCTGCTCCCGCTGCTGCTCCGTACGCTGCTGGCCCGCCTGCTGCTGCCCGCTGCCCGCCTGGCCCGCCAGCACCTCCTGCCCCTGCTGCGCCGGCTGGCAAGCCGCCTGGGCTCCCGGGATTTGCAGGAGAGGCTTTGCTGGGCTGTCTGTTGTTTGTCCTCAGTCAGAGACGCCCGCCGGACGCTGGGGAGGCTTCCAGAGTGGCCCGCCTGGAGAGGAGGGAGAGGCTAGCCTGCCAAAAATGAGGCCATGAATCCTGGTAGCAGCTGTGCCCCTGAAATGCTTTATTTCGGAGTTAGACAGTCCTGGCCCCATCACTGACTGCAGCCTGCCCAGTGGGCAGAAGACGTGGTGGGGGACTGAGCATGAGTGGGGTTCCGCTAGGACATGCCCCCCACCTCCCAGCAGAAAGGATTGGAAGGATGCTCTGCTTCCAGAAAACAGATCACCATCCCTCCCTCCCTGCATTCTTCCCCAAGACCTTTTTTTCTAATCACCTCTGGCCTCTGGTGGGAGGGGAACTGACACTCCTCCACCACCCCGACTCCCAGGCAAATGGAGACAGGAGGTCCAATGAGGGACAATGCTTAACCCTGCGACAATGGACAATTCGGCTAATCCAGACTGTCTCTGGTTTGAGATTTCCCAAATACTTAGAACTTGGTTCCCTACTAGGGAGTTAGTCCTGCCCCCAAAGCCCAGTATGCAATAGAGGCTCAATAAATATTTGTTGCCTTTAATTCTTAGGATGCCTTTGACAGTCCTGTCACACTCCTGCACTGCAGGACAGTCGAAACTGTCCAGAGGAGACGGGTGGGGGAACACCTCCGGCCTTCCTTTCGCGACCTCTGCCATTGTCCTCTCAGTTCTAATGCCCTGGAAGCTGTTTCTCTAACTTGAGTGTCTCACACTGGGAGTCAGCAGTCTTGGGTCGTGCTGGCAGCTCAAGGTAAGGAGGTTAATGTCCTCCAGGGAGTGTGGATACTCTTCTCAGCTAGGGGTGTGGGCAGAGGGAGATTTGTTTTCGGAGGGACCCTGTGGGCAGCCTCCCCACCCGGAGAAGCAGCCTAGAGATGCATACCCTGAGGGGTACTCTGCCCAGGATGGGATCTAGGGGGCACAGGGTAGGTGGGGTGTAATCTGAGGAATTCACCTCTTCATTTCTCCTCTCCAGTGGGAGGCCTCTCAGGGATCTCAAACAAGAGTTGTCAGAGGCATTTTGCAAACCTGCCTCCAGATAATTTGCTTACTATTTTCCTGCAACACTCCCCTCTCCTACCCGCCTCCACCCAGCCCTGGGCTCCCAGTTCAAGGCGGTAAAGTGAGGACAAGCCCCTTTCAGGACGTCACCCTGTCTGCACACCCCGTTAGAAAGCTGGCCTAGGGGGAGCCTCCAGATCCGAGCTGTGGGCCCCAAGCCGGCCCCACGGGGGCTTTCTGCCAGACCCCGCCTCCCCACACCCGGACACCATCTGCTTCCCTCCAGGGGTCATCCAAGCCAGTGCACGTGCTTGCAACCCTCCCCCACCCCCCGCCGCCCACTCAGAAAGGTGGCCTGGGGGAGGGGCGGGATGAAGGGGGATTCTGAACCCTGGTCCCTTCCAAGGCCCCGGGCGCCTTATTTATTTAGCCCGCTCCAGACTTCTCCCGCTGGCCTCCAGGAGAGTTCCTCTCTTGGGAGTCTGCAACCGTGCGCGGGGCGGACGCCTAGGTAGTACGCTGCAGCCCCTTCCCCGCCCGGTGGCACAGACGGGTCAGACCCAGAGCGGTCTGCAGTTTCCGTCCACGGCGACACCAGTCCCGCAGGGAGGAGGCCAAAGGGAACCAGGGGCCAACTGGCCCAGGAACTTCCGTCCCCGCTCCCCAACAGCAGAGCCCCCCGGGAAGTCCCAGCAGGTGCGCGGGGCAGCAGAGGCTGGCAGCAGCGAGGGGGCAGGGCATCGGTGAGGGGCGGAGCCTGCTATTTCCGCGGCGGGGCGGGGCGGGGCGGGGCGGAGAACAGAGTGGGCAGGGCTATCATGGGGGTGGTGGAAATCAACGGAGTTTGCATCTGCGGTTTCTGGCGGAGGTCATTTCCCCGGACTTTGGAGGCCGTGGTGAGATGACTGTCCTCCCTAATCACTTGCAGATGTGCCCAGGGTCAGAGACCTCGGAGCAAAGGATGAGGCAGATGTCTGAGACACGAAGCTGGAAAACCAAGTCCAGTCTTCTTGAACCCTGACCCCTTACAAACCCAATAAAGAAAGTGAGGGACTTGAGGTATCTGACTGAGAGGGCTGGATTCTGTCTTCATCTTAGCTGATATTTTGTTCGTCATGGATTTTTGTTTCTTGCATTCACTTTGATTTTTAAAAAATATTGTATTAAAACATTATTCGGATTCTGGAATATTTGGGCTCCCCTTAAATACTGCACCTCAAGCAAGTTGCTTCTTTGGCCTCTGTCTGGCCCCAGCCCTGCCACGAGGTCATGGAGATAGAGTCACAAACAACAACTGAGAACATACAGTCATGAGACACGTTGGTGACAAACTGCAGAGCCAAGCAAACACACAGCAAACACAGATGGAGGCAGGGCTAGGAAAAGATAGGACTGTGTGTGTGAGGTGATGAGGCACCCTTGGGGCCTGGAAGGGGGAGGAGGGAGTCACAGGTCACAGCCTCACAGAGGTGAGGGATCGGGTAGGGGTGGGTGTGCAGCTGGATCAGCGCTTCACACTCTACTCCTGTACCGGGGACCTGAGGGAGCCAAAAGATTGGGCAGTGAATGACAAGCAGTGGCCTGGTGGGCACAGGCCACTGTGAGTTGGGCTCCGAGGCTGTCCAGCAGAGGGCCCTGGCCCTCAGCAACCATCCCTGCGTAGAGAGGCGGTGCTGGAGGGGTGTGGGTGCTGGCTGGGGGCCCAGGCAAAGAGAATGCCAGACAGGCTTCTGTCCAGCAATAACAGCCCTGCCTGTTGCCATCTACTAGCAGGCTAGGCTTCAGCGGGGGTGGGGAGGGGAACAAACCTTCCCCTGTCTGGTCTGGGACCCTCACCACTTCCTCCCAATCTCTTTCCGCTTACAGCCCCCTTTGCACACAACTGCAGCCACTGGCCACCAGCCTGGCCATGCATGCCGGATCCATTTGGCCACTAAAGCCTGCCACCCCCACAGGCTCAGAGACGGGAAATGAGGATGCGGAGAGAGACAGAGGCCAAGAAAAAGGGGAGAGGAGGGCCCGGAGAGGTAGAAAGAAGCTGGACAAACACAGGGTAGGAATGGGGTGGGGGTGACCCAGACATGAAGCTGCCCTCAAGCTGTGGGGCAGTGCCTAGAAAAACACTACTCCATACCCCTGTTCCTGCCCTCTGCTGGTTAAGGCCAGGGGATGATTGTGTGTCATGTCTCTGTGGGTCCCTGAGCCAGTAGGCTGGCAACAGCTCTTCTGAGTATCTTGGGGTGAAGCCGCTGATCAGTCCTAAGAAGAAAAATTACCCTTTGCCCAGTCTGTTCACTGGAGAGAGGGTGTGACTCTCCCTTATCCCTATGATCTTAGTACTGCTAATTGTTAATTAGTGTCTGTGACTTTCTCCAGGGTAAAGGCCTCTTGGGTAATTGGGTTAAGGGAGTGGGACTGGACTGGATTTTCTGTCCTTAGTGTCTCTCTAGCCTTTGGATTGTCCTTCTGTACTGAGGGCTGCTGCAGGGACAGTGATCCCCCTGTTCCCCCAGATTTATCGACCAACGAAAAAGGAGGGAATCCTTCCTCCTTCCTTGCAGGTACAAGAAGGACCAATCATCCCTCAGCGTGCCCATCCCCTTCTTCTCAGATTGGGAGGATGTGGGGCTCAGCAAGGCTTCCCTCCCTGAATATCTGGATTACGGGATTCTCTCAGGATGTAAGACTTTTCCCGTTCCCAGCAGTGCCTTAGCTTTTCCAAAGTTCTGGATTTAGAAAGGGTGAATCATGAGAGGGCTACAGTTGGGCTGCCACCCCCACCCCCACCCCCAACATTCTCCTCCACCCCCTACACACATTCTCTCTCTAAATCACAGTTGTGGGTGAGTGGATCTGTAAGTGTTAGAGGTGGGAAAACCCTGGTCACACATCATACTGATTCGGTCAGAGGGATGCCCCGGCATGGGGACTGACAGGATAGTTCCAAAGGAAGAAAGTGGTACTGAAAAGGGAAGGGGGTTGCTGGGAAGGAAAAAGGTGCAGTGTGAGAGTGGTGTATGTAGGAGGCAGCTTCGCGAGCCATAACGGAACATCTGAGACTGTGTTTGGACCGAGGGGGGGGGGGGGCTCCGGATCTGCCTCAGCAGGTTTGTCGCTGGGAGAGTCCCGAGACGGCCGAGTAGGAGTTTGTGTAACCCCAGCGAGGAGACCAGGGATACATTTAGCCCTTCGTGCTCCGTAACGGGGCAGCGTTTGGCGGGGCAAGGCCCCCAGTGGTCCAGTCTACAGAAATAGTACAAAGTTTGGGCCAGGCAGGTACGGGGTCTCGGGTCTGGGGGTCCCTCGTAGCTCCGGGCTGGCGTGCGGGGGGGCGGGGAGGGGGCGGGGCCGCGGCGAGCGCTGGGGAGCGGACGTGGGCGGGGGCGCCGGGGCGGGGCGAGCGGAGGGCGGGTTTGAATGTGCTCGGGCGGGCGCGGGAAGCTGCCCGGGTGAGCGCGCAGATCTCCACGCGGGAGGACTCCTTCCCAGCAGGTGCTGTCCTGGGGGTGGGGGGGATCGAGAAACGGGCGGGGGTCGGGGGTCGCCGGGGCGGAAGGCGCGCCGCTTTTGCCTGCTGCCACGCCGGCAGGGAGGCTGGGCCTGGCAGCTACGCCGCCGGGACTGGGGGATGCCAGGTGGGGCCCCCGTGCGGAGCCGCGCGGCACGTGGCGCGCCGGGGCCCGGGCGTAGGGTTACTGTGTGGGGACCTGGACCCCAGCAGGCGGGGACGACCTGGCTACCGGGCCTGAAACTGCCTGTCGCCGAGCTGACCTCCCCAAGGGGCGGGCGAGTTGAAGGTTAATCTCTATCAATCTCGTCGTTGGTACCGGGGATGGGCCGCACCGTTAACTGCGTCGGGTGCGGGGAATGGCCAGGAGAGCACGCGGAACGGAGGTGGAGGCGCTGCCTCTTTAACACCCGGCCTGCTATTGGCCGAACCCGTGTACCTGGCCTCCCTCCCTCCCTGGGCGCGTCCTCGTTTATTCTCAGAGAGAACGCTTTTGCTTCACTTAAAAGGACATCCCAGATTTTCTTCCCAGGGGAGAGCTGTGGCGGATGAAGGCTGCTCCCACCCCTGACCCTCACTCCTGTTGGGGCCACTCCTTTGCCCGTTCCTCTCGGTCACGGTCACCTCCAGATCCTCTTGCCTTATCTTCCTGTCTGTGTGAGCTCTCTTTGCCAGGATGTGTGTGTAATGGGGTGGGGGAGCGCCTTACACCCGACACAAGTCAGACTGGAGATGACCTGACCCCCACCTTACTTCTTAACCCATTAGTTGGAGTAGACTTACTCCACCTCCCAGTATATGAGGCTGGCTGGGAAGCTGCCTTTAAACCTCCCTCCCCTCTCCAGAAGGAGCCTAAACTTCACATTGAGTTTTGAATTCCAACTCACTCCTTCACTAGCTCTGTTGCCAGAGGCAAATGATTCAACCATCCTGAACTTGAGCTGTCCTCATCTGTTCAATGGAGGCAACCTATATGTTTATGGTGGTTGTGGAGGCAGCCAAGGGCCAGAGAGGGTATCTGCAGGTGGTGGCTGCCCCATATGGGATCCATGGAAGTGGTGAATTTGATGCTACCACAGAGATGTCTCTAGAAGCTGGCGTGGGTGAGAGGTGTTGGGGGCCAGGGGGCCAGGAGGTGCCCAGTTTGGTGGCTGCTATCAAGGCCTCTTCTGGGCAGGCCAGGGCATGGCTGGAGGGAAACCAGATGTTCTGAACTGGTATCAAATCCCTGATTGGGCCAAGGCAGACAAAAGCCAAAGGGGTGACTGATCTTCAGGATGTGGGCAGGAGGAGTGGGCTGCCCCTGGAGTTGGAGTTGTGCTCAGGGCTGGGGTTGGGACAGTAGAGAGCAAGGGTGTAGCTGATGGGGGGTGAGGGTGGGGCTGGGGACAGTGAAGAGGAGGGCCAGAGGGCAGAAAGGAATACTCCTCAGCCTAAAAAAGATTTTCCTGAGAAAGAGGAGATGCTCTGTCTGCCACCGCAGTCTCCACCTGTGTTGAAACTGTACCTGCTCTTTACTGTCTGGAATCTTGCCTGTGGGTAGGGAACAGGATTGGCACCCCTAGGTAAGAAGCTAGGGGTTTCCCTCCTTCTACCTAATAGAAAACATGAGTCTCTCACCTCCTCTGCCCACCCCCCAGAGTAGAGCCCTCTCACCGCACCCCCCACCATCCTTCTAGAAAATGTGAAAACTGTTGTTCACCGCTCTCCCAAGTGCCTAGAACATTGCCTGGCTGGCATGCAGGTGTCCTAGGGAAACATTTGTGGAAAGGAAGGGAGAGTGAAGGAAGCCCTCGGCCTCCTTCTGGGATGTGTGGGTCTGCCTCTCCCTTCCCTGTGCTATCATTGTCCAGGTGTCGTGGGGGAGGAGGGGGGAGGAAGGCCTTCACAGAGGCTGGAGTTGACGCAGGGAGGGGGTGGAGAGGAATTTTGGGAGGAGCAGAAAGGCCTGTCCAGGTCCTTTCTCAGAGTCCTGAGGGCTGTCCATCTCAGGCTGGGGCCTGGAGTACTGGCTGCACCTGGGAGTTGACCCACCCCCTCAGCTCCCCTGCTGAGACTGCTGGTGGGAGATAAGGGCTGGGTTTTATCTCCCTGGCTGTTAGTTCAGAAGCCTTCTCAGAATGGAGGTGTTGCCAGCAGGACCTGGGGGTTCTCTCCCGATACACCTGCTGCCGCAATTTCCACTCTGGACCCTTATTCAGGAGGAGCACGTGGACAAGACCTGCCGCCTGCCTCTGAGCTAGGACCACCTCCCACAGACCGCCCGGGCCCCCTCTGCCCTGACCCTGACCCTTCTGCTGGCAAGTCTGGGCATCCGGTGAGTGCTGGCCCAGGTGGGTGAGGGTGCTGATCCAGTTGGGCAAGGAAGCTGGTCCTCACCCAGAATGGCAGAGCTGGCTCCAGAGCTCGCACCAGAGCTGGCACGTGGGGGACAGGCCCGCCCACCTCTGCCTGGCTTTCCATGCCATCCAAGGGAAAGCTGGTTCCTCTCCTAGTGCCAGGGAGCCACACACCCCTGCCCCCCACCCCCCACCCCTCCTGAGCAGGGAGCAGGGAAGGGGTATGAAGTGGGGAGGCTGGGGACTGGGAAGGCCCGCGCTCCCATCCCTCCATCTTGCCTCCAGCTTTGCTCTCAGAAAGGGGAAGAAGCCAGGGACCTGGGAATGAGTCAGAGAGGAACCCAGCGGCGGGGGGGGGGGGAGGGCGGGGAGATAGGATGTCCCCAGGGGTCAAGGAAGCGGCTGTGTCCCCACGCGCATCCTAAAGTGTTTTTCTGGAAAATGGGCCAGGAACCAGGAAACCTCTGGGCATTGGCTGGAAAGGATGGTTAAGGTGCCACCCACAGAGAGGCTGGCATCTGGGGTGCCTGCAGAGGGGGACAGGCTCTCCAGAGCCCGCCTAGCCATGAGCCCAAGGGCTCCTCGGGAGAGCAGAGAGATCAGATGGAGAGCCCCAGGGAGAGAGGCTGCCCTGGGAGGGAGGCAGGCCGGCCTCTCTGGCTGGCCTGGTCATCACGCCTGAGGCTGCTGCTGCTGCAGCAGCAGATCTGTTTGTTTTACGTCCTCCCGCCCTCCCTCTCCCCCTTATCTCTTTTCTGTTTCCCTCCTCTTTCCCCACTTCCATCCTTGTCACTGTCCCTGACCCCTCTCATCCTCTCATGACCCCCCTCATGCCTTTGCCTGTTTTTTTCCCTCCCTCTCTGCCATACTTCCTCCTCCTCCTCCTTGCCTGCTCTCCACCCGCCCCTGTTTCCCTGCTCACAGACAGCTTCTGCTGCTGGATAAAAATAGCGGAGGCAGTGGCCAGGCCAGGCCGGGAGCCAGGTAGCGTCTGAGCAGACAGTGAGGCTCAGCAGGACCGGCCCAAGGGGGTCAAAAGGAGCAGCCTTGAGAGGCGGGGCCAGGAGCAGGGCCTTCGGGACCCTACAGCCTGCCTGCTGTGTCTGCCCAGCCCTCTTCATCCACCCACCAAGAGTCTGAAGAGGCCTGTAGGGAAGCAGGGCACGACAGGGCCTCACACTGCTTCTGCCCCCAGCAAGCACCGGAGGGAGGAAGCTGTCAGCCAGGCATAACCAAGAACGCCATCACCATGACAACCAGTCACCAGCCTCAGGACAGGTACCAAGGAGGGAGACCTGGGCTGTGGATCTAGGGGAGTGGGAATGGGTCTCCAGGGGTGCTGGGTGCTGTATCCTTTGGAATTTGGGATTGCCACTGACGATGAGCCTTGCAGCTAGGTAGCTACGAGTCACATTTGCATCAGAGGGCCCTGCTTGTCGTGGCTGGGTGCTGAGCGCGGTGTCTCCCGGGAGGCCCAGTGCGGTGGTGGCGGCCCCTCTCTGGCCTGTCGGAGTTCCCAGTGTTGCTCTTCGGCAGCTTCCGGCTCCTCGGGCCAGCACCGCAGGGAGACATTGGCAGCACCCCTCATTCCCAGGCTGGCCAGCCGACGGAGTTGGCCTCGGCCTCAGATGACTTTGGCCCGCCCCTGGTCCTCGCTCTGACCTCCCTCTCACTTCCCCACCTCCGGAGCCTAGGACTTCCCTCCAGTTAGACCCATAGCTGTGGCCATGTGTGAGTGTTCTGGGGGGAAGAGACCGTAGCTGGTTTCAAGTTCTTCCAGGAGTCTAGACCCCAAGAAAGGTGATGAAGCCGTGCCTGGTGCCCAAAATATCTTCCCATCGCAGTCCCACAGCCCTATCCCCTGCTCATCCCGGCCCTCTGCGCCGAAGGTCACTTCTGGCGGAAGGATCTTAGGCACTTAGCTTTATCTCTCTGGGACCGGCTCCCACTTGAGCAGCAGAGGTGAGGTTTACTTGGATGGGAGGGAATTTAAGGAGACACAGTAAGTACAGGCCCTAGAGGTTGTTTGGTTGGATCCCTCCGGTGTCCTTCATTCCCAAGCTGCTTGCCCCCTAATCCTAGCACCCCCATTCTGGTGGCAGCCCTCTGTGAACCCCTCTGCCTTCTCCAGTGGCCCCACACTGGGTCCCTATTCTTTGGGACCTTGGCTGGGAGTTGCTCCCTTCATTTGGGCCTCTGAATCCAGGCCTTACCTCTCTTCTTCAAGGTGGGGACTATAGGAGGGAGGTGGGAGGAGGCTGCAGTTGTCAGGACTCAGACCTGCCCACCTGGGATGCCCACTCAGGCCCCCGCCCTGTGGGGCCAGGCCCTGCTCAGTCTCCTCATTGCCCTGGGCTTGTCCCTGCCAGCTCTGTGAAGACCGCAGGTGTGGACACTGGGGAAAGTATGGCAGACACATTTGGGGACCACAGGACTGCCTGGGAGAAGCTGTCCCATCCCAGACAGGCCCTGAGGTGTAGGGCTTGGAGCAAGTGAGTGTCCTGACATGGGCTGGGAGGCTCTTATTTACACTCTGGAGCCCAGATGACGTCTCGTGGCCCATCCCTCCCTGTCTCCTATGTGATGTAGCCTACAAAGCTGGTTCTGTGTGAGCTAGGAAAAACAGCTCCTCGCTTCTCAGCTGTCCCAAGACACCCACATCCCTGTCCTCCTAGATCCAGAATGGTCTGGGAGTTTCCTGACCTCAGATTCCTCTTTGGAAAGCCGCACAGCCGTGCCCAAACAGTGTAATCACTTCCAGCCTGCCCAGTGGGGGTAGAAGACTTGTGTTTTGCTTTCTCACTCACCCGCCTACCCCCCAGCCTTTAGCAAGATTTCCAAAACCACCTGCGGATGTGTGGGTCACATCGGTTCCCAAGCCTGCAGGGTCCCCCAAGTCTTTGGGACTGAGAACCAAGGTCCTTCTGGCCATGACCTTCAGTCCTATGTCCCTGGTCCCCCTCCCCCTCGGGACTCATCTGTGCCCTTTCCCCCATCCCAGGCCACCTCCTCCTCTGCATGTTCTGCACCCTGGGACAGCTGGAGAGATGGAAGGGGGTGGGGCTGCCCCAGGTTTGATTTGGGAAGGAAGGTGGGATGGTGGGTCACCTGGCCCCACTTTCCTCTCCCATCCCCAGGTACAAAGCCGTCTGGCTTATCTTCTTCGTACTGGGTCTGGGGACGCTGCTGCCCTGGAATTTCTTCATGACAGCCACTAAGGTGAGATGTGGGAATGGGCTCCCAGGGGCTCATCCACTGGGCATTTAGGGCCTGGATACGAGCTTGCAGGCACAGGGCGAAAGGTGCCAACACTCCTCTCTGCAACCCTCACAGTATTTCACAAACCGCCTGGACATGTCCCAGAATATGTCCTTGGCCCCTGCTGAAGTAAGCAAGGACATCCAGGCCTCGGCCAGCCCCCTGGCACCCTCGCCAGAGCGGACCCATCTCAGCACCATCTTTAACAACGTCATGACCTTATGTGCCATGGTGCCCCTGCTGATCTTCACCTGCCTCAACTCCTTCCTGCATCAGAGGTGAGCCCCCAAGCCCCCCACCCTGACCCCCTGGCTACCTCCTGCCCTCCCTGGGCTGGGCCCCTGGCTTCACCACCCATCTCTGCCACCGCCTCCTCTTTGACAGGATCCCCCAGTCTGTGCGGATCCTGGGCAGCCTGGTGGCCATCCTGTTGGTGTTCCTTATCACTGCCATCCTGGTGAAGGTGCCCCTACATGCGCTGTCCTTCTTCGTCATCACCATGATCAAGATCATGCTCATTAACTGTAAGCGGGGCTGGGTGCGGACCTGGGCATAAGTCCCATGGTTGGTCAGAGAGGAATCTTTTCCTCTCTCTGGGTGGTGAGGATTCAAGAGCCTGAGTAGGGCTAGGAGTGGGAAGGACAGGGCTGCTCGGAGTCAGGACTTACTGGGAGTCAAGCAGGAATTGCCAAGGCCCCATGACCCACCCGGCTCCCCTCTCCCTTCTGCTGTCCACCCTGTTGCACAGCTTTGGGCGCCATCCTGCAAGGCAGCCTGTTTGGCCTGGCCGGCCTCCTGCCCGCCAGCTACACAGCCCCCATCATGAGTGGCCAAGGCCTGGCAGGCTTCTTTGCCTCCGTGGCCATGATCTGCGCCATCGCCAGTAAGTCCTGCCATCTGTCTGCCTGTTACCCTAGTGGTTTCGGGGAGGAGGGGACGGTGCTGGCCTCTGATCGCTGACACCCTCTGCCCCAGGTGGCTCCAAGCTGTCGGAAAGTGCCTTCGGCTATTTTATCACAGCCTGTGGAGTTATCATTTTGACCGTCATCTGTTATCTGGGCCTGCCACGGCTGGTGAGCACTCGAACCCCAGGTTTGGAGTTCTTGGAGGGGAGAGAGGGGGTCCAGGGCTCCAGACCAAGGGGACGAAATCTGTGGGAGAGAGAAGCTCTGGAGATTCTGCTTCTGAATCCACCTTCCTTCCCTTGATAGGAATTCTACCGCTATTACCGGCAGCTCAAGCTTGAAGGGCCCGGGGAGCAGGAGACCAAGCTGGACCTCATTAGTAAAGGTCCGAAGAACCCGAGGAAGCTGGGGTGGAGGATGGCTGCTCAGCAGGAGGGCAGCATGAGCTGGGGGCAAGAATGAGCTTCCTGCAGTGATGCCGAAGGGGTGGGGGGTAACACCAGTAAACAAGGGCTGGGCTAGAGAAGCTGGGGGAGATCCTGGGTGGCCTTGAATGCAACTGGGAAGCAATTATGGATTTTTGGGCAGGGCGTGACCTGACCTGAGACTCCTGGGAGAGGTCAGGACCCAGAGGACTTGGGCAGTGGGGGTTGGAGGCCATCTGGGCTAAGCCTTGGGTGGGGCTGTGCACTGGTTTAAGAGAGTGTCCACCCCCAGGTGACCCCAGCCCATTTGGGGATTGTGTCATTTCCTGTTGCTCTGTTCCTCCCACAACTTGAAGACCCTCTCACCACCTGTCACCCCCCAGGAGAGGAATCAAAACCAGGCCAAGAGGAGACTGGATTCTCGGCCCCTAGCTCTCAGCCCGCCAAGGAAAGCCACTCTATCCGCACTATCCTCAAAAGTGTATGTGGGGCTGGGGCATCCTGCCTTCTACCCCTCCCTTTCTTCCCTTTTTTTCTGATCCTTTCCCACCCCATGCTCATCCCCTCCCTTTCTGGCTGGAGACTGGCCACTTTCCTGGATTTTCCTGCATGTGTGCATGCATGCATGTGTGTGTATTGGGGAATCTTGGTTCTTTAATGATGCACAGCCACCATGAAGACACAGACCAGGGTCCCTTTCCTCCAGATCTTGGTCCCGGCTTTCTCCGTCTGCTTCGTCTTCACCATCACCATTGGGCTATTTCCTGCCGTGACAGCTGAGGTCGAGTCCAGCATTGCGGGGGCCAGCGCCTGGAGTGAGGAAACCACGGGTTCCCAGGATGGGGAAGGACAAGGGCTTGAGAGCAGGGCTAGGAGCCTGGGCGAGGGGAGCCTGGGCTGTCGCCTCCGCAGCCAGGCTCTGCTGGCCCACTCACCCTTCCCCGGCCTGGAAGCACCTTCTCCGTTTCACAGCTGGGAAACCCAAGTCCCAGTGAGAGTCAGGGTTGCTAGATCCTGCCTTTCTTGGACCCACTAACCCTCTCCTAATCTACTCTTTGTCTTCCAGAGGCCTACTTCATTCCTGTGTCCTGTTTCTTGACTTTCAATGTCTTTGACTGGCTGGGCCGGAGCCTCACAGCCATCACCATGTGGGTAAGTGAAGGAGGGTCACCAAGCCCCCGTGAGATGGGAGAGTCCAGACTGAGACACTCAGGGGGGGACCAAGAAAGTATGGTGGGAAGGGGACCGTGCTTTTTTTAAAAAACTGAGACATAATCTATGTATAGTAAGGTATACAAGTTGTAGATGTACAGTTTAATGACTACACACACACAAACATACACACACCCCTGATGATCACCACCCAGGTCACGCTGCAGCACATGGCCAGAAGGCTCTATCTACCATGGCCACTCCCGATCAGTACCCTAGAAGGGTAACTAGGCTTGGAGGTTTCAATTCAGATCCTGAGGGCCTCCGAATGGAGCCCCCGGGGCTGGCCCAGCCTGACCGTGGCATGGCCTGGTCCCCGCAGCCTGGGAAGGACAGCTACTGGCTGCCGAGCCTGGTGCTGGCCCGGCTGGCCTTTGTGCCCCTGCTGCTGCTGTGTAACGTTCAGCCCCGCCGCAACCTGCCTGTGATCTTTGAGCACGACGCCTGGTTCATCATCTTCATGGCTGCCTTCGCCTTCTCCAACGGCTACCTTGCCAGTCTCTGCATGTGCTTCGGGCCCAAGTGAGTGGGGAGTATGGTGGCCTCAGGCGGGGCCTAGTGCTCCAGCTGGGGACCCTCAGCAGAGGGAGAGTGGGCAGAGGGAGACTCCTGATCACGGAGCTCAGGGTTTCCAGGCGGAGAGAGGAGCCCACTGGCCCTTGGGGCCCAGGCAGTGGGAGGAGAGGAGGGGGCTCCCAGGGGACGGTAGAGACAGCTTCAGTACACATCCCCTCACCAAGAGGGAGAGGAAGACAAGTGGGTCCGCAGAATGAGATGCTCTGGGTGGGGCAGGGGACTGGGGTCAGGGACATCCTAAGGTCGGCTCGCCCTCCATCCTTTAGGAAAGTGAAGCCAGCTGAGGCGGAGACAGCTGGAGCCATCATGGCCTTCTTTCTGTCTCTGGGCCTGGCCCTGGGGGCCGTCTTCTCCTTCCTGTTCCGGGCAATCGTGTGACCGCGGATGGAGGGCAGGATGGCACCAGCTGCCTGCTCCTGCCTTCCCCTTTGGGGGGTGGGCAGGGGTCCTCTAGAGGTTTTCCTGTCTAGCCATCTTCTGCTTGCTCATGGCCTGTGCTGGGCCTGGCATCCAGGCCCCGAGGAGAGAGCCTCTGTGGATGCACCTGGGGACACTGTGGGCTGGAGGGTCAGAGTCAAGAGAGTGGATGCAGACGCTGCTCAAGCGCAGACTCTTGGCTCTGACCAATGCCTGCCCGGGCAGGGCTTCCTAGGCTCAGAGAGAGTTGTGTGTCTTGTCCATCTGCCTGTACCAAGGGTGGCCGGAGGCCAGGACTGCTTGTTCTGAAGTCTGATCTGGTATTTCCACAGCCCCCTTCTCCCCCATGTGCCTCTTCCCCCACCTCTTCATGTTCCTACCCATCATGAACACTGTACATTTGCCATTTTACTGCCTTTTTTATACTCAAACCAGGTGCCTTCAAAGGCTGATTAAATAAACTTTTTTTTTTCCTCCATGGCTCCCTGTGTCCTCCAGCCATGGCTTCACACCCTGGAGAGGCTAGAGGGATGGCAGCCTGAGTCTGGGGGATGAGCATGACCCAGATGGGCCTTGGCCAGCACTGGGCCTGGGTCCAAGGCATTAGGGATGGGGTGGGTCCTCTTTAATCTCAGGGGCACTACAGTGCCTCCTGCTGGGGCCACAGAAGAGAGACAGGCCTGGAGCCAGGACACCCAGACTGTTGGCTGAGATGGAGAAAGGCTATTTCCTTCTGCCATTTCATTCCTCCTTTTGGAGGCCTGGGGGTGGAGACAGTGCACCATCTTTCTTTTGTCTTCAGAGTTGCCCCCTCCACTCTGTCCTCACCCCACAGCCTGGGGAGGGAGCTCTCTAAAAGCACCCAGCTCCACCTCCCTACCCCCACCCCACCAGCAGGAAGAGGCTGTAGCTGGAGGGTTCTGCCCTGCCTGGCACTAGGCCCTGACACTGAAGTCAAGGCAGACTTCTTGGCGAACAAGGGGCCTGTGTGTCCTCAATGAAGCTGGGCCCCTTTCTCCTCCCAGACTCTGGCCTAGGGAGGTGTGCAGTGGCTCAGGAACGTGAGAGGACTCGGTGGGGGGGGCCATACCACTGGAGTGCCCTTCTCAGAAAGAGCTCTTCCTGTTAGGAAGTGAAACCAGAGCTCTGGCCGCTGAGCTGACACTGACCACCCGCCCCCCACCACCGCTCCCCCATGCCCATGGCACTTGTGTTAGGGCTTTATTTCTGACAGTTTAATTTAATTGAAGGCTTCAGGCTTCATTAAGGGCTGTTGGCACATTTTTAAAGGTCTTTGATTAGCTCTGAAGTCCTAACAGGAGAGTTAAGTATTATCATATGGGGAACTGGAGTCCACAGATATACCCCAGGATACACGTCAAACCAGGACACATAATCTGAGGCTGATGGGAAAAAAATTGTTCCTGTCATATCAGTTTCAAAAGCAAGGGGTGCCCTGAGTCTTCGCTCATCCCTGCAGAGCCCTTTGGTCACGAGGCTGAGAGAAAACTGTACCCTTTCTCTGCTCCCTCTCGACAGACCCCTGGTACTCACACTGGACAGTCCTGCTGGGCTCCCTCCTCAGCACCACAGCCCTTCAGGGACCCTGTGCTTTTTCCCTGGGCCCCTTCCTGCCTCTTGCCTGGCCTTTCAGGACTCCAGCCAGGTCTACTGCAGCCCATCACACACGCGGCTGCAGCATAATCTGAAAAGAACACTGAGTCACAAGCTGGTCTCTCCTGGAGCACGCCAGGCATTTCCTGATCTTCCTCCACCACCAGCAGCCGCCAGTTTCCACAGTTCCTTCCCCCTCTGCGCCTTTTGTAACTGTGGCTTATGCTCTTATCTTACTCCAGCTACCAGTCATGTTTTGTAGGTTCGGGTCCACATCCTTTGTTTTCCCTCTAAGCTCCCAGAGATAATCGGAAATGTTCGCTTCCTTGCATCCGCTTGTTGCCCCCTCAGTCTTTGCAGGCCAGACTCCAGCTGTGTGGTAGGACTCAATTTAACTCCAGCAGTGACTTGAAGGACAAACATTTTAGATTACAGTCACATCTTTCTTCACTTTGAAAGAAAATTTTATTTATCTGGCTGTGCTTGATCCTGTGGGACCTAGTTCCCTGACCAGGGATTGAACTCAGGCCCCCTGCATTGGGAATGTGGAGTCTTAGCCACTGGAAGTCCCCTGACTTGTTTGAAGAAGATTGCTAGAATATCTTTTCCAAAACTTTTTCTAATGCAATTATCAAAAAATGTGAATCTCACTCATTTTACTCAAGACCTCACTGTTCTCACCTGAGAGCAGGGTGGTTAGAAAGCTCTGGGGGTTAGAAAACAGCTCCTGCTGGCCCAACTGCAGCCTGCGGGAGGCAGACCTCTGGGGCCTCACCTTTCCTCTCCGCACTTTGCTTCCTGTAAGGTGGGCAAAGGCTGGGCCTGTGCTGGTCATCTCCTTCCGTGTGACATTTCTGCCCCAAGCAGTGGTCTGTGCAGAGGCTGCTATACTCCCTGAGGTGGCCGCCACAGCCCCACAGAAACTTCCCTCTTGCTTAATCTTAATTTGGTGAATTGTTGAGGCTTCAAATCTTTGAAAAGTTAAAGAGCCCCAGCAAAATTAGCCATCATCCTTAAAAACAGAAGTGAACCATCAGGTATAACTGATGAATTGGAATATACCTGTTTGTAGTCCTTGGAGTGAAGAGGGGAAGAGTAGGGTGGGGGGTAGTATGATGGAGGCAGGTGCTTGACAGGCAACCCCCCATTACTGGGAAATTTATTCTCAGGATGTAAAACTCTTGAAGTGAATCAAAATGGATGTGAGCAGAGAAGTGCAGAGTCACCTTAAAGAGATAGCTGGGTTCTGGCCGGTAGGCCCTGCCTGAAACCCAAGTCTTGACACACAGAGGAAGAGTGGCAGTCTGAAGGAGGGACGCCAGGCTTGCAGGGAGGCCCGTCTGGTATCTGGGGCAAGCCGGTAGAGAGGGTGAAGGCGTGCAGAACCCACACAACCCACAGCCTGTGTCCCAGCTGGGTTCCTCTCGCTCAACTCCACCTGACCCGGCTTCCTGTGTCGGTGCCCTCGGGGAGAGTCTGTGCTCGTCAGAGCCCCACAGCCTTGGCGGTCCAGGTGGTCCCTGCCAGGCGTTCTGGCTCCAGACAGCAGGGCAAATGCTAAATGAGTCAGAGGAACCACACTAAAGCAGGGGCTTCTGCTCAGGACAGCTATCCCCTCCCAGGACCTTGGTACGGGTTGGGGACGTGGTTCAGATTCAGAGACGAGGATTCCAGCTTGGGCCTGCCAAGTACTATCTGTCACCCATCCTCTGTGGCCCAGATTCTTATTTAAACGTGTATGAACTTGCTAAGGGAATTAAGCGAGTCTGCGGGAGAGCCTGGGTGCGGGAGATGCGAGCCCTAGAGATAGAGGAGCCAAGAGTCATTAGGACGACCTCTGCCTGGTAGGCTCCCTGGCCCCCTCTAAGCGACCCGCGCCTCATCCCACCACGCTGTTCGGGCCCCTCCCGTGCATCTTCAGCCCCGGAAAACCTCGAGAACCAGACCTCATTTCCTCCACCCCAGCCAAGTGCGAACGAGCACTCGAGTCCCTGCCTCGCGCGCGACCGCCGAGAACCGCCAGGCAGGGACGCGAACGAGGGCAGCCCGCGTCCTTCTCAGCCCCGCCCCGCGGCGGGGGCTGGGGGAGCGACGTCACCGTGCTGTGCGCGCCCCCTCGCGGGAGCGCGGCCGGCATCCGCGCAGCCCTTCTTCGCATCTGGGCCCTGCCAGTTGTGGGGGGAGGCGAGGGCGGCAGACTTTACTACCCCTTAAGTCCGAGTGACCTTGAGCCAAGCGTTTTCCATCTCACAGTCGTTCATCTGTAAAGCAGGGGTAATAATATTTGCCTAGCCTACCTCTCCCGGTTGTGAAACTCCACGGAGTTAATGAATAACGCTCATCTGCAGCTGCTTTTACATATATTGACTCCTACGAACGTCTAATAATCCTAAAGCGGGCTGACGATGGCCAATACCTGTTTTCGTCCATAAAAGCGAGGCTGGAAAGGTTAACGGATGGGAAAACATTTTGTAAACTTCAAAGCACCAGGTAAGTTTAAGTCTCTGTTTCTCTATCTCTGTGTCTCTCAGCCCTCATCTCTCTCTCTCTCTCTCTCTCTCCCCACACACACACACACACACACACACACACACACACACGTTTCTAGGTAGTGAAGGGCGTGGGAAAAGGTCCAGAGCTTCACGTGATAGGGTGGTACCATCACCTGCCTCCCTGCCTCCAGAACATTGCAGAGAGGCATCTTCTGACATCCCAGGGATTCTAAGCCTCCTAGGACCCCGAATTCCCATGGATGGCATCCTTCCTGTGAGAAACCAGCAAGGTCCTTCCTGATGTGTAGCCTCAGCCCCTCCTGTTGGTGAGTTCCTCACCCCCTACCATGGCCCTGCCCGTCTCTTACCTGGTGCAGGGGGACCAGGCAAGCCTTGAGTCTTGTGAATGACCCAGAAATCCAGGCAGTTGAGACCTGCGCATTGAGCGGTGCCTTGTGCCTGGGGCAGGACAGGTGTCAGGCAGCACGGTTAAGGAGGTCAGGGTTGTTGGCAGCGTCACCTGCCCCCTGCCTTTCCCTGACTGTAACCTGCTCTGAGCTGAGCCGGTTTGGGGTTACGTTTTACCTTCTTAGTCAGAGCGGACCCAGAACACTGACCAATACCCAGGACAAAGAGGGCTGCCTGGTGGGTGTAATGGCAGGAGGAGGACAGACAACTCTGGGGCCAGGCTGACCACAGCGGGTAGTCAGGACTCAGCCACACCCCCAGGCCACACATAACTATGCCTTTACAGAGTCCAGACATTGATATTGAATATTAAAGAGAAAGTTACCAAAGATGTGCCCCATTTACAATTCCTGAATGGCTTAGACCACAGTTTCTGGCTTATGCACCCCACTCTCCTGAGATATTTCATTCTTGCTCCTGACTTCAGCCATCAGCCTTTGCCTCCTGAACGTCTCTCTTTGATGCCCCACAACCCTGAAATAGACTTCTAGACCCCTCCAACCCAGAGTGGTCCTCCTGCCCTCAGCCCCCATTTCTTTTTCTTTTTAAAATTTATTTCAGTTGGAGGCTAATTACTTTACAATATTGTGGTGGTTTTTGCCATACATTCACATGAATCAGCCATGGGTGTACATGTGTTCCCCATCCCTGACCATCCCTCCCATTTCCCTCCCTATCCCCATTTCTTTTTTTTGATATTTTTATTTTATGCATTTACTCAGCTACACCAGGTCTTCATTGCAGCATGTGGGATTGTCTCGATGCAGCGAGCAGGATCTTTAGCTGCAGCGTGTAGGATCTTTCTAGTTGTGGCATGCAGGATCTAGTTCCCTAACTAGGGATAGAACCTGGGCCCTGCATTGGAAGCACAAAGTGCCTCAGCCCCCACTTCCCTCATCCTACCTCAGAAAAGGCATGCACCCTGCCTCTGCCCCACCCCTGTGTGAGCTCCCCACCTTCAGACTCTCCCTTCTCCAAGCTATGTCCCAAGGAGTCTCCAAGTGGGTGTTTTGTTTGTTTGGAACAACACAATTAACTGGCTTGATTTAGTAGGTGTAACATATTTAGACTTATCCAACAGCTACATGATAGATACTTTTTCTTAAGCACATGTGGAGGGTTTATTAATATTAACCACATCCTAGATTACAAAGGAAGTCTCAAATACCAAAGTTCAGCACCATACACACCATTGTATATTGTCGACATAAATGAAAAGATAACATAAAACTGACCATTTTAAGCACTTTTAAATGGATCCACAAAGGTACCATAAGGGTAATCAAAATGCTTTAAACTGAGTTAAAAATACTATATACTGAAATTTGTGGGATATAGCTAAAATAGTACTTGAGAAGAAACTTATAGTCTTAAATCCTGTCTGGAAAGGGGAAAGGCTGAAATTTAATATGCTAAGGATTGAAATTAAGAAAATAGAAAAAGAACAACAGACTCGACCCCCAAAAATAGAAGTCATGAGAAAAAGTTTAGCAGAAATTTAAAAAATAAAAGAATAAAGTAAAAAAAAAATTAAAGAATTAAACAGAAAAATTATGTAAATAAAATAGATAAGTCCCTGGTGAAACTGATTATTATAAAAGGAAAAGACACAAAAAACAATTGTAGGTGTGAAAAAGGAGACATACTTGAGACAGACAGAGATTTAAGAAACATCCAGAAAAATTATTAAATAAAATTCACTCAAGGAGTAAGTAGTAGAAATCTTGAATGCACTTATACCATGTAAAAAAAAAAGTTTCTAATTAAAATGTTTTCTTTAAAAAAATTTTTAATCTTATTTATTATTTATTTGGTTGCACCAGGTCTTACTTGCAGCACAGCATGTGGGGATTTAGTTCCCTGAACAGTAATCAAACCGAGGGCCTCCTTCATTGGGAGCATAGAGTCTCAGCCACTGGCTCATCAGGGAAGCCCCTAAAATGTTTTCATATACAAAACAACAGAAACAGCAGGCAGTTTTATAGATGGGTTCTACAGAACTTAAAATAGATAAGCGCAGTGTAACATTAGTAAGTCTATTAATGAATTTAAAATATCGATAAAGGAAATTTTAAAAACAATATTTTCAATAGATGCCAAAAAAAAAAGTCTGATACTTATTCAGTTTAAGATGTATCACAAGTGGGGAGCAGAAACAGTAAATATGCTCAGTGATGGAAGTGTTCCTTTTCTGATCAGAAAGGGAGACAGGGATGCCCAGGGCCACTCTTTTCACACATCATTTTTCTGCAGGTCCTAGCTGGTGCAGTGTAACAAGAAATAAGACACATAAGGGTTAGAAAGGCAAAAACCAAAATATCATTGTTTTCAGATGATAGCTAGGGTTGTACTAGAAAACAACAAAATACTGATGGACAAATTAAGAATTAGTAACATGGCTTACCAAGTTGTGGGATCGATACACAACAATCGCTTTTCAGACTCTCCAGGAAACGGAAAATGAACACAAATTTCCGTTTGCCACTGCATCAAAAAATAACATAATAATCAATTGAGCAAATGCTGTGCAAGACATATCCCAGCAGAACATGGAAACTGAGGCAAAGAGATGGAACACTGGTTGGTCCTGCAGACCTGCTCAACTGTCCCAACATATCTTAATGTCAGATCCATTGGCCCAGGAGGATGTCAGCTCAGGAATTCAGAGATGTAAACTTGGTGAAATCAGGAAGACCAAAACTGATAGAGCATGCCTGGCAGGCTCTGAACTTGGGGGGCTGCCTGTTCTGGGGGTGAAGGGATCCAGAGCTATGTGCATGCTGAGTTACTTCAGTCATGACTGGCTCTTTGTGACGCTATGGACAGCAGCCTGTCAGGCTCCTCCGCCCATGGGATTCTCCAGGCAAGAATACTGGGGTGGGTTGTCCGTGTCCTCCTCCAGGGGATGTTCCTGACCCAGGGATCAAACTCACCTCTATTACATCTCCGTCCTTATACAGTCTCTGATGTCCTGATGCCTGCAGTTGTTTGATTCATCCGTTGCCCTGTATCTAAACTCCCCTCAGTGGTCCCCTGACCCCCATGAATGACCATTTACATTTCCTAACTAGAAGTCCCAGAATGAGCAGCAGCAGGAAGCCTCTACCCAGGCTGAATCCGTGTGCCCTGCAAGACCCTACTTTGCTTTGGCTAGATAGGGGGTCTGCAGTACTTTTCTGCAAAAGATGAGAGGGTAAATATTTAGACTTTGCAAGCTATATGGTTTCCGTCTCAACTATCAGCTCCCTCATTGCAGTGTGAAACAAACAGAAGCTAACATGTAAACAGAGAAGTAAAGCTGTGTTTCAGTAAAACTTTATGGACACAAATTCAAATATCATCTACTTTAAAAATATTTATTTTACTTGGTTGCACCAGGTCTTAGGTGCAGCCTGTGGGATCTTTTAGCTGTGGTGTGTGAGATCTAGTTCCCTGGCCATCAGTGGAACCCAGGCCCCCTGCTTTGGGAGTGCGGAGTCTTAGCCACTGGACCATCAAGAAAGTCCTCACATACTTTTCACATGCCAAAATACTATCTTTCCTTTGATTTTTTTCAACCATTAAACAACATAAAAACCATTCTTATTCACAGGCCATACAAAAGCAAGTGATAAGACCACTGGCTGAGGGCCACAGTTTGTCAGTCCTTGCTTCATCTGGTGGCCCTCCAGGCAGCAGAAGGTGAGGCTGGGTCTTTGAGGCCTGGTTGGAAATAAAGGGTATCTTGGGAACATCAAGAATTGCAAATGCTGCTGAGAATAGACTTCTTGGGATCCGGGGTGGGTCAAGTCATCTTTAACAGCTTTCAGTGGCTTCCCTGACCCTAAGGTCAGAACTACTTAGCATGGCATTGTGACCCTATGTGACCTGACTCCTGCCTGCCGGGCCACTTTCAGTGACCCCTGCCTCCCTGGGCTTCCTTGGTGGCTCAGATGGTAAAGCGTCTGCCTGCAATGCTGGAGACCGGGTTCGATCCCTGGCTTGGGAAGATCCCCTGGAGAAGGAAATGGCAACCCACTGCAGTATTCTTGCCTGGAAAATTCCATGGACAGAGGAGCCTGGTGGGCTACAGTCCATGAGGTAGCAAAAGTGGGACACGACTGAGCGGCTTCACTTTCTTTCACTTTTACTTTGCCTCCTTTGAGGGTTCTTGGTCCCTCTCTCAAGGCTGTGCCTTCCCCATGCTTTCCCTTTGCTGGGGGTAGACCTGTGCCGGCCACCTTCCCCAGGCTGACTGGGAGACGGAGGTTTCTCCCCTGCTTCTAGCTGCTCTGATTCACAACTGGTCTGCTGCAGCGCGCCCCAGTGGGCTGAGGGCTTCTTGTCTTGTTTCCACATAGCGTGGTAAGGCAAGGCTTACACGGAGGTGGGGGCGGGGCGCGGGGGGCGGCTTAGTTAGTGTCGGTGAGCTGGAGAGGTCATCTTGGGAAGCTTCCAGAAGAGAAATCAGAATTTCTGCGCTGGTGTTGAGACTTGAGATTTTCCCATCAAGTACACCCTGAGGAATTTTTGGTCCCGACACTGATCCACAGGAGTGATTCTTCTGCTTCCTGCTTGAGTCTGGGAAGGGAAACAGCATCCGCACTATTGGACTTCTGCAGCAGCAGGCACGGGGAGTTAGTGGAGCAAAGGCTCTGAGCTGACCCACCCAGGGGTACTCACTAAAGCCTTCCCTCTCCCACTTTCTAGGACTCACTACCACCCCTTCACAGGACTGTGAAATACTGTGAATGCTCTTGTGAACCAGGGAGCAGGTGCAGGGCAGGTGCACTGGTGGAGGTGATGCTCCTGGTTTGAGGTTTCCATCATGAACAGAGCAGCGGGGGCCCCTCCTAGCAGCAGCGCCCACGCCCCCTTCCCACACTCACTGACTTCTCCCAGCCACAGGCTTCTCCCAGACCATAATGAAGAGAAGTTGAAGTCTACAGAGAGATGAAATTGAGGGTAACAGGGGCGGAGCTGTTGAGGTCTGGAGTGTGGGCCAAGGAGAAGGGAAGGAAGGGTCCTTTGTTCCCTGGAACTCAACACATGAACAAAGAAAATGTGAAATGAGACTGGGCACCAGGGCTGCTGAGGGAGATCCGTGGGTGGGTGGTGGGGAACCTCTCCCCAGGATGCCAGGGACCGCCAAAGCAGGCCACGAGGGAGGTGCTGGACATCCACAAGGTCACAGCGTAGGGAGGGGCCATTCTCTCCTGGAGGGTATCTGGGTAAAGGAGGCTTCAGAAATAAGGCCTTGGAAAAGTAAGGCCAGCTCACCAGCTGGAGAGCACGTAAACGGGGCTGAGACAGCAGAGGAGGGCGTCCCTCTGGCACTCCTTAGGCAGGCCCATGGCCTGGGAGGCTCCGGCGCCACAGCTGAAGGGGAATGACTTGGTTCTGGCACCTGGAGCGGGCCACACTCTGACCAGCATCCTCATGCTGCCTCCAAGAACTCTTGCCACCCTGCAGGAGTCCTGGGAGACTCGACTCTTCCCAGATCTAGGCAGCTACAGGAGGAGGGAAGAGGGTGGGGAAAAAAAGAAAAAGGAAGCCAGACTGAGAAACAACTCGATATGCAAGTCTCTGCGCTCCCTCACCTGTGGGCGGCTGGGGGTGGGGGGGTGGGGGTGGGAGCGGTCCGTCGGGTAAGCGACCGCATCCCCAGTGTCTGCTCTCTGAAGGCGGCACCCTCAGAGCCGCCCCACTGGCCGGTGTGCTGTGTGATAGATAGGGGGAGAAGTGGGGTCATCCCCGCGCCACCCCACCCGGACGCAGTGCCGGGCTAGCTGGGCCTGGCGGGTAGGGTAATGGGTCCCCTCTGCAGTTTCCTGGAGGAAACGTAATGAGGGTATAGACCACTTGGCCCCCAGGGTCCATGCGGCTGCGGGGCGGAGCCGCCGCAGAGGCACAGCCCAGGCCGCAGAGGGCGGGGCGGGGCCTCGAGGGAAGGGGCGGGGCAGGGCCTCCCTGGATGGTCTGGAAGCTGCTGGAAGTGTCGCAGCACCGCCGCCCTGGCTCCTTCCGCCGTGTGTGCAGGCAAAGAGTCCCCTCGCCGGCTGGAGCCAGCGCCCGGCCCGCAGCCGGAGCCACGCCTCGCGGCGAAACGCCGGCCCGCCCCCGGGAGGGCCTGTATTCCGGGCATGCCCACGAAGTGGGATCTCTTTAATTTCGTCACGCCCGCGAAAGAGAGCCCTTTCCCGTATCAGGCAATTGGAGTATGTGAAGGGCAGCTTCTAATGAGGAGGTCGAGCTTCGGAGCGTAGCGGGGAGTGAGTGACCCCTGTTTAGGCTTGGACCTTAGTCCCGAGGGTGGGACTCTCGAGAGTGGAGACGCCTGCCCTGCAGGTTTTTATAGAGGTCAGTGGGGAATCCTCGCCTCTAGTTCCACCGCTTATATGAGCACTCCCAACATATGTTTCTGATGGTGTCCTGTTTTAGGAGCGCGGAGACAGGGCTGTGAACAAGAGTAAATACGTGTACTCTCAGGGCCGGCGGCTCCCGCCTTTCAAGGTCTCCTCCCCTATTTTGGACCGTGACGTCAAGGTGGGCGGGCGGGCGGCGGCAGGTGCGCGGCATACAGGCATCCTCCTTTAAGGCGGAGGGATCCGGGGGCGGGCAGCTGGGAGGTGCTTCGCCTTATATAAGGTGATTGGGGGCACACAGCCGTTCTCTTGAGTCACCCCCGCGCAGCCTTCTTGTGGTGAGTGAGCGCCAGGAAGCCATTGCCTGCTCGGTGTTCTCTAGTACCTGTGATTCTTATCCTTGAAGGTAAGGCTCCGGTCTCAGCTGGGCTTTTCAGGTTAGCTTGTTGTTTCGCGTTGCTTTCGGCCCACGCGTCGTTTCCGAGACCTACATCTCGTGTTGGGGCGGATTCTGGCGTAACGCTGTCATTGCTTTTCTTGGGGGAGGGCTGGGAGCGAGCTCTTGAGTTTAGATTCTGTTCTGTGGTTGGCGGCGGGGCTGCTTTCCCGCAGCTATAAAGCGTTGTTTTGTGGGGCCGCAGAATGGGGCGAGGAGGTACGCACTGCACGTGGTGGCCGCGCCGGCCCGGGACGCTGCCATATTTGTCTCTCCACTTCCGGACGCGGTTACGGGGCGCCGGAGGGTCTCTGAGCCGGGCGGGTGGGCGCGTCCATTGTGACTCAGCAAGGCTGGTCATGACCAGGTTTTGCCACTGGTTCTATCGGGCGCAATTTTTTTGAAGTCCTGTCGTTCCGGGGCTTTCCCGTGAGGCTCTGCGAAGAGCTCCGTTTTCGGTCGCCGGCGGCGTATATCGTGCTTCCTCCATCCTCCTTCCAGATCTTTCCTGCGTCTCGGTGGAGGAGGGGCTGGCGAGCGGAGGGGGCAGGCTCGGATTCATGGGCACGTCCCTTCCCCGCCCCTCTCCGAGAACTGAGATTGTTCTGGAAGCTTCTGGAGCCCGGCGCCCCGCCCTTGTGCCCGGATGTTGGGGCGAAGGGAGGCTGCGCGGTGGCGCCCCCTCCTCGCGTGGTCGACGCGTGTCCAACCGTGACGAGAGCCGGCCCCGCAGACTAAGGCCACCATCTTAGTGTTTGGTTTGGTCTTGAGCTTCAGTCACGTGTGCAGAGGGGTCATGATGGAGCCCTTTCTTTATCGGTTCTTTGTCATAATAGCCCACCTGGATGGGCATCCCGCCAATCTCGAGTTAGCTGTCCCTACTACGGGAGGCAGCAGTACCACATTCTCTCCTTGGAGTTACCTAATGGGAGGACAGTTTTAAATCATTCCTTTTAATGTGAAACTAGTTACCTTGAAGGTGGAACGATAGTAATTTGCGTAGTTACTTGAAGGTGGGACGATAGTAATTTGCGTAGTTAAATATGTGTGAATTTACCTCGCTTTCGAGATAACCTGGGTTGGAGTGCCTAACAAACAAGATTGTGCTGATCTATGATTCATTTAACAGGAGTTTGTCTTCAAAATACCTTACAAGAAACATGAATGCAATTTGTTAAATGTGTTAGGCTCGCCCCTTCCCCCATTGTTTCTAAGGGTGCTGCCTGAAATTGATAGAGGGAAGGATTTTCCAGTCTTCGTACCCAGCTCAGAACAGTTTCAGTAGAGTCTCTTTGTGTATTGTGGCTGAGGGTGAACTTGAGTCTTAAATTCTTGCTTTTATTTTAGATGCCTGAGGAAGTGCACCATGGAGAGGAGGAGGTGGAGACATTTGCCTTCCAGGCAGAAATTGCCCAACTTATGTCTCTTATTATCAACACTTTCTATTCCAACAAGGAAATTTTTCTTCGGGAGTTGATCAGTAATGCTTCTGATGTGAGTGCCCTAAATGTCTTCATTGACGCTGGTTTTTTGTTTCTCAAGTACTCCAAGAGAGGGAAGGTGGGGGTGGTTTGGCATTTTGTGGTGTTTACTGATAAAGGGCATATAAACTTAACTGCTGTTCCAAAAAGTATTGCCTTGCTCTCTGTGGATAGATAGGATACTGTAATCCACTGGATGTTGTTCCCAACCTACAAGCTAAAGGAGTAATCAGAATTAGGGTATTTGGGGAGTTTAAAAACTTTCTTTGGGGTGAGATGGGTTTTGAGGAAGCAGAATTGTAAAACTGCCATTTTGTACTTTCAGGCCTTGGACAAGATTCGCTATGAGAGCCTGACAGACCCTTCCAAATTGGATAGTGGTAAAGAGCTGAAAATTGACATCATCCCAAACCCCCAGGAGCGTACTCTGACTCTGGTAGACACGGGCATTGGCATGACCAAAGCTGATCTTGTAAATAATTTGGGAACCATTGCCAAGTCTGGCACTAAAGCATTTATGGAGGCTCTTCAGGTACGTGGTTGGTTAGGCACACCCCATTTATATTATTGGTGTTTGCTTTGCCATTTCTTTGAAACTTGAGTTTGACTTTTTAAACTTTTTGGCAGGCTGGTGCAGACATCTCCATGATTGGACAGTTTGGTGTGGGCTTCTACTCTGCCTACCTCGTGGCAGAGAAAGTGGTTGTGATCACAAAGCATAACGATGATGAACAGTATGCTTGGGAGTCTTCTGCTGGGGGTTCCTTCACTGTCCGTGCTGACCATGGTAAGCTGGCTTTCCTGTTAAGGTGTCTGGATTAGCATTCTGGGAAACAGTAATGAAGATCTTGAGTATTCTATGTGTAAAGCAGTTATAGTTCTGCGTTTGTTTATTTATTTAGTTTCTTATATTCTGTTCTGATTAATTTTTTTCTAGGTGAGCCTATTGGCCGCGGTACCAAAGTGATTCTCCACCTGAAGGAAGACCAGACAGAGTACTTGGAAGAGAGGCGGGTCAAAGAAGTGGTGAAGAAGCACTCTCAGTTCATAGGCTATCCCATCACACTTTATGTGAGTATGGACTGGTAACTCAAGTGGAGGTAACTGCTGCTTTAGAGAATTGCATGGACTTTGGGTGTGTTTTTTTTTGTTTCTTTTGCTTTTTTGTACTCTGAAAGTATCATCTTTGATACTTCTAGCTGGAGAAAGAACGTGAGAAGGAAATCAGTGATGATGAGGCTGAAGAAGAGAAAGGTGAGAAAGAAGAGGAAGATAAAGATGATGAAGAGAAGCCTAAGATTGAAGATGTGGGCTCAGATGAGGAGGATGATAGTGGCAAAGATAAGAAAAAGAAGACGAAGAAGATAAAGGAGAAATACATTGATCAGGAAGAACTGAATAAGACCAAGCCCATTTGGACCAGGAACCCTGATGACATCACCCAGGAGGAATATGGAGAGTTCTACAAGAGTCTTACCAATGACTGGGAAGATCACTTGGCAGTGAAGGTAAGAAGTCTTGCTTGTTGGCTTAATAGGAGGAGCTGATATGGATAAATGTAACTTACCCAAATGGTTGGTAGCTGGGAACTGAATGCTATGAGTTCATTTGCTAATGGACCCTTCCAGGGTGGAGAAGTGACATCTTCCCCCGTGACCTGTGTCTGGTGGCTTTACCCACCTGGAGTCTTTGACCCAAAGATGATACAGTGCTTGTAGTTGGATTCATTTAGGGCATTAGGGCTTAAAATTTTCTCTACAGGGATAGGAAGATTTTGTTTCAAATAACTGGACATTTTGGTATTGGGACCAAAAGCCACTGTTGAGTACATAGTTGGCTTATCTTGGATTTCTTTCAGCATTTCTCTGTAGAAGGTCAACTGGAATTCAGAGCACTGCTGTTCATCCCCCGTCGGGCTCCTTTTGACCTCTTCGAGAACAAAAGAAAAAGAATAACATCAAACTGTATGTCCGCCGTGTCTTCATCATGGACAGCTGTGATGAGTTGATTCCAGAATATCTCAGTGAGTATCTTTTTGCCCCTAATGTAGTTCGTTTCAGAGTTCTCAGGGGGACTGGAGTCTTTATCTTAGATAAATGATCCTCTGCAACCTAACAAGTGAAAGTTTGGTGAGAAAAATCGGTCCTTCTGTTGAATCCAGATGACCTTATATACCTTTTATCTTTATCCCCACCACTCTTATATCTTTAAAACCCAGCTTCCATATTTTGATTTCAGACTTCATCCGTGGGGTGGTTGACTCTGAAGACCTTCCCCTGAACATCTCTCGAGAAATGCTCCAGCAGAGCAAAATCTTGAAGGTTATTCGTAAGAACATTGTTAAGAAGTGCCTTGAGCTCTTCTCTGAGCTAGCAGAAGACAAGGAGAACTATAAGAAATTCTACGAGGCATTCTCTAAAAACCTGAAGGTAAGCAGCAAGTACTTGCTTAATAATTATAATGGGTTGGGTTTTTTTTTTTTTCCATTCACTTAGAGGATAAGAAGTTATTTCCTAACAAAATGATTTTTTTCCCCTACCCATAAAGCTTGGAATCCATGAGGACTCCACTAACCGGCGACGCCTTTCTGAGCTGCTGCGCTATCACACGTCCCAGTCTGGAGATGAGATGACTTCTCTCTCGGAATATGTGTCTCGCATGAAGGAGACCCAGAAGTCCATCTATTATATCACTGGTGCGTTGGAACCCGGGTCTGATAAAAGCCTTATTTTAGAGGTGTGGGGAGAACACTCAAGGGTCCTGGGGAACTGGCAGGATGAGGCATTTTAGGCCTTGAGTCACACTGAGTAATCCTACAGGTGAGAGCAAAGAGCAGGTTGCCAACTCTGCGTTTGTGGAGCGTGTGCGGAAGCGGGGCTTTGAGGTGGTGTACATGACGGAGCCCATCGATGAGTACTGTGTACAGCAGCTCAAGGAGTTTGATGGGAAGAGTCTGGTCTCTGTGACCAAGGAGGGCCTGGAGCTGCCTGAGGACGAGGAGGAGAAGAAGAAGATGGAGGAGAGCAAGGCAAAGTTTGAGAACCTCTGCAAACTCATGAAGGAGATCTTGGATAAGAAGGTGGAGAAGGTAAGCCATTATGAAGCAAATATATTTTGTTAGCGAGGCCTTCAGAGTGGTTTCCTCCCATCTTTGGCTGCTACAGTTAGTGGTTTAGGCAGCCTAATTTGCTTGGTGCCATGCTACTTTTTGTTCTCTTAAGGTTGGTATTTCTATAGAACTTAGCAAAGATGACTCATCTTTTCCCCAGAGTAGAGATGAGCGTCTTTGCCTTGAGGTGGTAATTCGATTCAGTACAATGAGCTTTTCTGCCTACCTTCAGGTGACGATCTCCAACAGGCTCGTGTCCTCACCCTGCTGCATTGTGACCAGCACCTACGGCTGGACCGCCAACATGGAGCGCATCATGAAAGCCCAGGCACTGCGGGACAACTCGACCATGGGCTACATGATGGCCAAAAAGCATCTGGAGATCAACCCTGACCACCCCATCGTGGAGACCCTGCGGCAGAAGGCAGAGGCAGACAAGAACGACAAGGCCGTCAAGGACCTGGTGGTGCTGCTGTTCGAAACTGCACTGCTCTCCTCTGGCTTCTCGCTTGAGGATCCCCAGACTCACTCCAACCGCATCTACCGCATGATAAAGCTTGGCCTGGGTGAGTACCCTTGTCCTCTCAAGTAGCAAGGTGTGTCGGGCACTTTAGAAGGCTTTGGGGGCATATCTGAAGTGGTTTCTTTCCTCTTCTTAGGCATTGATGAAGATGAGGTGACAGCAGAGGAGCCCAGTGCTGCTGTTCCTGATGAGATTCCCCCCCTTGAGGGTGATGAGGATGCCTCCGCATGGAGGAAGTAGATTAGGAGTTCATGCCTGCAGACTGCTCCCTCTGTATAGCGTCCCCATGGCTCCTGCAGCAGCAGCCGCCCGGTGGCCCTGGCCCATGTGGTTCTCTCTGCTGATGTCTAGTGGTTTTATTTCTGTCCTAAGCAGGATACATGGGCCTCAAGCCCTATTCCTCTCCACGTTTGACATGGGGTTTGAATGTTGTGTATTGTGTTTTTTTGTTGTTGTTTATTTTGTTCTGAAATTAAAGTATTGAAAATAAAGAAGATGCAGGTTTTTTACACAGTTCTGCTCTCGTAGATTTAAGTGTATACAGTGCTGCCTTTGGAATTACCCTGTATGTATCCCTTTACAAATCTTAACCTGCCATCATTCTGAGTAGATAACATGGTACATAAAGTGAAAGTCAGAGTTGTTCATTCCCATGTCTGCTCAGTTTTGTCTGACTCTTGAGACACCTGTTGACTATACAGTCCATGGAATTTTCAAGGCCAGAATATTGGAGTGGATAGCCATCCCTTTCTCCAGGGGATCCCCAACCCAGGTCTCCTGCGTTGCATGCAGATTGTTTTATCAGCTGAGCCACCAGGGAAGCCCAATTAGGATACATAGGAAGATATTAAAACCATCACGGGTAAATTTAAGTCATAAAAACAAAATGAGAGATAGTCAAAGTGGGAGAAAATAATTGCAAATGATGCAACAGACATAAGCTAAATTTCCAGAATAGCTCCTTCAATTCAATCCAGTCAAAAAACCGGCAAAGAACTAAATAGACATTTCTCTTAAAACATAGGTGGCCAGTAGATAAATGAAAAGATGTTTAAGATGCTAACTTGAGAAATGTAAAAACAAAATGATGTACAACCACGCATGGGTCCAAATGGCCATCAATTAAGAGCTGCATTAAGTAACATGCTGGAGAGAGAGTGGAGAAAAGGGAACCTTCCTGTGCTATGGGTGGGACTGGATTCTCTTGGTCCAAAGCTGGTGCAGCCAGTGGAAAATGCTCAGAAAACTAAAAAGGCAATCCCACTCCTGGACATAACATCCAGAGTGCTGTTCACAGCAGCACTGTTGACAGTCAAGAGTGGGCACGTGGTCACTGATGAGATGTCCACATACACAGTGAGATACTCCACCATTAAAAATGAAGTGATGCCATTTGTAGCAACATGGATGCCACTGGAGGTTATACTAATAGGGAAGACAAGTACCACTTGATAACCACTGTGTGGGATACATGCAGAAAATGCAAACCTCTGAATCAAACCTTGGAACACAGACTGAGAGGGTGACGCAGTGGGGCATTAGGGTCAGCTGGCCCAAGTTTTCTATGTACAAAGAAGCCCTACCGAGAACTATATTCAGTATCCCATTATAAACCATAATGGAAAAAAATACTGTAAAAACAACCACTGCTGTGCAGCAGAAATTAACACTGAATTAGCTACAATTTTTAAAAAATGATAAACACTGAAGGTAAGTGATATAGTGGTAAAGAATCCACCTGCCAATGTAGGAGACGTAAGAAATGTGAATCCAATCCCTGGGTCGGGAAGATCCCCGGAGAAGGGAATGGCCACCCATTCCAGTATTGTTGCTTGGAGAATTACATGGACAGAGGAACCTGGTGGGCTAATGGTCCATAGGGTCACAAAGAATTAAACAAAACTGAAGCAACTCAGCACATAACACTTTTAGAAGTCTCCTTCCTAAGCTTACCATATACAGACGATTTTCCACTCAAAATTTGAGTTTACTATGGTAGTACAAAAGCATACATTCAGTACTTTTTGAGTTTTGATCTTTTCCTGGGCTGACAATATGAGGTACCTTCACTGGTGTTGCTGGGCATTGAGCTGCAGTTTCCAGTCAGCCACCAGGCCACAAACAAGGACAAAAAAATGGTACATGTTAAAAACCACTTTTTTCACTTTCAGTATTTAAACAAGTTAAACATTTGACACTTAAACAGAAGTTGTAGGCGGTTCTGAGCTAATGGAAGTTTTAGGTATCTGAAGTTGAATGTTTGTACTTAGCCAACCAAAACACAGGACCAAACCCACTGCAGCAATTTAATTTAATAAAATAAAATCATAAGAGCAAAAGTTATATTTCCAAAGTACCAAAACCTGCAACTGGTTCATAGGGCAGAGCCTAGGCATCCAGGAGCAGGGGGCTGGTGGTGCTGGGCAGGATTCCCAAGCCCTCGGCCAGCCACAGCACCATCGTTCACTTTCTCTCCTGGGAAAGCAGCATCGAGAGCCTACGACACTTGTGCTTCTCTCACCAGAGTAAGAGGTGCATGTCTCAGAGTCTGAAAGGGTAGCAGTCAAGGTAGGGGACAAGCACAGGTGAGGCACTAGCAGAGCCTCCAGGGCAAGGCTTCAGGGAACCGGAGAAGTAGGGGCTTTGGAAGGCACCCTAACCTTCTCAGTCCCCCAGTGTTCTCTCGACCCTGGGGAGAATCCTGCCCACTGGAGGCTGAGTGACTTAAGGCAATGGGGAAGGCCGCCTCCTGGGCTCCCTGCCCCCTGCCGCAGCGCTGGTCAAGAAGCCTGCATTTTGCCCTGGAGCCAGCTGCCTCTGAGGAGTGACAGGAGAGAAACTAGTACAGCGAGCAGGTCCTAGTCATTCCTTGGGCCTTCAAACCTTCTGCACAGATGACTCGACTGGCACGGCCTTCTTTCCCCGCTGCTTTAGACGGCTCCGGGCATAGACCCGGAGCAGGAGGGCAGCAAAGACCACAGCCACTCCCAGGCCCCCACCACAGTGACAGTGTGGCCGTAGAGGAGGCAGGAAAGGAGGATGGCGAAGGCCTGGCGGAGGGTCATGATGATGGTGAAGATGGCAGCCCCAAACTGCCCGATGGTGTAGAAGATGAAGAGCTGGCCACATGCAGAGCAGATGGACAGCAGCAGGGTGTGTGCTGCGAACTCGCTGTGTCGCCCCATGAAGCGGATGCCCTCCAGGAGGGCCCCCTGCTCCAGCAGGGAGCCCACCGTGAAGAGGCAGGAGAAGAGGTTGACCCCAAACATCATCTGCACCGATGACATCTTATAGGCAAACAGGGCGTCCTGCCAGTTGGAGGTGAAGCTGTCGAAGGCAATGTAGCCTGCCAACAGGATGAGACCTGAGAGCGTGGTGGCCGGGGAGCTGTGGGGCTCCGGTCCACTGGACAGCAGGAACATGCTGACCCCGATGGAGATGAGGCCAGCCGTCAGATATTCCCAGTGCTCATAGCTGCGCCGAGACACCAATTTTCCCATCAGCATAACGGGGATCACCTTGGAGGCCTTGGCCAGCACCTGGGTGGGGAAGCTGACGAACTTGAGAGCTTCGTATTGGCACCAGCTGCTGAGCACATTTGACAGGCTGGCAAAGGAGTACCGGGTACATGGGTGCCCCATGTCGGGGCTGCTTGCATAAGATGCAGTAGATGCCAGCCACCATCAGGGCCAGGATGCGGTTCATGAGCACCAGGAACTGAGAGTCCGAGAAGCGTTCGCCTGGCGATGTGGCCGTGGCCCCGTAGCTGCGGGTCATCACTCTTTCCTGCAGCACTCCCCACGTCAGATAAGACACCTTGATGCGCAGGGCAGAGACAGGGGAGAAGATACGCAAGAGAAGGAAACAGCAGGCAGGCCCCAAAGCATTCTAACAACCTCCTCTCAGGATGATGTTGAAAATGATTAGGATGGACAGCATGACTCTCCATAGTAACTACAAGTTACTTGCCTCTTCTCTCCCAAACCTGGCCACCTTGTTGAGAATCAAGCGTGTGTGAAACACAGTGACTAATGCTTTAAGACTGACCAGACCCTGTTTGTCCCCACAGTAGGGTATGTCAGAGCTGACTCCATCCAAGTATTTTCTTTTCTATTTTCAACCAATTCTGGGGGTCGCAAAGAGTTGGATACGACTGAGCGACTGAACTGAACTGAGACTTCTTAACGAAGATCAGACACCTGTGAGTCAAACTTAGCATACAAGGTGGAAACAGAAGTGCCCACTCCAACATGCCATGGGATCAGCATCCCTTTCACATGCAGTAGTGGGGGAAGGCTGAAAATTTTATCAGTCCATTTACAGTATATTTACAAGAGAAAGGGAGAAATCACAGAGGGTAGAGAGAGGAGGAAAGAAAAGACAGTGCTTCCTCCAACCACCCCTAAGATGATGGTATGCCTCTGGGAGAACACACAACACAGCCACCAGCAAACTGTTGGGACTGGTAGGGTGTGAGCGCTGGCTCCTCGGGGACCCTACCCGGGGAAAGCGGTAGAGCCCACCTACCTACCTGGAGCCCGGAGGCACAGAACAGCAGCTTCAGGGCCTGCCAAGTGGGACTGGTCTCCGCTGGCTCTGCCCGGGCAGCCAGGGGAACCTCATCCGGGGCCTTGGGCTCATTGCCAAACACACAAGTTTTCACCAGGGGGAAGCAGAGACCCCTACCTGGAGAAAGTACACAGGCTGAAACCGAAGCTTTTCCCTAGCACTTCACCTTCCCCGCTGCTGCCAGCCCGCCCTGCCTCGCTTGCCAAAGCACATCCCCTTTGCACCGCCAGCCAACTCTCCTAATTTTTAATCTACAGCAAGCACACTTCCCCCACCCTTTCCTCACACACCTGTTTCCAGGTAGTTCTTCCGCCTGAAGTACTGCACCAGCAGGTAGCCAGGCACCATAAAGCTTGCATAGCCAGCCGCGTTCACCAAAAGCGGAAGAACCAGAGCTGAGTCCACGACTCCCGGAGGGGCTTCGGGGTTCTTCTCCCCCACCTGCCCCCAGGGAGGGGAGCGCAGCCAGCACCACCACTGCCCACCACCTGCGGGCACCGCGGGCAGAAAGATGAGAGTACAGCTCCTCAAGCTCCGGGCCCTCCAGATGGGACGACACTGGAGAAGGGCCTGGAGCCTCCTCCCCCGCCCCCTCAGCTGCAGCCCAGCACGGACAAAGAGCCTCTCTCTCTCTCCTGGGGTGGGGGGCGGCGCGGGCCAGGCTGGGCTCCCTCTGTCCCCAAGAGCGGACCCGCCCCTCCGGCCACACAGGTTCCCTCTGTTCCCTCCAGCGCCCGCCAGCCGCTCCGGTTAGAGGCGCGGCGCCCCCCGACCCCGCCCTCAGGGATCCCGAAGCTCCAGGGTCCCTCCCGCGACTTCTCTCCCGACCCTCCTGGAGCCCCCCGCGGAGCACAAGGCCACGGCGCGTCCCCACCCGCGCCGGCTCCGGGTGGCTCTAGGTCGACCATCCGCCCAGAAGCCGGGACCCCGCCCGGCCCCCCGCGCGCTCGGAGGAGCGGCGGTCACGTGTCGCGGGGCTCGGTCACGTGGGCTTGCCGCTCCCCCACCCCCCACCCCCTTCGTCCCCACCTGGGGTCCATGGTCCCTGGCTGCGTGGGGCGGGGGGGGGCCGGGGACTGCGGGGCCCCGGGCCGCGCGCTCCCTCCGCTCCCACTGTGGCCTTCAGGAGCCGCCGGCCAGCGGAAGTGCAACGCTCTTCCCGCCTCCCTCCCGCGGCCCCTCTCCGCCCCCGGCCGTGACCACGCAGCGCCCCGGGCCGCCGCTGGGCCATAGCGCCCCCTCGCGGCCCGGCGGGAGACGCAGCTCGGCGCGCGGGAGCCCGGCTGCGGTGTCTCTGGGGAAGCGGGAGCTCCAGCCGGGTGCCGCCTCCGCTTCGTCATCGCCCGCAGCCCTGTCCACCGATCTGGAGGTGGCGATGACCACTGCCGTCCTAGGGACGCGGATATGGAGGTTCTGCATTCCAAGTATATCCCCGTTATGTTACCGTTTTAACATCCCCCTTATGTTACCGCTTCCCCGTTTTCTGGCAGGAAGATGTCTACTTGGTTGGGGGCTTGGGCTGGCAGTTCTGTGGCCCCTATGCCCATGACCTTTGAGGATGTGTATGACCTGTCCCCCGTGTACTTCTGCCCACTCATCCATTCCCTTCAGATTCCTACTGGCCTGCTCCCGGTTCTACTAATTCACCAAAAACCTTTCCCCAGGGAACCTCTCCCCTCCTGAAGCTTCCCAGGTGGCTCAGTGGTAAAGAACCCACCTGCCAATGCAAGTCGAGACACAGGAGATGCAGGTTCGATCCCTGGCTCAGGAAGATCCCCTGGAGGAGGAAATGACAACCCACTCCAGCATTCTTGCCTGGAGAATCCCATGGAAAGGAGCCTGGTGGACTACATACAGTACATGGGGTCACAAAGAGTCGGACACAACTGAGCAACAGAGGACGTGTCCCCTACCCAGGCCTCCCTGACCACTAAGTATGGCCCTCCACCCAGTTCATCGTTCTCCCTCCCACGAGCTTTTCTTCCCATTGCAACTTGCAATTACATATTTATTTAGATGTTTATGATTTTAATATCTGTCTCACTCACTAGACTATAATCTAAATGGTCAGAAACTGTACTGCTTTATTCCCCAAATTCTACAGCAACACAGACCTGACCTAATAGATGCCTCAAACATATGTGGAATGAGAGAAAAAAAAATATACAAAGCCACGCTCCCTCGTGTACTCTTCTCCAGGCTAGCCCTTCTCCCCAGACTCTTCCAGGGCCATGATGAGGCCTCCCACTTGCATCTTCTCACTCCTCTTTCTCTTCTTCCATCCTCTGCATTTCCACAGAAAGGGGAAGAGTCTGGTCTGGACAGAGAGGCCTGAGGACCATCAGCCTCCCTACCCTCCCTGGCAAGGCCCTACACTGCTCAAGTACCAATTTCCTTCTCTCTGCCTTCACCACAAGGTCACAGGACAGGTCTGTCTAGAAATCCCCAGTGCACACAGGCACACACGCACGCACGCACACGCAAAACAACTGGGGGTGGGGGAGGGGGGAGTTAAAAGTCTCTGCCATTTTAGTGTCATGTTATTGAAACTTCCCCTTCCCCAGAAGTTCAGGGCCTTCTGTGTGAAGTCTTTAAGCAACAGTGTTTCAGAGTCCTCCTTGGCAGAGAGCTGGAACCCTTCCGGAGCCCTGCTCACTCACAGTTCAGTATCTCTCCTCATGTGGGAGAGTCCATGTGGTCTTAACTGGCTGGCAGCTTCAGGCTAACCCCATGTGGGAAGAGATGAGAGCCCCACCATCTTCGACAGAGGCCAATAGGCTTCACCCACGCTGCCTGCGGCTTTGAGGAATCTTCTATCCACTCCGAAGCTCTTCCTTCCAGACTGGCTCTCTCACTTGGGATGGTTCCTCTCAGCTCAGGACTGTGCTGGCCCCAAGCTCTGGCCTTAGCAGTTCCCAGGACACACGGCCTGGGTCCAGACTGCAGCAGCTGTGGCTCCAGCTTCCAGATGGGAAGAGGGGGAGTGTCTGGGGTCCAAGAGCCTGTCTCGGCTTCAGTCAGCACACAGCAGTGGCTTCCCAGAGATCTTCAGGTCGTCGAAGGGCAACAGGGCAAAGGGCTGAGGAAAGGAATGGAGAGAAGCAAGATTAGGGCCCATGGACAGAGGCGGCAGTGGGGGGAAGGGAGCTGGGAGACCCATTAGGCCCTTCCCTCCCCACCAAGTGACCCCTGAAAGACAGCAGGGAGCAAATCTTCCTACTAATCCTCAAAACAGTAGTTCCTCAGGGCAGCTGGGGCCTGTTTTTGCTTTTTGGGGAGTGGAGGGTGGGAAAGGGCACTCACAAAACATTTTGAATTTCTTTTTACATCATATATTTAAAAATGGGAAAGACTCTACAGAAAATCTAGGTTTCATCTCTCTTAAAAAAAAAAATCCAAGATCTGGAAATACTGGGCCCGTCTTCCTCCTCTGCAAGAATCTGCTAAAGCTGAGTAGAGCGAGTGACCCTCAGACAAAAGACTGTCTGGTTTCCCGCAGGCCCCAGCACCTGGCTGTCCACACCCAGCCCACTTTAGCTGCATGGCTCCTGCAGGAGTCCCAGGTTTGGGCCCTGGGTCCTGAGAACACAGGCTGAAAGAGTGGCAGAGTCGTGGATTACAACCCCAGGCTCCTAACTCCTTGGCTGTTTCAGCTGTGCTAGCTCCTGTCTCCACTAGGGATGTGGGAGGCCCTGGACAGCAGAGCTGAGTGTCCGCCTCTTACATCCTCAGCCAGGTCCTGGGGAGTCTCATCCTCCACGTTTCGCAGCAGGGAGTCGGCACCTGCCTCGCACAGGGTGGACGAGATGCTGCTGAGGCCCCGGCCCGCTGCCAGGTGCAGAGGCGTGCATCCATTGAGCATGCGGGCATCCACCCGGGCCCCCGCCTGGAGGAGGAATTGCACCAGACCCCGCTCCTGGGTCTCCACAGCCAGGTGCAGCGCTGTCTTCCCACTCGTGCCCTCCTGGGTGGAAGAAGGATGTCAGCCAAGGCCCTCAAAGAAGGCATGCCTCTAAGAAGAGGGGGCCCATGCCTGGGCCCTGGGCCCGGCAGCTCTCTGATGGGCCACCTCACCTGCACATCAATGTCAGCTCCGTTCTGAAGCAGCAGTTCCATGAGCGGCTGGTTCCTCTGCAGAGTGGCGATGTGGAGACAGGCCAGACCTGAGATGGGGTGAGGATGGGGATTGCATCTACCAGCTCGCTCTCCTTTTCTTCAGGGACCTCCCTTACCCCTCAGCCCCAAGGGACGCCCCCACCCCGTTCCTGCCTACTCAGTGCCCCTGATCACAAGACTGTTAAAACACAAACCCAAAAAACCCCTCAAAAGTCTGGGGGGAAAGGAACTCAAAGTTTCCACCTTTTCAGTCATGTTATTGAAACTTTCACGCTTCGGGAGTCAGGTTGCTGAGTGACACCCCCATACACACACCCTCCCCCACCACATGCTGCCTCCCCTGTCCACACACACACAGAGTCTTTTTGTAAAACTCTACCTGCCTTCAGGCCCCTTCTAAAAGTCACCTTCCTCAGAGCTCTAGGGATCCTCAGGCCCCCAGTCCCTGAATTAATGAATGAATGAACTAATTAATTCATTAGTTCCTTTTAAAACAGAGTGGTCAGGGAGACGCTCATGGAGCAGGGACGTTTGAGCAGAGACTTGAAAGAGATGAAGGATGTGAATTTGCATCGAGTTCTTTAAGAAGATGGGCACCCAGGCCAGCAAGGAGCTAGCACAAAGACTAAAAATCCCATCAAGCCCTACCCCGCCACTTCAGTCCCCTCACCTAGCTCTCCCATCCCCACAGCAGTAACTGCCAGAGAACTCACTTCTTATGGTTATTGTTTGCCTCAGACATTATCTTGTTTTGCTCACAGATGCAAGTCTGGCTCCTGCAATAATGTCTGGTACAGAGAAAGTTCTCAGTACGTTTTTCTTGGATGAATTAACGAGTTCATGTAATCTCTGCCGAACTGAATATCTTTTTTTTTTTTTTAATAATTTTATTTACTGATTTGTCTTTGGCTGTGCTGGGGTCTTCATTGCTGCACGGGCTTTTCTCTAGTTGTGAACAGGGGTTACTCTGCTAGTTACAGCGCTACGGCTTCTTATCGTGGTGGCTTCTTTTTGCTGCAGAGCTCAGGCTCTAGGGCACATGGACTTCAGTAGTTGTGACACACAGGCTCAAGAGTTGCGGCTCCCAGGCTTTAAAGCACAGTCTCAGCAGTTGTTGAGCTTGGGCTTTTAGTTGCTGCACGACATATGGGATCTTCCTGGATCAGGGATTGAACCCATGTCTCCTGCACTGCCAGGTGGATTCTTTACCACTGAGCCATTAGGGAAGCCCCCAAAACTGTACATCTTGAGCAAAGTTGAGCTCTCTGCTTAGCATATAATAGGTCTCCATAAATTCTAACCAGAATCCATTCATTAATTCATTCCTTCATTCAACAAAGGTATTCTGAGTACCTGTGTGCTTAGAACTGGAGATGCATCAATAGACAAGCTGTGGCCCTCCCTTCCCTGAGAGTGGGGTCCCTGTCTCCTGTCCCCTCTCCCTCCCATGGGCCCTATGGCCACCTGTACCTTGCCAGTTTTGCAGCTGGAGGTCCAAGGAGTGAGGTGGTCCTCTGCCCGGCTCTGGCTGCCCCTCCAGTAGGCAGCGGGCACAGGCCAGGTGTTGGCGCTGGCAGGCCACATGCAGGGCTGTGTCACCATGTCGGTCCTGCAGCACCCGGCTGGCCCCCTTCAGCACCAGGGCCCGAACTGCACCTGGCTGGTCCAGATGTACAGCCAGATGAAGTGCTGTCTGCAAGCACAGAGAGAGGGTCACAGGGTGGCTGCAACATGCTGCAACCTCTGGGAACCTGCTGGGGTGAGCATGGGAATTGCCAGCAGCACAGAAATTGTGGGCCCTGGTCTTCCTTTTGTTGTCCCCTATCAAACTCTCAGGGCCCCAGTTCTGGAGGTAGGGTAAGGCAAGTGGCCCTCTGCTATTCTTTAAGTCCCCTTAGCGCCGCCCCTGCCCCCCCACCCTGGAGAAAGGACAGAGCTGGGGCAGGGAGGGACAGGGCAGGATGGTGATGGTGGGAGCAGAATCCAGCTTCTCATCCTCTGGGGAGGCTTGTTATCCTGGGTGAGGGGCTGAGGTCTTGGGGGAGGCGACAGAGGCATCGAGCAGGCTCTGCCCGGCACACTCCTCCTTGAATGCTCCCTGCAGACATCATGTCCTGTACTAACACCTTCCCTGGCTGCTTCCCACAGCCAGTGGTTCCCACAGCAGCTGGCATGTGTCTCTATCAGGACTCTCGTCACCGCGCTGTGTCATTAGGGTGCTGACACGAGTCCTCTAGCCCAAGCTCGAGCACCTGGTGAGCAGAGTCTGATTCCTACTGTCTCTCTGTCCTCAGCTTCTTGCCTAGTGTCTGGTATATGGTTCCCTGAGGGAGCAGCCAAAGGATGCTGTCCGGTGGCTGGGGATGGCTGCTGGGGCAGACATAGGTATGTGGGCTCAGCCCACCATCTCCACCTACCTGGTAAAGGTTGTTCTGAATGTCCAAGACTTCCTGGGGCAGCAGAGCCAGGCAATACAGCAGCACAGTGGGGGCCTCGTGAATCACCGCCAGGTGGATCAGCCTGGGAGGCAGAGGCAAGGTTTGGGGTCAGGGCTCAGGCCAGACAGAGTGGGCTGGGGTTCTGGGGTTAGAAGAACACATCAGTGTCTAAGTTGCCACCCAGAGGGTAGGTGCAGGAAGTGAGAGTTTGGGCCAGGAAGTGAGGGTTGCTGTGGGAAGCCAGGATCCTGAGGGTGGAAGCTCCAAGTTTCCATCTCTGGCCTTTGGGAGGGCCTAGGCTGAGTGAGAATGTAGGCAGGGTGCTGACGGGACAAGGTCCTTCCTGTCCACCCTGCCCACACCCCGCCTCCCCTCTGGCCCCCTGGGGCCCCCACCAGGCAGCTGCAGCTCAAAGCCAAACTGAAAGCCGCTGGGGTAGCACAGAGGTGGTTTCCAGGGCTGGGCTCCCCACCTCTGCCCCCCTCATGGGGAGGGCAGAGAGGGCAGGGGCGGGGTCACCTTCTGTCCCCTCATGAACACCTCCCAAAAGAGAGGAGACAGAAGCTCTTGGAAGAAGAGCAAGGAGACAGGGCAGTGCCCTATCCTGCTGCTCTCCACGGGACAGCCAGAGGCCATTCTGCAGGGCCGGGACGGAGCCTGAGCTGGGGCCGCACTCCTGTGTGCCTCTGCGGGGAGGACTGTGCAGTGCAGAAAATGTGTGCCTGGGGTGGGGGATAAAGAGCCTTAACCTGGGGCGGCCAGGAGGGGAAGTTCCAGCCCTGGGGTTTCCCCACGTCAGGTGGGGAAAATGAAAGCCAGAGCCAGAGGGTCTAGGCCAGGCGGGTAGCTGCTGGGGCATTCATCAGGGGAAGCCTGGCTGAAAGGCCTGTCTGGGCTGGGGAGGGGGCTGCTTGGGGTAGGGGGGGCAGGCTTTGGTGGCTGGCAGGCCCAGGAGAGAGTGACGGAGGGAGGGAGGGAGGAACCGCACTGGAAATCCCCTCGGCCAGGGCCTGCTCTCTGGTCACATTCCTGCAGCCACCTCCCTCTCTCCCTCAGTCTCCCTCCTCCCACTTCCTCTTCCCATTTCCACATGTCCACAGCCCAGACACCTCCAGAGGGAAGAAAGCGCCCCTCCTCTCAGGGAACCCCCTTGGGGGTCTTGACACCTCCCTCCCACCCAGACCGGGTCTAGATTCCACACCTGTCTCTAACTAGAGGCGATTAAAGCTGGGGCTGAGAGGCTAAGCAAGGGGGGCAGGGGCGAAGCCTTCACTCCCTGGGTCAAAGGTCAACCACAGGTATTCTGCACAGAGCCCGCACAATCTTGGTTGTGGGCCTGAGGGCTGGTGATCTCTAGGCACAGAGGACAAAAAGGCCTAGGGTCACCCAGTGGGTCCAGAGTCTGTCTCTGTCAGAGGCCACCCAGGACCTTTGCATCTCCAAAAAGCAGATCAAGACAGATATAGTTCCTGCCTCCTCCTCCCCATTCATTCCAGCAGCCCAGATCCAGGACCCCAGCCCTCCTCTACTGTTTCCCATCCCCAAATCCCAGCCACCCCCTCTCTTGTCCATCTTTTCTTCCTGAAGGGTGAATCCTCACCTGGCCAGCCCCTACCACACAACTGCCTCTCTGACTACCCCTCCCCCGGCCCCGCCCCAACCCAGTCTCCACCAAGCTCCACCTGGGCCTAGAGGGGAAGGATGAAGTGAAGGGGTCACATAGGACACTGAGGGGGATTTGTAGGGCTCGGGAGGTGGAGAGTGTCGGTAAGGCTGACTCTAGCCCTCACTTCCCCTTTCTCAACAGAGGAGGAAGTTAGCTGGGGTAGCCAGCCGCCTATCTGTCTGCTGGGGCAAGGGTGCCCCAGCCTGGCTCACTTACTCCACAGGCCAGCATCAGCCATGCACCCCTGGCAGCATCTTGGACCCCAGCTTCCTGGGCCCACCGGCAGCCTGTCACTGGCCCCTCTTGTTCTTTGAGACAGGGCATTATGAGGTCAGAGGCCGGGAATCCCAGATATTAACCAAACAAGGATGCCTTGTCCTCCAGCGAGAAAAACAAAACAAAACTGGGCTGGTCAGGGGAATTTTCTCTTCCCCAGGATGGGTTACTGGTAGATTTCCAAGATGCTCGCTGGGGTTCCAGGTGCTTGGTGAGGGCCCTGCCAAAAGGTGGGGCAGACAGACGATGCCAGGTCCTCTGGACTGGATCTGGATACAGCTCAAAAGTGGGTTGAGAGTTCAGTTTGAAAGAGAGAGTGGGGACCGCCCCTTCCAGAGCTGGTGCCTTTAGGGATCCCCACATAGGGAATGCCCAGCCTGTTGCGGCTCTAGGCAAGGCCCCGAGTTAGCATCGAGGCGGAGGAAGGGGTCCTCTCTTAGCCTAGCCCCCATACTCACGTGTCTCCGTCCTCGGAAATGTACGTGAGTGCTTCCAGCTGCTGAGGGCTCAGCGCCCCGGCGGCGGGGAGCGGTGAGTCTGGAACTGCGTCCTCGGTCCTGGGGTCCCCCGACAAGGACAGGGGCTCGGTGAGCGATGAGGAGCCGTAGGTGGAGTCAGCCCGCTCTCCGTCCGTGTCTTCCTTCTCCTCTGGCTCCTTGGCGGTTCCCGGAGGATGAGTCCAGGGCTGGGGCCCCCCGCCCTCTGAGGGCCCCGAGGCTGGACGCGGGGTGGACTCGGGCAGGGAGCGCAGGGAGCGCAGAGACTCGATGCCCGAGTCATACTGGCTCTCATCGGTCTCGTCCGGCCCCTTCCGCGCCTCCGACATCCCCGCGGCGCCGGCCCGCCGGGCCCAGTCCCAGCAGGATCCGACTCCTCGCCGCCTTTCCGGGTTGCAGGTCCGCCTCACAGAGCGGGTGCGGGACCCGAAATGGCCTCCTTCCCGGGCTGCGGGGTGGCCTGAGGGGCTCGGCGAGAAGCGTGGATGAGGTTCGGAGCGCCGGCGGGGTCCGCGGCAGCCGCTACTCCGGGCAGCTGGGCAGCCCAGTCAGACGCGCTCGCTCGCCCCGCCCTCAGACCCCGCCCCCGGCAGGCGCCGCGCTTCCGGGCGGAGGCCCCGCCCTTCGGAATCCCCCTTACCCCGCCCTCTGCTTTGGCTCGGAGTCAGGGGTTCCCGGTCCTGACTCACTCTTGCGTTAACTCACCCATTCATTCATTCATCCAACCGTCCATTCATTCACTCTTTCCCCCTCCCTTCATTCCATGTATTAATTCCATGCATTCTTTCTTTCCTTACTTCACTTTCTCTGTTTTCTTCATTCATTTTCCCATTCATTTATTCTTTCGTTTAAGAGGAATATATGTTAATCGTCTGCACAAGCTGGGCGTCTTCTGGGGAGGGCACGTGGGAGGTGGGACGGGGAAGCGTTGCTACCTGTCCCCGGCCGACTACTCTCAATTTCTCTTGCTTTTCCTGGAGACAAAGGGGACACCCATGTCTTTAAAGTTCTTCCTTTGGGTTCTGGATACAGAGTCTCCTGTGTCAGTTTTTCAGACCACATAGAATTGGACATGAGGATGTGCTTTTCGCAAGTGGTTTTTCTGTTGAAAAGACTGTGGTCTAAAAAAGCAGAGTGGTCATTTCTCACAGGGATAGAATAGTGGTCTCAGTAACAGCATCTGGTTGGGGAAGTGTAGTTCCTCATGGTGGGGCCAGGATGGGGAGGCCCCAGACATTCTGAGCAGCACTCTGCCAAGGTCCCCTTGGCAGCCTCAGCCCTAATACCAGCACATCTTTTCCCCTTCCCCATCCCTATTTTCCCTGGGCCTAGCCTCAGGAGGCTGTAGGCAAATCCCACCCACGTGGTGAGCCCCAAATCAGCTGCCCAAGATTTATCCCCTACCCCAAGTTCCAGAAATGCTCTTAGAAAAATCTCCCCCAAGAAAACATCTCCCTTTCCCAACTCTGGCTTTGAAGGAAGGGAAGCTAGGGTGTGAACACACAGCTACTAACCAGTTTCCCTTCCACCCTCCCCATGAAACCTCATTTTATTCATCCATTTGATAGACATGTAAGGAGCTCTTCTATATGCCTGACATTGTTCTCTCTGTTGGAAGGAAAACGGAAGCTCACAGTAACAGTAATAACCAACAACTACCATCCCCCAAACAAACAAACAAACAAACAAAAAACTGTCCCATGGTTCCAGCCTTCAAAACCCCTAGCAGTTACAACACAGAGTGACTGGGCTAAGATAGGAGTGAGAACAGGACGCTGGAGGGGCACAACGTGGGCCAACTACCCAATGGGGTGAGCAGTAGAGGAGGTTCCATTTGAACTGGAAATGGGAAGGGAAGGGGGCTGGGAAGAAGTACCAGGTCTCTGGGAAGGGGGGTGAATGGAGGGAGAAAGGAGAGGGGAGGACAGATGGGAGGAGGTGACCCACTGGTCTCCATCCCCCACTGAAGGCTGGAGTGGGGAGGATGTTTTGAGCATGAGAGGGTGAGGAGCCGTGAGGGGAAAGCCCAAGGAAAATGAGGCATCTCTTTCCCTTGGGGTCATTGTGACTTAAGACATCCTCAACTTCCTCCCCTGACCCGTTCCTCTCCCAGTCTCAAAGGCTGGACCAAAATACAGACCTTAACCACTTCAAAATCATCTCCATTTTAAAGCTGGGAAGCTGAGGACCAGAAAGGTGAGTTGACTTGCCCAGGGTCAAACAATCTTTGAAAGTGTAGAGCTGTGTTCCTGTCCCCGATACAAAACTTTAAAAATGTTTTCAGTGAGGGACTTCCCTGGTAGTCCAAGGGTTAAGACTTTGAGCTGCCAGTTCAGGGGGCTCAAGTTCGATTCCTTGTCAAGGAACTAGATCCTGCATGCCGCAACTAAGCTCCGGTGCAGGTGCAGCCAAATAAAAACAAACAAACGATGTTTTCAGTGACTTTCTTTCCTTCAAGTAGGTCTAAGAAGTTGAGGGCATCTGAGCTGTTTGCAAGACACAGAACTCAAGGGTGTGCAGTGAGCACCTGAGTTATACCCACAGGCTGATTTTAAGGAAAAACCTACCCCATTAACCTAGACAGAAACCTACCCGCGTCTGGCTCTAAACCCTAACAGGTATGTGGCAGCCCCTTTTCTGGCCACATGAGGTCAGCATTGAGTCACTGCTTCCAGCACCTAGTCTGCACTGCAATAGGAAGCCCTTCTCAGTACAATTTAGGAATGGGGACAGGGACCAAGGCAGTGTCATCTGGAAAGATGACCTGGGGACTTTGACTCAAGTCACAGCATGATCCGGGTCCTGACTTCATTCCCTCAGCCCCACACAGTCTTCTATAAGGTCCTCTTCTCTCTCTTGTTTTCTGGTTCCCTTTGTCACGCTCCCACTCCTCATCTCTGCCCACTCCAGCCAGACTCATCTTCAGGAAACAGGCCCAGTTGCCATGGTGACCAGCTGGTCAGCTGGCTCCTTCCACAGCCCCCCTTTTTTCTCTGGGCTTCCAAGGAGGGGTAATGCATGTGTATGGAGAAAGGCGAGGTGGTCTTTTATCTCTTGAAAGCTCTGGGGTTGGCCAAAAGAAGTTGATATCTCTCTCTTCCAAAGCCCCCTGAAGTGGAGCCAGGAAGTCAGTGGGGCTGGAGGACAGGAGGAAGATTAGAACAACTAAATGGGGAGTGTGAAGATCCTATCTGGGTTAGGAAAGGCCAGGATTAGGACCTCTGCTCTCTATCTGCAGTAAGTACTGAATTAGGTGAAATGAAATTGTGGGCAGGACTTCTCAAAAATTATGGGTAGGAGAGACACACTGGAATGAGCCAGCAAATGAGATTCCTCCTCTGCCATGGGGATGAAGAAGAACCATGTCTTTTGGGACCATACTCTCCCTTGGTTTGGGCAGGGAGGATGGACTCACTGACCTGGGGAGGATCACACAGGCTGGGTAGTACTGAAGTGACAGGCAAACTGAGAGCCCCCTTCACCTTCCCTGGAAAGAGATGAGTAGCAACATGGAGATAGGACCAAGAGTAGGGGAGTGGGTGTGTGGGTGAAGGCAGAGGCTCTTCTGCCCCAAATGAGGGGCAGGACTGCCAGCAGAGCAGTGGGCTTGTCCTCTGTTCCCAAAGATCAGATATCCAGGTTTTGCCTCAAGCTGACCTCCGACCCCTGAAGATCCCCATGGACTTTTGAATGGGAAAGGTCTGGATTCTAGGACCATTCTGTGAGTACCAGCAGGTGACCTTGAGTAAGCCCCTCACCTCCTCTCTGCCTTGGATCCTTGTGGGTAAATGGGGAAAGTCACTCTATGTCAAAGACTAATATAGCATATGACACACAACAGCCTTCCTTGGTGGCTGTGCACACACAGATGGATCAAGCATAGCCTTCATCTTATTCTTTCACAATGACAGGCTTCCATGTCCTTCTTCCCCATTAGACCTTGTGCTCCTTGAAGATGGGAAATTGCATTTTGCCTTTCTATACGGGGCACAGTAGGTTCTTAATACTTTTTATTGAATGGATGCATTCAGGAATGAATGAATGGCAGCTTTCTTTCTGCCCCTAACTGGGGTGGAAAAGAGTACTGTGGGTGGAAGACATGAAGAGACAGGCGACCTGCAGTCACTCAGCCTGGCCTGTGACCTATGACTTGGCCTCCTACACCCAAAGTCAGAGCTTTAGAGATTGTTCAATCAACTTTCTCACTGCACAAATGGGGAAACTAAGGCTCAGAGAGGGGAAGGCATCTGCCCAAGGTCACACAGCTAATGACAGAGCCAGGATTAAGAATTTCTTCTCAGGTTTCCTGATCTCCAGTCTAGGGCAATGTACACACTTCATTGCTTCTCTGGGGCTTTTCTTCTAGGATAGAGAGCTAGTTCAGTGAAGGCTGGTTTCAATATCCTCTTTTCTGCCCTCTGCTAGTCCTTCCTCAAATCCAGCTCCGATCCGTTCCTTTTCAGCCTTTCCCAACCTTGTTCAGCTGGGTCCGGCCTTTGAAGTCTGGCTCCTGCCTTAACTCTTTACCATCCAACTGGGAATGAGGCTCTTGCCTAGGGTTCCCAAACTCAATTTCCTCTCCTCACCCTCAGCCCTAGGAACTTGCGAGAACCAACGGTGGGGAGGGACCTTAGTTGGCCGCTGGCGCCCCTCCGCGAATAGATGGAGAGGAGTTTGGGCTTAGTTTCTCCTCCTCGGAAGAAGGATGGCGGGGGTGCGGGTAGTGAGCGGGGCTGGGAGAGAGGAAGGGGTGCCAGGAGCCCCTGTTGCTTGTCCTCTTTGGGGTGGCTGTTAGATAGGCTTGGGGAAGGCGGAGTTTGGGGGCCGGGGGGCGGGGCTCCTGTGCTGGGAGGAAGAGGGGGGCGCGCTGGCTCCAGCTCCGCTCAGACAAAAGGCGGCGGCGGGAGCGGGCGGGAGGCGGAGCGGCGCCGCGAGGGCCTCAAGGTGACACCCGCCCCCGGCCCCGGCCCCCCAGCCCGGCCCCCCAGCCCGCCTCCCCATCCCCATCCCCAAGCCCCTTACCCGTGGTGCCCTTTCCAGGCCCCCCTCCCCCCCCGGCGGGGGTGGGGAGCAGCGAGGGCCCCGCCCCCTCCGCCCCCCTCCTCAGGGCCGGCGCAGGATGCCCCCGGCCCCCGGCAGCCCCCCAGGAGGCCCTGAGCTCGACGCGCCCCCCTCTACGCCATGTCCCCCCTGGCTCGGCCGCGGGAGAGAGCGGCGGCGGCGGCGGCGGCGGCGGCGGCGGCCCCGGGGTCCCGGAGGAGCCCACGGCGGCGGCGACTACGGACGAGGGCCCCGCCCGAGAGGAGGTGAGAGCCGGTGGCGCCCCTTCCCCGGGCGTGGTCGTCCTTTCCCCGGGCGTGGCGCCCCCTTCCCCCGCCGGTTCCGCCGCAGCGCGCCCGGCGCCCCGCACCCCGAGCTGGCCGCCGCAGCCGCAGTCCCGCGCCGCTGCCCCCGCCCGGCGGCCGGAGCTGTCCGCGGTGTCGGGGAAGGGGCCGCGCCGGGGGCGGGGCTCGGGGGTCCCGGGCAGGGGGAGGGGCCTAGGGGCGGAGTCTCGTGGACCCCGGGTGAGTGGGGGTGGGGACGGTAGCCGGGATCCTATCTCGCGGAGGGAGATACTCTCTAGAAGGCCAGAAAGGGTGATTTGGAGGGGCTGCGGGAGGCAGGAGAGTACCTACCAGGTCCACGGAGGAAACGGTGGTGTTACCTGAGCGGGGGCTCCTAAGAAGGTCAAATGTGTGCAGAAGCCGTCCCCGCTGAGGTCACTGGGACTGTTTGTGTGGGAGATGTGCCTCTCTCATCCAAGGTCCGTGTAGCCGCCCCCCTCCAGGGGACTCCCAGGAATCCTTCCAGGTGCTGGTACCAAGCATACCTACCCCTCGTTGGGGGCATACTAAACCTGGAGACCAAGCTATGAAGGAAAGTACCAGGGGCTCCCCAATCTCCCATGCACGCTGGTGCACACACTGCACACTGCACTAGGGCAGAAGCACACAGGCAGGACCTGCAGGGAGGGCCCCTTTCACAAGCACTCTCACTGGGACAGGCACACACTCAAATAGGCATGCAAAGGGGAACATATGCACTCCCCAAGGGTGAGGCTCCCACAAAGGCACATGCACCCTAATCTTGTCTGCATGTGCTAAGTACTGTTTCCTAACCCAGCCACCTATCTGTACTTCCAGATCTTTCCTTGGATTTCACACCAGTCCAGGGCCCACTGCCTGTTATTGTGCCTTTCCTCTCTCCATCTTCTCTCCCTTCCCCTGGGGAGCCTCCAGGTCCGGGCAGGGGAATGGAAAGAATGTCAGGATCTCAGCAGGAGGGTGTGTGGAGGGTTCCTAAAGCTAGATGATGCGGGGAGCAGAGGGAAAACCCAGGCCGCCACCAGACATCTGACTCAGTATACTTGTCCTTGAGTGGCTGTGGGTGCCAGCACCCAGAACGCAAAGAGAATGAGGCCCTGCTTTCAGGAGCACCCAGTCTAGTGGAGGAGCCAGACACATAAACAACTCACCGGGAGCACCGCAGGGCAGAACATGATTTAGTACTTTAACAAGCCTGGGTACTGAGAACTGTTTTCTCTTGACAAAGGGCTGGGCTGCAAACATCTTCTTCCCTGCCTCCCACCCCCACTCTTGTCTCCCATCCCCTCTCCCCAGCCATATGCCTCTGCCCATCTGGATATTTCCTCCTGGACCACCTGCTGCTCAGGGACACAAACCCACTGCTTTCTATCTTAGAACAGGGGTAGGATGTTAGGGAGACTTGCTGGGGACCTGGGGTCCAGAGTGTGGGGAAGGAGACAGCGCTTGGGGTTTCCTGGGAGGTGTGAGGGAGGTGGATGGGTCCAAAGAAGTGGCTCCTCCTAGGTTCTGGAAGAAGGGAGGGCCCCACCTGTGAAGTGGGAAGGGGATGTCAGTGGGACCCTCCCTCCTTTCCTAGAATACCTGGAAGGGGTCTGGGCTGGGGACCTGCCTTCGCTGATGCCTGTCTGTCCTCCCTGTCTTCCCCTACCCACACTTTCTCCTGTTTCACTGTCATCTTTTTATCTATCTTTGGACTACTTCTCTGGGTGCCATCCTATCCACCTGTGTCTTTGCTACCTGGGCCTTCTCCCTCCACCCCTGGCTTTGATCCCTCTGCCTCTCGGGGTCTCTCTCTGCACTTCCCCTAACTGGCATTCCGTTCCTTTTTCCTGTCCTTGTGGCTCACTCTGGGTCACTTCTGTGTTTATCTCTGGTCCTGGCCTCCCATCTTGGTCTGACTCTTCTCTCCACATCCCTGTCTGTCTCTGCCTGTCATGTCGGGTGCTGGCCTCTGGTCCTCCCTTCCCGCATTCATCTCTGTACTGGGTCCTTGCCACTCTGTCTTACTCCCCAATCGTCTCGGCCCTTTGCCTGCCCATCTGAGCAGCAGCGTCCCATCCAGCCCTCTTTCACCAAGTCCCTCTGCCGTGAGTCCCACTGGAAGTGCCTGCTGCTCTCACTGCTCATGTACGGCTGCCTGGGGGCGGTGGCCTGGTGCCACGTCACCACGGTGACCCGCCTCACCTTCAGCAGCGCCTACCAGGGCAACAGCCTCATGTACCACGACAGCCCTTGCTCCAACGGCTATGTCTACATCCCCTGGCCTTCCTGCTCATGCTGTATGCCGTCTACCTGGTGGAGTGCTGGCATTGCCAAGCCCGCCACGAGCTGCAGCACCGGGTGGACGTGAGCAGTGTGCGAGAGCGCGTGGGCCGCATGCAGCAGGCCACGCCCTGTATCTGGTGGAAGGCCATCAGCTACCACTACGTCCGCCGCACGCGCCAAGTCACCCGATACCGCAACGGAGACGCCTACACCACCACCCAGGTGAGGAGCTGAAGGGGGAGCACAGGCTGGTCCAGATGATGGGGGGGATGTTGCTGGGACCCTGCCCGACTGTCCCCAGGGGGAGCACAGACAGCAGTGAGCTCTTGTGGGCACCGCCACAGGAGAGCAATAACCACCACCATAATAATAACAGCAAACACTAGCAGACAGGTTCTGCTCTAAGTACTTTACCAATATCAAAGTCAAACAGCTAGTGTATGGTGGAAATGGTATTCGAAGCCCGACGGTATTGACTCCAGGGTCTGTGTCTCTGGAGGTGATAAGATCCTACCTGGCTCCAACTGGGAGCTAAGCCAGGACAGGCTGAGGGTTCGATCAGGCGCCGAGAGCCGCCATGGGGCGGACGAGGGTGAGCGGGCTGAAGCGACCCCCGCCGCCTTCCCCGGCGCCGCAGGTCTACCATGAGCGCGTGAACACGCACGTGGCCGAGGCTGAGTTCGACTACGCGCGCTGTGGCGTCCGCGACGTGTCCAAGGCGCTGGTGGGGCTGGAGGGCGCGCCGGCCACGCGGCTGCGCTTCACCAAGTGCTTCAGTTTCGCCAGCGTGGAGGCCGAGAACGCGTACCTGTGCCAGCGCGCGCTTCTTCGCCGAGAACGAGGGCCTGGACGACTACATGGAGGCGCGCGAGGGCATGCATCTCAAGAACGTGGACTTCCGTGAGTTCATGGTGGCCTTCCCCGACCCGGCCAGGCCGCCCTGGTATGCCTGCTCGTCCGCCTTCTGGGCCGCGGGCGCTGCTCACGCTGTCGTGGCCGCTGCGCGTGCTGGCCGAGTACCGCACAGCCTACGCGCACTACCACGTAGAGAAGCTCTTTGGCCTAGAGGCCCGGGCTCGGCAGGTGGCAGCGCGGCGGCGGCCTCAGTCCCAGCGACGAGCTGCTGCCGCCGCTCACGCACCGCCTGCCGCGGGTCAACACGGTGGACAGCACGGAGCTCGAGTGGCACATCCGCTCCAACCAGCAGCTGGTGCCCAGCTACTCGGAGGCGGTGCTCATGGACCTGGCGGGGCTGGGCGCGCGATGCGCTGGGGGGCGCGGCCGGGGGCTACGCGCCTACCTGCCGCTACGGCGGGGTGGGTGGACCGGGAGCGGCGGGCCTGGCCGCGTACCGGCGCAGCTGCGAGCACTGCCAGCGCGCGGTCAGTAGCTCGTCCATCTTCTCGCGCAGCGCCCTGAGCATCTGCGCCAGCCCGCGGGCCGCCCCCGGGCCCGGAGGAGTCGGGGCGGGCTGCGGAGGCAGCCGCTTCTCTCTCGGCCGCCTCTACGGCTCCCGGCGCAGCTGCCTGTGGCGCAGCCGGAGCGGGAGCGTCAACGAGGCGAGCTGCCCTACCGAGCAGACGCGACTGTCCAGCCAGGCCAGCATGGGGGACGACGAGGAGGACGACGACGAGGAGGAGGCCGGGCCGCCGCCGCCCTACCACGACGCCCTCTACTTTCCGGTGCTCATTGTGCACCGTCAGGAGAGGTGTCTGGGCCACAGCCACCGGCCGCTGCACCGCCACGGCTCCTGCGTAGAGACCTCACTGTGACCCCGGTCCCGGGACCGGCCCGACGGTCTCCTTCCCTAACCCTTGCCGGACGGCGCGTCCCGCGGGTGGAGCAGAGGGAGTCACGAATTTGGCCGAGGCCGTGCTGGGAACGGTGGGGGTGGGGAGGTGGGAGGCGAGGGGGCGTGGGCCAGACTCAGATGGGGCCGATCCGACACCACCCCCCACCTTCCTGTACATAAAGAGACAGCTAGGGGAGGGGAGACAATCCCACCCCGGCAGAGCCGTCTCTTCCAGGCCTGCCCGCCCCTGAGTTCCTAGCGGGTCACCTCCCTTTCCGACACACACACTCGCACATTGGAGATCCGCTGTCCCGCCTTTCAATGGATCCAATGACTGTTACGTTGCTACTGCGCCCTGGGACCCGCCTTGGGCTCCGTCTCCAGGGAGAGGCCCTCGCTTGTGCAGCTGGGGAGGTTTGGAGGCCAGTGGGGAAGGGCCGGCCGGCTTTCTTTCCTCGCTGCAGCCTGATCCTGCCGGGACCTCTCTACCAAGGGGGCAGTGGTTCGGAGAACAGCAAGGCTGGCTTCCAGCCAAGCTAATGAATTCAGTGGGTCTGAGGCCGGGCCCAGGTGTCAGCCGTGGTACTCCATCTCAAAGCCCTGGAGATGTTGCTCTCCTCTTCTTGGCGCTGGCCCCAACAAGATCCGAAGATCGGGGTTTCCTTTCCGCCACTCCCATCGCTGTTGTTTATCTCCCTGGGCCCCCGGGAGGCTGGGTCCTGGGGGACCGTACTCACCACAGCTCTCCTTCCCCAGCCTGCTCCCTGGCTCTGAAGAGCTGTTGCCAGGGTGAGGAGGAAGGCAAACTGTGGAGGGCAGTGCACCTCAGTCGTTTAAACTTCAGCCTCCTTGCCTAGATTCTGGGAGGGCACCTCCTTCGGGTGGCATTCCTTCAAGCTGACCAAGGCATACGACTCAGCGGGGGAGACTAGGAGGCAGGCCTGGGTGACAACAGAGAACTCAGGAAGCAAGTGAGAGTCGAAGAAGAGAGGGTCATGAAAAGACCCTCAAAGGTGGGGGTGTCCGTGGGGGGCCATCCCTTGGCTCCCCCGTGTTGGTGGGAGGAGTGGATAGTGGTCACCGCAAGCTGAGGCTCTGCGGGGCTGAGGACCTTGTCTTGAGCCCAGCTGGAAGCTCCGTTCCAGTGGTGGGTCAGAGGAAGGAATTCTCTAAACCTTGCCCGATCCCTCTGTCCTCCCCTAGCCCTGTGAGCTGAAGCCCTGCTGTGTGTCCCAGGGTCTTCAAAGGGGCATGCTGTCACCACGCCAGAGCGCGGGCCCCATGTGCTGTCCCCCATCACTCTTACCCTGATATACTTCCGTGTGCATGTCTGTGTACAAAACCCCTGCCCGCGCAGCTCCCCTGGCTAACGTTTTCCCAGCTGACTTAGCGCCCAGGGAGTGAGCTCACATTTGCAGCCGGAGAGGATAACCCTAGGCCTTGAGGCTCGCCCCCTGATGCTTCTCACTTCATCTGAGCCATCAGAGCCGCTCCTCTCCCCTCTTGCTCCAGCCTGGCCAGGCCCGCACTGCCTGGGTTGTGGCCTCCACCTATGCAACATCTCCTCTGGCTCCCCTGCTCCCCTTCCCTGGGGAGTTGGGGAGAGGGCACAGATTGTGGGGACACCATGGCCTGTGGCACATTGGGGGTGAGCTTAACTTTCAGGTGGAGATGGCTGAGTGGGAAGGGGAGGAGGCCGGAGAAGAGGAGGCTTGGGCAGGAGGGGACAGCTGCCCGCTAGGTTTCCCTGGGCAGCAGTGCCCACCTACCTGCCAGCACTATGCTCCTCAGGGGCCTGGGGTTGGAGCGCCCCTCTTTCCTTTGAATGGATATCTGTGAGGTACAAGTGGCGAACTGTGGTCTTGGCACCCAGTTCTTGGCCAGCTGGCACGCGGATGTCACACCCTTGTCTGGGGCATCCTGGCCACCTCATGGCTCTGGGGAAGGGAGGAACTCAGCTCCCTGCCTCAGGCAGATGCCTGAGACAGAGCCCGAGCTAGGAGGAGGGGAGAGGGGAGGGGCTGTGATTATTTTTGCCTGTATTGACCATTTCTGCCTAGGTCTTCTCACACTGACAGCCTCACACCTCCCACATATGCACAGACTTAGAGAGAAACCAAGTCTTTGGTCTATTTTCTTGGTAGCTTTATTGATTGCCAGGGAAAATGAAAACCAGAAAAATTAATCTCTAAAATTAAACTTTACACTGAATGTTCTTGTTTCTCTAATTAGAACCTCTGCTAGCAGCTGTGGCTATGTACACTCACACACTCACACACACCCTCACACCTGTAAGTTTGCACTCCGGAACTGTCAGAGGGTGTCAGGCACAGACAGACTCAAAGTTGCCCAGACAGGCACACACGTGTGGTCACTCCCAAGCCCCCTTTGGTGCTCTGCTCCGTGCCTGCTTGTTGGAAGGAGTCCCTGGAAAGCGCTCCTAGGCTGTGGTTGCAGCCTGTAACCCACCCTTTTGATACAACGGGGTGGGAGTTCAGTCTGCGCCCTGGGGCTCAGCCTGAATCCATCAGGAGATCCTCTCATGGCCTCATGGGGAGATGTGATTCTTATGGGTGTGGCCCCAGGGCGGGTGGTCATACAGTGATGGGGACTCGTGGAGGGTGCCTGGAAGACTTCATGTGTCCTGGGACAAGGGCTTGTGGGGTGGGCTGGGCCTGGCTGGGGAGAAGACAGGTCTCTGTCAACTGGGTGCATCACACTGTGGCCTTTCTGTTGTGGATTTCCAAGCGCAAAGATTGTATGAACCAAACTGGCAGGTAATAAAGCTGCGGATGACTCACTGACTTCCCTCCCAGGGTCACACCTCTCTCACCATCTCCTAGTTCTGTGAGCAGCTCTTTGGGGAGGCCAAGGGGTCTGAGCCCCTCCCGTCACCTCTGTTTCCTCCTTCCCAGGTTGGGGGTGGGGTGGACTAGGGGTGGCATGACCTGCAGAACTGGAAGACTTAAGCAGAGTCAAGTAACAGGGAGGTGGTATCTGCAGGGGTGAGGGTGGAAGAGCCAGGCAGAGCTCTGCTGAAGCCTGGGGTGGAGGAGAGAGTGTGTATTTGAAGGTCAAGAGGTCAAGGATCTGTTTGGTAGAGAGAACAATTGTGGATAGGAGGGTGGTTGGGGAGATGGGTGGCTCCTGGGGGAAAGTCTGGGCCTCACAGTCTCTAAGGGTCGGCTTTCCATATTCTTGGAAGAAGTCAATCATTTCAGTGAGTCCGTTCATATCCTCTCCCTAGGTACCAAGGGTAAGTCCCACTTTCTATCTCTATCCCAGGCTCCTTCCTCTCCTCACAGATCCCTGCAGAACCTCAATCGCTCACCCCAAGGATAGTGTTTGTCTCCCTCTCCCCCTCCCTCGGGACCAGGGTGACCCTCAAGAGCAGGCATGGCAGAGGCATGAAATGAGGGTTGGGGCTGGGACAGTGACCCAGGTGTGGCCACTGCCCCAGCCTTGTTCCCATCTTATCCCGCAGGGTTCTCAGGGCCCTTGGCAGTGACTGGGGACATGAAATGGCTGGGATTCAGGGCCCGCTGGCGGGCTGCTTCACGGTTGGCACAGAGGACCTGGCCGATGAGGTACTCGCTCTCCTGGGCGATGTCTGACAGGCGCAAATCAAACTCCAGCAGGGTCTTGTTGTCTGACATGCCTTCCAGGAGCTGCTTCCCACCATCCTGGGTCAGGAATACAAGGGAAAGGTCACTTTCCACCATGACTCAGGACCACACAAACGTGGGAGGATGTGTGCACACGTACACATACTGATATACAGACGTGATGGGAACAACAACTTCACAACACAATTCCTACTTTGTGTAGCGTTTTCGATCCTGTTCCACCTTATTCTCTGAGAAAAATGGTGCTTGAAATTCACTACATTGACTTTTCAACCCCAATGGTTTGAAAAACGTGGTGCTGTGCAGTGACAATGACTCCATTCTTCTGGTTCAGCCACGAGCACATGAGACAAATCTGGCTTGTGAGATATAAGGAAGAAGATTGGAGAGAGTGGCATCTGGGAAGCTTTTTCTAGTAAAAGGGAAGAAAAGAGAGGAGTGGTCTCCTTTTTCTCTGCCTTTGAGTGTAGCCCTGTGGGAAGTACAACCATCATCTTGGGCCCATGAGAGTCAGATAAGAGATAACATGGCGGTGGGGCTGGGTAGCCAGAGCAGGGGTGGCTCAGAAGCACTGAGCCAAGGAACTCACCAGCCCCAGAACCCCCTTCTCCAGGGCTTCTTATTATGGGACACAGTGAACATTCCTCTTGTTTAAGCCATTTCCCATTTAAGCTTTCTGTTATTTGTAGCAAAGAGCACTCTCTCTGGAGTCAGTGTCTGTGAGCCAGACTGTCCTCTGGGGAGGCTTGGTAAAGGGTGCAGGGCCCTAACTGGAGAGCATGGAGGGCCCTCTTCTCTAGGTCTCATAGTTCCATCCCCTTCTGGGTTGGGTAGCCCTCGCCCAGTTAGAAAAATTTCCTCTTGGGAGGCAGAATGCTGGTTTTCTATGGTTGTGACCCAACAAGATGATGCAAAGGCAACTCAATGGGTCACTGAAGCATCTTTTTAAAAATAGCAGACATTATACAGGAAAACATCAGCATATATCACAAGCAGTGCAAGTTAAATTTCAATTGCGTTATATCGATGTATGTGTTCACTAGATGCTCATGCAAATTGCATTTCTTACTCTGAGACTGGGTCGAGATTTGAAAGACATTGTTGGGAAGGACTCAGGCTTTCAACCTGATTGGATGCTCTTGGGCAAGTCACTAACCTCTCTGAGACTATTTTCCATCTATAAAGTGGGGCTATTTTACTAGATAAGTTGAGGGCTAAAGAAAAACTAACAGATACTGGGTGCCTAGCATAGTATAGTATCCCAAGTAGTAGCAACAACTAGTAAATACTGAGGACCTAGCCAGTATCTGCAGTGGTTAACTGCTTTACAGTTATAACTTGTTTAATCCTCCCATTAACAATACTTAGAGGTAGATGCTATTTCTATTCGCATGTTACAGATGGGGAAATGGCGGTCCCAAAGGTTAAGTAACTGTAACCAAGTGCTAAATGGCAGAGCTGCGGTGAGAACTGGGTAAAGCCTGTGGTCCTAGCAATTTCCCCGGTAAGTACCCGCGGCAGTCAGATTCCAAGCCATCCGCCCAAAGCCCCAGGGCTTCCCCTTGGCCGTGAGTGCCCTAGAAGCCTGGCTTACCAGCCCAATGTGGTTGCAGGACAGGTTGATGCTGGTGAGCGTGGTGTTGATGGTGAGCACTTGGGATAGGAGGGTCGCGGTGGGCTCGGACAGCTCGTTGCCCCCGAGGTGCAGCGTGGTGAGGCACTTGTTGGTATGCAGAGCGTGGGCGAGCGCCTGGCCGCCCTCATCCTCGATGCAGTTGAGGCGCAGGTTGAGGGAGATGAGGTTACTGTTGTGCCCCAGGGCGTGAGCCAGTGAATGAGCGCCGGGCGCACGCACCTGGTTGTTGGCGAGGTTGAGCACGCGCAGGCGGCTGTGGCTCAGCAGCTTGGCGGCAGCGCGCGCGCCCCGGTCCCCGATGAGGTTGTGCGACAGGTCCAGCTCCTCCAGGGCCGGGTGGTCCAGGAGGCTGCGGATTAGGATGCGTGCCTTGTCGTCATCCACCTTGCTTCGGGTCAGCCTGAAGATCTGTGGGCAGCAGGAAGAATGTGCCTGCCTACATACCTCCCTCAGGAAGGTGCCCCTGGGGGCCCCAGGAACGCCCGAGGTTCTGCACTTTCAAGAACCTGGCTGGGGGAAGTCTTCCCTGGCTGTCCGGTGGCTGGGGTTCCGAGCTCCCCAGTGCAGGGGGCTCAGATTAGATCCCTGGTATGGGAGGTGGATCCCACACGCTGCAATAAGGATAGAAGATCCCGCATGCTGCAGCTGTGTGTGTGCTCGGTCCTTTCAGTCGTGTCCAACTCTTTGCGACCCTATGACTTGTACTCCTCCAGGCTTCTCTGTCCGCGGGATTCTCCAGGCAAGAATACTGGAGTGGGTTGCCATGCCCTCCTCCAGGGCATTCTCCCGACCCAGGGATCGAACCCACATCTCCAGCGTCTCCTGCACTGCAGGATTCTTTACTGCTTGAGTCATCAGGGAAGCCCATGCTGCATATGGGACCCACCCAAATAAATAAATAGTAAAGAGAGAGAAGAACTGGGCTGGGAAGGGGGAGAGAAGTGGAGCAGTAAGGGATAAAGGATTCAACCACCTGGCTGGCTTTTGGGCAGGGCAGGTCTACCCAGCATGACAGTGGTGCAGAATTGGTGGCAACTAGTAGGGAAAAAACTACCATTTATTGAATAATGGGCATGCTGCTGCAACATTCCATAGTCATGATCTCTAACCCTCGGCATCCTAGTGAGATCGAACAAGTCCTCTGCATTTTACAGGAGAAAATGGAGGCTTTGATTGGAAACTTCATTTGCCCAGAGTCACACGGTGATTAAGCCGTGGAGGCAGGTTTTGAATCCAGGTCTGTTGGTTGAGTCAGGCCTTCGCTGCACCCTCCTAGACTTCTGTGAGGTGATACCCCGCTCTAGTTTTGATTTGCATTTCTCTAACAATTAGCTAAGTTGAGCATCTTTTCAAGTGTCTGTTGGCCATCTTTGGAGAAAAGTGTAGGTCTTCTGGACATTTTTGGATTGGGTTGTTTTGTTGTTGTTATTGAGTTGTATTAGCTGCTTGTATGTTATGGAAATTAAGCCCTTGTCTGTTGCATTGTTTGCAAATATTTTTCCCAGTCTGAAGGTTGTTTCTTTGTTTTATGGTTTCCTTTGCTGTGCAAAAGCTTATGCATTTGATTAGGATCCATTTGTTTTTGTTTTTATACATTGGTTTGAAACACATGCAAGTTTCTTAAGGAAACCCAACCCCCTCATCTGTTACTGCTCTACCTTTCTCTCCTTTCACAGCCAAGTTCTTGAAAAAGCTGATCTGTCTCCTCACCTCTCACTCTTTCCACAAATGCCTCTGATCTGGACTCTGCTCCTGGCACTCCACCGACATAGCTTCCCCTCAGTGACCTCTAAGTTTGCTACATCTGGTCCTCAGCTCCATCCCACCCCACTGCTGCTCACCCCTCTTCTTAAAATGCCTCCCTCCCTGGACTCTATGATACAATGCCATGTCCTCCTTTTCCTCCTCCTCTGATTCTTGGCATGGTCTCCTTCTTCCAACCAGAATATTTGGGACATACTTAACCTAAAAAAAAAAAAAAAGTTGTGTATCTGAAATTCAGATTTAACTGGACATCCCGTATTTTTATTGGTAAACCTGGCAACCCTATTTGAGTTACAATTTCGCATTTATATGATTGCTGATTAGTGCCTTTTATCCCCACCAGACTGTCAGCTGGAAGGCACATATGGTCTAATTGTGCTCACTGTGGAATCTTCAGCACCTAGGACAGGGCCCCGGGGTGCAGCTGAGTGTTGGATTAATAGCTGGTGAATGGGCCCGGCAGAACCTTGTGCCTTTCTGCATTCCGAGGACCCACCTTGGTCCAGGGCCACCAAGGACACTTGGTCAACGAGCGAGAAGGAAATAGGAGCAAGAAGGCGGTGATGGAGGAGGAGGGGAAGGGGAGAGGGACTCAGAGAGATGCTGAGAATGGGAGGTAGGGGGAGGCTGGGAGTAGGTGGTACCTTGAGGGTGTGGCAGGCCTTGATGGTGGCCGCCAGGGGAGTGACAGTCGCGGTAAGTGAAGAGGAAGAGGTTCCACTCGAAGTTCATGCCACAGTCCTTCACACCGTATACCAGGTCCAGCTCCTCCAGATGGCTTAGGCCAGCCACCAGTTTGTCCAGTTGGTAGTGGTCCATGGCCGGTTCCTCCACCTCCCCTTCGCTGCCGGAATCGGATTGATCCCCGCCGCGGGGCGGGGCCGGGAGCTGCACGGGCGGAAGGAACTGATCCACCCGGATGGCGCGCACGTAGTTCCTGCAGAGGGGCAGCAGGTTGAGGATCACCGCAGGGTCGGTGGTGTTCGGGATGAAGTGTTTCAGCAGGTTCTCCAGGTGCAGCTCAAAGAACATGCGCTTCCAGCTGCCGCCGTGATTGTCCACGTGGCACACGGGCCACCGCTGCGTGCAGCAGCGGCGCCAGTAGCTCTCATCATCGATCAGGTTGGCGGTCACAGCCAGCGGCAGGTCAGGAGACAGGTGGGTCAGGACCTTCTTCTGATGCTCTGGGAGCAGCTGCTTCAGGATGGGGTTGTCTTTGGAAGCAAAAATAGGCAAATAGGAGGCACAGTGTTGGGGACACTGCACTCTGGTACCCTGGGCTCAGCCTGTCGGTCTGGGGCCACCCAGGAAAGGGGAAGACCCTCCAGTGCCTTCAGGGAGCCCGTCTGTGAGAAGAGATAGCCTTCATTCCCAGGGAGGCTCGATCTGAGGAGGGACACACCATCCCAGACTCGGGTGGTCCTGGTTGAAGGTGGACATCTTAGCATCTGGTCTCAGGGAGCTCTCTGTCTGAGACAGAATCCCAGGTCCAGCCCTCAGTTTTTCCTTAACCTAGCAGAGGAGGTAACTCCTGACTTCAGAGGCTCCCAATGTGATTTGATTCATTCACTTAAAAACAAAAACTTTTTTTTTTAATTGAGCACCTATTATGTATCACAGGCTTCCCTAGTTGGTGCTAGTGATAAAGAACCTGCCTGCCAATGCAGGCAATATAAAAGAGGCAGAGACGTGGGTTTGATTCCTGGGTCAGGAAGATTCCTTGGAGGAGGGCGTGGCAACCCACTCCAGCATTCTTGCCTGGAGAATCCCACGGACAGAGGAGCCTGGAGCGCTACAGTCCATAGGGTGACAAGGAGTCAGACACGACTGAAGTGACTGAGCATACACGTACACACTATGTACCACATACTATCCCTGCATCCTGAGTGCTGAGGATACAAGCGTTAACTAAACAGAGGGAAGCGCTCCATCTTACTAGCGGAGGCAGACTGTGAACAAGTCAAATGAGTATATTGTAGGCCTGGTGGTGACAGGTGCCGTAGACAACATGATGGTCCTGTCCTCAGAGAGCTCCCTTTCTGGTAGGAGAGGTTGGTGACTCATCTTTGAAAAGGATGATTAACAGAGACTAAAGTACAGGATAAACCAAGGATCTATGCATGTCCATAGAAGACTGCAAGAGAGTGGAGGATGGTCAAACAGGGAGGGCTTTCTAGTGGAGGGAGGTAGATGTGGTTTGGGCCAGGCTTTGCTGGACAGAGTGGGAACAGTAAGGAGAGAGCCTAGATGTACAGGGCACAGGGCAGGATGGGGGTGGGGGCGGTGTCTGCTGGGGCCTGGGAGCAGGGATGGCTGGAGAAACTGACTTGGCCTCAGGGTAGGCGGAAGGGAGGAGGTGAGTGGGGATGAGGACATTTTCCTAAAGGAAATCAGCCCTGAATATTCATTGGAAGGACTGATGCTGAAGCTGAAGCTCCAAATACTTTGGCCACCTGATGCAAAGAGCTGACTCATTAGAAAAGACCCTGATGCTGGCAAAGATTGAAGGCAGGAGAAGGGGATGACAGAGGGTGAGATGGTTGGATGGCGTCACCAACTTGATGGACATGAGTTTGAGCAACTCTGGGAGATGGTGAAGGACAGGGAAACCTGGCGTGCTGCAGTCCATGGGTTTGCAAAGATTTGGACATGACTGAGGGACTGAACAAGACAAGAGGACATTGTAGGAGAGGGCAGGGGCTGCCCCCAGACCCAGCTCTGAGGCCTGGCCTCCAGGCAGTCCCTCCCACCCTGCCCCACTCCTGGCCTTCTCTCTCCCAAGCGAGGAGGGGACAGACTCACTCTGGAAGTTCCTGACAATGTGCTGAATGCAGAGCTCTGTGAGGAGGGGCACGATGGCCAGCGACCACTCAGCATCCTCAGCGATGATCCTGCGCATCCGCCGGACCACAGACCCAGAGCTTGGGCCCGTGGGCTTGGCCAGGGGTGGGATAATCGGGGGTGGGCTTTGAGGGCTGTGGGGCCGTGCTCGAAGTTTGGCCCATAGTGGAAGACCGGTCCTGGGTGGAGGTTGAGGACCGGCTGGGGATCGACGGTGACTCTGTTGTCTGGGTTTCCTGCATGCTGGGGGCTGGCAACACAGGTACAGGTGGCCCCTTGGTGATGGCCTCGTGACGGGGAGCTTCTCAGACAGGCAGATCCTGGGTGCTGGAGGGAACCTGGAGAAAGAGGAGCAGGGAGAGTTGTCATTTTGGAAGGTTTCAGTGGGCATTTACCAACAGAGATAGCACAGGGTGGTTCTGAAGGGGCAGTCTCTGGACTAGATCAGGTCCAGGTGCAAACCCCACCAGCTGGGTGGCCTTGGGCTGGTTATTGAAGCTTTTTGAGTTTCAGATGCTTCCCCTGTGAAATGAGGATAGCAGTTACCAATAAGATGATTGGGAAGAGTGACTAAAATAATGCAACCGAAGAGGCATAGCTTTCTGTGACACACGAAGCTGTAGCAAGCAGCAGAACCACATTTCAGACAATAATAGCTACGCAGTAATTACAAGCAATTGCTGCATGCTGTCCCTTTTTTAGTATTTTATGTATATCAGCTCATTTGATTCTCACAGAAGCCTTTTTGAGATAGGCGCTGATGGACTAATTTTTTTCTGATGTGAAACTGAAGCTCAGAGAGGTTAACTGAAGTTACACAGCTTATATATAACAGAGGAGGATTAAAACTCAAGTCTACTGGGACTTCCTTAGTGGTCCCATGGTTAAGAATCTGCCTGCCAGCTCAGGGGCTATGGGTTCTATCCTTGGTTGGGGAGGATCCCACATTCCACAGGGCAGCTGAGCCCGTGTGCCCACTCTCCACAGCTAGAGAAAGCCCCAAAGACCCCGTGCAGAAACCAAGACCCCATACAGCCAAAAATTTGTACATAAATAACAACAACAACAGCTCAGCCTATCAAGTTCAGCCAAAAGGCTGAGGTATGATAAAAATTTAGTTCAAAACAGCTCCCTGCCACTAAGCATTTTACAGAAAAACAACTGCCTAACCAGGAGGAGGGGATGAAGAACAGTACTGGCCAACTGAAGTATAGAAATAGAAATAGAATGGCTGCCAAAATGCAAGCCACATAGACTGTTTAAAAATTTCTCCTATAGATACTAAGAAAGGAAAGAGAAAACAAGTGAAATTAACTTTATGTTTAACCCAGTATGTCCAAAATATTTAAACATGTACTCAATATAAAAATTATTATATATATAATTATTAGGTATATGTATTTAAACCTTTAAAATCTGATGGCTAGTGACTACTGTTTTGAGCAGTGCAGGCCAGAAGGGAAGGCTAGGGAAACCGGGCCCATACCCTGCCCAGGGCATCAGCACCTTCTTCTCTTCCCTTAGTGGGCTTTAGCTTGCCCCTCCCTCAATCTCCCCATCCCAGTCTTCCTATTTCTCCCAGGCTCCGGGCATTCCAGACAGCAGCGGGAAAGTGTGGGAGGCTACAAGGCAGCTAAATCTGGGACTGAAGACAGAGGATATATATCTGAGTGTGCCGTCACCCCGTTTGTCCATTCCTGCACCCGTGCTGCCGTGTCCCCTCCCCAGGACCTCAGGAAGAATAGGGTCTGCTTAGCCCAGCACGGAGCTCCCGCTCTGGGTTTGCTCCCCGACTCCATGCACTGGGTAGTGGCCGGTGGGCTGGAACACTGTGAACCAGGAAAGGTGTCCTTGGCAGATGGAGGGGACCAGATGGTGCTCCCCAGTCCTCCAGGCATCTCAAGGAGGAAGAGCCTGGCTGTGTGAATGTGTGTGTGTGTGTGTGTGTGTGTGTGTGTGTGTGTGTGAGAGAGAGAGAGAGAGAGAGAGAGAAGGGAGGGGGAGGGGGAGAGAGAGAGAGGCAGGAGGGGGCAGTGTAAGGAAGATATCTATGTATTTTGGTGACACACTTATGCAAATAAAATGCAAATTAACAAACAGATTGGGTCCATGCATTGTGGGACAAGCAGCTGGTGCTTTTGACTCACGGTCCCTCCGAGGGTGTGGCTGGGAGGGGATGCTGCTTGGAGGCCCCGGATGACTTTGCATTTCTGGCTCTGCCAGGCACTTGCTGTGTGACCTTGGCCAAGTTACTCGGTCTGAGTGCCAGTTTCCTTATCCATCAAAGGGCACAGTAATATCTTCCTCTGCAGGCTTTGTGGAGATTCCTCTGAGATAATACTTGAATCATATTCATAATATTTGACAAGAGTGGGACTTCTCTGGTGTTCCAGTGGTTAAGAATCCGCCTTGCAATGCAGGGGACACGGGTTCGATCCCTGGTCGGGGAACTAAGATCCCATGTGCTCTGGAGCAACTAAGCCCGTGAAACCACAAAAAAACCGGAGTCCATGTGCCGCAACGCAAGATCCTGCAGGAGGCAACGAAGGTACTGTGTTCTGAATAAATAAATAAACATTTTTTAAAGTATTTGGCAGGAGTACTGGAGTGGGTGTGTGGACGCAGGCATTCTGAGGGTCAGTGGTTTGGGCTGGGGAGGTAAAGCCCTAGAGACCTGCTTCTGAGTACTAACCTGAGACGGTGTCTTTGAGTGAGGTGCTTCCCCTTCACGTGACACATGAGGGCAAGGTGGTGGTGGTGTTCAGGTCTGGACAGGATGGGGTGCAGGTGGAGGGCTGGGGCAGTCTGGGCTAGAGGAGGAGGGTAAGGACAACACGCCAGCCCTGCTCCTGCCAGCTCCGCGTCTGGACGCCTGGGGCTCCCTCCACAGTTCTGGTCTAACACATTCTGGGATTCCCCTTGGTCCCAGATACAACCCAGGACAGCCTCTGGGCCATGCCTGTGGGAGCAGAACCTAGCGTGGCTCTCCAGGCCTCTCTCACAGAACTGCCTGGCTTCACCATCCTGCTCAGTGGCCCCTTCTTCTTCCTGGGAAGCCACATGCTGGGAAGCCGCTCCTGGGGCCTAGCAGGGCACTCCCTGGACAGGGTGGCCCTGATCTCACCGTCTAATGCCTCAATGTCTTAGAACCTGGCGCCTCAGGTCTGGTCCTAACTGCCTGGCCACTGTTTGGAGCCCACAGCCTTCTCTGATAGGACGCTGCACGACCTGCCTGGGGCTTGGTCCAGGGCCCTGAGCCATTGCCTCAGAAGGAGGGGACAGGGTGGCCCTGCACGTGCTCCACGTGCTTGGCTGGAGTAAACAAGAGCCCCTACTGTCCTGCAACATTCACAGAGACCTCTAATACCCCGAGGTCTGATGTCATTTTAAAGGCAAATGTTGATAATGTTAACCTCATAATAAGGTCAGATTGGTAGTTTTCACTTATCATGTCTTGATTTTTTTAAAAACTCAACATCACAGAAATATTTTTGGCAAGCAAGTTGTTACCAGACAGAGGATTCTTCTAAGAAGGCTTTTAGTTCCAATTATATATATATATATATATATACCTAAAAGAATCAATCAAATATAAAACAGAGTATGTTTCGAAGGATAATGAGCATGATGAACTCTTTGCCTGCCAGTTACTAATGTTACAAAGATGGCATCAAGTCACGTGCCCAAACCTGTTCTCCTCAACCACTGCTGGGCTGCTGCTCTCTCAACTCTTTCCCCAGCCTCTCAGACATCTCCAAAGGCTTCCAACACAGGCTCCTCTGACTCTGCCCACCCCTTAGGCTTGAGCCTTGCCCGCCCTGTTTCTCCTCTTGCTTGGCTGGAGCTCCCCCGTCCTCTCTGAGCTCCAGACTCATGGCCACTGGCCACCTCGAGGCGCCTGTAGACTCAGGCTGCCCCCAAGAGCACTCAGTGCCTCCACCAAGGCTCTCCTCCTGGCTGCTTGCCTTGGCCAGAGGCACCAGGAGCCCCCCAGGTGTGTGAACCCGGAAGCTGGGGACTCAGCTCTCTCCTTCAGTACCCCCCGACCTGGTCACTACAGTTTCCGCTCAGTTCTGACTCCCTCCCCCATGGTCCCTCCTCTCCCTTCCTGCTGTGGCCTCAGCTCAGGGCCTCATTGTCCATTGTCCTTGTAGCTGCAGCTGCCCCGCACCTGGGTGTGTCATCCAGCACCCAGCCTTCTCACAGCTGTCCTAGCAGGCCTCCGAGTAAGCCCCTGGCTCCTCAACTCAGTGCAGAAGGCCCTCCATGGCTGAATGCTGTGTTTGAAATAAACCCCTCTCTGCATCTTGAATACGGCAGGCTAATCTGCACCACCCAGCCTTTGCTCAAGCCACTCTTTCTGCCTGGAAGGCCTTTTCTGCATTCTCTGCCCAGGGAAGCAGACCAGCACTGGTATTTTGAGCCTGAACTCAAGCACTGTTTCCCCCTGGAGCCTTTGGCTTTTCTCGTCTCCCCTTTCCCTTGTCAGATCCCTAGTACCTGTGTTGCTTCGGTGGACTAACAACCCTCTCCTCACACCCACACTGGACTGTGGGCTCCTCCAGGTGTGGGGATTATTTCTATTTTTTTTGGACTGCGCCATGTGGCTTGTGGGATCTTAGTTCCCCAGCTAGGGATGGAACCCAGGCCCCCTGCATTGGGAGTGTGGAGTCTTAGTCACTGGACCGTCAAGGAAGTTCTCTTTCTTACTTGTTTTTTTCTCTTTAATCCCTAACCTGGTGTCAGGTCTGTCAGGGAGGCAGCTGGTGTTCTGGGCTGCCCCACCTCCCTCTGATCACAGATTCTGGCCAATAGGAGTGCCCTGTATTGGTTCAGGGGTGCACCTGATATCAGCCAATCAGAGTCCTCCCTGGGATTTGTCCAAGTGGAGGTAGACAGAAGGACACATGTCCTTGAAGGATACAGATCCCCTGCTGCTGGGAGCTGTTTCCCTTCATACGGAAAAGGCCGGTCTGCGGCAGCAGGAGGGAAGTGCTGCCTGGCGGAGACCAGCAGGAGAGGGAGGGGGACAGAGGGCACAGGGCACCGGGCACCTCCTCTCCCCAGCCCTCATTGCTGAAGGCCCTCTGACGGCCTCCTTCAGTTCTGAGACTAACTTGATGGCCTTCTAGCAAGTGTCTCTTGCTGAAGCAAAGAACCGGGTTTCTGCCCCTTTGTGACCAAAAGGTCCGCACTATGTGGGTAAGCTTACTGTCTTGTGAATGAAATTATGGGAGCAATCCCAAATCTGTAGATGAACTAGTTCAACAGGATGGCCAGAAGCTGCCTGGCTGTTCCTGATGTCTACCCTCTGGTGGCCTGTTCCTCTCCTGACCACCCGAGACTCCAATCCCACCTCCCATCTCTTTGCTGACAGCATCATCAATGTACAACGGCTCAGCACTTAAAAGTTACAAGCTTCTGGGACTTTCCTGTTGATCCAGTGGTTAAGAATATGTCCTGCAATGCCAAGGACATGGGTTCAATCCCTGGTCAGGGAACTAGGATCCCACATGCTGCAGAGCAGCTAAGCCCATGAGCGACTAAGACTGGATGGAGCCAAACAAATAAATATTAAAAAAAAAGTTACAAGCGCCTTTCAGAACATTTCTCTTGTTAGAGTCTTATTCTACACTGGAGTCAGGGCAGGTTTCTCACTCCCATTTTATGGATGAAGAAACTGAAGACCAGACCGGGAAATAACTGGCCCCTGGATATATAGGAGGGCTGGGGCCAGATCAGGAGCTTGGCTGCCCTAACCACAGTGCCCTGCTCTCCCAGTCACTTTTCCACCTTCCACTAGAAAAGAAAAAAGCCTGTTCTTGTTCCCAGGGAAGCAGGCATCCTGTCTTCACTGCAGAGAGGATGTGTCAGAGAGGGTCTCCCCAGGCTGGAAGAGCGACTAAGTCTGTTGGCACCCCACGATGGGAATTTCAGGCCCCTGACAAAGACATGCCTGTTACAGTAAAATGCATTTCTGCCCTAATGAAATGAAATCTTAACAGTCCTTTCATGTGTGTATACATCCCTATGTAAACCCTGCACTGCTATTTATTTAATTTTATTTTGTGGTTGCACAGCATGGCTTACGGGATCTTAGCTTCCCTGACTGAGGGAACCAAGGGGTTGAAGCCAGGCCACAGCTGTGAAAGGGTTGAATTCTGACCAGTGGACTGCCAGGGAATTCCCGAGTGAGTGCCTCTTGTGCCATCATCAGGTATTGCCCCTCGAAGGGCACACCCTGCCCTCAGATGGGGCAAGTGGGGGCAACCAGTGACACTTCATCTCCTGACATTGGTAGGTCATGGACCTATGGGGCCTCACGTGCTATGTCGCCAACATCAACCCTGCCACAACCCCTGAGGAAAGGTGACTCCTCCTCCCCCTCCCCTGGTCCCCGCCGTGTCCTCAGGACCAGCATCCAGGTTCTGAAATAACATTCAGTTCTTAACTCACAGGGTTAAGTGTTAGGTCTGCTCTCTACATGCCCAAACACAGGCAACAGAAAGGGACGAGATGGCCTAGTTTGGGCAGAGTTGTCCTCATTTTTATGGTGGACAAGTGTTCTGTGAACCACCTCCTTGTCTATACATAGCTCTGATTTTTTGTATTCTAGGCCAAGTGGCTCAGTGGTAAAGAATCTACATGCCATTGTAGAAGACACAGGTTAGATCCCTGGGTCAGGAAGAACCCCTGGAGAAGGGCATGGTAACCCACTCCAGTATTTTGCCTGGAGAATTCCATGGACAGAGGAGCCTGGTGGGCTACAGTGCATGGGGTCGCAAAGAGTTGGACGTGACTGAGCATGCTCGCACACAGCAGCAGGGCAGGCCCTCAGTAGTGTGTGCACAGGAGGAGGCAGCATAACAGCTAGCTCAGGATTCAGGAGTTATGCTGCCTGAGGTCCAATCTCCACTCTGTCCCCAACATCTGGGAGAACCTGGCAAGTCATGCAACCCCATTAAGCCTCCATCTCTTTATCTGTAATATGGGATAGTAACTGGGGTTCCTACTTCATAAGATTATCCAGAGGATTAAAGGAGCTAATGCGTGTGCATGCTTGCGTGCTAAGTCGCTTCAGTCATGCCTGACTCTTTGCAGTCCCATGCACTGTAGCCCGCCAAGCTCTTCGGTCCATGGAATTCTCCAGGCCAGAATACTGGAGTGGGTTGCCAGTTCCTCTTCCAGGGATCTTCCCAACCCAGGGATTGAACCTGCATCACTTGTGAATTCTGCACTGGCAGGCAGGTTCTTTACCATTTGTGCCACCTGGGAAGCCCTAAAGCGAAAGTGTCAGTCACTCAGTAATGACTGATTCTTGGTGAGCCCATGGACGATAGCCCATCAGGCTCCTCTGTCCATGGAATTGCCCTGGCAAGAATACTGGAGTGGGTTGCCATGCCCTTCTCCAGTGGATATTCCTGACCTAAGGACTGAACCTATGTCTCCTGTGTCTCCTGCATTGCAGGCAGCTTCTTTGCTGTCTGAGCCACCAGGAAACATGTATGAGACATTCTGTATAGTGTTGGGCCCAGAGCCAACACTCAAGGTAAGTGTTAGATATCATGACAAAGATGTTGGATGCTGTACCTATATAAGCCTATGAAATCTTCAGACTTATTATTGACAAATAATGTTATTACAACACCATTATCCTCATTTCACAAACAGGAAACATAGGCTTAGAGAACTTAAGTAATCTGCTAAGCATCACATAGTAAATGGAGAAGCTGAGCTCTGAACCAATGTCTGTCCAAGGCTGTCCCTCACTTCCCTGCACAAAAGCAGAGACAAATCACAGGATGTTGAGATTGCTTCCTAAATTGCCCAGACTCGGTTGTCATAGCACTTTTCCAGTGGGCCTCCCACTCTCTCCAGTGGGGGCCTGGTCACCCCCTCATTGGTGCTGACCTGAAAAGCCCAGGCTCTCTCACTCCCTGTCCCTTCCAGTCACAGGGCCCTTCTGCAGAACTGATGATCACTTCAGCTTTTGAGGCCCCACAAGGATCCAAGAGATGCTCCAGTACTGTGCTCTCCTGCCCCGGGGCCCACATTGGGCCCTCCATGCTGCTTCCAGACCTAGGGTTCAGTGCTCAAGTCTCCCCGCACCTTCCCTCCGCTGAGAAACATCTCAGAGCTCCTGCATCTTTCTCAAGCGCCTACTGAAATCCAAACGCTTTGGGCAGAGGCTCCACCGGCCTGCCCAAATGGGAAAGCTGAAGATGCGGCTGCTGCTGCTGCTGGGCCGCTCAGCCGTGCCCGACTCTGTGCGACCCCAGAGACGGCAGCCCACCAGGCTCCCCCCGTCCCTGGGACTCTCCAGGCAAGAACACTGGAGTGGGTTGCCATTTCCTTCTCCAATGCACGAAAGTGAAAAGTGAAAGTGAAGTCGCTCAGTCGCGTCCGACTCTTAGGACCCCACAGACTGCGGCCCACCAGGCTCCTCCGTCCATGGGATTCTCCAGGCAAGAGTGCTAGAGTGGGGTGCCATTGCCCTTCTTCGGCTGAAGATGCTAGGGGAGGGGAGTCCTCTCCCTTTCTGCTCACTACATCCCTGGTCCTCACCTCTTTTTCTCTGAACTGAGAAGCAGAAGTGCCAGGCCTTCCTCAGGTTCTGTGAGGACCTCTGCGGCCTTAGACATCCCTTCTTGGGGGTGGGCTTTGACACCTCGTATCCCCCAGCTTCTCTGATGGTGCTTCCCTGGTTTCTCAGTCAGCTGTTCCTCAGGGCCCTGGCTTTGTCTACATTTCCCCAATCCCTATCTGGCCTACTGTGTCAGACTCCACCTCAGGCCAAGTCATTCCCATTTGGGAATTCAGAGTTTGTGGAATCACAAAGAGGGGCAAAAAGTTCCCCTGACAGAGTTCTGGCCCAGCACCCTGGTCTTTTGCTGGTGAGACAGTCTGCACACTTATCACACCCCTGGGCCAGGCTTTCCTCCCAACTGCGCACTTAGGTCTGTGGTCTTAAAGAACTCCACCCTCATCCCTACTTTTGATTCAGACACCCCACCAGGGAAGCTTAGCTCCAAATGCCAGCAAGTCCCTCCTCCAACCCGCCTGGGGTGAAGGACCCCTCCTTCTCCTTGGTAGCCAAGGATAACCAGCTTTGTCATGGGAGGGAGGGAGGTGTAGAAGTGTCTAGACCTGTGGGAAGGACTGTAGCCCCAGGAGCTGGGAATAGGGGTCTGTCTTTCCAGGAAGGCTGGGGACCCAGAACCTAGGGACTGCTCTCCCCATGACCGACTCTCACTTCACTTTCCCCTTCTCCATCTCAGGTGACCCTCCCCTGACTCGCAGGGCCAGTTTGCAGTGGCCAGGAGGAAGGAGGCACGGTCAACTTCCATATGGGGGTGGGGGGCTCCCATAGGTACAGGCCGGCCCCTTCCTTCTCACGGGGAGCCAAGGTCACCTGCAGACTTCGGACCGGGTGGGCTGACTCTGTGGGGTGCTCCCGTGCCCTGTGGGGGAGTGGGGGCAGAGAGCTCAGCCCGCTAGGGGAGACCGGGGCCGGGTGTTCTCTCTCCAGAGGTTACCTCACCGCTCCCGAGACCTGGGCTCTCACCTTCCCGCAGGTCCCCACGAACGCAGGTTGTTAGGGGACGCCCTGCGTCGCTAGGGGTCGGGCCCTCAAGGGCGGGTGCGCATGCGTTCTCCCGCAAGCTGGTTTACTCTGCTGTGTGCTGTGCGAGGAGGGCAGGGCTGCCGGACTTCGACGGTTGTCGTCGCGCGCTTTGGTCCAGGATCGATGAAATACGCGTCCCCATCTAAGGCACTGTGTGGGCCCCAGAGCGGACAGTGAGAACTCTGGCCGCGGGAGATGCTTTGTGCGTCGTGTGGACATGTTTAGGAGCAGTGGGTTTCTGCGGGGAAAGGCGGGGAGCTGCGGATGGGGCAGGGCTCCTGGACTGCTACGGGGCTCTTCTTTCTCCGGGCCTTTTTGTGTGGAAATGGAGGTGGGGATGATGAGTGGGAAGACGGGTCCAGGAAAGGCACCAGTGGCCATTCCCTTCCGGAAGAGGACGATGGAAGGGCACGTGCAGTTCTTGGAACTCCCTGAGGCCCTCCGCCTGACCACTGGCTGCAGCATCCCATTGGAGCCACCTCGGCCTTTCTCCAGGCTGTCAGCAAGGCCGAGTGGCACCACGCATGAAGACTCCAGGCCTCCACAGCCCTAAGCCCGACACCAGGAATGACCAGCTTCTGTGAAATGACCAGCTTTCACAGAGAAAGAAATCGTCCTTCAAGAGGGGAAGAGCAACCAAGGGCGGTTGAAAGTTTCACTGGAGGCAGAACTTAAATTTCAGTTCGGATGATTACCAGCCTGGGTTACCCTGGATAAGCTGCCACCTTAGAAGCTCAGTTAACTCATCAACCCCTCCCCGCCCCGGTATCCTCACTGTGGTGACTCTGTGTTAAGATCCAGGCTTTCAGTCAGTGTACTGAACAGTGGCCCCTGACACAGTTGCGACCTCGCAGGACCACAAGCAGCCAGAGGCCAGGGGCTCCAGGCCCTTTCAAGCCCTCATCAGTGATTTACCAACTGATCACCACTGCCTCAGTTAGAATGAGCAATCACGCAAGAAATGCTGGCAGGAAGGCCTGCTCTGCTCTAAAATGTTGACCAAACGCCCCCAGAACTTCGCAGCCAGGGGAGGCTCTGACTTGGGGATGGGTCCCCTGAGTTCCCCCTTCCTTCATCCACCAACAGAGATCTTCAAACAGAGGTGGAGCTCAGGTGTCTGGCTTGGTCCTGGGTGGATTCGCTTTGGAAGGGAAAGACAACTGCCCTCCGTTCCACACCTTCCTCCTGCTCTGAGCTGCCAATTTCAGCTTCAGCTCAGGTTTAGGGCAGGTGCTTTGCAAGTTGTTTTAAAAGAGGAGGCTGGGACTGCTCTGGTGGTACAGTGGGTGAGAATCCACCTGCCAATGCATGGGTTGAACCCCTGGTCCGGGAAGGTTCTACACATCACAGAACAATTAAGCCCATGTGCCTCGAGTGAGCCCACGTGCTGCAACACTGAAGCCCTTGTGCCCCAGAGCCCGTGGTCAAGAGAAGCCACCGCAACGAGAAGCCCGTACATTGCAACAAAGAGTAGCCCCCACTTGCCCCAACTAGAAAGCCTGCAGGCAGCAATGATGACCCAGCACAACCAATAATAAATACAATTTTAAAAAAATGTGTTTACTCTGTTCCCTTCTGACCCCAAGACCTGCACCTGCCCCTCAGGCCTCTGCACTGACTCTGCCCTCAGATGTCCATGGGGCTCACACCCTCCCAACCCCAGTCTGCTCTCTCCATAGACCTCATCCCCATCGGATACCTTCTTCTTTCTCTTCATTGCTGTTTCCCCACGGGAAGAAAGCACCACAGGGCAGGAAGTTCTGTTTGTTTCTTGCCATAGTCTCAGTAACTGATCAGTACCTGTTGGGTTATTTGTTTGGCTCTGCTGGGTCTTAGTTGCAGCATGCAGGTTCTTCAATTTATAGTGTGGCATGTGGGATTATAGTTCCCCGATCAGGGATCAAACTCAAGCCCTTTGCATTGGGAGCTTGGAGTCTCAGCCCCATCAGGGAAGTCCCTGTTGGCTCAGTTTATCAACAAATCATCACTGCCTTCATTAAAATGCGAAGTTGTTAATGAAATAAGTGAGACCAGAGAGGATCTGCCCAGCTCTCATGACTTTCACATGACAGTTTTCAATCTTGAGGGAGGCCTTTGTGGGCTCAGAACAGAATGGCACAGCAGGCTTGGCCAAGTGCTTGTGGTGGTGATGAGGGGAGCTCAGATCTGGATGCCAGGTGGCCTTTCAGTCCAGTGTGAAGGGTCAAATTGGGGATGGGGCACCCATGTCAGGTTGCTGAGATGGGAAAGGTTGCTTTTTTTAGGTGAAAGAATATCCTGGAGCTTCCTGTGTGTGTGTGTGTGCTAAGTCGCTTTAGTTGTGTCTGGCTCTTTGCAACTCTATGGACCAGAGCCCTCCAGGCTCCTCTGTCCCTGTGATTCTCCAGGCAAGAATACTGGAGTGGGTAGCCATTCCTTCTCTAGAGGATCTTCCCGACCCAGGGGTCAAACCTCGGTCTCTTACGTCTCCTGCGTTGGCAGGTGAGTTCTTTACCATGAGTGCTACCTGGGAAGCCCTCTGAGCTTCCTATCCTGTGAAATACTTTTTAATGAACAATCGCAGCCAGAACAGCCATGTACGTCTTCACCTTCACCTCGCCGGGTCTACGTTCAGGCTCACTTCTGCCTTCCCAGCCCCCACCTTCTCGTGTCTGTGCAGGTCCCAGCCCAGGGCACCCTCTTGGCTCAGCTGCTTGGCCTCCAGACTTGAGTCCTCTGCTGAGCCTCCGGGAGGTTCTGCTGGCTCCTCCAGGGCTGCAGGCACTGCCCTGGCCGCAGTCTCTTCGGTGTGTGTGAGCCCCTGCGTGAGCCTCCTCAGAGCTGGTTGAGGGCATAGGCTCGGGCTGCGCTGAGGGCAGCTTCCAGGTCAGCAGTGCTTCCAGTGCCCTGGGCCACCACTGAGAGCCCCAGGCCTTGCCCCCCCCATGTGGCTGCACACAGCCAGCGCCCAGGCCTCTGCTGTGAAGGCTGGCGTGGCACTCTGAGGACAGAAACAGAAGGGGCAGTGATGCAGAGCAGCCCTCCCTGCCCCTCCCACTCAGTGTACCCTGGAGGAGTGGAGTCACGGTGAGCAGAGCCCTCTTGCAAGCCGGGCACGTGGTGGGGGTGGGTAAGTGGGTGAGAGACAGGAGACAGATGGGCTGGGAATGCAGGTGTAGAGGTTGATGAATGGCTGCTACCTATTTGCAAGAAATATGTAGCCTGGAGGGGTGGGGGTGGTGGGAATTGAGGGAATCCTTTGAGGGTGGGGTGGGAGGGCGTGGGTTAGGGAAAAGGAGGTGGCCCTGTCCCCATCCTGGGATATCCTCAGAGGTCACCTCCACCCACTCGTGGCTCTCTGTGTGGGAGGAATAAAAAACAAGGGATCAGCAAGCTGGACTAGGAATGAGTAGGGTGGGGGCTGCCTCCCGCTCTCACCTGGGCCACCTGACAGGCACACAGCACCTGCCCCAGAGGCTGGGGGCTGAGGAGCAGCACGGATGTGCTGGGCGCCTGCTTACACAGCTGCCGGACCACCTTCACCAGCATCTGCACGGGGAGGGCAGATGGCGACCTCGCAGCTCCCAGCTTCCTCCTGGCCAGGACTTTCCCCTCTCTACACCCTGGGCCCACCCCACGCCCAATGCTTACAGAGAGGGACTCCGTGGCAATTGTGTCCACAATCAAGGGGCCTCCGTGTGCCGCTGGAGCAGCTCCTGGGTTTTCTGTGCAGCCTAGGAGGCAGGAAGAATAGCGCAGGGGTTGGGCTGGGAAGCAATCAGCCCCCACTTCTGAACTGAGCCCCAGTCCAGAAATCCCCCCACGCCCTCCGTCCCCAGCAAAGGCGCCAGGGGTTCTGCCGAGAATGGCCGCTTTGTTTTGGGTCCCCTGTGTCCTTCCTCTCCTCCCTCCCTCCTCCCTTTCGTTACAGCTCTAGGCCCCCTACACAGGGGCCGCTGAAGGTGAAAGGACTAAGGCTGCGGCACAGATGGGCGGTGGAGGGTGGGGGGAGAGCCACAGTCAGGAGCAATTAAGGCTGAATGGCGTAATCAAGTCAGCTTCCTGGAGGGAGAGTCCGAGCCAGGCTTGGGAGTTGGGGGAGAGATCCAGTTTGGCAGAGAGAAGTGTGGGAATGACCTGGTGATGGCAGCCAGGTGGCAGGAGAGGCAGTAACTGCCACCCACCCCCACTCCCCGCCAGGCCTGGGGCGTCTCAGCGTGCATGCTAGAGCATCTCTGATGCTTGCCAGGTGTGCCTGCTACCTGCCCCATGGGGTGCAGCCGCCACTCCCTCTCACCTGCCCCATTTCCAGTTTCCGAACGGCAGTGTTGGCACGCCGCTGCAGCGCCTTCAGTGTGGCCTGAAGCTCTCGCCGCTGCCACTGGGGCATCGTGGCAGTGTCCACGGCCTGTGGTCAGAAGCAGCATATCACTCCCTGGCCCCACTGAGTCATGGTCCCTGAGGCAAGGATCAGCAAGGCCAGGGAAGAGGCCACACTCCCCACATTCCCCCTGCAGACAAACAACAAACATCTGGGCTGGGGATGCTCGGGGGAGATGGGCAGGGTCAGGGAGGGGAACAGGGCCAGGCGGAGGGGGCAGCTCCACGGTGGGGGGTGGCCCTCACGTCGGTAAGTCGCCCCATGTCCTTGGACAGCCGATGCGCCTCCGCCACATGCCGGCTGCCCTGACTCAGCCGAGCTGCGGCTGCTTCCACCTCCTGGGCCAGCCTCTGGCCCACCTCCCGGGCCTGTAGGGAGGGCACAGGATGGTCAGGGCAGTGTGGCATACCTGCTCTCCCCAAGGCAGGGGTTCTTGACTTATTGCTGGGCAGGGACAAGTTAGAAACATTTAACAATCAAGACTCATCAGGGTATCAAATGATGACAACAGATGCCAGTTGCCAGCAGCTGGTATTGCCCAGTGCACAGGTATGAATCCTGGTTCTGCTGCTGGGCATTCCCCTAGCCCGAGAGCATCAGCTGTGTGCTCCCTGACCCATCCACACCCAGAGAAGCCTCCTGGCCCCGCTGGTGTGCTGACCTGCTGGGCCTCCTCCCCAGTGATGGCCAGCAGGCGGGTGATGCCCTTGACGAGCTGGCGCTCTCCGATGATGACCAGGTCTCCTATAGCCCCTGTGCGAAGCACGTGCCTATGGGCAGAGGGAGGGAGGAGGAAGTCTGGGCAATGAGGGGAGAGAGAAGAGCAGCTGGAGCTCCAAACCAGGGACTGGTGGCTCCAGGGACGAGGGAAGGGAGGGGGTCCAGGGCTCCAGGCCAGGGTGGGCAGAGAGGGGTGACTCACGTCCCACAGCATAGCTCCACAGAGGTGTGCAGTGCGGCCTGCGAGGCGGGGTCCAGCGCGTGGGCTACGGGCACGCCCACGGATACCACCCGCACAGGGTCTGGGTATACCTGACAGAGGCACAGGTCTGTTAACAGGCCTGTGAATGGGGGTGGTCACCCACACGATCTCCACCATCAGGGCTCCCCCAACTCACCTCATCCAGGGAGCGCAGCCCGGGATGTGGGCAGTGCGTGCCAGGGCCACCTCCTCCATGTACACAGCCTCATCCCGCTCCACGGCCTTCTGCACAGTGACCTCCACTGCCCGGAGTTGCTCTGGGGTCAATGGGGCCTGGGGAGTTGTGGGAGAAATAGACCGACAGGCAGTCAGCCCCGTGCTTGGGAGTGATGCATGAAGAAGCAGTCAGTGTTCACTGAACTAGCCCCAAGCTGGTACACAACAGTGAACAGTGCCTAGTACATAACATGTACTCAGTACATTTGTGGAGCTGACAGTTCTTTTCCTTAGAAAGCTACCCGGGAACTGGGCCTATTGAAAGCAGCAGGCCTTTTGCTAGACATTGAAAGTTGATAGACACAGAAGACAGAGGCTCTGTACTTCAGGAGCTTACAACAGAGGGCAGCCAAGGGAAGAGAAATACAGCATGGAGGAGACACAGGAGCAAGGAGAGAGTCATCAGGCGGAATGGGATTCAGTCAGTGAGCACTTCCTGCAGGATTTGAGCCAGATGGACACGGAGACAGGATGACAGATAAGGAAGAGGACAGCTCGGGCTTGAGCAAGAGTGGCCTGGGTGACAGCAGGGACAAGGAAGCCAGGCGGCTGGAGGCCAAGAGAGGACCCCAGACACTGGCTCGCCTGACCCTCGCTGGCGCAGGGGGCGGCCTGATGGGAAGCACCCCACCCAAGGTCCTCCAGTGACTGAGCGAGGGGAGTCCAGCCCTCTTACAGGTCAAACTCCCACACCACCAGACTCTAGGCCCGTCGCCTCGTGTGAAGGCTGCCTCTCCGTGCCCAGCTCACCTGCGTGGCCACGCCGGAGCGCAGCTGCTCGGGATTGAGATGGGAGCCTCGCTGCTCTGCGCCGGGGCCCAGGGCCTCCCGCAGCGCCCAGTTGAGCAGGTGGATGGCCGTGTGCTTCTCCATGCAGCTCAGACGCCAGGCCTGAAACGCTTCTGTCACCCAGGGCCCAGGGTGCGGGTGGGGTGGGGAGAGAGGAGGGTCTGCAGGACGTGGAGGACAAACAGCAGGGGTGGGGTCCTCACCTCGCCCACGTGCAGGTGCACCTGGTCCCCCCCCCACCCTGAGGCGCTCCAGGGGCCACCACCTCATGCAGGATAAAGCCTCCGCAGACCTGGGCCCGGGCCACCGGGAAGAGCACATCCTGGGGAAGGGCAGGGCCGAGGCACTGAGTGCCTGCCGCCTCTCCCTCCCCCGGCTCCTTCTGGCTCAGGAGAACTGGGGAAACTGTGTGTGTGTGTATCTGTGTGTGTGTGGCAGGCGTTGGGGGCGGTGGTCGGTGGGGGCACACCTGCTGGCCCACCAGCACCAGGTAGCCTCGGTCGGAAGCCTGGCCTCCTGTTCAGCGTAGAAGTTGGTTTTGTCCAAGAGGAGGCCACAGCGCTGGCCGTCCCCCACGGAGGCCACAGCTGTCCCATCTTCGGTATACAGCTGGAGCACCTGGGCCTCACAGGTGCCGAACTCTGCCAGGGCCGAGACAGCTTATCAGTGTCAGGCAGGGGCTTGGGCCCGCGCCTCCCTTGAAGCCATTCTGCAGGGGCAGGGGGCCACTTCCAGCCGGGACCCACAGCGACCCCTGGCGGCTCCCTGGGGAAGGCGCAGGCCTGGTGGCTGGTCTGTCCTCCCAACTGTGGTCAGACAAGTCCGTGGCCACCCGCCTCAGCCCAGGCTCTCACCGTAACCGCCGCCCGGTCGCAGGGAGTAAGCTGTACTTGGGGCTGTCATCGGTTGGGGGCACCCCCAGCGCTGCAGCTCCCCAGCGTGTGGACGCTGAGTTGCAGTCCCTGCTCCTGAACCTGCTCAGCCTGCAGTGCCCGGTGCTGTGGGACAGGCATGTGTGCAGGAGGGGGTTGTGTGGAGATCTGCCTCCGCCACACAGCTTGTGCACCCCGCACCCCCTCTGGAATAAGCCCTCGGGCTGGGCTGGCTGCTGGAGGCCCTGGGCTGGCTGGCGAACCTTCCCTCACGCAGGGGTCTCAGGACCAGGAGCCGCTGTGGCCCCCGATGGCCCCCTGAGGACGCGTGCCAGCCTCTCCCCTTCTGCTCCTCTGTGTGCCCCACTGCACTGGCCTTCCTCTCTGCAGGCTGCGGGTGGGGGCTGAGCGAGGCGACAGACCCTACCTCAGCCTCCTGTTTCCCTCTTCCCACAAGATCCCAGGACTGAGGGCGGGGCTGTGACCCAACAGAACCGGGGTGAGGCTGCCCAGCTGGTACCTGGGCCTCCTCCTGGGCCAGCCGCTCCAGTCCAGCAGTATCCAGCTGCACCCCTTCTCCTCCAGCATCAGCTCCACCAGGTCCAGGGGGAGCCCCAGGTTCCCAGACAGTGACAAGGACCAGGCCACTTGGCTTTGAGGGAGGAAGATGACAGTCATCAGGGTTATTGAGGGAGGGAGTGGGGAGAAGTACGGGCCAGGGCTTTTCTGACCACAGAAGCCACCGGATGCCAAGCACATGGGCCCTCTCCTGCGCTGGGCAGGCTCTAGAAGAGGGTCACCTTCAGGCTCCAAAGCAAGAGCTGGGGGTAGCCCAGGGTCCTCCTTGGCAAATGTCATTTCAGAGGAAGGCAGTTCTTTCTCGGCCTGCAGCCAGCCTTGGAAAGCAGAGACCAGAGGCGGGGCCAGCCTGGGCAGTAGGGGAAGTGAGGAGAAGCAGGGTGGGGGTGGAGAGGGCAGGGGAGAGAGATGTCGGGCTGGGGACGTGAGGCCTGGGCTTGGCTCATCTAAGTGGGGCCCTCAAACCGTGGCCAGGTGTCCTGCTCACCTGGGAACACATCAGAAGGCCCCAGGCGCTCAGGGTCCTCTCGATGACCCGCCGACCACGCTGCAGGGAGGCCAGGAAGGCCGCCTCATCCTCCGACACCAGGCTGGCTATCTGAACAGGGGCAGGGCAGGGCTGGAGCTGGGCCTCCTGAGAGAGGAAGAGCTTCTCCCCACCACTCTCATCAGCCCTTCCCTCTCCCACCCGAGTCCAGTACCTGGGCTGAGCTCCTCCTCAATTCCGGGTAAGCATCTCCCTGGGGACAGTGCAGAGGCCCGGAGGCAGTGTCAGAGGCAACAGGGCCCACTCTGTACCTCCACCCTGGCCCTCTCTGGGGACGTCTGCCTTGGGGACTCAGAGAGGTTGATGGATGGCGGAAGGTCCAAATGGGGAATCAGCTTTTAGGGAGGGGCAGGCGTGATATAAGCAGAAGGGGGTCCCGAGGTCAAAGGCTCAGCAGCCCGGGCAAGGAGGCTCCCTGCTTTCTGTAAGCCCACTGAGAAGACTCTGGGGTTAGACACTTAGGGTGGGGAACCAGGGCAGGGTCACTGTTTGGGTTCAGTGACAGGCTCTCTGAGTCCCCTGGGAGGCCCAGGGGAGCGACGAAGCTCTGCCCTTACCAGCGTCTCCACCACTACAGGCACCAGGCTACCCAGGAAGCCAGGTGGTGCCTGCAACACCTCAGTAGAGAACCGCACAGCTCGACGGAGGATCCGACGAAGTACCAGCCTAGAAGGGGTCAGAGCCCAGATATGAGCCCTCAGAAGCCCTGGGTCAGCAGGGGGGGAGAAGGGAGGGCAAGATGCAGAGTGTATGCTTCCTTTCTCCTCCGCCTGCCATCTCAACCCCATTCGCCTCTCCCTTCCCTCCCTCCTTTCCCCTGCAGCCCGCAGCAACCCCTACCGTTCACTCTAGCCCTTCCAGACTCACGGGGCGCCTGACATCCCAGGGGAGACGCCGTCAGCGATGCAGACACTGAGTGTGCGGATGTGATCAGCCACCACGCGGTATGCTGTGTCTGTGCGCCCCTCATCTGCTGCCCCAACGCGGCCTGAGTAAGGGGGTGCCCCACAACCCTGGAAGGAGAAGAGACATGGCTGCTGGCCCTGCCATTCACATTAGTCAAGTCAAGAACCTGGGGGCCAGCCCTGACTTGGCTCTGCTCTCTGCATCTAATCTGCCAGTAGGGCCTTTGCATCTACTTCCAGAGATCTTTCAAATCCATCTACTTTTCTCCACTTCCTCTGCTACCAGCCTAAGCCACATCTTGTCTTATCTGAACTATGAAACAGCCTCCCAATGTCTCAGCTTCTACTCCAGGTGCCCTCCAGCGCATCCTCCGCACAGCAACAGGAATGTCTTTTTAAAAGTGATGATCAAGGACTTCCCTGGTCAATATAGGGGCCTGGGTTCGATCCCTGGTTGAGGAACTAAGATCCCACATGTCACACTAAGTACGTGCACCCTAACTACTGAGCAAAGAGTGAGGAGCAGTATCAGGCTGTGAACGTGAACTGGAGCCTCACATCCTCAGCTTATCACTGTCCCTGCAGGCGGGAATACTCTTGAGTTCTCAACAAAGGGAGAAAGCAGTGGTGGTGAGCCCCCGAGGACCGCAGGTCAGAGTGGCTTCTGGAAGGGAAGAGGCGGGTTTACCTGGTGTATGGCGTCAAGCAGCGGGGAAAAGAGGTCGGTGTCGTAGGTGGAGAGCTTGCCTTGCAGCACGGCCACCAGCCTTTCCAGGCCCATTCCCGTGTCCACGTGCCGCTGGGGCAGGGGCTGCAGGCTTCCGTCTGCCTCTCTGGCCAGGTGTATGGGAAAGGTGTGCAAGGAGAGGCCCCCACAGGATTGCAGGCATGATGCTCAAGTGGCATAAAGGGATGAGGAGGGGGATTCGGGGGCCAACAGTGAGAGGAACCAGCGGGCAGTATCATCTCACCCCCCTCACCCCCAAAGCGGACAATGACAGCCTTGGGTCCTCTCCTTTCTCATAAAAGGGTAACTGGGCCGTCTCCTGGACTCAGATCTCCACATTCTGGGACACAATTCTTTGCTTTATAAAGAGGCATGTCAAGGCTGGTAAAAATCTTAAGAGATTATCAAATTCAACTCCATCTTATGATAAGACAGCAGAGTCCAAAGACCCACAGTATCTAGTTGCAATGTCACAGGCAAAGAAGAGGACTAGATTGGTTATTATCTGAAAAGTGTTTAGATATGCCTGAAAGTGAAAGTGTTAGTCGCTCAGTCATGTCTGACTCTTTGTCACCCTATGGACTGCAGCCTGCCAGGCTCCTCTGTCCATGGAATTCTTCAGGCAAGAATACTGGAGTGAGTAGCCATTCCCTTCTCCAGGGGATCTTCCTGACTCAGGGAATGAACCCAGGTCTCCTGCAGATTCTTTACAATCTGAGCCACCAGGAAAGCCCCCCAGAAATATCCCCGGCATATTGCAAATGCTGTTTAAGTATTTGTTTTCATAACAAATGGATCAAAGTCTCCTGACCACCAACTTTTAACTTTCAGTCAGGATTTCCCTCCTCCTCTAGCAACCCATTACCTGTTGTGTTGCATGAAGACCAGATTCCAAAGCTCCACCAGCTGGGGGCCCTGCCCCACCAGCCAGATCATAGTGTATCTCAGTGCAGGGCCCACAAGGCCCAGTATCCCCATCTCCCAGAAGTTCTCCTCGGGCCCAAAGGGAGAGCACACGACTGGCAGACAGCCTGAGAAGAAAGCCAGATGGATAGTGGGAGACAAAGGCAGAAGCCGGGACTCCCCCACAGCACCCCCACTATCTGCCAGGACAGTCCTTCCATTAAGCTCAGCAGGAGGGAGGAACAGGGCTGACCCTACAGTATCACAGGATACGCTAAGACTCTGAGGTCCAGTGTTGGTTATTTTCCAGTTTTCTTGTGCTCCAGGAGTGGGACATAAGTAGGGGTGGACTCACCCTAAGTTGAGCCAGATGTCCCTGCTCTCCAAGTCTGGGCCCAGCCCAGCCTTGGGGTCACCACCAAAGTAGGAGACCCAGAGCCTGTCCTCAGGGATCCCATAGACCTGAGTCAGCAGCTCCCAGGCCATGCTGCAAGCCTCCTCCTGTAGTGGAAATCCAGTGGGAAGAGGAAGATGGGTGAGAAGGCCCCACTGACGTGCCCATCAAGCCACAAGAGTTCCACCCTGAGCTTAAGACAAGACCGTTTCCACTGCCCACCTGGTTTCCAGAACAAGCCATGACTCTTTCTGCTTCTGAGATTTTCCTGCATAGACAGTGTCCTTGCTTCTAAATCCCATTTTCTTTCAGGCACTACCTTCTCCATAAAATCCCCTACCCACCTCAGCCTGAGAGGACTTTTAACTCCTGTATTTGGACCATTTATTTACAATAATTCTTGAAGGGCCATTAGGCAGGAGGCATAGTCCTGGTCCTCAAGGAGTTTACAGCCCAACCAAGGAAGCGAGACACATTTCTATTATATGTGTCCATTGAGTACTTTGCCTCTGTGTCTGGTGTAAGGCTCTGCTTAAGCCAACTCTAACAGTAGAGACAGGAATAACCTTGACTCCTTTCTTGGCTGACCACTGACCCTTTCCTAGCTCCAGGGCTTCCTGGTGACTCACCTTAAAATATTCACCCCCAAAGGCCCAATTGCCCAGCATCTCAAAGAAAGTATGATGGGAAAGGTCTCGGCCCACATCCTCCAGGTCGCTGTGGCGTCCTCCAGCCCTCACGCATTTCTGGCTGTTGGCTACCCGCCGGAAGCCTGCCATCTCGCTCGTGGATCCACAGTGCCCAGGAAGATTGGCTTGAACTGGAAACACAGGAAGGGGGAGAGAGATATCCTAATAGAAGGGAAACGTAGGGAGTGGGCATAGAAATGGTGATTTGGGTTGAGGGCTGTTCATGGCCCCTGAGAGTACAATGAAGTCTTGGCCAGGGGGCAGCTTGGAAGCACTCATCTCTGCTGGTGTCCGAACAGACAAATAAATCATGAAAGACTCTGCTAGTAAAATGAGAACGAATGTGTTGGTGCCTAAAAACAGGGCAAGTCTACAGAGGGTAAGGGGTGCTCAAAGTCGCAAGCTTATAGCACATAGGCCGGCACAGTAGCATGTACCCAACAAACACTTATTTTAATGAATGATATCTTTATTTAAAAAAACTAATAAATGAAGCCAGACTTCCCCCACCAGTCTGCCCCCATGGGACTCCACACTCGCCATTCCTGGAACTAAAGTCAACCTTACCCGCCATTCCTGGAACTAAAACTCAACCTTAACTCAGAAGTTTCCGATCGAGTTCTCCCCCAAGCCCTAATTTGCACCCCAAACTCTGCCCAATCATGCACAAGTTCTCTTTCCCCGAAAGGTAGGAGCTCCGCCCTTTGCGTCTCTTGCCCAATCCCGCAACGCCTTTCTCTAAGGAAAAAAACTGCAAGCTCCGCCCAGACCTGCGTGGTTCAGCCTCTACCTGGTTCATGCCTGCATTGACGAAAAGCAAACTGGGGTCGCCGCGGGGCCTCACGGAAGCGGAGGGCACCAAGCGGTGGCCATGGCGGTCCCGAAAGAAGCTCAGGAAGGCGTCCCGCACGGCCGCGGCCTGGGTTGGAGGGGCCTCCGATGAGAGCGCCCGAAGGCCCCGCCATGAGGGCGACCTTCGAATGGCCCGCCGAAGTCGCCCAGCTGCGGCTGCCACCGACGCCGCCATCTTAACTGGGGGCAATACTTCACGAGGTCAAAGGGTATCGCGAGGATAAAAGTAACGAGAGGAGGCCCGGCGGTTCCTACAGCGACCCCTGGCGGCAGGAGGACTCAAGACCGCGTCTGGCTCCCGGTAGAATGATTGGCAAGAAGTCGCCTGCAGGAGTCCACCTAACTATTAACACAAGCGGCCTGGCGCATTCAGTTCAGTTCAGTTCATTTCGGTCGCTCAGTCACGTCCGACTCTGTGCGACCCCATGAACTGCAGTACGCCGGCCCTCCCTGTCCATCACCAACTCAGACTCACGTCCATCGAATCGGTGATGCCATCCAGCCATCTCATCCTCTGTCGTCCCCTTCTCCTCCTGCCCCCAGTCCCTCCCAGCATCAGAGCTTTTTCCAATGAATCAATTCTTCGCATGAGGTGGCCAAAGTACTGGAGTTTCAGCCTTAGCATCAGTCCTTCCAAAGAACACCCAAGACTGATCTCCTTTAGAGTGGACTGGTTGGATCTCCTTGCAGTCCAAGGGACTCTCAAGAATCTTCTCCAACACCACAGTTCAAAAGCAATCAATTCTTCGGCGCTCAGCTTTCTTCACAGTCCAACTCTCACATCCATACATGACCACAGGAAAAACCATAGCCTTAACTAGACGGACCTTTGTTGGCAAAGTAATGTCTCTGCTTTTGAATATGCTATCTAGGTTGGTCATAACTTTCCTTCCAAGGAGTAAGCGTCTTTTAATTTCATGGCTGCAGTCACTATCTGCAGTGATTTTGGAGCCCCCAAAATAAAGCCTGACACTGTTTCCACTGTTAACCCATCTATTTCCCATGAAGTGATGGGGCCAGATGCCATAATCTTAATTTTCTGAATGTTGAGCTTTAAGCCAACTTTTTCACTCTCCTCTTTCACTTTCATCAAGAGGCTTTTAGTTCCTCTTCACTTTCTGCCATAAGGGCGGTGTCATCTGCATATCTGAGATTATTGATATTTCTCCTGGCAATCTTGATTCCAGCCTGTGCTTCTTCTAGCCCAGAATTTCTCATGATGTACTCTACATATAAGTTAAATAAGCAGGGTGACAATATACAGCCTTGATGTACTCCATTTCCTATTTGGAACCAGTCTGTTGTTCCATGTCCAGTTCTAACTGTTGCTTCCTGACCTGGAAATAGGTTTCTCAAGAGGCAGGTTAGGTGATCTCATATCCCCATCTCTTTCAGAATTTTCCACAGTTTATTGTGATCCACACAGTCAAAGGCTTTGGCATAATCAATAAAGCAGAAATAGGTGTTTTTCTGGAACTCTCTTGCTTTTTGATGATCCAGTGGATGTTGGCAATTTGATCTCTGGTTCCTCTGCCTTTTCTAAAACCAGCTTGAGCATCTGGAAGTTCACGGTTCCTGTATTGCTGAAGCCTGACTTGGAGAATTTTGAGCGTTACTTTACTAGCGTGTGAGATGAATGCAATTGTGAGGTAGTTTGAGCATTCTTTGGCATTGCCTTTCTTTGGGATTGGAATGAAAACTGACCTAGTAGGCCCTTAATCCTGGGATTCAACAAATATGGAGAGCCTGTTGTGTGCCAGGCATTTTTGGGGCGCTTAAGGTACATCAGTAATGAAACTGACAAAAATCCTTGCCCTCTGGGGACTTGCCTGGTGGTCCAGTGGTTAAGACTTTGTGCTTCCAATGTAGGGGGCCTGGGTTCCATCCCTGGTGAGAGAACTGAACTCCTACCTGCCATGCCCCGCCGCCAAGAAAAAAAAATTTTTAATAGTCCCTACCCTCTAGAAATCTGTGTTATACTAGTAATTCTTATGTTCATTAATTTTGCAACATTACACATGGAGTTGTAGTGAACAGGTGTGGATTCTGTGTGGTGTATGTATGTGCATGCTCAGTCATTGGATCATGTCCAAATCTTTGTTAACTCATGCAGTGTAGCCGGCCACCCTCCTCTGTCCATAGCATGTTCCAGGCAAGAATACTGGAGTGGGTTGCCATTTCCTCCTCCAGGGGATTTTCCTGACCCAGGGATCAACCCCCGTCTCCTATGCCTCCTACATTGGCAAGTGGATTCTTTATCACTGAGCTGCGTGCAAAGCCCTGATGTCTACCTGTGTGTATTTCCAGGCTGAGAGAAGAAGGCAGAGATGACTAAGGGAGTTGATAGCAACATTCATTCAATAGTCATTCAACAGATACTTGAAAGTGAAAAGAAAAGAAAGTGAAGTCGCTCAGTTGTGTCCGACTCTTCGCGACCCCATGGACTGTAGCCTACCAGGCTCCTCAGTCCATGGGATTTTCCATGAAAAATACTGGAGTGGGTTGCCATTTCCTTCTCCAGGGGATCTTCCCCAACCCGGATTGAACCCGGGTCTCCCGCATTGTAGGCAGACACTTTACCGTCTGAGCTGCTAGGGAAGCTCTAACAAATATTTATTGATACCTAAATAGTATGTGTCAGGCACTGTGCTGGGAACTTCTCATTTTCTTTTGCCCTTGGCATTGGAAATGGCCATTTTGTTCTTAGGTGTTGAAGTAGAAGTTTAGTGGAGGCACAGACGCCAAGCAGCAGCTGTTCCATTATTAATTGCTTCATAACATTTGGTCTTTTAATTTGCCTGGGGATTAGAGGGAATCCGGGTTGTCAGGGCAGGATGAAGCTGTGGGCTGATAGCTGCTGAGATTTCTCTTTCTCTCAGCCTCCCAGTGCCCTAGGCTTTTGTATGTTTTTGCTTCAGGATAAGAGAGATACCCTTTCCACCTCTCTTTCTGTCTTTCTCTCCATGGTAACAATTTCGACCATGAGGCCAACACAGGCACTTGTAGGTGGAGCAAGGGTCTTCACTGGGCTTCTCTTGATACCCTCTGCTCTTGGTTTGGGAAATTAACCAGGTCAAGAAGAGAATTTGCCTCAGTTAAAGACTAAACAGCACTGAGTTTAATGTGATCCTCTCCAAGGCTTCAGCTAACCAGTGGGCTCTTCTGGCCTCCATTCTTTGTGAGTTATGTTATTTAGGGACTTTGAAGAGAGAAATGTGTGGTCTTTTTTGGACTTGAGTTTCTATAGTGACAGTGAGTTCTCAACTTTGCATTCTGACGGAACCCAAGACATCTATCCTGTTTCTTCCCTTGCCCCCTGTCTCCATGCCCACGCAGATGAAAAGTGTTGTTTTGAAAGTGTATTTTGCCTATGTTGTTTTTCCAGTGTTTTTGGAACAGGAACCTAAAGCCAGATGGGGATTTCTGTGACATTCATGGTCTTGAGACAAACCTGTGAAATTCTTCCTCAAATTGAAATGGGAGTATTTTGCTAGAGAAATCTAGCTAGGGCTTCTCCTCAGGACTGACGTCAACTTTTTTTTCCCTTCGGATTTTGCCCAGAAAGTCTGCGTTATAGTAGGAACTCCTTATTTTTAGACTATTGTGGATCTAGAGTGGAGCCACGGATTTTTTTTTTTCCAAACAGCTTTAATGAGATATCGTTCACATATCATACAATTCACCTACTTAAAGTGTACAATTCAAATGGCTTTTAGTACATTCACAGAGTAGTTAGCTGTTTATATTTTAGAATATCTAGATCATTTTCATCACTTCCGAAAGAAACCCCATACCTTTTACCTGTTAACCCCCAATTACCCCATCCCTCCCAGCCCTAGGCAATCACTAATTACTTTCTGTCTCTAACGATTTGCCTATTCTGAACATTTCCTATAAATTGAATCATACAAAATATATGGTCTCTGTGACTGACTTCTTTCACTTAGCATAATGTTTTCAAGGCTTATCCATGTTGTAGTATGTATCATGGATTTTATTTTGGGTTGTTTTCTGTTTGAAAAACAGTTTTCTCTCCATCTTGTTGTTTTGTCCTTGCCATTAGAAATGCTTTTTCTGAATATCATATCCTCTGGTAAATCAGTCTCTTTTAATACTTCCCAGTCAAGCCACGTGGTTCTTGTAGGATTGGGCTGTGCTTATTCTGGTTTGCCCCTGTCATCAGATGAGGAAGTTAAATTTATGGTCTGCAGTTTCTCAGGATAGATGAATACAGGAGAGAATGTGCCAGACTGGGAAGTTACTGACCTGGGAACTTCTCTCAGGAGTTCTCACCCACTGCCTTAATACTCATAGGAATTTCACTTCAGGTTTAAAATACAAACGATGTTTGTTTCCTGAGAGCTGTTTAGCTGGGTTTGGGTAAGGTCTTCCTAGGGAAGGGATTGCCCTATGTTGCTCTGACTGGCCTCGGCAAGGCCAAGGGCACCTATGTTTGAACCTTCTCTTTCCGCCTTATTCATGAGAAGCAATATCCTTATTCTGGGAATGGAACTTGTCCTTCCCGATTTCCCCATTGACTCCAAGAGCAGGAACCTGAGGTCAGTGATGCACTCCATCCTAGACCGTTGGTCAGAGGAGACAGGAGGGGATTTTCACCCTTACTAAGCATAAGGAACTCCGCTCTGGGAACTTCCGCTTGTATATTGTAAAGGCTGTGTTTTAGTGTCTAGGTTAAATGTTCAATTTATAAGAGGTGTTCCTATGTTGATTTTTTTTTTAAAATGGATTTGCCTTATCTGGATTGTGAAAGCTACACTGTCAAATGTTAATATGTGTAGGGGTCTCCTGGGATCTTGTTCAACCTGTAGACAATGATTCGGTAGGTCTAGGATGATGTTGAAATTCTGTATTTCTGACAGGTTCCTAAGTAGTGCTGTTGCTACCCATGGTCTCCTGGGCCACACGTCGAGTAACAGGGGTGTGGATAGAGGACTGGGAATAACGAGGACAAAGACTTGCTTGGGACTGGGCTTTCTGGGGATCTCCCCTTTCTTCCAAAATGGGATGTGTGAGGCTAGCAGCTCTATGTGCGCATACGTGCTCGCTCCCGCCGCCCTCCGGGAGTCCTAGCGGGATGAAGTTGTGTCTTCCTGTTGCTAGGAGACGCGGAGGCGGCGCGGACCAGAGGCTAGGGCTGGGGTCGCTGATGGCGGGGCTGGAAGGGTCAGAGCAGCCTGGGATGGGGAATCAAGCTTTAGTGGCGTCCAAATGCTCCCGTTTGTCCTTGTGTATTTTCAAATGGTTACGTTTTAGATGGTAAAGTAAGGACCTCCATAATCTCCGTGATTTTGCCTCTAGGCCAGCAAAATCTAAAAGACTGCCTGGCTCTTTGAAAAAGTTTGCCGACCCCAGACATTTCTTACCCCAGTCTTGGAATCAGCCGCTTCCAAAAATCATAGTTACTTTTAGTGAGAAATGATAGTTCAGCACTATTAATTAGGTACTGGGGATGCTCATTGCCACTGGGTTGGTTTTTGTTTCTAGGTTTTTATAGAAGAGAGAGATTGGGAGAATATATATATATGCGTACAGATAAAATGTTCCGTGAGACAGTTTTTAAGCAGAGGAGCAACATCTAATTCACACTTAAAAAAATTATTTGGATATGTAGGGTCTTAGTTGGGGCACAAGGCATCTTCACTGAGTCATGTGGGAACTTCGTGGTTTTGCTGGGACTCTGGTTGAGGCTCGGCTGGCTTAGTTGCCCTGCAGCATGTGGTATCTTAGTTCCCGCACCAGGAATCGAACCTGGGTTCCCTGTGCTGCAAGGTGGACTCTCAACAACTGGACCAGCAGAGAAGTCCGTGATTTACACTTTTGAAAGATCATTGTAATGGGAGAGAATGAACTGTGGGGGCAACAGGAGCTCAAAAGTGGTTGGATTCAGCCTATATGTGGAGATTTTACATATATATATATATGTATGCTGTTGTTTAGTCACTAAGTCACTGCCAGGCTCCTCCATCCATGAGATTTCCCAGGCAAGAATACTGGAGTGGGTTGCCATTTTCTTCTCCAGGGGATCTTCCCCATTGAGCCACCAAGGAAAGAAAAGACTAACTTCTAAGTTTCTGACCTGCTGCTAGGTAGCTAGTGTTGCCAATTCACTGACCTCCGAAAGCCTGAGGAAGAAGCAGGTCTGTGGAAGGGAAGTCAAGAGCTTGCTTTGGACATAATAAGTTTAAGTTTAGACATCCAAATAGAGATGTCACTCAGTGGATATAAAAGTCAGAAGTGCAGAGGAAGATCAGGGCTGTGGCTATAGATTTGGGAATCACTAGGGGAAGGAAATGGCAACCCACTCCAGTGTTCTTGCCTGGAGAATCCCAGGGATGGCGGAGCCTGGTGGGCTGCCATCTGTGGGGCTGCAGAGTCGGACATGACTGAAGTGACTTAGCTAGTACACTGATGATCCTGGATAAGTTAAGATCACCTATGGGAAAAGCAGGATGGAGGAGAAGAGGGGAGAGTTATGTCCTGGCCTGGTATTCTGAGGTGCTGGAGGGAAACTTGAGAAAGTGATGAGAGTCAGGAGGAAAACTGGAAGGAGTGAGGTCATTCCAAAGCCTGGAGAAGAGAAGATGATATTCCAGTAGGAGGGAGTGGTAGGTTACATCAAGTGCTGCTGATGGCTGAGCAAGATGAGAGCAGAGACCCAATGAATGGATTGGGCAAAGTGGGAGAACTTTCAGTGGGATGGAGGGATGGAAAGGACAATTGGAGTGAGTGAGAAGGGGAGATGAGAAGGCAGAAAAAGGAAATAGAGACAACTTGGGAGTGAGTTTGCAGAAAAAGAGAAGCAGGAAAAAAAGAGTCTGGAAGGGGCTATGGGCTCTAGGAAATGTATTTATTTTCAAGAACAGCAACACTGAGTCTTTGTATGCACATATGTGTGATCCAGTACAGAGAAGAAACTGACAAAGCAAGAGAAGGAGAGTACTATTGTAGTAGCCAAGTTTTTAAGTACTTGAGGGGATTGAAAAGTTCAGTACAACGTGTAGCCACAGCAAGGACACTCCTTCCATTACAGTAAGAGGAGGAATGTGGATACAAATGCAGCAGGTCAGTGGATCTAGGGCTGGGAAATCTAGAGGACTCATCCTCAGACAACTATTTCCTCGTCAGTATGCAGTGAGGTGAAGAGGTGAAATTGCCACCTGGAAAGAGAGAAGGTTTACTAAGGAAGTGTGGTAGGATTAGCTGGCAGTGTTGGCTGCTCACTTAAGATTTGAGGTCTTTGATTTAAACTGAGGCTGATCAGCACAGTGGGGTTTTCTCCATCATGCTTAGCTGCTCAGGTGCATGTACAGAGCACATAGATTGCTGGGTGTAGTTAGGGCTGGGATTCTGCCGTCTGAGTATGATGGAGGAGGGGGCTGGCATGAGGAAGGTCATTTGCAGGGAAATGGTTGAAATCCTGAAACTTGGGCTGTATTTGGGTTCTAAAGGCAATCCGTCTAGGCCCTTATCTCATCTAATAGTCTTAGTTAGTCTCATGTCTCAAATCTTAAAACACAAACCTTAAACAAAAACATAATGATGTATATATGTGGCCCCCCCACCGCCCTCCCTCCTTTGGAAGCTTGGTATTTTAAGGTGGAGAAAAGAGACAAGAGACTGTTAGCTTGTTGTTTTTCAGTCACTAAGTCATGTCCGACTCTTTGTGACCCCGTGGTCTGTAGCATGCCAGGCTCCTCTGTTCTCCACTATCTCCTGGAGTTTGCTCTAATTCATATCCACAGAGTCAATGTCTATAATATTTTACAATTATATTAGCCACAATAGAAGCCAGAAGACAGTGGAAAGGCATTTTTAAAGTACTTAAAAAAAAAAACACTTTGTCAACCCAGAATTCCATATCCAACCAGTAAAAACCTTTTTTCTTTTTTGATGGAACAGTACTTCAAATAAATATCTTCTAAGGATAAAGACAAAAAGAGAGTGTGGGAATTCCCTGGTGGTCCAGTAGTGAAGACTTGACACTTTAACTGTCAGACTTGATCCCTGGTCAAACTGAGATCCCAAAAGCCATGTGGTTTGGCCAAAAATAATAAATAAAGAAAGAACTTCCTTGGTGGTCCAGTGGTTAAGAAGCTGCCTGCTAATGCAGGGGACATGGGTTGGATTCCTGGTCCGGGAATATCCCAACTACTGAAGCCCACACTCCCTCAAGCCCGTGCTCCACAACAAGAGAAGCCACTGCAATGAGAAGCCTGCACGAGAGAAGCAGAGAGTAGCCCCCAATCGCCGCATCTAGAGAAAGCCTGTGCACGATAATGAAGAGCCAGTGCAGCCGTAAATCAATAAACATCACAAAAATAAGTAAATATGAGTGGCCCACTGTGCCCAGATCATGCTAGCCCTCTTCACAGGTGATTAGTACACAAACCAGAATGAGGAGACTTGAAAGTGCCGGATGGATCAGACACTCAGCCGTTGCATCCTGTCTCCTAGGATCATGAGAAACAAACGTCTTTGAAGTGTCTTTGATGAGCAGAAGAAGGTAACAAGGGGGTGCGTGGCTGACATCACTGACTTAGGGTGGCAGATGCATGCCTTCAAATCCAACTGGAATGTTCACCTTGGCCAGACCTAGCATATGCTCTCTCCTGGAAAGGGCTGAAGACACTCTTGCGTTCTTGGTCCTTGGTCTTCTCCTTTGTGGACCCCATGCTTCTAGACTCCATGAGTCTTCTGCTGACAGATCTTTTCTTCATATGACACAATGAATTAGGGTTGCGACATCTCAAGTCAGTTTTCCCATGGCTATTTTCCATGACTTCCTATTTTTTAAAAAAATTATTTATTTTTGGCTATGCTGGGTTTTTGTTGCTGCACAGGCTTTTCTCAAGTTGCAGCAAGCAGGGTTACTCTCTAGTTTGGTGCTGAGGCTTCTCACTGAAGTGGCTTCTCTTGTTGCAGTGCATCGGATCTAGGGCACACGGGCTTCAGTAGTTGTGGCTCCCAGGTCCTAGAGCACAGGCTCAGAAGGTTGTGGCACAGGAGCTTAGCTGCTCTGCAGCATATGGGATCTTCCCTGACCAGGGATCAAACCTGTGTCTCCTGTACTGGCAGACAGATTCTTCACCACTGAGCTACCAGGGAAGCCCTTCCACGACTTCTTAGCCACACCTTTGCATGCCACCTGTAGCAAGAGTCAGAGGTACATAAAATGACCTGTGATTGGGGGCAGGAGATGCTAAGAAAGCAGAAAAGGTGATGATAGAGGTTAACAGCCAGTTAAACACTCAGACTTTAATTCAGAACCTTTTCAGGGTTTCTGGTCTCTGTGGGTCTGTTTGGGTTTTAATCCTGTGAGTTTTTCATGTCTCCCATTTACCCTTCCCAGCTGGACTTTTGATAGCTCGGGGCGTGGCATTTTTCTGTGCACTCCGTCCTACCGTGCATCCTTAAGTGGAAGCAGAACCTCTAATGTTGAGTCTTATGGGCTCTTCACTCATTGTCTCAGCTGCAGCCCCTAGCAGAGCAGTCTTTACCTGATTGGTGGATAGGAAAGAGCACAACATCACTATCTTGGTGTACTGAGGTATTGTAAGTGTTTGTCGAGACTCATGTCAAAACACTTCATGGTGAACAGAAGCAGACTCACAGATACAGAGAACATACTTGTGGTTGCAAAGAGGGAGGGGATTAGGGGAGGAGTGGATCGGGGAGGTTGGAATTGGCAGATGCCAACTACTGTATAGAGAATGGATGAACTACATGGTCCTACTGTATAGCACATGGAACTATATTCAGCATCCTGTGATAAATCGTCATGGAAAAGAATATGAAAAATAATATATATACGTACAACTGAATCACTTCGCTGTAGAGCAGGAATTAGCACAACATTGTAAATTGATTTAACTATGCTTCAGTTAAAAATTGTATGGTTTATAATTAAACAAAAACTAAAGCAATTTGAATCTAGTTGATATGAATACTGAACTGTTGGGGTAAACTGTTCTGATATCTGCAACTGACTGTGAAATGCATCAGGAATAGGATGAGGGAATTCCCTGGTGGTCCAGTGGTTAGGACTCCATGCTTTCACTGCTGAGGACATGGGTTCAATTGCTGGTCGGGGAAGTAAGATCCAGTAAACTGTGAAGCCTGGCGAAAAATTAAAAAGAATGAATTTAAAGGCATTTATTTTAGACAGTGGGGAAAAGGACTCAAAAGTTGCAAGTCATATGTAACAGAACACCATAATAAGATACTGATTTTTTTAAAAGAAGTATTTATTACAGGTTTCTCAGGTGATGGCTAGTGGTAAAGAACCTGCCTGCCAATGCAGGAGACATAGATAGAGATGCAGTTTCGATCCCTGGGTTGAGAAGATCCCCTGGAGGAGGACACTGCAACCTACTCCAGTATTCTTGCCTGGAGAATCCCATGGACAGACGAGCCTGGCGGGTTGCAGTTCGTGGGGTTGCAAAGAGTTGGACACAACTGAAGTGACTTAGCAGCAGCAGCAGCAGCATTTGATACACATTTCTCTAATTTTAGAAGAAGAGCATGTATATTGCAAAGCACCTGAAAATTAAGCAGTTTCATTTAAGCGTGGTTGTGAATGACGGGGCTGTGTCGTGGGCCTGAGATGCCTTGGTGTTCTGTGCAGACGGAAGAGCAGGTAAGTCATATAGGGAGCGTATCAGGGAGCCCAGCTCTGTGGCTCGGCCGTGCGCCTGACTAGCCAACAGTGGTCACTGAGGGAAGTGTCTGGGCAGCTTTCCTAAGGGCTGCTCAATTAAGAACCCATTCTCAAGCCAGTCATCTGATGATGGGCACTTGGATTGCTTCCACGTCTTGGCTATTCTAAATATTGCTGCTCTGAATATTGGGATGCATGTATTTTTTGAGTTAGAGTTTTGATCTTTTAGAAGATGTGGTACAGGGACTTCCCTGGTGGTCCAGCAGTTAAGACTCCTTGCACCTAATGCAGGGGACCTGGGTTCAATCCTTGGTCAGGGAACTAGATCCCACATGTTGCAACTAAGAGTTCTCAGGCTGCAATTAAAAAAATCACACATGCTTCAAGGAAGATTGAAGACTCCGTGTGACACAGCTAAGACTTGTCCAGCACAAACAAGTAAATAAATAAGATGTGGTATGTGTACATGAAATATTATCCATACAAATTATGAAAAATTGCCATTTGCAGAAACATAGGTAGTCCTTGAGAATATTATACTTAGTGAAGTTAAGTCAGACAAGAAGGACAAATAATATGTGATATCACTTATGTGGAATCTAAAATGTAATACAAATAACTCTGTGTACAAAACAGACACAGACTCACAGAGAAAGCAAACTTAAATAATTACCTTTATAGTTACCAAATGAGAAAGCGGGAGACAGATTAATAAGAGTATGGGCTTAAAAAGCTATTATACGTAAAATGGATAAACAATAAGGATTTACTGTATAGCATAGGAACTGTATTCAATGTCTTATAATAACCTATAATGAAAAATAATCTAAAAATACATGTATAACTGAATCACTTTGCTGTACGCCTGAAACTAGCACAATATTGTAAGTCAACTGTACTTCAGTTTTTTTAAAAAAGAATCCATTCTCCTATCAGAGTTGACCCAAGGCCAGGAGTTCCTGTGTAGGTTTTTTTTCCTTCCTTGAGAGAACGTGGAATAAAGAAATTCTGCATGAAATGCTATGAAAGATCTCCAAAACTGAAAAGAATAGTGTGAGTGTATGCTATTGCTTTGTGCAACAGATGGGAAAGAAACACACATCTGCGTTTGCCTGTAGCGCTCCGAAAGGGATACAAAAGGAAGAACAGTGGTTTTGCGGGAGTAGGTGAGGTGGGGCCCATTCCAGTCATGGATACAGTGGGAAGGAGGCTTTCCTTGTCTACTTTTAAAATTTATTTGTTTTTTTACTTTTGCATGTGCTGAGTCTTCGTCTCTGCACTCAGGCTTTCTCTAGCTGCAACAAACGGGGGCTACTCTCTAGTTGAGGTACAAAGGCTTCTCATTGCGGTGGCTTCTCTTATTGAGGAGCGTGGGCTCTAGAGTGTGGGCTTGGTGTTCGTGGCCCACAGGCTTAGTTGCCCCGTGACATGTGGACTCTTTCTGGACCAGGGATTGAACCCATGTCCCCTGCATTAGCAGGCAAATTCTTAACCGCTGGACCACCAGGAAAGCCCCTCTTTGTATACTTTTTTCAGAGTTCTGGTTTTGCAAGCTATGTGTGCTTAGTTGCACAGTCGGGTCCGACTCTTTGCGACCCCATGGACTGCAGCCCGCCATGCTCCTCTGTCCATGGGGATTCTCCAGACAAGAATACTGCAGTGGATTGCCATGCCGTCCTCCAGGGGGATCTTCCTCACCTAGGGATGGAACCCAGGTCTCCCACATTGCAGGCGGATTCCTTCCCCATCTGAGCCACCAGGGAAGCCCAAGAATACTGGAGTGGGTAGCCTATCCCGACCCAGGAATTGACCTGGGGTCCCCCTTTGCAGGTGGATTCTTTACCAGCTGAGCTATCTCTTTATGGTGTTTGCAAGTGGTGTGAGTGCATTTCCTACTGAAAAATTAATAACTAAAATGCAAAATAAGAAGCTATAAGATAATGTGAGACAATTCAGTCCAGTTCCTTGGAACACATCAAAACAGGAAATTTTAAGGCGTTGGCATTCCCTGATTAATCGGAATTTCAAAGACCAGACTATGCTGTGAGAGTCAGGACTCTGTGTCTTAATAATGCGCATGTGTCTTATCGGGCACATGACTCTGCCATCAAGGTGCTTTATTTTGATACTACTTTTACTTCTCTTTGCTTTTTGATTTTTCTTTAAATTTTTTATTTTGGCTGCCAACTCACAGCTTGCAGGATCTCATTGCCCTGATTGGGGGACTGAACCCTGGGCCACAGCAGTGAAAGCACTGAGTCCTACACACTAGCCTGCTAGAAAACATCTCTGTTTGCTTTGTTTTGTGCTTTATGTGTATTCTCAGGGCTTCCCAGGTGGCGGTAGTGGTAAAGAATCTGCCTGCCAATGCAGGAGACATAAGAGATGCGGATTTGATCCCTGGCTTGGGAAGATCCCCTGGAGGAAGGTATGGCAACCCGCTGCAGTATTCTTGCCTGGAGAATCCCATGGACAGAGGAGCCTGGCAGGCTCCAGTCTATGGGGTCTCAAAGAGACGGACACGACTGAAGTGACATAGCATGCACGGACATGTGCACATGTATTTGACAGTCAAGTTTGTCATCTTCTCTTTCCCCTTTCACAAAGGTATTTGGGTATACCTTGCCTATATGTGGGATTTGGGGATGCAAAAGTATGTTGTCTTCAGGAACACATCCTAAAAGACTGACATCCTGTATCGGCTGCAGCTCCTGGCTCTGGCTCAATCATTCACCAGAGCGTCTCAGTGCCCTGGGGCTTCCTTGCTTCTTGTCATTCAGGCTTTTAGGGACAGAGTTGGTCACTCTGGCTTTGGTCTAGAGACATATGATGAGAAGCCCTTTCTGCAATAAGTATTTAATAAATTAGAACACAGGTTTCCATTATCCCTTCCTGAAATGGGGCCAGCCACTGTCTGTCTGTAAGGATGTCTGCAGAGTGAAAAAGTAAACACAGAATCAGGAATCTTATCGTTAATGCAATTTGCCTTTGCTCTCAGCTCCTGTGCTCGTCTTTGAGACGCCATTAAAAATGCATGCAGGATATGAGTGAGATAAAACATATCAAAATTCAAGCTGATTCCAGTTCACCGTGACACTCCATTTCTCTGGCCCTCTGGCTTCCAGCGGGCTTGAGCCCAGATCCTGGGGATGAGGGATGAGAGCCTCTGAGCAGTGAAAGGTAGTGGCCTAAAGCTCATATAGCTTACTTCAAAGGAGAGCTGGGGATTTCCTGGTGGTCTAGGGATTCCCTGGTGGTCTAGTGGTTATTAGGACTTGGTGCATTCGCTTCAGGGGCCTGCAAGCCAAGCAGCATGACCAAAAAAGAAAGAAAACAAAAGCAAAAATATCACCACCACCAACAAAGAAACCAAACGAGTGTCTTTGCCACTCGACCTGTGGAATCAGGTACTTACTTCATATTAATGATAGCTGTCCCTTCTTGGGCCTATGCTGTATGCTGTATACCAGGTAAGCTACTTTATATATAAAAACTTATTTAGTCCTCATAACAGCCCAATGAAGTAAGTTACTATTGTTTTCCCATTTTACAGATGAAAAAACTGAGAAGAAGTGACTTGCTTAAGATCACACACAGGGAATTGTAGATCAGGAATTTGAACCCACACAACTGGGCTCCAAGGCCCATCTTATTAATCACGTCTGCTCACCTCCCATCTGATGTGTGTGTGTGTTTAGCACATATAATTCTAAACAGTTGCAGTGGTTGGTTTTCTAACTCTTGGCAGATCAAGAATTAGGGCCACTAGAAGCATGTGTATAACATCGGAGACAGACTGGGGACCTAGTAGGGTCTGAGGAACCAGTCATCTCCAGCAGTCTGGTCTCCACTAATGAGTCTTTCTTGCACATTTCAGCTGTCCTTTCAGGAACCACAAAGCAGAATAGAGAAGCATGATTCCATTTACCAAGATGGTTGTAGCAGACGCCATCCCTAGCATTCAATTTCCCCTTCTCTTAGAAATGGAATCCGCAGGTTTTCGGTGGACCATGCCACTGGGTCTCTTACTGCAAGGCTTGGCTGTGTAGCCCTTGGACTAGGAGCAGAAGTGGGAGGTACCAGATCAGCAAGCTCTGCCCTTTTGCTGCTCCTCCCATGGGCTGGGATACAGTCTCAGGGGACAGGGAATCACCCAGCGGTGACAGCAAAGGATATAAAGAACTTGGGTCCCCGCCCCTGTGGAGTCACCAAGGGCATCCTGGACTGGAATAAATAAAATACCAAAACAAAAATCTCTTGAATTTTGCTAAAATTTTGAATTTCAATTATAAACGGGAAGGCTTTGATTTATCCTGGATGAGTTAACACTGTCCTCTTTTAAATAATAGATAAATATGTTGAGTAAAGGCAACGGCACCCCACTCCAGTACTCTTGCCTGGAAAACCCCATGGATGGAGGAGCCTGGTAGGCTGCACTCCATGGGGTTGCTAAGAGTCGGACACGACTGAGTGACTTCCCTTTCACTTTTCACTTTCATGCATTGGAGAAGGAAATGGCAACCCACTCCAGTGTTCTTGCCTGGAGAATCCCAGGGACAGGGGAGCCTGGTGGGCTGCCATCTATGGGGTCACACAGAGTCAGACACGACTGAAGCGACTTAGCAGCAGCAGCAGTAGCAGTAACTATTTGTCATGCTGTACTAAGTACCTGAATTTTAATCTAATCTCTCCCTAAAATAAAGGTATAAAATTGCTTCCTGATGTTAACAGAAAGAGAATGAAATCCATAGCATAGCCTAGCATGTGGCATGTCCTGAGCTCTGGACATGGGAGCTTGTCGCATGGGAGAGAAACCAGCTTTCTCGTTGAAGCTCTTAGTGTTGCAAACTCACAAGCTGATGAATACACCCAGGACATCAAGCAGAGGTTACATTATGTTTGCTGTATTTTGTTAATAAGGCAGGGAAATATTCAGAGCATTTTAGAAATAATTCAATAACAAGTTTTGAGGCCTAATGGGAGCAACTTTAATTATTTGGAAACATCCCCAGAAACTTTCGAAATGCTGGCAGAAAAAAGAACACACTTTGCTTGGTTGATGTGATAAAGAGAGGATGTAAATTCAGTTCAGTTCCACAAATATTTATGGAAAAGCTACTTCATGCCAGGCAAGGGTGAGGGCGCCCTCATCCTCAGGGAGCTGACAGTTGGGCTTGGGGATCAGGAGGCTCGGGAACAGGGACTGATGAGCAAGTGAATATAAAGGTGATCGAGCTGATGGGCACACACCCTGCTCTGACTTGAGCATCAGGGAAGGCTCTTAGGAGAAGCAATCAGAAGGTTTGCTGGCTGCTATTCCAGCTCCTGGCAGGGTTAAGTTTTCTTTAAAGAAACAAGTACTTGTGTCTTATGGAGGTTGGACCTGAAAAGCTCGTTCAGAAACTTCTCTGCCTTGAGAGATGTGAGCCAAGAAACTGACACTTTGAGTTCCCCCTTTCATCTTTTCTTCTTGTTCCAAGCTCCTCGTATCTTCGGGAGAGACTCCAGATAAACTTGGGTGGTCATGGTGCCCTCTTGGGATGTGGGTTAGAAAATACTCCCTAGAATATACTTTCCAGGAATCAGAGGGTTTCAGCTGAATGCCTTTTCTTTCATCTTTATTTTTTCAAATTTTATTTCTAAAAGAGTAAAGACATCCCTTTGCTGGCAAAGGTCCATAGAGTCAAAGCTGTGGTCTTTCCAGGAGTCAAGTAGAGATGTGAGAGCTGGACAATAAAGAACGCTGAGTGCTGAAAAATTGATGCTTTCGAACTGTGGTGCTGGAGAAGACTCTTGAGAATCCCTTGGACTGCAAGGAGATCAAACCAGTCAATCCTAAAGGAAACCAACCCTGAATATTCGTTGGAAGAACTGATGCTGATGCTGAAGCTAGTACTTTGGCCACCTGATCGGAACAGCCAACTCATTGGAAAAGACGCTAATGCTGGGAAAGATTGAAGGCAAAAGAGAAGAGGGTGGCAGAGGATGAGATGGTTAGAATGGCATCACCAATTCAATGGACGTGAACTTGGGGAAACTCTGGGAGATGGTGAGGGACAGGGAGGCCTGATGTGCTGCAGTGCATGGGATCGCAAAGAGTCAGAGATGACTTAGCTACTAAACAACAACGTTTGTTTATTTTTGGTTGTGCTGGGTCTTCATTGCTGCGAGGGCTTTTCTCTAGTTTCAGTGAGTGGGGGCCACACTCTCATTGCGATCCATGGTCTTCTTAATGCGATGGCCTCTCTTGTTGCAGAGCACAGGCTCTAAGGCATGTGGGCTTCAGTAGCTGCAGCACCTGGGCTCAGTAGTTGCAGCTCCCAGACTTAGTCATTCTGCAGTACGTGGGATCTTCCCAGACCAGGGATCGAACCTGTGTCTCCTGCATTGGCAGGCAGATTCTTCACCACTGAGCTACCAGGGAAGTCCTACTTTTTATTTTTTACTAAAAATTTTACATGGGAGTGTAGTTGATTAACATCATTGTGTCTCTTTCAGGTGTACAGCACAGCGATTCAGTTATACCTATACAAGTATTTGTTCTTTCTCAAATTCTTTTCTTTCATCTGTGAATAGTGGTAAAAGCAGAAGTAGACGGGAGCCTGAGAAATTGAAACAGTGCCCGTGGGGAGCAGGGTCAGTGCTCCCTCCCCGCCCCCCCGGCCCTCTCTTTCTCTCTCTGTCTCTTCCTCGTGCTCAGTGACAGGCTGATGGATGATGGGCTAATTATCGAAGTCTGGCTGTCAGTTCTGTGGATGGTGATGTTACCCTTACCCTAGCAGGGGACTGTGAGGAGGATAAATTGGAGGTATTAGATGGCACTTGGCAGACAGAGAGAGTCAGTAATTAAAGACTTTGGAGCAGGCTTGCAGAAATATTGATGCTTGACAGAACAGTTGATGCTTTCTTTTCCCCAGAGAGTAGAACTCCGGGAAAGAGTCCAGATTATGGTAGCTGGGGTGACTAGTAGAACATAGAGGAGAAGCAAGTAAAGGTCGAGCAGGGAGGTCACGAGAACTCTTTCCCCGAATGGTGGTTCGAGGCTGGCTTCCTTGGAGTCTCACTCCAAACATTTTCCTTTCCTCTTAGTCCCCAAAGTTAAGACCTGGCTTTAATTTTAGCTGATTTTAGTCAAAGCCAAAATCCAGCAGTTTATTCTTATAGAGTTAAAAACATTGCCTTTTTTAAAAATACTTTATTCTACATATGTATACACACACACACACGTATATATACACGTGCTGTGCTGTGGTTAGTCTCTCAGTCCTGTCCGACTCTTTTTGACCCCATGTACTATAGCCCACCAGGCTCCTCTCTCCATGGGATTCTCCAGGCAAGAATACTGAAGTGAGTTGCCATGCCCTCCTCCAGGGGATCTTCTGAACCCAGGGACTGAAGCCAGGTCTCCTGCATTGCAGCCGGATTCTTTACTGTCGGAGCCACCAGGGAAGCCCAATATATATACACATATCAGTATTTTATTTGATTTTTAACAAAGATTGATTGCATTTTTTTATGCAAAACTTTGTGACCAGATTAAAAAAACACTAATGATGGAATAAATAGAATACCAAAACAAAAAATTCTTGAATTTTGCTAAAATTTTGAATTTCAATTATAAATGAGAAGGCTTTGATTTATCCTGGATGAGTTAACACTGTCCTCTTTCAAATAATAGATAAATATGTTGAGTGGTAACTATTTGTCATGCTGTACTAAGTACCTGAATTTTAGTCTAATGTCTCCCTAAAATATAGGTATAAAATGCTTCCTGATGTTAATAGAGAGAGAGTGAAACCCATAGCATAGCCTAGCAAGCACCATGTCCTCTGCCTCTCCCTCCTTCATGCTCTGTTGTTTTACTTGATTTGATTGTCTTCGCAGCACTTCTTTAAAAAAAATTTTTTTTTTTTAAATTTTGTATGGGGTGTCTCTGGTAGCTCAGGTGGTAAAAAATCTGCTTGCATTGGAGGAGACCCTAGTTTGACGCCTGGGACAGGAAGATCCCCTGGAGAAGGGAATGGCTATCCACTCAGTATTCTTGCCTGGAGAATCCCATGGACGGAGGAGCCTGTAGGCTGCACTCCATGGGGTTGCACAGACATGACTGAGAAACTAACAATGCTATAGCCAGTTAACAGTGTTGTGATGGTTTCAGGTGGACATCGAAGGGACTCAGCCTTACGTACACATGGATCCATTCTCCCCCGAATTGCCCTCCCATCCAGGCTGCCACTGAGAAGAGTTCCCTGTGCTATACAGTAGGTCCTTGTTGGTTATCTGTTTTAAATATAGCAGCGCGTACAGGCAACTGTAAGTTCTCACAGCACTTATTTCTGTCTCTCATTTTCGTAGTTATTTCTTTGTTGTTTAAAAAGGTCATTGAAGGGAATTCCTTTGCAATCCAGTGGTTAGGAGTTGACACTTCCATTGCTGTGGCCTGGGTTCAGTTCCTGGTCGGGAGCCAAGATCCCACGAGCTGTGTAGTGCAGGCTTTGAAGATATAGACTCTAAACTAGTGGTTACCAGTGAGGAGGTAGAAGAGGGGCAATACAGGGGTGGGGAGTGGAAGGTACAAAGGGGTATAAGATAGGCTCAAGGATGCATTGTGCAGCGTGGAGAATATGGCCAGTATTTTGTAGTAACTGTAAGTTAACCTTTACAAATTGTGTCGACAATTAGAAAACAATTTTAAGTCATTGAAATACAACATAGGTGTAGAAAAGTCCACTTAGGTGAACTGCTAGGTAGATTTTTCTGGTGGTCACCGACTTTAAAAACATGTTTATTGTAAAATATACATAACATTTATTATTTTAGCCATTCTGAAGTGTAGTATATGATTCATTGGCATTAAGTTCAGTTACACTCTTGTGCAACCATCACCCCTGTCTGTCTCCAGAACTTTTCCATCACCCACACTGAAACTCTGTACCCATTAAAAACAACACCCTGTCCACCTCTCCAGCCCCTGATGACCACCGTTCTTCCTTCTGTCTCTATAAACTTGGCCACTCCAGGGACCTCCTGTATGGCTGTGGACATTCAATATGAAGTGGACTGGCTGTGGTCCCGAGACCAGACACCACATGTCACCCATTCCTTTTATTCCGTGTAAGTTTATTAATGTCCACCTGTGTGATGGCAGTCCCCAGCTAGCCATGGTGCCTTGAAGGCTGTTCTCATGGATATTTCTCTTATTTTCTGTCATCCCCATGAGAAACTGCTAGGCAACTAATGTCTCAGCGTCAGACCGCAGCCTCCAGCGTGAGTGATAGAAGCTGCCAAGTTCACAGTTAACTTCCCGTGCCCATCACAGTAATAAGTGTGCTCCTTCCCCCGAAGTGCATTCGGTTAAGTGCTCAGCGGTGATGCAAACGCCATCTTTTAGAATAAATCTAAACTCTGTTTGAAAGATGCTGCTTCTAATCATGATGATTTCTGAACATTTCTTCCTCTGCTCTGAAAGACTCTTCTGAATCTGAGGGGTTTGTATCCAAGAGTATCTGTTTAAAAATCAAAATGTGTTAAGTATGCAGTCCTGTCTCTTTCTGACCTGACCCCTTCCCTGAATCTGAATCCTGTCTAGATGAGGAAGGAACATCTGGAAGTCATCAAGGCCTGTTTCATCCAGGAGAAAGGCATATCTAATTTAGAATATTTCTGGAAAATGAAAAAGCAAAACAGGAATTTGAAAAGATTGGAGTGTGTTGGAAGGACATGTCTATGCCTTACTCTAGAGCATAAACATCACAAGGCTGTTTGGTGTGGAAGAAGCAGGAAGTCCTGCAGCCAAGGCTTTATTTCATGAACCAGTGAGCAGTGCAGGCCTCAGAAAAATGGACTACGGTTTGCTATAGGAGCTGGAGATGACTGAAGAGGAAGATATTTTGTACGGTAACAGGGACAAATAGCCTCCTAACCCCATGAATGTTTTGGAGGAACAGTTAAGGATGCACATGAACTTATTGGATGAAATGATTGTTCTCAGTTCATCAGGCCCTCCCTGTACTTGGATTATACATCCACACTCTGTACCATAGGACTCTGTATTATCCCCCACTGAGTGTGGATGGAGTACACGTCCTCACTTCAGTGATTTTGAGTTTCCCCACATAATTTGCTTTGGCCAAGAGAATATGGGTAGAAGGGGCAGTGTGCTAATTTGTACCCCCTCTATGCTCAGGCCATTTGATATGAGAAGAACATGTCTCACGTGGACTTCCCTGGTGGTCCAGTGGCTAGGACTCCAGGCTCCCAATGTGGGGGACCTGGATTCAATCCCCAATCAGGGAACTAGATCCCACCAGCCACCACTAAGAGTTCAAGTGCTGCAGGTGAAGATTCTGCATGCCACAACGAAGATCTCCCATGCTGCAACCATGACCCAGTGCAGCCAAATAAATAAATTAAAAATAAGTACTAAAAAAAAAAAAAGAACATTACTTGGGGAGCTATAGGTCCCAGGGGAATGAGACAAAACCTGAGGAATGAAGCTGAATCTCAGGGACAGCCTGGAGCCAGTCTGACCTGCAGCCTGAAGTAGATTGATGTTAGCTTACCTCTAGACTCATGAGTGATAAGAATATATGCTTGTCGTAGGTCACTGAGTTTGGGGGAAGTTTGTTACAGAGCAGTACTGCGGTGATAGCTGACTCATACAAAGACCAAAATGTGGAAGCAGAGAGAAAAAGGGCAAGTGAAGTAGGTGGCTGACATATGAGTAAGGAAGGAAGTGGTGGTGGGGTCTGAGGAGAGAGCAGGTGGGGAAAGGCCTCTGAGAAGAAGAATGAGGTGGACGAGAGTAAAGCATACTGCAGCTGCAGCCCCTCAAGTGCTGGGGTACAGGCAGGGGCTAGGAGGGGTGCATGCACGCACGTGTGCCACACACACACACACACCCGTGCCTCTGATGAGCACTGCACCTTTTCGCTGTCTTTGTTCATTGTTGCCAATGTCTGAGAGGTTTCCAGGGAGTACAGGTTTGATTCCTAACCTGTCTAGACTTCCAGTTTTGGGCTCTACCTACGCTTATGGTCACATTGTGTCAATGGAGCAACAAAAGAATCTAAAAATACCAACTAGTGAATATAACAGAAAAGAAGCAGACTCACAGATAGAGACAACAAACTGGTGGTTACCAGTGGTGGAGAGAGGGAGGTACAAGCTGTTGGGTATAAGATAAGCTACAAGGGTGTACTGAATACACAGGGGAGTATAGTCAGTATTAATGTAAGAACTCCAAATGCAGTGTAGCCTTTAAAAACTGCATAAAAAATAAAAGCAGCAAAAAAGAAGAATAAAAATATGAGCGATCTAAGGACAGAACTTTCTTGAGTACGTCTTTAAAAAAATTATTTATATATTTGGCTGTGACAAGTCCTAGTTGAGGCACTCAGGATCCTCAATCTTCACTGTGGAATGATGTTTTAGTTTCAGCATGCACATTCTTAGCTGTGGCACGTGAAGTCTTTAGTTTTGATATGTGAGATTGTTTCCGGACCAGGGATCAAACCCTGCATCCCTTGCGTTGGGAGCTCAGAGTCTTAGCCACTGGACCACCAGGGAAACTTTTAACAACGTGCAAAAGTGAACATCACATCTACTGTTTTCTCTCTTCGCCATTCTCTAACAGAACAGGCTAGATGCTGTGCAGCTCCCCGGCTTCAGATTTGAGTTGACGCTTCACAGTTAGAGAAAGCAGTCATAGAAGGAAGTGCTCCTAACAAAAGTGCACACTTATTGGCTTCTTACCATGTGCACGGTGTGCTAAGTGGTTCACACGTGTTTATTCATTAATCCTCTCAATCACCTTGTGAGAGCACACACTAAGAAGGCTCCTGGGGGCTTCCTGGTGGCCCCCTGGCTAAGACCTCACAATCCTGGTGTAGGGGACATGGCTTCGATCCCAGGTCAGGGAACTAGATCCCACATACTGCAACAAAGATCCTAGATCCCACATGAGGCAACTAAGAACTGGAGCAGCCAAATAAATACATAAATAAATTTTTTTTAGAAAGAAGGTTCACAGTAGTGAGAGCTCCAGCTCTGAATCTAGAGAGACCCGGCTTAAACTCCAACTAGGAAATGGCACCCCACTCCAGTACTCTTGCCTGGAGAATCCCATGGAGGGAGGAGCCTGGTAGGCTACAGTCCATGGGGTCGCAAAGAGTCGGACATGACTGAGCGGCTTCACTTTCACTTTAGTGGGCTTCCCAGATGGCGCTAGTGGTAAGGAACCTGTCCGCCAATGTAGGAGACTTGAGACGTGGATTCGATCCCTGGATCAGGAAGATCCCCTGGAGGAGGGCATGGCAACCCACGTTAATATTCTTGCCTGGAGAATCCCATGGACAGAGGAGCCTGGCCGGCCACAGTCCATAGGGTCGCAGAGTTGGACACAACTGCAGTGACTTAGCATGCACGCAGTGGGACTAGTATTTTACCCCCTCTGAGTCTGTTTTTCATCATCTGTAAAATGAGGATGATTCTTACAGCACTTTGCCACTGTGAGCATTAAACGGGGTAATGAATGTAAAGAGATGGGCTCATGATAGGTGCTCAGTTGGAGGAGGGACTGGGTTTTACTCACTTTCAAATCCCTGCCCCTAGCACAGTGCCTTGCACATGGAGGTGCTTGGAAGCTGTTTCCTGACCTGACCTGCTGGGAAGTCCTTGAGGGTTTGGGAGCTGCTGGTGGTAGCAGGTTCTGAGGTACAAATGCTCCCTCCCGGTCACCTTTGCCAGGCCCCCTCTGTCTATCACTGAAAGTTTTCAAAGACAACGGTGCATCAGTAATCCACCCCACACCCATTTCCCCAGGGCCCTCTTTGTAGGAGGTGCTGTGATTTTTTTTTCTCATGTTCTGGTTTACACTGCCCTCTGGTGTGTGTTTATGGGACATGCATGTCAGGTGGGTTTGTGGTGACTTTCTTGACATTGGAGAAAAGAGGTTCCCATATACGCACTGTTTGCCATGCAGCTGGGGGAGAGTTAATGTTTAAGGACCACCCCCCCAGTTTAGATGGAAACTCACAGGAAGCATTTTACCATGTCCCTGACTGCTTGAGTATCACACAAGAGTCAGGCTACTTCCCTGTGTTCTGCTAAAGGCCCCAGAGGAACAGGGGTAGAGTTATTTGATTCCCTCTCTGCTGTCTGGCTTCCTGTAATTCCCTAGGTACCTAGTTCTTGGGATGCCCAGGTGGCACTAGTGGTAAAGAACCCACCTGCCAATGCAGGAGATGTAAGAGATGAGGGTTCAATGCCTGGGTCAGGAAGATCCCCTGGAAGAGGGCATGGCAACCTACTCCAATATTCTTGCCTGGAGAATCTCATGGACAGAGGAGTTGTGGCGGGCCACAGTCCATAGAGTTGCAAAGAGTCAGACATAACTGAAGCAACTTAGCACGCACCCACCTAGTTCTTATCACTGCCTCACTGTTTGTTCTAAAGGGTCTGGATTCAGAGCAGGCCAAGCCAAAACCAGAGCTGGCCCTCCCTAACCAGTGTCTGCAACACCTGCCTGGTTTACCTCTTCCCACCAACTGCCTCGCTATGCTGTCTCTTCTCAGAGCCGAGCCCCCAGTCAGTGACTATAAAGTGAGGTTCTGTGGGGCAGAGGGGTTGGTGGGGCTAAGGTCTAGCTCACCTTCCTTCCACCTCGCCATGTAACCTCCCAGAAGCACTTGCCTTTATAGTTAGGTTGGATCATGAAAATGTTGATATACAACAACTTATGACCCACAAAAACATCGATTAAAAAAAAACCTTATTTAGGCATTAGACCCTATATGTGCTAGTGATGGCCCTGGGATCCCACTCATTTGGGACCCCCTCCTCCCTCCCCCAGGTCATTCAGACCCAGCTCATGGCACGGCAGGATCCCAGACTGCAGAGGTGCAAGGAGGGCCCTACAGCCCTCGAGAAGGTTGATTTCAGGGCCCAATATCAGCCTGCTTTCTGCATCAACCCTCTGTTTCCATGTGGATTCTGCAGTGACCTCTGTGCCAGGCTTGGTCTGGGGGACGCAGCCAAGAGAGAGGATGCTGATGAGAGCCCCCAGATATGCCCTTTTTGCTGGATGGCCCTTGCCTTCTGGGCTATACACACAGACTTTTCTGGGAGCTTCAGGAGGCCTTGGGCTTCTTGATACACCAAGCGTCCAAACCCTTACCTCTACTGCTGAATCGTGGCAGCCAGGAAGCTTCTGGAGCTCTACTGCCCCCCAAAACTCCTTAGGGTGACTCCCATGCCCTGCCAGACCTCAGCCCAGGGTGGGAGGCATCTAAAACTTGCCCAGGGGATGAGAGCAAAGTGGCCCAGGAGGCTTTAAAGCAGCAGAATAAGGGAAAGTTTAAGAGTTGCAGTACGCAGGGTTCGTCTAGGATGAGTTGGCTCTGCTGTCTGTCCTGATGTCTTGAAACTTGATGGTGTAGGTTAGAGAGTTGGTCTCTTTCCAGAAGGATGAAAATAGAAGAGGGAGTAGCTCAGCTTGGGCCATTGAAATCCATAATCCATCCACCCATTTATTTGTTAAACTGATTATTGAGTGCCTATATAGTCAAGGCTATGGTTTTTGCTGTGGTCATGTATGGATGTGAGAGTTGGACTGTGAAGAGGGCTGAGCGCCAAAGAATTGATGCTTTTGAACTGTGGTGTTGGAGAAGACTCTTGAGAGTCCCTTGGACTGCAAGGAGATCCAACCAGTCCATTCTGAAGGAGATCAGCCCTGGGATTTCTTTAGAAGGAATGATGCTAAAGCTGAAATTCCAGTACTTTGGCCACCTCATTCGAAGAGTTGACTAATTGGAAAAGACTCTGATGCTGGGAGGGATTGAGGGCAGGAGGAGAAGGGGACGAAAGAGGATGGAGATGGCTGGATGGCATCACGGACTGGATGGACGTGAGTCTGAGTGAACTCTGAAAGTTGGTGATGGACAAGGAGGCCTGGTGTGCTTCGATTCATGAACTGAACTGAGCTGATATGTGCTAGGCACTGTGCCAAGTGCTTGGTGTATAGCAGTGAACAAAACACGAAAGTCTCTGCCTTCCTGGCATCGCAGCATCTTAATGTTAGCTGGGCAACAATACTTTAAATTTTTTTTCAAGGTTTCTAGAATGATCACTTTTTTTTTTCTTTTATAATCAGTAAAAATTTTATTAAAATAAAAACACAGATTAATTTTTTTCCACTTCATCAAGGGAAAAATTGCATCAGAATTTGAACTGAGGGACATAAACCAGAGTCGGAGAGAAGGTTTGCCTGCAAGATTGATTAGTTGCTAATAAGAATTAAGTAAGATAATTTAAGTTGGTATGATGGACAGAGTGGTGGATTTGGAGTGAGAAAACTTAGAAATGAATCTCAGTTTCTGGGTGACCTTGAGCAAGCCCTTGCTCAAACTCAGCTTCTATTTTGAAAAATGCAGCTGGTTGCTTAAAGAAGATAACATCCACCAGGGCGCCTGGCCCAGAAAAGACGCTCTGAAGTGTTAGGTGATCTTGTCCAATCAATGCCAGTTATAAGACCGCATCTGCAAGCTTTGTGTAGGGCTCATCATTCACTGCCACCAGAGGCTACAGTCCTGATAATGAAAATTGCCTGGAGAAGAACCACAATTTTAAAAAAAAGTATTTGTTTACTTGTCTGCACCGGGTTTTAGTTGCCTCTCACAGGACAGTTTCCTGATCCGGGATGGAACCCAGGCTCCCTGCATTGGGAGCGCGGGAATGAGTCAGCCATTCGACCACCAGGGAAGTCCCCACAGTTCTTAGAAAAGAAAAAAAAAAATCAGAAACACAAAGCCACTTTTCCATTGGTCCTTGCCCACCACGCCCCGCCAGGGCTAGGGACTCTGGTTTTGCTCCTTTAAAAGACTGCATCACGTGCGGCGGCCCAGAGAGCCGGGGGAAGCCTAGAGGACCGGGAAGCACCGCCTGGCGGGAGGCGGCGGCGCGCGTTGCTGGGCTGGTGTCCTGGCAACCCCGGAAGGCGCCTCCGCGGGTGAAGCAGGTGGCCGCGGCGTCCCTCCTGCCCTTGGCTCTCGGATCCTCGGCCTGCAGTTCGGCAGTTCGGCTGCTGCTTGGGGTTGGTGCGTTGAAGTCGGCCGTATCCTCCTTGGAGGCCTCGGAGCGTAGAGCCAGGCCTCCCTGGGGGAAGGGGTGGACCACCCAGCGGAGGAAGAGAAGGAGCATCTCGGTGGGCGGGCGAGGGCCCAGGGAGCTCGGCGGGCATCCGAACCTGCAAACGCCCAATCAGAGAAAGCGAGGGAAGCTTTGATCAAGAGGCCGGCCCTGCCCTCTAGACTTTCAGTGGGCCTGAAGTTTCTGTTTCCTTTGATTGATGGTTTTTTTTTTTTTTTTAAACAAAGGTCTTTTCTTTATCTCCGGCTCGCTTTTTAATATTTAAGTCAACATCTGCACAGCTGAGTCCATGGACGCTGGAAGCGGTCCTCAGGGCTCTCATCTCCGCCTCCTCTACAGCAAAGACCTGAAGAAGGTTCAAGAGAAAGGAGACTCTGACATCACCACAGGAGAGAAGAAATACAGTTGAGTTTAAAAAATCAAGAGGGCTGACTGGGATTTGGTTGCCTCAGCCAAGTACACTGAGCCGGAAGGCATCTTTTGACGTTTAAAAGAAGGCTAGTTTGGGGCCCTGTAATAAGGGACTATTTATATTGATACTGTCTGTATTAACCCAAGGTCTGGTAAGGCAGAGAGTGGCATCGAAGCAGGCGTTCTCATAAATGACCTCCCTGGATCTCCTAATATATCTCACGGAGAGGTATATGACAAAGAATGAAGGAGGACAGAGGTTTGACCTGCCCAGTGTGTCAGTCAGTAAATGGTAAAGCTGGGATTTGACATGAGTCTTCCGGTCTCCAAACCCAGGCCCCCACTTTTTTTCTCTTTGCTCATATATCAGATTTGTGGCACTGTTCATTGGGTGGGACAGCTCAGGTAGAAATTAGGAACACTTTAATGAAAAGTTTAACTTAAACAGTGGATGGGAGCTCTGTGATTGATTTTTATGGCTGAAAAGAATGTTTAGGGGTACATTTGCCTTTAGAGAACAGTGCTGTGGAGTAGAACAGCCACAGTCTCTCATAAAACCCCGAGTGAGTACATGTAACTGGGTAGCCTTCACGCCACAAAAAGAGACTGTAGAACGTTCCATCTCTGCCCGTTAGAGCTTGGTCTTTGGCCTTCTGTGTTCTGGGTCTGTGATCTCTCCATTTACAAGTGCAGGGAGAGGGTGGCGGTATGATTTACCACCTACCTACAACTCGGGCTTCTCTGGAGGCTTTGACGGTGAAGAATTTGCCCTCAATGACTGGGGTTCAATCCCTAGGTCGGGAAGGTCTGGAGAAGAGAATGACAACACACTCCAGTATTCTTACCTGGAGAATCCCATGGACAGAGGAGCTTGGCGTACTACAGTCCATGGGGTTGCAAAGAGTCGGAAACCACTGAGTGACTCAGACTTTCACCTTTTCTTACAAGCAGGGGCCAATGGAGCAATAGAAATTAAAGCCACTAATGGCCCAATGTGGCTAGTCCAGCAAGGAGAAAAAGTTCTGGGATTCTAGCTTTAAGCTCCAGAATGTTCTGAAGTTTTCAGGTCGACCAGGCCTAAAGAAGGATGCTGCTGTTTTAAGGGTGGGTAAAAGGATTTCAGGTTTCTAGGTTAGGGCTCCTGGAAGAACACCAGCCCCTGAGATTGCCACACCACATTAACCAAAGACCCATGGCTTCCTTGTCTGCTGGAGAGGTGTATCCACTCAGGAGACCACATCTGAGCTCAGCTTCACATGGAGGCCACAGGTTTCAGTAAGGAAAGGAGCATGGATCCATGAACCAGCATAGGCTGAGTGCACAACTCTGGATGTGTATGCATTTTTCCAGCAGAGAACCCAGGACTTTATTTCTTGGGGGAGTCTATGATTCAAAAAGGGTTAAAAACCACTGTCCTAGATCTTTCATTTGTTTGTTGAGCAGATAAACAGGGAATGGAAACCAAGTGCTTGGTTAGAGCAGCCACAAGAAGCTAACTTGGCTTGCTGTGTTCTTTTCTCCCCGCCAGACAGTGCTATTGTGTAACTCAGCTGAGATGACAAGTGTGTGAAAGTGCCTTGGTTATGTAAGGTGTTATTCCTGCCTAACGGAAATGAAATAATTATTGTGAATTTCACAGATGGTACCAAAGAAACAGACTTTTTTCCGACACAGACTTCTTTCCCCCTCGATTCCTTTCTAGTCATCAGAACTTTCTCTTAGGTTGGACCATCTTTTTTTTTTTTTTTGTCTCGAAGTGTTTCCACTTAGGATTTTCAAGCTCATGGCTCACTGGATATCTTTTGCATTTGCGTAACAATGAGCATGATAAATGGTGACCCTTTCAAGAAGGATGTTCCTTAACTTACTGTGTCTCATCTCAGGCTACAGTGCTAGATAGAGAGGTGGGGCAGGCATTGTGAGCTGGGCACAACAGGTCACTAACTTGCTGAAAGTAACTTGATGTTACTCTACACAGCGGAGGCATCAATATCAGAATGGGAGGGTTCGGACTTGCATTTCCAGCGCTCTTCTCCCCCTGGTGGCTCAGACGGTAAAGCGTCTGCCTGCAATGAGGGAGACCCGATTCCTGGGTCGGGAAGATCCCCTGGAGAAGGAAATGGCAATCCACTCCAGCACTCTTGCCTGGAAAACCCCATAGACAGAGGAGCCTGATAGGCTACAGTCCATGGGATCGCGAAGAGTTGGACACGACTGAGTGACTTCACTTCACTTCTCCCTCCTGAGGAGATATGGAGAGGCAGCCTGGGGTCAGGCTTAAGTGTCTCCAGATCATGTTTGAAGCTGAGTTTCTTCTAGGAATTCCCGGAAGTCAGCCAGGTTGGAGAAAGTGCCAGGTGAGCAGGCAGACCCCTCTTCCAGCCCTTGCTGGTCAGTCTGCAATCTGCCGTTTGGCAGCTGCACGCCGCTCTCTAGAATGTTGCCATCACAAAACTTCTTAAGTAAACAGGGAAATAGGCTAAATTTGTAGATGTGATTTCACTGGCTCACTGCTTAGGGTTGCATAATATATTCACATTTTACCTCTCAAAAAAAAAAGAAACCCCAGACTTGTGAGGGGGCCCCTCTGATACCATCCTTAGCAAACAATCCTTGCTTTGGTGAATTCGCCAGTCCCTCTAGTGGCCGAATACAATATAGAATGTGAACTATTTAGAAAAGGCCGTCCCTGTTAAAACCTGTGGGCAAGTATTATCATAAGTAAATGCTATGATAAGTAACTCCAGAACTGACATGAGTCTCAACCCAGAAGACATCTCTGCTCTTAATCTTATTTTTTCCTTTACATATGTGGGTCCTTTCTGCATCTTTATATATACATTTCATACCCTTTTCATATGTTACTGAAAGTAGAACCTTGGAATGAAAGAGCAATTCTCATAGGTTTTGGAGGACATCAATGGCCAAGTTACTCTTCAGTAAGATGGAAGTTTTTTCAGCAACAGTGTACAAGAATGTCATTCCTCCAAGCTGTGCCAGCCTTAGGTATTTGTAAACGGATAGCAAATAATAATATCTTAAGTTCAGCTCTTTTACTAATGTAAGGATGATTTTTTCCCCCAAACATATATTGTCTATATATGTGTGTTTAGTGAATTACCTAATCATGTCTTTTGCTCATTTTTTTTTCCTTTGGGTATAAGATTTTCATCTTATAAATTTTTAAAAACTCATGCTTTGTCATGATTATTAGCTCTTTTTACTCTGTATGTTATGAATCTATTTATAGTTTGCTATGAAAGTTTCAAATGTGTGTGTATTCAAAGCTACACATCTTTTCTTTTGCTTGTATTTTATACCTTTCTTAGAAATAACTTCCCCACTCTAACATTATTTAAACATTTACTTGTTATTTTTTCAGATACATCTTTTAATTTTTGCATTCAAATTTGTAATTCATTTGAAATTTATTTGGGGATAAGGAGGTTTAATTTTATTTTCATTCCAAATGGTTAATTAGCTGTTCCGGAAATATTTTTTTGAATGGCCCATTCTTTCTTCACTGTGATAAAATGCCACTATTATCACATAAAATTTTATTCTAGCTACATTTGCTGTTTTGTTCTGTTGATTCATCTGTCAGGGTTTGTGTCAGTTCCATCATGATTATTGTAACATTACATTACATTTTTTTTTTTTTTTTTTGCTGCACTGTGTAGTATGTGGGGATCCTGGTTCCCCAACCAAGGATCAAACCTATGCCCCTTGCAATGGAAGCTCAGAGTCTTAACTACTGGACCGCCAGGAAGACCCTAGACTACATTTTATGAGTTATACTCCATTGCTCTGTAACCTTGTACAAGATTTTTGATATTTCTGGTACTCAATTTCTTTATGGGTAAGATTATTTCTGTTTTATTTGTAATTGTGGCCTCTTTTTCATTTCTTATACTGTTTACTTCTATTAAAATTTTTTTCTCGAACTTTATCTACATTTAAAATTTTTTCCATGAACCGCTAATTCTGATAATCGTTTTTATTTCATTCATTTCTGCTTTTATTTTATGATTTCTTTCCTTATCATTTTGAGGCTTTTGTCTTTTTCCCCTTGTATCTTGAATTGAAAGTTTAGGTCATTAGTTTTAGAATCTTTGTTTTCTGACACTACAGCCTGTCACTTGTAAGATGAACGTTTTCACAGTTTGTGTCTCTGAAGTTGGATGGGTCTTACCAGTGCCGTGGGCCCAGTAGTCCCTGTGAAGTGGTTGATATAAACTTTGCTGGATGAGCACTGAATAATGCAGAGGTGTGTCTGTGGTTTGGAAGAAAATTCCAGAGACACTTAAGAAATGCTCCGTCACCTACATTCTTGTTGCACTGCGAAAAATTTTGGTGGAAAATGTGGACATCCGGGATTGAGGTGAAAAGTGATTCAGTAATCAGACTTTTGAATGTGCATAAGGTTTAAGAATGCCTTGCGCTCAGTCGCTCAGTCTTGTCCGACTCCTTTCCTCTGTCCATGGATTTTTCCAGGTAAGGATACTGGAGTGGGTTGCCACTTCTACTCCAGGGGATCTTCCTGACCTAGGGATCAAACCCAAGTCTCTTGCGTATTCTGCGTTGACAGGCAATTCTTTACCACTAACACCACCTGGAAAGCCCCACGCGTGCCTTTAGCCATTTAATTTTGCTTTTATTTTCCTTCTTTAAATATGCACAGGATTAAAATCTATATCTAAGTAAGTTTAAAAGGATTCTTCAGTAAATAGAAAAGTCCAAAATGATAAAGCACGTGTCATAATTTAATTGGCAGCCTCTGTTCTTTGTGGTCCATAAAATAATAATGTTTTTACAACTGATGTTGTCTTACATTCAGTAAAATACAGTGTATGCATTTAAAGCTCTAGGTTCTAATTACTGCTTTAGTTGAATCCACAAGTTTTGATATATTGTATTTATGTCATTGATTATTAAGTACCTCATGAGTCACATTATACTTTCTTCTATTATGTGAAATGTTTGGAGTTGTGGTTTGAGTTTCCAAGCTTATGGGTGTTTTTTGGCTGTCTTTTTATTATTGATTTTTAATAGTATTGTGTGTGGTCAGAGTGTGTGGTCTGTATTATGTTCTTGATACCACATTTGTGGCTCCGTATCTGGGGCTGCTGGAGACCTGTGCTCTTTCTTCACAGCTCTGCCCTTCACTGGGTTCCACTTCATCCCAATTACTCACTCCTCAAGCAACCAGTTGGCCCTCGTGTATGGAGGGCTGCCCTAGGCTGCATGCCATGCTGTGCTTAGTCGCTCAGTCATGTCTGACTCTGCAACCCTGTGGACAGCAGCCCGCCAGGTTCCTCTGTTCGTTGGGATTCTCCAGGCAAGAATACTGGAGTGGGCTGCCATGCCCTCCTCCAAGGCATGGCTCAGGGCCTTGTGCCAAAACAAATCTTCCACACTTGGCTGGCTCTGAGAATCACCCGAGGTGCTTCTTAAACATACAGATTTCCGGGTTGCCACCCCTTCCAGGTAAGTTGGCTTGGAGCCCTGGAATCTGTACGTTGAACAGGTGTCCCAAGGTGATTCTCATTACTGGACGCGTGTGGCATATCAGGAAGGGCAGGATAGAACGAGTGCAGTGATGGACCTGGGCTTGAAGAGGAGGAATTTCACTGCCAAACATGAGCCTAAGAACTACCGAGGAGTGAGGCTTCTTCAGTGTGGATTCCCAGGCTTCACTGACCAAGATTCCAGTTTGATGGGTCTGTAATGAGATTTGGGAATCGGTATTTTTGAATTATTTCTTATTTTTAATGTTTTATGTTGTTTTTTCTTCCACCACCCCCCTTTTTTTTTTTAATTTTATATTGGAGTGCAGTTGATGAACAATGTTGTATTAGTTTCAGGTGTACAGCAAAGTGATTCAGTTATACACAGACACGTATTTACTCTTTTTTAAATTCTTTTCCCATTTCAGTTATTACAGAGTATTGAGCAGAGTTCCCTGTACTTTACAGCAGGGCCTTGTTGGTTATCTGTTTTAGCACCCCCTTTTCCCCATTTATTCTGGTAAGCTGTATTTTTTTTCTTTTAAAAAAACTTTAAATTTTGTATTGCTGTGTAGCCAATTAACAATGTGATAGTTCCAAGTGGACAGCAGAGGGACTCAGCCTGCAAAAATATGTATCTATTCTAAACTCGCCTCCCATCCCAGGCTGCCACATATCATTGAGCAGTGTTCCCTGTCCTGTACAGTAGGCCCTTGTTGGTTATCCATTTTAAATATAGCAGTGTGTACATCCCAAACTCCCTAATGATCCCGTCCCCCATTTTGCCCCGCTGCTGCTGCTGCTGCTGCTAAGTCGCTTCAGTCGTGTCTGACTCTGTGCGACCCCATAGACGGCAGCCCACCAGGCTCCTCCATCATGGGATTTTCTAGCTAGCAACCATAAATTTGCTCTGTAAGTCTGGAAGTCTGTTTCTGTTTTGTAAATAGGTTCATTTGTATCATTCTTTTTTAGATTCCACATTTTTATAAGGGATGTCTGACTTGACTCATATGATAATCTCCAGGCCCATCCATGTTGCTGCAGATGATGATATTTCATTTTTCTAATGGCTTGAGTAATATTCCATTGTATATATGTATCACATCTACTTTATCCTGGGAATCTGTATTTTTAACGGGCCTCTCAGGTAACTCTGATGCAACAGTTCGTATCCTGAGAAACCCCAGGATGAGGGTATTGTGAGAGGACAGATTTTGTAGAATTTAAACTTTAAACTTTGTAGAGTCACAGGCAAAGTCTTCCTAAGAGTAAAGTGTTCGGTAATAGCGTCGAGGCTTGACAAGTGTGGGAAGGATATGATTCACTTGATAGATGAATTTGAGAGGGAGTTGACAGGAAACGAATAAAACCTGGCTCAGGGGTAGTCCCACTGATGGATGGTGGAATTTGCAGAGGTGCCCAGTAGATGCCACACACATGTGAATCATGAAATGGTAGGTGGAACAGCAGTCATTCTAAAAATGTACTCCAGCGTCAGAGAAGTTTGACTGTTAATTCTGAGAATTTTTTTATAGTTTTTTAAAAAGAAATTATTTACCATCTGGGGAACAAGATCAAGTGGGAGGTAGTTTCATGAATGTAATCCAGTGGTGATATCTATGTGTTGCAGGTACCAAGCGCAATGATCTTGCAGAATCTAAGGGACGCTTTGCCAACGTAACGTCACCTGGCAGAAGGGTCAGCCCCTCATCTGCTGAAACAGGTCTAAGTGTCAGTGGGCCTCTCAGCCCTGGCAGAGGCTTTGTCCACCTAGAGTAAGTAAGGGTCCAGGGAAGAGCTGTAAACATTGGGGTCAATTCTAACCAGGGGACCAACAGTCTGAGAGGGAGTGTGACATGTTTACAAGAGCATGGATTCGGAGCCAGACTGGGTTCAAATCTCACTCTGTCACTCGGTATCTGTGTGAATTTGGGCAAATTACTTCACCTCCCTGGGCCTCAGCTTTCTTATCTGCAAAATGGGGGAGGTAGTGGTAATACTTCAAGAGGTTGTTGTGAGGATGAAATGAGGTAATACATATAAAGTGATTAGAAGACTCCTTGGCATAAAACACAGGCTGCGCAAGGGCTCGCTATTATGAAGGTGAAATTAAACTATGTATTTTGGGGAATGCAAGTATACACACACAGGTGGTAAATCTTTTAAAAAATATTTGTTTATGTCATTTTCGTTTTTGGCTGCATTGTGTCTTAGTTGTGGCACATGGATGTTCCTTGTGGCGTGTGGGCTTGGTTGCCCCAGGGCATGTGGGATCTTAGTTTCCTGACCAGGGATCAAACCTGTGTTCCCGGCACTGGAAGGCAGGTTCTTAACCCCTGGCTCTTAAAGAACAACAAAGAAATGGTTACCGTAACAGTCAGAGTCAGGACTGTAGTCACCTTTCTGGGAAAGGGATACAGATGGTCTCTGGGGAGTGGGAGGAAAGGGCTGGCCATACATTATTTCTTGTCTTGGATGTTAGCTTTATAAGTATTTGTAAAACTGTACTGTTTTATATACTTTGCTCTGTTTGATTTCTTATGATAAAAAGTCTTAAAAGCTTTTTTTCTAACAGTTTTTGTTGTAATGAAAGTAATTTAGCAGTTTCTATGGTGGCTCCGGTGGCTCAGAGGTTAAAGCACCTGCCTTTGGTGCAGGAGACCCGGGGTTCGATCCTTGGGTCGGGAAGATCCCCTGGAGAAGGAAATGGCAGTCCACTCCAGTATTCTTGCCTGGAGCATCCCATGGACAGAGAAGCCTAGTAGGTTACAGTCCACAGGGTCGCAAAGAGTTGGACACGACTGAGCGACTTCACCTCATCTCACCTCATGGTGGCTCAGTGGTGAAGAATTCTCCTATCAGTGCAAAGGACATGGGTTCAATCCCTGGTCCAGGAAGATCCTACATACCAGGGAGCACCTAAACCCTTACACTACAACTACTGAGTCCACGTGCTCTAGAGCCCGGGAACTGCAAGTACTGAGCCCTTAAGCCTGTGCTGTGCAAAAGAGAAGTCACCCCAATGAAGAAGCCACAGCTAGAGAAAAGCCTGTGTGGCAGTGAATACCCAGTACAGCCATACATATATAATTAAATTAAAAATAAAGTTATTTAAGTTCATTATGGGAATTTTGAAAATATATAAAAACAGTACAAAAAACAACCACCATGGTAATCTCATCTCTTAGAGAATTGGTGTTAACTTTTTTATATGCATGAAAGAAAAATCTATTCTTATGCATGGAAATATGTAATTATTTTCACAATTAAGATCATATTATACTACTTTTTGCAAAGCTTGCTTTTTCCAACTTTGCATTTACCCACTCTTTCACAGTCACCTGTTTATCTGTCCATGTCCTCTTCCTCTTGACCCTAAGCTCCTGAGAGCAGGGACTGTTTGGATCCCCAGTGTCTAGACCAATGCTTTCCACAAAATGTACTCAGATATGTGTTTGTTGAGTGAAACAAGTAGGTGGATACTCCTAAAGTTCTTTTGGAACATTTCCTTTATCTTGGCAATGTTTTCTATGCTGTTAATTCAGCAAACACAAATATATAAAAGTATTTAGGAGAGACATATATCACCCAGTGTCAAAGTTATACATTTGGAACTGGGAGGGTGGACTCTGAGTTGTTGGCTTTTTTGCTTTATCTGCATACTATGGAAGTTCAAAGACATTAGTATGGGTATGTTTACTTAAAACTGAAGTTGGGCTATGCAAGACTGTGAGTTATGGACCCAGGGTTCTTCATGATTTTTAGGCAACATAGTCTAGAGTTAACCTGCAGATCCAGCTCAGCCCCTCTCTAGGGTGTGGGTTGTTAGTTTCTTTGAGGGCTCATTTCCTTTGTAAATGGAAATGGTTCTACTGGCCCCACCTATAATAACAGGATTTTTTGTCAGGAGCAAACAAAATGATCAACATGAAGTTGGTTTGAAATGATTCCAATATCAGGGTGGCATAATATTTTGAAAAAGATCTTACGACTTGATAACAGATAACTCTACCTGAAAGCATTGTCCAAGGCCATCTGTCAAATGCTAGGCCACTAAGACCAGAAGTGATGGCTTTTTCTGTTGACGCCCACAATAACTCATTGCAGGCATTTTTAACTGCCAGGAAGTTCTATACTAAACATAGTGCTCTGTTATTATAGCTATTTCAGTCGAGGCTTGTTTTTGATTATTTCTTTCTCTTTTCTTTATACTGATTGATTTTTTATTTCCATTTAATGATTTCATTGAACATGTATTTTTTTGGTAGCAGTTTTAGCTGAAACATAATTCATATACCATGTAATTCAGTTTAATAATGCAACCATTATCACAATCAATTTTAGAACATTTTTATTGCCTCCCTTAAAGAAACCTGTTGCCCTCATGTCCCCTATCCCTCTAGCCCTGGATAACCATTAATTTTATCTCTATGGATTTACCTGTTCTGGATATTTCATATAAATGGAATCACCAATATTTGGTCTTTGGTGTCTGGCTTCTTTTATTCAGCCTAATGTTTAGGTGTATGTTAGGAGTGGAATTTCTGGATTATATGATGGTTCTATATTTAACTTTTGGACACCAAACTGCCTTTAGGCATGCATCTTTGAATATATTTCAGTTACCTCAAATTATGAATAAATAAAGTATATGCTCATGGACTTTTATTGAAGAGTAGTCTTAGTTTTCATACGTGAGGGCAATTCTAGTGTAAGAGATGTAAGATCAGGTTGTAACTTCCAATTTAAGCACATCGACATTTTCTTCCTTCTGCTTCCTTTCCAGCCCTGCTGCAGAGTTGGATCTGAAATCCTCCTCCTCACATTCTGATCACTCCTTTGAAACTTCACTGCCTGAAATCCAAAAGGATAAATATCCCCAGGAATTCAGCCTGCTCAAGCTGCAGACAAGTGAGTAGGTCATAGGTCCTCCTCCATGTGCCGCCATGCCCAGGGTCTTTGCAGAAGGCTGCCATACTGTTGGGTGCCATTTGCTGAAGACTCACGAGGCGCCTGGCATTCAACATACTTCCTCTCTAATTCTCACAACTCTGTGGGGCAGCTACTGTTACAAGTTTTGCAAAATTAAAGTGCCTTATAAACATAAAAGTACTATAATAAACTATTAAAATAATAAAGAAGCATGTAGAATATGGAAACCCCTTCCCCAGTACTTACCAATCATTCCCTTATTCTGCTCCATAGCTGTGAAGAGTTTGATATCTGTTCTTTGAGAATTTTGAAATGTAAATGTATATGTATTTGAAATGTATATGTATATGTATAAATATATATATGTTTAATATATGTATGTTTGGATATATATATTTATGGATTGTAATATACCACCGTATTTTCACTGATAGAAAATAGTACAAAATTATTTTCAAAGTATTGTTTTCACTCAAAGTACAAATAGATCATGGATTCTTTCTGTGTCAATGCATATAGACCTATATGGCTAATACAGACCTCCCTGTTTTACACAGAAGGAAACTGAGGCTGGAGAGATTCAGTCACCCACACAAGCACACATAGTTAGGAAGTGAAGGGATGGGATTAGAACTCAAACACGCCTGCCTCCAAAGCCTCTGGTCCTTCATGGCCACCACGGAGACAAGAGTTTCTTAAGCAACCCTAGAGCTGTCAGATCTTTCACCGTTCAAAATCACTTGAGCAGGTTTATAGGAAAAGGGTTGGACGAAGAAACAGACTAAGGTCTCAGAGGAGCCCTTCTCCTCGGTCCTAAGCACACTGCATCTCTCTGTGTTTCTGTAGCCCGTGCATCTGCCAGTGTTGGCTGCCAACACCATATGCCATCTGGTTAAGATGCCATGGGTGTTCCAGCCCTTCCCCTGATGGGCTTTCTATTCCTACACATTTATTAGAGTGAAGATTGGCTCACAGATGCTTGTAAAACTGTCTCTGAGCTTCCTCACCCATACATCACTTCCAACCATAAAACTGGCTTTCTTTTTGAAAGGGAGAGTAAAAAGGAAAAAAGAAGAGCCCGCTTAGATCCTTTCTTTCTACTTCCCTTCTTTTGTGCCTAGTCCCATAGAGGTTAACACTGCCTTTGATGTAGAATTACGGAACTACACACATGGATACAGGTCGTATAGCCAGATAGTGCCTGGGGTCGGGGTGGGGCTTCACACCATTTTGTTATCCAGCTACACTGTGAGGCCGGAGCAGTGCTGATCGAAGCATTTCTGATGTCTTGCAGAAGATGGGCAGCGTCCTGAGTGGACATTTTATCCAAGGTTTAGCAGCAACATCCATACCTACCATGCTGGAAAGCAGTGTTTCTTTAACGGGGTCTTCCTCGGCAATAGGAGGTCTCTATCAGAGAGGATAGTGGACAAGAGCCTTGGGAGAAAGAAATGTGGTAACGTTTTCCTCCTGAATCTTCACTGTGCAATGCCCCAGAATACTCGTGAGTTGTGATTCCGGCGGCCCAGCCTTGTGTGGCTGGGGCAGACCTAGGGGGTCACTGTGTCATCCAGGTGCAGCCAGGAAAATAGGAAAGACAAGGGGATGGTTGGCAGGCTGCACTTTTTGGCAAAGAACTCACACCATATGCTGATCCACATTTTTGTTTTTCTCTGAGTTTCATAAAATGCTAATGTGATATTTGAGTCATCAGATAAGTTCTCTCGGATACTTATTAATAGAAATCTCCATTGAAGTCCGAGGAAAAGAATTCATGTTTCAATTAGATGCTGCTTGTCATATGCATTTAAATCGTACTTTCAATTCTTTACAAGGAAAACATCCTGTAACCCTTAGCTTCAGTGTGTGTTGTTGTTTTGTAGCTGATTTAAAGAAAGGTAGATGTGATGAGGAAGTATATATGTATATATCTCATCAGCTTGTGACTTGGCGAGTTCTCTATTCCAACTTAGCCATCATGAGTTTATTGAAAGACCCTAAAGAGTTTCTGAATACCAAGGGACCATTTATGGTACACGCTTCTATAGAAATACCTTTATAGGAGTCAGCAAGTGCTTCAGGGAAGAATAAGATTACTGTAGTAGGAATACAGGGCTTCCCTGGTAGCTCAGCTGGTAAAGAATCTGTGTGCAATGCAGGAGATCCCAGTTCAATTCCTGGGAAGATCCGCTGGAGAAGGGCTAGGCTACCCACTCCAGTATTCCCTGGTGCCACCTTCCCTGGTGCCTCAGCTGGTAAAGAATCCACCTGCAGTCTGGGAGACCTGGGTTTGATCCCTGGGGTGGGAACAGCCCCGGAGAAGGGAAAGGCTACCCATTCCAGTATACAAAGAGAAAGAAATAGAAACTTCTAGGGTTTTGTTTTTTTTTTTTTGAGTTTTAAAATAGACTTTTAAACTAACAGCAGAGACAAGTAGTTTTGAAAACCAAGGCTTTTCCTTGGGTAGTTGTTATTTAGTTGCTGCTGCTGCTGCTAAATTGCTTCAGTCATGTCCGACTCTGTGCGACCCCATAGACGGCTGCCCACCAGGCTCCCCTGTCCCTGGGATTCTCCAGGCAAGAACACTGGAGTGGGTTGCCATTTCCTTCTCCAATGCATGAAGGTGAAAAGTGAAAGTGAAGTCGCTCAGTCGTGTCTGACTCTTAGTGACCTCATGGACTGCAGCCCACCAGGCTCCGTCCATGGGATTTTCCAGGCAAGAGTACTGGAGTGGGTTGCCAATGCTTTCTCCGATTTAGTTGCTAAGTCCTATCAAACTCTTGTCTGACCCTATGGACTGTAGCTCTCCAGTCTCTTCTGTCCATGGGATTTTTAGGCAAGAATACTGGAGTGGGTTGCCATTTCCTCCTCCAGGGGATCTTCCTGACCCAGAGATCGAACCCATGTCTCCTGCATTGACAAGTGGATTCTTTACCACTGAGCCACCAGGAAAGCCCTTGCATGGATAGAGAATACACCATAAGCCAGACTAGAGGAAGTGAGAAAGTAGTCACTGATACGGGGACTTTGAGGAGTACTGTGTCCTACCCAACTCCTGAGATCAAAATCTAGTGGCTGAGGGGACATGAGTCTAGCTGGGGCTTCTGCCTCACAGGGTGGCTGGGGGAAGACCTTGAGCTTCCAGACGAAGTGGCATCTCACCTGACTGTGCACAGAGAGCAATGATAACTCTGGGCAGTGTTTGGGGAGAAAGCCTTCTGAGGGTCTCATCCACCCAGGAGATGTGGATGAATAGCAGCATTTCTGTGCCTTGTAAAGACTGTGGAGCTTAGGACAGAGAGAGAGAGAGAGCGAGCAAGCGAGCAAGCCAGGGGAGCTGGCTGTACGGCTGGAATGCTGGCAGGCCACCATAGGGTATACTGTTGATCACCACGCCGGGGGGTCATATGGGAATAAATGTGTGTTCCACCTGATGCATGGCAGACAGGGATGGCTTCAGAGGATCAGACTAGATGGCCCATCTCAGTAGACAACAGAAATAGATACCAGCTCTCAGAGAGCAGCAGGTACCTATGTGGTTTGCAGTTGGTGACCCAGGACCCAAAGCCTTCTCAGAGATCCTGATGTCATGTAAGCCTGCTGTGCACACTCTGACTTCTCACTCCTGAGATGCAGCCCTAGGAAGGAGAGCCAAGTATTTATTTTTAACTGGTTTAAATCTGGAACAGCTGAGAAAAACCAAGAAGGGACTAAGTTTAGCTGTCTATTACTTAGGCATGCTTTTGGCTACAAGTAAGAGAAAAATCAAATTATCAGAGACTTAAATTGTAAGATATTTATTAAGTAATTAACAAGAAGCTTTGGTATCTAGGTGACCTATATGGTCTGGTTGCCTAGTGATCTCATCAAAGACACAGGCTCATTTTGGGTTTTTTGATGTATTACCATTCTTCGTAATGTTGGATTTTTTGTCTAGATGCTTATCCTCTTATGGTTATAAGATAACTGTTGTAGTTCTAAGCATCATATTTGTATTCAAGACATAAAAAAGAAAATCTCCTGTTGCCTTCCCCTTTTAGAAGGAAGGAAAGTTTTCCCATATGGTCCTTGGGAGACTTCCTTGTCTCACTGGCCAGAACAGGGGCAACTGCAAGTATATATTAAAAGTAATTGAGGAGGATTTCCTTGGTGGCTTAGTGGTAAAGAATCCGCCTACTAATGCAGGAGACATGGGTTCCATCCCTGGCCTGGGAAGATCCCTCATGCTGCGGAGCAACTAAGCCCGTGTGTCACAGCTATTGAGCTGTAGAGCCCAGGAGCTGAAACAATAGAAGCCGAGAGAAAAGCCTGTGCAGTAACCAAGACCCAGCACAGCCAAAAAGCAAAGTAAACGAGGGACTTTCCTCATGTTCCCAAAGCAGGAGCCCGGGTTCAATCCCTGGTCAGGAAACTAGATCACACATGCTGCAGAAAAGAGTGAAGATTCCTGTGTGCCACGGCCAAGACCTGGCCCAGCCAAATAAATATAAATATTAAAAAAACTTTGAAAAGAGTCCTGTCTGTTGGGTGTGAGCAAAGAAGGAGGTTGTGTCCCCAGCCGCATGTCCCTGCTTCTAGTCCCGAGGTAGTCTTGAAGGCCAGAATTACTTTCTTGAGAGAGGCATCTGGCATTGGAGGTGCATGTTTAAATGGCCATCCTGTGCCAGCCTGACTCCATGGGAACTCATGTGGTTTGTTTCTTGTTCCTGGGGCATTGGAAGGGGCTGGGTCGGCTGTCAGAGCCTGGGCTGGATAAGCAGTGTTTACTCAGCATCAGTAGACTTTTTCCTGACTCCTCCTCTTCACCACGAAGGCCACCTCCCACTGCTGCACTGCCTCACTCTCTTTTTTTTTTTTTTAAATTTATTTATTTATTTTTGGCTGTGCTGGGTCTTTGTTGCTGCATGAGCTTATCCCCAGTTTCAGTGAGAAGGGGCTACTCTCTAGTTGCAGTGCACAGGCTTCTCACTCTGGTGGCTTCTCTTGTGGAGTATGGGCTCTAGGGCTTAAATAGTTGTATTGCGTGGGCTCAGTACTTGTGGCCTCCCGGCTCTAGAGCACAGATCAGTAGTCATCGCACACGGGCTTAGTTGCTCCACAGCATGTGGAATCTTCCTGGACCACAGATCAAAGCCATGTCCCCGCATTGGTAGGCAGATTTTATCCACTGCGCCACCAGGGAAACCTCTGTCCCAGTCTTTGAGACAGAAGGAGGAGCCAGGATCCTTATTAGTTGAGATCCAATCAGAGAGGCAGAGCCCCAATTAAAACGGCCTCTAATCCCTGAGGAATTCAGGGATTCAAGTGCAGTAATGCTTAGCAATGAAAAGATTTCAAGTCAGAGTTTATGCTCATCGTTGCAGATAACTTTTGATTCACCACTCATTTTAAACCAAACCATCCCATCCAAACCTAAGTTATTGTTCTCTCTCAGGGTAAAGTAATCATAACACCTTTAAAAATGTCTCAAAATAGGCTCACACTTGAAAAAAGTTCTTTAATTTTTTAAATTTATTTTTTACTTTTATTTCAAGCTCACACTTTTCATCTCCTCAAGGTGAAACAATCATAAACAGAACATTTAAGAAATCTATATGTACCTAATGGTAAAACACTAAATTATCCTATTTCCATTGTCATGTCAATACTTAGAACAAATCTGGGGACCATCTTCAGCTCTTTTTATGATTTCATTTTTAAACACCATTCGCAGTTCTTGACCCCAGGAATGGCATCCCAAAGTTAACTCCAGGAGATAATCCATATATGTATCCAGAACAGAGTAAAGGCTTCCACAAAGCAGGATCAACTCTCCCGCCAGTGAATTTTTCAATGTAAGTGTATGTTAATACTAGCATTATTTAGTGAACTTTAAAGGAATTCTATTTCTCTCTGTTACATATAAATTATATTTTGCAAGGAGTGAATCTCAACAAGACATAGTTGGTGAAAATTTCTAAAAAAAAGTCCACCTCTATTTCCTTAGTGTATGTATATATGCATGTGTGTAACTGAGATCATACACAGGATCTTGACTACAAAAAGGTGGTTGCTAATTTTGTTCCCATTATTATTACTATAAATATGAAGGCTTAAATTTTCATTCTGAATCACATTGTTGGTTAGTAGGGTTGACTTACACTCGGAACTAAGCATTGAGGATAAAGGGAAGGTCACTAAATTAAAAGAAAAATAGTTGGTGTGGTACATTAAAAATATTTTAGAAAATTAATCACGTTCAGAAGAAAACAAAACCACTGATTTGAAAACATACATGCGCCCTAATGTTTATAGCAGCATTACTTACAATAGCCAAGATATGGAAACAACCTCAGCAGATGAATAGATAAGCAAGGTCTGTGTGTGTGTGTGTGTGTGTGTGTGTGTATGTGTGTGTGTGTGTGTGTGTGTGTGTGTGTGTATCTTCCCTGGTGGCTCAGATGGTAGAGTCTGCTTATAATGCAGGAGACCTGGGTTCAATCCCTGGGTCAGGAAGATCTCCTGAATCTCCTGGAGAAGGAAATGGCAACCCACTCCAGTATTCTTGCCTGGAAAATCCCATGGATGGAGGAACCTGGTTAGGCTATAGTCCATGGGGTCACAAAGAGTCGGACACGACTGAGCGACTTCACTCACTTCACTTATACATATAACACACACACACACACACACACACACACACATATTATATATATATTATACAATGGAGTAATACTCCACCATAAAAGGTGAAATGTTGTCATTTGCAACAACATGGATAGACTTGGAGGTATTATGCTTAGTGAAATAAGTCAAACAGAGAAAGACAAATACTATATGATATCATTCATATACGGAATCTAAAAAGTAAAACAAACTAAAAGTAAATATAACAAAACAGAAACAGACTCACAGATATAGAGAAGAAACTAATGGTGTCTAGTGGGGAGAGGGGGTTGAGGAGGGGCGAGATAGAGGTGGGGACTGAGAGGTACAAACTACTATTTTTGAAATAAATAAGCCACAGGGATATAAACTACAGGGAGTATAACCAATATTTCATAATAACTACAAATGGAGTATATACTTTAAAAATCGTATATCACTTATGCATCCACTTTAAACCTATTGTAAATCAACTATATACCTCAGTAAAAATTAATCATGTTTGTTTTAATAATGTTTACAAAATGCGATAAAAAAATACTAAGAATTATGGCCCTTAATGGTTTTGAAGCCCATACATGGCAATTAAAACAAGAAAATAAGACATTGTATTGAACACAATGAAGTATTGATATCTTTGCCATAGAAGCCATAACAATCTGATTGTTATCTTTTCTGATTTTCAGAGTGCCTTATGAAAAGAAATTTGATACATTTATTCCACTTGAGCCTCTTCCACAAATCCCCAAGTGAGTTATCTCAACATATTTCATATTATCCTACCTTTATGAAAAAAATCAGTTATTTATTTTCTCTTATGGAGGAGCTCATAGACACCTGAGGCATAGGGACCTTTTGAATCCTGGCAGCTGGGTGAGGCGGTTTGAATGGAGGGTTTCTGGTTTTGCAGGTCAAGTGTCTATGGAGTCTAGCGGCTGGGCTGCTTACATCTTCAACAGATATGACTGACAGACTGCCAGATGCCACGTGTTATTGTAGGCATGTACCATGAGGGGTTTTATGTGGAGAAACAGTCAGGGTCCTTGCTTTCCAAAACACAAGAGTTTGTTGGGAAAGAAATGACACATACTTAAATAAATGCAGCCAGGGAGGATGGTTAGAGTTTGAAGAGGCAGAGAGTAAACTAGTATTTCTGTATTTCAGGAAAGTATTACTCCTCTGATCTTTTCTTTTCTTTTTAAAGAATATTCGTTTTTATTTATTTGGCTGTGCTGAATCTTTTAGTTACAGCACGCGGGATCTTTAGTTGCTACATGCTAACTCTTAGTTCCAGCTTGTGAAATCTAGTTCCTGACCAGGGATTGAACCTGGGTCCCTCTGCATCGGGAATGTGGAGTCCCAGCCGCTGGACTACCAGGGAAGTTCTCATTCTTCTGATCTAATAGTTTAGCTCTGTTCTATTCTGAACCAAAATATTTTGATGTGTAAGTTATCTTTATTTTTGAAGAATTCTGTCATTCCCACTGATAGTTCCCTTTTGACTAAAGAATTCCTTAATAGGGAGATTTTCTAGATAGGAGAGCTTTTTGGCTTTTATTTTGTAATTCATTCTTACTTGTATTACCTTGTGATCAGAAAGTATTTTTATTATTTTTATTTTATGGAATTTATCAAAGTTTTCTTGTGAGCTAGTATACATTCAGTTTTGGGACTCTTTCCATATGCATTTGAAAGTACATTCTAGGGACTTCCCTGGTGGTTCACTGGTTAAGAATCCACTACTGCTGGGCATACACACCGAGGAAACCAGAATTGAAAGAGACACGTGTACCCCAATGTTCATCGCAGCACTGTTTATAATAGCCAGGACATGGAAACAACCTAGATGTCCATCAGCAGATGAATGGATATGAAAGCTGTGGTACATATACACAATGGAGTATCGCTCAGTCATTAAAAAGAATACATTTGAATCAGTTCTGAGGTGGATGAAACTGGAGCCTATTATACAGAGTGAAGTAAGCCAGAAAGAAAACCACCAGTACAGTATACTAACACATATATATGGAATTTAGAAAGATGGTAATGATAACCCTGTATGCGAGACAGCAAAAGAGACACAGATGTATAGAACGGACTTTTAGACTCGATGGGAGAGGGAGAGGGTAGGATGATTTGGGAGAATGGTATTGAAACATGTATACTATCAGGTAAGAAACAAATTGCCAGTCTATGTTCGATACAGGATACAGGATGCTTGGGGCTGGTGCACAGGGATGATCTAGAGAGATGATATGGGGTAGGAGGTGGGAGGGGGTTCAGGATTGGGGACTCATGTACACCTCTGGCTGATTCATGTCAATGTACGGCAAAACCAATACAGTATTGTAAAGCAAAATAAAGTGAAAATAAGAATTAGAAAAAATAATTTAAAAAAAGGTAAAAATAAAAAAGAATCCACCTTGCAGTGTAGGAGATATGTGTTTGATGTCTGGTTGGGGAGCTAAGATCCCACGTAATGTGGAGCAGCTAAGCCCATGAGCTACAACTAAGACTCAATTCAGCCAAATAAATAAATATATATATTTTTAAAAAGAAAGTACACTCTATTTTATCAGGATGCAAATTTAGATACATACTCAAAAGATTTATGTTATTGTTTAGTCCCTATTTTTTCTTACCCATTTTTGTCCACTTGACCGCTCATTTGGTCCACTTGGACTAAGAGTTGGTGTGTTAAAATGTCCAAATATTAGTGTGTTTCTGTCTTTATTACTAGTAGCTCTTAGCATTGCAAAAATATCTTTCTTTTTTCTCATTTAATGCATTTTGTCCTGTGTTATACCTAGCCAGATATTAAGATTACAACTCTTACTTTGTTTTGTTTGCATTTGACTAATATGCTTTTGCCCATTCTTAGACTTTCAGATTACTGTGTTTTATGTCTTTCTCTCAGAAATAGAACTGGATTTTTCTCTGTGAGTCAATTTGAAAAGTAGTTTCTCTAAGAGGTGATTTAGGGTAACTTGCATTCATTGATTTGACAGATTTGATTTAAATTCTGTCAGAATAGTTTGTTACATGTGTTATGTATATTACATTTACCCTGAGTCTTTCACCATTTTATTTCAACAAAAGTTAAAAATTATTTCTTTGGATGTTTAGGAATGCTTGTGTTCTTTGTTCTACTGGTTCTTTATGCTGATATCTTCCTATATTGCTTTTTGCCCTGATTTTTAGCTGGGCTTCTAGCGGGTTGGCCAAAAAGTTTGTTTGGATTTTTACACAAGATGTCATGAAAAACCTGAACAGACTTTTTGGCCAACCCAATATTATTGTGTTGTCAGCTTTAAATGATATCTCATCTCTTCCTACATGTGGTAATCCTCCTCTGTCTTCTTACAGGGACTTCCTTACCTTCAGTTTATCAGGGTGTTTTCTCAATCATAGTTCATTTCTCCCCCTAAATATGGAAATTCTGCAGCCAAAAGATGAAAGCAGTCTTCATCTTCCTGCTCTGACTCATCCCAGGAGCCAGACTTCCCAAGACCTCTTGGATCACACACAGCACAGCCCAACATATGCCCTTTCAAATCTCAACAGACCTGGGAGGATGCCAGGTGTCTGTATTAGCTGAGAACCCAGAAGAAAGCAGAAGGCATACTTTGCTGGGATTCTGAAGACAGTTTAATGAAAGGACTGTTTACCAGTGAGTGAGCAGGTTGAGGGAACTCACATGGGAGGGTGAAGCACCCAGGGGGCTCCACCAGTGGGAAGCTCTTAATAACGTCTAGGTCTGAACAGCAGGAGAAGAACTCATGGTTCACAGGGCAGTGAGAGAATGGAGAAGGGCTGTTGTAAAGGAGCTATGACTGTGGAGAATACAGCCTCTCCAGAACTGGGGTACCTCAGGAGACAGGGTGGGAGTCAAGGAGCTCAGTAAGACACATCTCAGTCTCTGTCTTTGCACCTTCTGATCTCCTGTGGGTGCTTCCCACTAGCCAAGCCCAACTCAAAGGTGATTCAGGGTACAGGGCTCAGATTCCTGGGCAGAGAGGGACACAAAAGAGACATGGGTTTGGGGCAGGGACAATGACGACAACTAATATGATGGGTTTTTAAAAAATATTTATTTGGCTGCATCAGGTCTTAGTTGTGGCATGCAAGATCTTTTATTGTGGAGCTCAAGCTTCTCACTAGTTATGGCACGCAGCTTCCAGAGCATGCAGGCTCAGTAGTTGCAGCTCACTAGCTTAGTTGCAAGGCATATGGCATCTTAGTTCTCTGACCTGGATTAGCCTGCATCCCATGTGTTGGCAGACAGATTCTTAACCCCTTGACCACCAGGGAAGTCCCAATACGGTGCTTTACGTTGACATCTGGTTTCCAGAATTGGAGGCCTTCTTACTTTTGGAGAATGGAGTACCTTGCCTCCTGAAGGTGTTTGCAAATTCTGCATCAGGTGGACTGAAATGGTGTTGTTCTCTTCCCACAGCTTGCCTTTCTGGGTGAAGGAAAAGGCCAACATGCTGAAGAGTGAGATAAGAGAAGTCGAAGAGCTTGACGACTGGCAGCCAGCGGTCTCCTTGCTACACAGTTTGCTACCTGCTGGTGGGTCAAAGGACTTTCAAAGAATAGCGTAACAGCTGGAGGCAAGCCCGGAAGAGCAGGCTTTTGAGAGGCTTCACAGTGGAGTGGAGAGAGGCAGAGCCTCTCCCAGAGTGGATGGTATCCTTTGCCCCGAGGTGGCCTCTGGGCAGATGTCACGGCTGTGGGTCACTGTCAAGTGTATGTTCGAGAACTGTTAGTCTTGTGATGGAGCACAGCCTTTAACTCTGTGCCTCTATCCACAGGTTCTTTGGACTTTCCAAGACAGTCCTGAACAGAAGGTCCAGGAAGCAGGCCCTGACTGGCCCCTGGAGAGCCTTTTCCTGTTGAGAGCTCCTGTTAGTGCAACTGTTCTAAATCAAATGTTTGACTTGGATGCAAAATCACTGTGTTTTGCTTTTTTAAACGTTGTTATTATTTTTTTGGTCATGACATGCCATTCGTGGGATCTTAGTTCCCCGACCAGGGACTGAACTCCAGCTTTCACTTGGCAGTGAAAGCTCGGTGTTCTAACCACTGGACCACCAGGGAATTCCCTTCACTTGTATTTTGAACAATTTACTGATAGAAAAGTTTTGACAGTCGTGCAACAAACATCTACATATTCTTCACGTAGAATCTACAGTAGTTAAGGCTTGTCCAAAGGTATAACATTCTTTTTCTCATATTATTCCTATTGTTATTTTGCTCAGTTATCTGACAGTGAGTAACAGGTGTCATAACTCTTTACTCCTACATACCTATTATACTCCAGTATGGTCAATAGTAACTGACTTCTTCATGCTTCTCCTAAGGTCAAGGGTAATCTGGTGGTTCACAAGAACCAGCTCACTGTGCAGGGGTGACATCTGGGAGTAGCCTCCAAGTGCAGGGCACCCAAGTCCTGGGCCAAGCCCCTGAGAAGAGCAGGGCTGCCACCTCCATGGAGTCTCTGGACTCATCCCTTCTCCCTTTGGTCCCCTGCCTTGGCCCCTCTCACATCTTTTTGTCCTGGGACGTTTCTCCCCATTTGGGCCTGAAATGCACTAAAGGAACCCCCTGGCCCCCACGTCCCTTGTAGTTAGAAGTTCTGATGCTGATTTAGTGCATCTACTGGCCAAGTTCGAGCAGACTCGAACTTGGGAAAGACTGGGAGTCCACTTGAGATGTCTCATGTTCTTCCAACACCAGGGAATTCCACAGGGGTTATGGCCTGAGCCTCCCCGGGGGTGGGGTGGCCACTACTGACTTGAGGCTCCCAGATCTGGACTTTGTAAGAAATCCATGAAAACTAAACATTTTGTGGTGCACATGGAGAGACCCAGCCTCGTATCAAATAAGAAGCCCCAACCCAATGGCTTGTTTTCTGAAGAAATGTGTCTGAGTCCAGCAAATACAGAGAGGGTGTGGGGGCAGCTTCTAGTGGTGATGGTGTGAGCATGGGTGTGACCATCTGGCTAGAAATGTGTTCTATTGGCTGAGCGGAGCGTGGGCGGGAGGAAAAAGCTAAGGTTCTCTTGAAAAGAGAGGACAGAAGGAAGGCATGGGGCATAATTATACTAAAAATCACTTACTGTCTATTTGAAATTCAAATTTAACTGGGAACTCTGTATTTTTATTTGCTCTATCTGGAAACAAAGAGCAGAGGTGGCACATAGGAGAGGAACTGGAGGGCTGCCTAGGAGATGAAAATGGCAAGACTCTGGGATGACTTGGATACAAGTGGGAGGAAAGTATGACAGAAGGGAAAGTGGCAACAGGTAGATGGTGGTGCTGTTGCCAGGGCAACATGTGGTGTTCTGACCATGTAGTGTCTTCACTCACCTAGAGAGAGATGCTCTCTTGAGGGACATGGGCCCGTGGATGCACTACTTGGTGAGCAGTGTGCAAATTAGATTTTAGCCTCTATTTGTCCCTTATGCAATGAACCGCTAACACAACTATACATGCCAGCCCTGTGCTATCCCCTGAAATAAGGAATACTGGAAAAGTATAGGTTTTCTAGACAGAGCTCAATTTTTTTTTTTTTTTTGGCTCCGCCATGCAGCTTGTGGGATCTTAGTTCCTGGATTGAACCCAGGCCCTTGGCAGTGAAAGCACGGAGTCCTAACCACTGGATCACCAGGGCTTTCACAGGAGCTCAGTTTTGGAAGTTGAATTTGAGAAACCTGTGACACGCCCAAGTGGAACTGTTCAGGATGTAACTGGGCATATGAGTTTGGGATCTGGTGTATGAGTGTGGAAAAAAACAACAACAGAACAACAGTCTCCTGTGAGAAATGTAAATCTGAAGCCTATGCCTTGTGGATGCAGGGTTAGATGTAAATTATCTGATTGGAATATTGATCCCAAACTGGGAAATGAGCCTCTGGGGACTGAGAATGAGAGTATTCTGTTTGGGAACACTTCCTCACCCCAGGGCACCCCAGAAATAACAGTCCTGAAGATGAGTGTCTGAGAAAAAAATTACAAGCTACAACTGATACACCACAAGGGAGTATTGGTAGGTGAAACTCAAGCCAGTTTAGATGATTAACCATGGTTAACATTATGGTATGGATTACTAGCATTTACGGTGTATGGAATTCCATTTTGTAGTAAGTGGACACTCAGGGAGGAGCTTATGGTTGCCAATCTGGTAGATGGAGGGCAGGGCTGGAGGATCTGTCTTGAAATTACATTTGCAAAGCATCAGAGTATTTCTACTTAAATTCCATATCCTTATCTGGGGAGATGATGATGATGATGAGGATGGCTACCCCTGGCCTCTTGCCATGCCTTGGTGTTGTCACAGGCTTTTGACCCTAATTTTAGCCCTTTCTTGCACAGTTTCTTGATGGTAAAAAAGGGATATTAGAATTTCACTGGGACATACATGCATTCAAGGGTGTGTTGGGGAAATTTTAATAGGGCCTCTCTGTCCTGGTGGGCAGGGTGCACAACACATGTCCCTAAGGGGGTGCAATTTGTGTCACAGACATGGGCGATCTAATTTTCTTATAGTAAGTGTCCTGTTCTCCAAACATCAGTAGTTTGTTGACAGTTTTCCACCAGGTGTCAATTAAAGTGCCTGTAGGAAGGGGCACCTTTTTCTAGTTGGTAAAAAGCTGACATAGAGGGTAAAGGTGGTCCTGAGTGGAAAGGAGAAGGATCTTGGGATGTTAGATCTGAAATGGCTTTTGAGAGAGGATAGGTTCAACTCTGGATATGCTAGGAATCTGGCTTATAAATAACAGAAACCTAACTATAACTGGCTAAAGCCAAAAGGGGTAGTAATCATTAGAACTCAAGGACAGGGATGCACTGTGTACTAAGGAACAGGTTGGATCCAGGAACAGCAGTCCAGCCAAGACTGACCTCTGTCTTTCTGTACTCTCCTCTCTGCTTCTCTCAATGCACCTGGGATCCACTTTCCCCCTTCTTAGTCTACATTGTACAAAACATGGTGGCAGACAACTCCAGGGTGTCACGTGAGAGGTTCGTAGGCCAGCAGCAAGACCCGGCTCTTCTAGGTTTCATTGTTGAAATTTCTTGGGGAGGAGACTTAACTGGCTCAGCTTTGATCAAACCAATTGGCCAATGTGTCTGTGTGAGAGAGAGACAAACTGTAACCACTGCAACTGAGTAGATATTGGGGCTGGGGAGGGCAGGAAGTAATGGTCGCGCATCCTGCAGAAGAGCCCTGCAAACAGAGGTCCAGAGACAGAAAATGGTTTGTCACCAGTCACACAGCCAGCTGACAGCAGAGACAGGAGTGGACTGACATCTTACACCACAAACAGCAAAGTCTGTGTGTTCTTCATAATCTGACACTGTGTCCTCTTAACAAAGTAGTGATTTTACTAACACAATTTCCCATTTCATGGCAAAAAATATACATATAATCAGAAAGTTCTGTAGCTTTTTCAGAAAAGGCAAAGGGAAAAATGAAGAAATATAAAGAGAAACTCGTTAGTTAAATACTTAGGGTGTATCTCAGTCCCTCCCTTCCAGGACTAGCTCCAGAGAGATGTTTTTGAACCAAGTGAGGTGGAATCCCAGTTTGGCAATCCCCATCTCACTGGGTTTTTGGCCTCAACTAATTTGCCCTTCAGATTTATGAGGTATGAACTGTTAAGTCCACTTTTAAAATCAGGACACTGAGATTCAGTATGATTATTACTCAAGCTGATGAGGGAGCCAAGATTTCAACCCCGATCAAGTTTGCCTAATACTAGCGCCTATCAACGGTAGCTCTCTGCTATTAATATTACCCCATGTAGACTGAAGTGGAATAAATGGAAAACTCTGAGGTGACTGTTTCTGGGACAATCTCTGATCACTTGGGCTTGCACTTCTCGTAGTAACAGTTGCCATTTTTGTGAGCACTTCTTAGGTTATCAGATACTACGATGGATTTACGATTTCAAATTTAATCCTTGTTAGTTGCTCAGTCGTGTGCCACTCTGAGACCCCATGGACTATACTCCGCCAGGCTCCTCTGTCTACGGAATTCTCCAGGCAAGAATACTGGAGTGGGTGGCCGTTTCCTTCTCCAGAGGATCTTTTCCATTCAGGGATCGAATCCGGGTCTCCCGCATTGCAGGCAGATTCTTTTACCACCTGAGCTTCCAGGGAAACCCCTATTTAATCCTTAGGACAACCCTATGAAGTTGGCACTATTATTATCTCTATTTTGCAGGTTAGGAAACTTAGGTTTAAATAAGCTATTGCCTTTCCCTGAGTATTTTTGAATAAATTCCTGTTCATTAAGTGCTTGATAAAGTGCTAAATTAATAAATTATCAGCGCTATTTTTAGACTAGCTGTGCTCAAACCCTACAGGAGAGACGTTCCTATTCTTTGCCACAACGTGACGTCACGACCAATCCCAGGACTACATTCCCAGCCAAGCGCCTCCGCCGACATCTCGCGACAGCCGCGGTTTCTTCCAACCTATTTTGGGCATGCGCGCGGCTTCGAGTACTTTGGCGAGAGTGGTTTGATGGTTTTCTGTCAGTTTCCCTAGAGTAGAGTTTTACCATCGAGGCACTTATTTCCTTCCAGTCACTCCAGTTCTCGCGAGACTTGCTACTCCTGCTCTTTCCCCATCCGCCCCCGCGCTTGCGCAGAGCTCTTCAAAGCAGAAGGTCGCGCTTGGAGGAAGTGGCAGCTTTGGGTCCCGTGGCCGCCGCGCCGTTACTACTTCTCGGAAGCTCCGCTCGGCCGCTTGCCGAGACACCCCGTCGCCAAGATGCCTCGAATTATGATTAAGGGGGCGTGTGGAGGAATACCGAGGTAAGTCTCCTTTTCCCGCCGTCTGCCCTCCGCCCCCTCCGGCTGCGGGTGCGCACGCGCGCAGAGGTCCGGGAGGCGGAGAGGATGCCTTCGGGGTCTGCGTGGGGGTGGTGCGGGGCCTTTACCCTGTGCCTGGTCCTCAGTTATCTGACCATCTCAAGGACAGAGACCGTGATTTAGCCGCTTGATTACCTGCTGGGCACTCGTTAGGCCCTCAGTGAACATGTGTTGAATTGATGCGTCCTCCGCCGTGGTGGAGCTCACAGTGGGAGGGGGACACAGGACAATTGCGATAGTCGGCCTTCTAAGGCCCCGCCCCCCGTCCCCGCACCGTTCCTCATCCCAGGCACCGCGACTCTCTCTGCTATTCAAAAATGAAGAGGTGCTGTGGCCACAACTTTGTTCTTTCCTTGACTTTCTTGCTGAGGGGAAGCAGTTTGAGTGCCAGGTCCTAAGTACCCGGTTGTGTCCGCGTCCCCGCGGTCATCTGTTATCACGGCGTAACTTGTCCGCCCTCCCGTCACCCAAGGCCTGTTCTCTTCCGCTTCATCTTGGATAGAAGCCAGATAGGCCTACCTTAGTCTCTTTGCTTCCAGAAATGTAGTGGATCGTGCCGTTGGTGAACCAGAGAACAGTAGGAGAGTAAAATAGAAACAAGGTTTTAGTGCAGTTTCTGTTTATAGTGCTCTGAACTTGTCAGTTTCCCCAGCACACTCTGTTTTTACATCTTGCACCTTCTTGGAATATCCTCCTACTCCTTGGCATCTTTCTGACCTTCCTTCAAGAACAGTTTAGAAACTCTCCTGAAATTGGTCCAGAAGACCAGTTTGCCTGGTCATCCGGTAAAAAGTAGTTGCACCCGCCATGGTCCCTGGACCACCTCTTTCATCCATTTGTTATGGTTTGCCTTTTTTTTTTTTTTGCAAGCATCACATCCTGTGTGATGCTGGGATTATTAACCTCTCAGAGACTCAGTTTTGTAACGGGGATGATGATAATATACTTATCGCTCGGAATTAAATGAGTCACTACATTTGGAATATTTAGAACAGAGTCTGGCACATAGTAATCTTTCAGAAAGTACTAGCTGCTGTTTCTTTTCCCCAGTAGACAGCACTGCAAGTGGGCAGGATCAGATCTTGCTATCTTTAGAACTCTGGACAGTGCCAAACAAAGTTTGCTGGGAAATTTTGCTGAATGGATCTAGTAGCCTGGATAACTGTAGAATATACTTAGGTGAAGATGTGATTAAGTGTAGCAGTACTGCAACAAAGTTACAAATTAAGTCAGTGAGAGCCTTGCCTCACAGCTTGTACAAGAGGGGACCAGGCTATTTCAGTTGGAGAAGAGGTGACTTCTGAGGGAGAGACGGATGTGCCAAATCAAGTAACAGCAGGATTCTGATGCTGTGGCCAAAGCCCTGCAGCCCTTGAGTCTCAGATGTTGGGGGTGTGGAGTGGTGGGCAGTGGCTAACATATGAGGTGTACAGCTCAAGTTCATTGTGGGGGAAAAAGTCTAAAAGTGAACCGCCCTGAGTGCATTCATCTATGGCTCTGATATCCCTGGTGTCTTTGGTTTAGGCTGACAGGCTCCCTTGGGATTGGCGAATTCCTTGTTGGAATGGGTGCCCTGGTGAACTAGTATCTAGAGACTGGGGGAAACTAGAGGCAGAGTTGATTGTTGACTTAGGGAAGACATACCTAATTCTTAGGTTAGACCTGAGATATGGATTCTTGGGTCAGAGTGGGGGCTGTGGAACTGGAGAGAAAATGCTGTTCATAAACTGAGAAGCCTCAGTTGGAAATTGGATTCACTTGAGTCTTGACTTTTTGAGGGCTGGATGTGTCCTGTTTTATCTTGTTTCCTCAAGTATTGATATATAAGACCTGATATAAGGCTGGTGTTTAGGCAGTATTTTTTGTGAATCAGTAAATCAATGAGCCATAATCTTTTAAGAGACTAACAACCACACATTGGAGAATTCTTTTTAAAAATCTCTTGTCAAGTAGGGTTTCTCACATTGGGCTGTACCCACTCCCAATTTTTGGATGGGATTGGGGGAGGGATTGTGTGTAAGGGAGGGTAGGATATCCTTCTAAGGGAGTTCTTAATGTCTTTCATTTTGTTGATTCTGGGTTGCTGTTTTTTTTTAAAATTTTTATTATTGTAATGAAGTTTTATACTTCCGTTTTAAATATAGGATATACGTGTGTGTTTATATCTTTCTCCCTAGCACAACCCAGTTAGAGTTAATTTAAATCTTGTCTTTTCTCACTTGGAGTTTTGTGAATGAATACATTGTTTTTCCTTTGAAAAAATTTAGGATGAAATTCTGAAAGCAGCGGTGATGAAATATGGGAAAAACCAGTGGTCTAGGATTGCCTCACTGCTGCATAGAAAGTCAGCAAAGCAGTGCAAAGCCAGATGGTATGTATCAGCTAATGAGTGGAAAACACAAAATGACCTTCATTATGATGAGGAAAATGTCATTTCTTTGAACCTTACCAAAGAAAAGCAGGCACTGTGATGTAACAGAAAGTAGGGAGTGGGAGTTGGGAATTTCAGTGTAAGAATTAGCTGTCTTTTGCTTCCTATGTGGTCTTAGGCAAGCCATTTTCTGTCCCCTCTCTCCTGCCATTATTGTCTTCCAGTGGTATGACTCTTGGCCCTAACTCATGGAGATGTGAGGCTCAAATTAGTTAATGTTGTTTGAGAATGCTTTGTGAAGCATGAAATAAAACTAATTTTGGGTACAGATGGACCCCAGCTTATAAAAGGATTGTATTCCAAAAGTTTGTACGTTTATTGTCTTAGAACTTACTTTCCCAAAGAAATAAACAAGAAATGTTGGTTATTTTTCTAGGCTAGCTTTCAGTAGTTGAGTTTCCTCATTAATGGCTGAAACATTACATATTTGGTTCCCCAGAATATAATATACCCCAACATTACATCTGTGGTTAAAGGGCAGTGGACACATTAAGTTCTTTACATGTGTTTTTGGCATGAGTGATCTGGCCCTAGCACTGACCCATGTGGTACTAGGATCATATTTTGGATTGTATAAGGTGACCTAATTTCCTGGGCACCTGCGTAGGGAAAGGATCAGAACATAGAGATTGGCCCACAATGAGGAAGGTGGTCCTCAGCCTGTGTAAGTGGTTCTGATTTCTGCTTCTCTTAAGTGGAGCTAAGCTCCTACCCCCATGTTTGGTAAGGCTTATATATTGTTTGTAGGCTTCTCCAGCTAAGTAGACTGGATGGAAAAGTTGGGTCAGGTGGGGCATTAGGAAAGACAGCTCTGACAATAGTGGTTTTACTTGAACTCACCATACAAAAACATACAGTGTTGAAAAGAGTTTAGTGAGTATAAGTCAAATGCTTCAGAAATAAGTGAAGGTGTTGTGAGAAATCAAAACTTAAGTACTATAAAAACTAGAAGCACTATGTAAATATGAGGTAGTTTTATCTTATTTGCAAATAATTTCAATACCTCTAATAAAGTGTAAGGTGAATGACAGCAGTTGATAGTTGAGAAGGAAGGCATATTATCAAAGTGTTACTAACCTTGCATAGTTAATTAATAGAATTAATAGTTAATATAGTAGAATTTAGTGAAATAGGATATTTGGAATGGAGTAAGTTTAACCAAATAGGGAATAGTCTGTTGTAAAAAAGAACAGCTTTTGTGATTGAAGGATGAGAGTTAGCTTGCATTTTCGAATGCTAGAAGTTAGTATGTCTAAAATGTAAATATTCATGCTGGATGACTGATTAAGGTATGAGATGATATCTTTTAAATAGGTATGAGTGGCTGGATCCAAGCATTAAGAAAACAGAATGGTCCAGAGAAGAAGAGGAAAAACTCTTGCATTTGGCCAAGTTGATGCCAACTCAGTGGAGGACCATTGCTCCAATCATTGGCAGAACAGCCGCCCAGTGTTTGGAACACTATGAATTTCTTCTGTAAGTGAACCTCCAAAAATGGTACTAAGATGTGTGTATATCTTTTGAATGAGGCTGAATAAACTTTTAGCATTTTCTATCTTTAAACATTAGTTGAAGATCTGAATAAAGCCAGAGGAGCTAAAGCTATTGGATAGTATATTCCAGATCTCATGTGGTTGATCAAGATTATGTCTCCAGTTATATACTTTTAAAAGAATAATTTAAACATATTACACAAATCATACATGTTCATAGAAAATAGAGGAAAAAAATAAAAAAGCAAATAAAAATCACCCATAATTACACTGCTGAGAGTTAACCATTGGAACAGGTTAGTTGTTCCACTAAAAGCTTTTTGTGTAGCTCTGCTGCATTTGTGATTTAAGAAACATCTTTGAAACAGCTATTTCATGATGAATGAAACTACTGAAATTAGAAATTTAAAACTATTTCTTTTAGGTGAAGCAATAGTAAGAAATGCTTTATTTTGTTATGCCCATCCATTGGGTTTTTGAAATAAAGAGTGCTGGCACTAGGGAACCTGGTATTTCTAAGACTGAATGGTGTGGTGGTGTGATTAATTACTCTGGGTTCATTTCTAGGGATAAAGCTGCCCAGAGAGACAATGAAGAGGAAACAACAGATGATCCACGGAAGCTAAAGCCTGGAGAAATAGATCCAAATCCAGAAACAAAGCCAGCACGGCCTGATCCGATTGACATGGATGAGGGCAAGTGTACTTTTGTGAGGAATTTATTTCTTTGGTAACTATAGACTCCTCAGGCTTTCTTTTACCTTTGAGTTCTTTTCCAAACTTCTCTGACTTTTTAGAACTGAGGTTCTGTCTGCAGTTGTTACTCTCAGTCTCCTTCCAAATGTGTCCACCATTCTGTTGTAGGGTAATTGCTTTTTTGGATGCTGTCCCTTTATCTTTTAATGTTTCAGTTCACTTAGTTAAGCAGTGTGGTATTCCTGGACATTTCTTGAACTGGTGGCTAGAGGTAAGCTCTTTAGGACTCTGTTGTCATTCCTCTTTGAGGAATAAGAAGTCTGGATTTGGGGATCCAGTGCTCCTATTAACTACTTTTTTGACTTTAGACAAGTAGTTTGAGTTTTGTGAAAAGGCAGCATTGTAGCACCATGAGGGAGACTTATGATACCTTTTGAGACATTGAATCAGGAATCAGAGGAACTAGACTTTAGCTTAGTGCTGTATCTGCCAAGTATTAAGCTCTTTGACTTTGGGTGAGTCATATAATCTCTCTGAACTTTGGTTCTGTTTCCTGTCAGATGTAGAGTAATAGTGTGTATCTTACTTCGCAGGGTTGTTGTGAGCATTCAGTGAATATTTGTCAAGTTTTTAATTTAAATACTTGAAGGTGGTGGTTCCCAGAGGCAGACTGGGGCTGGGCTGGCTGCATCACTGTCAGATGGTGAACATTAAAAAATACAGGTACCAGGGCCTTCCCAGGAGATCTGACTCAGTAAACTGGGGAAGGGGAATGGAGGGTAGGGTAATCCTGGAATCTGAGATTTTCCTTTTTTAAAGTTCCCTTGTGATTTCATTGGACACCTTGTATGGGAATTGCTCCAAGGTGTCAGTAATAAACTCTAGTCTACTCTCGGGAACTACGGAAAATGTACTGGAGAAGAGAAATAGTTCTGAGGAAGAAAAATCAAGGAAAAATGATAATGAAGATTTTCAGTCCCCTTAAAATTAAGTTATAGCTTTTATAATATTTCACAATTTGTGCTGTGCCAGATAGGTGATGATAATAAAGGACATGATAATTATAGCCATTGTTCAATGAATAATTGCTGGATGCTTTACCTAGTTCATTTTGGTTAGTTCTTCTAAACATCTCTGTGAAGTAGGAATTGTTATTCCCATTTTGTAAATGGTGAGATGTTGTTATCTCAGAGTCACATAACCAGTGAGTCATGGGCATGATTTTTAACTTAGATACCTCTGACTTCAAAACCCAAGCTGTTTCCTTTATGCTGCACCATTTAGTGATTATATTGATGGGTTTTCTCATCTTAAGCACTAGGCTACATCTCTTACCTTGCTTCTGTTGGAGAAGTTAATTTTCTCTTTATTTTTGCAGATGAATTGGAGATGCTTTCTGAAGCTAGAGCCCGCCTGGCTAATACTCAGGGAAAGAAAGCCAAGAGGAAAGCAAGAGAGAAACAGCTGGAAGAAGCAAGGTATGGTTGTTTCCACCCATAGTTGAACAATTAGTCTGTGCATCCTTAGGTCCAATAAGACTTCATCAACCCTGTTTGGTGAATGACAGTTGGAGTTGTCTCATTCTAGTTTTGGTAATAGTGCTTAACTTTCTTATTACTTTGGAAGAGTCTTTTATATATATTTCTAACCATTTCAGAGTAGTTATAGAAAAAATACATTTAAAAAAAAATCAATTATTTTTAATTTTGACTGCTCAGGTGATTGTTGCTGCGAGGGCTTTTCTCTAGTTGTGGTGAGCGGAGGCCACTCTAGTTGCAGCGCACAGGCGTCTCATTGTAGTGGCTTCTCTTGTTGGGAGCACAGGCTCCAGGGCGTGTGGGCTTCAGTAGCTGTGGCTCCCGGGCTCTAAAGCACAGGCTCAGTGCTTGTGGCACATGGGCTTAGTTGCTCCATGGCATGTGGAGTCCTGCCAGACCAGGGATCATACCTGTGTCTCCTGCATTGGCAGGCAGGTTCTTTACTACTGAGCCCCCAGGGAAGCCGCAAAATACATGTTTGAAAAAAATTTGTAAGACGTGGCAGAAGTGATGCCGAGGTATAGACATACATATATGTCTTGCTGTGGTGTATTCTGTTAGCATAGGAGAGTTTCATTTGTTGTAGCCATCTTGGTGTCAGATGGCTGGAGGTCACACGGGGCTCTGTGACTTTGGCATGACTGCCATTAGTTACTCTCGTTGATTAGTGTTGGGGAAGGCACTGGCTGTGAAATGGGAAGCCGTCTGAACATGGAGTAAATGAGCCTTGAACCATGTTTTAGGCTGTCATAGAAATTTTTATTTAAAAAATGAGTGAAATTAAATACTGCCCTCAGCTCAAGGTTTTCTCCACTTTCCTCTTCTTTTTGGTTAGATCCATTATTGACTTCATTCCTAATGGCTTAGAAGCCAAGATAAAGTGGGTAAAGGGAAAAACCTGAACTTTAAGAAAGGTTATTAAATTTTGAAATTCAGGCATTGAAGTAATCTCCCCAGCCTCCATAACTGCCATTTTGGTCCTTAAGCTGGGAAGTATTTCCTCACCTGATGACTAGCATTGTGCTGATGGTTTCCTCAGCAATAACCATGAAGTATCAGGTCCTGGGATGAAGGAATCTTTCCTGCCAGAGGATGCTTTTTGGCATAGCCGACCAAGCACTAGCCCAGAGTAGTGATTTGTGACGGGAGGATGATTGGCCTGGGACAGTAAACAGAAACTAAGAAGAGGTGCTAAGTTTTCTGCCCATCTCAGTCACCTTTCTATTTTGCTTATATTTAGGGATGAGTAATGTGAGTAAGGTTACAAAAAAATTGATTTTCCGTTTTTGTTCATGGTGGTTTGGGAACTAAGTTTTTGAGCCTTTTAACCTTGTGAGTTCGACCACCATGTGAGTTGGATCACCTTGTGAATTGTCCACTGGACAACCAGCAAAAGGCGCCCCCCACCCCCATCCACTCTTGTGACTGCTTGTTTACTTGTTAGTGACTAGCTGCTGCTGTTGCTAAGTCGCTTCAGTCGTGTCCAACTCTGTGCGAATCCATAGACGGCAGCCCACCAGGCTCTGCCGTCCCTGGGATTCTCCAGCCAAGAGCACTGGAGTGGGTTGCCATTGCCTTCTTCAATGCATGAAAGTGAAAAAAGAAAGTGAAGTCACTCAGTCATGTCCGACTCTTAGCGACCCCATGGACTGCAGCCTACCAGGCTCCTCCGTCCATGGGATTTTCCAGGCAAGAGTGCTGGAGTGGGTTGCCATTGCCTTCTCTGGTTAGTGACTAGCAGGCAGGGTTATTGTAGGGAAGTCTGTTATCCCCTTTCCTCCCCGAGAAATGTGAAGCCTTTGATGGTGTTTTTGTGGGGGCAGTCTTGGGTATGGCCATAGTCGCCTGGGGATGAGGCGATTTTGACCAGACTTGCTTTGACATAGTTTTCCCTGGGTACACCCAGCTGTTAGACTCTACTGACTGCTAGCTTATTGCTGTATTGTTTCCAGCAATGTCTTGAGGCATAAATTGCTCCACAGACTGATCCATGTAAACTTTGGCTCCTTTGATGGTTTCTGAGGTCAGTGTTTGATATTTGTTCTCATCCCAGGAAGGCTTCTCCCACTTTTCAAAAGGGATTGATTCTGGCTGACTGTAGTAGGCCTGCAGTTTAGCTTTATCTCCAAAGAATCTTTCAGATACCAGTTGCCTTTTCTTCACAACTTCTGCTGTTTTTGAGAGTGCCCTGAGGCCTGAGCCTCTCCATTTCCTGTTGTAAATGAAAGTCGGTTTCTTTGGGGAGGGCTTGGAATTCTCTGTTCTGTCCCATAGGCTCTGATGTGCTTGTTCCTGCATGACACCCCACTTTAGAAGCTGAGTGCTCAGGGGTGGGGTGGACAGCCACCCCAGATCTCCTTGGCTTGCCTCCCCTATCATGGAACCCTCATGCCACAGGCCCATGCAAGGACTCTTGGGGCTCCAGTATTCTCAGCTGCGCTGTGCCCAAGGTAGAGCCTCTGGGCAGAAGGAAGCCTCTCCTTCTCAGTGACTGTGTCTGGACTTAGCCTCTGCAGTGGTTCCCTGGAGGCAGGGAACACTTAGTGACTGAACAACAATTTATTAGGTATGCAGAAATGGTACTTGATTTAATTTATGATTCTTTAATTTTTAAAGTACACTTTGTCATTTTCAGTTCAGTGCTCAGTTGTGTCCGACTCTGCGATCCCATGAACCACAGCACGGCAGTACTCCTTGTCCATCACAAACTCCAGGAGTCCACCCAAACCCATGTCCACTGAGTCTCGTTGATGCTATCCAGCCATCTCATCCTCTGTTGTTCCCTTCTTCTCCTGTCCCCAATCTTTCCCAGCATCAGAGTCTTTTCAAATGAGTCAGCTCTTTGCCTCAGGTGGCCAAAGTATTGGAGTTTCAGCTTCAACATCAGTCCTTCCAATGAACACCCAGGACTGATCTCCTTTAGGATGGACTGGTTTGATCTTTAGGATGGACTGGTTGGATCTCCTTGCAGTCCAAGGGACTCTCAAGAGTCAACTCCAACATCACACTTCAAAAGCATCAATTCTTCGATGCTCAGCTTTCTTCACAGTCCAACTCTCCCATTCATACATGACCACTGGAAAAACCATAGCCTTGACTAGACGGACCTTTGTCAGCAAAGTAATGTCTCTGCTTTTGAATATGCTGTCTAGGTTGGTCATAACTTTCCTTCCAAGGAGTAAGCGTCTTTTAATTTCATGGCTGCAGTCACTATCTGCAGTGATTTTGGAACCCAGAAGAAAAAAGTCAGCCAGTTTCCCCATCTGTTTGCCATGAAGTGATGGGACCGGATGCCATGATCTTAGTTTTCTGAATGTTGAGCTTTAAGCCAACTTTTTCACTCTCGTCTTTCACTTTCATCAAGAGGCTTTTTAATTCCTCTTCACTTTCTGCCATAGGGTGGTGTCATCTGCATATCTGAGGTTATTGATATTTCTCCTGGCAATCTTGATTCCAGCTTGTGCTTCCTCCAGCCCAGCATTTCTCATGATGTACTCTGCATAAAAGTTAAATAAGCAGGGTGACAATATACAGCCTTGATGTACTCCTTTTCCTATTTGGAACCAGTGTGTTGTTTCATGTCCAGTTCTAACTGTTGCTTCTTGACCTGCATACAGGTTTCTCAAGAGGCAGGTCAGGTGGTCTGGTATTCCTATCTCTTTTAGAATTTTCCACAGTTTATTGTGATCCACATAGTCAAAGGCTTTGGCATAGTCAGTAAAGCAGAAATAGATGTTTTTCTGGAACTCTTGCTATTTTGATGATCCAGCAATGATATTGGCAATTTGATCTCTGGTTCCTCTGCCTTTTTAAAACCAGCTTGAGCATCTGGAAGTTCACGGTTCCTGTATTGCTGAAGCCTGGCTTGGAGAATTTTGAGCATTTCTTTACTAGCGTGTGAGATGAGTGCAATTGTATAGTAGTTTTGTGCATTTGTTATTTTAGCTGTTTGCGTTTTTTCCTTAATGAACTGTCTTTCCTTTTGCTTTTTATCCCTTGAGATGCATTAAAAAAAACTTGCCTGGATTCTTTATATCTAACCATTCCTAGTACTAATTGCACATTTTTTCCCTACTATTTACTTTTTGATACTGTTTTATGATTTTAAAAATGGTGCAACAGATATAAAATTTAAAAGTGAAAGCTGTTGATTTTTTTCTTTGCCCATCATTTCATTGATATTAAGTGAGTATATTCCCATCCAGAGATTGCTGCTGCTAAGTCGCTTCAGTCGTGTCCAACTCTGTGTGACCCCATAGACGGCAGCCCACCAGGCTCCCCCGCCCCTGGGATTCTCCAGGCAAGAACTCTGGAGTGGGTTGCCATAGATTAGATACATATTTATTTATAGTTCCTTCTGGTTTTTCTCTTTGCTCTAGTATATATGTATACCTTTAAATCAGAACTGGAGTTGATTTTGGTGCATGGTGTGAGGTGAGGATTTAAGTAAATATCTCTTCCCCAAATGACTGGACAGCTTTCTTAGCTCTGTTGGATGAGACATCCCTTCCCCATGGTGTATGATTTTCAAGGTGATCTTTTGTTCTTTGCTTTAGGCGTCTTGCTGCCCTCCAAAAGAGAAGAGAACTTCGAGCAGCCGGCATAGAAATTCAGAAGGAAAAGAAAAAGAAAAGAGGAGTTGATTATAATGCTGAAATTCCATTTGAAAAAAAAGCCTGCTCTTGGTTTCTATGATACTTCTGAGGAAAATCATCAGACTCTTGATGCTGATTTCAGAAAGTTAAGACAACAGGATCTTGATGGGGAGTTGAGATCGTAAGTTGCCTTTCTGGTTTTTTTTTTTTTTTCTTTCTGGTTTTATAAATGGAAAATATAGTAGGAATTTTATGGAGGGCCAGATATTATCCTTGTCAGAGGTAGATTTTTCTTAGCACAATGTGGCTTACATAATGCTTTTACTTATTTAATGGATTCACCTTTCTGAGAAAACCAGTGACCCTGGCTGTAATGTTTTTAGCAGAATACTGTTTGCATTTCTTGATGTCAGCATTTGGCTGTTAGTGAACTGTCTATTTACTAAGTCACAGACTTAACATTTGGAAACAGGTTAGTTATTTCACTAATGGCCTAAAGGAATATGTCAAAAATCTGGTCTGCTTTTTTTTTTCCTTAATGAAAATTTTATCTTGTTTTTCTTAAAATGAAATTAAAAGGAAGAATGACCATTACCAGTTCATTCTTAAATCTTTTCATCTAATGGGGATCAGTGTGTATTTTTATCAGATGTCTTAGGATGCAAAAGATTTTGCTTATTTATAGGGATTTTTAGAGTTTCTTTAAATCTTATATCTGAATGTTGTAGAAAAACCTTTTATGCTTATCAAAGATTTTTAGTTTCCACTCCCCCAGTGGCCTTCTATATTTCTGTTGACATGAATTGTTAGTAAACAACAGATGTCCCCAGTGTGGATCAGCATTTTCTTAAATGTACTCCGTTGTATTTGTTTTTCAGATTAGAAGGGTCTAATCTTGTTTTAGGTAGCCTCTACAGATAAAAGATTAAAGAAAAAAAAAGTCATTTGGATGGAGTAGACTAGATAGAATAGAAGGGTGACGTGCAGAGGGGAAGGAAGCATTCCTGGTCCTTTAGAAAATGACCTTGAGCCTGGCACTAGACCCTAACACCTCTCATGTCATCTGTGAGAACTTAACTGTCCTTTAAAAAAAAATGATGTCAAACAATTGAAGATTAGTTTTAAAGGAAAATTTAAAACCAATCTTTTAATTCTGTTCCCTTTGTTTGTTTCCCTTTTTGTATACTTTATCAGTTTCCTAGTACAAACACATACATTTGTATGAATGTAGTCATGATATAGGAGTAGTTTTATGGTTTTCTTTTCATATTATATGTAGCATTTTGCTTATCACTGTAGTCTTTATAGTTACATAGTTTTAATATTTAGTACTTAAATTACTTAGTGTATCTTATTTTCTTAATGATTCTATTGCTATTCTATATTCCTCTTGAACATAGTAGTAAGATGTATAGGAAAAGGAAATAGCTTAATGTATATAGTTTTGTCTTTTTATTAGTACTTTTCTTCAGAAGGGATTATTTTGTTCAGAGTATATGACTATTTATATGGCCTTTAACATTATTGCCTCTAAGTAACTTTGAAAAATTTGTTCTCCACCTTGATCCATGACAGTGAAAAAGAAGGACGAGATAGAAAAAAAGACAAGCAGCATTTGAAAAGGAAAAAAGAATCTGATTTACCATCAGCTATTCTTCAAACTAGTGGTGTTTCTGAATTTACTAAAAAGAGGAGTAAACTAGTACTTCCTGCCCCTCAGGTAATCTGATGAAAGTGGGGTTTTCACTGTGCGGACTCACATGCGTTTATACATTTTTTCAGCAAATGTTTGCGGGTCTGTGTGCCAGGCTTTCTTTTAGGTGCTTGGTACTCCTAAAAATTTTTAGGCCTTGAACTTCTCATATGATGGTTTAGTAATTAATCATCAGCTTTAAACAATTGGTCAGTAGACTGGGGCTCCAGGCCTCATTTTTTTGTAGCTGGTAATGGTGGTATTTGGCCTTGAGTACTTCAGGTGACTTCCTTTTAGGGGATGTTTGGTTTGTGTCATTCTTCTCTTTCTGAGACAGTAACTGTGAGAATCAATGTGGGAGCTGTGCACAAGAAAAATTCATTCAGCTCATTGTAGGCTCTGTTCCTATGGCTGAATTGTGGTTGGTCAGAAATATGGGGATTTTGAATAAGCTTCTCTTGCATTTTGATGAGTACAGCTCTGTAGAATTGGACAGTTTAATGCAGCAGAGGGATAGATTTAGGAGGTTTGAACAGCTTCTTTAGCCAAACGAATGCCCTGGCTGCATTAATATAAAATTCTTGGGTATAAACATAAAATAGTTTTGTCAGATGCTATCATTTGTAGTGGTGATATTTCTCAAATCGGAATTTTGCCTGTAACCTTTTTTTTTTTTTTAGGATATTTATTTTGGTAAAATTACAAAAATAACCTTTTGATTTTCTTAGGGATTTTTCTGGCTCAGTGGACTCTGTGATATTTTAATTCATTTTTAGTATGCACCCCCAATTGATAAATGATTTTGTACAAACACTATTAATTTATAGTCTTGATTTATTAATATATTGTTTTGAGAGAGTTTCGGTATGGAAATAGAAGAATACAATTTGATACTGTATCATGTATGGAATTTCCCCCTACGTTATATAGGGAACACTTTAAAAAATTATTAATATTACGGAAATTTTCAAACCCACAAAGTAAAGAGTAGTACAGTGAACCTCTGTATACTCAGCAGTTCATCTTTCTAGAATGTGGACATTTTAAGCTGTGTTATTCTCTGGTTAAATGTTGCTTGATAACTGTTATCTTCAGATTTCAGATGCAGAACTCCAAGAAGTTGTAAAAGTAGGCCAAGCAAGTGAAATTGCACGTCAGACTGCTGAGGAATCTGGGATAACCAACTCTGCTTCCAGTACTCTCTTGTCTGAGTACAATGTCACCAACAACAGCATTGCTCTGAGAACACCACGAACGCCAGCTTCCCAGGACAGAATTCTGCAGGTAGGCTGCCATATGGTAGAATGAGCCTTTCACTTTGCTTCCTGTCCTTAAAAGTAGTATAAAGGAGAAGACTAAATGGTTTGGTTTTGTGTCTCTTAGCATAAGCAGTTTGAAACAGTCCTGAATGCATAGCTGCATAGATTTCCATGGTAGGGAAGCTAAATCTTATCAGTAATCACAGCATTTAAAAATTACACATTGCCTAGCAGTCCTGGAAAAAAAAAAATCATACGTGGGTAGTTAGTAATTTTGTTTATTTGGCTGCACTTGGGTCCTAGTTGCAGCCCACAGGATCTTTCATTGCAGCACACTGATTCTCTAGTTGTGTCTCATGGGCTTTGTAGTTGGGGTGAGTGGGCTTGCTTGCTCTCTGGCTTGTGGGATCCTAGTTCCCCCAACCAGGGATTAAACCTGTGTACTCTGCATGGCAAGGTGGATTCTTACCCACTGGGCCACTAGGAGAGTTCCCTGTAGTCAGTAATTTTTTTTTAAAAACAGTGATTTTAAAAACTTCCTTGTGATTCTATACTTAGCATGGCATAGACGGCCTTCAGTACTGTTTCCCTCTCACTCCTTATTGTATAGGGTGTACAGCTCTGTGTGTTCCTAGGGTGTTAGCATGCTAGGTAGTAGACAGACCTAACAGAATACTATTGAGTCTTTCAGCACTCCTTACATCTCAGTTTTCTAAGAGTCAAATATAATCTTAAGGTCTTGATTCAGGAGTCAAACAGTCCTATAAGGCTTTGTAAGAAAACAGTGCCCCTCATTGTCTGCTTTCTAGAGTTATCAGTGACAGCTCTTTGTTTTCACCACTGTAATGCTAAGACACTTGTTTCATGTTGGTTTTATTTTCAGTTTACAGCATTTTTTTCCACTGAGAATTTGAACATTTGGCTCTCTCATGCCTCTGCCTCTACTGTGCATCCACACTCTTTCCCTTTTTCCATCTTCCATTGCAGTTAATGACAGTTTTGTTTAGCTCTATATTTATGGTTTACCTTATGCCTATGTGGGGCTTCCGTGGTGGCTCATATGGAACACTCTTCCTGCAATGCAGGAGACTCAGATTCCGTCGCTGGGCCAGGAAGATCCCCTGGAGGAGGACATAGCAACCCACTCCAGGATTCTTGCCTGGAGAATCCCATGGACAGAGGAATCTGGCAGGCTACAGTCCTTGGGGTTGCAGAGAGTCAGATATGACTGAGCGACTTTCACACTCACTTGTGACTATGTAAACTGCATTCACTGCTGACCTAGAAAGTACCTATAATTATTCTACTGCATAGTATTTTGTTTTTCTTTGGATTAATACTTGTTTTACTTAGTTGCTAAGATTTTTAATTACTTTGCACAAATTTATTTCTGGATCTGGACTTTATTAACTGTCAGTCGCCTGTAATCTGGTCGAATTTTAGGTATTCTTATCTTTTTCAGCTCTTGAAGTGTTTTCCCAGAATTTCTGAATGTTCTAGTCTGGACTGATTACTCCTTAGATCTTGTTTATGGCTCATTCTCTTCCTCTCTCTTCACTGTCACCCTGGAAAGTTTTCCCTTGGGTCTCCTCTTTCCCAGCTCCCAAGTCTCTTGCTTTCTTGGTTGGCTCCCTTTTAGTGAGGCATATCTGTCAGTAGCTTTCTGAGGAAGGTTTCATGGGAGATGGAATTTTAAAGTCTTGAATATCTGTAAATTGCTGTTTTACTCTCTTAATTTGATTGATCATACAACTGGGTATAGAATTCCAGATTGAAAGGGTTTTTGTTCATAGCTTTGAAGGCAGTGTTCCAGGGTCTTCTGACTTGTGCAGTTAAGGTTAATAGGAAACCTGTTTTTTTCCTTCCTGTGGAAGCTTATATGACCTCTTTTTCACATGCATATTTCTTAATGTGGGTTTATTTTTAACCACTGTACTAGGTACTTGATGAGTCTTTTCATTCTGTAGACTCATGACTTTCAATTCTGGGAAGTTATTCTGAAAATTAGAAAAATTTCCTCCCCTTCATTGCTTTGTTTCGCTATTCCTCTCTGATTTTCTGTCTTAATTAACTTTTGGATTCATTGCTAGGAGATTTTCTGAATTTTATCTTCATACACTTTAAATTTCTACTGTCATATTTTAAATTTCTGAACTCTCTCTTTTTAATTAGACTTGTGTGTATGCATGCTAAGTCTCTTCAGTTGTGTCTGACTCTTTGCAACCACATGGACTATAGCCCACCAGGCTCCTCTGTCCATGGAATTTACCAGGCAGGAATACTGGAGTGGATTGCCATTTCCTTCTCCAAAGAATCTTCTCAACCCAGGGATAGAACCCATGTATCCTGGATTGCAGGCAGTTTCTCTATTGTCTGAGGCACCAAGGAAGCATGTGTGTGTATATTTTTTAAGATGCAATTTATCCTTTTATAGCGTAAGGTTCAGTGGTTGGAGTATCAGAGTTGGATTGTAAGAAGAGCATGTGAGATGAAAATTACAGTTGTGACTCTGTGGAAAATTTAGTCTGCCACAGACCCTGAATTGGGGATTAGGAGTTGTGGGTGCTGTGTTAGTAATGCGTGCAGGGTTATAGTAGAGGGATTATAAAGAGAGCATGTCAGTCCAACCTGAAGAGGTCAAGCAAGACTTTAGAAAGTAATCTGTCTCCTTGAGTTTTCTAATGAAGTAGATAGACCAGTTGGTAATATTTTAACCTCACGATGGAAGAAACTGAGACTCAGAGAGTCTAATGAAGAGTGGATAAAGCATTCATGATAAAGCCAGACTGGGTGTTCTGATGTTTAGCCCAGGCTCTTGTTGGGAAAGTTGAATTCTTAGTTCTTCATGTAAAGAGGCTTGCCATGGGTAATAGGAAAAGTTCTTGGGTAATGGTTATTTCATATGTGAGGCCACAATCACATACACATTTCTTGACATATAAAACGATTTCAAAACTTCTGACATGTTAATGTCAGAAAGAATGGAAGTGTTGAATTCTTCCATGGTTCAGTATTTTTGTTGAGAAAATAACGTAAGAATTCTGCCTGCTTTTTGTGTAGTAGGACTATAAGAGAGGGGTTTGCTATCCTGTCTAAACTGTTAAAACATGCTTGTTTACTATCTTGTTAATCAGGAAGCCCAAAACCTCATGGCTCTGACCAATGTGGACACCCCATTAAAAGGTGGACTCAACACCCCTTTGCATGAGAGCGACTTCTCAGGTGTGACACCACAGCGGCAGGTTGTACAGACTCCAAACACAGTTCTTTCTACCCCATTCAGGTATTGTAAATAAACAGCTGATTTCTGCTTTAGAAAAACCTGAATCCAAGGACTTGGACAATCTGTTTGCTTTAGAAATGTTGACGGAAAATGGAAATTAGTGTTCAACTTGCTTTTAGAGTTCCCCTCATTCATAGAAGCAAATAACATTATAGTATTTAGGAACTTGTCAAATACTACATGAACCCTCCTTCTTTTTCAGAGTTTCTGGTGCTGTCAGCTTGTTTGTGACTACTTTTAATCGGATTTAAGAAGTAGATCCATCCATTATTAATGATGATTTGGTGACTTTTATAAAAATTGTAATCCCTTTTATGCATGTATTACTGTTGCTTGTTCCCCAACATTTTCTTATGAAACAATAAATGTATAACATTTAGAGAGGTTGAAAGAATGGTCAAACAAACATCCATATACTCACTACTTGATTCCATGGTTTATGTTTTATTGTGTTTGCTTTATCATGTATCCATCCAGTCATCAGCCTATCTTATATTTAAATACATTTCAAAGCAAGTTGCAAGGTTTCAGTACATTTCACCCTAAACACTTCTTTGTCATATAAATCATTGGCTAGAGTTCAGTATTTGTTTATACTTGTTTTTTTAACTTCTTTTGTTTTAAGCTCTGTGTTTAAAGATTTTTAAGATAAAATATTATAGAAACAACTTGTATTAAAATAGAATTTGAGCTTTTAAGGTTAGAGATAGTTGGGGTTTACTATTTTAAAATTTGTCCTCTTACTGGTTAAGTATGTGAAACATTTCTGACTGTTATAGTTGTGCATGACAGCAGGATCAAGAACTTTGGCAGCGAAAACCTTATGTGACATAACACTTGTGCAAGGCTTGCAAGAGAGCCTAATCCCTCTTTCTCCCGTGTATGTCTTGTTTCTTAACTAGATTGTGAGCTCCTTGGGGGCAGGAATCACGTCTTATATGGTAGCACCTCTCCTCACCTCTGGGAACAGCTCTCTGGCAGCATCACCTGTCTGGAACACAGCCAGGATTCAGGAAGTAATCAAAAAAACAAAAGTCTTTGAACATATAAAAAGAAAATTATTTATTTTTGGCTGCGTTGGGTCTTCATTGATATGCGAGGGCTTTCTCGAGTTGCAGCAGTTGGGGCTACTCTCTGATTGTGTGGCACGGGCTTCTCACTGTGGTAGCTTCTCTTGTGGTGCACGGGCTCAGTGGCCCTCAGGCATGTGGGATGCTCCTGGACCAGGGATGGACCAGAGATCCCACCTGTGCCTGCTTTGGCAGGCAGATTCTGAACCACTGGAATACCAGAGAAGTCCAAAGCTTCTAACTTAATTTAAACTGTATGGTATGAAGTTTATGGCTTTTATTTCTGAGAGTTTCTTAGACCTAACTCAGAACAATTCATATTTAGATGTGATCCTAAAAGTCTGGTGTTTGGTTTCCAAACAAACTTGAAGTATGCATACCTGTGGTGAGAATGTGATGGCCAACAGCTATAGGCAGGGAGGAAACAAATGATCAGTTGAAGATACTGAACTCAATAAGAGTCGTTTGGGGTCTTAAGTGTGGTGGCCAACCTCCCTGACTACTGCGTGTTCTTAGCCACCCTGATGTGTTAAGAAAAGGTTGAAAAATGTTTTATGGACCTAGTTAATAAGGTAAAAATATACTAGCTATCATGACTTTATTTGAAGTCATTAAAATAAATACACTGTGTGTAAATACTGAGTTAGCTGAACCTTTATTTTAACCGAGAGGTCTAACTTAAAACTAGATAGGGAGACAGAATTTTAGGAATTTTTATTTCTTTTCTTAAAAAATTATTTATGTGAAAAATATTTGGAAGCACAATTCAAATAAAGTTGGCACTTTCATTAACTAGAATTTCTGTCTTTCTAGGACTCCTTCTCATGGATCTGAAGGGCTGACTCCCCGGAGTGGGACAACTCCCAAACCAGTTATTAATTCCACCCCGGGTAGAACTCCTCTTCGAGACAAGTTAAACATTAATCCTGAGGATGGAATGGCAGACTACAGTGATCCCTCTTATGTGAAGCAGATGGTATGTGTCAATTCTCTTTTAGTACTTTTTTTAAAAAGTGAAAATCTCAAGGGTACCAAAATAAAATTTTCCCCTCGTCAGTGCATATTTCATATGCCTTCAGATTCTGTACACTTGCAGACACTAGAAAAGGAACATGAGAAGGACTTGGGAAACCTTGTGGTCTTATTAGCCTACTTTTTCTCAATTTATTTTTCAATTGAGAAAATTTATTTTGAAATTTATTTTTCAAATTACTATCAATTTACTGATAGTAATTCTCCTTGTATCTTTTGTGATTTTTAATTTTTATTATTTACTAATTAATAGTTTAGCTTCTTGAATGGTACACTGATTTTTTTTTTCTATTTTTGTAAAGTAAGGTATGAATTTCAAATGCCTTGTTAGATTTTGAACTTTGATTCCTCTGTTTGCCTCTGTACTTTTAGAAAGACAGTCAGAGTATCAGAGCCAAGTTAATTTGATGTTCATTGCTGACCTTAGTGAAGTTTTTCTTCTGTATGTTTTGCAAGGTGATATAGAAAGCTAATTATAAAAGTTACAGTTTTATTTTTGATCATGTTATTGCTTTTATTACATTACTATTGAGCCTTCTTATTTATGCCATGGAAGATCATTGTGAGATTTTAAAAAATGAATTAAAAGACGCTTATTCCTTGGAAGGAAGGTTATGATCAACCTAGATAGCATATTCAAAAGCAGAGACATTACTTTGCCAACAAAGGTCCGTCTGGTCAAGGCTATGGTTTTTCCAATAGTCATGTATGTATGTGAGAGTTGGGCTGTGAAGAAAGCTGAGCGCCAAAGAATTGATGCTTTTGAACTATGGCATTGGAGAAGACTCTTGAGAGTCCCTTGGACTGCAAGGAGATCCAACCAGTCCATTCTAAAGGAGATCAGTCCTGGGTGTTCTTTGGAAGGACTAATGCTAAGGCTGAAACTCCAGTACTTTGGCCACCTGATGCAAAGAGTTGACTCATTGGAAAAGACACTGATGCTGGGAGGGATTGGGTGCAGGAGATGAGAAGGGGAGGACAGAGGATGAGATGGCTGGATGGCATCACCGACTCGCTGGACGTGAGTGTGAATGAACTCTGGGAGTTGGTGATGTACAGGGAGGCCTGGTGTGCTGCAGTTCATGGGAGTCACAGAGGTGGACATGACTGAGTAACTGAACTGAATGGTGGTTTGCTTCTAGTTTACAAATTAATTCTAACTTCATGTATAGATTTGGTTAGTTGAGAATTTTTGTAAATGTCCGAATTGGTATCATGTAATGCTGACTCTGAATGGCTACATAGGAATTAAACAAGTGAAGACTCTAATGTGTGTAAAAGCACAGATCTGGATACCTCATGGGATTGAAAGTTGAGTAAAGATGTCCCTTGTCTTAAAGAATAGTTTATACCTGGACAGACTGGCAGTACTAAACCAAATCCAAAAATAATTGTAATATAAGAACAAAATAAAGCCCTTTGAGTAAAACCAACATGCTTAGGGTGGCCAAAGAAAGAAAGAAATCACATTTGCTGGATGGGTACTAGGAAAGCCTTCCTTGAAGGAGGTATGCTCAGAAGTAGGATGGGGGCCTGTCCCATGTGGCGATCACAACATGAGCAAGCATGGAGCATGTTCTGGACGTAGCAGCTCACCAGGTGAGCATATATGTGATGGACCAGTGGGGAATGAGACAGACAGGTGAGCTGAGGATGGACTGGGGAAGACTTTGGGTACTAGGCACTTGGAGGAAGTATGAGCTGTTTTCTTTGGCTTGCATATGACCTGTTTTGCATGAAAAAGAATCAGACACACGAATTCAGCTGTCTTTTCAGATTAGGTTTTATTTCTCCAAGGACAAATTTACTTTTGAACTTGTTCTTTTATTTCCTATTAAATTTCAGAAATCCTTAAAAGGAAATCCTAAAAGACTTTTTTTTTTTTTTTGCCCTTCAGAGGTACAATTCTGAAACCTGCTATTAGACTATCCCAGAGTAAATTCATTGACCACAAATCTAAGTTTTTATGATTGGTCTTAATGTAGGGAAGAAGTAGAGATAGAAATTAAACAAAATTTTGTCTCAACCCTTAAGTTAGGGATTATTTTTCTAGAATTAGTATTAGGCTAATTGTGTTTTAGAAACTTATACAATTTTAGTTGAGTATTTTAATGTGTATAAATTGAGAAAGACTAATTTTTTTCTACAGGAAAGAGAATCTCGTGAACACCTCCGTTTAGGATTGTTGGGTCTTCCTGCTCCTAAGAATGACTTTGAAATTGTTCTACCAGAAAATGCTGAGAAGGAACTGGAAGAGCGTGAAATAGATGATACTTACATTGAAGATGCTGCTGATGTGGATGCACGGAAGCAGGTGAGTGACAGCTGTTAACATGTCTCAAGATCTCTACTTAGTGTTTTTTTCAGTATTGAAAAAGTTGCACTAAAGGAAAATTCTTAGAATCAATCTTGATAGGTGTTCTTAAAATGTATAATCATATAGGTCGCAATTTAAATATCCTCTGTCAAATGCATTCAGTTCAGTCGCTCATTATGCTCCTTTAAAATATGTGTAAGTAGTCATTTAGAGATTGGTTTCACTCTTGCCAAGAAAAGATGTTATTGACCAGTCTTAAATACATCTTACTGATTCATTTGTGGTTGATTGATTTGTTTCTTTGTCAGTGTAAACTAATGGGAAGTTGTGGGAGCTCAACACGGTGCTCTGTGACAACCTAGAGGGGTGGGATGGGGGTTCAGGAGGGAGGGGACATATGTATATTTATGGCTGATTCGAGTTGTATGGCAGACGCCAACACAGTATTGTAAAGCAGTTATCCTCCAATGAAGAAGAAATTTTAAAAATGTGGATTTGGAAATTTAGAGTGCATCAGAATAAAATTAGTAATACCTTGTACTAATATACTTTCTAGTTATTTATTTTTCATATGTACATAACAGCCAGGTGATATAAGTAGGATAGGTATCAGGTTCATTTTAGAAATGAGGAAACTTGGGTGAATTAAGTTAACTGTCCCAGGTCTTGTGTCTTGAAAGTGGTAAAACATGAACTAAAACAGATCATGTGATCCACTTCAGGACTTCTTGTTGCAGCCCATTTTGGGGTATTTTTAGAAATCGAATCATTTCTAGGGATTGGAGTGATGGAAGGCATGCTTTAGAGAGAAACCACATGAATGTGCTTTTGGTGGGGGATATATAATAATACTTTATGAATTTAGTTCTCTTCGCTATTTTGAGCTACATTTATTCTAAAAAATGATTTAAAGTTTTCTTGTGTTAACCCACATTATTCATAATTTAAGAGGCATAAAACAGCACCCTTGCTGGCTGGTCTTTTAAATAAAAAATCAGTAGCTCCTTAGGTGGAAGGGAGAGGTTGTATTGCAGGAGGGATAATTGGATGCATCCCCTCGAAGTTTAGGATTTGGTCTTTTAGACAAGAAAAGAGTGATTATCTGATTAAGGGAGCCATGCAAATCTGGAGAATGCTCCTAGTAACTGTTGGAAGTTCTTAGTTTGTGCTGTAACATGAGAATGAATAGACTGGCTAATTTCAGTGGCGTTCTATTGCCTTTCTACAAACTTAAACAGATTACTACAGCTTTAGCTCTTGAACATACATGTTCTTATAGATGAAAGTGTTTTCACCTTTACTGAAATGTGTCAGATATTGTATAGCTGTAAAAATGGTTATAAAAATAATTTTTCTAGGCCATACGAGATGCAGAGCGTGTAAAGGAAATGAAACGAATGCACAAAGCTGTCCAGAAGGATCTGCCAAGACCATCAGAAGTAAGTATTAGAATTTCTGCCTTAGGAAGTTTTAAGTTTCTTTTTATGTGATTGATGTTTTTATATTATTCATAAAGTCTATAAAACAACATTTCATCTACTTTTTGAAATATAGTAAAGCAGTTCCCAGATCCAGTCTTTGAAATGCTTCACTGGTACAAATAAGAATAATGAAAGAAAAAAGAAAATAATTTCTTTTGAAAATGTTAACCTGCTTTAGGTGTACCTCGGAGATGCTGCAGGTCGGTTCCAGGCCACTGCAGTGAAATGCATGTCACTCAGTGAAGCGCAAATTGTTCTGTTTGCTTGTGCATATAGAAGTTATGTTTATACTAAACTGTAGTTTTTAAGTGTGCAGTAGTGGTATGTCTAAAAAAGTACATACCTTAATGTACTTAATGTACATACCTTGATTAAAAGCTACTTTATAGCTAAAAAGTGCTAATTATCATCTAAACTTCTGACCCTGAGTCATAATCATTTTGCAGTAGTAGCATTAATGATCACAGCTCACCATAGCAGATAGAGTAGTAATGAAAAAATGTTTGAAATATTGCAAGAATTGCCAGTGTGACATAGACAAAATGAGCAAATGTTGTTGAAAAAATGGTGCCAATAGATTTGCTCAATTCAGGGTTGCCACGAACTTTCAGTTTGTGGAAAAAAACACCTTGTCTGCAAATTGCAGTTAAGTGAAGCACAGTAAACCAAGGTGTGCCTGTATTTAATTCATTGCTGGAAGAAGTAGTAACATTAGTATGTTGCAGTACTGTGTTTAATAATTGTACTTGTTTTAACATTTTAGGTAAATGAAACAATTCTAAGACCCTTAAATGTAGAACCACCTCTAACAGATTTACAGAAAAGTGAAGAACTGATCAAAAAGGAAATGATCACAATGCTTCATTATGACCTTCTGCATCACCCTTATGAGCCATCTGGAAATAAAAAAGGAAAGACTGTAGGATTTGGTACCAATAATGCAGAGCACATTGCCTATCTGGAACATAACCCTTACGAAAAATTCTCCAAGGAAGAGCTGAAAAAGGTATCATTGAGTATTTTTGTCTCAAGATTTAAGTATTTGTTAGGTATTATGTATCATGGATGAACATTAACATATTTTCCCATATGGATGTTCATAAACAACCGAAATATATGGTTACAAGAGAAATTTTCATGTTAAATGTTATGCATTCATCCTCCCCTTTCTACAGTGTTCAGTGGTAGACCTTTATCAGATAGGCACGAACATATTTTCCCGTATGGATGTTCATAAACAACAGAAATATATGGTTAAGAGAGAAATTTTCATGTTGAATGTTATGCATTCATCCTCCCTCCTCTCTCCACAGTGTTCAGTGGTAGGCCTTTATCAGATAGGCACGGACATATTTTCCCGTATGGATGTTGATAAACAACAGAAATATATGGTTACGAGAGAAATTCTCATGTTGAATGTTGTTCGTTCATCCCCCCTCCTCTCTCCACAGTGCTCAGTGGTAGGCCTTTATCAGATAGGCACTGGCTTTGATGGCAGGGTTTTTGTCTCATGGGTGTATGCCTCATTGATCCTTACAGTTGCCATTTTCTGGGTTTAATTCTGTTTTCTCTGAATAGGGTGGAGTTGCCTTTAGTACTTAAACCTCACTTACTTAGAATACTATGAAGAAACAAGAATGTATTAAAATATTTACAGATTAAACCTTTCATCTATTCACAGAAAGGAAAGACCATTTACTTCATGTATTTGCCTGACATGGTTTCCCCCTACCCTCGTGGATAAGGAAATAAATGTTTTCTTGTATAATGTAACGTCTGTCCTACCTCTTCCTCTATGTGCATTTTATTCTTTCTGCTTTGACAGAGCAAACAGCTGTGATTGTGACTAGAAATCTGTATAGTGATACAGGAAAAAAGAGTTGATGTCGTGGTTGGAAGAGGCGTGGTCTTTTGCTGAAGTCTCCTTTCTTTAGCCATTCATTTTGGGGGCCGGTGAAGTCCCTGCCCATTAGAGTGGGCTGACTTAGGAGGGAACCAGATCCTTCTCTCTTTCCTCTCTTGCACTCGCCTTCTCTCTTTCTTACTTTCCCTTTTTTGTACAGTATAAATGATACATGTTTATTATAGAATTTTTAGAAAATAGAGGAAGAAGGGTTTAGATTTCTGTTTCAGTTTGCTTCTGAGTAACTTTGAGTTGCTGTCTGCTAGTAAGTGCCATGGAAGCTACCCTCTGTTGAGAATTAGATAATGACCTCATTGCTTGAACAGTTTCCTCTTGTTAGAGTGAAAATATGAGAAGATGGATTTGAGGAACTCAGTCTTCCTAAATTTATTGTATATATGGAAACCTGAAACAAAGATCACATTGTTACTAATAGAAGTTCTGTGAGGGACAGATTCTAATGCATGCTTTGAAAATGATAATTGTAAACAGTGCTTTAGAATTTTATATGAAACCATTACAAAGTAGTTCATCCTCCTGTATTTTATTACCTGTTTATAGTCCCCTGTGTTCTGAAAAATTTGAAGCAACTATTTACTTAGCAGATTTTTAAGCACAGTTTCAGTGGAACTTAGCTGTACTTTCTCCTAATTATTATAAGAGCTAAATTTGTCAATTTTTACTATGTGCGGTTTCAGAGTGAAATACCATTTCACTGATAATAAAGTACCCAGTTGTCATTAAGTGGGTTAAAATTAGTTTGTTTCCATTATTTCCCCTAAGAGGTATCATTTAAAAGGATCCATTCTTTATATTCTGCAGACATGATCCCCCCCTCTTTTTTTTTCTTTGTTTAAATTTTTTCATATGCTTGTTATTTATCTTGATTTTTCTTGTGTTTTGGTCTGTGTTTATTTTCTGATGTTCCTGGAATGATTGAGAGCTTTCTATAAAGCACAAAAAGTAATTGTTGGTTTTTCATGAGCCATGAAGCAAAGGGCTGGAAAGAGTTCGTGTGGTATGCTGATGGAGTCTGTGTGTCTGGTGCTGGGCTGGCTCTTTGTGTCTTGCTGTATCACTTAATCCTCATAACAAACATGTTAGGTATTATCTCCCCTCTCCAGTTGAGAAACGGGCTTACAGAAGTTCAGCAAGTTCAGATAGCTATTTAAATGCTAAAGCTGTGATTGGACTCCGCTTGTCCAATTCCATCCTCATTCTGTCACATTAAACCGTATCTTTTCTAGTGACCAGCAACTGGTCTGTGATCTGTCATTATTTGATCTGTGCTTCCAGTCCTAGTCTCTGGTAATGTCAGGGACATTGTTTCAGATGAAAAAAGGCATGTGTCAAAAAAAAACAGAACACCCCACCTAATTCGCCTTCACTGCACTGGGAAGTTGGAAGCGTCGGGGTTGGTGGTGAGTGGAAGGAGCATCCCATGCAGTGGTCCCCTTTGGTGTGGGTGTGAGCCTGTCTCTTCTGCTTCCTAGTGTTGTGTTTTTGAACAAATTGTTTAACCTCTCTGAGCCTTTGCTTCGTGAACTGTAATGAGGTTAATGAACCATGAGCTTCATGAACTTTAGTGAGGTTAATGTTGACTGCTTTGTAAGAGTGGTATGCTGTTTGGAGATAAAATAGGTAAAACTTTTCAGTCCAGTTCCTGGCACCTGAGAAATGGTAGCTGCTGTTTTAATGAGTGGAAGGCAAAGAATGTTTATATTATTGGGGGTAATGGATGCTTGACTCTTCAGATCAATCTGCATTGACTTCTAGGCTTCTTAGGTTTCACTTAGATATTTATAACCCCCTTCTAAAAACAGTCAACCAAAGCTCATTGCTTTTGCCCAGGGAGGGAAAGACCAGTCTTTTAAAACTTTCTGTTGATGGCAAGTGTCTCTAGTACTCAAGCTTACTGAAATTATTATTGTGAACAGGCTCAGGATGTTCTGGTACAGGAGATGGAAGTGGTCAAACAAGGTATGAGCCACGGAGAACTCTCAAGTGAAGCTTATAACCAGGTGTGGGAAGAGTGCTACAGTCAAGTTTTGTATCTTCCTGGTCAGAGCCGCTACACCCGGGCCAACCTTGCTAGCAAAAAGGACAGAATTGAGTCGCTGGAAAAGAGGCTTGAGGTTGGTATCCTGTTAATATTCAACCTTAAATGTGTACTTTGATTGAAATGATGAATCAGACTCATACCTCTGATGAATGAAACTCATACAACTTCAGAAAAATAGATGTAATTGTTTTTGAATTTCTTGAGAAAAACTGCACTGAAGTGTTTGATCTGCATAGGTGTTTCAGAATAGCTGGGCTTTGTGATAAAGAGAGTGCTAAGTTGACCACAGGTCAGTCAGAACCTTTTACATTTGGGAGCAAGGAGCCAAAAGTGAACACTGGTCACTCAGAACAGTGTAGATGAGTGCTGAAATAGCAGTTTTCTCCAAGGAGGGAGATCAGTGTACCAGGGAGCTTTCTTTCTGTAACCAAGAGGGCACACTTAAAAACTTTAGTACCTTTCTACTCACTCTCTGATTCCTGTGAGTTTGCTACAGGGAGAGCGCTGAGCTGGATTACCTAGACAGTGGCTTCCATGATTTTTCATGTCTGTGAAAATGTTGAAAGGTACTCGATGGGAATTTCATAGCATGTGGTTTCTTAATATAGTCTGCATGTTTTGAATTCCAGAATCTGTGTAGGAATTTTGCCAGTGGTATGTAAATTGTGGTTCATGGACCACTAGGCTGCGTTGTGAATTCTTAATGGTGGTCTTCAGGGATGTTTCTGACACCAAGATATCTTGGGATGGGAAGTAGAAAGAGGTGCTTCAGGCAGTCACATGCAGAAAGTGGCTTCAAGTTCCTCTTATGTGATTACCAATTTCTCTTTGCAGAAAGTAGATTTGAATATATTTTATTTAGGGTTAAAATAAAAAAATAGTGAAGTCATTTGGAGTGGTTAGGGCTGTGTGAAGCTAGGGAAATGAGCTGGAAAAAGCAGTAAACTTTAGTTAATTTTTAATTTTACCTTTAAGGTCATATGTCTAGGCACCTAATGGTAATGCTCGTGAACTTCTTTTATCATTTGGTGGGAAATCAGAGTTTCTTCCTGAAGTGATTTTTCATCTTGGGTGAAATTTTAACATTCCATTGCTACTGGTTACTCTAGCTGTGTTACTGACTTCCAGCAGGGTGTGCTGTTGCTCCGTGTTTTAATTCACAAAGTCAGGGAAAGTAAAAAGAACATCAGTGGTTAAATTTAAGTTATATTTTCTGTTGTGTAGGCTTCATTTCTGATAAGTGGTAGTTAGCAGTGTAATTCTGTTCTAAGGTCAGCATCATAATTGATTGGAAAGCTATTTGGAAAGCTTCCTTGTAACCTTTATATATAAATGCTTAGGTCTCTCACTTGGTTTGAAAATCTCATTTGAGGTGGGCAAACTCTTTATTGCTCAAATGTAAGGACATTTTGTGCTGTTTAAAATATAAAAAAAGTTTTTTCCCCAAATCTCATTTACTTTGTTGAGGCACTAACTTTCATGACAGCAAATAAATGTGTCACAAAGTGAGTGGTGCCATAAAGTACAGTAATTTTTATTTCTATGTTGAATTGGTCTTGTGAGTTTTGAAGGGAAAAATACTGAGAGAACCACTGCTGTTCTTTTGGAGATTTATTTGGGTCGTTTATGAGCAACCATTAGAAACATGTGGTTCTCTTTGTTCAGTTCAGTACCAGGAACTGAAATCTTCCGTTGAACTATTTTTGCTGAGGGATTGGTGATTTTGGAAGAATATTCATAAAACAGTCTGAAGTAATTTTTCTTTTCTTGACTCCTGGATAACTTGCTTTAATGTTTACTCAGCTAGTTACTTTTAAAGAGCACGTAATCAAATCCTTTAATTTAGTAAACTCTGCTTATTTCAAATGAAAGTTCATTAAGTCTTTAAAAAGAAGAAAAGAGACTCAAAAACACAAACAAATCCCCCATTTTATTTGTATCCATCCCTAATTCAGAACTAGATTTGTCTTAGCTTATTTTAGTTTTTGAAGATGCAGTTCTCCTGATTTGAAATACATAAATATTTTATTTCAGTTGTGGTAATTCTTTCATCATTTTAGTTGATTGCTAAATTATAAACATTATTCGAAGTTTGTTGTGGGGAAGGAACTCTAGTTGTATTATGTAAACTTAAGGCTGTACTTAAATTATCCTTCCACTCTTCAGTTCAGGGAGATGTTCCTTGCTGTGCTGAGCGCAGTACATGACTGCCAGTGTGCTTGAGTTCTGCTACCGTGAACTCTGGAACAGTGAATCTAAATTAGGACCCTATCGCACCGTATCAAGCAAGATGAAATCCAGCTTTGTCGTGCTTGGTGTCTCCTAAATGGATTAAAAAAAATATGCCCTGAGGTTTATATTGGAGCTAGTCTTCAAGCCATTACTCATGATTAGTATTTGAAACTTAGAACTTAAATTAAAATCCTTAAGATTCTCATTTAAAACTAGTTAGAACCACCTCAGATTTTATGTAGAATGTTTTGGCTGGTACAAGGAGTCCATTAAATAAATAGAATCAGAAGATAGTCACAGGTCAGAAGCAAGTGGGAAAGACTAACCAAGTCCACATACTTTATTCTGCTTAGGAGATAGAATTAATTTTGGAACTTTACCAGACGTCTGTGTGTAAAATATGGCAGCACCTGCAAGCAGAAATGACAGCTAATATCAGAAAAGGAAAGTTATGAAAACACAGCATGTTGAGGCCATTTAAATGTGGTGGCAAAAGGCCATGTTATTTGAACAGCTTCTGAGGGCATTATAGGTGTATTCGATAGGAGTAGCATGTTTGCTCTTCATGGGGATGCTCCAATTAATAAGAAAAACTTAATTTCTGTTCAGTGTCATGTTTTTATAAAACAGAAAAAGAAGGATGGCCAGCCAGTGTAGAAGAATTTTCATCAAACGGTTGAAAGTAAAAGAGCTTTAGGCCTTTATTTAATCCTACACTCAGTGTGTGTTACTGAGCATCTGCTGTGTGGCAGCCCCTGCTCTGGGCCCTGGGGATGCAGCAGGGAACCAGGCGGACGAGCTTTCTGCTCCTCTAGACTTCATTTATCTGGAAAACACTTAACGTGGAGAACCTTATTTTCCGATGATGCCAGATAAATGAGTCATTACTGTATTTGGGAAGTGCAAATAGAATTTGAAGTGTTCTAATTTGTTTCCACTTTAAGTGGAAATAAGAAATCGTCTGAAGATGTAATTATTTTGAGTGAAATAATTTCCAGTAGGTGCAAAAGTGAAATGAGAAGTCTGAATTTAGGCCTGCCATTAAATTTAATAGTATTTGAAATTGTATCTAAACTGCTGTGTTGAGGAAGTTTGGCTGAAAAGTCGATTTTGTCATGTTAGCTGTAAAAATGGAAAGGCTTTCCTTAGAGGTGGAAACTAGGTCCAGAAGTAATACTTCTCCCTGTATTTTACTGGCACAGGCAATTTAGTCAAGAAATACTATGTGACATTGACTTCTTGGAAATAAAGTAACTTAAAGAACACAGATAACACATTTAAAATCCTTCTCAGTGTGTTTGTAGAACTCGTCTGGGGACCCCTGACTTTTCCGGACGGTTATATTTCAACAAAATTAGCTGCACAATGGGTCCTGTTTTCTCAGTGATGATCATTTATTTTTACACAAGATAAAACTTCCCTTAGAACCTAGGGTAAGGATTAAGCTGGTGTGCAGTTGAGGGTGGAGGGATGGTATGTTGTTGTATCTCAGCAGGTTTACATTTAGGCTCTTGTGCGAGTGGGAGGGAGTGTGTGGGGTGATGTGCGGTGACAGATGAGGAGTCCTCAGTACTTGGAACATTCTCAGTTCTCAAGTTCTCCTCTCTGCCATCAGCCTTAAAGGCATTAACAGATTTCTTGGTTGTTTCTAGTGGCATCTCTGGAAGCTAGACCAGAGATCTCCTGTGATAACAACGGTGTTGCTTTCATTATTCCTCAGCATTGAGTTGAATTTGTTTCTTGTAGTTGTTGGGTTTCATTTCCTAACTTACGCAAATGTAAAATGCTCTTGGCATTGCTTTATTGGTACTTTTATGTTTTTGGAAGTGCGTTTAGTAAGGTATTGCCTTATTGCTTTAGCTTGCTTTTTAGGGAGGCAGTCTGATGGTTGCTAACTGATAGATGCTGACTAATAATCACTTAATTGGACCTGTATCTCATCAATATTGAGATGGCTGACTGCTAAAACAATGCTAATGAGTAGTATAGAGATTAAAGGAGTATCACTCATGGGCTCTTGTTTGCAAACATTTCGATGGTTGAAATCACATCTTCACTACTATAGGATCATGTTGACTAGGAAGTGGAGCTGCCATTAACTTTATATTTACTTTAGGTATTCTGAAACCTGTTTTTCCAGTGGTATAAGGTTATTATCTGGATCCTCGAGCAAGAATTTCAGTGACGGATGCTCTTAATGTTTCTGAACCTCACTGTAGCAGACTTTAACTGAGGACAGTATTGGAGACCCAAGGATAATGTGTTTATTTTGGAATTACTTAAGCTTCGTAACCTTAACAAACTTAGTGAGTTTGAGAGTAACAATTACACTTTTATAAGTCCCATACAGCTCCCTTTTGTAATGACCCGAGGAAACACTTATGGTTCCACTGATTCATCTCCTGGGGACCATCAGTTTTCCATTGGTCTCTGGCCAGTCTTTTTTAGACAGTTTCTCTTCTATGCATTTAAAAAATAACATTTGTAGGCATCTTTTCTAAAAATAATACCAGTACTTTGTAGAAAATTTTAAATTAAAAAAGAGAAAAGCCTACCATTCAAGTGTAATCACATTAAACATCTTGGAGTGTGTGTATATAAGATTAAATACGATAGAAAAAGATTTAATGTATCTACAGCCACACATATCAGTGTGTGGATAAAGGTCTTTAAAACTAAATTGGGATCACCATGTACTCCTCCATTCATTTACTAGTATAATATTATAAGTAAAAAAACAAAACCCTGATCACTTGTACTCTTTTAAAGCCTGTGGCAAAAGATTAGCTTTGGTGAAATCTCTAATAATTCTAGTTATATTCTGCCTAGCTTCTCAAAAAGTTGTTAAAATAAACTTTTTTTCCCCATAAAATTTTTCTGAGAGATGTTTTTCCTATAGTTTTGTAGCTTGTTAAGAGTGAAAGAATTCGGAATTAAAAATGTAAGCTGGGGAAATTGAAAGCTTTTCTCCAGTGTCAAATAAAATTTTTACAAGTAGCTACATACAGGTTAATGTCTAAATCAGGGAAGGAATGATGAGCAAGTTCATTAATTGAGATCTGTTTATGTGTGTCTGGAATAATTTTTCAGGGAACTGTCTGGTGGTGTGAAGCCATCTAGTGCCGCCGCTGGAATTTCTTCAGGCAAGTTTGCATTTCACGGGCTGAGGCAGAGAGGGCATCTGGTTGAGCTGCAGTGTACTCTAGTGTTGGGCTTTTAAACAGACACAATGGCAGAAGTTCATCTCTTGGTGACTGTGTAGCCTAGGGCAAGTTACTTAACCTCTCTGGGTCTCAGATGTTTCTTACTTGTAAAATTTGGGTGATAGTTTTTATCTCATGGAAGTCAGAGCTTGAAATAATGTAAGATGAAATAAGATGGTGTGCCTTACAGCTGGTGAGTTTTAGTGGACAGGAATCCTCTCCCAAGTCTCTCAGGGTCGTATCACTCTTGTGCAGTCGCTGCCTTGTTTGGACTCTTCTGTGACCTCATGGACTGTAGCCAGCCAGGCTCCTCTGTCCATGGACTTCTCAGGCAGGAACACTGGAGTGGGTTGCCATTTCCTCCTCCAGGGGATCTTCCTGACGGATTGAACCCAGGTCTCCTGCGTGGCAGGTGGATTCTTTACTGCTGAGCCACCAGGTAAAGTGGCTTATTATCACTCCTAGTGTGAGTTTAATTAGATTTGATGGTATAAGGTACCAAGAAATAACTTTACCTTGAGTAAGAGGGTGGCTAAGTTTTGGCTCTATAAATTTTGATGAATGTCTGAAATAGGAAACATGGGTTAATTTTAGGAGAGAGATTTGAATAATACTTAAAGGTTCACATTTTGTTTCGTACAAATGAATTTTACATAATTGTGGATTTTAACGTTTCATTTGTACATTTTGGCATGTTGAGACAGTTGACATACTTCTATTTTAATGTTTCCATTATATTGATGATTCATGGTTTGTGGTGTATAGTCTTAACAAAACAAAATAGTTATCCTTTGGAGTAGACACTGAATTTGAAATTTAAAAAAACTTTTATTATAGGAATTTTTAAAGATACCCTAAAGTAGACTGGTGTAATGGTCCTAGTGTGTTATCACCCAGCTGTGACAGCCATCAGCTCATAGCCACTCTTATTTCATGTCATTTCCCCTTCCCGGCTATTTGAAACAAATTCCAGACATCATATCGTAAAACAGAATTATGATGCATGAAATTTGTCAGCTTGGTCCCCCTGTACATTTATATGTAGATATATTTTCATTCGTCTCTTGTTGAATTGAATTTTACACTTTTGTTTTGAATGTAGTCAGCTTTTATTATATCCAGTGTTGTCCTACTTCAAAATCCTAATAGTTATAGTGAACTTTATTTAAAATCATAAGAAATTTTGTGCTGATACATATTTAAGCACAAACTTCCATTATAACCATATTTGGGAGGCTTGTCTGGTGACAGATGAACAAAGTATTTAATCCTAATTCCATTATTAAATTTGTTAGTTGTTTTAAGAAGACTTTAACGTATGTGTCTAAGTGCAGTTAAGGATTTGAAAAAATTTTTGACAACTTCTGGTAAATGAACTATAAATGCAGTGGTTTGAAATCAGTTTTTGGAAGAACTTGTGGTAAATCACCTGTAAGTAGTAGTTTAAGCTCCCTAAACCAATACTTTTTTGTTGAAAATAAGTTGTCCTTCAGGGCAGTTGCTAATGCTTAGTTGTATTTTTAAAAAGGGCTTAAAATATTAATCTAGTTAAGTCAGAGCCTGGTTCTTCTTGATTCTGTATATTTTTAAAAAGTCTTATGCTCTGTTGGACTTGAATGTTCCCGTGTGTGTGTGCGGGTGAGGGAGCTGGGCTGATGCAGGTTAGGTGTGCTCCATGTGTGCAGGTGTGCTTCATGCTTGAGATTTGCTGGCTAGAAAAAGTCCAGACTTGATAGGTTAGTTTTTTTCCCTCCTAAAATGTATTGAGCAGTCATAGGTCGAGCATTTTACCAACCATGTGGATATGGTCCTTTACATTTTAATGATCAGATGGCAGATGTCAGATAAGCTAGAATTGAATATTAAAAGCTATATTCCTTTCTTTACATTTAAGGTATATTTACATATACTTTATATGTTTCTTCTTTATATTTTTGTACTAACATATAGTTATTGGGGGTTCCATGGTGGCTCAGACAGTAAAGAATCTGCCTGCACTGCAGGAGACCTGGGTTCCATCTCTGGGTCGGGAAGATCCCTGGAGAAACCCACTCCAGCATTTTTGCCTGGAAAATTCCATGGACAAAGGAGCCTGAAGGGTACAGTCCATAGGGCTGCAAACTGACGCGACTGACACTTTCATATAGTTAATTGACTAATTTTTTTTTCTCTACTTTAATTTTTTGTAAAATTTATTTCCATATTTGCTTGAAATCTTAGCACAGTATTTGAGCCTGAAGACTTTAATAAGGCTTGAGCGAAATTAAATAAAATTGTTCATATTAAATGGAAGCTTTGCAGTTTTAAAATCTTTGGTGTTTTGGGAATAATAAATGACTCAACTGTGTGAGGTGAGGTAATTCCCAGATGTAAGTCATACTAAATGTGCCTTGATGGCTAATTAAACACTTTCTGAGCCTAAGTGTTATGTTGTTACACCAAATTGGAAATTGAATTTCCATGGTGTGCAGTGTATAGCTAATTGAATTATCTTAGCCAATGAAAATGATAATTTGTGTGACTAATTTTTAAAAAAGTACTGCATATATTAATTTGAAATTCTTTGCTGTTAAGGTTTTTGGAATGTGTTTTTGAATCCACATGTGACTAGAGTGTCTAATGTTGCTATTGTTGGAACACACTGAATTATAGTATCAGGAGCTTGATGCAACTAACTTATGGATTTAGTTCACTTATTATTGGAAATGAGGACATTTTGGTAGGCCTGGTTAAGAGAAAACAGCTGACACCTAGTTTTGGTAATGACAGTGGCTGAAACAGAATTCTCCATCCTGATTGCCTCCCTGCCAACTAGGGGCTTTAAAAATACAGTAGTCTGAGACCATGTAAATAAGGAAAAAAAAACCTCTACAGTTAGCTTCTTAAATTTACATACACACATATGTCACTTAGTCATGTCCAACTCTTTGCAGTTGCATGGATTATACAGTCCATGGAATTCTCCAGGCCTGAATACTGGAGTGGGTAGTCTTTCCCTTCTTCAGGGGATCTTCCTAACCCAGGAATCAAACCCAAGTCTCCTGCTTTGTAGGCAGATTCTTCACCAGCTGAGCCACCCGTGAAGCCGAAGAATACTGGAGTGGGTAGCCTATCCCTTCCCCAGGGGATCTTCCTGGCCCAGGAATGGAACTGGGGTCTCCTGCATTGCCAGCAGACTCTTAACCAGCTGAGCTACCAGGGAAGCCCCTTTTAAGTTTAGCTGGGGTTGAAGAGCATTGGCTTAAAAAGATGTGCTCCAGTACCTATTACTTGGTGTGGTGGTCCTAAAGAGGCAGACTGCTCACTTAAGAAACAGCTGTCTTTTCCTTGCTTTATTCCCAGGAAGAGATCTCTGTCATTTTTAAAATTAAAGTTGAAATTTAAAAGAGGGTTTTAAATTGTCTTCCATAGTCCCTTGGTCCGTTAGGAGAGGAGAGCAAAATGGTCAACCTCTTAGTACCTATAATAATTGTAATCAGAGCTAACATTTGTTGTCTTCTTGCTTTGTGCTAGATATTACTGGGTGGCTAAGGGCTTCTCTGTACTTTATATAGTAACTTTTAGTGATAACTGCCATTTTATTGATGGAGTAATGGAAATACAGAGGTTAAATAACCTACGTCAACTCAAAACAGCTGAGTGACTCACTTCACGGCACTACTGACTTGCTTGAGTATTTCCTGACTCTTAGTAGATGTATCTTTGCTGGAACTCACTTTAATTTGTTATCTGTTGGAGGAAAATGGCTCTTTTATAAAGGACATTATTTATTAATGGATTTAATCTTTAAGTGCATTGCACAGGAATAAAAGCTAATATTTTAACTTTTATAAAATGTTGAAGATGGAGGCTTTAAGTGACCTTTATGTTAATTAAGTTTAGATCCATCTCATGTTCTTAAGGAACACATAAAACATGTCCCTTCCTGCCACCCCCCTCTGCCCTGGGCTTATTTGACTTTGGCTTCAATAAAGTAACCTGGAGATGGATAGGTATGAAGTAATACTTTTCCAGTAGAAGCGTACTTTATATTTTGGGGAACATGGCATTTTTTGATGTTCTTACATATTCTAAAAAAAAAAAGCAGTGAGATTGACATGTTTATTTTTATATCAGACATAATGCTTTGAAGTGAATGTTTAATGGAAAGCTATATATTTGTTTTGGTGATTATATTGTTTCTAAATATTTAAGGAAACATCCTATGAACAGTTTTCTTTTCTTTTTTTTTTTTTTTAGGTCAGATGTATTTTTTTTTTATTAAATTTATTTATTTTTAAAATTACAATACTGTATTTGTTTTGCCATACATTGACACGAATCAGCCATAGGTGAACACAATCTCCCAATGCCGAATCCCCCTCCCACCTCCCACCCCCCATCCTCTACTTGAATCATCCTGTGCATCAGCCCCATGCATCCTGCATCCTACATTGAACATAGATTAGCGTTTCGTTTCTTACGGGAAAATATACATGTTTCATTGCCATTCTCCCATACCATCCCACCCTTTCCCTCTCCCTCAGAGTCCAAAAGTCCATTCTATACCTCTGTGTCTCTTATTGTCTCACATGTAGGGTCATCATTACTGTCTTCTAAATTCCATATATATGTGTCAGTATACTGTATTGGTGTTTTTCTTTCTGGCTTACTTCACTCTGTATAATCGGTTCCAATTCCATCCATCTCATTAGAACTGAGTCAAATTTATTCTTTTTAAGGGCTGAGTAGTATTCCATAGTGTATATGAACCACAGTGAACAGTTTTCTTATCAATATTGTATATTTGACAACATTTTCCCATGGTACCATTTCTACTTACTTACCCCCTGGAGCCTCACATTTAGTATTTCAGAAAAAAAAATGTCACACTGTCTCCCTTGTTACAGGTACTCTCAATTATATTCTTGTGAATTACAGAGTATCATTTGGGTATATGTCATCCTGAAACTACTTAGCTTTGATTGCTTTTAGAAGTCACTTGATGGAATCAGTTTGGAGGGTGGTAGGAGAGAGGAAAGACGTTGCAGGGAGAAACGGGCACAAAGAAATTGACACGGATACAACCTGAGGCTTTGACCTCACAGTTACAAGTGTTGTTTGTTGGAGACAAGTATTTGCAAGATCATGGTGAAGTGGGATGTAGAATGTACACCCAGAGAAGGCGTTATACTAATGGAATTCTGCATCACAGCCTGCTGCCTCTCAGCTTTTCCTTGTACCGTCTAAACTGAGGCTTTGTCTGTAGCAGCTCTAGAATTTTGTTGAAACTTTCTGCTAAGTGTCCCTCTCCAGTTCATTTTGAATCTATACATTGAAATTTTTTTTTTCACCTAATTTTAGAATCATCTGAGAGGCAACTCACTTGTGCTCAGTGTACATATTTAATAGGAAAATTATTTCTGTTAATTTTATGGAGTCTTATTGCTCCTCAAAATTAAAAACATTTTTGTTGTTGTTGGCTAATGTGATATTCTCTCCTTTATGGGTTTTATGCCAAGTTTATGATTATAACTTTATAAAAATAATCTAGTAATTTTGTACTTTTGAGGGGATTGTTTTGATAACAGCTGTGGTATATTAATTGAGTATTATTCAGTTATTTTAAATGTGCTTGATGTATAATATATAGAAGTGCATTTTTGAGATACAGATGGTGAAGATATATCGCTGCCAGCCCCCCAAACTGCCAGCCCCAGGATTAATGATAGCAGGAGTTATTTTTGGAGGTAGAAATTAGTTTTCCCCATACTGTGAAATTCAAGCCTGCTTTGAGTTTGGGTCATGGGTGAAGTTATTTGGGACTAAACTGTAAAACTGTTTAAGTGTAAGAGAAACCCTTCTTAAGCCTAGTTTTGTATTATGGTAGTTGAAGTATAAGAATAAGGTACTCTTTTTTTTTTTTCCTTTTCCATTGTGGTTTATTACAGGATATTGAATATAGCTCCCTGTGCTATAGAGTATGATCTTGTTATTTGTCCCTTCTATACATAATATTTTGTATCTGTTAACCCCAAACTCCGAGTCCATCCTTCTCCTGCCCCCTCCCCCTTGGCAACCACAAGTCTGTTCTTTATGTCTGTGAGTCTGTTTCTGTTTCATAGATAAGTTCATTTGTGTCATATTTTAGATTCCACATAAAAGTGGTATCATATGGTATCAGTCTTTATCCTTCAGACTTACATTGCTTACTGTGATAATCTCTAGGTCCATGCGTGTTGCTGCAGATGGCATTATTTCACTCTTTTTAGTGGCCGAGTGGTATTACGTCCTCTGTGTGTGTGTGTGTGTGTGTGTGTGTGTGTGTGTGTGTGTGTGTGAAATGTGTGTGGACATGTGTGTGTGTGTGTGTGTGTGTGTGTGTGTGTGTGTGTAGATACAGATATACGATATCTTCTTTATCCGTTGATGTGTCAGTGGACATTTCGGTTGCTCCCATGTCTTGGTTATTGTGAATTGTGCTGCTGTGAATGTAAGGGTGCATGTATCTTTTTGAGTTAGGATTTTGTCACAATGTATGCCCAGGAGTGGGCTGCTAGATCATATGGCAGCTGCGGCTCTATTTCAGTTTTTTGAAGAACCTTCATGCTCTTTTCCATGACGCTGCATCAGTTTACATTCCCATGAACAATGTAGGAGGAGGGTTCTCTTTCTCCGCATGCTCTTCAGCGTGTTATTTGTAGACATTTTAGTGATGGCCGTTTTGACCAGCTGGTACCTCACTGTAGGTTTGATTTGCATTTCTTTAATGATTAGTGATGATGAGTGTTTTTATGTGCCTCTTAGCCACCTGTAAGTCTGTTTTGGAGAAATGTCTATTTGGGTCTTCTGCTCATTTTTTAATTTTTTTTTTTGCTATTATGTGGGCTGCTTGCATATTTTGGAAATTAAGCCCTTGACAGTTACATTATTTGCAAATATTTTCTCCCAGTCCTTAGTTTGTCTTTTCATTTTGCTTATGGTTTCTTTTGCTCTATAAAGGCTTAAAAAGTTTGATTTGGTCCCATTTGCTTATTTTTGCTTTTGTTTCTATTGCCTTCAGAGACTGACCTAAGAAAACATTGGTATGATTTATGTCTAATAATGTTTTACCTGTGTTCTCTTCTAGGAGTTTTATGGTATCATCTTTAAGTCTTTTAAGCTATTTTGAGCTTATTTTTTTATAAGGCATGAAGGTGCTTTCTGACTTCACTCAGAAAACGTACTTGTGGCTGACTGACTTGTGGCTGTCCAACTTTCCCAAGACCTCTTGCTAAAGCAACTGTCTTTGCCTTATTGTATATTCTTGTCACCTTTGTCGAAAATTAATTGTAGTGTATGGGTTTATTTCTGGGCTCTCTGTTCTTTTTCATTGATCCATTTGTGTGTTTTTGTGCCAATACCAATGCTCTTTTGGTTATTGTAGCTTTCTAATATTGTCCGAAGTCTGAGAGGGTTATGCCTCCTGCTTTGTTCTTTATCCTCAGGATTGCTTTGGCTTTCTGGGTCTGGCAAATATAGTTCCATATAGATTTTAGGAGTCTTTGCTCTGTGTGCATGCTAAGTTGCTTCAGTCATGTCCGACTCTTTGCAACTCTATGGACCGTAGCCCTTCCAGCTCCTGGGAAGGCCAGCTGGCTTTGCTCTGGTTGTGTGAAAAATGTCATAGGTGATAAGATGGGGATCGCATCTGCTGTACTTCTGCTTTGAGGCAGTAGGTGAGCAGTCATGCCTTTTTGTCCTATTGTTGAGCCTGCTTTTCTCATGATGTAATCTCCCCTGGCCCCCAGATAAACAGGGGTCACATGACGACAGAAGCCAAGAGAGCCGCGAAGATGGAAAAGAAGATGAAAATTTTGCTTGGGGGTTACCAGTCTCGTGCGATGGGGCTCATGAAACAGCTGAATGACTTATGGGACCAGATTGAGCAGGCTTACTTGGAGTTACGCACTTTTGAAGAACTCAAGAAGCATGAAGATTCTGCTATTCCCCGGAGGCTAGAGGTACCATTATTGCCTTGCAGCCCTGCTTAGAAAGAGAGTTCTGAAGAATAATCAGGGTTTCCCTCTTTTCCCTGCCTGTGCAGGCTATTGTTTGCATTTGACATTGTCTGGCTTTTTTTTCAGTGAAAGCCTAAAGTTTTTGACTTTCTTACCTAGAATGGCCTGTGTGTAGATGGATAGGCCAGGCCATTGTGGATACAGAGACTTACTAATTTTTTGTTTTCCATGTAGATACACTATGAAATAGAATCGTAACCCTATGATTTCCCCCCTGAAACTTAATTGCATCCCATCCATATAGCTCTCTGAGGTAATTAAACCGATGTCTTTTTGTTTTGTAATTTAGAATGCTGAGAATATAATATAGCTAGTCATCCCAGAGCATCAAATTCCTTTGGCCAGATTTGGTTTAACTTTATTTTCCAAATGTGCGTGAAAGTCCATGCCCGGATAAATGGCAGCCAGGGCTTATTTAAGTGCATGGTGGGTGTTCATAGAACAGTGATGGCTTATTTATTTGAGATAGCAGAGATTTTACAAATGGTGGTACATGTATGACCAAATCAAAGAGTGGCCACAGCACTGGTTTTATAGCAAAAGTAGTTGCTGTTTTTATTTCTCTTAGGGGAATACTTAACTCTTGAGAGTGTTGACCTAACTCAGCTGTTTGTAAGATTATAAAGTACCATAAGATATTTTTAATTTTCAGTGTGTTTACCTATGAAATAATTAATGTTTTTATTTCTTCCAGTGTCTAAAAGAAGATGTTCAGCGACAGCAGGAAAGAGAAAAGGAACTTCAGCATAGATACGCTGATTTGCTCTTGGAGAAAGAGACTTTAAAGGCCAAATTCTGAAGCATATTCTCTCACAAGCTGAATTAATTGCTGGTGTTCAGACCCTTGATGGCTCAAACTGCTGTTTATCTTCACTGACAAATTTGCCCACCATCTGTGGTTTTTCGATTGTTTATTTTCAATGATACCAATCTTACGCATTTATGTGTAAAGACTTTAGCTCCACAGGACATTTTAGGGTTTAAATTATTAAGACGATCATTCTTTTAGCAGTGTCTTATTTGCAAATTTTTTTAGTTTTGGCCTTTAATTTTAAAAGCCTGATTTTAAAGTGCTGCCTGTGAGTAAACTCTTGAATAAAAACAAAATATAAAAAATTGAGAATGTAGCCTTTTGTTTGAAATAGATACTTAGAGTGCCCACAAACCAGCAGATACATACTGTGTGTCATAATTAATGAGTAACTCTTGGATAATAAAAATGGCAACCCAGTATCTTAATTTAAATCCTTAAGAGGCAATCCTTTTGTGGCTTTGTTAGTTTTGACCATTTTTGCATAGGATGATCATTTCTCTATCCACTGATAAGAAAGGTTAACTTTTTAATACCTCAGTTTTGTTTTTTTCCCCAGTATAACTATCGGCAGGTTTCTTCTCTGCCCAGCTACTTACACAGATAGGACTAGATTAGGACTCAAAAGATTTAATTTTTCTTGACTTGTTATTGTCTTGTAAATAGTTTTTTGACAAAGACATTTTAAAGATTAATTCCAACCATACTATCAAATTTTATTAAAGCTCAATGTTTATTTTAACAAGTTAATCACACAAGTGTAGAATTTGGGGAGTATGTAGAGGTAGAAGGATCTAACTGTAATAATTCATATGAAATCATTATTTGGCTACAAGTTCAAAATAAGCCAGTGATATCTTGGACTCACCACAAAAGTTTGCTTACTCTTAGACTGCTAGGGATTAAAGGGAGCAGATTAGGGATTCATTCATTTATTCATTCATTCATCATATATTGTTAACTGTCTAGCCAGTGTCTGAGTCCTGGAGATAGAACTGCGACTAAAATAGACAGCCTTCCGATTTTGTGGAGTTTATTGAGAATGACTGACAGTGAAAATTCAGGGAAGAAGAATGACTTCTTACACACTAGTACTTAAGTTTTAGAGATGACGTGTTACTAAGACAAAGTTCTTGCTCTCACAGAGTTGATGTTAATGGCAATAAGTACCAAACATGGGCAAGTATCAAATCATGAACTTTAGATTCAATGGAGAGAGTTAAAATAGGGTGACGGGACATAGTGACTGAGTGGCTACTCTAGGAAGATCAAATTAGCTGTATTTGGCATCTTAAAAGGAGCCATCTTTGTGAGGTTCCAGGAAGAGCAATACCAGCAGAGTGAAGCACCAGCACACAGCGCCTTCGGTCTATTTGAGGAGCAGAGAGGAAGACAGTGTGACTTGAGTGTTAACAATGGCATTTGTGTGGGATACCTGGCTGGATAGGGCCACTCAGGAGGCAGTGGTAAGGAACTTGGATCTTACTCTGTGATGACAAGCTAGGAGAAGATTCTATGCAAAGGAATAACACAGTCAGATTAGTCTGTGGATACACTGTATGTCTCACCAGGCTGGAGGTAAGGAAGCTGGTTAAATATAGGAGCCTGGTGCAGTAATTCAAGCAAACAACAATAGGAACTCAAACGAGGATGGAGCCAGTCCTGATGGAGATAGGCTGGAAGAATTTGAGCAGTAATGATTCTGTAGTCTTTATAAATATATTTGTATTTTCCTCATATCTAGTCACTTTTTTGAGCGTTTCAGTCACCTCATATTCTAGTACTTTTTTCAGTAACTTCACTTTTTTTTAGGAAATATTTTGACATCCGCTATGGATAATGATAATGTTGTTTTTTCTAATAGTTCTAATTTTTATTGCATGTTTTGGTGGCTAAAATTGTCAATAATCATGATGATGATGGTGGTAGACATTCTTATTATATTTCTGGTTTTAATGGGTATGTCCATGGCGTTTTACCTTTAGGTTGGCAGTTTTGAGTCAGATATTATTTTCTTTAGAAAGGAAATATCCTCTTTTTATATTTTAAAGAATTAGAAATAGCTCTGAAATTCAGTCAAATACACGTTTTGGGTATCTCTCAAGATGATCATACAGTTTTTTTTTTTTTTTCCTATTTGATTTGTTGATAATGCTTTGGTAGATTTTCTATCCATCTTTGAACTCCTGGAATTAGCTGAGTAAAGCAGATTTTTTTTAAAGATTAGTTTACTTCTTACGTGAGCTTGAGTTACGTGGTTTAAAAATAACTGATCAAATAATATTAATAGTTACTTTGTTCTCAAAATTTGAAGTAATGCACATACTTGTACCCTAAAAATGACCAAGAATTGCCTCATTTCGAAGCCAGCAGCTCGGCTCTGTCGGCTGCTCGTGGTTTTGGCCCTTAGCAATGCAGCTTTAGCTGCTCATCGTAAGCAGACATGCCGTGGTCTTTGTTAGTGTCCTGTAATGCCTGGGGTTCTTTACCAGCATCCTCTGAGGGCAGGGTGGGGTGGCTGTTTAACATGCACTTTTGTTGTGTTCTCTTAAACACGCGCTCATTCGGTGGTGGTGGTAAAACTAGTGATCAAAAGCATGTTCACGCTTCAGTAACTTTGGGACAGAAATTAAAGTGGTGAAGACCCAAAAGAAACCACCGCTATGAGTGAAATAATAGAAATAATGGCGAGATAAGAAAAAGCAGTCTCAAAGAAAAAAACACACTACAGTGATTGTAGACTTATACTCTCCAATCATGCATCCTCTATCTTTATGTTAATAGTTTCTCTGGGAAGACTAGTTTTGAAATATGGGCTGTCCTTCAGAATCCGTTTCTTCTAAAATGTGAGTGCCCTATTGCTACTATAGAATGTGATTGGCTAATATTTTATTTAGGAAAATTGCCTTTTTACATGAGAGTTTGGGCTTTTGGGCTAGCATCTAGGTTTTGAGTTAGGCATTTTGCTAGCTCTATAAAGTGAATAGGATACCTGTATATATTTTACTGTATGTTAAGCAGTTACATTATAGCATGAGAGTGATTTGTTTCATGAAAAATTGAAGGACTGTGCTTATAAAAGCTTTGAGTTCAGACATTTTTTTAGGAAATAAATTCTTGATAATTCCACTTTCTTTTGTGGCTATTAATATGTTTTTAAATTTTAAAAAGTTTTTTGTTTTAAAATGTATTTCTTCTTTTGTGTTTATTAATCTACTAAATTTAAGTATTTTATACTTTCCCAGAAAACTATTTTGTTGAAATTTAACATTCGATACTTTTAGTAGAGAATAAAAATCTCTTTTCTATTAAACTTGATGCTTGTAAGAAATTTATCTTCTTATTTCTACCATTTTCTTTTCTTGATTAGACTTTCTAAAGGTACCTCTTTTTCTTAAAAAAAAAAAAAAAACTGGATTTGTTTATCAATTATGACTTTGTTTTAAAATGTATTATTTTCTCATTTTGTGTTTATTATTTCCTTTGTTTGCTCTAGATTTTTTTCCCTGTAGCTTTTTAAGTCTGGTACTTTTTATATATAGTTGAATATGTTCAAGGCTTTTCCTTATCTCCAATTTCAAGTATGTTCACATCCCAGCTATAATAATGTGTCTTGTTTTCTAAGTAGTTTATCTTTGTGTTTTGGTTTAATAGCTAAGAATATTTTAAAACTTCTGTGTGATTTGCCTTAAAAGAATTTTTTTTTTTTGTTACTTGTAGAATATTTACCTTGACAGTAAATATGGCTTATTTGGTTTCTTTTTAAAAGAATTTATTGAGGTTTGGGGGCTTAGCATTTTTGAAGAGTGTTCTGTGGATGTCTTGAATGAACGTTTATTCAATTTGTGTGTGACAGAGGTGTATCTGTTCAATTACTTTAATTCAATTTTCGTTTTCTTATTTTTTTAATAAACTACCATAGACTAATAATATTGTCTTAGAGTCTCCTATTATAGTTATTTCTCTGTTTCATCTTGTCTAGCTTTTGCTTTGTGTATTTTGATATTGTTACTTAGTATATAAATACCCGTGTTACCCGTGTCTGTTAGGTACAATTCGTAAGGAAGACTTACTAATGTTATTCTTTGTGTCCTACTTAAGCTTTTTGCCTCAAATTTTACTTTCTTTGATATTAGAATATTTGTCCTCTTTGTTTATATTTGCTTGATAAACCGCTTATATTTAGCTTTCATATCATTTCTAGTTGTGTCTTAAACAATATGTCTTATTGGATTTTATATTTCAACTCATTTGGAGAGTCTCTGCATTTTAATAGGGAATCTAATCTATTTGCTTTTATGTTAATTACTGACTTTGGTGTTCTGTGATCCTGTTTTGTGCTTTCTCACTGATTCCTTTAATTTCCTAAATGAACTGTAATTTCCTGGTTTTAATTTTCTTAGCAATTTAAAAAATATATATCCTCAAAAAAAAAAAAAGAATTTACATCCTCTTGTAAATTTTACCAATGATTGTGTTATCATTTAAGGTTCAGGATCATTCAGAAGAAGGAAATACTAGTAATTTGAAATACCAGTAACTTGAACAGGGAATATTCACTATGAATTATCAACTACAGGTGGCTCAGTGGTGAGAAATCTACCTGCCAGTGCAGGAGATGTGGGTTCAGTCCCTGGGTTGAGAAGATCCCCTGGAGGAGGAAATGGCTGTCCACTTCAGTATTTTTGCCTAGAACGTCCCATGGATGGAAAAACCTAACAGGCTCCAGTCCATGGGGTTGCAAAGAGTTGACACGACTAAACACAGTTTGCAGCACATCTAACAGGATTACCCACTAAGAGGGCCTGATATCTCTCAAGAATACCTGAATAGCAGATGTAGGGAGCAGCCACTACTTGTAGACTGAGAGAGCCCCTGAGGAAGGAACAAACTTTTGAAAGAGCCATTTCCCTCCTCCCCCAAAGCTGAGATTCCGATCTCACTGAAGATAGTGTGGTATGGCTCACTGGGTGGAGAAGTTTGCTTGAAGTGCCACAGTTAAAAAGTGGCAGGCAGGGTGTTGGGGAAACTTGCTAGGAAGTCACTTGCTGGGATGCCTGTGACGATTGGAGGGAGGCCGCCTCTTGAGTGGCTGGCTGAATTCTGGAGAGCGTGTGCCACTGGCCAAGAAGCCTCCTGCTGGCAAGAAAGCCACATGCTGACAATGATGTGAGAGGAACAAGGAGGAAAAGCAGCAGAACAGGGGTGAAGCCACTTGCACGTAGAGCGGCCGCCAGTGCCTTCTGCTGACGGTGCTGGTGTGTCGCCGCTGAAGGAGGAATGTTTATAGGCCGCAACTCAGTATCACACGCAGTGCAGAAGCATGTATTTGGAACTGGCTTGATAGCCCATTTTTTTCCAGGCTTTTCCACTCAAGCCTGTATTTATCTTAGCAGCTGAGTAGAGTAAAGCTGTTGTCTGAACCACTTTTAATTCCATTAGCAACACCTTTTGTCTCTGGGGAATCTCCAGTGTGTGTGTCCTATTTCATTGTTCAGAGCTATTTTATTTCATCTTGTTGTCCTTGATGGGTAATCTTTAGATTTGAATCCAAGATTTTCAAAGTGTTACTTTGATTCCTTCTTCCTTCTTTACTCCTGCATCGTTTTTTGTCCTCTTTACTCCACATTTGCAAACCTAGACAACATATTAAAAAGCAGAGACATTACTTTTCCAACAAAGGTTCATCTAGTCAAAGCTATGGTTTTTCCTGTAGTCATATATGGATGTGAGAGTTGGACCATAAAGAAAGCTGAGTGCCAAAAATTGCTGCTTTTGAACTGTAGTGTTGGAGAAGACTTGAGAGTTCAAGGAGATCAAACCAGTCAGTCCTAAAGGAAATCAGTCCTGAAAATTCATTACAAGGACTGATGCTGAAGCTGAAGCTCCAGTACTTTGGCCACCTGACATGAAGAACTGACTCATTGATAAAGACCTTGATCCTGGGAAGGATTGAAGACAGGAGGAGAAGGGGACAACAGAGGATGAGATGGTTGGATGACATCGCTGGCTCGATGGACGTGAGTTTGAGCAAGCTCTGGGAGTTGGTAACGGACAGGAAAGCCTGATGTGCTACAATCCAGGGGTTCACAAAGAATTGGACACGACTGAACTGAACTCTACATTTGCACTCGGAAATGAAGCCAAGGAGTTCAGACAATATCCTTAAAATTTTTGGTTAAAAAAAAATTTTTCTTTATCAGTAATAGATGCATATGTTTAGAATATCACATTCTGAAATGGTGGATTATTTTTTATATTTTTGAATTGTTTTACTCTCCACATAAAAATGTAGCAGCCCCCAGCCTCTGGAAAACTTTGAACATGACAAGATGACAAGCTATGCCAATGGACTCCAGAATATGAGTGGGTGGAGATAAACCACCAGGAGGCAAATGACCTGTTTGCTTTTGTGTCTGTGCAGGGAAAATGGAGGCAGTGGGGCATCTGACACCTAAGAACAGGAGAACCCCAAAGTAGCCAACAGGTATTCAAGGAATGAGTGGTGGATCAATCTGAGATTGATGGCTGAAATTGGGAGGTGTTTTGCCCACTGGGATAGTGGGTGAGTGGAGAGTAAAAGTTTAAAGACAAATTGGCAACCTCAATGATTGATGTGTTAATATTTTTAAGATAGGCCTAAATGCCGAGGAATTGATGCTTTGAACTATGGTGTTGGAGAAGACTCTTGAGAGTCCCTTGGACTGCAAGGAGATCCAACCAGTCCATCCTAAAGGAGTTCAGTCCTGGGTATTCATTGGAAGGACTGATGTTAAAGCTGAAACTCCAATACACCTCATGCGAAGAGTTGACTCATTGAAAAGACCCTGATGCTGGGAGGGATTGGAGGCAGGAGGAGAAGGGGACGATAGAGGATGAGATGGCTGGATGGCATCACCAACTTGATGGATATGAGTTTGAACTCTGGGAGTTGGTGATGGACAGGGAGGCCTGGCCTGCTGCGATTCATGGGGTTGCAAGGAGTCGGACACGACTGAGCGACTGAACTGAACTGAAATGTTTCAAGTCTGTTTCGAGGCAAGATTTTTTTTCCTTTGGGTATAGGGGAGTAGGGGAGGAGTACAATAACTTACGGGGCTTCCTAGGTGGTGCTAGTGGTAAAGAACCCGCCTGCCAATCCAGGAAAGACAAGAGATTTCAAGCCCTGGGTCGGGAGGATCCTCTGGAGGAGGGCATGGCAATCCACTCCACAGTATTCTTGCCTGGAGAATGCCATGGACAATGACTTACTATTGATGGATATTAAAATTACCAGCCCTGGGTCTTCCCTGGTGATCCAGTGGTTAAGACTTGCCCTTCCAGTATAGAGGGTATAGGTTGGATCCCTGGTCGGGGAGCTAAGATTCTACATGATTGATGGCCAAAATACCAAAACATAAAACAGAAACAGTACTGTAACAAATTCACTAAAGACTTTAAAAATGGTCCACATTAAAAAAGTCTTTTTAAAAATTATAATACCAGCTCTACTGTATTTGTTAACCTACCCTGTAGAGTTGTGCTGTCTAGTGTGGTAGCCACTAGCCAAATGTGACTGTTGAGCACTTGAGATGTGCCTGGTTTAAATCGAGTTGTGCTCTAAGTAACTTACTGGATTTTGAACACTTAGTATGGAAAAAATATAAACTATCTCAACTTTTAAATATTGCTTACATGTTGAAATGTGAATATTTTTGATAGAGTGGGTTAAATAAAACATTATTAGAATTAAGTCCACCTGTTTTTACTTTTTAAAATGTGGCTAGTAGAAAATTTAAAATTACATGTGTGGCTTGCATTATATTTCTGCTGCTAAGCACTGTTCTAATTCTTTTGTTATTGATTTATAATTTAATTCCATTGTGGTTTGAGAACATACTCTGAATGATTTCAATCCTTTTAGATTTATTAAAGCTTGTTTTATAGCCCACCACATGGTCTGGGTGAATGTTCCCTGTTCACTTGAAAATAATGTGTATTCTGCAGGCTGTAATGTTCTATAAATGCCATGTAGGTCACATTCATCGGTAGAGCTCAAGTTTCCTAAATCCTTAATTGCTTTTTTTTCTCTCTACTTCTATAAGTTGCTGAGAGAGATATATTAAAATCGCCAACTATAATTGTGGGTTTGCATATATGCCTCCTTTTAGTTGTATCCGCTTTTGCTTTTTTCTGCGTTCATGTTTAGGATTATTATGTCTTGCTGAATTGTCTCTTGAATTGTCATTGTGAAATGTCCTTTACATGGGGCAACGTTGTCCTGGAGCCTGTTTTGTCTGATACTGTGTCATTGTGTGTCTTTTCCTGTCCTTTTGCCTTTAACCTCTCTATCCTTACAGTTAGGGTAGTTTCCATCATGTTGGTTGTGGCCGGCATGTCTCAAACATCTTGATACTCCACAGGTCACTGAGGTTCTGTTCTTTTTAAAAACTTACTTCTTTTCTTCTCTGTTTTTCCTCTTGTATAAATCCTGTTGCTGTTTTTCAAGTTCACTGATCTTTTTTCTACATTATCTACTTTTTTTCTTTATTAATATTCCTTTCCAGTTAATTTTCATTTCAGATATTTCATTTGTCTTTAGTGGTTACATTTTGTTATTTTTATGTCCTTTCTCTCACAGTATTTGTATTTTCCTTTACCTTCTTTAGCATAAAGAGCATGTTTATAATAGTTTTTAGTTTAAAATTTTTTTAATATATATGATTCTCATTGAAGTATAGTTGATTTACTATGTTAGTTTCAGCTGTACAGCATAGTAAGTCAATATTTTTATAGCTTATACTCCAATGAAAATTTATAATAGCTTTTTTTTGTGTTGGGAGATGCATCATTAATTTATTGTTTTTTATTGAAGGATAGTTGGTTTACAATGTTAATTTTTGCTGTACAGCAAAGTGACTCAGTTATGCATTCTTTTTATATTCCTTTCCATTATGGTTTATATCAGGACATTGAATATAGTTTCCTGTGCTATACAGTAGGACCTTGTCCATCCATTCTGTGTGTAATTGTTTACTATAAATAGCTTTCAAAATGTCCTTATCTGCTAATTTCATCATTTGTCATTTCTGGGTCAACTTGTACTCAATGATTTTTCTCTTAGAAGGTCATTTTTCCAATTCTTTGTAGGTCGAGTACCTACAAAGCATGGCAGGCATTTTGAATGTTATATTGCTGGCTTTTGCTTTCTTTATTTTAGCCTTTATTGTAGCAGATAGTTAATTTACTTTCAGATCAGTTTAATCCTTTGAGGCTTGCTTTTAAAGCAGACTATGGCCCATACCTGTTTTTGTAAATAAAATTTTATTGTAACACATGAATCTACCTTTTAAAAATTATATTTATTTATTTTGGCTGTGCTGGGTCTTTGTTGCTACATCCGGGCTTTCTCTAGTTGCGGCAAGTCAGGGCTACTCTAGTTGTGGTGCGTTGGCTTCTGATTATGGTGGCTTCTCTTGCTGCAGAGCGTGATCTCCAGGACATATCGGCTCAGTTGCGGTGCACAAGTTTAGCTGCCCCACAGCATGCGAAATCTTCCTGAGCCAGGGGTCAAACCCATGTGCCCTGCCTTGGCAGGAGGTGAATCTACCTTTTTGATTCATGAATAATTCTAGAGGTTCTTTCTATATCTTGGGAGTATATCTTGTACTGATACCCTGTGAAATCAAGTTCATGGAAAAGCAGTTGTCATCCTGTTCTACCAGATATCACTTGATGTTCTGTCTCTGCCCAACCCCGCTCCGCCTGAGAATGTTTGGTTGACTGTACTCAGATTGTCGTGCAGTAATGAAGTGGTTAAAAAGCAGAAGTTGGACCAGATTTTTAAAGCCATGCATGTGGCTTGCCTCTAGGAGGTGTATGATGGATTATTGGAAGACTAAACATAACATTTAAATCTCTAATCATGCCCCCTGGAGAAGGGCATGGCAACCCACTTCAGTATTCTTGCCTGGAGAATTCCATGGACAGAGGAGCCTGACAGGCTACAGTCTATGGGGTCACAAAGAGTCGGACACGACTGAGTGACTAACAAATATATAATTTACTCTCTGCTTCCAGAATAGCCATTGCAGAGAAACTTAATATCTGACCTAGAGTAGAACTGTTCAAAATATGTGGGTGTGGACTTTCCCAGTGGTCCAGTGGTTGGGAGTCTGCCTGCCAATGCAGGGGACATAGGTTCAATCTCTGGTCCGGGAAGATCTCACATGCCATGGAGCAACTAAGCTTCCATGTCCTGTAGCCCACGCTCCACAACAAGAGAAGCCACTGCAATGAGAAGCCCCTGCTCAATGAAGAGTAGCCCCCGCTGTCTGTAACTAGAGAAGTCTGTGCACATCAGCGGAGAGCCCGCACAGCCAAAACTGAACAAATGTATTTAAACTGAAAACAAAGAAATGTGGGTGATGGTTATTCAGTTAGCTCAAAAAGAACTTCAAACAAAAGTGGTCAGGCTTGCCAACTGTAGTTCTGTGATTAAGACTTTTTAGCTGAGGAAAGAGAGGTGAAGAAAACCTGTCCAGGTATAGGACTTACTTGCTTGAGAAATCTAGACTAGAAGTTGTTAACCTCTGTAGAGGTGTCCAGTATCTGCCCCAAAGTTCAGAATTGATTGATAAGATTGCGGGGAGGAGAGTGGCAGCCATGTTTAATTTGGCTTTGGTCTGTCAGGAGTGAGCTGTTTCTCTTGCTTGGTGGATTAGGCGGAAGCTACATGGATGAACTTCCTTTGATTGCACTTTGGAGAACTAAGCTTGGAGGGAAGATGGGGATCTTAGCAGTGATGAGCCTGCAGATACAAACAGGCAGTAAACTAGAGGGCTTTGGGGACATTTAATCTGGCAGAAGCCATCATTTTCAGAAGAGGGTGAGATGGAACTAGAGAATGAGTCTAGAGGAATCGTGACTTACTAGATTCTTGTGTGGACTTATTTTCCTAGTCACCTGTTTGGTTTTATTTTCCACTATTGCCTTGATGGTTAATCAAGTATTGGGTTGACCAAAAGATTCATTCATTTTTTCCCATAATATCTTATGGAAAAACCTGAAAGAAATTTTGGGCCAACCCAATATTTTGTTCTTGCCCTTAATAGGAATCAGTCCTGAAGTGACATGCGGTTATGGTTGGTTAAGGAAGTGGTGGCATACCTCTTCCAAATTCCAACTGACTCTGTCAGGGCCCATGGAGTGGTCTGATATTTGAGCTGGTTGGCTCAGCATGCCAGGGCCCAAATACCATCTAGTGGTTAAATGGAGGAGTTGCTTTTAACTGCTGCTGCTGCTGCTAAGTTGCTTCAGTTGTGTCCGACTCTGTGCGACCCCATAGACGGCAGCCCACCAGGCTCCGCCGTCCCTGGGATTCTCCAGGCAAGGACACTGGAGTGGGTTGCTATTTCCTTTTCCAATGCATGAAAGTGAAAAGTGAAAGTGAAGTCACTGAGTCGTGTCCAACTCAGGGACCATCAAATCTGAGAAATAGAACATGTTCATTCTCAGATGTCATCGTGATTTTCAAGCACACTTGCTTCTTTGAGAATCCTTACTTTGAACTAGCCTGTAATTGCTCTGTCCCATCCGACTCTTTGTGACCCTATGGACCATGGCTAGTCAGGATCCTTTGTCAATGGGATTCTCCAGGCAAAAATACTGGAGTGGGTTGCCATGCCCTCCTTCAGGCGATCTTGACCCAGGGATTGAACCTATGTCTTCTGCACTGCTGAATTTGGAACTAGGTCGATTCCAAAATAATATTAGGTCCAAACATTCCTGCTGGGACTTCCCTAGTAACTCAGTGGTAAGGGATCCACCTTCAGTACAGAAGACACAGGAGATGGGGGCTTGATCCCTGGGTTGGGAAGATCCCCTGGAGAAGAAAATGGCAACCCACTCCAGTATTCTTGCCTGGAGAATCCCACGGACAAGGGAACCTGGTGGGCTACAATCCATGGGGGTCCCGAAAGAGTAGGACAAGGCTTAGTGACTAAAGAACAACATCCCTAGCAGATAATGAGGAAATAATAGCAACAATTGTGCTTAATGACAGAACCACAGCAAACACGTGAAGGAAAAAACCTTAACAAAACCAGTGCTCTTTGAGAAGTAGGTTCATCCACCCTGAGACTGAAAATCTCCCTCAATAGACTGAGCTACCGTAGGAAGCTCCCTGAGTGTGGATGAGAAAGTGAAGATCGGCGACTCTACCTACCTGTGATGTGGCTGATTGTGGAAGAGTTTCATAAACGTCAGGATATGTGTGAGGCCTTTCCCCAAGTATTTGCCTAAGAAGTCACGCCCCTTTTCCAACAATGCTGCCACTGCTTTAAAAAGTTCTGCTTATTGAGATTGTTTTGAAACCTCCATTGGTGCTTGGGAAAGACTGACTTGGAGATAGTTCCTGTAATGGGGCTGGAAAGGACAGAGGCAAAGGCAGAAAGACTGATGAGAAGATGTTGATTGCAGGAGTCCAAGAACAGGTGACAAGGTATGAGCCGTGGGGACAGAAGAGAGTGGATTCAAGAGGCTTTGAGAAGTCAGAACTGAAAAGTGTAATGCTTGGATATGGAGGCGAAAAATGGTGGTGGGCCAGTTGTCTCTGAGAGGGACAAGTTGTCTCTGATAACATGGTGACTGAATTTTCTCCAATTTTTGAAGAAAAGATGAAAGGGTTGCTTCTGGTGGAGATGTCAAGCGGGCATTGGGTCTGGAGGTTAAGAAGGAGATTGTTATTGGAGACCGATCGTTACTTATTCATGGCACAAACATCATAAAATACCTATAGTAACAGCTGGTGGTTAGTAAGCACCTGTCGTGCTGTGGATGGTGCTGAACCCCTCTGTGCGCCAACTTATCCTCACAAAACTGGAAGGTGTGCGTGCTCTCATTACCTGCACTTTGTAGATGGAGATAAATGGTTTGAAAGGGCAGATTGTACCAATTTCATCCCCAGGTAAGGCTGAATTAAGTGAAAATAGTAGGGAGCAAGAAGAAATAAATGAAAACATCAATGTTATTATCAGTGAAACCAGAATGCAACATGGAGGTTAGATCTGTGCTCACAGGCGGTCCCCTGACACTCAGGCCTCAGAGCAGCGTCCCTCGTGGGCTGGTCTGAATTTGTGGTGCAGTCGCATTCACCCAGACTGCTGCCTCCCACTGTTCTCTCCGGGCTCTGGTCCTAATATGTTTGATCCTGGATGATGGCTTCTGACAACTTTGAAAAGGTCTTTTGATCTCTGGTTGCCAAAGGTGAGTTTACAAAGCAGGATTGAATTCCTTGGAGACAGGCCCCAAGCCGATCATTTCAAGAGAAACAAGCCCTTGGCAGGCAGGAGTGGGCTGGGAGTCAGGGTTCTGGCGGCCAACTGCCAGATGTTCGGAGCAGACCTCAGGAGCTTCGAGGCCTAGAGGCTCGCTGCAAAGTGCGATCTAAGCACCCGCATCTGCAGTACCACTGGCACCCCCTCCCCTGCTGCTAAGTGTGGACCTGCATTTTAACAGGACTTCCCTGTGGACCTGCATTTTAACAGGACTCCGCTGTGGTGGCCCGCGTGCATATTAACGTTTGGGAAGCACTGCTGGAACTGTACCCAGGGGCTGCCTTATACATGAAGGAGAAGCTTGTTTTTCTCCTGGTTGCCCCCTGGTCTCGGGAAACATTGATTAATATTCTCCTCCCTGCAGAGGCCTTCCTGCTGTAAAGGCTGCCAACCAGCCTTTCCTTCGATCACTCATTATATCAACAATTTGTCCGTTATTTGGGAGCCGGGGGAAAAAAAAAACCTTCTCAAAACATGCCCTGAAGCTCATGGGGCATATGTGATAACTTACTTAAACCAACCTGATACTTATTTCATTTCCCTGCATCGTCCACTCCAAAGAGTTTTTTTAAAAGTAATTTCTGAAACCTTTGGATAGGCCATTTGTTTCGTTCTAAGGCTTTCTCCCCAGAGAGATCTGTGATTATAACTGGAGTGAGAGAACTCTGTTATTAGAAATAATATTTGGTCCTGGAAGCCCCTAGAGGACTTGGGTGGAAGGGGGAATGGTAGCAAGGGCAGAGGGAGTTAGGGGTGAGGATGGGGAGAACAAGGGCTCTTGCTGTACCCTTAGTTCCCAAGTTGGTACTTTGAGAAAGAGGTGGACAAATCCAAGGAAGAATGAAGGTTCAGAACTGTGCTGGTTCTCCTAGAACCGTGCTGTCTGACATGGACACTTGCTACATACAGCAGTTAAAACGAACATTTTGATCAGATTTACATAAATCTAAGCAAAATTATGTGTATTTACATTCACTTACCCTAGCTACATTTCAGGTGTTCAATAGCTACATTTCCACCATCAGGAGAGTTCTGCTGTGCCGTGCTATACTTGAAAATCATGTGAAGTTGAAAGGCATGTCAGCTGCTAAGATGCAGTAATTTATTTTTAATTCACAACTGAACTGCCCAGGAAGGGGCCTGAGGGTATACATGGTTTTCCCTAAGCCTAGGTAGTTATACCTTTTGACTCTGTGATGCTTTAAAAGATAGAAAGTAAAACAAGGGTTAGACTTCCCTAGTGGTCCAGTGGTTAAGACTCTGGACCAGTGCAGTGAGTGTGGGTTCGATCTCTGATCAGGGAACTAAAATTCCACATGCTGTGCAGTGCAGCCAAAAAAAAAAAAAAGGGCAAAAAAGAAAGTGAACAAAGATATCTGTGCCCATTTCCTCTTGAAGTGGCGAGAAGCTGTGGGCCATGTACTGAGTGTGGAGCCAGAAGACCTAGTATCGCTGTCTGCTCTGCGTCACGCTGGACAAGTGCTAACACCAGTGGTCTCTTCATGCAAGGATGGTGTCTGTTTCTGACTGGCAGTGTGCTCATGTGTTGGAAAGGGTGACAGTGCAATTCTGAATTGCATATGGGACGTGGAAGATGGGACACTTCATGACTGCTCATTTAGTTAAAGCAGCAACAAAATTAAACAACAATATGGACAGCAAAAAATACACTCATCTCCCTGCACTTCCCATAATGTGTGTATTATTCCCTTCAGAAGAGGACTCAGGGGTGAACATGGCATCAGTGAGCTTTTTAGTGGCATCAAAATATGATGCCATAGAAGTTTAGTATTGCTAAACTTAAAAGTGTTGCTTTTTAACAGGTCTGAAATAAACCCTGATGCCGGCTGTTTTGCATAACAAAACCTTAGTTTGGCAATTCAGCAAAATGATATTTTAAGACACAGTGGTATTTGCATTCTTGTATAGCTCAACATTTAATGTAAGGGTTTGCACATATAAAATGTGTCTGATTTCCTGCCTAAAATTCAAAGCACCTTGTCTTGTGGTTTTTCTCTGTCACTCAGGGGAAGTTTTTTTCTTGCAACTTGTTAGTCAGCACTGTTGATTGGTTTTCCTTGTGTATAAGTAAAACAGTGTCTAAGAAATAATCCTGTGTCTGTGGGCTGGTCTTTTTAATACACATAACACAGAATTTATCATTTCAACCATTTTCAGGTGTACAGTTCAGTAGGGTTTGGTGTGTGTTCATGTTGTGCAATATGCAAGATGAACTTTTAGAAAAAATCCTCACTTTACATGTTTTTTTAAGTATGTATTTTTGGCTGCTCTCGTCTTCACTGCTGGACGTGGGCTTTCCCTAGCTGTGGCGAGCAGGGCTATTCTCTAGTTCCCGCATGCAGGCTTCCCATTGCGGTGGCTTCTCTTGCTGTGGAGCACAGGCTTTAGGGTGACCGGGCTTCAGCAGTTGTAGTGCTTGGGTTTAGTTGCTCTGCATGTGGACTCTTTCTGGACCAGGGATCAAACCTGTGTCCCCTGCATTGGCAGGCAAATTCTTATCCACTGTACCATCAGGGAAGTTCGATGAACTTCATTTTGCAAAACTGTAGCTCTAAAACCCAATAAACAACAACTCCCCAACCCCCACTCCTCCCAGCCGCTGGAAACAATGATTCCTCGATTAATCTGGCCACTTTGATGCCTCAGGTAAGTGGAGTCATATGGTATTTGCCTTTTGGTAACAGGCATATTTCACTTTACAAAATGTCTTCAAGCTTCATACATGTAGCATGTGTCAGAATTTTCTTCCTTTTTCAAGGCTGAATAATATTCCATCCAGGAGTAGTTTTTGTCTAATTTTGAACTTTGTATTGCTTTTCAGTTTCTATTTCTGCTGTTACTTTCTAGTTTTAATGCACTGTGATCAGAGAGTCATCTGTACTCATTCTGCTTTTTGAAATGTATTGAGTTTTGTTTGTTTTTGTGACCTTACATCTGGTCATTTAAAAAATTAATGTACATTGGCTTTTAATAGCATATCTCAATGTACTTCAAACTCAGCTGAGCTCACATTTTGCAGATGCTGTGAACACAGGTACACACTTCTGAGTGACACATGCTACTGTATGAACCTTGAAAACATTTTGTAAAGTGAAATATGCCAGTCACCAAAAGGCAAATACCATATGATTCCACTTACCTGAGGCATCAAAGTGGCCAGATTAATCAAGGAATCATTGTTTCCAGGGGCTGGGAGGAGTGGGGATTGGGGAGTTGTTGTTTATTGGGTTTAGAGCTACAGTAGAAGTAGATGAGAAAAGGGATGTGCAAGTCAGTGAAAGGTTAGGACTGCAACACGCCTAAGAGGCAGTCACGACCCAGCCCCCATCTGTGACTGCTCAGTTCCCAGTCTGACACCTGCTTCACCCCCCTTAGGCCTGGGGAGGTGGAGGTCACTTCCGGGGAACAGTGTCTTCCCATACCCTTCTAAATAAGCCCTGCAAATACCGATCCATCTGAAAACCTGGATGTTTTCCCCAAAGCACATAAAGGAGAGAGTGGTTGTTCACTATAGTTGAGTCAGTGTGGAATTTACAGCTCTGGTACACTTTGAAAAGTTAGAATATGCTTATAAACATTCATTTCCCTACATTTCCTCAAATACACGATCAGGGTACAAATGACCTTGACCCTGAGCTGGGGAGAAACAAAAGAGCAGCTCTGAAGCTGTCTTCCTACAGGGAAACTCCTGTCTTCCTAGGAGATTTATATGACAATGCAAGGGAAATCCATTACATATTGCTTAAGTGAAAGACCGGGAACAACCTAGACGTCCATCCATGGATTCCATCCATCCTGGCAACACCTACACCTTGGGGTACGGTGCTGCCCCACACCCAGTGTGGAGGGCCCTCCCCCTGCTCACCCAGCTGCAGGCTGGTCTTCCCTCCATTTTCCTACCAGGCTCCGTCCAAACCCAGCCAGGCCGGCTCCAGCCCACCTTGCCCACTCAGCCCTCCTCTGTCACCTGCGGTGCCAATGTGTGCTTGGTCTCATGTATTTTCCACCTCCTACCCGATTTCTTCCTGTGTCTGGTTTTTGCCCCTTAGCCAGAATCTAGATTTCTTGAACCATGTCCTCTGCCCAGGATGAAGACTGCTCCCTCAGTCTGTCTCTCTGTCTCTGTGTTTCTCTCTTCCACTCTCATCTCTGGGTGCCTGTGGACCACAAACCCCAGCCCTCCACGCCTGGCACCCACACCAGCAGGATGAGCCTTCACTCTGGAAATGACCACCTGACAGCTGGGTATGGGAAAGGGGAGGCATTGGGGGAGGACCTTCCAGGGAACAGGATCACACCCTGTTCTCAGAATCAGAAGTTCTGGGTTTAAGTCTTGCCTCTGTTGTATTTAGGCTGTGTGACTTAGGGCAAGTTACTTGATATCTCTGACCTTAACTTCTGTTGTTGAAAGGCAGCTGTGCCTGCTCTCCTGAAGGACCACATCGAGAGTCAGGTTGGTGTGGTTGGTGAGCTGCTCAGCGCCCACACCTGCAAAGCTTTCCTGCTCCCTGGGCTCTTCATGACCTCTTGACTGGAGCTTATGGAGAAGGAACCTAAAGAGAGCCTCACATCAGATTCAGAGATGCAGCGAGGTCTGTGGAGGGGGAAGAGCTGGCTGGGAAGGCCCAGAGCGCCTGCAGACCCGCCATCCCTGGTGACTTGACCTACATGTCCTTGGCATCGACTTCTATCTGAGTCAGTGGATGTGCTGATTAGTTGTACTTGGTGAGCCAGAGGCGCAACCAAAATATGTTGCACTGTGGGATTTAAACAAATTAACAGAGCACTGTGGTGATGAGTGTGGAAACACATTTCAGTTTTAGTTTTCAACCATTAACACATATGTTCTGAAAGCCAGTCTGGGAAAATGCGCTTCTGTCGATGGCATGGAAGCTGGGTGGCACCCCTCCTCCTTAGTGCTGATGAGGGAGACAGGAGGGTGGCGCCTGTCGCCCCCTGGGGGCCAGGCAGTGGGGTGGAAAGAGCTTTGCATTCATGAAGCCTTGACCTCAAAGGAGCTGCGTGACCTTGGGCAAGTTACATACCTTCTCTGAGCTTCAGTCTCTCACCTGTAAAGTGAGGGAGTTCCTTAACAGGGTTTTGTGAAGTTTAAATCAAAGTATCTGGGACCTCACCCGGTACACAGTGGGCCTCCAGTCAGTGGGAGGTTTTACTCTCATTTCATACAGTTAGGAATGGGATACAAAATAAAATCACTGTTAACTCTGGGGTTTTCTGTTACAGCTGAACTTAATCCTGGCTAATGCACTTGTCTTACAAATAAATTCCCCACATTGCTTAGAAAAGGAATCCAAAGTTACAAACCCCTAACTTCCTACACATGGCCTAGCCTCTAAGCCTGTTTTGCATTTTTCCAAAATAACTACCATGCTCTCAGTGAACATTCTCGGCACTTTAACAGTCAGTTTTCAAAGCGCTTATAAAAAAAGCTATGTCTCTCAGTTTTGGCCAGAGGGGCAGAAGCAGAAATGTCAGAGACATGTTCTTAAAATGAGAGGGGGTGTCCATCACTCCTTCTGCACTGTTTATACTTACATTTATGGCACCAAATGTGTAGTTTTCTCCCTGCCAAGCCAGCCAGTTCTCTAATTCTCCAGACACCCACTGGGTGTCCTACAAGTTAGCTCAGTTCTGACACTGTGACTGTTTGGAGTTTTTATTTGTATTCAAAATTATACAGTGAAAGGACTTCCCTACTGGTGCAGTGGTTAAGACTCTGTGCTTTTAGTGTGAGAGGCATGGGTTTGATCCCCGGTTGAGTAACTAAGATCCCACATGCTGTGCAGAAAGGGCAAGAAAATACTAAAAAATTAAACAGTGTAACAGTGCGGATGGTGAGTTGTAATATTTATGTTTGACTTATGCAAATGTTAGCTCAATCAATGTTTTAATATGTAAAAAGTTTTTGTTGTTAAGTCACTGCAGTTGTGTCCGACTCTTTGTGGCCCTGTGGAATGTAGCTTGCCAGGCTCCTCTGTCCAAGGGATTCTCCAGGCAAGAATACTGGAGTGGGTTGTCATTTCCTCTTCCAGGGGATCTTCCTGACCCAGGGACCAAACCCATGTCTCTTATGTCTCCTGCACTGGAAGGGGGCCTCTTTACCACTAGTGCCCCCTGGGAAGCCTGTGATTCACTATGGGTATCAAATATGCTGAGTGAGGAGAGGTGCTCGAAATAGTTGAGAAATCAGGGGAAACTGGGCTGTCACAGTCCAACTGGCCATCTCATTAATGAGAAAAGGTCAAAGGATGAATCTTCAGGAGCAGTTCTTCTTTTCCCAGAGGCTAGAAAAGACCAATCGTGGGATAGGGTAGAGGTGAAGGGAAACACTGGTGGGAGATAAGGACCACCGGAGGCAGGAGGAGCCTAAGGATGACCTGATACATTCTTCAAAAATGTGCATATCATATTTAGTAAAAGTGCAATACTAATGTATGTGCAATTTGTCATTGGCTTTAGAAATGTATAATACGGTAAATCTTTTCATGCCATTACTTTTTCCTACACTGTTACTATTTTTAATATTCGTTTATTTATTTGGCTGCATAGGGTCTCAGCTGTGGCACCTCGGCTTCTCTAGGTGCAGCATGAGGCTTCTCTCTAGTTGTAGCACATCGGTTTTAGGGCGCAAGCTGAGTAGTTGTGGTTCGTGGGCTTCGTTGCTCTGTGACATGTGGGATCTTAGTTCCCTGATCAGGGATTGAACCCGCGTCCCCTGCCTTGGAAGGTGGACTCTTACTTACTGGACCTCCAGGGAAACCCCTGTGCTGTTATTTTTGGTGGCTGTGATCCTGTCTCCTAGAGCGCCTTCTGTGTGTCTCCTTGCCTGTGTCCCTCCCCAACACCATTCACAAAAATAAATTCCAGATGCCATAAGAAGTCAACTTGAAAAATAAGTCCCGAAACTATTAGAAAAAAATAGAAAATTATCTTCAAGAACTTAGGTATGGAAGCTGCTTTTAGTTACTGCCCCACTGTCCAACCATGAAGAAAAAGAACAATTTGATGTCATTTTCAGGGTGGCCAGAGATGACACATAAAGCTGAAAAGACAAGGAACAAATTTGTAAGCTACATATAAAGCAAAGAAGGGTAACCAGACTTCATAAAGAACTCCTCCAATTAAAGTAAAGAAAAAGACAAATGACTTAATAGAAAAAGATATGAACTGGTTACAGAAGAAGCCCTCTCACTGGCTAATACACAGGAAAGATGCCTAACCACACCAGTAATTAGGGAAATTAAAACAACACTGGGATACCACTTTCACTCGTTAGACTGAAAAGATTAGTCTAACCATATCAAGTACTGAGGATACAATGAAAAATAATAATCTCAGACACTGATGGAGGGAGAGACCCAACAGAACCTGGTAAAAAGAAAATGTGTGTATCTTGCTGCTCAAGAATTCTATGTCTACATTTATACTCAGGGGAAACTCTTCAGCTTGTGAACAGAGGAGCAACCTGAACGTCTATGAGTAGGGAAAATGCATGGGATGTGGGAAGGTCTCAAGAGGAATTGCTGTGCAACAACTGAAAGAAGTTACTGAGAAAAATGGGATACAGAGTCATACATTTAGCAAGACGGCATTTGTGAAAATCTAACCCACTTGTTCAGAGAGGGCTATGGCGCCCCACTCCAGTACTCTTGCCCGGAAAATCCCATGGACAGAGGAGCCTGGTAGGCTGCAGTCCATGGGGTCATGAAGAGTTGGACACGACTGAGTGACTTCCCTTTCACTTTTCACTTTCACGCATTGGAGAAGGAAATGGCAACCCACTCCAGTGTTCTTGCCTGGAGAGTCCCAGGGATGGGCGAGCCTGGTGAGCTGCCGTCTATGGGGTCACGCAGAGTCAGACACGACTGAAGTGACTTAGTAGCAGCAACCCACTTGTTTATTGGGTAGGACTAGGAGTTGATACACACAGACTCACACATACACATGGTAAAAAAAAATGCAATTCAGTTAGTAAATTTGTTATTTTCTGACCAAATTATACTTTAAAAAACAGATTCATGGCTACAGAAACAAACTAGTGGTTGACAGAGGGGAGAGGGGGTAGGGAGTAGGGTGAAATAGATGAAGGGGATTCAAAGATACAGATTTTCCATTATAAAATAAATACACTGGGCTTCTCTGATGGTCCATTTGTAAAGAATCTGCCTGCGATGCAGGAGATGCAGGTTTCATCCCTGATCTGGGAGGATCCTGCATGCCTTGGAGCAACTAAGCCTGTGTGCCACAACTACTGAGCCTGTGTTTTAGAGCCTGGGAGCCGCATACTGAAGCCTGCTCCCCTGAGAGCCTGTGCTCCCCAACAAGAGAAGCCACCGCAGTGAGACGCCTGAGCACCACCACTAGAGAATAGCCGCCGCTTGCTGCAACCAGAGAAAGCCCACACAGCAAAGACCCAGCACAGCCAAAAATAAATTTAAAAATTTAATAATAAAAAATACGTTGCTGACATGTAATGTGTAACACAGGGAATATAGTCAATACTATTATAATAACAAGGTGACAGATGGTAACTAGACTTATCTTGTTGATCATTTTGTAAATGTATCGAATCACAGTGATGTGTGCCTGAAACAGATGCATAGAAAAAGAAGATGTATATATATATACAATGGAATATTATTCAGTCATAAAAAGAATGAAATTCTGCCAGTTGCAGCAGCACTGATGGACCTAGAGAATATTATGCTTAGGGAAGTAAGTCAGAGAAAGACAAATACTGTATGATATCACTTATATGTGCAATCTAAAAAATCATACAAACAAATGTATATAGCAGAACAGACTCAGATACAGAAAACAAACTCGTGGTCTCCAACGGGGAAAGGAAAGCGGAGAGGGGCAAAATAGGGGTAGGGTATTCAGAGGTACAAACTACTATGTATAAAATTAAAAAGCAACAAGGACATATTATATCAGAGAATTATAGTCATTGTCTTACAATAACTTTGAACAGAGAATAATCTATAAAAATACTGAATGCCTGCTATACACTTGAAACTAATCTAATGTTGTAGATCAACTACCCTTCAAAAGAATTGTGTATTTCCTGCTTGAGGAAATGAACAGCTAGTGCCATCATTTCAGGTGCAGACACTGCAGCTGGACAGAGCACTTGGGCAGGGCTCCTCCCGGGATGGGTCAGACTGCACTGGGTGGACAAGGCCTGGAGCCCAAAGCCCAGCATCAGGGCTGCAGCAGACCAGTGGAGGAGACGGTCTGGGGGAGGGGCAGGAGGCAGGTGCTGGGTCCTCGAGGGAAGGTCAGGGCAGGCGTGAAGCTGGAGGGGGGATGACCTTCACATCAGCCTTCCTTCTGGACTTTCAGTGGTGGAACTCCGATGGTACCTGTAGACACCCAGGCCGGGGGACAGGAGGCTCCTGCAGTCCTTGCATCAGAGGGGGCATTTTCTAGGTGTCTGCGGGGCTCAGGTGCGCCAAAACTTGCCTGGGGGAAACCTCTCTGCCACTGGCCCTGGTAAGGGAGATGCGCTGCTTTGCAGCTTGGTTTTCTGACACGTCGCCTTTGGCTCCCTCTGACTGGCATCACCACCTTCTTTCCTCTTCCTGACAGTCTCCCGGAGACCCTCCAAGGTCATCCTTTCCTGGAGCATTTCTGTTTCCAAAGGAGACAGTGGGGCAAGCAGGAGAGGGCAGTGCTTTAACCCAGAGAATGCAGTAAAAACCAGGCTGTCAGGAACTTGCAGACCGTCACTTCATTTCAGCTCTGCAACAACCCTGGAAGGTTCCCGCCCCCTTCCGCCCCCGCCCCCTGTCCCGCCCCTCGCCAAACTAACAGATGGGGAAGTGGAGGTTTGGGGGCTTAGAAAGTGCAGTCACTGGGTCAAGGGCACAGAACAGGCGCCTCTCAGTGAGGCTGCCCTTGAAAGCACTTTGGGTAGAGCCTCAACCCCCACCTTTCCTCAAGACGGCATCCCTTCCTCTCCCTGCCCTGCGCCTCCCTCAGGCCCCTGGCCTCCAGAGCCCACCCGGGAGCCAGGCCCCTTGCCCCCCTTGCCCAGGCGCCTGGGCTGCGGTGGGTGGCGGAGGAAGGGCTTTCTGGTCCCGGCTGCCCTTCTGTGGCTTGAACAGGAAAGAGACAAAGGTCCCATTTTCGGGCCGCTGTCTGTTTCCATGTCTCTAGTTGCTCAACCACCAGGAGGAAAAGCATTTGAGGTATTTCCATGGGAAATGGTAGCCAACAAAAGCGCCGTTGGGTGGTATTCTAGTTAATTGCAGGAAGGCGGGCAGCCCTCCAGGATATTACCTTTCTTGGGCTGGAAAGTGTTTCTTTGAAAAACGTTTTGGTTCAGCCGAGGCCTCCTAAGTTTTCGCAGATTTGCTTGTTCATAACTACGAAGTCACCAAGTCGGTCCTTGGCGGGGGCTGGGAGGGGGTGAGGCGGGAGGGAACCATTCCGATGACAACTCTTTGCTAAATGATGGCTGGAAAACACTGGATTCTATTTCCCAGCCGGTATAAATTCCTAACGGGGGGCCATTCCCCCGAGGCCTGCCTCCCCCAGACGGAAACAGAATCTGCATCCCTGAATGAAACGTCTCTGCCTCTTCGAAGGGGAGAGGGCAGGAAATGAGGAGAGGTGATCACTCTTCTTAAATACACTTAAAAAAAAAATAATGAAAAGAAAAGCATTTGCAAAGGTGCATGAAGCCAAGCGTGTTACTCCTGACACGTTGGGCTTACATGTGCTTTGCTGTTTCAGAATGTTTCCAATTCACTGCAGCCCCAGGAGGTGAGCAAGGCCTCCATCAATCCTTGCACCTGAGAGAAAAGGGCTCAGCAGTTAATGACACACAGCCCAGGTCACCCTGCTGGTGACAGACAGCTGGCATGTTCCATCTGTCATGATTGCGTATTTGCCAGCCAACACCCTTATGCCCAGCGCTGGGCTGCTGGCAAGGACTTTGAGGTGGCCACTGTCTGGCCAAGGATAAACACACGCCTGGTTGAAGTGGAACCATCCAGAACAGTCCAACCTGAGCGCCATTCCTCGCCCCTGGAGCTCTGAGCAGGGAGGGTTGAGGGAGGTGGGAATACAGGCAGACCTCTTGAGGGAGGTGACGCTCCTTCTATGTCTCTTCCATCAAGCTCACAGAATTTTTTTTTTTTTTTGTATATTTTGGCTATAAACCAAAGTGACTATAAAACAACCATTTGCCAACCAGGGATAGAATCTGTGCCCCCTGCAGTGGAAGCACAAAGTCTTAACTACAGGACCACCAGGGAAGTCTCAAGCTCTCTGAATTCTATAAGCAGTTTCCCAAATGCAACACTTTACTTATTGTTGGCGATTATCCGTTTTATCTTTGGCTGCTGCTGTTGCTGTTTAGTAGCTAAGTTGTGTCTGACCCTTTTGAAACTCCATGGACTGTAGCCCCTCTAGGCTCTTCTGTCCATGGGATTTCCCAGGCAAGAATACTGGAGCAGGCTGCCATTTCCTTTCCAGAGGATCTTCCCAACCCTGGGATTGAACTTGCATCTCCTTCTTAGCAGGCAGATTCTTTACCACTGAGCCACCTGGGAAGCCCTTTATATACAGCAGTTGTTATAAATCCAGATACAGCAACAGGAAGTAAAAGGTCAAAATGTCATTTCCCCTACTTCCTGTAACTCCAGCTCCCTCCCCTCGTAATGAACACTCTTAACACTTTATCATGTTGCTGGGTATTCTTTTGGACATTTTCACACGTGTTCAACCTGTGTGGGTCTCTTCTTGGGTGCTCCCCCAGACCCGCTCCCCCTGCCCTGATGGACGCTCTGCCTCTGCAGGGGATGGGTATGGCCACTGGGATGTTTATCCCCTGGCTGGCTCTCTCTCTCTGGCAGGTCAAACACTGGCTGCAGCCCTCGGATGGCTGCAGTGTGGGGCAGGAACTCCCACCAGGAGCTTCTCCCCTTGGATTCCCATAACTGCCTCCTCCCTCACCCTTCATCCCTGGAAATGGCTCCTGGCTCCTGTATGCTTCATCATCCTTTACACCCCATCAGTTCAGTTCCGTTCAGTTCAGTTGCTTAGTTGTGTCTGACTCTTTGGGCCTCATGGACTGCAGTATGCCAGGGCTTCCTGTCTATCACCAACTCCTGAAGTTTACCCAAACTCATGTTACACCCCATAAAGAAGCTCCTCTATTATTATTATTTTTAAGACTCTTTGCGACCCCATGGACTATAGCCCACCAGGCTCCTCTGTCTATGGAATTCTATAGGCAAGAATACTGGAGTGGGTTGCCATTTCCTTCTCCATGGGATCTTCCCAACCCAGGGATCCAACCTGGGTCTCCAGGGTCTTGAACATTGCAGGCAGACTCTTTACTGTCTAAACCACCAGGGAAGCCAGGAATAAATATCCCATCGGCCATGCCACATCAGTTCATTTCAGTTCAGTCACTCAGTCGTGTCCAACTCCTTGCGACCCCATGAATCGCAGCACACCAGGCCTCCCTGTCCATCACCATCTCTCAGAGTTCACTCAGACTCACGTTCATCGAGTCCGTGATGCCATCCAGCCATCTCATCCTCGGTCATCCTCTTCTCCTCCTGCCCCCAATCCCTCCCAGCATCAGAGTCTTTTCCAATGAGTCAATTCTTCGCATGAGGTGGCCAAAGTACCGAAGTTTCAGCTTTAGCATCATTCCTTCCAAAGAAATCCCAGGGCTGATCTCCTTCAGAATGGACTGGTTGGATCTCTTTGCAGTCCAAGGAACTCTCAAGAGTCTTCTCCAACACCACAGTTCAAAAGCATCAATTCTTTGGCACTCAGCTTTCTTCACAGTCCAACTCTCACATCCATACATGACCACTGGAAAAACCATAGCCTTTACTAGACAGAGCTTTTTAGTAAAGTAATGTCTCTACTTTTGAATATGCTATCTAGGTTGGTCATAACTTTCCTTCCAAGGAGTAAGCGTCTTTAATTTCATGGCTGCAGCCACCATCTGCAGTGATTTTGGAGCCCCCCAAAATAAAGTCTGACACCGTTTCCACTGTTTCCCCATCTATTTGCCATGAAGTGATGGGACCAGATGCCATGATCTTCGTTTTCTGAATGTTGAGCTTTAAGCCAACCTTTTAACTCTCCTGTTTCACTTTCATCAAGAGGCTTTTTAGTTCCTCTTCACTTTCTAAAGAAACTCTTTTATTAAACACTCCTCAAATCACCCCCTCTGGTTTTGCAGGACCTTGACTGATAATAATATATTGTTTTGTAATCTGCATATATATGTGTATGCGTGTGTGTATGTGTATGTAAAAAGTAGTAGCGTAAATTTATGTAGATCTACTTGTGGAATCTCAGTTCCTTGACCAGGGACTGAACCCAAGCCATGGCAGTGAAGTATTGAGTCCTAACCATTGGACCACCAGGAAATTCTCTAAATCTACTTTTTAAGATGAGTGTAGTATTCTATAGTATCCCATTGAGTGGATATGCATTATTTATGTAACTAGCCCCCTACTGATGAATATTTAAAGTTGTGCTCAGCTTTTCTTTTTGATGTCTTGGCATTCCGAGTCATATCTATGACTTCTTTCAGGAGCCTAAAGCATAGCATTGAACAGTGGAAATGAGCTGTGAAGTCCTGGGCTAGGCGCTTCACTGTCCTGAGCCTCAGTTTCCCCATCTGTCCAATGGGAATAGCATTCTCTATCGATCATTCACCTCAGAGGAACAGGATGGCCTGTGATATTGCTGAGGCCTCACCTTTTAAAAAGTGTTTATTTATTTTTATTTTTGGCCATGCTAGGTCTTTGTTGCTGTGTGGGCTTTCTCTAGTTGCAGAGAGTGGGGGCTACTCTTCGTCATGGTGCATGGGCTTCTTATTGCGGTGGCTTCCCTTTGCGGAGCACAGCGGGCTTCAGTTGTTGCAGCTTGCGGGCTCAGCAGTTGCGGCTCGCAGGCTCTCGAGCACTGGCTCAGGAGTTGTGAGCACAGGCTTAGTTGGCCCACAGCATGTGGAATCTTCCCAGCCCAGGGACTGAGCCTGTGTCTCCTGCACCGGCAGGCAGATTCCTATCCACTGTACCACCAGCAAAGCCCAAAGCCTCATCTTTGAACAGCTGCTGTTGGGAGGCCGGAGCCGGGCAGTGGCTAGCTAGCCACCTGGGGAGGCAGCGGATGGCTAGTGTCCCCACCTCAACACGGCCTGGTGGTTGCACACTGGGAGGCCCCCTCCTGGCCGCTCATGAACAGCCAAAATGATAATTTCTGGAGGAAGCCCTGAGAAGAAAACCAGCGATGAGGGCTAGAACTGAGACACAGAGAAAGTGAAGATTCAGGGACAGTGCAGGTTCTTTGTCACAGGAAGTGTCCTGGGAGAAATGACAGGGTCTGGGGTCACTGGGAGAGCTCTGAAGAGGAAATGGGTGAATAGAGGGAGGGTGCTTGTGGCTGCGAGGCTGTGGGAGACCCAGCCCCCTAGAGCTGGACCCCCACACCCCTGGTCCTTCCCTCCCGCAAGGCTGCAAGGCTGGGGCTCTGTGAGCATCTGCAGCCCAGTTGCCTGGCGGGGCGCCCTCACCCCAGGGGCTGCGGGTCCTGACGTTGTCCCAGGGCCGGGACTCAGGCGGGCTCGGCCTCCCCCTCTGCGGCCAGCAAGGGTCCAAGGGGCTCACTGGGGCAACAAACAGTGGCCCTCAGAAAATTCCGAGAGGGCTGCCTCAGGCTGACCGAGCTGGCAGCCACTGCGGCCCCAGCCAGTAGGTGTCACTGGTGCCCCAGCAGAGGGCTGGGCGCGCAGGCTCTAGCCGGTCTGTGCCCGCCTCACAGGATTTGCTTCTAAAAGGATTGGGTTAGAAACCTGTGCCCCACCACTTGCATTCCCAGTCTCACCCTCGCAATTTCTGCCTAAGCCAAGGAGGGAACTGCAACCACCCTCTCTTCTTTCCCTTGAAAGGCTGGGAAGGTGCAGGTAGAGGAGGGCTTCACGCAGACTGGTCAGCGTTCGCGGCATCACGCCAGGGCTGGTCCCCAGGGCGCCTCTGCCTGCTCTGCCCTGGGAGCCACTGGGGTGGGTGCCCAGAAGAAGGAGCATGGGGCAGCACTCTTCTGGACTTGATAATCCAGCAGGCAGATGGATAAGAAAGGGGAGTTAGCAAGTGTAACAAAGAAAGGGCCCAGCCAAGGTCTGGTGGGCAGAGTCCATTTCCTTCACAGTCTCCAGAGGTGGTTCCCAGGGTCTTGCTCAGGTTTTCAGTCATTCTTCTGAATATTAGGAGAAAAGGAGGCAGCCCACCTGAATGGGGTTATAGGGTGACCACCTGTCCCATTTGCCCAGTATGGGAGGGGTTCCTAGGATGAAGACTTTGGTGCTAAATCCTGGAAACCCCAGGGCAGCAGGAACAACTCCATCATCCTAACTGGGTACCAGCTACTTTTCAAGCATTATCTCTTTTACTCTACATCAGTGGTCATATTATCATCCCCACCGTACAGAAGAAGATACCGAGGGTCAGAGAGGCCAAACAAGCTGTCCCAAGCCTCAGATGGGAAGGGAGCAACTGGTGTTTGAAGGCAGGTCCACTTGATGGGCATGTTTCTCTGCACCCCCTGCTTCCTGATGCCTCTGAGGTGGGGAGCTGAGCAGCGGCTTTCACTGGCCAGTCTGTGAGGCCCAGACGGTAGGCAGCTGTGTGTCATGGGCACAGATAATTACACCGTGTGCTACAGTGGTTGCCTGAGCCAGGGCGGGAGCCCAGGAGCTCCTCAAGGGCCTGGAGTTCTGGGAGGCAGCCTGTTTGGAACCTGGCTGGAGATGGGACTCGGGTGGTTCTGGAAGGCAGGGCACAGGCAGCAGAAAAGTTCATGTGGAGCCAGGCTGAGGAAGCACGTTTGGGCTGACAAGGCTTGATACCACCAGTGGAGAGAGGCCAGGCCACACTGCCGAGAAGGCCCTGGTGACTTCCTCTACCCTCCGTGGAGCCCAGACATTTATCTAGAATATCTTCTGGTACAAGAATAAAAGCCCCAAGCCCGGTGAGCTCAGGCCTCAGGTAGGGGAACCCAGGGGCTCCGGCTCGCCCTGTCTGGCTGTGCAGGGCAAGGACTGGGTGGGCAGGAAGGAACAGACCCTGATGGAAGCTCACTGTGGTCTCCCTTTCCGGGCAGACCGGGGGGCCTTGGCCACCTTCACAGCTCATCTTGAAATGCCATCAGATTCTGACAGAGAAGCTGCAGAAACACTCAGTCCAAGCATGAAAACCCAAATGAAGTGATTTACATGGTCCTAGATTCATTCAGTAGAACCGACTCTTGTGAGCCAGGCTGGGTGCAGGGTTCAGGATAATGCTACACAGATAAGCCCTAGCTCTCTCGTCCTCTTGCAAGTCACTGCACCCAGGATGAGCGACAAGCTTATCAAGCCAGTTGTTCAAGGTGTCAACTCTCCGCTCCTGGGATCTGCACATGTCTGCTGAACAGAGCTGCTGCTGCTTTTCAGACAAGAGTTAGAGAAAGCGTCCCCTCTGGGTTGGCACAGCTCTCAGCACCACAGTTTGCAAGCAGAGTTAAGTCCCCACTAGCTCCTGCCACTGAAGCCCTTTGTGCAGTGCACAAACTGCGCAACTGTACATGGCGGTCTTGCCAACAGAAGCCTGTTTGTGTCAGGGGTGGAGAAGCCCTTTGGGAGAGAATTCATCAGAAAGGAGGAGAGTGCCGGGCATAAGTGGGCCTAGGAGTGAAGCTGGAAGTATCTGAGACCTGGCTCTCTGCATCTGGCTCCCCTCTGTGTACAGAGTGGATCAGCTTTGCCTGGGAAGCACCCAGGAGAAGTTACCCAGGAAGATAAAGAGGAGAAAGGGCCTCCTGGACAAAGAATAGCAAATGCACAGAGGCACGAAAGCCCCAGGCTGCCTGGGGAGTAGTGAGCAAGGTGGAGACAGTGGGGGACGAGGTGAGCAGGGGCTAGAAGGTAGAAGATAGGGGCTTGGGCTTCTGGGCTTTGTTCTGTGGTTGGAGCCTGGATGGGATGAGCCAAGTTGGAGAAAAGAGGGCAGGTGGAGAGATGGCCCTTGTCTTTGCAGGCTCCCCTGATGTTTATTCCCGTAGCACTGACAAGCATCCCTGGAGACCTCCACCAGTGTTGTGAGCTCTGTCTTCTGCTTGCTGTGTTTGTTCCTGCTGAGCACCTTGGCAACAGAAGCTGGGAGCCTTCCTCTCAAGCAAAAAATGATAAGTCTGAAGAAGAAAGCCTCGACCCCGCGTGTGTGTCTGTTGGGACTTATGGAATTCAGAGGGTGCGGTGGGGGTTTTGGAAGGAGCCAGTCCCCATGGTTGGGGTGATCTGGCAGGCTTCTCCCTACCTGCCTGCTGTGTGTGTGGACCTGGGGAGCCACACACCGTGCCCTGGGTTCTGCCACCTGCAAGAAGGCACAACAGCTCCTACCCAGCCAGAGGACATAAACTGCTCGGCTTCCTCTGGCTGGGTGGCAGCGTCTCAGGGGCCAGCTCCCACCTCTTGCCCATGTTTGCATGTGTGCTGGAGTGTGGACCAAGGTTGATTTTACAGAGCCAACAAATTTTGCTATTTTCTTTTTCTCTTCAGTTCTAGTTTCACTTTTTTGGAAGGCTCAGCAAGGAGGCTGGAAAGGACTTCTTTGACCAGTGCTGATCTGGAAAGGCTGAAGTTGTGTGGACAATGGCTAGTGGGCCAGGCTGGCCATGTCCCAGGGGGCTGAGCCCCATGCTGGGCTGTTCCAATAAGAACTTCAACTGAACCGAACCATGACCCCGAATTGGAAAAACACTGCCTTGATTCACCGAACCCAAATCCGAATCCAAATATTATTATTTTTTGACTGAACTCTGAATTGAACTAATGTTTTTTTTTTTCTTAAATACCAACCAAGCCAGTTGGAACTAGACACAAACATATGTGTTTTCTGAAACTATTGAACCTGAACTTCAAAATAAGCTATCCGAGGGCAAAGTGAGACTTTATTTGCTTGAGATTGTCCTGTTCACAGTAGGCTAGTAGTGCTCCCTTGATGGTAGCTTTCATTTGTCCAGTTTTGCTTCTCATCTTGAAAAATTGGGGTATAATTTACATGTAGCGGGACGCACAGATCTTCAGTGTACATTCTGATCAATTTTGACAAACGCATGTACTCAGGGAGCTCCCCTGATCCATCAAAATACAGGGCATTTGTCCCGAAGACTTCCCTCTGTCCCTTCCGACCCATCCCCATCCTCCTCCCCCGACACCCACTGTTCTTCAATCTGTTCCCCTTTGCTTCTTGCTTGAGGTTTCTAAACAACCCTCCTCCCCCACTCTGGAAAGAAGAAGGACAAATATGATAGTACCCATTTTGTGGATGAGAGAACTGAGGATCAGAGAAACGCACATACTTCCTTGAACTCATAGAGTGAAGCAGTCACCAGGTTAGAACAACCCAGCTTTCTTGTCTCCCGGCCAGGTGCTCAACAATAGATTTAATGCCTCCATAGGCTTCCTTAGGGAACGTACCCATCTATGGCTTCCAGGGCCCAGTGGGATTTGCTCACCCCACAAGCACGGCGGTTGCACCTATGTTTAAAGACTTGGCAAAGAGGGTGTGTCTGGGTCCCAGGCCCCTGCAAGGGGGGACTCTCTCTTGGGGCCTCTGTGCACCCCATGGTGGCAGCCTGCACCAGGGTGCCTGTCCCCTGTCTCTGGCCTGCCTTGTGTGTGGCTGTCTGTTGGTGTCTCTGGCTGCCTGCGTGCAGACAAACTTCGTCTGACCCCCATGCGGAGCAGTGTCTGTCTCCCTGAGCAGCCCAGCTAGAGAACATTGACCAGGTTCCCAAGCTGGTTCTCCTGGGGAAACATTTTCCAGGGCCTACAACAATGTTGCATTTGATTTGATTTCTTTCCCCCCTTTGCAGGCGATTGTGTGGTTTGGGGTGTTTTGCTCCTAGTTATAATCCAATAAAGGCCAGCTGCTGAGATTTTTCCAAGAGTGCCGCTTTCAACCGCCCTCGTTGAAAACGCTCTAATTTATTTCAGTCGCTTGTGGGAAAACCAGCCTCAGCTCAAAACAAAGGCGTCCTGTGCTGATGTAATTGCCCCCTGAGTCGCTCCTCAGGGCTCCGGGTCTGCTGGTGTTCACAGAGGCGGCCCTTGAAGCAGCATCCCTTCTTAATGGCGGAAGTCATCCTGGAGGACTTCACCGTCTTCCCAACCTCTCGGGGGACACAGGCGTCTCTACTCCCAGCGAGGATCGGGAGCCAAGACATTCTCCATGGCTCGTGCATTTCCTGTGGCTCACAGGCGTCATCTAACCACTCTCTGTCTGTTTAGTAGGTAGTTGAGTCCTTCCCATTGAGGGGCTAGAAGTTTGGGTGACAAGATTGATTTAGGAAGAGGGAACTTTGGTCTTCCCTGGTGGTCCAGTGGTTAAGAATCTGCCTGCCAACGCAGGGGATGTTTGTTGGATCCCTGGTCCAGAAAGATCCCACATGTTGAGGAGCAACTAAACCCTGGTGTTCCAGCTACTGAGCCTGTGCTCTAGAGTCCACGGTCCACAACAAGAGAAGCGAATGCGACGAGAAGTCTGAGCACCGAAGCTAGAGAAGGCCCGCATGTAGCAACGAAGACCCAGCACAGCCAAAAGCAAGTAAATAAATAAAATTTTAAAAAAGAAAGGGCATTTGACTAAAACAGATCTTCGGTGGGGCCCAGATGTGGTGGAACCTTCAGGAGGAGGTTCTGGGCACTTTGGGGAAGGGGAAGGAGGGGAGAGAGAGAGGCAGGGAAGAGACACCAAGGAAGGAGGAGACCTACCGGGTCAAACCTGCTTTCAGCCATCCAAGCTGGTCTCTTCCGCCTCCCGTTCAGTCTGTGTGCCACTAGACCCCTGGCTAACGTGATTCCTGACCTAATCATCGACTTGGCATCATGGTGTCCAGGTGGCTTTCCTCTTCTGAAGCACAAGGACTTCCAGGACTGACGTCCAAAATCCGAAATGGTGGCCCTATGACCCAGCAGAGAAGATTCTGATTGAGTTACAAGAGGGGTGGTGCCACGTGTTTGGCTATAATTGTGTTTCCAAATGAGGGGCTCCAGGGAAGTGCTGTGCGGCTGGCTGCCTCCAAGGCCTTGTTTTTCGTTTTATTTGCAAAGTGATTTCCATAGAGCCACAGAGCTCTGTTTTCTTTCAAGTCAGAGGAAGTCACATGCTGGTGAGCATTTGCCTGAGGTGCACTTCCTCGTCCTCGGGCTCCCCTCTCTGCCCAGCCATTCCTTCCTTAGAACCACCTGGAGGTAGTTGGAGTCAGGTGGCTGGAGTCTTGCACAGGTAGGAGCGGGACCTCTTCTGGCCTGGGTTGTTCGGTTCAGTTCATTGCTCAGTCATGTCCAACTCTTTGCAACCCCATGGACTACAGCTTGCCAGGCTTTCCTGTCCGTCACTAACTTCTGGAGCTTGCTCAAACTCATGTCCATCAAGTAGATAATGCCATCCAACCATCTCATCCTCTGCTGTCCCCGTCTCCTCCTGCCTTCAATCTTTCCCAGAATCAGGGTCTTTTCCAATAAGTCAGTTCTTCGCATTAGGGTGGACAAAGTACTGAAGCTTCAGCTTCAGCATCAGTCCTTCCAATGAATATTCAGGACTGATTTCCTTTAGGATGGACTGGTTGGATCTCCTTACTGTCTGTTAGTGAAGATTTAAAGTACTGGTGCTGTGTAGGCACGGAGAACACCCAAACGCTTTAGAAGTCTGGATTTCTGGGATTCACAGCCTTCAGAGATTCTGGTTCAGTCTGAGGTGGGATTCAAGTGTCTTTTTCTTCTTGGCCTCACCACGAGGCATATGGGGTCTTCATTCTCTGACCAGGGATTGAACCTATGCCCCCTGCATTGGAAGCTGTGAGTCTTAACCTCTGGACCACTAGGGAAGTCCCAACAAGCATATTTATTTTTATTTCAAAAATCTTGAAGGCTGCGTGTTCATTGAGAACATTTAGAGAATTAAGAAAGTATCAACCGTAATGGTTTCTCCCTCCCCAAATCACACGGAACATTTCTGCACAACTCTAATCTTTAGCATTATACATACATTCCTTTCTGGAACAGTAACAGTAACACACACTCACTTTGGTGTCCTTTTCCTTTTGAGCATCATGAGCATTTTCTCGTGACATTCAATATTTTTTGAAAGCATGGTCTGTACCGGCTGTACATAAAGGAATCTTTGTCTGCATGTCTGATTGCTTCCTTGAGCTGGGTTCCTGGTGTGTGAAAAAGCTCCAGAGGAAACTTTGAAATAGTTCATTCCCTCGTGCTGGGCTTCACTCCCCCAAACCCACCCACCTCCTGCCCCTGACTAGATGGAGTGCATTTGCTCATTTATTTCCTTTGTTTTATTTATTTTTTAAATATAAATTTATTTATTTTCATTGGAGGTTAATTAAAACCACAAAAGTGGGACTTCTCTGGCCATCCAGTGACTGAGACTCTGCACTGCCAATGCAGGGGTAAGGGTTGATCCCTGGTCGGGGAACTAAGGTTCCCACGTGCCCCATGGCACAGACAAAAAGCAGAAAAATAAAAGAAAATCACAAAAGCAGGGCATTCCCAAGGAGAACCAGTCAGACGATTTGAAGGTGTGTGAGACAAAAACACAGCCTTCCTGTTTCCCTTTAAGGCCCCACCATCGGTTTGGGTGCATCCCTGTCTCCTCCATCTCATTCTTATTTTTAGTAAGTTCTGTGCTGGGGCAGCTGAGGAGCTATTGGTGTGGGGAAAGAGCAGGCTGGAATCTGAAACCCAAGGTCCTGTCCCAGCTCCGTCACTCACCGGCTCTGGGAGTGTGGGCACAGTGGAAAGTCCGAGACTTCTCTTTCCTCTCGGCAGGGTAGGGATAATGACATATTCACTGCTTGCTCATCCAAAGGTTGTCCTGGGTTTAGATTAGCCAGATTTAGCAAGCAAACAAACAAAACGACATAAAACCAACAGGATGCCTGGTTACATTTGTGTTTCAAATGAACATGCTCATGGCAGCCTCCTCCTGGGATCACAGTGCCCAAGGCCCCACTTCTTTGTGTGTGCACGTGCCACGGGGATTGTGTTAAAATGGGGGCGTCCTATCTAGTCGATCTGGGATGGGTACCCAAGATTCTGCATTTCTAACGAGCTCTCAGGTGGTGCCCATGCTATGGTTTGGACCACGCCTGAGCAGCAAGGTTTCCTTAGTTAGCATCATGAGTGTCCGGAGGCTTTTGAAGGGGAATGGGAGGAGTCAAGGGGACACAGCTGCAGTGTGTCCATCCCTGGCCTCCTGTCTGGTGGGCACTTTGACCATAATCACTGTAAGCATCAGACATGCCCACAACACACCCAATGTCAGAGCTAGGAGGGCTCCCAGAGGCCAGCTGGTTCAGGACACTGAGGCTCAGAGCGGGAGCCAGGGTGAGCCAGGTGCCATGATGCTGCAGCCCACTCAGGCCTTTCCACGCGGGTGCGTCCAGGGAGGCTGGGGCCTGGCTGTCCCAGGAGGCCAGTGGCTCCTGAACCCCTGTCCCCACCCCTGTCTGAGTGCCTTCTTCTTATGTCTTCTGTGTCTCACCATTGTGACTGCAGAGCTTGATTTGAAGAGCTGACTGGGAAAGAAGACTGAGGCCTTGGACAGCAAAGGTGCCCCTTACTGTGCAAAGAGGCCTTGGGAAAGAGATCGATATGGATTTAATGGCAAATATTCATATTGGTTTCCAAACAGATTGCTGATCAACGATTTTATCTGGGCTCAACTGCCAGGCCTTGTCTGCTGTGGGCCTTTGGCAGCCAATGCTTCTTTGTCTTCTGCCTGGCAGCATGCCTGCTGCAGTCTCCCAGCCGAGGGGCCACTGGCTCACTCCCTCATCCATCCATCCACCCACCCATCCATCTATCCATCCACTCAGCAAATATCTTTTGGAATGGCCCAAGAAGCTGGAGGGGGTTGCAAGGATGAAGGAATAAGGAGGGTCCTTACCCTGAAGAGGAAGAGATAGCTCAAGATGCCAGTCATGTTCACATCTTCCATTTCATCTAGTCTTCAAAGTCAGAGATTGGACTCTTGGGAGAGATGGTGGTTGAGCTGAGCGACCTGCATCCAGGTGACCACTTTGCTCTCCTCCATCATTTCCTGGGAGTGGTCTGTGAGGGGAGATGTTAAAGGCATTGAGTAGATGGGTGCCTGGGAGGCCCTGGAAGCCACGTCAGAGCTCCCATGGGGAGCTCACATTGCGGGAAGCTCAGACCCTAGGTAATTCAGGATCTGACAGCCTCTCAGCAACCTTCTAGTCCCTCCTGGGCAAGGAAAGGAGCCTGAGGCTCACTCACACTGGGGAGATACTTGCCCAAAGTCCTGCTGCCACTGGGAGCAAGGCTGGGGCTGGGGCCTGCTTTTCCTTGAAGGCCGCTTCCCTGCCCAGTTCAGAGCCTGAGTACTGACCTCCAGCTGTGGGTTGCTGTCCCTGCCAGATCCTGCCTGCTCCACCTGCCTCTCCTGCTGGCCTCCCACTGTCCAGCTCTCCATCTAGAGCTGAAATGTTTTTTTAAAGTTGTGACTTTGGGGTAATAACCTTGAATGAGGTCAAAGGTCATCCCCTTACTAAGCTGGAGCTTACTCTAGTCAATGATGGATTGTGAGGGCTGCTGAGTGCCCCGTGAAGTGCAAGTGGGTGTCCAGGCAGCTGGGGGCCTGGAGGTTCTGGATGGGCGTGTTGAGGGGAAGGGCAGCTGTTTAAATGGAGTGTGAGATGTCGTGGGCACGAAGGGAGTGAGGGCCAATCTCACTCACCTCACGGGTGCCCCCCACGACCTTTGCATCTGAGCTTGATCGTGTGGGCTCTTCCAGCGGCTTCAGTGGGAGCCAGTGATGGGGAGTGGTTTCGTTGGCATCAATGCCTCACCTCCCACCCCAACCTGCGGGAGCTGGGGTGGCTGTGAGGGTTATGGCTGTGCTCCTGTGCCTCGTGCCTCTGGGCCTAGGTGTCAGGAGTTGCAGAGGAGTCTGAAATATTTCTGCTTTGCCAACAGCCCCTTGGGAACATCTCCTGGGTCCACACACACACACACCTGTGCTGAGGCCTTCACTTTACCTATCCTCTGATGCTCCTATTTCACAAATGAGGCAGGTGAGGCTGGGGGAGGCCAAGGAACACATGTGCTTCCACAATCAGAAGAGGCTGACAGGGATCCAGCAGATCTGCTGACCCCAGAATTCAGCTTCCTCCACTTTGAATTTGCAGGATTTAGGTGAGATGTGAATTTGAGCAAGCTCTGGGAGATAGTGAAGGACAGGGAAGCCTGGTGTGCTGCAGTTCATGGGGTCGCAAAGAGTTGGACACGACTGAGTGACTGAACAATAGCAATAAGGGTAATCACTGGAAGAATATTTTCCTGCACTGATGGGTCTGCTTCTGTGCTGGCCTTGGCAGCTGTTGTTTGGTGTAAACTGAGATTCTATCACTTGTCAGTCACTTGGGTTAAGGAGGAAAGTGGGAGGTGCAAAGTTGGGGGTCTCTGGGCTCTGCCTCTGCTTCCGTCTCAGTATCTCTTGTTTCACTGAACCAGCAATCCCCAACCTTTTTGGCACCAGGGACCAGTTTCAGGGAAGACAGTTTTTCCATGGACTGGGGGTTGGGAAAGATGGCTTTGGGATGATTCAAGTGCATTACATTTATTGTGTACTTTATTTATAATCTCATGCCATCACTGATCTGACTGGAGGTAGCAGTCTGAGGCCTGGAGTTTGGGGACTCCCACACTAAACCTCAGATTCCTGGGAGGGAGGAAAGAGGATGCCACCTTGAGTCACTCCCTCCTGCTGCCTTTTATTGGGAAAACTGGGGTGTGGAAGGGGGCGTTGGCCCCCAGGCAACTTCCAGGAGGGGCGTCCCTGGTGACTTAGCAGTAAGGAATCTGCCTGCAATGCAGGAGACTTGGGCTCGATACTTGGGTTGCAAAGATCCCCTGAAGAAGGAAATGGCAAGCCTTTGTAAATGGGAATAATTATACACACGTGTGTATGGCACCTGGGGCCTTTGCCATCCTGACTTGAGGCATGCGTATCTTTTGGGGTAGGTGATAGGCCTTGGGAACGAACAGTTCTTGGGGACAAGAACCAAGCTCTGAAGTTTTTTGGTCTCTGTCATGGTCTGAAAACAGGAGCATGTGCTGTACTCCATAGGGGCATCAGAGCATGTGTGCGATATTCGGTTTTCTGAATGCCCATAACTTAGTGCACTTGGAGAACAGGGTTGTGAGACTTTGCAACTCCAGACCTCCAGGTGCCCCTGCAAAGTGAATGGTTTAGGGAAAGAAGAAGGTGAAAGTGTTAGGTGCTTAGTCATATCTGACTCTTTGTGACCCCATGGACTGTAGCCTACCAGGTTCCACAGGCTATGGGATTATCCCAGCAAGAATACTGGAGTGGGTAGCCATTCCGTTTTCCAGAGGATCTTCCCCACCCAGGGATCAAACCTGTGTCTTTTGCATTGCAGGCAGATTCTTTACCATCTGAGCCACCAGGGAAGCCCATGTTTTAGGGGGCAGACCTCTAAAGTGACCTCTGAAGGAGACATCTGAAAACTGCTTATCTTAAAATGAGAGGCACCTTGACCACAATAGAGCTTCTTATTACGGGGGAGGCATGGACTGCAGTGAACCAGGCGTCCTGGGTTTGGGGCTGTGACAGTCTTTAACGTGGATGAGCCATGTCACTCTGGGCCTCAGGCACCTCCTCTGACATGAAGAGTGAGGCTATCCTATCTCAGATTTTGCTGTGCAGACGAATCCCCTAGGTGTCTTGACAAAGTGCTGGTTCTGATTCAGTAGGTTCGAGGAGGTGCTTCAGAGTCTGTGTTTCTGACCAGCAACAGGTGATGCCAGTGCTGGTCCATGGACCACACCTGGAGGAGCAAAGTTTTAGAAATTACCGAGAGCCCTTTTAATAAAAACGTCATGGACTGCAGTTTTCCTAAAAATATTTATTTATGTGGCTGTGCCAGCTCTTAGCTGTGGCCCACTTGGGATCTTTGCTGCAGCATGCGGGGTTTTTAGTTGCGGCTTGTGGGATCTAGATCCCTGACCGAGATTCAAACCTGGGCCCCCTGCGATGGGAGCGCAGAGTCTTAGCCACTGGACTGCCAGGGACGTCCCCGGGCTGCAGCTTTGAAAGGAGAGCATGGAAGCTGGGCTTCCTCAAACTAACAGCCCTGGGCCCAGAGTTCACATACATATCCCATCAGGGTAGGCAGAGAAAGCAGAGTGGGTACCATTCAGCCAGGAGCAGACACAGTGAGGGATGCTGTGAATGGGGGGAAAAGACAGGAGGAGAGGCCTGGGGTCAGACAGGGAGGCAGGGAGACAGCTGAGGAGAGGGGGCGAGGAATAATGGAGGCAAAGGGAAAAATGAGGGTCCCAACCCTGCCTCCATCGGAATGGAGTGTGCAGAGGGTAGCCTTGCCTTCTTGGCATCTTGGTCCTCCCAGGAGGAGACAGTGACTCTGCCTCCAGCTTTAATCAGGTCTGCTTCAAGCCCCAAGGGGTCCCATTATTTTATTTCTCATGTTTATATTTGAAAAAAAGAATCTCCCCTCCACCCCTCCCCTTCTTTCCCCTCCCCATCACTGGACTCACACCAGCATCCCTGCCCTGAAAGGAAGGACAGACTCCCCACCCCCGTTAATCAGAGCCGGAGAGTAATGGCAGTGAGTGAGGGGCGGGAAGCTACTGTCTGATTGAACATTAGTCATGCTGCACGCTATAGTCTCTAATGAGAAAATTACTCCAAATTGCCCCAAGGGATGGTTGTGATTAAACTATTTGCCTTGACTTCCTTTGCTAAATTGAACGTGTGTGTGTGTGTGCATGGACACACACACACACACACGCACACTCACAGTCATCCCCACCTAAGCTGCTCACCCAAAGCCTTGGAACATACTCTCCGCTCCAAGGTTTGGTTCAGCCTCAGAATTCCAGACGGTTTATTCCCAACCTGTTCACAGCTTGCCTTTCCCTGCTTCATTCTGAAGTCATCTAGGCCCTGAGGAGGGAGGGGGAAGCTGTCAGCGGAGCCATGGGAAGCCCTGTCAAGTTACCTGCCCACCCTCCCAAGACCTTAACTCTATATTCCCAAGGGGGCTCAGCTTCTATGGATGAATGTCTCCTGGGTGTCAGATGTCTGTCTTTTAAAAGGAGAATCGTTTTGCAGGCAACAATCTGGAACTCTTTTCAGATCCCTTTCTGTTTTCTCGGCTCTGAAACTACACTTTTATTTGGACCTTCTTACCCTGTCTGGGTTGGACCAAGTCATTCATATGCTGCCCCTGTTTGTGGTTACAGGTTTTTGAAGTGTATTTCAAGAGAGAACCAAAGCATACTATAAAACAAGGATTTGTAGGAACTAAAAAGCTTTTCTGCACAAGTTATAACATAAAAAAGAACCCAGGTACCCGTAGTCTTGATTACTAGGACATTTTCACCCCAGATTCCCCCATGCCTTTTCCTTCATTATTTATTAAAATTATTAAAAATTATTTATTTATTTGGTGATTTGGGCCTTAGTTTCAGCACACGGGGTCTTTCATCGCAGCGTATGGGTGCACAGGCTTAGCTGCCCCAAGGCATGTGGAATCTTAGTTCCCTGCCAGGGACTGAACCCGAGCTCCCTGCATTACAAGTCAGATTCTTAGCCACTGGTCCACTGGGAAGTCCCGCTGTGTCTTTGAATTCTGGCCAGACTTCAAGGTTTAGACAGATGCTTCCCTGGGGCTCCTTTCTGACCATCACCTCAAACATACTTGGAAAAAAAAAAGTGAAAGTGTCAGTCGTTCAGTCGTGTCCCGCTCTTTGCGACCCCATTGACTGTAGCTCACCAGTCTCCTCTGTTCATGGAATTCTCCAGGCAAGAGTACTGGAGTGGTTAGCCATTCCCTTCTCCAGGGGATCTTCCCCACCCAGGGATCAAAACCGGGTATCCTGTATTGGGAGGCAGATTCTTTGCCGTCTGAGCCACCAATTGAATCCTATCAACCTGAGAGAAGTTGATGAGAGCCCAGGATTTGGGGTGCTTAAGTATGATTACACCTCCAATTGATGACAGCCCAGAACTGGGGGTGCAATTGTATTTAAGCACTCCCAGTTCTGGGCTCTCATCAATTTGTCTCAAGTTGGTAGGATTCAGTGAACATTCATTCAGTCTCCTATCAGTCAACTTTTGCCAGGTTATGCTACGTTAACACACACCATCCCAGGGGCTTATAGTAATAGCCTCCATGTCTGCTGCAGCTTGGCTGACACTGTCTGTTCCTCTGGGATCCAGGCTGAAGGAGCAGCTTCTGTGCGAGACCTGCTCTTCTCACCATGTAGGGGGTGGGAAGAGGGCATTGGGGGCCCCTTGTGGCTCTCACACTTTTGCTTAGATGTGACACATACGACTCTGTCTACATCCTATTGGCCAAAGCCGGTCAGGAGCCTGATGGTCAATGGGGTGAGGAAGAACAATCCTATTGCCGGAAGGTTCAGTCTCAGCATCTCCACACATGTGTGTGATATGTCCCGGGTGTGTATACAAACTGCCTTCAGGCTCACCAGCCAGAGCCATTGCGTGTCGTGTTTCTTCTTCTCACTCTGCCTTAAGGCTCTCAACATGTTCACTGGGATCTTTGCAGTCACCATGTCTAATAATTCTTTTTTTTTTTTTTTTAATTTAAGGCAAACTGCATGTAGCTTAATATCTTGGCAGCATAAGATTCTGTCAACAACTCTCTCCTCTCGGCTTCTAGAACAGAGATTTCCCATGGTGCTTTCTACTCAAGTCACCTTATTTCATGTCTTTGGGTCCATCTTTAATTTGTTTTAAGAAAATATGTCAATGTATGGCAAAACAAATACAGTATTGTAATGTAGAATAAAAAATAATAAAATTTAAAAAAATTAAAAAAAAAGAAAATATATTTCACTTAAAAATATTTATTTGTTTTTGGCTGCACTGGATCTTCATTGCTGCATGTGGGTTTTCTCTAGCTGTGGACAGCAGAGGCTACTCTCCAGCTGTGGAGTGCAGGCTTCTTGTTGCAGTGGTCGTGGGTTGTGGCCTGTGGCCTGTGGACTCAGCAGCTGCAGCTCGCGGGCTCCAGAGCACAGCCTCAGCAGCAGTGGCCCATGGGCTTAGCTGCTCCACAGCATATGGAATCTTCCCAGACCAGGGATCGAACTGGTGTCCCCTGAATTACAAGGAGGATTCTCAACCCCTGGACCACCAGGGAGGCCCTTCTATCTATCTTTTCAATTCCTCTAAGTGTTGTGGTTCCCTTTGGGTTGGGAGTTCTCTTCCTCTGAGTTAATTTTAATTTCTCTTCTAGTCTCTATGACCATAAACTTGTTTTCTCTGCTAAACTTGCCCCCCCTTTTTACAGCAGATTCGGTATGGCCACACCTCCTTTGCAGCTTCTATCCAGGGTGGAATCTAGCTACCCTTCCCCGAATCTGGGCTGCCCTTGGGGCTTGCTTTGATGGATAGAATGTGACAGAGTTGACTGTGAGAGTTCTGAAGGCTAGGCTTTAAGAAAAGCCAGCTGCCACGCGAGGAAGCCAGTCCAGCCTGTTGGAGGATGAGAGGGGCTGAGAACTGAGGTGCCCTGACTGAAAGCCAGTGCCCATTGCCAGGCTCACAAGTGAGGCCAGCTTGAATGTGCCAGCCCAACTGACCCTCCAGCTGAAGGCAGCCCAGCCAGTGAGCCCAGATCCAGGCAGCAAAGGAAGCATCCAGCTAACCCTCCAAATCCTGAGCAATAATGAGTCTGTGCTGTTTTAAGTCACTAAGTTTTGGGATGGTTTATGAGCGATAGATAACTGAAGTATCCTATGTATCTGGAAGTGGTTAATGGCACCACCATCTCACCAGTCTACTAACCCCCAAATCTGGGAGTCACTCCTTGCTCCTCCCTCCTCCTTAGCCCCACAATCTGGTAAATCAACAAGTCTTAGCAAAGTGATCTGAGGGAGGAATGGGGAGTTGTCATTCAATGGGTATTTGTTGTTCCGTCACTAAATCTGCATCCAGCTCTTTTTGACCTCATGGACCAAAGCAGTCCAGGCTTCCCTGTACTTCACTATCTCCCGGAGTTTGCTCAAACTCATGTCCATTGCATCCGTGATGCCATCTATCTCATCGTCTGTCTCCCCCTTTCCTTCTGCCTTCAATCTTTCCCAGCATCAGGGTCTTTTCCAATGAGTCGGCTCTTCGCGTCAGGTGGCCAAAAGTATTGGAATTTCAGCATCAGTCCTTCCAATGAATATTCAGGGTTGATTTCCTTTAGGATTGACTGGTTGATCAATGGGTATAGAGCTTTAGTTTTTCAAGATGAAAAAGTTCTGGAGATGTGTTGTACAATAATGTGAATCAACCACCTGCACTACACAGCACTGAACCAGTGCTGAACTGCACACGAAACATACCTAAGACGGTAAATTTTATATGCCTGTGTTACCACATTAAAAAAGTGGCTTAAGCACCTCCTGATCCTGCCCCTGCTCAGTCTTCACCCACCACCCTGTTTTCTTTCTGAGATGCAGCTCTGGTCCTGACACTTATGTGAAAACCCAGAATCTCTCCCACTGCCTTCAGGGGAAAATCCAAACTCTGTACCAGGAAATCAACCCTGAATATTCATTGGAAGGACTGATGCTGAAGTGAAAGTGAAAGTGAAGTCACTCAGTCGTGTCCAACTCTTTGTGACCCCAGGCTCCTCTGTAGCCCACCAGGCTCCTCCGTCCATGGGATTCTCCAGGCAAGAATACTGGAATGGGGTGCTATTTCCTTCTCCAAGGCTCCAATACTTTGGCCACCTGATGCAAAGAATCAACTCATTGGAAAAGACCCTGATGCTGGGAGAGACTGAAGGCAAAAGGAGGGGGTGGTGGCAGAAGATGAGATAGTTAAATAGTATCACTGATTCAATGGACATGATTTTGAGCAAACTCTGGGAGACAGTGAAAGACAGAGGAGCCTGGTGTGCTGCAGCCCATGGGGCTGCAAGGAGTTGGACATGACTTAGCAACTGAACAACAACACCACCTATCCACCCTTGAGTCCATCAGCTTCTGCTCTGACTAATGTTCTTCCTCTGCCTCTGTGTGTTTCAGGCCCTTTCTTGCCTCCATGTCTCCAAGCCCTTGCAAAAGAAATTCTTTTTTTTTTTTTTTTTAGCCATGCCTTGAGACACGTGAAATCTTAGTTCCTCTGACTGAGGATGGAACTCGTACCTCCAGTGGTGAAAGTACGGAATCTTAACCACTGGACTTGTAGGGAAGTCCCTACACAAGAAATTCTTTCCACTAGACTATCCCCACTGCTTACTTTGTTTTCTTTGCATTAAAATTATTGGAGTATAGTTGATTTAGCTGATATAGTGTTGTGTTAGTTCCTGCTACACAGCAAAGCGAATCAGTTATATCTATATCCACCCTTTCTCACTGTTTTTTATTCAACATTGGCAACATCCACTGGGTTTTCAAAGGTTCCTATTTTTTAATACAATTTAACCAATATGTTCAAACCCTTATTTTTTTCCTTCATTCCTAATAATTGGCCTACTGATTTTAATTCTGAAAATCTAACCCGGACAATAATTGTTAGTGTTCAGTTGCTTAGTTGTGTCCCACTCCTTGCTACCCCAGGAACTGTAGCATGCCAGGTTTCCCTGTCCTTCACTATCTCCCGGAGTTTGCTCAAATTCAAGTCCATTGAGTCAGTGATACTAGCTAACCATCTCATCCTCTGCCTCCCCCTTCTCCTTTTGCCAAAAATAACACCAGTGCCAAACAATCGACAGACACTTTGGGGATAATGGTTGGGAGTGGATGAGAGGGCAAGGCAGTGGACACCATGGTTTATTGTGACAAGCCTTTCCTATCACAGGAGATCAACACCTGAGCACATTCTGTCATCTGCAGTGTCTACTATGTGATGGTATCACGCTGGACACTTTCTGTCAATATCTCTAATCCTTGCCACACTTCCATAAAGCAAGAGGTGTTTATTTCTATCCCTAGACGAGGAAATTGAGAAGCAGGTAGAAAAGGTATTTGAAAAAAATTGACTTTTAATAGAAGTATAACATACATATAGAGAACATATTCTATGGAGAGAGTTCTGCCTCAAAAACTGGGAGATGAGATTGGTTGACACTCATGTGCTTCCAGATATCAAGTAGCATGCTGCTGCTGCTGCTGCTAAGTCATGTCAATCATGTTCGACTCTGTGCGACCCCATAGACGGCAGCCACCAGGCTCCCCCGTCCCTGGGATTATCCAGGCAAAAACACTGGAGTGGGTTGCCATTTCCTTTTCCAATGCATGAAAGTGAAAAGTCAAAGTTGCTCAGTTGTGTCCAACTCTTCAAGACCCCATGGACTGCAGCCTACCAGGCTCCTCCGCTCATGGGATTTTCCAGGCAAGAGTACTGGAGTGGGATGCCATTGCCTTCTCTGAAGTAGCATGCTACTTGTCTAAAAATAATTGGGTCACTAGATTTGATTGAAAATCTTGATAGATTCGCACAAAGTGAACACCTCTGACGACCACCACCCAGAAGATGTGGAACATCACCAGTGCCCCAGGAATGCCCCCTCGTGCCCCTTCTGGGCACTGCCCCACCCTCCTTCCCCAAGCTAATCATCATCCTGACTTCTAACAAACAGGGGAGGCAGTTTGCCTGAAGTTACATCTTGGTTGGGCTTTCCTGGTGGCTCAGTGATAAAGAATCTGCCTGCCAATGCAGGAGACAAGGGTTGGATCCCTGGGTAAGGAAGATGCCCTGGAGAAGGAAATGCCAACCCACTCCAGTATTCTTGCCGGGAAGTCCCATGGATAAAGGAACCTGGTGGACTGCAGTCCATGGGGTCGCAAAGGAGTCGGACACAACTTAGCGACTTAACAGCAACAGTAACATATTCTGGGTACAGGGACTGATGCTTTCTCTACCACTGGAACATAAGCCCCTAGAAAGGGTAGTGTTTCTCTGAAGGCAGTGACAGGAGAGGTGGGGCTGGCTTCACAATTTGCCTCTGTCCTGGCCCTGATTTCACTAAGGGTAGGCTGGACATCTGTGTGTCTGGGGCTGTGCATTCTCAGTAAATGGAGAAAAGGCCTTTCAAGGAACCAATTCTCTTTTTATCTATCTCAGCCAGGCCTTACGGCTTGTGGATGCATTCACGCGCGCCACACACACACACACACACACACACACACACACACACACACACACCTCTCCCCATGATACATCTACCATTTAAAGTTTGGTTATAACTGCAAGCTTCCTAATAAATCTCCCATCTCTCCCAGAATGCTGTTGTGAATTCGGTGGAAGGAAAGCTTTTAAAGTGACCCTCCATTTAAGCCTGGTGTCAAAGCCTTGTGTGTTTTCCTTCCTTTTCTTAACTGGAAGGTTATGTGTTTCTTAGCTACTGGTCAGACTGGATGAGACTGCCAAAAAGCTTTCAGGGAATTTCCTCACCATGTAACAAATTTATGAGTCATATGAGAAACTGGGAAATGCTTCAACCAGCTGCCTCTCATTGACTCTGAGCCTTTTTTTTTTTTTTTTTACAACACCTTGGTGCTGGGGCCTTGGATGGAGCCAGCAGAAAGGTTTATTATAACTACGAAGGGCCTGACATTGCCTGGGAAGAAGCTGTCTTGGTCTCTCTTTTCATCTCCGTCTCTCGTCCTCCCCAGCAGAAAGTTCTGTGAAACTGCTCAACCACTGACAGGTCAAAAGTTGTTCCCCAAAGGACTGGCAGAAGGATGGGTGGCTGGGTCTAGGGGTTTGGGGCTTCAGCCTCCATCTCTGCCTAGCTAACCAATGGGAACCTCAAACTCAACGTGTCTGAAGCTGAGCTCTTGTGTCCTCATCTGTATGGGCTTCCCTGGTGGATCAGTGGGTAAAGAATCTGCCTGCTAATGCAGGAGGTGAGAGTTCTATCCTTGGGTTGGGAAGATCCCCTGGAGAAGGAAATGGCAACCCACTCCAGTATTCTGGCCTGGGGAATCCTACAGACAGCAGAGTCTGGTGAGCTACAGTCCATGGAGTCTCGAAAGAGTTGGACATGACTTGGTGACTAAATAGCAACAACTCCTCACCTATACTTCCCTCCTTGTCTTAGAAAATGCTGATGTCATCTGTCCCAGATTATATTTTCCAAAGATGATCGCAGTGATATCTACCATTCCATGTGTTCATCTGCACTGTGATCTTCATTAAGAAGTAGAGTTAGGGATTTCCTTAATAGTCCAGAGGTTAAGACTCTGTGCTGCCAGTGAAGGAAGGGTGGGTTCGATCCCTGGCTGGGAATCACACATGCTGCCTGCCCCCCAAAAGACTAGCGTTAATTTTTCATCTGCTTGAAATGGACCAGGCCCTGTGACCCCTTTGAGTAATAGAATAGGGTGGGAGGGACAGTGTGCCAGTTTGGGACATAGCCATTAATTAGCCCACAACCCATGGAAGGGAGCTGCCATGTAAGAAGTGTGACTCCTCAGGGTCTACCATGCTCTGTGTGTGTGTGCGTGCGTGAGAGAGAAATAGACAGACAGACCAAGGAGCGGTCAGCATGAGTGAAACAGCCATCTGAGATGTGGTGCCATTTCCCAGCCTCCCAGCTGGACTGCATGGAGCAGAGACGAACCACCCAACCAGCTTTTTCCTAATTCCTGACTCACAAACCCACAAGCAACACAAGTGGTTGTTTCATGCCACTGAGATTTGGGGTTGTTTGTCTCATAGCAGTGGGTAGCTGAGACACCCTCTTACCAATTGCCAGACCAAAGCCTCCTCACTCGGTCTGGACTTCGCACTTTCTCTCACGCTCACATCCTGTCTGGATGCACATCCTCTTGCATCTGTCTTTAGACTGCATCTAGCACCTGCTTCCCCCGCTGTCACTCAGCCCTGTCAGCACCTTCATTTCTCTCCCGGGTTACTGCAGCAGCCTCCTGGGTGCCCCCCTTCCATCTACTCTAGAGCTGCAGAGCCACCCAAGGATCCTGAAAAGGCCAAGCTGGATCTTGTTAGACTCGGTGGCTCCTCAGCTCTGGGACCCTCCGAGGGCACCACCCTGCTCTGGCCCTTGTACCTCTGACCTCATTTCCTAGTTCCCTCCTTTGCTTGCTCTGGCCCGGACACCCTGACTTCCCTGTGGCTCCTCTGCTGGCCTCAGGCCCTGCATTTCTGGCTCCTGTTTGCTGAGATGCTCTTGCTCAGAGGGCTGCATGGCTTGCACGCTCACCTCCGCACAATCTGGATTCAGTCGGCACCACTGAAGCCCTTCTCTTGCTGCACCCACCCCACTCCGGGCACATCCAGTCCGTGCCCCTTGCTTGCTGCTCCGGATGCCTTTCCATAACAGGCACCAGCCAAGGGGGCCACACTGTCCAGCTGTTTAGTCCTTGCCCCTCATTAACTGCAGTGTGGATTCCGTGGGGACGGGGCTTGGTCAGCTTTGCCCACAGACATAAAGAACCACGCTGGGCACACCGGAGGAGCTCAACAACCTCTTGCAGCTTCCTGCTCTCTGAGCCTCAGACTCTGGACTCCAAAATGAGGGAGATTATTGTCACTTTCAGGGGGTTGTGAAGACTAAATAGTAACACTTACAACATGTGGCATCGAACCTGGAGCAGAGCAGTGCATGGTAAACCTGAGGGTCTTTCCTGCACACCCACTCACTTCTAGCAACTGGCTACTTGGAGAATCTATTCTGGAAAGTCTGGGGACAAATTATATAGATTATATCAGTTATATACATAAATAGAATTATATAATGCAGAAAATATTAACATATTAAAATATAATGTCTTTTAAAATTATATATGTATTTTATTCTTTATAAAAGAATATGGGTAAAATCCCAACTATTTCCAGTAAATGATCCTGGCTCTATCTAACAGTTTGTCTTGCATTATAGTTTTTGTCTTTTTTGGAGTTATTTATTTAAAATTTTATTTATTTTTACATTTTTAAACAAATTGCAGTATAGTGGATTACACTGTCATGTTAATTTCTGCTGTGCAGCAAAGTGATTCATTTATACATATATGTGCATTCTTTTTCATATTTTTTCCATTATAGTTTATCCTAGGATATTGAATATAGTTTCCTGTGCTACACAGTAGGACCTTGTTGTCTATCCATTCTTTATGTAACAGTTTGCATCTGCCAATCCCTAACTCCCAACACATCCCTCCTCCTGTGTTTTTGGTCTTTATCCCCTTCCAGAGTGATCACTTTAATAAGTTTACAACCGAGGTGATAGAGTGCATCCTATCAGATCTGTGGGTTACTGCCTGTCTCATCAGCTGGGTCTCCAATTCCTAGTTGGAGACGGAGTAATATGACTGGCCCCCTTGGGTCAGTTGTCTGTGCCTGGTCCAGGGGTGGCGGTGAGGGTGGGAGGGCAGGGTCGCACAGCCAGACATGCCCCCTTAGGCCCTCTGCAGCTGATGTCACAGGGAGGGGCAGCTCTGAGGGCAGGGGCCTGTCTGCATGACATTTCCTCACGTTGGTCCCAGACCGTGTTCTGCTGATGGAAACGTTCCCCTTGATCTCATGGCTCAGGGTCTAGGAGCAGGTCGGACCCCCAGGATCAGCCCTTTCTAGCTCAGCAGACCCTCACGATGTCTTTCCCCTGACCCTCCCACCTCCTCACCCCTGGCTGGGAGGCCCTTCTCTTTAGTCCATCTGCGTCACCGCTGGTCTTTCCCCACACTCTCACAGGAAACCGGCGGCGCTAAGAATAGGACATGAGAGGAGGGTTTCTGTGCGGAGGTGTGGGTGTAGGGATTGTGTTAGGACAGCCCGGCTGTTGCCACTGGGGGCCCCAAGCCTCACTCTCTCCTGTGCTCTGAGCTCCTGCCTGGGCCTCTCGTGGCTGGACCCAGCCAGAGGCCAGAGGGCACGTGGGCATGGAGGTAGCCCAGGGGTGGCTCCCTAGGTCCGGGGGGCAGGAGGAGGGGGCAGTACATGGGATGCAGCGAAGGAAGGCCAGGGGCCCTCCTCTGCTTGCTCTCCAGCTCCCTCCAAGCACACCCCCGCCGGGCGCTTGGGCCAGGAGAGCTTAAATTTCCAGTATCCCTTCAAATGAAGTCTGTCTTTGCGGCAAAGAACATATTGACCACTATTGTTGGGAATTCTTGAGTCATAACTGACGGTTAATATAGAATCTGCAAGACACAGAGTTTGGTCAATTCCCCCAAATACAGATCCTTATACTTGCACCTCTGAAAACCCAACTGTGCACTCATCTGTTGGCTTCTTCCTGATTGTGGATGGTTGTGGATTGACATTAGCGTTAGGACTTGTTTCCTGAAGACGTAAAAAAAAAATTTTTTTTTTTCGGACGTACCATGTGGCATGTGGGATCTTAATTCCCTGACCGGGATTGGGCCCCTGCCCACTGCACTGGAAGTGTGGAGTCTTGACCACTGGACCACCAGGGGAGCCCCAGGGCTTGTTTTCTGATAGCCCAGCTCTATCAGTCTACTGTTAAGAAAGCAGAAGCTTGGGGAAGGGGAGCCATTTACTGTAAGGAGACAGGCGTCTCCTTTTACTCTCTGCTACTACCGCACTGACGCTGTGCTCAGTTGCTAAGTCGTGTCCAGCTCTCTGCAACCTCATGGACTATAGCCCGACAGGCTCGTCTGTGTTGGGATTCTCCAGGCAAGAATACTGGAGTGGGTTGCCATTTCTCCCTCCAGGGGATCTTCCTGATCCAGGGATCGAACCCACATCTCCTGCATTGGCAGGCGGATTTTTACCGCTGAGCCACCAGGGAAGTATTGACACGTCTGCTCACCAAATGTGTGGATGTTTCCTTCCCCAGTCCCTAAACCTCTGACTGCAGCCGAGTGTCCCACCCTTCACTTCAGGTCTAACATATTCTCCCTGGAGTTAGCATCCAAAGCCACAAGCAAGGGCTCAGTCCCGCAGCCCTGGCCTCACTTCAGACTCCAGTCGAGGTCCAGGCTGTCACCTGTTCTGACCAACTGACTATAAATCAGGGTTCCCACAGCCCCTTCCTTGGGTTCAATCATTTGCTAGAACAGCTCACTGAATTTAGGGAAACACTTACATTTATCAGTTTATTGTATAATAGAGGATATGATAAAGGCTCTCAAGGATGAGATACACAGGGGAGTATGGGAGGGGCTTGGAGCCCCACCTGCATCTTCATGGGTTCAGCAACATGAAAGCTCTCTAAACTCTGTACTTCTGGAACTTTAATGGAAGTTGCACCACATTGATTATTAATTCAACTTCCAGCCCCCTCCCCAGTCCAGAAGATGAGAAGTGGGGCTGTAAGTTCCAACCGTCAAATGAGTTGGTCTCCATCCAGGAGACTGCTAACAGTCCCCTCATTAGAACAAAAGATGCTCCTATGGCTCAGAAAACTACAAGAGTTTTAGGAGCTCTGTTCCAGGTGCCAGGGGCAGAGACCAGTATATTTATTTTTTTTACTTCACACCCGTCCAGAGCCACACAGCCCGGTTGATGGCAGAGCTGGGGCACCACCACAGCCGCGCTAACCCTGTGCCCTGTGGGCTCTCTACTCCTTTTCTGTTTAGTTTTCTACTTTCTGGCCTCCCTGAGCATCATGTGGAATCTTAGTTCCCTGTTCAGGGATAGATCCTGTGCTCCCAGCAGTGGAAGGGCGGAGTCTTAAATGCTGAACTGCCAGGGAAGCCCATCGCTCTACTCCTTGCTACTGAGGGACTAAATGACACCAGGGAGACGGAGGGGAGCCAGGCCCATCCTTCCCGTGTCCCGAGTCCCTTTCTTATTTTGTCTCATTCGTTCACTCCTTCACGTGTCCAGCAGTGAGTGAGTGATTTCTGCCTCAGTTATTAGGACTCCACTGTGTCTTCCCTCCTTCTAGACTCCTTCTCTCCTTCTCCTTCTGTGTCCCGCTGAGGAAGGATCTAGGGGGAGGGGGACAAGCTTGTAGGTGTTCACGGCCCTGAGGTTTTGGTACCACAGAGTAAGCCTATGCTGACTAACACACAGCTCCAAATTGCCAGTTTGAGCCCCGGAGTCATTGATGCAGGAGGCCTGGGGTGAGGCCTGAGACATTGCCTTTCTAGCTGCTGGTCTGGGGACCACATTTTGAGAATCACAACCCTGGAGAGCTTTGAATGGCCCCCGATCCTCTTGAGGGAGGCTGGGGAGATTCAGGGATGGCTGGACTGACGCTGCTTGTATTCCTCCTGTTCCCTGGGCTGGCTGCTCTGGCTGCTGCCGAGTCTCCCTCGGTGGCTTCTGAGCTCGGAGACCTTTGTCTGCTTTATGGGACTTGGCGGAGCCTCAGAGGCTGAGGGTGGATGGAAAACTCCTAACAGAGAGCACATCTGACTCTCGTATTGGGGCGTTTTTATTACTCATGGGGGAGAGAGCTCCACGTGGAAGGCCTACTCCCTGGCCTGCTGTAAAACTCGGTAATGAAGTGCAATGGTGTGGTTATGATTTCTCTGGGAGCTGCGCCTTGCCCACCCTGGAGCTTGCTGGGGGTCTTTCTGAAAAGTGCTGGAGCTGGTGCGCGATGGCCCTGGTGGGGATCTTTATGCCCTGGGGCTCCCCATCCTGTGGGCCATTAGGGCTGGCCCCTGCCGGAAATGCCCTTTGAAGCTGTATCTGGTCAGGCTGACTCCTGTCCCCATGGGCCAAGTGACCAGGACGCCCACCTCAGAAGAAGAAAACGTGTCCAGGTACAGCTCCCCATGTCTGAGTAATGGGACATCACCTTGCTGGGTGCTGAATGTGGAAACAGCTTCCATTCCCTGGCTGCCTACCAGCTGCATCATCCCATTCTGTCTCCACCGTGACCCCAGGAGACCCTGAAGCACAGCATGTGCTCACTGTGTGCGCTCAGTCAACATTTGTTCATTAGGAAGGTGGGAGTCAAACCCTGGCTCTTTCCTGTGCTAAGAAGCAGGGAGTGCCCTGCCGTCTGTCATGTCTGCCTCATGGCGGTGGGCTTGTTTCTCTCAGTGCAAAGGTACCAAGAGCCAGGGCTCCAGCCTTTTAGGTCTGGTTGAGTGTGAGCCGGAAACCTAGCATGCGAGTGAAGGAGACACCGCTGTGTGTCCCGGTGGAGCCTTCCTTGTGGTGTGCACATAGCAACAGAACCTTCCAGAATTCCTCTTGCTGGGTGTTGGGGCCACACTGTATCAGGGATGATATTCGTTCTTTCATAAAGCTGGCACAAGCAGCTTGAGGTGGTGAGGAAACCAGCCTCCAAAAAGTCACCCTGCTCTCTGAGGGCAAAGGAGGAGACTGTCCCTGTCCCTTCCTTTGGGTTTCTCCAGATCTCTGCACTCTGAATCACACTGCAGACCACCCTCTTTTATCCTCTGGACATAATGCAGAAAAAGTCCCTTTTCTGTTTTCTTCCCATTTCAGCTGAGAGTGTTGAGACTCACCTATAGGAATTTACCAAGAATTGAGGGTGGGGTCTTCCCTGGTGGTTCACTGGCTAAGACTCCATGCTCCCAGTGCAGTGGGCCCAGGTTTGATCCCTGGTCAGGAAACTAGATCTCACATGCCACAGCTAAAAGATCCTGCATGCCACAACGAAGACCTGGCAGAGCCAAATATATAAATATTAAAAAAACCCAATGATCTGTTTTGAGACATAACCCATTCAATGAGCTCCAGAAGGGCCACATTTGGAATCAGTACCTAAAAGTGAATAAACAGATTTCTAATGACTGGTTTAATAGAATTGGGGCATTTTGCAGTTACGAGGGAACTTAGAAGTAATTTATCTCTACACTCCCATTTTACAGAGGAGGAAATTGTTTCCAGAGAGACAGAATGGCTTATTTCTGGCCGGAGGGCGAGCTCGTGATGGAATAAAGATCAAAGATCCAGTCTCCTACCTCGTGGGTCTTCAGTGCTTGGGACGGGGATAGAACCCCTGATTTGGAGTCCAGACATTTGGCCCGAGGTCTCTGAACGAGAGACCCATTCCCCAGTGTCTGCCTTCTGAGCTTAATCATTGTCTAGACAAAAATATCATCCATTTGGGACACTGTTTATGTACGGTGTTAAATATTCTCAATAAAACTCAACGCTGTTCTTTAAAACCTTGAGTTGGTGATGCTTTATAGCCTTATTCATTTAATTAATTAATTTTGCCCCAGTAAACAGCTCTGGGGGATTTAAAGCCATGTGATTCTATTTAATTCAGCTCCATGGAACTCTCAGATGCTTTGTCCATGGAACAACAAACTGGGGCACCCATAAGCACTAAGCTTGTCATTCTGTTAGTTACGCTTTTTTGATGTTTTGGTTGCATGCTACAGAAACACCCTTTGACTAGCTTGAACAAAGAAGAATGATAATTGTTTAGAGGGACTATGGGGTACCTCACAAGTCAGAGAAGACTTGAACAATTAAGATCTGGAATGAAACTGGGCTGCCCTCAATGGCTCAGCAGCTGGAGTTCCTGGATCTTCTCTTCGGTAGGCTCCTGTTAAGACCACCCAGCCTCAAAGATTTCTGGCCAGTGTGTGCTGATACAGGTTCAAATTTTGGGGAAGCAGATTGTCTCTGACCCACTTTGGGTCATGCATCCTTCCATGACCAGGAAGGCAGATCATGTAATGGAGCCATGACCTTTGGGGTTCGCCTTGAAATGTCTGGCAGTGCCCACCTCTGAAGGAGCTTTCCAGGAGTCACCCAAGAGGTGTCTATGGTGCTCTGTGAAATTCTGCCATATCAGCCAGGCTTGACCTTGGATAATGTACAAAGTCATTCCTACCACTTTACTACACAGGAAACCAGCATCCTTAACACCACTATGAACTCACTTGTTTTCACTTATTTTAAGCATGGAGCTTTGGGATGCTGGCCAAGACCTTTGCCTTCTTGGGATTTAGCGTCTCATCTGTCTAGTGAAGGATCGTCCCTTTAAATTGTAATTTAACTTGCTGGCAGCTCAACAGCCCCCTTTCTCCTGCCTGGCTTTGAAGATCCCATGCTGTGCATGTGAATACACACAAATATATGTGTGTGAATATGGTCTCTAAGAAGACATCATCGACACCTTCTAAATTGCCAGAGTGTATATTCTTTTAATGTGAATGAACTAGCTCTGGGCTGAGCTGGTCATGTGATGGGGGTGGGGGTCATATGGATGGATTGTTAAATTTTCCAGGCAGGAAATTCAAAGGCTGGTGAATCTCTCTTCATGATGTATAACTGTTGGTGTAATTTAGGCTCAGAATGGAATTAAGTGTTCTTCCAGGATACAAGCTGTAGCAGTAAATAGGGGATGAAGAGGGGTAGATGGGTTTCAGATAGAGAAGGCGAGATGAATGAGAGTGAGACTTCAGTTAATCTCAGAGGCTCCTTCAGTGTCAATAGATATTGATACATGGGCTTAGATGAATAAAATATTTTCAAGGCTTGGAGGAACCCTCTAAACATCAACAGTTGTTTGGTTGCTAAGATGTGTCCAATTCTTTTGCGACTCCATGGACTGTGCAGCCTGCCAGGCTCCTCTGTCCAGAGGAATTCCCAGGCAAAAATACTGGAGGGGGTTGACATTTCCTTCTTCAGGGGATCTTCCCAACCAGGGATCAAGACCAGGTCTCTTGCTTAGTGGGCTGATTCTTTACCACTGAGCCAACTGGGAAATCCCATCAACAATTGGGAAAATGAAAATCTACCATACCTTATGTTTCATCTAGGGTTGTGGGGGAAGTGATGGAAATGGAGGTGAGGAATGTGTCAGTGGAAAGGACCCATCTCAAGCTGGGAGATACCTATCACTAGACTCTCAAACATGACTTTGGCTCTCACCTACGAGGTGTAGTTCAACTCAAAGCTGAGTTTTGAACCATTCTAACCTGACTTGGGATCCCAAGTCAAAATCATGTAGTCAGACAATGATAACCAGACAGCTCCACAGAGACAGCACAACTTATTCCCAACACTTTCTCCCCAAGTTCTCCAAACTCCCAAAGTCATGTCTTTGGTAGTTCCACACAAGTAGGAAAGTTTTCTCTCCATGTTCACTAGTTTTTCACTATACTGGCTGCTGCAGAGACAAGCATCTCACCCTCATACACCCAACCACATTCAGGGTTCATAATTTTTTTTATCAGGGAAGAGAATCTTTCCCAGAAACTTCCACAGACCTCTCCTTTTGTCTAATTGGTCAGAAGAAGTGGGTTAAATGTCACCTTAAAAACCAATCAGTGTCAAAGGGCCCTGGATTGCCACTCCCAGTTCAGACTAATCCTACTTCATCTCCTGGAGCTGGGGGCAGGCAGCCCTCTCTTGAGCCCAAGGCTGCCCACTAGGAGTGTACACAGCAATATTGTGATACATGTGTGCAAGGTGGGGACATGAGTGAGGAGGGCCAGTGGCTGACACAACTATGATGGCACTCAGTTTAGCTATCTCATTCATCCCTGGGCTCCAGAGTGGCCTGCCTGTGATTGCAAATAAACAGTCCATGCTGCTGCTGCTGCTAAGTCACTTCAGTCGTGTCCGACTCTGTGCGACCCCATAGATGGCAGCCCACCAGTCTCCCCCATCCCTGGGATTCTCAAGGCAAACAGTCCATAAAGGGTTCTTAAAAACATTTGTGTGTGTGTGAGTGTGTGTGTGCGTGTGTGTGTGCGTACGTGTGTGTGTAGCAGATGTGCACATATGACAGAAAGAGACTTATGACCCAAGGCCTTATAATGTTCCTTCCTTAATTAGAAATGCGGAAATGCACCGTTTTCGCTTTAAAAGAAGTGTAATGAAGATGGATTATAGTTCAGGGTCTGATTGGAAAGAGCCAGGAACTAAGATTAATTAGCAGCAGCATGTAGTTTATTTTCAAGGTCGTTTTTACTTGGCTTCCAGAAATCCTGGCATAATATTGTCAAACTCTCACTGAACTTTTCATGCATCACGGGGTGGAGGACTCCATATTCTTGGTTGTTGGGGAGCAGCATTAGCCCTCCTGTGTGACTGGGCCACCCAGTCCCTATCGTTTGCCTTGTCCAGTGTTTGTGGATGGCTATCCGAGCTCAACTGACCCTCCTATTCTTACTCAGGTATGGCTTCAATATGAATTGTTTTCCAGCAGACATTTTCAGGAAGTGTGTGGGTGTTGGGTTTGAGGGTGGATTTTAACTGTGCAAGCTGTTTCAAGTCTCCTAAAATTCCGCAGTGTCTTTTCTTTTTATTAGTGCTTAAAATTTCCAAGGATTTTCTGGAACATACACTGCTGCTGCTAAGTCGCTTCAGTCATGTCCGACTCTGTGTGACCCCACAGATGGCAGCCCACCAGGCTCCCCCGACCCTGGGATTCTCCAGGCAAGAACACTGGAGTGGGTTGCCATTTCCTTCTCCAATGCATGAAAGTGAAAAGTGAAAGTGAAGTTGCTCAGTCATGTCTGACTCTTAGTGACCCCATGGACTGCAGCCCACCAGGCTCCTCCATCCACGGGATTCTCCAGGCAAGAGTACTGGAGTGGGGTGCCATTCCCTTCTCCAATGCATGAAAGTGAAAAGTGAAAGTGAAGTTGCTCAGTCATGTCTGACTCTTAGTGACCCCATGGACTGCAGCCTACCAGGCTCCTTTATCCATGGGGTTTTCCAGGCAAGAGTACCGGAGTGCGTTGCCATTGCAACCACTCTCCAGAACATACACACACATACACAAAGACACAGACACAGACATACACGGCTTTTAAAATAGCCGAGTCATTATAGTTCCTCTGTCCTTTGGAAGATTTAAACACTTTATGAATAGCTCCTTGGTTAACATTCATGAGATAATCCCATATAGTCTTTTAGTTTTTGTTTTCTCTCTTGACAGCTTTGCCTTTTCCTGAAAGACCACCTCTTCTCCTTTCCACCCAAAGGCTGGCTGTCAGCAGCCTGGTAAGCCCACTGGTAGATTCTTGCTGCTCTTGGGAGGAAAGCTGACCTCCTCACCATGGCCCACAGGACTCTGCCTATTTTGGCCCTCAGCTTTCTCCTTTCCTTCCTATGCTCCAGGCACACTGGCTTTCTCTGGATTCCTTAAATAAACGAAGGGCTTCTCTTGTGGCTCAGCTGGTAAAGAATCTGCCTGCAATGTGGGAGACCTGGATTCAATCCCTGGGTTGGGAAGATCCCCTGGAGAAGGGAAAGGCTACCCACTCTAGTATTCTGGCCTGGAGAATTCCATGGACTGTATAGTCCCTGGGGTCGCAAAGAGTTGGGCATGACTGAGCGACTTTCACTTCACTAAATAAGTGAATCTTTTTCCCACTTCAGAACCTGTTACACAAATGGTTCCTTGTGTCTACAACATTCTCTCCATTTGGTCATTGGCTAATTCCTTCTCACCTTCCAGGTCTCAGTTTAAATGTGACCTCACGGCGGTCTTCCTTGACTCTTCCAAGTGAGATCCTTCTTTAAATATCTACCACACCATCCTGCATGGGTCCTCCATAGCACTCAATGTAATTTGCTATTATTTTGCCATTTTCCCCATGCTGCACCAGTCTTGGGGGATCTACTCATCATCCATCCCCATTTCCTCCAGATGACGAGCCCAGTTTTATTCAGGTGACAGCATGTTAAGTTCTCAGAGACAAAAACTGTTTTAACTGAAACCAGCTCTTCACAGCCACCCCACTTCCATTTGCGGGGGTTGGTGTGGGAATGCTGTGAGACCCTGTTCCGGTCAATGAGATGTAAGAGGAACTCTCTAGGTGCTTCAGGAAGAGGTTTTCCTTCCTGGCAAAAGTGAAGGTAGCAGGAGGAAAGTCTTGTGTCCACCACCCACAGCTTCTCTGGGAGCTGCTGGGCAGGGCAGTGGAGAGAGGCATGGAGCTATGGTAGCCTTGAGGGGAAGGCTAAGGGAATCACAGAGACACTGACTCAGCACCCTGATGTTCCTGATCTCCTGTCTAACCCAGAACCCAGACCTCAGATTCTACCAGCAGGAAAGAGTAGAGGTGTGGAACAAATCAAGTCCTGGCTCTATCACTCCCTCGAACTTGGGCAAAGTGCTTAACTTTTCTGAAGCTCAGTTTCCTCATCTGGAATTTGGGGACCATACAGCACTTCCCTTGTAGGAAGGATGTCAGGACTAAACTTCTGAAGAAAACATATAGAACAAATGCTGGTAGGCAGTAAGGATTGCATAATGGTTTGCTATTATGATGTGAGATCATTAAAACTGTATTATTTAAATCTCCAAATAGGACTTCTATTACTTAACAGCCAAATGTATCCTAATTGATACACATGCCTAACAGCTATTACTTTTAAAAATATAATTTTATTTGTTTATTTATTTCTGGCTGCGCTGGGTCTTCACTGCTCTGCACGGGCCCTGTCCAGCTGCGGTGAGTGGGAGGCACTCTTTGTTGTGGTGGGAGGGCTTCTCACTGTGGTGGCCTCTCTTGTTGCAAAGCACAAGCTCTAGAGCAGAGGTTCAGCAGTAGCTGCTGCAGACGGGCTTAGTTGCTCTGATGCATGTGGGATCTTCCCGACCAGGGGTCGAACCCATGTCCCCTGCACTGGCAGGTGGATTCTTAATCACTGGACCACCAGGGAAGTCCCCCAGCTATTACTTTTTATGTTATGTCACAGTGGTCTTGTCTTTATCATCAATATAGAATCAATGTCCACCATCTTTGTCATCCCCAACGTCATTATCCATCTCATCATAATCACTGACACCAGCTTCTTCATCTCCTTCTCCTCCTTTTCTTCCTTTCCCTTTTCCTCCTTCTTCATTGTCATCATCATCAACTCAGGTGACTTTGAAAACCACAGTCCAGATTATCACTAAGGTTTACCCACCACTGAGGTTTTTGGTGTCTCTGATCATTCTCTCTTCTCCCTACTGAGGAGTCTGCAGGGAAGGTTGGCAGAACACCTCAGCAGGAAGTGAGGGAAATTGAAAAGGGTCAATGCAAGCCAGCCCTAGGGCAAATCAGGCTGTAACCCAGGAAGGCTGCAGCCAAGAAATCCAACTGGGAACATAGGACTTGGGTTTTGAGGACCATCATTGTGTCTCTCAACATTATGGCCATCTCTGCTGACTATGGGGCATTTTAGAGAGAAAAATGATTTTCCTCATTGTCTCTCCCTTGAAAGCAAAGGCAATTGTTGTCTTAGGGATGAATTTAGAAAGAATAGTTCATTCCATTCTGAAACACACACAACCTTAAATCTCATATTATCCAAGATTCTTATTTTATAGTGAGGAAATTGAGACCCAGAGGAGGATAGTATTGCGGTCAACTTACCATCCATTGGAAGGTCCTACTTGTTGTCCTGGAGAATAAACCCCATCAGGCTTCTTGCTATGAGGACTTTATAAAAAGCCAGTTCAATATGCTTACTATCATTTTTGTTCATCTTTTGAAAGATGCAATGTGCTAGCAAAGTCCACTGTCAATATTTTTATGAACTCTGTGGAAAATATGATGTTAAAGGCTTTTGGTAACCACTTCATTAAGCTTGGCTTTTTCTAGGCCACCACAAAAGGTAAATAAACCCTAATGAGTAATATGCCCAGACTGAGATCCTGTAAATTATACAAAGAGTCAGTGCCTCAAAACATACTTATCCTCCCCACCCCATGCCCCAGGGGAGTCTGAGAAAGGTGATCCTAGTCCTGTATTGTACACCAAGACCTTCAGACAAAGACTTATTAACCCGCAAATTAAATACTAACTAAACGAAGCCAGAGTTTCCATAGACTGAAAAGAACTACATAGCATCAGTAATGCTGTAAAGTTAGCACTCGGCCAGTTGGCCTCCTATCAAAGCAGAATTCCCTGGTAACCAGTACACAGTGATTAGTGTGGGCTGCTGGGCCTAACGCTGACCCCAGCTTACTTTTTTGCTCCTCCCACAAATTCTATGCTAGATGTTGGGGATGCAGCAGTAATTAAGACAAACTCCCAGCCTTCCAGTAAAGTGAAATTCGCTCAGTTGTGTTCAGTTTTTTGCAACCCCATGGACTGAAGCCCACCAGGCTCCTCTGTCCATGGAATTCTCCAGGCAAGAATACTGGAGTGGGGTGCCATTCCCTCCTCCAGGAAACTTCCCAACCTAGGGATTGAACCCAGATTCTTTACCACCTGAGCTACCAGCCCTCCAGGAACTCATCTTTTGGGGAGAAACTGCAATATAAGTGAATGGACTATAATCCTGGGGTGCAGTGGGGATTGGCAGGAGAACTAACTACTCCATATTGGAGAAGCAAAGCCAAGAATACATCCTTGAAAGGACTGTAGAGTTGAAAGAAAGAGCTCCTTTTAAAACAGGAAGAATTTGAGAGATACAAGACAATGGGAAGGAGCCACTGGAAAAGAGAAAGGATTAAGGGCAGTTATGGGTCTGAGGTTCCTTAGGGGCAGTTATTGGTCTGAGGTTCCTTAGAAAGGGAAGGGGAGGGAAGGTGGAGCCAGGTGGAAGGAAGCCTTAGGAGGAAGGAGACTCTTGCCTGTGACAGATAAGAAAGAGACAAGGGCCGCCATGGATGCTGAGGAGCTATAAGACAAGGAACCAGAGGTGGAGAAGTGGGAAGATGACTGCCTTGGGTGAACCAGGAGGTGTGAGCATCTTTGAGATGCTGGTGAGAAGGTGAAGGGCTTTCTGTGAGGGGAAAATTTAACAAAGCTGTTGGGGAAAATGATCATGGCAGCCGACTGTGTCACAGAGGATGTCTATTGGATGGTGGGGGGCGGGGAGCACTGCTGTTGTTATGGACCAGAGGGAAGAGTGGCACCAAAGTGAGTGGCTTGGTGGGTTTCACTGTATTCAGCAGCATGAGTATAGACGCAAAGAAACCTGGCCCTTCACTGGTGGTAGAGTGGCTAAGACTTCATGCTCCCAATGCAGGGGGCCCAAGTTCAATCCCTGGTCAGGGAACTAGATACCACATCACAACTAAACGTTGTCATGCTGCAACTAAAGATCCTGTGGGCTTCAACTAAGACGCAGCACAGCCAAAAACATAAATAAGTAAGTAAAAATAAATATTAGAAAAAGATAAAAGCAGGGCAGCTTGCCTCAACCTAGGATTAGCTTTTTCCAGGTGGATCTAAGGGAAGGAAAATGTGGGGCAAAGGGAATAGAAGTTTTTGTAAGACAGAGGCTGGTGATGAATCATGATGTAAAGAAGGGAACAGAAACAGAGGGTCTGATATATTAGAAGAAATGAAGGAGCTAAAGATCTAGGGGTCTCAATACCATTAAAAACAGATGCTGTGAGATTAGTGGACGAGAATAGGTTTTTTCCTCCTAGAAGAAATAGGTGTTTGTTGACAGAGAATGGGCTATTAAGAACTTAGGTTCCAGGTAATGGTAAGTTAGGTTTTTGGAACTCTTGCCTGCTGAAAACAACCACGAATGCTGGATAAAATATAAAATCATCTTCTTAAAAGTAACAAGATCAGTAAAAAGTACAAGACAGTAAGGAATTACCAGGTCAACATTTAAGGAAAAAAAGAAGCCAGAGAGGTAAGTGAGCAACGAATCTGCTTTTGCCCTGAGGGAATTGGACATTTTAGCAAATCTGAACCTTTGTTTTATCTGATAAAGTTAAGTCAAAGGCCAGCAAAAAGTATAGAGTCTATCAGAAAGCGTTCCCCATTATGAGTGGGCCTCCTAAGAAGCTTTAAAGCAAGTGAACTGAATTAAACTATCTCTTACACAGTCTTGCAGCTCAGATTTGTACTACATGAACAGTCCAGGGAAATTCAAACCTTGACCTTGGGTTAAATCTCAGTTCTAAACTAAGTTTACCAGATATATATCCTCTACAAATAATTTTTCAAGTATTATATAATGACTGGCACACAGTCAAAGATAGCTAAATAACATAAAAATATATACCAGGAGCAACCCTCAGATGTAACAGATTTCAGATATTATTATTATCAGACACAGATTTTGAAAAAACTCTGCTCATTTTGTTTAAAGAAGTAGAAAACTAGCTGAAAAGTATCTATGGGGGAATGGTAAACCATTAAAAGGACACAGATTTGAAAATCAAATAGCATTCTTATTTTTTTTTTAAATATTTATTTATTTGCACCAGGTCTTTACTGTGGCATGCACACTCATTAGTTGTGGCACGTGGGATCTAGTTCCCTGACCAGGGATCAAACCCGGGTCCCCTGCACTGGGAGCATGGAGTCTTAGCCACTGGACCACCAGGGAAGTCCCTCAAATAGCATTCTTAAAATTAAAAATACAATAACCAAATTACAGCATGATCTTTTTGACCAGAATAATCAAAATACAGAAAGATCCACCTTCTGAGCGGAGTGGTTGCTAGTGCTGACACTGTTCAAAATGTGGCCAGTGAGAGCTTATGGCTAAGAGGGAATGGAGGAGTCATTCAGAGGAGCTGAGGTGATAAAGGAACTGAGAGGTGAGGAGGGTGGGTGGATTGTTCATGTGACCTGTGAACTCATCCAGAATCAACGGCAGGACTTGGGGTGAGGAGACAGGTGCCACTGGATGAGAGAGTAGTTATTAGATGACAGTGAAGACAGCTAGAGGGGTCTTGCCAAGTGAGAGGGAAACCCATCAAGGAATTCTAACAGGAGTGGAGAGGGAGTGATCAGGAAGTGGTGTTGTTGAGTGAGGAGATGGATCTTATTTCTGTGTCAGGAGCTATGTAGGGTCTGCAATTTTACCTACTTATAAACTGTTAAGACTAACAGAGAGCTTCATGGATGCTGGCAGAACATTTGAAATTCATGGGTCAGAGACAGAGGATAGTATTTATTACTCACGGCAGTATCAGTAACCAGAGTATTATCACTCGCATTGATTCTTTGAGCCCCAGTTCCTACAGGGTGATGCAAAGACCATCAAGTGATACATACATGTGAAGTAAGTTATGTTTCAGGAGAGGAATGCTGAATTCAAAGGTCAAATATTTTATAATAAGCCATAGCTTGCTTGGCCTTACTTCTTCTTTGGAGGCAGACACAGTCTCTATTGTCAGATTCTGGTCACCACACAAACATCTTGAAAAGAAAGTCCAGAAGGAAGGGAGTCAGTGACACTGCTGGAAAGATGTTCCATAAGATGAAAGATCCGTGGAGGACTATCACACATACAAGCCTCTCGTCCACCAGGTATGAGGAAGAGTGGCTTTTACTTTACAAGACTCAAAGGAAGTGATGTTCTCAGAGGCCAGCAGGATTTTAGGTAAGGCCAGGAGGGGAAGGATATTATGAATGTCTATTAACTTATATGCAGAGTACATCATGAGAAACGCTGGACTGGAAGAAACACAAGCTGGAATCAAGATTGCCAGGAGAAATATCAATAACCTCAGATATGCAGATGACACCACCCTTATGGCAGAAAGTGAAGAGGAACTAAAAGCCTTTTGATGAAAGTGAAAAAGGAAAGCGAAAAAGTTGGCTTAAAACTCAACATTCAGAAAATGAAGATCATGGCATCCGGTCCCATCACTTCACGGGAAATAGATGGGGAAACAGTGGAAACAGTGTCAGACTTTATTTTTTGGGGTCCAAAATCACGGCAGATGGAGACTGCAGCCATGAAATTAAAAGACCCTTAATCCTTGGAAGAAAAGTTATGACCAACCTAGAAAGTATATTTAAAAGCAGAGACATCACTTTGCCAACTAAGGTCCGTCTAGTCAAGGCTATGGTTTTCCCTGTGGTCATGTATGGATGTGAGAGTTGGACTTGTGAAGAAGGCTGAGCGCCAAAGAATTGATGCTTTTGAACTGTGGTGTTGGAGAAGACTCTTGAGAATCTCTTGGACTGCAAGGAGATCCAACCAGTCCATTCTGAAGGAGATCAACCCTGGGATTTCTTTGGAAGGAATGATGCTAAAGCTGAAACTCCAGGACTTTGGCCACCTCAAGCGAAGAGTTGACTCACTGGAAAAGACTCTGATGCTGGGAGGGATTGGGGGCAGGAGGAGAAGGGGACGACCGAGGATGAGATGGCTGGATGGCATCACGGACTCGATGGACGTGAGTCTGAGTGAACTCCGGGAGATGGTGATGGACAGGGAGGCCTGGCGTGCTGCGATTCATGGGGTCACAAAAAGTCAGACACAACTGAGCGACTGAACTGAACTGATGAGAAAATTAAGAATTTATGGAATGTGTTCTAACCATTAAATAAATTATTAAAAGCAGAATTAAATAAAATCTTAAAAACAGAGGTGCTTATTGTATCATTAAAAATAAAATTTTGCAACAGCACTGAGTTTGGTGTAACATAACATAATACAACATTGTGTTGCAATGTGTTCCAGAAAAGACAGAGTGAGAGAGGGGCTGGCCACTGGACCAGAAGCAAGGCGACCTGGACAGTGGCCCAGCTCCCCACCCACTGGCTGTGGGAAATCACTTTCCCTCCCTGGTCATCATTTGTTCATATAAAATGAGAAGGAAGGAGATATTCAATAATTTTGAGATCTACCCCCCGCCCTTTTTTTTTGAAATCTCTCTCTCTCTCTTTTTTAAACACTAACAATCTATGTTGTAGCAACCGACTTCAGTATTTTTGCTTGGAGAATCCCATGGACAGAGGAGCCTGGCAGGCTAAAGTCTATGGGGTCACAAGAGTTGGACATGACTGAATGACTAAGCATGCACACACACACACACATCTATGTTGTCCCTACTCAGAAAATTGGGACTGTAAACACAATACCTAAAGAAATTCTCTATTTACCAGAAAACCTCACTTTTCATCCAGGCTGAGGACAGAGTTTAGTAAAATTTAAAAAGATGATTTAAATAAAGTAATCACAGAGGTAGTGATAACCATGACTATGAAATAGAAGTTGGACAATATGGCTCCCAGCCTGGTGCTACTCTTCATTTGGCTTTGGATGCCAAAAGTATCCATGGCTATTACTGCCTAGACAGTACATTTATTTTAACTTTCTGGAGAGTCAGACTGACCAACTCTGATTTCCTAATATAGGAGTGCACATTTAGCGCCTCAGAGAGGCAGCATGCGTCAGAGAATGAATGTGGGCTTTGGAACCCAACAAACCTGGGCGTAATTCCAGACTCTTCCACTTACTGGCGAGGTAACTACAGTCCGCTACTACTTTGCGGTGTGCTCCACACCCCTCTCCTTTGGGAGCCGTTCTGGAGGCTGCTCCCGTGGTTCAGTGGGAAGCTGCATATCTCATACGGTCACACCTCCCTGGTCACAGCTGATTGGTTAAGGGACGGGTATCCGGCCCAAGCTGAGCCAATCAGAGTCTTTCCCTGGGATTTCTGAAACTGAAACTGAGTAATGGAGTCAGTCTTCTGCTGACCAATGCTGTGGACGACAGCCAGGAGGGAATGTAGGCAGACGCTAACTGCCACGTGCATTGGAGCAAAGACGGGAGGTGGAGAGAGAGGCCCAGGGTATCTGCAGCCCTGCTTCTGGTCACTCTCAGGCTGCCACCCCTTGCATAGTTTGCTTCTTAAACACGTGATTGTACAGGTATCCCTTGCTTTTTGAAAGTTCACTTTGCAGTACTTTGATTTTATGAAAGCACAGCGTTAGTACTTGTTATTGCTAACCAAGAGAAATCTGAAGAGGATATTTGCTATTATGAAACAGGGGAAAAGCAAAAATAGCGTTCAGGGTTTGTTTTGCAGAGGCAAATTGCAGAGGCGGCGTGTGCCAATGAGAGTGGCTCCACCAAGCTCCTTCCCTGGGAACCACACTCAGCTTCTCAGCAGCATACCGCCATAGCTTTGAACTGTGTCTGTGAGCGTCGTGCTTTATATCGATTTATTCTGTGCATCCCTAAGGAAGATGAGTCCCAAGGTAATTGCCTCTTTGCTTTAGCACTGATTTTGGACAGTGAGGGGAACTTGTGTCTTCGGAAACATTGAGTCCCTTCGGTGTAAAGTTGGCCGAGTTGGCTTTAATCATTTACTTTTCAAAGAAGACTGACTTGTTTAGAAATCCTGAGCAAAGAACTTCATTCACAGTTCTTCAGTTTTCTGATTTATAAAATGGTAAAGTTGGGATAAAAATGTATAGTAGGGGTAGACAAGCTGACAAACTGACATAGCTTATGAGAACACTTGGCACCATGCCTTGCCAGTAGGTAAGCTCAAGAAATATTTATATTCTTTCCTTTTGGCCTTTCAGGCATCCGGGGTGCTGTTTATTTCTTCTTTTTAAAAAGTTTATTAAGCAGAAGATTTATCTTTTTCTTTGACTGTACAACTTGCGAGAACTCAGTTCCCTGACTAGGATCAAACCCTGGGCTCCCTGCAATAGAAGCATGGAGTCCTAACCACTGGACTGCCAGGGAATTCCCTGTTTCTTTAAGTTAACATTTATTGAGCACTGATCCCAAGCCAGGCATTATGCTTGGTGCTTAGAATGCCTACTCTCAGTTAGCTCCACAATCATCCTAAGATGTAGCTACTATTAATATTTAGCTCCCACCCCACCTGTCTCGTGCCCAAGATTGGTGGCTGTCCCTTGAGGCATCTAGCAGTGTCTCAGCACCAATAAGAATGCATGCCTCCTGCCCTCCTTGCACTCTGGGACAAGGCTGTGCACATCTCCATCTCACAGATGTGGAAGTGATCATGAAGGGAATGGACAGGGGGTTATGAAGTTGTTCACTGGCGTTAAGGACCTTCAACTCCACCCAGTCTTACACTGCCTATATTTCAGAGGAGGTGGGTTTGGACAGTTTTAACACAGATGTGAGAGTAAATGTTCAGAACTTACTACCTTGACAAGACCTTTAGGCTGGAAACAGGAGACAGTTCCAAGAAGGCTTGGTTGAGATAACACAAGCGTACTATAAGGGGTATTAAGGGGTGCTATGGGGAGGGAGGTGCTTACACCTCTTGAATTTAGCATCCAGGAGGAGACCCTCCTTCACCTGGTAGAATCCCCTGCTCCCCCTACAGAGCACAGCCTTGTCCTAGAGTGTGAGGAGGGCAGGAAGTATACATTCTTACTGGTGTTTAGACACTTCTGGCAGAGAAGGCAATGGCACCCCCACTCCAGTACTCTTGCCTGGAAAATCCATGGATGGAGGAGCCTGGTGGGCTGCAGTCCATGGGGTTGCTGAGTCAGACGTGACTGAGCGACTTCACTTTCACTTTTTACTTTCATGCATTGGAGAAGGAAATGGCAACCCACTCCAGTGTTCTTGTCTGGAGAATCCCAGGGACAGGGAAGCCTGGTGGGCTGCCATCTATGGGGTCGCACAGAGTCAGACACGACTGAAGTGACTTAGCAGCAGCAGCAGCAGACACTGCTGGGTGCTTCAAGGGACAGTCACCAATCTTGGGCACAGGATAGGCAGGGTGGGGAGCCATGGAAGACACTGGAGTGAGTTCCTAGGGAACATGAGGAATCGAACTGGGGCAGCTACCAGGATGTGGTGAGGGATGGGGAAAGCTATTTTTAAGATTTTCTTGAATTTGGTGATCAGCTGGACACAGGAGGTAAAAGAAAGTGAGGATCACAAAATTATCAGTTTTTAGATAGGTGGTTTCTTGGAAAGACAGAGGAAAATTCCTGAATTTTACTACTGTTAAAAGTAATAATAGAAAAATCAAATAATAGAAATCAAGAAAAAGCAAACCATCAGACCACAGCGATCAATCAGTGGTGTTTGGATAAGAACCGATTGTCATGGGACTTCCCTGGTGGTACTGCGGTTAAGATTTTGTCTTCCAATGCAGGGGGTTCAAGCCCTGGTCCGAGAGCTAAGATCCTACATGGCACACCATCAAAAAAATCAAAACATATTGTAACAAATTCAATAATGACTTTAAAAATGGTCCACATTAAAAATTTTTTTAAAAAGAGAAATGATTGTCATTTCTGGTTTTGGAGGCACGGTGTACCATACACTTCTGTACTCACCATTTTCCATCTCCTTTCTGTTTACAGCTGATCCTCTCTGGATGCTCCGTAGTCCTTCAGACCCCAAGGAACAAAGCAGTATGACGTGACTTTTCAGCGACCTGGTTTGGAACTTGGGTGGTAGAAACAACAGAGTTTGAGGGTCCTGCGTCTGTGTTCTTGGGTTGCTATGACCCGGCTGTGGGATCACAGCCAATTCAGTCTTCTCTCTGAACTGCGCAGGAAAGTGTCACCCAGACTCCTTTGTGGCTGCCTCTGGGCCTGCTGAGTGGGAGTGGAACCTACCTATGCCCCCTCCGAAGAGGGCCTCCACTTCTGTCTTTTTAAAAAAATTACTTATTTATTTATGACCATGCTGGGTCTTTGTTGCTGCACGCAGGCTTTCTCTAGTTATGGTAAGTGGGGGTTACTCTGCCCTGTGGTGAGTGGACTTCTCATTGTGGTGGCTTCTCTTATTGCGGAGCATGGGCTCTGGGTACACAGGCTCTGGGCACACGGGCTTCGGTAGTTGTGGCACGTGGCCCTAGTTGCCCCAAATCTTCCCAGACCGGGATCAAACCAGGGATCAATCCCCTGCATTGGCAGGTGGATTCTTATTGACTGTACCACTAGGGAAGTCACTCTCTTTTGTCTTATGCCCTGCAGACTGTAAATAACATTAATTTTTTTTAAAACAAGTCTCTTTTAACCCATGGATGAGACTGTATACTTAGAGTAGTGTCTTGCAGAGCTCACATTCATGGGTCCTCTGGCCACACCAGGGCCTTGAAGGATTGTAGCAGCAGTTAAGCATGACTTCACCATGTGCGCAACCGGGGGCTCCTTAGGCCCCAGCTCTCCTCATGTGAATTAAGCACCCTTAGGTACGTGCAGGTGGACGTCAGTGCAGATGGGGCCCGGGGGCTGCTGACCTGGCCAGGCGGGCGGTTTGTACCTGCATCTGGTAACCATTTCCTGTGCACTCCTGGGAAGCATCTGCTTGCTGCTGGAAAGGACTGGATTTCGCTTTCCAGCATAATAAGGCAGACATCATAAGGTGTAGGGTTACCTGCAGGCGTAAATGCGGAGGCATGGCATGTGAAATACAGATTCTAATCATCTTCAGTGGGGTTTTGATGTGCTGGTTGGAGGCTGGCTGTGGGCCCAGCCAGAGTCCCTGGGGCCACCCCTGCCCAGAGGTGCATGAAGGGGAAAGCTGGAAGGAGCTGGTACTGGGGCTCATGGCTGGATTGGGAGAAACAGTCCCCTCCAGAGAGCGGGAGGGGTCCCTCACACATCTCTAATGGCTGGTTCAGGCTGTTCTTTCTGCCTGGTCTGATGTCCCTGCTCCTGAAACCCTTTGCTGAGTCTTGGTTGGCTTCCTTACTCAGTGGGTGTGATGAGTGCTCCTTGGAGGCCGCTCCTCCCTGCCTTGCCCCCATTCTCGGCCACTCAGTCCGCTCCCATCAGGACTGTCTAGGATGTTTGGGGCTGGGGTGGGGAAGGACCTTCCCCTGTAGGTCAGCCTTCCCCAGCACATGACCCCAGAGTGCTGCCATCTCCACCTCTGCTCGTGCCCTCCTCCCTGCCCTGGCCTGGCTTCCACTGGAGATAAATCTCTCCTTACCCACACTGACCAGTTGAGGAGGAAGCCATTCAAGGTCTCGAGCTCCCTAAGCAATACCCCATGTCTCTAACTGAGTCTATTCCGTCTCTGTTTTAACCACCCTCCCCAAACAAGCCCTTCAACTTCTCCCAGTTTTCTAATGAATTACATGCATGCTGCTTACTCTGGAGTTCCAGACTCTTTGCAAGCTGGACCTACCCACTCTGCCAGCCTCCCTTCCACGTTGCCTCTGCTCCCACCTCTGCTTCAAGGCTGCTTGCTCATTCCTGAAGGTGCCCCAAACCCTGCTTCTACCACCATGCCCACTGGTCCTGTATCTGAGCTGCAGGTGCTGGGAATAGACCATCCCTCCCAGTTCATCCCTGGGGCCGAGCTCTGGGAACCTTCAGGATCCCTCACACGCATCCTCTCCACTTTTGTGGCAGCTCATCATCTCCAGCTTCCTGCTCTGCATCCCAGGGCTGCATCCCTGTATTCCTAATGGTGCCTGGTACATAGAAGGGGGAGCCTGAGTTTATCCACTGAGTAGAAATGGGAAGGGTGAACCGTGGTTCTGTGAATGGAGCATGAATTGTCTTTCCTATGGCAGTCTTACACAGTCCACCATTGGTCCAGGCCTTTAAAAAAGGATGGTCACTCTTCTTTAGGAATTTCTTCTCCTCCCACATCTCTGGCATCTGTGTGTCTTCAGTCAGCTCAGATTCCTCTGCAGCGCCCCCCTCCCCACCCCTGACCCTCTCATGGGTGGTAATGAGAGCTGAATTTCTCTTTGCTTGCCTCTGTAGGGGACACAATCTGTGCCCTGTCCCCCACCCCTGCCACTCACCATCTCCATGCACTGGTGGCAGGCTGCAGCATCTATCCACAACTTGCTGCCTGAGGGTTGGGCTGGAGATGCTGGGGCATCTGTACTCCAAGGAGCAGTCTGGAGTGGGTAGCCATTCCCTCCTCCAGGACATCTTCCTGACCCAGGGACTGAACCCAGGTCTCCCATATTGCAGGCAGATTCTTTACCATCTGAGCCACCAGAGAAGCCTCCATTCATGCCAGTGGTGTATAAGTACCCCAGCTCCCTTGCCCCTCAGTGGGACAATTCTGAGACGTGTCCTACTCAGGGTCTTTGAGGTCCCAGTGGCATTGACCCCAGATGCCTCCAGAGCCACCTCTCATTGCTATACCCCTTCCTTTCCCTGCCTCACTCCCCTATGCCCTGACTCCCGCTTCCTGGGATCACCTCCCAAGTAAACCACTTGCACCCAAATCCTCATGTCAAGCTTCACTTCCAGGAGAACTCAGCCCAAGGCAGTGTCTTATTCTCATTGCCAGTAAGACAGAGACCCAAATCTTTTGCCTGGCACAACTCCATTTCCAGGCTGGTGGTTTGGCTCCTTTTGCAAGGGTGAACTGGCTAAAGATCTCTTTGCTCTGGCCTGCTTTCTGACCACCAGCCTGTAATTAGCGCTGGCTCCACCATCCCCATCAACATGCAATCTGGTTCCCTGGCCTCTTTAGGAGAGTTGCTCAGTCTTCCCAGAACAACGTGACCACCCACCCCCACCCCCGGCCTCTCCTCCTCTGGCCAGAACATCCCACAGCACCCAGCATGACCAGCAGCTCTTCCAGGATGGTGCCCACAGCTGCAGTCAGAGTTGGAGATGCCCTTTGCCCCTCACAATGCAATGAGGTCTCACCATCCGGGTGGTTATGAACACGTAGTTACCGTCTGCACCCGGCATGCGTAAGAGACTATCCATCTCACCTGGACACCAGCTCCAGAGAGATGGGGCCCAGATCCCTAATTCTCTGTGTTCCCTAGAGGCACCTGCTCAATCTGAACAGATTGGGGTCCAGAAAATGCCCATTGATGACTCAGCACCCCCTTAACCAACCAAAGCTATTGGGTCAGCTAAAAAGTCCATTTGGGTTTTTCTGTAAGATGTTATGGTTTCCCAGGAAAGTGGATTCCAGAGAAGGAAAACCAGAATAGAGCAGGAAGGTGGAGGTTGGAGGAGGGAAGAAACAGAAAAAATGTGTGAGTCATAAAGTAGCAGGGAGCTCTGCAAACCATTAGGTAATTAACCAAAGTGAAATATCAGAGCGCCCAGCTTTGGCTGCTGTTACAGGGTTGCAGCTGCTTTCAGAGTTTGATTGAATAAAGTATTTTTATTAACTTCACATTTTGCTTCTAATTTTTCCCCTTGTTCTTTCTCATCGTGGGACCCTCCTGTTCCTTGGCTCCTCGACTTGGTGATAGGCAGTGGCAGGGGCCGCCCTCCCCCCCGCCTTCCCCGCTCTCCTCCCCGGCCCTGCCCCGGTTCTGCTTTCTCTGTGTTCCGAATACCTGTGCCCACAAGCTTTCCCATCAGTGCACACTTTGGGGCTCCAGCTCAGGCTAGAAGGCAACTCCCGGGGTGTGACTGAACTGATTGTATTCTGGAGCCCACTGGACCCTGACCTCTGGCTGTGAGCCAGACATTCACGGAGGAGGGAAAAAATGTAGAATCAAAGAGGTCATAATGTCCAAGTTCACAGAACAATTAAAAGGGGCAGGGCTCCTACTCAGGCTTCCAATTTCTAAAACCTGCCAACCAGCAAGTCACTGTAGACCCCAAACCCTCCCCCCACTGCTGAGTTCCGCTGCTTTGGTTCTCTCTCAGGTCCTCTGATGATGGGGTCCTCACCTTCCAGGTATCTCGGCCACCCTAGTTATTTTCCCCTGGAAACAAACCTGATGTTCATGTTCTGTTACTTGAAACTCCTCAAGACCTCCCTAGTGTCCAGAAACTCAAGTCCAGATAAGACCCTGGTGGTTTTAGGTGCTTCTGAAAATGTCTCCCTGATCATCTCACGGTTTCCTGAACAAGCCTCCTTTCTTCATGCATCTGTGATGATGCAAACATGCGGGGTTAGGAGACCCTCCCCTGGCCTGCCTCTCTGATCTGCCTGTGGACTCCTCCTCCTTCTTCAAGGCCGAGTTCAACATCAGCTCCGTGGAAGCTCCCTGTCACCCTTTTGGACAAACACATCCCTCTGTGCTCCCAAGAACATGCCTATTGTTGCCCTTTGAACCCTGGCCACTCACGAGACACTGCTCTGAGAAAGCAGGGACCACTTCTCATTCATCCCAGGGCTGCCAGCTGCTCACAGGAACAGCCACCACACCAGACGCAAAATGCTGCCACCTCTTTGGGGAAAGCTGCTGTAGGCTGTGTTCCCAGGGAAGCAGATTCTGAAAAGATGTTTGAGCACAGGATGTAGAATGAGGAGGGCCCTGGGTGCCTGGGATGGGAGGAGAAGAGGGAAGCAGGCATGGGCAGGGGGAGAAGGTAAGTGGCCCCATGGGGGGCTCTGCAGCCAGCATGGCCCGGGTTGGTGTAGACCTGCTTTTGGCTGAAGTCATCTCACTTCCCAGGACTCCAGATGGGTCACTCATGGATGTGGGCTGCGTGGAAGGATGCTCAACTTCTGGGAGGAAGCTTCCAGCAACCGAGGGCTGCCTGCTGCCCCCCACCCCCAGTAGCTGAGGATGTAAGTCTGTGGACAGAGGTGCCTTTTTCTGGGGGAATCAGATGTGAGGCAAAGGGTCCTTTTGTAGCGATGCTATGGATGCTTCTCAGAACACTGTTTTCAAAAGCATAAGATAAAAAAGTAAAGGATTACCAAAAAGCCAATTGTACTGAAATAGTTATACACATGGTGCTGAAGCTGTTTGTGTCATTACAGACACATGAAGTGGCAAACACACCCGTTTCTGCCTTTATGGTTTCATCTGAGTATTTTATGCCCCCAGCTTTTTCTCTTTCCCAGGTCCACCTAAAGCCCGTCCTTCAAGGTCACACTCAAATGCCACCTCCTGCATGAAGTCCACCTAGACTGCTCCAGTCTGGCTTGTACTAGTTTTGGCAGAGCAAAATCTTTGCTCTTGTTTCAAGACATGTTCATCTTTTGCTCAAAGATTATAACTCGATGTAAGAATAGCATGATAATAAAGGCAGTAATAGCTAGCTGAGGTCCAGAGAGGTTAAATAACTTGCTTAAGGTTACATAGTGACAAAGTGGCAGAGCTGAGCTGGATTGGAGCTGCCTGGTTCTGAGCACTGTGCTCAGATAGGCTGCGTCTTCTCCCTTGGGCTCTTGCACTCCTTTGAGTCTTCCATTAGAAACTACCCCACTGGTCCTTCAGGTTGAAGAGTGGATGCGAGGGCAGATGAAGGGGTGTCTTTAAAGAGGGGCAGAGGTGGCTTGGTACCTGTCAGGTCTCAGCTTCTCATGCCAAGGAGACTTGGGTGCCAGGCACCTGAGGTCAGATCCACATCTCCCTCCTCCCCCACCACCCTCCACTCTTCTTTTTAGTTATGCAGCTCCGAGAACTTGCTTCATATCTTGTTCTCAGCTCAGACATTCGTCCAACTGTTTCTAACGGCTTGCTGCTTCACATGAAACCCCATCCAGGTAATTTTCCATTTCACACTGCAAAGAATAATAGCCCGGGGGCTCTTTTTATAGGAAAAACTCCTCCAAGTAGAGCAAGCCTCCACTCCCAGGCAGACAGCAGAAGTCTGCTGGGCAGCGATATCTGCAGGAGCTGGAAAACATTAACTCCGCGTATAGATTTCCACTCCTCCCTGGCTACTCCTCGCGGTGATGAGTTTTGATATTTCCTGGCCATCTGAATCCACTTCTGTCTCTTTAATCACAGGGCCCTGCATCTCTTTGGGCCCTGCCTGCCTGGCCTCCCGGGAACTTGGCATGTGCTGTTGCTGAGGCTCTCCTATCCTGCTGGAGGGATTCAACTCAAACTGCCTCCAGAACGCCTTCTGTTTCTTCCTTACAGGGCAGCAGGGGGCAAGGGGGTGTGGGTTGGAGGGGTGGGTGGGCAGGGGGTGAGGGTAAGGAGGAGAGTGATGTTTCTGAGAGTTTACTATGTGTTAGATGACAGTGACGGGTGTTTTGGGGTCATAAATTATAATTCACATACTCTGTAACAGGTTGGTTTCTCAGAAGTGGATGTAGAGATGGAGTTTGGGGAACAAGATGTTTAGGAGGGATTAGGATTAATGGGTAGGGAAGCAGAATGTGCAGAGGAAGTAGGTGAATTGTGACCCAGGTCTGGTGGAAGCACAGAGCAATATTGCCCCCTAGGAGTGTCCAGTGTTGGACCAAAGTGGGCTAATATGTGTGGGCCCATAGCCCCCACGTCTGCTTCAAAATTGGACGCAGGCTGTCCTGGGAGGGGTGTGACTTTGGGGAAGGGGGACAGCTCTCTGTAGGGAGCCAGATCCTGAGGAACCAACAGCTGGGGGCTATCTGCTGACTACCCCCAGAATCAAGGGCAGTATGTGTTCTTGAAGGGGGAGCTGGGAGTTATATCTTTGTGTCTGCAGTTGATAAAGGCAGTCTTCCTATCCTTATTTTACAGATGAGGCTCATAGAGGGCATTCCAATCACCAAGGTCACACAGCTAGTAAGGAGCAGAACTCAAGGCTGTTTGAAGCCACACCTCATGCCTTTCCCATGATATTGTGCCTCAGGGGTCTGGGGGAGGAAAAAGGAGAATAGTGTGAAGATGTTTAATGTTTGTTTCCTTTTTAAAATTTTTTAAAAAATTGAGGTATAGTTGACTTACAATGTTGTATTAATTTCTGCTCTACAGCAAAGTGACTGTTATACATATATATATTAATACATTTTTCTATATATTCTTTCCCATTATGGCTTATTCTAGAATATTGAATATATTTTGTTGGCCAAAAATTTTGTTCGGGTTTTTCTGTAAATGAAGTCCAGCTTCTGTAATTACAGAAAAACTCAAACAAACTTTTGACCAATCCCATAGTTCCCTGTGCTACGCAGCACCTTGTTGCTTATCCATTCTCTGGATCTACTAACTCCAAACTCCCAGTTCATCGCTCCCATAGCCCCCTGCCTTGGCAACCACAAGCCTATTCTCTGTGTCTGTGAGTCTGCTTCTGTTTTGCAGATAAGTTCATTTGCGTCATATTTTAGATTCCACGTGTAAGTGATATCACATGGATTTGTCCTTCTCTTTCAGACTCACTTCACTTTGTATGGTTGTTGTAGTTGCATTCCTGTTGCTGCTAACAACTGTCTCTAGAGTTGCCCACCAGCACTGTTCCTATGCAGAGGGGGGGAGAAAATCTGTTTTGATAAGCAGATAGCAACCTGTACAAAGCCCATGACTGGGATGGAGCTTCACGACTCCAGAGGCTGGCACAGTTGTGGAGGTGGTAGGCGTTACGCTGATCTTCCAAATGTGTCTGGAATTTGCCTACACGGAGGAAGGGGAAAAGTTCTAGGTAGCAGGTACAATGAGCAAAGTGATGGGAGTTAGAACTGAGAAAGTCTCACAGGGAAACTGGGCCGTGTAGCTTCATTTGAGGGGAGCAGTAGGATCCCTCAAATACATGAAAGGCAAGTTGGGAAAATGAAATTCAGCTTTTTTCTGTTGAATTCCACAGGCTTTTCTTGAGTATCTACTAAATACCAGGCAGCTTTCAACTCAGCCAGGCCCAGTGGACAGGAGGGCTCTCTTCCCCACTTGGTTGATGAGGCCTCAGGCATCAACCTACTGTCTGTGCTTTGGAGCTGGGAGGCCCATGACCACTGTGGGATGTGGTCCTGCCTGCAAGGAGTCACTGCAGGAAGGCTGATGAGGTCAGCTGCTTGAGTCCACAAAGAGCTTCCTCCTTCAGGGAGGGGACCTTAGAAGGGATGCTGAGGGCAGCCATTCCATCCTCAGCACCAACTGTCTGAACCTGTCAGGGGATGGTGAGGGGCAGCTTTTGCAGGGCTCCCGAGAGAACTCAGTGAGGCAGAAACCAGCCCTCACTCCTATGAGGAGCCCTCAGGGAGAGGCCTGGGTAGGGGCCCAGCCAAGGTGGGGTGGGGAGATGGGAGAGTGGATACTGAGGAACGTGTCCCCTCCTAAAGCTTCCAGGCAATGAGATTTCACTCACCTGTAAAGCAACAAGAAAAATAAACAGAAAGCACAATTTAGCTTGAGGACTTCCAACTTTTTCTTTTTCCCAGTAAGAACATTAGGAAAAAAAACCCCACTGTAGTGGACTGAATTGTCACTCCACCTCCCACCTCCTCCTGCCTCCAATATATTGATATCTTAGCTCTTGTTACCTGTGAATATGACCTTTTTTTTGAAATAGGGTCATTGCAGATGTAAGTAGTTAAGGTTGTGCTGGGATAGAACGGGCCTCTAATTCAATATGACTGATGTGTTTATAAAAAGGGGCAACTTGCACTCAGAGGAAAGGGAAATGATGTGAAGACATAGGGGAGAAGGGCATGTGAGGACAGAGCAGAGATTGGACTGATGCAGCTGCAAGTCAGGAACGCTAAGGATCACTGGTCACCAGCAGCAGCTGGAAAGAGGCAAGGAAGAATTCTGCCCAGAGCCTCAGAGGAAGCCTGGCCTTGCTGGCACCTTGATTTTAGACCCCTGGCCTCCACAATTGTGAGACAACAAATTTGTGTAGTTTAAGCCAGCAAATTTGTGGTACTTTGTTATGGCAGCCCTAGGAAATTAACTATGCGAGCTCAGTTGCTAAATTGTGTCTGATTCTTTGCTACTCCATGGACTGCAACCCGCCAGGCTCCTCTGTCTATGGAGTTCTCCAGGCAATAATACTGGAGTGGATTGCCAGTTCCTTCTCTAGGGGATCTTCCCCACCCAGGGATCGAACCCACGTCTCCTGCATTGGCAGGCGAGTTCTTTACCACCGAGTCCCCAGGGAAGCCCTAGGCATCTAATACCTCCAGAGGAGGATTCACACTGATGTCCCTTAAATGCCTCTTGCACCATTTAAAGCTTTTAAAGCTGCACTTCTCAAAGTGTGTTCCGTGGAGCGAGAGTTCCTTGTGATGTTAATGGACGTTAGGTGGAAACATGATTTTGTGGTAAAACATACTTGAGAAATACTGGGTCAAACAGTCTTAAACAGAGTCCTCTTCTGCAGGACTTTTCAGAAGCTTTAATATGCAAAAATGCATTGTCAATACAGTAGCACTTCCCGAAGTCAGTTGGTAGTGGAATTTGTTTTTTTCCCTCCAAAATATGCTCAGTCTCTTGGGATTATTTTCTGAAGAATACTCTTTGGGAACCACTCTTCTAGAAACCAGGATTCTCAAATTTTCCATGAAGTACCTAGCGGAGTACCTTGTGTAACCTCATAATCAGCTGTCCTGCTGATGCTGATGGTCCAGGTGCTGTGGGTATCGATGGTACTGGTGGTGATCACGAGGATCCAGGTCATGGTTATGGTGGGGACACTGGTGAGAAGGACATTGGTAATGAGGGTGGGTAGGAAGGCAGACCTCGAGTAAAGCCCTAGGGAGAAAGGGCTGCCAACTCAGAGAGGTCTTCTGTATGTGAATGACACCAGTAGGCTTTGCAGAGTTAAAGACCCGGGCTTAGTGGGAGACAGTCCTGGAAAAGCAACGGTGCAGCCCAGGGAGGTCGGTGGGCCTGGAGCCAACAGAAGACCTTAGCAACATGGGAGACCCACCGAAGGTGTACAGCCTTGGTTCCTGGAGCCTCTCTTAACATGAATAAAAAGAAAAAGAATATCTTTTCCATGACTGGAAGATTCCTGGTATGGTGAATTGTAACGTAGTGGGGGATGCTGTCAAGGCTTGTGAATCTGTTAAGAAATGAAGTGGAAACGCGTGTGTTTGACTCTTTGGGGCTGTGTTGTTTGGCATGGCCTGCTCTTAGCTCAGTCACGCTGGAGAAGGTCAGATGAGTTACAGCCCTCCAAAGGGATCAAGGGAATTGTGAAGGCAGCAATGGAGGTGGAGGTTTTTTCTTTCTTTCTTTTTTAAAAAATTAATTAATTAATTAGGCTGCTCCGGGTCTTACTTGTAGCATATGAATTCTTAGTTGTGGCATGTGGGATCTAGTTCCCTGACCAGGGACTGAACCTGGTCCCCTATGTTGGAAGTGTGGAATCTTAGCCATAGACCTCCAGGGAAGTCCCATGTGATGGAGATTTTGAAAAGACAACAGTGTTGCCAGTGTTCATGGAGGGTGGACAAAAAGGATGATGGCGGTGACAGGGTCACAGTGAAGGTGAGGACAAGGCTCCTGGTGACCGGAGTGCTGATGGGAGTGACAGAGGCAACGGTGGAGGTGGGCGATGGGGGCAGTGATGGGCACATCCCCAGCGTAACGCTGGCAACACCGTGCACTGACCAGAGGCTAAAGTGACTCTGTGGTCACCTGCTTCCTTCTTTCACAGGTAGGACAGGACCCAGAAGATGCAAGCTGGCCTGATAAGCGCGAGACTTTGCCTTTGAGGCGCTGAGTTATCTTCTGTGTAGAAAGCTGGCCCTTTACTTTCTCCATAAATTAACTCCATAAACTTTCTGCTTTGCCAATTGTAGGTCGTCAGCCCCACAAGCCGTTCCCGCCTGGAATATGGAACTTGAACAAATAAATCACTCTTATTATTCATGTCGGCAGCAAAGTCATCATTGCACGGGAGTCCAGACCTGGGCTGACCCACCCAGGGGACACGAGCGGCCCCCTCTATATTGTTCGAAGCCCAGCACACCATGATTCAATAGTGAACTTCTAGACAGAGGCCCCTATATCAAAGTGACATAATTTAATAGCACTCTCCTCTCTCATCAGAATGGGGCTTCGCTAGGGGTGGTAGACATACGGCTTCCTGGGGAGAGAGGGAGGACTCTCAGAGGCAGGTTCATGCCCTTCACCTACGAGAAGCCAGCTGTCAGGTCCCCAGCCTGTAAATTCACCAGGCCAGCTACTGACAGCTCTGCTCCCCTCCTCTTGTACATGTCGGCTCTGCCTGATTTTAAGGAGGAAATAGAAGCTCACTCTAGATCTGTGTCTGCTGGCAAGATGGCTGCCTCTAGGCAGATTTTTAGCATCTTGAGTAATGCATTCTGGCAAGGGCTGCCCATTTATTGCATTGGCCAAAAAGTTGTTCGGATTTTAAACATCTTATGGAAAACCCGAACAAACTGTTTGGTCAACCAGTACTTATCACAGGCTTGTGATTTGTGGGTCCTTGTTCTTCCTTGAGGGACGTGAATGCTTGGCCAAGGCCTCACTGACCACTTATGGACATTCACCATATGTCCGCAGCTTCCTCGGCACAAATCTGGAATCAGAGCATGTAATTAAAGCCATCGCCCTGCGTTTCTTCATGTTTTTAGGCAGGGGACGCAAAGTGATAGTAGGGTTGCCCTTTTGATCTTTTCTGGAAGGAATTATTCATTTCATTTTTTGTGTTTTTTTCCCCCTCTGGGAATGAAATAACAGTTCCCGCAACTTCTGGAAAACATCTGAGCTAGTTAGTAGAATGTTAAAGCAGGCTGAACATCTCATTCATAGATGTATCAGGTATTTTCCTATGACCTTAAGTGGCTGCGGAGGTCCTTTTGGAATTCCAGTTAGCTGAGGGATAGGGGTCTACGGAAGGCTTCTATTTCAATGTTCTAGGAATGAAAGTCTTGGGGGAGTTGCTGTGGCTTAGTAAGTTAAAGGTATTTTCCAGGTGGCACTAGTGGGTAAAGAACCTGTCTGCCATGCAGAAGACAGGATGGCATGCTGTACTAAGTACTTCAGATTTCCCTGGTGGCTCAGATGCTAAAGAATCCGCCTGCAATGTGGGAGACCTGGGTTCAGTCCCTGGGTTGGGAAGATCCCCTGGAGGAGAGCATGGCAACCTACTCCAGTATTCCTGCCTGGAGAATCCCATGGCCAGAGGAACCTGGGGGCTATGGTCTGTAGGGTCGCAGAGTCAGACGTGACTGAAACGACTTGGCATGTATGTAGTAAGTTAAAAGTTCTAGAATACACTGGAATTAGGTATTTTGGGTTTGGAATGTAAATGTGTAATGTAAGAAGAATGTGTTTTGGGGGTCATTTTAGGTGTAACTCTGGAAGGCAGAGACTGCATATTTTGGGGAATCAAGGGACTAAAAGTGTACAACAGTTTCAATAACAGCAGAGGGAACAGGCAACACACACAACACGCCACCATCCTTATAGTAATTAAATTCCAGTCTTGCTTTGTTTCTAAAATATTTCAAATCATAGTATACTGGGACATGAAGGTGTGACAAGACGATTTTTGCAGTTTCAGTTGTAGGAACCCTGTGGTTGATTCCACAACGTCTGTTCACCCGATTAGGCAGTCTCAGTGGGTCATGCTAATTCCATTCCACTTCCTGGGGATTGGCTCAGGCAGGTGTGAGCCATTTTGGGTCAGTGAGACAACAGGGGAGAAGCTTGAGGCTTCTGGGAAAGAGCAGTCAGTCACACCGCCCCTCTCCTTTCACTTTGCTGGATGTGAACAAGGATGAAGTTTGTGCCAGGTGCTGTTGGCAGCCATTTTGAGACCATGAGGGGAAATAGTATTGGGATGCAGCCAACTCTACTGCTGAGAGAGCAGAGAAAGGGGAAAAGAGCTTGGGTTGAGGGGCTGAATCTGTCTCCACTGACCTCTTCCCTATCTCTAGACTTCCTTCTGTGAAACATAATGCCATGACTATGTGAGTCTGAGAAAGTGTTTCTGTTACCTGAGAGGAAAGCATTCTGACCCACCTATTTAATGATTGTGTGCTTATTATCACCGTCACTAAGCTAAGCTCTGAGGAGAGAGAAACAATGAGGTCCACGTGTTGTCCCTGATCTTCAGAGCTCTCAAGTGCTTATTGGAGAGGTGATATAACTACACAGAAAGCCACAATGTATTAAGTGTTATATTGTGACAGAAGATGCTCCCAAGGCAGGGCATGGACAACTCTTTCCATAAAGGGTCAGATAGAAAATATTTTGATTTTTGTGGGCTGTATGGGCTCTGCTGTGACTGCTCAGCTCTGCCATTGTAGTGCAAAAGCAGCCAGAAACAATGGCTACAAATGAGTATAACTGTGTTACAATAAAACTTTATTTAAAAGAGTAGGTGATGGGCCAGGTTTTGCCTACACCTGCTCTAAGGGAGTTCATAATCAGCAGGGGATTGGGATCATGGGATGATTCCTGGAGGATGTGGACAGACAGCAGTAGACCATGCCATTCTACAGTCTACAGATGGAATTCAGAAGGGAAAGAGGCAGCGTGTATATCATAACCACACCTGACTGTCTCCCTGGTGATCAAGCCAATTCTGCAGTCCCTCTTCCTCCACTTAGCAATGATCAGGCAAGAAAAGAGGAAATACCCAGGGGCCACACACAGGAAGAGTCCCTCCTAGACCTGTCTCCTGCCCAGAGGACCAAAGGTGAGTCTAGGCACGCAGAAGCACAGAGCAGGCAGCCCCAGCGGGACAGACATGAGACTCTTCAGTTCAGAGAGTTGAATTGTCTTGGGGGACAGGGCTGGTTCAGAGAGCTACCTCCTCAGGGTGACCTTGAGGATGAGTGGGCTTTGAATAAGAGGCAGGTGACATGGGCAGGTGGGAATAATGCTATGAGCAGAGACTTGGAAGGGACCCCTCTGTGGTGTGAAGGCACCTCTATGGGGGACACCCCATAGGATACTCTGGATGACACCCTCTTAGGCTACCCTGGGAAGTTGTTCCCCTGATCCCTTGAGACAAGAGCCTAAAGTTCCTTTGAGGAAGTCTCTAGACAATGACGCCCATCAGTACTGACCTACAGGGAGAGCCGTCATTGTTTAGCTGCTAAGCTGTGTCTGACTCTTTGCAGCCCCATGGCCTGTAGCCTGCCAGGCTTCTCTGTCCATGAGATTTCCTAGGCAAGAATACTGGAGAGGGTTGCCATTTCCTTCTCCCAGGTATCTTCCCAACTCAGGAATTGAACCTACATCTCCTTCGTTGGCAGGCGGATTTTTTATCACCGAGCCACCAGGGAGGCCCTATAGGCAGAGACTGGCAGCTATTAAATCTGAAGCACATCAGTGGGGTTTACAGGGCCTGCAGATGAGTTGGTGGGGGCAAAAACCTACCTTGTCTAAGTGTGGACCAAGCAGGGTGATGAGAACATCACTGGAGAGGATGGGGAGGAGTGGGAGGGGAGAGAAAGGCTTAGCGTGAGAAGGAAGGTGGCTCGTTCTTTAGGACTGAGTACAAGTCCATCCAGAGAGCCCAGGGTCACACTTTGAGGAGTCAGGAGGATGTGCATTCCTGTTGTTGGGAAGGGGCACTGTGAGGAGGCTGGAGTTTGCAGGGGCAAGGATAGCCTTGTCTGAGATGGACAGCATCGTTCAGAATGGTGAGACCCAGCATGCTCCCCACCCTCAAAGGCTACAACTTAGGGATGTAAAAATATTCCACCCCTGTTTTCCTACTTTGATGTGTAAACAACGGGGCAATCAAGTTGGAGAGAGGAGAAAGAGAAACCACACTGTGGAGTAATATCCTTTTGCAAAGAAATACATATTTTGGAAAAGGGCTAAAACTTGTGGAAGCTTCAGAAGGGTGTTTTCTTTTCTTATTTTTTAAGAACTCAAGGGTTTTGGTGAAATCAGTGTTGTTTTCTCAGGCGCCCAAATGAATGAACATAGGCACAGCTTCAGAGAGACAAAGGAAACCATAAAAATAGCTTTCTTATTATTGTCTCCTGTCCCCAAACATGGCTGTCGAGGGCTGGGTGATGCCAGCTCCCTTTCCCTAACTGGGGTCCGCTCTGCCAGTCCCCAGCTGGGATTCCCTGGCTCTGCCACTGCTACTCTGGTTTCGTGGTTCCCTTTGCTTCTCTCTCTTTTTGTCTTTGTTGACTTTCACGAGGAGGTGGTTGTTTCTCCTAACCCTCCTCTGCTTTCTTTAGGTTTTGCATGGTTCTCATCTCCTGTTCAGCTGTCTCCATCAGTTCCCTTACTTTCATTCTGCGAGGCTATCAGTGACCTGGTTCCAGTGAGGCAGCTGGGTTTTGTCCAGCTGCTTCTTCAAGCAGGCCCTCAGAGTCATGTGGCTGCCATCTCTCCCTGTGAAGGTTTTTTAGATTTGTTTTGTTCTTCCTCTCTTCTATATGTGTTTCTCCAGGCAGGGATATTGGCTGTTTATAAATTTTCAGGAGTTGCTTTTCCTTTTAAGATGAGAGACGGGCTTCTGAATTTCTTGGGCTGAGACACGTTATCTGTGAAATTCTTGCTTTGATGACTGGCAGATTTCTGAGCCATAGGGCTGGATTTCCAAACCTGGCTGGCCCCTCAAGCTGCGGTACCACCCTCTGCTTGTGGCTCTTTCTAGATCAGCTGCTGCTGCTGCTGCTAAGGTGCTTCAGTCGTGTCCGACTCTGTGCGACCCCACAGACGCGACCCCACAGACGCCAGCCCACCGGGCTCCCCGCTCCAGTTCTGTCTCGGAACCTTCACAAATAACCACTTCATTTGTGCAATGCTTTGCCCCGTCATGCCTGCATCTTTAAAACTGATCAAGAAATAACACAACCTGGAAGAAATAAAATTCTCCATTATAACACAAACAGTTCTTCATTGAGTTATTAAAATATAGCAGCTGTGTGACACAGATGGAAAACACGTAATGCACGTCCTTATTATTTAATACTAACCCTTTCAATCTTCACTATTCAAAATGGGGTCCCTTGGTGGGGGTCTGCCCTGGTGGTCCAGTGGTTAAGACTCGGTGCTTCCACCGCCGGGTGTATGGGCTCCGACCCCTGGTCGGGAAACTAAGATCCTGTGTGTCACATGGTGCCCAGCAAATAAACAAACAAGAAAAATACAAGTGTGAAATATACACCTCAGTCATGGTGTATATCCACCTCACCTGGATTTGAGAGACTTGGCATCCCCCAAAAGGTTAAAATGACCAGAAATATGCATTTCTGACCAGAACTTGTGGTCAGAAATGCATATTTCTGTCTTTAGAAGTCAACTTCGGCAGATGGAGGTCCATGACACCTTCCAGAAAATCAAGTTGTGGCTCCTGAGCGTTGAGAACATTTTTGACTTCTCCCAGACCCATTCTGAGCTTCCCAGATGGGGTTAATAGTGAAGAATCTGCTAGCCAATGGAGGAGATGTAAAAGAGATGTGGACTCGATCCCAGGGTCGGGAAGTTCCCCTGGAGCAGGACATGGCAACCCACTCCAGTATTCTTGCCTGGAGATTCCGCTGGACAGAGGAGCCTGGCGGGCCACAGTCCATGGGCTCACAGAGTTAGACATGACTGAGGTGACTTAGCAGCAGCAGACCCATTTTAACCTGGCTCTTGCCATCTTCAGCTTCCTCATGGTTTCAGCAAAGATAAAAAGCATTTATTCCATTGTGTTACAAAGATTTCTTTGAGACTCGCTGTCAAAGTTAATGATGGTGAGGAGTTAATTCCATGAGGAGGAGACTTCATAAAGCACTATGGCTCTGGCTATTCCCTGAGTGAGCCTCTGAGGGTGGAGCTGGCTATTTTGGACACACTGCACTGGAATCTCTATATTGGGACACCGCTGCACTTCTCGGCCCTATTCCACTCCCTGGTGGTTCTGGGCTGGCCCCGTGTACAGGGGTCACCTTGGAGGCATCCTTCTCTCCAGGCTGCCTCCCTGACCAGGCAGCTGAAGCCCCAAGTCCCTGGCCACCAGCTGCTGCAGTTCAAGGGCTCCACACTGACCTCGGTCATCATCACTTTAGAATTGGACAGGCTCATGCCCGATGCTGTGCTCCTGCATCTGATCTGCTAAAGGCGCTTTAGGCATCAAGCATTAGGCAGCTGAACCACTACAAGGAACTGGTAAAGCAGCAGCTGGCAAGTGTTTAGTTCTCCTCCTGCACAGACAACTTTCCGTTTCCCCTGCAAGCCTTGGTGCCCTTTAGAGCATAACGGCAGTCCCCCTTGCCAAGCCTTCTCTGTCCTCTATGCTTTCTGGCTCCCACAGCAAGAAAGAAAGGAAAAAGGCACTGAAAGAGCAGCTGAGAACACGCCTTAGGTCTTATTGTCATATTGCCTCCAGACCTACTGAATTAGAATCTGCATTCTGCTTGAGAGAATAGCACTGAAACGCATAATTACCATATGTAAAACAGATGACCAATGTGAGTGTGATGTGTGGGGCAGGGCACCCAGAGCCCAGCTCTCTGACAACCTGGAGGGGGTGGGGCAGGGAGGGAGGCGGGGCAGGGGAATCAGGATGGAGGGGACACATGTATAGCTATGGCTGGTTCATGCTGATGTACGGCAAGAACCGTCATAATATTATAAAGTAATTATCTTCCAATTAAATAAATAAATAAAATTAAAAGAAAAAGAGAAAAGATCCCTAGGTGATTCCGATGTAAGTTTGAGATGTCCTGCTTTTGTAACCATTAAAAACTTTAAATGGAGCAAGATACCAAACAAAAATCAATGAGGAAACAGAGTATGGTGGATGGCACCTAGAAATGCCCCATTTGTGGCAGCAACGATGAACAATGTGTCTATTTTTGTTTCAGCTTGATGGAGCCCCATACCGCGATCACTGAATGACAAGGTGGGGCTCCTACTAATTCCTGGGCAGCTGATCATCCTTCCTTCTCCATAGAAAGGTCTCTGGAGGCTCTTCTCTGCCCTTGGTCAGAGGCCAACTCTGTGTCTTGGTCTTGTAAGGTCAATGCTAAGATCCAGCTTATCTTCTTTCTTGTCAGCAAAACCTAGGGTGACAGATTCCCAGACTTCTTCCAACATTCATCCAGTTTGCCCATTGGCCATCTACTCCAGGGGCTTCCCAGGTGGCGTGGGGTTGTAAAGAATCTGCTTGCCAATGCAGGAGACACAGGAGATGCGGGTTCAATCCCTGGGTTGGGAAGATGCCCTGGAGGAGGAAATGGCAACCCATTCCAGTATTCTTGCCTGGAGAATCCTGTGGACAGAGGAACCTGGAGGCCTACAGTCCATGAGGTCACAAAGAGTCGGACACGACTGAGCAACTAAGCACACAGTGTGCAGGCATCTACTTTAGAGGTGTTTAGGATGACTCTCACCTTCTTTGCTGACTTGTTGAGGTGGGTCACCAGGTTCCCCCTGCTACCCACCTCCCTGAAACAGGACATAAAACAGATTTCATCAAGGCCATTGTTTTTGCTTTTGGTCAATGCCAACCTGAGGGATCCTACTAGGAACCTGGTAGGTAAATCTGTGTGATTAATGTTCTTCCTTAGTTAGCCATGTCAAAATCTGTCACCGATAGCCTTATTTCCCCTGCCTCATTTATTTCCTTCCAGGGCCATATGGTGGTGATTATCAATCTTTGGGGGGTTGAAATACCTTGTCATTATTTCTTTGATTCCAAGATGTGCCTCCCTCCAGCAAAAAGGAAAGAAAAGATCACAGTATGGCATTTATTTTCAAAATGGAAGCAAATGAAAATTAATTTCACATTGAAATCAAGAATTCAGGTTTGTCTCTTGAAATGGTGACATCCTGACACTGAGAAGCGTGCCATAAAAACTCTAAACTGTGCGAAAGGAAACTGCTGGGGTTCATCATTTATTTCTTCCTTGTAAGTTGCAGTTTTATGCTGACAAGTTTATTTATTTACTCATTATATATATTATATTATATATTGCATATATATGGCTGCGTCAGGTCTTAGCTGCAGCATGCAGGATCTTTTTAAGTAATGTGGGTTTTTTTGTTGTGGCACACGGGCTTAGTTTCTCCCTGGGTTGTGGGCTTTTAGTTCCCCTACCAGGAACTGAAGCCAAGTCCCCTGCATTGCAAGGTGGATTCTTAACTACTGGACCACTAGGGAAGTCCCCGGTATTTATTCAACCTCTGACTTACCACTCTTCCTCGATCCAACTTGTGTCTTGTTCAAGAGGCGCATTAAAAACTGTGATCCTTCTGTACCCTTGCATTTGCCTGTCTTCATCTGCTTTGATTTTTAAGTAATCCTATGTCACATCCTCCCTTTGCAAAATGGAAAGATACCAGGGCAACATGTCCCACTTTTCCCTCATGTTAAAAAGTTTAGCTGTAAAAACCTAGACAACCTGTGCCCCAGCGAAACTCCTGAGCATGATGAGCACCAGAAACCTTGTTCGTGGCAGTATTGCCAGCAGAAGACTGGAAACTCCAGTATTCCTATAAGAGGATGGACAAAACATCAAGGTCTGTTATTTGCACCATGGAATATTAGACACCAGTGAAAACGAATGGCAATACAGCTACCTGCAATAACATGGAGAAATCATAGAGATGTATGTGTTGCTAAATTGTTGTGTTGCTAAATTAGCATGTGTCGCTAAATTGTTTCAGTTGTGTCTGACTCTTTGTGACCCTATGTAATGTGTGACATTACACATAGGGTCACCTTGTCACCCTGTTGCCTGCCAGGCTCCTCTGTCCATGGGATTCTGCAGGCAAGAAACTGGAGTAGGTTACCATGCCCTCCTCCAGGGGATCTTCCCCACCCAGGGATGGAAGCCGCATCTCTTACATCTGCATTGGTAAGCAGGTTCTTCGCTGCTAGCGCAACCTGGGGAGCCCTAGAGACATGATAATGAATGAGAAAAGCAGATTGCAGAGTACTGTATATCAAATGTAAAAATACATATAATTTATAATTATATATATATATTTCTTTTTATACAGCAACTCAAAGACTAAGAGAACCCCAAGTATAAGGTAAATCATATGTTGCTTGGGGGTAATATGGACATCTCTAGAGCTGACCCCTGTCCTGTTATCCTCTCCTGCTGGGCACATGGGAGCATCCCCTTGCACTGGAATTAGCCCACGTGACTGGTTCTGTCAATGGGCCATGAGTCACAGAGGCTTTACTTGCAGCTGAAGTAATCCTGGGGGAGCCTCCTGCTTTGATGGAGTCCTGCAGAATAAGGCATCCTGGACTGTGGAGGACATGGGACTCTTGTTCTGGAAAGCCAGCTGCACCTGCAGTGGATTTTGCTTGACTCAGAGACAAACCATGGCTGATGTGTTAAGTAGCCGAAATGTTAGGCTGCTGCATGACTGCAGTGGGACATGGCCTGTCCTGGCTGGTGCAGATGCACACAAGAGCTGTGAGAAAGGTGAGGATGATGATCAGCCCACAGTGGAGGATGTGGTTGGCTCCTGGGGGAAGGCAAAGGGATGGGGGCCAGGGAAGAACACACAGGGATGACAGAGGGCAGGTGACGTCTGGTTCTTAAGCTGGGTGATGGGTTTTTAGGTGTTCATTTTATTAATTAAAAAAATTTTTTTTTAAGAGAATGGACTTGTGGACACAGTGGGGGAAGGAGGAAGGGATGAATTGAGAGAGTAGGCATTGAAACATACACGCTACCATGTGTAAAATAGCTAGTTAGTGGGAAGTTGCTGTATAACAGAAGGAGCACAGCCTGGTACCGTGTGACAACCTAGAAAAGAGGGAGAGGTGGTGGGAGGGAGGGAAGTTCAAGAGGGAAGGGACATATGTATTCAGTTCAGTTCCGTTCAGTCTCTCAGTCATGTCCGACTCTTCGCGACCCCATGAATTGCAGCACGCCAGGCCTCCCTATCACCAACTCCCAGAGTTCACCCAAACTCATGTCCATCGAGTCGGTGATGCCATCCAGCCATCTCATCCTCTGTCGTCCCCTTCTCCTCCTGCCCCCAATCCCTCCCAGCATCAGAGTCAACTCTTCGCATGAGGTGGCCAAAGTCCTGGAGTTTCAGCTTTAGTATCAGTCCTTTCAAAGAAATCCCAGGGCTGATCTCCTTCAGAATGGACTGGTTGGATCTCCTTGCAGTCCAAGGGACTCTCAAGAGTCTTCTCCAACACCACAGTTCAAAAGCATCAATTCTTTGGCACTCAGCTTTCTTCACAGTCCAACTCACATCCATACATGACCACTGGAAAAACCATAGTCAAGGCTAGATGGACCTTTGTTGGCAAAGTAATGTCTCTGCTTTTGAATATGCTATCTAGGTTGGCCATAACTTTCCTTCCAAGGAGTAAGCGTCTTTTAATTTCATGGCTGCAGTCACCATCTGCAGTGATTTTGGAGCTCCCCAAAATAAAGTCTGACACTGTTTCCACTGTTTCCCCAACTATTTCCCATGAAGTGATGGGACCAGATGCCAAGATTTTAGTTTTCTGAATGTTGAGCTTTAAGCCAACTTTTTCACTCTCCTCTTTCACTTTCATCAAGAGGCTTTTTAGTTCCTCTTCACTTTCTACCATAAGGGAGGTGACATCTGCATATCTGAGGTTACTGATATTTCTCCCAGCAATCTTGATTCCAGCTTGTGCTTCCTCCAGTCCAGCATTTCTCATGATGTACTCTGCATATAAGTTAAATAAGCAGGGTGACAATATACAGCCTTGACATACTCCTTTTCCTATTTGGAACCAGTCTGTTGTTCCATGTCCAGTTCTAACTGTTGCTTCCTGACCTGCATATAGGTTTTTCAAGAAGCAGGTCAGGTGGTCAGGTGGGTCTGGTATTCCCATCTCTTTCAGAATTTTCCACAGTTTATTGTGATCCACACAGTCAAACACTTTGGCATAGTCAATAAAGCAGAAATAGGTGTTTTTCTGCAACTCTCTTGCTTTTCAATGAACGAGCGGATGTTGGCAATTTGATCTCTGGTTCCTCTGCCTTTTCTAAAACCAGCTTGAACATCTGGAAGTTCATGGTTCATGTATTGCCAAAGCCTGGCTTGGAGAATTTTGAGCATCACTTTACTAGTGTGTAAGATGAGTGCAATTGTGCGGTAGTTGGAGCATTCTTTGGCATTGCCTTTCTTTGGGATTGGAATGAAAACTGACCTTTTCCAGTCCTGTGGCCACTGCTGAGTTTTCCAAATTTGCTGGCATATTGAGTGCAGCATTTTCACAGCATCATCTTTCAGGATCGGAAACAGCTCAACTGGAATTGCATCACCTCCACTAGCTTTGTTTGTAGTGATGCTTTCTAAGGCCCACTTGACTTCACATTCCAGGATGTCTGGCTCTAGGTGAGACATATGTATACTTATGGCTAAATCACACTATTGTATGGCAGAAACCAACATAAGATTGTAAAACAATTATCTTCCAATTAAAAATAAATTTTTAAAAATTCAAAAATATTAAAATTAATTTTTAGTGGAGTATAGTTGTTTTACAATGTTATGTTAGTTTCTACTGTACAGCAAAGTGAATCAGCTAATATATAATATGTCCCCTCTTTTTGGATTTCCTTCCCACTTGGATCTCCACAGTTCCCTGAGCTATACAGTAGATTCTCACAAGTTATCTGTTTTATACATAGTATCAATGGTGTATATATGTCAATCACAATCTCCAAATTCACCCCTCCCCCAGTCGCTCAGCCATGTCCGACTCTTTGCGACCCCCACGGACTGTAGCCTACCAGGCTCCTCCATCCATGGGATTTTCCAGGCAAGACTACTGGAGTGGGGTGCCATTTCCTTCTCCAGAGGATCTTCCTGACCCAAGGAGTTGAACCCAGGTCTCCCACACTCTAGGCAGATGCTTTACCGTGTGAACCACCAGGGAAATAGAAAACAATTTAAATAGTTTAAAAATTGAGCAGCATGAAAGACAAAATCTCTGTGGCAGGTAAATGGGGATTCACTGTAAAATTCTCTCCACTTTGCTGTAAACTTGAATATTGTCATAATAAAGTGTTGGCTGAAATCCCTAAATGGCTAACAGTTACATTAAGAACTTTAAAAAAAAATCTTACCTATAATTCAACTACCCCAGCACAGCAACTATTTTGACTTTTTAAAGCCCTTATCTCTGTGAGTACAATGTTATCATAGCTGTGGTCACTATGTATTCATAGTATTTTATGGCTTGCTTTCTTCATTTAGTATTTTATTATCAACATTTCTCTAGCACTCAGGCTGTTTCGGTGAGTGCATTCATGTTTGTGGAATTCCTTCTGTCCCATGCAAATGTGGGTATCCCATAAACCTCGGTTAGACTCCAGAAGCCAGACACTTTTAAACCTGATGATAAGAGTTGTCAGAGGTCTAACATACTCTGCTCCTTCTAAACTTTCCTCGGAAGATGCTGTGTCTGTCTGCCACTATTGTTCTCTTCAGATAAAGGGAAGCTTTTGTGTTTAAGAGATACGAGTTAATTATTTATGAAACAGATACAGACTCACAGACTTAGAGAAGGAACGTATGGTTGTGCGGGGCGGGAGCGGCGATGAAGTAAAGGGATAGTTAGAGAGTTTGGAATGAAGATGTACACACTGTTATATTTAAAGTGGATAACCAACAAGGACCTACTGTATAACACAGGGAACTCTACTCAGTGTTACGTGGCAGTCTGGATGGGAAGGGAGTTTGGGGGAGAATGGGTATCTGTATATGTATGGCTGAGTCCCTTTGCTGTCGACCTGAAAACTTACAACATTGTTAATCACCTATACTCCAGTATAAAATAAAAAGTTAAACAAAACAAACAAACAAAAAGACATACCAGGCAAGTAATAAGTTAATCACTCAGTCATGTCCGACTCTTTGTGATCCTATGGACTGTAGCCTGCTGGGCTCCTCTGTTCATGGAATTCTCCAGGCAAGCATGTTGGAGTGGGTTGCCATTTCCTTCTCCAGGGCATCTTCCCTACCCAGGGGCTGAACCCAGGTCTCCTGCATTGCAGGCAGATTCTTTACCAACTAGCCACTGGGGAAGCCCCAGGCAAGTAATGGCCTTCTTTCAAATCATTGTCCATGCCCATATGTGCTTGCCTGAAGAATTTGCTACCTTTCCTTCTAGACTTTTCTCCTTTAGTTTCTCTGCTAGTTCGATCTCATCACCATCTCAAAAACAGCCCTGAATTAAAATCTCCACAGGTATAATTATAATCTCCACAGCCACAGCCTGCTCAAAAAAATCCATGCGTGTTTGGAAGCATACATTGTTTCTCTTTTCCAGGTTGTAAAAATTATTCATGCTCTTGGTAGGTATTTTAGGAAATGAAATGAAATCCACCTATCATTCTACCACCTCAAGTTAGACTGCTGCTAATATTTCAGTCTTTTCAAAAATGTACTTTTTTTTCTTTTAAACAGCGTCTCTGCCTGAAGACAAAGTGTTAAAAACCAAACCATTCCTCTTCTTTGGTCTCTGCCCTGTGCCCACATGTCCACAGCCCAGATGAAATTAACACCAGTGCCATATGGACCATCACTTTTTATCCACACGGTAGCTATAACAAGAAGTCTTCCCAGTCATCATTAAGATATGATTTAATATGTCGTCAAGTATATAAAAGTCTCCTCCACTCAGAATAGCAAACAGCTGTTCACCATCTCCAGTAAGCCTGGAGCCAGAGGAGGGAGACTGAGTGATTGGCTTTCTGGGCAACTTCTGGGCTTCTGGCCCTTCACCGAGAGGGCAGACGGTTCTTGGAGGGTCCTGGCTGAAACCATGAGCTGTGCATTTACCTGAAGCTTGGGCATTTTGGCTTGGAACTAGAGAGCAGTTGCTTCTTTTTCTCTCTCTGACTTTTCATGACAGCGTGGCTGGTAATTTACAATGGAAGGGTCAGGGATTGTCTGGTTCTTCATAGGTTTTTAAAAGTAGCCTGTGTTCTCCTCTGAAGGGCGTAGTGCAATTAAAAATATCTATATATCTATATCTATCTCGGAGAAGGCAATGGCAATCCACTCCAGTACTCTTGCCTGGAAAATCCCATGGGTGGAGGAGTCTGGTAGGCTGCAGTCCATGGGGTCTTGAAGAGTTGGATACGACTGAGCAACTTCACTTCGACTTTTCACTTTCGTGCATTGGAGAAGGAAATGGCAACCCACTCCAGTGTTCTTGCCTGGAGAATCCCAGGGATGGGGGAGCCTGGTGGGCTGCCATCTATGGGGTCACACAGAGTCAGACATGACTGAAGCGACTTAGCAGCAGCAGTATATATATGTGTGTGTGTGTGTGTGTGTGTGTGTGTGTGTGTGTGTGTGTGTATTTGACTGCGCCAGGTCTTAGTTATGGTATGCATGATCTTTAGTGGAGGCATTCGTGCTCCTAGTCGCAGCATGTGGGATCTAGTTCCCCGACCAGGGATTGAACCTGCGTCCCCTGCATTGGAAGGTGGATTCTTAACCACCTGACCACTAGGGAAGACCCCATAATGCATGCAGTCTTAAGTGGGGTGGATTTTTGTCACTCTGGGGGTTTCAGCCACAAAAATCTGGCTTTGCCTTTTCTGCCCCCAGCTTCATTCCCCCAAGTTCAGTTCTCTGCCATTCCACTCCTACTGGCTGTCATCTTGCCCTCTAATCTTCGGCTGCTCTCTGGGAGGCCAGCTGGGACTCTTGATCTACCAGTCGGAGGACTGGATAGAGCCTCTGGCTTGGAGCAGTGTGTAGTTTCATCCACCAACCTTTGGGGAACGCCTGCCAGGGGCTTCGGATGGTAGCAGAGAGCATACAAATCATGGAGCAGGGGACTGAAGCTGTCATAGCAACTCTTGATATGATAGTTGAAGAAACCCAAAGCTGCCCCTGTCGAGGGCAAGAGAGGGTGGGTAGGGAGCATTTACCGAGCACCCTCTTTATGCAAGGCTGAGTGGGGCAGCTGCCTGCACCAGCCCTGTCAGGTTGATACTCACTGTTAACCCCATTTTACAGCTGGGAAAAGTGAGGCTAAGTGACTTGCTGGACACTGCCAGCAAATGTTAGCCCTGGCATCTGAATCTAGTGCCTGTCTGACTCTAAACCTGGTGTTTTCTATGCTCTCATACCACAGCCCAGAGCTCATACATATGCTCCCTGGACCTGGGGTGTCCTGCTGTGGCCGTGGCATTCTTAACCATATAATTCACCCAGAAATACAGCTCCCCTCCCACTTCCAAAACACAATACCCCTTGACCGTGACCCTGTTCCCCCTGTTTCACACACGTGTGCCTTTTGCGGCTCGTTTTCCTCTTTGTTTCACTTCAACCTCATGGATCTCTGTGCAAATATTCTAGAGTGGGAAGTGATGCTGGCGGGGTGGTGTGCGGTGGTGGTAGTGGAGGCAAAGGGTCCCAAGCTTTCCTTGGGGAGGGGGGACCCTGGTCCGCCTTTGGTTGCCTCCATACATGCCTGTGGTGTGACTGTGGGTGTGAGACGGGTTGTGTCAGCCCTGCTGGTCAGCGAGTGGGTCTGTGGCTGTGCCCTGGCTGGCCTGGCTCTCCACACGTTTTCCCTGCAGTCACATCAGTCTCTCTCTGTGGCAAAGTCGCCCGAGTCTCATTTCCTTCCAGATTCCTGAGGGCAGCGTCCGAGTCTACTTCACTTGGGTGCCACCAGCGAATCAGGAACATTCATCCCATTAGCAACAGTAGACATTTACAAAATGTGTTTAAGTCTTATTTTTTAATTGGAGGATAATTGCTTCACAGTGTTCTGTTAGTTTCTGCTGTACATGAAGTGTATCAGCTATGAGTATACACACATCGCCTCCCCCGTGAGCCTCCCTCCCGGAACATCGCACCCCTCTGGGTCATCACAGAGCACTGCGCTGACTCCCGGGGCTGTGCGGCAGCTCCCCACCAGCGGTCTACTTCACACAAGGTAGTGTGTACATGTCAGTGCTATTCTCAATCTGTCCCCCATTTCCTTCCCCTACCATGTAACTTTGTTGTCAACCTCTGCGTCTCTATTCCTGCCCTGCAAATACGTTCATCAGCACCATTTTTTCTAGATTGCAGGCAGATTCTTTACTGCCTGAGCCACCAGGGAAGCCTATATGTCTACATTAATGTATATTTGGTTTTTTCTCTTTCTGACTTACTTCACTCTGTATAACAGGCTCTAGGTTCCTCTACCTTACTACAACTGACTCAGATTTGATCCTTTTCATGGCTGAGTAATATTCCATTGTATATATCCAGTCATCTGTCAGTGGACATCTAGGTTGCTTCCATGTCCTGGCTCTTGTGAACAGTGCTTCTGTGAACACTGCAGTACATGTGTCTTTAACAATAGACATTTAGTGAATGGATGAGGTGGTTGTTTTCTACAGCCAAGCTTCACGGGTGTATACTTTTTAGGGATAAACTATAGGTTCTTATTAACTTTTTGGACTATATTTTAGGAAAAAGTTCAAGCTAGTAGAAGAATAAAATGAATCATTTTGACTCTAAGGAAGAGTGAAATGAATGCGCTTGTACTCATCGCCTAGATTTAACAAATATTCATAGCATTTGCTCTAGCTGATGTAGCGCCCAGAACCCAGGTTTCTTATCTGTCCAATGGCAACAATGGAGGATGATACCATCTTGTCCAGGGACAGCTCATCCAGAGCTTCAGAGAGATGGCGTCCACACGCAAGCTGAGCCTCAGCACCCTTATAGTTTACTCTTCACCCAATCCTGTGAGACTTACAGAGGGACCACTGTGTGTCAGACCATATGGAGGGCACCCATTCTTTTCAGGTGAGGAGGTCTTGGTCTCCTTCCTGGAGGCATTCACCCCCAGCCTAGAGAGGGAAGAGACATGTAAGGAGATAATTCCATTGTGATGTGTTAAATCTAACACTCCATTTAATTGATGGACAAAGTGAGAAACTTTGGGGCTTCCCTGGTGGCTCAGTGCCTGACTCTGCACTCCTCGTGCAGGGGGTCCGGGTTTGATCCCTGGTCTGTGAAGTGGATCCCACAGGCCGCAGTTAAGAGTCTGCATGCCCCAGCTACAAGATGTGCTGCAAAGAAGAGTGAAGATACCATGTGCTGCAACTAATGCCTGGGGAAGTCAAATAAATTTTTGTATAAAAGGGAGGAGGACCTTGAAACCTACAGTCTCATCTCTAGGGAACTTGACCAGCTCACACCTGGGAAGCTATGGCCAGAGGGGTCCCTGAATTCCAGCTTTAACATTACTTAGCTGTGTGATCCTTAGCAAGTCCTTGCCCAGTTCTGGACAATTTTCCCTTCAGTAGATCAAGGGGTCAGGCTGGAATATTTCAAAGGCCCCTCCAGTTCCAAGTTTTTAGAACTTTTCACCATAAAATATTTAACCAGCTTCCTTTCTGCTCTCTTATTTGTCTGTAACTTCCTCTCCAAGCCCAGGACCTGGAGGAATTTCCAGCCCTGTCCCATGCCAGGGACAATTCCCCCAGTCAGGAATCCCTCTGGTGGAGCAAACCCATGTCCCCACGGCAGCCGTTTCCATTAATTTCCTTTGACCTGTCCTTGAGGGAAGCTCATGATGACTGGTAATTCTAGCTAATCCTTTAACTAGAAAAAGGAAACTAACCATCTAATAGGCAGAATGAGAGAATGACTTGGCACACTGTCTGTAAAATGTAAACCAAAAATCTTCCAGAATGTTCTCTGGGAGGCCGCAGCCATTAATGCCCAGGAGCTGGCTACTGCAAAGCCTTGTCTCCTAGCGGGCACACTTGAGTGGAGTCAGGGGTGGGCACTGGCAGCGGCAGCCCCCGCTGTGTTCCCCTCTCTGCATGTTTCTGGCAGAATTCTTTTACTTGGTGAGTCTGAACAGCTCCAGGCCTGTAAAGGGCTTTCTGACATTTCTCTGAGCAGCTGGCCTCCCCCCTGTTTCAGGAGATGTCATGGTTTATTAATTCCTTGCAGAAGCAATAAGAACTGGGTATTGGCTTAATTTGGGGCCAATTTACTGTTATGGTAGAAAAATTGGCTCTGTCTCCTTTTATTCAACATGGGCCCTGTAGTTTCTCCCTTTACCCCTCCTGTGCAGGGCTCTCCCCTCTGCCGCTTCGAAGTGTGTGACCTCAGGCCGTGAGTTAATCTTTCTGTGCCTCTGTATCCTCAATATAAAACCGGGATAGTCACAGCATATATTTCATTGTTTTGAGTGACTATTAAGTTACCGAGTTATTTTAGGATTTCTCTCTACCAGAGGCCTTAAGCGTCAACTATATATATATATATATATATTTAAATCTAGAAGTTTCACACCAAAATGCAGATTTTCAGTTTCTTGTAGAAAAGAGGAAACCATGACAACCTCAGTAGATGATCCCGTGTAGATCGACTATCAGGAGCTGATTAGAGATGGTTCCCCTTAAAGCGGTGCCCGGTGCCTGACCAGGGCCCATCCTTCCTTCACATCCTGTCTGGCCCCCAGGCCTTGAGTCTACAGTCTGGTTCCTCTGTTCGCTAAGGCTGGTCTGGGCATGCGTGCTAAGTTGCTTTAGTTATGTCCTACTCTCTGCAACCCCATGGACTGTAGCCCACTGGGATTCTCTGTCCATGGGATTCTCCAGGTAAGAATACTGGAAGGGGGTTGCCATGCCCTCTTCCAGGGGATCTTCCCAACCCAGGGATCGAACTGCATCTTTTATGTCTCCTGCATCAGCAGGCAGGTTCTTTACCACCAGTTCCAACTGAGAAGCCCAGGCCAGGCATAGATCCACATAAATAAACTCTCTTTAACCCCCAAAGCAGCCCAGAAATGTCCTTCCGGCTTTACCTGTCAATGATGGCAGGCAGTTATGATCGCTGAAGAAGAAAATCCAAACCAAAAGAATATCTCCTGGGGCAAATCTACTTTTCTGGATTGAAGATGATTGTAATTTGGAGGCAGAAAGTAAGAACAGAATAACACTTAATTGTATCAGGTCTCCCCTTTTCTCATCTATTACACCATCGTTGAGTCCAAGCAGAAAGTGCTTTATGGGCATCCCATTTAATCTATTATCATCCTGCCAACTAGGTAGGAAGAATTGTTCCTATTTTGTAGATGAGAAATGTGAGACTCTGAGAGGTTGGGGAACTGGTACAGGGTTGCATAATCAGGAAGTGGTGATGGCAATGATGTGGCCCTCAACTGTGAACTGGACTGGACAAGCATTCTTACCTGGGTGGGGCTGGGGTGGAGGCAGGACGGGTAGGGTTCCCAAGGCATTTAGCATCCCTGCCGACACTGTGCAGGTGAGGATGGGGGAGATTTGGGAGGAGGGTGGGAGTACTCAAAGCTCAGAGAGCCTATGGGCAGTGGTTCTCATCCAAGAGTGACTGTGCATCCCCAATCCCTCTCCCCCAACCCCGGGCACATGCAGCAATGCCTGGAGACATCTTCAGTTGTCACAACCTCGGGGTGCTACCAGCACCCAGTGGGTGGAGGCCAGGGATGCTAAGAATCATCCTAGTCTGCCCTTGATCCTCTTTCACGTCTACCAGTCTGATTCTAAGATGAATTGGAGGGTAATTAGAAGACTGTCTGCCTTGAAACATGGTATATAATCATCTCATCACAACCTGAAGCCCAGAACCTCCTGTGAAGGGTTCACTGCCTGGAGGAGGATTTATGGAACAAAGAAAGAACGTCACACTGGAAGGGACCTTAAAGAGCATCTAAGTAAATCAAAACATGCTTGCTCCTTGGAAGAAAAGCTATGACAAATCTAGATGGCATATTAAAAAGCAGAGACATCACAGCTAACAAAGGTCTGTCAAGTCAAAGCTATGATTTTTCCAGTAGTCCTGTATGGATGTGGGAACTGGACCACAAAGAAGGCTGAGCACCCAAGAACTGATGCTTTCAAACTGAGGTGCTGGAGAAGACTCTTGAGAGTCTTTTGGTTAGCAAGGAGATCAAACTGGTCAATCCTAAAGGAAATCAACTCTCAATATTCATTGGAAGGACTGATGCTGAAGCTCCAATATTTGGCTACCTGATGCGAAGAGCCAGCTCATTGGAAAAGACCCTAATGCTGGGAAAGATTGAGGGCAGGAGGAGAAGAGGGCGACAGAGGTTGAGATGGCTGGATGGACATGAGTTTGAGCAAACTCCAGGAGACGGTGAAAGACAGGGAGGCCTGGCATGCTGCAGTCCATGGAGTTGCAAAGAGTTGGATACGACTGAGTGACTGAACAACGGCAAGTAAATACTTCCATTGTTTTGATGAGGAATCTGAGGCCCAGAGGAGAAAGTGTCTTTCTAGGGTGACAGCTCAACTGACCGGGAGGACACCTTATGTCCGAGGGACTGAAATGCAGGTGGTCAGATGCTATTCAGGAGAGATGCAGGCGGCACTGTGTGGGCATTCAGGCTGCGGCATCGCTTCCACTGCCCCCCAGCGTCTCCATCTGTAACGGAAGTGGAGGAGACACAGGCCTGAGGAAGTTCCAGGTCAGTTCTCACATTGTCTAGGGCAGCAGCCCTCATTCTCCTTTCAGAGCCTGCATCTTCTGGAGGGTCTGTTAAAACCCACATTGCTGGGCCCCCACCCTGAGCTCCTCATCTCATAGACCTGGGGACCCTGAATTTCTAGCAAGTTCCAGAGGATGCTGATGGAAGACTCTAACCCCTACGGAGGTCCTCACATCTTGATCAAGAGTGGGTCTGTGTCCCCACACTTGGCATAGTAAGTTCTGAACTTTTACATCTCGGGAGGCCACTCTACCTCAGGGGCAGCGTCACTGGATATTTATCTTCGAAGTGGGTCACACTTGAGTGTGAGGTGAGGCAGTGCTAATTAGGTGGAAACAGAAGGCTTACCTTGGGGCCCGCCAATGCAGATCGAGCCGTGGGAGGTCAGGTGGGCAGCTGGGCCTCTGGGGTGATGGCGGGGGCCCAGGTGTGTGTGTGTGTGTGTGTGTGTGTGTGTGTGTGGTGTGTTAGTCGCTCAGTCATGCCCCACTCTTTGTGACCTCATGGACTGGAGCCTGCCAGGCTCCTCTGTCCATGGGATTTCCCAGGCAAGAATAGTGAAGTGGGTTGCCATTTCCTCCTCCAGGGGATCTTCCTGACCCAGGGATTGAACCCGCATCTCCACATTGGCAGGTGGATTCTTTACCACGGAGCCACCTGGGAAGCCCAGCCAGGCCCATTTGAAGCCTCAAATCTCCCTCAAACGCCTTTCAAAGGACTTCTCTGGTGGTCGAGTGGTTAAGACTTCACCTTCCAATGCAGGGCATGTGGGCTGGATCCCTAATTGGAGACTCAAGATGCCACAAGGCTTGCATTCAAAAAACCAAAACAGAAAAACAGAAGCAACATTGTAACAGATTCAATAAAGACTTAAAAAATAGTCCACATCAAAAAAAAAAAAATCTTAAAAAAAAGCTTTTAATGTGGCTAAGTTGTTTCCATGGGGATCAGAGGAAGGGTTGGGGGCGATGCTGGCTATCCCAAAGATTTCCAGGGAGGCCTCAAAATATGCAGAAGAGAAGCCAGCAGGGCCCTGAGCCTTGTCACCATCCAGCAGTGACTGGTCAGCACCTTGGAGGCCGGGCGGAGCCACTGCTCCATGTCACCAGAGCCAGCCTCACCTGCAGTCCTAGACATCCCAGGAGTCAGGGCTAGAAGGGCCTTGGGAGATCCATGCAGGGAGGATGTTGGAGGTGGGCTCCCCAGCGTGTAAAGGAGACTCTGAGGCCCTGAAAGGGGTTGGGATGAGCTCAAAGTCACCAGTTGGTCAGGAGAAGGAACCGAAGCAGGTTTTCTAGGTCAGAGATCTTTCTATTGACTTTTATATATAGATATCTTGAACTTGGGCAGGTATGTACATTCAAAGGGACACACTGCTAAATGTTCGGTGCTGTTGCTTAATCGCTCAGTCATGTTCGATGCTTTGTGACCCCATGAACTGTAGCCTGCCAGGCTCCTCTGTCCATGGGGATTCTCCAGGCAAGAATACTAGAGTGGGTTGCTGTGCCCTCTTCCAGGAGATCGTCCCGATTCAGGGACTGAACCCAGGTCTCCCGCATTGCAGGTGGATTCTTTACCATCTGAGCCACCAGGGAAGCCCAAGAATACTTGAGTGGTTAGTCTATCCCTTCTCTAGAGGAACTTCCTGACCCAGGAATCAAACCGAGGTCTCCTGCGTTGTAGGTAGATTCTTTACCAGCTGAGCTACAAGGGAAGCCCAGACTGCTAAATATTAGGGGGCAAATATCAGCTCAGAGCAGGCAACCCTTCTGTCTAATGTAAATATGGAAAACGGGCTGATGTCAAGTTGAAAATCTGGCATGTAGTTCAGTGAAGATCTGTGTTGTGGTTGGGTGCCCATCTGCCTCTACCTTTGACACGTACTTCCTTCAGATGTGAGTGTTTTGGATCTCCACTGTACTGCTTTTCATCTCTGTCGTTTTGTGTGAGGTGATGGCGGCAGCAAGGAGGCTAGGGAGGAGGACAGGCCACATCCCTCACCTTCTGGAAAGGCCGTGTGCTCTAGACCCAGGCCACCAGGAAAGGCAGCCATGCCACCGAGGTCCTCAGTGCGGACAAGTGTGTGGGCGTGGGAGGTGTCATGGGGGTGGACCCCAGGCCCAGGCAGCACACGACAGGGCATGGGGGATAGACCTGGGCTGGAAGGGGGTTGGACTGTGGGACCAAGCTGGAGGGAAGATTGGGAGTCCCACAGATCAACTTGTGATGCAGCTGGAAAAGCTAAAGCCCAGAGAGGGGAAGGGATTTGCTCAAAGTCACCCAGAGAGTTATGAGCCCGGACTGTAGTCATCTTCCCTGACTTCTGAAAGAAAAAAAGAAAGTGAAAGTGAAGTCTCTCAGTAATGTCCAACTCTTGCCACCCCATGGTCTGTAGCCTGCCAGGTCCCAGGTCCATGGGATTTTCCAGGCAAGAATACTGGAGTGGGGTGCCATTTCCTTCTCCATTCCTGACTTCTGGTCCAGGCTTATTTCCAGCACATTTCACTAGCCAGGCAGGAGTCTGGAGTGGGTCTCTAGGTCTCCGAAACATTCGGAAAGTAGAAGGTGTAAGGAACGCACGGGGCTTTGTTTCAAGGGTGTCAGGAGGGTGAGGCAGCACCTCCACGCCACCACAAGATGGCGCCTTGCCCAACACAGGCAAGGTGGTCAGCATATGGCTGTCAGTTAAACTGTGTAATAGCACTGCTTCCAAAAGGTTTGTCTAAATGGAATTGTCGTAACTTTAACCTGCCTTATAAGGCGTCTGAGTGCAAAGAAAGGAAAGGAACTAGGGGGTCTTATGTGCTCTATACATGAGTTTTCTTTTCTTTTTAAATTTTATTTTATTTTTGGTTGAGCTGGGTCTTTGTTGCTGCACTGGGGCTTTCTCTCGTTGTGGTGAGCAGAGGCTACTCTCTAGTTGCGGTGCAGGGGCTACTCATTGCGGTGGCTTCTCTTGTTGGGTTCTAGCCCCAAAGCTCCAGTAGTTTTGGCACATGGGCTTAGTTGCCCCAAGGCATGTGGGATCTTCCCGGACCAGGGACTGAACCAGAGTCCCCTGCACTGCAAGGCGGATTCTTAACCACTGTACCACCAGGGAAGCCCAAGTTTTCTTTTAAAAACATTTTATTGTTTTGTACATTATCCATATTTGTATGTCTATAAATATAGTGCACATTTACTGCAGAAAACACAAGTCAGCAAAAAAAAATTTTTTTTAAACAATAACGTGATGGGACTGTGAACCTAAGGGAGGTTGCTTTTTGAGCTGGAATATTCTTGAAACCTCAACTCTCTTCCTCTGGCAGCAGACCTCATTTCGGTGTTCCCATCCCCATTCTCTATCTCCTTGGCATTTTCTTCGAAGAAAGGAGCCCATGAAGAAAACAAGAGCCAGCATCTTATCTTGTTTCTGATACGAGTCCAGCTTAGGATAGGGCTGCAGCGTGCCCGTTGTTGGGCTCAGATGTGTGTTCCCATCTTCTAGAGGGTGAAACCAGGGTGTCCCGGGGGACCACCCCTGAGCCTGACTTGCTCACAGATGTGCCTAGTTTGATCCTTGCCAGCGCTCCCCACTATATGGCATCTAGGGCTTACAGGGGGCTTCCCTGGTGGCTCAGATGGTAAAGAATCTGCACAAAGCAGGAGACCCAGGTTCGACTCCTGGGTCAGGAAGATCCCCTGGAGGAGGGCATGGCAACCCACTCCAGTATTCTTGCCTGGAGAATCCCATGGACAGAGGAACCTGGCGGGCTGCAGTCCATGGAGTCATGTAGAGTCAGTCACGATCGAGAAACTAACACAACAATAGGGCTTACAGGAAGGAAGCAGGTTGTCTGGGAATCTGGGGGCACCCAAACCATCCCAGACACTGGGACTCACTCCCATGGATCCACCCTACGTCATTAGCCATGGAAGTGAGAGCATTCTCCACGCACTGCTCACATCCTCTCTTGCAGTGCTGTTAAGGAGAGGTCCCAAAACAGAGCACACACCAGTCCTTGCAAGCTGTAACTCTATGAGCTGTGCTGACATGGCTGACCCAGAGAGTGACAAGGGTCTGGCAGAGGGGGGTTGGAGGACTGGATTTACCAGCCTTTGAGCATGACCTACAACAGGCCGCACCTTTACTTTTCCTGGGCCACACTGTCCCTCTGCAATACGGGACAATACCCTGGCCTTCCATGTTCCATTCTCTGGGACACTGTGGGTCCCACAGTAACGAGAGTTGAAGGTTGCAATGGAGGGAACATGCCACACAAGAAGATTTCCTTTCCATACGCTTGAATTAGCATGAGTTGTTCTAGGATAGATGGTTTTTCTTCCCTTCCTTAGCCTCCTGTATCTTGCTGGCATTTCCCCCAGCCCCCAGCTAGGGGCAGCATCACTGGCTCCTCAGGACCCCCCACCCCCCGCTGCAGCTCCCCACCTGTCAGCATTCACTGCTGCAGAAAACACAGGTGACAAGCTGCTCACTGAGAGTCCCACCATCAGATAAATCAATGTGGGAAAGCAAGTTCTTCTGGAAGAGAAACAGATTGTACTTGGGAAATTAAATATTCCTTAGAGGAGAACAGGAAACTTAAAATTCCAGCCATGGATTTCCGAGGAAGGGTCACCCGGAGAGGTGACGTACATCCCCTCTTTTTGGGGGATTTCCTTCCCGTTTAGGTCACCATGGCTCTCCTGGTAGCTCAAACGGTAAAGAATCTGCCTACAAAGCAGGAGACCTGGGTTTGATCCCTGGGTCGGGAAGATCCCCTGGAGGAGGGAATGGTTACCCATTCCAGCATCCTTGCTGGAGAATTCCATGGACGGAGGAGCCTGTCGAGCTACAGTCCATGGGGTCACAAATAGTTGGACATGACTGAGCAACTAACAGTTCACTTAGACCACCACAGAGCACTGAGCTATACAGTAGATTCTCACCAGTTACGTTTCATGCATAGTATCAATAGTGTATATATGTCAACCCCAGTCTCCGAATTCATCCCACTCCCTTTCCCTCCAGCCTAGTTGGTATCTGCATGCCCCCATGTGGGGGAAACTGAGGCACCACAGGGTGAGCAGTTGTGAGCCTGACATTCTGAATAGGGCTCCACATGTGCTCTTCTTTGCCTGCCTTGCAGGCACACACACACACACACACACACACACACACACACACTCTGAGTTTTACAGCTCTCTAAAATTTATGAGGAAGTCGAGTACCCGGAGATCTCTTAATTAAGTGGCCTTCCCCTAGGAGAAAGGAAATGGGCTTCCATATTCTCAGCTCCGACATCAGATCGCATGATTTACTACCCAAGGCCTGCGTTTCTCCCCAAATCAGCTCCTCTATAGCACAAACATCTATCACTTTGAAGGCGGTTCAAACGCCACTTTCCCCTTCTCCTCCCCCTTTCGCAGTGCCCTCCAGGCCTTAGCACTTCCTCTGATCTGCCCCCTTACCCCAGAGGTTCAGGATCAGGCTGGAGTGCTGAACAGACACCCTACTGTAGCCGTCCAGGAGAGAAGGGAAGCCCGAGCCCAGGGCTGGCACCGAGGGTCTGCCTTTATCCGTGGAGGAATGGGGGTGTGTGGGGGTGTGGGCTGGTGCCCAGTCCTTCCTCACAGCCCCCCGATGGCTGCCGATGGCTGCCATGAAGATATATGGGTTTAATCAGGCCCCTGACAGGTAAAGACCGTAACAACCAGGACAGTTTGTTCTCCCAAACTTTGAGTATCTAAGCCCAGTGTTTACTTTGGAATTGAATGAATAACATTGTTCTGGGAAAGGAAATTAAAAAAAAGCAGACTTGTAATTTACAGTAGAGAAGAGAGAGATCTGGAGGTCTTGTCACCCCCCTTCCCCGCCCCCCAGAGCTAGACCCCACCTCCCGCAAACCGGCACTCTGTGTTTTTTTGCTGTTTTAAACTTCTAAACACACCACAACCAACGAGCTCATCTTCTCAGCGCTGCCAGGAAAGGTCTCAACATTGCCAGGCTCCCTAGAGCTGCCAAGAGAACGCATTGCTTCAAGGCAAAGGTTTTTTTCCCCTCTCCTGTTAAAAATCAAAACCAAATGCCACTGCAATTCCAGATTGTGTGAGATCCATTCAAAATGTGGAGTGAAGGTGGATGACCAGGGTGGGCCAGAGGTTCACCTGCCCCCCCCCCACACCCTAGGTCAGGAGAGAGTGACTGCTGATAAAGAAATAAGATGGGGAAGGCGACCAAAAAGCCAACCCTAACAAAGGGCACCCCTCTCCTGGGGTCGAGGAATCTCTCCACTGGGGAAAGTCGATTTATTTTTAAATTCTTGGTGTGAGAGTAAGGCAGAGCTCCTTGGTATCTAGCATGTAGAAAACTCCCAGGACCTTTCCTTGAAAGGCGCGGGCACATCTTCCCGGTGCTAAGGCTCGGGATGGTGGTTAGACGCAGTGGACATCGAAAGCAGCCAGGGGGCGCTCGAGACCAGCCTGTTTCCTTCAAACAGCCTGTTCATTTCCAAGAGAAGCCCTGCTCTGATAGAGACCAGCTCAAAGCCCTGAGATTTCCCCCTCTCTGTGGAGTTGCCCCTGAAAGTAAGACAGGAGGAAGGGGTCTGGGCACACAGGCTGCTGATCTGGGGAAGGGGGCCCCTCCAGCTCCTGGCCTGGCCTCGGACAGGGCCATCTCCCTCTCCTGTCCGCCTCCAGACACCAGGGCCTCGCTAGGCTGCCCGCCTGCCCTGCCCACCTCGGATGCCTAGGCTTAGCTAATTGATGAGGGGAGACCACTTTGAACATTTCAAGGCCTGGTCAGGGGCCAAGTCTCATTACTTTGCTTCAAAGTCAGAAACTCCATAAAAAGTTCATTGGTGGGGCTGATTGTCCAATATTGTCCCAACGGAACTGAACCCACCACGGCACCCTGGGCCTCCTGTTTTAATGGGGGTGAGAACACGTGTGTGGTACTGGGGGAGGGTCTGGGGGAGCAGGGACCCCAACCCAAACTACATTTTCTTTTCTCTTTACAAACACCAATTATGAAAGAAGTACAATCACATTACACAAAATTTGGAAAACAGAAAAGAGAAAAAGAAAATATTTCAGAAGCCCACACCTTAATACAACAATAATATTTCTCTCTGGGCATTTTTCTTATGTACAATTTTATATACTACCCATTAGCATACGCGTACAAAAATGGCCTGTTTTGCCTTTTTTTTCTTTCCTCTAAGCATTAAATCTTAAGCATTTCCTCACTTCTTGAAAACCAGTATTTTAAGTGGCTGTGTGATGTTCTGTTCTGGTAATGTGGAATAATGGTTACATATTTAGGTTGTTTATAGTTTTACTTAAAAAAATAAATAACACGAACATATTTATATTTCTCCATGATTTGTTCTTGAGTTTACTTGTTTAAAAAGTAACATCTTTTTGATTAGGAAAGTTGCAGAAATTAATATTTTTTTAAATGTGGAAAACCTGGGAAAGTATAACGAAGTTAATAAAAATTCCCTATAATTGTTCTGCCCAGAGAGCATCACTGTTAACCTTTGGGTGTATTTCCTTCATATAGGTATATATGAGAAACAGGGTCATGCTGTACAGAAGTTTTGTAGGTCCCTAGGGCCGGGAAAATAAAATTGGCAGAGGAAATATTATTTCCAGGAGAGATTCAATGTGTGATATGTGCGAATTTGAAACTGGACGATGTTTTCATTCAGAATGCTCAAGCTGGGACAGACCTGTGTACCGTGAGGACTCCCTCGAGGGAGGGCGGCCCGTGGTGGGGCTGTGTCCAACCCAGGGGGCCTTGCCTGGGGCTGGGGTCAACAGCAAGGCCAAGGCAGGCGTGAGCAAACGCACTTTCTTCGTTTCTTCTGACAAGTGCCGCTGAGCCCCTGATTTATGGGCACACTTCACGGGACACTAGTAAACGTCCCATAGTATATTTTGTAAGAGTAATGAAGTCTCAGTAACCCCAACCCTCCCCGCAGCCTCGGCTCATAAATTTCGTCCTGCGAGAGGGCTGAGCCTGCCGGGCGCTGGGCGAGGAGTGGTCAGCGGTGGGTCAGCAGAGGCGGCCCCAGGTCTGCTGCCCCCTCACTCCCATCTTTGTCAGGAGGAGGTGGAGGGTCTTGCTGGGCCCCCACCCCAGCCCCCCGCTAGGCTGCAGGCTCATCTAGCTCAACTCTGAGCTCTCCAAAGGCCAGAGAAAGATGAAAAGTTGAGTCAGGGAGCTGGAAAAGGAGGGGGAGAAATCCCAAACCATAATTGTGCCTTTCCTTCTGCAGCTCAGATTACTAGCTGGGGGGCTGAGGGGCGGAGGGCTGGTTCTTTTTTGACTACTGTTTCCCATGAGTTTGAAGATGAACCGTGCATGAGATGAAAGGAGATGGAGGGGCCATGGAGGTGGGCTGAGTTGGGGGAGTGGGGTTGTATGGGGACCACCACCACAGACCAGGAGTCAGCAGCCAGGCTTTCCCTGGGCTCCAGAAGTGCAGTGGGGGTGGGGAGGGGCTGGGGTCCTTACATTCCACCCCAACTGTGAGGAAACGGACACTTCAAAGGGCCAGGGCCAGACCGAACAGCTCCCTGCACTGAGCCCGCCTCTCCTCTCGTGTGTTTGGTTTAGAGCTCCGAGTTGTCTCTTGCATTTGTTTGGCTCCTTTCTCCAGGTATCGAGGACACAAAGATGAGTGAGACGCAATCCTTGTCAAAGTCGCCGAAGTACAAGCTAATCCTTTGTGCCTGTCGTGTGCCAAGCACAAGGACTGATTCACTGACTCCTTGCAACGCCCAAAGAAGTAGGCGTTTTATTACCATCATTTCAGTGTTACCCAGACCCTGAGAGGTTAAGCGGTCCACCCAGGATGTCCTGAGTCAATAATGCTCTTGGGGATCCTGGAGCCTTATGAACCCGGACTAGGCAGGCCCCCTCAGACTTGACCTCCAAAAGGCAGGTTAAGCTATAAACTAGGAAACTGAAGCTCAGAGAGAAGTAACTTGCCCAAGGCCACACAGCAAGGTAGCAAGGTTGGGCATTAGAGCCCAGTGGCCAGACCCCAAGACTCTACTGCCCAGCTGCCTGTAAGCCCATCTGGATACCCCCTTACCCATAGTCTAAGAAGACAGTAAAGTAAGAACAATTTTTTGATGTCTGGGAACTTCTTGTTTGTGATGAACTGCACTAGGTTCCCACCCTGAAGACCTAGAAGGAAGCGTAAAGAGGGTGGTTTAAGGAAAGGATAGGAACTCCCAACCAGCAAGCTGGGAAACATTCTTGAAACAGTGGGGTGGGGAATGAGTTTTGCAAGTGAAACAATCAGATTTTAGTAACTAGAAATTTCCCACATCTATCATAGGGAGTTTACCAGTTTGCTCACCCAGACTCACAGCCCTGGCATAACTACCTGGAACAGCATGCCCTGTGTGACCCTTTGGGGCCAGCAGGCACTCTGGTGCACAAGTGACTGATGACCTGAGAGCTGGTGTCAGAGCCTGAACTGCTTTGCCTGCAGGACGCTTGCTTCCAGGATTATTCTGGGGCCCCAGTAGAATTCTCAACCCTAAAAGCTATTGCAAGAGCCTGAGACAGACCTCGATGACTCAGAAGTGAACTCACAAATAAAGTCTGATTTTGAAAAGAAAATGCCTGGCCGGAATCAACAGTGGTTGCTTTCCAAGTTGGCGAGTGTGGGGTGCTGGGGCTCTGTTTCCTATTAGGATCGTCCTGTGCTTTCACACTGGAGAAGGGCATGGCAACCCATTCCAGGATTCTTGCCTGGAGATTCCTCTGGACAGAGGAGCCTGGTGGGCTACAGTCCATAGGATCGCAGAGTGGGACGCGGCTGAAGCGACTTAGCAGCATGCACGTGCTCTCACACAGGGAAAACCTGGCTCATTGCAGGCTGGTCCCCCAGCAGTGCCAGAGGAGGGCCCTCTGTTGGGAGTCGGGGACCTCTGTATCACCACCAGTGGTGGTACGGCCCAGCTCTGCGATTCAGAGGCAAGATACGGGTGAGGAGGGAGACATCTTGAGGCACATGAGGGGACGGTGGGTATTTAAGACCTGAGGCCACCTATCCTCACTGCAACCCTGGACAAGCACACGGGGTTATGGCCACTTAAAGATGAAGAGCCCAGGAGCCCATTCAGGGGTTCTGAGACTCGCAGGGCTTGGAAGGTGGGGTGAATGACTCGCAGACAGGGAATTGCCGAGTCAGTAGGGTAAGTCCCCTCAGATGCGTGAGTTCCGTTCTGAGAGTGGGTTCACAAGTCCAACTTGTTTATAAATCCAACAAAGTTAGCCTGGGTACCCAACGAACACAATTGGCTGTATGGTACTGTACTTTAACAGGTTTATAATACTCTTCACACAAATAATGCATAACGAACATGAAAGATAAAGAAAACATTTTTAATCTTACGGCACAGGACCTTGATAAGTACAGTAGTACAGTACAATAGCTGGCATACAGGGGCTGGCATCGAGCGAACAGGCAAGAAGAGTTACTGACTGGAGGAGGGAGGTGCTGGAGCTGAAGGATCGTCAGCAATAGGAGACGGAGGGCAAGCTGCAGTTTCACCCACACCTCACTTTGATGGCACAGGTTCTGGCTCCTTGCTGGAACCAGACACACGTGCGCCTCTTTGAAAGTTCTCATCTTGAAGGCTTGTATGTAGGGGGGCTTACTGTGCAGAAATGCAAAGACTGGGGTGAGAAACTGTCTCCAGTGGATCCGTGTTGGTTTCCTCCTTTGTTCCTCCTCCCTCCTCCCCTCTAGGGCGGGGGGCCCATGGAGGGGCCATGAGATGTGGTGACAGATCCCTGGATAGTGAAGGTTTGGGGGACCTGGGTTCTGGTCTCAGCTTCAGCATTAACTGGGTGACAGAGAACAGCCTGCTTCCCACTCTGGGCCTCATTTCTTCATCTGGAAAGGGAGAGGCCCCAAGAACCCCTTTGAGACTCACAGTTAGAAACTCTGGATCTCTTAGGGCCCAGTGTCCTTGTCTGCTGAGCGCCATGCCTCTTAGGTTCACCTTCAGTGAATATTTGTAGAATTCAGTGGTGGTTCCACCCATCTCGCAGAGATCTCACAAGGATCACACAAAATGAGGAAGATGAAAGTGATTTTCTCACACAGCTGGAGGGCTATTTGTTACCCTCGCAAGGAGAACGGCGAGGAAAGGAAACCCCAGCTCACCTCTTCTGCATTCTTTTGGGGACACAAGGGAGTGGGGAGCGTGCCCCCGGCAGAAGCAGACACATTTGTGGGATGTCTCAGTGCATCAAACTTGCACCCCCTCCTGACGCACGTTAAAACAATCTTGTGCCCCCTCTTGATGTTTTTGAAATTTCAGAATAAATGACATAGGGACTTAAAAAAAAAAAAAAAACCAATGGTAATTTTAGATCATGCTTTTTTTCCAGGCTTCTCATGACCCCTTGGGGAGTCTGATGAACACGAAGCAGGCTCTGAAAAATGCTATTTTTCATTCAAGGCAGGTGTGGAAATTGAGTTTTTCGGGCATTGCCAGTGATTCTCCCTGGCCAGCTGTCCTTGGTCATAATAGAGAGGGTCTGAGACAAAGCTGTGTGCCGTTCCACATACATTTCTTGATATTAATAATGAATGTGACTATCATTCTTTATGATTCTGTGCTTTTCCACTAGACCACACTGCTTTTTTTTTTTAACTTGTTTTATTTTATTGAAGCATAGTTGAGGTACAATATCATGTAAGTTACAGGTGTACAACATAGTGATTCAGAATATTTTAAGGTTATATTCCATTTATAGTTATTGTAAAATATTGGCTATAGTCCCTGTGTTGTAGAAAATGTCCTTGTAGCTCATTCTATACCTAACAGTTTATACTCTTTAATCCTCTACTCCTGTATGGCCCCTCCTCACTTCCCCTCTCCCCAGTGTTTGTTTTTGGTTGCCCCTCACAGTATGTGGGATCTTAGTTCCCTGACCAAACCTGTGCCCCCTGCCCTCTGGAAGCCCAGAGTCATCGCAATTACTGGATCGTTAGGGAAGTCTCGTTCTCTCCCCACTAGGTAACCACTGGGTTGTTCTATCTGTAGACCACACTGCTTTAAAAAAAAATTTTATTTATTTTAGTTGGAGGCTAACTACTTTACCATATTGTAGTGGTTTTTGCCATACATTGACATGAATCAGCCATGGGTGTACATGTGTTCCTAATTTTGCTTTGATGTCTCAGCAAGAGTGAGTTTCAGGTGCCTTAGGAGGTGTCTCTGCTCACCATTTATTCCGTTCATTGCCTGGGGTTCATCTGCTCTTCTTTTCCCCTCCGTTCACCTGTGTGAGCCAGTGCTTCCTGGGTGTCTGTGATGTCAGAGCATCTCAGAAATGGCCCGCCCTTCAGGCACTTAGACTTGCTTAGAGGAAACCAGATGGAGACCGATCATAGGTAAATGATTAGGTGTCATTATATGGTTGAGTGCCTTAAAACACAGGCTCTCTGTCCAAGGTAACTATTTTTTCAACTTTCTCTTCCATTCTCTAAGGCCAGAACAAATCTGGTTTAATTACCAACATGGGCAATTTGTCTAACCTCTTTGAACATCAGTTGACTTGAAACCAAGGTTGGGTGAGATGGTGTTTGAAGCCTCTTCTGGGTTTGGTCTGGGGGTTTGGTGGGGGGTCCTGTCTGCACCAGTGGGGCTGAAGTCCTTTGTCTCTGAAGCCTGCTGCTCCCAGCCTGTCTGGTTCCCTCTGATGGCGCCTCCCTGCTTACTACCTGACCCTTTGCTTTTCCAGCTTCTTGTTGCTTTTTTCTTCTGTCTTTAGGGAAAAAGTGAAAATAGAAGAGCTGGCATTTGGAGGACATTGTGGGTGGCCTGTAAGGGGGATGATGAGGTGGAGGACTCGGGGGAGGGGCACACCAGTGACTCATGGGTCGCCCGGTGGAGCCATGTTACATCACCACGGCCCTGCCCACTGCCAAGAGACCTTCGCCATACCTGCTGTGGCCTTGCTGCCAGCTGGCTGGGTCCAGTCACTTGCAGAAGGCCTCCCGAGAGCTCAGGGCGATGTTGGCTGTTAACAGACGGGGACGGGCTGTAAAGACCCTTCATCTGGCAGATGATGAAGAACTCCTCGGGGGCTGTGGTTCTCACCACCCTCAGGCAACCAGCCCAGAAAGCCCTCCTTTCTCCAGGTCTCCTCCTCCTGGCCCTGCAGATTGAGAACCCCCACCCTGAGCCTCACAGGGCACGCCCAGGCACACCCTCCGCAGACAGAGTGAGTAGCTGCTGCCTAGCACGGTGCTTGACCACAAGATTGGGAAGTGGCCAGCAAAGGTCCGCTTAATGAATGGCTGCTTCAAACCCACACATAATAAGCTAAGATGGTTATAAATGAATAGCAATTGACAAAGCACTTTTTACATGTCGTTTCTTATTAAGATATCTTTACTTCTTTCTGTCCAGGGCTCAGAGTTTGAAGGCCCAAGGATGATGAGCGCTCTTGCCCTGGGGACAGGAAAGCCTGGAAGAGTCACGTCACCTCCCTGTGTCTCTGTCACCTCACTGCGCAGGCTGCGGAGGAAACCCCTGCAACCTGGCTTCTGTTTCAAGCCCACTGACCAGGGGGAAGGGTCTGGGGTGGTCAACGTGGAGGGCCTCCTGCTGAGATGTCCCACACAACCAGTGACATCCCATTCTCTCTGGAATTCAGGCCCCCAGTCCCACGGTCCTGGGATCATCCAGGAAAGCTTTTGTTCTCTCCACTACTACTAATCCTGCCCGGGTGACCTAAAACAATGAGGCCAATCCCCAAATTCCTCCAAGATGGCAAATTTCATGGTTTTCTTTAGGATCTCACCTGAAATGCTTTTTCATCAGGAAGCCTTTAAAAAAAAAAACAACAATAAGTTAATTTGGCTGTATAGGGTCTTAGTTACAACATGCAGAATCTCTGTTGCAGTGCTTGGACTCTCCATTTGTGGCCCATGGGCTTAATTGTTTCATGGAATCTTATTTCCCTGACTAGGGATCAAACCCGCGTCCCCTGTATTGTGGATTCTTAACCACTGAACCACCAGGGAAGTCCCCAGGAAGGCTTTTCTGAAGACACTGAAAGAGAGTGGAACAAACAGACCATTGGCAGGAAGAGAAACCCAGACGGCAAGGCTAACAAGGGACTGTCTGGCTGGGGCTGAGTGAGCTAGGAGAGTGAAGAGCTTAGCGAGCAGCCACAGACTGGGCAACACTGGGCCGCTGGACCATGGGGAGGACATCAGGTTTTATCCTAAGCGCTGTTAGGATTCATTGGTGGCTTTTGAGTGAGAAAGTGATATGATGTGGCTACCATGTGGAGAGAGGTGCCCTTCGGCACACATTCCTCACTCCTCAGAGCTGTTTTCTCCGAATGCTATTTCACTGTCTTTGTCTAGCCACTATACGTTTTCTGCCTTGGACTCTGGGAGCTTTCTTCTGCTCATTACTTCCTGCCTAGAAGCAAAGCTTTTGGACAGAAGCCTCCCTCCCACTTGCTTAGATCAGCATTATTTGTTCATGTGTTTGTTCCTCACAGTTCAAATTTGTACTCTGCAGCAGTCAGACTAAGTCTTATTCCTTTGTGATACATATACAAATACAGTGTGTGACACATAGTTGATTCTTATTTAACTCATTGTTCAGTATGAACAAGTGAGTTTTAGTTAAAGCAAAAGAAAAATTCAAGAAGGTCATCCTACTCACAGGATGGATTCCAAGGTCTAACAATACTTTAAGGTGATCTAATTTGGATCATCTGTGCCTAGCTTCCCTCCACTGGGAAACTGTTCAACTGTTCTTGCAAGAGTATCTGTTGCTTCTAAGAAATCCCACGAGACAGGAAGGGCATAACTGTACCTACTTTGTAGATGCAGATGGAGACCCAGGGAGGTTAAGTGCCAGGGCCACAGCCAGATGGCTAGGGCTTAGCTAGCCAGGCTAAGCTTAGTCCAGCCCAGTACAGATTTACTGATGCCTCTCATGGTTTAGGGCCTGAGTTTTCACATAGAGAAGTAAGGGGTCCTTGCTCTCAGGGGCTCACAGTCTTACAGTAGAGACTGATACTTGAACAGAGCATTTGCTCTCAGTGGGGAAATCCCTGACACACTTTTCTGATCCCATGAGCTGCCTCTGACCTGATTCAAGCAGTAAAAACAGTCTCAGGCCAGAGCAGTGGACCCCAAACCTGATGGATCTTTGGAACCCTCTGGACAGCTTTTTAAAAACACAGATTCTAATTTATGGGTCTAAAATGGAGCCCAGGAACCTGTGCTATTGAAAACCAGATAATAGGGGACTTCCCTGGTGGTCCAATGGCTAAGACTCCGAGTTCCCAAAGCAGGGACCACAGGTTTCCATCCCTGGTCAGGGAGGTAGATCCTGCATGCCGCAACTAAAGATCCTGCATGGCTCAGGGGAAGGCCTGGCACAGCCAAATAGATAAATGTTAGTGCTGCTCAGTCTCTCAGCTGTGTCGGACTCTTTGGGACCCCACGGACTGCAGCATGCCAGGCTTCCCTGCCCTCCACTGTTTTGGGGAGTTTGCTCAAACTCATGTCCGTTGAGTCAGTGGAAAAAAGAGAAAACAGGTCCTACTGATGGGCAGGCAGGTTTGAGGCCCTGTGGTGTAGTGGGTTTGGTTTCAGGACAACAATCATCAGATCTACAGGTGTTCCGAGGGGGAAGAAGGCACGTTTTCCACGGCCTCAGCTTGTTAAACCTCCCTGGGGGCTTCTCTTCCCCGGACTGCCCCAGCCTTGGGATGGGCCTGCCGGCTCTCTTGGGTGTCCCCTCCTCTGCTCTCTTGGGCCCCACTTACATGCTTTCCTCGTATTACTGGTCACACCCACTAGTCTTAGGCTTCTCTCCTAGGTTTCAAACAATGAAGTGCTTTTGGGGAGCCGTTCCAAGGATAGAGTCGCACCCCTTCTTGGGTGACAGCAGGTTCTAATCATTTCCTCCTCTGAATGTCCACCACCCCTCTGTCTGGGGTTTCAAGAGGCTTCAGCTGTTAGGATATTTGTGAACAAGTCTCCTCTCCCATGGAGCCAGTAACTGCCTGGAAGGCACATCAGTTGGGGGTTTAGGTTTGGACCCTTTACTTCCTTCAAGTCTTGGTTCCAGTGTTACCTTCCCAGCGAGGCTTTCCCTGATCACCTGTTTAAGCCTCACCCCTGCCTCCTACATGCGCCTCCCCCTGACTCTGCCCCAATTCCCCCATAGCACCTATCATCTTCTATGTCACTACATCCCTTGTTTATTCTGGTCCTCCTCTCTTTCCTGACAATCGGGTATGAGCTCCCAGGAGGCTTCCTGGCGCCTCTGTCTGTGGATGTAAACCTAGCACCGGCAGGGTGCCTCACACCAAGTAGGTGCTGTAGGAAGATGTGCGGGATGAATGGATCCTGAGTAGTCCCGCGCATGCAGTGGCGCTCTCTAAATGCTGTGTGGTTGGTTGGCCAAGTTAATAGAACAAATCCATCTCCTCTTCTGGAAGAGGCCCTGGACAGACAGCTGAGGCTGGCAGACACTCATTTCTCAAGGCTGATAGAGGGAGCCTTGTTGAGATTGTCATAGCCTTCCCAACTGGACTGAAAAATGCCTTTGGAATCAGAGGCTGGGGAGCAGGACTCCAGCTCCAAGACTTCCCAAGGAGCCGGAGTCAGGGCTGGCTCCCCAGCCAGCTCACCAGCCTCGGCGCACAGAGGAGAGGCCTTCGGCTGCCAAAGACTTTGTTTTATTGTCACTGCAGTTGGCTCCTGTCTGCATGGGAGCTGCCAGGCCCGCAGCCATCAAGCCCAGGACGCCGGGCTGGGGTAATAATAGCAATTCCATAATTCTCGCTCACTCCGCGGCTGAAAGGAGGGATGGCTGGAAGTGGCTGGGAAACAGAAGCCCAGAGGCAGCAGCAGGAAGGGGAGCTGGTACAGGCTGTTCCCTCTCCCTTGCAGACCTGGCCTTGGGACGTGGCTCACGGACCTGCTTCCAGCTCACTTGCAGTTCAGTTTTTCCAAAGCTTGTCACAAAAGAGGGCTGGGATGTTATTCTTAAGTCTTGGGGACAGTGGTGGGCTCTCAGGTAGGAAATTCTGATATCGTCTTGCAGACCCCGCCGCAGACAGCCTGCATCCCAGGCAAGAGGGTTTGCTGCTGAGGATGCATCTAAAACCCTGCTTCTCTTATATGTCCCTTTTGGCCATTGTGCTGAGAAATTCCCCCAGAACATTTCTTGCCACCCCTGGGCTCTGAAGCTCCCACATGTGTCTGAGATACCCCTGGGGTCTAGCTTTGGAGTTGGCAGGCCTATTATACCGCCTGGCTATCTGGGAGTTGCTGAGTTGTTAATCTAGCTCCTGGTTTAGGAAGAGGAAGTAACTGATGTCCTAAAATCTGTCTTGTCAAAAAGCCTCCCTGTGGCACCTGGGGGTAAAGCCAGAATTGAGAGCCCAGAAGATTTTCCAGCTAAAGTGTCTGTCCCAGGTGCTGGAGGAAGGCGAAGATGAGTGAAAACAGGTCTGCAGAGAATGAAGCAGGTGGCTCGAGTGAATGTCACTTGTCACTGTAGCCCTGCAAGCCCACATCTAAGGCAGAATAATATTCTAGTTCCCTTCCTCAGCGTCTATGGGACACAGAGACTGTCCTCCTAAGTGAAAGCTTTTTGTGACAAACGTGTTTTTAATAGTTTATCACACAAGTATGCACCCCCTCACACTGTAGCTTAATTTTTCCTATGTCTTTGATACATCTTTTAGCTTCTTTTAAATTTAAGCATTCCTCCCTGATGCCCCCTTTTCCCTTGTCATGTATTTGTTGAAGAACCAGGGTCATTTGCCCTGTAGGGCTTCTCACAGCCTGGATCTTTTTTTTTTTTAGTATAAACTTTTATTAGAATATAGTTGATTTATAATGTTGTGTTAGTTTCTGCTGTACAGCAAAGTGAACAAGTTATACACACGCACACACACACACAGATATATTCATTCTTTTTACAAGTCTTTACCCATATTGATCATTACAGACTATTGAGTAGAGTTTTCTGTGCTATGCAGTAGGTTCTTATCAGTTACCTATTTTATATATGGTAGTGTGTATCTGCTAATGCCAGTCACCCAATTTATCCCTCCCCCTCTCCCTCTGGCACCATAAATTTATTGTCTACATCCATGACTCTATTTCTGTTTTGTAAATTAGCTCATTTGTACGATTCTTTAGATTCCACATGTAAATGATACCATATCGTATTTGTCTTTCTCTGACTTCACTCAGTATGACATCTCTAGGTCCTCCTAGGTTGCTGCAAATGGCATTATTGAGTTCTTTTTTATGCCTGAATCTTCTTGATTGCATCCTCATGGTGTCATTTAGCCTGTCCCCCCCCTCCCCCTGTCTATTTCTCTATTTCTGCCAAATTAGTAATTGGACCTAGAGGTTTGATCACATGCAGTTTTGATTCTTCTCCTTAGAGGAGAGGTGGTTGTGTGCTCTTTCATCAGAAGCCTCACAATATCTGGTTGTCTCTTTTTTGTGATGTTAGTAGCTGTGGAGCCTCAATGCCTAGACTGATTTATCCATTCATGCTTTGTTCTAATGTCTCTGGGCTCTGCTCCATGGCCTTGCATCTGGCTCTGTCTCTGTGCTCAGCCCTCTGGAGTGACATGACTTTTCCTGATCTCCCTAAGCAACACTCTTTCAACCTACATGTCCAGGAGACCAAGTTCACGTCAGCAAAAGTTTGAGAAGTGAAACTTCCCTAAGAGAGAAGGAAGGAAGGAAGGCAACTCTATGAGGAGAAGATGCTGCTTAGACTAGCAGACATCCTCTTATCACCACTTAGATGGAATCTGAGGTCAGGCTCTTAGAATCTTTTCTTGATTTTTGACCATGTTTGGGTATTTGCAGAATTCTTGCCTGATAGACTTGAACTCTTATGGAAAGGAAGGCTCTTGTCCAAACTCATCTGTAGCTTGCAGATTTGCCTATGAGCCTCCTCTACATGGATCTGGTCACACCTAATTAAGGCAGATGGCCAGGAAGACCATCCTGAGCTCAGAGGAAGGAACACCCTAGGACAGCTGGGATGCTGCATAAGGATGTTGTTACTGTGGCAGCTAAATTCCACATCTTCATAGTTGCTAACAGAGACTACCGTGTGTTCACCAAAACGTTTCCTTTGTCTCCTGGCCACAGGAGGCCTTGTTCTTCCAGCCTGTTTCGAGTTAAGTGTGTCCCTGTGACTGGGTTCTGGCCAATGGAATATGGCTAAATTGTATCGCTCAGGTCTGGCCCATAAACGTCACTGTGATTCCATAACCTCTTTCTTACCTGCTTGCTGGCTGGAAAGGGCCCAGCAGAGGACTTAGAGTCCTAAGAGTATGGCAGAGACACAAGGTTTGGACACTGGGGTACTGGATGGCTGCATAGAAGGCTGCCCACTGGCTAGGAACGTTTGCACTGGACTTTGTGGGAGAGAGAAATGACCTTTTATCTACTTATATTTATTTATTTGCTGCATCAGGCCTTGGTTCTGGCACATGGAATCATCATTGCAGCACGCAGGATCTTTTTCATAGTTGCAGCGTGTGGGATCTAGTTCTTCAACCAGGGACCAAACCTGTGCTTCCTGCATTGGGAGTGCGGAGTCTTAGCCATTGTACCACCAGGCAAGTTTCTGAAATGACCTTTTACTGAGTTAAGCAATTTTAATTTGGGGGATCGTTTGTTACCGCAACTAGTGTTATTTCCCTGACTTATATAAACCTTTCAGGGAGTGAGGAATTGGCTCATGATGAAAGTGGAAGAAAGGAAAGAAAACCCTACAGAAGTTCTTCAAGGCAGAATGATTGGAGCTTGATCGCTTCTAAGTGAGTCCCGTGTAGTATGAAGTCTTCCTCATATGGTACTACCCCTGCCCCAAAGGAATCGCTTCTGAAAGCCATGGCTCTGAGTTATCTGAGCATCCCCCAGTGAGGTGCTCTTTTGAGAGAAGAGGTAATGAATCACTAACTGGATGATGTCAGGGCTCCTTCTGAGGCTGAAGAGATGTTTGTAAAGGGGGCAGAGTAATAGAATCACAGCTTCTCTATCTTGGGAATGGCTAGGAGATGGGGACCCTAAGTCACTGATGAGATAGAATTTGGCACAGAGAATAGGCAGGAAGTTATTACATTAAGAGCTGCGACAAAGATGGAAATAATGCTAAGATGTGAGGAGGACTCGATAGAATGTATCAAAGGGCCTTCTCTGATGGTCCAGTGGTTCAGACTTCCTGCTTCCGATGCAGGGGCCCTGGGTTTGAGCCCTAGTCAGAGAACTAGATCTCACATGCTGCAACCAAAGAGATCCCACACGCTGCACCCAAGAACCTGGTTCAGTTCAGTTCAGTTCAGTCGCTCAGTCATGTCCAACTCTTTGTGACCCCATGAATCGCAGCACACCAGGCCTCCCTGTTGTGATCAAATGAATTTTAAAAAGAGAAAAATCATTACAGATCTCGTCATCTGACTCTATATGTTCATTCATCTGTGCCTTGGGCTGAGAACACTTGATTCCACACAAGAGGTGACCAAAGGATGTCTGCTCATCTGGGTACCATCTTCTCATGGAGTTGTCTTTCTTCCCTCCTTCCTTGGGAGAGCTTCATTTCTCAGACTCTTACTAAGACCCTCTCACCTTTCCAATGATATTTCAGCCTTTGGAGGACAGATGGATACTCTGGTCTTGGCCTTATTTAATCATCTTTACCATGATGATTTACATTCAGGAGAGACCAGCATTTTAGGTTACTGCTTTGGATAGTTCCTACTGCTTTTTGTTATACACACACACACACACAGGTGTTCATCCTCTAAAATATTTTGATATAGTAGTTAAGAGAGTCCTCTGGTATGCAATAACCATTCAATGGAAAAAGAAATAGTGTTTTCAACAAATGATGCTAGGACAACTGGATACTTACATACAAAAGAATAAATCTGGACCTCTAGCTCACACCATATCAAGACCTAAATACATACAAAACCTAAAACTTTTAAACTCTTTGAACAAAACCAAAAGGCAAATCTTTATGTGCTTGGGTTGGGCAAAGTCTTCTTAGATACTATATCAAATGCACAAGCAACAAAATAATAGATAAATTGGACTTTGTGAAATCTTTTGTGCTTCAAAGCACAGCCTCAAGAAAGTAAAGAGAAAACCTACAGAAGAGAAAATATTTTCAAATGATTTATCTGATAAGGGACTTGTATCCACAGAATGTATAAAGAACTCTTACAATTCAGCCCATTTTTTAAATGAGCAAAGCATTTGAATAGACATTTCTCCAAGGGAAAAAAATATATACATAATCAATAAGCACATGAAAAGATGCTCAACATCATTAATCTTTAGTGAAATGCAAACCACAGTAAGATGCTATTTCACATCTACTATGATGGCTATAATCAAATCAGTGGAAAATAATAAGTGTTATTGAGGATATGCAGAAATTATAATCATCACACAGAGCTAGCAAAAATTTAAAATGGTTAAAAACTTAAAAATGGTACTGATACTTTGGAATTTGCAGTTCCTCAAAAACAAACAGACAAAAGCAAACCACCAGCACATAGTCAACACATAACTCTATGATTCCATCCCTAGGTATACCCAAGAGAAAAGAAAACATATGTCCACACAAAAACCTGTACACAAATGTTGATAGCAATATTATCTGTATCAGCCTCCAAATGGAAACCAAAAGTCCATCAACTGGTGAATGGATAAACAAAAGTGGTATATCTATACAATGGAACATTACTTGGTCATGAAAAAGGAATGGGGGTACTGATACATGCTAAAACATGGATGAATTCTGAAAACATGCTAAGAGAAAAAAGCCAGCCATAAAAGGTCATATTTCATGATTTCATTTATATAAAATGTACAGAACAGGTAAATCCATTGAGACATAGTATAGATTAATAGAGCCCGAGGGGCTGGGAGATGGAAGAAATTAGGAACCATCTGCTAATGAATACAGGGTTTCTTTGGGGGTGACAAAAATGTTCTGGAATTAGATAGTGATGATAGTCACACAACTCTGTAAATGTACCTGAAAAACACTGAATTATGCACTACAAGAGGGTTAATTGTATGGCATATGAATTGCATTTCCTTAAAGCTATTTGGAAAAGAGAGAGGGGAGAAGTCTTTGGAACCATACTGCTTGAGTTCAAACCCTCGTTCCTCTGATTACTCCCTGGTGAATGATCATTTAGCCCCGCTGTGCTTCACTTTCCTCCTGTGTAAAATGAAAATAATAGCAATACCAGCCTCATAGCATTGTGAGGGTTACATAAATTAATTGAACAACTCCTGGCACAGAGCAAGCACTCCATAAAGTGTTAACTGCTCTTATTATTATTGCTATTTTATTATTATTATTTTTGGGCCACACCATGCAGCATCTGGGATCTTAGTTCCTTGACCAGGGATTGAATCTGTGCCCTCTGCCATGGAAGTGCAGAGCTGGCTTAACCACAGGGCAGACAAGGAAATCAATGTTGTTTTTATTATTAATGACCTATGCCTTTATGTACAATGATGCTGGTCATCTGTACATAAATCAAGAGCCAAAGAAGACTTGTGAGCAGGGAAGGCTTGGTTCAGAGAGATGTCCACAGGCAGAACCAAGGCTTGGAGATCTGAGGAGCTCCCATATTGAAAGAACCACTCATGAAACATGTAGAGCACTTAGTACATCCAAATACACATAAATACAGAGTCTGGCTCCAGATTTTTGGCTGGAGTCCATTGAGAGTTATGAATCCCTCTTTGAACAATGGCAGCTATTATTAAAATCTAGAGGCTTTGAATTGGATGCTTTCTCCAGCCCAGACACTGATTCAGAGCTGCAACATTCTAAATGGCAAGGTTAGAAATTGATGCTGCTTTTGAGCTGATTTATGGAGAGGTTTCTTGATCTGGGTCAAGTTCCTGCAACATTTGGAAAGTGACGACTATAGTATCATTATTTCCCCCAAATGACCAAAATTATAGCTGGTAACTTGAGGCCAGTAAATTTCCCTGCAGCAGATGTTAAACTCTTTTAAAAGATGATTAACAATGGGAGACTTGGGCTGTATGGCAGAGCAACCAATGGGGTGGTGTGGCTGAAGTCAACGTGTGAGGTAAGAGGCACATCCAGACCCCCACGGTGTGGTGGGAAGCCCAGGCTGAGACTGTAAGGGCCCACAGGTTGTGATGTAAATCAAGCCTGTGGTCCTGGGTGGCTGGACATGTGGTGCTGTGACAAGAGGCCTAGACTGGGTGTTGGGAGACCCCGGGCTCGGGGCTTCCTTCTGCCAGCAGTGTGACTCAGGGCTAACTATTTCCCTTCTCTGGGATAGAGTTTCCCCTTGCTTTAAAATGAGAAGGGACCACATTCAGTGATCTCTAAGGTATTTCGTGAGTTTTAGACTGATTTGTTTGATTACTTAAGAAGAAAGCAAATAAATCATTTGTTAGCTGCCTAAGAATCTGTGCTATTTTTAGATGAAGTGACTGCTAAGGAACCAAATGAGTTAGTTGTAGAATTATGATGATGCTTGTTTCACATCATCATTGCCAGAAAGTATGGGAGTGAAAGCACGAGTGTACTCATATGTATACTCACTTGTACCACCAGTGAGTATGCCAGAAAGCATAGGGACGGGTTTCCCTGGTGGTCCCATAGTTAAGAATCTGCCTGCCAATGCAGGGGACACGGGTTTGATCCCTGGTCCGGGAAGATCCACATAATATGGAGCAACTAAGCCCATGCACCACAGCTACCAAAGTCCCCGCACGTAGAGCTCCACAACAAGAGAAGCCCACTTGCTGCAACTAGAGAAAGCCCCTGCTCGCTGCAACAAGAGAAAGCCGCTCTGCAGCAGCGAAGACCCAGCACAGCCCCCACACAAATAAATTTATTTTATTTTATTATTATTATTTTTAATACTTTATTCTACATTACAGTACTGTATTTGTTTTGCCATACATTGACATGAATCAGCCACAGGTGTACATGATCTCTCAATGCCGAAGCCCCCTCCCACCTCCCACCCCATATCATCTCCCTGGATCATCCGGTGCACCAGCCCCAAGCATCCTGTATCCTGTATTGAACATAGACTGGCGCTTCGTTTCTTACATGATAGTATACATGTTTCAATGCCATTCTCCCAATTCATCCCACCCTCTCCCTCTCCCTCAGAGTCCAAAAGTCCGTGCTATACCTCTGTGTCTCTTTTGTTGTCTCACATATAGGGTCATCATTACTGTCTTTCTAAATTCCATATATATGTGTCAGTATACTGTATTGGTGTTTTTCTTTCTGGCTTACTTCACTCTGTATAATCGGCTCCAGTTTCATCCATCTCATTAGAACTGAATCAAAATTTTTAAAAAGGCATAAGGATGGATCCAAAGAGATTACTCTGGGATACCCAAACCAGGTTTCTGGGTTCAGACACAAATGTTTGCTGGCTGAGGACAAGGCTCCATCCAAGTTTCCTTGAGAAATGTTATGTAGCTTTTACTCATTTTTTCCAGTAGATAAGTTCTCTACCTGTTCATCTCTCCTCCTCTTTCCTGAAGGTTTGTCATCTACCCAGGAGATTTGTGGATCAACTACTTGATATGTATACCCATGCATATACACATTTGTTGGTGAGAGTTGAGTGGTCTTCTAATGAAATTCTCCAATGAGGGCATTTGAGATCCCCTTCTTCAGCATTCCAAGCTCTCTAACCATGCTCCCAGCTTGAGTCCACCAGGGAATGAAAAGGAATTAACTCAATTGATAGGATCATTGAGACCCTTTAGAAAAGTTTCAGAGGGTCTTTGCTTTTTATCCCTTTGTCTCTTCCTCCAGCACTAAGGGGAAATGGCCCAGATCCTATACCTCATAGCATTTCAGACACAGGGCTCTGGGGAGTAGACCTGAGTTGGTCCAAACTCCTTCTACTTAAGTGTTAAGGAAAGGGCTTTGTTTGACTGAAGCTTCTGAATAGCAAAAACACTTTTTTTTTTTCAATCTTAGGACCGAATATCCCAACAGAATTTATCAGCCCTGTCCCTGTCTCATAAGAGGACTTCTATAGAAAGGCAGCTTCGAAAGCAGCAAGGTCTTAGGCAGAAATCAGGTAGAAAGCCACTGTCTCTTTCTGAAATTCATCTCTTGTCTATTTTTCATATAACCTAGTCCAACAATGTCTGCTTTGTCATCATCAACTCCTTCTTGACATTTTCGTAAACGGTAAAACTTCATGATAATCGTTAGTCACTAGACACAAGGAGTTCACTTTTTCTGTGGATCCTTGCTGCTTCCAAACGGCTACATCTGCAGTTGCCTTAGCTTTGCTCTGGGTTTGCTTTCGCGGCTGACTAATGAGTGACTCCGGGGTGTGAAGTAGAGAGAGAGAGAGGGCGGAGCTCTGCTGAATCCTCATTGGCTGAGACCTGGCTGCGCTCTGACGGGCAAATGTCCATCAGCCTCACACATTCAAGGCAGCTCATTGCGAGGTGACGGCTCCAGAAGGGAAATAAAGCTGTGCTTAATTTATCTTTTACATAGCATAAAGAAGCTCTTAAAACTGTTCTAAGCACAGAGCCAGAAATGTCTGGTTCAATAGATTCTGCACTTGTTCATTCCGCAAAACACAATGTCTCTCCTGAAAAGAAGACAAAAATATAAAGGATACCTAGATCGTGTAGTCTGTGCAAACTGCCCTTTGTGAATGGTGTGGAGGATGACGCCCGCGAAGGGTGGACACTCCCCATCTCTATGCTGGCTAGAGCTGGGACCGGGTTTACAGAGGCCTGAGGTCTGCAGTTGCCTTGCACACCTTACAAAGGGTATAGCCTCTGATAGTGAATACAGCTGAGTCTTTATTGACTGACTGAGTTACTCAGAGATAGAATTATGAACATAAACAATCACTTAAAGGAGTTATTGAATTTGGGCTGAAGGTGAACTGATCCCAGGGTTTATTCTGGAAGCTGAGCTTTTAAAGAAAATGCAGACCATTTCTCTTGAGAGTGGAGATGTCTATCATCTTGATTTCTAGCTACCTGAGGATTTTATTACATTGAAGAGTTGGAATGGGTGGGAGTGGGAGGTTGTACAGCTAGAAACAGGCAAAAGTCAGGTGTAGACATAACTAAGAGTAGCCTTGAAGATGTATTGATAGGGGATTTCTCTTGTGGTCCAGTGGGTAAGACTTTGCCTTCCAATGCAGGGAACTAAGATCTCAGATGCCCTGTGGCCAAAAAACCAAAACATAAAGCAGAAACAATATTGTAATAAATTCAATAAAGACTTAAAAATAAATGAGAAGAGTGTTAGAATTATAGATCAATTTGCAGGGTAGGCTTACATAATAACATAAACAATAAAAACAAACGAAAAAAGGTGTATGATAAACTCAGCCTCCTCTGGCATGGCCCTCTCCCTGCCACCCCCTCCTTGGTTGCACTGGGGACGTAACATTCAGAAGAACTTACCAGCTAAATATACCACAGTGCCTACCTGCACCCCAAATAAAGAGAAGAACTTCCTTCAGAGAAACTAAATAGGAAAGAGCCCTCCTATTCCATTAGGGTCCTATATCTTAGACAGTTTTTGCATCTTGTTTTTTCTTTCCTTCTGGAACTCTGATTAGAAATGTTAGTCCTCTTTATTCTTTTGTTGTTGCACTATGAGGCATGTGGGATCTTAGTTCCCTGACCAGGGATGGAACCACGCCCCTGTGTATTGAAAGCATGGAGTCTTCCAATACAGGGACCGCTAGGAAAGTCCCAGTCCTCTTCATTCTATCCTCCATGTCTCTTAATGGTCTCTGGTCCCCAGAGGTGTGCCTTTGCTCTAGACTTCTACGCAACTTCTACTTTATGCTATGAAGTGGAATACAGACATCATTTCTTCTGCCATTGCACATTTTAGTCTTGACTCCCTAACTTGACTGCAAGTCCCTTGAGGACAGAAAACCTGTCTTATGTGCCATTTGTATTCCCATGGCACTTGGCTCAGTGCTTGATACAGTAAGTGCTCAATAAATGCCTTGTTGATACAGGCCCATTTGTTCATGCTCCCCAATCATCCCTAGCCTGAACTTACGCATGTGGCCTCATGGGATCCAGATGGGACCACTGGACCAGGGCACACCCATCCTTCCTCCATCAGCCCTTGGAGGGTACAGTACTCTGTTCCACTGGCCTCAACTGACTTCTTCTTCTTCTTCTTTTTTTAATATTTATTTGGCTGTGTTGGGTCTTAGTTGTGGCACACGGGATATTCGATCTTTGTTGCAGCACATGGGATGTTTGGTTGTGGCATGTGAACTCCTAGTTGAAGCATGAGAGTTCTAGTGTTCCTGACCAGGAATCGAACCTGGGCCTCCTGCACTGGGAGCATGGAGTCAACCACTGGACCACCGGGGAAGTCCCAGCTGACTTCCTTTGGCTTGCACCTTTACCTTCACAATCTTTCCAGCCCTGGGAACTTACCTCTACCATGGGAACTCAACCTCTTGTCTCCTCAAGCCAGCTCTATTTGGCTGCCACCCAGAGTCTTAGAAATCTGATCCCCAGGGCACACCTTAGAACTGTGAGCAGCTGAGAGCTACTTCTGAACATCAAGTTAGAGTTTGACATGTGACCCTACTGGCTGTGAGACCCTGGGCTCAGAGCCTTAGTTTCCTTATCTGTAAAATGGGAATGATGTGGTGAAAAATAATAGAGGTAATGAAGGTGAAAGTCCTTGTCAAATGTTGGGTACAATTATTGTCTGCAAAGCAACATTAAATGATGGCTGTAACCATTAGACACAGGAAACAGAAACTAGTTTGTACCTCAGCTTTGGAAAAATAAAGTTAAACTGTGTTGTTCAGTCTGTCTTTTAAAAGATTGCTTTTTAAAAACTCTATCAATCTGACTTTGATCAAAAAGTGCTGAAAGGAGAAAAACCAGATTTTTTTTTCTGAGCTGCAAAATAAAAGTTTTTAAAAGAGAATTGAGTGGTCTATTTAAAACTGAGCACCTTGAACCTATTTGAAGCCCCATGTTCTCTTTAAATCACGTTGCTCTCGAGTTAATAGGTAAGATTACAGTCAGGAAGAATAGAGTAACAGGAAATAAGGGAGAGGATTTAAAACATAAAAAGTGTCAGGCTTCAGAACTTCAAGAATGCTGAATTTCATCTCAGGTCCCAGCATCCTGCCCCCTAAGCCTTTGGTGAGGCCACTACCTTTGCGAGGATCATCTTCTCTCACATGCTTGAAATCAAAGCCACATGCAGACCTTGCTGCTCCACCTCGTGCCCTCCTCCAGCTCTGCAAGCCAGTTCCCACTCTCCTTGGGGGCAGGGACACCCGAATCTCAAAGCTTTTGTAAGAAACAAGTTCATCCTTGGACACTTAGACACACTTATGGGAGCAGAGATAGAAAGAGTGACGTCATTACAATGGATGCCCTTTGCCTTTTTTTTTTTTTTTAATGAGTCTTTGTTGCAGACTTAGGCTCATTTCTTCCCAACTACCTAGTGCTCAGGAGGTGAATAGGAGAGATTAAATTCCCATTTTACATATGAGGAAACAGACTGAGTCCCAGAGCTGGTTAAGTACCTGATGTGGAATGATAGCTCAGGTTTCCGTCTCTTATTCTCCTGGGATTATTTGGAGTCCAGTCACAGCACCACCACCCATGAAAAAATGATCCTAAGAGCATTAAAAATGCCTGTAAGAGAAGCAGCTGCAAATCCCATTTCACTGATAGGAACACTGAGGCCTAGGACTTCCTCAGTCGTCCATCCCTGGGCAGGGGCTGGAATCCACATGCTGCAACTAAGAGTTTGCAGGCCACAACTAAGTGCAGCAAAATAGATAAATAAATACATATTTTTTAAAAATGTCTGTAAGAGAACCGCATGTATATTCCATTTCACTGATGGAAACTGAGGCCTAAGCACTTACTCATGGACCCATCCACAGAACGTAGTTTTCAAATCTGGATTTTATGACTTTTTCCCCCACCCTTGAAATGGATTTAATGTTATGGATACCAATTCTTCTAAAAGTAGAAACCCAGGCTTGTTATTTCTGTTAACTAGAAGAGTTAATTAGCAATTGAAATTGTAGCTTGCAGTCACTGAGTTCTCCCCATTCTACAAAGCCCTTTCTAATCTTTTTGTCTTATTTGGTCCAGACACTCCAGTGCCAATGATGTCAACTAACCAGGATGTCACCCATCTTCATGGAAACTGGTGATCTATGGTGTTCTATACAAATGCTCACATTTCACAGACTGAGTGGCTGGATATAACAGAAATTTATTCTCTCACAGTTCTGGATACCAAAAGTCAGAACTCGTGTTGGTAGGGCACTGTCCTCCTCCCCTGAAAGCTCTAATGGGAGAGTCCTTCCTGGCTTCTTCCAGCTTCTGGTGGCTCCAGGCGCCTCTTTGCCTCATGGCTGTATCACTCCAGCCTCTGTCTCTGTCTTCCCATGGCCCCTTCTCTGTATGTCTCTTAAGGATGCTTGTCATTGGCTTTAGAATCCACTCTGATAATGCAGGATGGTCTTGAGATCCTTAACTTAATTTCATCTGCAAAGGCCCACTTTCTATACACATCCACGTTCACAGATTCTGCAGATTAGTACGTAGGCACATCTTTCGGGAGCCACCATTCAAACCCTTGCAGTGGTTTATATGTGTTATGCCATCCAATCCTCAAAGGGTGGTTACCCTGTGGGATGAGTAATAGCAGTGTCCTGGTTTTACAGACAAGGAAGCAGGCTGAGAAAGGTCTGTAAGTGTCAGAGTTCTATGGCCAGTCAGAGGCAGGGCTGGCTCATGAAACCCAGCAGGTGACCCAGGCTCTGCCTGCTACTCAGTACCACGCAATTCTTTTTTAAAAATTATTTTTAATTGGAGGATAATTGCTTTTCAATATTGAGTTAGTTTCTGCCATACATCAACATGAATCAGCCACAGGCACACATGTCCCCTCCCTCGTGAACCTCCCTTCCACCCCCATCCCATCCCACCCCCCTCTAGGTTGTTGTAGAGCACTGACCGCCACGCAATTCTGCCTCTTTGTGATGCCTGCCAGAAAATCACTCCTGATAAAGAAGCCAGGAATTTGGAAACTGTCCTCGGCAGGTGGTGGTGGTGGGTGTCCTAGAAAGGAGAGACGATTTGGCCACAGAGGCAGGGCTCTGACAAAAGGGAGGACCAGGCCTTGGGGGGATGATGCTTGTTCTGACTGTGTACGTGTAAGTGTGTGTGTGTGTGTGTGTGTGTGTGTGTGTGTGTGTGTGTGTGGCTGCCCTCTGGAGCAGTGAGGTCTCACCCTGGCTTGTGTGGGTTCCTGGCTTGATCTCCTCCCTGCCATCTGCCACAAGAGCAGGTGTGGATCCGTGGTGCCCTGAGGAAGGGAGGGTGAGCCACGGAGGTCACGTGGAGGCAAAGCCACCCTCCCACGCTCACATGGGATGAGACTGGAGCCCTCCATGCGGCCTTTAGGGAAGGGCCCGGTGGTTCCAGGCCCCAGGAGGTTGGAGAAGGTCACCTGGGATGTGGAGGGGCCCCTCTCCTGCGCGGCTGACTGAAGGGACCGCCCTCCTGGGAATGTGGGGAGGACGTGCCCACAGGAGAGGAAGCAGCCCTCGCAGCTGGCCATCCTGGGGCCGCTGGCAGCTGCAGGGGGCCCGGGAGGGTGCTCTTCTCTGCCCTTCCCTTTCCTCCTCCCCTGGGTTCTTCTGGGAAGGAGAGGGTGTGAGGACTGGAGCTGGGCAGCAAGAACTGGCTTTGGTTTTCTCGGCTTCGTCCCCTGATGTGCTGACTTCCTGTTTTCACCCTTACTGCCACGTTGGCCTCCAAATGGGAATGTGACCTTCCCAGAGAAAGGCGAGGACACCCCAAAGAAAGCCTCCCAGGCCCCTAAACCTCTCCTGGCTCCTCTGGCTGGGTTCTCACTAAAGGCTGCAGGAGGTTACCTACAACGGGAGTTTAGTGGAAAAGAGAGTAAGTTTTGTGACAGCCCCTGGTAGACCCCACGGTCCTACATACACACCAAGTGTTGAGGTGTCCCTAATAGCTGGGCACCTGGCGCAGTTACCCTGGGAGCTGGGCTCAGTGGTAGCGGGGAAGTCAGGGCCAAAGGCCAGAGACCCATGGCTCCATCTCACTCTGGTCTCTACGACGTCGTCCCTGTGGACCTGGATCCTGGTGCCGCTTGTCTGGCCATGTGGCTTTCCTCCCTGGTGGTGCCTTATCCCTGATGGAGCAAGCTAAGGGGCTCACCTGGCCCCATGCTAAGCTGGGAATCTTGACTGCTGCCCGCTCCCTGCTCGCCCCAGCAAGGCTGCCTGGCTCTTTTGTGGGAGGTGGGTGAAGGAAAAGCAGCTGATGAGTTGACATCCTGAGAGTTGGCAAATAGGGCAGAGATGAGATGGTTTCTCCAAAGTCGATCGCAATTCTGGAGAGCACATAGTCCAGGTGGGCTAACTGCGAGATGGACAAAGCCTGGCTAACTGGACTGGAATGTTCCTGAGGGAGAAATAAGCCTTTTTGTGCCAAGTCATTGAGACTTGGAGGTTTACTGTGTGGCTGCTAGCATTTATTGCTGTGATGAATATAATCATTTACATCAAAATAGTCCTTTCAGTTACGTAATATCACTTGCTTTTCAGGAAAATCCTAAGAAGTTTAGTTTCCATTCTTCCCATTTTACAGATAAGCAAACTGTAACAGAGACTTGCCCAAGGTAATAGAAAATAAGCCGATGGGACTGTTGAAAGTTAAGAGAACACGTGCAGGGGGTGATAGGAAGAAGTTACCCACTTCTTAGAGATCTAGGTAGGGGGCCAGGTTGATAGTGAGGTAGAAGAAAGGAAAGAAGGGGAGTTTCAAGGAGAATTTTGGCTTCCTCTTCCATAGCCTTAGCCTCATGGCCAACTTGGGACCCTTGGAAGGCAAGAGTGAGCCTTGGGAAAGACCCCCAGCACCGGGGAGGTGGGACCATAAAAGTGAGTCTCTGGGAACTCATATGCCTGGCTCTCCAGATAGGAAGATGAGCGGCAACAAAACCATTGAGACTTTGCACAAAACGAAACATGGCGGAACGAAGTGTGCAAGGAATGCACTGCTCTGACGGTGCTCCCAGTTCTAACCAGGCTGTCATTGCTCAACCTGCTTTGGGCCCTCTTTAGGGTGTGCCTGTTTGCAGCCACATCCTTTACAGTGAAGCCACTTAAGTGCTGGTTCTGTTTTTCTCTTTCTGTACTGTTTCAAATTTATTTTTAAAATAGATTACATATATAAGGTTCAAACTGATGGCTCAGTGGTAAAGAATCTGCCTGTGCAATGCAGGAGATACGGGAAGAAGCTGGTTCAATCCCTGGGTAAGGAAGATCCCCTGGAGAAGGAAATGGCAACCCACTCCAGTATTCTTGCCTGGGAAATCCCATGGACAGAGAAGCCTGCTGTGCTACAGTCCATGGGGTCACAAAGAGTTGCACATGACTGAGTGACAAAACAACAAAATAGGGTTCAAACGTTAAGAAGTATTTAAAGGTAGAGAATAAAAAGACATCTTCCGCCCATGACCCCACACTTCGACCTGACAGGTCACCACTGTTGTTAGTTCATTATTCCCACTTAGATTTTATTTTAGAAACTTGTGGGATAATTGAAATACATATTATTCTTATCTTTGCTTTTCTTGTGAATATTGTGACACTATGCCACATCCTGCTTTTTTTCACTTCTTACATCTTGGAAGTATTTCCCATTCAATAACAAAGAGCATAAAGATCACTGCCTCTCTTTTCAACAGATGTATATGTTGTAAGAGGGCCACAGTGTGTTTAATTATTTCGCATTCAATAACAAAGAGCATAAAGAGCGCTGCCTCTCTTTTCAACAGACGTATATGTTGTAAGAGGGCCACCGTGTGTTTAACTTGTTCCCTACTGATTCACGTTTAGGTTGTTTCGATCTTTTGCTATTACAAATCTTCATGCAATGAACATCTTCCACATATGTCATCTTGCAGGTATTCAATACATTTGGAGGGTAAGTCCCTAAAAGTGGAATTGCTGCGTCAAAGGATATATGCATTTTATATTTTGACAGATACTAAGTAATAATAATAATTAATAATTATTATAATAATTTATTAAATAATTAAGTAATAAATAAATAATAAATAAAATAACATAAAAGTTGTGACAATTTTTATTCCCATCAGCTGTATGTGAGAGTGCCATTTTCTGCACAGTTCTACTAACAGAACATGTGTTCAGACTTTCAGACTCTGGTCAATCTGATAGGACAAAAGTGAAATGGTGTTGATTATAATACATTTCTTTTATTATGAGTGAAGTTTTAATGTATTTTCAAATGCTTAAGAGAGATTTGTAGTTCTTTAAAGAAATTTTTTTCTGTTTCTATCCTTTGCTTATTTTTATACTGTGTTGCCTTTTTCTTAACAATTTGAAGGGGCTCTTTACTTATTAGAGATTCGCTCTTTGTCAATACTACCCAGGGACTGAACCCACATCTCCTGCGTTGGCAGGAAGATTCTTTACCACTGAGGCACCACAGAAGTTCAGTTTCTTCCTAGTTTGACTTAAAAATATTCTTCGTAGAATCTGTTTTTGTCTTTTGCCACACAGAAGCTTTGATTTTTATATAATCAAATCACACTTTCCTTTTATAATATGGATATTCTAATAAAGTTAGAAAGGCCTTCTCTAACTCCCAGGTTTTAAAAGAATTCTACCACGTTTTTTTCTCACAGTTTTACAGATTTATTATCTTTTAAGTTTTGGATCAATTTTGAAATTTTCTAATTGAGGGAGTCCAAGTTTACTTTTATCCAACTTACTAGCAAAATATTCCAATGCCATTTATTGAATAATCTAGCTTCCTCACCAATGATCTGAAATACCACCTTTATCATAACAAATTCTACGTTATTTGGACCCATCTGTGATCTTTCTAATCTGTTCTATTGGTTTATCTATTTATGTGCCAGTACCTCAGTCATTTGAAACACTGAATATGTGTTTTAACATCTGGTAGAGTAGAACCTTCTCATTTCTCTTCTTTTCAGCTATGTTGATGTTATTCCTACTTGTTTATTTCTTCACATGAAATTAGAATCATATAATTGGTTCAAAAGATACACATCAGCATTTTTGGGGGAATGCATTAAATTAAAACAGTAATTGAAGAGAGATTGAGATTGCATTTTGATACTGAATCTTCCTCTCCAAGACTGTGCTGTGAGTTTCATTTGTTTGAGTCATCCTTTTGCCTCTCTCAGTTCTAGTCCTGTTTACAGAGGGAAGGCCTTTAGGAGAGGAAAACATTTGCAAATCCACAAGTAAGTCTGATCGGTTCATCATGACAGTAATGGTTAAGGGCCTGGCTAGATCTCCGTTCATCTCTCTCTGGGCCAAAGCTCACTGGCTTCTCCCTCATGTGGTGCTGGGTTGGGGTTTTGCGGGGAGAGAGGAGGGTCTGTCAGCAACAGATAGAAAAAAACACAAGAGACGGGGTGATGGAGGTGGGGAGAGAGATACCATCTGGGTACCCAGAACTGAAAGTCAGCAATGTTGGACAAAGATAGAAAGAAAGGGCAAGCGTGGGGGACTGCGGGTTACTGGTGATATCTGCAGGAAGGTGGGGAGGAAGAGAAACTAGAAGGGCAGCAACAGCAAAGGATGGGTGAGGAGGGGGAAGAGGAGAGGGAGGAGGGGGCAGGAGAGGGGATGGAGGTGGGGGAAAGAGGAAAGGACATCTGGTCAGGAGCACATGCCTGTGAGGCCCTAAGTTCACCACAGCCCTTCCAGGACTGTGGAACATCTTTTCTTATATGCAGTAATTAACGTACATATAGAAAAGTGTATTGGACTTCCCTGGTGGTCCAGTGGTTAAGATTTCACCTAACGATGCATGAGGCACAGGTTCAATCCCTGGTCCAGGAAGATCCTGCATGCAGCAGAGCAGGTAAGCCCATGAGCTTCAGCTACTGAAGCACAAGCCTAGAGCCTGTGTTTTGCAACAAGGAAACCACTGCAACGAGAAGCCTGTGCACTGCAATGAAGAGCAGCCCCCATCACCACAACTAGAGAAAGCCCGTGAGCAGCAGCGAATACCCAGTGCAGTCAGAAATAAATACGTAAATAAATTTAAAAATTAACCTTTATAAAAAGGTTTAAAACATATATACACTGTTTACTGAATGGATATGAAGTCAGCTTCCTTTCAGCTACCATCAGGTCAAGAAATGGAACATTTACCAGCATCCCAGAACCTCCCTTATATGACCACTGTCCTAAATCTTTATGATCAGCAGACAACTGCTGTTATAATAAAGAAAAATATGTTGAAAAATTCAAGACTGAAATGTGCTAGAGAGGGGACTGGAACCCAGGTTATGAAGGGACGCTGTTTCCAGGACCTTTTCCAGCTCCAGATCCCTCATGCGCTCCAAGCCTTGCCTCCCTTCCCCAGAGAGAGATATCTGAGAGCTCTCCCTTTGTGGGTTCCATTCCAGGTCATTGAGCAGTGCCCCTGGGCCCAGACAGCCCACCTGATCCCCGGAGGCAGGGACCGTGAGTAGAGCTTTTGGCAAATTATCCGACACAAAGGGCACAAGGCAAGGCCCCTGGTATTTGTGAGCAGAGCATTGGTGTGTGTGTATGTGTGTGTTAGTCATGCAGTCGTGTCCGACTCTTTGTTACACCATGGAGCCCACCAGGCTCCTCCGTCCGTGGAATTCTCCAGGCAAGAATACTGGAGTGGGTTGCCATTTCCTTCTCCAAGAGCATTGGTAGTTCTGAAGTTTGACTGGTCCCGGGAAGTAAGTGGGAAATTGCTGAGGCTCAGTTTGAATCACTTCTGCCATGGGGAGCATGTGGAGGGGGTCACATGAGCAGCCAGCACCCCTGTTCTCCTCTCATGGATCTATCTTGGGACTTTGTTTCTTGTTGAAAGAAAACCTTCCAAAGAGAAAGTGTGGCTTGTAATCTACAAGGTGGTGACCTGAGAGTGGGAAATAGGTGCAGAAAACTCCTGGTTCACAAAGCCTGGGGCCTGTAAAGACACTTTTGCTTTTTGGAGTTGGAGCATTTGCATCTGTTCTTAACCAGTCAGGAAGAAAAAAGGATGTAGCCCTGCTGTTGGAGCTGTAGGAACCTAGAGAGAGGGGCCAGGCTGGGTAAGGTCAAGGCAACAGGGACAGACTGAGGATGCTGAGAGTGCAGTTGGGGCAGGGAGGCGGCTCTGGAACAAGAGTGTTTTCGGGGCCACCCTGCCTGGGTGTAGCTGGCCTCATGGTGAAGGGTCTGGCCTCTTGGCCTAAAGAAACCACCAGGGACAAGGTTGGGGCCCGTACTCTCCCCACGAGGACATTTGGGAAGGAACCCCATTTCTTTTTAGGTAACGGAAGGACCAAAGCCATTCAGCTCCTTCATGTCTCCATGCTGACCTGAACTGAGGACAGTCCGTGCCTGTGCAGTGGTCTGTGAAGAATCTTTGTGGGGTTCTCAAAAGCACCCCCTCCTAGGCTCCTTAACGTCTCCCCATCACCCTTTCAAAATCTGAAAATGCCCACCCAAAGTGAAATCTTTGGCTTGGCAATGTTTCTAGAAAGCCCGTAATCAATCAATCCCATGCTCAAAGCCACATTGCAATGAGGTCCTCCTGATCACCGTGTTCAAAGCTGAGTCCAGTCACTGGAAGCTTCCAATTCCCCTTATCCTGCCCTATTTTATTTTTATGCACTTAACATATAATACAGGAGAAGGCAATGGCAACCCACTCCAGTACTCTTGCCTGGAACGCGAAGAGTTGGACAAGACGGAGCGACTTCACTTTCACTTTTCACTTTCATGCTTTGGAGAAGGAAATGGCAACCCATTCCAGTGTTCTTGCCTGGAGAATCCCAGGGACGGGGAAACCTGGTGGGCTGCCGTCTATGGGGTCACACAGAGTCGGACACGACTGAAGCAACTTAGCAGCAGCAACATACAATACCCTTTGCCTGTTTATTATTTTCTCTCTCCTCCTACCAGAATACATGCTCCAGGAAGGCAGAGGTTTTTGTCTACCATGTTCATGGATACCGCTGCAGCACCTAGTAAAGAATCTGGCATGTGGTAGGCATCCAGCAAACCTCTGTTGAATGAGCTGAAGATCTAGAAACTGAGGATGCTGAGGTTGGAATGGAGCTTTTGCAGTATTTTAATCCACAACACCTAACCTTTTTTTTTTTTTTTTTTAATAGGTTTCTCTGGTGGCTCAAATGGTAAAGAATCTGCCTGCAATGCAGGAGACTCAGGTTTCATCCCTGGGTTGGGAATATCCCCTGGAGAAGGGAATCGTAACTCACTCCAGTTTCTTGCCTGGAAAATTTCATGAACAGAGGAGCCTGGTGGGCTACAGCCCATGGGGTTGCAAAGAGTCGGATACGACTGAGCAACTAACACACACACATAACCTTTTTTAAGTAGGAAGGCTTCTTTTAAGCTCAAAACATTTCATAGATACCTGTATGACAGTAGCTATGCATGAAAAGTACAAAGTACTTTTAAATGAATTTCTCCTTTATTAATCTATAGACATTTGAGAAATTGTATGTTATATTCTCTATTTATATCCATTTATGGTGGCTCAGACAGTAAAGCATCTGTCTACAATGCGGGAGACCCGGGTTCGATCCCTGGGTCAGGAAGATCCCCTGGAGAAGGAAATGGCAATCCACTCCAGTACTCTTGCCTGGAAAATCCCATGGACAGAGGAGGCTGGTAGGCTACAGTCCATGGGGTCGTAGAGTCGGACACGACTGAGTGACTTCACTTTCACTTTCATGTGACATACCAACATTACCTGACATATGGATTCACAAACTGTTTGCAACAACTCCGAGGGCACAAAGGGCATGTAACCCAGAGATAAGACACATGTTTACAGAGGGAAGGCCTTTGGGAGATGGAAACATCTCCAAATCCATGGTAGGTTTGATCTATTCAACATGACAGCAAGAGCTAAGGGCCGGGCTTGGTCTCCACGCGTCTCCCTCTGGACCAGAGCTCACTGCCTTCTCCCTCATATGATGCTGGGCTGGGATTTGGGGGGAGAGGGAAGGGTCTAGCAGCAGCAGATAAAGAGACCAGGGATGGGGTGGAGGTGGGGAGAGAGACACCATCTGGATATCCAGAACTGAAAGTCAGCTGTCTCGGACTAAGCTAGGAAGAAAGCAGCAGGCATTGAAACTGTCAGAAACTATGAACAATTGAGCACTTTCTGGCCCTTAAGCTATCAGAGAGCTAGACACCAAAGATTTAGAAAGGCTGACAATTATGTTTTGAGTGGAGGGATGAGCCTGGGCTCTGGAGCTGTCAAGAGTAGTTCAGATTTTCACTCTGACAAGGACATTTACGTGATCAGAGAGATCCTTCTGTCTTTGCGTTTGGATCAGAGAGAGGAAATGTGATGGTGATGTTAGGTTCTGAGCGGAATACCTGGGATGTCCAGATACTCAACAAGTATTTCTTCTCCCTAAACGGTCTGAGGGAGGAGCAGTGTCCAGGGAGGCCCCCACTGAAGCAGGGATGAGGAGGTGCTGAACGATGGGCTTGAGGGTGTCTTTTCCCAGGCAGATGGGGTGAGCTTCAATGGTTCAGGGAACTGGGGCTCTCAGGGTGGGGAGGGTGCAGGAGAGAGTTTTTGCCTGGTTCTGGAAGTATCAACTTTGGGTGGAGAAGCCGAGTCCCTGGTCGCATTTGCACTGGATGAGGGACGCAGCAGTCCCCCGCAAGTGGGAACCATGTGTGCCATGCTGAGTAGCTGATGAGACTCAGTCCCCTAATTAGAGAGAGAGAGTCCTGTTTGAAGCCTCAAACTGAGACTCTAATTCTAATCAGTATTTTAATTCCAGTACATTTGGCAAAATAAAAACAGCTGTGAAGAGAGCCAGGGAAAAAGACAAGCGAGCTCTCTTCCTTGCCTTTCAACCCTCCAGCTTTCGGAGTCATTTGGCCATCTGGGCTACTTGCCTCTCCCCCCTTCTCTTCTAGACTTGCCAGGGAACATGATACCTGCCCACAGGCCTGCGCTCCCATCCCTTGACCTCCAAGAGACCCTCTGGATTCCCGACTGGGGCTGGTCCTCTTACGTTGCTCTGCACGAGTGTCTGTCATTTCAGATGGGCTCTGTGTCAGACCCAGTCACACAGACGTGAGCCACAGGGATGGCAGCAGGTCTGTTTTCAAGAGCTTGGGCTGTGAGTCACAAACAAAACCAGAGAACACGGCCCATCGCCTCAGAGCACAACTTTCCAGCTACTGACGGGTTTGGCCTTGGTCCTCTCTGTTTTTGTGGGTCAGGCGAGAAGTGTCCACTTACATAGGATGTGATTTTAAAGAGCTCAGAGATGTCCAGCTATGCTTTGGCCTGAAATAGAAATTCTCCTCCTAGGAGACATGCCTTCAGGTCAAGAAGGCTCTTGTCAATTAGGGAACGAACTTATGGTTATGGGGATGAGGGATGAAGGGGAAAAATAGGGAAGTGATAGGGAGTTGGGGATGGACATGTACACACTGCTATAGAAAAATAAAAATGTGAAAAATAACAACCAGAAAAAGAAAAAAAAGGCTCCGGTTGAAAAAGAACAGATGTTTTATCATGAGGAGGAAGCAACCTCTGAGCAGACTTTTATATTTTTGGAGGGGGAGGGTCCATGGTAAAGGGCAGATAGCACAGGACAGGAGGCTTTTGATATGCAGGTGAGCCGAGGAAAATCCCTGCCAGTGGAGGAAGTTCCTACTGAGAGGAGCAGCTTGGGGACCTGGTAACTAGCAAAAGTGTGTTGAGAATTAATTACAATACATTTTTGGAGGAAAAGGGGACGACAGAGGATGAGATAGTTGGATGGCATCACTGACTCAATGGACATGGGTTTGGGTGGACTCCGGGAGTTGGTGATGGACAGGGAGGCCTGGTGTGCTGCGGTTCATGGGGTTGCAAAGAGTCAGACACGACTGAACTGATACTGATTGAGAATTACAGAGAGGCAGTTTAAGTCCCAATTTCACCAGCTTCACTGTGTTGGTTGGCTGATTGGATTCAGGGCCATGCACTGGTCCAAAAGTTCATGGAGCCAATCCTTGATGACTCTGCCAAAGCTCTCCTATTGTTCTACTCTCTTCTACCAGGGAAGTGGAAATCCCCTTTCTGTCTTCCCCAAATTCAACCTAAACATCAGGACTTAATCCTTTCTCCAGGCTCCATGTTAGAGGGAGGGGTGATGACTTTTCCCCTTGACCATCCCTGCAGGGTAGGGGCAAAAGTAGTATGTGTGCCACTTGGGTGTGTTCTCAAGTGGGCAGAACCTGGTGGTCTACAGTCTATGGGGTCGCAAAAAGCCAAACATGACTGAGCAACTAACATTTCCACTTTTTCAAGTCAGTGAATCTGCAGTCTGGTTTTGCTCTACCAGGGAAATGGGGCTTCCCTGGTTGCTCAGGTAGTAAAGAATCTGCTTGCAGTGCAGGAGACCTGGGTTCACTCCTTGGGTTGGGAAGATCCCCTGGAGAAGGGAATGGCAATCCACCCTAATATTCATACCCAGAGAATTCCATGGACAGAGGAGCCTGGAGGGCTACAGTCCATGGGGTTGCAAAGAGTTGGACACGACTGAACGACTAACACACTCCAGGGAAATTAATTCAACACAGAGAGCCTGAGCTGGCTCCTGCTTCTTTGGTGATATAAAGTAGGACCCTCTCAAAATGAGGGCTTCTGTGGTGGCTCAGCTGGTAAAGAATCTGCCTGCAGTGCGGGAGATCTGGGTTCAGTTCCTGGGTTGGGAAGATCCCCTGGAGAAGGGAACAGCTACCCATCCCAGCATTCTGGCTTGGAGAATTCCGTGGACTGTATAGTCCATGGGGCCGCAAAGAACTGGACACAACTGAGAGACTTTCACTTCTCAAAATGAAGTGTTTACTTTTTCAGCTGCTAAGAGGGAAGTAAATCCATCAAGGAAAGAATATTTAAATATTCTCAGCATTTATCCTGTGCAAAGTTCTATGCCAGCCCTGAGGGGGATTTAGGAGGAACAGTAGCTGTGGGTGGGCGGAGCAGGGGGCACACTTCCTATTGCTTGCAGTGGTCCTGGCTTATACCCGTAGTTCTGATGTAATTTTATTTTTTTTCCTTTGGTTTTAAGTTTTTGTGTTTGGGGATAACTGGTCACATAGCAGTAGATAACTAATATAGGAAATGAATGGTAAAAGGAGAAAAACATGTAACAGAATCTGATGTAATTATTATTTTTTTAAAAAACCGATTGATTAATCTCTTTGGCTGTGCAGGGTCTTCCTTGTTGTACACGAGCTTTCTCTAGTTGCAGGGAGCAGGGGCTACTCTTGGCAGGTGAATTTTTAACCGCTGGACCACCAGGGGAGTCTTGATGTCATTCATATTAGTTCCTCCTTTTAACCTCAGGGTCTCCTGGCTTGGACCATACATTGTATGTTCATCTTTACTATGAACATGCTGCTGGGAACTCGCAATCTAGTGAGCTCGTGTTCCTGGAATGAGTGAAGTGAGATAAAGCTAGACTGTGGGTGGAGAGTGGCTTATTGGGAATCCATGTGTGTCCAAAGAGGACACCGGCATTCTGCCTTCATTAGCTACTCAGACTCCGCGGGACCTCCAGGTGGCATGGCTGCAGGGCTTCCTAAGCATCTATTCCATGTTGGTAGCACCCTCTGGAGACATCTCTAGCACCTGTGGTGTGAAGGGTGCCCCTACTGTTGTGCATTGCGGTGCCCTGGTTCTTGGGTTTGGGAGAAGCTGGGAGGTCATTGTCTTGTTCCAGATGTTCACTCTCATCTGGGGAGCCTGCCCTGTGCATCTTCACATATTATGACACAAGTTCATGCAACAGAGCAGTTTTCCATTAAAGGTGGATTTAATAGAGCCATATTTAACCCCTAATATGAGCCCTTGCCATGAAATTAGAAGACGCTTACTCCTTGGAAGAAAAGTTATGACCAGCCTAGATAACATATTCAAAAGCAGAGACATTACTTTGCCGACTAAGGTCCGTCTAGTCAAGGCTTTGGTTTTTCCTGTGGTCATGTATCGATGTGAGAGTTGGACTGTGAAGAAGACTGAGTGCCGAAGAATTGATGCTTTTGAACTGTGGTGTTGGAGAAGACTCTTGAGAGTGCCTTGGACTGCAAGGAGATCCAACCAGTCCATTCTGAAGGAGATCAGCCCTGGGATTTCTTTGGAAGGAATGATGCTAAAGCTGAAACTTCGGTACTTTGGCCACCTCATGCGAAGAATTGACTCATTGGAAAAGACTGATGCTGGGAGGGATTGGGGGCAGGAGGAGAAGAGGATGACCGAGGATGAGATGACTGGATGGCATCACGGACTCGATGAACGTGAGTCTGAGTGAACTCTGAGAGATGGTGATGGACAGGGAGGCCTGGCATGCTGCGATTCATGGGGTCGCAAAGAGTTGGACACGACTGAGAGACTGAACTGAACTGAACTGAACTGAATGAGCTCTTGAAAGACCTTCGTGGTCTGACCCAGTGGTTCTCAACCATGGCTGGGGAGACATTAAGCTGACTCCTGTTCTTTTAAAATTTATATTGAGTTATATTAGCTGTTATACATTATGAATACTAATGCACTATTGGGTCATATCATTGGCTGATGTGATCTCTATCTCTGTCTATTGATCTATCTGCCTATCCATCTGTCATCTATCTATCTGTTGGTCTGTCTACAGTGGAATACTTCATGCTCAGATGCTCAGTAGTCCCTTCTCTTTGTGACAGTCCAGAGACTCAGAACTCTTCAGCTTCTCCATGTTCCCACTCCTTGGCTCTGCTGTGGCTGGTGTGGTTATAGGCACTCTCAATACATCTTCTCATCAAATCTTCCTGGTGGTTCATGAAGGTGACCATCCTCTCTCTCAATTTACAGATGAAAAACAGCCCTTTTTTGGTCACGCAGTATGGCTTTCTTTTCCTCAATGGTCATGTTTTCTGGTGGGGGGTGGTGGCAAATGATATTCTATGTCAGAGAGCAGTGTGAGCAGAAACTCAGAGGTATCACCACCCTTCGGGGCATCTGCAAGTGTTACGAGGCTGGCGTGTGGTCAGAGGAGACCTTGGGGAGAGACGTGGCCCAGGCTGTCCTCTCTTTGCTCAGTTCAAGTCCAGAAGGCTGTGGTGACCCTGTGGTCCTGTACCAGCTTCCCAGTAGTACCTCATGTACCTGCCCTGCTTACGCAGTCTTCCCCATTACCTCTGGGTCTGCGTTCAGAGTGGGTTAGGGAGACTAGTGGGCCTGAGAGTGGCGATGGGGTTTCCTAGGCCTGAATTTCCAGCCCCTTCTCTGGGCTACAGTGAGATGTCACCCAGTCTCTAGTGATGCTGTGTCACTAGAGGTCAGGGTGTGAAGGTACCTCTGTTTGGTGAAGAAGCAGCTCTTGGGAGGGGTTGTTAGATCCAGGTACCTTCTAGGAGGGGGCTGGGCTACCTAGAGGCAGGATGGAGGTGCTCAGAGACACACGGAGACAGAAGATGGAGTAGTAGGTTGTCTCTAAATGGGAGGAGGTTGGCGGAAAATGCAAGTGGTCACGGCTCCCTCTTCATTCCTAACTGAAAAGTTCTTAAGTTGAGTGAGGCCTAACCAGCCAGGCCATCCTTGCTAGCTCCTGGTTTTTTTCTCTCTATTTTTTTAGTGTATTTTTATTTATTTGGCTGTGCCAGGTCTTAGATGTAGCACATCGGATTTTCAATCTTTGCTGCACCACGCAGAATCTTTAGTTGCAGCATGTGGGATCTATTCTCTGATCAGGGATCGAACCCAGGCCCCCTGCATTGGGAGCACAGAGTCTTAGGCACTGGACCACCAGGGAAATTCTCCTAGCTTCTCTTTGAACTCACTTCCATGGTTTCCTTCCTGGCTCTCTAGGGAGAATCCACACGATCATTATGAGGCTCTTACCTTCTGATTCTCTGAGAGTCTTTGCCTCAGTGAAGCAGAATCTCATAACCCAAAGACCCCAAATTTCCAGCCAATTTCTGATCGTCTGATCTCTGCTCTGAGGTGGAAAACCTATGGGTTTCATTATTTCCAAAATGTCCACGTTCTTCCTCCCTCTTTCCTAAAGAACACGAGAGTCACAGGTGGTGGCTCTGGTCCTTGCATCTCGGCTGGGCAAAGCCTTCATCCTCAATTCAGAGGGACCCTGGGGTAGCCAGTCCTCATCCCAGAATTTCCAAGAAGTCTCGATTTCAAACAGTCTGCTGAGTCGGGAGGCCACATGTCAGGCCAGGACCAGATGACTGTGTCCTGATTTTTATTTCAGAATATATGCTCAGGGTAACTGGGGAGAGAGAAATTGGAAAGGACAGTAGTTGGAGCCCAGTCCTGGGCATGAGGTGGAAACCACAGAGAGGCTCCATTTCAGTTTGCTTAAGCAACGGTAGCTATCACAGCCTATCAGGGTGGAGGGGCTGTCAGCGTCAAGGTCGTCTGGTTCAGCCTCGATCTTTCCATAAACACGTCCTGGTGGCTTTGAGCATGGCTGAAAGTCAGGCAGAGGAAAAGTTACACGCTGGCTCTGCTACCTCCTAACTGTGACCTTGGACAGGACACTTAGCTTCCAGGTCCACAGTGTGTAAATCTGGAAGGATAAAGACACCTATGCTGCAGGGTTGGTTTGAGGGCTAAACAAACAAAGGAATGGAAATGGGTTAGCCCGGCACCATCTTCCTCCTCCTCTTCTTCGCTGTGTGCCCATCACTGTGGAGACACCCAAGTGAACTGGATATGCGGTAAACACTGCTCATTGCCTGCTCTTTATCCACTCTTTCTCCCATTTCCCCTTCTCTGCTTCTTCTCTTTCTTCCTTCCATAATGGACCCTGGTTTATTCAGGGTGGCAAAATATTCCTCCAAAGACCACTATGTTTCAATTTTTTTATTGACTCTTCGAGGTGGTCATGTGACATGTAGGTGGAAGTCAGTGGGTGGGATCTAGCAAGATTCTTTAAAAGGAGATGATGGAGTAGCCACGGGTGGAGTAGCCACCTGTGACAATGACGTGACAAGTATGATGACAAAAGCCACATGCTAAAGCAGAGCAGGAGGAGAGAGAAGGATCCGGGCCCTTAACAGCAGAGTCAGACAAGTAGGAACCATATGTCAAACCTGACCTGCCACCTGATTTTGTCAATAAAGCTTTATTAAAACACAGCCATGCCCATTCCTTTATGTGTTATCTGTGGCTGTTTCCACACTACAATGCAGGATGGAGTAATGGTGCCAGAGTCTGTCTGACTGGCAAAGCCAAAGCTATTTATGGTCTAATTGTTTCAGTAAAAGGTCTTTTTAATGGCACTAACACATCTTGCCGACTAAGGTCCGTCTAGTCGAGGCTATGGTTTTCCCTGTGGTCATGTATGGACGTGAGAGTTGGACTGTGAAGAAGGCTAAGCACTGAAGAATTGATGCTTTTGAACTGTGGTGTTGGAGAAGACTCTTGAGAGTGCCTTGGACTGCAAGGAGATCCAACCAGTCCATTCTGAAGGAGATCAGCCCTGGGATTTCTTTGGAAGGAATGATGCTAAAGCTGAAACTTCGGTACTTTGGCCACCTTATGTGAAGAGTTGACTCATTGGAAAAGACTCTGATGCTGGGAGGGACTGGGGGCAGGAGGAGAAGGAGATGACAGAGGATGAGATGGCTGGATGGCATCACTGACTCGATGGATGTGAGTCTGAGTGAACTCTGGGACTTGGTGATGGACAGGGAGGCCTGGCATGCTGCGATTCATAGGGTCGCAAAGAGTTGGACACGACTGAGTGACTGAACTGAACTGAACTGAATGCATCTTGAGCCAATTCTGGATTGCTTATCTCCGAGTGTCTTAGTGGTAGCAATATAAATCCTTGCATAAATCATTTAATTTAGTGGGTATTTTGCTTTCTGACTCTCAGATGAAATAGGAAAAAGTGTACCACCCACAGGATTGCTTTCAGTTCTGCCAAGATGTTGAAAACTTCTGCTCGAAGATTCAGAACAAGTGTGTCTGTGAGGATACAAGTAACAGAAAGGTGGCAAGTAACAGAAACCCCCTCTAACTGATTAAAGCAGAAAAGATATTTTTAGACAGACTAGTAAAGGTTTGAGAACTAGTGTGAAAGAGGGCAGGTATTAGGCAGTTCAGGGTGAGGGTACCAGGAATCACTCTCTTCCTGAGGCTGGAGGTAGAGTGATTGATGGAACTCTTCGCTATGGCAGGGAAGCACCTCTGTTAATGGTCCCTTTGCATAGTTCCACGGGAGAAAAGTTCATTTCCCAAAAAGGAATTAGGATGCTACTGGAATGCCAAACCAGTGAGGGACCAGCACAGGGAGGATAATCTCTGCCTCCAAAATCACCCAGTCATCCTTATGCAGAGCCAGTTGGTTCCCTCTTCTCTCCTCTCCCACAATCACAAAATCTCCAATTTCTCAGCAGGTTGCATGGCCACCCAGAATAAGGATGAATTTCCCAGTTTCTTTTGTAGCCAGAAGAGGGCATAAGACTATGTTGCCCAGTAAAAACATAGTATAGTATTAGTTTTCTATGGATGCTGTAACAAATTACTAGAAAATGTGATGACACAGATTTATGCTTCTACAGGTCTGGAGGTTTGAAGTATGACATAGATCTTACTGAGCGATGAAGGTGACAGACAGCAAGACTGCATCCTGGAGGCTCTGGGGGAAAAATCTATTCCTTGCCCCTTCCAGTTTTGGCCACATATCTTGCCACCCACATTCCTTGGCTTGTGACCCTCTTCTTCCACCTTTAAAGCCAGCGACATTGGGCCAGGTCTTTTCATGTTGCCATTTCTCTGGTTCTGACTCTCCTGCCTCTCTCTTCCACCTTGAAGGATCTTTGTGATCACATAAGGAGCTAATCCAGGAAAATCTTCCCATTTTAAGATCAGCTGATTGGCGACCTTGATTCTGTCTGCAACCTTCACTTCTTTCTACCATGTAGCATAACATGTTCACAGGTCCCAAGGATGTCTTTGGGAGTGGGGGTTACTATTTTGCTTACTGCACACATTGATGGTGGTGACTATGGCAACCACTTGTAGAAGCTTTCTGCATACCAGATGCAGAGATAAACACTTGACATGAAGTGTCTTCTTTAATCCCACTCCACTTTGGTAGGAAGACTTCTAAGATGGCCCCAGAGATCTGCCTGCTTGTGCACACATCTTACATCCCTCTTCTTTTATTTATTTGGCTGTGCTGGGTCTTAGCTGCAGCATGAGGGATCTTCACTATTGAATGTAGAATCTTGTTCCCTGATCAGAGATTGAACCCAGGCCCCCAGGACTGGGGGTGCAGAGTCTTAGCCACTGGCCCACCAGGGAAGTCCCTCCCTCTTAACTGTGGGCAGAACTGTGAACACGACAGAATGTTAGTCCTGTGATTAGGTTACATAATAAGGCAAAAGGGATGGGTTTGCTGATCCCATGACCAGGTTTTATAAGACTTTGACAGAGTCTCTCTTGCTGGCCTTGAAGCAGGGAGCTGTCATGTTGAGAAGGGCCAGTGGGGGACATGACATTGGCAAGAAGCTGATGGCAACTTTCTGAGCCAAGAGCAGTCAGGCCCGAGAGCCAGCAAGAATACAGGGACTTCAGCATATAGCTGCTGGGCGCTGGGTCTGCCAACACCTGAAGGAACTTGGAAGAACATTCTTCCTCAGAACCTCCAGAGGAGAACTCAGACTGGCCAACACCTTGATTTCAGTCTTGAGACTCCCTGAGCAGAGGACCCTGCCTGGATCCTGATCTACAGAGACTGTGAGATAAGGAGGCCACTGTTTGTGGCCATTCCTTATGCACTGATAGAGAATGAATACATCTCAGTTGGAGAGAACCAAAGCTCAGAGAGAGCTGGATGCATCATCGACTCAATGGACATGAGTCTGAGCAAACTCCAGGAGACAGTGAAAGACAGGGAAGCCTGGCATGCTGCAGTCCATAAAGTCGCAAAGAGGAAGACACAACTGAGTGACTGAACAATAACAACAAAGCTCAGAGAATTTAAGGAACTTGTCAAGGTCAGAGTGTTAATAAGATGCAGAGCTGGTATTCAAACTAAGGCCTGTCCCCAAATCTGAATATTTAACTTCTGCTGCTTCCCAACTGACAAACATGAGTAATAGTTCTGGTGGTATTTTTGCTTGTTTGTTTTTTCAGCTCTGCATGGCATGTGGGATCTTAGTTCCATGACCAAGGGATAGAACCTGTACCCCCTTACATAGGAACCACTGGACCACCAGGGAAGTCCCAAGTGGTTAAAAAAAATTTTTTTTTTAAATTCTACAATTTAATTGTTAAGCTCTTCACTTGTGCCTGATAGAAACAATTTCTTTTCTGGTTTTTGGAAATGAAACAATAACTTTTTAAAAATTTCTATGAGATAGTTCACCCATTCTGTATCACTTGAGCATTTCTGAGCTTCTGCTGGGCTTCCCATTGTAAAGTGATTCTCTTGTTTTGAACACCGTGGCACCAACAGTTAAATCCTGAAACAAGCTGGATGTGTGGCCAGTTTTAGGGTAGAAACTTTCATTCTTTCAACCAGACTTCAAGTTGACAAAAGCTACAAAGCCACGCCAGTGAGTTCACTCAGTAAGTCCGTACAGTAGGCAAGCCAATGTCTTGATCTAGACTTAGAGAAATATTGACACTGCACAGAGTACATGACAGATGTGGGTCCTTTGGAAGGAGCCAGACACAGATCAGTTGAAAAATGTTACTGAATTTTCAGTAATTTTTCATTGGGAGGAATTTTCTCTACCACAGATGGGAAAAACATGACCACTATCAACAGCTTCTGTGTTAAAAGGAGGCTCTCTTGTTGGCAAGTTGGGACTCCTGCTCGTCAGGGGTGGGGGTCGTGGAAGCCCACCTCTGCCCCCACAGCCAGCAGCTGATCAGAAAAGTACAGGTGTTCTTTGTCCTGGATTCTTTGCTCTGTGGCCTATGTCTTTTCTCTTTGCAAGATGCGCCCATCAGCTCTTCTGATAGCAATACCACCTCCCAGTTTTCTGGAAGGGAGGTTTGAAGGAAGTCATTGAGTCCTCCTGAGTGATTTGTGGCTTACCTGTTGGAGCGATTGGGAAGCTTGTGAGAGAGCAAAGCTTCTCAGTTGATGGCTGTTAAGCCCTGTTAGGCCCATAGTATAAGTGCTTGGTAACCCCCAACCTGGCTTCCCGAGTGGCTCAGAGGTAAAGAAGCTGCCTGCAGTGCAAGAGATGCAGGTTCGATCTCTGCGTCAGGAAGATCCCCGGGAGGAGGGAATGGTAACGCACTGCAGTGTTCTTGGGATTACTCCTGGGAAATCTCATGGACAGAGGAGCCTGGCAGGTACAGTCCACAGGGTCAGAAAGAGCTGGACATGACTGACGCGACTGAGCATGTAGGCAGGCATGCACAGCCCCCCATCCAGGGGAGTGACTTTGAGATGGATAACCCATCTGAAGCACAATAGGCCCAGTCTTTCCCCTACAATGACTTGTTCCTTTGGGGCTTGGAGACACTAATGATAATTAAGGGACCCACCCCGGCCGACTCTCTTTAAGTTCCTCTGTTTAGAAATACCACATTTGTGGCTTCAAATATATCAAGAGAACCTGAAAGATAGGCAATTTGGCCAGATTTCAAACCCACCTAAAACTCTGGCTGTAAATTTAGCTGTGATCTGGAAACTTGAGTTTCAAGTTCCCCTTGTGTTGGGCAAAGGTTGAATTTCAAGCTAGTAAACATTTTAGCTGTCCTCATCTTTTTGACCTGCCTAAACTTCTTGATCCCTTTTCCCAACTGGTCCCCTGGCTGTTGCATCTTTCATTTGGCCATTGCTGTGACTTCTCTAGAATGCTTGCCTGTTTTTCATGACTCAGACCTTGCAGTGTGTGTCACACACAGCCACCCTTGTAGTGCGTATCCCTGAGTGTGTCCCTCAGTCTTACCTCTTTGGGCAGACCCCTATGGGCGGGAGCTGTCCTCAGGCCACTTTCTTTTCCCTCAGTGAAGCTTGCCTAGGGTCCAGCCCATCGGGGTCCCAGTTCAGGCTGGAAGTTTGTCCTGTTGTAAAACTAGACACTTGGAGGAGGTGTGTTTCAGTCAGATTTCCAGAACCTTGGTTTTCTGATTTGGTTAGTTAACTCATTATAAGTAAACAAGTACACAAGCAATGCCAAGCTCTGGAGAACAGTGGTTTGAATGAAGAAGAAGTTTACACAATCTAATACAAGTTTGATGAAAACCAAGCCAAAATACAATCCGATCAAAAAGCCTTCCCTCAGTTCACCATGCCAGTACTGACTGACCTGTTTGCTCCATTCTGTGGCAGGTAAGGGACCTATAGGTTAGAATTGGGCACATGGGTATGTCTAGGCTTCAGTTCCCATGCACTTCTCACCCCTTGAATCAGCTTTTTCTTTCTTTATTTGGCCGCCCCAGGCCTTAGCTGTAGCACATGTGTATTCTCTGGTCTTTGTTGCGGTGTGATATGCAGTTGTGGCGTGTGAACTCTTAGTTGAGTTGCAGTGTGTGGGATCTAGTTCCCTGACCAGGGACTGAACCTGGGCCCCTTGCATTCGGAGCGTGGAGTCTTAGCCTCCGGACCCCCAGGGTAGACTTCTTCACTCTGCTTTTGAAGACAGAGAGGGTATGCGCTTCCTACGGCTGCCATCACAAAGCACCACAAAGTGGGTGGGAGGGGGTGCTTTAACAACAGAAATGCATCGTCTCCCCCGTCCTGAGGCTGGACTGGATCAAGATGTCTGCAAGGTGGGCTGCTTCTGAGCGCTGGGTGGGACCATCTGTTCCCGGCCTCTCCCTTCGCTGCTGGTGGTTTTCTGGCGATCAGTGGTGTTTCTCGGCTTGCAGAGTGCCGCCTTCATCTTCACGTGGTGTCCTCCGTGTCTGTGTCCACATTTCCGCCTTTTTGTAAAGACACTAGTCATATTCGATTAGAGGTTCATCTTAGCCTAGTATGAGCCCATCTTAACTCATCCTGTTCGTGGCAAGCCTGTTTCCAAATAAGGCCACATTCTGAGGCACCCTTGCCGTCACAGGAGCACTACTTGGAGTCCTATTTGCATGCGTCCTCCGACCCACCTCAGAGGAGCCAGGTCTGGGTTCAGAACGCAGCCTTGCCATTACCAGCCCAAAGCCCCAGTGACCGCCTCCTTTTTGAGCTTTGGTTTCTTCATTTGTAGTGGAGCAAACACTAGAGCAGAGCCTGGCACCCAAAAGACCCTTGAAAAATGGTGACAGTTATTAATATTGTGACTTGTGAGTGAGGTGTGGAGAGAGGGAGAAGGTGTGGAGCTATGATCTCTCTGCTCACTTCCAGGAGCTCAACACGACACACTCCCCAGGTGGGGTTCCAGACTGTCTAATAAACACCATGTCTTTTGGTCTGTCCTCATGGCATCTGTGGTGCTAGTGAAGACTCTGGCGAGTCCCTTGAACAGCAAGGAGACCAAACTAGTCAATCTTAAAGGAAATCAACTCTGAGTATTCATTGAAAGGACTGATGCTGAAGCTGAAGTTCCAATACTTGGGCCACCTGATGTGAGGACTCATTGCAAAGACCCTGATGCTGGGAAAGACTGAGGGCAGAAGAAGGGGGTGATAGAGGATCAGATGGTTGGATAGTAACATCAACTCAATGGATGAGAGTTTGAGCAAACCGCAGGAGATAATGAAGGACAGTGAAGGCTGGCATGCTGCAGTCCATGGTGTTGCAAAGAGCTGGACACAACTGAGCATGGGCGGAGGAGCCTGGTGGGCTGCAGTCCATGCGGTCGCTGGGAGTCAGACACGACTGAGCGACTTCACATTCACTTTTCACTTTCATGCTTTGGAGAAGGAAATGGCAACTCACTCCAGTGTTCTTACCTGGAGAATCCCAGGGACGGGGGAGCCTGGTGGGCTGCCATCTCTAGGGTCGTACAGAGTCGGACACGACTGAAGCGACTTAGCAGCAGCAGCAGCAGAGCAACTGAACAACAACACAGCAACCTTGGAGCTATGATTCTTGGAAACTGGATCCTTCTGGGAAGCTAACTGAAGCTGTGGACTCTCTTCCCCAAACAGCATATATGCATGGACTGCATAAATTTAAAGATGATTTCAAAAGGTTTATGGCTCCTCTTCAGCTCATCCATCGAGGCTAAAACCCCTCACTCAAGAGACAGCAACCTTAGAAGTACCTTTGTTCATTTAGTAAACATTTGCTGTGTGGTTGTCACATGCTGGGTACTGTGGGAGGGGAGTCAGGGAAAGGGCAGGCAGGAGACCTTTCCCCAAGTTGCTCACGGGCATCTAGAACCATAATAAGTAGAAATGATTCACCCTTTGGGGAGAAGTGTAGCTATACTTACATGAGAGTTCACAGCACAGAAATCGTTTCCAGCGTGGGGGCGTGTGAAATAAACAAGTGTGTTCAGTGATGGGAAGGACATTGTATTGGAAAGTGAAAGAATAATAAGAGATTGACCTCAAATGATATGTTGGCTTTCCCAAGGTACATGCTCTGACAGTTCACACAAGGGCACATGTGTTGTTTGCTTTCACCTCGATGTAACAAGTTGGCAGATTCTCTCTGATGGGAAGCCAGATAGAATTCATGTTGGCTTCTTTGCATATAGTCTTCTAACTCAATATCACCTCCATTACTGAAAGCACAGGTCATCTTCTTGCACGAAACATACAGGACATTGAAGTTCCTTCTGTATTCAGGCTTCACCTCTGTTAGGAGGGAGTGTCTCACCAGCCCCTCCTCTCTCCAGGGTCAATGTCATGGAGGAGCAGAGAGCTCAGCTTTCTGTCCCCATCGTAATCAAAGGTCTCAGATGCCCTTAGATGGCTTGGACCTGGGAAGGGCACTAACCCCAGTAGCTGAGAATCACCTTCCATTTCTCTCTACCGGGAGAGAGTTTTCTTCCTACCCTGACCTCCTCTCTTCTTTATTCACATCCCACGAGTGGTGCAGAGCTGGAACTTTTTGGGGTCAGAGATCATTCTGACATGCTGGGTTTCTGGAGGCCCATTCTGGTCTGGGTTTTACAGGGTGGTCATTGGCAAGATCTTTATCTCAAGTCATTTCAGAGCGAAAGGGCAGGAGGCTGTGGTCGCGGAACCCAGTTCATGGAGAATTTGGAGACGAACATAGCAGCAAGCAAGCTGGCTTTAAATAGAAACTTCAGTGTTAGGTTCCTGCTGTCAAAATGAGTTTGGGGCAGCAAGAAGTTAGGACAATGATTTCTGCTTCGGGCTTGGCCACAGATTTACAGTGTGACCCTGGGTAGGTCAATTCCCTCTCTGGGACTCAATGTCCTTATGTATAAAAGAAACCAGATGAAGGTACCTTTCAGAGCTAAAACATTCTGATGCTATGAAAAGGACTTTATTTTAAATTAACTACGAATCTAAGGAAAAGACTCAAAGCCTCCCTTCCCCAGGCACACTCAGTTCTTTCACTGAAGTTGATCTCTTCCGTGTCCCACTCCCGAATACGACGCTCATTAGAGAGCTGATTTAGTGGCTCAAGCAGCTTTCCTGGATCCCATTTCTGTTCTAGTGGAGGCCTTGGATATCATTACCCGAGGTCCCTTCAGTAACCGGGGTTGTGTAACTGAGTTGCAGGCAGGCTCTTGGGTCACAGAACAGTCCTCCCTTCTCCCTCCTTTTTCCCCTTCTTTCCTTTCAGCAGATCTCGAATCGAAAGCTTCCTTTGCAGGAAGCCCTGTGTTATGCCTGGGCTTCCCAGGTGGCGAACCTGCCTACCAACACAGGCGATGACATAAGAGGGGTGGGTTAGATCCCTGGGTTGGGAAGGTCCCTGGAGGGAGGCATGGCAACCCACTCCAGTATTCTTGCCTGGAGAATCCCATGGAGAGAGGAGCCTGGAGGGCCATAGTCCATGGGGTCGCAGAGTCGGACAAGACTCAAGCAACTTAGCACAAGCAGAAGGGAATGTACCCCTTCAAGGTACTAGAAGGCAGGACCCCTTTCCAGCAGGACACAGTGGAGCCCTCTGAGTTCTGCTGTGGTCCTGCTGGGTGTGGGGGCCGGAGGAGTTCTAGGGAACTTCACCTGGAGTCCCGAGTATTCCCTACCTAGCCACAAGGTATGCTAAGCAAGTGTTTCTCACAGTTGAAACTCCCCCTTGAACGAATAAAAGGCTCTCATTCAATTTCGATATTTTAAATGAGAATCTGTCTACTTTTGGTTTCTTGCTTCTAGACCTTCTTAGCTGGATATTGTGAACAGAATCAAACCTTCACCCTAATGCATAGTAACTGTCACGCCTCAGGTTTTCAAGAGTAAACTGAGAAAAGGCACAGCTCCCTCTCATGGCGCACCTGAGGTCCAGTGATTTTTTTTAAGTAAATGGCTTGCCTGGAAAGAGCTTAGTTAATAACAGTTATTAATCTATAAATCACCAGTTGATTATATCATTGATATTTTCAAGGCGATTGCTTTATGGAGAGCAATTGCCCTTCCAGGAAGTGGTGCCTAGACTGTCAGGCATTCTAATTTCTTGGATGTGAATTAAATAGTTTCTCTTCCTCTGGTTTATCACTGGTGGCAAGGCTTGTACCTGATTGGGGTGGTCTTTGCCCCAACCTCCCTTGACTTTCTTCCTTCCTCTTTCCCTATTTCTCTTTTTGAAGTTTATTAGGAGTTATTTCAGTATTAAAAGACTACACACACATTACAGATAACTTGAATGAATAAAAAATTTTTGAAGTATAAATTAAAAAAAAAAAAAACACCCATGGCATCCAGAGAAAAATACATTTTGGTATACTCCCGCTTTCTATTTTTCATTGTTTTGAGTTTTGCCATTTCCTTCTCCAGGGATTATCATCTATATTGGCTATAAATATAGCCAGTTGGAGGAGGGCATGGCAACCCACTCCAGTATTCTTGTCTGGAGAATCTCCATGGACAGAGGAGGCTGGTGGGCTACAGTCCATGGGGTCGCAGAGAGTCGGACTTGCCCGAGCGCCTAAGCACATAGCCAGTTGATGGGGCACAATGCTGTGGTTTAACACGCCTCCCTTTAAGGCTGATTTTACCTTATTTCTAATTTGCTGTTTCTAATAGGCAGTGGCTGGGCAATCAGGCCTGTTAGAATTGTATGTAAAGTAAGAATTAATCGGACTTGCTATCTTTTGGGAAGGCCTGAGGGGCTTTCCTCAGGAACTTTGGGTTTGACATTCTTCAGCCTCTCAGAGGTCCCCTTTACTTTTACATTTTCAGTTCTTGATTGAGGTCTGTATGGTTGAGATGATCAAATAATTGACCAATGGAATATTACTGTACTAGTAAAAATGCTAAAATCTACCTTTCTCCCTTTAGAGAATTTTTTTTCCTTAGAGAGGTAGAAGAATGCAGTTATTAGGATCTGCCTGTGTCCAGCTCGTCTGCATCCTGGCCGGGTAACCTCAAGGACTGAAAGCAAGTTTCAGCCTCTTTGTGTCTTGGCCCTCCTCACATGAGATGGCAGTAGCATCTATCTCACAGGGTTCTGAGTGGTAAATGAATTAATCCAGGTAAAGCACTTAGGAGAATGCCCAAAGCTCAGTAAACTCCTAAGTGTTTGCTATTATTTTGTCTTTGTCTGTAGACAGCATTTTAAAGTTTCTTATTAACATCTCTGATCTTACATTTAGGTCTTTAATCCCAGTGTTCACTGCAGCATTATTTACAACAGCCAAGACATGGAAGCAGCCTAAATGTCCACTGATGGATGAATGGATAAAGAAGATGTGGTACATCTATACAATGGACTATTACTCAGCCATTAAAAAGAATGAAATAATGCTGCTTGCAGTAACATGGATGGATCTGGAGATTATCACACTAAATGAAGTAAGTCAGACAGAGAAAGACAAAAATCATATGATATCGCTTACGTGGGAAATAGAAAAGAAAAAAGTGATACAAAGGAACTTGTTTACAACACAGAAACAGATTCACAGACTTAGAGAATTAATTTATGCTTACCGGGGGGAGAAGTGGTAGGGAGGCACAGATTGGGAGTTCACGATTGACATTTATACACTGCTAGATTTGAAAAAGTTAACCAACAAGATTTTTAAAAACCCAAAGTCAGAATATGAGTCATTTCTTCATATCATATTGTGACTTACTATGCTTATATACTATGTTAAGTATTTTCTATACACAAAAATTGAATGAGACTAGTTTATAGAAAAGATACTTTTGAAGTAGTTGTTCTTTCCCTTATGGTTTATATTCACATATTAAAAGAACACGTATTTTCAAAAAAATGTTTCCATTGTCTGTATAGGCTTTTTCTTTTTTTTTTTTCATATTTTTAAAATTGGGGTATGATTGCTTTACAATGTTGTGTTAGTTTCTGCTGTACCTCAGAGTGACCCAGCTATATGTATACACATATCCTCTCTGTTTGAGCCTCCCACCCCCTAGGTCATCACAGAGCACAGAGCTGAACCCCCTGTGTGATACAGTAGCTTCCTACTAGCTATCTACTTTACATATGGTAATGTATAATATCAATGCTAATCTCCCAATACATCCCACCCTCCCCTTCCCCTCATGCATCCACATGTCCTTCTCTGTGTCTGTGACTCTATTCTCATGGATTTTTAAAAGAGTCTCAGGAACAGAAGGAAGAGGCAGATTCAAGGGCAAGATCTACAAAGAGAAGGAGCAAGGTGGGGAGAGCAGGGCAGTGGGCCCAAGGTTGACATGGGGTCAACTCGGCCCCCGAGGCTGGGGAATGGGTGGTGCTCTCAGGGTTCCCTAGACACCACCCAAATTGGGCCAGAAAGTGAGAGTCACGGCCCAACAAGGGATCAGGGATGAGATCTGAAAGTCAGAACCTGAAGGAGGAAGGGGGCTGGGGCCTGCTCTTCCCCTACAGGGTCACCGTCTAGGAGGTCGGGCAGTGCAGCATCTCAGGGAGGTGGGTGGGGGAAGTCTAACTATAGAATTTGCAGTTTTCCTTACAAGAGATCCAGCACAGTTGCACTCTGGTAATGGAAGCAAAATTTAAAATATGAGCAGGAAATAAAATTAATTTAAAAATATCTGAAAACATGTATTCTGTGACTCTGTCCAACTGGCCGAGCTCAGCTGGCTTGTTTTTTCCCCAGACCGACTGATTAATAGGACAGAAATGAGGAGGTGTGAATTTATTTTGGACCCGGGTGGAGAGCCAGGGGGGCGCTGGCGTCAGCCCACTCAGGCTAAATCTGCATTTTCAAGTCCAGGAGGGGTGCCCTGCCCACCTACTGGATATCCTGGGGAGGAGAGGGGTGGGGGAGTTGGAAGGGCAGCGAGTCGGACTTAGCTCCTCCTCAGCAAGCTTCTAGAAGCAGTCTGTTCTCTCCCTCTCTTCTCAAAGTAGAGTCGTGCAGGCCCAGAGGCAGCGGGGAGACTGGTGTACCCTGGGGGGCCTTTCCTGGCCAGGCCATGGACATGAGCTGCCTCAGGAAGGGAGGTGCAGACTGTCAAGCCTGAAATGCTCCCTGGGATGAGGTGGGAGGACAGGCAGGCACTCAGGGAAATAAAATAAAACCCCTCTGGGCTGTTTTCTTCACTGAGCATGGAGAATCATTTAGCAGCATGAAAGGTGGTTGGGAAAAAGTAAATAATCTTCCAATGGGGAAAGGCTGCTGTCTGGGAGGTGGAGAGTCAGGCTGTAGCACACAGCATTTGATCTGAGTCGAAACTCTGAGGAGAGGTTGATTGTGCCGCAGCCCAGGACATGCATAATTAAAAACAAAGACATCTTTAAGACAGATCTAAGTGGGCCTCCCTGTCCCTCTCCTTCACCCTGGAAGTCCTCATGTCCACCCCCCGCCCTCCGCCCCATCTCCGTTTCCTGGAAAAGGCCAGGAACACACCTTCCAAAGTAAAATCTTTCTGATGAGAGAAGACCTGTTCTTCTAGAAGCCTTGGCTCCATAAGGCGTCCCACACTCGGGCACTAAGTCGAGGGCACAGAGCTGCACTGCGAGCCTGGTCTTCTGTGTGATTAGTTTTACAACATCCTCAACGAAAGGCAGATTTTCTGCTGCCTGATTCTGAATGGACGAGGGCTCTAGTGCTTGTGGATTTTTCGGCACACACACCCGAGTGCAGGGAGGGATCATGATGGAGCAGGACACACCCCACCTGCAGCACATGCCGGAGTGGCCGCTGCACGGGGCACATATGTGCCCCCAGGGGAGCTGCCTCTGCCAGAAACTTCTTCATGAGAGACAGATCTGCTCTGCTTTCTCTGTTACTTCATTTTTAATATTACTTATTTATTTGGCTGCATCAGGCCTTAGCTGCAGTATGCAGGTGCTTTCATTGCGGTACTTGGCCTCTCTAGTTGCAGGGCACAGCCTCCGTAGTTGCACAGTGGGGGTTAGTTGCCCCAGGACATGTGGGATTATTCTCTGACCAGGAATCGAACCCACACCCCCTGTTGCAAGGTGGATTCTTAACCACTGGACCACCAGGGAAGTCCCTGTTAACTTCATTTGGATGATTGAAATTTTCCTCAACCCAAAGGGTAAGGACAATGGTCTTTTTGGATATCCCAGAAATCTGGAAGAAAATACGATGATGTAAGTTCATTTATTTTGGGCTCCAGAGAAACTGATTGTTGTGCATGTATGTCTCTGTGTGTGAATATCTGTGTGTGTCTGCATGTGCAGGCATGTGTATATGTGTGTCCATGTATGCTGGGAGGGTGGGGAATGCTGAGAACTTCCAGAAGCTCCATGGCCCTTTGTCCCAGAATGGCCAGGGCTGCCCAGCATTGACTGGGAGCCATTCGCAGGAGAAAAGGGCTGGTTGTTTGGTCTGTAATGACCAGCCCCTGCCCCATCCAGCATTCGGTGCGCTCCAATGAGGGGAGCTGTTATTTGCTTCCCCAGGTCAGTTTAAGAGGCAGTAAGGAAAGGCAGGGCTCCTCTCACCTAAGAGGCAAGCAGGGTAGATAGCACAACAATCCAGGCCTCAAGGGGTGTAAACCCAGACTTGAATGCCACCGGCCACTTTTCTGGCAGTGCAGTCCTGGGAAAGTTCCTTGGCCTCTCTGAGCCTCAGTGTTCTCATCCATAAATTGGGCCAATGACTTCCATGCTATGAATTCGTAGAAGTGCAGAGTAGGAGAGACAGTGCGTGCTCAAGGGAGGAGAAGCACCACATTCTCCTCTTCCACCAAGTCCTCCAGGCTGCTGCTGCTAGGAATGGATCTGGCAGAAGGAAGGCTTAATTGCCTTTTAGGAAGCCTCTCTCCTAGACCCTGGCTGCCTCCCTGGCCTTCCACCCAGCACTGGGAGCTGGTGGAGACTGTCACTCAGGTCCAGGAAGGATCTGGAATAGGTATCCAGTAGGACAAGAGGCGTGTGAAAGCTCCACCTGGTGGGGCACCTGGTGGGGCATCACCGTAGCCTGAGGGGGTGGGTTGCCCCAGGAACAGACTCCCGCCCACGTCTCAGCACTGCTCAGAGCCAGCCCTGGGTCAGTGGAGTTCGCCCACCTTCAACAGAGATGTTCTCAGCCCTCCACACCCCTACGCGGACTCCCTCATTCTCTGGAGAGCTTCCTTTGCTCCGATCTGATGCTGTGACTGCCCTGAGCAGCCCCCACGGGGACAGTTCTGACATGTTCCCTTAGCGGCCGGCATTTTTAGATGCAAGCACTGTTCTTGGAACTGCCCTTTTGCATTTTGTCTGATTTCCTCTGGAGCCCCTGGGACCTTGGCACCCGGGTAGGGCTGTGCCACCCTGGAAGAAGGAAGCCAAAAATAGGAGTCCCTAAACTCCAGTACTTTGGCCACCTCATGCGAAGAGTTGACTCATTGAAAAGACTCTGATGCTGGGAGGTATTGGGGGCAGGAGGAAAAGGGAATGACAGAGGATGAGATGGCTGGATGGCATCACGGACTCGATGGACGCGAGTCTGAGTGAACTCCAGGAGATGGTGATGGACAGGGAGGCCTGGCGTGCTGTGATTCATGGGGTCGCAAAGAGTCGGACATGACTGAGCGACTGAACTGAACTGAACTGACCCAGAAATGGTGGAAAGTCACACACAGGTGCTCGGGTGAGGTCTGTGGGGTTAACGTCGATGGTTTGAAGTCCAAACCTGGACCTTCGGATATTGAAACTTAGTCCATTGTTAAGTATTTTCAACCCGTATTTCTTCACAGAAAATGAATTGGATGTAAAACTTCCCTCCCACCCCTCACCCAAACTTGTCTGAAGTTGGGCATTTGACATTGATTTTCCCAGCTCAGTATCAACTATAGCATCACTGACGAGCACCAAACTGCTATTTAGACATTTTAAAGATGCAATTTGAGTTCCAGGCAGGGGAAAGGGGTGGATAAAAAGAGATTATATGATAATGATATGGCGGTGGAAGCCTGTCAAATAAAGTGCATTTTCTCTGGTGGGCAGGCTATTTCTGGAGCCGGGCATGGGTCGCTCTGCTGAAGGATGTGTTTATCCTAATGGGAAGCAGGGCTGAGCTAGGCCGCAGCTCCCTGCACAGTTCTTAAAGTCTTAAGATACCGCAAAGACATCTGTGGTATCCAGAAGACGCATTTAATCTGCCCTGGCCCTTTCAGTGTGTGCTGACTTGGCTCTGACAGGAGCCAGAGGAAGGCAGGGGGACGTCTGACAGAAGAAGTGGGAGAACGTGGGTCCCTTCAGACCTGCCGATTAAGGTGCTTTTGAACACAAGGAACAATACAGAGCTTCCTATAGGCTCTAACAGGTAGCCCAGAGCCAGGGCTCCAGGTAGGGCTTTATCAGGGCACTGACTCCTGTAATGCTGCCTGCTCTCCCCTCTTGTAATTCTTTTCTTGAGGCTGACTCACCTCATGGCTGCAAGGTGGCTGCCGGCAGCAGCTCTGGCACTTGCTTCCTTGCTCACATCCAGAGGAAAAAGACAGGAAACCTTTTTCCTTCAGTTTATGGTCAATTTTAAGCCACACCTTGGACTAATAGCAGCTAGTAGGCTGACATCTTGGGTTAATCAGCCCCCGGGGTTCTGAGCCCGATACTAGCAAAGAGACAAGTCTTTGTTAACCCTGACTGCTGGGATCAGATTCCCCCGAGACTCAGGCACTACATGAGAGTGAGGTAGGGATGGGGGAGGCTTAACTGGACTCTGTAAGCAAGGCAGGGGAAATGGTGAGTTGATAATGAAAGCAGTTAAGCAATGGACAGTATTCCCAAGCAGAGAGGCAGAAGACTTGTTCTAACAGAGACCTGGTCTGGTCTGGCAGCTCTGTCTCACAGAGCTGTCAGAAACAAGAAGATGATGGCAGGACTTCTCTGGAAGTCCAGTGGTTAAGACTCCATGCTTCCACTGCAGAGGTCTTGAGTTTGATCCTTAGTCGGGAAACTAAGATCCCACATACGGCACAAAGCGGCTTAAAGAAAAAAATTCCAAATAAACTCTTTTCAAATTCTGTTAAAAAAAAAAAAAGAAAGAAGACAGAAAATAAAAATGTGAAATAGAGGTAAATAATGTGTGTTATATAGATAAGATACACTAAAGTATAAAATATATGTATATGAACTTCATGGATGAATCACCTCATACTTCAGTTTTCTGTTCTGTAAAATGGACACAGTAACACTGACTTATTATCCTTTGCAAAGGGTACAAAATTTCATGGATTAATTCCAGCCTTCCTATGGACATGTGAGACGACTCTGACTTAGGCTTGTTTTCCCCCCACAGTGGGATGGTGATCACTCCAATCCCATGGTACCATCTCACAGTCCCACCCCAACCCAGCTGGTCTCAGCAACACTTCCTTTGAAACATATAAAAATCTGACTTCTCAAAGTTGTCAATCACTGTCCCAACTACCACACTGGGAGCTCGGCCTCCTGGATCTAAAACATGGAGGCCTTAGACTCACAGGGAGGACCCACCTCTTCCCAAGAGTTCCAGGGGGCACTGCTCAGGGGTAGTCACAGTCTGGCTGTGAGCGCGAGATGCTATGGATGGGATGGGGCTGGAGCCTGCTGGCTGAGTCCCAGGACAGAGCAGCACAGGTGTCAGACGGATGGAGGAGGGGTGTTTTAGAGTGTGAGGCCCAGTGTTGGCTGGGGGGCCTGGGAAGACCAGGTGGGTGTTCCCGCCCTGCGGTAGGACACTCTGCTTCTGTTGCCAGGGCAAGGCTCACCCCGTGCTGAAATAATGGCCACAAAGCTGCAGGCTTCCTGTCCCGAGGGCCACCCCCGGAAGTGGAGCTGGTTGCTCCGCAAGGCACAGCCCCCATCCTCATGGGGGAAGCCAGCGTTTTGTTTCCCCAGATGCCAGCAGGCCAGCTCCTCTGCACCTTTCCTCTTCCTGCAGATCTGGTCTCTTCTCGTAAGGGAGTAGGCACTGTAGCATGCACACGCGCGTGTGCGCACACACACACCCCCTCTCCCAGGTCTTACCTGCTCGGTCCCCCGGCCACCGCACATGGAAAGATTGCACGCCACTGTGGACGTGGAGGGCAGACACACAGGACACGTGTTCCCCTTCTCTCCCTACAAAGAGACCTTGACCGTGGGAATTCTCAAAAGGAGGAGCAGTAAGACTCTTACGCCTCAGGCCCATTCAGGGTATAGTCTCTCGGCAGCTCCAGCCGGGGGCTGAGGACTTTGGGGAGCTCTTAGAGTTTCTGGGCCCCCACGGTGTCTGGTACAAAACAGTGACTGTAGAAACTGGAAGGAATCCGAGGGAGCCTGTGATGCCAGGACAACCGGCAGCTCAGCAGAGAGGAATGGGGCCCACAGAGGAGTCTCCTCCACCATGCAGCCCGTCCCCTGGAGCCTGGTCCAGGGCGCACTCTGGGGGTAGGGTAGGGTCGCTGAACCCTAGGGAAAGAGGCAGTACCTGAGAGGAGCCTGGAGAAGCCCGAGGGCTCCGAGCCCCACCTCTGCTCCCCACAAGGTGGCAACAGCGCTTCGCAGGAGCCCCGGCTTGGGGTGGGGGTGATGTCCAAGCACACTCTGAGGACCAGATCTCATATCCTGTGCCCTGATGGTCTGAGGAGTCCTTCGAGGTCTTCAGGTCATTTCACCTGGGCCTGGGTGTGCCTCTCCTTCCTGTTTTAGTGCCTTAACTGCATCGGACTGGCCCCTGCTGACGGGTTCTGACCTCCCCACTCCCCTTCATCTCTTCCATAACCTCTGTGGGAGTGGGGGGCAACACCAGGACACAGGTCTACTCTCGGGACTCTGAAAGGGCCAGTGGGAAGACGAGCCAGAGATCACGCCCCACTAGACCATACATGAAAACATGTAAGTTAGTACCTCTGGCTGGCCTCACCATGTGTGCCCAGGACACAGCTGATCATGGATGTCCAAGAAGTCACCCCTGCAATGTGGCAAACACCCATGAGGAGCCTTAACATGTCCTCTGCCTTGTGCTGTCTCTGCTCTATGGGGGTCCTGGCGAAAGGTGGGCTCTCTTATGTGACAATGAGCATCTCTACCCATCAAAGGCATGGCGAGGGACCCTCTGCTTGCTGCCCAAGAGATAGACTTTGGGGGTAGCTAGTTCTGTGCTCAAAGGTAAACAGCAAACATGGTTTTCTGTTTAACTTCAAAAACAATACATATGTTGTTATTTTTCAGTCACTGTTTGCATTGTGTCAACTCTTTGCCACCCTCATCGACTACAGCAAGCCAGGCTCCTCTGTCCTCCACTATCTCCCAGAATTTGCTCAAATTTATGTCCATTGAGTCAGTGATGCTATCTAATCATCTCATCCTCTGCTGTCCTCTTCTTCCTTTGCCTTCAATCTTTCACAGCATCAGAGTCTTTTCCAATGAGTCCAATGTGATCCCCTTCATGGATGGTAGTCTTGTTGTGGCAAAGTGGCTTGTGTAACTCAATGAAGCTATGAGCCATGCCGTGCATGGAGAGTTCTGACAAAATGTGGTTCACTGGAGGAGGAAATGGCAAACCACTCCAGTATTCTTGCCGCGAGAACCCCACAAACAGTATGAAATACATATGTGTGTGTATATATATATATACACACACACACATATCTGATTTTATTTATTCACCAATTCCGTTATGTGAATTTGCCTACTCACTAAAATTTATTTGTAACCCACAAGTTAATAGATGTAGTACTTTTGCAGCCATTTGAGGACATGGGCAGAGGGGCAAAAGATTTGAGTCACCCATGGGCACGTCCCCAGCTGAGGTCAAATTAGGTGACGTTGTTTCATACTGTTAACAGGGATCCTCGTCCATTTAACATTTTTGCGTGTTTTTTTTTTTGTTGTTGTTGTTTTTTGGTTGGTGATTTTGTTGTTTAAAATGGCTCCCAAACGTAGTGCTGAAAAATCTGCCTAGTGTTCCTAAGTCAAAGAGGGCTGTGATGTGCCTTTCTGAAAAAGGAAAAAAACATGTGTTAGGTGAGTTTCATTCAGGTCTGAGTTACAGAGCTGCTGGCTGTGAGTTCAGTGTTAATGAATCAACAAAATATGTTAAGTAAGGTGTCTTTATACAGAAACACACATAAGACAAGGTTATGGATTGATTGGTTGATGAAAATATTGTGATGAGAAACCTGACCCCACATTTCCCCTGGAAGCAATGCTCACTGTTCTGTATTCCAGTGTTTGCATTTTGTAGAACATAACTACTGCAAATAATAAGAATTAATAAGAATTACCTGACGATCAATTTATTCATACATATATTCACTATAAAGATGAAAATAATATAAATACATATATAAATATAAAGTAATAAAATACATAATTTCCCTTTATCTACTTTTCTTCTCTAATCCTGTTCCTGTCTCATAGGAAACCATTATTAACCATTTGGGATATATCCTTCCATACCTTTCTCTATTAAATTGTAAGCTGAAATATATGTATTATTTATAAGTTTATTTTATGAAAGGAATTATGCATGGATATATGACTTGCCTTTTATCAATTTGGTGACGGTCAGCAAATTTTTTTCTGTAAAAGACCAGATAATAAATATCTTCTGCTTTGTGAACCAGATGATCTCTGACACCTGTACTCAACTTTGCCACTGTATTTCAAGAAGTCAACTGTAGACAGTATGAAAGTGAACAAGTGTGACTGTGTTCCCATAAAACTTTATTTATGGACACTGAAGTTTGATTTTCATATAATTTTCATGTATCACAAAATATTGCTCTTCTTTTGACTGTATTTCAACCATTTAAAAATGTAAAAACCATTCTTAGCTTGTGGGCAGTACAGTCACAGACAGGGGCTAGATTTTGTTTATGGGACTCACTTTACTGACCCCTGATGTAGATTATATGTTGATGCTCTCTTCCTGTTAATACATGGCAATATACCTCATTGTTTTAATGGCTACCTTGTATTTCCATTCCATGAATTTATTTCAATTTATATAGCTGTTTTCCTTATTGATGAGCATGTGGATTATCCTCAATATTTTGCTATAACAGAATATCCTTGTGCATACATCTTGAGGCATATGTGAGTGTTTCTATGCAGTAGAATTCTAGGATTGGAACTCCCAGTCCATCCCTCTCCATTCTATCTCCCCCTTGGCAACCACCTATCTGTGAATCTGTTTCTGTTTCATAGATAAGTCCATTGGCTACCCTAGTTTTAAGTAGGAGAGCGATATGGTTGAATTTGCTTCATTCTGGCATAATTTTTTGTTACAAGAATAATTTTAGATTCAGAGAAAAGTTGCAAAGATAGTACAGAGGTTTCAGTTTACTCAGTTCCCCCTATTATTAAGGACTTACATGGGTTTGTCAACACTATGAGAGTCACATAGATATATTATTATTAATTATGCTTCAGACTCTATTCAGACTCTCCCAGTTTCTCTACTGATGTTCATCTTAAAAAAAAAAAAAAAGTGTTTAGTTTTGGTTGTGCTGGGTCTTCATTGCTGCGTGAGCTTTCTCTGGTTGCAGCAAGCGAAAGCTACTCTTCCTTGTGACACGTGGGCTTCTCATTGCAGTGGCTTCTCTTGTTGCAGAGCACACGCTCTAGGCACACAGGCTTCAGTAGTTGTAGTTTGCAGGCTCTAGAGCTCAGGCTCAGCAGTGGTACACTGAGCTAGTTGCTCCGCGGCATGTGGGATCTTTCCAGACCTGGTATTGAACTCGTGTCCCCTGCGTTGGCAGGCAGATTTTCACCCACTGCACCACCAGGGACGTCCCTAATGCTCTTTTTGTGTTCCAGGGTCCCATCCAGGATCCCACACTTAGTAGGTCTGTTTTTAGGAAGATAAGCAGTAGTTGTGGTCTGCAGTGTGGACTGGAGAGGCCCAGGTCTGGAGGCCAGGGGACCTGGGAGGAAGTTGGGCAAGAGCCCAGTGTGTGGGGGGTGATGGTTGAGGCCAGGCTTTCCAGTTGTTGCAGAAGGGAGCAGGGAGGGGAGATACAGACCTGAAAGGTTCGTGATTAGGTTACGAGGTTGACCCAGTGGGACAATCAATGTAATAAAGTGAAGTTGAAGTACCACCATGTGTGGCTTCCTGCTAAATCTCATCCGGCAGACGATCATGAGCCCCTATCAGGTGGCGGGCCCTGATGTTCTCCAGACACGGGGCTCTGGGTTCCACCTGCCACCCTCATACATCTCCATCTTTAACCTGGTTTTCCCATTTCACTGCCTGGGAGTACACTAAAACCAAACTCTGTTCCTTAAAAGAAGTCCAACGCTACAAGAATTTTCACAGCCTGTCCTTGCTGCTGCCAAGAGTATATATTACCAATTTCCAGTGGAGGCTCAAATGTCCCTTTGCAATAACCTGGCTTCCAGGCACCAAGTTCAAGGGGTCACTACAAGTTGGGACTACGCCTGGGGGACTGATGGCCATGGTGCCTGGTGAGAGCTGTGGAGGGGAGATGAGTACCAGGCAGGGATGGACCCTGAGACCCAGGGAGTCCTGGATGCTCACTGCGTTGGGTTGTAGCCCGGGGGTTAAGGAAAAAAATCCAGAGAAATCCTAGTTGGCATGTTTCTAGCCCAGATGGAAGAGAAATAGGACAAACTGCTAAAAAGTTCCAAAACCAACACATGAGAAGTGCTTGCTGCCAGCAAATTCGAGGTATGTTGGCACACGCAGCAGAAGAGAAATGTATTCACCCTGTTGGAAAGGGGAAGACAAGAAGACGGAGGGCTGTTGAGAGAAGGCGGGTGCTCCTTGCCAACCGCCAAACGCCAGGTCTGGGAAAAAGCTGCTGCTTCCAAATGATCGAGCAGGACTGGGGCGAGCCAGAAGGAAGGGGCGCAGACAGCCAGGCGACAGGCATCTCGTGAAGTGGGGCTCGTGGCTTGTCAGCCCCACTCTCCCTGGCGGTGCCCTCAGCCGCTCAGTCCGTCTCTCCCCACAGCTCAGGAGGCGTCCTGTTCCCACTTTCTTCCTGGCCTGGCCCTACCCTCCCAGGGGAGCTAATGGTAAAGAACCCGCTTGCCAGTGCAGGAGACGCAGGAGACTCGGGTTTGATCCCTGAGTTGGGAAGATCTCTGGGAAGAGGAAATGGCACCCCGCTCCAGTGTTCTTGCCTGGAAAATTCCGTGGACAGAGGAGCCTGGCAGGCCACAGTCCATGGAGTTGTAAAGAGCTGGATAAGACTGAGCGGCTGAGAATGCACGCCCTTCCTCAAAAGGGCTACCTCTCTTTCATCTTCTCCTGATTCACATTCTTCCCATCTTTGGGGTACATCTCTATAAACTATCCATACATGTAAGATATCTCCAGCATTACAAATCCCATGTTATCAAGGGGACTTCCCTGGTGGCTGCCTACAATGCGGGAGACCCGGGTTCAGTCCCTGGGTCAGGAAGATCCCCTGGAGAAGGAAATGGCAACCCACTCCAGTATTCTTGCCTGGAAAATCCCACGGACGGAGGAGCCTACAGTCCATGGGGTTGCAAAGAGTCAGACACGACTGAGCAACTTCACTTTACATCAAGGGAGAAGCTAGAAAAACATCTCTGGATGCCAGTCGCTTGTGTTGTGCTGGACAGCTTCACAGGCACACCAGTCTTAACCTTGGAGTCACCCCGTGTCACTTCCACCGCACACTGTACCTCAGTGAGTTAGGAGTGAATTACAGAGCTGGCCGGATTCAAAGGGAGGGGAATGAGGCATCATCTCTTAACAGGAAGGGAGTAAAGACTGTGAGGATATGTTTTAGAATCACTGCAGACTCCAACTTCCAGAGAGTGAAGGGATTTCCCCAATTTACATGGCTAATGGGTCAGTGAGCAGGACCAGGATTGGAGGAGGGCAGCCAGTGCCTCACTGCCTTCCCAGTGCCCAGCGTTGAAATATTGAGAGCGGGGCCTCTCTGGTAGTCCAGTGGTTAAGATCTGTGCTTCCTAGGTAGGGGACAGAAAGTTAGTTTCCTTCAGGTCAGGGAGCTGAGATCCCACATGCCCCATGGTGTGGCTGGAAAAAAAAAAAAAGCTATGTTAAAAAATATTTTAGAATATTGAGGGAGAGCCAGATAAGGGGGTCTGATTTGGAAAGTTTTCTTTAGAGGGTTACCTCATTTTTAAGCTACTATAGATCCTTTGGACACAAAGATACCCAAGGATAGCTAAACAAACAAGCAAATGAATGAGCAAACCAGTAGACAAACATACACTTAATGAATCATTGCTAGTGATAACGCCTTTTTATATTTGCATAACACATGGTCTAGGCCCATGTTGAACGGCTTGTCCACGATCCTAAAGCAAGTCAGTTCAAAAACAGAATTAGAGCCAGCACTAGGGGTCCCAATTCTTTTTTAATTTTATTTTTGATTTATCTTTTCTCCCTGCGTTAGCAACCCCCTTGGGTAACCCTCTTACTACTTTATGAAGATACTGTTATAAATATTGTGTCTTTTCTTGAAATAGCAGCAGAGGTACCCATCGCTGACTCCTGGGCAACTGCAAACAGGATAAGCGCTGAGTAGCATGGCTCTGGCTGTTACCAGGCAGAGGAAGGGTTTGCAAGGTTAGGGGAACTGCAAGAAGCACTGGAGCTATTAATAGCTCCCCAATCTCATAGACTCAGAAACTAAGGCTGGGTGGGCTGATGGGCTATTGCTTAAGTCCTTTGACGAGTTAGAGAAGTCTAGCATTCAAATTCAGGTTTCTTAATGTAAAATCTAGATTCTACCCCACCCCCTCTGCCCATATCTTGGATTCCATGTGTTTCTGAAATGAAAAGCAAACTGGTTTTGAAAAAGCTAATCATCATTGCTCCTTGCAGAGATCCTGGAGGAGGTATTATTTTGGATAACTTACCAAATCAATCAGTCAATATGTAATTGTTGACCACTGTATTTTTTGATGCTATGTACAAAATAGATACCTGGAGGAGGGCATGGCAACCCCTCCAGTATTCGTGCCTGTAGAATTCCATGGACAGAGGAGCCTGGCAGGTTGTGGTCCACATGGTCACAAAGAGTTGAACACAACTGAAGCAGCTTAGCTAGCACTCATGTACACACACATAAAATAGATAACTGAGAACCTACTGTATAAGTACAGGGCACTCTACTTAATGCTCTGTGGTGACCTACATGGTAAGAAAATGCAAGCAAGAGGGAATGTATGTATAGGCACAGCTGATTCTCTCTGCTATACGGGAGAAACTAACACAGTAGTATAAAGCAACTATACGCCAATAAAAATTTTTAAAAATAAACACTATTTTATTCTTTATTTTATTTATTTAAAAACATTTTTTGGCCTTTCTGCAAGGCATGTGGGATCTTAGTTCCCTCACCAGGGATCAAACCTGGACCCTTTGCAATGGAAGTATTGGACCACCAGGGAAGTCCCTGACCATTGTCTGTTGACCCAGTTTGTGCTAGGTACGAGTGATCCTGCATATAAGATCTTGGTTTTTACCACTTTTATAGTGATGCTTCCTGGATTCAAAGCACTTTATGAATCCAACCTCACAGAGCATGCCATTCTGTATTGATCACGCGGATGACCCAAAATAGCCTAATTTCGCAGAAATCACACCTCCACCAGTACTTTCTAGGAAAAATAAATAATTAATAGCGGCTTGCTTTTCTAAAAACACACACATACATATGACGGCAGTGAACTTAAGCACTATTGGAAAATCCTAAATGTGTGGAGGCTTTCTAATTAACAAGATTATTTCCTGCAGACTCAGATGGAATATCCTTTCCCCTGCTTCTTTTTTTTTTTCCTGTAAAATAAACTCTCTGCAAGAAATGTGAAATTTATTATGAGAGGGAACGTGCTAACTATCCAAACATCCTAGTCAGTCTGAGGAAACGAGGCCATGATGACTTGGAAAACATCTCCCTTTACACACACACAGCCATTCACACACGGCCAGGCTCAGCCCATCACCCTGGCCGGAGGCGGCCCCTCAGCAGACTCGGTCGGCAGGGGGCATGTCTGCTGAATCAGAGCAATGCCGATGCAAATCACCTCCTGGATCTCTTGCTCCCACCACCAGACTAATCCAAACTGCAGCTCTGTCTATAGTACATCCTCCATGACTTTTCCCAGCCAAGGTTTCAATGACTCAAGTTCCACCATGTTCCCTGGAGGGGTTACGCTGCAGCCAAATAGACCGAACTCACCATTTGGAATTTTTTTTTCCCTTTGATTGAGTCTAATTTTTCCTTTCCTTCTTTCCCTACTGTCATGTTCTTGCTGGATCCCTTTGGACCACCCACTGTGCCTGCGCTTTAAATGTGTAGACTGGAATTTCCCAACATTAGTTGGTCTCCGGCACACTTTTTGAATTGTCAGCAGTTTATGGCTGTGGCACTGGAGAGCCCTCCCTCAGATTCAGACAGGTTCCAGGTTCAGCCCTCTGTCTGCCCACACTGTTGACCCTCTAATATGTACACATGCAAACATTACCTCTTTGTGCCATCAGCTCTCCTCTCAATCCTTGAGCCAAATTTAGCGTGGCGGAGTAAAAAAAAAAAAATACAGAATGTGGCAAAACAGGAAGAATGTCTTTTGAAATCCAGAAATGGTTAGGCTGTCCCAGCTGAGAATCACTGTCAAATATGAACCTAAAGAAAGCTAAACTCTAATTTACCTAATTTTTCCCCTTAGGCATTTTTATTCTTTCTTTAGACATCCTGCTTAGCACATTTTGAAACTGAATGACAATTTTCTAAGTCTTCCTTCCAAACTTGAACCCAAAATAAACTCTGTCTGGGCTCAGATAGTAAAGAATCTGCCTGCAAGGCAGGAGACCTAGGTTCTACCCCTGGGTTGGGAAGATCCTTTGGAGAAGGGAATGGCAATCCACTCTAGTATTCTTGCCTGGAGAATTCCATGGACAGAGGAGCCTGGCAAGTTATAGTCCATAAGGTTACAAAGAGTCAGGCATGGCTGAGCAACTAACACACACTATAATCATAGGAGAATAGAATCTTTTGGCTGCTTAACTTAATCATAATATGGGAAATAAGCATGATAAATGACCAAAATATAATGGTGGTTGTTGCTGTTTAATCACTCAGTTGTGTTCAACTGTTTGTGACTCCATGGACTGTAGCCCACAAGGGTCCTCTGTCCATGGGATTTCCCATGCAACAGGCATACTGGAGTGGGTTGCTATTTCCTCCTCTAAAACATATGTAGTCTGGTTTAATTCCAAGACATAATACAAAGCTCCTTGTACAGTGGAGAAAACTGATGCTTAAAGATGTTAAGTAACTTGTGACAGTCATAGACTTGGAATTAGAGTTCAGATAACTGGAAAACATAACTGCTACCAAGAGAAACAAAATCATCTTGGGATGGAGAAGGTAAAGATGGAGGCTGGGGAGGAACCAGACACACCCACTCGATTCAGCATGTCTGCATTTCTGTCTGCTGTTCCCCCACGCTATGCACAGAACCATATGTGTCAGACACATTTTCAGGGCCCAGGGACAGCTGCTGGGTCCAGATGTACTCATGTGCACGTCACTCACATAGATGTCAACACTGCCTCACAACTGGTTGGTCCAAGTCATCAGGTGTAGGCAGTCATGGGTAATTAGGACTTTGTCTAAAGGGAAGGCATCCAGACCCGTGCCCCAGAGTGGTTTTGACTTTGCTTTTAATTTTGAAAGTCTCATCAGGGCTGGAAAGGATGCCAGTGGCTCCATCCATCACTGCACTTGATATACCAAACACATAGTGAGTATGAATGGCTGGATGAGTTACCCAAGAGGTGCCTGCCCTGAGATAGACGGAAAGAACTCCAATTCTGGGGCTGCCACTTAACTTTGGTAAAACCCTGTTTTCAGAATCTGTTCTCTGTGCTTCAACCCCCAATCTATACAATGGATCAGGATCAAAACTATCTCTTCTCTTCCTTTCTCAAAAGTATATTGCCCCCAAAGAACAAAATGGAGCTGTCCTGCTGTATTTGCTATGTCATCTGGGAGCAGGCATGTTTCCCATTGATTCTCCAGTGGAGGAATGAAGAGGTTTGGGGCTTCAAAGCCTCCCTGAGGCTCCGAACCTCTTTTCAGTCCCAGGAGACTAGTGCTCAGGGTGCCTGGCCCATCAGCACACTCTGAGGTCCTGCTGCTTGTCACATGCCTCATCTCCGAGCATCCAAATTCCTCACTTTTTATCTTTGCAGCTCAGCTCACATCCTGAATCTGTGGCTTGGTGTCAGTCCTAAGTTGTGGTGCATTCTCAGCTATTATGCCCCTGCCCCGTTTCCGCTTTCACTATCTTTTGAGACTCTGATTAGACACATCTGGGACCTTCTTACTCTATCTTCTACGGCTTTTAATTTCTTTTACACTTTCCACCTCTTTATCTCCTAGGGTTGCCTTCTGGATAATTTCTTCAGTTCACATGGCCTTCCAGGTCACGAAGTCTTTCTTTGTGTGCTGGTCTGCTGTTTCATTGTCTCTACTGAGTTTTTGGTTTCTGTTTTATTTCATTTCTCTACTTTTATTTTCTAAAAGTTCTCTTTTATTCTTTTACAAATCCAAGGACCCTGAACTTATATTTTAAAGGTTCTCTGCCATTTATTGAAAATCAGTTCTATTTTGTTTGATCATTCTCAAACCAGAAGTGTTTGCAGCCTGATTCCACTGTCTCTTGCTGCTGGCCCTCCATCTTGGTACTTGTTTCCTCATACTGGGGCTGAATTTTAGTTGCAAGCTTCTCATCTTCTGTAGAAACTGCTGGAAATACTTGGCAGCCTCAGGAAAAGGTGAACACCTTCAGGTAGGATTTCTGTTTGCTTCCTCCTTAGTCGTCTAGTCTGGGATACCCTGGAAAAGAAAATGACAATTCACTCCAGTATTCTTCTTGCCTGGAGAATTCCATGAACAGAGGAGCCTGATGGGTCACAAAGAGTTGGACACAACTTAACGATTAAACAACAACAGCAATGCAGAGTGAATTCAGGCTACACAAGATGTTTGGCTTGTAGTTCTCAGGAAAGATAGTTCCTCCTTTGCTCCAATACCAAGCTTCAAGATAAGCAATTTTCCTTGTAGGTATTTCCTGCTCCCCAAATCTGGGGAGGAGGTTGGATTTCCCCCAGTCCTTCTTTACACTAAATGTATGGCCCTTGGCTGTTCTAATTCTATGAGACGTCTCCTACGAGACTGTCTACCTTGGACAGACCTAGGTTTGGTCTCCTACCCACCAAACCTCATAAGGCTCCAAATGTCAACTTTCAAGTTCACTAGGTCCAGAAAATTCCTTCAGTGCGAATGCTGGCTTCAGTCCCCATCTCACTTTCTGATTTTTGCTTTCATTTATTTATTTTTTTAAGCCAGAGTATTCCATACTTTCTTGCTAACTCATGGAAAATTTGAAAATAGTAAAAAGAAAAAAGAAAAAAAAATTTCCCCTGCCTGTGTTTTGAGCAGGAGAGCTAGCCTAAACACCTGGTCTACCTTATTGCTAGAAGCAGCAGTCTCAGTTTAAATACTACTTTTCCTAGGAAGCATTCCGCAACCCAGGATTTATCTCAAGGATTCAAGGATGATTCAATATCTGTAAATCAATTAATATGGGTAGCACATTTAGATACTGACATGATAAGAATTGTGGTCAGAGTGGAGACTTCTGTGTTTAAGTTCAAACCAATGCCAAATTCTAAATGTAAAGAAAGAACAGTGAATTGAATGAATCTTAGCCCTCTATGACATGAATTACTGTGCTCTGTAAAAAGCTGCCATTCGATTAGACACATGAAAGAGCTTTGTCTGAAATCTTTCCAGGATCTTCAACATTTATTCATTTAAAAAAATCCATTGTGCACCCTCTACATGCCAGGCATTGTGCTAGTCAGGGGGTCCGGTGGTGAACAAAAAGACATGATCTTTGCTCTTGTACGGCATGCAGTGTGTGTGCATGTATTCATGGTGGGGATTGGGACACGAGACTGGACAAGAGCGGGGGGGTGGCCAGGGAGTGGGTATGGGGTGTGTGGCTGAGTCATCAGCAAGAATAGCAGGAAGCCAGTGCTTTCTCAAAAACACCTAAGCCAAGCCCCACTCCCAGAGGGTATGGGTGGCTTAGGCACAGGCATTTTTAAAACTCCCCAGATGATTCTAGTGACTAGCTGAATGTAGGAACTACTGATGAACTGGTAATTTAGGGCAGAATTTCCAACAAGGGGTCCTGGGAATGGGTCACAGAGCACAAGTTCTTGGTCCTCTCAACCTCACTGCTGAGCCCGGTGTGGGGTTGCCAGGGCTCCCAGATCCCACCTCAACAAGCAGCCTCATCTATTTGCCTCCCTGCACCATGCCAGAGTTGCCCTTCCTATGTGTGCCATCACGTGAAAAAGGGTCTGAGCTGGAATGTCTGTACTGTAGGATTTGGCTGAGATTGGCAGAATGATCTAGTGAAAAAAAATTAAAATTCTGGGTCAACCACCCAAGAACTGTGTGAGCTTGAAGAAGTTATTTAGCTTCTCTCGGCCTCAATTTCCACATCTGTAAAATGTGTCTGACACCTACTTTGCATGCTGCTTATAAGGATTAGAGATAATATCTGCAAAGCACTTAGCCCAGGAGTTGGTTCATACAGGCCTGTGTTTAATGTGGTAGCCATAGTCATTGATATGGTTACTATGGTTGGAGAGTTCTACCCAAACTTCCACCAAGGCCAGAGGCAAAAAAATTAAGCCTGAAAGAGGAAAAGATGGAGCTGGGCAGGCATATGGGAAATGGGTTCCTTGGATTGCAGTTACAGACTGTCCCAGGTGTGTCTCTCTAGGATCTTTGTGGGGTCCAAGATGAATCCAACAACAGGAGTATTTGTGGGACATTTCTGCCCAAGCCTGGCACCCCTCTGGGGTTTCTAGCATGTTCTTATTTCAAAGTCACTGGAGGAAATCTGAGGATCATTCTTTTCTCTGGGATGAGTCTGGGGGCTGTGGAAGTCACCTAGGGTCTTCTGAGCCAGGCTTCCTAGCATCAGGAGAAGATGGTGAGAATCTAGGCAGAAGCTGCAGGTCCTGAACAGGATCTGGTTTTCCTCTCTGGGACAGGAAAGAAGGAAGGAGACTTGGGCCTGGGGCTGAAGCTATGAGCTCCATGGCAGATCCAGCCTTGGGACAATTTCTGGAGGAATGGCAGCAGTGAGACTGCAGGCTTCCCAGGTAATCAAGTCTCCCACCCAGACACTGACTGCAGTGTCCTAGGGCAATGAAAAGCAGAGGTGATCGGGAATGCCAGGACACCTGCCCTGATCCTGAAGGACTACCAGGGGGTGTTCCCAAGGGGATGATGACTGCTTGCTTTGCAGAAGGAACTGGTCACATCACAACCAGATTCGTTTCCATGGCACGTTGGGCCTCTGCGGTTCATCTAGAGAGTTATTCATGGGTTGTCTTTGTCTTTCCATCCCTGATGAACCACCAGTCTCCATGGCCTCCATTTCTTCTCTTGACATGTCCTTTGCATCTTTCTTGGTCTCTTTTTTTTAAGATTTTGTTTTTTGATGTAGACCATTTAAAAATCTTTATTGAATTTGTCACAATATTGCTTCCGTTTTCCTTTTTGGTTTTTTGGTGATCAAGCATGTGGAATCTTAGCTCCCCGACCAGGGATTGAAACTGTAGCCCCTACATTGGAAGGCAAAGTCTTAACCACTGGGCCACCAGAGAAGTCCCTTGGTCTGTTTCTCCATCTGTTATACGAGGGAGATAATCGTGACACTGTCTATGTGGGTGCTCACCCTATACAGGGTCCTGCAGAGGCTCCAGTCCACATTTGGACTCCCAGACTGTGCTCCTTCCTAGACCAGACTTGTCTCTACCGGAAGACCGTGAGCTGCTCGAGGGCAGAGGCTGCATCTCCTGGGCAGCCCCAGCACCATCTCCTGTTGGAAACAGAATCAGCCACGAGTGTTTCCTGTGCTCCTGCCAGAGACGACAGCCAGCAGCCTCCCTGCCTTCACAGAAACCTGCTCTTTCTCGAAATAAGTCTGTAGGACAGCGGGAGTCTAGCCAGCTGGGGGTGGCCAGGCTGGGGTCTCTTCTGGAGACACTGGTCAGGAGAGGGGACCACCATACTTGGCCGAGATGAGCTGGGCCCCCTCCCCGTGCTAGGGCGCGTCTTCGCATTTCCATGGCACTTCCTTGCTGGGGTTCCTAGGAGCCCCCCGTGAACAGTGTAATCACATCCCAGCCTCATCAAGGGCTTTCTCATCCCTTCTCCTCTTGCTCTTTGATAGTCCTGGGACCCATGTATGGTTTTTTTAAATTAAAAAAAAAAATTTCCTGGCCAGAGCATTCTGTCTTCCAGGAAGGCTCTCCCATGGTGCGTGGGAGTGGGAAGCTGCCCAGGGGCCTGCCTGTGGTCAGTCTGCTCTCTCTCCTCCTGGAAGCCATCCTCTTTGACTCACCTCTCCCCTCCAGGGTGACTTATACTTGCCTTGACCAGCCAGACCCCATGGGAAGAAGTCTTGAAGAAGCCCATGGCTTCCAGTAAGCTAAAAAGATACCTCAAGAGGGCCTTGGCCCAGACTCCCTCCATCCCTGGCCTGGCCCCTCACCTGCTCAGACCTGGGAGTGGGACCAGGCTGGAACCTCCGCGCTCCATCTGGAACCCATTTCTCCTTCTGATTAATATTAAGATTCCAGGGCTTCTCCCAGTACCCCGAAAGGGTTCACTGAACGGCTCTAGTTGAGAATGGGGATTTTTGTACCTGGGTGGCTTCCTCTGGCCCAGCAGATGGGCCCCCCTCTAGTCCAGGCCCATCAGCCAAGAAGGTGCTGTAGAGCTGCTCTTTCTGTGTCTGTGTTTGTGAAAACCATAGTTTCTTACTCTTCCTACAGGATGCCTAACAAGAATTTGCGAGAGGATAGTTGACCCTGTCTCCCTCCTGGAGAAATGCATGGAGGAGGCTGGGGCAGGGGCCTGGGAGATGGGGCTCTAGGCAGGGAGGAGTCCCAGAACCTGAGGTTCCCCCGGGGCTGCACTGGGAGAGGCCGGATTGACTCTGGAAGGCTGAGCTCCGGGGTGGGGGTGGGGGGTCAGCTCACAAGATCCAAGTTCCGCCCCCTCCTTGCCCTGTCCTCGGACCAGCGGGGCCAGAATGACCAGAGGGGGTTTGAGACCCCACATGGGAGGCCAGGAAAAGGAAGAGACGGGGCCCTGGGGGAGAGACAGCAAAGGGCCCAGGCACAGAGAGGCCGCAAAGGGAAGAAAGAGGGCCTCCCACAGCCCTGTGGACTCTCGATGCGACTGGAGCTGGAACTCAACCTTGGAGTCAAGATGGTGAGGTCCAATGGGGCTTCCAGTTAAAGCTTGACTAATGGCAGCAAGGTCACTACACTCCCTTGAACGTCGGAGCCTGTAATTCCACGTCTGTACTCCACGCTGCATTCCCCACTCCCACCCTGGGGAGTCCAGCAGGCCTGCGTCGCCTTCCCCCAGAGAACCCACAGCCTACAGCTCTGAGAGACTTTGTTCTTTGATCCCTGAGAAAGTCTCAGGTTTCCACAGTGTCTTTCTCAGCCTCACTGTGGCCTTGGCTTCCTGGGATTTTACAGATGGGACGTGCCCTGACATCGCACAGTTGGGACCCTTGTCTGCATGCCTCACCCTTGAAGCTCTCCCTCCTCCCCAGTCACACTGGCAGCGGCTTTGCCACCAGCCACACAGTCCCTGTTCTTTCTGCTTTCCCACCGACCATGGCCTTCACGGAGGCCGATCCAAACCAAAGACCCTGCTCTGCGTCTGTAACTCGTGATCCATCTCCCTGTTGGCGCCCCTTGATCTACAAATCAGCACCCCCACCCCCAACCCAATTTAGGGCTTCTCCACTGTTGAAAATGAAGTGGGTATTTGAACAACAAAATAAATATCACTGTATTAGATTACAAACCGAAGTCTAAAATAAATCTCCATGAGTCCATCCTTGTATAAATAAATGACTGAGTAAGTAAATAGATGGGGCAAAGAGACAAATCTTCCTACAGAAAAACTCCAAATACAACCTAGACGTTCCCTCCTCCTGGAGGAGGAGTTTAATCTGTCCCCTCTTGGAGTGTGGGTGGCACAGAGTGTCAATGAGGAGCGGGAGGGGGCCCCTTTCTGGTGGAAGAATGTAGCAGACACCCCGGTGGTCGAGGTGAGGCCAGCCTCACCAGTGGCGGTCATGGTGGCAGCATGTGGGCCTGGGGTGATGGCTCGAGGAGGCCACCACACCTCTGTGGTTTTCTCCCACACCCAGAGCCCCCGTCTAGTCATGAGAAAACATCAGACAGACCCAAATGAGGGGGCCTGCTATAAAGGCCTCCACCGCCCTTCAGAAGTGTGAAGGTCACGAAACACAAAGACAGACAGCAACCAGCACAGCCCAGAGGAGTCGAAGGAGAGAGGATGACTAAACGCACTGTGCTGTCTTGGATGGGATCCTGGAACAGAAAAAGGACATTTGTAAAATATCTGGTGAAATCCAAGTGGAGTCTGGAGTTTGGTTAATAGGGATGCACCAATGTTTCTCAGTTTTGACAATTGCACCATGGAAATGTAAGATGATAACCCAACACCCAGTGAGAAGCACGAGGGAACACTCTGTACTATTTGGCAACCTTTTTTTTTCCCCTTAGCAAGTCTAAAATAATTCCAAAATAAAAAGTTTATTTAAAAAGACGAGGTGGACTAAACAAGAGCATTTCTTTCTTTTGTGTGTGTGTTTTGCTTTCTTACACAATTATAGAAACACAATCTTCATTAGACAGGATTCAAACAGGCAGAAGTTTACAAAACAGGACCTGAAGGTCTCCCTCTTCATTATCCAGCTTCCATTTCTATCCTCAGAGCTGATGTGGTCAGCCATGGCTCAAACCCGGGAACTGACTACACGTAGTCTTTACAACAATCCTTTGAGGTAGGCACTGCAAGTCCCATTTTAAAGATGGAGAAGCTGAGGCACCTGTCCTGGAGATTAAGGACATTGGTCAGGGTAGGTAGTAGGTGACAGAACTGGGATTGGAGCCCAGGTAATTGAGTACCAGTACACCAGCTTCCCTGGTGGCTCAGAGGTTAAAACGTCTACCTCCAATGCCGGAGACCTGGGTTTGATCCCTGGGTCAGGAAGATCCCCTGGAGAAGGAAATGGCAACCCACTCCAGTATTCTTGCCTGGAGAATCCCATGGACAGAGCAGCCTAGTAGGTTACAGTCCACGGGGTGCAAAGAGTCGAACACGACTGAGCGACTTCACCTCACCTCACCCATGCTTTAAGCACTTGGAGAGGACACACCACTTCTACTGTTCGCACCCAACCCTTGGACACACACACACACACACACACACACACATCCACACATCTTGTTATTGGGACTAACATCCATGTTGTTGACAACTTACTTTTAGAAGTCATGACTTACTTCCATTGCTGTGCACCTTCTGAGTATGTGTCCAGACCTACCAGCATCTTCCCTAACTGCTCTATGCCAGTGGTTTTCAGCCAGGGGCAATTGTGCCTCCAGGGGTCACCTGCCAAAGTCTGGAGACATTTTGGGTGTGGATGCTACTGGCATACAGAAGGATGCTGATGAACATCCTGTAATGCACAGGACCGTTTCCACGTTGTTATTTTGGTCTGGGATTATCTGGCCCCAAATGTCGATGCTGCTGAGGTTGAAAAACCCTGCTCTCTGGCATTCTGTGGGAAAATCAGATAATTCCTAAGGTTCCTCCCAGCTCTAACATACCACGTGAATGCATATCCTCTCATATGCACCCCCTCTCTGCTTCCATCATTTTCTGCGGTAGACTCACTTGCTCAACATTCCTCACAGAACCAGGGCACTTTTCAGAACCACACACCTCTTGCTACGCATCTCAGTTTATCCTCAACTGAACCACAAGCTCTTGAACAGCACTCATAGTATCCCTTCCTGGATCCATCTTTGGGGTCCAGCACGCTATGCATCGTGGGAGAATCAGGAACTTACATCACTCTGCTTCCGAAAGAAATCTCACTGTTCAAGGTGATATTTTACCGCAGGACCTCCCAGTCCTGGCTCCAAGGTAAAGTCACCTGGAACGCAAAGTAAATAACAAAGATCCAAGCCCCTTCTCAGCCATCAGTAGAATTACCATCTCTTGGGTTGGGTCTGCACTTCCTCATTTTCAAAAAGTTCCCTCAGTGAGTCTAAGGCACAGGCATGGAAGAGAACCAGTGGGCTGGTGAGTTCTCATTGCAGTTATCACAAACATCTAACCTGGATTCTTGTGGTGCTTAAGATAATGCCTGGTGATAAATTCGTGTCAAGGAAGGGGTCACGCCCAGTGTCTTTTCTCTAACCCAGGGCTTCTCGCTCTGTAATGTGCCCATGAATCACTTGGCATCATGTTAAAATGCAGACTTAAGACTTCGAAGGTCTGGGTGGGGCCCGAGACCCTGCATTTCTAACAAGTTCCCAGGGGAGGCTGATGCTGCTGGTCCAGGGACCACACTTTAAATAGCAAGACTTTACTTGTAGTGTCAGTGGCTAGGAGGCCTTCAGGCTCCTTCCCAAACTTAGGCTATGAAATGTTTGCTCGTTCCTTGGCCAAGCACCCGGCCACCCTCTTGGAAAACTCCACTCAAGCACAGCTGAACTGGAACAAGACTGAGGAGGAATGGCAAATGTTTACCGAGAGTTAGAAAATAAAACCGAGGAATAAAGCAGGAATGTGACAACTCCTAAAGCTTTAAAAAAAAAAAACAACCCTGAGCAACCCAACCAGAAACTTCAGGGCCCCTTCCAGTTTTAACCGCCTCGACTCCATGTCCATTAGAATGTCAGCTAAGATCCATCAAGAGCGCAATTTCCTCTCGCAGACCAGGGACCTCGTCTCTGCTGCCCCAGCCACACTCTGTTCTCCATCAGTGGGATTTACGCATATGGAACCGAGTGTGGAATTGGGCCCATTACATTTCACTTCCTACATCTGACATATTTAATACCTACTTTTCAAATAAATGAAATCCCTGTTTAGCTCTCGCCTGGAAAGGTGCAACCGGTCAACGGGGTTTTCATGGGCAGTTCTGGCCATACACGGTGGTTCTGGCCATATGAGGTGGTTCTGCCAGACCCAGTGGTCTCTTGAAGAGTGTGCAGTAATAGCCTTCTGGAAACCGAGGGATACAGTTATAGTGGAACAACTTTTATGGGCCAAGGACTTCCCAGGTGGTGCAGTGGTAAAGAATTTGCCTATGTCAATGAAGGAGACACAGGAGATGTGGACTATGTCCCTGGATCAGGAAAATCCCTGGAGGAAGGTATGGCAACCCACTCCAGTATTCTTGCCTGGAGAATCCCCTGGACAGAGGAGCCTGCCAAGCTACAGTCCGTGGGGTCATAAAGAGTTGGACATGACTGAACATGCACGCCCATGCCGCATTTTTAAAATTATTTACTTATTTCATTTTTGGCTATGCTGGGTCTTTGTTTGCAGTGAGCGGGCAATACTCTCTAGTTGCGGTGCACAGGTTTCTCACTGAGGTTGTTTCTCTTGTTGTGGGGCAAGGGCTTTAGATCACCTGGGCTCCAGTAGTTGCAGCTTACAGCCTTAGCTGCTCTGAGGCATGTGGTTTCTTCCTGGAACAGGTATCGAACCTGTGTCCCCTGCATTGAAAGGCAGATTCTTAAACACTGGACCACCAGGGAAGTTCCACAAATGCATTATTTTAATAAAGTTTCACTATAAAAAGAGCTGCTTTGTGTCAGAAATACCATCGCTTATGCTGAGACATGTATGTGTTTCGAAATTACCCTGATAGAAGTTGCTAGAAGACACTGGGTGTACACACCTACTTTCATGATCACTTGCCTTCAAGATCCAGAAAGACTCCAGGATCTTGAGTTTGCAGAATGTAATAGTGATGGCTTCCCTGGTGGTTCAGAGGTTAAAGCATCTGCCTGGAATGCGGGAGACCCAGATTAGATCCCTTGGTCGGGAAGATACCCTGGAGAAAGAAATGGCAACCCACTCCAGCACTCTTGCCTGGAGAATCCCATGGAGGGAGGAGCCTGGTAGGCTACAGTCCATGAGGTCCCAAAGAGTAGGACACGACTGAGCAACTTCACTTTCATTTTCACTTTCATAGTTGGCTTAGCCTGAGTTGATCCTTCAGGTCTTCACAGCTGTTCTGAACTGATCATCAGTGAGTGACTTAGCTCAGGGGACTGGGGCTTGGATGTAGGTGGCCAAGGGTAGAGTTCATCACCCTCACTCATTCCACCCTTGCCAACAGGCTACTGCACCATCAGGGGTTGAGGTAGGTATTCCACGGGGTGTTTGGGCTGGGCCAGCCTGGCACTGCGGAAACTGGAGCTTTGGGGAAGAAGAGTGAGGCAACCGCACTCCCTGTCCTCCACTCCAAGGACCTGTGGGCAAGAGCTTATTTGTGTAGAGTCTCAGTTTGGGGCTGATAAGGAAGTGACATGTGGTCAAGTCAAGGAGGAGAGAGAAGTAAACAGTGGAGGGGATACTGTGTGTTTCCTACTCTTGATTTCCTAGAGAAATCAAGGTTTCCTAGAGAAGCTGAGACGCTCTTTTCAAGACCTGCTCTGTGAGCTCCCGGGGCTCAAGACCTACTGCTTGTTTAGCCAGGAGACAGGACGGGAGAAGGCAGCTTTCACCATACCTCCCTTTTATTTCTAATTCCAGAAATTTCTAGACAGAGCCTCTCCTGCAGTGACAGAGGCTATGTCCTGGCCAAGCCTGTCTTTAAACCCGGTGTCTGGGTTTTGGGTCCTGGAATGGGCTGAGTGAAGGTGAGGTGATGGTGGGGTGTCCCATGGGTGGGCAGGGGGAACTCTGTGTGAAAAATCTGGTTCTCTGCTTTGGAGTATTTCCTTTTGGCTGTGCATCTAGGCTAAGGACACACCAGAGTTTCTAAGAACAGCATACTCAGAAAAATCATAAGAAAACCTGGAGAAAAAGTCATCGTTGTGATGCTGTTGCTGTAAATGTCCTCGAAACCTCATTTCAAGCTCAGGGCCCCCTCACCCACCTGCAAGCTTCCCATTACCTGGCCGCACTGGTCCGGTTCCTATTCCTTCTGCATCTGGAGGTGCTGGAATCATCTGAGCGGCTCCCGACTGGAAGACAGACGGATGGACCGCCCCGCCCCATCCCAGCCCCGACACAATAACAAACAGCCCTGTAAAAAGCACTTACATTTATGAACTGTGTATAAATTTACCGACATTGATTTATGACCCTTGGCTGGACCTGACATTAGACTCTTTAGGGGTATTTCTTTCTTTCTGCCTTTCTCTTTGGGATTTTTTTTTTTAAAGTGTTAATGTTACAGTTCACATTCTTAATATAGCCGCACGCCTGGAACTAGGCGGAAGACAGCTGGGAGCCCAACCAATGAGCCATGGGCAGGAACCGAGATGTGATTTATGCCCAGGGCTGGGGCTGGGGCAGAAAGCCGCTGCTGGTTGGTTCAGAGAGGATCCCTGGGTTCAAGGGATAGTGGGAGAAGCAGGAAGGGGACACACTGGATCTAGAACTGTGTGGACCTCATCGCTTCCTAGATATGTGACCTTAGGCAAGTGGCCTGACCACCCTGAACCCTAGTTTCCTCATCTATGTAATGGGGGCAGTAATTCTGACCTGGCATGGTTGTTACAAGGATACAGGAGGTGATGCCGTTCAAATTCCTGGCTATGCCTCCCTATAAAGGGTCTCAGTAAATGGGGATGAGCATTATGGGGCAAAACTCATTTGAGCTTGGCACAATGGCCTCTGGAAAACTTTCCAAACAAGGCTTAGTCCACAATGACTTACCTTGTTATTTACTAGCCAGTTGGTGTAAAGTTGGGAGTGAAGCATGCCTTTAATCTCTTCAGTGGAGATGTGATTAGAGTCATTACTCACAGTTTGGATTCCTCTTCCCAGACCTGCAAAGGCTGAGAAGCTTGGAGGAAAGTGAGAATGAAGACTTCCCTCCACCCCCACCCCCCACTATAGCTCTCCCCATCACCCCACACACTAATAAAAAAGCAAATGTTACTTTCATTGGATCCTAAACTTTATTACCTATGTAATCATCTCTATCTCCCTATGTCTGCTGAGGAAGGAGGAAATGACATTTACTGAGCACCCTCAGTGATCCAGAACCTGGCAGGACTTTTGATTTATCTCATGGACCCTCCTAAGTGGGTATAGTTCTCCCTTTTTCTGAGAAAGAAACTGAGGTTTGGAGAGGTGAGAATAACTTATTCATGATCACACAGCTAGTAAGTGGCTGAGACGAGAGGGAAACCCAGCCTGGCTCCTGTTGATCCGTTAGCCCCAGATTTCCTTTCTCTCTCTCTCTCTCTCCCACACACACACACACACACACACACACACACACACACACACACACACACACACACACATATGTTTCTTTAAAACAAAAGAAAGCACTGACTAGGGGGAGTCTCTTGGCTTCCCAGGTGGCTCTAATTGTAAAGAGCCCACCTGCCAATGCAGGAGATGTAAAAGACTCGGGTTTGATCCCTGGGTCAGGAAGATCCCCTGGAGGAGGGCATGGTAATCCACTCCAGTATTCCTGTCCGGAGAATCCCATGGACAGAGGAGCCTGGTGGGCTACAGTCCCTGGGGTCACAAAGAGTTGGACATGACTGAAGTGGCTTAGCACACACAGGACTCTGCCCCGTGAGAAGCAGCCCAGGGCACAGAGTGTCCGCTGGGGCAGGAATGTCCTGTGAACAGGCTGTGCCTGTTCCCCTGCTGTAATCCAGGCCGACTCCACCTCTCACCACAGAACCTAAAAGAAGGGCAGGAAAAACAAAGACAAAAGCAAAAAGCAAAACCCTCCTGTTCTTTCCGCTCGGCCGGAACCCACGGGCAGTGAGGCTCTTGGACACCAGGTGGCGCCCAAGTAAGGCCGAACGAGGAGCTTCAGCACAGGGCTCGCTCTGGGGGAAACAGCGACCGCAAACTCAGATGGAGAGGATTAAGGTGAAGGATGGCCAAAGAGACGTGTCCTGGCTCCGGTAGGGTGACCCTTTGGTGAGGGACTACGTGAGAGAGCGCTGTCTCAGCATCAAGCCCCGAGGCCACTCTCCTGCTGTCCCAGGCAGAGGGACCGGGCAGGAGGAGTGGCCACAGGGCCCTCCAAGGCGGGTGAGGGGGACGGGACACTGAAGGTGCGCGGTGCGAAGCGGTCCTATGGTTTACCTAGGACATCTCCTTCCCGGTCCTTTCTGCTCTGGGTGACCCTCCGTGGTTCCCGGGGTAGACACCAGCAGATAGATGCATGTGCTTACATCCGAGAGGTCCTCCTTAGACCACAAGCCTCTCACTGCAGTCCAGGGAGGTCAGGGAGAGGGGCTGCCCCTCTGGAGCAAGGCTTTTCTATCCACCTCCCCCACCCCTCTCCCACTGTCCACGGAGCCTTGATTCTTGACTTCCGTGTGGTACCATGTTTGGGTGCAAACATGGACATCTTGGGCCCAAGGGACATAATAGCCCCCCAAACATAGCAACGTAGCTCAAGTGGAGAAAGGACAACTTGGTGTGTCCATATTCTTCCCTCGTTTCCCCATCACCCCATTACTGGCACTACTTCAGCCCTTCCAAGAAATGTTAATTTCCCACATCCCAGTTTTTTGCATAAATCACTGAAAATAGTCTAGAAAATGTGATAGTCAAGACGATGTTTCCCAAACAGCTTCTCCTGGCCAGAAATGGGACAGTACTCCTTCGTCAGCCTACGCGTTCTAGGGTTTGGTTTAGATGATAAGATTGCCTCAGGTGCATCTTAACTTCCTAGGGGTTGGGGGCGGGGGTGTTGACTCTCTTCCACCCACCCATGGCATGCCCAAAAGGACAGGCCCCTGCCACCTAAGTATCCCAGTCTGGAGACCCTTATGTTCCTCTCCATCTTCACGCTGTGGCTTCTGGAGCCAAAGTCTTCTAGTCTCAAAGAGAGACTGAGTTCGTTTAGAGACTTGTTAATTACACAGCCAAGAGAAGGAAAGGGAAGGAGAAAAACTCATGAAAATGTTCATTTAAAGTTAATTGCTGCCCATACTCTTGCTAATTGAAGTCACTCCACCGGTTTTCACTTATGTACCTGTGTGTATTTAAGATGGGATACTGCACAGTATAAACTAAGCCACATCACAACCTAACGATCTGGAAAATCTCAGTTTAATAAACAAAGCTGGCTTTGAGTTACTCAGGAGAAACACCCGTGCGTGCACACACACACACACACACACACACACACACACTCCCAAAGCACCAGGATCTCAAACCTTCTGTACATGTCTTTTCCTCCCTCATTCAAATTACACACAGTCTCCGTCCCTTGCTCGCTCTCTTCCACTCTCTTTCTCTTATTAAATTTATTTTTAACAGCACCTTAAAAAAATAAACACACCCCTCTGTGCCACTCCTTTGCCAGGTGCAGCCAGGGGGCAAATTTTTACAGCTGAATTACATGACCTGAAATATGGAGCATATAATGAGGACATTGAGAGACATCCCTCCATAGCGCGGGGCCAATGGCTGGTGTATTAACATTCCTGGATAGAGCAGTAGCCGGGACAGCAGTGGAGTCAGGCCTGGAGCCCTTACTCAGCATGAGGAATTATATATATCTTGGAACTCTTTCCTGAACCTAAACATTATTGCTGAGAAAGGGATAACAGTGTGAGCGGCCACCGCTCTCCAGCCGGGGCTCGCTTACTGCCGCAGATACGAGTTTGCACATGAGGCTGAAGGGAAGCCACCAGACCCAGCTCTGGTCAGGACAGGGGCAAGGATGCATCGGAAGTCTTTGGGAAGTCCTTGGCTCTGGAGTGGTGTTGACATGGCAGTGGATGAAGCTTGGCCCCCTGCAAGTCCGGGCTCTGTTACCCAAGACCCCTTGAAGATGTGATGGTCTTCTGGCATCTTGTGAGCCTGCTCACTGTAATGACCAGGCATTGCCCTGGAACCTCTCGTTATCTGGAGTTCAGATCAGAGACCCCTTGAACTCAGCCATCTGTGACCACCGCGAGAGCTGGGAGAGACAGGGAAACCATCAAGCTACAGGAAATACAGAAATAATAAAGATGGCTTTTAGTGTGTGGCCCTTCCCAGATAGACATTATTTATTTGAACTAAAATTTACAAGTGTGTGCGTCAGTCACTCAGTCATGTCCGACTCTTGGTGACCCCATCTCTGTCCATGGAGTTTTCCAGGAAAGAATACTCAACTGAATTGCTATTTCTTACTCTGGGGGATCTTGCCAACCCAGGGATCAAACCCCTGTCTTTTGTGTCTCCTGCTCTGGCAGGCTGATTACCACTGTATCACCATAGCATAAAATTCATCACTAACCACTTTAAAATGAACAATTCAGTGGCATTTAGTGCATTCAAAAGATGGTACAACCATGGCTTCTGTCTAGTTCCAAGACATCTTGATTACCCCCAAAGGAAACCTCTTACCCATTGAACAGTCACTCCCCACCCTCTGCCCCAGTCCCTGACAGCTTCTGTTCTACTTTCTGTCTCCAGACTTACCCGTGCCATATGTTTCCAACGTATGAAATCATACACCGTGCAACTTCTTATGTAAGATACAGATTTTCAAAACCTTCTCTGGATATCTAACATGCATATAGCCATGGATTCTAACTGTACAACTTGGCAAATTTTCATAAACAGAGCACACCCAAGCAACCACCACCCAAATCAAGAAACAGAATATTATCAGCCCCCAGGAGCTCTTCATTCTACCTCCCAGCCCTAACTCCTCAGGGAGAACCATCCTCTTGGCATCTGTGTCCTGGATTACTTCTGCCAGTTTTTGTACGGATGTGTGTGAGGTGGAAGACTTCCCATCTTCATGGCTGTGTAGCATCTCACCATGGCTACATCAGGATTTATAGATCTGTTCAACTGCCGATGAACATTTGGGTACTTTGAGCTTCCAAGCTATGTATTTTTTTCCCTGGCTGCAGTGCACAGCATGTGGGAATCTTAGTTCCTGGATCAGGGATCAAACCCACGGCCCCTGCAGCAGAAGCATGGAGTCCTAAGCACTGGACCACCAGGGAATTCTCCCAAGCTGCGTATTTTTAATTGACATTCAAGTCCAAAAGCATGTTGAGTGGATTTCTCAGATAGTGGCAGTTGAAAAGCATCAAATCAGAGGAGCTGGGGATGTGTTGATAGATAGGGTTGGACTAACTGGTCCCTGAGGTTTCCATGGCTTGGACACAGTATGGTCTGAGGTACAGTGAGAGAATGCAGAGTAGAAGCAAAGCACCTCTGAGCATCCTCTCTCTCAGTAAACTGGGGACCTTTAAGGGGAAAGGGTGCTGGAGTTAGAAAAGCCCAGACCAGTTTCCCGGCTTCAGTCACCGTCCTCCCAGCCCTTCTGGACCTCGGATAGACACTGCTTCCTCTGTCCACAAGGGCAGATCTCCAGGCCCGCCTGCCTGTCCTGTCCTCTGTAATCTATGTCATGCTGAGGGACAGAGAGCTGGGCGTACAGTGGGGAGGAGCTCTGACTGATTGGATGAACAGCATTCTGGGGGCTGCTAGAGGCAGTGTGCTGTGGATCTGGGCCTGCTGCAGGCTCAGTCCTGGGAGAGAAGACATGCTGTGAATCTGTTGTCCATTCGGCCTTGGCCAGACCCAGGGAGACACAGAAGGTGATCTCTAGTACATCCTCTTACAGTGTGGCTAAGGCTCATTCTCCAGTTATCCCACTTTAGAAATCAATAGCACGTCAATATATACATATACAGGTTTGTATACTATACATGTATATGGCATTGAATTGTGCCTTTTCCTGTTATATAGTCTGTTCTGTTAGCTGCACAGCTAAGGCAGGCTCTTCTTCTGCAGGTTCTGCCTGGTCCAACTCTATTTCTGGAAAGGTTTGGGGCAGCCACTTTGAAAACAAACAAAAGATTCAGGTGAAAGAATCCTAGCCTGCACGCATTCAGACCCCTCACCTCCCACGTCTATGCAGTTGGGATCAGGGATTCCTGGCTCTTTCATGTCCATCCTCTGTACTAAGCACAGTATGTATGGGGAAGTGGATTAAATGCCCCCTGACCAGAAAATTTCTTCCAGGTATTATTCCCTTTGTGGGGAGGGAAGATGACTTTGGGTGTAGATTTCCCAAGACTAATTTCCTTTCCCATTATGGAGGCTGTAGGATGACCTCACTGCCTACCATCCCTGTGGATGTTACATCTTATCTCTCTAGTGAGCAGAGGGAGAGCCCAGAGCAGGGGCCCGATTTCTGGGTGACCTTGGCTCTTCTCACTGTTTTGTCTACTCTGCTCATCCTTCAAGGTATAACTTGTCTCCGTTTCCTGGGAAACCTGTTCCGCTCCACCTTCTGCAGCCTGGCTACCCTGGTCACTCCTCTGGCCCTTGGAGTTGCATTATGGTTTGTCTTCCCTCTATATTTCCTTTCTCCCTCCCCAAACCATAAGCCCCTTAAGTTGTAGAAGGAGGGGTGAGTGGGCCACATCTTGTGCTGGTAACTCAGCTCCCATCACAACCCTCAGCAAGCCACAGGGCCTCAGTTAACCTTTCTTAAAAAAATTAATTGTTTAATTTGGCTATACTGGGTCTTGGTTGCAACACTTGGGATCTTTAGGTGCAGCATGCAAACTCTTTTTGTGGCATGTGGGCTCTAGTTCCCTGAGCAGGGATTGAACCTGGGCCCTCTGCATTGAGAGTGTGGAATCTTAGCCACAGGACCACCAGGGAAGTAAGTGCCTCAATAGAATTTTTGGTTGTGCATAACAACGGCACAAAGTAATGGTGTGTTTGGGGTTTTCTATGATGATACGTTTAAAAAATTTATTTATTGTTAATTGAAGGATAATTGCTTTACAATATTGTGTTGGTTTCTGCCATACATCAACATGAATCAGCCATAGGTATACATATTGCTGATCAAGGCTTTTAAATTCAGCATTCTGGGAAACTGAAGGCCAAAGATGGTAAGGAGTTTTGAGGCCAGTATCATTTCCTCTGATGGTTTATGCGGGCCTGGGACCCTCTGTTGAGTACCCCTGGTGTGGCTGTGTCCCAGTGGGGAAGGATGCTTGGATCAATTAGCAATGTCTGCTGTGGGCAGAGCGGTAGGGAGTAGAAAGTATGCCACAAATTTGCCATGCTTGATCTCATCCAACTGCTTCATCTTACAGTGGAAGAGACGGAGGTGCAGAGAGGGGAAGTGACTTTATCCAAGGAAAATCAATTTCCTAAAAGGACTTTGCGCTCTGGGCGATGAGCTAACACGTTGGCACCATTCACATGTGGCTGTCTTGAGCGCGGTCTCCCTAAGACTGTCTTCCGCTTCCCTTTGAGGTGGTGGATTTTGACACAGGGAAGACATATTAGGAAAAGGCATGACTCAGATCTTCTGAAGCCGCTAAAGAGCATATTAAGCCATCGACAGCTTTTTCTGATTTTCGGTTTTCTTGCAGTAGTCAAACTGATTTTTTTTTTTTTTAATGTAAACAGATTTTCCCCTCTGCAGCCAGCCAAGCACCCCCAGTGAATCTGTTGGAGTATGGCGGCTTTTATGACTTCAAAACCCAAAGACTTGAAAAAAGCAGCTAGATGTCATAAGAATTTGCGTTGCTTCTGCTGAGATCAGTCCCTAAGGTATCAGTTGGGACTTGGCTCCCTTCGTTCCTCAAAATTGGCCATGCCCTGTTACCTTGCCTTGAGTCTACTTAGCCTTGACTTTATTCTGAATTATTTTCACAACGATTATCTAAACATCTCCTGCCCCAGTGGACAGTGAACTTCTCAAGAGCCTGGATCATGACCTATTTATTACCATGTTTTTCCCACAGCCCAGCAGACTGCCTTGAACTCTGCCCGTTCGTGAATTTATTCATTCATGGATGCCCACATGCGGAAACCATTTGTGGAGTGCCTACCTTGCACTGATTAGATTCTCTATGGAAAGAACTGCTGGGATGAGATGGGCCATGCAGACACCATTGGCTGTTAAAATTCTCATGGAGCAAGGGCTCAACTGAATGTGATGTCTCTTCTCATAACTTGATGCCTTTACGGTGGTGAGCTCATGAACACAGGGTCCCAGAGGGATCTGATTCAAGGGCAGATTTGGAAAAGCTGGGGAGAAAGTGACACTAGTTCTTTGAGGCAAAAAAAAAAAAAAAACAACAAAAAACCAACCATCCAGCTTCAGAATCCCAGGTGCTATTTGCCTTCTTTTTCTGCTTTTGTTTCTTTTACCTATTTTTATGGGAAAACTTTCAGACACACACAGAATGGAGAGAAGAGTGTAATGAACTCTGTGGCTCTATCAGACGCCAGCGAGCTTTGGCTTCCCTGGTGGTCCAGTGGTTAAGATTCTGTGCTCCCACTGCAGGGGATGTGGGTTCAGCCCCCTGCCCAGGGAAGTTCTGCATGCCGCATGTGTATGCCCTGTCACTCAGTCGTGTCTGACTCTGCGACCCCATGAACTATAGCCTGCCAGGCTCCTTTGTCCATGGGATTTTGCTGGCAAGAGCACTGGACGGTGTCACCATTTCCTTCTCCAAGGGATCTTCCTGATCTACGGATCGAATCAGGGTCTTCTGCGTTGGCAGGCAGAGTTTTTCCCAGTGAACTGTCAGGAAGCCCTCTGTATGCTGTGAGGCGAGGGCCCCCACACAAAAAAATTAATTAAAGAAAAGAGAGATCAATGATCTTTAGCTCATGACGAATCCTTTGTCTTACTCTCTATCCCCTGCTCTGGATTGTTTTGAAGCAAGGCCTGGACACCCTAGCATTTGATTAGTATGTTTCAATAAACATTGATAAAAGAAATGGAATAGTAAAGATACTTGTAATGCTGTTACATGGAAAAATTAGCAATGATTCCTTAATATCCTCAAATATATAGTTCTGTACTGTCTCATCAATGTTTCCTTTTTATTTTTAAACAGTTGAATTTTTACTTGCTTGACTTGGTATCCAAATAAGGTCCATATATTGTGACTGGTCCGTATGTTTTTTAAGCCTCTTTTACTTCATAGCAATAGTTCTTAGCTAAGGGAAACTTCCACAACAAACTGTGGGAAATTCTTAAAGAGATGGAAATACCGGACCACCTGTCCTGCCTCCTAAGAAATCTGTATGCAGGTCAAGAAGCAACAGTTAGAACTGGACATGGAAAAACAGACTGGTTCCAAATCGGGAAAGGAGTACGCCAAGGCTGTATATTGTCACCCTGCTTATTTAACTCATATGCAGAGTACATCATGAGAAATGCTGGACTGGATGAAGCACAAGCTGGAAGCAAGATTGCTGGGAAAAATATTAATAACCTCAGATATGCAGATGATACCACGTTTATGGCAGAAAGAGAAGAAGAACTAAAGAACCTCTTGATAAAAGTGAAAGAGGAGAGTGGAAAAGTTGGCTTAAAACTTAGGAAACTAAGATCATGGCATCTGATCCCATCACTTCATGGCAAATAGAAGGAGAAACAGTGGAAACAGTGACAGACTTTATTTTGGGGGGCTCCAAAATCACTGCAGATGGTGACTGCAGCCATGAAATTAAAAGATGCTTGCTCCTCGGGAGAAAAGTTATGACCAACCTAGACAGCATATTAAAAAGCAGAGACATTACTTTGCCAACAAAGGTCCATCTAGTGAAAGCTTTGGTTTTCCAGTAGTCATGTATGGATTGAGAGTTGGACTATAAAGAAAGCTAAGCACTGAAGAATTGATGCCTTTGAACTGTGGTGTTGGAGAAGACTCTTGAGAGTCACTTGGACTGCAAGGAGATCCAGCTATTCAATCCCAAAGGAAATCAGTCCTGAATATTCATTGGAAGAATTGATGCTGAAGTTGAAACTCCAATACTTTGGCCATCTGATGTGAAGAACTGACTCATTTGAAAAGACCCTGATGCTGGGAAAGATTGAAGGTGGGAGGAGAAGGGGACGACAGAGGATGAGATGGTTGGATGGCATCACTGACTCAATGGACATGAGTTTGAGTAAACTCCGGGAGTTGGTAATGGACAGGGAGGCCTGGCGTGCTGCAGTCCATGGGGTCACGAAGAGTCAGATACGACTGAGTGACTAAGTGGAACTGAAGGGAAACTTTGCATTCAAGGGGTATTTGGCCACGTCTGGAGGCATTGTTGGTTGTTGTCACTGGTTGGGGTTAGGGGGATGCTACTGCCCTCTAGTGGATGGAGGCCAGGGATGCCTGTCACATCCTACAATGCTCAGGGATGGCTCCCGCGCAAAGAATTATCCGAACCCAATGTCAAGAGCACTGACATTGAGAAACTCTGACCTGAAGGTTCCACCTCTCTCTCTTTTTTTCTTGTGATTTCTTGGTTGAGGAGACCAGTCTGTGGAGGCCTTGCAGAGACCCTTGCTCTGTATCTGCTTGATGTAGTTCAATATATCCTTCTGAACTCTGAATGTCCTACAACTTGATTCAGCCTCCCCACATCTTCTCAGAGTGGATTCTGTGCCCTGGCCCCTCCCACCCAGAAACGTGGTCCTCAGTGGTACCTCGGTGGTAGAACCCTTTGCCCATATTGTCCTTGTGCTCTTGGCTGTCCTGCCTCACACATGGGGTCTGCCTGTGGACAGCACCGCAGGAACCCTCTGGTCACAAGAGATGCATTCACGGAGGGCTCAGGCTCTCCTGGTGGCCCCATTTGACTTCCCCGTGCATCCTTCTCCCAAGAGGCCAAGTCATCCTCCAGCTTAAGCAAAACATCTGTCCTTCTGCGGTTTTGAATTTGACACTAAGAAACTTGACATTTCAAAGCAGGTTCCAGGAATTTAAGTTATTCTTCATCGCATTAGCCCTTAAAACAACCTGGAAGGTCTGGTTTCCGCAATGGGCACTCTGTTCGGTGGTCCCCAGATCTAAACCAGGCATTTCGCATACACTTCACCCTGCATCCCCCACCACTTGTCCAGAAGCTAGCTTCCACCCACACCAACACTTGAGGACAAAGCCACGGAGACAAAAGGGGAGAACAAGACTCCTGCATTGTGAGCGAAACAGCTCAGGGCTCTACAATTTAGTTTTTAAGATAGGAGAGGCCCTCACCCAATAATTGGACATGAAGTAAGACAGTCAACCACAGCGAGAGGTGAGAATTAACAGCAGAAGAACAAACAGGACTATTTTAAAACCCCAATGGTCTGAGCCTATTGAGGGTGGAGATAAATAGCCTCACTCATGTAGCCCCAGGGTTGAAGTACTACCGCCCATCATCAGAACTGAGGGCGCTTTTTCAGATGAGAGAGTAAGAAAGGAAGGGAGATTGAGCTTACAGGATGGAGGGCTGACTGGTCTTCACTGCTCTGGGTGCTGAGGAGAAGAGAGAAAGAATAGCCTTGGCCCTTAAAAGGTTCCAGTGGGCACACAGGCAGAATTCTAGTAGATCGCGATGAATTTCCTTAATGAGGAAGCCCCCAGGCTAGTGAACTGAATGCAATCTCAGAAAGCTTCCTGGAGGAGGTTGAAGAGGAGCAGCTAAGACGCTGGCCACCTGATGTGAAGACCCAACTCACTGGAAAAGACCCTGATGCTGGGAAAGACTGAAGGCAGGAGGAGAAGGGACTACAGAGGATGAGATGGTTGGATGGCATCACCAACTCAGAGGACATGAGTTTGAGCAGCCTCCAGGAGATGGTGAAGGACAGGGAAGCCTGGCGTGCTACAGTCTATGGGGTCACACAGAGTCAGACACAACTGAGCAACTGAACAACAACAACAAGCCAAGTAAAAGAGAGATGAAAGGGCCCAGCCACTCTGACCTGCTGGGAGTGTGGCCTGGAGGGAAGGGTCAAGCGGGAGGGGAGCTAAGCTAGGATGCTCTTTGCAGCACATTAAGCACTCAAAACTGGTCCTCAGAGCGAGAGCGAACTGTGAAGACTTGAAGCAGGGGAGAGACGGAGGGTGATTTACATTTTGGAAAGGTTATTTTGGCGGAAAGCATCAGGGAGAGAAGAGGAACAAAACAGCGGTTTACTTAGCGGTTGGCAGTGACCCACGCCAGCAAGTGAGAGTGTGCTCGCAGTGGGTGGAGACCCAGTGGAGGGAGAGGGGATGACAGGATTATCTCGTTTCATCCTCCCCCACACCCCGAGGTCAGAACCTTCCCTCTGTGAGGAGGCAGACTCCTGGAACTGTCAAGGTCGGAGATAGTAAAGGACACAGACTGGATCTGAACCCAGCTCTGACTCCCAGCCCTAAGTCTGCCCCAGGCCGCCAGGGCCATACTTCATTTTATTTCTTCGAGTTAAACTGTGCTCAACACAATCAGTATGCAGGAATAAGGCAGAAACACAGTCTGTTTTAGAAAGATTTCCATAAAGCAAAATTTCTAAGGGCATTGTGAGAGGGCTCAGGAAGCTGGTGTTTCCAGGCTCAGTGGGGATGGTAGAAGCTAGATTCTAGCCACTGGGAGCACGGGTGACAGAGGAATGACAGATCCTGTCATTCCTGGGGGGATGGCGTCACTGGGCAGTGAGCTGACCGCCCCCACCCCCAACTAGAAGGCCTGACCCTGACCTAGAGACTCATGGAAAGCCGAAAATCCTTTGGGAGAGAAGGCCGGTGTGGGTGGCCTTCATGGAAAGCACAGACCTGGGTCCTGCTGTCACAGAAGGGGTTTCCCTGGCAAAATCTGCCTCCATCAAACCCACCACCCAAGGGGCTTTTATTGGAAAGCATGGTGGTGCTGTGGGCAGAGAAGAATGGTATGTTTCAGCCTCTCTCTCTCTCTCTTTCTCTCTCTCTCTCTCTCACACACACACACTCTTTGAAAATGTAAAAAGCAAAGGGAAAATGTCTTTTGCACCATCTGGCTTGTTCTTTAAATAGCTCATTCCAAGAAAGAACTATGCGCTCCTTGCCTTAATTTATGTTTCTACCTTTCCCTTCCAATAGGCCTGCAGAAGGGAAGGGGGAGGAGGGGGCAGGTCTGATGCCGTGCGAGGATTCGGCAATGGCTTTGGTATGCTGCTGCCTACACAGCAGTATTTAACCCAATTACAGGATAATAAGGGCTCAGACAAATTATCTGCAAATAGATATGTCTATATGTAAACCCTCACATTTGGAACATGCGTCTGGGGCCAAAGAAAAGTTAAGCGCTTAGCCAGAGAGGGACTGAGCTGAGCTCACAGCTTTTTCCTCCCCCCGCCCCCCAGCCCTGTATATGGAGATATTTGAGTTAGATAAATAAGAAATCCCAGGTACAGACTAGACGGTCCAGCCTTGATGCTGTCCAGATGAACCGTTTGGCTCTGAGACTGTTGGTATGGCGGGTGGAGGGGGCTTGTCAGTGCCTGCCCAGTGAACCAGGACGGAGGGGCTCTGCCGCTTGGCCCAGCGTGGCTCTCACATGGACTGCAAGCCCCCTCCCAGAGCCACTAGATGGGCCTCCCCAGAGAAATGCTCACGAGCTGGCCCCAGTGGACTGGCTTCAAGCCTCGTAAGCAAAGGCAGTGGGCTGGACTGGGAGGGCATGGGAGCAAAAGTGGAAAGTGCAAAGCAGCTGAAGTTTGCATTTTATGGTTTTAAACAATCAACCAATGTTGCAAGAGCTTTAGAATTTCACTTTACAGTACAGCAGGAAACTGAGGTCCAGAGAGAACTGACTCACTCAGGCCACCCAGCTGGCGAGTGGGGAAGTTGAGACAGAACCCAGGCTCCTGGGCCCCAGTGCCAGGCCCTCTGCAGGACCCATGCTGCCCTGGAAACATGGTTGGGGTGGTTGAAAACGGTTCCGGGCAACATGACTCTCTTCTGAGGACACAATTTAAATGAGAAACTGAAATACACTTTCTTTTGTTTTTTCCTAATCATTTGCACCTAGAGGAAAAATATTTTAAATATAAGGTATATGATGTGTGGGCTTCCCTGGTGGCTCAGTGGTAATGAATCTGACTGCCAGTGCAGGAGACGTGGGTTCAATCCCTGGGATGGTAAGATCCTCTGGAGAAGGAAACGGCAACACATTCCAGTATTCTTGTCTGAGAAATCCCAAGGACAGAGGAGCCCGGTGGGCTACAGTCCATGGGGTTGCAAAAACAGTTGGACATGACTTAGCGACTAAACAACATATGTACAATAAAAGTGGAGATTGCATGAGGCAAAATTCCTTTGTTACCACGTCAGGGGCATGTTTGCATGTGTGTGTGTGTGATTGCATGTGTGTATGGTTGCATGTGTGTGTGTGTGTATGAATGGGTGTTCCCCTTCCACCCAGCGCTGTGATGTGTGAACCATCCTGTGGGTGTAACAGTTCACACCTCCAGCACGTGTCTCCATCTGCCCCACTGCGGCTTGCCTGCCCAGAGTTCTCTCCATTATGATATATTCTGCCGCACCTTAAAAACTGTTTTCTTTAGACGGGCTGTTTGCTGTTTTATATGGGGCAATTGACACCAGCCCACATCTAGGCCTTGGAAAATAGTTTTGGTTCCCAGAGAGAGGGAGGCAGGGCAGCTTTAACAGTCCTCCCAGCGGTCGGGCTTCTCCTGCTAAAGACACCTTGACAGTTTCCCCTGTCATTTCCAGGAATGTCTTAGATCAGTTTGAACATCTGTCAGGCTTCGAGGATGGTCGTGGCAGGGTCTGGGTGTAGGCTGGAGGAGGTGGGGGATGGCGGGGGAGAGGAGGAGAGGAAGGAACAAATCCAGAGGCCCAGGCTCAAAAGTCCCCCAAACTGAACTCTTGCAAGATGACCCCCTCCCCCCACCAAATCTGCCCAGGCCTCCTCTTGCTGGCTTCTGCCACCTGCTTTTAGTCCCAGAGTTTCCAGAGAGCAGGCCCTCAGCTGAGCACAGAGCAGGCCAGAATGGTAGAAAGACCAGGGTGCTGTGTTTGTAGACAGGAGGCCTGGTTTTTGTCGGGCGTGAGGAGGTGCCCAGGTGTTTTCACGTAGCCCCCAGTGCAGGCCTGGCTGGCTGGAGTGGATTTCAATTCTCCTTTGCCAAACTATACTTCTGAGAGGTGTCAGATATCGAAAACCTCTCCCCCAAGCCAAAGCAAGCATTTGGTGGGGAGGAGAGACCCAGGAGTGGGGCTAGGGACGGTAAGAGAAGATGCCGGTTTAAAAATAAAAGGAAAAAGCAAAAGCAGAAAGAAAAGTCTCTTCACATAGTGGTCCAAGTTGGCTGTTTCTTTTTAAAATAATTGGTTAAGCCGTGCATAAAGCCAGGTAAGTCTGCTCTGCATTGCAAAGGAGCCTGGGCAGACCGTTCTTCCTGGCATGGCTGGGGTTTGGGGAACCAGAGCTCTGCAGGACAAGGGAAGGGGCTGTGTCTGGTGACCCAAGGTGACCTGTCCCTTAATGGACAACCAGGGGGAGAGAAGTGGCAAGAGAGGGTATAAGGAAAGTCCTGGGTGGGAGGGAAGGATGCAGAGGGGAGGAAAGGAAGGGGAGAGGGAGATAAAGGAGGAGGGGGGTAAAGTCTAGGGTGGGGACAAGTCTCAGGCCCCTGCCTGCAGGGACCCCAGCTAGATCTTGTGTGTGCAAGCCTCCTCCAAGCTTCAGTCCTTAAAAATCACTAACTGTTGACTGCTGCCCTTTCCATAGGGTTCAGAATTCTTCCCTCTAATGACTCATGAAAGCATAAAATTAAGACATTCTGGGAAGCCAAAGGAATCTGGTTTAAAATGTGTGTTTGGGGAATGGAAGGCATTAAAAGAATGCTCGTGTCTGGACCATTCTGTTGTTTTCTTCTCTTGTTTTCTCTTCAAATTAATGAATGAGTCACGGTCGTCTTTAGGCCCGTAAAATGCTGCAGAAGGGAGCGTCAGGGAGGGCTGGGGAGCCGACCGTCTCATTTTCTCTGGCTTTTCCTACTCTTCAGACCCGCTGCTGTTTTCCTTTTCCTCTTTCTCTGTCTCCTGAGAAAGTCTCCTTCCCATTAATAAGCAACACGACTCAAGCCCCCTTCTCCCTCCTCCCGGCCCCAGGACCAGACCGCCCACCTTGAATAAAATCCAGCCAAGTTACAGGGACGTGCAGCCGGGTTCTCCCAGGCCAAACTCAGACCTCACCAGGGAGGGTCTCACTGGAGCCCAGATTCTCACAACCAGCTGTGCTTCCTTCCCTGGGTTCTGCCTTCCAGCAGCTCCCCAAACCAAGGGCACCCCTTGGAGGGGGCTGGAGTAGGACTGGCTCTACTCCACCAGAGGGTTAAAGAACAATCCCTCCGTTTCCAGAAAGTGCAGAAAATGTCTCTCTCTTGTATCTTAAAGACACTTCCATCCAAGCCCACTCTCTGGACCTCTTCTCCCAGCTACCAAGACTGCTCCCTGCCCCAGGCATCACTCAGCCACTGGGCAGTTCAGAAATAGTCCCCATGGACTGTAGCTCGCTAGGCTCCTCTGTCCATGGGATTTTCCAGGCAAGAATACTGGAGTGTGTTGTCATTTCCTTCTCCAGGGGATCTTCCCAGCCCAGGGATCGAACTGACATCATCGCATCTCTTGCATTGCACAGATTCTTTACCACTGAGCCACCAGGGAAGCCCCAGAAATACTCCACATCCATAATTATTTCTTGAGGGAGCCTCTTCTTACCTCTGCCTCCACAAAAACACCTCTTCTCTTACGGCTGGCATCAAGAATGACTCTGATAACCTGAGGGGAAGAGGCAGGTCTCATACCTAAACAGCCCCATAGAGGACTCCTCAGTAGAGCTTCCCCAAAGCCCTGTGTCGTTACTGCTGATGACATCCTGGGCCTGCCTCCTGCCCGGTGGCCCTGATCTTGCTGATGGGTTTCTGCAGCCTCTTAGCTTCTCTTGGGATAGGAGGGTGAGGGGACCACAGACTTATTTTATGGAACACCCACCATGCGCCCAGATTTACATCTTTTTTTTTTTTTTAACATTAATACAATTTGGTAATGAGTTTGAGGTCCTTTTAATTTAATCTTTTGGCCATACCCTGTGGCATGTGGGATCTTAGTTCCCCGAACAGGGATGGAATCCATGCCCCCTACCTTGGAAACTCAGAGTTTTAACCATCAGGAAAGTCCCCAGATTTTACGCCCCCACAGACCCTGAAATTGCATCACAGAGGCCTGTGAGCCATGTGGAGGTTGATGGGGAGCCCAAGCAAGGTTACCTGCCTGGTTCACACCTGGCCTTGTCAGCCTGCTGGGCAGAGCCGCCTGCCCCCTGGGAGCTCAGAAGCATCTTCCCAAGCTCTGACTCATTGTTCTTCAGAAGACAGAACTGGTAGCATCCAGAGCCCTCTGTCCTCAGGGACCCGACCCACAGACTTGGCCCAAGGAGTGCATCTTGGAGCTGAAATTGGGCCTCTGTACACTGGTACCAAACTGAATCTCGGAGACAGTTTTGGGTGAAGTAGAAGTGACCCCCACAGAAACCTGCTCAGTTTGAATCTTAGCTCAAAGCTAGGCAGCCTCCTTTGCTAGGATCAGACCTGATGGGGAGGGATGTTGGGGGAGAGGACTTGGGAGGCCAAAACCCTCCCCCTTCTCTCTCCCACTCTCCCTGTTCCAGCAGATCTCCAAAAGCCTTTGTGTTGCTGTGCCCAACATTTACAAAGAACATTTATGCCTTATTACCAAGTTGCCCTGCAACAACTATGCAATGATTAAATATGTATCAGATTCCCTGTGCTGTAAGTTTGATCTAATTACAACACTGCAATTCTACATACATCTATTCTGTTTTTGTAGGTTCTTGCCTGTTGAGTATAGTCATTTGCTCAAAATAAATTGAGGGAACACTGTTTACATATGCCAGTTGCAGAGCCAGGAGAGAAAAGCTGATGTTTATGCAAGTTGTGATTATAAAATAATGACTGTGTTTTTTCAGCAAACAGACTAGGACTCCAAAGACATTCCACTGGAAAGCTCCCTCCTGTTCCAGGGAGGCTGCCATTGCTCAAGTACCGTGTGGCATCGCTTTTGGAATGGGCTTCAGAGTCCATTTGTGTGGGCCACGTGGAAAAAAAATAAACCACTCCACCCCACCTCGTTATTGACCGAAAAATTCTATTACCCTGTTTGATTACTCACCTAATTCCCTGGGATGGGCTTCAAATGGCTTTCAATTGCTTCTAAATATCAGATCAAGCCTCAAATAATGAGAACTAGCAATCTTTGGAGGACATTTCCAAGAATGCTGAGCAGACTCCGGGAGCCATTCCAAAGAAATGCAATCCCAGCAGTGAGGTTGGAGGGTGAGGCCAGCGTTGAGCTGGGTCTTGAAGGGCAGGGAAGCTTTGAGTGACGATGCAAGCCCTCAGCAATTTACCAAGTGCTTTTCCCCTATTCTTTCTTTGCAGTCTCACAGTCAGGGCAGGTGTTATGATGATCTCTCTATGATAGATGAGGACTTTAAAGCCCAGAGGAAATCATATGTCTTAGTTACAAAAATTGCAAATAAATAATAGAATCAGGACTTGAAATCAAGGCATGCACAGCACCCACCGTCCCCCTGTGCCCCACAGCATCTCAGGAAGGAGAAGTTAGTCAGCTGGGCCACCTGGAGGAGAGGGTTCCTATAGGGGGAGAGCTGAAAGGCAGGCCGAGGGAGCAGGTTAAGCTGGCTTCTGGGAGGTCTTCAGAACAGATCAACAAGCATGGCAGACACTCTAGCTACTGGCTAGAGACCAGTGCTGGGGACCACACAGGTCCTGCAGCCTGACATGCTTTCTCCAGACTCGGATGCCAACCCTGCAGGCTGGCTCACTAAACATCTGCTCCCCAGCCTTCCTGCATCCTAGGATCTGACCTGTTATAGCCAGAGTTTCTGATGACGGCTGAGGTATGCCAAGTGGTGGTTCATATATAAGGCATGGAAGATGGCCGTGAACAAGGTGAGGTTGCTGCTGGATGTGGGGACATGAGATTCCCTGGAGGAGGCTTTTTTTTTTTTTTTTTTTCTGCAACCATCCTGAGTAGTCCCTAACATCACAGGTGTGGAGTTTCCACAGAAATTGTCCTGTGGTGGGCGAGTGTTGCCTCAGTCTGCATTGTTGCCAGCTTGGTTCCCTGGCCTTCCAACACATTTTATAAACTCTCCAATATTCTCTAATACATCCTTTTCTTAAATAAAAAATATCTTATTGGAGTATTGGGAAGCTTTATTGGAGTATAGTTGATTTACAATGTTGTGTTAGCTTCAGATGCAATGCAAAGTAAATCAGCTATACATATTCATGTGCTGTGTGTGCTCAGGCACTCAGTTGTGTCTAAACCTTTGTGACTCTATGGACTGTAGCCTGCCAGGCTCCTCTGTCCATGGGATTCTCCAGGCAAAAATACTGGAGTGCGTTGCCATGCTCTCCTCCAGGGAATCTTCCTGACCCAGGAATTGAACCCGTGTCTCCTGAATCTCTTGCGTTGCAGGCAGATTCTTTATGCACTGAGCCCCCTAGGAAGCCTATACATATTCATATATTCACTCTAAGTCCTTTTTCATGTGAATCAGCTAAAGTAGACTCTGTTGTTTGCAACCAAAACCAACTAAGCCCTCAGATCGATCCATCTTCCTGTTCATGGCACAGATTTTTCTTCCAGTGATTTATTCAGCATTTACTGCATTGGCAGGTGGATTCTTTACCACTGGCATCATGTGGGAAGCTTGTGCTTTGCTGTGCATTTTTATTTGATATGACAATTGCCTTGTGATATAATTGCTTCCACTTAGAGAAGAACAAACTAAAGTTCAGAGAGGTTAAGAAACAGAGCTCAGGCCACACAGTCAGATGTGGACAAGATTTTTAATTTGTCTGTCATGCCAGGACCTAAACCTTGCAGGGTAGCTTTGAAGGACTGGTGGATTGGTGATGGAATGAAGGCATGTGCATCTTTTAGAGAGAAGAGGTCCAGTAGGCCAGTCTGGGAGCATTTAAGGGGTCCTGGCTGCACAACTTTTAGAGGCCAAGGAGGTTAGGGTCCAAGGAACTGAGGGAGGGACTGGAGAAGAGGCTAACTGAGGCCACTCTCCTGGGGAAGTCATTCGATATGTGCTATCTTTGGGTTATGTCTTATTTTCTAATCAGTGATCAGTTTTGTAAAAGGGGACCAGATTCTTGCGAATTGAGACCTGTTTATTTTTTTGATGATGCTGATGGCATGTAGGATCTTAATTCCCCAACCAAGGATCAAACCTGCGCACCCTGCAGTAGAAGCAAGGAGTCCTAACCACTGGACCACCAGGGATGTCTTGAGACCTGTTTTAAAGACCCTGGGAGGGCTCATTATTCCCAGGACAGTTATATAAGTTTTCTCTTTGTTACAGAGAGCCTTCTGTAATCATGCTGGCCCCCGAGTTCTCCTTTGCATTTACAATTCCAGATTTTCACAACCAGGGACCACGTGTGGCCCCTTTCCTCCTCTGGAGTCTTGCCCAAGCCCTTTCCTTTGCTCTCTGGAAAAAGACTGAGGCTAGAAGTGTGTTAGCATTTTCATTCCAAAACTTGCCTTCTCCTTGAAGCGGGTGAATTCTCATGTTTCTGGAATAAGGATCTTGAAAACCCAGGGCTTGCTTCTTCTGATTAAGTGACGAGGAACTGAAAGTATGGAAAGCAAAGATTTACGTCAACAGGCTGTGTGTTCTCACTCTGGGTTTCTTCCCCAAGAGCCCCTGCCCAGCAGGTGTGGGGCTGGCCGATAGTCAGAGGGGCACTTCCGGCAGCCGGCTGACCTGGGGTAGCCCTTGGGAGGACACTTCCCCCCGTTCCTCACCTTCTTGGTTCCTCACCCTCTTTACTCCCTTGCCCTCTCACCTCTTTCGTGGGATTTACTTCCCTTATTCCTTTACTCTCTCACCCCTCACTGTCTGAGTCTCTTTAGCTCTACTCTCTTGTCCCTCCCTTGTAAAATTCTCATGCCCATCACATCCCTTACTCTTCTAATGACTCCCTTCCTCCTTGGGCCCTCCACCCCATCAGCCTCCTTATCCTTCACCTCCCTCACTCATCCTGCACTGCTCACACCGTTACTCAGTTCTGTCCGACTCTTTGCGACCCCATGGACTGGGCCCTCCCTTGGGCTACTTCTCCCCTTCATCTGAAATCTTCTGTTAGAAACAATACACTAAAGCCAACTTCTTGAAGATTCTGGCTATGATTGTTTCTACAGCAAGTTTTAGAAAACCCAGCTGAAAAAAATGACCTGTGAAAGTTGCTCAGTCAGGTCCGACTTTTTGCGACCCCACAGACTGTAGCCCACCAGGCTCCTCTGTCCATGGGATTCTCCAGGCAAGAACACTGGAGTGGGTTGCCAGTCCCTTCTCCAGGGAATCTTCCCAACCCAGGGATCGAACCCAGGTTTCCTGCATTGCAGGCGGACCCTTTACCATCTGAGCCAGCAAGGAAGTCCAAAAATGGCCTGAAGAGTAAGGAAATAGTACATTAAGGAGTGCAAGGTCTGAATTGGTCAGCCTTCAGGAGTGGTTTGATCAGAGTTATGTCTCCATTTCCCTGTGATCCTCTTGGCTTAGCCCTTTTGGATGGCTTGGCTTCACTGAAGCATGATTTTCCAGATGCTGGCAAAACCGTTGCAACAGTTCCAGGCTTCACATCCACATACCACACCATGGAGAGCAATAGATAGAGCTCTCCTGCCCCACCTCACCCCTAGATATTCAGCATGAGTCCTGTACTTCACTCTGATTGGGCCAACCTGAGCCGGTCACTGTGGCCAGGAGGAGAAGGTTGCGCTCTCATTGGCTTAGGCCTAGGTTCCTTCCCACCCTGAACAAATCACTGTGGTGAGGAGGATGAGGCTGTGATGCTTGGTTTATGGATGTGGGAGATGGAATACTCCCTCAAACAGGGTTGCCCCATGTGGGAGAAGGCTGGAAGACCATCACATCGTCCACCTTCCCAAGGGAGCTGATCTTAGATATAATCTGATCCAGAGAACATGGGTTTTAGGTCCTGACAGACCTGATTTGAAGTTCAAATCACTGAAGCTTGAAACATTTGGTCAATTACTCTCAGGTTAAGGAAGATTTACTAAGTCACTTAACCACAATGAGCCTTAGTTTTTAGCTGTAAAATAGGCATAATTCTACCTACCTTCCAGAGAAGCAATATATGCAATTCTGTATGATGTCTGGACACCACGGGCATCTGTAGGTGGTAGTAATAACACAGATGTTTTAAGCTCCTGAGCTCAGGAGCAGTCTCTGTCCCCTGCCCACCCTGCTATTGCCCCCTGCTGGAAGGAAGAAGCCCTTTGAGTTGCATTTGAGCCAGTGAAAGTGAAAGTCACTCAGTTCTGTCCGACTCTTTGCGACCCCATGGACTGTAGCCTGGCAGGCTCCTCTGTCCATGGGGATTCTCCAGGCAATAATACTGGAGTGGGTTGTCATGCCCTCCACCAGGGGATCTTCCCAACCCAGAGATCGAACCCAGGTCTCCCACATTGCAGGTGGATTCTTTACCAGCTGAACCAACAGGGAAGCCCAAGAATACTGGAGTGGGTACCCTATCCCTTCTCCAGCGGATCTTCCTGACTCAGGGATTGAATTGGGGTCTCCGGCATTGCAGGCGAACTCTTTACCAACTGGGCTACCATGGAAGCCAGAGGCCAATACAAAAAGCCTCAGGGAACCCCTGAACCTTTCCAGTCCTTCTGGCATCCGGTGAGCCAGGGACCATGGAGACAGAGCTGATCCCCTCCATCTGCTATCTCAGGGCATCCAGAGAGAGGTGACTCCATGGGACACGTTCAGGACTGGCAGCCACAAGACTTTGAAAACCATGCTTGCTTCCAAAGTACCAAGGAGGTTCTGGGAAGAAATAAAGGAGCAGTCTTGAGCCTGGACGTGGATGTCACGCTTCAGTAATGAGATGGGCTTTGGGCTTGGACAACCCTGGTTCCAGTTCCTACATGGATTTGTTGTGAAGACTGAATACAATAAAGTGTGAAATTAACCTATGACTATGCTAAGGAATAAAAGATGACAGATAAATGTTATTTTTAATTATGAACAAATGCAAACAAAATATTTGTATTTGAAGGGTCTCTCTTCATTACATCTCTAGTATTCTAGGATTTTTAAATTATTAAATCTGGAGTTCACTGAGATTTATAAAATTCTCATATTATCTTTTCAGTTCATTGAGGTTGCCTCAAGATGTATTCATTTAACCAATATTTACTGAGCACTTACCAGTGACAAGTACTCTGCCAGGAGCTGGAAATACCATGAGCTGCTGTGTATGGTTGTGTGAGTTGTGCCCTGTACCATTTAAAGTGTCCAGTCACACCCTAATGTTTGTAAGTGAGCCCCCACTCCAGAAATTGTGCTGTGCGTAACCTGTACAGCTGCACAAAGTGCTCTACACTCTCTATTCAAATCATCCACCATTATATAATTGAAAGCTCAGATTTCTGCAGCAATGAAAAAGTAAGGAGTACGATGACATTTTTATCAAAGGAGGGCTAGGAGTGAGGTCCCAACCATGCAGGACCTTATTGATTGGGTTAAAAACTGTGTTAAGAACTCAAAATCTTAGTTTTTATTCCTGAAGCAATGAGAAAACACTGGAGGATTTTTTAAAGGGGAACAACACGATCAGATTTGCATTAAAAAAAAAAAACCCCGCTGATTGCCATGGAGAGAATGCACTATCAAAACTGCAGAAACAGAATCATCTGTGAGGCTTTTATTGGGGAGACATGGTCATGGCTTAGATTAGGACGGCAGGAAAAACAGAAAGGAGGGATACCTTCAAAAGTTGATAAGTGCTAGGTTGGGAGGGGACAGGGAGGATTCAGTGGAGAATGGTGAGGAGTTTTTCTGAGAGGAGAAACCTGGGAAGAAGCTCATGTTTGCCAGACTTCCTGATAAGATCTGTGAAGGTCTTTACGCCCATCCTTGTATTCCCATGCAGCTGAAGGTTGTTGTTCAGTCACTCAGTCGTGTCCAGCTCTTTGCAACCCATGGACTGCAGCACACCAGGGATCCCTGTCCTTCACCATCTCCTGGAGCTTGCTCAAACTCACGTCCATTGAGTCAGTGATGCCATCCAAACATCCCATCCTCTGTTGTCCCCTTTTCCTCCTGCTTTCAATCTTTCCCAGCGTCAAGGTCTTTTCTAATGAGTTGGCTCTTCACATCAGGTGCCAAAGCATTGCACCTTTAGCTTCAGCATCAGTCCTTCCAGTGAATATTCAGGACTGATTTCCTTTAGGATTGACTGGTTTGATCTCATTGCAGTCCAAGGGACTCTCAAGAGTCTTCTCCAACACTATAGTTCAAAAGCATCAATTCTTAAGCATTCAACCTTCTTTATGGTCCAACTCTGACCTCCATACATGACTACTGGAAAAGCCGTAGCTTTGACTATATGGACCTTTGTCAGCAACGTAATTTCTCTGCTTTTTAATACACAGCTGAGAGACCTGAGGTCTAATGGGTGAGCAGACTGAGAGGAGTATGGAAGGATGCTTGGGGACAGAACCCCAACTCAACAGCCCTGCTCAGACAGACACTGTGATCTCAGTGAGGTCAGGATCATGCCGCTGTCATGATCTGTGCTGAGAGCCTCAAACTGAGCAGCAATCCTCACCCACAGGTGACAGCAAAGCCAGCATCTGAATCCCCCAAAGTGCCTTTGTGGAATCCTGCCCAGGGTGATGGAAAGATGAGTCAATCCCAGGCACCAGAAGTCTGGGAGGATTGAACCAGCCTCAGGAGTTTATCTGTTGGAAAGCCTGTTATTAGACTCCTAAAGGGCCTTAATCCAGACCGCAGAGGTACACCCTACCTGTATGCAAATCTCCTTTCCATCCTTTACTGTGGGGCCATTAGTCACTGGTGTCTCCTGGCTTCCAAATGTAGTTCTGCTCTGCAGAAATGACCTGGGGTGGAGCTGGCACCTGCAAGGACAAAGGTCACACACAGATCAACTGCTCTGCTTCTCTACCCATGAGCTTTGACCAAGGACCGCTGCTCAGGACCCGGCAGACAGGCCACCTTCTCCTGGACAAAGGCTGGACCTCTGAGCACCTCTCTTTTAAAGCTCGGCTGTGGACATGCAGACTTAAGCTTAAAGGCTGGGCTGGGTAGAGGGAGCCTGCTGGATGCTAGATAACGCAATGGATGATATTTCCAAAATGGCCTGTACTCTGGCACCTCCGGGGAAAAAAACTCCAACTGTCAGAGCCATGCTTTACCAACAAGTTCAGTCTCTAGAAAAGAATGACAGTAAGATGTAGGCTTTCAATGAAAGAGTCCAAAGCACTTGCCTTTTATTGTGTATTATTTCTCAGTTCGTTTGCTCATTCACTTACTCGATCATTCAGAAAACATGATGGAGCACCAAGTATGTGCTGTGTAGCGTGCTGGAGAGAATGGGTGAGTGGAGGCAGCAGGGTTTGTATCCCAGCACACTGAAAGCAAACAGCCTCTCTGCCCAAGGTCTATAAATTTCCACCTGCTGGCCAGATGTGTCCCTGTTCCCAGCCTTGAGGAAAGGTGCCTTTTGATGTTTTAAATGAGCAGTACAGTCCTTAGTATAATAAATAGCCACCTGGCAGGAATAAGCGATGCTTTTGGAATATGTAGCCAAAGAAAATATCAATGACGAACTCAAGACCCTGCAGCTGGGGACTTCCCTGGTGGACCAGGGGTTAAGAATCCGCCTTCCAATGCCAGGGACATAGGTTCGATACCTGGTCAGGAAGCCAAGATCTTGTATGCTTGAGGACATCTAAGCTGGTGCATCACAGCTACTGAAGCTGATACACCACAGCTAGAGAGTCCCTGTGCCAAAACAGAAGATCTGCACTGTGGAATGAGCACCCTGCATGCTGCAACTGACACCCAACACAGTGAAAGAAACACACATATCTTTTAAAGAGACCCTGTGACCATGTTTCTAGAATGGGTTATTAAAGGCCTGGTAGGCTGCAGTCCATGGGGTAGCTAAGAGTCGGACACGACTGAGCAACTTCACTTTCTTTCTTTGCCTATACCTAGAGAAAGTGAAATGGAAGTGAAACGGTTAGTCACTCAGTTGTGTGAGACTCTTTGTGACCCCCATGGGCTGTAGCCTGCCAGGCTCCTCTGTCCATGGGATTCTTCAGGCAAGAATACTGGGATGGATAGCCATGCCCTCCTCCAGGGGATCTTCCCAATCCAGGGAATGAACCCATGTCTCCCACACTGCAGGCAGACTCTTTACCACTTGAGCCCCCAGGGAAGTCCCATATTGAGAGAAGCAAGTAGTAAAAAGAATAGCTCATCTTTGGGTTTTCCATGCTCCGTCAAGCCTCATAACCACCCTATGAAATGGGTACCATGGTTACTTCAGCTCTGTAGGTGAGGTTTAGTGGGGCAGAGAGAGGTTAAACAGCTTGCCTGGTGAGTGTTTGAAACATACAGCCCAACTCACTGAGAGGGCCCAGCAGCAGGGCCTGGGCCCTAACCACTGTACCATACTCTCTCCCTGCAAGTGCTTCCTGGAAGGAGCCTGACCCTCTAGGAGCAAGTATGTCAGTTCATCCACACTGTCTTCCTTGGCCGAGTTCCAGGATGAGCACATCAGTAAGAGAAGAGACTGTGTTTCAGGATGAGACTGAGAACTCTATCCATGTGCTGGTAAAGCTGGGTGGGAGGGTAACTGTTTGAACCACTGTCTTCATGGGGATGCAGTGACTGGATGGGTGTCAACCCAGAGGGCACTTTCTGGAGGAAAGCCACACTCCAGAACATTGGGACCAAGCATTCTGACAAAGTTGCCGCCAGTGCAGCCTCCTGCTGAGTGTTTCCGTTGGTGGCTTGGATGACAAGTGGAGTGGCTGTCCCTGTGAGGCAGTAGAGGCCACATGGAGAGCCAGTGGGCCACAGAGATCTCTGGTCTTTCAAGTTGGTGGTCTCCCTGGAGGAGGAGGAAGAGAGGAGGTGATTAGAAGCTTTGATAAGACAACTTTCGGAAACAAAGGCAGTCACCACTTAGTATAAGGGGACATTTACTGGAAGGTTGACCCTGGCTGGATCCAGTGAGGATGCTGCATTTGCGGTCTCCTGTCCAAGTCCTAGACACTCTGGAGCCTGGGTTCAAATCCCATAAGACCTGACTGAGTCAGCGGAAAGGATGTCTCACTCAGCCTGTAGGCGATTTCCGGTGACTGGATCTCTCAGCAGTGATGCAGACGTGAGATCTGTAAGCAGAGGCGAGGTTGGGGCAGGGGTCAGCCCGGATGGCTTGCTTGCACCACCACCCTTACTGCTGAGAACGCCTGCCAGCCTCCTGCTCAATCCGCTCCAAAGCCTCGGCCCAAAGACAACTGGGTCACTGCCATTTGCAGATTAGCAGGAATTAGTTTACGGTTCCCAGGCTGTAGAAGTGTAGAATGGAGAGCAGGTAGTGTATTTTTTTTCTATAAGATTAAGGAACTAACCAGGGCGTTGGCTGCCATCAGGGTCGTGCGAGCCAGCTGGGAGGATGTATCAGTTCCCAGTGCTGCTGTGACCAAACACCATCAACCCTGTGGCTCGAAGCAACACCAGTGATCACCTCCAGTTCCCTAGGTCAGAGGTCCAGCACAACATGGCTCAGCTGAGGGCCTCAAGGCCAAAGTCAAGTTGTCTGTTGATCTAGGCTCTATGTGGACCTTGGGGGAGGTTCACTTCCAGGATCATTTAGGTTGTTGGCAGAATCCATTTCCTTGCTGGATGCCAGCTGGGAAACTTTCTCAGCTTCTTAAAGCCACACTTTCCCCATCATCATGTCCTCTCCACCTACGAGTGACAAAAGTGGGCCAAGTTCTTTTCATGCTTTGAATCTTTGCCTTCTTCTGCCACATTTCTTTGACTCCAGTCAGAGCAAGTTCTCTGCTTTTGAGAACTGGTGACTAGAATGGGTCACTCTGATAACCCAGACTCATTTCTCTGTTTTAAGGTCCCTGACCTTAACTACATTTGCAAAGTTCCTTTTGCTGTGTAACAAAGAACATTCACACCTGTAACATTAAGAGTGAAGGTCATAGGGGCCAAAGTCCTGCTCCCTGCTCTCCAAATTCTTACTTCTTTTGTGACCAGTTCATGGTTCAAGCCTTCTCAGAACATAGGCTTCTTGCTTATTTAACAGTTGGGTATACTGTATCTGTTAAACCCTTTTAAAACCCACCTCCTCCAGGAAGCCTTCCCTGATTGCCCCAGCTCTACCTTGGTGCCCTATTATTTGGTGTCCTTTAGCAGACAGGCTTTCACTTGCTACCTGTGGGGTTGGTTGCTCTGTAAGCAGCCTCAGCTCAACTCACAGATGTGCAATCAGACTTGCCAATATAAGCTTCTCAAGGTCAGAGAGTACATCTCAATATAACTATTATTATCATTATGATTTGTAGCTCTTTAAAAGGATAAAATGAGGTTGGGTACTTGGTGACGAGACCTAAATGCTTAGTCAATTACTGTAAAGATGTGACAGTGAAATTCTAAAAGGAGGTAGAAGAGGGGTGGTGTGAACCTGGTTATTTTTATCTCCCTATCCAAAGTGAGGGCTTCCTGGTGGCTCAGATGGTGAAGAATCTGCCTGCAATGCAGGAGACCTGGGTTCGATCCCTGGGTTGGGAAGATCCTCTGGAGGAGGGCATGGCAACCCCCTCCAGTGTTCTTGCCTGGAGAATTCCCATGGACAGAGGTGCCTCGCAGGCTACAGTCCGTGGGGTCGCAAAGAGTCAGACACAGCTGAGTGACTGAGCACAGCACAACCAACTGGGGATGCTGGGGACAGAGTTATTAAACTCAGGTCCAGCCTCGGCTTCCCAGATCTTTCAATGACCTGCTGTGTGGCCTTGAGCATTTTATCCTAATCTCTCTCTCTTTCTCTGAGCTTCATCTTTCTCTTCCCTGAATGAGGACACCAGGCCCACCTCAGTGAAATGAGAACACTCTGTCTCCTCGTCCCCACATGAAGCCACATTGTTCTTGGACTTTGTTTTGCTCGCGGTTGCTTCCCCAACATCGATACCAGGCTCTGCACACAGTAGGTGCTTAATTTTTGCTGAATGGAGAGACCTGTAGTGCATCCAGCTGTCAGAGAGTGATTATTTCCTTTCACAAAAGCAGTGAGTTTGCCAGGGGCCTGTCCCACCCCCTCCCTGCGCCTGCAGCCTCACATCCAGCCGGGGTCCCTCATTCATTCCCCAGCATGGGCTCTTCCCCCCATGACCCGGGAGCTCCTGGGCATCCCCGGCAGGATTTACGCCCCACCGCCTGTCCCCCTGCCGGGCAGGCTGCTCTTTCAAGTCCGTGCGCATTCTCTGATCCAACTTGTCCCTGTGCTCAGCTCCCAGCGCTGTGGTCTCTGGGTCATCCTGTGGTTTGCTGAAGGTCAAGCCTGGAGCAGTCTACATTTTCTTAAGCACAATCCAAATGCTACCAGCTGAGAGGCCTCCTGGAGGGCACTGGCAGTGAGTCCTGCCTTCCGCTGGGGCCCACCCCTACCCCACTCACATACCCGCAGGCACCCAGTGTGGAAGGGCCCCTCTTCTTTTATTCCTTACGCTGCAACTGACTTGTGCGTCAGCTGCTATCCTGACTCCGGAGAGGCAGGCTGGGCCAGCAGACCTGGATTCCCTGGGGGTCCTACATCTTTCTGGAAAGAGTCAGGCAGGGCACCTTCTAGTTCCCCAGGAGGAGAAGGGGAGCCCTCAGCCGAGGTCAGCCCTTTCCTCACAAGCCCGATGGCAGCATCCGTGGCGGCTACCACCAGCTCTGTCCATCCTGGGGAGATGACTGGGAGAGCTCCTTGGCCGGGAAGTCAGCGACGCCCCCCCACCCACAGCCTTCAGATCCACTGCGCCTCTGGGCTGGCCTCTCCAGCGGACAGCTGTCACCCTTCGAAGGCCATCAACAGCGGCTCCGGGGATGGGAGCCAAGAGGCCAAGCCCAAGCTCTCTCCAGGTTCCTGTGTGTCAGTTCCTGCCCCTCCGCCTTCTCGTCTCCCCCTCCCGCCCTCTGGCTTGCAGAGCCAAGGCTGGACTCCAGCCACGACAGACTTGTGACCGGAGGGCCAAGCAGCTGAGGTGAACTCCAGTCAGTTGTGACATCACCCTTGTTCTAAAAACCTCCGCTTTGGCTCCTCTGACGAGTTCACATCCACTTTAGGGTTTGGCTCCAGAGCCGCTGGTCTTACTTACTCCATATTACCTAAAAAGAGCTACTTAAGTTCTGCAAACCTCCCCAGCCGCTGAGGTCAACTGCAGCTCGTGTAACGACCATTCCAGCATTCTGGGGGAAAGGACAGGGCCCGTGATGCTTTTGGCTCCTTGGAGGCCTTTTGCGGAAATCCCTGCAACCACCAACCAAGTATGTCTCAAATCTTCTTTAAATATGTTCGTATTTTCAAAACATAGAAAGCAACAGTGGAGCTTGGCTGCTCGCAGGCCACGCCCGGGAGGAGAGAGGCAGAACTCACCCCTTGCCACTTGCATCCCTCCTGTCCACAGGATCTCGTTTTCTGCCTGGAGCCACTTATTGCTGTGCGTGTAATGAGCTTCATACTATCAGGTACTTGGCTGGTGAAGGTTTGATTCTTATCTTTGGGGGAGGAGCCAGTAAAGCTACAGTAATGGTAATTACAGTATTTCTGTAGCTCAGAATTGTGACAACCCAGTCCCAGGTCTCTCCCCCAGCTCCCCTATTGCAGTTATCCTGGCCATTCCATGATATCTTTTTTCTTTTTTTTTAATTTCCTTATTTGGCTGTGCTGGGTCTTAGTTGAGGCATGCGGAATCTTTGATCTTCATCGCGCCATGCGGGATCTTTAGTAGCAGGATTCATTCTTAGTCGCAGCCTGTGGGATCTAGATCTGTGACCAGGGATTGAACCCTGGCCCCCTGCATCGGGATTGCGGTGTCTCAGCCCCTAGACCACCAGGGAAGACCCTCGGTGACATCTTGTGTCTTGGCCACGTGGGTCTCTGGCTCCACGGCTGCTGCTTCAGGTGGAGACTGAGGTAACTCAGTGTCTTTTTACTCACAGCTCTTCTTGTGACATCAGCCAGGAGCTCCCAGATTGCTACCCTCTGTCCCAGCCCTGTGTCTGTCCTGACTGCTGATGGACTAAAGCGAGCAAGCATCCTTTCCCCACTTGACAGCCCCAAGGTGACCAGTCTTGACCCAGTGACACCATCCTTTTTCTCTCCCGACCTCCTTTCTGTGGAACTCTGGTCTGGGGTGCAGGTAACTTGTGTAAGAGGGCTGTGTTGGAAGGCTTTGGGTAAAGGAGCATGAAAGGAGAGGGACGATCTGAGTTACTCACATTCTAATTGTTTTAAGAATTTCCCTGCTCCTCTGGACATAATCCATTGTCTTTGCACCAAGCACATACATTTGTATCTCACATCCCTTGCAGAAATGAAGTGAAAGTTGCTCAGTTGTGTCCGACTCTTTGGGACCCCCGTGGACTATACAGTTCATGGAATTCTTCAGGCCAGAATACTGGAGTGGGTAGCCGTTCCCTTCTCCAGGGGATCTCCCCAACCCAGGAATCCAAGCCAGATCTCTCATATTGCAGGCAGATTCTTTACCAGCTGAACTATCAGGGAACTTGTAGAAGTGACACTCAAAAGTGGCCCAGTAGTAAGAGCGCCTGGGGGGATTTTCAGCCCTTCCAGGCTCACATGGAGTCTGACACCTGCACTCTGGATGAGTGTGAGAAACAGTCCTATTGCCTACAGTGCTAAATGAACTCAGTATTCAGCACCACTCAGACCCACATCTCCTCTGGAAGGCAGGGCTGGAAGCCTGAGAACTACATTTCCCAGAATCCACTGTCAGCAGGTATCCCATTTATATTCCGCAATGACACACTCATCTGAGAACTGGAAGGGAGAGGGGAGACACTGACCACCTGTTTCCTCCAGCCGTGGTGGGCAGTCACGTTGGTTTGGGCAGATGTGGGATTTTGCAGCCACCTCTGGTTTTTCCCCTGTGACTCGCCTGCCTGCCTGCTATGGGTAGTCCTAGTAGCCAGAGCTCTGGAAGCAGTAGTGGTTTCCTGTGCTAGTAAATTTCTGGTACTGGATGTAGAGCCAGTGTCAGCCTTCCCGTACCTGCTCACCTTTCAACTGTCTTATACACACGCAGCTCCCTGTATGTCCCTATCAAATCCCTGTTTCTGCTTGAACTACATAAATTGGATTCTGGTTTTCTGACCGATACACATATTCTATATCCTTCACACCTTCCTCTCTATGCATAGAGTCCCGATTTCAGCAGGGCAGACATGTCCAAATGTTATTCTGACCAGTTGTTGTTGTTTAGTCTCTAAGTCATGTCCAGCTCTTTTGCGACCCCATGGACTGCAGCCAGGCTCATCTGTCAGTGGGATTTCCCAGATAAGAATACTGAAGTGGATAGCCATTCCCTTCCCCCAAGGGATCTTCCCGATCCAGGGATTGGACCCACATCTCCTGCATTGAGAATTCTTTCCCAACTGAGCTACCTAGGAAGCCCATTTGGACTGATAAACCACAGCAAAAGTCTACTGGAGATTTGGAGGAAACGTTTTGCTTTTCTGATACCAGTATTGCCTCTTTTTCTTTGATTTTTATTCCTCTTTTCTACTTTCTGGTTATAATTTGAACTTAGTGGCTGTCAGTTCAGTAGCAATGTTGTGACCAGCAGGGAAAAGCCAAGGAAATTGCTGAGACCTCGGCCTTGGAATCCTTAACCCCTGAACTAATACTAGGAAATTTTTTTTTTGGACTTCTTGTTTTGAGAGGAAAAACAAATTCTTAGTTTATGTTAGTCACCGTTGACTCATGATTTCTGTTACTTTTAGCTAAGCTCAGTCCTCGCTAACCCTGTAAGAGGTGCCCAGCTACTTCAAGTCTTCGGGAATCACTGTCAGACTGGGCCTTGTTACTTCAGGCGTGTTGAGATAGAACTTTGCAGAAAATTCCTTCCAGAGGCTTCTTGGCTTCTCGTCTGAATAAGCCCTCTCAAGCTGCTTCAACCCAGGCATGTCCAGGCAGGTTTGCACCCACAGGACGTGGGCTTCCTAGACAAACTTTCCAGCATTACAGCATGCATGGGATTTGTCTAGAATCTCTTAATCAAACAAACTGAACTCTAAAATAGAACTTGTCTTACTTTCATCGCTCCAAGGCCGAGGTCTACCTAACAATCAGAATAACCTGTTATATATAAACCAGGGACAGAAATCTACACAAATAGACAAAACAACAACAACAAACCAAATCCCCCACCCCGCCCCCCAAAGCTACTCTTTCAGGTCTTACATTAAAAAGAACCAGCCTACTTTGGAAAAAGTTCTAATTTATGTGGGTGATTAATATAGGAGTAGTAATGACAGAGACGTAAGTATGCTTTTGCAAGTTGATGATTCTGCTTATTAAGGGAAAAAAAGAAATTTTGTCCTAAAATGCAGAGTTTGATGGTTCCAGACATAAAGGAAGACGGTGAAAGGAGAAGACCTCTATGAATGGAGGAATTAGTAGAACCTTTGTGAAAAGAGAATTTTATTTGCCTTGAATTATAATACCTACAAATAATGAGTATCAAAATAGGCAATGAAAAGTAAAATGTAAAATTTTGCCAATACTGGCTAAGTTTTATGAGCTTATTCATAAGATTTTTTTAAGAAACAGAAACCTGTTGTGCATTTACTACAAATATAACATTAATACAAAAGTCAAATTTTGTTTTCTTTCTACCGTGGTGACAAATTGGTCTTGGAGTACCCAGTCTGCTTTTAACAAGTGGTATAAAAATTTTTTTCTTTACCTAGAGAGCAAAGATTTCATATTTTGGAATGACTTTGTGTACTTAGTGCTTCCCCAACCCCTCAAGCTTTTGATTGTTTGTAAACAGAGTAAACTACAAGATTTTCTTATTTTTCGACAGAGCTAAGTTCTCAAGACTGTCTTCAAGTTTGCTGGTTTGTTAGCACTCACAAAACTAAGAGCAGGTTATAATCACAGCTAAAGTTTCTTACTGAAAAAGAAAATAGAGGGTTTCCTGGTGGTTTAGTGGTTGAGAGTCTGCCTGCCAATGCAGGGGACATAGGTTTGATCCCTGGTCCTGGAAGACTTCACATGCCAAGGGGCAGCTTAGTCTGTGCAGCACAGCTATTGAGCCCCCACACCCTACAGCCCACGCTCCACAACAAGAGAAGCCAGCACCCAGCAACCAAGCGCCAGCACAGCCAAAAATGAATAACAAATACATAATTTTAAAAGGGAAATAGAACAAGACAGTAGGAAAAAGACTACTTACTGCTTACTGTTGATTTAGAATATTTTACAGACCCAGAAAACAAGCGTAAACCTGTATAAAATTAAGATTGACACAAATGATTTTTGTCCAGTAGCAGTGTAAACGAATTTGGTCCACAGGAGATATAACTGTTTCTGTCTTGTAGAAAAGAAAACTCTAAAGGTTACAATGTTTTTCTGCTCTGTGGGTTATTAAGCAGTTATGTTTCTAAATTAGTCTGTATAAACAGTTTGCTCACTCCAGTTTTCTTTGAATCAGTCTTACTGTCTTGCTGGTTCTGCTGATATGTGCTCACTTGAAAGCAAACAAACCCTGAAGACTCAGAATGAAAACACATCAAAGCTGAGATAAGTTTTTTAATGCGCCTTTGAAAAATATCATACATGTGAATCTTCTGACTCTGCAGGAAAACAAAGAAGATAGGATATTAATCATCAGCTGTAACCTGGAACATCTCCCAACCCCATGCAACAAATCCAAACAGAATGTCTTATGAATACTGTTGAAATATTGATACAAAATCAACCAGATAATTTATATTGCTAGAGTGGGAAACAATTTACAATTTATTTCAACAAAAATGTGACTAGCTTATTTTGCTAGTATTGGAAATGGGGGATGTAAAGAGTGCTCAGAAGTTGCACCATTAAAAACTGAAAGTGCTAAACACTTAACCATATAATCAGAATGGCAATTCTCTTCCATTCAAGTTCAAGATCCCAATAAAGAAAATTTGAGATCATCAGGGAGGAAGAAAGTAAGAGATTATCAGGGGTCACTTTTATATAAAAAATAGCATTTGAAATCATCAAAGTTTGTGGAAAAAAGTTTATCAATGACTGTCAATAAAGAAATAATAAATTAGAAATTACTATTAATTAGAATTGGTAGCAATATCAAGTGGTTATTTAAAATATACCCAGAATTTTCAGATGTAAAATATCTGATAGACTTCAGAAACAGTATTTTCAATAAGGTCATATTATTATAGTCTAGTTTATGGTCCTGCTTGTTATAAAACATTTAACTACTGAAATATGTAATTGCTTTTTGGAAAACTTATACATCTAAGCAATAAAATGTCAATTATGGTTGACAAAGCTTTAGCTCTTTCACACTGAAGTATTGTTAAAAATTTACTTAAATATGTGAATTTAGGACTTTGAAATTAGTTTAACAGATTTTGTCTGTCTTATGGAACTTAAAATAGTGATGTTTGAAGTAATATATCTAATCTTATTGTCAGTGTTTGAGAAGAATAATTTTTCACTGAACAATAGTTATATGAAAATCTCATTGGATTTTGTACAGAGTACCAGTATAATGCTATGGAAAATTTGTGATATTTCAACCAAGATTTTAGGAGAATTTCTAGTCTGATTTAAGTTGGTAAGTCACTGTGTTCAATTATCTTTGAAAGATGCAATGGAAGATGTAAGTAGGATAAATCACTTTAAATCTTTCTACCATAAACTTTTATTCTTCAAAAAAAATGTGGTTAGGGATTGAATAATACATTCAAAGAGCTTAAAATTTAGAAAATAAAAACTGGAGGAGAATTCGAGGGGCTTCCTACAGTTGAAGAGCTACAAAATCAGGTTGAAAATTGTGTCCAGATTTGGATTTTTTTAAAGAGAAATTATGGAGAGCAATAGTCGAACATTTTGAAAATAATTTTTAGAGATTCAGATTTAATAAGTGATATCCTAACAAAAAGGCCTCTCTACACGGCTTGCAGGATCTTAGTTAACCAGCCAAGGACTGAACTCCTGCCCCCTATTGTGGAAGCCCAGAGTCCTAACCACTGGGCTGTGAAGGAATTCCCATACCGATTCTTTTTTGAGCTTTATAAGAAAAAAAAAAGTTTCTGTGATGGTTAACTTGGGGATAGTGTGTTCAGATAAATACGAGAAACTAGGGGAGAAAAGCGGAAGCTGTCACGAAGTGGGTGACCCTCTGGTTTGTCCCCAGAGATCCTCCTTCCTTCTCTGCTCTCTCTGCTCTCTGTTTTGGCAAACCTGATGCTATGGGCTCGTCCTGCTTCTGGGTACTAGCCTACCCCTGGGGCTTGGCAAGTTGGAGAATCAGTAAGAGGTCTGAGAAAGGGAGGGTCTGAGTCCAGGTGATCATAGTGGGTTTCCTCCTGGCCTGGGGGGGCGGCAGGGGTTGGTGGTGGAGGGGGCGTCTCACTAAGGCCAGCAGCTGTTCCTCCTGCCCAGTTCTCTCCCTGAGATGCTGGCGTCTGCTCACGCCTCCTCTGGCCTGGGCTGGGTGTCTCCCCACTGCTACCAGCTGTTGGGTGCTGCACTCTTTCTTCCTGGCCACACTTCTAAGAGTCGCTTCATTAAACTCTCCCCCAGTCACCCAGTTTGCATTCTCCATCTGTTTCCTGCTGAGACGCTAACTGATATATATCCATGTGAAGCAACAGAAAAAGAGAGTATCTATTCCAAGGCAGAATGAAAACTATTAGATTTTTAAAAATTATTTACTTTTTCTTTGGAAGGATTGATGCTGGAGCTCCAATACTTTGGCCACCTGGTATGAAGAGCTGTCTCTTTGGAAAAGACCCTGATGCTGGAAAAGATAGAAGGCAGGAGGAGAAGGGGGTGACAGAGGATGAGATGGTTGGATGGCATCACTGACTCAATGGACATGAGTTTGAGCAAGCTCCAGGAGTTGGTGATGGGCAAGGAAGCCTGGCATGCTGCAGTCCACGAGGTTGCAGAGTTGGAAATGACTGAGTGACTGAACAACAGAAATTAAAATTTTTACTTTTTATACCACTTGAAAGGTTACTTTCCTTTACAGTTATTACAGATATTGGCTATATTCCCCATGTTTGCATTACATTCTTGAGCCTATCTTACACCCCATACTTTGTACCTCCCACTCTCCCACCTCTTTATCTCCTCGATGATGGTAATCACTGGGTTGTTCTCTGTGAGTCTGCTTCTTTTCAGTTATCTTCACTAGTTGGTTCTATTATTTTAGATTCCACAAATAAGTAATATCATAGTGTGTTTGTCTTTGACTTATTTCACTTAGCATAACGCCCTCAGAATCCATCCATGTTGCTTCAAATGGCAAAATTTTCTTCTTTTTTGTGTCTGAGTAGTGTTCCATTGTATATGTATACCACATCTTCTTTATTTCTCTGTTTATGGACACTTAGGTTGTTTACCTATCTTGGCAATTGTAAATATTACTGTTATGAATGTTGGGGTGCAGGTATCTTTTGAATCAGTGTTTTTGTTCTTCTCAGATATATACCCATAAGTGGAATTGCTGGGTCATATGGTAGTTTTGATTTTAGCTTTTTGAGAAGACTCCATACTGTTTTCCAAATGGCTGCACCAATGTACATTTTCATCAACAGTGTAAAAGGGTTCCCTTTTCTCCATATCCTCACCAACATTTGTTACTTGTGTTAGATTTTTTTAAAGTAAGACTGTTAGACTGTTTTTAAAAGGAAGAAAAATATATGTTGTTTGACAACAAAAAGTGAAAAATATAATGAATGTTTATGTTCTTTCAATTGATCGAATCCTGAAATATGACCAAATAATATTTGGGTTGATGGCGAGTAAAACTAAAAAGATGAGGCCAATTAATTAAATATGACATTCCAATGAATGATTTCATATGATCTTTTCAATAATAGAGATGTAAAATGCATAACAGTCAGCACTACAGTTATAATATATAATGACTGGTTGTATATTTTTAATAGTGTCCAGGCATCTACCATAACCATCCCATCCCATATTAGAGGGTGTTCCTAATATAATGATAAACGATAGACGGCAGAAGCCAAGTTAAGTAGGGGAGTGCACGTGCTTAGTTGCTCAGTCGTGTCTGACTCTTTGTGACCCCATGGACTGTAGCCCGCCAGGCTCCTCTATCCATGGGGATTCTCCAGACAAGAATGCTGGAGTGGGTTGCTATATCTTCCTTCAGGGGATCTTCCCAACCCAGGGGTTGAATGCCGTCTCCCACACTGCAGATGGATTTGTTACCGTCTGAACCACCAGGAAGCTTTAATTAAATGATACAATCCATATTTTATTATTTTTTTTTTACAAAGCAATATTCCAGTTTCTTTTAGTCATTGTCCGGTGTTGACTCATAACCACAGTTTTTCATAAAACGTAGGAAACAGTCGAGGGAACAGGATCCATGTTTTCTTCCAGGCATAGGTCGTAAGGGGTATAGAAATGGACTCGCCATCTTTGCTGGAAATGGAGACCCCGGACTTCAAGCCCAGGGTACCGTCCACGGCTATAGGGGCAGCAGGCCTCCTGGGATGGCAGAGAGTGGACCCGGAGAGAATCTGCTCCCTAGGTCTCTAGGAATGGGCTTCCTTGGTGGCTCAGTTGGTAAAGAATCCACCTGCAATGCAGGAGACCCCGGTTCAATTCCTGGGTCGAGAAGATCCGTTGGTGAAAGGATAGGCTACCCACGTCAGTATTCTTGGGCTTCCTAGTGGCTCAGTTGGTAAAGAATCTGCCTGCAATGCAGGAGACCCTGGTTCAATTCCTGGGTTGAGAAGATCCGTTGGAGAAAGGATAGGCTACCCACATCAGTATTCTTGGGCTTTCCTAGTGGCTCAGCTGGTAAGAATCTGCCTACAATGTGGGAGACCTGGGAAGATCCCTTGGAGAAGGGAACAGCTACCCACTCCAGTATTCTGGCCTGGAGAATTCCATAGACTGTATTGTCCCTAAGGTTGCCAAGAGTGGGACACAACTGAGCGTGTCCTGAGAGTGTGCATGGCTGTAGGGGCAGCAGGCCTCCTGGGATGGCAGAGAGAGGGCCCCTAAGAGAATCTGCTCCTTAGGTCTCTAGGAATGAAAACACCTCAAAATCGGTGATACTCTGCCTCACCACCTTGCTCCTCCCGGGAGACCCGTGTTCCAAGTCTGGGAGGGCTGTCATGGGCCACGGGGATGCCGCCTGCTCTGTCAGATGGGAACCTCGCTTCAGCTTCTTGTTGGGTTGGCTCCGAGCCCCACCAGCTCATGGGGAACACCCCACAATCCTGGAGTGTGACCTGGAGGGACACGGGCCCACTCTGGCCTCCCGGGGGCAGCGCACACCGAAGGCTTGTCTGTAGCATAGGCCCCACCAAACCTGCCAGGTCTGATGAAGTGTCTGAGTGATGGGGGCTCCCGACACATGGGAGCTTCTGATGCACACACAGTGCAGGAGGTGTGGCAGAGCAGGGGGCACTAGGGCGGGGACGGGGTGTGCCGGGGGTGCAGGCCTGCTGGCTGTGCTGTGCCTGCGAGGCTGGTCTCCAGGTATTCCTTTCCTGAAGGCCACTCCTGGACCCCACGGGATTCCCTTCGTGCTGCAGTGTTGGAAACAGGATCTCGAGAAATGAAAAGCTCATCACAGCCAGGACCAAGAGGAGGACAGGACCCTAAGGAGAGTTCGCACATTGCTTCAACTCTGTCTCCTACCCTGGGAGGCTGGAGGATGTATCCCATGTATGACTTAGAGTCTCCCTCCTCCCTGCTCCCCCACCCCCACACACATTAGTCACGCTCCCATTTGGAGAATGTCGCTTACAAGTTGCTTTAATGTGGCTGTGATGATGATATCCTCGCACACTGGGAAGGGATTCTCTGGAGCGCCCGGGCAGCTGGAGGGGGTAATAAGAGGGGGCTGACAGTCGTAATCCTCCTATGACTCCCGAGCACGAAGAAGCTGTCGGCTCTTCAGGAACCGTGGTGACAGACAGCGGCCGCCCCACGAGGAGGCTCGGAGACAGTTCAGGCCGGGCGGCCCGGGCCCGTGATTTGGAGATGCGTCTTGGCCGAGCCTGGCTGTCGGCGCCCAGCCCTGGCATCAGACCCCCTCGGAGGTGGGCCAGGGCCCTCTCCTCAGGTTGCTAATTCTTACATCACCTCTGGAAAGAAAGGCAGACGTGGGCAGTGGGGCAGTGAGCTCCCAAGGTGACTCTGCTGGGCATGCATGACTCCCTCTCCCAGGGGAGGGAAGTGGTGGGGGACAAGGCATCACCTCCACTCCCAGGTGACAACCACGCACGCGATCGTGACTGCCTGGCTTGGTGGGCGTGGAGGATGGGAGTAGAGGAAATCAGCCGCCTTCTCCAGCTGTGCCCCCTGTTCCAGAAGCCTGCCCCCTGTTTGTGGAGGTGGCTTGGCTGTCACACCCTCCCCCGCCTTCCCCAGGATCACAGTATCCTTTTCCTCATAATAAGGACCACAGCCTCCATCCTGCACCAGGAACCACCAGGAACCATCAGGGACCAGCGTCTCCCTCCTCAGCCTTGTCTGCTCTCACTCCACCCACTCATTTACTCAGCATACTCTTTGAGCACCTACTGTGTACCAGACTCAGCACACTTATTGAGCACCTACTGCATACCAGACCCAGGAGGACTAAACCTTGAAAAACTCATGAATTCCGACTGATCTAGGTCCAGATTCCAGCTTGGCTGCTTACGAGTTGTATGACTCTCTGCACTGCTTAACTTCCCTGAGCCTCAGATTTCATAAAAGGGGGACCATCACACATGCCTTAGAATGCAGTTGAGAGAATCAAGAGAGATGATACCTGTCGGGTTCTTAGCACAGCCAGCAGCTACTCTTTCTTCCTCAGTTCTCTTTTCTTCCTCGAAAGAAGATGAGGTGAGACCCCAGATGCTGCTTGGTGACAAGCTGGGATAAAGGAACCTATGTGCCTTCTGCAGGGGGATCTCGCTGCACCTTGATTGTGACCCTCAGGGTTGGAGATGTCTTTAGACACTGTCACTGTTTTTTTTTCTTCTCTTTCTTGTTTGCAAATGAGCAGTCAGGACCCAGGGAGGTGGCAGCTTGCCAAGCAGTAGAGCAGGGAGCCTGCTGAGCGCAGCCAGACAATCTGGTTCGAATCACAGATAGTGCGCGGGTTGCAAGGGCGCTGGTGTCCAGGGTCTTACCCCCTCAGTGTTCATCCAACTCCTCTGAGGCCCAGTGCTCATCCCTGTGCTGTCTGAGTGGTAAGACTGTCAGCAGGGGACAGGGCACTGAAGGCACAGGACTGAAATGCCATGGAGCTTTGGCAGTGGGGTCTGTCATTGTGATTCCTCCTTGTTAAACCATGGGCTCCTTTGTGCTCACCGAGACGACTGTCACATTGGAGAGACCAAGAAAGAGGATGTTGACAAAACTAGTAACTCACTGAGTGGCCCAGGGCACCTCCTCTCCTGCTCTTGGAGCCCAGAAGCTGTGCCTGGCAGTCATCACGTTGCTCCAGGATTTGAAGGGGATAATATTGAAACCAGGCAAACCTACTTCAACTCTAGACCATCTGTTGGCATTGCGCTCCTTGGTTGCTTTAGGCCAGACTCTCTCGATGGTTAGCCTGGGGGTGCCTGGCAGGTGAGAGGTGGCTCAGGCCCTTGCTACAGCCCACATGCAAGGCAGCTGTGGGGGTTGAAAGCACATTTTTGAGAGGAAAATCATTTTCCTTTGACACAGTCTGACAGCTGGAGGAGATGGAGGTCTCTGACCCAGGGGTTTTCCAAGCCGGGTCAGACTTCTGACTCCTACGCAGTGCATTTCTGCACCCTAAAGGCAGTGAGGGAAACCTAATTCACCCACTCACTGTTCTCAGCTGGGGCCCTTGACAAACCATCAAGTTACCCATCTTTCCGACCTCTCCCTGGTGTTTTATGCTGTTTTGCCTGTCAGTGGTCCCACATCACATCCCAGCCCTATAAGTCATCACAGAAAATCAGGGAGCTAGCGAGCCTCTGCACTGGAAGAATCAAGAATCTTGTTTCCACTTGTCTTTAGCTTTTTTCAGTAGTTTTGTCAAAAGAAAATGAAATAACCAGAAACGGTACTTTAAAGTTCAATTTTATAACATTGGTGTATTATACAGCCCATAAATGAGGATGGGGTTCCATTTTGATGGACTTGAGAACTGAAAATTCAGGATTGTAGCTGAAGGTTATAATCACATTGACATCAGCATTCAATTTAATTCCCAACTGTTGTTGTAGGCGATTAAGAAGATAAGTAGTTGCAAATAATAATTGTTTTTAATTAGCTTCAATCTTAGGGTACCCTTCAATTAAACAGAGATGGCTAAGAAGCATCATTTGAGGTCTGTTTAAAAACAAGTTCACCTGTCTCTCTGAGAGTTTGGGTGAATTGGCAAGTTTAGAAACCACAGACAAGTTTACTCAGAGTCATAAACATGCTTTTCATGTCTGTATATCTCAGTGCCCAGCACAGCACCTGGCTTGTAGTAGGAGCTCAATAAATGTTTTTTGAATGAATGAGCAAATGGTCAGTTTGTTTGATGTTTTAATCCCTAGTCTGTCTTCCTACCAAGCTTTCCACTATGTCCTCAGTGAAGATGATGATATTGATAGATAGATAAAAGACAGATAGATAATTGATTGATAGACAAAATAGAAGATAGATGGATTGATTGATAATAAGTAGATAGATAGTGTTTGATTGATAGGTGATAGATGATTGTTAGATAAATAGGTGAGTGATGATTGATAAGTAGACAGATGACTGATTGATGATGGACAGATAGATAGATAGGAATGGCAGGTGGTACTGGTGATAAAGAAACTGCCTGTCAAGGCAGTTATATGCCAGAGACAAGGGTTCAGAAATCTCCCCTGGAGGAGGGCCTGGCAACCCACTGCAGTATTCTTCCCTGGAGTATCCAATGGAGAGAGAAGCCTGACTAGCGGGCTATGGTCCATAGGGTCACGAAGAGTCAGACACAACTAAAGTGACTTTGCATGCACACACACTAGGAGTGTCTCAGACTCATCCTTGGAAGAATGAATGCTCACCATCTAGTTCTGTCAATGAAGAGCCCATATGTACATGTTCATACAAAACCGTAACCTCTGCAGTTGACCTTCATCTTATTAGAAACCACATTGCCCAGCCTCCCTTGCAGCTACATGGGGCCACATAACTAAGTTCTTTGGTAGAATATGAGCAGAACTGAGGTGTGTAACTTTTGCATCACTTGCTTACATGAAAATAAATCGTTCCCCACTTCTACTATGACAGTGACTTGTTCCCAGTGAGTAAGAGCTCTGACCACCTGAACGAAGACAACTCTCCAGAGGATGGAAGAGCAAAGCAACAAGACAGAAGGAACCTGGGAGCCAAGGGACTGTGTGGAGCAGAGCTTCCCTGCTTGCCTGGACCCTTCACCTCCAGGCTGTCATGAGACAAATAGCCTTCAGTCCAACTAGGCTCCTGGTTCCAGCAGCTTACACAGCCTCCATCCTATCTACTACCCTAGTCTGGGATATACTCCTTAATTACAATTACTTTTTGCAGAGGGTATATTTTGCTAAAACTATGAAAGGCAAAGTCGGGATATGGTATGTGGCACCCAAGAGGAAAGGGTTTCCCTCCTAGCTCAGTCGGTGAAGAATCTGCCTGCAATGCAGGAGACATGGGTTTGATTCCTGGATTGGGAAGATCCCCTGGAGAAGGAAGTGGCAGCCCACTCCAGTATTCTTGCCTGGAGAATCCCATGGACAGAGGAATCTAGCGGGCTACAGTCCATGGGGTTGCAAGAGCCAGACACGACTGAGTGACTTTCACTACTACTACTACCCAATCAGTCCATCTTAAAGGAGATCAGCCCTGGGATTTCTTTGGAAGGAATGATGCTGAAGCTGAAACTCCAATACTTTGGCCACCTCATGTGAAGAGTTGACTCACTGGAAAAGACCCTGATGCTGGGAAGGTTTGGGGGCAGGAGGAGAAGGGGATGACAGAGGATGAGATGGCTGGATGGCATCACCGACTTGATGGACATGAGTTTGAGTGAACTCCAGGAGTTGGTGTTGGACAGGGAGGCCTGGCGTACTGCGATTCATGGGGTCGCAAAGAGTTGGACACGACTGAGCGACTGAACTGAACTGAAGTGAATTGAACTACTACTCAAGAGGAAAAGTTAGACCCCTCTCTCTCCCAGGATTCAATCTTTCCAGAGATGTGTAGAAAGAATCAAGGTGGTGAAATGCCAGCAGAGAGCAGGTGGGCTTCAGGGATAAGGAAGAAAAACACCCTGGTGGGGGTCAGGGGGACGGTCCTCATGGGTCTTCCATAATCCATAGCTCTGACTACTCCCCTCAGTCCCAACCAAGTTGTAACCTCAGACAGGACACGACAGCCTTTCAAAGAAGCAGTATCTTTAGTCCTTGTCATCCCAGAATCCCCCTCTGAAAGAATTTCCAAGCATTCTCTCTTTATGCAGAGACAGAGTGTGGGGGCGTGTGTGTGTGTGTGTGTGTGTGTGTGTATTGTGTGTGCATGTGAATTGGTACATGTGTGTTTGTGCATGTGTGGTGCTGTAAGCACTAGCTAGAGAGGACTGAGGTAGAATCTAAGAGGCCGCCCTATGGAAGCTGTGTTCTAACCTCCGTTCTCTAAGTGTGCCAGTGGCCCAGCTATTCTGAATGGTGACTCTCACACCAGACTTGGCTTTTCCCCAGACCTCAGCGGACAGCACCACTGGTAATGCCCCTGGGGTGCAGGTCCCCTCTGCCCAGCAGGCAGCCCCTTCTTGGCCTCAATGTTCCATCTCCAACATACAAGACCACGGAGCTAGCAGTGCAGTTCCCTCTCAGGTCCTCATGATTGTCCCCTTCCAAGGGCCTAACCTTTCCCCTTTGATCTTTCTGAAGCTGACACAAAACTTCCACCCGAGTAATGGAATCAGGCGGAAGGAGACAGTACCAGAACATGCTGACAAGCTTTCTCGGCTGGCTTTGGGGTTGGATGTTTAATGAGAGCAAATGCTGGAAGAGCTGGGAAATAAAAACGGAAAGATGCAAATAGGCAGAGATTATCGCTGAATTCTTGTAATTGTCTTACAAGTCCCTCTGGAGGGGCAGACAGTGACTAAGGAGGGACTCTGCCATGGGATGACGGTTAAGCCTTGGCTGGCGGAGGTGCGGTTTAGAGTTGGTCCTGAACGAATAAATGTTCTAATCCCCCCTTTTTTTTTTTTTTCTATCACTGGTTTTGTCAGTTTTCCTCCTCCAGCCCCCCGCCCCACAAGCTTGTCAGGCGTGAGTCAGGAAGAGGGTGCTGTGGATCCGGGGAAGCAGGCTGGGTCCCTCCCGCTTGGCTGATCCCCAGGTGGAAGGGCTGGGTTGGTCCCAGATCTGCCCTAACCAGTCACAGGAAGAGACAAAGCTTTCCTTCCACCTCTGTAGGCCTCTCTCTCCTCGTGGGAAGGGTGATTCCAGTCACCTCTCACCATCCCTGTTTGCTTGTGTTTCCTTTTACACGTGTGCCTGCCCCGAGGTTGACCCCAGCTGTGGAGCTCGCGCAAAGGGTCATCTCAAGGGTTCTGCTGAGGCTATGAGACCTCCTGCAACCCAGGGAGCAGTGTCCGCCTCTTATCTGGGGTTGACCTGACTTGTCTGTCTGGGTGAACTTGGACATGTTACTGAGCTTTAGTTTTTAATCTGTAAAATGAGAGTTGTGAGTACTAACATTTACAACAATGTGGATGGACCTTGAGGGCATCACACTAGATGAAATGACAGAGAAGGACGAATACTGCAAGGGATCACTTACATGTGGAATTTTTATTTTATTTTTGGTGTGGACCATATTTAAAATCTTTATTGAATTTATTACTATATTGCTCCTGTTTTATGTTTTGGTTTTTTGGCTGAGAGGCCTGTGGGATCTTTGCTCCTGACCAGGGATGGAACCCATGCCCCCTGCACGGGTTAAGACTTGGATGGCCAAGTCTTAACCACTGGGCCACTCAGGGAAGTTCCCGGAATTTTTATTTTTAAGTCAAATTCACAGAAACAGAGAGTAGAAGTGATTGCCAGGGAATGGGGGTGAAGGAAATAGGGAGAGGTTGATAAAAGGGTACATTTTCCGCTGTATGATGAATAGTGTGTAACATGGTGGCTGTAGTTGATAACACTGATTATATAATTGAAATTTGCTTAGAGAGTAGAACTTAAACATTCTTAACCCCTTTAAAAAAAAACAGTGATGGATGTGCTAATTAACTAGATGGGAAGAATCCTTTCACAACATATACATATATATATATATATATATATATATATCAAGTCATCTTAATGTACACTTTAAATATCTCACAATTTTATTATACCTCAATAAAGCTGAAAAAGGGGGTTGTGGAAATTAAATAGAATGTTCCACATAAAATGGGTAGCATAGTGCTTGGTTCAGAGTGAGTGCTCAATTCACACTTAATACTACAGCTATTTTTTCCTGACTTCTTCCCTCTTGACAACCAGATACAGCCTCTGGCTTCTTTAGCATCCCCTTGGCCTCTGACTCTGAAACTCAAAGTTGATTTTGGTAAAGATGGTGTGACACATCTTTGAAAGGTTTCCCTCCTATGTGTAGCTACCGAGCATTGCAGTAGCCACTCTGCATCCTTATTCACAATTATTTCAGCATTCTTACAGGTAAGGCATTCAGTTCAGTTCAGTTCAGTTGCTCAGTCGTGTCTGACTCTTTGTGACCCCATGGACTGCAGCACGCTCAGGCCTCCCTGTCCATCACCGACTCCCAGAGTTTACTCAAACTCATGTCCATTGAGTTGGTGATGCCATCCAACCATCTCATCCTCTGTCATCCCCTTCTCCTGCCCTCAATCTTTCCCAGCATCAGGGTCTTTTCAAATGAGTCTGTTCTTCACAACAGGTGGCCAAAGTATTGGAGTTTCAGCTTCAACATCAGTCCTTTCAATGTACACTCAGGACTGATCTCCTTTAGGATGGACTGGTTGGATCTCCTTGTAGTCCAAGGGACTCTCAAAAGTCTTCTCCAACACCACAGTTCAAAAGCATCAATTCAGCGCTCAGTAAGGCATTAGTTTTTTTCACTTTACAGAAAAGGAGACTGAGTCTCAGTGAGAATAACTGAGCTGACTAAGGCCACACACTTAGAATGTGCTGGAGCCAGGATTTGTACCAGTTGGGTCTGGTGCCAAAGTGCACAGAACACCATTCTCCTCCATGGGTACCAGGTGGGCCCTTCCAACTTCACTATGCCGTCTGAGACCAAGCGTGCAATGACCGACTTGGGTTAAGTGCACAGGACGGGGCTTATGAGTTTGAGGGGACCCAGCAGGCCAAATGCCTGACTCTGAGCCTATGGACCTCACGCTCCAGGCAATGGAGCCAGCCTGCAGGCTGGAGTCCTCCCAGGAACACTTGGAGAAGAAATAAAGACATGATTGGTGACATCAAGCCACAGACTCACAGAAAGATGATGGAGCTTCATTAAGGTGGAATTTTAAATTTGGACAGAGGCTGGCAAGGAACTATATCTTATTGCTATCTAGAAACTTGCCAAGCAAATTAACAATGTAAACAGGATTTCCCCAAAGAACCTTTAATCCATGTAATCCTTTCCAATTCAATAAACATTTCATAAGTGTGTTGGAGATACAAAACCAAACGAATCTTTCCCTTTCAAAAGGAGCTCACAGTCCAGCTCAGACACAAGCATCTAAGTGTTCATACACAGACATACACTCTCTCTCTCTCACACACACACACATACACACACAAACACTACATTAAAAAAATTTTTTTAATTAAAAAATCAAGCTGTACATGAGCACAGTGATGAGAGGGATGAATTGGGTTTGGCAAGGTCAGGAAAAACTTAAGCATCAGTCAACTATTTTAGAACACACTCCCTTAAAAAAATCCCTTTAATTTGAAAGATTAACTTAGCAATTAGAATTATTCCCATCAAGTTGGATATCAAAGCAAGAGGTCAAAGGGCTGATACCACCATGTGTTTGAACTAAATAGGGATCTACATTCTAGAATATTCCTAGAGAGGGAAGTTGTATTATTTGAAGCTCATGGAATAATTTCAACTTTTGTAAGCTTAGTAGAAATTATTCCATGAGCTTCAAATAATACGACTTCCCTCTCCTAGGGATATACTAGAATGTAGATCCCTATTTAGTTCAAACACATGGTCCCCTCAGTCCAAGTTAGTCCAGCTTTTCTGTGGGCCATGAGTAAAAGCTTCTGTTTTCCATTTCTCAGGGGGTCTCAGAGCACTCTTTGCAATGAACACTTCCCAGGAAAATGTGGAGAATACGGTACAGAGGGATTCAGGGTTAAGATCAATTGGAGGACTTGCTTGAGGTCCAGTGACTGAGACTCTGTGTTCCCAAAGCAAGGGGACTGAGTTCAATCCCTGGTCAGGGAACTACATTTCACATGCTGCAACTAAAGATCCTGTGTGTTGCAGCGAAGATAATCCTGCGTGTTGCAGCGAAGATAGGGGATCCTGCATGCCACAACTAGGACCTGGTGCAGTCAAATAAATAAATATTTTTTAAAAGAAGGTTCAAATGGAGAGCATATTGGATTGTACTGAAAAGATAGGAACTGGACCATGAACTTGGCATTTAACCAGATTTCCTGGAGGACAGAAGGGGAAGAAGCTGGGTGAGGATGTTAGTTAACAGTTGTCCATGTCTGGAGGCAGAGTTGGCAAGAGGCAAGACCAACAGAGCAGGAAGAGGCTTTGGGTCTGAGGGATCTACTTTGGAAGGTTGTTGGGTGGCCATGAATCCTCCATGACAGGATATTGGAGCTGCTGGAGGTCGACATGACCAGTGGGCTCCCTCAGTGGTTACCACCTCCCCCCGCCACCACCCCACCCCCGCGCAGCCCCACATGGCTACTCCACACACCCCTCTCTCAAAACTCAACATCCCTCCTTGAAAGTTCACCCAAACCCTACTCCACTGACTCAGCAGGCCGCAAAGCACGGAGAAACCCTTTGGGGGAAATCCAAGGGCCAAAGCTTCTTATTCTGAGAACCTCCCACCACCGGACGGAAGCAGAGATCATGACACTCAGCACTTTCCAGCCATCATTCCTCTCTCCCGAGGTGGCACCCGTGGGGGTTGGCGACTCTGCAGCTATTTTTACCCTCAGATTTCCGGAATTGCCGACTAATCTTGGTTACAGGACACCACAGTCAACGCCACTCCATCCACAGCAATCACAAGAAACCTCAGGCACAACATGCAGCTGTGCACGGCCACACTCATCCTTCCCCGGACACACGGCCCCGACTATGGAGCTGAGTGCCAAGGCCTCTGCTGGATGGAGAGTGGGAGTGGCGGGGGGTGGGCAGCTGCCTCGGGGCAATCTAGCATCAGATGTGATATGACACACGTCGTAGCCACAACCTCTGTCAGTCAGAGGAGGACCCCAGAGTCCAGGATTGATGTTTTCAGCTTTCAAAGGACCTCTAGGTTGAGCGTTCCCATGGTTTGCGGTGGAGTCAGTTCAGTAGCCACAAAGAGCCACTTTCTTGCTCCAATCCTGTGTTAGTAATCACCAACTGGACAAAGGTTCCTTGCCCCCCTTGACCTCTCACTTGTGAATCTCCAAGCATATTACCTTTTATTTTCCATCTTCGTGTGTCTTTCAGTCTACAGACCCTCTCAGAGGTTCCAGAGGCTGGTGATTTTAAGAAAGAACTACTTTCTCGGTGTAGATGGAAAAATAATGTGAAAGCTGGAGAAAAGTTTCAAACCAAGATAGGATTTTCCTTCTGCCTGTGAAAGAATCCTATGAGTTATAAACTCCCACTCAAGGCACTTTGGGACCGGCATCGAGGAGGTGTTGAAGGATAATGAGAATCAACATTGTAATCTCTTCTCCAACGGCAGCTGAGTGCTAACGGCTAGAAAACAGGCAAAGAATAATTTCCTATAATTGTTAATAATGGCAATTATTATTGTAATAAGGATAATCCTGTCTGAGGCCAAAAGCTAGCCCTGCTGTGTTCTCAGCCTTCTCTTGGGAGGAGGGCCTCATACAGAAAATTTCTCTAACTCTTCATGATCAAATATTGTCAACCAAAAGCCACTGAATACCCAAACCACCATCTTCTCCTTCTGCTATTGACCAGGGTTGTTTGTTTAAGTCTCAAAACACCCCTAAATTACAAGGCCTTTCCCCATCGGATTTCCCACAGAAAATTAACTTGGATCAAGAAGGATTCGGAGTGGGTCGGACTCGAAATCCGCCTGGCTCAGGGAGCTCAGATGTTGGCCCATGGCCCCACTTTCGCAGGTCCACTTCCGGTGACCGTTCATTGCAGGATTTGCCGGGCAGAAGTTCTCCATTTCAGTTACTGAGCTGGGACACACTGGCTACAGAGATATCCCAACCCACCCAGCAAGGGCATCGCAGGGCTGAGAAGGCCCAGCCAAGGTGGGGAGAAAGGGGAAGGAAGAGAGAAAAGAAAGTTACAAAAACAAAAACAACAACAACAACCCAGACTTGATAGACCCACTATTTCATCATGCAATATTCAAATATTAGAACCTTGGCCCAAAATAGCTGCTCACTTACTGCCTTTTCCCTTTGCCTTGGCTCCAAGAAACACGAAACGAGAGGTAGCTGAACAAAATGCCTCATTCATGAGAGTCTGGCGGATGCAAGCGAGTTCATGACTTGATAATCCCCGACAGCCCTCATTAAATCAGGGAGCCGCAGGTGTGAAGGCCACTGGGGGCGGGAGCTGGAATCCGGGCCAGAGCCCCGGGACGCTGTCAGTTGAGGGACCTTGTCAGGCTGGGGCAGCTTTCCAAGTTGATAAGGGAACAGTGCCAATTCAGAATGAATGCTTAAGGCAGAAGTCTCTTTCCACGGCAAGAAGTCAGAGGCTGTTCTCTTAATCTGATGTGTGTGCATAAAGGCTGGGTTTCTTCAGCAAAACTGAATTCCAGACACCCTAAAACTGGTGAAAAGGGGGAAAAAATCTCCTGGTGGGCAGGAGTTCATACCTCTTCCAGGTTTGACCCTCATCGTTCAGAACTTACCTTCCTCTTAGTGATCAATGTCAACTGCTGCTTCCTGCACACCCGCTTCAGGAGACAGCCTTCTGCTTTGGCCAGCAAGAGAGCACCTCCACCCGGGGAGGAGAGCCTCCCCAGGGACCCCCCATCCATCTCAGACAGTTTTATTAGGGAAGAGAGTGCACTTCAGGGCATGTTTGTCTGACAAAGGAACAGGTTTAGGGGTGAGCTGGGTGGACAGGATTAACTGCCACTATTGTAGTGTGATTTTAGGAATGCCTTTAGGAAAATTTGAGGTCAAAACCATTTCTCCCATACTGCCTTTTTGTCACAGATCCCTGAAACCCCTCAGCTGAGGATTTTGGTAAATTACAAGTACTAGTGAGAATTGAAACGCCCAAGGCTATTTCTAATACTATAAGGTACCAAGAGGGAATGTCAAGGAGTGAAAGAAACCAGGTCCCCCACTGCAAGCTTTGATTGACAAGGCACAATCACAAAGAGAACTGACATCTAAGACAGCTTTTGACAACCTCTTTGAGCCTTAGTTTCTTTATCTGTAGAATGGGGATGATGACAACAAAAAATAGGACCTAGCTCCAGGGGACTGTCAAGAAAATGTAATGATGTCCAGAAATCTGCATGGCTGCTTCAACATTATACTAGTCAAGTGGAAGCTTCCTATGACACCATTTTCCAGGGCAGTGCAACCTTCCAAGTGGTTTTGGTTATTGACCTATATTGACCCAGCAGAGGATGGGCCCCAAAGATTTGACTTTTGGGAGGTCTCAGAGTCAGTTGCTCCAGAGAGGAAATCCTGGCCTCTGGGTCTCTTGGTACACAAATTGTCTTGTATCTACGGGAATATCAGATTTGCAACTTCAAAATATACTTTTAAACCTACGCTTAGTGAAAATGCCTATTACTAATTAGCTCATTCACCTGGTTACCTAAGATAGCAACCAGTATTTGAGGAACTGGGAACAAAAACACAGGAGTCATTCAAAACAATCCAAACCATTGAAATTCAACCACCATGGCAACACACTTTGCAAGCAGACAAGAAAAATGTAAAACTGAAGCTCTTTCTAATGGCTTTAGCTAAACAAAATAAACCTAGAAGGGAAAATAAAATGATTTCTCCCAACTAGAGTTTTTACAAGGGGAGAAAAATCAAATGCTTTCCTAAAACTCTACAAAGCAAACACAACCCTTCAAAAGTCCATGAGAAATGGCAGGTATTTCAGTGATTAAGTTTGAGTGGACAAGCAAGAAATGTTTCTGGAAAACTGTGGGGCAACAGGCATGGACAGCCCTCGTCAGAATCATCAGGGTTTGACAGTATTAGAAATGCAAGCCTGGAGCTACAAACTTGAAACCCAGGACTTGAAAACGGAATCCATTCTTGCCCCTACTCTCACCTCCCAACAGAATGAAACCCTAATGTCCTCAGAAAGCTATAATGTTGAGAAATAACAGGCAAAATATTTGAAATCATTAACGTTTACTGGGCTTTCCCTCTCTGTTTTGCTAATTGGCCTTTGTGTCATTAGCTAGGGCTGCCGTAACAAAATACCACAGACTGGGTGGCTTAAGCAACAAGAATTTATTTATTTTTCTCACAATCCTGGAGGCCAGAAGCCCAAGATCAAGGTGTTGGCAGGTCTGGTTTCTCCTGAGGCTTGCAGACAGTTGCCTTCTTCCTGTGTCTGCTGCTGCTGCTGAGTCGCTTCAGTTGTGTCCGACTCTGTGTGACCCCATAGACGGCAGCCCACCAGGCTCCCCCGTCCCTGGGATTCTCCAGGCAAGAACACTGGAGTGGGTTGCCATTTCCTTCTCCAGTGCATGAAAGTGAGAAGTGAAAGGGAAGTCGCTCAGTCGTGTCCGACTCTTCGTGACCCCACAGACTGCAGCCCACCAGGCTCCTCCGTTCATGGGATTCTCCAGGCAAGAGTACTGGAGTGGGGTGCCATGGCCTTCTCCCTTCCTGTGTCTACACATGGTCATCTTTCTGTGTATGCTCATCCCCAGAGTTTCTTGGTGTGTCCAAACTTCCTCTTCTTACATTGACACCAGTTAGATTGGACTAGGGCCAACCCCGACAGCCTCATTTGAACTTAATTACTTCTTTAAAGGCCCCATCTTCAAACACAGTCACATTCTGAGGCAAACTCGGGGGACACAATTCAGCCCCAAATACCGTGTTCTTAATCTCTCTACACCTTTGCACTGGGAAGGTTCTGCTGGGGGCTCTCTTACCTGTTCTCAAATATCTAATAAGTAATTTCTACGCTCCTGTTCTAAGTGATGGCAACAGAACAATACTATTCTTGCCCTCAAGGGATTTTTATTCTAGAAGTTGGAAGGATATGTGACTTCAAATGCACATAATTTAAAGGCAGTCTATGATAAACACCATAAAAGACTAGGACAGAGACTGACAAACTTCAGCCTGAATTCTAAATCTGGCCTGCCACTCATTTTTATAAGTTTCTACTGAAACACAGCCATGCCCATTTATGCTTATATTCTTTTTGCAACGTTATGTAGAGGGTGTGATAACCCACTCTAATATTCTGGTCTGGAGAATCCCATGGACAGAGAAGCCTGGCAGCTACCGTCCATAGGATCTCACAGAGTCGGACACGACTGAAGTCACTTCACATGCATGCATGTAGCTGTGACACAAAGATATTATCTGGCCCTTAACAGAAGCAGTTTGCTGAGCCCTGGACTAGAGTAAAATTTGGTCTGAGATGAGAGACAGAAGGAAGCCCATCTGACTGTTGTCCCCAGAATGTGTGATTTAAGCTGAGCTTGGAGGGATGAATAAATTCAAGCAGTTGAGGTGGGAAGGGGGTTCTAAGCAATGCGAAGAGCATGAGTGAACAGTGAGGGGGGTGGGAATTCAGGGCACAGTTGGTGTCTGAAGGTCTTCACCTTCAGACATCAAGATAGGAGCCTGGACCCCTCTCAGACGGCTCTGGAGCACCTTGGAGGGTTTTGGCCAAGGGGCTGACATGCAGCTAACACACCATGTGAGAGGCCTGGTGTGAAATGCACAAATGAATTAGAACCAGTTCTTGCAATAAAGTTATGACTCTAATAAAGGGAATAAGGCAAGTACCGGAACAATGACAGGACTGGGCAGAATACTGCCTCCATGGGGTGAGCTTAAATTCAGAAAGCGAGGTTCAAGCAAAGTCAAAGTTGATGATCATGTTGAGGATGGATTATTGATGATAGTAATGATAGTTCAGGGACGTCCCTGGTGGTCCAGTGGCTAAGACTCTGTGCTCCCAATGCAGGGAGCTTGGGTTTGATCCCTGGTCAGGGAACTAGATTCCACATGTGGCAGCTTTGAAGGAAAAAAAAATCCTGCATGTCAAAACAAAGACCTGGTGCAGCCAAATAAATTAATTAAGAAATAAATATTTAAAAAATGACGATAGTTCAGGCTCACTCAGCCTGTCGTGTAAGTCAGGCCCTCTGTCACCTGGTCTGCACTCGCTGCAAGCAGCTCCTCATATTATTCCAATCAAGTGATGAGGAAACAGAGGCTCAACTGAGAAGGATTCACACCCAAGGCAGCTGCTGCTGCTGCTAAGTACTCTTCAGTCATGTCCGACTCTGTGCAACCCCATAGACGGCAGCCCACCAGGCTCCCCCATCCCTGGGATTCTCCAGGCAAGAACACTGGAGTGGGTTGCCATTTCCTTCTCCAGTGCATGAAAGTAAAAGTGAAAGTGAAGTTGCTCAGTCATGTCTGACTCTTCGCAACCCCATGGACCGCAGCCTACCAGGCTCCCTCCATCCACGGGATTTTCCAGGCAAGAGTACTGGAGAGGGGTGCCATTGCCTTTTCCACCCAAGGTAGAGAGAGAGCCAAATCACTATAGTAAGAGGGGAGGAAGGGAGGCCCTGAAAAAAGACTTATACGAAAGTCCATGTTTGCAGGGCCTCCCTGGTGGTTCACTGGTTTGGAATCCACTTGCCAATGCAAGGGACATGGGTTTGATCCCTGGTCCAGGAGGATATACCACATGCCACAGAGCAACTATTCCCAAGTGCTGGAGCTACTGAAACCCATGCTCTAGAGACTGCAAGCCACAACAAATGAAGCCCGCGGGTCCTAGAGCCTGTCCTGCGCAACAGCTGCAGCCACAGTAGTGAGAAGCCTGAGCCCCACAAATAGAGAGTAACCCCGTGACTAGAGAAAACCTTTGAGCAGCAACAACGACCCCGCATAGCCAAAAATAAATATGAAATTTTAAAAAAGCCTATGGTTTGCAGAGAAGCAAACAGAAAGATTTAGGATTCATGGCTTATAGTTAGTATTTGAGTAGTCTCCAGTTCTTGAAAAAATATTTCAAAGCGTAGAAGAATGATCGATATGACTCAGTGTGTGTCCTTGGCTCCGACATGTGGTTTGTGAAGAACGGATTCCCTGCTGTTCCTGTGGGTGTGACACGTGCCTCCACTTTTCACAGGGCCACAGTGCTTCCGGGAGAGATGGGCAGAAGGAAAGCTAGCCCTTCCAGGGAGAGTTCAAAAGGGATGCAGGCCTCAATTCCAGGCCAGTAGTGTGTGCTCAGGCCAAAATACCTTCTGCTTATGTTGAAATGGAAAAAGTCCCTCTGACCCCTCCCATCATCCCTAGGGCTACCCCGGAGGCTGCTGTGGCTCCTAGAGATGCTTCCAGAGGCTCATGCTGGGGGCCAGCGCATCAGTGAGGAGGCCCCCCCTCTGGGCAGTGACTCCAGTTGGCAATAGGATAGATGCCGTGCAGTCCAGACAAGAGGAGGAAGACAGCAGGGCCACTTGGCTCCACCAGGGTCCTGATCGGACGGTTGGGAGCTCCCCCATGGCCTGAAGGGACACAGAGAGAGGACCAAACGCGGGAACTGAGTAGCTCTTGGCTACCCCCCCACCACCACCTCCTGGGTTCCTCACATACCACCAGGTCCTAAATGACAAGCTACAATTACAGGAAAGCGCTAAAGTTACAAGTTGTTCTAAACACTCTTCAACAAAGAATATTCAGTGAAAAGGAACCCCAGGCAGTTATAAACCTTTTTAGCTGTGTTGAAACCATAAGGTTTGCATCCAAGAATGTGTTGTCTGTTTGAGGCCAGCCTTTATTCTTTCCGTCGGGTGCCAGTGGCATGCATTTCAAATGAGCGGTTGTCTGTGGCCCCAGAGTCTGTGGCCGAGGCATATCTAATCGGGTTGAGCAGCCGTTCATCCCAGCTGTCAGCTCGCTGGAAATCAGAACACTTATCTGCAACCACACACAACTCGAGGAGAAGGTTGGAGCTCGGAGCCCCGAGCCTCCAACTCCCCCTGGCCCGACTGGGGCGGCCCCTGGTTTTTCCTTTTCTTATGTGACTATGTACAACAGTAGCAGAGCTATTTTAGGGATTAAAACAGCTAATTGCAGATTTCCATCAGGGCCAGCCGCTCAGAACCCAGGTTTGGAGAGCACGTTGGTGGTCTTTGCCTGTGGGATGGTTTTTTTGGTTTGTTTGCTCGAGAGGTCGCTGGTCCACACCCCAGACCCACAAAGCTGTTAACTGGAGGCTCTTCCATGTGAGCTGCTTGGTTCTGGGAGTGAGGAATTTGCTGGAATTTAGTGTGAAATAGCGTGTGATGTTTTTTGGCCCTAAAAGCATGGTTGGAAGGGCCTTTAAAAGTCATCTATTCAGCCTGCTTATTGGATAGATGAAGAAACAGCGGTTCGGAGAGGCCCATAGCCAGGCAGGGGGAGAAGTGGGAGGAGACTCCAGCTTGGAGGACTTCCTTTCTGCTGCCCTCTCTTCTGAGATGTCTGCACAGTTCTCTCTGGTCACTTAAAAGCTTCAGAAAGGTAGTGAAACAGGCTGGTTTCCATCCAGGCCCTTCCGTGTGTAGCAAACAGCACGACCTGGGCGAGTTATTTAAGCTTTCAGAGCTGTGCTTGCACCATCTATAAAAAGGGCACCATAGGTTTGCCTGTCAGGTTGGCCAGTTACTTACATGAGATCTTGATACTGAGTGGCCCCTTGACAGGGCTCAGTGGCCCTATTACAAGTGTTGCTCTGTGTGGCTGCTTTTTGCTGAGAATGACTACAGATTCTTCTCCTGGAGAGGATGAACTGGGAGTTGGTTTTCCTGCTGTGACCCCCTCCAGCTTCCAAAGCTCTTCCTGTCTTTTCTGAGAAGTGATCTCCACAGGGTCAAGGAACCCAGTCCTGGAAGCTGGGGCCCTGGGGGTATCAGAGAAATTCAGGAGAAAAATATGTTATTTTCCACCAAGAGATGATGAAGATCTCATTTATTTTTATTTTTAAAGTAATTAACTTCTAAAAGTTGTTATTATTATTATTTGGCCATGCCATGTGGCTACAGGATCTTAGTTCCCCGGCCAGGGATTGAACTCAGGCCCAAGGGATTGAAAGCACAGAGTCCTAACCTTTCAACTGCCAGGGAATTCGCTGAACTGAAAGTCTCATATATATTCCAATGAAAGTTAGGCCTGTGACTTCCGGGCCTGTCTTTTCTGTAGAGCAGTGTAGATGTGCAGGATAATGTGCTTACCTCCTGTTTAAAGTCCACGGCCTCTCAGAGGAAGCAGTTTGCATCTCTCCCTTATCAGCCTGGGGATATACTTCAGAGTGCAGCAGGCAGTGGCCTGGGAGGGCTTTCCTCCTCCAGAAAAAAAGCATTGCTTTCTCAGGAGAGGTAAGAAGAGCTTCCTGCTTTGCTCTCTCCATCCTCTCCCGCTGTCTGGGGACCCAAGAGGACTCAGCAGGTCCGAGGAGCCTGGAAAACCAGGGCAAGTACAGAACATGGTGGAGACCACTTGCCCCTTCCACTGCTTGAGGACAAGGTGAGAAGTCAGCCACCTGCAATCCGGAAGAAGGTCTTAACCAGAACCCGGTCACGCTGGCACCCTATTGTTGAATTTCCAGCCTTCAGAACTGTGAGAAATGTACTTCTGTTTTTCATAAGTCACCTAGTCTACGCTTTTCCATTACAGTAGCCTGAAAAAATGAAGATGGCCTCTTATAAACTAGAAAGAGATGGGTATTCCCTCAACCTGATAAACATCACATACATCAAATAGCTATAGTAAACATCATATTTAATGAAGAAACTTTAGTGATCCCTTTAATACTGGAACAAAACAGGGATCCCGCTATTGGTGCTGTGGCTTAGCAAAGTATGGAAAAATACTGCAAGTACCCCCACCCACTCAAAAAATATGCACAGTGGAACAAGTCAACAGTAAGAAAAGGCATAAAGATTAGCAGTGAAGAAATAGCTATCCTTACATGAGAGAAAATAAAAATCAGCACACAAAACTGATAAGGATGGTTCACAAAGTTGCTAGATAAAAGTTTGACTTACAAAAAAACATCAACTAAATAGCATTTTATGCTAATAGACAACTAAAATACAAGAGAAGATTAAACATGATTGTTACTAACAGAAAAATTGAAGTATCCAGGACTTAATTTAAAAAATATGCCATGGAAGAAAGTTAACATTCTTTTAAGAGATACCAAAGAAAATCTAAATAACTGGAAACATTACTCCATACACTTGGTTCGGATGGCATAATATTATAAGGTTGAAATATCTCTTCCAAATGATCTATAAATTAAATATGATCATAATATATAAAACTCTGTTGTATTTTTAAAAGCTCAATATATGTATTCCAAAATTTTCTTGGAGACAGAGACATCCACAGATAATTATGTCAACAGAAGATGAACAAAATAGAGAGACTTGCCTGACCCAGCATCAATATGTATTACAAAGGAAACCCAAATAGAAAAAAAAATAGACAAAAGACGTGAATGAGCGATTTACAGAAAATGGAGATCTAAATGACTAAAGAAACATGGTGGGTAGGGAATGCTCAAACATCAGAAATGAGAAAAATTCAAATTGAATCAATAATAGTGTATCACTTTACACACCCTGGGATGTCAAAACTGAAGAGCTAGTTGATGCCCAAGTTGCATGGATCTGGGGAAATAGGAAATTTGTGGACTCCTGGTGGAAGTGTGGTTGGGTATACTCAGGCTGGAAAACAACCAGCAACACTTAGCCCATGAAGTGTGTTTACGCCCATGTCTCAGCAGTCCCACACCTGCCTGCGTCCCCAGGGAACTCATCCTCCAAGTCCGTAAGGGAATATGTATGAGAATGCTCACCTCAGATTGTCATGGAAGCAGGAGGTGGAGGTAACCTTGGTGCAGACAAGCGAAGTGGGTGGACACATGCTCTGAAGTACTGCGTAGCAGATAAGCATAGTCTGGTGCGGCTATGTCTTAACAACATGGTGTTCAATGGGGGCAAATGCTGGGAAACAGAATGAGGTTCTCAGACCACATTATTTATACAAATAAATATTTGCATGCTTAAGTACAGGACTGTGGGTTTAGAAATGTGCATACAAATGCTTGGGTGCACATGAAACGCGTTAAAGAGTTGCCTCCGGGAAGAATGAGCTGAGGGCAAGCAATGGACCAAGGGCTAGTCTTTGCATATATGCCAATGGCAAGTGCCATGAATTGGGTGTGATGCTCTGCACCTGGAGTCTCTAATAAATTCTAAAACGATTTCTGTTTTTGGATCTTTACGTGAGGGTCTCTGAGTTATAAAATTCTCCTAATCTCTGGATTATTGGAAAAATCTCTATTTCCCCTCCTCGAATGATAGTTTTTCTGTACATAGAATTTTAGGTGGAATTATTTCCCATCAACAGGTTTAGGATATTGTTGCATGTTTTCTAGCCTTTACTGTTGCCTAAGGAAGTCTACCATCGGTCTGTTATTTCTTTAAAGGTATTTCCCTTCTAGTTGCTTTTGTTATATTTTCATTGTTTTTGGTGTTCTGGGTGGTAATTTATTTTTAATCTAGCTTGCTTGGAACTCTGGTGCATTGCAGGGACATAATACAGACATCCTAGTAAAACCTGGGACCTAAAACAAGATCCCCCTCCTTGACCCGGGGTGGGACAATGCTGGATGGTGGGGGTCATGCACTGTATGCATGGCACCACGGTGTAGGTGTGGTGTGGGTACCAAGGAAGGAGCTTCCACGCGAGAGCTGAGAACCGGGGCCATATGAGTACCTGGATTAAACTGTCCTCTACAGGAAATCCTGTGACAAGGCTCTTTGGTGCCTGCAGAAATGGACGCCTGGCTGCTGCTCAGGCTTGACCATCCTTGTTTTTTAAATGACAATCCGAGTGACACATTTTCCATCCATGACTGTTAGCACTGTGGTGGGTGGGCGTGCACGCTGGTCTCGCTGCCCACATTCAGGTCCTGGTCCCACCCCCTCCTGGTGGTCTGTCTCAAAAGGCTTAGTGAGGGCTAATGGACTCAAGCCACAGAAGACATGTAGAATGGGGTCACGCCAAGAGCTATTTGCTCTTATTATTGGGCAGAAGAAAACAGTGGTGGTCATGAGCCTTTGCTTTAGAATCAGGCCGTCTAAGTTTGAGTCTCAAATTTTAATGCTCAAAAAGGAATCTAACCTCCTAGACCCTCAGTTTTTACGTCTGTAAAATGGAGATTAAAAACACCTATGCTTAGGGTTGTTACAAGGAAGAAGGAAGGTGAAGTGAGTAAAGAGCTTAATGCTTAGTTGGCACAGGACGACATCCACACAGAGAAGGTACAGTAATAACAAAGATGATGATGACCATCCTTAAGGAAACTGAAGCTTTGAGAGGGAAAGTGACCTGTCCAAGGTCACTCAGTCAGAAATGACAGAACTAGGTCTGGAACCAGGCTCTTCTGAACTTCCCTCAGGAACTTCTGCCCCAGAGGCCACTGCAGCCTTTGATGTCCGATGTCCAGGAGATTTGTCTTTGTGATGGAGTAAGGGGCAGACCTGTTTTGAATCCTGAAGGCCTTTCACTTTGGGCCCATAGAAGCCATCCCATCTCAGGAAGCAGCATCTTGAGCTAAATTTAGAAGGGTGAATATCGAGTTTAAGGACACCTTGCAGGAGAAGTGGATCTTTAAGAGGGGAAACTCTTTTGGAAAGACAATTTAACTAGAAGAGAAAGGAGGGAGCTGCGAGAGCAGGAGAAGCACAGCAGAGCCTCTGGGCAATGGACTGAGCCAGGAGGACCTCAGGGCTGAGCTGGGGCAAAGATCTCGGGAGGCCATCTCCCTGCCCAGGGAAGCCAGCCAAAAGCTCCACCTGGTTTATGCTGCTCGGACTTTTTCCAATTGCCATGTGGAACTGCCAACATTTTCCACATTAAGAACAAATCAAAAGAGATTTTTCACTAAGCGTGAGTTAGGGGAGGGAACGAGAACAAATCAAATTCATGCAAAAATAGAGGAAATTAATTTTTAAAAAGTCCAACCAAACACCCTGTAATTTTTAGTGATTTCCTTTCAGGAAACTGACCACTGTCACTATAAACAAAACAGAGAATAAATAAATAGAAAGGGAAAAGAAGGTTGTGTGTGTGTGTTTTTTTCCTCCTGGCCTCCCTGATGGATGGTTTATAGAGGCCTCAGGATAAAAGTCAGCTTCTAATTGTTCCCAGATGGTGCCCGCTTTTGCCTGCTTTGGTGTTTCCCCGAGTCTCAGCCCCCAGCCTGGCAGACACGCTGGTAGTGACGGCTGCCGGACCCTCGTCCCCTTGGCGGTGACCGCAGCCAGAGGCAGAGGGGCAGCAGAAGGTCGGGGCCCTTGGTGGGAGGGGCAGATGGCCACAAAAATCCTGTTAACATCATGGAAATGACAAGCCACGAGCCAGTGCCCTTCAGAGTGGCTGGGCCCCTGCCTCTGTCCCTCCGAGGGGCAGTGTGCCTCCCTTCCTCGTGGGGTCGCCTTTCTTACTTGCTCTTCACCATGCTCTGGGGGCCACGAGGTATGGCCACTGAGGAGGGGCATGGCCAGGCAGAGATCCTTTCCTGACTTGGAAGAATTTTGCCTTCTTTTTTAATGCTCAAAAAGCAGTCTAACCTCCTAGACCCTCAGTTTTCATGTCTGTAAAATGGGGCTTAAAAACATCTACCCTTAGGGTTCCAAGGAAGAAGGAAGAAGTGAGTAAACAGTGGTGGCCTCTATGGTGGCCTCTGGACCATGGTTATTATGAGCGGCCTCCAACCCTTTCTGAAATAAGGCAAGGTATTTGTCATAATTCGAAGAACCATCCTGTATCATCTTTGGTCCTGTGGGATCGGTGCTGGAGGTCTCCATGAATCACCCTCAGCTGGCACTATCCCACCTTCTAGGAGCCCCTCACCCCCCGGCTGCCACCCCTGCACCTCTGCTGCCTTTAGTACGTAACTCCTGGGTGGTCACTTGGGATGTGTCTGCTGTCTCCCTCTGCACTCCTGACCCTGCCTCCCAGGAATGCAGCCCGGAACCCCGCATGAGCCAGTCCCCTCCTGATTCCTCGATAACTGGGACTTAATAATAATGGGGGGTTAGGCACACAGTCAGGGTCTGAACCTCTATTCTCACTGTCTCGGCTCCTCTCCTGACTCTGTTTTAGGGATTCGGGTGTTTTGACAAGATCGGACGCTCTTCTTTGCCTAGGAAGAATTTGAAAATAACTTCTTAGTTGTTGAATATCTCTTGCAAAACAAATAGCATGATGAGTTGGGGTAAATGAATCAGAAACAGATGGATGACATTTATCTGAAATACAGAATTTCAACCCAGAGGGAAAGGGTGAGGAGGGGTAGCGTTTGGGGTTTCCATGAGCCCAGATACAAGGAAAGGGGTTCGAGCCACATGAGGGATCGACTGGGTCATCCGGGATCTTCCAACCCAGAGCCTACAGAGGCTGTGCATGCGGACCTCCAAGGAACGTGGTTATCAAGGACCAGAGCTGCCATCAAGTTTCTAAGACATGGCTTCTGAAAATAAGCTGTTCTAATTTATAGTATACCTTCTCCTAACAATGCCCCCACAGCACATGGCCCCGTGGGAGATGGAAATCATTTTGGAGATAGCCAGTTGCTGAGTTTGGCATCTGATCTGCAGCATTACATGTGTGGAAAGAGACTGTGATTGGTGGGATTGGGAATGCTGGGGGGTGGGGGCGGGGGCGGACACATCAGTGGTTTCAGCAAGAATGCGAAAATACTATATTTTGTGACAAAGTTGCTCCAGGGCAGGCAGATTGCTCACAAATCGGTTACAGATTTCCCTGAAATATGTATGGACTTCTATGCAGAAGGAAGGGAGTTTGGGGCCCAAATGCATTTGGGGTTTTGTTGGGCTCAAAACTAGGAGTGGAGTTGGAGACAATCACTCAGCCAAGCAGTGGTCCCTGGGCCAGCCCCTCGCCCTTCCTATAAGCGGGGCCGTGCTGGTCCCATATCCTCAAGAGAAGCTATTGCCCTCTTGGGTCTCCATTCCTCCAGGGTGTTGTTCAGTCACTCAGTCGTATCCAACTCTGCGACCCCATGGAGTGCAGCACGCCAGGCTTCCCTGTCCTTCACCATCTCCCGGAGTTTGCTCAAACTCATGTCCATTGAGTCAGTGATGCCATCCACCCATCTCATCCTCTGTCATCCCTTTCTCCTCCTGCCTTCAATCTTTCCCAGCATCAGGGTCTTTCCAATGAGTCAGCTCTTTGCATCAGGTGGCCAAAGTATTGGTGCTTCAGCTTCAGCATCAGTCCTTTCAGTGAATATTCAGGGTGAGTCTCTCCCAAACCCACCCGAGTCTGTGACTACTGCCACCATGCCACCTCCATCAGAGGAGAAGCCTGCTTTCCATTGGGACGTGATGTTTTAGAAAGGATGGCAGAATGGAAAGTGCCTGGAGGATCACTCAGAATCTGTCCTGAAGTTAACATTCTACTGAAAATTTTAGACACTCCTTCACAGGTCCAACTGTGGTCCTTCCTAGAATGTCAGAAGTATTCATCAATTGATTAGTTCACACTGAACACATCTAAACTGGGACTCTGCTTTCTGCTACTGTCTTACCTTTTTGTCTACGAGTTTTCTTTTTTTGTCATAACCTATGCACATTCTCTCATATACTTTACTTTGTTTCATTTTTTGGCTGCACTAGGCTTTTGTTTCAGTGCTTGGGCTCAATAGTTGCAGTCCAAGAGCTTAGTTGCCTCTTGACACGTGAGATCTCAGTTCCCCAACCAGGGACTGAACCTGCCTCTCCTGCACTGGAAGGTGGACTCTTAACCACTGAACTTCAAAGGAAGTCCCTCAGATTCCTCCTTGATTGTTTCCTCTTGCTCATTCCTCAGATCCAGTCTATCAAGGAAGCCCCAGAAGTGTAACTCCCAGACTCCCAGGGTTCTTGAATCCTCCAGGTCACCAATATCTTCTGCCTGGACAACCTCGACCCCCTCCAAGATGGCCTCCACCATCTCCACCCACTGTTTTGCCTGCCTTTCTGCCAATCCACCCTCCACACAGCTGCCCCAGGGGCTGCTTCTCTTCTCAAAACATAATTCAGATCATGATGCATTTTATGCATTTCTCTGCACAGAATTGCTTAGTGGCTTCCTGTTGCAGTTAGAATTAAATCCAAACTTCTCACTGTGATGGTTAAACCTCATATGACCCGGCTTCTGCTGGGGAGAGTTCCCCTCTGTGCTTCACCACGGCTTCCCTGGGACGCAGCTACACCCTTCTCCTTCCATCTGAAGCCCTCAGACACGCGTCACTAGTTCTTCCTAATTCTTTTGAGTCTCAGCTTAAAGGATTTCTCCTATTTGTTCATAGCAAAGAATAATGATCCAAAGTCCCAAGACCTTGATGGAAGTCAGCCACTAATTAGAGTAGAAAATAGGAAAGTTTTCTGGCTGCTGATCTTAATTTCTGTTTAGTTTTTGATACTTCTTAGCACAAGGATGTGTTTGTATGCACACCCATATGCATGAACACACAACATAACTCATGACACATACATGAACTGTCCCGGGTGAGGACTGCACTGCTGAAGAGGGGCTGATGAGAGCAGAGCTGGGCTGGTGAACAAGAACTCACAATGGAAGCAACTGTCACCCTGGACCCTCCTAGTCCAGTAACGCCTGCCATGGTGGTCTTGTGAGTGAGGGTTTCTCTGCTCTTTCCTGATAGTGGATGATCAGGTCCTGGGACCCTGGCTGGTCACTGGTGAGTGAATTGGGAAGCATGTACACTCCACTGCACCCGGGGGAACAGGACCATGTTGTCCAATCTGGATCAACCCTCTGAAGCATGAAGGGGAGAAAGACAGTGGGGGAGGAAGGCTGACCTAGGACAGATGAGGAGCAGGGAGCCAACAGGGCATTTGACTCTTTCCTCTATGACTGCTCCCCATTATAAAACAATACACACTCTCTTGGACAATTTTAAACACTGCAGAAAACTAAGATCTTTGGATAACAAATCTCCTAGAGCCCTTATCCAAACTCGTGGGACTTCCCTCGTGGTTCAGGGGCTAAGAGACCGTACTCTGAACACAGAGGGCCTGGGTTCAGTCCCTGGTTGGGAAATTAGATTCTATATGCTGAAACTGAAGATCCTGCATGCTGCAAATAAATAAATACACAAAAACTAAAGAAAATCATTTGGTCTATCATTTTGATGCATTTATTCTCACCTTTTCTCTGTGCAGGGTTTTTTTTCCCCCATAGTATGACACAGCAGCTGTTACACTACATATACAACTTTCTGTCCTATTTTTTTTTCATTTACCCTCAAAAATGTTACTGTCACCAAGAATATCACGATTAAAGGGGTAGATTCAGTTTACCTTTCCCCTATGATTGTGAATTTATCTCTCATAGTCAGTTATCACACACCATTACACAGTGATTAACAAATTTTGCATGAAAGATTTAGGACTACTTTCTCAGGATAGATTAGATGGATTCTTTAGATTGGGCTAGTTATTTTAACCTGTAATTTCACATTTGTTCAGTTCATTGTGGTCAGTAATGATTTTTAAGCCTCTTTCTCTCTTGATCTCCTTTTGTTTTCCCTTGATTCTTTATAAAGCAACTTCCAAATGGTTGCAGGAGGTCTCAGCAAGATGTAGCTGCTCAGCAAAGTCCTTTCTCTCCTTCTTCTGGGACACAGCTAGGCCCATTTCCCAGCTTGGCTCACAGGGAAGGTGTGTCACTCGGATGAGTTTTAGCCCATGCAGTTCAGAGGAAGTGAGGCCTCATACTTCCAGGCCTGATCGTAAAGTCTCTCATGTATGATTCACCATAGTTTTCTCCTTCCATGAGACAGAAGGAGCCTGGGCCCCTGAAGGACATGGAAGAAAATCACATTACCTTTCTGAACAGCTGAATTTATGTGATCAAGAAATCAGCATGGAGACTTGCCTAGTGGCCCAGCAGTTAAGACTTCGAGCTTCCATTGCAGAGGGTAAGGTTCAGTCTCGGCAAGATCCCACATGCCAAGTGGCCAGTAAATAAATAGATAAAGCAATGATGAGTCAAATTTAGGGGGAAAGAATTTTCATTAAAGAAAAAAAAATAAGCTTGTATTGTGTTGAGACAATATGTGTGAGAGAAGTGTTAGTCACTCAGTCATGTCTGACTCTTTGCGACCCCATGGACTATAGCCCACCAGGCTCCTCTGTCCATGAAGTTCTCCAGGCAATACTAGAGTGGGTTGCCATTTCTTTCTCCAGGGGATTTTCCTGACCCAGGGATAGAACTCAGGCCTCCCACATTGCAGGCAGATTCTTTACCTTCTGAGCCACTGGGGAAGCCCTGAGACAGTGTGTGTTAGTCACTTAGTCATGTCTGACTCTTTGAGACCCTATGGACTGTGGCCTGCCAGCTTGCTCTGTCCATAGAATTCTCTAGGCAAGAATACAGGACTGGGTAGACATTCCCTTCTCCAAGGATCGAACCTGGTCTCCTGCACTGCAGGAAGATTCTTTGCCACCTGAGTCACCAGTGAAGCATTGTTTGGGTCTAATCGTCACAATTTAGCCCAAACTCACCAATATACATCCGCCAACATTAATGTCCAATGTTCGATGGTTCCAAGCCCCTATTTATGTGAGTGGAGGACCTTACCCTCCTCACTCAGGTGTTTCTGGTGGTCTTGATCTCATGCACAAGAATGATTCTTCTCACCCTTAACCACCTACCTCTCCAAGGAATCCTCTCTCCTTCTTCAAGGTTAATAAAGCACACTTGTTATCAACCACCCAGGGGTGTGTGTGTGACCTTGGAGTTGAGTCTGGCACATGCTTTGATTTCCTCAGGGATGGGTATTATTGGAGGCTCCATCTGGCCAAAGGTTTAGGCATCTCTCCTGAACTGCCCCCTGGGAAGGGCTCCATGGGCCCAGAAAGGACCCAGAGACTGCTGGACAGAGCCAGGGAGTTCTCAAGAGCACTGCCCAAAGCAAACACTAGGCCTCCTTGGCCTTTCCTGATGGCTCAGCAGTAAAGAATCCAACTGCCAATGCAGGAGACAAGGGTTTGATCCCTGGGTTGGGAAGATTCCCTGGAAGAAGAAATGGCAACCTACTCATATTCTTGCCTGAAAAATCCCATGGAAAGAAGAGCCTGGTGGGCTATAGTCCATGGGGTCTCAAAGAACTAGACGTAACTGAGCAGGAGCCCTAAATAAAACCAAGCCTCCTTAAGCCTGCTAACAGAGAAGCAGGTGCAGGGAGGCAATGAGAGCCAGAGACGCAGCATGGGAGGGCGATGAGCAGAGGAAGGCAGCACCCTCGAGGTTTCCAGGAGCTCCGGAGGCGGGGCCTGGGGCCTTGCTCACGGGAGCTGAGGGTCTTCCAAGGTGCCAAATCTGTTTAAACATGTGTTACAAAATTATAAGCTGCTATTTCCTGAGCTGCCTCATTTAAAAGCCCACATCAATGAGTGGGTAATAAAAATATCATTTCATATTCCACATATGATGAAAGCGTCCTCAGTGCCAATGTTTCCACTGGGAAGCCTCTTGCCCTGTCCGACTTACGCAGCTGCCCCGTCCGCCTCTGTCATGGAGGGAGGCGCGCTGAGCTGTCGGATCCAGCTCTGGTGGCTCAACAAGTCACAGGCGAATTCATCTGTCACCTCCAGTTTCGTCTTCCATAAGGTGGGGACAAAAGTAAAAGATGTCTCATAGACATTAGGAGGGCTGAATGAATAAAATCATCCTAACCCCCTGAAAGGCAGCTCCTATTCTAAGAAATAGGCTTTCTCTGGCTGAATTCTGTTTAACACAGACTCTGACCTTATACTTACCAGATACCTGAACCAAGCAAAATAACCGTCTGATTTGGAGAGCACTTGTAGGCTTTGTTTTTGTTCCAGTTCAGGTTTTTATTTTCATTTAAAAAAATTTAGACAGGTCCAATTATTTTCTTTTTTTTCAGAGTAGGTTTGCTGGGCTGCTGGAAAATCTTTGGTTTGGTTAGTGGGCAAACTCTGCAAACTAGCTTTTGGTTTGGTTTGGCTTTCAGTTGAAGAGAGCACCTTGGGCGGGTTTGGGGGCCCACAGTTTGGCTCGGCTTAAAGCCTGAACGTGGGATTTTGATCCTCTTTCTCTGCTGCTCACCGGAGTGCGCCCAAGAAGAAGGCACAGTGATGATCTAGAGAGAGAGGTCGGCGTGTCTGCAGAGCCTGCTGGCTTTGCATCAGAAAGTTCCTTGAAAATCATGGCGCCTTGGCATCTTGAAACACAACAGATTTAGAGGCGTCAGAATACCGTGTCCATGGCCATGGAAGGACCATGGCAGAGACAGTTTCGGTTTTGCCGTATATATATATATATGCAGCATAAAAGCTTTACTCCCAAACCCACAGGCATCTGGAAGAACCTGCAGCAGAACCAGGTCCTACCCTGAAAGTTCAGCAGATGTTTGCTCTCCATTCATGTCCATAGATGTATTTGAACTTCCAGCCTCACACTATGTGAAAACTGCTGAACTGATAGGAAATGTTGGCATCATCCACTAAAAAAAATTGCTTCTAGACTTATTTTCCCAACTGCTTTGAACCAGAGAGGTTAAGTGAGTTTCTAAGTCATCATGCAGCACGTGAAGGCAGGAGGCATACCTGCAGAATTCCTCTCGTCTGCCCTGACCTCCACCATTTCCTTGTCTTCAGGAGGGTGGATGCTGGTCTTCCTAGGATCCCTCAGTTCCTTGGTAAGTCCATGACGATCAATCACTCAAGAGTTTTCAAACTTTCTTTTTGGGTTACCTCAAAAACTGAACGGAGATTTAGGACCCCAGCAGAACAACAGTTAGTAAATGAATGTGCTGTGGTTTTATTTACGTCAGGTTCCCAGGGCTAATTCTTCTCCCCAGGGATTCCTGTGTCCCCCAGGCTATAAGCACAGAGGGAGGAAGGCCAATGAAAGGTAAGAACCCCCGTCCTACTGGCTCCCACCTCTGTTTGTCAGGAAGGACCCCCTCCTAAGTGTTTCTGGGAGTCGTCCCCACAGACACAGCCCATGCCCTGCAGGGCAGCGGTTCCCTCTCCCTATGGGACCATCGAAGGCTCCTCCTCGCTGTGCTGCCTCCAGGTTTTGTTGGTGATACATCTTCTGTTTGCCTTTAGCTTTCTATCTTCTCAGGTCCCAGTCGGTGTGTATTTCACTGGTGACAAACCAGAGTCACAGATTTCAAGCTCATGCTCTTTCAGAACTGTGGCTTCCCTCTGACTCTGGTGGGTGTTTTGTTAACTGGATTACGTCCGTCCCCAGTAGCTGCCTTGTCTCCTGGGCTGCATTCCTTCAGGTGTTCCCTGTGGTCACAACACCCAGAAGACTCCCAATTGCTCCTGAGGCCGCCTCTGTGTGTCCTGATATACAGTGGAGTGGAATGTTAGTCGCTCAGTCATATCCGACTCTTTGTGAACCCACGGACTGTAGCCCTCCAGGCTCCTCTGTCCACGGGATTCTCCAGGCAAGGATACTGGAGTGGGTTACCATTAGTGGTTGTGGGTAAATAAAAATACCATGCACTTAGAGCCTGAGCTATCAGCTTATGAGATGGATTTCTATCTATCGTATGAAATAAGTAATGACAGAGCACACTGTAAACTAGCCATGCTCTGCCAATCACAGACTGACTGGCCAGAAATCCATCTGCCGCATACTCTCAGGCCGGCATTTCCCACCTCGCTGTGGTCCTTATTTGGAAGGTGTTGGAGGGTCTCTGGCCCCTCATCTACTGACAAAAATCAGGTTTCTTTTAACTGCTTTTACATACATATGTTGCTCAGTCGTGTCTGGCTCTTTGCGACCCCATGGACTACACGGTCCATGGAATTCTGCAGGCCAGAACACTAGAGTGGGCAGCCTTTCCTTTCAGGGTCTCTCCTGCCCCACAGCTGTTCCTGTGTCCCACCCTCACCCACACCCGGGAGCAGCCCTCAGAGCCTCCTCTCATGCTATCATGGATCCTGCCAGTTTGGGATGTAATTGTCATTTCTAGAATGTTGTCCAGGGTGAGACATATTCTTTGAAAAAAAAAAAACAAAACTGTTAAATTGTATAAGAAAACACTAATACCAATATTTTAATATGTAGTTGTTTTAAAAGAGCTTTGAAATTTTCAGTTGAAAAATGACTACAAAGTATGGCTATGTGTCTGTCTGAGTTATGAACGAATCTGTTCCTGAGGTGCACGTGGGGTCTTATAAGATTATCATCATCAGAAGTGGTCCTGAAGCGCATTAGTTCGAGGATATTAAAGCCAAAACGTGCAAATATTTGGATATTAGATTTCTTTTCCCTTTATATTTCTTTTTAAAAAGAGATTTATTCTGATTGGGGTAGATTGTCTACAAATACAATCAATAGCGACTCTTTCCATACAGATGGGCGGTGAACACGCGTGCTCACTCTATTCAGTGGTGTACGATTCTTTGCAACCCCAGGGACTGTAGCCCACTGGGCTCCTCTATCCATGAGATTCTCCAGGCAAGAATACTGGAGTGGTTTGCCATGCCCTCCTCCAGGGGATCTTCCTGACCCAGAGATCAAACCCACATCTCCTGAATCTCTTGCACTGCAGGAGGATTCTTTACCACTGAGCCACCAGGGAAGCATGCGAGTGGTAAGAGGGAAGATCTATTCTTTCTCCCTTGAATCTGGTCTGACCTTGTGGAAGGGACATTCCGGGACTTCTGAGCTGAGGCTGCTGTCCTGAAACTCTGGACCACCCATGTAGACTGCCCTCCAGAGAGAAAGTTTCCATCAGCCCCGGGGCTGTGCCAGCTACAGTGCCTGAAGGGTCCAGCATGTGAATGAAACTTTCATGATTGATTCAGCCTCAGTGCAGCTTCTGAACTGTAGAGCCATGAGCAAATCAGTGCTTCTTGTTTTAAGCCACTAAAACATGGGGTAGCTTGTTCTGTAGTCAAAGATATGGACACACCATCTATAGCAGGCTGATTGCCCTGGCAACTTGCCTATGACTTAAAATTTACCAGGATGATGTGAGAAAATTTGCATAGGGAATTCAGGGGCTTGCTGGGAGAAACCAGAAGGAGACCTCGGTCCCTCTGTGCAGAGATGTCAAGTTGTGGACATTAGTCAGGATGGACTTAAACCCCGGCTATAATCCAAGGACATGGGTGTGTGTAGCCTCCAGAAGTAAAGCCAGTGGAGAGGCTGTGAACAGGGCTCAGGACCCTCATTAGCAGCCACAGTGCTTCCGGCACGAAGGCAGTGGCCACAGTCACAGGGAGTCTCTCAGTCCCTCCGTAGCTAGGATGTGGCTATGGGGGCACCCGACTGGCATATTGCAGTTTCCTTGAAATACAGGGGAGGGAGGTGAGACAGGGAGGGGCCTGAGAGGCAGACTTGACATGCTGCACCTCAGGCACTGCCTTGGAGACACTCCTGTGGGGGTGGTTGTATTCTGACTCCCAAACTGTGAAGTCAGCTATTCCAGGTGCATTTCTATGAAAATTTTTAGGTTAAATTTTCATCTTGAGATACTTCATCGTGAGGAGGAAAAATCTATTGAAAAAAAAAAAATAGAACAGTAGCAAGTTGTAAAGGAATAGCTTCCTGTTCACAAACAATGTCACTTTTTCTTCCCAAATACAGAACGGAACACAAAGAAATAATTTTTACTCTATGAGGAAAATTGTTTATACTGTCCCACAGCCTAGTGTTTGAAAATTGCCCTCACTGAATACATGAATGGTTAAATTATTAAATTTTTTCTAAAAAACAAAGACTCCAAAAGATGAGTGATTTAGGCTTTTCCTCTTCACTTTCTCCCCACCTCCCCACCCCCAACCCAAATCAGCAAATCAGAACACACCTACCTACACCTTGCTAAACTTGAACTCCAACGTGCTTAAGGGAGACAGGGCTGACAGCCCAGGGACTTGAGGGTCCCATTAGCAGTCATCCACACCCATTACCCTGTCTCTCTGGATTTCCTTTCATGCCACAGTTCCAACACTCCTTGCAAAGGCAGGATCTGAAATTTGCATGCAGATTCTTCTTGATAGTAAAAATGCTTCAAGATGTGGTTGGGAGGACTGAGTGATTGACTTCTGAAGCTTTGAAAGGCCTTGGCCTCATTTCCCACAGTGGAGAGGTATCCGTGGTCTGTCCTTCAGAAGAGCAACCCTTCACCTCCTCTACAGTGAGGGATTCCCAGAAATGACCATGTGACCCGGAAGGTGATGGTCTCTGGAGCACTTGGAGGTCAAAACTCATAGAATGGGGTGGGGAACAAGGGACAGCAGAGTGCAGAGTGTGTGAATCCTATAAATTCTGGTCCATGTCTTTCATCCTGGCTTGAGTTTATCCAATGACCAAAGATGGACTCAGGGTAATGGTGAGGACATTTACCTGCCACGTCATCAGCATGACTGGAAGGTGGACTCACATATGTTAGATCTTTTCCTTTAGCCTCAACTGGGCAAGCTTCTAGGATTCTCTCCAACAGGGATGTGTCTCCAGCACAGGTCTTCTTAACCTGCAGTTAAGATTTCAAGGGGCCCCCAGTTTGGATAGGAAGAAAAAAACATTTTTTCCTTTTCTCACCTCAAATTGAAGTTTAGCATTCTTTTTCTTTTTTTAATTGAGATATAATTGACACAACAGTATATTAGTTTCAGGTGCATAATATGATAATTTCATATTTGAAATGATCGCCACAGCAAGTCTAGTCAACATTCATCAAACACATATTAAGTGCAAAACTGTTTTCCTTGTGAGTAAGAAATTTTAAGATCTGATCTCTTAGCAACTTTCAAATACACAATATAGTATTATTAACTATAGTCACTATGCTGTCTATTACACCTCCAAGGACTGTCTAATCCAAAAATGAGGGTGTCCAATTTCTTCTGAAAGCATCCTATACAAAGAAGGTCACTCCTGTGGTCAGCCTGATTTATAAGTTGGTCTACAGCTACAGGAGACATGAGATGTTGGGGTGTTGGGGCTGGGGCAGAGGTGGAGGACCACCTGAGAGACAAAAGTTGGGGGAGGGACATGATCAGGTACCACTATGTCTGTTTCAGAAAGTCATAGTGATGTCCTGGCAAGTCCCATGGGTCCTTAATCTTGTGATGCCCAGTGTCCCTACCTCCTTGCCTCCCAAAGTCAAGGACAAAGAAAAGACTTCACTTCAGCTATTCTCTCTCTCTCTTTTTTTTAATACAGAGACTACAGGTTAGTGCAGCCAACCTCAAAGAGTCATTGCTTTTTTAAAAAGAAAAATTTTTAGATTAATTTTTGACTGCACTGGGTCTTCATTGCTATGTGTAGGCTTTCTCGAGTTGTGGCGACCGGGGCTACTCTCTGGTTGTGGTGCTCAGGCTTCTCATTGCAGAGGCTTCTCTTCCCTCGGAGCACGGGCTCTAGGGAGTGCAGGCTTCCGTACCTGCGGCACTGGTGCACAGGTTTAGCTGCTCCACGCACGCAGGATCTTCCTGGACCAGGGGTCGAACCTGGGATTGAACCTGTGTCCTCTGCGATGGCAGGTGGATTCTTTACTGTTAGATCACCAGGGTTGTCTTACTTTGGCCATTCTGAACAGGGTGGTACTGCCAGACAGTGGTTCATGACTGGCACTTAGCAGGTGGTGGCCAAAGAATGCCTGACGCCTGCCATTCCTGAGACTGCCCCATAGAATGAATTGGTCCTTGGCCTGCATGACTGTCAAGTGTCCAGCTTGGACAGTCATTCCTGGAGGTGAAAACCCTGCTTTTCTCATCTTATTCCAGAACCCAAGAAATTATTTTTGCATGGCTTCAGAGGACATTGAATGTTTTTCAGGAATGTGACCAGTACCTAAGATTGTATGTTTAGGATTAATTAAAATTTGTCCCTGATAGAAATGCAGCTGGGAGGTTTTGAACCCCAGGACAACCCACTCGCATACTTGTGTATCAGTGGTGTAGCTGGCTCAGTGTGGTGGGGGTGTGAGGGACCAGGCATGAGCACTGCCGTGTTTCATCTGGGCTTCCAGGATAGTCTTGCCTGGACATTCACATGTGGCAACCCACATTAATTTGTCATAAATTGCTTTCTTTCTTTCTTTTACAGTTGAGATGTTGACCTTTTGTAATTTTGTGTATAGATACAATTACCTTTTCCCTTCCTTTTGGGGCAGTAAAGGAACATTATGAAATGTTCGTAATAGGGAAGAAGCATTGCATCAGAGAAGGTTGAGAAGCCCTACTCTGAGAAAATGGCAGTTTCCTTCTTTTCCTAAGAATTACTGGATTGCAGGGTTGGAAGAGAACTTGGTCACCTGGTCCTGCCCCTGCCTCCATCCAGTTCTCAAATCTGGGTGGCTGGAGTGAGGAGTGGGAGCCTTCCCATCACCTCTGCTTCCTTCCTCCTGTGATGCAGCCAGGATAAAGCAGATCCCGAGATGCCCCAGAAGGACCAAGGACCCAAACTCTAAAAGTCTTACAGTGTCTCAGCAGGAGGTGTTATGGCTACTTGGGTCCAAGAGCCACTTCAGATGTCCACTGGAATCTCCAGGCACCAGTGGGAGAACCCAAGCCTGCTTGCCAAGTGGAAATACTCAATTCTGCAAGGTTCAGTTCTTATCAAGGATCCCAGAAATCCAAGCTGTGGACAAAACCCCCATGGCTCAGCATGGTTCCTGGTAACCAAGTCTGATTCTCCAAGAAGCACTGGGCTGGGTGGAACTGAGTGGACAGATGGGCTGAGGTCAGTGCCAGCTAGAGAGCATCTAAGCAAAGGGGTCAACTCTTGGTAGTTTAAAGAGTCAAGCAACTCCAACTCCATATTCTAGGATAAAGGGACTGTCAGAAGGGGGCTTCTGCCAAGGCTTAGCCCCACGTTCTGCTGACTCAGTGACCCCAAAGCTGCCTGGACAGGAGGAAGACACTGGGAGAAAACACACCTTCTGCAGTCTGACTGTGTCAGCTCTCCGCACACTGGTCCACACTCCATCCTCCCCCATCCTTTCTCCCCCTGCCCCCTCCACCCCATGAGTTTGCAACTCCCTAGGCCTGCCCCACGCCCTGTGTGCTTTCCACAGAGGCTGGACAGCCTTCTTCCACCCCTTCCCGCCGCCCCCGGGCTGACACAGAGCCCTCTGTCTTCCTGTGGAATGCAGTAGCGATTCTGAGCCTGGTGTCGAACAAGGAGTCCAGCTCCCGCTATAAACTTTTTATAGCTTAGGAAAATAAACATGTGGTTTAAGGTCTTTGCATAGGCAGTGCTCGCCGAGTTTGAGCTTGCTTTACAGAACTACGAAAGAAAATATTGGTAGAGCTAATAAATTTCCGAGCCAGCCAAGGGACAGTAGTCCAGAAATCTCAGGGAAGGTTGATGGTTTAAGAGATAAAAGGAGGAATTATCTCTACAGCTGTTCATCTCGTCCACTCCTGCTCAGAATCTGCCTGCCTGAGTGATGGGACCAGGTTCCTGTGTTCCCTGGGGCTGGGAGCCAGTGAAGGGATGGGGAGTCACAGCATTTCCCGGCTGCTGCCAGAGCCCTGGGAGATAACTTTACAAATGGGGAAGGAGGCTCCAGAGAGAGGAAGTGGAGAAAGTGATCTGCGAGTCACACAGCTTACTAGAGCCGGGGACCGGCCTACTTTTCCCTCAAGCAGCTTTCCAGGCATCTGCTCCTTGTGTGTATGTGTGTGTGTGTGTGTGTGTGTGTGTGTGTGTAAGCAGGTAGCACTCTGAATGCACATGCACGGAGCTGGGCAGCAGGGCTCTTTCTAAGGTTTACTTCCCGGGTGTGTGGAGGACCAGAGGCCCTAGGAAGAGGATGAGTGACCAGGATTTCCAATTCCAGCCCTGGATAGTAAGGACAAAAACGATAATAAACCTTGCTCCTGTTGCCATGTATTAAGCATTGACTCTGTGTCAGGATCTGAAGTCACTTCCCTGAATCCTCACAGTCCTGAGAGGCCAGGATGACCACCCCTATTCAGCAGCTGAGCAACCCTGGAAGTCACTTTCCCACCATCGTCTGGCTGGAAAATGGCAGAGCCAGGGGTCAAATCCAGGCTACCGGCCTCAGTTTACACAGCGAGTAGGAGCAGCCCGAGGGGAAGACAAGGAGGTCAGGTTATCAGGTTAGACCCAAGACAGTGCAGCCCTCTCTGGGATGGCCAGGCAGAGGTAAAGGTCCAGATGGGAGACAGGCATCAAAGCTGGGCATGTGGATTTGGGTTTACCTGTTACAGAGTGGGAATGCCTGGTGTGTAGAGAGGGCTGCTGGAGGGTCAGGTGGAAACCTGGGCATATCAGCAGTCACAGGCAGGCAGAAGGCTCCTGGGGCTTTGGAGGGGACTTTGGCCTTGCTTACTTTCTGGGGAGACGGAGGACGCCACACTCAGAGGATACATGCGGAGGGTATCCAGGCTCTCAAGGCCAACACCATTGCTCTCCAGGAAGGATTCTAGGCCATCCCTGTGGCCCATGAAGACATGGGAGGGCATATATTTGTCCCTCTGCTCCTGTGGCTTCTGGGGGCACTCATTCTATCCAGGCCAGTCCAGGAACATCTGAGCCTCTGTGTGTGCACGCGCTTAGTTGCTTAGTCGTCTTTGACTTTTGCGGCCCCATGGACTGTAGCCCGCCAGGTTCCTCTGTTCATGGAATTTTCCAGGTAAAAATACCAGGAGTGGGTTGCCATTCCCTTCTCCATGGGGTCGTCCCGACTCAGGAACTGAACCTGTGTTTCTTACACTGGCAGGAAGATTCTTTACCACTGAGCCAATGGGGAAGCAATACCTGAACAAACAACCCTAACACTGGACCTGCCCTCTGCACCTGGCATGTCCACTTCTAGGGAGTTTATTCAGAGGACATAATCAGGGACAGTGAGGATATTCATCACAGGCGAATAGATGCATGCAAAATCCCAAATCCTATAAATGTCTCATGGTAAGGGATCCTTCAAAGAATGAAACACATGTAGCCTCTAAGATAGAATACATATGACCAACATTTTTGTCACAGTGTTAAGTTTTATTGGACAGACTATGAACAGTATGAATAGCTTGAGACAATTTTTTGGGCAGAGGAGAATGAACTTGTGGGGAATTTCAGTGTCCTCGCCAGGCAGTTAAGTTTCTTTCTCAGATTTTGCAAGGTTCATTTGTTTTTTTTTATATCTAGTAGATTTTATTTTTGTAGCTTCCCAGGTGGCTCAGTTGTAAAGCAGGAGACATAGGTTTGATCCCTGGGTGGGGAAGATCCCCTGGTGGAGGAAATAACCCACTCCAGGATTTGTGTCTGGGCAATTCCATGGACAGAGGAGCCTGGTGGGTTATAGTACACTGAGTTGCAAAGAGTTGGATACAGTTGAGCAACTGACCACTCACAACACATATAGTATTTCTGTAAGTTGGAAAAAGTTCTTTCTGTGAGGATTCATCATAAATAATATTAGCACATGCTTGCCTGTACTTATTTCTGACCAGTGCTATTCTGAGTGCTGTGCAGGGATTCAGCCCTCAAGACAATTCAGATGGTGGACTTGGGGCTCAAGAAGCCCGGGCAGGTGTCTGGGCAAGTTCACAGAGCTGGTGCGTGGCAGAGCTGGAGACTGAAGCCAAGCCATTGGTCAGCCAGGTGCAAGCTCTTAACCTCTGCATGATCCTTTAGCTTCCTAAGGACCACAGAGTGTGGGAGGACCTGCACAGGCTCCTGGTGGTAACGCTCCTGAAAGCTCAGCCTCTCTGTACACCGGTGCCAAATCAAGTCCTGGAGACAGAGTTTTGGGTGAAATAGAAAAGGATAGCTTTATTGCTTTACCAAGCAAGGGAGACACACCAGGCTTCTGCCCCCAAAACAGTGTGTCTCATCCCCAGAGAACTTGATGAGGGTTTTTATAACATGGGTCAAAGGTGGGGTCTCTGACAAGATTAGGGTGTGAGCAGGGTTTGCACTCTCTTGGTCTCCTAGTCTTGCTGAACTTCTCTTTGTTCCTTTCAGAGGTAAAGAATCTGCCTGCAATGCAGGAGACCTGGGTTCAATCCCTGAGCGACTCAGAGATCATGAAGGCTCGTGTCACTGTAGAGAGGACGGAATTGAGGTCCAGAGCTGAGAGGGCTTGTTGGAGGGCACATGGGTTTTGGAATGCCTCATTACTGGGGCCAAGAAGCCCCAGTTCCCACCTCAGTCTCTTCCTGACCCTCAGTGGGGCACTCCAGTTCAGAGCTGCTTTGGTGGCCAAGCCAAGCTGGGCGGAAGGGGACAGCTCCAAGCAGGACTAAGAAAGTGCACACAGCTGAAGCAATGCTATACACATTAATCTCTGCCTCAGAGGACACACAGGCCTCTGTGTGAGTGTGGACATCAATCCCACTTGAAGCAAACCATGTAAAGCCATCCTAGGCTGGGAAGAGGGGGAGGGGAGTTCTTTCTGAAAGTAGTCAGCCCATCATTTCCTCTTCTTCTTAGTTGATTTTTAAAAATTTATTTATTTTCGGCTGTGCTGGATCTTTGGTCGTGCACCCCGGTTTCCTCTAGTTGCGAACGGCAGGGGCTACTCTCTAGCTGCGGTGCGCAGGCTCCTCATTGTGCTGGCTTCTCTTGTTGGGGAGCCCGGGCTTCAGTGGTTGTGGCTCACAGGCTCAGAGGCTGAGGCTCCTGGGCTCTTGAGTTGCAGTTGCTGTTCAAGTTGCATTTGAACAGCAGTTGAGTTGCTCCAGGGCATGTGGGATCTTTCTGGACCAGAGATCAAAACCCGTGTCTCCTGCATTGGCAGGCAAACACCAGGGAAGTCCTCCTAGGAGATTTTTAATCCGAGTGTGTCTTCCAGGGAGCCTTCCCTTCAGCACACATTTGAGGAAATGTGTGTTGTGCACAGACTTACAGGTGGCCTTTTCCTCATCTGGCCCAGCCAAATCTGGAGGGGGTAGAGGGACCCCCTGGCCTCTGGGACCTCATTACAGACACTGGGCCCACATATCCTCCCTGAATCCATCAGTCACTTCTCTCTGTTTGCCAATTTCCTTCCTGGGACCAAGTGAGGAGAGCCAAGATTGTGGGAAATCCTGCAAATCTAAGACACATCTGGAACAGGCTGAGGGGCCTGGGAGGCTGTGGAGACCAGCGTCATCACGTCACGCATGCAGGAGTGGAAGGGAAGGGTTTTCTCAAGGCCTGGAGCTGGCGGGCTCCCTGCCAGGAGATGCTCCTGGCAGGTGGGTGGGATGAGTTGAGCCCCGAGGTGTTTTCCTCATGCAAGGTTTCAGTTCTCAGGTCGGGATCTTGGCTCCCGAGGGGAAAGTCTGGTCTAGGCCGCTAGAAAACCCTCAGCGGCTGCAGCCTCGCCCTCGGATCGGGCGTGGTTGGTAGGAAAGCAGGCTGCCAATAAATGACTTACAGCCTGTTCCCTCATGTTTTACAGTTTCATCATGTCGTGTCGCAGCCCAGTCTCCAGTAATGGGATCTGCAGAGGCATCCGGCTCCCAGACCACTGCCCCAGGGAGAAGCCCGGGGAGAAGTTCACTGTGGCCCTGTCATGTCTCAAAACTGTGTCCCAGAACTTCTATCACGACTGCCTTCCTACACCACCCTCCCACCTGGAGGGGGCAGAGGGACCCCTGGCCTCTGGGACCTCACTGCAGACACTGGGCCCACATATCCTCCCTGAACCCAACAGTCAGGGAGGCTTCCTTCTCGCCTTGGACTCTGGGGGCCTCTGAGCTCACACTGTTCTGGGCACTGAAGGCAGGGAACTTGGGAGTCCTGGGAACATCACGCAGGAGGCCTGTCTCAGTCTTTCGCATATCATGCAAAACCCCCAGAGGAACCCTTCTCTACCGTCCATCTGAGGATTCTCAGAACCTTTCCATGGTGGGAACATAAATGACGCAGACCCTGTGGAAAACATTTCAGGACTCCTTCCGAAGGTTAAACATAGTGATCCCCTGGTGACCCAGTGGTTAAGATGTTGCACTTTCAAAGCAGGGGGCACAGGTCCAATCCCTGCAGAGTGAGCTAAGAGTTTATACGCTGCATGGCACAGCCAAAAAAAAGAGTTGAACATAGAATTTTTGTTGGACTTCCCTGGTGGTACAGTAGATAAGAATCTGCCTGCCAATGCAGGGGCTGCTGCTGCTGCTAAGTCACTTCAGTCGTGTCAGACTCTGTGCGACCCCATAGACGGCAGCCCACCAGGCTCTGCCGTCCCAGGGATTCTCCAGGCAAGAACACTGGAGTGGGTTGCCATTTTCTTCTCCAATGCATGAAAGTGAAAAGTGAAAGTGAAGTTGCTCAGTGTCCGACACTTCGCAACCCCATGGACTGCAGCCCACCAGGCTCCTCCGTCCATGGGATTTTCCAGGCAAGAGTACTGGAGTGGGGTGCCATTGCCTTCTCTGCCAATGCAGGGGACATGGGTTCTATCCCTGGTCTGAGAAGATTCCATATGCCGTGGGCAACAAAAGCCCGTGAGCTGCAACTACTGAAGCCCGTGTGCCTACAGCCTGTGCTCCACAACAAGAGAAGCCACCGCAATGAGAAGCCTGTGTGCCACAGCAGAGGGTAGCCCCCGAGCACCCCAAGTACAGAAAACCCGTGCAGCAACAAAGACCCAGCACAAACAAACAAACAAAAAAGAAGTAATTTTTTTTATTAAAAAAAAAGAATTACTATGTGACCCAACAATTCCACTCCCAGTATATAAGAATTGAAAGCAGAGACGCAAACAAATACTTGTACAGGCATGCAGCATAATTCACAGCAGCCAAAGGTGGGGGGAAAATGTTCAATAGACAATGGATAAACAAAATCTGGTATCTACATACAATGAAATATGAATCAGCCATAAGAAGGGATGAAGTACCGACATGTGCTACCACATGGATGAACCTCAAAAACATCACACTCAGTGAAAGAAGCCAGACGCTAAAGCCCACGTATTGTAGGACTGCATTTATATGAAATGTCCAGAATACGTAAGTCCACAGAGACAGAAAGCAGACCAGTGACTGCTGGGGGCTAGGGGCGAGGGGCAGGGGGTGACTGCTTAAAGGCTGCAGGGTTTCCTTTCGGAGTGATGGAAATGTTGTTCTGGAACAACAGATAGAAGTAGTTGACGCAGGATAGTGTGAATGCACTAAATGCCACTGAATTGTACCTTTAAAATGGTTCATTTTATGTTATGTGAATTTCACCTTAAGAAATTTTTAATCAAAAAACTTCTCCCACTGCCTCCAAATCTCACTGCACCCTGGCGTATACATATGTCATCATTCATCCCTCCAGCTGCTCACCCAGAATCCCAGATTCATGACGGGAGGTGTCTGCGGAGGCTGTCAGGGAAGGAGCTCGGATGGGCCCACAGTGGGGCCAGGAAGGGGACACAGGGCTGTTCTTAGGCAGTGAGGGTGTGGAGGCCGGCCCAGGGCAGTCCCCGCCCCGTCAGCTTCTCTCTCCCCATCCCCGGGCCCACTGTCACCTGGCTCTGTTTTGGGTTTGTTGCTGGTTTTTGCTGTGCCAGTGGTCGGCATGTGGGGCTTTAGTTCCTTGACCGGGGATGGAACCCACGTCTCTTGTACTGGCACTGCAGAGTCTTAACCGCTGGACCCCCAGGGAGGTCCGTCACTGTGTTTTGAGGGAGAGTTAGCACATGCCAAGTTGGTGGCTGAGAACTAGCGGAACAGAGAAGGCCTCAGGCACAATCTTTGTGGCTCACCGCGGAGTATTTGAGGCTAGACAAGCTCAACGGCTGGGTCCCCTAACTCCCTAATATCACCCACCTTTTCAGGAGGACACACTGCTCCTCCCCTTGTCACTCTCCTGAACTTTTAAGGGCTGTTACTACGCCCCTGGTGGCGCCTCCTCCTCCCTGACAGGCCCTTTCCTCATTTTACAAAGAACCACTTACTCTGGGAAGACCCCCTTCCAGCCTGGGCCTCCTTCTTGGTATTTACTTTACCCAGATGGGAATGGAGGTGGGTCATCTGACTTGAAAACTCCAGGATCAGACATGCTTTGCATTTGCTCCTTGAGAACGTCAACTTCATCTTTTGCATTTATTATATCTTTGGTGCTTGGTTGGTATTCAATGAATAATAGTTGGTATTTAAATGCAGACCGTCATGTCAGTGTATGGCAAAAACCACTACAATATTGTAAAGTAATTATCCTCCAATTAAAATAAGTAAATTTTAAAAAATAATAAAAATAAATAAATATGGACCTGCAGTGTGCAGCTCACTCATCTGACAGGGTTTCATGTTGAGCTTGTCAAATGGGTGATATGACCTGGGCTGGTGAATACCACATCTTTAGGAGGGAAGCATCTCCCTGCAGGGCCACGATGGCAAGAAAGATGGAGCAGGGAGGCTCCATGGGGCAGAGGATGTGCAAGGGACACCCCTATCCAGTCTCAGGGTGAGCCCTTCCTGGCAGGGCTCTTAGTCTCCCCAAGAAACCCCCAGAGAAAAGTGCTGCTTTGGGGACTTCCCTGGTGGTCCAGTGGTGAAGAATCCACCTCGAAGTGTGGGGAACTCAGATCCGATCCCTGATGAGGGAACTAAGATCCCACGTGCCAACGAGCAACTGAGCCCACACACCACAGCTAGAAGGTCTATATGCTGCAACAAAAGATTCCAAATTCTGCAACTAAGACCCAATGCCCAGTGCAGCCAAATAAATAGAAAGTACTGTTTCCCAGGAGGGCTGGGAGCAGAGGGCTGAGCTGCGGTGGAAGGTTCCCATATTTTCTTCTTTAGATTCTTTGTTATGTTTCCTATGACATCAGACTTTGGATTTGGAAAAGATGGCCTCCATGTGAAGATGAACAAGGAGGCAGGTGGGCCCTGGCAGAAGGTGGCACACCAAAGCACTAGAGACAGCCAGACTCTCGGATATCCTCTCTCATGCAGTGGTTTCGAAATTGGTTTTCCACTTAGGAGGAAAAAGTCCTTTGGCTGCACTTGAAACTAATGCAGAAGATTCATTTGTGGGGAGAAAGGTTAAGACATGCGGCTCTGTCTCTCTTCAGCTTCGCGTGCTGGGGGAAGGAGTTTGGACTCGGTGGGTGGGGGCGGGGAAAGCAGGCAGGTGGAGGGGACAGAGGAGGTCGGCCCAGGCTTAAGGCTGCCGCTGGAACAGGGGTTACTGCCTGGGGGAGAAACACAGAGATGCAGGGCACAGGGTGGGAGGGGAGGAGAGAAAAAGGAAGAGGATGTGGGCGAGGTGAGAACCAGGAGGCCTAGCCCCCCCCCCCACTCTGCCCTCCAGACACTGACTCTTGGGCTTCCCTCTCACATATGGGTCTAATTCAGGTAGAATGAAAACTTGCATTGCTCCAGTTAAAAATTATTGCTTTGGATAATGAAATCTTTGTCATTGGAAACTCCGAAAGAAAAAAAAAATTAAAAAGGCCTTTGGAGCTGTGACTTACGGGCAGCGAGGTGATGGCAATGAATTCATCATCCCATTTTCCCGCATCTGACCTGGAGGACAAGCTTGATTCATATCCGGGTGGTGTGTGTGGGTCCCCAGGGGCAGGGTGGCGGCAGGGTTGGCAGGGAGCCGGCGTGGAGGAGCTCCCGGGACCACGCTGGGGGCCAGAGAGCCAGTGATAAGCATCACCTTGGCACGCTCAGGCCCCGGGTTTCCCTGAGGATTTGCCCGAGCTGTCAAAACATTTCAGGGAGGTGCAGAGGTTGTCTGCTCCTACGGAGAAAATCCCATAATAGCTCCATGAAACGGCTGTTTTCTCTTTAAACCGTCAACCTCACACCCACATAGAAATCTCCCAGACAAAGCAACGGTGACCTGCAGGGGCGAACAGTCCGGCTGGGACTGGTCCTCTGACTGTGGCGCTTTTCATCTGAGATACACAAGTGCTTACAATTTCTTTTTTTTTTTTTTTTCATTGATCCCCGCCTCCCTGAAGGCAGATGAAGGATCCCTGAGATGAGAAGCTTGTGGAGAGTTAAGGTCTCCCTGCCAACCCTCCCAGGCCTGCTTGCTTTCCTTCCTCCTGACTCCTCCACCCTGAATCCTGTTGCTTGGGGGCCATGCTTGGCCTTCTGTGCCAGCCCCTCACCCCAGGACTGGGCCGAGTGGCCTTGGCCTAGACAACCACCGTCAGCTCTCTAGATCTCAGGATTGCCTGTTCCCTCTCAGGTTCCCTGGATCATGCGGACTGCTTCCAGGACCCACCTATTCCTCCTGCTGCCCTTCATTCCTCCCGAGTAAAGCCTCCACCAGGTCTGGGGTCAGCCCAGGAGGAAACGTAACTCTGTGTGAAGACAGATCCCAATGGGATCCCAGCTCTGCTTCTTGTCTGCTCTGTGACCTTGACTAAGTTGCTTAGCCTGTCTTAACCAGCCCAAATGTCCTCATCTCTAAAGAATGGTATTTTCAGGGACTTCCCTGGTGGTCGAGTGGATCAGACTCCATGCTCCCAATGCAGGGGGACTGGGTTCAGTCCTTGGGTTCAATCCCTAGATCCCACATGATGCAACTAAGACTTGGTGCAGCTAAATAAATAAATATTTTTAAAATTAGTTTTAAAAAAAAAGAATGGTACTTTTAGAGGAAGAAAAGAACCATTTCACCACAACCTTCTTCAGTTGAACTTAGGAAAGGAACAATCTTAGTTTGGGAAGATGCAAAGATGGGACATTAAGGGTGGGGGCTCCCCAAGGGAGGCTGAAGAAAGAGGGAAGACTAGAGAACATCTCAGTCTATATAACAAAGGACCAGGAGGTGGCGATGGGCATAGGTGAGAGAGGGCTGCAGCCATGAAGACCTGAAGCTGAAGGGGAGGACAGATTTCAGGGACTTCTTAAGCACTTTAAATTCCACTGTTTATTTTCTCTGCAGTTTGGAGTGAGATACATGCTTCTTTCTATTGCCCCTGAGTCTTCAGAAAAATCTTTACACCCAATTTCCATGCCTGATTGTATGCAGAGACTTGGGGGTTCAGGAGAAAGGGTCTTTCCACTTCTGGGTTAGTGCTGGGGAGACATCCTGGGAAGAGCAACAAAATGCAGAGAGGAGGTCATTGCAGCTGAAGCCCAGGATCAGAGGAGGCAGAATACACATGAATCTCTAAGAACTCCCAAAGGCTTGGGATGGAGGGGTGGTGGGCTGGCACCAGACAAGTCTACCAGGTCTGCATCATAAGGGGCTGGTGGCCCTAGGGAACACCAAGGGTTATGCCACCTTGCAAATCTTGGGGGATTCATGGGTAACCAGTCAGTCCTAAAGGAAATCAACCCTGAATATTCATTGGAAGGATTGATGCTCAAGCTGAAGCTCCAATACTTTGGCCACTTGATGCGAAAAGCTGACTCATTGGAAAAGACCCTGATGCTGGGAAAGATTGAAGGCAGGAGGAGAAGGGGATGACAGAGGATGAGATAGTTGGATGGCATCACCAACTCAATGGACATGAGTTTGAGTAAGCTCCAGGAGTTGGTGATGGATAGGGAACCCTGGCACACTGAAGTCCATGGGGTTGCAAAGAGTCAGACATGACTGAGCGACTGACCTGAATAGAGGATGAGATGGTTGGATGACATCATTGACACAATGGACGTGAGTTTGAGCAAACTCTGGGAAATAGTGAAGGACAGGGAAGCCTGGTGTGCTGCAGTCCATAGGGTCACAAAGAGTTGGACTCAACTTAGCGACTGAACTACAGCATGGGAATTTGTATTTAACTGCACAGCCATTGTCCCAGATGGGACTCTGGGGGTTGAGTCCTTTCACTTGCTTGGCCTTGGCTGGACAGTGGGGTTCTGGCAACTCCTATGAGGGACAGACAGCTGTGTGGGCAGCTTCCCCAGAGCTGGGGATTCTGGCTGGTGCATTAATGCCTCCTGACAGTGCAGTCCCCCACTGTGGCTGGTGAGTGTCAGGCCAAGTCTCAGAAAACAAATGGAAGTGATTTCTGCTCTTTCCTGCTGAGGGCTGGCACACTTCAGGACCTGCTGGTTATCTGAGCAAGCAAGAGCTGCCAAGGAATTCCCTCCTATCCGAGTGTTTGTCAGGCAGCCCTTGGAGGGGCTGAGCAGCCAGCTCTTGAGAGCGAGCTGAATCCCCCACTCCAGCTGCTACAGGATGCAAGGGGCTTCCCCTTGTCCTGGAGGATGGAGTAGAAAGGGCGGCCCCTCTTGGACACAAATATCCTGGGTCCAGGTTCGGGGCTAAGAGGGAAGCTGGGTGCTCAGGCCCTCCCCCTCCCCCATGGCCCTGAGCCTCTAGAAGGTCTCATTTGGTCTAATGTGCAGACAGGACAGAGACAAGGAAGGCTTGACACAGAGACAGAAAGAGACAGCAGACAGCTCTTGGCATTGAAGGGCCATTAAACCCCATTTGATTTGCTGTAAATCAAATTGAGTCTGACCCCTAGTCCCCACTGTGACTTGGATGAGGGGGGTTAGTTTCTATTGAGCTGACACAAAGATCAGCGAGTTTATAGAGCAGAAAGTGGGTCGGGGTCCTCTGTAGCTCCTTGATTGTGGCTCAGAATAGGAGGCTCTCACATCAGGGTCATCTGGGACGACTGCTCCACCCAGGGTGACTAACTTGTCTTGGTTTACCCAAGAATTTCCCAGTTTAAGCTGTGAAAGCCCTTTGTCCAGGGAATCCCTTCAGTGTCCATCTCCATCTCCTAGATGCACTGGGTGACTGTCTCTCTGGGCGGTCCTGTCACCTCTGTGGGGGTGGGGGTGGCAGGCTGCAGGTCGTCCTGCCTAGACGAAATCCACAGGCTCCCTGCATGGGCCCCCTCCCACTGCCTGATCCCCTTAAGTTTTTCCAGTTTCTAGAAGGCAAAGGCCCAGAAGATGGGTTGTTCCCAAACAACCTACACCCCCAGCCTGCATGGTCACCCTCTCCAGAGGGGCAGGAACAGATAGGCTGCCTACCTGCCACCAAGAGGAATCAACACAGCACATGTGAAAGCCCCAGCAGCTTCCCTTTGCATAAATTGCCTCAAATGGCTCAGACCAGATTGTTCAGTTCAGTTCAGTTCAGTCATTGAGTCATGTCTGACTCTTTGCACCCCATGTACTGCAGCACGCCAGGCCTCCCTGTCCATCACCAACTCCCGGAGTTTACTCAAACTCATGTCCATTGAGTTGGTGATGCCATCCAACCATCTCATCCTCTGTTGTCCCCTTCTCCTCCTGTCTTCTATCTTTCCCAGTATCAGGGTCTTTTCCAATGAGTCAGTTCTTTGCAACAAGTGGCCAAAGTATTGAAGTTTCAGCTTCAGCACCAGTCCCTCCAATGAATATTCAGGACTGATTTCCTTTAGGATGGACTGGTTGGATCTCCTTGCAATCCAAGGGACTCTCAAGAATCTTCTCCAACATCACAGTTCAAAAGCATCAATTCTTCGGTGCTCAGCTTTCTTTATAGTCCAGCTTTCACATCCATACATGACTACTGGAAAAACCATAGCTTTGACTAGACAGACCTTTATTGGCAAAGTAATGTCTCTGCTTTTTAATATGCTGTCTAGGTTGGTCATAACTTTTCTTCCAAGGAGCAAGCATCTTTTAATTTCATGGCTGTAGTCACAATCTGCAGTGATTTTGGAGCCCCCCAAATAAAGTCTCTCTCACTGTTTCTCCATCTATTTGCCATGAAGTGATGGGACCAGATGCCATGATCTTAGTTTTCTGAATATTGAGTTTTAAGCCAACTTTTTCACTCTCCTCTTTTGCTTTCATTAAGAGGCTTTTTAGTTCCTCTTCACTTCCTGCCATAAGGGTGGTGTCATCTGCATATCTGAGGTTATTGATATTTCTCCCATCAATCTTGATTCCAGCCTGTGCTTCATCCAGCCCAGCGTTTCTCATGATGTACTCTGCATAGAAGTTAAATAAACAGGGTGACAGTATACAGGCTTGATATACTCCTTTCCCTATTTGGAACCAATCTGTTTTTCCATGTCCAGTTCTATCTGTTGCTTCCTGACCTGCATACAGATTTCTCCAAGAGGCAGGTCAGGTGGTCTGGTATTCCCATCTCTTTCAGAATTTGCCACAGTTTGTTGTGGTCCACACAGTCAAAGGCTTTGGCATAGTCAATAAAGCAGAAGTAGATGTTATTCTGGAACTCTCTTGCTTTTTTGATGATCCAGTGGATGTCAGCAATTTGATCTCTGGTTCTTCTGCCTTTCCTAAATCCAGCTTGAACATCTGAAAGTTCATGGTTCATGTACTATTGAAGCCTGTTTTGGAGAATTTTGAGCATTACTTTACTAGTGTGTGAGATGAGTGCAATTGTGCAGTAGTTTGAGCATTCTTTGACATTGTCTTTCTTTAGGATTGGAGTGAAAACTGACCTTTTCCAGTCCTGTGGCCACTACTGAGTTTTCCAAATTTGCTGGCATATTGAGTGCAGCACTTTCACCGCATCATTTTTAGGTTTTGAAATAGCTCAGCTGGAATTCCCTCACCTCCACTAGCTTTTAGCATAGCAATGCTTCCTAAGGCCCACTTGACTTCGCATTCCACGATGTCTGGCTCTAGGTAAGTGATCACACCTTGATTATCTGGGTGATGAAGATCTTTTTGTATAATTCTTCTGTGTATTCTTGCCACCTCTTCTTAATATCTTCTACTTCTGTTAAGTCCATACTATTTCTGTCCTTTATTGAGCCCATCTTTGCATGAAATGTTCCCTTGGTATCTTTTTTCTTGAAGAGATCTCTAGTCTTTCCCATTCTATTATTTTCTCTATTTCTTTGCACTGATCACTGGGGAAGGCTTTCTTAATCTCTCCTTGCTATTCTTTGGACCTCTGCATCCAAATGGGTATATCTTTCCTTTTCTCCTTTGCCTTTCACTTCTCGTCTATTCACAGCTATCTGTAAGCCCTCCTCAGACAACCATTTTGCCTTTTTGCATTTCTTTTCCTTGGAGATGGTCTTGATCCCTGCCTCCTGTACAATGTCAGGAACCTCCATCCATAGTTCTTCAGGCACTGTATTAGATCTAATCCCTTGAATTTATTTCTCCCTTCCACTGTATAATCACAAAGGATTTGATTTAGGTCATACCTGAATGATCTAGTGGTTTTCCCTACTTTCTTCAATTTAAGCCTGAACTTGGCAATAAGGAGCTCATGGTATGTGCCACAGTCCGCTCCTGGTGTTGTTTTTGCTGACTGTATAGAACTTCTCCATCTTTGACTGCAAAGAATATAATCAATCTGATTTCAGTATTGACCATCCAGTAATGTCCATCTATAGAGACTTCTCTTGTGTTATTGGAAGAGGGTGTTTGCTATGACCAGTGTGTTCTCTTGGCAAAACTCTATTAGCCTCTGCCCTGCTTCATTCAGTATTCCAAGCCAAATTTGCCTGTTACTCCAGGTATTTCTTGACTTCCTACTTTTGCATTCCAGTCCCCTATAATGAAAAGGACATCTTTTTTGTGTGTTAGTTCTAGAAGGTCTTGTAGGCCTTCCTAGAACCATTCAACTTCAGCTTCTTCAGCATTACTGGTCGGGACATAGACTTGGATTACTGTCTACAGACCAGATGGAGTGTGCGCTAAATCACTTCAGTCATGTCCGACTCTGCAACTCCAAGGACTGCGGCCCGCCAGGCTCCTCTGTCCATGGGATTCTCCAGGCAAGAACACTAGAGTGGGTTGCCGTTTCCTTCTCAAGGGATCTTCCCCACTCAGGGATTGAATCTGCATCTCTTATGTCTCCTGCATTGGCAGGAGGGTTCTTTACCACCAGCACTACCTGGGGTGGCTGCAATTTAGTGTTGTCACAAAAGGGTTTCTTGGGATTTGTTGGGGCATGGCTCTTTGAACCCAGAACTTAGAGAAGGCTCTTAAGCGGCAAAAATGTCACCGCAGGGGACTCCAGCCTCCTCCCTCTGCGGGTGCTGTCTCTCACTCTCTGCCTCTCCCCTGATCACATGGACACAGTGCTTTAAAGCTATCAGAATCAAGACCGGGAACCTCAGTCACATGTTTTATTCCCGATTAGAGGAATAATCCACAATATAAGACAGTTCTGGACAAGGTGCGGAAACCAGCCAGAGAGAATGATGCTTGTTAGCAGAGTAACATCATGGCTGGTGAGAGCCCACGGGCGGCGGGGAAGGGGCAAGAGTGGGCCAAGGGGCCAGGCTGGGCCTTGCCTGTCCACTGACAGCAGACAGATGTAAGGGGGAAAAAGCTGGAGGGGAGCTGTTTAACTCACTTAAGAGAACACATAGCTTTTAAGCACTTTAGACACGTTGTTTCTGTGTGATCAATGGATGTGTTCATTCCACCTTGGTTTTTACTGTTGCACCAAAGGCAGCACTAGGCTGTTCTCTGGCCGAAGGCCTGAGTCGGGCTCCTTTCTGTCCTCAGAGCCAATAAGCTGTGTCTCTTTAGACAGTGTGTGATTGCTTTAAGAACAGTCTGTAATTGAGCGTCTTTACACATCCATTTCCATGGTTCACAGGCAGTAGGCCCATTATCATGATCACCCAGGAGCCCCCCAGGGCCCCTCTGGTTTCCAGCGCCATGGAAGGGGGGGCATGCTGGAAGGTGTGGTGACATCACCCTCAAGGGGTGAGGGACGTTTCTGCACACCTATAGCTCCCTGACCCTCTGGCTTGCAGGCATCCCCTAAGAGGTGACGGGATCCTCCATGAGTCCTCGGCTGGGAGAACCTGGTCCCCTCCTCTGTGGACGAGATGTCCTTCCTTTTACTTTCTGAACTCAACTCCGCAGTCCCCACTGCAGAACTTTTCATACTAGACTCTCGGGTGTGCTGGGGGGTACAATGCAGGTGCTGGTCTGCCCTCCCTAGTCCTCACCCCACTCAGCGTCATGTCTGGAGGGACTGGGCCCCAGGCTTCCTGTCCTCTCCTCTCATTCTTCTTGCTCAGAGCTGCCCTTCTCTAAATGAACCACAGGCCAGTTCTCTGGAACCTGATAAAAATCACTCAGCACACTGGCTGGGATTCCCAATTCTCCTTCCAGATGCCTGGGAGGGTTACATGTTCTGGCCCTGCAGAGCCAGACTTGGCCAGGTGATGCTGAGTGAACTCAAGAGGTACCTGTCACTTTGGGGCAGAAGCACTGACAGCCAAGCTGTGTGATGTCCATGCCCGAGCGTCCCCTCTGCTGCGGTGATCACCACCATGAGAGGAGGAGCTGGGGAAGGTCGCTCAGCCCCCCAGGGGACAGAGTCTCTGAAGCTCACTCCTGACCCGGATGAAGAAAATAATGAGAGACAAAGAATCTTCCAGAGAGCGGATCCAGAGCTCTCAGAGAGCAAGGAGCTTCTCCAGAGAGTGAACTTGGGACCTAAAGGGGACATGACCCGTCAGAGGGTGGGTGCCCTCAGGCTGGGGCCCCGGCATCCACTCGGGCCTCCCTTTGCAGCGCCATTGTGCCCTAGGCCCACGGGCAACTTGGGGACATGAGGCAGACAACTCATCAGGTTATCAGGAACAGCCACACAGAGCCCTGGCGAGGAGCTCCCATGCATCACACAGAGCCATGGGCCTTCACCAGATGCCTGTAGGGGACCTTCCGTCTGTCTCCCCAGGGAGGAGGGGACTTGATTTCTCATGCGATGAGGAGGGTGAGTCAAACATGCTGTGAGCAGAAATCAGTCTATCCATGACAAGTATTTTCTGACCTCCTTCTGAGCACCTTGGGGTTGTTCTCTCCTGGTAGCGCAGCCTCATGGCTTGCTCCGGTCAACGATGCGTGAACGGAGGTGAGGAGGGACCTTTCTGGGCAGCGCATGCTCACCGCTCTCCAGCTCTTTATGTGTGGTGATGGCAGGCACTGGTCCAGATGATGGCTACTCCATCAGCCCGAGTCCAGTGTGGTAACAGTTTAGAGATTCTGGGCCATTGTTTTATGAGCAAGAAACAGTTGTGCAGTACAGCTTGTGGGATTTTAGTTCCCTGACCAGGAATCTAAACCAGGGCCCTTGGCAGTGAAGGAGTGGAGTCCTAACCACTGGACCACCAGGGAATTCCTGGGTTTGTTCAAAGTCACTGAGATTTTGGTTTTATTGGTTACCATGGCATGATCTATTCTATTTTGACTAATACTAACACGTACATGTCGGAGAAGGCAATGGCACCCCACTCGAGTACTTACTGGAAAATCCCATGACAGAGAAGCCTGGTAAGCTGCAGTCCATGGGATCATGAAGAGTTGGACATGACTGAGCGACTTCACTTTCACTTTTCACTTTCATGCATTGGAGAAGGAAATGGCAGCCCACTCCAGTGTTCTTGCCTGGAGAATCCCAGGGACAGGGGAGCCTGGTGGGCTGTCCGTCTATGGGGTCGCACAGAGTCGGACACGACTGAACCGACTTAGCAGCAGCAGCGGCAACACGTACATGTACTGCTTTATTGAACAAGTGCTGACTTACTACGTGCCATCCTGAGTCCAGAGGACATGGAGATTAATAAAACACAGTCCACTGCCTTTCAGTTGTGCAGCACACACACTTTCAGGAGCTCACCACTTGGTAAAGGAAACAGGGCAGAAGACAGACATTTCCCGTTATCCTCCACCTGAGACATGTCTGCAGTAGGCATATCTGCGGTAGGCACTTTCTGACTGTATTCTGGCGATCTCTGCACATCACCCTGCCATCCAGACTCAAAGATCCTGGAGGATGGGGAGAGGTGAGGATGCATAGGTGGATGGATGGAATCAGAAGGAGCTGGTCTGATTGAAGAGGCATCTTCTCAGGGCCCTTCCTGTATCCTTTCTCCACCCTCTATCAAACTCCACAGCAATAGGGACAGTGGTGTGGTCTTTCTCAGGCATTAGCAAGCCTGATGTTACTGAGGAAATGTGTGCTGTGCGTGGCCTCATGCATTCACAGGTGACCTGTCTCCCTCCTGGCCCAGAAAACACGGAGGGGGTGGCGGGACAGCCGGCCTCAGGGATCTCACTGCAGACACTGACCCCACACGTCCTCCCTGGGGCAGTTTCAGGAAGCCTTGAATCTCTCTTCTTTCCACAGTTGCTTCTGACAGGTTGGGAAAGTCTTTTAGGTTGGACAAGCATATCAGCATGCAATTTTTAAATGTTTTTCTTGCTTCTGAACACAGTTCGAGGCCATTCACTGTAACAGTATATTGTGTGGTAGATGTTACCATAAGAACAAAATGTTGAGGGATTTTTGAGAGGCTGGTAGGATAATTTCAGGTGAGACTGAAAGAAAGTGAAAGTGTTAGTCATTTCAGCTATGTCCGACTCTTTGCGATCCCATGGACTGTATAGCCTGCCAGGCTCCTCTGTCCATGGAATCCTCCAGGCAAGATCCCTTCTCCAGGGGATCTTCCAGACCCAGAGATCAAACCCTGGTCTCCCTCATTACAGACAGATTCTTAATACTGTCTGAGCCACCAGTGGAGCCCTTGGGTGGGACTGGATCTCAGATAAATTGTGAAGTCTAAACCATGGGTCTGCACTTTTTCTAATGGTCTCCCCCAATCCATGCTGGGTGCTGGAAACGATACTGGGTGGGAGATCAGGAAGTCTGGATTCTTTCAGGATCTACCAGGAATTAGCTGGGTGTCACCATGTGACCCTTGACCTTGATCTCCTCCTCTGTGAGAGTCCAGGGTCATAAGTGATGCCCTCTCATGGACAGGCCCCAGAAGTCTAAAGTTTTTTGATTCATACAAGAGTAATATTTTAAATTTCAAATTGAATGTTACTTAAAGGTTGAGCAGATAACACAGTCATGTGGTTCAAAACAGAATAATATTGGACTTGCCTGGTGGTCCAGTGGTTAAGAATCCGCCCGGCAATGCAGAGGACATGGGTTCAATTCCTGGTCCAGGAAGATTCCACATGCCATAAGGCAACTAAGCCTGAGGGCCACAATTACTGAGCTTGTGCGCCCTAGAGCCCATGCTCCGCAACAAGAGAAGCTACCGTGAATGAGAAGCCTGTGGACCGCAATGAAAACCAGCACAGCTACACATAACAAAGTAAATAAAATTCATCTATTAAAAAACAGAGTAATATGAAAAAGATATGCCATAAGAAGCCTCAGCCTACTCCATCCTCATATATCGCATTCCCTTCTTCCCCATCAAGAACTGTGTAGGGTCTTATTTTACTCTACTTATGAGCTAACAAGTAACTCTGCCACTTTTTTTGTTTTAAAGACAAACCAAATTTATTTATTTATTCATTTATTTACTTGGTCACCCGGTACCCACATGGGATCCTAGTTCCCTGACCAGGGGATCAAACCTGCGCCCCCTGCCTTGGAAGCAAGGCGTCTCAACCACTGGATCACCAGGGAAGTCCCAGCTCTGCCACTTTGCAACAGCAGAAGACCTGTGACGACTGGGTGAAGGAGGCAGTGAGCCCGCTGTTCACACTGGCCCTCCACAGCCCCCAGGTGGATGCTGCACACGCAGTGGGTTTGCCTCACAGTTGAGGAACCCCAATCTCTGATTTGGGCTGAGAATAACACACCTGCCCAATCTTTGCCCTGCTGGGAAACTTTATCTTAATATTATTAATATCAGATAGCAAACGAACTGCTCTGGAGAGGACACCACCTCTATCTTCTGAGGCTGTTTCCACACAAACATCTTTGAAAAAATAATTCACAGAGAAACTGTGTCCAACCTCTGGTCAGAAGATATGCAGAAATTTGTCTTTCAGCACCTCCACTCCAACCATCTGGGTAACGGCTCTTCCTAGTTTCTTTTTTTTAAAGATACTTTTGATCTGGGCCATTTAAAAAGTTTATTGAATTGGTTGCAATATTGTTCCTGTTTTATATTTTGTTTTTTTTTGTTTTTTTTTGCCCTGAGGCATGTGGGATCTTAGCAACTCGACCAGGGATTGAACCTGAACCCTCAGCACTGGAAGGAGAAGTCTTAACAAGGGGCCACCAGGGAAATGTTCTTGCTAGTTTCTTGTGTATCTTCTCAGGGCATCTATAGGCAACTGTAAGCAAATATGTATATGTTTTTGAATCTTAACCTGTTTGCTGCATAAAGCAGATCACTGTACCCATCATTATGCACTTTGCTTTTTTTAATTTACCAATCTAAGTTTTTCCTCATTCTTTTTACTTCTGTAGAGTAGCCATTGTATGCATATTACTTAGCCAGTCCTCTATAAATGGACACTTTTTGCTGTTTCAAACGAGGCTAGAAAAGGTGATCTTGAACACATGCTGTTTAGAATTAAAGAGGGGTTGACTAGCAGGCCAAATGGTCACTGTATTGTAGTTTAGCTAGATACTTTTAAATTGCTCTACATAGGTGTTGCACCATCTTGTGCTTTCACCAGCTTTGTCAGTCAACAGTCAGGGCAGTCCTCTCAAGAACCAAAAACATGCAGGAAGCAATGGGGTGCAGAAGGAGAAGGGGACCACAGAGGATGAGATGGTTGGATGGCATCACTGACTTAATGGACACAAGTCTGAGCAAACTTCGGGTGATAGTGAAGGACGGGGAAGCCTGGCGTGCTGCAGTCCATGGGGCTGCAAAGAGTTGGCTGCGACTGAACAACAACAACACAGTTTCTACCCCCTCTTCCAATCTTGTAGGCTTCTTCTAGTGCCCCTGATGGCAGAGGCTGAGAGGGGAGCAGCTGGCAAAGCCCAGTGTCAACAAAGTGGAAGAGAGAAGGGGAGTTTGGAGCTGAATAACTTAATAACTGGCTGACCTCAAGGCATGTTGTCAAACATTTGCCTCTTTGCCAACCTGATAGGTGAGAAATGGTATCTCAATGGACATTTCTCTTACAGTGAGTGAGACTGACTACTTCTTTATATATGTTGTAGCTACTGTTTCAGTTGCTCAGTCCTGTCCAACTCTACAACTCCACAAATTGCATGGGGTTGTAGGACAGGCTTGAAGGACAGGCTTCCTTGTCCTTCACCATCTCCCAAAGTCTGTTCAAATTCATGTCCATTGAGTCAATGATGCCATCCAACCATCTCATCCTCTGTCATCGCCTTCTCCTTCTCTCCTCAATCTTCTCAGCACAAGGGGCTTTTCCAATAAATCGGCTCTTTGCATCAGGAGGCCAAAGTATTGGAGCCTCAGCTTCAGCATCAGTATTCCAATGAATATTCAAGGTTGATTTCCTCTAGGACTGACTGGTTGGATATCCTTGCTGTCCAAGGGACTCTCAAGAGTCCTCTCCAGCAACACAGTTCGAAAGAATAAAGTCTTCGGCACTCAGCCTTCTTTATATCCATAGCGACTCTTTATATTCTCTTTCTGTGAGTTTGCCGTTCATACTCTTTGGCTGTGTTTCATTTGGTAACCTCCTAGTTCAGGTAAGCATGTGTGGCTGAGCAATTCCCCATCTAGAGTATGTTCATGTCAAAGAGGGAAAGGGGGACTTCTGTTGGTGCAGTGGTTAAGATTTCACCTTCCAACACAGGGGTGCAGGTTTGATCCCTGACCAGGGAGCTAGAATCCCCAAAGCCAAAACCTAAAACAGAAGCAATATTATGACAAATTCAATAAAGACTTTTAAAAATGTTACACATCAAAAAAAACAAAAACAAAAAAACAATACAGGGACACGAACCCAGGGAGTGAAACACTTCGGGGAATTTTGGACAAGGTGAAACCCAGCCTGGGAGACCATAAAGGCTTCCAAGTGGTCCCCACTGTTCACTCTCTTAGTTCAAGACTTTGTTCCTTGTGTCAACAGGCCCTGACCTGGAAACTGCCTGTGACTGCCCCCTTCCCCCACTGGAGTGGTCCCCTACCACCTTGGTCTGTGGCTTGCACGGTGGTTTGCATGCCTGTGGTCTCCTAGGTGAGCCCTTCCAAGACACACGCCAGCCCCTTATTTGGATGTGAAATACAGGTGGTCTTGTCCAATGCCGCCTTCCTCAACTGACTCACCAGGGTGGGAAATTCTTTCACAAAGCAAGTTTTTTTTTTTTTTTAACCTGGAAAGTCCTGGAGAGTTTTACTCAAATTCAGGGCTTGTGGGCTTGGAGGTGAAACACACTTTCCCAAGGGGAACAGAAACCTGTACAGAACGGTTAAGTCATGCAACAAGCTGGGAACCCCCGGGACTACTCACAGCTGGGAACCAGGGAGGGGGCAGAGAGCCCGAGAGCCTCCGAGAGTCCATGCGTGCCCCTCGCACAGGGACCCTCAGGCCTCCAGTCACAGCCTGTCACTCTCCGGCAGGAGGAGAGCTGCCCTCACTGAGTGACCGCGGTGAGTGCTGTTCACTGCAGGTTCTGTTTCTCATGCCTGATGCCCCTGTGAGGTGGTGTGCTTTTCCCCATTTTACAGATGAGAAATGGAGGCAGGCCCCATGGAATCAGGTGACCCGTGCAGGAAGCCTGCAGCCAGGTCCATTGCTTGGGATGAAGGCTGAGGGGTAGATGAGTGTGCTGAGGTAGGAGTGGGGTGGTGCTCAGTGAAGGAAGAGACTGGGGCCTCACTCAGGCAACCCCAGGGGACTTCCGAAGGCAGTGAGGCTTAAGCGTGGCGTGCATAAGGGAACAGGGGAGAAGATGGACAAGTGAGCCCTTGGGGTGAAGGTGAGAAACTTCCGGATGAGGCGGTCACGTACCATCTGTGTGGGGACAGGCCTGGTGCTGCCCACGGGGGGCTCCAGCATGGCCGGGAATTAGTGCTGCGTGGAGGGCTCAGCACCACGCAGTCAGAATAGGAACCGAAGGGATGTGACCTCCCCGACCCAGAGATGGCCAGAGCTTCAGCCAGGGGTGGGTGGCCTGAAGCCCTTTGACCTCAGGGGTGAGGAAGGGCCTTTTATCCTCATTTCATTGGGGATAAATTTATCCCCATTTTCATTGGGGAAACTGAGGCTTTGAGAGAATAAGTGAGGCTATCCGGATGATGTGAATGTGGACTTTGAGCCCTTAGTCATTCTGATAGGCTTTTGGTCAGACACAGATACAGCTCTGTGATCCATATATGGTCTTCATCTGATGTGCCTCCCTTTATCGCATCTTGCTTTCTCATTTGACAATATAAGATGCCTATTTTCCTGTATCAGTAAGTTTTAATGTTAGCATTTGGATGCATGATTTACTAACCAGTTTCCTGTCATTGTTTCCAACTGTTTTCTCATATAAATGAAGCTGCTGGAAACACACCTTTAGCCAAAGCCCTGTGCACATCCAAAACAATTTCTTTACAGCAGCCCTGTTCAAAGGCTTTTGATATAAACTGCCAAACTGCTGGGGTTCCCTGGTAGCTCAGCTGGTAAAGAATCCACCTGCAATGCAGGAGACCCTGGTTCGATGCCTGGGTCAGGGAGATCCCTTGGAGAAGGGATAGGCTCCCCACTCCAGTATTCTTGGGCTTCCCTGGTGGCTCCTACTAGGGCTGTAACAATTTATTTTCCTGCTCCCACAGGAACAGCTATTTTACAACATCCTAGCACACACTGGATTTGTATTTCAAAATAAGCCCAGTGATTTGCTGGGTGAGAGTCGGTGACTTGTTTTAACTGGGTGTATTCCACTCTCAGGGAGGCGGGATATGGTCTTATACATCAGTGATCTCCACTTGGGTGAGGTGGGGGGTTTCCTCTCTGAGTTCCTGTGTTTCCTACTTGAAATGATAAAGTGGTGACACCAGATACCTTCCCCGGGTCAGCAGAAGACTCCAAGGTCCCCACACTCTAAATGCCCCCAGAAAACTCTCCTAATTAGGCCCCAGGTGGAACCACTGAAATGTTCTTTGCTTGGCCCCTCTGAATTTTTTTTTTTTAACACAGGATGAAGCAAATTCACTGTTTCTCTTGGGGCTTGTCCACTAATTGTCACCAGGTACATAAAGCATCCATTGCATACTCTCCCATAGGAAAGAAGGAAAAGAAAAAGAAAACGGAAAACATGTTTTGCTCTCGAAACTGTAAGAGATTCTTGAGCAAGAACAAAGTGAACGGAGAACGTTTGGAAATGAGGTCCTTTCCTCCCTAGGGAGGGCACTCAGAATTTTCTTCCTCCTCCTCAGGAACTGAGTGTGCCCTAGGAGGTGAGGATGGAAACTGATTTAAGAGTAGAAAATGCTGGGCTGCGCCTCCTCTGGCAGGCCCACTGTGGACAGCTGCAGAAATTACTGCCCCAGGGCCCCTGCTGAATGACCAGGCTCTGCACTCAGTGTCTCTTAGGGCAGAGCTGACCCTGGCAGCAGATTCCTAAAGTGGTGCTAACATCCTCCGGCTGGCAAGGATGCAGTCTGGTGGCACAAGGGGGACAGGTCTCCCTTGACCTTCTCTCTGTGGTGCTGTGTGCCTCTCTGGAAGCTTTCAAGTCCGTCTGGCTCACATTCATCACCGCGCTCTGGATGGGTCCCAGGATAGCAGGGGCACGGGCAGTGAGTTAATGGAGGGGGACTCTCCTGCTCTGCCCCTGCCCCACGGCTGAGCCAGCCACCCAGAAGCAATGTGGGTATCTGCCAGCTGCTCGTAGTGAAGGATATTGACAGCCGATTCCATCTAGTAATATTCCTGGCTCAGCAGATAATAGCGTACAGTAGCTGAGAACGAGCTACATCACTTACTACCTGGGAGCTTTTCAGCAAGTGACTTAAACTCTCAAAATCTCACTTTGCTCACTTGTAAAATGTAGATAGTAAAGATTCTCAAATTCTATGCAAGCTGCCCATCTTGGTCAGTGGTAACTTCATTCCTCCAGTTTGCCTGGATCAAAACCTTAGTGATCCAGACTTCCCCGGTGGTCCAGTGGTTAACAATTCACCTTTTAATGCTAGGGGACTCAGGTTTTATCCTAAACAGGGAACTCAGATCCCATAGGCTGTGGAGCAACTAAGCCTGCATGACACAACTAGAGAGCCCGAGAGATGCAGCGACTGAGCTCATGTGCTACGACAAAGAGCATGCACAATGCAATCAAGATCCTGCCTGCTGCCACTGAGAGCTGACACGCCAAATAGATAGATAAATAATTTTAAAAACAGCTTAGAAACTTTATCTACATCTTCTAGACCCTTCTCTAGGATTCCTTATCCAATATATCAGTACTTCTCATCAATCCTCTTATCAAATGTAGCCAGGATCTGCTGGCTTCCTTTTCTGGTCCAAACCAGCATCATCTCTCGCTCACATCACTTTATTAGCTTCCTAATAAGTCCCCATTTCTGCCCTTGGCTCCCCACCCAACAACCAGAATGATCCCTGTTAAAGGGTAAAGTGAGCCTCTCTCTTGCGTCACTTGCTCGGGGGAAGCCAGCTGCCATGTTAAGATGACACTTAAGCAGGCTGAGGCGAGGGCCAAGAGGTGAGGAAGGCAGACTTGCCTGCCAACACCCACGTGGGTGAGTCATCTTGGAAACAGGTCCTGCCATCCCAGGCACTCCTTCTAATGACTTCTACTTCTGCTAATATCCTGACAAAAACTACATGTGAGGTACTGAGCCAGAACCTCTCAGGTAAGCCTCCTCTGAATTCCTGAATCCCAGAAACTGTGTGATAATAAATGCTGGACTCATGGAAATCAATACCTAATACTGATTTGGGGTGCCTGGAAGGGGGGCTGCTATAACAAATACATACAAATCTGGGCATGGCTTTGGAACCAGGAAGTGAGGAGAAGCTAGGAGGACGTTGATGAGAGTGTAAACAAAAGCCGGAAGTGCTTGGGATAGTCTGGGTTTGAGGAGTCTACTGGTGACAGTTGAATGGGAAACGAGGAGCATGTTATTAGAAACTGGATAAAGGAGAATCTCTGATGCGTAGAGGCAGAAAGTTTAGCGACAGAGTCACCTGTAGTTATTTGGTAACAGAGGATGCACCTGATGAGCTGGGTGAGCTAACCATTTCCAGCTGAAGTGATAAAGTTTCCTGATTCTTCCTGTTTGTACTAAAATACACAAGGAAGCAGATGCACCAGAGGAAAGATTAAACCACAAGGAACTAAGATTTGATGATTTAGAAGTTTCCAAGAAACTCCACCAGGAATTCCTGCTGCTCGGACCTGTGGTTAGGACCCGGCACTTTCATTGCTGAGGGTCCGGGTGCAATCTCTGGTCTGGAAGCTGAGATCCCACAGACTGTGTGGTGTGGCCAAAACAACAACAAAAACTTCAGCATCCAAATGATTATAAAGTTAAGAAGTATCTTTCAACTAAAGAGCAATTGGACTTCCCGGCAGCTCAGACGATAAAGAATCTTCCTGCAGTGCGGGAGACCTGGGTCCGATCTCTAGGTAGGGAAGATCCCATGGAGAACGGAATGGCAACCTACTTCAGTATTCTTGCCTGGAGAATTTCATGGATGGAGGAACCTGCGGGTACAGTCCACCGAGTCTCAAAGAGCCGGACACGACTGGCGACTAACAAAGAGCAAAGTATGCCAGAAAAGCATGGTCAAAAAAACAAAGCCATGAATGTGGCTGTAAAGTCCTCTGGGAAAACGTCAGAAAAATCGACGAGCGCACCTTAGAGTACCATTCAGCTAGACCAAAGGTGTTCTAAAATGTTTAAGGATCTGTCTTACATATCCTCTCCATCAAACAATGGGGCTTCTAAGAAGCTTACATGCAAACTTAGTTATTGCACTAGAAGAAGCTAGAGATTATCTCAAGGGGATTTGTGTGTTTGGCTTTGGTCTATGGAGAAAAATCTCAAGATCATTCATAGGCAAGCCACAAATTTTAAAGGATAATTACATTCACAAAAATATCTTCAGGTTGGACTGAAATGGACAGAGACAGTACAAAATAAATAGGGGTTTGGACCTCTAAAGTTCTACTGGCAGGTAAGAAAAAAAGATAAAGGATGACTCAGAAGACAAAGCTGAGAGCTCCAGAGAGTAGAACTAAGAGCCCAGACGGTAAGAACTGAGGAGAATCATTTCCTGGCAGAACTTGACCTGAATTCTTATCAGGAAAATTTCTTAAAAAAATTTTTTTCTTTTTGGCCATGCTGTGCACGATCAGGAATAGAACCATCATCATCTGTATTAGAAACTCAGGGTCTCAACCACTGGAAGTCCCTCAGGAAATTTTCAAAAATTTTTCCACTGGATTTCAGAATTGCTATGGGCCAGTGACTCCTTGCTACCTCCTATTTTCCCCCTTTTGAACAGGAATGCCTGTAGTTATTCCTATCATGTTCCAACATTGTACTTTGTGGGGAATAACTCGACTATCCTGTTTGGAGATCTTAAAGTACAAAAGTATTGTGTTCAAGGAACTTACCTAAGGAATTACATTCAGAGGTCTCATTTGTACTTAGCCCTCATTTAGATGATGAGATTCTAGACTTTAATCTGATGCTTTCTCGGGCATGAGATGTGTAGGAATCTTGGGAGGGGATGTGGATTTGGGGGAGGGCAAAGGGAAGGTTGTAGTCACTAATTTCAAAGATGCCCACCCTGTTAGGAGGCACATTGCCTGAAAATGCCTGGAATGTTTGTTACACCTGCCCCTAGTGGGACTCATAGTACCCCTGACTGATACTGTGATACAGAAAGATCATTTCTTTGCCTCTAAGAGGCATAAATAACCTTTGTGTCACTCATACTCCAGAGCTCTTCATGGGATCAGAGTGAGGCTGGACTTCAGCTGAACCCATCTTTTGCTGAGCTTCTTCCCCTGTCCTAGCCTGCATTATTCATTCCCTCAAGAAAACACATCTGCATAGAATCCTTGTCTCATGTTTTGCTTTGACGAAATCCAATTTACAATACCTAGTGATTATAAAGTGGTGCTCATCAAGATATGGGATTTTGGGACATTTTTGTGAAATCATCATGGATACTAAGAAGAAGAATGAAACAGCCTTGAATGTCAAATTCAGGGAATCCTCACTGAGGTAACACTGGCAGTCTTTGTTGGTTTTGTTTTTCTTGTTAGACTTCAGGAGTGGGACAGAGGTAATCATGAGCTCTAGTTCACAGTGCACCATCTTAACCGACCTGAGCAAGGCCCTTCTCATTGTATTTCATTCCATGTCCACCTTTTCTTTAACTCATATTTTCATTCATTTCCAATAGGTACTCACTCCAATATGTTGTATCAGTTCAGTTCAGTTGCTTAGTCGTGCCTGACTCTTTGCAACCCCATGGATTGCAGCATGCCAGGCTTCCCAGTCCACCACCAACTCCCAGAGCTTGCTCAAACTCTTATCCATTGAGTTGGTGATGCCATTCAGCCATCTCATTCTCTGTTGTCCCCTTCTCCTCTTGTGTTCAATCTTTCCCAGCATCAGGGTCTTTTCCAATGAGCAGTTCTTCACATCAGGTGGCCAAAGTATTGGTGTTTCAGCTTCAGCATCAGTCCTTCCAGTGAATATTCAGGGCTGATTTCTTGGATATCCTTAAATGTGCTTGTTTTTCTTATCTGAATGGGAGGGCTTCTGGGATTTCAAGGGCACCTGGGACTTCTGCAGCTTCTTGGTAGATGTTCTTTGTCAGACTTAAGAGTTCTCTTCCTAGTTTGCAAAGAGCTGTTGCCTTGTCATTATGAATTTTTGAATTTTCCCTAATGCTTCATAAAGAGTTCATCTTCCTAGCCTCCTCAAAAATTGGAGCAGAAGGAATAAATTTCTCTTACTCTTTTTCTTGGTTTATACTAGAGAGGACTGTTTCTGTAAATGACTTACTGAACTCACCATAAAGCCTTCTGGACTGACGTTTCTTTTGAAAATTAAACTGAAGGTGAAGGTGAAGTCGCTCAATCGTGTCCGACTCTTTGCGACCCTGTGGACTGTAACCTAGTAGGCTTCTCTGTCCATGGGATTCTCCAGGCAAGAATACTGGAGTGGATTGCCATTTTCTTCTCCAGGGGATCTTCCTGACCCAGGGATCGAACCCAGGTCTCCAGCATTGGAGGCAGACGCTTTAACCTCTGAGCCACCAGGAAGCCAGAAAATTAAACTAGTGATTCAATTTCTTTACTAGTTAGAGGTTTACCCAGATTCTTAATCTCTAAGTCACTTTTATCTATTTTGTCTGAATTTTAAAATTTGGACATAAAATGCTTCCTGATATCCCTCCTATCTGTTTAATCTCTACACTATCTGCAGGTGTCTTGTTTTTCTCTCCCAAACAAGACTGGTGAGCTTTAAAGAATGCCTCCACTCTCTTTCCACTACATGATAATGGCATCTTCGTGGAGACAGGCTGATCCTGGGACCTGCCCTACACAGCTGACTGCTGGCCCGAGTGCAAGGCTGGGATGGAGCAAGGACAGAGCAACTTGAGCAGAGTCAGCTTCCAAATTGTGAATCCAAGCATGAGGCCAGTCTCTGTGGACAGCCTGCAGCCTTGGTTTCGGCGTGGGGAGGGCTTGTCCGGGGTGGAGAGGAAGCTCAAGTCCCAGGCGCAGGCCTCCATCCTCTTGTCTGGTGCCACCTAATATTCTGTGCAGGGCCTCATCTTCCCCTCTCATGGTCCCCCTTTTGCATCACTGACCCTTAACTGACCCATCTCATTCCCACCCCCGCCTTGCTCAAGCCCCCTCCAATTTCCCAACAACATCACTGATGACTCAGCTCATGCCCAGATGCCCACTGTCGGGCCACCAGGGATCCAGCATGAGCAGAGGGACGGGCAGGATGGCAGGGCAGCCCCAGGGGCAGCTTCCTGGAAGATGTTTGAAAGACAGAGCCCGACTCCCAAGCTGGGTCTCCTGTGATCTTAATTTGTGGCTTTGTCTGATGGGATTTGCTTCCCTCTGCATCTTCGTCTGGTTTTTATTTGGGTAAAGGATATTCTCCGCCCTTTCATGTCTGAGTGGTTTCCTCCTGCATATGTGTTCCCTGTGGGGTCTTCTGCATGCCTGGCCTGGCAGGGAGGGGTTGGGTGGGTGCTTCTTCCGAGAAGGGAGCCCTCGGGGTGGGGGGCGGAGAGGTCAGACAGACCTTCCCTGGGGCTGCCTCCTGGGGGCCGCCTTTGCCCTGTGGACCAGCCCCACACATCTGAGTGAAACTCTCGCAGATTTCCTTGGACTTGGGCTAATAAGATTTTTCCTTTGAAAGGAACTTTCCATTGTTTGTTTTTAAAAGTGAAATGAGCATTTTTTCCAACCACAGAGGCGATGCTGAAGGAGCCTGTAATTTCTAGGATCCAAGACTGGAACTTAAAAACAAGAAGAAGAAGAAAGGGAAAATTAAAGAGTTTTCCAATTAAAACGGGTCTCTCCTTCCCCGCCTCAGGCGCTCCCTCGTCTTTTGTCTCTTTTAGGACATCAGCAGGGCTGGCGCTTTGCTCCTTCTGACCCAAACTCGAATGAGCTCCATCTTCCATTCTCTTTGCACTGCCATGCCCTTCTCCAGGGGATCTTCTCAGCCCAGGGATTGAACCCGGGGCTCCTGCACTGCAGGCAGATTCTTTACCACCTGGGCCACCGGGAAGCTCAGTAAAGAGGCACCTGTGGCTAACTAGACATAGGGACTGGAGCTGAATCTGAAACTGACATATCAGTGCCAGCCAGTTCAATGCACACCAACTAAGTGCCGTTCGGTTCCCACTGGACACTTGTCCACCACAGGGCCCCTGCTCTCCGGCAATGCACAGCCTAGTAGCGTAATTCGATTCTCCTTTTTATTTGCTACAAAAACTGTAGCAGATATTCACCACATGGAGCGACTAGAGCAACAGCACAGAATGGGAGTAAACGGAGGAGCAGGAAGAGAGCCCGGTAACAGTTGTCTGGTGTTTTTGTCTGTTTCTTTCTTCCTCCCAGAGCAAACCAGTGGGTGCTCACTGGGCAGCGTACCAGGGTGAGAAAGATGCAATCCCTGCCTTCGGGGGATGACAGGCTTTGGGGACGATAGATCCACCCACAAGTTTGGGTCACGGCAGCCGATGAAGCTCTAAGCACCATGGCAGAGATGAACACGGAGGCTGAGCAGAGGGAGGCTGAGCAGGATTCGGAGGAGCCCAGGGGTCTCCTTTGTGGGGAGAGGGGCAGAGGACACAGAGTTGGGATCGGGGAAGCTGGCAGGGCATCAGGGTGGCTCGGTTGGGGAGAGAAGTGAGGACCCTCCCCAGAGCTGAGGCGCTGCCAGTCACTGTTCAAAAGATCCCCAAGCTGCCCTGAGCTGAGTGCTCAAGTTCATTACCAGGCTCGGTTCTTCCTTCCAGAGTCTGCCGTTTGGCTGGAAAGTTTATGAGAACTGGCTTATTCTCTGGTGTCTTGGCACTTTCCCTTCATGTCCTGATTGGAACCAGGGAGGCTGTAAGTGCAAACGTTTTTGTACCTTAGAGTAAATTCTATCTGCGTTCCTGGAGGAGGCCGCGGTGAAAGTGTCTCTTGTTTCCAGTGGCCTGGCTCTCCCCACCTCAGGAGACCTGAATTCCAGGCCGGCGCTACTATAAAGTTGATGAATGCGTGCCAGGCCCTCATCCAACCAGCAGCTCCCCATCTCTCCTCCTCTCCTTTCTTCAGGGAAAGGAAGCTGGATTTTTAATAAGGTAATAGCACCTCTTTTATATTTTCCTTTCATAAATTAGAAAGAATTGAAAGCAGAATAAGGCAGCAGCTTGGCATAATGGAAAGATTACTGAGCAGGGTGGGAGTGTAAATTGGTACAACCACTTTTGGAGAGTGAATTGGCAAAAGCTAGCAGAGTTGAAGCCATGCCTATCCCAGATCCCAGCGATTCCTCCCAGGCGAAGTCCTGGGAGAGACTCTGGGCCACGTGTCCAGGAGATATAGCACTGGTAGGGATAGCAAGGCATTGGGAAAAAGCATGGATGGGGGATAAAAAACTGTGTCCCCAGAATGCTTATTGCAGCAGTATTTATAACAGTAAATAAAAAAAAAGAGCTTAAATGTTCATCAACAAAGAGATAAATAAATCATGTGTCTGAGTAGTTACAGTGTTTGAACCAGCCCAGCATTTATCATCACGGTTCAATCTCAAGCCCATAACAGCAAGACGCAGGATGTATGCAGTGTTACGCTGTTTATGTCAAGTTTAAAAACATACAGCATGAATCTATGTACTGTTTATAGATCTATACGTGGGTTGCAAAAGTATAAAAACCTGTGGGAATGCGAAACATCAAATTCAGGCCACGTGACTCCCGCCCTCCAACCACAGGTGTAGGTAGGCTCTTGACTAAAGCTGAGCCAGTCGCACTGTCCACATGAGAACTCAATGCAATGACTCAAGCTGATGGACCTGTCCATGCCTTTATGTCCAGAGTGGTTGCTTTTGTCTAAGAGGGATGTGTTTCATCATTGTCCTCACTTAAGGAAAGCTCCTGGACAATTCAGTCCTATGTAAAGGGAGGTACCGGGGGGCCTTCAGTCCAACACTCTACCTTTGGTGTGTCACTTCTGTTTGGGGAACTCTGGCATGTCTGGCACCATTAGATCCATGAAGGATGGGGCTGAGCAGTGACTTGGAGATGGAAAGCTGCTACCCATGGAGATACTTGACTTGAATGAGACTCCCCACTGGGCTTCCAGGCAGGCGATGGGGACCCAGGCGTCTTGGGAGCTAGTTTGGCTGCCCCTAGGTAATGAGCTCGCCTCCATCTTCTCACTCTGGACCCTGCCAACCTCCCTTTATTTGTCCCATCCGTTTCCCAGCCTGTGGATCAGCTGATCTCTGGGATCTGGTGGTCTCTTCCTCTCCTAATCATCTAGGCCATACATCTAGGCTTATAGCATTAAAGCTCTTCAGGATTTTGCCCTTTGTTTCCAAAATCTGGTTTTTGGAGTCTAGCAGACTCTCTTGCTCCCACAAGAGCTTGACTCTCACCAATCAAAACCCCGCCTTTCAGCACCAATGTTTTTGTTAATGTCAGAAATCTCTTTTCCCAAATCAGGTGTTGAGGATTTCTGTTTCCCTTCCTTTTGATAAACATCTCCAGTACTTTCTGAGACAATGGATGCCACCTACTGAATAGCATCCAGTCCAAGGACAGCAACTTGTCCAGCATGTTATCACACCACACAAGGGAGAGAGCGCTGGGGCTCTCCCTTGCGGACTGGCTGCAGGAACTTGCTGTGCTTTTCCGGTTAACTTGGTCCCAGCGGTGTCCCCCGTGAGGTCTGTGCTGGTTATTGCCCTGACTCCTTATCCCCAATCTGCCCCTTTTCTTTCAGCCAGTTTGAGTGAATGGTTACTTTTCCCCCATCTGAGGTGGTGTGAAGGGTCCAGGTGGCTCAATTGACTGGAATGGGTGCCAGCCACGCTGGTGACCACACAAATACTTTTCTTGGGGGCGGGGTACGGCCACTGCTGGATGGATACCGACTGTTCTCCCTCTCAGAGACAAGTCCAGACCTCACAGTGACTTCCGCCACCAAAGGCATGTGTGATGTCAACGAGCAGGGCTTGAATTCCGCCATCTTTCTGCTATTGTTTCTGTTTCTTTTGCCAAGAAGACAAGGCCTGGGGCTTCCCTGTTGGTTCAGTGGCAAAGACTCCACACTCCTAATGCAGGTGTTCCGGGTTTGATCCCTGGTCAGAGAACTAGACCCCACATGCTGCAAATAAAGGCCTAGGATCCTGAGGGCTGCCACTAAGAAACAGCACAGCCAAGAAAATAAAGATAAATATTAAAAGAACACAAGAGCTGCATCTAGGGGTCAATACCACAGTAGAGGCTCAAGAAATGTTCTGTCAATGAGTGATTTATTTTTCTAGAGAGAGTCCTTTACTTCTGGTTTGGTCCATACAGAGGGCATTCAGGACCACCCTGGTGACTGGGAGCGCTTCTCCAGTCCACGTAACGTGCCACTCTTGGTGGTCTTTGGTGAGAGATCTCGGATCTCGTGCTGTACCAGTAAACCACCCTGCCCTTGGAACTCTTCCTCCCCTCACCCACTCCCCACCCTTCAGTCATTTTTAAGAATCTTTTTATTGTGGAAATTTTCAAATGTAGAAATAAAATAGTATGATGAATCTCAAAGTATCTGTCAACTTCAACAGTTATTATTCTTCTTCTAACCTTTCATCTATTCTTCACCACCTTTTTTTTCCCTAAAACATTTTAAAACGATCTTATACACATTTGTTTTCATTTACTGTTGCAACAAATGACCAAAACCTTAGGGCTTAAGACAAATTAATTGATTGTTTTATAAATGTTGGCATGGCTGAGTTTCTTTCTGGAGGCTTTTGGGGAAAATCTGTTTCCCCGCCTTTTCTGGCTTCTAGAAGCTGTGCACATTCTCCAGTTCTGGCCTTCTTCCTCCATCACTTATGTGATTAGACTGGACCCACTCAGCCTATTCTTCTATCTGAGGATTCTTCACTTAGTCATCCCTGTGAAAATCCCCTTTGCAATGTAAAGGGATTAGAATCTAAACATTTTGGGGGACTATTATTCTACCTGTCAAATAGGGACATCATTTAATTTCATCCTAAATAATTCAATGTCCATCTCTAACTCTTAAAGTATATCTCTGTGACATCATCACATCTTAAAAGTTTTAAATTAATTCTTTAATATTGCTAACAGCCAGTCCATATTCAAAGTTCTCTGATTTGTTACAGTTGATTTGTTCAAATCCAACCAAGAGCTACACATTGCACTTGGTTTTCATATCTCCCAATTTTTATTCCCCCATTCTTTAAAACCTCCACTATCACCATCCCACCTTTTTAATTTTTATAATTACTGGTGGGACTCCACCTATAATCATGTGAGCCAGTTCTCATAGTATTATAAATCTCTTATATCTACATGTATATCCTATTAATTTTGTTTCTGTGGACAATTTTGACTCATAATACACATATAACACACCTAGGTGTAGAATTTTTGATATTTACCTTGAATTGGATTCTCTGAGCTTCCTGGATCTGTGGTTTTGTGTTGTCATTGATTTTTCAAAAATTTTGGCCATTGTAACTTCAAAAATATTTCTGTTCTGTTCTTGCTTTGTTCTCCTTCTTATATTCCAATCACGCATATGCTATACCCCTTGAAGTTTCCCTCCAGTCCTTGGATATTTTATTCACCTCACTTTCTTTTTTCATTCAATTTAAAAAACCAAAAGTATAAACAAACAGTTCACTTCTTTCTCCCAGCCCCACTCCCACCTCTGGCAACCACAGATTTGTACCTTTGATGTCTAAAAGTGTTTTTCATTTTGGCCACACTGCATGGCACGTAGGAACTTAGTTCTTCAACCAGGGATTGAACTTGTGTCCCCTGCAATGAAAGCTCAGAGTCTTAACCACTGGACCACAAGGAAATCCCTCTATAAGCTTATTTTTAAGTATTCCATACAGATATAAGAGAGATCATACAGTATTTTTCTTACTAATCTTGTCTTCTCTGATTTATTATTATGCTTATTCCACTTAATGCCTTTGAGGTCCATCCATAATGTTGCAAATGGCAAGATTTTGTATTTTTTTAAATAGTATTTCTTTCTCCGTATCGCAGTTTCTTTATTCATTCATTCACCAAAGGCCACTTAGGTTGTCTCCCTCCCTGCCTTCTTAATATCATCTGTTTGGTGGAGAAACCAGGTTGTTTGACCTGAAGCCTACATTTTGATGTGGCTGATTACTCTAATTTTTCCCTCTGTCTCCTGAGTTTCCTGTACACTGATAATTAGAGCTACAGACTCAGATACTAACTTGTCTGCTGACACTTTACCGGGCGCATCACATTGGGAAACCCACCATGTGCAGCTGCTCCACCTGTAGGGATGCGAGGACTGACTAGGGGTTGAGGTGCTGCCAGCCTGACTCTTCCATCATAAGTTCCCCATCAACCTTTATATTTGATGTATTTTATCTTTTTGATGTTCATATTATCCTTAGGCCAACAGACACCCTTTCAAGTAGACTCTCTTATGTTCTGTATTCTACTGAATAGACACATTAAAATTAGTCTTTGGTGGTTTCCTTGCTTTCTTGTGCAAGATATCCAAAGCTCATCTGTATATTTCTTGCCTGAGACCTGGAATTAACCATTTTGCCATGAATTTTTGGCTCCCTTATTGTGGGTCTCTAAATCAGATATAGAGACCACAAAGTAGGAACTTACTGCTACTGGGTTATCAGCTTCTAAGCCTTTTCTGTGGTTGTGGTTAGTTGCTCAGTCATGTCCAAGTCTTTGTGACCCCATGGACTGTGACCACCAGGCTCCTCTGTCCATGGGATTCACCAGGCAAGAATACTGGAGTGGGTTGCCATGCCCTCCTCCAGGGGATCTTCCCAACCCAAGGATCAAACCCAGGTCTCCTGCACTGCAGATGGATTCTTTACCGTCTGAGCCACCAGGGAAACCCTTTCAGTGGTTAGAGCTAGGAAATACGTTATTTCTTAAGAGAAAAAAATAATTAAGAACTCATTAATTTTCCAATGTAACTTTCAAATTATAAGATGCCTACTAAATAAATATTTTCTTTACAGTTCTTATTGTCCTGTGCATATATCTTACAAGGGATGTATAATCAGAATACTATATTAAAAAAATGACCTGAAGCAGTTTTTTCTCTGCATGACTATTTCACCATACAACATACAATTAAGTTTATTTCTTTCAGTTCAAGTAATTTTAAGTATTCATTTATACGTTCAATCATGTATCTCCACAGCAGCTATTACTCTTGGGGACTTAGCTACTTCATTGTTAGTTAAATTATTATTGATACTCCCCCTTTAGCAGGTAAGCTCCACAAGAGGAAGGTCTCCTGCCTGTTCACTGCGTATATCCAGTACCTAGAATAACTCCTGGCACGTAACGCATTGTCATAAGATGCCTGCAGTGTAGTGACTGTTCACATATGAGAGTGCATCATCCCAACAATGAGAAGTAGGTACTTTTCTATTTTTAAATTCTTCTGGCCACGTGACAAATGTGATCTTAGTTCCCTAATCAGGGATTGAACTCTTCCAGCAGAAGCTCGGGGACTTAACCACTGGACTGCCAGGGAAGTCTCACAGAAGTAGGTATTCATATCCCCAGTTCATTAAAAGATGAGGAAACTAAGGCTCAAACAGGGTAATCACTCATTCACGCCTTCACATGAAGTGACAAGTGGAGACTTTAGTGGGGCTGGGCTGGTGGATGAGATCTTGGACTTGCAGTGATTCCAGATGGGGATGAATTCCACTACTGAATATAGGAACAGGCCCTAACTCTTTGTGTTTCTGGAAAAGGAAGCAGTTGAAAAGGCTTGCAAATGATTACAGGAGGCAAGGCCAGGCTTGCTGCCCCACTGCCATATCCTGGGCCCAAGTCAGAAAGCTTCCCTCTTGGATTTGCAACCAGAAAGAGGAATTCTCCCAGAAGTTCCTTGCGGTAGCAGGAGCACTGCTGTGGAGTTGGAGACCTGCTCTGGAGATCCGGCTTCATGGACCGGCTGTGCGCCCGGGTGAGCCGCACGATCTCTGCGCACCTTGACTTCCTCGTTTGTACGACGGGCTGAGGGGTCTCAGCTCTGAGCACCTCCCAGGGCTGCTGGGGGCTGAGCTGAGGCTGCAGGTGAGGAAGCACTGCATCTGGGAAAAGGGAAAGGCTCTCTAGGTAGAAGGAGTGTATTGTCCCTCCCTCCCTTCTCTTCCCTGCCAGCATTTAGTAGAAGTATGCTCCCCTCTGCCAAAGGTTTTCAAAGAAGTTGGTGAGGGATACACTCACCCGGGAGAAAGGTAGAATACTTTTCTGGTGGAAATCATCAAACAAAAAACAAAACAAACAAACAAGAAACAGGGAGTGGAACAGAACATTTGGTTTTGGTGATGACTTACTGCAGTGGGAAGAAAAGAATCTTCAGAATAAACCAGAGTTAGAGAGACGCTGATGAGAGCTGGAGGTGGGGTCACAGTGGCACCACCTCCAAATCCTGCGAGGCAGGAATTATCACCTCCACTTGACAGGTGAGGAAACTGAAGCTCCAGGAGGTGATGAGATGTGCGCAAGTGCGGAGAGTTGACCAGGACCAGAGCCAGAACGTAAAGTCTGGAGGGAGGCTCTCCCTTTCACCTTGCTTCCACGTCCAGGGGCATTCAGCCAACTCTGTTAGGCTGAGAGAGTCACAGAGTAGCCAGTCTACATCGAGGTCAGCTTAACTTGACTGACCAAACACTAAGAAACTGCATCCTTCCTGTGCTGCGTGGCACGGTGCTTGGTGCATTGAGGGGCTCGAGGAATAGAAAAGGTTTCAGAGGGCTTTGGAGTGATGGCCACGCTTGCAGATACTGGTAACAGCCACAGGAGCTTGTCTGGGGCAAGTGGTTATATTTGGCTTCATGGCCTGAAGGCCAGAGAGGATTCACAGTTTCAGAGGAAAGAGGAGAAGCCTAGAGAGAGTCCATGAAAGCCTACACGGATACACTCTGGGAGGTGTGGTAACAAAGGCTGCCATTTCACTTCCCCATCCTTGGACCAGGTGAAAGACTGACGTGCCTCCTCCTGGTTCCATCTCCTCCTCCTGGTTCCGTCACATCCAATTTCATGAGAGCCGGACCAGCTTGACAGGGGAGACTTGCTACAGGTTCAGCTTCAGCACAAATTTATGATAGTGCCCCCAGGCAAACCCACAACCCAATGCAACTATAGCCAGATGCAAGATCACGGCTGAGCGCTTTCTAAGCTCCCTTGGAGCGCTGTGGCCAGGTTCTATTATTTATTTGCTTTTTAGCCATCTGACAGTAGAGGGATTTGCTGCTGTTATTGTTTTTAACCTCTAGCTTTGCCTACATGATTTCTTGGAGTCCCTTTTCTGTCCGAATCCCATGGGGATCTCCAACTTATTTCACGGTTCAATCTGTGTGGTCCCAAACCTCCCCTCACCACTACACCCCCAGACTTTCATCTGTAAAGTAACTATCAATCTCAGAGGCTTGTTGTAAAGATCAAGATACAAATACATATATTTGTGCGGGTTGATATTTTAGGTAACATTATGTACAATAGATGAGTTCTTTTAGACAGACTTCTCTCTTCACTGGAGAAAATTCTGTCCCATTTTGATTTCCTCTTTCCCACTGTCATCAGAACACAAGATGACGTGAGTCAGGTGGTACCTGGAACTTCTACACCAGAAATCGGAACCTGCAACCACAGTAAGGAGAAACGTTTTCCTCTGGTTTGAGAGAAAAAGAACAAGTGCAAGTGACTGGGGGTTTAATCATTATGTTTAGTTATCTATTAGTTACGTACAAATACTTGCATAACTTTAGTTTTGCCCTTGTTATTGTTCAGTCACTCAGATGTGTCCGACTCTTTACAACCCCACAGACTGCAGCAGGCCACGCTTTCCTCTGGTTTGAGCAACCATCTCCCAGAGCTTGCTCAAACTCATGACCATTGAGTTGGTGATGGCATCCAACCATCTCATCCTCTGTCGTCCCCTCCTCCTCCTGCCCTCAGTCTTTCCCAGCCTCAGGGTCTTTCCAGGGAGTTGGCTCTTCACATCAGGTGGCCCAAGGTTTGGAGCTTCTGTTTCAGTCCTTCCAATGAATATTCAGGGCTGATTTCCTTTAGGATTGACTGGTTTCATCTCCTTGCAGTCCAAGGGACTCTTGAAGGTCTTTTCCAACACCACAGTTCAAAAGCGTCAATTCTTCATCATTCAATCTTTACGGTCCAACTCTCACATTCATACATGACTGCTGGAAAAACCATAGCTTTGACTCGACAGACCTTTGTTGGCAAAGTAATGTCTCAGCTTGTTAATATGCTCTCTAGGTTTGTCATAGCTTTTCCTCCAAGGAGCAAGGGAGGGCAAGAAAGTTTTGCCTTAGAGGAGAATAAGTGACTTGCCTCTCTTTCCATCTTTTTTCCTGATTGGGAGTTTGGCTCAACTGACCTCCCTGTGTATTCCTCTTACATATCTCAGGTGATGAAACCTGGGGGAGGAGTGAACAGCGTGGGGAAGTTTGGGGCTTCTGCAGAGAGCAGCAAGCTGTTGCTAGGGAGGCTGGAGGGAGTGTATTTGTTTAACATCCTTCCTCCTGCCTTGTTGAGTCCAGGGGCATGTTATTTCCACTGGGTGGGAGCCAACGCCGAGTTCCTCCCTGTTGTGTCCAGCCTTGAACACTGCTCTATGATTATGTTTCATCCAGGGATTAGCAAAACGCAGAGGGGAAAAAACCTGAGAAGGTGTTTGGCACAGGGCTCCGTGCTGTGTTAGCACAATCCTCGGGCATCCTCGGCTAATTGCAGAATGGCAACAAGCAGACGGGCTCAGACGCTTGCAGGAGCGCTTCGTCTTGGATTACCATCAATGGTTTATTTATCGAGTGTCAGGCTTTTGTGTGTGTGTTTCTGTTGTTTGTTTTTTATAACCCCCTGAGGAAATGCCAAATAAACAAGCAGTTTGCACCACCTCACCCTGTCCACACCATTTCCTGAGCAATCAGAAAATCTGGGAGCAGGGATCAGGCTGCTAAGGAGTCTTCCTTTCTGACTTGCCAAGGGTCATTATTCAGTCTTGAGCAAATCTGGAAGCAGTATTTTCTTCTTTTTAAGGGGATACCGCTTTGTTTAGCTGGTAAAGCAGAAGACACAGCAATTCGTAGAGACTCCTGAAAGATCAAGTTCTGCTACCGAAGACCTGCTTTTTTTCTGGTGAAAGAAGTGCAAAGGGAACATTGCTTCTTCTTATTATTTATACATGTTTTTAAGTCTTTATTGAACTTGTTACAATACTGCTCCTGTTTCATGTTTTGGTCCTCTGGCCAGGAGGCACGTGGGATCTTAGGTCCCTGATAAGGATTGAACCCATGCCTCCTGCATTGGAAGGCGAAATCTTAACTACAGGACTGCCAAGGAAGTCCTAAAAGGGACATTTCTAAACCAGCCTTGGTCTGCCCAAGGCCATCTCTTCACGGCTTCAGACGGTTGGGCTGCGGGCAGTGGATGATGCATGAGGGGATGGCCAGCGTGCAGGGCAACTGAAGATGCTACAGATTATTAGCAGAGCAGAGTCTGCAGACCACCCCTCCTGTGGGCCTTGATTCATGGTAGGGAGGCAAAGTAAGGCCTTACTTTGCAAGAAAGTTTATTAATGATAAGGGAAGAAAGAAGAGAGAGATCACCTCAAGAGAGAGGTGGGCCACATCAAGGAGGCAATGGCCCTGGAGGGCTGCTGTAGTTTTTAAGGCAAGTTCATTTGCATAATCCATAATTGTCGACTGACAATCTAGATTCACAGCTGCAGGTTATATAAATAACAATATGCTCTACTGTGCATGTCTTTCCCCATAATTCAGTCTATCATAATTAGATATAGGTATTCATGGAATCTTTATGTGCAGTTAATGAGTCTAATTAAGAAGAGATGACAAGAATACACAGAAGAACTATACAAAAAGATCTTCATGACCCAGATAACCACAATGAGCCAGACATCCTGGAGTGCAAAAGTCAAGTAGACCTTAGGAAGCATCATTATGATAAAAACTAGTGGAGGGGATGGAATTCCAGCTGAGCTATTTCAAATCCTGAAAGATGATGCTGTGAAAGTGCTGCACTCAGTTCAGTTCAGTTCAGTCACTCAGTCGTGTCCGACTCTTTGCAACCCCATGAATCGCAGCATGCCAGGCCTCCCTGTTCATCACTATCTCTCGGAGTTCCCTCAGACTCACGTCCATCGAGTCCATGATGCCATCCAGCCATCTCATCCTCGGTCGTCCCCTTCTCCTCCTGCCCTCAATCCCTCCCAGCATCAGAGTCTTTTCCAATGAGTCAACTCTTCGTATGAGGTGGCCAAAGTACTGGAGTTTCAGCTTCAGCATCAGTCCTTCAAAGAAATCCCAGGGTTTATCTCCTTCAGAATGGACTGGTTGGATCTCCTTGCAGTCCAAGAGACTCTCAAGAGTCTTCTCCAACACCACCGTTCAAAAGCATCAATTCTTTGATGCTCAGCCTTCTTCACAGTCCAACTCTAACATCCATACATGACCACAGGAAAAACCATAGCCTTGACTAGATGGACTTTAGTTGGCAAAGTAATGTCTCTGCTTTTGAATATACTATCTAGGTTGGTCATAACTTTCCTTCCAAGGAGTAAAGCGTCTTCTAATTTCATGGCTGCAGTCACCATCTGCAGTGATTTTGGAGCCCCCAAAATAAAGTCTGACACTGTTTCCACTGTTTCCCCAACTATTTCCCACGAAGTGATGGGACCAGATGCCATGATCTTCGTTTTCTGAATGTTGAACTTTAAGTCAACTTTTCACTCTCCTCTTTCACTTTCATCAAGAGGCTTTTAGTTCCTCTTCACTTTCTGCCATAAGGGAGGTGTCATCTGCATATCTGAGGTTATTGATATTTCTCCCAGCAATCTTGATTCCAGCCTGTGCTTCATCCAGCCCAGCGTGTCTCATGATGTACTCTGCATATAAGTTAAATAAGCAGGGTGACAATATACAGCCTTGATGTACTCCTTTTCCTATTTGGAACCAGTCTGTTATTCCATGTCCAGTTCTAACTGTTGCTTCCTGACCTGCATACAGATTTCTCAAGAGGCAGGTTAGGTGGTCTGGTATTCCCATCTCTTGAAGAATTTTCCACAGTTTATTGTGATCCACACAGTCAAAGGCTTTGGCATAGTCAATAAAGCAGAAATAGATGTTTTTCTGGAACTCTCTTGCTTTTTCTGTGATCCAGCGGATGTTGGCAATTTGATCTCTGGTTCCTCTGCCTTTTCTAAAACCAGCTTGAACATTAGGAGTTCACGGTTCACGTATTGCTGAAGCCTGGCTTGGAGAATTTGGAGCATTACTTCACTAGCATGTGAGATGAGTGCAATTGTGCGGTAGTTTGAGCATTCTTTGGCATTGCCTTTCTTTGGGATTGGAATGAAAACTGACCTTTTCATTTTGAGTGCAGCATTTTCACAGCATCATCTTTCAGGATTTGAAAGAGCTCAACTGGAATTCTATCACCTCCACTAGCTTTGTTCGTAGTGATGCTTTCTAAGGCCCACTTGACTTCACATTCCAAGATGTCTGGCTCTAGATTAGTGATCACATCATCATGATTATCTGGGTCAATATGCCAGCAAATCTGGAAAACTCAGCAGTGGCCACAGGACTGGAAAAGGTCAGTTTTCACTCCAATCCCAAAGAAAGGCAATGCCAAAGAATGTTCAAACTACTGCACAATTGCACTCATCTTACATGCTAGCAGAGTAATGCTGAAAATTCTCCAAGCGAGGCTTCAGTAGTATGTGAACCAAGAACTTTCAGAAGTTTAAGCTGGATTTAGAGAAGGCAGAGGAACCAGAGATCAAACTGCCAACATCCACTGGATCACAGAAAAAGCAAGAGAGTTCAGAAAAACATCTACTTCTGCTTCATTGACTATGCTAAGGCCATTGACTGTATGGATCACAACGAATTGTGGAAAATTCTTAAAGAGATGGGAATACCAGGCCACCTTACCTGCTTCCTGAGAAATCTGTATGCAGGTCAAGAAGCAACAGTTAGAACTGGACATGGAACAACAGACTGGTTCCAAACTGGGAAAGGAGTACATCAAGGCTGTATATTGTCACCCTGCTTATTTAACTTTTTATGCAGAGTTTATCGAAATGCCAGGCTGGATGAAGCACAAGCTGGAATCATGATTGCTGGGAGAAATATCAATAACCTCAGATATGCAAATGACACCACCCTTATGGCAGAAAGCAAAGAACTAAAGAACCTCTTGATGAAAGTGAAAGAGGAGATTTAAAAAGCTGGCTTAAAACTCAATATTCAAAAACCTAAGATCATGGCATCTGGTCCCATCACTTCATGGCAAATAGATGGAGAAACAAAGCAAACAGTGAGAGACTTTATTTTCTTGCACTCCAAAATCACTGCAGATGGTGACTGCCACCATGAGATTAAAAGACGCTTGCTCCTTGGAAGAAAAGTTATGACCAACCTAGACAGCATATTAAAAAGTAGAGACATTACTTTGCCAACAAAGTCCATACAGTCAAAGCTATAGTTTTTCCAGTAGTCATGTATGGATGTGAGGGTTGGACTATCAAGAAAGCTGAGCATCAAAGAATTGATGCTTTTGAACTGTGGTGTTGGAGAAGACTCTTGAGAGTCCCTTGGACTGCAAGGAGATCCAACCAGTCCATCCTAAAGGAGATCAGTCCTGAATATTCATTGGAGGGACTGGTGCTGAAGCTGAAGTCCCAATACTTTGGCCACCTGATGCAACGAACTGACTCATTTGAAAAGACCCTGATGCTAGGAAGGATAGAAGGCAGGAGCAGAAGGGGAAGACAGAAGATGAGATGGTTGGATTATATCACTGACTCAATGGACATGAGTTTGAGTAAACTCCGGGAGTTGGTGATGGACAGGTAGGCCTGGCATGCAGCAGTCCATGGGGTTGCAAAGAGTCTGACATGACTAAGAGACTGAACTGAACTCAATGAGTCAGCAGGGGAATTTTTCCCACTCTCTGACCATTTTGGAGTACTGATGGGGAGGGGGTATTACGGGTGGGGCTGGTAAATTTCTTGTTGGGATTAGGCAGCCTTGGGACCTTTAGCTGAAGGGGTTGCCTCTCATTGCTCTCAGCTAACCTCTTGCCTAATAAGACTCTTACTTCACCCCAGACCTGGCCCTGCTTGCTGCATGGCTGCTGGTCTTACATACACATTCACACATGGTGCTTAGGGAAGAAGGCTTCAGAACAAACACGTGGCAGGGAGGAGGAGGGAAGGGGCCGTCCTCTGTGGGCCCAGGAACCTGTGTGCAACAGCCTCTGCCCACCTCTTAGAACTCTAACCTTTTACAGCCCTTCTGAGGGGCATGGGTGGGGTGGGGGGAAGCAACACTTTAGCAGGTACTCAGCTGCCCCCAAGCTGCTCCAGACCCAGAAGCTCCAGGGCAAATTCTCATTAAAACTCTGAGGCTGGTGGTTATGTTTAAATGGTTTGCAGCACAGCTGAGGGGTGTGTGAGGTCACCAGCTGGTCCCGTAAACACTGGATGGGGGTCACAGGCCTGAGAAAACACACCGACAACCCTGAGATGCTGAGACGACATGAGGAGAAGTGGAGAAGGCTTTGAGGTGCCCGGGACAGGTCTGGGATTGGAATGTGTAGCCGGAGGTGGGAAAGGTGACCGTGGAAGGCTTTTGTTGTTTGTCTTTGCAAGAAGGATGTGAGTTTGGCAGGTTAATTTGGTAAATCTATAAATCAAGAATGGGATTTTGACTTGGAACCATTCTATTTACTGCATGTTAGTTTAACAGATCCCACAGAAAGAATTCACCTGTTACAATAATGTTTTTATAAATGTCAAAGAAACATCGGCTTTCCTTTCAGAGGCCACCTCTCATGCACTATTTTATTATTCTTGTAATATTACAAACTCACTGAAGACCGGACCAGGGCACTATCTAATGTGCCATGGTGTTCTCTGCCCCAGAGTGTGGCCCAGGATTCAAACTGGGTGACAAGGAGATCTGATCACACTCTCTTGTCCTTGACAGACTTCTCTGAACCTCTTGTCACTTGCTAAGTGACCAATGGGATGCAAGTGAAGCCCCCCGTCTTTGCCAACAGCTGAACAAGGTGGTTATTTCCTAAGACAAATGTGGGTAATGAACAGAGGAAAGGCCAGTGGGCCAATTAAGTTCTGTAAGAACTGCATGCCAAGAGCATAGCTTTCCATGACACACGCTCACAGCGATGACAAACAGTGTGTGAGATGTGTCCTTGGCACGGTGGCTGGAGGCGTAGTTCGGCACAAACTGCGTCTCAGACAAGTTTCACTTCCCTCCGGTGCATCTCCAGTGTGCTGGTGAACTAGCCCGTCTACTTGTTTCCAGCTTCTCAGCAACAGTGACATCACCACTTAGTAACTAGTTAGGGAATCACAGCCACATTTCAAAGAATCATTCAGTTTTCTCATGAAGATTCTATAGGATTCCCACCTTCCTGTCCCCTCCTCCCCCACAGCAACAGCCTTGCCAAAACAATGTTAAAAATAGACCTGGTAATACTTTTCACATTTGTAGGCAGTCACAGCTGGATGGCATCACCGACTCAATGGACATGAGCTTGAGTGAACTCCGGGAGTCGGTGATGGACAGGGAGGCCTGGCGTGCTGTGATTCATGAGGTCGCAAAGAGTCGGACACAACTGAGCGACTGAATTGAGTCCAGCAGATGTACATAACTTTAGAATTAGGCATTGAATTTTACAGAGTAATACAGAGGACATATACTTGTGAAACGGATTTTTCAGAAAATAAAGCAAGACAAACCTTAAGAGAAGTGAAACTTGTTAGCTGCTTGATCTTCTTGTAGGAAAGTGTTTGTTCAATGCATAGACCATTTAGGGGTAAATATATATGTAAAATGGAGAGGGGCATGGCAACCCACTCTAGTATTCTTGCCTGGAGGGTCCCATGGACAGAGGGGCCTGGTGGGCTAGAGTCCATAGGGTTGCAAAGAGTCAGACATGACTGAAGTGGCTTAGCATGCACGCATGGGAGACTATGGTAATTTTCTGACCAGCCTTGGCCAGAACTTTTGATCTCTAGGAGTCCATCTACCAGTGAAAGTTTTCTTGCTTTTGGGGTAACCATAGAGACGGAGATTAACCCTCTTCATCCCCTAGGCTCTAAAAAATTATTTTGACCAAAATGTTTAAGTCAGGGTTTTGTGTAGCTTAAATGAATCATTAAGAATTTTATTGGTTAAAGTAGGCATATTTTTTCCTAGTAGACATAATGACATAACAGTAATAAAAATGTAATATTCAAGTAATTGCTGTAATGTAATTATAGTTTGGGTTATAAAGTAAGATTAGAGGTCTGGGATGGCTATTTTGTGGGTGTGTTTTAATGTCTAAATGTTGTTTTCGAGGGCCTGTCCCGTCTCCTGGAATGCTGGTGCAGTCCATCACAGAACCAGGTGGCCAGGAGCCCGGCTGAGCCAGCAACATCTAGGGGTTCTGCTCACGCTGCCTGCCCTCTCTGGACATCAGCCTCCTGCCTGTTGCAAACACCTAACCATCACAGTAACTGAAAGCAGTGTTTCTGATCTTATGCAGACAGCAACAGGGGAAGTAAAGAAGGGCAGAATCCTCACTAGGGGGACCAGATGCAGTTCAGGGGCCAACCTGGAGCAGGCACCACTTCGCCCACCCAGTGCTGTAGCTTTCAGGTTCCCTCTCTTATCCAAGAGTTTGGTGGGGGTGGTTCTGCTTCTCTATGTCTCTGCTGTGCTGCAGGGTTAGCCTGATCTGGCCGTTGGAGGGGAGAACAATATCATTAGGTCTCAACAAAAAGAGCTTGATTAGGTGTTTACCCAAAGTATATCTTACCAAAGGAACTGTCATGATTGGAGGCAGTCTTTGAATGGTTGTAAGTGAATTTCTGTCTGCATTTCTTATTTAATGGCATGACCTTGAGAAAAATAAAACGCCAGACAAAGAAGTGCTTAACTATTTGTGAATCAAAACAATGAAAAATTTAATTAACAATATGTACAACGAACCATTGAAAGAACATCAGATTTTCTTGTTGTTACTAGTTTTCCTTTGTAACTAATAAGGAATTTGTGGGAAAATAACCTGAGACATTACTTTGCTGACAAAGGTCCATATAGTCAAAGCAATGGTTTTTCCAGTAGTCATGTAAAAAGAGCTGGACCATAAATAAAGCTGAGTGCCGAAGAATTGATGCTTTCAAACTGTGGTGTTGGAGAAGACTCTTTTGAGTCCCTTGGACTGCAAGGACATCAAATCAGTCAATCCTAAAAGAAATCAACCCTGAATATTCATTGGAAGAACTGATACTGAAGCTAAAGCTCCAATATTTTGGCCACATGATATGAAGAGCTGACTCACTGGAAAAGACCCTAATGCTGGAAAAGATTGAAGGCAGGAGGAGAAGGGGACAACAGAGGATGAGATGGTTGGTTGAATGGCATCACCAACTCAATGGACGTGAGCAACTGAACAACAACTTGAGACTATGTAAATTTCTACTCCTTATCAGTCTTTCTCCCCCAGTGATGATCTTTTAATGTCATGATTCCACCCATACTTATTAGTTGGTGACTGATGGCAAAAAAGAGCTTTCACTTTCTCCTCTATTTATTTATTTATATTGTATGGACTCAAAACTATTTCTTTTAATCTACGGGTGATAACCCATTATTATAGTTAAATTTTCCCAGATTCAGCCAGTGGTAGCCTGTTGAAGTTCCCATTTTTGACATGTCCCTCTGGTTCTTTGAGCAATTCTTTGTTTTCTGGTGAGTTAAGATGTTCCAGGCTAATTTTTCAGGGCATCTTTCCCTGCCTTACTCCTGGGATCAGCTGTTTCTCCAAAAAGCCTGAATATCAATGGGGAATGCTTAGAAACTAAGATCTGGGTACTAGACATGAAAGAACATCACTTGTGAAATGTGTAAAATTTACTCTTCAGTCTCAAAGAACTTAGGGTGCCTATAAAAAAACCAAGTATCCAGAGGTAAAGGCTACCTTAGGATCTTGAAAGTTGGAATTCTAAAAGAAAATTAGCCTCTCATCTCCATATTACAGACCTGTCACCCAGGATGCCAATTACAGTCTCAGCAAACTGATAACATCTTTAGGCTTTTCTCCCTCTGAGCAAATACTGTTAGTTGGGACTTCCCAGGTGGTATCAGTGGAAAAGAATCCATCTGAAAATGCAGGAGACATGAGAGATTGCGGGTTTGATCCTCTGGGCCACGAATATATCCTGGAGAAGGGCATGGCAACCCACTCCAATATTCTTGCCTGGAGAATCGCGTGGACAGGAGTCTGGCGGGTTACAGTCCATGGGGTCACAAAGAGTCAGACACAACTGAAGCAAACGAAGCAAGCTTCTAATAGCTTTAGACATCTGTTAACTCAAGGTTGAATCACAAATCAACTATGTAGACTATTTCACAAATTTAACATCTTGCCATTATCTGTGACTTTAAATACCCGTGGTTTCTAAATGTTCCCTTTTTAGACATAAATCTCACACCGACAAAGGCTGACTGTGAACCCAGGTAGCTACCTGCGCATGCTCGTGCCTCTTGGCACTGCATGGAGTCCTCTCAGTAAATAGTGCGGAGAGTCCTGTTCTGCACCTTGAGTCTGTGGTCCTGTTTTCTGCAGTGGTGACCCCTGAGCTGGGGCCTCGGGGGAAAAGTGGAGGGCCAAAGAGTTGGGCGTACAGCATTTCCTCTCTGACTCCCTTGAGGGAAGTCGAGGGCGGGCAAAGCATGGGATCTGACTAATCCAGGAGAGTCGCTGGCTTTTACTTGGCATCTACACCCTTAGTGCTTGAAAAAATGTTATTTTTCCCTAAACTTCTATCTCATTAATCTTGCCTTAGGAGTGGTCTAACCCTGTTAGTTGGGTAGGCTGCTTCTGTTCCAATTAGCATATATTTCCATAAGTGTTGAGAGGAGAAGGGGATGGAAGAGGCAGAATTTCTAAACTATTGACCTTGGAAGGACTTGTAACGAAGGTGTGTCTGACATGAGTGTAATACAACTGAAAAGTGTAATACAACTGAAAACGCTCTCGTAAATGGTAAGTTATGGTTGGCTCTGATGATTTATGCTAAGCAGAATAAACTATGATGGAAACATAAAATATTACTAAGCTTATACTTTAGTCACTCAATACACATAACACTCAATTTTCCTCCTTAAAAAATAGATATTTAGAGCAGCAAGAATCTCCAGAGGAAACAGGGTTATTTACTATCTTTGTGTTTGCCATGTCACACATTCCAAGTTGAAGAGCTGGAAATGCTTTCATATTCTCAAATGAAAGGGCCTGTGTGATGCCCCCATTTAAATATAAATCCTACTATTATTAATATATGATCCCTACCATTACATTAAGTGACTTTCCACTGACAATTTGAAGGGGGAATGTCAGAACAGGGCTTCAGCAGCCAAACTGTTTCATTGTTCAAGTATTGACAGGCCAGTTGCCTAACCAGAAAATGCAGAATTAAACCAAGGAAGCTTATTTTGAGAGCAGGTCTGTCGCCATCTACAATATGTAGGACCAGGAGGTAAACAGGAAGTACTGAGCTGTCTTGGTTTACTTCTACAGGCACAGAGTGAAATAAAATCAGTGTTTACCCAATGGGAAAGCACAAAGCTGGTACAGAGAGAAATGCTATTTTCATGCTTCTAAAAAGGTATTACAAATAACACAAAGTTTCAAACCTATAATTAAAAACTTATTTTTAAAACGCTTTGATTAGGCGCCTTTCAAAAATAGAATTCTAGGTGGAAACAAATTTCTTAAAAGTTGACTTCCATGCTGGTTTCCCTTAATCCATTCTAATGCCCTCTTTAAATGACAGACTTCAAGAGTAAAAGTATGTCTCAGAATCACTGAGTAGAAGTTCAGTGCTCCCACTTAATAGATGGGGAATTCAAGGCCCCAGAGTTAAAGTAATTTATAAAATGTCAAACAGCCAAGTAGGGGTAAGGGGGAATTTAGGATCTGAGTTATTCATGAGAAAAATTAAGGGCAGACTTAATTGCTTAGTATCAGACACAAGGACACAATCTTGTGGTAAAGGGGCTGAATGTACTGCTGGTGTCCTTTTGGCCAGAAGACAAAAGAGTGGTCTTGTGGATTCAAACTGAGTAGGCACTCCCACCCACCTTCAGACAAGACCTTTCTTCTTTTGGTGGCAAAAGCCTCAACTGAAAAATGAGGTGATTCTGCAGTTCTAATATTGTGAAGTTGAGAAAACAAAGAACTGGAAAAGGTGATAGGACTCAGGGAAACAGAGAATAAAGGAATGGAAATTCAGTTAGATTATTTTGGGTGAGAGTAATTCATAATATTTAAAAGTCTAGTAGGGTTGTTTGAGGTCAACTAAACTTTTAATAAGCCAGTTTTTGGACAAACATCAACACGCAAACCAGGAACAGCCTAAGAGAGAAATGGGTAAAGTACAAGGTCAGGCAATTCAAAAAACAACATAGATGCATGGCCGATCAGCTCAGTTCAGTCACTCAATCGTGTCCGATTCTTTGTGACCCCATGAAATGCAGCACACCAAGCTTCCCTGTCTATCACCAGCTCCTGGAGCTTGCCATCCAACCATCTCATCTTCTGTCATCCCCCTCTCCTTCTGCCTTCAGTCTTTCCCAGCATCAGGGTCTTTTCCAATGAGTCACTTCTTTGCATCAGGTGGCCAAAGTATTGGAGCTTCAGCTTCAGTATCAGTCCTTCCAATGAATATTCAGGACTGATTTCCTTTAGGATAGACTGGTTGGATCTCTTGCAGTCCAAGGGACTCTCAAGAGTCTTCTCCAACACCATAGTTCAAAAGCATCAATTCTTTGGCATTCAGCTTTCTTGATAGTCCAAATCTCACATCCATACATGACTACTGGAAAAACCATAGCTTTGACTATATGGATCTTTGTTGGCAAAGTAATGTCTCTGCTTTTTAATATGTTGTCTAGGTTGGTCACTGCTTTTCTTCCAAAGAGCAAGTGTCTTTTAATTTCACGGCTGCAGTCACCATCCGCAGTGACTATGGAGCTGAAGAAAATAAAGTCACTGTTTCCACTGTTTCCTCATCATTTGCCATAAAGTGATGGGACCGGATGCCATGATCTTAGTTTTTGAATGTTGAGTTTTAAGTCAACTTTTTCACTCTCCTCTTTCACTTTCTTGAACAGTATGAAAAGGCATGGACAATAAACACATCCAAAATGTTCAACCTCAGTGGTATTAAAAATGCAAATAAATGCAGTGGTCAGACTTCCCCTTCTTCAAATTAGAAAAGATTATAAAAGGTAATGATATCTAGTGTTAGTACATGCACAAGGAAACTGACTTTCAAACATTGTTAATGAGAATATAAACTGGGAAAACCTGACTGGAAGACCATTTGGCAAGCCACAAAGTCAAGAAGTTCTACGAACTGCAAGAAAGGCAAATTGAGAAAACAAAACCACTAATTCAGAAAAATACATACACCCCAGTGATAATTTTGTAATGTAAATACACATCAAATCACTATGTTGTACACTTGAAATTAATATAATGTTGTATGTCAATTATATTAAATAAAAAAATCAATGCAATGTATCACCCCTCAACCCTGTATTATCTCCAAGTATGCAGAAAGTCCAGTTGATAAAATTTAACATCCATTCATTATAAAAACACTCAGGAAACTAAGAACAGAAAGGAACTTCACTCAGTAAGATAAAGAGCAAAGAAAATCTTAAGAACTAATTTAATGGTTAAAGAGTGAAGGTTTTTCCCATAAATTCAGGAAAAAGGTAAGGATGTCTGTTTTCAACATGCCTATTCAGCAGTATACTCAAGATCCTGCTGCTGCTAAGTCACTCCAGTCGTGTCCAACACTGTGCGACCCCACAGACGGCAGCCCACCAGGCTCCCCCGCCCCTGGGATTCTCCAGGCAAGAACACTGGAGTGGGTCGCCATTTCCTTCTCCAATGCATGAAAGTGAAAAGTGAAAGTGAAGTCGCTCAGTCGTGTCTGACTCCCTAGCGACCCCATGGACCGCAGCCTACCAGATCGTAGTCACTGCAATAAGGCAAGAGGAAAAAATTAAAAGGGTACTGATTAGAGGGCTTCCCAGGTGGTGCTAGTGGTAAAGAGCCTGCCTATCAATGCAGGAGACAAGAGACAAAAATTCAGTCCCTGGGTTGGGAAGTTCCCCTGGAGGAGAGCATGGCAACTCACTCCAGTATTCTTGCCTAGAGAATTCCATGGACAGAGGAGCCTGGCGGGCTACAGTCCATGGGGACAAAGAGTTGGGCACAACTGAAGTGACTTAGTGCACACACATACACATACAGATTAGGAAGAAATAAAGCTGTCTTTATTCGCAAATAAAATAATCATCTATGTAGAAAATCCCAAATAATATACAAACAGAAACCAAAACAACCCCCTCCCCCAACTATTATAGTTAATAAGTGAGATCAATAAGGTTATATGATAAAAGGTTCACATAAAAAATTGACTTTATTTCTATATATTAGTAATGAACCAGAAACTAAAAAAATTTAATCTTTCTTATAGCATCATATATGAAATATCTATGGATAAATCTAATAAAGTATGTACTGGATTTACATTCTGAAAAACTATAAAACATTGATGAGAGAAATTAGAAAAGACCTAAGTAAATGAAAAACTATTCCATATTCACTGATTAGAAGACCTAGGATTAGAAAGCTGAAGGATTCATAAGACCTGATTTCATGACTTAGTAATCAAGACAGTGAGGTACTGTTTAAGGATAAGCATATAGATTAAAGGAACAAAACAGAATCCAAATGGACCCACACATATACGGACAATTGATTTCAGACAAAGGTGTCAAGATAATTCAGTGAAGAAAGAATAGTCTTCAAACAAATGGTGTTGGAAAAATCAGATATCCATGTGCAGGGAGAAAAAAAAAACTTAAATCTTACTTTGTACCATATACAAAAATAAACTCAAAATGAATCAGATACCTAAAAGTAAAAGCTGAAATTTAAAATATCAAGAAGAAAACATCAGAGAAAACCTTGGTGAGCTTGGGTTAGATCAAGATTTCTTAGATAAGACACAAAAATGTATGATCCATAAAAGGATAGAAACTGATAAATTCCTTCAAAATTAAAAACTTCAAATCTTCCGAAGACACTTTAAAGAAAAGTCAAGACCCAGAGAAAACATGTGAAAACCACATTTCTATATCTAGACTATATGAAGAACTCTAATGCTGTAATAAGGAAACAATCAATTTTTTAAAAAATGGACAAAAGGTTCGAACAAACACTTCAACAAGGAAAAGATACAGATGATAAATGCATACATGCAAATGCTTAGTATCATTAGTCATCAGAGAAAAGCAAAGTAAAACCCCAGTGAGTTACCACTCTTTGCTTATTAGGATGGCTAAAACTGAAACAAAAAAACAGAATAGATGGGCAAAGACAGGGAGCAACTAACAAAGTCAAGGGAAGGCAAACGGTTGAGGCATGGAGTCAGACAACAAGCCAGGACAGAAGTGAGACGAACCAGAGGACAACGACATGGGCACATTGTTGCAAGAATCTGCAGAATTAAGGGCTGAGCAATCATTCATGTGTGTTGGAAAATACTGATGGGACGTGCATTAGTGTCAGGCCCCTGCTCTAAGTGCTGAGGACGCAACAGTGGGAAACACTGACATAATCCTAAATCTTGGACAGTTTACACTCTAGAGGGAGAAGATAATAAGCAAAACAGTAAGTCTGTCAAACGGTAAGGAAGTATTAGTGAAAAAGAAAGCAAGGAAGCGGATAGGGTGTGCAAGGCAGAGGCTGGGGCTTCAGTATTTAAAAGAGGTGGGGGTTAGAAAAGGCCTTACTGAGAAAGCGGTGCTTGATGCAGGGAGGGAGCCAAGAGGAGAGCTTTACAGGCGGATGCTATTAACACTGAGTTCGCACAGGGTACTCAGCTAACACCCCTTCAGTTTGTTGAGACCCATTTAGTTTTCACAATAATGACATAAAAGATACCATTTAATGTGATAACTGGTTATGACAGTTTATAAAAATGATTTATGAGGTAAATATAATCTTCATTTCAACTGAACAAGAAACATTAGAAATTCAACTGAAAGAAAACCACACACTTCAATTTACTCTGAACTATTACTTACCCCTCCTGTCTCAAACCTGCCCCTCTTTCAATTTTCATTATATGTGACTCTGAGAAAGCTGAGTGGCACAGTTTAATATTAATAAATTTTGGAGTATTAGCTGGGAAAGTAGGTTAGAAAAAACCAGGAGGAAATAGCCTATTCATATGAAAATAATAATCACATAATATTTATCGTCTGGGATTGAAATGTTTCAAATATGCAAAGCAATAAAACGTCAGGAAAAGCAAAACTTCCTAATGTTAAAAAGATCATAAATTTTCCCCAAAATAAGACATATGAAAAAGTTCAGGTGATACTTTATGTCAAAAGAGAAAAAGAAATACCCTCAAATCCAAGCTAAACAAGTTTAAAACCTTCAGAAGCACAACTTACCACTGAAGGGCTATGGAGACAATGGCAGTTACTGAAAAAGCACAGAAAGCAGCAGTTACCTTTTTTTTTCTGAGCTTGAGAATCACTTTTTAACAGGAACAAATTCCCTGACCCTAGGCATTCTGTAACATGTACTTTTGCTACATCTTGAGTGAAAAAAAGACATGTAACGTCAAAGAGCTACCAGGATTTCAGCATCACTTAAAGAGAAAAAATTTTTAAACATTTATTTACTTGTCTACACTGGGTCTTCGTTGCAGCACTTGAGAATCTGATCTATGTTTCCGCAGTGGCAGCCCGTGGGGTCTAATTCCCTGACCAGGGATTGAACCCAGGCCCCAGCATTAGGGGTATGGAGCCTTAGCCACGGGACCAGCAAGGAAGTCCTAGTGTCAATTTTAAATGAATTTGTATTTTATAGATCACAGTGGCATGTATGCAAATGTCTAAAGTAGAGTGATCCCTATGTTGGCAAAACATGTAACATATTTATTCTATAGATAATTTAATCCAAGTGTCTCTTGCGCCCTTAAATCCCTTTTGTAATTCCTTGGTTTTCCCCAGATCCTTGTCTCACTGTTTGGGAACTGTCAATCCATGTTGGTTGCTTTGGATTTCACAGGTGCTAAAATTTGTTTTTGAATCAATGAATGAATGAATAGAGATCAAGAAAGCAGACATTCTAACTGCCAGCTCCTTTTGGGTGAAAAACTGTTGCTTCCAGTTCACAAAATCTCATTATTTCCAATCTAAATAGATCTTCATATTTACTTTAAGTTTAGTGGACATATTACCTTAGGGAAACCTCATCTTAAAACGGCTCACTGTCTTTGCAGTAAACCAGTGGGAGACCCAGCAGGCTTTTACTACAAACAAAAATGGCAAGTGAGTCTGTAAGTCTAGACTCAAGCAGGCACGAAGGTTCTGAGGTCTTTAGTAGTATATAAGTGTGACTAAGGTTCCCTCCCTCTCTGAGGTCATTAACCCCTTCAATCAGACTGTAGTCTGAGTGTGTGTTCAGTCGATCAGTCGTGTGCAACTCTTTGCAACCTCATGGACCATACATAGCCCTCCAGGATTTTTCCAGGCTAACAGTACTGGAGTGGGTTGCCATTTCCTTCTCCAGGAGATCTTTCTGACTCAGGGATTGAACCCACGTCTCTTCCGTGTTCTGCGTTGACAGACAGATTCTTTACCACTGAGCCACTTTGGAAGCCTGTAGTCAGATCCTAAAAGCCACAAGAAACCTGCCTGACTCATGGCCTGCTTCAAGTGCTTTCTCTTGAGATACTGTGTTACTGTCATTATGAAAAAGGCTGGGATCATCTATAGTTCTTGAGATTTGAAGCCAAAAGCAAACAAGTATCCATAGAAGATTAAACACAGACTTAACCAAAACAAGAAAAAAATGATGTTTAAATGCCTATTTTCTTTTCTGTCAACCAATAGATGTTTATTGAATACCTAATGTGTGCATGTGGTGATTACAAAGAGGTATAGATTTGAGACTTGCGCTCAAGAAATTCTTAATCTGGGGGCAGGCTACAAAATACATGGAGAGATGATTAGGGACAGAAAACAGAAACTATAGAGACCAACAGGAGCATAAAAAGCTCAGAAGCAGCAGAAGGCACCGTGCCCTAAGGCAGGCGGGGAAGCTTTATGGGAAAGAGCTGGGGAAAGAGGACACCTTGCAAACCCAGGAAGAGGCAGACGAATTTTTATGGTTCACAGACAGATGACTCTGCATATTTCAGGGGAAGGCACCCTAAGACTTTTCATGTTTCCACATGGGCCACGTGGCAAGGTTGTACCTCGCTCGGCGATCGTCTCAGGGACATGCCAAGATAGCCAGTCTAGGGAGGGGCTGCCACAAGGAATCATCTGCCTCCCTGGTTCTGGAGACACATGAGATTTTCCATCTTGACCTCCTTTTGGGTATGGATAAAAGCTGGAAAACTGCCTAGTGGTTTAATTAGAGTTGGCATTCCATGACTCGGTGACCCACCACTCTTATTTTCTGTCATCTGGCCCCTAGATTTGGTATCTTCCTGTGGGATTAGGACCATGGAAAGTCTTGTTTGTTTTTTTCACTGTGCCAGGTCTTAGCTGTGGCACATGGGATCCAGTTCCCTGACCAGGGACTGAACCTGAGCCCCCTGCATTGGGAGCACGGAGTCTTAACCACTAGACCACCCGGAAAGTCCCAGGACAGTGGAAAGCTGACACCATGCTGATCTTGCTGAGGCTGCCACGTAAGTCCCAACTTCCAGCACCATCTGGGCTCACTGTCTGTTTCAGGCCAAACCTATGAAGTGCGGCCAGCCAATCTGCAGGAGTCATTGCTGCTTAAGCACTGCTCAACAGATTGGCACATACAGTCTGGAAGGAGTGATGGGAAGAGGCCAGTGTACTGGCAGGTGAACTAACTTCTCCCAAGTAAAGTGGTTGGCAGAAGTAAATCAACGTCTGCAAAAGAAGCCTGCAGGTACACAGTACCTCAGGCTGCTGCACTGCTAGTGGACAACTTAACAAATATAAATTTGAAAGTGAGTTGTTCTGAGGCAAAACAGACCTAGGGCTGAATTCAAGAAGCTGCTGAGAGAGGAAAACCATCATTTCTAATGCAAATTGTGTTCAGCAACTTTTTTTCCACTTCCTTCCTTATCTCTGTCCACCACTATCCCACGCAAAAATTACACATCCTGGGCTGGGAGAAACAAAAGACTCTATCACAATTAACAGGCAAATACCTAAAAGGGGCATTTGTATAAAGTTACAAGGGGTTGCTTCATGTACTTCTGGATCGGCCACTGCAAACACATGTAAACACGATGGGGATTGTTTTATAACACGAAATAGCTTGTATGAAAGCGTAAAACAGTAGCCTGTGTAATGAGAGCCTTCTAGAGAAATCTGGTTCCACAAAGGAGAGGTTTTGTATACATCAATCTTGGGGAAGTTTTCTTCATAATTTGTACAGGGATTCTTAGTATGTGTATTGATCCTATGTATTTATCTTAAGGTTCAAGACATCACAGAGGACTTGGCATCATTCTATATAATTATAGTCTGTTATACATTATATGATATTCTATTATATACATAATACTCGGCCTCAGGGAAGGAATGTTAAGTTAAAATAAAATTTTCTTGTAATCAAGTTTTTGGTATTAAAAATTCTTCTAGGTTCAGGGCAATTCTGTTATCAGAAATCTTTAGTACAATACATGCGGTGTAACACTGGTTTAGAGGTATAACACTGGTTTAGACCATGAGCTTGGGGGGTCAGAGTGTTGGGTACTAAAGCTAGCTCCATCCTGGGCACTTCTGCATAAGGCACTGAACCATCCTTTTTTTTTTTTTAAATTATTTATTTTTGGTTGCACTGGGTCTTTGTTGCTATGCGTGGGCCCTCTCTAGTTGTGTGTGTGGGCCTCTCACGTTGCAGAGCCTGGGCTCAGTAGTTGTGACACATGGGCTTAGCATGTGGAATCTCCCCGGACCAGGGTTCAAATCTGTGTCTCCTGCACTGGCAGGCAGCCTCTTAACCACGGGACCACCAGGCCACCACCAGATTTAAGAACCTTCTGTTCTTAAATCTGCTTTTTCTACCATCTATGGGCAACACAGAGAATGACAATGCATCTCTCATAGTGGAGTTGTGAGGATTTAATCAGATAATCACATAAAGTGCTTAGGATACAGGGTGGCACATGGTGTTCTACGATTATTATGTGAAACTATGATTATTATGTGAAACATTATTAAAATGCTGATACAATAAATTATTTTTGATAGCAAGTTAACTGTTAAACAGTTATATAAGTAAACATCTTGCATCTTGATTTTTCCTATATCTTTTTCTAGTTTTATACTCTTTGGGGAAAAAAAAAAAGGAATAGTGAAGATTGGGTGGTGATGAGCAGAAAAGAGAACATGAATATAATACCCTATACAGAGTTACAGTGGTTTCCAACAATGAAATATTGTATCTGGGTTTCTCATGACTTTGTAGGAATTGATTGATTTAAAATATACTTCAATTGCCAAAACTCTCATGACTTATGACAGCCTGAATATTTGATATTTTCTTTCAGAAAAAAATGTCTCTCTTTTTTTTCTTCTTAAGTGTTATGGTATCACTATCCTAGTCCTGACACTAGAAACTTACTTTAAGAGATACGACTTTTTAATATTCGAGCTTTAAAAGCCATCTGGCCCCTTATTTAACCATCACATTTACATCCAATTCCTGCAGGCAGAGATTTGCTGTTTAAGCTTGGCTTGACGCCCTCTGCAGAAAGCCTTTCCTTTAATGAACACGACTCCACTAAAACTGCTAGAGTCCCCTGGTCTGCTCTTGTTCCCCACTCCCCACCAACTATACAATAAGAGCACAGAAAGTTTCATCTTGTCTTTCAAACAAGAAGATAAAAATAAGAAAATGAATTGATGAAGAATCAGCTTAATGTGGCAGCCACTGCTATGACATGTTCAAATTGATGCCCTCATATTATTTGCAGAAGTGTTTATGTGCTATGAAATGTTCAGCCAGAGCATGCAGGAAACTGTAAAATATTTTATAAGATGTATACACGGTTGATGGCAGAATTTTAAATGCAACTTGGGAAGGTTCTATCTAAATTCCAGGAGGACAGATGAGGGAATATTTTCTCTGTAGTGACTCAGTTTTACATAAGGGGTTATATGAACTGGAAAGAAATGCCTGATTTGGGAACTATATAAATTTTTTTTCATAAAATTAAATTTTATTATTTCTAGACAAGTAAACTTGTTTACTCTTAGACCAAGAATTACCAGTTATGTTTATCTGTCTTCTACACGGTAAAAGCATTAAAAGTAGATTGTTTATTATTTTATAGGAACAAAGAACGTAGAGTAATAAATGAGGAATTCATCCCAAATATAGAAATTATATACACCATTAAAAATAGTTATGCTTCTGATGGTTTTTAAATAACAACTCTTGCCTCTAAAACAGGAACATTATTTTTGAATCTCAACTACTGCAATATGTGCAGACAGAAGGTTAATGACATATCCTCAAAATGGCATGTTTAGAAAGTTGCATTTCCAAATTCAGGAGAAGGGAGAAATATTTATTTTTAAAAAATTTTATTTTTAATTGTGGGATAACTGCTCCACAATACTGTGTTGGTTTCTGCCATACAGCAACATGAATCAGCCATAGGTATACATGTGTCTTTTCCCTCTTGAACTTCCCCTTCCACCTGCCACCCAATCTCACTCTTCTAGGTTGTTACAGAGCCCTGGTTTGAGTCCCCTGAATTATACAGCAAATTCACATTGGCTATCTATGTTGCCCAGTAGTGTAGATGTTTCCACGTTTCTCTCTCCATTTGTCCCACCCTGTCCTTCCTCCCTGCATCTCCCCAGGTCCATAAGTCTGTTTTCTATGTTTACATTCCATTGAAGTGAGGTCGCTCAGTCGCGTCCGACTTTTTGAGACCCCATGGACTATAGTCTGCCAGGCTCCTCCGTCCATGGGATTTTCCAGGCAAGAATACTGGACTGGGTTGCCATTTCCTTCTCCAGGGGATCTTCCCAACCCAGGGATCAAACCTGGGTCTCCCTCATTGCAGGCAGACGCTTTACCCTCTGAGCCACCAGGGAAGCCCCTAATTGCTGCCCTACATATAGGTTCATCAGTAGGTCTTTCTAGAGTCCATATATATATTACCATACAATATGTTTTTCTCTTTCTGACTAACTTCACTTTGTATAACAGGCTCTAAGTTCATCCACTTCATTAGACCTGACTCAAATATGTTTCCTTTCATGGCTGAGTAATATTGCATTGTGTATATGTACCACAGTTTCTTTATCCATTCATCTGTTGATGGACATCTAGGTTGCTTCCACGTCCTGGCTATTGTAAATAGTGCTACAGTGAACACTGGGGTACATATGTCTGTTTCAATTTTGGTTTCCTTTGGGTATATGCCTAGTAATAAGATTGCTGGGTTATATGGTAGTTTTATTCCTAGTTTTCTAAGGGATCCAACGGAGAAATATTTCTATTTCTTTTATCCTCATGTCTATAAAGCAGCATCAATTTCTTATAAGAAAAGTTATTTATTTACTTACCTGATTTATTTCTTTTCAAATTCCATCTCCTAAACACAGAGCTACAAAAATAGAAACTATTTTGTATATTCCCATTTGATTTAGAATTGAACCTGACTTTTTATTCTGTTTAGCTTTAACTTTTCATTTTATGTTATAGCATAGTTAATTTACAATATTGTGTTAATTTCAGGTATATAGCAAAGTTAATTAGTTATACATACACATATATCTATTCTTTTTCAGATTCTTTTCCCACATAGGTCATTAAGAGAATGTTGAGTAGAGTTTCCTGTGCTATACAGTAGGTTCTTGCTGATTATATTTATTTTGTATAGTGGAGTGTGTATATGTTAATCCCAACCTCTTCATTTATCCACTACCCTCCATCTTTCCCTTCTGGTAACCATAAGTTTGTTTTTCTGAGAGTCTGTTTTGCAAACACATTCATTTGTATGATTTTTTAAATTCCACATATAAATGATATCATATGATGTTTGTCTAAGTGACTTATTTAACTTAGTATCCTCCTGCAATGCGCAAGTCCTGGGTTTGATCCCTGGGTTGGGAAGATCCCCTGGAGGAGGGCATGGCACCTCAGTATTCCTTCCTGGAGAATCCCCACGGACAGAGGAGCCTGGCAGGACACAACTGAGTGACTAAGTGCAGCACACAGGATAATCTCTGGGTCCATCCAATGTTGTTGCAAATGGCAGCATTTTATTTTTATGGCCGAGTAATACTCCATTGTATATACGCACCACATCTTCTTTATCCACTCATCTGTTGATGAACATTTAGATTGCTTCCATGTCTTGGTTATTGTAACAGTGCTGCAATGAACACTAGGGTGCAGGACCTTTTGAAGTATGGTTTTCTTCAGATACAGGCCCCAGAGTTGGATTGATGGGTCATACAGTAGCTCTATTTTTAGTTTTTAAGGAACCTCCAGAGTGTTCTCCCTAGTGGCTGTACTAATTTACATTCCCACCAACAGTGTATGAAGGTTCTCTGCTCCACATCCTCTCCAGCATTTATTGTTTGTAGACATTTTGGTGACGGCCGTTCTGACCAGTGTGAGGTGATACCTCATTGTAGTTCTGATTTGTATTTCTCCAGTAATTGGTGATGCTGAACATCTTTTAATGTGCCTGACTTCTTTTTAAAAATTGATGTACAACTGACATATAACACATCAGTTAATTACTATCACAGCCCATCTGAAGATTTTAATCTAATGCTTATGCTTTAGAATATGTCCATAATTAGAATCATTTAAAAAGTAAGAGTTTGAGGGCTTCCCTGATGACTCAGAATCTGCCTGAGATGCAAAAGACAGATCACAGGTTCAATCCCTGAGTTAGGAAGATCCCCCAGAGACGGAAATGGCAACGCACTCCAGTATTCTTCCTTGGGAAATTACATGGACAGAGGAGCCTGGTGGGCTACAGTTTATGGGATTGCAGAGTCAGACATGGCTGAGTGACTAACACTTTCACTTTTACAAAATAAGTTTAGGTTATTGTCTAAGATAAACATGCCATAAAACCCTGACATGTCTTGGTGACATCTAAGGCAAATCCAGAATGGGAGGGTATAAGACTAAACTGAGAATTACGGACAATGAGTCTGGTCTCTGCTCTATCACAGCCACTGCTGAGTGACTTTGGGAAAGTCAGTTTCCCTCTCCAAGTCATCATTTTCCATCTGTAAAATGAGTGGATAGAGTTAATGATCTTTAAGACCATCTTCTACTCTGACATTTTATGATTCCACATAATATTTTAATCTTGAAAGAACAATTTATTTAAGTCACAATTTCTGAAACTTTCCTTTTACAAATCTTTTTCCCCCTATACTCACTGCTTAAGGAAATTTTATTTCATTTCAAATTTAGCGTTGTGGAAAGAGTTAGAAAAAGAACCTAAGTGTAGACAAGAAAAAAAAAGAATTACAAATATTAATATTGAGCAATTATGGGGACATCTAGGCTGGTTCAGGACAGGCATAAATGACCTTGTTTTATTCTAAATTCAGCTCATTGGCTTATGATGAAAAGTGAAAGGTTATTATATGGACTTACTGGGCAAAACCAGATTTTATAAATAATTACCTGTCAGACTGTTCAAGATAGACAAACATACGCCAGACCAACAAAAACATAGACCTGTCATATTTCTGAGAGAAATGTACGTTGAGTCTTCCTTCTCTGGGACTATAAGGAGATCAGGTAGAATAAAATGAAGGGGGAAAAAACCTAAAACTTATATTTTCTGCCTTGTGCATACTTTAAAATGTATAATGTGGGAGAGGAGGAATTTTGATGTGAAAAATCAGCTCCTGAAGATTTTATACATCTATGAGCCTGGCATAGAAACCAAATACAATAAATGCTGTCATTTAAAAATGTTAGGATGTTTACTGCAAGCTTATAATTTTCTGTGATTAGGGACGCCAAGAAAAATAAGAATGATGATAAAAGAAAAGTTTAATCATACATTTCACCAATCACAGATGGAACATCAAAACCCTTTGGCAATTTTTTGATATTATACATCTGTGTTTTTTTTTGTTGTTGCTGTTGTTGTTCTTGACATGAAGATTTTTTCTAGAAGGACTAACACAGAACAGGTAAATGATAGTTCACAACTGTGAAAGAAAAAGTGAAAGTGAAGTCGGTCGCTCACTTGTGTCTGACTCTGCGACCCCATGGACTGTAGCCTATCAGGCTCCTCTGTCCATGGGATTTTCCAGGCAAGAGTGCTGCAGTGGATTGCCATTTCGTTCTCCAGGGGATCTTCCTGACCCAGGAATTGAACCCGGGTCTCCTGCATTGCAGGCAGACGCTTTACCGTCTGAGCCACCAGGGAAGCTATTGCGGCACAATCCATCAGCGGGTCTCACTGTGATCTGGTCATAGCAAGAAAATCCTTCACACGTCTCATTTCTGCTTTTATTAATTCTTGACAAAGGTTGTCTCAGTGCGTGTAGAAACCACAATAAAAAGTAAAATTACGCAAAACTCATCAAGTATGAAAGAGATAACTTCCTTTTTTGCAATTCAAGTTGAATCAAGATCTGTATATTACTGCTATATTCGAGTTTGTTTCCAAGAGTGACAGTTCCTCATTTGTTGGAGAAAGTATAGATGTTAGAAGGATAACTCAGCTGCTAGAGCAGGGAAGTGCCCAGCCCATACTCAGTCTAGGTGTGAGCACTTTGGAGTAAGAAAACCGATCACTCAGCTGCCCTTCCACTGATTCTAACTGCTTGGCTTCTAAATGGGTATGGTGTGTGTGAGGGGTGGGCCTGGGGATCCAAGGGACAGGGGAAGGAGAGAAATAAAGACGGGAAGAGTTCTATGAGGGAAAAAACATACCACAGGCAGATACTTGGAAAGTTGGGAATACGCCGTTAACAATGACAGATGTACAATACGTGGGGTGAAGCGAAGAAAAGATAGGAACAGAGAGTTCATCGGGCCTATTCGGTCTTTGATTAGTCTGAGTTCACAAAGTGGACAAGTATCTGTAAAATACATGAAGATCTAGTCACCAAATGTCAGAAAGTAGAGTTGGTGGGACAGTGCAAGGGGAAATGTGACTGTCCTTTTAATTGTGTTTCCTTTGTCCCAAACCTGGATTACAAAATGCATCAAGTAAAACACAGACTAAACACTGAGAAAAAAAAAAAAAAAGACCCTGCTTTTAATTTATGTGAGCTGAGAGCAGCTCTATTCCAAATTCAAATTGCAAAATTGCATTCTTGTCCACCTACACACCACCCTGAACATCCTGCCATTAATTGGCTAAATGGCCCATCCAGTAAAACAAGACTAAGCGTTGAGGGGGTTGGAGAAGGGCTGGAGTCAGTCAGTTGAGAGTCACAACAAACCAACCCACTCCCAAGGCTGTGGAGAGGGTAAACTTGTATTTTATTTTGCCCAAGGAGGAGAACAGAAATCACCTTAATATAACATTGCCTTTCCTGTTGTCGCAGTCACAGTCACATCAGCAGGCCAGAAAAGCCATCCCATTCCTGCGGTAGGCACTCTGTCAAAGAAAAGAAATCTGCAGTGAATTATCACATCAAGTCAAACCAGGAAAGGGGGCAAAAGAGCAAGCAGCACTTTCTTCCTGTTTTGGGGCTTGGCTGGCTACAATCTACTAGGGTGCTTCATCTGAACATTGCTGGTGGCCAAGCATTAGCAACTGCTCTGTTAAAAAGTCAGTGTGGTTAACAAGTGGTTAGTGATTCTATTTCGGGGGGGAGTGGGAGAAATGTAAAATAAGACATCTCATTTTGTTAATTGATTGGGCTTGGTTAGGCCAAAGACATGTTGTGTTGAATCTGTTTGTCCTTTAGAAACATGTGTTCTCTATTGGACATGCCCAAGAATCACTTCTAACTAAGTATCTTAATAGTCTATAAATTACTGACTCATTATATTCTTCCCAGGCCTAATTTATAGTCTCAGTAAAAGCTATGGGAACAGATAGTAACAGAGGCCCCCTTACCCAATATGGTGCTAAGGAGTTCTGTACATTATAGGCATTACAGAAAACTTGAATCTTACATAATTTTATTATGCATATATAGATAGATATTCATGATGGGATAAAAATATACTCATAAAAGAAAAATGGGAAAATAAATACTGATTGTAATAATGTAATATATTCCAGTAAAGAAAGTAACACAGCATAATAATGTAATATACTCCATAAAGAAAGCAACATTTCATCCCAAGAGATATATTTTGTATTTCAGAACTGGAAGAATTGGGCCATACAGGGCCTTTCACAATGCGACACAGAGTGAAGCAGAACTGAAATCCAGGGTTTAGGAATAAAATTCCTCTTTTCACCACCATAGTTTTCATTAGTTAAACTTGGACCAGCCACCTTCAGGGAATTTGTAACCCTCAATTAGATGAAAATTTTCTATAATTTATTTTCAGAAAAATGGGAAAAGACAAATCCTCATAACATCATGAATTTTTTGTTCTTTTAAGCTAATAATTCTGGGGCTGTTTTGGAGTATATAAACTTTCAGTCCAATAAATTTACCTTCAACAGCCATCTTACAGGAAATACAGAATAAGCTTTTATGATTAAGATAATGTTAGGAATGTGTGGAAGAGTTTAATTCTAAAAAATGATTATTTTTAATTGTACAGAAAAAAAAGAAAGGTAAAACCCAAGTTTTTGACAAAGACTTCTACCAACATGAGGTGAAACAAAAATGGTTTTCTGAATAACTTTCTCTTAATCATAAAATTCAATTAGCTTCAAAACCTTCCCTCCAAATCTCCTGCTTATACAGGATTTACTATGGTTGTCAGGCTTGGGAGCCCTGGTTGAAATTTCATTAGTGGGCTGTTACACAGTTCACTCTGGATCAGCGTATCAAGGATGAGACAACAGGCAGATCCCCATGGAGCCCTTCTTTGAGGCTCGTTCTGTGAGCTCCATCTTACCACCGGGCTTTCTGCGTCATAGGGCACTTTTGGACCGAAACACACGTGCAAACAAAGGCTAGAAAATTCCAACTCGAGCTCCTAAGACCATGCACAGGAGAACAGTGGAAAATGAGCCCCTTGGAGAGCCACAAATAACTTGCAGGAACGGAGAGGGTGTCTTCCCACAACCACAGGCAGGGGAGCCTCAGGCCCTGAAATAGCCCCTTCCACCACGGCCACCTTCGAGAGGCTCACACCAAAGTAATACTTTCTGCTTCTTACCCTTGATATTTCACGTTTCACAACCACTGTGACAACCTTCAACATAACATAATATTTAAAGCCCAGGGATGGTTTACATGGAGATAAACAGACCTGGGAGTAAAGCTGGATTCCTCTTCAACATAAATGGTTGAGGTGAGCCTTGCTTGAAAAAGTAATCTTGGCTCAGGAGAAGACCAAGTTTTGGCTGAGCCCACCTGAGAAATTACCAAGTTTAATCTTTCCAGGGTGGGTGATATGAAATGGTTTACTCCAGTGTTGAAAAGTCTCTTTTCACCTTCATAGGTGAGTTGATTAATGCTGTTGGCAAACAACTAAAAGATGACAGGCTTACTGAATAACAGGCCCTCAAGTTCAATAAGAAAACCAAAGTTTAGAGCTGACCCGGATTTCTGGAATAAGTTCTTCCTATTCTAATTCTAAAATAAAGAAGGAACAAACAAGCATGTGTAATTAGTGAAGAGCAATTTCAGCAAACCAATCCCCCTAGGGTCCTCCACCCTGAGTCACTGCTTTTTCCTTTTGATGTATAAAGGATGTATGTTGTCTGTCTGTGTAGGGCAATTATGGGAACGTCCCAAATTTGGCATCCCTTCCAGAGTAAGCAGCTTGAAAGGAAGATGGATGGAGACAACTCATCTTTGTGTCAACTGTGAATTTCTCTCTATTTGTGCTGCGAATGCTGAAACTAAATTTAAACATTGCTTGGTGTGAGGGCCTTCCAGAGGCCACGTTCTCATGAAACACTCTGCATCCCACTCACTCTCTATTGTTAGATATTGTGAACAAGTCACAGACACTCTTAGTAAAACCCAGACCTTGAGCAGAAAAAGCCAGGACCTCCCCAACTACTGAAAAGTATGAATTAATTAATAACACAGACTCCCTCTCCTCAAACCAGCTCTGACTTGCTATATACCACTTAAGCTTCATTTCTGACTTTAGAGCTCTGTTCTCAACTATTATTTACTTTCATGTAAATGTATTAAAAGTTCAGGTATTTGAGTATCTCTCAAGGTACCAGCAAACAATATATGTATACATATACGTGTGTGTGTGTGTGTGTGTGTGTGTGTGTGTGTGTGTGTGTGTGTGTGGCTTCCGTGGTGGCTCAGATGGTACAGAATCTGCTGGCAATGTAGGAGACCCGGGTTCAATCCAGGAAGATCCCTGCAGAAGGGAACAGCAACCCCTCCAGTAATCTTGCCTGGAGAATTCTGTGGACAGGAGCCTGGCAGGCTACAGTCCATGGGGACACAAAGAGCTGGACATGATGGAGCAATTTAACACTTCCACATATATATATACTATGTATTTTAATTTTTTTAAGGACCAATTGTAGTTCTTAAAAGTCTTTTTTCTAAAATTGAGTATCAAGTTAGTCCCCCATTTTTGACAAGGAAAGCAGGAGATTCCCTGCAAACCTCCCTTCGCCAATGCTGTGGACATTTGCAGTGTTTGCTACCAAGCACCCCCACGGTCTTTATCAACAAAGAACCCAGTCAGCTCCAAATTATGACCTGTTACTGGAAGCTCAATCTACCTGAATAAGCAGACACAGACTCTACCTGCTGCACTGGTGGGATATTAACTTGTAAGTGTGTACCTTTAAAATAGGAATTTAAAGTCTGTGTGAGCATGGGCAATGAACAAACTAGGGAAAACAGTTAAATCCCGAACTGGTTTACTTCTGCTTTTATGGTTCATCACAATTGCACATTTTAAGGAATATAGATTAACATTAAAAAGGAAAAGGTTAATAAATACCTTAAGCAAAAAGAAGATAAATATGCCACAAAGCATACCCTGCAGTTCCAAGTTGAATATGATTGTGTGTGTATGTGTGTTGATTGTGCCAGTAATCTAATTAGTAAGACTTTAATTACAGATAAAACTATCCCCTTCAGTTCAGACCTACACTTTATTCTCACTACTACACTTCCTGATTTATTCTGCTTTTTAAAGTAAAATAAACCGAGAATTTCATTGTAGGGACAAGCATCAGCAAGATGGCAAACTAGGAGGTCCCAAAGCTTGTCTCCCCAACAAAACAATAAACAACTACAAACAGTCAAAAAATAGCTCTGAATTACAACAAAAAAGTATGACTATACAGAAAAGTGTAGGAAGCATTTTATTTGCATTATTCACCCATCCCAGTCCAGAGCAGCTCAGTACAGAGAGTGACCCCACCTTGGAGGGATATCATCCCAGAGGAAAAGGAAAGCAGGAGATTCCCTGCAAATCTCCCTTGCCAATGCTGTGGACGTTTGCAGTGTTTGCTACCAAGCACCCCCACAGTCTTTACCAACAAAGACTCCAGTCATGAGCTGCGTGGAGTCCCCACTGCTGTGTTTCCTTTTGGGGCTGGAGCTGTCTCTGCGGTGAGACTCGCTCCCCTGCTCCTCACTCTCTGGGATCATGATGCCATAGCATCTCACTGTTGATGGGAGTGAAGCTACTGCTGCTCTCTGTGTCCTGTCTCCAGGGTTCTGCAGCTACTATCAGCAGGGCCCAGATGCTGCTTTCTGTTCCGCTCCTAGGTCCTAAGTCATGGCATTGCTTGCCATCACTGGGCTACACTGATACTGCTCTGCGTTCTACCCTTTGGGTCCTGAGTCATGGCTTTGACCTGGCATTGCTGAGGCTAAGCCGCTGCTGCTCTGCACCCTGTGCCCTGGAGCCAGAGGCAGGACTTGGACCCACCATCCCCAGGGTGTGCCGCTGCTGCACCCTACAGTTCTGTGCCACTACTGTGTCTCCCCATCCTGCGGCCACAGATCGCTGTGCTGAGTCCCAAGGACGCAGACCCTGGCTCCGTGGAAGATGTGCACATGCCTACCCTCAGGCACTGGTACTAGCATCACTGCAAGGGCACTGGAGCACCAGGACCAAGGAACTGCCCCACGGGCCTGAGGTCAAAACCCCGGCTCCACTGCCACTGAGTGCCAGTGCGCTAACTCTGGTGCCAAGAAGGATCCCTTTGGCTAGAAATTCCTCCCACAGGCAAAAAGGAAGACCTCCAGCAGCCTCTGTCACTGAAGACCCCAACAGCTGTAGATTCCACTGCCACTGGCAGGACCCCTGTGGTCTGGGCCACTGCAGAGCCCTGCAGTCTTTGCCAAAGTTGACCTCAGCTGCTGATGGAGCTGCCTGGAGACTATGCCACTGTGCTTGTCCCAGCATCAGAGCTGCTGAGCTCCAGCCAGCCAGAGATCTCACAGATACTTTCAGGTGAAAATCCTTCTCTTCCAGAGTCAGTCTGAAAAGGTGGTTAAAAAAATGACTGCTCCCTCAAATGTGCAAACACCAATGCAAAGCTACTAGAAACGTAAGAGAGAGCTTCAAAAACAGACTCAATCAAACAGAAGAATGTGCCAACTCAAAGAGACATTTTTTGATATTATCTATTAAGAGGAGAAAAGAAATAAGAATGAAAAAGGGTGATAAAGTCTATGTAAATTAGGGGATATCATTTAAGTGAAACAATATAGTTGGCTCTGATATGTTAGTCACAAAACAAGGTTTAATAAACTTAAGAACACAGAAATCCTATCAAGCATATTTCCCAAACATAATGAAACTAGAAATCAATGATCGGAGGAAAGCTACAAAATTCACAAATATGTAGAAATTAAAAACCCATCTGCATGGATAAACAATGGGTCAACAAAAAAGTCAAAAGGGAAATACAAAAATTTCAAGAGAAACAACAACAACAAAAACCCCTACAATATACCAAAACTTATGGGATGCAGCAGAAGTTCTAAGAGGCAAGTTTATAGTGATAAATGCCTACATTAAGACAAAAGGAAGATTTTAAATAAACTTAGCCTTATATGTTATATAACCTTGTATGTTTCAGTTATCCCTCAATAAAGCTGGAAAAAAAATCTCATTATAGCAGGTCTCAAATTTACTTTTAAATACTTCATTTCTCAAAGGTCTAAGACAGAAGATTTTTGTTCTATTATTTGAATTCTTATAAATTTGCAGAATTTGATTTTAGCAACTCTTTATTGAGTTCCAACTCTGTGTAAGCCACTATGTGCTTGGTGGTACAAAGGACTCGAAGATGAGTGACACAGTCCTGCAGCCACTAAAGCTTCCAACTGAATGTTAATGGTTTAACCACCACAAGTAAAATGCATTGAGGGGTCATTCTCAAGAGTGGGGAAAAAAAAAATAAGGCAGGCTTTTTGTTTGCTCTTCTACTTTTAATCACAATATTTAATTTCAGATAAAAGTCATGAGATTTGTATATTTCTTAAAGTAGGGGGTGAAATATTAAAAAATTACTATACTTTTAAAAATTGGCTTATGAAATATTCAATACTTTCATGTCCATATCTAATTTAGCATTACCACAACTATTAAAAAGAAAGGTCTTATTATTCTCCTTTTAAAGTGATATGTCTAGTGAGTAATCAATAAATTTAGGATTCAAAATCCAAGACCTGTATTCTTTTCATAATACCATTCTCTTACACTAAACAAAAGAAAACTACTCCTCCCCTCCAAATCTAGTTTAATTTATTCCATCTAGATTACTGTAGACATATCTATTCTCCTAGTCCTAACAAACTCAAGTCTTGCTAAAGGTCATTTAAATTAAAACTGTACTTCAAAGATTTAAACTAGATTAGCTTGGCACAATCCTTAGAGTGCAGAGATGGGACCTGAATCTAAATCGTCTTCAGTCTGGAGGCACTCTCAACTAGTGCTTATTTTCCAGACTAATTTAAAGGTTTGTATAAATAATAATAATAATAATAATAAAACACTGTGCATGCAAATAACTTGGGGGAGCTTTACAAAAATAACAGATACTCTGGCTTCACTTCTTTTAAGTCTACTGGTCTGAGTGGGGTTCGGGTTTGGAATGTTTTAAAAGCAATCCAGGGACTTTCCTGGTGGTCCAGTGGTTAAGAATCCATCTTGCAATGTAGGGGAACACGGGTTCAATCCCTGGTTGAGGAACAAAGATCCCACATGCCCTGGTGCAACTAAGGCCACGGGCCCCAACTATGGAGCTTGTACACCACAACAAAAGATCCCACATGCCGCAACTAAGACCTGAGGCAACCAAGTAAATAAATACATTTTGAAAAAAAATTCTTCCCTTTGACCTGGATTCACAACGGGGGCTGAGAACGATGGTGGAGTAGGTGAGCATGCCATGAACAGGACTCCAAAATGGTTTTGTCAACAAATAGAGAACTCTTGCAGTCTGTCACGATTACACATTAGATAGTATTTCATAATGGGAATCCTAATCTTAGCATTTAATACAGAAGAAATAGAAACTAAGGTTTTCAACTGCTACATTTAAAATGGATAACCAACACGGACCTACTGTCCAGCACAGGGAACTCTGCTCAGTGTTATGTGGCAGCCTGGATGGGGAGGGGGTTTGGAGGAGAATGGATCAGGTATACGCATGGGTCCCTTCACTGTTCACCTGAAACAATCACAACCTTGTTTGTTAATCAATTATACCGCAAAACAAAATAAGAAGTTTTAAAAATTGAGGTTTTCAGACGTGCCTCTTATGAAGATAGCAGACGGGCTACCTGCGGCTCTCTCACTTCTGATTGTGGGCCACGTGCAGACCAGTCATTGTTCTTCTCCTTCCCAGGAGCTGGGATGCTGCTGTGAGGGAGCGCAGCCCTGCAGCCCGCCACACCACGTTTAATTCCATAATGGCAGAGGGATTTGGAAACTAAGCCTCCTAAACCACGTTGAACACATCTTTGCTTACATCTAAAATCAAGGAACAATAAAACTTTGGAATTGGAAAGCATCTTTGGGAACTCCTCTAGTCCAATTCCTAATCTAACAGATGAAAAAACTACTGCCTAGCGAGAGGCACACAGATCTGTGGTCACGTGGCAGACAACCTAGGACGGTTCTCATTCTGCCCAAAGCTGTACGTTCAGCTTCTCTGACCTTAATGGGGAAAACAGACGTGGGGGGAAAAATTGTTTTTCCAGATAAAGAATCCTTGGGAGCAGAACAAAAGTGAAGGGGCTGGAGGGAGGGAAGGACTTCATTGTCCAAAACAGGACAGCTGAGTAGTTAGAACAAGACACGCTATGATGAGCTTTTAGTTCTATGCCTGCCTCTTCAGCTATCTGATTAGCTCTCCCTTGGAAAACCACTTAATATCCCGAGTGCCCCCAATAATAGTTTTGATAAATAGATGAACTCTCAAAATAATTAAGATCAACCTGGCTGAAAGGTTCTGTGGCAAAAGCATGCACCTTTAGAACCTTCACAGAAATGACGCATCATTTATTTGCACTCAAATCTTTCTAATAAGTCTGCTCAGTGTCTGATTTAGGGTCAAGCATACAATGTGGACTGCCTGGGTCGGTTTGGAGTTGGCCGATTTGGGCGAAATCCAGGAGAGAAAGGACAATAAAAAGATTTGGAGCCTACATTCACCCTTTCCAAACTACTGTTAACTCCCAATTAATTAAATGTAGGGTAGACTCTGCATTTTGGATGATTTCGGGCCACAGGAGCCACCCTGGTTACCAAGGGCCTGGTGGTTTCTCAAGAGCTCTCTGCTCCATGGGGATGCAGAGGGTACCGAGAGCAGAGCTTCTATGACTAGTGGCTTGGCTTTGCTGGAGGATGTGGTGGGGGAGGCAGTGGGGTGAACTGAAAACAGGCTTTCCCTGCGTGCGTGCTAAGTTGCTTCAGTCGTGTCCGACTCTCTGTGATTCTATGGACTGTAGTCCACTAGGCTCCCCCTGTCCATGGGATTCTCTAGGCAAGGATACTGGAGTGGGTTGCCATTTCCTCCTCCAGGGGATCTTCCCTGCCCAGGGATCAAACCTCTGTCTCCGGAGGCTCCTGCATTACAGGTGGATTCTTTATTACTCAGCCACCAGGGAAGCCCACAGGCTTTCCTAGTCTTTACTAATGAAGTTAACCTAAGTGTTCCATTTATTGGACTATTCAGTTGAGTGCGGGATGAGGGTATGTTGTCTCTGAATTTCATGTATAAAAATGCTGTTTCACAAGACAGCTACATTAGCCCACCTCACTCCCAAGTTACTGTAAAGACCAACTGTGTTTTTATCTCCTTTTTCTATCTCTCTTCTGGCAGCAACACTGGAGACTACATCAGTTTGTTTCAAATTCCACGGCCCCCATCAACCCCAGTTCAGCCCTGCCCTCTGTGGGGTCACTGGATTCAGAGTCCAAGCCCCCCTCCCAGCTCCTCCATTTGCTGCAGGAGGTGACTGTGCCCTGAGAGGCATCTTGTTTTGCTTTAATACTATAAATCTTTGAACCCCTGAAGCTTCATATCAAAGCTATGTAATAGCTCTTTAAAAGATAAAATATGCCCCCTTTTCTTGCTGCCCTTGTGTCTGCGTGTGGGCAAGAGATTTAATTACAATGAATAAAACTGAATGGTGGTCTGAGACTCTTAAAATCAAAGTGGGGATCATGGCTGAATTTCATTAGCAAACATAAATACAAATAGGCACATCTTGTTTATACCAATGCCATGTGACTTTCCCCCTTTTGATAATTTCATTCTAACTCTGATAAATTTCAGAGAATCTAAATTGAACCATATGATGTATAGCACTGTAATATGCAAAACTCTTCATTAAACATTTTCCTTTTTGAGTACTTCCCCATGTTATAAATATCCTGTAAAAATCATGGAGGGCAGTTTGTCAGACAGCAGAGCCTTGATTTAAGACAGTGGAGGGAGCCCTGCCCTCTAAATAAGAGGTCTTCTCTGGCTGGCAGAATGGGGAAAAGACATAGCATTAACTCCCATTCTATTCCAAGTAACTGTGAGCCTATAAATCTTATGGAACATGTCATTTTATGCATGTTTTCTCTAAGTCTGTATCATATTCTTCTTAAAAGTTGTTTCAGCATTCTGGATATAAACATCTCTCAATGAAAAATTAATTATTAAAAATTACCATTTCCTAATTGCCCAAGTCATCTCAATCAAATTATATGAAAGATGTGTTAATTTCTTTGCTGTCACTGAGCAAAGTAATTACATGGTTGGTGCAAACAGCACTGTATTTTAGAGAAAAGTTTTTGTGACTGTTATTTTTAGCAATTTTATATGAGTCTAAATAGAAGTGTACCATTTCTATGCTTAAACTATTCTTTCCATGATATTGTATGTACTTAAATATATTTATGGTAGTAATAATTTAATGGCAATAATATTAAGCTTTTTTTTCCTTCCACCTAAATTATAAACAATTAAAACAACAAATTTCCAAAATATTCCAAGCTGCAGACACATGTTATGTATAGACAGTACCAAACTGGCAGAAGTTAGTCATCAAAATCCTCGCAGCAGGGAAGGTGGGCAGGCAGGGTCGGGGGAGAGAGGTGCTCAGTATAATAACAGTTAATTCTTGTTTTTCTTTTTTGATTCGAAGCTCTCAGTAGGCAGGAAGTTGCTATTTTATTTGTTTCTGTATGTCCAGGGTACAATCCCTGAACAACATATAAGTAGGTGCTCAATAGACAATCATCTAATGAATGAATGCATTTGATTTGCAAATAGCTTAGTTTCTTCTGGACAATGAGAGATGCTAACATGTATTCACCATGACAGCAGGGGCTGAGATATTGTCAGCTCCAAAAAAATCAGGCTTAGACTAAATGCTTATCATTTTACCAAGTAAGAGTCAGCAGCAATTAGTAGGAAAAATAAATTAGTGACCTTGATAATTCAGCCATAAGCAATGCTGCAAAAGAGTTACTTTGATGTCAGTTCTCAGTTCCCACTGGGAGCATTTCTGGTCTTCTCATTACTGTTATCTGCCAGGAGTAAAAACTTTTGCATCAATGGAGCCAACTGCTTTGTGTGCCAGAAAGAAAGAATCCAAGTCATCTAAAACAACACTATTGAATTGTTTTGTTGCATCTAAACATTTTAAGTTCCAACATTTTGTTACTGAAAAGCTTACAGTAGTATAAAATAATGTTTTAACAGTCTTGGTTGGGTGGCAGTGTTACTCAATTGTATTTTCCATTTTCAAAGTTGTCAACAATGATATAATAAAAATTAAAAGAAAACACTGCCTCAGTGGCCTTTGCTATGTCAAAAAATACAACATGAGGAATAAGTACATGAATAGCAATAGCTGTTTACCAATGATCAAGGCATCAATTGAGAACAGTAAACAAATCACAATTAAAGTTCTCAAGAATTTTAGAAGAAAATGAATAATAAAATTACAACATAGAACTATCAGGACACAGTCACTAATAATGAAAATCACTGTGGTAGCCACCTGAGAAGGTATATTTTTGTATGAACCTATTGTCATTCATTCATTTAATAACATAGGTTGCAAGATGCAGTGGATACAGCAGTGATCACAGAAGTGGTTCCTGCCCTTCACGTTGAACAGTCTAATGGGGGAGACATGTTGAATGAAAAATGACAAAGGTAATGGGAATTACAAAATGAGAGTAGAGTATAATGGGACTATATAAGAGGACAGCAGAGGTAGGTGGCGATCAACAATGTTTCTTGAAGGAAAAGACACTCAGCTGAGGCCAAGCTGGGGATGGGGATGAGTGGTGAAAGGGCAGGACAGAAAAATGTTCCAGGTTAAGACCCAGAGGAGAGAGCCTGACTTATTTTCAAATGTCAGTCTATAGGATATGCTTGTCACAATAAATATTAAGTCTAAGACACCAACCCACACCACCTACCACTGAAGGGTTTATCAAAATTCAGGTAAGAAATGCTCATGTTATATAAACGTTCAAACAATTCTTTTGAATCACTGCTTTAGAGCGTGATATAAACTCTTTACACCAGACTGGAAGAATTAGAGGACTTCTGGTTTCTGATCCGGCATGGAAGAAGTCTGGAAGTTGCCACTCTGTCCTTGTTTACTCAAGTGAAAGTTGAACAAAGTGAAAAATCAAGAACTCTTAGATCCAAAGGAGAAGTGAAGTCACAGGGCAAACCACTGCCCTTAAAACAGAGAGACAGAGAGTCACAACTTAATGGAACAGAGATCTATAAGCAAAAACCTCTGTGGGAACCAGTGCTGGGGTAGGGGAAACTGAACTGTAACTGACAAACTGCTAAAGCTCAGTGTGGACAGACCTGGGAGCTGAAACTCCAGGGGGACTCAGACACAGGTGGGGGCGGGGGGAGGGGGAAGGGAACCACACTTTTGTGAGTTTTAGCTCCCTGGAGGTCAACTAGGTTCTCACAGTGACTATCACAGGAAAACCTCTTCGTGCTTCCAGCGGGGTTAAAAACATTTTGAAATACACCAAAGCATTATGTTCTTCTCAATAAGGTCTAAGTACAAGAGAAATAAGTTAATTAGAGCTTAACCTGAGTAAGTTTTATAAGAGCGTAACTGACCTGGGCAAAGGAAATACCCAGCTGTCCATCCATCGTGGCCATCCTGTCTAATAGTCTGGTGGGTGGGTGGGGCACTAGAAAGCACTCGTGAAGCTCACAGTTCAGAGGCATAGGGTCTGTAAGACTAAGACCTACTCACAGCTGCATAGAACGCCTCCCCTCCGTCCACATTTTACCATCATAATAATAAAGGCCTATTTTTACAGCAGTTCCTTTAACCCAGTACATCATGTCTGGCTACTAAGACAAAATTACAAGGTATAATAAAAGGTAAAAAAACAGTTTGAAGAACACAGCAAGCATCAGAACCAGACCCATTTATGACTGGCATGTTGGAATTAACAGACTGGGAACTTATAACAACTATGATTGAGATGATTGGATGGCATCACTGACTCAGTGGACATAAATCTGAGCAAACTTCAGGAGACAGCGAAGGACAGGGAAGCCTAGTGTGCTGCAGTCCATGGGGTTGCAAAAGAGTTGGACATGACTCTTAGCAAGTGAACAACAACAGCAACAATGATTAGGATGCTAAAGGCGCTAATGGATAAGGTAGACACCATGTAAGAACAGAAGAGCAATGCAAGCAAAGTAATGGAAATTTTAAGCAAAAGTAAAAAGAAATGCTAGATATAAAACTCCATTATAACAGAAATGATGAATGCCTCTGATGGGTTTATTAGTAGACTGAATAAGACTGAGGAAATAAGCTCTGAATTTGCGGATACTATACAAGAAACCTCCAAAACTGAAAAAGCAAAGAGTGAAAAAAAAAACAGAAAACACAGAATAAAATATCCAAAAACTATAAGACAGCTACAAATGGTATAACATATGCATAGCAGGAATATTAGAAGAAGAAGAAAAAGAAAAGAACAGAAGAAATACTTTTAAAAATAACGACCTAGGATTTTAATGTTGACATCAGACCATAGACCCAGGGAGCTTAGGGAACACCAAGAAGGATAAATAAAGATAAATAAAGGAAAAATAAAGATCTTCTCATACAAACAGAAACTGAGGGGATTATTTTCTAGTAGTTCCTTGCTTATAGGAAAATGTTAAGAGGAAGTTTCCAGATACAGTTCAGAAAAAAAAAGTGAAGTTGCTCAGTCGTGTCCAACTCTTTGCGACCCCATGGACACCAGACTCCTCTGTCCAGGGGATTTTCTAGGCAAGAGTACTGGAGTGGGTTGCTGTTTCCTTCTCCAGGGAACTTCCCGACCCAGGGATTGAACCCAGGTCTCCCACATTGTAGACAGATGCTTTACATTTGAGCCACCACTATGATCTTAGCCAAAAGGCCGGGTATAAAGAAAGAACAGTGGAGAAGGAGTAAGTAAATCGGTGCAGTCACTGTGGAGAACCGCATGGAGGTTCCTTAAAAACTAAAAACAGAGTTACCACATGATCTAGCAATCCTACTCCAGGGCATACATCCGGAAAAGATAAAAACTAACTGGAAAAGATCCATGCACCCCAGTGATCACTGCAGCACTATTCATAGCAAACAAGACGGGAAGCAACCTAAACGTCCAGCAACAGATGAACAGATAAAAAAGACGTGTGTGTGTGTGTGTGTGTGTGTGTGTGTGTGTGTGTGTGTGTATACATAAACACAATGGAATACTACTCAGTCATAAAAAGAATGAAATAATGCCATTTGTAGCAACATGGAGGAACCTAAAGATTATCATACTCTGTGAAATAAGCCAGACAAAGACAAATATCATATATCACCTATATGTAGAATCTAAAGAAATAATACAAATGAACTTATTTACAAAGCAGAAGTGGGCTCACAGGCATAGGAAACAAACTTATGGTTACCAAAGGAGAAAGTGGGGAGGGTTCCACTAGGAATTTGAGAGTAATGGACATAGCACTATATATAAGATAAACATAAGGATCCACTACACAGCACAGGGAAACATATTCAAATATCTTAACCTATAGTGGAAAAAGAGTCTGAAAAAGAATATAACTGAATCACTTTGTTGTACACTTGAAAACACTGTAAATCAACTATACATCAAAAAATATAAAAAAACCCTTGAACTGCTGTGTACTGACTTCACAGTGACAGGCATGCCTTCTCCATGCCTTTGTGTCTCCTTCCCTAATTGAGTGTGCAAGGCACTATGAACATACTTTTGTCATATTAATTGCCATATTTCTATAATGGAGTTGTGTTAATGGAATTTGCCACAGACATTTACAATCTACCTCGGCCATTAAAAAAATCACCTTCAAGTATCATAAATAACCAAAGTGTGTTCTCTAGTGTGAAAGATTAATTTGAAGAGAGCTAGCATATTAAATGATTAAATCCCTGAGGATGGAATCATTCCAAGTCAGATACATAATCTCTATAGCAGCGACAGTGCTCGTGTTATTAGGCATTGTTCTAATAAACCTTTAAAACATAAGCTCTTTGGGGGATTCCCAGGGGACACTAGTGGTAAGAACCTGCCTGCCAACGCAGGAGACATAAGAGATTCAGGTTCGATTCCTGGCTCAGGAAGATCCCCAGGAGGAGGAAATGGCAACCCACCCCCGTGCTCTTGCCTGGAAAATTCCAAGGACAGGGTAGCCTGGCAGGCTATAATCCACAGAGCCAGAAAGAGTCAGATATAACTGAGTGCCATAAAGGGCAGGCTATTTGGGTCACAGTAACTAGAATACTGTGCTGGCCCAGACCAGCCCTATTCTACCGTTGTTCGCCTCTGCTGTTTACTGGTCATACTGTTAAAAATACTGAGAAGGTGTAGGTTTAGTACATTAAAAAATGTTCTCAATTTCACTTTAAACAGTTATTACCATAAAAATACTTTATCATAGAACATTTTGTTTTATTAGTCACCAGATAAATGAAAAGACAGGCCTTCAGAAGGTCTATGAAAAATTTAGCACCAATCCTGGACCAGGGAATGGAGACATTAGTTGAGATTCTTGTTGGCTGAAAGCTGAGATCAGAGACGTCCTTCCAAAAGACTGTGGCTGTCATTATTTCAAGAACTCTTAACCACGATTTCTTTAGGAAAGGCTGAATGAGTTCTACCTTTATGTTTTCTATTTGTCGAGCACTCCAACGGAATGTAAGCAGCCATTCTATAACGTAAAGCCTTGGGATATATAATCTTTACAATGAAATTACTTCAGTGAATCATTTCAACCAGGATTTAGGAGAAGGAAGGGAAAGCTCTTTTTGCACATGAGTTTCTGTCTGTCCGTCTAGTCCATGTGGTGGTATCAGCGACCGAATGGGCAGGTCCCACCACTCCCGGGGTCCACTGGCCTCCAGTGCGTGCGGCTGGCCTCTTCTTGTTCCCCATGGCCGTGGGAGGTGAGGGGAGGTAAGCAAATGCATGAATAGCTGCCAGGGAGAAAGATGGGAGGGAAAAAAAAGCTAAAGAAATATAGTATTTCAATCAAAGTCTGAAATTTGTAGAAGTGGTTTTGGTCTCCATATAGTAAAAATATTTATCCAAGAAACTCCTACTCGGGTGTGAACATCCTACTTCTAGTGGGATTTTGCTTGGCAAAGGGCTGTGAAAGAGTGGCAGCTAATACAGAACATGTCTATAAACAAATTTATTTAGTTAGTACAGACTGACACATTCGCTCAGAGGATTTCAGCAATTACATGTAAAACTATTTCCTACAGTGGTTTCCTTTTGTGATTTTGCTAATTTATTCAATCTAGGCCATTTTCATGCACTGACTGTTATAAGCCATTTAGCCACACAGGCCGAAATGAACATATGGAGACTATGCTTTCTTTCTAATTCTTCATGTAAACATAATTACATGGTGATATTAAAGAGTCAAACTTATAATGAAAAGAGGTAAGCAAGGTTGTAATACCTTAAAACATAACGTTGTAATCTAACTTTGGAGAAGAGAGATCTGGAAATTTTGGCTATGGTAATATATATCAAAGTGTTTCATAAAATGTGAAGCCTTATGTAATGGTAAGGGTGTTTACATTTATGTCCAACATGTATTATTATTCCAGTTATAGCTATCAGTTCAGTTCAGTTCAGTCTCTCAATCGTGTCCGACTCTTTGTGACCCCATGTACTGCAGCACACCAGGCCTTCCTGTCCATCATCAATTCCTGGAGTTTACTCAAACTCAATGGCAACCCACTCCAGTATTCTTGCCTACAGAATCCTGTGGACAGTGGAGCCTGGTGGGCTGCTGTCCATGGGGTCAGAGTTGGACACAACTGAAATGACTTATCATGCATGCATGCATTGGAGAAGCAAATGGCAACCCATTCCAGTATTCTTGCCTGGAGAATCCCAGGGACAGAGGAGCCTGATGGGATGCCATCTATGGGGTTGCACAGAGTTGGACACGACTGAAGCAACTTAGCAGGGGCAGCAGCAGTAGCAGCAGCATGTCCACTGAGTCAGTGATGCCATCCAACCATCTTATCCTCTGTCATACCCTTCTCTTCTCACCTTCAATCTTTCCCAGCATTAGGGTCTTTTCAAATGATTTGGTTCCTTGCACCAGGTGGCCAAAGTATTAGAGTTTCAGCTTTAGCATCAGTCCCTCCAATGAATATTCAGGACTGATTTCCTTTTAGGATGGACTGGTTGGATCTCCTTGCAGTCCAAGGGACTCTCAAGAGCCTTCTATATCACCATAGTTCAAAAACATCAATTCTTTGGCACTCAGCTTTCTTTATAGTCCAACTCTCACATCCATACATGACTACTGAAAAAACCATAGCTTTGATTAGATGGACCTAACTGTCAGCAAAGTAAAAAGGCAAAAACATAGGACACTGAAAGATGAACTCCCCAGGTCAGTAGGTGCCCAACATGCTACTGGAGATCAGTGGAGAAATAATTCCAGAAAGAATGAAGAGACGAAGCCAAAGCAAAAACAACACCCAGGTGTGGATGTGACTGGTGATAAAAGCAAAGTCCAATGCTGTAAAGAGAAATATTGCATAGAATCCTGGAATGTTAGGTCCATGAATCAAGGCAAACTGGAAGTGGTCAAACAGGAGATGGCAAGAGTGAACATTGATATTCTAGGAATCAGCGAACTAAATGGACTAGAATGGGTGAATTTAACTCAGATGACCATTATATCTACTACTGTGGGCAAGAATCCCTTAGAAGATATGGGGAGTAGCCATCATAGTCAACGAAAGAGTCCAAAATGCAGTACTTGGATACAATCTCAGAAATGACACAATGATCTCTGTTCATTTCCAAGGCAAATCATTCAGTATCACAGTAATCCAAGTCTATGCCCTGACCAGTAATGCTGAAAAAGCTGAAGTTGAATGGTTATGTGAAGACCTACAAGACCTTCTAGAACTAACACCCCCAAAAGATGTCCTTTTCAATATAGGGGACTGGAATGCAAAAGTAGAAAGTCAAGAAACACCTGGAGTAAGAGGCAAATTTGGCCTTGGAGTACAGAATGAAGCAGGGCAAGGGCTAACAGAATTTTCCCAAGAGAATGCACTGGTCATAGCAAACACTCTCTTCCAACAACACAAGAGAAGACTCTACATGTGGACATCACTAGATGGTCAATACTGAAATTAGATTATAAGATGGAGAAGCTCTATACAGTCAGCAAAACAAGGGCAGGAGCTGACTATGGCTCAGATCATGAACTCTTTATTGCCAAAGTCAGACTAAAATTGAACAAAGTAGGGAAAACCAGTAGACCATTCAGGTATGACCTAAATCAAATCCCTTACGCTTGTACAGTGGAAGTGAGAAACAGATTCAGATCTGATGGAGAGCCTGAAGAACTATGGATGGAGGTTTGTGACACTGTACAGGAGACCATCCTGAAGAAAAAGTTATAGCTAAAACAACATGAAATCATATGCTTGGACAATTTTAACTTTTAACAAATGTATGTTCATTGAAATGCATGTTCTCAACTCTAGAAGCACTTGGATTCTAATTCTCTAATTATACATATTTCTATTTGAGAATGTTAATTTAATTCATTATATTAATTAATAACTCCTACCTTTCAAACTGTGTTTTGGTCATTATTATTGTAGATCCCATAATGTCTTACATTTAGAAGCTCAATAAATATTTGGTAAATAAGTAAACCCCATGTTATCTTGGGTAGTCCTCATGTAAAGAAAACCAATACGGATGGACACTTATGAATTAATTCATTTCACACTAATTATTTTACAGATTGAGAATTTTTATTTCTCATATATATATTATATTTATGATTAATAAAAAAAAGGTAGAGTAAATTTTCTTAAATAAAGGAAGGGTACCATGTGAAGGCCGAAGTGGAGACTGGAGACATCTACAAACCAAAGAGCACCTAGGATTACTGGTCATTACACAAAGCTAGGAGACGCTGGGAACAGACTCACCCCTCTGAAGCAAGCTGCCCTGCTGACTCCTTGATTCCAGACTTCTAGCCTGGAGAACTGGGAGATGACACACGTCCTGTTGTTTCAAGCCGCCCAGTTTGTGGTACTTTGTCAACAGCAGTCTTAAAAAACAAAGGCAACTCTCTTACATTAACTATTTACTTTTATCGATCTATATGGTTTTAACAAAATGGCCTGGAAACTAAGGTCATTGCTGAAATCTTTAAAAACCTGTCAGTCTAGTTAGTAGGAACAGCTGCTTTTGTGGAAAAACCCCACTACATTTCTGGCCTGAGAGCATCAAATGAGATGAGCTCTGCTTCTACTTGGACAGAACTTTCCCTTCCGGTTTTCCCAGCAGGTATGAAGTGGGAGTGCTGTAGTCCCCTGAAACAAAGTATACGCTTAAGCAAGGCTTTCCTAAATGATAGATCTAGGGCAGAAGGAACTTAAAGTGATATTTTTCAAGACAGTGGCATTTTCACCTCAAATGCTTCATAAAAGCATAAGATGAGAGAATATTAAGGTACTGGCCCTCAGAGGAAAAAGTTGAGATATTTTTAAAGTGAAGTTCCTGATAGTGGCCATCCATCATACCACAGTCCTTTGCGTCAAGGCTAACCTAATAACTGAGATCAAGTTACTTTATTTTTGGCCTACTGAAGCCTAGGATCAGTAATTCTCATCTTTATAATGTGTAAGGGAATACTAAAAACATATATTATGGTGAAAAAATTTGTGTATGGGGAGATATTTGAAAAATTTAAAACACATATGGAAATTATACTTCTGGTAGCCACTGACTGAGAAAATAGGTACTGATCAAAATCCTGCAATGATGGGTTTAGATGCATGTTATTTACCACAACAGGTTTAGATGAATGTTATTTACCACAACAGTACCTACAACAGTTGAAAACACATTAAGACATATCAGTTATCCTTTCTATAGACAGTGCTTATGTGCTTTGGGTCTGGGGCTGTGCCATTCTAACTATAAGGCTCTTGGGGAATGCAGGTTAACAGGTTTGAAAATGCCTCCCCCAGCCCCCTCCCACAAAGAGGGGAGGATGAACTCAGAGAGTAGCGTTGACATATATATATATATATATATATATATATATATATATACTACCACATGTAGAACAGAGAGCTAGTGGGAAGCTGCTGTATAGCACAGGGAGCTCAGCTCTCAGTGCTCTGTGATGACCAAGAGGGGTGGGAGGAAGACTCAAGAGGGAGGGGCTGTATGTATACTTATATACATATAGGGGCTATATGTATTCTTATGGATCACAATAAACTGTGGAAAATTCTGAAAGAGATGGGAATACCAGACCACCTGACCTGCCTCTTGAGAAACCTATATGCGGATCAGGAAGCAACAGTTAGAACTGGACATGGAACAACAGACTGGTTCCAAACAGGCAAGGAGTATGTCAAGGCTGTATATTGTCACACTGCTTATTTAACTTCTATGCATCATGAAAAACGCTGGGCTGGAAGAAGCACAAGCTGGAATCAAGATTGCCGGGAGAAATATCAATAACCTCAGATATGCAGATGACACCACCCTTATGGCAGAAAGTGAAGAGGAGCTAAAAGCCTCTTGATGAAAGTGAAAGAGGAGAGTGAAAAAGTTGGCTTAAAGCTCATCATTCAGAAAATGAAGATCACGGCATCCGGTCCCATCACTTCATGGGAAATAGATGGGAAACAGTGGAAACAGTGTCAGACTTTATTTTGGGCTCCAAAATCACTGCAGATGGTGACTGCAGCCATGAAATTAAAAGATGCTTACTCCTTGGAAGAAAAGTTATGACCAACCTAGATAGTATATTCAAAAGCAGAGACATTACTTTGCCAACAAAGGTCCGTCTAGTCAAGGCTATGGTTTTTCCTGTGGTCGTGTATGGATGTGAGAGTTGGACTGTGAAGAAAGCTGAGCACCGAAGAATTGATGCTTTTGAACTGTGGTGTTGGAGAAGACTCTTGAGAGTCCCTTGGACTGCAAGGAGATCCAACCAGTCCATTCTGAAGGAGATCAGCCCTGGGATTTGTTTGGAAGAAATGATGCTAAAGCTGAAACTCCAGTACTTTGGCCACCTCATGCAAAGAATTAACTCATTGGAAAAGACTCCGATGCTGGGAAGGATTGGGAGCAGGAGGAGAAGGGGACAGAGGATGAGATGGCTGGATAGCATCACTGACTCAATGGACGTGAGTCTGAGAGAACTCTGGGAGTTGGTGATGGACAAGGAGGCCTGGTGTGCTGCGATTCATGGGATCACAAAGAGTCGGACACAACTGAGCGACTGAACTGAACTGAACTGATGATAAACATTGTTGTACAGCAGAAACCAATGTACACTTAAAGCAATATCCTCCAATTGAAAACAAACAAACAAAAAAAAGGAAATGCCCGCAGCTTACATCTGTTTATTCATTAGTTCCCAAGTATTTACTGAGTGCTTATGATGGCTCAAGTAGTTACTGTTCTATGTGCTGGGGGCTCATCATGAAGATACTAAATCTGACTTTCTGGTGGGTAAGACAGTCAATAAGTAAATAGATACATAAACATAATGACAGTCATGTTAAGTACTACGAGAACAAACAAGGTAGGGCTGGGGGACAGCCCCATGAGGTGGGAGCAATGTCACTGTATCTGTGATCTGGTGACATTCAGAGGCCTGAGTGAAGGAGAGGAGGAAGCCGCGCAGACACCAAAGTTGGACAGCTTGTGGACTGCAGCAGCAGTGAGGGGTCTGGCAGAACTGAAATCGGATTTGGGGCGAAAGCCCTGTAAGACAGTGGCAACGCTGAGAATATCTTATCTTCTTTCCAGCATTTTCTGGGCATGTGCTGAGTGAAAGGTACCCAGTAGGCTCTGAGGACCTGGAGCAGTGATCCAGTCACAGTTCTAGTCACCAGGATCTTGCTTTGGGTCAGGGGGAGGGGAGCGGGGAAGAGTCACTTAAGACGTATACATGTATGCCTATGTGTATGTGCACATGCATGCGCACACACGCACACATAAACTATCCAACGTGACCTTTTCTGGAAGGATGGTCACAGTCCAGCTTAGTCCCAGCTGAGTAACAGATCCATAGTTTACAAAAAAAAAAGCTGTTTTCTGGAGTCTGTCTTAATGCTCATGCAAGGGCTGACTGTGAGCTCTCTAATAACACATTTGCAAATAAAAGACACCATCTCCCAATGAATTTCGAATTAAAAAAAAGTCCCTCAATGCAATTCACATATCTTTCTTCAGAGAAGGTCTGATTTTGGTGATGCATTTTCCTCACAAAGTCCCTTAAACCAACGAGTACCATGTGGCATGGGAAAACGTGCACTCATCTCATCTCCATGGTGAAGTCATCCGGGAGGAAAAGACGCTGTATATCTGGGGCACTTATTTGAAACTCTGACTTAGACAGAGCAGCATACAAAACTCACTTTTATGAGGAACTCAAACCTGCCACTTTAACTGAGGTCTCAGAGCACTCACTGATCTATAGCAACTAATACAAACTCAACAAGAGGCACTGGGGGCTTCAGCAACTGTTGAGCAGGCTAAAGCATCTAAGTTAGAAAGTCCTATCTAAAGTAGCTTGGGTTAATAAACGTGAAAGTTCTGCTTCCTCTAGGAAAATGGGTAACTGATATCAGTTTAATAAGAAACCTGTGAGGACATGAGATCATGAGGCTGCTCAGTGCTCCCCAACAGGAACTATTTCAATATAAGGAAATGCCTGGGAAGAGAGTGAGAGAGAGATCACCAGCCGTAAATCAATCAAAGGCTTCTCATGCCTTCATATACCTATTTAAAAATTATACATATGCGTACGTAAAGATTAGAAAAATTTTAAATGCGAAAAAATGCTAGCCATATAAGAGTGGTTTGATGGTCAAGGAGATTTGATTACTGTGTAGTGACAGACAGGCCTGCTTATCCAGCTTCCTGTAAGATACAAGGGGCCCATGTATCACATTACCACACAGCAACAAGCAAGGTTATTGCAGTAGTGACTATGAGTAAATGCTCACATCAGAATGACTCATATTCAATGTACAATGATGTCACTTGCTTTTGGTGTGATCAGAGAGACAAAGCTCAATGAAAAAGACCCAAGTTCACTGACTTTTGAAAAGAAACACGCTTGTTGTGGAAGAATACTGTTACCTGGGCACATTGCGGCCACTGAGATAACAAGATGAATTAGATAGGAAAGTACCCAATATTGCTAGAAACTTCAGAAATATTAACAAATAAAAGTCTGGTTTCAGGACAGTTATACTTTGGCATGCTAACACAATACTTCTTGGTGGCAGAAACTATTTTAAGTTAGCATCCTAATGATACACATAGAAAGCCTTAGAAATTCCAAGGAGGCACATACACATAAACAGAATGAAAACAACAGTGTTTCTTAATCTGATAGAGAACATCTTACAGCTAACATCACAGAAAAATCCACAGCTAACATCAATTTTAATCGTGCAAATTTGAACACATTTCTCGTAAGACCAGAAACAAAGCATGATATCTACTCTCAACACTCCTATTCACAATCAATACCAGTGAAATAGGAGACATACAGACTGGAAATGCTTCAATACAGCTGCCTCTATTTACAGACAGCACAATTGTCTATGCAGAGAACAGCAAAGAGCCTAAAAAAAACAACAACCATAGATAGTAGAACTATTGATTTTAGCAGGATTTCAGAATATAAGGTCAATATTAAAATGAATTTTATTTATGTATTTTAGCTATGAACAAGTAGAAATTGAAATCAAAAACAGTGAAAAAACATGAAATACACAGGGAAAATTTTAATAAAATACACTCAAGACCTGTACAATGAAAATTACCAAATACTAAATTTAAAAAAACACACACTACATAAATGAAGAGCTATACCATGTTCATGGATCACAAGGCAAGGCAATATTGTTAAGATACTCTCCACAAAGGTATCTTTAGATTTAGTATAATTTGCTTCTGAACTCCACCAGGCTTTTCTGTAGAAAGTGACAAGCTGATTCTAAATGAAAAAGCAAAGGACTTTAAACAGACAAAAATCTTGAAAAAGAATGAAATTGGAAGACATATACTACCTGATCTCAAAACAAGTAGAAAGCTAAATTAGTTAAGTCAGGGTGGTAAGAGCACATATACAAAGATGTAGGTAGAACAGATGCAAGAGTGTCAGGAAGAGTCACATGTATGTGGTGCATCTATTTTCATCAAAGAGAACTCAGTGAAGGAAAGGATAATCTTTTTCAAAGCTCAAACAACTGAACATTCACATGCAACACCCCCAACCCCAAACCCTTAACCCTACCTTATACCAAATACAAATAGTCATCCCTTGATACAAGTGGGAGATTTACCAGCAACCCCTAAGTATGCCCAAATTCGACAATGCTCAAGTCCTGTAGCTGAACCTCAGTATCCATCGGCAGAGTCAATCAACCTCAGATGGAAATTTAGATCTTTGGTATGTTGACTCCTCAGATATGAAAAATACACAAGGACCATCTGTATACTATTGAAAAAAGCTGCATATAAATGGACCCACACAGTTCAAAATCCTCTTGTTCAAGGGTCAAGTGTATTAACCAGGAATGAATCACAGACCTAAGCATTAGAAACTATAAAACTTCCAGAAGAACAAAGGGAAAAATCTCTATGACCTTATGATGAGCCAAGATTTCTTAGCTAACACACTCATACACAAAGACAAAAACTGACAACTTGAACTTATACACAAGTTTTGAACTTCAAAACTTATAGACACAAGAGAAATGAGAACATGCCCACATAAAGACTTATAGTATATGCTTATATATTTTAATGTAAACTTTATTTATAATTGCCCCGAATTGGAATTATCCAAAATATTTATTAACATAGATAAAGAATGATTATGGATTCACAAACAACACGGATGGGTTTCAAATGCATTGTGATAAATGAAAGAAGTCAGACTCAAACTGGTATAAATGTAGGATTCCATATTTATATGACATTCTAAAAGCAAACCTATAGGGTCAGAAAACACATCAGTAGTTGACAGGGTTGGGGATGGGAGGGGAAAAGATTAAGACTTTTTTCTGCAGCAATGGAAACCCTCTATATCTTAATTGTGATGGTTATATGACTATATATATATAGTTGTCAAAACATATCAAACTATATACTTTTAAACAATGTATTTTATTGTATGTAAATTATAATTCAGTAAACAAAAAAACCACCCCAAATAAATATGCTTTTCTGGGGATAGTCAGGATTTCTACATCACAAGCAGGAAGAATATTTGAACTTGAACAGTGGCAGGAAATGAAAGATGACACTTAGTAAGTTTCCAAGTTTTTGACATGGCAGCATTCTATGTTTTCATTAGAAGGGTGTAGTTAACAGAAAAAAAATATGTGGCTACAATTATTAAAACCAAAGTTAAATGTGCACATATTTATAAAGTCAACTCAATCTGGCAAAAACTAATTGAATGCCTACTATGTATCAGGTACTGGTTGAGGCACCACATGGGAGGAAAACAGATGTGGCATAAAACAGCATGTCCAGGGACACAAATGCAGTAGATTGAAGCCTTCACATTCTATCACTGGAAATTATTAACAGCCAGTAAAAAGCCCTGAAACTGTATCACTTGGTGGAATGCCTGAAATCTAATTCTGGATAACTGTCTGATACAAAGTGCATGAAACACCAGGTTTTGAAAAATTGTTCTGGACCATCTCTGACTCTTGCTGCTTTTCACCAATCTGCTCTCCAATTTTGTTCCTTTCTGCACGATAATTTTTGACATGACAATCATGAACTTCTCCTCAACTTAATGCAAAAAGCTAGTTATTAATAAAAATACAGCAGCTGGGTTCACTGATCTCTTCAAGAGGCAGACTTAAATATTCCAACAAGTGAACCACAGATGACAGTGACAAGATGCTCAACAGTATAGACACTGGTGAGGAACTTTACAGCCCAACAATAAACCATGTGGAGCAGACAGCAAAAGAAACAAAGAGAGCTTTTAGAATCCAAGAAAACTGGGGAAAGGAGGTAGGAAGACGGAGAGAAAAATATATATATAGCTGGGAAATGAGAAAGGTCTTTGCAAAGAACATGGGAAGCCTGGCTTTTCTGAATATTTTTGTCTTTCCCCAGTTGAGAATAATTTTTAAAGAGTAAAGAAGAAGAACTTTACATACCAGGAATGGAGTCTTTAGCATTACAGTTTCTTTGATTTTCTTGGCTTTTTCTGTGTTTAAAAACAGAACTTTAAAACACATAAATGTTACTTTTTCCTGGTAACTGATGTTAAGGATCAGACTGAACCTCTTGGCATAAATCAGGACAATGCTCTGGGAACTGGACTCTGAGCACAATGAAAGGCAAATACTTTGTTTCTTGTATTTTATTTTGGGACTGTGCTAACTACTATATACTTTTCCAAATGCTGATACAGTTATTTTGCTAAGCATAAAATGCCACTGTCTTTCTTGCGGAAAGATTTTTTTTGGCATTTCTGTAAATGACCTGAGACTACAAGTCTGGTCACAATCATAGTGTCTGCACATTAAAGGGAAACCGGCCATGATTAGTTTTAACAACTCAGATTAGCCGTTAGATAAATATTTACTAGAGGGAACAAGAATTGTGAAAATAACACTTAATGCTCATGTTTATGTGTACCTATTGCCACTTGACTCACTCGACAGCTATCATACTATTGGCTGAAAACTCACTTTTCAAGTGGAAACTTAATCTGAGAAGAGTTTTGTCACCCCCCTCTGCTTTTTCTTCTCCTGCTCCGATTTTCCACCTGGTGAGATGTCAGCTAAGCTCCCATAAGATGATGCTTGGAGGCCTGTCGGTCCCACCCATTTTCATTAGATACACAGACTCTTCTACTGTTGATAGTTATCTCTTTGGGTCCATAAATTCCACCATGGTACCTAGACTTTTGGAGATCTTCTTTTTAATCTCTCTAGCACAGTGATTTTTCTCACTAACAGCTGATGGTGCCTTAGAATCACCCAGGAATCTTATAAAATCCTATGGCCCAGATGGCACCCCTAGATCACAGATTTCTGGAAGTGAGGCTGGGGCATCAATTCCAACATTGAATCTGAACGGAGAACCACTGATACAGGAGGGGAAGGAAAAAAAAGAATCAAACCCTCTTATGTCTTTCGGGATCATTCTGAGTTTTAATTCCCTGCTGCCTGCATCCCTTGTGATTCAACAAAAATATTACAACATTACAGTTATATTTTTGTGTACACGGGGGCTTCCGTGGTGGCTCAGTTGGTAAAGAATCTGCCTGCAATGCAGGAGACCTGGGTTCAATCCCTGGGTTGGGAAGATCCTCTGGAGAAGGGGATGGCAACCCAGTCCACTACTCTTGCCTAGAGAATGCCATGGACAGAGGACCTGGAGGGCTACAATCCACGGGATCGCGATGAGTTAAGACACAACTGTATGACTTTCCTTTCCTTCTGTGTACACTGTTGTGTGAATATCTGCAACTGGCTTTTTCTCACCAGGGTTTTTCTGTCAGTTGGCTTAGAACCTTTTCCATTATATATTAAAGCAGTCCAAACTGCTTGCTCTAGAGACACTTTCCTTGATCGACGCTCATCATTTAGTTTGAACTGGCCCCAGTGTTTTGTCTGCATCTTTGTACATCTTTATTCCTAGTAGCATTCCGTCACCACAAATCTGGATAGTGGGTGGGATTATGATGCCCATTTTAGACGAGATAACTGGTGGAGGGAGGTTAAATGACTTGTCTAAGCCTCAGAGTTCAGGAAGGACTAGGATGCAGACACAGGCAGGACTGGAAGCCAGAACATTTAACTCCCCGCCCGGTACAACTTCTGCTTTCACTCCACTCTCGGCCTTCCTCTGAAGAACAGAGGTGAGTCAGAGACAGCTTTCTTGGTATCCTCTGACTCATTTTGATTCAAATGTGACATCAGAAGCTAAGTTACAGCTGGAGCACTGGGTGCCATATATGGAATCAGTCTAATGTAATTTAATGAGGTGCCCGGAATATAGCATGTGGTCAACAAATATCTGTTGAGTGAATAAATACACAAAATCCTACTTGCCTGTGGCAAGGTATATCACTTTTCTATAGAGAACAGCTCTGGAGATAAACACTCCAAATGAATCCCAGTTTTCATCTTGGTTTGATCTGTCTATAACCCTAAAGATCTGGAGACAGGGGTCAGAAAAAGAAATTCAGCATTCAGGCAGAATTAGTCTTGGAGGAAGACAGAGGCAGACTAATGGACAGTAAGACACACAGACACAGTTCTCTATTCTTCCCGTCTGGAAGAATCATCTCAGGAAGTAACTAAATGTATGCAGGAGAAAATATTAACTGACAACAGCTTATAAAAAGCTACATATTAAATGAAAGTCACTGTACAGGGAGAGTCAGGGCGAGCTATTACGGCAGGTCAACCAGATACACGATGGAAGCACAACTGCAGAGGCTGCATGCTCGTATATCTATGAAAGCTATTTCACAGTGTTGGTGATGTATTTAACTGGGAAGAAGAGAGTAGGTATTTGTAATAATGCCCCTAACACAACTGGCCGGAGGACCACCACTGACTGCCATTTAGAGGCATGCCCAAATGCCACTTCCTCTTCAGACATTTCCATTGAGAAGTTGCAAAGTGGATATGAGGCTAAGAACTGGCCAGAGATGATGTGAGCATCAAAATGCTAGTAATGATGGGGCAACTTCTAAGAAACTGAGTCAACAATTTTGAAAAATTATTAAAGTAAGATGTATGAGCTTCCCGGGCCAGGTGGCGCTAATGGTAAAGGACCTGCCTGCCAATGCAGGAGTCTTAAGAGACTCGGGTTTGATCCCTGGGTCAGGAAGATCCCTGGAGGTGGGCGTGGAAACCCACTTCAGTATTGTTGCCTGGAGAATCCCACAGACAGAGGAGCCTGATGGGTTACAGTCCATGGGGTTGCAAAATGACCATGGACACAACTAAAGTGACTTAGCATGCAAGATGTATGTTCAGACTGGATAGTAACAAAGCAAAAAGTGATTTAAAGGGGCCTAAGGGTTGATCTCATTACTGAAAAAAATAAAACAAACTAAACAGAAAATTGTTTGACTCATAGTCTCCCCACTTCTCCTTGCTCATTTTTCTTCTTTTCAGTTTTTTTTTTTTTTTTTTTAAGTCTTTCAGAGTTCCTGGTGGGGCTTTGGAGAGACACACACTTCTTGAAATATATTAGGCAGGTCCAATCCAGATGTATGTTTTTTGAATTAAGACGCCTTATTTAAAGCAATAAGAAGCTGCCACAGAGTAGCCAAAATTATAGATATTAGGGATGGAAAGGACCTATTAGATCATCACATCTGTCTCCAAGGGCCAGCGCCTGAGAAGCAATCGAAAGAAAATGACCCAGTTGCTCCAACTGCTCTCTGTGGTTAGCAAGACAAAAAACATTTTCAAATAGAAATGAGTCTTGGAAATTTATGACTGAAATGCTGAATGCTCTTTTTTTTTTTTAAATTATCTTCTTTGTCAATCAAAGTCTGGAGAAGCTGGGCTTTTGTTACTGGGTTTTGTATACTGTCCATCCACTTATCTAAATGCATCTGTATTTGTGTGCATACAGAACACATACAGGCACTGTGGAGTCACAACTTATGCCTTTCAGTCACCTTCTGCATAGTCACATATATATCCCTAGTCAGCTACTGACTCATCTAGAGTACAGATTCAGATTATGTTCCAGATTTGCTAGGGCAGGAATCACTCCCGTAGACTAAGTCTTCTTTTCTGGGAACTCAAGATTTAAGGAGGAGTCTAACCACTGGCAGATGATGCACATAAACCCTGAACACAGATCTTGGGATAGAATTCTGATAGATACCAGCGCCAAGGTCATGAGGATTTCTCCATGGGCAGAGACCAGAGCAAGGAAGAGCTGTTAGCTTTCCTTGCTGGAACACTTCCAATCATTTTGAATGACACCTTTCCATGGGACTTTTAGATATAATATTTTTAAAGAATTTGCATAAAAAATTTATGTAAATACAAGAGTAGGATAAAGCAACGTCAGTATATAAGGATTAAAGAGAGTCTCCCACACCGGCTGGGATGAGTACAATGTGGGGACACATGAGATCCTTTTTCACTGGGAAACAGGAAGTCTTGAAAGGGCACAGATGTGACTCAGGGTAGTGAGTAGGCCTGTGTTAATATCTACCCCAGTTATGGCTGGCAGCACAGAGAGACATAAGGCAATTATGGAGAAATGAATCCAACCTCAAACTGGTCTACCAAAACACTCATTCTCTAAAACCTGTGTTGGCTATAATTGAATTATCAGTGAGGAAAGTGTGATTTCTTTATTAAGGAGCCATTGCTGAGTGGCTCAACATCTCACTGAGGAAACTTGTCAAAATATTCTCCATAGAGTCTTTTAAATTTCCATCTTAAGGTAGACATATCGTCGCCTTCTAGGTCCTTAAAATAAAAATGTGATAGAAATAATTTTTAAAAAGATTCCATATGGTTTACCATGCCCTTGTAGTAAAAATACATAAAAGTCTTAAATTATGAAACACTACAGCCCCTTCTCTAATTAATTCAGTTGATGAAATCTTGGTGTCTGGAGTTATTTCTATAAAAAGCTGGGCATCAAGCCCTTGGTCAAGAATATAAACTCCTACTGAACACTTTCTATGGGAAAGTTTAATACTGACTCACATCATTTTGACTTGTCAGGTCTTTTCCAGGAACTTAACCTGCCAAAAGGGATGCAGACTCACCCTTGTTTAAAGAAGAGGGCGCACAGGCATTTCCTATGAATCTGGATGCCTAAGGAAATGGAAAATCCATCAGCCTTGGACATTTGAAGACCAATCCATGGTGATGATGCCATATCTTCTATTTTCCAGCCTTGGGAAACTCAAAAGACCTTTGCTTCTGGTTTTCATTGTATTCAAGTGAGGAAGGAAGAGGCTCAGAATCAACTACTTAGAAGCAACTAAGCCAGAAGAGGAAAATGGGCACCTGAGGAAAAGGAGTTACAGACACCAGACAAACTCCCCACTACAGTCACTCTTTCCATTTTGATTTCTTTTACCTGTCGACTAGTTCCACTCTTCTATTTTTCCCCTAATTATGCACGAGGCATGGCTGTGACATGCTCAGACTCTGGTCAGCTTCATTAACCTTCCTGAAAGCTACACTGTGGAGCTGTGAGTCTATAACACGGCAGCCATCTTAAAATGGCTTTAGAGGTCGAGTTTTAGCAAGGCTTTAATTTTGCACTTTTAACTTAACTTTTGATTGTAAGGCTATTGAAGGCCTGAATCTTTGAAAAAAAAAAAACTGAATGGAGAAGGAACCCTCTCGTCTCCCATGCCACAAGAAATAGTATTTATGAACATCAGAAGAGAATAAAGACATTTAAAAGTGATGCTATATTTTACCCATTCTTCTAGTTTGGAAAACAGATTATTTTCACAGAAGAGCAACTATGATAAATTCTCTCTTTTTAACCTTTTAGTGTTTTATTAAACAAAAGGATGGTTAGCACACAAACAGTCTTGTTCACCCACAAAACTCACAATTAATTTGCATAAAGTAAATGCTGCCTCCTAGAATTTTCCTTCATGAGCTGACCTTCAAGGAGGCAGAGGGAACGGATGCTGGAGCACTACTGCTGTGCCGAACAATGTGATTTCACCCCTTATCTTTGGGAGGTTCCCTTCCACTACCTGGTTCAAAATTATCCTGAACAGAAAGCTTTAAGTTGATATCCTAAACATTTCTAAATAACGTCCCAGTGGCTGTAGAAAGTATTTTACCCAGTGGTTGCCTTGCTCTTTTGGAGACGAAAGAAATCCGCTTTGTTTCTTTATGATAATTATAAAGGCTAGCATACTGCATTTCCTCTGTGCCAGGCACTGCTCTGAGCACCTTACTCATATGAACGCACTTGATTCTGACAATAATCCTATGCACTGGGTGCTACCAGGAAGGCGATATAATGTGCCCAAGGTCACTTATCCACTGAGCAGGGGATCCATGATGTGAACCTAGGCAGCTGCTCCGGAGTCCATATTCTCAAACTGGATGTCATCCTGGCCTTGAATCACTGACCTCGGGAAGCTCTAAAATCATCACAGAGACACGTACTCACTGAATGCGCGCATGTAACGAGCACAGGCTGAGCGCTGACTCCGTCCCTAACCTCGGGCTGCGCTCTAGAGAAAGAAGAGTGAGCACGACTCAGATGCCACAGGCATGGTGTCCGGTCATCTCAACCAGTGAACAGTCACATCATGCTTGGGGCTGGGATTTGCATGTAGGGACAACTATCGAGTTGGCCAAAAGGCTCACTTGGTTTTTCTGTAAGATGTTATGGAAAATACGAATGAACTTTTTTTGGTCAACTCAAAACAAAAGTCAAAACAGAGGCAGCCCCAAGTAGGGGAATAAAAATGAATGCAGAGATGGCAGTAACAGGCCAAAAAGAACTGGCTGAAGTCAACTTGCCCAAAGCAAAATACACTGTGCCAGTAACTCTCTGCAGACTCTAGAGTAACCTCTGAACTTGTCTCCCTTGCTTGCTTGCTTCTGGCCTAGGGGACACTCTCTTCACAGCAGTGATCTTTTATCATCTGCTTGGAGTAGGTGAGAGTCAGGGACTGACTGTCACTCATTGACTTGACTAACTGCAGTCCTAAGTCAGGAAAAGCCAACACCAAACAGTAGATACCATGAGTCATTCAGTTTCTCGGATGAACCTGGTTACTACGTGGTGGGACTGTGCAAGGGGCTGACATCATCGAACAGCTTCCCCTGCAGAGGGTCCTCCCCATCCCCATCTGCTACCTCCCTGGCCAGGGTCCTCCTTTCTTTTCTACCTCTGTAGAAAACTGCCAGCCTCTCTTTGCACCCTGTCCCTACCCCTGTACAGGACCAAAAACTGCAAGTATAGGCATTTAAAAATATACCTAAAGAGTGATTTAGAAAAATATTATTTATAGAAAAGATAAAAAGAAACATTTACCATTTAGATAATTCTTTTTATCTCTTAGAGATTTTTTTAACAGAATCTGGGAACAAGATCAGTTCAGTTCAGTTCAGTCGCTCAGGATAAATCTCTTTTTTAAAAAATATTTTCTGCTTATATCTTTTTAAACCTCTTACAGTATTTTAAAAATGTTAAATTTCTAGCTCTCAATATCCTTACAAGGATAGCTCTCTTTATATACCTGAAGGTCTAGCTTATGAAACAGGATTAGCTGTCTCCCTGAAGTTCCAAGAACCAGCCAAAAACACTATTTCCTTATCTGAAAGATAAAAAATGAAGAAGAGGAAGCACAAAATGTGTTCTTCATGGGGAACGTGTTAGAATGAAAACCACCATGGAGTGCATTCTCTTCCATTCAGCTCCACAACCCGCAGTTCTTGGGTTATCAGAGCACACTCAGGCCTAAAGGAGAAACTCAGGCTTTGTGATTTCAACACTGAAGCTCCTTCCATCACATGGAATTGCACATAAACATGCTGCACTTCCTTGAGAGGGTCAGAGGACACTGCATGCTGAACCCTGCCCGCGTTCGCCTGGATCGCTCTACCGTGGAGGAGGGAGCTGGGTGGGCTGCAGCCCCATCTCTCGGGCTGGCCAGTTCTGATTGGCAGATGCTTCTTTCTATCCAGATGGTAGTTTTTCATCTCCTGGGCTTGATGGCCCACACTGTAACAGATAAGGGGCAGCAGACATCCTGTCTCTGGGGGCACTCAGAAATGAATGCAAACTAATGCAAAACAGAATCAGAAGGCTTCCCCCACACTCCCTTATTTTGCTCTCCTAATGAAACTGTCACTTTTAGTCATAGAATGGTTTCTTCATATCTTCCTGCTACTCCTACTGTGCAACCATAGGTACTGACTTGAAATGTGTTGTATTTGACTCTTCGTCAGTTCCAGTTTCTCAACTATTGCACGGAAATCAAAAATTAATATACAGCAAAGGCCACTATGACAAGAGATGGTGTGTGTATGATTTTGTGAGCGTATGTACATAAGGCAGATAGATGTCAAATATTTTCATACATCATATACACCCCTTATATAAGTGTTCACATCTCCCCCATTTTTGTTTAAGGACCGTCTTTAGGTCCCTACCTACTGCGCCTCCTCTGGTCGGGGGACATTTGTAATTGTCTAAAAGGCAGTCATTTATATGGCCATTATACTTAATAAAAACTGAAGAGCATCCTACTGTCTGTCACTTGGCCTACTCAAGCTGACTGGCTTTTTAATAACTTCAGTGAAAGTTGTGTGAGGAAATAATATTCTACAGTTCGTGGGTCCCTGGGGAGGAATATGGTCATTCCCAGAAGAGATTCAGACTTTGCTGAATCTGCTGCTTTAAGAGTAAAACAGGAAGTTCAGTCCTCTTTTATTGTACCTTTTTCGTTTTTGAAAAGCTGCCCAAATAGTTCCAAGTCGACTTGAAGCAAAGTTATTCATGTCAAGAAGCCAAGATCTTTCTCCATGGTTTGCTGAATGAGGAAGGAAGAAAATGGTTTGCACTCAGCTGTCCTTGGCTTCTTTGGCTTGGGCCAAAGCACCAGGAAGGAGAAGGAATGAATAAGTGAAAGAGCTGGTGTTTATCTTTTAACGAAATCATGATGTTCTGTGCTCAGCTCCGGCAGTCAGATGTGGCCGTTGCATCTTTAAGACAGGGAGTCTCTCCTCAGAGAGACGACACCCTAATTATAGTGCTGCTGCCGGAGGGAGCTCACACATGCAAACCATTATGTAAAATATAATTTCTTTTTCTCTAGGAACACTCCAAGATCATTAGACATGGTTTCTTCAATGCTAGAAAATCAGGCCAAAAATGAAAACAAACAGTTTCAAGTATTTGCAACATAATTCCCACATGCATTTATGGAAATAGAGTAAAAGTGCCCTAAAATGTGGTTTGACATTTCATGCTGCCCTGGTATTTCTATTTTGCCAATTCCCTAACATGTGTCGTCTTATCCTATATCACTTTAGTTTCACTGTATTTCAAATATTCACTGAGCAATAGCCACAGTTATTACCAAATAGCTGTGCTTCGAGGGAGCTAGTGAACAACAGGAAGCAGCCCAGAAGCTTGTTGTAAATTAAACAAACTCCTTGTAAATTAAACACAGTAACATATGAACGCAAATGCAGGGCATGACAACATGACATAACTTTTAAAAACAGCAATTAAATGCATAGCACTGCTTTCCCTAATGATGTGCTATGCTAATTCAAGGCTAAGGTGATGATTCTGTTGATTTAACAGTTTAACATGGAACTCATAAATGAGAATAAAATCTGTAATAAAGAAATCTTGGAGACTATAGCATTTATGAGTACAGAATTAGGTATGTTATTATATAGGAGAAAGATATACATTTCAATTCAATCCATTTTCTATATCATAAACTAACCCGAAACATTTCAATTTTCTATATCATAAACTATCCCAAAACATTTAGGCTGAACAGTAAGCAGTCTTTTCAGGCTGAAACAAATATATCCCTTTCTTAAATATTCAGGTTCTCAATGGGATATTGATTGGCGAATGATCTTTTCATTTTTCTTGTCTGATTTGCTTCTTTCACGCTATTTACCTTTTTAATCTTTTAAAAATAGATATTCTGAAAATACAATAGAAAAGACATCACGTATAACATCAGTATCAAACATAAAGTACCTAAGGCACATGCAAGTTTGAGCTGAGTAAGAGGACACAAGCAGGAAGAAAAACATATTCTCTGAACACAGATGGGTTTGCTGAAGGAAAGAAAGGTTCTGTTTGGGGGAACATTCTTGCTGGAAGGGAAGGGATTGCCTATAGCAATCTTTTTGCATTTACTGGTTTACTCTGTCCTAGAGGGAAAAAATATCCAGATCAGTCAGGCTGATGTCCATGTTTTTAAAGTTCATGTTCAGCTCAATGTTAACTGCTTTTTTTTTTTTTAATGTGCCTATTGATTTATTCAGATAAATAGGTCATCCAGCTTCTACCTTCACAATGCTATAGCTATTATTATGTGGCATTCTGAGCAGATTTTCTTTCCAAGTTCTTTTCTTTATTCTACAAGTCAGTTTTCTTTAGTTCATTTTTCCTACCTAGGACGTTTGATGTATAAAAACATCTTTACGCACGAAGCCACTTCTGTACAGGACAAAAGCATTATAGTTAGAATTCCTTGATAAAACTCTCAAACTAGCCGAATTGGCAACTGGCAATAAGCTCCTATAAGATGGGTAGAAATCAAATGTGTTTCTGCTGTGGTGGCAACAGATGAAACGTGCTATGGATGGGGTAATGGGTAAAGCAAGGGAGGGAATCAGTGACTTCGCTTTCTGTTCCCTGCTTGGGCCACATTTAACTACTGGCAGGTCTCAGAACACAGGCCACTCTCTCTTCCTCAGGCCTCGATGCTTGATAATCATGCTGATGAAGATGATCCTTCTGGTTTCCCTTGACTAACTTCCACTAGTCCTTTGGGTTTCAGCTTGGATGGTCACTTCCTCCAAGAAGCTTCTCTGACCATCAATATAGAGATTGGCTTCACCTACATGGGTCTCCAGTCCCTGATGACCCTACAGTAGCATTAACCACACTCGTAAGAACAGCCACAGACAATCTCGTAAGCTACTTAGGGGAGGGAATACGGATGGCTTTTTCAGAAATTTGGTTCCAGCAACAGACACTCAGCCGCCCATGTAGTCAGATACAAATATTTGTTGAACAAACAAGTAAGATGCTGATAAGGATGACGATGCTTTATAATGTCTTCATTTACTGAGTGCTTATCATATGCCAGGCACTATTCTACTAGGTCCACTACATTTAATGTTCACAGTGATCCTAAAAGGCAGGCACCATGACCATCCCCAATTTATGGACGGAGAAGCAGAGAAGCCTCTGCATCTTCTTAAGCTGCTTTGTTTGGAAATGTCTTGTCAATTTAGGTGTATTTAGCTAACATGCCAGGGAAAAAAGCTGAACTGAACGGTAACTGCTGATGACAGATCAAAATAATTATTAGGTTGAACCATATGAAACTGTTGACATTCAATTGGTTTTGACTTACAAATATGGCAGCATCATATGGTTCAACCTCATATATGGAGTTCAGCTACAACTCAGTCTTCATCCACATTGCCCCATCCCATTTACCCACAGCTGGGAAAAACACCACACCCCTCCATACTGTTATGCTCAAGAGTGACAGGTATATGGACAGGGACCACAGAAAGCATTTACGCATAGGATTCTTTTTAACTGTGCCAACAAAGCCTTGTATCTATGGTTGTCTGAGACATAATGATCTCCTTGCCGTATATAACCCTCCGTGAACAGTGACATTGGTCGTAACACATTCTGCCTATGTAGACAAAGTCAAGGGCCCCAAAAGAGGTAAAATCAGTAACATGTTTTTCCCTAGTTTTAGGTCATATATGATGACATAAAGCCAAAGATAAAAGAAGAAAAAATAGCATCTGGAGTTGAAAATGATTTAAATTTGCTAGTTTCCAGCACTTTTGGAATAAAGCCAGGGTTAATTTGGATTAGGCCTGCATTGCTCTAACCCGAAGTGGCCTAAAAAGGTAGACTTGATAGAAAGAGGTTAAAGAAAAAAAAGAAAAAGTCCACCTTTTTTGAGTTGTGTGTAACTCAACACAACTGACAGTCTGTCCTCCAGTGGCCCAGCCCCGAATCAGAATGCTTTATTTGTGTCACTCTAGAAAAGCGTGATACTGTGTCTCAGTGAAAGGTATTTGTGATGAAAATAACTTATAGGCTAATCCCAGACTCCGTAAGGCAAATGCTCACAGGAGGGAATAGACCTGTTTTCAGGGGAGAAACATTTTTAGAGTTTGCTGGAGATTTTTATTTCAAAATATCCAAATTCAACAATTCTTCAGCCTCTGTAAACTTTCAGATGGAAAGCTCCAATATTTAGAGTAAATAATGTCTAAGCTTCCCCTTCACAGCAAGTTTTCTTTTTCTCCCTGTCATAAGAGTGTTATATCCTGGCAACTGAAATACAGAACCCCTTTGTAGTAAAGCTATCACACTATACCACTCAGAATGTGTTGCTAATGAGGTTATTGCTTAATAGAACCATAGAAGGACATTGAAAAAAAATACCCTGACAAATGTGTTGACCAAAGGATGCCAACAACTCTCCCAGGGTTCTGTCCGAAATTCAGGGATTTTTTTTTTTAAGTATAAAAATGAACTTTAGTGTATGTGAAAAATCATAACATTGAAACATAAGTCCATTTATCTTTTAACTATTTTTCTAGTTCTCTTCCAAAATTTTACTGGTTATTAAAACACTGCTGTGTAAATAAAAATGTTCTGCTTTATAACTCACCCCTATTTCTTGTCCTTACAATATAATAATGTCATTGTTTGTTATATCACACTTCTCCTTAAAGTAGTAAGGCTTGATGTGAAGGGCTTTAAATAGCAAGCCGAGGAAGGGCTCGTGTAGGAAAATGAGACTGGGGGATCAGATACAGAAGGGGAGTTCAGAGAAGGACTCTGAAAGAATTCTACAATTCTGAGCCTGGAAAGAGTTTCTATATCACGATTTTCACAGAGATAAGCAGAGCTCTTCATAAACATTCTCCTATCTGCTAGGTGGGCTGTTCAAGGCTGAGCTGTCCATTAATAAGGTCATGGGGAATGCATTACCAGAATTTCAGTGAGGCCATTCCAATTCCCAAATTGGGAATATAGCTGCAGATAATTTAACCCATTTCATTAGCATATATCCTTTGCCTAGATGAATAAAAATGCCCACTTCTCTTTGGAGAGATTCACAATCAGTTTCTTCCTGTACCCAACTATTTTGAGTCTTTAGGACCACCAAAAATGAGAGCTCATGGCAGTCTGTAAAATGTCAACACTCTCAAAGATAAAACACATGCATCGTAATTAGAATCACAGACTGTAGGAGCTGGAATGGGCCGTTGAGGTAATTTAGTTCAATCTTCTCATTGTACAGTTGAGCATGAGTGACTTATCCAAATGTTATCCAGCCAGTTAATGGCTGGACTGGGAGTAGAACCAGGTCTCCTGACTCCTACTCCACTGCTTTTGCCATTAGGACAGGCTTAGCCATGATATACTATTTAGACAAGGTCAGTAAACCCAGGCACTATCAAGACTTAATGGGAAGGGATTCTAGTAACAAGGGGCCTTAACAGAAAACTCCCTGTATCTAATTCCTACATGTTCAAGTTGAGGGGTAACTTGGTACTCTTTCAGCATGAAAAGGCAAAGGGAACTGTATAAACTGGATCTGAAATGTAGAAAAGAATCTGAAATGTTAAAAACTTGCATAAAAATTAGTTTAGCATGTGCTAAACGTAGAAAATGGACTCTGCCTTGGACATTTTCTTTGTCTCATATATTGCCAACAGGAGTGAGGAATTTCCGTTGCATGAGATAGTCTTTGTCCAGTGAATGGATGTTATAAACTAAACTCTCTCCACTGATGGCTAACTTTGGAATCAACAGACTTGGTTCTATTCTGGGTTTTTCCAAGAATTAGTTTAGATACTCTTATTTCCTGGGTCCCAGTTTTCCAGTCCATAGACTGAAAAGGTTGTTTTTTTTTTTTTTATTTAGGTGTATTCAGAAATGGAGGTTCTATGACAGTGTCTCAGGAGTTGACAAGGAAGCCAGGGGGAGAGTGTGGGGAGGCCAAGCAAGGAAGTTCTGAGTTTTCTACCCCAACCTCAATTGAGCAGTTCTGTTTTGATTTGCTCTTGATATTAAGTTAATATGGAAGATTTTGTTTGAAGAACACGTTAAGTGGTAAAGTTTCAAAACTACCAAAAAGTTGAGTACTACAATATTCCTTCTAACTGTTGGTCACTCCTCAGCTTAAAAGTCCTGCAACTGCACCCCATCAAAGATTAAGACTAAGTTTCCAAACACAGCATTTCTCCCTGCCTCAGTCCCCACCTCCTCTCTTCTCCTCATCTGCAGTCATTCCCACCACATGCTTCATGTGTTCATGTTTCCAAGTTGCGGGCCACTTTCTCGCCATGCAGTGCTATTTCACGCCTCCTCGGATCTCTGATTTTCCTCCGGTTCATTCTGCATCTCTTCCCTCTGCTTGACTAAACTCCTCTTACCCTTCAAATCTCAGCTCATGCAAAGCTTCCTTTATGAAGGCTTCTTTGAAATGGGACCGAACTTGCTCCCATTTGGTCTTATGAAAGATTATCAGAGCAATTAAACTAATGAAATTATAGTATTCTACCCTCTTTCAACTGGGCTGTAAACACCTCATGAGCAAGGTCTTTCTCTTGTACATTCGTTAAAATTGGAAGAAGAAATAAAATAACTTGAACTTGATCAAAAATTTTACTTTCAAAAATTCTGAAAAAGGCCTTGATGATGCACAGTGTATTCTCTTGTTAAAAAACCTATCCAAGCTAATGAAGAACTGAGTCTCCAAAAGGATATAATTGATATTGGTAAGAAGCAGTAGGAAGGTTCAGCCAGAGATAACAGCACTCTATTTACTAATAAAAAGTTTTTCAAAAACTTTCCTCAAAGAGGGGAAAAAAAACACTGTAAAAATCATTAATTAAAAACAAAACTTACTTGGTTAGAAAGCCTACTTGGTCTTAGATCTCTTTCTTCTTTTAAAGCAAAACAGATCACCCACCTGAGAGTCCTGAGGGCTTGGGAAGAGTTGTCAGTTTGGTATAGCTCCCACTGAGGATGCTAATGACACATAAACCTTTCATATGTCCTCACTTCCTCACCCCCGATTTAAGGGGTGCTGTGGTGTGCTTAGTTGCTCAGTTATGTCTGACTCTTTGCTACCCCATGGACTGTAGCCCACCAGACTCCTCTGTCCATGGGGATTCTTCAGGCAAGAAAACTGGAGTGGGTTGCCATGCTCTCCTCAAGGAGATCTTCCCAACTCAGGGATCAAACCCAGGTCTCCCACATTGCAAGGGGATTCTTTACCATCTAAGCCATGAGGGAAGCCCAAGAATACTGGAGTGGGTAGCCTATCCCTTCTCCAGGGGACTTTCCAACCCAGGAATCGAGCCAGGGTCTCCTGCATTGTAGGTGGATTCTTTACCAGCTGAGCTAACAGGGAAGCCCGATTTAAGGGGAGTTGGCACAAAAGTCTGCATGTTCATGTTTTATTGTTGAACTGGGCAGTTAGGAAGAAAGAAAAGATTAACAATGATGAAAGCAGAAGGTTTTAGTGTGAATCACAGGAAGCTCAGTCTTTTTCTGCACCAGCTGAGGTGACAACTCCATTTATGGTCCAGAGGAAGCACGAGAAGACTTGAAACCATTTGCTCGACTCACGTCCTAAAGAGTGCTCTGGCCTCATGTACTTATTATTACCCGCAGCCTTCAGGGGTTGCTTGAGTGGAAGTTCTAAATTATTCCTCAGTTGGTAAAACATTAGCTCCCTGTCAGGCAAGTAGGAAGGAGTGATTAAAATCAGTATAGACACAAATCATTACCTGGGGCTGCTCTTGAGTCACAGAAATAACACGTTTAGTCAAGAGAAATTCCTCAGTTACAAAGAATATCCAAACACCTAGGTATTCTTAGATATTACGGAGAGGACAGTCAAAGGAAGCATTATTGAGGTCCTTTAACAACAGTCTTTAAATAGTAGCAACTTGAAGATTCTATTTCCCAAATAAAATAAATGAAAAGTCACTATAATTACTGGAATTCAGGCCACAGATGATTAATCTTCAAAGAACCTTTTAGCTTGTTTCTTATAAAGGAAGATGCAACTTTTATTTTTAGTAAAATACACAAGATAAGTATCTACTAAATGGCCCATCTTCAGTTCAGAAAAATTAAACCTCTTCTACTACAAGAAGATCCAGTTAGTCTGAATTCTAAACCTCCCTTGCTATCTCTTCTCACAAGTACTTTTTATTTTTTAACAGGTAATAAGCAATCCCACCCCAATGCTGATCTATAGTCTCAGCTTGCCTGTGCAAGCCTGTGTCACACATGTGTGTGACACATGGTGGAATCTCATTGGTTCACAGTCCTGCAAAAACCACAACCCCCAACTTTCGAGAAAGCAAAGGCCTCTTAACCTAAGTGCACATTAGCTGCTGGCTCGGGCAGGCTGGATGATATGGAGGCCTCCGCAGCGGGCAGGCGTACCACGGCCAGGCCCTCATTAAGCTATTGAGTTTCATTCCAGTAACCGTTCAAGTACATTCTTCACTGTACCAGAAAGTGTGTTTGTTTGATTCTGGTACTTTGATGTCCCCCATCTACTCTTCCTCCATACTCATCCCTGCACCCCTGTTCTGGTACTTGTTCCTAAGCTAACACACAAAATATCAGTAATTCTCAATGGGTCTCCTGGTCATTAGTGCAAATTAGTGAGGTTTTACTGAATATGGTTAGGTTTGATTTGCCAAGTTCTTTCCCCGTTAAGGTTTTAAACCCATGTGTATTTCAAGGGAAATCTAATTTGTAGGTTTCGGATTCATTTACACTCAACTCACAAACGTGGTTCTGTGAGTGCCTCCATAGCCAGTGGACAAGAAGCCACAGGAGCTGGTTTCCCTTCCTTTTAACAAGTTCTTGTTAGAATGTTTGCTTTGAAGTAGGTATTTGGATCATGCTAGAAGCAAATAGAACTAAACCCCAAGAAAATGTAGAGTAAAATTTAAAAACCAAGTTCAAAACGGGTGTCTCTTGCCCCCAATAATTACACGTTTTAAAGACAAAATTCTTAAGCATGGAACCATCCATTTCAGCCTTTTAAGGATGATGTAACACCTGCCTGCCCAGAGGAGGCCGCGCTTCATGATGCTTCCGTCTTGCTAGGTGACAAGGGAATCGTCTGTGAATAGGTGACTTTCTTTGCTCAGTCTCTGCCCCATGAACTGTGGGCAGCCCCTGGGCAGCTGCTGGGCCAGCCGCTCTGCTCCACCATTCCACTGGGACTTCACTGCCCATGGGCGTTCCCACGCCTACTGACTCCTGCCTGTCTCCCCTTCTTAGCTAGCTCCTTAGTTCCTTCTTAGCTCCTTAGTTCTTGTACTTCAACCCAGCCACAGCTTCCTGTACCCCACCTCCCAAGAGGAAGAGCCCTGGTCATGCACTCATAGATCCCTAATCTGCTTTTTGTCTGAGGTCCTCAACTGCGGACAGATTGCTGCAATCCTTGACCCTTGTTCTTTGGCATCCCGGCTGGGCTTCTATGACGATGGCTTTCTTTGTATCTATCTATACCACCCCATGTTAGACCCACTGCTGATTTGGGTTCCTGTGTGTCACTCTGAATAAGAGGGCCAAATCTCACCGATGTTTCTACTACCCACTTCCATCGGCAGTAGGATGGGAGTCTTCAGGAGAATTCTTGTCCTCGCAGATGGCAAAAACAGTGCTTAAAAAGGCAGACCCTCTCTAGCTGTGTCAGCTCTTGTCCAAACATCAAAAGTAAACAATTCTTCACACTGAGAATATGTTGGTTTGCCTCCCCTCACCCCACTCCAAGAGTGTCTGCCTGGAATAGCATATCACACCCCAAGAAGTGCAGCAATTCCAAAAAGTCCTCTACCAGCTGTCTCCTGTACAAACAATTCCTTCCAGGCCTTGGGAGTTCACTTCAAGTGACTTTGGAGAAAAATTGCCCTGGATGCTGCTAAATACTGGGATGACTCATTAAGACAGTGGTGAGCTCTGAGTGGTGAACAAAGAGCTGAGATATGAACACTAAGAGCAACTAAGACTCCAGCAGATTCAGACAGACTTTAAATTGCAACTGCTCTGAGAAATCTACAAGTAATTCAGGGACTAGCAAATGAGGCCCATGGATATATAACTACAAATATATATATATAAAACATATAGCTGTATTATATAGTTGTGTTATATTATTGCTATAAATAAAAGCAACAAACAAACAAACAAACAAACAAACTCAAAACTAAGCCAATTATGGATGCCTATGAATGAGTAGGGCTTCTTCAGGTGTCTTAGTGGGTAAAGAATCTGCTTGCAGTGCAGGAGCCACAGGAGATGCAGGTTTGATCCCTGGCTTGGGAAGATCCCTGGAAGAGGGCATGGCAACCCACTCCAGTATTCTTGCCTGAAAAATCTGATGGACAGAGGAACCTGGTGGACCACAGTCCATAGGGTTGCAAAGAGTCAGACATCACTGAAACTACTGAGCACACAGGCACATATGAATGAAGAAGCCCTTTACAAATCTGCCTGGAATCCTTTACTCTCACACTTTTAGAGATGGCAGTGCACGATCCATCAGAAGATAATCATTATCTCACAGCCACCAGTTAAAGAGTCTCTAGAAAGGAATTTATGATGCTAATGCTAGTCATTCACTCACCTTCACTCATTCACTTCCTCATTTATCCATCTTTACAAGGTGACAACCACATGTTAGGAGACACTTAATATTCTCTCACCACAGCTCAAAAGCATCAATTCTTCGGCACTCAGCCTTCTTCACAGTCCAACTCTAACATCCATACACGACCACAGGAAAAACCATAGTCTTGACTAGACGGACCTTAGTTGGCAAAGTAACGTCTTTGCTTTTGAATATACTATCTAGGTTGGTCATAACTTTTCTTCCAAGGAGTAACCATCTTGTAATTTCATGGCTGCAGTCACCATCTGCAGTGATTTTGGAGCCCCAAAAAATAAAGTCTGACACTGTTTCCCCATCTATTTCCCATGAAGAGATGGGACCAGATGCCATGATTTTCATTTTCTGAATGTTGAGCTTTAAGACTTTTTCCCTTTCCTCTTTCACTTTCATCAAGAGGCTTTTTAGCTCCTCTTCACTTTCTGCCATAAGGGTGGTGTCATCTGCATATCTGAGGTTATTGATATTTCTCCTGGCAATCTTGCTTGATTCCAGCTTGTATTTCTTCCAGTCCAGCGTTTCTCATGATGTACTCTGTGTAGAAGTTAAACAAGCAGGGTGACAATATACAGCCTTGATGTACTCCTTTTCCTATTTGGAACCAGTCTGTTGTTCCATGTCCAGTTCTAACTGTTGCTTCCTGACCTGCACATAGGTTTCTCAAGAGGCAGGTCAGGTGGTCTGGTATTCCCATCTCTTTCAGAATTTTCCACAGTTTATTGTGATCCACACAGTCAAAGGCTTTGGCATAGTCAATAAAGCAGAAATAGATATTTTTCTGGAACTCTCTTGCTTTTTCCATGATCCAGCAGATGCTGGCAATTTGATCTCTGGTTCCTCTGCCTTTTCTAAAACCAGCTTGAACATCAGGGAGTTCACGGTTCACGTATTGCTGAAGCCTGGCTTGGAGAATTTTGAGCATTACTTTCCTAGCATGTGAGATGAGCGCAATTGTGCGGTAGTTTGAGCATTCTTTTGCATTGGGGATTTCTTTGGAAGGAATGATGCTGAAGCTGAAACTCCAGTACTTTGGCCACCTCATGCGAAGAGTTGACTCATTGGAAAAGACTCTGATGCTGGGAGGGATTAGGGGCAGGAGGAGAAGGGGACGACTGAGGATGAGATGGCTGGATGGCATCACTGACTCGATGGACGTGAGTCTTAGTGAACTCTGGGAGATGGTGATGAATAGGGAGGCCTGGCGTGCTGTGATTCATGGGGTTGCAAAGAGTCAGACACAACTGAGCGACTGAACTGAACTGAATATTCTCTCTCTTGGTTGAGAAAGAATTTTTACGGATAAGAGTACAGAAGAGAAACATCGTTTTCCATTTCCTAACCCTCACATTTACAAATCAAAGCAGAAGTAGAAAGCAAATTATTTTGAAGTCCATATATGTATATAAAAGTTCTCAAATGCCATAACCTGTTTTTTTCTAATCTTCTGCCAATTTTGCTTTTTAAAAAGAATTGTGACATTTTTCATTCTCTTATTTCTCAGCTCTTTTTAGTGATTTAAATAATGATGCTTTCACAAAGTGTATGTTATAACTAGCCTCTACTAATGGAGCAATGCCCCTTTTCTCACAATATAACTCTTTCAATTTAACATATACAGAACATAGCATGATTTAAAGTGATGATCTAAAAGAAAAACATTAAACATTAGTAAATAAGATGAATGCTTAGGTACTGGTGTTTGGAACTTAGTTTGAAAAGCTTCAAACAAAAAAGAGGTGGTTGATGAATGGAGAGTGGACAGATCTGTAAGAAAATAAGAAGAGTAAAATATTAATTGTGGATACAGGTGGTGGGTATATGGGTGCTCACCATAAAATCCCATCAACTTTTCTGTAAGTCTGTGTGTTTTATGCTACAGTTTCCATAATAAAATACTGGGAAAAAGGTTCATCAAGAAGTCATTTCCACTTCTATTTCTTTTATGCATTTGTTGAGGGTACATTTATTATTTCTCTAATTTTGGAAGCTTGTGAAATTTAACATTGTTTTCTTTATAACCCGAAGAGGAGGATAGTGAGTTCAGACCACTTGAAATGAAGAGAGGTTCTAGAGTGAAATATCCAGAAGAACTGCTATGGACTAAATTGTGTTCCCCTCTCAGAAATCCTATGTTGAAGCCCTATTGCCCAATGTGACTGGTTTTGGAGGCAGAACTTTTAGGAAGTAATTAAGGTTAAATGAGGTCATAAGGGTGGGGTCCTAACCCCTAGGATGGGTGGTTTTATAAGAGGAGGGGAGTGGGAAAGACCATGTGAGGTTATAACCAGCGAGTAGCTACATGCAAGCCAGAAAGAGAGCTCTCACCAGGGGCCAAGCTGGCCAGCACTTGTATCTTGGACCCCAGAACTGTCAGAAAAGAGACATTTGTTATTTAAACCACTCCGTCTATGGTATTCTGTAATGGCAGTCTGAGCTGACTAACACAGAGCCTGGAAGTTAAACATCTGTGGATGTTTAAGAAGTCTGCATGCAGTTAACACAGAAGGAGAAGATCTGAATCAGTTCATTCAGAACTAGAATGATGGAATGTTAGAGCTGGAAGAGGTTTTAGCAACTATGTCATCAAAATGCTCATACAGATGAGGGAACAGAAGCTCACAGAGGTCAAGCGATTTGTCTGAGGTCCTTCAGGGAGATTAGTGGCACAGCCAAAGGCTCTAAGCCTCTTGACTCCTGCTCTTTTCACCACATGACACAGCTTCAGTAAATCAACTCCCCTTGAGCCAACTGTTAGCAGCCAAAAATCTCATTTCTTTTCTCCTACTGCAGTCTACTTCAAGAATTTAGCCCCATTTTTTTTGACTTTGTACTTTTCTCTCTACTCTTACATTACAAATTCCCTGGTGGCTCAGATGGTAACGAATCTGCCTGCAGTGAAGTAGACCTGGGTTTGATCCTGGGGTTGGGAAGATCCCTGAGAAGGGAATGGCAACCTACTACTTCAGTATTCTTGCTTGGATAATTCCATGGACTGAGGAGCCTGGTGGGCTACAGTCTATGGTGTTGCAAAGGGTCAGACATAACTGAGCAGCTAACTCAATATACCCTACAGTAGTCCATATCAATTTACTCATACAGACTTCTACAGAGAAGTCTTCTGAACAAATACAAAATGTGTATGGTTTTCCAGTAGTCACATAGAGATGTGAGAGTTGGACCATAAGGAAGGCTGAGCACCAAAGAATTGATGCTTTCAAATTGTGGTGCTGGAGAAGACTCTTGAGAGCCTCTTGGACAGTAAGGAGATCAAACCAGTCAATCCTAAAGGAAATCAACCCTGAATATTCACTGAAGGATTGATGCTGAAGCTGAAGCTCCAATACTTTGGCCATCTGATGCAAAGAGCCAATTCACCAGAAAAGACTCTGATGCTGGGAAAGATTGAGGGCAGGAGGAGAAGCAGGTGACAGAGGATGAGATGGTTAGACAGCATCACCAAGTCAATGGACATGAATTTGAGCAGACTCTGGGAGATACTGAAGGACAGGGCAGCGGGGCATGCTGCAGTTCACAGGGTATAGCAAATAGACACAATTTAGTGAAAGAAAAACAACAAATACAAAAGAAAAGGACACACACAAAAACCAACATTTAAATTGAGACAAATGGTGACTCAATTATTCATCTGCAGGAGAGGCCTGTGTGCCCAAAGATAGCATAGGTGTACACTGGAAGGAATCTTACTTTCTAATAGTTGCCTATTATAACACATAAAGACATTCTAGAAAAATAATAAAAATGTATTTGTTTTCCAAATTAATCGTTTACAGTCTAATTTAGCACAGTATTATATCTTTATAACATTTAAAATATCCATTTTGATAAAACATTCTCATAAACAGGCCAAGAAAACCAGGTTAATAAGCCTGTGTGTTTTATAGGGCAATAAAATAATACATTTTTATAACATTTAAAAATAATATAAAATATAAAATTGAACAATATAATAATTGAACATTATTTTGTTAAAAAGTTATTATAGAACATTTTATTTAACTTTCCACTAGGTAAATGAGAGTATGTGAAGATAAATACTCTTAATGATGTGGATACAATGGAAATATGCCAATGACGTCCAGAAATGGTAATAACCTATTAGTACCAGTTGATATTTAAAAATTTTTAACAGTTTTTAAATTTTCTGCATCAACTTAGCTTCAGCTACTGAACTGGGCCACAAAACAATCCATTCCATAATTTTTCTTTTTATATTTATGTCTACAACTATATGGTGTGTTTGTAAAGTAACTTGATTCATCACCACTAAGTCTTTTCAAAAGAATGTGTTGCAAGCTCTGAAGATAATTACCAGAGAGTAATTTCAAAAATATTTTGAGTAAAGACAGCATTGTTTAAAATTGGAGAGCTACCCAAGGACATTTTGTTTTGAAAGACACAGCCTTTGAGAAATAACGCCTTGGTTATATTTGAAAGCAAAACAGGAAGAATAACAAAACTAGTCAAATTGCTTCTAGTTTCCCCTGTCTTTTTAACATGGCTAAGATGATGCTGGCACTGTCTGGGAGCGTGGTGTATTCCTAATGCAGTAACTGCATAGGAGACAATGAGATCTTGCTTTTCGAGCATTCACCCAAAGCAGAACAACACTTAGAGGAAAAGATGGGAAAACAAAGGCTCTACTGTAACCTTTGCGCTGTGCGGCATGTGGAATCTTAGTTCCCTGACCAGGGATCGAACCTGTGGCCCCTGCTTTGGAAGCACTGAGTCTTAACCATTGGACCATCAGGGAAGTCCCCAAAGAATCTCTTTTAAAACCAAACCATTACTTACTGCTTTAACAGCCTGTACAATAAACAATGGAATTCATGCCTCTTATCCAAATAAGTGAGAAATGAGAAGATGTAACTGAGGGAGGGTAAAGTCAGTGATTATCTCACAGGCAGTGTCAGCGGAAGTGAGGCAGCTCAAAGAGTTCCTGGGAATTAAGTAGGATTCTCTTCCACCCTCCTAGGTGGTGATGTCCTGGTGGGACCTAGTTTTGAAGGAGATGTTGCCATATATCCCACAGACTCAAAATCCTAGGGGCAAATACCACCCCATCTTTCTCATTCCTCACTTTTTCTGTAAGACAGTCTTGGCAGCACTGTTTAGATGCTGTGAGTATCAACTCTATATTTAAAAAATAGACAAGGCATGAAAGATATACGCACAAGCAATGTGGTTTAGTAGAAGACCTGAATTCAAGCTTCAGCTCTCCTACTGTGTGATCTCAGAAAAAAAAAAATGATAACCTTTGATGAATCACAGCTTCCTCATCGGCAAAATCATCATCATAAACATCATCATCACCATTGCTAAGACTTATGGAGTTCTGACTGCATTCCAGGCAATGCTGTAGGGCTTTCACATATTTTAACTCACTTAATCCCTAACAAGTCCATGAGAAGGTACTATTACTAGTCACATTTTCTACATGAGGAAGCTGAGTCATGGAAGTAAACTGCCCAAAGAGAACTCTTATTCCATAGGGTGGCTGTGAGATCAAATACAAAATTGCTAAGATGATGATGGATGAAAGGGATCTTTAAGATCATCTAGCCTTAAAAAGGAAAAGGGGGCGACAGAGGATGAGATGGTGGCATGGCATCACTGACTCAATGGACATGAGTTTGAGCAAACTCCAGGAGATAGTGAAGGACAGGGAAGCCTGGTGTGCTGCAATCCATGGGGTCACAAAGAGTGAGACATGACTGAGTGACTAAACAACAACAAAAAGCCTTTAACTGTAAATATGAGGCCTCTGAGGTTCACAAAAGAGCTTGTTAACTGAAGCCATCAAGCCTCTTCTAGATCTTATTCTAATGGCCTTTTAAAAGCACTTATCTCCTTTTTTCTAAGTAATTTTCATACATTCTTTCACTTACATGTATAACATTTCTCTAGGGTAGAAAAGCCAGAACGAGTTGTCTTCTGCTTTTTAAAAAACAGGTTAGAAAACTCAGTATACCTCAAAGTCAGCATGGAGTATAGCTGGCCAGGTCAAGGTCAGATGTATGACAGTGAAAATGACAGCACGATTAGGATGACTCTGATTACCACCTCATTAACTGCACCCTGAGTCTCATTAGGTCACTGTGCGAAAGCCTCTTATGCACATTCTCTCATTTACTGCTAAATATGTCTTTGAATGTAGAACTTGAAGTGTTAATAGTTTTAAAATCAGAGAATGGCTGAGCCTGAGGTTGAAAAAACACAGACTTTCTGGAGTCAAGATTCCAAATCCCAGTTGTGTTGACTCAACCCAAGGTCCTACTACTGAGGAGAAACTGAAGGCTAGGCCGATGACGTGGTTTGGGGTTTGGGCTGGACGTGGAGAACAAAAACCTCCTCTCTGTGGAGGAGACACACACAGGTCCTAACTCTTTCAACAGCATATCAGCTTTATTTGTCAAAATGGATTTTTAAAAACAATGGCTGGATTACCCTACAGTTCATTAGTCATCATATAGAAATCCACTGTGATGAAAATGTTCACTTAAGATTTAGTGGAGGGGAAACGGAACTTGTTCAGCAATTCTTGGCTGTAGTGCTTTACTCAATAGAAATTGCCCTCCTTTAATATCACCAGCTACTGGATGTAATGTGCCCTAATCTTCAGTGTTCATACTTTTGGAGATGAGATGAAGTTTCTGACTTGGTGTCGTGTTTTTGTTGTTGTTTGTTTTTAACTGAGTCCAAACTGCTCTTTTCCCAAAGACTGTATCCTGCATGGGTTGCTGTGCAGCCAGCTTCCAAGACAGCTCCTGGTAATTCTTGCCCCTTGGTATTCCTGCCCTTGCGTGGCTCCTCCCACACTGAATCAGGGTCGGTAAAGCTGTCAGCATGACCCTTAGGTAGAGTGCAGAAGGCCCTTGTGATTTTCTCCATGCTCTCTTGGGTTTCCAGCTCTGGAATAAGCCAGTTGCCATGCAATGAGGACACGTAATCTCACAGAGAACTGAGATCTCAGGCAATGGCCAGCACTAACCGTGACAGCCATGTAATAAGTGAGCCACCTTAGAAGGAACCATCTGACTTCAGTCAGCACCTGGCTGACAGTGGACTATAATCTCATGGGAAATCACAAAAGGCAGGCTCAACCCTACTGCTCCCAAATTCTGGGCCCACAGTAATTATGCGACATCATGATAATGGTTGTTTTAAGACACTAAGTTCTGGGATTGTTACAAACATCACAGATATGACACAGTAGATAACGAGTACTGTTGCCAGCCTTGAGAGCAAGCAACGGCTTACTGTGATCCTCTTATCATCCATAAACCACTATCATTCCATCAGTTATTACAGACCTGACTACTATTAACAATCACAGCTGGTAAAGGTCAGCAGTTACATCATTACGTTCTGATTTATATTTGGTTGTAATAGGCATGATTATTTGGGGAGGTGGTATTTTTCAAGGTGATCATATACAAGATATGGCTGTCTCCATTTTCTGAGATGCTGACTTCATCAGCAAAATCCCCAGTTTGATACAATTACTGGTAATATATGTCTACTGTGCTTTCTCCAATGTTGTTTTAAAAAAGAGAAAAATTGCTTAGTTTCTAACTTTTTGAAGATAAACTCTGACACAGTGGCTCTGACTGTGGGAGGTGAGGAAGGACCAAAACCAAGAGACTTAGAGCAGCAAGCAACAAAACTCTGCCATAATGCGTTCAGCAGTGACTTCCCAAAGCAAGACATTTAAACAGCGCCCCGTGTGTTCAAAGGGCTTCATTTCAACCAGCAAGAATTTCAGAAAGATAATTTAAAACTAAGCACGCGGCAGCGAATCTCAATTCTAGACGGTAAAGAAATGGTACACATGAATTCATGGAACTCACCTGGCTGCCAAAAGTTTGATATTTCACCTTGGTACTATGGGGAAAGTATTTAAGAGGACTGCCAACTTGGCCATCCTGCTTCTTAAATTAGACCCATTTGATAGTCAAGGAAAGCTACCTTCACCCTCCAGAAACTCTTCACTACAAGTCAGTTCTGTGCCTGGGACTGGGCAAAGAATTGCATTGCAAAAAGGTAGGTTTATACAACTCCTGATACATTACATAGCAGTGCACTAAAATACCTGAGTGAAACCTTAAAAATCATCAAGATACTTTATTTGTAAAAGTTCCCACTGGCTCGGCTTTTACTCTGAGCTTCCGTTTTCTTTAAAATATTTTTAAATAGGTAATACTTGAAATTGGTTTCAAACATCAAACTATGGCAAACGTTGACATTAACTAGTATGCCTCCCTCTCATCATCTCGTCAACTACGGTCACCTTCCAGATGATTCTTTGCATATAGAAGCATCCAGTCCAGTCCAGTGTTAGTTGCTCACTTGTGTCTGACTCTTTCCGACTCCATGGACTATGCAGCCTGTCAGACTCCTCTGTCCATGGAATTTTCCAGACAAGAATACTGGAGTGGGTTGCCATTTCCTTCTCCAGGGGATCTTCTTGACCCAGGGATCAAACCCAGGTCTCCGGCAGCAGGCAGAGTCTTTACCATCTCAGCCACCAGGGAAGCCCATTATATGCAAGCATGCACACATAAACATGTATAGATAGAGATATTTTCCTCGATTACTCCTTTTTAAATAATAACAGAATATACCTTCTTGTTGCTTTATATATTAGGTGTTTTTGGTGGTTGTTTTCATTTGGTTACAAACATAATTTTGGAGATTATTTTTCTATTTTTATTGTATGTTAAATTCACCATCCATAATTGGGTATATTTTTGTTCATCTGAGGTTTCTCAATCTATTTAACATTAACATTGAACTGTGAGTTACTAAAGCTTTGTACTATGTCTTAATATTTGGCCTACCTAATTAATACTCCTCCCAATTATAAGGGGCTTCTCTGGTGGTTCAAAGGTAAAAGAATCCAACTGCAATACAGGAGCTCCAGGTTTGGGTCAATAAGATCCCTGGAGAAGGAAATGGCAACCCACTCTGGTATTCTTGCATGGGAAATGCCATGGACAGAGGAGCCTGGCAGGGCTCTAGTACATGGGCACGGGGTTGCAAAGAGTTAGTCATGACTGAGGGACACAACAACAACAAATCCCAATTTTTTTTTTTTTTAAGAATTTTCTGGCTATTCTTAGATATTTCACTTTTAACCCCAGTTATATCACTTCTATACATATACCCCAGATATATCACTTCTAACCCCAGTTTTAAAATCAAAATTTGAAGTAGGATTGGTTATTCAGTCCATCCCCTACTTCAAATTTTGATTTTAAAACTGGGGTTAGAAGTGATATAGCTTTATTTAAGTCTCATGCAATCTTATGAGGTAGGTACTCAGGTTATGTCTTACCATGTGAGTTAACACATAGACCAACTATCTTAGAGTTTACATTTATCTAGTTTACAATTACAAATGTTCACTTTCATCATCTTTATTCTTCTTAACTGATCTGGGATTCAGAAGGTCCTGTTATGACTCACATTATGGATGGAGAGAGGCTCATGGACTTGTCATGGCTGGGGGCAAGGGTTCTTCCCACTATACCCAAGGCAGACAGCGCTGGGATTCTCAAGGAATATTTCACAAACAGGGATGGTTTTCGTTTTAGTGCCATGCCACATTTTAGAAATGTTGGCAGACCATCAAATTATTAAACTTTTAATGACGTTTAAAACTTAATAACACTGGCATGAACACAGCAAAACCTGAACTCTCATGAACTGCCAGTGGTAGAGTAACCTGGGCAACACATACTAGAGGTCTTAAAAGTGTTACAGAGGAAGAAAACTGCTGCTGCGATTCTGGGCCAAAGCCTACACCTTCCTCCACTGTGAACGCGGATCCTTTCTGCAGCTGGGCCTACTCCTCCACTGGCTTCTGAGTGCCTGTGGCCACGGCTCATCTCTGCCCTGTCTGCTGAACCTCTCTTCCTCTCCTCCCTCCTGGCTCTTTTCTCCTAGATCCTGACCTCAATGAAGTCTCATTTCTCCCCTTTCCCAAACTTTCACATTCAGTTCAGTTCAGTTGCTCAGTCGTGTCCGACTTGGCGACCCCATGAATCGCAGCACGCCAGGCCTCCCTGTTCATTACCATCTCTCGGAGTTCACTCAGACTCACGTTTTTATGTGCTTCTCTCCCTGCTTCCCAATCTGACAGCTTCTTCCAAAGTTTCTCCACTACATGTCCTGCTGGAGACAACTGCTTACTTTATGTAGTTTATATGTCAAATGAATAAACACTGTTTCCCAAGTTAAAATTAAGTGAGAAGCTTTTTCAGGCAATGCTTATCCCCTTCCTCACCTCAGAGAATTTACATAACTTTTCTAGAAACAAAACAAATAAGAGATTCATTGAAATGGTTTTCTTGTAATAATAACCCTGATCTATAATAAACAGAAAATATTTTCTACAGAAATCAGTTTTAAGATGATTTGTGAAAATTCTCCTTCATAATTAGGCGAGTATTTTTATTCCTTTGTTCAAATTTGCTTTTGATTTAGAAAACAATTGTCTCTTAAAAAATAACTTTTTAAAATAAGTGAATTAGCTAAATTTAGATATAACTTTTGGATAAGCTTTGGCTAGCATTATTCATAGTCGTCAACAGTTCATACCAAGTAACTTGTGGACAGTGCAATTTAAAATTGATTTTATTTTCCTCCAAAGACCTTGGTTTATCCTTGATCTGAGAAACTTGTGTCGGTCTCTTTATGGTTCATCTTATACCTTCTCAAAATTAAATCAAATCACTTCACTTGTTCTTAGTCAGCATTCCCACCATATTGACAGTGATTGCAAGGTCAAATTTGATATCCATTTCATCAAGATGTTCTTTCTTTGGGTGTATCCAGAAAAAAATCATAAGTAACCTTCAAATTGTTCCAAAGAATGTCACTGTTATTGACAGAGTTGTGACCACAACTTTTATTAACAAATTCGAAAAACTTTGCATTGTACAAAGCACAAAAAAAACACCAGTGGCATTTTCTCCAAATTCTAGCCTGTATATATTTTCCTTTACCAGTTGTGTGAATACCATTATGATGGGCCTTGCCCTTGATATCTTTTAAAACTATTTAAATAAAATTAAAATTTCTATTTTAGTTTTTGAAAATTTAATGGAATCATATTATATATTTTATTAAAATAAATATGTTTGCAATTTGAATATTTAATGCTCATCTAATTAGTTGTTAATATATAGAAAAAACTATTATGTTTCATGCATTTATTATCTGGATCTATAATACATATATACCAACAACCTTAAGAGCAGTATGAGTCATACTGTTTTCAGTTTATTTCTTTGAACAGGCTGGAGGGCACTAGGCTCAGCAGCTGCAGCTTCCAGGCTCTGGCTCCAGAGCACAGGCCCGACAGCTGTGGTGCCAGGGCTTAGCTGTGCCATGGCATGTGGGTCTTCCCAGGCCAGGGGTTGAACCGATGCCTCCTGTATTGGCAGGTGAACTCTTCACCACGAGCTACCAGGGAAGGCCCAGTCATACTCTTTTTCAGCCAGCACATGCAACCACTGTGGACACTGTGTCAGTTTATGAGTATATCCTGAATCTTGAATTAGAACGTGAAGAGAAGAAGGATTTGATGAGCAAATCTGCCTTTTCTCTTACTTAAAAATTTATGCAGCTCAAATCCTCCTCCAACTCAGACTTATATATAACCACCACCTAAGACTCTGGCTACAGCACAATCCATAGACCTTCATGTCATTTGGCAGCAGCTGCTTTTGGGGGATGAGTGAAAAAGAAATAAATATATATATGTAATAAAATATTCGCCACTGTAACCATTTTAAGTGCATAATTCAGTGGCATTATGTTTACAAAACTAAACAACTATCACCACTGTTTCCCCAAAGTTTTCATCACTCTGAACAAAAGGTCTGTACCCATTAAACAATAGTTCTCCCTCTCCTCCACCCCTAGAAACTTCAAATCCACTTTCTGTCTCTGTGAATTTGTCTTTTTAAGCTATTACACAAAAGTGAGGCCATGTAGTATCTGTCCTTTTGTGTCTGGTTTATTTCACTTAGCGTGTTTCCAAGGTTCGCCCATGTGGTTGCAAGAATCAGCACTCCCTTCCTTCATGGGCTGAATAGCAGGCCACTGTCTGCACAGGCCGTATCTGCTTACTCCTCTGTTAGTGCCTGCCTTTCGGTTCAGGGCATGGCAGTGAAGGGGGCCTGAGCAGTCCTTGTGATAGGAGGTTCTGCACACAACGTGGGGTGGAGGGCAGGAGGCCTTCCCACCAGGCCTAGGAGAGCACCAAGACGCACAAGAATCACCGAGGGAGACTCTTGAATCCAGCCATACAGTTCCCTCTGAATCCCAAAGGCACTTGTGATCAATGAGGAAAAGTTAACATTTATCTAAAGAGGGAGTTACTGTGGCCCTCCCTACAACTCAACTTCAAGCTCTCTTTCTAGTCTCCGGCATTGGTGCTGGTAGTTGGCAGAGGTGCAAATAAAGACTGGCTCTCAGCGTGCCTATTCCTGTGAGAGGTGCTGGCACTCAGCAGATGCTCATTTTTCCCTTCCTCTCTTCTCCTGTGTCTAACATGGCACTAACCACATACCAGGAATTCAAAACTATAGCTGCTTAATTAACTGGAAAATGATTTCTTCTGAATAAAATATGAGAATTACTCATGATCTTTATTCTTCCTAGTTCATCAGGGGATTGATTTCCCTGCCCAGTGAGAAGAGGCTACCAAACACAGCCCTTAGGAAAAAGATAGCAGCTGCAGAGAAGTGGGTTTCCTAATTACACATGGGAGGGTGATTTCTTCTGTCTTCCTTCGCAAGTCTATCTCCGTCTGCCTCTGGAGAGGAACTACCATCCTTTTAGCTGACAGCAGTACATCAGGACATACTCCTTTGTGCTATTTTTCCTTTGTTACTATCCTCTTGTTGTTTAGGTGCTAAGTCGTATCTGATTCTTTGCAATCCCATGACCTGTAGCTGGCCAGGCTCCTCTGTCCATGGGATTTCCCAGGCAAGAATACTTCAGGGGCTGCCACTTCCTCCTCCAGGGGATCTTCTCAACCCACGGATCAAACCTGTTGATTGGCTCGATTGGCAGGCAGATTCTTTACCACTGAGCCACCAAGTTAGTCCAATCCTGAGAATTCTTTTATTTATCTCAAAGCAGAATTGCAGTATCCCTGTGGATGTCTGCTTTTCTTTGGCATAAAAAGAAAGACGATTTCTCCTTCAGCGAGGTAATATAAAGCTGCATCTTTATACCGCAGGTGACCAGTGATTTTATTTAGCCTTATAGCACAAAATACTATCTGCTGGGAATGAATTTCTTAATGGGGCAAGAGAAAGGTTCCCCACTAAGAATGCAGACAACTACAGTCTGTGTGGGAACCTGACATATTTCATGACAGCATGTGAAGCTGTTATCCAATGAGAAAACAGTTCTTCCAAATTTGAAAACAAGATGTCTAGACTCTTTTCCTAATTGATGGCCATGCATAAAAATGTATCATAAAAATGTGTCTGAAACTGTACAGCAGCATACCACTAACAAAGGCACTTTTATCAGAAAAGTTAGGCTGTGTCTCTGGGAATTCATAATCATCTCAGTAATAGCCGTGTCTTAATCTCCAAATAATTCGGCTATTTTGGGTTCTTCAAATCTTGTTTTCTAAGTGGTTATTTCTGGTGCCTATAATTTTTCAGTCAAAAGCTTCCTGAATGGATAGTGATGATTCAGTGCCACCTCTATCAGGGGGTAGTTTCATATTTATAATTGCTGTCATTAAAAAACCTATTGACTATCAACTGTAGCCTGCCTTAAGTGTTATCAGTTTAATCACTCATAAAATAGCCATACCAGTAAAATCTGACTTTACCCATGAAGAAGGATTTTCTGTAACAAGGCCAACTCCAGAGCCCAATAATTAGACAATGCTTTCTTGGATTTAAACAAAACAACAACAACAACAAAAATCCCAAAGCGAGAAACTTGTCAGGACTTCCCTGGTGGTCCAGTGGTAAAAAATCTGCTTTTCAATGCAGGGGATGAGGGTTTGATCCCTGGTCGGGGGACTAAGATCCCACATGACACCGAGAGCTAAGACCATATGCTGCAACTACTGGACTCACGCACCCCGAGTACAGAGTCTGTGCGCTGCAACAAAAGATTCAGGGTCAGCTCCCATTATGGCTCCAGCATGATGCGAGGAGCCAAGCTTCATACTTGCTCAGTACCCAAGGATTCTTCAAAACATCTGGAATATAACTACCCACTGAAAATATTCATTTTAAGATAGATACTGCTCATGAGGTAACTTGGGCATGATTTTGCCTGAGATTCTAGGGGAATCAGTGATTAATGCTGGATACTAATAATGAAGCAACCATATCACTTTTATGGCTCTGCAGTGATCTATATACGTTTAATCAAAAGTAGTGGAGTATCCATGCTTTTCCAGTAGTCATGTATGGACGTGAGAGTTGGACTATAAAGAAAGCTGAGTGCCAAAGAATTGATGCTTTTGAACTGTGGTGTTGGAAAAGACTCTTGAGAGTCCCTTGGACTGCAAGGAGATCCAACCAGTCCATCCTAAAGGAAATCAGTCCTGGGTGTTCACTGGAAGGACTGATGTTGAAACTGAAACCTCAATACTTTGGCCACCTGATGCAGAGAGTTGACTCATTTGAAAAGACCCTGATGCTGGGAAAGATTGAGGGCAGGAGGAGAAAGGGACGACAGAGGATGAGATGGTTGGATGGCATCACCGACTCAATGGAGATGGGTTTGGGTGGACTCTGGGAGTTGGTGATGGACAGGGAGGCCTGGTGTGCTGCAGTTCATGGGGTCGCAAAGAGTCAGACAAGACTGAGTGACTGAACTGAAATGATCCAGTTCAGGATATACCAAGCTCAGGGGGCCTAAACCTGACCAGGGAGATTAAGATTGGACTTTGTCCACTGGATGGTTGTTCTCTCTTCAGACCATCATTTTGCTCATCTGCCTATTAACTCATCCATCTTTTATGATGAGCTCCAAATAAGCAAAGGCCACTGTAATTCACTGTTCAGTACAGTTCAGTCGCTCAGTCGAGTCCGACTCTTTGCGACCCCATGAATCGCAGTATGCCAGGCCTCCCTGTCCATCACCATCTCCCGGAGTTCACTCAGACTCATGTTCATCGAGTCCATGATGCCATCCAGCAATCTCATCCTCTGTCATCCCCTTCTCCTCCTGTCCCCAGTCTTCTGAGCATCAAAGTCTTTTCCAATGAGTCAACTCTTCGCATGAGGTGGCCAAAGTACTGGAGTTTCAGCTTTAGCATCATGCCTTCCAAAGAAATCCCAGGACTGATCTCCCTCAGAATGGACTGGTTGGATCTCCTTGCAGTCCAAGGAACTCTCAAGAGTCTTCTCCAACACCACAGTTCAAAAGCATCAATTCTTTGGTGCTCAGCCTTGGTGCTCAGCCTTCTTCACAGTCCAACTCTCAAATCCATACATGACCACAGGAAAAACCATAGCCTTGACTAGATGGACCTTAGTTGGCAAAGTAATGTCTTTGCTTTTGAATATACTATCTAGGTTGGTCATAACTTTTCTTCCAAGGAGTAAGCGTCTTCTAATTTTATGGCTGCAGTCACCATCTGCAGTGACTTGGGAGCCCAAAAAAGTAAAGTCTGACACTGTACTGTTTCCACGGTTTCCCCATCTATTTCCCATGAAGTGATGGGACTGGATGCCATGATCTTCGTTTTTTGAATGTTGAGCTTTAAGCCAACTTTTTCGCTTTCCTCTTTCACTTTCATCAAGAGGCTTTTTAGCTCCTCTTCACTTTCTGCCATAAGGGTGGTGTCATCTGCATATCTGAGGTTATTGATATTTCTCCCAGCAATCTTGATTCCAGCTTGTGTTTCTTCCAGTCCAGCATTTCTCATGATGTACTCTGCGTAGAAGTTAAACAAGCAAGGTGACAATATACAGCCTTGACGTACTCCTTTTCCTATTTGGAACCAGTCTGTTGCTCCATGTCCAGTTCTAACTGTTGCTTCCTGACCTGCATATAGGTTTCTCAAGAGGCAGGTTAGGTAGTCTGGTATTCCCATCTCTTTCAGAATTTTCCACAGTTTATTGTGATCCACACAGTCAAAGGCTTTGGCATAGTCAATAAAGCAGAAATAGATGTTTTTCTGGAACTCTCTTGCTTTTTCCATGATCCAGCAGATGTTAGCAATTTGATCTCTGGTTCCTCTGCCTTTTTCTAAAACCAGCTTGAACATCAGGGAGTTCACGGTTCACGTATTGCTGAAGCCTGGCTTGGAGAATTTGGAGCATTACTTTCCTAGCATGTGAGATGAGTGCAATTGTGCGGTAGTTTGAGCATTCTTTGGCATTGCCTTTCTTTGGGATTGGAATGAAAAATGACCTTCTCCAATCCTGGGGCCACTGCTGAGTTTTCCAACTTTGCTGGCATATTGAGTGCAGTATTTTCACAGCATCATCTTTCAGTATTTGAAAGAGCTCAACTGGAATTCCATCACCTCCACTAGCTTTGTTCGTAGTGATGCTTTCTAAGGCCCACTTGACTTCACATTCCAAGATGTCTGGCTCTAGATTAGTGATCACATCATCATGACTATCTGGGTTATGAAGATCTTTTTGTACAGTTCTTCCGTGTATTCTTGCCACCTCTTCTTAATATCTTCTGCTTCTGTTAGGTCCAGACCATTTCTGTCCTTTATCAAGCCCATCTTTGCATGAAATTTTCCCTTGGTATCTCTAATTTTCTTGAAGAGATCTCTAGTCTTTCCCATTCTGTTGTTTTCCTCTATTTCTTTGCATTGATCACTGAAGAAGGCTTTCTTATCTCTTCTTGCTATTCTTTGGAACTCTGCATTTAGATGCTTTTTTTTTTTTTTAAGACAACCAACACTTTTATTTGCATTTATTTTTTGCGGCATTTATTCCCGGGCCGTAAGTTTTTGTTTCTTCAGTTTCTTCTGGGATATCTTTTTCTTCTGTGCAACCTCCTCTTCTGGTTTAGGAACAATCTATTCTTTTTCAGTAAGGATCATCTCAATGTGGCAGGGAGAGCTCATGTAGGGGTTGATCCGACCGTGAGCTCTGTAAGTCCTATGCCGAATCTTGGGGGCCTTGTTCACTTGGATGTGCTCAATGACCAGAGAATCTACATCTAAGCCCTTAAGTTCAGCATTACTCTCTGCATTTCTGAGCATGTGTAGTAAAAATTCAGCACTCATTTTGGGCCACCAACCCTGAGTTCAGCCCCACTGTCTGGCCTGTGCACACCTACCAACTCCACTGTTGTAATGACGGAATGGCACACATTGCTTCCTTAACGTGACATCCTTCAGATACTTGGTGGCTATTCGGATATGCATACCCTCTATGGCCTGGGCAGTTTCACGAGTGTTCTTAAAGTGTACACGAAGATTCGAACCTCTTGATTTACATGATTTTGTGGGGTTTTCTGGGTCAAGTGAATAGCGCAACCATTTTTAGGGGTCACCTCAGGCCGCTGCTGTCTATGGGGTCACATAGAGTCGGACACGACTGAAGTGACTTAGCAGCAGTAGCAGTCAGGCCGCTTACCGGAAAAGCCATTCAGATGCTTATATCTTTCCTTTTCTCCTTTGCTTTTCACCTCTCTTCTTTTCACAGCTATTTGTAAGCCCTCTCCAGACAGCCATTTTGCTTTTTTTGCATTTCTTTTCCATGGGGATGGTCTTGATCCCTGTCTCCTGTACAATGTCACGAATCTCATTCCATAGTTCATCAGCACTCTATCTATCAGATCTAGGCCCTTAAATCTATTTCTCACTTCCACTGTGTAATCATAAGGGATTTGATTTAGGCCATACCTGAACGGTCTAGCGGTTTTCCCTACTTTCTTCAATTTAAGTCTGAATTTGGTAATAAGGAGTTCATGATCTGAGCCTGAGGGAGATACAAAATGATTAAAACACAGTCCCTTGGTCTATCTGGGGTTAGGTAGACCAGGAAATACAAAATATCTTAGGGAAAGTGGGTCAAGGTTCAAAATTTGTCTCTGAAGGAGAAAACAGTTCAGAGAGAGTCAATGAAATAAGGAAGAGGAGGGATCTGACACTTCCTACCATACCCTGAATCACCAGGAGCTCCCTGGGCCTACATCTGCGCAAGTGTGATAAGGTTTCCTTCTCTAGACCTTGGCCCCTACAAGAAGTATGGGCGTACACAGAAGCTGTCTCGAGACTAAAGTGGAGACAGTGACAGAATTCTTCCAAGCAATTGTGAGAAACACTGCTACCAAAATTAGAAAGGGCCTCAGAGAGTTGGTTCATATAATATTATAGTATTTTTCTTTCCACAAAGGAGAAATAGAGAAAAATCCTCAGTTTAGGTTGGAAGAAAAGAGTGTAAGGATTGGATGCTGAAATAACCTGGGAACAGTGATTTCACAGTTAAATTCTTAGGAGTTTTTAGAAAAACGGTATAAATTCTCATTTATCTTGAAAAACTAAAGGGAGGCAGGTCCTACTAAGATGGACTGAGAGAACGGACCAGGACTACAACTTAAAGTATCATCACCAAATGATTTTGTTGAATTATGAATCCTTTCACCCAGATACTTGAAATTAAATTTTCACATGGGTACAAGACATATTTTAAGAGAGGTGAGTGACCGCTATCTGAAGTTTAGGATTTAGGAATCAGTGAAAGCAGGAATAGGAACCTTTCTAGGTAAAGGTACTTTCTTGATCCTCAAGCTGGAAACTTGCAATTAAAGCCAGTTTGCGATTTACTATATCTTGTATTCTTTCAATCTAGAGCTTCCAACTTCTCTAAGCTCTCATTCCTGGAAAAGCTTTTGGCAGTCACTTTTTGCAACCCACAATTTCTGTAGCTTTTCATCTTTTTACCATACCCTTTTGCATCTAAGCCTCACTTCCCATATGTGGTCAGTAATGCCACCACCACCGGAAGTAAAATGGTCCTGAACATGGGCCTGTTTGCCCACACGGGGGCAGAAATGTGGGGCAGGAAAGGAGTCCAGCGGTCATGGAGCTCAAGATACTCTGAAACTATAAAGAACTCATTCTTACCCACTTTGTACACGTGAATATAGACACAAAAACAGCAGGGAATTCTCTGAAGGCTACAAAGAAAGACAATCAGTGGGTCTAGGTCTCTGCCCCATAGTCACATGTCAGACTGGACCTCCTCTGCACTTTTCAGAAGGGCATACTAGCCATGCCATTTCTACTTCTGTGTTCTACGAGGATGACAATGATTTAAACAAAAAAACCGCGTTTGCTTTGGGGAGCATGTTCTCTATTTTAGGCATAGTGCTAGGAACTTTCAAGCATTACTACTAAATGTTTGCTAAAAACCAGTTATTTTCATAACTGATTAAACTGGCCAGTCATCTGACTCCAACTATCAAAGACAGTAGAATGTCAAATGGTGACTTAACATGAAATAGTGTCAGTGAAATCTGGTTCATTTAAGATAATCTTTTAATGTTTATTTATTTAGGATAGTCATAATTCTACTATCTTTTAGGCTGTTGGAATGATGAAATGGTACTATACATTTAAAACCCTTAGAAGACAATGTTTTAAAATGAGGCTACTTATGTGTATACACATACATACACACATACAGTCTACCTGTCGAAAAGACTACATAAACACATATAGATATTTTGAATAAAAGTGACAGTTTAATGCAAATACTGGGCTCACATATCTGGCGCTGATCTCCCATGCAGTCCCCCACATCTCTGAAAAGCACACCAGGAGGAGGACTGGCCTAGGCTGTGCCAGTGTGAATGACTGGTGAGCTCCTAAGATGTCTTTCGCCTCGGCAGGACACAGGGAGTGTCACATAAACTCTCAGGAGGATAAATGAAGCCTCTTGAGTGTTTCGGAATAAACACCCCCAGGCTTGCTGGGACCACAAGTAAAGGTGCCTAGAAGCTCGATCTTTTGGTTCCAACAGTTTGTGAGCTATGACACTGAGATCCGTGTAATCCAAGTATTTGAAATGCTTCCACGCCATTTCAAGTATAATCGTGAAATTTAAAAATACTCCCCTATCACCATATAGAATAGAAAAAAGTCATTTTTTGCAAAGCTTTTTAAAGTTAGATATTTGCATATCTAAAAGCTATTTTTAAATTATATCAGTATTGCTTTACTCTGTCAGCATACTAACCTTCCCAGTTATTACATATTAAGTGATTAAGATTACCCTCTAAAGTATTAAGATTACCCCCATGGAGAGAGCTGGTAACCTGCAAGATCAAGTTAAATGGCATATTCAGTGACCAGTGAATTCCTAGAAAATTAGTTTAAAATGATGCATCACTTTGTCAAACCCTTTTAAGAACTAGCTTTTTAGGATCTCTCTTTAGAAATATGAAACCCCTCAAAACCATTACCGCAAATAGCCAATATCTAAAATAACTGCCAAGCCACCTGCTTTTCTCCAGGAAACACCATAAAACTCACATGTTAGTAAAGCTTTGTAGAGCCTACAAAGTCTCGATCTTTCTGATGAAGTTTACTTATTGTTTGAGAGACTTTATTTCCCCTTTTCTGAGCCACGAAAAGTCCCCATATCAGGTTCAGTTCAAGATACAGGCTTATGTGTACAAGAAGGTCTCTGGGCAGAAGAGGATGCTGAAGAACACCTCTTTGTCACTTTGGTCTTGGCACAGTGTTTCAGATGGTATTCATCTGGAATAAAGAGATCGATGACATAGCACGTCCAACCCTCCTAAGTGGCTGGCTTTACTAGAAGTGGGTAAGGGCAAAAAGATATAAATTCATATGTCTGTAGACAACCCAAAACATATCAGCTCGTCTTGGAGTAATTTAACCAATAAGATGATTTAGAGGACAGTTCAGTGGCACCGTTTTTGGAAAGTAAAAGCTTAGCAGAAGGAACGTAAATCAAAGGTGACTGGCAGGTAAAGGATATATGCAGCAATCAGCCAAACCATGTGCATACTGGCACCAATTCAATAAGATCATTTATAAAATTTTTAAGGCAGGAGTATACAAAAGGGGGTCTGGTGCTAACTAAATCCACAGATAGCTTACATGCCACTGAAATAAACACTTCCAGATGCGGGTGTACAAAAACCTTTCACAGAAAGAAATGTTTTCTTTCATAAAGCTGAAGGAGGGACTCATAGCAGGGAAGGGCAGAGAAGTCTGAGACTGAGCTTCTTACAGATGATCGTGTCGGTGAGCAGGGAGTGTAGGGTGAGGATGAACTGAGCATGGCACGTCTCCACTATTGTAATGTAGAGTAAAGTATTAAAATAAAATAAAATAAAATAAAAAAATAAAATTGAAGTACTCTGAAAAAAAAAAAAAAAGCATCGCTATCATCGCTAACACTGGATTTCGGTAAAGGTAAAAAGGCTAACAGTACATCATTCCATCATCCTCCAAAATCTGCTGTCTGAGTCAGCGTTGCTCCCATTACTTCCCTGAGACTTTATTTTGGGGGAGGTGATGGAGATAACAGGTTCACACAGAGATGGAAGCCACTATCAACATTAGAAAAAAGATGCTCTGGTTATTTGTACCAGCACAAAGCTATTGGGGGCATGGCTTTAATGATGAAAACATTTCCAAAATCTGGCCAGATTATAGTCATCTTTCAGAAATGCATGACCAAATTTATTAATGGCTTAGAAAGTCAATTTGTTCACCCAAACAGCATAATAATACATGGGACTTTCTGGTTATGTATCTAAACACTCCCAGAAGTTCAAACAGAAAGTTAGAATGCCTGTTTTTTGTTTTTTGTTTTTTTAAGGTTCAGGTGAGCCATGCATTGAGCTCTCCCTCCTTCCCCTAAGGAAAACCCCTTGAAATTAGTTTTCTTGTTAAATCTTTAAGCTAATGCAAATTCTCTGTAAGCATCTTGGTAGAGAGTTTATTCTTGAGACTATTTCTAATTATCTGCTTTATGCACTGACCTAAATCACAAACTTGTCATCTGTTATTCTTCTTTCATTCCAGATCGTGTTCTACTCGTGCTTTATGGCAAATATCTCTTGAACAGAGCCCCATCTTCTCTGCTCTCAGTGTCACTGTCTCGCCGAGGCTGTTCTGTCTTCTGGGCTGTAATACTGTGGTGGCCACCTGATCAGTCTCTTTGCCAGTTACATCTCCTAACTCCAATCCCTCCTCCATCCCATTAGCTGGGTTACTTCCCCTCAACCCCGCCCCGAATTCATGTTTGTTCATATGAATGCCTTGCTCAAAAACTCTAAAATCACTCTCTGCTGACGATACCTGTTGTTTACAAACAAATTTTCCAAATAAAATCTTCCCCGAAACTCAATGTATATGACAGATAAAAGCTGATCTGTACTATTTAGGGAAAACGCTTTATTATTCTGCAGAAGACCTGTAAACTAATCTGGGGTTTCTGTAGAGCATGATTAGATAACCGCTGGCCTGAGTGATGAAGTCCATATAAACTGGCCTGGGATTCAAAATCCCCCTCAAACTGTCGTCAGCCGACCTTCAGCGCGTCACCTGCTCTCAGTGCACTCCAGACCCAGTTCCTTGCCCTGGTCCAAACAGCCATTCTGCTTTCCTACATTGTATTTTCCCTCATTTTATTCTTGCTGTTCTTTCTGCCTGAGATGTCTTTTCACAATTCTCACTCATTTCCTTTACCTCCGTCTCATAAACTCAGTTCAAATGTTAGTGGCTCAATGACGCTTCCCTGACTTCCTCAGGCACTGGCCTCTTCTGTGTTTTCCTTCCCCCTGCCCCCACCACTGAAACCCCAACCACAGGGCACGGCTTACACGCGCAGCTGAGCATCTCCTTCACTACATGGAACATTCAGCTACTCATCTCCATACAGTATAGCCCCCTTTCAACAGATTTTTAATACACGTTTAGCAACTTTTACTGAACTATTAAATGGAGATCCCAGAGCTATAAGGATTTCAGGCCATGTGGTGATGTTAACCAGCAGCACTTCCACTTCTAAATCATGGTTCAATCGTACCAATAAGGATTCTATCAGATGGACGGTTACTATCTAAACCAAACCAAGAAAGCAAGTGCTATCCTTTGCACGTGAAGGGTAGCTCATGCTATCAGGAAGGGATATACTTCGAGCTGCTTTTCCAGCGCTGGCAGATGACAGACTGACTTGGAGCAGTGCAGTCTTGCCTCCTTATTCATTCTGTCTTTAACCACTTGCGAACTGTCTGTGTGGGTGCAAGATGCTGCTGTCACCAAAACCGGAAGTGAGGTTCATTCACTCACGTGAGGATCAATTTCTAATACCGTCTTTAGACAGTGGCTTCAGAGAAAAGCACGGTGTGGAGCTTGGGCCTGCTTCTTCCTCCTTTCCTCTCCTCTTCTCCACACCCCCTGTCTTTTTGTTAAACACCAAAAGCTTGCTTCAAGGAGGAATGCTTGTCAACTACAACTTACTTACTTATTATGCTCTTAACCTAATTAGTCCAGCATATGAGAATGGGTGTTTCAGGTTAGATCAGGAATGCAGAATTAAATCAGGGCCAGAAAAATAGTCCTTAACTTCTCTCCTGGAAACTATAAAATCTGCACAAGTGTTTGAATTGGAATTGACAGGAACCTGCAGGTCGGGCTGTGAACTTCTGAAGCCAGAGAGGCAACTCAGATACTCCTTCCCTGGTCTTTCCAGCAGGGGCACAGCTGCCCAACTGTCACCTTGAATGCACCTGGGCAAATTCAGAACCTGACCCTGGGCTCTGCCCTCGTGACCTCTGCCAACTCATCAGCCAAAATATTTCCAAATCTGGAGAGCCTACTCCATATCTTGGTTATACGCCCAGAACTGCAAAGGCACTCCAGTCAGGTGGGAGAGCCTCTCCAGGTGCCAGGGAAAGAATTAACATCTGACTGACATATGGGCTATGAATTTTCTCTTCTCACAGCCTGGGGTCATGCAGAGGCGGTGTGTGGGAGTGGAATATTTGATCTGTGCATACACAGCCTGGGGGATTTAGTTTAAATCAAATCATAATTAAAACACCAGTCAGGAAAACAAGGCATAATTATTTTTTTCCTGCATTTTTTCCCTACCTTGCATACAGTCTTAAATATATGTTGGGCACAATAAGACCCAGGTATCAGTTTCATTTTTGGAAGGTGTAAATTTTCCACTAAAAACAATCCACTTATTATGTTGTAGGAATTAACTCTGCAACGACATCAGTAAATTAAGTGACAGTTCAATGATTGTATTTGGGTGACTAAAGTATGTAACCCTATTTAAGAAATCATCAAAAAGTAAATCATCTCCACTTCAACAGGCTCTCATCATGGTTGTCTGGAGGGAATTTTTGTCACACTATCAATAAAACAGTACATGAATGGTTTACTTAAACCAAACACGCTATGACTGTTAGATGTTTCTGGCAATGGTTAATAAAGAATCTATCCCAATAAAACTAATGTGTTCTTCTCTAATATTCATCTACTTTAGATATAAAATATTAACTGAAAAATTTAAATGATATTTTTGCTAGGTGAACCTTGGCAATTTAATATATTGAGTTTATGTCTAACTCAATGTTTACAATCTTATTTATAGACTTAAAAGGAAAATTTCTTGTCATTTTTAGGCCATACTTTTAAGCTCAGAAATATCTCAGCTTAGTTTAGTTCCTCCCAACTAATATTTTTGCTGCTATCATGAATTTATGAGTTGAAAGAATCCTGTGAATTTTTAAAAGAAAAAAATAATTTCCTGTCGGGAGTTACTCAAAATATTTTTCTATTCTCTCTCCATTCTCTCAGAAGATTGCAAAAACCTAGGAACTACAATAACACATTAAATCTCAAGATGTAGTCCTTTTAGAATATTCTACTCAAAAAGCTTCTTAGTTGTCAATTACTGCTTCTTCCTTGCACTCATGTTCAAATTCTTCCTCTATTCTCCACCATCAGCCTGCCTTTTACAATGAATAGAGATAAGTTAACTTCTTAAACTACTTCAAATCCATGACCCCCACTAGAGAACTCTGATTGTCTCTTTTTCAAATTATTTTCCTGAAAATTCTAGGATTCTCTGCAGGATTTCTAGGGGCCTCTTAGATGTTTGATGTGAAGCCGATTTACAATTTTTTGTGCTACTCAAAATAAAGGTTCTGTCATCTTATGTTTTATATTTGAACTTCTTGTAAATGTTTTGTTGTTTAGGAAGCCATGTCTTGGAATTCTGGCCTTTCAGGTTTCTGTTTGATATTCAAAGCAGTCCAAATAAACACTCTAAGAAAAACTGCACAAGGCAGTATGCCACCTCTGGGTGTTTACAGCCCATGCGGAACTAAGTGTGAGGTTCTTACTGCTGATACTAAGGCAGAAAAAAAGGGAAAATGTCCCTGTTTACTGAAGAGACAAACCAGTTGTTAATAACACCAGAATTTTTCAAATGGAACTGGGTAACTCTTTGTAGACAAATTCATGGGCTGTCCCAATGTTATTACTGCAGAATGCTCAGATGACTTAAGATCTCTTGTCCCTTCTCCTTGAATTCTGCCTGATGACTAAGAAACATTAAGTAAACGTATAACATGATTATGCCAACTCTACTTAGCACTATAGAATAAGACGCTGTGACAACACCAGAAAAAGTATCAGTAATGAATTCACCAAATCTGGCTTCAAGAGGCAAAGCCAGACAAATCCGACCCTGAAACTTTGAACCCCTGGAGAAGAGAAAGGTGACCCACTCCAGTATTCTGGCCTAGAGAATTCCATGGATTGTATAGCCTATGGGGTTGCAAAGAGTCAGACACAACTGAGTGACTTTCACTTTCACTTTAAATAGCTTATAAAGTTTTCAGTTCAGTTCAGTTCAGTCGCTCAGTTGTGTCTGACTCTTTGCGACCCCATGAATCACAGCATGCCAGGCCTCCCTGTCCATCACCAACTCCCAGAGTTCACTCGGGCTCGCGTCCATCGAGTCAGTGATGCCATCCAACCATCTCATCCTCGGTCGTCCCCTTCTCCTCCTGCCTCCAATCCCTCCCAGCATCAAAGTCTTTTCCAATGAGTCAACTCTTCGCATGAGATGGCCAAAGTACTGGAGTTTCAGCTTTAGCATCATTCCTTCCAAAGAAATCCCAGGGCTGATCTTCAGAATGGACTGGTTGGATCTCCTTGCAGTCCAAGGGACTCTCAAGAGTCTTCTCCAACACCACAGCTCAAAAGTATCAATTCTTCGGCACTCAGCCTTCTTCACAGTCCAACTCTCACATCCATACATGACTACTGGGAAAACCATAGCCTTGACTAGACGGACCTTAGTCAGCAAAGTAATGTCTCTGCTTTTGAATATGCTATCTAGGTTATCTAGGTTAAGACACCTTAAAAATATTTTCAGAAAACCATGAAGAGTTATGCTTGAATAAGAAATCCATATATTGATTCCCCTTAAACATAATCAGTTTAAAAATGTCACCACTTATTAGATACTGTTAGTGAAACAATTTTTGAGCAAAAATATCTTAGTATTTCTCTTTTGAGGCAAGACTATTACAGGTTTGTGTTGATCATTATTAAAAGCTGTTATATTTGTGAACTGAAATTTCTTAATGCTTAATGTAAATAAAATAAAAATGTGGAAATAAAGTAGATACTGTGATGAATATAATGTTGCAACATAACTTTGATTTTGAAACATCTTCTCTATTCCTATTGAATGAGATTTTCAGAGTCAATCTTCTACATATAACAACCAGATTTCTGGAATATTTGATAAAGAAACCCTTCTCTTATGGAGCATCTTTTAATTCCTCTTGGAACACTTGTCTTCTATGCAGTGTAGTTTAGGAAATGCTATTTCACATTTTCAAATAAGACCACTTAAATAGTTAAGAATAGAGGCCAATGTGCAAAGAGGGAGTTAATGAGGAAGATTAGTGAGAATTCACTGAAGCCTGTGGTCCCTGTGAGCCACAGAGGATTTCTATTTAGCTCTTGTCATGATGTAATCTTAAGCTGGTTACCTGATTTTTCTCTAAATATCAGTTTTCTTACCTATAAAGTGGGGAAAACAACACTCATCTTGCTGAGTTGTAAGAATAACATGAAGTAAAAGTTACTATACAAATACTGTATGTTATTAATCAACTAATACTTTTCTGATTCTAATGACTATCTCTCAAGAAGTCTTCTAGTATTTTTACTACTACATTTCAAACATTCTCTCCCTAAGCAACCCTCAGGTGAATACTGTGTTAGTTGAATCATTAGGTTTCCAATATTCAACTGCTTATGACCTAAAGAAACCATTATTTCACATAATTTGACATAATAAATCTTATAATTAACATTTCTGCCCCACTTTATTTTAAAATTTAAAACTAAATTAAAAATTTTACCCCTTTTCTAAACAATGCTCAATTTTAGGTTATTCTTATATGATAAATATGTGTGTGCATGTGTGCTCAGATGCTCAGTCATGTCAACTCTTTGCGACCCATGACTGTAGCCCACCAGGCTCCTCTGTCCATGGAATTTTCCAGGCAAGAAGACTGGAGTGGGTTGCCATTTCCTCCTCCAGGGGATCTTCCCGACCAGGGATCAAACCTGCATCTCCTGCATTGGCAGGCAGATTCTTATTTACCACTAGTGCCACCTGGGAAGCCCCAGATGATAATAAATATGCCATACATCAAATTTTTTTCTGAGAACCAGTGGCCCATACCTATGAAAAGGTACTTGGCACCAACCTAAATGATAGATTTAGTACTTACACAAAATATACTGAGAAATTTTTACTTCCGGTTAAAAAATATTCTTAAAAACATATTTATGAATTCATCTAAAATTTCTACTGGGTATTTACATTTAAAAATTAATATTTTATAACATTTTATTTTCCAGGTTGAACACATAAGATGCAGACAAATTTTATGTGCTCAAGACATAAGAATTATTCACGAATGTGAAATTCTAGATAAAAATAGTCAAAGCAATCTGCTATGCCACTTCTGTTTTTAAAAGTTTAACAGGAGGAATTCTTAAAGAAAATTTCTTATTTTTGACTCTTGTCTATTGTGAATATTTCTGAAGAACCAATGATGTGAGAGCATCTCCAGCATCCCTAATAGACATATAACACATCAAAGTAAATGGCCACAAGGGAAGAGCAGTCAGCTTAGAGTTGAGAGGCTGGATTCCAGAGCCAGCCGGGTCATTCACTTACAAGGTGCCACTGGTACAAGGCAAAACTTCTCTGAGACTGAATTAAATGACTTTCTCAAGTCTTTGTTGCTGTTTAGTCACTAAGTCGACTCTGACTCTTGCGACTCCATGGACTATAGCCTGCCAGGCTCCTCTGTCCATGGGATTTCTCAGGCAAGAACACTGGAGTGGGTTTGCCAATTACTTCTCCAGAGCATCTTCCCAATCCAGGGACTGAACCCTCATCTCCTGCATCGGGTGGCAGTTTCTCTACCACTGAGCCACCTGGGGAGCCCTTCTCACATCTTAGCCAGTTTTAAAATGCTTAGCCAGATGTCTCACAAGTTAAGACAGCCGAGTGGGTTTTTTTTTTTTTTTAATTAAAAAAGATTTTATGAGAAAATACAGTACTTTTCCCGAAATGCCTTCCTGAATTACTCTGCAAGGGTGCTTCTTATTACATTTTGGGATGAAGTTTTTCTTGGGAGAGGATACCGCCCAATCGGTTATGCAAGAGAGGACTTTCGAACTGTTCTCCGAAAGGCACTGCTCACGTGCAGTGCCGCACCCGGAAGCCCGCAGAGCCGCCTACCCATCTGCCGGCGATGCACCACCCTGAAGTTCCTGTGTTCCAGCGGCACCGGGGTGGCTCTGCTTCTCCCGCTTCCGGGGGAAGGCGCGCAAGCTTTGTCTAAGGCCTCCATGGAGCAGCTTCGTCTTGGTTCTTGCACGAGGAGGCCAGGCCTTGACTCAGGAATCCCTCTGGGAGAAGCTGTGGCAGCATCAGAAGGACTCTCTCTGGGCTGCTCCCGGGGAGGCCGGTAGAAGTCATCTTCTGAGATCCAGCTCTTGCTTTTCGGACTGGTGGGGGAGGGAACCACAAGGCTGAGCCGAGGTCCGCCATCCTCCGGGGGCTCCCTGCTGGCCGCTTTCCTGGCCGGCTGCTCTGGTGGCGTCTCTCACGGGACGAGGAGGCTGCTGGCCTGAAGCGCTCCCCGCAAGGACAGCTTGGGCAGGGGCCCGGCTGCGGCCAGCCATGGGCGCCGGGCGCCTGGGCAAGCGGCTCCTGCTTGTGGTCCCCATCTCCAGTCCCAGGGGAGGCCTGGGCGTGGCGGGGCTCTGCTGGTTCCTCCAAGTGCGGGGACGTGCTGGTGTGGAGGCCAGGGAGGGGAGCGGGGCCTGCAGTGTGGGAACCTCCGTTTCTCGGCTCGGTCCATTGGCTGGCACAGAGTTTACCTGGGCTTTGCTGAATTCCGACAACACCTCTTGCAGAGACACGTCCGAGTCGTCGGCATTGGCCATCCCCAGGTCTGAGTCACAGGTCATGGGCTCCTCGGAATGGTCTGGACTCTTGGAACCATTCTCTTGGAGGAGGCAGCTGTCAGAGTTGAGGCTGCAGGAGAGCTGGGATGAACTGGCCGTGTCCAGGCTGAGGGAGGAGGCGGTGAGCTGCCGGTTCCGTCGGATCTTGTGACCTGAGTGCTGGACCTCGATGTCCTCTGAGCCCGAGGAATGGGAGATGGAGTCCAGAGACTCCTTCCGCTGCAGTTCAGCTCCAGAGGTAGAGAGGGGGTCGAGCTCTGAGAGCGGGCAGAGCCCCGAGAGGGCCAGCGGGTGAGCGTCCACTCGTTGAGGATGGCAGACTTGTAGGAGAGCTCAAAGGACAGGGATGTCAGGCCCTGAAGGAAGCTCAGGAGGAACTCGCCCTCCTCGGCGTCGCGGAGCAGGGCTGTGGGCTGGCAGTACTCGCACAGGCGGGCCTGCTCCTGCAGCAGCAGCTTCAGGTACCACTCCATCAGGCTGTCGTCGAGGGCCAGCCGCAGCCAGGCCCGGCAGCGGCCCACGTCCGTGCTCACAAAGATCAGGTGCTCCAACTCCCGAGATGATGTGTTTGTGGGTGACAGCTTTCAGGGAGGCCAGAAGACAGGCTGAGGCAGAGGCTTCTGGTGGGCGCCTTTTTCCTCTTCCCTCCGGCCTCGGTGCGGATGTGCTTGGCGTGCGGGCCGTGGATGAAGACGGCCTCCAGGGCGCTGCACATGCTGTTGGCATCTCCGTCTTCGCTGGTGACCACTGCGTCCGAGGACACGTATTGCTTCTGCAGCGCCTTCACGGAGCCCACTAGCTTCTTCTTGATGACCTGAGCGGCGCCAGACACAACACAGGTCTTTAGAGGCTCCTGCGGTGACCCCTGCAATGTCACTCTGCTTGTCGCCAAACACGTGGGCCCCCATGCAAGCACAAATCTGTGAATCTATGCAACACGACTAGGACAGGCCAGGACTTCCCCGATGGTCCAACGGCTAGGCCTCCAAGACTGTGCACTCTCAATGCAGGGGTCCCTGGTCAGGGAGCTAGAGCCTAGATGCCCTAACTGAATATACTGCATGCAGCGACAAAGACCCAGTGCAGCCAAATAAATAAATTAAAATTTTTTCTTTTTAAAAAATTTTTAAAAAGAAAATTAAAAATAAAAGAAAAGCTCTTTGCCGCATCTACTGCGAGAATGAAGACCATTCTCAGCAATCAGACTGTCGACATCCCAGAAAATGTCGACATTAACTTGAAGGGACGGACAGTTATTGTGAAGGGCCCCAGAGGCACCCTGCGGAGGGACTTCAATCACATCAATGTAGAACTCAGTCTCCTTGGAAAGAAAAAGAAGAGGCTCCGTGTTGACAAATGGTGGGGAAACAGAAAGGAACTGGCCACTGTTCGCACAATCTGCAGTCACGTACAGAACATGATCAAGGTTGTTACACTGGGCTTCTGTTACAAGATGAGGTAGGTGTATGCCCACTTCCCCATCAACGTTGTTATTCAGGAGAATGGTTCTCTTGTGGAAATCCGAAATTTTTTGGGTGAAAAATACATACGCAGGGTTCGAATGAGACCAGGGGTTGCCTGTTCAGTATCTCAAGCTCAGAAAGATGAGTTGATTCTTGAAGGAAATGACATTGAACTTGTGTCAAATTCAGCTGCTTTGATTCAGCAAGCCACCACAGTTAAAAACAAGGATATCAGAAAATTTTTGGATGGTATCTATGTTTCTGAAAAAGGAACAGTTCAGCAGACTGATGAATAAGATCTCAGTGATCCTTCTGCAGGAACAAGATAGCAGATGGTTCTATGGACTCAGTTGTGATCTTTTAAAGAGACAATAAAAACTCTTGATATGAGATTTTTTCCGGGATGGCAGCCGGGGGTCCAGTCCATTCTCTACCCCTGAGAGCATTTCCACTCCAGCAGCAGCTCCCCAGGAGAATCACATGACACCCATCAAGTCTGTAGTCTCAACCAGCTGACGCCAAGTCCTTTCCATGGTACCCAGGTTTCACAGTTGTCTTTTCTTAAATGTTCCAACACACAGGAAGGAATTGTTCTGGTTGCTTTTCTTTCTTATGTTGCCTGGCCTTCTATGTATGTCCAATTTCACGAAGGGAGAAGCGAGGGGCGGGGGGCACTGCCAGCCGCTGCAACCCCCAAGCCTCGGAAGGGACGCCGCGGCCTGCCGGCCACTGACCCCGAGTGGGTTTTGAAGCCGCTCACTTCTAGGGACACACTTAGGTGCCATTCATATAAATGACCATGCTTAAATGGGAAATTTTAGTTTTACTGCTTTGCTTCAATGGATAGCCACCTAGTAATGTGCAAGTTCAGGAGGGTGAGGGGTGAGACAGTTTTCCACTGTGAATATCATTCAGGAGAAACTAATATATTTAGGCATTACACATGGGATTATGTCATCCCCTTGGTGTACATACTTTGCTTTCTCTGGCTTTCAAAATTACAGACCCGGTTTTCTGTCAGCCATTTCCAGCACTTCTCACTGAGCACTGGGACTGCGCTTCCGAGGCGGCAACCAAGGGCACCACCCACTGCTCGGACACGCCAGGATCTAGAGAAAACACATGTCTGACCACCTTTTTCGTGACAGATAACACAGTCCAGTAAGTTATTTTTGCAGGCATTTTCAAGAGAAAAAAACAAAATGCTCTAATTGTAAAATCTACTTCATTCACAAAATTTTAAAATGCTTTCTTGTCCTTTGACCTGAAAAAGAATATTCTAAGGTTTAAAAAAAGGAACAAACCATTACCAAAAGTATCTGAATCTTTAGGCTGCAAGGAAATACTCTTCTGTTACACAACTAAATTCAATTAAAACAATTAACTACCAATTAATTGTTTGATAGAAAAACTCCTTTAAAGCTTTTGCTATACTGTTTTTTTAAGGCCCTTAAAGTTTCTTATTATAAGTTTTATTTTATCCTTTACATTTTTATATTTTAATTTTCTAACATACTAGCATTATTTTCATAATTGGTAAACTGAGGAAATTTCAAAAAGTGAGAAAAATGAGACTAGTAATAATTTATGCTTAAAAATTATACCAACTTTGATATATACAACAGCCTCTGAAAACCTTTTTACAATAACTTACACAAATATATAAATTCATATAAACTGAATTTGATGAAGCTTTATAAACCTGAGGCTGTGCCATTTGTTCCATAGATTTCTGTTTCACAGGAGCTAGTAAGCAAAACCTAACTAGTAAGCAAAAATCAAGTGGAAACTATGGACATTCAGTTGCTGAGACCTTTTTTTTTTGTGTTTTTTTTTTTTTTGAGACCTTGTTTTTTAATATGACAGTGGTGGTAAAAAAAAAAAAATCCATTAATGTTCTTCAACCACGATTAACTCAAAAAGTGAAAACGGACATTCATTTATTCTCAGGGACAATAATCTTTAAGTAGCATTTACATCTTGATGGTATAAACTATAAGTCTATAAAGAAGTCACATTATAATTCAAATTTTAGTTTCTTCTAGGATTACAGGTGAGGCTTCTGTGTGTGTGTATCTGTGTGTTTGGTGGTAGGGGAAATGGTTTCTACTTTACTCCATTTGTATTTTTACCTGATTTTTTTTTTTTTAGAAAATACACTCCAGCTATTACTGCTACTTCCACTATTATTAATGAAATACATTAAGAGCTCGTCACTTGTCAAGTTCACAGTACCCCTTAGATTCTATCATGAAGTATGTTCTATTATTATGCCCATTTTACAGATGAGGTAACTGAGCCATAGAGAGGTTAAGGAACTTCCTTAAGGCTACTTTGCTAGTAGGTGCAGAGCTGGGATCTTAATCTTGGCCATTTGGTTTTAGGGTCAATCACCATGCAATATAACTTCACATAATGCCAACTACAGTGAGTAAAAGGATAAGATGACAAGCGTCAAGATGTCTCAGGATACCCCAGTTTGCTAAGTACTGTAATGACTACAAATCGCAGGCTCTGAAGTGATTTTCAGAATTATTTAGGAAAAATCAATAATTTAAAAAGGTAAACTAGTCCTTTTAAATGTTCTTTAGTATTTAAGATAGATACAGAAGCTAAGTCACCACCAGAGAAGATCAGGCATACAGCCATGGGAAAAGGTGCCAAAAAAAAAACTAACTTAAATTAACCTCAACTTAATCTCAGTTAATCTTTTAGCTTCTAGGTACGATACTCTCTTCTGATCTTCTGCAAAGGACTGAGAATAAATGAAAACACTGAAAAGAAAGAAGTCACCGAGTAAAACCAACATGCCAAAGGCAATCTAGCTGTAACTGGCTGAGTGGGGATTGGAGGTTTGTAAGTGTCTCCACGGCCCTCGTACGAATGGCAGGAAACTGCTGTTTCGGTCACACTGTCCCCTCCCTCTCCAACCCAGCAGCTACTGAGTGCACAGCACTGCTTGTACTCCTTTCTCCCCTCCATCTTACAGGGCTTTAATCACTCCTTTCTTCTACCATTTCAGCTAACTATTCCCAAGAGGAGGAATTCACTTTCAATTGTTCATATAATGAACTGTATTCCTGAAATCTGTAATGGTGTAAATTTGTACAATCATTTCACAAGTCACACAGTAGAAGACAGAATGATGCCACATCAAAAGCAGAATGCTTTTGGCTTTACTGGTTGATGCTGGAATTCAGTTTCCAAGTAACCCACTGGCTGTCATTTTAATTCTCCATAGTTTTAGGAATTAGCTATATATCAGTCAAGTTATGGGTAGTCTAAATGAGATATCTCACTTATATACATCATTAGACAAGCACTTTATGTGCAGAATGACATGTTGCAAAGACAGAATCTCTATGTTTCATAAATATAAACTAGCTGTTAATGGCGATTTTAGTTTACAAAGGAAATTTCATACTGGAGGTACGTCAGCTCAGCCTTTCTGCATAATTTAGGTCCAGTCTAAGTTTGCTAGAGATATAGCCCACATGCCTCCTCTCCTTTGGGGAGCCACAGCCCAAAGCCCAGGAAGCAAAGTGTCCCTAGAGCAGCATCATATATCATCTCAGGGAGTGGGCATCAGGGAACTCAGCATCAGCACCCTCCCAGCATTAGAAGTATCTCCTCTTCACAGCTGAAGGTACGAGGGAACCAGGACTGGTGTTCAAACTGTTAGCATATGTAGTCTGCAAATCTATTCTACTCTAAAGAGAATTTTTAACTTTAAAAGGCAGATTTATGTATTGTAATACATAATACTGCCTGATCCTACTATTCATGATAGACCATGGAGGGGGCATCTACAGCCCTGTGGGCTGGGCAGATCCTTACAGTCCCGGGTAACGGAGTAGACCATTCAAGCCTGAGGCGTGAAGAAGACTCAGTGTCCGCCTGTGCTGCCTTCTTTCCCATCTGCTGTTGACGCTGTTCATCTGCTCTGGCAGTGGTTAAGCGGGCCTTCAAGATCATGGCTTATTTGTTCCATTTTCCAGATCTATTTACACTAAGCATTTTTAAACTAAATTATTAGTTTAAAAAACCATATTGATTATATGTTTATTAGACAAAAATCAGCTTAAACTATATCTGAATATATACATACATACATATACATACATATACATACATACATATATATATACATACATATATATGTATATATATATACATACATATATATACTGAATACTCCAAGTATATTTCCTGCCATATACTACAATCTTGGATTATAAAAGCAACAATACATGACTACCAGGTTGAGACACGGAGGAATGAATATATATGTATACACAGACACACAGAGTGTCATCAGCCAAGATGGTTCTCAAGTGATCTGACCCTTGTTTTTAAAAACAAAAAGCTTGAAGAATTGAGGAGCTTACCACCACCACCACCACTTCCATTTGAAGAAACATCACAGACCTTATGATTAGGAGATTTCCCCTTACAGTAGATACATTTTCCTTTATGTAATTTTACCCATTACTTTTAGTAACCTTTTAGGGTATTTCTCAAAATCCCTGTCTCTCTTTGCTACCCTTTAATTAGTTCTAGATTATTATCAACTCTGCCCTTTTCTTCTCTCTCTATTCCATTGCCTCAGACTATTAGTCATTATTTGGCTCTTATGTATGCATCTGAAAATTTTAATCTTTTGTTATAAATTGGTTCTTTCAATTTCAGTCAGTTTTTAAATTCTTCCAATCAACTCATATTTCTCTAAATCTCATCTTCCTTTTGGCTAATCACTTAAAATAGTCTCACTTGTCATGTAGGAAAAAAATAAAACAAGATACACAGATTTCATTCTTTCAATTGTAATAACCTAAAAACACTCATGCAAAAGGATACACTGCTTAATCAGTAACATATAATATAAATATGATGAATCATATATATGACAAATTTAATACATTAACCAGAAGTGAAAATAACTGTCACCATTATAGAAAGCTTCTAGAGACAAAGAAGCTCTGACACATTCCTGCAGTCATATTGATAACGAATATGATTAACAATAACCAATGAAAACAAAGGATGCTAAGAAAGCATTCTCTTTAACTGAAACACAAGAAAAAGATGATGAGATAATTTAGAAGAAATTATGACTTCTATCAACAAATAATAGCAAAATTCACTCAGGAAAAAACATATATGCTATGTACGTACATATGTGTAATGTTACACATACATATTCTGCTTTAGTATGTTAAAGCAGATGTGAATACAAAAAAATGAAATAAATGGTGAATTCTACTGTGCTTTAGTCATAAATCAAACCTAGCTTTCTGAAAATCAAACCAATCCCTTATAAACAGAGAAGGACTTGGAGAAAGTTATATTAACATGAATAAAGATTTTTCTTAAAAGAGCCATAAGATGAGCATTTAATTAACACACATACACATACTCTTTCTTTAGGCTGTTGAAATATAAAGTCTTTAATTCTCCATTAAAAAAAAAAACAAACCTTGATTATAAGCTTTAAAACCATTTGAAGATGTGGAAGACTGTCTGCCTTTCAGCCTACTTCAAAGCCAGTAGCGAAATCATTTCTTCTTCTTCCAACTCAAAGTATGTTTAGGAGCAGAACATCTGATAGAAGTGGTATTGCCAATCTAACCAATTTTAAAATATAAAGTGCTTCTAGCAATATTTGGATACATATAATTTGACAAAAAAGTTTTATAAACCTAAGCTTTGAAAAATAGAAAATATAAGCCCCAAGGAAAAAAAAGCATAATTTGTAATTGAAAGAAAATAATATTTTGTAGAGAAAAAAACTGTTCTTCCAAAAAGAGACAAAAATGACTAACTCTTATTTCCCAAGAGAATTATGCCACTTTTATACAACAAAATTACAGCTACCACAAATTGCTTTCAACAATTCCACTGCTGCTTCATTTGACCACTTGAAAATCAAAATTCTTTCAGATTATAAATATAACTTTTTATAACTCTGTTATTACGTACTGTGAATGGGGAAAGGGGGCCAATCTTGTGGCCATAGCGTCGGATGGCCTCTCTGATGTGGCTGGGCTGGATGGCATCGCTGTGAGCCTCAACACCACAGGCCGCAGTGCTCTGCGACAGAAAAACACATAAATTGTTACTAAATCAAAAACACACAACACAACTACAGTGTATAAAATATGAAAATAAACTTTTATAAAATGGACGGTTTTTTCCTTAGGATGCACATCAGTGCTGCCATATACTACATCTAACAACAAAAAAAATTCCATTAGCAAATCAAAGATGACTTTTACATGACCCCTTCCAAGCAGACCAACCAAATGCAATTTTTATGCCCCCAATATTTCACCTAGGCCTGCATGTCAAGGTACAGGAGAAGAGAGCCAGTTGTGAGCGGTTGAAAAGTGTCATGTGAGCTTGCTGAAAGAACTACAGGAAGCTATTTTTTTAAAAAAACATTTATTACTATAAATGTTTCTTGGGAGCTTGTTGGATGTATTTCTGAAATAACCTGAAAGTCATCAATTTTAAAATAAAAAATGTAAAATTGCTATATATTTATTTCTAATACAGGGGATGGTCATAGATAATCATTTCAACTTGGTTCCTAGTTTTCTAAGTGTCCTCTGTGCAAAAACAAAATAAAACAGAAACTATTACTTTAATCTGCCTCATCTGTAAAAGATAGGTTTGAAAGGACACAAAGACACAAGAATGAAAAAGATTACTTGCAATAAGAGTATAGATCTCAACTCAAGAAATGTATGTAACATGAATTTTTAAAAATGAAATAGGGGTATTATATGATTGTGATTTAGTTGTAGGCTCTGGCTTCTCAAATACCTAGATCCCAGCCATCTCAGTTACCAGTTCTGTCAAGTCATGTAGGATACCTGTATTTTAGTTTCCTTATCTGTAAACAGGATAATAATTGTAACTGCTCTATAGGGTTGCTGTGAAAATAAATGAGTTGATATGTTTAAACTGTTAGAACAATGCCTGACATATATTAGCTATTATATTAGCTATCAACAGCAGTAGGCTATTATTTAAATTAAAAACAGCACACTCGTGTTCTTGAAATGATAAGCTAATTTACTTAAAAGTGCAGTAGGTACCAGATGCCAAGTCATCAACATTCTAAAGAATCAAGGGAAAGAAATAGTAGCCCATGTATTACTTATCACTCTCACTGCAGAAGTACCATTCTCAGAATTCCTTATAGAGGTATATCCAGCATGACCTCTGTTGAGAGTGAAATGGCAAATCTCATCAAAATGAAAAAATACAACCATGTTTGATCCAACAATTTCATGATTTCTAAGGACTTATCCTGCGGATATATATTATACAGGCAAAAAATAATATAGCTAGCTAGCTAGCTAGTCACTGCTGTACTATCTGAATTAATGAAGCAAATGTTCATCAAGGAGAGAACCATAAAATCAATTCTGATACATTCATGCAACAGAAACCACAGCAACCACCATAATGAAAGAGGCAGCTCCATACAGATTCCTATGCAGCTACCTATAAGGCACACTGTTTGAGAGAAATGCCAGGTGTACAACTGGATAACCATATTATCAGCTTTTTTTTTTTTTTTTTTTGAAGGCTGAACAGTACATGCTCATTTAAGCATAGGTTATTTCTGCAAAGACACCCTGAAAATTAGTAACAGTGCAGAATTTCTTTCTCTTGGAGTACAGATGGGTATCTGGAGCATACGGGTTAGAAGAAACATTTTTCACTGTATATCCTTCTGTGCCCTTTAAATATATTTTTTGTGCCCTTTGTGTGTTTTTTAAAAATTATTATGAACTAGTAATCAAAACATTCCTACAAAGAGCATCTGCTAATTATTCAAGCTGAACCTGAAATAAGACTAAAATATAAAACGAGAGCTTGATTATTTTCAATTATTTTTAACAAGATTTGAAATAAGCCAAATCGGAATATACTCTAGAGTATCTTTCTCAATTTCATTCCAACAATACCCTAAATAACATAACTGCTGTGCCCACAACAACAAGGATTAAATTATCTTAACCCCTCACTTTGGCACTCATATAAAAGTGCACACATAGTTTTTCTTTAAAAAGAAAAAATGCTTTCTTGATTCTTATCCCAAATACTTTGTTCCAGTTGGAGTATATTAGAATAAATGCAATTATCAAGTACCTGGTGAGGCTAAAGACTCTTTAGTGAGTTGGGTTGGCCAAAAAGTTTGATCAGGATCTTATAGACAAGCCAGAACGGACATTTTGGCCAACCCCATGCAACATGGGGACATTAAGAGGGCAATATCCTGCAGACTAAGGGGGTACGGGGCTCTTCCAGCGCCCTGAAAAGTGGATTTATTTCTTTGCTACATGGCCATTGAATAGGGACTCTTCCTTTACTTTCCCAAATAAGTTGGATTTTGATATAGAATATGTTGGTCAAAATCTCTCAGAACTTCCGGCATCAAGATCCAATCGACTTCAGAACACTGAAGAAGAAAGTGTAAGTTAGACACCACTTGTGGCCATTATTTGTAAGATGGCAGCAAGTAAGCCATCCTGTTTGAATCATGTTATCATTGCTAAAAGGAAGAAGTTTCCTTATATAAAAATAAGAATATTCAATTTTGTGAAAAATGTCATTAAAATTTCTATTTTGCTAGTTTCTGGTTTATCTGCTATAATTAAGCCACTGCAAACACCAGCATAAGTTACCACATGCTCTTCTTTACCCTCCTGATTTGCCCATTGAGTTCTTTGCAAGGAAATCTTTAAATCTCAAATCTTGTATCTGCAGTATTGTTTTCACCTCAAAAAACTTCCTCATTTCTGTAAACATCCCTTCCCTCATCAAAGTACTAGTAATCTAAGTTCAAAATTCATATCAAGTTTAGAATTTTTACTTCAGCAGTGACTTCATAAATTTTCTAAAAGTCTTCAAAACTGTTAGAGAAGGATTAGCATTAAATTTATGTATTTGCTACACTAATAAAAATATTATGTTATAAATACATATGAAGACTGTTAGATTTATATACCAATTTAGCTTTCTCATTCTGCTTGAGCCCACATCTTGGAATATTCTTTAAATTTTCAAAAATGAAACCCACATGTTGGACAAAATACTGAATCTTGTTGTCTATAGCGTATCTGTCAGAATTTCTGTGGGGACTAAACTAATTTCCTTAAAGTCAAGAACAAGGTGCTTGGGAAAGCTCTTCTTCATACGTCAGGTGCCCCTCCCCCGGCTGTATTCATATTCTTCTGTTTTGTTTTTTTGTTACGTCTTTTTATTCAGAAGCTCAACACTGGAAGCTGAGGTATCGCATGGAGTTCTCCATACTTCCTGGATCTGAGCACTGTCCCTCTTCTGTCCTTGCTGGCTTGAACTGAATAAAATTCTTCAACAGTTTCAACTCTCAACTGCCGTACAAGAAGTTACACTGAAACTTCGGTTGCCCCAGGATCTCTTATCTGACTCTTTTCTTCCCAACATAAAAGCTGTTGGGAAGAAACAACTTAAAAAAAAAATCCTTTCTCAGCTTTCCCCTTGCCAGGTAATCTAATATTTAAGAAGGACCTGGGATCTCAGATAACTCTATTACTCTCTTCACGACTACATCTTCTGTTAAACTTAATTCATTAGATTCTACAGAGGTGTAACAGAGAAGTAATATGTTATCTCCGATCAGAGGAAGTGAAAGGTTCAGTTCAGTCACTCAATCGTGTCCAACTCTTCACGACCCCATGAATCACAGCACGCCAGGCCTCCCTGTCTATCATCATCTTCCGGAGTTCACTCAAACTCATGTCCATCGAGTCCGTGGTGCCATCCAACCATCTCATCCTCTGTCGTGCCCTTCTCCTCCTGCCCCCAGTCCCTCCCAGCATCAGAGTCTTTTCCAATGAGTCAACTCTTTGCATGAGGTGGCCAAAGTACTGGAGTTTCAGCTTTAGCATCAGTCCTTCCAAAGAAATCCCAGGACTGATCTCCTTCACAATGGACTGGTTGGATCTCCTTGCAGTCCAAGGGACTCTCAAGAGTCTTCTCCAACACCACAGTTCAAAAGCATCAATTCTTCGGTGCTCAGCTTTCTTCACAGTCCAACTCTCGCATCCATACATGACCACTGGAAAAACCATAGCATTGACTAGATGGACCTTTGTTGGCAAAGTAATGTCTCTGCTTTCCAACATGCTATCTAGATTGGTCATAACTTTCCTTCCAAGGAGTAAGCGTCTTTTAATTTCATGGCTGCAGTCACCATCTGCAGTGATTTTGGAGCCCCAGAAAATAAAGTCTGACACTGTTTCCACTGTTTCTCCATCTATTTCCCATGAAGTGATGGGACCAGATGCCATAATCGTTTTCTGAATGTTGAGCTTTAAACCAGTTTTTTCACTCTCCTCTTTCACTTTGATCAAGAGGCTTTTAGTTCCTCTTCACTTTCTGCCAAAAGGGTGGTGTCATCTGCATATCTGAGGTTATTGATATTTCTCCCAGCAATCTTGATTCCAGCTTGTGCTTCTTCTAGCCTAGCATTTCTCATGATGTACTCTGCACAGAAGTTAAATAATCAGGGTGACAATATACAGCCTTGACGTACTCCTTTTCCTGTTTGGAACCAGTCTGTTGTTCCATGTCCAGTTCTAACTGTTGCTTCCTGACCTGCATACAGGTTTCTCAAGAGGCAGGTCGGGAGGTCTGGTATTCCCATCTCTTTCAGAATTTTCCACAGTTTATTGTGATCCACACAAAGTCTTTGGCATAGTCAATAAAGCAGAAATAGACGTTTTTCTGGAACTCTCTTGCTTTTTCTATGATCCAGTGGATGTTGGCAATTTGATCTCTGGTTCCTCTGCCTTTTCTAGTCTTAATACCAGCTTCTGTCCCTCACTGACCACATGGATTGATGTATGATCAGAGTGGGCAGGCAAATGTCTTTTTCTCCTCACTCTTGTACAAAGAGCTCCCTCAGTTCTTCGAATTTATAGAGGATTTCCTTTCATATGAAGCTGGGCCACTCCTTGGCCAAAGGCTATAGTATAATACAGTTAAATTAATTTTCTCATTCCAAAATTTAACTGAGATGTTATAGATGTCATTCTATGTAAGTAGGAAGTGATTTTTTTTTAACTAAAGAAATTAACTAGAAAAGGTATTTGAAAAGAAAACAATAAAGAATCACCAAATTCAAAGATTCATATATTATAAAATTTGGAAAAAAACATAAGATATTATCTATTCTAAACTTTCCCAACTCTCCACATTATAGGTGATACAGTGAAGATAAGGGACACTCCCAAGATTAAAATGACACTATTAAGATATGATTATACATCAAGTTCTGTGGCTTTTAGTACCATCACAGCTGAGGTTTCCAGTGAGCAAAAATCAAAATATAGCAAGAGTTTGAATATGGAGTAGGAAATGGTAACCCACTCCAGTATTCTTGCCTGGAGAATTCCATGGACAGAGAAGCCTGGCGGGCTACAGTCCACGGGGTGGCAAAGATTTGGATACAACCGAGCAACTAACACTTTCACTTTCTTGAATGTAGAAGATGTGCATAAGTAAATTAAAAAAATAATTTTATGTATGCATAATTACCAGGTTAATTATAAATTTCTATGTACTTTGTAAAGCAAATCCACTGAAGATGTCCTTAAGTGATATTTTATACTCTAGTTTTAGTTACTGAATGAGTTGGAGAGTGCTATAGCCGAAATTCTTTAGAACTACCTTACAATACAGATGTTCCTTATTGTTTGGAGTTTCCCTTAATAAATAAGCACTGAGATCTGTCACTGTGAAAATAAAAGGGGGAATGCAGATATGAGGATGAAGTTTAAATCTGCTTACCATCAATTCTAAGATTATATCTTGGCACAGTTCCATTACTAGTAGTGGCAAATAGTTTCTACTGTGCCAACCAACTTGTAGAGAAAAGTATAAATTTTGGACAAATTATAAAAACAAGTACCTGAAAGCAACAGAGTGATTTAACCAGGACAAAAACTGAAAGGGCGCATACTATATATAGGAGAAGGGAATGGCTATGGGTTGGTTTTCTGTTTTTCTGTTTTAGGCTAAGGGTAGGCCCTAGTCAGTATAGGGTCACGGGACCTTAGAGGCATGAAGAACTATAGCTCAGAGTTCAGGGCAACCGCAGGAGGTGTAAAGAGAAAAAGAAAATCCCAAAAAGGACAGAATCAAAGAAAGGAAGACAAATATTCAGTGTATAAATTTTACCCAAATCTTTGACTAACGTCTAAGCTATTCCTTTGTGGGACTGAATCCAAGAAACCAAGGTAAAACTAAATAAAGGAAGAGAGCGTCTAGCTGCTGAAGAGGCATTTGAGTTTGGATTTTATAGAGTTCCATCTAGAAGAGTAAACAGTCTGCTTAACATACATATGAACACACCACCAACACCAACTCTTCTCATAGGAATACTACAAACCTGAAATCTCTACAATATATTACTCACAATGTCCAGCATATAATTTAAAATTACTAGACATGCAACAACACAAGAAAATGTGACTTATACTCAATGGAGATCAAAACAATACAGATATTTAATTTATCATATGAGAATTTTTAAACAGCTATTATGAAAAAGGGCTTCCCTGGTGGCTCAGAGGTTAAAGCGTCTGCCTGGAATGTGGGAGACCTGGGTTTGATCCCTGGGTCGGGAAGATCCCCTGGAGAAGGAAATGGCAACCCACTTCAGTACTTTTGCCTGGAGAATCCCATGGAAGGTCTAGTTGGACACGACTGAGCGACTTCACTTTCACTTTCTAAAAGAAGTTAAAATAAAAATAACAATAAAGTATAAAAAGAAATCAAAAGGAAATTATAAAACTGTAAAACAAAATATCAGAAACGAGACATTAATGGATGAGTGTTAAGATTGAACTAACAGTAGATAAGAGTTTGGAACATAAGGGAAGATCAAAAGAAGTTATTCAACCTGAAAAACAGAGAGAAAAGATTGAAAAGTAAATGAAACAGAGCTTCAGGCACACGTTGAACAATATCAAAGTAACTAACGAAAATATACCTGGAATCTCAGAAGGGGAGAAGAGAGAACATGAGGCAGGCAAGATATCTTAAGAAATGATAGCTGATAATCCCCCCCCCAATTTAAAAGTATTCAATTTTCAAGAGGCTCAGAGGATTCTAAACAGAAAAAGGCAAAAGAAAACCGTATCTATGGATATCATGGTCAAACTGCTGAAAATAAAAAAATAAAGATATGATTTGGAAAACATCCAGGGAAAAATAGAACATTACAAACACACACACAAAAAGCTACAAAATCTTCTGACATGTGAGAAAAGCAGTGGCTGCTAATATTTTCTCCCATTCTGTGGGCTGTCTTTTCATTTTGTTCATGGTTTCCTTTGCTGTGCAAAAGCTTTTATGTTTAAGTGGGTCCCATTTGTTAATTTTTATTTTCATTACCCTATGAGGTAGATCAAAATAGATCTTGTTTATATTAGACAGTGTTCTACCTAGTGTTTACCCCTAGGAATTTTATATATCTGGTCTTACATTTAGTTCTTTAATCCATTTTGAGTTTTTGTGTATAGTGTTAGAGAGTCTTCTAATTTCATGCTTTTACACACAGTTATCCAGGTTTCCCAACATCACTTATTGAAGAGACTGTCTTTTCTCCATTGTATTATATATTTTTGCCTCCTTTGTCATAGATTAGTTAAACATAGGCACATGGGTTTATTTCTGGGCTTTCTATCTTGTTCCATTGATTTATATTTCTGTTTTTGGGCCAGTACCATACTGTTGTGATTACTGTAGCTTTGGATAAAATGATATAATCATCTGGGAAAAAGTTCTTGTAGTTTCTTTAAAAACTGAACACATTGCTTATAGTTTCCTTTGTTGTGCAGAAGCTTTTAATTTTAATTAGGTCCCATTTGTTTATTTTTGCTTTTATTTCCAATATTCTAGGAGGTGGGTCATAGAGGATCCTGCTGTAATTTATGTTGGAGAGTGTTTTGGCTATGTTCTCCTCTAGGAGTTTTATAGTTTCTGGTCTTACGTTTAGATCTTTAATCCATTTTGAGTTTATTTTTGTGTATGGTGTTAGAAAGTGTTCTAGTTTCATTCTTTCACAAGTGGTTGATCAGTTTTCCCAGCACCACTTGTTAAAGAGATAGACTGTCTTTAATCTATTGTATATTCTTGCCTCCTTTGTCGAAGATAAGGTGTCCATAGGTGTATGGATTTATCTCTGGGCTTTCTATTTTGTTCCATTGATCTATATTTCTGTCTCTGTGCCAGTACCATACTGTCTTGATGACTGTGGCTTTGTAGTAGAGCCTGAAGTCAGGCAGATTGATTCCTCCAGTTCCATTCTTCTTTCTCAAGATTGCTTTGGCCATTCGAGGTTTAGGAAACTATAAGCAAGGTGAAAAGACAGCCTTCGGAATGGGAGAAAATAATAGCAAATGAAGCAACTGACAAACAACTAATCTCAAAAATATACAAGCAAATCCTGCAGCTCAATTCCAGAAAAATAAACAACTCGGTCAAAAATGGGCCAAAGAACTAAACTGACATTTCTCCAAAGAAGACATACAGATGGCTAACAAACACATGAAGATATGCTCAACATCACTCATTATCAGAGAAATGCGAATCCAAACCACAATGAGGTACCATTTCACGCCAGTCAGAATGGCTGCGATCCAAAAGTCTACAAGCAATAAATGCTGGAGAGGATGTGGAGAAAAGGGAACCCTCTTACACTGTGGGTGGGAATGCAAACTAGTAGAGCCACTATGAAGAACGGTGTGGAGATTCCTTTAAAAACTGGAAACAGAACTGCCTTATGACCCAGCAATCCCACTGCTGGGCATACACACCGAGGAAACCAGAAGTGAAAGAGACACGTGTTCCCCAATGTTCACTGCAGCACTGTTTATAATAGTCAGGACATGGAAGCAACCTAGATGTCCATCAGCAGATGAATGGATAAGAAAGCTGTGGTACATATATAAAATGGAGTATTACTCAGCCATTAAAAAGAATACATTTGAATCCTTTCTAATGAGGTGGATGAAACTGGAGCCGATTATACAGAGTGAAGTAAGCCAGAAAGAAAAACACCAATACAGTATACTAACACATATATATGGAATTTAGCAAGATGGTAACAATAACCTGTATGTGAGACAGCAAAAGAGACACAGATGCATAGAACAGTCTTTTGGACTCTGTGGGAGAGGGAGAGAGTGGGATGATTTGGGAGAATGGCATTGAAACATGTATAATATCATATAAGAAAAAAAATCGCCATCTAGGTTCGATGCGTGATATTGGATGCTTGGTGCTGGTGCACTGGGGTGACCCAGAGGGATGGTACAGGGAGTGAGGTGGGAGGGGGGGTTCAGGATGGGGAACACGTGTACACCCATGGCAGATTCATGTTGATGTATGGCAAAACCAATACAATATTGTAAAGTAAAATAAATAAATAAATAAATAAAAATACTTAAAAAAAGAAAATCATAAAAAAAACTGAACACATACACTATGATCCAATAATTTCATTGCTAGCTAGTAATTTCATTTCATTTTCCTATGAAAAATGAAAGCATTTGTCCATAAAGATTTGTACAGTGATGCTCGTAACAGGTTTATTCATAATACCCCCAAAACTGGAAATAGCCTAACTACCAAAATGAGAATGAGTAAACTGATATACAAGCAACTTACTCATCAATAAAGAAGAATTAATTACACTTGTACTTAAAAACATAAACTTTAAAAATACCCAGAGTGAAAGAAATTTCACACACAAGAGTATACATATTATATTCTCTCTGTATAAGGCTCCAGAAGAGAGAAAACTATAAAGTCAGAAAACTGTTTGCTTTTCTGGATATGGTGATGGGATTGCCTGGAAGAGGTGTGAACGAATTTTCTGAACTGATTGTAATGTGTTTTATTTTAATCTTAAGAGGGTATCAGAAAACAATGAATTTATATATGTCAAAATTCAGCAAATGGTATACTTAAGAATTGAGTGGTACACTGTATATAAACTTTACCTTTTAAAAAAGTATAATGTATACATTATACAAAATTACATGTTTTGGCATGAATTATACTGATGCCTGCAGCTTACCTTTTAATGTGTCAAAAAAAAAAAGAACTGGTGGATGGATAAAAGAATAATCAGATGTACATATAAAGTAAATGTAAATATAGTAAATATATTAAGCATAGTAAAATTTTAATTGCAGAATCAGATGATAGATAAATGGTATTCACTCTACAATCATTTAACTTTTTTGTATGTTTGAAAATTTTTATAATAAAATATTAGAAAACATCAATATCTTGCTGTAAATTGGCTGTTTCTAAAATCTGATTAATGAGAAAAACAGAACACATTTTCCATACCTGTGAACTCAGTAAGATCTCCCTGTGCTGTGCTGTGCTTAGTCACTCAATCACATCTATCTCTTTGTGACCCCATGGACTGTAGCCAGGCTCCTGTGTCCATGGGGATTCTCTAGGCAAGAATAATGGAGTGGATTGCCATGCCCTCCTCCAGGGATTTCCTGACCCAGGGATCAAACTCAAGTCACCTACATTGCAGGTGGATTCTTTACCATCTGAGCCATCAGGGAAGCTCCAGAATACTGGAGTGGGTAGTCTATCCCTACTTTAGGTGATCGTCTCAATCTAGGAATTGAACCAGGATGTCCTACACTGCAGGCTAATTCTCTATCAGCTGAGCTACCAGGGAAGCCCCAGGATCTCTCTTCTTTGCACCAAAAAGGAAAAAAGAAAGAAATAGAAGAATATCATCAACCTTTTTCTTTTCCTTTGTTTGGCCTTAGCTGAGTCTTGTCCAGCACTCCCGTTCCCTAGGGATCCTGAGGTGGTCTTCCCCGAGTGCTGTGAGCCCGCTGATGGAGCTGTTGGTGTGGGAGGAGGTGTGTTCTCAGGAGAGTCTGGATAGGGCTTCACGCAAGACCCCTGTTCAAAGACACGTGGCTCTGAAATCAGGCAACGAGAACTTCTGCTAACATTTTATTTAGATAGCTCATTAATTCAACAATATTTGAAATTTACAACTACAAAAACCCGATTATTTTCCAGTCCACAGAAATGATGCCATCATCTTGCCCCAAGGGTCTAAATATATTAATTTCTAATCTGTCTGATCATTCAGATAAAAAATAGGATTCCTCAGATACAGCTTCCAAAATTTCTGCTGATTCAGTCAGATACAGATATTTTTACTGAGAAGTTTTGTCAGTATTTCAAAAGTACTCAAGAGGAAGTTCTAAACTTTCCCCCAAACAGGATGCCTTTCAGACATTCTCTGTATCATGGGGACCAGCCTTTACTTCAAGGCAAAATAACTCAAACTCAGTGCTTTAGGGTCACTGTAGATTTAGCTCTAGCTCCTCCACACCTTCCTTCCTTCAGAATATCCCTCCTATCTACCCACTTTCTTTGACTATGCTTGCAAGTCTGTTCTCTTTCCTTGTGGAGGTCCTTCAAATATTTGAAGACTATCTATCTCACAGCCTCTTCCCTTCTACAGGTCAAACACCTCAAGTTCCTTCTACCACTTATTATGAGACATGCTTTCAGGGTCCTCCTCCTACCCCTATTACTCTCCTTTAAATAGCCTCCACTTTGTCAATGCCCATCCTCTAGGATGGTGCCTAGACACTGAAACAAAACAAAAGACATTGTGATGTTTCCTTTTCAGTACCATCACAATACTTATTATTTATCATTATAAGAAACTTTTAGGCAAATAAGTCTTTTTCATATATGGTATTATAAATCTATATTTTCCCGATCCTATCAAGTGTAATAACCATGCTATCTACTGACCTACAGTTCTTTATCATGTATTTTAAAAATTATGCTAAACTTTGTAAAACATTTTGCTGAAATTCAGATACTGTTTTCAAGAGTATTTCTTTGATCTGCTTGCCTAGAAACATCAAACAAGAAGGAATAAAGCTAACGTGGCGTAAGTTGCTCTTAGGAAAAACAAGGTAATTCCTAGAGATCATTACTTCCAGAATATAAACCATATGTTTGAAAAAAAAAACGACTCTGAAAAATTAACTCAAATTAATATTAACCTTGATAATCTGAGAAACCCAAGCTTAACTAGCTCAGTTCTTTATATGGTTAGTGTTCAAGAATGACAATTATTAAAATAGAATGCATGTGATTAATTCCATGCCTTGTGTTTCCAATCCAATTGACTGTGCATAGCACCTTCATTTGGATCTTCTTAAAATACCCTTTTGAACTCATCACTCCTTAGCCAAGAAACTTTCAATTCTTCCTTCCCTAAGCGTCTAAGGCCTTTACTTTCTAACTTCCTACTTCCCTTCTAAATGAATCCTTGGCTTGAATATTTTAATCAGGTTTTTCCCTCCCTGTACAACTGCACTTATGCTGCCTCCAAAGCCTACAGTATTTTCCCCCACTTTTACCATCTCATCAAAGTTTTATCTTTTCTTCAGCACTCAACTTCTTTGCTGAAGTCTTCTTTCATTATAATTAGGGAGTTGCTTTTATCTCTGAACTTTCTGTCTACGACACTCATTTGGAAATCAGTACATAAAATCTTGAATTGTCTGTTTGTTCATTTACTGCTTTACTTGTTTTGCAGAATGTTTTTTCTCCCTGAATACAGATCATATTAGTCTCCAGAGCCCCCATTGGCTCCTAATCTGGTAAAGTCCCTAAACCAGCCCCTTAATTGTGCTTGCTGATCTGCAATGCTGATGAATAGGAATTCCTGGCCTAGAGTGGTCATTTTTGTGTGCTGAATCAGGTAATGAAGGGCAGAAAGACTTCCAGTCCCTCCAAATGTTCCTTCTGACCACTAGTCACATTGGAGGAGGAGAGTCTGGCAGGCAAGGGAAATGCTGGAGGCTTGTTTCAACATATTTAGCCAGGATGCTTTCTGACACTCCTGCTCCCACCTCCCAGAGAGCCCAGGAAGTTCAACACATACAAGCCATCTTTCTTAACTGCCGGGTGGCTGGGAGCAGCAGCTGCGGTTACTGAGTGTTACCCAGGGCAGCTTGGCCACCCTGGAGAATCAAGAAAGTTGGGGGGTGGGGCCGGTCGGGGAATACAGTTTTCCTAGCCACGTAAGCAATCCCTTGAATGTTAAGGGAAAACTAGGCTTGTTATGTTCACTGTAAATTTCTTTAATTAGAAATGTTACAATAAATTTGTCTGATGTTAATGAAAAGCATACTTATACACATATTCATAAAGTGAACACGTACCAAAGACAGTTTAAAGGGTGTTCTTTGACATCATAATTTGGGTTTGTATCATAAAGAAAACAAATACTGTTTAATCAACTGGGTGTGCTTTAGGGACTTTTAAATCATGTTCACTGATAATGATGTATAAGCTTTTTCAAGAAAAAAATGGATATTTAATGGTCATAAACATTTTGATTCCTACTTTAGTTCTAAGCCAATCTGGTTCTACAAGGGGCATAAAAAGATGTCATACTTTTGGCTTATAATAAGATACAGGCATATATCTTTATATATCTCATAAGTATCTCAGAGCAGAGACACTTAAACTTGGAGTCCAATGGGTTCACAGATCCTTTATATTCATGGAATGGTTTCAGAGAGTCTCTGAATGCCCTGAAGTTGTATACAAAATGTGCAAATGTATTTACGGAGCAAGGATTTACAGTTTTCTTCAGATCCTCAAAGGGGCTTAGTAGCCATTTTCAGGTTATAGGTTTTACCTAACTTGATCTGAGGCTCACTTCATATTATACATGTGAATGTTAACTAGACCTCCTTGCTGCCCTCTTTATGGTCATTAGGTTGAATTATATGAAACTGATGTTTATGTTAGTGTAAAAAAGATTATTTGCAAATTCATTAACTAGATGTTACATTTCTGGTTTTTAGGCACATGCTGTTTACAGCAATTATTTTTTATGCCAAAAATGATACATACTTATTATACAAAGCCTTAAAGTTGGAAAGAAGACTTCACAGTCCCCACAGGTGGGGATCCCAGCAACAGTAACTGAATATAGAAGGATGTGATTTTTACATGATTGGATCAATCAAACCACAAAGGATACAAAGAGCCATATTTCTTTAAAGCATGTTTAGAGATGGATCCGTAACTGGAAAGTCCAACTATCAATAATGCCAGGAATTATCATTACATGAATAAAATAATCCTTTCATCTTTGAAGCAAAAATTAAATACGTAACTTTTCTCCATGTTATTCAGTTAACTAAACCAAGTGTTCATCTCCCATGGAAATGAGAGATACTCTTTCACTGAAGGGTCAGGAATGCTAAATAAAGCTAAGAGAAGGTGAAAAGATCACTGCATTAAGTGGACTGTTAGGGCCTGAAACATAGTAGCTATTTGTTTGAATGCTGAATGTATTAAGATTCGGCAACTGAAGGCTATATATTCCTATATAATCTTTTTCTTAGAACTACCAATGTAAATACCACACTTGAGGAAAAAAAAATCCACAGATGTGTCAAAGCCAGATTTTTTAGCACTCACCTCAGCAGAGTTGTGGTGCTGAACGAAGGTGGCAGAAATGGCATGGCTGAAGGGGTCTCCTGCCTTGGTGAGCATGTCCTGCCTCACAAGAAGAGCCAGATCCACTAACTAGAAGATCAGAATAAGAAAGTCACAGGGCTGGAAATAACCACCAAGGTGCCTGAAACGGTGAAACTACATACAAGCAATTATATCCCAAACGTTACTAGTAAGATGGTCTGACTGCAAAATCTGTATTGTGGACATAAATATATGCTTTCATGGCTGGTAAGTGGGCCTACTCATGAACATAAAGGATATAGTCTGACCTCCTAGTGGAGTGGTTCTCAAAGTTTATAATCTCCAGGGAAACATTTTAAAATACAGATTTCTGGGTTCCATGCTCTGAGAGTCAATAATAATTCAGTACGGCTACTCTAGGATGTAGCTTAGAAATTTACATTTTAGACAAGAACCAAGGGGAAGCTGATGCTTGCAGTCTGAGAACCAGGTTCTGAGAAACTACTAGAGGACAGTGATTCCAGACTCAGGTTTTGGTAAGCACTCAGTGGATGGTACATTTCTAGAGAGGTATTTTTCAAAGTTCAAAAGTAATCTCTAAGCAAGAGAGATGTGTACTTGGAATTCAATGTTGACAAAAACTAGTTGCAAGAAACAGCAGTCACTTTTGCCTAACACCCACTGGAGCTGAGGATGCAGAGAAACGTAACTGGCCTGAATTTCAGCAAATAGTGAGATTCTCATAGAAGAGAACTCATGGCTGTTTTCAGTCCTGGTAGAGCAGCAGGCGGAAGAGGAATTGATCATGGATAGGAATAAGGGGAAAGCAGCTACATACAGCTTGATACGACAGATTCAAGTTCTTACCTGTGCCACAGTTTCATACGCTAAATATGCTAAAATTTCCATAGCAGTAACATTGGGCTTTATCTCCATACTACCGCAGTCCAACCAGTCTCGAAATTTGGACCCTTTTTTGGCTAGTCATCAAAAAAAAGTAGAGAATATTTAGTTTTTGAAGTGTTTTAATACTGCATATTACTATCACAAAGTGAAAAATATATCTATTGAAAACAATGTGTATAAAATGCAATTAAAAAAAATCTTATTAGTGTCTAGATATATTCTAGTCCCAAGAATGCCACATTTGCATCTTTCATATCTCTGCTGCCTAAAAGTACACTAAACCACTGAATGCTTAGCACTTCTTACAGTGTGTTAGAATAGGTTATCACTGACCATAGATTCTGTTCTAACAATAGTCAGAAGAATCACTTGCTTGATGTAACTTTATTCTTATGGAAAGAAAATCCTGCTAGAAAGAACCTGTAATGAAAAAAGGAACACACGGAAATGCATTTTTACTACCTTTCAAAATAGGTCTATTTCTTGAGTAGGCTTGAAGTTGTGAATTTAGAATTAAATGGAACAAACTGATATTTGGCCTGATCTAAGTCTGTGCTTATATTTTCCCTGATGAAAAACGTGTCCAAATTCTTAAGCATCATTCGCAAAACCACCCAGAATGATTCCAACCTGTCTTTATATTATTCCCTAATTAAAATGTCACCTAGGCTTGAGTTAATCTTTGTGTTGACCCTTGCATGGGATACTCTCTTATCACTTGGCTTCATTCATATGAATCTGCCCAGGGCCACAGACACACGTTCCTCATTCCAATCATTTACTGAACTCTTATCAGAGATCCTTCTGTGTCTATTCATGATTTCACAAGCCACATTGCAAGTTTTGTGAGTCAACACCACGCATCTTGTCTCTCTACATACCTAACAGTACTGAAAACACAAGGAATCTTCTGTTAGGTATCTCGAAACCGCCACAGCACTAAGCAGTCTAATGAGACATAGGGCCTTCATTAGATATTACTAATTTAACTAGTAATCTAGAGGAAAAGATTGATAGTGAAGATTTTATCACATCTATAACGTAATCATCTTAAAAAAATCTACTGATTATTCCTTTGATTAATCTGGTCCCACAAGTCTGTGAAACACTTAATGGTAACTCCAAGCATGATGTTTTGATCCTGATAGATACAGTCCTCCTGGATTCCACATACAGAGAGTTTTCTGTGAAATAAATCACAGGAGACATTAAGTCCTGCTATTGAAGCATGTATCCAAAGCTGTCAGCCGTGGCCGAGTTACGGTGATCCCCACCAGAGCTATCTCCCTGAAGGAACCAATCTTCCCAGTGCTCTCTGACATGTAACATTCCATCTAACTAGGAAGCTGCAATAGCTCACAAACACTTGGTTCACATCTGTGGAATACTTCTGAAGTTAACAGGCAGCAATTTGGCAAGATCAATAAAATGTACCTTATTCATTTCTCCCTTTGACAGACAGTAACAGGGAAACTGGTTGGGGCACAGACTTGGATTACCATGATATTGAATAGTTTGCCTTAGAAATGAACAGAGATCATTCTTTCATTTTTGAGATTGCATCCAAGTACTGCATTTCAGATCCTGATGACTATGATGGCTACTCCATTTCTTCTAAGGGATTCTTGTCCACAGTAGTAGATACAATGGTCATCTGAGTTAAATTCTGGTCCATTTCAATTCGCTGATTCCTAGAATGTCCATGTTCACTCTTGCCATTTCCTGTTTGACCACTTCCAATCTGCCTTGACTCATGGACCTAACATTCAATATGCAGTATTGCTCTTTACAGCATCAGACCTTGCTTCCATCACCAGTCACATCCACAACTGGGTGTAATTTTGCTCTGGCTCTCTCTCTTCATTCTTTCTGGAAGTATTTCTCCACTAGCATATTGGGCACCTACTGACCTGGGGAATTTATCTTTTGGTGTCCTATCTTTTTGCCTTTTCGTACTGCTCATAGTGTTCTCAAGGCAAGAATACTGAAGTGGCTTGCCATTCCCTTCTCCAGTGGACCACATTTTGTCAGAACTCTCCACCATGACCCGTCTGTCTTGGGTGGCCCTACACAGCAGGGCTCAAAAGTTTCATTGAGTTAGACAGGCTGTGGTCCATGTGATTAGATTGGTTAGTTTTCTGTGAGTCTAGTTTTCAGTCTGTCTGCCCTCTGATGGATGATGGTGAAGGAAAAGACTCTCATGCTAGGAAAGATTGAAGGCAGGAGGAGAAGGGGACGACAGGATGAGATGGTTAGATGGCGTCACTGACTCAATGGACATGAGTTTGAGTAAACTTTGGGAGTTGGTGATGGACAGGGAGGTCTGGCGTGCTGTAGTCCATGGGGTTGCAAAGAGTCAGTTATGACTGAGTGACTGAACTGGACTGAACGGGGATACAGGTATTTTGTGTCTTTGCTCTAAACACTCGATTTTAAAAGTGAGGGAAAGGAGAGCTCTTGGTCAGATCTGTCTATCTAAGCAACAGAATGGGCAGCTTCCTCGTTAGCTCTTCTGCACTGAGAAGGCAGAGGTGAGGACCCTGGTGTTGTCGTGGTATCCTAGCACCCAGAATAGTGCCCGGCATTAGTGCACTCACCATAAATATTTCTAGAAGAAATGAATGAGTGAATTAACAAAAGAATAAACAAATGATAGATAGTTTTTAATAAAAGGACAGGATCCAAACTTCTCCATACATCAAAAAAGATGCACAGAGGTCCCATAAGACTACTTGGTGTCACTAAGTTGCATCTGACCCTTGCGACCCCATGAACTGTATAGCATACCAGGCTCCTCTGTACATGGGATTTTCCAGGCAAGAATACTGGAGTGGGGTACCACTTTCTTCTCCAAAACCGCTTGGGTTACTCCTATTCCTGCAACAGGTGAAGATTCTTAGGTAATTCTGTCCCTGACACATGGGAAGGACTGTTTCAGAGATGGATCCTTCCAGGGTAAAAGTGGGTCCAACACAAGAGGCATAGATACTTCCAGTCATGATGGTTTGTTTTTACCAGATCTGAGGGGGCTTCAGACTCAATGAGTTCCTTTTCCTTCATCACTCTTCTCACTGTATCAGGATTAAGGGTAATCCTGTAAATTTATCAACTTATTCAGATAAGTTGATATCAACTTATTCAGAATAATGATCAATAATAATATTAATGATCAATAAATTTATCAATTTATTCAGAATCTTGACCAAAGGTCAAAAGTTCCTAGGATCATCCTCTTTCTGATACTCCTTGGTTTTTAGCCTGTGCTGGAAATAAACTTTACAAAATAATATCATCTGGAAATGTAAGGTTAGTTGATTCTCATATACTTTGTCTTTCTCGTCAGTAATCGGGGCAAAATTCATTCCATTCTCACCTCTCACCCCTCCATGTTATTTCATTATTTCTGCCATATCCCTTTTCACCAGCCTTTCCAGTCCTGACCCTTCCCTCAGGGCTCTCTGTGATGCTCACTGTACTCTGAAGAAAGCCTTCTGCAACTTCGCTCTCTCACTGTTATTTGGGTGAATCAAAAATAGCCTTCCTAAGAGGGCATGGTTTTCGCTGGAATTTTTCTTTCCCTAAGAGTTTTTTTTTTTTTTGATGTGGACCATTTTTAAACTCTTTAGTGAATTTGTTACAATACTGCTTTTGTTTTATGCTTTGTTTTTTTTTGGCTATGAGGCATGTGGGATCTCAGCTCCCTGACCAGGGATCAAACCCACACCCTGTGTGTTGGAAGGTGAAGTCTTAACCACTGGACTGCCAGGGAAACTCCTTCACTGGGAACTTTTATAGTAGGGGTTCCTTCTTTCTTTCCTTTTATATCTATTTATTGATCAGCTATAAATAGGGATGGTGTCATAGCTCAGCTGGTAAAGAATCTGCCTGCAATGCAGGAGACCTGGGTTCAATTCCTGGGCCAGGAAGATCCCCTGGAGAAGGAAATGGCAACCCACTCCAGTATTCTTGCCTGGAGAATCCCATGGAGAGAAGAGCCTGGCAGGCTACAGTCTACGGGGTCGCAAGAGTTGGACATGACTTAGTGACTAAACAGAGAGAGAGAGAGATTGATCAGCTGCTGCTTGCCAGCCTGTTAATTTCCCCATATATTGTAGGGCCTGGCGGCAACATCTTCATTCTTTTCTCCCACAGGGAAACTGTAAAACAAGTAGACATCAGATTTCTAACCAACAACAGAGGCAAGAAGACAATGGAATCATGTTTAACCAATAACCATTAGTCTACAATTTCCTACTTAACTAAACTATCAGTTAAATATGAGGACAAAATAAAGTCATTTTTTTTAAGACAAAAAGGAGTGCTTTAAAGTACTTTCAGAGGCTTGGGAAAAACAAAATTAGGCTGAGATGGAAAGTTCAGATACAAGTATACCTTGGAGACACTGTGGGTTTGATTCCAGACCACCACAATAAATCATATATTGCAACAAGGCACATTACATGAAATTTTTGGTTTTCCAGTGCATATAAAAGCTATGTTTAAACTATACTGTAGTCTATTAAGTATAAAATAACATTATGTCTTAAAAAATGTACATAGCTTAATTAAAAATAATCTTGTTTGAAAAATGGCACCAATAAGACTTGGTTGACACAGGGCAGGGCTGCCACAAACATTCAACTTGTTAAAAAAAAACACACTATCTATAAGCACAATAAAGCAAAGATCGATAAAACAAGGTATGCCTGTACTTACCAACTTAAAGACATTTTAGGCCAGGAATGTGCTTTAGAAAAATTAAGGATAGCAACTAACAGCAATAGAATAAGTAATATACAAAATAGTTTGTGAAAAATGGCATCAAGAAAAGCCCATCAATCCAAATAAAAGGAGGAAAACCAAATAAAAAGGCACAGTAAATTCAAAACACAAAACAAAGCGAGCATATATAAACCCCAATGTATAAGTAATTAAATACATATAAATTAAACTCATCAATTAAAATACAAAGAGACTCTCAGACTGATTAAAAAAGAAAATTTAGGTATCTGTTTACAAAAACCACACATGAAACAATGGGGTTGAAAGGACTGGAAACAGGTTTATCAAATTATAACTAAGTTAGAGCTTTGTGAATTAATATCAGATTTTAAAAGACTTTTAAAGGGAAACGATGCTCTGACTTTTATAAATATAAAAACAAAATACTGGTGAATGGGATCAGTGTCCTAATTGTAGAGCTCACCCTCAGCCTTTATAAGTTATAGACAGGTCATTTTTAAATGCACCAATTGTCTCAGCTAGTGGGTACTACAATTAAATATTTTAAAAGACACAAATGGCTGGATCACAGTTCTTGTACCATGGTCATGTATCAGCAAAGGCATGAAGAGTCTAGTTCTGGAACTGCTGACCCCTTGGACTGAGCATTTTCAAAGACAGTACCGTGGCACAGAAAATGGATTCTCCCACTAAGGCTTCATGAAGAAGTACTATGGGCACTAGATGAAGATATAGTTTCCAATGCCCAAATCCCTCTTCTTTAAAGAAAAAAATTGAGCATAAGATACTCCTTATACTATAATTATTTTATACAGAAATGGAAAATATTAATTTTTAATCTACTGCAGTTTATTATTGTTATGAACCAAAAACTCAGTTACCAAAAAATCAGATTTTTAAACAAAAGAGGTACTAGGACACTACACGCTTTAGTGTGAAATAGCACTTGTTTCCTTTAAGTAAATTAAGAATGATTCAAAAAAATAGTTCAATAGCACTGAATGTTACTTTATAAAATGGAGATTTATACTTATAAAAGACTTGAATGCCATTTTTAAACCTAAAATTTACAATACAAAAACCTCTCATTTGCTGAAATTGCCATGATCTGAAGTGTCATTTACTTAATGCTTCACAGATGTATGATGCCAAATTGTTAGTCAGACTGCAAAGTATATTTAGTCAGGAGAAAAAAAAAAAACCCTTCCCAAACATGTTTTCCTATATTTTCCTGACATTTACATGGGGTGCTATTTGAAATGTGTCATTTATTTGCACTTTATGATCTATAAATGAAGCTCTCATTTTCTTTTTCCAAATTGAATACGCTGTCATTGTGACCACATAATAGCTTGTCGTTTAAAGACACCATTGTGTCTATGATTTCTCAGACAAGGGTCATGCGCTACTTTGTCATATTTTTAACTGGACTTTTCATCACACTTACTCTTTGACCTTTACCCTGAAAGTCTTAGTCATCACTGAACTGTTACTGTAAGGATGTTTTTCCTACACAATCTAGCCCACTATTTATCACAAGCCTTTATGTCCTCTTAATAAGCTCTGTGCAGGGGTGGGACGGCACTAATTTTACCATCGGTACAAGGTGTGGACCAATGAACTTGGCTAACGGAACATGCACTACAGCAGGAGGCTCCAGACGAAGACAGAAGAGGCTGCTGGCATATCCTGTTGTGGTAACAGGAGTACGCACGCATGAAGGGGAAGCTGGGCATTTATTAACATTAAGGGCTGTTGAATGTCACGAGTGTACTACCACAGCCCACCATGGGTCAAGCACAATCAGCCAATACCAGTGCAAACATGACTAAGAAACCGAAAAAGAAGTTTAAACGGGAATATTAAGGAAAATGGAACTTTTTTCTGACTAAAAGTAACATGAATTAACATGGCTCTTTGTGTATTGGTAGCACCCTTTAAAACCTCTTAATACTTAGAACTGCAAAACAGCAGAGTGGGTTAAAACCTTTATGGGTTCCCCTCCAATGCAGAGGCTGTTTCCATAACAGTTATAACTATGCATATATCTATTAAATTCACCAGTTTCTAAGGAACAGAGATTGTGTTGTACTTTCATGTATCTGTAACACATAATCTCTTAAACATATAATGAAGCCAAGTTAAATGCTTACTTACAGAAACTTAAGTGTCGACTTTCACAGAATTCTGCATATTGAGCTGAATCCATAACTCGAGTTTGTCTTTCTGCTCTCTGATAGATGAAAATAAAAAGACACACACCCAAATTTAAATCAAGCGGACTATTATACGTTTTCAGAGCTAAAACTCAAGAGCATAAATTCCATTTCCTTTCCTTACTTTAGGTGAATACTTTAGTATCACCTTAAACACCACGATACACAAAATTTTGATAAGTAACAGTAGTTTTGAAGCTTGCTTGTTTTTTAAGTAAAGTTTAAAAAAACATTTTCCAGTCCTCTGTTACTTTTACTATATTGGAAGAAAAAAATACTAAAGGACCTGACTTAGACTGTGCACTTCTGAATTTTCTTTAACTGTACCACCCTCTTAAAGAAAAAGAAAACTGTGAGGTGATAACAAATTAAACAGAAAATTTGTTATTAACTGTTACTGTGCATCTGCCTGAAAGCTGGGGGTTTTTCGACATTAACATAGGAGTCAGCAAATGGAACCCATATAGTTCCCCATAGACTATAGAGCCAGAGGTAAAAATCTGTATTTTAAATTGCAAAGAAAATCAAGAAAAGGTAAACACAACACAGACCCTTTAATCTGCGTCCAGGTATGATTCACAGTTTGGTGTAGTTTCATTCGTGGGTTTTTGGATTCAGTATAGCAGATGTCTGCTGCTTCACTGTCCCACCAGAGGTAGGATAATTATAATTCATCCATAGTTTGGTGGGAAAGAATATGACCGCTTCCGCTTCCTTGGCAAAGGAAGCATTTTGAAATGAGACAGGCTGGTACTTCTTGGAATGAGTTTCTGGCCAGTAAAGGAAAAAAAATTCCTGAGATTTAAAAAAAATTTTTTCTGTGTTGGAAGGACTTTTAGCAAGTTTTCTTTATCACAGTTGGTAGAGTACATTAAGCACCACTTCTAATGTCTGTGGATATTTTTAAGGAACTGAAATCATTCTTTTTGCATTTTGTTAGATTTGGGTGGGTGGACAATTTAATTCCAACAATCCATCAGTTAATGGAATGAATAATGGTGTGCTAGCTGCAGCGCCATACAGAAAAGATTGTGTCTGTGTGTGTGTGGGGGGAGGGGGTGTTAAGGCAAAATCTACTGACTACTGTGGTTCCTTCAAGACTACCGATTGTTTCCCTTCCTTCTCTTCCTCTTCTCCCTCCTTCTCGTCTTTCCTTCCTAATCTCCTTGATACATACTCACAAACATATATATATGTGCTGACACAAACCCAGGCTTCTCTATCCTCTCGGTTCAAGAATTCTTTTCGGACACTTAGAAGTAAATATTACACCCACACCCGTGCATGTATGTGTACATGTACCCTAGTGTACATGTATCTGAAACATTATGTTTCCGGAAGGGTATATTACTGAATTTTTATGTACTCAGAAGTATTTTTTTTGATATGATTTAGTTTTGTCCTTTTTAATGTATCTGATACATGACTCAATAAACATTTACTAATGGAAAAATAGGAAGTAAGGAAAGGATAATTTATGTGCTTTGAACATTTCAAATTAGTTACTAATGTGTTTATTACAAAAAACCCTCTCTCTGAGACTGATATCTTTAATTTATGTATATATTATTTATGCAAGTCAGTATATACATCTGACTGTTTGTCTGGGTCTGACTATAGCAGGAACCTCTCAGGTTTGAATTTATAGCTCCTAGAAAATATCTGACACATGGTAAATGAGAATAAAACATTTGTGGAATAAACAAATGCTACCATAATTGGTCTACCTTGTGGGCAAATTACCACAATGCTGCCAGTCCTTGATTATCCAGGTGTTCTCCAGGTCTCCTCTGCTACCCTCCAGCTGGACAGCCTTACCCACCAAACACACACTAGACAGAAAGGACTCAGACAACTACATAAAAAGCTCCTAACGAGACTTTTAATATTAACTTTTCTGGTGGCTCAGAGGTTAAAGCGTCTGCTTGCAATGCGGGAGACCTAGGTTTGATCCCTGGGTTGGGAAGATCCCTTGGAGGAGGAAATGGCAACCCACTCCAGTATTCTTGCCTGGAGAATCCCATAGACAAAGGAGGCTGGTGGGCTACAGTCTACAGGGTCACAAAGAGTCGGACACGACTGAGTGACTTCACTTTCACTTTTCTTTCTTTCTTCCAGAAGTTGAACATTTAAGACCTGTCACCTACATACAGGCAGGCTTAGCCAGTGACAGTTGATGTATTTTATTAACAATTCCTTTAGCATCAACGCAGAAACTTTTGATTGGGAGCCCACAAAGCTACAGAAATGTACAGAAATTACTCACCAAGTGCTTAGCATACAGCAAACACTCAATATGAAGCAGTTGACTCAACAGCAAAGATTTATAGGCAGTACAAAATCATGGCATATTAGAGCTAGAGAGCAGCTTAAAATTCATCTTGTTCAGTCTCCCTCATTTTATACTTGATCTTAGCCAAAAAGTTAAGAAAGCTCTCTCATTTCAAAGATAAGGAAACTGAGGTTCAGAGAGCAATGATTTGCCAAAGGTGATCAAGTGAGAATTGAAGTCCAGGACTCTCAATTCTTTGAATAAGCCTATTTTTTTTTATTATAAAGAGTTGCCTGAAACCTACAGTAGTTTTTAATCCAGTATTTTTCTTTGGGATCATCCTCTATACATTATCTTACTAAAATGTATCACGGAGTCACTGTCACTAACATGCCCAAACTGTTAAGAAAATGAAATTATGAGGCCCTGAGTGGCTAAACCACCACCACCACCACAGTCGCTCAGTCATGTCTAACTCTTTGTGACCCAGTGGACCGATGCCCACCAGGCTCCTCTGTCCATGGGATTCTCCAGGCAAAACTCCTGGACTGGCTGCTTCCTTCTCCAAGGGATCTTCCCAACCCAGGGATGGAACCCGCGTCTCCTGCATTACAGGCAGCTTCTTCACCGCTGAGCCACCAAGGAAACCTGTACTTACATTGGTGTGGCCCATCGCTTTAAAATGCTATCACTTTGTACGTGCCTCACAACATGAAAGCGGTTGGGAAGCCCTCCTGCTAACATCCTCGGATTACACGTGATGGGACACTGGCACTCATGCTTTTCACAGCACGGTCAAGTGTGATCAACAGGAAATTAGAGATGTTTACTGGGAGCTGAGGATGAAGAAGATGATTCAGATTCACCCCTCATGCTAATTTTTCTTTGCTTGTCTCTCTTCTGAAGGAATTGTCAAATAACCAAAAAAGGGGGACACATTTGACCTCATGAAAGCATCCAAATGACTTAGCATCTGATTATACCATCTCCTAATCTGACACTATCACCTTAAACACTGGGAAAGTCAGAAGGTATCTAATCTTCATGGACTACACGTTCTTTTCTTCCTTAATCTCAGTGTTGGCCACTGCTTAGCTTGGACTCACCTGGGCCTCAGTAAACATTTGCTGGCTGGCTGAACAGCTGGGCAGATGGACGGGTGAACTGAGGCAAAAGAAATGCATATAAATCCTTGCTGGCTGATCTACAATCAGGAACTGTAATATTTGTGATCCAACTGTACAAATTTCAGAAAGAGTAGGCAACTTTTTTGAAGCCAAAGACCCATAAAAACAAGATGTTGGCCAACAATGAACTAAGGCTGGCTCTTGTTTTCTGTGTTATCTTAATTCCACTTTCCCTTCTGCTTCTCTTCAGAGCACTCTCTGTAATCCACACTAAAGTGCACATTGGCAGTCCCTTTTCTATTCCTGGAACTTTAAGAAATCTCTGGAAAAAGATGCAAGGGGGGAAAAATCATAAGCCTAATAAATAACATGACCAAAAAAAAGCAAAAAAAAATCCCACACCCAACAATGCCTGCTCTTTAGATAGAGCAGAACAATAACCTTTAGGATAAACAGTTTTCATAGCTCCATTTTACAAGCTGAGCACACTGAGATGTAGACAAGTTTTAAAAATTAAAGCATAATGTTAATAAAGAGGCAAAGTGAGAGGTAAATCTTGGGTGGATCCTGAATGACCTACTCTGGGGTATTATCACTAAATAATCATAGCAGACTAATCACAGCTTTTTTTCATCCTGAACATCCTCAAATGACACACGTTCTCCTGATCTCAAGACTCTCATATGAATGTCAGGTCAAGTCTGCATTACTCATGCTTTTGTATCTACAAGTTCAGCCCGCCTTCCACTTAATCTGGCTCTTCTACCCACTCCTCCCTTTATCTAGGAATCAGCAGTGCTCCAAACATTCATAACAATATGCTTCATACTCAGAGGTTTTTCTGAAATTGAACCTTACTAGTACTACAACATAGCAAAGCATTACCAGGTAGGGGCATACATATGAAAGAATTATTACCTTGAAAGAATTACTTCTGAAATCTTCAAATGCCCAACAATGTTTTAAAATCTACATGAAATCACTTTTTAAACAGGTAAAAGAGAAGAGGCATGCTAACAATCATTCACCTCATTATCAAGCTTACTGGTTTTTCTGGTTATTGTAAAACAAAAGGCAGAATTGCAAGGCAGGTAAATTTACTTTCTGGGTCCCACTTGAATGAAAACAGGGGAGCAAATATCCCTACAAATGTGTATGTAGTATAATTTGTTCAAAACCTGAATGCAACAGACTCTCAGTATATATGTGTTAATGCAAAGTTTCAGTGAAAAGTTTTTACTTCAGTTGATGTGAAATTGCTTGCATCTTTGAAAAGCACTTTCAGGGACAGCAAGGCCAATCACCATTTGCCCTGCATGTTTCAGTCTGAGGTGTGAGGCTGGATTCCTTCTGCAGCATGCAGTCTCATTTAAAGTCTCTCATGCTTTCAATGAAGCAGATGTAAAGGTTACAGAAGCTGTGCACTGGCACATCTCTTGGCAGCTTCTCAAGACACATGACTTTCTTCAGCAACACAGAGTCACAGAACATAACATTTAAACCAAGATGAACGCTTATCTGCTTTCACTTCTACCTTGAATTAAAAAAAAAAAAATCTTATTTTGATGACACTTAGAAGTCTTACAAGTGAATTGCAAAGTCCTTTCTGGATGGAAAACGTTAAATGCCAGTGGTAACCTACCAAACACCTTATGTTAGACAGGAATTAGTTGCTGTTGAAAGCTACATACAGAGCAATTGCAGCAGCATCCAGCAACATGACAACACATGAACTGTGGAATGCTGATGGTGTTCATGTTTGCTGTGGTCCACAGCAGGAGGATACTCAAAGATCAGTAAACACCATGGCATGCTGAAGAATCTCAGAAACCACATACATCCCCAACTCACTGTAAAGAAGAAAGCTGAGGTCCAGAAAGGTTATGGGGCTTTATCTGGATTACTGCAGAGGCAACTTGGTGCCCAGGTGAGTGATGGCTCTGCTTGCTGGGTCAGTTTGTAATTTACCAGATTCCCTTCCCAAGAGTTAAGCATGTTTCCCGCAAAACATCTGGTAGATTCCCCTGCTTTTAATTGCCCACTGCAATGCTCATCAGTTTCGGCCTGGAGGACCGCAACAGGGTTCTGCTCGTGCCTTCCAAATATTTTAACTCTCCCAACCCATCTGGGTACAATCACTTTAAACAAAAACAAGGAGACAAGACCTAGGCACAGAGGTCACCCTTTGTCACATCTGCCATGTTCACCTATCCCCTGCCCCTCCCTCATGACTGCGCTGGACATCCCCTCTCCCATCCCCATGGCAACTTAGCTCCTTTCCTTTCAGCAAAATCCTCTACCAAGTTTGCCAGCAAGATCCATCACCTCCTTTAGCAAGTTTTCCCTTAAGATCCCAGGCCACATTGCTTCCTCTCTTCTAAACTGTGCTTGCTCTTCTGGCTATGCTCTTCATACCCACGTACTTCTGTGTGTGCTGCTCCCTGAGGGGAGCCTCAGGGATTATAGCTGCAAGAATGTATCATTAACTGAAAAAATCAAGTTGAGAATTAGAATGCTGTGTGTCTTGATCCCACTTATGTTGAAACACAAAAGTGTCTGCACACAGCACACATACATGTTTGCAAACATCTGGAAGTATACACATTATGCTTTTAATAGTATTTATCTCTGCGAGCAATATTAGAGGGAACTTTCACTTTTTCAGATACACATTTCAGTAATTAAAATTTTTTTCTCTTAACTGAATTACAATTAGGAAAAAAAAAGATTTTGGAAAGTAGTGAAATCCTGAGTTACAGAAGGTTATTAACTAAATGTCCATGTGCTAAAATACTATCAAAGCAGTGACTCAAGAGGCAGAAAGTCACAGAGACACAGCATTAGTTGGGATATATGTTCTCAGAGAAAGTGAAGGAGGGAGAGAAAGGAGAATGTCACTGTGATGTTAAGGGAGCCAGTTCAGAATATTGGTTGGTGTAACCTTAAGATCAAAAGTTCATTTAAGCCTGACCCAGAACTTTCTCTGAATTATATAACTAGTAAAGTAAAAGTGAAAGTCACTCAATCATGTCCGGCTCTTTGTGACCCCATGGACTGTACAGTCCATGGAATTCCCCAGGCCAGAATACTGGAGTGGGTAGCCCTTCCCTTCTCCAGGGGATCTTCCCAACTCATGGATCAAACCCAGGTCTCCCACACTGCAGGCAGATTCTTTGCCAGCTGAGCCACAATGGAAGCCCAAGAATAACTGAGTAAAGATACAATATATTTCCTAGCCTAAAAATAAAGGTTTCCGTTGGTATTGATTTCTTCCCTCAGAGTGATTTTTATAATCCACCAATTTTATATGCCCAAGGTATTAAGAATGTATTATACTAGTCAAATGAAGTTTCCTGAAGAAACAGCTGTAGATTCTAGGACAACGTTCAAGGAATTTAAAATGAATTTTTGTGCTAAATATAAGTCAGTCATTCTAAGTATAGAACATCAGTGATTGAGAAATACTCAGAAGGATATTTGTGATATTAGTTCATAATAGAGTTGTTTCAAAATATTGGATATTTTGGTCTGTACTCTGGTTCTAAATATATTATTGTTAATATAGGAGTTTTTTCTTTTTCTATATTTTAGAATACAAAGAATGAGCATGAATAATTATATAAGGAAAATATAGTTGTTATCAAAATCAAAATACTACATTTTAAATTGAGGTAATACCTGCTTCACATTTTAAAATATGAATTTATTTGCTAGTAGTGGAAAAAATTATTCTCAATAAAACATTTCCTGTCTTGGGATAAAATGTGTGCTAGGAAAAGTATCACTTAAAAAAAAAGGAATATAATTGCTTTACAATGTTGTATTAGTTTCTGCTGTGCAAACAACTGTATCATTTTTTCCCATTAACTTAGTACCAAACAACCTAATCCCATGTTTAGCTGTAGACCCTCATGTAGTATTAGTACTAATGTTCACTGATGTTTTCCTGAAATTGTAAACAGGCTTTGTAACAAGTAAGTTGGCAAATAATATAAAAAGCTATCTGAATTTCTGTCCAAACTAGCTCTTTAAAGTGACAGAAGATGAACCTCTTTTTATTTTCCTGATTGAGAGTTCTATAACCTTTTTGTGGTTTCTACTTGGCTATGTATCCAAAAGTGAGCATATTAGATTAATATATGTAAGCTATTTAGGTATTCTGAATAATTCTTCTAAAAATTCTCATAGGTTTATGTAATATCCAGATGAGTCGACATGACTTTCTTTAGAGTCTAGCAAATACACGAGGACATAGTGAAATATGTTGTTATGTTGGTTGTTTAGGGTAAAAATTCACAACTGGAAAATACGTATGTTTGTTCCAACAACTGCACAAAATTTACTTCATGCATTCTCTTTCACCTTGAGTTAGATCAAATTCTTGAGCAGTCCAACATATGTACTGAGCTCAGGCCAGCTTCACTTACGTATTTTTAAAAATAAAATCCTGCGAAGCAGGGAGACTGTCATTGCAGCATTGGCCTCACATCCTTGTCAAGGATGTAGGGAACGCTATACAGAGCAAGAGAGCCTTCCTTGGAATTTCCTTGGAATTGTTACTATGTGATACATCTGAGTATTTTCAATGAAGATTTTTTTAATATGTGAAAATGTTTTTTAGCGTACTGAATTCCTTCACAGCAAGTTCTAGGAGTTTTGCCTTTAACATATTATATACCTGGAGTGACTTTTCACCACCTTCCACTTTCACTCCTACTACTCCGGTCCAAGCCATCGTCCTCACCTCTCCCTTGGACTACTGCAATAATCCCCTTGTGCGTCTTCCTGCTGCTACCCTTCCTCTGCTCCCATCCCCAACCCTGAGTCTTTGACTGTACACTAGCCAGAGTGATCGACTTTTCAGTTTTCAGATTTCAGAGTTTTTCAAAAACTGAAAATCAGATCATGTAATTCCATGCAGCTATTCTTCCCAATATAAAGTAAAATTTAAAACAAAAACTTCCCACAGCTTCTCATCACATACAAAATAAAAACCAAAATCCTCAGAATGGCCCATAAGCCCCTACACAATCTGGTTCCCTATTACTCTCTGACCTCACCTCCTACCACTGTCCTCACTCCAGTTACTCTGGCCTATTCTGAAGTTTCTTGAAAATGTCAAATAACATTCCGGTACCAGGGTCTTTGCACTTACTACACTCTGTCCAGAATGTCTTAACCCCATATCATTGTCCGGCTTGCTCCCTCAATTCCTTCAGTCTCTGTTCCAAAGTCACTTTATACAAACTGTTTACGGTCACTTAATATAAAATAGCAGCTCCCTCAGATCACTCTCTGTCCATTACTATGCTTCATGTTTCTTTCTAGCTCTTACTACCATCTGCCACAGTAATATTACTCTCTTATTTTCTTGTCTCTTTCTTCCCAGCTAGAATGTGAGGTACCTGATGGCAGAGATGATGTCTCCTTAACTCAGTACTAAGTTCCCAGTCTCTACATAGCTTGACATAGTGTTTCATAAATATTGGTGGAACAAACCCATATATACTTTTTTTCTATATTCTTTTATAATTATTAAAAATTTTTTTTTGGCTGTGCCATGAAGCATGTGGGATCTTAGTTCCTCAAACCAGGAATGGAACCTGAGCCCCCTGCAGTGAAGATGTGGAGTCTTAACCTCTGGACTGCCGGGAAAGTTCCTTTCTACAATCTTTATGGAGAAAAGTTAATGCTAAGGCAAGGGTTCTCAGTCTTGGTAGTGCTGACATTTTGAGCTGAGTAATTCTTTGCTGTGAGTCTGTTCTGTGCCCTGAAGGATGTTTAGCAGCATCCTTGACCTCTACCCACTAGATGCTGATGCCATCTGCCCACCACTTTGTGGGCCATGAAAACGAAAAACCAAACATTGCCAAGTGTCCTGCTGGGAGCAAAATCACACCAGCTGAGAACCACTAGTCTAAGGGGAAGGGGACTAACACTGGTTGACTCACTACTATGTGTGTGTGGGTGTCACACTTGGTCTTTTCATTATCTCTTTTAATTTTTCCAATATCTCAGTGGGCAGATATGATTCCTGTTTTTATTTTTATTTTTTTTAATTAAATTTATTTTTTTAATTACAATACTGTATTTGTTTTGCCATACATTGACACGAATCAGCCATAGGTGAACACAATCTCCCAATGCTGAAGCCCCCTCCCACCTCCCACCCCACATCCTCTACTTGAATCATCCTGCGCATCAGCCCCATGCATCCTGCATCCTACATTGAACATAGATTGGCGCTTCGTTGCTTACAAGAAAATCTACATGTTTCATTGCCATTCTCCCAAACCAACGCACCCCTTCCCTCTCCCTCAGAGTCCAAAAGTCCACTCTATACCTCTGTGTCTCTTTGTTGTCTCACATAGAGGGTCATCATTACTGTCTTCTAAATTCCATATATATGTGTCAGTATACTGTATTGGTGTTTTTCTTTCTGGCTTACTTCACTCTGTATAATCGGTTCCAATTTCATCCATCTCATTAGAACTGAGTCAAATTTATTCTTTTTAAGGGCTGAGTAGTATTCCATTGTGTATATGTACCACAGCTTTCTTATCCATTCATCTGCTGATGGACATCTAGGTTGCTTCCATGTCCTGGCTATTATAAACAGCGCTGCAATGAACATTGGGGTACATGTGTCTCTTTCAATTCTGGTTTCCTCAGTGTGTATGCCCAGCAGTGGGATTGCTGGGTCATAAGGCAGTTCTATTTGCAATTTTTTAAGGAATCGCCACACTGTTTTCCATAATGGCTGTACTAGTTTGCATTCCCACCAGCAGTGTAAGAGGGTTCCCTTCTCTCCACATCCTCTCCAGCATTTATTGCTTGTAGACTTTTGGATTGCAGCCATTCTGACTGGTGTGAAATGGTACCTCACTGTGGTCTTGATTTGCATTTCTCTGATAATGAGTGATGTTGAACATCTTTTCATGTGTTTGTTAGCCATCCGTATGTCTTCTTTGGAGAAACGCCTATTTAGTTCTTTGGCCCATTTTTTTATTGGATCATTTATTTTTCTGGAGTTGAGCTGCATAAGTTGCTTATATATCTTTGAGATTAGTTGTTTGTCAGTTGTTTCATTTGCTATTGTTTTCTCCCATTCAGAAGGCTGTCTTTTCACCTTGCTTATACTGGAAGTTTTGGCCATAGCAATCAGAGCAGAAAAAGAAATACAAGGAATCCAAATTGGAAAAGAAGAAGTAAAACTCTCACTGTTTGCAGATGACATGATCCTCTACATAGAAAATCCTAAAGACTCGACCAGAAAACTACTAGAGCTAATCAATGAATATAGTAAAGTTGTAGGATATAAAATCAACACTCAGAAATCCCTTGCATTCCTATACACTAATAATGAGAAAGTAGAAAAGAAGTTAAGGAAACAATTCCATTCACCATTGCAACAAAAAGAATAAAATACTTAGGAATATTCCTACCTAAAGAAACTAAAGACCTATATATCGAAAACTATAAAACACTGATGAAAGAAATCAAAGAGGACACTAATAGATGGAGAAATATACCATGCTCATGGGTCGGAAGAGTCAATATAGTGAAAATGAGTATACTACCTAAAGCAATCTACAGATTCAATGCAATTCCCATCAAGCTACCAGCAGTATTTTTCACAGAACTAGATCAAATAATCTCAAGATTTGTATGGAAATACAAAAAACCTCGAATAGCCAAAGCAATCTTGAGAAAGAAGAATGGAACTGGAGGAATCAACTTGCCTGACTTCAGGCTCTACTACAAAGCCACAGTCATTAAGACAGTATGGTACTGGCACAAAGACAGAAATATAGATCAATGGAACAAAATAGAAAGCCCTGAGATTAACCCACACACCTATGGACACCTTATCTTCGACAAAGGAGGCAAGAATATACAATGGAGTAAAGACAGTCTCTTTAACAGGTGGTGCTGGGAAAACTGGTCAACCACTTGTAAAAGAATGAAACTAGACCCCTTTCTAACACCATACACAAAAATAAACTCAAAATGGATTAAAGATCTAAATGTAAGACCAGAAACTATAAAACTCCTAGAGGAGAACATAGGCAAAACACTCTCAGACATAAATCACAGCAGGATCCTCTATGATCCAACTCCCAGTATACTGGAAATAAAAGCAAAGATAAACAAATGGGATCTAATTAAAATTAAAAGCTTCTGCACAACAAAGGAAACTATAAGCAAGGTGATTCCTGTTTTTAAAATGAAGCATCTATGATCAGATACATTAGGTAACCTCGTCTAAGTTTGCTAAGCAGGTAAGAGGCGTGTACATTCTGAAGCCAGGTCTGTCTTATTCCAAAGTCTATGCTGGTTTTTTTCCTACCTTAAAAAATTTTTTTATTGGAGTATGGCTGCATTACAAAGTTGTGTGTCTGCTGTGCAGCAAAGCGCATCAGTTATGCTAATACACAAAATCCCTCATTTGGGGATTTCGTTTCCATTTAGGTTGCCGCAGAGCTCAAGTACAGTTTCCTGAGCTATATGGCAGGTTCTCATTAGTTGTCTCTTTTATATATACCAATAATTGGATTATAGGCTTTTAGTATTTGCTCTGTTCCATTAATCTGGTTCTCCTCTTTGGGGGTTTCAGTATACAGCTGTAGGAATTTCTCTGACTGACTTCTATGCCTGTCACTCTCTCTTGTTCACCTTTTTCTTAATCTCTCTTGGAATTTTGACATTTCTGCCTTTTAATATTCTATTCCTGTCAAGACAGTACTTTTACTCTGAAGCCTCAGTAACGAAACTGCTACAGCAGAGGTGACAGAGGGGAGGGAAGGGGTCTTAAGAGCCAAGTTTCTTTCTCCTCTACAAGGTATGTTTCAGTCGAGCACCAGAACCCGCAGCGCAGAACTTGAAAAGCACTGGGCTCTCCCATGCTGCCTGCCCTTCAAGGGACGAGCACTCTGCCTTCACCCTATGGTTTCAAAACAGGGGCCACACCACGCCTGGGACTCACAGGGTGACCGCGATACTAAAGGAACAACTCAGCCCACACATAGGTCAGTGACCTTTTAAAAATGTAAGCATGTTGTCACTTCTATCTAACTCCTCTTTAGTTCTGACATCACTGTGAGGTACTGCATGCTAACACACTTCATTCATGTCTGACTCTTTGTGACCCTGTGGACAGTAGCCCAGCAGGCTCCTCTGTTCATGGGATTCTCCAGGCAAAAATACTGGAGTGGACTACCATGCCCTCCTGCAGGGGATCTTCCTGACCCAGAAATCAAACCCAAGTCTCCTGTGTCTCCTGGATTAGCAGGCAGGTCCTTTACCACTAGCGCTCTGTTGGAAAAACGGCAGGCTTACTTGTGGAGCATAGACAACACAGAGCTCCTAAAGCGAGGCCCAGAACAAGCGCCGCTCCTTTCAATCCTTCTGAACGAATACACCAGGACCTACCCTTGCCCCTCATCACTACTCCCTACTGCAAAGCTACACTACTGCTGCCAGAAACGTCGAGAAGTAGCAGAGATAACTGGCTCAGTGGTGGATCAGAATAACCAGTTCACAGTCTCTGCTTCCTACAATTTATGCTGATGCTTTCAATCTCTTAGTTTATAAAATAATTTAAAAATTGGCACTTCATATAGTAAACCTTAAATACTCTAGCTAAGAAGGTATTCTAATAAAATGGTTAGATTTTTCATTTAGTAATTTTCATCTGAAGGAAAATAATGCTGTAAAAACTGTGATAAATAGGGGTGTAAAAAACGATGTATAACAATAAATTTGAATCACACATGGTTTAAAAAAATTCAAAAGAAGAAGCTATGAAAAGAGGAATAATGAAGTCTATTAAGCACCAGTGAAGAAACAGTCATCAATCTAGGAAAAATTCTCAAGGGACTATGTGATAGGAGAAAAAATAGGCTTTTACAACTGGACGCCATCTGAGTTAAGATTAGAAACAAGACAAACCAAATTAAATTGTTTATTTCCCTAAAGAGAATGCTCTTAACCATTTTCAAGCTGACGTTTCTTTTCTCATAATTGGCTGAGCTGTTTTTATGATTCAGAAATGAGCAAGTTCATCAACAGAAATCTGCCACAAAGACTGATGTAGCTGCAAGCATGAGTTAACCCCAAACAAAAAGAAGAAAAGGATTTCCTGACTATGCCAAGATTTAATCACTGAAAAACCCAGAAACAGACTTGACCAAATATGACTCTGATGAGAATACAAGAGCAATCTTGGCTATCCCAACTGCTTTGGTTTCAAACATAATAAATGAAAAATTCTTAAATTATTAACAGGAAAAAGCAGAAATATCTACAAATTCAAAAAATTAATGTCTATTGTTACTTCTACCTTAAAAACTTTTACCTAATTAAAACAAAATTAAACAAACACTGAAATAACTTTAAAATAACTTCAGGTTCAAAATCTTGGAAAGATAGAGTCCCATAGGGCCTTATCTTCTGAAGAAGCCTTGGATGTACTTAAATTAGTATTTCAAGCAGCCTGAAAACTATGACAGCCTCTTGGGCTTCAAAGAATGCAGAACAGCAAAATCCCTAGAATCATAAATGTAAAACCTGTAATTATGGTTATTTAACAAAATGGTTTCTATTAAGATATTTGATGATGAAATCCCCATCCTCAGATGTCGGTGCCCAAATTTTAATCAGCCTTTACTCATGAGTAAATGTATCATAACTGTTATTTGATTAAATGTCAGTGGCCATTAGGCTGGGTTTTTCAGAAAGAAGGCTTAAAGGAGGCATGCCACAGAGGGTGTGGAACGGATTACAAAGGAAGGAAGAAAGGAGAATTGTTTTGGTAACTGGTGATGTTCAGCAGTGCTTTACCTTACGTGAAGAAACCACAAAGACTTTAAGAAGCAAAGACAACCTCGGCAGCAAGAAGAACGGGAAGACTGGAGGTGGTAAAACGGTGATGTCAAGTAAGGAAGGCGGAGCACAGAAGAGCAATTGTGAGTTTTATGTGTATTGCTTTACTTGTTGATTCTCCTGACAACTGTCTGGGGTCAGAAGGTCAGCTATTATTACCATCTCCATTTGACCGATGAAGACACTGATGTCACCGAACCTCTGTGGCTTAAAAAACAAAAACAAAAACAAAACAAAAACACAACTAACTTCGTATTTTGAAATCATTTTATAGAAAACTTACAAAAACAGGACAGAAAGTTCCTGTGTACTTTTCCCCTAGCCTCACCAGCCCAAAGACTCCTTGTCCCTTCTGACCTCAGAAGCCAAGTGGGGTTAGGGTGAGTTCACTACTTGGATGACAGTGTTGTGGCTTTTCCTTAAGGTAAAGGCATACTGCTAGGGAGTTAAGATTCCTTCTCTGAAACCAGGACTTTTTCCACTATGATACTAATTGCTAGAACAAAACTTGTCCCTCAAACATTTTCTGTCCAAATATAGATAGAATTCTCCAAGTGAATTTTACCCAAGTAACATCATCCAAAGAATTCAACTGGACACTAGTGCTGCTGCTCAAACTTGAGCTCTTTGTAGCTTTGAGAAGACTTAGAAAAGCCTTCTAATGCAAGCAAGACATTTAACAAGATACAAGGGAACAAATGTTATGGAATTGTCTCAGATAGTCCCTTCTGAAGATACATGCTACATTTTTAGAGTCATTCTACTGGGTGAGAGCAGGCACTGTCAGAAAATAGCCCAATAATTTGATCTTTCATATATGTTGTAAACTCTTTGACTGGTTCTGTCTCTGGGCACTGTGTAAGGAAGACTGTACCTAAACTATATTCCATTTGTATGCATATGCACAGGAACTTAGCCTTATTGTACATTTTTAAAAAGATTTTGTCAAAGACAGATACCGTTTTTTAGACACACATGTGCTGGGCACTGAAATAGGTACACTACATATGTTTTCACAAATCCTCCTCAACAGTTCTAAGATGTGGCCTCAGTTAAGGAATCTGAGAGTCAGAAACATTAAGCAACTCACCTAGGATACTAACAAAGATACCTGGGACAAGATAAGGCATGGAACCGTGACTTGAGTACCAACGTCTGTCTGACCTCAAAGCTGATGCTCTGGTCATAATACCATGCAGTACGAAGAGAATCTCAGAAGGAAGAAAGGTGCACTGCAAACAGCTTGGTAAAAGATTTTTTAAAACATTGTCATTCTGTGATAAAGGTTTTATACTCTTTGGTGATGACTGACATCACTGACTCAGAAAATGATGCCAAGGAAACAAACACATTGATAAGCACTTTGAGAATATATAGTGTGTGTGTGTGTGTGTGTGTGTGTGTGTGTGTGTGTGTGTGTTTAGTATGTAGGTTTTAAGTGGGAAACACACTACAGTGACCTAAGCATACTCTCATCTGTCTTGGAAGGTCAACCCTCTTCCAAAGAGTTTAAGAAGCAACAAGAAAGCTCAGGGTGAAGGTGAGGTGGGGAGAGCAGAATTTAATAAGCTGGTCAGAGAAGTCCAATAACCCTGATGGTTAGGGGGCAACAAGTTTCATAACCAGATTGCCCAAATGTTAGAGGTGAATTAAAAACACAGCCAACAACACATAGACAATGTTGAAATGAATGATGACAATCCACACAATGAAGATATGACCTTAACAAAAAAATATATTAAGGTTCTTCATAGGACAGAAGTAATCCTCTAGAGTTGTTTATATTGTTGCTTTCTTGATACATTTACAATACGATGAAATAAACAATCTGATTTATATACAATTTTTTTCTTTTAATTTTATTGAAGTATATGGCCAATTTACAATGTTGATTTCTTCTGTACAGCAAAGTGACACCGTTTAAAAACATGTATATACACATATACACTCTTTTCCACTATACTGTGTCACAGGATACTGAATATAGTTCCCTATGCTGTATGGTTGGACCTTGTTGTTCATAAATTTCTTATGGGGGTTTCCCTGGTGGCTCAGTGGTAAAAATCCGCCTGCCAATGCAGGAGATGTGGGTTTGATCCCTGGGTCGGGAAGATACTCTGGAGAAGGATGTTGCAACCTTCTCCAGGATTCTTGCCTGGGAAATTCCAGGGACAGAGAAGCCTGGCAGCCTACAATGAGGCTGCAAAACAGTCAGACACGCCTGAGTGACTAAAGAACAACAATACCAATTTCTAAGTGATACTCCGATTGCACCACCTCAGGTATCCTGTAAGTATAGTTAAATGAAGCGTGCCTTTGCATAACCTGTTTTGCATAATGTTCTTTAGAGGACGTAGAAAAACACACAGCCCAGATGGTACTTATTTTCTATAGCACAGTATTTTAATTTCTTAAGTAGCAGGATGGATATATTGATCAACAAACAAAAAATCTAAAATCAAATCCTTTCCCATATTTTCCTCTGGAATTTCAGCAGCAGGAAACATAGTACTAACTGTTGAATGACTTCTTCAACCTTCTGATGTTGATAAGTTTTGATAAAAAAACTTTTAATTAACATGAGACTTATGCCAAAACACTGGTCATGGTATTAAAGTATTAACACTCGTCACATGGCTATGACAATTCTTTGAAAATCACAGGCCGCACGACAGAATATTCCTTTAATATGAAAAACAGATTTAATCACTTTCTAGAAGTATATTCTCAATTTTATCAAAGTATCATTCACAGGTACTACTAGCTAAGTGTTTTTGGCTGAATATAATACAATTACAAATTATAGATGTTTAAAGAAGATAGAAATTTATTTTTCCTCACATAAATGAATTCTAGAGACAAGTAATTCAGACTTAACATAACTGCTTGCTGATGCTGTGAGAGCCCCAGTTACTTCCAATATTGGCTCTGACATTTTCAAGCTGTAGCTTTTAATTTTTTTCCACGTTTTAAAAATTATTTATTTATGTATTTATGCATTCAGTCATTCATACATTCATTTCCCACCACCTCATCCCTGCTTCACTGAGATATAATTGATGTATAAAATTGTGCAGGCTTTATCTTTATCTTCATGATACAGAATAACCCCTGAAGCTCCAGATAATCACATCTGGATCAAGTAATCAAACATAGGAAGATAAGAAAAGAGGTATACCCCTCTGCCCCTTCTATTTAAGAAAACCAAGAGAAGTCCAAATAGAAATTTATGCTTACATTTCACTGGCCACAGCCCAATGGTTTGACCCAACCTAGCTGCAAAGTAAGAAGAGGGTTGTGGTACTCTGGATGCCAACAGCTACAAACCAGGTCCATAAGGGAGGATGGATACAGCACAGTGAGCAGCTGTCTCCGTTGTGCTGGTGCATATAGTTATTACACATTTATGTGATCTATTATATTGATTTCTAGGCCTGATTTTTAGCAGTCATAGTGGCCATGAATGAGCTTAAGAGTCAGTATTCTCTCTCATCACAATACTCACCAACATTTTTTTTAAATGCAATTTATATTTTTTAACTTAAGGGAATGCTTTCGAGGACAACACGGAGTCAAACAAATAACTAATAATATTATCTTAACTCCAAAAAGACTGAGATACTCCAGTTTAAAAAGAAATAGATTTACTTGTATTTATCTATTTGCACATGACAGATAGCATAAAACAACTCAAATGAAGGTGAATGACTTAACAAGGGGGCTTGACAAACGATTCACTACAATGGGTGCTTCTTCAACACTTACCAGTTTTAATCTACACATTCTACATAAATGTTAACTGGCAGGGTAAGGACATTGCTTTTTTACCTGTCCTAACAATTTACTGGAATCTTAGCTACAGCCGATGAAAAGCCATCCATCTCAAACTTCATCAATGAGAGAAAAGACAACTGAAGCACTCTTGGAGGTGGGATGCAGATGGCGGAAGTGACCTTGAGAACAATGAAACTTGAAAGTAATAACGAGTATCTTGAGCGATGGATATAAGCAAATGTAGGATGGATTTTAATGCAGACACTTCGCATTTTCATGAAAAATTTAAAATTGAAAAAAAATAGTGCATACTTCTTAGGAAGTTCTCCATTTATGCACTGTTTTATTTTGATGATAAAGATATAAACAGAAAGCAAATAAGATGACAATCGAGGAGGTGTATTTGAAAAGGAATGGATAGGGTATATTATAGGGTTAATACAATTCCAATCCAATCTCTATATCCTCTAAATCAGTAATTTTGAGTGGTAACAGCTTTTAATCATAATCTAAAGCTCTGACCGATCTTCTTATATGACCCTGAGATACATTCTATTCCATCAGAAAAATTCTAGAGTGGTCAGAGAAGAGAATGCTGACCCATGAATCAGAAGACCTGTATTTCAGGTCTTGTTTTGTCTCAAAAACAAAATGGGAATCTTCAGGTTAAGCTGCTTCATCTCACTGTGACTTGAGTTCTGTCTCCTCTGTATTTGCTGATGTTCTGTGATTCTATGTGCATCCTGTATCTTAGTGATGTCCTGAAATCTTTAGAAATACTTCAGAGCTATAGATTCTAAGATTTAAGAGATCAGACAACCTGTGCAAGTCCATACTAGAAAATAGCCGCAGTGTATTTGCAGTGATTCTAATATAGAAGAAATATCACTGGAAGAAGCCATGAGGTTCCTAACTGCTGGGAAATAGCCAGGCATTTCAAGATGGAAAACATGTGTGAATCACTTCTCCTGCAGCACTGATATAGCTATTTACGGCATCAACTTTTGTTATGCCTCCCTTGACTCAAACAGAAGGGCAATGGGCCAGGAAACCAGCAGGTCTTGTGATATGGATAGTTGAAGAGAGACTGTGGCATTCTTAACAATCTGTACTTTCATTATAGATGGAGAAAAGAAAAATAATTCAAGGTACATTTTTTCAGGGAAGTTAAAGTTTAGGAAGATCACTACCAATATGGCTTCAAATACCTCCCCCTCAAGATGCTCCTTACTATAGTGAATTAGGTCTAATACAAGAAACCTAAGGTGTACTCATGAAATTTGCAAAAGTACAAACCATTATGCAATTCATGCGGAATTCATAAATGGCACCCCACCCCAGTACTCTTGCCTGGAAAATCCCATGGACAGAGGAGCCTGGTAGGCTGGAGTCCATGGGGTTGCTACTAGTTGGACACAACTGAGCGATTTCACTTTCACTTTCATGCACTGGAGAAGGAAATGGCAACCCACTCCAGTGTTTTTGCCTGGAGAATCCCAGGGACGGGGGAGCCTGGTGGGCTGCCGTCTATGGGGTTGCACAGAGTCGGACACAACTGAAGTGACTTGGCAGTAAATTAAAGAAAAAAATAAGTACACAGTGAAAGCTATTAGTTCTTTTAAGAAAAGTATGGATAAAAGACTATAATATTCAAAGATATACACATGTTCTTTGAAAATTAGAACATTTTCAAATGGATATCTGATCACATAAACATAGATGAGCATAAAGGGAAACCCGTGATGAAACAAATCAGTGTAGTGTGATACTTTTTCCTTGTACTAGTCTATAAGTGTTGCTTGTTATATTAAACTGGACACTCAGTGAGAAAGGTCATTGATAATTTGATTATAAGGAAATAACAATGAGGCTTCAAAAATGTAGGCAAATACAATGGACATGTTTTAAGCTTCCCTTAAGAAAGTTAATGTTTACTTCCCAACACTAACAAAGGCAGTAGATACCTTCTGTAGACAGGGGATGTGAATATACCTCTGCATATTCCTTAAGAGAAGCATATCCTTTACCATTAACTGAAGAAAGAATAAAATCCCTACCAAGTCCCTATTAAAAAGAAGTCAGAGTTGGTATGTCTGTGACAGTTTAAAGAGCATATTATGTGGGAAAACAAAATAAACATTTAACCTGGCCAATGAAAATGGTTTTGGAGTTTCAACATTTGGCAGACAGGTGGAATTAAATTCAAGTCAAGTATTCAGAGAAACTAATATAGTATTTAAATATTTGCTTAAGTAATATAGTATTTAAAATAACATATTTGAAGAAATGTTTTTGTTGAAATGTTTTACAGTTTTAAGTGAGGATATTTTTAAGAGAAAAGGCTTGACTGAAGAATATTTTACTTTCTTTGTCATTCTGGGAACTTTAGTGGGATTTTTATATTTACTCTTTTATTAGCCACGTTCTTTTAATTCTAAGATAACTGGAGAGTATCCTTTGTAGCTTTAAAAAGGAAATTAGATTTAGATTAAAATTATATAATCATTTTTGAAGGAAGACACTGAGAGTCTCAAAGTTGGATCTAGCGGATTTGTGTGCAGGCTAGAAATGATGAGTGGATGAGTGGAGGGCTGCCTGAAGGCAGTGAGCGCCCTCGGCACTGCCTCCATTGCCGCAACGGTGCCCTACAAGCCTCCACAGCAGAGTGGTTACTGCGCGGCCCTGCCTTCCAGCCCTGTGGCCAGCTACCTGCCTGGACACCCAAAACGATCCAGGTTAATCAGAGGCCATGTACTGAGATTCGAGATTCCTATCCCAGAGGGTTGGGTCTGCTTCTTTCCAGGTGAAGAAGCTAACTTGGGAGCACATGCTGGCAGAGCGTTACCCAGGCAGTAAAAATGTCAATCAACTCGAAAAGAAAAATGAAGCCTGTGCAGAGAGAAAAGCAGGAGATCAGAAGCTGTGAACAGAACGCTGGTTTCATTGGTGTCTGCTTTGCAGTTCCCGAGGCCCAGCTGTATTTCCGTTGTTGGGTTGCTTAGATGATACAGATACTCTCATGATAAAATTTGTCTGTATGCAGAGCTCAACATTTTTCTAAACAACATATCATATGGGTTATAAGTGAATTTATAAATATAGCTTGTCACTGCTTGCCTCTGAATGAATCCATGATGTCTATACACTCTGTACACCAATTACAGAAAGAAGGATGGCAACTGTTATTGACATGTAACACCCAGAATAACTTTGTACTGTCATCCTGAAAAAAAAAAACAGATCTCTTTGCTATATGTAACCAACACTTCTTTTATTTAATAGCACAGTAAATTATATACATCTTTAATTTACCATCAGAACATTGCCAGTAGCTTGGACATAAATTATGTAAAGTCTTAAATGTAATCATGAAGTCTTTTACTCAGTAGGGAATATGATCATCCTAAATAACCTTATAAAAAACAACTTAAGTGGAGGTGCCAAAATTTTTTACTGGCCTCTAATACCAGTAGAGGTATTTTGTATTTTGTTACTAGAGAAAACAAGCTGGATAAAACAGTTTCTAGAGATGAGAAGCAGTTCTATTGTACTGAAAATTTGTGAACATGTAAAACTTAACTTTTAAAACTAAAATACAAAATCCTCCAACTTAAATCCTAAAAGTGTGTTCTGAATTCAGGCTGCACCTTCTCATACAAATATTGTTTTAAATGGTGCGTAGGTTCTGAAGTAATCTTACAAAAACCTCTTTAACCCAAACATATCTGGACTGTATCCAGTTTATGGAAGGATCAGCAGAGGCATAATTAATTAAGAGAAGTTGGTCTTTGTCCAGAATTATGCAAAATTATAAAAACACAAAGTTGACATCTTATTTTATTTCTGAAACATCAACCTCCTAGAATATCTCTCTTGAATCTTCTCTTTCCCAAAGAAATAGAACATAGCACATCACGTAATGTTCTCTACCCTTAAATTTCTCTAAAATTCAAACTACTTTACCTTTACCCCTTGCTGACCAAGCCTTTAAAGAAAGTCTCTTTCAGCAGATGATTAAGAGGTAAGCAATGTAATTCACATCAATATGTAAATAACCAAGTGTCCTTGGCCCTGCAAGTATTTTTAAACATTTTGAAAGAAGAAACAGTGCTCTCTCATATCAACCATGGTTTTGAAAATCATGGACTTAAGATAACAAAGGTTCACACTTGTAAAACAAATATGATAAATCTCTTATCTTTGAAAATTTGTAACTTTTTTCAGCCATTACCTGAAATAGCCAAAGAAAAGCAAAAGTAAAGCAAATAACCTTCTTTGCCTTGAAGCTCGGGAGGCTAGTAACCATATACAACTCAAGAAACTACTTCCAGATCAATTTTTCCAAGGTGAAAGAAATATGACACTTTTCTGCTATTTTCCTTTTCCAGAATAGTGCCTGTAGCCATGAGTTTTCCTTCCTAGCATTCTTACCTTTTAACAGTGATCTTCAGCAAGTGGTTTAGGGTCCTCATTTGCAAACAGAGGATAATAACAGAACTGACCTCAAGGGTAGACATGAGCTGATGTCTGTGTCAAGGTTTAGAACACTGTTTCAGTTCAGTTCAGTCGCTCAGTCGTGTCCGACTCTTTGTGACCCCATGAATCGCAGCACACCAGGCGGCCCAGTCCATCACCATCTCCCGGAGTTCACTCAGACCCATGTCCATCGAGTCCGTGATACTATCCAGCCATCTCATTCTCTGTTGTCCCCCTTTTCCTCCTGCCCCTAATCCTTCCCAGCATCAGAGTCTTTTCCTATGAGTCAGCTCTTTGCATGAGGTGGCCGAAGTACTGGAGTTTCAGCTTTAGCATCATTCCTTCCAAAGAAATCCCAGGGCTGATCTTCAGAATGGACTGGTTGGATCTCCTTGCAGTCCAAGGGACTCTCAAGAGTTTTCTCCAGCACCACAGTTCAAAAGCATCAATTCTTCGGTGCTCAGCCTTCTTCACAGTCCAACTCTCACATCCATACATGACCACAGCAAAAACCATAGCCTTAACTAGACGGACTGTAGTCAGCAAAGTAATGTGTCTGCTTTTGAATATACCATCTAGGTTGGTCATAACTTTTCTTCCAATGAGTAAGCGTCTTCTAATTTCATGGCTGCAGTCACCATCTGCAGTGATGTGTGTACTAAGTCTACACAGGATTCTGTAGTTATTACCATTATATCTATTTCTCTGGTATATTACATGTTTTGTCAAGGAAACAACTGTATTGTAAATACCATGTCCCCACGATCTAGTACAGGAGCTGGCACACACACACACAAATGAAATAAAAAAATACTACCTCATTTTTAAGGATCATAAACTGAGACGTACAGATTTATGATTCCTCAGAATTTAAAAATGACCACTGAAAGAATCATGTACAAGTTAACTCTGAAATTACAAATAAAAAAGAATTAATGAAACGAGGTGAGGAAGCAAAAACCTGAGGAAAAATAAAAAGGATAAAAATGCATGTGCTAGGGTGGGAGGTGGGTTCAGGATTAAGAACTCATGTACACCTGTGGCTGATTCATGTCAATGTATGGCAAAACCAATACAGTATTGTAAAGCAAAATAAAGTAAAAATAAAAATTAAAAAAATGCATAATGTATAATGACACCCACAAAAATGCATGTGCTATGTAAATAAGGGTAATGTCATCAGCTGAAAGACATTAAGGGAAAAAACATTAATATACTATTAAAGACAATTATACCAAACTAATTTGGTTCAGAAAGACTAACAGTAAAGACAGGCAAAGTTGTAACAAACTTAGGTATTCACTGGAACAAGAGACCCAGACCTGGACATGATGAAGGCTCTATCAACAAGATGTGATAGAGCAAATATGGAGATGCAAGATTTCCATGCCACAAGAAATTCAACAGTAACTTAAAAGGTATCTACAAATTCAAACTATTTTCTAAGTAGAAATCAGCCAGTAACTAACAGAACTGTACTGAGAAGTTATTTAATGGGTCAGAGAAGTAAACAAGTATATGTTATTATTTGAAGACGCTAAATTGTAAAATCTAACAGCAAATACACAAGAAGTACATAACATTTATTGCCAAATGTTCTGAACTGACAACTAGAGGGAATGAACCCATGGTCACAGATGGTATTGGTCCATTTGAAAAAAAATCTGTTCATTAAAATTAGACCTGATGCTCAGTATCAGCCGGTAGACATATCTGAACACTGCAGGTAAATATTGAAGCAGTGTTGTTAGGAGAACTTCTACAGCTAGAACTGTGGAAAAGCCACTACTCTAATTTAAATAGGAAATTATTCAAACAATGAAAACTATTTGCAATTGGAAAGCACCTTAAAAGGTGTGTTGAAGAATTCCTGGTACAAAACCTTCATAAAGGTATATAGCTTTTTTATAATCCTATTTGAATGAGAAGAAAAGACTAATTTTATATACCTGGAAACTGCATTCTTTAAGCAGAAGAGAAAAAATTCAGGTTGTCCAAAGGATAGATTAATAATGTTTGCGTATATCACCTATTAATTCCCCTTATTTGGACAAATAGTTAATGAAAGTTCATAATGTTCAAGGCACTGTGCTGGGTACAGATGATATGAAAGTACAGTATGTTCATGCACTCAAGGACCTTATTTAGTAAGTCAAACTAAGCAAAAAACAACTAGTTATAATCTTTAACATACTAAAATATAAGAACTGAGATGCGGCCAGATGGAGAAAGATTAACAGAAGGGAAGAAAAGATGAATGCCTATTTAGGGAACTGCAAGTTCAACGGGCTCCTTAAATAGTGTGGGGTGGTGATGGCGGTGTGTGTGATTGTGTGTATGTATACATGTGTGTTTCAGGAAGTAACATGGGTAAAGAGGAGGAGCAGGAATGGTGGGAGATGAACATGAAAAAGTTTGTTGGGGCCGTATTATAAAAGATGCATGAATAAAGTGCTAGAGAGTTAAGACTCTTCTACAGAAAACGGAGAGTCAGGAACAGCAGAAGCCTGGCAGGATCTGATCGATCTGCCCTTTGAACCAATCCTTAATAAACAGGAGAATTCCCAACAGCCATCCACATGCAACAGATTACATTGATCACTAAATATTTATAGCTTGCTCCAAAATTCCTATTTCTAAATGAGGAATACAATGATCTAAGGATAAGTCTAATTGCTAATGCAGCTTGATTTGCATGATTTACCATAAGGTGGTGGCAACAATAAGAACTGATCTTAAGGCAGCTCCTTAGCAAGGATGCAAATAAAGGAAAAGAAGGAAATTACCTAACCACACAATCAATGATAGGCTAATTCCACTCAATAAATGATGGCATTGAAAAGACATAACTCTTTCCACAGAATACATTTATTTTCATATTTAGAAGGACTGACTTGTTGAGATTAAACCAGTAAAGATAAATAAAAGCCAGGCTACGTAACAAAAATCTGCCCACCTACTGTGGGGAATTCGGGTGAAGGAGAAAGAATAGGGAAACATAATCTACAAAATATTCAGGACAAAAATATTTTGGTTATTACAACAGCCACAATTTGAGAACTATAAACATTAAATGTAAATTAGTGGTAAGTCCTGTGGTGTTCTTAAACTCGATGATATTTTAAAACTCTTCTCTGCCAAGGTGTTTTATAAACAAGCTAGCAGACTGATCTCTAAGGAAACCCTTGAAATGTATCTTTTAAAAGTGAGGGATTTCATTTTCAAAAGGGTAAGGTGAAATTATTTGAGAAAGAAAATATTGATTGATTCTATTTAAAACTTAATTGGACAGTGTCATCAGAGGTGTTAGGAGGAAAATCAAGACTGAACATTGCAGCCTAGAAAGTGCACTTAACAAGACTCAACAGTGTGGTGCAGCAAAGCCGGGGAGATATGGATGGTCGGTTTGCATCTTCCCCCCCGGCAAATGATGCTCCGCTTTACTGAAGCTGAAACTTCTGGTGAGGAAGGTGGAAGTGGATGGCCATTACTATTTCTGTATTTTACTACCAAGGCCAGATTTAAAATACATACGCTGTCTCCAAAACAAAAGATACCAATGGACGTCAGATTGCAAGTCCTGATTTGGGTTAAGGGAAATATGACTACGATGAAAATTGCTTCAATGCTGTCACCGCGTATCTTGCTCCTTAATAGACCATGCAGGGAAGATAATTTTTTTCTTTCAATTTCACCCAGACATTAAATAGTAAAAAATCCTCAACGACTCTGAAGGTAGAAGATGATACTTGGAATGTGATACTAAATTTTTTTTATCATAGAGATGGTAGTTGTTTATTTGACTGATTTTGCTCTAAAATTTTTCTACAGCAAAGCTTAATCCAAGAGATTAAGCATCTTAAATGTGAGAGAATGATCAAAACACTGCTACGCTACCATCACCCAACCACTTCTGGTTTCACACCTGGTACGTGGGGCACTCTGAGCAAAACAGAAGTCTGACTTTACCCTCAGTTCACAGCTCATAGTTCACATGGATAAGAAAAGCCTGAAAGAATTCCTTGAGGAACATCTGTCAAATCTGATGTATTAACCTACTGGATGATAAGGACATGGTAAGAGTTAGGGAATATTCTATTGTTATACGATTTGTAACTTACTCTTCATGTCATTGACTGAAATATGTCTTCTCCAGATGTTTTATTGCAATGAATATATAGCTCTCTATCATTCCATAATCAGTGTTAGTCCCTCAGTTGTGTCCAACTCTTTGTGATCCCATGGACTATAGCCACCAGGCTCCTCTGTCTCTGGGATTCTCCAGGCAAGAATATTGGAGTGGGTTGCTGTTTTCTTCTCCAGGGGATCTTTCCGACCCAGGGATCAAGTCCAGGTCCTACACTGCAGCAATATTCTTTACTATCTGAGCCATGAGGGAAGCCCAATAATCAGAAGGCAGGGATAAAAAGCAGTTTGACAAAGCTGGAAATCAGTTTCAGAGTTATATATCATGCCAACCTTTGGGTCCTCCTAAAGTCATGTCACACTCCCTGGTCTGCAGTTTCTAGGCCAGAAAAATATACCGTTACATTAATTCTGCTCTGTGCTAGCTAGAATTACCAAAGATTTGGGGGGGTATTTCTGTTAGTATTCCCGAAGAACAATTTCACACAGTATTTTTAGATTATCTGAACAAAAGTTACCTTGAAATGAATAAAAAGACACAGTGATGTGTTCTTCCGATGAATCTCTTTCAGAAACGAATCCTGACTATCACACTATCTTATGTTTTAAAATGGACCCTAGTTCCATTATTCTATTTTGTGTCCTCTTCAACAAACCACACTGAAGTTAGTTGTATAAACCACTCTGAAAGTTAATCATAAAATATTTCTTGAAGAAGACATGAGCTTTACTTCAGAATAAACAAAATTTTAGTGAAATAGAATATACATATCTTCATCACACAACCAATAATCTACTAAGAAGGTTCAAAATTCAAGACCAAATATAGAAATAGTCATAAAAATGGCAACCATTTATTGAGCCTGTATTCCCCTTACCAGTGTACTCAGCTAGTTTTTGATTTGCCAATTATTACTAAAGGCCTGTGAGGGCAGAAATCATATTTTGTCTTTTTATAGTTGTAGCTTCAGAACCTAGTACAGTGACTGATTTACAAAAGAAGCTCAGACAAATGCTGAATGAATTAAAGAGTGGAAGGATGGATGGATGGATGGTTTACCTAAATCCAAAGAAAATGATTTCTACTCATTCTAACATGCTGTCTCTAAGGGAAAAAATCCCAGAGATTTGAGCAGAGAGTCAAGATTATGACGTACCTCCTCTGCCAATTCTTACACATAATGAGAGGTCCTTTATCCTCAAGGACCTTTGTGTCTGCCTTTTCAGCACCTATTCCTTCTTCTTAAAGCTGCAGGGACTCATGCTTTTACAGAGGTTAACTGCCCCTTCTTTGGAGATGGAGCACATTACTTAGGCTAAGCCAGTCAGAGCGTGGTCATCCTATCAGTTCAATTCAGATGGCACATGAGGTCTTATTCAGCTTTCAGTCAATTTTAAACAATCTTTAAGCTGCTTCAAATTTTATGTATTACATTCTACTTTCTTTCTAGATTCCAGGATTAGGCCTCTGACTTAAAAATAAACAATAAACAGTCACTGGGGATTTTCGGCACCCTAAGCTGTTTAAAGGCTGCCCTTTGGTGAGCTCTGAACTTTGGTCCCCTGTTTATTTTACCTTTTGAGGATTAGTCAGAAAGTAGAGAATTCACTCAATTTTCTTTTTAGTGTTCCTTATTTACACCTCCTTCACAAACCCTAGCAGCTCATTAGACAGGATATTTTACTTGGTTAATGAGTAGAGCAGCAGGGTCTTAGGTGAGGCTCTTATGTGAGTGACCACAGGTCCTTTGTTAAGAAAATACAAAGCTACCTGCAGGCTTTAGTGACCCTTTCTTGGCCTTGGTTGATAGTCACATTTAGTTGATTAGATCTCAAAAGATTGGGATGTAAGAAACAGGATCAACAGTCAAGCACACCTGGGTCTTTCTGGCGGTGGGTAGAGGGGGTCTGAAAGGTGCTTGGAGGGGAGTTGCATTTATATGTATTATGCTTATTATTTCCCTGCTCCTCTTTCCTAGTCTCTCAAATATACTAAAGCAATTCTGAACATTGTTTAATCTACACTTGATAATATAAGAGGGATCTTCAGAGGTCATGGGTCATAGATCTCTACTATTCATACACCAAAGTGTTGGTGATGGGGAAAGATAAATGGAATAAGAGTTAGTTAACTTAATATGATGATGGACTAGCAAGTAGATATAAAAAATGGATGTAAAAATTTAGACTTTTTTATATTTCAAATATATAATACTTAACGAAGCAAATTATGAGTAAAACACAAATAGGCACACACACAAATCAGCTGAAAACAACAGGAAAGAACTCAGTTTTTCATATGCTTCCTCAATGTTTTGAGAAAAAGCTAGGGTCCCAAGAGAGTTTTTATGTCTATAAATTTCTTTTTCTCTTCTAAATTACATTTAAATGAAACAAAAAAGAAAAACAACAATAATAAGCTTTGTTGGTAGGTCTATACCATTTTCATACGTTCAAGGGGAGAAGGTAGTAAACAAAGTTTCTGCAACTGTAAGTGATGCTTAGAGGAAAATTAAATCACTGAGTGATGCCAGGCCTGATTATTCTACTGTGCTTTAAAAGCCAGGGATTGCAGTCTGTGAGTCCAAAGTGGTTTCATATGGACTGCCACAGTTGCGGTTTACGCTTGAAACTATAACCTGTCAAATTAGAAGCAGGCAAGGACTATGCTCTTAACGGTTCCACTTTCTACTGTCTACAGTTTTGTCTACAAGTTCAGCATTTTTTATCCAGTTTAAGTTCCGTTATTTGGATGAATAGAATCTCAAAACTACTCTTTGTTATTTTGGTTAGAGATTTTAGTTATGATTCAAGGCTTGGAGAAGCTGGCAATCTTAACTTTTCTTGTATAGATGAAGCTGACTTTCACTGCAATTGTTTCTATCAACTATTGATATTTTATTATCCTGGTCACCACTATGCAATATATAACATAACTATAAGGAAGAGAAATTTAAACCGTATGAGCTCCCAAGCTTTTTCTGTTCTATATTTCCAAATATTTGATTCACTTGAACTTGTACCTTACTGACTCATCAGTTTTCCAGGCTCACAGTAGCCTGCTATTATGAGCTTACTGTTACAACATGCTCCATTTCTCTTCTTCTCCTTGATTGTGGAATGCCCTTCTGGGCAATAGACTTGGTTGACAGAGATTTTCCTGTCAAAACTGAAAGACCTACTTTTCAATTTCACTAATGTTTTCTGTAGAGTCCTTCCTTAATAAATTTTTCTTAATGCCCATTTATATAATATAAAAATGTTTAAAAAATAAAGCATAAACAATATTTGCTCTCTGTGTAATGCATCATAAGTAAAACCATGCCACTAAACAATCATATCCTGTTTAGGCCATAATGACATCAGAAATATATGTTTATCATCTGCTTTGGACAACTGAGCATGTTTTTGGCCCAAGGCAAAGTTGAACTAAAATCATTTGCAGTTGCCTCAAACCAAGATAACCACACATTTCTAAGGTAATTGATACCTAAGAAGAACACTGCCTTTAGATCACAGCTCATGATCTAAGCATACTAATTCTTGAAAGAAGGCTGTTAAGTTTTATAAAGCATGGATGTCTACTGGACTTCCTCCAAGATTTAACATGAAATAATTATATTTTTAGCATGCATAGAGACTATGATAAAGTCAGCACTTAGCACAATCTTTCAGAACTCTGGAATTACCTCTCTTGCCCAATTTAAAGAGAAGGGGGAAAAATGGAGGGTTTTTTTTTTTTAAACATGTAAAAGCATTTTAAGAATAAGAATGATAAGAATAACACCTTATATATTGAAAGGAACTCAAATGAAATCAGTCACTACTTTTGTTTTTCCAAAGTATAATATTTAAGGAAACAATTTTGTGAATAAATAGCTAGGGGAAATAGAAGGCATACCATTTTTCTTATCCATTGTTAAAACATGCCCAGGGAATCCAAGCACTTGTCACTGACATTGTTTTACAGCAATATAAAGCATGTAATTGCCCTGGATACTACCTTAGCCGGTGAAGCCAACCATAGCCTGCAACTACACGCTGGAAAATATAGCTCTTCATACCATATGTCAACACAGAAGCAGTAAGAATTAGTTTTGCCCACAAAGATAACCGGACGGTTTGGTACAAAAACCAAGTAAATTATTTAATTATAAACTAGCTTTTATGGAAGAAAATAATATCAGTAAAAGTAAAATCCAGAAGGAAGCTTAGGGAAATCTACTCATATTCAAAGGTGGAAACAAAGCAACAGGAGACTGAAGCTGTTTCCCAAAGTCAGCTATGAAGGCAGAGTTTGACATCCTTCCCAGGACTACTTCACTGCACAATGCTGCTTCAGACATGAAACCACTGATTTGGACAATTCAGACAGTTAAAGGACATAAGAATAGAATAATCCAATATTATACATATTGCAATGGTTCTTCTATTACTCTAACAAGGGAAGCATGTACTATACCTCCATTCTTTCTTGTTTAACTTCATCAATTTCATCATCTTCAAACATTGCCAAGAGTTCTCCTGTTTGGTCAATGGAGTTGAGAAAGTCTTGAGCGATTTTTTGTCTTTTGTTTACATTATTGCTGCCACTCAATTTGTCTTCATGAAGATAAAGGAAGGAAAAACAAAATATTCATAAATAGGTTTACATCAGTCCTAACTATTGTTAAGTATGGAATACTGAATAAAAATTCAAAATTAGAATTCTCTCAAAATAATCTTCGAAAGGAGAACCTTTATATCCAAAAAAAGCATAATGTCTTACAGAACTGAATCACCTACTTATGTCAGGAATAAGATTGAGAGAATAAAACCAAATAATCAATTGCTACAGTAAGTATTTACAGATTGATTAAAATTTCTTACCAAAAAAAAAAAGAAGGGCTATCAGATTTGGAAAAAGAATCCTGCTGTGGCAAGCCCAATTGAGAAAATAAAAACAAAGACGTAAATAAAAGGCATTAGTATTGCAACTTGAAATTAAAAGAAGAAAATACTAGGTACATTACTATGACAATATATGTAAAATCTATGGGATGAGATTTTACTCTTTTTCTCATAAGAGATAAAACTATCATACTTACTTAAAAGCAAAATAAAACTCTAAGAAAGTTACTGCAAAAAGTCAGGAAGGAATATAACATACAATACGTAATTAGTACAGTTTAATACACAAAAGTATCAGTATGACTTAGTAATAACTGGATTTTTTTTTAATGTGACAAATTACATACTCATATACCAAATAAAGACAACTCTAACATTTTAGAGTGAGAAGAAAAACTGTCATTCCCTGCTCCAATATAACTTCGCTATCACCCACCTCATTTATGTTGCTACTATCAAATATACTATATATCTGTATGCTACAAACTCGACAGTACAATTATACATATTAATACAATTGCTAACACAGTTATATTTTCTATTTACCTACATAATTACATTTATAGATACCCTCTGGGGTGTTGTGTGTATGCATGTAGATTTAATTTCTACTTGTTTCTATTAATATAATTTCTATTTCTTAACTGGTATTCTCTATTTTGTGAGACACTGTAACCATATCTTTCTTTTGTTATATTTACATATGGTTTCCTTAAGTCTTTTGAACGTATGTATCAGTTCAGTTCAGTCGCTCAGTCATGTCTGACTCTTTGCGACCCCATGGACTGCAGCATGCCAGGCTTCCCTGTCCATCACCAACTCCCAGAGCTTACTCAAACTCATGTCCATCGAGTCAGTGATGCCATCCAACCATCTCATTCTTTGATGTCCCCTTCTCCTCCTGCCTTCAATCTTTCCCAGCATCAGGGTCTTTTCCAATAAGTCAGTTCTTTGCATCAGGTGGCCAAAGTATTGGAGTTTTTATACTCCAAAATATTGAATGTATTTATAATAGCTATTTAAAGTTTTCATCTGTGAAGCTCAACATCTGGACCTCCTCAAAGGCACTTTGTCTTATCTGCTTTTTCTTGTCCTTTATATGGATCATATATATCTATTTTTTTGCATGTCTAGTATTTTGTTGTTGATGAAAATGGGTATTTTAGGAAATATACTAGAGCAACTTTAGATAATAATTCCCTTTCCATCCTGGGGCTTGTTGTCATCATTTGCTTGTTTTTCTGTTTGTTTGTTTAGTGACTTGGCTGGACTACTTCAAATAAGTCTCTTTCCCTCTCAGTGTGTAGCCTTCAGTGTTGCTCTTCAGATAGCACAGGCTTGAGCATGTGAAGAGCTTACTCCTCCACCAGGAATGATTGTGGTTTTTAAGTCAGGTTCTCTTTTGCTGTCACTTTTCTCTCCATTAAGTTTCTGGCTGGTCTGACTCTATTTGTATCATACACAGCTGTTAGCTTCCACTAACTGCTGGCTGAGAGTTCTGCTGTTTCAATAATACTGTTGAGCACAAATTGCTCCACAGACTGATCTAAATAATTTGGGTCACTCTGCAGAGTCAAGGTTGACCAGCCTGTAAGTTTTGCTCTGACCCCAGGAGGGGATTTCTTAGCTATTGCTCTTCTTAGCTACTGCTTTGTTTTGTTAAAACTTTAAGCTGGTACACTGTTTTCTGTGTTGTTATTAGTACTAGAGTGACCAGCTTCCTCTTATTGGTCAGTCCCTGCAGGAAGAGCTGTAGAGCTCTCTGCTATTAAGGCCTCTCTCTCTCACTGGCTGAATCTTTGCACTTCTGTACTAGAGCTGGAGTTGGGAAGAGCAATCAGTATTCTCAGAAAGCCTGTCCTGCATCCAAGAGGGGGCCCTCGTTAGAGATTCAGACTCCTGTCTTCAAGGCTTGTCTCTTCTGGTGTGAAGCTTTACTCCCTGTGAACAAGTCAAGATGTGAAAAAGGCAATGGCAACCCACTGCAGTACACTTGCCTGGAAAAATCCCATTGACAGAGAAGCCTAATAGGCTGCAGTCCCTGGGGTCGCTGCGAGTCGGGCACGACTGAGCGGCTTCACTTTCACTTTTCACTTTCATGCATTGGAGAAGGAAATGGCAACCCACTCCAGTGTTCTTGCCTGGAGAATCCCAGGCACGAGGGAGCCTGGTGGGCTGCCGTCTATGGGGTTGCACAGAATTGGACATGACTGAAGGTGAACTCTGGGAGTTGGTGATGGACAGCGAGGCCTGGCGTGCTGCAATTCACGGAGTTGCAAAGAGTCGGACACGACTGGGCGACTGAACTGCACTGAACTGCACTGAACTGAAGAGACTTAGCAGTAGCAGCAGCAGCAGCAGCAAGTCAAGACGGGGCAACCTGAGAGCTTCCCTATTACTAGAGGATGAGTGACAGCCACAGTCCTTTTAGCTGTGCTTGCCTAGCACTGAAGTTCCGCAACACAGAGCTGAAGAAGACAAGAGATGCTGACCTCCTGCCCTTCCTGGGGTGAAACTGTCACCCTAGATTAGGGGTAGAGAAGCAGGTGCCCAGTGTTCTTGGACACATTTACCCAGAATAAAGCTTGTATCATTTTGAGCTGGGGCACCAGGGTAGGAAGGGAGGAGAGAGGTGATGAGAGTAGACTGTGGCTCAAACGCAACAGATTCTCACTGTTCTTAATGAGATTTAGTAGACTGTTTCTGAATGTTTCTCCATTTGCCGTCTGCCCTTAAGAACAGTTACTAGAGATTTTTTTTTAACTATTATTTTTCTTAATTCTCATAAGTTAAATGTGTTTCTCTGGGCAAAGAGTCTACCACAGTCCTCACACGGCCATTCCAGAAGACCTTCCATTCCAGAAGACCTTCAGTATTAAATGTATTTTATCTGAGTATTTTATTTTATAAATTGTATCAACTACAGTGCACCCTTGAAGAACACAAGTTTGAAACACGCGTATCCACTTAAACCTGGATTTTATTTTTCCCCACTAAATGCATACTACATGCCTCTACGTGGTTGGAGAATATGGGGACACAAAACAGTGTATATGAGGGACAATTGTAAAGTTTTTGGCAAATTTAACTGTAGAGACAGCTGGCACCCCTAACCTCCATTTGCTCAAGGGTCAACTGTATTTTAGAAGTTTACATAAGGCACACGAAATTAGAAAATTTAAACAATAAAGGGGAGAGGTTTGAAATAAATTGAGGAGAGGGCATCAAACCGACATATGACAGTGTGAGTAAAACTGAATATCAGTCTGAGCTTCTCGGTGTTCAAAGCATCATATTAACAGCCATCATGGATTCAGTGGCAGGAGTGTATCAGGTGCTTTTCATATGTCATATTGAACTGTAATGGCCAGTAATATAATTTCTGACTTTCAAATGAGAAATGTGACCCTCAATGATGCTTCTAGAAAGAAAGCAGAGAACTGGGATTAACAGGAATTTAGGTCTGTTAGCTCCAAGTCTGTGTTTTTTATGCTCACCATGAATGAAACCATTTAAATTCATTTGGAGAACTATTTTGCAGGAGTTAAATTGTATGAGAACTGTAGGAATATGAAATAGACAATACTGATTAAATGTTTGATCAGTATTTTTTTTTTGACACAGCTATTACTCTTGCAGATCTGTTGAGGATTAGTGAAAGTAACTGGTTCTCTTTCAAAGTCAGTTAACTCTTTAGTTGGTTCTGAGCAATTTTCTGGAATTGTCCTTAATACAGTAGAGTTTGTTTAGCTACTTTATCACTAGCAAAGGATACCACTATACAGTGACCATATTCAATACAAAGTAGATGTGTTATTTCTAAAAACACAAACATTTATTTTGATTAGTAAGTATTATTTAGTAATTATCTGTTTTCAGCTTATCAGTATTTGATTTTTGCAACATAAATATTTTTTCTAAATATCCTAAAACAGGGAATTAAGTTGGAAAATCAGCTAAGGAAAAATTCCCACTTTGTGTCAGATTTCTGGTTAGATTTCAAACAGCCCAGAAATAATACATTAAAATGATGTGACTTTACAGTATAAAATATATCAGATACTTTCTATAATAAATTAACAAAAACGCAAAGATACAATAGTCACAACAGAAAATTATATTGCTAAAATCATTATGTTTTAAACGGGCCAAATTTCCCGTCAGATTCTGAGAGCAGGTTATTTTTTAAAGAAGATTAAATACAGTTCTCTGGTCACCAATGGAAATCCAAGTTTAAGTACCAACTATTTCAATATTTAGACAGTTACTAAACTATATATTTAACAGAAGGACGTACATTGGACTCTGATGGAGAGTTTTTTACACTGACTCTGTATAAATGTGTCATCGGCATACAGGTGTCACGTAAGTTTTAGTTTAGTGCTTTATATTACCTTCCAGAAGATCATCCTCGTCAATGCCTTTGACAATCTTTGATTTGTAGTCTCGGAAAAACATGTATTTTAGCAGTCTTCTAAGTTTTTTCTATTAAAAATATGAAATAAGTAAAGAAACTTTATACACACATTCATTTTAATGATTAAAAACTACTATGATAACTAAATCCCCTTCATGGATCACAGCCTTGTCGTGGTGAAAGGGCGTGTGTAACTCAATGAAGCCACTGAGGGCCATACAAGACGTAGGGGTCACAGTGGAGAGTTCTGACAAAACGTGGTCCACTGGAGGAGGGAATAGCAACCCATTCCAGTATTCTTGCCGAGAGAACCTCATGAACAGTATGAAAAGGCAGAAGACACTGGGAGATGAGCCTCCCAGGTCAGAGGTGTCCAGTATGCTACTGGGGAAGAACGAAGGGCAATTACTAATAGTTCCAGAAAGAATGAAGCAGCTGGGTCAAAGTGGAAATGATGTTCAGTTGTGGATGTGTCTGGGGGTGAAAGTAAAATCCGATGTTATATAGAAAAGGTCAGGGGAGCATGGCGTGCTGCAGTCAATGGGGTTGCAAAGAGTCAGACACTTAGTGAATCAACAATAGCAACAAGAACAGTGATAACTAAACAAAAAAACTTGTACCCCAGGACCACTGGAAAAATACAGCCATTCTCAGCATAGTACTATGAATACAAAATTCAGTCATCAAATTCAACATAAAAGCTACAACACAAGCATTTTTAAAAGCACATTTGATTTGAAAGTATTCAAATACTCCAGAATCACAATTAATTTTGTTTTTTCTGTTTTTTGTTGTTGTTGTTGTTAAATTCCTTCTGAAGATTGTGATAAATATCGCACTCTCCACAGTAGGCTGACATTACTGTCTTTGTGGAATTTTGTACACCTTCAAGACCAAATTTCTTTTTTAAAATGATTTATAAACACCTATACAAAAGTTTGCAACAACTGTTTTAAGAAGTCAAGCACTTTCCTTTTTTATTTTTTTTAAATTCCCTGAGAATCTTTTATTTAGAAGAGTTGGCTTATGTTTTATATTTCTGGAAAACATCCTGTAATCTGAGAAACGTATTTTTATGAAACTCAAAGCTGATGAATGATAGTTGAGGCTTTTTTAGGTTTATTAGAAGACTACAATACCGCTTAACTTTAAAAGTAACTGATGTGTGCGCTCAGTCGTGTCTGACTATTTGCGACCCCATGGACTGTAGCCTGCCAGGCTCCTCTATCCATGGGATTTTCCAGGCAAGAACACAGAACTGGTTGCCAGCTGTATGCTTACACTTAGAGTAGATGAGTACTGGGTTCTGGTCTTCAGGTTTAAGATTCCTAATGACAGCTGAAACATATTTTACAAAGCTCTTTTACATGCATTTTATTTGATATTTTGATAGCCCTGAGACACAAACATTATCAACTTTTTTTATATATAGGGAAACTGAGGTTCAAGATAGTCTCACAATTAGTGCCAAGCAGGGCCAGAAGGAACACATAACCTTTGAACCTCAGTCTCCTTATTTACAAGGTAAGTAAAGTACTTACCTTAGAGGAATATTGTGAGAAATAAATTAGAAAGTGAGCGAAGCTGTCTAGTGCAGTATGTAAAATACAGTGGGCAGCCAACAACTTCTACTTGAATATGAACTGGAATTATTAAGAGAAAACACATATACCTGGATCCAGGTCTTTGCTATCCCTCCTTTCTCTTTCCTCTGATTCCATTCAGTACTTTAGATTTGATTCTGTCTTATATTACAGTTGTGTAAACTACTTTAAATTCTGTTTGGAACATGTCAGCATATAAAGAAAATTATTATTTTGAGGAGAAAGATGAGAACACTGGCAACTATCATATTACAGCTGTGTTCCTGGTTGCTTAAAAGATTCTGATTAAGAGTCCTTCTGGCCAGTAGAAGGGCTTTGACAATCGGTATATGTCCCTGAAGGGTCCATAGGATTTAAAACGTTGATTCCTCCAAGAGGTAGGAAAAAGTGTCGACGTGGACTACTTTTTGTGCTGGCCTGATTACCTCTGTTGATGAAAAAGAAAAACCTACTGCAGGTATTCTGCAAAGGACTGATGCTAACTCCACTGTTACCCAGCTGTCTTCATAAAGAACTTGGCTCACGGTCCCTGCTTCTCCAAGGGCACATTCAGGCTCCTTCCTCTCAGCACTACTTGCTGGATGGTGCCTCTTCTCCTGTGTCTTCCTAGTGAAGTCACCAGTTCCTGAATAGCCTTACTCTTCACTGTCTCGCTAAAACCTTCCTTCCTATTCACTTCCAGAGCCATCATATGAATCATGGTTTGCCTTGATTACTAAGCCTGCACCCTGGTTAGTTCCATTCTAATATAACTGCATGAGTTTCAACCTAGGCAGAAACCTCCATTCCACCACATTTTACAGACTCTCCATCTAGTTACACAACCTTAAAATACTGTGAGTCTCAAAATGCTTCTTCAACTCAATGATACAGACTTCTTAAACCAGATTATAGCTTCTTGATAGCAAAGACATTTCTTTTCTCTTGATAGTCCTCATACCATGTAAGAGTCAATGAACTAAAAATTCATAAAATTCATGGTAGGCTGGTGGAGGTGCAATTTGTATATCCCACTGCATAAAGAAGAGAAAATCCTTCATCCAAGTTTAGTCAATCTTCAATCAGTCAGTAGGAAAGGTTTTTATGAATACAAAGTAATGGGTATCAGAAAGGTATATTCACAGGGTATCCTGAAGGTCAGATGGGATGCCTTCTGATAAAAACCTGAGCCACAAACATATAAAAATGGTGAAAGAAAAATCGGTAAGTGTAATTAAAAGACCATGGGAAAACAATGGAGAAATGAAAGATGGAGCATTAGGAACCAAGCCCTGAGTGCTCATCCGGGTTAGCAGCTACCATAACATGCTGTGGTTACTCAGCTCGTTTCTCCACATGTAACGATCTTTTAGATGAAAACTACTAAAAACATGCACAAAGTCCCAAAATGTTTTCAACTAGCTACTCATGGAAGACAGTTATGACAAAATTATATGCTTAAATAGTTTAATATCAGATGCAAAGATAGATCTCTAGCAAATAAAAAAACCCTAAGTAATAGAGTATATATTTTATGCTATTGTAATATTCATCTTGATTGATTTGCCTTTTCCTATTAACCAGTGTCACAGAAAAAACTCTGTATTTCAAGTGAAAAACTACTCTATGAACATCTACAATCCTGTATAAAATTAGAAAAATAAATATGCCATTTAGTTATATCCCAGTTACCAGAAAAAAAGTATCCAGTTAAGATCTAGTGAATTTTATTTAGCAATGAAAATGTCTAAATAGATATGTTAAGGATAAGTGAGAATTAGTTGTCAGTAGTTTTACATAAATGCCCCTGTCCATGTAAAAATAAAAATTAAAAAAATCAATTCTGTTGTAGTAAACCATTTTGTTGTGCAAACTATGAGGACCCAAACATGAGTTCAACACTTATGATTCCAGTATGAAAGCCATAAAACAAGGGTAGCTTCCTTACATACGTATAATTAAACACAAAGTATGGCATTTCACTACAGTGAAATTCTTTTACATTACCTTATCCTTGCGCATCAGAAACAGAAGATCTTCAGCAGAGATTACTCTTGCTCCCGAAGCTGAGAAACTTCAGCAGCTTGCTGTAACTAACAACAAAGGAAATTTTTCTTAATAATCTAAATTAAATATACTACAGTCATGATGTCTCAAGAGAGATAAACACACTAAGAGTTAAAAATCTTTGGGGATCACTCAGCAATCACATTACTGCTTTAAAAAGCAAAATGTCTTATGTTTAAAGGTATAAAAAATGCAATTAACTTATATGCCCACCTGTAACTGATACAATAAACAGAAATCTTTGATTTCTTTCATGCAAAAGAAAAATCAAGTGCAGCTTCCAGAAATGCATTAATGCACCTGAAAATAATTTTGTGAAATTTTATCCTCATATCCATGTGAGCAATGGTTTTGCTCAGTATCACTAGTTGAATAACTATATTATTAATCTGAGCTCCCATGCTGGTATGATTTGAAATAGGCCCATTCAGAACTTTAAAAGATCAACAAAAACAGTAGCTGTTTCTAATATCCAAAGGAAAAAAAAATAGTTTTAGTTTTGGCAAGTCTTCAGTGGGCAAAGGATTCAGTCCATAAATCATAATACTGGACTGCATTAATTTCTTTCCACACTAATCACATACACACAAAAAGTTAACTGTATCTGGAATGCACAACACAAAACATAGTGCATGAAAAGTTAGATTCCCCCTGAAATGTTCATCTGGGCCCTTCTATCTACAAAGTTGAGAGTTTTCTGGAATTCAGAAGTCCCAGAAACACAATCTTACTTGAAAATGACCTGGAAAATAAAAGAATGTGAAAAATGATAGTTCTATTTTTTTGGCACAGGCAAAACCAGTTTCTTATTTTGATTAGTTAGGAGGAATATAAAATACATCCAGCTGAAAAAAATAAAGATGCTGGAGAAAACAGTACAAAAATGTGCCTGTAACTTCTTCCAAATTTGATCAATGGTGATTGCAGTAAACCAACTCTATCCAATATTATAAAAATATTTACATACAAAAGCTGTTCCTGAATGCATCCTTCTTTGAAAGGAATAAATCTAACACATATTCCTAAGAACTAATCTTTTAAAAGTGACACACTGTTATCTTAACAATTACAAAGAAATCAAATAGTGCATTTGTACTAAAGAAATTCTGGATGTTCAAGCAATTTTGCTAAGTAAGCTTCCAACCTTGTCTAAATACACAGACTATGAAACAGACTATAAACTCCCTATGTGTCAGCCTTACCGCTGAATTTCCTGGATACTGGTGGTTGGTATATAAACATAATTCTACCTAAATATAGAAATTTAAATTTAACTGTGAACCATTTAAAAGAAATCTTGGGGGAAAGGTTTTTAAAAAGATGATATATCTGCCCAGAAAGAAACTAAGTTTTCAGTAGGAAAAATGTGAACATATTTTTCTAAAAATTGGAAGAATGTCAGGGAAATACATGTGCATGTGTTTTTTTCAAACAAAAACATTTCTGTCACAGCATAAAACACACACAATCAATGTGGAGCAGAATATGGACTCAGTATCCATTTGTCTGGACACATACAGAGAACTGGAAGGCCACACTATCAGGTAACATTTTTATTTTCTCAGATGAAGGAAGGTATTGATTTGAAAAGCTGAAAATACTACACAGATATAAGCAATTTTTTCTCATGTTAAGGAAAGATCAGGGTAAGTATACATCCCTAGGTAGTCTTCCCAATAAATCAACTGTTTATCTATTCTACATATAAATAAATCTGTATTTATAACACTCTCCAAAATGTTAGTTTAAAAACACACTCAACTAGGGAAAATAAAAAGAAAATGGAAAATAAAGACTTAGAAGAATCAGCCATTTTAAACACCCTTTCAAAACCAGTACACAACTATCATGGGATCTGGAATTTATGTCTTGGTTATGTTGTCATAATTAGCAGGAAAACTTTTTATCTTTAGGTGTTGTCTACCTTATTTACTTATTTCCCTCACCTAACCTGTATCCTCACTAGCACTGGCTCTGCTGGTCACCTAAACTAGTATCCTCACTAGCACTGGCTCTGCTGGTCACCTAACCTGTATCCTCACTAGCACTGGCTCTGCTGGTCACCTAATCTAGTATCCTCACTAGCACTGGCTCTGCTGGTCACCTAACCTAGTACCTTCGTTAGCATAGGCACTGGTGGGCACCTAACCTATTTCCCTCACTAGCACTTGCGCTGCTGGTGCTCTACGAGAAGCCTTGAACCTCGTGAACTGAGTCCTCCGGCTGAAAGTTATCACAGTGTTACTGCAACAAGCCCATCTGACCCTGACATGTCCCATGCTCCAAAACAACCTCAGCCACAGTCTCACCTCCTTTTCTCTGCCGATTAAGGAGAGCAAGCTTGTTAACTACTGCCAGTGTTCCCACTCAAGTATATACTGCCCATTGGCTAACTTCAAGAAATTTTTACGAGAGAGTAAAGCTCCTCTTCAACAACACAAGCTTAAAAAGCAAGTCAGCAGGAGGCTGGTTCAGTTTCACCGATACTAAGCTCAGGATCAAGTGCATTTAGTGTGAAAACAATACTAGAAACAGGAAACCAAATCACAAAATATTTCTAATACCTTCAGTGTCAAAAAAAAAAAGAAAAGAAAAGCTGATTCTATATGGTAAGAATCCCTTAATTTTTTTCCTTGAAAATAAATGGAAGTTGTACTTCATTCACTGTGGCAAGTCAAATATTTCTGGCAGTATTGAAAATGACATGATAGTCCATTTTATGATTTTTTATTACAATAAAGTAGCACACATTTAATTGTATTATAAAATATACAAGAATTGACAGAACAGAGGAATATTTTAAGACCAATAACTAGTTGAATGAGTATACAGAATATAGATAAAGGGATGGTGACAGGAACCTTATAAAGATTTATTTGTAACTAAGTAAAATATTTTGCTAAAAGATATTATTCTGCAATAGCAACTCATTTAAAGCATTGATTTTTTTCCTGATAAATATTAGTTCCATTCTTTAGTGTAAACTAAAAATAATACTATACTTAACTGTTTAAAAGAAAAATATTTCCCCTGGCATATTAACGCTTATCATGTTTGCATTTTAAATATTTTGCAATCATTTATTTACAGGCTGAGCATAAAGTTTAAGCTTTACATGACATCTTAAATGCCTCATCTTTGACCCCACAAATAAATCTCTTCTCAATTTCTCATTGCCATCAATGATGCTACCATTGGAAAATTCTTTCTCACTCTATTTTATTTTCAGTAATTTCCGCTGATTTTATTGTTTTAATTGGCTCGAGGTCTTGAATCTGCTGTCTGCTTCCACAGTATTCATCTGAACCTAGGCCCCTGGGGTTTTTGCTTTGTTGTTATCAAGTCATGTTCAACTCTTTTGCGACCCCACGGAATGTAGCCTTACAGGGTCCTTTGTCCATAGGATTTCCCAAGCAAGAAGACTGGAGTGCACTGCCATTTCCTTCTCCTGGGGGTCTTCTGACCGGTGTCTCCTGCATTGCAGGTAAATTCTTTATACCATTGAGCCACCAGGAAAACCCTAGAGTTTATGCTTACTGCTTTCTAAACTTCAGTGTCTCCAAATGGTGATGTATCTTACTTAGATTAAGTGTTGATCTTCCTCAAATATAATGCCCACAACTCTTGTTCTAGGATCTGTGATAATCCACTGTTATCTGACTTCAGGGTGGTTTATAAAGATCAACTCATAGATATTCCCTATACTTCATTCTTATTAAATTTGTTTTTCTGTCATATTTTTCTACATTTATTCTCCCCCACTTGTGCCAGTTCATTTTATGTGTCAACCTAACAGGGCTACCATCCGTCCAGACATTTGGGCAAACATTCTGAGACTGACTGTCAGGGTATTTCTGGATGAGATTAATATCTGAATTCCTAGGCTGAGGAAAGCAGATTGCCACTCCTCTCCACCAGCCCCTGCTAATGTTAGTGAGCCTCAACCAATCAGCTGAAGAGGGATCTCCTTCTGCTTAACTGCCTTAAACTGGGACTTAGATCTTTTCTAGCATTTTGACTTAGACTAAAATATCTGTTTCTCAGGCTTTTGGACTTGAACCACAGCCTTCTTCCCCTGGGTCTCTGGCTTGCCAACAATGGAACTTGGGATTCTTAGCCTCCACAGTCATGTGAGCCAATTCCTTATAATAAATCTGTGTACACATATACACACACATATACAAACATGTAACCTATTAGACTATGGTTTTTCCTGTGGTCATGTATGGATGTGAGAGTTGGACTGTGAAGAAGGCTGAGCATCAAAGAATTGATGCTTTTGCACTGTGGTGTTGGAGAAGACTCTTGAGAGTCCCTTGGACTGCAAGGAGATCCAACCAGTCCATTCTGAAGGAGATCAGCCCTGGGATTTCTTTGGAAGGAATGATGCTAAAGCTGAAACTCCAGTACTTCGGCCACATCATGTGAAGAGTTGACTCATTGGAAAAGACTCTGATGCTGGGAGGGATTGCGGGCAGGAGGAGAAGGGGACAGCCGAAGATGAGATGGCTAGATGGCATCACAGACTCGATGGACGTGAGTCTGAGTGAACTCCGGGAGTTGGTGATGGACAGGGAGGCCAGGCGTGCTGCAATTCATGGGGTTGCAAACAGTTGGACACGACTGAGTGACTGAACTGAACCTACTGGTTCTGTTTTTTTCTGGAGAATCCTAGTATAATACTATACTCAAGTTATAAGAATTCTTGAATATTTATGGGATACAATTCCATTGTTTTTGTTTTTCCTCAGAGACTCATCCGAAGTCTGCCAGATTCTCTTCAACAGTTACATTCTGGATTTTTGTTCTCTTGATCTTTTTTGTTTTCACTTAATTTACATTCTTTCTTTCAGTAGAGCACATTCTCTAGAAGTTTCTGTCTTGTTTTTAAGGATATTCGTAATTGCCGCTTTATAAAATCCCCGTCTGCTGTTTCAACATCTGGGCCATTTTACAGTCAGTCACAGTGTTGTCTTTACTCTTGGGTATGGATCATGTTTCCCTGTTACTTTGTATTTTAAGGATACTCTGTGATTTAATCTGAGCTATCGTAAATGATACATTGTAAGGACTCTGGGTTCTGTTATGTTCCTCTGAAGAATAATAACTTTTTTTTGGTAATGACACATTGTAAGGACTCTGCCAAAACCTTTGACTGTGATCAGTTCAGTTCAGTTGCTCAGTCGGGTCCGACTCTTTGCCACTCCATGAATCACAGCACGCCAGGCCTCCCTGTCCATCACCAACTCCCGGAGTTCACTCAGATTCACGTCCATCGAGTCAGTGATGCCATCCAGCCATCTCATCCTCTGTCGTCCCCTTGACTGTGTGGATCATAACAAACTGTGGAAAATTCTTCAAGAGATGGGAATACCAGACCACCTGACCTGCTTCTTGAGAAACCTATATGCAGGTCAGGAGGCAACAGTTACAACTGGATGTGGAACAACAGACTGGTTCCAAATATGAAAAGGAGTACGTCAAGGCTGTATACTGTCACCCTGCTTATTTAACTTCTATGCAGAGTACATCATGAGAAACGCTGGCCTGGAAGAAGCACAAGCTGGAATCAAGATTGCCGGGAGAAATAGCAATCACCTCAGATATGCAGATGACACCACCCTTATGACAGAAGGTGAAGAGGAACTAAAAAGCCTCTTGATCAAAGTGAAAGAGGAGAGTGAAAAAAGTTGGCTTAAAGCTCAACATTCAGAAAACGAAGATCATGGCATCCAGTCTCATCACTTCATGGGAAATAGATGGGGAAACAGTGGAAACAGTGTCAGACTTTATTTTTGGGGGCTCCAAAATCACTGCAGATGGTGACTGCAGCCATGAAATTACAAGATGATTACTCCTTGGAAGAAAAGTTATGACCAACCTAGATAGCATATTCAAAAGTAGAGACATTACTTGGCCAACAAAGGTCCATCTAGTCAAGGCTATGGTTTTTCCAGTAGTTATGTATGGATGTGAGAGTTGGACTTGAAGAAAGCTGAGCGCCAAAGAATTGATGCTTTTGAATTGTGGTGTTGGAGAAGACTCTTGAGAGTCCCTTGGACTGCAAAGAGATCCAACCAGTCCATTCTAAAGGAGATCAGTCCTGGGTGTTCTTTGGAAGGAATGATGCTGAAGCTGAAACTCCAGTACTCTGGCCACCTCATGAGAAGAGTTGACTCATTGGAAAAGACTCTGATGCTGGGAGGGATTGGGGGCAGAAGTGAGAAGGGGATGACAGAGGATGAGATGGTTGGATGCCATCACCAACTCGATGGACATGAGTCTGAGTGAACTCTGGGAGTTGGTGATGGACAGGGAGGCCTGGCGTGCTGCGATTCATGGGGTCGCAAAGAGTTGGACCCGACTGAGCGACTGAACTGAACTGAACTGAACTGAGAGAATAATGGTAACTTTTTTAAACAGGCACCTCACTAAAATGAATTCAATATGTAGTATTTACAGTCTTCCTCCACTGGTGGGATACAGCTAAAAAATACCTCTCATAGCTTCCTAAGAAAAGATGTGTGGAAAACAAAAGTTTCAAAGATTCTATATGTCCAAAAATCATTTATACTACCCTGATATTCAATTTATAATCTACCCAGGTGTAGGATTTGAGATTTAAAATAACTTTTCCTCAGAAATTTAAAAACACTGTTCCATCATCTTCAAACTTAAAATGTCACTGCTGAGAAATTCAATTTGTTTGTTTGATTCTTAAACTCTTCTATGATTCCCCCTTCCTGAGAACTTTTACTATTTTCCTCTTTGTACCAGAATATAAAATTTCATGCTGTTATGCCTTGATGAGGCTCTTTCTTCACATATTTTCCTGGACACAGGGATATTTTAACTCATATATTCTTGTCCTCCAAGTCTGGGAAATTTTCTTACATTACCCTGAAAATTTCCTTTCTTTTCTGGATTCTTTCCAGAATATCTATTAATTGCACACTGGTGGTCTTTGTGTGTGGGGGTCTCTGAGTTCGTTCTATTCAGTCTCTCTGGAGGTGAACCTACACTGTTTTGTCTGAACGGCAAAGGGGCAGTTGACTGCCTGTGTGGCTGTGACAGGGCATGGGAATAAAACTGCTCCATGACTTTCTATCAACGATGCTCTCATGTTTCCAGAGGGATCCTGAGTCCTGATTTGTCCCCCATGTTCCAAGCTCTCATCTTCTTCAAATCTGTTAAACATTTAGCATTTCTATCCACTTTTAAGAGTCCATAATTACTTGACATATCTCATTGCTATGTAATATCCCATTTTCTTGATCTTGATAGATTTATGCCTTTAAAAATTATTTTGCTAGCATCCAGTGGGTTTTTGAGAAGGTTTGGAGACAAGCAATGTCTCACCCATGTTTAAATGGAAGCTGATGTTCTCTTTAATGTTGACATTTACTAAATGTACTATCCCATGCTTCCTGCCTTCTATATATCATCTCATTTAACCCTCACAACAAACCTAAGAGAGATGTCCAAGTACATAAAACTGGGACTAAATAATAAATGGTCAACATTAAGCCATTCATCTTTCTCTCCAAGATTAATTTCTTATTCAGAACACAGGAAGGTATGATCACTAAATAGTCTTACATTGCATAGAAAATCTACCCACAAAAACATTTATTTGCCTTTGAAAACATTTTCACTGCTGGCAAATAAATGGTTGCCAAAAAGAGGTTTGGATCAAAACATTCAAGTCAGTTGCTTCATGGAGACACAGCTTAAGGACTGAGAACTCAGCAAGTGTTAGAAAGGAAATGGATTTATAACTAAATGCAGTCAACATTCAGACTATTATAAATGTAAGATATTTGACTTAATCCATTCCTATCATATGATCTTGTTCTATTTTGGTAACTAGTCTTCCACTGTCTTAGACATTTGAAACACAAACAAATACATAAACTGGTTAAAAGATGTGCCAAATTTTTAGAATTTCATTTTAACTCTCCTTTTTAGAAGAGTAAGTCAAACATAGTCAAGGGTTTTAAAAAATATGATAAGGCTATAATTATCAGTATCTCATGATTCAAAGAATTCATTTTTATTTATATATGCATTTCAAAGAATGACCAATGAAAATCAATATAAGCTTGGAAAGCTTAAAAAAAGTCCAATAAGAACAGCAATCCTGACAAGAAACTAATTCTTTGGTTAGTCTTATTTAAATGTGAAAGTGGTAGAAAAAACCATTTGAAAGTTTTCTTTTAAACTATTTTGCATGTAAGTTATTTGTAAGTAAATTTCAAGTTTAAACAAATCAAGTTTTGAAGGCAAAAAGATATTTTGAAAAAATTTTAAAGTTGAAATTAAACTAATAAAATAGATTATACTTTAAATATATGATGAAAAATTATACCATACTATACTTTAAATATGGAACAACAAGACTGGTTCCAAATAGGAAAAGGAGTACGTCAAGGCTGTATATTGTCACCTGGCTTATTTAACTTCTATGCAGAGTACATCGTGAGAAACGCTGGCCTGGAAGAAGCACAAGCTGGAATCAAGATTGCTGGGAGCAATCACCTCAGATATGCAGATGACACCACCCTTATGGCAGAAGGTGAAGAGGAACTAAAAGCCTCTTGATCAAAGTGAAAGAGGAGAGTGAAAAAGTTGGCTTAAAGCTCAACATTCAGAAAACGAAGATCATGGCATCCGGTCCCACCATTTCATGGGAAATAGATGGGAAACAGTGGAAACAGTGTCAGACTTTATTTTCTGGGGCTCCAAAATCACTGCAGAGGGTGATTGCAGCCATGAAATTAAAAGACGCTTACTCCTTGGAAGCAAAGTCATGACCAACCTAGATGGCATATTCAAAAGCAGAGAAATTACTTGGCCAACAAAGGTCTGTCTAGTCAAGGGCATGGTTTTTCCAGAGAGTTGGACTGTGAAGAAAGCTGAGTGCTGAAGAATTGATGCTTTTGAACTGTAGTGTTGGAGAAGACTCTTGAGAGTCCCCCTAGACTACAAGGAGATCCAACCAGTTCATTCTAAAGGAGATCAGTCCTGGGTGTTCTTTGGAAGGAATGATGCTGAAGCTGAAACTTCAGTACTCTGGCCACCTCATGAGAAGAGTTGACTCATTGGAAAAGACTCTGATGCTGGGAGGGATTGGGGGCAGGAGGAGAAGAGGACGACAGAGGATGAAATGGCTGGATGGCACCACCAACTCGATGGACGTGAGTTTGAGAACTGCAGGAGATGGTGATGGACACGGAGGCCTGGCGTGCTGTGATTCATGGGGTCGCAAAGAGTCAGACACGACTGAGTGACTGAACTGATACTTTAAATACTATACTATACTAGATTATAGTTAAATACTATACTAGTAACTAACTACAGTAATGTTATTTAAAACTTAACTATTTATTATTTAACTATTAAAACTAAAATACTCTCTACTTAAACTAAAATGTGATTAAAATTGTACAAATATGGCAGCAGATCTTGAACCTGTTCAGTATTATATACAGCTATCTTTCAGTTAGTGGATAACTAAAAAATGGTACAGGTAGAAATATGTACAAATATGTTTCATTTGCGTTTCTTAAAATTCTAGGAGCATAAAAGTTTTAGGCAGTCTATAACATGTATACTTTCCTGGTCTACATTTCATAATGTTTCGTTTTTTTCCCTCTGCTTATTTCCTGCCACCTTAGTACCTCCTTCTGTTCACACTTCTGAAAAAGGCCTCTACCAAGAGAACTATAGTCATTACTTGTTTTTCCAAAGGATAGAATAATAACAGATATAAGACTCAGTTAATTACTTTTCTGCAGAACACTACCTAATTTTTCACATAACTTGGTTTCATTTCACCTTAGAATGTTTAGGAATAAACACAGGTCTTGTCCTAAATCTTCATGTTTAGGTCAGGGTATTAAAAGCACTAAATTAGACCAGACCACACACAGAGCAATGTAATGACCGGAAAAACTAGAATAATGTAGAATAATGCTACAGAATAATCATGAGGAATGAGAAAAACTGATTTCTAATTTTATCTCTATTGCTATCAGCCTTGTTTTCACAAAAGTAATTTTACCATTTTGTTTTTTTGCTGAGAAAATATATGGACAAAATGCCAACTTCAGAATTTCAGAACTGCAGCTTTTCACACTGGGTCTCAGAACTTGAGCAATGAACAAGGAGGGCAAGGGTGTGCTATGAAATTTAGTTAAAGTTTGGTTTTCTCTGTCAGTACAGTGTATCTTGAAGAGAGTTCCAGAGAATTCAGACTACTGCCTCCATTTTAAATCTCACTAACTAAGCAGAGTATCTCCACACAAGGTACTATATACAGTGATTCCTCAAGTAGTTTAATTAAGAAGCTTTAGAAAATGATTACTTCAAAGAAGTTTCCAAAGCCACCTTAAGTATTTTCCTTTTATAAGATATTTTTAAATGCTTATGGTTTGATGTTTAAGGGAGACAGTAACGTGCAGTATACAGTAAGCCCTTAGTAATGGCTATCTCCACTTATTTAGAAAGGAGAAATTAAATTTCGGTGTCATCATAAGAAAATTTATAACTTTCAGGCTACCACTGGACCATAACTTAGCACTTATGACTTATTTTACTGTAAACCAATTTAGGATGTAAATATTTATGTGGCTAAATTATATGTATATTACTTATATACATATAATTTATATATACACATGCATAAACAGATAGATTTATATTTGTATGTATTTACACTCTCATATATATATATGTGTTTATATCATTAGAACCACTTCTTTACAAGTTTTAAGAAAGTAATTCTACCTAGAGTTTAAGTGGAAAACTAGATGGACTTCTTTTGATAGAGAACTAGTAGTTTCTCTAATAAATTCTCTTGAATCAACTCACCATGAAATACACTGCATGTGTCAGTGTGCATACGTTCTGAAGCTATAGTTTTGAACGGAATAGCTGATCATTCTAATTCTCAAGTTCTTCAAGTGGGGACTGAACAGATGTGAACAACAAATGAGCTCCAAAGAGCCTCTGGCTTTTCCTTTCTCATTTTAGTATTTAACGCTAGGTATACTGTACTTTTGGCTCCATAATTAAGCACTTGCATCAATGCGAGAAGAAATAAAAAGAAGAATCACAAGGAGAAATAGTACAACTTAGTGAGAGGCACATGGGAGTCGGTTTTCAAAGAAAAATCCTCTTAGTCATACCAGTGGAAAAGACAACCCATCCAATTAACTGAGTGTGGCAGGAAGCAGGAGGTTGGACTATTATTTAGCATTCGTGACTTATTTTACCATAATGTTTGCCATGGTACACAAATAAGCAGGTGATATAATTATTCCAGCATCCTACTCAATAGTCCCAGATACATTTGAAAGCCAAAGCCAGTTGCAAAATGGGATTAAAGCAATGCAATTACTAATGTGTAGAAGAGACTCCTCTCTATCCATTTCCAGTGTGCGCTATGACTTTATCATGTGGTGAGCAGAGGTAATTTGTATATGCTTCCCCCTTGGTCTGTCAGAGAAAGTAGCTCTTATTCAAATTTTGTATCCGAACACTGCTTGCATAGGAAAACCAATCAAAGTTGTATATAGTATTTATCAAATTAGCTGTAGGAGATGCAAACTAAATGAAAAGTCAAGTTTCCTAGGCTCAGATGTCAGTCCTGTGTTCCACTCAAGAATTTTAAAAGTTACTAAAAAGGGCTTGAGAAGGTGATACACTACAGATCTTGTTACACTCCCAGACCAGTGTGAAGATTAGATGAAAAGATGTGGAGCACATGATTAGAGACGGCTTCCCAGGTGGTGACTTGGGAAGATCCCCTGGAGGAAGGCATGGCAGCCCACTCCAGTATTCTGCAATGGAGAATGCCACGGACAGAGAAGCCTGGTGCTCTATGGCCAGTCCATAGGGTCACAAAGAGTCAGACACAACTGAAGCAACTTAGCACACATGCACATTCTTAGAGACCAATTAAGCACTCTACAAGCATAAGATACGGCGTGGGGATGAATAATGTGGAACAGCAGTGTATACGAGAAAAAAAAAAATTTCACTGTTAATTTAGCAGGCAGAGAAAATGTTTCAGATTTGCAGCAAAAACCCAAACCAAGATATTCTCAAAGGACTCATTCATATCAGATATAAAATGGTACAAACTTCAACAATACTCACACCATCACATCCTGAGAAAGCATATAGCATAGAGAAGACAGAACCCTCGTCCTTCAGAAATGCAAGGTAGGTGCCCCACCTCGGAGGTCTCCTCTAACGCAAGCAAAGACCTAACCACTCCCTTCCCACTGTGCTTCCTCAGGACCTTGTAGGACTTCAGCCGGCTTACTCCTTATCATCCTACTTTGTAAAGATCTCTTCACACAAAAAAGCTTTCCTTCCAGAAATGGAAAGCAACGTTCCATTAAAAGGTAAACTTTTCATTAAAACGTATTAGAAAAAAGTGACAGAATAGTGAAGCAATTTGGCAAAAGTCACGTGAAAGAAAAAGGTGCATGACTGGTGCGTGGAAACTGGCACAGGGACCGGAAGGCTGAAGGCCGCTGACCCTAAGGTGAGCTCTAAGTGAGTGTGGCCGATAACCAGACATCACGCAGACCACACTAAGCAAAAACACACCCAGGAATAACAACAGTACTCTTGTAGGGATGTTCAAAGGAAACAGTAAGGAAGACAAAGTAAACATAGAAAAGATAATGACTAAAACAATTATCAGGACCCCGAATATTAGTCTTTTATTTCCTTCTGTGGATTCACAAGGCAGTGATATTACTAAAAGAGAAGTTATGGAAGGGTAACTCTTCAAACTGTAGTCACACAGATGAGGTTAAAATGAAGTAAGCATGGAGGTTAAAAACCTATGAGTTAATTGAATACTAGGCCCTGGTTTGTTCAAGATGTATTTAATGAGCACCTGAAAGTGAAAGTCATTCAGTTGTGTCTGACTCTTTGAGACCCCATGGACTATCAGTCCATGGAATTCTCCAGGTCAGAATACTGGAGTGGGTAGCCTTCCCCTCCTCCAAGGGATCTTCCCAGCCGAGGGATCGAACCCAGGTCTCCTGCATTGCAAGCAAATTCTTTACCAGTTGAGCCACAAGGGAAGCCCAAGAATACTGGAGTGGGTAGCCTAGCCCTTTCTCTAGTGTACTTGACCCAGGAATTGAATTGAGGTCTCCTGCATTGCAGGGGGATTCTTTACCAATTGAACTATCAGAGAAGCCATCAAGCACCTCGTATATGCCAACCATTGGGCTTAGAAGTATATACTATGCTAATTAGAAGTAAAGCAAGCAAACAAGAAAAAAAAATGGTTCCTAAACTCATGGATTTACAGATCATGCTTTTTTTTTTTTTTTAGTAAAGATGCATAATAAATAACAGCAGATGTTACAAAATTTTGATTTAAAATAAGTTAAACAAGTGAATGCTAAAAATCAGAGCCGAGTGATAAGTACCATAACTTGTACCCTGTGTTGAAAAGCACGTCCAGCTAACACCTTGGCGAAGGCTGCACAAGGAAGCCACACGCTACACTGAGGTTACTCATCTGGAAAGAGTCTCAAGACGTTGCTATGGATTATGTAAAATATAAGAAAGAAATCTAAAGAAAATATCCCAACTAGTTCTGTCAGATATTAGCCATGATTAATTTCCAGCCTAAAGGCAAATCAAATTGCCTCCTCGTCTCTAAATCAGGACTTGGAGAAAAGCTCACGTTTCAGAACTTACCTGGTGGAGTCTCAGCTAACATATGCGTTCTTGCAGCATCTCTGGGGATGACCCATATGAGATCATTGATATTTACTTGAATATGCGTTTATCAGTCAGGGGGTTGGAATGAAAAAGATTAGCAAGTTAAACTGGGTAACTGGAGAAGAGAGGAACTGCTATGAAATAATTTTTAGCAAGAGAAACAAGATGCAGCAATGTATAATACAGACCCATTTTTTATTTTAAAAAAAGCAACAAAAGGGATAAACCTTGTATATGTTAAAGTTTCTATATATTTATACATACATAACCTCAGTATACATAGTATATAAGTTATAATGTACATATATATAACTCAAATAAGGGTAGCATCTAAGATAAAAATAAAGAGGCATGATTTTTAAAAGTTTTAAATATCTATTTCTCTTGTTATAAAAGCTGAAACTTACTTGATAAGGATTAAGTTGGCAACTAAATTACACCTCACTGTAATTTTTTCAATGTTATTTTTAACATTTTTAAATGTTATTAAAAATCTTAGCATTATTTTCAGTGTGGCATTAACTTAGATTTAACCACTAGATATTTCTAGAAAAAATTATGTTTCTGTTCTTTAAAGTATATTTTAATTAACATTCATTTTCCAAGAACATTGATTTGAAAGGGCTATTTCACTTCCCTCTAGTGCAGAGAAAGGATCCCATTTAAACTTTTGAAGGGCACAGAAAAAAATAAACAAGTCTGCTGAACATAATTTCCTTTTATTCCTTCTGAAAAGTTATGAAATAAAATCTATTATTTAATTACACTGGATCAAGAAACAGGAAGAAAAAGATGCATTTAAGTCACAACACTCCTAAAAGAATAAATTACTATACTTCCTCTGGGAAGAAAAGTGTTTTAATATATGGATAGGCATTGCCTAAATATTTCAAATCTACTTTCCTAAGGTGTGAAAGGCTTTCAACAAAAATCAACAATAAAACAGCCATGTAAAAATTGAAGGAAGAAAAAAAAAAACCCTGCTTGCTAGGATTGATATGTAAGTGTCCTGCAGTATTAAAGAATTTAGGTTTTGCTCTAAAATGTTTCTATCAGTTTACTTAAAAAAAAAAAAAACCACTCTGATATGCACAGCTAGAAAAAAATTTTATTAGACAAGTAGGATTAATCTTTGCTGTGCTTGAGTAAAATTTACAAGAGGTACCAAATTTACTACAATGGCTATAGAAATAAGAATAAAGGTGTTCAGTTTTTTTAACATGCAGTAGGATTCTGGAGTTGGTCAGACTATAGCAGGGCACCAGGCATATGAGCAGAGATGCACAGATCAGACAGGATCACTGCCTTCATATGATCTGCAGCAGAGATCAACAAGCTCTTTGTGTAAAGCATCAAATAGTAAATATTTTCAGCTTTGAAGGCCACTCTCTTGCATCTACCCAACTTTACCCAACTTAGCACACATCTAGCTACATGTTCTATGAATGAGCATGGCTGTGTTCCATGGAAATACCATTTAAAAACAGGCAAAGGGCCAATTTCATCCATGTGTCTTGGTTTGCTGGCCCTCAGTCTGAAGTATTATGGAGAAAATATAAAAATGATACTCTGTTACAAAAACAACACTATTCTATACAGTAAAACAAAATAAAAGTAGCACTCAAAACCCAACAAAAACTTAAGAGTTTAAATACATGCTTCATATATGGAAATGCAGATACAGAATAGTTGGGAAAACACATGATTAGTTATATTAGCTATTCACAAGTTTCGATGTGATCTTATAAACTATTTTATTAAAATAGCTTTTGGAGCTTTTGATCTTTACTTGCAAAGTGTATACTTGTAAAATCCTATCTTCTAACACTTTTACTCTTACACAGACTATAGGCACCTAAAACAAAAACCTTTTCAAATAGATATTTGTACTCTTGAGCAACACGCTAAATGCTGTATTTCTACTATATTCTCCTGATATGATCAATAATTCTGCCGAATTATGGAGAATCACAACTTTAAGATGCATAATTAATTAAATATATTGACAGTGAGAAGGAATCCAGAATACAAATCCACAAAGAGCCAACAGCTTTAGATTTGTTACGCTGAAATCAATTAGCCCTCCTCCCTTGAGAGATTTTCCCTTCCTTTGTACGTGTGGTCAAAAAGTTGGATGTCAGTCTCTTGATGTATGATTTATTTCTTCCATTTCAAAAGTGAGTTAATTTTAGCCAAGAAATTTTAGTCAATTTTAGCCAAGAAATCTCAACAGAGAACAGGTAGCTATTTCGAGTCATGTCTTACAGAAGCAAGACTAAAGCCAAGCTTTGGCCTTCAATTTGTCTTCACTCATTCATTCTCTCAACAAATATTTATCGAGTGCCTCCTATACATTGTACTCTGTGCTAGGAACTAGGTTGCCATATTGAAAAAAAATAGCCATGGTCTCTGTCTTCAAGGAACTTCCATTATGACCAGGAATGAATAAATCTATACGTTACGGATTTATAAGTCATAATGATATAAGGAAAAACTGGACTGTTGACACGGGAGACACCTACATTACACAGGGGCATCAAGGAATGCCTCTCAAACATTTTAGACAGTCAAGCTGCAAACTGAGACCCAAGGATGACAGGAATCTAGTCATTCACAGAGCACTTACTGGTGAGAGAGTGGTGAAGAGCAGCATGCAGGCAGGGAAAAGCATGTTGAAAGACCCTTTGACAGCAAAGAACTTGGCTTGAATGAGAAACTGAGACATGATGACAGTGAGTTAGAGAAGAATAAAAATGAACAAATGAGGACATGGAAGGGCAGCAGTCAACTCAGGCTGGCCATTATAAGACGTGTGAATTTATTCTAAGTGTAATGGACACCACTCAAGAACTTTATGTGGGTTGACCACATTGATTTGTCCAAATTGGGACCTTTTGTTACCATGAGGGAATTATGAATCATTCCACTTGGATAACTGACTCAAATGAGATTGTCCTAAACAGAACACTACCAGGTCTGCCTACATCTGAAGAACTCTTGCTGCTGTGAGGAGAAGAGATGGCGGGGGGGCGGAGGTGAAGCCAGGAGGCCCTGGCTGCAGCCAGTCCTCTGCGAGAGGGTGGGGAGTGACAACGGCACTGGGGATGGAAGCAGCAGATGGGTATTTTGGAGGAAGACTCAACAGAACTTCTTGATGTTTCATCAATAAGTTTATTCAAGGATAAAACTGGCAAAATGTGAAGCGCTACTGATGGGGATGAAGTAATATGTGAGGTATGCCAATGACTAAACAATACTTTAGAACTTTTAAAGATACAATGATTCTACCACATAATATAAAACATTATAAAACTATAAACCAATATGTGCACACCATCTTCAGTAATTTTCCTTTTAACTAACCCCTTGTATACCCGAAGTAAACATTTATGCAAAGTACCAGCAAATGTTGATATTAAAAACAATTTTAAGGAAAAGTGATAACCTTATGTAAAGCTAAACTCAGGTTTCCAGATATCTACTTCATTAATCTACAATGATAAATGTCCTCAAAAACAGATAGGTTTTCTTAGACTTGCAATACTTCAGTAATTTACAAGTCTGTAAGTTCGAAGTTTAACTTAGATGCATTTCTTTATAAAACTTAAAAATTAATAAATTAAAAATGGCAAACTTTCCAAAACAGAAAGATGCTTACGAAATGGAAATTTCAGAGAACACAAAATGCAAAGAGAAAACATTGTCCTTTCACTATTAAAAGACTTTTAAAAAGTCAAACTTACTTAAAAATTCATTTAGTCTAAGTCACCCTTATGGTGGTAACATAAGTAGAATGCCTAGGACATGGTTACTGCTTACTATCTGCCGGGAATACGGAAGGCACTCTATGTAAGGTATTATTAGGAAAAACTTGTCTTTAGTGCTTAAGAAACTACTAGTACTAAGTTATATACATGGATCCCATATTCAACATTTTGTGCTAAAAAGGACTTTATGAAACAGCATTATTCACCTTATCCTCTTACATATCTCTACCATTTAATATTAGAACATACCTTCAAAATATTTTTGCTGAATGAATGAATGTGTACAGCATTATTCTAGAATTATTTCAACATGGTATAATAAATACGTCAACATATTACAAGTAATTTCAGAGTTGGAAAATAACTAGATTAAAGTCTCACAGTTACTAGGTGATGGCATCAGTAATAAATCCAGGCCTGCTGCTGCGTTGTAGGCCAGATTATCCTACACTGTCAGCTGAAAGTATTAGCTTAGGTTCTCAGATGTGATTTCACCAGTATGAAAACAGAGGCACCACCCTCTACCCAGATGAAGAGTTCTTATAAAGCATGCAAATTGGCATTTCACTTAAAAAATTATTTTAGTGTTTCAAATGGCTAGCGAAGGAGTTCTCAAAGCTTTAATAATCATAGAGCTTGCTATCTCTAAGGTAGCCATTCTCAGTTTCACTCTGTGGATTATTTCATGAGAGGAAAAAAGAATGCATGGACCACCAACCCTACCTATGCTCACTTGCCACTGAAAAAAAAACCTCATCATTACTCATGGGAAGAACGGCATCTGAGAAAATACTTTAGAAATGTCATTAAGCAAATTATTAATCCAGGTCATAAAACAGACTACAGACACTGTCATATTACAAGCCTTAGAAGAAACCAGCTGGCAGACCACCCAGAGACTCCGAGGAGCCCATCAGCGGTCTGTGGGGACCACACTTTGAGAACCAGTGTTACAAGAAATGAAACTGCTTCCTCTTCAGTAATTCAGGAACTCAATCCCCCCTCCTCCCCCTTAGGAGAACACACTGTCCTTGTACGCCAAAAACATCAAAGTATTAAAGACCTCTAAATTCTTCTAAAATACTGTCATAACCCCAAACTACCTTGTTTATGGGATGTAGTTATACAGTTGTAATTAATAAGGCAGTGAACTTCTAATATGTGTGAACACGTATATCTGTATAGAACACATACACATAAACGCAGTTCTTAGGTTTTTAGATTTCTACTTTAACAGTGGAACCATCATCATTCTGAAAAAATAGAACTTACTATATAATAAATTAATTTTATTAGATATACCTAACAGAGTCATTTTCAGGATATACGCTAAATATTAAAAAAACAACAAAAACAGGGGCCAGAAGTATATAAGAATACTATCTTTGTGGAGACAGCTATATTATTTATATGATATACATACATATGCATGTGTGTGTATACACACACATATATCCGTCTATGAATATGTGCATATGCATGCAGGCTTCTCAGGTGGCTCAGTGGTAAAGAATCTGCCTGCCAATGCAGGAGACACAGGTTCCATCCCTGGGTTGTCAAGATCCCCTGGAGGACAAAACGGCAACCCACTTCAGTATTCTTGCCTGGAAAATCCCATGGACAGAGGCACCTGGCAGGCTACAGTCCATAGGGGGTCACAAAGAGTTACCACTGAGTGATTAAGGACACACATACAATAGAGATGTATCAGCATCACATTATATTTTTAATTTGCATTTCCCTAATGACTAAAGATGCTGAGTACCTTTGCATGTGCTTACTGGTCCTTCACAAATACAAGTGTTCTTTCATGAAGTGTCTTCATGAGTTTTCTGGTCCATTTTTCATTGGATTGTCTGAATTTGTTTGAAGAAAAGGAAAATGTCTTAGGTAGAACACAAAGGGGAATTAACACACATGCAAGGAAATGATTACCGTGAAATCTAAAAACAGGTCAGGGATAAAGGCAGGTGTTGACTGGAGAGCAGAAGAGTTTAAAGTGAAATCGTAGAGGGGGTTCAGTTGCCTTTGACAAAGTCCCAGGCACGACCATGGGAGTTCTGGCTGAAGCAGGCTGGAGGACAGTATCATCAGAGGAGAGGAAATGAAAGTGAAAGATGGGGTATTGGAAGCATCATGTATATAACTACTGAAACGACCAAGAATTAAAAGAGGAGTATGATGGACAGAAGGAAAATGAACCAGATCTTTTAATATATCAGAGAGGAACCTAGGTACTTTTTATGGAGTAATATTTTAGTCATAATAAAGAGGTGAAAAAAAGGTTTTTTGAGGTGAGTCAGTGAGAGAAGATTTAAAACACATTTTCTGAAATGGGATAATTAATAGAGTGGGAGAATTATGTCATTGTGGAATTCTGAGTTTAAAAAAGTGTACTTAAAATAAGGTTGTTATGTTTTGCTTTGTCATATTTGATTCATTCAGAAATTTAAATTAATATTTTAAAAGATTTGGTTTCTCAGAGGTGTTAAGAGCTAAGAAAGATTGTTAAATAGATAGATGTTCGTACCAAGTTTCCCTGAAAGGTTGTCTAGAAACGTGCTGAATATAATTCCCAAATTATGGCATGAATATCCTTCAGTGGCTCTGCAAAAATTCAGTCATCCAAATGGCAGAATTGTGTACAGACTGCATTTCTCAGGAGATGATGACCGTCAATATAATTAAACACCGTTGACGCAGACACTCTTATTTAACCAAGTTTAAAGCAATAGCAAAACAAAAACCTCTACATAAATACAGCTCTTAGAAAATGCCCCATTATTACTAACAGACATTACCTTAGTCCTGCTGTCAGGAGAAACAGACCCCTAGACTGGCTGTACTTACCTCATGCTCCTGAGGAGATCTCCAGTGTACTGGACACTACACCAGAGGCTGGGAATGCAGAGGCGATTAAAATGTGGTCCTCATCCTTAGGGAGGTGATGCTTTGATGTGCAAGACAGGCCAGAAAAGGAGGGGGTGGGAAAAGAGTACGAAGAAGGAGAAGAGTGCTCTGGGCAGAAGAAAGTATAAGCAAGGCACAAGACCTAAGTGTGGGTGAGTGAGTGAGTGAGTGAGGTGCAGGCAGAGAAAGTTGGGAGTAGGAGGGAGGGGAAAGGGGAGAGAGAGGCAGAGAAAATGAGAAGTCAAGGATGACTTTATGGTTTGCAGTTTTATTGACTTGGTAAGAGGCAGTATCCTCACATGAGAAATTAAACATCTATAGGCAAAGAGGAATTTGAAGGATAAGCTAAGGAATTTGGTTTCAGATGCATATGTGAAGTGCTCGTAAGTGTCTAAGACTAGAGAGTGGACTCAGACACATCATAACATACATGATAATAAGAGTAGTGCCTGACATCAAGCATTTAGAGCCTATACAGTGTTCAACCTTAGGGAGCAAATACATCTGAAAGGTCATGTTAGAAGCACCTGCAGAGATCACTGAAACCTCACACATACATATACATTTATTTTATTTAATCCTAAGGTCCAAACCCTTCGGACTAAAAGAATGGCATAATTGTCATTGAGAAACATGGAGAAGTGTAGAGCATGACTCCAGCTGCTCTCCAGTTTCTTCACCCGTTCCCCATCATTGTTCTTAGCTCCAGCCAAACTCATTATTCACTGCTTACTAATTTGTAAAGTGGTTCAAATGCACATATTCACACCTATCTATTTCTCTTGGCCTTGAATGTGTGCCCTCTTCACTTATCCATCTTTTCGCTTGAAATCTTATTCAAAACTCATCCCCGTTCGCTGAGTATCTAGCTACCTTGAATTCTGCTACTGTACTTCATTTACTGCTACAATGTTTCACAGAAATGAGATGAGAAGCATCCGGAAGGCAGGGTCTGTGTTGTGCTCATCTGTGCTTTGTTTTCCTTCAACATTTAGCACACGTTTTAGAAGACTGAACTGGAACACATTCTATTCAGAAATTAGAAATTAGTGATACTTTTAAAACTAGAATTACAATGTAGATCCATAATTTTTATTAAGTTTTTGTATAGAGGATGAGATGGCTGGATGGCATCACTGACTTGATCGACGTGAGTTTAAGTGAACTCTGGGAGATGGTGATAGACAGGGAGGCCTGGCGTGCTGCGATTCATGGGGTCGCAAAGAGTCTGACACGACTGAACGACTGAACTGAATTGGACTGAACTGAATGTCATATGTGCAAGGCACTTTAAAAATCCAATATATATGAGTATACAAATCAATATTAGACCAATATCTTAAATAATATTCACATTTAAAAGAATTCTAGCCATGCTATTATTCACTATTCTGAGTTGTTAAATTCTGAGTTACATTTCAAAATCAATTGTGATACAGTAAGCTTTTTATCCTGGAGGTGCTTTTTGGCAAGGATTCAAATTCTAACTGAAGGGGATTCAACTGGGTGATACTATGTTGTATGAACAGCTACACACTGTTAAAATGAAAATGCAACTGCATATCTGAATTTTCTTAAAACAATTTAAACCCATAATTTAAACCCAATTTAAACAGTACTCAGAATCAATTTACTTCCAAATACAAAGTATGCAAATTTTCATGTGAATATACACTGTACCCTGTGTTTGCCCTTAAGTCTGACAGGGCAAAGGACACAGATGGATCGTTTAAACTAATCATTTAATCCAGCCCATGACAAACTCAAGGTCACTGCAGCACTTTTCAAAAAGCTGAACCATGTATCTTACAAAGTAATTCATAAAGTACCTACAATATAAAGTAACACACACCATACAGAAAAAAATTAAAATGATACAATTAGTATATTGGAATAAATGCAACTTGTTAAAAGCATAAACTAGAGCATGATATAAATATTATAAAATAATCATTCTTAGATAAATATCTCAGCATTATGAGATACTAACCAACATTACACCCAACAAACATTAAAAGGGAGAAGCAAATAGTGCAGGCTTCTTAGGAGTGGACTTCACAGTTTTGTTTGTGGTTCCTCTGTGTGCTTCCCAGTGCCCAGAGCACAGCAGAGGGTCAATAAATACAGAATGTATGAATATAAGACACTGAATTAGAAACTGGGGAGATAAAGAGAATTACGGATCCTGTCACCAAAAACATTACAGAGACAGTAAAACAAGGCAGCAAATTGTGAATTATCCACAATAGCAGTACAAACAAAGGTATTACACATACTAAAGCAGAAAGTGTTAAACAACAGTATAACATTCTGAGCAGGGGGAAAGGGTGGGTGGCTGTGTTTATATATTAACAGCATGCGTTAGAAGGGGAACTAGAATTGAAATCCAGGTATCACCAGCTGGACTGATTTTACAGTTGTAGGAAGGGACTGAGAAAAAAGGATGGATCTGTGGTCCTAATACTACGTAGATTTACAGACCCTTGTAAATTGGCACAGCATATTTGGCTTGGTTTAGGAAGCTTGGGAGGCAAAAATGTAAGTATGATTCATATAAGTATATGCAAACTATAGGAAGGAAACAGTATACTCAAAGTTGCCTCCGTATTTCCTAGAAAGTTCCTGTTGATTTTTTTTTTTAAGAGTAACTGTTTCAGCACTATACCAAAAGAATCTGAGATATATGAGTAGAGTGGGAGGAAACACAAAAAAATCCACAGTTTAACAAAATTATATTTTGTAGAGAACCCTTTAAAAAAGTCATCGAGTTGGTTTTATTTTTTGAACAATATCTGAACCGTAATATTGAGCCACCTTCTCCTCTGAAGGTTTTAGGTAACTTTGTTTTCGTTGTTTAGTCGCTAAGTCCCGTCCGACTCTTTGTGACCCCATGGACTGTAGCTTGCCAGGCTCCACTGTCCAGGGACCTCCCAGGCGAGAGTACTGGAGTGGGCTGCCATCTCCTTCTCCAGGGGGTCTTCTTGACCCAGGGATGGAACCTGGTTCTTCTGCATTGGCAGGCTGATTCTTTACCCCTGAGCCACCAGGGAAGCTCTGCTCCAGCACAAAGGGACAATGCAGTAACCCCATTCCTCCTGCTGAATCATGCCAGTAGCTACTGGCAGCAGTATTTCCTAACTGCTGGGAGAGGGAACTTGTTCAGTTTCCTTCAGCAAAGTTATTCAACAAAGTAGTCACATGTCAAAGAGCCATCAGATCAATGCCATGTATCAATACACCATGTTCTGCTGGTACTAACAGTTTCCAAGAAAGGACCTCTAACAGGTTTTCAGGTTACTGAATGCACAGAAGAAAAATCTGCTCATCTTCCTTGGCTATTGATCTACTAGCATATCATTATTTATTTCATATAATCTGGAAATTTAAGAGGAAAAAGATCACTGCTTACCCAACAAACCCATGTTATCCAAGGAACAGTCACTATCCAGACAGGAGTTAAAACATGTTGAAATTTATGAGAATTTATAGAGCTTCCAGATAAAAATGTAGATTTCTCATCTTTTCAGACCACCCCAAAGCCAGTCTGTAAACTACAGGATCAATCTATTCTAATTCAGTGTTCAGAGACATAAGTTTCTGCTGAAGGGGTTGCATGCATGGACAACAGCTGGGAAAACGAAACCCTTTCATCTCAAAATGGGAGCAATTTCTTTTTACAAACTGGAGTGATGACATGGAAGAACTGTCACAACCAGTGTACAGCAGGACGCCCGTAAGTTCAAAACCACCGATGAAAGCACAGGAAATGAGGCAGATGTATAAACAGCAAACATCTGAGCCACACAACAAATTTCCTATTCCTATGTCTTCTCTTGCCATTTATTCTTAACATAATTAGTACGTTCACTATACTTAAACATGATAAAGAGTAGTAAACTCATGATTGAAAAAGAAGTTCTCAGTATTTTATTTCTGCCTACTCTTCTAGAAAATGAAATGAAGAAAAGTGGATAAAGTAATAGAAAGATATGTATCTTTATTTTAGGCAGGTTCTTATTTGGCAAGAGCTTCAAGTTTTATTGAATGACAGGAATAACAAAGCCCTGGTTAGAAGACATATGGGAAATCCACGTTTTCTTTATTTTGTAGGACAGTGAACTGAGGATTCTGGAGGTCAACATCAAGAAGCTCTAATCTACATTTTAAAATTATTGTTCAGAAACATTTAGAAAAAGCTGCAAATGTCACAAGTGAGGAAACTACCTAACCAAATAACTTATTATTTGCCTGTTTTTGCTTTGCCCAATGATCTCCATTAAGGACTGTTAACCTGCAAACTCAGTCCTTCCTAGGCATGGAGCCAATGCTATCTTCTTAGGCATCAGCCAGAAAGGGTAAAAGAGATTATCTCTCTTTATAGAGCTGGCTATCAAGCACCAATAAATTCAGGTTTAATTCAGGGAATACTAACAGCCTCTGAATTTCTTCTGTAGGTCTAGGCATCAGGCATCTTTGTCCATTTAAACAATTAACTAAACATTAAGCAATATATACCAAATTAAGCAATATATGCCAAACATCTAACACTGCAAGTAAGATCACCATTATTTGAGCACTAAGAAAAAAGATATACTGCCAATTAAACTGATACAGTGCTTTCTTATTGGTGCTACTCAAAATTCGGGCCCTGATCAGCACCAGACCACAAACTGCTGTCAGTATTCAGCAAAATAAGAGAAAATGAATGTTTAGAAACTTTTATAATATTGTGACATCACTATGATTTTTTTTAGTATATTTTATAAATGTGGGAAAGGTAAAAATACCAACAATAAAAATAAAAACCAGACTTTTACTCCAAATAGTTTAAGAAGCACGGACTTACAACTTTGACTCTTCTGAATCTATTTTTGATGCCGAGTCATCTGGACTCATGTTCCTCTGTTATCAAGGCTGCTCCACAATCAGTTCCTGGGTTTTAATTTCAGACAGGGACAAGCACTCTTCAAACTTGGATCTGCTCTCCATCTTACCAGAAGGATTCAGACAATGACAGCTGTGTCACTATACATCACTAACCATTCAAACATCAGAAAGCTCAAGGTTAAAGAAAATGATCTCAGAGTTCAGAAAACAATGGTTATCATTTATTACTCTGTCATCTTTAAAATTTCTTGATGCTCTGAACTCTTTATTTTTCCCAATACAAGTTTGAAAAAAATTACTTTGCCCCATGTCTGTTTTTGTCTCTTGTAAACAACATTCTGGCTGACACCTCAGCAGACACTCTTCATTATGTACATAGAAGATGTGGGGAGTCCACAAGCAGCATTATTTAAATATACAGATCTCTGGAGCCCAAACAATGTAAGTAATCACATGAACTCAACGCATTCTAGAAGCTCAATTTTCTCCATCTTCTATTTATATTGATTTGAAAAATTCATTAACCAAATTATCCTAATATCTAAATATGTCCTATTCATTAATTAGGCATTGCCAAAACTTTAGAGGACACAGTCTACTCTTGGATGTTATTAATGGCTACTTTTTGTTTCCAAGTTATATATAAAAGCCATACACGTTTATCATGGAACGTTTGGAAACTAGAGAAAAACAATAAGGATAAAAATCACCTTTAATCTGAAGATCAAATTAATTATAATTAGTTTATAAATTGGGTAAGTCTAGGGTGAAAATAGACTACTCCATAAAACAATTATTTTATTTGAAAAACTAGAAATCAATGTTTTCCTAACTTCACTTATGAGAGTCATTAAAATGTTTCTAAAATGAACATAGAATTCTAAGAAATCTTAGAAAAGCAATTGGGCTTCAATCATCACATTATACTCCCATACCTAAGATACATTGGGGCATCATGTTATAACAACTCAGCTAAATAATTTTAGAAAATACCTAAGATCACAGCTTGTGGGGTTTGTCTTTACACTTAATTTTGAGAAGAGCAGGAAAAACAGATTAACTGAGATTCTGAGGAGAACTTTAAGATAGCAGTTAGATACAAATTCACCAAAAGTCACTCCATATTGACAAACAGGAGTAACTGGTCTAAGCGTACACAGATGGAAGAGAACAGAAAAGTAGGATGCACGATGATACCAGCTTGCTGAAATGTTACGGGCAGGTACAGTTTAATGGACACTAGTGGACAAAGTGCAATTAAACTCAAAGGAGCTAATAGAAATGGTATATTGATGAATCATACAAAATAATTTAAAAATCATATGGTACTTTTATCCAGTACCCAAAATGTTGCTGAAATATGGGTAACAAATGTGGATGAGAAAAGCAAGCTCCAATATTTACCTTATTCCACAAATAAAAATCAATTCAACGTACATCACAGATTTAAGCATAAAGTCAATAACCATAAGAATATCAGAAGAAAAACCTGCGAGAGAATTTTTATGACTGTGGGATACATAAAGATTCATTGGACAAAGCATGAGAAGTACAAATAATCCAATAAAAACAGGCAGAAAACTGAACAGGTATGCCACAAAGTGAGACACATGAATGGCCAATAAACATATTAAAAGATGCTGAATATCATTCATCATTAAGGAATTAGAAATAAAAATCACAGTGAGATAACATTATATATCCACTAGAACATATAAAATAAAAAGACTAACAAACTCCCAAAAAGCTACATACAAGAGTACATTCTGTATAATTCCATTTATATGAAATTTAAGAAAACACAAGTTAATCTATGGTGACAGAAATTGCCTGGGGGTAGCACGCAGGTTGTGACTGGAAATGGGAATTTCCTCAAGGAATGCAAATGTTAGTCCAAGTTTGGGGTGACAGTTACATGGTAATACAGAATTGCCTAAGTTTCCGGAACTGAGGAACTAAAATGTACATTGCCTTGTGCTAATTTTATATGCACAAATATGTATATTAACATATCACATACATATATGCATTTATATACACTATCTCTTTACATATATATATAGTCTAAGAGAAAGATTGAATTTAAGTCTTCTTTGCACAACGAGTAATTTAATCAACAAACATACACTGAGTTCCTAGTCTAAGAGAAAGACTGAATTTAACTAAGTCTTCTTTGCACAATGAGTAATTTAATCAGCAAACACACACTGAGTTCCTAGCAGATGCGACATTACTTGTTTTTGTGTTAAACATGAACATATCTTAACCTGACTTAAACATTCCAATACAAATACTATGTTTAAAGTAAACACTGTAAATCTCCCTCCTAAGGAATGGTAACTTGTCAGTTCTCTGATGACAACATTGTTCAGTGCTTTTTTCTGCATCCAAGATATCCCATATCTTTTTAAAACAGAATAAACTCCTATCTGCAAAAATGAAAACTACAAGTATAATATTTTAATAATTATTAACATTTGATGTCAATTACTCTCTATTTATGTGCTTATTTATTTTCAAATACTTTTCTAAAGCTAGATAGTTAACCAAGGTCTGAGAAAACAACTTATACGACAGATTGTCAAATCTTGGTCACAATTGAAATAGTGGTATACTTGGATGGTTAGAATTGACCTTGGCTTCTCTGCCTAAATGATGTTTGTGAGCAATACTTAGGTTTCCACAGACTAGAACATTTTCAACAAAACAGTGCTAATCACTTGCAAAAGAACCACTGAATTTCAAAATTTTTCTTTGGTAGAGAAATGCTTACTGTCTCCCACCTAGATTGTTATGCTTGAGTCATTTCATTATCTGTTGCATTTTCTTGATAGGAAATTCCATTTCATGATAGCAAAAATCCTCAATGCTGTTGTTAAAGATATTTCAAAATTATGTGCTATGACAAACTCATGTGCTTCTTTGTGATTTTGAAATATCTATGTATAAAACAACTGCAAGTTCCAGGCAGAAGAAAATATTACTAAACATACACGACATACCAAAAGGAGGCAAAATATGGTCCAGAATGTTCTGATTTTTCTAAATTTCTTAGTTCTTTAGAATTTAATTAAAGGAAAAAGTCATCTTGGTTTAAAGTTCTCTGAATCATTTCTTATCATAAATAATAATGATCTAAAGTTACTGTGCTTGCATGTACCTAGAATTATAATAAATGCCATGTGTCAAAGAGGGTATTACTAGAGTAATTTTCATTATCTATAGAATTAGTCCCCACAATACATTTAATGGCCTGTTTTATGTTTAGCTGGCAAGTTTCTACATCTACTAACCTATAATTTTATATTAGAAAATTATAGATCAACCTACTGTTTTTATTTTGACTACATCCAAAATATATTAATTGTGGCACATGCAGTCAATAAATGAGCCATTATTTCTCCAAGGTGTATAAAATACATACATAATGATGCCAACTGCATTAAATTTCCCTGCCAAACAGGAAAACAATTAAAGTTGTGTTAACTATAAAATCAGGATTACATTTATTTTAATAAAAGCAAAGATTTACCTTATGATTTTTTTTCAACTTCAGATATGCAGTTATGTGAATGGTAACCTAATACTGACTGTATAAAATATGAACTATGCAGAGGTTTTACAGCTGGTTTTGATCAGCTTCCTTTGTTTAACATTAAAAGTTAACTTCCAGAAGATACATACAAGCTACAGGTAATGGTTACCAGATGGAGATGTTCTTCCTGTTACTGTGTCTGATATCATAAAGAATATGCCATAAGAAGGGGGAAAAAAACAACGTGGGCAGAGATTCTGATGTTTTTTGTGATAAAAATAGGCTCTTCCCAACTAACGCTGGCCAGTAAAGTCAAAGACTCTTTACCATCAGAATGCTGTTGTACTTTTATAAGAGTACAATAAGGTTATATTCAGCATACATGGCAAAACTTTAACAAAATTTACATGAACACTGTTAATTATTAGCTCTTCTTTCCTGTCAAAATACTTAAGTTGTAGCCTATTGAGTAACATTAATGTTTTATTACTCACAATCAGTACAGAACAAAAGGTTTGCTCCCTACTGCACATGCCAGGCACCCACGCCATGTCCTGCAACCAGCTAACTTACCGTCAAGCCCTTGGAGTCTAAATGCCCTGTTTCCTACCAGGGGCCCCAGCAAGAGTCTCTCGGCCCCAGACTATTGCATTTACTGATATTAGGCTATTATCTGAAAACAGCATGAAAAATAAGGTCAAAACTTGAAGAGACTCTCAATTTCTTTTAAATGTGATCTCATAGTTTAGATTTTTAAATTTCATTTCCTTTCGCTTCAAGGATGCTATTATTTTCCTCAAAATGAAATACTTATTTTTCTTGAACTATTCTCCTATCTATAACTTCCACTATCTAACTCCAAAATTATTTCCAGTCTCTATGAGATCAGATATCACTAATTCCTAAGCCAGCACAAAAATTATTTCCTTCATAAAGCTTTTCCTGATTCTTAGAGGAAGAATTAATTTTTCCCTCATTGAACAACTATAACATCTCATATATTACATCTTCATTAGTAGTATATTCATTTCATAATTTATCATATCCACTGTTGGACTGTATATAACCTCTCTAGTAAGGCAGAAGGCATCCTATATGGTACTTTTCGAAGGTTTTAGCCCTCACTGTACCCCTAAGACATTCTGATGAACTCAATACAGCTGAGCAAAGAAAATACTTAAAATAAGGTATTACTTTGCTTTTTGAGACTGTCTAAATTATAAAATGAAATAAATATTAAATCATTTTGTAGTATACTAACATATGCTGAGTATCAGAAAAGTAAATCATACTATATTAAAATTCTTATCTTAAGTATATCCAACAAAAATATGCTCATCAAAATACCTGTACAAAAGTAATATTAATAATAGCTCTAATTGGATTAACCCAAATAGTTACTAAAATTAAAACTGGTAAGTTAATTGTGCTGAATTTGTACAATGGATGCAGCACTATTTTACAATAGCTAGGACATGGAAGCAAGCAACTAGATATCCATCAACAGATGAATGGATAACGAAGTTGGGGTACATAATACACAATGGGATATTACTCAGCTATAAAAAGGAGTGCATTTGAGTCGGTTCTAATGAGGTGGATGAACCTAGAGCCTATTATACAAAGTGAAGTAAGTCAGAAAGAGAAAAACAAATACTGTATATTAATCCATATATATGGAATTTAGAAAGATGGTACTGATGAACCTGTTTGCAGGGCAGCAATGGAGATGCAGACAGAGAGAACGGACTCACGGACAAAGAGGAGGGTGGGATGAATGGAAAGAGTAGAATGGAAACATATGCATTCAGTTCAGTTCAGTCGCTCAGTCATGTCCAACTCTTTGCGACCTTATGGACTGCAGCATGCCAGGCTTCCCTGTCCACCACCAACTCCTGGAGCTTGCTCACACTCATGTCCATTGAGTCGGTGATGTCATCCATTATGATATGCAAAACAGATAGCCGATGGGAATTTGCTGTATGACTCAAAGCTCAAACCAGTGCTCTGTGACAACCTAGAAGAGTGGGATAGGGGTGGGCGGGAGGAAGGTTCAAGAGGGAAGGGATATAAGTACACCTATGGCTGATTCATACTGATGTATGGCAAAAACCAACACAGGATTGTAAAGCAATTATCCTACCACTAAAATAAATTTTAAAAATTATACAATGAAAAAAAAATAAAAATAAAAATTATACAATGGAATGCCATTGAGCACAAGAATAAATAACAATTGATCACAACTGTGATGAATCTCACATGATGAGTAAAAGCAGCTAGATTCAGAAGAATATACACTGTAAGTTTTCATTTATATTATTAGATCCATTAGAATAATACTTATCAGGTTCAATAAACTCCCTTGATACCAAACTCTCTCTCAGTCTTTGACACTAAAGAGAATGCTGATAACAGTATGCTGGGATGATGGGCACCGACTAGGACTTCCTGAGCAAGCCAGGACGTGTTCACATTTTACAGCAAAAATCTTCTCTAGTTTGAGTATCACATCTACCTTCACTTTCTCATCTCCAATTCTCTGGGTAATTATTTTGAAAAAGACTTTTTTTCTCCCACCATTGAAATGGACCTATTCTTGTCACATCTTATCAAATGCAATAATCAAGTTTCCAGTTGGCTCAAGGAGTAAAGAATCAGCCTGCAATGCAGGGGAAACAAGACACTTGGGTTTGATCCCTAAGTCAGGAACATTTCCAGGAGAAGGCGATGGCACCCACTCCAGTTATTCCTGCTGGGAAAATCCCATGAACAGAGAAGGCTTGAGGGCTACAGTCCACTGGGGCGCAAAGAGTCAGACAGACGCATGACTAAGCAGACGCATGCACTTATGATTTAGACTTAAGTCTTTATTTTAGTCAACTTCTCAGCAGGATCTGAAACGTCTTCCTCATTTGGCTACTAGGATGCCATACAGCTTGGACGTATGGGCCACCTGGCTCTGTCTCCCGCGGCTCTCTGTCTTTTCTCTTAAGTTATCTCATACTATCTTATGACTTTAAATATCATTTATACGCCAATGACTCCAAAATTTTTATCTTTAGTGCCAATCTCTCTCATGAATTCAAGTCCTCTATTAAATAGTCTACTAGACTCCTTCACTTAACTGGCAATGACACTATTATACAAAGGTTCATATAGTCAAACCTATGTTTTTTCCATGTATGTATGTATGTGTAGTCATGTATAGATGTGAGAAGGATCATAAAGAAGGCTGAGCACTGAGAATTGATGCTTTTGAACTGTGGTGTCGGAGAAGACTCTTGAGAGTCCCTTGGGTGGCAAGGAGATCAAACTAGTCAATCCCTAAAGGGAATCAACCCTGAATATTCACTGGAAGGACTGAAGCTGAAATTCCAATATTCTGGCCACCAGATGTGAAGAGCCAATTCATTAGAAGACTCTGATGCTGGAAAAGATTGAAGGCAGGAGGAGAAGGGAACAACAGAGGATGAGATGGCTGGATGGCATCACAGACTCAATAGACATGAGTTTGAGCAAGCTCTGGGAGAAGGTGAAGGAAAGGGAAGCCTAGTGTGCTGCAGTCACAAAGAGCTGGACACGACTAAGCAACTGAAGGAAATGGCAACCCACTCCAGTACTCTTGCCTGGAAAATTCCATGGACGGAGGAGCCTGGTAGGCTACAGTCCATTGGGTCGCAGAGTCGGACATGACTTAGCGACTTCAATTCAATTCAAGCGACTGAAGAACAGCTACTTAACTTTTGCACAATCAGTGCGCACAATCAGTGAATTTAACATATAAATGCTAAATTTTGTCCCCAAACAACTATTCATCTAGCTGCTCAGACAAACATTCTAGACGTCACTTTGATTTCTTCCTTATCTTCAAATCTAGTAATCCTGTCTGTGAGCAAGTCCTGCTGATGACCATACCTTCAAAATAAAGCCAGACTGGATAACTTTTCACCACCAGTGTGAGCTACCACAAACCACATGAGAAGCTTCTTAACTAGTTAGTCTCCCTACTTCCACTCCTACAGCCAGCTACAGTGATTTTTTAAAAACCTTAAATCATCAAGAAGGTTCTGGGGATCCATATACAACAATGTACATGTGGTTGAAAATACTGTACTTCAAATTCAGAAATTGTTGGAATGATGAAGTGAAAGAATTAGTGAATTTACTTCCCTGGACAAAAATACTTATGAAACCCATGTGCTTAGTTTTAAAGTCAAATTCTTGAAGATAAATAAAATACCTGTACCTTAGAGCACAAATCCATTCCCTACTTATAAACTTCAGTAGTTTCCCATTAGACTTTGAACAAAATACAACTCCTTAGCGAGATTTATCAAAGGAATTCAAACCTTTTAAAAGCTTCTGTCCTATACAAAGTTGAAAAGTGAAAGTGACACAGAGAAACACAATGCCTACATAATCATGAGCTTGCCTACATTTTACACCTCTCTTCTAGCATTTGACCCCACTTCCTCCACTCCAAACACCCTGAGATTTCTGTTTCTGAAACACATTTCAGTCTTAGGAACTTTATACCTCCTGTTCACTCTGTCTGGAATGATCTTCTCCTAAACTGCTGTATGGTACTCTATTTAACATTATTTACTTTTTGCTCAAATTTCACCTCCCTCAAAGTAATCTAACTTTCCCTTTCCCTTTTCTTATCCTTCATGATTTTCTTTATAGCAGTTAACATTATCTATTAATTTACTGACATTATTTATTCATTTATTATCTTTCTTGAACACCAAAGAAATTATCTTTATTATTTATTGATTAATTTATTATTTTATATTATTTATTCATGTATTATCTTTCTTGAATACCGAAATACAAGCTCTATGAGGGCAGAGGCTTTGTGTGCCACTATATCCCCAGTGCCTGAAACAGCGCTTTTGCAAGTTTCATCAGTAAACCTTTCATGAATCACTGAATGATGGAACCCCGTGAAGCCAACCATTCCAACCAGTCTAACTCTGCCTTGTTATACACAGCATAATTGAGGAGACCGGATTTTACTTATATCAGAATCCACATAATTATACACTATTTTTAACAGAGTTCTACCTTAGGAGTAGCAATAGAAAATTGCAGTAGTTATGGAATATTTTACTCTTGGGCCTGATAAAACGTTAAACCAGAAACTATTCTAACATAACTGCCTGTCCCAGCCGTTTCAGCCAATTTTTGCACCTGGAACAGAAAGGGAAAAAGCCAGGTGAACTTTCACTCAGTTACATGTAAGTGTGATGCCTTTTATTTGGGCTTCTGAATGAAGCAAGTGATTTGAATAAAAGTGGTGCCAACGAGTTTACACAGTAGAAAAGCACAACATGCACTGTCTTTAAGCTTCTGGAAAAAAGTGTAATTTGAAACTTTACTGTCCTGATTTAAAAGAAAAAAAACTGAAATATTTTATTAAGCATTCGGAAATATCTCTACACAGAGAATCACTATATTTATGGACATAATTTACTACTGCTCCAGTTTTCATTCAAGTTAATGTATGCTAATATTCTGAATTAAAATTTTCAAGCCATTTAAATCAAAGGAAAACTATGTGCTCCACAACGGTTACCGACTTCATTACTCAGTTTTGCTTTATCGGACAAGGTCCTGTCATGTCACGTGTTAAGAGTACAATTAAAGGGACTGGGCACCACTTTTCTAAGAACCTGGTTGATCTGGAGCTGAACTTGATAAACCTGAAAACACAACTTGAGAAATGTACTGAAATTCAACCCCTAAAATAATGTGAGAAATATACGGGAAATTATCAAAAATTTAGAAATGGTAATAAAAATTCTTTTCTAATTTTTTTTCTGTATTTCTTTAGTCATCATTTCTGTTAACCAAAACATTATGAAGACCTCATTAAACACCTTTTTCCTGCATCAAAAATAGTGTCTATCAAATAGCAGACGATAAATAAACTTAAGTTATGAATATTAATTATATAATAAAGATGTGTTGTGCTATGTGTAAAAAATAGCTTATGAGACAGAGTTCCCCTTTCAAAGTTCTTCAGTTCAGTTCAGTTGCCCAGTCGTGTCTGACTCTTTGCGACCCCATGAACCCCAGCACGCCAGACCTCCCTATCCATCATCAACTCCTGGAGCAAAGTTCTTAGATTACCTAAAAACATAATTATTATTAACAATAAATCTAATTCAATTATGATTACCTCCTATATTTAAAATGTTTGATTTTTACTTATGAGAAAAATCACAGTTCACTGAAAGATACATTTTGTTACTCAAACACTCTGAAATCTGTAGCAAATTAGGAATGACTTGAAATTTACTCTTTGTCACTGACTTTGTACATAGTTAAGCATATTAAATGTTCAAACTTATTCAAAATTTTCAGCTTAACCAATAATATCATTCCCTACATTCACGAAATATATAAAAACAAAATGAATAAATTTCACTATTTGCACTGACCACCTGGATTTCTGGTTTAACAATTGCTTACTACATAAATAAATTTTCCCCAACTTTTATACATGTTTCCTTAACTGCAGATAATTTGATACTAATCTTCTAGATCTTTAAATTTTATTACCAGAAAGACTGGAGTACTTAAATCATCCCTAGGACTTCATAAGAAATAGTAAACATATAATATCACAAGGTCACTCAGGCTGTACAACATGGTAACTATAGTTAATAATACTGTATTGCAAGCTTGAAAGTTGCTAATAGAGTAGATCTTGAAAGTTCTCATCACGAGAAATAGAAAAAAAAATTTAACTATGTATGGTGACAAATGTTAACTGGACTTAACTGTAGTGATCATTTTGCTATTATTATGTTGTACATGTGAAACTAATATAATGTATGTCAAATATACCTCAATAAAAAAATCAGAAACAACTCAGTCTTGCTTCATTCCTATCCAACAAATAATATCAAATCTTCAATGCTTACATAATTTAATGTGATTTGTTACCTCTATTGCCTAAGAACCAAACTCATATAAACAAAGTCTTCCCCTTGGACTTGGAGGAACTGTGTACATAACAAAGCACTGGGATCTTAAGAATTTTGGTTTTAAAATCCACCTAAGTTCCTCTCACCTTTAAAACTCTATCCTTCACTGAGTTTTGCTGTGGTCAAAACAGCCTCAGTAATTGAGTCATGTATATAACTAGGAAACACGATCTCACTGGTGTTGGAAATAGGAGTTATTGATTTGTGAACAGGTGCACTGCTTAAAAACATGTTTTTTATAATTCTAATTCCAAAGCTATTAATAATTAAATAGTTCCAGAGCTATTAATAACTACATTTTGATATTTAAGATATCAGGAAGAGTGAACACTAGGTGTCAGTGTAAGAAATGGAAAAATATTTTTAAAAACTTGTTTCCAATCAGGTGTATAACAAAGAAATCAAAAACAGCTGTGACCACATTTACTTATAATTGCATAATTCATTTAACAAGCCAATCTTTCTTTCAAACAAAAATTCCTGTTCCAAAACTATCAAGAGTTTAATATCAGATTAAGCTGATTATTAGAAGTTACAAGTCTTTTTGTAACTTCAGTTATATAAAGCACAGTAAGTAATTTTACTTTTACGGATACATATTCTGAAAAATGGTGTTAAATACAGGTATAAGTCTAGAAGTATTATGTTGCACGATTTCAGTTGGTGGAAAAACTATTTTAAAAAATAATAAAGCTGGATGATTAATTTTAAAATATTGAATTTTTAACTTTTTCTCTGAAATCTCCTACATAGAAGGTGTTAGAAGGTAAAACGCTTAAGGGTTGATTCACAGAAAATAGAACACGGGAAGGATGTCTGACTCTCCCCTAATCTTGGCACCGAGAGGTTATAACTTAACTCTGAAGGCGAATTTGTTGCTACTGTTTAGTCGCACAGTCATGCCCTCCTCTCTTTTGAGACCCCATGGACTGTAGCCTGTCAGGCTCCTCCGTGCGTGGATTTTTCCAGGCAAGAATACTGGAGAGGGTTGCCATTTCCTTCTCCAGAGGATCTTCTCCACCCAGGGACTGAACCCACATCACCGGCATTAGCAGGTATATTCTTTACCACTGTGGCACCCAGGAAGCCCATCAATGCTAATACTGATAATAAAAATTGCATCTGTTAACTCTAACAATATTTCAGATAAAAGCTTTATATTTGGTAAAAAGCTTTCTCTTCAGAGTAAAGACTTTCAAAACAGGTTTTGAAAGATAATTACTAGCAATAAAAATAATATAGTGCCTCATATTTTAAAAAGGTATATTCATATTAAATAACTGATCCTGGCCCAATAATAATTATATAGTAGATTAGCACAGTGCTCATTTTGGGGCTTGGACTTCGGTTTCTGTCCTCTAAACCCTCTCTCACTGACCCATTTATGCATTTCCTCTGTACTCTCTCTCCAACTCCAAGTTGCTACCTACTTCGTAAATCTGTCCATGCGTTTTTCAGGCATGTTGGGTAACTTTTTCATACAATATTCTGCAAGTTATTCACTTGTGGGAAAGGAAAAAACTAAACATAGTAGTCATGATAAAATACAAAATACTGGGATTTGAAAAATCATTTAGGACAACATTCAAGGATTTGATGGAGAAAAATAAATACTTTCAGTCAACACTGTGCTCCTGTTCACTTTCACTTCTAGTTAAGTATCGATTTTGAATTGCAGTCATAAGATGAGAAAGCATGAAGTTTATGGAAGTCTTCTATGCCCCAGGATTCAAACAAAGGCAATTTAGACCACTTTGTATCTAACAATTTCTTCTCAGGGATATAATGTTAGATGGGAATAGACAAGGAAGGAACAGGGAAATCCACATATAACAAATTATCAAAACTGATACCTAAGAATTTTAAGATATCTAAGTATACCAGAAGAAAGAGGTAGGAGAAATCAAGACATAACTGTATGTAGCATGATGTTCAAAGTCGGGAAAGTGGCCCCAGAAATACATCCAAGCTCTCTTTTGGCTCTTTAGTGTCTCTGCCTTCAACACTGTGTATAGATTTATGATTAAATTTATGGTTGGCATTAATGAAATCATGTTTTCATCAACAGTTGAAATCATTTATATAAATCATTTTATATGACACCTATCAAGTAGGTACATTCCTACAGATGAGTAAACCAATTCAGAAAGACTAATGCTCAAGGCTGCACAACTAGCAAGTTATGAAGCCAAAATTCAAACCCAGGGATAGGTCTCCAAAAGCTTTCCACTCTACCAGCATTTCCCAGCTGAAGGTTCAAAAACTCTTGTGCGTTTTGTAAAAGTAACCAGGAGAGTCACACTTAGAACAGTGATTAGTAAGAGAATATGTCAAATTGGTACATCTGAATGTACTAAGAACTCATACTTCTATTAATTTTTTATTCAGATAAACACTGATATCTGTCATAACAGATTTGATTGATACTTTGTGTTGAATTTGTTTATTCTTACAGATATGGGATTTAATTTATAGACAAAATAGATTACTGTTTACAGATAGCAAATATAGTACAGAAACCTGTCATCATCCAACTCAGAGGTGGTAACATTCCTGCCTAAATATTAATATTTCAACATTTTTCTCCAAACAAACCTTTCTGGAAGTGTCATCTTGAGTCCTTCACTGTCCTATATAAAACAGCCTGGTTATTCTATCCACATTCCTGGCTATGCTGCTTTCTGAAATTTGCAGTGCTCCCAGCAACCAAGAGAATTACATGAAAATTTCTCAGCTTGAAATTTAATGACCTTGAATATCTAGTCTCAACCTTTTCATTCCTTTCACCAGTACACATTTAAGAAACATTTATATTCCAACTAGAAATACACATAGCTTGATCAAGGAGATTTCATATAAACCAATGGCTAAATTTGAGTTCTGGGCAATTTATCTGACATTTAAAAACTGGAATCCTACTCCTGATGACATCCAGAACTTAATTTCTTTTTTTTTAAAATTTATTTATTTTTTAAATTACAATACTGTATTTGTTTTGCCAATGATCAACAAGCACCAAATGGTAAATTTCCAGAAAAGTTCACATTTTAAATATCTTTTTGAGTATGTTTTAATCTCCTCTTTCTTAACATTTAATTACCTTTGTCCAGAGATCTATCAAATGATGCCACTTTAATGTTATAAAATTATTCATTGTGCTGAGAATTTTTTACTGGTTATAATGACCATTTCTCATGTTGAAGAATGTTACTTTTTCTCTTTACAGATTTAAAAGATGGGATATCTTTAACGGAGACTTGATACTGAAGTTTTATTTTCCACAAGAAAAGAAGACTCTGCTTTCTTATCTTGGGGCTCCTCTCTGCTAACCATTTCTTTTTGTTCACTATTCTCCACTGAACCTTCTGCAGAATATGAATCTATTCTGGAAACAATACTCTTCACTGCAGAGAATCACAGAATACTCAAAATTAGAAGCGACCTTAGAGATACACAGCAAATTCAACCACTAAGTATCCATAAAAGAATCAGAATTTTTATCCTCCCCAAACTCTCTGAAGAAGAAATCATGTGAATTTCACATCTCCTACTTTATAACCTATATGACTTGTCAACTTGCTTAATATTTCTGTTCTTCAGTTTCCATGCCTACAAAATGAAGATATTTGTTAACTCCCCAGGTTTATTGTAAATATTAAGTAAAATGTTAATTTTAAGAGATGTCATTTTGTCAGTGTGTGCACAGATTGAAACTTTAAAAGAAAATATACTTTAAAATTTTCATTAAGGACTTGCTAAATCAAGGAATTCTTATACAAAGTTTTTGGGGGAAAAGGTTTTTGATCTTTTAAGAAATATATGCTATATTATATATAACTAAATTTCCAGATTAAAAAATTAAACTTTTATTATTGAGAGACATCTTTCTAAGTGTATCACATGCTATCTTTACTTTCTAAAGAGTATTCTGAATGTATCAACTTTTTCTACTTGTTTCAAGCCTTAATTTTGAGTATTAATCATTCACGCTGGTTATATGTAAGAGTGGTTGTCTCTGCCACCAATGAACTTTATTAGGAGACGTTAGGCATTTCAATACATACTTTCTGGAACATAACTTATAAACTATATTCTTAGACCAATTAGATTCCTATAATTTTGTTTTTTAAAGCAATCATTTCTCTTAGCTCCAACACTTTCACGCCTCTTGCTGCTGCTTATTGGCACCTGTCTTAGTAACTAATTGCTTTGATCCTCACCATTTCTGCTGCATCTACTCTACTGGAAAAAGAAAAATCTATAAATTTTTAAATTAAAATCACTAAAGAATGAGCATGATTTTAATGAAGTCTACTGCCCTTCAGTTCTCCATTGTCAGATTTTTAGCTGGATTAGAAGTGCGAAGTCGTGAGAGTGGGCACCCTTATCTTATTCTTGACTTTTTGCTTTCACTTTTTCACCATTGAGGATAATGTTTGCTGTGGGTTTGTCATATATAGCTTTTATTCTGTTGAGGAATGTTCCATCTATTCCTGCTTCCTGGAGAGTTTTTATCATAATGGATGTTGAATTTTGTCAGAGCAGGAAAAGAAATAAAAGAAATCAAAATTGGAAAAGAAGAAGTAAAACTTACTGTTTGCAGATGACATGATCCTCTACATAGAAAACCCTAAAGACTCTACCAGAAAATTTCTAGAACTAATCAATGAATATAGTAAAGTTGCAGAATATAAAATCAACACACAGAAATCCCTTGCATTCCCATACACTAATAATGAGAAAATAGACAGCAAAATTAAGGAAAGAATTCCATTCACCATTGCAACAAAAATAATAAAATACTTAGAAATATATCTACCTAAAGAAACTAAAGTCCTATATATAGAAAACTATAAAACATTGGTGAAAGAAATCAAAGACGACACTGATAGAAAAAGAAATATACAATGTTCATGGATCAGAAGAATCAATATAGTGAAAATGAGTATACTACTCAAAGCAATCTATAGATTCAATGCAATCCCTATCAAGCTACCAGTGGTATTTTTCACAGAGCTAGAACAAATAATTTCACAATTTGTATGGAAATACAAAAAACCTCGAATAGCCAAAGCAATCTTGGCAAAGAAGAATGGGACTGGAGGAATCAACATGTCAAAAACCACAGTCATCAAGACAGTATGGTACTGGAACAAAGACAGAAATATAGATCAATGGAACAAAACAGAAAACCCCGAGATAAATCTACACACCTATGGACATCTTATCTTTGACAAAGGAGGCAAGAATATACAATGGAGAAAAGACAATCTCTTTAACAAGTGATGGGAAAACTCATCAACCACTTGTAAAAGAATGAAACTAGAACACTTTCTAACACCATACACAAAAACAAATTCAAAATGGATTAAAGATCTAAACGTAAGACCAGAAACTATAAAACTCCTCAGTTCAGTTCAGTTCAGTCGGCTCAGTCGTGTCCGACTCTTTGCGACCCCATGAATTGCAGCATGCCAGGCCTCCCTGTTCATCACCATCTCCCGGAGTTCACACAGACTCATGTTCATCGAGTCAGTGATGCCATCCAGCCGTCTCATCCTCTGACATACTCTTCTCCTCCTGCCCCCAATCCTTCCCAGCATCAGAGTCTTTTCCAATGAGTCAACTCTTCGTATGAGGTAGCCAAAGTACTGGAGTTTCAGCTTTAGCATCATTCCTTCCAAAGAAATCCCAGGGTTGATCTCCTTCAGAATGGACTGGTTTGATCTCCTTGCAGTCCAAGAGACTTTCAAGAGTTTTCTCCAACACCACAGTTCAAAAGCATCAATTCCTCAGCGCTCAGCCTTCTTCACAGTCCAACTTTCACATCCATACATGACCACAGGAAAAACCATAGCCTTGACTAGATGGACCTTAGTCGGCAAAGTGATGTCTCTGCTTTTGAACATGCTATCTAGGTTGGTCATAACTTTTCTTCCAAGGGAGTAAGCGTCTTTTAATTTCATGGCTGCAGTCACTATCTGCAAACTCCTAGAGGAGAACATAGGCAAACACTCTCCAACATAAATCACAGCAGGATCCTCTATGACCCACCTCCCAGAGTACTAGAAATAAAAGCAAAAATAAGCAAATGGGACCTAATTAAACTTAAAAGCTTCTGCAAAACAAAGGAAACTTTAAGCAAGGTGAAAAGACAGCCTTTAGAATGGGAGAAAATAATAGCAAATGAAGCAACTGAAAAACAACTAATCTCAAAAATATATAAGCAACTCCTGCAGCTCAATTCCAGAAAAATAAACGACACAATCAAACAATGGGCCAAAGAACTAAACAGACATTTCTCCAAAGAAGACATACAGATGGCTAACAAACATATGAAAAGATGCTCAGCATAACTCATTATCAGAGAAATGCGAATCAAAACCACAATGAGGTAGCATTTCACGCCAGTCAGAATGGCTATGATCCAAAAGTCTACAAGCAATAAATGCTGGAGAGGGTGTGGAGAAAAGGGAACCCTCTTACACTGTGGGTGGGAATGCAAACTAGTAGAGCCACTATGAAGAACGATGTGGCGATTCCTTAAAACTGGAAACAGAACTGCCTTATGACCCAGCAATCCCACTGCTGGGCATACACACCGAGGAAACCAGAAGTGAAAGAGACACGTGTTCCCCAATGTTCACTGCAGCACTGTTTATAATAGCAAGGACATGGAAGCAACCTAGATGTCCATCAGCAGATGAATGGATAAGAAAGCTGTGGTACATACACACAATGGAGTATTACTCAGCCATTAAAAAGAATATATTTGAATCAGTTCTAATGAGGTGGATGAAACTGGAGCCGATTATACAGAGTGAAGTAAGCCAGAAGAAAAACACCAATACAGTATCAGTTCAGTTCAGTCACTCAGTCGTGTCTGACTCTTTGCAACCCCATGAATCACAGCACGCCAGGCCTCCCTGTCCATCACCATCTCCCGGAGTTCACTCAGACTCACGTCCATCGAGTCCGTGATGCCATCCAGCCGTCTCATCCTTGGTTGTCCCCTTCTCCTCCTGCCCCCAATCCCTCCTAGCATCGGAGTCTTTTCCAATGAGTCAAGTCTTCGCATGAGGTGGCCAAAGTGCTGGAGTTTCAGCTTTAGCATCAGTCCTTCCAAAGAAATCCCAGGACTGATCTCCTTCAGAATGGACTGGCTGGATCTCCTTGCAGTCCAAGGGACTCTCAAGAGTCTTCTCCAACACCACAGTGCAAAAGCATCAATTCTTGGGTGCTCAGCTTTCTTCACAGTCCAACTCTCACATCCATACATGACCACAGGAAAAACCATAGCCTTGACTAGATGGACTTTTGTTGGCAAAGTAATGTTTCTGCTTTTGAATATGCTACCTAGGTTGGTCATAACTTTTCTTCCAAGGAGTGAGCGTCTTCTAATTTCATGGCTGCAGTCACCATCTGCAGTGATTTTGAAGCCCCCAAAAAGTCTGACACTATTTCCACTGTTTCCCCATCTATTTCCCATGAAGGGATGGGACCAGATGCCATGATCTTCGGTTTCTGAATATTTAGCTTTAGGCCAACTTTTTCACTCTCCTCTTTCACTTTCATCAAGAAGCTTTTAGCTCCTCTTCACTTTCTGCCATAAGGGTGGTGTCATCTGCATATCTGAGGTTATTGATATTTCTCCCAGCAATCTTGATTCCAGCTTGTGTTTCTTCCAGGCCAGCGTTTCTCATGATGTACTCTGCATATAAGTTAAATAAGCAGGGTGGCAATATACAGCCTTGACGTACTCCTTTTCCTGTTTGGAACCAGTCTGTTGTTCCATGTCCAGTTCTAACTGTTGCTTCCTGATCTGCATACAGGTTTCTCAAGAGGCAGGTCAGGTGGTCTGATGTTCCCATCTCTTTCAGAATTTTCCACAGTTGATTGTGATCCACACAGTCAAAGGCTTTGGCATAGTCAATAAAGCAGAAATAGATGTTTTTCTGGAACTCTCTTCTTTTTCCATGATCCAGCGGATCTTGGCAAGTTGATCTCTGGTTCCTCTGCCTTTTCTAAAACCAGCTTGAACATCACTAACACATATATATGGAATTTAGAAAGATGGTAATGATAACCCTGTATGTGAGACAGCAAAGAGACACAGATGTACAGAGCAGTCTTTTGGACTCTGTGGGAGAGGGAGAGGGTAGGATGATTTGGGAGAATGGCATTGAAACATGTATAATATCATATACGAAACAAATCGCCAGTCCAGGTTCAATGCATGACACAGGATGCTTGAGGCTGGTGCACTCAGATGACCCAGAGGGATGGTATGGGCAGGGAGGTGGGAGGGGGTTCAGGACGGGGAACACGTGTATACCTGTGTCAGATTCATGCTGATGTATGGTAAAACCAATATAATATTGTAATTAGCCTCCAATTAAAATAAATTTATATATATATTTTAAAAGTTCAAAGTCAATAAGATTTTATTGAAAATAAAACATTATTTTCAAAATTAGTCTCAAAACATTCTTAATATGTTCTCTTATGCCTTTTCTAATTGAAACATTTATTTGGAAGACCTTATTTCTCTTTCCATTCTTTTTAAAAATTTAAAATCAATTTTTTATCAATCTTCAAATATACCTAACATCTTTTGAGTTTCACGTTATCTATGTGACTTAGAATTTCAACTTACTCTAGAGAAGTATCTAAAGATAGTGCATTCTTAAAAAATAGAGTGTGATTTATAAATTCATCAAGAGACATAAAAATGACTAGAAACATTTGAAACTATCAGCATAAACAAACTGCTCCCTATCACAATCAGTAAAATAATATCCCTAATAAAAACAAGGATGAATGTGAGTATATGAAGGGATAAAAACATTTTAAAAAATGAACTATAATTTATTTTTACATGTAGACTAATATATAATACTGGGATCTGAGGAATTATATCTAATATATCTCTATATAACATAGGTATATAAATTATATCTAATTATATTTATATAACACATAAGGTAGAGTTAAATTGTGTTAAACTAAGTTAAAAAGCTATACAGAAATAATAATGTGATTTTTTTAACCCTGACAAATGGGCTATATATCTACAACAAAATAATATACAAAAAAAATTATAGGGTAATGATTGGCACACAGTAGATGTTAACTAATTTTTATTTCCTTTTTCTCTGGGTAATTTTCCATTTATCAAGAGAAATAGCAACTCCATCAAAAGATCTAGGGTTACAAATAAATAAAAGACTTTCGAAGACCTTGGGAAAGATACTGGAGGATAGGAGATTTAAAACAATTTCTTGGTTCAGAAACAGAACAGAACACAAAATCTGATGGGTGAGAATAGAGCAGCTGGGAGATATGTGCCAACGTAAAGGCATTACAAGTAGAAATAGATAGAGAATGAGAGCTCACTGTTTGCTCATCCAGAAGGGAGGTTAGTCAGTCACTCTTCATACCAGCAAAGCTTATTCTTATCTAATTTACATAATTAAAGATTATTAGACTAACTCTGTGCAGAAGGCAATGGCACCCCCACTCCAGTACTTCTGCCTGGAGAATCCCATGGATGGAGGAGCCTGGTGGACTGCCGTCTATGGGGTCACACAGAGTCAGACATGACTGAAGTGACTTAGCAGCAGCAGCAGCAGAATAACTCTGAAAACCAATTCATCAGTTCAGTTCAGTTCAGTCGCTCAGTCCTGTCCGACTCCTTGTGACCCCATGAATCGCAGCACGCCAGGCCTCCTTGTCCATCACCAACTCTCAGAGTTCACTCAGACTCATGTCCATCGAGTCAGTGATGCCATCCAACCATCTCATCCTCTGTCGTCCCCTTCTCCTCCTGCCCCCAATCCCTCTCAGCATCAGAGTCTTTTAAACAAATTTCAACAGACTACATCATTTACTAGTTGGCTGATAAATTTATATAGTGAAAATCTAGTATGACTTTTAAATGGAATGCTAGATAATTATATTCCATGTATAAAACAAAAAGACCTTTATGATATTTAACTGTGAGTAAATAGGGAATTAAAAGTAGCTATACAGTCATCAAAAAACATGGGTTTTTTGAAATGCACTCAAAATGGATACTATCAAAAGCATATTATTGACAGCATAAAATATCAAGTCAGTCACACAATTTCTAGTTGGCACAAATCTGTACCTATTTTAATTCAGTGATGCAAATCAATCTGGAGAAAGGATATTTTATGAAGGGTCTGCCTGTCTTTGGTAAATCTGAAATTCTTGGAAACTATGCACTAGGCATTTAATAGGAATTTCAGCCAGAACTGAAACTTCAAGCACAGGTCAGAAATCCAAACTTTGCACAGGAGCCAAGTAGCCAAGTAGAGCTTAGCCTGAGTTAGATAATAGGATTCTAGCTGACCAGCAGGAAATAAATGAAGAACACTAAAGGAAATCCTTGACACTCATGGAAAGGAGGCAAGGTACTGTTTTATAACTCTGCTAAGAAAACCATGTAATATGAAATGGTGCTTTAAACTTACTGGAACTGTAAACAGTGTATACTCTGAGATTCTCTTACCTTGAAGTCAACAATTGACTATTAGCAGGATAATATTCTAATAGTAGAATGAATATGTCAAGGCTGTATATGGTGACCCTGCTTATTTAACTTATATGCAGAGTACATCATGCAAAATGCTGGGCTAGATGAATCACAAGCTGGAATCAAGATTATGGGGAGAAATATCAACAACCTCAGATAAGCAGATGACACCACCCTAATAGCAGAAAGCCAAGAGGAACTAAAGAGCCTCTTGATGAAGCTGAAAGAGGAGAGTGAAAAACCTGGCTTAAAACTCAACATTCAAAAACTAAGATCATGGCACCTGGTCCCATCACTTCAGGGCAAACAGATGAGGAAACAATGGAAACAGTGACAGACTTAATTTTCTTAGGCTCCAAAAATCACTATGGGTGGCAACTGCTGCCATGAAATTAAAAGATGCCTGCTCCTTGGATGAAAAGCTATGACAAATATAAACAGCATATTAAAAAGCAGAGACATCACTTTGCCAAAAAATGTCCAAATATTCATAGCTATGGTTTTTCCAGTAGTCGTGTATGGATGTGAGAGCTGGACAGTAAAGAAGGATGAGTGCTGAAGACTTTATGTTTTTGAACTGAAGTGTCAGAGAAGACTCTTGAGAGTCTCTTGGACAGGAAGGAAATCAAACCAGTCAATCCTAAAGGAAATTAACCCTGATTATTGAACTATTATTGAATGATTTATTATTGAAAGGACTGAAGCTGAAATTCCAATACTTTGGTCACCTGATGAGAAGAGCCGACTCATTGGAAAAGACCTTGATGCTGGGAAAGATTGAGGGCAGGAAGAGACGGGTACGACAGAGGATGAGATGGTTGGATGGCACCACCAACACAATGGATTGAATCTGAGCAAGCTCCAGGAGGTGGTGAAGGACAGGGAAGCCGGGTGTGCTGCAGTCCATGTGGTTGCAAAGAGTAGGACATGATCGAGCGACTGAACAACAACAACAACAACAAGTAGAATGAATATACCACAGGAGGAAAAAGAAGATATGTTGAGAGTAGGGAAAGGACTGGAAACTCTTTCCTTGTTGGGGGTCCTCTAGGTTATGCTGTGGCAAACTACCCAGGGGAACTGATGGGAAAGTATAGCTCAATAGGCAGTCCACTGAGAATATGCCCATTTTGTGTAGCAGATTAAAAATTAAATATCTGTCAACTGCAATACAAACGCTATTTTTTAAAAAAGAGGAAATATAATACTGTATCTGAAGGCATGAGGTAGTAATACATGAGAGAAAATATGATTCATTAAATAGAAAACGTTAAGAACAATCAGAAACAAGTATTGTTCAAAACAATTAGTAACCTTTCCACAGTACATTCCTTAAAAAGAAAGAAAGGAGGCAGTCAATCACTTTTTCGTGACATAGTATCTTCTGTTTTGGAGCCACTCTGTGTATGTGTGCACATGATACGTGCAACCTGCAAAAGAGGTGTGCTTTCAGCAGGTCTATGCTAAATAAGTGGCGCTTCATTTCCTCAACAGCAGAAACAGACAAACAAGCCAAGAATTTTTTTTTCCCCAGAGGGTATTTGTGAACTTCTCTGTCCCATCCATGTAAACACAGATGGTGTTCCAGAGTGCTGAGCTACATCTCCACACTCTGACTTAGCACAAAGTCTGAATGTTTAGTCAGCGAGAAGACTGTTTCCACTTTGTGATTCATTAGGTCCCCATGGTACCTCTACTTCCTTTATTTTATGCAATCACAAATTATATTAGTTTGCCCTATTTTGATAACCCTGCTAATTAAAGTTCTGCACAGGAAACCCTTACTACTATTTTAAAACATACTCATAAACCATGGCTGAGGTGGCTTAAGTGACAGCCCCACAGAAATGGTGATGAGAACTGAACAAGTGCCCGCGTTTATCTTCCAGGAAGATAAACTGTCCAGTGAAAAAGCATTCAAGTAAGGAGAGTGGGGAAGGCACGACTCGTGAATGCTAATACAGATGCGAGATGTAAGCAATCACTTTGGACACACAAATTCGCTATTAGTTTTCATAACTAAAGACCTTTAGAATAACCCTGAGAAACTGGTTCTGATGTGAAAACAGGACAACAGACTGAAGAGCTTACTGGCTGCCTGGCAGATTATGTAGTGGAAATCTAATGTGATTTTGAAGTGGAATGGTAGTTATACTTTATGCATAAAATGTAAAGGCCCCCTGATATTTAACTTTGAATGAATTTTAAAAAATGAAAGCAGCTATGTAGTTATCAGATATCATGACAGTTTGGGAACTTGAAAAAATCTTATTATTGACAGCAATCACAAGAGCAAGTCTGTCACACAATTTCAAGTTGGCATAAATCTCTACCTACTTCAAACAGAAGTGTAGATGAGCCTGTGGAGTGGGAGAAGATGGAAGATTAGGATATGAAAATGTCTGCATCTTTCTGGAAAATCTAGAAGAACATTTCAATGAATTTTTCAATTCATTTCTAATCTAAATCCTGATATTAAACAGCCCTGTTACCTTATCATAATCCATTATAATAGTAACCATTTACTATTACTAACTTACAGAAAGTTAGTAATAGTAATACTAAAATTACTAGCACCAATGAGTGACTAAGCACACATGTATAAAATCTATAACTGAGAACTACCGCACAGCACAGGGAGCTCTGCTCTCTGCAGGAAATCTAACAAAGAGCGGACACATGGATACGTGTGACTGATTCGCTAGCTGTATAGCAAGAAACTAACAAAACACTGTAAGGCAAACTGTGTGTGTCTGTGTGTGTGCACGTGTGATCAGTCGTGTCTGACTCTTTGAGATCCATGGGCTGTAGCCTGACAGGCTCCTCTGTCAATGTGATTTTCCAGACAAGAATACTAAAGGGGGTTGTTATTTCCTATTCCAGGAGAGCTTCCGGACCCAGGGATCAAACCCACATCCTCGTGAATCTCCTGCATTGGGAGGTGGGTTCTTTATGACTGTGCCATTCTATTCCAATAAAAATCAATGGAGAAAAATCCTGTGGCTTTAGTAATCTAACATGCTCTCGAATATACAGATTTTTAAACTGTATGTTTTGGATTTTCTTCCCCTTTAAGTTTCCGGTATGACCTAAATCAAACCTCTTACGATTATACTGTGGAAGTGACAAATAGGTTCAAGGGATTAGATCTGATAGAGTGTCTGAAGAACTATGGACAGAGGTTCGTGACGGAGGCAGTGATCAAGACCATCCCCAAGAAAAAAGATGCAAAAAGGCAAAATGGCTGTCTGATGAGGCCTTACAAATACCTGAGAAAAGAAGAGAAGTTAAAGGCAAAAGAGAAAATGAAAGATGTAACCATTTGAATGCAGAGGTCCAAAGAATAGCAAGGAGAGATAAGAAAGCCTTCCTCAGCAATCAATGCAAAGAAATAGAGGAAAACAACAGAATGGGAAAGACTAGAGATCTCTTCAAGAAAATTAGAGATAACAAAGGAACATTTCATGCAAAGATGAGGACAATAAAGGACAGAAATGGTATGGACCTAACAAAACCAGAAGATATTAAGAAGAGTGGCAAGAATACATGGAAGAACTATGCAAAAAGATCTTCACAACCCAGATAACCATGATGGTGTGATCACTCACCTAGAGCCAGAAATCCTGGAATGCAAAGTCAAGTGGGCCTTAGGAAGCATCACTACAAACAAAGCTAATGGAGGTGATCAGAGAAGGCAATGGCACCCCACTCCAGTACTGTTGCCTGGAGAAATCCATGGATGGAGGAGCATGGTAGGCTGCATGGGGTTGCTAAGAGTCGGACACGACTCAGCGACTTCACTTTCACCTTTCACTTTTATGCTCTGGAGAAGGAAATGGCAACCCACTCCAGTGTTCTTGCCTGGAGAATCCCAGGGATGGGGGAGCCTGGTGGGCTGCCGTCTATGGGGTAGCACAGAGTGTAACATGACTGAAGTGACTTAGCAGCAGTAGTGGACATGATGGAATTCCAGTTGACCTATTTCAAATCCTAAAAGATGATGCCGTGAAAGTGCTGCACTCAATATGCCAGCTAATCTGGAAAACTCAGCAGTGGCCACAGGACTGGAAAAGGTCAGCTTTCATTCCAATCCCAAAGAAAGGCAACGCCAGAGAATGTTCAAACTACCAGACAATTGCACTCATCTCACACGCTAGTAAAGTAATGCTCAAAATTCCCCAACCTAGGCTTCAATATTCTGTGAACTGTGAACTTCCAGATGTTCAAGCTAGATTTAGAAAGGCAGAGGAACCAGAGATCAAAGTGCCAACATCCACTGGATTATCAAAAAAGCAAGGGAGTTCAAGAAAAACATCTACTTCTGCTTTATTGACTATGCCAAAGCCTTTGACTATGTGGATGACAACAAACTGGAAAATTCTTAAAGACATAGGAATACCAGACCACCTGACCTGCCTCCTGAGAAATCTGTAGGCAGGTCAAGAAGTAACAGTTAGAACTGGACATAGACAACAGACTGGTTCCAAATTGGGAAAGGAGTACGTCAAGGCTGTATATTGTCACCCTGCTTATTTAACTTATATGCAGAGTGCATCATGTGAAATGCTGGGCTGGATGAAGCACAAAATGGAATCAAGTTTGCAGGGAGAAATATTAACGACCTCAGATATGCAGATGACAACATCCTTATGGCAGAAAGCAAAGAAGAACTAAAGAGGCTCTTGATAAAAGTGAAAGAGGAGAGTGAAAAAGTTGGCTTAAAATTCAACATTCAGAAAACTAAGATCATGGCATCTGGTCCCATCACTTCATGGCAAATAGATGGTGAAATAATGGAGACAGTGACAGACTTTATTTTGGGGGGCTCCAAATCACTGCAGACCGTGACTGCAGCCATGAAATTAAAAGACGCTTGCTTGTTGGAAGAAAAGTTATGACCAATCTAGACAGCATATTAAAAAGCAGAGACATTACTTTGCCAACAAAGGTCCATCTAGTCAAAGCTATGATTTTCCAGTAGTCATGTTTGGATGTGACAGATGGACTATAATGAAAACTGAGCACCAAAGAACTGACGCTTTTGAACTATGGTGTTGAGAATCCCTTGGACTGCAAGGAGATCTAACCAGTCAATCCTAAAGGAAATCAGTCCTGAATATTCACTAGAACGACTGATGCTGAAGCTGAAACTCCAATACTCTGGCCACCTGATTTGCAGAACCAGCACACTGGAAAAGACCCTGATGGTGGGAAAGACTGAAGGCAGGAGGAAAAGGGGAGGACAGAGGATGAGATGGTTGGATGGTATCACTGACTCAATGGACATGAGTTTGAGTAGGCTCCAGGAGTTGGTGATGGACAGGGAAGCCTGGTGTGCTGCAGTCCATGGGGACGCAGAGTCAGACAGGACTAAGCAACTCAACGGAACTGAAAGTTTCAGATTAAGGTATTATGTAAGGGCCTTCAGGAAAGGAGAACAAGTTTCTTCTGGTTTCTTCTATATTATGTATTACCTTTGACAGTACACTATCAAAGCATTTGATAGATCACTCTTGCATTCACAGCACTAAGTCATGAGAGAAAAAAAGCATATAACATAAAAAACTTCTTTATTATTTTTGTCTATGAACACCAGAGATGTATATAATACTGTTCTGTTCTCACAGTTTTTTTTTTAATTCCTTTAAAAACATCATTTTCTTCCAAAATTAAAAAGTATGTTTTTCCTTTTGAAAAACTGAAACTGGAGATAGGAAATATGGCAACAACATGCTATATAACTCCATCAATGCTGAATACTTTTCTGGTTAAGTATTTTCTGGTTTTACTGGTTAAAAAGCAGTCTGTGAAAAGACTACAGGTAGAAGTGGCTCCTTAGCTCAGATTTCCATTTCAAAATTCATACCTATGTTGTCAAACATTCCAATTTTAATGTTTCAAGAGAAGCCAGAAATCCTAAGTTTTTGTATAAAGGTGATCTAATTTAAAAATGTTGGCAACTAAATTTGTATCTTAATATATTGCAAGTGAAATCTGTAAAGATTCTACGCTATATCTTCGTATAGCTCAAGAGTTTATTATCTCTATCCTGATGCTTACTTTCCTCAGTTAAGTTTAATAAATATATGTTGACTCCTATGAAAGATTTGAAGTATGTTTTTATAGAGATGAGTATATACAAAAGCATGAAGAACTCTAGACTAGAGTTGTGCAAACTTGTATCTGTGTGTATACTACCATTATCAGTTATGATAATGTTTTAAAAATTAGTTTATTTTTAAAATAAAAACATCCATTTATTTAAACTAAAACAAAAACCGCTCATTTCATTCCACTCCCTGACACTGTCAGCCACCAATCTGTTTCTCTGTATCTATGAGCTTGATTTATTTTTATTTTAGATTCCAGTCAGAAGAGAGCTCTTATAGTATGTCTTTCTATGCCTGCCGTATTTCACTTAGCATAACCGTGAGGTCCATTCATAGTACTGCAAATGGCAAGATTTCATTATTTTTGTGGCTCAATAATATTCCATTGTGTAGCTACACCAAAATTTATTTACCCATTCATCCACCTATGAATATACACCTTGTTTCCATATCCTGGCTACTACAAATAAACTTGGATGTGCATATGTCTTTTTGAGTTAGTGTTTTCATTTCTTTGGATAATACCCAGAACTGGAATTGCCGGATGATATGGTATTTCTGTTTTAAATTTTGTGAGTAACCTCCATACTTTTTCCACAGTGGCTGCACCAATTTACAGTCCCACTAACAATGGACAAGATTCCCTTTTCTCCACCTCCTTTCAACATTTGTTGCTTTTAGTCTTTTTGACAACAGCCATTCTAACAAGTATAAGGTGAAATGTCATTGGTTTAGATTTGTATTGCCCTGATGGTTAATAATGGTGAGCATCTTTTCAGGTACATGTTGGCCATTTTGATGTCTTCTTCGGAAAACGTCTATTTAGATTTCTTCCCATTTTATTAATCAGATTGTTTATTTTTTGACACTGACTTGCATAAGTTCTTTATATTTTTTGAATATTAGTCCTTTATCAGATATATGATTTGCAAACAGTTTCTCCCATTTATTAAGTTATCTTTTCATTTTATTGAGAGTTTCCTTTCCTGTGCACAAGCTTTTTAGTTTGATGTACTCCCACTTGCCTTTATTTTTGCTTTTGTTTTTGTTGTCAGATTTAAAAGATCATCACCAAGACCGATGTCAAGGTACTGGTCTGTTCTCTTCTGGGTGTTTCATGGTTTCAGGTCTTCCATTTGACTCTAATCCATTTTGAGTTAACTTTTATGTATAGTGTAAAAGAGTACCCAATTTCACTCTTTTGTATGCAGCTCTCCAATTTTGGCTTTTTGTTAGTTCATTTTCATCACTAAGTCATGCCCAACTCTTGCAACCCCGTGGACGATAGCCTGCCAGGCTCCTCTGTCCATGGGATTTTCCAGGCAAGAATACTGGAGTGGGTTACTATTTCCTTTTCCAGGGGATCTTCCTGACCCAGGGATCAAACTCGAGGCTGCTGCATGTCTCCTGTACTGCAGGCAGATTCTTTACCACTGAGCCACCAGAGAAGCCCCCAAAGAAAACAAACAAAAACTCCAATTTTGTTTACTTTTCTTGTACATTAATTGACAGTGCACATGTAGAGTATTTCAGGGCTCTAATTCTGTTCCTTTGATCTATGTGTCTGTTTTATGTCAATACCTGGGTAGGGCTATTATGAAAAGATATGAAATAACAAGTGCTGGTGAGGATGTGGAGAAAATGGAATCCAGTACTTTAAATCTGTTGTGCTATTTCCTCGTAGTCTTTGTATTTTCATAAAAATTCTCTGGTCCTTCAAATCATTGTTTCCCTATAGAAATAAATCTGGGTGCTTTTAAGATTCATATTATGTCTCTCACAGTCAGCAGTTTGAACATACATTTCTTTGGGCTTATTCTTTTTTGGAGTTTGCTCACCTTAAGACTACAGATTTATGTATTTCAGTAAATTCCAGATGCTTTCAGCCATTAAGTAATTATAGATAAAGCCTATTTCAATAACAAATAAGAAGATTAAATACTTACGAATATATCTAGTAAGAAATACTAGAAGCCTATAGATGAAAAAGATCAAAACACTCATAAAAGACACAAAAATAGTCTTGGCAAAATGTAGACATTCTCGTTCCTTAGAATGATTCAACATTAAGATACAGTTCTCTTTAACTTGATTTAAAAGTTCACACAATCTCTATTAAAAATAGCAACAAGCTATTTTACAGAGCTAGAAATTTTAAAACTAAGGTTCATATGGAAAAATAAACATATAAGAATAATCAGGAACATACTGAGATAACATTAAAAGGGGTATCTAGTCATGAGAATCTTTAAGATATACCACAAAACTTCTACAATTAAAAATGTTATATTAGCACATGCATATATGCCAGCAAATTTGGAAAACTCAGCAGTGGCCACAAGACTGGAAAAGGTCAGTTTTCATTCCAATTCCAAAGAAAGGCAATGCCAAAGAATGCTCAAACTACCGCACAATTGCACTCATCTCACATGCTAGTAACGTAATGCTCAAAATTCTCCAAGCCAGGCTTCAGCAATACGTGAACCGTGAACTTCCTGATGTTCAAGCTGGTTTTAGAAAAGGCAGAGGAACCAGAGATCAAATTGCCAACATCCGCTGGATCATGGAAAAGAAGAGAGTTCCAGAAAAACATCTATTTCTGCTTTATTGACTATGCCAAAGCCTTTGACTGTGTGGATCACAATAAACTGTGGAAAATTCTGAAAGAGATGGGAATACCAGACTACCTGACCTGCCTCTTGAGGAAATCTGTATGCAGGTCAGGAAGCAACAGTTAGAACTGGACATGGAACAACAGACTGGTTCCAAACAGGAAAAGGAGTACGTCAAGGCTGTATATTGCCACCCTGCTTATTTAACTTATATGCAGAGTACATCATGAGAAATGCTGGACTGGAAGAAGCACAAGCTGGAATCAAGATTGCCAGGAGAAACATCAATAACCTCAGATATGCAGATGACACCACCCTTATGGCAGAAAGTGAAGAGGAGCCTCTTGATGAAAGTGAAAGAGGAGAGTGAAAAAGTTGGCTTAAAGCTCAGCATTCAGAAAATGAAGATCATGGCATCTGGTCCCATCACTTCATGGGAAATAGATGGAGAAACAGTGGAAACAGTGTCAGACTTCATTTTTTGGACTCCAAAATCACTGCAGATGGTGACTGCAGCCATGAAATTAGAAGACGCTTACTCCTTGGAAGAAAAGTTATGACCAACCTAGATAGCATGTTCAAAAGCAGAGACATTACTTTGCCGACTAAGGTCCGTCTCGTCAAGGCTATGGTTTTTCCTGTGGTCATGTATAGATGTGAGAGTTGGACTGTGAAGAAGGCTGAGCGCTGAAGAATTGATGCTTTTGCACTGTGGTGTTGGAGAAGACTCTTGAGAGTCCCTTGGATTGCAAGGAGATCCAACCAGTCCATTCTGAAGGAGATCAACCCTAGGATTTCTTTGGAAGGAATGATGCTAAAGCTGAAGCTCCAGTACTTTGGCCACCTCATGCGAAGACTTGACTCATTGGAAAAGACTCTGATGCTGGGAGGGATTGGGGGCAGGAGGAGAAGGGGACAACCAAGGATGAGACGGCTGGATGGCATCACGGACTCGATGGACGTGAGTCTGAGTGAACTCCGGGAGATGGTGATGGACAGGGAGGCCTGGTGTGCTGCGATTCATGGGGTTGCAAAGAGTCGGACACGACCTAGCGACTGAACTGAACTGAACTGAACTGAGCACATGCATAGACAAATAAACCATTGGTATAGCTCAGTTGGTAAAGAATCTGCCTGCAATGCAGGAGATCTGGGTTTGATTCCTGGGTAGGGAAGATCCCCTGGAAAAGGAAATAGCAATCCACTCCAGTATTCTTGCCTGGAGAATTCCATAGACAGAGGCGCCTGGTGGGCTGCAGTCAATGGGGTTACAAAGAGGCAGGCATGACTGAGCAACTAACACTTCAACACACAAAACATGAAATCAGAAATAGATCCAGATATACATGCTAATTTAAGAAGGACAGAGGCATTTTAAATCATGAAAGTAGGTGCTTTCTAATAACGGATGATGGTTAGGAAACTAAATGTCAAAAATGAAACCACACAGGTACTAGAAGACAGTACGGATGAAATTTCTCTTTAAACTCAGCATAAGAAAGATGTTACTAACTGCAATTCAAAATACAAAGGAAATAAAAGATTGATGCATTTGACTACATTAAAATAAAAATACTTGTATGCCCCTCAAAAATGTTTTTGTTTTTTGTCATAAAAACAAAGTCAAAAGAAAACTGCACAGCAGAAGAATATACCTGTAGCATACGCCCCAAGCAAAGGACTGACATGCCTAACATTTATGAGATACAGGACTGAAGACTTGATAGGAAAATGAGGAGAGGACGTGAAATCATTTCTAATGGCCAATGCTGGAACAAACTGAGCAATAAACATAAATTAAAATATTACATAATGATTATAAGAGTAAAACTTAAATATATATTAGTCCATACATATGTACATTAAACATTTATAAGTAATGGTGATAAAGGATAGCTATTCCTTTCAGAATAATTGCAACTTAAAAAAAAGATGAAAGAAGGAAAAGTATACCCACTGATGAATGTTAAATAAGCAAGTTTTTTCAGAGACAGAATATTTGCATAGTCACAAAATATCTCCCACAAGATACTTATTAACAAAAAGGGAGGGAAAAAAAGTAACCTCATCATAGCGGAAAACCTCAGCACATATCACTTTATCCAAGTTATCAAGGTTAAAACTATAATAAACATCAACAACATGAATCCATTGACATGGTACACAGAGAAGTCCATCATTTCTGTGGTCTTACCACCAAAAAGGCACAATCACATTCTAACCATAAGAAAGTATCAGACCAACTGACAAAGAAGAGCATTCTACAAAATAACTGTTTTGTAATTTTCAAAAATATATACGTCATGAAACATGCTAAGAAAAGACTGATCCCAGACAGAAGGCTACGAAGGCCTGACAGGTCACAGCAGTGAGTCACCCTGGACCGGGTCCTGGAGCAGAAAAGGGACATTAACAGGAAACTGGTGAAACTCACGTAAGGCTGGTAATTTTATTACAGCGTGATACCAATGTTACTCCTGGTTTTGATAACCATAGTACAGTCACGCAAGATGTTACCAGAGGAAGCTGAATGCTACCTGAGAATCACCTGTACTGTTTGTGCAACTCTCCATACATCTCAAATACAGGGCAAAAGATCATTTTTAAGTTCTAAAAAAACTACACTGATATAATGATTTAAAAACAGACCAGCGTTATCAGGAGTGGGAGAAAAGACTGATGACACAGGGGTACAAAGCAATGTTTTTGGATGATGGAAATATTTCTATATAATGACTGCACTGCTAGTCACATGACAACGCACTGGTGAAATTTTGTTACATGAAAATTATATTTCAATAAAGATGACAAGAAAGAATTTGAAATGTTTTTTAAAAAGACATTAAAAAAATGTTGGGTTGCAATGCCAGTATAAGCAGAACACAACAGAGCTACCAAGTAAGATTACATGCTCTTACCAGATTAATTAACTGAGTGTGCACTACATCTTCTACCAAAACTGCTGTTTCATGAAGAGGCCTCCGAGCATCACCTAAAGAGAACCTGCAAAGAGAAGCAATATGCCATCAAGAACTGTAAAACTAAAAATGGCAAAAGTGAAAAATATCAATTATAATACTCTGCTTAATAAAGTACAAATTGTTCTCTCAAATGACAGAGTAGGTATATAATTTTCTATGACAAAGAATTGCATCTTTCCTACATAAGCTGAAACTTCCAGAGAAAAGAACAGTGCCATCAATGTTATTTGTTGATTCGTGTGGGCATCTTTGAGGGCGTTTACTATTTCAAAATGCAAAATTTTAACAACCAATTCATTATATTGGTAACCATAAAATTATGTTACCATACTCAAATAACTAATACAGTTGGCCTTCATATCTTCACATTCTGCTTCCTCAGATCAACTAACCATGAAACAAAAATACCTGAATTAAAAAAAAAATTCAGAAAGTTCCAAATAGCAAAGCTTGATTTTGCCATGTACTGGCAACTATTCACATATCATTGACACTGTATTTACAATTATTTACATGACATCTACTTTGTACTAGGTATTATAAGTAATCTAGAGATGATTCAAAGTACACAGGAAGATATTGCAGGTTAAATGTAACTCACTATTCTTAACTTAAGGGCTTCTCAAGTGGTACAGTTGGTAAAGAATCTGCCTGCCGATGTTAAGAGATGCAGGATCGATACCTGAGTCAGCAAGATCCCCTGGAGTAGGAAATGGCAACCTATCCCAGTAGTCTTGCCTGGAAAATTCCATGGACAGAGGAGCCTGGGGAGTTACAGTCCATGGGGTCTCTAAGAGTCAGACATGTCTGAACACACACACGTGCACACACACACACACACACACACACACATTCTTAACATGTTCCCCACCATTATGAAACAGCTGGTCTGACGGAATGATGAAATGACCTTTTGAAGGCTGAGCAACAGTGCCAGCAAGGTGGTAATACCTGGTAGAGCAGGGGTAAGGTTTTCCAGAAGACTATCAGCCTATGAATCAGCATCCAATATATGGTGCGGTTTCTCCCACGCACAGAATTCACAGGTCTAGGAATTAAGGGGGTGGTAGGGAGAGGCACCACTCATCATTACTACTAAAGACCCACTAGCAAAACTGTTGCTTCCTGTTCCCATGGTCTTATGAGTTGCTAGCCTAGAGGTCTTAATTCCAGAGGGAAGAATGCTTTTACATTCATTCCATTGATACGACAATTATTCCACTGAATGAAACTTAAGACTGCAGCTGAGTCACCCTGGGTTCCACACGCTTCTGAATCAACAGGCAAAGGAGTTACTGGGTTGGCAGGGGTGAGGGATACTGACTCCCCAGTGGAAACTTGACTGGTACTCCACAGTGGAGGTAAGAAAGAGTATGTCTGGAATACAGGAGATCATTCAGGATGTCTCATAGAATTTCCATGCCCCGTGATTAATGTCAATGGAAAACTACAACCCAATCCTGGAAGGACTACTAATACCTCAGGTCCTTCTAGAATGACAGGTTCGGTCTCTCCACCAGTTAAAGAACCACAGCCAGCTGAGGTGCTTGCTAAAGGCAGGGGAATACGGGATAGGAAGTGGGAGAAGGTAGTCATTGATGCAAGCTACAATCATCTAACCAGTTACATAAAGGGAATTGTAATGGTCATTTTGTTATGAATACTTTTTGTGTGTGAATAATTCTTTGTGTGGTTGTTAGGGAAATATCTTGTTTCCTTCCCTCTCTTACTTCATCATGTAACATAAAATGTGTTGGACTTACAGTATTTATATCATAGTATTTAAGCTAGGAATATTAAGGAGAAGTATTAATGTCACTCATGGACTTAACCTCATCTTCTAGGAAAGGGGTTAGTGCAATTTCAACTGTGTGCTGGAAACTGTATCATCTGAGGCACAATTGTGACCCTGTTATTATCTTTATTTGGAGACTAAGTATATTTTAAGGAGATATGGGTGCCAAGTTGATATGGGTGATGGTTAATTTTACGTTTCAGTTTAACTGGACCATTAAGTGCCCAGATATTTGGTTAACATTAGTTTGATATGCATTTGAAGTTATTTATGCATAAGGTTGATTAACATATGAGTCAGTAAACTGAGTAAGGCAGATGGCTTCTCCAGTGTGGGCAGGCATCATCCAATCTGTTGAAGGACTAAATACATAAAGAGAGGAGTAACAAAGAGCTCAACTTCTCTGTCTGCCTTCAAGCTGAGACGCCTTCAAGCTGACTGCCTTTGAACACAATGGGACACCATCAGTTCTACTGTTTCTCAGGCTTTCATATTGCAGTTTTACCCTCCCCTCATCACATTCTGGGGCTTCCCCAGGGGCTTAGATGGTAAAGAATTTGCCTGCAATGTAGGAGACTCAGATTCATTAGATCCCTAGGTCGGGAAGATCCCCTGGAGGAGGGAATAGCCAGCCACTCCAGTAGTCTTGCCTGGAGAATTTCATGGATAGAGGAGCGTGGCAGGCTACAGTCCATGGGGTCGCAAAGAGTGGGACACAACTTAGCGACTAATATTTTCACGCTTTCATCACGTTTTATGTTTCTGATTTCACAGTATACATTTTTTACTTTGTGTATCATTAACAAATTATTGTAGTTATTATTTCTACTACTTTGGTCTTATAACCTTCATACTAGATGTATAACTGATTTACCCACCATTAAAACATTTGTGTATTCTGAATTTAACCAGTAGAATTTGTATTTTTATATATTTTACTACTACTAACTAGTATCCTTTCATTTAGTATCAATGAAGTTGCTTTAACATTTCTTATAGGCTAGTTTAGTGGTTATGAACTCCTTCAGCTTTTACTTCCCTGGAAATTCTTCATCTCTCCTTCAATTCTGAAGGATTGCTTTGTTGAGTAGACTTCTTTTGGTTGTCAGGAAAACAAGAGTAAACCATAAATTTATTAATACAATTAACTATATAAAATCTGAAAACAGAAAATCTAAATGATCATCTCAATAAATGTGGGGAAATCACTAAACAATTCTTTATGATAAAGATTTTAACAAATGAGGAATAAAAAGAATTTTCTCAATCTGATGAAGAGAATCTACCAAAAACCAGATAGAAAATAACATACTCAGAAGCATTCAAACCTTCTGAAATTCAGACCAACATAAGGATTCCCACTATTACCACTTTTATTCTATATAATACTAAGATTACAATTACAACATAAGGCAAGAAAAATTTATATGAGCACCGCAAATAAAAAACTAAATTGTTTTTATTCATATAATCTGAATATCTACAAAGAAAACTCAAAATAATGGGGAGACAAATTACTTCAATAAATACAAGCCAGCAAGTTTTTAAATTATAAGAGCATATAAATAGCATAATTAACACAAAGGCAGAATGAACTTACTGAAACAAATAATGGAGTGTTGGGAGCGAGGGAGATAGGGAAATGATCCTTAAAGGGTATAAACTTCCAGTCATAAGATGAATAAGTTCTCGGAATGTAACATACAACATGTGACCCAGTATTATATTACATGCTTAAAAGTTAAAAGAGAGTGAGTCTTAAATATTCTTACCATAAAAATGAAATAGTAATTGTGTGATGTGATGGAGGTGTGAGCTAAAGCTATGGTAGTAATCATTTTGTAATAAACAAGTGTATCAAATCAACATAGACTCAAACCTACATAATATATCAATCATATCTTAATAAAGCTGAGGGAAACAGCACACAAAAGCACAAAATACAATTAAAAATATATAAATTGACTCTAAACTTTCCATGAGAGAGTCAAGAGATAAGAATAGTCAAGATATATATATATATATATATATATATATATATTATGTGGCCTATTTTAAAGTCTTTAGTGAGTTTATTAAAATATTGCTTGTTTTATGTTTTTTGGTCATGAGGCATGTGCAGTCTTAGCTCTCCAACCAGGGATCAAACCTACAACCCCTCCACTGGAAAGTGAACTCTTAACCACTGGACCGCCAGTGAAGTCCCAAGACACTGTGGAAGTATAAAGCGGGAGGAGACAGCCTACAAGACTTTAACCATAAAGCCAGAGTAATTAAAGATAGTGTGCTACTGGTAAAAGGACAAACAAATCAACAGAAGAGAAAGAGCATAAAAAGTCCCCATTAGAGGATACTCTCCACAAAGGCAAAAATCTTCTTTTATGTTCACTGACATATTCAATATTTAATTTTTGGACTGCCTAAACAGTTTCCCTTTGGTTATTTTACGTTAACTAAAATCTCACACAAAGTACGACATTACCAAAACATCTACTTCTGCTTTATTTACTATGCCAAAACTTCTGACTGTGTGGATCACAGAAAACAGTGGGGAATTCTTAGAGATGGGAATACCAGAACACCTTACCTGCCTCCTGGAGAAATCTGTATGCAGGTCAAGAAGTAACAGTTAGAACCAGACATGGAACAACAGACTGGTTTCAAATTGGGAAAGGAGTATTTCAAGGGTGTATATTGTCACCCTGATTATTTAACTTCTATGCAGAGAACATCATGAGAAATGCCGGGGTGGATGAAGCACAAGCTGGAATCAACTTTGCAGGGAGAAATATCAATAATCTCAGATATGCAGATGACACCACCCTTATGGCAGAAAATGAAGACAAACTAAAGAGCCTCTTGATGAAAGTGAAAGAGGAGAGTGAAAAAGCTGGCTTAAAACTCAACATTTAGAAAACTAAGATCATGGCATCCTGTTCCATCACTCGTGGCAAATAGATGGGGAAACAATGAAAACAGTGACAGACTTTATTCTCTTCGGCTCCAAAATCACTGCAGATGGTGACCGCAGCCATGAAATTAAAAGACGCTTGCTCCTTTCAAGAAAAGCTATGACCAAACTAGACAGCTTATTAAAAAGCAGAGACATTATTCAGCCAAAAAGGTCTGTCTAGTCAAGGCTACAGTTTTTCCAGTAGTCATGTATGGATATGACAGTTGGACTATAGAGAAAGCTGAGCACCAAAGAATTGATGCTTTTGAACTGTGGTGTTGGAAAAGACTCTTGAGAGTCCCTTGGACTGCAAGGAGATCCAACCAGTCCATCCTAAAGGAAATCAGTCCTGAATATTCCTTGGAAGGACTGATGATGTAGCTGAAACTCCAATACTTTGGCCACCTGATGCGAAGGACTGACTCACTGTAAAACCCTGATGCTGGGAAAGATTGAAAGTAGGAGGAGAAGGGATGACAGAGGATGAGATGGCTGAATGGACTCGATGGACAGGAATATGGTAAACTCCAAGAGCTGGTGATGGACAAGGAAGCCTGGCATCAAAGAGCCAGACATGACTGAGCAACTGAACTGAATTATCAAAAGGAAATAATTAACTCAAAGATAAAACATTGTATTCAATTCACATCTCTCGTAAAACAAATATTTTTAAACTACTTTTTATATTATTAAAATGTATAAATAATTACCAAGTTTTATCTCATGGTTTTATAAACTTTTCTTCTAAAAATAATCATCATTAGTATAAACATGTGAAGTATCTAAAATCAGCCAAAGATATAACTAGAGATGCGACTTTGATAAGTATATTAATTTTCAGGGTTGTTAGTTCTCCAGCTTTAATTTACATGTTTTCTCATATTATTTCTGCCAACTTCTTTTCCCCACAAACAGAAAGCTAGATATTGTCCTAATGGTTTTTGTAATACAGAAATGAAAGCCATTGTACCTAGCCATGCTGCTGCTGATGCTAAGTCACTTCAGTCATGTCCGACTCTTCACAACCCCATGGACTGCAGCATACCAGGCTCCCGTCAATGGGATTTTCCAGGCAAGAGTACTGGAGTGGGTTGCAGTTGCCTTCTCTGGTACCTAGCCATAGTCACCTCTTTTGTGCAGTACATATAATATTTTCCAATCACTTAAAGACAAAATCAAAGTAACTGGTAAACTTACACAAATCTTTTTATTTTCTACCCCCATTATATTGTACTACTTACTGATGCCTTGACTGACTTGTCTTGGGACTATTCCCAAGCAAAGGAGTCTGATGCTCAATTTCTTCACATACTGTCTAGATGCCTATAACACCACCAGTATTGCTGGTGAAGCTTCCACTAAAGGTCTTTCAGGAAACTTTCCTGAAAAAGCTTCTCTCCCTTGGTCTTCTACAGCACCTTCACTGCTGTAACACACAAGCTTCTATTTTAGTTTTCACATAACCTTGACCATAGTTATGGTCACAACAAGCAAGACAGTGGCTTGCCTTCTCACCCAAACAGGTCTGGCTTTTATTCAATCCAGAATACAGTGTCTCAGTGGGCAGCTGGACTTGGGCAGCAGATTCTGCAATTCCCACTGCATAATGAAAGTATGAAAGAAGCATGACTATCCATGAGGTGAATTTATACTTATTCTGTACACTCAGACGGAGGAGGGCATATGCTGAACAAAACCATGGGACACCTTTCCAAAAAGTCTGCAGAACTTACCACTAAGCCTTTCAGTACTTTTGTGTGTCATGTCTAACCCTAACACAGTCTAAAATGGGAGATATTCTTTATATAGACATCTATTAAAGTAAAAAAAAAAACTATTATTAGACAGTGCTGAGTAAAATAGAGTAAGAACTAGTTACAGAAACATTTCCAAAATACAGAAAACAAAGTTTTAAAAATATACACCGAATATTACTCCAGTCACTATGTGTTTCCAAAAACACAACAAAATCTTATTTCGGTAGTTTCTAACCTCAGTTTTAAAAAAATAATGTGTGTTTTTTTTTTAAAGGAAGGAAGATGCCAGATATTTCCTATCTTACTCTATGTTGAACCCCTATTGGACATCTTTGATTAGTAACTTATGCCAATATGTTTCCCAAGCATGGTGATACACTCTCAATGTGTCTGAAATTTCTAATACATTATTATTTATCATAATCTTGGGCTAACTTCCAGATCCTATGTAAATGTATATATCTGATGATATATCTATCTACAGACCTATTCTCCTAACATCCACTTATTACTAACTGCTGAAAACTAATCAACTCTAAATTCTGTTTTTTAAAATAATTAGAGCAGACTTCAGCTTTTAGAGCAGCTAAAGAAAAACAAAGTGGAAACTACAGAGAGTTTTCTTATATCTCCTCACCTCTCCCTGCATCCAGTTTCCCTGTTATTTGCATTTTGTATTAGTGAGTCAGTACTGACTGATAAGTTGTTATTAGCTTGAGTCTATAGTTTACCTTAGGGGTAACTCTGCGTGAGATTCTCTATTAGTTTTGACAGATGTATAATGATATGTATCCACTATTATACTCTCATACAAATGGTTTCACTAGAAAGCCACTGAGGTTGGCCTATTCATCCCTTTTCTTCTGTAATCCCTGGCAATAACTGATCTTTTCACTGTCTCTGTAGTTTTGTCTTTTCCAAAATGTCATATAGTTGCAAACACAGAGCATGTGATCCCTCAGATTGGCTTCTTTCACGTAGCATTATGAATTTAACATTCCTTCATGCCTTCATGGCCTGATAACTCTTTATTTATTACTAAATAATATTTTATTGTTTGGATATAGCATGATTTGTTTATACACTTATCTACTAAAGGATATCTTAGTAGCTTCCAAGTTTCAGCAATTCTGAATAAAACTGATATAAACATTCATTCCAGTTTTGTGTCGGTATAAGGTTTTCAAGGTCTTTGGGTAAATAACAAAGAGTGTGTTTATTGGACCATATGATCAGAGCATGTTTAGTTTTGTAAGAAACTACCAAGCTGTCTTCCAAAGTGTCTGTACCATTTTGCATTCCTATCAGCAATGAATAAGAGTTCTTGTTGCTCCAGATCCTGTCTAGTATTTGGTGTTTTGGATTTCTGTCATGCTAATAGCTATCTAGTGGTGTTTCATTATTGTTTTAAGTTGTAATTAATTCATTAACAATGTACAATGTGGAGCATTAACACCAAATTCATTTAACAGCTGTAACTGTAAGAAAAACAAACTTTTTCAGCAAGCATATACAATGCGTATATTTATCTCTTAAGTCATATAAATATACATGTAATATTAGTACAATAACACAGTATAACACAAACACAAAAGAGAGATTTCAAAGAGGTAAAAATGGATCAAACAGTATTTTTAAGTAAGTTTCATTTTATTTGGGCTTCTCTTGTGGCTCAGTGGTAAAGAATCTGCCTGCCAATGCAGGAGACGCAAGAGACATGGCTTCAGTTTCTGGGTCAGGAAGAGCCCCTGGAGAAGAAAGTGGCAACCCACTCCAGTATTCTTGTCTGGCAAATCCCACTGAGAGAGGAGCCTGGCAGACTACAGTCCATGGGATCGCAAAGGAGTCAGTAACAATTTAGCAACTAAACAACAACAATTATTTTATTTATTAAACTGAGAAAAAAATTTTTGCTCTGATTAAAAACAGATATGAATAGAGAATGAACTTATGGTTGCTGACATGAAGTATGAGGGTAAGAGATAGTTACGGAGTCTGGGATGGACATGAACACACTGCTATATTTAAAATGGATAACCAACAAAGACCTACTGTGTAGCACAGGGAACTCTCCTCACTGTTATGTGGCAGCCTGGATAGGGCGGGGGGGTGGTGGTGGAGATCGGATACATGTGTAAGTATGGTTGAGTCCCTCTGCTGTTCACTTGAAACTACCACAACACTGTTAATCAGCTATACCTCAGTACAAAAGAAGTTTTTAAAAACATATAAATTATTAGCTTTACCAACACTTCCAGCTTGCCTGAGACAGGGGTTCTGCAAATTATTTCCTACCAAATAAATCTGCTTAATTAATACTAAAAGCCAGAAAATTTTATTTTTCAAGGCAATGAATGAATAATACATAAAGTTTGTATACTATTTACTTTCAAACAGTTATCCTATTATTTTAGTTCTAGAGTCCCAAAAAAGCACGTGGGGAATTTACCCCTTCATTTGGAGATTAAGTTTTTCCATGTTGTGGAGTTGAAGACTAAGTTCATGGTGGTCAGTGGTGGAGGAGTAGAGCCCCAGATGAACGCCACTGTGGTCACTGCCTCCACTCAAAGAAGAAACAGCACCCAGCTGAAGGAGGGGCCAGAGACGCGAGCCGAGGAAAAGCAGATACAATTCATACGGCCGGTACCCAATTAGGGAGATTACAACAATGCAGCTAAAAGTCCCACTGCATCCTGGTCATCAGCTACAAAGAAGAGGCAATCAGTTATGATGAAAAGAAATTAGACTGAAAGTTAGATGACCTGGTTCTGGTTCCTACTCTGTGGCTAAGAAGTACTGTAACCTCGGGCAAGTAACATTTCTGGGGACCTTGGTTCCTCAACAATGAAAGGAGGGGGCTGGATTCAATGATTTTTAAGATGCGTTTCAGATATTTACCTTGGACTATGAACGCAGCTATAAGCCTTAAATCCCCCAAACTTCGATCTTCAAGAATTGAAAGAAAATTATATTTTAAGAAAATCACTGTTATAATTCTTGTAAGAAAGTAAAATTTTACTAAACTGAGTAAACTGGGCAAAAATCATGAAATTAAGAAAAAGAAAAAAAAATTAATGGGTAAGAGAATGAAATAAACAAATAAAAATAATTGGAGGAAGAGCAATAAAGCTACAATTTATTCTTGTCCTATAAGTGGAAATAATTTCCAAGAAGCATTCCACTGCCCCCTTTAAAGAGAATTTAAAAAACAACAACAACAACAACAAAGGAGTGCCTATATTAAGGGAAAGTATCACAGAGTTTTATATTATTCATTTTTAGTATATTTGACAGGGTCAGCTTTTGAGTCTAAAATAATTGTTTTCAAATTTTCAAGCCCTGATTAAGAACAGGACTGAGTACGTTCTAATTAAAGAGATTCTTCGATTAAAGAGATCCTTTCCCAATTTGTATGTCTGTCAAGGCATTACACTGGACACTTTAGCTTACAATTTTGTCAATTATACTTCAGTAAAGCTGGGGTTGGGAGGAGAGTCTGAAAAAGCAGCCAAGGAGGTAAGTTTAGTAAAAATCTGTGACAGAGAGCCTGCTAGAGTAGTCCAGAAGAACACCAGGCAGATCTGCTCATAAAGATCCAGGAACCAAACTTAAAAGGACAAAGAGACATTTCTTTACTGCCTTGTGTGCGTCTTTTTGGATGCTGAGTTGCTTTCAGTACTTACCACTGGCTACAAACTCTAATGTGGTTAAATTATTCTGGATACTGTGGTTAAGTAATTGCTGTGGTCTGGGGAGCTAGATTTTTTTTTTTTTTAATTACTTCTGGTTTTCTGAACGTTTTCTACCTCAGGTAATCGACATTACTTTGGAATGGACCTCTGTGACTACTGCTTGGTATTAGAAGGCCCTGGGTGACTTTCTGTCCCCAAAAGAAAGTTTCCTTTTTCTCTTCAAACCACTTGTTTGATTATACTTTTATAGGCTAGGTATTACTATAATACCCAGGAATTTCTCCTAACTGGAATTAGAGTGAATAGCAGGCTAGAGCCCGAGCATACACTCCAGTCAGCTAACCTGGCACCAGACAGCACACGCAAACACAGACATCATACTGTTAGGTCATTCTTACCCAATATTTGTTGAGACGGATTTACCCTCTGTCCAAATGGGGGAAAGAAAAGTACAGAAGTTTGACCACGAGCAGTCATTTAAGGCAATCAGACAGTCATAAACACATGCAAATTCGCCTTACTCTTCAATTTTTAATACCACTAACCTTTATAACTATGATATTATCTACCTGTTTTCTAACAGAAGAAATGAATTCAATTAGCAATGGCTCTGAGGAAGCCAAAGTGACAAGCAAATTAAAATAATGAAACAGCTAAGACAACAGTTTTTCTAGGTATGATCTTTTTTCATTGCTTGCTTGATTTTCAATATCCATGCTCTTGTCCTTTACTTTAGCATATATTCACATATAATTAAAATGAACTTTGAGAATAATTTTTAGGATTTTATAACCTTCCATGAAGTAAGCATAAATATCTTAAGATAAATGGGCTTCTCTGGTAGCTCAGTGGTAAAGAGCTAATGCAGGAGATGTGGGTTTGATCTCTAGGTTGAGAAGATCCCCTAAAGAGGGAAATGGCAACCCACTCCAGTATTCTTGCCTGGGAAATTCCATGGACAGAGGAGCCTGGTGGGCTATACCGTCCAAGGCACTGCGAAGGGTTAGACACGACATAGCAACTAAACAACAAGATCTTAAGAAATAAGAAAAGCAAAGATTATGAAGTTATCATTATGATGTGAAATTTACAATATTGATAGGGAAGAAGATATACAAATACATACATTTGTTTAAAGTAAAAGTTAATACAGGCTAAAACTTTGAAAAAACATTTAAATAACATACAAGTATTCATTACTGTAGGTATTAATACCCAATCAACAAGTATTTACTGAGTGCCTTGAATGTGACAGGCACTGTTCTACCTGCTTAGGATACATCGATGAACAAAACAGGATAAAAAATGAGTAGAGTTTGCAATCTAATGAGGAAGGGATACAACAAACAATATACATGATAAATTAGTAAGTAAATGGCTTATATGATAAAAAGATGACAAAGGAAAAAGAAAGCACAGAGCAGAATGAGGAAATGGGACGTGTGGGACATCAGAAGGGAGACAGTAAATATCAAAATGGACATTTATTAGTTTCTGACATGTGAAAGAAATGGCTTTTAAGAAACAGGAAAGAGAAAAAAATCAGAAAACTAGGTTAAAACCAAACGCTCACCTAGGAAAGCTCCTCTAGAGTTATGAGGGCATGAGACATAGAATTGTGCCTCCGAGGAAGCTTATGAAAATGGCCTCATATCTATATGAGTTTCTTCTAACAATTCACAGAGCAATACCTCTCACATATCCTGCATTCTGAAGAAGCAAATAGCCCTGTATTCAAACTCAAATGCACAACAGCATAAAGCGACAGATTATATGCACTCTTTATTTCAGGGCAAAAAAGAGCATCAATGAGAAGTATACCAATCTCTGCATGTTAGGTCAGGGAAGGACATAAAAGATTGAGTCCATCTTTTCTAAAAGAGGGAAAATAAAGGTCAGAGAGGTTAAATAACCATCTCAGGGTCACAAATCGACTTACAGGTTATTTCGTCAAAAATTCGTTTTATGCAATACCATGTTAAATGTATAAAAACTGTAACAAATTAGACAACTTAACCTTCAATGCTCATTTATCAAAGATTATGATTAACAAAATAATATAAAGGAAATTTAGTTCAATTACTTTATAAAACTAATTTTTTGAAGCTTTTAGAGAGATATATAATAACTTCAAGCAAATTATTTTTAGTCCCTTAGGCTCTCGAAACATTAAATCACACAAGGATTTAACTATCTTATAATTGCTGAAATTTAACAGTAAAAATTAACTTTCTATAAGATTGGATATAGACACAGCATAATAACAAATTTCACCCAAATTTTCAAGCATATTTCATGGACTGAGTATCAGAGATTTAAGAAAGTTAAAGAGATTTTGCCTATGGCATTAGCCATAGTAAACTTGAGAATTACATGCTCTAAGATGGTCACTTAAAGATAAGAGAATTTTGCACTATACAGATATTAAAATAACTAGCAAAATGTGGCATACTATTTCCAGCATCTCCCAAACTGCCCAGAAAAATAGTAATCTGTAGTTAAATAAATTTATGAAATAACTTGTATTTTACTCTTCTCTAGATTTCCAATGCATGTTCCTATTTTAGATACTCTGAAGAGCTCTGGAAGAAAGAAACTTTTGGTTTTTAATGTATTTACTGTGTATGTAATCATTTTTCTAAGCCCACTTAGTAATAAAGCATTGAAAATCAATTTAGGCAACACTGACATAAGAAGGAAGAGTCTAATATGACTTAAGAACTTTAGTGATGGGATCCAAATATGCTGCAGGCTAAGGTGCTAGAACTTCAAGGCTGCTCAATTTTAAACAAGGAAGTGATGGTGCTGATAATAACAAGTAGTTGGGTTTGTCTGATTCAATCCCTTATTTGATAGATGCTCACTGCGGTTCTCTATGTTAGGCACTGTGTGGTATACAACTGTGGTGCTGGAGAAGACTCTTGAGAGTCCCTTGGGCTGCAAGGATTTCCAACCAGTCAATCCTAAAGGAAATCAACCCTGAATATTCATTGGAAGGATTGCTGCTGAAGCTCCAATACTTTGGTCACCCAAGGCAAAGAGCCGACTGGAAAGACTGATGCTGGGAAAGACCAGCATCTTCTCAAAAGGAGAACGGGCCGGCAGAAGATGAGGTGGTTAGATAGAATCACCAACTCAGTGGGTGACAGGAGAGGACAGAAGAGCCTGGTGTGCTACAGTCCATGAGGGTGCAATAGGGGAGGACAGAGGAGCCTGGTGTGCTACAGTCCATAGGGTCGTGAAGATTAGGGCATGACTTAGCGACTGAACAACAACGTTAGGCACTGAAATTTACACCAGCTGAGAATTTGTAAAGTTACCACAAACTAAGGATTTCTCTGTAGCTATGGTAAGGAACCACCAGAATCAGATTAAAACTCACCAGATCACCTAACAGTGGCAGGTCCTCACTTCTCAAAGTCAATTAAGAATAGACTCAACTTGCCTCTAATGTGCCAACCAATGCATAGCAGTCTCATCTGAGCAACCTCGTCTACAGATGACGTTAGCCTCCAGGACAACATTGATCCCGGAACTCCGTGCGTCCCCAAAACTCTACATAAGGTCAGCCATCTTCCCTGCTGAGGACTGTGCTGGATCAGCATATATACCTCTCTCCGCTGTGGTCATAAAAATAAACCTAGTTTTCTCTATTTCAGATACTGAATTTGAACAGTGGTCTCATAACACTATCACACAGTGTTGAGAAAGACTGCTTTCATGACCATGTTAGCCTAACCCCTTATGCTCTTTTCCCCACTTTTTATTTGGAAAGATTTCAAGTTAACAGCAAAATTGAAATGAAAGTACAATGGACATTTAAAACTCCTTTAGCTAGTATTATCACTGTTAACATGTAAGCACATTTGCTTTTCTCACACATGGTTATACAAATGCACACAAATGCACATTACACACTATACACATATGTACTTGAATCTATTTTTCTTTGAACAGTAAACATCTCCTGAGTGCTTTATCTGTGCCTGACATGAATTATACCATTTAAACCTCTTAAAGATGCAACAACCCCATATCACTATGCCGGTCCCTCCCCATCTTGGAGAGACATTTCTTACAGTAAGTGAGGTTCTATTTGCTCACTTCCAAACACTGGGCTTTAGTTTTGCAATCAATAACTAGATAAAATATCCAATCTATCTTTTATATAATAGGTTTTTCAAAAAATATGACAAAACTTAAAAATTTTTTCAGGTAAGTAGAATTTTTAAAAATAGTTTAATTTAGATACCATTTTTATACCATAAAATTCACATATAAAGTGTACAATTCAGTGATTTTTAGTAAATCTGCAGAGTTGTACTACCATCACCATAATTCAGTCTTAGAACATTTCCATCTTTCCAAAAGATGCCTCCTGCCGAATTACAGTTAATCCCCACTCCCATCCCTGGCCCCAGGCAACCACTAATCTACCCAAAGAAACCTCAAACCCTCCTCTACGTTCTTCAAGGTTAAGGATTCCCCATGTCTTATCATTTAGGTCTCTACATAAGGGGCATATCCTTGGAAAGACTTTTCCCAATTACCATCACTTCCAATCCTCACTTGAATCAGAGCAATTAGGCATTTATGTGACTGATACATGGAGGTCCTATCCAAGATGATTTCATTTGATTGAAAAGGTTCCAAAATTTTTAAATAAACAAAAGGAATGAAAACCTCTAAGTGTTTAACAAGTCATAAGCCAAATATCAAGTCCTGTAATCTAAGAGATATCCTCGAGACAAAAAGATTCACTGAAGAACACCTTGTGAGCCAGCAAGAGTTGAACCAACTATCAAGCTGCTTTTGTCTGGACTATAATTCTCCATCTTATCCATAAAAACATCTTCTCGAAATTTTGTACTCTACTGCCACGGCATTACTCTATCAGGAAGGGAAATTATTTTTACTCCAGTATGAATTGTTAATTCATGTAGGTTCCTACTCATTACAGATCCCAGAATTTTTATTGAGATTGATGTCAAATTCGCAAGGGTGTAATGACTAGAAATCTCCCTTCCCCCTTTATATTTTTAAATGAAGTAAACTTGTGCCAAAATTATAACTTAATTACACTTCCTTAAATAGCATTCTAGAAAAACCACCTGGTAATAATTAATACCACTGTTGTAAATAATCTCACTCCTAATGTACTTTCATTTCCAGGATTTAATTTATCGCCCCAAACAATAGCTTCAGTCTCATATACTATAATACTGACTAAATAAATCTGTAAATTAAAAAATACAGAAAACAGTACAAACTTGTTATATTACCAATTAAGCAACTCAGAAATTAATTTGCAAATATTCATGACTGCCAACAGGAAAATACATAATATATTCCAGTTGCAGTGCATAATACATTCCATTTGCTCCCTCACAAAGGGCTTCAGTTTCTATCAGGAAGTGTACAAGACAATTGTCTTTCTTGAATATGTAAAGTGGCCCATGATCAGTCACTTTTGTTCTGACAAAACTAAGAAAAAGTTTATCTCTACTTTCCACAATTTTCCTCAAATCAAAATGAAACTTAGTGTGCACGGAAGAAACATATTTTAAGTCTGTTTTCAAGAATATGGATAAAAAAATGATAGTGAAAATTGTTAGGACAATTATATATAACAATTCTAGTGAGAATAAATAGGATATAATAAATGATCTTTTGGCTTCACCACCTTAACATTTTGGCATGTATAAAGAAGATCCTTTTTATAGATATTTACACATATTATCAGTGAAAAGTTATTTTTAAATAACATTATGAAAATCTTAGTCCATATTTCTAGTAGCTTACAATAAATAATGTGCAGTCTTCTAAATGTGTGAAAAATATTAATGAAAACGTATATCATGTACCAACTACCAGCCGATATATTAAGTATCTTCACAAGGAGTAGTTCCACAGAAGCAAATAAAAATAGTTAAGGCTCTCCAATGCCTCAGAAGGTAAAGAATCTGCCTGCAATGCAGAAGACCTAGCTGCAGTCCCTGGGTTGGAAAAATCCCTTGTAGAAGGCAATGGCAACCCACTCCAGTACTCTTGCCTGGAGAATCCTATGGACAGAGGTGCCCAGCAGGTTACAGTCATGGGGTCGCAAAAAGTCAGACACAACTGAGCAACTAACACACACACGATAACATTATCAATAAAATATACCTTAACACCTAGGGTTAGAACCATCATAGAATCCTACAACTTTCAAAATCCTTTGCTTTGTATATAAAAACCTTTGAAATCTAACTCTGCCTTTTGTCCTGGCCTTACTTCCAGCCATGCATTGTTTGTTCCCATGTGATGTATCAAAACTATTTGAAGAGAGCTGACCATACAATGAGCTTCACATCTTCTGGCCTAGTAAGTGATGTTCTCTCTAGCCTCTGATTCTTCTTTCATTAAAATAATTATTCCAAAATGTAGTTCAAGGGGTACCATCCTTGGAAAGTTCTCCCTAATCCCCATGTAATTTAGATCCTCCTCTGTGGTATGTTGCATTGATAGCCCTATCTTTACCACACACTATATCCATTCCCACTGCTAAGAAACCTCATGTACTTTTATACTATAACTCTGAGCTCAATCACGTTGTATGCTTTGGCCAATAGGATATTAGCCAGCAGAGGTTAAGAAGCATTAAACATTTCAAGTTGTGCTCTTTGTACTCTGCCAGTGCAATGAACATGTGCCCAGGCTAGTTAGCGTGGAGGCAGACTAGAGACACAGGGAGCAGAGCTGAGTCCATCCAGGTCTCCCAGCAGAGGCACCTGAGACCAGTCAGATGGCAGGAACCAGTCAAGACTGGGGGAGCTGCATAATCTACTGTCCCAGACATAAACACGTGTGCTGAGGTTTTACTACTGACGTTCTATGGCTTCCTGTCATGTAGCACTACTGTGGCAGTAAATAACAGGTCCACCCTCCTAAACGTTGCCACAGCACTTATCATAGCACATATTACATCACACGTTCAGTGACTCACCTACCTTTCTCCTCTAGACTTTAGAGCAGAGTCAGTCTCATTTAAATCTGTATTCTCAGTACCTAACACAATGCCAGATGCATGTGGACATGAAATACTAGTTTGGGAAAATACGGGGGGAAAGGCAAAGTAAAACGAGGGAAGCAAAAGGAAGAAAGAAAGGGAAAGAAGGAGAAAGAAATAAAAGAATTATTGTGTTGAAGAAGAAAAGCTTCTTATGGAAAAGCATAGAGGTTATGAAGAAGGATATCTATTGAAATGGGGTTTACCTCCCATCTGATTACACTGAGATCTCAGATTCCCAAGAGTCTTATTCTCCATTCTCCACACTAAACACTGGTCAGTTCAGTTCAGTCACTGAGTCATGTCTAACTCTACCTCCCCATGGACTGCAGCACACCAGGCTTCCCTGTCCATCATCAACTCCCCGGAGACTACTCAAACTCATGTCCATTGAGTCGGTGATGCATCCAAACATCTCATCCTCTGTCGTCCCCTTTTCCTCTCACCTTCAATCATTCCCAGCATCAGGGTCTTTTCAAATGAGTCAGTTCTTTGGATCAGGTGGCCAAAGTATTGGAGTTTCAACTTCAGCATCAGTCCTTCAAATGAATATTCAGGACTGATCTCCTTTAGGATGGACGAGCTGAATCTTCTTGCTGTCCAAGGGACTCTCAAGAGTCTTCTCCAACACCACAGTTCAAAAGCATCAATTCTTCGGCACTCAGGTTTTTTTAATAGTCCAACTCTCACATCCATACATGACGACTGGAAAAAAAACCAAAGCTTTGACTAAAAGACCTTTGTTGGCAAAGTAATGTCCCCTCTGCTTTTTGATATGTTGTCTAGGTTGGTCGTAACTTTTCTTCCAAGGAGCAAGCATCTTTTAATTTCATGGCTGCAGTCACCATCTCCAGTGATTTTGGAGCCCAAGAAAATAAAGTCTGTCACTGTTTCCATTGTTTATGCATCTATTTGCCATGAAGTGATGGGACTGGATGCCATGATCTTCGTTTTTGAATGCTGCGCTTTAAGCCAACTTTTTCACTCTCCTCTTTCACTTTCATCAAGAGGCTCTTTAGTTGTTATTTGCTGGTAGAGCAGATCAAAACTGGAAGGCACGTAGGTAGCTGCCTCTTAGATGAAATAACTACAATTCATATGACTTATGAATATGATGTTGGCAGGAAAGAGCCAGTAAGTTTAGTATTCTGGCCAAGAGCATGGAGTGGTTTTACATATGTAGGAAAAGATACCAGGGCAGAGAATCAAACAGTGTTATGCTTGAAATCAACGTTTTCACATGTAGACATAGCAGGCAGAACTGCAAGGATGCCAAAGAAAAGAGGCCCCCATTTTTTCATTTTCTCCTGTAATCCCACATACTACTTCTTCCACACCTTTTTCTCTAGGTTTTGTTGTACTCTCTCAATTTGCCACCACTTTTTATCACCTGTTTAATACCATTGTATTTTTTTAAGGTCTTGATCAAATGTTTCCCCTTCTATGAAATTATCTCTAACACCTACCCAAGGAACAACTAATTATACTCTTTGAATTTATACATGCATATTTATAGCATAAGAACATTATATTAGTGGTAATGGCAAGATAATGGAGACTTGATCTTTCTCATCAGTATGAAATGAAAGAGCATATACTGGAAACTCAATAATGTTTACTGAATAAATTAGCACAAAGAAAAAACATTAAAAATTGCATTATAGTTGGTATGCTTTGGGAAATAGGTAAAAATTATTCAAAAAAGTGTTAGATAACATAATTTTCTCACAGCAGCACATATAAAAAAGAAAAAAATCAATGCATCTGAAAGGACATAAGATTTATAGTTACCATAATAACAGAAATGAGGAAAAGAACAGTGAAAGATATTTATAATACACACTGAGGATTTACTATTTGGAAATGGCAATCCACTCCAGTACTACTGCCTGGAAAATCCCATGGACAGAGGAGCCTGGTAGGCTACAGTCCATGAGGTTGCAAAGAGTCGGACACGACTGAGCGACTTAACTCACTCAGCAACTTCACTTTGAATTTTCACTTTCATGCATTGGACAAGGAGATGGCAACCCACTCCAGTGTTCCTGCCTAGAGAATCCCAGGGATGGGGGAGCTCGGTGGGCTGCCGTCTATGGGGTTGCACAGAGTTGGACACAACTGAAGCGACTTAGCAGCAGCAGCAGCAGCAGCAGACACTATTAAGGGCTTTCCTGGTGGCTCAGTGGTAAAGAATTCACCTGCAATGCGGGAGACTCGGGTTAGATCTCTGGGTTGCGATGACGCCCTGAAGAAGGAAATGGCAGCCCACTCCAGTATTCTGGTTTCGCGCTTCTCTGGTGGCTCAGATGCTAAAGAACCCGCTTGCAATGTGGAAGACCTGGGTTCATTCCTGGGTTGGGAAGATGCCCTGGAGAAGGGAACAGCTACCCACTCCAATATTCTTGCCTGGAGAATTCTATGGACAGAGGAGTCTGGCAGGCTACAGTCCATGGGGGTCACAAAGAGCCAAGACACGACTGAGTGACTTTCACTTCAGACACTATTGAACTGACTTAAATGTGAAAAAGGCCCATGGGGTAGGTACTATTATTTCCACTTCTATACTTGAAGAATTTAACTATGATATCCAAGGTCACACATTTAATGTACGGCAGAAATAGGTTTCCAATTCTTACCAGTCTATAACTGCAAACTTTAAAAATCAACCCATGGACTATAACACGCTCCCCCAGAAACTGAAGGGACCTGATATGTCATTTATTTAGGGCTTCCATAACAATGAAAAATAAAATAAATAGATGATATAAGCATATACCCAGTTAGGATGCTTGCAGTAGGTTGCTGGATGACATGTAGATAAATTATGAATGACTTTTGGACAATTAAGTGTGGAACATGCACAAAAATAAACAAATATATAAAAGGCTATAACAATAGTCAGTTTCCAGGATTAAGAGGAAAAATGGAAAACTGGAACATCAAATGCTTTTATATCAAGATCAAGAAAAAGAAATCTAGAGGAAGATTAAAAACAAACGTACAAACAAACTTCTAAGTCAAATGCAAACCAATGGCTTTCTCTCTATTCAAATTGTTTATGACATGAAATTCATCATTTACATCTCAAGATATTATAGTAAATATTGTGACTGCATAACTAAGAAAATCCATGGCCACCTTTATGCATAAATCACGAACACATAAATCACTAGAGTTCTGGAACAAAGTTTAGAAGTCATCGTACCAACTAAAACAAAAATTTCCCAAGGCTAAAACCTGATGAAAATTATGATTTAATGTAGAAATACTAAAAGAGTAACAGTAAGGTTAATTTCATCATACTAGATTTGTCATAATAAAATTAAAGAGAATAAAAGTGATATTTAGAACAGAACGATTAATTAGGTATATAAGTATTATTATACTCATAGAGAAATTTTCCTTGCAGCTTAAAGATATTCAGTTCAGTCACTCAGTTGTGTCCGACTCTTTGCAATCCCATTGACCACAGCATACCATGCTTCCCTGTCCATCACCAACTCCCAGAGCTTACTCAAACTCATATCCATTGAGTGGGTGATGCCATCTAACCATCTCATCTTCTGTTGTCCCCTTCTCCTCATGCCTTCAATCTTTCCCAATATCAGGGTCTTTTCTAATGAGTCAGTTCTTTCGATCAGGTGGCCAAAGTATTGTAGTTTCAGCTTCAGCATCAGTTCTTCAAATGAATATTCAGGATGATTTCCCTTCAGATGGACCGGGTGGATCTCCTTACAGTCCATAAGACTCTCAAGAGTATTCTCCAACATGACAGTTCAAAAGCATCTATTCTTTGGTGCTCAGCTTTTTTATAGTCCAACTCTCACATCCAAACATGACTACTGGAAAAAACAGAGCTTTGACTAGACAGACCTTTGTTGGCAAAGTAATGTCTCTGCTTTTAATATGCGGTCTAGGTTGGTCATAGCTTTTCTTCCAAGGAGCAAGCATCTTTTAATTTCATAGCTGCAGTAACCATCTGCAGTGATTTTCAGTTCACTTCAGTTCAGTCGCTCAGTCGTGTCCGACTCTTTGTGACCCCACGAATCGCAGCACTCCAGGCCTCCCTGTCCATCACCATCTCCTTGAGTTCACTAAGACTAACGTCCATTGAGTCCGTGATGCCATCCAGCCATCTCATCTTCGGTCGTCCCCTTCTCCTCCTGTCCCCAATCCCTCCCAGCATCAGAGTCTTTTCCAGTGAGTCAACTCTTCGCATGAGGTGGCCAAAGTACTGGAGTTTCAGCTTTAGCATCATTCCTTCCAAAGAAATCCCAGGGCTGATCTCCGTCAGAATAGACTGGTTGGATCTCCTTGCAGTCCAGGGGACTCTCAAGAGTCTTCTCCAACACCACAGTTCAAAAGCATCAATTCTTCAGTGCTCAGCCAACTCTCACAGTCCAACTCTCATCCATACATGAACAGAGGAAAAACCATAGCCTTGACGAGACGGACCTTAGTCGGCAAAGTAATGTCTCTGCTTTTGAACATGCTATCTAGGTTGGTCATAACTTTTCTTCCAAGGAGTAAGCGTCTTTTAATTTTATGGCCGCAGTCACTATCTGCAGTGATTTTGGAGCCCCCCAAAATAAAGTCTGACACTGTTTCCACTGTTTCCCCATCTCTTTCCCATGAAGTGATGGAACCGGATGCCATGATCTTCGTTTTCTGAATGTTGAGCTTTAAGCCAACTTTTTCACTCTCCTCTTTCACTTTCATTAAGAGGCTCTTCAGTTCTTCTTCACTTTCTGCCATAAGTGATTTTGGAGCCCCCCAAAATAAAAGTCTTTCACTGTTTCCTCATCTATTTGCCATGAAGTGATGGGACCAGATGCCATGATCTTCGTTTTGGGAATGTTGAGCTTTAAGCCAACTTTTTCACTCTCCTCTTTCACTTTCAACAAGAGGCTCTTCAGTTCTTCTTCGCTTTCTGCCATAAATGTGGTGTCATCTGCATATCTGAGGTTATTGATATTTCTCCCGGCAATCTTGATTCCAGCCTGTGCTTCATTCAACCCAGCATTTCATGTGATGTACTCTGCATATAAGTTAAATAAGCAGGGTGACAATATGCAGCCTTGACATACTCCTTTCCCAATTTGGAACCCAGTCTGTTATACCACTCATGTAACAAACACAGAGTTTGACAAACAGAGTAATATCCCAAAAACCTCAAACCATAAGAACTTGGCTTCCCCAAAGAACTCGGCTTCCCCAAAGAACTCAAGGTTCCCACAGAAGAATTCATGCTTCTTTTGTCATACACAAATTTCCTATCTCAACCCCCTTAGCAAATCTCTGCTTAGCCTTTACAGACAGAATTCTTAGGCACTTTGAGAGGGAAAAAGGGAAAGTGTTATGCTCTAGGGGCTCCCCGGTGGCTCAGTGATACAGAATCCACCTGTAATGCAGAAGACATAGGAGAGTAAGTTTGATCCCTGGGTCAAGAAGATCCCCTGGAGTAGGAAATGGCAACCCATTCCAGCATTATTGCCTGGAGAATCCCACGGACAGAGGAACCTGGTAAGCTACAGTCCCTAAAGCTGCACAGAGGCCAGCCAAGACCGAGTGGCTGAGCACACACACAGGATGCTCTATGCCCTGGAGCCCAGCAGCTCCCAAGACTGAAACAAGTGTACCATCTGTCTCCCTCAGTAGTGATAAGGAATCAGAATGCTGGATGACACAAGCTGAGTCCTCTCAGCTTCAGGAAGTTCCCTCCACATTCAAAAGATAAAAGCTAAGAAATTATGCTTAGGTGATTGTCAAAATGTATTTCACAGGTGGGTGACTCAGAATAATACTAAACATTTCAAGTTAAATTCTTCATACTGTACTATTCAATTCTGCATTAAATTCAGGGAGCTTGTTTCTACTTAGGGATCTGTTCTTAAAACTCTAAGTGGAAAAAATTAAGTGAAAAAGAGAAATTTCATTTTTAAAGATGAAAGAGTACCAGAGTACGAAAACACTATTTTCTGTATATATAAACTTTAAAAGGAAAATGCCAAATTAATCTGGTTACTCTTACTGTATTTTCATATAGGTATATTCACTATATTTCACATCTTTATTACACTGTTAAAATGCAATAGCCTACAACAATCTGTTCCAGATTGGGGTGAAAGATGGGAATTGGTGAGGAAGTAGGAAATGAACAAGGTTGTCTGTAGCACTTTTAGTAAATGTTACAGAAATAACACATAACAGAAAAAAACCATGGTTCAATTTAGTTTAACTACCTCAATTTTCTTAAACTGACATACACTTTACAGCTAAAGGTCTTACACATTTTCTCTCTAAAACACTTAATTTAAGAACAATTTGGCGGCACTTCTGGAGTAAAAATAATATTTATATTTATAAAAATATGTATATATTTAAATGTATAAAATACTAATATTTAAAATGTCTCTTTTTATCTATTTGCCAAGAAAACAAAAAATTTTGAAAGGGCACTAAAAACCATCATTATTCTGGCAACTAAACTTCTCCTAATGTCCTAAAGCTAAATCACCACATAGATAATTAAAACAGCAAAGACAGAGGAGACAGTTGCTCTTATCCTCATAAAGGAGTTTTGCTTTTAATTTTTGTGAAAAAGAAACAAAATGGGTGTAATGTTGGAGAGAGGCCCCATCAGAAGGAGGCATTTTTCAAATTTAGACGAGGAGGAGCACTTCGTGTGTGCTTTCTAAGTTTAAATCACATTGAATACTAAACTCCCAGATCCGGTCAACAGAATAACAATCATGAGAAACTCACTAAATTCTTTCATTTCGGACTGCATACTGAAGATGAAAGGAGGAAATTTAAGGGCCAATATGTGCTCTTCTTTCAGCTTTATCATTAATATGTTGGAAGAACTTGCGTAAATTTATTTACATCAGCGAAATATTCTAGGTATGCTACTTGGTTGTTCAACATACACACACACAGAAACATCTTCATTTACAGATAAATTTAATTGCTTAACAATATTCAATGAACTATAATCACTCTCCCACTAAAAGCAGAGAAATAAATGTGAATAACACCGAGTCCTTACAAACTCTAAAAATATATAGCAACTAGCATATGAACATAAAAATATACGAGTACCACTGTCCCTTTTAGTCAAACATAAAATTATATTATCTACTTTTTCTTTTATATGTGAAGTAGACTAATAAACTATTGAGAATAAAGTACTGGTAAATAGAGGGCCAGCAGACTTTTTCTATGTAAGGCTAGACTGTAAATATTTTCACCACTGTGAGCCATGGGGTCCCTCTTGTGATTACACAATTGCCATTGTGGCACCAAAGCAGCCACCTACAATCCATGAACGAAGGAAGGAGCATGGCTATATTCCAGTCAAGCGTAACAGTCATTAAAATTTGAATTTCACATAATTGTTAACACGTCACAAGATACTATTCTTCAGACTTTTTCCCAACAGTTTAAAAATGTAATCAGCATTCCTAGGTATACATGATATACACAAGCAAGCAGCTGCCAGCATGTAGCCCTCAGGCTTAGTCTGCCAACTCCTGTATAACCAAGCACCAATACCAAATGTTAATAATATGATTTTAGAGTGACTCCAGTAGGTACTGACTATAATTGTTACTGGTGTTGAGAGAGGAGAAAGGAATACAATTGAATAATCAAGAAATACTCTGTTGAGTATGAAGAAATTGAGCTAGGACTTGAGCTGATCTAAGGATGGTCATTTACTGCAGCTCCAATCTAGGTTATGTGCAAGAAAGCCATTTCACTCTCTGGGGAAAAAAAAGAAAATCACTGTTTACTCAAAACATGCAGAAAACAATAAGCAATTAAACACAATACTGTTTAAGCTGTATTTAGAGCTTGCCAACTTTTTAAATATTGTATGTTCACATTTAAAATGACAAAAAACAAACGGTCAGGGATTATCAAAAAAGATATGTGGCAAAAAATAAAATTAAAAATTTAAAAGATACGTGTAGGTCCTCAAATCCAGCACCTCAGGATACGATCGTTCTTGGAAACAGGGTTTTTACAGAGGTAATGAAGTTAGAATGAGTTGACTAGGTAGGCCCTAATTCAGCATCCTTATAAACGGGAGAAATCTGGACAGAGTGACAGACACATGGAGGGAAGACCACGTGAAGACACAGGGAAAAGACAGCACCGTGACCGGATAACTATGTCTGCATCCTAAGGCACGCCAAGGACTGGGGGCAAACACCAGCAGCTACAAGAGACAAGGAGAGATCCTCCCTGAGAACCTCCAGAGAGATAGCATGGTCTCGTTGAGACCTGAATTTTGGAGTTTTAGCCTCCAGAACTATGGAACAATGAGTTTCTGTGCTTTTCAGGCCCCCAGTTTCTGATATTCGTTATAGAAGCTCTACAAAACTAAAATACAAACAACAAAGTATTAAGGAGATTTTTCAATTTTTAAGACTATCATTACAGTACTCAAAACACATCATCACATAATGAACAAATAAAATATTAAGTCTGAAATAAAATAAATGCTGCGTTAAAATTGTCATGTTAAAAGTAAATCGACTTTTTACTATACAGCATGTGGAACTCTGCTCAATGTTATGGTACAGCCTGAACAGGAAGGGAGTTTAGGGAGAATGGATATATGCATATGTATGGCTGAGTCCCTTCATTGTTCACTTGAAACTATCACAACATTGTTAATCAGCTACACCCCAAACAAAAAGTTTAAAAACAAATTAAATGGACTTTCTTTGCATGATACAGACACCAAACAAGGCATTCCTTATTTTGTTTTTTTCCTCAGTACCTCAAACCAGATGTTCTTTGGCTAAGGTAGACAGCTAACAAGCAGACAGAAAATCAGAGTCATACTTATTTAGCTTGCTGCCTCCAGATGTCAGGTGAAAGCTTCCTGGATGAAGCAGCTGAGTAATTCAGCTGCTGCAATTAAGGGCCTTGGTGTTCTCGACGTCTAAATGGTATATTTCTTATTAGACATGGGGTGCTCCTGAGTAAATCAAGAAATGACCGCTAATACCACCTTCTTTTCAAATGGGGATAACATAAGCAACCAGGAAATTCATTTGGATCCAAGTCAATATTTCTCTTTTTCAAGATAGGGCTTCACATTAATGAATAAAAGAAACCTTTTCCTCAAGCAAATAAAAGCATAGCTACCTTGCCCAGGAGCTCTTTCTTGCAGAAGTTACGCTATAACATTTTCATTAAATGGTCTGTTACTGCTTTAAACATGAGCACCGCCATACTTCTTAAGGAAAAAAATAATAATAATCAGGGTATTGTCTTGGATCAAGGCCACTCAGTAAAAGTAAAGTCGGTCAGCAACATTGAGGCTACCACAGAGTTGTTAGACTGCCTTTTTGTTATTTAAGAGTATACATTAATCATTTAACATTGGCTTATACAATGTAGAATATTTTAAGAGTACTAATGAGAACTCAAATTATAAGATACCACTTCTCATCTTCACCCTATGTTTTAACAGAACATCTCTGAAAATATGAGTTTATGAGGAATGTTAAAGAGAAAGCTTATGGATCTAGGCCAGATTTAACTGTTAAAACTCCTCATTTTGTTTTTCCTTCTCAGGTTTCCCATTTATACCAACACTTTATGAGGAATCTTTTCTAATCTGTTTTCCCAATGTACTATTTTCTATAATGTGTAAAATTAAAACAATGTGGTAGGTTCTCTCCAAGCCAATAACCATGGTCCCAAGATTATAATGACCTGTAATGTACTAAGATAAGAAAAATTTCTCAGGGCAAATATTAGAGTTGGGAAAATACATAGAAAGACCCTAGGGGTGGTAAATTAGAGGGATACAAATTCGGAGACAGAGATTCTGTTTTCATTTAAAGTAGAAGTGAGGATTTCTATGCTGCTGCTGCCGCTGCTAAGTCACTTCAGTCGTATCCGACTCTGTGATACCCCATTGATGGCAGCCCACTAGGCTCCTCTGTCCCTGGGATTCTCCAGGCAAGAATACTGGAGTGGGCTGTCATTTCCTTCTCCAATGCATGAAAGCGAAAGTGAAGTCACTCAGTCATGCCCGACTCTTAGTGACCCCATAGATGGCAGCCCACCAGGCTCCCCCGTCCCTGAGATTCTCCAGGCAAGAACACCGGAGTGGGTTGCTATTTCCTTCTCCAGTTCATGAAAGTGAAAAGTGAAAGTGAAATCACTCAGTCATGCCTGACTCTTAGCGACCCCGTGGACTGCAGCCTACCAGGCTCCTCCGTCCATGGGATTTTCCAGGCAAGAGTACTGGAGTGGGGTGCCATCAACAGGATTATCTTAAGATGTGGTCAGGGAGAATTCTACCCTGAGACTCAATGTCACAAACACAAAGACATCAATACTCATCATAAGCACATGACCCAAATCATCCACTCTCCTGAATAACACCATTCAGCCCTAAAGGGAAAACTTCTCCACATTTCTGAAAACAAAAGACTACTGCAACAGAATGCCATGAAAGTTTGTGGGTTGTGTTACTACTGATTCGGGAAATGCACACTGCTCTGGGGAGTCAGGGGATTAATTGGTAGAAATGCTGAAGTTCTCAAATCTTCTTAGACAGCATGAATGCAAAAGATTCTGGCACTACAACGTACTATTTTCACAAAGTGCCAAGGATTCATTTTCTCGCTTCTCTTCCTGTTCTGATTTGTGATTTTAGGTATATTTATGATGACACGTGGTACATGGGCCTTCATTTAAAATCTTACACTATGCCCTACACATTTTGGGGGCAAGTTTGAACAAAACCTGAATCAGACACATTATGGTTCAAATAAGGTACAATTTCTATCTCATTTCTAGCACAGATTCACTGTCTGCTAAGTAAAAAGAATGAAGTATGTTTAGAAATTTGGGGTGAAAAACATTAAGAACTATTGACCCTAATCTATTCCAAAAAAAGGGTATCTTTCCTGTTTTTAAAGATTTCTAGTAAAAGGTAGTCCAAAGCTGTATTATTATTTATGATAAAGTTTTCATTTCCAGTTTATTTGTATTTCATCCATTAAAAAAAAAAAAGTTTGAAAAAGCAGATTTGCACAGAATGTTGGCCAAATTTTCAGAGAGACCCAAACATGATCTCCCAAAGATGATCTTACAAACTTTCTTAGTGTCTCTGAAGTCAGATTTATGCATTTCAATGTCATTTAGGAGACCAAATTTAAATTTCTGGAATGCTTATCAAGCATGGTAACTGAAAACTTGAACTAGATTCACAAGTGTGCAAAGAAGTAAATATCCATTGGAAAAAAATCCTGATTTACAGGGTGGCCCATTTAAAACAGTTCCTATTTAATAATGTGGCTGTGTACAGGGCCTCTTTTAAATGGGCCACCCTGTATGAAGCTTAAGTCCAAGATAAAAAATGTCCTCCCTTGAGAATTTTTAAAAACCAAAAACACTGTAGGTTTAGTGGTTATTTTTAAGGTTTTAGATGGTTTCTTTGGACTCCTTTAGAACTGAAAAAGATGGATACACATTTTAAAAATGAAATGTTACAACCACACATCTGTAATGAGAACCAGTGCCAGTGGATATTTTTAAAGCAAATTAAAATGGTCAACTTTTTTTTAAAACTTAGGCAAACAGCTGCTACACATACAGTGCACAGTAACTACTTTTCAGCAAAAGTTCAGAAGGAATTTCCTAATGAAGATTTATAGGATGTTCTGGGATTGATAATTAAAGGTTCCCCAAAAAAGATATGAATGACAGCATCAGAAATGTGAAGGTTAAGGGCATTGAGCATGCCTGTCCTCTAAGGGAAGGGCCTGGATAAAAATGCATGGCAGTCGTCACAAAGGGAAATTAGGATGAAACAGACGTGGAACAAAGTTTTACTGTATATCTTTTCTCTACTGAATTCAAAATGTTTCTGTAAAACTCTACAGGGATCGCTAGTGTTTGTAAACCTCTGTAATTTAATTTTGTCTCTTAAAAAGGGGAGAGGAGAAAGAAAAGGCTTGCCTGAAAGAAGCTAGATAAAAGAAGTTGTGGGCTCTAAAGATTCTGACTTCCACTCTGTACCTGATTGTAGTAATGCTTTTCCCTCCAAATCAAGAATAATAATAATAACTATGAAGCCTGCCATCATACTAAGTGCCAAGCACTCTTCCTACATACCTGACATCATTAAGTTATTTGATCCCTACAACAATACTGTGCTATGAGGTTAATACTGTTATCTCCATTTACAGGTAATCTCACTAAGCAATTAAGTGATTTGCTCAGAGTCACAAACACAGTAAAACTGCCTGTTATGATGCAGGTTCCAGGGTCAGTGTTAAGTATTAGGCTATTCTAGGTCTTCAAAAACAGAAGTTGCACAGTTCCTTGAAACTATCATTTTGGCAGAATTGTATTCTGAACATGATATATTATGCCTCCTTAGAAGGGAAGCAGCCACCACATTCAATTTCATTCTCAGAGGTAGCTCATTTATTCAACAAATATTTATTGAATATCCTATTGTCACAAGTCACAGGGCAGAAAACAATGAATGGATGAAACAGGAACTTATCCTGATAATCTTAAGAGTACTCAGGTTGTACCTAATTGGGATGAATGCTTAACCTTAAAGGCAGATATCTATTGACAAGCCAGCAGATAATAAGGTGGACGCACGTATCAGCTTTGCCATACATAATAAAGTACTACCGGGTTATATTTATTCTCATGGAAAGTTAACAATGTCAACAGGAAGTAGAATAGGCAAAGTAAAGAAACACAAGAGTGAAAGCAATTCAATCCAAGTAAGCAAAAAACTGCACGATAGAAAAGAGGACAGTGAAGAGGAGGACTACAGCAAGAGAGAGAAACCACAGCAAGCACACCGAGAACCAGAGTGGTAAGAATCTCGAGAATCCTGAGCTGCTACAAGGTGTACACAGTGGTGCCCCATCATACTTTTAATTTACATTTTCCTGAAGATTAATGGTATTCAGTAGTTTTCATGTGCTAATTGGCATGCCTTCCTTTGTGCGATGACAAGTCTTTTGCCATTTTTTTGGTTTGCTTAATTTTTTAAATTGAAGTGTGAAAATTAGATACTCTGAATACAATTTCTTTGTCAGACATAAGAGCTGCAAGTCTTCATTCCCTCTCAGTCAGTGGCCCACCTATTCATTTGTTCAGAATGTGTTTTCAACAGATCCAGCACAATTTGTTAAAAGGGTATCCTTTCATGGTTGAACCACCCTGGAATCTTTGCAGAAAGTCAGCTGGCCATCTATATGCCAGTATTTCTGGACTCTCCATTCTGTACCACTGAGGTACATATCTATTTTTCTGCCACTACACACTGTCTGGATTACTCTAGCATTTCACTTTTTAGTGAGTCTAGAACTAGAGAATGCAAAGCCGCCAACATTATTGTTTTCAATAATGCTATCCTGGCTATTTTCATGGGACATAGAATTTTAGAATAGTCACGTCAATTTCTATTTGTAACAAAGCCAACTGTGATTTTGACTGAGATAACATTCAACTATAAATCAATTTGGGGAGAAGTGACAATAAATTGAAGGGGTGTAAGTCTTCATTACTTTGCCTTTTTACGCTCAGAAATATTTTATAATTGTAACTGTATTGATGTGCCATATTTTGAATTTATTTCTATTGTATGATCTTAATGCTATTATAAATGGGCTATATTTTGATTTTGAACTTTACTTTTAAAACCACTTTACTGAGATATGACTTATATTAAAAAATCTATACATATTTAATTCATTCAACTGGATGAACTAGAGATAAGTATATATCCATGTCAGGGAAACCATTTCCACAATCTATGCCATAAACATACACATCATGTCTGAAAGTTTCCTCCTGTCTTTTTCTTACTTTTTTTGATGACAAGAACACATAAAATAAGATCTATCCTTTTAGAAAAATTTAAGCATACAATGCAGTAGTATTAACTATAGGCACTATGCTATATAGACCTCTAAAAATTATTTTTATAATAAAAATTCTGTACTATTTGATAATACCTCCATGTTTTTCTCTCCTGCCAGTCCCTGGCAATCGCTTTCAACTTTCTAGGTCTATGAGTCCAACTGTTCTAGATTCTTCATATAAGTAGTATAATGTAGTATTTCTCTTTCTGTGCCTGGATTATTCACACAGCATAATGTCCTCCAGATTCAACCATATTGTTGCAAAAGGAAGGATTTCCTTTATTTTTAAGACTGAATACTAGTGTAACTGTATGTATGTCTTCATCCATTCATCCATCAATGGTCATTCAGATTGCTTCCACATTTTGGCTATTATAAACAATAAATTTCATTTACTGATTCTATACTGCTTGGTTATAAAAATATATGAATTTTCATTTCTTAACCGTATACCCTGTGATCTTAATACATTCTTTTCTTAGTTTCCAGTAGTCTTTAAACTATTATTATTATTATAATCATTCTTTAGCATTTTCTATATATAAGATTATATAATTTGTGAATAAAAACAATTTTACTTTCTTCTCAGTTAGAATGTTTCTTTTATCTTCAGTTGCGTTCCTGCACTAAAACATTCAGTATTACATCAAACAGAAGTATCAAGAGAAAAACATCATGCTTGTGTTCTTGATCTTATAGGGAAAATGTTCTAATATATTAACTATGATACATGCAGTTTTCATAGATAATCTTTATCAGTTTAAGCATATTTCCATTTATATTATCTTTTTCTATATCTATTAAAATGATTATGGTTTTTACCATAGGTAGTATTAATATAAAGAAATACACCAATATATTTTCTTAATGTTGCAACAAATATGCATTGCTGGGATAAATTCTTTACAGTCTCTCTATATATATTGCTGGATTAGATATGCTGACATTTACTTAATAATCTTTGCATTTCATGTTCAGGAGAGACAATAATTTCTAGTTTTCTTAACATATTTTGGTTTGGGTATCAGGATAATGGAGTAGGCAACAAAAACAATGCTAAAAGGCAAATTTATAGCTATAAATGCCTACAGTAAAAACAAGAAAGATCGCAAATCTATAGCCTCCCTTTACAACTTCAGTAACTGGAAAAAGGACAAACTAAACCTCAAACCAGCAGAAAGAGGGAAATAATAAAATTAAAGCAGAGAATAATAAAACAGAGAATACAAAAGCAACTGTAAAAAGTCAAGGGGGTTTCCCTGGTGGCTCCATTTGCCAGTGCAGAGGTGGGTCCGGTCCCTGATCCTGGAAGACCTCACATGTTGTGGGGCAACTAAGCCTGTGTGCCACAACTCCTGAGCATGTGCTCTGGAGCCCATGAGCCAGCACTGCTGAGCCACACGTGCCACAACCACTGGAGCCCACGTGCCCCAGAGCCTGGACTCCACAGGAGAAGCCGCTGCGGTGAGAGGTCCACGCGCCGCAGCTAGAGAAGAGGACTCGCCCCATAACTACGGACAAAGCCCCGTAGCAATGAAGACTCAGCATACCCAAAAGCAAAATGCGTTATTTTAGAAAGTCAATGAAACCAAAAGTTGGTTCTTAAAAAAAAAAAAATCAAGAAAACTGAAAGCCCTGAAAGTAGACAGAAGAGAGACAGAAGACTGAAATTATTAAAATCAGAGAAGTGGAGATACTGCTACAAATTCCAAAGAAATAACAAGGATTATAAGAAAGTACTAAGAATAGTATGCCAAGAAATTGGATAATGTAAATGAAATAAAAACTTCCTAAAAACATAAAACCTATGCAGGGTAAATCATGATGAAAAAGAAAATGTGAATAGACCTGTAACTAGTAAGGATACTGAAAAATTAATCAAAAATCTTCCAACAAAGAAAAGTCCTCATGAGTTCTACCAAACATATAAAGAACTAGTGCTAACCCTTATCACAACTTTTCCAAAACTTTAAAGAAAAAGAAACACTTTTTAACTTGTTTTATGAGGCCAGCATTATCCTGATAAAGACACTACAAAAAAAAGGAACCCACAGACCAATATCCCATATGAACACTGTTTGCAAAAATCTTCCCCAAATAGAAGCAAACAGATTTCAGCAGCATATAAAGAATTATATACATCATGACCAAGCGGGATTTATTCCTGGAATACAATAAAGTTCAACAAAGAAAAATCAATCAATGTAATATGCTGCATTGACAGTATGAAAGGAAAAGTAAAAACATATGACAATCTCAACGGATGCAAAAGAAAAAAAGTACTCGACAAAATTCACTAACAGGATAAAAACACTCAACATAATAAAATCTAATATAAAAAAACACACAACAAGCATCATACTCAATGGTGAAAGACTAAAAGCATTTAATCAAAGACCAAGAATAAGGCTAGGATGGCACTTTCACCATTTCTATTCAACATAGTACTAGAAGTTCTAGTAAGAGCTACAAAGCAAGAAAAAGACAAGAAAGGCATCCTAATTGGAAAGGAAGAAATAAAACTGTATTTTTTTTTTTTACAAATGGTATGAGTTTATATGTAGAAAACCCTAAAGATTTCAAAAAGAACTTGTTAGAACTAATAAATGAATTCAGTGAAGTAATAAGACACAAGTCAGTGTACAAAAATCAGGTGCATTTCCGTGTGTGTGTGTGTGTGTGTGTGTGTGTGTGTGGGTTTGTGTGTTAGCTGCTCAGTCATGTCTGACTCTTTGTGACCCCATTGAGTGTAGCCTGCCAGGCTCCTTTCTCCACTGAATTCTTCAGGTGAGAATACTGGAGAGGTAGTCACTCACCTCTCAAGGGGCTCTTCCTGACTCAGGGATCAAACCTGGGTCTCCTAAATTACAGGCAGATTCTTTACCATCTGAACCATGAGGGCATTTCTATACATAAAGAAAAATAATCTAAAAGGAAATTATAAAATCACTTCCATTTATAACAGTCTCAAAAAGAATAAAATACTTAAAAATTATCTTAAGGCAGCAAATTAAAGACTTGCACAATGAAAACTCCCACCATCAGTAACTCTTGCCTCTTCACTCGATACCAGTCCCTGTATGCCAGCTATTGCACTAGACTACCGTACTTTTCAAGGTACTGTACTAAAAGATTTAAAACATTTTTGTTTTTACACATTATTGTGTGAAAAGTATTATGAACTCATTACAGTATAGTACTATATAGCCAATTGTGTTACTTTGGTACCTAGGCTAACTTTGTTGGAATTAGGAACAAATTGGACTTACAAACAACCTCTTGGAATCGAACTCATTACTTAGTGTATTATTAAAATGTCAATAACACCTAAAATGACCTACTTTAAATACAATCCCTATAAAATTCTAACGTTTTTATGCAGAAATAGAAAAACCCATTCTAAAACTTGTATGGAATCTCCAGAGGCCCTAAACTGTTAAAATAATCTTGAAAAAGAATAAAAGGGGAGGACTCCTGATCTCAAAAGCTATTGCAAAGCTACAGTAATCAAAGCAGTGTGGAACTAGCATAGGAAAAAACACATTAGACCAATGGAATAGACTAGACAATCTAGAAATAAACCCCCACATATACACTAAATTCAATAAAGGCACCAAGACCACTCTATGGGGAAAGAGCAGTCTTTCAACAAACAGCACTGGAAAAGCTGGATATTTATATGGTAAAGCATAAAGGCAGATCCTTAAACTATATACAAAAAAATTAACTAAAAAATGGATCAAGAACTTAAACATAAGATTTAAAACCACGTACACCATTGGCAGACATGTAAAATGGAAAACACTATGGAAAACAGAATCGTGTTCCTCAAAAAATTAAAAACAAAATTACTACATAATTGAGCAATTCCACTTCTGGGTATAATCCCAAAAGAACTGAAAGCAGGGTCTCAAACAGATATTTGTATGCCTATGTTCATAAAAGCATTATCCACGATAGCTGAAATATGGAAACAAACCAACTGTCCATCTACAAATGAATGGATTAGTGAAATATGGTATATACGTACAATGGAATGCTATCCGACTTTTTTAAAAAGGCAGGAAAATTCTGTAGTAAGCTAACATGAATTAACTTTAAAACATTATGCTAATGAAATAAGTCAGACATAAAAAGACAAATATTACAAATATTTTTATGAACAACTTAGTAGTCAAAACCATCATAAACACAGAAAGTATAATGGTAGATAGCAGGGTGGGGGAGGGGAGAATGGACCTGTCACTTTGTGGGTACAGAGTTACAGTTTTACAAAATGAAAAGAGTCATGTGGGTAGATGGTGGTGATGGTTACACAACAATGTGAATGTATTTAATACCACTGAACTGCATACTTAAAAATGGCTAAAATGGCAAACTTTATGTTATATGTATTTTACCATAGTAACAAATTAAAGATACATATACAAGAAAATAGGAGAAATGCAAAACATATACTTTCAGATGTATATGTATATGTATAATCAATAAAGATGTTGATTTTCACAAGGTTAATCCATGAATTCAATATAATTTCAAATGGAAGCAAAATGCATAAAACTACCCTAGGAGACTCTGAAATAGATTAATGAGGAAAGGACTATCTTATATCAAAATACAGTATACTTAAAACAGTATAACATTCAGAAATATATAAATATTTTGTAGTAACCTTTCATGGCATTAAACATCTCTCTCTTTTGCCCCACTTGTAACACTGGCAACTTTACATTTATTGACTGGCTGTCTCAACTGCAAAGGTGTTCATACTTTGCAACATATCATCTGATACACAGTAGGTACTCAAGACCTATTTGCTCAGTGAATGAATGAATAAATAAGTGAAAGGAAACAGAATACAACAATATCACCATGTATATATAAGAATAATACAGGTATTCTCTAATCAATGAGGAAAGAATGGATTATTCAATTAGTGGTACTAATAAACTGACTAGCAACTTAGAAAAAAAAGAGTTAGCTCATAAGCATACATCATTTATAAAAATATTTTCAGATTGTTGGAAGATCTAAATGTCAAGATAAAACTATGGGCAAAGAACAAAATCAAATACCATTCTTAACTCATTACTTTTTAACAATTGTAATTTAGCTAAATATACAGAATAAATATAATTCCCAAGAAGCAATGTGAAATAGAGAAGAACAAGTAAATTATAGCTTTAGTTAAGTATTATTTCATCGTAATTACAGTGACCAGACATTTCAGGCTGGTTGGAACAATGTTCGATTTATTTTCCAGTCCTAGGTACTGGCAATTTCAAATCTCCTCTAAAATTGGATCTCTGTATTCTATGGAAGCAGCCCAAACTGAGAGGTAGGAAGTTTTGCCTCTTCAGACTGTTTGCAAACCTCTCATTAACTTTGATACACAAACAAGACTGTCAGATAATAGTAAGGCCTTTTTCAATTCTATTTTCCCATTCAAAATTGCTTCAAAAGATGACTTCAAATGGCTCCATGTCTGTCTCCATACTAAACAGGAACAAAAGCAGAAAAGAAGCCATGGAGCTCATCTACTTCAAATGCTTTCCCTAATGCCTGATAACATACTCCAAAGTCCAACCAAGGAAATAAGTGGCAGAACAGAACAGGACAGAAAAAGAACTCTCTTTTTTTCTTCTTTCTTTCTTACATTTCTCTGACCACTGGACCATTCCTGAGACCAGTGGACTTTATATATATTACACTATCTGAAAAAAGTGTTGATTGAAAATTGCTGTAATTCTACAAAAGACTTATCAGATTAGCATTTCATCATTGGTGACTGTTCATGGGGGAAAAAGAAAACAAATCCAAGTGTACTGGCACCCTATGCTTTGGAACACCCTGATACCTGATGCAAACAGCCAACTCATTGCAAAAGTCCCTGATGCTGGGAAAGATTGAGGGCAGGAGAAGAGGGCATCAGAGGATGAGATGGCTGGATGGCAATACTGATGCAATGGACATGAACTTGGGCAGACTCTAGGAGATGGTGAGGGCCAGGGAGGCCTGGTGTGCTGCAGTCCGTGGAGTCGCTAGGAGTCGGGCATGACAGGGCAACTGAATAACAACAATGCAGAGTGACTCATCTGAATTCACAAAAATGAACTTCAGATGGAATTTAAATGATGCACCTGATTCCATACAAGTAAATTTAGGAAACAATTCCTTTCTTACAGGAATTTTCTTTGCTTTTCAAAATTATTCAACACCACCTAGAGAAGTATCAGTCGAGAAATTAATAAAACTCTAGCAATAGGAACATCGTAATTCAATCCTAAGAAAGTATGAAAAAAATGGTACGACTGTTATCATCTCTTTTCAAAAAGAAAAGTAAGACTTAGAAACAAAAGTCTCATGAATAATAGAAGGGTGAGAGGGAGCAGTCTCCTAAAAGTAAACACATACACACAGTTAGTGGCTATAATCTTCATCTGCTTACTTTCAGCCCCATTCTACTTCACTGCTCAGCCTGCAAGACTCGCTTAAATTGAGGAGGCAGTGCAGAAGTTCTAAACCTGAGGAACAAACGATTTGAAATATATTACTTTTTTTCTTGCTAATACTCCATATAACTTGTTCAGATCCTCAACCCAGATAGTCTCCTGCAGTCCTAACTTCAAAAAGTGTTTTGAAATGTAAATTAATAGTCTTTCCCTTCCCTAGTGGAAATTTTCCTTCCAATATAGAATATTCAGAGCAGGAGAGGATAGCCACACAAACCTGAATTTCTGATTATCTCTCGTATTTGAATCATTTCCAGTCTGAAAATGAACTGCACCACATACTTAGTTAAAATGCTCATGGGGATTCACTCCTGCATGATAGGAGAGCAACAAAGTCTTCTGCCATCTCCCCCAACTATACAGCTTAACAGAAGTGTCAAAACAACCATTTCAGCATTCAAAAAATAAACCACAGGCTTACAACAGACTGAGAAGTGGCTGTTCATAAAAATCACTGCACTGTGAGTAAGAAAAGCACAAGAAAAGCACAAGGGTATCTTCCTGAGGCTTCTGACAAGCTCTCAGCTCTGTATATGCAGTAGTTCAACTAGGGCAAAACAAGGTAAGTAATTGGAAATTAAGCTGCTGCTATTGAAGAGGATGTCACTTGATCTAAAACGTTGTCAGTGAAAATGGTGATCTTAGTGGCACACGAAGGCCACTTTCCCCTAGTCTAAAGTATTGTTGTTTTTCAGGTTTCTAGTCAACAGACTGGCAGGCAAGCAAGGAATTTAATGGGTAAGTCTGGGAGGTGAGACAGCCACAAGGGGCTAGACGAGATCAACAAGTATCCTGCACTGACTGAGGCTGATATATGCACAGCAGAGGGTGGGGTGGGGCAAGCCACTCATACATCTTTAGTAAACAGAACCTGAGGTAAGGCACAGAGGAGACACAAAAGAACCCAACAGACTGTAAGAGCCAGGAGTAACTTAAAAACAGCAAGCACACTGAATGTACCCTCCAAACTACACAAAGACCCAAAACTAGACAGAGGAAAGCCTTACTAGCTCAAACTACTTGAGTACAATTTCTGACCAGGAGCTGACTGAAGAAGAAGATAAGCAGAAACAGAGGAAAACATTTAGGTACCCAGGCTTAAAAATAAAGAGAGTTGGGGAAGAAAAGTTGAACGGAGAGATCAGTGGCCACACAGTTTGTGTGGAGATTCAGTCTAAATAATTACCAAGTGAAGTGAAGTCGCTCAGTCGTGTCCAACTCTTTGCAACCTCTCGGACTGTAGCCTACCAGGCTCCTCCATCCATTGGATTCTCCAGGCAAGAATACTGGAGTGGGTTGCCATTTCTTTCTCCAGGGGATCCTCCCCACCCAGGAGCTGACCCCAGGTCCCCCGCACTGCAGGCAGACGCTTTAGCCTCCGAGCTCCCAGGGGAAGCCTGCAGCTGCCGCTGCTGCTGCTGCTGAGTCGCTTCAGTCGTGTCCGACTCTGCGCGACCCCATAGACGGCCGCCCACCAGGCTCCCCTGTCCCTGGGACTCTCCAGGCAAGAACACTGGAGGGGGTTGCCATTGCCTTCTCCAATGCATGAAAGGGAAAAGTGAAAGTGAAGTCGCTCAGTCGTGTTCGACCCTCAGCGAACCCATGGACTGCAGCCCACCAGGCTCCTCCGTCCATGGGATTTTCCAGGCAAGAGTACTGGAAGCCCTAATAATTACCAAACACATCAGCAAAGAGAACAACAAATCTCAGGAGAAAACCCAGGTTCTCAAACTGCTATGAAATATTATCTAAAATGTACAGTATTCAACAAGAAATTATAAGGCACACAAAGAAACAAGGAAGTATAACCTATTGACTCAGGAAAAAAAAATAAATTGACACTACCTCTAAATATTGGGTTTAAGAGATAAAGATTGCAAAGAACCTGTTTTAAATACATTTACAGAACTAAACATTGTCACCATGTTTAAAGAAATAAAAAAAGCATGACAACAATGACCTACTAAATAGAAATTATAAGAAAATATTACTTAGTAAACAATGGAAATTCTGGTGCAGCTAAGTACAAAAACTGAAATGAAGAATACACTAGAAGGCTACATTAGCAGATCTGAGCATTCAAAGGAAAAAAATCAGTGACTCTGAACTGGTCCTACAGAAATTATCCATTCTGAAAAACAAAGGAAACAATGATTGATAAAAATTAACAGAATCTCAGAGAACATAAAATATACTAGTATAAATATTTTAAAAAGTGCCAGAAGTTTTTAGAGAAAAAAAACAAAAACATTTAAAGAAATAATGGCTGAAAACAAAATTTGATTAAAAACATTAACCAATACAACCAATCTCAACAAACTCCACACAGGATAAACCCAGAGACTCATAGCTATACATTTTATATGTCAAAGCCAGAGAAAATCTTAAAATACCTGAAGAGAAATGACTAGTTCCATATGATATTCAGAGCTGATTTCTCATTAAAAAGAAAACAAAACAACAACAACAAAAAATGATGCCAGGAAGCAATGGAATGCCATGCTGAAAGTTCTAAAAGAAAAAAAAATCAATCTAGAATTCTATAGCCAGTAAAACCATTTTTCATAAACAAATCTCCAGATTAAAAAAAAACTGACAAAACGTGTTGCTACCAAATCTGTCTTATAAGAAATAATAAAAGTAAAGAAGTGAAAAGGAAACCTACAGAATGAAAGAAAATACTTACGAATCATATATCACATAAAGGGTTAATATCCAGATAGACTGATATAAAGAATGTGTACAATTAAAAAAAAAAAAACACCCATGCTGGTTTTTATAAAGAACAAAGAAACTTAATAAATATTTGGCCCCAGAGAAGACACACAAATGGCCAACAGGTACACAAGATGCTTAACATTCAGTTCAGTTCAGTTCAGTCGCTCAGTCGTGTCGGACTCTTCGCGACCCCATGAATCGCAGCACGCCAGGCCTCTCTGTCCATCATCAACTCCCGGAGTTCACTCAGACTCATGTCCATCAAGTCCATGATGCCATCCAGCCATCTCATCCTTGCTCGTCCCCTTCTCCTCCTGCCCCCAATCCCTCCCAGCATCAGAGTCTTTTCCAGTGAGTCAACTCTTCGCATGAGGTGGCCAAAGTACTAAAGTTTCAGCTTTAGCATCATTCCTTCCAAAGAAATCCCAGGGTTGATCTCCTTCAGAATGGACTGGTTGGATCTCCTTGAAGTCCAAGGGACTCTCAAGAGTCTTCTCCAATACCACAGTTCAAAAGCATCAATCCTTCGGCACTCAGCCTTTTCACAGTCCAACTCTCACATCCATACATGACCACAGGAAAAACCCATAGCCTTGACTAGACGGACCTTAGTCGGTAAAGTAATGTCTCTGCTTTTGAACATGCTATCTAGGTTGGTCATAACTTTTCTTCCAAGGAGTAAGTGTCTTTTAATTTCATGACTGCAGTCACTATCTGCAGTGGTTTTGGAGCCCCCAAAAATAAAGTCTGACACTGTTTCCACTGTTTCTCCATCTATTTCCCATAGTAATGATCAAAGACTTGCAAATCAAAGTATAATGAGATATCACCTCACACCTGCATTATCAAGCAGATAAGAGATAAAAAGTGTTGGCAAAAGTATACAGAAAAAGGAATCCTAGTACACTATTAGTGAAGTAAATTGGTACAGCCACCGTGGAATATAGTATAAATATTCCTCCAAAGTCAAAAACAGAACCAGCATATGATCCATTAATCTCATGTTTGGATATACGTCCAAAGGAAATGAAGACAGGATCTTGAAGAGATATCTGTACTCCCATGTTTACTCTTTATTATTCACAACAGCCAAGACATGAAAATAAAACTGTCTTTTAATGATGAATGAATAAAGATATAGTACATATATCACAAAGGAATATTATCCAGCTATGAGAAAGCAAGAAATCTTGTCATTTGTGGTTCTGGATGGGCCTTCAGGTTATTAGGCTAATGGAAGTAAGTCAGATGAAGAAAAACAAATATTACATATTATCAATATGTGGAATATTAGAAGGCCAAACTTGTAAAAAAATACAGTAGAAGGTGACTCCCAGGGGCTTGGGACTGGGAACTGGCAAGATGTTCTTTAAGCATATAGGGTAGGGGAACTGGGGAGATACTGTTTAAGGGTACAAACCTGCTATCAGTAGACAGCATCAAATGTATAGTATGTGATTACAGGCAACAGTACTGTACTGTAGATATCAAACTTGCTAAGAAATTAGACCTTAATATTATTACACACACACACAATAATAATAATAATTCAAGGTGATAAAGGTGTTACCTAACACTACAATGATAACCATATTCCCATGTGTCAAAGCAAAAGAAGACAGGGAGGAAAGATGCTCTCCAGTGAAAAGAGGGAAAAAGAAGTTGAATCTTAACAGCAAATCAGGAACCTTTGGCTAAGACAAGAGCTGGTGAAAAGCCTGCCAGAGCTTGTCTTAAAGTCTTAGAAAAGCCAGAAAATAACACGTCTTGAGGAACATAGTACCTAAGGAGGGAAGGGGAAGGAACAATGTTCTCAGGACAGTTCATGGTAATTGAAAACTGTAAGAATGGCTTCCATTTATTGAGTATTTACCCTGTGCCAGCTACAATTCTAAACACTTGACAATTACCACTTCCTTTAATCATCACAATAAGCCTATGAGGTAAATGCTATTATTCTTCTCATTTTACAGATCAAGACACTATGGCACTGAGAAGTTTGGTAAATTGCCTAAGGTCACCAGGCTAATCAGTGGCTGAACCAGGAATCCAACCAAGGCAGTCTGGCTAGAGATTTGGTACTCTTAACCACTGCATTTATACTTTGCTGCTGCTGCTGCTAAGTGGCTTTGGTAGTGTCCAACTCTGTGCGACCCCATAGACGGCAGCCCACCAGGCTCCCCCGTCCCTGGGATTCCCCAGGCAAGAACACTGGAGTGGGTTGCCATTTCCTTCTCCAATGCATGAAAGTGAAAAGTGAAAGTGAAGTTGCTCAATTGTGTCCAACTCTTAGCGATCCCATGGACTGCAGCCTACCAGGCTCCTCTGTCCATGGGATTTTCCAGGCAAGGGTACTGGAGTGGGGTGCCATTGCCTTAGGATATTTAAAATACTTTGCCCTGGTTGTAGAAAACAAAGGAATCAGAAGTTAGACAATGAAAGACAAAGGCCGAAGTGAATTACTTATTGACAAGGAACCCAAGTTTTAAAATCCTAATTTACATTTGGCTACATGTTTGTTTCCTCTTTCCTTCATTTTAATTCCCTAATACTTATCAAACATCTAGTATGTGCTAGACCCAAGAGATAACAAAAAATCAAAATCTCTGAAAACAAAAGGTTTAGTTAGATTTCTATGAGGCCATAAACTGGAAAAGAATTATACAGTGTAACTGCTGTATGAGGGATACACATAAGATTGGATGGGAATGGAACAAACAGATACATTCCAGAACCTCCAGCAAAACGGGCTAAGAACTAGATCGTCCAGGATGTCTGCAATATATGGTGTCACAGGGGAAGATGGCTTGAAGGTGAGGAGAGAAGAATTCTGAGCAAGGCAATGGTCTCATCATTTTGTTGCTTTCTCAGCTAAATGAACGATGGATGAACTACGGCAATGAAGGAAGAAGTACATCTCAGCACCAGGGACAGGGCAAGAGGCAGAAGACAAAAGAATCCAATTCCATTATGGTAACACTATAGATGAAAGATTAAGGCTCAACCAAGACAATGGAAGTAAAGGACAAAAGAAGATGAAATAAATAATGTCAGTTAGCTAACAGAAAGATATGCTATTTTAATGAAGACATTTATCATTATAGAGAAAATCAAGCAATAATCCACCTACAAAGAGGGAGACCTGGGTTTGATCCCTGGGTTGGGAAGATCCCCTGGAGGAGGGCATGGCAACCCACTCCAGTATTCTTTCCTGGACAATCCCCATGGACAGAGGAGCCTGGTGGGCTACAGTTCATGGGGTCACAAAGAGCTGGACACAACTCAGTGACTAAGCACAATACAGCAAGCAATAATCACACACAAACTTTCTACCATGTAGTCCCATAGTAAAGCAAGGCACTGTTGTTGATAACAACTGGAATTAGCAGCATAGGCTTAAATCACCTTGCTTGCTTGTTCTTGTGCTCAGTTGAGACTCCATGGACTGCAGGCCGCCAGGTTCTTCTGTCCATGGAACTTTCCCAGGCAAGAATACTGGAGGGGGTTACCATTTCCTACTTCAGGAGATCTTCTAGACCCAGGATTGAACCAGCATCTCTTGCATCTCCTTCATTGACAGAGGGATCCTTTACCATTGCCCTTGAGTCACCTATGAACAGCTAAATCTATACTCCTACAGCTATACGTAACTAGACAAAAACGTGAATTTGTATATTTTCTGTTTCCTCAGGGCAATTTCTGCAGAGGGTATAGGAAAGTGCTTAATTTTTAACAAACATATACCATATTCTAAACTTAGATGTGCACATTCACTCAATCCTCTCCCAAACCCTATAAAAGTTCAACACTATTATCCCCTATTTTGAGCTAAGCCATTTCAGTTGTGTCCAACTCTTTGTGACCCCATGGACTATATAGGCCACAAGGCTCCTCTATCCATGGGATTCTCCAGGCAAGGGTACTGGAGTGGACTGCCATGCCCTCCTCTGGGGGATCTTTCCAACTCAGGGGTCAAACTCATGTCTCATATCTCCTGCACTGGCAGTTGGGTTCTTTACGGCTAGTGCCACCTGGGAAGCCCCACAGGAAATCAAGGCTCTGAGAGGTTATGCAATGAGTCAAAGGTCACTAGACAATGCAGCTCATTCTGCTTTTACCCTTATTTTGAGAAGGTAAATGTGTTTCAATGCAACTGAAATAGCAAGGAACAATATGAGCATAACTCACATTTCGTATTTGCTTACAAGCAAGTTCATTCAGAAGAAATATACTGTAAATACAGAAAACTGCACCCCATTTTCTTTCACCCCATGGCACAGAGCCATGCTGGAATACACCAAAAGCACACACCACAAACATCTATGTACCAGCTATCAGCCCACCATGTGAGATGTGAATCACATCCACTCACATCTGGTGTTACCACTCTCCTTTAGATTTCAGCCAGCTTCCTTCCATTACTCACAGGAACTCACAGTCCTGCAAATGCTTCCACAAGGGAGTAACGTATTTTGCAAATGTATTGCAATATTTATTTGTTAATCTTTTAACATTTATAACTTTTTACTATCACTGACAAGTCTCTGAGTATTGTGCTATAATCTCATTTTCTTATAAATCCAATGGCTTTCTGTGTGTGATTTTGCATAGCATGATGATTCTTTTTAGCAACAAATATGTTGCATTATAGCAAAACTCTGCATTACAGGAGAAAATCAGTGGCATCTAAGTTTGCTCATATCAAAGTCAATGATCTTAAATTACAGGGGTCACCCACCTTTATTTATACACTCACTCCAAACTGTTAGCACATGATGCGCTTTGTGAACATCTTAAATGTCCAATTCTCTTTTACATGAACTGCTGTGACTATACACATTCATTCATCCAATTATTCAATCCAAAGGCCTTAGAATCAATTCTGACTTTTTTCTTATGGTCCACATCTGATATGTTAGTAAATATTGCCAAATACCTTCAAAACATTTCTAGAAACTGATCACTTCTCACATCTCCAAATGCTACTGCCCTAGTCCAAGCTACCATCATCTCCAGCCTTGGCTCCTACAATAGCCTCCTATCTGGCTTTTCTGCTTACACCTTTGTCCCATCTCGCGTCTTTCCTTCATAGCTGTGTGTGCTTAGTCACTCAGTCATGTCTGATTCTTTGTGATCCTATGGACTGTAACCTGCCAGGCTTCTCTGTCCATGGGGATTCTTCAGGCAAGAATACTGGAGTGGGTTGCCATGCCTGCCTCCAGGGAACCTTCCCAACTCAGGGATCAAACCCAGGTCTCCCACACTGCAGGCAGATTCTCTACCATCTCAGCCACTAGGGAAGCCCTCCTCCACAGCTAGAGTGAGCCTTTTAAGAACAAACACATTCCTCCCCTAATCAAAGTCCTTCAATTAAAAAAAAAATAATAATAATTACATATATATTTAAACAAAATCACTACTCCTGGCCATGGTCCACAAGGTCTGGCCTCTTGGCTCTTATCCACTTTATTCCTTCTCTCTTACCTAACAGTCTTCTTACTACTCTTTGAACAGTCAAAACATGTTCCTACCTAAAGGCTTTTATATTCACTGTTCCCTCAGACGGGAGCTGCTCCTTCCCCAAATATTAGCATAACTTCATTCAGATCTCTGCTCAAATATCACTTTTCAAATTGGTCTTTCTTGGCCACCATACTGGAAGTAGTCACTTCTATCATATTATATCCCTTTGGCCTGCTTCATTGTTCTTCCTAGGACTCTGCACTATCAGATATATCATATATATACTTATTTGCTATCTACCTCTATGACTAGAAGGTAAGCTTCATGAAGACAGAAACTTCATCATGCTCACAACTGTAGCTCCAGTGGCATGGAAGGTATACAGTAAAATTTATTGAATGCATTAGCTCTTAATTAGGACATTAATAGAGACAAAAGAACTAGTCAGAACTGGTCACTTAACAGGGACCAAGAGACAGAGATCACACTATATTTCTCACGTTCATTAAACAACTTTAATAAAGCATACTAAGTAATAGAATATAGAGAAACTGGTGATTAAACCTTCATAGGAACTATATCTATATTATTCACTGTTAAATGGAAAATGACTGTGCATATTTGTATTATAATAAAGACAGGTCAAAGTTTATTGATAAACATTTAGAAAGTACTATATTGTACGAGTTGCCAAGTCCATACCTTCATAATTAAAACAGTTTCAAAAATTCACTCACTCCATTAGATTTAGTTTTTTCCTTACTAACATGAGACGGGGATTTTTCTATAACCCCACCCTGTCTAACCATGTATTTCCATGAATCATCCTTCAGCATACAAAATGTACTCAGAAAATGACTTGTAAACATGAATATCCTTTATATAATTCATCTACTTGTTGTTGACAAGTTGATATAGAAGAGTATATCCATCACATAATTGAAATTTCTAGAAAATTCAATTTGATTCATCTTCATATTTAGAATCATCTTAGAATAACAGACTCTTTATTATGAGGAAATTATGAAAAAGAGAGGAAAATAAAAGACTATAAAGATTATCTAGCTCAGTGATTTTTCCTTTTTAAGCAGCTGGAATCCTGTCCTTAACTGGAATCTTACATGAAAACCCCAGTATGGAAAACTTAAACAGATACATTTCAGGCATGGGATGGAGGGAAAAGGATGAGTCGAGAACGAAGAGGGACGTTGAAATCTTGACTGTTTATTCCCCTAGATTCAATATCCATCCTATTTACTATGAGTATCTCTAGGAAACTCCACAGGACAAAACATCTCTTCTAGTCAAAGTGCTGGGTGATGAGGAGGGGACATTAATTTCTCATAAAGAGTAAGTAGTTTTTGTGTTACAAACAAGTGGTTGAAATGCTGTTTTTCAATGAATAAAAGAAAGACTAATAGACAAGATTGAGATCCCAGGATCAAGAACGCATTAGGGCAATGAAGTTAGCTAGTGGCTAGTATGAGGCATTCTGCTGAAGAGCATCAGGAAAAATTGCCTTCAATACCCATCAGAGGCCATTCTACCCTGAAGTGGTCAATTTTCACTTTTAGAATATTCATTATAGCAAATAATTCATCTCACATTGAAACACAATAAAAATAAAACCAAACAATACTTCTGAGAGTAAACAAAATATTCATAGTTCTTCAGCATGACCTAGCTACACTCTAGCCAAAACAGCAAAACAGAACATAGCTTGACACAAAACGGTCAAGAGAACAGATCTCATGGCCAGTGATTATACTACCAAGCTACATGGATCATAAAAAACCAGCTCCTTTTGCATATGCAACTTGTTTCCCTCAGTGCTCCAAACTAGCTCAGCCGAAGAAACCCACATCCTAAGCCACAGAATAGAGCCACCTGGCCTTGTTCTTATCACAGGATGACAAAATGATTTCAATCCCCTAATGTCACGCAGACATCCTCAACATTTGTATAAAGTTTTTAACTAACAAAACTGTTGCATCCTTCCTGAGCTCAAGAATGGTCAAAAGGCTCGATGCAAACACTTCTTTGGACATTTATTACCACATTTAAAGACACAGGCTCAGCGACTGACATACATTTCAAAACACAATCTCCATTTTTGTTCCCCTTTTTCTGTTCAGCTTCTCACATGAGAAAGCATGAGTTCAAAAAGTTTCTGGGATCTCTGCTTCTAAAAACGTTTAAATCAATGCAGCTTTGCTGTACTCGTTCATCAATCCAAATAAAATATTAATAATTTTATGAGCATGACAAGAAGCAAGTTTTTTTTTAAATGCTCCGATTCCATGATAGGATCAGAAACAAATATGAGAAAACAAAATACACAACATAAAAAAGTATCCAGGACTTCTCTTATATAATAGAATGTGAATTTTTTGACTTTTGATAAGAAAAATGTTTGGAATAACTAACTTAAAAGAATAATATGCAACTTTCTTGGTTAAAAAGTGTAAGTAATTCTGTGGCTCTTTTTAGCTACTTCACATGGTTTGCAACATCTTAGTTTCCCGACCAAGGAGTGAACCTGGGCCCATGGCAGTGATAGCACTGAGTCCTAACCACTGGACTGCCAGAGAATTCCCCACTGTGCTTTGTAATACCCTAATTTCTACAGTACTCTGAAAAGAAAACACAGGATTCAAAATATGTACAAGTCGAGATACAAGTAGAAAGAACTTAATAGCTATCATCATATATCCTGGCCTCTCCTGTTTTGGTCAGAGAATACTAATAAGTAAATGGAATTCCGTTTGTAATCATTTTCAATGAAAATGCAATTAGCTGGTGAAAGTAAGAATTTTTTTCTGTTAAAAATAATGACAGGGACTTCCTTAGTGGTCCAGTGCCTACGATAGGACTCCTAATGCAGGAGGCCCAGGTTCGATCCCTAGTCAGGGAACTAGATTGTGTGTGCGTGCATGCGTGTGTGTGTGTGCGTGTGTGTGTGTGCGTGTGTGTGTGTGTGTGTGTGTGTGTTAGTCACTCAGTCATGTCGAACTCTGCGACCTCACAGACTTTAGATTGTCAGGCTCTTCGTCCATGAAATTCTCCAGGCAAGAGTACTGAAGTGGATTGCCATTCCCTCCTCCAGAGGATCTTCCCGACCCAGGGATCAAATCCTGGTTTCCTGCTGCAGGCAGATACTTCACCATCTGAGCTACCAGATCCTGGGGGCCTAGGTTCTATCCCTGGTCAAGGAACTAGATCCTACATGTTGCACTTAAAGATCCTGCATGGCCAAATAAATAAAATATTTTTTACAATGATGAAAATTTCATTTTTCCTTCTTTCAACTATTCACTTCTATTACATTTATAGATACCATTGTTTTTAGAAAGGAGTTTTAGTAATGTCAAAATAATTTAGAAGGCTTTACAATTAATATAACTCAAAGTGTGGAAGTTGCTCAATAGTGTACAACTCTTTGCAACCCCATGGACGGTAGCCCACCAGGCTTCCCTGTCAATGGGATTCCCCAGGCAAGAATACTGGTGTAGTTTGCCATTTCCTTCTTCAGGGATCTTCCCAATCCAGGGATCATACCTGAGTCTCCTGCATTGCAGGCAGATTTGGAAACCCACTCCAGCACTCTTGCTTGGAAAATGCCATGGATGGAGAAGCCTGGTAGGCTACGGTCCGTGGGGTTGCAAAGAGTTGGAGACAACTAAGCAGCTTAACTTCATTTCACTTCTTTACCATCTGAGCTGCCTGGGAAGCCTTAACTAAGAAACAGGAATGTCAACTTTTATGTTTTAAAATCTCATACTATTTTTATTTTTTATTTTTTTATGCAGTATTGAAAATCAGTTTCCAAAAATAAATGTATGATTGAACATTTACCTTATAATGTAAGTAAAATTTTCTAATTCTGGATGAGTCATTCTCAAACCTTACTGCATATCAAAATCACCAAAAGATCCAGAAAACATGTAAGTGCCAGAACTCCAACCCTAGGACATTCTGATTCAGTGGTCTGGGTAGAGTTCAGGCATCAATATTCTTAAAAAACTTTTTAGGTAAATCTAATATTTCATCAATCATAAGAATCACTGTTGTAGATCCTGACCAGCATTCTAAAATTCAGCTTTCTAAAATTGTAACTTTTGAAAACTACTTAATATATTTTATAATCTCAATCTGTAACACCATCATATCTCCCAAACTTTGATCTATGTTCATTTCTTAACCTCTACATTCTTTGTTATCAAATAAAGTAAAATGGATTATTTAATAAGGAATCTTAAAATATCCTTTTTGATTATACAGTGTACACATTTATGTATCTAAAACGGTTCTATAACTGTTACACAAAATTCTTTCTAAAAAATTATCTAAGTCATAATACCATTAAAACTTTCAGTACTAATTCTTCCTTTTAAAATTGAAGTACAGTTGATTTATAATATTGTGTTAGTTGCAGGTGTAGAGCAAAGTGCTTCTGTTATACATCTATTTTTTCAGATTGTTTTCTATTTTATTTTACATCATTATAAAATGTTGAATATATTTCCCTGTGCTATATAGTAAATCCTTGTTGTTTATCTATTTTAGGTATAGTAGTTTTTTAATCCCATACTCCTAATTTAGCTCAGCCCCCTCTCTTCCTCTTTGGTAGTAATAAGTTTGTTTTCTGCATCTCTGAGTATACTTCTGGTTTGTATTTAAGTTCTTTTTTTTTTTTTTAGATTCCATCTATAAGTGACATAACATTTGTATTTCTCTGTCTCACTTAGTATGGTACTTTCCAGGTCAATCCATGTTGCTGCAAATGGCAATATTTCATTCTGTTTCATGGCTGAATATGAATCCATTTTTTGTGTGTGTATATCTCATATCTTCTTAAACCAATTGTCTGTTGTTGGACTTGCATTGTTTCCATGCCCTGGCTATCATAAAAAGGGCAAAAGACCTAAAGAGACATTTTTCCAATGACTGCCAGCATCACCAGAAGCTGGAAGAGAAGCATAGGACAGATTCTCCCTCCCAGAGCTTGCAGGAAAACACACACACACACACACACACACACACACACACACACACACACACGCCTGCTGACACCTTGATTTAAGACTTCAAGCCTCAAGAACTATGAGACAATAAATTAATCTTCTTTTAAGCCAGCTAGTTTCTGGTACTTTTGTTACCAGCTGCCCCAGGAAACAAATACAGCACAATTACAATTTATGAAACAAAGTAGTAAAAGAAGTATTTCATATTTACAAAAAGAGGGAATTTTTTTAAGTAAGAAAAAGAGACAAAAGGCAAATAATAGGGATCCTGATGAAGTTCCAAGATTCATTGTTGATTCCGTTTCTGCAGCTATAAAACAATAACTTCTTTAAGGGTAGCTCAGAGTTGTGAGGTTTGATTCTCACACACAACACACACAGTTATTAGGTGTAGTTATCCTAATGTTGAGAATTGCTCTTAAATTATTCCGTGTGAGTCTATTACTCCAAAAAGAAGTATAAATTTCCCAAAGACAATAATTCTATTTGTAATCCCTACAGAAACTCAACATAAGGTTGAGTAAAGACTCAATAAAAAATAAATACTTGATTTAAATTAAATAATCAAGTCAGAGCTCTTAACATAGCTTATCCAGCAAACTATATATGGTGGTGGTTTAGACACTAAGTCATGTCTGACTCTTGTGACCCCATGAACTATAGCCCACCAGGCTCCTCTGTCCATGGGATTCTCCAGGCAAGAATACTGGAGTGGGCTGCCATCTCCTTCTCCAGAGAATCTTACTGACCCAGAAATCAAACCCAAGTCTCCCACACTGCAGGCAGATTCTTTACCAACTGAGCTATGAGGGAAGCCCCATCTGTGTGTGTGTGTATCTGTGTGTGTTTGTGTATGTACACACAAGGGAAGCCCCATCTGTGTGTGTGTGTATCTGTGTGTGTTTGTGTATGTACACACAAGGGAAGCCCCATCTGTGTGTGTGTGTATCTGTGTGTGTTTGTGTATGTACACACAAGGGAAGCCCCATCTGTGTGTGTGTGTATCTGTGTGCATTTGTGTATGTACACACAAGGGAAGCCCCAACTGTGTGTGTGTGTACACACAGTGACAGCTCTTAAAATACTGCCTCAATAAACTCACTGTGCTCTATCTGCATTGCATCTTTTTGATCTTGCAGTAATGTTCAAGTTTATCTGACACCACACTTAACAAAAACAAACACAAGTTTTACCATGAAATTAATGAAATTAAGCTTCATGTCGCCTCATTTGCATTCGCTCTTTCCGTGGGCCTGGTGAGATCTAAGATACATGGTTATATGGTTTCATTTAAAACTCAACATAAGTAAAGCATTTTCATTACAGTCAGTTAAGAAAGTTGTCACCTTTCATATTAACTTCCCTCCATGACAGTTCCCTTGTTAGTGACTCTGAAGTGGCCACAGGCAGTTTTAAGAATCTAGCTAAGGGAAGGATGAAATGGGGGTGCCCTTTGTTTGGGTTAGTGTGATACATTTAGTGGTTAACAGTCACTTCCTTGTATGGTTACTGTAGTTATCAGTGTAGAGCAATGGCTTCTAGAAATAGCCCTGTATCCCACTGCACTGCTTCATGTATGAAGGTACGAAGCCAGAGGTCGTATCATGATATAAACACACTGAATAGCTCCTGGCACCACTATGTAGACAATGTGAGAACAGCAACACACACCCCACCACTGCCAGTCACCTGGAGGCAGACCCGACTAGTTACCGGGGCTCTCACTGGGGACCATGGCTTCAATCTCAAAGAAATAAGAGGGCTTAAAATCCAACTGGTAAGTAGTGTGGCTCTCAACTCGACTTGGTGTGCATCTCTAATGCCACGTTTCACAATCCATAATGGATTACATACTGGAGTATGTAAAAACTGTCTGCAACTGTGCTGAAGTCCTGCTTCCACATCCCTAGGTTCCCATTCCCACAGAAGGGTAGACCAAGCTGTCCGGTTCTCCAGTCTTCTGGCAGGTGGCCAAGCCTCTGCCACTGAAGGCCAGTATGCCATCCAATGTGACAGCACGCCAGATCTGCTCAAGCTTGTTGGCACTGTAACAGATCCACTTTCCTAGGATGCACAGCATCACTGAACCTGGTGAAGCCGCCCTTCCTTGTGGTGAAAGATTCCTGGGGCTGTTTGAATGTACTGGCTCAGAGGACGCCTTATGAAGTCACCATCCAAATACTTAACTGGCTGCCTGACAGTGGAGCACCTAAAGCTCCACAGTCAATGAGATCTTTCAGGTATCTGCAGATGAAAACTGTCATCCCACGGAAGGGATCTACAGAGAGGCAGTCACCATCACCGGATCTCATCCAATATCTAAACATCAAACCTTCTTCAGAGACAGGTGTCACGGAGCTACTAGTGAGACCCACACAGATTCTCCCATCAACCCACAATTCCCATACTTTCCAATCAGTTAGCAATTCCACATTTGTTTAAACAGACCAAAAACTTTTAGTTTCCACATAACTCTACCAGAAATTTACAGTTTTTAAATGAAAGTATTTTAATTCTTCTCTTTGTTTCACTAATAACACTGAGATCTATATTTAGCTGTTGTTTTTCACTCACTCAGTCATGTCTGACTCTTTGTGACCCCATGGACTACAGAAAGCCAGGTTTCTCTGTCCTTCACTATCTCCCAGAGTTTGCTCAAGCTCAGGTCCATTGAGTCAATGATGCCATCCAACCATCTCATCCTCTGTCACCTTCTTCTTTTGCCTTTGATCTTTCCCAGCATCAGGGTCTTTTCTAACCAGTTGGCTCTCTTCATCAGGTTGCCAAAGTTTTTGAGCTTCAGCATCAATCCTTTCAATGAATATTCAGGGTTGAATCCCTTTAGGATTGACTGGTTAGCGTCTTTCAAATACTTTTTACTGGCTGCTGGTCGTCTTCTTAAACAATTTTATTCTAAGCTTGCTTCAGAAATATAAGATAGAAATATTCATACATTTCTGTTTGGTTCAGAAAGGTCAGGAATTTTTTAAAAACAATGATTACTCTAAGCCTGTTCCTAGAAAGTAGAAACAGTAGTGACAGTTTAAAACACACATAGAAACACAAAAGTACAAGAAGGAGGTCCAGTTCAGTTCAGTTCAGTCACTCAGTCGTGTCCGACTCTTTGCGACCCCATGAATCGCAGCACGCCAGGCCTCCCCGCCCATCACCAACTCCCAGAGTTCACCCAGACTCACGTCCATCGAGTCAGTGATGCCATCCAGCCATCTCATCCTCTGTCCTCCCCTTCTCCTCCAGCCCACAATCCCTCCCAGCATCAGGGTCTTTTCCAATGAGTCAACTCTTCGCATAAGGTGGCCAAAGTACTGGAGTTTCAGCCTCAGCATCAGTCCTTCCAATGAACACCCAAGACTGATCTTCTTTAGGATGGACTGGTTGGATCTCCTCGCAGTCTAAGAAACTCACAAGAGTCTTCTCCAACACCACAGTTCAAAAGCATCAATTCTTTGGTGCTCAGCTTTCTTCACAGTCCAACTCTCACATCCATACATGACCACTGGAAAAACCACAGCCTTGACTAGACGGACCTTAGTCGGCAAAGTAATGTCTGCTTTTTAACATGCTATCTAAGTTGGCCATAACTCTCCTTCCAAGGAGTAAGCGTCTTGTAATTTCATGGCTGCAGTCACCATCTGCAGTGATTTGGGAGCCCAGAAAAATGCAGTCAGCCACTGTTTCCACTGTTTCCCCATCTATTTCCCATGAAGGGATGGGACCAGATGAACTTCGTTTTCTGAATATTGAGCTTTAAGCCAACTTTTTCAGTTTTCTCTTTCACTTTCATCAAGAGGCTTTTAGTTCCTCATCACTTTCTGCCATAAGGGTGGTGTCATCTGCATATCTGAGGTTATTGATATTTCTCCCAGCAATCTTGATTCCAGCTTCTGCTTCCTCCAGCCCAGCGTTTCTCATGATGTACTCTGCATAGAAGTTAAATAAGCAGGGTGGCAATATACAGCCTTGACGTACTCCTTTTCCTATTTGGAACCAGCCTGTTCTATGCCCAGCTCTAACCGTTGCTTCCTGACCTGCATACAGATTTCTCAAGAGGCAGGTCAGGTGGTCTGGTATTCCCATCTCTTTCAGAATTGTCCACAGTTGATTGTGATCCACACAGTCAAAGGCTTTGGCATAGTCAATAAAGCAGAAATAGATGTTTTTCTGGAACTCTTGCTTTTTCCATGATCCAGAGGATATTGGCAATTTGATCTCTGGTTCCTCTGCCTTTTCTAAAATCAGCTTGAACATCTGGACGTTCACACTTCACATATTGCTGAAGCCTGGCTTGGAGAATTTGGAGCATTACTTTCCTAGCATGTGAGATGAGTGCAATTGTGAGGTAGTTTGAGCACTCTTTGGCATTGCCTTTCTTTGGGACTGGAATGAAAACTGACCTTCTCTAGTCCTGTGGCCACTGCTGAGTTTTCCAAATTTGCTGGTATATTGAGTGCAGCACTTTCAGAGCACCATTTTCCAGGATGTGAAATAGCTCCACTGGAATTCCATCACCTCCACTAGCTTTATTTGTAGTGATGCTTTCAAAGGCCCACTTGGCTTCACAATCCAGGATGCCTGGCTCTAGGTGAGTGATCACACCATCATGATTATCTGGGTCATGAAGCTCTTTTTGTACAGTTCTTCTGTGTATTCTTGCCACCTCTTCTTAATATCAGAAGATGGTCCAGCATCCCTCAAATTAGTCATATGTTCGTAAGTAACAAAAGAAATTTGGGTCCGAATGATTCATTTATGTTCCAGTCATCAGGGAAGTGAAATAGAATTGGAAAATATTCTTTGACTAGAGACTTTGAATAGGGACTCTAACAGCTCTTATCAAGCAAGGCAGGTTACTTCTTAAATAGTTAAAACTGAGGTCATTAATGAAGACACTTAATGTGTTTCTCTTAAACATCCATCTGGCAGGCTGAGATGTGTCTCTTATGTTCTTGTCAATTAAGATACAAACTTACTGATTGCTTATTTTGAAAAATTGTTAGTATTTTAGAGGTAGGTCTCCAAACAAGGGAATTAAAACTTTCTGGAATGTTAAAAGGGGCTTTAACAGAAAGATAGATCTGTGGCAAGTACTTGAATGAATAGCACAACAGTAGGGCTTTGGAGCAGAAGAGAAAACATTTTAAATGCATGACCAAATGTTTTCTTGAAAATTGGTCTAAAATTAGATGACCAAAAATATAAGTACTATGTCTACAGTCTAGAGATATAAAGATTTTCCATAAAAATGAATGAGCACAACACACACAGATTCTGCAAGCCTAGCAAAATCTGAAACTAAAAATATTGTTTTAGCTGGTAAAAACATTTTTATATGTAAGTGAATTATGGTGAGTTTCCTAACTGCCTGAAATGAATACTGAATTGAAACAAAAATAAAATTCTGTAAAATTTGTATGTTTAAATGAGAACAGTAGAATAAGAAATTCAAGTAACTACAAAAGAAAAAAAAATGAAGATAGTAAAACTACTCACATACACAAAGGAGGTATAATTCATAGGAGAGACGACGCTTTTGTTATACAAGGAAAAATCTAGATAAAGATTCTAGTCTAGGTCTTGATGAGAAACACTTTCTACAAACAAAATCCTTTAACCAGTCCACAAATTTTCCTGCCTCTGAAATAGGGTCATGTTTAACTAATAAGTTATGGAGTCAAGAAGGAAGCATTACCTGGGCCTGGCTTGATAAACATGACTCTTGGGCCACAGAAAAGGAACCCTGGTTCATAACCACATTATAAATTCTGCGTTAACTCCACCCACCTCAGCAGACCTGACAACTAAGCAGGGCGGTGCTTTTCTACAAGCTCACACACCAGTGATATCTGCCTGCTGTGAGGATGGGGTCAGCTGCTCACCAGGGATCACCTTAAAGTTTTGCTCTTCAGCCCCATGCTTGTCACCAAGTTGTCAGAGGGCTACTGCCATACCCTGCAACTCAAGGCAACACTCACCTCAGAAGAAAAAGAGGGATGTGGCCCTGGACACTGCGCTACCTTCTTCGCATACAGCAAAAGCCTACAGGAGACTTTCACTTACTACTTATTAGCTAGAACTCAGTCACCTACCCGCCTCTGAATATTAGGGTAATTGGAAAAGTAAACACAGTTGATCCTCATATTTCACAGATTCTGTATTTGTGAATTCATCTACTCACTGAAATCTGTTTATAATTCCAAAATCAATACTTGCCGTGTTTTCACAATCATTCACGGACATGTGCAGAAAAATCTGAGTTGCTGATACATGACACCCCGGCTGAGGTCTGACAAGGTGAACCTGTGCCTTCTCTTTCAGCTCGTGCACAGAGGTGACCACAGGATGGGGATGGAGCGGGGCCGAGGAAAGCAGGGCAAGCTGGGGAGGCTGTGAATCTTAACTCTGGGGCCTTCAGTGGGAAGCCTCAGGGAACTGAGTTAACACTCAGAGCCTCATTTTCTTTTTATAAAATAAAGAAATTTGACTCAAGATGAGTTGTTTTTAGGACTTAAGATTACAGTCTGTGTGAGGGGTGTGCGTTCACGTGTGTATTTCCGTAGGAGCACAGCTGAAGGTTTCTGCCAAATTTATAGAACCCACCTTTTGCCAATAACAAGAATCAACTGCACATACCTTTTCCAGCCACTTCTCTATAGAGGTAGGCATGGAAGGGGTTTGAAACGAGTGAAACCCAGAAGTGTCTATGTCACTGATGACTCAAGAATGCTTTAAGGTGAATTTTTCTGCCTCTGTTGTTTGCTTAGCTTATGATTCACTGCTTCTCAGACTTTCCACAGAAGCCCCCTCCCACCTCCACAACATCAGAGGAGAAGAACATGCATGCTGGGCAGTTTGAGGAGTATGCCACAAAACAGCTTGCCGTCAACAGATTATTTCTCTGGAGATTCATATTTTATCATAAAAATTCACCCCAACATATAAAATTTATTTTGGAATTCTGCTTCTGCTTTAGGATGCAGAGAACCACAAGGAATGTTATTCCAAACTTAAGAATGAGAAATCTCCAAATAACCTATAAAATCATAACTTTTCTTGAGCCCATTAGAGAACTGAGGTTACAAGGCACCAAGTAAACAAATTCCAAAGAGTAACCAGAGCCTCTCAGGAGAGACAGGATGCGCACTGTCTCATCCCTGATGGAGCACAGGAGAAAGAGGCAGCCCTATAAAAGTCAGTAAAAGAAAACAGGTAAAACTTTAATCAATTTTAAAGGGTGAGTATGGGCCTCAGCAGGCTTCCCAGGTGGCGCTAGTGGTAAAGAACCTGCCTGCCAATGAGGAGACCTAAAGAGACTAGGTTCGACCTCTACCTGTGGAAGCTCTCCTGGAGGAGGGCATTCTCCTGAAGAATCCCCATGGCTAGAGGAGCCTGGCGGGCCGTAGTCCCTAGAGTCACAGAGTCGGACTCAACTAAAGTGACTTGGCACACACACACGCACACACGTTGGCCTCAGTGGTACATATAGAAAATCCCATCCACCTCCTCAGGCCACTATCTTAAACCAAACAAAACTCACACTACTAGGGAGAAGCAGAAAACCCTCTTGGGCCCAGACTTCAGTGTCTGCTAAAGCCCAACACCGCACAGATACAAACAATGCAAAGTTTGAATCCACAGGAGGGTACGCCAATACACAAAAAAGGCCACATCCTCAGGTCGATGTGCACAGAGTCACCTAAGATTAAGGCTGCACAAGAAGAACTGAGAAACTTCCATCCTGTCCCCACAAGCCCCACAGTCAGTAACAAGAAAAGGCATTCTATGGCAGGGAGAAAAGAAGAGACAGAGAGATGTCTTCTCTGTGATGCAGGCTTCTCTGTGTTGAAAGAAAAACCCACCAGCAACACGGGCCCCACTATAAGCACAAGGGAGCACCAGCTCCCAGTGGAGGAAACCAAAGGCTGGGGGCCTAAAGGTGGTATGTTCAGTTGTGCCAGACTCTTCTCTGCTTCTCTCTCTGACTTCAATTCATTCAATCAGTTGTGTGATTCAAGAATCTTACTGTGGTCTGTAAGCCATTTTTTGTTGTTGTTTAGTCGCTAAGTTGTGTTTGACTCTTTCGCAACCCCACGAACTGCAGCCCATCAGATTCTTTTGTCCATGGGATTTTTCTCTGCAAGAGCACTGGAGTGGGTTGCCATTTCCTCCTCCAGGGGATCTTCCTGACCCAGGGATTGAACCCGCATCGCCTATGTCTCCTGCGCTGCAGGCAGATTCTTTACTGATGATCCAGTGCATAAGCCGCAAAAGTGGCACAGCCACAACAAAATCCAAACTCTGCTCAATGGCTGGGTGACTCAAGCACCCACTTGTAACAGCAGAGAGGTGTGCCCATTTCTAGGAGCAAATACCTATTTAGCAAAATACTACTGTTCTTCTACAAGCCGTATACAGTATTCAATCACAATTATGAAACACACAATAAAGCAATTACACAATAAACAATTGTCAAACAAGAAAGCAGACAACAAACCCAGGATCAGAGATGATATAGATGTGGGAAACACTACATAGAAACTTTAAAATACCTATACCTATATGTTAAAGGTTCTGGTGGAAAAGAGCACAACATGCATGAATAGATGGGGAACTGCAAGAAAGAGAGGGAACCTACCAAAAAAAGTCAGGTTGGAGAGCTAAAAATAGAATATCACAGATTAATTCCTTAGTTGGGTTCATCAGCAGTAAGGACAAGAAGAATTGCTAAGGTAAGAATCAATAAACTTGTAAAGGTGAACAGAAATTAGCCAAGCTGGAAGACAAAGGGGGAAAACAAACAAAAAAAAGAGAACAGAGAACCCTAGAGCCATGGGATACTATTATATGGTCTCACATACATAGAAGTGGATGAGAGAGAAGAAGAAATAAGTTTGATACTGAAGGAAAACAGTTGCAAAACACATATATGATAACGAAAGAAAACTTGTGTCTAGAATATATAAAGAAATCTTACAATTCAACAATAAAAAGACCACCTCCTCCCCAAACACTCACACAAATAAAAAGAAAACCAATAAAAACTGACCAAAGGATGTGAACAGACACTTCACGGAAAAAGATATTCGCATGTCCAGTAAGCCCACGAAATAATGCACATTATCATTACTCATTAGGGAAATGCAAATGAATACCACAATTATATGCCATTACATATCCACTAGAATGGCTAAAATTCAAAAGCCATAATACCAAGCACTGGCAAGAATGTGAAATAAGTAGAACTCTCATGCCCTGTTGGTGGGGAAGTGAAATTATATGATCCCTTCCTTTGGAAACTACGTTGGCAGATTTTTTAATATAGTTAAACACACATTGTTTGGCCAAACAATGCCACTCCTAGGTTATTTAACCAACAGGATAACCAAGGCTATTAAAAAATAGCCTTAAATTCGAATTGTCAAGAGTAGACTAAGATCTCCGAGAAGATACAACCCTGTCACCTAAGACAGCTCCTGGGCAAATGAATTAAAAGCTTTGAATGAACAGGAACTGCAGGCACTCTTGAAAGTTATGACCAACCTAGACAGTATATTAAAATGCAGAGACATTCCTTTGCCAACAAAGGTCCTTCTATTCAAGTCTATGGTTTTTCCGGTGGTCCTGTATAGATGTGAGAGTTGGACTATAAAGAAAGCTGAGTGCCGAAGAATTGGTGCTTTTGAACTGTGGTGTTGGAGAAGACTCTTGAGAGTCCCTTGGACTGCAAGGAGATCCAACCAGTCCATTCTAAAGGAAATCAGTCCTGAATATTCATTGGAAGGACTGATGTTGAAGCTGAAGCCCCAATACTTGGGCCACTTGATGCGAAGAACTGACTTACTGGAAAATACCCTGATGCTGGGAAAGACTGAAGGCAGGAGGAGAAGAGGATGACAGAGGATGAGATGGTTGGATGGCATCACCGACTCAATGGACATGAGTTTGAAGTAAACTCCAGGAGTTGGTAATGGAAAGGGAGGCCTGGTGCGCTGCAGTCCACGGGGTCACAAAGAGTCGGACACGACTGAGTGACTGAACTGAACTGAAACCTAGCCAGACACTCCTTCCTTTCCACCTTTAACCTCACGCTATGGCAGGAAGGAGAGAGAAGGAAGTGACGACCACAAAAAAGTGTGTGTTTCAGGTATACCAAAGTGTGACGCTCTCTTGGAATTTCCTTGGACCTTTACATCTGGCCCCACTGCTCTCAGTGGGCTTGCTAAGTGATAACTAAGCACTTATCTTCCCTGTAAAGCTGCTAAAATCTGTTAAGAAAATTTATAAGAGTCAGTTTTGGTAGTGTGGCCAAAAAAGCAGCGGGTAGGGGAGGAGGGGAGGACTTGATGAATTTTGTTTTACTAATCTTTTCTGCCTGTGCTCATGTGCTAAATTAGCTGCTTTATATTTCTAAAGTCTTAATCATTTGCATCTTTTGGTCAGACTCAATATTTATTACTTTAGGGATTTTAGCATATAATTTAAAATCCTGGGAAGGAAGAGACTGGTGATTTTGGCTGATTTTTTTTCCTTTCTGGCTGGAATAAAGAAAATTTAGAAGATGGTAAAAACACTGAGAGAAATGTTTACTGAACTTTTTGATGAAACATAGCAATAGCCTGACTCAGGTCTTGATTCTGACACAATTGAAGCTCCTTCTCACATCATATGAAACTGTATCCCTGATCACAGTATTAACAGTACCTTTAGTATTAGTTTGTGATTAGAGCATTGTTTCCCTGTGTTCGTCAAGATATGATTGCTTTCTAGGACTTCCACAATTTATGCTAAGAAGTACTTCAGTAGAGCTGAAATTGTTCGCAAATTTGCTTTCGTAAGTATTAACAGCATGATTAACTATCTGTGAGACTTTTCTTAGCCCCATGCTTCTCAAACTGCAATAGAGGTACTTCTATCTCCCATGACAACAGAAAGTCATAAAGTAGAAATGGCATACCTTCAGTGGGCCTCAGGTTTACTCATTATGAAATTTACAAGGAATTTTTAAAAGCCAGATTTAGGGAGGTATAATTTCTATGCAGTAAAATTCACCTTTTAAACGTACAGATTGAGTTCTGACAACTGAATATTGATGTGTAAATGCCACCACAATCAAGACATAAAACATTTCCATCATTCCCACAAGCTTTTTGTGCCTTTTATAGAAAATTCTGGCCCCCATCTTTGCTGACCCCTGATCTGTTCTCTGTTCCTAGTTTTTTTGCCTTTTCTAGGATGTCATAATAACAAAATCACGAAGTATTCTTCTATGGCCACATTTTTTCATGGAGCATAATGCTTTGAGATATATTCATGTTGTGGTTATCCATAATTGGTTGCTAACCTGTATACATATTCCACTGTATACAGGTACTTTGTTTATTCTTTTATCAGTTGATGAACACTGAACTGTTTCCAGTTCTGACAAATTATAAATGAAGTTGTTATAAAGTTACACTTCCCTCTGCCCCTAGGATATCCTTATGTCTCACTCCCTTACTCTTTTCAAAACTCTGCTCTAGTGTCATCTATTCAAAAGGTTTTCTCTGACTCCTCTATTTGAAACAGCACTTCTCATCACTCTCTGCTCCCTTATCTCCTGTTTCACATCTAAGTGCTCAGCATTACTATCATTTGCATTTCACTTCTTACAAAAAAGAAAGACAGAGATCATATTAGTCAGGGGTCTCCAGAGAAACAGAGACAATAGGATATGTCTTTACACAGATATAGAGAAACAGAGCCAACAGAATATAGTTACGTAATTTTAGGCCTAAAATCTAGCCTAATTCATTCATTTACAGACAGAGGAAAAACTAAGCCTAAGATAGTGATGTCATCTAACATTAAGTCCACTACCGTTTTAACTACTCAAGTGTGATCTTACTATATGAAACAACAACTATGCACAAACAGCAAAACAAAGCAATTATTCTGAGAAGACAAAAATCATTCTAAATTATAAAATTATTCTAAATTATGCAGAAAAGGATATTCATAGCTAATATTGTAAGAAAACTCCCTGAAGACTGATTTTTAGGCAATAAATATTCTTGAACACTGGCTAGAACCAAAGGTGTTACATATTACAATGTTTAGAGTGTAACTGGATGTTACATTATTCCAAATACTAAGCATTTATAATTAATTAAGTGAATCACTAGTCATTTAATAGGCACCTATCAAGTGCTGATAATTGCTCAGAGGTTAAAAAAAAATGTTACTATCTTCAGTCTCTATCTTGAAGTTACTTAAAAGTTTTTTATATTGGAGCAAAAATCTTTAAGTATTTGACATGACCACAATCTCAGAAGTTTGAAACAAGTGAGAAGAAAAGAGGATTTTCCAGTATTAGCTTAAACATCCAAACTGGGAAGTGACTATGATAAAGTAGGGAAAAATAACAACAGCAACCGGGGCCTGAGGCAGGAGACCAGAATCTGTTCTGGGCTCTGCCTTCAATAGCCTCTGGGCAAACCAGTTCACACGTCTAGGCCTTGCTTAAAACAATAAAATAAAGTAGCTCTTTACTATGAGTGTTAATCACAATCATCTTCTCAGAAGCTTTATATAAATGTGCCATGTGCAGGAGCCACCTCAAAACCACTCAGTCAAATGACCTGGAGAAATCTGTGGAAAAGTCCTTCAGATTATTCTGCTATGGCTCCCTGGTCAGCGACCTATGGTTCTTTTCACCCTCTAACAGATTCATTCTGTGAAACAAGGTTTTAATATTTTCTAGCCAGAACAAAAATATATTTGAAATCTCTCTGCTTCTTTCACAGTAAATAAGAGTCATCCTAGTATTTCAGGAACTGTGGTCAAAGTACATGAAAACTGACAAAAATCATTTAAGGAGAGAGTCATTTAGATGCCCTACAGTGGAACTTACTTTAATTTACAAAGTTAAATTTCAAGCCAGTATATAAAGTAGATGCTAAATAGAATTACTTACTTTGAGTCTGGCAACTCAAAATAGATCCCTAGGGCACAGTCCCAGGAGGTGGGAACAGGAAACTGACCCCTGGTATGCTTTGAAACTTCCCACTCCTATCTTTCAACACAGGAAGTATCACCAGTTGCCTCACTGTGATTAAGGAAAGGCTATGATTTGGAAAACAACTCTTGGTAGATGTTTAGGGAAGAAACTGACCCTTTCATAGGGCATAGTGGCCATAACATATTTGCTACAAAGGATGGATTGGTGGAAAAAGAAAAAAATCATTTTGAAAAATACTGTAAGAGCAGTCCTACACTGGGCACAAATGTGAGCCACATGGAACAGCAATGAATGACTTTAGGTAGGATCTGTGTTGCCTTAAATTTTTCCTGACTAGAACAAAATCAGGGGGCTTCCCTAGTAGCTCAGCTGGTAAAGAATCCACCTGCAATGCAGGAGACCCCAGTTCAATTCCTGGGTCAGGAAGATCCACTGGAGAAGGGACAAGCTACCCACTCCAGTATTCTTGGGCTTCCCTAGTGGCTCAACTGGTACAGAATCCCCTGCAATGCGCAAGACCTGGGTGTGATCCCTGGGTTGGAAGATTCCCTGGAGAAGGGAACAGCTACCCACTCCAGTATTCTGGCCTGGAGAATTCCATGGACTACACAGAAAAAAAAATCATAGCCTATGAAATTTTCCTCAGTCTCCATATGTAGAGCATTTCCCCTCTTTTCTACAGAAAAACCTTTCTAACATCTCCACCCAAATGAAATGTTCATGTTCACTGACTAAGTCCACAAATCTTTTGTAGGTGAAAGGAGTGCAAGGAAACTCTGAACTTTTTTGGAAATTAAAGCAGATCTGTGCAGTTTATCATAATCTTTAAAAAGTTTATTAGTGTAGCATCACTGTCTTTAAAAGGCACATTAGTATAGCATCACTACTCGGAAAACTGGTGATTCGGTTCGGTTTTCTTTCCTTTCAAATGCTGACTATGAAATTCTCACTTGGTTTTCTGTCCAGAATGTGAAAATAACTTTCTTTACTTAAGGTGGATCCTACAATTAGTTCTATTTCCACAGGGCCTCACACTTCCCCAGCACCTCTTCAGTTGTCACTTCTGACAAGTAATATAAGAAAGATGGGGAACCTTTTGTTATTTGTTTTTTCCGAAGTGCAATGGAAGATCATACAAAATAATTCTAAGATATCATGAGCTCAATATTCATTAAGATTAATTTTTAAAATAAAGACATGTTCTTAGAGAATGTAGAGAACAACATGGAACTTAGAGCCTAACATCTTGTTGGTATCACTTACTAGGCGTTACAATCATAGGCAAGTCAATTAAGATAATAACACTCCTGCCTCAAACTGATGGTAGGATCAGAGGACACTCTGTACATCGCCACTGCTGTTTTGTTGCTCAGTCATGTCTGACTCTCTGAGACTACATGGACTATAGCCCGCCATCCTCTGTCCATGGGATTTTCCAGGCAAGAATACTGGAGTGGGTCTCCTGGATATCAGAAATCCTCTGATCTTAGGGGAAGTCACTAAGGCGTGTCAAACTGTTTTGCAACCCCATGGACTATAGCCTGCCAGGCTCCTCTGTCCATGGGATTTCCCACACAAGAATACTGGAGTGGGTTGCCATTCCCCTCCTCCAGGGTATCTTCCCGTCCAGAGACTGAACTCGCGTCTCCTGCACTGGTAGGCAGATCCTTTGCCACTGAGCCACCAGAGACGCCTATCCTGTACATACAAGGCTCTACAAATAGCAAGCTGTTACATACATGTTAGCTGCTGGTGGTTTTTAATTTTTATTTCGAAGTGAATCTTTAAAAGTCTCTGTCCAATGAAGATAATCAACAGTAGGTTCTTACAGGTTTTCTTCAAATTTCAATATATCCAAATAAGCCCACTCCTGTCACATCTGATTGCACTATGAACCCTGAGTACTGAGAGATCCAGAAGAACTGTTCACATGTAAAATCTTTATTTAGGTTTTTAAAAAATATTCAGTTTTTGTGCCTATATTAGTTTTAAGCATCAGATTTAAGGCGATCAAAACTGCAACAGATTTTAATTAATCTCAGGACTCTATCAGAAGTTCAGAAACAAAGAAAACAAAACCAAAAAAAAAGGCAACTTCTCTAATGCTATTAGCAAAAACAAATACCTTATTTAACATGTTATAAAACGTGTATGAATTTACAGCTTTAGTTTTGCTTTCTGTTTTATAACACAAACAAGACAAAAATACACTTAAGAAATATTTGCTAGAAATAAAAGCAATACTAACAGTGAATAAATGTAAACAAATATGCCAAGCAAGCCTACAGAAAAATCAGTACACTCTATTTTTAATCAAAACCCCAAACCACCATGGCATTTTTACGGCTTAAAACTGAAGAGGACCTTTCAAACCAGTGCCCCCAACTCGAACAGTGAGGCACTTCAAGACTGATAAAAGATCACAATCTAAGGTAAGATCAACACGTTGCTCTTATGAAGTGTAGACAACTCTTTGAAATTATCCCTTCCTTGTAAGGCATTCACAAAAATGCCACTTGCTTTTTTTTTTTTTTTTAAGTGATGGGATGGGATTCCAACAGAATAGGATCATTTATTTTCTTATTTTTATTATGTACAAAATATTATTAAGTTACCCTGTATATATCTGTACTACTCTTCATCTCAGATTTTAAACTGCTTTAACAAAGGGTTTACAACTTTCTTTTGATTAACAATGGACTCAATATATATTTTAAAAATTCTGAAGATATTTTTAAAATTTTAGTTGTTGAGCAATTGTACTAGGAATCTTTCAACTCTGATAAAAGAAGCTATCTAAAATTATTAATGAGACAAGTTTATCAAAAACTTTCTGATCCAAAGATGTGATGAAATAAAAATATACACAAAGCATACAGATTTCCAGCTGTTGGACAGGGCACACATAAATAGTCACATGTTAAACATCCGGATGCTGCACACTCAAGAACTCTAGGGGTAAATTCTTCGTGGTTTTCTTAGAAAAACACTGTTTAATATCTATTTACCAAAATAGGACTCCTCTTAATTCTCATTTCTTCACATGTATCTAAATTTATGGTTGCTACTGGAAATATTATGTCTACATGAACTTAAATAAAACATCTTCCTAGCTATTTAGAGCACAAATTTAGCACCAAGGTAACATGTACTAATATAATATTTTGATAATTACAAACATAGTTAGGTAAGGCTCATTTATTAGTAAAAACAGCTAACCACCCCACAGTACTCAGTATATGCCAAGTACTATGCTAAGAGCTTTGTAAGCATAATCTCATTTAATCTATAAACGGTAGTGTCCTGTTTTACAAAGGTTATCCACTTTATCCATGGTCACATAATTGCAGGATCCAGGTTCAGTTAGATCTGAGGCTGCTGCTGCTGCTAAGTCGCTTTAGTCGTGTCTGACTCTGTGCGACCCCATAGACGGCAGCCTACCAGGCTCCCCTGTCCCTGGGATTCTCCAGGCAAGAACACTGGAGTGGGTTGCATTTCCTTCTCCAATGCATGAAAGTGAAAAGTGAAAGTGAAGGCGCTCAGTCGTGTCCAACTCTGTGCGACCCCATAGATGGCAGCCCACCAGACTCTCCCTTCTATGGGATTTTCCAGGCAAGAGTACTAGAGTGGGGGTGCCATTGCCTTCTCCGTCAATTAGATCAGTTCTACCTAATTCCAGACCAGGACTCTTACCACTACAAGACAAGCTGTTTTTCACTCAGTGTCAACCCCTATAAGGTATGATTCTTCTTAGCAGTTCTAAACCAGCTGTAAACTGTGCTTTCTCCGTGGGGGCTTAGAATCTTAGTAGTTTGGGGGAGAACTACTGTCAGCATCCGAGAGAGAAAGGAGCACAAATGTATTTCAAAAGTCCTACAGATAAATGCTTTAGAGACAATAACACACCTTCAAGGCTGTGTATTGTTATCCTGCTTATTTAACTTCTATGCAGAGTACATCATGAGAAACGCTGGACTGGAAGAAGCACAAGCTGGAATCAAGATTGCTGGGAGAAATATCAATAACCTCAGATATGCAGATGATACCACCCTTATGGCAGAAAGTGAAGAGCAGCTAAAAAGCCTCTTGAGGAAAGTGAAAGAGGAGAGTGAAAAAGCTGGCTTAAAGCTCAACATTCAGAAAACAAAGATCATGGCATCTGGTCCCATCACTTCATGGGAAATAGATGGGGAAACAGTGGAAACAGTCTCAGACTTTATTTTGGGGGCTCCAAAAGCACTGCAGATGATGATTGCAGCCATGAAATTAAAAGACGCTTACTCCTTGGAAGGAAAGTTATGACCAACCTAGATAGCATGTTCAAAAGCAGAGACATTACTTTACCGACTAAGGTCCATCTAGTCAAGGCTATGGGTTTTTCCTGTGGTCATGTATGGATGTGAGAGTTGGACTGTAAAGAAGGCTGAGTGCCGAAGGATTGATGCTTTTGAACTGTGGTATTGGAGAAGACTCTTGAGAGTCCCTTGGACTGCAAAGAGATCCAACCAGTCCATTCTGAAGGAGATCAGCCCTGGGATTTCTTTGGAAGGAATGATGCTAAAGCTGAAACTCCAGTACTTTGGCCACCTCATGCGAAGAGTTGCTGGGAGGGATTGGGGGCAGGAGGAGAAGGGGACGACAAAGGATGAGATGACTGGATGACATCACCGACTCGATGGACGTGAGTTTGAATGAACTCTGGGAGTTGGTGATGGACAGAGAGGCCTGGCGTGATGCAATTCATGGGGTCGCAAAGAGTCGTACACGACTGAGCAACTGAACTGAACTGTATGACGCCAAGAGCAAAATTCAGCTTAGCTGTCTCTTTCGTAGGGGAAGGGATCCCTGACATCCTGCTCTGTATTTCTATCACAGGCTCCGGCATGCTGCACTATCACTATCCACTTTATTGTTCTAATCACACCACTGCCTTCTGCCTTTCTATCTTTGCACTTCCCATATCGTCACAATTTACTAGAAAATAGAACATCTGTATCAGACCTTCCTGGCTGTATCAGACAATCAAGATTCCACAGTTGTAATCTCTTATCGTATGCCATCATGGGCAAAACTATCCGGTGATAGCAGACTATCTTAAGGTTGGTTGCTCCTTAAGATCATAAGAGTATTCTACGTACATTACCTCAAAAAGTTTGACCCCTTTCTTGCTAAACTGTAATACATGCTCTAACCCTAAGAAGACAGAGACCATGATGCCTTTGAAGAAATGCTGGGCATAAAAAGTGAGGTGAGTAAGTGGAAAACTGACCCAACATGAACATCAACTGCCATCATGGTGCATAATGTAAACTGCTTAAATGGGTGTTCACTTTTATAAGCTATCAAACAAAATACCACCTTTGCAAAACACTCTAAAAGAACACATGAATAGTTTGTAGTAATGGGCTCTATTTAAAATAAACATTTATAAAAATGGTTTTTACATTATATTTCACTTTCCTAATGTTCTGAAACTGAATTATATTCTCCAAATGTTTTGACGAACTAAAAATACGTATGTATAGGATGCTGAATTAGGTACAGTAAAAAGATGAGTGGTAGGAACTGTGGGGCAGGAAAGAAGGAAGAACGACTAAATACTACCCGGGGCATACTGAGGACAGTGGAAGCATTCTGTATGACACAGTAAAGGTGGACGCATGTTATTAAACATTTGTCAAAACCTACAGCAGGTATATGTAGCATCATTAGTTGCAACGGATGGAGCACAGCAACACAAAATGCTAGTAACAGAGGAAAAGCGGGTAAGGAAGAGCGGAGCGTACCTGAGAACTTTCCTCCACTCCTTTTTCTATAAACCAAAAGGTTTTCTTAAGTCTATTAATTAACAAAAAATAGTTTTGGAAACAGTTAATGGTGACGGCTGCATAACATTGTGAATATAGCTAATGCCACCAAACTGTAAGTTTAAAAATGGCTAAAATGGCAAATTTCATGTTATATCTGTTTTACCACAAATCAAAACGATTAGAGACCCTCCTTGTCTGATGAGAAAATAATTCAGTGATTCCAGGGGAAAAATGCTAGTAAATGAATCACAATCTGCAGAAATCGGTGAAATTCTTACCAGAAAATATTTTCAGGAGATACTACTCCACTATAATAAGAACAATAAATTTTAAGCGTTGCCGTGTTAACAAAAGCAGTATCTCAAGGGACCTGGTTCTGTCATGAATGGAAGCTCCATACCTCCCAAGTCTCCTCTCACAACTGAAAAACCAGAGATATCACACAGCAAAGCAGCACAGGATGTGGCCGAATGTGGAAAGAAGAAGGCTGCCTAGAGACCTTGCCTCTGGGGGAAAATCACAGCGGTGTGAGCCCTGGGCATTCGACTGGCCCCTGGTGTCACAGGCAGGGCACAGCTGGAGACAGCCTGTGGGACCTTCAAGAAAAGCTTCTCCTCCACCCAACACCTGCCAAGGACCAAGAAAAGGGCGGACCAACAAAAGGACCAATCACCCTCCACTTACCAATGGAGAAACCACCTTCCCCTTCCAGCAGACCAAATGAGAAGTGCAAGTTCCAAACCCCACCCAGTCTACCCTCTGACACAGAAGCAGTGGCCCCGTCACCCAGCAGCGGCCAGACAGCTGGACAGGCAGGCGGACCTTCATCGTGCCCCAGGGAGAGCCAGGGGTGCTGCCACCTCCCTTCTGGCAAGCAAACGGGCAGTGTTGCTCCTTCTCCTTAGTCCCTAGAATGCCCCCAAGGAAGGAACATCTGCAAAGAGGAGCAAAAGCTGAGCCTCCTCCCCTCCCCAGCAGCAATGAGATATATTAAGCAGTCTGAGCAGAGCCAGTCACCAAGATTAGTGCTGTGCAAGAAAAAGAGGAGCCTCACCCCGCACAATTGATGAGATGGACCAAGGCTGCACAAGGGGGACTCACCCCTGTTCCACCTTTCCCAGGCTCCCAGGGTCACTGAGGCCCAGTGGGAGCTCAATCTCCATACTCACTCCACAGTGCTGAGCAGGGCTGGTCAACATTCCGATTCTGTACTCGCCTCGGGTCAGCAGAGCCCGGGGAAACAGAGTCCCACACTACTGTGAATTCACAGAGCCAAAGGAAGGAGCGGATGCAGAGCTGGTTGGCACTCCACTCCCCTCCGTCTCTGCCCTGGTGGTGGCAGGCTCAGGAGGAAACCGACACTATAACTCAAATCTCCAGGAGGAGAAGGTGAATATCCAACCTACCAACTGCTTCTACCTTTGCTATCGGGGTCCTGGTGTATGGAGTCGGGGGAACCTAGTGGGCAAGTGAACATACACAAACATCCAACCCTCAGCCACGTCAACAGGAAGCCTAGCTGATTGAAAATAATAATAATATTAATAATTAAACAGGCTCAAGAATCTCATAATACAAAACCAGGATATAATTGTAGAAATCACTGCCATACCAAGAACCAGGAAAGCACAACAGTTCAGTTCAGTTCAGTTCAGTCGCTCAGTCATGTCCGACTCTTCGCGACCCCATGAATTGCAGCACGCCAGGCCTCCCTGTCCATCACCATCTCCCGGAGTTCACTCACACTCACATTCATCGAGCCAGTGATGCCATCCAGCCATCTCATCCTCTGCCGTCCCCTTCTCCACAGGAATGGGAAAAACAACAACAGTCAATGCCGAGATGAATCACATGTTAAAACTGTCTGACAGGATTTTAAAGCAGCTGCAACACATGCTTCAATAAGTGATTAAATTTTGTTAACAAAAATTAATAAGATTTTGAAAATAATGAAACAGAAAGTATAGAACTGAAAAAAATGATAAAAATAAACTTATTGGATGAACTGAATGCTACAGTTAACATGACAGAGAACATCTTTAAGCCCAGATGGCTTCACAGAAGAATTTTATCAAGCATTTACAGCAGAATTCATATAGATTTTACACAATCTGTTGCAGAAAATTAAAGAGGGAAAATGTGCACATTTATTTTAGAACTATTACTCTGATACAGAAACAGAAGGAGTCTAAAGCACAACCAAAACACAGTATTAAAAGGGAGAGGGAACTATAGACCAATACTTCTCATAAATTTAGATATAAAAATTATCAACAAAAGATTACCAAATCAAGTCCAGTAATACATAAAATGAATTTTACACAATGACCACTGCAGTCTATTCCAGGTACACAAAGCTGGTTCAATATTTGTAAATCAATCAGTGTAACCCACCATGGACTTCCCTGGTGGCTCAGTAGTAAAGAATCCGCCTGCCAGTGCAGGAGATGTGGATCAATCCCTGGGTTGGGAAGATCCTCTAGAGAAGGAAATGCCAACCCACTCCAGTTTTCATGCCTGGGAAATCCCATGGACAGAGGAGCACAGAGGGCTCCTCCTGGAGGGCTCCTCTGTCCATGGGGTTGCAAAACAGTCAGACACAACTTAGTGACTAAACAACAAACAACTCACCATATCAAAGGATTAAATAGAAATTATAAGATCATGTAAATTGATGCAAAGTATCTGACATAATCCAATATCACTTCATAGTAAAAATTTTCATGAAATGCTTTCTTCCTAAAGTGAGGAACAAGGCAAGAATGTCTGCTCTTATCTGTCTGATTCAACAAAGCATTGCAAGTGTTAGCTACTACAATAAGACAATAAAAAGAAATAAAAGGATATATAAATACTAAATAAATAAATAAAAGTATCTTTAACTGGAAATGACCCTTTACATAGAAAACACCAGTGGATTTGCTGATAAACTCTTACAACTGTTCTAACTTATTTCAGCAAAGGATACAAAACTAACACAAAAAATTAAATTTCTATTTGCCAAAAAGAAACATGTAGAAACCAAAATTAAAATATTATGTATAATCACACAAAGAAAGTTCAGTTCAGTTTAGTCGCTCAGTCGTGCCCGACTCTTTGCGACCCCATGAATCCCAGCAATCTAGGCCTCCCTGTCAATCACCATCTCCAAGAGTTCACTCAGTCCATCGAGTCCATGATGCCATCCAGCCATCTCATCCTCGGTCGTCCCCTTCTCCTCCTGCCCTCAATCCCTCCCAGCATCAGAGTCTTTTCCAATGAGTCAACTCTTCGCATGAGGTGGCCAAAGTACTAGAGTTTCAGCTTTAGCATCACTCCTTCCAAAGAAATCTCAGGGTTGATCTCCTTCAGAATGAACTGGTTGGATCTCCTTGCAGTCCAAGGGACTCTCAAGAGTCTTCTCCAACACCACAGTTCAAAAGCATCAATTCTTCGGTGCTCAGCCTTCTTCACAGTCCAACTCTCATATCCATTCATGATCACAGGAAAAACCATAGCCTTGACTAGACAGACCTTAGTCGGCAAAATAATGCCTCTGCTTTTGAATATGCTATCTGAGTTGGTCATAAGTTTTCTTCCAAGGAGTAAGCGTCTTTTAATTTCATGGCTGCAATCACCATCTGCAGTGATTTTGGAGCCCAAAAAATGCAGTCTGACACTGCTTCCACTGTTTCCCCATCTATTTCCCATGAAGTGATAGGACCGGATGCCATGATCTTCGTTTTCTGAACGTTGAGCTTTAAGCCAACTTTTTCGCTTTCCTCTTTCACTTTCATCAAGAGGCTCCTCTTCACTTTCTGCCATAAGGGTGGTGTCATCTGCATATCTGAGGTTATTGATATTTCTCCCGGCAATCTTGATTCCAGCTTGTGTTTCTTCCACTCCAGCATTTCTCATGATGTACTTTGCATAGAAGTTAAATAAGCAGGGTGACAATATACAGCCTTGACGTACTCCTTTTCCTATTTGGAACCAGTCTGTTGTTCCATGTCCAGTTCTAACTGTTGCTTCCTGACCTGCATACAGATTTCTCAAGAGGCAGGTCAGGTGGTCTGGTATTCCCATCTCTTTCAGAATTGTCCACAGTTTATTGTGATCCACACAGTCAAAGGCTTTGGCATAGTCAATACAGCAGAAATAGATGTTTTTCTGGAACTCTCTTGCTTTTTCCATGATCCAGCGGATGCTGGCAATCTGATCTCTGGTTCCTCTGCCTTTTCTAAAATCAGCTTGAACATCAGGGAGTTCATGGTTCACGTATTGCTGAAGCCTGGCTTGGAGAATTTTGAGCATTACTTTCCTAGCATGTGAGATGAGTGCAATTGTGCGGTAGTTTGAGCATTCTTTGGCACTGCCTTTCTTTGGGATTGGAATGAAAACTGATCTTCTCCAGTCTTGTGGCCACTGCTGATTTTTCCAAATTTGCTGGCATATTGAGTGCAGCACTTCCACAGCATCATCTTTCAGGATTTGAAACAGCTCAAGTGGAATTCCATCACCTCCACTAGCTTTGTTCATAGTGATGCTTTCTAAGGTCCACTTGACTTCACATTCCAAGATGTCTGGCTCTAGATTAGTGATCACATCATCATGACTATCTGGGTTATGAAGATCTTTTTGTATAGTTCTTCCGTGTATTCTTGTCACCTCTTCTTAATATCTTCTGCTTCTCTTAGGTCCAGACTATTTCTGTCCTTTATCAAGCCCATCTTTGCATGAAATGTTCCCTTGGTATCTCTAATTTTCTTGAAGAGATCTCTAGTCTTTCCCATTATGTTCTTTTCCTCTATTTCTTTGCATTGATCGTTGAAGAAGGCCCTCTTACCTCTTCTTGCTATTCTTTGGAACTCTGCATTCAGATGCTTATATCTTTCCTTTTCTCCTTTGCTTTTCACCTCTCTTCTTTTCACAGCTATCTGTAAGGCCTCCCCAGACAGCCATTTTGCTTTTTTGCATTTCTTTTCCATGGGGATGGTTTTGATCCCTGTCTCCAGTACAATGTCACAAACCTCATTTCATAGCTCATCAGGCACTCTATCTATCAGATCTAGGCCCTTAAATCTATTTCTCACTTCCACTGTATAATCATAAGGGATTTGATGTAGGTCATACCTGAATGGTCTAGCGGTTTTCCCTACTTTCTTCAATTTGAGTCTGAATTTGGTAATAAGGAGTTCATGATCTGAGCCACAGTCAGCTCCTGGTCTTGTTTTTGTTGACTGTATAGAGCTTCTCCATCTTTGGCTGAAAAGAATATAATCAATCTGATTTCGGTGTTGACCATCTGGTGATGCCCATTTGTAGAGTCTTCTCTTGTGTTGTTGGAAGAGAGTGTTTGCTGTGACCAGTGCATTTTCTTGGCAAAACTCTATTAGTCTTTGCCCTGCTTCATTCTGCATTCCAAGGCGAAATTTGCCTGTTACTCCAGATGTTTCTTGACTTCCTACTTTTGCATTCCAGCCCCCTATAATGAAAAGGACATCTTTTTTAGATGTTAGTTCTAAAAGGTCTTGTAGGTATTCATAAAACTGTTCAACTTCAGCTTCTTCAGCATTACTGGTTCGGGCATTGACTTGGATAACTGATATTGAAAAAGGAACTATTTTTCTATATGGTTAACAAGAATGGCATCTATATGCAGAAAATTAGAAAATGCTGAGGAAAGAAATCAAAGAATACTTAAATGAAATGGAGAAACACATCATTTTCATGTATGAAAAGACATAGTACAGCAAAGATGTCAATTCTCAAATTAATTTTTAAGTTCAATGCAATTGCCCTCAAAATCCCAACAGTGTTACTGTAGGCATACAATACAAGCTAATTCTAAAATTTATATAGAAAGGAATATGTCCTAGAATAAACCATTTAAAAAACTAATAGAGTGGAAAAAAATCACTGTCTCTGCTCTTCATGCCTACCACATGAAGCACAGCAGTATGGAATTGTCAAAGAAATACATGCGCTGGGCAATGGAGCAGAATCTAAACCTAAGAGTGAACACACAAAAATATGCCCAACTAATTTTTGAAAATGTTGCAAATACAATCCAATGGAGAAGAGACAGCCTTTTCAACACATGGTGCAGGAACATTAGAGAATCCATTGGCCAAAAAAAAAGAAATTTCAAACTACACCTCATAAAACTTAACTCAAAAGGGGCCATGGACCATAATCTAAAACCTAAAACTATAAAGCTTTTAAAAAAATAAATATAGGAGAAAATCTTCAGAATAAAGGAATAGTCAAAGAGTTCTTAAACTTCATACCAGAAACACAATTCATACGAAGAAAGTTTCATAAACTAGACTTCATTCAAAATTCAAAACTTTCTCTGCAAAAGGCTCTCATAAGAGGATGAAAAGACAAGTTACAAAACTGTGAGAAAAATATTTGTGAAGCGCACATCTAATAAAGGATGACTATCTATGAAGAACTCTTAAAAATTCAACATAAGCAATAAATAATCTAATAATAAAATGGAGCAATCATTCAACAAAGAGGAAATATGTGGAAAACAAGCACAAGAAAAATGCTCTGCATCACTAGTCATTAGTGAAATGCAGATGAAAGTCATAAAGCAATGCCATTTACACACCTATTAGAATGCCTAAAACAAACAAACAAAACAACAGCAGCACTCATTGTAGGAAAAGCTGCAAAGAAACTAAATCTTGGTCATCAGCATCTGCATCACTCATACATTACTGACTGGAGTGAAGAGCGGTACAGCCACTCTGGCAAACAATTTGGCAGTACCTAGTAAAACTAATCATCCAATTATTATGACTTAGCAACTGTATTCTTAGGCATTTACCTCAGAGAAATGAAAACTTGTGTTCACACACAAAATATCTGTACACAAATGTTTTTAGCAGTTTTATATGACAGTCTCAAACTGGAAACAATCCGCATGTTTTTCAGTAGATGAGTGATTAAATTAGCTGGTGCAATGAAATACTACTCTGCAATAAAAATGGACAAATACTGACAGATGCAACTTCAAGTGCTCCAGGAGATTATGGTGAAAGGGGGAAAAAAAATCCCCAAAGATTTCATATTGTATGTTTCTGTTTATATACAATTCTTGAGCTGAAAAAAAACGAAGAAATGGAAAAGACTAGTTGCTGGGCGTAGAGCAGATGAAGGGAGGGAGCTGAGGCAGTGGGTATGCCTCTGAAAGGATAACTAGAGGGGTCTTTGTGGTAAACCTTGGTTCTGGACCTTGATTTTGCTAGTATCAGTATGTTGAACTACAATTTTGTAAGATTTACCACTGGGGAAAATGGGTTGAGGGTGCCAAGGATCTCTCTGTATTATTTCTTAAAACTGAATGTGAATCTATTATCTCAAAATTAGAAGTTTAATTTTAAAACTCCAATATAAGTTTTAAAGCGATAAGATCTTAACATATAATGTTCCATTATCAGCTTCAGTAGAAGATATTTATAAAATGGGACATGCAGTGTTATTTTGGGTAGGAGAGTAATCTCTTTTTTTTTTTCTTTCTTCACTAAAAAAAGTGGGGAGGGAAAAATGGAGAATATTTTAGAGCTACAAACAGGGCCAAATCATGCATTTGCACAAGTCTTCAAAATTTTCAAAGGTCTTGAGAACATATAATCTATGAAGAGCTTTATTACAACACTGGGTCTTAAAATTAGAGGGCAGATAATTTAATTCTAATCAAAAAAATTAACAGAAAGAAGCAACTTGACCAAAGTTGGTGGCAAAGCCAAAACTAGATTCACAGTTTACAAGCAAGGCTATTTCTAGTTGTGTTTTTTTTTTAACCACATCAATTTCTTAGTCTTAATTCAAGAGCAATATTGTTCCATAAAATACATGTTTCAAGCATATATTCTGTTAATAGTTGATTAATTAAAAAAAAAAAAGAGTATCTTATTTGTATTACCACATGTTCTCTAGGCAGCTGCTGCTACTGCTAAGTCACTTCAGACGTGTCTGACTCTGTGCAACCCCATAGACTGAAGCCCACTAGGCTCCCCCCGTCCCTGGGATTCTCCAGGCAAGAACACTGGAGTGGGTTGCCATTTCCTTCTCCAATGCACGAAAGGGAAAAGTGAAAGTGAAGTCGTTCAGTCGTGTCCGACTCTTATTGATCCCATGGACTACAGCCCACCAGGCTCCTTCATTCATGGGATTTTCCAGGCAAGAGTACTGGGGTGGGGGGTGCCATTGCCTTCTCCAAAATTATTCCTGAGTAAACTATAAATAGAAAATAACTACAATGTAAAACACTTTATAATGACTTAAAGGGCTATTTACATTTAGAGTATTATTTTAAATATTATCAAAATGGAACTTAAATAATATATCAACTTAATTATATGTACACAATTTATACAAAAATGTTAAGGATTTCCCCCTCCATGATTATGAGGACACCTCCGATCAACTTTTATAATTAGCTGACACACATTTATATAATACTAATTAATTTTATTAGCCTAAAAACTAAGTGAAATATAACCCCAAATAATCACCATCCACTTAGAAAACAATTAAAATACTATCTAGGCAGAGACATTTATAAACATCACAGAAAATACATATGCATGTAAAACATGGAACTCTGCAACTAAATGTTACTCTGAAATTGTTAAATGTTACTTTTAAACACACACCACTAAAAAGATAAGTCATATTTCTCCTAAAATAGAGGCATTGTTGATTACTAGAAAACATTGATTAATAAAAGTTACATACATGAAATAAGAACAAATATCACTTTAAATAGATTTAAGAAGCATTTTACCTTTAGTAAGTTAAAGCAGATATCTTAGAATCAAGGATATATGATATTTTACAGAATCCTCTAATTCTGGGGTTGAAAAAATTAGCATTCTTTATTCTAGGCAAATGTGAAACGCACATCTCAAATAGGTTAGATAATCTGCCCAGTCACAATCACAAATCAATTAGAAATTAGAAACCAAGGCTAGCACCCAGTGGAAAATTTTTTTGTATGAAACAAATACTTTAAAAGACACATCTTTTAAATGGTTGACCTATACTTCCTATAAAGTATTCTTAGTGTCTCAGTTCTATTAAACACTCTGGGGACATTTTCTCTGGTGAGTTCTTTTTAGCAGACTGCAAAGAATGATGTCAAGGAGCTTATAAACTATGTGTTTTCTTTAGGGGTTTTACGGCTTAGGTCTTATGTTTTAAGTCTTTAATCCATTAGCAAAAACCTATGGTAGATAAAAAAGATTCAGAGATGAAGCAAAGAACAAAATACTGGGCCTGTACTCTTAGCTTACATTCTAACAAAGATAACAAAAGAAGTGAAGAACAAACAAATATATTAAGATAATGACAGGCAGGAATAAGTGCAATAAAATAAAATAAAACAGAGTTATGGGCATACACACTGAGGAAACCAGAACTGAAGGAGATATATGTACCCCAATGTTCACTGCAGTACTGTTTACAATAAGTAGGACATGGAAGCAATCTAGATGTCCACATGCACACCAGTCGATAAGGAAGTTGTGGCACATATACACTATGTAATATTAGTGAGCTATAAAAAGGAACACATGTGAGTCAGTTCTAGTGATGCGGATGAAACTGGAGCCTATTATACAGAGTGAAGTAAATCAGAAAGACAAACACCAATACTGTATATTAACGCATATATATGGAATTTAGAAAGATGGTAGCAACAATCTTACATGCATGACAGCAAGAGAGACAAGAGATGTAAAGAAAAGACTTTGGGACTCTGTGGGAGAAGGTGAGGGCGGGATGATTTAAGAGAACAGCACTGAAACATGTACAGTACCACATGTAAAACAGATGGCCAGTGCAAGTCTGACGCATGAAGGAGGGCGCTCAGAGCCGGAGCTCTGGGACAACCCAGAGGGATGGGGCGGGGAGGGAGCGGGGAGGGGCTCAGGACAGGGGGACACATGTGCACCTGTGGCTGATCCCTGTCGATGCATGGCAAAAACCACCACAATACTGTAATCATCCTCCAATTAAAATTAATTAATTAAAAATTTTTAAAGGAAATGAGGTGAAAACCTTCCTGGGAATTAAAAAAACATGAGAATAAAAAATGATGAGTATTATATTAAATAAGATGGTGGTTAGGGTAATAATTTCAGAAGGGGAAATACTAGGGAGAAACCTGAGTATAATATCACAAATATTGGAAAGGATCGACTACGAAAATTCCAGGAGAAAGAAGCAGTAACTACAAATGTCTTTGGTGGAAAGTATGCTAGATGTATTTTAGAATCTAAAAACCAATTTTCTTGTTCTCGTTCATATCTCTTTCCACTGTGGCACAGCATATACTTCAGAGTTTACCATTATTAAACCATGTTACTCATTTTTACAAGAAATTTGAATTCACCTTGTAGCAGTCTTTTTATTCTGTTTTATGGGTGGGAAAAAAATCACTGTATAATAAATCCTCTAAGTGGCTAATTACGTTGGCACTTCCTTAGAAGGAACTTTTAAAGAAAGGTCAAAGGTCATTTGCCTTATTTTTTCCAAACAAAATAAATTATATTAAACAAAAGCAATTTGGATGTTAAAAACACTGAGAAGAAAAATAAAATCCTTTAGATAGTTTACTGTATCACTTAAGGCTTTGGTGGCTCAGATGGTAAAGAATCCTGCAATGTAGGAGACCCATGTTCGATGCATGGGTCGGGAAGATCTCTGAAGAAGGGAATGGCAACCCATTCCAGTATTCTTGCATGGAGAATTCCATGGACAGAGGAGCCTGGTGGGCCTGCAGTCCATGGAGGTGCAAAAAGTCAGACAAGACTCAGCTATTAACACTAACTTAAGGCTGTTACTTAGTTCTAACACCCATTTGATAAAAGGTTGAAATAAACAATTCTCTCCATTTCCTATCTTTAAGAAACAATTTTTAAAACCAATAAAAAATAAACTCAAAATGGATTAAAGATCTAAACATAAGACCAGAAACTATAAAACTCCTAGAGAAAAACATAGGCAAAACACTCTCTGACATAAATCATAGCAGGATCCTCCATGACCCACCTCCCAGAGTAATGAAAATAAAAGCAAAAATAAACAAATGGGACCTAATTAAACTTAAGAGCTTTTGCACAACAAAGGAAAATATAAGCAAGGTGAAAAAAACAGCCTCAGAATTGGAGAAAATAATAGCAAACGAAGCAATCGACAAAGAATTAATCTCAAAAATATACAAGCAACTCCTGCAGCTCAATTCCAGAAAAATAAATGACCCAATCAAAAAATGAGCCAAAGAACTAAATACACATTTCTCCAAAGACATACAGATGGCTAACAAACACATGAAAAGATGCTCAACATCACTCATTATCAGAGAAATGTGAATCAAAACCACAATAAGGTACCATTTCACGCCAATCAGAATGGCTGCTATCTAAAAGTCTACAAACAATAAATGCTGGAGAGGGTGTGGAAAAGGGAACACTCTTACACTGTTGGTGGGAATGCAAACTAGTACAGCCACAATGCAGAACAGTGAGGAGACTCCTTAAAAAACTGGAAATAGAACTGCCATATGATCCAGCAATCCCACTGCTGGGCATACACACCAAGGAAACCAGAATTGAAAGAGTCACGTATACCCCAATGTTCATTGCACCCCTGTTTATACTAGCCAGGACATGGAAGCAACCTAGATAGACGTCCATTGGCAGATGAATGGAAAAGAAAGCTGTGGTATACATACACAATGGAATATTACTCAGACATTAAAGAGAATACATTTGAATCAGTTCTTTTTTTTAAATCACTTCTAACGAGGTGGATGGATAAAACAGGAGCCTATTATACAGAGTGAAATAGGCCAGAAAGAAAAACACCAATACAGTATACTAATGCATATATATGGAATTTAGAAAGATGGTAACGATAACCCTATATGTGAGACAGCAAAAGAGACACAGATGTATAGAACAGTCTTTTGGACTCTGTGGGAGAAGGCGAGGGTGGGATGATTTGAGAGAAGAGCACTGAAACATGCATATTATCATATGTGAAACAGATCACCAGTCCAGGTTCAATGCATGAGACAGGGTGCTCAGGGCTGCTGCACTGGGATGACTTTGGGGGATGTGATGGGGAGGGAGGTGGGAAGGGGGTTCAGGATGGGGAACACATGTACATCCATGGCGGATTCATGTCAATGTACGGCAAAACCACTATAATACTGTAAAGTAATTAGCCTCCAATTAAAAGAAAAAAAAATCATTTTCAAACCATCCTCAACTAGCTCCTACAACATGAAAATAAACACATATCGTATGTACTATAAAAATTTATCTATGCAGTAAAGGCAAAATACTCAAAGAGAATATGCATATGAAGAAATGCAAAGAACACTCAGTTCAGTTCAGTCGCTCAGTCGCGTCCGACTCTTTGAGACCCCATGAAATGCAGCACGCCAGGCCTCCCTGTCTATCACCATCTCCCGGAGTTCACTCAAACCCACGTCCCTCGAGTCAGTGATGTCATCCAGCCACCTCATTCTCTGTCGTCCCCTTTTCCTCCTGCCCCCAATCCCTCCCAGCCATCAGAGTCTTTTCTAATGAGTCAACTCTTTGCATGAGGTGGCCAAAGTACTGGAGTTTCAGCTTTAGCATCATTCCTTCCAAAGAACACCCAGGGCTGATCTCCTTCAGAATGGACTGGTTGGATCTCCTTGCAGTCCAAGGCACTCTCAAGAGTCTTCTCCAAAACCACAGTTCAAAAGCATGAATTTTTGGCACTCAGCTTTCTTCACAGTCCAACTCTCACATCCATATATGAACACTGGAAAAACCATAGTCTTGACAAGACGGACCTTTGTTGGCAAAGTAATGTCTCTCTTTTCAATATGCTATCTAGGTTGGTTATAACTCTCCTTCCAAGGAGTAAGCATCTTTTAATTTCATGGCTGCAGTCACCATCTGCAGTGATTTTGGAGCCAAAAAATAAAGTCTAAGACTGTTTCCACTGTTTCCCCATCTATTTCCCATGAAGGGATTGGACCAGATGCCATCATCTTAGTTTTCTGAATGTTGAGCTTTAAGCCAACTTTTTCACTCTCCTCTTTCACTTTCATCAAGAGGTTTATTAGTTCCTCTTCACTTTCTGCTATAAGGGTGGTGTCATCTGCATATCTGAGGTTATTGATATTTCTTCCAGCAATCTTGATTCCAGCTTGTGCTTCTTCCAGCCCAGCGTTTCTCATGATGTACTCTGCATAGAAGTTAAATAAGCATGGTGGCAATATACAGCCTTGACATACTCCTTTTCCTATGAGAATTGGAGAATTTGGGGCATTTCTTTTCCTTGGAGAATTTGGGGCATTACTTTACTAGCGTGTGAGATGAGTGCAATTGTGCGGTAGTCTGAGCATTCTTTGGCATTGCCCTTCTTTGGAATTGGAATGAAAACTGACCTTTTCCAGCCCTGTGGCCACTGCTGAGTTTTCCAAATTTGCTGGCATATTGAGTGCAGCACTTTCACAGCATCATCCTTCAGGATTTGAAATAGCTCAACTGGAATTCCATCAACTCCACTAGCTTTGTTCGTAGTGATGCTTTCAAAGGCCCACTTGACTTCACATTCCAGGATGTCTGGCTCTAGGTGAGTGATCATACCATCGTGATTATCTGGGTCGTGTAGATATAAATTTAATCTTTAAGTTTCAAAAGCATAAACACTCTAAGAGACAATTAAAAACCAAAATAAAGATGTTCTATTTTTTTCCTCACCATGTTCATAAATCATAACTTGGCATTACAGGCTCAGAGTCTTCAATCAGAAACAAAACCTTTGAAATATCAGTCTCTAAAGTAAAAAATATAAATTTTAATGCGGTTATATTTCAGGTTCATTTCAGTTCAACTAATGAAAAATGTTAAAGTTCTCATCAGTCCAAGATTTGAGAGAAACATGGTTCCTGTTTTTCAAAGCAACCCTCAGAAAAGCTGACGTGCCAATTCTACTCATTTGAGCAGATCTATAGAGGAAACCATAAGGTGGGGTTTAAATAAGAGAACTGCTGTTAACTACTTATCAGAAAAGGTAAATTAATATTTTTGTATCAATCCCCCAGGCTAAAAGACCACCCAAAGACATTTTCACTGGACAAAACTTATAAAATCAAAGAGGAAGTCCTCACCACCAAAGAAAACAATACTCTTTCAAGGAGAATTTATTTGTGAGACAAATCAAAACCTTTAATCTTCAGACTCTTTTTTTAAACAAGAATAGCAAATAATTTTATTTTGATTGGAAAGCCATTAAATACTATTTTCCTTGATATCAAAAGTTATATATAACACAGCTAAACATGGATAATAACAGAATTTAAAAATTCCTGTATTCTCATACTAAAAATTACACATTTTAACGTTTTATCTTCCCTTTGGTACTAGGCCAAAAGAATTTTCCAGTGCATGCAACTTAAGGGCATCATTTTCCTCACTACTCTTCTGCACAATAGCATTGTGAAAGCTGAAGCAAATGTTCTCCCAGAAAGTTTCCATCATGGATAACTGCTGGGATCACTGCAGTAAACAAATAAAATATGTTTCTTTACTATAAAAACTTGCTTTTAAAGATTTACTATGCATTGCTAAACAAGTACTAAGATAAAGTATAAAATGTATTTCCCAAAATACATGACAAAGGAATAAAAACTTAGTATGTAAAAAAATCTATATCTTCAAAAATATTCAAGTTTCATGGAATATAGTCTGAGAAATGCTATCAAAAGTGCAAACTAAGAAGGATGAAGAATTCTAACTGGTCCACAGGAATTGGTAGGTTCAATGCAGAGCTTCCCAAAGTAAGACACAACAAATGGCTTTCGCTTTCAAACTTTAAAGAATGTTTTGACATACGTAAACTCTGTAAACAGGCCAATTCTTTGTGCTAATCTTTGTGAAAATATACTTCCTAGTTAAGTAGCGGACTTTCCTGGGTCATTGTTCATAAGACTAGGAGAAGGCAATGGCAGCCCACTGCATTACTCTTGCCTGGAAAATCCCATGGACAGAGAAGCCTGGTGGGCTGCAGTCCCTGGGGTCGCTGCGAGTCGACACAACTGAGCGGCTTCGCTTTCACTTTTCACTTTCATGCATTGGAGAAGGAAATGGCACCCCACTCCAGTGTTCTTGCCTGGAGAATCCCAGGGATGGCGGAGCCTGGTGGGCTGCCGTCTATGGGGTAGCACAGAGTCAGACACGACTGAAGTGACTTAGCAGTAGCAGCAGCATGCTGATATAGGTTAAGGACTTTAGTTTATACCTGTGTATCAGTACTATCTACCCAGGCTTCCCTGGTGGCTCAGAGGTAAAGAATCCACAAGCCAATGCAGGAGACATGGGTTCAATCCCTGATCCAGAAAATCCCTCTTGCTATGGAGCAGCTAAGCCCGTGCGCCACAACTCTTGAGCCTGTGCTCCAGAGCCTGGGAGCCACAACGACTATGTGCCCTAGAGCCGGTGCTCTGCAACAAGAGAAGCCACTGCAGTGAGAAGCCCACACATTACATGGAAGGGAAGTCCCCGCTCGCTGCAATCCGAGGAAGCCTGTGCAGCAACAAAGACCCGGCCCCACCAAAAATAAAATAAATAATACAATTATATACATATATATAACTGCCTCTTCAATTTTAACTGAAATTGGGGGGTCAAGGAAGCGGCAGTGGTAGAGGAATATATGGCAACCCTCTATACTTTCAGCTTAATCTTTCTCTAAACCTAAAACTGTTCTTAAAATATAAAGACTATAAATTTTAAAATAACACAATAAAATAAAAGCAAGCATTTCAAGTAAGAAAAAGTTATTTCTTTTTAAATTTTATGAAATTATTACTTTTAATGAATCACAAATTCTACAGTAAGACTAATTTTTAAATATTTTTATCATCTACTCTAACAGAGTAGAGAGAATATCATCCTAGTGTCCAAGGATCAAAACAACTCAGGCCATGAAAGTAAAACAATAAAATAAAATAAAATAAAATACCTAGTGTCTTAATTAGTGTCATCAAATAATTTTACACTCGCTATATGTCTCTGACACTTTTTACTGCAGTCACCTCCTCTTCACTTAATTTACTAAGTAAACAGATGTCAGACACTGCTAAATTCAAAAGGGTAACATCAATTCACAGGAAAAGCTACGACACAGTAATAAGTTCACTTGTCTCTTAGTCCAGCACTCCCATTCTCTAAATTATTTCTATTTAGATTTTTATAAACATTTTTCCCAGGGTCCTTCCATTAACTTCTGCAGACAGACATTTGAACTCTTACTCAGTTTCAATGAGTCAATTTAACTCTCTTGGTCTTCTGATAAAAGGAGAAATCAATGTTCTAATTATAGCATTATAGAACACAGTTCTATAATAATATTAACTGGGTTAACAGAGTTTTGTCATCCAAGTGCTTATTGTATTGGTGATAACAATTTACCACCAAAAAGAACACAGCAAAATTTTCATTCAAAATCTGTTACAATAAAAATGGTTTACTTTCTAATGCCTTATAGGTACATGTAGTTAAAATATTTTAGTTAAATACACACATATATACATAATCAAAATCAGTTTTTCAAACTGACATCAAAGCTACTATAAATACATATTTGGTTCTAGCAAAAATATATCATGGTTGTATGCAACAAAACTAATGAATTGCAATACAAAGTTAAGCTGAATCTGCAGCAATGCTTTTATTACAGTGACTTAAATCAACCCCATTTAAACCCAATTTCATCCTAAGTAGTATTCATCTAATTTCACACTACTGAGGTTGACTACTCATTTAGGAAATTTATGTGTCCATGATATCAGGTCACAAAAGATATACATTAAAAGGTTTAAACTACTGTGAAAAGACCTGTAAATAGTGTCTTTAATGGAAGACTATGGACCTAATTCTTGGAAACTTGCAAGTTTCCAGTAATTTCCTGCATGATTAAATTTTTGTGTCATAAAAAATAATGACGTGGCAGCCAAAACCTGTTTAACTGTAGTGTGATAATGAGAAGTTGGAAAAGGGAATGTGGGATGATGTTAACTCAATATGCAAATAATGGTCAAATAGGGTCAAGACACAACTCTAGAGAGACTTCATAATAACTGGAATAGAGAAAAGTCACAGGAAATTGGGTTATTACACGGGAAAAGACAGCAATGATCAGAGCTTTCCAACCATGTCCTTTGTGTCTCCTATGCAACTGGGTGTAAGTGCACAGATTTCAATCCTCTCAGCCTGTGGAATGGCTGGCTAGGGCCAGGGGCACTCAGGCTCCCCAAAGCCTGTCGTCACCTGTCAGGACCAACCTTGTGCTTTTACATTCCATGGCCCTATGAATACTAATATTTTTACTTGTGGTGTGATGTGCAAAAAACACTGCAAACGCCTGAAAAAATGTAACCAACTCTTACACCACAGCAGTCACACTGAGGAAGGGGTTTTCCAAGAGTGAAAAATCTGTCACATTAAATTAAGACCATTTTAATTTGACTGTTATTGGTACTATGGATTGAGTTTTAACCTCTCAATTTGTTTAAAATGTATCATCATGTAAGATTCAAACGCAGTGAGAAGGTGCTATCTGTATGTTTCTGTTTGCGTGTATTTCAGGAATGTTAGCATAACAATACTTCACATTAATAGTGGGATTGGGGAGGATTTCCTTCCCCTTTTATGGGATCTGGACAAAACACAAGGTTGAAAAGCACTTGGTTAGTGGGTCTGGAGTTAAACAGCTTGAAGCTCTGGCCTACCACTTAAAAACTTTGTGATTCTAGGAAAGCTATTTACCTTCTCTTTGAGCCTCAGTTTCTCTATTTATAAGATAATGATAATTCTTATCCACAGAAGGGTCTTTGTGAGGATTCAAGTCTAAAACGTGATTAGCCTGGTATATTTTTTTAATTTATTTTTTATTTAAGGATACTTGCTTTACAGAATTTTGCTGTTTTCTGTTAAACCTCAACATGAATCAGCCATAGGAATACATATATCCCTTCCCTTTTGAAATTCCCTCCCATCTCACTCCCCAGCCCACACCTCTTGCTTGATACAGAGCCCCTGTTTGAGTGTATATTCTTGACAAACATATGCTGGTTAGCAGGGAGAGCTGACTTTAGAATGCTAAAAGTACGTTTCACGTATAACGAAAGCATAGTTTTAATCTAATTTATCCATCTTAGATAAAATACAATGGAAACCTGACTACATATATGTGACCATATTCCATCTTTAAAGGGGATAGGGGACGGCAATATTGCTTTAGAAGGACTCCTACCATTCTAAAAATACTGTCCCCGCAGCTGTTTAAAAATTTATTTTTTTAGACCATAGCACCACTGTTTGGTTGTTTCCAATTTCTAAAACCACAAATAGTAAAAGTGTACTCAGTCTACTGCAAACATAAATAGCAAATGCACGCTTCAGCACTTTTTAAAGGATATGGAAATTGGCAACAAAAATGCAGTTCATGTTGAAAATTTATGACAGCCCTGCCATATTTCTTCAGAAATACAATCAGGTAAAAATTAGGAAGATCTCTACCAGCTGGGTGGTATTTTTATGTTTTTTACTTATATTTTCACTAACTGAAAGACTCTCATTATGCAACTTCTGGCACTTGATAAAATAGAGCAATAGTACCTTTGCTAAAACCACAGTTTCTTTGGTTATGTTTAGCATTACACAAACATCTTTCACCTTAGATATCCTTTTGCATTAGAGTGTTTAATTTTAAATTGACTAAAGGGAATTTCTTTTTCAGAATATTATGCTTTCTGGATATCATTAGCACAAGAATTGTATTTTTATAACTTCTGAAAAGATTATGTGTGTTATAATTATTAGGCATTTGGTTCCATAAAAATATTGTGAGAACTACTGCTAAAAGATGAAAATATGAAAGTGATTCAGGGAAACATAGACAGGGCTGATTTACTGTAATACTATAAATCACAAGAGAAAAGTCTGTTTCAGAAAATATGTAAAAAGAACAACATGGATTCAGTGCCTCTTCCCTGATAGGGTTTATCTAATATAACATATCCTCAAACTTCTGAGACAGAGAAAGGAAAATCATTCCTGTACCAAAGGATGAAATAAATAATATTTACTGTGAAACTCAACAATGGAGAAAAGAGTTTTGTCATTAGGACAAATTCTTCACTACTCTATTTCTTATCACAGTATTTAAATTCCCGCTGCTACATACTGAAACTGGTTTTTAAATACCAGGGCTAGAAAGAATGAAAGACCATGCGTTATTAATCTTTTGATAAAACTTTTAAAAAGCTGAATTAGTACTGAGTGAACAAATGATTAAGTAGAGGAGAAAATGGCACTTGGTCATTTCAGATAACTTTTCCTTTTAATGAGATTTGTTTAAAAGAGCAATTCAAAAGCTGATGACCAATTACTCTATACTTTCTTCTTAGTTGAAATTAAAAAAAAAAAACTGCCAAGGAATGTTTTAAATGGCTCTTCTTTTTCACGGTGGTCCCTCTTTATATGCATTTTTGCTAAAAATACTTCCTATGAGATATTCTTAGAGTTACTGAATATATGGCTTATTCAACTGGATGAAAATTATCATATCTCTTTTATATGTTTCATAAAGCAAAAAAAAAAAAGGAAAAATTTAAATTAAAATAGGCACTGTAACAAAACTACAAACTGAATGAGAAAGACAAAAGTTCTGTGGTATTTGCAAAAAACGAAACTAGTTATATTTCTTAGTTTACTGAAAAGAAAATAATAAAGTCAAGACTATAAAACTATTATGCTTTGAATTTTTAAGTCCCTATGTGTTATGTAAACATTGCTCTTTCCCTCTGTCTTGTAAAAGGCATCTGATTTTTGCGAGACAATTGCTTTTCTTTAAATTTACACACTGGGAAGTGAACCTAACTGCTAACCAAATCTAAAAAATACTCAAATTACATCATAAATTAAGAAACTTACTATATTTTTCTCATCTACAATTAGCACCTATTGAAACTGTGAACTTAGAAAAGCATTCAGACTTAATTTCTTACTTTGAATGCCATTTAAATACTATAAACTTTATAATACTGTATCATTACATTTCGAGATACCATCTAAAAACATTTCAAAGTTCTCAACTTATCTAAAATATTTTCTGCTAAATAAGGTATTATCTGAAAGGTTAGTGACTCTGAATTGTCCATTATTACTTTAAGACAATACTTAATCATTTTTTCCTAAAATAAGAGTAGTCAAATCAATATGAAAGCTACAAAGAAAATAATATTTTTAAAAACAGCTTTTCAAAATAGGAATATATACTCTAGTGATGCAATTTTCTGAGTTGAAATAGGATCACTTGTACAAAAATTCTAAGAAGCTGTCATTTTTTTATTCACCAAAAGTAGAAAAAAAGACAATAAAAGTACAAATGTCCATCTCAGTTGCTACAGCCACAGGTTCTGAAATGAAAAGAAGAATCAAACGGTAGCAGCTTCTGGAACATATAAACATTGCAATTTAAAATTACAAAGTCTCCTAATGTAATAGTTTTTATTAAAAAACATTTTTACAAAATTAACCAAAAGACAACAGAGAGAAAAAGAATGAGTCTTTATATTACAATAATTTGCTGAAAATTTCATTTCTGAAACAAATCAAATTTTAGAACTTGGGAGTAACCACATACAATGAAACATGTCATCTATAATAATACTGATATACTGAAAAAAAACTTTCATTCTTAAGTTGTGAAATAACTTAAGATTTTGAAAAAAATTTGGTTGATCTTATGTTAATTATAATAGCCTACATGAATGTTTTTACTACATAAAGAGCTATAACTTCTTAAATTCTATAGATACAGTCCTTGAGTTCCTCTGAGTGAAATCACACTATCTTAAATTATAATGTTTGGAACACTAATGTTTCAGTTATTACAACAGTTCACTTATTCTTTTTGAGTAGACACATAATTTCTAATCATATCTTTTATTCTAAACTCTAAATAATATGGAATTAAATAACAGGATAATCCAAGAGAATCACAACAGACAAACTAACTACCAGTTTATTTTCTGTATTGTTACTTTGTTTACAAATATTTGTAGTATTTTATAACATTAAAATCATAAGAAAAGAAATATTAAGTGCTTATTAAGGCTGCTGTCATGGGGTATTAAGGTATGGAATATCCTAAAAATCAGAAATACAAATAATTCTATATTTCAAAATTTATTAACCTAAGGATAATAAGATATATTTATTTTTAAAAATATTTTAAATGTTGTTATATTTGATTAGAGTATGTATATAGTTAATGAATACCTCTAATACAGAGTTAAGTCTATTTTTCCTTGTCAGGAAAAAAAAAAAAAAGACTTCAACTTAATTTTAATCAATTTTATCACACTATTACACAAACTTAGAGCGTGTATCAATAATGTAACCTGAAACCTACTCTGACATCTGAGGAATTACTAATTAAAGCACGAATCTTCACAATTCAGCAGCACTTTAAATAATTTTATGAAAAAAACATTATTTGCACATTTACTCTTTAACCACATGAAAAACATTTTCTGGGCTTCTTATAGTGAAAAAAGTCACTTGTTTTGGAATAAAGTATATACCAAAAATACTTGGTAATCCAATAGACTATTTTTCCTACTTTATGGTCAGGCAAGAAACCCTACCAAATATTGAAGATTGACATTTGCAGGTAATTCAATAGTCAGATGATGATTCTTCAGTAGTTTCACAGTAGCATAATTTTTCACATTACTTAAAACCACTGTTAAACCTATAACACATTTTCTGTTTCGCTATGGGTGTTTTTTTCTATCTTTAACTCTAGAAGAAATATCTTTTATCTGTCTACAGTACAAAAAGCATTCATAATTCAGAAATGTTTTCCTCTTTTGCAATGCATGACTTTGAACTCAAGATTTCTCAAAGATCAGTTAAACATTTAAAAAAAAATGTTTCTTTAAGACCAGAGCCTTATTTATGTGAGTCTGTGGCTTAACTGACAAAAATTTTTCTGTTCCAAGCAAAGTCAGTCAGTTTACATATTAAAACACCATCATCTAGCTTCAATTCATACAGATATCTTCGAGGGAAGACAATAAAATGTTGCATACCCTTCTATCAAATCACAGACTGTAACAAACATTAATTACTCTGTGTGACAGATAAGAGATAAAAATAAATTGATGAGAGGAAATACAGTTTTAAAAAGTAATCAGCAATAATACATCTATACATTTATATAACACATGCAAATTTCTATTTAACTCAGCAAATATTAATGAAACTCTAATATGTGAACATAGTGAGTGCCATGTTTGATCAAATGCCATAGGTGATCATTAATAAGCATCTAGAAATTTGTTTCTAATTAGATTATTATACAAAATACTGTCCATATAATTGTCATATATATTTTATTGCCTTCTTAGAAATTAAAAGTTACCAATATTAAGTGATAGCTAAGCCACCCAATGTTAAATGAAAACAAGTATAAATTAATACATTAATGAAAAACATCCATAATCAAAATGTCCAGTAAAATAGCTGAAGCAGATCTAATTTTGACTCACAATTTTTAAAATTTACAAATTTTCAAGATTCCAAAATCATGATTCCAATATTGATTTAAATCAATATTTAACTGCAGCTAATGTAACAATCTCACATTTTTGTTGATAGCACTTATTACATGCAAGGTACAGATGCTAAACACTTTGTATTTTTGCACTTAGTTAATGCTCAAAACACCCCTTCCTTTTATAGATGATGAAAAGTAAGTTACCCAGAAGTGAGTAACTTACTAAAGGTCACACAGTTATTAACTGACAGACTATTGGTTTCTAAGTTCATGCTCTTGAGGTCTATCCTAATAAGTAAGCATCACAGGAAAATTTGACTTTTTAAAGTTAGAAGTAAAATGTGATATTCATTGACTTAATGCCTGAATCCAATATGTAATGGATTATTATATGAGCATACATACACAGCTTAAGTCTGATATAAAATTATTATACAGTTCTTGCAACAACTGGACATTCTATACAGTATTTATTTTCTATATTCAAAGGAATAAAATCAAATGTTTACCTATTCTAAAATTTGAATAGTCCTGATCTAAACAATCATATATGCCCATATACACACAAGCACATATATACTAACTTCCTTAACAGAATATAAGGATTTCAATATAAATTTAATAAACTTATTAAATTCAAGAATAAAAATATTTTCTGATTAGTAATTTAAATAAAATGATTAAATATATATTAAATTGCATTTTGTTTCCTGAAATTCTAATATGTACATTTAAATGAATAATAACAGATAATACAGTAATCATTCATTTTATTTAACTTTAATTAATTAATTTATTACTTATTTATTGGCCCCACTGTGTGGCATGTGGGATCTTCATTCCCCGATCAGGGATCGAACCCATAACCCCTACACTGCAAGCACAGAATTTTAACCACTCACCACCAGGGAAGTTCTTCAGTTAGTTTTAATGTGAACTAAAAGTCACCCTTTTCAACTCAGCTATCCTGCATTTTAAAAAACTGAAGGCCATTCTAGAATTTAAAACAAGAATTGCTAAATGCAAATACTCTTATTCAGCAATTCCCCTGAACATCTTATTCAGCAAGAATTCATTTCTAATTGCTTAGGCTCTTGTCCACTTAGGTAAGGCACTTACTTTTCTTTGCAGTGAACAATGTTTCGTGTTTGGCTAAATATAGGAAATTACACCACCAATGAAATGTGATTATCTATAATGAGAATAAGTTACTCCATGTTCCCATTTTGAAAAATAAATTAATATATCAACACACTCTATAACATTTATATAAACTTTAAAATACTAGCTAGCTAAAAGTGAAAAGAACATATAATCGGGCTAATTTCATACCATGCATAATCATTCCTCACAGAATTTTTATTACACAGTATGGAATGGATTATAGTAAATGTATTTCACACATGCTATTTCTTATTCAAAAGGAAATACAGAATAGGATATAGAAAAGTTCTAGCCAAATCTTCATTCAGATCCAACATTCACGGACGCCACTGTAATTGAAAGACATTTCCAAACAGATAGCTGCGGACCTCATTTTCCTTTAAAATAATATGTCTTTCACATCTGTTCCAACTAAAACATTCATGTTCTTAAACTTTACCAAACTGCCTTATGCTTAGTTTTTAAAATATTGTAGTTTTATTTTGTTTTACTTTAATTTACAACTAGTTAAGCTCATAAAATAGAGTTCAAATTTTCAAATTATGTTAACATGTTAAAAAACAGTGTCATATGCATACCTAATCAACGTTTTACATCAGTTATTTCCAATGTTTCTGAAACTCCACTTGATTTTAACTGATCTTCATACAACTTCCTAAAATGGGATACATTATATATTTTAAGATCAATGTGAATTCACTTTTAATTTGCCTTTGACTATATCTTCTCAAATAGAGGCAAAGTTTGCAAATAAGATGCAAAAATGAATTCGATCAGTTTTCAAAATTTTACTTTTCTTTTCACCTACTCAATAATTATAAATTAAAAATAAATATGCAGTATTAAAACATGGCCTAGGCATCTTTGAATTAACGATGATACTCTTATTGGAATATCTACAAAATTATATTTCAGATAATTAAGAAATGAGTTCAAAGAAGTTTCAGATTGAGGGTGTACTAAAATCAAAGTAATTATTATGAAAGAAAGGATAAAGAGAAGAAAGGAAAATAGTGAAGGCTATATGCACTTCTTGATGAAACATTTTAAAAAGCAAAAATCTACAATAACAAAAATTTAAGATTACTATTTATCTAATAGTAAATTCAAAAGTTTTTATAACATTAATGGAAACTTACTCAGATTGGTTTTAAACAATTATCCTTTCCAGAAAGCTGTCAAATGACCAATTTAGGAAGACTGCCTAAATACCTTTGTCCATAAGCCTTTCTTAACAGCTAACTTCATAGTCTTGTATGCTATCACCTCTCCTCTCCACAAATTCCCTGTTTTGAAATATCTTTCTATTCAATTTAGAGTATTTACCTAGATAAGGAAATTAATGGCTTTCAACAACATAAATACAACATTTATAAACCAGATAAAATTGTATGTAATGTACTGAAGAATGAACTGTTATAGCAGAGGGGTATTTGTACTTTTTACTCTGATTTTCAGATGCAAACATTCATAAAGCAGAAGGAAATTACAATGCAAATGGGGACACCCTACAAACGTATGTACGTGCATATAATATCAGAGAAAATTACAGAGCAACATCAAATATAAGACTGTAAGATAGAGAATACAGAAATACTGATAACATCATCGAGGATGGTAGACTCCAAGATGGAAGTTTTGCACCATGGTGTGGAGAAAGGTTTCAATTTGAATTAAAACCCAGGAGAAACAGTCATTTTAAGTGCGTAGAAAGTGCAGATATTAATCGCTGTCATGTCTGACTCTTTGCCACCCTATGAACTGTAGCCCTCCAGGCTCCTCTGTCCATAGAATTCTCCAGGCAAGAATACTGGAGTGGGGAGCCATTTCCTTCTTCAGGGGTCTTCCCAACCCGGGAATTGAACTCAGGTCTCCCACAGTGCAGGTAGATTCTTTGTCTGAGCCACCAGGTAGAGGTCACAAAGGCATGGAGGAGATGGTGATGGACAAAGGTATGGAGGGGAGAGAAGGAACTGAAAAATGACATGTGAAAGCAACACGAAAAACAAATAAAAAGGAGGCACAGGCCATGAAATTAATAAATGACATTAACATTTATCCGACTATTCAGCTCAAAATCTAAGGTGTCATCAATGCCATACTCTCTCTCTTACAATCTGCAGTTAAACTGTTACCAATTTCTGTTAACTCTGCCTCCCAGAATTAACACTCTTAAACCAGGGTTCATCACTAGCTCCCCAGGACCAGCCCCCATGGCTCTGACACAGCATCTCTCACCTGAACTACTTCTGTGGTCTCCCAGGTGGTCTCCCTGTATCTCCTGGTCCCCATTTCCATCTCACCCTTGGTCTGTTTAAAACGTACATCAGGTCATTGCACCCCCTCACTGAAAAACCTTTCAGGGGATTACCAGCACTCTCAGAATGAAGCCTACAATCTTCAACATGACAAGCGCTGATTTGGTGCTTCTCTGTATTTTCAGTCTGACCTTGCTCCTCTCCAGCCTTACATGAGCCCCTGCCCTCCCATGAAGGACTCCTCTCAGTTCCTCAGACAAAACCTGCTCTCTTGTCTCTTTATCTCCAACAAGCCCCACTGTCACATTCACAAAAAGTCCTCCCCGATCATCCCTCACCTGAGCCCCTCGACAAAGCGAGATATTCTTACAAACTCAGATTAACTGGTACTTCTCTGTCACAACACTCTATGGATTACACTTGAGAGTTTTTTGATGGCTTTTTATTATCTTTAAGTGGTGGCCTGCTATAATAAACTGCGAGGTTTCATTGCGAAGGGACTCTTTAGTATTCTACCATTCCCCAAGGATGACACAAAAGTGGGAAATAATAAAGATTTGCTAAATGCTAAGTCAAAGAGACACAGGAAGATGTTGACAACCAAGATTCGGAAGATATAACAGATTCTCAGGTCACCAGATATTCAACCTAGAAGAACATTTACAGATGACTGACTTCAATGGTTTCTGATTCTACTCATCAGTTCCCTCAGATTCAACAAGATGCCTCAAAGACCAGGAGGAGGACAAGCCAGCAAGATACTGGTGTCATCTATCAGCAACTTCTGCCTTGGCTCCAACCAAATCAGATTCACTTTCATGCGTTTTTACATACTGTGTCTGTATATAAATAACACTTCCTTTGGGGAAAAAAAGAGAAAAGCTTGAAATCCTCTGCCCTAAATAACTTCTGAATCTTAACCTGTATACTCCATCCATTCATATTAGAGTCCTTCCTCCAGCCACCGCTCCTAACATCATAATATCCTGATAGAAAATGCCCTGGTAACCCTGGTTAAAGCCTCAGACCATCTTAATTCTCTGCTTCCTTGATTCTTCTATATTCAATCAGTCACCAGATCCTGGGATTCTTCCCTCCTCTCATCTACCCCTTCTCCCCCATTACCACTGCTGCCAGACTAAAACAGACCTAGATCCTTTCTGTTACTGGAATTATTACAGCAACATCTTACGCAGCTTATGCTCAACTGGCTCAGTCATGTTCGACTCTTTGTGACCCCACGGACTATAGCCTGCCAGGCTCCTCTGCCTGGAATTCTCTAGGCAAGAATGCTGGGGTGAGTTGCCACTTCTCTTCTAAGGGACCTTCCTGACCCAGGGATTGAACGCACATCTCTTATGTCTCCTTCATTGGCAGGCAGGTTCTTCACCTGCTGAGCCATCTGGGAAGCCCTCTTAGGCAATTTACTTAACTCCAGTTTCCCCTTCCTCAAAAACACCCATCTTGGACTCTCTTCCACACAGTACTTTCATTATATCCATAACAGAAAATTCCCCTCCCTGATTTTAAAATCCTCCTTACCTGTCCAAACCACCTATTTAACCTTCTAGACTTCCTATTTCTTAGCTCAGTTTTCTCAAAAGTCCATCGTTATCACTCAAGCAGGATGCATGACAACTCTCCTGTCTGCCTATCTAAACCAGAGCTCCAAAGCTGCATGGCCTAAGTGATCAAGGCACATTTGACACACTGAAGCAGAATTTTGTGTTCTTAGTTTGACTAACGTAAATTATAGGAGCAATCTTTATATTGGATGCATTCTTTGTACTTCTTAGGTACATTAAACCTTGGCATAAAATCTCACAATTACACAACGAAAAATTACTAAGGTTATGAAAGAATTAGATAACATAGAGCCTACAGTCTGCATTTTACAGATGAGGAAATGAAACTCAAAAAAGTAAGCCATTTGTTCAAGGTCACACACCAAAGTTAAGGATAGGCCAGGAACTAGCCCACTAGCAGCTCGGCTCATCCCTTTTTCTTCTAGTCTGCCTCCATCCCAACTATCTTCACAGGAGACCTCAGAGCACATAATTATGACTGGGCTCTAGACTCGGACTGCAGGAGTTTTAATATAGGTCATATTTTTAGGAAAGAAAAAAAAGCAAGCAAACCTGATTCTCCATTATAGTAATTTTTAGCTAATGTCTTCCTACCTGTGTGGAACGGTAACATTTATTTAACAAAGATTTACTTGGCTCCTAACAGGTGCCGGGGATGGAGTAGGGGACAGAACTGACTATTCACCTTCATGAAGAAAATACTTCAGTAGGGTAAACTAATATGAATGAATGAATAAGTTAAATATTTACAGGGTCAGACAGTGATGAATAAGAAAAATAGGTGAGAAATAAGGAAGGGAAGGGTATATATCTCATCATCATTCAGGGGACCAGGAGATGAGAAGCAAGCAAAAACCAAGAGATGAGCAGAAGTGACTAAACAAGGTAAAGAAAAACCAGAAGAGTGAGGTTCTTCTGGGTAATGAACAACGTCTTTCAACAAGAAAGGTGATCAACTATGTCAAATGTTATAGGTCAATGAAGGTAAGCACCAAAAACTGACCACTAGATTTAGTAATGCAGAGGTCATTGGTGACCCTCAGAAGCACAGTTTGGGTGGAGTGATAGAAGCAAAAATTTGAGTGAAGTGGCTTCAAGAGAAAGAGAAGGTAACTGGAGACCGTGAGAACAGACAGCTCTTCGGAAAAGTTCTGCTAAAAGGAGCAGAGCAATGGGAATGCTAAGAACGATGCAGGATCAATATGATGTGGTTGCTACTGTTGTTTATTGTTTGAGAGTAGAGGAAATTTATGCAACTCCAAATGCTGTTGACTAGCAAAATAAAAACTACAAATTCTGGTGTAATGTCTTTGAGGAGGTGAGAGAAGATAGAATCAAATGCATATGTGCAGGGGGTTGGCCTTAGATAGGAGCACAGATAGTTCATCCATAGTAACAGTCAGGAAGTGGGCATAGACAGAGATGAAGATGTATATTTGGTGCTGGGAACTTACTTAAATTTTCCAGTAAATAGTTTTATCATCTCAGTGAAACAGAGAGCAAAAGTTAGCAACTGAGAATAATGCTAAAAGAAGAGGTGCTGAATGTTTAGAAAGAAAGGAGAATGTATAAGAGGGCTATTTTAAAAAAAAAATAGAATAGGGAATGAACTGAGAGAATCAAAGTTTGCAAAGTACAAGTTGAAATCAGTGGTCATGATATAAATCAGAAAAGTCAGTATCGAGTATTTTCTTCAGACACACTGACTTGTGCCTATGTAGAGCCAGCCTAAACACAGAGTGGGCAGAAAGGTGAAGTTAATTCAAGGAAGGAGGGAAAGAGGAGCAGAACACCTAAGGAGGGAGAAAGGAAAGGGAGCAACAAAAGGCTCAAGAGCTGCAGGCACTTGCATTGTGATGATTATAATGACAGAGTGGAGACTAGAGGTAGGTAAAGGAGGAAGACAAGAATTCAAGAAGGGTAAAAGAATAAGAGTATACAGATCAATGGGCTTAAGTTGGGATAGTAAAGAGGTGTGCTGTAAAGACAAACAGTGCTGATCAAAGAGGGCAAGTCTTGAAACTGAGTTTATAAAACGGTTGCCAATATTGACAATAACAAGATTAATAATGGGACCAGGGAAACCGGTAGCTAGGCAAAGGACAAGATGTTTGGACCTAGAAAGCATCCACTTGTTATCTCAAAGTTCTAACCAGTTGTTCACATCTCTAATATCACCGCTTGAAGCCACACAACCAGGGACCTATCCTGAACCATATGTTTTGAAGAATCTGCTCTGGCCCTCTTTCAGTTAAGTCTATGGGAGCCAAAAAGACTTGCTTGACCCAAGCCTTCATCCCCCTTTCTAGAATATGCTCCATATACCAGGACCCTCAAACACCCTGATCAATGTCCAAAGTCCAGATTCAGAACCTATGCAAGTGTCTTCCCCAGATCCACCTTCCTGAATACTCTCTATACCACTCCTTGATGCACCATTAAATCTGAGGGACAGCCAAGCAGAGATACAGGGGTGGGAAGAATACGAACATGTCAGCTGGAGTACCCATATCCATGCAAGCAAGATCCTCCAGGACTGGGAGGGAGAATGCAGGAGAGTAGGCTACAATGTGAACTCTTGTCCTGGAACCCACAGATATTTCTGTTAGACTCACACACCTTAGGCCATTCTGGCTTATATGCCCATCACTCCATTGAAAGTATTTTCTCCAAAGCCACAAGTAACCTTTTTTTCCTCCCAAACACAAGGTTATTCACCACCTTTTATTTGATTTGATACTACTGACAACTTCCACTCAGAAAATCTTTCTTGCTGGGGTTTTGGGACCTCTCTTCTGGGATTATTTTCTACTCTCTAGCTATTTCATTTGGATTACTTTATTGACTTCTCTTTCCCCAAATGCTCCTTCAACATTGGTGGGCCTTTGGAGACTTCTTTCAGTTTTCTTTTCCCCCTCTACATATTCTCACTGAGAAAACCAACCATGGCCATGGCTTCAACTGCTATCCATAAACTGATGATTCTGAAACATTTATCTTCAGTCCCTAAATATCCTTGATCCATATTTTGACTGCCTACCAGACTGTCAATTTTGGAAGTCCTAACATGTATTAAATTTCTCTTGCCTCAAACAGAAGACACCAAATTACCTGTAAATGGGCAATGACTTTTACATTACCTGTTAAGACTGATAGCACCACCACCTCCCAAGTCTAAAACTCATTCTAAACTTCTGAATTCACAGCCACTCACCAGTCCCATAAATTCTCCTTCAGTATGTTTCAAATTTTTGCATTTTTTTTCAATCCAACTGATGCCAACTCAATACAAGCCCTTGGCATGTCTCACCTGGGCTTTTTGGACACAGTCTCATAACTGGTTTCCCTGCCTCAAAACCCATATGGAGCTGCCAAAGCAATTATTCTGGAAACTCAGATCTCGACCATTTCCATTCCTCTAAGTAAAAATCCTTTAATACTTTTTATTACCTATAACAGTGCTTCCCTATCTTTACGGCATTCTTGTGTATTTCATTAACAGTTGAAATAATCAGCACCCTGGCACGTCTATTATTCATTCACATGCTCCAGGGTGACGGGGCAAACTGTTTGGGAAGCTCTGACCTACAAATGAATCCAAATTTTAAAAATTTTGTTTTTAATAAATTTATAACAATTTTAAAAACTTAAATTTAAAAAGTTTATATAAGGTTGATCAAGAAAAAGGAAGATACAATATTAGCAATGAAAAGGGCAACATTACCACACAGAGAGAAAGTACCATAAATACCTTTAGTAAGATGTATCTAAAAACGAGACAAACTGGACAGTTTCCTAGAAAATAGCAATTTTTAAAAATGAATAAAAAACAAATAGGAAAACAGACCCACAGCTGTTCAAGGCACTCAAGCTGCAGTTAAAAAATGAAATCAAACCAAACCCTTACTCCTCTATAAACACAAATATACAGACACACACACAAAGGCCATAGACAGTTTTATAGCTGAGTTCAATAGAACTGTCTACAGATAATCTCGACCTGATATCAAAAGTTCCAGAGAGGCACTGAATGGGGAAATTTCTCTTATCTACTACAACTGTATGTGGCTGTTTAAAAGGGAGTCTTGCACACGTAAGAGTTTTGTTTGGTTTGTCTCGTGTAATGAGAAGTCCAGAGGTAGGCGACTGCTGATATTGGTTAATGGCTATATTATTCTCCTACTGCTGCTGAAATAAATGGGGAGGCTTAAAATAACACAAACGTAGTATCTTTTAACAGCTGTAGAGATCAGAAGTTTAAAATGAGTTTCAATGGGATAAAATCAAAGTGACAACAGGCCTGCATTCCTTCTAGAGGTTCTAGCTACCGTTCACAAATTCTAAGGCTTCCTGTTTGCAGTGCTATGGAAAATAGTACGGCAGCTCCTTAAAAATTTTGAAACAGAATTATCACATGATCCAGCAATTCCGCTTCTGGGTATACATCCAAAATGATTGAAAGCAGAGTCTAAAGGATATTTGTACACGCATATTCACAGATGAGTCATTTGTAATAGATAAATCATGGAAACCACTCAACTACCCATCTAGAACAACAGAATAACATTCAGCATTAAAAGGAAAATTCTGCCATTAAGCTAAGTAAGTCAGTCACAAAAAGACACATACTGTTATCACTTCACTTATATAAAGTACTTAAAGGAGTCAGAATCATAGCTATGCAAATAGAATGGTGGCTACCCTGCACTGGGCAGGGGGGTGGGATTGGAAATTATTGTTTAATGGGTTTCAGTTTTACAAGATGAACAGAGTTATGGTGGTGACAGTTGAGCAAGATTATAAATGTATTTAATAACAATGAACTATACACTTAAAGATGATTATGATGAAATTTTTATGCTATGTGCACTGTCACAATAAAAAAATTGAAGAAAAATTTAAAAAATTCATACACACAGAAACCAATTTAGTCATACAAATGCCATTCTCCTCAATATTATAAAACAGAAGAGTCAGAAAGAGAAACAATTCTGTTTGCCACGTAATTCAATTATGTACAGTCAGAATATGCTCAGCTGGATTCAGTCCTCTCATGTTTCAATTAGCTTGAGAAATCTCACCGCACAACGTGTCTATAGATTGTCCTTTTTTCAAACAATAGGAGCCTTCAACACAAGGATTCTGGTGTTCAACTGAATGTAAAGCAAAGTGCTAGATGGAGACTAGAACAAACATATATTACAAAATGGGTTACTGTCTATAACATACAAAAAGTCATTTAAATTTAATATGAAAAAGATCAGTGCTTTGAAAGAATAATGAATTGTTTGGAATTCATAGAAGAGAAAACATAAATAGCCAAAACCTTTGAAAAAATGTTTAAGTTCACTAAAAAATTTGTAAATTAAATGCACAATCATTCTACATTGGTGATAATAAAACAGATAAACACTAGTGCTGGTAAAGCTGTTGCAGAAACAAGTTTTCATAGCCACTATTTTAATGAATATAAACCAATACGTTCATAAAGCAATTTGGTAGCATTAACCACAACTTTAAATGATCAATCTTGTAGAAACAGTGATTTCACTTCCAGGTATGTACCCTATGATAATAAGTTGAACAAATTATTAGGAACAAAAAAGCCTATTAAGTGTTAGCTAAATATTTAAAAGCTGGAAACAATCCAAATGTCCAAGAGACTGCCAAGAATACATAACAGAACTATGTAGACATAAAACTAACAAAGGAGAGAGTTGTAAGTAATGACAAGGAAAGATGTCCACAATCAACACATGATTTAAAAAGGTTTTATGTTTTGTTTCCAAAATTAAGTTTATTTATCTTTCAGATTATAAAGATAATTTTGAAATCATACTGAATATATATGTACAGAAAAGAATAAAAGAAAAACCATCCAGAATTCTTTTACCAAATAATCTCCCTGGATCACTAGAAAGATTTTAAGTCATACAAAAATTATTTCAAATTGAGAATTAAAATAAAACTTGCCTTTATTACAAAATCACTATCATTTTAACCTAAAGATCTCTTAAATTCTCATACAAATTAATATACTATGGAGAACACTGAAAGCTGGTACTAGACAGGATTTATTTCAAAGTTTCTAAAATTCATTTAAATTTACAAAATTTACGAAAGATAAAAATCCCATCAATGATGTGAATAACTATGTCAATACAACAGCATTCAAAAGACTTTTGAGATTGTGAAACTTAAAAAAAAAAAGTCAACAGACTGAAAGCAATTAACTCCAGGAAGAGATTTTAAACAATAAAGTAATGTATAAATGAGCAAGCATAGCTCACAGCTACAGTATCAAACGATTCAGTGACCACCCAAGTACATAACAGCTCAGAAGAAAGAAGCGGGTTTTCTACAACACCTTATGAAAAAAATTTAAATATCTGACCACACACATTCCCAACCCATGTAGTTATAGAGGAGCGAAAATAACAGGAAAAATGATATAAAAATGAAGAAAAGTATAAATTATACCAAATGGGAGAACGATTTGATAGATGACAATCAGAAAATTGATGATTAAAAAGAATTAATGAAAGGAAATCAGCATTAACTGAAAGAAATACAGAAACTTTTATCTAGACATGAATTTATTAATTTAAAATATTAAAAATACAGAAATTTTTATCATAAAGATACTCTGAAACAGAGAATGCTATCCCACTCCAGACATTTGTGAAAATTCAAAAAACACATTTGTGAGAACATTAAGAATAGTCAATATATCTGTTTATAAAACTGAACATCAAGTCAATATCAACAATTTATATAATCATAACTTACTACCAGGTACCAAAATTCACAGTTAACTATTTACAAAGTTAACAGCCATCACCTACACAGATACATTGTCAAAGAAACAGAGCACCAGTTAATTTAAGAGAGTCCAAAACAAGAAAGACCTTTAAAAATCACACTATTTTTTGACATCTCAATTGGAAAATATTACTCTTTCACTTATAAAACAATTGGTAGAGAAACATTATAGATTAAATATAAATTGTGTTTATTATTAATAAGAATTTATTAGTTGAGATCAGCACATATGAACATACTAATTTGCAGCCTGATTACAACACTTTGATCTTCCCTTAATGTTAAAAAGTGTATGGAAAATAGTTATTACTCATTCTTGCCATCATTATTTCAAAGCTAGGACTGTAATCAGATGTGTTCTTCCGGCACTTTCCTACAACCCGAAAATATTTTTGTTCATTGTCATCAAGTACAAAATATCTCATTTGTCTAAGAATATGTTTTAATATTCCTTATACCACTAAAGCATATAATGTTTTTAGTATATACTACAGTTACTTTAAAAACATAATCTCATATTTAAAAACAATAAAGGAATCTGTCTTTGCTAATTGACTAAAGAAAGTCTGTCAAAAATAAAAGAAATGAAAAAGAAGAAACATTAGAGTGCAAGTAAGGAAAAAACAGAAAAGCAAAACTACAGCTACATACAATAGGCCATCACTCCCCCAAGTTTATAAATATCTGATTTACAACAAAATCTTTACCACCATCTGATACTAAATTTAAAAAGGAGAAAGGTAAAGGGGCCTAAACAGAAATAAGACTTCTACATGTCACTTGAAGTAAAAAAAAAATGTTGGTAACAGTAAGTTAATACAGCTCATATAAGTATTATCATACTCTGAGCAACTGCTGTGAAAATCATAAAAGTTATGCAAAATACACTCAGAACACTCAAAAACACTACCTAAAACCCAAGATGGAATCCCCAGAAACGTTTCAGTACATATAGGAAAGTTAGAAAAGAAAATAGAGAAATGAGAAAAAGGAAAATAAACAAAAGTAAGAAGAAAGAAAAGCTATCACACATTAATAATTAACTTAAATGGAAATGGTAACAATTCACCAAAAATAGCACAGTGTCTAAAAATGTGAAAGTAATTCTTTGAAAGCAGAAGCTTGAAAAAGACATATCAAGTAAACATTAGTCAATAAAAAGGAGGAGTAACTATATTAATATCAGATAAACTAGATTTTAGAGCAAAGAAAATGGCAAGAGGCAAAGGAAGATACTACATAATGATAAAAGGATCAATCCGTAAGGAAGACATAACAGTCCTACAGAAGTTCTCACATCGAAAAACAAGTGTCTCTAAACATTTTGAGGAATCTTATTTTATACTGTATCACTGAAGTAGATAAAACAATCTTTAAAAAGAAGAAACAAATTGTATGAAGACTCATTCTACATGATATTAAGGACTATTTTTAGCTACAGTAATTAAGACACTATGATACTGGTACACAGAGAAACATAGAAGAATGGACTGGATTGAAACAGGGAACATGGATATAGATACAAACAAATATGGACTACAGAGAACTGAAGTCGCTCAGTCGTGTCTGACTCTTTGTGACCCCGTGGACTGTAGCCTACCAGGCTTCTCCATTCACGGGATTCTCCAGGCAAGAACACTGAGTGGGTTACCATTTCCTTCTCCAGGGGATCTTCTCAACCCAGGAATCGAACCTGGGTCTCCCGCATTGGAGGCAGATGCTTTAACCTCTGAGCCACCAAATACAAATGATATCATGGAGAAATTACAGCCATTTTAACCATTTTAACAACTGCTGAGAGAGCATTTGGACACAGCAGGCAAAAAAAATATACCTCAACCTCATGCCTTAAACAAAAGTTAACTCAAGCCTAATCACAGTGCTAAACAGAAAACATCAAAATTTAAGGGAAAAAAAAAATAGGAGAAAATCTTCGGGATGCAGGGCAGACTTGATACCAAAAACATGAGTCACAAAAGGCATATTATAAAATGGACAACATAAAAACTAAATCTCTTGCTTTATAAAAGACTCTACTAACAGGATAAAAAGATAAGCAACAAAAATAAAAAGAGAGGAGAAAAATATTTGTGAACCACATATCTGACAAAAGAACTAGTATGTACATCTGAAAAAAACTCTCAAGTTCAAGAGTAAAACCACAAATAATCCAATAGAAAATAGCAAAGGGTATCACTTCACAGAAAAAGATAGCACAGATGGCAAATCAGCCCACAAAAAGATGTTCAACACATTATCCATTAGGAAAACACAAATAAAACCCCAAGATTATCAATGAATGTGTATTAGAATCTCTAAAATAAAAAGCAGTGTCAATACCAAAGGCCAGCAAGGATACAGATACATCACAATGTGTCACTTACATATTGTTGATGGATGATGGCCATGAAATGGAAAGATGCTTGCTCCCTGGAAGAAAAGATATGACAAACCTAGACAGAGTATTAAAAGGAGAGAGATCACTTTGCCACAAAGATTTGTATAGTCAAAGCTATGGTTTTCCCAGTAGTCATGTATGGATGTTAAGAGTTGAGCCATAAAGAAGGCTGAGCACTGAAGAATTGATGTTTTTGAACTGTGGTGTTGGAGAAGACTCTTGAGAGTCCCGTGGACTGCAAGGAGATCAAAAGTCAAATCCTAAAGGAAAACAACCCTGAATATTCATTGGAAGGACTGATGCTGAAGTTGAACCTCCAACACTTTGGCCACCTGATAATAAGAGCCAACTCACTGGAAAGACTCTGATGCTGGGAAAGATTGAGGGCAAGAGGAAATGGGGGTAATAGAGGATAAGATGGTTGGATGGCATCATCAACTCAATGGACATGAGCTTGAGCAAACTCTGGAAGATAGCAAAGGACAGGGAAACCTGGCGTGCTATAATCCATGGGGTTGCAAAAAGTCGGACACGACTGAGTGATGGAACAACAACAATTTACAGAAAAATGGTACAGATACTCTGGAAAACAGCTTAGCAATTTCTTTAAAAAAACTAAATATGCAATTACCATATGATCTAGCAATGCTTTTGACATAATTGCTAGATCATATGGTAAGTCACTAAAGTAAGCAAATATTTTAAGCTTAACTTTAAGAATGCATTTACTATTTACTTGCTGCACAAAATACATACTTGCTGCACAAAAATATTAATAAAATCAAATTTAGCATTCCATTTAAGAACTTACTATGAAGCTCAAAATTCCAAGTTTATTTTAAATTTCTTAACCAAAAACATTACTATAATTTTAATGATGCTAAATTAAAAGTTACAATTTTATGAATATCACATATTTATCAAGATTAGTTTACAATGAAAATCATAAAATAAGCCTAAATATCTGAATTGAAAAATATATACTATATACATACTAAGTTTAGGAGATATAACTGATAATCTACCAAAAACAAAATTCTTGAACCAAATTGCACAAAGAATCAAAGGTAGTATCTTTTCAGTTAGAACTCATTATAGGATTCAAACATAATATAATCACATAAAACACAAATATGTCATCTTAAAATTAATCAACAGCATTCTTACCATACACTATTTCTGAAGCTTTCCCCTTTCCATTGTATAGCCTAATTTAAAATGTTGTTGTTAGCCATATGTAAGCATTCCCCCTAAACAGCATGAAATTCTCTCAATAGGATTATTAAAGGATCTACACTACTTCATGGTTTGAGTAGAACAAACTATGACATGGTTAAAAAAAAAGTTTCTCCCTGTGTGGTTCTGCCACCACCCACATGCAAAATTTACTATTAAAAAGCAAAAGCACTGACACTTCACACTACATAGCATCTTGGCACAATTAATCTCAAACAAATTAAATCTCTATATGTTATCATTTCACAAAAGGACAAATAGGTCTACAACAGTCAATTAAAGCTATACCAGATTTTACAGAATATGAATAAAAGCAACAAAATTTCCTTACTATAATGTCTATCATATACATTATAATAAATTTTGAATGAGGAAAAAGCAAAAAGTTATTCATAATTATGTATTTTTTTAAACATATGCTGCTGTAAGTCACTTCAGTCGTGTCCGACTCTGTATGACCCCATAAGACAGCAACCTACCAGGCTCCCCCGTCCCTGGGATTCTCCAGGCAAGAACACTGGAGTGGGTTGCCATTTCCTTCTCCAATGCATGAAAGTGAAAAGTGAAAGTGAAGTCACTTAGTCGTGTCCAACTCTTCATGACCCCATGGACTGCACCCTTCCAGGCTCTTCCACCCATGCGATTTTCCAGGCAAGAGTACTGGAGTGGGGTGCCATTGCCTTCTCCATATACAGAAGAACATACACAACTTTCCAAGTGTTTTGAACATATACAACTTTGAACATATACAACTTTCCAACTGTTTGGTTCATGTTTAAACAATTTTTAATAATCTACACTGTGTAAAGGGATGTTTATGTCCTTTACTACAAAGCCAAAAGAACATTTAGGCAAAAATAGCTACCCTATTTAATCTACATGGTATGAAATTTGTTATATGCCTTAATTTTCAAGGCTGGGGTTCAATACCAAAGCACACTAAGAGCTATTCAGTCATACTGTCAAAACTAATCCCAACTGTGATCACTACTGTTTTACCATTTATTACAATTAAAACTTTTGTATGCACTTCAAATATGGTGAGAAATGAGCTGGTTGAAATTTACCACTATCTTTTCCTCTCTATCTTCCTCTTCCTCATCACTACTACTTAGCTAATATTTATTTTTTTAACCCTGATAATTACCAATCTTGAAAGTTTGTCTCAGGTCGTTTATTAAGAATGCATAGTACAATTCCACTTCTTCATAGACACTGCAACATGGTTTTAATATACTTTATCTTCATCATACTTTTAAATATTCATGAAAACCTGACTATACTCACATGTCAGATATGTCCCCAAAAGACATACAGACATACAGCCTCCCCCTCCCCCCTCTTTCCACACACCCATGGTGGTTTATTAGTGAAACTAAAATATACAACTAAAAACTTCCTGTTTTACATAATGGGTAACCACTGCAAAGTATTTAGCACCACTGGAGGGAATGTAAATTCATTCCGTTTGGGGGGAGAGTGCGGCCGGAATGAAAGACTATCACCTTCATAAGACTTCAATATAACAAAGTAATCATCAGATATGTAAGAGTAAGCACTAGATTTGTTGAGCACTTACACCTACCAAGACCCATACCCTTTACTTGTATTAACTAACTTTATTCTCTCAAAGGAAGAGAAATGGCAATCCACTCCAGTGTTCTTGCCTGGAGAATTCCAGGGACGAGGGAGCCTGGTGGGTTGCCGTCTATGGGAAGTCGCACAGAATGGGACACAACTGAAGCGACTCAGCAGCAGCAGCAGCATTCTCTCAATAAGCCTACATTACTATTGCTATAATTTCACAATAGATACATCAAATCAGGAAATAGTGAAGTCTTTTGAGTTGAGGGTATTAAAACTACAAATTCTGTTGCAAAAATATGTTTTAAGGCAGCAAAATTATTTTAGCTTTCTATCATTGAGTATACACTATGACTTTATGTAGAGTCATAGTTCTATATATATATATGTATATATACACACACATATACATATATGTATATGACTTGTTTACTCAAATACAGGGAAAAATAAGAAAAAGTTTAGCCTGCATGATGATTGAATGTGCTGGTAAAAGACGCTTAATACATTTTCAAATTGTATTATTTTGGTCTCTTTAATGATTTTTAGTTTATGAAATTAAAAAATACTGAAAATACTCTCCAGCTACACTATCATAAGCCTATTTAATTAAATGAAAAGGAAACAGTGAAAGAAAATACGTATTAAAAGTAGAGCGATCCAAAGACAGTTCTACACACTATATCCATACAGTTGCTCCAAAAGCCAAAATTCTTACATTTTAAAAACAGGTTCATACTCAAGTTACATTTAAAAGGCATTCAATGATTGAAGGAGACTACAATGATGTCTTCAAAACAGAAGAATTCTTAGAATTAAAACAGTTACAAGGAATTATTTGTATTATATATCCTAGAAAAAAATTCCCCATCTTCTTAATATTTATAAGATGTTAATTAAGTTCACGTTTTCTTTAATCCTATGAAGTTCATGTGCTAGTCCCTTCAGAACCATGTTAAGCTATTTAACTCAATTTAGATCTCAGCCTTAAAAACATACAAATGATTATCAGCAAACAAGATACTTCTCATTCAAAAAAATAAATAAAATTTGTGGAGTTTCAACTACTAGGTTTTTCTGCTAGTTTTAGACTGATTCCAAGAAAGAAATTGTATTTTGCTTTCAGTTTTCATTTTGTCTTTCAGATTTAAAACTTAAATATTAGGGTAAGGAAAGATGGACCAGCCACTTGTTGCATTCCCAGATCACAATTAGTTTTTAGAGAGATAAGATACCCAGAGCCACCTAGCAGATTTATGCTATGAATAATAGATGAAGGTAAGAAATAAAAGACAAAAACATAGGTAACTGGTTACATTACTAAATAGCTCAATGTAACTATTCCTTAATTTACCATTTTGTCTGCCAAGACTAATTTCTAAAAACACACTGAAGTTATATTATAGATCACTTTAGGTAGGGTGAAGTGAAGTGTAGGGTAGTACAGCTAATGTTTTCAGATGGGATGGTGGAAATTTGGTGGGTGGAAGGAATGTATTCCAAAAAAAAAAAATCTTTTCTATCTTATTTTTAATCAAATAAGATGGATGAGGAAGAAAAACTAAAGCAAAACAAAATATCTACACTTTCAGTTCAGTTCAGTCGCTCAGTCGTGTCCGACTCTTTGCGACCCCATGAATCGCAGCACGCCAGGTCTCCCTGTCCATCACCAACTCCTGGAGTTCACTCCAGACTCATGTCCATCGAGTCAGTGATGCCATCCAGCCATCTCATCCTCCGTTGTCCCCTTCTCCTCCTGCCCCCAATCCCTCCCAGCATCAGAGTCTTTTCCAATGAGTCAACTCTTCGCATGAGGTGGCCAAAGTACTGGACCTTCAGCTTTAGCATCATTCCTTCCAAAGAAATCCCAGGGTTGATCTTCTTCAGAAACACTTTAAGTACATCTTAAGCCTCTGACAATTTGAAACACAATTTGAAAACACACAGTAACAACGATGCCATGGCAACAGCATATGTGAAGGAGTGACCTCTACAACTCAATCACCTTCAGCTGTTCCTCAAGTAACATCAGTAAGTCGGTAACTTGCTTTTATTATTTTCTGCTTACCTTCTATGAAGGTTAACTTTGTGTGTCCATTTGAAGGTGTCAGGAGGTGCCCAGATATTAAACTGAACATTATTCTGGGTGTTTCTGTGAGGATATTGTCAAATGAGATTAACATTTAAATTGGTAGACTGTGAAAGCAGAATGCGCTCCATAATGTGGTGGGCTCCTGCAATCAGGTGATGGTCCCAACAGAACAAAAGGCTGACCTTCCTGCAAGTAACAAAATCTTCTCCCATCTGATGGCCTTTGACTTGGGCCTACCCTCTCCCTTCCAGAGAGTCTTCCAACTGAAACATCAGCTGTTCCCAGTTGTCCAGCAGCTTCTAACCTTACTTGCCAGCCCCCATCAATACATGAATCAATTCCTTATACTAAATCTCTTCCTACACATACATGGTCTATTGGTTCCAATTCTCTATAGAATCCTAAGACATCTTCCAAAAATAAATTCTTTACAATCAGTTTATCAACAGGATTATTGAAACTTCTGACACTGTGACAAGAAATAATTCTACACAAAAGTTATTTTACTTGAGTCAATGAATTAATAACCACTCTAAAATATGCTAGGATGAATACTAACATTTAAAAATATATATAAAATCAAAATTATAGCCTTTTGTTATATAAAAGTCATGAATTTTAAAGAGAGTAAGTTTTTAAAGATACTACTGGTTTTAATTCTTACTTCCTATTATTGCAGTACCTATTTTCACTGAAGTAACTACTTATTTAATAAACTTCTTGAGACTCTGTTATGTATCACAGCAGGGGCTACAAATCTTTAAAATCATTATTTCTCCTAGGAGAACTATAAATCCACTTACACTGAGAAAGCAGTTTTCTGATTTAGGTGAGGGTTTCATTGAGAGGTGATATTGCCTCCTGAGCAGGTATACACAGAATGAGGAATATATACATAAGTCACGCATCTGGCTACAACAAAATAATATTTGATACATATATCAAAATAATATTTGATACCTAAGCACTTACTAGAAGTCCCTCCAGATACAGATGGTGTTCTAAAAATTTCATACTTATTATGTCATCTATCTTCTTCAACAGCCTCCAACCTTGATGGCATCATCAGCCACATTTTCAGTATGAAAAAACTGAAGTCAAACACTTCTTTTCCAAAAATACACAGCTACTAACTGGCTAAATCTCCATTCAAATTTCAGACTGACTCTAAGCTTACACTGTTCACACTACACTACACCAACAATTACCCCAGAGAGAAATATGTTACTTTCCAGTAAATCTTTTAGAACAGTATGACTGAAATTATAAGTTACTTTCAAAATTGCTGCCCTTTATTTTATACTCAGGGATATCACTTTAAAAAAAAAAAGAGAGAGAGAGAGAGAGAGAGAGAGACAATCTCAAATATGTCTTAACTGTTCAAAAAACTGGTTTGGCACTCCTTGAAAGATAGTCACTGTATCGGTATCAAATTCTAAAACAGCTATGAAGTTATAACAAGTATTCTCTTCACAAAGTTGTGAAAAGCTACAAAAACTGTAAACATTTTCCTTTAAAAATGTTACTATGTATTTTCAACTCTTGGATAAAATACATTATTGAGTAAATGGTGATGTACTGTTCAATTATTTAAAATTCTTTAATCCTCTGGTAAACTATACCAAAGCTGTTGAATAAAAGCAGATATAAGACTCCAAGTTTCTTATTTTTTATGGAACTGAAAACTTGTTTTCAAATTTAACAATTACTGACACTTTCTTAATCTTTGGTAGAAACACTATATATTTTGTTTTCCTTGTTCATGTAGCTTAATCACTATCTCTACAGTGAAACAATGTAATATTATTATACTTGAAGATTTTAAAAGTGTAAACAAATTATAACTGGGTATCAAGTTACTACCTTACTATTGAATTTATAATATTCTTCATTTAAATGACAAGTTTTCTAAGGAGATCTCCACTGACTGGAAGCTTCTCTAGGGTACAACAGATTTGTATAAAAGTGAATAGCTGCATGTTTTTAAAACCCTTAAAAGCAGTTCAGTATAATACAAAGGCCTTAAGTTAATTAACTATTACAGCCAAATAAACCAGACATCTTGCAAAATTCTGCCTTAATCTCCTCAATGGGAAAAATATGTCCCTTGGGAATTTTTTTTCAGATTTAAACAAAGGAAACAAACTATCTTAAATTATAAAGTGAGAAAGGGGTGAAAAGGTCGTAGGAAAAAAGCCGTAACAGAGACCAAAAATTTCTCCTTATAAATACTTATGAATACTTGTAATACCTGAAAAGTTTAAATTATCGGTAAAGGACAAACTACATCACATCCTATATATATATTTTTGCTCGATGAACCAAAATCCAGGATAGATTCTCTACTGAAACCTGCAAGGCTCAAAAGCATCACTTCTGAGAAAAAAAGTCTGTAGATCCTAATTTAAATATTATTAGGGGAAAAAAAAACTTCTCAGAAACAGTAATGTATTTTTGGTTTTTGAGGAACGACCACACTGTTTTCAACAACTGCCCCATTTTGCATTCCTACCAGCAATGCACGAGCGTTACTGATTTATTCACATCCTTGCCACGGCTTCTTCTCTTCCCTTTCTCTTTTTTCTTTATTTTTTTGTTAATAGCTATCCTAGTGGATGACAAATGGTATCTCGTTGTGGTTTTGATTTGCATTTCTCTGATGATCTGTGACGTGGAGCATTTTTTCATACTCTTACTGGCCGGCTGTATATCTCTTTGGGAGAAACGTCTATTCAGGGTTTTTGCCCAGTTTCTACCTGGGTTGTTTTATGTTTTTGAGTTTTATTAATAGGAATTCTTGATATTTACTTCTGCATATTTACTTCTTTGCATATATATGACTTGTAAATCTTTTCTTCTACTCTGTGGGTTGTCTTTTCATTCTATTGATAGTATGCCTTGGTATACAAAAGTTTTTAATTTTAATGAAGCCCAACTTGCCTATTTTTTCTCTTGTTACTTCATCTCAGGAATTCTACTTTGGTTTAACATTTAAGTATCAGTTAGGGTTGGAAGACTCACTATAGGTAACAATTATTCCCAGATTAATCCATAGATTTGAGTCAAACTCAATCAAAATCTCGGCAGGAATTTTTACAGAAAAAATAGAAATAGATAAGCCACTTTTAAATTTCATACAGAAAGGTAAGGAAACTAGAACAGCCAAAAAGAAACTGTATTAAAAAAAAAAAAAACAATAAAACTGGAGAATTCATCTTAAGAGGTTTTGAACTTATTATAAATCTACAGTAATCAAGATGGTACAGTAATGGAGAAAGGATAGCTCAAATATCAATTGAGCAGAAAAAAATCTAGAAATAGACCCACACAGCTATGGTCAATTGATTACTTACAAAGGTGTAAAGGCAATCCAATTTAAAAAAATGACAGACTTGTCAATAGTGTTAGGACAAATAAATATACACAAGCAGTGAATAAGTAAACTTTACATCATACTTAACTCATATAAAATTAATTCAAAATACACTTAAACATATAACAAGTGTTCTATCATATTATTAGACAAAACAGTTAAAAATGTTTGCAATCTTCAGACAGGCAAAGAGTTCCTATAGATAATATCAAAGGCATAATACATAACAGGAAAAATTAACAAAAACTGGACTTAGTTGAAATTAAAGACTCTGTTCTGTAGAAGTTACTGTAAAAGACAAGAAAGACAAACTCAGACTCAGAGGAAATATTTTCAAATCACACATTAGGCAAAAGACTTGTGAAGGACTGGTATTCAGGATATATAAACAATGCTCAAAACTCAAAAATAAGAAAAGCCTCTAACATAAAAGAAGGTAAACAGAACAAAGAGTATAAAAAGGAAAGCAAATGAAGCAGAGAAAATAAAGGCTCTAAAAGAATGTTTTACATAATCATAAATATGTTTGTGGAGATATGATATCACATCCATTAAGAGGAAAAGGAGGGCTTTTTAATAAGTAAAAGAAACATTCAGGGAATCAAAATAAACTCTTGGAAATTAAAATTATGACCAAAACTTTTTAACTGAATAAAAAGTTTAGAAGATGAAGTTCAGGATAAACTGGAAAGTAGAGCGAAAAGGTAAACGGGATAGAAAAAAGAAAACTGAAGGACCAGTTGAAGAGACCCAACAGCTGAATAATAACAATTCAAGAAAAGAGGGGAATAAAGCCTGAAAGTTGAAGGAACAGGTGGAGACAAGGAAGGAAGGAAGAAAGAGAAACAGAGACAGAACGCTAAGCGGGAAGAGAGAGAGAAAAATTATCAAAACAATAATTTCAGAACATTTCTAAGAAATAAAAAAGTACCCAGCTAAGTGGATGAAAAAAGATCCATACTATACCAACATTATCATAAAATAATGGAACACAAAAGTTAAAGAAAAGATACTAGAAGTATTGAGAGTAAGAGGAAAAAAATGGTCAGATACAAAGGCTCCCAGGGCTGAATGATATGAGACTTGTCAGTAGCAGCAACAGCTAGAAAATAGTGGCAGAAAGGATTTTAAGGCAGAATGGTTTGCAACTCAAAAACTATGTCAAAAGATCTGAAAAGTATACACAAATGATCCGAAATATGTGCATGTGTTCCTTTCTCACTTGGCTTTAGAATTCATGTTTATCTTTCAACAACAGTTAACATCTAAATCATGTTTTTCTAAAACTAATGCTGAAATTAGTCTCTTCTTTAAGTGGATTCTAAATGGCTACAAAGGAAAGCTGCCAAGAAAAGTGCTCAATGCCAGCTGAAAGACAGAGTAAGATTAAAAATTTGTTGTGAGTAATCCCCATGTACAGTTCATTACAGAGAAATTTATGCCTGTCAGATTCCATCAGAACATCAAGACAGTGACAGAATTTTCAAGTCCCCCAAAACCCTCTTTATAATAAAGGCTACCCTGAAATTGGGAAATTTAAATGGATAGATTTGATAGAAAAGATGAACTCTTCAAGTATAATAGAAAAGGATATGCTTCATAAAATATCACCATCTGATATTCATAAAATTTAATGATTATTTCTTTAAGATCAAAGTACTTCTACATAGCTCACATAAGTATGTGAAGCCAGAAGGCTTCATATCACCATTGACAAAAGTCAGGTTAATTGAATGAATGAGCATGATGATAAACTATAGTGTTTCTTACACTATGTATATGGCTTCCAAAGGCTTAGATATTAACTTTTCTTAAGTATAAAAGACAGGGTGTTAAGATAATAAAGATCATCTAAAGAGAAGATAATCAGACCTTTATCTCAAATAACCTATTTCAGTAAATTATATTTAAATAAACATTGTATAGGGCAGAGGAATAGGGAGTGGAAATGAGAGAAGAAGAAAAAAAAAACACTAAATGACTGGTGGTTTTAATAAAGGTTTAATAAAGGGACATGCCTAAACTTAACTCTAGGTCCCAAATTAAACAACATGTAAATATTTACTTGTTCTCACCTGTGTGCCAAATACTGTACTACAGACATCTCCCTCAATCCTCATTAACAGCCATTAGTTCCATTTTAGACAGGAAATTATACTGAGACAGGCTAAGAAATTTGTCCAAGATCACAGTTAATAGGGAGAGGAAGCTTCTGATTTAATTCTACAGCTGATGTTCTTCTGATCAGAAGCAAATTTATATACAATGTTTAAATGAAACTTTATACTTGCACCTGAATATATGTTTGTATTGCTGTGAAACCCATAATACGTCTACCAAAATAATGAAATAACAAAGATGCAAGGAAAGTGGTATTACTGGTTGTCTCTTATGCTGTCTTTTCACTAAATTATCAGTTGAGTTCAGTATTTACCCATTTCCTACTATATGATAAACACTGCTCTGGTGCTCAAAGTTTTCTCCAGAGGAATTTCAGACCTGGAAATGGCAGAATAAAACTTAAAAGATGTAAACTGGGAAGGATTAAAAGTTCTAAGTTACAAATTGGCACCTAAGCGGAGGCGGGGGGGTGTTCCTCTCAGAAAAGGGATACCAAAGATGTGACTCTTAAACCAGTTCATGGCATTTATCTATCCATTCAAAAGTATTTCCTAGCACCCTATTTTTATGGTAGTCACGCTTAGTGGTAAGCAACAAGATGGATACTAGTGAATGAGTAGCGTTGGGATTATGAACAAGAGAACAAAATCAGTGATAATGTATCAGAACATACGAAAATAAGCCAGGAAAGAAAATATTCTAAATGGTATAGATTATTCCTGGGAGAAGTGCATTCAAGGTCTAATGGGCATTAAAGGAGACCAAAAATGCAACATCTGAACCCACCATCTTCAATGAGATATTCCTATCAGCTATGAGGTGACTGAAACTAATGCTATCGAAAGTATTCACCAACCAGGAACCAAAGTCAGAAAACCACGAATCATAATGTTATATGTGACATATAGATTTTAAAACTTCTGAATGAAAATCGTACTATAAACATGCAAACATTATTTCAAATAATAAAGTAAAAAAACGTTGAAATACAAAATGGAGACAGTTAAAAACCTTCCCTTAATACACGGAGTTCTTATAACTCAATAAGGAAATATAAACATCTCTATCTCTTTAAAATGAGTAACAAATAACAAATAATTCACAAAGAAAATAGTCTGTTTGAAGCAAGTGCCGGAATCTGTCTCTCTCTTCCTCTCTTTATATATATATAGTGTGCTTAACACACATAGATACCCACACATTTATATCTATACCTATATCAATATTTGAGCAATATACACCAAACAATAAAAATTATTTTAAAATGCTGAGCTCACTAATATTTTGTACTTTAAAAACATGTTTTAGATCTGCCTTTTCTCTATAAATAGATATGTACTATTTTCATAATCAGGAAACAATAATGGCTTCCTCTCTATACAGCAACTGAAGTAAAGCACTGCAGCAGGTAGCTAATAGCATTCTAAACATTTTTCTACTTCAAGCAGAGTCTATAGAAACCCAGGTTGTAGTAAATCTACAAAGAGAGGCTTCAATCATGAAGCGCTGACAAGCACAAGACAGAAGCAGAGGAAAGAAGCATCAAAACACAAGTCAATTTTATTGTTGTTACTGAAATTGCACATTAGCCATAAAATCAGAAGTACAAACAGATACATACTAGAAAAGAAGCATGATTTAGTGTCTGTAAGTTGCTATACACAGTTTTTGATACAGATTTACTGCTTAGTTTTAATAGATCAATACATTATTCTGTTTGCAACTGAAACTGCTTATTTTTAATTAAAAAGTATGAGAAAGCATTCAAAATAAAGTACATTACTCTACAAAAATAAAACATCAATTAAGAGCACTTCAAGAAAACGTGAATCATTCCTTCTCTCTCTGATTAATGAATCATTAACCACAAACTATAGCAACCACAGTCCTGTTCTCAGGAGTATAAATGACGTTAAAATTTAAAACACAGCCCAAGCTATAAGCAAAGAATTTTTAATTCAGTGATTACATACAAACCCAAATTAGCCATACAGATATTAGCATACACAGAGGCCAAAGGTAGTCAAGTATCTAAGTATAAATAGAAGATGACAGCTAACATGCAATGAGACAGAGCAAGTAAGATCATTGTGTGCCTAGTCACTCAGTGGGCGAGCTCTTTGCCACCCCATAGCCGCCAGGCTCCACTATCCATGGGGGTTCTCGAGGCAAGAATACTGGAGTGGGTTGCCATACCCTCCTCCAGGGGATCTTCCTAACCCAGGGACCAAACCCAGGTCTCCACACTGCAGGTGGATTCTTCACTTTCTAAGCCACTAGGGAAGCCCAAGAACACTGGAGTGGGTAGTCTATCCCTTCTCCAAGGTATCTTCCCAACACAGGAATCAAACTGGGGTCTCCTATAGTACAGGTGGATTCCTTACCAGCTGAGCTACCAGGAAAGCCTAGTAAGATCACAGAAGGTGCTATATCAATAAGATGACTTCAGCTTCAAGAGACAGATCGGAATCACACAACTTATATTATCACATAAGTAGCCCCAAAGCAAGGTAGCCCAAGTTCTTTCCAACTCTAGAATCTTCTCTCTTCTGAACAGTGTCTCCCTCCTGACTAGCTAGAGCTCAGGGCTATAATTAATTTTTAGCATACTTATCATTATTTGAACTCTTGCTATAAGCCGAGCACTATTTTAAGAACTTTAGCTCATCAATTTTTTTTCTTACGACAGCCTATACGGTAGCCTCATTTGTACCAGTTCTACTGAAATATAACTCACATATCATACAACTTTCACTGATTTAAAGTGTACAATTCAACGACAGTCATCATTATAGTCAATTGTAGAAAAATAACCCTGTAACCTTTTTAACAGGAAAAACTGTGGAAAATTCTTAAAAAGATGGGAATACCAGACCACCTAATCTGCCTCCTGAATAATCTGTATGCAGGTCAAGAAGCAACAGTTAGAACCAGACATGGAACAACAGACTGGTTCCAAATAGGAAAGTAGTACGTCAAGGCTGTATGTCACCCTGCTTGTTTAACTTATATGCAGAGTACATCCTGCAAAATGCTGGGCTGGATGAAGCACAAGCTGGAATCAAGATTGCAGGAGAAATAGCAATAACTTCAGATATGCAGATGACTCCACCCTTATGGCAGAAAGCAAAGAGGAACTAAAGAGCTTCTTGATGAAAGTGAAAGAGAGTGAAAGAGTTGGCTTGAAACTCAGCACTCAAAAACTATGATCATGGCATACGGTCCCATCACTTCATGGCAAATAGATGCAGAAACCATGGAAACTGAGAGACTTTACTTTCTTGGGCTCCAAAATCACTATAGATGGTGACTGCAGCCATGAAAAGACACTTGCTCCTTGGAAGAAAAGCTATGACAAGCCTAGAACGCATATTAAAAAGCAGAGACATTACTTTGCTGACAAAGTTGTGTATCGCCAAAGCTATGGCTTTTCCAGTAGTCATGTATGGATGTGAGAGTTGGACTATAAAGAAAGCTGAGCACTGAAAAACTGATGCTTTTGAACTGTAGTGTTGGAGAAGATTCTTGAGAATCCCTTGGACTGCAAGGAGATCAAACCAGTCAAGCCTAAAGGAAATCAGTTCTGAATATTCATTGGAAGGACTGATGCTGAGGCTGAAGCTCCAATATTTTGGCCACCTGATGCAAAGAAGTGACTCATAGGGAAAGATCCTAATGCTGGGAGAGACTGAAGGCAGGAGGAGAAGGGGGACAACAGAGGATGAGATGGTTGGACAGCATCACTGACTCGCACATGAGTGTAAGCAAGCTTTGGGGAGTTGGTGATGAACAGGGAAGCCTGGTGTGCTGCAGTCCACGGGGTCACAAAGGGTTGGACATGACAAAGTGACTAAACTGAACTGAACCTTTTTTATCACTTGGAAATGAAACTTTCTGTAACCTTTAGCTACCACTTTCCATTCCCTGTCTTATTCTACCCACAACTCTAAGCAACCACTAACCTGTTTTCCATCTCTGTAGATTTCCCTATGCCAGATCTTCTTATGAGTGGAATAACACAGCATGTGGTCCTTGGTGACTGGCTTCTCTCATTTGCCACATTTTCAAGGTACAGCCATGTTGTGGCATATATCAGTACTTTGGTCCTTTTTGTGGCCAAATAATATGTTGCACTGATACACTGTGTTTTGTTTATCCATTCATCCTCTTTGCTATTATAAACAATGCTGCTATAAACATCTGTATAAAAGTTTCTGTGCTGATGTCTGTCTTCACTTCTCTTGGGTATATACTTAGGATTGGAACTGCGAGGTCATTTGGTTAACACTACATTTAATAATTTAAAGAATTACCATACTATTTCCTAAAGCAGTTAAACCATTTCACATTCCCATCAGCAGTGTATGAGGGTTCTCATTTCTCTGTGTCTTCACCAATATTTGCTGTTGTCTGACTTTTTTATTTCAGCCATCCTAGTGGGTGATGAAGTGGTATCTCACTGAGGATTTACATTTCTCTAATTACTAGTGATGATAATGATTTTTCCCTAATGAATGATGTTCCATGTGTATAAGCCCCATTTTTACAATAAGAAAAACTGAGATACAGAGAGAGAAAATACACTTCTCACCGGCACAAAGCTAGGAAAGGAAAAGCTGGGGTTCAAATACAGGCAACGTGGTTCCACAGCCCAATGTCTTACACGGTAACACTGTGTAATTTCATGCTTTCCATTCAAGGGAAGCCTTTTCCAGGTAATTTGTTTTATCAGTGAGGGAACCTTCGCAAGGAGCCATTCAGACTTCTCTTATCTCATAGACTATGTTTTGGTCATACAACTCTTCCTAAACCAATTACTGTAAGAATAGAGTCATCATTACTGGTTTAGATTATTCAGGATTTTTCTGTGAAATCAGAACTCTTTAAGAAAGAAAGAAAGAAAGAAAGAAAGGCTCTTCATCAGTCAAATCAAAAGTATCTGCTACAAGTATATATGGAAAGAAACAAGACTTCTGATTTTCTTGTTTATACAATCTCAGAAATGAGTGAAGTTACCAGGTTTAAAAAGTTACCACTTAGCTACTACTGTGGCAGTGTTATCTGTATGAGTGAATGGATAATTATAATGTCAGTCACTGAGTAAAAGACTTCAATTAACAAAGAAAGCAAAGAAACCAAGACTTGCATTAGGCTGAAATCTGACTATCGTAAATTAAGTCTTAACTATAGAAACAAAGGATTAAATATGAAACATTTATTTGTACATTTTCAAACAGCCAAAATGTAAATTACCTATAGTTTAAAGCTGGAAAATGGCAAATAATCATTAATAAAATGTAACATTTTAAATTATAAGGCTTCTAAGTCTCTCTTCCAATAAAATGCCACTATAAAAAAGTTTTCATTCACTTTAAGGTTTTGGGAGGCTCAGATAAGCTTTCCTCAAGAATGTAAAGTTTAACTTCAAATAATTTTAAGTACTATTTTATATATATATTCCAATTCCAAAGAAAGGCAATGCCAAAGAATGCTCAAACTACCACACAATTGCACTCATCTCACATGCTAGTAAAGTAATGCTCCAAATTCTTCAAGCCAGGCTTCAGCAATACGTGAACCGTGAACTTCCTGATGTTCAAGCTGGTTTTAGAAAAGGCAGAGGAGCCAGAGATTAAATTGCCAACATCCGCTGGATCATCGAAAAAGCAAGAGAGTTCCAGAAAAACATCTATTTCTGCTGTATTGACTATGCCAAAGCCTTTGACTGTGTGGATCACAATAAACTGTGGACAATTCTGAAAGAGATGGGAATACCAGACCACCTGACCTGCCTCTTGAGAAATCTGTATGCAGGTCAGGGAGCAACAGTTAGAACTGGACATGGAACAACAGACTGGTTCCAAATAGGAAAAGGAGTACATCAAGGCTGTATATTGTCACCCTGCTTATTTAACTTATATGCAGAGTACATCATGAGAAATGCTGGACTGGAAGAAACACAAGCTGGAATCAAGATTACCAGGAGAAATATCAATAACCTCAGATATGCAAATGACACCACCCTTATGGCAGAAAGTGAAGAGGAGCTAAAGGACCTCTTGATGAAGGTGAAAGAGGAGAGTGAAAAACTTGGCTTAAACTCAACATTCAGAAAACGAAGATCATGGCATCTGGTCCCATCACTTCATGGGAAATAGATGAGGAAACAGTGGAAACAGTGTCAGACTTTTGGCGGGGGGTGCTCCAAAATCACTGCAAATGGTGACTGCAGCCATGAAATTAAAAGACGCTTACTCCTTGGAAGAAAAGATATGACTAACCTAGATAGCATATTCAAAAGCAGACACATTACTTTGCTGACTAAGGTCCATCTAGTCAAGGCTATGGTTTTTCCTGTGGTCATGTATGGATGTGAGAGTTGGACTGTGAAGAAGGCTGAATGCCAAAGAATTGATGCTTTTGAACTGTGGTGTTGGAGAAGACTCTTGAGAGTCCCTTGGACTGCAAGGAGATCCAGCCAGTCCATTCTGAAGGAGATCAGCCCTGGGTGTTCTTTGGAAGGAATGATGCTAAAGCTGAAACTCCAGTACTTTGGCCACCTCATGTGAAGACTTGACTCATTGGAAAAGACTCTGATGCTGGGAGGGATTGGGGGCAGGAGGAGAAGGGGACCACCAAGGATGAGATGGATGGATGGCATCACGGACTCGATGGATGTGAGTCTGAGTGAAATCCGAGAGATGGTGATGAACAGGGAGGCCTGGCGTGCTGCGATTCATGGGGTCGCAAAGAGTTGGACACGACCGAGCGACTGAACTGACTGACTGACTGACTGACTATATTACTTTAGCAGCTATATTTGCAAACAGATTTCATAAATCATATTTTAAATGTAGTACTAATTCCTAATGGACAAATGGTTTTCATTTTCCATACTTTTTATAATGTATTACTTATAAATTAGAATGTATGTTCCAAAAGTGATATAATACATTAGCATTTGCTCCTTGGGAAGAGATCAGAAAATAAGATGAGTTTACCAGATCATACAAACATATATTAGAAATACTTTCAAAGTATTTATGTTTATCCCTCACCAAAAACAAAAAAACATTTAAAGTTGGGGGAGAAGCTGAATAAATAATTACAAGGCACGGCTGCCTTTAGATAGAAGGTTTATCATTTAATTATAATGCTGATCATTTAAAAGTATCCAAAATGTCTCCAGCATTTTAAAGAGCTAAGCAGAGTTATTTTTAAAATCAAACATATGTGCTTTTTCTGTTTATGTCTTTGGAAAGAACATTCTGTATAATGAAAAACACGACCAGATTTTTCACAGTACATCACTATAAAACCCTGTAATTGACTTTTGGGGTTGGTTTACTCTATATCTATTTTTGACCACATAGAAAACAGCAATGATGTGGTGAAAAGCCCAAAATGTAAGTCCCATTGCAGGATAAGACTCCATCCTGATTAGTACAGAAGTATCATATTTATGCTGGGAAATATGCCCATTTGAAAAGAGAAAATTTCAGTGCATAGGAGCCTCCTCTTTTTAATCAAGCCATGTAAAAACTAGTAACTCTGAGGCCTGGTCTGGGTCTTAGCTAGATGCTGCTGTACACATCGATACTTCCACTGAAGACAGCTTAATATTGATGCTCAAAACTGATACTGGAAATAACAGGTTCATTTCTATTGGCTAATCTAATGGAAGATAACACTGCAAATTAACTATTAAAACCATAAATTAACACTGGATAGTTACTTTTCCCCTGTCTCAACAGAGATTATATGAAGAATCTTAATAGAGATTATATGAAGAATCTTAATAGAGATTATATGAAGAATTAATCCCCTCCTAAAAACTCTGCACTTACTCAGTGAGAAAACTAACTTGTCATTCCTAACAAAAGCACTGAAAACCTTCACTGAAAAGAAGTCTAAAATACCTCTGAATGAGCTCTCCTAGCTTCATTAATAAAATTTACATATTAGCAAGTAAAATAAACTAAAAGAGGGAGATGGTGTGTGGCTTAAAAATCAGCCTGTAACACCTACCACAGATTTATCTCCTGTGAGTTAACTCAACCATTCCTTTTTCTCAGCAAATAAACTACATTCTATGCAGGGTACTACGGGAGAGTTTTTCAAGAGCCAAGTAAAGGAATATGTTTTAGATGGAATCTTCCAAATTGACATGCTGCCCACTTTTGGTAGGTATTAAAGGGTCCACAGCACTTTATGAATTAGTTGTGGTTTACCTAAAAATCACGGCCAAAGCCACCATGGTCACTGCACGTTCAATTTATTCCTATCAGAAATCAATGTGCCTTAAAAAAAAAAAAAAAGGCTTAGCCTATTTAGAAAAAAGGCAAGCTAATTGACAGCATTCTAGCAGCATTGTTGACTGAATGGCAATGTATCATTGTAATGTCTAGAAGTATACGAAATGGTAAGTCAAATTTGTATTAATTTTTATTGTTATATTTAGGTCTTTTATAATATAGATTATTTGCCTTTTACTCTACATTTTAATTGAACCAATAAAACAATGCATTAACACTAACTGTGTAAGAATATTTAATAGCTTTCACCAACTTCTTGGAGAGCGGTGGCACAAAGATGTTCACAGAATCCTCCCTAATTTATGAAGACTAGAAAACCCCTGAAAAATCCTTTTATGAATTACCTATACAAAAGATCATCTGAACAACATTAGAATTTCGTACCAAGCTGACTAAGTAGCCAAACAAAATGACAAAATCTGACATCTGATTTTCCAGTAAGAAATATGTGAAAGGCTTAACTGAGCTACATGGGAAGTCATCAAGATGAGAATCGGTGGGAAAGACTTGACCCAGTCTGTTCAGTCCTGATCCAATTCCTTTCAGTAAATTCCTCATCTGAACAAATTGTCCACCACCACATTACCTGCATTACCAGATAATCCAGCTTTTATTTAAAGTGTTTTATGCACATTTTTAAACTGTTGTGAAGGAAAATGGCGGAAAGTTCACCAATCAACTTTTTCTTTCATTTGCTAACTTTCTCAAGAAAATCAAGCTAACTAAGGAAGGAAAAAGAAAGCATCTTCTCAATAAATGACATAAGAAGAGTAATAAGTTGGACTAAACAGTTTCTTCAAAATCACAGCACTGGGCCTTTTACTGGAAAACCTTCCCACTATACTAGCATTACATTTTATAACTAAAATTTGATTATTATAAAATTATTAAGACATTATTAAGTCTAAACCAGGAGCCTGGAAATGCCTAAATTTCAACTGAAAAAAAAATTCAATCTAACTGCTACAAACTTGTAATGTTACCAAGACATTTTTACTTTCTCCATGTACACTGCTGCTGCTGCTGCTGCTAAGTCACTTCAGTCGTGTCTGACTCTGTGCGACCCCACAGACGGCAGCCCACCAGGCTCTGCCATCCCTGGGATTCTCCAGGCAAGAACACTGGAGTGGGGTGCCATTTCCTTCTCCAATACATGAAAGTGAAAAGTGAAAGTGAAGTTGCTCAGTAAGTGTCCGACTCTTCGTGACCCCATGGACTACAGCTACCAGGCTCCTCCATCCATGGGATTTTCCAGGCAAGAGTACTGGAGTGGGGTGCCATCACCTTCTCTGCTCCATGTACACACTACTGTGTATAAAACAGATAAACAAGAAGGACCTACTGCATAACACAGGGAACTATGTTCAATTAATGTCTTACAAAAACCTATAATGAAAAAGAATCTGAAAAAGAATATAGATACATAACTGAATCACTTTGCTGTATACGTGAAGTTGACACAACACTGCAAATTAACTATATTTCAATTTTTAAAATGGCTGAGAAAAGTCCTCTTACAACAGTAAGACAGAAGTAGAAAGAAGAAACTGTAAGACTTTTAACAACATTATAAACCAACCAGACCTACAGATATCTATAGACCAATCCAACCAACAACAGAATGCACTTTCTTCTTCTCAAGACTAACAGAACATTCTCCAAAACAGACCAAAGTGCTAGCAACAACACAAAATAAGTCAATAAATTTTCAACAGGTAACATCATACACAACCACAATGAAGTAAAATTAGAAGTCACTAAAATCAATAAAAGATGGAAGCTTGGAAAATACATAAATATGTCAAAACTAATCAACATGCTCCTAAACAGCCAATTGGTCAGATTTATAATTTACAATAAAATGATAATGTTAGGTGTCTGCTGTGTGCTCTTTTGTATAGTATATATTCAATTCACTTACAGAATACAACATAAATCAAAAGAATAAAAATTCTCTTGAGGAAATCTTAAAATAACTGCACATACGTCAAGGAAAACTTTAATTACAGCAGTTGCCTTCTTAGTCAAACACATCATAGGGGAAATTTCAATTCAAATTAATTTTTCTTTTAATGATAAGTTCATTCTATTTTCATTTATCATTCTGATATAAGCAAATCAGGTCTTCTCTCACTGGTTTTTTAAATTGGTTTTTGTATTTTCTAAATTCCCACCCCTTTCCCCTTTCCTTTTTTTAAAATTTCCCTGGAGAATATTTTTTGCAGAATAGGTCTGCTGGTGATGAAATTGCTTAGTTTCCTTTGCCTGAGAAAGTCTATAGTATTCCCTTTTTACTTCTGAAGGATAATTTTCCTGGATATAGAATTCTACATTGGTGGGTTTTTTCCTTTCAATACTTAAAATATTTCACTTCTTTCTCTTGCTTGCATGCTTTCTGATAAGAACCCTGTTCATTCCTATCCTTGTACCTCTATAGATATATTTTTTTCTTCTTGCTTTTTCAAGATCCCCCTCGTTTTTTTTTAATACTGATTTTCGTGTTGTTTCGGTGGGATATACCAAGAGGTGTGTGTATGTGTATTTTATTCTTCTAGATGCACTCTAGGCTTCTTGGATCTGTAGCTTGTTGTCTGCCACTAGTTTTGGAACATTCTGGCTATTATTACATGAACTATTTCCCCATTCTCTCTCCACCTTCCAGTGTTTCAATAACGGGAGTGTTCTGCCTCTTGATATTATGTCACATTTCTTGGATGTACTATTCTGTTTTTGTTTTCATGCTTTTTTTCCTCTTTGCATATCAGCTTAGAGAAATTCCATAGACCAGTCTTCAAGTTCACAGATTCCTTTTTGTCTCTGTTGCATCTACACATGAGTCCATCCCAGGATTTTTCATTTCCTTTACAAAAATGAATTTCAGTTTCTTTACCATTTCGTTCTGATTCTTTCTTAGAATTTACAGGGCTGCTTGTATTACCCATCTGCCCTCACAAGTTGTCTTTTTCCATTAGAGTCCTTAACATGTGTGTCATAGTTATTTTAAATTACTTAAATGCCCTGTTTGATAATTCCAGTATCTATGTCATATACAAATTTGTCTCTGATGATTGCTTTTTTTTCTCTGTTTGTTCTTGCCTTTGGCATGCCTTGTAATTTTTCTTGATAGCAAAGCATGTCATGTTTGGTAATAGTTACTGAAATGAATACCAATACACCCTTAATACAAGAGTTTGACTTTGCCTACTTTATTAGTAGGTGCCAGAGACTTCAAATTATTCTAATCTTCATGATTTTGTCTCATCTTGAGTTTGGGCTTCCCTTGAGGCTCAGCTGGCAAAGAATCCACCTGCAGTGTGGGCGACCTGGGTTTGATCCCTGGGTTGCGAAGATCCCCTGGAGAAGGTTAAGGCTAGCCACTCCAGTATTCTGGCCTGGTGAACTCCATGGAATATATAGTCCATAGCGTTGCAAAGAGTCAGACACAACTCAGTGACTTTCACTTTCAGTGCTGCCCCTTATAATATCTGTTTCTTGGAGCTGTTTTTCCTGTAATCTACTGTTGTGATATTGGTTATTGATTTGAGATCTTTCTTCCTTTTTAATGTATTAACAGCTGTGAATTTCCCTCTGAGCACTGCTTTTGCTTTATCTCAAAAGTTTGATACTGAGTTTTCATTTTTGTTCCTCTAACACAAACTTCTCTTTGTTTTTGTTCTGAAAAAACTTCACTCTGTTCACTTAACTTCTCTTGTTGTAAGCACCTATTTATTCTTTCTCATTTTAAAGTAATACTCCCAGGAATAATGACTAAACTTGTCCTGAATTTCCTTTTGATTCTAAATAAAATATTTTGGTAGAGAAGGCAGATAAGGATATAAGTCTTCTTAGCAATCCATAACTTCCAAGTAAGCAAGGAAAGACACTGAGCAATACTGATAATACCTTTAAGTGCATTAAGGTTAAAGTCAAGTAATTGTTAAAACCGTTAAATATACAAAACACACCAAATTATGGTTTCTACCTCCTGTCTTCAGAAATAATTTTTCAGAAAAAGTACAAATGATGTCACATGGCCCTGAAAAACCACATAAAATTTGTGTGGTCCTTGCAGCAATCCAGTGAAAATTATAACCATTTCTTTTAGTGGACATTTTGAATATATTATACATGCAGGAATATTATGTTTGATCAATTAATACCTTGAAAGTAGTTAAAAACAAGACTACACTAAAGGCAAAAAAAAACAATGTGTATGTCAAGAAGACAGAAATAAGTTAAAATCTACCTTCTCAAGATGATCCAAAATGAACTTATGGATGTCTTTTGCCCAAATATAAATCAAACTTCTTTTCTTCACAAAATTATCCTTTAGAAAAACAGAGTTGTCTCATTTTAGAATCCTAACAAAGGATCTCTTGCTGCAGGGCACTCTACCAAGATATTTTATTTAGAATCAAGAAGTATAATTTGGGAATCATAGAGTAGCCTGAATCCATCTCACGCAACACTAGTTCTGGAAGCTTATAAAAGCCACCTAACAAAATTAAGATTTAAAAAAATAGAGAGAAGCAACAAAGAAATTCAATACAAGTTAAGTCATTATTTCTGAGAGTATTACTTTAAAATTAGAAATGCTAAATGTTACTATAAAAGAAAAAAATTAATGCTAAAAATGTGAAAGTACTTATCATGTAAATATCACAACGAATAAATAGGTACTATGACACAGTAAAATTATTTCTAATTATTACATTAAATTATGCTGTACCTCAATCAAGAATGAATAAAGATCATATACACGGTGTGTGAAATCTTAAAAACATCTCTAGCACTGATGAAAACATTAAATCAGGTGCATGTGAACAATTTGAAGACTTGTAAAATTTAAACGGGAAAAATCACATTTCTAATTACTTTTATTTATATGTTAATTTAAATTCTTTTCAGTCTTCTCACACAGTGAAAAGAAAATCTGCCTTATATCCAAAGACACTATACTCAGCTATATGCGCTAATTTAACAGCATAAGATAAAAAATACATTTTCAAACATAACAGAGATAGCCATCATGGAAATCCTCTTTACCAAAACTGTTAATAAATTTAATACAATAGTATTAATGAAAAGGCTGACTATGTCACACATATTTCAGATTCTAATTTATAAAACAGGTCTAGAATGAAAAATCTTTTTCTTTTCTTTCTCTATCATATTCATACATAAATATTAATATATATATGCATATGTTTTTGCATATGCATGTAAGTGTAATGCTTTTATTTTAAGCTTTAAAATGATCCCAACATAAATTTGAGAGTGTCAGGGTAGTTAATTGATATTTATTCAATTAAAAAGTATAAATTTAAAAAACTGAGATATTAAGGGATGGTGACTAGGGAATTTAGTTAATATTCACTAATCACTTAAGAGTCTAATTAATTTATCTCCCTTAAACTCTCAAACTGTGGTAGTTTACATAACAGGTTCCATGCTTCCGCCCACAACACTGCCATGGCCTCACTGTGGGTGGAGTGTACTTCTCTGCTTCTTGACTTAAAATCGGCCAGGTGAACTTTTTTTTGCCAGTTGATAAATGGGCAGAAGTGACAAAATGTGCCAGTTATAAACCAGCGCCTTAAAAGGCCCTCTTGAGACTCTGCCATCACCAAAATAAGAACATTCCTGAGGTATCTCATAAAATAAAGAGGAGAGTGAAGGGGACTACAGCCATCAACCCCACCCACACATCTACAGTCAGAATCAGAGCTGCTTAGGCCCAGTCAAAAGACCCAAACAAATAGGCAATAATAAATAATCACTGTCACTGAGTTTTGGCATGTTTGTGCAATAGCAAAATGATTTATAGGTAGAGTCCTTATACTCTTTGGTGCCAAGTGAAACATCAATATAAAATGATTCTCTTTCCATAGAATCAAATACTTTGGTTTCCAAAGTTATAAACAAACAGGAATAAAATCTTTAAACACACCACTGAAAAAAGGTGGACTTTTCCTTTCTCTCTCTCTCATAATTGGACGAAGTCATAATCCTGCTACTGTGACAAACAGATTCAGAAACCCAAGTAACTTATTTGCTATGACTCCAAGAAGGGTTTCCCTAGAAGCCCAGATGGTAAAGAACCTGCCTGCAATGTCCAAGACTCTGGTTTGATCCCTGGGTGGGCAAGATCCCCTGGAAAAGAGAATGGTCCCTGGAGAAGAGAATGGCTACCCACCCCAGTATCCTTGCCCAGAGAATCCCAAGGACAGAGGAGCCTGGTGGGTACAGTCCATGAGGTTGCAAAGAGTCTGACACAACTGAACAACTAACACACACACAACTCCAATGAAAACTTTTAGAAAAAAATCAGAGGTGTGCAAGCAGCACTGTAATTAATAACTGTAAATCATCCGAATTATGAAAATTCAAACAAACTTTAGCAGTAAATGATGTGTTTTTCCATTGCTTAGCATCCAAGTAAACACATGGTTTGTAAATGTGTTTTCCTAACCTGGTAAAGGAAAAAACACCTCACCCAATGTAAAAGAATATTTTTAAATGAATGATTAAGGCAAACTGGAGATCATTTGAAATACAATTTCTCAAACATAACCACCACACATTCTTATAGAAGACAACCGACATAAGAATTTTTCTCTCATTCTAGCAATGAGAAATTATAGAAATGTGCAGTTCACCTACTTTTTAAAAACTATTTAAAGTAAACTATTAGAAACAGATAAAACCCCAAACTATTCAATAAAACTAAAAAGCTAGATAACTAAGAAAATAGTTATGATAGTTTCAGAAGGAAAATTATTTCTGATAACCTAGTCTGGGTTTATTAACTGAACACAGATCTTTGTTTTGAATGTCATGTCAGTTAAAGTTAAGAAAAAGCATACTGGCTCCCATTGTTTTACCTAATAAAATGAAGCGGAACAGTCAGGAAACATAACTTTTTCCAGATCTTCAAAGGGGCAGTGTCATGCTGGCCTTTTGACAGAGAAATGGGACCATTATAACTGAAGGTCATGTGCTGTAAAGTCATTCATCTAAGGACCCAAATAAGTAAAGCCTGGGTATCTCCTACTACCATAAATATACCTGAGGAAAAGATAAAGAATGAGAGTAGCATTTACTAAAACGTGCTCCAGGGTACATAAATGCAAAACACATTAGTAGGTATAAAGAAAACAAAAGATTACTAAGGTTGGGAAACCCAGAATTAAAAGTCTCTTTACTGCAGGACTGCTCAGAGCCTTTAACAGAGTACATACAGTGGCAAGCACCAAAACTACCACCTTCCTCCAACTTATTTAACTTGAACAACTTTTCTTCAAGAAGCACTTGAAGGGACGCTTTACTCAGGGCACATTTAAGAAAAAAATTAATGTAGAGGAAAGACTAGTTTCTCCGACTATGCCACTTTAATAATTAAAGTCAACATTATTTACTACCTTAACATTAATACTTTGGTTGTCAGGAAATTATATTTTAATTATAATATCTCTAAAGATAAAAAGCTTTTCCATTTTCCATCAGTTCTTCTTATCTTTATATTAAACTTGTAATCCAATGTGACAATATTTAATAATTGTTTATTCTCATCTTATGGTTCTTACAGTAAATTTTTAAAAGCAACTGAATCTAGTTTGGGACTCTCCATTTATCCCACGATTTTATTTTCAGATTATTATGTAAAAAGAAATTCTAATACCTCATAGAATTTTCACTACTAGAAATAACTTCCTATATTATATATAACTCTTTTTATATTACTGTGTAACAACACTATACTAATTATTTTTCCTTCCCAATAAAGGACAATTGGATATGTCATCCAGTATCTAGAATTAGCCCCTCTTATCCGTCTGGAACGATGAGGCTAAAATAAAGGTACAAAGGCTTCCCTGGGGGTCCAAGGGCGAAGACTCCACTCTGCCGATGCAAGGGCCCGAGTTGGATCCCTGGTCAGGGAGCTAGATCCCAACCAAGACCCACACACCCCAACTAAGACCTGGCACAGTCAAATAAAAAAATATTTTTAAATTTTTAATAACATAAAAATTTTAAAAATAGACATACAGTTTATGAGCTGCAACCCTGAAGAAGAAACACTTTAAGCACCAGTAAAAAAAAACAGCTGCGAGTGACTGGGAGAGTTGCTTCTTACTTCTACTACCTATTAATTTTCATCACAAGTGGATCTGGAGGGGCAGACACCAGAAGAGAATTTAAAGTGATACATAGTGATGCAATAGGAATTCAAGCAGACAGAGATTACATGGATCTGATTAGCTTATCAGCTTACAGGGACTTGGGAATACACAGTTCTTGGTAGAATTCAAATTCTGTGGGCTGAGATTTATGTACACAATACTGTGTACATAAGTACATAAGGCTCTCTTATTAGTATATATAAATTAATAATATTTCAAGCCTATAGAGGTCTTTTTTCTAACTATGATATAAAACACAAATCAAATATTGACCATATTAAGTATGAACTGTTGCCCTTTAAAAGTTCCATCATTATTTAATTCCATGAAGGTATTATCAACTATGAAAATAAGTAGGTGGGAATGTATAATTTGAAAATATTTGGTCAAAGAAAATCCCAATATGACTAAAACAAGATGGCAAATGACTTCATCTTCTTTTGGAAAATGACCTCATAATGACAACTAGCTCACCAACACGAGCTTCCAAAGCCACTAAGAGTGGCTTACAAAGTCACAGCTGTTACTTTTTCTAACAACTAGAAGTTGATTTCATTTTAAATGTCATTTCAAAAGAACTGAATGATTTCTTCAAAGCACTACAACTCATGAGCAAGAATTATATTGAGAAGAGGACAATGATAAGTCTGTGACTTGTTCAATAAAGATGATTGTAACGAATGACAGAACAATCTGTTAAAAAACACTGGAGTGTGGCATTCTTGGACAACAAGCAGACATACTGAGGACTATAAGTCACTCATGAATAAGACAGTAAACACACAAAGGGCTTATTCTGACCTTTAAGCAACAGAAAAATAATTGGACAGATAAAAATTTTTGATAACTAGCTTATTTCATAAGTAAAACAGATGAAGATTTGAATAATCTTTCTGGAAAAACTTAAAATAATTCTTGAAATTTAAAACACTCAGATCCCAAGTACAACTGTCACTAATTAAAATTCTGTGGAATTCGGTTTCTCAATTATTCAAAAGCCCGACCTGATGGAGCCCCTAATATGTCTGTAATCTCATCTTCTACTACTTGCCCACCCTGCCTCTATTCCCTCCCTTCAGAGAGACACAGATGAAGGTAGGTGTGGGGATAAACTGTTACTTAAATGTAGACCAAGGGAACAGAGATTACCATCCTTAAAACAATCGAAGATTTCAGGGCAATGCAAGCAAGTGCAGGAAGTCTTTCAGTATCTAAAGCTATCTACTCCTCAGTCTCATCGCCCACCAACCTTTCCCATGCTCCAGTCAAGGGCCCAGTAGAGACCCTGCAGTTCCCTCAGAGTGGCTGTGCTCTGTCAAGCCTCTACAACTGCATGAGATATTCTGTCTAGACAGTGCATCTCTCTGGAGTTCCCAAATTTATCTCCCGGAAAGACCCCACAGGGACCACCGCCTGTGTCACAACTCTGCCTCCCACCTCAACGCTGGGACTCCAAGAGTCCTGAGATTCAACCCAGCACAGTGTTTGGCATTGGGCGATTGTGTTCACCTATGGCTGATTCGTGTCAATGTATGGCAAAACAAATACAGTATTGTAATTTAAAAAATAAATAAATTTAATTATAAGAAAAAAAAAAAAAAAAAGAGCACACGGACTTGGGGGCCAACTACCTGAGTCTGAATCTTTATCACAGACTGCACTAAATTCTGTATCGTTCTGGCAAAGTCCTCATCTCTCTGTGTCGTGGTGTGTTTATACGTAAATCTCGATAATGACAGCTTTCATATAGAGTTGAGATGTAAATGAGCTAATGCATATAAAGCCTTAACAAGTATGGAGCCATGCAAGAAACACTTCAAGTGTTAGCTATAATTACTGTCTGAAAATTTAGTTTAAGTATCGCATCCAGCCCAACTGTTACCTCATGAAGCTAAGTCAAGTACCCCATCTCTGTCATCCTTATAATGTTTTGCTCATCCATGTATCAGGACTACCTAATAGACTTTAATGTGCTTTATCCACTCTATATCTCCAGAACTGAGCGCAATTACTACCACATACTGTAATCAGTACAATGAATGAATGAAAAAAATTAAGCAACAGAATATAAGGCACATGGTTTTAAAGATAGGAAATACAGAAACAAGCAGGACTATCAAGCACGGTTAGAGGATTTACACCTTGCACAAAAGCACTGGCTAAGAGAGTAGGTACAGGCTGAACTAGCAGGGGTGTATCAATTCACAGAAAGGATGAATAGACAAACAAAATATAGCATATACATATAATGGAATTCAGCCTTTAAGAAAACAGTTGTGAGACACACTACAACATGAATGAATCTTGAGGACATTACACTAAGGAAAATACAGCAGTCACAAAAAGGTAAAGACTGTATGATTATACTTATATGAAGTACATAGAATAGTCAAATTCCTAGAGAAAACAGAATGGTGGTTGCTGAAGGAGGGAGGAACAAGAAGTTACTGTTTAATAAGTACTGAATTTCAATTTGAGAAGATGAAAAAGTTCTGGAGATGGATGAAAGTAATGGTTAGACAAAAATTCAAATGTACTTAAGACCACTGCACTATATGCTTTGGTTAAAATGGCAAAAATTATGTATAGAGAGAGAGAAAGAAAGAGAGGTTTGCTACAATTTTTAACAGTTTATGAACATTAATAAAAACTTTTGTTGCGCTGAGAATGTATATTTTTTATATTATTTTTTGGTTAAATGACCAATGCATAACAGAGATGAATGTTTCTTTCATCAGAAAGAACAAAGTTATGACATACTAGTCTCAATGGAGGGGGTGAGAGAGTTAGCGTTTGTCACTATTTTTTTTCAATTTTTAAATTTTTAATTGGAGGATAATTACTTTACAATATTGTGTTGGTTTCTGCCACACAGCAACAAGAATCAGCCATAGATATACATTATGTCCCCTCCTTTCGACCTCGTACCCCATCCCACCACTCTAGGTTGTCACAAAGCACTGGATTTGGGCTCCCTGTGAACATTAATAAAATTTAAGTCAAATTTTTCTTATTTCCAAAATTAAACTACATCTTCCCAACTTAAACTGATTTATTCTATTACCTGTGGCAAATTTGCCACAAGTAATTACTTGTGTATCTTGTAACTTTTTAAAACTAATAAGCATTAATTTTATACATTAAAATAATACACTATTCAGAGTTAGATATGCTGCACAAAGCTTTCCTATAATTTTATCTTTTTATGGCTGAGAAAGACTGTTACCTCTGCCTTAAAAAGTTTCCAGGTTAATATTACAATGGTCATACATTTATTATACAAAATTGTGGGGCCTCAAGTACTCGTTTCCCACTAGAATTTATGTTAATACTATTTTCTAAAGAAAACCTCTGTGCTCCCATCAGGGCATTCCTAAGCTCACCTCCCTTATCTGGCACATCTAACCTTTGCTCCTCAACCTTCATGATATGATGTCAAATATATTTCACCTTAACCTCAAGATGCGAGTCACTACTCAACCAGCAACCAAGGCCTGAAACCTATAAACCTTTTAGGAATCATCACTGAGATCTGAAAGTAACAATACCTATTTGTGCTCAGTTTCCTAGTCCTGTGTGAGAGGTTCTCAGGTTTACTGATGGTTCAGACTGTAACAAGAGCTAAACTTCTATGTTTTGTATGCATTTCACATACAAACCTAACTCCCTAACCCCCTCCTCTTTTCCTACTTTATATTCCTTTTGCCTCATTTTATTACTCATTCTTAATGCATTCTATCTTGCAAGGCTGCTTTCACTTTTTAAAGTCATTTATAGTTCTTTTGGAACAATGAAGGATATAAATAAATAATACAGCTTTCATGAAAATATAAACTGAAATCTGAGATCTGGTCCTGGCTCTGGGAATTACATACAAAATGGGACCTGAGTCACTTAGTCAGAGGGGGTGAACATCAAGGATCTCACCAAATGTAATATTTTGCTCTTATGATGACTATGTACATTTTAAGAACGGAGTCTATGAAATACTACCTAATCACTATGTGCATGCTAAGTTGCTTCAGTTGTGTCCGATTCCCTGCAACCCAGTAGACTGTAGCCCACCAGGCTCCTCTGTCCATGGGATTCTCCAGGCAAGAATACTGGAGTGGGTTGCCATGCCCTCCTCCAGGGGATCTTTCCAACCAGGGATCAAACTGCATCTCTTGCATCCCTTGCATTGGCAAGTGGGTTCTTTACCATTAGCACCACCCAGGACGCCCATCTAATCATTAGTGGTATTATGTCTAAAAGATATAACAATAATTTATTGAGAAGTCAGATAATATATTAACATAGACATCTTAGAAAATATTTATGCATATTTACCTTATCCATAATTACCTTATCTTTAGTTCCAAAAAAGAGGTAACTTTGAGAAAATATCCATCAGTAATACCTAAGTTGTGTTATGTGTGGTGAGTCTAACTGCTGAGGGGGAGATAATAACTAAATATGCTTGCTGAAAAGTTTTAAAGAAAAACTATGTATAAGTCAATTGTTAACACCAGTACCAAGACTGAAGTATGAATTTTTAACAGTAACAATTTCTTACTTAAATATAAAAATACAATTGTCTTTCTTTGGACAAATTCTATCTCAATTTTAAAATTATTTGGGAAATAAGAAGGACTCTTGTTTTCAATTATGGACAAAAAGGAAGACAATGCCTGAGATAATATGACCTGTAACCAGCCAGAAGGAGTGAGACGGACTGTCCACCAGGCAGACTGTACTACATCCACAGCAGTATAGGCAGTCCTGAACTGCAACATCCTAGAATCAAAGAACCCCTTCTAGACAAGGACAGGACTCTGAAGATTTCATAAAAAGGCAGGAGTGGGAAGCAGAATGAGAGAAAAGGTTCACATTTATCTTGCATGTATTCTCTTGGGTGCTGTTTTAAATAAAATTATCCAATAAACATCAACAAAAATACTGCGGTAGGTCTTCTCTCTTTTGAAAGATAAGGATAAGGCCTAAGTTTCCAAAACTTAATTCACTCAAAACTGAAAAGTATGAAGAATTATACCAGACTTCAAGTCTATCCAATTCCACACTCTCTGCATACTACTGATTCTAATGTCAAACTGTAAAACTGGCTAACACTAACTGAGGGCTTATTCTACATACTAAACCGTCCCACAGTATCATGTCACAAAATCCCACTGAGAAAGATGCCATGCTACTCCCAGTTGAAAAGTGAGGAACTGGAAGGTCAGGAAAGTGAAGTGCCCAGCATTCAGTCCCATAGACTTCCCCAAAAAGTCTTATTCAACCTCCACACTGCAAGCAAAAGAGAGAAACTGCAAAGACTGGCCTTCGGAAAATAAAATCTAGAAGAGATATCAGAAACCCTTTCTGGTCTAAACTCCACTTAAAACATAACTCTTCTATACCGAATTCTAGTTAGCAGAGAAGGTGGGTGGATCTGAGTTCCAATCCTAGACCTATTGGCTGTATGAGCTGGGTCAAGTCTGGGCTTCTGCTTCCTCATTTGCAAAACGAAGATAAAATAAGAAGCTTCACAGCTGACAAAGGAATGATACAATGAATGAGTGCCATATCTACTACCAGCTAAGCATTATGTTAGGGGGTATTAAACTTTACCTCATTTTAGCCTTACAATAATCTCTCAAGATGCATTATCATCACTTTTAATGATTTCAGATAGCAGCTCAGAGGTTATGTGCTTTATCCAAAGTCACAGTTATTAAGTGATAGAAAAAAATATAAATGAAACCCTTCAGAATTCAAAGATAATACAGCTTTCTTTATATCAATGGTATCACCAAGTAGAACAAAGAGTTCTCAAAATATTACTTGTTCTCTTAGAAGTCAATCTAAACCACTATTAGATTATCAATCTTATGACCTTTCAGAAATCTAATAGTAATTCTGGACATACAGTATTTCATCAGATTCTCTAGACTCTTGATAATCAGCAAGTATCACTGATATGCAAACTCCTCTCAACTGCCAAGGAAAAGTCACTATGATTCTCTCCCCTTGCCTATTCTTCCATGTACCAAACATCTGCAGTAAAAACACCACGGATAAAACTTTGGTGATATCAGAAACCACAAATTCACAGAAGGCAGTGAGAGAGGTAGGTGGCAATGGCAGCTGCTTTTGCTGCCATTACCAACACCTAACTGCAAGACTGTAGATAAGTCACTTAGCATTCATGTACTTCCATTTCTTTATCTCTTGTGGTGTTACTATTGAGGACCTACAATAGCACTGTAGACCTGTGCTAACTGGCTTACATACATTATCTAATCACATTCTTAACCAAAGTCCAAGGGTAGAGGAACTACCTTGAAAGTCCTTTGGGCTGCAAGATCATCAAACCATAAGAAATCAGTCCTGATTATTTGTTGAAAGGACATGCTGAAGCTGAAGCTCCACTACTTTGGCCACCTGATGAGAAGAGCCGACCCACCGCAAAGACCCTGATGCTGGGAAAGATTGAGGGCAGGAGGAGAAGGGGACGACAGAGGATGAGATGGTTGAATGGCATCAACAACTTGATGGACATGAGTTTGAGCAGGCTCCACGAGTTGGTGATGGACAGGGAAGCCTGGCGTGCTGCAGTCTATGGGGTCGCAAAGAGTCAGACACGACTGAGCGACTGAACTGAACTGACAGGAAGTACTATTAACCCTACCTTATAGATGAAAACAGGGAGGTCGAGGTTTATCAACCTAAATCACACCATCCTAAAGCTACCCTGGCTTAAAAAATCTAAAGATACATTCATAAACATTCTATATTTAGTCTCTTTAGCTGCAGTAGGAATAGGCCTTTTTGCTATTCAAGCACAGGGACTTTTGCTTTTATTACTGAAAATATAAAAGACAGTCCTAATTTCTATTACCTTCATAATCTCTCTTACTTAAATTAGTAATGATATGTATAATTTTAAAATTTCAACATCTACTTCCTTGTGTAGCTCATCACCTAGAGAAGACCCAGCACATCCAGACATCCCATACATACTGAATGAGTGACTCAGCATAATTTACTTAACCGGTTCCTTGTATTAGGCACTTTACAAACATTATCTAATTTAATTTTCACAATATTTATAAAATGATTATGCCCACTGTAGAGATGAAGAAGCATTAAATTTCAGAGGTTGAATCACAGAGTTGATCATCAGCAGAGCTGGGGCTAGAACACAGTTTTGACAAAGTTCAGAGCGGTTAGGTTTCTACAGCCTCATGCAGTTCTCACTCTGAAGTTCACTAAACAGTTTTACAGAAAGGTAGGGTTTGTGAAAACTTGAAGGATGACCAGGACTTCAGAAAGTGGAGACAAGGAAGCCAATGGGATAAAAAGCACAGACAGCGAGAAACAACTTCAGGATATAATGTTTAGCACTGTTACCTAGAACAAGCATGCAACCTAACTATATATAAGTATATATGCGGTCCATAGTAATAAAAGAAAAATTTTAAAGTACCAGAATGCATAACTTTGCAGACAGAGGAATGAGGTCCTAATTCATAAGACCAAAGTAGGGAAGTTCTGAGTCTAAACCAAGTTGGAAAAATGGAAGGAAAAGAAAGGATAAAGAGAAACAAGCGATAAGAATTTAAAAAACAAAGGAGTCAAAGACAAAATAGCAAACTGAATGACTGAAGGAATGATGGATGGTGCCAATGAAAAATTTTGTTTTCTACACTTCAACAAAGTACATGAGAAAGTTTCATAATCAGGAAAAAACTAAAATTCTTTCTTATTTAAGTTTCGTTACTTAAATGAAGGAAAAATGGATTGAAGAGGAGAATCAAAGATGTTTCACAGATAATGTCCACACATCTGTGACTTGATCTATCTGTAAAATATCAAATCGTTTAAAAAAACAGAAACAAATCTTACAAGATATGCCTAACATATGTAAAGAATATTTATTAAAATTTTATCTAATTCTTAATGACAAATAACTCAAAAATCCAAAACAATACATTGTAAAACATACACAGCTACTCAGTCTGCTCAAATATGAAAAATACATGACTGAAGATTAGCAGCATACTCATTATTTTATGAACTAAATGATAAATTTTGAAAATCTTATATATTGCAAACTAAACCAATTTATTTCTCAAAACTCCCTACCAAAATGCCAGAATTTATCAAAATTTTTTGAAATCCCCAGTTCTATATTTAAATTTCCTAACTTTACCTTGATCTCATAACACATCCACATTATAATTATATTTTTAAAATTACTTACCCAAACTTAAAAATGATGCTTCCAAAATATGGTTCATTTTAATTTTATGGCTTTTGATTATCCCTGGTAAAAAGCCATAAAAATCACAGAAGTTTCCAGTTTAAAAGCATCAAAATAAGTAAGGATGCTTCACTGAATTATATAAAGCAATGATATTAAACTGATGACTATTTAAAAACAAAAGCAGAAACAGGTTCTAAAACAGGTAGCCCCTGAAATAAAAGAAACCTGAAAATAATTGAAGATCCAAAACACCAAAAAAAAAGGTGCTAAATATACAAGCTAGAGAAATAATAGTTCAACCATATGAAAATGCTGTAACACCTACAAGAAGGAATACTACATAGCAACTAAAATGGTATTACAGAGATTTCTAATATATTTAGAAAACATACCACAATGTTAACTTAAAAATTAAATTAAAACATCACATATATATACATCTGTATGTATCAAATACATACAAGAAGAAAAAAGACTGATTTAAAATTTTATCTCTAGGAAAAGAATTATAAGTGCCTATGTTCTTCATATTATGCAACATTTTACCATTTTCTAAATTAATATAACCATGATTTACAACAAAGCTTACCATGGCAACTTTTAGTGAATGTAGCCCTTCAGCCAACAAACAGGCATTGAAAATGAAATAGATTCTCAGTCATCTTATACAGATACTGTTGTCAAGAATAATATATTTTAAAAGTAAAAAGGGATAACCAAAAACTTAATACTGTAGGCTTCAATTAGCTTGCCCAATGGTTGATCATAATCTAGTTTTTATGATTCCCTTTCTATAGATGTCTTGTAAAAACTAAGAAACATACCCATGATTTAAACCCAATTTCAGTTTGAACTGCACATCACAACATAAAAAGTAAAGGTACATGTATGATACTCTGTAATATGCCAAATATTTTATCTGCCAAGTTATTTAAATGATCCTTACAATCTTAGGATGAGTATTAGTTCAATTTTAAAGAACAGTATGGTTCACAACCACACGGCTGGCCACAATCAAAGAAAAGAAAGGAAAAGAACGGCATTCACTGGATCATGTAGAAAGCAAAGGAATTCCAGAAAAACATCTACTTCTGCTAAAACCTAAGGCCGTGTGAATAACAACATACTATGGAAAATTCTTAAACAGACAGGAGTAATAGACCACCTGACCTGTCTCCTGGGGAAACCTTATGCAGGTAAAGAAGCAACACTTAGAACTGGACATGGAACAAATGACTGGTTCAAAATTGGGAAAGAATTACAACAATGCTGTATACTGTCACCTCGTTTATTTAACTTAAATTCAGAGTACATCAGGCAAAATGCTGGGCTGGATGAATCACAAGCTGGAATGAAAACTGCCAAGGGAAATACCAACAATCTCAGACATGCAGATGATACCACTCTAATGGCAGAAAGTGAAGAAGAACTAAACAGCCTCTTGATGTGAGTGAAAGACAAGAGTGAAAACGCTGACTTTAAACTCAACATTCAAAAAACTAAGATAAAAAACTAAGATAATGGAATCCAGTCCCATCACTTCATGGCAAATAGAAGGGAAAAAGTGGAAGCAATGACAGATTTTCTTTTCTTGGGCTCCAAAATCAGTGCAGACAGTGACTGCAGCCGTGAAATTAAGAAGCTTGTTCCCTGGAAGGAAAGCTATGACAAAACTAGATAGCACATTAAAAAGCAGAGACATCACTTTGACAACAAAGGTCCATATACTCAAAACTACGTTTTTTTCAGTATTCAGGTACAGATGTGAGAGTTGGACCATAAAGAAGTCTGAGTGCTAAAGAATTGATGCTTTTGAACTGTGGTGCTGGAGAAGACTTTTAAGAGGCCCTTGGACTTCAAGGAGATCAAACCAGTCAATACTAAAGGAAATCAACGCTAGATATTCACTGAAGGACTGATGTTGAAGCTGAATCTCCAATACTTGGACTACCTAATGCAAAGAGCTGATTCATTGGAAAGACCCTGATGCTGGGAAAGACTGAAGGCAAAAGGAGAAGCAGGTGGTACACGATGAGATGGTTAGGCAGTATCACCAACTCAATGGACATGAATCTGAGCAAACTCCAGGAGTTAGTGAAGGACAGCCGAGCCTGGCATGCTACAGTCAACAGGGATGCAGAGTCAGACACAACTTCACAACTGAACAACAAAAATCAGAAAAAGCATTCTTCATTTCTTCTACAGTGGTGGCTTTTTGTTGCCTTATCCTCTTCCTTAATTTTTTTTATATAAAAGCATGCCCTCAGTCACTTGCAAAGAATTCTCATCTTAGACTACTATCAATTCCTTGAAAGACATAGGCTACCAAAACTTACACAATGACAGATATATCATCTGAATAGGACAATATCTATTTTAAAAACTGAATGAATAATTTTCCAAAACAGAAAGAGCCAGGCCCAGATGGTTGCACTGGTGAATTCTAGCAAATTTAAGGAAGAAATTATCTGCAATTCTCTACAATCTGATCTAGAGGGAATATGTCCTAACTCATTCTATGAGGTCACCATTCTCTTTACCAAAGACATTATTAAGTAAGGAAAAATACATAACATTTTCCATGAACATAAATAAAAAAAACCTCCATAAAATTCAATAATGTATAAAAAGAAGTATTCACCAGAACCAAATGGAAATTATTTGAGAATCAACATATCTATACCAAAAGATTAAAGACCATATGCTCCTATTGATAGAATAAAATTTCACAAAATCCAACACCTATTTATGATAAAAATTCTCAGTAAGTTAAAAATTTTCAACTTGATAACAAATATATGCAAAATACTCCACAGCTAATGTCATATTTGATGGTGAGAAACTAGATGCTTTCCTCCCTAGGATCAGTAACAAGGCAAGGATATTACCTTTCATCACTCCTATTCAGCATCATATGAGAAGTTCTAGCTAATGCAATAAGCCATGGAAAGTACATGAAGGTATATCAATGTTCAATTACAGCATTAGTCACGATGACCTAAAGGTAGAAATAATTCAAGTGTCCATCAACAAATAAATGTATAAACAAAATGTGGTGTGTATACAGAACTCTTAAAAGTCAATTTAAAAATTCTTAATTTAAAATGGGGAAAAGATCTGAACAGATACCTCCCTAAGAGATATAAATGGCAAATAAGCACATGAAAAGTTGCCCAACACCATTTGCCATTAAGGAATTACAAATTAAAACAATGATGAGGTATCACTACACACCTAGCAGAAGAGCTAACTAAAACACTGAGAACAGCAAAACCTGACAAGCAAGGGAGCAATGGAAGCTATCATCTTTACTACTACAAATACAAAATGATACAGCCACTTTGGATGACAGTTTGTCAGTTTCTTACAAAGTTAAACATGATCTAGCAAACAATCTAGAAATCGCATTCCTAAGTATTTACTCAAATGATTTGAAAACTTATATCCACAAAAAACCAGCACTCATATTTACAGCAGTTTTATTCATAACTGCCAGAAACTGGAAGAAGCCAACATTTCCTTAATATGTAAACCGATAAACAATCTGCAGTATATCCATACAATGAAATATTTTTCAGAAGTAAAAAGAAATCAGCTTTTACGTCACAAAAAGACACAGAAGAAGCTAAAATGAACACTGCTAATTCAGCCTGGAAAGGCTTAATTATGTATGATTCCAACTTTATGACATTCTGAAAAAGCCTTACAGAGATTATAAACTGCCAGTTGCTAAAATAGTTAAGATGTTACATTTTGTTATGCATATTTAACCAAAATTTTGTGGCAATTTGTAGAAAAAATATTCTGTATCATACTATAATAATGGATATATATTATGAGGCATTGGATCAAGCCTCAGAAGTGCACAACATAAAGAATGATGCCTAATATAAACTACTGACTTTAGGAGATAACATATCAATACTGGTTCATCAATTGTAACAAACACAAAGCCCCATGAAACTCCAATACTTTGGCCACCTGATGTGAAGAGCTGACTCATTTGAAAAGACCCTGATACTGGGAAAGATTGAGGGCAGGAGAAGGGGACGACAGAGGATGAGATGGTTGGATGGCATCACCAAAACAATGGACATGGGTTTGGGTGGATTCTGGGAGTTGGTGATGGACAGGGAGGCCCGGCGTATCGCGGTTCATGGGGTTGCAAAGAGTCGGAGACAACTCAGCAACTGAACTGAATATTAGCAAGGAAAGTTGAGGGCTGATGGAAGCATATTAGGAACTTTGTACTTTCTGCTCAAATTTCTGTAAAAATAAAAATGGCTCTAAAAAATAAAACCTATCAAGTTTTTAAGTGGTTCTTTCTCACATTTCCAGTGTTAAGCTTTATAGAGATTTCACACAGTAAATAACTACAGATCAATGCTGTCATATATACCAATCACATGGAATAATCTCTACACTTTTCCGGAAACATGCAACCTTTGGGAGTTCTAATTTTTAAAATATATTAGTTGATAGCTAAAAGGACAAGAACTCCAAAATTTTAAATTGTACAAAGAGAAAGCAAAACATAATACATAAATCTGTATATAACCATTAAATTTTAGGCCAGGTTTTATTCTTCAAAAGTTAATCTTCCTATTAATGAACATTATAACTTTAAATGCCAAAACTGTTATGAATTAATTTTGGATAAATATCTTCCCTAATATTAAATATTACCTTAACTTTTAAAACAAAGTAAGGTTAATAAACTGTTCCTGCTGTTTGTTAAACTACTTTCAAAACAGTGATACCTTTTAAAAACTATTAAAGATAGATATTAAACTATTAAAACTAGATAAAGGAGTTTGAATTCATTTAAATGACCTTGGAGGATGCTTTTGAGGCTTCTGTTTACTTCCCAGACAGGCTAGTCTCATGACTTGCCATGATTTATGTGTCTGTCGTATAATTAAATATTGGGGAAAGGGGAATAAGTGTAAAAACAATCATGTTAGAACTTTATAATAAATGGAGGATGAACAGGCAAAGACCAAGAGCTTACAGGGGAGAAAAAGGGAGGGAGACTGCTCCTTTACAATAAAATTTTATGAGATTTATACAGTACTAATTTTTCAACTGTCTGACCCTTAGTTACGTATGTAATAACTGGAATTGTTTAAAATAATTGTGGCTAAAATAAGGTGTTTAAGAATATGAACTGTAAACTTCTGCTTTAAAACTATACCATTTTGGGACTTCCCTGGTGGTCCAGTGGCTAAGACTCCACGCTCCCAATGCAAGGGGGCAAGGTTTGATCCCTGGTCAGCGAACTAGATCCCACATGCCACAACTAAGACCTGGGGCATTCAAATAAATAAACAAAAATAAATACTAAAAAAAAAAAAAAAAAAGACACTCATTTTATACATACTTCATTTAAAGTATTAACACATATTTTAAGTATTTATATACTAAGTATTAATACCTCATCTATTTTAAAGTATTAATACACTATTAATTTGATACACTATCAAGTTAAGATCAAAACATGGGTTCAAACAGTCTTTACCAATGAAAAACAAATAATGGGTCCTTTTCCTGTTCATTTGTTGTAATCATCATCATCACCCAATAGTCAGTCTAGGTAATATAGATAAATACTCAGAAAACTAGTTACTTTGGATATTACGTACAGTGATGGGTAAAGTAAATATTTTAGAGATAGGTAACATCAAAAATTAATTATTCCTTTACTCAGATTTAAATTCAAATATAAGTGAAAAAGAGAAAATAGTTCAAAATCTCTAACAAGATTTTTAAAATATTTTATGCTTGGGCATTAAATCCAGAACAATCTGAAAAGAAAACAAATCTGTGGATAAAAGTCACAGGAATCTTATCATTACTTTTAAATGCATTTTTACATATTTTAGAAGCATCCAATTAATAAACAATGACATAGTAACAACATGTTTATTTTAAGGCTCAAAAACCTCTAGCTTATTGGTCTAGACTTTAGTTACTATAATACAAATGAGTAATTTTGTAGATGGCTATTTTCAAATCTAACTTATCTGAAGAGTACATCATGCAAAAGGCTAGGCTGGATGAAGCACAAACTGGAATCAAGATTGCTGGGAGAAATATCAATAACCTCAGATATGCAGATGATACCACCCTTACGGCAGAAAGCGAAGAACTAAAGAGCCTCTTGATGAAAGTGAAACAGGAGAGTGAAAAAGTTGGCTTAAAACCCAACATTCAAAAAACTAAGATCATGGCATCTGGTCCCATCACTTCATAGCAAATAGATGGGGAAATAATTGAAAGAGAGAAAGACTTATTTTGGGGGCTCCAAAATCACTGCAGATGGTGACTACAGCCATGAAATTAAAAGACACGTGCTCCTTGGGAAAAAAGCTATGACTAATCTAGACCACATATTAAAAAACAGAGACATTACCAACAAAAGTCCATCAAATCAAAGCTATGATTTTTCCAATAGTCATGTATGGATGTTAGAGTTGGACTATAAAGAAAGCTGAGCGCCAAAGAATTGATGCTTTTAAACTGTGGTGTTAGAGAAGACTCTTGAGTCCCTTGGACAGCAAAGAGATCCAACCAGTCAATCCCAAAGGAAATCAGTCCTGAATATTCATTGGAAGGACTGATGCTGAAGCTGAAACTCCAATATTTTGGCCACCTGATGTGAAGAACTGACTCACTGGAAAAGACCCTGATGCTGGGAAAGACTGAAGGTGGGAGGAGAAGGGGACGACAGAGGATGAGACGGTTGGATGGCATCACCGACTCAACGGACATGAGTCTGAGTAAGTTCCAGGAGTTGGTAATGGACAAGGAAGTCTGGCATGCTGCAGTCCATGGGTTGCAAAGAGTCAGACACGACTAAGCTACTGAACTAAACTGATTTTCAAAAATAATTTACCATTTCCAATTTACATTTGCCACGTACAAATTTGTGAAAATTATTTGTTTTAATAGGAACAGAATTCCAATGTAAAAACAAAACTATAAACTAAAACCTAAAATTGCTGTATATACCCCAGGCTATCCATATTCACTTTAAAAACTTACTGTGATACAAATAAATGAATTTTCCCCATCTATCTCATTTCAATTTGAAATCAAACCCCCATATACTTTTTCTATAAAATGTTTCACCTTTCAGAAGTTATGCTGCACAGTTGTGTCTGACTCTTTGCAACTCTTTGGACTGTAGCCCACTAGGCTCCTTTGTCCATGGGATTTTTCAGGCAAGAATACTGGAGTGGGTTGCCATTTTCTCCTCCAGAGGCTCTTCCCAAACCAGGGAGCAAACTCAAGTCTCTTGCATTGGCAGACAGATTTTTACCCACTGAGCCATCGGGGAAGCATAAAATGAACAACAACAACAACAACAAAAGTCCTTCACCTGGACTCGCCGATTGTTAACATTTTGCCACATCTGTTTTCTGTATGAATTTGATTAAGTATAGTACTGACTTCATGAAAATAACTCATCATGAAAATAACTCATCACGTTTTTAAGAGTAAGGATATTTTCCTTTGAATGTACACGGCGTTATTATGCTTAACTAACATTCCATGGTATCATCAATATCAAGTCACATTCCAGTTTGCTCATATATCTTAAAAGTGACTTATAAAGCTTTTTAAAAATCTAGCATCCAACCAAGGTTCACAAACATGATCAGTTTCTGAGTGACAAGGATCAAATTTTTCTTTAAATAGTCTTTTGGGGTATACTATCTTCTCTCTTCTTTCCAAAAACTTGTTCTCTAGAAAAGCTGTAGGAACACAACTTCCCCAGACCTTTCCTGCCACAACCATTAGAAATGGAAAGGTATTGGGATAATGATGGGAAGGAAATTGAATTTCCAGTTATCTCAGTAGATTCTGTTTTCACTACGAAAATATTTAGAATGAAACCACAATCTTATCATAGCTGATTATATTTTTATAAATATATACCTAGCCAACATCCATTGATCAAGTGAGAAGTCTTGTGACCAAGACATGCCAGGACTTAAAAATTACGTTTTAACACCACTATCATGAATACTAGGAATCATGAATAACTAACTATCCAAATACTGTATCACCTTATAAAAAGAAGCAATATTTTATAAAAGTCTAAAACGTGCTCTTTACTGGTCACTGAAAAAGCCAGTTTTAGAAGACAAAACATGCTTTTTAAAAACACGGTGAATTTTTAGAGTTCACCAAGTTAAAGTTTTAATCATCCTATAAAAAGACTGAATAGCTTGCATATTATGCTTATGCACTAAGAAACTGACTTCCTTGGCAATTTGTTTCAAAGTTTTCAAGCTTTTATTTAAGCGCAGAACTTATATTTTGAACAATGCTTTATTATACCAATATTGCTTTATTATACCAATATTATAAAAATACGTACTCCTGAATAGCACAAACCACAAGTTTTTTCTTATTGGGAATACAAGTAAAGTTTATAAATATTTTCAAATTCTTTCATAATTTATTTAATCTTAAAGTACAAATTGAGGCAATTTTTGACTACTAAACTGACTGAGAAACTGAGATTTCCAAGGGGAATACCATCAAATTTATAAAAACAAAAAGATCAGTATTCTAGTGATTCATTTTCAATATATTCTCTGCATTGTTAATTATGGCTGAACTCAAAGTATTTTCCAGTGTAAATTATACACAAATAGAGACCTAAATCTGCAACTCCCTTTACAGAAACCAATGAAAAATCTATACACAGCGATGAAATTGGCATACAAATAAAAGAACTGTCAAGACATGTATCCCTAAAAATAAGCCTACAATAACTATTTTAAAGGCTGTGTGTGGTCTCACCCATATACTTTGGCAAGATGCACTTTCTCCAACCACAGCTAGATTCATCCGAATGTAGTGGCGCTGGAGAGCCTCTGTCTCACCTGTCAAAGCTGAAGAACGTGGTTCTAAAGACCACCATGAGTCCATGGAGAAAAGCCACAGCGCTACAGCTGTTATTGATAAGCAGTCTCTACAGGAGAAAACACTTCAAACAATTAAGCAAACCATCCTTAACAAAGATGCAGACCGACAGACAGACAATACACTAATGTTTAAATGGTGAGATGACAAATACTGTGGCAGGTCTGAAACAGGAGCTATTTACATAACTGGGAAGACTATGAAAGAATCTTTCAAAACTAACACTAACCTCATAGTCTCTTCTGTTCTTTATCTCACACAATTACTATACATTAGTTACCAATTTGAAAACTCTCTCATCTTCCCCTATTTAAATATTTGAAAATCTCCCTTATAAATAAACCTCAAAATTCATCTAAATTACTAATGTACTAAATTCATCCAGATTACTAGTGTCTGACAGTTAGGAGCATAAGAAATTAAGACTTAAAACAGAAACTCTAAAGATATTAAAACCTGTTTTTCTTTTATAGAGGATATCTTCATATCTTTTTCAATGACATTATAGAAGCAGTTTTTCTGCTTCAGACTAACCTCCCTTTAGTAAAGCATAAAGACTGGCCAGGTAAGCTATAGGTAGGTTACGATAAATAAAGAGCAAGAAAAACAATTACTTTGGAAAGAAAATTGCCTCCAATGAACACTTTGAACCCCATGTCAAATCTGGCAATAAAAACCAACTAAAAATGCAAAGAAATATACCTTGCTGGGTAAAGAGTTTATATAAATATGATGAACATCTCATTATTTATTTTTCTTACTAGATGACAATGTTCTCAAACCTCATATAATATTGCAACAATTCAATCAAAAAAGAAATAAAAATGCCCTTTTGTGCCTTTTCCAGGAAAGTGAATATCCAAAAAGTTCTCATTATAGGAGAGTTTCACCTACAAGCAAGACCCATAGCACAAAGGCTCCAATGTGCTATGATGTCCCAGTTTCATTTACTATAGTCTCTAAGTAGAAAGGTTCCAAAAAGATTAGTTTCACTTTTCCGTAGATATATTTAGTACGTTAACTAGTATCGCAGGGATATTATTTTTCTTTGGTTTTGTCAGTAGCATGTTTGATATAAATTTTATTAAGTGGTAGTATATGTAACATTGCATTGTGGGTAGGAGTTTCCTGCTTTACCCTAGCCACATCCTCAGCTGTCATATGAGCATGTTTCCCATATTTTCTGCAAGTTCTCCCCTTTTTTTCTCCTTAGAAAAGTGGCAGCAATAGAAGATGAATTGTTTTAATAATTATAAGAAACATGGATTATTTATACAGTAACATTAAACAAGTATGGATCACTATGTACTTTGAAAAACTGTCCAAGAGAGAAAAAGTAATCCTCACAATTAAAGTCCTAGATTCGTGTGAAATAATGTTAAAGTAAATTAACACTGAGGAAGGACTTAAAATTGTTAAAAGAAAGAAAATCTCTGTAATCAGATGCCAATACCACCTAACAAATGAGGTGTACTATATCAAGCTTAACGATAATTCGCCTTGAATGTTAGAAGCTGCAGACCTCCTACGTATTCATTAGTGAAGATTAATGTCAATATCGCCTACAAGGACCTTAAGAATATACTTTGAGATTTTATAGAAATGTCAAAACAGAGAAAGAGAAACCAAAAAAGCCTAGAGGAGAAAGGGAAGAAAGTGGGAGGAGTGGAAAAGGAAAGAGAAGCGGAGAGAGAGAGACAGAAGTTAACTACTTTCTCTTCTGGCATCCAATTTCCACATCATCTCATGGTCAGCCAGAAAGCTGCTTATACCAACCAAACAAAGTTGTTCAAACAATCATGGATATGGCAGTGTTTTGGGTTTTCACAAACTGAAAGACACTGCAGAGGAAAACAAAAGAGTACTCCCATTACCAAAAAAAAATCACATTTTATACAAGACATATATATACACACACCACATAAATGTTTTAAAGTACCACAAAATAATACCTTGTACATACATACAACCACACATATGTGTGCAGTTCACATGGATATATATCCCATTAAAAAAGTAGAATTAAATCTCTCATAATCATAATTTAAAATATTAATAAAATTATATGTATTTTACTAATATAAACATTTTACAAAGCATCAATATAAGATCCAATAAATTCTATATATGTCTCAACAGCTATACATTAAATCCAAAAAACTGTCCAAAAATTGCCACATACCACACTGAAACAACAAATTAAGAAAATTCCCTGTTAAAACCTCACAATCAATGAAAACATTTCAAGCCAAAATAGATTTCTACAATTTATACAACTCCTACGTCAAACCTATTTTGCTTCCACTGTTCTCAACTAAAAGAAAAACAGAATAGCAACAAAAAGAAGTTTAAAACAGTTTAAAAAAAACACAGAAATGGGCACAAGACTGACAGTGATAAAATGATTGTATTATAATAGGATCATTAATTCAGAAAATTTTTTAAATGATTCAAAAGGTAACGAAGTATAATGGTAATGAAGGTGATGAAGCTATATGTAGTATTTAAAACATTACAGTGTTATATCATCTAACAATATACAATATAAAAAGTTCAACCAATGTTAACTTATTAAATATAAGATAATGGGAAGCAAAAGCACTTTTGTGAAACTGTTCTCAAGTTCAAAGCTATAATTTCCATGGCATTATAATACATAATTTATACAGCAGACTTAAATTCATTACTTACTTCAACATAACAAATACTCATATATCCCCGAAAAAATGAAGTTTTGAGGGTCTTTAAAAATCAGACAACAACAGCAAAAAACTGTGGTTTTCATTTCTGATGTGAAGCATAATCAAGAGCTTTATCTGCAATGACTGCTGAGTCAGTCTCTTCATCATATGTGGTAAGCTATTTCTAATGAAACAAACTGTCAATTATCCAATGTGAACCCGTTATCACTATTGTTTTTAAATTTTTACCCCAAAGTAATATTTACTCCAAAGAGGACAGATTTTCAATTTAGAAAAAGTAAAAATATATATGTATGTGTTTTTGTGTGTGCAGATAATGAATATACAAACTTTAAAGCTCATGACCTCATATGTTCTCCAGTCAGAATGGGATGGGCCTCACCCAAGAAAGGTCATAGTCAACAATATCTACTAAGCTGTTAAGCAGTTAGAGTGCTTTACCCTGACCGAAAAATTATGTGCAGAAGGGTTACCTGCAAAAGAGAACAAGCAGCTGAGACACATAGACGTTAGAAATTATTCAAATCCATACAAAACAGTTAATTTAGAGGGTCAAAGTACACTTAATTTAAAAAAATATTTTAAGGGAGAAAACATTTAGCAAAAAGTTGGGGTTACAAGATGTCGCAGAATCCTAACTGGAAAACTCAATCTGAAAAGAAAAAACGTTTATACTTATCAGACTACTACATTTTTCTCAATTGCCTAATTCTGCACTATCGTATGAGCATACGGAATTATGCTTGAAAACTCCACAAATTATATGGACAAAGTTGTCCTTTAACTTACTTTAGATACTAATTAGAGCCACAGATCCCACTGCACACCTTATTTAAGAAAGAGAATCAATGAATGACTTTTCTCTTTTTGCACGAATAACTGCATGTTAAATGAAATCTTTTAGTTTTCAATGTAAAATCTGTTTACATGCATGATGAGGCACGATAAATCTGTATTTTGAATAAAACACTAAAATGTATTTCTTTTATCACTAAAAGTTTATTATGGAAAAGTTCTAGACACTTGAATAATAAAGGATTAAAGTCATTTCAATGTACTCCCAGTGTATTTTGGGGAAATTATTTTTTTTCTAAGAAACTAACGAACATGTTAGTACATTTATCTTTATCGAATATAAACCAAAAGCAGATATTAAAGTATGCTAGGGTGACCACACAAAGGGGCATTTTGGCTCTAATATCTCCTTAGTATTTCCCAGCCCTACCCCATTATACACCCTGAATAATGTTGTGTAATTCACTGTCTCCGCCCACCCTCCCAGTCATTTACTTCATGCCACTCCTGGTTACTATCACACCAGGAAGAAGTCTAACATGCAAATTCAGAGTGGCGTGGATAAATGGCCAAAAAATGCCTAGAAAATTGGTCTGTTCAGCTTGATAATTTTTGTTGAAAAATACCCCATCGCTCTCAACTGATGAAAACAGGAAGCTCTATTCATAAATATGAAATTCTCTGCCTATGATATATAATCATCCTAATAAGAAAATGAGTTCTATACATACATGTCCAAAGGGGCAAAAAAAGGAGATAGTTTCCCAAAGATGTTTCCAATTTTCTTCTGAATCAGAATTAGCAAATCGAGACGACTCACATACTCTGTGTGCATTATTCCTTACTACACACAGCATTTTGTAATTTATTTCAAAGCTTCTATTATAAACAAAAATACAGCTTCTGTTAACCCACTCCATTCTGAGCTCAGAAAAATCAATAACATTTAACAATCTAAGTTACAACATAAGAATTTTACTTTATATTTGTATAAGATTTGCTATCAAAGGCTGTTAAAGCTAATATCCAAAGAAACTATTTAAAGGATTATACAAAATGAGTATATTTCCTTAAAAAATAAAAAATTATTACAAGCATAAAGAAAACTAAGATCCATCCAATGAACTTGGACTGCTATAATTCTTGCCATTCATTTTTATAAGATACTCAAACTAGCCATGAGACAAAGGTAAATGTAATACAAAATGTACTAATTATATTTCATCTTTATTATAGGAGCCAGCATCCAATATTGATCATACATAAACTAGACAGACATGATTTAATATTTGTAAAGGAATTCCCAGACTAACACTTTCATGACAGCCAATTTACAGTCAAGCCCAGCAAGCAGTTTGCAACCAGACCTTAAAAAGGTAAACTTTTTACAATGAGTTACAGATTCACGAGTTTAAGAAGACAAGAAAAAGAAAAACAGGACTCCAATCACCCAGCAAATATGAAGCAGACCCCAGAATGTGATACAGTCCAAAGATGTAAATTATTGTAAATCATCACTGTTGTTCAGGATTTCACACACCGCCTCTTGAGCCAATTTTGCTCACTTCTCCACAGACACAGTAATGAACTAAATAAAAGGAGGAGGCACCAAAAATATAGGGGTGGGGGATAGAAGAGAAAGCCCCCAACTGCAGAGCTCTGCTCCACAGACGCTTAGCCTTACAGGAGTTTGGGCTCCTTCAGCATTTGTATTCCATCCAAATCCTCATGAGTCACAAAAATTAAAAAGCTATATCCTTCTGGATGCCAGGAAGGGCCTTACCACAAGCCTTTTGTCAGAGGGAGAGAGAGAAAGAAAGAGCATGAGCAAGGGGGGAAGCCACAGTGGTAGGCAGTCCCACTTGACTGTGAGTACTGTGAGGTCACAAACCACATGATTCTGTCTCTCCAGTAATAGTGCTTGCAAAAAAAGGAGTTTGAAAGCTTTTGCTTTTTTGGATTGTGTGAATGCTTCATTCGCCTCACAAACAACCACAGAACCACAAGTGCGGTGCAAACTTTCTCCAGGAGGACAGCAAGAAGTCTCTGGTTTTTAAATGGTTAATCTCCGCAGGTCCCTACCAGCCACCGAGACCAACAGAGTCAGTGAGTGCTCTCTAAACCACAGTCTATGCAGTAATAGTAGGTCCTTCCAATATTTGCTCATTCTCTTTTTTGTTTTGTTTCCTTGCTTTTCCCATGCTACCAGCTACATAACTTCTTGACAGAAAAAAAAATAAATATCAAGTCTATGTACTGCAGGCATACTGTAAAACTAAAACAAGGTTTGGGTATGGTTTGTGTTTTCAGTTTAAGGCTGCAAGCAGAATTTACAACAGAGGGTACAAGTTCTATCTGAAAAAAAGGAGGGACTATGGCATCAAACAGCCTCTTCAGCACAGTGACACCATGTCAGCAAAACTTCTTTTGGGGTAAGTGTTATCATATTTTAAAATCCTATCAGAGATGAACCTGTTAAACAGAAAGGTATGTTGCTCGGATAAACTTGCTAGCTTCGCCGGCTAACATTATATGAAAGGTCATAATGATGCTGTTTTGTTGCACTGAAAGCTGAAAAATGAAATTGCAGTACAAATGTGCTTCTGGCATCTGTAACTTATCTACTTCTCAGGCTAATGACTTGAAATAGAAAAAATTAAATTATCTCACATTAGTCTAAATGTTTTCTAGGGTTATTGAAATGAGGTAGCCGAAACAGTAAAGCAAAGTTTAATATTCTCATTAACCTTCACTGAAATAAAATTAGACACTAAATTAGTCAAAGTATTGTGAAAAGTATTCATTCCGGCAGCTCCCAATATTTGAGCAAACTTTAAAAAGGAAGCAATTTTACAAAATAACAGACCACAGAAGTATCTTGACATTATACTCAAGCATGCAAAACAGAGAAAGAAACCTGCAGTATAACTAACATTTTAACCAGCTCAACTGAAAGATATCTATTTATAATTTTAAACTGTATCATAAGCTATCTGCACAAGCTTGTTTCTAAACAATTTTATAGAACTGAAGCATATATTCAACTGAAAAAAATTGTAAGTATGTAACAGCCATTTTTAAAAACTCTTTATAGTTGCCCAGGAATCCAAGATATTAAAAAGCTCACAGAAGTCTTCAAAAACTTATATGCAATCATCTTTCTATACAATTTTCATTTACATCTATACACTATTACCCATATGTAGAATTTGTTATAAACCCACAGCAAACATCGAAACGTCTAGGATTCTTTTAATCATATTCTTGAACCTACCAAATGAGTTATCGTTTAGTCTCATAAAAAAGAAAATTCTGTTAAGGATACTCTGCATGATTTAAAAGAGCCAGACCAATTAATTCATGCTGGACTTTAAATAAAACAGGCATAATATAGTATTAATATTTAATTTCCAGTTAGTGTTGATACAAAAAAGTAAACTACTTTAACATTCATCAGCTAAAGTGGCATTATAGTAAAATAGCTAAACACTTACAAGATTTTCTTTATGATGTCCAACATGTTCTACAAGACAAGTTTATAAAATTTTCTTTTATCCCTTAAAATAAATCCTTTTGCTGTGTATACCTGTATTAACTTTGCTTTATAACTTACAACTAATGATTGGAGTTTCCTTTACTCCTCCTACTTCACACATTTTAACTGGCTACCAGAGGATCAGTCTTAGTTTCGGTCAAAGAGAAATAATTAAACCTGAAGGAGAAAAACGTTTCTCTTAAAAGGGTGAGGAAATGTACTATGTATTTTACCAAAAATGTAAAACTGCTGTAGTGACTCCTCAACAGCTCTAAGTGGGCCCCCTCAGTTATAACACATCCAATATAATAATCACAGATTATTTTTTTAATGTAATGGAAGGTTGGTAATAAGCATTACTGTAAAAACTTCTGCATTAAGGAAGCAGAACATATACACAACTAGACTGCATTAACAACTCATATAGTTTCTACATGGAAACTTTTGCTATATCTACTCAAGAAGAGGGAAAAAATGCTTAAAACAATTGTTATATAGAGGGATAAGTTGAAACAGGCACCTCAAGAAGTTAAGTTACTCTTCACAATATTATTCTGCTTTAAAAACATAATGAGTTTTCAAACCAGATCAGGAATACAAATTTCAAGCACTATTTCAGCATTAGATTTAAAGTTATTAATATAGTCACAAAAAATGTTTAAATGTTCTTTATTCTATCATGATAGGAAGTCTTATATTTCTGTAACATCCTTAATAACTATTTCTACAATAAAATTTTCAAAACTTGATCAAATTGGAAACAAGGCGTAACAGTGAATTAGATAATCTTCTATCACATGTCATTTATGCTTATATATCATAACTTAAGTCTTCCTCTTCTGCAAAGTGGAATTTACCCCTTCCCGCACCCAAACAGTATTGGAGAGCCTGAATAGACAACATAAAATGAACCCACTTCACCGGACTAATTACAGGTGGGTGGTGGACAGAAGGCACAGGGTATCATCACACTACAAACATTTCCCCCTTCTGGAATCTATCCGAAGTCTGAAACCTCACTTTAGGCTTTAAATTTTTACATATTTGATCACCAAAATAACCTAATGAAATGTCAAAAGTATGTATTCCAATTTTGTAAAATACTTTTAAAAGTTCGGGCTCTTCCTAGGTGAGGGACAAAGCTGACCAACTGTTTCACCTCAAAATAATGAGGGAGAAGAGTTGAGTGTATGTGTGAATATGTGAGAGTGTGTGTGTGTGTGTGTGTGTGTGTATGAATTTTCAATCTGCGCTCCTCAAAATCTGTTATTTATCATAAATGAAGTCTTTTAAAATAAATAGATGTAACTCATGGAGCATCTTACCATTAAAAATTTACTTATGAAAATATATCAGCTGACAAACAATTTCTACATAAAACTTTGCAACTGATCATAGTGCCGGACAGAACGTGATGTGCGAACATTGACTTCCAAAACAATTCTTGTGGTTCATATCAATGATAGTAACTTTATAGTTTCAAGACTGACTAGCAACAAAGTGTCACAACTTGCTTCTAAAATAAGAGCTAAACTCCAAAATCCAGGGATCTCCCCTAATTTAAAAAGAACATACATAGAGGATCACTCCTATTAAAAACTAACAAGGTTGATGCAATTTCCAAAGATGCATATTATGAATTATTTTACAGAAGAGTAAATAAGCATAATTTTACATGAAAACTGGTAAAGATTTCACATTTAAACATTATAATGCTTTAGAATGTAAAAGATTTAAAAGAAATCAGAAAAAAATTATGTAAACCTCCTGATAGTCTTTAAATCACAAGAAAGCATGAAATACGTATGGTTAAATTATGATATAGTCTAGTCATTTTAAAAGAAGAAAAAATTAATCTATTCAATTACACCCTTCAAGCTAATCACTGATAGTTTGACTTATTTAAATCAGTCATGCTAATGCTAAATTCAGTAAGATAGAAATGTTCCAGTTTGTTAAAAGAACACTGAAATATTTGATGGTTAAATAAACTGCACAGGGGGGAAAAACTAACTCATTGAAGGCAGTAAGATTTTATCAAACACACAGAATTAATCTTTATTGAATAGAACCATTCACAAATCAAAACTCACTGTACTTCAATACTTCCAAGCAGCGCTAATCAATTACAAACCTTTTCTAGTGCTTCAAAACTCATGTGCTTTCAATTTTATACACTGGTGGTCCTCAAGTACTGTACTGAGGCTGAGTTAAGACATTCTGTATCACAACTTTTTTTCCCCCAACAAATATCCATCTAGAGGGCTTTTTTTCCCTTCTCAAGAGCTGCTCACATGAAAACTGTGGTAATATTTTTATACTGTACTTCTTTGTTGAAGCAAAAGGTTAGGGGTTACCTAAATACCTCAACTGTATATACAAAAAGGGAAAAGGTAAGTATTCATATTAAAAATCCAATGGGACTGGATTATTTATTTTTGCATTTCCTATGATTAATGATGCACCCATGCATACTTGAAAACTAATGGCAAAACAGGGTAACATCTCAAACTCCTCTCCAAAGCATACAGATACCAACCTCCATGCTGTTCTAATCTTTGTTCCAAGAAACTTAAATGGGACGGACAACTCTAAGTCAACAGTGAGGTCATACGAAGCTCCTCAAAAGAATCAAGACTGCAAACGCAATTAATTACCTAACAAAAGTCTTTAGAGATAATTTTATATTAAGCTTCACTGGAACAGTCTACCTCTACACTATGCCTCTGTAAAAATAATACACATATGGTCAAACAGGCAAATACCTTCAATACGAAAAAATTCCTCCCATGAACAAAAAACTGCAATGATTAGAGCATAACTATTTTCCCTAGCTATTTGCCATGCAAAACTTATCAGTAAATGGGTGATAGCAAAATCAATGCTAATTTACGCAGTCTTCCTATGAGGTAACCAAAATGCACTACCTTTTTCTCCTAGACCAGTGAATCCACTAAACACAAATTTTTATCCAAAAAAAAAAAAAAGCCTGTCATTAGTCTCCCATAATAAGGATAACAATGAACTCCATACTCAAGTATTTTCTAAAGAGCAAAATACTTTAAGTTGTCTAAAGTACATGGAAATGCTTTAAGAAATATGAAAGTTTTAAAACAAATTTTCAAAAAGGAAGTCTCACATAATGAAAATGTACACCTTGATACAATCTACTGTCATTTCAAAGTTTATAAAATTCAGTCAATACGTATTTTGTTTAATGTGTTACAATTCAAAAAATAACAGGGAAATTCTATACCTTATTCAAAGGGAGCCTCCTTACAATTTTAACCACAGCTGACCACAAGCTTTTGTCCATTTAACAGCAAGCACACATACATTCCCACATAGTTTTTTAAAGATCTGTATAGCAACTGAGATTAAATGCTCTTTTATTACATTGTATACAAAAATCTTCATCTTATGTTGAATTCTTCAGAATTTCTCTCCTTTATATTATTTACTAAAGACATAGGATTCAACTTTGGTACAGTGCTGAATGTCAGCAACATTGTATCAATCATTTCGGGTGTTTACTGTTGTTGTTGAACAGGATGTTAACTCTAAGGAATATTTTTTCATAAATATGCTATCTTACATAAACAAAAACCTCATCATTCATCAGGATATTTAAGATAATTCAAAAATAAAATGAGCTGTAGAACTGAGTCCTACATAAGCATTTAATACATGCAGTGAAAAAAAATTCATTATTTATACATCTCCTATAAATACTCTGTGTTCTTGTTACTACTCATAAGTCCAACATCCAATATGTAGTTCAGGACTAAAACTCATACCAAGTGTGATTTTGGCTCTAAGTGATTTTCAATTTTCTAATCAACTGTCCACAAAAAGGATTTCTGCACTACACAGACACACATTAAGTGAATGCAATTTTAATGATATTTAAGATACTTTAAAATAAGATGTAGTGATGTCAGAAAATTTAACAAGCTGCATTATTCCCAGACGTGCACTGAAGACTATGGTGGCCATTAGTTTAAAGTCTGTTATCGCATGACTTCTATCACCATCCCTTAAGAAATTATACATGAGAGTTACATTAGAGAAGCGACAGTCCTAACAAGGCACATCCAAATAGCCTGTGCAAGGCCAGGAACTTTTACCACAAAACCAAATAATTTTACTTTACTTTTCAATTTTATCATCAGTGGTACCTACTGAAATTATTATACCCTCACCTATAAAAACATATTTACATAAAAGACTAAAAAGTTTAAAACTCAAAATTTCAATACACATTTACAGGGTTGTGAAAATTATGTGACCCACGAGCGTGCCATACTTTGTTTATACACTCCCTATTGTTAGATATGTCTTGCAGTCAGATGTCTAGCAACTAAATCCATTGTATAGTTTGGTAAAAGCACAAGCTGAAAAATGGAAATAAAGGAAAAACACAAGCCAAATCACAATAACAGTAAGATTTAAATAATATATATGCACTTTTTCTTTAGAAAAATTCTAATAATGATGTTGCAGTATTCCACAGAACTTTCCATTGATATGGACATAGTTTTATAGAGAGGCGTGTATTTGCTACATATATGAAACTTCAGTTTCTTTCAATTATGAAAATTTTAATATGTAGTATATGAATTTGCCTGGGCATAGGCATGCATATACATCACTGACTAGAGAAACTTGGGATAATAACTGTAAACCAGGAAGAAAATAATTATAAATTAGTTAGTTGAGGTATGGCTTGAAGTTCATTTGGAAAGACAATCAATTAGTTATTGCATATACACTAACAGAGAAATGTTAATCTGTAAAACCAACAATAGAGACTAGGCATCTATTAGGCAATACAAGATTAAAATACACTTGTAAAACACAAGGATATTATTTTCCAGTTATAAATTTACATTAAAAACTGGTATCAGTTAAATTATTATATTTCACAAGGGAAAATATGAAATGCAATTAATCTGTTAACAAATGCCCATTTATATATATATTATATCAAAGAATAATTCTGACCTGGTGCTAAACAGGTATATTTTCTACATATTTACTCACTGACAATATAATCTAGGTAAACAATTTGGCACTGTATTAATTTGGTTATTTTGATAGTAATAATTATAATTAATTTTATTTCTAATTTTTCTACTGAAGTTCCCAATTTAAACTTCAAATTTTCAGGATAATCTTCAAGTGAAAAGGTATTATCATTTCTACCAAATGATTAAAAACTACTTAAATGGATCTAAATAAAGTGAATTCACTCACTATGAAACTGAAAAAAAAAGGGCTGTATTTTATAATTAATAGTTTTTATCCCATTGGTTTTACTGTATTAGCGTAATCTGATCCCAGAATTAGACACAAGGGTATCCAAAAGTTACAGTGTGCATGTTCCTTTTAATCAATAAAAATTTTATTATAAGAATTTGTTGTAAATACAGCTCAAAGAAACCCTATTTTTTGAAAAGTGAATTCTCACTTTATTTTATAAATTTCTATCAGATTACAGAAATCTGCATTATACTAGCACAGAAAGAAAAGTTCTTTATGCTAAGAATCTACATTATTACCAATCACTGTGCTTTCCATAAAATGTATAAATGTAAAACTATACAAGCACTTCTTACAAAGACCTTCGTACCAAATGCAAAAATAATAAGACATCATAAGAAGATGTTTACGAGAAATTTCTATTAAGGCAGTAGCATCCAATATCAGGCAAGACAGCTGGTTACAAAAGGTAATCTAGCAAGATTAATTTTTACTTCTCATGAAATTTGTAAAGCTTTTCAGGTAATTCAGCTTTTGACAAAATGTAGAAAAAACTGTTACTGCTCTTACAGAGTTCAACACAAAAATAAAAAGATTGAAGAAGGGAATCCATAAAACAGATATACTGACAAAGACAATGCACTGCAGAACATCTGTAAAGCAATATAAACATGAAAGTCACTGTAACCCAAACCTCTGATCACTAATCCAACCCTCTCTCCATCAGTAGAAACTCCTCTTTCTCATATTATTAACACTCCAGTGTTCACACAGAATGCTTTACATTCCCTCACTTGTTAAAACTAAACACACATAATATGTTCTCTATTTTAGGAGGAAAACGTATAACCTTTTCAAAACTTTTTACCACAAGTATCCACCTTATTTTTAAAATGCCATTATCTAACCTAGATAGAGATAATCAGTATTGTCGGAAGATCATCACCCTTATTTAATAATAAAGATTTAACAATATATTTCCTTATAATATGTGTGAGCGGATTGCAGAATGTTTTAGTGTACCAATAGGACCAAGGAAAACACCTAACAAGATTTTTAAAAATTATCATACACAAGTATCTAGAGAGAAAACTGAGTTATGTGATTATTAGCTTATTTTATTTTCATAAATATTCTTATTTTTAATATAATGATAAATCAGAATATATCAAGAGATACAATAACTGTTTTTAAGAGAGCAAAATATTTGGCTTAAATTGTTAAATTATTTCATTATTAAGTGGTTAACCATTCTATATAAATTTATATACATAAAAAAATTTTTACTAAGACACGTTCAAACTATTTTCTTAGCTACGAAATGAAATCATGTGTTCCAACAAATAACAGTATTTTCAATAAAGTAGTTATGCACAAAGTAAATATATGTTACATGTATAAGATTAGAAATTTTGTATAATGAAACTACATTAATATATATAACTCAAATTCTCCACTTTGATTTAAACCTTATTCTGCCAAACACATGGTCAATTCATTGTGCTTCCATGATCAGAAAACATCCAATACCCCTGAATGCTGTTTTAAAGGAAACTTTAAGAAAAATTACCTTATTATTATAAGCTGACAGTTATTTTTTGAAAAGGAGCTGTGAAAAGAGTATGATCTGAAAACTTACATATGAACTTAAAACTTACACACCCAAACATGAAATGAACAGGAGAGCAGGAAGCAAACGCATAAAATAAAACCCTAGCAACAATATCCCTAGGAAGTCAACACTGAGCAAAGGAGACGCACATACGCTTTTAAAATAAATGCTCAAATGTAAGCTTGCCTTCTGAACTGCTCAAATGGACAGATAACATCCCAGTGACTACGGAATTTTCTTCTAAACTGGCAAGACTAAAAAGAATCACATCTCGTTCCTAATTTTGCAATTATAATGTGCGAATCTCTTTACTCATAAGACTACCATTTATTCTAAGCTGGCTGGAAAGGCTCACCCATTGCATTTTTCCTGTACGTACCTCTTCCTTATCAATTATGGTGTATCTTCAGCATTCGGAGAAGAGGGAAAAAAAAAAGAAACACTTCGAACTTGGAGTTTAAAACATATCATTAAATCAATATTCACAGGGCTACCCTAAAAACATTCATTTCTAGAAGGTCAGAAAATCTTACTTTTTTAAGCTGATGCATCTGCACATAGAAAGCAACTTTTAGTAAGTTCTTTTGCTACGCCATAATGATCTGCTCCAGAAACTCAAGGGTACCTAAAACAACGGGCTACCTGTTCTAGCCATGCTTAGGAATGTGTCCAAATCATTTTTATTGATTTAACCTTTATAGGAATGCTACATATCCTCAGAGAAAAACATTTTGAATGTATTTATAATATGATACACTTCTGAGAAACCATGAAAAAGAAAGCCAAAAACAAATCTAGATACTCCTCCATCCTTGGTTGTTATGGGTTTATTTTTGTTTACTTTAAACACTATCAACAGACCTAAATATTACATAATTTTATTTAGGAAAACTTACTTTGGCACCCCTGTACGTAGAAATAAAAATTTATTTTGGGGAAAAAAGTGCATTTAAATAAATTCTAACTTTAAGAAATAAAATACCTGATGACAATGATGTCACATCTACAAATTTTAACAGATTCTAAATACACCTTTTATACTCGAGTTACACATTAATCATGGAACCTACAAACATAAAGAATTTAGTCCTTATTGAATAAGCTAGGTTGTACTCTAGTTTACATTCTGAGAGTTTACAGAGAAAGTTCTGTGTTGCCTATCTCTCTAGCTTTCTGCAAGTAGTACTTTATTAATGGCTTCAGCAGCTAATGCCTGCATTAGTTATGTTTGCCAAATAAAAATTCACAATATTATGCTTCCTCATATTATGGTTCATCATTCGTTAACTTGAACCTCACCTCTAAAGGAGTTATACTTTCACTGCAAACTGTTCTCTTTAAAAGGCAAACAACTTTTGAGCATTTCCAGATGTAGCACTCAAAAGAAAAAAAAAAAAGAAAAATCATAGGCAAATTCTCAAAGAATTTTAAAATTATTAACAGAAATACAGTAAAACTGAAGTTACTACTTATTACTTCAATAATCATCCGTAAGTTTAAGAGCTGAATGTACTCCTTATCAAATTAAGAAACTTAGGATAGAGGACTAATGATTTCAAATAGCTGCCAGTAGATAAAATAAGCACAGTTCAGTTTGAGACAAGATTCAACTGAACTGGAATTTCTGAAACTCTGACAATCACTGAACATGCAAGAATAAAATCATAATGTTATCTTTTTCCAACAGTGAACGGGTTTTTGTGGATAATATAAATTTGGGTTTGGCTACACTACTTTCATTGTGATTATTTTTATGAAACATTCAAGCATGCATAAGATTATGCTAAACTAAAATTAAAATAATTTATATGCAGTCTACTTCTCTGGAGCAGGGCTGGAAGAGAGTGAGGCAAGCAGGCAGGCGCCTGGGTTTCAGAATTTTAGGAGATCCTAACGCACAGCCCTGGAATGAGTGCTTTCTCAAACACTGTGCCCTGGGCACAGTGCTTGCCTCACTCTAAGCCCAGGTCTGCTCTGGAGCCACACGGGCGTAAACCATTTCATGAGATATGTTCTAAGCAAGGTGTCATAAACAGAAACTTGGTAATATAAGAGTAATAAAATTATAAATAAGATTCTATCTTTATCTGATTTACATGTTTCTAAAAAAGAGAAAAGGAACCACTCCAACTTAAATGTAAATACATTTTAAATGATCATATTATAATGAGTAGTTACAGTTCTGAGATGGCACAGATTTTCTTCAAAGGAGACTTGTATTTGCCATAAAAACCCTTCAAAGTAAACTAAGCTGCCTTATTGCTTAATTAAAAAAAAAAAAAAGACTAAGTATGTTCCATTACGGAGTTCATAGCGCTACACTTGAGTTCTTGCAGGCCAGTGACACCCAGATCTCACTGATCAACAGAATCACTTGAGAAACAGGTCTTGGGAAGGGGAGGGGGAAGACAGGGTCTTGGAAAACTTTTAAGCCAAGCTTCCAGGTAAATTAGCCAAGTTCGGGAGCCAACAGTAAACTTATAATAAGCTTATGACACAAATAAGTTATTAAGACAAGTGATACATATATAAATTTCCAAACTGTCTCCCCTAGAAACATTTGTAAAGTTTATTTCACAAATCAGATAATATTCAAATTTCAGTTTGTTATCTTCCTGCCTTTCCTTCAAGTAGAGATGTTAGTCAATACTGATGTGTCCAACAAGTAACATCAAAAAGGAAAATGAAGTCAGAAGCACAGACAATTCAATGAGGTGAATACAGCCCCCAAAATTAATATTTATTTTAGGTTTAAATAAATATTCTATGCATATAATTTCAATCTATTGTGAAAATCTAATATTTTAAACTTTAAATTCATTCAAGTTCACAGTACCATATTTTAAGAAAATGTATGTGCCCAACATACCTTCATGATTTTTAATTGAAACTCTATTTTGTTTTTGTGTTAGCTTTCCTTTCTTGAATGTTGACTGTGCAGGGCACTACGCTAGACCCTTTATAAACATTATTTCCTTTAATTCTCTCAACTCTCTTATATAAGATGGGTATTATAATTATTTACAGATGAGGAAACAGAAAATGAGGTAATAAAATCTACCCAAGTCACACTATTGAAGAGCTGGGATTCAAACCCAAGTTTCTCACTCTTAATTACCACCTTACAATGTTCTTCACAACCTTAATGAAGTCAATTCATAATCCCCAGTTTCATCTGTAAAGGTGTTACTTCTCAGTAACATGAAGTTTTATTAAATTAACAAAATACAAAGAGAAAATCTTTGCATCTCTGAAGTCTCCCAAAGTGTAACTTTTAGTAATACTGATCAGTGAGGATCAGAAAGATTAAGAACAAATAAAACTGAAGAGGATACAAAGTGATAAGGTTAGGTCAGGTTTAATCAGAAGATGAAAATTCCAGCCAATAAAGAATTCTTAACCTATCATTAGAATCAAAAATCTTATTTAATGTCCATACCACACAGTATATACTTTACATGATATGAACATACCATTTGAGGAGTTAAAAATGAAGCTGTTAAATTGAACATAAGGAATTTACAATCTCTCTTCTTTATAAAATTTAAACAATAATCATTTTAATCACAGGCTTTGGCGTCTGTCAGATCTGGAGTCAAATCCTAGTTTCCTGTAACTATCCACAACACTCTCTTTACCAGACCTCGCTGTCCAACCTAAAAGGCCTATATGGCCACACTTAGGCTAAGTGACCAAGGAAACTTTAATTTCTAAGTCTTAATTTCTAACTGTAATTTCTTAAACTCTTCCTTGATCTCTTACTTGAATCTTTGATGCTCCCAAATATCCACTCATACCGGTACATTTTTCTTTACCTACCAAAGAGATTATGTACATGATTCTAGGAAGTAAATCTTTTGACCTGCACTGTTCATCCCAATTACATCCACAACCATTTCTCCGTTATTATTTAAGACAAAAAAATCTTAGAGAAGCCACAAGAGAGCTCTAGCTGCTTTTTTCCTGGCAGAGGGTAGGAATAAAGCTGTGAGATTACATTTCTCAATCTATATGGCTCCACTGAGAAAAGATGCATTGACCAGAAGCCATAGGTGATGACAGGTAGATGAGACATTTTTGAGAATAACAAACTAAGAAGAGAAAGCTGTTTGAGCATTTACAAATGTCAAGAGACTTCTCCAATCTTCTGCAAACCAACAACTTCAGAAAGCCTAAATAAGGCACGAATCACTTAGTAAAATTAAATAAACACATGTTAGTATAAAATCATAGATACTACATTAAAAGGAAACATGCAAACTGGTACCCTATCTCGCTATGGTGCCAAGTTAAAAAAAAATTTTTTTAGTTAGAAATAAAAGCTAACAGGGTCAGATAACTTATTGACTTTAAACTGCACAAGTACTCACACTGATTTCATCAAAGTCATTAAAAAGATGTAAGAAAAGACAAAAGGTTTTATGTGTAGTCAAAATAGTCAACCAATGAAGCAGAAGAGAATGAATTGAAGAATTACATGGTGATTTATTCATTATTAACTAGTAGGAAGAAATCGAGCCTGGATGTGAAAAACACGGCAAGTTAAAGAGATAACACAAAGAAACCAGCAGAATTTGGCAGCAATTATTGGAAGGGGCAAAGAATAAGGACAATTTGACTGTAGCTGAAGAGAGAGTGGTGAAGTTGTCAATGATTAAGAGAAAAATGGGAAAGGGTAAATTAGAGTTTCGCTATGTCATGATTAAAGTTGTAGTTAGCAGGAATAAATAGGTGTACATAACACAATTTCAATTTTTAAAAAATTATACATGGGTGTGCATGTTATCAGAGGAACTCAAAATTATGTTTAGATAATAGAATTATGAAAAACTTTGTTTTTTTATACTTGCCAATATTTTTCCACTAAAAATGAATAAATATTATCATTTTTAAAATTTAGTTGACAATATGCTTTAAACGTTTAAAAAGCTTATTTTCCTGAACCCACAGAACAAATTTGCTACTGGGAACAATGTTGGCTTGGGTTTTTTTATCCCATGCTCAAGCTGTAAAAATGAAGTAAATTCCCACAATTTAAAACTCTTTTTATGTGCAAAAATCAGTTTTACAAAAACAACAGAATCTTACGGAAACATGACAGATCTAGCAAAGGTTCTGGTATCTTTTAAGTTTAAATCCCAGTCAAACCAATTACAAAACCGTGAGCAAGCTACTTAAGCTCCCTGTTCCTCAATCTCTTCATCCTAAAAATATTACCACCTACCTTGAACGTTTTCTGTGAAAAGTAAGACAACACATGGAAAGTAACTACAGCCAATCAGAAGGAAAAAAAAAATCACTGCAGTTATTACACATAATCAACTTTCCAATTCTTAAATCCTCTTCAAAGTCTAAATCTGACTGACTACTCAGTCTAAAGGAGTGGGCAGAGGGGAGGGAAGGGAGACTCAAGAGGCAGGTGATAAATGTATAATTATGGCTGATTTGTGTTGTTGTATGGCAGAAACCAACACAACACTTATGTAAAGCAATTTTCCCCCGATTAAAAATTTTTTTTAATTTTTTAATAAATAAATTTGACTACTCAAGAGTGTGGTCCATAGATCAGCAGCATCAGCATATATAAATATACAGAACCTCAGGCCTCGATCTTCTGAATCAGAACCTGTATTTTCACAAGATCGCCAGAAAAAAACAGAATGTGACAAGCCCCATTCAAAATAACATTTAATGAAGGTGTTACCAGCTCCCTGAAGTTGTCCACTCCATTTCTGTTCCACAGTTTGTCTGATGCTGAGCGAAGAGCACCTCCTTGTTCACTCTTAATTACTAATTCTGAGAGACTTGCAAGAAACTGACAGAAAGACTAATCATTTCCACTTGTAAACATAACTTTTCAAACCTAAAGATAACTCTCATTTTCACCCTTCAATTAATGCACCTTGCCTGAACATGAAAGTGGGTCCGTGGTACATAACTCTCTCTTGTAAAACAAGGTCTTTACGAATTTGACAAATTCAAATTGTTTAATAACTCAATAATTACACTGTATAAATTATTAAGCTGCACAGCTGTATTAACTAGATTTCAGGCTGTATTTACCCACGTTATACACGAAGTATCACCACAAACTTCTCAGTTCCTTACTGAAGGTTAAAAACACTATCTGGCCCGTGTTCCTGAGATGGCTCCCCAGCAGCCCTGGCTGCACAGAGCTCGGGAGGCATGGCTGTTGCTGAGGGCAACCGTTTGGCTTCTGGTACTCACCTGCTAGGCGGCTCCTCAGTCAGGTCTTTAAGAACCCATTATAAAATCTCAGAGACCTCAAACCGACAGGGCTTCAGACTCTCATTCTGAAAACTAATTACTCCTTTTGATATTTTTATACTAATATTTACTGTTAAGTATTCTAAAATTGCAGGTGCCCAGTGGGGTCTTTTTTTCCATTTCCAATCAGCTGAATGAAACAGGCAATACAGAAGACAACTGAATATGTGAAAAATTGTCAGATGAAAGAGCAATTCAAGTTCCTCAATTTAGAGAAATAAAAGGCAGTAGGAAGCAGACATGAAAAAGGACATCTACAGGGTTTGGGGGATCTCCTAGATTCAGCAGCACACTAACAGGAGTTAGACTCTCACAGAGTTCCTAGAAATTCATCTTCTCTGAAGGATTTCTTAGGCCACTTTGAATAGAATTTTCAACTCTTTTACTTCTTCACTGAGGGAGTTGAGAGCTCCCTCAGTGACTCAGATTCAATTTCCCCTTATCTACATAACTTCTTACTACTCGCCACCCTTAGAAATGACATGCCCTTAGTTGCCCGTTCACGTACTGTTTATTTCTTTTCGTTCTCCTATCTGAATCCTCTTTTCATTCATATCCACATGACCACTGGCTCAGATTTCAAGCTTCCAGTCCATACGTGTACATAAATGTCTTAAAGTGGCAACACTTCAGCTCGGCACACCAATAGTGATAGAGCCCACAAACAGATATGCTTACCACAAATTTAAAATCCATTAAAAACTAAGAACAGACAAAAGCATGTCAACTTTTCAGGTAAGGAAGTTGTGTAAGATTCAGCATTTTACTCTTGGCTAGAAAGAATTAGAGAAAAGAAACCTGCATATGAAAGGTGAACTGGCCTTAAAGACAAGAGGAATAGACCAAGTGAATGGAGAAAGGAAGCTCATTTAAGAAATGAAGAATGTGATGAGCTAGACAAGGGAGACAATAAAACAAGTGGAAGTTGAGAATTTTTAAATTTGAAGTCTAAGGGACTGTTTGGAAGCAGAGTAGTTTAGCAGTTGCCATATACTATTCTCTAAAGCAGGTTTCATTCTTAGGAGTCTCAGAACATCTCCACTGAATCTAACAGAATCCAAATCAAAGTGATCAATGCTAACAAGAGGGCAGTATATTAAAATGTTCCTCATGATCAGTATCTACTTCCTCAACACACCTGAATATCTAATAGGTAACTCCACAAAGAAAACAAACTTAAAAATACAAAGCATGATACCCAGCCAGGATATTAGAAATTCATAGTGAAAGACTAATTATAGTCACAGGACATAGTCTCAATAAATTTTTCCTTTTGATTTCTTTACAGGGTTCAGTTTTCCTGGTTTTTCCCCAAGCTTTCAACCTCACCCCCAATTTTTCTAGTATGATAGGATTTTTAAAGGACTAAGCCACAAATGTAAAATCTACTTACAGAATCATTATGATGTAAAACAAAACAGTTTTTCAGTTTCAATTTCATCACTTATCATACTGAACTGTATATGGCTTTTCCAAACTCTCTATGGCTTTTCCAAATTCTGTCTGCCATATTTATTACATTCTGGAGAGAAGATTATTTTTAACAGTACTTCCTGGCTAGCAGAAGGCTGTTCGGCAGACATTATGGTAGAAGGGATTTTTTTCCCACTGAGACCCTGCATAACCACAATCCTTCTCAATTCTGGTCTTTAGGGAGCCACTAATAAACAATAGGAATCTGTACAAGCTTTTTCACCATTCCATGCCTGAAGGTTTATCCTTCCATTTAAAATTCAATTTCTTCCTAACTTTCATCTAACTATGCTCATTTCTGCTGAATCCTGACATCTATCTTTTGGTTTTTTCCTTCTGCAGCCCTAGAGCTGTTTTTAAGAAGGCACTAACAGAGGGCAGTGATAAGAAGTAGAAAAAGTAATGAAAAAGACAAGCAGATGGAAGAACTTAATTCTAAAGCATTCTACTCTTCTGCATGGCTTTAAGAAAACCACCTCCCTCCTCATGCCTTAGTTTACCCATCTGCGAAATAAGAGGAAAAATCCATCTTACCTGCCCTGCCCTCCATGGATATTTTGAGAGGTTAATGAGATAAATATGTCAAAGCTCAAATAAATATCTCAAGAATATCATATGAAGGCACTATAATTTAGTACTATTTTAAAAAGATAAGGTCAAACCTGAATATGCCAAAAAAAAAAAAAAGCTTGTGCCTTTAAATGGCAATAGAGGACATATGAGGGCTTCCAGGTTGGCCAGTTTTTTGTTGTTGTTTTTTAACCAAAGAATTAAACTTTAAAAGTTTCAGCAAACCAAGCAGTTTTGAAGACTAAATTTTGTGATACACTATTCATTAAAAAATATCTCAAAGTTACTCTGGCTATACATTCCCCTAGCTCAGTGGGTCTCCCCTTTACAATGTAAACATGAATAAAATATACATGAAATGACTACCATTGCACATTTGTTTATAAATAATATACATATAACCTTTTATTTACCTTATAAATTAGTCACAAAAGAGAAAATTTAAGGACATGAAAAAACACATAAACAGAAGTCACTTAATATTTTTTCCCTGAACTCTACTTTAGATATCATGGCTCTAAGTCAGTAGTTTCAAATAAAGGCAGAGCTACTCTGACTAAAGTGGGAATAAGGGAACAGGAACCTGGAGGTCCGTGATGAAACACCTACAGTTCCAGAAAGCACAATCTGAAACAACTAATCTTGAGATCAGACTTTCCATTAGCCTCTTTAAAAATAAAGAAATACGCTTTACTTAATAGTGCTGTTTTCCTTAGCTGGACGTCAAAAGATGTTATGAAGAATCAACTGGATACTCGATATTATATTTACTGCCGGTATCCAGTTAAGAATATTGTCGACTACATAATAAAGTAAGTGTCCCTACAGGCTTCCAAGGAAGAAAATTCTCTCAGGTCTCAATACCATTAAACATTAAACTCCAAATAACTGCTATGTGTTATATCATGAACTGTGAATCTAGTTTCTTTTGAGACGGTATAGTACACTAACGTTATGCTTTCCTGTTTCCTAGGAAGCTTAACAGTAAAACTTTTGCCCCAACTCAGCAAACAGAGAGGGACTTCATTATACATATCTCACTGCATTTTTACCACCGGTACTAATTTGGCATCTCTTCTCTGTTTAGGTTTAATCTTGATTTTCGTTTTTTCTATTCTATTCTATTATAACCAATTATGACAAACTCTTCTAATTGCTTTGGGATCAGCTAAGATACAAATGATAAAACTCAACACTCAAACTTGCCAGCTGGCACCATCAGTTTCTAATTCCTCCAGAATAGAAACCCTGAAATTATCTTTGGTATCTAATGCACTAATTCCATCAGTCCTCAATACCTACAATCTAGTCTCTGCATTATCACTTAAAATCATGTCCTATTCTTCAATCCACTGCCATTACCGCTCAATTATACTATTACAATGCTATGTCCATCATGCTTTTTTCCTTACTCACAGTGTTCTCTACCTATCCTCACTGCCAGCCTCCCTCCAGATTTCCACAATGCCAAACATTAGCCATCCTTGAAGACAGAGCACAGATGACATTATTTTAACAAACTCCAAATTGAAAATCCCCTTAACCTACCTCTGTATCCCCAAACTCTAGTATACCTGTCATTTTCCACATATTCATCTTCTATCATTACCTGTTTCTGTCTGTTTCTCTATTTACACATACATGTAAACATACAATTCTTCTTGACCAGTGACCCTGAAGCTTTTTTTTTTTTCAGCTGTAAAGTCCATTTTTCACATAAGATGGTATGAGAAGGCCTAATAAGGAAAATGGACTTTTAAAGGTGCTTTTCTGGTTACAAGGGAGAAAGCCTAAGACGACAGCTAAACCTCACACTCTGCAGACATCTTCACAAAGCACAGAGACCACAGCACACCAAACCATAGCCTCTGTGAAGACCAGGAGTATACTCAATTTATTCACCATCTCCCATGTAGGAAGGCAACACTGTGTAATTTCAGATAGTCCTGGGATCAAATCAGAGCTTTGTTCTCTATACAAACCCTGAACCTCTCTGAACCTCTTCTGTAAAATGGAAAACCTATCTCATGTGACAACAAGAGATAAGACACATAAAAGTCACACTTCATACCGAACACATACATCAGTGCAGAAAAATCCCCATTCTGTTTCCTCCCCATACTATCCTTCCATATCATGTACCTAAATCTCTGTTACAAATAGGAATTAAATAATCATTTCTTGAGTGAATTCATGAGTAAGTGGATGACTTAATGAATGAATTAATGAGTAAGTGGAATAGGTGAATAAATGAAAAGTTGTCTTAACAAAACATAAAAAGAGTTGGAGGAGGGATTTGATAATAAGAACAGAAAACATATAAAATACTATATAAATACTGTAAATACTGCACAAAATAAATACTATATAAAAAGGAAAATACCTCACAAATAACTTTGAAATCTAGAAAAGAAAAACGCAGTATTTTATATATTTAAAACTAGAGACTTTTCAATAAATATTTGCTATCAAGGAAAAAAGCTAAGATTTTTAAGGCTCATGTGTGGGTAATACAATATCTAGCTAATACCTAAACTCAATTTACATCCAAGAGCTTAGAAATAAGAGTTATACTACATTAAACTATAGTGAACAATTATGTTTTTTAACAAATTTTCTCACTGATTTATGTATGATCGTTATGGAATGATGTTCTGATTTTCTTTTTAAAATGTGTTTCCTCCTTTCTCAAGTTACAAATGTAAGGTTCTGCAATTGTATTTAAAATCTTTTGGAGGTAGAGGCACACAAAAGAAATACCTCAACACAAATCACCATGACATATAATGAACCCAAAAGGAATAGGCATATATCACTAAAGGCAAGATGTTAAGTTCGATAAAACAAAATCTGACCTTTAATATTTTAAAAATTGGTTAATAAACATAAAATGTGGCAAGGCTTAAGTCCACATATTTTTAAACTCTTCTGGCATCCTTGGGGGTCTGTCCACAAAAACCAAGGGGTATATACAAGCTAGAAATTTAAAAAAGTCAAACAAAAAGAAACATAAGCCTGTGGGATTGTCATTTAAATATACAGCTGAAATCTAAATGATTTTTCTGTATTCACAAAGCACACCCAGGAAATTTCATGCAATGTATAAAAATCAATAAATGAAAAGTAATAGTGTAAAAAAATAGGGACACTATGAGCACAATAGTCTCAAGGATAAACTACAAGTCAAGATTTCATCTTGTTCCTTAAAATTGAAAAAAAAAAAAAAAAAACAGATCAGCAATTACATTATAAGCCTCTCTTACAACCCTTAAACTTCACTCCATCAGAGCAACAAGGTTAAAGAATGATTTACCAAATTTGACTCCCAAAGATGACGCTAATAAAATGCTTTTAATCTAACTAACTTCATGAAATATGTAAAACCTCTTCCTTCTCACTACTTACATGAAGTCTAAAGTCAATATATAATGAAATGAAACTATTATAAAATTACTAGCATTCCAAAAACAGATGTAGATCTCACTTGAACACTGTAGGTCTATTTATCAGTAAGTATTTGTATACAAAGTATGATTACAATTTTTTTTTAAATTACAAATGCTTAAATGCTGAAATAATCAAACAAAATTGTCAAAATGGTTCTCTGAATGATATTATTTCCTTTTTTCTTCTAAAAATTTCACAAGTGTTATCTTTACAATGAGAGTAAGCTATAGAAATACAAACACCTATACATATGCATATCTGAACATATGTGTCTGTAAATGTCCTACTCTAGTCTAATTTATAGAAACAGCAGGGCCCCAGTGCAAAATGAGAAAACATAAAATAGGAAAGTAGCTCATGTAATGTGGTAATTTAGAAAATATCCTCAGGTCTCCCTGATGTAACATGGTAGTTAAGAGTCTGGCTGTAGAACCAGAAAGACCTAATGAAATCCTAGCTCCACCACATAAAAATTGGGAAACTGTGGCAAAGTTATTTAACTTCTTTGATCCTCAGTTTCTTCATCTGAAACTTGGGAAAAACATTATCCAACAGGGCTAGTAAATGAAATAATATATGGAAAGATATGAGTGCATAATATCTGTAAGTGATTTAGTGATAATAGTAACATTTCCTCTTTCTATAATCTTTGTGGAGCCCAAACTTCTGCCAGTCCTTCAGGGTGCAGCTCAGATGAACTTCCTTAGAGAGGCTTTCCCTGAATTAAGTTTCCACATTTCACAATTTCAGAGTGACCTGTGCATTTTCTTTAATAATCATCAAAATTTACTTATTTATGGAAATGATTCCACCATGCATAGCATACCATATATATTTAGTAAATTATAAACTAAGTTATGAATAAAATGTTTAAATTTGTAATCTTCCCACTGATGGCATAAAATTGTGTCTCTATATAAGTGGGATCTTGATTACAAATATTATTGATTGTAATATGGATGGGGGAATCTACATTTGAGTTTAGTACTTCTGTACAACTACAGGTAGGAAAGAAAAGAACATCCCATCACCAGGAATTCAGTCTGTCTCTACACACTTAATCACAATGACAGAATCACAGTAACCCTCTACATTTTATCCTTTATCTTCCATTATTCAGTCTACTAAAATAAGGGTTAAGAAAAGTGCTACGTTTCTTTGCTGGCTTTTAGTTTACACATAGAGTTTTCTTTTAGTCCTCACCTGCTAGAACTATGATTAAATCAACTATTCACTTTAAGTCAGAGAGCACTGAGAGAGAGTGTGGTGGCTCTCAAAGTGTGGGTTCCAGACCATCCATACCGGTATCGCCTCAGAATTTACCAGAAAGGCAAATTATTGGGCTCACTCTAGATTCACTGCAATCAAAAGCCTGGAAGTGAAGCCCAGCAGTCTTAAGTTAAGCAAGGCTTTGAGGTGATTCTAACGCACAATGAAGCTTGAGAGTCATCACATTAGAAGATCTAGTCTTTGTAAGCAATAGACTGTTTCACTGATTTTCATAAATTTAATTTGCTAGGCTTTATAGTTCATTATTAAAATTCTAATATTGGAGTATAATCTCTAAAATCTGAGAAACAGGACATGTGTCAGAAATATAAGACAGGTAGTCAAAGAAAGATTGCTTAATACACTGTTCTATCCACATAAGGTACATAATCAATTCATGATGTACCTGTTCTCTTTTATTAGAAAGTAACTCCCTCTACATCTCCTCCTAAAAAGATTCTTCCTTCAGAACCACTAACTACTAATTTCAAATAAAGTCAGAAGGTGACAAAAATACAAACTGTTGTCAAAGGTTTTGTAAGTCACAGGAAAGAGACAATGAGCTAAGCAAAAATGTGATTATTACTCTACAGTATTACTTCTGTATATAAAGACAGACACAATGAAGTCAAAGCTTCAAGTGGGTTCTAGATTAATCTTTATTTTAAAGATATAATTAATGATAATAAACTTCCATAACAAGATTATAAACATGGTTTAATGATAGAAAACTTGCTTACATAACATATTAGTGGGTCAAGTGTGAAAAAGGCATACTATCATCTCAAAGATAACCTTTCTGGCATCTGATAAAACTCAATGCCCTTTCATTTTCTTTTTTAAATTCAGAAATATAAAAACTACTTCCTCAAAGTGATTTAAACCATTTTAAACCAAAAGTCAACATTATGCTTACCAATGAATAAGAAAAACATTTCCATTAAAATCAGGAATAAAAAGATCCATTATCCTCACTCTTAATTATTGATGTTTTGGAAGTTCTGACTCACACCCACGAGTGCATGCTCAGTTGCTCAGTCGTGTCCAACTCTCTTGTGACCCCATGGACTGTAGTCCACTAGGCTCCTCTGTCCATGGAATTTCCCAGGCAAGAATACTAGCGATGGCTGCCATTTCTTCCTTCAAGGGATCTTCCCAGCCCAAGGACGGAACCCACGTCTCCTGCATCTCCTGCACTGCAGGCAGATTCTTTAACACTGAGCCATCAGGGAAGCCCGTCTTAAACCCTTATTTGTGGATAATACAGTTCTCTTCCTAGAAAGCTCAGGAGAATCAAATAAAAAATTAAGTTGATTAAACTTTAAGGATTTTTTCATAGTATTACCAGCATATGTAAACATACACAGAACTAAGTCGCAGGTTCAAGTACGTTAGACTGTAAACTGAAAAAATAGTTTTAATACAGAAACAATAGAACTTTTGAGGAAAAACAAGAAATAACAATGGTATTTCTAACAGAACTGGAACGTAAACTCCAAGAGATGGGGGGTGAAGAGTGGGGGTGGGGGTTATTGCTTTTGCTTTATTCACTGCTATATCCTCAGCCCCTAGAAGTCTGCCAGGAAATAGTAGACATTCAAAAGAAACTTACTGAATGAATAAATGAAAAGCATTAGCATTCAATAATCCTTTATATCAAATGAGTTCTTCCTATAAGTGACAGAACTGCTTATTAGGAGTCCACAATGAGACCAAGAGTTTGCACCAAAATGTACATTACTGTGCACATCATTTAATTTTGCCAGTATCACAAGAAAATTATCTCAGTGAAGAAAGCAGGGAACTGGTTTACAATCTGGCTCAGGCTACTTACCTTATAAAAGACAACGAGGAACAGTTCTCATACTGGTTAGACTGAGTGGCAGGCACCTCTTTAGACTACATGTTGGGAGTTGAAAGGAGAAAAAAAAACTAACTTCAAACCAAAGAATAATTTGTAAAAATCATGTCTGGCTGCTGAAATGTGGTTATAATTAGGTCACTGTGTCTTTTAAAGGATACTTATGAAACATGAAAGCAACAAAAATTTTAAGGATAATTTTTTGTCAACTGAATGTCGGGTTCTAATCAGGAAATTCAGACATCTCAGTAGTGTCTAAATGAATGAAGCCTTTATACTTTCAGAGCAGTTTATAATAGATGATCATAGGAATTAAGGCACATGAAGAAGTTATGCTCTAAATCAATATAAACACTTCAAGTATATGCCTCACTCCTCACTTTAAAGTGGGTCCAATATTGTCGTGTCATCTCAAATAAACAAGTAAAACAAAGAACTGAGTCAGTGCTGGTGGTTTAAAAAATGAAGAACAAGTGAAGAATAGTCAACTTAACACTAATTTATAGCAGGCAGGCTCTGGGAAAGTAAACTGGACTGATATTCAGAAGACCAGGTATATAGCCCTTGAACATCAAACTAACTTACTACACAGTCTAGGGCAAATCACCTCACCTCACTGTTCTTCAGTTTCTTCAGGAGTAAATTAAAAAGATTCTAAATAAAAAAGACTCTCAGATCTTCCATTCAGTCTAAGTAATGGATACTAGCCAGATTCCCTTCTTCCTGAAAAAAAGAATAAAGTGATCCTACAAAAATATGCTGAGGTTCAATTCTATCTATAAACCTACAAAGTCAAACTAGATTTTAAAAGTATAGACATTTTATATAGAGATCTGCACTGAACACCTATCTATCTTCTCTCTAAATGATTTATACAATCTGGTTCAAGCCACAAAAAAAAATCTTGAGAGATGTATATGTTTATTTGAGTTTTACAAATAAAATTCTCAGCGATATAAGAAATAGATCTCATGGTACTTACTCAAATTTATATGACTCCACATCATCCTTCTTTCACCAAACCAGATGTGACACATAGCCACAATTTTCTAAGGAAGCAGCAGAGGTTTCAAGCAAATCAGACACTCAAAATATAGAATGCTACACACACACAAAAAAAAAATGTTTCTCATGCAATGAAGATGAAGAAGAAACTCAATGTAGGAAGTGAATAAAGGGAATAATATAACTTCAGCTCTAAAGTTAGTAGGAAAGCAAAACAGACAAGGGATGAGGGACATAAAAATATAAATTTAGCAAGTTATAATCTCCAAGACCCATGGAGATTGTCCTCCTAAATTATACTATCCCACCCTGAACACAATTTCCTATTCATTCTATTAAATTCAGCACCTATTAGGTACGTAACATGTACCAGGTACTGTAAAATAGGAAAGTTAAAACAAGCTCTGGATTCATGAAGCTTACAGTGGGGAAAGAAACAGACAAGTAAACAGATCCCTTGAATACACTGAAGTAAGGACTTCTTTAAAGAGTATACTATTAATACAAGGTGCCATGGCACACAGAAAGGAATTAACAAGACTGGACAAGCCAGTGACGTCTTCTTGGGGGATGAGCTGTCCAAGCTGGTATCTTCCATTTTATTGTACTTCCTATTCCTCTAGTTCTCAGTTAATCTTATACTTTTCTGACTTTTAGACTTCATTAAACTCTCCAATCCCTTCGCCCATTGTTCAACAAATTAATCAACTTCATTCCTTTCTATTTCCTCCCTCCCCACTAGCCTAGGCTCAGTGATTAGAACTGCTAACACCTTGAATTTCAATATTCTTCTGTTTTTAATTCCTAAATCAACCCAATCACCTTTCTTTTCCAGTCCTATGCCCAGCAGTTGAGCACCATCACAGAAAAGTGTACAGCCTTGTTGTTGCCCTTCTATGATTCTATGGACATGAGCTTGAGCAAACTCAGGGAAATAGTGGGCAGGGAAGCCTGGCGTGCTGCAGTCCGTGGGACCACAAAGAGTTGGACATGACATAGCAACTGAACAACAACAACTTGTCAGAGCCCTTGACAACTCAGGCAACACTAAGCATATTCCTGATGAGCTTTCTCTCCCTAACTCCACTGCTGCCATTACAAACCTTTACCACTCTCAAGCTCCCCTACCTTCCCCCCCTTTCCATGCCAACTCCAGTCACTGGCCCTGCCTGCTCCTTCAAAATGGTATGAATGATAATTATGCATAGCTGACAATGTGACTTTACACTACTTTTATGTGTTAAAAAAAGTTATGCGTATTGAACCAACCCAGCAATCTAACATTCTTAGCATTGTTTCATTATGAAAACAGATTTGGTCCTAACAAAGGACTTGCAAATAAACTCTGACCTGCTACCTGAACAATTTCAGCTACTAAAATACAACCAAAAACCAAAAGTAATAAGTATACCAACTCTCAAAATTGATGATTAAGTTTACACACCAAAGATCAAGTGACTTTTCTTGGAAGAGAACATGTATCAGGTTTTCCTAGAGTATGACTTTTTTAGACACAAATCTGATAAATTTAATTTCTAGTCCATAGTAGCCAGAAGCAGCATTCAAGCGTGGAGGTGGGGAGGGGGACTGGGTGGCAAGGTGAAACCCTGCCAGAATACAGCACAACAGCAGCAAAATTAGCTGATGCAAATGAGAGAGAAACCATAAAACTCAACCCCTCAAAATTATAAATTCAAATAGCAGATCAAAGTAGGACTATTGATCACAGGAGCAAACGACACTTTATGCCTCAATGGTATCCTAGGGCATTGGATACAGTTCACTTGTACCATGGACTGTAACACCTGATACAAGTGGACTGTAACACCTGATATATTTTAAAATGAAATTTCAGTTTAAAGAAAAAAGTTCAAATTGTACCTGGTATTCCACCTGTACACAGTCATAAACATGCTATAATAACCTTACTATAGAAATATTTTCATTAAAATGGTCAAAATAAATCCATTTTATCACTTAGATTACCTCATGTATTTATAAAATAAATATATTAAGTATATTTATTCTCTATGATATATATACATGGCATAGATGCCCTGGTTTTTAATTCTAATAGAATACAGTTGTAAGCTAGTCTTTTGTTTCCAATCATGCTCTTCACTCAAAAATAAGATAGTAATTGTATAACTGAAAATTGAGGCAATAGTCTGGCTGATTTTTATACACTGCAGGCACAGCACAATTCTACATTCAAGCAAGTAAAACAAACACTAAAGAAAACTGAGTTCTTCAGCATCTCTAATCACACAATAGTTAACCAAGTCACTCGTTAGTTTCTATCCAGCGTTGTTTCAAATAAAATTTCTAAAAGTAAAATTATTTCATTAATTGACTTTAAAATAAATCACACAGACCAGTGTCTGAAATTTGAGTATACAGCAGAAAGCATAAAAAGAAAAGAAAACGAAACTGCTTAAAATTTGCACTTAGAATTTGCTTTGGAACTTGATAAAATGATCCCTTAAAATTCATCTGGAAGAATAAAAATAGGAAGAGAGACAAGAAATATTTTAAAAGAGAAGTTATGCAAGTGACCCTGAACTGTAATACCAAACATTAAAACATATTAAGAAGCTATAATAACTAAAGTAATGTAGTACTGGCCAAAGAAGAGACAATTCGATAGACAAAGCAGAAAACTCAAAAATAATAATTCATTATCTGATAAAGGTAGCATTTCAATTCTGAGAGAAAAGGGAGGTTTATATATTTGTGGTGGTGAGACCACTGGCAAGCCGAACTTAAAGTAAAATCTGTTTTGACTCAGAACCCTCCCTGGCACTATATGACAAAATAATGGATTAAATATTAAACTGTAGAAACTAAAAGCCTGAAACGTGAAAAGTACATGATTTGTACAAAGCTGTGGGTAAGACTTTCTGTCAAAGTGAAGTAATAAAATAAAGGCAGATTTAACTACACTGAAAGTGAAAACAAACATGTTAAAAGAAATAAACCTTACGGAAACCAAAAGATGAAGGGTATGGGGGTTGTGGGGAGACTTCTATATTATGATCAATAATGGCTTTATGTCTTTAATATATTAAAAGCCCATAATAATAAACAATGGGAGAAAAATGAGAACTCAGTAAAACTGTGCTCAGAATGTGAACAGACACCCACAAATGAAGAAATACAAATGGCCAAAATAATTCCAAACTCAGTTGTCAAAGGAAAGTTATTATGTAAAATAGTTAAAGAAAAGCACAATGTTTCTACTGTTAAAATTTTAGAGATGGAGAGGGGTACTCTCATAACTGTTGGTAGACATGTAAAAGTCCAGTTTCCTGGAGGATCAATTAAGAAATTACTATCAAAAAAGCTTTTAGACTCAGAAAAATCTTCTAAGACTTTTATATAAGATATTAAGCTTCCATTACATAATTTTCAATAGCAGTGTAAAAATTGGAAATAACCAAATGGTCCAATAACAGAGGATTAAAAACATAACAGATATCCATATAATAAGTTGTTTACATTCTGTATCAACAGAATCTCTTGTAAGGAGGAAACATATAATCATAGGTAAAAAATTTTAATTTCCTACCCAAAATTAGTAACCACTCTCTATTTTCAGCATTTACTTAATCCATTTTTATTGAGTATCTTTTTCCAAGATTAATTTTGACCTTCATATATTTAAAAATGTTTTCAAAATCTCAGCATATTTAAAATAAAAATAATGAACTGACAGAATGCTATGCGACATACTGCTCAATTTTATACAGCTAACCAAAAGTTTTGCAAATCCAGCTACATGAAAACAAGCACCCAAAAATCACAATGCTGTTACACATTCAGTCACACAACTGGCATGATAATTAAGTGCAACATAAGATACTCAGAACAATAATCACAGGATTTACAGAAAGACTAAATATATTAAGTAAATTCACAGAAGGACATTTTTAATATTTAGTATTATCCAGACTGCCTACAAAATAGAACACCAAAGTAATATTAAACCTCCCCATCAAATCTGACCTGTCAAAGTAACCAAAAATTAACATCCCCAAATCACTGAAAAACTGTGAGACAATGACAACCCAAAAAAGGGAGGAGTAAAATTTAATGGATGGACAGCATTAAGAGTAAATACAAATCAAAATAATGTAACATGTAAAATGTGTTTTTCCAATTTCAACAAAAATATAAGCATACCAGAAAAGAAGTATTTCGTGTATTTATTTTCCATATTTCTTCTGTATTGTCCAAAATGGGAGCCATTTACTACATGTAATTATTTAAATTTAAACTAATTAAAACAAAGAGCAGAATTCAGTTGCTCTGAATTCTGTAGCTCAGTCGCCCGCTCAGTTAATGTACTCAAAAGGTACCTGTGGTTAGTGGCTATCTACTGGCGAGTACAGAAACAGAAATTTCCATCACTACAGAAAGTTCTCCTGGACAGCATGCTGTATAATATAGACAAATTAACTTTTTCTCTATAATTATAAAACTTCTCTCCCTACACCTGAAAAATTTTTATAAACTTCCTAAATCAACAGGTTGATGATTATAATCATTCTTTTAAGTACAGTGATGATAAGTACTAACAGGACATTGTTTCTCATGTGCCAGGAACAATAAACATGGGCCAGTGGCTTTCATGTGCTCTGACTCAGTACCTCACTTAACTTTCATATAAACCGGATAAGGTAGATACAAGTCTACAATGCTTTATCTGAAAGAAGCATTTCAGAATTCAGAAGTTTTCAGACTTTAGAAAGCTACTACTACACAACAGCCACATACTACATAACTCTTGAGGGAAGCACTCAAGAGCTCAGTGGAATGTATGAATATTAACATGAAAGGTAAGTAAGTCAATAAATAGCCATCACTCAGTCAGGTCCTGGTGCATGCCATCAAAGTAGTTCAGAACAGGTGTCCCCACTGTCCAGCATTAGTAACTTGCACTTACCCTGTGCTACAACCTCAGAATGGCAGATCCACGAATTCCTCCCCACAGGCCCAAGGGTTTTCATCACAGAATTATTAAATGACTCTTATCTCCCTGAATTTCAAGAATTCATTTCTAAGACTGAACAGAACTTTTTCCCTCTAGTAATTATGTATCTTAAAATAAAAGGCCTAGCTATCTTCTTTTCATGAAATAATTGATAGAGATATTTAAATACAAATCCAAAAATGTATTTTGTCACATTTATAAAGTGATATGCTTTTTCAGTGCAAGTACTTAATTCAATTGGATTGAGCAATTTAACCATTACCTTATTCCATTGCTAAAAGGAAAAAAAGTATAAACAACCTTCAGCTTCACAGTGCTTTTACGTTCTCAATCAACTTTTGCACATTTTCTCACTTTCAGGGAAGATTATGACCAATTTTATGTTACAATTTGAAAATGTTCATTATTCTTATATTTATAAACTAGTGTATATCTTAAAGCATTCCAAACTGATGAATTTTACAAAAAGTACAAAGGTAAGTTTATATGCTTACTTTAATGAAGTTTAAATATCAAGAATTAAATCATTTAATAGTGACAAAATACAAAAGTAGGACAGATATTTAACTATTCAACAGTGTGGCCATGTTTATATTCAAAATTATGAAATAGCACACATATAAGCATCCAGTAAGGAGTACATAAGTATTACGTTTCTATGAAAAATTATACTTTTTATTGGTTCTGATATGGCCTTGCTTAAAAGATATGGTGGTTAGACATAAGAAATTGAAACAAATGCTATCATAATATGAAAATACAAATTAATCCAATATTTATTATAAGAATAAGACCACATCACAAATAACACTAATGAACCAATTACTCACCTTTCCCATTATTACTTCCTTATACCACACTAGTCACACATAAGTTGGTAAAAGTTTATTTGTAAACTAAATTTTTAAATCAAAATAAGTTTTATTAGTTGAAATGTAGTTTAGCATAATTTGTTAAGAGCATGGACTCTGGAGTTAACCAAGGTTTTACCACTTGCTACAATGGCAATTTTGGTGTTACAAACACCTGTGTCTCAAGTTTCCTCATCTATAAAAGGGAACAATACTATCCTCAAAGGGTTGTGTGAGGAGTAAATGAAATGGTATGTGGAAGTGCTCAGGAGAATGCCTAGTACACACAACAGCATTTGCTATTATCATTGGCCTTATTAAAGCATCTTTGGCCTTATTAAAGCATCTCTGAAACTGTAATATTAATAATATCAGTGTTACCACTTATCACGGTTAAGAATTTCTTTGCTCCAGCCTCCTGAAAAACTTAAATACACCAGGGAAACTCAGTGTTTGAAGGAACCCTGTGGCCGTTTAATACATATCAATTATCAATTCATTTATTTATATGTTAGATCCCTTGATAGGCAGATTAAGGTATAGATAGAACTAGGAACACATTCTTTCACAAATCATTTCTTAATGTTATATAATAGCCAGATGATACCATTTCACATACACAATTGTGCCCTTACTCTAGTGTAGCAATGTATATATGGTTATTGCTATTTATCCCAAAATTCCCAAGAGAAGAAGCAAATCTTACTGAGAAAACTACTTGTTCATTTTTGGACACACTAAGTTTGAGCTGCTAACAGAATACTTAATGGATGTTCCAGAAAGCAGTCAGGAGTACAAACCTAAAGTCAGGAAGACTACACTCAGATCATCACTCCCCACTTTGTATTACCATGGAATTTTTCACATCCTATCATATGACATTCATTCACCTCCAACCCTTCTCTACTGCTAGACTATCTTGAAGGCATTCAGGTTTTGCCATACAAGGGCTCAATACTGTATGCGTTTTTTTTTTAATGCAGAACTTGCAGAAAAGTACAAGTAAAAGAGTGAATTTCATTGTCTATAAAGAAAACTCTGATTTAGAAAACACTTTTTTCACCCTGTGGATTTTAGATAAGGATGAAATTTCACTTGGAAGAGTTCTTAGAAAATATAAGTAGCATGCAAACAAAATCCTTTTTTTTTAAATTTGATCACATGAGAATTACTAAATGCTACAAAGCAATGAAACCCGACATTATCACCAGGCCTATAAACCAGCAAGAGTACAATATAACCAGGCAAAGAAATTTATGAGAGAGTAAAATAAGGAAGGAAAAACTCAATGAAGATTCCTTGAAGTGTGTTTAAATTAATTTATTTAATAAGTCATTCAAAATACTTGCAATGTGGGTTCAAAACATTTTACTTTCTAATTTACAGGCTACTTGAGTTCAATAACTTTAACTGAAAAGCCTCTGAACCCTTTCTAGAATGTATTATTCAAAAACTGTGATAAGGAGCATAGAGCAAAAGTGTTAAGTTACAAGCATAGGTAAGGTAAAGCTGCTGTCATTTCCAACCCCCCAGGAATTGTTCGACCGCCAATCCTTTTATTTAAAATCTGTAGAAGCATGTCCTAGAGAATGCTGCACTCAAAGAATTTCTCACCCAAACCTAAAATATGGTCAGTCCTATCAAGCCTCTAACAGGAAGACAGACCAGCTGCCAGCTCTGTATTTAACAGCAGTTCCTGACAATTCCATTTGTGCCTGACAACTAGACACCTTTCAGTGAAGCCATTCCCTGGAAATGACACTATAATATTGTTACTTATGTAAAGGTCATGGAGTCAAGAAAAAATAGCTCATTCCTGGTGAATGGCTGGGGAAGACAGTAGCTGGAGAGGATTAAAAGAAGCAACACAATACACACTGGCTTAGAAGAATTGTGAAAATGAAAAGTAAAGATTCACAGAATCAAATTCCTACAACATGAAATAAACACAGAGACTTAAGGCTTCATTTTCTCATTTAAAATCACATAAGCAAGGATCAAATGCATATTGATTCTAATTTTATATAATCAAAAGCCTGAAAACATTATGCTATCAGAAAATATTGGTAAATTAAAAAGGATTCCCTAATCTTGGCCCCATTTTCCTGTTCTATGAAGCAATTCATAAGAAGAAAAAAATAACTTCAGACTATAAATGATGAATGTAACTATTAGAAGTAGCCTCTCTATGAGGTCTAAAATAGAAGGAAAATGTACATTTCTTCCAAAGCTGTGGCCAACAATAACTTTTGCATTCTGAATCCAGCTTAAGCACATTAGTTGGGAAGATCTTTGCAAAAGTATTTAATAAGAAAGTGCTGAATTTAGCTTTTATTTTCTTTTTTTCTCAGTTTTCTTAAGTGGCCTACAGTCTATCCAATGCACTAAGTAGAACCTCTTTTAAGTATAAATGACAAAAGGAAATACAGCTTTCTTCTTACAGAAAGCTGTTTTTATAGATCAGGGGTCGTCAAACTTTCTGTAAAGGGCCACATAGTAAATATTTTCAGCTTTACAGGCCATATGGTCTCTGTCACAAATACTCAACTCTGCCATGAAGCATGAAAGAAGCAATAGATAATAGATAAACAATGTCTGTGACTGTGGTCCAATAAAATCTCATTTTTGAAAACAAGCAGCCAGTCCATGGCTATAGTTTCCTGACCTCAGCTATAAAGCATGGTTTTTCACCTAATAATAAATATACTGTTTTAATAAATAATACCAAATTTGAAATATGATAGCTTAAAATCGCTTTAAAATAATTTCATTTTTAAAAAGTGAGGAGTAGGAGAAAAGGTTAAAGAAGACTGGCAAAACACAATTACTGTTAGTCTGAGGATGGATATATGGAGTTCACTATACTATTCCAATAATTTATGAGTTTGAAATTTTCAAAATTACAAGTTTTTAAAATTACAAAGTATATTAATGAACTGGCTCCACAGGAAAATGAGTTTCCTTGCTTTATCTTATAAACATTCTAAAACATGTTTAGTAGTTTTTAAACACAATTAACAGTACAACATAAAATTTTAGAGTAAAGCTACTATACTATAGCTAAAATCTTTAAATACACAAAGTGTATACATGCATAAACCCTTAAAAGTTTCCATAATTTAAAAGACAGCCTAACTTCTTACAACTCCTAAATTAATACATTTAATTGTGTCTTATCTTACCTAACAAAGTATGTTACCAATTTTTGGTTTTAGAATATAATTATTTTGCTACTGCTGCTAAGTCACTTCAGTCGTGTCCGACTCTGTGTGACCCCATAGACAGCAGCCCATGAGGCTCCCTCGTCCCTGGGATTCTCCAGGCAAGAACACTGGAGTGGGCTGCCATTTCCTTCTCCGATGCATAAAAGTGAAAAGTGAAAGTGAAGTCGCTCAGTCGTATCGCACTCTTAGCGACCCCATGGACTGCGGCCCACCAGGTTCCTCCATCCATGGGATTTTCCAGGCAAGAGTGTTGGAGTGGGTGGCATTGCCTTCTCCATAATTATTTTATAGGGTATATGTTACTTATGTTAACATATCATAGGCTTATTGTTTTTCATGTGAATCATTTTCATTAAACTCTAAGCAATGAATAATAATAGAAATAATTCACATAAACAAACACTGCTTAAGGTCTTCAATAACTGAGAGTTTAAAAGGATCCCAAGACCAAAGTTTGAGAACCTATGACTTGAATGTTTCCATGTTGTTTAAAGTATGTTTACCAAGCAACTATTAGATACATGCTCAAACTCATTTTTCTTCTGAAGGATAATCATCACACAGGGAGTTAATCCACTATGAAGACTATCAATATACACCCACTTAAAACTTCAACAGAAACATTCTTTTAAAATTGCTGGGTATGCCATGAATAATGTAGCCACAGGAAAAGAACAGCTCTAATGTGCTATCCCCCATATGCAGAAAAATTGTCTCCTGAACCAATAATAAAGAAAAACTAATATGTGCCAGCAGACATTTCTAATAAATCTGCTACCTCTCATCAAATCAAGTTATGCAGTCTCAATGAAAGAAGCCAGAAATCAAGCTGAAAAGAGCCTTAGGAAAGAAATCTTAATGAATACGCAATATCCGAAAAAGAAATAAATGTGTTTTTTAAATGTCCTAAGTCTTCTCTCCAGTTCTGAAACACAGAAATATTATCAAAACTGAAAACCAAATGAGGTTCATGGAATTATTATGACTGACATTTGAGAAAAACTTGAGAACTCTGTGAAAATATTCCCCACTATCCAAGAATATAATCAATGTCAAAATTTTCTAAATCTAAAATACAATAAACAATCCATAATACAGATCTGGGTAGATAATAATTAGGGCACAAATGCCTACATGAGTATTCATTCTTTTATGAAGATGAACCAATACTTTTGGAATACAGTATCACTGCTGCATTTTTAACAGATTTGCCCCTTCTGCACATGGCTATTTAAAATGTTATCAGACTATTTAATTTTTTAACTTAAGTACAAACTTTCAAGTTAAGTTTTATAAATCTTGATATTTCTGCTGTCTTCTGTCAACATGAACAAACTTAAAAGAGTAGTAAGTGAGACATACAGCCATACTCACATCATACTCTGCAATTCTGTGGTGAAGCTTACAGACTTCCCTGTGCTTCTTCCACTGCTTGAAGTGGCAGCAGACATGGGGCTGGCTGCAGTATTATTCATCTAAATAAAAAAGAGAACCCAGCTTACAAAATGTATTTAGCTATAAGTAAATGCATAGAAAATGGAAGCAATTATAAATTACTTCAAAAATGACAGAAATTTTAAAAATTCTGATTTGCCTTATGTAAAAATCTAATTTATCCATACTTGTTCTTTATTAAAATCAAATAAAGGCAAGGTAGAAAACTGCTTAGTCAAATACGGTATCAAAAATTGCTTGTGCGAAAAACTTTTCATTACATATTTTACAGTAAGTATTGGGAGAAATATACTCATTAAAGTATTTTAATAGAGCTCAGTGGTTTTCAAAATGTGTTCCAGGGAGCCCTAAGACTCCATGGCAATATTTCAGTAAGTTCCCAGTTTCAGTGAGCTCTCACTGGCCATCCTGAACACAAGAACTCTGATTTTTCTATTTTATATATCGGGTTTCAAGTAACATTTTATTTAAAGAAAAAGTTGTACAGCTGTAAGATGCAAAATTACAAAACCAAAACATGACCTAATTCCCATTTGAACCATAGCCAAAAATACAAATAATAGAAATAAAGCCGAATAGTAGATCAGAAGTTAGCATTGTGATATGTTATAGTCTTATGGTTAAATAATACTCACCAATTTAAAATGTGATTTCCTTTCCCAATAAAATTAAGCTGATGCATAATGGGAAAACTAGATGCCAATCCTAATATACACCATTTTATTTACTATATGTGGCAGTCTCATAAATAAGAATTAGTGAAAATAACATTTAAGTAATAAAAGTAGATAAAAGCCTTGGCTTTTATCTCAAGAACACAGTAAGTGCTCGACAAATGTTAGTTAATATTTTATGTTTATATAAATTTTTCAATACTATGACTTTCTTTAAAAAATAGTTTACAGAGTTAAAGAAGAATTAACAAATCTAAAATATATAATAAAATTAAGCAGTACTAGGAAATGTAAGTATAATAAAAATAATGAGTTAAGAATCAGACCGCCAAAGTTAGAAGCCTAGCCCCACTACTTTACTAGCACTTGGGGCAAATTCCTTCATTTCTTTATACCTCAGTTACCTCATCTGTAAAATGGTAATGATAATCCTACAATTACCAGGGTTGTTTCAAGGATTAAGTGAACTAATATGAACAAAGCATCTAGAACAGTTCTGAGCATTCAGTATACAATGTTAACTATTATAAACAGAAAGAACTCAAGAATTCTCCCTTTCTTGATGTGCTAAGAACTTTTTATATGACAAATCTAGATTATCCTTACTTCACCATCACAAAGTTTAAGTAACTTGAATCTTCTCACTAGAAGACCTCAATATAATTCAACAAATATTCATCAGTTTCCTTATAAAATAAGTTCTATTTTCACACTGGCATCGGTGCTGGTACTAGTCAGCCTGGCTCAAAATCTCAAATCATCATCCTTGACTCCTTCTCCTGCACCCTAAAATTTGCTAAGTCAAATAAATTCTACTTTATGTTTCTACCTCCTCCCTTTCTTGTTGAGTTCTATTTACAGCTTCTTTCTTCCATCTCAGTTCACTCTCCACACTGCTGTCAAATGTATTTCTTAATACATCCTCTAACCTGACCACTTTGGTGGCAACAGAGACTAAAATTGACCAAGGAAGGCTGAAGCAGTCGCTTACTGACGGCTGAGATGGAGAGGCGGAGCCCCGAGAGTGAAAGAGAGGGGGCTTCCCCGCTGGTTCAGAAGGTCAAGAATCTGCCTGCAATGCAGGAGACCTGGGTTCGATCCCTGGGCTGGGGAGATGCCGCAGAGAAGGGAACGGCTACCCACTCCAGTATTCTGGCCTGGAGAATTCCATGGACTGTATAGTCTATGGGGTCACAAAGAGTCAGAGATGTGACTGAGCAACCTTCACTTTCACTTCCATGAGTGAAAGCTCAAAAAATTAACTAGTACAAACTACTGTCTGAGATGGGCCACATATGAAGCTTCTGATAAGGCAAAAGGACAGAGACCTAGCAAGCAGCATTATAGCTGGGCAGCCAGATCTGGAACATCCCAATATCATTCCATGGCAGGACCAACTGTCTGCCAACATAACCCCCTCTCTAATCTGAGGGGCCTAAGGGCCAGGCAAAATTCATTCGAGAGAGAATGTAAGAGCAGAGAAACAGAAAGAAAAAGATTTCACTCAAACTGAGCCTGAAAACCAAAATTCTAAACTAAAGAAGCTAATGCTATGAAAAACCATCGATCTTTTTAAGCCTAAATTTGTCCTGTTTGTTCACGAAGACTTCTGGTGGTGGGGAGGAGGTGGGGATAAATACTTTTTTTTTTTACAAGTATTAGAGAGAAAGAGGAAACACCTTTTGGAACTCAGGTTTTTTTTTTTTTAATTATTTTATCATCAGTCCAAGACTGGGGAAAAATAAGACAGGAAAGCAAGTACTTCCAGGAACAGTCCTATAGAATCAGGACACACTGATTTAAAAAGGAACTTGGGTATCCTACTGAACCTAGAAAATGTTTCCACTTGTTCCAAGAGAAACTGACAAGAGATATGACATCCTGGAGAAGATGTTAAAGATTATGTGTTAACCCCAGTCTCCAAAAGCAGTTATGATTTAGGCTGACTCATGTCAGATCTGAGGGCATGCCATTCTGTGGGACTCTCCTGAGATATTGCCAGAGTAATTTTCATTTTGCAAATCCAGTCACCTTGCTTTAACACTCTGAAGAGGAGACATTTCAGAAAGTAACTTCATAGCAAAACTCCAGCTTCCTTAGATTGTGCCCCTACTGCAAATGTTTCATATCAAGAGTATTTATTAGTAAGAGGGAAAAGGTCCCAATTCTAGTTTATTATAACCATGATCATCCTTTCACAGTCAAGTTATTTAATTCTTAAATCAAACAGGTGGATAACATTTTTCTTGACATAATGAGCTGATAGTGCATTAGAATCTTTAAAATTATTTCCTGTGCCCACATTTTGTTTGATGATGGAGATAATTAACTTCTTTAGACATTAACTTTTACACATCAAAGTCCTATCATTCCAATGTTTTATTTCCTATCTCCCAGACATAAAAAAAAAGTCAGTTAAAAGCAGAAGCACTCAAGTCAATTTTCTCTAATAAATATAGTTAACATGGAACTGAAAACCTACTGTAATCTTCTCAATGGGTTAATGTCCTACAGTTGTTTTAGCTTTCAATTGAAATGCAGCTGTTTGCCATATTTTACAAAATGAATTCAGATGTGCAGATGGAGACCTAGATTATTTCAACATGCCACAGTTTAAATGTGAACTCAAGGAATAAGTTCATCACTGATTAATACTTATATTTAAACCTGATCATTAAGCCAACAGCCAATATTATACCACATCTGTAAAATTCTGTTCCAGAGTAGAAAAACTGCTATCTTTTAATAAAAATAATGGAATTTAAGGATATACCCCTTTTCTTAGAAAATATCATAACAAAAAATTTTTTAATGTAGTAAAGTTATACATCACAAATGTGAATTAAGCAAAAATGTAATGAAACTGTTACTCAATATCTATTTATAGCCCAAATTATTAGTGACTAAATGACCAAAGAAATACCATGAAACATCTTTAGCTTAAAATACCTCAGAGTTGAAAACTTTATTACTAGTTAAAACACCCTCAAAACAATGTCAAAATCTGGATTATGAAATCCATCAGTCTACCCATTTACTAAAAAGATAGCAGAATTTTTTGTTTAACTCTTGAGAACAATTAATTCAGCAGACCTCTGTACTGACTCTGAGCATCTAAGAGTCTCAATTTCAATCATTCATAATCTGAGCATCCCACATAATATAAAGTAATAATCCCAAATAATATAAAGTAATAATGTTCTGTTATAATCAGAGCATTTTAATTTTCATAGAACTCCAAAGGCAGGAAGAGATTATGGTTAAACCAACACTACTACACACTACATTTCAGCTTTATTGCTTTAAAAAAAAAAAAAAAAAGCTCAAGTTATATCATGATAGAAATTTCCTCTTGCTGTGAAAAATAATACCAAATGATCAATCACTAAGAATATTAAAAAAATTAAAATTTGCAAAATTGTAAAACTTCTATGTCTAGTTGGGGATAACACAATAGTAACTCCAATATATTTATACACATCCCAATTCAAGTTAATACATACTAGAACTTGGTAACAACAGTTAACTAATCTCTCGTTTAGTTTCTTGATATGTCAAGAATAATTTGTCTCAGAGGAGTATTGTAACGAAGACAGTGGCTACAACATATGAGCACTCAAAAAATACACTTGAATTGAAAATATCAAAATACTTGTAAAGTACGAAAATTCCCTCTAGACAGATTATAAACTACACTTATATATCTCAGCTGGCTACATAAGCAATTGTTTTTTTACCCTACTGACAAAGAAGCTGTGACACACTGGTCAGAGACACGTGAAGTTCTATTATTATATTTTTTCTTTAGTTTCATATTAATATAGGTTTCCACCCATGTGCTTTCCCTTTTTTCCATGTGTTTTCATATACAGTACTCTCCTTAAGAAATATTCAGTTTCTTAGTTTCAAAAAAATTTTTATTCTTTGCAAAAATGTTTCTTACGCACAGCCAATCTGCCTGTCGGATCATCCTAAAATACGTGACATCCAAACCCTGACAAAATGGCAAGCTCACTTTTCCAATATCAAAACACATTTTTTTTACTTTTTAATTTTATTTTTACTTTATTCTAAAGTAAAAACACTTGTTTCTACATAAAATAATATACAGTTAAGTGACAATGGTTAACTTTCCAGATATTTGCAAAAATTTAGAATCAATTATACTTCTAATAAGAAGTAAGTATATTTGACAAGGATGTCAAAAAAGGAGATCTCTTAAACATCAAGATTCTCTTCCAGTCCAGATTCACATTTTAAAAATATTAAATCTTATGAGAAGTCCATATTAAGTACAAACAATTCAATAACATATCTCATGTGGTTAAAAACACACTTAACATGACTAAACAGAAAAGGGAGGGGGGGCACTTTCTGGAGGCATGTAAAAGAGATGAGTTTGCATAAGCATTTTGGAATTTATAAAGGATCTTTCACCTGTATTAGCTCACATTTGTTCAAAACCATCCTATTAGGCATGATTCCCCCCAACTTACAAAGAAGGTAAGAGAAAAAGAACTGGGTGGAGGCCACAAATCTAACACACAGAAGAGCACTCTGATCTTAGATAACCCGCAATATCCAGTCCACCTACATACATACAAAAGTTCACCCATCTTCTACCTTAATGCCTTAGTTTTAACACATTAAAATAGGAATTACTGAGAAGCAGTACCAGGGGACTTGTCATTAAGTTTTCTTAGAGACTGATAACTTTAAAAATTAAGTTCAGGAATTATTTGCTTAAAAGTAAACCTTAGGCAAACAGATTAACAACTATAACTATAATGGGCAAACTATGCACACAGGCAGATGAAAAAAAAAGTGAAAGTGTTAGTCATTCAGTCGAGTCTGACTCTTTTGCACCCCATGGACTGTCGGGGGGGGGACCAAAGACATCTGAGGTTCAGAACTACAGTTTGAAAATCACTAATTTCATCCAAATCCCTCATTTTTCAGGTGAGGATACTGAAGTCCAGAGGGGTTTCTTGAACTGCCCAAGGACACATCACTATTTAGCGATACAGCTGGGATTAAAACTGAGGTCCCCTGACTTCTGGTCCTGAGTTCTTTCTACTATCCCACAAGGATCACACAAATAAAAGTTGGTTATAATTAACTCACAAGTCCTCCACAATGTGTTTGTCATAGTGAACTTTGTTGTGAAGTATCTGTCTATGCCAACTCACGGTTTAGCAGGTAAAGAGCTGGGCTCTGGAGTTCAAATACAGGCTCTAACACTTACCAGGTGACCTTGGGCAAGTCACATCACCTCCCTGCCTCAGTTCCCTCATCTTTAAAAAGGAGATTAAAAATACTCCTCTCATAGGTGACATCAAGTAATGTACACAAAGCACTGAGGACAGTCCCTGCTACCTAGAAATACTTAGTTCATCATGATGACAACGATGATGATGAACCCAAGCCAAAGGACAGTTTCTTGAAAACATATCCCAAAGTACTACTATTAAACATGTGTATCCTCAGAGAGAGAATACTATGCTTAGGAGTAGTCTTTGAAAGATTCAGAAACAAATTAATATGAAAAAAAAGTGAAATGTAAAGGATGCAGTCAAAAAACCTCTACAGCATTTGAAATAGCAAAAGTATACTTTAAGCTTTTTAATAATGTATATTTGTATATTTTATAATTTTAAAAGTTCACATATCTACTGCCCTGGGAATATTCAAGGAACACAACAGTTTTTCAGCAACTAATACGTACTATATGCCAGACAGAATGTTATTTTCATATTCATAAACTTAAACTTCAATATCCACTAATAGTCACATATTATCAGAGGCAGCACTGTAAACCAAGAATCTTATATATCCATTCCAGAAAGTAAAGACTCATCAGTACCACCTATTAAGTGGGAATGACATCTTTGGATAAATAAGATAGAACATTAGTTTGGAACACATGAAGTTTCCATGAAAACATTGGTTTTTCCCTCAGCAGTTAGTATAGCGTTGTTTTATGCAGGGAATATACTGGAAACAGATCAATTAAGCACCATTGCTGGGACTTACAGTATTATTTGTACAAGAGAATGATCTTATGTATGTGCTGATTCACAAATTAAAATACATGCAGTTTTTGCAGATTTAAGGTCAGTCTTCATTGGAGCTAAGAGGTAGACCAGTAGAGACTAAACCAGTTAAATTAACATCTGAAAGACAAGACAACAATTTATGCAGTTCTCATCTGAAGCCTCCAGTAATCCTGTGAGGAGGTACCTTCAGGTTAGGTCCTAACTCTATTTTACTGATGAGGAAATTGAGACTCAGAAAAGTTAAACACCTCAACTGAAATCATAGGGCAGAAAAGGTGTATTCCTGGATTTTGGAATTAGTTAAAACTAATCCAAAATGCATCTCCAGATCTTTGCTGCACCCAGCCCTGCACCCAACACATCACACGGGTTCCTGCATTTAACCCTCAGCAGTGAGGAAGCAAACCAAATGTGTTTCGCTCTCAATAAAGTATTTTAATCCACTATACTATAAATTCAATTAACACAATAATGCATTAGATTGAATTATTCTTTACTATTTAAGTGAAACCAGTCTTTAACATGGTAAGCAGATTTCTAACTAATTTCATTGCTCAATTTCACCATAAAGTAAAACAGGTATAATAAGAATACTCAATGTTCTGATCTGACTGGCATGGGCCAACTTTCTTTGCAGATTTTACAACAAAATATTTTTTAGAGAAAACCAACAATCAAAGTACCCAAGATTGCTAGCCAATTATACTGAGAAAAGTAGAAATTTTTAATGATCAGTGGCTTAAGCGGACAGGTCACTTGCTGACCTTATTCCAGACAGCTCATGTGTTATTTATGCACACAAGCAATATCTGTCACTACTTTAAAGTGAGTACATTTCTGAGACCACAGTACATTTACTCCTCTTAAAATTATATACTCCAAATTTCAACAAGTTTAAAAGGAGGGTGACCATATTATTATGTGGACCCAACTGGAACATTTTTTTAAATGAAAGGATCCCTATTAATAATTATGCTGAGACAAACAGGCTCTAAACCAGGACTGACCCAAAAAAGCAGGGTATACAGTCACCCTACATAAAAGCAATCCATTTGATTTGTATGTTATGGGGTATTCTCTGTATATGCTTTATTTATGAGCTTCAAGTTTTTGTTCCAGATCCAAGGATTATCATCAGCCTTGAGATGAAGGGTACCACTCTAGACACCAGGCCAGAGTTAAGGGTGTATTATCTATAAATAAAGTGGGTGTTTTTTTTAAGGTTTTCTTCAAAACTTAACTTTATAAACATTTGCTTGAAAAAAAAAAAACACCTATATTTCAAAGAAAGAATCCTTGCAAAATATTGCCAAATTTCAGGCTTCTCTCTTCAAGAGTTTTGAAAACCAATAACCACAAAACTATTGCAATGGCCCAATACTCAAAGTTTACTATTATAATTTATCAAATTATTTCTTATATAAAAAGTTAATGAAAAACACCATGTTTCAAACTGAATAGGAATAAAAGAGCTGAAAGGTTTTCACTGAAAACTAAAGTGATAAAAGATAGTGGACACCCAGTCACAATACAGTACAATAATGGTTAAAGGAAACTCTACTTCATCTCCAGATAAATCTGGCATTAGCTGTACAACCTAGGAGTCAAAAGAATGCTTTGCTTTAATTTGCAAGCTGTAAATAAGTATTAACAGACCCAAGCTTTGAACTACAGTATTTGAATGAAAGGTATTATTTGAATATAATTATGATTCCCTAAGGCAACAAATGTTCTAAGAACTGGCTTCTCCAACTTAAAATTCAACCAAATCAAGAATTGGAAAAGGTCTCAAGGCCTGGATTCTAGACCTATGCTGTCCAACAAGGAAGCCACCAGCCACAAGCCGCTATTTATATTTCAATTAATTTTGTTTGCTTAGTTGCTAGGTCCTGTTGGATTTTTTTGCAGCCCCATGGACTGCAGCCTTCCAGACTCCTCTGTCCATGGGATTTTCCAGAGAATACTGCAGTGGGTTGCCATTTCCTTCTCCAGGGGATCTTCTCGACATCAATTAATTTAAATGAAATTAAAAATTACATTCCTAAGTGCACTAGCCATACTTCAAGTGCTTAAGAGCCGCTTGTATCTAGTGGGTACCATATTAGGACAACAGAGATTCCAGAATATTTCCATAACGACAGGAAGTTCCACTGGACAGGGCTGCTCTAGATCTTTTCTTGAATGTTCCCAGAGACAAGAAACGCGCAATAGCAACTAAAGGACACTTTATTTTTGCAAAACAGTAACTATCAGGAAATGTATTCATAACAGTGAAATCCATCCTCTCTTAAACATCCACCAGAAATTCCACGAGTTCGGCACTCAATTTGGTCTTCAAGTAAATCTTCATAGACGAATTTAATTCTATTTCCAAAGTTCTATACCTCACATACACTAAGACTCTAGACCTTCCCTCCCAGATAAATCCATCATTTCTTTCCAAGGAACTATTGGTAGCTTAAAGTCTTATAACCTCATGGAGTTAAGCTCATTTATCCCCCTGTACATTAATAACACATTTCCAGGAACGCCTCTGAGCGCCACATATTACATTCCACTGCCCCCTATAAATCGAGGCCAGTTTCATTTTTTTCACTTAGAAAGCCAGGTCACAGTCATTCTGAAATCCTTAAAACAGAGAGATAAAAATGACAGGTAATTAGCAGGTAATTGATCAGAGCTCAGAGCTTGCAATAAGCATTTAACCTGTATTATCTCATCTAATCCTCAGATTTCTGAGCTAGGTTACTACTACCCCCATTTGACAGACCAAAACACCCCCGCCAAAAACACGCTAAATAATTTCCCCAGGGATCACAGATGTGGGCTCACCCCAGAGAGGAGGGAGTCAATCTTTTCCTTTCCAGGATGCTATACTTCTAACACTACCTAACTCTTCTTCCACCTCGCCCATAAAGCAACAATTTCCTTCTTTTAAGATTTTTTTCCCCTAAACACGGCCTAGATGACAGGCGGAAGGTGCTTCGTAACACACCCAGCGGTACCCGCTCTCACTCGCCCGCCCAACTCCCTGGCCCCACGCCCACCCGCCAACGGGGAGGAGTCAAGGCCAACTCCACACTCCGCGGGGGAACCCGGGCGCCTCGCGGGGCCGGCGGCTCTGGAGACGCTGCTTCGGTTCTCCCCCACGGCCTCCGGCGCGAACGCCCGGGATCCCCCTCGGCCGCCCCCCGGGGACAGGGGCCGGGGCGGGGCCCAGACACGTGGGCTCGGCGCCCCTCGCGACCCCAGCCCTCTCCCCCGTCCTCCCCCGTCCCGCCCCCGATGCCCCCTACAACCTCTGCTCTAAGAACACTTGTAGACACGGCTGCGCGTCCCGCGTGGAGAATATGGGGTTAGAGATGGTGCGGTTTCTGCTGCGGCGGCCCGGGACACGCTTGGGAAAGGGCAGGGTGGGGGGGCTGAAAGTGTCGAAAGGGAAAGGGTGGTTCGGCGGGGACGTGGTTGGGGTTGGGGGCAAGATGGCGTGAGCCCGATTCTCACTGTGGGGCGGGGGTGGCGGAGGTGGAGGAGGGAGGGCTACGATCCCCACCACCACTCTCGGCGCGGGCGCTGGCGCATGCGCGCTCGGCCAGGTGGCGCGCGGTCTGCTTTCCCGAGCCAGCCACTTCCGCCACACTCGCTGGGGGCGGGGCTTCGCGGCGCGCGCCGGCTGCCGCTTTCCCTAAGGCCGGGGTGCGTTGATCGCCTGGCCGGCTAGCGGGCGACCCTGAGCCACGCAGCGGCCTTTTTAGGACGAGGGCTGCTGGGAGAGGGGTGGGGACGAACAGAACTGGAGGGTGTTCAGGGCCAAGCTTGGACTCCTTTAAGAATGAGCTGAGGGGGCTGGGGTTTTCGAGGGACGGAGGAAGTTTATTTTCAACTTCAGGGCAGAGATTGGCCTCTCCAACGGTTTCCTTCAGAATTGGGATGAACCGGAGTCCCAAAGCCGGGACTGTGCTTTTAGGATGGTGCATGGAAATGGAAAGATCTGAAAGGCTTGCTTCCCCGGAGGACCGCTCGCGGTGCCGCTGTGAGGACAGGGGACCCTTTCTGAGACTGAAACATCCGGTCTTCCGCCGGCTCCCGCGTATCACCACTCCATCCTTCCCTTACAGGCAATGGAAGATGATACCCCGCAGCGACAATCCTCCCCCCACCCTCGTTTTAACGACTACGTTTTGATTGAAACCTTTTTGCTATTTCAAGGCTTCTTGATGCGTGATTCTATATTTATTTTTCCTTAGAATTTTAACCTGCTTCCCTTAAGTCTTGACTCTCACTTTGGAGCTGTACATCCTGTCTTCTCAGGATTGATACAGATATATTTCTTTAAATAATACAGTCATAAGAGTGACTTGAGTTGCTTTCCTTATTTTTCAAAGATTTAACTACGAACCTTCCAGTTTTTTAAGCGTTACTACTTCGGTTAATTTCTTGCCGGTGGATATTTGTGTTCTGAAATAATCCCTTCCTTTCTCCTATTTGCTTACATTGTTTAAAATAGCAACTTATTTGATTATTTCCTCTGTGGATTGTAGTTGAGCCCTCTGTTAATTTCGTGTTTAGGTCTCTTCAACCTCCCCAACACTTAAATACTTGCCAAATAATTAAAGTTTCAAAAGAATAAATATGTTTAGGATGTAAAAGCTCACCATAATGTGTAAATCAGGCAGCTGCGACCGGCTCACTGCAGATGGTGACTGCAGCCATGAAATTAAAAGACGCTTACTCCTTGGAAGAAAAGCTATGACCAACCTAGATAGCATATTCAAAAGCAGAGACATTACTTTGCTGACTAAGGTCTGTCTAGTCAAGGCTATGGTTTTTCCAGTAGTCATGTATGGATGTGAGAGTTGGACTGTGAAGAAGGCTGAGCGCCAAAGAATTGATGCTTTTGAACTGTGGTGTTGGAGAAGCCTCTTGAGAGTCCCTTGGACTGCCAGGAGATCCAACCAGTCCATTCTGAAGGAGATCAGCTCTGGGATTTCTTTGGAAGGACTGATGCTAAAGCTGAAACTCCAGTACTTCGGCCACCTCATGTGAAGAGTTGACTCATTGGAAAAGACTCTGATGCTGGGAGGGATGGGGGACAGGAGGAGAAGGGGACGACAGAGAATGAGATGGCTGGATGGCATCACGGACTCCACGGACTCAATGGATGTGAGTCTGAGTGAACTCCAGGAGTTGGTGATGGACAGGGAGGCCTGGCATGCTGCAGTTCATGGGGTCGCAAAGAGTCGGACACGACTGAGAGACTGAACTGAACTGAATGTGTAAATCAAGGCTCAGTTCATTGGTGGACAAAGTGTAAACTTTAAGGGAAATGACAGAAAATTGTCATAATTTCTTATGAAGGAAGACTGGCTTATAAAATTGTTGAAAAACCCTTTCAAGTACATTAGCAAGAAAATAGAAAATTAAGAGAAATGCTAATATTAGATCTACAGAAATATAACCCAAAGGAGATCATTTCAATTAAAATTTTGTTCCATCAGTGTTGCCATACTGATATTTTCATAGGAGTTTTACCTCCATCACATGGGGACCAGATTTAATCTAGTTTTCAGAACAGTACCCAGACTTTACTCTCAAGCCACCGGTATCTGACCTACATATGATCACACACAATAGGAAGAGTGTCACGGAAAAAGAAACTGAGTGAAACAAGGTTCTGATAGAGGGAGCTCAAAATTTCACTCTTAGCAAATTGTGACATGCTGTTCACAAAGATCTTAGCTTTGAAGTCACATGAAAATCTGTTTTTAAAATTCGACTTAGCTATCATTTTGCTTGTAGTTTGAGAGCATCCCTGTCCACAGAGGGTCAAAAATACTTTCCATTCAGTTAATATCAAAGATCCTCAGTTATCAATACTGCTAAAGTATCTTCATTATAACAAAGCTAAAACGACGACACCAGTGCCCATAATAAGATGTTGATGACTACCAGCTTCCAGAAAAACACGTGATTTCCAAACATGTGGAGAAAACACACCAGGAGACCAAACTGAATTCATCACACCACAAAAAGTCTTCATCCCTTGAACAAAGCCATTAAAGGAAAACAGCATTGCTACTATAGATTTTTACATTCCTCTGGCATATTAACCTTAATATAGACTCACTAATGCAAACAGAAAGGGTATATATCTAAGCAGAAATACCTGTTGGCATCTTAAAAGATGACTAGATTGGTTAGGTAAGAAAAAGAAGCCCTAATCCGCCAAATAATAGCAGAGACCATGCATAGTACGGAACCATCTCTGTGAGAAAGTGACTTCTCCTGTGAGTGCCACTTCAGATGACCTGCAAATGCTTAACTCTTTTGTGACCCATGACTCTTAATTATTTATTAGGATGCTTGTGGAGCCTTTTTATCATTTTATCAATTATTTTATCCTTTGCTTAATTTGCTTTTCTAGTGTTTATGTAGTCACCATGGAAATAAACTGGATAAGACTGCATATTGTTTAGAATTCCATATTGTAATTGTTGCTATAGTCAATTAATTTCCTTATACTAAGAACAGGTTTCCAGTGGCAATCTCAGAGTTAGCTTGTTTTAATCTTAGAAGAAGCTCCGACCAAAACTCAGTTCCATGGTACCTGGGAAAGTCATTTTGTATCTTGGGGGCTCAGTTTTCATAAGTGTAAAATAAGGCAATCAAGCCAAGTAAAAAACAATCTTGTAGCCCTAAAATTCTGTGCTTTGTTTAAATAGGTATGCCCAAAAGATGAATCTTAAAGGTGTGCAGAATAACTTTAGCTTTCATATTTATGCTTCCAAAAATTAAGTAACTTTGTCAGACTCTTGCTTTAGGCCAACTTGGATGTTCAACTATGTGCATTTTAAAAGACCAACAGGGAAAAGTATATATTAATCAAATTTATTGATACACTGGAGGAGGTGCAGCAATAATTATTCAATTGATTACACTATATACAATATAGTGTAATCAAATTGGCTTCCCAAACCTTCCAATTATATTCATATATTTCAAAGTAGGAAGAGTAGCAAAGTGATGAGAGAAGAAATAGTAAAAGCAGCTAGTAGAACTGTAATCATGATCCATCCTCTTAGGAAACTCTCACTGCAGGTTTAATATTAATGCTTGGCTGCTAAAAATGATCATGTTTTCAAGATTCTGATGGGAAGAGAATCAGAGAATATCAGGGTTTCATTGGGCCCTTGACCTCTCTGCTGCTGCTGCTAAGTCACTTCAGTCGTATCCAACTCTGTGCGACCCCAGAGATGACAGCCCACCAGGCTCCCCATCCCTGAGATTCTCCAGGCAAGAACACTGGAGTGGGTTGCCATTTCCTTCTCCAATGCATGAAAATGAAAAGTGGAAGTGAAGTCACTCAGTCCTGTCCAACTTCTAGCAACCCCCATGGACTGCAGCCCACAAGCCTGCTCTGTCCATGGGATTTTCCAGGCAAGAGTACTGGAGAGGGACTTATGGAAACTTAAGTTGCTCCATTCCCATAGAGTCTACTATATAATACCTCTTGTATTGGAAACAACTTTTATTACATTTCTACGTTTGAAAATAAGGTCTATTTGTTGAGAGTTAGTAATAGGTGCTAATTATCTTATTTACTCAGCAATTATTTATGATGCTCCTATAGTGTGCCTGGCACTATTCTAGGAGCCATAGATATAGCAGTGGACAAAACAAAACTCTGTCCCATCATCAAACTCACATTCTAGAAGGAGTTGGACAATAAGCGAAATGAATACTCAAATTATATAATATATTAAAAGGCCATTAGTGTTAGAGGTGGAAAAAGTATACAACAGAGAAGAGATTATGGAATGAGATAAAGCACAGAAGAAATAAGAGAACTGTGATTTTATATTGGACTAGCAGGGTAGGGCTCACTAAGGAAGTGTTATTTGAATGACTTGAAGAAAGTGAAGGCGGTACCTGTAGATGTTTAAGGAAAGAGAATTCCAGACCATAAGAACAATGCACGCGAAGGCCCTGAAGTGGGAACAGGGTTGGTAAGTTGCAGGAATGTCCAGAAGGCCATTTTAACTGAAGAAAAGTGACCCAGAAAGAAGAACAACATAATGTGAGGTCATAGAGGAACCAATGAATGACTCTCAAGTGTTCTGAGACACTGGAAAAATGACTTTGCCATCAATTGAGATGGAAAGGACTGGGGAGAGAGTATCTTGGGTGTATGTACAAGAGCAAGAATCCAATTTTAGGCATAAATGAGTAATGAAGTACAGAGTTTGTATTATCTTTAGCATTTTTGCCGTCCTAAGTTCTTATGAACGTGAAGGAAAGTTTGTACCTCTTTTAATAATAACTGAATTTCTAATCGTGCTCACACAATAGAAGCCCATCTCAACCTGTCTAATATATGTCAAGGAATATTTTATTTTTGCTTTAAGAAGGTGTGAGGAAAAATTCCCTGGCAGTCCAGTGGTTAGGACTCTGTGCTTTCACTACCAGGGTCACAGGTTCGATCCCTGGTCAGAGAATCAAGATCCTGAAAGAACATGGCATGGCCAAAATAAAGGAATAAAAGAAAACAATAATTGTTTTTCAGGGGATGAGGAGAGAGGGTCTATCAGTACCTGAAAATAAAGTGGAGAATTCAGTTGAGACAAATATACAGAAACATTCAGTTCGACAAAGTATTTTCATTGAGATATTTAGATGTAAAGTGAAGTCGCTCAGTCGTGTCCGACCCTCAGCGACCCCATGGATTGCAGCCTTCCAGGCTCCTCTGTCCATGGGATCTTCCAGGCAAGAGTGCTGGAGTGGATTGCCATTTCCTTCTCGAGGGGATCTTCCCGACCCAGGAATCGAACCCAGGTCTCCCTCACTGCAGGCAGACGCTTTACCATCAGAGCCACCAGGGAAGCTGGATCTAATTCAGGGAATTGTTTGAGTAACTGTCTCCATTTTCTATTATGCATATACATTAATTTTTCTATGAAATGTGGAAAGGGAGGAAAATTAATCTGTACCATGAGCACAATAAACCACAGTATAACTAGTGTAACCTGCTGTTCCTAGTTCACCCTCTGAAGTTGGATGCAAACCAGTACTGACTAAAGAATGCTCAGATCAACTGCTAGTGACCAGGAGTGAAAAGTGAAAGAGTTAGCTGCTCAGCCGTGTCCGACTTTCTGTGGACCGTAGCCCACCAGGCACCTCTGTCCATGGAATTCTCCAAAGAAGAATATTGGAGTGTGTGGCCATTTCCTTCTCCAGGGGCTCTTCCTGACCCAGGGATAGAACCCAGGTCTTCTGCATTGCAGGCAGATTCTACCATTTGAGCTACCAGGGAAGCCCAAAAATATCAAAAAATTTAATCAAGTTACTTTACTTTTCAGTCTTTCATGGATACAGCAGAAGCTATATTCTCTTTCCAGAGTATACTTAAACTCATTAACCCAAAAATATGGGCTTCTATGCCACCCTAATCCTAACGCTAAACTTTCCCAGTGGCTCAGCTGTGAAGAATCTGCCTGCGGGAGACCCGGGTTCAGTCCCTGGGTTGGGAAGATCCCCTGGAGGAGGGCATGGCAACCCACTTCAGTATTCATGTCTGGAGAATCCCATGGACAGAGGAGTCTGGCCGGCTACAGTCCATGTGGTCACAAAGAGTCAGGCAATACTAAAGCAACTGAGCACACACATGCCACTTATTAGTATAATAATTTGTATTGAGAATGATATAAACTTCAGAGTTTTGTTGTGATGATTGCCTGAAAATGTACATTAGGTGTCTGGAACATAATAAGCACTTAATATGTCTTCTTTTTCATTATTACTATTAAGAAGATGGATGACTCAAAAACCCAGTCTTGAAAAGTGAATAATAGTTGAACAAAATGAAAAAGGGTAATTTAGGCAAAGGGAGTAACAGAAGCAAAGCCAATGTGTTAAGAGTGAATTGCAAGCCGTCCAGCACACTGGGATCACAACGTGTAAAAATGGGAGCCAGAAACTTGGGAGGGGACAAATCAGAGAAAGTCTTGGGCGTTGTTTTATGGAATTTGGACTTTATCTGATAAAAAATGGGTAAACTTGGAAATATGTATCTTAATGACATTATTAAATTTGCCTGTTAGGAGATTGGCAGTGATGTGCAAGAAATATTGGAAGGGTGAAAATTGGAAGAAGTTAATTCAAGAAAGAGATGATATGGGCTAGAGCTATGTCAGTGGACTAGGAAATGATAGAAAATGACAGATGGAAGAAATACTAAGGAAGTAGAATATAGAGGACCAAAATATAACTAACTGGTAAGATATCAGGATGGAGGTAAGCCACAAGAAACAGGATAATTCCAAGTTTCCTCAAGTTACCTAGAGGTAAGTTAGTCGTGCTAAGTTTAAGGTGACCATACGAAATTGCAGGTAGCTATAAAGCAATAGCCAACAGGACGCTTCAGACAGAGTGGTGAAGATAGAAGCCAGAATAAAGTCTTGAGTTCAAGGGGGTAGATGCCCATTGGGAAACAGTAGCCACAGTATGTTGCCTTCCACACGTCACTTAGATGTCGAGTTTAGCCCTGAAAACGTTTTGGCCTGAAAACGTTCTCCTAAAGGATCTGTGGACACAGCTGAAGCCAAGAGAGACAATGAAATGCCCAGAAGAGTACGCATAGAACAAAGACTGGATTCTAGACGCCCACATTCAGTAGGACAGGGAGAGGAAGAACTCGTGAAGTACACTAAGGAAGGAGTATTATGGAAACCAGGAGCACCGGGAGTTTCAAAGAAAGATGAACAGTACTAAAACGAGTTAGTTGGAAACAACATTTGGCAAAGCAGCTCCAATACAGTGGTAGGATTCATAATTTGTGCTCGCCCTCAGTCATGTCCGACTCTTTGCAACCCCATGGGCTGTGAAAATGCCATTGGTAGTGACAGGGATTGCATTGAATCTATATATTGCATTTGGTAGGATAGTCATTTTGACAATATTGATCCTCCCTACCCAGGAACATGGACTATCTCTCCATCTGTTTATGTCATATTTGATTTCTTTCATTAGTATCATAATTTTCTGTGTACAGTTCTTTTGTCTCCTTAGATAAGTTTATTCCAAAATATTTTTTTGTTGTTGTTGTTGTTGCAGTGGTGAATGGGATTGATTCCTTAATTTCTCTTTGTGATTTTTCATTGTTAGTATATAGAAATACAAGTGATTTCTGTGTATTGATTTTGTATCCTGCAACTTTGCTGAATTTATTGATTAGTAATTTTCTGATACTATCTTTAGGGTTTTCTATGTACAGTATCATGTCATCTACAGATGGTGAGAACTTTACTTCTTTTCCAATCTGGATTCCTTTTATTTCTTTTTCTTCTCTGCTGTAGCCAGGACTTTCAGAACTATGCTGACTAATAGTGGTGAAAGTGGAAACCTTTGTCTTGTTCCTGATCTTAAGGGGAATGCTTTCTGTTTTTCACCATTGAGAATAATGTTTGCTGTAGGCTTATCATATATGGTCTTTACTACATCGAGGTAGGGTCCTTCTATGCCCATTTTTTGGAGACTTTTAATCATAAATGGGTGCTGAATTTTGTCAAAGGGTTTTTCTGCATCTATTGAGATTATAATATGGTTTTTATCTTTCAATTTGTAAATATGGTGTATCACACTGATTGATTTGCATATATTGAAGAATCCTTGCATTCCTGGAATAAAGCCAACTTGATCATGGTGTATGAGCTTTATGATGTGTTGCTGAATTCTGTTCGCTAAAATTTTGTTGAGGATTTTTGCATCTATGTTCATCAGTGATATTGGCCTGTAGATTTCTTTTTTTCTGTTGTCTTTGTCTGGTTTTGGTATCAGGGTGATGGTGGCCTCATAGAACGAGTTTGGACATGTTCTTTCCTCTGTAATTTTTTGAAAAAGTTTTAGAAGGATAGACATTAGCTCATCTCTGAATGTTTGATAGAATTCTTCTGTGAAGCCATCTGGTCCTGGGCTTTTGTTTTTTTGAGAGATTTTTAATCACAGCTTCAATTTCACTGCTTGTAATTGGGTTGTTCATAATTTCTGTTTTTTTCTTGGTTCAGTCTTGGAAGATTGAACTTTTCTAAGAATCTGTCCATTTCTTCCAGGTTATCCATTTTATTGGCATATAGTTGTTCATAGTAGTCTCTTATAATCCTTTGTATTCCTGGATTGTCTGTTGTAACTTCTCCTTTTTCATTTCTAATTTTGTTGATTTGACTCTTTTTTTTTTTCTTGATGAGTCTGGCTAAAGGTTTGTCAATTTTGTTTATCTTCTTTGCTATTGTTTCTTTCATTTCTTTATCGTTTATTTCTGCTCGGATCTTTATGATTTCTTTCCTTCTTCTAATTTTGGGATTTTGTTCTTCTTTTTCCAGTTGTTTTAGGTGTAAAGTTAGGTTGTCTATTTGATGATTTTCTTGTTTCTTGAGGTAGGATTGTACTGCTATAAACTTCCCTCTTAAAACTGCTTTTGCTGCATGCCATAGGTTTTGAGTTGTCATGTTTTTACTGTCATTTGTTTCTAGAGATGTTTTGATTTCTTCAGTAACTCGTTGGTTATTTAGAAGCATATTGTTTAATCTCCATGTGTTTGTGTTTTTTACAGTTTTTTTCTTGTAATTGATATCTAGTCTAATAGCATTGTGGCTGGAGATACAAATTCAATTTTCTTAAATTTACTGAGGTTTGATTTGTGACCCAAGATGTGGTCTAGCCTAGAGAATGTTCCATGTGCACTTGAGAAGAAGATGTATTCGTCTGCATTTGGATGGAATGTCCTGAAGATATCAATGAGATATCTAATTAGATACATCTACTATATAATTTAAGATTTGTGTTTCCTTATTAATTTTTTGTTTTCTTTGACATTGGTGTCAGTGGGGTGTTAAAGTCTCCCATTATTATTGTGTTACTGTCAATTTCACCTTTAATGTCTGTTAGTGTTTGTCTTATGTATTGAGGGTGCTCCTATGTTGGGTACATAGATATTTACAATTGTTATGTTTTCCTCTTGAATCGATCTCTTGATCATTATGTAGTGTCCTTCCTTATCTCTTGTAATCTTTATTTTAAGGTTTATTTTCTCTGATATGAGGATTGCTACTCCAGCTCTCTTTGCTTCCCACTTGCACGGAATATATTTTTCCATCCTCTCACTTTCAGTCTATATGTGTCTTTAGGTCTGAAGTGGATTTCTTGTAGACAGCATATATATGGGTCTTTTTTATTTTAATCCATTCAGCCAGTCTGTGTCTTTTGGTTGGCACATTGAATTTGTTTATACTTAAAATGATTATTGATATATATATATTCCTATTGCCATTTTCTTTATTGTATGGGGTTGATTTTGTAGATCTTTTCTTCTCTTGTATGTCTTGACTACATAAAAGTCTCTTTAACATTTGTTGTAAAGCTTGTTTGGTCGTACTGAGTTCTCTTAATTTGTGCTTGTCCAAAAGCTTTTACTTCTCCATCAGTTTTAACTGAGATCCTTGCTGGGTACAGTAATCTTGGTTGTAGATTTTTCCCTTTCAGTACTTTGAATGTATCCTGCCATTCTCTTCTGACCTGCAGTTTCTCCTGAAAGATCAGCTGTTAAAGGTATAGTGTTTCCCATGTATGTTATCTGTTTTCTTCCCTTGCTGCTTTTAATATTCTTTCTTTGTGTTTAGTCTTTGTTAGTTTGATTAGTATGTGTCTTGGCATGTTTCTCCTTGGGTTTATCTTGTACGGGACTCTTTGTGTCTCTTGGACTTGATTGACTACTTCCTTTTCCATGAAATTTTCAACTATAATCTCTTCAAAAATTTTCCCATACCCTTTCTTTTTCTCTTCTTCTTCTGGAATCCCTATAATAAGAATGTTGGAGCATTCGATATTGTCCCAGAGGTCTCTGAGACTATCCTCAGTTCTTTGCATTCTTTTACTTTATACTGCTGTTCAGAAGTTATTTCCACTATTTTATCTTCCAGCTCACTGATTTGTTTTTCTGCTTCAGATATTCTGAAATTGATTCCTTCTAGAGTATTTTTAATTTCAATAATTGTGTTGTCTGTGTATGTTTATTCTTTAATTCTTCCAGGTCTTTGTTAATTTATTCTTGCATTTTCTCCCTTACTTTTTCAAGGTTTTTGATCATCTTTACTATCATTATTCTGAATTCTTTTTCAGGTAGTTTGCCTATTTCTTCTTCATTTATTTGGACTTCTGTGTTTCTAATTTGTTCCTTCATTTGTGTAGTATTTCTCTGCCTTTTCATTATTAATTTTTTAACTTATTGTGTTTGAGGTCTCCTTTTCCCAGGCTTCAAGGATGAATTCTTTCTTCCTTCTGGTTTCTCCCCTTCTAAGGTTAGTCCAGTGGTTTGTGTAAGCTTTGTATAGGGTGAGATTTGTGCTGAGTTGTTTTTGTTTTTGTTTGTTTTTCCTCTGATGAGCAAGGATGAGTGAGGGGGTAATCGTGTCTGCTGATGATTGGGTTTGTATTTTTGTTTTGTTTGTTGTTTAGATGAGGCTTCCTGCACTGGGTGCTACTGGTGGTTGGGTGATGCCTAGTCTTGTATTCAAGTGGTTTCCTTTGTGTGAGTTCTCACTATTTGATACTCCCTAGGGTTAGTTTTCTGGTAATCTAAGGTCTTGGAGGCAGTGCTCCCACTCCAAAGGCTCAGGGTTTGATCTCCTTTTCAGCACTGAGGGAATTCCTTTTGGTTTTGTAGTCCATGAATTGGGCCAAAGTGTCAGTTCTTAAGTTGAATTTCCATTTCTATGGTTATTTTCTCTTTCGGCACTGCTGTGTAAATGTAATTTTGCTGCAATGAAAACACTGGCTTAAGTAGTTGAGTCGTCCTATGGGATTAAGTTAGAGCTGGCATTGGGGTACACTTCTCAGATAAAAGAGTTGATAGCCTTGGAAGACCCCAATGAATGGCTTATATATGAGCGCCTATTAGAGGCAGCTCTTAGTTTTCATTACTTTGTCAAAAATCTCCTTATTCTCCTTAAGACTGCCTCTTTGACAGCAAGGTATCACTCATGTGTCCATCCATGCCTCCTCATTCCCCAAACCTCTACACCGCGCATTCTCACTTCCACAGCCTGAATCCCTGATGCAAGTTCCGCTCCTAAACAGGAAGTTTTTGATCAAAAGTCCAGGAAGTGGGATGAACCTTAAAACAGAAAAGGATTAACTGGAAGAAAAGAACAAGAACTTAAGGCAGTTCATACCCAATGACCCCAATTTTGAGATTCCCTTCCCTGGTGGCTCAGAGGTTAAAGCGTCTGCTTCCAATGCAGGAGACCCGGGTTCGATCCCTGGGTCGGGAAGATCCCCTGGAGAAGGAAATGGCAACCCACTCCAGCATTCTTGCTTGGAGAATCCCATGCAGTCCACGGGGTCACAAAGAGTCGGACACAACTGAGTGACTTTACTACTTACTACTAATATTTGAAAATAACTTCTACAGAACTTGTGACTTCCCCCAACTAGAAAGCAAATGATAAAGCAAAAACTAGGCTACTCAACCATATTCTAGTCATTTTTTAGTTACATTTTTCATATCATAGTATAATATATTTATTCAAGATTTAAAAACTCCGCTGGTTTCTCTCTGGAAATGGATGTCATACATGATTAAAAAATCTGAACCAAGAGAATATTTTATTTCAAGTTTTACCAAGAGAATTCTGTTAAACATTTTTGCTTCTCTACTCAATTTCTACTTTTATATTAGAAATAAAATTGTTCTTAACTCAGTCAAAAGTATTGAGTAACTCACTGTATAGCAGCAGTTCTCAATTATGCTCCTGCAATAATCATCCCATTCTAATTAATGGTAGATGGGGAGAAAGCATACAAATTAAATCTTTTCAATTTTAAGTTATTCTTCCATAAATTTTTCTTAAACTTTTAGCCCTTGTAGCTGATTATTTTGCAAAAGAAGCACTAATAGATTACAAAATAAGTGAACAAATAGTAAATTAATATTAATAAAACTTGAAGTTAGCCAGTCATACTTCATTCAATAGTTTGTCTATAATTGGACACATGTTCATGACTATAATTTTTATACTACATACCAAAAATACAGTCCATTTCTACTACCATTGTTCCAACAGTGTTGCCTTTGCTCAAATACTTGGAACCTAACTTAGAACTACTTTTGGGATCTGGAAAGATGTTCTTTTGAATCCTTAAACAATGGGAAAGCCAACAGTCACGGTCTGGAAGAATCTTAAAAACTTATTTTATAGCCAAGTAGGTAGGTGGGTGATTAGGCTGATTTATCCAGATGTGCCTTGCTTTAAGAAATATGAGGCTCCCCTGGTGGCTCAGTGGTAAAGAATCTGCCTCTCAATGCAGGAGACGCAGGTTTGATTCCTGGGTTGGGAAGATACCATGTGTCTTGGGGGCAACTAAATCCATGCACCACAACTATTGAGACTATGCTCTAGAGCCTGGGAGCTGAAACTACTGAGCTCACTCACCCTAGGGCCAGTGCTCAGCAACAAGCAAAGCCACTGCAATGAGAAACTCACTCACCAGAGCTAGAGAAAAGCCCTTTCACCAATGAAGACCTAGCACAGCCAAAAATACATACATACATAAATAAAACATTTTAAAAAGAAATATGGCATCTTATGTGGAAATCCATATGTTCCATCTACAGGTGCACAGAGCAGATGACAGTGAGATGTTTCTGTAAGTACTGATAAGACTAATCTCTGAAAGTTAGTTTGTACGATAAACAAGTAGCAGATCACAGAAGGGATATAGATCAACACAAGCGTTAATTGTAACCTGACTAAAATACCAGATCTGAAAATAGGTTAGTAAGTTACAAAGCACAGGAAAAGCAGAATTAGAAATTGGCACAGCATGTTTTTATATGGTAGAGGTGAATGAGAAAAGAGAAATGAGTCAGGCTTTCAGAATCCTAGCATCATTCAAGAAAACAAATTAGGTAGCTAACTCCTCTTATGCTGATTCTGTTATGATCAGCAATCTTTGGATATTGTTCCAAATAATATTATGATCAAGCTGATTGTTGTCATTCAGTTGCTCAGTTGTGTTCAAGTCTTTGCGACCCCATGGACTGGAGTATAGCAGGTTTTCCTGTCCTTCACCATCACTGCTCAAACTCATGTCCACTGAGTTGGTGATGTCATCCAACCATCTCAATCTCTGTCATCCCCTTCTCCTCCTGCCTTCTATCTTTTCCATGATAAGGGTCTTTTCCAATGAGTCGGCTCTTCCCATCAGGTGACCAAAGTATTGGAGCTTCAGCTTCAGCTGATAGGATCAAGCTGATAATATGGTTCATTCCAACCAACAGTTATATTTCCTCACTACAAATTGATAACTCAGCCTTTCAGTTTTAATGCTGGTCTTATTTGAGTCAGGGTGAGTCAGCTTGGAAACAGAAATAATGTTACCTGGTTGGGACCAAACCTGAAACTCAACTCTACTGTGAGAGGCTCAGACAGCCCTCCTTGGCAACACCCCAACCTGGAGCCCTGCCTTCCTTCTGAACAACTTCAGGAAACAGATAAATTAGCATGTGCTTATTCACTTCATAAAAGGATCAGTTGCTTTATGAAAATATTTTAAAGCCCAAGGAACTTAAAGTGGGTGTTACTCAGTCACTGAGAAATGACTTCTGAGTTCATTTAGAAATTCTTTAACCTTCACATAACTAGTCTTGATGGTGCAGTGGGATTGAAATGGAAATGTATTCAACAATCGCACATTTGAGAAGTTCAGCCATTAAAGAAAGGAAGGAAACAAGATGGAAAACAGAAATGGTTACAGTGCAAGTGGAAAGAGTTTGGGTTCTTTTTTTGTTGGGTCTCCCCCTCATGAAAAGGACATTAAATTAGGGGAAAAAAGAAAGAAGGAGCTGATAGAAACCTGTGAGATAGCCATTGAGTAGATGAAAATGGAATCCAGGCTCCCTAAGAAGATTGGGTTTGTGGGGCAAAGGATGCAGGCATATCTCTTCTCTAGGAATAACTCTTTTAAAATTCCTCTGAAATATTAATATAATATTTAGGCACTTCTTCTAAATGCATAGCTTTATTACTAGAGAATGGCTTTAGACTCTCTTTTCTCTGATCAGGTATCTCTCAGCTTTTTATTTACCAAATATGATTTAAGTTTCTCTCACAGTTAAAGAGGAAGAAAGGTGTGATTCCTGTCCTAGAGGAACTTACCCTAACGGGAGAAATGGACTTATAAACAGATCATTTGGGGTTTCATAAAGGTGGAGCATACTATGGGACCAATGAGTTTTACTTTTTAAACATATAAAGAATACTTTAAAACTATTTAATCCACTTGATTAGAGGCTTTTGTCTTCACCAGCTTCCAATCCTAACCTGCAGGTCTCAGTGTAGTTAATAGTTAAGCTTTTACAGATAAGTCCAATCGGTTAAACAGCAAGCAAGTCATTTGCTTCAACAGGATAAACAGCACCACACACTCTAGTGAAAGTCACTCGGTCATGTCCGACTCTGTGCCACCTCATGGACTGTAGCCTACAAGGCTCTTCTGTCCATGGAATTCTCCAGAGAATAATGGAGATTGAACTCAGGGATTCAGGGATTGAACCCTGGTCTCAGGATTTGAACCCTGGTCTCCCGCACCGCAAGTAGATTCTTTACTGTCTAAGCCATCATGGGAAGCCCACATACACTAAGGGATTCAGAATTATGTTACTGGGCTCTCCCTATAGTTCAGGTGGTAAAGAATCTGCCTGGAATGCAGGAGACCTGGGTTCACATCCCTGGGTCAGGAAGATCCCCTGGAGAAGAAAATGGCAACTCACTCCAGTACTCTTGCCTGGAGAATCCCATGGACAGAGGAGCCTAGCAGGCTACAGTCCGTGGGGTCGCAAGAGTCGGACACGACTTTACCTACTAAACCACCACCACAATCCCTGCCTTCAAGGAATCTGCAGTTCATTTGGAGAGCTAAAGCTAATAGAGCATTTTTGTTGTTGTTGTTTCTATTTAAATATAATTTCCTTATTAAAGGGGGAAATAATTTGGCAGTACAGCCCCTGCGAAAATTCTACCATATTCTCCAGACAGGAGAGATTTTAGGTCAGTGGGAGGGAAGCCAGAAGAAAAAGAAGGGAAACCAAGTAATTGTCGTATTAATTAGAAAAAAACAAAACAAAAAATCCTTTACACTTTGGATCCGTGCTCCAGTCTCCCTTTGATTATCTGCAATGCGATTACAATATGCTTAGGTGTAGATTTGGGGGTGAGGGCGCTATTTCTTCTGCTTGGTGTCCTCTGAGATTGCTGTGGTTGGTCTGTGGTTGGTGTCTCTCATTAATTTTGGAAACTGCTCAGCTATTATTCAAGTATTTCTTTAGTCTCTCTCCTTGATCCTTCTTTTTCTGGTATTCCCATCACAGTTATGTTACACCTTTTCTCATTGTCCCACAGTTCTTGGATACTCTGTCTTAATTTTTTCATTCTTTTTTCTCTTTGTTTTTCACTTCCTAGTGATATATTTTCAAGCTTACTGAAATCTTTCTTTGTCTTTTCTGCTGAGCCTATTAAGGGCAGTGTTCATTTTGATTGCAGTCTTTTTACGTTTTTTAATTTCTAGCAATTCTTTTTGATTCTTTCTTAGCATTTCCATTTTCCAACTTACATTAACTATCGGAGCTTACACTGTAGTCCACTTTTTCCATTATAGCACTTACTGTATTAATCATAGTTATTTTAAATTCCCAGTCTAATAATACCAAAAATATCTTCGTCATATCCAGATGCCATATCTTTGTCTGGTTCTGATCCTTGTTTTATCTCTTCAGATTGAATTTTTAGCCTTTTAGTGCTCCTTGGAATTTTCTGCTGAAAGCCGGACATGATGTATTGGGTAAAAGTAAGTAAGGGCATTCAGTGTAGGAAGTTTTCTGTTTAGCTGGGAGTTAGGTTGTGTTCACTGGTGCTGCAACCATAGTGTCAGAGGCTAAAATTCCTCTAGGGTCTTTATTTTTGGATCCCCAAGAGGTGCCTTCTTCAGCAGGGTCTGAGGCTTGCAGTTCTTTGAGTTGTGATTGTTTGACTGTATGTTTGTGTGCTCAGTCATGTCCGACTCCTTCTGTCCATGGGATTCTCTGGGCAAGAATACTCGAATGGATTGCCATTTCCTCCTCCAGGAGATCTTCCTGATTCAGAAATTGAACCCATGTCTCCTGCACTGGCAAGCAGCTTCTTTACCTCTTGAGCCACCTAGGAGGTCCTATAGCCTATGATTACATTTCAGGTTTTCAGTGAGTCTGTAGGCTGTGACCTCCTAGAGAACTCATCTTTTCCTCCCCCAACTTTGCTGCTGTTCAGTCGGCTCAGTTGTGTCCGACTCTTTGCAACCCCATGGATTGCAACATGCCAGGCTTCCCTGTTCTTCACCATCTCCCAGAGTTTGCTTAAGCTTCTGTTTGTTGAGTCAGAGATGCCATCCAGGCATCACATTCTCTGTTGTCCCCTTCTCCTCTTACCTTCAGTCCTTCCCAGCATCAGGGTCTTTTTCAATGAGTCAGCTCTTTGCATCAGGTGGCCAAAGTATTGGAGCTTCAACTTCAGCATCAGTCCATGCAAGGAATATTCAGGGTTGATTTCCTTTAGGACAGCTAGTTTGATCCCCTTGCAGTCCAAGGGACTCTCAAGAGTCTTCTCCAGCACCCTACTAAGTAGCTTAGAAGGGCTAGAGGGATCTGGAACTGGGTATTTCCCTTCCTCCAGATACATAGCTAGAGGAGGCTGGAATTAGGTATTTTCTTTCCCTCAGGATTTCCCTGGTGGCTAAGCTGGTAAAGAATCCACCCGCAATGCGGGAGACCTGGGTTCAATTCCTGGGTTGGGAAGATTCCCTGGAGAAGGGGAAGGCTACCTACTCCAGTATTCTTGCCTGGAGAATTTCATGGACTATAGTCCATGGGGTCGCATAAAGTTGGACATGACTGAGCGACTTTCACTTTCCCTCAGGTCAATTAGGCTTTGGTAAAACACTTTATCTTGGGGATAAGCTAAACCATTTGTCTCTCCAATGTTTGGGGCAGTGGTTTGCCCTGCAACCTCAGTTCTCTGGTGGATCTATGAAGAATTGTTGATTTTTGATTATGTTCATCTTTTTCTATTTTTGTGAGGATGGGAGTGACAACTTCCAAGCTCTTTATGTGTCAGACTGGAGACTGAAGCCTACTCCAATTTCATATATAGAAATAATCTATGAATTGATGTTACTGTTGTTTAATCACTAAGTCATGTCCAACTCTTTTGGGGCCCCCAAGGATTATATCAGCCAGGCCCATCTCTCCATGGATTTCCCAGGCAAGAATACTGGAGTGGGTTGCCATTTCCTTCTCTAGAGGATCTTCCCCACACAGGGATGGAACCCGTCTCTCCTGCATTGGCAGGTGGATTCTTTACCACTGAGGCACCATGGAAGTCCAACAATGAACATTAGAGCCCTAATTTCTATCAGTTGAAACCACTCTGATAGAAATTACTATCTGATAGTATCTGGTGGTAGAAAGACACACTGTTTTATGCTCGGATATAATTTTTAACCTGAATGCTGAGTTTCCCAATCCACTTGAGCTCTATTTACTCAACTGTAAAGTGAGGGTAATATTCACTCTTCCTAACTCATAGGCTTGCTGGAGAGTAAAGGAAGACTATAAGAGAAAACCTTTAGACAAGAAGGTAATGTCACAAAAATTCAATGAAAAAGGCGACAGTTTCTATGATTCTTTATACTATAGCCTATAAAGGTAAACATTTCAAAAGTCACACACTATTTAACCCAAGAAATTTTTAACCACTATATTAATTATAAAAAGATTATTTGCTTTATGAAACAACTCTTAATTCAATAATTGCTTTAAAATTAAGATAAGAGTTTAAAGCTGAGTAGATATGATCAAGTGATGGGTAATTATAAAGCTTTAGTACAGGAAACTCCCATATTCTAATTTATTCTATAATTACATATATGATAATATAAACTTTAATAATACATATAATTATTATGTTATTGAATACATTCGTTTAAATATTTTATAAAACAAAAAATAGAGTCCATATTAATGAATACAGTATCTGAGGTTATCAGTTACATATTCATCTAGGATTTTTCTTAATGTTTTAAAAAATTTGTTTTTGTTTTGTTTTATTTTGATTAGGATTTTAAAATAAATCTTATTGAGGCATAATTTGCATATCATAAATATACTTATTTTTATTGTATAATTCAATGGTTTTAAGTAAATTTACCATGTTGTGCAACTACCACCATAATTGAGTTTTAGAACATTTCATCACCCCAATAAAATCCTTTATGTACATTTATAGTTTATCTGTAACCTTAACCCAACTCTGATCCCTACCTGCACCTTGTGCGGAACTTATGCTCTCCCAAAACACCTGCACAGTCCAGGAAGTTGATAATCTTGTGCTCACCTCTTCTGACTTCCCGACCACCAAATTTGACTCCTTCCCTTTGTCCTGTATATTCTTTTATCTCAGTTTCTGCATCTATTTACCCTTGAGAGTCAGCCAGTTTTTTGGAGTTCTATTGGGCTTCCCTGGTGGCTCAGAGGTTAAAGCATCTGCCTCCAATGCAGGGGACCCGGGTTCAATCTCTGGGTCGGGAAGATCCCCTGGAGAAGGAAATGGTAACCCACTCCAGTATTCTTGCCTGGAGAATCCCATGGACGTAGAAGCCTGGTAGGCTATGTCCACGGGGTTGCAAAGAGTCGGACACAACTGAGCGACTTCACTCAGTCACTCATTATCTAAAAACACTATTCTTACAAGGCCTCTTTGTGTAGAGTGAGCTTTACTGAAGGTAAGGAGACATGAGGAATTACAGTGCTACAACACAGATAACTTAAAATTGAATACAATACATCCCTGTTTTGACAATGCCTGCAGCTGTACTGTCTGCAATTTACTTTGAATTTTTTTTTTTTTTAAGAAAGATGAACTGCTGGAGAGATAGAAGAATGATAGAAGTACAGATGTGTGATAAAACACATATAATAAAATATTAATATAGAACATAAGTGGGTAGTTAAATGGGTGTTTGCTATAACTATTCTTTCAACTTTGCTATTAAAAATTTTTTTTTCATAATCAAATATTAGGCAAAACAAAATCCCTTAAGTCTCTCTGCCAAGTCATTCAGCCATTCATCCTACTCTCTCTTTGATTCTGGACTATCTCTTCAGTGGGAAAACCCTGCCAAAATTTTCTGTTTATTTCTAATGGAAAGCAGTTTAGCCTTCTTTGTTGAATTATCTCTTACTGTTCGTACTCTTACTGTCTTTTCACCCAGACTGCTTAAGATCTTCTCCTCAACAGTGACCTCCTTAAGAATTCTTTAAGAGTTAAGAACCATCTTATATATATTTACATACTCTCTCTCTCCATATATATATATATGTGGGCTCTGCTGATGGTTCAGATGGTAAAGCATCTGCCTACAATACAGGAGACTCGGCTTTGATCCGTGGGTCATGAAGATCCCCTGGAGAAGGGAACAGTACCCACTCCGGTATTCTTGCCTGGAGAATTCCATGGACAGAGGCTGGCAGGCTACAGTCCATGGAGTCACAAAGAGCAGGACACGACAGAACAACTGGACAATGAAAAAAACAACAATATGTATATATATGAAGCACCGTGTAGGTTTTCTTGATGTGGACCATTTTTAAAGTCTTTGTTGAATTTGTTACAATAGTGCTTCTGTTTTATGTTTGGTGTTTTGGTTATGAGGCCTGCAGGATCTTAGCTCCTCAACCAGGGATGGAACCCACAGCCCCTGCATTGGAAGGCAAAGTCTAACCTTGGACCTCCAGGGAAGTCCCTATGTGTATATACTCTCAAACACATCGAACAATCCCTTATCTAAAAGAGATCTTGAAAACATTAAATAAGGACACACATTAAATTAGCCTAAAAATGTTGGTTTAAGCCCTGACTCTCTCACTAACTGTGTGACCTAGACTCACTGCATAACTTCTCTGAATCTATTTCCAAGTTTTCTAATCTGAAAAAGCGGTATTATTTCTTTTTTTTTATGCCTACCTCATTGAATTTCCTAAGAACTGAATTGGATAATGTGGGCTTTTAAAAACTAGAATCAGTAATTGAACAATTGGATAATGAAAGGGCAGAGCCTGTTTATGTGTCTGACTGTTGGGGGTCCCTGCCTTTCTGGCTAATGAACAACAGGAATTCAGAAACCAGTATATGTTCCTCCTGTGGCAGCTCAACCTCTTCCGGGGCTTTCCTTCTCCCCTTCCCATTTCCAAGACTAGTGACAGCTGTCTTCAGTGAGCTACTGTCCGGATGGTTCTAGTACTGCTACTGTCCACAGTGGGCACTTGGCATGTACATCCTCATCAGTCCAAACAGCGGTAATGTGGATACCCAGCTTCCCTTTTCTTCAGCTTCAGGTCCTAGTGCCTTGGGTTCTAGTAGTTACTTCTGGAGCATCAAAAATATTCAACTCAACACTTTGAAGCACTATGAGAAATAACTAGGTGAAACAAGGTATTGGTTAAAGTGAAAACAATTTAACCATCCCTTATCCTCTTTAACTTGGCTACTTCCTTAGCTGATCTGTATACAAATGAGAATTTTAAAATAATTGTTCCCTCAGCAACCAGCAAATTTTGCAAATTGCCTTTACTGAACTTGGAGTTGCCAGAATCATGTATCGCAAGCTGAATTATGAAAGACCAGTCAATACCAGGATGTCTTCCAGAAACAGTCATTTGAAACCAAATTTTAAAAGAAAAATGCAAAAGAGGTTAAAGGGCCTTGAAATGACTTCACCTAAGTTAGTTAATACATACTAACATTTTATATATTTCTCAGTGAATATTTTAGGAATTATAAACCTTCTTAGAAAATGTCAAAAGACAGTAATCGGTTATATACAGCATTTTTAAAAATCTGGCATATAAAAATCAATACTTAAATATCAACTAAAAAGTCTTTTTGCTAAGTCACTTCAGGCATGTCCGACTCTTTGCATCCCTATGGACTGTAGCCTGCCAGGCTCCTCTGTGTGGGATTCTCCAGGCAAGAATATTGGAGTGGGTTGCCATGCCCTCCTCCAGGGGATCTTCCTGACCCAGAGATCGAACCCATGTCTCTTCTGTCTCTAGCATTGGCAGGCAGGTTCTTTATCACCAGCACCACCAAGGAAGCCCCCCAAAAGTCTTTTTTTAGAAAGGTATAAATGTAGATTTATTTTAAAAAGGGCCTCTACCACAATGTCTGTAAAACATTTTGGTGGACCTATGAGATTTTAAAAGTAGCCCATGAACTGACAGGACATTTTTCTTCTTAGGGTTATAAAACAAAAGGACAAATTTATAGTATGGATCTAAGTTCATCGCACTACCTGTGCCATTAACACAAAAATAGAATTGAAGAGCCTCTTAGTTTTTCTTCAGTGGCTGGCAGTGGGCTCAAGCTGTCTTCTTCCATACTTATTAATGTTGATTTTCCTTATAATTGATAGAAGTGTTGCATCTAGCTGATCAGTGTTAGAGATGTAGTCTATTCAAGGAACCAGAGATGTGACATCTCTGCCACATTTGATCATCCATATTTGAATATTTGTATTCAAACGAGTATTTATTGGGTGCCTGCTGTGTGTCAGGCACTGTAACAGATGCTGTGAATTCACCTGTAAACCAAACAGACAGACACTCTCATGGAGCTGATGTTCTAATTTATACATTTGAGTTGGGGAAAGAGGGAAGATGGATTAAAAGGAAATAAATAGGTATACCAAATGCTGAACTAGCAGTTGGTGTTCAGTTGCCCAGTCGTGTCTTATTCTTTGTGCTCCCCATAGACTGCAGCACACCAGGCCACCCTGTCCCTCACCATCTCCTGAAGCTTGCCCAAGTTCATGTTCATTGTATCGGGGATGCTGTCCAGCCATCTCTGCCTCTAATGGCCTCTTCTCCTTCTGTCCTCAATCTTTCCCAGCATCAGGGATCTTTCCAATGAGTCATCTGTTTGCATCAGATGACCAAATTACTGGAGATTCAGCTTCAGCATCAGTCCTTCCAGGGAATATTCAGGGTTGATCTCCCTTAAGATTGTCTGGTTTGATCGCCTTGCTGTCCAAGGAACTGTCAGGAGAGAAATGGATAAAAATAACACAGGAGAACGGATGTAAGGGAGCCAGCCGGTGAGGTGAGAGGTGGAGGAAGAATTGCTATTAATATATACAGTTCTGGGGAAGCCTTTCGGAGAAGTGACATCTAAAAGGATGAAAGAGGGAATTCCCTGGCAGTCCAGGGTTTAGGTCTCCTACCCTTCACTGCTGAGGGCATGGGTTCAATCCCAGGAGCTAAGATTTGATAAGCTTCCCAGTGTGGCCAAAAAATAACAAAGGATGAGGGAGTGATCCATGTAGATATCCTGGAGAAAAGTGCTCTGAGCATAAAGAAATACAAATGCAAAGGCTTCACTTTCTTCAGATTGTCTCCGACTCTGAGAGATCCACATCCTCAGTCTCTGAATCTCAGCTTCCTCTGCACATTGCTGTGCTGTTTCTCCTTCTCCCTGTTCAGAAAAACAGCCTGCATGCGGAATACTTCTTGTTTCTCACTCTCTAAGAGATCATCCATTCTTTTTGATAGTGTTGCTATCAAATGACATTTATTAATTCATTCTTTAAAATATCCATGTAATGGAACAGAATTTCCAATTCTTAGGATATCTGTCAACAACATGCTCAGTTCAGTTCAGTCGCTCAGTCGTGTCCAACTCTTTGCGACCCCACGAATGGCAGCATGCCAGGCCTCCCTGTCCATCACCAACTCCTGCAGTTCACTCAGACTCACATCCATTGAGTCCGTGGAGTCCGTGATGCCATCCAGCCATCTCATCCTCTGTCATCCCCTTCTCCTCCTGCCCCCAATCCCTCCCAGCATCAGGGTCTTTTCCAATGAGTCAACTCTTCACATGAGGTGGCCAAAGTACTGGAGTTTCAGCTTTAATGTCATTCCTGCCAAAGAACACCCTAGACAATCAATGTAACAGACCAAGTTGATTAATTATTCACTGCATTAAAAAAAAAGGATGTGCAATTCATATTTTAGCCAGAGGAAGATTCTCTGCATTCCAGAACCAGAACATAGCATGTTGAAAGATTAGATTTCAATGCTTCCTTCATTAATGCATTTTAAGATCGGGAAGGCTAAAGAGTTACAACTATAAGAACTAGCAAACTTGGAAAAAGATTTCAAAAGGTCATCCAGTTCATCCCCCTGGCTCTTGGCGGATCAGTGTTGAAGCTGATCCGGTCACTGAAAAAATTTTCATTGACAGGGTCTACAATTTCCTTTTGTAGTCTAATTTAGCGAACTGAGCTGATTTCGAAAAACATTAATTCACTTACTAGCGCTTTTTGTTCATGTCCACACCCCTCTTTAGAATGCGTTCCTCTTCATCCACACAAATTCTGCAATGATTTAATATTAACTCTCCATAAAATCCTACTGGTCCATAGAGTTCACTGCTATTTTTTCTACCTCTGCTATTGCTGCTGCTGCTAAGTCACTTTAGTCGTGTCCGACCCTATGCATAGAGAGTCTGACTCTCTGCCATAGATGGCAGCCCACCAGGCTCCGCCATCCCTGGGATTCTCCAGGCAAGAACACTGGAGTGGGCTGCCATTTCCATCTCCAATGCATGAAAGTGAAAAGTGAAAGTGAAGTCGTTCAGTCATGTCCGACTCTTTGCGACCCCATGGACTATAGCCTACCAGGCTCCCCTGTCATGGAATTTTCCAGGCAAGAGTACTGGAGTGGGTTGTCATTGCCTTCTCCTCTAATCTATACTATTTATTTGATAATTAAATGTGAACTGTCATTTCTTTTATAAAGTTACATATATAAGTTTTGTTTAGCATTTCACTACTGTAAATATTGTCTCTCCATTCATCCTATCACTACCAGAAAGGCAAGAATTGGAACCTAAACAATTGTTTTGCTTTAGCACAGTACTTCTTGTAGACAGTAAACACTGATAAATCATTGTTCAACTTTGCACTAGAGCTGGCTTGCATCATTTCATTTTGCTAGAGCCAATTGTGCAGATCCCTTTCCAGCCCAGTGCTGGTAACATCATGTTTGTAGCTTAAGGCCAACTGTGATGGAAATATTTACACTATAGAAATTGGCAGATGCTACAAATCAATGGCTTGGGTTTGCATCTGGCTTTACACTTACTAGTCATATGACATCAGGTGACCTATCACTCTGCCTTTCAGTCATCTGACACTACTCTGCTCTCAGTTTCCTTTATCTGAAAAATAAGGATGTTGAATTATCTACATATTTCATAAAGTTGTTGTAAGGAGTGTATGAGTTCTGCATATACACACTTGGGAAAAAATCATGGTACATGGTAAGTATTCAGTAATTGACAGCTTAATTTTTATTAGATCATCTAATGACTTATCTCATAAATCTACAACTGCTCTGTGAAGCTTTCCAGGAAGTCTACAATATAACCATGCTCTATTTATGCAACATCATTTCCCACAGTGCCTCTGCTGTATAGAGTAGGACACACTCTCTGCTGCCTCAGTGAAATCTTCACTATGGCCTCGATAAGGGGACCTGACATGGGATGAAAATGTTGTTCTCTAGATACTTACAGGAAAAGGTTCACTGATTGAGAGACTGGGCTAAAGCAGCAGCTGGCTATGTTCTAGCATCCTGACTTCCCAGGCAAAAGTTAAGCCTCATTTACCACAGGATCAATGGAAGAATATAAGATTCAGTATTATATTTAGTTATACTGCAGGTTAAATAGGCTTTCCTGGGCCAGATGAGAATTTGACCAATATTTATAATATTGTTTATGAGAAAAAGTGGTCCCAACTCCCCATAATCCTTTTGCAAATAAAATTTGGGAATACAGTTCTTCTAAATTGTAAACTTGAAAACTAATAAGTTGATTTTTCTGGGTTAACTGGTTCATGTAGGATTTGACTAAAACCTTTTCTTTTCTAATGCACTGAATCAACTGGGGTGGGTTGTCATTCCCTCCTCCAGGGGATCTTTCCAACCCAGTGATCAAACTCGCATCTCTTGCATCTCCTGCATTGGCAGATGGATTCTTTCCCACTGCACCACCTGGGAAGCCCCAAATTGTGTGTAGTTGTCTGTTCATTTTCACTGTAGATAGTTCTATGGCATAAATATTCTATTATATGTTTATCTTTTTACTGTTAATGTTCCTAGTGCTGCTATGAATATTCATTTATCCTCCTAGAGCACATGAGCACAGGTTTCTTTCAAGAATATTTTACAAACTGAATTACTAAAGCTCCTTTCCCCCAGTATATTTCTAGTCCCAAACTTTTGTGGTTTTTTTTTTTTTTTTTTTTTTTGGCTGCCCTGCATGACATGAGGGATCTTACTTCCCCAACCAGGGATTGAACTCACGCCCCCTGCATTAGAAGGTAGAGTCTTAACCACTGGACAACCAGGAAAGTTCTCATTCATTTTTTTAAAACTTTAATTTAATTAAAAACTGAGATAAAATTCTATTACATAAAATTCACCATTTGAAGTGTACAATTCAATAGCTTTTAGTATATTCACAAGGCTGTGTCATGATCACCACTAAAAATTCTAGAATATTTTCATCACTCCATAAAGAAATATCATACTCATTGACAGTCATTCCCTTTACCCCTCCCTCCAGCCCCTGGCAACCTCTAACATACTTTCTGAATTCTGGACATTTCCTATAAACAAAAGCTTACAAGATGTGGTCTTTTGTGCCTGGCTTCTTTCACTTAGCATTATGTTTTCAAGGTTCATCCATGCTTGAGCATGGATCATTGCTTCACTTCTTTTTATAACTGACTAATTCCATTGAATGGATATACCACATTTATGTATTTATTCAGCAGTCAGTAGACATTTAAGAACTTTCCACATCTTGACTATTATAAATAATGCTACTACGGATATATGTACAATTTCTGTGTGAATGTATGCTTTCTTTTCTCCTGGGTATAATTGCTGTGTTTTATGGCAATTTTATGTTTAACCTTAAAGAAACTACCAAGCTGTTTTCCACAGTGGCTACACTGTTTTACACTCCCATCATCAATGTTCTAATCTCTCCACATCTTCTCCAAAAGTTGTTATTGTTCATCTTTTCTATTAAAGTCATCCTACGGGATGTGAAGCAGTATCTCACTGTGGTCTGAATTTGCATTTCCTAATGACTAATGGTGTTGAGCCTCTTTTCATGGGCTTATTGGCCATTTTCATTTCTTCTCTTTGGAGAAATGTCTCTCAAGATATGTTGCCTATTTTAAAGTGAGTTGTTTTGCCTTTTCTGTTGCTTTGTTGTGGAGTTATGAGTTCTGTGTCTATTCTAGAGTCTAGACTCTTACCGGATATATGATTCAGAAATATTTGCTCTCAGTTTGTTAGTTATCTTTTCCTTTTCTTCATAGTGTTCTTCAAAGTGCATAAGTTTCTCATTTTGATCAAGTCCAGTTGCGCTAGTTTTTGCTTGGTTGCTTGTCTTTTGGGTCTCATATCTAACAAACCACTGAAATCCAGTTACTGATACCTGAAGTTTCTTCTAAGAAGTTTATGGTTTTAGCTTTGATACATAAACCTTTGACCAAATTTGAGTTACTTTTTGTATACAGTGTGAGATAGGGATCTAACTTCATTTTTCTACATACCGCTTACTCAGTTTTAGGTTCACACCTGTGCTGGGCACTGGTTTGTCTTTTGTTTCCATGTTCTGCTGTGTATTTAAGGGAATTACTATTCCCAGGCTCTCTAACCATTCTAACCACTGGCTCCCAGTAGGGTCAGCCACTGGAGGCACTAGTGGAATTAGAGAGCTTCCCACTAGCACTACTAGTAAAGAATCCACCTGCCAATGCAGGAGATGCAAGAAACGAGGGTTCGTTCCCTAGGTCAGGAAGAACCCACTACTGTATTCTTGCCTGGGGAATCCTGAAGAGTTGGATGCAACTGAGCATGCACATAGGCATGCAGAGGACAAATAGGAAGGGAAGAAGTCAGAAATTTCTCTCCTCATTCAGCCTCAAGTAGTAACTCTAGCAGTTGCCGCATTGCCCCTGTGACTCCATGGTACACTAAACAACCTCTTTCCTTTGTGGTTCTACATCCTCAACATGGTCCCTCCATGCTTCTGACTGCTAGGTGGCCCTGCATTCTGTTAACAAAACCTACTCTTGCTGTTGCTATAGTTTTGGGTTAGAAGGACCTCCTGCTGTTGCTAACCTCTGAACTGCTTCATATTCCCTGTTGACTTCTCAGCTCTTCCATAGCCTGTAAAGACCTTTATTAAATTCTCTCTGTTGAAAGAAATACCTGGGAATGTTTCTGTTTTCTTCACTGGACTTTGATAAAACATCTAACATTTTCTATTATAGGCTTAAGTAGCTGTCAAAGATGCTATTTCCAGTGTACTGTAATTTTTTACTTTGAAAAGAAAACCTATACATCATTCTTTCATATATATTCAGTGCGAGATAAATGTCATAGTGATCTGAGGCCATTTATATGAAAAAGATCCTTGTCAGTCAAAAGTTTTACATTGTTTCCTTTCATCCCACTTCTATTACACATCCTGTACAGAAAATGTCTTAATGTAATAATATTTTATGCTTTAAAGTCTTCAATCAGTCATGCTGGACTATTTTCAGCAGCAAAAACAGGTACATAATTAATAGGTACATAAATTAGAAATTGTTAGCTTCCTAGGATCTCCACAAACTGTGGAAAATTCTGAAAGAGATGGGAATGCCAGACCACCCGACCTGCTTCTTGAGAAATTTGTATGCAGGTCAGGAAGCAACAGTTAGAACTGCACATGGAACAACAGACTGGTTCCAAATAGGAAAAGGAGTACGTCAAGGCTGTATATTGTCACCCTGCTTATTTAACTTCTATGCAGAGTACATCATGAGAAACGCTGGGCTGGAAGAAGCACAAGCTGCAATCAAGACTGCCGGGAGAAATATCAATAACCTCAGATATGCAAATGACACCACCCTTATGGCAGAAAGTGAAGAAGAACTAAAGAGCCTCTTGATGAAAGTGAAAGAAGAGAGTGAAAAATTGGCTTAAAGCTCAACATTCAGAAAACGAAGATCATGGCATCTGGTACCTTCACTTCATGGCAAATAGATGGGGAAACAGTGGAAACAGTGTCAGACTTCATTTTCTTGGGCTCCAAAATCACTGCAGATGGTGACTGCAGCCATGAAATTAAAAGACACTTACTCCTTGGAAGGAAAGTTGTGACCAACCTAGATAGCATATTCAAAAGCAGAGATGTTACTTTGCCAACAAAGGTCTGTCTAGTCGAGGCTATGGTTTTTCCAGTGGTCATGTATGGATGTGAGAGTTGGACTATAAAGAAAGCTGAGCGCCAAAGAATTGATGCTTTTGTACTGTGGTGTTGGAGAACTCCAACACTTGAGAGTTGTCCCTTGGAATGCAAGGAGATACAACCAGTCCATCCTAAGGGAAATCAATCCTGAATATTCCGTGGAAGGATTGATGCGGAAGCTGAAACTCCAATACTCTGGCCACCTGATGTGAAGAACTGTCTCATTTGAAAAGACCCTGATGCTGGGAAAGATTGAGGGCAGGAGGAGAAGGGAAAGACAGAAGATGAGATGGTTGGATGGCATTACTGACGCAATGGACATGAGTTTGAGCAAGCTCCAGGAGTTGGCGATGGACAGGGAGGCCTGGCATGCTGCAGTCCATGGGGTCGCAAAGAGTTGGACACGACTGAGCAGCTGAACTAAACTGAACTAGGTCTATACGTTTCTAATTGTTAAAATACTTCTGGTTTGAGTTATTACACTATTAGTATTCTCCTAGTATACAATTGATGAAAACAACATAAATATACTCTTTTACAAATAATTATTGAATGTGGCTTCCCTGGTAGCTCAGTGATAAACAACCCACCTGGCAATGCAGGAGATTCAGGTTTGATTCCTGGGTCAGGAAAGATAATGGCAACCCACTCCAGTATTCTCACCTGGGAAATCCCTTGGACAGAGCAGCCTGGTGGGCTATAGTCCATGGGGTCGAAAATTAAGCAACGACTTGGTGACTAATGGAATGCATTGCTTATGTCAAATGAATTGCTTTCGGTGTCTTGATTAATGAAAGTGCTGTGTGGCAGCCAGGAGATTTTTAATATGCCCTGGAGCAAAACACAGTAGGAAGGGAAGATGGCCAGGATGTGTCTTTTCTTTTGTGAAGCAGGAAAGGGAAATGTAAAGACAGAAAATGGGAAGCACAGGCAAGTTCCCAGGCAGATTGCTTTTAGGAAGAAATACATATTTAAAATCCTAAAAGATGATGCTGTTAAAGGAATGCACTCAATATGTCATCAAATTTGGAAAACTCAGCAATGACCGCAGGACTGGAAAAAGGTCAGTTTTCATTCAATCTCAAAGAAGGGCAGAGCCAAAGAATGTGCAAACTATCATACAATTTTTTTGCTAGGAAAGACTGAAGGAAGGAGCAGAAGGGGACGACAGAGGATGAGATGGTTGGATGGTGTCACCAACTTAATGGACATGAGTCTGAGCAAGCTCTGGGGGTTGGTGATGGACAGAGAAGCCTGGCATGCTGCAGTTCATGGAGTTGCAAAGAGTTGGACAGGACTGAGTGACTGAACTGATCATACAATTGGCTCTCATTTCACATACTAGTAAGGTTATGCTTAAAATCCTTCAAGGTAGGCTTCAGCAGTATGTAAACCAAGAATTTCCAGATGTACAAGCTGGGTTTAGAAAAGGCAGAGGAACAAGAGATCAAACTGCCAATATCTGTTGGATCATAGAGAACGTAAGGAAATTCCAAAAACATCTATTTTTGCTTAATTGATGACGCTAAAGCTTTTGACTATGTGGATCACAACAAATTGTGGAAAATTCTTAAAGAGGTGGGAATACCAGACCACCTCACCTACCTTCTGTGAAACCTGTATGCAGGTCAAGAAGCAACAGTTAGAACTGGACATGGAACAATGGACTGGTTCAAAATTGGGAAAGGAGTATGACAAGCCTGTATACTGTCACCTTGTTTATTGAACATATATTCAGAGTACATCATGCAAAATGCTGGGCTGGATAAATCACAAGCTGGGATCAAGATTGCTGGGAGAAATATCAACAACCTCAGATATGCAGATGATACCACTCTAATGGCAGAACATAAAGAGGAACTAAGGACTTCCCTAGTAGCTCTGATGGGAAAGTATCTGCCTGCAATGCGGGAGACCTGGGTTCAGTCCCAGGTTGGGAAGATCCCCTGGAGGAGGGCATGGCAACCCACTCCACTATTCTTATCTGGAGAATCCCATGGACAGAGGAGTCTGGTGGGCTACAGTCCATAGAGCTGCAAAAAATTGGACAAGACTGAGCAACTAAGCACAGCACAGCACAGCACAAAGAGGAACTAAAGAGCCTCTTGATGTGGGTGAAAGAGGAGAGTGAAAAAGATGCCTTGAAAGTCAACATTCAAAAACAAAGATCATAGCATCAGGTCCCGTCACTTCATGGCAAACAGAAGGGGAAAAATTGGAAGCAGTGACAGATTTTATTTGGGGGCTCCAAAATCAATGCAGATGGTGACTGCAGCCATGAAGTTAAAAGACATTTGCTCCTTGGAAGAAAAGCTATGACAAACCTAGATAGTGTGTTAAAGAGCAAAACATCACTTTGCCAGCAAAGGTTAGTATGGTCAAGCTATGGTTTTTCCAGTAGTCATGTATGGGCGTTAGAGTTGGACCATAAAGAAAGCTGAGCGTTGAAGAACTGATGGCTTTGAACTGTGGTGCTGGAGAAGATTTCCCAAAAGTCCCTTGGACTGCAAGTTCAACCAGTCATTCCTAAAGGAAATCAACCCTGAATACTCATTGAAAGGACTGATGCTGAAGCTGGAGTTCCAATACTTTGGAGGTGAGGAGCTGACTTATTGGAGAAGGAAATGATGGGAAAGACTGAAGGTAAAAGGTAAAAGGAGAAGAGGGACAACAACAGAGGATGAGATAGTTAGTTAGCATCACCAACTCAGCGGACATCAATCTGAGCAAACTCTGGGAGATGGTGAAGTACAGGGAAATCTGGCATGCTGCATGCAGTCCATGGTATTGAAAAGAGTTGGGTGCGACTTAGCGACTGAAAAGCAATAATAATATATGACTTTGAGGATATTGAAATTAATTCTTAAAACAATTTGTGTTCTTGGAAAGTTCTCATTTCCTGTAGGGGTACATGTAACCCAACATTATATGGGAGATTACCTTGATGCAATGGCAGCCTCTAAGAACAAAAAGGGAAACTATTTGTCACTAAAGTAAAGGCTTGTGCTGTGCTTAGTCAAGTCAGTCATGTCTGACTCTGTGACCCCATGGACTGTAGCCCGCCAGGCTCCTCTGTCCATGGGGATTCTCCAGGCAAGAGTACTGGAATGGGTTGCCATGCCCTCCTCTTGGGGGTCTTCCCAACCCAGTGATTGAACCCAGGTCTCCTGAACATCTTGTGGGTTTTTACCTCCTGAGCCACCAGGGAAGCCCGAACTAAAGGCTTACAGACCACAGTAAGATTCTCAAATCATGCAATTGATTGAACTAATTGAAATCAGAAGGAGAAGCAAGAGGACAGAGACGACGTGAGATTGTTACACTTTAGGGTAGGGTGCATTGTTTGAAATTATGCAAAGCTTGTGTATTCCATCTCTTTTTCTAATACTATAACATTCTGCCAACCATGTGATTACCAGTCAGAGTTGAGGTCTGTGCAAGAGTGTTCTGCAAGAAGGAAGGTACCTAGAACCAGCACTTCCTTATGGTACTCCTGGCCATTGTTGTAGCTTACCAGTTAGACTGATGGGCAGCTGCTGAGTTTATTGGGCAGAGGACACATGGGCCAGAATGAATGTCATCAATGGGATGCCCGTTGAGAATACTGAGTGCTTCATATTTATTTCGGAGAAGGCAATGGCACCCCACTCCAGTACTCCTGCCTGGGAAATCCCATGGGCAGAGGGGCCTGGTAGGCTGCAGTCCATGAGGTCGCGAAGAGTTGGACATGACTGAGCGACTTCACTTTCACTTTTCACTTTCATGCACTGGAGAAGGAAATGGCAACCCACTCCAGTGTTCTTGCCTGGAGAGTCCCAGGGATGGGGGAGCCTGGTGGCTACCATCTATGGGGTCGCACAGAGTCGGACACGACTGAAGCAACTTAGCAGCAGCAGCAGCGTATTTATTTAGTGTGTTAGGAATATTTGATGCTGTTGGTCATTCTACCCCTTCCAGTGGATGTTACCCTGGAGAAGGAAATGGTAGCCCACTCCAGTATTCTTGCCTGGAAAATCCCATGGCTACTGTCTATGGGGTCGCAAAGAGTCGGACATGATGCTCTGTTTCCTTTATGTCTGACATAAAGAAACATGTCTTTGTTATATGTCTTACAAATGACTAACTTCTATGTTGTTTTATCTATCCTTATTTGTTTCTCTTATTTTCTAAAGTAGGATGAGTATTTTTAAATATTACAGCAAACAGCATTACATTGCTAGTTTGAAGACCGCTGCTACAGCAGAAAAATTGATCCCTGAGCACTCAGGACACAGGGCAGTGTGAGGTGGCAGAAGCTCCTTACCTCTGTGCACAAGCCTTTCATTTCTTTACTCCAGAATAACATGTGACATATCATTATTTTCTATGTGTTTTCTAACTAGGGTAGATATTTAGGTGTGGGGTTGCAAAGTTATGGAACATATGTGCAGTTTCAGCTTTTCTAGACAATGCCAAACTGTGATTCCCAAGTCTTTCCCCGAAATTTATGTTCTCAATAAAGTGTCAGAATGAGCTGTTCCCCATCCTAATCAGTATTTGATCATTTTAGACAGAACCATAGGATTTAATAACACAAAAGTTCTTATTTTATTTTACTTTGTTAAATTAATTTTTATTGGAGTAAAGTTGCTTTACAATGTTATGTTAGTTCCTACTGTACAGGAAAGTGAATCAGGTATATGTATATACATATCCCCTCTTTTTCGGATTTCCTTCCCATTTAGGTCACCGCACAGTGCTGAGTAGAGTTCCCTGTGCTAGACAGTAGGTTTTCATTAGTTATTTATTTTATACACAGAAGTATGTATATGTCAATCTCAGTCTCCCAATTCATCCCACCCCCACTTTCCCCCTTTGGTGTCAATTTGTTTGTTCAAAATGTTCCTATTTTATTTATATTTTTTATCTATAAAAGTTCCTATTTTTAAGGACAGAAACTCAGGTCTAATAGAATTTCAAATAAGTTTATTCACTGACTCATGTAAGCAAATATTTATAGGCACTTACCGTATTCCGGACATTACACTAAGTGCTGAGGATGAAGAATGAACAAAGCCAAGCCCTGCCCTCAATGGCAAAGGAGAGTAGGAGATGTATGGAATGTATGGAAAATCTTTTTCATAAGATATGTTTATTTTCGAATTTAGGTTTCACCTTTTAACCCCTGTGCTTGTGGCCAGATGGTACAGTGTTTTATCCTTTGTCCCATACGATAGCTGATATAGAACCACTGAAGGGTGTTCTTTTTTTTTTTAAATTTTTAAATTACAATACTGTATTTGTTTTGCCATGCATTGACACGAATCAGCCATAGGTGAACACAATCTCCCAATGCCGAAGCCCCCTCCCACCTCCCACCCCACATCCTCTACTTGAATCATCCTGTGCATCAGCCCCATGCATCCTGCATCCTACATTGAACATAGATTGGCGCTTCATTTCTTACAGGAAAATATACATGTTTCATTGCCATTCTCCCAAACCATCCCACCCTTTCCCTCTCCCTCAGAGTCCAAAAGTCCACTCTATACCTCTGTGTCTCTTTGTTGTCTCACATATAGGGTCATCATTACTGTCTTCTAAATTCCATATATATGTGTCAGTATACTGTATTGGTGTTTTTCTTTCTGGCTTACTTCACTCTGTATAATCGGTTCCAATCACTGAAGGGTTTCAAGCCAGGAAATGACATGGTTGAAACTGTATTATAAAAAGAGGCCTCTTTGGGAGGGAGGTCCAAAAGGAAGGGAATATCTGTATATGTATGGTCAGTTCATTTTCATAACACACCACTGTAAAGCAACTATAATCAAAATTCATTTAAAATATTTTTTTAAATTAAAAAAGAGAGTCCTTTAATAGAAACATAGAGGATGATTTGGGATTGAGGTGAGTATAAATGGCACCAGGAAGCTAGAAATCTCTTGCAGTTGAGATTCAAGATGAGAGAGGCTTGAACTAAGGCACTGGTTATGGAGATGGAAAGAAAGTAGATATAAATCATATTTAGAAAGTAGTATTAATAGAATTAGGCGAAAGAGTAGAAGTGGAAAATGATGGAGAAGACTAAGCTTATCTTGATACCCAAGTTTCTGCCTAATGCGGAATATTCATTCATTCAGTCAACTCATGTATACTGGTCACATGCTACTAATATAAGCCAGGCTTTATGCTCGCTGCCATATGCTGCCGTGTTACATCACTCCAGGGAACATTATTCACATTGTTATACATGCACTACAGTAGGAATGGAATTCCCTGGATTTCTTCAGTGGTGTGGTTTCAGATTATTTGTGAGCCAACATAGTCGCTTATCATTATGGAATTCACAATCCTGAGAGGAGTGGGAATGTTAATAAAGTGGAGGAGATAAAAGTATTGCAAACAGTGGGCTTTGGCAGCATAAATGTCCCTTGTTTCCCTTTCTGCGTGGAACAATGAGCTAGGTATACTGGACATATTGACCTTGACTATTTACAGAATGAATCTTCAAATGGAAATTTCTGTGAGGTCATAGGACATGATGGTCTGGAGCCCTTGTTACAGGTTTCATGGGGAGTTAGCTAAACAGATGTGCCAAGTACACGTCCCATTTTGCACTGCTACCCTCTCTTCTAAAATGTGCTGAGAAGAAATACACTTACATGTGGTCCTGTTGCTCTGCCCCTGGAAGGGAGTTCAGAGGGAAGAGACTACATCTCCACTCCAGTATAAACCTTCTGCAAGTTTTTTTTTTTTCTTTCAGTGGCTCCAAATTTCATGCTCCCTGACCAAGAAGAAAAGAAAGTTGAGCAACTTGTATTAAAATTATCAAGGCCACATAGATTCTGATCATTTCAAGGGAGAAGTGAATGAATTAAAACAAATCTTTTTCTTTTCGTATATGTGTAGTAAAAATCACTGATGGACTGTTTAGACTTTAATTTATTTAGATATAAGCCATCCCCCTTTTTCAGTGACAAATGCAAAGCAAATTTCCAACTATTTTTTCTTCCAGTTTTTAAAATTTTTAACACTGACAGTTGGAAATAGTCTATAGAAACTTTAGCTCTGAATGGAAATGTTTTTGCTGGATCTCTGATGAGAGAGAAATTCTATGACTGAGTTTATAAATTTTGTAAAACAAAGTTGAAAACTGAAAAATTTTCCAATTTTAAGGTTGAGTTTAAGATGAGTTATGGTTGTTATGTATCATACCTCTTGTAATTCTCTCCTTATTAATATTTTTTTCACAGTTCAAGTTTTATCATAGATACTTTTGAAAAAGGTATTCTTTTTTTTCTGTGAATAATTCTATCAGTAGTAGAGAAGCCATGATTAAATCTCAAATGGCAATACATAATAAACTGTAACACCTCAAGTCATTTCCATGTTTACAGTTATGGGCACACTCTATAATAATATGCCCTTTAATAAGGATAAACTGCTGTGAAGAAGTTAAAAACAGAACAAAGACTAGTTCAATGAAACTACTAGATGCAGCCCACATTTTTAGCAATCTTAGAGAAGAAGAAGCTTTAAACTAAGTAAATCAGATAAATATCTGCAACAATTCATCAGTTTCTTTTTTACTTGACAATAAAGAGAATAGCGTCATCTAATAGGATTTTTAGATTTGTTGATTAGCCAGGTTCATATAAATCTGACCGGAAGGCAGAAGTCATAATCTTAATTAAGATTTGCCAAGAATAGTCAAGCAGGACGTTTTAAAGCATGTGGAAAATTGCTATTTCAGAATGCTTAAGAATCAACAAGTCATGGTTAAGCCTCAAATCTGGCCCATAAAAACTAAAGAAAAGTTAGAGATTTTACTTAGGAAATAGAAATAAATATATTCTCTGGGCAAAGATGTAAATTAACAGGAAAAGAGCTGCATTGAGAGAGGAAACAACAGTAGCCAAGTAAACCTTTTTAAAAATGTCTTCACTCTCCCACTCCGCTACCACTTTGCTGAAAGCTTATTTCCACCACGTTGGCACTAGTAGGAAATGTCTTTAATACAATTCTTATAAAGATTTGATAATGGAATCCATTTATTAAAAGAATCCAATGAATTTAACACCAACACAATACTTACAGAAATGAAAAACAACAGGCTCTAACTGTATTGTTAACGCAACATATTTAAGTAAAATTGAAGATAGTTCTTCTAAAAACAGAGTTAAACCTCAAAGTAGGCATATTTTTGCCTTTTTAAAAACTGCATAATAAAAAAACGGATGATTTGTATTTCTGTTGCCACAGAGTGATAACCAGGTATACCCAGATTTACCCTTACATATTATTATATTTTTGAAGGTCAAACTCTTCTGTTTTATCTGCTATTGAAACCTCTGTTAGGTACTGAAAGTTATAATGTGTGTTCTTTTCTGGGAGAATGTGAAATTATTACAATTTGTATTTGCCTTTAGGAATAGATTTTAAAAAGGAAAGATGTTGGCAAAGCAGGGAGACCAGGAATTGCTCTGTAAGTTCCATATCCAACAGAGCTGGGCTAGGATTAGGATGTAAGAAATTGAGGGACTGGCCTTGAATAGAAAATTTGAGGGCATTCCAAGAAACCCATTATTCACAATAATATTTTCATGCAGTATTCTTAAAAATCAAATTTAATACCAAAAGATCCACAATAAGCAAAGTATGAATCAAACTTTAAATAAAGATGGGATGGGGACTAACCTGGAGGTCCAGTGGTTAAGAGTCCATGCTCCCACTGTAGAGGGCACAGGTTGAATCCCTGGTTGGGGAACTAAGATCCCACATGCCTCACAGCATGGCCAAAAAATAAAGTAAAACAAGATTGGACCCTGTTTTGCAGGCTCTTCTATCTCACCCTCCTACTGGCCCTGCTCAGAGAAACTTCCATTTAACTCTTCTGTTTGGACCAAGAAGGGTGAATGGGCTAGAATAATTGGATGAGGACCAAGAGCAAGGCTTCTAGAAGCAGCTTAAATATTCTCCTTCCTGTATATGTGTACAAAGGTAGGGATCATGGTACCATGGCCCTTTGTGACCTAGCTGTAAGTAGTTTAGCCAACTTTATTTCCCTACTATGTTACAATATTCCCTTCTAGACAGGATAGTCCCTTTAACGTTGCAACAATTTTTTTCCACTTTGACTTAACATTGGATTTTCTAAAAATACATTAAAGACCTTTAAATCTGCTCAGAAGCAATAATTAAGTGAATTTGGGAAATAGTATGTTCTAGTTGCTTTTCATGGAGTTTCAAGATGCATATAGCATATTAAAAGCTGGGAGAAAATTGGCAATACCATGTCTATTTATTTTGCTTCATCCAATGTTTGTTGGTTTATTTTACAGTAGAAAGATAGCATTGCCTAGTCTCTGACTTCAAGTACAAGTCAGCATCATCTAATCTAGCTCCCTGGCTTTCTTGGATTGGTGGTAGCATTTCACTCTCCTCATCTTGCAAGATACCTATCCACCTTCCCTGACACCAGCTTTTTATCAGATCTAGGCATGGGGCAGCTCTGGAATTTTTGCATGTGAGATTTTATTTATGTATATTTTTTCATTTTAGTTTTGATTTGAGTGTAGTTGCTTTTCAATGTTGTATTAATTTCTGCTGTGCAGTAAAGTGAATCAGTCACCCATACACATATATTCCCTCTTCCTTGGATTTCCTTTCCATTTAAGTCACCACCAAGCTCTGACTAGAGTTCCTGTGCTATACAACTGGTCCGCATTAGTTATCTTTTTCATTCATAGTAGTGTATATATGCCAGTCCTAATTTCCCAGTCCATCTCATCCCCTACTTACTCCTTCGGTATCTCTACACTTGTTCCCTATGCCAGTGCCTCAATTTCTGTTTTGCAAATAAGTTTATCTATACCATTCTTCTAGATTACACATATATGTGTCCATACAGGATATTTACTTTCTCTTTCTGACTTCACTCTGTGACAGGAAGTCTCTAGGTCTATCTGTGTGTGTGCTAAGTTACTTCAGTTATATCCAATTCTTTGAGACCCTATGGACTATAGTCCACCAGGCTCCTCTGTCCATGAGATTCTCCAGGCAAGAATGCTAGAGTGGGTTGCCATGCTCTCTTCCAGGGGATCTTCCTACTTAGGGATCGAACTCGAATCTCTTATGTCTCTTGCATTCATAGGCGAGTTCTTTACCACTTGTACCAACTGGGAAGTCCCTAGGTCCATCTACATCTCTGTAAATGGCACAATTCCATTCCTTTTAATGGCTAAGTAATATTCCACTATATATATGTGTACCACATTGTGGACTATGGGATTTCATGAGAGACATTAAGAGGACTCTGGGTAGAAAATATTGACCCATTTAACCTATACTCTTTCCATTCCATACCTTCTCTTAAAAATATACATCTTTTTTTTTTGCCATCTCTTAAAAATATATGCCTTTTTTTCTTCTTCTTCTTTGTGCAGCTTTCAGGATCTTAGTTCCCCAACCAGGGAATGAACTTGGCCCCAGCAGTGAAAGAGCCAAATCCTAACCCTCAGATCACCAGGGAATTCCTAATGTCTTCTAAGTGTAGATTTATCATACCTCTTAGGTAGAGATAAATTAAATAGATGTAATGTTGGAAATGCTCATCTTATAATGACCCAAATGAAGTGACCCAAAATGGAAACCACTATGAACAAGTACATTTTGGAGGATAGAAAATATAACCCCTACTCTATCAGTCTGGAAAAATTGAGGAAAACAAGACCACAAAGCACTCTTTAAGAAATTCAAATATTTTGTATTTTGCAATAAGCTCTTTTAAATTATGTTCACATAGTAATTTGAACAAGGAAAATTTACTATAAGGAACTATTGACTATAACAATGCATTGGAGTCACAAGAAATTGTCTAGGAAGAAGTCAAGAGAATTCTTAAGACTATAGGAAGAAGAGCATCCACTACCCTCAGGACTGAAATAGCGTAACTAAGAAAGAGTCGCCCCTCCCCACCTCCCCGCGCCTGAGATACCTGGAAGAGCACAGCCTTGACTCACTGCGGGGCACAGAAGTTGCACTGGTGGAACTTGCTAGAAATCTACCCTCTAGGGTGCTAGGGAAAGCTGTTTCCAAGTAGGTGTCTTGCCAGAGGCATGCCATTACAAAACAAAGATGGAGGATGCTGGGAGAAAATGCTGGGTGCTGCTGGCAGCTGGCTGTGCACAACAGGAGCCTGGCACTGGAGAAACCAACTTTGCTAGAGCAGCTGAGCCCTGGGGAAGTGTGTATCGCAGGAGCTGTGAGCTGAAGAAGCTACACTTGCTGGGTTGTGGCAATCTGCTCTGTTAAGCATGAGAGAACCAGGAAGCAAAACCATTTCCCTCTGTAGCGTTTCTCCAATGCCCCCTACTGACAAAATGTTGATGCCAGTGGGTAAGAAGAAATATTTAAAGGGCCCAGATCCATTTTCACAGAGCAGGTAAAAAAGTTGAATTTGGACCTGAGAGGCAATACGTTGATTATTGGCACCCTCAGGGAAGAAAAATGCTCTGGAGAAAAATTGTGACTTAAGGAGTGTGATGAGCAGATCTCACCCAAGAGCTTCCTCGGTGGCTTAGACCTTAAGTCATCCACCTGCAGTGATGGAGACCTGGGTTCAATCCCTGGGTCGGGAAGATCCCCTGAAGAAGGAAATGGCAGCCCACTCCAGCATTCTTGCCATGGAGAATCCCAAGGACAGAGAAGCCTGGCAGGCTACAGCCCACCGGTCTCAAAGACTCAGACACGACTGAGCAACTGACACACACAGACACACACATACACACACATACACACAACAACATCAGGATAATTTAGGGGAACCATGTGAAATGAAACAAAAGTAAAGAATCATCGAGTGTTGATCATGGCTAGATGGGAAAAAGAAAGTGCTTTTTCTGAGAAAAGTCTAGTTCAGGAACTCCTGGGGGAAAACACTGGAGGAAGAGTTTCTGGGTATGAAATAAAGAGGAAAAAAACAATTAGGATGGTGACCCAGAACTGGCATCCCCTAGGACTGCAGCTAAGAGAACCAAGTTGGATTATTTCTATTCTGTTCTTTTTTCCTCTTCTATTTTTCTTGACTTTCTTGTTGGGAATTCAAATTTCTCAGACTGTGCAAAGGCTGATTTTGTACTTCTTTATACGGACTAAGACTGTTACGATTTATATTTCTTACTTTGATGGAAAGTTGGAGAGAGGGGACAAATAGTTCAGGTTACCATCCCAAAATCTAAAGTGAAACTTCAGAATTGTAGCAGTGGGATTAGAGTTGGATAGCAACATGCCTTGGTGTCCAGAAGGTAAAATGCAAGCACATCAATAAAGAAATAGATTACTATTTTAGGTGCTTCATCACAGATTTTATAAGGTTTTACATATAATTTTCCACTACTTCTTGGAGATCATTGCCACTGACACAGGACAATTGCCAACATCAAAATACCAAAGGGCTGATTTAAGAAAATAAGTTTTATTTCTCTAACTTCTAGGTAACAAATGAGATTCTTCTTACAAATTATGTTGTCACCTCAGGTAGAGAGGGTGTCATTTAGGAAGCTGATCTTTTGTCAAACATAACTGTACCGCTCTAGTACTTGTTGCTCCTGGCATACAATTAGGCAGGTGCTCCATAAATGTGGATGATCACATGGCAAGCGTAAGCCTTTTTATGACAATGCTGCACTCTCTTATAAATGCCTGAAAATGGCCCATGAGAATGCTAACTGGCGCAACAAGGAAAAGTTTACGATGCTAAGCCCCCCCAACTACAAAACACTTCGTCTCTTGTTACAGCCATGCAAATTTTTATAGGTTCATCGACAAAGGGAAAAACTGAGTGAAGTTACAACAAATCAGACAGTATTGAACTGTATAAAAATTCAAATTAAAAAAGTCAGAAAGCTCTGGGATCACATAAGTTATGAAGCTAACTGTCTTAAAAGTATAAACGTGCTGTGCTTAGCTGCATCTGACTCTTTGCTACCTCACGGACTGTAGCCCACCAGGCTCCTCTGTCCATGGGGATTCTCCAGGCAAGAATACTGGAGTGGGTTGCCATGCCCTCCTCCAAGGTATCTTCCCAACCCAGGGATTGAACTCAGGTCTCCCACATTGCAGGCAGATTCTTTATCATCTAAGCCACCAGGGAAACCCAAGAATACTGGCGTGGGTAGCCTGTCCCTTCTCCAGGGGAACTTCCCGACCCAAGAATTGAACCAGGGTTTCCTGCATTTCAGGCCCTGTGAAAATCTAGTATACCAGAAAATTCTTGGTGAGCTCATTTATGTCTCTTGTATAATCGTTTGTAAAACAGATGGACTAAACCTATACAAGTCTTCTGTATTTTTTTCATGTTCAGATGACATGTACATTTCTTTGCCCCTTGCTTGCTCATCTATGCAGTCAATGTACCCCGCTATGGACAGCTGAAGATGTTGACATGTAGAGGTGTGCTAGACGAGGGTGCTTAAACAGCTAGGGAAAAAATTATTAACTCCTCATTCTCTGTTTTGGCACATCCAAAATGATTAAGTGAAAAATATTAGTCTAAGTAACATTTTATACAGAAAAGAGTAAGCTACTCTAAAAAGTAGCTTACTCCTTTCTGCTGCTGTATCCTTCTCAGGGCAGGGACTGGCAAATTTTCTCTGTAAAAACAAAACAAAACAGATATTAAATATTTTAGGCTTTGCAGGCCACGTAGTCCTTTCCATAACTACACACTTGTATGAATAGAGCTGTGGACACTGAAATTTGAATTTATATCAGATTCATATGTCACGGGTATTATTCTTCTCCAAATTGTTTTCGTTCTGAAAATTCAAAACCATCCTTCACTTGTGGATTTGTACAAAAATAGGCACTGGGCCAGATGTGGCCTACGGACTGTAATGTGACAATTCCTGGCCTAGTGGCAGTGCTACTTCTACAAGAGCTGAGTGAATTTCATTCTCACAGTCTAAAGGAAAACTCTGTAAAGATGGTTCTGTTTGTAAGGTTTTCCCATCCAATCGTTCAAAACTTTAGCGGTCATCAATATGTCATGATTTTTCACTGCACGTCTGAAAGGTTGTCCCACTTCATCAGCTGACCCACTGAAAACTAGTTTATAATTTTACAGTGGCTTTTTCACTTTTTATCAAGAAAAAGTATATATAAAATGATTTATATAGAAGAGAAAACCTGAATGAAAGAAGCACGGCTTCTGGTCTTGGTTTTGAGAACTCAGTTCTTTGACTAGATAAGTAACTTGACTTTCACATCTCATTTTCTTTGTCTGGAAAGTCAGGATTTCCAGATGTTGTTACTAAACAGTTATATTAAATGTTAAAGGAGATGGAGGGGAAAATTATGCCTGTATTTTCTGAAATAGCTACATGTTCAGAAAAATGTGTATGTGTTTTTAAATGCCATAACATACAACAGAAGAGAGGCATATTTCTGGAGAGGAATCTAGTGGGTGATTTCTTCTGAACATTTTTGAGGTAGAAAAAAAAATTAAGCCCAAGAGTGAGCTCATGCAAACTATAGCACAAAATACACACATGTAAAATTTCACAGTTTCCCTCTGTGCCTACTATTACCAGGAGAGGTTCAGTTTAGGGGTCTGTAAAAATGTTTTCTTCCTTTAAGAATAACTCTCTGAGCCAAGACATCATCAGTTCCAGGCTCAGTCAGCTCCAGTTGAAAGTGTGAATGTTCAGCAAGAGGATATTTTTGAAAGGAGACTGAAAATCGGCTGTGCCAGATACCTGAAACGTTGTTAGGGTATTCAGTGGAAAATTTCATTTCCACATTATAAATAACTGTAGGATATTTTAAGGGATCCAAGACTAGTAACTTCCAAGAGTTGCTTATATTAGCTCCACTGAAATGTGAAAAGAAGGGAGGATGTCCAAGGACAGGCTATAAAGCTGAATTACCGGATATGATTAATTAAAATAAATAATTCAACATTGATTAAATCACCCTTAAAATCCCCAAAGCACCCAAACATTCAGGCCTGCATATTTTGCTATCCACTAAGTAAAACAAAACAGCAATGAGGAAAGAGGAAAAGCCCCCAAAATGATTACTTAAGTTCAACTGCTCTAGAAGTTCTTATTCAAAAAGAACCCGTCTGGTCGCCCATATTCGAAATACTGACTGTTATTTAGCGTCACCACATTTTCTGGTAGTCACTGGTTCTGCGGATTTCCAGGGAGAAGGACAACCCCAGAGAAGGCGGCATAACACCGACTGTGGTATTAATAGTTACTGAAATTTTATCTCCCTTGACCACAGAAATAATCAGCTTCCGGTAACTTCTCTCTTCCTTTGCAGCCCCTACACATTAAAAAAGGCAACAAACCAAATTAGAGATCTTTGATAGACTGAGGTACAACGTGCCCGAAATAAAACTGTCCCGCTGAGGAAGAGGGAAAAAAAAAAAAAAAAAGCCTTGTGTATGAGTTGTGTATATGTCTTTCTGTGTCGGCGTGGGGATGTGTGAGCGTGTGTGCCCCAGAGCATGTGACTAAGCTGGAGGCAGGGGTCGGGGAAATAAGGTAGAAAATTAATGCAAGTAGTCTGGTCTCCTGTCTTTTTGAAGGGTAAGCCGGGCTTCCCTTTGCTGGTCCGCTGCATGCGGCTGGGGAAGACCCGACCCTCGTGCGCGCCGGCGGCGCGGTGGTGGCCAGGGTTAGAGCTCTCCCCCTGTGACCAAAAAGATAATTAAAAATCGCATGCGCCGGAGACAGCACCGTTCCTCGCTGCGCACCAAGTCCGTAGTGATAAGTGGGTTCTCTCATCCCGCTGGTGCCCGGGCTCGGAGCCAGTAGTTTGGGGTCGAGGTGTAGGTTGGGCAGGGGGTATCCTAGCAGGTGATGCAGAATGAGTCACGCAAGGGCGCGGCGGCCAGGCTCGAATCTGCGGGGGTTTGGGAAGGAGAGGCGGGAACGCGGAGAGAAAATTGGGGAAGGAGAAGTCGGACGAAGGAGGCGTGGAGTTGTCGACGGGGAAAGGGAAGGTAAAAATAAGCCCCAAAGAGGAAAGACGGAGCAGTGTCCCTTGAACCCCATCCTTACCCCCGTGAGGGAGCTCGCCCTAGCCTAGCCATTCCCGCCCCCGCCTCCGCTCCCACGGTTGGAAGCCCCTTGGTCGAAGAGCATCTTTTTAGAGGGCATCTCTTTAGTGGTCCCCAAGCAGGCAACTACAGCCCTTGATGTTCATCTTGCTCTTGAAATAGGCTCCAGAGTCCTGGACAGGCACCGGGTCCCCTCTGCCGCGGCCCCCACGCTCTCTCTTCCAGGCCCTTTCAAAGGCTCAGACCCCACCCCACCAAGCACCGGCTGGGCGCGTAGAAGCGGTGTTTTAAAAACCAGGAGGGAGGGTCGTGGCAGGTCGCTACCAGGGTGAGAGAGGCGTTTGCGCAGAGCAATAAAAACGCCGATTAATGGGTATGTGAATTGGTTTAAATAAGATGGAGGGGGGTGAGAATGAGTGATGACTCAACTATCTTCCTGAATACTCCGAAGAGGAGGCACTGTAACTTTTCATTTCTTTTACAAGGTCGCTTATTACTGTGTAGTGTCAGTTACCCTGTTAGGCATCTTTGAAACGCTGGCAACGGATGATTCTTACAGACACGTTTTCAAGCTTTGCGAGGTTTAAAGGAGATTGACAGCCAGGAACTTAGAAGTACGGTTAGAGGAGGGGAAACAGCCCGGTGCCCCCTTCTTAGGGGTGCAATAGCCTCAAGCGGATTTCCCGGCTTCTGCGGGCGCCGCACATTGTTTTATTTGTTTTGAAGGCTCAGAGTTTGAGGCTGGTCGGAGACACCCACGTGCTTCTGACTCTCATCAGCGTAATGATCGCCTTAGCCAGAGTCGTGTCTATATAAACCGCAAAAACCTAATCATTAGAAATCCCAGCCTCCAAAAACCACATTTTAGGTAAAACTGCTGCTTTTTTTCTGCGCTCCTTCATCCTCTCGACCACAACTTTTTGGGGATCCAAAGTCGCTTTTTAAACCCACATTGGGAAATAAATACATAAATAAATAACCATTGAAACATTTTGAATATTTTATTTTGTACTTTTAATTTTTTTCCCCCGGGAGTGGTGGGGGAGAAAATAAGACCTTTAGACCTAGTTTTAGATGCAGAATAGACAATAAAAGTTTGAAATTCATGGAAAACTGCTGGGGTTTCCCCCAGCGAGGGTTTTTGCAACTTATTTTAATCATCAAGCTGACAGTTTTCCAGTGCTTAAAAAAACTCATCCTTGTTCTCTAGGAACGACTAGTTTGAATATAGAAGAAAAAAGTGTCCAAACACCCACTTGAGTTTCTAAAACTATTTTGACAAGTGTCCCCTCCATCCCAATTTTTGTGTCACTTAAGTGAAAAAAAAAAGAAAAGAAACACACCCAAACCCTGCAAAATCTTTTTTTTCCCCTAGGGAGTCGCTCCGGCAGAGAGGGGGGCGGGTAGGGTGGGGGAAGGGTGAAGAGTGCTGAGAAGTCAGCACAGACGCTCAAGAATTTTCCTTCCTCCTCTCTTGAAGTTAAAACGAAAAATAACGACAGTCAGATCAGCCAGCGGCTCTCTGGCATCTCAGCTTCAATCTCCCTGGACCAAGAAGGGGGTTCCTTGTCCTGGGAGGAGAGGGCGAGAAGCAAGAAGACGCGACCCGGCGAGATCCCGCTAGCCCGGGGCCGCCTCTCTCGGCTTCCGAAGCTGCGCGCGGCGTCCCGGGGGCTCCTTCTCGCGGCCGGCGGGCGGCGGCAGCGGCTGCGATACGTAGCCTCGAGATCCGTTGCCCCGAGATCCGCTGCCCGCGACTTACCTCCTGGCACCTCGAAGCGCGAGGGTCGGGGAGCTTTGCAAAGAGCAGGAGGGAGTGGATGCGAGGAGGCGGCGGTGAGAGGGCGAGAAGAGGAGAAGGGAAAGGAAAGAGCCGGACCGGGGAGCCGGGCTGGCAGCCGCCGCGGGAGGAATCTGAGTGCACAGCCGGCGCGGGGGGAGCGGCGGCCGCCGCGGAGGAGGCGGCGGCGGCGGCGGCGGCGGCAAGCAGCGGCGCGGGCGGGCGGGCGGCGGCGCGGACGCCTGCAGCCGGGTAGCTGCGCGCGGCGCGGAGCGGCGGTGGCGGGCAGCGCGCGGCGATCCTGGCCTCGGGGCTGGACTGCTGAACCCACTGGGCTCCACCGCCGGACTCGAACTGGGAGGGGGCGCCAGCGCACCCAGGACGCGGTGCCCCAGGGGGCCCCACTCCAAGTTGCTGCAGACTGAAGCCTCCTGCCTGCCCGGGCCAGACACGTCCCGGTGCTCGTTCGCAGCTGCCACCCCGGGTGTTCCAAAGGCTCCATCAAGACCTGCGCCTCTCGGGTCTCCCCAACCGCCAAGCCGATTGCTCCGCAAACGCCGCCGCTGGCTCCCGTCAGACTCCGCCCGGCAGTCGGCTTCATCGAACTTGATTTCTCACCTCCTCAGCCCCATCACCTCCAGCCCCTTTCCCCCCGTCTCGCCTCCACCCCCCAATTTCCTCCTCCTCGCCCCTCATTTCCACCCTCCTCCCCCTCCCCCGGCCACTTCGCTAACTTGTGGCTGTTGTGATGCGTATTCCCGTAGATCCGAGCACCAGCCGGCGCTTCAGCCCCCTCCAGCAGCCTGCAGCCCGGCAAGATGAGCGACGTGAGCCCGGTGGTGGCTGCGCAGCAGCAGCAACAACAGCAGCAGCAACAGCAGCAGCAGCAACAGCAGCAGCAACAGCAGGAGGCGGCGGCGGCGGCGGCGGCGGCGGCGGCGGCGGCAGCGGCGGCCGCGGTGCCCCCGGTTGCGGCCGCCGCACGACAACCGCACCATGGTGGAGATCATCGCTGACCACCCGGCCGAACTCGTCCGCACCGACAGCCCCAACTTCCTGTGCTCCGTGCTGCCCTCGCACTGGCGCTGCAACAAGACCCTGCCCGTGGCCTTCAAGGTAAGAAACTGCGGCTGCCCCCGCGCCCCCCCGCGCCCCCGTCTCGGCGCCGCCGGACCTGCCCGCAGGTCTCCGAGCCCGCGGGGGCCCGGGTCCCCGACCCGGGAGGCCTCCAAGACTCCTACCTCGGTGGCTCCGACCTGAGGGACCCCCGTCTGGCCCTCTTCCTCGGGATCCCCCAGCTGGGCTCGCCGCGTTAGTGGTCCCGCACAGATCTTTCCCTCTCCCACTTGTGCCCGCAGCCACCACCTCCGCCCGTGTCCCCTCTATCCGTTCATCACCCCTCGAGCCTCCCGGCCAAAGTCTCGACCCACTCCTCTGAGCCGATCTCCCCTCCCACAGGAATCCCCGGTGCCCACTCTCGGAGCCGCCGCCGGGACGAGCTCCACCCCGCCCCCACTCCTCCGGGGCGAGGATCCCCGGCGTTCTCCCCTGAGACTCCCGCGCCCCCGTCCCCGGCATCCCGGCTGAACCCGACTGCGGGCCGCCGCGCCTCCCCTCCTCGGGATTCCGCGGGCTCCTACCCTCTCCTCCCCTCCCTCTCAAACGCCCTCCGCCCGTCTCGGCGCCCCATCCTCTGACCGGCTTGCGCCTTGGCTGTCCCGGCTCCTCCCGGGCTCGGGGGCCTGTGTTAGTGGGGTGCCGGCGCCGGGCGTTCGCGCCCGGGGCGGGGCGCCGGGTGCCGGTTGCTGGCGGCGGCGCGTGGGCCGAATTACGGGTGTCCGAGAGGGTCCGGGCAAATATAGGGACTCGGGGAGCAAGGGATGGGAAGGCGGGACGGGGGTGTCCTCAGCCTGCAGACCCTCGCCGATTCCCGCTACGGAGGAAGGCGGGGCCGCCGGGGTCGCCGCGCGCCCGGAGGCGGGGAGCCCGGGAGTCCCGGGAGCCAGACCCTCGAGTGCGAAGCGGCGCGGGCCAGTGGAGGGGGCGGGGCTCGCCGCGCCGCGAGGCTGAAGGGAAACCTGCGAAATGCCTTCGGCTCGCCCGCCTTGAAAACTGAGGTGACACTGTGAGATTTGCCTTATTCTTTCTTTGAAGAACTCAGACCCCAAAGGTCCCTCCCGCTTCTGAAAGGTCGTGGGAGGCTCGGGTCAGCGACCTGGGTGCCGAGGCAGTGGCCCCCACCCCACCCCCGCCCCAGGCTGGAGAGCAAACCCCCGCGCGTCCCGCGGCGGCCTCCTCGGTCCGCCTGGCCCGTTAGTTTGAGGGCGGATGTCAGCAGCCGGAGTCGCGGGCAGCGGCTCGGCAGGTTGAGGGTTTGAGGGTCCGGAGTCTCTCCGTGATGCAACTGGGGTCCCCCCGTGCCCGGCATCCCTCGCCCCCTCGCAGAGCGTCCTGGGTTGCTGGAGAGACGGGGTACCCAGGCCCTTCCTCCTCGAGGGATTAGGCGCTTGAGATGGAGGGGGCGGTGAGCCAGACGCGGAGGAGAGGACTCGCAGAAAGATGCTTCCGGTCCAGTCTAGCCTCTGAACCCGCGAAGGTGGGCCTGGGTCCTCTGGGTTCTGGGATTGTGGAGAGCAGGGTAAACCAGGCCTTGGGGTGGAGTGGAGGGGGAAGGGAGGAATCCCGCCAGTTCCTCCCTTGTGGACCCTGGGGCCAAACTCCCGCGGGCCAGTGGCAGGTCCCTGTTATTGACCACCCCTCTGCGCCACGCACCAATTCCGATTCCCTGTGTGGGTGGGGTGGGACGAAAGAGGAGTCCAGGTCAATTAGAGCTGGTTATCTCGCTAGGTCTTCTATCAGAGCAGGAATCAGAATGAATTATTATGGAAAGGGGATGTTGCATTCTGAGGCAAGTTTCATTTTACAGTTGGCTCAAGAAACGTGTGTGTTTTAACCATCCCATTTCTCCTTTTATAAACCACCCATTTTGTAGGTTAAGCGTTCCTTCCTTGAAATATGGAAAGCTCAGAATATAGGTGAATCGTAGAAATGTGGATTTTCACGTGAGAGATATCTTTTACAATTCATCGTCCAAGGGTCCAAAATTTTCACATTAGCCTTATGTGAGAGTGGAAATTTGTTTCCACCTACCTCTCCCTCCTCCCCAGTTCCCCTCAAAACATAAACAAAAAGCCCTGGATAAAAACAGCAAATAATAAAAATAAATAGATATTATATATGTAAAATGCCAGAAGTCAGGATATAAAAAAATTAAGGCTCTAGATGTTTGATATTCTGCATTCCGTTAGTTTTGCTAAACATGGTTTTAAGGTATAAATGTCTTGAACTATACTCTTGCATTTATGGTGGTGAATAGATTCTGAGCATTAATACTTTGACTAGAAAGGCTCTTTTTGGCATAAAGATAGAATGCAATTTAGTTTGAGCTGTTCTCAGATGTTTTTGGCTATCTTTAGGTTTTCTCATTACCACCCTTTTAAAATTATTTTGAAAATAAATTGCTTTCTCTGTTATTCATCATACTTATTTTTAATTATAGAGTAATTTTACTTGTAACCAGTAAAGCAAACCATAGATAACACATGACCATATTGAATGTTGTAATTTGTATTAACTGAAAGATAAATTGAATTAACGTAAATCTTGACTTTCATGTTTTCCCACCTCCCTAAACTTGTGTTTAACAAAATTCAAATAGTGGCGGACAGCTGACATCCACTCAGTATATGTTTTGTCTCTTTTGAAAATAGATGTGTAGATACTCAGAACATCCAGATTTTGACAATATTTTTGTTTGTTTAAATCTGAATGTTAGTAAAATCAACCTCTTTTACCTTACTTTGGAGATAAAAGCCTGTGAGTGGTAGACTTTCTAGACTCTTGCGACATAATCAAATACATCTGCAAAGAAGAAGTAATATGAAGAAGTCTCAGTTTTAAAAGTGGTGACAGCAATTTGGCTATCATATTCAGAGCTATGTACAAAGTAAATTATAGTGTTGTTGGGTAGATATCAGACAGGTAAATATATTTAATATAGAACGTAATTGTTGAGAAGTCTGGTATTCAAATCAATATAATATTTATTGAGCCCATATTTTATGCCTGTGACACTGAGCTCTGCGAAGCAGAAGATCAGAAATGAATTCAGTAGACTGTGTTTTGATATGTTAACTTAAAACAGTGCTTCAAAATGATATTGGTAGTGTATTGCATTAAGACATGTCATGTACTAGCGTTGTTCATCTGATCTTGTTTTGGAATTATACGAAAGTACTTAATACACTGACATGTAAAAGTGCAAAAACAACTTGCATGCTTTAAACTACACCAAGTTGTTTATTAGCATTATATTTTTAACAAAGTTCTGCAGTTTTGAAATGTTCAGTCCTCCCAGGTGTCAAGGAAATGGAAATAAATATTTTTAACGTTTCTCTCAGGTGTATGTCACTGAAAGCTTAAAATAGTTAAGGCATACTATTAGAGGATCCCAGGCCCTTTCTGTCTTGGGTAGTTGCAGTGATGAGAAAGCGATATGCAAATTCATTGCATTAGTTAATGGTCAGGTAGAAACAGTGGGGAGAACATGTTAGCCCTGTAGCCAGTAGCACCCTTGTAAGTTAGGAGTCTGTCAGTGTTTTCATCCTGAAGCTTGGTGTTCAGGGTTCGTAGCTCAGTTGCCTTAAATAGCTTCAAGCTGAAACACTATGCAGAAATTTTAAGTCCAGATGTGTATTTTAAAGTTAAAAGTAGACTATTGCACTGCTTTAAGTTAGTGAACACTGGTCTGTATATTTACCAGGATCATATGTTTTTCTGGCAGTGTTAAAGAAAGAAAACATATTTTTCGATATATGATCTATTGCTCATAGTTAATTCTGCATGTTTAATAATACCTTTCAGTATTCGTCACAAGTAGGGTTTCAAAATGATGGAGCAATTTCTATTTGAAAATAATTTTTTCAACATCATTGGCCATTTTTCTCTTTATAAGCAAGTATGTAGCTAATGCCTATTTGACATAGTGAGTTGTATTTTCCTTACATAATTAGCAATCTTATTTTATGTTTGTGTCTTTTTAATGTAATTATACCTAAACAAAGAAAACAGGTTATTAAGCCTGTTAAAACTTTGCTAAACCTACTCTGAGTTGCTGTGCAAAACTATGTACATCATAGTAGATCTCAAGTTGTTTGAAGACAGACTTATTTTTGTGTTATGCCTTTAGATGCAAGAAAAATTATTTAAAATTCAAAATTTTAGGATTGAGTAAATATGAAACTTACTGGTAAGATAATGGAAACAAATAGTGTTAGATGGAAAATAAATAAACAAAAAATTTAAAAACTTACATTTGAAAACAGGCGTGGTAAAATGTCATTCATTATTTTTGCCCCTTTGGGATTGCTGTTTTTATCTTTTAGAATTCCAGAATATCCATTGTTAGATGCTCTAAATCAGCTTGATACATGGCTCATGAATTTCTGGCTTAAACTGAAATAATGCCCATCACATTTCTCTGACATATAGTATAAAAATTAAGAAATGCTATTTAATATTATATTTACTCTTTTCTGTACAGTTCAATCAGGTTTTTCTAAGTTCTAGGTTAGAGTCTAAAAGTAACTAATATTTGTGAAACTTTGTGATAGTTTATTTAAAGTTATCTTTGCATAATTACCATAGGAATAAAACTTTTGCTTTTTGCAATTACTCCCTTACCTTTCTTTTTATTCCAAAGATAGATTTGGTCAGATTCTATCTTGAAAACTAATTATATTTCAATTTTGCTGCAAGTACAATGTGCCCAAGTGATATTGGTCTTGAAGAGTAATTGATTAAGCGAAGACTTGACTTCTGTCTGTGGAAATGTCATAAGCAATTTAAATTTCCATATAATAAGACCACAAAAACAGTTTTAAGGGCCTGAGTTAATTCTCCATTGCTCCTCTTTCAGGGTAGCTCACAGATTTAGTCAGAGGAACCCTCATAAAAATTTTCAATAGCATTTTTAGAGTTAAATGTCCTTTTACTTTATTTTTCACAAGCTCTGTATCATGTGATTTAAATGCTAGTTATCGTGAGGTACGCTAAATAAAGGAACTTCTTTCTCTGTTCTGAAATGTCAGGACACAAAATTACTTCCCTCCTCCCCATGAAGTTTCTTGAATTGGTAGATTTTATATTTGAAAAACACCTAGAAAAGTAACTGTTAAAATTTCATCACAAATTATTCTTTGCAGAACAGAACTTTTGTATTGGGTAATGTGGAAACAAAATTTTGAGTGCTAACTAGTTAAAAGGTGATTTTTGAGTGCTCTCTACCCCTTAAAATGTTTTGCATTGCTTGGGTTTGGTACAGATGAAATGTGCAAAAATTTTTTGATTCTTTTGGTTTTCTTTTAGATAAACATAGTTGAAAATATCCAAGGGAAACTTTTTAGCTTCAGAGATCTACTTTTTTTTTTTTAACCCTCAAACATATAATTACACTTCTGATTGATATAAAGTCAGATATATTCTCTGTATCTCCCTTTTTTTCCTCAGAAAAACATTAGTCAATCTGATGTGGTAGAGTGAATAGCAGAAAAAAACCAAAAAACAAGAAACAAATAGATTTAGCTACTAAAATAGAATTCAGCCAAAACAGGAAAAGTTATCACTATATCTTGTTAGTTAGCATTTTTTTCCAGGCCAAGTTGTAAGCCTCATAGAAGACTCACACAATTTGTGATGACCTATTTGTTTTGTTATTAAATGTGATATGTAAAACATATCATTATTTAATATGGCCATTATTATACTGCTTAAGCAAAGAAAAATGGATTTATGTATTTCACTCTTAGGGGATCTTTTCTTTCATATTTTCCCATATTGAATCAATTTTCCTTTTCTTCTAACTAAAAAAATCCATTATATTAAAAATATGCAGTAAAATAATAAAGTCCCAGAGCTCTAAAAAATCTGTATATTGGGGCAGATTTCACTTTTTTTCCGGAAATTTCGCCAGCCTAGAGTGAAACCCATCAGCAGTCCTATATCTCTCAACAACACTAAAAAACATCTCAGGACATGAAGTAAAGAATTACATATTGAATTGAACCCTTTAAAGATGCTTATAAGAAAAAAGCCTGTGTTTAGCACACAGCCGACTTGCAACAGAAGTTAGCCTGCTCATCTTACTAAAAGCACATCATTATAATTATACTCTATACTTATGGTGTATCTTCTACATTTTACAGACTTTAAAAATTATCTCCAATTTATGTTGGAAAACTGTAGTTTCAGGAGATGAAGTTACTTGCGATCATGGCAGAGGGGTAATAGAGGTGGGGGGAAAGAAGAGGGTCCCTTGATTTTTGGTGCATTAATTCTCTTCTAAAGAGTCCAACTTTTCTGCCTTCATTAATACACTTACTGGTTCCATATTTACTTTGACATAGAAAGCCACACAGCAGGTGTTAAAACACAATATGCTGAGTGTAAAAATGTCAAGCATTCAAATGAATACTGGCAAACACAGTCAGTTATTTCAGTATTTTTCAGATGTGCACATTTTTGGCCTTGTGAATTTGAAAACTTGATGAGTACTTTGCCTCCATCAGGGGTACAGCGTTACCTGTGTTCAGTAGCCGCTTGAGGCACTAGATCAAGTAAGCAGGAAGGAAATCATACTCTCATGGGATTTACCCTTGACCTGGGAGACTTCTCAGATTGAACAGAGTAACCGTATATTCCGGGTAAAGGACAGTGGGCATGATTCCCTCTCCTCTGGGACGGAAAAGTTGTCAGAAAACTAGTTTGGAGCAAGGGCATATTGCCTCTAGCTGGGAGTGCTGACTCAAACTTTAACTGGTTCTCTCACAGACTGTTGGCGGTGGGACGTGATGCTCTTTATGGAGCTCTTTCATTTATTCATTTCAAAAATATTTATCAAACACTTACTCTGTGCCAGGCACTGTTTTGGGAGCTGAGCATAGAGTGGTGAACAAGGCAGATGAAGGCCCCTGTCTCTTGTAATTTCTAGTCTCATATAATCTGGGCCCCTAGAGAGAGTCTCTTAGCTTTGGGCTAGCATATCAAAGGGGGGTAAGATGGTCGTTCTTGTATGTACATTGAAATGAGGATTATTTGAGTACGATGGGATGCTATATAAGTGGGTTCTATAATTTGAGGACAGCTTTAAGATTTTAAACTGAATAGCAGAGTATTAAAGGAGGCATGGATTTCCTTGGTGGCTCAGATGGTAATGCATCTGCCTACAGTGTGGCAGACCTGGGTTCAAGACCTGAGTCAGGAAGATCCTCTGGAGAAGGAAATGGCAACCCACTCCAGTATTCTTGCCTGGAAAATCCCATGAATGGAAGAGCCTGGTGTGCTACAGTCCATGGGATTGCAAAGAGTTGGGCACGACTGAGTGACTTCACTTTAAAGGAGGCATAGAACTGAGAAACCCTGAAAGAACAGTAAAGGTGAAAAAAATATTGATTTTTTTTTTTTTTTTTTGCTTTTTGTTTGTTGGGTTGTTTCCTGGCTGGAGCCAAGGGCAGAGTGAAGGGATGTTGGAGCAGGCTTCCGCGGTGGGGGAAAGGCAGTTCTAAAATATAGTGATCATATCTGTTTCATCATGCTGTAAGAAATCTGCTTTAATGAGAGTTATGTACGAATTGAATTGGGAGCATGGAATTAAATGCTTTGGTTTGCTTTATGGACATCTTGACAAAAGAAGGAGGAACGGAAGGAGGAGGGTAATATTTGTCAGGCAGGCAAGCACACGTGGGTATTGTCATTGGAGGGTGGTGGGGGTTACTGTAGTTGGAGCCATGGCTTAGTCACCACAAAGGGCATCTGGAAGCTGAATGAGCAAGAGATGGAAATCATCTGAATATTATAGGATCCTGGAAGTTAGCTGCGAGAAAGGATATTATTAAGAGGCAGGCCCTTGGTAATAGGTTTAAGAATAGTGTGTTTTATGTATGACAGTGAAGACTCTGTACCGACAGTCCCTTCCGGGCTCCATGTTAATCAGAGGCACCTATTTGCAAGTTAGCTGACCCTGGTTAAAAGTGTGTTCCCTGGGAGCAGTGAAAAATGTTTATTAGCCTCAAAGACTGATTATTCTGGATCTTGACTTTCCCGAGTTAGTCGGCTGCAGGTTAACAGCTGAAGATTAGGGAGGCAAGTGTGTCATTCCAAGATGGCAGATAGGATGAGACAGAAGTTTGGCTAAAGGTGCACTTTCTGTCTGTACCACTCATGTGTCAGTGATCATTTTCAGCCTGTTACATGTCTTTATTCCTGTACCTAGACTTTAAGCTCATGATAGCTTTGTATATTCCACTGGGTCCCACTGCAGAGTGGGCATTCTGTCATGATTTGCAGTGTGATTGAACGCTGAATATCTAGCTCAGAGAAAGTTGATGAAATGTAGTTCTGGATACCACACCACATTTAGACTTCCCTGTAGTCGGGAACTGTAAGTTTTCCCTAAATGTCTTATCCCATAGAGCCGACCACACTTCCTTTTTTTGGGTAGGGGCTATGATCTGGCTGAGACCACACCTCAGGGAGCTCCACACTGCAGACAGGCAGTGCCTTAATATGTATGATGCAGTCTGCACATGGGGCATCAGCTTTCCTTCTGTGGTATAATTCCTATGGACAACTTAACATGGGGATTTAATAAAAATGTACATGTATTCTGTGAAGAGTCCAACAACAAATGAAGGAAACTTTTGCATGCCTTTGAAATGGGTGGGCCCTGAAACATTGGTCTGTTTGAAGTGGCATCCGAACCCGTATGCAGATGCCTTGTTCCTGTCTGCCATCCTGGACTAGAGCACTAAGTCCTGATACAATGCATCCTTTACGATGAGACTATATTCTCAGTTCTTCAGCTTTTCTGAGATGCCATTATTGCTGCTATCTTTCCTGTTTTATGCAGGTGGTAGCCCTCGGAGAGGTACCAGATGGGACTGTGGTTACTGTCATGGCGGGTAATGATGAAAATTATTCTGCTGAGCTCCGAAATGCCTCTGCTGTTATGAAAAACCAAGTAGCAAGGTTCAACGATCTGAGATTTGTCGGCCGGAGTGGAAGAGGTAGGTCTCTGATTTTTCATATGGATAATGGAATAAACACTTTAGGATCCTCTGATGAAATGTAGGCTAAGTCTGTATACAAATCAGCACCTTCTACTGAATAGAATTACTGAAAGTTTTCTTTAAATACGTCCAGATGAGGTTGAGTGTTTTAGTGAGTACTCAGGCCTTTTTCATTTGTTTTATGATATTGAAAATTCAAACAATGTTTTCAGAAGGACCAGTTCCTAATTTCACTGGGTGTGAGCATATGAGGTGGAAGGAAGAACATTTGGAGGTTCAAGTTCTGAGTTATGAGGAGCCAAATAACTGGAGTACATTCAGTGGCAAAGGGCAAAGAAAAGGGAGTGCATTGGATCAATTTCCTGGTAATATCAATTTTGCTCTAAGTTGTAGCAAGGACAGCTAGCATAATGCTCTTCACTTGTCACATATGTTACCTCTGTAGGATTTAATTTACTCCTATAGGAACTTATTTAAAAATCATAGGCTTTTATAGAAGGCTTTTCATTTGAATAAGTGAATAATGTATTACTTATGTTAGAATGACTATGTGGAATTGCCTAGACAGATGAATGATTGGGACTCTAAATATTTCCACATTATTTAAGAGTTTCCACCATCCATACCCCCATTCAAATATTAGGAATCCTTAAAAAGATCACAAAGAGAAAATAACCCCTTTTAGGGTTGTTGTAGCTGTTTCATAAATGTGGTTAATATATTTTTTTTAAAGTCTCAAAGAAAACCAGTATTTTGGCTTTTATTTACTTATTCTATGGCAAGACTTTTAATCATCATTCATTAGAAGTTTTATGTTCATTTACTGATTGATTGAATCTGACATTTCCATTTTAAGTATTTTGATGAGAAGAGGGAAAATAGACCACTTTAGGACTGGAGTGAAATGAATTATAAATAAATTATAAAGACCTGTGGAATGACTTTAACCCAGGTTTGTGTTAGGAAATGAGAAGCATCAATTTTTAAACCATGTCCAATAATTGCCCTTTAGTTTGGATCAGATGTCAAATTATTACCATTGTAAAAACTTGATAAGGGAAATTCATGCAAGACTGTTTCCGGTGAGTAGTTTTAGTTTACTTTCTAGGAACAGGGCCAAGAAGTTGTACTTTTTAACTTAAAAAAAATGATGCATGCTAATGAGATACTGTCACTGAAGATTTGAAATAAAATGAGAGCCTCTGGTAGAATCAAAACTCAAGGGGTTATCTCTGCATCAGGTTTAGTTCACTTTCATTAAAAGGGAAAAAAAAGATACATCTTAGTCTCACTCTTGACTGATTAGGTGTAAAGTATGTATGTGTGTGTATTCATTTTTCCCCTCAGTTACTGTGCAGGCCCACTGTACAATTCAAATTTCTTTTTTCTAGTAAGAAGAGAAATTTGAACATGATGTATCTTCTGAACCTGTATCTTCTGAAGGGCATCTTTCTTCTAATGTAACATTACTTTGTTGAATTCTAGTGTTTAAAAGACCAGGCGCTATACATCATTTTACAGATACAAACTGGAGTTTTCATTTATCTTGCTTTTGTATGATATAGATGCTGCATAACTTTTCTCTGATCAGTTTGAGTAGAAACTATGGCAAAGTGATAGTGTACTTTGTAAACCCTCAACATATTTATTTAAGAAACTTCAAAGAGAAACAAAGGGTGTGCACTGTTTTACTATATTGGCTTTCTGAGTTTTGGCTGGTTTCCCAAATAGCAATTTTTATATTAAAAAAAAAAAAGACAGACTTAACTGCTTGCAGACTTTTCACGCATGGAAGATGAAGAAAGCTTCTTTTGATGAAGTGTAATTATGTCCAAACAGAGCTGACCCCCTCCCCCTATATTTCTTATGATCTTAACTGAAGAAAGTAGGATTTTTCCTTTGAAGCAGCCGGGACTTGGTGGAGGATCTGAAATGCCACAGTCTGCTGCCAGAGGCAGGATGGAGAAATTGGTCCAGACTTGTCTTCAAGACTTAGATTGGGGGGTGGGGGAGCGAGTGGAGAGAGAAAGAAAAATTGATGTATCACTAATAATAGATTTTTAAATCAGGGCATTAATATTGTATGAAAGGAAACAGTAATATCAAGCTGAAATGAAGAGGGAAAAAGGACAGAGAATATTGATGAGATACTACCCTTTGAAAAGAAAAAATGGGTCAGTTCTTCAGTGGCAGGAAATCCTTTAACCTGCCTGTGTACCTGACCTGCTTCTAACAGTCCCTTTCCAGCTTCCTCTTTGATTTTCACACTTCTATATTTCTCTCAAGTTTTTAAGTCTGAGTCAACAAGATGCTGCCATTGTATTTGGTGCCCAGCTATTTACATTTTTCTATTTTCAGTAGCATTAAAAAATGAAAAACCAGCAAGTTCCTCAAATGCTACATTTTTTCATGGATAGAAAGATACACTCTCAGGAATCAAAAAAAAAAAAAAAACAAACAGTTTTCGATTTATAAAGCAGTAACATGTCTACTTACTCTGGCATTATGGATTATCTGAGGACCACAGCTTTTCGAAGTGCTTTGGAATACGAGTAGAGCATCGGTGAAACTTGCATTCAGTGGAGAGTGGCTTACATTTTTAAATTGTCTTTTCTCTTTTTCTCCTTTATATTTTAAGCCAAGTATTGAAAGTGACTTTGGTCTTTAAGTTTTCTTGGCGTGCTTCCTCACTTTTGACATCAAGTGAGTTGCTTTTAATTTACAAGCACTTCTAAACACCTGTAGTGTGCAGAGCATGGTACTTTGTCAATTCCAGATACAATCTGTGCTTATAGTCTTAACTTTCCCCACTATTTCTGACAGCCCCTCGGGCTAGGTCAGAATTGTCTTTCAATGACGTGTCCTATGTGTATCTCAGAAAATATATGACTTGAGGACATATTGCAGAACTAGTTCCCAGATGAAGCTAAGATGCTACAATTAAGATGCCACTCGTTGTCTAACTAGTGCTGGCTCCCTAAGTAAGAGCCTGCATTTTTTATCACTTATGGAGAGTAGTAAACAATGGGATTTGGAAAATTTTTTTAATTTAAGAGAGTAAGTCATGAATACTCATGTAAACATTTGACTTCAGAAATGTATCGCTATTTATAGGGACGAGAGCAAATGACCCAGTTGGGTGGTAGTTTCTGGAACCATTAGGTTCATGTTCCTTCTGAAGGGGCAGTAAGAAGTGGGAGGAACTGCCTTGTCTTTTGCTTTAGTTGTTAAAGTCCATCTTGATTCTTAGGATTTGATTTTAGAAGACTTCAGTCAGACTTTCAGTCTCAAACAGCAATATTCTCAGAAATGGTTTAGGTAAATTCATGGGCACTGTCTCTTGTGGTTATTAAGAGTCATTAAGGACAACTGAGATGTGTACATCCTTGGTTTATGAAGATTCGTGCCATGGATGACAACTGTTTTCTAAGCACCACTCTTGAAGCACTGTTAGAAACAGTCCTGGCTCACAGGCCATTGATCCAGAATGGATCTTTTTTTTTTTAATGGCTTAATGCAAATTAACTTTCAATCTAGGAGTTCAGCCCGTTCACTGCTCCAGATCTTCCCATTGTTTTAAGGTCCTGATCTGGATCCAGTGACTTCCTATTCGACTTTCTAATCTCCATTTCTGTAGGCTTTCGGTTTTCTGTAAGCAGTTCAGACTCCTGGCTGCCTTAGTCTTCTGGTTAGTCTTAATGTTTATAATAAATCCTTTGTTCCCTAACCAGATAATTAAATTTCTTAAATCCATATAACATTCAATATATAATGGATAAAATACAGAATATCAGTGACACTTTAAAGATAGGTGATTTCATCATTCCGGCTGACATTCTTCATTAGTAGATTTATATTTGTTTCTTGATCTGATAGAGCTGTTTGGGACACATGTAGCAATAAATTACCTATTAGTTTCTAAAAATGCTCTCCAACAAAGTCAAAAAGAAGAGCATTAATTTTAGGGTCTGGAAGACTTGGTTTCAGATCCACTTATTAGTTGTGTGGTTAAATTAGTAAGATTCTCTGAGCTTCGGTTTCCTTGTTTGTGAAATGAGCGTGATAAACCTGAGTGGGTAGGATTAAATGAGATAATGTGTATGAAGTGACTGGCACTTCAGTGGTTTCTAATCAATATTCATTTTCCTCATATTTCCCTCCCTGTCCCTTTCTCTTTCCTCCCCGCCCCCCCCCACCGCCGCACCTTCTTAGCCACAGGGTAGCCAAAGAGACTTAAAACTATATATGCCTAGTAACAAATGATATGTGTCTGAAACATATTTTAGGAACTTACATGGTCTGGGTTGAAAAGAAAACCCATTCACTGGACTTGACAGCCAAAGGCCTGTTCTCCATTAAGCCTCCTCTACAACCTGTTCCATATTAAGCTTTGAAAAGATTGCATTAAACTCTGTGTTGCTACATATTGTTTAAGATTTGTGTTTTGATTTCATACGCTCTGCTTTCAGTAAAGGGAAAAACAGTCTTTGACCAAAAAAAAAAAAAAAGGCAAAAGGAAGGGAGCTTTTCAAAGCTCTGTCCCAGGAGCAGGCTAAATGGATTCTCTGGCCTGAGATTGCTGAATGTTTTATTCAGTCACTGCTTCACGCCCACCTTTTCCTGTCTTGTAACAGTTTGCAGTTTTGACTATCTGACATGACTAACCGTCGCAAATCTAACTGATTACAACTGTCAGTGAGTCTGGGTAGCAGAGTCTGGTATCTTCTTCTGGAGAAAGCAAACAGCCAGATCTGCACCCAAACTTTTCCCCATCATTTTTGCCACCCTTCCCCCTTCCAACCCCACCCCCCATCACCTTTTTTAGCTTATTAATTTGAAACATCAAATATACTTTTTCAGTGAAGCACCCCCTTGGCTGAAAGCAAGCATTCATATTTACACTGGGAGATGTCATGTACATTTACCAAAAATAAGTTACTCTCAGGGAGTCATTTCAAGATGGCTCTTAGATGAGGAGGTATGTTAGGAAAGGGGTGGGCAGGGAGGAGAAAAACTTTGTTCCAGTAATGATGAAATCATCATACCACAGGCACATTAAGGCCAGGACGGGAGACACTGGCTCCTGTTAAAATGATTCCCATAAGAATCTTACTCTTTCATCTTCTCATTGTAGTGCAGTTAAGCAAATGAAATGCTAAAGCCATGCGAAGTCAATAGCATAATCAACAGTGATTTAGTATTGTTCTCTCACGGGGTCATGACCTAATCCTAAATAAAGACTTCTAAAATTGTCTGCTTGGATGTGTTCCTGATGTTGTAGAAAAACTGAAAGCAACGAGAACCCTCTTCAAGTGGTCCAGAGTTTTTGTTTGCATTAGAGCTCTTGCTACTGAGCAACTCTTTTTTGAAATTGGAGCCTCCCTGTACAAGGCTGCCATGAAGATGAGGATTTTAGTGCTCATGAGCTTAGTAACTCCCTAAAGTGGCCCTCAGAGGGTTTCTCATTAGAATAAGGAGTCTTGACTGTTGTTCGTGTTGGGTTACTTCTTCAGAGATGCCTAAATACAGTGTAGACATTAGAACTGCCAGTATATCAATACTGTCTTTTTATATTCACTGTGGATTTCCCCTTTTCTATCTGCAGGCAAGAGTTTCACCTTGACCATAACTGTCTTCACAAATCCTCCCCAAGTAGCCACCTATCACAGAGCTATCAAAGTCACAGTGGATGGACCCCGGGAACCCAGAAGTAAGTGCTTGCCTTCCTTTTGGAAATGGGAATAGAATTTGTGGAGACCCTGTGAGTAATTTATCCAAGATAAGTTAGTGCTCCTTTCACTTGAAGAATTTCTTTGCCAAGTTTGCTATCTGCATATATTTTTACGAGGGCAATTAGATCTTCACAGTTAGTGGAAAATCAAATTACACTTTTCACCTTTGCCTCAAAATTGCTAAGCCCAACATAACTTTGTGAATTTCCGTTACTGTAAGTTTTTCGCTAAAAATTCTGCTCATCTACTGGACACAATAGATGAGGCAGAACAGACCCACAAGAGCTGAGGAAGAAAACAATAAACTGCAAAATCCTGAGCTTAGTCAAAAAGCTTTTGCGTGTGTTTCCCATGGTCTAAGAATGTGTTTTAACTTTTTAACTCGCCCACTCAATTCCCTTTATAGAGAGCACACTGCTTAATTACAAAGAATTTATTTGCAAATGATAACTTGCTTGATTGTTACAACACTGTTGTTTGCTCATGTTCTAGTAATTGCCATAGATAGTTTCTTTAGCAGATAGAGTCAAGCCAGATTTAAATCCACCTTGGTTTATTTGTCTCCTGGGACATCTGGAAGGTTGAACCAGCATCATTTGAAGGCAGTGCCCATCATCCATTTGGGCTAATATGCATTTTCCTCTTAAATCTAAATTAAAACAGGTTTGCTCCACCCTCCACCCCTAAAACTGATTTGAACATACTTACCAGAGCCAAATTTAAATATGTTTAAGGATTAAAGATTATTTAATATATACAACCTGAAAAATTCCGTGCCAATGGAAACATCATACAGAACTCCGCCTTTGATGAGTGAATCCATTGGAGACGTAGCCATTGTTGTTTGGAGAGTTTAATTTGGCTTGTGGTGGAGGGACAGCTGGCAGAAATCTTTGTTATATAATGATACACCTGCCAAGACAATGGCATAGCTTTTCTGCTCCTAAAATCGAGAGCAAAGGGCTGGTGAAGTTTTGCCTCCCCTCTGCCCCTGGGGCCGCCTGTCCTTGAGCCATGGGAAGACGTGTTGCCTTCCGCTCCTCTCGCACTGTCTCTTCTCATGAAGGCTGACTGCTCACCCAAACCTAGGGAGGTTTCCTGCCTGAAAAGTCAGTCTTTGAGGTTTTTCTTTTCTCCTTCTTGCATGTGCATGGCGTTCTTCTAGGTTTCTCAGCAAGGAGAGCGCTGGTTCTGTCTGCTCAGGTTAGGCGGTGGACATACACATGTCTCTGGCTGCCCTGTCCCTGGTCCTCAGGGTCAGCAGTCATGCAGTGCAGGTAAATGGATCAGCCTAGGGCTATCTGGCCTGATTTCGGATTTTTGCCTGACTTTTCTGGACCACTGTCCATCTGTCACCATGGCTTAGGATGGAAGACATCTAACATTTTATCTGATTAGCCCCTGAGTTCCTGAAAAGGCAGGGACATCCCTCTTAATAATGCACCAAGCAGGATGGTAGTCTTTTCACGTTTAACACGACTAATACTTATCTTGTAAAGATGTTTCCTGCTGATCTCAGCTGCTTTTCTCAGTTCTTGGAAAAACCATCACTGTGTGTGTGTGTGTGTATGTCTCTCTCTCTGTGTATATCTCCAGATGCTCACAAGTTGATGCTCAGACTTGATGGTTGGGAGAGGAAGCAGGGGATGGTGGTTGCTGCCTCATTCTGAAAGTGGTGACAAAAGGAGGAGGTAGAATAGCTTTGGGAGGGTCACTTCTCTTTCAAGCAAGGGTGGTATCACTTCATTCCCAGGAGGCCATTGGCAGAATGCACAGTTGCTAGGCTCAGTCCCTGTAAAGACAGAGAAGTGCTCTGAAAGCAGTGAGAGTTAGGGATAGAGCAGATCGTATGCATGTGACCTGAGTTTAGGCTTTTGATGCTGCTGAAGGTGCTGGGGAGAAGCAGATATAGAAATTGCCCTAGATCTGCTCACAAACCAAACGTATCTGTGGAAATGAGATGTCGTTTCTCTGACATCACAAGGTGACTGGCCAAACTCAGGGTCTGGCTGTGTCTGGCATCAGTAACGTTTTAATCCTACAACCTGTATTCTCAGTCTGGGATTATTTCCTTCCGCCCTGCTCTTGGCCGTCTGAGCATTGCATGTTTGTAAGTAAAACCCTCTCCTCAATATTGTTCTTTAGTTTTGAGACTCTCAGGTGTGGAAAATGCCCAAGATTTTAAATTTCCTTCAACTGTGAGTTGAAGGCTTTTAATTGATAGGTGTGTGTATAATGTTAAATGAAGAATCCTCTAGAACATGAGTTGGCAGACTTTATTTTTGTAATGTGCCAGGCAGGAAATGATTTCAAGTCTCTGGGTCCTATGATATCTGCCACAGGGACTCAGTTCTACCAGTGTAGCTCAGAAGCAGCCTTCAACAATACATAAACCAATGGTAGTGGCTGCATATCAATAAAACTTTATTTACAAAAATAGGCTGGGGGTGGTCAGATTTGGCACACAAGTTGTGGTTTGCCAACCACTGCTCTAGACTTCTTCAGAGTGGCTTTTCTCAACCGTTAACAGAAAAGAGCTTTAGGAAAAGGCTCTCCTGAGGGGAGAAAAAAAAGACAGTGAATGCAATTGTTTTAGCATCTTCTCCTACAAAATTTTAATTCTGTAATTAATGGTTGTCATTGAAAGACTGTCGTCTGTTTCTTGCTATGAAAGTTTGAAGGGATTGAGTATTTTTGCTCTCTTGGTCCTGTTAATGGAATTTCACTCCTTCTTCAGAAGATGCAATATAAGTTGAAAAGACTACTTCTGGCAGATGAGCTGTTTGAACAAGGACAGGTTCCAGGTTAACTGGTTGGGTCTTTACTCAGTAACAGGACCGTGATTAAGGGTGTGGGCTTTTGCATCAGGCTGTCTGGATTGAAAGCCCAAGATGCCGCCATTCACCAGTTGTGTGGTGATAGGCAAGTTACCTAAGTTCTCTTGGCCTCAGTTTCCTCTGTTAAAGTGAGAAAAATAATTAATAATAAAGTGAGAAGACTAATAATAGTATCTTCCTCATCCGTTGCTGCAAAGATATTAAGTGATGTCATGTATCTAAAATGCACAGCCCAGGGACTGTCGGGCAGTAAGTGCTCAGTAAGCATGAGCTATTATTACATCAGTTTCAGCGTCAGAAGTTTGCTGTAGTTTTTGCTTAGAGTACACTTCCAGGAAATAGATACCATCTAGCTTCTGTTCTCTTGGGTAATATATTTTTTTTCTTGCAGATGGCTTTACTAATTTCTGCCCATTAGTAAATGACACTAATAAGTGTTATAAATTGTGCTGGAGCAGGTATTCATGCTGCCTGGGGACAGCTGGGCAGAACTGATGATAAACAGCTTGTTTGCAGCAAAGTCCAAGAGAGGATGCAAGGGCACTGATGCCGCCCTCGGAGGCCCCACTTATCAGCCCATCTGCCAAAGCTTGCTTTTCACTCAAAAAAATCAGAAAGGTTTCATCCTTCTGTGTTTTCTGTCTCTGGCAGCTGAACGGGTACTGTCACATCACAAACAACTCCTTCTCTTAATATACACATCTGGCGCTGGCAGTTGGACGAATTTCATAAGAGCACATGATCATCACTCATTACAAGATTAAAAAGTACCCCATGGCATCATTGATGTTTTTTAACTTTGATCTTTTGCAGTTGTGATTCATCTCAGTTATAAAACTTCCCTTTAAAGGAACACAGCCGATGACTTATTAGAACCTTCATCTTAAGTAGCGTAAACATGAGAATGGTACACATCTTTACAAAATGCCATTTATTTTCTCCACCAGCTTATCAGTTTAAGACATGACATCATACTTAAGATCCCAAATTTGTCAGCCTTGTGTTTAGGCAAGGCATGTTGACCTTCTGTTGGCAAGTTAGCTCTGAAGAGGTACTGCCGTATGTTCACCAGCAGAAGTCAGTGGAGCAGCAGCAGCTCCAGTAATGCATTTGGATGCCTAACTCGTTCAAACAGCAGTTTCTATTAGGATCTATTGTTCCACGTATGCAGTCGCTTCCAATGCAGTCCTTTTGAAAGAACTTCTCCAGGAAAACGAAATCTTGCTCGGTGGTGTCATATTCTACGGTTGTGGTTCTGAGTTAAGGAGGAAGAGTGATGGAAGGGTATTATTGGCTGTGCAGAGGATGGAAAAAGTAAATCACCTTACACAGTTGGAAGTCTTTTTATTCTCTTGCTGCTCCGTCAGTTATCTATTGCTAAATGACAAACCATCCCCAAACACAGTGGCTTAAAATAGCAACCAGGGAATTCCCTGGTGGTTCAGTGGTTAGCACTCTGTGCCTCTACTGCAGGAAGCCCAAGTTTGATCCCTGTTCAAGGAACTAAGATCCCAAAAGCTTCCTGGTGCAGAAAAAAGTAAAAATAAAAAAATAATAATAAAGACCAAAAAGGAAACAGCCACCAGTGTATTATTTCTCACAACTCTGTGGGTTGACTGGGGTTCCTCTGGGTGGGTTTTCTATGGTCTTTCTTGCAGTAAGATGGCAGCTGGAGCTGGAACATGCCTGATGGTCTTCGTCCTTTGGTGCCTTCATGGGGTGACTGGAACGTTAGGCTCGGTAGAAAGGAGGCGACAGCTGGGCCTTTCTCTCTCTCCTGTGGTTCCAGAGCCTCACCTTCTCTATGTGGCCTTTTCTATTGGAGTCTGACTTCCTATGTGGCAGCTCAGGATTCCTTTGGGTGCAAAAGTGGGAACTTTCAGGCCTTTGTAAGGCTTCTTAAGGCTCAGAATTAGAGTAGAGTCACTTCTTGCATATTCTATTGGTTAAAACAAGATACACATGCAGCCTGGCCTTGAGGGGAAAAAAAATCTTGCAAGATGAATGATGGGGATGGTGGTTCACTGGACCACCAATGTCACCGACTTCCATAAGTGCTTATATCGGAAATAATCATTGCTGCCACAGGAGAAATAATTTTTTAGGTATCATTTCCTGAAAAGTCTTCTGACTTTTTATTCTGGAAGACATCTGAAGTTCTTCAAGGTCACTCCAAGTTCCAGTGCTAGTAGCTTCACTCTGAATTAGACCAGTTTGGTAATTATCAGGTGAATGAGGGGGTGGGTGATACGTTGTGGTGCTTGGTATCAGCAGGTTAACAGCAAGTCAAGCCAGATCAGTCCTCTTATGGGAGAAGAATATTAGATATTTGAACATAAAGACATTATTTGCCTTGCTTGGCAGCTGGGCAAATCTGTAGCCAAAGTATCTTCAGTTCAGTTCAGTCGCTCAGTCGTGTCTGACTCTTTGCGACCCCATGAATCGCAGCACGCCAGGCCTCCCTGTCCATCACCAACCCTGGAGTTTACTCAGACTCACGTCCATCGAATCAGTGATGCCATCCAGCCATCTCATCCTCTTTCGTCCCCTTCTCCTCCTGCCCCCAATCCCTCCCAGCATCAGAGTCTTTTCCAATGAGTCAACTCTTTGCATGAGGTGGCCAAAGTTCTGGAGTTTCAGCTTTAGCATCATTCCTTCCAAAGAAATCCCAGGGCTGATCTCCTTCAGAATGGACTGGTTGGATCTCTATGCAGTCCAAGGGACTCTCAAGAGTCTTCTCCAACGCCACAGTTCAAAAGCATCAATTCTTTGGCACTCAGCCTTCTTCACAGTCCAACTCTCACATCCATACATGACCACTGGAAAAACCATAGCCTTGACTAGATGGACCTTAGTCAGCAAAAGTAATGTCTCAGCTTTGGAATATGCTATCTAGGTTGGTCATAACTTTTCTTCCAAGGAGTAAGCAGCTTGTAATTTCATGGCTGCAGTCACCATCTGCAGTGATTTTGGAGCCCCCCAAAATAAAGTCTGACACTGTTTCCACTGTTTCCCCATCTATTTCCCATGAAGTGATGGGACCGGATGCCATGATCTTCGTTTTCTGAATGTTGAGCTTTAAGCCAACTTTTTCACTCTCCACTTTCACTTTCATCAAGAAGCTTTTGAGTTCCTCTTCACTTTCTGCCCTAAGGGTGGTGTCATCTGCAATCTGAGGTTATTGATATTTCTCCCGGCAGTCTTGATTCCAGCTTGTGTTTCTTCCAGTCCAGCGTTTCTCATGATGTACTCTGCATATAAGTTAAATAAGTAGGGTGACAATATACAGCCTTGACATACTCCTTTTCCTATTTGGAACCAGTCTGTGGTTCCATGTCCAGTTCTAACTGTTGCTTTCTGACCTGCATACAGATTTCTCAAGAGGCAGGTCAGGTGGTCTATGGATCCTCAAATGAACAAGCCTTGTGGGTTTATGCTCTCTATCACTCAGCTTTACAAATTCTCCCTTGCCAGTACACCTGCAAATCTGATACCTAATGCACATGAATGGGTTTCTAAGAGCTTCCGTGTGCTGTGTCCCGGGGAAGTAAATCATAGTTATCCTCCAGGAGAGACCAAAGCCATCATCTGTATCTTTGCTACTGGGACACTTTTGGTCAGTGCTGGCCACCTACCTGTCCTGAGCTGGGGAGAAGGGGAAAGCCCTGCCTTTTCTTTATCACGATCTGGCTCCTTTTCTGCAGGCTTGGAGTGCATGGCTGCAGCTCTGCTGTGCTTAACTCCTTTTTGTGACTTCAGCAGGACTAGCACTTAGGTGATGGAGAACCTTTCTGGGTGCGCAGGGTACCCTGTGTGTTTCAGGGCTGTCTCAGCACTTGGCTTCACCAGCTTGTCAGGCTTATGTCCTGCAGCCAAACTGTTTTCTTTTCCTGCTTGCTTCTTGTCACCTGTGCCCAGTTCATTGCACATTTTTAATTCTTTAGAGAACATTTTATTATTCTACATTCTTGTGCACCTCTCATTGCAGAGGTTTTACCTTATAAACTGAACATTTAAGACAGACTTAAAAAAAACAGTGGTCTGGGCCCTGAAGCATCTAATTTTTCTCCCATGCTGTTCCACCCAGTTCTTTAAAAAATTTTGTTTTTAATGAATATTAAAAATTTCCATAAAGACTATTTTTGTTCAAGTTTGAAATGTTGTTGTTCACTGCTCTTTAGTTGCCCAGCTGTGTCCGACTCTTTGAGACCCTGTGGACCACAGCACGCCAGGCTTCCCTGTCCTTCACCATCTTCCAGATTTTGTTCAAACTCATGTCCGTTGAGTCAGTGATGCCATCCAACCATCTCATCCTCTGTTTCCTGCTTCTCCTTCTTCTGTCAGTGTTTCCCAGCATTGGGGTTTTTTCCAAAGAGTCTGCTGTTCATATCAGGTGACTGAAGTATTGGAGTTTCCACTTCAGCGTCAGTCCTTTCAATCAATGTTCAGTTTGAAATATGTCTTTTATCTATTTGTTTACTTTTTGTCCACAGTCTGCAGCATGTGGGCTCTTACTTCCCCTGACCGGGGGTCAAAAGCATACCCTCTGCACTGGAAGTTGAAGTCTTAACCACTGGACCACCAGGCCAGTTGCTCTCTCCAGTTCTCCAGCCCCAGAAAGGGTGGCAAGAATCATGGTCTTGACATTCGCTATTCCTCATTGCAGATGGTGTCAGTGGCAGCTGGCTTTTATCCTCCACTGCTCTTCACCCTGGTTGGGTGTAGGAACAGACTTTTAATGGTGCCTGGCCCATGATCTTTGCTTATTTATCAGTGGTGGATGCTGATATAGAGCTTGGTCAGATGTGAAAAAGGACGGGAAACATATAAAGTGCGTTGGATGAAGGGACAGCAAAGTTGTTTTAAAGCTGTTTGATTTGTCTGGACATAGTTTGTATGTTCACATTCTTGCTATTTGTGAAGACAATTTGGGAAATGCTTGATAAGCCTTGTACCACATCCCTGATGCCCCAGGCCTGAATTTTCGTCTCTGGTTGGAAGTGTTAGTAAAAAAAAAAAAAACACACACACACACAAAACACCCTTAACGTTTTTTTAATGGGAAAACACTTTTTTTTAATTGAATGAAAGATTCTTTAAATTCTATAGGGCTTTATGATTTTCACATGTTTCACACACGATATTTTTTAAAGATTTTTTTTTAATGTGGACCACTGTTTAAACTCTTTGTTGCATTTGTTACACTATTACTTCTCTTTTATGCTTTGATATTTTGGCCACCAGGCATATGGGATCTTAGATCCCCAACCAGGATTGAACACACACCCCCTGCATTGGAAGGTGAAGTCTTAACCACTGGACCACCAGGGAAAGTCCCTACACGTGGTTTTCTATTGTCCCATAATAACCTCTCTTATTCCCCCCTTACTCCTGCATGGCCCCTCCCGCTTCTTTCTTCCCTCTAGCAACCACTAGTTTGTTTGTATATCTGTGAGTCTGCTTCTTTTTGTTTTATTCACTAGTCTGTTGTAGGTTTTAGATTCCACATATAAATGATATCACATAGTATCTGTCTTTCTGTGTCTGACTGACTTCACGTTGCATAATGCCTTCCGCTGCAAAAACGCCCTCCACTTCTTGACTTGAGACTTCCTGTGGTTCTTCCCTGTCTGAAGTGCCCAAGGAGTGGCAGTGAGGGGTCCATGCCACATTTTGATATTTACAAGGGAGCAACCACAAGCAGCAGTTTGATGGTCATAAATATGTATCCCTTGGTCACTAAAATCCAAACCATCATTGACCACCTTTGACTTAAGAGAATAATCACAGTTTAAAAAAACTGTTCCCTTTCCTCTTTTCCTTAAGGAGGATGGTGAGGGAGTCAGAAGCGCTGGTGGAAGTTGAGTCTGGTGGTTGGTGGAATGTACTCTTGAGAGGAGCAGTTTTAAATCTCTTGCAGTACTTTTTTTTTTTTTTTCTTCTGTTGACTGTCAGGAGCTGGGAAGATGGCCAAGAAGGAAATGACACATCGAGAGGCATTTTGTGTTGTGCAATATTCTGTGGAACTGATGCAAGGCTATATGGCCTGTTTACACATTCCTTCGCTCGCAGACTGCATGGCAGTAATTGAATTCAGCAGCACATGGCATGCTGTAGCAAGGAGCCAGGCCTTCACATCCTTTCATGGCAAATTATCACAGCCGTTAAAACATGCTCATGTCCCTCCTTTGCACTCTCCCCTGGCTTCTTAGTTCTGAATGTGCTTTCTCACTGTACGGGACGTGTGTTCACAAGTAACGTGGCTTTCCCAGGTAGAGCTCCCTGTCCACAGACACAGTTCCCATTGATATATTTACTTCTCACTAAATATAGCAAGCAGCATGGCAGGTTTTCAAGCTCTATGTGCTCTCAAAACACACCGACTGGACCCAAGTGTGTCACTGGCTTATAGCTCACTGGAAGTCAGAAGTCATTCATTCTTAAAACAGTGCTAAATATTTGAGGGAGAAAAATATATTTTTGGCTTTATTTTATAAAAAAACAAATTTTCCTTCCTGAGAGAAAGAATTTCCAATAGATCACTGAACTACTTCTGTTTTGTTTGTACTATAGCTTTTGCTTCAGGAAGGGCTGGACAGAGCAAAATAGGGAATACTTGAGAATAACAGAGAAAAAGATTCATTATGTTGCTCTTCATATTCATACTTGTCCCTACCTAGCATGTTATAGGATACTTTTATAATGTCAGCTAACATCATAGTCTTGTCATAGATCTCTCTTTGGTCCTCATATAAAATCTCTGAAGTTTTTATTTAGGCAAACGTGGAAAATAATTGCTCACGTTTTCAAGAAACTCTTGGAAATTAAGCCAGTGCATAAAAAGTACATAAATCGATAGTATTAATTCAAGGTCATATGCAGAAGACTGTATTTGGGATGTGGTGCTTAAGTATTAATAACAAAGGAAGAGCTCCCTGTTCCTCTCTAAATTTCTCTGCTGCTGTGCTCTGGTGATGGGACTCTGCTTGCAGATGAAAGTACTTCATTAAAATTCAGGATTATAGTTTATGTCCAGAGTCCTCTAAGAAAGGTAACTCAGATTAAAACTTATATTAAGATAAAAAATAAGTCATCTCGAATCCTTTATTGGGAGTAGGCTTGGGAAGATGAAGGGAGAATGGTCAACCGAGTCCTTGTACTAAACATAAACAGAGTCAGATGGGCAGGCCAGGCCTTTGCTGGCCTTGAAGGCAGTCATCGCCAAGTTTAAGTGTTGCAGTTTTGCTGCAGGTCAGCCCTAGCAGTGTGGATTCCTGATGTCAGGTCTGATGTAGGATTCTACAGTCTCATGGTGTGAAGTTTTGGTTTTTATATTTCCATATTTACCCCCTTTGCCAATATTTCCCTTTTATAGAGTAGTTCTCATTGAGTTTTGTTCTAGATACATGCTGACTGTTTCCTCTCCTGGTTAACAAATTATCATTCAATTTCTGGTTTTCTTTTAATTATCATTATTACTATTTTAATGTATCTGTTTGTCTCAGTGAAATTCATTATAATCTCTGTCCATGTCAGATAATAGAAGAACCTTACTGTACTTTTTTTTTTTTAAAGGTAATTTTTATTGCAGTATTGTTGCTTTATCAGTTTCTGCTGTACAGCAAAGTGAATCAGTAAAGTGAAGTATTAGGACTGTAGCCCGCCAGGTTCCTCTGTCCATGGAATTCTCCAGGCAAGAATACTGGAGTGAGTTAGTGAGTTGCCATTCCCTTCTCCAGGGGATCTTCCTGACCCAGGGACTGAACCCAGATCTCCTGCTTTGCAAGCAGATTCTTTACCATCTGAGCTGCCTGGGGGAGAGATAGAATCAAACTTATGGTTACCAAAGGGGAAGGGGAAGGGATAAATTAGGAGTTTGGGATTAGCTTGTGCACACTACTATATATAAAATAGATTAAACAGCAAGGACTGACTGTATAGTACAGGGAACTACACTCAATGTCTTTCAATAACCTATGATGGACAAGAATCTGAAAGAGAATAAATATTGATCTATCTATCTATCTGTTATACATAGATCTATATTATATATATCTGAAATGGCAATCCACTCCAGCACTCTTGCCTGGAAAATCCCATGGACGGAGGAGCCTGATAGGCTACAGTCCATGGGGTGCAAAGAGTCGGATACAACTGAGTGACTTCACTTTCTTTTCACTTTCACTATACCTATTATATATCTATAGATCTATATCTATTACATATCTGTATAGAAATATATCATAATATATATGTCTATATAAAACTATATTATATATCTAATATATCTGTTGCACGATATATATATATTCTGTTTCAGATTCTTTTCCATTATACATTATTGCAAGATATTGAGTATAGTTCTCTCTGCTATACAGTAGGTCCTTGTTTAATCTATTTATATGTGTTGTAGTGTGCACAAGTTAATCCCAGACTCGTCCCTTCCCCTTTTGGTAACCGTAAGTTTGATTCCGTCTCTTCTCATGTTGTTGTCTGATATTTTTATCTTTGTTTTATGCTTCCTGAATTAGTCATCATCAGTATTTAAACTGTTTATTTCATATTTGCCTGTATGTTTATCAGTTTATTTGCTCACCTTTCCTTCCTACACGTGGGTCCTTCCTTCTGGATTTAGTTTTCTTGGTGTATGTTCTTTCAGTGAGAACCTGTTCAGGGTAGACCCAGTTTTTGTTCCTGAAAATGTCAGCAGTTGTGGCCACTGGCTGCCAGTGTGGTGTGAGAGGCACCCTGTGGAGAGTCCAGCTGCTCGGGGGGCTGGGGAGCCACACTCCTGGCCATTCTTTGGGCTGAGACTTTCAGGTGGTGGTGATCAAACCAGTGGAGTCCTGGGAATGGGACCCAGGACTTCCATGGATGATGGATGAGGGAAAAGAGATGCTCTGAAAAGTCCAGGGCCAGTGACGGGCGGAGTGGTGGGAAGAAATGTTCTCGCAGACAGAAGGGGAGAAGACAAAGGAAAGGGGTATTTAGGGAGAGGAAACTCAACTTTCAGCTTCCCTGTTTCCTCATGGTCAGGCCCTTATGGTGCTTTGTAGCTTTCTATCCAAATTTATGATAACAAGCTCCATCATCGCACTTCACTCTCTGAGGTCATCTGGCTGCTGCTCATTAAACAGCCAGAGCAGCACTTCTTAGACGTTGTATCCACACGTTTTCTGTCATTTTAGTGAGAATATAGGATTCAGAACCAGAAGATGCTTCATTTACCAAAAGATGATAAATCAGTCATTCATTAAATGAAGCCGGGGAGAAAACAGATGTGAGGACTAGAGGGGCATGGTTTAAGAGAGCTGGGTTCACACTCTTGGGAAGAACTCTCTGTAGGCAAAGTGGATGGAGGGCCTCCAAAGTTGGCTCAGTGCAGCTCTCATCAAAGTGGCTGGTGGGGATGAGGTCAGCTGACACTCAAGCAAGCTGGCACTTTCTGCCTTTCCATGAACCCTCGCACTCTATATGTACCCTGTGTGACATGCATCTTCTCATCCCTTACCTTCCTGACATTAATTCTCATGAGCTACAACTTGTGTGACAATGCTAGCGTGTATTTTGCTAGGCAAAGCTCAGGGTGATTTAACCTGGACTCCATGCCTTCTTAGGGTTGGCCCTGAAAATTATTCATAGAAAAATATGAGCCCTTTAGCAAGATTATGAAGGTCCTGAAACACTGTTATACCGGAAGTGAAGAGAAATATAGATGTGTTAAAAAAAAAAGTGATTGTGAAGTCTAGGTTACTAATTCTAGAGCTTTGGTTTCTGTTTCATCTCCTCACCATTCACTCTATTCTGCAAAAACAAGGTACAGTGTTTTTTGCTCCATGAGGGCTGTTTCAGAGCAGCGTAATGGGGAATTCATCTGTAGGTATAGTTTGTGTGGAAGATGTGGATTCAGTTATGGTTAAGGGAGTGGGAGGACTTGAAAAAGTCCTCTTCTGAGATCTCAATGCCATCTTAGTGACCCTAGGCAAATCCCTACACTTCTCTCCAGTTCAGTTTCTTCATCCTTTCAGGGAAAGCAGACATGAAGACAACTTCAGAGTAGCTGGGAGTAACTTGCAAGGAATGATCATAAACTACTTGGCACACATGAAGGGCAACTTAAATACCAAATAGTAATTATATAGCGCCTTTCTGCCAAGGAGTTCCAGAGGCTTAGACATTACCTCACTGGTTCTCTTTATATCCCTTTGAGGAATACATTATGCCTTTTACAGGTGGGTAAACTGAGGCATGGGCACTTGAAAACTCATTTGCTGCATGTCGGTCTGCAAGTCAGCAGATGATTTATGGAGGTGGGCAAGGAGCCCAGGTCTCTTCCTGTTTGGTTATTCACGGCTCAGACTCCCTGGTGCTTTGTCATTAAAGTTGTGGAGCTCCTGGTATCGTGCCCAGGATATTCTTGATTGATGCTCTGAAGTAGTGTTACCTGAGAGGCAAGCCTGGTGATGTGGCAGCCTTGCTATATAGTAAAAAGTGCCAAGGTATAGCCTCATACTCAGAGGACATATATATGAAATCTGTGTGTGTGTGTGTATAGTCAATATATATGTTTGTGAAATGAATCTTGAATTCATTAAGATAAAAGTTCACCAGAGCTTAAAACATCAAATTCTATGAGATGAACACAAATTTTATAGGTTAACCCTCAGTAGAATCTCACTTTGAATACACCTAAATAAAGCTCATTAAACCTTGGGAAAAAAAAAAAAAGGCTTCCCTGGTGGATCAGATGGTAAAGAATTTGCCTGCAATGCAGGAGACCTGTGTTCTGTCCCTGGGTCAGGAAGATTCCCTGCAGAAGGGAATAGCTACCTACTCTAGTATTCTTGCCTGGAGAATTCCATAGACAGAGGAGCCTGGCAGATTACAGTCTATGGGGTTGCAAAGAGTCAGACACAGCTTAGTGACTAACACACAAACACACAACCTTAAAAAAAAATCACTAAACTAGAAAATACAGACAAGGCCTTGGAGGAAAAGTTAGAGAATAAAAATTAATCAAAAGAAGAAAATGTTAAAAATATCCATAATCCCATCTCTAAAGGGTTCCACTGCCAATGATAGCCTGAATATTAATAAATAATATTCATCATGCATTAAATTTCATAGAAGTTAAATGCTAGTGCTTCTGTGAAGGGATCAGCCATGAAGACGTAGCACCAGAAAGATGATGGAATGCTACAAGAAGTGTGAGTGTGTTGACGCTGAAAGGAGAAAGAATTACTGCAAATGAGATTAATTACTTTAAGGAGCAGAAGGAAGACGGTGGGATTGACCACAGTTTCCAGTTTTTGAATGTCTTGGAAGAGGCAGCAGCTTTCTCTCTATTGGGGGCTTTGGTCCTGGCTTTGCCTGGATGATTAACTAGATGGACATGAGAAGGGCCCCTTCCTCCCACCACCCTGTCTCACCACTACATGTACCACTCCTGAAATACCACCCCCATTTGTAACAGCTGACAGAGCCTTTAAAATCACAATTAGAGATGTTTGTTCCTGCCAGTTTTATTGAGATATAATGGACACCCAGCACTGAATGGCTATAAGGTCTACAGCATAATGGTTTGACTTACCTATGTCATGAAATGATTACTGCAATAAGTTTAGTCAACATCCATTATTTCTTCTTGTTATTGTTTAGTTGCTCAGTCCTGTCCAACTCTTTGCAGCCCCATGAACTGCAGCATGTCAGGCTTCCCTGTCCTTCACCATCTCCCAGAGCTTGCTCAAACTCGTGTCCATTGAGTCAGAGATGCCATCCAACCATCTCATCCTCTATCGTCCCCTTCTCCTTCTGCCTTCAATCTTTCCCAGCATCAGGGTCTTTTCCAATTAAAAATTCAAGAAAGAGGAAAATGTTTTTCCTTGTGATGAGATCACTTAGGATTTACTTTCTCAACCACTTTCATAGATCACATATAACGATTTTAATTATATCACTCATGTTGTATGCTACTCCTTAGTATGTATTTATCTTATAACTGGATGTCTCTACCTTTGTAAAACATTTTTTCCCCCAGATTTTTAAAGAGAGCTTGGGAATAGCCTGTCTTATTTAATTTACTTTTTTAGTTTTGGCTGTACCCTACACGATCTTAGTTCCCCGACCAGGGATCGAACCCACATCCCCTGCACTGGAAGCGTAGAGTCTTAAGCGTTGGACCGCCAGGGAAGTCCCCTGGAAGTCTGTACCTTTTACTACCGTCGTGCAATCCCCCTCCCCCAGATATATTTTAAAATGTAAATATTTCCAGCAGTGGAGACATTGATTCCTTCAAAAATCAAATGTGTACCATTAGCCAGGTTCCAGGCATACAAAGCAGAGCAGACGTGACCCCACCTTTGAGGAGCCCCCATTCTGTGTGCCAGACAGACAAGAAATGGGCAGATGAACTTTTATCTGTAATTGGATCTAATTGCAAGTTGTGACAGTTCTGTAAAGGGAACTGATCTAGTAGTAAAGAAGGATCGGGAGCCTGTTCTCGAGTGTTCTGGAAGGGACACAGCTTCAAAGCAGATACGTGAGGGTGAAACAAAGCCAGCTCTAGGAAGAGTGGAGAAGAGGCTTCAAGGCAAAGGGTGCCAGAGATTCTTTTCTGAGTTAAGACTTTGAGGACAGGACCTTCATAGATGTTATCAATAAAGCATAGCATATTTTAAGACATTTTTCGGTTAACAACTTGGTTTAAATAAGCGTATCTGATTAGGTAGATACTCATTGTGTAACAGGATTGTTTGGGGAAAGTGGGTTGAGAAAGGCTGTGAAGAGCTCTGGTGAGGAAGAAAGAGTGGGAATAAACACTGGTTCCCAAGGAACACGTTTTCTTTAAGAAGGAACTGTAGGAGCAGATTTGCACCAAAAAAAAACCCAAACAAAGCAGTAGGTTTCCTATTCGAGTACATCCTGTGGGATGTGTGTAATACACAAAAGTCCTGGGCTTTTGGAGACGGCAAGCAATTCCAAAGGTGAGCTGGGTTTCAAGACATAAGAGCAACATGGAAAACGTAAGAATGTTTAGCGAAAAGCATTGATGATGATTAAAGGATTGTAAAATTGAACCTATAAGGATAAGTTGAAAGACTTGGGATTATTTAGCTTCAAGAAGAGGAGACTAAAAAATGACTTAATAACAGACTTCGAAATTATGAGGAGTTATTAAGCTGTGTATGGTGACCAGCTGTTTTGTTTCTGGCATAGAGACAGCGTAGGTTTTCACTGAAGCATAATAGATTTAGGTTAGATTTAAAGAAGAACTTCTGGACTCTAAGAACTGTTAAATAGGACAGGTCGCTGAAGGCTGAGGATTTTGACTGGAGGTCTTCTCCTTCAAATCCCTTCCCTCTTCATGATTCTCTGCGTGTTTATCAAGTGCAACAAAGTGCCACCTTTCTGCTTTTAAAATCAAAGTCATGATTTCTGTTTCCCATTATAATTCTGAAGCTCAGAGTCACAGAGGTTTGTAGACATAAATGATGAGGGTAATTTGTCTTGCTTCAATGGCCATTAGAATCTTTAATTGAGAAAAATATGACGAAAAGAGGAACAGATCTGCCACATGGCAAAAAAAAATTGTTCTTGATAATCACAAGAGATGCATGATTAAGAATTTGGGGCCACGTGAGGGTGAGATCGTTTTATCCTTAGAAAAACTCAGGTTTGTTTGACTCGTATATGCCAGATTCAGAAGGTAGAGTTCTAGGAAGTCGACTCATTTTCCTCTGTTCCCTCCCCTACTGGGAGAAGTTAAAAACATTTCCAGGTGACCCCGAAGTTCATATAACCTGTAGCTCAAGAGACGCAATCCAAAAATCACCCTCAAGGAATTTATCGGCGCAGAGAAGGAAGGAGAGGGGAAATAGGCAGGATTTATTTCTGAAAACAGAAACCTTCGTGCATTTAAAAGCTGGCAGAGCAGGAGAGAAGTCGAGCAGAGCGAATCTGAGAAGGGCTGACTGTGTATGCCGCTGCTTTCCACGGTGGAGCTGGGGCTGCAGGGAAGCCAAGAGTCCCGCTTCCTGGGTTAAGCTTTCTCAAGGAAGCCAAGTGTCAGGGTTTTCATTTTAAAATGTATTTCTGAATCCACTCTTTCACTGATTAAATACCTGTCTGAGCAACTTTTGTAATAATAAATTAGCCCACCTGCAGATGGTTGGCTTCAAGCACTGATGCAACGGTGAAAAAAACAAAGCTCACACACATAGTGTTCTCAGATGGGTTCTTTGTTTTGAGCTAAGTGGATATAATTTTCTCTAAAGGAAAAGAAATAATCAAAAAGACCAAAGAAACAGACTTTGAGACAGGTGACGCGACTGGGAAGAAGGTTAGGTGGGTGTGGTGCTAAGCTAGAGGAAAGGAAAAATACTCAGAAAACATATTTTTCTTTCCTCCCAAAATAACTTGTGCTCCTTGGTTCATTAAGTACTTTTAGACCCTTGAACCACTACACTTGACCTTTCAAGGCATCGCTGCCCATTGGAGAGCCACCCACAGCCCGCGGTTGGGTCAGAAGTCACAACTCGTTTCCTTTTACTGGCCTCTTTTCTTCCTTGTCTGTGATATTTTCTTAGTGGCTTTGGCACTTTGGGACTTGATTGAGTTATTTTTGTGATTTCTACATTTGGGTGTCCCTCACGCCCTGATAATTTATTTTCAAAACTCTATTCTGAGTGTTCTTAAAACCGACAGCTGTCTTTTCCGTAGGAAAAGGGGACCTAAAAGGGGTCACTGGCCCTTTTTTCTGCTCTCGAAGCCAAAGGATGGATAGTGGGAAGGAAAAGCAACTGACAAGAGGTTTGGTTTACTCCTATTGTGAAAAAGAGTGCTCTTCTGAATCCTTCTTTGTTAGGGGAAAAGCCTCTTCATTATACATATGTGGGCAGTGGAAGGCCATTTGTCCTTTATTTTCTGTGATAGTTTTGAAATACTGTGAACTGGGGCTGACTATATTTCCCCAGGGATTAAGCTGATTGTGTTGGTTTAGCTGAAGCAGCAGAAGACCCATTGGTGTGTCCACAGAAACTGTGTAGTTATCTGTCCTTTCGTGAGTTTCTTTCTTCCCTGAGGACTTGACTTAACATTTGTGAACTAACCTCCCCTTCTTTTAGGAAAGCTGTGATAGAGACAGACTGAGAGCTTTCAGTGGTCAGCGCTTCGCAGAAGGTTGGACACGCTGCCTTGATAGTGTCTGAAACATAACCAAGAAGGACAGAGGTTCCTGTAAAGGTTCTAAGGTGTTCAGGGAGCAAAAGTGGGTGATTTGGATAGTGTGTCAGTGGAAGGTCTGGTGCTGTGCTCACTTCTCGGGGTGGGGGTGGGGGGTTCCCACATGGGTGTCTCCTTGGGTATTTTTAGAACTCTACATTGCTGGCTCAGATCGGACATAGCAAGGGAATTTGCTAGGACCAGGGATACAGGAGTTTGAGGATGCTATAATTAGGAAAGCATAGATGGGCCAAAATGTAGGCTATATACTGGTTTTATGATTTACAGAGTATATTTTAGCGCCCCGCCCCGCTTGCTGCATGTGGGATCTTAGTACTCAGACGTGATTGGACCTGTGCCCCCTGTAATGGAAGCGCAGAGTCTTAACCAAAGGGCTGCCAGGGAAGTCCCATGGCCTCCTTTTACTGGATGCTGTGTTGATTCTATATACTGTGAGCTCTGAGGCCACAGTTCCTTGGTGGAGCCAAGTAGCTGGAAAACCCCAAATAGGTCATGTGCCTTTCCTCTTTGCTCTCATCCAGTCCATCTAGGAGTTGTACTGGGGATTCGGTTTGACTGTAGTTGGTCTGTCACATCCTGGCCCGGTGCTGGCGTGCGAACAGAAGTCAGTACTAGAATAGGACATAATGTAGCTGCACCGACCGTCCATTTTTGCTGCAGGTCCACCTTCTCCCGTCAGCGACAGCTCAGGAGAAGCTCTTATGTGGTGGGGACTCACCACTTCTGCTTCTCTTTGTTGGGGGAACTGAAATAGAATAGGAATTTGCAACGGAATTGGAAGAAATCTGACACTGAAAGATGAGATGTCGCTTTTGCAGCATGAGATTTGTGGCACATACTGACCAGAGGAAGGAAATCTGATGATCTAGATAGATGCCTCTGGTTGTTATCACTTTTGCTGTGTGCCTCTCAGCTAGGCACTCAACAGGATGAGCCAAATACATCGGTAAATAAAAACTTTTATGGGGGATGGGGGGTGCCTTGAGTCTGAAGGAACAGGTGGCATTTCTGGCTCATTTATATACATCTCCTTTCATTCTTTTTGAAAAGGTAATAATTTGTACCAAAAATATATTGGAAGTCAACTTTGTTTTTTTTTTTTTGCTACTACAAAGAGCTTCTGAAGGCAAACTAGAGGCAAGCACTGTTTCTAGTTTTATCCCTGATACTGTCTGACCAGTTCTGGGAGTGGATTTTGGTAGTTTTCAGCTTGTGTAGTCACACTAGTCTCCTCTGCATTGAGTCAGACTGTTGGATGACACATGGTTTGTAAATTATAGAAAAGAACTGCTTTTTAAAATATTATTCTTTGTACAGTAGAATCTGAAATTCCAAGACCTCTACACACTTAACGAGGTACCTCTAGCAATGCAATGAAATTCTAATGTTGATACTTAGACCCTTTCGTTTATGATCACTTTGGTAGTTTAAATAAGTTAACCTTAGGAAGAAAAGTCAGCATATATTTATACATACATGTATCCTTTATTTCTACATTAATTGTGCAAACATTAATAGCCAGACTGCTCTGTGTCAGAGCCTCTGAATGCTGGAGTGCTGATGGAATAACTGAAAACCTAACTTGAAAGAGCCACAGCAAGATCAGGAATCAAGCCAAGGGTAGTCACAGTATTTTTTGAACACATCAGGAGGTAAAGCCGTTATTTGTAGGGAAGATGAGCAGGGTCCCAGCTTTTATTTTAGTGACTTAGAAGTTTGTGATTTATTTGTACTTTGTTGTCAGCTGTCCCCTCTCTGGCCACGTGTGCATCTCCTTACAGCTTTCAGGGCCCTCCTTGAGAATTCAGTCCCTCCATCTCTGACTTTATCTCAGTTTATCCCATCATTCCCTTCTCTTCCCTTCTTCGTCCATCACCAGACCTGCTTCCTGCCCAACATCTTTGTGCTCCCTTGCTCTACATCACTTCATCTGATTGGAACAGAGAAGCATGGCTCTGCCTTAGAAAATAACCTTCCAAGTACATTTGGTTCGAAGAAAGGTTTCCAAAGCTGAATGATTTTTGTTGTTCAGTCACTAAGTCATGTCCGACTTTTGTGACCCCATGGACCGGGGCCCTTCAGGCTCCTCTGTCCATGGAACTCTTCATGCAAGAATACTAGAGTGGGTTGCCGTTTTCTTCTCCAGGGGATCTTTCTCAACCAGGGACTGAACCCGAGTCTCCTGCATGGCAGGCAGATAGTTTACCCATTGAACCACCAAAGCTGAATGGAGTGTAATAAAACTCATCTAATTTAAATTATGTGCACATCCTTGGGGGAGGGCTGGGGAGGACAAAAATTAATATTCATTAGTTCATGAGGCTCTGTGCTGGATGCCTTATGTCTATTAACTTCTCTTTTACAAATGAGGAAACTGAGGCCTCATGGGGGTTGCATTAACTGGCCCACGTCCTTCACGCTAAGAAAGTCAACTCTGTTTTATGACTTCAGGTCCATACTTTTTCTGCTGCTTTAAAAAATTTTTTTTAAAATTTTTGTTGCCTGGTGAGGCTTGTGGAGTCTTGGCTCCCCAACCAGGGATTGAACCCAGGCCCCAGCAGTGAAACCACAGAGCCCTCACCACAGGACTGCCAAGGGAGCTCCCTTTTCTGCTTGATAATAAAGGCTCTGAATATCTGTGTGTGATTTGGAAGGGAAACTTTATAGACATTTCTATCAGAGGTTAAGACAAAGCTAGACTCACATATTTGTTGTAGTTTGAGTTGTCCTTAGTTCATGGCGGAATGTGAAGGACTAGGGTGTGAAGAGTTTCTTGTGACCGCCAGCCATACAACCTGGGACTCCTCTGAGCCTTGCTGAGCTCTGCCTCACCATCTTTTCTTCTTAGAGAAATTGGAATTACTAATAGTCACAGGAGATGAATATTCTCATGTACTATAGCAGACTTGTCTTTTCCTGTTAGTTGTGAATGCCACCATGGATAAATGCTCTGCCATGGAAGTATTAATACTTTTATTTTTTGGTAGTTTAGACTTTGTGGAAAGTATGTTGATTTGATGAAAACATGGGAATGTTGTGGGAATATGATGTTCAGTGGTGCCCACTCTTTCTTCTTATGTTTTGTTTAAATGTTTGTTTATTTGACTGTGCTGGGCCTTAGTTGCGGCATGTGGAATCTAGTTCCCCAACCAGGGATCAAATCTGGCCCCCCCTGCATTGGGAGCAGAATCTTTGCCCCTGGACCACCAGGGATGTCCCATTTTTAAATTTTAAATGTTTTTTTTTTTTTTTTTTAAAGCAGAGAAAGGTTTATCGCAGGGCCAAGCAAGGAGAATGAGTAGCTTGTACTCAAAACCCCTGAAATGAAATGACATTTATTTTTAAGACTTATTTTTTTAGAGCAGTTCTAGGTTCAGAGCAAAATTGAGAGGAAGGTACAGAGGTTTCCTGTATACCCCCTGCTCCCACCCATGCATTGCAACCTCTCTACCAGAGTGGAACTGGTCACAGTTGATGAACCTATGTTGATTAACATGTTGTTATCACCCAAAGTCCTTACTCTGCATTAGAGTTCACATAGTGTTGTACATTCTGTAGATTTTCGTGAATGTATGACATGTGTCTGCCATTATAATTGCATCCTGAGTAGTTTTACTGCCCTAAAAATCTGAGCTCTGCCTGGGTATCCCTCCCCTTCTCTCCTCAGACCCTGCAATCTCTGATCTGTTCACTGCCTCCACAACTTTATCTTTTCATAATGTCATATAGTTGAAATCACACAATATGTAGCCTTTTCAGATTGACCTCTTTCTCTTAGTAATATTCATTTAAGATTCCTCCCTGTCTTTTCATGGCTTGAAAGCTCATTTCTTATAATGCCAAATACCACAGTCGGGATATACCACAGCTTATTTATCCACTCACAGTAATATTGGTTTTAATTTAATTACTATATAAGCACATTTGTTGTAAATTTCAGAAAACACAAACTGTATGAAGAAAGTAAAAGTCACTTGAAATTCAATACCAAAGATGACTCCAGTTTATATTGTGATGTATTTACTTTTAACATTTTCCTAAGTGCATGTTTTTGTATATGCATAGTTGTTCACACATTTTATTTTATAAAATTTTGCTCATATCCTCTAAGCTGATTTTATTTTTTTACTTATTAGAAGGAATTGGGATGCACTTTGATTTTTAATATCAGAATGGTAAATCTTCTGTTTAGTAAAGATAAACATTGTGAAAATTAGCTTATAAAATTAGTGTAAAATTTCCTATTCTGGTTCCTTTAAAAATTTTATAGCTCATGGGATTATTTAATCCCCAAATATAGTTACCTGTCTCAGAACATAACTTGCATTAATTGTACTTTCTCTTCCTTGCTTGTGCTCTTCGTCTCTTTTTCCTTTCATCTTTACTTTGTTTTATAGGTGCTCATGTGATGCCCTGTATGCTAAATGACCAAGACTGTGCTATGCTGGGCGCCACAATCAGGCTTTGAAAGTCTCTTGAGTCTCTTTTCAAAAGTCTTGGAGGCTCCATCTCCATGTGTCTTCCTTCCAGGTGGTTCTGTGTGCCTTAGCTTAGGATCTCACATGCTATCATCTGTGCTGTTTCCAAAGTGTATGTTAACTTAGCGGCTTCCCAGGTGGCTCAGTGGTAAAGAATCCACTTGTAATGCAGGCGACTCAGGAGATGCTGGTTCGATCCCTGAGTCGGGAATATCCCCTGGAAAAGGAAATGGTAACCCACTCCAGTATTCTTGATGAAAAAATCCCATGGGCAGAGGAGCCTGGTGGGCTGCAGTCCATCCTTAGGGTCACACATTGTCAGAGACGATTGAGCAACTGAGTGCACGCACACACACACGTGTAACTTCTGATTTCATAATAACCCTGTGAAGTAGGCTGAGAAAATGTCATTTTGCACGTGAGGAAGAAGCCTTGAGACGTTAAGGGACTTGCCAGGGTCACACATCTCAGTTGAACATATAGTGTTTAAAAACAGCTTAGTCTGACTCAAACAAAATTCAAGAAAAGTTTCCTGCTGAGAATTGAAAAGAAAGTGCAGAAAACATTGTCACAGTCAAAAAAAGTTTAGGTTACTCTAACTAGAAAAATTAGCTATTTTTTATGAGCCCCCCCGCCACCCCCCGCCAAAGTAAGTAGGAATTAAATACAAGTAAAAAAAAAAAAGCCAATTTAAACCAATTAATGAAGGAAAACAAATGTAGGGAAAGGGACTATCTCTTCAGTGTAGCAGCTCAGGCATTATCAGGACTGGAAGGGAAAGACAGTACTTCATCTTCCCCATCAGAAAAAGCCTACAGGGGAGAGCTCAGACAGCAGGTAGAATAGTTGTTCATTCTCTCCTGGCCCGTCTCCTTGGGAGTGAGGGTGTCTGGTGAAGGGCAAGTGGAAGGAAGGTCAATATCAGGCAGTGGCTTTTCCTATTTCTGAAGTTCTAGAAGTGTGAATATACTACGTATATTCAAGCTTCTTAGAAATCTTTGAAATCTAACACATCCTCAGTTCATAAGGATATCTGAGAAAGGAAGAAGCATCCTTTGCAGATGTTTTGTGTTAAGCTATTTTATCTACCTGGAAATATCATTTGAATTATTATTATTTTTTATTCAGAGCTTGTGAAAAGGAAACCAGCCTGTCTAGTGTCTGACTTCTTATGTAAGTTGGGAGTCTGTCCCACAGAACCAAGCAGAAAAAAATAAGCCAGGGTGATGATTCCTTGGCCAAGGAGGGCCTGTGATGGAGGAAAAAAAATAAGAGGCTCAGTCAGTCTTTGTGGTCCAGAGCTCTGGGAAAGTTTGCAGAGGTCATTCTAAAGTGTGTTTCCCCTATTAATAAGACAAGGAAGCTGGACTAGGACAAATAAAGATGCTCTGATCAAATGATAGAGGCAACGATGTGTTCTGGGGTAGGAAATTACAAACAATCCAGAGACTTCCCACTGGTGGTCCAGTAGTTAAGACTCTGCGCTACCAAAGCATGAGTTGCAGATTCTAGACCTGGTCGAGGAAGTAAGATTCCACACGCTGGGCAGTACAGTAAAAAAAAACAAACAAGAAACAAGAAAACAATCCCCCCCTCCCCGCAAACAATGAACAGTGAAAACAGTTTAGTGCTAACTCAGAGGCAGTGTACTTTAAAGATGTTAAGCATCTTAAATTCTTGACGAAACTATAATACAGAGAATTTTTACCTCGCTGTTGTAATGTTGAAAAACCACAAAGAAATAACTGAGTTACTAAGGAACCAGCTACGATAACCTCCACAAATTATACCTTTGTTCAATGTCAACTATATGTTCAATGGCAGATACAGTACACCCTTTTTCAGTTTCCAGTCCTTCTTGCCATGTAAATTAAGTCAACAAAAATAATTTCTTGTTTTTCCTCTCTGATTAAAAAAATTCCATTAAAAGTATGTGAATAGCTGACTGCTAGCAGAATCTTCTAGTAGTTAGCTTAATGAATCTGTCAGGTGTCACATATTCCTTTTGTTTGGTAGTGATCTGTGGCAGGACAGAGTGGCTAGTTGGAGGAAAAGATCTGGAAACATTACCAAACCTCCCAAAGCCTTGAAATTGCAGAGCGCTGCTTTTCTTGTTAATGATTCTGAGTCTGAAGTCAGTGGTGCCACTGATGCAGAGCCTCGTATTCCTTCCTCTCAGAGCAAACTTACCCGCTTCGGTTCTGAACCCTGACAGGTACTTGTAGCGTTTTTCGGTTGGTGTTTGTTTTTTTATTTGGTGGCTCTGGGTCTGAGTTACGGCATGTAGGGTCCTCCATCTTTATTCCAGTGGAAGTGTGGGCCGCCAGGGAAGTGCCAGCGCCTGTAGCTTTGACCTGCCACCTACTTCCTTCTCTCCGGGTTAATTCCCCTCCCTCTTTTGTATGGATCATTCTTCCGTTCATATTTCTTTCTAGATTTCTGTAGTTAAAATCCCACATTTCCTCTTTAACCTTAACCGCTATTCTCTATCTTTTAGTTGAATTTCTTTCAGCTTGAGTGCTTGCCTTAAAGGTTTGAGCTATTTATAGTTATTTACATTCTTTTTTTTTTAAATTCCACATACATTATGGTTTTTCATTTTCAATATCATACCACTACATTCCCACAGGGCAGGGGTCTGTCAGTTCATTTTCTTCATAAAAATCTGCACACAGAATTACCTAAAAATAATGACTTGCTGAATATCCTTGAAATTTTGGTCCTGCTTTTCTCTGCTTTGCTCAAATCAGTCAGACAGCCACAGTCTTTACTGAGCACCTGCTGTGTGCCCACAACTATACCAGTGACATACACATTGCAATGTAAGGCAGAAGGTTCTGCTCTTCAGGAATTTAAATATGGTTCAGATGATAACACTTGTAATTACTAAACGACTGGATGGTCTATACTTATTCATTTATGTGATGTTATCATATGTTCATTTCTTCAACAAGTATTTATTAAGTCCTGCTATATGCCAGAAATTTCTTCTAGATGTTAGGGGGAATGTGTGTGTGTGCTCAGTCGTGTCCAACTCTTTGCAACCCCGTGGACTGTAGCCTCCCAGGCTCCTCTGTCCATGGAATTCTCCAGGCGAGATTACTGGAGTGGGTTGCCATCTGCTGCTCCATGGGATCTTCCTGACCCAGGGATCAAACCTACGTCTCTTGCATCACCTGCATTGGCAGGCAGATTTTTTTCCACTGTGCCACCTGGGAAGCCCGATTAGGGAGATAGCCTTGAACAAAAGAGACAAATTTCTTTCCCTCATGGAACTTGCTTCCTATTAGAGGAAGGAGATAGTAAGCAAATACATACATATATAGTATGCAAATATACAGGGTGGTGATAATCACTTTAAAGGAAACGGAAGCAGGGTCAGGGGATAGAGATCACCCCTGGGAGGTGGGTCCCCTTTTGTGCAAGTCAGGCTGGCCTTGCTGATGGATAACATTTGAACAGAGACCTGAATTAAGTTATACATTGGGGGAGGGATCCAGGCAGTAGAATATGAAGAGCAAAAGCATCAAGAAGCTACTCAGTGTGTTGGTTTTTTAATTTTTTTAAATATAATTTTATTTATTTATTTGGCTGTACCAGGTCTTAGTTGCGACACGTGAGATCTTTGGTCTTTATTGTGGGATGTGGGATCTTTATTTGAGTTAGGGTAGACTTCCCTGGCTCAGATGGTAAAAGCATCTGCCTACAATGTGGGAGACCCTGGCCCGATCCCTGGGGAAGCTCCTCCAGGGAAGCTCCCCTGGACAAGGAAATGACAATCCACTCCAGTACTCTTGCCTGGAAAATCCCATGGACGGAGAAGCCTGGTAGGCTACAGTCCGTGGGGTCACAAAGTGTTGGACATGACTGAGCGACTTTACTTTCACTTTCACTAGGGTTAGTTGTGGCATGCAGACTCTCAGTTGGGGCATCTGAGATCAGGTTCCCTAACCAGGGCTCAAACCGGCACCCCTGGATTGGGAGTGTGAAGTCTTAGCCACTGGACCACCAGAGAAGCACCCCTTGGCATGTTTATGGATGGCCAGTGTAGCTGTAGCAGAGCCAAGGGGAAGGGTCAGGCCATGAGGCCAAAGAGGGAGTTGTGGGCAGAGGCTGGTGCTGGAAGGCCCAGATCATCTGGGTGTAGACTGTGGATCCGGAGTTCAGGCAACAGAATGGATCTGGAGTCCTATTTGGAGCTGTGAGACTGAAATAAATATTTTTAGATAGAGGAGGGAAGAGGGCCAAGGACATAGCCCTGGGGTGGTTTCCAACATTTGAAAATTGGAACTGGGAGAAGGGACCAATGAATGAAACTGAGGGGGTGCAGTCAGCGAGTAGGTAGAGCCCCGAGGAGTGTGGTGTCCAGGAAGCTGGGGGCTCAGTTCTGGAATAACGTCACTGACCGTGTCAGATACTGTTGATTAGGTTTGGCCGTACGGAAGCCATCGGTGGTCTTGGCACAAGAAATGTCTGTGCAAGGACAGGTTCACAAGATGGTTTGATAAAGTTTAAGAGGAAACGGAGGACAGGAGGTAGGGAGAAGGAATTTTAAAAGTTCACAGCCTTTCTGAAAAGGTTTTATGTATTTATTTTTTGGCTGTGCTGGGTCTTGGTTTCTGCAATGCAGGCTTTCTCCAGCTGCGGCTGGTGGGGGGCTCCTCCTGCTGCGGAGCATGGGCTCTAGTGTGTGGGCTCGGTAGTTGTAGCCCACGGGCTTAGTTGCCCCACAGCATGTGGACTCTTCCCCGTCCGGGGGACTGAACCCTGGTCCCCTTTGTTGGCAGGAGGATTCTTAACCCCTGACTCTTTAGGGAAATCTTAAAAGGTTCACAGCCTTTGAGAGTGCTCTCTGGAAGGGGATCATGGAAGTGGGGAGGTCCTGGAGGGGGAGGTGGCACAATCGGGAGGACCTTTAGGACTTTCTTAAGGACCTGAAGCTCCAGGGCCCCTCTTTCAGGGGAAGTGTCCTTGACAAACTCTCATCTCTTGGGGCCTTGGCATTGTCAGTGGAAAAATGAGGATAATGAAGCCCACCTCTAATGGTGATCATAGGGAATCATGTCTAATAAGTTTGTTATTGTAAGCTGCAACATAAATGTGAGAGTCTTAGCATCTTTAGTGTGTGGTAGAAATCCTAAAGAAAGATGAAATGACTTGGAGGAAGCTGAGTCCCGAAGACAGTGGGTGTGCATGACCGGGTGAGTTGAAGACCCTTCACTGAAGGCACCGGGAAGGAGGGACCGTACGGTGTGAAGAGGGAGCCAGAAGAAAGTCCTGAGTGGAGCAGAGCATGCGTGGAGGGGAGGAGAGGAACACCCAGCTGGATGGGGAGACTTGGGTGGAGAATGCAGGGCCGGGCGGGCTCCAGAAGAATCTGAGTGGATGGGGCAGCAGGAAGGTGGCTCTGGGGGTTTGCCAGCAGGAGGGTGGGAAGAGGAAGGCTTGGCATTTCTACATGCAAGGATGGCAGTAAATTTTGCCTGGCTATGGAAGAGCTCCAACATCGGGGAGCAAGGGGGATGTTTTCATTTGGTGGGAGAAGCAGGAGGAACCAAAGGCAAGGAGGAAATAGGAGGTGAGGAATATAGGGGGCCAAGGAGGCCAGCTGGAAAGGTCCTTCCATGACCCAAGTGTGATGAGAGTTGGGGTTGATTGAAACTTCTTGTTTGGGAATTTCTGTGCCTTTTAAGTCAGTGTGAACACTGTGGAGAAGGACAGCAGAAGGAAGGCGTCTCCATACAGTTGACAGGTATTTACTGAGCACCTACTATGTGCTGCTGTTGTTCTCGGCCCTCCTCTGGGCCCTCTTCCAAGCACCGTTCTGAGCATGGACTGCATACCCTTGATGGCAGGAAGTGTGTGGGAGGAAGCCAAACTGTGAGAGCACTGGGCTTAAGTTTCCTTTTCTTTTCATCTTTGTGTTTTGTGAGGGATTATATCTTACCAGGATCCTGCGTATTCTTCTGTGCCTGTCATATAGTTTGCTCCATCAGTCTGTAAGATCTGTTAAGTGAATTAGCCATATTAATCTCTTGGTGCAGTTTAAAAAAAAAACAAAACAAAACGTGATGTGTCAGTAGATATTAATTACGAGTCTTAAAAATGTTCCCATGGCAGCTGTGGTTAGAATGCATGATCTGAGTTGGCTTGTCAAACTAGAATACTATTAAATTCAACCCCCACTCCACCATTCGTTTGACATTCATACAAGTAAACATTATAAATAGAAGATATTAATTAAGATAGATAAAACATACAGAGACACACGGATTCAAAATAAAGGGGAAAAAAGGTTCCATTTCTGACAATCTGCCTTAAGGAAATTGGTTTTAATACATGAAAGGTTTTAGGGCTCAGTGAAGCGCACTACAGAGTTATTTATATCAGTGAAGTAAGCTGTTTTCTATTTCTGATCCTGTGGGAAGTGCTGGTTTGATCCTCACCAGGGGAACAGGAAGGCAGGGGGCCTGGTCCACTCTCATTCATTGCTCCTCCTCGGTACTGGGGAGCCTATGAGATGGCCACATACTACTGGTGTAGAAGACCATCTCGGTGCACCTGGAGAATCGGGTGAGAATGGACAGACGCATGAGCAAGAGAACTCTTAAACTGGCTAAGACCTAGCTTTAAGCATGAGATAATGAACACTCTCTAATTTGTGAACTATAGTTTTAAGTAATCCATCAGGGCTAGGGCGCTGGTTTTAATGGCTTGTTTGGTGACAACATGCAGCTATTCACAGTAGAATTTTATAGACAGTATCCTTCTAATTGATGTCATTAAAACGAGGGACCTGGGTTTGGGTTCTAAAGCAGACGATCAGTGGTTCAGCTTAACTTCAAGCAGTGGTTTCAGAGGTTGAAGCCAAATGTGTACAAGAGTAAACATTTCCCTTTCAGAGCAAAATAATTTGAACGCAAGTGAGTAGGCATCAGCTACAGGTTAATTTTGACATTGATGTCCAGAAAGCATCACCCATCAGCACACTTTTTATGAGCTATTGTCTAATATCGTGTCTCTGTGGTCCTGTTGGAAAGAACCAAGTTACTTGCTTGAGCCCAGACTTGTACTGAGTGGCCAGAACCCGAGGCTGAAGTCAGCCACATCTGGAACTGTGTGAAGGATGCCTTGAAACAGGGAGCTTCTCAGAACTGCGGTCACTGTGGATCTGAGCCAAAACAGGAACGTATCACAGCCAGTGTCTCTTTCTATCAAGTATTGATCAGTGCCTTTTAAAAGGGCAGGAGTCTTCACCAAACGGTTTAGTTCTGGGTCACTTCTCTGTCTTCCTGTCTGGTTTTATGAGCATAGGAAACAAACAGGGTGATACCTTCTACTGGAAAGAGAATGCATGCCCTTGCTCTCCATTAACAGTAAAATCTTCTGACCCAGAAGCAAGAGGAAAAGTCTATACAGGGAAGTATTTGTATCATCCTCGCTAAGAGTCGGACACGACTGAGTGACTTCACTTTCACTTTTCACTTTCATGCATTGGAGAAGGAAATGGCAACCCACTCCAGTGTTCTTGCCTGGAGAATCCCAGGGATGGGGGAGCCTGGTGGGCTGCCGTCTATGGGGTCATACAGAGTTGGACACAACTGAAGTGACTTCAGCAGCAGCAGCAGGCATATTAAAGATTGAGTGAATTGACTAAGTCAGTGAAAAACACTATAAGGTGGGTTATATGTTAAACAGGCTGACATGAAGGCATTTTACGTTCCCATATTGTTCTAAAAGGATGGAGATATTTCTTTTCTAGCTGGGGAGAAAAATCTTTCCCACATTAGTCTTTATTTCATTTAGCATATTGTGTATTTTTTTCCCCTTTTGTCTTGCCAGTAGAGTTAAAACTGATGGATTCCCTCCACATGTGTCATAGTAGTAAAGCAAAGAAATTGATACAGTGATGCTCACATTTATTTAAGTACCTTTGTTTCTTTTTGCTGCACCTTGTGGCATACAGACTCTTAGTTCCCCAACCAGGAATCGAACCTGTGGCCCTTGTAGTGGAAGTGCGTAGTCCTAACCACTGGAACTCCAGGGGAGTCCCAGTGCTTTTCTTAAAACACTAATTTTTTTCTCCTTTTACTTTTGTTCTTTGTTTTCTTTCAGTGTAATTATTCCCTGGCAAGAAGAGGTAGCTCAGTTTGTTATTCTTCTTCAGCCAGAAGAATACAGTGAAATATTTGCATCCAAATCTTTATTTTATCCAGGAAATTAATTAATTAATAGGAGTGTTTTTATCTTTATTAGCTTATGGGATAAGACCCACTGGACAACAAATTGGACTCATGCTGAATTGTGTTAAAAATTAGAAAAGTGTTCTCAACAACAGAGATAGCTGAGCTCCCAAACGAACATCTATAGGTTGTTTATCAGGGACTAGGTCTTTTTATCCTAATGTACAGGTGCCCGGCTCAGTACCTGGCAAGTGGTAGTTAACTCTAATGTTTAGAAGGAGTAAATGAACTGTGAAGTGATTGCTAAACCCAAGAAAGCACCCCACATATAAACCTTTATTTTTTCCCTTTAGAGTACTTGGATGATGACCTGAGAATAATGTGAAATGAAATGCAAATCCTTTGTTTCATTTTGATCAGTGTCAGCCTCCCCAGGCTGTATCTCCAGGTGGCTCCTGGTTGGCATGAGCTGCCTCAAACCAGATTTTTGTGTCCTTTCCTTTGCTCTTTATAGAGCTGGAAGAACCAGCTGAGACCAGTGTGACAGCATTATCCAGCACTTACTCTTACTGAAAGTAGAGGGATCTCTTCCCTTAGAACCTGTAGAGGATTGAACAGATAGATACAGCCTCTTGGTTCAGTTTGCTCATTTCACCCTAGTGAATTTCATCATATCCTTATTTTGATAACTTGAGGCAGCTGACTGTGTCTCAGTCAGATTTGCAGTTTTTAAAATTTGTCTGGACATGGCCTCTGCAGGACATGAATCACAGTCTCTCTCGTTGCACATGGAGACCCTGTATGTATCTGGGACCTTTGTCTGTAACATGGCTGCACCACTGCTTTTAGACACGAGGGGAATCTAAGGAGGGCTTCGTTGATGCTTAGTGTGCAAGATCTGCTCTCTTTTGTACGTATAAGAGGTTTATAAACTCTAAAGAGTTTATGTGTGACACTTTTTCTTTCGTCTCTGCTGTGGTTTCTTATTATTTACCCAGTGGCTTTGTGGCCTGTTTTTGAACTAAGATCACTTGTGTTGTGACATGTTTATAAGCTTTGGCCAGGCCATTCCTTATGGGCATTACATAGGTTCTCTGAAAGCTGCAAGTTCCTATGGTGATTCTAGTTGGGGTCTTAGTCCTGAGAAAAACACACTGGAGACAGTGAGTCCCCAGAGACACTGGAGGTGTCCCCTGGTCACATGGAACACTTTCAGATGGGCCCAGTGCCTAGCCAGCTCAGCTCCCCTGGACACCAGATCCTGGAAGTCCTTCTCTCCCTGAACCCCGTACTAGTCTGGTGGGTAAGGTGGGTCAGGCTTCCAAGATCAGAAGAGGCTGGTGGAATGGAAGTGTTACTTATTATTATTAATTTATTTATTTGACTGTGCCAGGTCTTAGTTGCAACATGTGGGATATAGTTCCCTGACCAGGGATTGAACCTGGGCCGCCTGCACTGGGAACTTGGAAGCTCCAAAACACTGCATCTTTTTAATCCTTTCTTTTGAAATATTCCTCTCTCATGGTTGATTACATGTCCTTTAGGGATATAAGGGGCTTCCCAGCTGGCTCAAGTAGTAAAAGAATTCACCTGCAGAAGCCACAGGAGACATAGGTTCAATCCCTGGGTCAGGAAGATCCCCTAGAGGAGAGCATGGCAAGCCACTCTGGTGTTCTTGCTTGGAGGATGAACAGAGGAGCCTGGTGGACCAGAGGACCCTACAATCCATAGGGTCGCGAAGAATCAGACAGGACTGAAGTGACTGAGCACATTTAGGGGTTTGATGGGATGCATTTAGCAAGGGAATAAATATCGCTAAGCACATTTCAGGGTTTGATGGGGTGCATTTAGCAAGGGAATAAATATCACTAGTCACAAGAGTCTTCTTCTTCAAAGGCTCTAATTGTGATGCCACACTTACCTTGCGGATCATTATCAATACTTTGTTGATCTGAGCTGGTGCACATTATTCAGTCAGTTAAGAAGAACCTGGACTTGCTGGTGTGGTCACTGTGTTGCTAGCTTTGAAATTTGTGCTCCATTCTGCATCTGCGGTAGCTTAGGAAAGCCGCTGCATCTTCCCATGCCTCAGTTTCCTACTTCTTAAACTACAGCAGGAACACTAATCCTGAGATAGTAAGAATGCCAATAATAATAATAATACCTTATGTTATATAACATTACAGTTCTATGACTGAAGGTTGGTGTGATCTCGGTTTAAATGTGGGACTTCCCTGGTGGTCCAGTGGTTAAGACTTCACACTTCCAATGCAGGGGGTGTGGGTTCGATCCGCAGTAGGGGAACTAAGATCCCACAGGCTGCAGGGTGTGGCCAAAATTTGCATAGATAAATAAATAACACTTGGAAATGTGAAAGAAGAGGAAAGGGCTTGGGAAAGTTAAGGAACACGACCAAGTCCTCAAACCCACGGGGTTGCAAAGCCAGGAGTGGAATCCGGGCGCTGACGTCAGGGCCCGAGCTCCGGACGTCATTGTGCCGTGGCTGTCCGGTCTCTTGAAAAGGTGGCCAGTCTGACTTTTGGTATCTCTTCACGGGTGGGTGTGGGCATGGACTTCCTCGTGACTCAGATGGTAAAGAATCTGCCTGCAATGCAGGAGACCTGGGTTCCATCCCTGGGTCAGGAAGAGCCCCTGGAGAAGGACATGGCAACCTGCTCCACTATTCTTGCCTAGAGGATCCCATGGACAGAGGAGCCTGGTGGGCTACAGACCATGGGGTTTCAAAGAGTTGGACACGACACTGGTGGGTGTGGGAGCCCTTCAAGTATTAGAGTGCTTTGTAGAAGGAGCCTCCTAGGAGTGGACTTTTTTTTTTCTGTCTTTCAGTTTCAGGGAGGGATAAATCCTGTTTCCACGAAACAAGACTTTTGTTTTGAGGCTTCATTTCCTACCCAATGTGTTTTGTCCCAGGGGCTCATCAGAGAATCTTAAAGTCTTACGCATGGGCTCATCAGAGAATCTTAAAGTCTTATGTAAGGCCACTGAGGCTCACTTCATTTATTTAACAGATAAAGAAACTGAAAACCAGTCCCTGCCACATTTTTTGTTTATCAGGTCAGATTTACCTTCCTAAGACATCCCTTTTCTTTCCTCCTTATTTGAGTGAATACCTTCTTTCTCTTCTTTCTAGCCACCCAGCTTCTTGAAAGAGCCTCTTAGGCTTGTAACCCCGGCTTCCTCACGTGCACTCACCCCTGGCCGCCTGCAGGCCGGCCTCCGCTCGGCTGCTGGGAGGACCCGGCCTCCCTCTGGCCACCTCCTCTCCTGGTTTCCAGCCTTGGCCTCTCCAGGCACAGACCCTTTCGATTACGTGCTCTGCCCCTGTCCTTGGCTTCTGCTGGATCCTACTCAGGCTTCCTCCCGCCGGTCTGACTGCTCCTCTTCCTCTGGCGCTTTATCTTTTAAACTGCCACCTCCTCCTACAAGTCGATGTCACCCAGAGCCCTGAACTTGGCTCTCCTCTCTGTGTTTCCTTGCCTGTTCATCTAAGCAATCACTTTGATTTTGTGGTCAGCCCCTAAATCTCTCTCTCATGTTTCAAGTCTTCATTGAACCTGCCTCAATATTTCTTCTGTTGTTTATATTCCGGGTTGGTTTTTTTTTTTTTTTTGGCCTTGAGCCATGTGGGTTCCTAGCTTCCTGACCAGGGATTGAACCTATGTACCCTGCATTGAAAGGCAGAGTCTCCAACCGCTGGATCATCAGGGAAGTCCTCCTCTCCAAATCTTTTATCTTTCTTCCTAACCATCTTCAATTTCCCCATATTTTTATCCCTGAAATGAATGCCGCAAACTCCTTTTATAAAATCCATCCCTTCCGTGTGTTGACATAGGAATGGGCGTGACATGCCAGGGTCACTCTCTGTTGTTGTTGCCCTCAGTCTCTTTCCTCTTAAAGTTCTCTTCGCCCGGAGGCTTTGATCATCTCACCATGATGGCTTTCCGTTGTGTCACCCTTGTGGGGCTCTAGTTGTTACCTCGTCACTTACAGGTTTCTCAAAGCCACGATCATCTTATCTTTATGTGTCTCATCTTGGCCCTGTCTTATCCTGACGTCTCCCTTCACTTTCTTACAGTTTCTAGTCCAGTGGTTCTCAGCTGTATTAGAGCCAGCACTTTTTTTTTTTTAAATAACAAAACTCCAATAATCTCCCTTTACTATTCTGAAAAGAAATCATAGATTTTCTAGATCTATCTATCACTTCCAAAAAAAATTAATACAATGTTAGGATTGAAGTATAAAGGAAAGAGAAAAATCAAGGGACTTAATTTAAAACAAAATTATATTTATATATTTTAGTATCTAAATACTTGGGAAACAGTAGGCTAGAAAACTAATGAACTAAGCAGCTGCTCGAACGTTGTATTGAACCATCTCATGTGTGGCAGCCACAGATTAAAATTGATCCAGATTGTGCGTTAAGAGACTCAGACACCCAGAATGACATCATTGTTAAAGGTTTTGTAAAATGTACAGCTCTTGGTAAAATTCCTAACCAAAGTATATTCTCTTCCCTTGACTTCTGGGTAGTTTTATTCCTAGAAAATCCAGTGTGTTAAAACTTTAGGAAAAAAAAAATCTTTATGTTTAAGTAGAGTTAGGTTGTAGGGTCAGGTAACTATAACCATTTTTTCACCTACTTGAATGCCTAATGGATTTTCCAAAAGTCCTGAGGGATGTGGGAAAACTGCATTGTGTAGGACTGTCCCATGCATTGCAGGACTGACATCTGAAGTCCAGTAGTGCATCTTCAATGATGTGACAGTCAAAACCAAGCTCCCCCGGGCTGGTGCTCCCTGTGAGAAGCACAGCTATAGCCAAACTGTTCCCTGAATGGGCCTGGTCCTTTGCTGATTACACATCTCTTTCGTGCTGTGCCCTTTGCTTTCAGTATGTATCTTCCATTTCCATCTTTTGAAACCTCACCCACCTCTCTAGCTCAAATGGCACCTATCCCATTAAGCTTTCCTTTAGGAGGAATGCCTGGCATTTAAAATCTTGTAACACTCTGACTGCAACACTTTGCTGTTTTTAAAATATATTGCTTTGGCATAGTTACTTACGTCTAGGGCTTCCCTGGTTGCTCAGCTGGTAAAGAATCTGCCTGCAATGCAGGAGAGCCCGTTTGATTCCTGGGTTGGGAAGATCCCCTGGAGGAGGGATAGGGTACCCATTCCAGTATTCTTGCCTGGAGAATCCCCATGGACAGAGGAGCTTGGCAGACTATAGTCCATGGGGGTTGCAGAGTGTTGGACATGACTGAGCAACTAAGCACACACTTATGTCTAGGTATTATCTCACCTACCAGCTTGTAAGATCCCTTGAAGATATAGACCATGTGTTCAGTTCAGTTCAGTCGCTCAGTCATGTCTGACTCTTTGCGACCCCATAAATTGCAGCATGCCAGGCCTCCCTGTCCATCACCAGCTCCCGGAGTTCACCCAAACTCATGTCCATTAAGTCAGTGATGCCATCCAGCCATCTCATCCTCTGTCATCCCCTTCTCCTCCTGCCCCCAATCCTCCCCAGCATCAGTCTTTTCCAGTGAGTCAACTCTTCACATGAGGTGGCCAAAGTATTAGAGTTTCAGCTTTAGCATCATTCCTTCCAAAGAACATATATTCTTCAGTGTTGTAGCAGAGTGCATACCCAACTAATGTTTATTGGGTAAATGAATGGATAGTTTGTGAAGAATATTGGTAAGAGAAAAACAAAACAAGAGATTGGTTCTGATTCTAGTATTTAAAACTTACTTTTTAAGTGATATTTGCATTTTACCTTCAGGCCATAAATTTCCCACAGTACAAGTTAACGTCAGAAAAGCACACAACAAGTCTATGGGTCTATAGGTTTGATCTGCATAAATATTTGTGACAATTTACAATGTGTGTTTGTTGGGATTATTATTAAAGATAAGACCATTCTCTATCCAGAGTGAGAGTTTGGAGCAGAATTAAACCAGCGTTCAAACATTGTAGAGAAAATGTGGATAAAGTGCCTCTTTTTCATTCAGTTCTGAAATGTGCAGATAAAATCAACTTTTGAAGTTGATCAGGATGCTCGTGCAATTTTCCTCGTTTTCCCTCTTTACTCAGAAACCTCAAAACCACTATGGGTAATTCCCTCAAGATCGACTTCTAACACATACGCCTCTAAAGAGTAAGCAAGATTTCCAAGAACTGAATGCCTTCAGCCTTTTCTCTTCATACTCCATTTTTGAGCATCTGTCTCCAAGGACATGAGCTTGGAAAGCCCAGGGCTCACTCCCCACCCACCTTTCATCTCTAACTAGAGGCGCATGAAGCATTTGTGCAGTCTCTCCCGCCACGGCTTCATTTTCTGTCATCTTAACTCCATCACCAATCCTCAGCCCCCTAACAATATCCGTATGAAAGAAATCAGACCTCTTTGACAATGAAAAACACATTTAAGCTACTGCACACCACCGTTGCCACTGGAAAAGTAGATATTACTTTTTTCTGTCAATCTAGCTACAGCACTCTGGCAAACTGTAGTTTTGATGGTTGTGTTTTCATGTGTAAAATTACGAGTCAAGCCATGGGTGCTCATCAACACAGGCATTGTTACTGTGGAGGATGGTGAGAAAATGAAAAACTCTTTGTTTACATATTTTTTGAAGCAGAAAGTATTTGTCTTTGAATGCAAAGGCCATGTAAAGTGATCCAAGAAAGTGATACGGTCAAACGACATGATCAATTTTCATTCTTTTCTTTCCATCTCTTGACTCATATGCGTTTGAGCACATGATAGAAAAATCTTGATAGAAAAAGCTTTGACTTTGTCCAAACCAATCAGTGAAACACCAGCTCTTCTTGTAAGCTTGGGAGACATAATAGAGAATAAAGACAAGCTCTGTCTTCAGGGACCTCATGTAGAGTTGGAAAGTTGAGAAATACTTGCCAGGGGAGATTACAAAGAAATGTATCTAATACATGTCAGAGGAGTGACACTGATCAGAGTTCTTCAGATTTGGGGGACAAGATCACTGTGGACGCTGATATTCAGAAAAAACATTGTGATCTCTTTCTGAGTCCACGATGGTCCTTTGATCAGATTGTCTTTCTTTGGTACCTGGAATACATCTCTTGGTCACTAGGCGCTTCCATTGGCGCTCAGACACTGTGTCTTCTGTAACATGGAAGTAGGGCATTAAAAATGTGTCACTTCCAGGCCTGTTCCTTTTCCTAACACACCTCTTTGAAGGCATGCCCCAAACTCACTGTCGTTTTTACATTTGTTAGCTCAGGACTCTGGCAGGTACACTGGCTTTTGGGAGGGCAAAAGTTTCCATAGAAATGAAACGGATTCATATTAACTTCCTACCTCTACCACCCAGGGAAACTTCTATACGTTTTGTGGATTCAAGTCCCCAAAATAGAGATCTAACAAAAACTTACATAATAATGGTATTGTGGGAGTTAAAATGGTATAGTTCTTCAGTTCTGCCAGTTAGAACCTGAGGAAAATCGAAACCAACCCAGGAGCTGTCTTAGAAAAGCGGGACACTGGACTGTCGGGAGTGGGGTGGGAGAATGCTGTGGCTTCCCGTTCTTCTTTCGTGTTTTTGGTTGTGCTGGGTCTTCACTGTGTGCACGGGCTTCTCCCTAGTTGTGGTGTAAACCCACGGCATGTGGGATCTTCGTTCCCTGACCAGGGATTGAACCTGTGTGCCCTGTATTGGAAGGTAGATTCTTGAATGCTGTACCGCCAGGGAAATCCACATACCTTCCCATTCTTTTTAGCAAAAGTATCTCAGTTTTTAAATTGAGGTAGATTCCTAGGTATTGGCTTCACCAGATTTGTTACATCAAAAAGCAGATCCAGACTAGAGGAATTCCTGACTATAACGAGTAGGTATGGCTTTTGTACAAAATTGCTACTGTCTGGGTAATGTTTATGGGTATAAATCAGAGTATTATTCTATTTTAAACTTCCTATTAAGCAAGGTTTGTGTAATGTGCTTTTTTCCCCTCTCCGGAACTCAAGCAATACTATGCACCTGGTACAGGCATCTTCAAAGGCAAGAAGGTTCTGTCATATTATTCCATTGCGACTGGAAGCTGGCTGCTACTCTCTGCCAATGGTTAATTTTCCAGGCTAGCCTTCTTTTCCTCTATTGAGCTCTGGCCTTTTACTCTGAAAGATACACAGTAGAGGCTGGCTTTATTTATTAGGCTCTGTTCTTGCTCTATTGTTTCAGCCAGTATACTGTCAAAGTAAAACTTGGGTCAGTTCAGTTCAGTTGCTCAGTCATGTCCGACTTTTTGCCATCTCATGGACTGCAGCACACCAGGCTTCCCTGTCCATCACCAACTCCTGGAGCCTACTCAAACTCATGTCCACCCAGTCGGTAATGCCATCCAACCATCTCATCCTCTGTCGTCCCTTTCTACTCCCGCCTCCAATCTTTCCCAGCATCAGGGTCTTTTCCAGTGAGTCTGTTTTTCGCATCAGGTGGCCAAAGTATTGGAGTTTCAGCTTCAACATCAGTCCTTCCAATGAATATTCAGGACTGATTTCCTTTAGGATTGACTGGTTGGATCTCCTTGTAGTCCAGTGTTTTAAGAATGGCTCAGTGGGTAAAGAATCTGCGTGCAGTCCAAGAGACTTGGATTTGATCCCTGATCTGGGAAATTCCCTGTAGAAGGAAGGAAATGGAAACCCACTCCACTATTCTTGCCTGGGAAATCCTATGGATGAAGGAGACTGGCGGGCTCCAGTCCATGGGGTCAGACATGACTGAGTGAGTCAGAGAGAGACAGGGACACACAGAAAGTTAAGGAAATAAATCTGATCAAGGAAAGTAAGTCATATACATATATATCTTTTTTTAAATTTAAGAAGACTCAACCAAAACCTGTTTGGCAACATAGTTTTCAGGCATGGTGAGGCTGTTTCCTGTTGTTTCTAAGGAATTTCAAGATTTCCAGTTTGTTTAACATTCCCTTCGATTGTTCAAAACGAAAAATGCCTTAGTGTTGGTTGGCTCAAAAAAGAGATGTAAAAGTCTTCCTGGAAATGAAAGTGAGTGGAGAGGTTTGTCTGCCCAATCAATCAGTAGATAGCAGACACAGGGTCAAAACTGAGAAACAAAATTTAGGTCTGGGGTGTCGGCAACAGAGGCAAAGTTTCACTCCGGTGTGTACGATGTTGGAATTTCATTTCATCTCCCCCGCAAAAAAGAACAGCGTTAGGTTTTTCTCCTGTTGTGCCAAGAACTCCATCCCAAGCTTCCGATATATTCTACAGACCACACACAGGAACAGGGCTGTCTGTCATAGAACCCAGATGCCCAGCTGTGGAAGATATTCTTTCAGCAGCATCCGTCTGTTTCTTGGCACGACGTAGAGGCAGTCTAAAGAAAACAGCTCTGGCCTGCCTGGTGCTGAATACTGTACTGCTTCTATCTGGCTCCCAGTCTCTGGGTCTGGACACTGCCTGCCATACACGGCTCTCTGTCTCTGTCTCTCTCTGGTTCAGTTTTGTAAAATTCCTGCAGACATCTCCAGACATTTTACTTTTTTTTTTTTTGCTTGTTTCTCAGCTGATTCAAAGAGAGGTGGTAGGTACTGGAAGGCAGAAAGCGCTAATATAGAGGAAAGAGGCTCTTTCTACAAAGTGCCAAGAATGCTGGCAAAATGAAAGTAGTTTTCCTGGGTTCCTGTTCAACCTCGGTGATCTTTAATTGCCTGAAAGAGAGAAATGAGTTCATTTCCTAGCCAACCACTATAATAAAATTCAGATTCAGGAGCAACCTGGCATATTCTGTTCTTAGGGGAATATTCTTAGGCTTAAAGGGTGGTCTCCTTTGAGACTGCTATATTTTAATGATTGTGTTCTTTGGTTGAAGTCTTTATTTTTACAGCATTTGTGTTGTTCGTCTTTGGCACTGGAAGGGTTTTATTTTCCTGTGATTTTGATTTTATTTTTAAGGTTAGCAGTTGAACGTCGTGAACATTTACTTAAGAGAGTGGTTCCCCTTTCCTCCCCGTCTCCCCCAACAACTGCCCTCCGCCAGCCCTCCTACCTGCCAATTGTGTCTGAAGTAATTTCCCAGAAGTAGTGCTGTTGACTTTGGGAGATGCAGTATTTCAGGTTCTCAGTGTCTGTGTGTGTGTGTCTGTGTGCATATTTGCCCTCCTATCTGACTGATAATTAGCTGTTACTTGCAAGCTCCGTTCATCTCCTGCCTTTTTCCTGACCTGCTCAGAGTATTAACACATGAGAGTCAAAGTGGGGGGAGCCTTATGCATGGCGACAGGTGCTAATCTTCAGGGAAATTTCCTTGCATTCTACCCATTAAAGGTACGGTACATAAAAATGGCTTAATGTCTCTTTGAAGGTGTCAGCAGGCATGTGTGGACCACACAGAATGGGTTTCACTGAGAGTAATAGAGTGAAATTGTCTGCATAATTATTTTCCTTGGATTGAGAATCAGCAGCCCTCTTTGGGTTCAGGAAATAAACCTCTGTTAAAACCATATGGCACTATTCTCAGAAGAGATGTTATTACAGGGCCACTTCCCTCTGAAATTTTGAGTCAGGAGTTCTTGAAAGGAGTCACATATGTCTGAGAACCAATGTCAAGTTTTCCGCCTCCAGCTCAGTTATGAAAAAGTCAGAAGTTCTCTTGCCTTTTCACAAATGCCACCGTGGTCAACAGGTATAAGGTCTTGGGACAAGGCCCCCCGAGCTGCAGTGGGTCCAAACATCTCAGGTATAGACGCTTTGAATTATTATCTGGGCCAAGGGATTTTGTTCTTATAAGAAGGAAAAAATGCTCTTAATGCAGTGAAACGTGTGATTTGTCAACCCCAAAAGCGGATCTTTTTTTTTTTTTTTAATGTTGCTTTTATTTTTTTGCCTGCACTGGCTAACCACTCCAGTATTCTTGCCTGGAGAATGCCATGGACAGAGGATGGTCTGATGGGCTACAGTCCGTGGGGTCACAAAGAGTCGGACACGACTGAGCGGCTTAACACTTTCACTTTCATGCTGTATGTGGGATCTTAGTTCCCTGACCAGGGATGGATCCTGGTGGAAGTGCAGTCTTAACCACTGGATTGCCGGCGAAGTCCCCTGAAAGCACATCTTAAGATCAGGATAATTTCATTCTGTCTGCCCAAACCTTTAATGCAGATTCAGTTGCTTTGCAATTTTTCCCCCCTTGTCCAGCATCAGTGGCTGTAACATTTTCCTCTGAACTGCTTGCCACAGTACAGATGTTCCCTGGAGATCACTGTCTTGGAGGGAAAGGTAAAGTGAATTAGAGTATGGTTTGCATAAGGGCTAAGGGAATATTTAGGTGGAGAACTAGATTGGTAAATATATTAAATAATGCTTGTAATACTTTTATATTATACATGTATGTGTATTTCAGTATTTAAGGACACAATACAATGTGTACGTTGTGCTAAATCATTGTGCATTTTATCTTTTTGAGGAGGGCAGGCTTCCTGTCTAGTGCTTGCTGTAAGAGGAAGAAAAGTTGATATTTGTTCATTTTTGTTAGTAAGTCTAAAATAGGATAAGAATCTATAGAGCTTTCATCTGGCTCTTGGAAATACTAAGAAGTGTGGAAGTCTCTTTAAGTGTCAGACTCCAAGAGAGCGCTTCATAGATATTAAGTCCAAATTTTCGTTTCTTATCCAGGAAAAGAAGGCAAAGATATGTGAGTTTACGGGGCTTTCCTATTGCCTTGCGTGTTTTTGTAATGAGGACTGTTTTTGAGTAGAGAGAATGATTGTTAGCATATAGATTCTCTCAGGCGCTGGCCCATTTATTTATTCAACAGACGCTTACTGGGTACTTTTTATTGGTGTATAGTTGCTTTGTAATGTTGTGTTGGTTTCTGCTGTACAGGAAAAGGAATCAGTTATACATGTATCCCCTCTTTTTAGACTTCTTTCCATTTAGGTCGCCATCGAGCACCGAGTAGAGAACCTATACAGTAGGTTCTCGTTAGTTGTCTCTTTTACATATGGTATTGTTAGCGTCTGTGTATCAGTCCTAATCTCCTAGTTCATCCCCTCCTTCCCTCCTTGGTATTCGTAAGTTTGTTGTCTACATCCGTGTCTCTCTTTCTGGTTTGCAAATGAGCTCACCTGTACTATTTTTCTAGATTCCACATAGAATGATATTATGTGATATTGGCTTTTCTCTTTCTGACTTCTCCACTTTCTTTGACGGTCTCTAGTTCTCTCTCCGCTGCAAATGGCACTGTTTTGTTCCTTCGTATGGCTGAGTTGCATTCCATTGTATATATGTACCACTTCGTCTTTATCCATTCCTCCGCTGATGGACCTTTAGGTTGCTTCCATGTCCTGGCTGTTATTCAAGCATGGTTTTGGAAGTCCCAGCTACCTATATGTACTTTAAAAGGCCTGTGGGAATGCACAGATGACTTAGTCATATAGATTGCCCAGAAGGCAGCTCAATCTGATAAGGGGAAAAAGCACGGGTGTTAAATGACTGTGCCTGTGTGACAGAAAATGGTAGGAAATGAGAAAGTGGCATAAGCTAAGCATGAGAAGGTAGCAGCCAAAGAGAAGGGAAGTTCAGGAGCAGCTTCAGCTTGGGGGTGGAGGGAAGGTTTTACGCATGTGAAATCCTGTGAGCTGGATTTTTTCTTTTTAGTATTATAAATTTATTTATTTTTGGCTGTGCGGGGTCTCTTTTGCTGTGCGGGGGCTTTCTCGCATTGCAGTGAGCAGGTCCTGCTCTCCATTTGCAGTGCGTGGGCTTCTTATTGTGGTGACTTCTCTTGTTGCTGATCTGGGTGCACAGGCTTCAGTAGGCTGGCGCATGAGCTTAGTTCCCTGACGACATGTGGGATCGTCTCAGCCCAGAGATCAAACCCATGTCCCCTGCATTAGCCGGCAGATTCTTAATCACTGGACCACTGGAGAAGCCTGTGAGCTGGATCTTGACTATCAGTAGTTCAACTTACTGGCAGAAATTCTTGAATATTAAATTCTAGGTAGATAGATAGTGATTTTCAGAAGACTTAACACTAAATCTCTTCTATTTTTATAATTGATTAGTACCTTCCCCCTCCTCCCCTCCTCCGCCCTGCCCTGCCACTGCTAAACCGCCCCCACCCCCAATCCAAAAGCAGGTATCTCTCTGCCTTGACTCTTTGCAGACCGACTGAGGGAAGTTACAGCCTGGCACTTTGGCTGGGGTGGTATTTTTCAGTTTTAATTTTCTTCTACATTCCTCTTTATTAATCCTTGACATTAGGGCCCAGTTCAAATAGCGCTTTGCCCCTTGTTAGATACTCAGTTTTAAGGTAATTCAATGGGACAAAGTAGATCAGGTAATTGAATTACCTTTTAAAATACACAGTGAAGTTTGTTTTTTCAGATTAGTATTATGGAATGAAAATTTGTGCTGTGAACTGGTACTTAAAACTATTGACCAGTCTAAGGCCTCCTTTCAAATTAACAGAAAAACAACCCATTGCAGAATCATAGAGGTGACCATCATGTTTTCTCAAGGGACGTGATAAATTGCTCTAGAATTAGCAACCTCTGGAGTTCAGTGTCCATGTAGGGGAAAAGGAAAAGGTCTTAAGATCTTCAGGCCAACTTGGTGGCTCAGACTTTCTTTTCAAAGTCCTTTGATATATGTTTATTAGTTAAGTTTGCAGTTCTCTAAATGCTATCACTCCTACTGTTTGTACTGGACCCCTGCCAAGTCTCCATCCATAACAGATGGATTCTTTCCTTCCATCTCCATATACATTCTTCAGGGTTGGTTACGTTCTGATTGACACCGGGAGTGAGACTGCAGAAAGGGGTAAGGTGCAGAAGAAGGACTGAGTTTATTTGATTTTGTTCCTGTATTTCTCTTAAGCTTATCGGCATGCCAATGGTAGGCTAAGAAGTGATCAGATATACTGCTCCATGGGATTTGGGAGAGCTTTTTCTCCAAAGTCATGCTGGGAAAGATGGTTAGTTTTAGAGATTTTTGCTGTTGCTTCCTGTTTTGTCTTGTTCTCACTCCTCTGGGATGCTGGTTTAGATGTTCCCAGTGTGATATTTAGACTGGACCACGTTTTGGTTACTCTCTGACCTGTGCCCGTGACGGGTACAAAGTCACAGATTGGCTTGTGACTTGGCCCAGAGGTGGCTAATTGCCGTGCAGTGGGGAGGTTTGAAAGTATTCCTTTAAAAAGGAATGTTAAAATTTTCCATTTTATAAAAGCGTGACCAAGATTGCACTCAGAAGACACTATGCACACTCGTAGTTGCTGGTGAAGGTATTTTTATTAAAAATATACCCTGGGGGCATCTAGAAGTATGAATCTCAGGTTCAGGAGAGACTAGAGATGCACCTGAAGCTGTAGTTGTGGATGAGGTTGCTAGAAGCCATAGGTGTGGATAACGTCGCTTGGGGAATGGATGGGTACAGAGGACACGGAAGAGAGTTATCTTTTTTTGTTTGTTTGTTTACCACTGTGGCTGAATTAACTTTGTGCTTTTGGCCCTGGAGCAGGAGAAGAAGCTGTTTTCCTGCCAGGCTTCCTTGGTCCCCTGAAGTAGCTGCAAGAGAGTGGCTCCTGGCTTGTGTCCCTCCAGGAGGAGAGCTGTCTCCACTTTGGTTTCTGTGGCACCACTGACCCCCCTCCCTCCTCCTCCTCCTCTAACTCTGCCTCTTTACCTGTTCCTCTTGCGTGCTGACCCCTTAAATGTTTGGACTTCTTAGATTCCATTTTAGATACCCTACTCTACTTATTCTCTATACCCATTCTCTGGGTGACCCTGTCATTTACACGAGTGGCTTCAGGTTCCTGTGACCCCTGAAAATGCATCTCCATCCTCTTTGAAATCTCAGACTCATATTTCTGGTTTGCTTCCTGGGCATCTCCACCTGAGTATATCCCTGGGTGCTTCAGGGGATGTCTCCCCAAAATTCGGGATCCCCTCACCTCCACTTTAACCAGACTCCTCCCACCCAAATAGGAATGCCCTCCGTTTTTCCAGCTTCTCAGTTTCCAGGTTCTCCACAGTTCACCTGTTTGACCAAAACAGAAACCAGAGGCTGAGCCTCTCCCCCTTACCTCTTAACATCTTCTTGTTCTACTGTGTGGTCTGTTTCTCTGTTCTGTGTCTGAAATGCTTTCCTGCTATAATTGACACTCATCCGTGTTTATTTTCTGGCCTATAATATAAAAATAATTCCCTAACTGGTTTCATGCCTCAAACTGCACTGCTTTTAATTCTGTTTTCTCCTGTAAGTAAAGTGGTCCTCTGAAACTATAAATCAGCCCGTGGAGCACCCTTGCCTAAAATATCTCAGTAGTCCCCTGTTATTTACAAGATGAAGTTCTGATGTTGTGACATTGTGGACAAGGCTATTCAGCATTTGACCTGCCCCCACCGCCTCCCTCCCATACCCTTGTGGTTGAACCCCAGCTCCGCCAAGTTGCTTCACTCTATACTTTTTTAACCTCTGTGTATTTGCACCTGCTGTTCCTTCTGTTTGGAATGTCTTTTTCATCTTCATTTGCTTGACTGAATTCTACTCATCCTTTTAAGTTTATACTCAAGTGCCATCTCCTCTGCAAGCCCTTCCTGTCTGCTCTTGAAAGTTAAGCATTTATTTATTTTTATTTTTTGTCTTTCTTAAAAATTAGGGTATAATTACTTTACAATGTTGTCTTAGTTTCTGCTCTGCAACAACATGCATCAGCTATAAGTATACATATATACTTTTTCTCTTGAAAGGATACTTATATCCCTTCCTCTCCCCAACCGTATCCCACCCTCTAGGTTGTCAGAAAGTAGCAGGCTATACAGCAAGGAAGTTAAGCATTTATTTTTGATTCCCCCTTGCTTATTGAGACCTCAGTTATGCCATTTGTCACATTGTTGTCATTATTTGTTGATCTGACACCTCCCCAAGTGCACGCTGAGCCCATGATTTAGCACCGTTCACGGTACATAGTAAGTGTTTAAGGGATTTTAGTTGAAGAATGAATACTGTATTTGCACCATAGTTTCCTGTGTAGGACATTTTCACCTTTATTACATTTCATCCTAATGACATCCCTATGATGCAGATACTTTGATCCTCATTTGATAGATGAGGAAGTTGAGTCATAGGAGGATTGAGTCATAGAAATGACCAATTATTTGCCTATAACTCTGTAGTTGAGTTCGTGGCAAAGCCAGAAACACACTCCCCGTGTTCTGGTCCCTGTCAGGTCTGGCTCAGATTTAGATACAGGATTCTGCATTTTAGTCAGCCAGCAGCTTGATCTTTTCACCGTTCCATGATACTACATTCGCTGATTGTGTGTGTATGTAACCCAGGGTGACAGGTAAGGCATCCGTGGCATCACTGATTCTTAGAATTAGAAGTTAGGTTGTCTGTTATCTGACAGATGAGAAAATTCTGTACCCAAGAAGTTCACAAGTTACTCTTAGCGTAGAATCCAAATCTCCTGATGAATAGTCACGAGTTATCTTCCTTAATATGCATTGGGCAATCCTCAGTAACACTGGACAGAGCTTTATTGAATCCCTTGGCCTTGTTTAGCTATTAGGCCAGTGGACTCTTAGGAAGAGCCTTCCCTCGGCACAGAAAGGATATCATTTCTGTGACCATGAAGGGCCCTGAAAGCAGCAGCACCCAGAAGAGAAAGAATCAAATGATGATGTTCTTTCATTGGGTTTACTCCACTTTCTAGACTGTATTCCTTCTTTTCCAGTGAGCTGCCTGGAATTCTTGAGTATGTGCCATAATGAAATAAAACCAAGGCATCTAATTAGGCTGATGATGTGTTCAGTAATCAGAAGAGCCATGGTGTCCTGGTATAAGCAGAGTATACAGCAGGTTGAACCTCAAGAGGACAGCATCCTACTTCTCTGGGAAGGGACATGGAACTGACATTGGTAGTGACTCTGTCCCTTCACTGGGCTCTCCCTCTCTGTGCACATATATGTATGCATATAATAGAGATATCAGTTTATAACCACATGCATGCATGTATGGAAGTGCTGATACTTTATACATTTTATGCAGACCAAAGAAAAATCTTCAAATGTCCTTACTGACTAGATAATTCAGCATGAAGCCAGCAAACAAAAATCCTTAAAACTTTACATTTGCCTTTAGGGAAGGAAAAATGTTTGATTTTAATCATCTGAAGGTATTTTTAAAAATATTTAAAAATGTATTGAACTGGTGCCTCTATCATAGTCTTTCATTGAGAGGGTACTGATGATGAATTCTGAAAAATGGAAACCAACCTACTTCCTTGGATTTGAAAAGCATGCACTTTTGTAGTCTGCTGTGCCTTGAAAGAAAAGGTAAAACTTGCTATCTTCTAACTCCATTTAACACTACTTTAGATTCCTTTTATATAACAATAACTTGATCCTACTCAAAATACTTGGCACCTTTTGTGACAGAGTGGAATGTAAGAACACTTTAGCAGATCTGAAAGCAAGTAAACACTGGTTGTTTTGGAATGAAGAGGTAGAGTTTTCAGCTCTTTATTCCAAGTTTGCAGAAAATAAGAATACCGAGATTAACACAATAGACTCCCTTCATTACACACGACTGAACAAAGCAATTATCTGTCTATCAAGACTGTAGTACATTGTGCAACAGCATTTAGGAAGGGTGGATGGATGGGTGGATCAACGCTATTCCATTGGAAAAGGCTGCTGATCCACGAGGGAATTTTTCTGAGTTTAACTTGTAAACGGTTTTATTTTGGAGTTTATATCATGTTACCCTTGCAGTTTAGAGAGAAATGAGGTTGTTATTTTTTAATGTTGTTGATGGCATTTTTAGTTCCTTACCCATCTGACTTTTATTAGGGGGTTATTTCAAAGACATCTCCTGTTTAATCATGTTTAAACAATCTGTTTAAGACCTGTTGTATAGATATAAACACAATAGTCCTTTAATGTAGTAAAACAGACTTCTGACAGACACAGCACGTAACAGGCATCCATCCATTATTGCTTAAGCCGCTGTTCCTTCCACGCCTGACCTGAGAGGGTAACCACAGAGCTCAGCTGACAGCATTGGCTGCTCCGAACACTGACATACCCTGTATTCATGTCTAAGGAGCAGAGAATTGCAGAGCGGCAGACAATTGGAGAAGCCTTAGACCAGATTAAAACTAAGTACCTTAAATCTGTCTTAATGGCTGTGTTTACATCTTCTTCTTCTTCATTCCTTTAAAAACTAATCAGGTTTCGCAAGCGTTAAGAAAACCACCTCTTCTTGCCAGCTGGACTAGGTCCAGTTTAAGCAAGAAATTCTCCCCCCTCCCCTTTTTTTTTTTTCCTGCTTTGTCTTTTTCTTTTTTCTTCTTCTATGATCTTCACTGCCATTCAGCACAGCAAGACCAGGCTGCAGGAGCTGGCTGGCTTTTTCCTTGGGTTATTACTTTTTAACATTTTCTTCCTGTTACAGAAATGGGAAAATTGAAAATGATGTTCCTTGGCTGCAGCAGCAAATGTCAAGAGAGGAACCCTTTGCACTTTTTAATTGCTTCTATGTAGTGCTTTTTTTCTTCTTTGCTTGAAACACACACACACGCACATGCCCCAAAACTATAATAGTGAAAGAGAAACAGGGAAGATCGCATGCAAAGGAAACTCAGCCAGGATCTAGGAATTGCGTGACAGTCTGTAGGCTAGTTGTCACTAGACCCTTTGAAGAATAATGCCATCCATGTTTAGCTGGATTATTGGCAAATAAACAGTGATGCTTTTTGTTCAACTATGGAAACTACCATTTCCATTGCCTGCAACATTACCGTTAAAAAAAAATCTTTACATCTCTCAGTAGGGTCTCTATAAAGGCCAGTAACACAAAACTGTGGTGTGTGAGACTATATTATAGTCAAAGAAGGCAAAGGAAATGTTTTCAGAACTAACACCCTCGCATTTTACCAAGTTTGGGGAGTAATGTGTAGACATAGAGAAAGAGATCTTTTGTTCATTTCCCAGAAACTGAAGGGAGAGTTGCAGATTCTGATGGCCCAAGGACAGTTGCGGACATTGGCTTGTAATTAGCAGAACAAGATATGTTGTGATAAAACTGAGTCAATAAGACAGGGTATAATGTAATGAAATATCTGAATTGTGGGTCTCATTGCTTTTTCTTCTTTGGTTCTTTCTAGGTCTTTTTTTCCTTAGCCTTTTTTTTTTTTTTTTTCTTCTTCTTCTTTCCTTGTGTGGCAGCCTGGTGTATCAAAAAGAGAACCAAGGCAGGTCAGGGTCACTATCTGCTTCCATGACTTCAGACAAGTCACTGGGGGTTTCTGGGCATCAATTCCTTCTCTTTTCTCTTCTCTCTTTCTCTCTCTCTCTCTCTCTCTCTTTTTTTTTTTCCCAGCTGCACCTTTTGACTTGTGGGATCTTAGTTCCCTGACCAGAGATTGAACCAGTGCCCCCTGTGGTGGAAGCCTGAAGTCCTCATCCCTGGGCCACCAGGAAGGTCCCTCAATTCCTTTTCTAAAATAAAAATGTGATCTGGTGAAACCCACATTCTCTGCCAGCTCTGAAAAATTCAAATTATATCATCTGACTTTGAATGGGAATACAAGTGTAAATCATTCCTTGGAAGCAACAGGCAGACAAAGTCAAGGATAGCAGGGGTGGAAATGGAAAGAAAGTGCCAGAGAACTGAGAGGTGAAGAGGCAGAGAAGACTGGAGACTTCCTGGGATAGAGCAGAGGGGCTGTGCTGAAGTCAGCCAGGCTCCCTGTAGGGTTCTATCTCCCCCGCCCGCAAAACATATTACATCCCCTTTTATATATTTCCATTTTGCTTTCATCTGTTCTTTCTTTACATTTTTAAAGTTCTTTTTCTCCTTCCCGTCCACAAGTTTCTCTTTCTTTAGGTATTTCAACTTATTTGACTCCTTTATTTCAAGAAAAAAGGGTTGTACGCTAAGCATATGTTGTTCAGAGGTTATTCCCTGGTGGGTGACTGTCCTTTTTTCCAGGTATTTTATTCCTTGATCATGGGAATTTGCCTTAAATCTAAAAGTTATAAAGGAACTTGCATTTATATCCACACAAATTAATATCTCACAGTTGTTTCATTTGTGTGTTTATTAAAAGATCTTGAATTCTTTAACCTTTAGAAGCCTTCAATTTTGAAAGAGGCTGTCCTTCAATGATCTCTCTCATGCATCTAATTATATTTTAAAAAATGACTCAATGCGAGTTTGGGAGAGTGAACTTTTTACTCACTGATCTAAACTGGCGCCTCTTATTATTAAAATAAAGCAAATTCAGCTTTTAACATTTTTTCTATGAACTGGAGTTCCTAGAATATTTCTATGTAGTCTATGGCTTAACTATGTAATTATGTCTCTTGAGTAGATTATGTTTTTCTTCCCATAATTATGTTTTTACCCAAGAGACTTGGAAGGCTTCAGACCTCTCTTGAGTGAAACGTTCTTCTTCTCTTTCCTGATGAACTCTGAATTCTACATGCCTGACTATGTTCAAGGGCTTGAAGGCGGGCCCTTGAAGATATGTGGTGGTGGATTATGATTTTTTTTTCCTTTAGAAATTGGTTTATAGATTAAGAAGGGCCCTCAGAGGGAAGCTCTGTTAGTTCATTTTTGAAATGCCATCAGAGAAGAATCTCCTGGAAGGGGATTTGTTTATGATCTGTGGTCCTCTGAACACTGACAGTAGTCTAGGGCGGTCTTGTCTCACGGGCCATCCTATGTGCACTCTGGGGCCCCATGCACACATCCCAGGGCACAGTTGCTAATTTCCAGTGGCTCAGAGGAGCTCTAGGCCTTAAACACGAACAGTTTCTTAGTCTGTTTCATTATTCTAGTCCCAAAATAGTTTTTGACCTGAACCAGACAGCATAGTCTTAGGAAAAAGATGACTCAGCAGCCTTTCCCAGCAAAGATTAGAGACTCATCAATTTAACTGTGGGAAATGTTTCCCAATAACCAGCCTTTTTTCCCCTCTCCTCTCTGACTTTTACTGAACAAAAGGAGAGAGAATTCTAAATACATCAGTGTTCCCATTTATGAATTCAGCAAGTATCTGTTGTGTGTCTTCTCTGTACCTACACTCTAAGTTCTGTGCTAGAGTGCTAGATGAAAGACATGATACTCATCTTCAGGTTCATAGTCAAGTCCAGGAGAACCTAAGATATGAGGGTTTAAATTTTTAATTTTCTGGAAGAGTGAAAGTGTTAGTCGCTCAGTTGTGTCTGACTCTTTGCAACCCCATGGACTGCAGCCCACCAGACTCCTCTGTCCATGGAATGCTCCAGGCAGAAATATCAGAGTGGGTTGCCATTTCCTTCTCCAGGAGATCTTCCCAACCCAGAGATCGAACCTTGGTCTCCTGCACTGCAGGCAGATTCTTTACCGTCTGAGGCACCAGGGAGTTAATGCTTACTGAATGCCTACGACACTTAAGCATAACCACATGCAGTGGACAAAAAGCAGTTGTAGCTGATTTCAGTTTGCCGTGATAGAAACCAGAAGACTCACCAAAGCCCTCGAGTCAGAAAAGAGCAGAACAGTGTGACGACCAGGTTGAGGCTGGGAAGGGATTTGGCCAGTGTAGATGCTGAGGAGAGCCAATTCTGAGTGGAGGAGGAAGCTTGGGCAAAGGCACAGGGACTCTGAAGAACTGTGGGGACTCCAGTGTGAACAGAGCTTAGGATGGTAGCAGTACAGTTGGAGCCTTTGGAACAGAGCTTAATAAGGTACCTTGAGACCATCTTCTCCAGGTTCTTGTTTGCTAGGCTCAGGGGCTCTGCTTAATTCAGTAGACACTTTAAGACAATGGGAAGGGTTGGAGCAGGTAAGTAATGTCACTGTTAGGATTCAGGCATTAAAAGGACTTTAGGAATTATGAAAACTATCTCTTCATTTTTAGTCGGCTCAGAGAGTTCCATTAAACCCTTTCTTTGGTCATACAGAGTCTTCCCTGGTGACTCAGATGGTAAAGAATCCTCTTGCCAATGCAGGAGATCCAGGTTCGACCCCTAGGTTGAGAAGATCCCCAGGGGAAGGAAATGGCAACAACCACCATTGCGTTTCAAATATGCCGCCTGCTGCCCTGGTGTCTTAGCTACAAGTGAGAGGTTAGGCGTGGTCCTAGGAAATGAAACCCAGGGGTATATCCCTGTAGATGGACTTGATCTGCAGATACTATAGGCATGGGCTTGACTGGATGCATGCTGGGGTCAAGGAAAGGGAGGTTGGAAAGACCTCAGCTGGATTTTGAGCCTGGGAGACTGGAAAATGGTGATATTAACGGAAACAGGGAAACTTGAGGAGAAGTTGGTTGGGACTGTCTGCAGTGGCATGGGCAAGGGGTGGGGAAGTGTATGAGAGAGAGGCGAAGAGCTTGGCTAAACATTAGAAGCTTGACAAGGCTACAGGTCTTCGATTTTTAGACTTTCACAAACCACCAGTGAAACGGAGTCATCTGAATGTAAACAAAGAAGAGTTTCACTTTTCTCAATAGTATTTTCCTTTTCACACGTATGTAGGAATGCAGAAATTCAAGGTTTTTAATCTAGAGCCTCAGGAAAGTGTTTGGACTCAGACTTGGCATGGCTTCCCTAAGAACTGACTGGAGTTTGTCTCATTGTCTCTGTTACGGTGCGTTTGTGGAAAACCATCTAAACCAAACTCTCTCGGATAGAGTAAGGCTTATCCTTTGAGGTGAAACGCCAAGTAATTTCATTTGGAATTGAATTATGACTTCAGAAGTCATCCGATTTGCAGCAACGTGGATGGACCTAGAGATTGTCATACTGAGTGAAGTAAGTCAGACACAGAAGGAGAAATACCATATGACAGTCCTTGTGTGTGGAATCCAAAAAGAAATGAGACAAGTAAACACCAAAAACAGAAAGAGACTCACAGATTCAGAAAAGGAACTTAGGGTTGCAGAAGGGAGATTGTTAAGGAGTTTGGGGTGGCCGTATACACACTGCTATATTTAAAATGGATAACCAGCACGGACCTACTGTACAGCACCTGGAGCTCTGCTCAGTGTTATACGGCAGCCTGGATGGGAGGGGAGTTCAGGAGATAATGGATACATGTGTATGACTGAGTAGCTTTGCTGTCCACCTGAAACTATCACAACATTGTTAATTGGCCTCAATACAACATAAAAAGTTAAAAATTAAAAAAATTAGTAAATTTAGTCAACCTGTCCCCTAACCCCTCTCTGTAAACACTCCATCATGTATCACTTTCAGGGTAGAGAGATTAAGACTGAAGGCATCATTTTTGTCCCCCCTCCTCCCAACTGCTGTGGAATAGCATCCCTATTGCGTATAACCTATTAACTCTGAAAAATTGTAGTTCTCGCCCTTCTGCAAGTCCTCTCCCGTCTTCCTTTTTACTCTCTAAGTCATTGTCTCAGCATTCTTAGATGGTTCTATCCTGTGGCTTGAGCCCTGGGATATTGGACCAGATCTTATTCTGTCACTTATTTGTTGGCAGCGAAATTAGCTCAGATCTCTCCAGACCCTGCTCTCCTCCAGGGAAGCCTAATGCATGGCCGGGGAGGCTCACAGATTCTAAAGTGTCACTTTATTGGTCAAGGGGTAGAATAATCTGTTTACAAGGACAGATTAACATATATAAATGTATATTGCACCGTTGAAAAGGATTGTATAGCTGTCAAACGAGAGGTGCCAGGTGACTTGAAGGTGGTTTGCCCTGTTTAGGATAATGTCACATACATATTCAGCACTGTCTTGATCACAGGACAGTTATTATCAGGGTCAGTTTTTATATATATTATATGTATTATATATAATATGTATTTATTACATGTAATATATAATAACTGTTCAGACAGTTTTTATCATTTGTCCTCCAGCTAGCTTTTCTCCTTTCTCTGCTTATCTAAATCTTCCTCCACCTTTGAGGACATAATGAGCTCATCGGTGAGGGTTTCCCCTTTCCTTTTAGTTAACACCAGTTGCTCCACTGCTCTTCCAATGGCATTTTGTTATTTTTTATCATGAAAAGTTAAAAGAAATTATATTTCATCAAACCCCTTGTTTTATAATAAATAGCATTTTGCCATATTTGCTTCATTTGTTATTTTATTGAAATATTTTATAAGAAACACCAAACATCAGAACATTTAACCTATAATAATTTGTTCTAAAAGGCAAGGGCATATTCCTACTTAATTACCAAAAGCACCTCTTCCTTAATATTTTGAAACGGTCCGTACTAACAATTCTTCAACAGATCCCCAAACTGTAGTGTTTTAGTGATTGCCTCACAGTCCTTTGCCGTTATACGTAACTGTTTCTCTTTCTTCCCTACTAGACTATATGCTGCTTGAGGGCAAGGACATTGTCTTACACGTTTACTCCCCCTTCCCCTTACTATGCCCAGTGAGACTTGGATGGTAGACGATCAGACACACTGACTGGACTAACTGACCTGAATATGGACATGCACTGGTTCCTGATGGATGCTTTAGTGCAGATCTGCCTGTTAGCATTTATTTAAAAATTGTGTCTTCCTGATACCCAGGATTCAAGTAGATAGGTATCCAATAAAAGAAGTGAGTGCTTTTATTTGAAAAAGAGTTGATTTGTCTGTGCCAGATCTCAGCTGTGGCACATGTGATTTCCATGTTCATCGCAGCATGCTGGTTTTTGAGTTGTGGCATGTGGGATCTAGTTCCCTGACCAGAGGTTGAACCCGGGCCCCCTGAATTAGGAGCATAGAGTCTCAGCCACTGGGCCACCAGGGAAGTCCCAAGCAAGGAGTACTTCAAACCGATTTCAAATACTTCTGTAAAGAGAGGAGCTGTCAGGCATCACACCCCAGTGACCAGCAAAATGAACCGCGCAGTGCCATGGGAGGATGGATGGGCTGTGACATGGCATGCCCCTTATGAAAGGGGTACTCTTTTGTCAGTACACTTGGGTGTCCTTCAAGAAGGTGCTATAGCCGAGGCAGTGCATCACGCTGTGGATATAGCGCAGAGAGCGTGAGGTTCTGACTGGGCTCAATCGACTTTTATAAAAATGGGCAAAATGGGTCACATCAGAGTGGCACGTTCATTTCCATAGTTCACATACTACAGTTTCAGAGTCTTCATGGACGAGTTTCAGATGCATGATTTTTAAAGCAGAAGTTCTAATGGCAACATTACCAACTTGCGCTGGGGGTGAGCCGCGCCCTTGGACTGAAAGAGCCAGGCGGGGAAGAATGGGACCATTAGACTATTGGTTGATGACTTAACGTTCCTCATGCGTCCCTGCTCTAGAGATGTGTGAATGCTGTGACCTTTCCATCATGCTTTCTTCTTGTGCCCCTGCGTTTGTTGCAACAAAAGTCACATTCAGCCAAACACACTAAACTTTTTGAAAGAAATTTGTTCTGAAAACTCCTCTTTTTTTCCCCATTTGATATTAATTTTTGACCTTGATTTCCCTTGAGTCAATGATGATGTGCCATTTTAATCTAAAATAAGCTGGTTGGCCATGAGAGGGAAAAGAGCCCTGCTCCAGCAGTCAGAAGACCTGAGTTCTCATCCTGACACTGACTATGTGACTTTGGGCAGGTCATCTCCCCTCTCAGGGACTCAGTCCTCATCCATTAAAGAAGTGTATTGCTCTAAAATTGAGTCTAAATGATTTCTCTTGTCCTTTTCAGCTCTGTGATTCTAAATGACTTGCAGCGATGCTTAAGAATTATAGTGACGAGTGGACATAACGGGAAGTGGGGTGGGGGAGAGGAGGGTGAGACAAACTGAGAGAGTGGTATTGATACACAAGGACTACCATGTGTAAAGCAGAGAGCTACTGGGGAGCTGCTCTATAGCACAGACAGCTCCGCTTGATGCTCTGTGATGGCCTAGAGGGGTGGGATGTGGGGAAAGGGATGGAGATCCAAGAGAGAGGTGATGCACACACACACAGCTGATTCAGTTCATTGTACGGCAGGAACTAACACAACATTGTAAAGCAATTATGTGCCAATAAAAGGAAATAGAATTATAGTAAGAGCAAATGGGACATTTTCAGAAAGCAAGGCAGCTTTCACTTAAATGAATGTTCTTCAGGGAAATTTCTTAGGAAGCACGAATAAAGGCTGGTCTCTAAAAAAGGAGCCTAGCCCACTGGATTCATGCGATTTCCAAATAAAAAAGGAAGACTTTTTTTTTTGAGGGTGGCAAGGAGGAAGATAGTGCTGTAATATAATATCCTGAGACAGAAAAAGTTCTCTAAACCAAGACATTTATCTAAAAAGGAGACCATTCAGTCACTGTATAAACATTTATTGAGCACCTACTATATGATGGGGATTAAACTGGGGTTGTGAGAATATAGTTGTAAACAAGCCAGAGCACTTGTCTTCATGAGACTCAGTCTTGCGATGACTCAGTGCTTGAGATGATTACAGATTGTGATGACAGCCATCAGGGGGATTGAACAGAGTGTGCTCAAGCGGGAAGAAGCCTACTCTGGGTCTGGTAGGCAGGCACCCCTCATAGGAGGTGGTGTTCACCTTGAGGTCTAAGAGATGAGAAAGAGTGGGCTGTGTGGAGAATCAAGGTAGAGCATTTCAGATGCGTGATTTCTTTAAGCAGAAAATGCCAAGGTCCTGGGATGGGACACTGGAGGGAGACAATGGCAGATGCCCAGAGAGACCTGATGGGGTCCTGAGCCAGGGCTGTGCTCCTGGAAATGAGAGAACCGAATAGATTCAAGGTAGACTCTCAAGATGGGAATGGCAGGACTCGATAATGGACTGAATGAGGGAATGAGGGGTAAGGGGAAGTCAAGGAAGGCGTCAAGGTTTTTGGCGTAAGGGACGGAGTGGCTGGTGCCACTTACTGAGGTGGAGGCTCTTAGGGAGGAACAGGATTTCTTGGAGAAAAGAATCAAGATTTTTGTCTTAAATATGCTGCATTGAAGATACCTTTGAAATGCTTCAGGGGAAAGTCAAGTAGACAGAGGGCTGCACAAACCTGGATCTCAGGATAGAGGTCAGGGTTCACCGCAGCAATGGGGGAAGGCATTGGGGTGAGTTGGTGGTCTTGAGCTCGTGGGGCTGTGGGATCATCCTGGGCTGTGGCGCTCTGCATCAGTTGCACGATGGACTATGTGGTGAGCTTTTAAAGAATAACTTTCCCAGGACCCTCTTCCAGAGCCCCAGGTGTAATTGAGCTGATGGACATCCATATTTTTCTAAGCTTCCTCTTGCTGCTATTGCTGTTCAATCTCTCAGTTGTATGTGACTCTTTGTGACCCCATGGACTATAGCCTGCCAGGCTCCCCTGTCCATTGAATTTTCCAGGCAAAAATACTGGACTCAAGGGGATCTCCCCAGGGATCAGACCCAAGTCTCCTGTGTTGCAGGTGGATTCTTTACCACTGAGCCACCAGCAGCAGCAATAGCAACATATACAAGACAGCAGTTATCCATTCTTCATAGCTTCCTCCTGCTTGGAAGATCCACTGTTTGGTCCTTTATCTTTTGAAAATTTTTTTAAAAATAATTTTTATTATTTTTGGCCATACCATGTGGCATGTGGGATCTTCGTTCTCCAGCCCGGAATCTAGCTCACACCTGCTGCAGTGTAACTGCAGAATGTTAACCACTGGACCACAGGGAAGCCTTCCTTTGGCCCTTCAGATGACATTTGGTTCTCTCAGTACCATGGCAGAGTATCTGTCCTTGATTTAAGTCAGTGTACCCTTTGTCCTCCTGGTCCTCGATTTCTGAAGGGATGTCTTGGGTGCTGAGGGTTTAATGCCTCTTCTTTTAGCCTGTCATTCAAGTGTCACCCTGAAGTGGTTTAGTGGGAGCAGGTACTTGTCATGGTTGAAGGATGAAGCACCATTTGGCTTCTGCTCTTCATTCTCCTACAAGGATTCTATTGTGGTCGTGGTGGTGGCTGTGAGGGGCAGACATTCTAGAAGGAAAAATGCAGGGTTTTCTGTACAGATGCAACTGCAGATAGACGTTCCCTGAATTACTGTAGGGTGTCTGCGGATACTTGGTAGCTCATCTTTGAGGATCATTTCCAAAAGGTCATTGAGGCTTTTCAGATTGCACCTGCTCTTATATTTCTCACACACGCTTGTGCTCCTCAAAGTCCTTGATTCTTGCTTATGACCTCCTGTCACTGCCCTGAAGCGCCAGAGGAAATAAATATGTCCTCACACACCTGTGTACTGAGTTCACACCTTATATGGACTCTATGTGTGGCATGCATGCTCAGTTGTGTCTGACGCTTTGCAACTGTGTGGACTGTAACCCTCCAGGCTCCTCTGTCCATGGAATTCCCCAGGCGAGAATACTGGAGCAAGTTGCCATTTCCTTCTCTATGGGACCTTCCTGACCCAGGGATCGATCCCTTGTCTTTGGCCTCTCCTGCACTGGCAGGCAGGTTCTTTACCATCTGAGCCACTGGGAAAGCCCCCACATATGGTCTCCATGAAAACCTAATGAAAGGTCTGTAGAAAGCAGAGGCAAAGCTCATTAAATTTTCTTGTGACTGTGGCCCCCATAAAGCCCCACTATATAGAGGAACCATGTGAGATCATGGAGCCCTCCCTTCAACCCTCAGGGAATCTGCCATTTCCAAAATATGGCCTATTAAAAAAATAACTTCCAGAGACAATTCCATAAGCTTTCTTGTTAATGTTTACAGCTGTATCAACACCACATCAATACTTTTTCTTGGGTATGTGTATGAACAACAGAATCCATGGATCTAAGTGTGATGAGTACTGTGTAATTCTTGAATTGTGAACCTTGTAAGATACAGCAAAATGTATTGATGGAAGTTTGTTTAGGGTAATGGATGAGCTATTAACTTTGTGAATGAATTCTTGCTCCTGCTTCTGCTTGTCTTGAAAACCAGCCTGACGCCTTGCAGGGCTTAGTCGTCAGGTCCTTCATTCTGGCAATCTGAATTTTTTCAGTCCTTTGTAGCAGCTGAGAGAGGAAGGCAGATGCTAGGATCCAACATGGATGGTGCCATGCAATGTGTAGAAAACTTAGTCTACTAGGACCTGAACTGCATCCTGATCCAGGCTGAGGTGGTCAATAGCTGAGATCCACAGGCTAGTTGTTTTATCTCTGTAGGCTTCGGTCACTTCATCTGTGAGCGCTTTTCTTTCTGGGGCCTGGGAGCTGTTTTGATAGTCTCTGAAGGTCCTTTGGCTCACATGGTAAAGAATCCACCTGCAATGCAGGAGACCCAGGTTCGATCTCTGGACCAGGAAGATTCCCTGGAAAAGGAAATGGCAACCCACTCCAGTATTCTTGCCTGGGAAATCCCATGGACAGAGGATTTCTGGCAGGCTACCATCCATGGGGTCACAAAGACTCAGACATGACACACACAAAGGTCCTTTAGATTTCTACAATCTAGTTGTAATCTGGATAAAATGTCATAAATGGTGGTGAAAACAGCCATCAGTAAACAGTGAGCTTTCCTGGTTTGTCCTGATAATTTTTGTGCCAGTTTCGGCCCCTCGATTGTAGCAGGCCCCAGACTTAACACTGGCAGGAACTAGGGTGGTGGGTGCATTTCAGTTAATGGGCCTTAGTTGGAACATGTCTGGCTGTGGAGGCTGCTACACTCCTATTACCAGGCCTTGGCTTCCTGTCTGTTTTCTTTGGGCTGAGGAGGCAATGAAAAAGGAGACAGCAAAATACATTTGGGGGCAAATAAGGAATTTGTCTTAGGAGGACAGCTTATAGTTGGGAAATTCTAATGCTGGGCTTAACCCTGTCCTGATATATCTCTTTTGTCCTGTACTAAGTGGGTGAGGAGGTGTTCTTGCTACTTGTAGAATCGACCTTCCCATTCTCAATGGCTCTTAATAATCTGCCTTCAAGGTTTATTCTATTATGGATAGTACTCCCAATGCCCTTAATTTTTTCCCTGCAAATTCTTATTCTAATCATCATCTTAAATGGCTCTTCTTTGAATTAGCTTCAGTTACTTAACATTTTACTAAACTGTTGGGGCAGCATCTAGGGCTTCACTGGTGTAGAATATGAAATGTATTTCTGTTTAGCCAGTAGACATAACGTTACTTGTTCACCACAGTCCCACTCTCTACGGATTTATACTAAACTAATATTGCATCAAGATTCAGATGTTTTCCTGTTAATACCTGCACCAAGGCAATACTATACTCTTTGCTAAAAATGATTGGATGATTTTTTTAAAGCCCTAGTATCTTGGTTGTATTTCAATTTGCATAGTTCTTTAACATCTAGAATTCCCTTGGATTTTATACTCGAATAAACTAGAAGAGAGGCAAAGCAAAGTTTTTTCAAAATAATGGATTCTCACATTCCCATGGTAACCCAAAGGGTATTTTTCAATTTCTCTTATAGAACCACAGTACTTGATTTAAAATAAAAAAGCATTCTCTCTGATTAAACATAGTTTATTATACACTTTCAGGCTTTGGCATATCACAAAATAGCCACATTCCTCTCGAGAATTTGAGTTTCCCTGCCTGTTTTTCTGTTTACCTCTTAAAGGGGTTCTCAGTTTTAGTTTTCATTTTTCAGAAAGGAGTGCCATAAGGTACAGTTGTAATAAAAAGGATAAGTCACTTACAGTCATCACGGAAATGTCCCTTTGACAAATGTGTTTGTCTCTGTCTCTGCCCCAAGTACGGCCCAGTATGTGTTCCATGCATAGACTCAACTTTCATGGGATGTTTCCACCTTCTTAAAATGAGCAGACACAGTCCCGGACACGGTCACCCTTCCCAGCCTCACCAAGAGGCCAGAGAGGGCGCCCAGAGAGTCCCTTTTGGGCTCTGGGTGTCCAGACCTCACCACTGACACCTGGCCCCGAGTCACCCCTCTGGACCCCTCAGCTCTCCATTCAGAACCAAGCCAGGGACACTAACCACAGAATGATGTTTACAAAGCCCTTTGAAGTGGAAGACATTATACAGATGCTTCATTATAAAGATCAGTATTGCAAATTCCTTGGCTTACCCCTCCCTCCCCCAGTATGTATGTTCACGTATCTATTTAGCATGGTCAATTGTTCAGCTAATTAATATGCTTTTATTTTATGATTTGCTATTTCCAGGGCACAGACAGAAGCTTGATGACTCTAAACCTAGTTTGTTCTCTGATCGCCTCAGTGATTTAGGGCGCATTCCTCATCCCAGTATGAGAGTAGGTGTCCCGCCTCAGAACCCACGGCCCTCCCTGAACTCTGCACCAAGTCCTTTTAATCCACAAGGACAGAGTCAGATTACAGGTAAGACAGACTCCTAGGTCTCACTTGCGCAGACTCCGACAGGCTGGGGGTGAGGGGCTTCCAGATGAGACGCGTTCACTTCACAACTCCTGGAGCTGGGAAATGGCTTACGATGAAAGAGATCGACACTTGAAGATACTGACCTTCTTCTTCCTTTTTTTTTTTTTTTTAAATAAAAAGCAAATACCAATATTCACTAACTTGGGGATGAAGCTTGGGGGAAGTCTCTACGGATGCTGTCCTCCGTAGTGATGTCAGTCTGAGCAGAGGTGGGATGGTTATACCATGCTCTCTGGGAGAATGTGTGTTGTGTTTCTCTATATTGTGTCCAGGTGGTGTGGGGGATAACATCACACCCTCACTATTAGAAAATTAGTGTTACCGGCTCAGATTTGGGCTTACGTTTCTTACATGTATAACTATTTCATTAAGTGTGCTTGAAAACTGCCCAGGGCTAACAGGAAGTCTTGATTGGTGGTTACAAGGCAAGACCAAGGAGCGGCTCCTTGGGCAGACAGAACCCCACCCCCACCCCCGCCCATTCCCGTTGAGCTCCCGTTCTTCATGCGACATTTCTTTTCATGCATTCCAGTGGGCTTCTTGCTTTACTTTTCTTCTTAAAAATGAACATCAGCATCGTATTACAGACTAATCATTCACATTTGGTGCGTTAAGACTCCCAACTCTTTTTTTTTTTTTAATCCTATCTGGCTTGGGCAGATCTTACTGCAGGACTAGTCTGATTGCTTTTATGTCATGGTGATGATAAAGTGTGCTAATCATTGTACATCTGTAATTTGCCATCACAGTATTGAGAGCAGCAAGGAACTCATAGATCATCTAGTTACTACTGTTGGCAGAGGGACCAGCTGAGAGGGAAAATGATTCAGAATAAAATATATGATAAACTTGGATCATTTCAAAGGGTTAGTTTGTGTCTGTAGCAGTTAGGTTTTGAGTATCCTTAATGGTTTGTAAGCATAATTGTTTATAAACAAAATGACCTGCCTCTCCTTCTCTCCTGCCCATATTAGATATATATATTCTTGGATATTTACTTATGTTTCTGTGGGTCTATATTAGTCTGAAAAGTTGGGTATGCCTGAGTATATATGTTTAATATAATATAGAACTGTAAAAATAAAATATCTAAGCACTGAAGAGAAACAGATACCTGTATTAGGGAAGATCCTTAGAACTCTGTGAAGAAGAGTCATGTGTTAGGTTTAAATAAATCTCCAAATGTTGAAATGTAAGAGTCAGGTTAGTGTATTCACTAGACATGGGTCCTTGATAAAAATGCCAGGGTGAAATTCACACTAACTTGTGAATTTGAAGCTTGTGGCTATAGGTGCTGATGCATTTAAAGTAGTGGACTTTTTAATTTTTTATTGATGTATAGTTGATTTACAGTATTATATTAGTTTCAGATGTATAACATAGTGATTTTAAAATTTTATAGATTATACTCTGTTTATAGTTATTATAAAATATTGGCTGTATGCACTGTGCTGTACAATATATCCTCATAGCTTATTTTTTATATGCAGTAGTTTGTTTAAGTGGTGGATTTTATATTAGTGATTAAGGGTCATAATAGCTGTCCTTTTGTCTTTATAGGAATCTTTAGATTCGTGTGTGTGTGTGTGTGTGTGTGTGTGTGTGTGTGTGTGTGTAGAACCATATGTACACATATATAAATGTGTTTATATGTGATTTGGCTTCACTTTGACTTTTCACTTTCATGCATTGGAGAAGGAAGTGGCAACCCACTCCAGTGTTCTTACCTGGAGAATCCCAGGGACGGAGGAGCTTGGTGGGCTGCCGTCTGTGGGGTTGCACAGAGCTGGACACGACTGAAGCGACTTAGCAGCATACGTGATTTGGAAGGACTATGATGGCTAATATGATATATATAAGAAAAATATATGTTCTATGATTTGGCAATCCCTGGGTTCTTTAAATGTGTGATTTTTGTATTCTAATCCTTGGTAGTGGTTTAGTTGCTAAGTCATGTCTGACTCTCGTGACCCCGTTGACTGTAGCCCACCAGGCTCTTTTGTCCATGGGATTTTCCACACAAGAATACTATATTGGGTTGCCATTTCCTTCTCTAGGGGATTTTCCCGACCCTGGGATCAAACCAGTGTCTCCTGCATTGCAGGTAGACTCTTTACCACCTAGCCATCAGGGAAGCCCAATTTGATCCTTAACTGTTTACTAATTATATTTTGCTAATGACTGATGCTTTTAAAATGGCTTTCGGAGCTTGTGTGTTGTTAGATTCTTTTAAGAAGAATCTATTTTCTTAATCGTGATCATGGTTGTATAATCACTATGAGTTCTCCCACTTGCCAGCATAAAAGTCAAGTTGAACTCCCAGAAGAGCGACGTGAAATTAGGAATTATAGACTGAGGAAGTCCTAAGCCTTCAGCGTCTCATGTTGGTGCCTCTTGCGGTTCCTGGGGCTCAGGGTCCTAGCCGTGCAGTGGGCTGGCTTCTTTGCAGCGCTGGTCTGGCCTGTCACTGTCGAGGTCTTAAATGGCTGTCATTCGGCCTGAGGGCCCAGGGCCTCCCCGTGGTTTCCTGAGGAAGTTGCTTCCTCTGTACCTCTTTTTTTTAAACTCTTTCAGACATCAGTTGTCTGTCTCTGGGTATTAGGAAACACCTAGTCTGTCAAAAAATATCCACTTCTTTTGATTCAGAATGTGGTGATAACTATGTCAGGAGATATTGCTCATGATAAGCACTATTATTTATTTTTTTATTTCTGCCACGCCATGCAGCTTGTGGGATCTTAGTTCCCTGACCAGGGATCGAACCCAGGCCCTCGGCAATGAAAGCGCCGAGTCCCAACCACTGGACCACCAGGGAATTCCCCATAAGCACTGTTTTTAAATTTAAAATGCTCTCTGGATGGGTAAGCTGCATCTAGAAAGAATAAAAAGCTGACTCAGCCCCTGGTGGACTGGGAAATCCATCTAACCTTTGAGGTGGGCGTTCTGCCATGCTGTTCTTTATTCTTCCAAAAGTAGTTATTGAGTGCTTTCTGTTTGCAAGACAGGGATGTAAGGGAACAAGAAAGTCTAGTTTCTCTTTCCCAGGGGCTTGTGTTTTGGTGACATATAGTCAGCAATTGGGTCAAGCATTCATGCAAGATAATTTCAGATAATAGTAAAAGCTCTGGGAAAATGAAAGGAGGATGATGAGAGAGAGAGAGAGCAGGGCAGAAGCTAATTTTGATTGGAAAGTGGGGAAAGGGCTCTTTGGAGAGCTTTGAGGATGGAATTTCTGGCCAGATCTCAGCCACTCGGGCCAGATCTCTCAGGGAGCTGCAAGTGTGGTGCGTTCAAGGGACAGGAAGGTCCCGGCAGGTGGGGTGGGGTGAACGAGGGGAGTGGGCAGTGGCTGGATAACAGAGAGTCTTCCAGGCCCTGTTCAGGAAGTGGGTTCTGTTCTGAGTACAGAAGGGTATTATTGAAAGATGTGAAGCAGGCAAGTGACATTATCTAATTCACATTAAAAATAATTTATTGGTGTATAATTGCTTTACAAAATGTTTTAAGAAGAACATTGTTAGTTTCCATTGTATAGCACAGTGAATCAGCTATAGGTATACATATCTCTCTTTTTTTGGATTCCCTTGCCATTTAGGTCCCCGCAGAACACTGAGCAGAGTTCCCTGTCCTCTGCGGTAGGTTCTCATTAGTCATCTGTTTTATTCACATGTGTTTAAGAACTCCCTTTGGCTGCTGTGTGAAGCACGGGTCCTCAGGGGGCAGAGGTAGGAGCAGGGTCATCATTCAGGAAACAGCAGCAGGAGCCTGGGAGGGAATTAAGACTGGTTGTACTTCTCCTCTTTCTTCAGAACTCAAATCAAATGCTGGCGCCTCTGTCAGGCCTCTTCCAACCTACCCAGGTCCACACCGGTGCTGGACATAGTAACAGTTCTGTGTGTGCATGTCCATCTCCTCCATCAGAATTTTCCAAGTGCACGGCTGTGTTTTACTGATCTCTGTGTCCCCACTGTCTTTGGTGGTGCCCACTGCTTGGCGACGTTAGGTTTGGTGAAGAATGAGAGAGCAGGTGTTTGACTTCTTCAGGAAGGGTGACCTGTTACTATTCTGACCCAAGTCTTTTTTCTAGTACCTCTTTGAGTGGATTGCTATTAGCTGCTGTGTGCTGACAGTACAGCCGCGGCTACCGTGTACGGTATAGCAGGCATTTCTCATAATGGGTCCATGAGCTAGCTGGTGATGTGAAAACTGATGGTCTGAGAGGCTCAATGACTTGCTCAGAGTCCCACTTACCCTCTACGCACTCAACCTCCAGCATCTTTGGGAGGCTGAAGTGAGCTTCTCTCCTGTCCCTGTTTCCTCCCATTTCAGGTTTTCATTTGTGCAGCTCTTTACCATTTACTGGAGAAGGCGATGGCGCCCACTCCAGTACTCTTGCCTGGAAAATCCCATGGACGGAGGAGCCTGGTAGGCTGCAGTCCATGGGGTCGCTAAGAGCCGAGCACGACTGAGCGACTTCACTTTCGCTTTTCACTTTCATGCTTTGGAGAAAGAAATGGCAACCCGCTCCAGTATTCTTGCCTGGAGAATCCCAGAGACAGAGGAGCCTAGTGGGCTGCCGTCTCTGGGGTCGCACAGAGTCGGACACGACTGAAGCGACTTAGCAGCAGCAGCAGTTATCATTTACAGACTAGTTTTACACAAAATTCTTACTGAAGCCTTAAAGCAGTTGTGAAAAGTATGATTTTTTTGCAGGTAGAGGAAAAGGACTCTTCAAGAAATGTGTTGCTCTAGGTTTTTGGAGCTAGTTTAGTTGACTTTGAGTTCCAGACTCTTAGTGGGCAACCAGCATCATGTCCATTGAGTTGGGCAGGTTGCTGACAATCTGACACGTGTCCTAAGGGACCAACATCTTTTCTTTCCCCCTCTGACATTTTTAGGACCTTCAGGGACAAAACATTCATAAAAATGATGCATTGTGAGTATCTGAATTATGCTTTAAAAGGCAGCATAATTGTTTTTGACAGTTAATGGACAGTTAATATATGAACCTATACTCAAGGCAACCTTTTTAGGGATATCTTGAAAAGACAATGTGGCAGGCATCATGTAGAATGATGTGGTCTTATTGATGGTTACTTTGACTGAAGTGAAGTCATTTCTGCCCAACTTCAGTCTGATTCTGTGTTCCCCTCCTTGGCAAACATGCTCCTTTAAGCATTAAGAGGATCCAAGAAATAGAGACACAGATGAAGAGAACAAACGTACGGATACCAAGGTGAAAAGATGGGGATCGGATGGATTGGGAGATTGGGATTGACGTATATACACTACCGGTCCTATGTATAAAATAGATGACTCATGAGAACTTACTGTAGAGAAAAGGGAGATCTACTTGGTTCTCTGTGGTGACCTAGAGGGGAAGGAAATCCGCAAAAGAGGGGATATGTGTATACGTAGCACTGAGCCACTTTGTTGTACAGCAGAAACTAACACAACATTGTAAAGCAATTATCCTCCAATAAAAGTTGAAGTAAAATAAATTTTAATTAAAAAATGAAGGAGAATCCCCACCAGCTGGGTTTCGCCCGTGTTGATATTTGGCTGCCTTAGTCCTCAGTCTGCTGGGCTTGCACTGGAACATTTATTAGCAAGGCCTTTTGGACACAGGGGAGCACAGCGTCCTAGTCGAGTGCCTGGTGGCCCTGGGATTCTTTAGTGTGAAAGGAGTTGGAGGTGAAGTGGGTGGGGCTGCAGTTCCTGTGGCTCTGAGTGTGAGGAGGGGGAGCCCAGGGCGGGCACAGTGACTGGAGCCGAGCAGGAAGCGTGACTGTGGGTGAGAAGAACTGTAGGATGTGGGGAGTGGGAGTCCCCGAGGTCTCTCTCCTGCTTTTCCACCACTGTGGTCCTGCTCACCTAGAGGCATCTTTTGTCTTAGGAAATTGCCACACTCAAGACAGGTGGTTAGAAGTACCATTCTTTCACCTGGGTGGTGCTGAGCTCTAATTTCTGAGGTTACTGTGGAGTCTTGTCCTGTCTCCTTCCTTGGAGATCTTGTGGGCAGAATAGCCAGGAATATCTGCTGCGACCATGCACATGTGTGAGCAGGAAGGCTCTTTAGAGGAGGTTGCCCGTTACAATCATCATGAAGAAACAGCATAAGTCCTGTGAGTGAACATGAGTTCAAATCTCTTTTCCTAATAAGGAGACGTGGAGTTCAGGTCCGGCTTGTGCTGGCTTTGAAGGATAAGGCTCAGTATGACCCTGTGAGGGGCTGGTCATCAGTGTTCCATGTCGTCCCCACAGCTGTTGACATCATCTGTAGATGAGCCTCTTAAAGGTCCCTGGATTTCTGTTGGTTGAAATTCCCTTTTTAAGTGAAGATGCTCTGGCTTTATTATGTTTTCACAAGAAGATGAGAAGGGTAATGTTCCAAGAAAAATCAAGTTTTTGAGTTCCAGAATCTTGTCATTGTAATTTCCTCCTGTCTGGAATACATGATGCTCTGTTACGATCTAATTGTGATAAGGAGAATCCATCTCTGATAACACCTCACTCTCTCCTTCCCTAAGACTGTTCCATCTCTAGCGTGACTTCAGGACTGTGCCCAGAGGAAGTCTGGGTTTCTTTCTCTCCTTTGTTCCCAAAGCATCATCTTTCTCTTTTACCTTGAGCTTTACATATATGTCTATATGTGTACATACATGTGCATTTGTGTCTTCCTCTATCACTCATTGCCTAGGGACCCTTCTTTCCCCTTTTGCCTTTTGCAATGGATTCTGGGCAGAATGATCAGAACAGGAGTCTAATAATGACATATTCAACCTCCTGGACTAACCCAGGAGAGGGGCAAGTCAGGTATGCAGTTATAGGACGCTCTGACGGTGTATTTTGATGTTGAATTGTGGATGGGTAACCACGGCTTCAGAGTCAGAGTATATTGTACTATGTAATATTAATAGCAACAACATATTACAGATGTTATCAGTTTGAAAAGTATTTTCATTCCATTCTTTTATTTTAATATATGCAGAAGTATTCCAGGAATAAAATTGTATGGCACCATTCCCAGTGAAGACCATCAGATTCTTTCCAGGGCTTTATTTATTTTGATAAGGACTTGCTTTTTTAGCTGTTTGAAAACAGTTGGCTGTAACAGTCTTTAAAGGACAGATTTCACAGCAGAGTCAGTATTATGAACCCTCTTTAACACATAAGAAAACTGAGGTGTCAAGAGGTTCTGGAACTCTCAGGGCTGAAATTATAAGTCGGTGTCCTGGGAAGGTGAAGTCTGACAAGGTGGTTTCAGGTGGGGAGGATGTAGGGAAAAGGTTAGGAGAACAGTACACCTTTGGGGCTGTCAGCAAAGTGAGTGGTGGGGAAAGGAAAATGACTTTGAGCATCACTGAGGACCCAAGGAAGGACAGAGATGCGAGGAAGAGCCAGTCAGCAAAGTTATGATTGTCTCCTGCAGGGGTTGCAGTTTGTGAATAGAAGTGGGCTCTGCTGTGGTGGATGTCGGTGGGAATGGCAATTTCTCGTGGAATTCTGTAGAACTTAGTGCAAGTCAGGGAAACAAGAAAGATGCAGAACCTCTTACCAGTGTCTGGGAAGGTTCTGGAGGGTGGTAGGTTAGAGGAAACACAGAAGAATTTCTGAAGAGGATTTAGCTCATCTTGTGGCCTTGGAGAATGAGCAGCGGCCCAGAGGACAGGTTAGGAGGAAGGATGGGGAGAAAACCAAGCTTCAGTTCAAGTGAGAAGTAGATGTCCCAGGGAGAGGCTGAGGGTGGATGGGAGCTCTTGGCTGTCCCTTAACCATTCCTCCTGGGACAGATGGAGGTCCCACAGCTTGCTCTGTCTCCTCCAGCGTTCTGTGCCGACCCCACCTTGAGAAAACACAACTCTCTAGCACTGTCTTACCGGGGGTAGGGGTTCACGTATGCTCTGTGAATACGTCCCAGGACTGTGCTGGCTTTTTGTCGCCCCATCACACTGTGGTGTGCAGGCCATGGAAAAGGCTAGCTGCGTTCAAGGCAGGATGTGGGGAGTGGGAGTGGGCCTGGGCCTGTCTGGGAGCTGACCAACTGCAGCGCTGCACTTCTGTTCTTTGCCGGTTTCATTGTGTCACTTTCACCTCCTCTTCCCATCTCGTAGAGTTATTTTATAGCTCTGATTCTTCATCCACTATGTTGACTCTCCCTCCCCATTTCGTCTCATCTTGAAGCTTAGGAAAGTTGCTTTTCACCCTTCAAGACTTTGCTAAAGATGCTGAATGTCACTAGGATTGTCAAGCCCTCGAATATACTACTGTGTTCCTCTTTCAAAGCTAACCATGACCCATGTCAATGACCACTTTCTGGTGGGCCTTTTAAGTACCTGTACATCCCATTAGAGGTAAGGTATGTATCTTGCTGAGGTCAAGATGCACAGCAGATAGAGGACCTTTCCCTTAACCTATTGCTCAAGTAATCCTGGGAAACAAGTTTTTAGTGAACCCATCCCACCTTTTGATACTCACTTTGGGGATCAAGTGTGAAGCGTTGATTGTACACAGGCTGTCAAAAGTGACTCCAGTGTTTTTAGTGGGCTGCAAGCAATGATTCCAAAACTCTAGTTGCAATTTAGATTTTACCAATAGCAATGCCATCTCCAGAAAAGGGAGATGGGGTGAAATAATGTAAAAGTACAGTTATGTAGTAAACTTTAAAGGCATTATCTTCAAATAATTTAATAACTGTGATATGGACAAGGAATCCCAGGTAGTGAACCTAAGATTAGGAGTGAACAGAGTTCCAGGAAGACATGCTTTCCTTAATATAAAGAACTTTGCTGACCCTGCTCTGTCACATCAGTTCAGTTCAGTTCAGTCACTCAGTCGTGTCCGACTCTTTGTGACCCCATGGACTGCAGCATGCCAGGCCTCCCTGTCCATCACCAACTCCCAGAGTTCACTCAGATTCACGTCCATCGAGTCAGTGATGCCATCCAGCCATCTCATCCTCGGTCGTCCCCTTCTCCTCCTGCCCTCAATCCCTCCCAGCATCAAAGCCCTTTATCTGCCAGTCTCCATACATTCTTGCAATTTTGTGGGGCATAATTCATCTGGGAGCAGACACTTGAATTCATTTAAAGCAGTGGGTTGCTCTCTCTTATCTCCTCACCTGTCTTGGGTCTTCATTTCCTCTTAAGCATGTTTGTTCTGCTCGTTCTATTTGGAGATTGTTCTTGATAGGGAAGATTAAATCAAGTAGTGTTGGGTAATTTTCCTTTCTAACTGTCATCAGTAAAAATCATGCCCATTGTTCTCCAACTCTGGCGTCTGTTAGCATCTCCTGTGGAACTTGTTACAGGTACAGAGGCCCAGGCTTTACCCCTGAACCAGAAGGTACAAGGTAGAGCCTGCCCAGATCACAGCTGCAGGCCCCAGGCCCTTGACCTGGGGCTCACCCCCGCCCACCCAGAGCCAACCTGCTCCAGGCCAGGCCTCTCAGGGGCTCATCCCCCTGGTCGGCCACGTGCAGAGGCCACTGTGTGCCTCTGGCTGCTTCCTGGTTCCCTGGGTGCAGCTCCTGAACTCCACCTTGGCCTGCATTTCAGCTGCCGTTTTCCCTACACGCCCTTCCCTGTGTGTCCAGTCCTGCGCTGGACCTCTGCCCTGCTTCTATTGTGATGTTGTCAAAGGGAGATTTAAAAAGATGTGTATCTGATGATGTCACCCTGTACTTAAAAACACCCCTCTGACCTTCCACTGCTCTTAGTATAAAGAACAATCAACACCTCTTGCGTGGACCGACAGGGTCTGCGTAGCCTGGGTCCTTCCTGCCTGTTTTCCACCCTCTTCTCAAGCTGTTTTGAACCTTTTGTCAGTCATCCAACCACAGTGGCTTTCTCACCTCTTCAAAAAGAAACTGTACTACCTCTGTCTCCAGAACTCGGGATATGCGGTTCGCTTAGCCTGCAGCCCTTTTAACCCTACCTGAGTATCCTCTGGACTTCTGCTTGCCCTTCAGTTCTTGGCTTAATCATTACATCATTAGAGAAGCCTTTCCTGGCCCCCAGGCATGGCTGGAGTCCCTCATGGCACATTCTTAAAATGCCAAGGACATCTCCTTTTTAGCACTTTATCACAGTTATATGATTAGTTGATTAATGTCAGTCTCTCCCACCAAATTGTAAACTCTATTGAGGGCATGCAGACTCTCTATTCACCATTCATGTCTCTAGAACCTAGCAGAGTACCAGACTAGGTGCTCAATAAATATTTTCTGAATGGATGAATGAGTGATGGCAGACAGTTCTTAGAACCACAGATAATAGCATCATCTATCCTACAAAAGGACTTACCATGCCTGAGGACCTTCTATGACACCCCAACTGCTATAAGCTCACCCCCGCTTGGATGTTAGTAGCCTGAATTGAACTTGAATTTATTGCATTCAGTTCGATATTGTGATTTGAACTAAGGTCACATCCCCTGGCCAACACCACATTTCTCAGATTCTGGCCCTACCTGTTTGTGACTAGTTCCGTTTCCTCTATTGCCTTTACACTGAGGCCCTAGACTTGCTGTAGCGGGACCGGGTTAGCTGTGACGTATGGTATGCCCTTTTGTTTCTTCTAGTAGGTTTTTTTTTTGGATTAAGGAAATTCTCTCATTTTCTGTAGGACAGTGATGAGTTCCTTCCAGCCCCAAATTGGTGACACTGAAAAGATACCTCTTTTGTCGTGTCTTACCTTCCTTCTGGTTTTTCTTTTTATATTTTGTTAGAGGTTGTGATGTCTTAGGCTGTATCATTTCTCATTCTCTCTTCCACTGTTGTCTCTTAAGATTCGTGGAGATTCATGGAGACCCTCTCCTCCCATTGTTTGCATTAACTCCTAGTGCCTGGTGTACCCTGTGAGGCATCTGGTTTTATCCAGACAGATTGCTGCTTTTTCGGTCAAATTTCAGTCTTTTTTTTTTTCTTAATCGGTGTGTAGTGGTTTTACAATGTTGTGTTAGTTTCTACCCTACAGCAAAGGGAAACAGCTATACATATATCTCCTCTGTTTTGGATAGCCTTCCCATCTAGGTCACCATCAGAGCATTGAGTAGAGTTTCAAATTTCAGTCTTAAGCTCTGTGAATCGGTTGGGTTGGTCTTCTGCCAAGCGATTCTCGCCACCTTGGTCAGTTGGAGAGAACCCTGACGGGGGACAAGGAGGGAGGTCAGAATACTGCTTTTGGGGTCTTCTTTGCTGACATGGGTCACAAGCTGTGTGATGAGAAGCACCCTGAGTGTCAGCTCCCCTCTCCCAGCCAACCCAGATCAGCTCAGCAGGACTTCAGTAATTTCTGGTGCAGTTACCATCTCCAGAAAGGACTGAGTGTAGTAGGGTACCCAATTTTTCAAGTGGTTAGCATCACAGCATTTTATCTTTGGAAAACATCTTAGAGACCATCCATTCTCACGTTACGCCTGACAACAGCGACACTCAGAGAAGGTGAATCATTGGTGTTTGATTGCACAGTTAGCTCTAGAGGCCCCCAGCCAGGGTTCCTCTTATATCCCAAGGAGCCTATTTTTGGACCATGTTTCTTCTTGGTCAAGAGAACCAGAAGTGAGTGGGAAAGCACATTCTAAATGTCCACTTAGTTATTAGCAGGGTGATTAGAGAAGACAGAACTTAACATTGAGCATTTAGTATAAATGTTAGGAAATGTGAATGAATGAATGTAAATGAATAGGTCTATTTCTGTTATGAATGATAGTAAAATGACAGAAACCGTCTAGGATAGGAAATTGCAAATCTGCCTCCCTCCATTGAGATTATTCACTTTGACCGTGGTTGCAACGGAGAGGCAAAACCTTCAGGAGAACTGTCTATGCAGTTCATGTTAAATATCCCAGTTTTCTGAAGAAATATTTGGGGGTTTTCCAGCCTGAGTTGAGTGCCATTGAGGGCGAAGTGGGTAGAGGAGAAGGGGTGGGAATATGATCCTCTTCAAACGTGATGGTCCCCTAGTATAGCAGGTGCTCCCTGGGGGCACATGGCTGGGGCAGAAACCGCCGGCCACTGTCCTGCCACGTCAGCCAGCTGCCCTCTGGCAGCACAAACAGGAAGGAGCCACTCGTGTGCTGGTTTGGGCTTGGCCTCATTGGCTAGTTTCCTTCCGTCTCTGCGTGAAGTTGAACACCGCATCCAAGGTGTGCCCTGCTGCGAGCAGTTCTTAGGAAGCAGTCCTCCTTTCACACCTGTAGGTGTCTAACCAGCGTGTTTACCAAAGAGGACCTGTTAACAGCAACTCCTGAGTTTCCATATGTACCTTTCCCTGGCCTTTCTGTTTTTTCTTTTTCTAAATTTGTTTTATTTTTTGGCTCAGTGGCATGCAGGATCTTAGTTCCTCAACCAGAGATGGAATTCGCATCCCTTGCAGCGGAAGCACAGAGCTGCAGTCACTAGATCCCCAGGGAATTTCCCCCTTGGGCTTTTCTAAAGCTCTCTGCCCATCTCTTCTCCCCACTTTATCTTATTCATTAAGAAAAGACATCTACCTGTTCTCCTAGAGTCATTTGTTTTTCCTCTGGTGCTTTTTTAATTGACCTACAGGCGCTTTTTTTTTCTAACCATCTGCCTCCCCCTTCCTCTTATTATGACCCTAAGTGTTCAGAGTTCAAGTATGTAGACATGAAATGTAGTTTCTCAGTCATTTGAAAAGTCTGGGTACTCTTAGATCCCATGACTCTTTACAAATCATTTCAGGAAATGCATGACGCTGCTTCATTTTCTCCACACCCATTATTAAATTTCAGAAACTATGGTCTAACTCAAAGGAGAGATCTTGCTTTTCTCACACCCACGGTTTAAATAAATGCTAGTCTCCATTTCTGCCTGATACAGAGACCACATGAGATGCATGAACCACTTCTCCCCCAGGTAGCATCAGTTTCTGAGCATCTTCCGGGGATGTTTTCTTCGGTACTTTTATGTTCAGAGGACTATAAAATGTAAGGCAGATATGCCCAGTCTCCAGGTAGCCTAAGCCAAAGGAGCTCCACTCTAGAAGGAGCTCTTATAAGATCCACAGTGATATCAGGGCACCATGGTTCATGTCTGTCTTTAGAGCTTTTAAAAAAACACAGGTGCATGCTCTGACAGTTTTTAAATTAACTTGTCATTTTATATCTGTTAGTCTTACTCTCCCCACCTGCTTATGTAAGCTTTTGCACAGCAAGAAATGTCTTTGGGTTTTTTGGTTTTTTTTTTAAATCTCTTTCTTAGACCATCTCTCACTGCTCTGTAGGTTACAGAAGCTGTTCATGACAAGAAAAATGGATAGTTTGCTGACTCACCAGAATACCATGTAAAAACTTCTCTCCCCACCCCATCCTGAAAGCCCTTTTAAGGGTGGCAGTTATGGCCATTGGTACTTTGGAGATGAGAAAGATACAGCTAAATAAGAACCTTGTGCTCAACTTTCTGAATTGGGAGAGAAAGTGCAAAGTGTTGGGAGAGAAAGTGCAGTGTATGCAGGTCCCTGGATTTTGGTATCTTTTGTTTATTTACTTGTTTTATTTTTCACATCTTCACTCTGTATTTAATTACTTTTGGCTGTGCTTTGAGGCCCGTGGGGTCTTAGTTCCCTAACCAGGGATCGAACCTGTGCCCCCTGCAATGGAAGCAGGGTCTTAACCACTGGACCACTCGGGAAGTCCCGTCTTTTTTTTTTTTTTTTTTCAATTAAAAAATTTTATACAATTTTTAAAGGTTACTTTCTGTTTGCAGTTATTACAGAATATTGGCTGTATTCCCCCTTTGCTACAAAACATCCTTGAGCCTGTCTTATGCCCAATAGTTTGTGCCTTTCTGGTGTCTTTTGAAGTTCATCCAGCAGACGTTACTTCAGCTAGAAGCTGAAGGGACTCCTTTGTCAAGTAGCGTGACTGGCTCCTTTTTATTTACCCGGCACTCTTTGTAGCTAGACTTGGTTCGCTGACACAGAGGAGCCCACGATTTCTTCTGCAAGTGTGCAGCTGTAGGTCTGAGGTGTCCAATAAGCCTGACCTCAGAAGCCAGGTGCTAGTTGTGTAGGGTGCGTCCCCAGTTAGACTGGGGGCTCTTCTTTCCTCAGTCATCCCCAGCGCCTCCAGGAGCTCAGCCCTACGTCTTCTCTGCCATTTAGTCATTGTGATTAGTCACATCCTGCTGTGAGCACGGCTGCCCGTTGTATAAGGAAGACCTGATTTTCTCTCTCAAAGTTTACGTTACAGGTCAAACTTGATTATCACCTCTCTTTAAGTAACCGCCCCCCCACCCCCCGCCCACGCACACACACCTTTTAGGTGATAGGAGAGAAACTTGGGGGAAAAATAGAGGTGGAGACCTATTAAAATGCTCATGTGTTATTTCATATTTCAGGGTTCTCAAGCACGAAAGAGTATGTGCCCATAAAAAAAACCAGCACCCAAGGTCTTGTTTTACAGTGATCATATTTACATAAAAACATCTGTCAGTGCTTTGAATGTCTGGAATATGGTAATAAAAATAATATTGAGGCTGTTTCTGTAGATTGCCATAGAAAAGTACTGAATTACTGTTCTTAAAACACCTTAAAACTAAAGTGTAACAGCAGTTTTGTCTATGAAATAGTGTTCAGTTATTTTCTGAAAACTTATGGGTGTTCAGAGGTAATTTCAGATCACCCAGGATGTGATACCAAGACAGTGATTGGTACCTTGAGCCTCTGAGAGCCCCAAATCAAGGATATTCTTATTTGTGTTGGGTTGGAAGGACAAGGTACTTCCTTTCATGTGTCTGTAGACTTGACAAGACTTTTAGTGTAACTCTGGATGGAGCAGAGGGAAGGAATGCCTTATACTAGCCCTGTGGGGCCCAAGGTAGACGAAGATCGTTTCTTGTTTGTTAATAGTTAATTCGTAGGTTTGTCTTAGACCTACGTCCTACACTCACTATTCCCTGTTAGTAATCTTAGGATTGATGCCTAAAAACTCTGTCACCTGCTCTGAGTCATCCAAGTTCAGAGTCAATCTCAGAAGTCTCAGGTTTCTTCAGGAAGTTGAGTTCAGAAATCATTGGTAAGATCAGGTTAAGGTGACTTTTCTCTATTGTCAGCCTTAATAATTGTCCACAACAAAGCAAATATGCTGTCATCATATATTTATAAGATTACATTTTCTTAGTGTTTGGGCATTTAGGAAGTCAAAATCTTTTATAGACATTTCCCCCCACTAACAGTTTGAAAAGAGTTGACACATACAGTATTAGAAAAGACACTAAACAGATTAGGATTTCTTGGTTTGGGAGAAGCTAGGATGAAGAAGGAACGTGACTCAGGTTAAAAGACTGTAAAGGCTATTGAAGCGACCAGATATAGTCTCAGGTATAGTCTCCAAACAGCAGACTTCAGAACTGCAGGAAGCTTTCTAAAAATGGCCTTTTGCTAGAATAAGAGTTTACGGGCTGGAAACATAAATACAGAACGAAGGCTCAGTAAAGGAGATGCTTTAATAGTGGTGAACATTTACTGGGTTCTTTCCATGTGCTAAGCTCTTTCCTACATGACCTCATTTAATCTTTGAAACAACTTCAAGAGGGCGGTCTTATTTATCCCCATTATACACATCGAGAACCTTGAAGTCAGACAGGTTATATAATTTGTCCAGGATCCCACAGGCCAGAAATGAGGGAGCTGGGGTTGATGAGGCCTCATTCACAAGGTGTTAGAGAAAGACTCGGGTATTTGGAGACCAATCCTTTTTTTTTTTAAGATTGCAGTTCCTTTTCGAAATTCCTTAGACTAGATCTAGTAAGCCCCATATGGCAGTTCTTGTGTTTTGTTTTTCTTTAGTAACTCTGCTTCTTGTTGTTCAGTTGCCAGCCCTGTCCTATTCTCCTTAAGTAGGTCTTTATCATAGAATCTTAGGATGGTGACCTTGAAAGAGAGATTGGCCAGCCTGCAGCCTATTCTTTGAGAGACAGAAAGCAAGGAGAGATCTCCTCGCTTGTTTACGGATAGTGAGAAGTTCTTTTTGCTAATGCTGGAAATCTTCAGAAAGGCCCTCTACTCAAAGGATAGTGATCCTTTGATAGTTCAAGTGTGTACTCCAGCAGTCAGGAAGTTATATCAAAGCTGAAACCTTATTTGATACAAGTTCTTTTATAGCCTAAGGGGAAGTTAGAGAAAACTAATTACTATTTCTTTATAAAATCCCATTATTCACTCCAGCCACCCCCGAGGTTCATGCAGTGGTTGTTTCTTGAGCACCTACTATGTGCCAGACATTATATTGAATTGTGATGAGTCTGCTCTGGAACATCTTTCAGACTAACAGTAGACAACCTAGCCACACTGGATAGTTTAGAGTCAGTTGTTTTTTTTTTTAAGATTTTTTTGATGTGGACCATTTTTATAGTCTTTATTGAATTTGTTACAGTATTTCTTCTGTTTTATGTGGGGTTTTTTTGGCCTCTAGAGTCAGCTTTTTAATTTTTTTGAATAATGCTTAGCCATTCACTCTATGTTATTTAATCCTTAAGATACTCTCTGAGACTGTATTATCATACCCATTTTACAGATGAGGAAATGAAAATTCAGCCACATTAAGAAACACACCCCATGTCACACAGTAGGGCCTTGGCCATGTGATGTGAGCTCCCACATCACATGAGAATAATGACCATTTTCATATAGTACTTTAGAGTTATCAAAAGGCTTTTCTTGTGTCATTTCATTTAATTCTGTACACAAAAATAATAGTAGTTATAATTATACTCATTTTACAGATAGCAATGATCATTTCTATTTATTGTATACTTTGTATGTGCCAAGAGTGGCAGACAACCTACTAGTCTGTGTAAATGCTCACAGAGCCCTAATAAGCATCCCGATTCCCATTTTCCAGGTGAGCCACTGAGGCCCTCAGAATCTAAGTGACTTGCTCAGTAAAGTGGGGAGCTGTGATTCAAGCCCCAGATTGGCTGTCCAACTGGCACACATGAACTCTTGGCTATGTTCAATTCACCATGCTATGCTGCCTCATTTTCTAGACGGGGAAACTGAGGTTCAGAGAGTTAGCTAGTATTGCCAAGGTATCCAGCTCACACATAGCTGAGCTGGGACCCCAACTCAGATCCTCTCATCAGAAAGGCCCCTTCTTTCCCCTTGTACTGAGCTGCCTCTCAGCTTAAGGAGAAATGCAAAGCTGTATCTTCCATTCAAGCTAAGTCCCCTGATTCCTTTGTGACATGTCTAAACATCAGTGATTTTAGTCATTCTTTAGATTTCTTTGTATTTTCCCCCACTTTTAGGCAGAGAGCCCTTTACTGCTGGTAACATGCTACAGTATGGGAGTGGAGATACAGATGAAACTGCTTGCTCAGAAAGTCATCCGGTGATGTTAGATTATGAGTCCCGTGTGCCCTGCTCATTTTGCCGTGTGGGTCTTGTCCTTTGTATCTATTAAAAGTGGTGCTTGAGGGAAGGCCTTGTCTTTGTGAGATTGTTTTCTGATGTTGTAAGGAATGCATCTTTTTCCATCTGAAGATCATTTACCATTTATCTGAATAAGCAAATGACATTAATGGTTAAAACAAGGAAGTATATCTGTATCAGATATATAACAAGGATCAGGTTTGAAATGTTGCCGATCTATTACAATCTCAACCTTGAACAGTTTAAAGCACAAAATTTCATTACTTGAATGATTAAATATCCATCCAATTTCTGAAGGAAACGTCTCTGTGAACCATTTACAATAGTATACTTTAATTCAAATTGCAAACTCAGGTAAATGTTCCTTAAAACAGAATTGGATGAAATTTTTCTGTATATCTGTTGATACAGTAAATATTAGATAAATATCCAGATGTATTTAATTATTTTGAGTCAAAGAAAGTATATCCCATTTGCTGCTGCTGCTGCTGCTAAGTCACTTCAGTCATGTCCAACTCTGTGCGACCCCATAGATGGAAGCCCACCAGGCTCCCCTGTCCCTGGGATTCTCCAGGCAAGAACACTGGAGTGGGTTGCCATTTCCTTCTCCGATGCATAAAAGTGAAAAGTGAAAGTGAAGTCGCTCAGTCGCTCTTCGTGACCCCATGGACTGCAGCCTACCAGGCTCCTCCGTCCATGGGATTTTCCAGGCAAGAGTACTGGAATGGGGTGCCATCGCCTTCTCTGATGTCCCATTTAGATAGTCTTTAAATAAATTGTTTCTAAATTGAACAAATAAATAAGAAATAGCTGAAACTAAATGGCTTTGTACAGAAAAACTGAAAGGCTTTAAAGGAGGAATGATCTCAGAAAAACCCCACATCTTGTTATCCACTTTTTTTTGGTAGAGATAAATCTGAATTGACTCAAAGATATTTATTGTTTTCAAAAATCGAGCTTTCCATTTTCAGAGGCTGACAGGTGATATGGGAATAATTTAAAAATTAAACCTATTCTAAATGGATTAGCTCCAGTTCAGATGTGTTTTAATCATGAAACAATTCCTGTGTCACCAAAAGTTTTCTTAAAAGGCAAGAATTAATATCAATGAGCACCTCCTGTGCTAGCCCTCTCTGCATAGTCTTCTCATGCAATTTCCGCATCTCTGTGATTCACATATTATTACTTCCCATCCCCTTTAATAGATAAGGAAACTGAGGTTCAGAGTCACTGGGTGATTAACCCAAAATCACACAGCTTAGAAATATGTCTCAGAACTTGAACCTAATTCAACATGTTCCAAAATTTATAGCTATTCTGATATACAAAGCTGTTTTGAGAACAGCCTGGTGAACTGGAATTTTTAAAATTAAGAAAAAGTGAACTTCACACACAAAAAATGTTAAATTAGCTTATGATTCTTTGTGTATCTCCAAAAACTCTGTTAGAGATACATTGAAAGATATTACTAATTCTCAGCCGTTCACTCTAACCAGTTGGTTGCCCATTATTTTTATTATTGTAGTGACTGTAGGTAACTCCAGGCCACATTCCAAACATGTGACATCGTTTAAACAGATTCCAATAGGATTAAAGACATTTCCCTGTTGTGTTTTGGGTTTTTTCTTCCTGTCAGAAACTCATGTGCTTTACATCGAAACTAGATGGTGATAAAACTTTTCTGTTCTTGGTTAGTTTTGAAATTAAGTTTTGTTTTTTTCTTAACGGTTGTTTTCTGGGGTAGCTTTAGCGTCAGAATAACATAACTCTGCATGCTCACTTGCTCAGTCATGTCTGACTGTTTAAGACCCCATGGACTGTAGCCCTCCAGTCTTCTCTGTCCATGGGGATTTTCCAGGCAAGAATACTGGAGTGGGTTGCCATTTCCTTCTCCAGGGGATCTTCCTGACCCAGGGATCGAACCTGTGACCACTGAGCCATCTGGGAAGCCCAACATAACTGGCTCCTTTCTTTCCTGTTGTACTTACATGCTGTCCCCTTTGTGCTCATCTCTGCCCCAAACTCCTCATACCCGTTGACCTGCCTGGGATGTGAACTGTGCTAACGTCACAGAATCATATCTCTTTAGAACCAGAAAGCACGTCTGAAGGATACTAACTGGATGCGCAGCAGCAAAAGGCACCATCTCCCTGCTTTTTAATCTAGTAAATTGTCCCAACATTTCTTTTTAAAAAAGAAAGAAGTAATACATGTTCATTGGAGTAATAAATTAAAAAAAAAAAAACACAGAAAACAGAGAAAATAGAGTTCAACTTTGTGAAGATACCCAAAACAGATTGTTTTCTAAATGATTGTTAGTCTTTCCAAATAGAAATATTTATGTGTGAGGGAGACAGATAGTCCTTCTTATGCATGATGCATTTTGTTACTTTCATAGAGACTCGGAGTCTATAAAGCTGTGTGCTCCATAGGGCCTGCAAGGGTGGGGTTGTGGGAAATTCGTCGTCCTTGTATAGTCTGATTTTTTTTCCCCGCTTGATCCTTTCTAAGTTTGGGGTTGTGTGTGTAGGCCAGAGTGGCTGGTGTGCTAAGGATTTTCTTCTTTTTCCCAGACCCCAGGCAGGCGCAGTCCTCCCCGCCCTGGTCCTATGACCAGTCCTACCCCTCGTACCTGAGCCAGATGACTCCTCCATCCATCCACTCCACCACCCCGCTGTCCTCCACGCGCGGCACCGGGCTGCCCGCCATCACCGACGTGCCCAGGCGCATTTCAGGTAAAGACCACACTTGATCTCAGAGCCCACTCTGGTCTAAGGGTGGGACTGGGGCTGCAGGGTGGGCCCAGCTGTCTCAGCTACGCTTACAGTAAACTGCCCGTCAGAGGCTTGTGGACAGGGGTCCCACAGCTGCAAACCAGGTCTTCCAAATTACGGGGCTAGCGAGTGCTTGAACTTAAATTGAGGTCAAGAGCCTGAATCTCCACCAGACATGGCATCCTTTGCTAAGAGGACACTCAGTGTCCCCCAAGGTTCAGTCCTGGTGAATTGCATCCCCTTCGGTTGGTGCTGTCTCCCAACTGGGGCCTTCTCCTGAGGGTCTTGTGCCCGCCTGCCCAGCTTTCCTCTGCTTGCGTTCCTTTCTGTTCCTAACATCTGCCTGAAAGCCAAACTACAGCCTGAAGGCACAGCCCTCCGTTTCTAGAGGCTCTTAAACACCCAGGAGTTCCAGGGAGCCAGTTTAGAGAGAGAAAAACTGCACACTTCAGATCCTTGTCAGACAGACATGAGTCCCTCCAAGGACAGTGAGGCTGCAAGAGGCTTAAAGGGCCACGTGTTGTGGCCTCTGAGCAGCCAACTCAAGACCCAGGCAGCACCATGAATCACACAGCTCACTGCTGTTGCTCGCAACGTGGCAGCCCCCAGGGCTCACCATCCTCTCTTCCCAAGGCACCATGAAATTCTGTGACTCATGGTGGGGGTGTGTGTGATCAACATCCTGGCCGCACCTCCCCCTCTCCTAGAGCGTTTGTCTCTGGGAACCAGAGAGTATCCACGAAGATGTCATATTGACAAGTGGAGGAAAGTTAAAGGCTCTCGGCCAACCCTCTGAGTCCTGTGAATAAGAAAAAAAAAAATCTGTCATATACCCCCTGCATCCGGACTGCAGCCCTGCCCCCATCAATTCAGATGCAGCCCTCCCCCGCTTCCCCCAGCCCCTCCGCAAGAAGCACACACGGTCGGACCCTCTATGTGTCCGACACTGCTCTCAGCGTTCGGGCTCCGTGCACCTGTTTGACTCCTGGCCAGGTTAATGCCTTTCTTTCTTTCTCTTTGTGTTTCTGTCTCTGTTTTCTCTCCCTCTCTCCTTTTCTGCAAAGCTCGAAGCCGGTATTCGCTCCGCCTCGGGTTGCACCACTGGCAAGCTGATGGGCCGCCCGCAGGCTTGCAGGTTGCGATTAGCTCAGACTCCTTTATTTCTTTCAACTTGGGAGGAGGGAAGGCTTTCTTTCTGAAGCGAATGGCAGGAAAGGGCTCTCGGGTCCTAAGGCCTTCACCTTTTCTGCCACAGACGGACTCCCGTAGGGGTGAGTAGGGAAAGCAGGGGTGGGGTGGGGGGGACGGGGAACCTTCAGAGTCTTGGGAAAACCACGTGAGTGACCCTTTCTCATTCCGACTGCTGTTATTGTCATGAATCACTTGGTATTTATTGGGGAATCTGCAGAGTATAGAACTGTAGTGATCGCTTCCCTTTACTGGAAAGACTCCCTCCTTTAGGCAAACGTCAAGGAAAGGATGAGGGGAAGCAGAGAGGGGTAACCAGGGCTGATGCAGGGTCACAGGGACAGTGTTGGATGGTGTTGAGTTAGTTCTGGTCCTCCCCTATGTATTTTAGACTGAGTCTGTTTTTGTCTTACCTAGGGCCAAGGTGACACTTTGCCAGGACAGATTTGTGCAACTTTGCCTCTGTTTAGGGTTCTCTGGGGCTTCTGTCTGTCCAACCCTCTGTGGCTGAAGCTGTTCGTCCTCTGGCTTTACCTGGAGGGGAAAAAAAAAACCTCAGGGAGAGATGGCAGCTTTAGAGACATTTACCTCCAGCATTTTCTTTCTGAGGTGTGTTCAATGGGAAAACGATGACAGTAACACTGGGGAAAAAAAGCTGCCTGAGTGGCATTTTATCATTTATCATGTGTAATATGGAGCAGCCAGGTTATTTGGAGGCAGTTTAATGATATCTACTGAAAACACTTGCTTGAACGAATATGACACAGCTTTTCTCATCTCATGGAGGAGGCAGAGACTGGTTTATTATCCAGCGGTGTATTAATCTGAGGCCAAAGGTAGGAACGGGCTTCTGCTTGAAACTAGTTTAAACCCGAGTTTAGTCCAGTTTCTTCCCCCCACCCCAAACATCTCTATGAGTTGTTCCTGGCAAAGTAACATGGTGCCAGGGTGGGAGGTTCTGTGTAAACATGAGAGCGAAGAGAACAGAAAATCCCTCTTGTCAGCGTGTAACGAATCAGGAAGAAAGAACTAGATGTCAACTGTCAGGGAACCAGAGGAGCCCTGCTTCCTCTGACCTTGCTCTGGGGTGTGGGGCTGCATCCACGCCCCAGAACACTGCCTGGTGGACTACGGGTCCAAGTCTTCAGGAGTGAGCCCCATTTCCAGTTCCCTTGGGACTGGTTCTAGGACACTCCTTGGATAGAAGTCTGTCTCATAGATTCTCAGGCACCACACTGCATACTTTCTGTCTTGTTATTATCCCCCTCAATATCAAAAGGTGTCCCTAGGTTCCAGGACGCTATGTCTCTGTAACATGGACAGCTAAAATATTAACCTCTGTTGCCATCTCCAAGCAGTTCTGTGTTCACTTTTTGAGATGCTTTCCAGAACAGTTCCTGTTTTAGTGTAGAGCAATCCGTTCTCATCTCCCTAATCAAAACATTCTCATATGAGCTTGGGTGAGAAGGAATACAATTCATCACTTAACACAGTAAGGGTGGAGGTCCAGGCCCAGGTTTGAATCCCAACTCATATTAGGCAAGTTTCTCACTTCTTGGAAACTTTTATTATTTATAAAATGGGGATATAATATTTAGCTCTTAGGGTTACTATGGGGATTAAATGAGATGCATAGGTGTAAAGTGTTTGGGCAAGCCTGACACACCATATGTGTGTCACACAGATTGTAGCTGATACTAAGGAGCTAAAAGTGTTGTGTAAAAATGGTATGTCTATTTATAATTTGTAGGCAAGCCCTGACTTAAATGAATCAGTCGATAAAAATCTAAACTTTTAAAGGAGTTATTTGCTTTATGAAATGGGTGGTCACAGAGTATATGTAAAACAAACAAAAAAAAACCTCATGAAATATTTAAATAAGTTAATACTATATGTCATTCATAAAGCACTTAATACAGTGCCTAACACAGAGTACTCAATAAATATTTGTCACTATTATTATTCTATAGACTAACATGAATTTTTATAGCGCTAAAATAAATTGGGAGGCATTCACAAAAAGTCAAAAGCACTAAGAGAAAATAACTATTCACTTATGTCAGAAGATAGAAAATGTTAAATTACACTTACATGTAATTAGGCATGCTAATGTTCTTTTCCAAGGGATCATAAGCATAAAAGTCACCAGAAATATCTTTCAGAAAGGAATATTCCTAAGGAAATTCCATTTTATCCGAGAAGACCATTGCAAAGAAATACCACAGTTTAATCTATTTAAAGACCTTCAGAGAATCCAGCTTTACAACTTCCTTTTTTGTTGTTCTTTCTTCTGAGTCATTTATCAAGTGTGGCTGCAAATGCTCACTTAATGAATCACAATAAAGACAATGATATTATACCATATATACCCTGTTGTTGTTTAGTCAGTAAGTTGTAGCCAACTCTTTTGTGACCCATTGGACTGTAACCTGCCAGGCTCCTCTGTCCATGGAGTTTCCCAGTCAAGAATACTGGAGTGGGTTGCCATTTCCTTTTCCAGAGGATCTTGCAACCCAGGGATTGAACCCACTTCTCCTGAACTGACAGGTGGATTCTTTACCACTGAGCCACCAGGGAAGCCTGTATATATGTCCTGTTGGTGGTGGTGGTGGTATTGTTTGGTCGCTAAGTCACGTCCAACTCTTTGTGATCCCATGGCTGCAGCTCCAGGCTCCTCTCTCCTCCACTATCTCCCAGAGTTTGCTCAAATTATATATTCTGTAGTTTCGCCCACATCCTTTATGGAAGCAAGGAGTAAATAAAATAAGATGATAAAGATATATTACTTGCAATCCCTACTTTACTGCAAAGAAAAATACAAAACCAGACATCTCAAAGTTTACAGGGGGCAGTTCCAAGATTCAGGAAATATTTCTTTAACCTTGAGTAGCCTTCAGTATTATAAGAAGAACAATAGCAGCAGTTATAAGTTTATGGCTGAACAATAAAGTGTTGTCCTATAACTGACTAATAGGGCCGACCTTATTGTATTGAGTTTAGATTATATCCAGCTGAATTATAAAAATCAAGCAGAAACCAGTCTAGAGAGATCTAATGCCAAGAAAGCCCTTGAGGGTTGGTTCCTCTCCCCACCATACTTACAATGATAAATATGGCCTTATAACATAATAATTGGGATTTAAGTAGCGACCTCATGTAACAGTCCATGAAATTCTCCAAGCCAGAATACTGGAGTGCATAGCCGTTTCCTCCTCCAGGGAAACTTCCCAACCCAGGGGATCGAACCCAGGTCTCCCACATTGCAGGTGGCTTCTTTACCAGCTGAGCTACCAGGGAAGCCCTATAACTGACTGATAGGGTCGACCTTAGTGTGTTGAGTTCATATCCAGCTGAATTATGAAAATCAAACACAAACCAGTCTAGAGGGATCTAGTGCAGAGGAAGCCCTTGAGGGATTGGTTCCTCTCCCCATGATAAATATGGCTTTATCACATAATAGTTGGGATTTAAGTAGCACCCCAAACACCCAGTGATTTTATATATTATCTCATTTCATCTTACATGATTATAAAAGAACATTCACCCTACAGAGGTAGCCAAAGTTGTTTCTCACTGATTCTATTAAAGAGCAAAGTGTGTGGGAAGGCAGGGAGACTTGACAACAAACCAGACCAGTGCCTGGCTTCAGCTCTGTAATACTGTTATCACTCATGGCATTTTTGATGTTCAAAGCACTTGTGAGGCTTAACACAAAGATTATAATTACTTTTCTGGAGCTCGTTAAAAAATAGTATGTAGACACATAATTACTGACTTTCAAAATGTATTTTATGTAATTATACTCTTACGAAAAGATGTCTAGCTATTTATTGAATCTTATTCTTTGACTTATGAGTCAGAGTATGAGCTATTGTTAGCCTTCTAACGGAGACTGTACATAGGTTTATTCATTGCAAATAACTCCTCCCATCTCACCCATATAAGTTAAGTACCTTGTTTGAGTGGGTGGGTGAAACAGAAAAAGAATACCTTTATTACCTTGCCAGGCAAAGGGGGCAAAGGGGGCCACAATGGGCTAGTGCCCTCTAGACTGTGTGACCTGCCCTGGGGTGGGTAGTGAGGAACCTTATAGCATTCAAGGAACAGGGCATGATCAGCTCATGGATGTTCTGATTGGTTGGAGGTGAGGTAATGGGGAGTCAGCATCATCAACCTCCTGGTTCCAACCAGTCTAGGGTACATAGACCCTAGAAATATCTTGTGTGTGTGCATGCTGAGCCCCTTCAGTCGAATCTTGAAAGTCAACTCTTTGTGACCCTGTGGATGTAGCTGGCCAGGCTCCTCTCCAGTCAAGAATGCTGGAGTGGGTTGCCATGCCCTCCTCCAGGGGATCATCCCAACCCAGGGGTCGAAGGCGCATCTCTAGCACTGCAGGCAGTCTCTTCACTGCTGAGCCGCCAGGGAAGCCCTCAGGTATCTTAGATTAGCCTAAGTCTGCACTGCTCTTTGGCATTTTTTTCTGTGGTCTTGGTCGTTGTACCCATGGGCCCCTATGATCCTTTTAGGAGGTTTCTTAGAGATATAAGATACGTGAATTAGATACACAGGATCATATATGTTGTCTGCCTTGGGGACCCTGGGAGAGACCAATACAGGTTATATGGATGTTTTTTTCTCTACAATTGTAGGGTTATTTTTACATAAGACAGCATTAAGAACTGTAATCTTTTGAAGATCTTTTTTAAAATCTGTTTAAGCAAGCAGTCTTGAATTTATTCTTTCAAAATATTTAAATATCAATAAATGCCACTTGATCAACTGTACAGGCCCACTAAGATGTCTCCATTTTTGTGACTCTTAGTTGCTAAACTATAATATTCCCCAAAGTCAGCAGAATAGGGGTTAGTCTGATAAAGAAAGTTCCTAAAAACTGTTTTATTAATTCTGCAAAATCTAGAAATTGAAGAGGAAAAACTCCGTTTGATCACTCAAGGTCAATTGGCAGGATTGTTTCATGTCATTTAAAAGCCAGCAATGTTTGATGTAGTTCATTTTCAAATATCCCTTCTATAGCTGAGTTTCTATCAGTTCCTCTGGTTTGAGGGTTTGAAACCAGCAGCTTCAGTAATGTGCCAAGTATATGTGGACATTAATTTTAGCAGGGCCTCTCTTAACTCACAGGAGGGAGTGACGCCTTCAGAGAGGTTAAAAGGAAAACTCCAGCAATTAAATCAGAAAGGTAAAGCAACTGTAATAAAACACTAGACCATCTACTTTTTACTACAGAACTATTCCTTTATTAAGACCTACCTGTTCGGTAGACACACCTCTGCCATCTCAGCCACGGGCAAGTAATTAAATTTAATAGGAGCCACTCTTATTTTGAAGAAGTTCTCTGTTTAAAGCCACAGAGGGGGAAGTTATTAAATTTAATGGACCCTAAACAAAGGCAAGCCCTGTGTTACTGAAGTGAATATTCAATATTCTTCCCTATAATATTGACTGTGATTGGTTGGGTTATTTTTGCATTCTGTGAGTTAAAACTCATCTTGCTTTCTTTAGAAATAGGATATTTTCTGACACAAGCAGAGGGTATTTTAATCTTATTGCTTGTAGGCCCAGTTTCAAGGGCATCCCTGGACCTCAGCTGAGCATAATTTTTGAGTTTCTGATGCTGAGGATACAAGAATGATTTCCATTCCTACGAGATTGATTAGGGATAGTTGGCCCAGCTCACAAAGTTGACAAAACTTGGTTGTGTGACTAGTTACTGTTATTCGTAGCTAGAATGAGCTATCAAAGCACAGGATGGACCTGGGTACAAGGTTCAACTGTGACTGTATACGTGGTTCTTGTCGGTTGTTTTCATTGAGGATTTAATTTTGATAACACGTATAGCCACCCACACACGGAGAAAAGCCTCAGTAATGAAAGCGATCATGCTTAGGTGGGGATGGCAAAACGTGGTTACATATTTTAGTGAAAGATTTGCTGTAATCCCTTTCTTTTCATAGAAGTTTGGGTGCTTGAACCTAACTTGAGCAAAAGTATTAAAGGTAATTTTCGAATGATGCCGTGGCTTCTGTGGTTCACTGGGATCCACAGGAGGGTGGAGGCAGTTGAACTTGAGGAAGCCTGAGTTTTGGTTTCATTGTCACTAAAGAGTCTTTGCATCTTTCTCAGATATGTCAGTTAATTTATTACACCTGCATGCTCTCATGTAAGTGAATTACTCAAAACTGTCCAGCCGTTTGTCTCAGAGGTTCTTTAGGGAGTATGATTGTGTCTGTCCAGGGATTTGTTGTTCTTAGGACTTTTGATAAAGAAAGCTTGTCTGACCTGATAAATGCTAGTGGAAGAACTAAGTTATGTCATTCCCTTCAAAAGAGTAGAAACATACTATCATGTATATTTGTTTTTAAACTAATGCTTATTTTTTAGAGCGGTTTTAGATTTCCAAAAAGTTGACCATAAGGTACAGAGTTACTATATCCCTCCCCAACACCATCTGCACCAGCTGTTTTTTCTTGTCATTAACATTTTGCTTTTGTTTGGTACATTTGTTAACAGTTTGATGAACCAGTATTTGTACATGATTATTAACTAAAGTCCATAGTTTACAATAGGGTTCACTCTCCGTGTTGTATACGCCTGTGGGTTTTGCCAAATGCTTAGTACCATGTATCCACCCTTACAGAGCCATACAGAATAGTTTCGTTGCCCTAAAAATTCTCCTGTGTTCTACCTACGTATCCCTCCCCACCTGGCCTCTTAACCCCTGGCAGCCACTAATCTTTTTCCTATCAGTATATATTTTTTAAATGTATTTTACTTTTGTCCGCTCTGGCTCTTTGTGGCTGCATGCTAGCGTTCTCTGATTGTGGAGAGCCAGGGCTACTCTTTAATTGTGGTGCACAGGCTTCTCAGTGTAGTGACTTTTCTTGTGAAGCATGTGCTCCAGGGCCCACAGATTTCAGTAGTTGCTGCATGCAGGCTTAGTAGATTTGACTCACAGGCTTAGTTGCCCCTCTGCATATGGAATCTTCCTGGACCAGGGACCAAACCAGTGTCCCCTACGTTGCAAGCTGGATTCTTAACCACTAAACCACCAGGGGACACAATGTCTGTATATTTTTGCTGTTTCCAGAATATCATATAATTGGCATTACAGTATGTAGCCTTTTCAGACTGGATTATTTCACTGAGCGTTATGCATTTAAGGTTCCTCTATATCTTTTCATGGCTAGAGAGCTCATTTCCTTTTGCCACTGAATGATGTTCCATTGTAAGGATGCTATGAAATTTTTAAAAGCATTCAGGCCATTCTGCCTGCACCTCTGAATACTACCACACCATTTCCTTTTCCACTAATATTTTTTCTGTTAAACACTTACTGAGCACCTACTATATGGCATAAGTGTGCTAGGTTGTGAGAATACTCAAGAACATGTAAGACACAGGCTTGTCCTTGAAGAAGCTGACTTAGTGATATTTCTTTTTAGAAAGCATTTCATGCATTCCTGCCTGGGGAACACTTCCTCTGTCTTAGCCATTGTCACCAAATGGCCCAGATTATGGCTTTCCTTATCTTTGGCTCATTTTTGAATGAAAACTTTCTTCTCATAGGAATGGTTTTGCTCATAGGAACGTTTACTATTTAGGTGGTTGTTCCTGTTGACTCAAGTACTGAACTGGCCCAGCTAAAAATAACAGTCCATTTATGTGGCTACTTAGCTGCCTCCCCAAATACCCAACTCTCCTAGGTAACTGTGTTAGTCACTCAGTCGTGTCCAACTCTTTGTGACCCCACAGACTGTAGCCCGCCAGGCTTCTCTGTCCATAGAATTCTCCAGGCAAGAATACTGGAGTGGATTGCCATTCCTTTCTCCAGAGGAACTTCCCAACCCAGAGATTGAACCCTGGTATCCTGCCTCACAGGCAGACTCTTTACCATTTGAGCTACAGGGAAGTCTCTCCTAGGTAAAGGATGCTGTTTATGTCCCAAGAATGCCTGGTGTTCTTCAAGTGTGTTGAGCTGTTCCAGTTTCAGGCCAGCCCACTTTTCTGCACTGCCCAGACAGGGCCGGGCTGATCCTTCTCAGGCATCTTCTTCCCAACCATCCAGTTTCCTCCGGATGAATCAACTCTTTCACCCATTTCTCATCTTTGTACTGGACAGACCTCTAATGTGTATGTATCTTCCTTTGATAATAGTTAGATTACATGCTTTCACCCTCTCATAGGAGACAGGCTTCTTCAAGGACAAGCCTGTGCATTACATGTTCTTGAATATTCTTATAACCAACACAGTTATGGCATATAGTAGGTGCTCAGTAAATGTTTAATGGAACAAATATTAGTGGAAAAGATGACGGGAAAAATGAAAGAAGAAGATAGGGAACTTCCTGGCGGTCCGGTGGTTAAGACTTTGCCTTCCAGTACAGGGGCTGAGGGTTTGATCCCTGGTCAGAGATCTCAGATCACACATGTCACATGGCCTGGTCAAATTTAAAGAAAAAAAGCAAACAACAAAAAAAGGGAAGATGGGCATGTGGGAGAAAATTAGAAGTAGAAAAGGAAAAAGGAAAAAGAAAAAAAAGTTTTTATTCACCTAGGACAACAAATAAAAGGCAAAACAAGAGAAACTTTTGACTGATAAGGACAGGAAATAGCACAGTAAGAGTGTGCATGAGCAGTGTATATTTTTATCTCCAAGTCTCTCTGAAATGTGTTTCACATTTAGAACACATATCAAGACTGCATCTGTTTCCAGAACTTGCTGCTAACAGTTAGTAATCATGCCAAAACATACTTTAGGTCCAGCTTGAAACCAAATGATCAAATAGAGTTTTTGATTTCTAATTTAGAGTCTGACATTAATTATAGCTGTCATGTAATAAAGTGTCAAAGTCTTTTCTGAGAAAACGCTAGAAACTATATTAACTAAGCCATAAACTGAAGCAAAACTCTTCCTCAAAAACAAAGCAACAGATCTGGTTTGGACAGCTATCATTTCTCATAAAGTCTTATCTTCTGAATTTTTCCTGTTCTCCCCTCTTCTTCTCCCCTTTTTAAACTCTGGTTGTATGATGAGATTTTGTGACATAAGACCTCACTGTCCTGGTCGGTGGTCTTTGGGCAAACCACATTCCTTAGTGGCCCTCTTGAGGCTTGGCATCCAGAACCAAACCTTTTCATTCTCAGCCCCTGTTGGTGCGGCTAACAGGGCCTTAGTCCTTTGGTGACCATGTTACTCTGTTTTCTTACGGGCCTCTTTCTGTCAAGCTGCATTTCTTCCATTTTTTTTACTTTTGCAGGTTTTTTTTTTTTAGATCCAAGTATGGAAATCTATGGTTATTCCTGTTGTGTGTGTTAATTGCCCAGTCATGTCTGACTCTGTGACCCCATGATCTGTAGCTCACCAGGCTTCTCATGTCCATTTCCAGGCAAGAATACTGGAGTTGGTTGCCATTTCCTTCTCCAGGGGAATCTTCATGACCCAGTGATGAAACCCAAGTCTCCTGCATTGCAGGCAGATTCTTTACCATCTGAGTCACCAGGGAAACCCACTTATTCCTGTTAGGTTTTTGTTATTTAATTCAGGTAATAGCTTCTGCCTGTCAAGAACTTTGAATTTTTATTAATTTCATCCAATATATTGGTAGTAGCCTCTTGCTTTCTTTCCTACCTGAGATGTCTTTCCTCCATTCATTTCAGCCGTTTCAAGTCAAGTTCAACAAATACTTGTTACATGACTTAAAATGTGCTTAGGCAGGCAGTGAATAAAAAGACATTGTCTCTGGCTTCAGGAAGACTTCAGTCTCATTCAGAAGACAGGGTGGGAATATGACATGGCTATATGATGATACCAGCCCACATGGATGCCAGAATATGCAAAAAATGCTCAGGATTTTAGTGAATGGGGATCTCTTTTGACCCCTGCATAAACTTAAAGTCGTCTCTTTGAGGAAATTAAAAAGCAGTTCCATTCTGCTCAGATGATATTTTTATTCTGAATTGCTTCAACAATTACATTTTCAGCTGACAAAAAGATTATACTTGTTGACATGTGTGGTTTCATAATGTTTCTTAAGACAAGAATATACAAGATCTTGTCTTTTCCCAGCTAGATTGAAAGCTCCCATAGGCCAAGGGCCTCGCCTCCTAATCCTTTGCTATCTCGCCAAGACTTCAACTAGATTGAAGGCTCCCCTTAGGCCAAGGAAGTGGCCTTCTTATCCTTCTCTGTCTCTGTTGCTCCCTCTCTGCTGTGCATGTAGGTGCTCATGGGAAGTTCTTGCCTGCAGAAGAGAGATCAACCCAATAGTCCAGGCTCCATGCCTCAGGGTTGATTATGTTCTGACCATAGTAGTTATTGTCATGTTCTTTGGGACTCCATGGACTGTAACCTGGCCAGGCTCCTCTCTCCATGAGATTTCTCAGGCAAGAACATTGGAGTGGGTTGCCATTTCCTTCTCCAGGGGATCTTCCTGACTCAGGGACCAAACCCAGGTCTCCCGTGTTGGCTGGTAGTCTTTGCCACTGGGCCACCAGGAAGCCCATATTTAGGAATTGGCTAATAGATCTAGAAGTGGGTTTATAGAGGAGACTAAGGACAATTGTCATTTACCCTGATTTCGTATTCCATATACGCAGATATGGTCCTCGCACATGATTATATCATGGAACTTTCCACTATCATCTTTTAAAGTGGAGGAACACAATTAGCTATGTGCTGTAACATATATATGCACATGCACATGTAGTCATCTGTTCCCTACATTTAGAATGAATATACATGTAAATATCCTTGACTGGGTCTGTTATTTGGGATATTAATACATATCAGCAAGGCTACTACTTAATTTTTTTCAGGAAAAATGGGACCATTGAAACCCCCATGTTTTAGTATTATTTTGTTACTTTATTGAGCATTGAATTCTCTTTGCTGTGCTTACTCACTCAGTCATGTCTGACTCTTTGCTACCCCATAGACTGTAGGCTGCCAGGCTCCTCTGTCCGTGGGGATTTTCCAGGCAAGAATACTGGAGTGGGTTGCCATGCCCTCCTCCAGGGAATCTTCCCAACCCAGGGGTTGAACCCAGGTCTCCCACATTTTGGGTGAATTCTTCACTGTCTGAGCCACCAGGGAAGCCCATGATTACTGGGGTGGGTAGCCTATCCCTTCTTCAGGGGATCTTCCCAACCCTGAAATCGAACCAGGGTCTCCTGCATTGCAGGAGGATTCTTTACCAGCTGAGCTAGCAGAGAAGCCCTTTGACTTTTCAGGAAGTATTAATTGATCACTGCTTGTAGAAAAAGGGAAAAAGAAATTGTGTGATAATATTAAGTTAGTTTTTAGATTTGTTAATACATAGAAACAGTTGTAACGGGAACTTAGAAAGATACATTTAAAGAGGTAACTAAAGAGGTAAAAAGCTTTTTTTATCATTTAAATTTTATATGATAAAATGCAGATGATGGCACTTCAGCTTGAGTTGGTCACAGTCATTTTGGGTTTGTATTTTGAACAGTTTGTTTTCAGAACAAACAAACAAACATTATTAAACTAGGTCACAATATAAGTGAGTTGGTCTGAAGCAAATCTAGGATTCCATTTGATTAAAATGTCTAAAAAATTTTTTTTTTTGATGTGGCTCTCAAGAAATTCAGGAATGTCTAGTCTATGGAAGTCATGTAAATTAAAAGTCTGCTCAAGTGACATTGTCCCTGAATATCTCAAAGGATTTCTTCACCAGGAAGGTGTCATATCTTTTCTAGAGAGACTTTGACCTTTAGTGACCAACTTAGAACCAGCCAAGCATGGTGGACTGGAGAAGCCCAGTGTTTCTGTATCCAAACACTGGCTACAGCTCTCTCCAACCCAAACGGTCACCATTCCAGCTCCCTGTTGTCATTAATAATAATGCTGTCATTAATGGAATAATGATAACAAATATGAGGATGGTTATAAACACTCCACCCTATGACAAGGAGAGCAGTGATTCATGATAAATCAATAATAAACCCACTGATGTGGTCACATCCACATGTAATTAAAAAGAACCCTTTCTAAATAACAACTACAAAGGAAATAAAACAAGCCTTGGAGAAAACAAAAAGTCTGATAATACTGGTGTGGTACTCATTATTAAAAATAACAAACTTGTCAGCTCCCATACTATACCTTGGGAAAACAGTGATTCTCAGTATTACCTAAAGATATGTTGGAGAATTGACCTTAAAGATTCTGAAAAGGAGAGTTTGACCTCCTGGGTGGTTAACAGAACAAGTTCCATTTTTTTCTGACCTTAGAAGTTAATTGGTTGTCAAGGGTATCCTACCTTGAAGCATTAACTGAGTCTTGGTCTTAGATCCACTCTGACAATCTTTTAATTGGTGCATTTAGACTGTTGACATTTAAAGTGACTACTGATGTAGTTGGATTCACATCTACCATATTTGTTACTCTTTTCTTTGTATTAGTGTCGTTCTTTATTCGATTTTTTTCTTCCACTCTTTTTCTACCTTTTGTGGGTTTGAGTGTTTTATTTGATTCCCTCTTCTCTCCTTTCTCAGCATATCAGTTCTGCTTCTTTTTAAACCTTTTTCTTTTGGTATTGCCCTAGAGTTTGCAATATACATTTGTATATTGCAGCTCTACTTTCAGTAACGTTATACCACTTCATGGGTATTGTGAGTACCTTGCAATCTATAAACATTTGCATGTAGGTTTTGTGTAAACATAAGTTTTCACCTTCTTTGGGTAAATGCCAAGGAGTCCATATTTTTACTGTGGATGGCATGGTAAAAGTATGCTTGGTTTTGAAAGAAACCACCAAATTGTCTCCCACCGTGGCTGTACATTTTGCATTCCCACCAGCAATGAATGAGATTTCTCATTGCTCACCTAATCTCTGTGTGCCTTTATATTTAAAGTGAGTTTCTTGTAGATAATGTCCAATTGGGTCTTATTTTTTGATCCACTCTAACCATCTCTGTCTTAACTGATGCCTTTAAACTACTGACATTTATTGTGATTATTGATATACTTGGATTGGTTTCTCTTTGAAGGGTGAGTAAAGTCTCAAATAACCTATCTGATCTAGCAAATGATTGAAACATTTAAATTTGGGACATGCACCTCCAAAGAGAGTAGAACCCAAGAGTGATAAAAGTAGCAGTTGTTGAGTAAAATTGTGTTGAATTGACTTGGTTTATCAGAAAAACATTTCTTGAAAGGCCCAGGCATATGGCATAGTGATTAAACTCTCAGAGCATCATTGGAAGTGTGTTGGAAACAGCACTTGGCTGGGAATTGAGGAACCTGGTGTTTAATCTTGGATGTACCTCTGAGTTCTTAAGCAAGTCACTTAATTTCCATGGGTTTTAGTTTCCTCAGGTGTGAGGTGAGTTAGTTGGGCTAGATATTCATAAGCTTTGAATATCTGTGATACTAAAATAAGGCCTGAAAGCACATAAGAAAACTGGATACTGCCACCCACAATAAGAATAAAGGCTTGGATAATATTTGATTTATGAACTAAATTTATAGAAATAACTACTGCAGATGTCAAGGAAAGCTTTGTCTTGTACTTCAGCTGATTCTGATGAGAAGCAACATGAGGTCAGATTAATTAATGCCAAAGTGCTTTCAGACCTTACCCACAGCTGAGCTTCTGTACATGGTGAAGCCTCATATATGTGCATGTGTCTCAGGGTCTGCAGACAGATTCTGAAGCCCTAGCTTCAATTTAGAATTAAGGAACTTTATTTCATTGCTGTTTTACATATCCTTGTATGGCTTATACAGTGTATCTGTGTTACATCTCTTTACTTGAGGATAGTTATAATGAAGTGCACTTTATCTCACTGGAGAAATGAGACTCTTGTAAGCTAAAGCTTATTAAAACAAAAGAGCAGGTGAATTCTGTTAATAAGAGAATACATGGAATCAGAAGACCAGACCTTCTATATTGAAAAAAATTAGATATATTTAGAGATTATATATTTATGATTTATTTAGACATTTATATTTATGACAAATATATTTATATTTATGACATATATATTTATAACAAAATTCTGTTCAGTGAAATATTGCTATCACAGTTTTTTATGTCCATGTGATAAAAACTTTACTAATATGGTGATGAATCAGAGAAAAGCTCAGAAAGCTTTTTCTACTGGTATATGATGTGGTGATTAAACATTCAGTTTTTGGAGCCAGGCCTCTTCACTCACTAGCTGTGTGATCTTGGGGTTATTACTTAGTTTGTCTGTGCCACAATTTTTCCATCTGTAAAATGGGCTAATAATAATATACTACCACCAACCTCAAAAGGTTGAGGACTAAAAGGTAGCTAATATATGTAAAGCCCTTAGAATAATGCCTGGCACACAATACATGTTAGCTATTACTAGGTAAGGGGTAGGCAGTTGAAAATAAGAAAATATTATCTGTGGACATGTGCTGTGAAAAAGTAAAGTAGGGTGACCTGATGAGTAGGGTGACATTTAAGCTGAGACCCAAATAGCCAGGAGGCGTAGCCCTGCGTGATCCTCCCAGGCAGTGGGGAAGGCTAGCGCTCTTGCCCTCACTGGGGAGCAGAGTGCCCAGTAGTTACAGACGTAGCAGATAAGATGCGTCAGAGAGATGGGCTTCGGGTCATGCGAGGTCTCGCTGGTCAAGATTAGAAGTTTGGATTTGCAGGGACCTGCAGTGATGAGCCACCAATAGATTTTAAGCAGGGTCAAAATATAAATGTGTTTCTATCTTCCAAAGGTCACTTTGGCCTTTTGGGGGAGAATTGTGTAGGAGGATGAGGGACAGCGCAAGAGGCGTGACTGGGAGGCTGGGGCCGTCGCTATGGCAACAAGATGGTGGCTTGTGCTCAACCTGGAAGGGTGGGGATGGAGAGACTGTGGACTGGGCGGGGGAGGGGGTGGTATCTGCCTGTATCGTCAATATGTTTTAATCATACTCCCCCCACCCCCATCATTCATTTACTTTGAAAGGAAGAATAATGCATCCTCTAAAACCTTAATGTTTATATACTGTTCCTATACCCTGGAGTGAATCGGTCATTCAGGAATTGCGTGATTTATTAGGTGAATACAGAACCACCCACCTGGAAAATTCAGGCCAGCAATCCACTCTGAGAGCTGAAATGTTTGGTTTGGTTGTTTTCATTGACACATTAATCTGATTATTTCCAGTAGCTCCCTTTCCTTGGCACGGTGCAAACCCTGATTGCGGTGCAATGAAGTGCAATGATGAGATTAATTGGGGGACTGACTAGCATTGTATTTTGTCCTCTTAAAATGTAGGTAGTGTGCTTTTATACTTCATTGCCTTTATCTACTGCTAAGTCACTTCAGTCATGTCCGACTCTTTGCGACCAGGCACCTCTGTCCATGGGATTCTCCAGGCAAGAATACTCGAGTGGGTTGCCATGCCCTTCTCCAGGGGATCTTCTCGACCCAGGGACTGAGATCCAGTCTTTTGAGTCTCCTGTGTTGGCAGGCAGGTTCTTACCACTAGCACCCCCTGAGAAGCTCTGTCCACTGCTATATACGGCTTTTAAAGATGGAATGCAATGCTATACTGGAGCTGTTAGCGACCATGCAGAAAGCGTGTGGCAACAGCCCTGAAGGGTGGAGACCCCCGAGTGAGGGGCTGGGGGCTCGTTACATCAGGCTTGCAAGCCCAGCTCCTGCATCTGAGACAGGGAAAGCTGGCTAAGACACCAGCATTTGTTCTCCCTGGGAATGGAGTCAACAACCCCACACAGCTGCTTCCCAGAGGACTGAGAAAGAAAGACACGGCTTAAATTGGGAATAACTTGAGTTGATAAGAGGTGAGGGACTTGTTCTAAGCAGAATCTCAAGCACAAACTGACATTAATGAAGGAGTCTTCAAATAGCTGAAACTCTTGTATTGCCATTGGAGTCAGCGATCACTCCCTTCTCAGACAGCCTCTAACTGAACCTTAAAGAGAATCTTCTCTCCGTCTGCTCCCAAACCTTCCACCTGTATTTCTAGAAATTAGCTTCCAGATCTTACAAAGATAAGAGCACTTCTTACATTTCCTGTTTGAAGTCACAAAAATTCTGCTCTCTGTGGACACCAGTGACCTCTTCCCCCTGCCACGCCAAAGGACAGAGGGAAGCATCCTAAAACCGTTACCACAATTTGTTAGCTTATTATTATTATTATTTTTAAAATTATTTTCTAAGAGAACTGATTTTAATTTTATTTATTTGTTTGTTTGGCCGCGCCATTGCAAGGCATGTAGAATATTAGTTCCTTGACCAGGGACTGAACCTGAGCCCCCTGCATTAAAAGCGCACAGTCCAAACCATGGGACCTCCAGGGAAGTCCCTTGTCAGCTTGTTTTAAAGGAAAGAGTGCAGTAAAATCAGAATCTGGGGAGCATATTTCTCAGTGACCTAATTACTTAAAATTTCTTTGATGGATTTATATGGAGTTTTGGAAGCTCAAAGAACTCAAAATACAGTACAATTCAAAGGGCATCAACATCGCATAGGATGGGATGAATCATTCCAGGAGTTCTGAAAACATGATGGATTGGAATTCCAGATAACAGGTGGGCTCTTCCGTTAGCTTTGGAACCTAGTTCTTACCTTCCTCTCTGGCTTTGTCTAGACATGGCCCAAGGAGAATGGAAGCCAAAAGACTCAGTGTAAGGAGAATGCAAGACTGGCAGGAGAAACACCAAATAACAGGCCACTGGGGAAAAAGTAGTCACTTTTTAAAAAGAATAAAACTTAGAGACAACATGGTTTAGAGTGGGGGCTGTTTTCGCCCCAGAAGCCAGGAGGTCTGAATACTGATGGTGCGGCCTGCTTCCTCATCAGATGAGGGGTGGTCTTGACCAGGCTCATGGTTCCCTCCAGTTTGAAAACTTTGGCCCTGTTGTTTTTTGCTGCAACTCTGCAGTATTATGTTGAAAATCACTGGGGCTTCCTGGTGGTCCAGTGGTTGGAGACTCCATCTGCCAGTGCAGAGGACATGGGTTCACTCCCTGGTCTGGAAAGATCCCACATGCCCCAGGGCAGTTAAGCCCATGCTCCTAGATCCTGTGCTCTGCAACAAGACAGTAGCCCCTACTTGCCGCAACTAGAGAAAGCCTACGTGCAGCAATGAAGATCCAGCACAGCCAAAAATAAATACATTAATAAATTAATTTAAAAGAATCACTACAAAACTGGATAAGGAGATATATAACTAGACCTCTATTTAGGGACATTGATTGGCACTAGAAACTTGGTGATCTGGTTGTATTTCAGCCCCAACTCAGATCCTCTCAACTAGTATATAAAATGTCAGCTTGAAGCCATAGCTTCTGCCCTGGGTCCCTGCACATGCCCATCTGGCATTGCCCTGCTGTGTGCCATGTCCCCCAGTGCCTAAAAGAGGAAAAAGAAAAACAATTTTACCAACACAAACCCCATCCAAGGGTCTTCCTTCTAACATTTTAATAGAGGTAACATTTCAAATTGCAAATAACAGAACTTCTAGTTAGAAGTTGGGGAAAAAAATCTGAAAGTTTGTGAAAGTCAAAAAGCAAGGACCAAGTAAGGTTATGCAGATGGCAAATTGCAGCCATTCACACAGAGGTAAAACTTCAGATACTGAAAAATATGGCAAGTAAGCTCTAACAAACAGAACAAATAGGCAAGTTAGTACTGAGGGAAACAGGAAGAACAAAGAGATTTGTACAAATAACCCTGCGGGTTGGGACTGTAGCGGCATCACTCTGGGTATGACGAGTACCGTGGCCCAGTGCAGTCTGAGGACGAAGAGGCTCTAGCAGCTCATCTGGCTCGGAGGATGGTGGCCTGAAGGCTGGGTTGACCAGGAGACATGGAGACTCTCAGACCAGGAGATGCAGGCGCCCTGAACGTATGAAGAAAAACTGAAGACACCACCAGGAAGAAGGAATCATCCTCGCAATGAGGAAGCTTGAAACTTGCTGCTCTCATTCAGCACCTGGAGGAACAAGTGAAAGAAATTGAAGTCACTCAGTCGTGTCCAACTCTTTGGGACCCTATGGACCGTAGCCTACCATGCTCCTCCCTCCATTGGATTCTCCAGGCAAGAGTACTGGAGTGGGTTGCCATTTCCTTCTCCAGAGGATCTTCCCGACCCAGGGATCGAACCCGGGTCTCCTGCATTCCAGGCAGATGCTTCAACCTCTTGGAGGAATAAGAGGAAACTGAAAAGACCCAGGATGCGCACGTCATCAGTAACAGTGGCTTTTCCAATGGCAGAAATGAAAGCCTGTAGATAAGGACCTCCCTGGCGGTCCAGTGGCTAAGACTGCGCTCCCAATGCAGGGGGCCTGGGTTCAGTCCCTTGTCACACACTGCAACCAAGAGTTCACGTGGTGCAACTGTAAGACCCTGCATGCTGCAAGGAAGATCGGAGATCCCTCATGCTGCAACCAAGACCTGGCACAGCCACATAAATAAATATTGAAAATAAATAAATAAAGCTTACAACTAAAGAACACCATGTTACAACAAATTAGGTGCAGAGGGAAACAGGAAGCAACTATGTCCAAAGGTGACAGTAAAAATAAGGGTATACAAAAAACCTCAGGATTAATAATGATAATATTTAGACAGTGTTTTAAATCTATAGGAAAGACGTTCACAAACATCCTCATGTAACCTCACAGCAGCTCACCAGGGTACCGATGTTATTGTAGTCTCTGTTTTGCAGGAACTAGGGGCTCAGGGGCATTCAGAGACTTGATCTCTAGGTCACACAAGGGAAAAAGGGAGATGAAGCCTCAACCCCGAGTCTTTGGGCTCCAAATATGCTTTCCCCACCGTGCATGGTCGTAGGAGTCTCTATGTCCAAGCCAGATTTTGCTACAAAAGCTTGTTGAGTGTTATCCTCAGGGATTTTTTTTTTTTTTTAATCACATCCAGTGTATTCTCAGGGAACATAACACCAGTCTTCCTTACTAAGTAGGCAATATCCATGCTTGAAACAGATCAGATAACCCAAAATAAGGTAAAATTTACCTGATTCCTACCAGAAGCAACAGTGGAAATAATCTACCTTCTGATTTTTGTAAATCTACCTTTTATTGTAGAGATTAAAAATGCATATATTAATGAAATTTTAAAACCTGAAAGTATATATTTTTATATGTGGGGGCAAAGAAACTTAAGCTACTTAAATCATGCAATATATCCTACCCTGCAAGAGCTGGAAAGGTGGATATAAATATTGTTATTTTAATTTCAGATAAGTCAGGTCCAAACAATTCTGAGAGTCTAGAGCAAAGAAGAAAAAGAAATAGCCTACATCATATCTCTCATTGAATGTATGAGCCCAAAGTGAATTTTAAACCCCTTTCTTGCTAAAGTTAATGGCAAAAACTCTTAAAAAGCTAATAGGGTTCGCATTTTCTTTTGGCTTTCTTGCAAACTATTGTCAACAATTATATATATATTTTTACTACATTTTCTAATCAGCACATTGTATCTAGAGGGGAACCGGGTATTTTTCACACAGTAGACATACCTCATTAAAAAAAACTGTAATACTCTTTTTCACCTTTCTTTAGAACAGTATTTCTAATAGAATTTTTAAGGTACTTTTGGAATTCTCAAGGTTTTGTAATGTGTAGCTAAATCAAAATTTTAGAGCTGGGAAACAAGAGAGACAGTTGAGTCAAGTCCTGTCATTTTATGATGAATGTGTGGGGTCAGGGAGAAGGGGCTCCACCATCACCCTGCCCATTAGGTGCAATGCTGTCTCCAGAACCTCAGCCCGACTGCTAGTTCAAGGCTCTAGAATCCTGTTCTCCTTCGATGTTGTTGTTTTGGCTGTACTGGGTCTTGGTTGCAGTGTGTGGGCTTTCCAGTTGTGGAGCTCAGTTTTCCCCTTGGCATGTGGGGGATGAAACCTGTGCCCCCTTCATTGGAAGGAGGATTCTTAACCACAAGACCAGCTGGGAAGTCCCTCCTGCTACATTTCTGATAGGCCACGGACCCTTTGTTGTTGCTGTTGCTGTACCTGGCCATTTTGATCTGAAAAAGATATCCATCAATTATCTCTTTTGCCCCTTTCCTGTTTTCACCCTCAAATTAAATCCTTCTGAAGAGACTCAGTAGACTTAGCCCCACATCTGTGACAGCACCATCTCTCTCGACCAATTATCAGTTGTCTTGGACCACATCCAGAGGGGACTCGGTGGACAGTTTTCCCAGGCTGGGGAAAATAGGGCTCAGGTTTGGAGCAGGCAAAGAAATTCCACTGTTGGATGAGCTGCCGTTGGACTGTTTGTTGTGTTTTTGTGTGTTTCTCTCAAGGATACTGAGCTGACCAGGCCCTCTCTCTCTCTCTCTTTTTTTTTTTTTTGGTCATCAAAACAAGTAGCTCCTCTCAGACACCTTAATACATAATTAGGTGTGTCTGTTTACAGTTGGGAGACAGCGGGCTTCATGTCCTAAAGAAATACAAGGAGTCTGGGAGCAGCCACAACAGATGTTGACATTGTCCATTTGTGGCGAGTTTATGACTATAGCACCAGGAGTAAACTCTGAGGATGAAACCCCTCTGCAGGGGTGGGTGGGTGTATTGAGAGGGTAATGTTATCGAGCAGAGTAGAAAGTGAAAGGAAGTCCCTTTTTTTTTCGGTTTGCTCTAGTATTTGTTTATCTCCTACAACAAGGAAAATTTCACTCTTTGGCTTTGGCTGTTTGAAGGCTTTTGCCAAATGCTTGACAATCTGTAAGTTTTGATTTGTGTCAAAAACCCACTTTGAGAACAAGGTTCTATGTAACTAAGATGTGTTTGTTTTTGTTTAAATCACTCAGAAGAGAAATCATCTCTTGTCTATTGTGAAAAGAGAGGTTTCAATCAAAGGAAAATTCTCCATATTCTAAAATATACAAACAGCTCTTTGAAATGGATGCCAAATCAAACTCTGAAAGGGACATTTCTCTTGCAGAAGTTTTGAGTTAATTCCGTGTGCAGGGCTTGAGTGGGAAAGCTCAGACTGTTGGGGGAACAAGTTACGGCAACAGTGTGTGTGGACTGAGAAGTTACATAAGGAGCATTGCATCAAGACAGTAGGAAGACTCTTGTACATGGTTTTAGGCTAAATCCTAGCAACAGAGTTCTTTTCAAAGTGAGTCAAGTTTTCAGTTAAATAAAAGGTAGTACTCTGGTTCTCGATATTGGTTCCTCCAATGTTGGAAGGCATGTCGGTCATCACTTCTTTAAAAATTTCAACCGAAATGATCCCCGTTGTTAAAGAAACACTATCTTTCTGCTTGTCAGGACTTCTCTTAGGATAAAAAGTAGTAGATGCTAATGAGACAAGTCTAGTGGGGAAAAGGGACACAAATTAGGAAACCTGACAATTTCACTCTGGCTCTGCCACTAATTGGCTGCATCCACGAGTCACTGCCTTTTTCCTTGGCTAAGTTTCCTTATCCGTTGGTACCTGTCAGTTGGGCTTAAACCAGATGTATGTAAAAACAATGACAACCTGAAAAGCAGTATATACATTTGAGGCATGCTTTTTAAATACAGTTATTACTTTTGAGACAGGAGAGTTGGCTTGGGACTGAAAAAGAATAGCTCTTAGTTATAAGGGAGCAAATCCAGGGGACAGGTTAGAATGAGAGATGCACCCCAAAAGTGGTAGGCAGAGCAGAGTTGTGAATCTAGAACTGACCTGAGCCCTTTAGGTGCAGGTAAACCATAGGTGTAGTAGGTCAGGAAAAGCAGGTGGCTGAAGATGGACCGGCAGAAATCAGAAGGCACGGCAAACTACAGTTAGAGATGAGGACTTAGGGCAAACCTGGCATCACCATCTCTTTTTCCTTACACACAACGCATTTAAAAACTTTCCGAATGGCACTCTTGAGAGGAGCTACAGTGCATTTGCAGATACGTGTAGATAGGCAGAACAGAGTTGTCATTCTCAAGAAATTTACAGGCTGGTAGAGTGGTGAGGTGACTGTAGGCCCTCTGCACGTGCACGCCTGCCTGGAAGAGACAGACAGATGAAGAACAGGGCGGGGGAGTGGGTGTGCCGAGGAGGGAGGGGTCACCCTGGGCTAAAGCAAGGACACGAGAAGACGACTCTTGGATGCCGAGGGGGATTGTGAGGTAGATTTTGCAGGCTGCTTAGAATCTCAAGGAACTGAGATAGAGTGAGCGTGGGGACATTGAAGGTTGAGAGAAGACTGTAAACCCAGCGCCTGATCGAGGGAAGATAGAAGAGGGTGGACAGGACAGAACCCAGACAGGGGTCCAGTCTGACTGGATCGTAGAGTTCCCGAAGGACAGTGAGACGAGACTGGAAAGGCAGGTTGGGACAGGACTGTTACTCGGGCAAGTGTTTGCTGTGTGCCTACTGGAGGGATCTAGACATGTACACAAACCTGAGGGAAAAGGGTGACATGAAGTCACAGAACGCGTAGGCAGTCACCAACAAGGAAAGCCTCAGGAGCCAGAAAGTCGGAGGAGACAAGGCTTCAGGAACCTAGACAAGCCATCTGGGCAGCAGACACAACACACGCACAAGTGGCTCTTGATTCTAGGGCGACCTTGTGGTCACAGCCAGGAAGCCTCTTACAGGGTCTTCGTGGACGGGAACCCATCCCAGGGCCTGGGCAGAGGGGGCAGGTCAGCGGGTGCCTCTGAATGGAGCGGGAGCAGGGGCATGGCGAGGCTGGGTCCCGCAGGACACAGCTTGAGGCTGAGGCCTCTGGTTTTGATCTCAGAGTAACATCAGTCATGTGAGGCCTGGGACTGCTGGTGGAGCTGATTTGGAGACTGAACCAGGGCATTTTGGTTGTCTGGTTCGCGTTCCAGGTCTTGGGCCATTGGGTGGTTTGAGTCAGACATTAAGGTTCAAGATGGCTTCGGGGCTGTTGGACCACACCAGGGCGCTAAGCCCTTTGAAGGGAATTTTATTTGAAGAAAAACTGTGCCCCCGAGCTTGTCAACATTTTAAAGGATGCTCCCTCCGAGGTGGCTGCCACCTGGAGACTTCTGGGTCAGCGCTCGAGTCAGTCACAGGGAGAGTCAGGCTGTGCTGTTGCCGGATTTAGAGGGGCAGATCTATTCTGACTTTAAGAAGGGGAGAATCAAGCCGGATCTGAAAACACAGTCTGTGCATTTAGGGGATGGTGGAATGTGGTCGCTATGGTGATTATTTGCTCTCCTAGCCTCCTTTTCCCTCTGCAAGAGGCATGTTTATTTTTACAGAAGAATTTGGTTGGGTCTGGCGCTGGGTGTGTGGAGTTTAATCGGGAGCTTCCAGGATTCTGATTCTCAACTCACGTTTTTCCTAGCTTGGACCCCAGTTTTTACATTTTCCTTCTTCTCTGGCTCTTGTAATTCAAATAATACCATATGAAGGGATACCCTTGTGAGATGGAGATGTTTACCATTTGCTGTGTACTTTTGCCAGTTCTCACTTACAAGAGTCTTATCCAGGGAGAGAACCTGAGGAATAGAAACTGTGACCTGCTTACAATCACTCAGAACTTCAGTGGTAGAGACCATGTGGGAGTTCAGAGTCCGAGTGGAGCCCTCAAGATAGGGATGAAGAGCCAGGCTCCCAGTTCCATATCCCATCTCTGCCTCCACCCCCAGGACGGGTAGTTGATCAGAACTCTTTCATCATTGCCCTACAGGTAGCCATGGCCGCCAATATGTTAGCACTTTCATAAAAATGACACTGAATCTCTGCACACTGCTGTATTTAAATGAATAACCAACAAGCTCCTACTGTGTAGCACAGGGAAGTCTGCTCAATGGTATGTGTCATCCTAGATGGGAGGGGAATTTGGGGGAGAATGCTGCTGCTGCTGCTAAGTCGCTTCAGTCATGTCCGATTCTGTGCGACCCCATAGACAGCAGCCCACCAGGCTCCCCCATCCCTGGGATTCTCCAGGCAAGAACACTGGAGTGGGCTGCCATTTCCCTCTCCAATGCGTGAAAGTGAAGTTGCTCAGTCGTGTCCGACTCTTAGCGACCCCAGGAATGGATACATGTATATGTATGGCCAAGTCCCTTTGCTGTCCACTTGAAACTATCACAGCATTGTTAATTGACTCTGCTCCAACACAAAATAAAAATTTTTTAAACATGACACTGAATCTCTGAACAGTGGAAGGGACTGTGGCAGCAGAGCCCCCAGGTCTGGGTCCAGGTTCTGGGCCACCATTTACTGGTCTGTAACCTTGAGGAAATCTTTGAGCTTCAGTCTGTCATCCATAACGTGGGGTCAGTGACACTGTCTCTCTTCCAGGGTTGGGTTGAGAATTTAATGCTCTAATGTGAATAGACGTCTTTTATGGATGCTCTGCAGGTGGGATCCTCAAATCTCTTCCCCATTAGTAAAATCTGTGACACCACGAGATGCTGGGACTACAGAAACACCTGGAAGAACCCTATGGTTGGAACAAAGACTGGGCTATTAAGCACCAGTCCATGCTGGTCCCCAGCCCATCCTCACGGCATTCCTAAACATACCATCCTTGAAAGATTCTCCCATTGAAGCAACTCAAAGGGCAGAGGGACCTCTGGAGCTCCTCCTGCACACCCTGCTCCCCCATCTGCTGACATAACCCCAAACCACCCAGCTCCTGCCTGGAGAGCATTTTCATGTCATGTGACTATTCCTCCATGATATGCCTACTTTGGTTTTAATATAAAAATAACATCTTAATTTACTAATATCAGTAATATGTCCTTAAAAAAAAGAAAGAAAAAACTTCCCCATGTATTCCCTTCTTTATTTCATGCCCTCCTATCAGCTAGGCTTGGGTGTCTAATATATAACATCTCAGCCATTTCATAAATTTCTGCTTTTAATATAGTCCTGAGTTACCACTAGCACAGGCCATAGGGAAAATACCAGCCTGTCCCTTCTAAATTCAGGCTTTTTGGAAAGATTAACTTAGGAACAATTTATCATTTAGTTTCAATTTTTAAAATAATCTTAATTGGCCACATATGTTATCAAATAAGAGCGGGTCTTCCTAGCCTCTGCCTGTCCGCATGGCCCCACCCTACACGCGCGCATGCGCACTCCACGTTGCCAGGATGTCAGAAAATTATATCACCCTAGGCAGATACCGTAACAGGAAAGCTGCCCCCTGATCGAAGATAAGATTACTGATACCGAAGCTGTTATTTTTAGGAGGGAAAGGCTGTTGCTTTCCAGCTCCTTCCCTCTTTTTCCTAGTCCCTCCTCTCTTAATTGTGGCTCTGTGTTTTGGTAGCCATAAGTCATTAGCGGTTTTTAATTTCTCTGAAACTGAAATAAGGTCTGAAAGGGTGGATTTGTCCCTTTTTTCCTCCTTTTCTCCCCTTCTTTTTTCTGGCTAATCGGAGGAACGCAACCACATCTGAAGCCACTTGGCTCATTATGAATTTCATGGAAACTGATTCTCTGAAAGTGTTTCCATATGTGTGTTCCCAATATATCCCATCCTCTCTAAATGGGAGCACAGACGTGTGCATGGGCTGGAAATGGCTTCAGGATGTGACAGAGCAATCATATGACCGCCGCGGCACCGTGGGTGGCCTCTTCTGAAAGACACGGTGTCCTGGGTGCTGGCCTCCTTCCTGCTGCGGATCTGGTTTCAAAGACTATCCACCCTTCCTAGCCTTTAAAAAGTTCTTCATCAAGGCCTAGCAAGAAGAGCCCTCTCGTGTGTTGTTTTTTTTTTTTTTAAACTCCGTTTCTCTCCCCCTACCACCCCATCTTTTGGTTTCTTCCTCCTCTTAGCCTCCCTCCCTGTGCACGCACGAACACACACACTGCGCATCTAACCGCCTCCCTCCTCCCCCTCACCGAGAGGAAATGTATTATTCCAACAATATCCTCAAAATTTGGGTGGGTTAAAGGGATGGTTGAAGTTTTTGAAAATTGCCAGGTTGTACTTTTTTTCTCCCCCTTTTCTCTCTTTCCTTCAACGTAGCATACTTTCTTAGCCTTGGGATCAGCTGGTCTCAGAATTTGTGAGCGTGCAGTGGAAAAGTACAATTCATTACAACACGGAAAATAAATATTTATACTGGATAGTCGAGGCACTTTTCCTCTCTTTTGCACAACTATGGAGCTTGCTGGTCTGACCTTTTATTATCTTCAAAAAATCGATTTCAGATTCTCATTTTTCTGCTTTCTTTCCCACCAGCCTGACCCATCACATTCCTTCCACGTGGGGTGTACTTTTCTGACTGATTTAATGAAATTAAAAGTAAAAATTGAGTGATCAGTACTTGATCATTTTAGTGTGAAGGAATAAATTCAAGGAAAGAAAGCAAGTTGATGTAAAATCTCTTAAAACCTCAGTGTGGAAAATGCAAAGTGATCTTCTTGGTAGAGATGAAAGTTGATTTTTAGATAATGTTTATACAGCATTTCTGCTTCTGTCATGTTATCTGCTTGGGACTATGCTAGTAGTTCATTCATTTAGCAGATTTTTAAGTACCCATCTTTTCTCAACAGCATACTGGAAATAGGGAGGATCTCAAAGGAGGATACAGGGTTCTTCATTTGCTCTCCCGTTAGTTGGAAAATGAAAATACTTCTCTAAGTACTAAGTACTTCTAAATATTCTAAGTACTTCTTTAAAATACCTTAGTTGGAAAATGAAAATATTTCTCTAAAACCAGTGACAAAACTTTTACCACAGAGTGGTTAAATTTATCTATGTAAATGTACTGGATGCATAGGGTTAAGAAAAGATGATAAGGATTCGTATACCTGAAAGTCCTTGTGTGGTGGTGAGCTTTGAAGGCCGTGCTTACAGTACCCGGGTCTGGCAGACAGCAGGGAGGTAGCTGTAAGTCTGAGCATGCACAGAGGCGCAGTGAGGGTCCTGCGTAAATGTCCCACCACAAACAGGAAGGTTCATCCTGAGCAGCGTGAGGCGTGACCTTGAAGGGTAGAACAGGAAGCTCTGACGATGCCAGTAGTTTTCCCATTATCTTTTATGTCTGCTTTGCAGAGCTGTTCGGTCACACCTGGTAAAGGGTAGCCGTGACCTGTGCTGGGTCGGCGTGATACCCTCTGGTTTTTCAAGGCCTTGCACCTGCGTGGCCTGAAAAGGTGGAAGATTTTCCCATTCTGTGTGTGTTTTCAGAGAACTCAGATCTAAGGCCGATGCTCTGCGTTCTCCTGCTGGCATGCACTGTCAGGGCAGCCAAGGGGGAGATGTTCACGCTGGCCTAGGACAGAACTGCATTTTCATCTCAGGGTCATGAAGATCCACCTGTCTCCAGGCTGCCACTTCTTCATCTATAAAGGCCATCCTCAGTTCTGGGTGACGCTGACATACTGGCTCTATCTACTGTCCAGAAATTCAAACAGGATGTGAGCTTTACTACTACCCGCTCCAAATAAATGACACAACCTTAGTGGCAGCAGTTACCCTGGGGTCCTGGGGGCAGGAAGGTGCCATTCACTGTGCATTTGCAGCCTGGCCCTCTTTCTCCTTTCTCTCCTCCCCCTGACTCCCCGGTGCAGACTTAACATAGATACGGGCTCTCAGGATACTGGACACAGCCTGGTGGCATCTGTTCACTAGTGGCAACTATCACTGGTGGGCCTCTGTCTGAAACGTGAAGTCAAGTGATGTAGTGATGTTTGGGGAGAGCTTTGAACACCCTTTAAAGAGAGTTTTATGAGATTTCATAAGTTAGGAATTATATTTGAGTTACATTTAGGTCTGATGCCACCATTGCTGAATGCTTATTATAATATCTGTTTTCTTAATGCATCAAAAACATACCAGCTGTTGTGCAGAGTTCTTGAATCCCTAGCTCATTTGCCTTTTTCATTGATTTATTCATCCATTCATATGCTTACATTAAAAAAAAAATTAAGCTCTTACCCTGTAGACTGTTCTGAGGGATATGAGAGGAAAATAAATCATAATCCTTACCATCCAAAGTTTACTTTGTAGTTGGAGAGCACAGGCTAAAAAACAGCTAATAATTCAGTAAAGCAGTGGCTGAGGGCCCAAAAGAGTGATATGGAAAATAAATGCTATTAGAACAAGAGTGAAATAGGAAATTATATAATAGAGCAGTTGGGAAGGAGGCAGCCAAAATGTAGAAGGGGAAGAAGATGTTTAGAGGAGAGAGGCGCTGCTTCTTATTCCAGTAGAGAGGATGCTGCAAAGGGGTTAATGCAAAGTGTTATTGTTTAGTTGCTAAATCATGTCCAACTCTTTGTGACCCCATGAACTGTAGCCTGCCAGGCTCTCCAGTCCCTGGGATTTCCCAGGTAAGAATACTAGAGTGGGTTGCCATCTGTTTCTTCAGGGAATCTTCCCAACCCAGGGGTCAAACCCATGTGTCTCCTTCATTGGCAGGTGGAATCTTTACCACTAAGCCATCAGGGAAGCCCTTAATAAAAATACCTGGATGTAATCTGAGATTTGGTGAAGTGATAACTCCTACCATTTAAAAGGCTTTCCTGAAGCTTTGAAGTTAATACCTTATTGCTGAGAAGTCTGATAGCTTTTCATACAGTATATGTTTGCCCTTGCATTGAAAAAGGACAGAGAAGTCTGCATTTGCCAACCTGTCTTCCACCTGGACTCAAGGTCCCTGGTCCTTTTCTGTGTCCCGACCTGCCCTCCGTGGTTGGGATATGTAAATTCCACTCCCTAGCGGAGATGGTCCCTGGGTGTGATGTTTCCTAGCTGACAGCCCCGAATGGCAAGTAGCCCAGTCCAATATTCTTTTCAAGTGCTTATCTCCATTGTTTTTAGCGCTGTCTTGGCCCATCTTCAACCAACCAAGCCATAATGGTACTGAATGAGAAAATGTACGTGAAAGTACTAGGGAAAGAAACATCAAGCATGGTTGTTATTAAACCCCAAAGGGGAAGATGAATGAGTATTAGATCACTGCTGCTGTAGCTCCCCTCTAGTTAGGAGTCCAGCACAAGTCAAGATAACTAGCATTAGACAGCAGCATGTGGAAGGCGCTGAGTGGAGGTTTGCAGGCCACAGGAACCAGAGATCAGAGTTTCTCTTTTATTCTCCCTTATCTTGGTTTCACTCCTTCCCCACCGCACTTTCCACTTGCTCAGAAGACCCAAGAGACCTGGTTGGGTAAAAGCAGGCTATTTCCTTTTTCCCCATAGACTTTGGAGGGGAGGGGCAAGAAATTTTTACTTTTTAAAAAATGGTTTTCACAATGATTAGACTTTGCATTCACTGAAGAATAATCAGTGCTTCCTTCTCTTTCCTTTTGGCGGTGCTGGGTCTTTGTTAGGGTGCATGGGCTTTCTCTGGTCTAGCATGAGGGGTTAGTTGCCCCACAGCATGAGGGATCTTAGTTCCCCGACCAGTGGATTCTTAACCACTGCATCACCAGGGAATTCCCAAGGAATTTTTACTTTTAACTTCAATTTTATTTTTATTGGAGCTTCATGGGCATTTCATCAATATATTCTTCCCCAGGTATATTAGATTGTGAAAACTGCTGCTGCTGCTGCTGCTGCTGTTTCAATGAGCAAGTGTCCTGCAGCTCTCTTTCTGATAAGGACAGAAATCTGCAGGTCTCTGACTTTGGCAGGGGGTGCAGAGGGTCATTCTGGAATGAAATGCATCTGTAGGGAACCAGCAGGTGCTAAGGGAATCAAGCCCTTGACCTTGGTCTCAATCAGATTATGCCATGAATAACTGAATTAATTGCTCACTGTTTAGCAAATTAGGTCAGCAAGTGCTGAAAGAGTTTTTAAATAGTCTCCCAAGGACAGTAACTCTCTTTGGGGGCAACACGTGGGCACAGAAGAACCTGCTTAAATATTTTTAAACAAATTTATTTTAGAACTTTTAAGGCAGATATATATACATATATATATCTGTATCTGTGATTGTGTCAACCAAATTCCCTAAGGGTGACTAAGATTGAAGAGAGGTTAGAAGTCTGAGAGGTCTTGTCTAACTGTGGTTCTGCCTCTCTGGAGCTGGGTGATTTTGTAGAGTAAATGGTTCCCTTTCTCTGTTTAGCTTCCCTATTTTTCAGTGGGTTAGATTAGGATTATGTAGACAGTAGAAGAGGGGTTTGGATTTTTGTCACCAGAATGCCCCAGACCAGCAGAGGAGGATACATGGGTACCTTAGGGAACCTGGGGACATAGTCTAAAGCCTCCCAAGTGCAAAATTTTATTGAAATCAGTTTTCATTTGTCTAAAAATTCATCTAAGTGTTCTAAAGCTTTACAAATGGAAAATTTTGTTGAAATAATTTTTTCGTTTGCCTGAAAACTCACCCACGTATTGCGTGCTGCTGCTGCTGCTGCTAAGTCGCTTCAGTTGTGCTAGACCATATCACATTCGTGTTTACCGTAGAGCATCCGCTTGTTTCCAGACTGAGTAAAGCCAGCCTATTGAGAAGATGTACCATGTTTATCTTGGGTTTCAAGTAACTCCTGGCAGTACTGGATTTATTTAATCTGTAGGTTGTGATCTGGAGTTTTAAACCGGCTCTGGGGAGCTCTCAGGCTGCAAGGCAGATCACTCGGACAGTTACTGAGCTTTGGCTTTATGTTTCTAAAATTAGACTGGGGTAAGAGTACTTCTAGAACTCTCCAGGTGTTCATCCTTATCCTTTTAATAAATAGATATTACATTTTGTTCAGTTGATATAATATCTAGGTCTGTAGATGGTTTGTCATTGTATGTATTGTGGTTGGTGATGTGGGTATGAGTAGTTTAGGACACAAAGATCAGAACAACCTGAGAAGATGGTCTGAGAGAAAAACTGAGTTCTTGTACAGAAAAGAGGTTAGACGTATAGAAAGAAAATGTAGTTATAGCATTTGCTTCTGTAATAATTATTAAATAATTGAAAGTTAGGAAGGAGTTTAAGTTCTTTCTTTTTAAGCTGAGGATTCTTTCCGTCTCCCCACCACTGATTATTATATAAGAGATCTCACGTGAGACTGCAACAAGTTACAATTTCTTCCTACAGAACACATTGCGGTGTGGCACAAAATAAGCAAGCTCTAGAAAGTCATCTTTTTTAAGTTATAAAAATGGCCGTATAATCCCTTGAAAGTCCACATCAGCTCTCTTTGCTCAGAAGGAGTTAAATCCTCAAGACCTGACAGTCTTAAGTGACTGGAAGCCATTGGTGAAAATTCTATAAACCTAGCGGAAACCTGTTGCATTGCGTTCTATAAACCACAACCAGAGCTCCTTAATTGAAAAATGAATGTCAATTTGCATTAGCCGGCATCTCTAAACCCGAAAGGTACAGTGATCCTGGCATGTGATGGATAATAAAAACATCAGCCAAACGTATCAGGTAAAATCGAGAAGTTGGGGGTAAGGGGCGGAGAGATAAATTCAAAGCCACATTGGAGTTTACTGGCAGGGTCCCACATAAAGGGTTTTAATAGGGCTTCTGCATTAAAATAAGGGAAACAACATGGAATTGTAATTATAAAGACAAGATATTTAGGTAGAAATACTCACAAGAAGCATTTTTACATCGATGAGCCTGTTTGTGTGAGCTCTGTGCTTCTGTGGAACAAACGCTGCTGTGTTAAGTGTGGCTTCTTTCCTTTTGAAATTGCTCACGTTATTCTGGTCTCTCTCACACGAGCGGAGAGTTGAGCTTAATGCGTACAGAAGTGGCCTGCCTACACCAATAACTCTGCCAACGCAAGTTCACCTAGATGCCCTGCAATGAAAATGGGGCTGGCCGAGAACATCTGTGGTCTCCATGCCGGGCCTGTATCGTGTCAGGCCCTACAGAAGCCCGGGCCAGGGAGATGGCAGATCTCCTCTGCACTACCGTGGGCAATTCTGTCCGCGTCTCTCCTTGCACCTTTTCACACTTGAACTTGTCAGCATTTCGTACTTGGGAGGGGTTAGGGAGAGGCCAGTGGAGGATGGAAGAATTTATCAAAAGCAGAGAGCAACTGCCCAGATTCTGCGAGTTTTGGTTTGTCATCTTGAAAGTGTTTGCTTCCGGTATTAGAAGCTAGCTGCCCACCAGCCTTTCCCCCTCTGCTCACGGGGCCTGTGGATTCCGGGAAGGTTCACTGTGAGGGGTGGAACTTCCCAGCCGCCCCCCTCCCCCCCCCCCAAGGCAGCAGCTTCTCCTGCTGTCTTGGGATTCACGGTGATAGAATGGTAGAACCAGAAGGGAACTTAGAGCTCATCCCCTCATTTTACAGATGAAGACACTGCCACCTCTGACTTCTGCCTCTGGCCTTCCACTCTCAGTAAGAAGAGCCAGGCAGGTGAGACTTTTCACAATTGCTGGGTTGGGCTGGGTGGGGTTGTCTGGCTGAGACTGCCCGATGAGTGAGAAACACTTTTGTTAACGACATATTGCTTTGAAGTAGACACTTGTAGTTATCAGTGCCCACTAAGGCACTTAACCTGAGCATTTTACAAAGAACACAAGGCAGTGTGCACTTTAACAGAAATGAACAACTCTCGATCAGCACCTTGAAAGAAGAGGATTGGGATGCTTCCTTTAGGATCCGAGAACGGGGCTAAATGAAAAGGAAGCTGAGGAAGTACCTGCTCACTAAGGCCTTCAAGAATTACCAAGTGAGACTTCACTGGCAGTCTAGTGGTTAAGGTGGCCCACTCAGCCTTCTAGTGCAGGGGACAGAGGTTCGATCCCTGATGGGGAACTAAGAATCCCACATGCCAGCATGGTGTGGCCAAAAATTTTAAAAGAATACTGAGTGTTTTCCCTTATAGATAAAAGTGGTAGGAAAAGCAAATATATGAGAGGCAAAGGATTGGAAGAGTTCAGGTGTGAACAAAATCTTTAAGAACACTGGTATTATCGAAGGCTTGTCACAACCCTGTCAGTGTTAAAAATTCATAACCCAGTCTTTAAAGATCACAACTATAAGTTTTTGGTATTTCCGAAAACTAATTTTTACATGAAGTGGTTTCTAACTGTGGTTTCATAATTTGAGTGCCAGAAATACCTATTAAGAAGGCATCCTGTTAGTTTTAGAAGTTAAAGGACCTCATGTTTTAGGGGAAAACTGTCTTTGCTTCAGGCTCCCAGTTCAAACTGGCCTGCAGCTAATTCTGTAGGAGGTGGTATATGGGCCCGGTAGGTGGATGGTGAGATGCCCTCCTGTTCTTTCTTCTTTTCCAGGGAGCTTTTCCCCAAAGCTGCTGTTGGCATGTGGCCTTAATCAGGTCTTGCTTCTCCTGTCAAGACTTGAAGTGCAGTGATTGTTAGGATTCAATCCTGCTAGCTTAGAGTTTCTAAGGGTCAGACTCTCCCTATATGACCCCAGATACATAAGCTAGTTCCAGAAAACATTGAAATCTAGTTTGATTTTCTTTTTGAAATCAGTTACTAAGATGAGGAAAAAATACATAAATTGGTTACGAAGATGAGGATTTTACATTATTTTACAAGTTCAAGAGATAGGCCCGTGTTAGGGTATCTTTTTATAGTCCTTCATTGATGAAAGGGCCCTACTAAGAGTATCAATACCAAAATGGATCATTTTGGAATTTCTTTATTATTGGGTGAGAAACAGAAATGTAGTATGAAGGTCACTTCCAAATATCTGAGGTGCCACAAGAAACAGAAAGGGAGGAGAAAAAAAAAAATCAATGAGGATTCAGTCTTAAAGTCTGGTGAGTGAAATCTGTCTCATGAAGTATGGGGTTTACATGTACAACCTAGCACATATTTGGGTTTTTTAAAGCCCTTTGGGATTCTCTGGGGCGGTGGGGGTGGGGTGTGTGTGAAGAACTTGAGGCTAAAAGACTGGAAAATGAAAAAAAAAAAAAAACCCAAAAGACTGTGTAGTGACTGGTGCATTTGAAAGTCTGTTTATGGCTTGCTGTTCCATTGGGGAAAAGCTAAAGTTTTCTTTTTTCTCCTTGTTAAAAAAAAATTCTTTCATGATTTTAACTGATATTTACAGATGTTTCCCCCATCTTCTGTTGTAATTTTTAGGTGCTTCAGAACTGGGCCCTTTTTCAGACCCCAGGCAGTTCCCAAGCATTTCATCCCTCACTGAGAGCCGCTTCTCCAACCCACGAATGCACTACCCAGCCACCTTCACTTACACCCCGCCAGTCACCTCAGGCATGTCCCTCGGTATGTCCGCCACCACCCACTACCACACCTACCTGCCACCACCCTACCCCCGGCTCCTCCCAAAGCCAGAGCGGACCCTTCCAGACCAGCAGCACGCCATATCTCTACTATGGCACCTCGTCAGGATCCTATCAGTTCCCCATGGTGCCCGGGGGAGATCGGTCTCCTTCCAGAATGCTACCGCCGTGCACCACCACCTCGAATGGCAGCACGCTATTAAACCCAAACCTGCCCACCCAGAACGATGGCGTTGACGCCGACGGAAGCCACAGCAGTTCCCCCACCGTTTTGAATTCTAGTGGCAGAATGGATGAATCTGTTTGGCGACCCTATTGAAACTTCCTCAGCAGTGGCCCCAGCGGTCTCGGTGGGGAGCCACATCCCCAGTGTATCGACATATACATATATAGAGAGTGCATATATATGTATATCAACTCGCTATCTACAAAGTGCCTGTTTTTTTTTAGAAAATTTTCTTTTCTTCTTCTTCTTTTTTTTTTGGCATTCAGTCACTCTGTCACGATCTTGCAACCCTAAGAGGGTAAATCTTGTAAAGCAAAAGGCCCAAGAGAGAGACAGTCCTAACCAAGTTTCAGATCGTTTTCTATTTAAACATGTACCTTTGCAAACAAACAAAGGGGAAAAAAAGTATTTTTTGTTCGCTGTTGTCGTTTGGTCTCTTATCCTCAATCATCTGTTCAGATGCCAGTTCAGAGAGGTGGACTCCAAGTCCGGGAGGAAGAGCAAAGCCGCTTCCTCTCTGTGTTTTGAAACCACACGTCCTTACAGCAACATGTGGACCAGTGCCCTGGGCAGACCCGCTTACAAAGCCGGTCCAGGTGCCTGCAAAGGGAAAGGAGGCAGAAAGGAATGCTTCCACTCCCCTGCCATCCATTCAGAGTAACTGTTCCAAACTTTTGCTTTCATACTTTCTGCAAGTACTCATTTGAACTGTTTGGTTCAGTTGATTTTATTATTATTTTTTTTCCTACTTTTAAGAAAGTGACTTCAATAAAATACTGATCAGGATAGATTATTTTATTTTACTTTTTCATACTTCTTTTTCCTTTTCCCATTGAACCAAAAGGAAATCCGATCCTGAACCACCTGCCCCTCCAACCCACTCCTTCTCCTTTTATGCAAAACTGAAAACGGCAATACCTTATTATAGCCATAATGGTAGAGATAGTGTTTGCGTTTGGCTGTGTGTTATTTGTCTTCTTTTTTTTTAAATTATGAATATGTGTAAAATCTGAGGTAACTTGCTAACGTGAATGGTCATATAACTTTAAAGATATATTTATAATTATTTAATGACATTTGGACCCTTGAAACATTTCTTAGTGTATTGATATGTTGACTTCGGTCTCTAAAAGTGCTCTTTATTAAATAACAAATTTCTTCAGTGGGCTAGAGCCATATCTGAAATATTGCTAAGCAATTTCAGTTCATCCAGGCACAATGTGATTTTTTAAAAATACTTCCATCTCCAAATATTTTAGATGTAGCTTGTTTTTGTGATGTATGAAGGAATTGATATGTTTCGTTCTTTTCAGATCTTTGATTGCCTCTAACACAGCTTTGCCTTTTTAAAAAAAAATAGCAATAATTAAGAGATTTAAAAAACAACCCTGAGTCCTTTATCACTTATGTTGCCCTTTATCAGCATAAAATGCTGGAGTGATGTGGTTTCCTAATTTCTTTGAAATAATGATGACTCTCGTCATATTAAAAGACAAGCACAAGTGAATCCTTGAACTGCAGAATGGCGTTCTGTGGTTTCATAGTTAAAGCAAAACTCAAAATTGCCAGGTTTCACGCTGAAGACACAGTCAGCTGAAAGCCACACACGTAGCTGAAGGATCAGTCACGATATTCAAGGTACAGAACAGAACTGTGCCAGGGAGCCTTACCCAACCCGCCTTACCCAGACAGTAAGTCAGGGAAACCCAAATCTGCCCTAGCCTGGGCCTCACTGGCAGCTCTCCACAGAATTTGCATTTAAAGGAGCAGAATTAAGTCATTGTCTTCTGAGAGCAAGGTCATCTGAAGGAGCAGGCAAGTTCCAACAGGCAGCTGAGAATCCACAGGCTGTGGGGACCCGTACACAGCCTCTGAGACAGGTTGTATTTCTCACCATGAGGGTGTCAGGAAGGCAAGGCTTGGTGGAATCTGGTGTCTACTACTGCGCGTGAACTTGAGCTGAAGCCCTCCTGTAGGATACACTCTGAACTCTCCTGGTTTTTAATCCAAGCCAGGACTGCGTCATGACACCACCAGGCAGATCCCCACCCACCTCCCCCACAGGTCAGGGCTCCTTCATTCAAAGTCTGTGCCCACCTCCTGCCACCCTCGCCCCCCACCCTAGGCAAAACCTGTTAGAGATTTGCCTCCAGCCCCCAGAAGCCCCTCGCTCCCTGGTCATCCCCCAGCCCGCTTCATAGACCCACCAAGCGTCTCGGGACAGCTCAAGGGGCACTGGACCTGTGCTTCTCACCTGGGAATTCACCCTGACTCCCCTAATAAAAATCGAGGGGAATAACAAACCAAACCAAACCAAGACACTTTGCCTTCTAAAGGTTGTATACCAAGTATGCCTAGATAAATAGCCACTTTTCTATTCCTAAAGATGGAAGTAGTAATGGATACTATTTATTGTTTGTATGTGGTAGCTTGAAGCACACCACCGTACATTTATTTTTAAGTGTAAAATATATGTGTTTCAGCAGCACTTAAAAAAGCCAGTGTCTGGTTACACATTTCAATCTTAATTAATTGACTTAAAAATGTTATCTCCAGTGCCAGCTGTACCCTATTTAATAAAAAGGTACTATATCTGTACATTCTTGTTTAATGTTAAAAGGGCTTTTTAAGTTTACAGTACACATACTAAGTGACTTGAGGGACGCTTTTGTGTTGAAATGTTAGTAATGGCTGCAGGCAGCAACCCAGAAACACTTTAAAAGTTTTTTTTCTTGGGAAAAATTCAAGCACTTCTTCCTTCTCTCTTCACTCTAACCATTTCAATGGGGCAATTTACATTTCTTAGATCAAATTTGGCCCTTTTTCAGCCTGAGGGTTAAATTTTGCTTTTTTTTTTTTTTTTTAAAGTCCTTAATTTGCACTGAGTCACGTGCACGATTTGTGATTTCAAGATTAAAACAAAGCCTTACTGCTACTATGGAACCGTGAACTAGCCAGCACTGTACTTTGTTCAGGTTAAAATAACATGGTTTACAACGTCACCAATACGGCCACTTTTTTAAAGAACAAAACAACATAAAAACCTGTTTTAACCTGTGTCAGAGTTCTAGATTAGGTACCAAAGATTTTTAGATTTTTTTGTGACATGACACACAGTTTAGAACCCAAAGATTCAACAGATTATCTGTGGTTCACGCTTCAGACCGTCTTACCCCCACCAGGACCTTTTAAAAGTGAGCAGAGAACTGCACACCATTAGGCCCCATTCATTGTGAAATCAGAGGGGAGGAGATGGGTGTGCTGGCTGAAAGAGTTACCTCCATTCCCAGGAAAGCGACTGACTGAGAGTCTAGGGGAAAACGTGAAAACACCAAAGCATTAGCAAAAACATTAATTATACCTATGACATTCGAAGGAACCATAATAAATAAATAAAAGACGACTTTTTCCAAACCTTGAATTTGTTGTTCTTAAAAAGATAATGCCTTTGAAACGTATTTTCTATGTGAGAAGTTTTTAGATGTTTGTTTACTTCATGTTTACAAATAACTGTTTGCCTTTTCATGCAGTACTTTAAAATATTATCAGCCAAAACCATAACTTACAGTCATTTCTTAGGTATTCTGAATAAAATTCCATTTTTTTTTTGGATATGCTTTACCATTCTTAGATTTCTGTGGAACAAAAATATTTGTAGCATTTTGTGTAAATACAAGCTTTCAATTTTTATTTTTTTCCAATGCTGTTGCCCAAGACTTGCTTTCGTGCACATATTGTACAAATTCTGCTTTGTGCCACAGGTCATGATTGTGGATGAGTTTACTCTTAACTTCAAAGGGACTTTGTATTGTATGTTGCAACTGTAAATTGAATTATTTGGCATTTTTCTCATGATTGTAATATTAATTTGAAGTTTGAATTTAATTTTCAATAAAATGGCTTTTTTGGTTTTGTTATGTGTGTACACTGGGTTTTTTCTCATCCGCGGCTGCTTCTCTTGTCTGACGCCTGCTCCTGTCTACACCTGGGCACTTATTGGTCATAGGACTTGCCAGGGCAGGATGAGAGCAGAGATCCTATATTATTGGTGAAAGGAAAAGCATCTTGGTAAGCGCTGGATTCTGCTTTGGACCTAGAGGTTCGACCCCTGGGTCAGGAAGATCCCCTGGAGAAGGGAATGGCTACCCACTCCAGTATTCTTGCCTGGAGAATCCCATGGATAGAGGATCCTGGCAAGCTATAGTCCATAAAGTCACAGAGTCGGACACGACTGAGCGATTGACACAGAGATGGGTGGGTGAAGAATCTAGGAGTGCACTCACTTCCTTATCAGACTGTTGTCTGAAGGAAGGAGTGCTCACCCCACTCTTGGGTAAAGCCCCTTATTCCAACCAGGGCACCAGTCAGGGTAGAAAGACAGCAACCTCGATGGTTCCATGATTCTCATCTCCAGGCACATATATAGGGCCAGCAGTGAACCCTTGACTGTAATCACAAGAGCCCCCAGCCAAAGGGGGGCAATCTGTTTTCCTCCTCATGTCTCTTTGGGGTTCCTAAAAAGAAAGTCAACCAAAGACCAGGATGAGTAAAAATGAACCTTGGCCTGGGAGCTCTAGCCTCAGAAAAAATTCTACTAGTAGTGACCTTAACTCTAGTTTGGAGACTTTTATTCTGGGCCACTGTTTATTTTTGGTAAGTCCCTCCTCTGCAAGAAGGTCGAGGGCCTGGGTTAGTGTGGTTGCTTTCTTTCTGTCCTGTGCTGTCTGTATGCCTTGGCTTATCACACTTTCAGGGAGAGACAGGGAAACCTCGGTACCTATGAGCATGACCACTGGCTGGGGGCCCATGTCAAGCTACGAATTAGAGGCTACCTTTCAGATCTGCTCATTCTTACCTCTTTGGCTCTCTTTTTCTAAAAGAGCTTAGCAACCGCTCATTTCTAAGCCTAGGAAATATCCTAAAAAGCACTTGGGGTGAACTTAGGCCGGGGAACTTGTTTGCAACTCTTTGAGGATGCATATTTATTTATCCTTTATCCTTGTAAGTTAAACATCTGTGTGACTTTAAAAGGCATTGCACAGGAGGTAGGCACGGTGGCTCTCTTGGCCTTTCCAGCCTTGTCTAGTGGCAGCAGAGTTTAGGATGCATCATTGTATTCCTCGGGGGTCTCAGCTTCTTGGTTTACGGAAAGGTGCTGGGCTAGACTTTGGTGCTATTGACATTTCAGGCTGGGTAATTCTTTGGCGTGTGTGCGGGGAGCTGTTCTGTGCAATGAAGGATGTTTAGCAGCATCCCTGGCTTCTACCGGCCATATACTACGAGCAACTACCCAGTCCTGATGGTGAAAAATGTCTCCAGACATTGTCAGATGTCCCCTGGGTGGGGCGGGGCCGGGGTGGGGTGCAAAATTGCCCTGATTGAGAACCACTGGGCCAAAGGCTCCAACTTCTTAGGCATTCTGTACAGAACCAGTGTAAGAAGACATTGCTTATTTGAACAGGAGAATCAGGCATGACACCTAGGGACTTCCTAGGGAGGCATGCCCATCACCCCCTCTCACCACCTCACCTGATGGCACCCTGAGGTCTGCATGTATCAGGAGGCGGCTCCTGGCTCTCCCTTCTGCACTGCCTCCCTCCTCCCCGCTTCATGGGCCACGTAGCCCTTGATCAGCACAGCTGTGGGGCTTTGCTAGGACTGGCCGGCTTGGCTGTGTTCATCAGGGCTCTCTGTTTCTCACTGGAAACGACCGGCGGAAGAAGAAAGCGATTTCTCCAGTGTTTTTGACCCTTCGTGCCCCCTGCTCCCCAAATATTGAATCATCAGACATTTCTTAGAGAGTGGGTGTTTCCTGTTAACTCAATCCCAGCCGAGACCAGCCCCATAAACACCTCAGCTCTCTGTCGCAGAGTTTATTTGGCTGGGAAATGGGTATTGCCATGTAAACAGGAAGCCCCCTGAAGTTATTATCTGCAGATGCGGTTGAAGAGCCACATGTTTATATTTATGGGATTTGAGAACAGTCTGCAAAGGCCAGGAAGGAGGTAGAGGAAGCACTCCTCGTTCACTGGGAGGGCAGGGCCCGCAGATCTTCGCTAGCCGATTTTTCAACCCCTTTGGAAGCGGATGGTTAATTGCACTGACCCAGCCAAGAGCCAGGGTAGAAATGGAGGTACCGGCTGGTCTGATGTAAGCAAACAACCCTACCTAGATGATCAGGTTAATGGGGCGCAATCCAGTTTCAGTGTCTGTCGCAATCATTTAAAGCTAGTTTAGAGACTTGCCCTAGGAAACAAGGGTTTTTTTGTTTTTGTTTTTTGGTTGTGGGGTGGTTTGTGATAAGATTGCTATTTTGCAGTCTCTGAGTTTTTCTGGGGGAAGTCAACTGACCACCTCTGTCTCAGTGAGCTCAGGCCAGCTTCCCTGTGAGACCTCAGGCAGATTCATGCTCCTCAAGTCAGCTGAAAGGGCCTGGGAAAGATGTCTTCATGGGAAGGTCTGCACCACCCGAGCTCTCCGGGTGTTGGTGCAGAGAATGTGGGGTGGCAAGGCAGCTGGCTTCTCCCTCACCCTGGGTGACCCGGCCACTTCTATCCCTTCTCCACCACCTCTGCTCTTCTTTCCTGGGCTCTCTCCTCTGGCCTGGAGAAGATGCTGAAGGAAGGCCAGGTAGTAACCAATACATGGATAGGTCCTTATTTAAATTATGAGCTCTGATCAAAGACAAGGGCATTTCCTTGCTCCTACCAGCCCCTTTTTGTAGTGGTCCCAGGGCTTGTTAGCAGTAGCCATTCAATTGCGAGGCTTTGAAAATGAAATTTAAAAAATAATTCATCAAAATTTAGCCTAGGATCCACTGCAGATGTAAAGAGTAATACACTGAGCGGTGGGTGGGTGGGTGGGTGTGTGTGTGTATGTGTGTGTGTGTGTGTGTGTGTGTGTGTGTGTGTGTGTGTGTAATGAATACATGCTCGCCTGAAGGGAGGGAGAGAGAGGGGGAAAGGGGAAAGGATGGAAAGAGGTGCCAGAGCAACCTCTCAGGGAAAGATGAGGCTCGGTGCACACACAGATGCCCCTTGACACAGCATTTATTTGCCTCAGATGTTCTTGCTCCTGCAAATTCTGCAAAAAAAAAAAAAAAAAAAGCACACCTTCTTCCCACAAGCAATTATTCTTCCTCAAATAGGTTATTTAGAAGGGACCGCGGACACCAGCCACCTCCCTGAGATGTGAGAAGCACAGTGATGCGGACGACTATAGAAGGGCTATTACTCATTTTTGTAAAGCATTTTTATTTACAAGCGTTCCGTGATTCAGCCGGCCCTGCTGTCCTGACAGACATGCTCAACCAGTTGGAAAGCAGAAAGATCAAATTTCTAGAAACCCACAAAACGTTTACTAAAACTTACCTAAATTTTTTTTTTTATGATCTTGTTGCGATGATGTCTGACCACTCAGTGGGGTTTTCTGAAAAACGTTATGTCTTAGCATCACAAAGCTAGCTCACTTCATGATTGCCATGCTTTGTTCTCGGTTCTATGTCACGCCACAGCCAATAGGAAGGGAGGACTACCACCCCTCCCCCCTCCCCCAACCCCCCACCTCCGCCCTGCCCAGAGATACCATCCTTATGGAGAGACCAAGACCATCTAGCAGAATACTAGAAAAAACGGGGGGCTGGGGAGGGCCAGGGACAAGCTAAAGAACTTCCACACAAGCCCCTCGAGAACTAGTTTTGTCTTCACCACACAAAAGAGGTCAGAACACACAACTGCAGCCAGGTCTCATGTGGCCCTATTCTCCTACTGCCTTGCGGCATTTCTCTCTGAGAACCCAAAGTCCCAGAGGTAAACCCGTGCAGGGAGGGAGATGGAGTAGGATCCATGGAGTCAGGAGATATAGGATACAGTGGCAGAGCCGGAGCGGGGTTTTGAGAGATGAGGGTACCAGCAACTCCCAAAACACAAACACACAATGCTTTGGTGTAAAAAGTGCAAATGTATTATTTAAAAAACCATGTGATGTGTGTAATCGTGAGAGCCTTGATACACTGGCTTTATGATTTAAATCTCCTTGGGCATCCTTTCCTTCTTAAATTATGTCATTTATTTAATAGCTGCTTCCATCCTTTTGACAGTGCAGCAACTCTGGCCTGTTTCACTTTCTGTTTCTCTGTGAGTTTCTCTCTATTCTTCTACCCCAAAACGAAAGGAACCTTTTGTGGGACTTGTGATAGACAGACTCCAGTAATGTCAACCCGATTCTCTTTTTCCTTCACAGTCATTTAATATTGAAATCTTGAAAAAATCACAATGACCTTTCTCCTTTTTAGCCATGTGCCAGAGAGTCTTTTTGGGTGTGGCTATGAGGGTGTAGAAAATCCAACTTCTTATCAAGATCTTATTAGTGGTTTTACAGATGAGAAAGGCAGAGATTATTACTCACTGTAATCCTCTACCACAACTTCTGGGGCACACTGGGAACTCAAACCGTTTAGGAGAGACTTCTGGACTGACTTCCACTCTTCTTGAGCATCCAGGAGGGATACAAGGCGGAACTTTAGCAAGGAGTTAAGTGGTTAATAGGAACTCAAGTTTTTTTTTATTGGCTAATAAAACCTCTCAGGGTTTTTCATATTATATGGTTCCTTCAGGCTTCTAGCCCAATGCTTAAAATAAAAGCAAAAGATGAAAACAACAGCAAAAAAGCTGGAGTCTGAATACCCATGCAGCCCCAGTCTTGTTTACTTTTTCATTTCCGCAGTTGTAAAAAAAAAAAAAATTTTCCTCTGGTAGTTCAACTTTATCACACTGAAGGAGCCAGGCAGTATTTGAACAACTCCAGCGATTCTTGCCTCCCAGTGAAAGGAAAAATTACGCTCTGTCTCTCTGTTTCGGGCAAGAGGAGACCACGATGCGGATGACAGATGCATGGGGAAATTTCAAAATGAAAGCCTGGGATGAGGGGGCAGGGTGGGGGGAGAGCAGATATTGAACCGAAACCAGCTCTGGAATCCTGAATGCAAATATCTCTGTCCATTTCTTGCCAGTGGTGCTGTTCTCCCAAGGGAGCAGGATGTTCTTGTTTTTAATAATAGCCAGACCAGATGCTAAATTCTCCCCGGCAACATGCTGGAGAAGTGAGAAGGCAAGCAGCTGATTCCTGTTAAGATGAACACCAGGCGAATAAGCCAGAAAGTATGAGAATGCTCTGGAGGTTTTCGCTTTGTAAACCCCCGTTTGGCAGAAAGATCACAGAATCTGAGTTGAAAACACAGTGTGTCCTCCTGCCCCGGTGCCTCCCTCCACTCGTGCTGCCTGCTGGGGGCCTTGCTGCCTTCTGGCCATCCTGCCCTTCCCTGAGTTCCCCAGAGCACCGGCTCCCAGGTCCCCCGAGAGGGAAAAATCAGAAGCCTTGTGCCCTCCGGCTTTCACTGACTGTAAAAAAAAAAAACCTCATCAACAGGAGGAATTTTTTTTTTTTTACTTGCTCCTTGCCATAGAAAATAGTGAAATCCTGAACCTGAGCCAATGATTTTAAAATGGCATCTTTGTTCCATCTTTTTCGCTCTCTTCTTCCCCCTGTCAGAGTCCATCAAATCTCGCAGTTCTTATTTTGTTTTAGGGTCTGCCACACATGGAAGATGCTGTTTTCTTCTTTCCCAGGGAGCTGCCAGAGCCGCTGTGGGGCTCTGCAGGGCTGGGCTGACCACAGCAGACGCCGATCCGGCTGCACACTGAGGCCGGCTCTCGCCACCCAGGGTTCTTCCTGGACAGCAAGGGTGCCTGGTGCTCCCTGACTGTCTCTCCTTGGGGCTTTGGGCCCAAAGTCTGCAGGAGTGAGAGAAGGAATAGATGTTAGGAGCAGGTAGAGAGGTTCATACTGGTAATCAGGTCCCCAGAGTTCTCCTGGGCCTTCCCTGGTGGCTCAGTGGTAAAGAATCCACCTGCCAATGCCAGAGATACAGGTTCAATCCCTGGGTCGGGAAGATCCCTTGGAGAAGGGAATGGCTACCCACTCCAGTATCCTTGCCTGGAGAATTCTATGGACAGAGGAGCCTGGCAGACTACAGTCCATGGAATGGCAAAGAGTCAGACATGACTGAGCCACCAAGCAACACCAACGAAGTCCTCCTTACGGCTTTTCTTCTTTGTCCCCATCATCCTCCTAGGCCCCGGTACTTCCTTTTCCTGATTGCTGCTCCCTCCCCTGCAATGCTAACAGGACACCCTAGCTACTGTTTTCTCACTGTTTTCTTCCTCCATAGCTGTCTTTGCAGTTTGTTAGGCCCAGACCTCACTAGCATGACCATTCCAGGGAGAAGGCAATGGAGACAGAAGATGATTTACCTCTTTCCCCTCTTGGGATGGCACTGAAGGCCATTGTTTTAATTTCCTCTTGGAGGGAAGTCATATTTGATACTGATAACCTGATCAAAAAGAATACTTACAAGATTTAATTTTCATCTCACACTTGACTATGCCCTTGGCACTTGGCTGAATGTTTCATGAAACTTTCTCAATCTTCCCAGCAACATAGGAAGAAGATAGTACTGTTTTTATCCCCATTTTACTGATGAGGAAACAGGTTTAGACTTGCCCAAGTTACACAGCCATTAAGACTCAAGCTTAGATCTGTATGATTCTAAAGACTATGTCCCTAAGCTAAAATTTTAGACACACTCTCCTTTATCATCAGTGGAGAAAATAAATGACTTAATGAGATATGAGGAAGCCTAGCAAAGTGTCTATAGCACAATAAATATAAAACAGATTGATTCTATTATAGTTACTCTTTGTGACCCCATGGACTGTAGCCCTCCAGGCTCCTCTGTCCATGGAATTTTTCATGTAAGAATACTGAAGTGGGTTGCCTTTTCCTATTCCAGGGGATCTTCCTGACCCAGGGATTGAAACTACATCTTTTATGTCTCCTGTACTGGCAAGCAGATTCTTTATGGCTCAGTGGTAAAGAATCCACCTGCAATGCAAGAGATGAGGATTTGATCCCTGGGTTGGGAAGATCCCCTGGAGTAGGACATGGCAATCCACTCTAGTAGTTTTGCCTGGGTAATCCCACAGACAGAGGAGCATGGTGGGCTACAGTCCATGGGGTTGCAAAGAGTCAGACATGACTGAAGCAACTGAGCATGCACAAGCATTGTTATGCCTAATGACTAAATTGATTCTCTTAAAGTGTGTCTATAAAGATTCCAAATAGTTTGACTCTCAATACAGCTGGAGCCCCAAGTGGAACGCTTTTTAAAAATACTTTTGGACATTTAAAAACGTTGCTCTTTCAAAGTAGTCTTTTTAAACTTATTTTATAGACTAATTTTCTACTGAACATCATGGCTAACTTTGGCAATTGGCTTATCATGGCCTCTTCCCTGGAGGAACTCAGAGACATCACTTAGCATAAAGGACAAATTTAAAATGCATGGGCACATTCAAAACAGAAATGTTGACTCTCCCCCAACCTCAACCCTCAATCTGTGATCTCTTCCAAGGTCTTCCATTTAGGTGTGTTGAGTTTCATGTTAATGTTGCTGCTGAAAAAGGTATTAATGAACCTAATTTGGCAGCATTGCCCTCATTTAACAAGAGAAAGGCCCAGACCAAGAAATTCCTGTCAACTTCAACTCTTGCCTTTCCAAGAGTGGCTCTGGGGTCCTTCTCACCACCTGACAAAGGGGCAGCACCCAGGTTCCCCATTTCTGAACTGGCATCACTAAGAGGCAGAACTGATCTTGGAGGCCCGAGGTCTGAGTTGGGATACCTGATGTGTACATGGCTTTGTGTACTTGTACAGGGGCCTGGAGGAGCCTGGGAATGGAATGTCAGTGTTTTCTGCCCTAAATCATCTCAGTCAAACTGTCTTAAAGCATTTTACAGACTATTTCCTTACATCTATTTTATGTGGAATTAATATCCCATTTTCCCGAAATCCCCACGAATAAAAAGACCTCTTTCCCTCTCATTCTCTCTGCCTTATTTTCTTTTTTCTTTCTGGAAATATTTATTGAACACCTATTATAAGCAGAGCAATATAGTGGAAGGCTCACCACCATTACAAAGCATGTTGGCAAGCATCTCTGTTCAATTCATCCATCCCAATAAGAGATGTTTGTTATGCCATTCTCTATTTAAGCAAATTCACGAATGTTTCAGGTTGCCGAAAACAGAGATTTAAAAGTTTAAGATTTGTTTCTAGAGAGAATTTTGATAGTTTTGATTTCTGCTTACAGCCAGTTTCATTTCCCACTTCCTAAAATACTCAAGTATTTGTAAGATACTCGACATCTATATTTAGTCATTCAAGCCTTTCATTTCCACCATAATATATGGTAGAGTTGGTGTTGAAAAAGAGGGGGAAATCTGCTCTTCCATTTTCTCTTTCCTATTGTCACAGCCGTGCAGCTGCATGAAGGGGCGGAGCGATGTATTGAAAGGGGGAAGTGGAGGGACTTCCCTGGTGGTCCAGTGGTCTGGATTCTGTGCTTCCACTGCAACGGGCACCAGTTCAATCCCTGGTCAGGGAACTAAGATCCCATGTGCCCTGCAGCACAGCCAAATAAATAAATAATAATAATAAAAACAAAAGAAAGGGGAAAGCAGTAAGTGGCAAAAGATCTGAGTTCCAGATCCCTACTAACCAAACGTGTGACCTTGAACAAGCCACTTAACCTCTCGTGACCTTCTCCTGAAGTGTAGGCAGTGATATATTACCTTCCAGATGGTCTGCTAAGGTTCCATGCAGCAACTCTTACCTATAGATTTGGAGTGGCTTTCAGAATGGAGAAATTGTGGGGAGTTTTAAGAGGCAGCTAGAGTCTGACTAGCATTAAGAGAGATAACGAGGTCCACTGTTCCTCACAGAATTGGACAAGTGGCCCTTTTGTAGAGGATTAGGAAATGAAATCCCAGAGAGGTCAAATCACTTTTGCAGAATCACGCTGTAGACAGATGAGGGGATGTCAAGAGTTGGAACCTATTTCCAAGCAGTTCTCAAGCTCATTGCCTGGAAGGGACATTTCCTTCCTTTATTAGAGCAGCATCTTCTGCGTTATCCTTTCATTAAGCATTTGTTTACTTTTCTACTTTTTATGAACATGTTTCCATTTGTTATTAACTTAAACTGATTCTGTTAAAAATGTCTTATACACATGTGAATTAATTTACAACATACGAATTCCATGCCATACTCCAGCTGTTGTTCAGTCACTAAGTAGTGTCCAGCTCTTTGTGACCACATGGACTGCAGCATGCCACTCTCCCCTGTCCATCACTATCCCCTAGAGATTGCTCAAATTCATTTCCATTGAGTCTGCGATCCTATCTAACCATCTCATTCTCTGCCACCCTCTCCTCCTTCTGCCTTCAATCTTTCCCAGCATCAGGATCTTTTCCAGCTAACCTTATTGAAAAAGACCCATTATACATGACTTCATTAAAATCATAGGTAAAGATACCAGGTCTGACCTAGTGAGAAATTTGGTGTAAGAGGATGAATGTCATTCTTTCCTGAACAAAGATGATCTGGCTGTTGGCAACATGCTTCAGACTGATTGTCCCTTAGTGGACAAGAGGTCCCCTTGTCCTCAGTACTAAAGGTAGATGTCATGACCTTGCTGTGATCCAAGGTCTTTCTATTTGCTGTTTCATGCTCTAACTATAGAGAGGAGGCCACACTCTGGATTTCATTCACATGATATCCTAGCTATCTAAAGAAATTAGCTAATCTTGAAAAAAGACAGATATTTCATCTCATTTTTACCTTTTATCTGCTTACTATCTGAGTTACATTACAACCAACACATATCTCCAATTTTAAAGATGTAAGCAGAAAACCATGCTAGTGGTGCAAGGATGGGAGACACAGGTACCGGGTGTAGTGTTGTTAGAACTTAAAATGTGATTAATCATCTAATGCTTGTTTAATGATAGACACTGCCTTATTATGTCTCATGATTGTGAGACACAAGTGCAAAGCCATTTATAGGGCAGAAGGAAGTGGAGGGCTAAGAAGAGGGAAAATCTATAGCTTTGCCCTATCCCTTGCTTGAGAGAACAGTTATTATTTTGCTTCACAACCCGCGATTCTCATCTGGCCTGGAGGGAGGGGCCATTCATTCAATAAACACTGATTGAACACTCACTAGAAATGATGGAACTGACAATGAATGAGACATACTCTGTGCCCTCAAAAAACTCACCATCTCCTCAAAGAGACAGAGAAGTACGCCTGTAAGTGGCAACGCGGCACAGCAGTGCAACAAGCGAGCTGTGAACCAAGGGTTGTTTGATTGCTAAGTTGTGTCCAAATCTTTGCAACCCCATGAACTGCAGCACACCAGGCCCTATTGGGCTTCCCTGATATCTCAACTGGTAAAGAATACTCCTGCAGTGCAGGAGACCCTGGGTCGATTTCTGGGTTGGGAAGATCTGCTGGAGAAGGGGTAGGCTACCCACTCCAGTATTCTCAGGCTTCCCTTGTGACTCAGCTGGTAAAGAATCTGCCTGCAATGTGGGAGACCGGGGTTTGATCCCTGGGTTGGGAAGATCCCCTGGAGAAGGGAAAGTCTCCCCACTCCAGTATTCTGGTCTGGAGAATTCCATGGACTGTATAGTCCTTGGGGTTGCAAAGAGTCGGACATGACTGAGCAACTCTCACTCACTAAGCTTCCCTGTCCTTCACTATCTCCCAGAGTTTGCTCAAACGCATGTCCATTGAGTCAGTGATGCCATGCAACCATCTCCTCCTCTGTCACCCCCTTCTCAATGGTAGAGAACCAAGGGTAGAGGAACCCCATACAGGCAGCAGCCCCTGGGAGCGACTGGAAGATGACACTTGAGCTGGATCTGGAAGAATGAGTAATCAGTTCCTTGCTGTTCTGGGTCTGCTGCCGAGCTTGAGTGTCAGCCCCATGTCCACCTTGCAGTGTAGTACCTGGGAGCAGGCAGGCCCCCACAGCTCTCCAGAAGGAAAAAGAGGATGATACGGCCACCCCAGGCTTGTGGCATTCTGTAGTGTTCCAGATCACATATCCATAAATAAGACAGGAAAGAGGACTTCTCAGAGGCTTTAGAGTGAGAGAGTTGGGTGAGCAGTATCAGAATCTCTGTGTGATACGAGTCTCACTTCAGAAACCATGTTCAATATCAGAATAATTAAAGACCCATGTTATCAAAATATACAGCATGAAGATAAAAATGTGTGATCTTAATATTTAACAAAAGAAACACCACTGTAAGAAATGTCGAGGGATGACAGCACAAAATATCAAAATTTCAGGACAAAGTGTAGATATATTTTATCTGATTGCTCAGATAAAATGGATTATTCAACCTCTGCTACCAAGTGGATTGAAGTCTTTTACTTTTGGGGCCATGCCAGGGCGTGAAGAATTTTAGTTCCCCGACCAGTGATTGAACCTGGGCTCCCTGCATTGGAAGCACAGAGTCTTAACCACTAGACCACCAGGGAAGTCCTAGACTGGATTCTTGATGAGAAAGTGAGAGATGATCTGGCACCTGAGACCTTTCAGCATTCAGTAGAGTGACAAGTATAAACGGTTGGGACACGTTTATGCTCTGGAAGAGACCTATTCAAAGAATGTCATGCAAGTTATGCTCACGACTGACCCTATGTAAAACTTTAAAGCAGGGTTTTGGGATCTTCTCTACCCACCCCCTCCAGACCCCTCCTTTGGAGGCCTGCCATGCCCCTGAAGGACCTGCATGGACCCTGTGTCTCTCCGTGAGCCCACACCATTTACCCCTGCCCTCTGGACCTCTTCTTTTATAAGACGAAAATGTCCCTACACTCACCTTTAAGGAGTCAGTGTATTTGCATTTCAAGAAAGGTTTTTTTGGAACCACTGAAACCTCACTTCTAAAGTCACATACCCAGCTCAAAGGGCAGGAAAGTTGCTTGGGATGGTTTTTTTGACATCTGGAGCTGCTGTCTTCCTACAGGCTAGTCCCTGCCTTGCCCCATTGAAAGCCAACCCTCATTCTTCTTTCTCTCCCCCTCTTGCCCCAGAACCCTGCCCAGAGGCCTTGAGGTGATAGGGGACCCATGTTCTTAGCCACTGCGGGCTGGAGTGAAAAATGAGGGAGAGAGTCCTGGTTCTACCTGAAGCTCACATCAGGGGGCCTTGCATTTTTATTCCTGTCTCTGCAAGAGGCGGTTTATTGATTAATGGAACTTTATTAGACTTATTAGAGCAAATAAAACACATGCACACACACATAAATCCTTCTGTACCCCTCCCAAACCACTGGCTGGCGGAACGAGTTCTATTTCCAGCCCTGACATCTTGCCCGTCTGTCATTCTCCGTCCTGGCTGCATCAAGTTCCATTGGGTTTGAGTTTATTGGCGACACAGTGAAGTTTATGTTGTCATAGAAATTAGCCTTGATGGACAGGGATACGGCCAGGGGATCAGGAGAGCTGGGCAGCCTTGTGGTGTTGGCATGACTGAGATGTTAGGGTGCCTGGAACCTTCTCCAAGAAAAATCAAAGCTGGCTCGTTTGCAGCAGTAAATGAGAGCAACAAGACACTCCCCAGGGACAGATGCTAGGACGTGATTGTGGGCCGTCCAGCTCCCGTTCCCCCAACCCTCCTGGTGGCCCCCTGGTGCCAAAAATCCTTCCCCAAGCAATGGAGGCAGGCCTGGGAGGCCTGAGGTTAATCCGCCCTTCTGCAGTTCGTGGTTAGCTTTCGTAGGCTCTTGGCTGTTTGACAAAGTTGGATAATAATTCAATATTTCTTTCTGAAATACTTGACCTTATTGTTAGTTTTTGTGACAAGGGGAATTTAAAGGAGCTGCAAAAAATGCAAGTGAGTGTGGCTGAGAAAGGCCAGGGTACGCCCCTGACTAGCGCAGTTTCTTTTCCTGACGTCTATAAAATGTAGGTGAAAACAGGTCAACATTGATGTTGGCAAATGGGAAAACCAGTTCTATTGTTAGCCAACAAGCTTCAGATATAAATGTAAGTCTGGTTCAATCAAAACCATGTTTGTTTTAGACCCTAGTGATGTGCTTTCTATTAAAAAAAAGCCTATTTATATAGACACATGAAATAAAAATATTCTTTGACCAGAAGGATTCTTTTCTGAGTATCACAAAGACTTGTTGGAATATAAGACTGCTTTCATTTTCTTCTTTAAAATTTGTAGGGGACACACTGCCAGTATCTTCCCTTCTCTTTATGTTGAACCAGCCAGAGCTGTTGAAGATTAAAATCATATATAAAGACAAATTCTGCGTTGCCCGATGTGGGGGCTTCTTGGAGATGGCTGGCTGGGGGCTGAGAAAGAAATGAAGTTATTAGGAGGTCAAACATACAGCCTGCCCCCAAGATTTGGCCTGAGTCTATCATTGTTTTTATGAGATCCTCTCAAGAGGCTCATAAGACACGTTTGAGCTTACAAAGGAGGAACAGGAGAGAAGTTTAGTCACTTGCCAAATCCAGATCGTGGAGGATCAGTTAATTTTAGCCTACTGGGCAGCTCGCTGATTTTGCTTTCTCTCTGTCCTAGGAGGCTCTCAAGTCCTGTCCCACAAGGAACTAAGAACAATCATATAATGTTGAATATGGGCTAGTTAATAGAATTCTAGAAGGATTTACTTTTTTTCTTGTGAGATCATTTTTTTTTCCAACTTGGGGTGAAATTCTCATGGCATAAAATGAATCTTTCTCTGAAAAATATGTATTTATCTGGCCGTATTGGGTCTTAGTTGTAGTGTGCAAATGTGTCATACAGGATCTTTCACTGTGGTGCACGACTCTCTAGTTATGACATGGGGAGTTCAGTAGCTGTGGTGTGGAGGCTTAGTTGCCCTTTGGCATGTGGGATCTTCCTGGACCAGGGCTCGAACCCATGTCTTCTGCATTGGCAGATGGATTCTTAACCACTGGGCCACCAGGGAAGGCCCCGAATGAACCATTTTTAAAGTGAACCATTCAGAGGCGTTTAGTCCACTCTCCACATTGTATGACTGCTGCATTCCCATCACCCCAAACAGATACCATTAAACCCTGGCCACTTTTGAACACAAGTTGGTTAGCTGTGTTCTTGCACGGGAGTGGCATCTTAGAGCCTCATGATTTAAACAAGGCTTGACTGTATTTCCAGAAAGGACCCAAGAGGAGAGAGGATTTGCTGTAGGGAGGACTGGAGGCCCTGGGCAGGGCAGGGGAAAAGCAGGCAGGAGGGATGTGGGCACAGGGGAGATCGCCTCTGTAATCACTGGGTAACCCAGAACCAGAGACGTTCTGAACTGGAGAAGGTGACCATCTGTTGGGGTAGCTGCTCCTTCTGAGGCTTATTTTTGTCTCCTACTGAGGTGATGAGCCCTTTAAAATTCTCAGCATTCTCACTCTCTCGCATCCCGTATCCCGTCTAGGAGGCCGTTTATTCCTTTAATTTGTGTTGGTCGTCATCCAAGTCTGGCACCAGGCAGTCCCCAGTGGAGAAGCCGGGAGGTGGTGCAGGCTCACCCAGGTTAGGAGGGAGTGCTCCCCGGGATGCTAACTGCGGGTTGTCTCCTTCAATACACATCATCCTGCTGGATAATCATTTTCAAATGGCAAACAATAATAAAAGCTTTCCTCTCTATTGCTTCCAAGTGTCAACGTATCTACACAAGCTGTAGACGTGAGTATGTGTGTGTGTGTGTGTGTGAGTGTGTGTGAATTCTCTAAGAAAAAGAAGTTTGGGGGAGCATGTGAGTGTGTTGGAAAGGCTGAGAATCACCTCAGGTTGCTTTCCAAACACTTTACTGGTGGCTGACCTGGAACCGGGATCAGAGATAGAAGAACAAAAGTGTCGGGTGACCGTAATTTTTAATCCCCATCTGGAGGGAGTCGGCGGGTTCTCTCCTGAGCTGGGCCCCTTGTGAACCTAGGGTGGGCTTCAAGCTGGGAATGAGACAGGATGGGGGGATGCCAGAGGCTAGATATGGCTGCTAAGGATGTGTGACTGGATCTTGAAAGGAAAATCCCAAAGTCTTTGGCTGCAGAGTGAGAGTGAGGCTGATGCCCCCGCTCAGGGTGCACGTGTGTTTTGGGTCTACACAGTCTATCTCATTGTGACCCCTTTTCCTGGAGTATCTATTTTCCTTGAAGTGGTTGAGGTAACTTAACTGCTAAGAAATTTCAAACATTTTTTAATGTTACGATATAGATAAAGTATGGAATGCAATATGAAATTCATAGGAGTTGGAGAGATAAAACAGGACTCTGGAGAAATCTCCTACTTATAATGGACTGCTGCTGCTGCTGTTGCTGCTGCTGCTGCTAAGTTGCTTCAGTCGTGTCCGACTCTGTGCGACCCCATAGACGGTGGCCCACCAGGCTCCCCCGTCCCTGGGATTCTCCAGGCAAGAACACTGGAGTGGGTTGCCATGTCTTTCTCCAATGCATGAAAGTGAAAAGTGAAAGTGAAGTTGCTCAGTCGTGTCGGACTCTTAGCAACCCCATGGACTGCAGCCCACCAGGCTCCCCGTCCATGGGATTTTCCTGGCAAGAGTACTAGAGTGGGGTGCCATTGCCTTCTTTGGGTCAAATTTAGTCTGATGCCCCAGGGTTAACGGTTTGCTCTCTGCAGTCAGGCGGCCGAAGTGAAAATAAAGGAAGAGTCTGGTGGGTGTTCAGGGCATTTTCCCAGAGGCCTGTGAAGTAGCTGGATCTTGTAGAATTTCCTCTTGACACCCTGTCCTTGCATCCAAATCCATCTCCTCTTACAAATCTTCAGGTCTGCTTCTGTGCAGACTTCCTAGCCATTCTGACTCAAGTGCTCAGTGACACCGTATCTTATCTGAACCCCATGAGTTTGATGCTCTAATCCTCTTACATTCTTTTGGTTATCTATGTTTCTGCTTAACCAACAGCATCACAGTTTAGTGGTTTAGAACAATAGCTATTGTATTGCTTTTTATTCCGTGGGTCAAGAATGCTGGCAGGGCTCAGCGCTGCAGTTTTGCAGGGCTAGCTTGAGCTTCCTCATGGCATGGTGGTCCCAGGGTAGTCAGAATTCTTCCAGTCAGGGCTTCTAAGAGGTGCAAAAGTGGAAGCTGCATCTCTCTTAAGGTCCACCTTGAAGAGGAGATGGGCGAGGTCACTCTTCCACTGTGTTCTGTTGGTCAAAGGCAATCACAGGGGCCAGCCTTGGGTCAAGGGGAGGGGAGGTAGACCCCACAACTCTTCACGGGAAGAGAGGCAAAGCCTATGAGCTTAACCTCTCTCTAGCTACATCCTTAGATATTACAGTTCTCAATGATCCCTCTCAGGGTCCACCGCAGTGGGACTTGGTCAGCATTTGGTGATTGTTTCAGGATTCAGACATCAGTGACAGGTGTGGAAGAAGAGATCTCAGGTCTCTTCTTCTGGATAAGAGGCATTCTGGCCATAGAGAATGGCTTTGTTTACCAAGAGGAATCCCTAATATTTTGTCAAAAGGGTCATGATATGCTTTTCTGAGTCCTGTAATGGATCAAATATATGCCAAATATACTAGGGTCGGGGGACTCTTTATGGGGAAAGCAGAAGGTCACACCACTTAACAGTTCTGCAGGGAAGAGCTGGGTGGCAGGATCCCTCTAGACTTGCCCAGGGCACCTGGGGAAGTCAGGCTGGAAATTCTGCCCTGGTTGTCACTCAGAGACTCAGCAAGGGTCCAAGAGCCACCCTTCCAGGAGAGCAGAGAAAGAGGCTATTGTTTCTTGCCACTTTAAGTAGCTGATGACAGTACAAAAGAATGTAGTTAGAACCTTCCCTGTTAACTATGGAGGATTAGAACCAACTGAAGAACTAGTCTCCTGAAGCCTCTGGGCACCAGGTGTGGGAACCACTGTGGGGGCAGGAAGGGAGGGAGCGTCCCTGGGGGTGGCCCTGTTGATTCTAGAATTCCATTCCTCCACCTCCCAGTGACTGAAACCTTCATCCCACTGGGCCTTGGTTTCCCAATAGGTAAAATGGGGACACTCGTTCTTAGGAATTTTCTTTGTTTGTTTGGAAGAGTAAATAAAATAACCTAAATAGAGGGCCTAGCATAAGTATTCAATATTAACATAGAATAAATAAATATTAACTTCTTTCTCTCCAAAATGTTAGAATAGGGAACTTGGATCACTGAGTCCAATTTGTGAATGACCAGACTGAGGCCTGGACTTGTTAACACGACTTGCCCAGGTTTAAGGATCACACTAGGGTTTACCCAGTGGCTCAGTGGTAAAGAATCCACAGGCAGTGCAGAAGACACAGGTGATGCGGGTTAGATCCCTAAGTCGGGAAGATGCCCTGGAGAAAGAAATGGCAACCTGGTCCAGTATTCTTGCCTGGAGAATCCCGTGAACAGAGGAGCCTGGTGGGCTGTGATTTATGGGGCCGCAAAGACGTGGACATGGCTGAGGCGACTCAGCACGCATGCACACATCACACCGGTGCATCCTTATTTCCTCCTCTCAGCCCAAGGCTCTTCCTTGACCTCTGAGTCCTTCTAAGGACACGCAGTATTTCAGTTGCAATAGCACACTGCAACGTAAAGTGGCCACTTTGGCCTTTATTCTTGGTAGCTTGCCCCATAGGACCCCAAAGAACATTTGGGTAACCAGAAGAGAAAATGCTGGAGAAACACTGAAACTAAATGAGACAAAATACCACCTCCAACACTGGAAAATTTCAACATGAAAATCTTATAATTTTATTTTAATTAAAAAAATTTTAAATGTCAAAACCATTTTGGATTGGGGTCTAGCCGATTAACAATATTGTGGTAGTTTCAGGTGAGCAGTGAAGGGACTCATATATATATGAGCCATCATATACATATCCATTCTCCCTCAAACCCTGCTCCCATCCAGGCTGGCACGTAACATTGAGCAGACAGAGTTCCATGCAACAGGGCTTCACTGAAAGCTCGGTTGGTAAAGAATCCACCTGCAATGCAGGAGACCCCAGTTTGATTCCTGGGTCAGGAAGATCCTCTGGAGAAGGGATAAGCTACCCACTCCAGTATTCTGGCCTAGAAAATTCCATGGACTTCTCTTGTTCTTGCTTGGCCCTGAGAACAAATGTCCAGTCAACCTGGGGTGGGGGAGCTGCACAGCCTTTAATGCTGGGGCCTCAGAATCACATGGTTGTCACTTTCACTGTATCCATTGATCCTTGCGGTCCCAAGTCCACTCAGATTCCAGGAGAGGGGACTCTGTCTCTCAAGGGAGCTGCATCGAAGACCCGGTACCCGGGGAGTTTAAACCATCATGGACAGACGGTGATCCTGCTTCCTGAATAATGACAGCTCATCAGCTAACAAAGGATTTTGGTGCTGTTTCAGGGAAGAAAGGCAGTCTTAAAGAGATGAGACTTGGACACTTGCTTTTTGGGGCATTTTAAAAGATCACAGAGACAGAATAATTAAAATGGGACTACCTTGGGTAATCTTGGGGGAAAGTATGGCTTTTAAGCAATTGACTGGTCATTTTCATTCTCCACCTGTGAGAAGCAGGGCCACCACCTCTTGCTTTTAGAGAGTAACACCGTTCTGGTGGACCCCCAAGCCCTCACCCCAGAGGCTATGTGGTGATGAACTGGACTTTGTGTTTTTTTCCACTGACAACAGAGGAAATAGTAAAAGTGAAAGTGAATTCGCTCAGTCGTGTCCGACTCTGCGACTTTATGGACTGTAGCCTAACAGGCTCCTCTGTCCATGGAATTTTCCTGGCAAAGGTACTTGGGTGGGTTGCCATTTCCTTCTCCAGGGATCTTCCCAATGCAGGAAATGAACTTGGGTCTCCCACATTGCAGGCAGATGCTTTACCCTCTGAGCCACTAGGGAAGGCCCAGAGGAAATAGTAGTACAACAAAGTCTCCTTAAAAACAGAGCAGAGGGAGTTGTGGCTTCTTTTTGAGGGATGGTTGGGCCCCACCCTCTAGCCTTGCCCTCACCTGTGTACATACCCAGAAGGAACATCCTTTGTATTGAATCTGAAGAGGAGTCTTTGAAGCCCTCAGAGATCTTCAGAGCAAAGTGCTGGGTGAGGTCAGGACATTCAGGAGATCTGAATGGAGGGAGGAAGGGAGGCTGGGTGTGTGCCAGCCGGGTGACCTTGAGGTGGATGCAGCTAGGGGGATGCCCCACTCATGGCCAGGCAGCCCAGCAGCCATGTGGTCCAGGACAAGACACCTGGTGTGCTGCCCCCATCTCCTTCTGTACCTGGAGTGAAGGGACCATTGAAAAGCTCACAGCCTGCTTTGTAGAGGGCACTGTGTTAGGCACTGTGTATCATTCATCTGTTTCATTTACTCTGCTGCTGCTGCTGCTAAATCACTTCAGTCGTGTCCGACTCTGTGCGACCCCATAGATGGCAGCCCACCAGGCTCCCCGTCCATGGGATTCTCCAGGCAAGAACACTGGAATTGGGTACCATTTCCTTCTCCAATGCATGAAAGTGAAAAGTGAAAGGGAAGTTGATCAGACGTGTCCAACTCTTCGCAACCCCATGGACCGCAGCCTACCAGGCTCCTCTGTCCATGGGATTTTCCAGGCAAGAGTACTGGAGTGGGATGCCATTGCCTCCTCTGTCATTTACTCCATGAATCCAATTTATGCCTATGAAGTAGGCTTTATGGTTTCTATTTTATTTTATTTCAGTTAAAAGACTGAAGCTCATGAAAAACTGTTATTGTGTAATTGAGAAGTTGTGTCCAACTCTTTTGTGACCTTATGGACGGTAGCCCACCAGGCTCCCCTGTCCATGGGATTTCCCAAGCAAGAATACTGGAGTGGGTTGCCATTTCCTTCTCCAGGAGATCTTCTACACACAGGGATCAAATCTGTGTCTCCTGCATTGCAGGCAGATTCTTTACCACCGAGTCACCTGGGAAGCTCTGACTATCACTGAGACAACTGGGAAACAAACAAAAGAATCAATTAACAAAAGGTAACTTTCCAAAACTAAGTGTGATGGAAGATACTTGGACAAGGTAAACAACGATAGGCAGTCAGGTATGCGTTCGTGATAAGTTGCTTCAGTCTGTCTGACTCTTTGTGATGCTATGGATTGTAGCTCTCCAGGCTCCTTGGTCCATGGGATTCTCCAGGCAGAAATACTGGAGTGCCCTCCTCGAGGGGATCTTCCTGACCCAAGGATCTGACCCCCATTTCTTACATTTCCTGCACTGGCAGACAAGTTCCTTATCACTAGAGCCACCTGGGAACCCCAGTCAGGCATAATTATGTCAAATTAATATATAAACAATTCAGTTATACACCTGTTTCTTTATATAGTTTAAAATATCTAGACACTGTCATCTGCAGTGTCCAGAACAGCAGATGACAAAGGCAGATAAACAGTAAATGAATAATAAAATAAATAACATAATGTCAAGTTGTGCTAAGTGTTTTGCATAAGCAAGAAACAAAGAAAGGGGATAGAGAATAATGATGTAGGTGAGGATTTTTGTTTCACATAGGATTGCCAGGACTGATCTTTCTGAAGAGGTCATACTTGAATAGAATCCTGAAGAAAGTGAGTGACTAAGCTCTAACCCCAGGGGAAACTGTTTCAAGCAACAGGAGCTATAAGTGCAACGGCCCTGAAGCAGGCATAGGCTTTGTTTTTCTTCTTGCACTCACACAAGTCGATCTTTATCAGATAATACATGTATTGTCTGTTTCTCTGAGTTATAATACCCACGCTTGGCTCTAGAAACAGTGAGAAGGCTTATGAACTTGGAGAGTAGTGAGAGAGCTGCGAGGTGGAAGAGATGGAGCCAGCACCAGTTCATGGACCACCAGTCATAGGCTGTGATGGACTTTGGACCGGAGAAGCTGGTGGTGATGGTGGATAGAGGCCACGAGCTACTTTAGCCTTTGGTGTTTTCTTTTTAAACCAACTTTTAATTTTTAACATTTTCCAATCTTTAGAAACATTAAGAGAACTTTACAATAAATACTCTTCACTTAGTTTGTTCATCAATTCATATTTCACCATATTTACTCCCTCTGTTTTTCTCTCAGTCATTTTAAAGTCAAGTTGCAGATATCATGATACTTCACACCTAAACATTTCATTGTGTATTCCAAAATACAATGATCATACCCATGATCATATGATATACGATCATTTAAATATTAAAATATATTATTTAAATACGTTCAGTTCAGTTCAGTTCAGTCACTCAGTCGTGTCTGACTCTTTGCGATCCCATGAATTGCAGCACGCCAGGCCTCCCTATCCATCACCATCTCTCGGAGTTCACTCAGACTCACATCCATCGAGCCAGTGATGCCATCCAGCCATCTCATCCTTGGTTGTCCCCTTCACCTCCTGCTCCCAATCCCTCCCAGCATCAGAGTCTTTTCCAATGAGTCAACTCTTCGCATGAGGTGGCCAAAGTACTGAAGTTTCAGCTTTAACATCATTCCTTCCAAACAAATCCCAGGATCGATCTCCTTCAGAATGGACTGGCTGGATCTCCTTGCAGTCCAAGGGACTCTTAAGAGTCTTCTCCAAAACCACAGTTCAGAAGCATCAATTCTTTGGTACAGTCCAACTCTCACATCCGTACATGACCACTGGAGAAACCATAGCCTTGACTAGAGGGACCTTAGTTGGCAAAGTAATGTCTCTGCTTTTGAATATGCTGTCTAGGTTGGTCATAACTTTTCTTCCAAGGAGTAAACGTCTTTTAATTTCATGGCTGCAGTCACCATCTGCAGTGATTTTGGAGCCCCCAAAATAAAGTCTGACACTGTTTCCACTGTTTCCCCATCTATTTCCCATGAAGTGATGGGGCCAGATGCCATGATCTTCGTTTTCTGAATGTTGAGCTTTAGGCCAACTTTTTCACTCTCCACTTTCACTTTCATCAAGAGGCTTTTGAGTTCCTCTTCACTTTCTGCCATAAGGGTGGTATCATCTGCATATCTGAGGTTATTGGTATTTCTCCTGGCAATCTTGATTCCAGCTTGTGTTTCTTCCAGTCCAGCGTTTCTCATGATGTACTCTGCATATAAGTTAAATAAGCAGGGTGACAATATACAGCCTTGACGTACTCTTTTATATGTTACTATATTACAGATAGTGAGCGATTAAATTTCTCAAATTGTCCCAGTGATATTCTTTACAGCTACTTAAGAAAAACTCCAGGATTCAATCAAGGATCACATTTTGCATTAGTGTCTGTGCTTCTTGTCTTTTCTCATTTAGAATCAGCTCAGTTCAGTTCAGTCCTCAGTCATGTCTGACTGTTTGCGACCCCATCGACTACATGCCAGGCTTCCCAGTCCATGACCAACTCCTGGAGCTTGCTCAAACTCATGTCCATTGAGTCGGTGATACCATCCAACCATCTCATCTGTCATCCCCTTCTCTTCCAGCCTTCAATCTTTCCCAGCATCAGGGTCTTTTCTAAGAAGTCAGTTCTTTGCATCAGGTGGCCAAAGTATTGGAGTTTCAGCTTCATCATCAGTCCTTCTGATGAATATTCAGGACTGATTTCCTTTAGAATGGACTGGATTGATCTCCTTGCAGTCCAGAGGACTCTGAAGAGTCTTCTCCAACACAGTTCAAAAGCATCAATTCTTCGGTTCTCAGCTTTCTTCACAGTCCAACTCTAACATCCATATAAGACTGCTGGAAAAACTGTAGCTTTGACTAGATGGACCTTTATTGGCAAAGTAATGTCTTTTCTTTTTAATATGCTTTCTAGGTTGGTCTTAGCTTTTCTTCCAAGGAGGATTATAATTTAGAATAATCTTCTATAAACAGCTCAGTGGAAGATGAGTTTGAGAAGGCAGATTGGGACCAGATAACGGAGACTTTAGGTGCAAAGCTAGTGATTTGGGGCCGCAAGAAGCCATTGAAAATTTTGGCCTATTGAAAGTAGTATTGTAAGATGGTTCATGCAGCTGCTGGCTACAGAATGGATTTGTCCTGAGAAAGACCTTGTGGAAGGAACAAGTAAGATGGTGACATTGACCTGTGTCCTCATCCTCTCTGGGCCGCACCCTCTCCTCTTTCCTTGTTCTGGTTTCCAGTGCAAAAGTGCTGTCTCTTGACGCTCCTCCTCTGCTTCGGGCTTTACTTCTATCCTCTGTTTCCTCTCTCCCATTCTCCTTTCTTCCTCCCTTCTGCCGCTCTTTCTTTCAGAGGCTTCATCTAAAATGTGGAGCCAAGTGCGAGGGCACACTGCTTTCACATTAGAGCAGTTCTTGGGATTTTTCTGGTGGCGCATTGCTCAGCACTTCCACTTCAGGGGTCACAGTTTCAGCCCCGGGTCGGGGAACTAGCATCCTGCATGCCATGCAGTATGGCCAAAAAACTAAATGAAAAAATAAATATCACTCCAGTCATTCTTTTTTTTTAAAGGACAGTTCTTTTCCAGAACTTGGAGGGTAAAAGGAAATGCCCAAATGCAGGAACTTTAGAGTCTGCAGTTTTAACCCAGCTTCCAGCCTCTGCAACGTCATTTCTTCCTTTCCCCAAGTGTTGCTGTAGCTCCTTCCCACAACTAGGACTCTGGAGAGTAAGAAAGCCTCAGACTTAGATGCGGTCCTCCTCAGCATGGACCTGTGGTCCTCTTGGGTCCTTGCCAGTCACACCTGTGCTTCCAAGTGGCAGTTTCCTCCTGGGGTAAAAGGGGTGCTGGCCGCTGTATTTGAGGGCAGAGCAGGGGGTAAAGTCTGGACTACAAGTGGGATCCTAAGTGGGCACAGTGACCAGGACTTCCAGGAGAGTCCTTGCCTCTGCGGTCTGGTCCTGAGAAGTGACCCAGGCTGGAAGTATAGCCCTTGTTGGTGGAGGGACGGCCTGGCAAATGAGTCTTGAGCAGGTAGGGGTTTGTGGGAGCCCTCAAAGCCCACCATAGGTAAACTAGCTACTCCGTGTTTCTCATTATTCTACTTGTCCTTCCAAAAGTTGGTAAGTTTCATCACTCTCTTGCCCAGAGCAAAATCAAAAGCCCTTATGTATAGTTTGCCAATTTCTGTGGTGTAAATACTTCCTCTTTTGGCCAAGTTCAAACACCAGTGTGATGTCACTATAGCCAGAACTGAGAAGTTATGGGCACAGCTGGTTCTCGGGGGCTGGTGAGAATTGGCTCAGGGCACTTTTTCTTTCTGCCTCTGCAAAAATACTTGGGAACTTTTTCTTTAGGGATCTCTGGAAGTCCTGGACTTATCATGTTTAAGCACACGTAGAAACCATAGATGCAGCTTCTAAGTGACTCCTGGGAATGGCTTGTGCCTTGGGGCTACATTGCTAAAGTTGGAGGGCTCAGTATTTCAGGTTTGGTGACCCCACCCCATGTGGCATCTGGTCACTGCAATGAGTGTGCAGGTCGCCATTATACATAGTCACTAGGTCTGTGTTCCTGAAAGGAGAGTCCTGGTTGTTGCCTTCAGCAATATAATGAGAATTAGCTAAATATGAAGGTCTTCGTTGCTGCACGCAGGCTTTCTCTAGCTGTGGCAAGCGGGGCTACTCTCTAGTGGTAGCACGTGGGCTTCTCTTGCTGCAGAGCATTTACTTTACTGGGCCCTAAAGCATGGGCTCAATAGTTGTGGCACATGGGCTCTTTTGTCCTGAGGCATGTGGGATCTTAGTTCCCAGACCAGGAATCAAACCATTGGCAGGGAGATTCTTAAGCACTGGACCACCAGGGAGGTCCCAGGAAGCTATGATTTAAATCTTGCCTGGACTTTGGGTAATGGTTACCCTCTTTGAGTTTAGTTCCCATGTGTCCTGTGTAAGATCATGGTACAGATTTCAGGAGATAATGTACACAAGGTATGCAACATTGTCTAGCATGGTGTTTGGCCCAGAATCGGTGCTTCATTCTTGATAACCTCAATGTAAAGAGCAACAGCCATGGGTATCTGAGGAAGCAACTCCTAAGTTATCCTCAACCAGGAACCCAAGAGGAAAAAGACTGGAAAAGGTGGATTGAAGAAGGCCCAACAGATGCTTGAGGACAGAGGATGAGATGGAACTGGGCAGAGAGGCCATAACAGGTGTGAAGTCACGGCCTCACTGGCCACGACCGCTCTGGCTGGTGGCCTTGGTTTCCCCCCTTAACTCAATGGTGGTAGCACCATGAGATGGTGCTGAGAGGAAATTGAGGAGGAAAAGTCCCCATAAATCACTTTGTTTTCCAAGCAAAAAGTGTGAATGAAGAGCCCTACATATGGCACAGGTACGCACTAGGATACTGGCTACACCAGCCGGGATGCACTGGATGGGATTTCCTGCACCCTTAGAGTCTGCAGAAGCCAGCTGTGATTTGGGCCCCCTCTTCAGTGCTCTGAGACTGAAATAGTCTTGCTGTAGGAGCAGCATGTTGGCTTAGAATGAAAAATGACATTTCATACACCAAGCAAAACAGAAAGAGCAGACGAAGAACTAGAGAAAGCCAAGAGGGTAGTCAGGAGAACATCCCTTGAAGCATGAGCCAGGGAGGGTCAGTCTGAAAGGACACAAGATCTGAGCCCCATGGAGTCTAGATGTTCCATTATGAGCCCTTCAGTCAGACAAGCAGCGAGGCTGAGGACCTGCTGAGGGACACCCATGAATGATGGAAGCAGGTGCTAGAAACTAAAGCACCTTTCCTCTCAGAGCATTGCCCTGAGTGAGCTGTCCTGTCTGGGACCAGCTCTTAGGACAGATCCCCAAGGGCGCCCCTCAAGGCATGGCAGCTGGATGCTAACCATGCACCCCGTTGAGCTGCAGCATCTTGCTGCTTCCACACCACTTCCAAGTGCTTCTAGTACAACCTGCTGATCAGGGAGTTTTGCTCTCTTATAATGAAAGATGTGGAAGTGATGCGGGATGGGGGATGGGGCGTGGGGAAACCATGCGTGTAGAAGGATACCCTTCTCTTAACTCAGATAAACTGGTGAGTCCCTGAGTACCAACTGCAGACCAGTAACAGTGGGGAGCCAACGGGCTAAGAAAGGAGAAGAAAAGTCAGGAAGGGTGAGTCAGGAGAGTCTCTCGTCTATATGGGAGGCTGAGTGGAGAGCCACACTCTCCATTAGGGTCCTTGGTACCACTCTGCCCTGACTTGCCCTGCTAACTATGGCAAGTTCCTCCTCACTCTTTAGGCTTGATCAATAGCTTCCTTATTCATACAATGGGATGGCAACCCACTCCATTGTTCTTGCCTGGAGAATCCCAGGGACGGGGCAGCCTGGTGGGCTGCCGTCTCTGGGGTCGCACAGAGTCTGACACGACTGAAGCGACTTAGCAGCAGCAGTGGTAGCCCCAGATGGCTTCCAGGTTCCTATGGAGTCCCCTCATTCCCTTATTTAACCAAGGCCAGTGCGAAGAATGGCTTCTGAAGGTGCAGTGGTGGGTTGGCGTTAATATTGGACAACTAGCTAGTGTGGATGGAATGCACCAGTATCTCCACCACCATCATGTAGTGCTTACCATTCTCTTGTTAGTCCCAGTGGAGAATGGCGCTGGTTTGGGAACAATGCATGACATTCATATTCTGTTGACCACACCATATGCCATTGGCGTATGTTGCTAAATAAGCCTTGGTTTCCCACTGCATCTGGGTTAGGTGTCAGGATGCTAAACTGCATCAAAGGAAGCCTAGAGATGAGCACTATGCCTCGGCATGGTGGCCTTCATCTTATAGTTTGACCGGGCAAAGGGGATCTTGGGAAGTGTTTAACTTGGAAGCAACTTCTAATCTTCAGAGGTGCCCAGAAGGATTTTCACACCTGCTAAAAAGTATCTTTCTCATGGAACAGGGACCTGCTTATCAGCTAACTCCTTGCTCACCAGACCAGTCAATCTTGTTACAATGTTGCTTAACTTATAACATGAAAGTAATAATATTCCAAGAAAGTGTTTGAAAAAAATACCAAGCACAATGCAACTATGGGGTTATTAATAATGCTGTTATTATACATTTTGATTGATGAGAGTTTAATAAAGGAAAAGGCTGCCCTCCCTCCCCCATCCCCGGCCACAAGACTCATTCCCAAAAGTACATCTCAGTCCACACTCCAAAGACATTTCTTGGAATCACATCTTCGTGCAGTTCACCCAAAAAAGCTCCTCTGGCTCCAAGTGGGCATGAAAGTTCATCACAACATTTGCCATCAATAAAAAACCAATTCTTTCCATATGCAAAGCATTACTGCTGTCGAATGGTTATTGAGTGATGATACCTGAATGATGGGAATACAGGAACGGGGAAATGTACAAAGGGAAACTTCACAGGGACGCCAAATTGTAAAGATAGAAATGCTGATATCAGAGGGGATTAGTTAAGCTGAGCGGAGGATGTTTGCCTTCGCCAGCGGGAAGGATGAGGGCAGCAGGAGAGACGGGAGGTGGAGAGAAACGTTGACACGACAGAAGCAGCTCTGCCTGTCTGATGAGTCGCCGAGGAGGGCGACATACAATCACTGCAACAGCCCACAGCTGCATGTGGCCAGCCCTCCTGGCCAGGAGTTGGCCAAATACTATCTCCTGGAAAATTCTTACACAACAGCCATTGCTTTAGCGCTCCCTTGGCCACCTAGGAGCCCTGGAGTTCGTCTGAGCTGCATCCATGTCCGAGGGGTGGGATGCGGGGCTGGCACCCTGGAGTAGCCATCTCTGAGGCTCCTGGAGAAAGTCAGCCTCTTTCAGAAGCCCAGCCTGCCATCCGCCAGTCTTCCCGGCCGGAGCCTCCTGCCAGATCCTTAAGGCAGCTCTTCTTTCCACCACCTTCCCATCCATCTTCCAGTTCTGCCACACACGTTCACATGCTACCACTCACCCTACCCACATGGTGACCATTCCTGACTGGCCAAAAGGAATGTGGGTCAGAGTGGTGGACGAAGAATATGGTTCTGAGGAAGAGCTCAGTTGAGCGTGGTTTCTTCCCCCTGCTAGGGGCAAGTGGTTTAGCTTTGCAGCCTCAGTTGTTTCATCTGTTAAATGGGAACAACCCCTCCCTCCCAGTGAGAGCAGATGAGGTCAAATAGTGAATGCCCTGTGTAAAGAGCTATACATATGTGGGGTAGGGGGCCCATAGTCCTGGTTTACCTGGGACTGTTTAGGGTTGTGGTCCTGTTGAAATCAGCAGTGGGGCCCCATTTCATTCTCAAAAGTGTCCTGGTTTGGGTGCAAAGTCATATCACCCTGGGAATTGTAATTTCTGACAGATAGAAATCTGGAGGGCCTAAGTGAACCTGGGAACTCTCCCTCAAAGACCCCTCAGACCCCCAGCATCCTTGTCCGTTCCTCCTCTGTTACAGAGCTGAACTTCATGTCTGCCAGTCCTGATTCATTTTCAAAATAAAAATTCTTCAGTTAGTTCGTTAAAAGAAATAACAGCCCCAATTTAATTTCAACAACGGCCTTGGAATGAAGACTACTAATTACCCTAATTAACCAAGCACATTAAGTGCACATGTTCAAACGAATATTAAAATGCCATCAATCTTGGTCCTCAAGTCCTCAAGATGCTGGAATGTGTAAACATTTAGTGGAAGAAATTGTGACTTCGGAGAAAACACAAACAAAGAGGCCTGTTTGTTTGCACGACTGCCTGCTTGTGGAGAAACAATCAAGAGACTCGGAAAGATATGAGGGTGTCTCCGCTCCCCCGACAACTTTATGTTTCCAATTATTGCCCAGAGGAGACAGAACAAAGAAGCTCCTATTTATAGCAAAAGTCTAAAGAGGCGGGAGGAAAAGATGCTTAATCATGAGAAAACACACTCCAGCATTGGCATTAATAAAATCAGACTATAGTTTATCAGAAGAACAAGCCGTCTGCAGGGAAAAGAAATATCTCCTTCCGTGTTCTGACTCCATGCACAGGGTGGCCTGAAACCACTTTACTTACCAGCCAGGATGGGCTGCGGCTGATCTCTCTTGGGGAGACTGGTTTTGTGGTGGGAGCCAGGTCTGGAGCAGCACGGTGGGCTAGCTCTAAGCTTCAGGCTAGCCCCTGCCTCTGTACCTGTGATTAGCAAGGCCAGTGATAACCATGCTTCTTGGACGGCACCCTTGGGTCATTTCTTAGGGCTCAGACCTCTGGAGATGCTATGAGGGAGGAGGGAATGATGCGCAAGGCCAGTGCTAGCTTCTTGGAAAAGATTCTGCATAATAATGTCCAAGTGGAGGACTTCCCTGGTGGTCCAGTGGCTAAGACTCCATGCTCCCAATGCAGGGGGCCCGGGTTCGATCCCTGGTTAGGGAACTAGATGCCACATGCTGCAACTGAAGCTCCTGTATGCCACCGTTAAGACTTGGCACAGCCAAACTAATTAATTAACTAAAAATCATATCCAAATGACCTCACGGTTCAGAATCTCATCTTGTTTTGGAATAGATAACGTGGCAGCACCCTCCTCGGCATGCTGCTGCTGCTGCTAAGTCGCTTCAGTCGCGTCCGACTCTGTGTGAGCCCATGTGACCCCATAGACAGCAGCCCACCAGGCTCCCCCGTCCCTGGGATTTTCCAGGCAAGAACACTGGAGTGGGTTGCCATTTCCTTCTCCAATGCATGAAAGTGAAAAGTGAAAGTGAAGTCGCTCAGTCATGTCTGACTCTTAGGGACCCCATGGACTGCAGCCCACCAGGCTCCTCCGTCCATGGGATTTTCGAGGCAAGTGTACTGGAGTGGGGTGCCATTGCCTTCTCCCTCCTCAGCATGAGACAGCTGCTGTCTCAGCCTTAGGAGAGGGCACTTGCCTTGTGTTACAATTGTTCTCTTTCCTTCCCTCCCTCCGCAACTTTTTCCTTCTCTTTCATTCACTCCCTTATTCTTAATTTACTCAACGGATACTTTGAGTTCTTTAGGACTAAAATAATGTTCAAACTGTGCTCAATACCATGATGAAGAAGCACAGTTTCCTGTCTCAAACATCCTACGATCTCATTGCAGAGACAAGACTTCCCCTCCTGACATCTTTATTTTGATCACTGATAACACACTTTCCATAATAACCGAGGCGTTATGATGAAAGACTCCATCTCTTTCATTTCTGTTATTCAGTTCTATTGATTTTACCCTTTCTCTAATTTTCCTGTCTCTTCTTGCCTTGATATTCCTACTGGCATGTCTTCAGAAACAGAAGGGCTCTCTCCCTGTTAAACAGAGTGAAATAAGTCTGAAAGAGAAAAATATTGTATATTAATGCATATATATGGAATGTAGAAAAATGGTATAGATAAAGCTATTTGCAGGAAAGAAATAGAGACACAGATGTAGAGAACAGATTTGTGAACATAGTGAGGGAAGGAGAGGATGGGACAAGTTGAGAGAGTAGCTTTGACGTATTTATATACAAACCATGTGTAAAATAGATAGCCACTGGGAAGCTGTATAGCACGGGGAGCTCAGCTCCATTCTCTGTGATGACCCAGAGGAATGGGATAGGGGTGGAAGGGAGGCTCAAAAAGGAGAGAATATACGTGTATTTCTGACTGATTCACATTGTTGTACAGCAGAAACCAACAGTACATTGTAAAGCAATTACCCTTCAATTGAAAATAATTTAAAAATTAATTTTAAAAAGTAATAGGACTCTTTTAAAACATAAGTAAAAAATAAGTATCAAGTTAGTACTTTGGCCAAACCTTCTATGATTTCTATGTCACTGACCCATGTAACCCTTATAACAAACCTTTAGACATCTGTTACTGCCATGCCCATTTACAGACGGGAAAACCAGGGCTCAGAGAGAGTCAGTGGCTTGCTCAGCTCACACAAGTGAAGTTCTAGAGGGTCTGGAAAATGGCCAGTTTGGATACTGTTCTGGAGGCACCAAAAGTCATGATAAAGGTACTTTCGGGTAATCGGCTCCCTGCCTTTGGGCGTTTAGAGTCTCCTGTCCAATCACTGGATAAGGTGGCTCCAGGAAGAACCCGGCTTAGGGCAGAGTGTGGACCTGCCCGTCCTATGCCAGGACCCATGGCATGGTTGAGGCACTGCCCTCTCCTTTTTAATGATGTATCTGAAATTCCAAGATCCTTCCAGATCCTCCAGGGCTGTGGACTGGGAGTAGGGGATGTTTTAGAAGAATAGCAAATGAGGATCTTTTTTTCCCCATTCTAATCAAATTGGCTTGTATTTTGGAGGTGCTGAAAGCTGCAATAGTGTTTGGTCCTCTGCTATGTCAAATTATTTCCAGGAAAGACACCACGCAAGGGGTTACAATAAAACTGGGGACTGTTGGAACACTCCAGAATGTCCAAATAGAGTCTCTGCGGCTGGCTTAGGGTAGAAGTGACTCCTGCAAGGGCAGACTAGAACAAGCATTGCCATCATCATTCATTAAGTGATTTTCGCCTCTTCCTTCATCTTCAGGAACTCAATTGCTCTGACTACCCCTGACCTGCAGAAACAAGAAGAGTCGATGAACACCTCATTTCTTTCCTTTCAGATTTTTCCTTCCCTTCCAGCCCACATTTATCTCATTGATCCAGACAATCATTTTAGTTGTTACAATTTGTTTCTCTGATTCTAGGTTTTGTCTTCTGACCTCTCAATCCATCTTGCTGTCTGAAAGAGACACTGATTCTCAAGTGCCCCTGACTCAGAATTCTACAGTATCCCATTACCTATTTTGAGTTCTTTTAAATCACAAAAGTAACACTGTCCTAGGACACGACTGAAGTGACTTAGCAGCAGCAGCAGCAGCAAATTCAAATAATATTGAGGTGTATCAAGGAAAATACCTCGTATCTATCTATTATCATCTATCTTTCCATCTATCATCAAACCAAAGGATGGACCTTTTGAGATTCTTTTAGTCTTTTTTAACTTTAAAATATTTATCAATATAATTCATACATATACAAACAAAAATTATTTAAATAACAATAAAAGAAATCTTACAATGAAAACAAGTCTCCTGCCCCCTGCTTCACGCTAGCAAGCCCTGTTGAATCAAGGTCATGTGCTAAGCTTTTACATCACTGCGTGACATGGTACTGCTTTGCATCACCTTCTTAATCTTATTTCTAGCCTTCCTCAACTTGGACCAACTTCTTCCTCCGTGTCAGTCTCTAGTCTAACAGGCTTTGTCTTTCAATTAGAGTCTAATCCATTTAAATCATTTGCAATAACTGAATTATTTGTATTCATTTCTACCATCTTATGTTGCACTTTCTGGTAATATTTATCCTGCTTTTCCTTTATTCCTTTTGCTTTTCCCTCCTTTGCTTCCTTATTTTGAATTGACTGGTTTCATTCACCCCCAAAATCATTTTCAGTTCTTTAATGCTAGGTTAAAGAATGTCTGGGTTACCCTAGACATTTCAATATGTATATTTAACACAATAAAGTTGAAAATTAATATATTTAAGCTCTTTCCGAAAGGTAAAAGAAGCAAAGAACTCTTGAATTCTAATTGCTCTCTTCTAAATGTTACATATGGTTGTCCAGGATTTTAATTTTCTTTTAATTAAAAAAACCTTAAATTATATATTATTGCTCTTTTATACCATCAATATTTATTTAGGTTTAGCCACATTTCAACCCTTTCCTTTGCTCACTAAACTATTTGCATTTTAGACCCTCATTCTAGGATCATTTTCCTTCTTTCTAAAATGTCCTTTAGAAGTTCCTACAATGAGAGTGTTCTGGGAAATTCTTTCAGTTTATGATCAGTTCAGTTCAGTTCAGTTCAGTTCAGTCGCTCAGTCGTGTCCGACTCTTTGCGACCCCATGAATCGCAGCATGCCAGGCCTCCCTATTCATCACCATCTCTCGGAGTTCACTCAGACTCATATCCATCGAGTCTGTGATGTCATCCAGCCATCTCATCCTCGGTCGTCCCCTTCTCCTCCTGCCCCCAATCCCTCCCAGCATCAGAGTCTTTTCCAATGAGTCAACTCTTCGCATGAGGTGGCCAAAGTACTGAAGTTTCAACTTTAGCATCATTCCTTCCAAAGAAATCCCAGGGCTGATCTCCTTCAGAATGGACTGGTTGAATCTCCTTGCAGTCCAAGGGACTCTCAAGAGTCTTCTCCAACACCACAGTTCAAAAGCATCAATTCTTTGGCATTCAGCCTTCTTCATAGTCCAGCTCTCACATTCATACATAACCACAGGAAAAACCATAGCCTTGACTAGACGGACCTTAGTTGGCAAAGTAATGTCTCTGCTTTTGAATATGCTATCTAGGTTGGTCATATCTTTTCTTTCAAGGTCATATCTTTTCTTTCTTTTAATTTCATGGCTGCAGTCACCATCCGCAGTGATTTTGGAGCTTTGAAAAATTTTGCCCCTACCCTAGGCTTTGGGAAAATAGCTTCCCTCATTCAGAATTCTAATTTGTTGATTACTGGATACTAGTTGGTTGATATTAATGCATCTAATTTTCCCTGCTGTTCTTGAGAATTCAGCTGTCAACATGTCATTCTTTCCCAGATTATCAGCTTTTTCTCTCTGATTGCTTTAAAATCTTCTGTTTGTTTTCGCTGTTGCGTAGGTTCACTGTGATGTGTCCAGAAATGGATTTCTTTTTATTTATCCTGCTCAGGATTCTCTGGGCTTTCTTAATCCACACACTGGCACCTTTCCATTAACTCTGGAGCATTCTCAGGCATTATCTCTTTCAATATTGCTTTTCTTCATTGTCTTTATTGTTTCCTATAGAATATTCTCACACTTTCATATTTCCCATATTTTATTGATCACATTTTTCATTTCTAGAATTTCTATCTGATCTTTTATCAAATCTGGCCAGTTACGATAGTCTCTTTTTTCCTTTGCTATATCAATGTCTCTATGTATTTCTGAACCTGTTCATCATACTAATTTTATAGTCTATGTTTGATTTGTCCCATTATCTGTGGTCTCTGAAGATCTGATTGTAGACTTTCTTTCTCCAGCCGACTCTCACTTTGTGTGGCTTATTTCCTTGTGTGTTTAGTGACTTTTTAAAAGAAAGAGTTCCTTCCCCTTGTAACTTGATGTGTAAGGATTCATTGAGGCCCCATATAAGAGCATTTTTCTTCCAGTGAAAACTGGAATATGCTGCTATCCGGTACCTGAGGATATCTCCAAGTTAGAACCAGTTGAAACTAACATTTCGCAGTTTTCTTCCACCTGCAATGGTTGTGTATATTCAGGCCTCAAATTCATGGAAGTCCAGGCCTGTGATTAGAAATAGGGAAGGAGGATCTTTTTCTTTTTCTGCTCCACTTAGAGCCTGAGGCCAAGAGGTCACGATCTCCACCTTCCTGTTCTGTGGGATTTGGGTTTCTCTGGTTCACTCACTGAGAGCGTTCTCTGCAATATTTTTGGTCTCTGTTCTGATCTTTCACTCTGCTTGGGCTTTAGAATTTGTTCCTGAAGTGTGGGAAATGCTGACTCCAGCACTCGTTGATGCTGTTGGATTTTGGCTTGCTGGTCATTTCTGGGAAACAAAGAATTATTTCACTTTCTAGCCAAATCTGTCATGCACTGAAAATAAAGAATTTATATTTTACCTAGTACTCTTAGGAATTCTCTGAGAAATCTGGTTGACCTTACTGTCAAAAATAGAAGACTTGGGACTTGCCTGGTGGTCCAGTGACTAAAACTCCACACTCCCAATGCTGGCGGCCTGGGTTCGATCCCTGGTTGGGGAACTAGATCCCTCATGCCCCAACTAAGAGTTCATACACCACCACTGAAGATCCTGCAGGTTACTAGTAAAAGAGCATGCAGTCAAAGACTGGTGCAGCCAAATTAAAAAAAAAAAAAAAGAAGATTTATCTTTTTTGTGTTGAGCAGATTACTTCTCTGAGCTTTAGTTTGTTTCATCCAAAAAGTGGCATAATACCTGTATCATTAAGATTTTTGTGAGGATTATATAAGATGCTGGATATAAATGCCTCCAATGTTGAAGTTTAATAAATGATGATAATCACTGTTACATTGATTACATTTAACAAATGATGGTAGTCACTGCTATTTTACTGCTAGTACAACAACAACTACTAAAAACACAAAAGGGCCTGTCATTCCTTGGAGAAGCAAAGAACTAGGAGAAAAATAAGTAATTTTAAAAGCTGTCACAACATTAGCTTTCTAAATATAATTCTCATGTATATGATGTGTGAGAGCTTTTTTTAAAAATACCAGCCTGAAGTAAGTGAATCACATATCTTCCTGTAGGACTTGAGCCTGTCCCGTGAGCTGCACCTTTGATAGGGGAATGTGTGTGGGCTGGAGGCGAGGTTCGGTCAACAACCAGTGTCAGAGTCCACAGTGGAAGCTCTTCCGCTCCCTGCAGCACGGGTGGGCAAGCTGAAAGAACACCATTTATTGGAAGAAAGGTGCTACACATATACAACGAGGTGTTATATTTATTATTATTTCTATTTTAAATTATCCATTGAAGAAAGAAGACATGGCAAGAATTTTTAATGAGGCCCAGGGTCAAACTGGGTTCAGAAGCCCACAGGGACACATGGCAGTTTTCTAACTGGGAGGCATGTGACCTTGGGCAGGTCCAGTAACCTCTTAGCCTCCACCCCCTTGTGTGTGAAGCAGAGTTATGGAACTGTGGTTTGGGAAACGCCAACATTTCAAATACTATGATTCTCATCTCTCTCAACCCACATCCCCTGGACTCCCTAGTTCACTGGCTTCTAAGACCCACCACCACAGCTTGGCCAAAGAACACTGTTTATCGGGTGATGTCTACCCACTGGCCTCCTTTCTCTAAAGTGAGAAAGAGATATAAAGAGCCACAGAAGACACAATCCTTCACGTGGCTTTGGTCGCTCCTGTTTTATGAGATGCTCATCTGTAGGATCGGAGCAGCTCTTGCCACCGCCACCATTGCCATCTAAGGAAGGAAGTTTAATAGTTGAACCCGGTAGCCTGTGAGTGGGGTGAGCCACGTGCAGAAGTAGGCCCCACCTAGAGTCACTTTCGGAGAAGGCAATGGCACCCCCACTCCAGTACTCCTGCCTGGAAACTCCCGTGGATGGAGGAGCCTGGTAGGCTGCAGTCCATGGGGTCGCTGAGTCAGACACGACTGAGTGATCTCACTTTCACTTTTCACTTTCATGCATTGGAGAAGGAAATGGCAACCTACTCCAGTGTTCCTGCATGGAGAATCCCAGGGATGGCGGAGCCCACTGGGCTGCCGTCTGTGGGGTTGCACAGAGTCGGACACGACTGAAGCGACTTAGCAGCAGAGTCACTTTATAGTTGTGCTTCTAAGAAGACATGAAAACCAGCTTGATCCTGCCAAGGGGACAAGGCTGTATCCCCCAGCCTAGGAGGAAACTCCAGGGGAAAGAAACCACAGCCATGGTCCATGACCTCTTAAAAGAAGGGGATGTCTGATGGGCAGTGGTCTCTCTGGGGTCTGAAAATGGGTATCTGTAAAGCAGCGACATATGTCTGTTGGTAGTGCATACAGAGGAGCACATGTAGGTGCCCAAGGGAGGCAGAATACCAGCCCCGCCCCCCGCCACACACACACACACACACACACACACACACACACACTTCACGCTTCAGCTTGGCTCGCTGGCTCGTAAGCTTCTGGGCGCTCATCTCTAACTGGAGATTGGAAGTTGGGCCATGGGTGCATCCTCGTTTCCCAAACTTCTGTCATTCAAATGTCACAGTCAAGATGTTGGTCATATCCACTTACTATCTGTCTTTTTGGGCTTCCCAGGTCGTGCTAGTGGTAAAAAAAAACAACCCCGCCTGCCAATGCAGGATACTCAAGAGATGTGAGTTCAGTCCCTGGGTTGGGAAGATCTCCTGGAGGAGGGCCTGGCAACCCACTCTAGTGTTCTTGCCTGGAGCATCTCATGGACAGAGGAGCCTGGCAGGCTACAGTTCCATAGCATCAGAAAGAGTCAGATGTGACTTAAGTGACTTAGCACACACCTGTCCTTTTATTTCCTTAATATTTGCATTTAAGTTGATTTCTTTTTAAATTAAAATATGTTTATTTTAAAAGGAAGCTTTCTGTGACTGGAAAAAACAAAAAACCAGTATCACTCAATACAATTAGAAGTTAATCTTTCATATAACACACACCACAATGAAAAAAAAAAAGTGAGGTTGTTAAGTCCTTGCTAGGTACTATTGTCTGTGGAACTCTAAGCCTGAAGTTTGCTCTCTTTTTGTTAGAGGTCAGATAAACTTAGCAGCACAGACAACTCAGTTCAGTTCAGTTCAGTTCAGTTCAGTCGCTCAGTCGTGTCCGACTCTTTGCGACCCCATGAATCACAGCACGCCAGTCCTCCCTATTCATCACCATCTCTCGGAGTTCACTCAGACTCGCATCCATCGAGTCCGTGATGCCATCCAGCCATCTCATCCTCGATCGTCCCCTTCTCCTCTTGCCCTCAATCCCTCCCAGCATCAGAGTCTTTTCCAATGAGTCAACTCTTCGCATGAGGTGGCCAAAGTACCGAAGTTTCAGCTTTAACATCATTCCTTCCAAACAAATCCCAGGGTCGATCTCCTTCAGAATGGACTGGTTGGATCTCCTTGCAGTCCAAGGGACTCTCAAGAGTCTTCTCCAACACCATAGTTCAAAAGCATCAATTCTTTGGCACTCAGCCTTCTTCACAGTCCAACTCTCACATCCATACATGACCACTGGAGAAACCATAGCCTTGACTAGATGGACCTTAGTTGGCAAAGTAATGTCTCTGCTTTTGAATATGCTATCTAGGTTGGTCATATCTTTTCTTCCAAGGAGTAAGCGTCTTCTAATTTCGTGGCTGCAGTCACCATCTGCAGTGATTTTGGAGCCCCCCAAAATAAAGTTTGACACTGCTTCCACTGTTTCCCCATCTATTTCCCATGAAGAGATGGGACCGGAACTATGATACTCTATTTGGTCCATTAAAGAAGATTGACAGAAGACAACAGAAATGGATTAAGTTTGTTGAGCCCTCCTGCTCCCTTGTTGATCCTCTCCTTTCTTCTATTTTGTTTGTAGATTAAAAAAAAAAATTGGAGTATAGTTGCTTCACATTGGGCTTCCCTGGTGGCTCAGAGGGTAAAGCGTCTGCCTGCAATGCAGGAGACCTGGGTTTGATCCCTGGGTCAGGAAGATCCCCTGGAGAAGGAAATGGCAACCCACTCCAGTACTCTTGCCTGGAAAATCCCATGGACAGAGAAGCCTGGTAGACTACAGTCCATGGGATCACAAAGAGTCGGACAGGACTGAGCGATTTCACTTTTTACTTGCTTCACATTACTGTGTTAGTTTCTGTAAAGTGAATCAGCCATACATATACATATACTATCTCCTCTGTTTCGGATTTCCTTCCCATTTAGGTCACCATGGAGAACTGAGTCGAGCTCCCTGTGCTATACAGTAGGTTCTTATTAGTTACCTGTTTTATACATAGTAGTGTATATATAGGGCTACCCAGGGTGGAGCTAGTGGTGAAGAACACGCCTGCCAATTCAGGAGAGACGTGCATTCTATCCCTGGGTTGGAAAGATCCCTGGAAGGGGGCATCACAACTCACACCAGTGTTCTTGCCTGGAGAATCCCAGGGACGGAGGATCTGGGAGGGCTACAGTCCACAGAGTTGCAGAGTCTGACATGACTGAAGCGACTTAGCATTCACGCATGCAGTGTATGTATGTCAATTCCAGTCCCAATTCATCCCATCCCTCCTTTCCTGCTTGGCAGCCATATATTTGTTCTCTACATCTGTGTCTCTACTTCTGCTTTGCAGGTCATCCGTGCCATTTTTTTAGATTCCACATCTATGCTTTAATATATATTTGTTTTTGTTCAGCCTCTTTTTACACGTATTTCACCATCCTATGAGACAGCTAGTCCTATTATTTCCATCCCTTGTCCAGCTAAAGGCACTCAGGCTGAGACAGAATAAATCACTTGCTCAAAGCACACAGCTAGTTTGGGCTGCAGACACAGTGGGAATCAAAGTGATTGGTCACCAGGGTGTTATTTCTTCTCTGGTACCGCGAGTCAATGTTATTTAATGCTCTGACTTCATGACACCCAAGCATTTCAGGTCCTGCCTACAAGCCTTTCCTGCATCCTGAGTTATAGGGAGAAAATGCCTTGCATGAAAGCAAACAGCCTTGTGCCTGACACCCAGGAAGTGCTCCGCAAAGCTTAATTCTTTCTCTCTCCAATTCTCCTCCATGTGACAGGCCATCCTGAAGCCTGGCTCCAAAGATGCTTGTAGGGAAGGGGCCACTTCAAGCCATCACAACTTGAATACACCTGCCATCATTCTCTGATGATCCACAACTTGCACCTTCCCATGGTGACTTGCTTTGCAGAGTGGACTTTCCAACTGGGGAGAGAATGAGGGTTTTTTTGGTTGTTGTTTTTTTTTTTACCCTATCTCAGTGACTTATGTAGGACCCTCTATAAATATTCACTGAATGAGTGAGAAAATGTTTGGTGGTTATTATATTTCTAATAATAGTACCATTGACAATAGAATGGCTACATTATGGAGCTCTTACTCAGCGCTTGACCCTGTAGTAAATATTTCCCCTGGGCTATATTATTTTATTTCTGCAACAACCCTATGAAGTAGGTACTGTTGTCCTAGTTTACAGATGAGGAAGTTAAGGTTTGAATAGTCAAGTGAGTGTTTGACTTCAAAGCCTGTGGGTGCTTCTAGCTCTAGCTTATGCTGTTTCTCTCTGGAGCCACCAAGTGGCTCTGAATTCTGGTGAATTTGGTGGAAGATGGTTGGGCTCTTTGAGCACCACCTCTGACTTTACTGATGACTTGGGTCCCTGGCCTACAAAATTCTCAGCGTGATGTGATGGTTTCTCTGGCTTTGGTTTCAGACAGGCCTGAGTTCCGATTGTCCTCTGCCAGTTTCTGGCCATGCGATTTGAGGCAAGCTGCCTGGTTTCCCTGGGCCCCCGATTCTTCATCTTGGCATGGAATGTTGCAGAAGAGTACAGCCAGAAAGTCCTCAGCACTCTGCCCTGGGTACTAGCTAGCATGTGATTGAAGGTATTTATTGTTATGGAGATGAAGCAAAGACTACCTTGGCTGGGAAAGAGAGGTCCTTTGGGCAGGAAAACGGAGATGGAAGCAGAGTTCTTCCTGTCTCTGTAACTTTGGTGAAAGTGTCTGTGGAGGCCTCGGAAAGCTGATCTCCTTTTTGGAAACACCTCTGGTGAGCGAACTGTCCAACCCCAGGGGCCCCCAGAATGAGTCTTGGCACTTCTGGTTGGTGGAGACACAGCCTCCTGAGCCAGGTGGCCAACTCTCCTGGCTATTCCCTAAACGGCCAGCCCGCCGAGGCTGTGGCATTTTAGGAAATGAATTCCCTCACATGGCAGCCAGAGGCAGATGGAACACCCAAGAAACACAGGCGGTGATGAAGTGTGTGTGTGTGTGTGTGTGTGTGTGTGCACGTGTGTGTGTGTGCATGTGTGTGTGTGTGCGTGTGTGTGTATAAGGGGCCACGCAGAGGAGCCAGGGGTAGCCTGGGTCTGCAGGGGGGGGTGGGCAGGCACTCCTGGGGCTGGTCTGGATTCAGCCGAGGCTCAGTCCTCTCCTCAGCCTGGGCACTGTGCCACGGTCCTTCCCCCTGACCCTCCAAGATCATTTCCTCCATGGAAGGTCCATTCTGACCTTGAGGAAGACTCTGTCAATCAAACATGGCCTCCCTTCCTCATCCATCCTCCTCACCCCACCACTACCTCTTGCTTCCAATCACAGCATCAGCCCTCATTTGCCTGTTTACTTGATTTTGTGGGTTTTAGCTTAGATGTGGTTAGAGAGAGGTGGGGTCGGAGGACAGGCTCTCCACCCCACTCCTCTCCCTCTCCAGACAGACAGGTCCCGCTCGGGCTCAGAGACCAGCATGATACCGTTGGCACAGCAAGTGGGGAAATTCTGATGTCGTTTCTCTGGGGTGGGGCCTCAGTATTGGCATTTGCTGAGAGCCAGGTGATTGAGAGCCACGTCTAGTTTCTGAAAGAACTGGGATGACTAACTGTACTTAGAGAGGGCAACTCACTGGGGAAAGTTGGGCCTGGCCCTAGTGAGAAGTAGCATAGCTTATTCCTGCATAAACATTAGCGAAGGATGGTTTGATTATCTAGAGCCCTTTGGCAAGTTTTTCAAAAGCTTCTTCCCCACATTTCATGACTGTGGACAAAGAGGATCTGTTTGCTGGGTTCTTTTGACTTCTGCCAAAATGGCGCTTGTTTTCAGCAAAGCCCTTGGCGAACTAGGTCGTTATGACACCCATGAAATGATTTAACCCAGGTGGTGGTAGTGGTAAGAGGGACTAGCCAAGACCTGAAATCTCAGGGGTTACTCAGATCATTCCAAAGTCCTCCAGATGTTATTGAACCAGTAGGAGTTCCCTAGAATAATAAGCTCTACCCAATATGATGTGATGGATCCTGGAGGCCATTCGACCTACTAGGATAGCTGGAGGGTGTAAAGGGAAAGATATCAGTGCTGCTTTTTTTTTCTTTCTTTAATATTTATTTTATTTATTTATTGAGGCTGCAACCCGTTTTTATGGGTTTCAGCACACGGGATCTTCAGCTGTGGTCTGTTGGCTTAGGTGCTCTGTAGCACTTGGGATTTGAGTTCCCCAGCCAGGGATGGAGCCCATGTCCCCTGCATTGCAAGGTGGGGTCTTAGTCACTGGACTGCCAGGGAAGTCCCAGTGCTGCTTCTTGTCCACAGATTTATAGCAGAAAGAGTGGGCTTAGCGCCTTGGTAAAACTCTGCAGAGGATTTTTAAGGAAAGGATGAGTTGTTCGGTGGGCGTGTATAGATGGTGAAGTTGGATAAAGTCAGGGTGGCGGTGATGTGGTGTCAGGAAATGCCAGATGCACGCAGCAGGCCTCCAGGGGTCTCAGTTATGGAAAGCTTGAGACACACTGATGAGTGACAATGATACAGACGACTCCCTTGCCCCACCCCATCCCACCCCGGGCTCTTAGACCTCAGGGGCAGACTCAGCTCTGTAGTTTGTGGCCCAGTGATCTGTCAGAGGCTCTTTTGCATTTTGCTGACTTTTCCCTTCTCCAGCAAGGTTACCAGTTCAAGATTCGTGACCCATCGGCAATGACCAACTAGAAAAGAATATGGGAAATGAGACCCTATTCACAAGACCAGCTAAGCCCACAATAAATTTGGGAATGAAGCTAACAGAAGATTGTCCAAAACCTTTTGGGGGATTTTTAATAACTCTTTCAAAGAATGTAAAAGTTAAAGGATGATATTATACCAGAATATCTTTAATGTAAATGAAAACACATACATTCCATTTTTAAAAGGATAGAGACATACTCAAGGACTTCTGGTAAATAAGTGGAAGACTCTGGCAGGGGGGTGGATAAAACATAGGGTGATAGACATGTATATGTCATCTCATAACAAACCAGTTTCCTCAGCAAATGATTGTTGCTTTCTTGAATAGTCAAACAAAGCAGGCAAAGCTGGCATATTGTCACCATCATCATGCATGTCCTTTTTGTAAACTACCAGCTTTTAGATTTTCTTGAGGGCATGGCTTATTTCCATAGCACTTAATTCAGTGCCTTGCATATAAAAGATGCCCGATATATATTTTTATAAAAGTCCAATTAGAATTAACATTTAAGCATGATAGAATATATGTTCTAGGAAACTTAGAACATGTATATCATAGAGCAAATTTAGGAGATGTATACTATAAAAATTTAGAAAATGCAGATAAGTCAAGCTGTGTTAAATTCATCTAAAATATCACCCTTTGTGGATAACTAATATGGACATTTGGTTATGTGATTCCAGTTTTCAAGTAGGGTATTTTTAAATTTTAACTAAAAACTTTTCCTTTTATTTATTTATTTATTATTGAAGTATAGTTGATTTACAATGTGTAAATTTTTGCTGTACCGCGGAGTGATTCAGTTATACATGTATACATACATTTAAAAAATATTCTTTTCCATTATGGTTTATCACAGAATACTGAATTCAACTCTCTGTGGTAAACAGTAGGACCTAGTTGTTTAGTAGGGTTTTTTGTTTGTTTGTTTTTCTTTTTAATGACCACTGGATGACTTTTAAATTTTTTCATGTAGTAGTTTCGCCATTTTGTAGTTTGAGTGAAAAAGCATTTAGAAATGAATCCAACATGTGACATATTCACTCTGCAAGGCTGTGTTCAGAGCTTCTGAGAAGGGAAGCACCAGCCTGAGGGCTAGTCTGCAGGCAGCTCTGGAGGAAGAGGAAGGGGCCGGCCAGGCCCAGCGTGGGTGTGCGTGGTTGACAAGGGAAGTGGTGCAGAGGGCAGCTAGCTTGTTCTGGAAAGAGCCCGATGTAAATATGTGCAGGTCACACGATCTCTGTCACAACGACGCAACTGTGCTGTTCCACCGTGAAAGCCGCCGTAGACAACCTGTGAGCAGATGAACGCGGCTGTGTCCCCATAAAACTTGATTTATGGACATAGGAGTCCAAATTTCATAGACTTTTTGCAGTTTTCAGAGGGGAAAGGACCAGAGGCAAGTGAGAGCCCAGCAAATGTAAAGAACTAACGGAAGGTGGTCACAGACCCCTGAGTGGGAGTGGGAAGGGAGGGATGTGGCTGCAGAGGCTTTAGCCCCCTGGAAGCTGGGCTCCAGGTATTGCTAAAGGGTTTGAAGACATAAAGCCGGATCAGCTGGAAGGAATGTTAGAAGTGGGTCCATGTAGGCATGGCAGCAAGCTATGGCTCGAAGTGCTTTGGTCCAGAAAGTTTGCTTTCAGATTGGAATGCCCAAGAATTTTTTTTAAATTTTTATTGATTTATTTACTTATTTGTTGTTTTTGGCTGTGCTGGGTCTTTGTTGCTGCCCAGGCTTTTCCTCTAGTTGTGACAAGCAGAGGGGCTAACTCTCTAGCTGTGGTGCTCGGGCTTCTCATTGTGGTGGCTTCTCTTGTTGCGGAGCGTGGGCTCTGGGGCATTCAGGCTTCAGTAGTTGTGGCACATGGATCTCAGTAGTTGTGGCTCTGGAGCCCTAGAGCACAGGTGCAGTAGTTGCGGTGCACGGCTTTAGCTGCTCTGTGGCATATGGGATCCTCCCTGACCAGGGATCGAACTCATGTCTTCTGCACTGGCAGATGGATTCTTTACCACTGAGCCACCAGGGAAGTCCAACACCCAAAGTTGGATGGGAGCTGTGTACATCAGTCACTGCACAAGCAGGATGGATGGGGTTCATGCAAAGTCAGCCCAGGGTATGTCTTCCCCACTGTGACACTCTGCTACACACCTGTCATTTCCTCCTCCAGGATCCATGACATTCTTATCAGTCCCATCCACCTCGTGCCCAGGTTCCCGATTCAAAAGTCAGATCTCTTCGTCTACATGGCCTGTTACCTTCCTGATCTGTCTCATGCTGTTTTCAGTGCAGTGTTGAAATCTTCATAACTAAAGACTCCCTGTTTCCTTAGTAATTTCTCCTCTGCCTTTTCACACCTCCTTGCCAGCCCTGATGGCAAGTCTATGCAATGACCTGGATAAAGCCGGGGACATATTACATTTATTCTCATTTCACCCTATTCCACTGAACATTGACATGTACCTCGATGACATATGACACATCACGAAATCTACATGGGGCTGTTTTTCTGCCCCGAGTGCCTGATTTCAGCCTGGTTCCTTGCACCTTTCCTCAGATTTCCTGGACGTGGTGTTTTGGTGCAAATACCTGCCGATTTAACTCCATCACTCTTCCTACTGCAAGGAAGTTCTTGGCATTAGGACTGTGAGACTGGATTCCTCAACAGGGGAGATACAAAGAAGTGACCTCAGAGGCAAGGTCTGCACCTTGCAAACTTGTTTAAAATTTTAAGCCGAGGGTTTTCCAAGAGGACTTGATTTGCCGGCTTCAATGATGAAGCAATTAATATACAGCACATAAAACTGTCCAGTCTGTTTGTTCTTGCTGTCATATCATCCGTCATGCTGGCAGGAACTGACCTAATGAAGCAACCCAAGTATCTGTGTACACAGAGAAAGAGAGGGAGAACGGGGCGAGGGAGACAGGCACGCCTCGCCAATATAACTCACATTTCTCCAAGAACACAACTCTTCCTAATGCTTTTCTCATGAATAGTTCAGGTCTTTCTGAAAAAAAAAGGAAAAAAAATCTTTATGAAATTTTAGCCCCGTTTCTCATTTCATTGAAAAACCTTTCAGAAAAGCCATTTTTCATACTTAAGACTTTTTCAAATCTCTCCTAACCAGTTACACTCCGTATTGTATCTTTCGGAGCTGGTAACCATCCAGCGACAATCCTTAAAAATCCCTTTACAGTTTTAAAGGAAAATACAGGCTCTCATTTACCACTGGATGGAGTCAGAAAATAAAAGCTTAATGCCTTGACAGGCCTGGATATTTTTTGAGGCCTAAGTCTGATTTATGGCGGTAGCCGGCAAACCAGGCTGGTGAAATATTTGCTGCTGCTCCCAGGGATATGGAAAAATGAAGTGTGAAGTTCTGGGGAGAGCAGGCCACAGCCTTCCAGTCACTAAACACTCCCACCAAGTTGGCAGAGGAACAGAGCCCTGGGCTGCAAGATGAACCTCAAAGGGATAGAGGGGGAGAGAGGGGACCACGCATCGTGTCAAAATACTGCCAAGGCTTAACGCGCGCCATACATTTTGCGACACGGGGTAGGATGTTTATGAGGAGGGTTTAGGGAGGAAAGAAGAGAGAAACAGTTTCTTCCTCCTTTCTTTCTTTTATTTTCTTTACGGCTTCCCTGGAGGGGTTTCACTCCAAGTCGAAGAAATTAAGAGCAACCACGGGACTGTAGGAAGTTGCTTAAGCCCTCATCGTAAAACCGTTCAGATCGAAAAATATGATCTGGTTAGGGAGAAAGCGCTGCCTTGCCCTAGGGCTCGGAGCTCCAGGGCAGGAAGACAGAGCCACCTCCTCAAGTCCCCAGAATATGAGCGCGTGGGAGCCGGGATTTTCATTCCCATGAAAAGGGAATTTCCTAGAGGTAAAAGTGAAGTGGGTTTCTTTTCCCCCATTGAATGTTCTTGAAGTGAGTCATCACAAAACGCATGCCAGGTAAAACACTGGGGGTTTTGTTTTTGTTTTATCTTTCTTTTATTTCAAAATAAAAGAAATAGACATGGACAGCCACTGCAGAGACGTGTTTTTAACTTCAGGTTTCTGAGGTAAAGTCTTAGAAACCCCGGCTTGTCGCAGAGGGCTTCATCTGCGTTTGGTGTTATTCATAGGGAGGTGGGCAGGAGTCTGTGGAGAAGCAGGGGTTGATTTTTGTTGTGTTTTGAAGTGAAAAAGCTATCTCTTCTAGATGATAGTTTTGGATAAATCAAAGCAAGGAAGGGCAAAGATGGAAAACATGCAATTCATCTCTTCTCCCCACATGAACTTATCCTTGGAAGATCAGTGTCGAAATCTGATTCATTTGAGAGCTAAAATGTGCTTCTTTATCTTATTATTTTAGAATTTTAATAACAGCATCCCTATCTACTGACCCGGAGATTTATGCAACTGTGAATTTAGTAGTAGGTCAGTGAAAACAGGCTCAGTAATTACAGAAATGCTCATACGAGTGAGCAACTTCCCCTCCCCCACCTCCTCTGTAAATCACTAATAAACACAGCTACTCTCGATCACACAGGCTCTCCCAGACACACTTGAACACCCCTGCAGAAATGGCCTCACTCCTTTGCTTATCACAAAGGTAAACTCAGAGACACTTCAAGTCCATGAACGTGTATGGATGGCTGCCCACCCTGTATAAGGTATTGATGGGCAATGGAGGGGTGCTGGGGAGCTTGGCGTAGAATTCAAAAGCAATATTCTGACCTGGACCTCAAGACACTTGCAGTTTAATGGAGGGAGAAACTGCTTTTCGATCCATTTACCTTGCCGTAAAACTTTATTGTGGTAAAGCCATAAAGTATGCTTTTCTTCCTCCCCACACTGGCAGAAGAAAACTCAGTGACTTGCCTAAGGCCACCGGCAGTAAGCGGCAGACAGGGCCAAGCCTGTACCAGGCTAAGCAGTCCCGACACCCTATCTCCTTGAATCCTCGCCAACCCACTCAGAGGCTCCTCACTCTACAGATAAGGAGACTGAGGCAGAGGGTGCTTAAGTTACTTCCCCAAGATCACTTTGCAAGGGAGTGTGGCGTGGAGATTCACCACTTCCTTCTAGAGTGTCCTTGGTCTCTCCACAGACCTGAGACTAAACCCTTCCGTCCCCTGCTTCCTGATCCAGTGCTTTTCCTGCCTGTCTCTAGTCCCCATATTGGTAATGATGAGGTAGAATTGAAAAACAAAACAACATTTTACTCTCCTGTTAATTTTGAATGGATTTGGAGTGAGGAGACGAGGGAGTGCTTTATAAAAATTGATGAATTACTTTTTGGCTGCGCTGGGTCTTTATTGCTGTGCACAGGCTTTCTCTAGTTGAAGTAAGCAGGGGCTACTCTTCGTTGCAATGCCCAGGCTTCTCATTGTGGTGGCTTCTCTTGCTGTGGCTCAAGGACTCTAGAGCACTGGCTTCGGTAGTTGCTGTGCCCGGATTTAGTTGCACCATGGCATGTGGGTTCTTCCCAGAACAGGGATCAAACCCGTGTCCTCTGCATGGGCAGGCGGATTCTTGACCACTGGCCCACCAGGGAAGTCCCTAAGGAGTGCTTTGTAAACCATTTTTGTTTATTTGGAAGCACCTAGATTTCAGCCTGAAGGAAGTTTAGAAATACTTAAAATTTTGGAATATATTTCTACATTTCTATACATATATTTTGGAGTATATTTCTGAGCCATACTTAAAAAAAAAAATTCTGTGTTGGGAAACTGAGAAATCCAGGGCATGTACAAGGTGCCTGGACCTCCACGGTGGCTGCCCTGGTTTTTGGTAAGCGACATGCTGAAAGCAATCATGGAACTCTGAATTTCCTCCATGGCGACTGCCACACACAGACAGGCCTTAAAACACACACCCACAGTTCAAATATTTTAGCAAATGTCCTGGCTTTCCTCCACCACTAAAATGAAAGTGAAGGTGAAATCATTTGGGGGCCACTGGAGCAGAGTTCTCACCCTTGATAGCTGCCCATAGATTTAAATGCCTCACAGGAGACCCAATTAAACATGAGTGAGATCCCAACCCACCAAAGGATCGTATTTTCTGGCCATTTTCATCACTCACACTTCTCAGCAATTTAACAATGAGTTTAGGATATGACTTCTTCCCTCAGGCAACCCCCCCACCCCTTTTATTTTATTTTTGTTTGGGATCTGGAATTCTAGATGGCTCCAGTGTCTGGAAATACCAAAGGCAGGTTTTTCTTTCCAGGTAACCAGTGGCTCTCTGCACTCCCTCTGGTTTAATTATGATCTGAATCATAAATGAGGATTGATGGGAGTCTCCGGATTTGGTTGAGAATGGTCATTCAAGAGGACCTCTGGGATACCATGCCAAAGGTGCCTACAGAGCACTGTGGCTCATACAGCAAAGGTGTTTGTTGAATGAATCGAAGAGTGAGTGAAGAGTGTTGCTTTTGCTCTTGGTCTTGCTCAGATCACTGGAGGAATAGAGGCAGGTGGAGGCACATCTGGTGTTTCTCACTGCTGGCCCCAGGATGACCCCCTGTCTGGTGGGCTTGTTCAAGGACAGCATCTTCACTCTGTAGTATGCATCCTTCTGGGGGACCTGGATTCTCCAGAGGCTATGCAGGCGCACATGGCTTTAAAGGCATGGCTTTTGAGTTTCTTCACTTCCATCTTTCCTAAAACTGACCAGCCTGAGAACATTATCCCTTTATGATTGCACTTCTCACACTTTTACAATAAAAAATTCTTTGTACGGGACAGTCCATGTTCTTTTGGATTCTGGGTGCGGGGCTATATTGAAAATGGCAAATAACCTTATTATGCATACTTTTACTGTTTCAATAGCCTTAAACATTGTTATCAATAGTAACAAAGAACCAATAAAGAGAAGACTGTGTTGAAGAAAAAACATTCTCTCACCAACTCCAATCTCACTCCAGAGCATCACTCCAGGGTCTAAATATCCTCTGGGTCCCTAAATAAAGGGACAATTTGAGCAGGCATTTTGAAAGCAAACCTTTTCCATAAATGGGATCACCTGAACCTGTTGCAGTAAGGGTTTGCTGAAACAGAGCTGAAGTACCAGTAAAGAACAACCACTACCAGATGGAGTGTGTGTGTGTGTGTGTGTGTGTGTGTGTGTGTGTGTGTGCAACTCTTTGCAGCTCCATGAACTGCAGACTACCAGGCTCCTCAGTCCATGGAATTTTCCGAGCAAGGATACTGCAGTGGGTTCCCATTTCTTCCTCTAGGGGATCTTTGCAACTCAAGGATCAAACTCTCATCTCTTGCATCTCCTGCTCTGGCAGGTGGATTCCTTGCCTCTGTGCCACTTGGGAAGCCTACATCCTTTATAACTATCTACATGTATGACAATGAAATGTAGATGTCATCTGAAAAGAGGAGTCTTAAAAATTTCTTTTGTGAGTGCACACACTTGATGATCCCTGATTTAGAGAAAGCTTGGAAACACAGATAAGGAGGACAACTCATTAATAGATAGAAAGGAGCCGGGATCAGAAAAATGCTCTCAACATTGCAGACATCTAAGCGGAGATGGAAACAAGTGAAAAAGATTAGGAGGCTTGGGGGTGAAGATCGGCTGCGTATCCTTAAACATGAATTTGTCTGATCTGAGATCTTGGTGAGCGGTCCTATATAGAATGAGGACACCTGTAGCGCTCAGGTTTGTTTGTTTCATCCCTCAGAACACTATGAAATTTAACTTTCTTCTTACCCAATTTGACTTTCAGAGAATCAGGTAATCAGAACTTAAAAAATGATTTGTTTGAATGTTGGGGTTTTTTTTTTAGCTCATCAGATCGAGTATTTCTGAGTCCTACCGTCATTGTTGTCATGCAAACATGTGACTGTCCATCCCATAATAGGCCATAATGATATACTGTGTGTATTAAGTAGGTGATTCTGAAGTAGTTGGGTCAGTGGAGTGGTGAATTCCAGGAGGAAAAACTCCCCTGAAAGTATTTATGCTTGAAAAGAAAACCTCTCCTTAAACAGATACACTTTGAAGAGGCCTTACGAAAGTCATGCAATTTGGTGTTGATGTTACTCCAGAGTCTGCAGTGTTTTGCTGCTTAATTTACTGCTATCTGGCCTCCACTGCACCCCCATCAATCTGTCAGCCGAATGAGTTCTAATTATGCATCTTGTAACCCGGTGTGCTATAGCACGCTGCGTTCATGTGGGGATAGACCTTCAAGATTTACTGCATGCATGCTGATAAAATCCCTGGGTCTCCAAGTCAGGGAGAGGGAGGGAAGGGGTGAAACCTGCATCCAGGCCATCATAGGCAAAGGGGAGCAGTCGGGCAAAGCAGAAAAAGGCGAAGGTTTAGCCAGTGAGTCAGTGCACTCTTAGCCTGACATAATACAAAGTACATTTGAGTCTGTGCTTTAGCAGAGGTCCCTAACCTCCAGGCCACAGACCGATACTTCCTATCAGATCAGCAGTAGCATAAAAGATTAAAAATAAATGGCACAGTAAATGGAATGCCCTTGAATCATCCCCAAGCCATCACCCTCTCCTGTCCATGGAGAAACTGTGTTCCACAAAACTAGTCCCTGGTGTCAGAAAGGTTGGGGGCTGCTGCTTGGACAGTGTATTAGCTCAGAATATACAGAATCTATAGTCAGTTTGTTTGAGGGGTTGTTAGAAGCTTCACTCCTCCTGGTGCCAATCTGGCTGCTTTGTACATTCTGCCCTCTTCTGAGGCCCATTTCTAGACGGATATGGCAGTGAGAAGGGTGAGGGAAGGGTTTAGGAGGGAATTGCCCTTTATTATGGATCTTTTTTTTTTTTGCCTTGGTCATTTCCTTGTTCAGTTCAGTCACTCAGTCATGTTTGACTCTTTGTGACCCCATGAACCACAGCACACCAGGCCTTCCTGTCCATCACCAACTCTTGGAGTCTACCCAAACCCATGTCCATTGAGTTGGTAATGCCATCCAACCATCTCATCCTCTGTTGTCCCCTTCTCCTCAATCTTTCCCAGCATCAAGGTCTTTTCAAATGAGTCAGCTTTTCTCATCAGGTGGCCAAAGTATCGGCGTTTCAGCTTCAACATCAGTCCTTCCAATGAACACCCAGGGTTGATCTCCTTTAGAATGGACTGGTTGGATCTCCTTGCAGTCCAAGGGACTCTCCAGAGTCTTTTCCAACACCACAGTTCAAAAGCATCAATTCTTTGGCACTCAGCTTTCTTTATAGTCCAGCTGTCACATCCATACATGACCACTGGAAAAACCATAGTCTTGACTAGACGGACCTTTGTTGGCAAAGTAATATCTCTCTCTGCTTTTCAATATGCTGTCTAGGTTGGTCATAACTTTGCTTCCAAGGAGTAAGCGTCTTTTAATTTCACGGCTGCAGTCACCATCTACAGTGATTTTGGAGCCCAGAAAAATGCAGTCAGCCACTGTTTCCCCATCTATTTGCCATGAAGTGATGGGACCAGATGCCATGATCTTCGTTTTCTGAATGTTAAGCTTTAAGCCAACTTTTTCACTCTCCTCTTTCACTTTCATCAAGAGGCTTTTCAGTTGCTTTTCACTTTCTGCCATAAGGGTGGTGTCATCTGCATATCTGAGGTTATTGATATTTCCCCTGGCAATCTTGATTCCAGCTTATGTTTCTTCCAGTCCAGGGTTTTTCATGATGTACTCTGCATATAGGTTAAATAAGCAGGGTGACAATATACAGCCTTGACGTACTTCTTTTCCTATTTGGAACCAGTCTGTTGTTCCATGACCAGTTCTAACTGTTGCTTCCTGACCTATATACAGGTTTCTCAAGAGCCAGGTCAGGTGGTCTGGTATTCCCATCTCTTTCAGAATTTTCCACAGTTTATTGCGATCCACACAGTCAAAGGCTTTGGCATAGTCAATAAAGCAGAAATAGATGTTTTTCTGGAACTCTCTTGCTTTTTTCGATGATCCATCGGATGTTGATGATTTGACCTCTGGTTCCTCTGCCTTTTCTAAAATCAGCTTGAACATCTGGAAGTTCACGGTTCACGTATTGCTGAAGCCTGGCTTGGAGAATTTTGAGCATTACTTTACTAGTGTGTGGGATGAGTGCAATTGTCCTGCAAAGTGTACACTGTAATCTTGAGTTCCAGGGAGGCCCAGAGTGTGTGTGTGTGTGTGTGCCATGTGGCATGCAACCCTTCAACCCCTGTCTCCTTGGGAAAGCGAATGCCTCTGATTCGTTTTTCTACCAGCTTGCTTTCTCTTGGGCAAGTCGCTGATACTTCTTCTTTTTAATGCTGGAGTATTTTTCTTTTCTTTTGGCTGCACTGGGTCTTTCTAGTTACGGTGAGTGGGCTCTCACTGTGGTGGCTTTTTGTTGCAGAGCACAGGGTCTAGGCACATGGGCTTCAGTAGTTGCGGTGCATGGGCTTAGGTGCCTGGCGGCATGTGGAATCTTCTTGGACCAGGGATCAAACTCGTGTCCCCTTCATTGGCAGGCAGATTCTTAACCACTTAACCACCAGGGAAGTTCACTGATGCCTCTTAAAGCAGGCTTTGTGGATTTCTGATTGGCGTGCCACTCTGTACTGCTGGCTTCCTCTCCTTTCCCTTCATCTACCAGGAGATTGGAGAGGATAAGTCAGATAATGCCCATAAAAGGCTTTTAAACCCTTAGGAAAATTTTGTCTATGCACAAACACTGCATCCTATAAAAATTCCATGTGTGTTCATAGCCGCATCCATCCTCAAGGATCCAGAGAGTGCCGGATGAGAAGAAATTCCGCCTGGCTACTGCTATGTTCACTGCTTCTGAGACAGACAGAGGTCCTAGAGAGACTTTGCATGACCACCTCCGCCACTGCCCCGATATAGATCTCTGTGAGTGGCGAGAAAAAACTTATTTGCTTCACAAACTCATTGACTAGCTTTTATTTTTTTTTCTTGCTGTTTATCCCTAACTTAACCAGAGTCATAGCAGGGACTTTAGATGGTGTGAGTTTGACCTTTGAAAAAGGCCATAGTGCAGGTTTATTTTCAATTTTTGTATTACATCTCATTTGGTTTCAGTCTAATTTCTTTTAGGCTCATCTTGGCTTTTCTGGCTTAGAAAGCAAAAGATTTCACCTCTTTGCAATTCCATGGATTAAATATTAAGGCCCTGGAGTCTGTTTGAGACCCCAGGACAGGCCCCCAGACACTGGTGGAAAAAAATATTTAAATGACCCTAAATATATAAGACCTTAGTTTTCACGGGCTACCCCCAAACTCTACCAGCTGCCCCTGAGCTCCTTTCAACTACATCGGAAAGCAAGTTCTCTAAACAGAAAATGTAACCACAATAAGTTGTGTCACTTTGGTGATATATCTCTCAGAATATTATAAGCTGGGTAGCTGAATTTTTCATTGCCTTAGAGATGTCCGCAGCCAGAGATCTGAGGATAGAAAGTTTACGTCTCTCTCCATTAAGAAATTTAATTCACATTTTACTTGGTCCCAACCTTTGATTAATACTTTGGATACGTCATGCTGCAGTCCTTAGGATTATGAAAAGTGATTTGTCTAATCTGCGTGTCAGTCTCCTCTGGGGTCTGCTTGGGGTGGGGGGAAGAAAAAAAAACAAGAAAGCAACACTCTGTAGCTATTGATTTCATAGCATTTGCTCAGCATTTGCCTTTACATTCCGGCCAAGTCAAGTGGATACAGAGCAATTTGATCCATGGAGTGTGGCGAGAGTGTTGTCACCATCTACAGACCCAATTCATCTGGAGGATTTCATGTTGCACATATCAACACTGGAAGTGGGTTTTAATGAAATCTCTAGCAAAACGAAGTTCATAGAAAAGTGAATGTAAAAACATATGCTTATGATTCCAGCTGGCTGGGAGAGGTACAATCAAAGTTGCACAGCACTTAGGTCTTTGGTGCAGACTCTTGGCCTTGAATAGATGTTGCATGACCTGAGTCAAAGCTGGGCTGAAGGACAGTTGTGAAGGATAAATATGTCTCAGGTCTGAACTGGTGTTTTCTGAATGTCAGCTAGCTCTTATCTCTCACTGGTTTTTCCTTTCTCACCCCGCTTTGACTCATTTCTCCAGCAAGGCAAAATCTCAACCTCTCTATCTACCTTCCTGTCCACAAACTGAATTTCTCCTGACCTAAGCTATTATTATCTCAGAATCACTGCTCTTTCCAAGAGACGGTTAACCAGTTGGAGGTACCCATCTACTCAAACAGACGTGCCCAAGGTGATGCATAGTCCTTACCTCAAAGTATTAAATCAAATGGGGAGGATTTTCATGGCAGTTGGTCAGGGGGATTAGCTAGAACAAGTGGGGCTTTTATATGTCTCTACATTAGAACTCATAGGGTGGCCTGTTTTATTCAAGAGAGGTTTGGCCCTGCCTGAGGGGTGTTTCATGCAAGAGTCTTGCTTTAATTAGTTACGTGAACCAGAGGGAGAGGCAGAGGCTCTAGAAGTGAGAAGCATATGGAGCTCAGACTCTGGTGGACGTGGATGGGGAGCCTGTTATTCTAACTAGAGCAGGGCAGGCAGGGATGAAAGGGTCCTGGGAAGTCACTCTTGCCTTCACTTAAGCTGTATACTGAGGAGACTTGAAAAGCAATGACGTACTGCAGAATGAGATCACACACCCTTTTGGGCAACACATTTTGACATCTCATGAATCCCTGAAAGGAACAAGATTTTCCTGATGAAACAGAAATGTGCTTTCTATTGTTCGGTTTTGCTTTTTTCCCTTCAGTGAAAATAATAATCTAGTACTTACTATCAAACATGGATATCACTTTATATATTGTTATTTCAGCTCCTCTCTAGACCAAATAATCCCCAATATTTAAGTTTTCTGCTCCTAAATCTTGCATTATTGTTATCAATTTTCCCAGGGTTCCTCCCATGTTACTCACTTTATTTCAGCTGACACCCCAGGATGTTCAGATGCCATCCTAGTTGAAGAACACTGAACTATGTTCAACACTAAGTCATAGAGCCTAAGGTCAGTGTTTGAATCACATCTCTACCACTTAAAGACTGACATGTTTCTAAGCCTCAGATTCCACCTCTGCACAATGGGCATGACTAGGCTTCACCCTCTCTCAGCATTGCTATGAGGATTAAATTTGAAATACAGTAGGACAGTGCTCGGAGAAGGCGATGGCACCCCACTCCAGCACTCTTGCCTGGAAAATCCCAAGGACAGAGGAGCCTGGTGGGCTGCAGTCCATGGGATCTCGAAGAGTAGGACACGACTGAGCGACTTCACTTTCACTTTTCACTTTCATGCATTGGAGAAGGAAATGGCAATCCACTCCAGTGTTCTTGGCTGGAGAATCCCAGGGATGGGGGAGCCTGGTGGGCTGCCGTCTATGGGGTCACACAGAGTTGGACACAACTGAAGTGACTTAGCAGTAGCAGTAGCAGGACATTGCTTGGCACTTGGATGATGGGTTGTACATAATAAAAACAATTTGTATCTGCATCATGTATGATCAAACCAAAGTAGACGAAGTTTCTTGAACTACCAAGACTGTAGTGACCATCTAGATAGATCATAGTACAACTATTGAAAGAGACAAAGAGAAGACTTAAAAGTAGTAAGAGAAACAATGCAATGCGTACCTAGGAAAAACAATATGATTAAAGCTGACTTTTCGTTAGAAATATTGAAAGAAAGTGATGGATGGCATATTCAAAGAACTGAAGAAAAAAAATCAGCCAAGAGTATTATTATCCAACAAAACTGTCCTTCAAAAGTGACAGTGATGAAACATCTTCCCAGGCCAACTGAAAAGTGCTAGCAGAACTACCTTATAAGACATGACATCAAAGAGTAACTTGAATTTACATGAAGAAATAAAGACCACTGGAAAAGGTAATTACATAGGTAAATATAACAGACTACATTACATATTTTTCTCTTTTCTTATCATATCAGATTAAAAATATGATTACATGAAACAATATTTCCAAAACTATACTTTGGGGCTTACAGAAAGACATATATGTCAAAAATAGCAAAAAGGAGGGTTATGTATGTAACAGAATTATGTTGAAGTAAACTCAATGTTGTATTGGAATTAAGTTAGTGTTAATCCAAAGAGAATTATGATAAATTAAGATATAAACTATAATCCCTAGACTAACCAGTCAGAGAATAATGTAAAAATCCAACAAAGGACTTAAAATAGCATACTAGAAAATATCTATTTGACACAAAAGAAGGTAGTAAAGGAGGAAGAGATAAATTAAAAAGAGCATGAAGCATATCGAAAACAAGAACATGACAGGCACAAATCCAGGCATTTCAGTAATTGCATTAAAAGTAAATGGATTAAACCACTCCAATCAAAAGGCAGTTTTCAATGAAAAGTCCAAATATGTGCTATCTACAAAGAGATGCACTTTAGATTCAAAGACACAGATAGGCTGAAAATAAAAGGATGGAAAAGATATACTTTATAAAAAGTAAATGTAAGAGAGCTACACTGTCAAACAAAATAGATTCTAAGACAAAAAAAAAATGTTATTAGGCATGTGGAGGGACATCTTATAATGATAACTGATCAATTTACCAGGAAGATATAAAAGTTATAAACTTATGCACACCTAAGGACAGAGTCCCAAATATATGAAGTAAAAACTCATGAAATTGAAGGGATAAATAGATAATTCAACAAAAGTATTTAGGAGCTTTAATGCCCCACTGTCAATAATTGATAGGTAACTAGACAGAAAATTGGAAATGATATAAGACTTGAATAACACTACCAACCAACTTGTTTTGATCTATGGAACATTCCACTCAACATCAGCAGAATGCATTCTTTTCAAGCATACATGGAACATTCTCCAGGACAGGTTTTATGCCAGGTCATAAAGCAAACTGTTAATAAATTTAGAAGCTTTAAAAGATACAAAGTATTTTTGCTGAAGACAGTGGAAATACATTAGAAATTAGCAACAGAAATACATATGGATAACCTCCAAATATTTGAAAATTAAATGACACATGTCTCAGTAACCCGTGGGTCAAATGAGAAATCACAAGGGAAATTAGAAAATATTTTTAACTAAATGAAAACAAAAACACCATCAACATTTATATGAAGCAGCTAATGTGCTTAGGAAGAAAATTTGGTGAAATAACAGCTTTGTTGAGATACATGTCACATTCCATAAAATGTGCCCTTTTAAGGTGTACAGTTCAGTGGTTTTTAGTATAACTGTGAGAATTTTGCAACTCTTACCACTAATTTCAGAACATTTCATCACTCCAGAGAGAAACTCCATATCCATTACTAGTCACTTTGTATTATTCCCTTCTCCTGTTCCCATGCAAACACTAATGTAATTTCTGTCTCTATAGACTGCCTACTTTGGATGTTTCATATAAATAGAATCATATGCTATGTGATCTTCTATGTTTGCCTTTTTCACTTTGCATATTTTAAAGATGCATCCATGCTGTAGTTTGTGTCTTTATCTTACTCCTTTTTATGAATGAATAACACATTATATGGATATACCACATTTTGTTTATCCATTCATCACTTAATGGACATTGGGATATTTCCACTTTTTGGCTACTATGAATAACCTTTCTGTGAACATTCACATACAGGTTTTTGTGTAGACATGAGTTTTCCATTATTTGGGGTATATACCTAAGAAGAGAGTTGTTGGGTTATATAGTCACTCTGTGTTTAAATTTTTTAGAAACTGTCAAAGAGTGTTTCAAAGCAGCTTCACCATTTTACCTTCACACCAGTGATAAAGAGGATCTATGGAAAACCCAGAGCTAAAATAAATCTTATTGGTGAAAGACTGGAAACTTTACCCCTAAAGTCAGGAACAAGACAAGGGTGTCTATTCTCATCACTTCTGTTCAATGTTATACGGGAAGTTCTAGCCAGGACAATTAGGCAAGAAAAAGAAATAAAAGGCAACCAAGTTGGAAAGGAAGAATTGTAACTGTATTTGCAGATGACATGCTCTTAAATATAGAAAATTCTAAGGAATCCACAGAAAATCTTTTAGAGCTAATAAACTAGTCTAACATGGTTGCAGGAAAAATATCAATATCGAAGAATTAATTATATTTCTAAAACACTAGCCATGAATAATCCAAGAGGATATTTCCATTTACAATAGAATCAAAAGAAGAAAGTACTTAAGAATAAATTTAAACAAGGAAATGTAAGACTTATCTACTGAAAACTATAAAACATTGTTGAAGGAAATTAAAGAAGGAAATAAATGGAAAGATATTCTGTGTTTGTGGATTGGAAAACTTAGTATTAAGTCTGTAATATTTCCTAAATTGATCTGCAGATTCAATGCAGTCTCTTTTAAAATTCCAACTGCCTTTCTTGCAGAAATGGAAAAGTTGATTTTAAAAGTCATAATGTTCCTTGGATTGTTGTAAATTATGAAAAAAATGATTTTAACATTTTTGACAGTGTTCATGTTGCTTTTATGGAGGAGTTGATTTTCAGAAGTTCTTACTCTGTTATTCCATAACTGTTTCTAGAGGGAAAATATAAATGGATAATTTCCTAGTAAAATAAATTAACAAAATTGACTCTGAATAAGTAAAAAATTAATAGATCTATAACCATTGAAGAAAGTTAAAAAAATAAAAAGCTAGTGGTTTGACCTGCTTATTCTAAGGGGATGTCTTTCAGCCCAAGTGGCCTGTGAGACACTCCCTCTCTCTGTTTCTCTCTTTGCATGAGTTTTTGAACATGCAGAATCATGCTAGAATTCTTTCCACTTGGGTGACAACTCCTGGGTGGGTGAATTCGAAGATATGTGTCTAGTGGGAGGCTGGTGGTCTAATGTGCTCTAAAGGGTAGACATGGGGAGGGGCGTCATTTGTATTTTAAAATTGGGTGTTCTAGGAGGGTGTGATTGTAGGAGTCACGGCCACCCTTGGGTTTGCACTTGAGGGGCTGGACTCCAGTTAGTTCCTAACTCCTAAATGTGGTGGAGAGAGTAGTGGAAGGGGCCGTGAGGACCAAGTTCTAAGTACGTCTCTCCAAGCGGAGCACCTAGAAGCCTCCCTGGGTGCTACGGAGGACTCCAAGAGGGTAGAGACAGCCTGAAACCTCCCACCCTCTATTCCAGGGCTGCAGGCTCAGCAAGGATGAATACGTTCTGTGCCTTGCCTGAGGCGGTGTGGCCTGCTGACTCTTCTTAAGTTCTTCTGTGGAAGAGCATCTTCGGGAAGCTTTGTGCTGGGTTAAGATGCTGCAGTGGGGCCAAGCCGCCATTGTGTAGGTCTAGTCCTCTCAAGACTTTCTGTTCTGTGCAGGCTGGAAAAGGGTGGGGGAGGTATCTCTCTCAGTGATGAACTGCAGGCTCTTCCTTGAGGAACTGGATAGGATAGTGTACACATCCCCTTCGCCTCCCCTCACCCTGGTTCCAAGAGCTTGTTGTTATTGTTGTTCAGTTGCTAAGTCATGTCTGACTCTTTGCAATCCCATGGACTGCAGCATGCCTGTCTCCTCTGTCTTCCACTGTCTCCCAGAGTTTGCTCATATTCATCTCCACTGAGTCGATGATACCATCTAACCATCTCATCCTCTGCTGGCCCCTTCTCCTTTTGCCTTCAGTCTTTTCTAGCATCAGGGTCTTTCCCAAGGAGTCAGCTGTTCACGTCAGGTGGCCACAGTATCGGAGCTTCAGGTGCCCAAAAGCCTGAAATGAACATTTCTGAAGTTTTACTCCTATGAAAAAAAAGAGAGCTATTTTTCTGAGAATATATTTTATAGGAAAGAAGTTTAGTTAATCAGATGTTGGGCTCCTTAAGTGAGGATGGGGCCAATTTGGGGGATAGTCACAGAAGGGAACCTGGGTACAGGTGGCAGGGAACACTTCTTCATTTGATGGTGGTTGGAGGGAGGCTGGCCTGGAAAGGTGTTCTGCTAGCTGAAACGTTCCCAGAAAGGAGACTCACTAAAAATGGATCATAGACAGTGTTCTAACCCAACCGCCGTTTTTCAGGTTGGGCGAGATAGATTTCATTTGATTGCTTTTGCATTTTCTTTTTATCTTAGATAAAGGGTGTGCCTGGTTTCTCTGCACTGAACAATGACCCGATTGTTAGAAACCTTGCTTACATGTATATATGTGTGTGTGTTTTGCCATGACTCCTGTGTTTTGGAAGTCTCTGGGGACAGATGATATTTATGAATGATGTCCCAAGGGTATAATCAGGATGACTCATTCTTGGAACCAGTTTTATCCGTTAAGAGATGCCAGCTGCACCCAGTTCACAGCAGAACATACTTGAGATAGCTTCTCGCTCTAACCTGCTCCTGGTTTGGGGTCAGAAGGGCATATTTTCGAGGCCTTTCTACTTTTCCAGAGATTTAATTTCCCATGATGGATTCCTGGGGACTTTCTGTTAAGTGTTTTGATAAGGTGAAGACGGTTACATAGTTGAGAAAAAATTGTGTTTTGGGATTTCAGAAAACATATCCCCATAGGCAGTTTTATGAGTTGCAGCATAATAGCACTAACAAAGTCTTGTATTTATTCTCTGTCATTCTTGAGGTGATACAGAAGAATTTCCTGATGCGATTGTCTCTGTATTTATAAGACATCAGTTAGGCAGGCAGAGTGGGGATTATTAATCATCTCTCTTCTCTTACCTTTCCAAGAGTCACCACTGAAGGGGAGAAAGGGAGGTGATCACTTGTTATATGATGTTCAAAAGCCCCTCCGGTAAGGCAGGATCAGAATGGGAGACCACATTCTTGGGGTCTAAGTTAGTAAGCTTTCATTGGAAGTTCCGCCCCGATCCAGGCAAGCTGAAGTTGCTGAAGGCTTCTGAGACCTGATTCTAGACACAGAGGTGTGTCTCAAACCCCAAACAAACCCACGATGACCTCTGCAGAGGGCTGGCCTCTGAATCTGCCTGGGGTCGCCTCATCTCCAAGGCATTTTCACTCCTTGCCACCTGTGCTTTCCTGAATTTTCCCACGGAGGATCATCCTGGAGCACTTGGATCAGTCCTATCAAGCTCTCTGTCTCCTCTACCCCATTTTCTGCGGTTCTTCATGACCACGGATTCATTTATCCTGGGGAATTTCCCTGTGTTTACTTTTTCCACCCACTTTGCCAAGTCGGACATGCTACCAGCACAAGGATTAGGTAGGCACTCCCTCCCTTTTCTCTGGACTCATCCTCGAAATAGCTGTCTGATCCCATCTCTTGGAGAGAAGGCAGGCGGAGCTTCGAAACACACTTCAACCTGCACATCTGGCCGGCGGACGGGCGGGCAGGAGAGACTGGAATTCCTGGACGGGATCCTTGGCCTGTGGTCTCTAGGGATTGCTTGTTGAATAGCTCCGCATCACATCACTTCACAGATAAGGAAGATGTCATCCCCACGGCATCTCTGATTTCGGCACAAGCTTCAGAAAACCCCAAGCAGCTAATCTAGAACATGATGTTTTAAGCCGCTATAATCACCAGCCAACTTTGAACATGTGCCACACACATGCCTTGCCTGCGCATCCTAACTGCAACTCTCAGCCACCGGAGTACCTAGGTGCACTCTCTCCCGGTGCCTATGGGAGGCGCTAGAGCTGCACACGGGGAGGCAGAGGATGTCACCACGCCCGCCTGTTGGAGTCTTCCGCAGGCACCGGTCTGTGACCCACCTGGAGAGGGCACTGCGTGGAGGTCGAGGCCCTAGGTTCATTCCTCCCCACCCTCGCGAATCACTTGTGAGCTCTTTGGCAAGTCTCCTCGCTGGGTGTTAATCTCCTTATCTACCAAATGGAAATCTCTTGGCTGGGAAGGATCTTGACTGTTTTGGGAAACTGAGCCAGGAGTCAACTGAGGCAGGCTGACCAATGGGTCAAACAGACTAACAAGGGAAAACTTAATGGGAAGAGATTTAATATCCTGGACACCGGTTCAAAGCAACTGTGCCAGGAAGTAACAGAGCGGAACAAGAAGCAGCAGGTGGGAATGGATGTTGGGTGTTTTAGTTAATAGCAAGCGCAGAGAGGAGGATTCCTGAATAGCGAGTGTAAACACTGGGTGCCTTAGTAGAAATATAGTTCTCAAAACAAGAGAGCTGATAGTCATACTGGCTGGACCAGTGCTGGAGATTTGGGTTCCATTTGGGGCCTCATTCTTAAGAGGACAGTGACATTCTGGAGTTTATCTGAAGGAAGATGGACCAGCATGGTGAAGGATATGAAAGCCCAGGGCATCTAGGAAACAGCAGAAAATCAAGAATGTCCTTTTCGGTCTCTGGAAAAGGATCCATTTAGCAGGGCCTAGTGGCTCAAATGGTAAAGAATCTGCCTGCAGTGCAGGAGACCTGGGTTCAATCAGTTCTGGGTCAGGGAAGATCCCCTGGAGAAGGGAATGGCAACCCACTCCAGTATTCTTGCTTAGAGGATCCCTGGGGCCAGGGGAACCTTGTGGTCTATAGTCCATAGGGTCGCAAAGAGTTAGACTTGACCAAGCAACCAACACTTTCACTTTCAGCAGGACCTGGTAGTTGCCCAGAGAACCAACCAAGGGCAAAAAAGCCAAAAAACTTCAGGATAGTAGTTGTGTAGTTGTTTTTTTCCGTCAGCTTATGGGAGAACTTTTGTTTCATTTTTCTCTTTTTTCCTTTCTTTTCAAACTTTCCCCTATCCACTACTTGTAATATTGTTCCCTTACAGAGAAAATTTTATTTAGCAAAATGTAATCTACTCGTGTGGTTAAAAAAGTAACTGGCCAACTCATTAACCAATCAACAGACCAACCAAGTTAATAAAAAGTCTAAAAACAAACACAAACACAGGGAAAATCTCCTTGCCACCCTTATACTCTGGAAGGGACAGTTTGGCAGGGTCCTTAGAGCAGAGACTCCGAAGCTAGGCTGCCTGGATTTGCATCCCATCCCTGCTGCTGACTAGCTGTGTGGCCTTAGGGAAGTTACTTAACATCTCTGAGCCTTAGTATCCTCATCTGACAAATAGGAATAATGATGCAGGATTGTAGTGATGATGAAAGGGGGTTCATACATGTAAAGCACTTAAGAGTAGCTCTTGGCTTGCAGTAAGTTGCGCATACATGTTAGCTTTCATTATCCTTGGCTTCATTTTCCCTGTTCCCCCTTAAGTAACTGAAACATTTTTTCCAAAGAAGTGTATTTATTTATTTGGCTTCGTCAGGTCTTAGTTGCGGCATGTGAGATCTTTTCGTTTCAGCGTGTGAACTCTCGTTATAGCATGTGGGATCTAGATCCCCGACCAGAGATTGACCAGGGAGCTCCCTGCATTGGGACAGAGTCTCAGCCACTGGACTACCAGGGAAGTCCCAAGTCACCTGATTTTTTAAGTTCCTTATATATTCTTTCAGAGTTTCTTGATGCACATATAAGCATATATGAATATCATTTTTATCTCAAAAAATTCCAAAGTTAGTATATGGTACACATTGTTCAATGCTAGGTTTTGTGTTTTTTTTTTTTTTCCTTTCACTTGATAGTATATCTTGGAGATTTTTCCACATCAGTACAAAGAGAACTTCCTCATTCTTCTTCACAGCTGCACATATAAGGAAGAACTTTCTAACAATTAGGGCTTGTTTTAACATAGAGCTCTGTCACTGAGAGCATTCAGGCGAACAGCAGACAGGGATGATGGAGCTGAGATTTATGTGTCAGCGAGGTAGTCAGGCTAGAATACAGCTACTGTTCCTCCAACTGAGATTTCCTGATTCTGTGTGTTAAGTTGTCCACAGAATTAAAGAGCAGTTAAAAAAACTCCAGAAACAACATTGTTGTTCTGTGTCTCTGACAGGGTTCTGACCTGGGGGTCAGCTAGCCCTGGGGTGGGTCGGACTCCAGAGGGCTGAATGGGCCATCTCAAAACCCAGGGGCTCCCAGTCAAGGTCCCGGCTCATCCTCCAGCCCCGTTGGGAGCTAACCTGGTCCGTCGTGATTACTTGGAAGGAAGAATTCCATTCCAGAAGATTCCAAGCCATTCTTTGGTAGACGGTCTCACTGGGAGGTGTCCTTCATGGTGACCCTGATCAGGGTTCTTGGCCTTCCCCAACCAGTACAAATGGACTAGAGGTCAGACAAGAAATTCAGGTAAGGCTTTACTGGGGCTCCTGCCACACCAGGAGGGAGCAAATACAAGTAACAGGTTTCCTTGCTTGTTCCTCAGGGAGAGGGGACAAGCTGGTTCCTTCTATGGGGTGAGGGTATCCAGGGGTTGTCGGGCTGGAAGAGTGACTTAGGTGGTTTGCCCACCCCTTGGGGGGGTGTTGTGTGCAGGGGGCACTCTGCTTTTGCTCCGAACACCTTACTCCTGGCCCTTCAGAAGTAGCAGTTCTTTTTGTTATTTGGTATCTCGTTGTCGAGAATTTGGCCCAACTGTGGATGCACAATTATTTTTAGTCCCTTAGAGTTTCTTTGTTTTGAAGGCACTGCCGCAAAGAGTCCAGGTTCCAGGTCTCAGCCTGTCTCAATAGGACGCTAGTTTTGTGCCCCATTTCTCCAACCTGCAACTCGCCATCTCCGGTAGAACTTTGCTGGCCAGTATGACTGGGTTCCCAGCAGGCATCAAAAGCCCCCGGCCTTTCTTCCCTTCTGCTCGTTGCTGGGTATTCAATTTGAAAGGAAACAAGAGATTAGGTCAGCTTCCTTCTACCAGCAGCTCCCAAAACTGAAGAGTAAAGGTCTCCTGACTTGTGATTGCAGAAGGTGAGAAAGAACTCAGGGTGATTGCCCAGGTGATGGAAAGATCCCTCAGGTCTCAGGAGAGTCTGAAATGTCCCCTCATAGAAATGAAGCCTTTTGCTCCACTGATCTATAAAAATGCAGGTCCCATTGAGAGAAACAACACAAACATTTTTCAGGCACGAATTCCTTGGTGGATGGGAATAGCTGAGAACAGAGCTCCCACAGGGCATTCAGAGCAGGTAGCAAGAGGAAGCACAGGTGAGACTGCCAGGAGAAGATCCTAGAAACAGATGGGAAGGCTTCTGGGGACTGGCCCTGTGCTGGAACTTTATGGATACAGATCCTAAAAGGAATCAGTCTGGTCTGCTTGTTAGGATTCTTAGCAGAGAATTAACAGCAGCAATGGTTAACCTTGCCTAATTCAAGGTTATAAATATTTTCCCCCATGTTTACTTCAAAAGTTTGATAGCTTTAAGTTTTAGGGCTAGGATCAATTTTGAGTTAGTTTTTGTATAGAATGTGAAATATGGATCAAGGTTCTTTTTTAAAAAATACTGTATATTAAAAAACACACATTTATTTATATACTTGGCTGCCTCTTGCCTTAATTGCAGCATGAGGCATCTTTGTTGTGTCATGCGGGATTTTTCATGTGGCGCGTGAGCTTTCTCTTGTTGTGGTGCACGGGCTTAATTGCCCCATGGCATGGGGATCTTAGTTACCTGACCAGGAATGGAACCTGGGTCCCCTGCATTGCAAGGTGAGTTTAAACCAGTGGACCACCGGGGAAGTCCCAAGTTTCATTGTTCTGACATATGAATAGCTAGGTATTTCAGCAACATTTGTTGAAGAGAATTTCCTTTCTTTCCTGAAATGTTTTTGCACCTGTGTCAGAAATCAATTGGCCATATACCTGTGGGTCCACATCTTTGGGGACTTCCTAGGTGACTCAGGGATAAAGAATCACACTGCAATGCAGAAGTTGCAGAGCACGGGTGCAGGTTTGATCCCTGGGTGGGGAATAGCCCCTCGAGGATGGCACAGTATTCTTGTCTCCAGCATTCTTGCCTGGAGAATCCCACGGACACAGGAGCCTGGCGGGCTACAGCCCATAGAGTCTCAAAGAGCCGCACACGACTGAAGCTGAGCACACACGCCATGTCTTTAGTATTCCTGAGCCCTACTCTGTTATAGCCCCTGCTTAGGGCTAGCACGTGATAGGTGATAACTGATTGGGGATATAATTTGACTGCAGGCGTTCAGAGTTTTCTCATGAGACCCAGCTGAATGTGGCTGGGCTTGGAGACAGTAGGGCAGTAAGGAAGTCAGATGGTGTGAAGGTGCAGCAGTGTGCTGTTGTTCACACTGCTGGCTCTTGTTCACACGGACTCTAAAGGTTGGCACTAAATAAGTCCAGGTCAATCTGAGCTCCCGAAAGACACTATAGGAATCAGCTTTCTCACCAAGCCAGTAGGTTTTGGAGACCATGCCTCCAGTTTGTGAAACTTAGTGCTAAAACACTCAAAACAACTGTCAACAGAGGTTATGGTTGATTCCTGGTGACTCCCTGTAGCAGTGATGTCCGATAGAAAGATAACACAAGTTATAGATATAACTTGACATTTTCTAGTAGATGTCTTTTAAAAAGTGAAAAGATTCAGGTAAATCAATTTTGTAACATAATTTAACTTGACAGATACAAAACATCATCCAACATATAATCAATATGAAATCATCAATGGGATATTTTATATTTTTTTGAACTAAATCTTCCAAATCTGGTATGTATTTTACAACTATAGAACATCTCAATTCCAACTATGCAGCACATTTCAAATCTCAGTGGCCACATATGGCCAGTGGCTACAGTGTTGGGCAGCAAGACTTCTGAACTTGCCTTCCACTTCTTGTTTTAATTCACCCCCTTTCTTCAAATCTTTATTCCATAGAAAAGCTCTTCTCTCTGGAGTCCAGCTTCCATTCCCCATCATGTTGCCGGAAGGCAAAATCAAAGGAGGATAAGAATATCCTAAGGATAGAAAATAGAAAAAGAAAACCTAAATCTGTATCAAGCAAAAAGTTCACAAATCACATTTTACTTACACACAGAGTGGGGAAGGGTTGGTGCACAAGGCTTTGTGGTGTGTGGGCTCATGAGAACCAATCTATTGCTTTTCAGGGATTTTGCAAGCCAGCTTGCAAAACACAGCCATTAATGAAAATCAAGATATATAAACTTGCCGTTGACTAGAGTATATTAAAAACATAAGTAATAAATATACGATACACACTACTCAACACTTTCTAATTACATGACTCTACTTTGCCATCACCTCTTAGGACTCTGACATCTCAAACCACTATGTGATGCTGTGCTCCTCCCTCCAACTCTGAGTCATAATGTGAAACTGATAGGAGTATTCACACCACAGAAAATGGCAACTCTACCCCAAGATTTGCTGGCTTTTAAAACTTTACCATCATATCCCTGGGAAGGCTCTAGAACATGTCCATTCAATGAGATGAAGCATGCTTAGCACGTTTTACATGTTCAGTCAGTGAGGTTGCTCTATTGATAAGGAACGGAAATCTGAATAATTTCCAAGAGGGAGAGGATGTTTGGTTTGAAACAGCCTGTATCATTTCTGTAACTTTTTTCCACATACCCCTAATGCTGGCTTTTCCAAGTGTCCAAGAGTGACGTTGACCTAGAAGTTTCAACCTGCACTCAGTGGGGCCTTGATAATAAAGTTATTCTCTAAGTACTACCCTCATTCCCATTGCTTTAGAGCAATGGTCCCCAACCTCGAGGGTCTAATGCCTGATGACCAGAGGTGGAGCTGACGTACTAATAACAGTACATAATGCCCTTGAATCACCCTGAGACCATCCCCAACTTGGTCTGTGGGAAAACGTCTTCCGTGGGACCGTTCCTGGTGTCAAAAAGTTGGGGACTGCTGCTCTAAGGATGGAGACAGAGAAAGAAGGCTTAACAGCCTACCTACTAGATATTCATAGCCATTCTCTCCAAGAGGTTTTCTTTCGTTTACCTACATTTTCTAACTTTTCTACAATGACATTCCAAGTTTTATCTAAATTAATTTTAAAAACAACACAGGAGAATGTTTCAGTGTCTTCAAAGAGCTATTTCAGTTTTAGAGTGCTAAGAGTGGGGAGAAGCATATTAAACATGAGAGGGTTTCAGCGGGACTAGATGAGGCTCCCTGGATTCCCAGCGTTTGAGATGAATCAATTAAAAGGAGGCGAAACAGGAAGACTGCAGACAGGTCTCTGTGAGTCCCAGAGTATTTGCGTTGAAGTATCTTTCCTCCCATACGAAAGCCCCCATTCATCCTCACAGATGACATATGGGATGTCGATTAATGAATATGGATTTGATGTGACTTCATCTCTCTGCCAAACCAACTCACAGAACTAATTCCACTTTCGACTATGTTAAATGAGGTTTTAAAAAGTGTATTAGAGGATCACTTTTGAAGTCTTTTACCTAGATCAAGGGGTGCATTTGGGAGAAAACTTTGGGGACAACCCTTTCCCCATACACCCACGGTTGGAGCCATATTTTGATGTCTTTGATTTATAAGGGGAGAGGCTAGGGGGATCTGTCTTGAGAGGGCTTTGACTTTTAAGGGATTCAACTAGTTGAAACCTTATGTGCATTTGGAAATAAAGCTCTTTTATATCATAAAAGCTTGAAGGTGGGATGGGACCCCAGAGGTCAATACTCTCAACTTAAATTGGGTGCCTGAGTCCCCTCATTATGGCTCTACCCGGTTTCCATCTTTGCCTGACACACCTCCCATGACAACCCAGTCTATTTAAAGTATTGTCCATAGGAAGCTTGGTTCACATTGATCCTGTGATATACACCCATTGTTCCTTGGTCTAGAAGATGGGGGTAGGGACACATTTGGATGCAAGCTATTAAGATCTGTATAAGAAAGAAAGACCATTTCTTGGTAACTTAATGCAACATGGCCAGCACTCACTAAGCGATCCTGTATGAGCAAGGCTCTGATTTAGGCACTGTGAGTGATATAAAAATAAATAAAATAGAGGCTCCATCCACATGAAGTTCACAAGCCACAGTGTAGTGTGTGTGTTTGTGTGTGTGCACGTGCACATGCTCAGTCATGCCTGACTCTTTGCAGCCCCATGGACTATAGCGTGCCAGGCTCCTTTGTCCAAGGAATTTTCAGTGGGTTGCTGTCCCCTACCCAGGGGATCTTCCTGACCCAGGGATCGAACCAGTGTCTCTTGCAACTTCTTCATTGGCAGAAGGGTTCCTTATCTACTAGCGCCACCTGTGAAGCAGCTCAAACACAAGGTACAAGTTGAGCTGATGAAGGCAATGGGACCAGTATTTGTCAAGTACCTCTGAAGGGCCGTGCTTGTCATGGGTCTCATGTAATCCTTGTGGCTTGTGCATTAAACTCCCTCAACTGTATTTTCCTTACTTGTGAAATCAGATGTTGAATGAGATGTCCTCTGAAGTCGCTTCTAGCCATCACATTCCATGATTCATCCTGCCTTTCCCAGTGGCCCTAGTCTTCCTCTCCTGGGTTGGGCTGGCTCGGGAGCGGAGAGGCAGGAGACATGTTCTTTTTCCCGCTCCCTATGGGATGCACTGTTGACTTCAAACCAGTTTGAACAAAGCACTCAGGAATAAACCACAGAGAACCATCTAGAATTGGCAGAGGATAACCCTATGACCCCAGAGGCTTTTTCCATCTCTAATTTTTATGATTCACTAATTTGCTGCACCACACTCTGTCCGGGAATTCAGAGTTCAAAAAAGATGCAATGTAAATTGCTGGAGGTAATGAGAAGGTTGCTGGCACCGTGGGGCCAAAAGGGTGGTTTTCAGTGAAATTAAATACAGGGAGATATTTAAAGAAGCCAGAGACATTTTTTTCCCCTGAGAGACTCCCATTTTAAGGCTGGTAGGGTAAATTTTGGGTTTTCGTTTGCAGTGGTGTGACTAGGTTTTGGCTCTGTTATGACTCCAATAGAGCTGCTTATCTGTTTTATAGCCTCCCTGAAGCTCTCGGATGCAGACATGGTTGTTTAGCAATGAGTTCTGCTGTAATTAAAAGACAATCACTTTTGAAGTGGGAGATGCTGTAGGAAGGCAAGTGTGCTATAAATATGCATGAGTTCTTTGAGGAAATTGCTTATGGCCAGGAGCAGTAACTTGGTATTCAAATAGTCTCATGACTTTTGGCGCTTGCTACATTGCCCCACCTCTGGGGACTCTTTATGCCTGTTTGTAGCTTTGCATTGAAATGATGTCATGGAGACAAGAGACAAGTAGTATGATTGTTCCAGAACTATGATATGGCCAGAAGACCAGTAAGCCAGTTGCCTTTGGTGCCTATGGGAGTTCAATGAGGCTTGGTTTAGTGGGAGGATGGAAGGAGAGGGCCGGCAAGCCAAGTGCATACCTGTGTGGGAGGATAATGAGTAGTCAGTACAGCGGAAGCATTTCTTTCCTGGGTCCACATTCTGATGTAGCTATAAAGCGTACACCATGCATGCTTAATAATAATGTCTTAAATACCATAGAAAAAAATTACCATAGAAAGGCACCACTTTGGAGAGTGGTCGGCATCCCAATGATTTTCCCTCTTGGTTGGATCATGTTGCTGTTTTGGGGTCAGGCATCAAATGAAGAAGTGCACCTGTGTTTAGAGACCATGTTCTGTAACAAAATGTATCTTTAAATGTTGGGTTTGTGGGATTTCCCTGATGGTCTAGTGACTAAGACTCCTTGCTCCTCATGTAGGGGGCCTGGGCTGGATCCCTGGTCAGGGAACTAGATCCCACCTAATGCAGCTAAAGGTCCCACATGCCACAATGAATACCCAGCACTGCCAAATAAATAAATATTTTTTACAAGTTGGGTTTGTACCCAGAACCTGCACTCAACAGAAGCACCTGAGGCTGGATGCCATAGGAGGAAGAGTAGATTCATATACTTCATCTCATATGCGCTTTGCAACAAATGACTATGGAGAAAAACACCAGGCTTAATGACTAGTATGATTTAAATAGTTATTTTCTGCTACTGCTGTCTATCTTTCTCTCATTTTCTTTTCCCCCAAATGTGGGAAGTTGAAAGTGCAAGATAAATAGGTACATGATGCAAACAAACTGTGTAAACATGAATGTGTATTACTGCCTTTGCTTTTCATAAGAATCCTACATAATAAGTGATGCTATCCCCATTTTGCAGATGTGAAAACTGAGGTTCATGACTAGTATAAGTTCATGACTAGTGGTGGAATTTGAGCTAAGTTTCCAAAGCCTGTGCTCCTTTTTCTATGTCTAACAGACTGGATATATTATTTATTTATTTATTTTTAAGCATTTAGTTGGCTGTGTCGGGTCTTCGTTGCAGCATACAAGATCTTCGATCTTCGTTGCAGCATTCAGGATCTTAGTTGTGATATGTGAACTCTTGGTTGCAACACAATGGATCTAGTTCCTTGACCAGGGATCAAACCCAGGCCCTCTGCACTGGGAGCATGGAGTTTTAGCCATAGTACCACTATGGAAGTCCCTGGATATGTATTTTTTAAAGGAGGATAAGAACATAGAAAGCACATGAAGGAAGGAAGGGACAGAAAAAGACTTGCAAATAAGAAACAGACATTTATGGAGTGTCTGTTACCTACCACTTACTGCATTTTGCGTATCTTATGTTCTAGGCTCTTAGTTTCCTATGGCTACTGTAAGGAATTATCACAAACTTAGTGACTTAAACAACAGAAGGGCATTCTGTCACAGTTCTGGAGGCCAGGAGTATGTAATCAATATTGCTGGACTAGGGGCTTCCCTGCTATTCTAGTGGTTAAGACTCTATGCCAACAATGCCAGGGGCACTGGTTCAAACCCTGGTCGGGGAACTAAGATCCCACATGCCATGCAATGTGGCCGAAAAAGGGAAAAAATATTGCTGTGCTGAAATTAAGGTGTGAGCAGGGCCATACTCTCCCTGGAGGCTAGAGGGGAGAACCTGCTTCTTGCCTCTTCAGCTGCTGGTGAATGCCAACATTCCTTAACTTTAACCGCATCCCTCCAACCTTGGCTCTGTGGTCACAATGCCTTTTCCTCCTCTCTGTATGGCAACTCTCTCTCAGCCTCTCTCTTTATAAGGACACTTGTGATTATGTTTAAAACCCACTTGAATAACTCAGGATACTCTCTTCATCTCAAGAATCTTTTAACATCTGCAAAGTCATTTTTGCCATATAAGAGAACACTCCCAGGTCTCAGGAACTGTGATATGGATTTCTCTAGGAGGACCATTATTTAACTGACCACACATCCAAATCATGTATATTCAGGGAGTGCCCTCTGCGAACAGCTTAGCCATTTGTATATTTTGTTGTTGTTGTTGTTTATTTTTCTGATTAGAGATCATTAATTCTGTGCCTCATCTTTGAGGCCCACCTGGACTGAGGAAAGAGAAGAGTCATTTACCCCCTGAGTTTGCCTTACATCAGCTTGGTGGCTCAGAGGGTAAAGCGTCTGCCTGCAATGTGGGAGACCTGGGTTCTATCCCTGGGTTGGGAAGATCCCCTAGAGAAGGAAATGACAACCCACTCCAATACTCTTGTCTGGAAAATCCCATGGACTGAGAAGTCTGATAGGCTACAGTCCATGGGGTCACAAAGAGTTGGACACGACTGAGCGACTTCACTTTCACATTTGTGAAAAAAATTTTTAATGTGTTATATGTGGTCGATCCCCATTCGATATATGAGGCTTAATTTTTGCTTTGGTATGAGAGTAATGTTCAGTTTAGATACTGAATGTATGGTTGCCTTGGGTCATGGTTTTTTCCAGAAAGCTACAACCTGTCCGGTGCCCACATCTTCTGAAAGCAACAGGCTCACATTGCAGCAAGAGAGACTGGGCGAGCTCTGCAGAAGGGGCTGACCGCAGAGGCACGGGGAGAGGTTCGATGAATGCTTCTTAGTCTGATGGGGGGCGCGGAGTTAGAGGAGCTTTGAGAGGCCCTCAGAAACTGAAGCTACAGAACAGGAAGTGACTCGAGCATGCTCTCTGAGCTCTGAGTGGAGGGCTACAGTTTAGAGGGGGTAGGAGGTGTGCACACAGGAAAGGGCTGATGGTTCCTCAGAACCTGAAGATGTCAGTAGGATACTGGCACCATGATGAGGTCATGATGAAAAGTCACAAGGCCCAGACAGCTCTTCTAGGGTATAGGAGGTGCTCCCTTGCACGGAGGGGACAGGTGCTGGCTCTGACTGGAAGATGTGTATACCCGAATCCCAGTGATCTTTACCAAAGGCTTGAAGTTCTTTTTGACTTGAAAAGGAAGCACTCGGATGTCCCTCCATCTGAGGCGCATGAAAAACTTTTAAATTCAGGTCGTTCCCACTGTCCTCCCAAACCAGTCCTCTCTGCTGATGTGTTCATTTTGGACATTTGTACAAGGATTCTCTCAACCACTTGGGACTCGGTAATGGTGCTGCTTTCCCTTGGCTTTCTCCCTCAGACCCCTTCTTGAAGAGGCAGGTAGCCTAGTCATAGGATCTGGAGTAGACAGAGAAACCAAGCACACAAATTGTATTAGAATCAGGCTCTTCCACTTATTTGCTGTGTGACTTAAATCTACTATTCAGTCTCTGAAAAATCAGGATAACACAATAAATCCAACCCCACAGGGTTACTGGGAGGGTAAGATAATAGTAATAGTTATTACTGTTTTGTTATTTTTTCTCTTATAGCTTCCACTTCAATTCAGGCCTTAGTCACCCCAGATCAGGACTATAATAGATTTCTTTAAATCAGTAATTTTCAACTCTTTAAACCATGACCCAGAGTGAAAATTTTATTTTTATCACATGACATTAAAAAAACTGTCACAAAGTAGAAATACATGTTTCATAAAATACTCAAGTATTTTCCATTCTTTACTCACTAATTGCATAAAAATTTTTGTTTCAGTCTATTACATTGATTTCATGACCACCTGTGAGTCAGAAAAGGGGTGGGTCATGTAGAAGCCATTGTGAGGACTTTGGATTTTATTTAGTTACTTATTCAGAAAAGAACTCTATGGCCTATATATGTCTTAACCATGCTGTTAGATACATTTTCTTTTACATTCATTTTTTTTTTCCCCTACTGAATGGCATGTAGGATCTTAGTTCCCTGACCAGGGATCAAACCCATGACCCTTACACTGGAAGCTCAGAGTCTTAGCCACTGTACCACCATGGAGGTTCCTACACTCAAACCTTGGTAGCTCATTCTGCTCTCCTGACTGTGAATCCACATCAGTATCCTCAGTGAAAAAAATTCCAAGTCGTACCTTGAGAAGAAGACACCCCTAGGATCCCATCCAAGCAGTGTGGTGCCCCCAGGCCCCAGCCGACCTGATCTCTGTGTAACCTTTTAATTTGTGAAGAGCTTTATAGTCTCTCTCTGTTCATTCTCAGCTAAAAATAACTCACTGGGCAAGATCCAACACATTTCTGAATGCAGCTGGGGGATCATGTCTCCATGCTGGGGTGAATCTCACACTCTGAGCAGTCTGACCTGACCTTCAACCTGTGATGCACCAGATAACGTGGCACCTGCGGATTACCCGGGCTTTAAAGGAGCTCACCATGTACAGCTCATTTTCGCATTTCACAGGCTTCAACTCAAGAGGCCTTGCAAACCTCACTGCCTTTGTCCTCCTATTTAAGAAATACTTCCTCCTCTAGATGCCTGTCTGGAGTGCAGGACATCGTGTTCCTCCCAAATATTAACAGAACCTACAAACAGCAAGTCTTGAGTGAGGAAGGATGGCAGTGATTAACTCTTAGTTCTCCAAACAACCCATGGAGATAGCTACTAATGTTGACCTCCTTTTATAGAGGAGAAGATCAAAGCATAGAAAGGCTAAATACGCTCTCTCTTTCTTTCCTTTTAGTATGCTTCAGCACGGACAGAAGAGCCTGGCAGGCTACAGTCCATAGGGTCACAAAAGTGTTGGTCACGACTTAGGGACTAAACACAAACACAGTATTTTAATAGGGCTTCCCAGGTGGCGCAAGCGGTGAAGAACCCGCCTGCCAGTGCAGGAGATGCAGGAGACTCAGGTTTGATCCCTGGGTCAGGAGGATCCCCTGGAGGAGGAAATGGCAAACCACTCCAGTATTCTTGCCTGGAACATTCCACAGAGAGAGGAGCCTGGCGGGCTACAGTCCATGGGTTCACAAAGAGTTGGACATAACTGAGCACAACCACCAATATTTTAATAGTTAATATTGTCTGTGTCATGTGGAGATAACGTATGGACTTCATATATATACAATTCATTTTTGGTTATGTTACATATATACTTCACTCATCATGTCACAGATGGAGGATAGATTTTTTTTTGTTGTTGACCTTAAAGCAACACCCATTTATTAATTCACAGTTTGTTAACTCACAGAAGTCTGGGGACTCCGTAGGCTCTGGGGGAAGAATCTACTTTCAAGGTCATTCGAGGGTTGGCAGAACCAAGTTCCTTACAGGGATAACACTGAGCTCCCCATTTCCTTGCTGAATTTCCAACCGCTTTACGTGGTCTCCTCCAACTTCAGCCAGCAGGACAGATTTTTCAATAACAAAAATAGGCTGCTGGCAAATTTGAGCCTTATGTATATCAGTAGCATATTTTTATTAAGTTTATTAAATTTTATACATTCAGCAATTACTTATTAAGTCAAACCCATTAATGTCTAAAATTTCCCAGTGTTCACATTCTATAAAATCTTACTTTTTAAAAGAGTGCAACATAATATTCCCAGAACCTCTTCCTTGCAAGTAATCAAGGAATACTTGGTCATACCTCTTCTAAAAACGAGACATAGAGTCTGGTTCAGATTCAGAACGTTCTCTCAGCTTAACTCCTGGGCCGCGTGCCCTGTGGTGCATCTGAACCGGTTACCAGAAAGGGAAGCCGGGTTGCGTGAAGCTGTGAAGGGAGGGTCATTTCCTCCTCAGTGTGGCTGACCTTTGCCCTCCCTTTCTGTTTTCTTTCTCTCTTCCTGATGGCCTGTTTTATGTTTTGGCTCATTTTCTCCATGTCGCTCTCCCTTTTTCTTATTTTCTCCCTCTCCCTCCCCTCCACTAAAGAAAACCCAATATTGGGAAAGAATCTCACGAGCATACAAGTATACATAAATGGCTAGTCTATGGCCCAGCACATTTGTTCATCCAGTATTTAGAGAGCGCCCCCTACAGGCAGACTTCGGGGCTGTGTGAGTTTATTGAACCACCAAATGGCCATTATTCTCCTAACTTGCCCGGGTTTTTGTACATAAAGAGAAAGCTGTAGTGAGTGCCTAGGATCTCATAACTCACTGATGGCAGAGCCGCAAGATAGACAGAAGTCTCCAATTCCTAGTGGCGTTGTTGGCCCCATATAGCATACGGACTCTCTGATTTGCTTATTCATAACCATCATGGTGAACCTCTACATGGTCTTGAATCAAGTGGAGAGTTCTTGGGATGAAGGAAGCAAACAACTGGTGCTTTTAACTTCCCATCATACAGTAAGTGTCCTGCTTCAGTTATTTTTAAGGGTTACCCTGGAAAATGCATTAACAGAGATGAATGATCACATCCTATAATCAACATAGGGACCCAGGACAGGCGAGTTTTGATGAGTGGGGAAAATAAGAGGTAAAAGTTTGGAAAGGGAAATATATTTCTCGATCTGCAAAGCCACTGCATTGAGAATTCCTGGGCTTCTCAGACACAGAGTGGGCCCAGAGAACCCAATGGGAGAGGACGGTCTTAAAACATGGTAGAGTGAGGCCCACTTCACAGTTGCCCATCCCGCATCAGTCCTAACTTGCCTTTCATTAACTGGGTTATTCTGAGAACCTTCCAGTTGCTAGTTCAGCTCTGAGACCATGGGTCAGAAAGCTGCAGTGCTGAGCTAACTGACCCCCGAGGTTCACATACTATCATCCTTTCCCAGCCCGACGACCCAAGCGCTTTTAACTCTCCAGGCAAAATTCACTTTGCTTCTGGGCTGAAGCACACTGAGCACATTCTTGAACAGAGTTCAATCTAACAGATTTCCTAAAATGAGCAACTCCCTGGATGCCCTGGGAAGCCCTGTGACTACTGGGGGATTAACATAGCCAGAGCAACGTGGCTGTGGTCCAGAAGGAAAATGTATGTGCTTTAAAAAAAAAAAAAAAAAAAAGCTGGCTCAGAGTCTTGGGAACCCCATAATCAGAAGCATACTCATTCTGACGGTTTCAAAAGACCCAACACCCACCTCCATGCGACCTGGCGAGGGTTCAGAGAAATCCACCCCCTCTTTTGTCTTTGGGATGGAATGCAAGAGCCATATAAGACTTCCTGCCTAGAAGGGAGAGAGGGGGCTGTCCTCTGCCACCTTGTCTCAGCCAAGTGGGGAGTGTTTAGAGATGGCTAGTTTGAGGGCTGTGATCTCAACTTGTGGCACGAGCCATTCTGTGTTAATTCTGCATGGCATCCAGGTCACGGTGGATCTGCCATCTAATCTTCACCCAGAGCTTTTATTGATTTATATTTTATTTGGTTTTTCTCTTGAGGCAGCGGTACTAGGAGTTTTGGGGTGTGGGTGGCTTCTGTTGGGACTGGACATGCAGAAATGATCAGGAATCAAGACGAGGGGTCTAGGGGAGGACGGGGGCTCAAGAGGGAGGGGATATATAATTATGACTGATTCGCGTTGATGTATGGCAGAGACCGCCACAACACTGTAAAGCAAGTATCCTGCCCACTCAAAGAAGAATAGGGGTCTGCAGGCCAAAAATGTGAACTTGCTGCCCTCCAAGATCAATCCTGCGGCCCAGCTAGTGGATCTGTCATGGCAGGACAGGACAAACAAGTCTTGGAGGTCAAGGCAAGCAAGATCAGGAACCCAGATGGTTGGGTACCTCAAAACAATAGCCGTGGCTGGTAGAACATTCAACTTGAGTCTGAAGTAGGTGCTGAGTCATCTCTCGCTTCCTGAATATTTCTAGTAGGCTGGGCACAAGTCTGGGCCCCTGGGGAGTCTACCTTCTATCTTTAACAAGCTAGAGACCAAAATTCAAAGTCTGGGGAAAGGGAGAGTCTTGCAGCTACTAACAGACATCTCCCTACAGTTTCTAACTCATCCTCTGCAGAGAGAGGGCTTTGTCTGGGGGTGTTAGGTTTGCAGGTCACTTTGGCAAAGGAAAATGAAGGAGCCATCTGCCTGTAGTCTATTGTGATCCATATTTTCTATCACTGAAAATGCCAGGGGAAGATTTTAAAATATTGGAGCCACACTGAGCCAGCTTCATGGGGGAACTCTGGGAAATGAATGCATCAAACTTTTCCTTAGAAATCTTGATTTCTTCAGAATTAGCTGAATCTTAGGATGAAACTGTTTTTGCAGTCTCATCACAGGTTTGCACATCTGGTCACTTTTGCACACCCTGTCCTGCTCTATGCCCAGGAATGGGGTTTCAGCATTGCTCCTTGTAAGTCTTATTTCTGGCATTCAACTCTAATGATGATCAAGGGTGGATATTTAAAGAATTTCTAGACCAGTGTTTTGCAGTCAACTCCTGAGGAATCCATCTGTGATTGCTTCCCACTCCAAACCAATCATCCATGTACCCATTCAGTCATTAGTTAACAAGCAGAGACTCATGAAAGGACTTCCACGTGTCAGAAACTACCAGATGCTGAAAACACACAGCTGATTAAGAAGGAAGAGGTGGAGCCATGATCTGAAGGGACCAGAAGAGTGGTAGGGTCAGTGTCTGGCTTGGGGAAGGAGAAAGAGGGAAGATAAGCTCTTTGAACATGTGAGACAAGGCAAGCCTTGAAGGTTTAGTCAGTAAGACTGATCCATAGTCAGAACACACAGGGCAGTGAAGGGGAGTCTGGAATGTCCAGTCCTGGAAGAGACTGGACTCTGGACTTTGGAGAGGAAGCATATGGTTTCCTTCTTGAGGGTGCATGTTGCTGCCTTTCCTATATGAATGGCTTTACTGATGGGCATTGCCATGAGGTTGAACTTGAACAGCCCAGCCTTATCTTTCTGAGCACCTCTACCCAGCTGACTTCAAAGGTTTAAGTCTATGATGAATTTATCTGGCTGGTGTGATTAGAGCTGGTCATTCTAAACTAGAACCACAGACTCAGTCCAGTGGGGCCAGTTGAATTCCCTTTGTTTTAATGTTAAGGATGGTTTTAATGTTAGTGGCTAGAATAAATACACACATGACCACATTCGGCTACTAGACGGAAAGTTCCTTGAGGTCAGTAACATTATTGCCTATTACACCTCTCTGGGGCCTGGCAGGTCATATCGTATGCTGGTGATTATATGAAAGCTGTGAATACTCTGGGTAAGACAGTGTGGAAGCCCATTACTATGAGTAGAAACCCACTGCAATCACTTGAGAAACTCCTTTAGCATAGGTCTCTTCTCTTTGGGTTTCCAAGGAGACTTGAATCAGTTCTATACATCTTTACCCACAAAAGCTGGTTATCTGTAAATTCTCCTCTTCTACAACACTTTGTGTGTCATTGACTATAAGCCATTTTAAAAACTAATATTAGTTCAGGGAACTTAGAAATCTTGGAAGGCAGTCAGCTTTTGGCAAATTCTGATCCCCAGGTTGAAAGCATCTATATCAGCCAGGGTCTCTTAAGCAAAAACCAAACTCATGCAGAGCGTTTCACAAAAGAAATTTAATATGGGAAATTAGTTACAAAGTTTTTAGAAGAATAGCAAGAACAACCCTGAAAGGCAAGGCAACACTGAGATCAGCAGTTACAGCTCACTGTTTCTTTCTGGGGCTGGGGGTGTAGAGGTGTTACCTGAGCTCAAGAGCCTAGATTACCTGTTGGAATCTGGTTTCAGAGGAAGTTTATGCTGAGTAAGGAAGACTCAGCCAGAAGTATGGGGTGGGGTGGGAGTGTTCACTGTCCACTTGCCCACCCTCAAGTCTCTTTCTTGCCCGTGCTTCCCTTCGCCCAAACCAAGCAGGTAGCAGTGGGCGAGGGAGCCTTGCTAGTTTCCTGGGGTCACCTTCTCTGAATACAGAGAACAGGGGAATGGTAGGGACCTGATTTGAGGATAAATAGACAAATGACCAGCACTCATCCATCCATGTGGTTTAGTCGCTCAGTCATGTCCGGCTCTTTGTGACCCCATAGTCTGTAGCCGGCCAGGATCCTTTGTCCATGGGATTTTCCAGGCAAGGATACTGGAAGGTAGCCATTTCCTTCTCCAGGGGGTCTTCCCCACCCAGGGATCAAACCTGGGTCTCCTGCATTGCAGGAGGGTTCTTTACCACCTGAGCCACCTAAGAGGCCCTCATTCATCCATAGATGCCTCCAATGCGCCTTGTAGTGTGGCTTTGAGGGAATATGGCTGCACTCATCTTGGATAAGTGGTGGCTCCTTGGGAAGGTTGTACTGAACCCTTTCTCTCTTTCTTCCCTGTTTGGCCTTTCTTGGAAAATATGTAGGCTGCGTAGTGGAGCCACTGCACCCTTGTTGCTGAAATGTGCATTGATGGAGCTCCTTTAGGCAGCTCCTCATTAAATAAACACTCTCCTTCTAAGGCACAAGCTGCGGTCACCACGTTGCCCACACCAGTAGGATGGGAGTGAGTCCTTGGAAGAAGAGAGGAGTGGGGATGTGCCTTGGGGTTAGAATTCCTATTCACAGGTCTTCTGAGTCCTCATTCACAGGGATGGAGGCCAAGTAGACCTATGAGAGAGAAATGGGGAAATTGGAGTTCCATCCTGACTGTGGACACCATTGTACATACCTTGGAAGCATCTGTGGGGCCCACTGGGTTTGGAGGCTCTGTGATTGTATATGTAGTCAATGCTCTGTGTCAGTTAGGGTTTGATCAAGGAAGCAAAATCACTATGGGTGATTTGGTCAATAAGACATTTTCTATAAAAAAGTGATCGCTTACCCATCTGTAGCTGGTGAAGAAATGGATGGAAAGCTCTTACCTCTGTGTCTGATGGTGGCCTGACATCACTGCTGGTCCATGTTAGCAATTGGAAAGAAAAGCTTGGATGTGAAGTGGGAGAGCCTCCTAGAACCTGGATGCATCACTCATCACCTCTCACCTTAACTGTATGGATGCCTTGTAGCAACCAGTGTCTGTCTCCATGACACTATATGCATGCCTGGCCTGGGACTCAGAACAGCGGAAGGAGGCAATCCTGCAAGCTCTCCTCCAACAAGACGGGCTAGTGGACCAGTGGCAACAGGTGTGGGCCACAGAAGCACTTGGTGCTTGACACCGCCCTCCTATTGAGATAGAGGCTGCTTCTGTTCCAGCCCTCAAATCCCACTCCAAGTTCTCTGGTGGCCAGCCCTCATCTGGAACCATAGTGGGAAGGGAGTTCTGGGAATCCCAGTTACAGCTTAGCTGAGTTGACAGTGGACAAAGGCAGCATGTGTTGGAAGAAGACTGAAAACTAATGGTTGGAGCTGAGTTCTCTGTTTGGATCCAGAAATGAGCTTTCCTCACCCCAAGGGAGAGGAACTATGTCTGTCCTTGGGGACTAGTAGCTGTAAGTCGGTGGCCTCCTCTCTGGATGGCTCCTACACCAGAGGAAGTCTGGAAAGTCCTTGGAGACCAGAGGAGCCCTAGAGGACCAGTGTCTGCCAAGAAATTGGACATGCAGGATGCCTCTCTGTCAGGCCTGGGAGAGCCTTCTTCTGGCTACCTTATTCCCTCTCTCCAAGATAGTTACAATCACACCTCCCCTCCCAGGCTGTTGGGAGGGTTCCTAAGTTAATGCTGGCAAAAGGGCTTTGCAGGTGAAGGGTGTGTTGTAAATGCTGTCATAACTGCACCCAGATGCCTGAATCCAGATTTGCAGTCGCTCTGCTGACTAACAGTAGAATTTTCTGGAGTCGGTGGTGACCTTTTTCTCCCCCAAGACATTTCTAAATATTTTGGTAGTCAGTTGTAAACAAGCCCATTCTGAAAACACACACACACACACACACACATCAGACTTTCTGTTGGTGTTTTTTAAATGGTCCTTATTCCACTGAGCACTGTTGGTTCCCCTCTTTCACCCTCATTTCTCTTCTGTTTGGGATGGCCAGACGAGGCTTGCTTTTCTTACACCTGCACCTGGAGAAGAGCCAGGAGCCGGTGTAAGACTTGTAAGATTCGAACATACCCTTTCAAGCAGCCTGCCTTCTTAACCGGTGGCTAGGATGTTAACAGTTTTAGTCAAGATTGTCAGGATGGCAAACCTATTAGTCAAACACTCGGGTCCTTTTTTGTTTGTTTGCTTTGTTTTTAATGATGAGAAATAATTGGTCCTTTCTACTAAACTTTTGACATCATGCCGCAATGCTACCGCGGCATTTGCGTTTGTCTTTTTGACCTTCACTGTTTTCTTTCTTGTCCCAGTTGCTTCTACGTTATCATCTTTTTTTTTTTTTTCCCTATGTTATCATCTTAAAGTCTGTAACAAGGGCAGCAGATTGTGATAATCCTCATAGCCTCTCTCCCTCTCTCTGAGAAAGGCTTTTCATTTTCTGGAATCTCTGATACTGGACAGGATAACACGGGTAAAGGCTAAGATGGCGAGGGTGGCCCATCTGATACACGTAATAAAGAGCTGAACCACAGAGGGTAGCAGGAAGAGAGACGCGAAAGCAGGTGTGGAATGGGCATTCAGGAAAGTGTGGGGGCTGTAGAGAGAGAGGCAGTAAGTGGAGTTTTTGTGGAGGGAGCTCTGATGCGAGAGAACAAGCATGAACGACATCTAAAGAGGCTGATATTTGTTTGCTACGGTTGCCATAACAAAACGCCACAGACTGGGTGGCTTGCAAGACCAAAATTTGTTTTCTCACAGTTCTGAGGGCTGGACATCCAAGATCAAGGTGCTGGCAGGGCTGGTTCCTCCTGAGGTCTTTCTCCTTGGCTTGCAGACGGCCGTCTCCTGGCAGCGTCCTCAGATGGCTTATTCTCTGTCTGTGCACCCCTAGCGTCTCTTCCTCTTCTTTTAAGGACACCAGTCATGTTGGATTAAGGCCCACCTCATGATCTCATTTAACCTTAATTCTCTCTTTAAAGGCCCCATTCCCCAAATACAGTCACTTTGGGGGTTATGGCTTCAACATAGGATTTTGAGGGAGAACACACTTCAGTCCATACGAGGGTCTTAAAGTTGAATTATTATATAAAACATGTTTCTTCCCCACCCCTAATTTGGTGTTTTCTAAAAAGAACAAAAGGACACTTACAGTTGCTTTCAAGTGTATTTGTTTTCTGCTGACTTGCTTTTAATATCGCCCTTACCAGGCCTGGGTCACAGGGGCTGTGAGTTTTGTAGGGGTTTTTGTTGTTGTTTAGTTGCTCAGTAGTATCTGACTCTTCTGTGACTCCATGGACTGTAGCCCGCCAGGCTCCTCTGTCCATGGAATTCTCCAGGCAAGAATACTGGAGTGGGCTGCCATTTCCTTCTCCAGGGGAGCTTCCCAACCCAGGGATTGAACTCACGTCTCCTGCTTGTCAGGCGAGTTATTTACCACTGAGCCATCTGGGTTATGTGTAGTTTCAGGCAACTCTCTGTTACTCAATTTTCAAAGAATCAGAAGGTAATAAAATAAATTTGATAAGAAAATCCAGAAGGAACATAATTGAATCATTTGTAATATGCAAGGCTTCATAGGAGTGAACTCACTCCCAACTATGAAAATTACATCTGTGAAAAATATCTGGATATGGTTATGCTGTTGAAAAACCTAATGCCACAGAACAGTTTTGGTTTTCGTAGGTATAAATAAGTGTGGATAAGCACATGAGGTCTGTAGAATTAGAACACAGGTTTTCTTTTGCTATTAAGAAAACGAATGATGGCCTCAAATGCTGTGAGTTTCATTTTTGATAATCATCTAAATGAAACCTGTCATTTAGTGACTGCCATTTGGAAGTATCAATAACTGTTTGAAAATAAGCAAACCACAAGTTGGCTGGAACAAAAAAGCCCACGCTACAGTATAGTACTGAGCTTCTCTGATTACCACTGGGAGCTGCTGCAGAGGCACAGAAGGGCCCCTTTTCCAGGGCCTGGTGGGATGACTGCGAAATCTGGAGCAAATTTTGCCCAGGCTGCAGAGCCACGTTGGATGTCACCACGTTGGATGGTGCTTGTCAAGGTGCTGTTCTCAAGGATCGGTGGCCTCCTATCTTCAATGAGATGTGTGTCGAGAGTATGGAGAAATGCTTTTCCGGGGGAGTGAGCCTGTCTGTGCCACCAGACACACCTGAGTGATGGCATTGCCTTGAGGCAGTTAACTGCAGGGTCTGACCCTAGATCACCTGCTGAGCTGAGGAATGTCTCAGAGCAAATGTTAGTGGTGGGGCTGGGGTGGGGGTGGAGGTCGGAAGGTGTGGTCGGAATAAGAGGAGGAAGGGAGGAGGAGAAAGAGAGAGAAATGACAGTCCTGTGTAGGGTGTGGATGGGAGAAGATACAGATCTTTTATTTATTCAAGGGCAGTTTCTAGGTCAATCGAATCAACACTGTCACAAGGCTAATCGAGTGCCTACTTATGCCATTGGACGCTAGTCAGATGGGGGGTCCAATTTTATGAAGACTGCATAAGTGTGTCTACGTTTCCCTGGTACAGGCCTAGTTGTTGTTGTTTTTTTTTTGTAAAGTCCTTATTATTTGTAATCCCTTTATATATGGAAGACGACGGTTCTTTATGGTTCAGGTGATTTAAATCTGGGCCTTTAGAGTCATGCATGATTTATTTGCACAAGGAAATCATATTTTCTTTGGAGCTTTTCAATGGAGGCATAATTACAGTGTTGCAAATACAGTGCTCTATTTAAGGGTCTGTCAGCATTTCCATAATAAACCTCTATTTTCAGGAGTCCAGAATATTGCCAAAGAGAGGGACACACACATGGAGGGACAGAGGAGAAAGAAAACCCATCTAAAATATACGTTTGGTGGGGTCTGTCAGGGACTTGATTTTTCATCTAGATCTGTACACGTCTGCAACCACACGTTCTTCTGTGTTTGTGTGGTGATGCCAGTTATGTGCCAGGCATCTCTGGACCCTGCCCAGTGGGGCTTCGGCTTTAAAGCAGGATGTTCTGTGTTCCCGGGAAGCAAGCGGCAGCGCGCTGGGTGGCTGGCAGGCTCCTTTCCAGACCCCAGCTGACTGCCAAGTTGCATCTCAGCTTTAAGAAAAGAAAACACTTTTGCCCTTACTTCTGGTTTGTTTGTGTGTCTGTTTGTTTTGGTTAACTTAGACATATGCTAAGTAGAATCTCAAATAATAATACTAATGTCATGCATAATAATAATAACATTACTGAATATTATTTACCATTATCGAATATTACTATGAATAATATCAATATCATTATTATTGAATATTACTGAATTATTAGCTTGAATAATAATGATGATGATGGTGATATTATTTATTATGAATACTAGCAATAAAAAGCCCTTAATATTGCCAGTATTTGTAGTAAATAATATCACCATCATTATTATTCAAAGCTGATAATTCATGTTAGTGTTAGTGTTAATTGCTCAGTCATGCCCAAGTCTCTGTGATCCCATGGACTACAGCTTCCCAGGTTCCTCTGTCCATGGGATTTTCCAGGCAAGGATACTGGAGTGGTTTGCCATTTCCTTCTCCAATAATTCAGTAATATTATTCAATAATGATATTGATATTATTCATAATATCAATATTCAATAATAGTAAATAATATTCAGTAATATTACACATTTAATACTATTATTATTATGCATATTATTAATATTTATTATTTTAGATTCAATCTAGCATGTGCCTGAGTTAACCAAAACAAACTTAAGTGCCCAATACATGCCTGGCACTTATCAAATATTATTTAATTTTCCTACCTTATAACAGTCCTGCAAAGGAGCAATTATTTTCCCTGATGTTCAGAGGATGCAAACAAGCTGAAGGAAGATGACTTGCCTGGCAGAGTCACTTCAGGGTGACTAAGGCAGTCACCGAGTCAGGTCCTGGGCTCCACAAAAGTTGTAGGAAGCATCTTTCAAGCGGGAGGAGCCCCTTTAGAAAGTGAGACTAGGAGAGACGGGTGGACTCAGAGACAACACAGGCAGGACCAGAGAGGGCTGGGGGAACTGGCCAATCAGGAAGAAAGGTCTCAAAGGCCATTTAACAACTCCTGATGCATAAGCTTAATTGGTAATAGTGTCCCTGGTTGAGCCTGGATAAAAATATCTGAAGTTTTTTCAAGGCTTACTTTGTGACAAGCTTGCGCTTTCACATGGTTTGTCTCGTTTACGTCCCAGTTTGAGCAAGGCAGAGAGTGAGTTTTATGGAGATTTGGATAAGATGCCAGGATTATATAACCAGGAAGTGGCAGAGTTCCCAGGTCTGGAATCCTGGTTCTTGATGTGATGCTTTATGGCCCAAGTGGGAACCAGTCTCCCGCTCTCCATTTGGAAGGTACATTGTGAATGGAGACAGGAAGCTGAAACTCAGGATCCTCTTGCTTTATGTGGGAGATCCTGTCTTGGAATTGCTGATGGACCCTTTCCAAGAGTTTGTGTGTTGGCATTTAACAGAGAGAAAGGTAATATACACCCCTGGCGCGTGGGGAGGACGCGGGGACCAGCAACGGAGGCAGAGACCACCCTCCACACTGTGTTCGCAGCCAACCACTGGGAAACTATTTTGTAAACTCCCGATCCCTGGTGGGTGGTGTGATTTAATTCTTTTTCCTTCTCCTTTTCTGGGGCAGCTTTGGGGTTGCTAGTTCCAGCTGAGGCTAGAAGTGGTAACACAGCCCAGGAAGCAGCAGGAATGGGAAGATTTCTCACCAAGAAAAATGTTCTTCCTTCTTCTCGAAGCAAAATCAAGAAAGTGTATGGGTGGGTATTATTTACTGAGGTGTTTTCCTGCTCTCAAAGCTGAGGGTGAAGCTCACACTTCTGAAGAAAGGATTCAAACAGCCTTTGGAAAGCAGAATGCATTTATCTTATTGGAAACAACTCTGGGAGGCTGCAAATTCTGTTCAACAAGTCTTTACTGAGGGTCCTCTAAGGGGTCAGTGTTGTGTGTTATCTCCACAAGGGACATGGTTCAACTGGTATAAAAATCTGACTCTAGTGAGCACTGGAAGTAAAATGGTGGAGAGGCCCCTTCACGTTGCCAGAACCTAAACACTCATTGGAGCAAACGCCACATTAGTGCTACTGGGATTAAGAAGTGAAGTGACCAGTGTCCATTCAGAACCAGAGCTATTTACTTAACCAATCAATATTTACTGAGCAACTTCTATATGCTGGACCCTGATCTCAGAGCTGAGGATTTAGCAATGAACAGGCAAAGGTGGATCCTGCTTTCACAGACTTAAGTCTAGATGGGGACTGAGACACTGGATAGATAATTATGTGCTCAGTCGAAGCTGACTCTGCAATCCCATGGACTGTAGCCCACCAGGCTCCTCTGTCCATGGGATTCTCCAGGCAAGAATACTGGAGTGAGTTGCCATTTCCTCCTCCAAGGGATCTTCCTGACCCAGGGATCGAACCCACATCTCCTGTGGCTCCTGCATGGGTGGGCAGGATTCTTTACCACTGAGCCACCTGGGAAGCCCCCATAGATAATTATAAAAAATATATATGTAGATAATTATACTAATAATTAAATAATTTATTTCAGTAATTTAACTAGATATATTGAAATATTTAGAAATAAATTCTGTCCAAGTTGTGAATGTAACTAAACTTCTGAACTTAAGAAATACTTTATTAAGTGATTATAACTGTGATAAGCTCTTCAGAGGAAAATATGAGGTCCTATGAAAACAGCTAACAGAGGGACTAGATCTGTTAGAAGGCATTCAGCTGCAAGGAACAGAAAACCAACAGTGACTTATATAAGTAGGGCATATTCTTTTTCACATAACAAGAAGTCCCAGAGGGATTTGTTGGCGTTGGCTCTGTGATGTCATCAAGGATCCAGGTCCTTTTCATGCTGTCTCCCATCTTCAACATAATGGAGTTTTTATTCTTGGGCTTGTGGTCTCATGATGACAGAATGGCTGCTGAAGCTCTGCTTTCAAAGTCGGGAAGCACAGGGAAGGGAGTATACCAGAGGGCTCTTTTGTTTAACATCAGTGTATTTCATCAGCAGCAAAATTTCTTTCCCAGAAATCTTTCGGCAGACTTTCTGTTAATTCATTAGCCAGAACTGGTTTTTTTTTTTTTTTTTTTTTTTTTTTTAGGGAAGACTATAGAAAAGACAAAGAGGTCAGCAATTACGTAGGTATAACTGGAAGTAACACTTGTGGAATGTCTTACAGACCACATTCATGTGTATTAAGTTGTGTGAGTCTCCCATCAAGTCTGTGAGAAACGGAGCAATTTCTCTGATGAAGATATCGAGGCTTAAGTGGGGGACTTGCCCAAATACACACAGTTAGCCCTCCTATGGCCAGGGGTCCTCAGCTCATTCCTGGGTGCTTGCACTGCCCTGTGTCCAGGTTTTAGGACAATCCTGAGCCCTCGGTATATTCTGAAGAGAAATGCAAGAGTGTGAGGGTTTGCAAAAAAGCAAGGGTTTGTTTCCTGAGATGTTTGCTTGGGAGCTCAAAGTTTCGATGGTTTCTCAGATGTTTCCTTATGGCTGTCCCTGGGGCGACAGTCACATGGTAGGAACACAGTCCAGAAGGGATGCAAGAAGCCGTCTTCTGATAGCAAAGTCAGAGTCTCATGGTGGAGCCTTTGGGGTTCATTCTTGCCAGGATATAAAAACAGGTATAACAAATAGCATCTGCGGATGGGGCTGTGACCTCATTTCCAGACAACTTTGGAAATATTGATTTTCAATGTTTTTGAGTAACCCTCAACCCCTGGCATCCAACTCAGGCCAAAGGTGGGCTGTTTAACAACTGGGATAAATGACTAAATGTTAAAGACACAGATTCTCATGGTATTTTAAAGGCACCCAGGGAAGTCATTGTGCCTGTCGCTTGCAGCACCCTGATCTGGGTCCCCTCCCCAATCTCCCGGCATGCCACGTGCGCCTGTCACAGTAGCAATAATGTCCTCGGCGGCTTCCCCTCTCCCCGCCATCTCTCTCGCCTCTTGGGTCTGGGTTCTGAGGTTTTCTGTTGTCTGTTGCTGGCCTGGTGGAAGGAGAGACAGATCTGCTGGCTTGGGATCATCCCATGAAAATCAGGATGGGCGGGATGCCCGGAGACGCACCAGCGTCCTTGAGTTACGCCAGTGGAAACACGAGTCATGTACCCTGTGTTGGAGGACGTGTAAAACTGACACCGTTTACCAGATGTTCCAGGGTTTTACGAGCTCTACAAGACCTTCTGTTAAGTAACACTTATTTGAAAAAAAAAAGCAAAGCTTGCCTGCTCTGAGTGGAAAATTTTTGTTTTGGAGTCTTTCTCTTTTTAATCTTTTGGATGAACTCGGCTGCACCTGTTTTCACAGCAGAGTTCCAGCCTGCAAGGGGCCGCTTCTGGTGAGTGACAGGCAGAAGAGAAGTATGTGGCAGGCAACCTGGTCCTGATTTAAAGGCCAGAGACCACAGGTCCAGGCTTATGGATGCAGACACACACACTTACAGACAGGCACCCAGATATGCACCCTCCTTTAAGGCAACAAACATGCGCGTGAAATGTTGGATGTGAATCATGCATTTTTGTAGCCTCACTTAGGATATCCCTTTCTTGTGCAATATGTTGATTCTTCAACAAATAACTACCATTAAATTCACCCTTAGTGTTCATCTGAATTTTCAAAAAGTAAAGTTGAATAAAATGACATCCATCTTTATCACACACCATGGAAAGCACTGTATCAGGAAGCGGCCATTGATCACAGCTGGTGTCTTGAAAATGTTATACCAGATGGTGAATGATTTTAGATAATTAGAAGTGAGAGAGAGCAAGAAGGTACTCTGTAGGCGCAGAGGGGAATTCTGTTTGGTAGGGTACCAGCTGGGCCAGAACACGGCTACACGCAGAGAACAGACTGGAAGTACCATCTAAAGGGGCTTCGAGGTGTGTTGAAATCCACATAGAAACTACACCACCCCCCAACACCCAACCCTATCCAACTTCGTTTTGGGAGGAAGAGGAGGGGGGATGTCTGGGGGTTGTTCTGTTTGTCCTACCAGTCAGTATATTTTGAGGAGAACTCAGTTATAGCCCAGCAACAATCTTTAAAATTATAGATAGCACCACATCCACAAGACAGAAGTCTTTTGACTTTTTATTTTATTTTTTAGATTATTTTTTTTCTCAAGGATTTTTAGGATTTTTTTAAAAAGTTTTTCATAGGAACATTTCAATAGCAGCTTTTGTCTTATTTTAATTTTATTTTTGGCTGCATGGTGTGGCATGCTGGACCCTAGTTCCCTGACCAGGCATTGAACTAGCATCTTCTGCACTGGAAATGCTGAGTCTTAACTGCTGGACTACAGGAAAGTCCCCATCTTCTGACTTCTAATCAGAGATTACTTAATTGCATGTGTGTATCTGTCTTTGTCTCTTTGTCCAATGTCCGTTGTCAAAATCTAGACTTTCCCCAGGAGTGGGGGCTTTTATCACCCTTGGGCTTCCCTTGTGGCTCAGCTGGTAAAGAATCTGCCTGCAAGGCAGAAGACCTGAGTTCAATCCCTGGGTTGGCAAGATCCCCTGGAGAAGGGTACGGCTACCCACTCCAGTATTCTGACCTGGAGAATTCCATGGACTGTACAGTCCAAGGGGTCGCAAAGAGTTGGACACGACTGAGCGACTTTCACTTTCATTGCTGTGTGGAGAAAGGTGAGTGGAGATCAGAGTGGGAATATGAGGCAGTGCTGTTGCCCTGCAGGGGAAGTGTTGAAGAGGCAGAGACTGGAGATAAGAAAAAGACCATGAAAGAGAAAAAGGTGTGCATTATAAAATAACACCAGTACGTATGATCTCCCACTTATACAGAAGGCATATGTATGTTCACAGAGAGATATATAAAGAGATGGGTTACCAAAATGTTAGTGGTGATTAACAGACTAGTGGATTTCAGGTTAGTTTTAGTTTCTAATATTTTTCTGGCTTCCCTGGTGGCTCAGAGGTTAAAGCATCTGCCTCCAATGCGGGAGACCCAGGTTCGATCCCTGGGTTGGGAAGATCCCCTGGAGAAGGAAATGGCAATCCACTCCAGTATTCTTGCCTGGAGAATCCCATGGACGGAGAAGCCTAGTAGGTTACAGTCCAGGGGATCACAAAGAGTCGGACACGACTGAGCGACTTCACCTTCACCTTAATATTTTTCTAGAGTTTGAGTTTTTGAACTGTTTATTCTTTTGAATCAGAAAAATGACTATTTTTAATGTAAACATCAAAAATAACAACAACAAGATAAAATCAACACATACATTTCAGATCTCAAGTTGTCCCTCTGCTTATTTCCCTCTTGGAATCCTAGATGCAGACTGGAGATGTGGCCTCCAGGAGAGAAGAGAAGAAGAAACGGAGCCCTTTACCCCCATGGTTAGGGCCTGTATCCTCTCTCTCTGGAGAACCAGGTCTTGATAACAAGGTGATATCTCAGCATCAGTATCATCCCTGAGGAAGCTGGGTTTGCAGAGGCTGTGATCAGATGCATGGCTTAGCCTCAGCTACTTTCCCCCACATTGCTCTTTTCAACAGATAACCACCAAGAATGCACGTCACCACATAAAGCCAAGTTCACTAACTTGCTGCACTGAGGGGAACAGGCCCTGAAGAGCTATGGGCATCTCAGGAGAAAGGGTTGGGGAGAGGCTTATTATAAGATCTGGGCTCAGACTGAATGATGGGCAGGGATGAACCAAGGAAAATGAGGGCTATTCTGGACTGCAGGTGAACATGAAGTGGGGCCCGTTTAGTAAGTTAGATCTCAGCCATCTCCCAGGCAGGAGGAAAGAAGCAGGGTTGAGCATGTCATCAACAAGGCAATCACTAAAAGGTAGTCACTTTGTTTATGGCATGGCCTAGGAAGAAACACTGAACTCTGTTGGCCTTGCCATGGGGCTTGTCTGAGGCTTTTGGGGAGGTCTCCATGTGATGAGGGGCAAGGCAGACTTTCATGTGTCCGCTCTCAGGGATCAAGGGCCAGCTGTCATTCCTGGAGAGGGGCATCTGGAGGCCGGGGTCTGATGGAGCCTGCTCTGTCCACAGGCCTGGTTCAGGGAGCAGGGTAAGGATGGAATGAAGCTTTTGGACACAGATGGTTAGCAAACAAGTATAGATTCCTCCAAACTTCCTGAAAGATCTTCAGGGTCTTTCCTTATAAGCCTGAGGAATCCTGCCTGGATTCCTCCTGATCCTGTACCTCTCTGTACCTCTGTCTTCTCACTTGTGGAGAAGGAAATTATACCACCTTCTCTAACTAAGGGAGAAGGAACTGGCAACCCACTCCAGTATTCTTGCCTGGAGAATCCTAGGGATAGAGGAGCCTGGTGGGCTGCCATCTATGGGGGTTGCACAGAGTCAGACACAACTGAAGCTACTTTAACAGCAGCAGCAGCTCTAACTAAGACCCAAACGGCATTGAGTGAAACACACATTGTAAGCTCTAAGAACTTCTAACTTCAGAGAGAAAGATGTCAATATGTCAATGTCTTTTATTTTTGTTTAAGTTTTTTTTTTTTTTCTGATGTGGACCATTTTTAAAGTCGTTACTGAGTTTGTTATAATATTACTTCCATTGTACCTTTTGGTTTTTTGGCCTCGAGTCATATTGGAGGCCAGCTCCCTGACCAATCTGCACTGGAAGGTGAAGTCTTTAACCACTGGACTGCCAGAGAAGTCCCATGTCAATGTCTTACCATGGGGTGAAATCTTACTCTGTGGCCAGAAGCAAACAGCGGCCTCACGGCTGATGGCATCTACCTGCCTGGCATCCCTGGGCTCCTGGAGGCATCGCCAAGGCAGCTGCTTCCTGTTTCTCTTCCCTTCTCTGCTCACCCTACCTCGTCCCCTTCCAGTGGACCCCTCTGACCCTTGACTCCCCTGTGGCTGCTCTCCCCTATGGCTTCCCAACCTGGACTTCGCCTTGGCCTCCTTCTCCAGGCAGGAGGGTGGAGGGAGGGCCTGCAGCCAAAGGGCTGGAAAGGGAAGGTCTGAGTCTTGGTCTTCTGACTCAGGCCACCAGGCTGCCGTGTGATTGGAAAACAAGAGAGGCCGAGTCAACAGCAAAAGCACCAGCCACGCATACCAAGTGGAGACCTTCCCTTTGCTTAGAGGGTGGTGGGCAGGCATGGGAAGGAGGACGCATTTTCCTACCATATTAGAATAAGATGAGCAGTGGTTGTTTGGGGCTGGGCTCTGACAAACTCTTGGAGAGCACCTCAGAACTGCAGATGAAGCCCCAGGTTGATCTCACTGGGGCAATTTCAGCGCTGCCAAGTATTTGTAGTGTCAAGAAATTATAAAACATGCTGGTGGTCTGGGAGCTGGATGGAGTGGACGGGGTGCATGTGTTTGAGATGGCTTTGTGACTTGGTGACAGGCCTTTTTGATTCCCTTCACCTAGAAATCTGTTAGGATCTGTCAGAGGAAGAAATGAAATGTAGATGGCCCTGAATCCACTTCCTCCATTTCCTCTGCTGCTCCCTTTCCCCCTTATCTGGAGAAGGCAAGGATTTTTTTTTTTTTTTTTGCCCCCTGGCGTGATTTGTATTTAATTATCACAATTCAGATTTTTCTCTACCACACTGGAAGCCTGAATCAGCTTCCTCTCCATCCCTGGACTCTGGAATAACACAGCTCCCTGTTAGCGATTATCCCTGCCGTTTGGGAAGTCTGCAGCCAGCCCAGTGTAAGGCCTGATCAGTTTGCTTTAATTAAGCTTCAAAGGAGAACCGGAGTCTCCATCTTATCTGCAGTTTGCTCCTTTAATTCCTTTTCCACGGTGCCTGCTGTAGGTGGGAAGTGCCGCCTGGTCTCCGAATGGAATGGCGGGGGTGGGGTTGAGGGGGGTACCCTCCTGGTCTGGCCCAGCCTTGCCCGGTGAATGAATTTCTCTGAACCTCTTCCAAGGGCCTCCTTTCGATTTTTCCCAATTTCTACAGGGAACTAATTGCTAATGATCTTGGAAAAAAAAATCCCCTTGAGCATTTCTGTCTACTACCAGCTCAGAAGGAAGAAGTTGGGGGGGTGGGGGGGCGGAGGCGGGGCAGGGTTGAGCGGGCCTAGCAGAAAGAAAGGGGGAACAAGGACTGCTGCTAAGCCCACCACCAGAGAGCTTCCAGCAGGAGGCCTGTTTCCAGCCCTAGGGAAAGCATTTCACCCTCAGCAAGATACTCTCTTGCTGCCTCCCCATCCTTTTGTAGAATTTTCCTTGTTAAACTAACCGTGGGGGGGTGTGTGTGTGTGTGTGTGTGTGTGTGTGTGTGTGGTGTGTACACCCACAGCGGCAGCTTTTGTCCACCGGATGGAATTTTCAGTTTTTACCTCCAGCCACCAGCTACTGCGCTCCTGAGAAGGAACATTTGTAACCCAGCATTCTTGATGTGGTCCTCGATTAATAAACAGGAACCCACCTTTCGAGGCCGACGGGGGAAACAATTTTTTTCCTGTTCACCGCCCCTGCGCGTCGGGTCCATGAATGGGGGCTTTGAGAACTCGCGCTCGGCGCGGCCACATGTCAAAGTGCTGCTCACACCTCCGCCCGACCCTCCCCGAGGTGCGGCCGAGCCTCCGCCCGGGGCCGCCCTGGTCCTGCGGTTCTGCGCTGGCCGCCCCATCGGGGCCGCCCGCGCCAGGGCTGAGAGCGCCCAGGCTCCTCCCTGGGACCAGCGCCCGACCCACCAGGAAGAAGCTGGAGACCACCAGCATCCATTCCCCCCTTCCCCCAGCCCGAAAATAACCGTATTTATATTTACTTGTCTGTGTGCCCTTTTGCGGCCTTCCTCCCTAGTCACGTCGCTCCGTTGGGAAAGGTTTTGTGGTGAAATGTTTCTCCCTTCTTTTTCCTTCCCTCTGTCTCCACTCCTCTCTCATCTTGGCTTAGTGGGTCCTCGCCCTCCCACGTTTCAGCTTGGTGTTCCTCTGGCCTCTTCCCTGTCCGGCCCCAAGCTCTGAGATCTGGTAGTTTTGCTGGGACTTCAGTGAAGTCGGAGGCTGAGAACAATGACCTCCATCAGCTCCCTGCAGACGGATAGGGTGTGTAAAGGGCTGGGACTCCCATCTAGAGATCTCGGAGTCTGAGACGGGGCAGATGGAGGCTTTGTGAATTACAATCAGGAGGATAAAGGGGCCGCAGCACAGAAATGGGAAAGGGCTTATCCCGAGCGCTTCGTGGCTGCCCTGGAGGGCTCTTCTGTCTGCGCTAAGGCACCTTCTCATCATCCTGGGCGTCTTCCAGTTGACTAATGCTGGGAACCGGTTTTAGAGCCTCCGTAACTGGAAGCACTGACCTGGCGGCTGGCTGGGGGAAGTCGGGAGGGGGCAGAAATGAACCCATTTTGCGCTTTCCTCCTCCCAGTGGTCCTGCCCTCTTGCTCCAAATGGACCAGCTGGGAAGATGGAGGTAGGGTCACTTGCATTCATTCTCGTCAGGATCCAAGGCACACTTGCTCGGCCACAGTCTCTGAATTCTTCCCAGGAAAGGGCTTTACAGAGGGGAAGGGACACTCGGGTCTAGTTAGAGCAGATGAGTGGTAAGCGGGTGGGGGCTGTCTTTTCTGTGATACAATTTGCAGCCCAGGTAGGGCAGCTCAGGGGCTCTTACCCTGTAATTCTGTGATTGGGATCGAATGAGGTGGGACTTTTGATCTCCTGTGGCCTCGAGTGTTGGCAGAGAGGAGTCCGGATGTGATCTTCATGGGGAGAGAGGCTGAAGAACAGGAATGGAAAGCTTTGGGGAAATGGAAGGGAGAGTCGTTTTTAGTTCTCTCTCTGCTGTGAATCTGAGAGGCCAACGCCCCTCCATGAGACAAGCCAGGAAGGAACCACTGTGCTCATGTCACAGATGGACACACGGAGGCTCCAAGGTGCACAGCGAGCACAGAGCGTGGGTGTCCCCTGAGTTGTGCTTCAACTCAGTACCCAGAGGGTACTCAGGCCCCTGGAGAGGAAGAGGAAGAAACAGGAGCTGGCTGGCAGGTGCTTGGTGTGGTTCTTAGAAACCCTGAACATTGCCCAGGGGATGTCATCTGCTTGCTTCCCACCCAATCCCCACCCTTCTTTGTAGGAACAGTGTCGGGGGAAATGAGGAGGACATGACAGGCAGAAGCACTCTCAGCAGTGATCCTGCCCCCGATGGCAGTGGCCACACAGATCCTTTGCAAGTGAGCTCTGTTTATAAAGCTTTCATGTCGGTAACCTGTGGGAACTGGCCTGGCTTCTCCAAATGCCCTAGCCCCATCTGTTGGCTTGGCCCTGATAGTCCTCCCCACTCCTGGCCACTCTCCGACATCGCCAGCATTCCCAGGAGGCTAGCAGACCACCCCTCTCTTCCCTCTGACTTGAAGAAAGCAACACAGGATGGATGTGTGTCAGGTCATAGGGTTGTGGGGAGGCATCCAGGACAAGGGCACAGGTCCCATAGCTTGTCACACCGACACTACAGTGACCCCCAACCCCCATGGCACCACGAGGTGAGAGCCGATTCATGAGGGGCTCCAAAGAAGCTAGACCAGGTCTAAGAAGGTGGTCAGCAGGAGGGTGAGGATTATAATGAAAAGAGTCGTCCCAGCCCCAGTGCTGGGTCTGAACTTTTCTGGGCTTTGCAGTGCTTTTATTGCCCTGATGCTGGTACTGCTAGGGATGGGCAACTGAGGGGTCTGGCTTTTCACAAGGACCCATGGTGGAAAGAACAGCTTTGGGTATCCCCTCACTATCCCAGGGCGAAACACACCCTGGCAAAGACCAGAGGGAATCCCTCCTTGGCCAAAGGGCTTCTTCCTCCTGAGACAGTTAAGAGTTCTGGAAGATGACGCATTTCTATTCTTCTGGCCTGAGGAAGGCAGAGGTGTTTGGCTTTAACAAGCGTTGGCCTGGGCACCATCCTTGCTGGGTATGGTACATCATTTGTGAGAAGAGCTGACGTCTACTGAAGCATTGACGGAAGTGATGTCAGTTCCTTGAAATAGCCTTCCAAAGAGGGGGTTTTGAGATTAAGCAAATTTGGAAGACCCCAAATTCTACATCCCTCTCATGATGATCATGGCAGCCTTTACTAAGCTGAGGTGCCGAGAAGTCCTGTTGTACTTTGTTCAGCTCCGAATGTTTCAGCATTTCTCCACTGAAGTTTCATAGTCTCCATTTAACAGCCTCTGGGAAATGCGAAGTAAAACACAGTTCAGTTCAGTTCATCTCAGTCACTCAGTCTTGTCCGACTCTTTGCGACCCCATGAACTGCAGCACGCCAGACCTCCCTGTCCATCACCAACTCCCGGAGTTCGCTCAGACTCACATTCATCAAGTCCATGATGCCATCTAGCCATCTCATCCTCTGTCGTCCCCTTCTCCTCCTGCCCCCAATCCCTCCCAGCATCAGAGTCTTTTCCAATGAGTCAACTCTTCGCATGAGGTGGTCAAAGTACTGGAGTTTCAGCTTTAGCATCATTCCTTCCACAATGGAAGAGAGTAAAACATAGATTAAGGAAGACACAAGTAAGTAAGTTTCTTCTCAAAGCACATGGGATTGGAAGAGGAGATTTCACACGTGTTTTTTTCTCATTTGGTTTTGATTTCTGTAGGGGTGAATGCAACATTGTTGGCAAGGGGTGAGGGGTGAGGGTGCTCTATGACCCCCAAGACAACATGGCCCCTACTCTTGTCCTTTTTGTTCATAAGTGTTTTTTTCTTTTTCTTTTTTTGACATGAACCATTTTTAAAGTCTTTACTGAATTTGTTACAATATTGCTTCTGTTGTTTATGTTCTGGGTTTTTGGCCATGAGGATGTGGGATTTTAACTTCCCGGCCAGGGATTGAACCCACACCCCTCCTGCGGTGGAAAGTGAAGTCTTGACCATGGGACCACCAGGGAAGTCCCAACCTACTCTTCTCTTGTTGAGGAGGCAAAACACACACACACACACACACACACACACACACACACACACACACATGCTCGCACACCCACCCACACTCACACATGCACGCACATGTGTGTGTGCACACCCATACCCACACATGCACACACGCAGCACATATGCACACATGCACACACATATGCACACACACATGCGCACACATGCATGCACACGCACACATGCTCACACATGCATGCGCGCACACACACCCCCTAAGGTAACTAACTCTCCCTCAGAGTATGGACTCTGGAAGGGGCGACTGGGCTGCCAGAGGGGGCCCAGAGGCAGGAGGGCAGCGCCTTGCTGTGACCTGTTCCCAGGCTCAGGCAGTGTGGGGAGGCAGCCCGTCTGGGTCCTGCCGGCCAGTGCAGGGTCAGCCACGCCGTCTCTGGAGATGCCCCCTCCCCTGCAGTGAGGCCGCAAGCGGCCATCACGTGTCCAGTGAGCCTCACGCTGAAGGCAGAGTTCAGAGGAAATGTCAGCGGCTGCTTTCTGTCACTTTGGGACTGTCCTGTGCCCACAGCCTCCGAGGCCTCAGGACGGGCAGGGGGAGTGGAGAGAGGCCATGTCGGTGGCCCCAAGCGAGGACGTTTGTGTGTGTCCAGAGGAGGAGGTGGCACACTCAGGCGTGCCCAGAGGCCAGGCCGCACCTGTTGAGGCCACAGCTGCAGCCAGGGCCGGGGGCATTCTTGGCCGCTGTCTCACGGCCGCCCCCGGCAGCTGCCTGGGTGTTTTCCCCACACTCCACGTGGGACACTGGTGTCAGAAAGCCCCGAGCGGGGAAGCGCCTCCTTGGGGGACAGCAGGGCCCTGCTCCAGTGGCCCACATCCTGGAGGAGGTTCCTGGCTCCTTTCAGAGTGCCTGTCTGGGAGGCAGAAGCAAATTTACCGACAAGGATTCGGAGTCAAGTTTGATTTAAGTTATCAAAACACTTAATGTTCAAAACAAGGGGTGTGATGGGGAGCACAGGCCGAGGCGAGGCAGGGATCAGAGGCAGGAGGAAGAAGCGGGTTGAGAGGGGACCTGGGTCCAATCAGCTGGCTCCTCATCTGATAATTCACATGAGGAGGGAGAAGGTTTTGGCTGTTTGAAGAAGAAAAAAAACAAAGCAGAATTATTAATAGAATTTATTAAAAGATAAAGAAGAGGCCAAGAAATGACTTAGAGGATTTCTGAAGCCCTATTGGCTCACAGTCCTTGTTCTAAGTCATGTAAGACACAGGGATGGAGGGTGTGAGGAAGAGGAAGGTGAAAGTGTTAGTTGCTCAGTCGTGTCCGACTCTTTGAGACCCCATGACTGTAGCCCACCAGGCCCCATTGTCCATGGAGTTTTCCAGGCAAGAATACTGGAGTGCGTTGCCATTTCCTTCTCCAGGGGATCTGCCCGACCCAGGGACTGAACCCGGGTCTCCTGCATCGCAGACAGATTCTTTCCATGCAAGGGGAAGACGAGACAGGGACAGAACCCGTGACCATGGAGCAGGATCCCCCTCTGGAACTGTATTTTCTTCTCTCGTGTAAACTCTTTAATCCCAGGACTTTAAAACACTGGACACACTTGCAACAATTCAACCTCATCACCTGCCCATGGGAGGTGCTCATTTTATATATGGGGGAATCACAGCATGGCCCAGGGTTCCGGGGGTGAGTTTGAAAGAAAACGTTTCCAGGGCCTGCCAGTAAGAGAGACCAGATCAGGCTCAGAGAAACCCTGACTGCCCCCAGTGCCCACCCCAGGATTGCATCTCAGCAAGAAAACTGCAAAACAGATGGTAGATGGCCAAGAAAAGGAAAGGTTCTGTTAGTTTAAAATATATGTGTTTATATATATATAGTTATAATGAAAATAATTTCAAGTAAATCTACGTATTACATTTTAGAATGGATAAACAATAAGGTCCTACTGCATAGCACAGGGAACTATATTCAATATCCTGTGATAAACCATCATGGGAAAGAATATTAAAAAAGAATGTAAAATAAATCTATAAAATAAAATCTACAATATATAATAACATTTTTTAAAATTTAGAAATCATAGTTCACTAAGATTCAATTCCTTCTTACCCAACGGCCTCATTTAATTCTCTTGTTTTGCCTTCACAAGTCAGTGAAGTGGCAGCAATTAAGAAAAATGTTTTTTTCCCAGAATGAGAAGAAAACTGAAGAGTTGTCTCTTTGGATGGTTGTGAGAAGATGGGAAGAGAAGGGAGAGGATTTAGGGACGGAGAAGAAAGGAAGATGGGGTGAGGGGAAGAGGAAAATTACCTTCTTTACCTTGGTTGAAAGAGCCCCAGAAAATATTCATCTTATGTTTGCCTCAGAATGGCAGAAGGTGTAGGAGCTCTGAGACCTTTGCTTCAGACTGGAATTTTCCTTCCCAAGTTTGACTTTTACAACTGAGAATGTTCTGGTCTTTCCGGCTCGGGGAGGTCTAAGGTGGGGAAGGGACTGCATAGGTGGGGTGGGGGGAACTTCAGGGCATGAGGTGCCTCATTTTCCTCAGTTTCTAGGTGACTCCCTTAGTGTCTGCCCTTCATTTTCTGCATTTGAAAGGGCATCATAAAAACAGTGGCCTCGCAACTCACTCAGTTCAGCCACTCAGTTGTGTCTGACTCTTTGCAGCCCCATGGACTCCAGCACGCCAGACTTCCCTGTCCATCACCAACTCCTGGAGCTTGCTCAAACTCATGTCCATCAAGTCAGTGATGCCATCCAACTATCTCATCCTCTGTCGTCCCCTTCTCCTCCTGCCTTCAATCTTTCCCAGCATCAGGGTCTTTTACAGTGAGTCTGCTCTTTGCATCAGGTGGCCAGAGTATTGGAGTTTCAGATTCAACATCAGTCCTTCCAATGAATATTCAGGACTGATTTCCTTTAGGATGGACTTGTTCAATCTCCTTGCTGTCTAAGACACTCTCAACTCACTAGAATGTTTAGAAATTCTCTGCGCTATTATAAAATCTCCATCTTCTGTGGCCCCATGGCAGGGTGTTAACACACTATAAGGATGCTGATTCCTTGCTGTTTGCATAATGTATGACAGTTTGCAAAATGCTTCTACACCCTTTCCCAAGAACCCCGAGTGAGGCCAGGCTGCACATACGGTTTAGTGGTCACGTTTAAACATTCCGTGTGTATTAATTAATTAAAGCATAGTTGATTTATATTATCACAAGAGTTTCAGATGTAGAGCATAGTCATTCAACATCTATTTAAAACTTTACTTACTATTTGTGTATTTTTGGCTGCAATTCATCTTCATTGCTGTGCGTGGGCTTTCGCTACTTCCTGCTCTTGAGCTGCTGCGGAATGCAGGGCTCTAGAGTGAGGGCTCAGTGGTCGTGTGCATGGGCTTAGTTGCCCAGGGGCATGTGGAATCTTCCCGGACAAGGGATTGAACCTATGTCCCTGGCATTGGCAGGCAGAGTCTTTACCACTGGGCCACCAGGGAAGTCCTAGTCACTCAATATTTTTGTAGATTATACTCCGTTAAAACTTATTATAAGATAATGGCTGAAATTCCTTGTGACAGACAATATGAGCTTATTGTTTATCTGTTTTATACAGAGTAGCTTGCATCTCTTAGTCCCACACCCCTGTTTTGTCCCTCTCCCTTCTCTCTCCCTTCGGATAAGCACTAATTTGTCCTTTATATCTGTGAGTCTGTTTTGCATATACACTCATTTGTATTATAGCTTAGATCGCACATATAAGTGCTATCACAGGGTATTTGTCTTTCTCTGGCTGACTCATTTCATTCAGTTGATACTCTCCAACTCCATCCATGTTGCTGCAGATGGCAAAATTTCATTCTTTTTAATGGCTGAGCAGTATCCCCTTCATTTTAATTTCCAGGATCTTGTGAAGATGTCATCGATCCAAATGCTCCCCCACCCCCAAACTCTGGAGGGAATTATAAACCATCACCAGCAGAGACTAGTCATGGCTGGTCTTCACTGGCAAGCGATCTTTAGTTCTGGTAGTTATAAGTCACACACAAAATTGTAATTAATCTGCTGTGTTTGGCTATTTCAGATTGCTTGTTAGCATCAGTAAAACTGAACCCATAAATCTACCTGCCTACCTAGTCTGGCTCACCTGGCCTTGCAGGGGCTATTCTAGGATCTTATCAGGAACATTGTAAATCTAAGAAATCATCTCTCTCCTCCACGCCTCTTCTCATCCCCATCCCTCTTCCCGCCATTCCCCCTGCCAAACCCTCAAACATCAAGACCAACAGACATCATACAAGAGAGCTTAATTCTGCAAAGGAAGGCAACTGCATCAACACTGATCTATCTGTCTGTCTGAAGAATATAAATATCCTGATGAAACCGAGTTTCTTATCTCCTGTAATTTGGCGACAATGGGGAAGGAAAGTCAGGGGAGGGCAAGGGGAGGCTTACAGGTTTTCGTCCTCAGTTACTCAGCCAAGAGGTGCTTTTTAAGGTGTTCCAGAAGGGAGGGGGGCCCTGCAAGTCACCATGTGTCACAGTGCCTCACACTGACTCACGGCCAGATCTTGAGAAAAATTCACAGAAGTCAGGAAATTCCCGGCTAATGGTCTCATCTCACCCTCTGCTGACCCTGCAGTTAGAGCGTAGGTAGGGTCAGGCTGGAGGGCGTTTCTTTAAAAGGGGGAAAAAATCAAAGCACTCCTGTTGATTCTGCATGCCCAGGGGCAGGGCAGGGTCCTAACAGGCCTGACTGAAGACAGAGCATCAACCTCCAGTCCCGGTGCCCCGGGGCAGCCGGCGCTGGTCTGTTTCTTCATTCGTGACTTTTTATTTTTGCAGAAGATTCCCTCCCCTGCTCTCCCTCTCCCTCCGCCCATCCTTGGCTTTGTTTCTCCTTCGGGAACAGCATCTTTCTTTCTGGGCAGAGCAAGATGCCCAAGATCCACCCCCCTCCAACCCATTCCAATGGATAGGGCCAAGTTTAGAGTTGGGGCTGCTCATTTGAGCTTTGTGTATAATTGAACCTGGCACAAAGGGTTATCATTAGGAGGGATGGCATGGGATGAAGAAAGGGAAAGCTCAGACCCAAATTAGAAAAGCTTTCCCAAGGAGACACACAGTGGCATGGCTTTGGTGGGGGTGGAGGGGTCCGATCTCTGAGGAATTCTCCAAGAAAGGACTAGGTATTAAACATGCTGAGGAAACTCATATGCCAGTTTCTTGGCATTATTTGTGTCTGTGTTTGAGGGGTGGGCAACAGACACCAGAGGCATCAGATGTTAAGACTGAGGCTCTGCTCCCAAGGCTGCGTGGAATCCTGAGCAAAACAGGGTGAATTGTGTTAATAGATGTTTACCGAGCGTGTCCAGAGCCGGGCACCACCATTTTGGTCCAGAGGACAACGAAGGTCCTGGAGGGTGCTGAGCCTTTTCCTCTGCTCGGCTACTGACCCAGGGACACCCCTGTGCAGAACCTTGCTGCTTCAGGCCTCAGGAAATGGGACCCTCCCTCCCCAACCTGCTCTGGGGGTGGGATGCTCCACCGTTTCCTCACTCCCTGTGGGTCCACAGTTTGTCGAGGGGGCATCGTAACAAGGCAAGGAGGTTTCCTCCCTGAAGTGCTGTCCCTGCTGAGCTGGTGAGTGGATGCGTGTGGCCACCTGCCTGACCTCAGGGGTCCCGGAGCCTGGCCACGTGAAGAGGGCTGGCCAGCCCCTTGCCAGGGGCACAGCACCGCACCCGCCCAGCTGTCCTGGCTTCTCCCGCTGCCTGTTGACTCGCATCAGGGAGCTGGCAGCATGGGGCCCCAGTGATCCCCAGCCGCACCCCCCCCCCCCCCCGCCAGACTGTCTCTCCTCCCCGCATTCCTGGTGGCGTCCCAGCTCCGGGTGACCCCGGGTTCTAATATTCTTGGGTTGGTTCAGACTACCCAGCTGGCCGCGCTCCGGGCTGCGGGCCTTGTTAAAGCCAAAATGCCGTCTTTTACAGCCTGGCTCTTTCCATCAAGTTCATCAAGCAGCCCGCTTTTTCTTTTCTTTTCTTTTTTTACAAGCGAGATGGCCCCTTTGGTGAGCTCTCTTGTTGTTGCTCTCTTGTTGGGGAGGGAAAGGAAGCCAGCAGGGAGCCTGAGCTGCAACAGGGTCTGGTCTGGGCCCATGTTATTGTTATTTTTTTAAGTGATAGTTTACAAAAAATGAAGTTCAAAGGTGAGTGCCCTTCCAGGAGGAAGGATTAAGCTGGTGGATTTGGAAATTGTTCAACCCTGGAGGCATTGCTAGGGAACATAATCTATTTTGAATTTTTCTTTGGAGCCAAAGTTGGTTATGGTGTGGGAATAGCTTTTGCCTTCTGTCTCTCCCTTTCTCTATACTACAAACACGGGCATGCCAAGGAATATACAGGTTGTACAAACAGCTCTTCCCAAAAATCACATAAGACATTATATATAGTCACATGTCTCCTTCCAAATGGGTGTGCTCGTAAAGACACATAGAGATATCCCTCACACCCTATATGTAAAGAACAGCCAATTTAGAAGTTGGCAGAGGAGTCCTGTCTGAGTGAGTAGAAAAACCTGGCTCAAGGCTTAACAAAAATCTCATAAAACCCACGCCTGCTTTTATTGAATGGCGACGCATGAAAGATCCAGGGTGGCCAACTTGAACCAGACAGGAGCCAGCCTTCATAGTATTGTCCATAAAGGGTGGCAGGAAGGTCTCTTTTGTGGAAATTTAATGCATTCCTAGAAAAAAATTTTTTTTTTTTTTTTGCTTCTAACACTGATTGGCTGGGCTTCACACTTGTGTCTCTTTCTTCTCTAATATTATTTTAGCTCCTTGAATGGCCTAGAGGTTCCTTTTACATTTGGTCTTCCTACCTCCAGCCTCACCCCTCTGTTCAGCCTCCACAAGGCTGGCTGCCAGAGTAATCTTTTAAAAACGCAAATCAAATCAATCACTCTCCTACTTTAAACCCTTCAGTGGCTTCCCTTTGCTCAAATTCAAATTCTTTAGCCTTCAGACAAGCCCCTCATTCCTTGTTGCCTTGTAAAGTCATTTCCTGCAAATCTCCCAACTCTGGGTACCCTATGCTTCTGCTATGTCAAATTGTCTTTCAGGCCACAATCCCCAAGCCTCATATTAATTTGACTCCCCGGCTATGAGTGGGACAGTGAGAGCATCTTGTGGACAGGATGTGCATGCATGCATGCTTGTGTCCAACTCTTTGCGACCCTGTGGACTGTAGCCCACCAGGATCTTCTGTCCATGCAATTCTTTTAATGCTGAATACTGGCAAGAATACTGGAGTGGGTTGTCATGCCCTCCACTAAATGTTGGGGAATGGGGATAGTCCTTTCAACCGGGGATCCAGAAAAGATCTCTGGAGAAGGTGACTAAGTGAAGACTGAAGGTGGTAATGGAATGAACCATGTTGATTTTTGAGCGGGGAGCATGGCAGCCAGAACAGCAACTGCAAAGGCCCTGAGGTTGGAACATGTCTGATACCTTCAAGGAATTATTGAGCAGAGTGAACAAGGAAGGGATGGGGTGGCTAGTAGCCTGGCCGAGAACCTTGAGGCTCTTGAACTGAAACAATTCTCACCTTTTTTGGTGGCCAGTGGTGCTAGTGAGAAACGGGGACCCCCAAGGAGCCAGCAGCTTGGCTGTGGAGGGCTTGGAGGGGTGATGTAACTTTGTAAAAGCACAAGAGTAGATCTAAGTGTGTCAGACTCCAGGCTTTACTTTCTTAGAACCTACGTCCATGGTCTCAACAAAGCTACTTTAGAACTTTTCACCACAGTCATTGAAAATGGAGTGGTCTGTGATGCACCGATGTTTATGTCCAGGTCTGCAGAAAGGGTCTTCATCCTTAGGGGACTTTTGGGGGTATTGAACCTACACTGAACATTGATCTGTAATGTTCTCAACGATAACTTATGTCCTTCTCATTACACTTTTACAAACAGCCCCAGAAAGGTCATTCATCAAGCACGTGGATAAAATTGTGAATTAGGATGTCACCACGTTTTTCTTTTTTTTTATTATTGTGGTAAAATATATAGAGGGTACATTTACTGTGTTACCCACTTTGAAATGCACAGTTCTATGGGATTAAGTACCTTTGCTGTTGGGTAACACTCACCATTATGCATCTCTGGAACATTCTCCTCCTCCACAGCTGAAAGTCTGCACCTGTTAAACACTAACTGCCTACTCCCCTCTCCTCCTACCCAGGGGCAACGCCCTCCTCCTCTCTGCCTCTTTGAACTTGACTACCCCAAGAACCTCAGCCAACAGAAATCATCTACCATTTTCTGTATCAGCTTTTGTTAATGGCTTATTTCACTCAGCATAATGTCTCGAGGTTTACCCACAAGTGCATATCAAAATTTCTTTCTTTTTTAAGATTGAGTAAAATGGTCCATTATGCTGCCTAGGTTGCTTATTGGTAAAGAATCTGCCTGCAGTGCAAAAGATGTGGGTTCAATCCATGGGTCAGGAAAATCCCCTGGAGAAGGAAACGGCAACCCACTCCAGTATTCTTGCCTAGGGAAGCCCATGGACAGAGGAGCTTGGTGGGCTACAGTCCATAGGGTCACAAAGAGTCGGACACGACCAAGCATGAGCATGAGTATTCCATTATGCAGAGATCACATTTGGTTTACCTATCCATCCGTGGACACATGGGCTCCTCTACATTTTCAGTTCAGTTCAGTTCAGTTCAGTTTAGTCGCTCAGTCGTGTCCAGCTCTGCAACCCCATGAACCACAGCACAACAGGCCTCCCTGTCCATCACCAACTCCCAGAGTCCACCCAAACCCATGTCCATTGAGTTGATGATGCCATCCAACCATCTCATCCTCTGTCGTCCCCTTCTCCTCCTGCCCTTAATCTTTCCCAGCATCAGGGTCTTTTCAAATGAGTCAGCTCTTTGCATCAGGGTGGCCAAAGTATTGGAGTTTCAGCTTCAACATCAGTCCTTCCAATGAACACTCAGGACTGATCTCCTTTAGGATGGACTGGTTGGATCTCCTTGCAGTCCAAGGGACTCTCCAGAGTCTCCTCCAACACCACAGTTCAAAAGCATCAATTCTTCAGTGTCCAGCTTTCTTTATAGTCCAACTCTCACATCCATACCTGACCACTGGGAAAACCATAGCCTTGACTAGATGGACATTTGTTGACAAAGTAATACCTATGTTTTTCAATATACTGTTTAGGTTGGTTATAACTTTGCTTCCAAGGAGTAAGCGTCTTTTAATTTCATGGCTGCAATCACCATCTGCAGTGATTTTGGAGCCCAGAAAAATGTAGTCAGCCACTATTTCCACTGTTTCTCCGTCTATTTCCCATGAAGTGATGGGACTTGATGCCATGATCTTAGTTTTCTGAATGTTGAGCTTTAAGCCAACTCTTTCACTCTCCTCTTTCACTTTCATCAAGAGGCTTTTTAGTTCCTTTTCACTTTCTGCCATAAGGGTGGTGTCATCTGCATATCTGAGGTTATTGATATTTCTCCCGGCATTCTTGATTCTAGCTTGTGCTTCTTCTAGCCCAGTGTTTCTCGTGATGTACTCTGCATATAAGTTAAATAAGCAGGGTGACAATATACAGCCTTGATGTACTCCTTTTCCTATTTGGAACCAGTCTGTCGTTCCATGCTCTACATTTTGGCCATTGTGAATAACGCTGTCATGAACGTGGGCAGAAAGACACCTCTGTCACTTCTTCTTCCTCCTCTTTAAAGGTAGTCTTTGGGCAGGAGCACCTTTTGGCTGGTCAAATCAGTCTCTGCTTGCCCTTCTGCCTTCCCAACTACTTTTTACTAAGTTGACTGATGATGAACACCTCTTCTCATTAGCCTAGCCTTCTGCCATTAGGAAATTGGAGGCTGGATAATTTACATGGAAGTGAAGGGTAATGACTTTTCTCATGTCAGCCTTGAGAAGTCACTCATGTTTCTGGAGACAGAGACCAAAGATCTCCCCTGGCTGGGCCTTCTGATCCTCAGAGGCCTTGCACTCCAGTGGGTGGGCAGTGTTCTCCTGGGAGAGTGTGCGAGTACATCCTGGTCAGGGCTACTGGACATCTCTTCAGAGGTCCTGGCCCACTGGCAGTAGCAGAGCCTGGATGAAGCTATGCCATGGCTTCAGAGGCCTCAGGCCAGCCCGTTCTCAGCAGCTCTAGACTATACTGCTGCTCTCCAATAGCTGGCCTAAGCAGTATTTCCAAATGAACACAAAATATGCAAATTTAAAAAGAAATCTACATAAAGAAAGTTCACATACTTTCAAAATGGAGAAGGCTCTGATATGAGCAAGAATGGAATCAACATGAATGGTGTGGGAGTCAGACAGATACATATCAAGTCTTGGCGGCTGTGGGCTTGGTCCAAACTACCCAAATTCTACGAACCCCAGTTTCTCCATTTGCAAATGGCAAGAGGGTCACTGTCAGGGTTAAATAGGGAAACATGTAAAAATCGTTTTTGTCGACTAACCCTAGCTGTGTATTAGTGTTATATTATAGAAGGGGTCCTTTGGGGGAGTTCTCTGGTGATCCAGTGGTTAAGACTTTGCCTTCCAAGGCAGGAAGTGCTGGTTCCATCCCTGGTTGGGGAGCTAAGATCCTACATGCCTCGAGGCCAAAAAAAACAAAACATAAAAGAAAAGTAATATTGTAACAGATTGAATATCAAGACTTTAAAAATGGAGACAGCAGGCATAGAGAACAGACTTGTAGACACAGTGTAGTGAGGAGAAGAAGGGATGAATGAAACAGTAACGCTGAAACATATAAATTACCATATGCAAAACAGATAGCCAGTGGGGTTTGCTATATGGTGCAGGGAGCTCAAACCTGTGTTCTCCGACTGCCTAGAGCGGGGAGTAGGGTGGAGGGCGGGAGAGAGGTTTAAGAGGAGGGGACACATGTCTACCTATGGCTGATTCATGTTGATGTATGACAGAAATGAGCATGGTATTGTAAAGCAATTAACTTCCAATTAAAAGTAAATTAAAAAAATACATAAAAGTTAATAAGTCTTCCCTGGTGGCACAGCTGGTAAAGAATCTGCCTGCAATGCAGGAGACTTAGGTTTGATCCCTGGGTTGGGAAGATCCCCTAGAGAAGGAATGTCAACCCTCTCCAGTATTCTTGCCTGGAGAATTCCATGGACAGAGGAGCCTGGCAGCCTAAAGTCCATGGGATCACAAAGAGTCAGACACAACTCAGCGACTAACACACTTTTTAAAATGTAGGATGGCTGAACACCATCCCCACAGATCATGACTGATTTGGCTGAGGCATCGATAGTATTTACAGAGTTCCCCGAGTGATTTTAATAAGCAGTCAAGGTGGCAAATCATCAACTCAGAGTGTGGCCAACCTCGCACAAACGTAGGCTCTCCTCAGCCCTGGTCTCATGCTTGCAACCCCATAAAGCGCATGCCCTCTTTCACACGTGATGACTGTGAGCAGGGTACTGAACGTAGTAAAGCCTCAGTCTCCACCGTAAAATGGGACAGAGAGCAGAATCCAACTCATAATAGTCTGTGGAGACTAGAAGAGAGAACTCAGCACATGGCTTGAAGAGAGTGCACTCTGTCAATGCCAGCTCTTACTGGGAGCACGGTTAGTGTCAAGTCAGCAATCCCACGGTCTGCACTGCAACTGGCCCTTCTCAACCCCTCCAGAGACACCAGCCCTGCCATCTATCCCCTGCCCAGCTGCCCGGCTGCCCCACTCCAGCTCTCTTGCTGAGCCACGTTCCTGGGAGATGCCTGGTGAGAACTTGAGATCACACTGAGTCAGAGGTATTTGTAGGTGTGACTCACCAGGTCTTAAAACCAGAAGATTGCCCTGTGGGCCTCATGACGTTTCTGGAAAATAAAAGGAGTGAATATTATTGGGTTGAGTTCATCAGACACTCACCCTCCCTTTTGTGTGCTGGGGTTTCTGAAAGCAGCAGGCCCCGGCCCAGCCAAGTCTGAACCATCAAAGGCCAGGCCCGACTGTAGTGCTGAGAGATGTTGCTTCTCCTCCAGATAGGTTTCCTCCTCTTCCCACAGACTTCTGCTTCTCTGGTTCCCCGCCCAACGCTACCCCGTTTCTCCTCCCTCCAGGCTCCTGAGAAAATGTTCCCACGGGGCTGCCTCTACTGAGGTGTGTCAGAGCTGAGCTATGCTGCAGGGCTGGGTATGGATTGGGAAGGGGCCACCCAGACTCCAGAGAACAAGAAAGGGAAAGTTGCCTATGAGAGTCAGAATTTCTGGGGCCTGAAGCACCAGCCAGGAGGGCACTCATTTCTCTGATACCCTTTTGCCACCCCCTGCATTCCTGCTGGTAGTAAATCCTAAAGTTTCTGGGTCCCAGCTGCCTCTTGAATCTACTTCTCTGCACCTCTAGCAGAAACCACTGTCATTTTCTAATTTCTCACCTGACTTGTGTCCCCACCTTCTATTCTGTCTACTTCTTGCCCAACATAGCCAGTTGGACTTTTCAAAATACAAAACTGATCATCTCTCTGTCTTTCTCCCTCTCTCACATATACACGTTTAAAACTTGTCCAAGGTTTTCCATTCCTCATAGGATAATGATAAAGCCCCTTAACAAGTTCAACAAGGCCATGTTTATCAGGATTTGGTTTGGCTCTCAGTGACAGAAAACCCAATTTAACAGAATTTGAATAGATAAGGTTTTATTTTCTCATTAAAAAGCTGCAGTTGAACTAACTAGGATTGACATAGCAGTTCCTCTAAATTATCAAGGATTCAGTCTTCTGCTCTTTCATCCTTAGCATGTGATCTCTGCCTCATGGTCCAAGGGGACTGCTTGAGCACCAGCCATTGCAACCAAAACCTGGGCACAGGAACAAAGAATTGTACATAGCACTTCTACTGACATTTTTTCCTGCCCAGAACTTAGTGACATGGCTAGAGTTAGTTGGAAGAGAGGCTAGAAAATATAATTTTTATTCTAAATGGCCATGAACCAGCTGAAAGGAAGGAAGACGAGAATAGATATTGAACAACACTGGCAGTGCTTATCATATACTATGTCTCCTGACACCTCCTCTCCTTCTGAGCTTCATCTTACTTCACACTTCCTTCCCCTGGCTCTATCCACTCCCAGCACACTGGCTTTCTCTGGGAGTCCCACAGACATTCCGTTCTGCCTCAGGCCCTTGATCATTCATCAACATTTTCCCCTCTTCCTACTTAACTACTCATCCTTCAGAACTCCATTCCAACAGCATTTCCTCAGGGAATCCTCCTCCGTTGGGTCAAACTCTGTCTCTTATTTCAGATGCTTATAGCATGTAGATTGTATGACTGTTGCGATTATATGCTTGTTTATGCAATTATTTGATTATTGTCTACCCTCACAATGACATCAGGGTTTAGATCTGGCTTTGTACACCATGGAGCATTCTGCTCAGAATATTACTAAATACCTGTTGTATGGTGTATTTATCGAATAAATATAGCTATTATCTTACATAAAAAAAAGAGGCTAGGACTCATGCAACAAAAAATTTTCCTGGGAAAATGGTGGAAAATGGCCAGAAGGGCCAGGGATACACAGTAGAGCCAGGGGAGAATTCTAAATGGTGCATTTGAATCCAGTAAGATTTGGGGTTGGGGCTTCCCTCGTGGCTCAGATGGTAAAGAATCTACCTGAAATGCAGGAGACTGGGGTTTGATCCCTGGGTTGGGAAGGTCCCCTAGAGAAGGGAATGGCTACCCACACCAGTATTCTTGCCCGGAGAATTCCATGGACAGAGTAGCCTCGCGGGCTACAGTCCATGGGTCTACAAAGAGTAGGACATGACTGAGTGACTTTTACGTTTTCAAGCTTTGGAGTGTGTGGTGGAGGAAACACTGACCTGGAGCTCAGGAGCCCTGGTTTCTGGTCTCAGCTCAGCCACCAATAGCTGGGCCATTGCCTGGAGCCAGTGAGAGTTGATCAGATGCTGGATACAGTTTGAAGGCAGAGCCTACAATCACTACTGGCAGATAGGGTGTGGAGAGTAGAGGAAAGAGATGGGTGGTCCTGGGTGTTTGGCTAAACTAAGGGAAGGTTACTTACTGAGAAGGGGAAGGCAGCAAGAGGAACATGCTTTAGGGGACTATCAGAAGAGTTTATTTGCAAATGAATCATGGGTTCCAGTGGCCAGCTGAACATTTTACCTTATCTGCAGGCTTCCTCCAGGGAAAGCCTATGCCCTAGGCTGGTGGGTCTAAGTGGTGGAGACAGGGGACCCCAAGTGGGTGTAAAAAAGATAGAAAAGGTCCACTTTCAAGGTACATAGTTACCAGCCAAGAAATGATTCAGTCTGACTCAGCATAAGATGGAACAGAAAGTACTCAGAAGAACTTGACTTACAGGCTTAGGAGGAAGAAGTCCCTTTCTGCTAAAGGTCAGTGACGAGAGAAAGCATGTCCATGTGTGGTCATTGCAGAAAACTTTGAAGTTTTAGTTGAAACAATGGTGAAGGGCTTTCTTCCTTAAGCAAACTTCATGGTTCCCTCCCTAAGCCAGTGCTCATTGGTTCAAAGTTTTGCCAGAAAACCATCAAACTAACAGCAGGAGACAGTTGCTCTTCCTTCCTCAGTGATCAATGCAAAGAAAGACAGGAAAACAATAGAATGGGAAAGACTAGAGATCTCTTCAAGAAAATGAGAGATATCAAAGGAACATTTCATGCAAAGATGGGCACAATAAAGGACAGAAATGGTATGGACCTAACAGAAGAGGAAGATATTAAGAAGAGGTGGCAAGAACATACAGAAGAACCGTACAAAAAAGATCTTCATGACCCAGATAACCATGATGGTGTGATCACTCACCTAGAGCCAGATATCCTGGAATGTGAAGTCAAGTGGGCCTTAGGAAGCATCACTACAAACAAAGCTAGTGGAGGTGATAGAATTCAAGTTGACCTATATCAAATCCTGAAAGATGATGCTATGAAAGTGCTGCACTCAATATGCCAGCAAACTTGGAAAACTCAACAGTGGCCACAGGACTGGAAAAGATCAGTTTTCATTCCAATCCCAAAGAAAGGCAATGCCAAAGAATGTTCAAACTACCACACAATTACACTCATCTCACACGCTAGCAAAATAATGCTTAAAATTCTCCAAGCAAGGCTTCAACAGTATATGTACCATGAACTTCCAGATGTTCAAGCTGGATTTAGAAAAGGCAGAGGAACCAGAGATCAAATTGCCAACATCCATTTGATCATCAAAAAGCAAGAGAGTTCCAGAAAAATATCTATTTCTGCTTTATTGATTATGCCAAAAGCCTTTGTCTGTGTGGATCACAACAAACTATGGAAAATTCTTAAAGAGATAGGAATACCAGGCCATGTTATCTGCCTCCTGAGAAATATGTATGCAGGCCAGGAAGCAACAGTTAAAACTGAACATGGAACAACAGACTGGTTCCAAATTGGGAAAGGAATATGTCGAAACTGTATATAGTCACCCTGCTTGTTTAACTTACATGCAGAGTACATCATGTGAAATGTTGGGTGGGTGAAAGTAAAAGCTGGAATCAAGATTGCCAGGAAAAAATCAGTAACCTCAGATACGCAGATGATACCAACCTTATGGCAGAAAGCAAAGATGTGAAGAAGAGCCTCTCAATAAAAGTGAAAGAGGAGAGTGGAGTGAAAAAGTTGGCTTAAAACTCAGCATTCAAAAACAAAGATCATGGCATCTGGTCCCATCACTTCATGGCGAATAGATGGGGAAACAATGGAAATAGTGAGAGACTTTATTTATTTATTTATTTTTGGTACCAAAATCACTGCAGATGGTGATTGCAGCCATGAGATTAAAAGATGCTTGTTCCTTAGGAGAAAATCTATGACTAACCTAGACAGCATATTAATAAGCAGAGACATTACTTTGCCAACAAAGGTCCATCTAGTCAAAGCTATGGTTTTTCCAGTAGTCATGTATGAAATGTGAGAGTTAAACTATAAAGAAAGCTGAGCGCCGAAGAACTGATGCTTTTGAAAGCCCTTGAGAGTCTGCAAGGAGATCAAACCAGTCAATCCTGAAGGAAATCAGTCTTGAATATTCACTGGAAGGACTGATGCTAAAGTTGAAATTCCAATACTTTGGCCACCTGATGTGAAGGACTGACTCATTGGAAAAGACCCTGATGCTGGGAAAGATTGAGGGCAGGAGGAGAAGGGGATGATTGGGTGGTATCACTGATTCAGTGGACATGAGTTTGAGTAAGCTCCAGGAGCTGGTGATGGACAGGAAAGCCTGGCATGCTGCAGTCCATGGGGTCTTAAATAGTGAGACATGACTGAGTGATTGAACTGAACAGCAGGAGAGACCACCTCTCTTATTCCCCTGATAGCCAAATGAGGTTATCAGCATTATTACTATCTTCATGATCATATAAGGCTTCCAGGTTTCTCCTCTACCCCTGATGACTCTAATTTCTATGATTGTTAACCCTAAACTTGATTGTCAACTTTGTATATTTGGTCTACACCTTTGCTATACAAGGTGTGGTCCTCAGACCGGCAGCACCCATGTCTCCTGGGAGCTGGCTAGACGTGCAGAGTCTCAGGTCCCACCCCTGACCTGCCAAATCACAAACTGCCCTTTAACAACGTCCCAGGGGAGTGGTCTGTGCATGAAAATTCATGAAACACGGTGCTAGATCATTCAGTGTGCTTGTCTCTATCTCATTTTACACATGAGACTCTCTATTTGATTAAATATAAAGGCCTCTTGCCTGCTGTAAGAGTTGGGTGTATGAAGCTTATTAACATCTTTTGCGAGTAAAAGCAGAGCCAAGAGTTTGTAGGGCTTCGCTTTGATCATTTTCAACTCACAGGAGGTAACATGCGCAGAAGTGTCTTGATTCTTGGTTTACAAAAGATCATCACAGAGACTGGAGGAAATCACAGTTTCCAGAGTTTCAGAGGAGGAGAGGCAGTTCTGTGATGGCCAGGAGCAGAGAGAGTACCCATGCAGCTTCCAACAGAGGAATCTGCAGGCACATGGGTGTCTCTCCTCAACTGTGGTCCCCCAAGGAGCCATTGCTTCTCTGCTCCCATCCGACCAGATTCCCAACCACACAGACTGGACCTCGGACCGTCTGGGGTCTATGAGTCCTGGAAGGACGTGGTTGGGCGCTGATGTCAGGATGAGGGAATAAGCTCTCACCAGATGATTAGTGCTGCTCTGAGTCTCTGCCAGACCCAGATCCCACATGAAGCAACAGCTCACCCATGACGGGCGGCGAGAGCACACATGTTCACAGGCAACACAGAGCGTGTTTACTCACTGGCTCTGTCATCATATCACTCCTCCCACTCCCCCGAGATAACAGGCTGGGGTAATCAAAGTGAGGTCTGCCTTGGAAAGCCTTGGAACCCCCTCAAGGGGTTCCCCTCAAGGGCAGGGCAGAAAGCTGGGTACCAGAGCTGCCAAGGAGGAGAGCCAAGAGTAGACACTCCAGCTGGAATTGGGGAACAAGTCCTCAGAGGCTTGGCTCCAGTAAAACTCAGAACTGTTTCCAGGGTGATCACTAGCCATCTACCCAAAGGCAGGAAAGGGGTGGCTGAAACAGCTGAGTTAAGGTTGTTGGCGTGGAGGTGGGTCCTTTGATCTGAGGTTGGTAAACCTTGTTGCCATACCCTGTTGCAAAGAGCTACCACCCACTTTCTACCTGGGAATTCAGGAGATTAGGGGAGAACTAGCAATAAAAGGCTTGTAGACTCTTTGCTTGCATCCCTCTGAACTGAGCCCTGTGCTTCAAGCTGAAGACTTTTGAAGGCAAGTTGATCAGTCCTGGTAGGGACCTAGGGGTGGTGGGGAGACACTGGGCCCACTTTCCCTGTATAAATGAGGAAATAAAACCAAGTTCTTCAGGGTAATGGGCCTGGCCCATGGTTCCATGGCATTTTCTGGCAGAGTGGGAACCAGCAGTAAGATCTAGCTCCTGGCCCCAAAGTCTCAGTTCCCCCTTGAGAGCTTGGCTTTGTTGGGACAGTGGGCCAAGCCCTCTGCTTAACACACATCCTCTGAGGAGAGTGAGGAGGGGGCCCTCCTTTTACACCCTTGACCTATTGTCCCTGGCAAGACTGCCCCCTCCCACCCCTGCCTGGAGCTCCCTCTTGACTTCCCAGCAGTGCAAGGTCTAGACCTCAGCGGAGGAGAGCCTTACTCACCAAGATGCTTGCTGGACTCCATGGTCTCCCCTGCCTCCAGCTTCCTGTGTTCCCGAAACCCACTCTTCCTTACTCCATCCTAGGTCTGGGGGTTAGGAAATACGTTTCCACCTTCTAACTCAGCCTTTTATCCCTAGCATGGAGCTGGCCATACAGTTGACAGTCAATAAAAGCCCCAGTGACCCTCTCTCGTTTCTTCCTTGCCAGATTCAGAGCCCAGCACCTTGGACTCCCAGTCTTCGACCACCCTGTTCCTCTCCTCCGAGGAGCCAGGCCCCTCCACCGCTGCACTGCCATCCCCCTCGTCGTCCTGTGAGCCCTCGGCGTTCTCCCGGGGCCCCGGCGCGCTGCCCCACCTGCTGCCTTCGCTGCCCACCGCGCCCGCACCCTCGGCCTCGGGTTCCGGTGCCCCTAGGGCGCTCGGGCCTCTACTCGGTGGTTGCCTCGCCCCCCGGAGGCAGCCTCGCGCCTCCTGGACTGGCTCCCTGGTGGCCCCTCAGCCACCCCCTCCGGGCGCCCGCGGGATGAGCGAGACAGGCTGGGGCCCCGTGCCCCGCGCCCTGGCGCAGCAGGCAGGCAGGAAGCCGCTGAGGACCTGGGCACCTCCCCACAGCCCTGCGCCCGGCCTGCCGCCTCTGCCAGTTTGGAAGCCAATGTTGGGGACATCCTGGTGGAGCTGAGGACAATGAACGGTCACCTGGATGTCATCGCGAGGGCCCTCACCAAACTGGCCTCGTCCCTGGGGCCGCAGCCACAGACCCCGCCGGATGCCCCAGATGCCAAGTGATGGGGCCGCCCCACGACTGTGCATCTGAGCCGCGCAGTAAAGGGATCCCGAATGCACCAGGCATCCCTGCCCGAGTCACCTTTGAGTCCAGCAAACCCAGTGGAGGACAGGATTACTCTGTTCAACCTGCCTACAGGAAGGCATGGACCTCCCCTGGCATTTCAACCTGAAATGATGGTGCCTCTCACACTCTCTGCCTTGTGAGGTTTTCTCACATGCCCACCCAGGTCCTCGGAGCTCTCCTGGCCCTTCAAATGCCCTTCTCTTGTTTTGGTAAAGGCTTTGAGCTCCTGGCAGGACAAATGCCCTAAGACAGTGGTGGGACCCTGGGAAAGGCTCAGAGAACCATCCCTTCCCATGCCCATTGGTGACTTCTGAGAATCATGGAAGAAAGGCAGGTGCCCAGCACATTACATAAGCAGTAGCTCAAGGGCAGATCCAATGTTCTCTTGAGTTGCTGACGCTGTATCTGATCTCTTGTGATTTTTTTCACCTTTGTAAAAAAAAATTATTTTGGGAAAAATAATTACTTTTTTCTCATAATAACCACATTTTGAGAGGTTTGGAAAAGAGAGAAGTGAGAAAAATCTGATGTATTTGGAGAGGGGGGTATTTAAGTCTTTCTTATGAATAAGAAAGTATTTTGTGTAATAAACAAGATTTTTGTATGTACTCTCTGGGTGTTGGCTTTTCTGCACCACATTTCTTCCTTTCCCTGCTCTTTCTATTCTCAGTTACCTGTACCAGCCCTCCTTTACTCCTTGGGGCTTATTTCCACTTTTCTCACACTTGTAAGAACAAGCGTTTAAAGGTTCTCGTGATTCTTTTCTAAAACTCCCAGACCTCCCTACAGTTGGTAAATCCACCCATTTGCTTTGGAATTGGAGCAGAAACTGAGTCACTGGCCATCAGGGAGGAAGCCAGCATCCTTGGCCTCTCCTCCTAGATGCCCATAACACCACCTGCGCCAGTTGTGATGAACAAACATCTCTCCAGACTTTGCCAGTGTGCCCTGGTGGAGACCTGGCTGGAATTTCAGCAATCTGGAGGAACCTGTGCCCTCCAGGATCTGACTTCCCATAAGGAGGAGGGCTCTTCTCGCCTTCCTGCTTGGATTAGAATTTTAATGAAGTGCGCTCATCTGCCAGAAGCAAATTGACTGCTCTTTTCCCAGAAACAAACCAGGCATTGGAAACCACACTACGCAGAGCAAAACCCCATCCCAAGCATTGGTAGGGCTCACAACTGGTGAGCTGCCTGGTGTCTGCCTTTTCTGGCACCTCCCTCTCAGACTTGTGTGTGGAGAGCTTACAATGCAGGTTCTGCTTTGGTAGCTCCGAGGTGGGGCCTGAGTCTCAGCATTTCTAATCAGTGCCTGGGGATGCTGCTTGCCGGAAGACACACTTTGCATAGTGGTGAATAGGGGGTGTCTACTCTGGAATTCCTGCTGGTTCCATCACCACTAGTCCCCAGAAACTGCTGTTTGTCTTTGTCCCTGCAGGGACCTGGATTCCTCAACCAACTTTCAAAGCAGCTCTTTGGAGAGACTTCTCTATTTGAAAGCAAGCGTGTTTTAGGTCTAACCACCCAGTTCTAAAAAAGTTTCAGCAGAGTTTATATCAATTAGACAATCATTTATTGGGTGTCTACAATGCCAGTGCCCGGGGCACCCAAAGATGAACAGAATAAGGGCCCTGCCCTTCAGGGGCTCCCACTCCACCGTCCTGCACGGAGAGGGATTCTCAGTTCCAGTGTGGAAGCAACTTGCAGGGGCTTTGGAATCAGTAGGGAGGGTGAGCATGATGGTCAGAAGGCCGGGCTTCTTGACGTTTGATATAGGTAGACTTACTTAATCCCTCCAAGCCTCACTCTCTGGATCTGTGTCAAATGGCGATGATGACATGTGCCAATCAGAATCAGACACAGACGTGATGGCAGCTTTGCAGCCCCTGAAGTGCTGTCCAAATGCCTTTTTTTGGTCAGTGGGCATCACTACTTCCTCTTTCCTGGGTCTTGTATCAGGAAGGCGGGTAGAGTGAGAATCACACACTGGGATCTGAGTCCCTCTGGCTCTGAGGGACTAATCCCCACACCCCCTTCATTTTTTCAGGAAGAGAATTCCTGACTCAAAAGGTACTCGTTAGCTGAAGAAACGGCTAAACTGGAATGCCACCATCACACCTGGGAGCATCACCTTCTGGTCTTTACTGATATGAACAGTCTTTTCATTTTAACTGAATTCTTTTGCACGAGATTAGAAACAACAGCAACAAAATAAGTCTTTCCAAAATGAAGAGGGGCTGACGTATAAATCCTAAATTAGATAAATTTAGATATAATGACTGAATCATTTGATCAGAATCCCCACATATATGATTGAGGCTATCAGAGGAAGGAGCTGACATAATACTGATCCCATCGGGACACTACAGAAGTCTGAGCTTCCATCCTGGGTGAGTGGGGCTTTAGAAACTGAAAGAGTCCTTTGATCCCTGTGTTCCCCAGAGTAAGAGCTGTTAGGTTTTGGGAAATGGGGCTGAAGAGGGTTAGAAGAGCAGGATAGCCTTCATCTTGCAGAAGATATAACCAGGGAAATTTGATAGTTTCTGGGGCAGAGGCATGGGGAGGGGAATGGAATTGAGTTCAAACAAAATATTAGTTTGAAGGAGCTGAGCAGAAAAGAGAAAATCTAGTTTTGTAGATTCTAGATTGAACTTCCCCTCTGGAGGGCACGAACTTGTCCTGATACCTGCTTTTCCCCAGGTGTAGGGTGTTGCGCAGGTGGGGACAGCCTTAGACAAGCACACAATGGTTCAAGGTGGCAAGCTGAAGGCAAGCATAAAACCTGTGGCAGAGGAGAGTGGGTTTAAGCCGAGGAAGGACCTGCCAGCAGTTACCAGGCTCATCTGTGTAAGGTAGTGAGGGGCCTGTTCCTGGAGGCATTCAAGCAGAGCCCAGATGTGGAACTGGTGGTGCATCAGCAAAAGGGATTCTCCACTGGGTGGAGCAAGGATCTAAGGACTCTTTACCTTTGAAGTAATCCTCGGTTCTTCCCTATCTCTCATGCCTACATGCAATCCAAGACCGTATCACCTTGGTTCCACCTTCTAGAGAGCTCCATTATCCCGCCAGTTCTCACCACCTCTACTGCTACTACCTGGTACAAACCATACTGTCCCTTCTCACCTAAGTTACTGCAATTGCCTCCTAAATAGTTTCCCTTCTCCCTCCTCATTCTTACAGAGCAGCCAGAATGGTCTTTTAAAAATATTTCTGACCAGGGGACTCTCAGTGGCTTTCATCTCAGAGGAAGAGACAAAGTTTTACATAATCTGATCTCCTGTTACCTGCCTGGTCTCATCTCTTATGATGCTCCTCCACTCAGGTCACCCAGGCCTCCTTGCTGCTCCTCCCATGCACCTGGCACATTCCTACCTCAGGGCCTTTGCACTGCCTATTTTTTTCAGCCTGGACCACATATGTCACATGGCTTGCTCCCTCACCTCCTTCAGGTTTTTGCTCAAACATCATTATCGTTTTAAAAGTAACCTCCTGACCCTAAGCCTCCGGTCTGCAGATGCATTTCTTTTCCTCCTTTCTCGCGTCACATCAATTGCCACCCTACCCGCTCGAGGTCTCCCTTTATTTATTGTCCTTAGAATGTCAGCAGAGAAGAAATTTGTTGTCTGTTTTGTTCACTGCTGTCTTCCCAGTATACTGCCTTTTAAACAACAAAAAAAAGCATGCTGTAAAAGGGACCCATCAATTGTAACAATTCAGACAACACAGAGGAGAACAAAGAAGAATATAAAACTCACCCCAAATTCCAGCCCCAAGAGATAACTGCTGTCAGTCTTCTGGCAACTACCATATGAAACATCTGTGTTTCAACAGAAACACATCCATGTGTGTCCAATTCTGCAGATCATAGTATGTCTGCTGTGTATAGTCTGCTGTTTTGTTTGTTAACTTGATAAGAGATGATGAAAATCTCTCTATTTAAAAAATAGACATTATATATGAAGCAAGATTTACTTAGTCCATCTTCTATTTGAGCTTCGAAATTCTCATGGCTGCAAGCAGTCCTATATTGACCGTGTCTGGGATACACGTGTTGGCTCTTCTGTGACCATGTTGCTCCCTGTCAATTCCTAGAGCTGTGATTGTGGGGTCAATGGCTCCTACTTCTTGTTTCAGATTGTTGCTGCCCATGCAAGAGATGCAGGTTTGATCCCTGGATCGGGAAGATTCCCTGGAGAAGGAAATGGCAACTCTCTCTAGTATACTTGCCTTGAAAAAATCCTATGTACAGAGTAGCTTGGTGGTCTACAGTCTGTGGGGTTGAAAGAGTTGGACACAACTTAGCAACTAAACAAGTAGCTTCACCAGGATTCCAAAAGAGGAAATGAGTGGTGGGTGGAACACAGAGCCTTGGGGTGGTTCCATCCAGGATGCTGGAAAAAGGGGGAAATAGAAACAAGCCTGCCTTCCGGATGTTGAACTTTAAAGTCAGCAGATGGGGAGCAGACAGAGGTGCGTCACCACCCTAGAGGTGTGAATCTTGAATGGTCACTCAAATGGTGCATTAGTCCGGGTGTGGTCAGGAGATGGAAACCGCCTGGGTTCTGCGCGCAAAGGGGACTTATTCAGGAACTGGGAGCAAGGGTGTTGGAAGGTTGGAGGAGTGTAGAGGGGAAGTTGCTGCTGCTGCTGCTAAGCTGCTTCAGTCATGTCTGACTCTGTGCATCCCCATAGACGGCAGCCCACCAGGCTGGAAGGTAGGTCCCCAAAGACGAGTGACTGCAGGCAAGTAAGTGCATTCAGGATCCAGGATTCAGAATTCACTTGCATTCAGGATCCTGAATCAGTGTGATGCTGCGGGCCTGGCTACAGAGCTGAGCTGCTTCAGCAGGAACCCAGGGGCCACCCTGCCAGGCTGTGTCCCCTGCCACGGTCTGCCCCGGCTGTCACTAGGGCTGTTGCTGCTAGCTGTCACCCTCCTCCCCTCTGAACAAGAACCACAGGGAGGAAGGGAGAGAGTTGCTTCTCCCCGCCTCCCACCTTCCCTGCCAGCGCCTCCTCTTCTGGGAACCTAGAGGGAAGCCCTTTGGAGGAAGTCTAGGAGATGCAGGGTGTGGGGCCTCAGCCCTTAGGGACACAGGACAGAGCAAAGGAGAGCAGGAACGTGGCTGACAGCAAACAAGCCCGTGACAGTCTCAGCGGGGACTCGAGAGCTCAGTCGTGCCTGACTGTCTGAGACCCCTTGTACTGTAGCCCTCCAGGCTCCTCTGCCCGTGGGATTTCCCAGGCAAGAATACTGGAGTGGGTTTCCATGCCCTCCTCCAGGGAATCTTCCTAACCCGGGGACAGAACCTGAGTCTTCCTCTTTGCAGGCAGATTCTGCTGAACAACTGGGGAAGCTCTGGTGGGCTGTTAGGCTTTGGATAATCATAGGTGAACCAGTGTTCATTGCCACTCTAGAGCAGGAAGTCAGCCCTGAGCCATCTTTCCTTAGCTATAAGACGTCTGCATGATCACTGATTGGGGTCCTAGCAGGTGCCTGGCCCTGCTGTGTGCAGGGCTGCATTTACGTCTCACAGCATGTGTAAGCAAGTCGGGAGCTAGGGTCTATCATGTCCGTTTCATTGATGAGGAAATTGAGGCACAAGGAGGTTATGTGACTTGCTTATGGTCTCACAGCTGGTAATCGACAGGGCCTGGATCTGTCTGTCTCCAAGGCCCTGGCTGTGCCCCCCACGCTGCTGCCTCTTACACTGCTGCTGCTGCTGCTAAGTCACTTCAGTCGTGTCCAACTCTGTGCGACCCTATAGACGGCAGTTCACCAGGCTCCCCCGTCCTTGGGATTCTCCAGGCAAGAACACTGGAGTGGGCTGCCATTTCCTTCTCCAATGCATGAGAGTGAAAAGTGAAAGTGAAGTCACTCAGTCGTGTCCGACTCTTTGCGACCCTGTGGACTGCAGCCTATCAGGCTCCTCCATCCATGGGATTTTCCAGGCAAGAGTACTGGAGTAGGGTGCCATTGCCTTCTCCGCCTCTTATACTAGACTTCCCTTTTCAGAAGTAGGTCAAAGATCCGGGACCAATGAATACCTTTTGGCTGATGATTCTTCCCCAGGATGGCAATAGTATTGCTCTCTGGAAGTAACAGGTCCCTGAAAAATATCACAAAATGTTGGAAAATTGGAACAATAAATCATAAAACAAGAGGGGACTCCCCACCTCTACCCCCTCCCCCCCGTTATAGCACCAGTGATGTTGTGTGCAGGGGGACTGGAGGGTGAGACAAGGTACAGGAAGGAGTGGAGGAGGTGAGTTTCGGAGGGCTGAGCCCCTCCATAGTTCTGAAATTCTAGTAACCTTCGGGTCCTTTAAGGTCAGCATCACTGGCCGCATCATGGGCACAGGGAGACTCAGCTATAATTGTATTCTGTTTCCCTCACTCCTTACCCCCTCGGGCTACCTGGCTTCCAACAACTGTCTCTGCTTGGAGAACCAGAAATCGGGAGGATTTCTGCAGGTCTCATGGCACCTGCACTAGAATCCTGTGTCCCGGGGGCATTTGCTAAGCCTCCTGCAGAGTAGGGCTTCCCAGGTAGCTCAGTTGGTAAAGAATCCGCCTGAGGACTGCCGCAAATGACAAGCAGGCTGACTAACCTTGGCTTTCATGCACGAGACTGGCCAGGTACCTGGCAGCTCAAACCATTTCCATAAAACGAATATGCAAACCTCTGATGGGGGCCACCAGGGCATCACCCAAGGTTCCCGGCTCAGCTTCTTCCCTCCAAAGTGCACCAAGGGCTATGTCTCTTGCCTGCACGCTCTCCGGAGGGCACTGACTCTCCAGCCCGGCCATCTCTTCCTGGTCCCCTCGGTGCCCGGCAGCATTAGGGCAAGGAGTTGATGCTCAGAAATGTTGATGGAGGGAGCAGTCCACAGGCGTCCAGCTTGGCAGCGGTGGGCACCACCTCCTGCCACCTGAGGGTTGCCCAGGGCCATCTGGATGGAGATGAAGACCTGTCGGCTGGCCAGTCTGGTGCTGGCCCGGGAGGGAAGGTCATGACGACCTGCCTCCGCTGCAGCTTCCAGGCCTCGCCTTTGCTTGTTTTCTGGGAGCCTCGGTGTCTGCCCACAATGGCATGGCTCCTTCAGCTGCCCGGATTCTTGGCGCGGTGTGCGGGCCGCATGGCTTGTTTCCGTGGTGAGCATGGCAGGGAAGGCTGGCGCTCGGGGCTCAGCATTCCTTCAGGGTCTCCCTGAGCAGGGCTACTGCCTGGGGCATGGGGAGGGGTTCCGCTCCCAAAGCAGGATGTTCCAGTGGTGGGGGAGTGATCACCTCAAGTCACCTTAGACCTCGTTGTGCTTTGTGGTGGCGTGAACAGATCCAGCAAATTTTATCCAGTCCTTTCTCTTGCCTCCCACTTGGTTTCCAAAAATGTTTGAGGTGGTCAAATGGAATAGCGCATCCAAGGAGGAGATTGGATGACATCCGACCTGACCTCTGTCACTTTGCAGATAGTATAGGAAGGATCGTAAATGTGGAGTGGCTTGCTCAGGGGTGCCAGGTGGATGTCCTCCATGCCCTGTGTTCTCTCAGCTGGCACTCTTCCTGGCTCCTCGGAGTGAATCTTTCTATTGCTATATGAGCCGCTGGTCTGCCTCCTCCAGCACAGAGGGGGCACTCATACGCTCAGCACACACATGTACACACGTGGAAGAGGCATCAACATTTTAAGATGAAAAGGACGTTTTCCAGTTTTCTAAACCAGGGATCAGGCAATCCTGGCTTGTAACTTTGTTCTTGTTTAGCTTGCTAACTGAGAGTGATTTTTACATTTTGCATTTACATTTACATTCAAATCCTGATAAAAGAATAGATGACAGAGACTGTATGTGGCCCGTAAAGCCAAGAATATTTACTCTCTGACTGCAGAAAAATTAAAAAGGTCTGCTGATTGCTGGTCTGGACAATCCATTTGACTGTTCATCCAGGGATGGTAAACGATCTTCCCAGGATGCTAAAAATCCTCTTTATAGATCGATCTGGTCATCTTTACAGGGCTTGGACTCTGAAATTTAGAATTTTCAGCTTCTCCCTTCATCCCCAGAGGTTTGTGTCTTTGCTGAGTGGTGTCTTGCTGTTGCTAGATTTTCTCTTCTGAGGGTAAACCATGAGGTGACCCCCTTGTCTGGAAGACTTCCAACAGGGAAATAGGGGGTCAAGGCTGGCAAGACATTGACAGTTGGTACCCACCGTGGGGCTGCTGCCTGGAGGTACCTTGAGAATGATGAGCTGGGGATGACCCGGAGGTGGGGGCTGGGAACAGAAAACTGCCCAGAGAGTGGCAAGAAAAATTTCTTTCCCGTCAAAGGGAAACACAGAGATGCATGCTCTGTGAGTCTATTTCCTCTTCACCACGGCAGGCAGGCTACTCTACAAGTTCCTGTCTCTCCAGGTTGCTCATTTCTTTATAGTCACTGAACCAGAATAACCACAAGTCGAACCGGAAGCCCACGATAACCCGATGAACTTTTCGTGGCCTTGGCCGGGCGTCTCTGTGTGCACATTCAAATCCTGCCCTGGCCTCTCTCTGCAGCTGTGAGATCTCCAGCCAGCACCCAGCAGTGTCTGCAGCTCCAGCCTCGGGCTAGTAACTTCCACAGTCAGAGAAAGAAAGAGGGTGGGAGGGGGGAAAGTGAAAGGCAGTCGGAACCAGGAACGTTCCCAACTGTCGGAGCCACTCACAGTCGTTAAGGATTTATGGGCAGGCAGTTTGGAGTTTAAATATAAGATGACACCAGAAGCCTTTAATGTACAGGGGGCTTTAAGCATGATCTGGGAGCAGAAAATGGTCTGTGAACTCCCCTTTCTGAGATCTTAGAAGTTCTGTTCTATTGACTGCAGGCAGGGCTGCAGCCCCAGTGCACTTCACGGGCTCATAAATATAACATTATTGGACCAAAAAAACCAATCCTTCTCCAACTGATTAGGCCCAGATTGGTTAACTCATAAATCAAGGCTGAATAAGAACTATAAAGTTGTGAATCAATGTGTCCCAGATCTCCAAACTGGAATGAAAAAGTTGGAATGAAATAGCTGGAGTCCTTCCAAGATCCTTCTTTTCATCCTTTCCTCCCACCAGCTCCGTATCTTAGAACCTTAATTTTAAAAGGCTCTTCTTTTTTTTTTTTTGGCTTCTTGGGCTGCCTGCGGACAGCTTTTCAGAGCAGGAAATTCAGTCTAGAAGGGAGGCTGGGGAAACAGAGGCTGTCCTGTTGTGTTTCCGGTCAAGACTTATCTGCAGTTCCGTGGTGTCTTCCTGGCTGGGGTCTCCACCCGTGGCTGAGAGGTGATGGTGTTTGTCACCCATGGCCTGAAGGCAGGAAGAGAGCAAGACGCCCCCAAGCCACTGGCACACAGTGGGTGATCAGGTCACGTTTAGTTAATGACTGGGTGTTTAGATCCAATTCCTTGAAGGACTCTGAGGCCCTACATTGCATTACTAGATGTAATAATCCATTCTCCTCTTAGAACTGCACGTCAGGGTCAGAAATGCCATCTGACTCTCCCTGTGGGACAGGGTCACTCTTTTGGATCTGGGAGCGAAAGCTGTATGCTATGAAGGCTGCCCCCACACACGCAGAGAGAATTCCATCACAGTTCCTCTGAGTTCTAATGCAAAGTTTGTTTTGCAAAACTCCCTTCTCCAAAACCTGCTCTCATGGTACCTTCCTGCCCCCTGGTTTGATGGCCCCAGCTGGGGACACCATGCACATCCTTCTGCCCTCCTAAGATCTTATTGATAGTGGTCTACTCTTCTGTGCTGAGGTTGCTTACTCTGCTCCAGTCACACCAATGTCCAACGAGCATGCCATCCTCTCCCCGCTGGGGAGGACACGCGCATGGTACCATACACATCCCTTGAGTGATGGCCTCCAAACACAGACTCTAAGGGCTGGAAGGGACTTCAGTCCCACCTTGTTTCATCTGCTTGTTTGGGGAAACTGAGACCCAGAGAGGAGTACTCACTCATCTAAAGTAGAACTCAGTCCTTCTGCAAACCAGGTCACTTCATCCTGGGGCAAGCCTTATGCTAACTACATTCTTGTCTTTCTCCCTGAGGGGAAAGACAGTCCTTGTCACTCTCCCCTGAAAGCCATGGTGTGAAAGCAACATTTCTATTCAAGTTGACTGTTTCCTTCAGACAGTTTCATTTCCCCTGTGTTTTCCTCTCTCCTTACAAGGCCATGAGCAGACAAGCGCAAGGCCCCAGAAGAGAAATTCTCCCCTCCAGCGTGTGACCCTAGGAGGAATGGGGCCAAATGACAGCGATCTTTGACGAATGAGCTCCATGTTGGTGTTTTAACACCGGTGGCCGCAGAAACCTTGCAGGATGTGTCCAGGGAAATGGATTTTGTAGGGTTAGCTGAGTCTGTACCACCCACCGCACAATAGCAGCTCTGTGTAGGAAGGTGGCTTTGAAATAGGCTTAGTTTTCCACCAGTTCCAAGTTTAGGCAAAGAGTCAAGTTCAGGTGAAGGAATTATTTCTGCTGCTGGAAGATCTGTATCCCCCTCTTCACCCTGATGCCCCTGATGCCCAGCTCTCCCACCTTTTGCAAGTTCTGACATTCTCTCTATGCTTTATGGAAAGACATTTAACTCCCCACACAGACTGTAAGGAATAACAAGATTGTGCTGCTCGGATGTATTCTTCTATCAGCAGACCTAAGAGTGAGTGTGAATGTGACGGACCCTATTGACTAGAGAACGCTTTTTAGCCGCTTAGTTCCGCTTTTAGCCCCTAGGTCTGAGGGTCCATGTCCATGGAGGCAGATGGAAAGATTGTAAAAATGGTCCTGATTCTTCATCCCTTCTGTATCCATGCGTTTGCCATGTAACTTTGCATTGACCTCCAAGGCTCCATCTGGGCTCAGCCAGGAGACTGTTTTGGCCAGTAGGATCAAATGGAAATGATGTGCATTGGTTCTGAATCTAGATTCCAAGAAGTCATGCGTATTTCCTTTCATTCTCTTGTGCCTCTCATTGCCATGGCAACATGTTCAAGCTAGTCTGTTGAAGGAATTGACATCAGGGAGCAGAGCTAGGTCATCCCAGTTGTTCCAGATGAGGCCAGTCTAGATTAGCCAAGGGCCAGCCAACTCCCAGACATGTTAGTCCAGCCTAGATTAGCAGAACCTCATAGCTGACCTCCGGCTGACCCTAGATATTGACTTTTCCATGTCACTGAGGCTTAGTGATGGTAAAGACTGGGACCTGGGACTCTTTACGGCAGTGCTTGAACTTAGATAAACATCTCCTCAAGCAACAGAATACAAATAAATGACCAAAAATAAATGCATGCATGCACAGTTGAGGCAAATTATGAACAATAAAATACAAAAGGCCCAAATGCAGCTGCCACTTCTGAGGTTCTAGAAACAAAAGCAGGATACTGTGTGTGATCCCTGAACACAGCACCACCAAGGTGGGCAGACCGCCTAAGCCACCTCTCAGGCCCAACCCGCCTATCAAGGGGAGTGAGGGATCAGCTCACGTGCCCTCGTGGAGCAAGCAAGAACGCTTGCTGCTTGTTTTCCCTTTCATGCTGTAGCACAAACCCCAAGCCCCAGTAAAGCCATGCACCAATTTCTCATCTGTCCTCCTATCAATTTCCGTTGATTAAGGAGACCAAGGACCCTGGTCAGTAACAGCAGAATTACTGTGGATATAGATGACTGATGTGGGGACTTACCTCTTAACACTTTTTATTCCTCCCTTTAACCCTTTTGTGAATCAGCTGGTTACATATACCATCTGGTTTACACTGTTAGATCAGCCAGTATCCATTCATCCCTTCTTCCTTACTGTCAGAACCATGTGCTAAGAACCTACATTTACCAGCTTCCCCTGCAGACAGGAGTTGTCATGTGACACTCTTTTGGCCAATGAGAAGCAAATGAGTGGTGCTCCTTGAAGGGGTGTGGGGGTGAGGACACTTTTCGGCCCATTCATTCTTCCAGCCTGGAGTGAGAATGTGATGCTGAAGAGACAGCATAAGTTACAAGCGGCTGAGGGGAAAGACAGAAACGGCCTGGAACTCTGAGAGTGTGGCCATGGGATCTGAGAAAGCCCGCGTTGTGGATTTCTAGTTACATGAGGAAAAACAAGACTTCTAAGTTATTTTATGCTCCTGTTTCTCAGGCTTCTCTTCAACTTGTAGCTTACTGCAATTCTTTTTATGAACAAGACTGAAGAATAGTTGATTTACAACATTGTATTAGCTTCAGGTGTACAGCAAAATGATTCAGTTATACATATATGTACACATATACCTACATATATATCAGTTTATTTTCCATTATGTGTTATTGAAAAGTGTTGAATTTGTAATTCTCAGTAGCACTCATTTTGTCTTTGTTTAAATAATGCTTAGGAAAAAATGAGTAAAGATACATTCTAAAAATATATTACAACCTGGACCTACTGTATAACACAGGGAATGATGTTTGTTGTCTTGTAATAACCTATAGAGGAAAAGAATCTGAAAAAGAATATATACTACATATTATACACACACATACACACACACACACACATGACTAAATCATTTTGCTAATGAGAAAACTGAGGTTCTGAGAAGTTAAGCAAACTAGTTCATACAGCTAGTGAGCAACAAAGCCTGGATTTGGATCCAGCTGGCCTGATTCTAAGGGTTTTGTACTTTGTCCTGCATTTTCCTAAGCATGTGAAATCACTGTTATTAGTGCAGATGTAGCTGAGATAGTGGTATTTGCCAACTGGCTCATGGGCTCCCCTACATTTCTCACTCTCGTGTCCAATTAGGTTGGGGCCATGTGATTGGTTTCTGACGACAGGATGTGGGCAGAAGTGAGGTACAACTAACCCAAGCATGGCCTACAACAACATCCTGGCTAAGTCACCATCTGTCTCTTCCTCTTCCATAATCCAGGAAGCTGGATGTTGAAGTTTTGGCATCTCAAGAAGCAGGCAGCCTGGATCCCTGAATCACTGCGTGGAGGAGCATTACCCTCAAGAGCCACCCAATCTACATTGAACTTTAAATAAGAAATGACTCTTAGTTGTATTCTTGGAGCATGGTGTTGCCTAACCTAACTAATATAGCAGAAATGACCAGAAATATTTCATATATTTATTTTAAAAAATTGCTTATACTGCACAAAATATTTTGTTGATCCTCCTGACCTTTTGAGATAAACAGGAATTAGAAGCCTTGTTTTACAGGCTAGGAAACTGAGGCTTAGAGAAGTGAAATGATTAGCTCAGGACCACAGAGTTGGTAGGTGGTCAAACCAAGGTTAGGCCCTTGGTATTTTTCCCACATTCTGAAAATTTTATAACTTCCAAGTCTGATGTTATAAAAGCAAGCAGTAACCTCAGAGGGAATGATGGTCCCACTGCATAGAGTTCTGCAGATTAAATTAAACACCGTGAAGGACTGACAGGCTAGGCAGCCAGTCCAGACAGGTGTAGTACATTCCAATGGCTCATATTCTTAAGTCAACAAGCTGCAGGCATCCTGTGGCTGCTCGGACTCCTGGGTGGTCCTGGAGTGGGGGTTCCTGAGCCCAGCCCTCAAGCAGCCTGGTGTGTGGATCCCTGATCTGAATCACAGGTGTTAAATGAAAGACATAACGTTGCTTGCTCTGGATGTAAATCCTCACTATCTGCAGGTGGATCGAGGGCCTGATATTCTTTCCTCATCCCCACACAACAATCAGTTTTTCCTTTAGAAATTCTTCCCAGGGTACAAAATACTCCATTATCTCATTGAATTCTCTTAAAACCTGGTCGTGCCTTTTCGGTGGGAAATTCAGAAAGGTTGGTCTTGTCTGAGTTAAAGATGGGGTTCTGTCTCTAAGAATAAAATGTTGACATTTATTGAGCACATACTATGTGCAGGATCTGATTCAACCCTAAGTCTTCCAAGGTTGAGATCATGGTGATTGTTCTACTGGAAGGAATCTGAAGAACGAGAGATGGAAAGCTTGTTCAAGGACACTCAGCTAGGAGAGTTCCCAGTGGGGATCCATATAACCCGTACGGGAGTCCTCAATCAAGACAAAAAGGGAGGAGATGGAGGGTGAAAGCATTCGTCTTTCCATTCTGTACAAGGATGGGAAGACTGAATAACTTCTGGTAAGTCTATCAGCCATCATCAGTTGAACATTTATAATATTCTATTGTAGTCTTTGATCTTTCCTCCCCTTAACAATTCTACGTGCTTCCTTTACAGAGACTAGAGTTTCCATTTAGTTGACCTCTAATAACCCTGGTGGTTCAGATGATGAAGAATCTGCCTTCAGTGCAAGAGACCTGGGTTTGATCCCTGGGTTGGGAGGATCCCTTGGAGAAGGGAATGAAAACCCACTCCAGGACTCTTGCCTGGAGAATTCCATGGACAGAGAAGCCTAGCAGGCCCCATGCGGTCGCAAAGAGTCAGACATGACTGAGTGACTAACACTGTCAATAACCTCTTTATACTAAGAAGAGGCTAGACCCACCTTGCTTAGGTATCCTCCGCTTGACTTTGTAAACATGGATCTTATCCACGTTCAGTTCCTTTTGCTGACTGAAGTCTCCAAAAACTTCCCTCCCTCTGGCTTCTGGAGTTCTTCTGCCATTGACCGGATAAACTGTCAATAGCTTGAAAGTGACAAGGATCTAAGCTACCTCCATTTGTGGCTATTTGGCTTCTTCCGTTCCTTGCCGTAGCCAAGTACTTTTTAAGCACTTTTCCCTGTAACACTCAGGCTACTGTGACCGGGGGTCATCCCCAAGCCAAGGGTCTCCAGCTGCCCAATGCCGGGGCACTGACCAGTTTGCACTCTGTGTAGGTGTCCCCTTGGAGTTGGACATGGAGATAAGACTCTGGACCCACTCTTGACTGGTGCATTCATTCATTCAGCACTGGCTATATCTCAGACTTTCTATTGGCCTCTGAGGATGGAAAGGTGAGTCAGACAAGCTTGTCCTGGTTGATGTGACAGATCATCCACAGTCGAGCCACTTTGGAAACCTGCCCGTCACTGTCAACTCTCCTTCCTCTTTGCCCCCACACTACAATCAATCCCTGAGTCTCATGAATTTTACCTTCAAAACATCTGTCATGCTCGTCTCTACTTCTGCATCCCAGCCAAGAATCCCCTAGTTTAGGTCCTTCATGCCTCTTTTGTTGATTGTTGGAATTTCCTCTTGGCTAGTCTGTTTGGTCTGGTCTCATCCTTCTGCAACACTCTCCCACACTGTTTCTTGAGAGATCTTACTAAGTCACTTAGACAAACTTTCAAGTGGCTCCCTTTGGCCCACTTACCATGGAGTACAGAGTCCTGGGTGCCCTTGCTTGCACCTGTCTCTCCAGCTTTGTCCCTTAGTAGGTGCTCCTGACCTCCAGGCTGACTGTTCCACCCTTTGCACTGGCCTCTGGTCCTCCTGGTGGGTAGGGGTTTTGACTTTTCCTTCTACCCACCCGCCCCACCCCCCACCCTGCCGCCTTTGCTCCCTGTCCCCTGCTTCATTTGTTACCCTGGAAAACTGCTCTTATGAGTTGATGAAGAGAGGCTTATTTTAGGGGCCCAGCTCCTCCAGAAAGCCACTGTTGCTTCCCCACCCACCCTCTGACTAGTGTTCTTCCTCAGCGGCCTGTGGTGCCCCTTGTACATCTTCATCATTGCTCCTGACATATGGATGGGTAAGTTGCTTCCAATGTCTTCTGGCTTCCCTAGACTCTGGATTCCATATGGTGAAGGGTCAGGGTGCTTGGCACACAGGAGGCTCCCCCAAAACTCACTGAATGAATCGACAAGTTATTTGAATAAAATGGAAAACAAGGGGGACAGAAGGAGTGGCTGACTCCACCTGGGGAATTCGGAAGTGGGTTTAAAGAGAAGGCACGTGGCTGTGTGTTGAAGGAAGCAGAGGAGCTTGTAGGAGGGGAGCAGGGAGAAGGCTGTAGTCCTGGTGGTGGTGTTCAGTTGCTCAGTCATGTCCGGATCTTTGGGACCCCATGGACTGTAGCACACCAGGCTTCCCTGTTCACTATCTCCCAGAGTTTGCTTAAAACTCATGTCCATTGAGTCCATCTCTGGTTAGATAACATCATCTGCTATCTTCTCCTCTTGCCCTCAGTCTTTCCCAGCATCAGCATCCATCGCAGATTTTGCTTCCTGTTCCTGTGACTTTATGTTCTGCTGGCTTAGAGGTCTTAGCTCCAGAGGGAGGAAGGCTTCCACCAGCAAATGCAGTAATGATTCTATTAAACTGGAAGCTAAGGTGGCCACCAGCCACTCTGGCCTCCTCTTTCATCTGAATCAACAGGTACAGAAGGGAGTTACAGCATTAACTGGGGTGACTGAACCTGACTCCCAAGGGGAAACAGCATTGCTCCTCCATAACAGAGGGAAGAAAGAGTGTGTCTGAAATACAGGAGCTCCTTAGGGCATGTCTTAATATCTCCATGCCCTGTGGTTAAGGTCAGTGGAAAACTACAACACCCCAACCCAGGCAGGACTACTAATGACTCAGACCTTTCGGGAAAGAAGGTTTGGGTCGTCCCACCAGGTAAAGAACCACAAACAGCGGAGGTTCTTGCTGATGGCAAAGGGAATACAGAGTAGGTAGTGGGAGAAGGGAATTATAAACACCAGCTACCATGTGATCAGTTATAGAAATGGAAACTGCAATTGTCATGAGTATTCCTCCTGATTTTGTTATGACACATTAGTGTGACCTGTGGAATGAACTATATCACAGCTACTCACACATTCATTGTCCTCTGAAGGACATAGCCTTCCTGATCGTAGCAGCCCACAGTCCATAGCCCCTAGACCCTAGCCCCTAGCTGGTCTGCCCTGCGGTCACCTGATTTCTCTCTCATGGTGCTGGGCAGAGGCTGAGCTATTTCAAACAGCACGTCATCAGCAGCGTTTGCGAAAGTGTACTGAGAATTTACCAGAGTGAGAGGCTGTGGAGAAAGATGAGTCAGCCACAAATTCTACCCCGCAGTGGTTTTACAGTCTAGTAGCAAAGCAAATACGTTTTGTTTGTTTGTTTTCTGGCTTTTTGCTGTTTTATAGTTACATTTGCCTGTATCAATACAATGTTAGTACATGGTTATAAGAAGAGCAGAGGTGCCCTGCACACACTTGTTGGCATGGGCTGTCTGGTCCCCGTACCCTGCTCTGGGATTGTTCATGACTGCCAGCGATCAGAAGCTGAGTTATTACAGGTTCCTGCCAGCAATGCAGCATCCAGGAAATGGGTCCCTTCTTGGCTTGGAGGGCTGAGGTGTGAACGAACCATCAGGACCCCAAGGACCCTCTGCTGCTCATCCCCGCCCTTCTGCTCTTACAGTTATTCTTGGTCATTTTTATTTGTTCCCGGTAATTTGTGTTAGAGGCCAAGCAATTCAGGAGACAGAATGGTGTTCTTGGGACAAGTGGCATTTTGATCCTAGGTTTTCAGGGGTTGTTATTCAGCCACTCAGTCATGTCCAACTCTTTGTGAACCCATAGACTGCAGCACACCAGGGTTCCCTGTCCTTGACTGTCTCCTAGAGTTTATTCAAACTCATGTCCATTGAGTCGGTGATGCCATCCAACCATCTCATCCTCTGTTGTCCCCCTTCTCCTCCTGCCTTCAATCTTTCCCAGCATCAGGGTCTTTTCCAGTGAGTCAGCTCTTTGCATCAGATGGCCAAAGTATTGGAGCTCCAGTTTCAGCATCAGTTCTTCCAATGAATATTCAGAGTTGTATTTCCTTTAGGATTGACTGATTTGATCCTCTGCTGTCCAAGGGACTCTCAAGAATCTTTTCCAACACTGCAGTTCAAAAGCATCAATTCTTTGGCACTCAGCCTTCTTTGTAGACCATCTCTCACATCCATACATGACTACTGCTCTGAATTACTTTGCTGTTATGACAGAGGGCTTTGAGAAACCTTCCCCCACAAACCTTTGGTAGTATGTATGAAGAATGTTAAAAATGTGTGTGGAATACTACTTAGCAATAAAGAGGAAGGAGCTATTGATATGTACAATAATGTGAATGAATTGCAAAGTAATTATGCTAAGTAAAAAGCCAGAGGGAAAAGAGTCCATACTGTCTGATCCATGTACATAAAATGCTAGTTAATGCTAACCAGTCTGCAGTGACAGAAAGCAGGACAATGGTGCCGGGGAGCGGGAGAGTGGAGAGGGCAAGAGATGACAAAGGGACTCAGAGAGACTTACGGGGATGATGGACACATTCCTTACCTTGATCATGGCGATGGTTTCATGGGTGTGAGCCCATGTCAAAAATCACAAAACTGTGCACTTTAAATACATGTAACTTATTGTATGTTAGTTATCCCTTAAAAGTGAAAGTGAAGTTGCTCAGTTGTGTCTGACTCTTTGCAACCCCGTGGACTATAGTCTACCAGGCTCCTCCATCCATGGGATTTTCCAGGTGAGAGTACTGGAGTGGGTTGCATTTCCTCTCCAAGGGATCTTCCTAAGCCAGGGATTGAACCTAGGTCTCCCAGATTTCAGGCAGACACTTTATTGTCTGAGCCACCAGGGAAGCCTTATACTTTAATGCATCTGTTAAAAAAAACAAAGGTGTGTGTATATTTTGACCCAATAATTCCATTTCTAGTCAAAGTCCTAAGGCAATCATTGAAGTGCCCAGTGTAAGATCTTCAGTACATTGTTTGGAAAAGTGATAAAGTTCAATAATAAGAGGGCAGAGGTAAAAAACAATGAATGCCTCAATAAATTCGGATGATGATAAACAGCATACGGTATACTATGTAGTAGTATAATATACTGTACAATAGTATATAGTAGCATGCTACTCTGTATGCTTTTAAAATAGCACCATCTTATTTATTGTGATAAAGAAAACATTCACCCTGCATGGCTTGGTATAAAACTGTTTGTTTACAGAACAGTGTGAACATTATGAGATCGAACGAATCAGACCCAGGAATCAAACCGCGGTCTCCTGCATTGCAGGTAGATTCTTTACCAACTAAACTGTCAGGGAAGCCCATTATGAGATCGCAATGTTAAAAATATTAAGGTATGTGTCCGGGAAGGAACTGGAAGTTTTGTGGATGGGTTTACAGGTTACAGTTCACAGGGTCGCAAAGAGTCGGACACGACTGAGCGAGTTCACTTTCACACTTTTACTTTAGTTTTCTTCTTAGGGCTTTTATGTATTAGTCATATTTTCTCCTTTTAAAATTTATCACTTTTAAAGTTGCAAAGCAAGGAAAAAATTTAGGGAAGGGGCGACCGCACCCCAGCCACTTCGTTCGCTGAGGCGGTTGCAGGAGAAGGGCCTGGCCCTCTTGTGTCTCTTCTCCAATCGATCGCTAAGTAGGTACTGTTCCTTGTCCACAGTGAACACCAGAGGCCTTGGGGACACCCAGGCTCAGGCCTTGCAATCCCATCTGGGTCCCTGGTGCTTCTTCTCTGATGCACAGTCAGCTCATACACACAAGGGCCACTTGCTCCCTGTACCACTACTGGCAATAACTGAGCAAAGGATGCTTATGGCCAGCCCTTGGAGGGGCCAATCTTGGCCTTCCTGGTTCTGTTCCCTCTAGTTAAGGGCAGCTCTTAGAAGCCTTCAGAAAGTAAAGCATGAGCGAACCTAGGCTTGGCCAAGTCACGTGTCTATGGCCTTCTAGCAAAAACAGCAGCCGCAGGTGGGGAGACTGGGCGCATTTTGAGTGTACAGGTCAGTCTGCCTTTCCCCAACCTCCTGCTTCACTTTTCCTCCCCCAGTAGCGGAAGCTGAGGAGGACTGAAAGAAGGGCCCTTAGCTTCATGCTTGTTGCAAGTGGGACAGCTTCCTGCTTGCTGCTCTCTGCATTGTGAGCTGGTCCTCCTGCTCTGAGTCGCTGCTCTGGACCAACCAGCTGAGATCAAGAAGTTTCATGCCAGGGGTTTAGCACACTTTGAAAGCACACCTGCTTGTTGTGCTGAGGATGGCAGGGTTGGGAGCCCCAAGGTGCCTTGTCTCAGGTGGCTGCCACCCAGAGATTTGTTACTGAATCAACAGTGGGACGAGCCAAGACTGGAGGGTCTGTGGTTGAAAACTGAGTGGCTAGTGGGGAGAGAGGCTTGGGGGCCAAATGAAGGTGTATACCATTGGCGCCCTGAATATGTGGAGGGAGAATCACATGATGGACAGGCTGCCTACCCTTGAGGAGGCTCAGTTTGCTCATCTGTAAAATGGGATGGGACTCAATCATTAATCCACATAGTTTCTAAATACTGGTTGAGCACATACTGTTTACCAGGCACTGTGTCTAACAAATTCATTAGACATGGCACTTGGTTTCTTTGGGTTCTTTATGAGGTTGTGGGAAGGTCTGGGGAGGATGAATATATGTTTGACTGATACATAGTAGGTGCTCAAGAAATGCTACTGTTACCACTAAGGCAAGGACTCCTGTAAGGGATCAATGCCCGGACCTGTGGCCACGAGGTAGAGGCTGGGAGACTAGCTCTGGTGCAAGTGCCAGTGAGGGTCAGCCAGCGAACCTTCAGGAAGGGCAGAGCTGAATGTGTGAGATCCAGGCTGTACTGGAGAAAGGTTTTAACTGGATGCTAGAAACACTCTTCTGCGTATTTATATACATAAGCTTATTGGTGTGAAAGGATGTTCATCTTGCATATCATTTGTTCATGTAAAAGGCATTTATTCACTTCAAAGGTGTTTCTTCAGTGCTGGGCTTCAAGCCGTGGAAGAGATAGGGAACATGACGTGGGACTGGGGTCTTGGAGGCTGGTGGAAAGGCAAGTGGGTACACAGAGACAAGGCGAGGGGTGGCCTTGGGTCACGATGAGTGAGAGGAGTAGGAGTTCAGAATGGTAGAGTGGGGCAAGAGTGGTTTGGTTAGAAGATGGCAGGAAGCTGGAAAATATTTTACAGCAGATGCAAGAGTATCAGGCCTTGGCTGGGTCTTGTGGATCGTGCCGCAGAGATGTTCAGAGAAGTGAGGGTAAGGCTGGATGTTGTTCTTTCATTTAACAGATCTTTTCTGAGTGCCTCTTAACACCAGGCACTTTTCTAACCTCTGGAACAGTGAACACGACAGAAAACAGCCCTTGCCTTCATGTAGTTTGCATTCTAAAAGAGGAAGATGAAAAATAACCCATGCTATATATAGTAGCTGTTCTCAGAGTTTGGTCTCAGAAACTCGCTCTATTCTTAAAAATGACTGAGGAACTCAGAGCTTTTTTTCTACATAGGTTATCACTATTGAAGATTACAACCCTAGAAATCAAAACTGAACAATTGAAAATATTCATATATGAACATTCAAAAGCAACAATATGCTCATGACATTTTAGTATAAATAATGTATATCCAGTGAAAAATCGCTATTTTTTCCAAAATGAAAACTTAGAGGAAGAGTGGCATATTTGATATTTTGGCAGAGCTCTTTATTTTTCTGACTAAATTCTCATCTGTTTCTGCACTCAGCCTGTGGCGATATATTGTTTTGGCTGAAGTGGATGGAGAAAATCTGACCTCACGTGGATAGGTAGAAATTCCCATAGGAATATTTGAATAGCCTTTTAATTGTGTATATTCTTCTCTCACACTACATCAGAACTCAACAAGGAGTCTTTTCTTAAAGGTTGGTTGCAATGTTGAATCTGAAACCATGTCAATATTCTATTTCCTTAAAATCCGTTGGTCTACCTTGTACTTTCAATGGGTCTTTTACCCATGCCTTACGAAATTGGTCATTTGTAAAGAACTGATTCGCCATGTTATGCAGATTCTTTCAAAAGTTCATGCTTTTCATGATCCAAAAAAAAAAAAACCCAATACCAAAATCACATTTATTCATGTCATCTCCAATCTCATCAGAAAAACCTTAAAGTTTTGGGAAGTAACAGATCCAAGTCTTCCAAAAATTTAAATTTTTGCTTGAAAGCCAGTATTTTATCTTTGGCAGCAAACACCATCCGTTATTTTCTAGAAATATCTGCCAAATACCCAAGTTGGAATGATCATAATTTGCCAGTCATTCTTTTAAGTAAAACAGTCCATGAAAGAAGCAGTCGATTCAGCCTACAACTCAAAGCATCACACAAGTACAAAAATTATCCCTTGTTGGTAGGTGATAGAAGAGCTTGGTGCATATTCCTCAGAATATTAGAGGGACTTCCCTGGTGATCCAGTGAGTGAGGCTCTGCACTCACAATTCAGAGGACCCGGGTTCCCTCTCTCAGAGAACTAGATCCTACATGCTGTAATTAAGAGTTTGCATCCCACAACTAAAGATCCCACATGTCCAAACCAAGACCTGGCACAGCCAAATAAATATTTTTAATAAAGAATATTAGAAAGACATGTGCTCAAGGGTCAAGATTTAATAAAAATGAATAGTCTTCACTCATTTCTCAGGGACATTCTTACGTGAAACTAGCACCTTCTCTATTGTGAGTGTGGCAGGCAGTGAGAGACACAGTAACCAACAGTAATTTGATGTGCCTGATCCGATTCATGCCAAGGTGCCAGCAATTTTACTCAACACTGCCTTTGTACCATTGGTGCAAATGTCAACACACGCAAAAGGGCAAATAGCATTTTTGTGTTATGAAAATAGTTTGACTAAGTCTCAGAGAGCTTCAGGGTTGGTGCACCATGCTCTGAGAACTCCTTAGATGGTGATATTTGCAATGGAGAGAGTTGTAGCAGGGAAGGGGGATGAGAGAGCAAAGGAAGAAGGGTTCAATTCAAACTAGTGGTCAAGGCAGGCTTCTAGGTGGAGGTGACACTTGAGCAAAAACTGAAAGGAGGGGAGGGAATGAGCTTTAGGTCAAGGAAGAAAAGACAGCAAGTGCAAAGGCCCTGAGGCAGGAGCACATTTGGGATATTTTGGGAACAGCAAGAAAGCCAGGGTGGCAGCAGGAACAGGTGATAATAGAAGTAGCAAATGGGGTCAAGAGGAGACAAGAGCCAGACCCTGGGGGACCCTCCAGGCCATCATGAAGGACTTGGGCTTTAATTTTAAATTGGCTGGAGGGTACTTCCCTGGCGGTCCAGCGGTTAGGAAGCCATGCTTCCACTGCAGGGGCGTAGGTTCAACCCCTGGTCATGGAGCCAAGATCCTGCATGCCTCTCAGTCAAAATAAATAAATAAATAAATAAATAAATAAATAGGCTGGAGAACCAATGAAGGGCTCTGAGTGGAAGAGTGACATAATTTGTTTCTGTAGCAGAAGAGGATAATGATGAATGGTAAGGGATGGCCAGATGCTCTATTTGTAAAGTTTGTACATTTGTCCTTGAACACTACCTTGCACAGAGTAGGCATTTAAAGAAGTATGTTGGGTGAAAGAATATCCCGCATTCTTGTGTCTATCAAGGTGCAGGGCTGTGCCTGTCAAGCAGCTTTTTGCCCCAGTAAGAAGCACCCCCAATAGCTCAGTGGTTTGAAAGAGCAAACATTTCTTTCTTGCTTATGCTCTGTTGCTTGGTTGCATTTCTGGTGGAATGAGAAGGGGGGAATAAAGGCTGGGGGATGATAATGTGACCAGTAAAGGTCACTCTGAGGGGGTGGTGTGGCCCCAGTCGGCTAGCTGAGTCAGTGTATTTGACTATCTCTTTGGCTTATGTGGCCCCCAAAGGCCATCTTACAAGAATGCTGCTGCTAGAATTGAGTCACTGGCTTGTACACCCAGAGAATAAGTGCAGAGTCTTCCTTCTGTGATTCATTCCAAGAGAAGGGCCAAGAATTCATGGCCTTTTCACCCCAGGAGCACAGAGCTTCTCTGAGAGTTACTCAACACTGCAAGTGTTACGTTTGGGGGCCCCTGAATGGAGCCATGCTTGGGGCTCCAAGGGTGTCTTGTTTACAACGGGTCCTTCAACCACCGATACTGGAATCGCGTGATGGGGCAGGAGGCCTCTTAACATCACAGACTCCTAAAGTAAAGTAAAGTCACTCAGTCGTGTCCGACTCTTTGTGACCCCATGGACTGTAACCCACCAGGCTCTTCAGTTTATGGGATCTTCCAGGCAAGAATACTAGAGTGGGTTGCCATTTCCTTCTCCAGGGGATCTTCCCAACACAGGGATCGAACCCAGGTCTCCCGCATTGGAGGCAGATGCTTTAACCTCTGAGCCACCAGGGAAGCACAGACTCCTGGACCTACCTAAAGACCTTTGGCGAATGGGTCTGGAATTTCCAGCCTTTCTTACCCACTCTAAAAAGAAAGGATATCTTAATGAAAAAAAGTTATAAAATAAGATTTTTCACAAGCGCTTGCTTCCACTACTCTGCCCTGGCCTCTGTTCTCCTTGTGAATGCTAGAGATTGGAACTTGGGGTGGGTTCTTTGTACCAGGCCATGCTGGGGCCTGAGAATCATTGAAGACTTGGTGAGATGACTTCAAACTCTAGCGAATTTTCTTTCTTTAAAATGACACCATGACCCAGCCAGGTCCCCACTTCATGGACTAGCCTCTCAACTTCTCTGTCTGAATCCGGCTGACTGCTTGTCTAATATTAAAAGGAAGCCTCTCCCAGACAAGTGCATATGGCCCTTCCATGACCCCCGTCCCTTTTACCTTGAGGCACAACTTCTGAGTCTCAGCACATCTTATTTTTGAGAAATCCTCCTTAAAAATTTCTTGACTACCAGGACGTGACACCCACCAGTTTCATGCTTGTGGAGTGATTCTGTGGGACCAGAACCATAGCCTCTTACCCACATCAGCTGATTAACACTGGCCTGTAGTCTGGCTCCCTCCACCCCCTCCCAGCATGGGTAGAAGTGTCTTCTTTTCAGGTCTCACCAAGTTCACGCAGCTCAGGGATACCTCGGTGGAGGCTGTTTGTGATCTGGAGTGATTTATAGCAGCACTAAAACCTCTCACAACAGACAAATTAATACCCAGACACCTTTCCAGTGCCTCCTCTGAGAGAGTGGTTTTGACGTGGGGCCAGGATGCAGGAGGCAGGATGCTTCCTTCCAACCCCACTGGGTGGCAGCCCCTGGGATCACATCCACCTGAAGTTCTGCATGCTCCAAAACTGGTCTCTGCTAAATATATATATATATATATATATTTTTTTTTTTAACTTTATTTAAAAAATTTTTACAATCGTGTGTTGGCTTCTGCAAATAGGCCATAATTACACGTACACCTCCTTCCTCGGGAGTCTCCCTCCCCTCCCCCCGGAATTTCTCTCCCCTCCCCGATCCCACCCCTCCAGGTCATCGCAGAGCTCCAGACTAGGCTCCCTGTGCTACACAGCAATTGCTGCTGCTGCTAAGTCGCTTCAGTCGTGTCCACCTCTGTGCGACCCCATAGACGGTAGCCCACCAGGCTCTGCCGCCCCTGGGATTCTCCAGGCAAGAACACTGGAGTGGGTTGCCATTTCCTTCTCCAATGCATGAAAGTGAAAAGTGAAAGGGAAGTCGCTCAGTCGTGCCCGACTCTTAGCGACCCCGTGGACTGCAGCCTACCAGGCTCCTCCATCCATGGGATTTTCCAGGCAAGAGTACTGGAGCGGGGTGCCATTGCCTTCTCCATGCAGCAACTAGTCACCAGCTTTCCATCTTATATCTGAAATAGTCTGTCCGCGTTGATGCTGCTTTCTCCATTCATTCACTCTCCCTCCCCCACTGCATCCACAAGCCCAATCTCTATCTACACCTGCATCTCCATTCCTTCCCTGAAAATCCTTGAAATCTAGAAAACTATTTCATATATACGCATTAATAGACTCTTTGGGTCAGTTCTAGCAAGGTGGCTGAGCCTAGAGCCTGTTATACCGAGTGAAAAGTCAGAAAGAGAAAAACAAATATGGTCTCTGCTCTTTGACTCAGTTTCTGACTCTGTCATTACTGCTCAGCTTTGATTTGTGTGAAGTCATTGTTCCTAATGAAAGGAACACCAAGGCAGCAGGCCTGGGTTCAGGGAGGCAGAAGAGTATTGAGTGTTCTGTGCACTCCTTGGGTTTGAGCCAGGGTCGCATTTCCTTCTTGGAGGATCCCATCAGTGACTCCCAATCACTTTTCCTTTGGTGGACGTGTACTGTTCTGTGATGCAAATTGCAGCTACCTCTTCTAGGGTCATGGTGAAAACTGATGAGACTCTCTCTTTTTCTCCCAGTAAAAAGACTCTGGAATCGTGGCAGTGGAAATTGTAGATAGACTCAGCAAGGGAAATACTGAATAGAGGAATAAAAGTCTGAATGAGTTATCTAATGAGAACCCACGGTGTAGCACAGGGACCCCCATATTCTGTGGTGACCTAAGTGGGAAGGAAATACAAAGAAGAGGGGATATATGTATGCATACAGCTGATTCACTTTGCTAGACAGTAGAAATTAACACAACATTGTAAAGCAACTGTACTCCTAATAAAAAAAAAAAAGTCCGCATGAGAAAGGGCTAAGTTTCAGAAATCTTATCAGGTAAAGACATGTCTTTTAATCAGTGGGACTTCAATTTCCATGTCTCTATGTGGGATGATTAAAAAATTTTAAATGAATACATCAAAAAGGAGCTAGAGAATGAACCGATTGCTGTTATGAGTCCCCCCACCACCCACCAAGAGGTCAGGGTTAAGAATAGGTCTGTTGTTTGCAGGGTTTTTGTTTTGTTTTGTTTTGCCATGCCACGAAGCATGTGGGCTCTTAATGTCCAATTAGAGGTGGAACCCTCCACCTACCCCCACCACAGCAGAGTTGTGGAGTCTTAACTGCTGAACTTCCAGGAAAGTCCCTGTTATCTGTAGTTTTAATCTGTTGCTGTGTAGTTGCTAAGCTGTGTCCAGCTCTTGCAACCCCATAGACTGTAGCCTGGCAGACTCTTCTTTCCACAGGATTTCCCAGGCGAGGTTACTGAGTGGGTTGCCATCTCCTTCTCCAAGGGATCTTCCCAAGCCCAGGACTGATCCCTCCTCTCCTGCATTGGCAGGCAGATTCTTTACCATGAGCCAATGTTTTAGTAGCAACATGTAAACAGAAAACTCACATTCTTCAAAATGTGTTCCCACCTGGAGCTCCTATTGATCACAAGCAGTGATTAGCAAGAAATCACCTAGCGATTTGGTAATCCCAGGTTGCTGATAATGCCCTGGTAATACCCAGGTAACGCTGTGGCAGTATGTCTTGTGTTTGGGAGCTGGAACACCAAGAAGGTCAAGATTGTTGGTTCATAAGCTTGGCTCTGGTCCACTCTGGATCTTGGCTCCTCGTTCCTGACCCTAGCTTCAGAAATTCCTCTTCTATGAGTCCATCCTGAGGACAGTTTCCCCAAAAGTGGCGTATGTTGGGGGCAAGCCTTTGCACAGAGAGCCATTTGCTATCATAATTTAGAAATGCACAGTCCTGGGAAAAATTGTGTTTCAAGAAGGGAATGAGTAAGCAGATATGATAGTTTGATAGTTCCTTTAACGCAATACTCTGTGGGCATTACAAATGATGTTTACTAAATCTGTATGATTACAAGGGAAAAGCTCGCAATGGAGCAAAAAGCCAAGACTCTGATTATAACATGTTTGTAACTAGGTCAAGAGGGGAAACTCTCAGTGCAAAGAGAAATGACAGGCAAGAAACAACCAAATGGCACCTGAGGTTGCCTTTGGGTGAGAGTCTTACGATGTTTTTGCTTACGCGTTTGTTTGTTTTTACATTTTCTTTAACGATCAGTTACTAATTTTATGTATTTATTTAAAATATTTATTTATGGCTACACTGGGTTTTCCTTGCAATGCCTGGGCTCCTCACTGTGGTGACTTCTCTTGTTGCGGAGCACAGGCTCTAGGCGCACGCACTTTTGTGGTTGTGGCGTTCAGATCTAGTTGCCCCACGGCATGTGGGATCTTCTGTGACCAGGGATCAAATGCATGCATGTCCACTGTATTGGCAGGTGGATTCCTAACCACCGGACCACCAGAGAAGTCCCAGTTATTGCTTTTATATTCTGTTAAATAGACACATGAATATTTATCTGTGCATATCTTTATTTCAAAAACTAAAGAATTGCATAGATTTGATGCTGAAATAGGACCTGCTGCCTCAGTGTGGGTGGTTGAGATCAGAGCTGTCACTTTCACTAGGAGCTGATGGCTGTGCTAGCAGGTAGCAAGTACCTACAGGTTGCAGACGAGCAACATTATCCTTGGCCGGGAAAGAGGTATGTGTGTGTCAGCATCCAGAACCGTGGCTCTCCCTCCCTGCAGAGATGGACAGATGCCATTTCTGAACACAATAGACCTTGAATGTGGTGTAGTATTCTTGAGGTCTAACTTGCTGAGGTTGTTGGAGCTACAGGGAATACCTTAGACAAAGATGCAGAGGATGGATGGACTCCCTCCAGCCAGCTGAGCTACCCCTATCCTACTCAGAAAGCCAGCAAGTCCCCCTGCAGGACACAGACACCCTGGAAGACCCAGTATCTACTCAGATAATAGATCCTGAAGCTTCCCAGTGACATTAGAATGATCCTTGCCTCTTAGGATACAAATAGAGAAGAGCACTGATGCTTATTCTGGTTGCTTGAAGCCTTGTGTTGGAAAAAATCATGAGCAAGTGTGTGGATTAAAAAAAGCCCAAGGACCCTCATCAGCATACTGTCATCATCCAGGCTGATGCCACGTGTGTGCGTTGGGCCCAAGGGGACTCTGAGCTGGTCCTGGGTGTCTCGGGCGGTTCTGCCTGCCCTGCTCTCGGCCCTGAGTGATCAGGATGGAAGGAATCCCTGAAAAAGCAGCTCTTCTCTCCAGACTCTCCTGGACTTAGACACACTCCTGACCAAGCTTCCATGCTTCTCACCTTCAGCTACCTTTGCCCTCCATCGGTTATCATGAAAACTGAACTGTCCTCCTTGAGCCAAATCATTGTCCAGCTCCTCTTCAGTCCCTGGGTTTGCTGGAGGGCATTTCAATCGGCTTCATTATTCACTCATATCAGGGCAGAAATAAATTAAAAAAAAAAACTGCTGAATTTTCAAAATATTCATACCCTGACTTTCAGACAAGTCCTTATTTCTTATTTAGCATCTTGTTCAAGACCTGTGTTGTCCAGGCCAGTAGCCATCAGCCACACACGGTTATTTAAATTTAATTTAAACTAATTAGAATTAGACAAAATGAGTAAAATTCATTCCCTTAGCTGAACTAGCCATACTTCAGTGACTCAGTAGTGGTAAGCTGATAGCACACAGAGGAATTTCCAGCATTGCGCAAAGTTCTAAAAGTTCTATGAAGTTATATCACGATGTCTTCTATCTATCTATCTATCTATTTTAGTTTCCCAACTCAAAGTAGATTAGGAATAGCAAATTAAGGGCCAAGGGAATGATGTCAACACATGACTTGATAAAGAAGGAGGAGATGAAATCACTAGAAAGTAAAACACTCATCTGTCTACTCAATCACTAAACACGTGCTCACTGAGCAACTGCTATGTGTCAGGACTAGTCTAGGTCCTTGAGCTAAGTTATTGAGCAAAAAGGACAAATGTCCCTGTCCTCAAGGGCTGTATGGAACCCGTGACACACACCGCTTTGAGTATGTTGAGTGTAGAGACCAAAAAAAAAAGCCTTGCTTTCTTCAGCATTCTCTGAAGGCACCCTCTATTCACAATCCAGTTTAAAAACTGATGTTCTTCTGGAGTCACAAGGAATGGTTAATATACTTTAAGAGGGTGACCAGTATGTACATTTTAGAAAGATGACTTTCGAAAGTAGCTAGAAGAGCTAGTTTCAATTATTTGAACCTGAATTGCCTACGCTTTCCCCCAGTAAGCTGGTTTACTGTCTTTTTATATGTAAAGGGTGAGAAAGAAACCCCTGTCATTTTAGAAGCTCCTTCTTGCAGATGAATTTGCACTGACCTTTCTTTTCTTATTCCTTTTCAGGCTGATTTAATTTGCTTTTCAGCTCTGTCACTTGCTACATATGATGCTGGATAAGTCATGTGAACTTTCTTATGCCTCAATCAGAAGGTGAAAAAGAAACAGAACTAACCCAGGCAAAACCGTCAGTGGCATACATTTTATCAACAAAGTGCCTGAGAACCAGTACAAAGCTTTTGAGAGCTTACTGAAGGCAGCAAAGGCCAGGCTGGACTCGACGAATCCAAACGGGTTCTCTTTTTTCCCCCATTTTCTTTCCCCACTCAAAACCCCAAATGAATTCTCTTCTCACCCTTCCCAACCAGTAGAAAACACAGAAGCCAAGCAATATTAAGTTTAAATATTTCCTTAAAGAAATAATTTAATTCTGGTGGTAAAAAAAAAAAAAAAAAGTGTCAAGGCAGGTGAGAAAGAAATTAAGGTCTTTGTAGAACACTCCAGGGTTTGGCATCCATAATTCTTCCAGGTGATAGAAGGAGTTCTACGAAGGGAAGGGGAGGCATGTCTCTAAACTGCTTTTTAAAAGAGTAGGTCAGAAACCCTTAATTTAAAAATGATGTCACAGACAGAGTCCAAGGTCACTGATGGATGGGAGATAGGACAAGGCAGAGAGGGAAAACATGGCATTTGGAAACAGGCAAACCTAAGTTAAATTCCAGCTCTGGCACTTATTAGCTTGGACACCTTATCTAAGTAACGTGTTAGTGTACTCAATTGGAAAATACAAAGAGAGCTGGTGAGTGTACCTACCATGCAAGGCTATTACAAGCATTTAGTGAAATAATTAAGGTAACCCTAGCTGTTGGAACAGTTCAGAGCCAAATTCCAGTGGTTTTGTATAATTAAAGTTTATATCTGGTAACAGACTCCACAGGGAAAGCAGGAGGCGTTCCTCCACGTGGTGACTCGGGGATCCAGGCTTCCATCCTGTAACTCCCCCATCTTCTGGAACCTTCGAGTCCTCTGCCTTCAGGTGGTGAAGGAGAGAGTGGAAAAGCCCTATTTGTTTTTCAGTATCCTTAGGGGTGAGAGGCACCCACTTTGATCACATGACGTGATGAGAACTGCAGCCTCAGTTGGGTGTAAGGAGAGCTGAGAAATACAGTCCCAGCTTAGCAGGCTCTCTGAGCAATAACTCTGCACTCGGCAAGGGGTGCCCAATGTTTCTGGCCAACGCCCATCAGTTTTGCCACAAGGCTCGACAAATGGGAGCCAAATGGTTTCGTATGACACATAGAGCCCAGTAAGCAGTGAGTGATCTTGGATGTACACTGTGTGCTGTAAAACGCTAAAGGATAAGAAAGAAAATGCAAAACTCAGATGATAAAACTACATGAGTGAACTAGGTTATAAAGTTCAATGGTATCTCAGACCATGTTTTATTTGATCCTATTGGAAACCAAGGAGTGTCATGTTTTCATAATCCATCACACAAATATTTATTAGAGTGGCTTGAGGCAAGACACGGGGCTAGGGCTTTGGGTGTAGGCTGGGAAAGGGGTACAAAGATGAGTAAGGTCTGGACTTGCCTTCAAAGAGTTGATATTAGGGGAGGGATGAAGGATGTGCACATTTGAAGAAACACAAAGGCAGTGTGGGCTGTGCCCCAGGAAGGGCAAAGTGCCCCTTGAGAAAGGGCAGGCTGGGTCTCCATGCAACCTAATTCAGAGAAGATGCCACTGTCTCTGCTGGCTCCACAGACCTCCCCCTGCCACTTTGTTCTCAGATGTCCTATCTGCTCCATCTCTGCCCTCGTAGCTCAGAGTCCTGCTTTGCTCTGGGACCTTGGTGTGCCCCTCCTCCCAGGCAGGACCTGGGTGTCCACACTCCATAACCTGCGCTGGCTCCCTCCCTCTGGCAGCTCTCCAGAGCTCCGTCCAGGGAGCAGTACCTCCTACGTATGGCCAGGTGCCCTGATGCTACCTGACCTTCCTCGACACTTTTCTATCTTAGGGTTGAGAGGTGGGCCACTTAGTGGGTAAAACTGCATTTGAATTAGGTCTTAAAGGATGCACAGAATTTTGTTAAGTAGAGATGAGGCTTTTGTGCCTGTCATGCTTGATTCAACCAAAAGGTCTTCTGTTATTACTTTCTCAATGGATTAACAACTACAATCATTTTGGTGTCATGTGGCTCAGTTGGTAAAGCGTCTGCCTATAATGCAGGAGACTAGGGTTTGATCCCTGGGCCGGGAAGATCCTCTGGAGAAGGAAATGGCAACCCACTCCAGTACTCTTGCCTGGAAAATCCCATAGGCGGAGGAGCCTGGTAGGCTACAATCTATGGGTCACAAAGAGTCGGACATGACTAAGCGACTTCACTCACTTCACTCATGTTTTTGGAAAGGCTGTTATACATCAGGCTTTGAGGGCCAAGGACATTGAGATTAATAAGATACAGCAACTCCTGTGACGTAGGCAGGGCCGCTTGTATTGATGGCCAAAGACACTGAGATTAATAAGGTACAGCAACTCTTGTGGTGTTGGCAGGAGTGTTATCGCACCCATCTTATGGATAAGCGAGAGTGAGGCTGGGGTGGGAGAGGTCATGGGACTTTCCCACTGTTAAGCAGGAGGGACAGGATTCCTCTCCAGTTCTCCTTAGCCTCAGTCCAGAGCTCTTTAACTGCACTGCAAAATACCATGGAGAGTCAAATGAAGAAGCTGCAATTTATCAAATTCAAGTGTGCTCTGTGAAAAGATCTGCAGTTTAGGACATGCTTAAAGTTAGACTGTAAAACCTTCAGCAATCATACAACTAAACCTCCCCATCACTATTTGCTATGTAACTGAAGGATGACGTTGATGAATTAACGGACGCACGATGCCCTGCTCGTTCCTGAAATCCAAATGTGTAGACAAGTCCATACCCTGTCCGTTGCAAAGCAGGTGCTGACTCTGACAGTCTAGGCTGTAGTCTTGGGGACAAAAGGTCCTCAACCTTTACTCTTTTGATCCTCATCTGTCCCAGGAGGCGAGATCTGAAACACCTGGTGAAAGTGTGCCTGGCTCAGGTTAACTGAAACTGACATTTTATTTCAGTTCTGCTATTACTCCTGCCTCTCCAGATTCTCAGGGTGGGGTGGCAAGAGGGAGGGACCTTCCTTCTGAGACCATGGTAGAAGGTTTCACTCAAGAGGGAGGGATCTGAAACAGGGTGGTTTGATGAAGCAGAACAGGTTGTCCTAAGTACAGGGGACAACTTTGAGAATGACAGAGCTGTGAAGCTAGCGGCAGGAATGAGGGTAGGAAGCAGGACATGAGCATGTTTGGGGTATTAATTGAGCAATAACTCTGTGGCCTTAAACATGAGCCAAACATTTGGAGCAACTAATAGCAATGCTGAGCCGTCATGGGCTAGGGAAAGAAATCAGAGATGTGGCATCCCAGATGAAAAACGATCAAGTTCACTGCTGCCCCAGGACTCAGAACCTGTCTAATGTGTGGAAATACAGCCCTTGTCTGGTTAAAAAAAAAATGTGTTTTCCTATTTGGGACCAAGCTGCAGCCCTTTCACCCTTGGAGGTTGGGCCCGCGAGGTATGAAAGAAGTGCTCTCAGTTCTAGCCCTGAGCACTTTTTGAAAAGACTGCTTTTCTTAAAGGCACCATATTTTGAAAGGTAACACAAATCTGGATTTGAGATTAGAAAAATAAATGAGCAGGAAAACAGTGCAACAGAAAGAAGCTCACAAGGCCGTGGGATGCCTCCCAGCTTCTTAACCCTGGGGTCCCCTCACCAAGGGCGGCGCCTCCACCATCAGAGCAAGTGATGGGTTTCGGCTGAAACCACCAGCAAATGCGTGAGCTGATGGGGAAGGAAACGCTTCTTCTGGCTCCACTGAAGAAATGGGAAGTTGAAACAGGGCGCCTGTCTCCGATCACACTTTGGGGGCTGTGGTGCACACGGATGTCTGGAGGCCGGGTTTCCTGGTCTCTTCTCTTCCCCCAGAGGGTGCAGTGGCAGGGGTAGCCTCATCAGACCCAAGTGGCCAAGAAGGTGTTGGGGTGACAGGTGTTTTGGGTGGAGCTGATATTTGGGGAGACCCTCCAGTTGCACCTCAATTCTCACTGTGTAGCAGCTTGTCCAGTTGGATGCTACAGGGGGCCTACCAATCAGTCAGGAGCCCAGTCTGGTCCCCCGATCCAGGCCTCTCTCCACGGTCAGCCAGAGTGATTAAATGGCAATCTGAGGAGGTCACTGTCTCCAGGAAAGCCCTTTAGCACCACCTGTTGCAGTCAACATAAAAACCCTCCTTTCCTCCTCCTGTGTCCTTGGGATGAACATCAGGAGGGAGGAGAGGCTTCACTGGTGGAGTCGCTGTGTGCTGAGCTCCTGGTCTGTGCCAGGCAGGAGGGCACAGCCATGAGCTAAACGGGCAACCCCCCAACCCTTATGGTGCTTCCATTCCAAGGGGGTAAGAGAGGCAATAAAAAAACAGATACATGGCAGCTAACAGAACATCTGGGACTTACCAAGTGGCTCAGTGGTAAAGAATCTGCCTCCCAATGCAGGAAACTCGGGTTCAATCCCTGGATCAGGAAGATCCCCTGAAAGAGGAAATGTCAGCCCACTCTGGTATTCTTGCCTAGGAAATCCCAAGGATAGAGGATCCTGGTGGGCTACAGTCCATGGGGCGGCAAAAGAGTTGGACACAGTTACTAAATAATAACAACAGAACATCTAACATTATATTATGTTAGATGGTGGTACCTGCTGGAGGAAAATGTAGTAACAAAGGCTGGAGAGAATACAGGATGGGAGTCGGGAGGCTCAGAGAGCAGGCGACGTTTACAGTAGATGCTAGAGCCATAGCTCTCTGAGGGGAAGAGGGTCCCTGCAGAGGGACGAGCAGGTGCACAGGCCCTGGGGGCTTCCCTGCCGGAAGTGTTCTAGGAGCTGTAAGGAGATCGGTGTGGCTGGAGCGGAGTGAGAGGGGCAGAGAGTCCCAGGGATGAGGTCAGAGAGAAGCCAAGCCTCTGGGCCTTGCGGGCCAGGCCTCTGATGCGGGCTTTTACCGTAAGTGAGCCGGAGCCTCGGGAGGCGAACACAGCCGGGGTAGGATCCGACGTAAGTGAAACGGGATCATGCTGTGTGGACTTAGGTTGAATAAAAATCTCTTAACCCACTGGTGAGAACATAGCACTTAATCAATGTTCGCTGCTGTTGCTGTTAGCCCTATTAAAACGTGGTGGGGAGAGAGGATCGCCAGGTGGTGAGCGGTTTCCTGTGACAGGGGTGCTACAAGCTGGCTCCTCTGGCTCCTCAACTCAAGGAAATCAGGCTGTAAGTGTGATTGGCGCTTCCTGGGCCCTGGGCCTGAACCTAGATGAGCAAGTGTCTAGTTTTGTGATGATCTGCTTCCTAGGGGGAAAAGGCATGTTCTGAGCATCTCCTATATATTAAGTGCTGAAGCAGATGCTGGGGATACAGTAATGAACAAGATGGATGGGTCCCTGACGCATGGGTGTCACTGAAGTCAGATCTCCCTCCCGGGTCGGGGAATATAGGATAACATTCAACACACAGTCACGCACGTAATTGTGGCAGTCTTTCAGTGATAAGTTAAAGATCAGGGCACTGTGCCCTGGGATGCATTGCAGGGGGCCTAAACTGTTCATCAAGAAAGAGAAATATAAATATCATATACTGACACATATATGTGAAAGATGGTACTGATGAATTTATTTCAGGGCAGTAGTGGAGAAACAGACATAGAAAACAGGCCTAAGGACACAGTGGGAGGTGAGAAGGGAGAGGCTGAAATGTATGGAGAGAGCAACATGGAAATTTACAATACCATATGTAAAATAGACAGTCAATGGGAATTTGCTATATGACTCAGGGAACTCAAACAGGGGTTCTGTGACAATCTAGAAGGGTGGGATGGGGAGGGTGATGGGAGGGAAGATCCAGATGGAGGGGACATGGGTGTACCTATGGTTGATTCTTGTTGATGTTTGACAGAAAACTGCAAAATCCTTCAGTTAAAAACTGCAAATATCCTTCAGTTAAAAAATAAAATGGCAAAAAAAAACTTACAAGGAAAACTTCAAAAGAAAAAAAAAACAATAAAGGGATGAGTATTTGTTTTAAAAAAAAAAAGGGTGACTTCTCTGAGCAAGGGACATTTACGCTGAGAGAGGAAAAGTGGGAAGAAGGTGGCCTGGCAGAAAGTGAGGTGGGATGGAGCCCTGAAGGAGGGGGATGCCCTTGCAAAGGCCCTGTGGCAGGAAGGAGGAAGTGAATGCCCGGGGTCTGGAGAGCAGAGAGCTTGGGCAGAAGGAGGGGATGAGCTGGAAGAGTCAGGTGGGGCCGGTCAGGGGATACCTTCTGGCAGGTAAAGATGGGGGTCTTCATTCTGAGTGCAACAGGTGGTGCTAAAGGGCTTTGTATGAGACAGTGACCTCACCCGATTGCCATTTAATCACTCTGGCTGAGTGTGGAGGGAGGCCAGGACTGGGGACCAGACTAGGCTCCTGGCTGGTGGGGGAGGCCCCTGTAGTGAGAACTGAGGTGCAACGAGAAGGTCTCCCCAAATATCAGCTCCACCCACTGGCCTAATGGCTCTCTCATTTGGCTCTAGCTTGTGTTAGGGTGCTGGTTTCCATCCTCCTCCATTTGAACTAATGCTGCTAGCCCTTGATGTAACGATCAGGGGCGCTGGACTCAGCCTGACTTAGAATCCTAATTCTGTCTCTTCCTATCTTGGTGGCTTGGATAAATCTCTCTGCCCACAATTCCTCATCTCCTAAATGGGCAAAACTACACTTGCGAGGATGAAATGAAATAATGCTTAAGGGTCTGTCCCAATGTCTATAGAAGCGGGCAATTCACCAGATACTAGTTTCAGACTATTTGAATGAATCATCTAATGAGAACTAGTCTCTTAGTTAATAGAGTAGTTTCTATTCCACAAAGGCCCCCAAGAGAGAGAGTGAAAAACGTGATGGTGTGAGATATTGGAGACCATGACCTTTGCTGAACGGCCTGCTGGTGCTGAGAATTGAAAATATGGACAATGTCAATGAGACCTGAGGGAAAAGTGGTGAACAAACGCAAGATATGAAGTAGTTTCTCTTTCTGTATAAACTAGTTTCTGAGATTAATAAACTCATTTTAAAAGGAACAAATACCAGCGAAATCTTAGAGGAAAATGGTCCCAAAGTATGGTAAGACTGTATGTCAATTCGTGCCGTTGTTGTTCAGTTGCTAAGTCATGTCCGACTCTTTGCATGAATCCCATGAAATGCAGCATACCAGGCTTCCCTGTTCCTCGCCATTTCCCAGAGTTTGCCCAAGTTCAAGTCCATTGAGTCGGTGATGCCATCCAACCATCTCATCCTCTGTCACCCTCTTCTCCTTCTGCCTTCATTCTTTCCCAGCATCAGTATCTTTTCCAATGAGTCAGCTGTTCTCATCAGGTGGCCAAAGTATTGGAGCTTCAACTTGTACAGACCACATATATGAGTGTTTGCATATATGTATTTATCATTCATTCATTCATTCAACAAATAAGTGATTATCTCTTCTATTGCTGACAAGATGGTAGGTGTCATCTAACGGTGACAAAGCTTGTCTACTTCTTCCCGTGGTCTCCCACGTCTATTTTTTCCACAGGAGACCATAAACTTTCTGACTTGATTCCTCAGTTAAAAACCAAAGGGCAGAACTCTGTTTTTTCAGTTTCACTTGGTATTTTAATTGTGCCTTTAAAGTGTCAAGATTTAATTGTGTATATCATCACCTCTTAAATTAGATTATCTTGAAAATTTCTACTCAAACTCTTACCATTTAAACTTTCAAACTTCAAACTCATTCCAATTTTTAATCCTGTTAATGATGAGTCCCGAGTAATTCCTCTGGTGAAGTTACAGAGGATGAAATGTGGCTCACAGCTGATTTAAAAGCAGAGCAAACACACACATGGTAGATATGTCAAGACTTGTATCCCTAGGGCCACTGAGTCCCATAACCCACATAAATCTCTGGCTCTGATCTTGAACATGAGACGTGAGGGGAGTTTATGGGTGTCCCTCCATGATCACATACGTCTTCTGCCAAATGCTCTCTTTGCCATCCCACCCCTCCCTGAAGAACATGTGATGGGCAGAATTGTGATAGTGTAGTAAATTTGCCAAGCAAACTGTGGAGCATGAGTCACCCTGCTATTTGTTCTGCAATTTTGAAAATCGCAAAATTTTATCAAGATAGAAACTGAAAACTCTTGAGTGTCACCTTACGAGGAGCCCTGACACTCACATCAGGCTGTTCTTTTCACCCACTCCCCACAACTCTAGTCACGCTATTCTTTGGCTGGGAGGTACCCCCTATTTTGTACTCAGCAACCAGAAGACTGCCCACCCTAAGGCCCTCTCCAAAGGCCCTCAACAGGCACCTCGCTCCTGGCCTGATCTCCGGCTCGCCTGCCAGGCAGGAGCATGTGGTCTTGGAGATGGCATTTCTCCACCAGCAGCCCCTCCTACTACTCAAACTGCGGTGTCCAGCCCCCCCCACCCCTTAACCCAGCTCTGTCCTCTCCTTATGCCTGTCCTGAGGCTGGGATCTCCCTGGCCTTAGAACCAGGTTTTAAAAACCTATTCATTATAATGCACTAATACCTCACTTCCTCCAAAGAGGTGTTATCTTAAAGTGACCCTTGGTAGATAACACCTCAATCCAATGATTTTAAGAGTTGTGTTTCATGGAATCCTTCCATGAATGTACCCGAGGATCACCCCAGGGTGCCTGGAAACCCTGGAAATCCACCACATGGGCTCTGATAGTATTTGCCTTCTACTTTGGGGCCACCCAGTGGGGGTCAGTAATGGATGGGCTCTGGAGTCAGACCACCCTGATTTGAACCCCAGCTCCACTACCGACCAGCTGCATAATGTTGTGCAGGTCATTTAACCTCAGTTTTGTCATTTGGGGAAAACTGAACAGTATCAGTACACTGTTTCTGTCTTAAGGAGTTGCCATTGGACTAAACGAGTTAAAAATCTGGCACATAATAAATACTATTGAAGAATCTGCTATTATGATTTTTGCACGGGCGCTCTGCAGAATTTCATGTGGAGGAAGGTTTCCATTGCTTTAAAAAAAAAAAAAAGGAAAAACAAACAAACAAAGCCCCAAACTCTCACTACCTTCACTCAAAATATGAATAACTTATTGGAATTCTGCCACCAAGGGTAGGTTTCTTGGCGCCTCTAAAATCCTACCTAAGTGTGGGGCCCAGCTGGCTTTGGGTCTGCACGTAGACTGGATCAACCAGCTCACACCCAGCGTTCACACTCGGAGCTGCTGACTTAGAGAGAGGGCTTAAGTGTATGGTCTGGGGCGTTTCATTCATTCTAACACTCTATGAGTTGTTTTTTTTTTTAAGTTATATTAAGGGAATAATATTCAGCTTTATTCATGATGCATGCTGAAGCTGTTTCTGTAGTGTAGCGGTTTACACATTCGCCTCACAATGCATGCTGAGTAATAGTCAATTGACTTACAATGTGACAAGGGGCCAAATGAAGAAATGTTTCCTGATCTTCGGGGAGGGAGGTCAGACATTAGCATCAAAGATCTCTGAGACATGCACGCTTCGTTAGAGAGCTTTGAAAGCTAACGCATGGCTGTCACTCAGTGTTTGAGAGATAGGGTCGTAAATTTCCAAGGACACCTGCAAATCTCTCCTTGCTCCAGAATAAGCATATATGCTGTGTTCTTTCAAGTTGAGTGCTAATTGTGCCACGACTTTGTGTATTTGGAATCTGAGTGCAAGTATCATTCAGAGAAACTGTGGGAGGAATGTGGGCTGAAGAGTTAGGCTCCTCCACGCCCATCTGGGCTTCCGTGAGGGCGCAATGGAAAAGGATCCATCTGCAATGCAGGAGACATAGGAGACTTGGTTCAGTCACTGGTGGGGAAGTTTCCCTGAAGGGACGGCATGGCAACCCTCTCTAGTATTCTTACCTGGGAAATCCCATGGACAGTTGATGAGGTTGCAAAGAGTCAGACATGAGTGAAGTGACTGAGCACATGGGCGTGCCCCCTCATACAGGTTGCCATGACCATCATAGGCTCCTCCTCAGAGCTTTTGCATCTGATCCCTGTGGACTTTTTTGGCCTCAAAGTCTCCTCCTCCACACCCCCAGGAGGACTTCCGTGCATGCCAGCTCTCCCATCTCAGGACCTTGATCTCCTGGCTCAAGGCAGAGTTATATACAACTAACAGTCTCTCCCTCTTGTGGGCTCCCCAGTGCCCTGTGCTTACCCTACCTGGCACTTGTTGCTAGGCATGGTCAGTTTCCCATACACCCTTGTGAGATCTTTGAAGACTGAGTTTGTGTCCAGTTCACTCTTGACTCTCTAGGGTCTGGCCCTGGACATGCCACTGTGCTTAATAAAAGTTTGTGAGATGAATGAATAAACCAGCCCACTTTTCCACTGTGAGTGGCAACATGTTATTGATCTCTTGGTACACGTGTCATAGCTAATTTCTTTTAGAAAATCTTGAGATCTTCAAACTTGGAAACCACCCCCTTTCTTCCCTACCTTTTAACTATTTGTGCAAGCTCAAGGTTTTTAATCCCACGATAATGTAACTCTCACATGCAGGATTTAGACTTGGGCTGGGGGTTAGAACCGTCAGGAACTGAGCTTCCACTGACTTGCTCCAAGAACATCTACCTGACCTTGACTGAAGAACAAGAATGTGTTAAACACATGCTGTTTAACACAATCGGGGCAATGCTTTCCCCCTGGGGGCTGTTGGCACATGCCCCACACATACCCCCCCCACACCCCCCACATTCCTCTATGATGCTTTAAGTGGGGTCCAAAATATTCCATGCAAGCATGCTCAGTCACTTCAGTCACATCAGACTCTGCACACCAGGCTCCTTTGTTCATGGAATTCTCTAGGCAAGGATACTGGAGTGGGTTGTCACGCCTTCCTCCAGGGGACCCTCTCAGTCCAGGGATCAAACCCACATCTCCCACAGCTCCTGCACTGCAGGCGGATTCTTTACTGCTGAATCCCTGGGGAAGCCCAGAATGGGCCATAGGGTCATTTTATTATAGTCAGGGCTGGAATGATGTGGACCCAATCTCTCTGTTTCTGATTTTAATTTAGGAGTCAGGGCATGGTCTTTTCACAGGATTTCACTGGACCTGAGAAATATATGGTTTTTGGTGACTCCTCTACCATTTATACTGACCAAGTGACTTCAGTGACAGAACTCCATACTCACAGATGCTATCAGAGGGAACAGGAAGCAAATTTTAGGGAAAGTGAAAGAGAAGTCACTCAGATGTGTCCGACTCTTTGCGACCCCATGGACTGTAGCCTACCAGGCTCCTCTGTCCATGGGATTTTTCCAGGCAAGAATATTGGAGTGTGTTGCCATTTCCTTCTCCAGGAGATCTTCCCAACCCAGGGATTGAACCTGGGGTCTCCCACATTGTAGGTAGACACTTTACTATCTGAGCCACCAGGGAGAACAGCAAATTTTAGGAAGCTGGTATCAAATGCCCCTGTGACTTTTTCTGGGGGTCAGTCTTAAATCGCATGATTGTGAAACCTAAAGACATTCATGTAGTTTTCAGAAAGAGACAATTTTCTCATTTGTCTCTGCTTACCTTAGAAGGGCAAATAAAGGACAAATAACTTGCGGTGTTATTTTATTTGCCAAATAAGACCGTATCTAACCTGTGAGTGCTCACTGCATGCCAGGCCCAGAGGTGAGTGCCTTCACACAGATTGTTTCATTGATTACTGGCAATACTCTACAAAAGTTGAGAAAATGAAGACTCAGAGGGTCTAAATGGCTTGTCTGAGGTTATCCAAGGAGCTTCTCTGGTGGTCCAGTGGTTAAGGATCCACTTGCCCTGGTCAAGGAAAATCCCACACGCCTCAGGGCAACTAAGCCCACGCGCCACAACTGCTGAAGTCTGCACACTCTAGGGGCCGCCCGTGTCTACAGCAAGAGAAGCTACTTCAATGAGGAGCCACTTGCCGCAGCTAGAGAAAGCCTGAGTACAGCAATAAAGACCCAGCATCGCCAAAAATAGAACAAACAAATAAAAAATAAATAAAAATAAATAAACAAATAAATTAAAAAAATTTGAAACTGGAGCCGATTATACAGAGTGAAGTAAGCCAGAAAGAAAAACACCAATACAGTATACTAACACATATACATGGGATTTAGAAAGATGGTAACGATAACCCTGTATGCGAGACAGCAAAAGAGACACAGATGTATAGAACAGACTTTTGGACTCTGTGGGAGAGGGAGAGGGTGGGATGATTTGGGAGAATGGCATTGAAACATGTATAATATTGTGTAAGAAACGAATTGCCAGTCTAGGTTTGGTGCAGGATACAGGATGCTTGGGGCTGGTGCACTGGGATGACCCAGAGAGATAGTATGGGGAGGGAGGTGGGAGAGGGGTTCAGGATTGGGAACTCCTGTATACCTGTGGCGGATTCATGTTGATGTATGGCAAAACCAATACAGTATTGTAAAGTAAAATACAGTAAAATTAAAAAAAAAAATTGAACAGGAGCAGAAGCTCGTGAGGCTGGGATTTGAACCAACATCCAGCCCCAGAGCCTGACTCTTTCTTCCTTTACCCACACAGGCTCTCCTAATGAACACAAGGCATTTACCTCTCTACTCTATGACTGCCTTCTCCAGACAGATCAGAGCTTTAAAAAATATTTTAAGAGTTCTCACTCAGATAGATCATCAAATACTGATGCGAATTATACTGCTTGAGAATTTTCCCCATTTGTTGCTCCTTTGTCTATTCAACTTGGAAACCAATCTCAGGGAATGAAATCTCCCTACACCTACAGCACACTTTCTCATCCATCGCTTTAAGAGAGCAACTGAGCTGCATACACAGCTTCAACTTACCAGGACAGGTGCCTCTTCTTTCAACAGAAGGGGCCCCCGCCAGACTGTCACCATCCTCTGCACCCCTCCCCCTTTCCTCCCAGCCCTGGAAAGTCTGGGGCCCAGTGATGCTCGTGAGGCTGAATCCAGGGACCCTTTTGAACCTTAAGCCTTAAATGGGCCATTTACGGGAAAAGAGCCCTTCTATAGGAGTCTCATGGTGAAGTTGCAAAAGCTGTGTGCCCTTCTGTCCCTGAAAACCCTCACCGTGGGCACGCACAGCCAGAGGCCTTCTCGACATTTTTGCTCTCATCTTTACCTCTGAAGAACTGAAGGGAGAAATCTGAGGAGCTGGAAATTCCGATGAACGCTTTGTCTCTCAGTTGTGGTGCTGAGGCCAGGTGAGTCTTATTCTCAGAAAATGGTGAGAGATTGTGGATCAAGGCTGCCAATCAACCTTCATCTAGGGAGAGGGACTAAGTCCCATGGTCAAAGTGGGAAGGAAAGTGAGGCAATTAGGAAAAAAGTGAATGGGGGGAAGAGGATGTACTTTTATTTTCTTAAAAATGCTCTGTATGGAAAGAGGCATATACAGCCAGGGTCTCCTACAAACGTGGTGGACTTGGCAAGTTTGCTCCGAGAAAAGAGCAGGAGGGTAGAGCTGGGGAAAACCCACCTGGAACAGGAGTGAATTCTGAGCTGGCGAAAAATCGTTGATCTTGCCAGGTTCCAACTTTTGACAGTAGCTAAGAAAAAAATACCTGAGAAAATAGCTTCGAGTTTATAATTTGGAAAAGGGAACATTTCTCAGGGCTAAAGGCACAGAAAGGGCACGAGGGGCTTTCCTGGGTCTTCTGAAGGTGACTCATTAAGTCTGGGTGTCTGGCGACATTTGGGGTCCCGCAAGGATGAAAAAGACACATTTCCTGCCCTGCGAGCTTGGGCACCCATTATGACACACTTAAGGCAAAAACCTGTTAGAAAATCGCCTCTAGGCAACAGCGCCCTCTACTGGATTCTTGCCTGGAGAACAGTAGCCCAAAGTCCCTCTAATCCCATAGCATCTTCAGACGTTTCTCTGTACGTTAATACCTATCCTGATGTTGGCCTGGACACACACCCAAGAAAGAAGAGACACAGTCCCAAGATTGATGAACGAATGGAGGATGGGGCAGCATGAAATTTTCAGACTTCAGAAGACAGAGTCGTTTCCCTGGTCGGGGGTTGAGGACTAGAGAAGAGAAGTTATTTGCTGAAGACACACAGGGCTGGCAAAAGGCAGCCCTGGGGTTGAAACTCCCTCTTGGACACACATTTTAGTGCTCTCTCACCTTTGACAAAGTGGCCTGTAAATATTCATGGTGGTTGCATCTCGAGAGCGGCTCTGGTCATAGAAACCCAGGACCGGTCTAGGAGGGAGGTGGTTCCTTATGCTGTTTCTCTCTCAAAGTCTCCAGGTCCTTGATGACCCACAGACCTGATGTGTGAAGCAGTTCTAAGCCCTGCCCAGCCACAGGTTCTGGACTCTTCTCTGTCAGAATCACTCCTAGACCAGTGCTGTCCAGTAGAACTTCCTATAATGATATATTGGGTTGGCAAAAAGTTCACTTGAATTTCCCCATAAGATCTTATGGGAAATCCATAAGAACTCTTTGGCCAACTCAATAAATGGTTTATATCCACATGGTCCAATATGGTAGCCACCAGCCACATGTGACTACTTAGCACTTGAAATGTGGTGAATATGAATGAAAAAACTGAAGTTTAATTGTAATTAATTAGAAATTAAATATCCACATATAATGGACAATACAGTTTTAGACGCTTACTCCTTGAAAGAAAAGTTATGACCAACCTAGACAGTATATTCAAAAGCAGAGACATTACTTTGCCAACTAAAGTCCGTCTAGTCAAGGCTATGGTTTTTCCTGTGGTCATGTATGGATGTGAGAGTTGGACTGGGAAGAAGGCTGAGCGCCAAAGAATTGATGCTTTTGAACTGTGGTGTTGGAGAAGACTCTTGAGAGTCCCTTGGACTGCAAGGAAATCCAACTAGTCCATCCTAAAGGAGATCAGTCCTGGGATTTCTTTGGAAGGAATGATGCTAAAGCTGAAACTCCAGTACTTTGGCCACCTCATGCGAAGAGTTGACTCACTGGAAAAGACTCTGATGCTGGGAAGGATTGGCGGCGGAAGAAGGTGACGACAGAGGATGAGATGGCTGGATGGCATCACTGACTCGATGAACGTGAGTCTGAGTGAACTCTGGGAGATGGTGATGGACAGGGAGGCCTGGCGTGCTGCGATTCATGGGGTCGCGAAGAGTCGGACACGACTGAGCGACTGAACTGAACTGTTGACATGTGTCCTGTCACCTGGCCAGCAAGATATAGTTTCCTTGTTTGGTGTCAACTGGTAATTATCAAGGCTGTCTGAAGGGCGTGGGACCCAGGGGGCAGAGCAGCTTGTACAAACAGCACTGGAAGCAAAACTCCTGGGGTTGTAATTAATCTTGCTTCTACCCCAGGGAAGCTGCTTGGGTTTGGGAGAGATCTAACTCCTGCGATTTTATATCCTCACCTGTGAAATGGGGCAGGTTGGTGGTCTTTGTCCCTTTGCCACTAAGGAGGCTTTTCTTTATTTTTTACCCCCCATGGATTTCCTGTTTAGAAAAGATAAGAGTCAGTGCTACAAACAGGATTCATTAAGTAGTCATTTTACATTTAAAAATTATATACTATTGATTAAAATTTTTATCAACATGAGCTAACCAGAGTGATCACACTGAATGGATACAATTCCATCCAAAAGACACAGAGAAATTAATCAACCTGTCTAGTCTCACATGGGGCACTTGGTTGTGTTATGAACAGCTTTGAAAAATAGTTACAGAATCTCTAAGCACCCCGATTATTGCCTGCCAGCACATTTAGGGGGCGCAGGGACCCAGATCAGAACCTAGAAGGGATGCTGTCTGCATCCCACTGGTCCCAGAGTTCTGAGGCTAAGGAGGCGTGGACACGAGGACCGGGGGCCAGGTGGGCTGGGGCAGCACCGCTTGTGCAGATCCGGCCCTGTCTGGGAGGGTGGTGAAACGCGTATGGGAAAGCCGTGCAAGAGGATGCCACCTGCTTCCGCCTTCTGCTTCTGTGCTCAGTCGCTCAGTTGTGTCTGACTCTGCGACCCCCATGGATTGTAGCCCGCCAGGCTCTTCTGTCCTGAGGACTTTCCAGGTAAGAATACTGGAGTGTGTTGCCATTTCCTACTCCAGGGGCTCTTCCCTACCCAGGGATCGAGCCCAAGTCTGGTGCATCTCCTGCACTGGCAGGTGGCTTCTTTACCACTGAGCCATCTGGGAAGCTCCCTTCTGCTTTAGGGCACTGTCTGGGGGCTTCTGGGAAATGCTGAAGTCATTGGTTTAGAGCTGCCCCCAGCAACCCCATCAGGCTGCCTCCCTCCCCTCTGGGCACCGCCTCCACCAGCAGGAGATGGAGCATAAGGTGAAGGGCCATTTGCTTCCCAGCATGCGACCCTCCAAGGCTCGTGGAAGTGCCACAGAGAGGGTGGTGGGAGGAAACCCAGAGCAATGAGGCAGAACTTGAGACAAATTTACACAAGCAATTCTAAGGAAGCTCCTCCTCCCATCTGAGGGTCTCTGAGAGTCAAATGGTTTCTTTGAAGGACAAGCTTGCAGGTTGGGCTCACATCTGGGCAGCACCATGTTCCCTCTGTATCCCTACAGAACATCCTAGCTGTTTTCTATGAAGGAAAAGATAGTCTGCTCTATACGAAAGGAGGTGAAGAGCCCGTGAGGCCAAAAGAACAGGTGAGATCATGAGGTTATTTAGCTGGTGGATGACAGCTCTGGGATTCACACCCAGGACAGCTGGGTGACCTGAACCTAGAAGATACAACAGAGCCCTCTAAGTAAGGACACAACCTGTGACGATCTAAGCATCCTTGCTCCTATCACCTGATACCATGTTGGCAAGGAGCTCCCTCTTCAGCTCTTTTTGGTACCCATATCATCAGCCCTTCGCTGGTGGTGGCCGATTTGTACATTTAAGTTTCCATTCTTGAAAATTCTTTTCCTGTGTAATTTTATTCTCTCAAGAATGCCAGCCAGGAGATGGAGCCAATCTCTTTATTCCCATTTTATAGATGTAGTAAACTGAGACCCAGGGAATGACAGGACTTGGGCATTGATTTCAGTGGTTAAGTAAAAGAGAGCTTTTCTGACTGGTATACTGGCCCTTTTGACCAAAGGGGCCAAGCTATCCATCTTACGATGTCAGTATCCTTCTGACACATTTTGGTGTTGGAGTTTAAGAGGTTTTTATCCAGTCAAGTTTTGATAAGGAATCAGTGCTCTGATCTCAGCAATTTCTGTGATGCTGACAGAGATCCCCAAATCTTGAGATGCTTCCAAATTCTTAGGAGAACCAGATTTTCCCAGTGTTGGTGTGTGTCAATGTGTGGCATCTGCATTAATCCTGTCTTTCAGGGACCTGGAAGAGGCCCCCCTTCTCTGGAGATCAGGTGCAAGGTTTGATACACTGCATTAATCAAAGCAGCTAGGAAGCATGAAGGTGCTTTGAAGAATCATGGCACCCTGGTCTGGGTGGGGACTGTAGTAACAGTCACCCATCTTGTCTGTTCAGTCTGGGGCATGACAGAGGGCAGTCCAAGGGGCTGTTTGTATGGACATTCCTATTTATTTTTAGATAAACATTAACCGGGCACCTACTATTTGCCAAACCTTGTCTCAGACACTTGCATGCTTATCATCCTTTTGAATAAGGCTCATGTTTAATTTGGGTTTTGTTTGGGGATCCTACTTGAGCATCTGGAAAAGGATTAAAATAATCATAGCCCTCTCTTTTTTCCCCTTCTTAACTTTTCAGATTTTATTTCCCAGGAGATGGTGTTCAGTCGTTTGATTTTACGATTGAAGATGATGAAGGACTCTTTTCTTCTTTTTTTAAACATTAAATGCTTGCCAAGGAGGTGTGTTCTATGGAGGGTGTACATCAGACTGGAATGAGAGTCTGCGGTGAGGGCAGCTTAACCGGAGGAGGGGCGGCCACATTAATAAACTGAGATCATAGAGGAACGGGGGTGGGGAGCTCGGGGCTTTTGTTGGAAAGATATTAATGGGAATCATTCTTACATTCTTAGCTGAAGAAACTATTTGATCTCCTGAGCATAGCTCTGATGTCTCTTATGATATGTATTAAATGTAAAACCCCTTTCCACTCAGAAAGTCATTTGTCAAATCAAGCAGTTGGAAGTTTCTACAAAGTCCCAGATCCTCAGAAAGAAAGATGGACACGGCTGGTCCATCAGCTGCTGTAGTAAGACTGGGACATTATAACTGGGCTGGAGAAGGTCCTGGAGGAGGGGGACCTTTGCAGCCAGTTCAGAGCCTCAGCATATGGTCTTTTGGGGTCTGGACTTCGTGGGGTTGGTGGGCAAACATGAATGGTGGGGTAAAAATAGTTAACCTGGCAGTGATAAAAGGCCTATTAGGTGCCAGGAACAGAGCAGGGGGTTTTAAAATCCACTTTCTCATCTAATGAGGACAGTGGTCTCATTGAATTTGGGTTTTCTTTGAGAAAGGGTACTTGAGCATCTGGAATAGGATTAAAAAGTCATACTCCTCTATTCTTCCCTTCTTAACTTTTCAGATTTTATTTCCCAGGAGATGGTGTTCACTTGACCATGGGTGATGATCCTCTTTAAGGGCGTGGTGGGGTCGAGAAGGAGGAGGAAGAGGGCAGGAGGGTAGAGAGGGAGGACCTTACGCTGCCCTTGTTGCTGCTGTTTAGTCACTAAGTCACGTCTGACTCTCTTGCAGCCCCATGGACTGTAGCCCACCAGATTTCTCTATCCGTGGGAATTTCCCAGGCAAGAAGACTGGAGTGGGCTGCCATTTCCTTCTTCGGGGATCTTCCCGACCTAAGGATCGCACCCATGCCTTCTGCATTGGCAGGCAGATTCTTTACCACTGAGCTACCTGGAAAGCCCCATTTTGCCCTTTGGGGCACTCTATCTCATGGACAGACAAAGAAAATGGGCCTTTATTCATTGTCTTTTGGGGTGCTCATGAAAGATATTCTGGTCAAAACTGTCTCCTCCATTGGACTAAGATTCCAAACAGCTAGGTCACTCACTAGGATATCAGATCTGAAGCAGGAGCCACACACGACCTCCTAAAGCCCCTGTTAAAATGCCCCTAAAATTCCCTTTGAGAGAAGAAATGTCTGCCTGGTATTGGCATGTAATTATTTCTCAGGTTCATGGAAAACTTGGGGGTTGATTTAAATGAAAGGGATGGGGACCCAAAGGTTTACTGAGATCTCACCTCTCTCCCTGGGCATCCAGGGATCAGCAAAGACCAAGCTTTTCACCCTGAGGCTGTAAACTCTTCATTGCACTCTGCAAGTGTGGAACAGATCCGCTTTGCCTCTGCATTCTGTCACTCATGAAGGCAGCAGGCTAGACTGATGACTTATAGGATGTTGGCGTGGCAGGACTGTTGCCTGTCTCTGGGATGGCCTGGCGGTCAGAAGAGAGAGGCGAGGGGTAGGGGGTATAGGAGAAGACCATGGCTCACCTGCCTGATCCCCACAAGGGGAAATGTAGGAAAGCCAGACAAGAATAAAAACCAAGCAACGCAATCTCTTGGAGCCTAAAAGGTGTAAGTTCTTTTAGGGGGAAAAAATAAGGTGAGCGGTGGTCTGGTAAACATGATCCTGCACATGGATTGAGGTTAATATGCTTTCTCAAGAGTTTTTAGGCAACGAGTGAAGTGCTTTGTATGAAATACAATGAGTACTCATATTTTACAGCTGAGCAAACTAGATCCAGATTTTCTTTCATTTGTTTTTTAAAGTTTATTCTTATTTAGATTTAATGACATATTATCAGCTTTTTATTTGTTGTTACTTAATGCATTCATTTCTTCTGTTTTCAATTTCTTCTTTCTTACTTTCTTTTCTATGAAGATTTTTGATAACATTTTTATTGGCACACAGTTGCTTTACAGTGTTATGTTAGTTTCTGCTTTATGTTGCAGACAAAGGAGCAAGATAGAAACCCGCAACTCTGAGAATGGACTTGCTCTTTGGAGGAGAAGATGTGGAGAGAAACAAGAGGTGGGGAGGGATGAGACTGGGTAAAACTCCCGCCCACGGAAATTAAGCTACTGCATCAACTGCCCGCAGCTTTCAGGATCTTATATTTCAATGGGAAAATCAAGACACACAAGATATCACAACTGATTACTTCTGATATATATGAAATGAAGAGAAAATAGGCAGATTTTCTAGTCTGTGGAATGAAGGAAGAAATATGACCAGCAACATCTTCACTAGGACCATACAATATGAACAGTCTAGCAGCTTAAGAGAAACATGAATATGCCTGGTATTGAAACCAGAGAAAAACATCTCTTGTGAAATACATGGATGATCCACTATCATCAAGCAGCATAGTATTAGACCATATTACACCCAAATCTACACATTCAGATGAAGACTGGGCTATTAGACCTCTGTTCTATGTTAATAGTATCATAACTGGAGCTCCTAAAGGGAGGTGGCACTCACCTCCACTGGAGGGGATGTTTGTGTGTAGAAGGAAATTCTTCCTTCCTGGAGATGGTGGCTGACATTTCCAGTGACCGAGTCACAACTGACTGTCCTCCCTGGAGGCCAGTTGTCACCTTAGGAAAATGATTTTACTTCTTTAGAGGTCGAATCAGATCTGGTGATAAAAGTAAACATTCAGACTGAACTTCTGAGGGAGAAAAGCAAGGCTGATTTCTCTATACAGCTCAGAAGTCAATCCAGCTCCTAGACAAGAATTCCAAGGACGTTTTGGCAGCAGTCTTGGAATAAATGTGTATGGCTTCCCGAGATGACAGCTTTGGGGTTAGTGTTCACTTGTTGGAGTAAGTTCTGATATATCAGAAGTAATCAGTTGTGATATCTTGTGCGTCTTGATTTTCCCATTGAAATACAAGATCCTGAAAGCTGCGGGCCAAAGTCAATTCATCAGTTTAACTTCCGTGGGTGGAAGTATTACCCATTCTCATCTCTCCCCACCCTTTGTTTCTCTGCATACCTTCTCCTCCAACGAGCAAGTTCATTCTCAGAAGAGAATGGGTTTCTCCAAAATTCTTGGAATCATGCCACTTCTCTACCTGCTTCCCTCCACATCCAATCGGTCAGACAATCGTAATGGCTCTAAATTTAAAATATACTCAGGAAAAAAGGCCACCTCCATGGCTCTGATCCGTGTCTCCCTTCCCGTTCCCCTTCTTGGGTACTTGGCACCAGCTGCCACACTAGTCCCCCTCCCTTACCTCTGCCTTCTGTGGTCTGTTCACAGTCAAGCAGCCATTCAGAAATCAGGTCACCCTTCTACCAGAATCCTCCAGTGATTTTGGTGGTTGGCAGACTGATGGTCCCCAAACATCCATGGCCTTATGCCTGGAGCCTGTGTGCTACCTCACTTGGTGAAAGGGACCCTGCAGATGTGATCAAGAGGATGGGTCTTTCTGGGGAAGGCACCCGGAGCCACCCGAGTGGGTTCAACTCTCATCCCACGAGTCCCCCTGCTGGGCTGAGGTCAGAGAAGTGGAGGTGTGGGCCTGGAAGGATGCTCAGAGGAATGTCGGGTGAGAAGGATCTGACCCCCAGCAGCTGGCTTTGAAGGTGAAGAAGGGTTCATGAGCCAGGGAATGACGCAGCCTCTGTAAAGGGGCAGGTGAGGGCTTCTCCCCTGAGCCCCCAGGAAAGAGCCCAGCCTCGCTGACACTTCGATTTCTGTCCAGTGAGACCCGTGTCTGGCTGTTGTCCTCCAGGACTGCAAGATGAAACATTTGAAATGGATGAAGCCAGGAAGTCTGTGTTGCTGTAGCAGCAGTCGGAAACTGGGTTAGGGTTAGGGTTAGGGATAGGGTTAGGGTTAGGGTTAGGGACCAGAAGTAATCCGGTCCTGCCGTCTTTCTGGCTTCATTTCCTTCTGAACTGAACTGACCCTCCATAGGCCTCATTACAAACAGCGCCCCCTTCTGGCTGGTTATTTTCTGTCTCTCTCATCTGGCTTTGTCCTTCATAGTGGTCACTACCGTCTGACACTTGCACAGACACATACACGCTGATATTTCTATGTGTTTGTTGGTTTTTGGTGTTTTTTGATTTGTTATTGTCTCATCATCCTCTAGAAAGTAAGCTCAAAGAAGGCAGGGATTTTCACCTCTTTTTTTCCCCTCTGATATAATGCCTAGAATACGGCACAGAGTAGCTGTTCATTAAAAACTTTTTGAATGAATGAAGGTATGAACAAGGTGTTTATTGTTCTACACTATAAAAAAACTTTTGCTATAATGTACTGATAATTGTCATTTTTGGTTGGACATAAAATTAGCCCTCAACAACACATTCTCCAAATAGGTGGCTTATTTCAGACAACTTAAATTTTTTCTTTAATGAGATTCACTGTTTGTATCTAAAGCTCAGAGGTAGAGTAATGTCATCCTGGTCCCTAAAAAGTGCCAGGATGGCAACTTCAGGTCTTAGGGTTCCAGCCCAGAGGCCCCTCACTGACTTGAGGAGCTTAAGCAAAGCGCGTTCTTCATTTCCTCCTATGTAAAAGGTGGAGGAGATGACAATTGCTTGCAGTCCTTCTGCCTTGAAGATTTTCAGTGCCCAACTATTCTACCACTGCTTGGATCCTTCATGGCGGTTAACAGAAGGGAGGTTGCGGCACCATCTCTCCGCATGCCTTTGAGAGACAAATACTCTTGTGCTCTGCCCCTGGAAGCACAGCAGACTCCTGGAGCGCAGGTAGGGTGTGGGTGTGTGTCAGCCAGCCAGTCTGTGTCACCAGAGGGAAGGTGGGGAGAAGGGATGGTAGGGAGGAGATGAACAAGGGAGGGTAGCCAGACAAGGGAGCAGGGAAGAGAAACAGGTCATGCCACAAAAGATTCTTACACTCTTGGAGAGAGAACACTTTAAATCTGATTGAAGAATGTTAATGGGAAGCATGAGGAGGGCATGGCAACCCACTTCAGCATTCTTGGCTGGAGAATCTCATGGACAGAGGAACCTGGGGGTCTATGGTCCATGGGGTCGCAAAGAGTCGGACACGACTGAAGAGACTTAGCACGCAGGCAATGAGAGGCATATGGAAGGAGGAGGTGGCCGAGTTAGGAAGCTGGCCAGGAGCAGGGAGGTTGAACTGATTTCTTCAGAAAATGGTTTGATAATATGTAGTAAAGCTGAAGATAGGTGTAAGCTATGACCCAGAAATTTCACTCTGAACTGAACTGTGCTCCCCTCCCCAATTCAAGTATTGAATCCCTAATCCTCAATAGGATGTATTTGAAAATGGAGCTTTGAGACATAGTTAGAGCTAGATGAGACTATGATGGTGGAGTCTTCATAATGGGGTTAGTGCCCTCATAAGAGAGCTTGCTGTCTCTGCCATGTGAAGACACAGTGAGAAAGTGGTTGTCTGCAAGTCAGGAAGAGAGTTCTCACCAGATAATGACCATGCTGGCACCTTATTTTAGACTTTTAGCCTCTAGAACTTTGAGAAATAATTTTTTTCTGTTTAAGCCACCCAGTCTATGGTATTGTTTTTAAATGGCAGCCCAAGCTAAGGCTTACCCCTAATATTTATACTCTAGAGAAACTTTTGCACATGTACACCAAATAATAGGTATATTCACAGCACCATTGTTTAGCAAAAGGTAAGAACAAACTATACATTCATCAGCAGTAGAAGAAATAAATATAAATATAAATATATATATACACACACATACATAAAGTGGAAGGGCTCCCTTGGTGGCTTAACTGGTAAAGAATCCACTTGCAATGTGGGAAATCTGGGTTCCATCCCTGGATTGGGACAATCCTCTGGAGAAGGGGAATGGCTACCCACTCCAGTATTCTGGCCTGGAGAATTCCATGAATAGTATAGTCCATGGGGTCCATAAAGAGTTAGATACAACTGAGTGACTCCCTTTTCATACAAGGGACTATGATACAGCAGGGAAAATGAATATATCCCATTAGACATATTAATAAAGACGGATCTCTTAAGTTGTAGAAGAATATGTGTAGTATGAACCCATTTAAATTAAGTTCAGAATTATGTACAACTCAATAAAATGTCATTACACATATCAATATCTATATTTATCTATCTATCTAGATATACATATATATGCATATTTATATATATACATAGTAACACTATCAAGGAAAAGGCAAGGTGAAGAAAAGAGAGCAGAGTGGGTACCCCAGAGGAAAGGGTGGAGGGGATGAGAATGGGGTGGACACACAGGTGAGTGCAAAAGCACCCAGAATGTGCGTATGGCTTGCATGGTGGGGATTATTCTCCATACTTTCTATATAGTGCTATGTATATGATCATATACACATATGAAATATTTCATCATTAGAAAAACAATTTAAGCAATGAAACAAAACATAATAAAAGCCTAGGGTTTGGAGGTAGGCCACCCTGGGCTCTGCTCCAGGCTCCGCTGCTTTATTAACTTGGGATCTGAGCAAGGCTCTTCCCTCTGTGACTAATGACACATCCTCACAGGCACTGGAGGGGAAAACCAGGAATGAAATGAGCAGAGCCCACATACAGTTGATGTTCAGCCATGGAAGGGATGCTGAGAAAGGTGGGAAGAAGCCCTGTAAGAACTAAAAGGCTTTTATTTGGACTTCCCTGGTGGTCCAGTGGTTAAGAATCTGCCTGCCAATGCAGGGTACGTGAATTCAATGTCTGGGTTAGGGTGATCCCACATGCTGCGGAATCACTGAGCCCCTGCGTCACACCTTCTGAAGCTCGCATGCTCTGGGGCCTGTGCTCCACAACAAGTCGAGAAGCCACTGAAATGAGAAGCCCTAACAATGGCACCCCCACTGCAGTGCTCTTGCCTGGAAACGCCCACGGATGGAGGAGCCTGGTGGGCTGTAGTCCATGGGGTCGCTAAAGGGTCAGACATGACTGAGCGACTTTCCTTTCACAATTCACTTTCATGCATTGGAGAAGGAAATGGCAACCCACTCCAGTGTTCTTGCCTGGAGAATCCCAGGGATGGGGGAGCCTGGTGGGCTGCCGTCTATGAGGTCGCACAGAGTCGGGCACGAATGAAGCGACTTAGCAGCAGCAGCACTGAAACTCAGATGGTAAAGAACCTGCCTGCAATGTGGGAGACCTGGGTTCAATCCCTGGGTTGGGAAGATCCTCTGGAAGAGGGCATGGCAACCCACTCCAGTATTCTGGCCTGGGAAACTCCCCATGGACAGAGGAGCCTGGTGGGCTATGGTCCACGGGGTCAAAGAGAGTTGGACACAACCGAATGACTAAGCACAGCCCAGCACCGAAACTAGAGAATAGCCCCTGCTTGCTGCAACTTGAGAAAGCCTGAATCCAGCCACAAAGACTCAGCCTAAGCAAAAAACACATAAATTCAAATATTTTTTAAGGATTTTATTCGTCTCCAAGATGATGAGAGCTATCGGAAAATGCTCGACAGGAATAATTAACCTGCGTGGAAAGCTTCGTAGTGCGCAAACCCTTTCTTCCCTGGATCTGACAGCTGTGTGAGGCAAGTGAGGGCAGACACATTATATATATAGACAGAGAAGGAGCAGCGCCTATGATCCTCACCATCACAGCAACAGATGTTGCACACAATGGCCTCAGGACCAAGCTGACCGTGAGTCAGCACAGCTGTCGAGCGTTTGGACAGCTCACTGAACAAGCTTGACTCGGTGGACATCCAAGGAGCCCTGCACCCCACAGTTGGGGCTTACATAGTCTTTCCTGTGTAAATGTTTATAGCAACTGGCCGTGTATCAGGCAATAAAGGTTACCACGTTTCAGAAACTCAGGAACACACAGGCCATGGTGTCTGACTACAGTACTGTTAAATTAGAAACCAAGGACAGAAAAATAACCCACATGTATTTGGAAATGTAAATATGGGAATCCAGATGAAATGACATAGATGCTGGCAGAGAGGTTCTAGACATGGTTAAGTTGCTAGCACTCGTTGCTAAGCTTGGGCTGACCTGGAGACCAGGTCTTCATTTTGGAAAGACTTATTTTGCTGTTGTTGTTGTGATGAAGGTCCTGGGTTCTTACCTTTCGTGGCGCTTTTCCTTCATCCAGTCTTCACATGACAGCTTCATGTCTTCAGACCAAAATGCATGTGATGTGTCCGACTCTCTGCGACTCCATGGGCTCCTAGCCCCTCAGGCTCCCTGTCCATGGGATTCTCCAGGCAAGAATACTGGAGTGGGTTGCCATGCCTTCCTTCAGAGGATCTTCCCAGGGATTGAATCTGCGTCTCCTGTGTCTCTTGCATATGTGGGTTTTTAACACTAGTGCCACCTGGGAAGCCCAAAGTATGTGCTGCTTTTACCTGCCTCTGGCCCATGACTTCTTTTCCCCAGGTCCAAATCTCCTAACTGACTGTCAGAGGTAGAAGAGAACACGTATTGGTTGAAGGCTGGCTGTCTACTGGGGCTGGAATTTGGGGCACATAGATGAATAAAACAAAGTTCCGATCCACAAAGAGTTCACAGTCGAAGAAATGTTATTATATCTATTGTATTCATATATATATATATGAAAGAGTATAATCTATTTTCTACATGATATTCAATAGATTCATACATAATCATGGGAAACTCAGTCCAACCAGGATACAATTTCAGGTGCATCTCAATTCAGGAGGAAGAGAGGAGAAAAGACCAATGAGACACCACAGAGGAAAGAGATTCAGAAGAACCTGATTCCCTTGGTAAACAAGTGCCCAGGGTGTGGTTGATGGAGACCCTCTATCTCCATACAGGGGCTAAAACCTGAGAGATTGAACTCTAAGAAGTTTGAATTAGATTCTGTAGGAGAAGGGGCGTTCACAGAGGTTTTGTAAGGCAGTAAAGTGACAAGACTGATTTTTTTTTTTTAAAGTAATCACTGGCAGAAGAGGAGAAGATGAGTGGGATGGAGGAGAGAACAGAGCAAGGCAGCCAGTAAAGGGGGCCTCTGTGAAGGTCGGGGGTGAGGTGATGAAAGCATGATGAATGGATTCTAAGATGCTGGAGACCGATACTCAGTGTGTTATCCTCCCAGGAATTTTATACTTTGACAGGGGACACTATCTTAACACAAAGGAATGAAACCAGAAAGATGGCAATACCTTGGATGGTGGCAAGCCAGTTAGAGAGAGGTTTTGGAGATGAGGGGGCCTTAGGGGGTCCTTTAAGGGGGTCCTTAAAGGGGTCATGTAGGGGAGGGATCACAGCATCGTCTTTTATGAGATTCTTATTTGTCAAATGGACTCTTTGTCCATGTTGCATTGTGAGTGTGATAAAAAATAGTTGTAGCAGAAATGGTATAGAAACATAATTCAACCAGATTTGAAACGGAAAGCTCTTTCTCCACGTACATCATCCAACCTTGGCCAACTGATTCTGAGAGCATCCACTTCCTCCAGGTGGTCAGTGCAATGACATGTTGAGTGGAAACCTGGGTTCAGCCCAGACCGGAGGCAGGAGGTTCTTCTGCCAAATCAGTCCTGTCACAGAAACTGCTGTGGGGCTGCCATGCCTGGAGCACAGGACCAGAGCGGGAAGAGGCTTTGGGGAGGAGAGCCTTGTGCTTATGGAAGTCTCTATGTTGCTTTCAGGTCTGGGATCAGGACTCCTACTAACACGGTTTCTCCAGCCCTGAACAGTCATGGTCCATCCCTGCCACCACTTAAGTGGTGAAGGTGTTCGGTCCCCACGGTGACAGAGATGCTACAGAGTGGTCCTTTCTACAGTTAGAGATGATGCTAGCCTATCTCTGCCCCCAGTGCTGGTTGGATCTTCCTGTGGCCATGGGGACTGCTTTCCAAGAGCCATCCACACTCTCTCCTGGCTTTTTTGTTGTCTACACACAGACATTATAAAGACAGCTGGCTCAGGTAGCAGGTAAGGGGAGGATACATCCATGGCTCAAGGGCATGACCTTCCTGGCTATCCACACTGAGGCCTTGTAAATATAGCATCTTGTATACATTTACAGATTTTCCAAGCTCCTCTTCAGACTGGCCCGGGGCATCTCCTCTCCATTGCCACGTGCTTCTCTCAAGGCACCTATGTGAATAAGACAGGTGTAACCAGCATCAACACAGCTCCCAAAAGGTGGTAGCCTAGATTTCCCTGGACCCTATTTTCATCAGAGGCCAGCTGATCATCATGGATGCCCAATCAGGGTCTAGTCATTTCTAGGACCAGAGTGAACTGGTAGCCCAGTTGGAGATCCGCAAGCAGTTTGCTTCTTTCTGCAGCTTTCTTGGCTCTGGCCTTAACCTACCTTTGCAAAAATGGGTTTGCAGTCCATCACGTTAAGCAGATGTCACAGAAGATGGCTACTCTGGGCAGGGCAAGGGAGGGCTGGGGTCCGGCTACTTCCTAATCTCTATAGTTGTCGTGTCCCAACAGAGACTAGGATGCCCCTATGCAGCCCAGCCAGTGCACGTGGTGGTGATCGGCCTCTGGCTCTCCAGAAAGCTAAAACTTGATGTGAAGGATACAGAAGCTTCCCAGCATCCTCTGAGTGCTTGGCTCAAGTGGCAGGGGAGATGGAAGGTAGGTTTGGAGGATGAGTGAGGTGACTGGCAGCATGCACCCTGGAAGCAAAAGATGACTTTTTTTCCCCCTTTCCTTCTTCTAAGTGTTGAGAGACTACTTGGCTAATAACTTGAGAACTTCCAGGAAGATTCTGGAGAGTGCTGGACTACAGAGTCTTTTGAACTCTGGTATTTGTCCTTTGTTATAAAAGGGCTCACAGAAAGCGCTCTGCTTCTAAAAGTGCTACAGCTCCCCCAGTCCTATACCCCATTCCAAAGAGGATGAGAAAGACAAGTCCTGGGACAGTCATTCCTCATTCCCTGATCTCATCAGGCTTGGAGGATAACATTCTCTCTTCTGCAGCCTTCCCCAAATCAGACTTAGAATCTTGTAGCCAGAGGGACCCTGAGTCCAAGATTTTCAACCTTAAAGACGCTTGCCCTTAATGAGAGCATGATAATTTTATGCAGACCAAACCCTGGTCCCTGCTATGGACAGATCTGGGTCTTTTTACTTTGCATCTTTACTGGCTAAGGTCTTGTTAAACTTTGTGTCTTGTGGTGTGTAGTACGACAATAATTTTTTAAAAATCAATTTCAGAATGTAAAATTAAATTACGGCAATGGGTATGTTTGTATGGAGGTTGATAGGCATGGAGTGAGGGGTTGATCCTGAGGTTACAGCCAGGCTCAGGTCTCAGTGATTCACAAACATCTTGACACTTATCGTCTCATCAACCCAGTTGAGATGGATACTCACAATCCCATTTTTCAGATTAGCAAACTGAGGCTTGGGATGTTGAGAGGCTTTCTCCAGGTGCCATAAGTCAGAAGGGCAGAGGCAGGATCAGAACTCATGACTCTTTGGCTTCAAAACCCAAGATTCCAGGTGGCCTGGGGATCTGTCACACATCCCCGGCGGAACCTTGGGGTCTGTCTCACCACTACAAGGTTGGCGCAATGCTCCTCAGTACCTTTCCAGACGTAGCAGTTGCTTCAGACTTTCCCAGCAGGCCATCTCCTCCAGGTGAGACAGGCACAGTAACAACGTGCCAGGTAATGGGGCAGGGGACATGGTGGTGAACAAGACCCAAGTGGTCTCCTTTTCTCAAGATGCTCACTAGTGACCTGTGTGACATTAGCATCTTAGTGTGTCAGAACCATGGTTGTTCGTCTGTCTGTTAAATCAAGTAAGTTTCCCAAAGTCACACATGCATGAATGAAAAAGTGGGACTTGAGTTTGGTGTGTGTGCACTCAAGGACTAGGTTAACCTGCTCCATCTGAAAGCAGGGCTGAGTAAGGAAACAGCCTGACCATACACAGTCCCTTCAGTGATTTTGGAGGGCCAAGGTTTTATTCTGAGAAACTACACCTAAAGGTCAAAACTAGGACCTAGGTTCAGGATATTTACCAAGAGAAACCTCACATAAACTCCACTGCACTTCAAATGGCTTTCACTTATTTATTTCCATCAACAAACTAGACAGCAATCATGGGTAGACAAGAGGGCCTGGGGGCACATGCCGTCTTGTCTGGGATGGACCAGTTTCCTCTCACGGCCTCGGCTACCCCTCATCCCAGCTCAGCCAGCGTGTCTGCTGCTGGCCATGTTCCTGTCTTGGAGTTCTCAGTTCTGATCAGTACAAGGGGCTGGAGCCACTGACTGGTCATATTCAGTGCCAGTTACTAGTTCACTGTGCTCCAGAGAGATCCAGGAAGCTGGTGCTTCCAGGGACCTGGGGGTCTGGGCTTGGCACAATGAAAAGAAATGCTGATGTGATGGTTAAATTTATTGGGCAAAAGCAAGGCATGCTTATGGAGGAGCTGGGTGTCATCTTTGTTACAAAGGACTAACCTGAAGATGAGAGGGGCTCATGCTTGCTTGAGGTCACAGATGAAGAAACTAGCACCAAGACTTGAATCTGAGTGTGCCTAACACCTTGTCTCCAAACTGGACTTAGATTCTGAAATTCTTGACTCCAGACTGAGCTAAAAACAAGCATGCTTTGAAATGCATGGCTTTTTTTCTGTGAAGAATGCAACTTTGGTTTAACATAAGAGATACAATGATTTCTCTTCTGAGTCTGGGGGCTGTGTGTATCACCCTCCAGAATGCAGGTCTGCGGGAGTGGGGGCTCTGTTCCCATGTGCAGGATGGGCTTTTGGCACAGCTCAGGTGCTCGGTCCCTGCCGGTCCACAGAAATAAGCCAGGCAACTTGTCGTATCCAATCAATACATGATCCACTTAACCCAGGGTTTCCAAAAGAACATTGTAATAGCCTGGGGCTCAGGAAAAGCTGTTCCGTTTCATAGAACATTAGAAGAAACAGAGATTCAGACGTAGAGAAAGGACTGGTGGACAGAGTGGAGGAAGGAGTCCAGTTCAGCCGCTCAGTCGTGTCCACTCTCTGCGACCCCGTGGACCGCAGCCCCGCCAGGCCTGCCTGTCCATCACCAGCTCCTGGAGTTCACTCAGACTCATGTCCATTGAGTCGGTGACGCCATCCAGCCATCTCATCCTCTGTTGTCCCCTTCTCCTCCTGCCTTCAATCTTTCCCAGCATCAGAGTCTTTTTCAGTGAGTCAGCTCTTCGCATCAGGTGGCCAAAGTATTGGAGTTTCAGCTTCAACATCATTCCTTCTAATGAACATTCAGGACTGATCTCCTTTCGGATGGACTGGTTGGATCTCCTTGCAGTCCAAGGGACTCTCAAGAGTCTTCTCCAACACCACAGTTCAAAAGCATCAATTCTTCGGCACTCAGCTTTCTTTATAGTCCAACTCTCACATCCATACATGACCACTGGGAAAACCATAGCCTTGACTAGATGGACCTTTGTTGGCAAAGTAATGTCTCTGGAAGAAGGAGAGGGTAGGACAAATTGAGCAAGTGGCATTGACAAATAGACACTATCATATGTAAAATAGATAACCAGTGAGAAGGTGGTGTGTAACACAGGGAGCCCATAGATAACACAGACAGCGCCTGTATACACAGGGAGCCTGTGTGTAACACAGAGGGGTGGGATGTGGGAGGAGGGAGCCTCAAGAGGGAGGGGATATGTACGTGTATATATATATAATGAATACTGATTCAAGTTGATGTAGAGCAGAGACTAACACAGCATTGTAAAACAATCATCCTCCAATTAAAAAAAAATATTTATATATATATAATTTCTTTATAAGAGGTGTTGTGAACAGAAAACTTGGAAACAGAAGCTGTTAGGAAGTGGTGGAAAAGTCAGGATAGAAGTGACACAAAATGCAGAGAGGAAGGGGGAACAGCCAAGAATTCAGCTTTTAAAAGATCTGCGTGTACGTTCATTTATTCATATTATGCATCACCTTTTCTGGAAAACATTTTAGAGGACTAAACTGCCCAGTGGAGAAGGCAGTGGCACCCCACTCCAGTACTCTTGCCTGGAAAATCCCATGGATGGAGGAGCCTGGTGGGCTGCAGTCCATGGGGTCGCTGAGGGTCGGACACAACTGAGTGACTTCACTTTCACTTTTCACTTTCATGCTTGGAGAAGGAAATGACAGCCCACTCCAGTGTTCTTGCCTGGAGAATCCCAGGGACGGGGGAGCCTGGTGGGCTACCTTCTATGGGGTTGCACACGACTGAAGCGACTTAGCAGCAGCAGCAAACTGCCCAGAGATGCAGCAAAGTTGTGTGTCATGTGGTCGGGAGGTATCCATAGACCCAGACTCTCTGCCTTTTATTAGGGCTGTGACCTCAGGCCAGCTACTTACCAGCCAGAGTCTCCATTTCCCAAGTAGAACATATGGGTCATCAAAGACTGAACACAGTGTATACAGAGTCCAAGAGGGTGCCTTCCTGGCTCACAATAGACCTCAAGTGATTGGACTCTATTATTATTGTTATTTTACTGAAAAGGAAAGAGAAGCCTCCTTGTCATCACCATCATCAGCACCACCATCATCACCTCCATCCCCACTATCGTTACCATCCTCAGCATCATTGTCCCTAACACCTGCTGAGTGCTCCCTATGGGTTAGGCACTAAGGTCTTTATGTGCACTGACATTTAATTCTAACAGCTCCACAAGCAGAGATGTGAGGAAAGAGATGCAGAGAGAGGTCAAGCGATTTGTGGTCCCAAGACCACACGGCTGGGATGTGTCATCAGTTAAGTTAGGCGATGGCTCTTGCTAGTGTCAGGCTGTACATATAACCTGAGATGCCCTGGTGTAACCAGAGCAGCAGCCTTCCTGCTGCCCAGTGACATACAGAATGCATGTGAAAGAATTCTAACTTCAAAGCTATATCCAACATTGCATGGATGGCTTGGATAAAATATAGCATCCGCAAGCACCCTGGCCTTCGGAATACAAGTAGCCCCTTCCTCTCCCTGGTTGCTAGACAATGGGGGCACAGAGGAACCCCTCTGATTTCCAATTCACTCCTTGTAGCCCATCATTCAACATCCTCAGGCAGGCCAGTCATCTTGTCCCAACAACCACAGATGAGAGGCAGCAAACTTAGCACCCTTTGGCACTTCTGCTATTGGAAATAAACACACAGCGGAAATCTCTGGTTAAAATGCATGCAATGTTCCTTTAAAATACACAGGCGCTTTCTAAGACAGCCATTTCGCTTGGCAGTTGGACGTTCAAGGCTCCAAATTAAACAAGAGTGTTAGTGAATTGAGTCAATTCATCTGCTTGGTCCCAGTGTAAATGTATACACCAGTGTGGCTGTGGGTGTCTGTGTGCAGCCAGGGAGTGTTTACATGGTGAGAGTTGAGCCTGGATAGTTAGGATTTGATCCCTCCTTCCTGCTTCTCCTCTGGTGTTCAGCAAAGTCTACCCTTTCCTGTTCAGAGGTGGAAATGCTCTGCATGGGGTGAGGTTAACAGCCTAGAGTTCTGGCGCCTAGCTGAGAAACCAATGTACCTCTTATGATGTCCTTTTCCTTTGAGGTGTTGGGCCATTGCAATAGGTATGGACCCCAGATCCTCAGGAACTGAAGTAAGAGACTTGAAATCTCCTTCAAACCAAGTGCAGGACAATGGAGAGACCTGAAAGCGAAACTTCCAATATTTGAGCAAAATGTTGTCGAGAATTTTTAAACTTTCCTCACCTTCTAACCTTATTCCATGATGTAGTAGCAGATCTTGGATTCACACTTGGGGAGCCTGGCTCCAGTTGAAATCACTGTCTGCTGTTTTACCATTTGGAGATGGCACAGTCAAGATTTCAGCTTCAAGGTGTCTTCCCTAAGAGCCGACTTTTTTGGAACAACTTTGAACTTGGTCAGATTAATTCATGTTTCTGGGTCTCAGTTTCCTCCTCTGTAAAATGGGGTGACATTACTCATGTGACTCGTCCTGCTGTATTGTAATAAGAAACAAAGGATATTAAAAAGTGTGAGAGAGGGTTATAGAGATTATAATGAGCAGTTAAGAATTATACCAGCTTCCTGGTCGCTCATATGGTAAAGAATATACCTGCAATGCAGGAGACCTGAGCTCAGTCTCTGAGTTGGGAAGATCCCCTGGAGGAGGACATGGCAACCCACTCCAGTATTCTTGCCTGGATAATCCCATGGACGGAGGAGCCTGGAGGGCTGCGGTCTATACTGTCACAAAGTGTCGGACACGGCTGAGTGACTAAGCACAGCACATGGTTTGAGGCCTTCTTGATCAATGGTGTGTTACTCTACTTAATCTGAATGCCAATGCTTCGATCCAAATCAGTCTCAACTCAAATATGAGGTTATTGACACTCAAAGAAGAAAAGTGACTTTCTTAAGGTCTAGGACATAAGCCAAGATCTTCTGGACTCAAGCCAAAGACTTTTATATGGTTCTTTTATGCTGAGAGTTCATAGGCTTAGGGATGAACAATGTTCTTAGTTTATTTTATTGTCTCTCTACATAGTGACTTGAATGTGGAAAGGATTTAGTTAGGTTGCTCTTAACTGAATGAATCATAACTAGATGGAGAAGAGGATTTGATTCACCAGAAACTTGGGGAAATACAAGTTCTGATTGAGTTTCTGATGAATCTAGAATCAGTCTGGAACAAAGAGGTTGAAAGTTTCCAGCTCACCCTCTTTCTCTCAGGAAGAGCTGTGATACACATCACTGAATCGTCCCTGGTTGCCTGAGATCTTACAATGTCTCCTAGTCATGCAATTATGGAAATTTTAGATCTACAATGCATCTTGGAAATCATCTGATCCAGCTTTCTGCTCAGTGGATAAATTCCCCATCACTATGAACCTCAGCTGGCAGCTAAAAACCTGGGCCAACCATTTCCCTCTCTCTCACTTTCCAGAGTTGAAGTCAGATAATTCTAATTCAAGTATCAAACTACAAGCCTATTCTTGCTCAGTGGTAAAGAATCTGCCTGCCAGTGCAGGAGACACAAGAGACGCAGGTTCAATCCCTAGGTCTGGAAGATCCCTGGAGGAGCAAATGGCAACCCACTTCATGTTGCTTGGAAAATTCCGTAGACAGGGGAGCCTGGCAGGCCACAGTCCATGGGGTCGCAAAGAGCTGGACATGACTGAGCAACTGAGCATATCAAACTATAAGAAACACTACTTTGAACAAGTTCCCGAAGTACTCTATGCCAGTTTCCTGATTGGTAAAAATATACTTTAATAGTTTGTTTTTTTTCACTTAGCAACACACCTATGAGAGTGTCCATTTCAATATATGGAGCTGCATAACAGACACATACACACTCATACACTTCCGCCTCAGTCAGTCCCCTATCCTGTACTTTACTTCCTTTTTTGTCATTGCAAACATTCTTATGGTAAACATCTTTAAATAGTAGAGGCGAGGAGCAGGGCTTGCTGCTTCATAGGGTGTTGTGACAAATCAATTCCTATAAAACATTTAGAACAGCTCATGGCACATAACAAGCACTCCATAAATGCCAGGTATGATTATTTTAATTTTTGTTAACTCGATGATTGGAACAGGAAGAGGTCTAAGTTTGGAATAAAGGAAGAGGAAACAAAGCAAGCAAACATGCAGCCTGTTAAGGGAAATGTATCGCTTATGAATAAGTTTAACAGTGAGCAACCTTGCAAACCAAGTAGAAATTTCTTCCTGCTTTATATTCAGTAAGTTTGGAGGCAAGAGGTTCAGAGCATTCCTGGACTCTGTGGCCACAGGGATTCAGGCATCTTTAATCTGTATCCTCCGTCACGCGTGGCTTCTCTAGAATGTCATCATCTCAGTTTGCTGCTGGGGCTTTAGCTATGATAGCCACATTCCAGCCAGTGGGAAGGAAAAAGACTGGGGGAGAGAGGTGGGGACAAAGGGCATAATTTGCTTTTAAAGCCACCCCCTGCAAGTTACACACACCGCTTCAACCTCCTTGGCCAGGACTGAATTATGAAATCACATAACAGCAAAGAAGACTGGGAAATGTAGTCTTTAGTTGGTTGCCCCACAAAAATTCATGCATCAAAGGACTGCAGATGGACAGAATATGTATTAGGGGACAGTCAGTAATCATTGCTACAAGGAGTTTTTGGATTTAGGGGAGAGGCTATTTAGCCATCTTTGCCTTGGTAACAGGATGCCTTTGGGTTCAAGCTAAGAGTTTTGGACTCATACCTCAAGGATTTTCATTAAAAGTACCTCCAGCCCCCCAAACCATTGCCTGTCTGAGTCACAGTCCAGCAAATCACTGCACAGGGTAGAGGTGTCCCCCTGCCCAGAGTGGGTGTCTATGCTTTGGCCGTTGGCCCATGGGTTGACGTTGAAGGAATCTGACTTGTGCCCATGAAATCCTGAGTATTATAAGTCACAGGAATCAGGTCCTGTGGTTTCTATTGTCAAAGATGAACTGGATATAATACTAAAGCCCAGGTCAGACCTGGAACCTTTGAGCTGCTTTTCTTCTAGGGAGAAACCCATCCCTTTATTGGATCTCCTTAAGGTTTTTCCTCTAACCATGTAATACAGACCTTCTGGTCACTTGAAACATCTAGCAAATCACATTCTTGCTGCCTGTGGCCTGTCTGAATTCATTAGAGTTCCTCTTCTTACTCCGGACCTGATCTTTCCTTCTCATTCCAATAAGTGATCTCTATCTAAAGTGGTTCCACGTGCTGCAGGAATTTTGTCAGGATGTACACTAATTAATTTCTGGAAATCAGAGTAACCTTGGAAGCAGTGCCTCCTCTACATAGAGGAAAATCTCTCTTTTTTGCTCTCTGTCTCCCTATCTTGCTCCTTCCATTTGGAAATACCACAGAACATGGGGCAGGAGTGTTGGCTACCTTGTGACCTATTTCCTCAGCAGAGACCTCAGAAGGCACAGGATGTTGTCTGGAAAGAAAGATGGACTCAGTCAGACCCAGGGTGGCCTTGCGAGAGTCTCCTGTACTCACAGCCTCCAGTGACGGGCCATTTGGTTTTTGGGGGAGCTAAGCACATTGGTATGAGAGTAACTCCCTCTCCTTAGAAAAGACCCTGATGCTGGGAAAGATTGAAGGCAAGAGGAGAAGGGGGTGACAGAGGATGAGATGGTTGGATGGCATCACTGACTCAATGGACATGGGTTTGAGTAAACAGGGAGATAGTGAAGGGCAAGGAAGCCTGCAGTACTGAAGTTCATGGAGTTGCAAAGAGCTGGACACAACTTAAAGACTGACCAGCAACAACTCCTCTCTGTGGCCAAACTGTGGAGCAAGTGGGGTTGGCTGCGGTGCCCACCAGCTCCACTTCATAAACCTCCTTCTCCCTCCTGGGCTTCCTGTGTTCAGAGTTCTGGCTGCTTCTTATGCAGCCTGTCTTTGTCCCTCTCCAGTGTCTAACAAGTTTCCCATTCTCCTAAACATTTCTTAACCGCTTCATTACTAACTTCTTCCCAAACCACTTAGCACTTTTAGGGGAATGGGCCAGTCATAGGTGGAGGAGTCCTTTACTAGATACATCAACACACTGAACCAAGCTTGGAGTGACAACGTGATTTTTGAGGTAGTCAGACAAGTGTTAGGAATTTTTAAAAATCATTAACATCTGCATCAAGAATTTGATGATTAACAACACTGCAAGATCATACAGATAATAGGTTGTGGAGGTGGGGTTCCAACCCCGATTCTCCACTGATCACCATCCCAGGCCCCAAGTGGGATTTCAGAAAGGTCAACAGAGTGACATTTGGAGACAGGTGGGTCTTTCAGGATAGGTCTTGCCCCTCCCTCAGTGACTGGCTCTCTCCCTCAGAATGGGCTTGGACTTGGGGACTGGGGCACCAGGAAAAGCTAAATAAATGGGAATTTGGGTTGCCAATTCATTCGAATCAGCTAGAAGGAAAGCTGACCAGGAATCACAGAATTCTGGAGGTGAACCAGGGGCAAGCTTTTGTAGGAGAAATTGGAATGAAGCTGGGGCGACCTTTCCACCTCTTTCTCCTCCTCGACTCAACCTGAAAGTACGTCAAATAATGTGGTTTAGGCTCCGTTTAACTTCTTTCAACCTGAAAGTCAAAATTTCTCTCCAAAGGAGGGAAACCTGCATGAACTGAAACAGAAAGAAGTGAACTCAGAGCCCTGTGAACTGAAACTGTCAAATTTCACACAGCTCCAGTTCATTTTTCTCCTTTCCCGCCCACCCCCACACCCCCGATCATATTCATTCAGGGAACAAGTCCGAGGTAGATGTTTTTCCAATTGCCAGGCTCGAAAAACCATCAACACACCAAGCTTACATTCTATAGTTATAACAGCTAAACATGGTAAGGCATTACGCTTGCTTTTATCTACCACAGGGTTTGACATGCTGGACTTGTCAAAAAGATGATTCTTTTCAGGGTAGAAAGCCCGTTGCATAGATAACTGAGCAAATTCCCAGTCTACCTGGGCTGTTGGAAGGAATAATGCTTTCAGAAATTGCAAGAAAGTGTGTGAGTTCCTTTTGTCCTCTTTGAATCAACAGTCTCTTCCCTCTCCCGCAAAGACTGAAACATCAGATTTACCCAAAGATGCTGCTCAGAGGGCCTGACCCTCATGCAGTGAAAGGCAGTTGCTGAGACCAGTCGGGCTCATCTAACACTGAAATAACCAGTGGGTGACCGTGGAATGTGACTCGGAGGTTTCCATCCAGGGCTTGCCTCCAAAATGTCTCTCCCGTAGCCCCAAATGCCCACCATTGGTGTCCCCGAGGGGGTCATCTGCTTCAGGAAGCACACTGAACATTGAAGGACCGCTGCCAGCGTGAGCAATGCCCCGTCTCCTTTAGGCTACCTGGAGAGAAAAGAGTAATTTATTAGACTAAAAAAAAAAAATAGTGCCAAGTAGAAATTCCTTCATCATTCAGGTGGGTTTCTGAACCCCTTTTTGTGTTTTACTTGAGTCTTCTGTCAACTCAGGAAGGGGCCTGAGGGGAGGAAGGGAACCAGATGGAATGGAAATGAATACTTGTGCCTTTTGCAAAGTGCTTCGTGCCTGCCGTCTCAATTCATTTTCCCAAGACATGTTTAGCAATGGCTGTTCTGAGACAGAGACCATGTCTAGGAAGAGATTGAACTGAATTCACACTCCCATCTTTCTGACTCCTTCCATAATTTCCATGCCTTCTTTCTGATGGAAGAGATTTTCAAGATCTCCTAGGACAATCTGCCCATTTTATTGAGGAGCAAGCTGAGGCCAGAAAGGCCTCATCTGAAATCACACAGCTAGTTGATGATGTCAACGGGGGACAACCATGTTTCTAGGTTCCTAAAGCACAATTCTCTCAACTATACCCACAACTGCAATAAGAGGAATCCAAAGGCCAGTGAAAAATATCAGAGTATGACTATCGGGTAGAGAGGGGAATGATTTATATTTTAAACATTATTGGGGGAAAATTACATATGAGCCTTTGTGCCAGAAGTTTTCATTGTTTTAGGCAGAACATTTCATTCTGTTGCAAAAGATGAACCTAGCGTAGTGAACACTGAAATTGGCTGTAAACAGATTCTCTGCAGGTATGGTTTAAAAATACCAGGGTCCAGGTGTTTCTAATGTGTACCCAGAGATGAAAACCACCACTAAAACTCAGTAAGTGTGGTCCAGTGGCTAATGTGCCAATATTCTTGCCTGGGAAATCCCATGGACAGAGAGAGGAGCCCAGGGCGCTACAGTCCACAGGGTCGCAGAGAGTCGGACACGACTTAATGACCAAACAACAACAGGGGTGAAGAGCCCATGCTCCCAATGTAGGGGACCAGGATTCTCTCCCTGGTTGGGGAACTAGACCCCACAGGCTGCAACTAAGAGTTCACGTGCCACAGCTAAAGATCTCGTATGCCACAACTAAGACCCAGTGAACCAAGTAAATAAATAAATTAAAGTATTTTTAAAAACTCAGTGAATCCTTGTATTAACTTCTTTGCCTTTAAACTCAGCTTACAGTAAATGAGAGTGTTTTGAAATTGTCATAATCCAGGCGATAAATTGAGATCCTACCTTTGGTCGGTGCCATCTGCAGAACGGCAGCAGACTGTCTGGACTGCAGAGGGGGTAGCTGTGTCTCCTTGGCTGTAATAAACCAAGGCAGGCATCATTCAGAACACACAACCGTGGGAGAAGGGCTTCTGCTAGACGCACCCTCCTGACCCTCAGATTACATGATTTAACGTGTATATGTGTGTATTATGTCAGACATGCACATATATTTAAACATACAGTATAGATTTCTGCCTATACCTAACTGAAATGATTACAGTTTTTTTTTTTTCCAAGAGTCCATGATTTTGAAGAAATGTGACATTATTTCTAGGGAGGTGAGGAAGGGAGGTTTCTTGCCTCTTTCACTGTCCCGGTGAAAATCTCGCTCGGAACAATACATCTTCTGTGAAACACTCGGCACAGAAAGCCGTGGAAATAAATCTTTCCTCTCACCACTCGAGCTGAAGTCAAACCTAGTAGAGTGCAGAGGCTTTGGGAGGATTGACACTCCACGGAAGAGGGAAAAAGGTCCTGAAAACTGTATGGGTGGGGTGAGGGGCCGATGTAGAATGCCCTTCTAGCAACTGTGCTCTGGGACTGAGAGCCTGTGAGTTAAGGCAGAAAAGAATATAAAGACTCCCCTTAATAAATCTCCAGCTCTCCTACCTTTCATGCCCCTTTAGTGGAGAATCCTAAAGGGGACCCTGGGCTCTATCTGTCTTAACCTCTATTTTACAAAAGGGAGAAACACACAGGCGAACCCCACCAACTCCTGGAGCAACTCCTGGTTGAGTCTGAGGTGATGAGCCCAGCAGACTGGGGCGCTGGGTCTTAAATGGGGAGGGGTTCTCTGAGGCACCCCCAGACTTCCCTGGTGGCTTAGTGATTAAGAATCCACCTCCCAATACAGCAGACTCAGGTTCAGTTCCTCGATGGGGAGGATCCTCTGGAGGAGGAAATGGCAACCCATTCTAATATTCTTGCCAGGGAAATCCCATGGACAGAGGAGCCTGGCGGGCTGCAGTCCATGGGGGTCTCAAAAACTCAGACACAACTTAACAGCTAAACAACAACAAAAAAACAACAGAGACACTCCCACATTCTCCACAGGCTCACATTCATTGAGAGGAAGTCCCTTGTTCTCAAAGGTTAGGACTAGGAATTCTGCGGAACTGATAGATGTCCTTTGTAAATTAAGGAGTTGATAGATGTCCTTTATGAATTTAGATAAGATTGCAAATCCCATTTTTTTATTGAATGAATTTTACACTATTTTTTAAGATTTAAAAAAAAAGTGGGCCGTTTTTAAAGTCTTCATTGAATTTGTTACAATATTGCTTCTGTTTTATGTTTTGGGTTTTTGGCCTCAAGGTATATGGGATCTTAGCTTCCTGACCAGGGGTTAAACCCACACCTTCTGCATGGGAAGGCAAAATCTTAACCACTGGACCACCAGGGAAGCCCCTACTGAATGAACTTTAAAATCACCTTCTCCATGGGGCCTGCCCTTAACATCCAGTCCCCTTCCAGGCTTTCTGTTCCCTTTTCCATAACATGTGCTGCCTACTTTGCAGACATAAATTTGTTTACTTATGATGTTGGCTCTGCTGATCCCCCAGAAGTAAGGTCCTCACAGTGGCCAAAATCTTTGATTCATAGATGTCCCCAAGCCTCTAGCACCGATGGTGTGCCAGCATTTTTGACTCAAGAATGAATCAGAACCCTCATATGTGACGGGCACTATGCTAAGTGCTTTCACAGTGATTCCATCAAATCCTGAAAATACCCTTCAAGGCTGGTTCTATTAATAACCCCACTTCATACAGGAAGAAACCGAGGCTTAACCAATTGATCTGATTGCCAGCAGCTCGCCGAGCAGCCTGATGGGTTAGTGTCCCCAAAGGTCACTGGCAGAGACTCACCAGGCAGGCGGCTGCCCCTGGCTGCCCATCCCTGCCCCTCTGTGGTGAAGGCCTGGGCTTCCAGAAATTTCTCTGAAGGAGAAGCCCTGTTCTCTGTGGTTCTTGAGGCACTGCTGGCCTTGCTGTGGGTTCCTGCCACCTGACGTTCCAAACAGAGGCATTTGCTAATTTCCTGGGGAAAGCTCCAGGCAGGCTTGTCCTCGGGTGAAAGCTGTTCCCAGTAGGTGAAAAAAAAAAAAAAAGGAAGTTTCCAGACCACCACACACTTGGAGGTTTCACTTTCAGGGCTGTGTGGAGCTGACCAATAAACGGAGTTGGCGCTCTTTCCCCTGCAGCCCCTCCCGCTGCCTGTCTGCTTTTCCAGACTCCTGTGAATATTTCGGTTAACTTTGGCCCCTTCTGTGTGATTGTTGTTCCGCCACAGGTTGGCGCGGGGCTTCTGGAGCCAAGAGGACGGATCTGAGTCACAGGATGGAGCTTCAAGCCCGAATGAGGTGCTGAAGCTTCTGGCTGGTCCCATCTCAGATATACACCCGCACATCTGGACGGAGATCACGTGACAGCTTGAGAAGCCAGCAACATATCCTGGATACCGTAAAAGCTAGGTTCTGTTAAATTAAAAGGCTTTAAATACTGGCGCAGTTGGTTTGGGGAGGGAAGGGTTTTTATTTCCCTTCTCTCTTTTTTTCATTGTTCTGGAATGCATTGTAAGATTTGTGATTGCTGAAGATTTCATTTAATATTGTGAACCCATCAGACTGTGAACTCATTGTAAGGTTTTGGGTAAGTTCAGCCAACCCTTCTCCACTTTTGTAACTTTGGGCATGGCTTGTCAATTTGGGGATTGGTACTTGGTAAAACAAACAAACAAACACACACACACACTCGAATTAAAAAAAAACAAAACAAAACACTCTCCCCTTTCTCACTTGCCAGCCCCTCACTCAGATCCCTCCAAGCAAAGTATCAAAACCATTGACCAAACCTGTCTCATTTTAGAATCTTTAAGAAAGCTCCTATAGCGTATTATGTTGTAAGACATTACTGGTACAGAGAAGTGTCATAGTTCTCTTTGGAGAGAATCCAGAACAGACTGGAAATAAAGACTTTCCCGAGACTGAATGGATGTGAAACACCAAAGTATGATCAAGACTTGATTCATGCAACTCAGGGAAAAAAATTCTCTATTTTTTTTCTTAAGCAAATAAAACATTCTTGTGTTGCCCTCTGGACATATCTTTCTCCCTGATTTACCAAGATTGCAGAAACCAGGATTAAACAAGTCACCCATTCCGAAATCAAAAATCCATTTTCTGAAATTATCAAAGAGAGAATGACTTTGGTAGTGAGCTCGTGATTAAAAGACAAGATAGGAAAATCATGCTTCATTTCTTTTTTGAGAATGGACAGAAGGCTTTCTCTTGGCATTTGTGTTGTCTTCTGGTGATGGCTTATCTTCCAATTTAAGAAAAAGTAGATGAAACAATATTGGTAAAATGCCACCAGCTTTGAGTTTTCTTTAAAATATGTGAAATCATCTTATTTTCACCTATTTATTAGCTTTGCACTTCGTTTCCCATCATTGGACTTCCCATCATTGTCCTGTGAGTCAGGACCTTGCCCGCCTCATCCTCTGCTGAGTCTTCTGTGTCACCAAAACTGCCAGCCAGTTTCAATCTGGGTGTCTTTATTTGCCCCTCCAGACACTGTGCCTCTCGCTGGTACCCTTCCTCACCTGCTCTGTTGCCCCGGGGCTGTCTCCTACCAACTGTGTCCACAGGCTCTGTGATCGTTAAGTTTATGGACAAACTTGACTGGGTCAGTAGGCCCCCAGATAGCTGGTAAAGTATTATTTCTGGAGGCGTGGTTCTGAGGGTGTTTCTAGAAGAGATTAGCATTTTATTTTGATAGACCAAGTAATGTGAGTCGGCATCATTCAACTCATTGGGGGCCCAGATGTAACAAAAAGGTCAGGGAAGAATGAATTCCCTTTCTCTATTCTTGAGCTGGTATGTCCATCTCTTCCTGTCTTCAGGTATCAGAGACCCTGGTTCTCTGGCCATTGGATCCCAGGATTTACACCAGTGGCCCCTGATTCTCTTACCCCACTTGCTTTCCCAGTTCTATAGCCAGCAGACTGCAGACAGTGGGACTTCTCAACCTCCAAAGCTCCATGAGCCAATGCCCATTGTCAGGCTCATACATGTCTGTATATACGCTATTGGTTCTGTTTCTTTGGACAACCCTGGCTGACATTGGATCCAGCCAGTGAAGGCAACAGAGAGCATTAGCAAGGAGCTGGCTGAGTCCGGGGCTGCAGCCACAGCCCCTGTCAGCCCAGGGATGGTAACACTTCCCTCCTTCTAGTCCCAGGGCCCCGAACTGTCCCTTGTAGTAGTCTCTTCATTAAACTCAGAAAATGACTCCACTTGAGTTTTTCTGTTTTCACCATTATCTGTGTCCTGCTGGGGTCATGACTGATGATACTAAGATTTATTGAATGAACAAATGAGTGAGGCTTCACTGTAGGGAGCCACACTTCTGAATGATTGCAACAAGCTGATCTGAGAGCCATTCCCTCCCATGTTCGGTTTTTGCTTTGTTTAATTCTGTTCGTTTGTTTGGCTGAGTCAGGTCTCAGTTGCAGCCCCGGGATCTTTCACTGTGGCGTGTGGCTTCTCTCGAGTTGTGGTGCGCAGGCTCCAGAGCACACAGACTCAGTAGCTGCGGCACTCAGGCTTAGCTGTCCCATAGCACGTAGAGTCCGTTTCCTGACCAGGGATTGAACCTGCATTCACCGCGCTGGAAGGCAAATTCCTAACCACTGGACTGCCAGGGAAGTACCCCATGCTCACTTCTTCAGAGACGTAGTCATTACCATTAATTCAAGGCTCCAAGGGTATGCCAGAGTTGTTTTCCTCCAGTAAAATTCCCTAATCTGCTCGAATCACCCCTTACTGGCTTCTCTTATAATCAATGATATGAATAAACAAAGCAGTTTACAGCACTTAGGAAGATCCACTATTGAGTCACCTACCTATTCACCCATTCATTTATTCATTCATCATTCAAGAGAATTTTGATAATCATTAACCATGTGCCATGCATCTAGGGATGGCAATTTTATTTCATCTTGCACGCACTGAAGAGAATTCTGATGCAGTCTGAGATCAGTATGAGCTTGGGAAACTGTACCAAGATCAATTAGTAATGTCTGCCGTGGATAGAGGAATAGAAGCACCCAGGATCAGTATTTACAGGATCAGTATTTCCCATCCCTGTGTTAGATTCCACTGAGTAAGCAATAAATAAATAAAGCAATATAAACCTCAGTAACAAGATTATTTTTGTCTCCAGCTTTGCTACTTCATGTGAAAACTGTATGCTTGGGATTTCCTTGGTTATCCAGGGGTTAAGACTCTGTACTTCCATTGCAGGAGGCACAGATTCAATAACTGGTCAGGGAACTAAGATCCTGCAGATCTCATGGTACAACCAAAAGAAAAGTAACTGCCCCCAAAATTAACTGTATGCTTGTTCACAAGTTTCTGATACACAATAACTGCCTCCCCTCAAATGCACCCAAATAGTTATTTGATTGTACAAAGGCATTATTGACCTGTTTCATTGGTCTGTTTTCATTATTTACTGTCTTGATTGTGTTTGATGGGTTACAGCACACGATTAAATGCTAAGTTTTTCAATCTACTTGCTTGAAATGGAAATCATAGGCTGCAGTGACCAGCCAGTTCCCACCCTTAGTTAAGATGAAGATTTTCTAGCTGATCTCATCACTTCTGGGTAATGTGTCACAACCATCAATTGGGAGTAAAAGGTAACCTTCATGAAAACTTCCTGGATTTTCCTGGATTTTCTTAATGAGGGAATACACATGAGGAAAGTTACTCCCCTAGCTTTTCCTTCTTGATTATAGTCAATTTTTGGTTTATATCCAACTCATAAGACGCTGGATTTGACAAGCAGACTTCTTGAACTGAACTTCCTGTGTCCTGGTGCATTCCCCTGGGGGGTGGGGGCGAGGTCTCCTGGTTGCCCTGTTTGGCCCTTGATCCTCTTTCTTGATTGTGTTTCTTTAATACAATCTACTCAGCAGCCCTGGGAAAAATCACCCTCTCTGGGCCTTCATCTGACAGGAGGGGATTCCATAATAAGAGATAATAATTATGGAGCACTTACTTTGTGCTGGACTGTGTATTAAGTATATTTAAATGTGTACACAGTCAGAACTAAATTATTACACTAAACATGCAATAGATGCTTTACGTCAAGGATCAGGGGTTTCCCTGGCAGTACAGTGGCTAAGAATCCCCCTGCCCATGCTGGGAACGTGGGTTCTATCCGTGATCTGGGAAGATCCCATGTGCCACAGAGTAACTAAAGCCTGTGCACCACAGTTACTGAGCCTGCACTCCACAGCCAGAGAGCCACAGCTACCGAGTCCACGTGCCACGGCCAGCGAAGCCAGTGGTCTCAGAGCCTGTGCTCTGCAACGAGAGAAGCCAGCATAATGAGAAGCCCATGCACCACAACTAGAGAGTAGCCCCCAGTCTCCATAACTAGAGCAGCAACGTTGCATGCAGCAACGAAGACCCAGTGCAACCAATCAATAAGTGATTTTTAAAAAAGAATCAGTACTGCTTTCTAGAAAGGACCCTACATCAAGTATTTTCAGCTTTGTAGGCCATATGATATCTGCTGTGTTTACTTAACTCTGCCACTGCAGTATGAAAACAGCCACAGACAACATGTAAACAAATGAGTATAATTGTGTTTCAATAAAACTTTATTTACAAAAATGGAGGATGGGTTGGTGGGAATGTAACTTAATACTATGGAGAATATTTTGGAGGTTCCTTAAAAAACTAAGGCTAGAACTACCATATGACACAATAATCCCACTACTAGGCGTGTGCCCTGGAGAAAAACAGTTGAAAGAGACACATGGACTCCAGTGTTCACTGCAGCACTTTTCACAATAGCTAGGACATAATAGCAACCCAGAGGTCCACTGACTGATGAATGGATACAGAAATCGTAGTACATGTACGCAGTGGAATATTACTTAGCTATGAAAAGTGCGTTTGAGTCAGACCTGATGTAGTGGATGAAATCTAGAGACTATTGTACAGAGTGAAGTAAGTCAGAAAGAGAAAGACAAATATTGTATATTAGTGCATGTGTATGGAATCTACAAAGATGGTACTGATGTGTCTATTGGCAGGGCAGCAATGGAGATGCAGACATAGGGAACAGACTTGAGGACACAGTGTGGGAGGGAAAGGGTGGGGCAAACTGAGAGAGTGGCATGGAAACCTGTGCATTACCGTATGTAAAACAGACGGTGGGAGTTAACTGTGTGACACAGGGAGCTCAACCCAGGGTTCTGTGACAGCCTGGAGGGGTGGAGGGGGAGTTCAGGAAGGAGGGAACATGTGTATACCTGTGGCTGATTCATGTTGATGTGTGGCAGAAATCAGTATAATATTGTAAAGCAATTATCCTTCAATAAAAAAATGTTAAAAAGAGTGGGCTCAGTTTGGCCCACAGACTATACTTTGTACTCTGACTTGATAAATCAGAATTTTCCCTTTTAATTTGTATTATAATCTCATAAGATAAGTACTAGTTAACTAAACTAAGTCACTTTTCTGCAGTTGCTAAGAAAGGAAGAGACAGGATGCAGAGCCAGCCTAGTGTCTCCATGATTAAACACACTTCTGTGTTTCTAAAAATACTAGACATTGACTCATTCCTGCTCAGGTACCTCCTAGGGCCCCCAGCATCCCAACCTGAGTCCTTATCAACTCTCTCCCATCCCCTTTAACCTCTCTGAAAAAGGCCACACTTCTCAGGCATTCATTTCCTCTTAACTCACTGTCTGTCCTCAGTCCAGTATTTGGCATCAACCCCAGCAAATTCTAAATCCTCTTACATTCTGAATACTAAGTCCTCTGCCAGACTGGGGTTTCGCTCAGTCTACATACAATTGGAATGAAATCATCAGATGAAACCAAAGAGCTCACATGTGAATCATGCCTGTTCAGTGAATATGTCGACTGTCTCGTGGTTTCGAGTTTAAACCTTTAGTTCCACTGTCAGCTTGCCATGTGACCCCAGGCGTATCAAAATCTCTTGATTTCTTATCTAATGAGGGGTGATTTTAAAAAAACAACCCATAAGTTTGCGGTGAGCACTTGCCAATAAAAGCATGATGTAGTCATGGAGATATGGCGTGTACGGATAGCAAGCCAGGCCCAATCCCTTTCACCTTTCTTCTTTCCGTCTTTCAAGGGATGGCAGTAGAGATACATTCACTTGCTGCTGGCTAGAGGTGTGTGTTTGTGTCTGGTGGCAAGTCTGTCCTGAGCGGGTGAGCACTGACTGGTAGGAATGTAACTTTCAAGCTTTGGTTCCTGTCATCTATGCTGGGTTACCCTCCAGCTGAGGGTGGGCCCATGGATCCACCCACTCATCGAGTCAATATTTATTGCATGTCAGCTCTGTGCCAGGTATGACACAGCCTGGGGATGTGGTGGTGGACAACCCAGACTAGGTTCCCAGAGTCTAGCTAGACCCACAGACACTCAACAACTCACCCAGGGCTGTGATAATAGCAATGATAAGTGCTATAAGATGCAGGTGCCATAAGCTCACAGGACAAAGAAGGATTCCAAACTGAGGTGAAGAGAGTCCAGGGAAACCCTGCCTAGAGCTTCCCTTCATTCTCCTCCATCTGCCAACCCTAGCTGTGTACAGGGCCAGAGTGTTCTCAGGAAATGAGTCCAGGATGCTGGGGATCTTGGGGATATGAACTGAGGCCAGAAAGCTAGGCAGAGGCAAGATGGAGCAGAGCCTTATAGATCTTGGGAGAAAGTGTTAACTTTATCCCAAAGATGACGGAAAAGTATTAAAAGGTCTTGAATAGGGAGTGGCGTGATTGTGGATAGGCACAGGACGTATGAGTTCAAAAGGATACTGATTGATCCTGAAGCTTTTGAGGTAAAAATTTGCCTTCAACCAACTTTCTCATCCTTCTCTTCCTGTGTTTCTTTATATTCTCCTTCTCTTCTCTCTAACAGATGGGTCTTCCCTATGTCGCTTGAACCCTCACTCCATTACCACACCCTGCTCTTCACGGGAAGGTTCTCTTTGCTTCTAGGTGCTCATCTAGGTGTAAAGTCAAAGTGAAAGTCGCTCAGTCGTGTCCAACTCTTTGGGACCCCATGGACTATACAGTTCATGGAA